>CM042029.1:23800000-28800000 GCA_023525975.1 Smallanthus sonchifolius | reverse complement strand
GAGTTTTAGTCACAAAACTCACAGGATTTCGATGATATAACAGACATCCTAGTAAGATTGGGTTGAATAAACGTTTGTAAGCAGCTGGAATACCTATGGTTAAGTAAAGCATCACTAACGATATGATAAACGTTTTATGTATGTATATATAAAACATCACTAGGTCAACACGTTAGTAATATAGCCCCTAATAATTGGCCATAGGTCTAGTCTTCCCCAGTTCCTGTCGGGGATATACACCATGCACGAAGTAGGGACATTATTCCCAAGGTTCAAGTAGTACTACCCACATATGTGTGTGGCTCATTCCGAGTTAATGAATGCACAATAGTAAATGTAAGCATACATCAAAAATAGTTGATCAAAATTAGAATTGACAGCATGTAATTAACCCCAAAAGGTTTAAGTAAAAAGGGGAGTTTAAGTCACGAAACTCACCGGATTTCGATGATATAACATACGTCCTAGTAACATTGGGTTGAATAAACGTTTGTAAGCAGCTGGAATACCTATGGTTAAGTAAAGAATCACTAACGATATTATAAACGTTTTATGTATGTATATATATATATGTATATATATACATATAATTATTTTTATCGCCATGGTGGTTTGTTTGATCTGGACATGGTTACGGTGTCGGTTCGTTCAAACGCGTAAAGGTAAGCTTACGACGTATAATAATTTAAGGGTTTCATATAAATATTTTTAAGTTCAAAATCAGTCCCGAACTCCTTAGTTTCTCTTGTTGGTGGTTTTAGTTCTTGTACTTTGTAAACGTGTCGAATAATCGCTAAAATCATAATTTAATCACCCGATAACTCATTAAATAGTTTTGATAATTATTTACTGGTTTTAAAATATATTTATTACTTATTTTAGGGTGTTTCAATTCCCTAAATATTATGTGAAAAATAATAAGTTGTAGAAATGGGTTGTTCGTTGCCAGCTTTTGGTAAAAATCGTATGTAAACGTTTAAATGCGTATTTAACGCATCGGGTAACCTTTAAATCTTTGGAAATGATTTTATAGTATAAATGGACTTAATTTTTTCTGAAAAATATACGTTTCAAAGATTCGAAGTCCAAAAATCGTGTTTTTTTTGTTTAAATGTTTAAGTTCGGTTTTAGACGTATTGGTATACTAACAATTAAGTTTTCCACTTTTTATACTAAGTATCACCATTTTATGTTCGAATAACTTATAAACGACGATTTTCATATTTTTAGAAGTTCGAGTTCGATTTTTATAAGCCTCGTCACTATGCACGCGTTTTAACGGTTTTAACCGGTTACACGTCCAACCAAAACCAAGTTAACACTCAAAGGTCATTACAAACTGTTTTGAAACAATTTACATAATTATTAGCCTTACAAATTGTCCAGTTTGTGTATTTTTACTAAGTCTGTGTCGGTTACGGGTTTTTAACACGTAACGTTTCGGTTTCGATTTAAAACCGACAAGGGGTTAAATCTTCGTAACTTTTTAAGGGTCTTGCATTACGTTAACCTTAATAATCTGTAAAAATATGATTTTTAGTGTATATATCTTCACCTTTATAGATTTTACATTAAAGGATGTTAGAGATTATTTTCAAGTTATTTAATACAATAGTTAACGGTTTCAGTTTTATACCTTCTTGTAAACGAGTTGGTGTGTTGTGGCTAAAGACCAACCTCCCTATTATGAGAAAACTTCAAAGTAACCTAGCATCATGGTTGTACATAAATCAAACATGTATTTGATGACTTAATTTTGGAAATGAAGGTTTTAAGTGGTTTTCGGCTTACCAAACGAGATGAACGATGGATGATGCAAGATGAACGATTTCAAGAGATGAAAACACACTAAATGAGACTCATATTTTCTGTCAAGAACACATGGTTTAGAGTTTAGAATATTCAAGCTCTTGAAACTCGAAAATGGTGGACTTACATGAAATGATGGTGTAAACAACTATGGAAGCTTGGAACTCTTGGCAAACACTTGTAGCATCTTGAATTCAGTTTTTAGGGGCTGAAATCGATGGGTTTCTAGCTTTTAGAAATGTGTTTAGGAGTTTGAAAAAGTAAAGGTTAGGTGTTTTGAGTTGTATTGAGAGAGAGAGAGAGAGAAATCTTGAAATGGATATGATGTATGGTAGAGCCGGTTATAGTCCAAGAAAGTTGGGGCAAGTTCATTCCAAAAGTCCAAGCATTAAATGAGTATGGCTCATGTTTGAAATATGAAGGCATGTTTTGTATATATAAAAAAAACAAGTATGGTGTATGATGGGTTTTAAAGTCAAACAAGAGAATGAGAGTGTGTGTGGCATGGTACTGCCGTGACTTGCAAGGGGTGGGAGGGATGGGGTGGTTAGAAAAAAATTCTAGATAGGTTTGTTTAATTAGTTAATTTAATTTAAGTTTAGGTTTAATGTTAGTTAATGATATTTAGGTTTGTGGTTGTATGTACACATGTGTGTGTGTTATATATATATATATATATATATATATATAATGAAGTAATTAGCCTTTTATTGGTTGAGTATTATAATTGGTATTATTACAAAATCTTAAAATGATGTTGGGTCGAGCCCGTTTGGCTTAACGGTTAAACTCAACCTAATTGTATAACGGGTCTAAAAAGCCGTGACACGCGACTTGTAACACTTGTCTTAATCGAGTCAATGTGAGGAGTCTAATATATATACATATATATATATTGTTTGAGGAGAAAGAAAATAAATAAATAAATAAAAATTCAGACCTGAAAATTCGGAATTGTTACAATCCATGATCCTTTTTGGCCCATGGAGCATTCTAGAATAGTCAAAGAAAATCAAAAACGTAGGCTATAGGCGTGCCCGCGCCCCCCCTTTGATCAGCTTCTTGCATCTTCCATGCTCTCCTATAAATACCATATGATGTTTCATTGTTTAGCATGCCTTGGTGAGCCAGAAAAGGGGTCTTAGAAGATTGTTTTCACTCTCTAATTTCCCAATCACCTTGGTATCATCCTAGAGAGAGACACACACCATTCCATACCTCAATAACACTTCAGAAGAGAGCATTCTTGTAGTTAGAGTAGAGAGTAGATGTGCTCCTCCTCCTTGTTTCACAATAGGGGAGCCTATGAAACTCATCGTTACGTTAGTCGTTATAACCATTCGTAGCTAAAACTTCTTTGTATTGCTAGGGTGAAGATGATGTTTGGTGCATGTTTATGTTTAACGTATTAATTTAGTGGTATGTTTATGTCTTTAATTAAATCGCTCTTAAAAACCACCTTTTGGTGGGCTTTTATCATTGTTTAAATCCGTCTTTATATTTATGAGTGTCTTGATTTTAAAGAGTAAGATCGTAAAACCCTTTTTAATTAAACTTAATTCACAGAGATTGATAAGTTAAGGCTTGGTCTATACTTCTAAGATTGTACGTCTTTATATGAGCTTATTATGCGACCAAGAATTGGTGAACTCATGTTGGGAACGGTACGTCTTTATACTTGGTCTCATTGTTACACCGCCTCCCGGTGAGCAAAATATAATCACCTATTTAACTTTAATATAAAACATTTTAAGTCCAATGTCTTAAACCAACCCGAAAACCAACCCGAAGATGACCATTCGATGGGTTGAGGGTAACTGTTGTCCCTAACAGGAGGCACTACTATTTTAATTTAAAGATTATTATTCGTGAATCAAATGTAGTGAGGACGAGGCTCTAGCAATGACCCGGGTCACAAGTTTGTAGTAGTCATACCACTGAATTAGTCAACTTAATATTATCACGTACCACGCTGATACGAAACCCGAAGCAATACTATCCGTAATCTGATCATTTTTGCTTTATTTACTTTTCTACTATTTACTATTCTGTTGATTACATTTCTGTTACACACATCACACACATTTTTTACTTTTATGGTATTTACTTTACCGCCATTTACTTTTCTGCTTCAAAAGCAAACAAAAGCCACTCACTAATTAATCCGGCTAAACGATAACAAAAGTTGAGTATTGGAACTCGACCGTGTCCATTGGTTCGATACTTGGTTCTTACCTAAACTATAGTACGCTGCGATAGGTACACTTGCCTATTGTGTGTGTTTTAAGTTAAAGTAATTATCATTTTATAAATTTAAAACCTGATCTTGGGAAACCATCCTAAAAATATATTTATTATATTTTTATATATCAAATACACGCTATCACTAAACCCTAAAAGCTTCAAAAGTTAAAACCTAAAGCTAAACCCTTAAAACTAAACCCTAAATACTAAACTCTAAAGCTAAACCTTAAAAACTAAACAACAAATGCTAAAACCTAAAATATAAACCATAAAAGCTAAGATAGCAAATCTCGACGAGTCGGTTCCATAAAAGCTAATATATACAGGAGGGTGCATGAGAAACCCTCATAGTTAAGCGAAAACCTAGAAAACTATTAAGGAACCAATTTTAACCAATCTTATAATAATTATTATTTTTATTTTATTTATAAGAGTATCAATATAATATTACACATTTTTACCAAAAAATTATTTTAAGTATTGGCTTACGTATATGTAACACATAGTGTTATGTATACGTAAACAGAAAACAAAAATATTGTAGTTACGTATACGTAAAACACAATATATAAAATATTTTTTTCGTAAATTGTCCAATATTATATTAACACACTTACAAATAAGTTAAAAAATAAAAAATCTATAAATTATTTGATTGGCTCTTGACAGGTTTCTCGTTTTTCGCCTAACTATGTGATTTCTCATGATACATACTCTGTTATTGTTTTAACCCAAAAAAAACCCCGTAAAAATCGATCGAATCATTATTATTTTTTTGCGAACAACTTTATTACACTAATATATCGTCGTGTTATTTTTTACATTTTCGTAAATTTGCAAGTGTAAGGTGAGTTTAACGCTTTTTTTTAACTACATATTTATCTTCCCGGAAAAAAATTTCACTGATGTAAACTCCCATACACTCGTGAATTTATAAAAATGCAAAAAATAACATGACGTTATATTAGTGTAATAATAGTAATAATTTTACTCACAAAAATAAAGATGACGATTTGATCGATTTTTACGGGTTTTTTTTGTTAACACAATAAAAGAGGGTTTTTAAAAGATCTCAATCCTATATATATATATATATATATATATATGTATATATATGTATATATGTATATATATGTATATATGTATATATGTATGAATGTAGGAAATGGATCATTTGATAACTCTTAAATATCTTGAGAACTCTGAGAACTCCTATCAACGGTTTATACTTTTTATATTTTTTATTTTTTATATATTGTCATGTATGTTTATATACATAAAAAACAATCAAACTAGATTTTACATATGTTTTTACATTTTTAAATTTTTACCTATACATGTGTAGTCATGTGTATGTTTTACTATCTACACATGTATAAGTAAAAGTTTAAAAATGTAAAAACATATGTAAAAATTAGTTTGGTTGTTTTTTATGTACATAAACACACATGAAAATATATAAAAAATTCAAAATTCAAAAAATATAAACCATTGATAAGAGTTCTCAAAGTTGTCAAGAATTTTAGAGTTCTCAAATGATCCTAACCCTATGTATATATATATATATATATATATAGGGGAGGGAGAGAAAACCAAGAGTTAGGCTAAAACCAAGAAAACCAACTTTTAACCATTGATTGAAATTAATCAATGGATAAGATTAATCAGTGACAAATCTGTAAATATATAATTAGATAGTGGGTTTAATTAAATGTTATAAGGGTATATTGGTTAAATTATAATTTTTATATTTTAGAAACAATCAACATTCCTTAAAACATTCTCTCTCTCCATATCTAACTAAAATCATTACATTGTTGTTTATACAAAATCATGAATTGTGTTTTTTTTTTCAAAATCGAACAATATTATATCAAGTATTAAACTTTTCGATGGCAGGTTATATTTTGAAGTAGTAATCATGTATACTGCTTACGTATATGTAAACAAGTTAACATATGTGTTTACGTATATGTAAACATGTTACGTATACGTAGCTCAAACAAAGGGAAGAAGAATTGAGATACATATGCGTCGCTCTTACGGGTTACTTATACGTAGCTCATAAGAAAAATAAATGAAGATTATCAAGATGAACACTATGTAAACCAATACAATAAATATTCACAAATAGAATCTTCATGTACAGAATCCTTCATGTACGTAATCATTGAATTCACCATCATGTTTGTTAGGACATGTTTTGTAACTGTTGATAAAATTCTATATAAGTTCTGAAGTTCGCCTGGTCTATCAGAGGCGAACTTATTAAGTTCGCTTAGTCTATCAGAGGCGAACTTAATAAGTTCGTTTAGTTTGTTAAGTTCACCTATAGCAGGTCTGTGTCTATAAATAGCAGATATCAGTAGAAAACAGGGTGGACAGATCAGGAGGGACTGATTAGGAGAATATCTTGTAAACTGATATCTTGGTGAAATACAAAGCGTTTATTTACACTGTTGTTGTTGATTGAGTTACACGAGCATGTTGATCATGGATTCCGCACGTTATCACCGTGTCGTACCGCCAGTCTAGAGATCCGTCACGCACCGAATAAGGGACCTACAAGTGGTATCTGAGCTGTTGCTCTTGATTAGCAGAAGATTCGTGGTGTTTTCGTGTCCAATCAACATCAAATTTCAGATATTTTGAAGATTTTTCATCTTTTTCGTGTTCTTGATAAAAATGGAGAATTTTTGATCTTTTTGTATTGATTTTGGATTCTTTTGATGAAATTGATCCGATAGAAGTGTTCCAAATCTGTTCCTACACATTCTTACGGTTCAATTTGATCAAATTCCATCAATTAAGCAAGAAATCATGATTTTCAGAATTTTTGGTTCGTGTTTGGTTGAACAGCTGTTTTAAGCGAACTTAGCGAATTTGTTGTAGGCGAACTTAGTAGGCGAACTTAATAAGTTCGCTTCACTCAGTTTAGGCGAACTTAATAAGTTCGCTTGGTGAAGATCAGGCGAACTTAACAAGTTCGCTCGGGTCAAGTTCGCTTGGGGTCAAGTTCGCTTGGGGTCAAGTTCGCTCGGGGCAGTTTCAGGTGAATTTAATCAGGCGAACTTATTAAGTTCGCTTAAAAAAAATAAAAAAAAGAGTATTTTTAGGGAAAGTTTATATGGTTGTTTTGAATCATTTTTGAAATTTTGAATTTTTGAAATTTTTTAAAAAGAGTATTTTGGCGGGAAATTTTTTTCCGAATATTTTCGCAAAAATTTCAAAATGTCAATTTCATGTGATGATAATGATATTGGAACTATGTCACCGAGGCTTTTGTGCATATCAGATTACCGTAGCTGGAAAGTCCGGTTCGAACAGTTCGTATCAGAAACTGATAAAAAATTTTGGACATCAATATTTGAAGGATATGTGCATCCTACTTATGACTTCATGGGTTATTATGATGTTCCGAAACCAGTGACAGCTCTTACTAAAGCAGAAAATCAGAAGTTTGATCAAGAGATGAAAACGTGTGAAACGTTAACGATATCTTTACCAAAAGAAATCATTCATAGTCTCGGGAAGTGTCCAACTTCAAGAGATCTATGGGAAGCATTGAAGAAAAAGGTTGAAGCAACTTCTCAAGCATTTGTGGTTTTGATCAAAGAAGTATTGGAGAAGCAGGGTGATTCTCAAAGTGATTCTTCTGCAGATTTAACTGATAGTGAGAGTGTTCGTTCCGGTGAAAGTACTCAGTCTAATGATAGTTTGAGTGATGTGGATACTGAAGTAAGCTTTCAGACAGTTGAAGATGATCTGAGTGAATCAGAAACTAATGCTGAGCCTGTCATTGTTGATCAAAAGAGTGAAGCTGATGATGACGTTTTCATGGCTCCTGGTGCATCTTCTTTAGAAGTAAAATCTGAGGTAATTTCTAACTCTCAAACGTTTTGTTCTAACTGTGTTTTAGTGAAGGATAAAATGATGAGGGTTATGGATGACAACGTCAACCTCATTTGTGATATGAAATTGATGCACACGGTAAATCAGAAATTAAAGGATAATGAGAATGTGTGTATTGAGAGAATAGAATCACTGAAGAGAGATATAAATTCTCTGAATTTGAAGATCAAAGAGCAGGCATATCACCTGTATATGGCCTTTGCAGAAATGGAAAAGAGAAATACTGATCTTGCTGAGAAAGATAAGGACTTAGCTGAATCTAAAGCAGAGGTGATCAGATTACATAGAAAGGTAGAAAGCTTTGGAAATTCGCCATTCTTATTAGGATATTATCATGACAATACTGAAGAGGGGAAGGGAACTAGTGGTATTGGCTATGTTCCTCCACCATTCAACGGAAATTATTCTGTTACACCTGATATTATAAAAGAGGAGGATTTAGATCCTAAGACTGTATTGAAGGTGAATCCAGTCACAGGTGAAGATATGGTGTATTCTGATGAGAGTGATGATGGATATTTTGATGAAGCTAAGGTAGAGGGGATACCGAAAGAGGTTAAGAAAGAAGACTCAAAGGTTGATTCTAGTTCATCTGGAAATTATACATTTGGAAGTTCTTCAAATTCAAGGAGAGTTCCATATGTCAGAGATTATAAAGACAGGCGTACATGCTTTCATTGTAATGAGATGGGACACATTGTGGTGAACCGTCCTTACAAAAACAAAGGGAAGAAGCATGTAGTTCCTGAGAAGATGAAGCCTGAATCCCAACCTGTTGAGAAAAAGTTTGTTTCGTCTCAAACTCCAAAAGAAGTTCATATAGGAGAATCTTCTTCAAGTGCATCTTATCGTGTGAAGATTCCTTATATGAGAGAATATCGTGAGACGATATATTGCTTTTACTATGGTCTTGTGGGTCACATTCGGATTGCTTGTTCTCACAACGCCAAAAGTAACCGGCATGTTACTCCAGGAAAGGTAAGAACTCATGGTAAGCCTTATGTTAACCCAAATGTGGTTAAACCTCGTGATACACCAAAGGGTAATTCAAAATCTGAGGATAGGCTTTCTAGACCTCAAAGACGGAGGAGAAACAGAAGATTGAGAAAACTTTTAGAACATCAAGAGTTTTCACAATCTAAACATGTTTTAATTGAATCAGATTGTTCAAACACTTCATATTTTATGCAAAAAGAACTTAATGAACAGAAGTATGTTTGGAAATCTAAAGTTTATGTTTCTGACTCGTCTGAGCAATCACCGAAAATCGATGAGAGATTCGATTGTGAATGGAGTGAGGTTTATTATTTTGATACAGTTGGACGACCCATGACTACCATGGCTTGGGTCCCAATTTCAAATTAATGTTTCTTGTTAGTTGTGCAGGATTAACCAAGAGGGACTATTAATAACATTTGATTTGTTGATAGTGGTGGTCCTTTGCACATGACATGGAATGACATCTGCAAGAGTAAATAGTTGTTGATAAATGAGAAATCTATTTGATTCAACGACTTGATGCTCAAGGGGGAGAATATGTCACACACGCTGTTTTGGAAAGAGTTGTCCAAATGATAACTTGAAACTTAGGATGACAATGGTGAGCATAAAGTCGTTGATGCAACCATTTGACTAGTTGAGGGGGAGTCTACAGCACAGGGGGAGTACAGAACTATGTTGGTGACAGAGGCAATGACATTCAATTAAATTACACTGGTTTGCGTTTTTGATTGATTGAATTGCTTAATCCTGAGTAACCAAGAAA
This sequence comes from Smallanthus sonchifolius, assembly GCA_023525975.1. Taxonomy (NCBI): domain Eukaryota; kingdom Viridiplantae; phylum Streptophyta; class Magnoliopsida; order Asterales; family Asteraceae; genus Smallanthus; species Smallanthus sonchifolius. The sequence goes on along the minus strand of CM042029.1, from coordinate 28,790,270 downwards.
AATGTTTTTCCTAAAATGTTTTCATGGAAGATTTTATTTTTGTTTGTTTTACTTTCTTTCATAAAGATTTTAAAAAAGCCAAACAAATTGAAAAAGATAAAATCGACATTACTTGAAGTTAAAGAAGAGATGATAGTACATCAGTAGATGTTCTTTCACACATGACCTTAGATTGACTGGTTGGTGCTTTATGTTAATATATCTGACATATATGTTTTGATCTAAACTTTAGAGACTGCACAAATAGGAAATGATAGTGTTGTGTATGCATATAATTTGAATTGTCAGTAGACTAAAAGCGTCACTGAACCATTAGTAGTGTGAAAACATAATTACATATGTTACAACTGTGATTTTAACCCATTATATGCCTGGGTGTGTGTGTAAAAGATCATTATCAGATAAAGAATATTTGGTTTTAAAGAATTTCATGAGACCAATATCGAATTATATCTTTAGCACAAATCTATTTCAGTTCACTTCACTGCCCATGCCTCGAAAAACATGCAATGTGTAGTTGAACTAAGATATGCTTTCAAACATCTGTTGAAACATATATTCGCCCTTGGATCAGTTAGATACATCATCTAGTCTAACTCTATTGAAACTTATCCAGATAATAGTTGGATCCTAACTCTATTGAAACTTATCCAGATAATAGTTGGATCCTCATACCTGAATCTTTTGATTCTCATTATACAGCCAATTCATTTGAATCTTCTGATTCTGAATCATCATGATTCTTATATCCTTTGGGATCTGCCTCTATACTTGTGCTAAATGAGATAATTTCATCTTGGAAATTGGTCTAATCTTAAAATAAACTGTATATGTCTTCAAGATAGTGCATTTACTTTATGTTGGCATACTAGTGGGGTACACGTTGTATTTCATACTTAAATGGTACCTTAACTCACAAGAAAGTGGGAATGAGATGCTTTAGTTTCAAATCTTATAATATTGACAATTTGAATTTGTGTGTCATAGCCTGATCCTATTTTCTTTGAATGTTTATCGCGTATCATAACATGCAATATGAAAGTCTTGAAAAGATAGAGTGTGATAATCTTAAAAAATATTGGTTTGATTGGTTTGATTGGTCAAGTCTTGAAAAAATGACATAGGATACCATTTGATATTATATGGATTTTATATCCAAGATATGTGATTGATATATCATATATACTGATATGATCTTATTACTCGTGATGTTCGACCAAAAAGATGTGATTTTATATGTTTTCATTTCAGTTTGTATAGAGAAAAACCAAAAAGATTTTGTGTTTCTTATGTTTGAAAAATCAAAAAGATTTTATTTTTCTAGCTTCCATTGAAATCTTAATTGTTGGTTATTTTTTGTTGTTCTCCTTTGCATAAATTGAATAATGCAGACAGAAGTTGACAAGGGTTCCTTCTCCCAAGTTTTCTTCTAGATAGAAAGAGAGAGTGTGCAGATGAACAAGACGAAGACTACTACGTGTTTGATGATATTGAAGACGGATGACAATCTTCTGAAGCTGTTGTCAAGGGGGAGTCTGTTGGAGCATATTCTGGTGACAACGAGCTTGAAGATATTATGTCTTAGTCTTAGAGTCTTTGACTTGTAATTAATAGAATTGTTAGCAACAGTTAAAGGGGGAGTCTGTTAGGACATGTTTTGTAACTGTTGATAAAATTCTGTATAAGTTCTGCTAGAGGCGAACTTAATAAGTTCGCCTGGTCTATTAGAGACGAACTTATTAAGTTCGCTTAGTCTATCAGAGGCGAACTTAATAAGTTCGCTTAGTCTGTTAGAGGCGAACTTATTAAGTTCGCCTATAGTAGGTCTGTGTCTATAAATAGCAGATATCAGCAGAAAACAGGGTGGACAGATCAGGAGGAACTGATTAGGAGAATATCTTGTAAACTGATATCTTGGTGAAATACAAAGCGTTTATTTACACCGTTGTTGTTGATTGAGTTACACGAGCACGTTGATCATGGATTCCGCACGTTATCACCGTGTCGTACCACGAGTCTAGAGATCCGTCACGCACCGAATAAGGGACCTACAATGTTCACCTGCGTTTATAAACTTCAATCGATTTCTTTGTCGTCAATTGACAGAGCCACCATCCTCCTTCGACATCATCTTCACCTTGACCGCTCCGCCGTAACTCAAAATAGCCGAGTGGCCTGCCAAATTTAAATCAAACGACTCAAAGCCCATGGTTCCCTGTTTCATTATTTCATCTTCGTCGACCAGAAAACATCTCAAAGTACTAGTTAAAACCGAATAACCAAACCGATTAAATAAGAAACATGAAGTTGGAGACAAGCAATTGTTTATTTGCGATTGAAATTGTGGATATATATATATATATATACACGCACCATCAATCCATTCTCACCGAAGTATTAAGATATAAAGTATTTTATTATTTAAATGAACCCAATTAAGGGATATAAATTTGTGTAGACGTTTTTCCTTAGATCGAGACACTAATTTTGAATTGTGATTTTGAATTTGTGGAATGAATCTTGTATGGATTTCCAGTAACTAATTCAAATTATAAAAACCTATACTTTTGAATTTGTGGAATGAATCTTGTATGGATTTCCAGTAATTAATTCAAGATATAAAGACCTGTTAAATAAAATTAAAATGGATACCAAAAATAGCTAGATATAATTTACTCAAATACCCTTTAAATAAAAATAAAATAAAATAAAAACTCTAAATTATGTGATTGGTTAGAACTGGGTTTCTAGGTTTTCTCTTAATCCATTCCATATATATATATATATATATATATATATATATATTAAATTGATTGTTTGTTTGTAACTAATGAGGGGGGATCAAATAAGAACATGATTTTGTCTAAGAATCCTAAGAAGTAATATTAACTTTTATTTTTGTAATTAATGGTTGAGATCAAAGTTTAGGAAAAAGAGGGAAGTAAGGGTATTCTGAATATAATAATTTTTGTTGACTTTTTTCAAATTCCCTCACTATTTTAAAATGTCCATAACTTTTTCATATGAAATTATTTTTTTAAAGAAATTGCACCATAAAATCGAGAATTTTTATACTTTAATTTGAGTACCATATTGATATATAAAAAATTCAACTAAAAAAATAAAAAAGTGGGTTTTTTTTCTATTTTGTACTAACATTTTTATACTAGATTTTTTGTGCTATACTTTTTGTGCTGGATTTTTTGTACTAAATTTTTTGTGTTGAAATTTTTGTACTATATTTTTTATGTTCAAGTCTTTTTTATTAAATTTTTTGTCTTAGATTTTTGGTGCTGTATTTTTTGTACTAGATTTTGTGTGATGTAATTTGAGAAAACAAGTGGGTGAAAGTTTGGGTTGTAAGACCTAAATGCCCTCTAATCATAATTATGATGAGTGTCACATGTCATCTCCATAATCCTTTTTAGGCTACTTAGGCAAAATCTCATTCTTAGGGGATCCTCCATCTGTAACTAATATCGTCATAGTATCTATAAATATCTTCATATTTCAAAAAAATTATGTCACTTAGGCTATGTGTAATGGTGCTCGTGAGACAAAGAGGCTTAGCCACATTGGTGTGAGGGGGCGTGGTGATGGCTTGTAGGTGAAGCAACGCCGTGGATGAGAAGAAAAGACTCGGTGAGGATCATTGACCCAGAAGCAAAGAACCATAAGAAATAATTTAAGTAAAAAAATATTTTGTTTAGTCTATGTGTAATTGTGCTCGTGAGAGAAAGTGGGTGAGCCACATTGGTGTGAGGGGGCGTGGTGATGAGCTTATAGGTGAAGCAACGACGTGGATGAGAAGAAAAGAGTCGCTGAGGCTCATTGACCAAGAAGCAAAGAGCCATAAGATATAAATTAAGTAAAAAAATATTGATTTAAAAAAAAAATTATAAATACCCATCTTTAATACTACAGTTTTATGACATAATTTTACAATCTCTTCTACTTCAATCTATACACATTTTTTATACAGTTCGACTTGTTAGGAATAATTTTGACAAGTATTGATGAAAATCAACTAAACTAAAGCTGAGAAAGATGGAAAGATTAGCTTGGTGGAACAAACCCCAGCTGGTGAAGTTTACACTAACTAGTTGAGTAGCATCGATCCACAGCCTAGCCGAACACTTGTGACAGGTTCAGCCAGAAGCAAGACAGACAAGCTGACGACCCGCAGGTCAGCTGCAAGACTAGCTGATGACCAGTAGAAGAGCAGTTGCTGATCAAAAGGTCTGGTATCATTACTATAGTTCGACCGGAAAACATCGGTTCCGTTATATAACTGTCTTTTATCTTTGTTTTGATCTCCACAACCGAGTCGCTGTAACATCATACGTTTCTTCAATGTATTTAACCACGTTTATTTTTTTATTAAGCCATGTTAATGTCACCGTCTCAACCATTAAGGTCAACCTCTCGCCCCGCGGTTTTCTAGTTGTTAATTATCAACCACGTTCCTACAATTGATTTTTTAATAGTTCCTAATTATCATTATCATCAATCTATTTAAAATGTAACCTCTTAGTAATAGTGTACTTTTGTTATTTTTCAATTTCACCACCGAACTTTTTATTTTTTATAGAGTTGCCCTTTTTTTATCATAAACAAATATGCACAAATATACAAAAGGTGATACACATTGTACAACAAAGCCTAGCATATTTTCTTGGTTTTCCTAATCAATGACATCGGTATCGTTTTTTTAACTTAGTCATTGCCATGTTTCTCTTTTACTTTTTTTTACAATTGCCATCTGTCTCCTTTTGCTTTTCCACACGATATTGATTTCTGACCCAATGTCTTTGCTCATTTCTTGCTCCAATGTTCTCTTCGTCTGCTAGGTTCTCATTTCGTTTTATCTTTTTGCTTCGGTTTCTTCCTAATCTCTTCTTTGCTTCGATTTTATACTGAATATGTTGTTTCGTTATTAATTGCAGTGCTTTTGATTAATTCTTGATCTCATAAGTATGGTACTGTTTCCTATAGCTTTTGAGTTAGGGTATTATAGATAGATTGCCTTCTTCTGAATTGTGTTGTTTTGATGTTCGACTTTTGTATGGGATGTTTAATGGTTAACTATTTCAAATAGTGTATGGATTTTTTGTTGTTTTGTTTTCTTCCTCTAAATAATACAAATAATGAAATAGATAGATTGCATTCTTGACTTTTTAGTTTGATATATTTTGAACTTCTACCTGTTAAAATTAATTCAAAGTGCATGAAGTGCATGGAGCCGTTAGAAACCATTGGTGGTGCTGAGTCATGTTTACGTTATCTTTGCTTGGTCAATAAGTTGTTTAGTAGTATTTGCACGTGTTTAGATCGTGTGAGTTTGTTTCCTATTTTCATTCCTGGTCTCTAGTTTACTTTTGAATCTTTCGTCGATGTACTTGCCTATTTAAGGCCATTTAGTTTATGTTGAATGCATCCATCTTTCAAATATTTCCAGTTTACATAAAAGTGTGAGGCTATTATTCAAGAGTTCTTCCAACATTCTGGTATCAGAGCCAGGTTGGATTCGAGTGTTTCTCAAGCGTTTAGTTGTAAATCATGGCTGCAAACCAAACTTCTACTGCTCTTCCCCCACTTCCAGTATTCAAAGGGGAAGGCTATGAGTTCTGGAACATAAGGATGAAGACGATCTTGCTTTCACAGGATCTCTGGGATTTTGTGGAGAATGGAGTTGCTGAGAATGATGGTGATCGTACCAGGGCTAGAGATCACAGAAGGAAAGATGCTAGAGCACTGTCCCTAATCCAGCAAGCCGTGCATGATGAGTTGTTCTCCCGGATTGCGGCTGCCACTTCCTCTAAACAGGCCTGGACTCTTCTTCAAACAGAATATCAAGGTGATTCAAAGGTAAGGGCTGTGAAATTGCAGGGTCTACGAAGAGAGTTTGAGACTCTCCAGATGAAAGATGGGGAGGTTGTTGCTGATTTCCTATCGAGAGTCATGAAGATTGTGAATCAGAAGCGATCATATGGTGAGACTATTACCGATCAAACGGTAGTGGAAAAAGTGCTGAGGAGTCTTCCTGCACGTTGGGATCACGTAGTTGCTGCTATTGAAGAGGCTAAAGATTTGACAGTGTTGTCATTTGATCAATTGATGGGATCGCTGCAATCCCATGAAACAAGGATGAACAGAACGACTGATGTTCAGGTGGAAGAACAAGCCTTTCAAGTAGCAGCAAAAGAAGAAGACAGAAGCAGTCTCAATAGAGGAAAATGGCGTGGCTCACCCAGAGGACGTGGTCGGGGTAGAGGACGAGTAAATGGCCGTGGACGAAGCTCTATTCAGTGCTTCAATTGTAACAGGTTTGGCCATGTCAGAGCAGACTGCTGGAATGAGCCACAAGCTCAGGTAAGTGTTGAAAATGAAGAAGAAGAGGAAGACTATAAGCTGTTTATGGCAGTTGGTTGTGATGAGGCAAAAGAGAGTGGAGTTTGGTATGTGGACTCTGGGTGCTCCAACCATATGACAGGATCAAGAAAGCTTTTCAAACACTTGGATGAGAGTGAAAAGCTACAAGTGACCATTGGTAATGGAAAGAGTTTGAAAGTGGAAGGAAAAGGAGAAGTTCAACTTGAATTAACCTCAGGCAAACATTTAATCATTGAAGATGTTCAGTATTTACCTGAGTTGGGTTATAATCTACTAAGTGTGGGTCAGATGGTAAAATGTGGGTATGCCTTGGTATTTGATGATAATGCATGCACAATTACCAACAAAAAATCTGGAAAAGTTGTTTGTACGATAAGCATGGGCAAGAATAAAGTGTTTCCTTTAGATTTGTCTAAGGAAAAGGAGCTGTCTAGTGCTCTCTCTGTGGTTAATGAGAGTGACCCACAGATATGGCATGAAAGATATGGCCATTTGTATGAAGAAGGGTTAAAGTTGCTGACAACAAGACAGATGGTTCGAGGGTTGCCCAAAGTCAGAACACTGGGACCATGTGAGGGTTGCATCTTTGGCAAACAGGCCAAGAAACCTTTTCCTAAGTCTGCCAGCAGGGCTACACGACTGTTGGAGATTGTGCATTCAGATTTATGTGGACCGATGTCCATTAAATCTTTTGGAGGTAACTCTTATTTCCTATTGTTTACTGATGATTACAGTAGGATGTCATGGGTCTATTTTTTAAATAAAAAATCTGAAGCTCTATCCAAGTTTAGAATTTTCAAGGCTAAAGTTGAAAATGAATCAGGAAATAAAATTGTCATTTTAAGAACAGATAGAGGAGGAGAGTTTTGCTCTACTGAATTTAACAAGTTTTGTGAGGCCTGTGGCATACATAGGGAGTTAACAACTCCCTATACACCTGAGCAAAATGGTGTGGCCGAAAGAAAGAATAGAACTATCATGGAAAGGGCAAGGAGTATGCTTAAAAGTAGAAATCTGAGTAATTACTTTTGGGGGGAAGCTGTGGCCACAGCTGTTTACTTAATGAATCTATCCCCTACAAAAGCTGTAATAAATAAAACTCCTTTTGAAGAATGGTTTGGTAAAGCTCCCTCAGTTAGCCATTTACGGGTTTTTGGGTGTGTATGCTATAGTTTGAAGCCTGACCAACAAAGAAAGAAACTTGACTCTAAGTCAGTCAAATGTGTATTTGTTGGTTATTGCATTCACTCTAAAGCATACAGATTGCTTGATTTGCAAAAGAAGAAGATCATTATTAGTAGGGATGTGATCTTTGATGAAAGATCAAGGTGGTTGGAAGGAGCTTTAGATAATGAGGGAATACCTGTTGGTACACTTCATCTTGATAATGTTGAAGTGCAACCAACTGTTGGTAATGGGTCAGGTGAAGCTGCTGCTGATGCTTCTTCTCCTCAGCAGCCTAGCAATGATAATGCTCAGGTTACTGAGGAAAGCAGTAGTAATAGTGAAACTCCAACAAAGTACAAAAGTCTTGGTGAGTTGTATGATCAAACAGTCCCTATGGAGGATCCTGAGGCATGTCAGTTTGCCTTGTCCTTGGTTGAACCGGTTACTTTTCAACAAGCTATGGAAAAAGAGGAGTGGATCAAGGCTATGAAAGAAGAACTTGGGTCCTTGGAAAAACATAAAACCTGGTCCTTGTGTTCTCTACCAACTGGGAAACATCCCATTGGTCTCAAATGGGTATTTAAGGTAAAAAGAGATGCTGTCGGGATAGTAACCAAACACAAGGCCAGGTTGGTTGCAAAGGGGTATGTTCAAGAATATGGAATCGATTTTGAAGAGACCTTCTCTCCTGTGGCAAGGTTCGAAACAATCAGGCTTATTCTTTCCCTTGCTGCTCAATCTGGCTGGGTTGTGTACCAATTTGATGTTAAGTCCGCTTTTCTGAATGGTGTATTGGAGGAAGAGGTCTATGTTGCGCAGCCGCCTGGTTTCATGATAAAAGGGAAAGAGGACAAGGTCTACAAACTGCATAAGGCTCTCTATGGACTGAAACAGGCCCCAAGAGCCTGGTACAGTCGAATAGATGGCTATTTAATCGCACATGGTTATTGTAGAAGCATGAATGAACCAACCATGTACACCAAACAAGGACGGGGAGGAGATTTCATGGTAATTTGTATCTATGTAGATGATATTATCTACACCGGCTCATCTTCTACTCTGATTGAAGAATTTAAAATGACAATGGTAAGAGAATTTGATATGACCGATATTGGGCAGTTAGAGTACTTTCTGGGTTTAGAAGTTGATCAAAGAGTCGATGGAATCTTTGTATCTCAAAGGAAGTATGCCTTGGATCTGTTAAAGAAATTTTGCATGGAGTCATGTAAGCCGGCATGCACTCCCATGAACACAAATGAGAAGCTGTTGCAAGAAGACGGGAGTAAATCTGTTGATGGGTTTATGTTTAGAAGCTTGGTTGGTGGTCTTATTTATTTGACTCATACAAGAAGTGACATAGCCTTTGCAGTTGGTATTGTTTCACGCTTTATGCATACACCAACTGTTCTGCATTTTGGGGCTGCAAAAAGAATATTAAGATACATAGCAGGGTCGGTTGATTTTGGCCTATGGTACAAAAGGGGCAGCAACATAGATCTTGTGGGCTATACGGACAGTGATTGGGCAGGATCATCTCCAGATATGAAAAGTGTTTCAGGTAACGTTTTCTTCATTGGATCTGCAGCTGTATCTTGGAGTTCTAAGAAGCAAGGAGTTGTGGCTTTGTCAACAACGGAAGCGGAATACATTTCAGCTGCAGCTGGTGCGTGTCAAGCTGTGTGGTTAAGGAAAATGATGGCAGAATTAAGGTTGAGTGTGGAAAAGGCTACAACGATTTGGTGTGATAATAAGTCTGCCATTTTCATGTCAAAGAATCAAGCATTCCACAGCAGAACTAAGCATATCTCTATCAAGTTTCACTACATTAGAAGTTTGGTTGATAATCAAGAGGTTAAGATGGAACAAATTCCTACTGAAGAACAAGTTGCAGATGTCTTTACAAAAGCATTAAGCCTGGAGAAATTTGATATGTTTCGTACAAAGCTTGGGATTGTTAGTTACAAGACTTTGAATTAAGGGGAGGTGTTAAAATTAATTCAAAGTGCATGAAGTGCATGGAGCCGTTAGAAACCATTGGTGGTGCTGAGTCATGTTTACGTTATCTTTGCTTGGTCAATAAGTTGTTTAGTAGTATTTGCACGTGTTTAGATCGTGTGAGTTTGTTTCCTATTTTCATTCCTGGTCTCTAGTTTACTTTTGAATCTTTCGTCGATGTACTTGCCTATTTAAGGCCATTTAGTTTATGTTGAATGCATCCATCTTTCAAATATTTCCAGTTTACATAAAAGTGTGAGGCTATTATTCAAGAGTTCTTCCAACACTACCTGCATAAATATTATTGATAAATAAGATATTGAACCCTTAAAAACAAAAGAAAAGGAGCAAGATTGCTAAAGAACATGGTTTCAGTTGAATACAATTTATCATTTACTTGGATATTGGATTTTAAATAATATTAAGTCAAATAATGTCACCACTAGAAAAATCACTTCTTTTAAAATTTTGAGTCTAAAGATCTGCACATACACTACCAATGTTTTTTATCTAACGAAAATGTTAGATCTACTAACCAAGCTGGTTTACGTTTCGACATCGCAAACACGTCCAAGCTTCTCAAACGTGTGGTTCGCAAGGTGGCCGGCTTTGCAATAAGAGTGGTTATTCAGTAACACTAATTTATGAAATCACCACCAAAGTTAAGATACAAATTCTAAATTTAGAATGATTGAAGATGCACCAATAAGCGCTCTTTTATTATCAGAAGATGCACCAATAAGCGCTCTTTTATTATCAAACTGGAGTATGAATTTTCTGTTTTTTTAATTGGACATTGAAGTTGAATTGATTTTTGTAGGACATTTAAATTGAATTGTGAGTTTTTTTACCTCTAAGTTGAATTAGTTTATGCTTTGAATTCTTATATAATACCGCTTTGAATTCTTATACAATATCGTGAATTAGTTTATGCTTTGAATTCTTATATAATACCGCTTTGAATTCTTATACAATATCGTTGAACGTTGGCGTAATATGAATTCTATTTGAGGTCGATTCGTGTTTCGTCGTTGAATTCTATTTAAGCGAGTCATGTTTTGGCCGCAACGCGCCGACAAATAATGCTAGTTTCCTATAGACGACAAGATTGTAACATCCCGGAAATCCATAAGCCATCGGTTCGGGTTAGTGGATGACCCGAATCTCTATTAAATCGTTATGAGGAGAAAGGGTGGTCATGGATGACACGTTTTAACGACATTAAGCGGACTCGTTTAACCGTTTGTTTAGCAGTTAAAGTAATAACGCGTGATTAAGGATAAGCACGCCCCTGATTGTAAATGCAAGGAGATTTAAATACTACTTTATGTGAAAACCCTAAGTCACGCAGGACCTAGGGGATGTGAACGGCAGTCGCAGGAGGAGAAGGGAGGACGGAGACGGCGGTGGGTCAACGCTCGTGAATTCTGCTGTCATCTTCCTAAGCGAGGCAAGGTTTGAAACTAAAGATGGTGATCGGCATCATCGTCGGGATAATAATAATGGTGTTCGGCGATGAGGATGAGGAGAACAAGAGGCAGGGACTAGACGATGGCAGTGGTGACTGCACTCGCGTGCAGCGGTGGTCGGCCGGAAGACGGGGATGATGGTGGGGGCTGCTGTGACGGGAGTAATGGCGCGCATCGACCTGCGACGGCGTAAGAATGGTGAACCGACAGCTGGAGCCGAATGCGACTGCGACAGTGGAGAGGGGTTCGTACAAGGATGACAGCGATGGTAGCTGAACGTCGATGGCGATGGAGCAAGCTCCACGGCGGAGATAGTGGCGGGTTACAGTGGCGCTTACAACCTCCTTCTGTTCGGAGCTCCATTAGTGACCATATGAAGGTGGAGGGTGGCCTCGTGGTGGCGATATGGAGGAGTGACCGAAGGAAATAGCAATTTACATGAAGATGAGGGTGGTGACGACAGTGGTGGTTCGTCGCCGGAGACAACAGGAAGTGGTGGTTCGCTTCCGGTAATGGCGGGTGGTAATGACGATGTTATGGCAGCCCAAAAACGATGGTGGTTGTTATGGACGACGGCAGATGGTGATGGTTCCGATGGTGGTCACATGACGGTTCAAGGTTGTTTAAAACTGGCGTACGGGAACGATGATGGTGATACGGTGGTTGGAAGTAGGTTATGAAGATTAGATAATGTTATGATGAGATGATGATGGTGATAATCATATAACAATGTTAATGATTACTTGATGATGAGAATGATTAGATAATAATGATGATAATTACATGATTAGATGATGATGATGATGATGATAGTAATGATTAGATGATGATGGTGATGATTAGATGAGGATGAATAGATGATGAAGATGATTACATAGTGATAATGATGGACACGGTCCGGGTTGAGTGTCGGTTACATCACGGGTTCGTATTCTAGGCACCATGTCGTGGAGATCGGTATACTCACTAGCAATAGTTAAGACATCAACTTCGGGTTGAACAATGGTAGCCAGGTTTGGGCTACGAGTGGGAACGGACAAGTTGCGGAGCAAAGGATTTGGACACGGTAACCGGTGAGTTTCTAATTCCCCCTCTTTTAAATGTTTACTATTTTGGGGCTATCGTACATACTTTCAAGAAGCGTTAATATATGTAATTGTGTTAAGGGTTTTGGTTTCTAATCCAATGCGTTCGGAATATAAAATGAATGTTAAGAGTCGTAGGGTCTTTGATGTGTTCATAGAAATGCGTGGGCTAAGGGTAGGGATTGTTGATGTGTGACGTGTTATGGGCCGATCGAAAAGAGTCGGACCTTATATTAAATGCTTATGATTTCTTATGAGAAATAGGTCGTTCTAGGGTTATACGTGAGTAACAGGTGTAGTTATTGAGTTATAATAAGGATGTGTGATATTATGTGTTTATATTTATGTGTCGTGTTTGCATCGTGTCAATATGGCACAGCAAACGGGGTTGTGAAGGATGAGGTCCTTCGGGAAGTCACCAACGGTGACACTTATTTGACAGGTTAATGATTGTGTTGAACGCCCTGACAAGGGTGCAGTAATGAGGTAAGTGCTTATGTGTTTATATAATTATATGTGTGCTGAATTGCATGCATACGTTGAACTATATTTATTGTGAATGTGATGATATTAAGGCGGTAACGCTATCGTGACGTGTGAATGTTATTATTGTATAGTTAGATTAATTGTGATGTTGGGATCGTGATGTGATGTGTTTAACTGTTGTGTCAGTTAAAAAGTAGGATCCTTGATTAAGGTTGGGTAAGTTGACGTCTAGGGTTCCATTGGCTTAGCAAAGCGTCAGGTAAATACGTGTTCTAGAGTACGAGTTAATAGCAGAGTAAGTACGACCTATGTCGGCAAGACTAGGGGAGTATTATTATTATTATTAATAGGACGAGTCATGGGTGATGAACGGTTATGGATGCAGTGGTATCACAGGGGGATAACTATTCGTTAATGAATCGTAAAACTATTTAATTAAGGACTGCAGGGTCCTAAGTGGAATAAACCAATAAATACGGCGTGATAGTTTTTGTTTAAATTAAACTATTAGAATTCACTCAGCGTAGCTGACTTTGTGTGTACGTTAGATTGTTTTACAGACAAGCGTAGGGTTGACGTATCTTGGCTTGGACAGGTGTTACTCGGATTGGTGTGCATGCATTCGTGAGGTAATTTAATATCATTAAGTAACAACAAAAGAATTTAGAAAGACTTCCGCTGTATTTAAATTAATAATAAATGCATTATAAATAAGATTGACCAGTTATGAGAACCAACTGTAGGTTACCCGGGTTGAAGTCTTACAAAGATCAACTATTTAATTTGGAACCAGCAGGGAATCTTTGTTATTTTATTATTTTTTTTTTTTAGCTATTATGCTCACGGCATTTTAATACTCCTATAGAGGACAAGATCAACCATTTAATTTGGGACCAACGGGGAATCTTTGTTCTTTTATTTGATTTTATTTTTTCTATTATGCTCACCACATTTTAATAGTCTCCTATAGAGGACAAGGTCAACCAAAGTCTTCGTCAGATACGTCTAATACTATCAAATCAAACCAATTTCGTAGAACCTCACAAGTTGGCTGATTAGTCAATTTAAAACAAAACAAGCACTATCAACGACTAAACTGACAGAATGTCAGCCGTCACTCGATCTATAAATTGATATGATAACTTTTAGTAACACATGAAAAAAGAACCAGCTACATAACATAAAGAGAGAGAGAGAGAGACTATGTTTCTTCCTTTCATCGTTTGTCTGTTTACATTTTATGGAAGGTGCTATCGCAAACAACATAGCAAAACCAGGTTGTTTAACTGAATGCGGGAACATTAAAGTGCCTTACCCTTTCGGTATTGGCACAGAATGTTCCCTTAACCTCTCATTCAACCTGACGTGCGACACTTCTTCTGAATCCGCTAGGTTGTTGCTTGGAGATGGCACTATCCAAATATACGACATTTCAGATTTAGAGTTTCGCATATCCACAATAGTTTCTTATAATTGCTACAACCAAAATGGGTTTGTAGATGGATATTCATTTTCAGGGATTGACTTGCAACCCGTAAAAGAATTCACTTTCTCAGAAAAGAACAGGTTCACAGTAATTGGTTGTGACGATTTTGCTTCGATTACGGGGACAATAGAAGACAACTTTACTAGTGGATGTTTTGGTTGAGGTTAACACATGCAAAGGAAACAGTTCATGCTATGATGTAGAAGGTGGTGGTTATTGTTGTAAATGCAATAAAGGTTACGAGGGTAACCCCTATCTTCATCCGGGCTGTCAAGGTACATCAGTCTCCCATTTTAATTAGTCGAAATAATTTTCTGTGGAAATCCCAACACTAACTAAATTTATTATTCAACCTTGAATTATGTTGGTTTAGACAGGGCCGAAACATAGTAAGGCCAGAGGAGGCCCAGGCCCCATAAAATTTTTTTTTTTTTAGAATTACTGCTTTTGGCTCACTATATTTATTTCGTATTAGTTATAATGTTTGAGCCCCTCCTGGTGCAGATAAAAACCCAAACTTATTTTCATAGAAAGGGAAAATGTTGAAAACTTTGATTCGTATCAATAATTGACAAATTAAAAATCTTAAAGGTCGTCGGGCTGAGTTGTAATTATTCATCATTTGTCGTTTATGTGTTAGAACTATTTTTTTTTTAAAAAAAAATTGGTCTTTTTACGTGTAATCTTATCCTAGAATCATTACAACCAATTTATAATCAAGAAGCAAAGTAGGCAACAAGAACAATAGGGATTGACATACTCTTAAATCTGAATTAACGAACCATGGATTTACAATACCAACTGTTCGTATATATACACCCAGACACAAACGTCCGACGTTGTAATCAAAGTGTACCCTGCAAATCATTGTTTCAGTTCGATCAAATCATTGTTTCAAAGTGCAGTGTTTAAACAAATATATGTGGATATATCAATCTTATAGCAATAAGATTTAATGTTTAACATGCCCAAAGCTATTGCAGTAAAAGCATTGCAAACAACCCCTGTCACCGTTGGCCATCTGATACAATGCTAGCCTCAAGATTTTCCATAGTGGAGGTCTTGGGCTTGAATCCTAGCCACAGCAAAAAAGGAGTCTGTTGCCTGATCAGGGGGTTTATGTCAAATTAGACAAATGATATCTTCGACAACCAGAGACAACCAATATTGAACCTCTTATTAACAATCTTCAAATATATCCCAGATACAACTCAGATCATCAATACGATGATCTGAAATACAACTCATTACGATCTAACAGGTATAACCAATTCAACAATAAGATGAATCACAGGAAACCCTAAACCAACGATATCGACTAACTGGAGAAGAAAACGAAACGGCATAAAGAAATATTGTGTATATCTCTCTCGGCTAAACAGATGCACAACTATATATAAGAACCCTAGCACCTTTCCACCTTTCCACAGCCCATCAAGCCAGCTTCACTTTAAGCCCAACCTTCTATCTCCAGCCCATACCACGAGCCCAGTTGCTGAGAACAAACACTTAAACAAAAAACTAATTAAACCATGAATACAACTTGGAATATTAAATTGAAACCAGATTAATATCCCTTTTTAACACCCCATCTCAATTTAATATCCAAATTCATCAAACATATTCAACTGAGTACACAGTCTCTCATGTTGGTTAATAAGCAACCCTTTTGTAAAAATATCTGCAACCTGATTATCAGTTTTTACTCCTACCGTTTGGATACAACCTTTAGAAATCTTTTCTCTTAAGAAAACCAAATCAATTTCAAAATGTTTGGTGCGGTCATGGAAGACCGGATTAGCTGCAATAGAAACTGCAGCAGTATTGTCACAAAACAAATGAAGAGGTAACTGAATTTCAACAGCTAGCTCATGTAAAATATTTATTAACCACAACAGCTCACACGTTGCAGTACACATAGCTCTATACTCTGCTTCTGCAGTAGATCGAGATACAGTAGACTGTTTTTTACTTTTCTAGGAGACTAAATTGTTACCAAGAAATACACAAAAACCCAGTGACTGACTTTCTAGAATTTAGACATTTACCCCAATCTGAGTCAGCATACGCTTTTAACTCAAAAGTTAAGCCTTTACTGAACATAATACCTTTCCCAGGAGACTTTTTCAAATATCTGAGCAGCCTCATAGCAATTTTCAAGTGACCACTAGTAGGTTTATGCATAAACTGACTCAAATAATGAACAGAGTATGAGATATCAGGTAGAGTATGTGACATATAAATCAACTTACCGATTAATTTCTGGTAACCAGTTGTATTAGTCAAAGTAACATTGTCTGTTTCACACATAGAGTTTAAAACATAATTTAACTCAATAGGACTATTGACCGGTTTGCATCCAAGCATGCCATATTCAGCCAAAAGGTCCAAACAGTACTTTCTTTGAGATAAACATATACCTCTTTTAGACTTGACAACTTCAATGCCTAGAAAATACTTAAGTTCACCTAAGTCTTTTATAAGAAACTTATTTTTAAGAGAATCTTTCACTTTTAAGATCTCCTTAGAACAATTTCCAGTAATAACAATGTCATCTACATAAACAAGTAAAACAGTAAACATAGAACTACTTGACTTGACAAACAAAGAGTAATCACATTTACTCTGAACAAATCCTAATTCAGTCAATATACTTACAAGCTTCTCATTCCATATTCGAGGAGCCTGTTTAAGACCATACAAAGATTTTTTTAACAAACAAACACGATAATCATGCCTAGATCCATATCCTTCAGGTAACAACATATATACTTCTTCATTTAAATTTCCATACAGAAACGCATTATTTATATCAAGTTGGAACAAAGGCCAATTATTTTGCACAGCTAATGACAGCACACATCTAACAGTAACCATTTTTACAACAGGTGAAAATGTTTCATCAAAATCAACACCTTCGCGTTGACTATACCCTTTAGCAACCAACCTAGCTTTAAATCTTTCAATTTCACCGGATGCTTTATATTTACTCTTATATATCCATTTACACCCAATGGCTTTCCTACCAGGTGGTAAGTCAACTAATTCCCATGTGTCATTTCTATGTAACGCTTCTAGCTCATCATTCATGGCATTTACCCAGTTCGGGTCATTTATTGCCTCATGATAATTTTTTGGTTCGCTACTTTTGTTTAGCATAGTCACAAAACAAACATTTTTAACAGACAAATTTGAGTAGTTTATAACCTTTTCTAACCCATATTTTACTTTCCCTTCAACAACAAAATCATTTAATGATTTAGGAAAAGTAACATTTCTGGTAGATCTCCTAGGAACTGTTGAGTTATTTTCTTGTAAAAAATGTCCCTCAGGAGAGTTATTGTCATTCAGACTACTAGAAACACCATCAGCCCCGCCAGGGTCAGAGTTGTTCATTTGTTGAGCACCAGTCATACTCAACTCTGAACTCGACTCATTCTCTGGCTGCTGAAACCGATGTTCTGTCTGGTCAATTTCAACTGTAACCCTCTCCTCATCATTGGGAACAACACCACCTTCCTTTAGTTTGGTTTTTGTACATTCATAAAAATCAAAGAAATTTAAACCAGTAATGGTTTTATCAGCCAGATTTTCATTTTCTAGTAAAATTTTGTTTTCTTTAAAAGGAAAAACATTTTCAAAAAATTTAACATCTCGAGAGAAAACAACAGATTTTTTGTCTAAGCTATATAGCTTATAACCTTTTTTTTTATTTGAGTAGCCAATAAAAACACATTTTTCTGCATTACTGCCAAACTTATTTGTGCTGTTTAAAACAGTACTAAAACATAAAGATCCAAACATTCGAAGGTGATTGAGAGAGGGTTTAAAACCATACACAAGCTCGTAAGGAGACCTACCATTTAGAACAGAAGATGGAGTCCTGTTAATCAAGTATGTAGCAGTTAGAACACATTCAGACCAAAATACAACATGAAGACCTCCTTGAAACAACAAGGATCTTGCAACATTCAACAAATGTCTATGTTTCCTTTCTACAATCCCATTCTGTTGTGGAGTGTAGGCACAAGATGTTTGATGATTAATTCCTTTAGTGATACAAAACTCATTCATTTGCTTATTTACAAACTCAGATCCATTATCACTCCTAAATGTTTTCACATTTTTATCAAATTGATTTTTAATCAAGTTAGAAAATCCTTGAATATTTTGAAACACTTCATCTTTATGCCTCATTAAATACACCCACACAGCCCTTGAGTAGTCATCAACAATAGTAAGAAAGAACCTAAACCCTTCCCTACTTTGTACTCTATACGGACCCCAAACATCTAAATGAATGAGTTCACCTAATTGTTTAGATTTGTGATCACTCAAAGGAAAAGGTTCCCTATGTTGTTTAGCCCTTTTGTCAAATTTCACATGGGAAGGAAATACTACTCATTTTCAATTTTAAATCATCCTTTAATACTTTTAACACATTTTCAGATGGATAGCCAAGTCTAGAATGCCATAAGTTGACCAGGTCAACACTATTGTAGCACACACAATTAGTAACAGCAGGCTCACCACAAAAATAGAGACCATCTAGTTGACTACCAGTCACCAGGACATTCTTGGTGTGAGAATCCTGAATAAAACAGTTGGTTTCATTAAAGGACACGGTCAGTTTACTATCTTTAGCAAGTTTATAAACGGACATTAGGTTAACGTTGTAGTGAGGGACCACAAAGACATCAGATAAGGTGACCTTGTCACTTAGTTTGATATTGCCAATTTTAGTTACAGCGGCACTTGTGCCATTGGGATGTTTAACCTTTATGTTATATTCAGATACATCAATTTTCTCAGTTAGGTCCTTATCATCCATGACCATATGCTGATTAGCCCCTGAGTCAACTACCCAACCCATCCTTTATATAGTACCAACCATATTAGAAAACCCAAAAACCCTTTTTCCAAAACTCATAGAACAAAAAGGATCAACAGGGTTACCTGCTGCATTACAACTTTGAGGACCATCACTAGATTTTTCATTTAATAAGCTCAGAAGTTTTGCAACTTGATCAGTAGTAAGGGTGCTACCAGAACCAGAAGTAGAAGCATTAGAAATATCATAAACATAACTGTTACTGTTAGCTATCTTTTTACCTTGACCATTCCTAGGTTTCATCCATGGAGGATATCCAATGATCTCAAAGCATTTTTTAACAGTGTGGCCTATCTTATTACAATGTGTACATTTTAAGTTCAGATTTGGGGTTCTAACATTTTTCCCTTTATCAAACATCTGATTAGTTTTAGATACAAATCCCACTGGTTGGGATTGTCCCCTTTGGACACTGTTGTGAGAGTTTCTATGTACTCTTCCCTAGAGACAATTGAAAAAGCTTCTTTTACTGTGGGAAGCTCATTTCTAATTAGTAAATTTGTCCTAACAGATTGATACACACTATCCAGACCCATCAAAAACTGCATCAATTTTATTAGGTGGTTGAAATCATTAAATTGTTTTGATGCATTACAAACACAAGTAGGCAACTGCAGAATTTGATCTAATTGTTTCCACATGATATTTAATTTGTGATAATATTCAGACACAAGTAGACCATTTTGGGTAAAAGAGTTAATTTTCTGATACAGATCAAAAACAATAGACCCATCCACTTTATCATATGTTTCTTTTAATTCTTTCCACACATTAGAGGCAAGTTTAGAATAAACATGTCCTAAGTAGAGTTCCTCACTTACATAATTCAAACTCCAAGTAAGAACAATTGAATTGCATCTGTCCCATTGCCTAGCAAGTACATCATTATCATCCGATCTAATACAAGAACCATCTATGAATCCCATTTTATTTTTAACCTGAAGTGCAAGATTCATAGCATTTGACCAAATGGTATAGTTTTCGGTCCCTTTTAATTTCATATTGACAATAGTTAGATTGCTTGAATCACTTGCATGAAGATAAAGGGGATCACTAGCATCTATTCTACTAATAAGAGTCTCTACTATAGTACCATCAGTCATTACACAAATACTCAGAAGTTAAACACAAGTAAGAATGTCAATCAATCAAGCACACGCACATACAACCCACCAAGGATAATCACAGGGTTTCACACCAATCGAGTTGGTAGATCAAGGACCATCCAAGAGGTGAATGCAAATTTCACACAATATCTAATTTGCACACACGTGATGCACAGATAAAGAGTTCAACACAAATCAGAGAATGTCGCTTCCTAATTCGAAATAGAGATAAGTGACAACAGAAATGTAAGAGGATAAAAGGAACAATCTCACCCAGATGTGCCCAAGTTAGGGTTCTCCAGCAAGGTACCAAGACCTACAACCTTCACTTAGGGTTATAGATCTTGAAAAAAAAATGCAGAACCGATCGAGAAGACCTTCAAGATCCGAACAAACACCAGACAGATCTATAGTTCCTTCCGAGCGTCAGATCTATAACCAACCCCTTGATGCTCCAGATTTGAAAGAAACCCTAGCAGCGGAATTAGATGTCGAAGATCAGATATTCAGAACCTGTCTCTGATACCATGTCAAATTAGACAAATGATATCTTCGACAACCAGAGACAACCAATATTGAACCTCTTATTAACAATCTTCAAATATATCCCAGATACAACTCAGATCATCAATACGATGATCTGAAATACAACTCGTTACGATTTAACAGGTATAACCGATTCAACAAAAAGATGAATCACAAGAAACCCTAAACCAACGATATCGACTAACTAGAGAAGAAAACGAAACGGCAGAAAGAAATATTGTGTATATCTCTCTCGGCTAAACAGATGCACAGCTATATATAAGAACCCTAGCACCTTTCCACAGCCCATCAAGCCAGCTTCACTTTAAGCCCAACCTTCTATCTCCGGCCCATACCACGAGCCCAGTTGCTGAGAACAAACACTTAAACAAAAAACTAATTAAACCATGAATACAACTTGGAATATTAAATTGAAACCAGATTAATATCCCTTTTTAACAGTTTACCCAGTTGGGGTTCCTTCTGGGATGGGCTACCCTGGATGTTATAGGTGTTGCCTCGGAAAAACCCAATCATCCTATAATATCTAGGTGTTACCGTTAAAAAAAACAACCTCTGCCTCTATCACCAAGTCTTCCTCGTTCATAAATTCTGCATCAAAAAGGGGTTTTTCCTCTACTGACACTTGCCTTATGGGCATGTAGAGAACCCACCAATGGGTCAACATGACCCCTATAATCTCGCACGACCACCACAAGCCTCATTAATCCTAGTTGATACAAAGTCCCACATATCATACGTCAACAGGGTTTTCAACAAGATGCTCTGGAATTCATACCCATCTCCTTTTCTGCCTTGAATCAACCTGAGCTCTGATATCACAATGCAGGGCTGTCCCTGAGATTTTGGATGCCCTGTGTAACTTTAAAAAATGAGCCACTAAATACAAAGTTATAAATGAAAAAAATCATTAATACGGCATCGGTTTTTTTGGTTCAAACGATTGAAGCCCTAATAGATCGAGTGATTGCCGATTGAAGCCTCTGACGACGCCTCTTCATACTCTATTTATTTGCCGCTAGTTTTTTAATTAGGTTTAAAATGTTTAATTTTTTAATTGGGTTATTTTACTTTATAATGATAAAAAAAAATTATTGGTCTAAAAAATAAATAAAGTAAAGAATAAATAAATTTAAAATATAAATCATTCCTAAGCCAAATTAAATAAACTAATATGAAGCAAAAAAAAACTCATAACTATTTGTTGTTATTATAATAATAATGATGTTATAATTTTGTTCAGTTCGTAAATCAATTTCTTTTGCTCTTTGTTGAGATTTATTGAAAAAGAAAATAAGGTTAAATACTTAAATCATAGCTGTCATCAACATTGGGACATGGGTTTTTTTTAATAAATAAGCTTAGTATAGTAAAATGCCCCCAATGTCAAAAGAGACATCATCTTCTTCACAGCAACATGCTCATATCCGGTCGGAAAAAAAAACTCCGATACACACATTTTTCGATTTCCATCATTTCACTTCAAGTACTCTTTGCTCCAACTAATCATGTAACAATCTTGGGGGTCAAGGTAAAAAGATCAACTCGATGAACTTATTTTTCGACATGGCTCCCGGAAATTTGGGCCCTGAGCGACACAATGTTGGTTTAAACAAAGTGATATCGTAGGAAAAAAATATTGAACTGATTAATCCTTATTAATGACCCAAATTATGCTTATATAGTATTACCATCAAACAACTTAAATGATAAAAAGATAAACGAGTCAACCAAGACTTATTTGAATACCTATCTTTGTTCATATAAGGATAGTGTTCTTTTACATATAAATCAATGGACCTTAGTCAAATGCATATCAGGGACTGACATAGGCAGTCTAATGTCCTTGTTCTTTCTAATTTATGAAATACGTATTCATAAAAAGTCCTTCCATTTGAACCCTTATCGAAATCACTATATTAGACATAATAGTGATAGTATAGGGACTAATCTTGTAATATGGTGGTCTATATATACCACCTTCTTGTAAGCTCTAATCATCCATTCTAATGCGAACATATTACAAGATTCAACTTGGTATCAGAGGCTTGAAGACTACCCGTCGGAAATCTCGCCAGAGGGGTGGTCGGCCGCCGCCCTACCTACCACAACCGTCATCAACAACACATGGTCTTCCTCTTCCACCTCCAGCCACCGCTCGCAACAACCACCACACCACCGACAACAGCTACAACCACATCACTACCGCTGCCGCCTATTGCAGAACCCTAGACGCCAAACATCCCCATCTACTGCTTGCTACTGCCGTCGTTCTCCATCGCATACCATTGCCATCCAAAACCCTAGTCGCCCCGGTCACAAACCCTAGCTAGGCCATCTCCACTTGCGGCCATAGCCGAAACACTAGATCTAGCCAGACCTCCATGTTTATGTTGCCACCACGAGGCAAGCCCACACAGCTCCTCCTTGTCGCCGCAACCATATAAGTGTGGATCGGTTCTTCAACGACGAGCACTTTACAAAAGCAACATAGCTTCCGGTTCCATATTTTGCGAGTTGCAATATTTCAGACACAATGGTGGAGAAGAATAAAGAAGAGGGGAACAAAAACCTAAAACCAGTCTGGCGACACTAGCTAGTGTCTCCAAAGTAAGGTGATGGCACTAGCAGTGCAACAACACTAAGCGGATGGTGACATTAGGCGGCGACGGTTTCAAGGAGGTCTATAGTACGCGGATGGTGGAACGAGAGTAGATTGAAGATCAAATATCTTTTAAGTTTTTTGTTTTTTACATTTCAAACAAAATCGCTCTCGTGCTTAGTTTGTGGGAGAGTATTAGACATAATAGTCCTAATGTAACACTAATCTTGTAATATGGTGGTCTATATATACTGCCTTCATGTAAACCCTAATCGTCCATTCTAATACAAACATATTACAAGATTCAACTCACCGCCACAATATATCAACCATCGCATCAGTTCTTGAAACATTATATCGCTTCATCAGAATGGTGTATTAGTTCACTGCATATATATATAAACACAGTTTTAGTATTTCTTTTTGGATCAAAACAATACTCTTTCAAACAAAATAATATATACTTTATGTGAAAAAAAAAACTAATTAAAATTTGAGGGGTCAAAACCGTAAAATGTTAATTTAACATGTTTAATTTTACAATCCAATATTAAAAATAAAGAGTTAAGTTATGATAGAATTAGCAAAACGTATTGATAAACACGATGTTCGTAATTGTGTATTTTACAAAAAATGATGTATGTAATTTTCCTTCTTTTTATTTGCGTAAATTTTGTTGCCTTGCATCTAGTGTGCTTATTTTTCTTTTTCTTTTTTTTTCTCATCAGACATCAACGAGTGCGATCAAGAAACAACCCAGTGTTATGGTATTTGCACTAATACTTTAGGGGGTTACAATTGTACATGTAAGGCACGATTCACCGGTGATGCTTACGAGAAAGACGGTTGTGTTTCAAAACATAAAACAAACTTATCAATCATACTAGTCATAGGTAATTCTTCCAAAGCTAATATGAATATGCTTATGTCCACTATTTCAACCTTGAAAACCAAACATGCCGGTTTTCTAACACTAAGAACGATAAATACTAATTAAAGTGTTTTGATGCAAATGTGTAGTAATTGCATGTGGAATGTTAGCATTACTTTCTGGATTAGCGGGGATTTGCTTTGGTATAAGGAGGAGGAAGCTAATAAAGCTATGAGAAAAGTTCTTTGAGCAAAATGAGGGTGTGCTGCTAAAACAGAAGATCAAATCACAAGGATCTCATGAGGCAATGACCTTGTTTAGCACTGAACAACTATGAAAAGCCACTAACAACTATTCTCAAGAGCAAATTATCGGTAAAGGTGCATATGGTGTAGTGTACAAGGAAACTTTATCGGATAAACGTGTAGTTGCAATAAGAAGTCTAAACTAGTAGATGCGACCCAAGTAGAGCAGTTCATCAATGAAGTCTCGATCCTTACGCAAGTCATTCATCGAAATGTGGTAAAACTTTTGGGTTGTTGCTTAGAAAAGGAAGTCCCTGTACTAGTTTATGAATTCATATCAAATAACACTCTTTTCCATCACATTCATCATAGATTGGGTGGAATGAGTTGGTTATCTTGTGAAAATCGGTTGAGAGTAGCCTCTGAAGCTGCGAGTGCACTTGGGTACCTTCATAATTACTATGCCAATCATGCATAGAGATGTTAAGTCTACCAACATATTATTAGATGAGAACCACACAGCAAAAATTCCTGATTTTGGTGCATCAAGGTTAGTCCCATTAGGTCACGAAGAAGTACC
Source organism: Smallanthus sonchifolius (assembly GCA_023525975.1). Classification (NCBI taxonomy): domain Eukaryota; kingdom Viridiplantae; phylum Streptophyta; class Magnoliopsida; order Asterales; family Asteraceae; genus Smallanthus; species Smallanthus sonchifolius. The sequence continues at coordinate 28,765,348 of CM042029.1, read as the reverse complement.
CACTCTTATTCAAGGAACGTTAGGGTATTTGGATCCAGAATACTTCAACACAAGCCAGCTAACTAAGAAGAGTGATGTATATAGCTTTGCAGTGGTCCTTGCAGAACTCATAACAGGGAAAAAGGCCATTGGCATAGATAGAACCAATGAAGAAAAGAGCCTAACTACATATTTTGTTAATTTGGTTAAAGTAAACCGCTTATTTGAAATTGTGGAACCTAGACTTTTACGTGAAGCTACTCTTGATCAGTTGTCTAGGCAACCAAACCTTCCCGACTGTTCTGGGATCTCCTCGTTCAGGTTGGTATCATGAATTGTTCCTCCGGTCGTTACACGGCTCCCCAGCCCCGTTGTTGCCTTTTCAACACAGCAACACAAATTGCCTTCTTCTCGGGGACGTGGTGGACGGTTCACCCGTGCAGGATCATTTGGCCATGGTAGGGGATGTCGTTCTCCTCACTCTCAGCTATGTCCAAAAGATGGACATTATGCATACATGTGTCCAAATCTCTCATCCTATGCTTCAAAATCCATGAAAGTTGATACCGACTTAGCTAAAGTTTTTCATTCTTCTTGCCATGCTACTTTGTCAGGGCCTGACTTGTTTGTTGATTCCGAAGCCACCAATCAAATGACCACTATACCACATAACCTTAAAAAAACTACACCTCATTTGGGAAAAGCCACAGTCACCTTCGGGAACTGTAAATCTCTCCATGTTTCCTATATTGGTCATACAATGGTTTTTAAAAACATTCTTTTAAAGGACATTTTGATGGTTCCTCATCTCACTAATAATCTATTATCCATAAGAAAATTAACGACTGACAATCATTTGGATGTATTATTTTCCCAACCTCACTTTTATATTCAGTATCGAACACGTAATAGGTGCTAGCTCAATGGACTTATGAAGATGGGATGTATGTTTTATACACATGTCTAAAGGCTTGTGCTGCTAGCTCTAATAATTATTTGAAAGCTTATTTTAAACTCTGGCATTTATGTTTGGTACATATGTCGTTTGACACGATTTTGCTACTAAATATAGTTGGATGTGTATCCTTTACCTTGGTTCTTCCTAAACCTATTATATGTTCGTCTTGTGAACTATCCAAATGTCATCGATTACCATTTGTTTCAAATGAAAAATGGGCACTTCAACCTCTAGAATTGGTCCACTATGACTTATGGGGTCCATCTCTGGTAACATCGGTCGATAACTATCGATATTATATCATTTTAGTTGATGACTATTCCAGGTTTACATGGTTCTACACATTAAAAGTTAAATCGGAGTTTCATGTTATATTAAAAGTGTTCCTTAACTTTGTTCAAAGACAATTTTTACGAAAAATCAAGGTATTCCAAAGTGACGGCGGTACAGAGTTTTTTAACTATCACGCCATGCAGTTATTTCAAGAAAGTAGCACTTTTCGCCATTTATCATGTCCGTATACTCCGTAACAAAATGGACGATCCCAACGTAAACATCGTCATGTTGTCGAAATCGGTTTGGCGTTGACCTTTAATGGCCAAATTCCTCCCACATAGTTGGTAGACGCTTTTGGCACGACCATCTATTATATTAACTGACTTCCCACCAAAATTTTAGACGACCGGTCACCATTTGACTTCTCTTCCATCATAAACCAAGTTATGGCAACTTACCTCCTTGGGCATGCCGTGTATACCTGTATCTTCGGGACTACACCGCAAATAAGTTATTACCTAGTGGTCTCCCTTGCATATTTATCGGATACTGCTCTCAATATAAAGGCTTAAATGTCTTGATCCCACCACATCCAGAATTTACATTACCCGACATGCCATGTTTGATGAACATATGTTTCAGTTCAAAGGTGAATCTTCTCCGGTAACTTATCATCATTACCCCTACACGTACACTTCGTGGACCATTACCCCTCGATACCCACTTCCTCTTCTCCAAAATTTCCAAAACCTACTGCCTCTTTAAAATCCCCGGAACCTTTTTCCTGTTGTGATATTCCCATCTCACACTCCCACCAGCCCCCTATACCCAAACCCCTTCCGCCACATCCTACTCAGCCCACTCCAACTACTTAGCCCATTACACACCATGAGCCCAATACCCAACCTTCCTCTCATACGGCTCCTATCTCATCAACAACCCGAACCTGGTGAACCTGCAAATCCTATCCCACAAGCTCCCATCCGTCTAGATCCTATCCCTCGTGCCCCATTTTACCCTATGACAACTCCAAAAAAATATGAGATTTTAAACCAAAACATCAGACCAACCTCGCTCACACAGCTGCCCATGCTGTTTATCAACATTGTTTGCCTCCTCTGAACCCAAAGGATTCAGGTCAGCAGCAAAACACTCTCATTGGCTCGATGCTATGAACAAAGAGTTAACTGCTCTTTGCAATAACAACACATGGACCCTTGTTCCCAGACCGAGAATCACAACTTTGTTGGGTCCAAATGGTTATTTCGAACAAAATATAAGTTAGATGGCTTGATTAACCGTCATAAAGCCCGACTAGTGGCACAAGGATACAGTCAGATTCCATGTTTGGACTACTCCTACATGTTTAGTCATGTGCTTAAAGCATCCACTATTCGGATTGTATTATCTCTCTTCGTTATTAATGATTGGAACATCCACCAACTAGATGTGAATAATGCTTTTTCTTAATGGGTACCTTAATGAAGTTGTGTACATGGAACAATGATGTGCCATTATTTATACATATTTTACATACATAATAATCCCCACATTATGGTACTAATGGAATAATAACCTTGCGATTTATACTTAAAACACTTATATTTTGTAATCGCAGGTTATTCGATATTGAAAATATAAATCAAGCTAAAACCTATCGAAAACACCAAGAATTCAAGCTTCTAGAAGATTCATTCCCGAGCATTGACCCCCGAGAAGTCAAAATTGGTCAACAAAATTCAACCAATGAGCTAAAAGACAAACCTGGAGGAAAAAGGGGGGATGCAAGGTCATGCATCCCAATGCACGGCCGTGCATTGCCCTTCCTTCTCCTCCACGGACCAGTATAGTGTCCTCTATACTCTGTTTGATTCCCTAGGCCTCTGCACGACCGTGCAACGTGCATTGCACATTTTGAGGCCTATAAATATGAGGCTTGAGTTCTTCATTACACACACCAATTCAGACCAAAGAAACACTCAAGAAGAGAGCATTCTCGTAGTTAGATTAGAGAGTAGAGGGGCTCTTCTTCCTTGTTCCATAATAGGGGAGCCTACGAAACTCATCATTACGCTAGTCGTTATGGCCATTCGTTGCTAAAACTTCTTTGTATTGCTAGTGTGAAGATGATGTTTGGTGCATATTAATGTTTAACGTATTAATTTAGTGGTATGTTTATGTCTTTAACTAATTCGTTCTTAAAAACCATCTTTCGGTGGGATTTTATTATTGTCTAAACCCGTCTTTATATTTGTGAGTGTCTTGATTTTAAAGAGTAAGATCGTAAAACCCTTTTTAATCAAACTTCCTTTGAAACTCGTACGTCTTTATACGAGCAGAGATTGATAAGCCAAGCCTTGGTCTATACTTCTAAGATCGTACGTCTTTATACGATCTTATTATGCGACCAAGAATTGGTGAACTCATGTTGGGAACGGTACGTCTTTATATTTGGTCCCATTGTTACACCGCCTCCCGGTGAGCAAAATATAATCACCTATTTAACTTTAATATAAAACATTTTAAGTCTGATGTCTTAAACCAACCTGGAGATGACCATTCGATGGGTTGAGGGTAACTGTTGTCCTTAACAGGAGGCACTACCATTTCTTAAAGATTATAATTTGTGAATCAAATGTAGTGAGGACGAGGCTCTAGCGGTGACCCGGGTCACAAGTTTGTAGTAGTCATACCAATGAATTAGTCAACCTAACATTATCACGTACCAAACTGATTCGAATCCCGAAGCAATACTATCCGTAATCTGATCATTTTTGCCTTATTTACTTTCTTGTTATTTACTATTCTGCTAGTTACTTTTCTGTTACACACTTCACGCACATTTTTGTTTCTAGTTCATAACAATTCTCTTAAGATTCATACTTGATTCTTGTCTCAAATACTTTGAGTTTCATCCGATTAAAGAATTTAGAGAACCAACAAATTGTTTTTTATCTGAAAGTATTTTATACGACTCTCAGGTCATCCTCCGTTATTTTAAAAATCTACAACAGAAACTGATTATTAAAGATATAGTTTTACTATCCTAAAATTGTAAATAAAATAAAAAAAAAACTAAAATGAAAATGAAAATGAATACAGAAAACAATTTTTTTCCCAATATTTGAATTTAATCCTAAGAATATAACATGTATATTAGTTACGGGTTTAATATGCATTAGTAAGAAACGTCACTAGCATATATCAAAAATAAGAACTAATTACACGGATGGTCCCTGTGGTTTGACCAAATTACGATTTTCGTTCCTAGGTTTGAAAAATTACAGATTTAGTCCAACAAACTTTCATTTTGTTAAACTGACGTTCCTAAAGTGGATGGAAGTTAACTTTTTCAGTTAAGTGGTTGTGAAATGACCAAAATAACCTTGAATACAAAAAACAAAAAATATATATAATCTATACTATATAATAAATAAAGGTTTTTCCATGTAACGTGTCACCTTCACATTCATTCTCATCATTTTTTTCCCGTCTCTCTCTCTTATTAAATGCACCTTCATATTTTAATAATAATATATATTCAAAGAAAATATTAATTATACTAATAAAATATACATTTATTTTAAATTATCACTTATGAAACTTTAAAATCTAATTATGTAACTTTTATTTTCAATCAAATAATAAATTAAACTTAAATTACATTAAATAGTATTTTCGAAACTCAATTATATATTAGTTTTTACATATTTTGAGTTTTGTTTTTTATCCTAAGTATATAATACATTTTTATACCTGTAATATATATACATAAAGATTTAAAAGTTTTATTTATTAATATTTTTCACTCCGTGTGTATACACGGGATCTAAACTAGTATAATATTATGAAGTGGTTCATAGGCATCCTAATTTCTCAGTCACACCAACCCCCTTTGTTCCTAAGTTTACTAAAGGAAGAAAAAGAAAAGATGGGATTCATTCTCTTTCTTTTCTTTTCCCTTCTTTTCCTTTCTTTTCTTTTCTCTACAAATCTTTCCAATTTGGAAGTATGAAAATAAGTCATGTTTTCCCTTCATTGTCTTCCATTTCTCTTCTTAAAAAAAACTAGGGAACACTCTTCCCTTCCTTTCATTTATTTTCCTCCCTTAAAAAAAACGAACAAGGGTTGATTACCCCTTTCTTTCTTTTCCCTTCTTAAATGAGACTCGGGAACACAGCATAAAATCCCCAATTATGGCCACTGTCGATCCCGACCACCGTCCTCCTCTCCGGCTAAACTCTATCCCCACCGTCGATCTTCACCTACTCTCGCCTTCGCCTTGCCCCCGCCGGTTCCTATACTTTCAATGAATCTGCCGGAAGCCGCAAGCAAACTTACTCGCGCCGGTTCCTCTACAACCACCGTCCACAGCCGCTCGTCACAACCACCGGCTTCCTACGACGTTAATGATCCCAATCAGGTAGAAAACTTTAGGCACTGATTATTCGTGTGTTGAAGAAGTTGTTTAGATCAGATCCTAATTTGAGCCAAACTGTTATTCTGGATATACTCATACACCAAACCCTGTGACTTCCTTCGACACAACATCCACAAAGCTTTGCTAAGTTTTCATGCTCAATGTCTGAAATTACTTTGATTTCTGTCAAAAACTCTTTTTCCCCTTGTTGTGATTCAGCAGAAAGAAGCTTTATAGCAGCGTCTTTCCCATCTCTTAATTTTTCCTAAGCATTACAACAAATGATAAATATTAGAGATGAAAATTGTGTACACATACCCTGTAAATAGACCAAATCCACCCTCTCCTATTTTGTTGGCTGGACTGAAATCATCTGTAGCGATTCTTAGATCCTTTTAGGAGTAAAGTTTAAGATTCTGAACATCCGATAACTCTGTTTATTACTCACAACGTTTCTCAATAGCAATGGATGTACTTATAGTCAGATCAAAAAGTGTTTTAGCGATTCTTAGATCCTTCTGGTAATAGAAGCAGGTGAAGAAAAGGGGGAGGGAAGACGGTGGCGGAAAACCATGACTCGTGCACCACATACACAAGCAGCATCTAAACACGTCGGAACGGTGAAGGAAGACGGCGGTGACGGTGGTGGCAGCCCTGGGTTCATGGTGTGTGGAGAGAGATTTTAATTTATTTATGTTTTTATTATTATTTTTTAAAAGAGGGGCATTTTGGTCATTTCACACTTACTTAACTGAAAAGTTAACCTCCATCCACTTTAGGGACCATCAGTGTAACAAAATGATAGGTACTTGGACTAAATCCGTAGTTTTCAAACCTAGGGACGAAAACCGTAATTTTATCAGTGTAATTAGTTCCAAAAATAATTTGGACTAAAATCTTAGATAAGCGTACCTTGGCAACCTAGGGAAAGATAAGGGTTACCCTCGTAACCATTGTTGCATTTACAACGGTACCCACCACCTTGGTTTTAAAAACCGCGCTTTGAGCGCGAGTACTCGCAACTCGAGTAGGGGCGACAGCCTCATCGAATCATGTAACACAACTCTAGCTCTGTACAAGACTCGCAAAAAAATCGCATTTTTTTGAAAAAAAAAATCGGACTAAAACATGCACTTCTTGTACAGAACTTTGTATTTCAAATAAAAGCACTTACAAATCAACATAAATGGGGAAACCGATTCTGAATGGTTACCGGGGAGTGTTTGCTGCAACTGTCCCAGCCCTTGTGGCTGTTTGTTTGTGAGCTTCTTGTACAGAAACTGTTCTAAATTGTTAGCGACTGCTTTATTCCATAAATAAAATTTATTTATTTAAATTATTTAAACCCTAAGACAATTGTTATAAACTTTGAACCTACATTTTTATTTAAGTACAAACATCAATTTACACACATCCTTTACATGAAATAACACAACTTTTTGTACAAGTCCACACACATCAAAACCCATTGAACCGTAGACCTTGCCTTAGACATTGTGCATGTTATTAATTCAAATTCATACATTTCACTCTATGTTAACTTGTGATTTGAGAATCACTTGTGCTACATATTTCTCGTGTTATCTACACAATTAATACAAGTGAGTTTTACATAGCCTCTTTTACATTTTTGCACATTTTGGGTTGAAGCATGAATACTCTTAGAAAACTCTTTGCATTTACAAATATACAATTCTATAATATGATTTTATGTGTTATTTGTGATTTATGCTTGAATGCTATGAGTTAAGACTACATATACATGACACACTCATGCAATCATTAACTCTGTACAAGCCAACGGTAATATTGATAGATCTATTGTGTCTGACAAACACAACCTAGGTAGGGTGATTGTTATCGACAATACATTAGGGTAACATGCGTGTTATGCCTCAGTCACAAGGTTTGATTGTGCACTTAGTTTAACAATAGATTCTCCATAAATGCCATATATACCATGTATCATATGAATTGTATAAACATTTGAACTCTATTTGTGGTGTCAAAACCTATGTATTCTCACCAACTTCTTAGTTGACCTCGTTTTAATCATGTTTCAGGTACGAATGTTTGAGTTAAGATCAAGTTGCTTCATTTAAGTTTGAGGACCTAGTATTTGAATTTAATAAAGTTGTTTTTGTATTTTCAATTCTTGTAATGTTGGATTTGACTACTTGATTTATGAAATGAAATTTTTTGTTTAAATATTTCAACTTTAGTAAACCATAATCTTATGAACAGTCTCCATGTCCCACTCCAACATGTTCCGTCGTTGGTTGCGGCGTGACACTTTGCCCCTTAGAGGTTCCAAATTTCTCGAAATCAGATAGTCTTGTTCGAGCGTACACTACACACCTCCTAACTCGTGTTAATATTTATTATAATTTCTCATTTGGTCAAAAGGATATTCAATTACACAAGTGACATTGATGATACTAAAATCACCAACATATAATAGTAAGGAATTCATGTTTAATTCATAACCATTAGATATCTATAACTCCAAACAAGCTAAAGCAATTACATGTGATTTCATAATATAATAACCAAAACAAAATAACAACACCATAAAAACAAAAAGTACAACAAACTACAATGCTCCTATCAATGTTTGGTGCAAGTATGGTGGTGATGCTTAGTTCTTACATAAGAAGCACCAACAAAACTATAGTGGATTGTTTTCTTCAAGTGTCATATCTGTATAACCTGAATATGATTCTCATTCATTAGTACTATAAATTAATGGGACATCATAAAGATCTGATTGGTCAACTTCTAGGACTAAGCTTCTAGTCTCATTAGATGCTTGTTGTTGAACCCAAGGATGAGTCGTTAACTTCCTCAAGCCCTCTAACTCCACTACCACCTCTTTCATTGTTGGTCTATCATCACCTCTAAAACTAAGGCATCTCTTTACCAAATCACCTACTGCCTGTAACTGATCAAGAGTAGTTTCACGTAAAAGTCTAGGTTCCACAATTTCAAATAAGCGGTTTACTTTAACCAAATTAACAAAATATGTAGCTAGACTCTTTTCTTCATTGGTTCTATCAATGCCAATGGCCTTTTTCCCTGTTATGAGTTCTGCAAGGACCACTCCAAAGCTATATACATCGCTCTTCTCAGTTAGTTGGCTTGTGTTGGAAGTATTCTGGATCCAAATACCCTAACGTTCCTTGAATAAGAGTAGGTACTTCTTCATGACCTAATGGAACTAACCTTGTAGTTCTCATCTAATAATATGTTGGTAAACTTAACATCTCTGTGTATGATTGGCATAGTAATTTCCGAATTAAGGTACCCAAGTGCACTTGCAGCTTATACGGCTACTCTCAACCGATTTTCCCAAGATAACCAACTCATTCCACCCAATCTATGATGAATGTGATGAAAAAGAGTGTTATTAGATATGAATTCATAAACAAGTACGGGAACTTCCTCTTCTAAGCAACAACCCAAAAGCTTGACCACATTTCGATGAATGACTTGCGTAAGGATCAAGACTTCATTTATGAACTGTTCTGATTGGGTTGCATCAACTAGTTTAGACTTCTTTATTGCAACTAAACGTTTATCCGATAAAGTTCCCTTGTACACTACACCAAATGCACCTTTACTGATAATTTGCTCTTGAGAATAGTTATTAGTGGCTTTTCTTAATTGTTCAGTGCTAAACAAGGTCATTGCCTCATGAGATCCTTGTGATTTGATCTTCTGTTTTAGCAGCACACCCCCATTTTGCTCAAAGAACTTTTCTCGTAGCTTTATTAGCTTCCTCCTTATACCAAAGCAAATCCCCGTTAATCCACATATTAATGCTAACATTCCACATGCAATTACTACACATTTGCATCGAAACACTTTAATTAGTATTTATCTTTCTTAGTGTTAGAAACCGACATGTTTGGTTTTCAAGGTTGAAATAGTGGACATAAGCATATTCATATTAGCTAGGAAGAATTACCTATGACGAATATGATTGATAAGTTTGTTTGTTTGTTTTGAAACACAACCATTTAGCTTGTAAGCATCACCGGTGAATCCTGCCTCACATGTACAATTGTAACCCCCTAAAGTATTAGTGCAAATACCATAACAATGGTAGGTTTCTTGAGCGTGGCACTCGTCGATGCCTAATGAGAAAAAAAAATAAGCACATGATGTAAGGCAACAAAATTTACGCAAATAAAAAGAAGGTAAATTAAATACATCATTTATGTAAAATACATAATTACGAACATCGTGTTTATCAATACGTTTTGCTAATTCTATCATACTTTAACTCTTTATTTTTAATATTGGATTGCAAAATTAAACATGTTAAATTAACATTTTACGGTTTTGACCCCTCAAATTTTAATTAATTTTTTTTTCACAAAAAGTATATATTATTTTATTTGAAAGAGTATTATATTTTTTCTTAATATAACCCAAAACAAACACCCTTCATCAGCTTCAAACAATACGCGTCTTCTGCCATCACCTGCTTCAACTATCGTTTAAACAACCACGAGGAATTTTTGGATACTTTTTGTAAATCATATCTATACATTTTCACATTTTCAGATTAAACTGTTTCGAAATGTATACGATCCGATAATCCGAAAATTTTAAATCTGGTATATGTGTTTTTGTTAAGATATTTCATCCAAAAATAAAGACAAACTGTGTATATATAGATGCAGTGAACTAATACACCATTCTGTTGAAGCGATATAATGTTTCACGAACTGATGCGACGGTTGATATATTGTGGCGGTGAGTTGGATCTTGTAATATGTTTGTATTAGAATAGACGATTAGGGTTTACATGAAGGAGGTATATATAGCGTCTACATTATGACTATTGTGTCTAATACTCCCCCGCAAACAAAGCACGAGAGCGATTTTGTTTGAAATGGAAAAAAAACATAAACTCAAAAGATAGTTGGTCTTCAATCTACTCTCGTTCCCCCAACTGCGTATTGTCGCCCACCTTGCTAGTGTCGTCGCCTAATGTTGCCATCCGCTTAGTGTTGATGCATTGCTAGTGTTGCCACTTTCCTTTGGCGACACTAGCTAGTGTCGCCACCTTGCTTTGGAAACACTAGCTAGTGTCGCCAGACGGGTTTTAGGTTTTTGTTCCCATGTTCTTTCTTCTTCTCCACAATTGTGTCTAAAATATTGCAACACTCGAAAAATATGGAACCGAAAGTTCTGGCTTTCGCGAGGTGCACGTCGCCGAAGAACCGATCATACTTGTATGGTTGCGGCGACAGGTAGGAGCTGTGTGGGCTTGCCTTGTGGTGGCAACAACAACATGGAGGTCTGGCTAGATCTAGTGTTTCGACTTTGGCGACGGGTGGAAACGACATATCTAGGGTTTGTGGCGGGGGCGGCTAGGGTTTTTGATGGTAGTGGTATGCGATGGAGAACGACGGCAGTAGCAAGCAGTAGATGGGGATGTTTGAAGGCTAGGGTTTCGCGATAGGAGGTACCGGTAGTGATGTGGTTGTAGATGTTGTCGGTGGTGTGGTGGTTGTTGCAAGCGGTGGCCGGAGGTGGAAGAGGAAGACCATGTGTTGTCGATGACGGTAGTGGTGGGTAGGGCGGCAGATGGCCACCCTTCCGACGAAATTTCCGACGGGTTGTCTTCAAGGCTCTAATACCAAGTTGAATCTTGTAATATGTTCGTATTAGAATGGATGATTAGAGCTTACATGAAGGTGGTATATATAGACCACCATATTAGAGTATTAGTCCCTATACTATCACTATTGTGTCTAATAAAGTGATTTCGATAAGGTTCAAATGAACTGTATTTTGAGGCGCCACCCGGACAGTTGCTTGGACCTTGCCATGAGCGCTGTCCTTTAGACCTTGTAACCATATTAGTCCTGAGCGAGTTTGCACTTTGGAGTGTAGTTGATATTTTTTTAAGGGGTATTAAGGTAAAATTGTTTTTTTGTCTTTTTCCTAAACAAAATAAAATAATATTTTTAATGGCTTTATATATTGTTAATTTCATGTAAAAACCCAAATAATAAATGGAGAAAATTATTTTTTTTCCTCCAAATAAAGCAATTTTTTTATTTTTTGTTTACACAAAAATAATTACCTTACTTTACCTTTTTTTCTATTAAATCATTTAAAAAATATATATAAATATCAGGCCTAGACTAATTTTACTACAACGTTTTCGAATTCGTACTTTTTATTCGTATAAAATATATATTTTTTTGAAAGGCAGTTTTGTATAAAATAATTTTGTGAAATTATTATGTATTAATAATATTGTTGTCTAAAATGGTTTCTTATACTTTTTAATTATACATTTTTAATATATAAAGAAAAATAATACGTTGTTTTGTGTAAAGAAAAATAAAAACGAATGTTATGGTATACGTCGTAGTAAAAATGACTGTTAAGAAAACTAAAAAGAATATAATTTTTTAATATATAAAGAAAGAATAATAAGTTGTTTTGTAAATTTAAATTATTAAAAATAATTTTTCAGTAAGGAGCTGAGTTCGCGCTTAAAAGTTTACTTATGAGTTGAGCTCGAGTTTTACAACTTAGGGATGGAAAAATAACCCGAGCCCGATGGGTATACCCGAAACCCGAGACATCCGGGCCCGGTATACCCGAAATCCGACGGGTACGGGGCCGGGTATGGGATTAATTTTAAAAATTTTCGCGGGTATGGGAAGGGTATGTGTTGAAGCACTTTTGTTTGACAAACACTCTAGATATTGTCTTAGTTTTTGTACTTGTCTTATATGTATTAGTATTTGTATGTTAGTGTCTGTATGTAGTAGTTATCGAGTTGTATTTACTAATGTATGTACTAGTCATCTGTTTTCTCTAAGTGTTTTGCGCACTTAGCATGTGCGCAGAAATTACTTCCTGCGTACTTGTTAAATACGCAAGAACAATTTGTCATGTGCACTTCTTAAGTGCGCAGAGATCAGGTCTAGTATAAATAGGTTATGGTGACAGAAGTTATGTACGCACTCATTTGTAACATCTCTGTAATCTACAAGTTTTATAATAGACGAAGTTTGAAAGTGTTTTCGTTGTCGGTTTACTTTGTGTTACTTGATTCTTCACCTAGTCACGGGTATTCCGCACCCGGTCCGACTAGTCACACACCCACACGTAACGATCCGAGACACACGGGGACCTACAGTATGGGATTGGGTGATACCCGGCCTTATTACCCGAAGCCACATACCCTTTTACCTGAACTATATACCCGAATCATATACCCGAAATTTTTTAATTTTTTTTTCCCTTGACACATGCTTACTAAAGCTTCATTTTAGTAGGTTTATTATGTGAAAAATTAATATTTTGTTTTGAAATATGTAATTATAAATATAAAAAACAGAGTTATAGAAAAGTACACGACATATGACCGATGGGTATACGCCGATACCCGTAAAATAACCCGATACCCGATACTAACGGGTATGCCCGATACCCGATACCCGCGGGTATACCCGATACCCGACGGTTAATTACCCGACACAAACTCGATGGGTAATGGGCCGTGTATGGGACATGATTTTACAACCGGGTATGGGTTTGGGATTACCGATACCCGGCCCGTTACCATCCCATTACAACTAGAGCTCTAAAAGAGACGAGCTCGAGCTCGGTTTTACATTGTTTCATCTTTGTTACCTATTTTAGTGTATATTAAACAAGCTATTTAAGTATTTAAAGATTTCGTTAAAATTATCTTAATATTAACTTTTTTGTTTTTTTGTTTTTTTTTAACGGCAAACGTTACTCCTACTCTACATTTACACCAATAATCCTAAATTACACCATTGTCCGGGTTTTGAACCTGCGACATCCCCTCTAAGAGGCATATGCCTCTACCAAGTGGGCTAGCCACACATAGGCGTCTTAATATTAACTAATTAAAAACTTTAGAGGCCACAAATATATTAGGTGATTAGGCGTTTTTATTGATCTCTATAAGGTTTTTACTGAAACTTATAAAATAATAAAACACCTTTAAAATTTAAAGATTTTATTAGCTACAGAATATTATATTTAAAAGTTTTTTATAAGAAAAGAATAATTTTATATCAAATAAATTTAGTAACATACTAATTTTAAATAACTTGAATATGAAAAAGGTAAATGAAGAGTATTATAATTAAATTGAAATCCATTTAAAAAATATGATACGAAGGCACATCATAAAATAAATAGTGGGTTGTGAGGGAGCCTATATATTGTTAATTTCATGTAAAAACCCAAATAATAAATGGAGAAATTTATTTTTTTTCCTTAAAACAAAGCTATTTTTTATTTTTTGATTACACAAAAATAATTACCTTACCTTTTTTTTATCTGTTAACTCATTTAAAAAATATATATAAATATCAGGCTTAGACTAATTTTACTACAACGTTTTCGAATTCGTACTTTTTATTCATATAAAATATATATTTTTTCGAAAGGCACTTTTGTATAAAATAATTTTGTGAAATTATTACGTATTAATAATATTTTTGTCTAAAATAGTTTCTTATACTTTATAATTATACATTTTTAATATATAAAGAAAGAATAATACGATGTTTTGTGTAAAGAAAAATAAAAACGAATGTTATGGTATACGTCGTTGTAAAAATGACTGTTAAGAAAAATAAAACGAATATAATTTTTTAATATATAAACAAAGAATAATACGTTGTTTTGTAAATTTAAACTATTAAAAATTATTTTTCAGTAAGGAGCTAAGTTCGAGCTTAAAAGTTTACTTATGAGTTGAGCTCGAGCTCGGTTTTACATTGTTTCATCTTTGTTACCTGTTTTAGTGTATATTAAACAAGCTATTTAAGTATTTAAAGATTTCGTTAAAACTATCTTAATATTAACTAATTTAAAAACCTAAGATGCCACAAATATATCAGGTGGTTAGGCGTTTTTATTGATCTCTATAAAGTTTTTATTGAAACTTATAAAATAATAAAACACATTTAAAATTTAAAGATTTTATTAGCTACGGAACATTATATTTAAAAGTTTTTTATAAGAAAATAATAATTTTATATCAAATAAAATTTAGTAGCATACGAATTTTAAATAACATGAATATGAAAAAGGTAAATGAAAAGTATTAGAATTAAATTGAAATCCATTTGAAAAATATGATACGAAGGCACGTAATAAAATAAATAGTGGGTTGTGAGGGAGCCTATATATTGTTAATTTCATGTAAAAACCCAAATAATAAATGGAGAAAATTATTTTTTTTCCTTAAAATAAAGCTATTTTTTATTTTTTGTTTACACAAAAATAATTACCTTTTTTTTATTTGTTAACTAATTTAAAAAATATATATAAATATCAGGCCTAGACTAATTTTACTACAACGTTTTCAAATTCGTACTTTTTATTCGTATAAAATATATATTTTTTCGAAAGGCAATTTTGTATAAAATAATTTTATGAAATTATTATGTATTAATAATATTGTTGTCTAAAATAGTTTCTTATACTTTATAATTATACATTTTTAATATATAAAGAAAGAATAATACGTTGTTTTGTGTAAAGAAAAATAAAAATGAATGTTATGGTATACGTCGTTGTAATAATGACTGTTAAGAAAAATAAAACGAATATAATTTTTTAATATATAAACAAAGAATAATACGTTGTTTTGTAAATTTAAACTATTAAAAATTATTTTTCAGTAAGGAGCTAAGTTCGAGCTTAAAAGTTTACTTATGAGTTGAGCTCGAGTTTTACAACTAGAGCTCTTAACAAGACGAGCTCGAGCTCGGTTTTACATTGTTTCATCTTTGTTACCTGTTTTAGTGTATATTAAACAAGCTATTTAAGTATTTAAAGATTTCGTTAAAACTATCTTAATATTAACTAATTTAAAAACCTTAGATGCCACAAATATATCAGGTGGTTAGGCGTTTTTATTGATCTCTATAAGGTTTTTATTGAAACTTATAAAATAATAAAACACCTTTAAAATTTAAATATTTTATTAGCTACAGAATATTATATTTAAAAGTTTTTTATAAGAAAAGAATAATTTCATATCAAATAAAATTTAGTAACATACGAATTTTAAATAACATGAATATGAAAAAGGTAAATGAAAAGTGTTAGAACTAAATTGAAATCCATTTGAAAAATATGATAAGAAGACACGTAGTAAAATAAATAGTGGGTTGTGAGAGAGCCTAATTGACATTGACTTTTTAGTGGGTTGTGAGGGTGTTGGATTTCTGTAGTGTAGGCTCTAAAGGTGTCGGATTATACGTGTGTGGGCTGTAAATGTGCCAGATTATGCGTGTGTGGGATATTAAGGAGTAAAAGTCGATGCCTATTTTAGGGGGGAAAAATATGGTTAACATGCCTATTCTCATGATTTTCCCTTTCTTTTTTTTTAACTAAAATTGGAGACTTACCTTGGCAGCCAGGTTCAAGATAGGGGTTACCCTCGTAACCATCCTTGCATTTACAACGATACCCACCACCTTGAACATCATAGCATGTACTATTTCCTTTGCATTCGTTAACGTTTGTGCAATATCCATTGGGTGCGATTACCCAATCAAACACAACGGGAATAGTGGACTCTATCATGTTCACATAGTCTGAGTGATTAATGGATAAATCAGTGGCACCTCCAAACTTAAAACTACCTTCCTCAGCAAGAAAGCCATAGCCACATTCATTGAAGAACCAAACATATGAGTGATTTTGTAAGGTGTGAAGTGAAATATCATAATTTGTGAGACCCTTGGGTATAGATGTTTGAGTACATGCGATTCCGGAGCATTCCCCATTAGGCATATCTTGTTCTTTGCGACATAGGCCAAAACAGCCACTTGAAAAGTTGACTCCGTTAGTCCCAGTAATCAAAGCATAATCGTCACAACCAATGACTGTGAGCTTGTTCTTTACTGAGAAAGTGTATACTTTGTGCCAACTTAAGTCAATCCTTGAATCAAATCCTTCAACAGGCCCACGTTGGCTATAGCACATGTAAGAAACTGTAGTTGATATGCGCACCTCTGAATCTGATATGCTGTATACTTCAGTGTCACCACTTGCAGGAAACAACTTTGGGGGTTCATAAGAAGTATCACAGGTGGCATTAAACGAGTAGTCTAGGGAACAATCTGTGCCAATACCGAAAGGGTATGGAACTGTAACATTCCCGCAATGGGTTGGACAACCTGGCTTTGCTGTATTGTTTGTGGTAGCGCCTTCCACGACCATTGTGAACAGAGAAAGGATAAAAAGAAGAAGCATGTTTGTATTATGTAACAAAACAACTTTTTGTGCGTGCTTTACTAACAATAATCATATCAATTTATAGAGCGGTTTCAAGGAAGTGTTAACCCCATCTTTTGTTATGAGCAGGGGCAGAAGTGTTATGGGGGCGGAGCTACTACTAGTGTTACGGGGTCAAGCGACCCCAGTCATTTTTGAAATTTTAGTAGAACGTATAGTACCGAAATTTTGAGCGACCCCATAAGTTTTTTGAGAATGTCTTCATAAAAATAATGAACAATAAATAATTAAAAGCTAAATAGTTGGTTCAGTGGTATCTGCCTGCGTTACTTTTCACCTACGCTCAAAGGTTGAGGTTTCAAACCTCTCCCCTGACTTCTTTTTTTAGCCTTTTTATCCCAACCCTAATCCCCTTCCCTCCTCTTCACCGTCACACACACACCAATTCTAGATCTCTAATTCTCTCAAGAATACAATTCACACACTGATTACACACATTTAAGGTCAAGAGAATTGTTACAATGAAATGCTTAGGGTCCCAGGGTGTAAGACTACCGGTCCTTGAACCAATCATGAGTTAGAACAGGCACCTCAAGAATTGCATTCAACTTTAATTTTAGGCATGAATCTCAACTCCTAATCAGAAAATAAATGAAGAATTAAAATAAAATCAAACAAGATACGTAAAAATGATGTGGGTTGTCTCCTAGAAGTACCTTGTTTATTTCACGAGTCTGGTCCATGTGTATATTAGTCTTACGGTAAGTGGTGGACATTCTGATAAATGGGTGGCTTGTGTTTTATAAGTGGTTGTTTAACCCATTTGGCAGTCACGTACTTAATGGAATCAAGTCATGTTGTAAGGACTAATCAAGTAGGCTAACGCATCAAATGATCATCAGGCTGTTTTAGTGAGCTTTTTTTTAGTGTACTTGAGTTTGAGTGAACTTGGGTGAATACTCAACTTCACACATGAGTATTCTTGCGTGAACTTGTCAAATTTGACAAATGGTATCTTCGATAAACAGAACGACCAAGAAATTCACTCAAAACAAACCGAACCACTTTATTATACCAATCTACAACTTATACAGAGACAACTCAGATCATCATATGATGATGTGACTCATTACGATCTAACGGGAATCGACTCAACAATGAGATGAACGACAGAAACCGTAGACTAACGAAAAAGAAATCTGAAAAAGATAATGAAATGTCAGTGGAAAAAATATCTTTTCTGCCTTTTTCCCAAAGTAATGCAACTCCTTTTATATAAAAAAACACCTAGTGCACGGATAGCTCCAAGTAGAGGTGAACAAAAAAACCGTAACCGGAACCGAATCTTCCCGAAAACCGGTTCTTGAAGAACCGGAACCGGGTACATAGGTTCCAATTTTTCAACCAAGAACCGGACCTGGAACCGGAACCGGTTTCGGAACCGGTTCTTGAGAATACCCGATTTGTGCACCTCTACCGTTGTGTCTTGTGACACTAATCCATCTATGTGTTTACAGATTCGTGACGCGTATATGATTAAAATTTTGATAATGGTAAAACTTAAATTGGTTAAAACTAAAAGTGAAAAAAAAGTTTTATGAGTCAAACGAGTAAGACAATCTAGTTTTTTTATATAATTTATCTATGTTTTATGAGTTTATATTTTAAACATTTATCTATTTTGTAACATTTTCAGTTTTTAATGTTATTGGATTTTTTAAGTTAGTTATTTATATGTTTAATTAATGTATTTATATGTTTAACTAAGTTTTTCGAATACCCGAAAATACGTTCTTGAAATACACGCCTTGAATTATCGGAACCGGTAAGAACTGGAACGGTTCTTGAAAAACCGGAACCGGTACATAGGTTCCTGTTTTTCAACAAAGAACAGGACCTGGAACCGGAACCGGTAAGAACCGGAACCGGTAAGAACCGAACCGATTGTTAAGAAAAACCGATTTGTGCACCTCTAGCTCCAAGCCCAGCAGCATCCACTTTAGCCCAATTATCCATTACTTAGCCCAATAGCAACTTAATTAGAGCCCAGTTGAGCCCAGCAGAAATTCCAGCCATATAAGAAAATTAAAACAAAAAATGAAATTAAAACATAATATTGATGAAAATAAGAGAGAAACTAGGAGAGGGAAACGGTTTGTTTGTTCATCTGACCATACAATACATTATATAGAGATACAATAGGAAAACCCTAAAGCCCATACATACTATGATGGGCCTAAAATAGTATGATATTATAACACTCCCCCTCAAACATTTTATATTATACACTATCAACATTATACTACTAGATAATGTTGTCTCGATTTTTCAGGACCGATACTAACTGATACTGCGGGATCAGTTATGTTGCCTCATTAAAATTAATAAGAAAACTCAGTGGGACAAAACTTAGCTAAGGAAAAAGTGTACAGCGTGCATAATACTCGCCCTCATTTTCACATATATCTTCCGATCTTTGGAGTGCAATCTTTTATGATAAATGTTTGACTTGATCTTTGTTGTAGTCTTGATTGATTTGATCGATGCATGTTGCATGGTCTTCTTATAGTGTAGGCTTCTTTTGATCAACTTTAACTCGCATTTTCTGTAATATGCTGAATCATTGACCTTAAATCCATGAGTAAAAACACATCCAGATCGAGCTATGTGTGAATCTGATAAGTATCCTACATAAACATGACTAGCTGCTTGGGACTTCGTGTTTTTCTCATAGAGCAATTTCAATTCTCGAGTCCCTCAAAGACATCAACTTACTCTTTAATACGCTTGATGATATTGCCTCGTTAAAAACCTTTCTAGGAAAACCCATTGGGACAAAACCATAGCTAAAGGAAAAAGAGTGCAGAGCGTATTAACAACATACTTCAGGATGATGTTAAATCGGTACTTCTGGACCAATAAAATAAACGGATGCTACTGGATCAGATATGTTTCCTCGTTAAAAACCTTACTAAGAAAACTCAATGAGACAAAAACTTAGTGAAGGGAAAAAAAGAGTGCAACTTGTTAGATTAGCACTATTTTTTGCTAACATGTATACTTAAACATAATATCATGTCTTGTGATATACACAAGATAGATTAGTGCACCGATCGCGCTTAAGTACGGTACATCTAAACCAAGTACTTCTTCACCCTCTTTTTGGAGGAAATAAGGATATTTGTGTATGTTTAGCGACGAGACAATTATGAGTGTGCTTAGCGGATAAACATTATCCATATTAGAATATGTTAACATATTCTGGATGTAATCTGATTTATGTACAAATATATAATCACATATATACTCGAACATAAGGTCGAGGAATAATTTCATTATGTCAAAACTTTTGCCCCTCTTTTATAAAAATATATATTGAGTCAATTTACCACATATGACCGGTTCTCTTGAGACCATATAGAGATCACTTTGAGATTTATAGCACCTATCTTGGGATAATGATTTGAATGTTTCGGGCATTTTTAATCCTTGTAGGATTTCCATATAGATGTCATTTTCTAATGTCTCGTATAAATACACAGTGACGACATCTATAAGTGTTATCTGATTAAACATCTAAAGGTTATCGAATTCACTACAGGGGAACACGTTTCTCATAATCAACTTCTAGGATTTGGGAAAAAAACCTTTGTGTTATAAGTCATGCCTACATTGCATAATCTCATAATTTTCGTTTCTTTTTATTTTTAAAGACACGCATTTATAACCTACTGATTTGACGTCTATGGGTGTTCAAACTACAGGTCCGAAAACGTTTCGCTTGTCAAGCAAATTTAATTCAGCCTTTAAGGCGTCTTGCCATTTACGCATTCATCTCTGTGTGTGTACTCTTACAGAGTTTTCGATACGTAATCTTTTTCTTTGATTACATCTGTTGCTATAGCATATGCAAATATTTCAAACTCGTGTTTCATTTTTGCTTCCATATTGTACTATTTTGTACATAATTTATTGAGATCTCATATTTGTTTGGTATATGAGTTTCTTCTGGAACTCCATTTTCCTCTTCTATGACATTATAATTTTCTTCTGTAATCGTATTAGCCTCTTCTAAGACATTTACCTCTTCTGGAGTTTTATCGCTTCTTTGTGTGATTCGTTAATCTCTTCTAAGATTTTATCAATAACCTCTTATAGGTTTTTGTGTGTAACCTCTTATGGGGTTAGACCAACAGCATTATTCTGCTCCCTTTGTTCTCGTGGGTTTATATGTTTGGAACCGATTTATTTCCCATGTTTCCTATATATGGTATTTTTTTTAGGATTATTTCAGTTTGAGCATGTGAAGTTTATGCGGGTATATGTGACTTTGTCACTCTGTTTGTGTGTGTGAATGCCTGAGATAATTCATTAGCAAAACTTTGCAAAAGCATGACATATTAGACTTAAGACTCATATTAACCACTTTGGGGTGACGATGATGCATTTGATGTTTTTGTTTTCATGTATTACCAGTCTTTCCTTTCTTTATCTAATCTCTCCCTAAGACCGGGAATAATGCCTTATTTAGACAACATATTATGTTATAAACATGTCCCAATTTGGTACATCATGATGGCGGTATTGATACATAGATCGCACTACAAAAATATTTATTGTTGAGGCAAACTTAATTCTCTTCCGGAGAAAATTTGTAAAGGGAGTATTTGTGATCAGAAGTTGGTTTTGAACTGATTAGTGCAGCGGTATACCCTCATGTAGAAGATAACAATTCACATCTTACCAATAATTGTCTAGCTATTGACTGTAATAATGTTATTAGTAATTTAGCTAAAGTTATATTTAAACATAATCTACTAGATGTTCAATATTTGTTCCAGTAGACATATAATAACCGGGCAAATGCTACATATAAGGTAGTTTAAAGGCTCACACGTGACCATATAGAGATGTATCTCTTAATATTTAAAATACTGTAAAATGGTCCACATGGAGATTAACGTGCCCGCATATGTCCTCTTGAATTCTTCCCATATATATGAGGGATTCTTTATAGGAGTTTGTTTTCAGAGAGCTTAAAGATTGATTTGCTGAGAGAACTCAATGCACATGCTAAGTCTTTTGGTAGCAAAATTTTAAATTGTTGATAGGGCGTTTGTTGGCACTTTTAATCATTCACCTCATCACGATGCTACCTCGATGACCTATTTGGTCATGATGTATAAAGATAGTATATTTGGCTAGTAACTTTTGGTTACTTATCACATTTGATTTTTGTTAAATATATTTTTTATAATATATTCTAGATGGTAAAATCGCTAGCTTTCCAATATGGCCTTCTGGCCATATTTTTCATGATGTATAAAGATAGTATATTTGGTTAGTAACTTCTGGTTACTTATCATATTTGATTTTTATTAAATATATTTTTTATAATATATTCTAGACGGTAAAATCGCTAGTTTTCCAATATGGTCTTCTGGCCATATTTGTCATGTGTAATTGGGGATATATGTAGGGATGGCAATGGGTCGGGTTCGGGCCGGGTATTGGTAATCCCAAACCCATACCTGATTATAAATACTTGTCTCATACCCGGCCCATTACCCGCCGGGTATGTGTCGGGTAATTACCCGTCGGGTTTGTGTCGGGTAATTACCCGTCGGGTTCCGGGTAAACCCACGGGTATCGGGTATACTCGTTAATATCGGATATCGGGCATACCCGCAGGTATCGGCCAATTTATGAGTTGTTCTTGTTGCCTTTCGATCTAGTTTTATGAGTTTGACTTTTGAGTCTGAGAAACATTGCAGGAAGCTTAATTAACAATGTGACATTCTCGTTGTATGACCAGGAGGGAATTATGAGTTTATGACTTACGATTTCAATATTGGAACATGGAATTTGGATTTGGGGAATATGGGAAAGGATTAAAGGAAGGAGGCGCCATTCATATTCACCTGGGAAAGGTAAAAACAAATTAATTAAATAACTAATTATGTTAAGGAGAACTCTTTTTGGTGGATTCAAAATAGAGCCAAGATCATGAATTATTTTAGAGGAGTTGTCTTGTGATGTTTCTACTTTTTGTTTGTTTGGTGTCATTTTGTTCTGTTTGTGTTTTTTCCCTTTGTATCTTTTTTTCTCTTTAAGTGGGGTGTGGCTATATAGTATCTGTTTGCTGTAAAAAAAAAACTAATTATGTATTTTAAACAAAAGGAAAGTAAAATAAATAAAATATTGCGGGTATCATATCGGGTAATCGGGTATATATATTGCGGGTAATCGGGCCGGGTTTCACTTAATACCATACCCGTACCCGAACCCAATTTTTTTATAAAAATCAATCCCATGCCCGCCCCGTTACCCGACCAGGATGTTTCGGGTATCGGGTTTTCCCATCGGGTTCGGGTGTTTCTCCCATCCCTAGATATATGGTATTCATCTAGCCGAATATATTTGAAACTTAGTAAGTTTTCTTTAAGATTTACTAGAATATAAGACATATCTAGTACATGTAGATAAGATGACACATACTTTTCTAGAGCATTCAATAAACTTATCAATACATGTAATAGTACCAACAAGCGTCTCTATTGGAGACAACTGATAAGAGTATTTTAATGATTTAGGATAGTCTTAGTTGTGCAACTATCAAGCGGACATTTATTGACCGGTTGATACTCTAACTCTGCTGGAGTATTGTGTTATAGGTAAATAAGATGATCATGCTCTCATGGAGCATTCAATAGGTTACAAAAACTGTTATCTACGAGATAGTAATCATTGATGGCTAAATGACAGTATCTAAAGATGGGATGGTCGTGGGGCAGCTATGGTGCCCTTAATAAGGTTTGTTTCAACCTTTTTCCCATTTTATTTAATGGTTGGCATTCCACATTTGTAGTAGATATTTTTTTTCCCTTGTTAGACCTCAACCTTTGTGGTCGCCCCGTGCATTGATATCCTCCATGAGTTGTTTCGTCCATGTCCACGGCCTCTGTTGGGCTGTGAACTCCCTTTCTCTCCTTTATCTACCATTTACGGTAGTCGTATTCTCCCTAGAAAATGGGTTGGTCACGCCTCATGGTTTAAGCTTGAGTATTTCATGAAACCACATTCTCGGTACTCACGTGACATGGGCAAGTTTTAGTGTGAGACATGGATAACGTCTTGACGAACATGCCAGCCTTGATGATGTCTTTGCAAAGTTTCAAGTCAAGGGTAATGTAGATAAGAGAAAATTTACTCGCTAAACAACTTAAATTTTACAATCATAGGTTGAGAAAACTTAAAGCGAGTTTTTGGGAAGAGGACCAACTTCTGGTGATCAGGTCTGTCTTTGAGGTTCGTCCAGACGTTGAGACTTCTTCCTTAATGGTAAGGAATTTCCTTTTTTAGGTCTTTAAAGATGCGGCAGAGGAAAAAAATCATGGCTTTGGCATTTGGATTGGATTGGAGGGAAATCGCATTGCCATCAAGAAAAGCCTTGGATGGAGTTTTGACATCTATAGTCCATGAGAGGTAGTTATGCTCGAAGAAGCCAGGTGCGACATTGTGTGTTGACTAGTATGTTATTTTATCTTTTGATGAAGGGTTCATTATAGTTAAAAATGTGCCTTTATACACGTTTGGAAGAACTCCGGGTTCTTGATAATGATAAATTTACAGTCGGTAAATACACGACGGGTTTTGGGTCGAGTATACCCAACGGGTATTTTTTACAAACTAACGGGTTTACCGAAAACCCACGGGTATACCCGATACCCGACGGGTAATTACCCGATAGAAAACCGGCGGGTTTTGGGCCGGGTATATATGGGACAAGATTTTATAACCGGGTATGAGGTTGGGATTACCTAAACCCGTCTCAAACCCGACCCATTGACATTCCTAAAACTCACACTTTTTTTCCCGCCTCTCTCTCTTATTAAATACACCTCTCTTTTTTTAATAATGATTTATATTTAAAGAAAAATATTAATTATATTAATAAAACACATTTATTTTTAATTATCTCTTATTTTAAGAAACTTTAAAATTTAATTATGTAACTTTTGTTTCTAACTAAATAGTGATGTAAGTCAAATTATAAAAATTAATGTATTAACCCCATGTAATATATGGGTTTTTAAAGATATAAATGTTTTATTACAAAGTATATAGCGTTATATTTTATCAATCCGTGAAATACACGGGATTTTTAAAATACAAATTTTTTATTACTAAATATATAATATTATATTTTATCAACCCATGTAATACACAGGATTTTAAAATAGTGATTTATATAATAGAATATTAATTGTGGAACATTGTTAGGAATAATATATCTTAAACTAGGTTATATACCCATGTATTAAATGGATTGTTTAATAGAAAAATAAAAGTACAATAATGTGTAAAAATATTTAAAATAATGTGTAAAACAAAAAATAAAATTCTTTGTCTTAATTAGATATTAATTAGAATTCAAATTTTATATTATATTTTTTGAAAAATAAAAACATTAACATAATTAAAATTCAATATTCAAATTTACTTAAAATAGGGAAAATTAAAAGATTTTGATGAAATTAAATACGGAGATGACATGTGGCATTTTTTTGAATCATTTATTAAAATAAGGATTAACCAAATGTAATTTAAACACTACTAGAAAATATATCGCATTACGTGTCATAAAAGGGGTAAATGACATGCAGTTAAATGCACACAATATAGTAAGACATTTAATCTTTTATCTTACTGCTGTTGGGTGTGTTTTTCCTATCAACCATAGTCTTGTCTCTTTGAAGAATCGGGTTTGGAATGGGTTTAGTTTCTCCGTGGGGATCACCAACATCAACAAGATAGGCACCAAATGTTAGTGTTTCACCTGATCTAACAGCATCATCAAGCTTCACAATTTTGCTATCCAAAAGTTTATCACAGTCGTCATATAGCTTTACCTGTTAAAAGATTTATAAGCATGAAAAATTGACATTGTTGTTTAGATATAAAGTAATTGTTACTATCACTAGAAAATTATTAAGCTGATGTGAACAAATTACACTATTCTATCATCTGAAAAATGAATATCATGAATACATTTTATCTCAGAATCTCTCAAGATCAACAAACATAACTTATGTATTATAACATGAACACATAAATACATTTATTATTTCTGCATCCAGTCCACTCTATTTGTAAATAGTCAACAAACTAGTCAATATATGCATAAGCTACATGCATTCTCAATCTATTTTGTGGTCTAACAAGCCTTGGAGGCATCCAGAACAACTATCACTCGAATGCTAAGTTACATTAGGTTTACTGGTTATATATCTGGTTTAAAATAGCATATATCATCAGTTTATCTGCTACAGATAAGTTGCTAGACTACAAAAGCCAAAATCACAAAGTGAAGGCCAAATTCACATCAAAATTTTGAAAATGATACAAAAATGAATTCAAAACCAACAATATTTCAAAGCAAACGGACTGAATTAATTAGCGATTATTTCGTTAATCAACCACTACGTGTACTAGCACGTAATTGATCGATGCAAATCAAGCGATTAAGAAACTAAAAAAGTGAGATGTGAAAAGTACCTTGTGACTGGATGATTGAAGCTTTAAGAATCCGTCCTGATAAACATTGCGTTTCTGCGTTATGTGCTTCATAAACAACAGTGAGTGAGCTCAAAATCAATTAATCGCAAAAGCATAAACCTAAATCAAAGTAAACAACAGTAAAAAACTGAATGTGAGCGAAGGAGTGTTTGAATCGTCGTCGGTTTGCTTCAAAGACCTAACAACAGTGTGTGTTATCACTAACAGTCACGTCGCTTGCCCTCGGGGGGAGTTGGATGCTTGTCCTCTGGTGTTATGCTCGGAAATCGCTTCTTTTGCCCTCTGGTGTTAGGGTTTTCAGAAAGACATCGCCCAAAGGCATATGTGGAAATCACCTACTTTCGCCCTCTGGTGTTAGGGTTTTCCGAAAGAAGAGCGCGCAAAGGTATATGAGCGAGATATTTAAATTAAAAAATGACATTTTTCAGATGACACGTATATTAAAAAAAGTGTATTCTATGTTTTTTTTAATATAACATTAAAAGATGACATAAATTTTTGCGTGTCATAGCTCTCGTGTCATTAAAGCCCGGTTTTGCTAGAATGACATTAAAATAGATGACACACACTGTTGCACGTCATAGTTCGCATGTCATTAAAGGTTTATTTTCTAATAGTTGGAATTTAGGAAATAAAACATTAACTATAGAAATTAATTGGGAATTAAGGGTGAAGTTTATCAACTTTGACCAAGTACACCACATGTGAAAAGGTCGTTCCTTTTTCGGGATTTTCTGTTGAAAACTCTAAAACCGCCGAGAGATTCCCGGTTTAGCCATCTATGCCGATGCAACCCAAAATCATTGTTTCCCTATCTTCGATCCCGAATTGGAAATATTCGAGTCATCGACTATGGAGGATGAAGTGATTGTAGTGGTTCTGTTCGTTAGGGTATGTTCTATATCTATATTTCTAGCGAAATCACGACAGTCGCTGCTCCATTCACAATAGTCTAGGGTTAGTATTTGTTAAGGTATTTAGTTACTTAAATCAGGTATGTAAGGTTCACCAAACTGCTATCTATTGCCTATTTACAAGCCTCATCGCCGGAATTTCATTTAAAACTCAGATATAAGCTTCAACAAGATATTATGTATGAATATATGTATATCATGTATAGATTAGCGGGGTTCGAAATTGTTACCTGATTTTTCGATTAAAGGTTGCTCAGAAAAGGAATGGGATAACGACCATGTGCTTAGGCGGCAACCGGTGATCGCCAGATAGCTCTCTAAGCCGTTAACAAATTGCTGCAATATAGATACGACAACAGCGTGCAGATGATGTGAAACAGGTGGCGACCCTCTTCCTTCCCTTGCGACATTTAGGAATCAACCTTTTTCCTAACCGTATTTTTTTTATTTTCGTAAACTGGTTAGAGATGTGAGGTAGAAGTAGCAAAAATCAAGAGTGAGGAAGAATTTCATGGTAGGGAAAAACGATGGTTTCAAACGGAGAATTCAGCCATTGAGACGAACTTTGAGAGCGATTTCGTGTTGATAACGTGATGAAAATAAGAGACAAACTAGGAGAGGGAAACGGATTCATCAATTCATCTGATATTCATCCATACAATACATTATATAGAGATACAGTAGAAAAACCTAAAGCCCATACATATTGGGGAGCCTAAAATCAGGGCCGGCCCAATAGGCTTGGTGGGCCAAGCTAGGGCTTGGGGCCACCAAAAAATTAGGGCCTCCAATTTTTAAAAAAGTTATACATGTATACATTTGGGTTTGGGCTGAGAAGTGAGAAGGATAGTGGGCTTAACTGATCTAGTAGGGTGGGAAAGGGATTTAGAGGCCGCCTCTATCGAGATTTCGCATTTCAAGCGGGAATTGAAATTTTGGAATTGGGGCTGTAAATTAGAATATTAGCCAGAATCAATCAATCAATCCATTCAATTGATTATATGGAAGATCAAGCAGCGATTATACGGTAGCATCATCTGAACTGGTTTATTGACCATGCGATTCAGGCGGTTTTCACTGGCGGAGGAGATGGGAGCTCTTGTGATGGAGGGGTGTTGCTTCCTGCATAGCGGACATGGTGAACCTGCTCGACACGACATCTTTTAATGGTTGATCAACGGTTACCATTTCAAGTTTGCGTTGGTTACCTTTAAAGGAAGACACTCCATATGAAGATATTATTCTTCTGTTTGACAGGTTCTACGAGAATCCTTTAAAGGTGATTATCCTTACTCTGCCTAATTTCCAAGTTTTTATAGGCTGTTTGAACTAACATAGCATACCATAGAATGAACAAAAATTTAATATTAACTGTCAGAATCTTTTTTGGTGAGGGTAGTAATTCACTAGTTCCTAATTTCAAGTTTCAAATCTCATAATAAAGTCTGAAATGAACAATGCACATATCATCACTTCTCTTACAACTTAACTCATAGATATGGAAATACATTTGACTACTTAATATTGTTGCCTACTTGCCTTGTTGCTCTTTTGTTGTTAGTCTGTTTGGTTTAATGTCATTTGGGAATTGGCTAATTTGATAATATTGGTATTTTGGTTATAATATGTGATTTATTAATATTTTTCAGTCCCAAACCTGAATAAAAGAGAAGAGTTTTCATAATATGACTTTGGAAAAGGGCCTCACATTTTTATTTCGCTTAAGGCCACCAAATACGTTGAGCCGGCCCCGCCTAAAATAGTCTGATATTATAACAAATATGAATTAAAACCATATAAATTTGGAGTAATGAATTGAATTAATATCACCTTTTTAACCGAACTTGGTGTGTGTACTCAAGTTCACGCAGGCCCAAGCCCATACTGATTGCGGCAACTTCATGTTTTGTATATGTCTACCTAGTTCATTGTATCAGGGTTAGATGAGATATACACGTTTGTGAGTATTATCAGTGTAGTCGTTTTATTAATCAATATAGCAGAAGTATTGATTACATCTCGTCCCTTAGGTATATTCTGGAGTGTTATTTGGATTCCGCCCTCTTCAGTATTAGTACTGATTTCGTGGTTATTGAAGATCCTAGTGAAGAACTGGACCTTATAATTGGTATCAGATCTTACAATAGCCATTCGGTGGAGTTTGCTACACATTCAACATGTTCATGGTATCAAAGTTATGGTTTTTTGATTATTTTGTACTAATATATCCGTTTCAAGGTGTTTTTAGGTTGTTTAGAGTGTTTTTGATCAAAACGTTAGCGACTTTTGAAGATTCATAAGGCATTTTCCATATTTGGGTTCTTTTTGAAGATTCAGAAGGCATTTTCCATATTTGGGTTGTATCTTTCTTGAAGATCGTCAAAGTTTGAAGCTTGCGTGATTTTTGGAGTGTGTAATTTTTGGATTTGACTCGAAAGTTCACGCAAGGTTTTTGAAAATAACCGTCTCATGCGAGTACTTCTAGTTCTTGCATAAGTTCACCATTTGGTTGTTGGACTTTCATGTTACCACTAGATTCCAACCCCTTGTCAATGATTGATAATTTTACGTGCTATTAATAAATGTTACTAAAAACGCTTTAATTATGTATAGTTAACTATTAACTAAAATTCATGTTACTACAATTGATTATCTGAATAATTATTGATCGAGTAGTTTGATGGCCTACGTAACCAACAAGCGACGACTTGATAGCTTGAATTTTTCGAACATCAAACAAGAAGAATTTCCATGGTGGATATTCAGTTGGGACCATCGGGAATCTTCCTTCGTTTTTCCTATTATATATTTTAACGGCCTTTTAAATCAGACCAATTCAAAGGTCAACCAAAGTCTTTGTTAGACGTATCCAATAATTCAAATCAGACCAATTCAAAGGATGGAAAATTAAAGAAAGCTACGTCAATGATTATTTATGTAGCTAGGCAATCTATAAATTAATTTGATAACCTTCACTAAATCACGCTAAAAAAAAGTGTTAGAAACATGCTTGTTCATTTCATCCTTATTTTGTTTACAATGACCGTACTGGAAGGTGCTACCACTAACAACACAGCCAAACCAGGTTGTCCAACCAAGTGCGGGAATATTACAGTTCCTTACCCTTTCGGTATTGGCATAGATTGTTCCCTAGAACAAAAGTTTAACCTGACCTGCAACATTTCTAATTATGAACCCCCAAAGCTCTTTTTTGGCAAAATCAGAATATACAACATTTCTGATTCAGAGTTGCGCGTCTTCACTAGAATTTCTTACAAATGCTACAACCAAACTGGTGTGGTAGATGAACATGTAGGATGGTCTAACCTAGCAAGATTATTCACTTTCTCGGTAAAGAACAAGTTCACGGTCCTTGGTTGTGACGATTATGCTTTGATTACGGGGGAAAACAGAGGAGACTTTTCTAGTGGTTGTTTTGGACTATGTCGCAAAGCGCGTGATGTGCCTGACGGGGAATGCTCGGGAATCGGTTGTTGTCAAACATCTATACCCAAGGGTCTCACATATTACAATGTTACACTTAACACCTTACGAGACCACTCAGATGTTCTGTCCTTCAATGAATGTGGCTATGGCTTTCTTGTTGAGGAAGGCGCTTTTAAGTTTGGTGGAGTGAATGATTTATCCACTGATTACTGGCAGTTTGCGGAGAGGATAAGGTCTACTATGCCCGTTGTGCTAGATTGGGTGGTCAAATCCAATGAAACTTGCGCTACTGGCGTTAACGCATGCAAAGGGAACAGTACATGCTATGATGTAGATGGTGGTGGGTATCGTTGTAAATGCAATAGTGGCTACGAGGGTAACCCCTATCTTGATACAGGTTGCCAAGGTGAGTCTCCTATTTTGGTCATAATCATTTTCTATGGAATTCTTAATACTAATTTTTTAAGAGTTAATTGCATAAATGGCTCTTGTAATTTGATCAAAATGAATGTTTGGCCCACGGGTTTTAAATATTTCATATTTAACCCAAACATTTTAGACTTGTTGTGCCTTTAGCCCCTGATGTTAACAACAGTTAGTTTTTTTAATGAAAAGTTAACCCATGTACCATTCACATGACTAACGATTGCAAACGTAATCTTAAAAATGAGTAATATCAGTAAAAATCAATAAAAAAATAGCGATTTTTACGGATTTTTTTACTAATTTTTACGGATTTTTACCAATTTTTTTTTAATATTTTTTACTGATTTTAACTCATTTTTAAGATTAAGTTTGCAATCGTAAGTCACGTAGATGACACATGGGTTAACTTTCCATTTTTGGTATTTTGTTTGGGAAACTGAAGGAATTAATTCTACTAAAATATTTCAATTGATAGAACTAAGAATTCCTCAACATTTCAAAGGAAACTCATGAATGTTTATAATTTATATAATAACCTTAGTCGCTTTCCGCTCCATCTCTATATCTTTAAACGTTTTTTATAAGATATTTGAGTTTGAGTTTTTGTTTTATATTTGTATACTAGGTTAAATTCCCATGTATTATACGAAATTGATAAAATGTAATATTATATACTTAGTAATAAAAAAATTGCATTTTATTAAACCCGTGTGTTACACGGGTTGATAAAATATAATGTTATATACTCAGTAATAAAAAGTTTATATCTTTAAAAACATATATTTTACACGGTTTGAATACATTATTTTCTATTTGATATAATTTGACTTACATCACTATTTTGTTAAAAACAAAAGTTACATAATTAAATTTCAAAATTTCTTAAAATAAGAGTTAATTTAAAATAAATTTGTATTATTAATATAATTAATATTTTTCTTTAAATATAAATCATTATTAAACAAAAGGAAATGCATTTAATAAAAGAGAGATGCGGGAAAAAAATTATAAGAAGAGATGTGGACGCGACACGTGTCATAAATGATTTTCAATTATTATATAGTATAGATATTTCAATTCCATTAACAATGTATCAACCATAAACATTATGGATTTTCAATTGAATCCTTTAACATTTCGCAAAACAAAAGCACCCTAAGGGTTAAACAAATAATTACAGTACAACTGATTTCATAAGTTTTTTTTTTCAAAGAGGGGTGATATCAAAGTTATGATTAAACCATTGCGGTTGTTTATGTAATGTACTCTTTAAATTATTTAAAGTTTCTTCCGTCATGTTTTCTTTAAGTAGTATGGTTAATTTTTACTTTCTTGTTAGATATCGATGAGTGCGACGGAACCAACCCTTGCCATGGTGTTTGCACTAATACTCTAGGAAGTTACACTTGTACTTGTCCGCCAAGATTCTTTGGAGATGCAAACATAACAAATGGTTGTCAACCCATTGCTCCGAAAGATTCAAGAAACCTATCTACCATATTCATTATAGGTAATGCATCCATATAAATATGAATATGTTTATGTCCACTAATCCAACCTTGAAAATGGTTATAATGTTCCATCACTAAAACTAAGAACACTATGTGACTACATATTAAATTGTTTGTTCATTTATATGTAGTAATCGTATCGGGCATGTTAGCAATGCTATCTGGAATAGCCGGGATATACTTTGGTATAAGGAGGAGGAAGTTACTAAGGCTCCGAGAAAAGTTCTTTGAGAAAAACGGTGGTGTATTGCTGAAACAAAAGATCAAATCACAACAATCTTATGACGCAATGACTTTATTTAGTACCGAACAACTTAGAAAAGCGACCAATAACTATTCTCAAGTGAACATTATTGGTAAAGGTGCCTATGGTGTAGTGTACAAGGGAGTTTTGTCGGATAAACGTGTAGTTGCAATAAAGAAGTCTAAACTAGTTGATGCAACCCAATCAGAACAGTTCATAAATGAAGTCTTGATCCTTACGCAAGTCATTCATCGAAATGTGGTCAAGCTTTTGGGTTGTTGCTTAGAAGAGGAAGTTCCCGTACTTGTTTATGAATTCATCTCCAATAACACTCTTTTCCATCACATTCATCATAGATTTGGTGGTATGAGCTGGCTGTCTTGGGATAATCGGTTGAGAGTAGCCTCTGAAGCTGCGAGTGCCCTTGGATACCTTCATTCAGAAATTACTATGCCTATCATACATAGAGATGTCAAGTCTACCAACATACTATTAGATGAGAACTACACAGCAAAAATTTCAGATTTTGGTGCATCGAGATTAGTTCCATTGGATCATGAACAAGTAAGTACTCTTATTCAAGGTACACTCGGGTATTTAGATCCCGAATACTTCAACTCAAGTCAGCTCACTGAGAAAAGTGATGTATATAGCTTTGGAGTCGTTCTGGCAGAACTCATAACCGGGAAAAAACCCATTGGTGTTGACAGAACCAATGGAGAAAAAAATCTAGCTACATATTTTGTCAGTGCAGTCAAAGGAAACCATTTATTTGAAATTATTGAACCTAGACTTTTACGTGAAGCAACATTTGAGCAATTACAAGCTGTAGGTGATCTAGTAAAGAGATGTCTTAACTCAATAGGTCGTGACAGACCAACAATGAAAGAGGTGGTGATGGAGCTAGATGGCTTGAGAAAGTTCACAACTCATCCTTGGGCTCAACAACAAACATGTAATGAGACTAGAGGTTTAGTCGTAGAAGTTGAGCAATCTGATCTTTACGACGTCCCATTAATTTATGGTACTAATGAATGGGAACCATCTTCAAGTTTTACAAGTACGACACTCGAAGAAAACAATCCACATTAGCATTCTTGGTTCTCCTCTTAGTACCAATTTTGTGAGCATCACCACTATGCTTGCACCATACTTCGCTATAGTTGTATCTTATGTTTTCTATGATGTTATTTTGTTTGGTGTTATGTTATGAAGTCACTTGTGATTGTTTTAGCTTGCATGGAGTTCAAGATAAGTATAGCAAATATGGCATGACTTCCTTATACTAGTTTGTTAAGGATTATTCCATGAGTTTTTGAAATGATTGTGAGTAAAATGTGAACTGTTTACTATTTACATGCTTTGTCATTCTTGTAACGCCATATATAATAGATGGATAGACTGAGGAATGCAATTCATCAACCATTAGCAGGGGAATAGAGGTTGATGAAAAGCAATCATGCCAATGATCACTCTTGCTCGACAATTAGCAACATAAATCATATTGTGAAAGGCCAAATGTCAACTTCTAAATCTTGAGCTTCCATGAAAATTAGTTCAAATAACTTTGTTGTTTTAGATGATATAAACGAAGTTCCAGTTCATATCACAGATATATTTACACAATGATATGTCACTGTCAACATGTTCAAAATTCAAAATCAAAAGAACACGTTATTTATGCTAGTTTTTTAGACACATTAAACGGACGAAAGTTGCTATAGTTTGGTATATGACCAAATAATGGTTCAAACGGGGACTGCCCATGTAGGACCTAATGGCTGAGCTAAAAGCGTCTACCCAATGAGATAGAGGAGCGTGGCCATTGAAAAGCATTGCCGAGCCGGTTTCGACTATATGGAGGTGTTTCCGTTCCACGTGACCATTTTGTTATGGGGTGTGTGGGCAAGATAGGCGATGAAGGGTTCCATTATCTTGAAATAATTTACGAATGTTGGCTCAATTGTTGTTTGGCCCATGAAACGGGCCCAACCCATGTGTTAGGGGTTTTAATGGGTAACTTGATGACCAAGTTAGGGTTATTAGGTTTTTGCATTATAAATAGATGTTACCAAGTTAGGGTTTCACAATGAGAGTGAGAGAGTTATTGCAATTGGTTTTTGAGTTATATTTTCCAGTTATAATAAAATTCTTGGAGAGTTATTCCAATATCGTTTGTTTCGGTTGAGTTATAATCGATTCAATCCTTGAATTGGTATCAGAGCGGTTTAAGCTCTTGATCACCGGTTTCGCTATCGGTGGTCTTGTATCGGTGGTCTTGTACAATCAGTGGTGTTGATTGTGGTGGACAGACTTGAGGAGGCCATCGACGGTACCGGGCGAATTCACGCAACGAGAGGTGAATGTTTAGCGATCAGGCGTGATTGTTCCTTGCGCTCGGAGGTGTTTGATCGGAGGTACAATCGTGCAACCGGCGGTGGTGTCGTTCGGCTGTGGTCTTTGCAATCGGAGCTGTTACGGTGCGATCGAAACTGTGGCTGGCTTTGTTTGTTGTGAGCCACGTGAAGGAGTTTTTTTTTTTTTTTTTTTTTTTGTTTGCTGTTCTTGCACCAAGAAGACAAAGGAACCAAAAAAATGTCAAACCAATTTTGCTTATTGCGTCGCAAGTCACGTGAAGGAACATACATCAGTTTTTTTTTTTTTTTATAGAATAACTCTTCAAGAATTTACATTATAGTTAGAAAATATAACTTAAAAAACTGATTAAACTAGAATTCTTGAAGAGTTATTCAAAAAAAAAACTAATGTTTGTTCCTTCACGTGACTTGCTACGCAATAAACAAAATTGATTTGACTTTTTTTTGTTCCCTTGTCTTAGTGCCATCGCATATTTTTTGGGTTTAGGTTAAAGGGATTTTTTTTCCTTTTGAAAGCTTGCACCTACAAATATTTTTTGGGTTTAGGTTAAAGGGATTTTTTTCCTTTTGAAAGCTTGCACCTACAAAGAAAAAAAAGGAAACAAATATTTGTGATTTTTTCGTTGGTGCCATCGCATTACACTAGGGCTTGACGAGACTAAATCAAAACTCATCTACATCAGTTACGTATTAAAAGAAATTGAAAAACATGGGTGATAAAGAAACTCCAAAGACAAGCGGTGGGAGCAGGAACACGACGGCTTTCCAATGTCCCATGCTTAACCCTACCAACTATATGGTATGGGCTATGCGGATGAAGGTGATCATGAAAGTGCATAAGGTTTGGGACGCTATACACCCGGGTACGGTTGAAGCCGACAAGAACAACGTGGCTATTGCGTTGTTATTTCAATCGATCCCGGAGACTACGATCTTGCAAATGGGTAACCTATAGACGGCCAAGGCGAGTTGGTACGCGATCAAGACACGTAATCTGGGGGCTGATAGGGTTAAAGAGGCAAGATTGCAAATGCTCATGTCCGAGTTTGATGGACTGAGGATGAAGGAAACGGAGACTATAGACGAGTTTGTGGCGAAGCTCTCTGGTTCGGCATTAAAGGCGACGGCTTTGGGAGAGGTGATTGAGGAATCAAAGTTAGTGAAAAAGTTCCTCAAAAGCCTACCCCGGAGCAAGTACATTCAGATTGTGGCTTCGATTAAACAAGTCTTAGATCTCAAGACTATCAGGTTTGAAGACGTTGTGGGACGACTGAAAGCATACGAGGAACGGGTCAGGGAAGAAGATGAGGAGACTGAGACCCAAGGTAAGCTTATGTTTCACAAATCTAAATTTCCAGGTTCTGGTAAGCGGTACACAAACCGAGATGATGAGAACCAAGTAAGAAGACAAGGTCGAGATGATGATCAAGATTATGGATCAAAGAACTCAGGCCAAATGAGAACTAATGATCGCCAAAAGGAAAATAAGGATATATCACATGTTCAGTGTTATCGTTGTGATAAATTCGGTCACTTCACGTCACATTGTCCGGATCGTATAAAGAAACAGGAAGAAGAAGCTGTGAGGAAACAAGAAGAGGCCAACTTGGTCGAAGTGAAGGATCCAGCTTTGTTTATGATGAGATGTGATCAAGAGACGGTTATCCTTGTTGAATAAAACGTAATATCAAGATGTTTTGAGACCGAGCCGATGGAGAAAAACACTTGGTATCTCGACAACGGAGCATCGAATCACATGACGGGTTATCGTGCTTATTTTTATGAACTGAATGAACGATTAACGGGAAAGGTGAAATTCGGAGACGGATCTTGTATTAACATTCGGGGAAAGGGGTCGGTATTGCTAGAAGGTAAAACGGGGGAGCAACGCCTGTTGACCGATGTTTACTACATCCCAAGCCTACGTAGCAACATCATAAGTCTTGGTCAAGCAACGGAAGTTGGATGGGACATCTACATGAAACACGATTTGTTAACCATTCATGATGATACAAGTAAGCTTTTGATGAAGGTGACAAGGACCAAGAACCGGTTATACAAGATTAGTATCAAAATAGCAAGTTCCGGCATAAAAGCTAGCATTGGAGTAAAGAACTTTTTAGGTCGGGATCTTCAAAGAGTTGAACTGAAATATGATAAGGAAAGTACGAGTCAGATTCCAATCAAAGATCCAAGTTCCAAAGTTCAATGTCCAAGGAACAAAGTTCAAGAATACAAAAGAAAAGTCAAGCAATTGATTCAAGCCAAAGGAAGGACATGTAATGATCATAAGAAGCATGTGTTTGTTCAAGCTAAGTGGAGCCCGAAGAACAATGCAAGAGATCAAGAAGTGCCTCGGGAGAATCAAGACAAAGATGACAAGATTGAAATTGAAGACGCACCTATTTCAAGTTGGAAATTAGGGGGTGATTCGGATACAACAATTGGGGTGATTGTTGGCTCGATTGTTGTTTGGCCCATGAAACGGGCCCAACCCATGTGTTGGGGGTTTTAATAGGTAACTTAATGACCAAGTTAGGGTTATTAGGTTTTAGCATTATAAATAGATGTTACTATGTTAGGGTTTCACAATGAGAGTGAGAGAGTTATTGTAATTGGTTTTTGAGTTATATTTTCCAGTTATAATAAAATTCTTGGAGAGTTATTCCAATATCGTTTGTTTTGGTTGAGTTATAATCGATTCAATCTTTGAACAAACACGGTGATTAACAAATTCCTTGCCACCGTCACTTTGAAATACCTTAATCTTGCGGGAAAATTGAGTTTGAACAAATGTTATAAAAACATTCAATATGTCTTGAAAATTTGACTTTGTTTTTAGGGGATAAAACCAAGTAAACCTTGAGAAGTCGTCAATAAATACAACATAATAACGATAATTGTCCTTGGATGTTAATGGGGATGGTCCCATAGGTCACAATGTATTAAGTCCAACAGGTGTAATGCACGTTTTTCATTAATTTCGAACGATAACCGGTGCCCCTTGGGCATTTCACAAGAGGAACACAAAATAGGTTTAGGAAGAAGAGAGGTAACAGACAAGTACCATTTTTATTAAGAAACAAAATGGTGTCAAATGACACATGTCCTAGTCGAAGATGTCAAAGTTCATACGAAGCTTTTAAACGACCATTGGAATTTGCAGTAAGAGCTTGAGGACCAATGTGTGGAACATACAAGCCATTTTCACGGCTTCCTTGAGCTAGAACTTGTTTCGTCGTACGATCTTGAATATAAAAATAATGATTGGAAAACAAGACATCCAAATGGTTGTCATCGGTTAGTTTTCTAATAGAGAGCAAATTGTTTTCAATATGGGGAACCACCAACACGTCCCGTAACCGAATGTCGGGAGTGAGGTTTGTACTACCAACGTGAGAAACTGGAAGTTTATGGCCATTACCAAAAGTAACTGTGGAAGTACCTGAATGAGGAGAGGCATGCGGAAGGTATTCCTTAGAGTTGGTCATATGGTCGGTGGCCTCAGAGTCGGCATACCAATCGGGAGACGATGACGTGACATGGCATTGGGCATGAAATGCCTTGGTGAGGTCAGTTTCAGATGTCAGTTGTTGGTTAGCATAGGTAACAATATTGGGGCAAGAGTTAGCGAAGTGCCCATCTTTCCAACATAGTTGATAGTAAGGTGTACGACGACCCCGAAATCGATTACCCGAGTCACCTCCTCCTCGAGTGAATCGGCTGCTACGTCCACGATTAGTATGCCCAGTCTGATATAATTCATGGCTCTCCGCCTGAGCCGGAAAATCATGGAACTGAGGAGCAGGTTTGGTTGCCCGGAATGCAGTGGAAAAAAGTCTCGAAAGAAGCTCTAAGTCCACATAAAAACTAATGGAGTTTATCCAATTCATCAACCGGTTGACCAATGGCATTCAATTGATCACAAATGTTCTTAAACTTACTGCCAAAATCCACAACTGAGGTAGAGCCTTTGGATGTTTGTCTTAGTTGGTCGTGTAGGTTTTGGATGCGTTCAACGGAGGTGTTACTATATGCTGATTCAAGAGCAAGCCAAATTTGGCGGGCTGTAGGGAGACCGATGATTTGTACAACATCTTCTTCGGATAAGGAAGCATGCGGATAGCCATGAAGGAAGGAGAGGATTGGGGATGGTTTTGCCATGGAAATGGGGAAGTGATCGGAAAAAGGGAAGATGAGTATGGGTGGAGGAGGAGAAGAGGCGAGTGGTAAAGGAAGAGGGATGGCTAGGTGTAAATGGCTGATACCATATTGACGAGTCATTAATAGGGGTAAAATTTACACCAAGCCTGAGAAATAAAGAAATTACAACATCAAATGAGAGAGAAAGAATGCAAATAGGTTAGTCATTAATAGGGGTAACTTTATAAAATAGTAATCAAGTTTCAAAAGTGTTTCAATTAGGTCACTCATTACACATTTTATACGGTATATACCCTCAAGTATACTATGGTGAGTGATCTAATTGAAACACTTTTAAAACTTGGTAATATTACTCTTTTATAGAGTAACAAGACTTAGTTTGGAAAATGTTTATCAATAAACCACCTTCGATAGACCGCTTATATTCTAGAAATAATTAAAGATATAGAAAGATTATTTAGTTAACTCAAAAGTGTATATGATCACAAGATTTTGGACGTTAAATTTCACCGTTAAGTTAGGTCACGTGTCATGCACATGAAGATTTTTTGGGGATTTCACACATAAAAAAACTATTCTTGTAATTTGTGCCATGCAAACCCTCATAGAAACAAATTACTAGAATAGTCCTTTTATATATGAAAGCCCCAAAATACCCTCATGTGCGTAGCACATGACCTGACTTAACGATTAAATTTAACGCCCGTTAGTCTAAATGATGTAACGTGCAAGGTTTTTTAAATATAAAGGATATTTTCTGTAATTTCCTTAGTTAAATGACGTATTCTGATATTTGATTAATATTAAAAGGACGTAATTGGTAATTCGATGAAAACATATTTAAGTACTTTAAAAAACTAACATTAGTGATTTCAAATCCTAGATGTATGTTTTTTGTTAAATGGTGGTATTAGCTCAAAGAGCTCAAAGCATATTAGTAGTGTTAATTTTAATAGAGAAGCATAAAGGTTAGTAATAACAACATCTGCATCTAGGCTTGTAAACGAACCAAACAAACATGAACATGACTTGTTTGTGTTCATTCGTTAAACTTTCACCGAACAAATGAACGAACAAAAACACTAAAACAAACATATTTTCTTGTTTGTGTCCGTTCATTAAGAAAATGAACATGTTCGTGTTCGTTTATGTTTGTTCGTTAATAATATAACCGAACAATTCACGAACATAAACGATTAAACGTAAACGAATACCAATTAAATTAAACGTATTCAAAAATTCAAAAGTAAACAAAGATATCTAATTTTATTTTAAATTAGGCTTAAAGGATTTAAAAATATGAAAATCAAATTGATTTTAAATTAATATTATTAATAGATATATTTGAATGAATATTTAAAAGAACGTAAACAAATGTACATAAGTGAACGTAAAGGAACGAACGAATATAAATGAACGGTCATGAACATGAGTGAACTAATAAGGCATGTGTTCATGTTCATTCATTTAATTAAATGAACAAAAATTTGTGTTCATTTCGTTCGTTTATTATATAAATGTTTGGTTCGTTTACAAGCTTATGCGCACCTAAAGAAAGTGTAGGAGGAAGTTCATGGGAATAAAAAATGGTTTTTACTAAAAACAAACTTTTATGGTTTATAAGTAAAAAAAAATATTAGAATTAATTACACAGATGACTGTTGTGGTTTACACGGATTTCACTTATGACTTATAGGTTTGGGAAACTACAACTATTGTCCAATATTTTGCACAAATGTAGCACGTATGACCGCTGTAATAGATGTCGGTTAAGTTTTTTGTTAAAATTTTAAAAAATACCCTTAGGTTAAAAATAAGAAAATATAAAATTAATAAATAAGATCCACTTGACACCCCCCTGAACCGCTCGAATAACCCTCTACACTACGGTCATCTTCTCTGGTTACCTCCACTTCACCCTCTTGGTCACTTCACCATATTCAATTGACATGTTTGCTCATACGTTAATACCAAAATCAATTGCCCCCTAAATCGTGACAGAACCCACCATCAATTAACACCACTTGGGATCGGGACTGTAAGTGTCACACCCCAACCGACGGCGGAATACGTCGGGGCGGGACATGTAGACTGTTCATGAGCACAAGGTTGACTAGATTAAAATATATTAATCATCCAAGTTTCATTGCATAAATTCAAAAACAAACCAAATTCAAATCAAGTACTTAAAATGAAATACATAAGTTCTTTATTGAAATTAACTAGGTCCAAACTTAAGTGTAGCATGCCTTGATCAACTCAAACATTCGCACCTGAAACCTGATTAAAATAAAGTCAACTAAAAAGTTGGTGAGCATACATAGGTTTATACATAGATATCATATAGTTGTGTGTAAACAAATCCATACAAGTCATGATTGATAAGGCAATTATGGAGAGTTACTATTGTGTAACCAAGTAGTACAATCAAACCTTTGTAACTAGCATGCAAAACAATTGTGTTGTTAACAATCACCCTAACTGGGTGGGTTTGTCAGACTCAATAGATCTATCATTTTTAACCGTCGGCTTGGGTACTTAATGATTGCACATGTAAATTGTACACAAATTGTAGTTTGCACACCTAGTACTCAAGCATAAGGCTCAAATTGCACACATGAATGTACGGTGGAATTGTATCGTGTAGTTTGTAAACATTGTATAATTGTACTCAAGTTCCACCCCAAAAATGTAAATAGTGTAAAAGGGGCTATGTAAACTCACCTTGCAATAAGTAGCTTGAAAGTCACACACGTATGTCGTTTGTTGCACAAAATTCTAGCTAATCACAAGATCAACCTAAGGTTGATGGAATACGTGTATTAATTATTTGTACAGAATGAAATAGGAAGTGATAATGAGCAAAGGGGTTGGTGTGGGTTTCCTTATTTTAATAATAAAATCATCATTTGAGTTGCATATTTATATAACTCTTTGATAAATATCAGTGTTGTAATAAGTGAAAGGATAAATAAATAATTTTATTTGTTTGTAAATAAGTATTTAAATAATTTGTGTCATCTTGTTTGTAAATGCACAATTTAATAAATGAATAAATAAATAATTAATAATTAGATGAGTAATTTTAACTAAATAAAACCTTTTATTTATTTAGCTTTTCGTAAAAAAAAAGAGAATAATGTTAAAAAATTAGTGATTTAATTAATTAGTAATTAAATTAACATTCAAAGTATAAATATATTGCTCACATTAATTAACAATTAAGTCATAATTAATTATTAATTAGAAGTATGGAATGTGTTTCAAATGTTTATAATAAATTGTGTAAAAATTTATATAACTCTTTGCAAAGAAGCGGATTTATAAAAGCAATCTCATTCCAAAATATAGTTTACAAATTTTAAACATTTCAAATAGATAATGTGTTAAAGTAATCATTTTTAAATAAATCAAGTCGTTAAGTTTTATAAAAAAATGATTTAGTTAATAAAGTCGAGTTTGTAATTATGTTTGTTACGTTTGAGAATATATATATATATATATATATATATATATATATATATATATATATATATATATATATATTAGTAACAAAATAAATCACGCGTATAGATAGAAATGCTCAAATACCATTCATTAAACGTTTTGTGATAATTAGAATAGTTAAACATAGTTATAAACGTATAAGTATGTTTATTTAAAAAAAATATTACTTGCAAATTCTAAAAAAAATATCCATGAAGGGAATTGTTCATAATACTAGTTGTTTATAAAGAATATATATGTATATATATATATATGTATGTATATATATATGTATGTATATATATATATATATGTACAAACTTAAGGGGAATGTGTAGATGTTTTAACTAATATAAGAGTTATATGTGTGTAATTGTATATTTACGTATACATATATGTGTGTGTGGTAAACAAGAATAAAAAGAAAACAGTTTAAACAAAAGTCGGGTTAGAACCCATGACCTTAGTTAAGAAACTGATGTGCTTTATCCAGTGGGCTGAAGTACTTTTTGATTAAAACTTCAGAATGCAAATTATAAAACGCGAAGGCACAATGGATTCTTCTTCCTTAAAACCCAGGTCACGCATCAGCCCCCCCCCCCCCCCCCCAACCTAAATCGACTTTAACAAAAAGAGCAGTAGGAAGAACTGTTTGTCATGATGAAATGGTTACCTGAAGCAAACGATTCGAACCAAGAGAGGCTTGCACAGTCGTCGATTAGAGAGGCTCCTCCCCCCTCCTGCGTCGTTCGGACTGAGAGAGAAGGAAACAAAAGGAAAATCAGACTTGTGGATGATCTCGAGTTGTAAACGAAATAGGTATAGAAAGGTATGTGATTAGAACGCGTTTTACAGCTATAACTGAGCGAGATTTGAGGGATTAGAAGCTTGATTTGTGGGTTTTGAAATCCATAACCGAATTCTTAAATGTGACTTTAAAATCTTGAATTCTCAATCAATAATGCTGATTACGAGTTCCATACGGTCAGAATGGTTTAGACATTGATTGGGGAGGATTTGAATCCCTG
Organism: Smallanthus sonchifolius; assembly: GCA_023525975.1. Classification (NCBI taxonomy): domain Eukaryota; kingdom Viridiplantae; phylum Streptophyta; class Magnoliopsida; order Asterales; family Asteraceae; genus Smallanthus; species Smallanthus sonchifolius. The sequence continues at coordinate 28,721,273 of CM042029.1, read as the reverse complement.
ATTTACAGGGATTGAAAGAATTGACATCAAATTTGTTTAAGTTTGACTCTCGAAAGTCAAACTAAACAGATGAGGCTTGATCTTGCATTTGACTTCGATGTTAGACGAATTAATTCCTCATACGTATTTGTTTAGAGTTCATGCAATGTCTCTGAGAGATTAAGATGCCATATCACCCTGAAATCGATGGTTTGAGAGATGAATTTGGGTCTTTTTGACTTCTCTAAGTCAAATTGCAAACCTTGTTGACTTTTAGAATGTCAAGGTACATGTAAGAATTCAAGTTTGAGTGTAACGGTTCAAACTGGAAGGTCCGAATACGTAGATAGGTTCAAAGATAATTTAAGAGGGTTCTTTGCTTTAAAGGGGGGTCCAAGACTAATTTTAAATTGAAGTTTTGTTATAAAATAGTTTTTATAAAGAAATCAAAACTATTATTTATTTTATCTTGAACTATTTTATATAGGAAATTCTATTTTTATAATATTATGAATAAGGAAAAATTCGATTTATTTGATACCAATGGTTATCTTTATATATATATATATATATATATATTTATAATTAAGTACTTAAGTATATATATATAAAGATGTAAAAACACGAAATTAAAACTCATAATTTTTATAACAATGTATATATAAGTATGTGCTTATAGAAATATATAATAGAAAAACAATGTGTTATTGTAGAGTTGAAATTGGAAATTGATATAAAATCATAAAATGTTGAATATGTACGGGATTTGAAAATGAAGTATAAATGAATAGATAAATAAGTAGTACCAAAAAAATCATGGATGTTACAATAAGTTTGTTCATATGAAGGTACAAATTTCTAAGCTCCAAACACAACTCGAGCTACGGCGGGATAGAACTGAAGATCTTGGTATCGAGAATGGCTAATGTTTGGAGACTGGTCATGTTCTTGAACGTGGTCGGAATCACCCCGAAATGTGAAACGCCCCATTTCGGGTACATCTCATAGTTGGCACACAACATAACAAACATAGTTCTTAAACCGGAAATCAGAATCTATTACAGCGGAAGTCTTTAATTCAAATCATTCATCAAACTATAACATGAAATATTGTCTATAACATGAACTATCAGGATTGGAAATGTCAGTCTTCAATGCCGCAGCCCGATGTCCATGCTATCCAGCCCACATGGCTCTTTCACTTTTCTTTAGCTTTACCCTTTTTACCTGTCATGCATACTAAAAGTCAGCTAACGCTGGTGAGTTCTCTCTTTACTTTAAACTGTAAACTTTATCTTTGGTAGCTTAGTTTTATTAAAATAAAATAAGCTTTACTTTCACTTTCTTTGAAATAAACTTTTAACTATTACTTTAAAACTTTACAACGTTACAATTATAAATCTGTTACGTTACTATCTGTCATTAAAACTTTATCTTTAAGGAAACCCGTTAGGGTGTCCCACTGTACTCTGTCTATCATTTCACTTATACTTGACAAGTGACTTTATCATACTTTAACTATCACATATGGATCGTGGTCCGAGGACCAGATCCCTATCTTGCTTACACCTCAGGGTAAGACTTTTACTTTAGCGCTGCCCACACCTCAGGGTGGGACTTTCTTTCTCGCTTGCACGTTAGTGCAAGACTCCTTTAGCATTGCTCACACCTCAGGGTGAGACTTTCTCGCTTACACCGAAGTGAAGACTCCTTTAGCATTGCTTACACCGAAGTGTAAGACTCCTTTAGCATTGCTTACACCGAAGTGTAAGACTCCTTTAGCATTGCTCACACCTCAGGGTGAGACTTCTACTTTAGCATGCCTGCAGGACTTTCTACTATGCAACTACTATGCAATGCAATTACACTAATACACAAGTAGAAATGCAATCACATAACTTTCATATAGACAAATAACACATATTAACACATAAGCATATAACATGGTATTTGTCACTGTCACTGTCACTGTCGAGCTGTACCGAAGTACGGCTCCTTTATCGTTCTTTCTTTAGCTCATTGTTATCTTTCAAAAACTTGTTTAAAAGATAATACTATGCTCTTTTGTTCTTTATCTTTCATTTTATAAAAATAACATTTTTATAAAATACTATACTTTGCCTTTCATTTTATAAAAATAACATTTTTATAAAATACTATACTTTGCCTTTCATTTTATAAAAATAACATTTTTATAAAATACTATACTTTGCCTTTCATTTTATAAAAATAACATTTTTATAAAATACTATACCAGTATGCATGCCAGCCCAAAACCATTAGGAAAAAGGGCAATAAGAACTCACCAGATGAATCGTTTCTGTTTACACCTAGCCGGTTCCTGAATGTCACTATGGTCACCCACAATCTGTATAATCAAGTCATAGGCGTAAGGCTGTGTTCCTAGGGGACACTTAGACATTACTAGGCTTGACTCAGATGTTTCGGGTCATGGTTTCATTATCGAAACTAGGTAGTTTCGAGCCCTGGCTCCTTATCGAAACTATGTAGTTTCGAGCCCTGGCTTCTTATCGAAACTAAGTAGTTTCGAGTCACTGCTTCTTATCGAAACTAAGTAGTTTCGAGTCACTGCTTCTTATCGAAACTAAGTAGTTTCGAGTCACTGCTTCTTATAGAAACTAAGTAGTTTCGAGTCGTATGACTTATATAAATTCTTAGTTAAGGTCTTGGGTCTATATTGAAACTATGGTAGTTTCGATGGGTCTGCCCCTGTCGAAACTAGGTAGTTTCGATACATGCGTCCATATCGAAACTAGTAGTTTCGACTGTGCAGTCTTCTTCCCCAAACAGAACCCTAGATCTGGTCCCTTTGTTCTAATCGATCAAGCTATGAACTTTTTACGTTCGAAATGTTCCATTTTCCCCCATGAACCCAAACCCGTGGTTTGTTTCCAGTTTCACACGTAAAAATCTAAACCTTTACTCGATTATTAACCCGAAACCCGAAAGTTACAAAAAACTCAGATTTAGGCATAATAATTACCTGTTACAGCTTCCTTCTCGTTCCTTTATACTCCAGAGATGTTGAGCAACAATCCTCGAGACTTTGAGCTTGATCCGAGCTTTCTCTCTCTAGACGATCTCTCTCTCTCTCTCTAAGGTTCTTGCGCAGGAAGAAAATGAAGGACACAGGAGGAAATGGCTACTGATTAGAAGGGTTCTTCTCAGTTTTCGGGCCCATGGGCCGGCCCCTAGCCAAGCCCACCTTCCTTTTTCTTTTATTTGGGTTTTTATTTATTTTGGGATGTTACAAGTCTACCCCTCTTACGAAAGGTTTCGTCCTCGAAACCTGTTATAAGTCAAACAGGTGCGGGTACGACTCTTTCATTTCTGTCTCGGTTTCCCATGTAGCTTCTGACCCTTTACGATGCCTCCATTGTACTTTGACTAACTGTATAACTTTATTCCGTAACCGCTTTTCTTTCCTGTCTAGTATGGCGACGGGTTCCTCGATGTAATTGAGGCTATTATCTATCTCGATGTCGTCAAGTGTCACATGCGCTGATTCGTCGGCCAAGCACTTGCGCAAGTGCGACACGTGGAAGGTTGGGTGAATTCCACTAAGCTCATCAGGTAATTCTAACCGGTAAGCGACTTCACCAACCCGTGCTAGTATTTTGAAAGGCCCGACGAATCTTGGGCTTAACTTCCCTCTCTTTCTGAATCGAATGATCCCCTTCCAGGGAGATACTTTCAATAGTACTTGATCCCCGACCTTGAATTCGATTGGTCTTCGCCTTTTATCCGCGTAGGACTTTTGACGGTCCTGTGCAGCTTTCATTCTGGCCTTGATCTGGTCAATCTTTTCAGAGGTTGTTGTGACTACCTCTAAACTCCCCAACTCTTTCTGTCCTACCTCGCCCCAACAGACCGGGGTTCGACATCTTCTACCATACAACATTTCGTAAGGCGGCATACCAATAGTGGTGTGGTGGCTGTTGTTGTAGGAGAACTCTGCCAATGGTAGGTGACTATCCCAACTGCCACCAAAGTCTATAATGCATGCGCGGAGCATATCCTCTAACGTCTGGATGGTCCTTTCTGATTGACCATCCGTCTGTGGATGATAAGCCGTGCTGATGTTCAGTCTTGTACCCATTGACTCGTGAAATCTTTTCCAGAACCTCGATGTAAATCGGGTGTCCCGGTCAGATACAATTGATAACGGTACGCCATGTCGAGAGACAATTTCATTGATAAATACTTCTGCCAACTTCTCAGATGAATACGTTTCGCGAATTGGCAAGAAATGTGCACTCTTTGTCAGACGATCCACTATAACCCAAATCGTATCATGGCCTTTTGCTGTGCGGGGCAGCTTTGTAATAAAGTCCATGGTGATACGCTCCCACTTCCATTCGGGTATTTCCAGAGGCTGGATCTTCCCGTACGGTTTCTGATGCTCTGCTTTAACTTGTGAGCAAGTCAGACACTTGCTTACATATCCGGTCACATCATTCTTCATGTTAGGCCACCAATACTCTTTTTTCAAATCCTGGTACATTTTCGTGGTTCCTGGGTGGATGGAATATCGAGACTTATGGGCCTCGTCAAGTACTTTGGCCCTAAGCTCTCCGCCCTTCGGTACCCACATGCGACCACACCTGGTCCTCACTCCATGAGTGTTTAATTCCAACTTTGTCTGTTGACCGACCATTCTTTCTTTCTTTATGTTCTCTTCCTTTAGTGCTTCCTTCTGTGCTGCTTCTAGCTCTGTCATAAAATCTGGGGTTATCACTAACTGGTACGCTTTTACCCTAATAGGAGAACGATTCTCCTTACGACTTAGGGCATCAGCGACCACATTCGCCTTTCCCGGGTGGTATAGGATCTCACAGTCATAGTCCTTCAGCAATTCTAACCACCGCCTTTGCCGCATATTCAGGTCTTTCTGTTCGAAGAAATACTTCAAGCTCTTGTGATCCGAATAAATCGTGCATTTCACCCCGTAGAGGTAATGCCTCCAAATCTTTAACGCAAAAACAACTGCCGCGAGCTCCAAATCGTGAGTCGGGTAGTTAATTTCGTGGATCTTTAGCTGTCGTGACGCATACGCGATCACCTTTCCCCTCTGCATCAAAACACACCCTAACCCTTGTCCCGATGCGTCAGAATATACCACCAGGTCCTCGTTACCGTCGGGTAGTGCTAACACTGGGGCTTGGGTCAACTTCTTCTTTAACTCTTCAAATGCTTTGGACTGAGCCTGACCCCATTCGTACTTTACTTCTTTACGTGTCAACTTTGTCAGTGGCGAAGCTATTCTCGAGAAGTCCTGAATGAACCTTCGATAGTAACCTGCCAATCCCAGAAAACTCCGAATCTCGGTTGGCGTCTTCGGGGTTTCCCATTCCTGTACTGCCTCTATCTTAGCCGGGTCAACCATAATGCCGTCTGCGTTGATAACGTGACCTAAGAATTGGACTTCCTTAAGCCAGAACGCGCATTTGGAGAACTTGGCATACAACTTTTCTTTTTGTAGCGTCTCTAGTACTTCTCGAAGATGACAAGCATGATCACCTTCACTTTTCGAATAAATGAGTATGTCGTCTATAAACACTATCACCGACCTATCTAGCATCGGTCTACACACCTGGTTCATCATACTCATGAATGCTGCCGGAGCGTTCGTCAAGCCGAAAGACATCACGCGAAACTCGTAATGCCCATAACGCGTGCGAAACGTTGTCTTAGGTATGTCCTCTTCTCTTACCTTTAACTGATGATATCCCGACCGCAGATCGATCTTGGAGAACCATCTGGCGCCCTGTAGTTGGTCGAACAGATCATCGATCCTTGGTAGCGGATATTTGTTCTTTACTGTACGCTTGTTCAACTCTCTGTAGTCGATGCACATTCTCATGGCACCATCTTTCTTCTTTACGAACAGAACCGGAGCACCCCATGGAGAAATGCTTGGTCTGATAAATCCTCTATCCAAAAGTTCTTCCAATTGTACCATCAGCTCTTTCATCTCCAGAGGTGCAAGTCGGTACGGTGCTTTAGCCACGGGCTGGGCACCTGGCACTAAGTCTATCTGGAACTCTGTCTCCCGGTCAGGTGGTAACCCAGGCAACTCCTCAGGAAACACCCCCGGAAAATTACATACAACTGGTACGTCTTTTAACTCTCTCACCTTTACATCATTGTCTATCACATAGGCCAGGTAGGCCTCGCATCCGCGCCCTATATACTTCTCTGCCTTTATCATTGATATGACGTTCGTTAGTGAACCGTCGCGATCCCCGTACACGAAAACCTCGCCACCGTCTGGAGCTTTGAGCTGAACTATCTTTCGTCTACATATTATCCGGGCTTCGTTGGCAGCTAACCAATCCATACCCAAAACTATATCGAATCCTCCCAAGGTCATAACATACAACCTAACTGGGAATCTATGGCCATGAATCTTTATCGTGCAATTATCTACCAATTCACTTACTATCGTGGTCTTGCCCACTGCGGTTTCCACATTAAAGGCCTGCTCTACTCTAGTAACTTTGCATTTCATTCTTTTACACTTAGAAGATGATATAAAACTCCTACTGGCACCCGAATCAAATAATACTGAAACATAAGTGTGGTCAAGGATGAACGTACCTGACACAACATCTGGGTCTCCCCTAGCCTCCTCCTGTGTCAGTGCATACGCCCGGGTCCTTGCCTTCGGCTTCTCAGGTTCTTTACCCTTCTCGGTGCCAGTAGCCTTGGGTTTCCGACAGTCTTTGGCCATGTGGCCAGGTATCCCGCAGTTATAACAAGACTGTGCCCCGGGACACTCTCGAGAGTAGTGTCCGGTCTTTCCGCACCTATAGCACATATTTAACCCAACTCGGCACTCGCCCGAGTGCTTCCTGCCACACTTAGCACATTCAACCCCATCTTCAATCCTCAGTTTCTTCGTCTCCGGCCCCGCCCACTCTTTAGCTGGCCGTTTAACGGCATTGGTCACTTTCTTCTCAGTAGGCAGTGGGTCTGCGGATTCGAAGTCATCATAAACTATCCCAGCAAGTGATACCACAGATTCAAAACTCGTGGGAGCATTAGCTTTCACGTGCACACGGACTTTCTGTGGTAGTCCCTTGATGTAGTACTTAATCCTCTTTTCCTCAGTGTCCACCAGATGTGGAACCAGCTGAGCCAACTCTTGATATTTGGAGGTATACTGGCGATGAGTCATACTACCAGCACAGAGCCCCAGAAATTCCCTCTCAACTCTGTCAATCTCGTTCTGCGGGCAGAACTTAGTGATTAGCAGCTTTTTCATGTCGTCCCATTTCATCTTTTTCATCTCAGCAGAAGACTTGATTCTTTCGATCGATCTCCACCAGCTTAATGCCTCATTAGTGAATGAGTGAGCGGCAAACTTGACCGCTTGATCATCACGGCACTCACTAATGTTGATCACCCCATTCATTCTCTCTATCCACTCAAAAGTGGCAACAGCATCTTTCCGTCCATCATACTTCGGCGGGTCACACCCCCGAAAGGACTTATAGTTGCAACCCCAGGTTGCCATTTCATAATCAGAATCATCACTGTCAGTGACTCCAAGTCTCTTGCTGCTTTCCTCTTTCGTTTCTTTCTTCCCTATATTAAACTCTTTAAGGGCCTCGCCCAATGCTTCTGGTAGAACTTTCTTCAAGATTGAAGTAACCTCTGCCGCTATAGCTTCTTTCACAATCGGTTCCAACTCAAGCGCCTCATTAGGGGCATCGTTAGGAGCCGACACATGGTTCCCACTATCATTATGCTCCACATGCACCGATTCAGCTTCGTTGCGGGAGTGCTCACTTTCTTCAGGACGGTTCCGGTTACCTGGAGGTCGGCCTCGACGACCAGTACGACCCCCAGTGCGACCTCCTCTCTTTGCTCTAGCCATTTAGTGTCTACTGTGAACAAAGATAGCTCGTGTTATCAAGATAGGTAACAATTTAGAACACCTCGAGTACTGTAAATTACTAATTACAGAGACCGGTATGAAATTACTAATTTACTTTACTACTCGGGTTCTGAACATTTCCTTTCCGAGTAACATTTGCATCCAAGTTCAGAGTTTCTACTATAAGGCACGTACTATCTACTGTCTACTGTCTGTGCTAAGGCATGTACTATGTACTATTTATGCTAAAGCATCTACTTTCTGCTATCTGTACTAAGGCGTTATTGTCTATGTTCTATGTAAGGACATTGACTACCTTCTGTCTACTATCTTTCCATGGACGGGCTGCTCCGACTGACATTCCTTCCCTTCCTTTGCTTTGTCCCATTCTCAGTTTAAGTTCAGACATTATCGCAAATGTCTGAATCTCTCAAACTATGGCTCTAATACCAACTTGAAACGCCCCATTTCGGGTACATCTCATAGTTGGCACACAACATAACAAACATAGTTCTTAAACCGGAAATCAGAATCTATTACAGCGGAAGTCTTTAATTCAAATCATTCATCAAACTATAACATGAAATATTGTCTATAACATGAACTATCAGGATTGGAAATGTCAGTCTTCAATGCCGCAGCCCGATGTCCATGCTATCCAGCCCACATGGCCCTTTCACTTTTCTTTAGCTTTACCCTTTTTACCTGTCATGCATACTAAAAGTCAGCTAACGCTGGTGAGTTCTCTCTTTACTTTAAACTGTAAACTTTATCTTTGGTAGCTTAGTTTTATTAAAATAAAATAAGCTTTACTTTCACTTTCTTTGAAATAAACTTTTAACTATTACTTTAAAACTTTACAACGTTACAATTATAAATCTGTTACGTTACTATCTGTCATTAAAACTTTATCTTTAAGGAAACCCGTTAGGGTGTCCCACTGTACTCTGTCTATCATTTCACTTATACTTGACAAGTGACTTTATCATACTTTAACTATCACATATGGATCGTGGTCCGAGGACCAGATCCCTATCTTGCTTACACCTCAGGGTAAGACTTTTACTTTAGCGCTGCCCACACCTCAGGGTGGGACTTTCTTTCTCGCTTGCACGTTAGTGCAAGACTCCTTTAGCATTGCTCACACCTCAGGGTGAGACTTTCTCGCTTACACCGAAGTGAAGACTCCTTTAGCATTGCTTACACCGAAGTGTAAGACTCCTTTAGCATTGCTTACACCGAAGTGTAAGACTCCTTTAGCATTGCTCACACCTCAGGGTGAGACTTCTACTTTAGCATGCCTGCAGGACTTTCTACTATGCAACTACTATGCAATGCAATTACACTAATACACAAGTAGAAATGCAATCACATAACTTTCATATAGACAAATAACACATATTAACACATAAGCATATAACATGGTATTTGTCACTGTCACTGTCACTGTCGAGCTGTACCGAAGTACGGCTCCTTTATCGTTCTTTCTTTAGCTCATTGTTATCTTTCAAAAACTTGTTTAAAAGATAATACTATGCTCTTTTGTTCTTTATCTTTCATTTTATAAAAATAACATTTTTATAAAATACTATACTTTGCCTTTCATTTTATAAAAATAACATTTTTATAAAATACTATACTTTGCCTTTCATTTTATAAAAATAACATTTTTATAAAATACTATACTTTGCCTTTCATTTTATAAAAATAACATTTTTATAAAATACTATACCAGTATGCATGCCAGCCCAAAACCATTAGGAAAAAGGGCAATAAGAACTCACCAGATGAATCGTTTCTGTTTACACCTAGCCGGTTCCTGAATGTCACTATGGTCACCCACAATCTGTATAATCAAGTCATAGGCGTAAGGCTGTGTTCCTAGGGGACACTTAGACATTACTAGGCTTGACTCAGATGTTTCGGGTCATGGTTTCATTATCGAAACTAGGTAGTTTCGAGCCCTGGCTCCTTATCGAAACTATGTAGTTTCGAGCCCTGGCTTCTTATCGAAACTAAGTAGTTTCGAGTCACTGCTTCTTATCGAAACTAAGTAGTTTCGAGTCACTGCTTCTTATCGAAACTAAGTAGTTTCGAGTCACTGCTTCTTATCGAAACTAAGTAGTTTCGAGTCGTATGACTTATATAAATTCTTAGTTAAGGTCTTGGGTCTATATTGAAACTATGGTAGTTTCGATGGGTCTGCCCCTGTCGAAACTAGGTAGTTTCGATACATGCGTCCATATCGAAACTAGTAGTTTCGACTGTGCAGTCTTCTTCCCCAAACAGAACCCTAGATCTGGTCCCTTTGTTCTAATCGATCAAGCTATGAACTTTTTACGTTCGAAATGTTCCATTTTCCCCCATGAACCCAAACCCGTGGTTTGTTTCCAGTTTCACACGTAAAAATCTAAACCTTTACTCGATTATTAACCCGAAACCCGAAAGTTACAAAAAACTCAGATTTAGGCATAATAATTACCTGTTACAGCTTCCTTCTCGTTCCTTTATGCTCCAGAGATGTTGAGCAACAATCCTCGAGACTTTGAGCTTGATCCGAGCTTTCTCTCTCTAGACGATCTCTCTCTCTCTCTCTAAGGTTCTTGCGCAGGAAGAAAATGAAGGACACAGGAGGAAATGGCTACTGATTAGAAGGGTTCTTCTCAGTTTTCGGGCCCATGGGCCGGCCCCTAGCCAAGCCCACCTTCCTTTTTCTTTTATTTGGGTTTTTATTTATTTTGGGATGTTACAAAATGTTCGGTGGCTGCAACTCCTAAAACGAGGTGGTCGGCGGAGTGCAACTCCAAACCGGGGTTTTAAAAAAAACGAGGGGTGTAGTGCAAAAGAGAGGTGGTTAGCGGTGGAAGGGAGAGAGTATTGGATATTAGATGTCCGATCATCATTAATATCAACGTTGCTATCAAGGTACGATCGAAAGATTTAAACTTTGAACAACGAGCAATTTATAATGTTTAGTCGTAAACATTAAAGTTCACAAAACGTGGATTTAATAATCGGTGGATAAATATTTAGAGAAAATATTTAAGCGGTTTAATATGGTGATTAATTTTTGGAGAAATAATTAACATGCAAAAGGTTTAAACGTTTAATGGTTAAACATTAAGAGAGACACGGTTTTGTTAATAATTTGTAATTAGTAAAAGGTTGAGGGTTTTAAGTAATTAACAGTTAGTTACAAGGGGATTAACTGTTTAATACACCTTAAACATAAAACCCTAATCCTAGTTCTTGGCCTCCACCCCTTGCGCAAGAAAGAAAAACTAGCCGACCCTCTCGCCTCTCATCGACCGGCCATCGTGAACCACCTCCCAACGCCACCGCCACACGCAGGTCACCTCCACCGCCGCCGCGCACCTGTTCCGATGTCGCCGATTCCTCCTCCGCGTAAGGCTGAAGCCGTGAATCGGGTTCAGTACACAGGCCGATTTTGCACATATAGTCGTGAGACGGTTCTGTGATAGCGGGTTTTGTGGACATGTGACTAGCGAGACGTTTTTTGTTCCAAAGTGTGAAGCTTTCGGGTTTTCGTCAAAGGTATAACCTTTTACTCGCTATGGTTGGATTTTATATTTATTTTCTATACGTTCGTGTAATCGGATCGTTGTCGGAATAAAGAATAGAACTTTAATAAATGTGTGCCTAAATTGCTTCTTCTACGCAAATTTGTTTTGTAAACTAATATATTTTAAATGTTAAAACCTGTGCACGATACCCAACAGAGAGATGGATAGGATATGGTGGCCGAAAAAACGCGAGAGGGGGTGGGGGTTCTGAATCGCAGATCTGAACCAGGTGTGATGGTGCTGTAGTGAAGGTATGACGATGGGTTCAAATTAGGGTGGTGGCTGGCGGGTTCAAGCTAGGGTGGTGGCCGGCGGGTTCAAGCAAGGGTGGTGGCGGACGGTGGTTAGAAGTGGAGGTGGAGGCTAGGGTTTGATGGGATATGTGATTAAGAATATGGTCGTAGAAGATGAAATGGGTGGGTTTTGGTGGGTCCCACTTTTTGGTATTTAATTCAATTTTGTTTTTATTATTATTTTGATATTAAGGGGCATTTTAGTTATTTCAAATACACTTAACTACCAAAGTTAATGGTCATCCATTTTGGGGGGCTAAATTTGTTATATTTGTGTAAACTATTGGACCATAGTTATAGTTTCTCAATCCTATAAACCATAAATGAAATTCGTGGCATATTTAATTCTAAATATTATTGTAACTCAAGTACATTATGTAACTAGGTTAAAACTTATATATTACGCGGGTTGAATAAATACAATTTGTTATAAAACATCAGTTTTTATGAAAATTTGTATGTTGTATTTTGTATGTTATCAGACATTGGTGAAATAAGAAATAATAAAAATTTAAAAATTATAAATAACAAATAATAAAGATTTAAGAATTATAAAGTTGTATTTTTAAGATAAGATATAATTCAAATTTTCTTATGATTTAGTAATTTTTAATAAAATATTAGAATAAATTTTAGATATTTAATTATTTCACATCATTATTATTTAATAAAAGAGAAAGGCGGAAAACAAAAATCTAGACTTCACCATAAGTCGACACGTAGAAAGTATAGTTATTCGTTTATTATAATAATATGTTAGAAACTCAGTGTATCACACGAGTTGAATAAATGCAATTTATATATACTTAGAAGTAAAATTTACATATTACATATTTATGGCATATTACAAAGTTTTTAAATACAAATTTTAGAAACATTATATAGTTATTTTTTTTTAATTTTATAAAAAGAATTAAAAAAATATAATTTATATAGATGTTTTATAAACAATCTTATTTTTTTAAACGTTTTATAAAAAGAATTATAGAAATCGTTATTATTTAATAGGAGAGAGAAACGATAAACAAAAAAATATAAAACAAAATTAAAGACATTTATATAATTAATATGAGAAAGAGAGAGGAAAAAAAAGTTGATGATGCACAAGAGAGTGAATAGTGTCCCATCAAAACCTGTATTTATTAGGGTGAAGGGGGCACCCTCGGGTAAGGCCCTCCGGTAAGCGGGTTGACGCGAGTACATCGCCGCCATCAACTCGGGTTCACTCACGGGTAGTGATTTGCGGGCATATTTACCCGAGAACTTTGAGGGTATTAGGGTTGTGCCCCCATCAATTTTGGGTATTAGGGTAGCATTTGGGTAAAAATGAGATGGCACACCCTCATTGGTTATTTTGTTTGGTAATTTTTTGGATGAGGGTTGTGCCTCCTTCACCCTTATATAGTATAGATAAGATTAACTATATTTATATTAGGTAGAATTACATATATTGTAACATCCCGAAATCCGTAAATTTGTGATTCGGATAAATGGACAACCCGATTTTCTATTAAAGGGTTTGGTTAGTGGGTTTTGGCGCGTATGGATCTATTTAATAAATGCAAAGGGGTCCGAGCAGTTATTTAAAAAGAAAGTTTGAGATCGAAACGTGCGGGTTGGAATTAGAGGGACCCGGATGAAACTTAGTGGTATATAAACCACATTAGCGCAAACCCTAGACCGTAATCGGTCTAGAGGCGTGCGACGGCTGAGTGGAGAGTCGAGAGAGAAGGGAAAGTCGGCGACGAGGGTGGTCACGCGAAGGACCAAGTCGGCGTCGGGTGGGTTTCGATCGGGAGACTCCAAAACACGATGAGGTAATCTCCTTTTCATCACTGTATTAGATTTTGGATGATTTTTCTGTTAGGGTTGATTGATTAAAGTGTTATAGCCACTATGAGGCGATATGGAAACGATTGGTGAAGGAAACGAGCGAAAACGAAAATCCGGCGAGGATTTTCGGCCACTGATCGCGATTTTCGGCGGCGGAAGGCGGCGGATTGGTGGAGGTGGAAGAGTTTGGTGACGCGGTCGTGTGGATATATTATTTTTCCAATTCCGAGTTCGTTTGATAGGGATACGAGCAGTGCGAACACAGACGCGCGAAAAAGGCGAATTCCGGCTACTGTTCGGTTTTCCGGAGACGGAGGCGATGGTTTCCGGCGACGGCGACTAGTTCGTCTAAAAGGGTTTGGCGATACGGACGCGTGGACATATGATTCGCCTAAAACGGAGTTCATTTGGGTCGGTTTTAAGCTACTCGTATTTTGACGAGCAAAACCTAACGAGCTGAAAGACAAATTCGTGTTCTGGCAGCAGCGGTGGCAGCGACGGATGACACCTATAATTTTCTAAGATCGGGCATGTTGAGACGAACGCGTGGATAGGTGGTTCGCGCGAACGGATCTCGTATGGTTGAGATATGAGCAAAACAAGTTTTCCTCTCGCGTGGTGCTCAGCAGTTTCTTACAAAACTGATTAGAACGTCTTGTACGCAAAGGTATGAACCCATAGGACTTTATATTCATTGTTGTGGAGTATTTTTGGATATGGGAAAAATGTCGGGAATGACTTTCGGGAACGTTTTTCGGTAACGTTGATTTAAGGGTTTTTGTACGTGAGCGCGTCGGTTGTACGGTTTGGGACGACTTAGACCGAGTTTGTAGCTATTGGTCCATAATAGATGCGTTAGTGTTACTTCGGTAATAGGATTGATCTGGGTAGTTCATTTGACGACAGGTTCGCGTTGGACTACGAGTTTACGGGTAGGCGACTTCGGAAAGAAAGCTTCCCAACCGGTGAGTTTCTAATCCCCCTCTTTTAAACGTTTTACTGTTTTGGGGCTATCGTACACACGTTCACGTGGTATTAATGTAATTAATCATGTTAAGGGTCACAGGTTCTAAACCAATGTGCTTTAAGCATAACATACTTAATTGAGAGTCGTAGAGTTATGGCGTGTTCCTAGAAATGTGTGAGTCATAGAGACGAGATATTAATGTGTGACATGTTAAGGGTTGGACCGGGAGAGTCGGGCTTAAAGTTAAATGGTCATGATTATATGTGGTATATGTTGTGTTAGGGTCGTGTGTAAAGTGCATGTGTAGTTAATGAGTCATGTACATGATGTGTGTTATGATATGGTTATATTTGTGTTGTATGTTTGGTGTCATTATCCTTGTGGCATGGCGGGTATTGTGTTTGTATCGCTGTCATCACGACACGACAAACGGGATCGTGGAGGACGAGGTCCTTCGGGAAGTCACCAAAGGTGACATTTATCCAACAGGATAATGATGAGCTCGGGGAGTGTTAATGCCCTGACGAGGGTGCGGTGATAAGGTATGTGTTTGCATGCGTATATAAATATGTGTTAATCTGCATGCTAGGAATGAGTTGTATTTATTGTGTATGAGATAGTGTTAATGTGACGTGTTGAATGTGATGTGTAGAGTTAGACTGACCGTTGAGTCAGGACTTGTGATGTGACATGTATAAGGGTTATGTCTGTTAACTGTGTGAGCCTTGGTTAAGGCCGAATGTGCTATTGTCTAGGGTAAGTTGTGTTAACCTAGAGTCGAGTTAATGTGTATTCTTGGATATGAGTTGCTAGCATAGTATGTTGAGTCTATGTTGTTGTGATTGTAAGGTAATTATTATCTATATTGGTAGTACGGGTTGAGTCTCGGGTGGTAAACGGTTATGGGATGTTGTGGGATGACAAGGGATTGGTTATTGGTTAATAAAGTGTAATAATATTTTAATAAAGACCGGAGGGTCCTGAGTGAATTAAACTGATAATCATGGCGTGATGGTTTTTATTTAAATTAAACTATTAAAACTCACTCAGCGTAGCTGACTTTGTGTGTACGTTAGATTATTGTGCAGGTGTGCTAGGGTTGACGTATCTTGGCTCGGTAGCAGTGTTACTCGGATCGGTGTGTAGGCATTCGTAAAGTAAACCTAATAACATTATTTGGTTATAAATGATTTTAGAAAGACTTCCGCTGTATTTTGACTTACAATAAATGTGTTTTAAACGCGTATGGCCCGTTATGAGGACCAACTATAGGATGCCCGGGTTGGGGTCTTACATATATCCCTCTACTAGGTTAGAACTGTGTACTACACATGTTAAAAAATATCGATACATAATTTTTTTAAATATTTATATATGTATCTTATATGTGAAAAATGTATTACATATACTAACAATAAAAAACAAAATAAATAAATATGTAAAAATTAATAAATAATTGAATTTAAAAAATACATTAAATATTATTTAATGTAATTTGACTTTCATTTACTATTGATTGAAAATATAAGTTAGGCAATTACATTTTAAAGTTTCTTATAATATAAGATAATTTAAAATAAATATGTTTTATTAGTATAATTAATAATTTGTTTGAAAATATATTATTATTAAAAAAATGGAAGTGTATTTATTATGAGAGAGAGACGTGAAAAAATTTATAAGGATTAATATGGAGGCGACATGTGACATCAATAAATCTTTATTTATTATATAGTATAGATTTTCAACCATAATTACATATATATCCAACCCAAAACTTAAATCACATATATCTCATCTTTTATAAAATTAATCTTTTAACATTACAAGAAATACGACTATTCTTATTCCATCGATCTCAACCTTAACCTTATGATTCATGCTTTTGATCGATTCTGACATTCGGCTTCGCTCTGGTTGAATTCGTTATCTAGTCGGGTATATATATGTAATTAATGAAGGGGATATACGTAAATAAAATTTTAAACTTAGTATATATTTAATTAATAAAATTTTTAAAAATATATATTAAAGAATGAAATATATGTAAATAATTTTTTTTATATATATAAAATTTTAAGGATGTATATAATTGGCGTTGTATTAAGCATAAAAAGTTGAAACCCTGATATTTAAAAGTGACGTGAGAGTCCACAGTTGTTTAAAAGGAGCACGAAGGCCTCATCACGATCCCCCAATAACAAGTTGCTTTTGTAGATTGCATCTCCTCTTTTCTCTCTAAACTTGTTCAACCGCCGGACTGAGAAAACAAGATGGCACCGCCGGCAGCGGTGGACGGAGGTGACACTGGTGGTGGAGATGGACAACCGCAGCAACAGCAAGGTGCCGGCCAGATGTTTACCGGAATCATAAGGATAGTCGTCATATATTACTTCGCCTCCAAGTTCTTCGGTTCCAATAAACCCTCGTCTTCCGGCTCCGATCCGGCCGTTCAGATCTCCAATCTGTTCCAGAAATCTGAACCTCTGGTACGTTTATTGATACTGTAAATCGCTTGACTCGTAAATTGAGATCGGTTTTGATACATGCAAACCTAATTGTTAATGAAACGCTTTTGTATGTGTTTCGATGTTTAGATTAATATGTATGAATGCTACACCATCACTTTGCTGCTCTGAATTGATGATTATAGGTTTTGAATTTTGTACCTATTGACTGGTTACATTGAACTATAGATTTTATGATAAATGAGTGAATGATGTTGATGGTGTGTATGCAGTGAAGTACATAATAATTTTGCCTATCAAAAAGTCTAGGTTTTGACTGAAATTACATTGAATTCTATTAGACACATTTTGATCTATACTGTACTGTAGCTTTTTTGAGCGTGGTCTGGTTTGGAGCGGCCTCTCTTATCCCCTGGGGTAGAATGAAAGGTTTGTCTTCATTCCACAATCCCCAGACCCCCTACAAATAGCTTTGCCGGGGGATTTTGTTGAGTATGTTTGTTAGTTTCCTGTTGGAATCGGTATTGTTTTGTGAAGGGAACTTTGAATTTGTTCGGTGTGTTTTATGTGTTTCTTCAAGTTTGATCAATGCTTGCCACTCCTCTAATTTATGTGTTGATGAATGTCTTTAAAGTTTGAACATGCTAACTTGTTATGCTTATTTTATATTTAAGTTTCGTGTTTGGTTCTGGTTCCTTATATTTCTATGTAACCTTAATGTTATTCTGCTATACATTTTGTCTCCAGGATATGTGGTTTTATCTCTCTGAACATGAAAAGTTCAATGACTTTGGGAATGAAGAGGCACTTATATGGCATGAGTCGAACATACCTTACGCAGTTTGGGGCCCAGAGAGCACCAGGAATCTTTCTTTGAAGTATTATCCATCTGAGGTAATTATTCCCGAAGCATTTTAGGCTTCACCCTAGTTAAATTTGGGATATCGAAGTATTATCCATCATGTTTTTGGTTTTGTAAATGCTCATCAGTCTCTTAATATCGAAGAAATATCCTGATTTGACCTATGCGAACAGCCAACTGATATATAAGTATATATATTATTTTCTGATGATCGTTTGTTTTAAAGTAAATATCAAAATTTTGTGCATGCTAATTAAGTTTGTTTTTGGTTATTAGGCTGATGATGATTTTTCTCGACGTCTTTAATATAACTATGTCGTTTGACAATGCCATTGTCTGTTGGTTGCTATGGGGATATTTTTTTTTGGAAGTGATATTAGACCAAGATTGAGTTATTTATGTAAATGATTGTTTACTATTATTAGTTGTAATTGTCCTATATATAGGACCCCCTATTGTATTCTTTATTCATTCAATACAATACAAATCATATGGTATCAGAGCTGTACGCTCTTGGACTACCTAAACCCTAATTCTGCCGACAACCTCTTTCTTCTTTTTTTCTTCTGATCGCAGCTCCTGCTGCCTTCCTTCTCTCCTTTTATTTCGATAACAACCTAATCACAACCATTCCCTCACAAACCGGTCAACAATGGCCATCGTATTATTCACCACAATGGAGAAAACTAATCACAATTCTCACAAGTTTGGATTTACCCTCGGTCCTACCAATTATGGATATTGGAAAACTATGATCAAACCCTTTCTCATCACCAATGGTCTGTATGTTTACATCGATGGATCTCTTCCTTGTCCATCCAAGACCATCGATGTTTCTGTGTCTTCATCAGACAAGGATTCAGCGCCAACTATCACTCAACAACCAAACCCTAACTACTTGACATGGGTTTCCAATGATGCCCACGTTCGTATGCTGCTGTTGTCAACTGTATCTGAAGCCTCCTTCAAGCATGTACAAGGTGATACTTCTCGTGAACTATGGCTTTCCTTGGAACGAGCCTATGCACCACAGACATCTTCACGAGAATACACGCTGAAAACCCAACTCCTTAAGATGTCTATGCAGCCCGATGAAACCTCTGCTGTTTATATCACACGAGCACAGGAATACAACGATGCCTTAGCAAACATTGGTGCAGCTATGCCTGAAAAAGATGTCATTATGCTGATTATTGCAGGCCTACGTGAAGAATACAATACCTTGAAGCCCACCCTAATTGGTCGACAACCTCCAGTTACCTTACTGGATTTACCTGGCCTTCTTGCTGATCACGAATATGTGACAAAGAAGGATGACCCCACCATTCCTGCTGCTGCCCAAGCCTTCACTGCTACACCCACTTGTAACTCAGCCTCGCCAAACAGTCAAAACCGGTTGACTCACCTATGGTTCCTAACTCTGATTTGGCACTCGGGGATAGCCCTCTATTTGACGATCCAGTGAAATTTAGACGAACTGTTGGAGCTTTACAGTACCTAACTCTTACCAGACCTGACATAACCTTTGCGGTCAACAAGGTTTGTCAATTTATGCACTCCCTTACAGAAAATCATTAGTCTGCGGTTAAGAGAATTCTTCGTTATCTTCAAGGGACATCTCATCTTGGCTTACTGATTCAACAAAAATCAGCTTCTGTTATTCACGCTTATACTGATGCCCACAAACGGTCTCTCACAGCCTTCTCCGATGCAGATTGGGCGGGCTCCCTCGATGACCGTCGTTCCACGGGGGGATATGCCATCTACCTTGGGTCCAATCTTATTTCATGGCGTGCTCGTAAACAACGCACTGTCTCTCGGTCATCTACAGAGTCCGAGTACAAAGCCCTAGCAGACTGTTGCTGAGTTAACATGGCTTGAAGCACTTCTAAAGGAGCTTCACGTGTCTATGACATTGGCACCTATCTTGTGGTGTGATAACCTAGGCGCCACTTATTTATCAGCCAATCCGGTATTTCATGCTCGCACAAAACACGTGGAGATTGACTTTCATTTTGTCAGAGAAAGGGTCGCTCAGAAAAAGCTCTCAATACAGATGATCAAATTGCAGATGTGTTTACAAAGCCTCTATCCTCACAACGATTTCTTCTACTTAGATCCAAGCTAAAGGTCGCTCCCCGGCCTTAGCTTGAGGGGGAATATTAGACCAAGATTGAGTTATTTATGTAAATGATTGTTTACAATTATTAGTTGTAATTGTCCTATATATAGGACCCCCTATTGTATTCTTTATTCATTCAATACAATATACAATACAAATCATAAGTGATTATGTGACATTAAATAATCTTAATCATGTAACCAATGGTGATGAGTCAGTCTGTAAAAACTAGGGTCTGGATGTGCTTATGCTGTTTGAACTTGTCATAATCACATGTTCGAGTGTTTGGCAAATTTTGATTATTTAACAAATGTAACAAATAAAATGATGAAAAAGACATATCTGTGAAGAAGGAAGAGACATGTTAAATGGGAGTAAAGTCTCCTAAATTAGGTTGAAAGATGGACTAAACAGGTAGTTTTATTTTACTCTGATAATCAGTTTTGTTGCAGATGCGAAACTGATTGTTCCAATTTGATTATTCAATCAGTAAATGATCAAATAAACAGTAGCAAAAGCAGTTTATCCAGACATTAGAAACTGATTCTTGCAACTTTAAGTTGTAACAAACTAACAATAAGATAACCAGTCTCATTAAGCAAATTTAAACACACCCCAGGGTGGATATTGTTACTAAACGCCAATGTATGTTAGTTTTTATTATAAATGTCACTCAGATGAACTTCGTATTTGAATTTCAGGCTTTGAAGCTTAATGGAAGTCTATTTGCTCATGTCTTCTTTGCCCGTTCAGGGTATCCAGTAGACCCCAGTGACCCTGAGTACCAACCTTTGTCTGCCTTTGGAATGAAACATTGTAATATTTTGCATCTCATCAAGTCAACTTTAAAATTGCATTACTTAAAGCTATGTTATTATCGGTAAAAATTGTGCGTGTGTGTATAGATTTTTCTAAAGAAACTGAATTTCATTTGCAGCTGTTGTGACGTACTTGCCAAAGTCAAAAGCAAACAAAAAGAAGAGCCTATTGGGGAACTCTAAAGACACCAGTGAAGATGATTCAGTTTCTGAGGTTTGTTTAACTTTACTATATGATGTTGCATATTTCTTATATCAGTTAAAAAGTTATGCCCTATGTTCCAGAAAAGAAATGTAACACTTATATGAATTTATACCAAATTTTGCAACATTTCTTATTTTTTTCATCCAACTTTACTTTCTAATCTATCAATAATCATAATTTGAAAGTAGTGACTTTTGTTTCATTCACAAGTTTCCTATATCTTGTTTTATCTAAGGGGCATTTTCGCATTTGATCAATAGTAAAACATTTAATTAAACTTATGTGAAATGTGTATGGATGTATATGTCCCTCAGGGTATTGAAGAACCTCAAGCTGATTCGAAGGATGATGGTCCTGCAGAATACATTTCTTATTGGAAACCAAATATCACTATTAACTTGGTTGATGATTTTACAAAGTATGTAAATGTATTTATAGTTTCCAACTTAATTTTCTGTTCTAGATTGGGTTCTTTGCTGACATGGCAAGTCTTTTTAACTGTTTCCCAGGTACTCACAACGTGCTATTCCACCCAATGTTGCTCCTTGTATCCTTTTTTGCTCCATTTTTAAATGAATTCAACTGTCAATTTGATTATTAAAAAAAATTGTTTTAAGAATTTTGATTCCTCCACGCAATAAGACTTTGAGATTCTTGACTCAAGTTGCAGACATGAATATTGAACCTACCAAAGGGAACTATTATCCAACCGTCTATTTCAACGAGTTTTGGTTACTTAGAGATAAGCTTATAGCAGTTAATGATACAGTGACGGAATTGCCCCTTCATCTAGAGGTGGCCCCAATAAGCCTGACCAAGTGGCAGCTGTTCTTGCAGATTGATCAGTCATTTCAGATTCATCGCAGTTATGGAAGTATGCTTGAGGGAGAAGCTGATGAACTTAAGGTATTCACTTCCATTCTTCTAATTTGCAATACTTTTCATTGCATGATTAGAAGGTTGATACATAATTTGAACACTGGGTTTTAATTTACTTTCTTGAGCAAATTGTATAATAAAAGGGTAACCGGCTTTTCAACTTTCTTGATAAAAAGCTGAACTTTACTGTGTCAAAATCATGACGGGTCAGTAATTTTGACCATATTACCCTTATTTTCTGAGGTGGCACCAGAAAACCGGTTAACTTAAGAGATTACTCTTAATGGGAAATTTTAGAAGTTTGAGCCTTTTGTCAGAAGACAGAAGTTTTACCTTTTTATGGTGCCTTTTTTTCTCATTTTGTGATATATATAACAATTTATGATATTTAATAATGCAGAGAGTGTTTGTGGAAGGAAATCCCTATCTCCTGGGAATTACCATGCTTGTTTCACTGCTTCATTCAGTATTCGACTTTTTGGCATTCAAGAATGGTAATGTCAAAAATAACATTCGTCCTTTTTTCAATTCTGAAAAGCATTTTATAACCATTTCTATGACTAATTCAATGCAGATATACAATTCTGGAACAAAAATAAATCTATGGAAGGACTTTCTGCAAAATCAGTGGTCGTGAGTTTCATTTGTCAGCTCATTATCTTCCTTTACCTACTGGACAACGATACTTCATGGATGATACTTGCAAGTTCTGGAATTGGGGTCTGCATCGAGTTCTGGAAAATTGGGAAAGCAATGCACATTGAGGTATGCATTAATAATTTCAAATGTCTTATTATATTAATCTAAGCTAGAAATATAACAAATGAAATAGTAGATATAATTATGTAAATAATTAATCTATTTTTAAATCTTGTTTCAGGTCGATAGAAGTGGCAGCATACCAAAATTGAAATTCAGTGATCGCGATACATATGCTGGAAACAAGACAAAAGAATACGATGATCTTGCAATGAAGTATTTATCGTATGTACTTTTTGTTCTCGTAGCCTGCTCGTCTATGTATTCACTCATGTATGAAACCCACAAAAGCTGGTATTCGTGGATTCTCTCATCACTTACAAGCTGTGTATACATGTTCGGTAAGCCCTTAAAACACAGTAATCTATAATTATTTAATGTTAACCGTTTTTTCGTACTTATTATTGTGTTTATTTGAAGTTAAAAGAGGCTGAATAAAGGTGTTATCTTAATCTCTCATTAATATTTTCTTGTAGGGTTCATCATGATGTGCCCACAACTGTTCATCAACTATAAGCTAAAATCAGTTGCTCATTTACCATGGAGGCAGATGACATATAAGTTTCTCAATACAATTATCGATGATCTCTTTGCCTTTGTGATCAAAATGCCAATGCTGCATCGACTTTCTGTCTTCCGTGATGGTACATTTGGATCTAGTTTAACTGATAACTGGGCAAGTTGGGTAAACGGGTTGGGTCTTTCTCATACAGTTCACCCTTGTTTCTATAAATTTCTATATATAATGGTTTTCAGTGTTAAATCTATTTTTTGAATAAAATGGTTTAGGTTGTTTTTATGCATTAGAAACACACTTTTAGCGACTTTTGACCCGTGTGACCTGTTTTGTTTTTAAAACATATCCCACATTGATCCATTTGTAAGTAAACGGGTCAAATCTGCCAGCTTTAGTATAATGATCAACTTATTCCATGTTAAGTGAGGATGTATTTTTGCCAATTTTGTGGTTGCAGATGTTATATTTTTGATATATTTGTATCAAAGATGGGCTTATCCAGTAGACAAAAAGAGAGTGAATGAATTTGGATTTGGTGGGGAGGATGAGGATGAAGCAGCTGCAGCCTTGACCTCGGGCTCGGGCTCAGTCAGTAGTGCAGAGGACAAGAAAACCAACTGAGACCAGCTGACCTGAAATAATATGAAGTTTTGAGAAGACTTAAAAGACCATAGAAGTTTCTTTTCAGTTTAAAAAATATTTTTGTTTGATTGTGTTTTTATTTTTAATTTAAATATGTTGATCTTGATAGTATAAGTTGTTTGCTTAGATGAGTAGAAAGGGAGATACAGTGTTTGTAGTTTTAGATTTAAATTGTCAGTTATCATTATTATTTTTTGTTTAAAATATCTTGTTAGCTGAATTTTATTTTTAAATTGTGCTGCCTCACGTTTTCTCATTCTACGATTATGCAAAAACATCTCTACCTAGCTACCCAGGAGCGGATGTGGTATAGTACAACGCGGGGGCGGATGTGCAGAGCGGCCTGTGATTCAGGATTGATCGATGCCCAAGGAACGCTCGACCGAATGAATGAGTCACATCACAAGGTGTAAGCCCCAACGACAAAAGAACCTAGACGCGGAGCATTTTCGGGGGCTAGCCTCCTTCCTTCTTACTTGACTTCCAATTCGACTCTTTTTTTCTTTAATTTGAATCATTTCCTCTTTATCGCCATTCTTCTGTTTAAGAACTGCAACTTTTGCCTCCGGTGGCTATTTGACTAAGGCTGGAAAGAGGTGCTTGCTTTATGAAACTTCAACCCTCTTTCTTTGATTCTTTGATCGGAATACGGATGAGATCAAAAAGGCCATCATTGGGGCAAACGATGCAATAGCGTGACATTGTTTGTGGTAAGTGACAACTGCTGATAGCTGAGATAAATTTAGGCAAAGTTGTTTCAAGTGGTGATAATTTTTATGCTGCTTTGAATTCTGCTGTATTTAGTGATGGATCTTTTGTGTATATACCTAAAAGCATCAAATGCCCAATGCAGATTTCAACTTTTTTCTTTTCTTTTTGAACGGCGAACGATTACTATAAGCCTGACCACCTGAGTTAATACAGATTTCAACTTATTTTACAATAATACTTACCCTTATGTCGGTGGTTAATTTGAAATAGTGTAATTTATACTTAGTACTTAAGAATATAGCATTTGCCAGCATGTGATATTGTCCAAAAGGTTTAGTTCCGAAACCCTTAGTTGGCCCACACCAAACAGTCCCAAGTCCATCACGTGAGAGGTAAATCAAGCTCATCTATTGGCCCACGACACCGGTTGGGCCAAATATCCCCTAGACCTAGCAAGAGATATTACTCACTATATGAGGTTCCCTCTTGCCACTCTAGGACTCATAACCTAAGGGTCTGTATGGTTGACAGAAATTCTTGGGATTTTAATGTAATTGAAATTTAAATTAAATTCCTTGACATGTTTGATTGACTAAGAGAAGGAGTTGGAATTGAAATTATTCCAACCAATTCTCTCAACTAATGGAATTCAAAATCTCTCTACATTTCAATGGAATTCAGAATCTCTCCCAATTTTAAGGAGTAATTTTGTATTTTAGGTATTTTTATATTACAATTCCATTAACAAATATGCTAACCAAACACATCATAGATTTCAAAGGAATCCTTTAAATTCCAATTCCAACGAATTCCGCGAACCAAACGCCCCTAAGTATCTTGTATATTGCATATAGTTCATAGTTCAATCAAGAGTCTTCTTGTGTGGCATTATTAGAAAATATCTCCGTCATCCTGTGAAAATTGCATCAATGGATCTATGTGTGGTTAATAAGTGAATTGTCAAAGTCATGGGCGGATTTATTAGATGTTGAGTCGGGCTAAGACAAACCCAATACTATTAAAAAATCAATTTTAAAAAAATAATTAACTAGTTCTCATCTATAATTTCTATAGGCTCTTCTAAATTAAAATGAAACCAATGATTCAATCCATCATTAGCATTTAGTCCATAATTCAATCAAAGGCAATTGATTTCTTTTTTCTTTTTATCAAATCTTGATAAGCTAACATCTAATATCCAATTTTTAGTATATTTTTTTGCCTTTCTATTTCGGTTATACAAAACAAATTGATAAGTAGTAAGATTTGTGTATCTGAAAAAGAATGTTGTTCTTGTGAGCTAGGTTTTGTTTATCTAACTTTGATTATATTATATTATTATATGTGTTTAGCAAGTATGAAATCTGTAAGGTTAAACTAATAATCACGACAGAATTTGATTTGTTGTTGTTTATCAAATCAAGTATAAGTTCATAGTTAAAACATGAGTAATTTATGATGATTTTTTGAAACCTTTGTAATTTGTATCGTCGAAAGAAAATACTTGCGAGTATTTCTAATGAATTCCTACAAACCGTTTCATAACGTTTGTTTCTTTCTTTTTGTTCTGGTTTAATGTAGTTTCTTCACCCGTCCACTTTTCACCCCACTAATTCCGACACTAAAAATGTGTAATATATAGTACACTAACTTTCTTAACTGTATTTTATATATTTACTTATTAAATAATTTTTTATCAAACTTTAATAAACTCAAACATTGTAATTTTTTCAATATTTTGACCAATTATGTCATTTCCAAAACCAGGGGGTGAATATGGAATAGATCTAGAAGTAGGATACCAAATTTAAAAACTTTATAATCATCATATGAAACACACCTCCCATACATCCCCAATCTCCCACTACAACACAGATCATCTCTGCACCTACCGGCCGGCTGCTTGTCCGGCGATCTTATTCCGGCGACGTCTTCCTCATACGGCGAATAAGTTCTTGCTGCTACTATCTCTCTGATCTTCGGTCTATTCAAATCAGGTAAAGCCCCAACCCTAAATCCCCAAATCCTTCAATCGTCGTACTTTTTTTCTTTCTTTTCGTTGTTATTTTGGCCTTCAAATCTTATTGTGAATCAGCAATTTGAAGTTTTATTGCCGTTATTTACGAATTAAGAATCTGAATGTTTGGAGCCCTAAGTAGTCACCGTCTATCTGTTCATATATAGGGTTTCCATTTGTTTCGTGTTGCCTAAGCTATCTCTTCAATTACTGATATTTAAATGTTTAGTCATAGACCGTATTGAATTCACATTATAATTAAAGTGATTTTAGATTAGGGAGAGAATGTATGATATGAAATTGTAATTGTATTCTCTCAAATGATTCAATACAATGAACTAGGGCTGGAAAAACAGGTCTAAACGTGTTAAACACGAACACAACACGTTTAACTAATCGTTTCATTTTCTTCAAACACAAACACAAACCTGTTTATAAACGTGTTACATGGCTAGACCTCTTTAGACACGATTTTAGAATACTATGTATAATTTAGTAAAATAAATATGTATCTTTTTCTTAATTTGAATATGTATATTTTTTAAAAGAAGGGGCTAGGGTTTTATTAATATAAATATGAATATTTTTAAAAAGGTTAAAAATATAAATAGGTATAATCGGGTCTAAACAGGTTAAGCAGGTTGAGACCTGTTTAAATCGTGTCTTAAACGTATCGACCTATTTATGATACGAAACTTGTTCGTCCGTGTCAAAAATTGCTAGCCCTACAATGAACACTTATTTATACTAGTTAACCACAATTATTAACCTCCTAACTAACTCAGTGACTAATGTAACTAACTCTATTTATTCACTCTAACAATGATCTAGGTGAGTCGTTGGATTGTTGTTTGTATGCGATCTTGAGATGTGTTTTTATCTAAATGCTACTAAGATTAGAATAGGGTTGGTCTTTTTGTTCTTTTGTCAAATGCTATGATTAATATGATGCATCATAAGATAGAAAATGTTGTGATTTTATGTAAGAATGAGGTAATTATTTCAGTTGCTACAAATTATGCAGGATACATGGCAGATTTGGATGAGATGCTTCTTGAAGCAGCAGGAAGAACTGGAAGAAACCAACATTCCCCACCGCCGTCTAGGAGGCAGCGTAAGGGTTCTTATTCCGACGATGGTAGTGATTCAAGAGACGATGACTCAGATGATGATCGTGGGTATGCTGGCAGGAAGCCGTCTGTGTCTCAAGTTCCTTTGAAGAAAAGATTGGACCCCGCAGAACGAGATGATGAACATAGCAGCAGCCGTGAAGTTGATGATCGGTATGATCGTGAGGGTGATAGTGATGACGACTCTGTTGGAAGTGATCTTTACAAAGGTGAAGAAGATAGAAAAAGGCTTTCAAAATTGTCGGAGCTTGAAAGAGAGATGATACTGGCTGAGCGTGCAACCAAGAGGAATGACAAAGATTTGAAGAACAGTATAAAGAAACAGAAAGAGAAGTCGAATCAATCGAGAAAAGACAGCCCTCCACCACACACGGTTAACCGGGGAATACGTCATTCCGCTCGGTCAGCTGACCGGGCAGCTGACCGAGCAGCTGCAAAAGATGGTGCGTTGAATGAATTACGTGCCAAGAAAATGCAACGCCAGCAAGATCCAGAGCCTCATTGGAAACGTAGAGATGTTGACTCAGCAGTCAAACGAAAGGAATTCAAAACACCTGTTTTAAGCACATCAAGTCGTAGTGATTCCGGATCCCATAGCGAAGATGAAGAGTCAAACGGCAGAATGGGTGATAGCGATGATGAAAAATTGTCAAAAGAGTCCTCAGTCCTTACATATGAGGATGTGAAGGGAATTACCATAAGAAGGTCAAAATTGGCAAAATGGTTTATGGAGCCTTTCTTTGAGGAGTTGATTGTCGGTTGCTTTGTGAGGGTCGGTATTGGAAAGTCAAAATCAGGCCCAATTTACAGGCTCTGCATAGTCAGAAACGTGGATGCAGCAGACCCTGACCGCCAATACAAGTTAGAAAACAAGATGACTCATAAGTATCTGAATGTTATTTGGGGAAATGAAAGTTCTGCTGCCAGGTGGCAGATGGCTATGATATCAGACTCGCCACCTATCAAAGAAGAGTTTGACCAATTAATCCGAGAGGTTGATCGCCACGGTGGCCGGATGCCTAGTAAACAAGAGGCGTTGGAAAAACGAGAAGCCATTGAAAAAACCAACTCATTTGTATACTCAGCAGAAACCGTGAAGCAAATGTTACAGGAGAAAAAGTCAACCATAAGAAGACCGTTAAACGTTGCAGCTGAGAAAGATCGGTTAAGAAGAGACATGGAGGTGGCTCAAATGAAGCATGATGAAGCGGAAGTTGAGAAGATTAAAGCAAAACTCCAAGAACTAGAAGCTTCTCGCCAAAGTCAAGAGAAAGATAAGAAGGCGATCAGACTTGCAGAAATGAACAGAAAGAATCGGGTCGAGAATTTCAAAAATGCGTCTGAAATGAAGCCCGTGAATACGGGTCTGAAGGCTGGTGAAGCGGGTTATGACCCGTTTTCAAGAAGGTGGACGCGGTCCAGGAATTACTATGTTTCAAAGCCTGGTGAGGCTGCTGCAGGTGAAGTCAATGGAGGGGATGCACAAACTGCTGCAGGGGTGGGTTCTAAAGCAGGCCTTGTGGCTACTGCAGCTGCACTGGAAGCTGCTGCTGGTGCAGGGAAATTGGTGGATACTAATGCTCCTGTGGATCAAGGGACCGAGTCAAACATGTTGCATGATTTTGACCTGCCAATATCATTGGCTGCACTTCAGAAGTTCGGTGGAGCCCATGGAGTCCAGGCTGGGTTCATGGCTCGGAAACAGAGGATAGAAGCAACGGTCGGGTGCCAGGTCCCTGAGAATGATGGGAGGAGGCATGCATTGACCCTGTCCGTTAGTGACTACAAGAGACGGAGAGGTTTGCTTTAATATGTGACGCTGAAAAAGCCGCTTGATGTATGCAGCTACCACTTTAAGCCCATATTATGCTTTCTTCTGATTTATGAACAAACTTACTAGTGTTTTAGTGACTCCTATCTATGTTTAATATATGTTAAAGAAGTTTAAGTGATTCGTATCCTTGTGTCGCGGTGTATCACTACTTCAATTAGTTGATTCAGTTTTTGTTTGTAGACAGGTATTGTAGAATTTAGGTTTGTTTTAGGGCCAGTTTTGACGTAAGTTCTAGATCAAACCGCTAACTATGGTTTTGTTTTCATCACAAACTAGCTGGGTTAGGTATTTATTTTAATACTTCTTATTTTATTGGTTAAAAATTAAAAAACTAAAATATCATTTATAAATAATTTATTAGTATTTTTTTTTCAATGCCAATTTTCTTGCACCTTGGCTTTCGTCCTGGGATGCCTCACGCTGAATCTCAGCCTAGCCGAACCAGCCAATTCACTTTAGTTTGGATGGTTCACGGTTGTAAAAATCACGATCAGTCATCAATTAATCGATGACTGATCGCTAATCGCCCATCTTCCTTGGAATTTTCATCAAATCAGCTAGTTAATTGCTAGGCGGTCAACGGTGGTCAAAGGCGGGCCTAATCGGCCAAAATCAGCAGTTCCAACGGCTACGCGACTCTGGATATTCTGACGAGATTAAACTAATTTCTCGCATAAAAATGTGTATATATAAGTTTGAAAATTACACATAAAAATGTGTGTGAGTTTGAAATATTACATATTTACATAAAAAAATTCCAATCTAATTAATCCTAGGTCGGTATCCCACCGGCCGACTAGCGTCAAGCGATTTCTACAACACTAGAATCGTTCAATCAGTTTCAACGGTCTATGGACACCCCTGTAACATCGATTATGATTTAATGGCATAAGATGTTACTAATAAGACAACCGTTCATTTGTAAAAAAAACAGGCATATGAGCTCCAAAGTTGTTAAAAAAGATCTGAACTCAGCATTTTAATGGGAGACAAGTTCACATTCAAACTTGTAATCAAGAAAATTGGCAAATCATAAATGATAAAGAGGGTGTGTGTGTCATCTTTGTAACTTCTTCCTCAGTGTAGATCCATTACACCCATTAACAAAACGTACCCCTGCGGAACCTGCAGTCGCGTATGCCCTAAGTTTCTCCAGAATCCTCCGCTCGTTAGTGCGCAGCACCAACGAATGGTACAACTTTCTATTTGTAACAGGACAAGACTTGAGAGCTTCAATATCATCCTCCATGGACCTCAACCCATAACATCTTTCCCTAATATCTGCAACCGACAACAAACCACCTCGCACGCTTTCAGTCAGTAAAAGTTTCTTGTTCGTTTCAGTTATCTCACCCAATACGATCTCTTTTTTGTTAGATAACAAGGCTACTTTTGGTTTATCAAACTCGTTGTAAGCTTTTTCAGGTAGCAAGATTATAAATATCAATTTTAGCAGCTCAACTTCCGGTTCACCATCAGATGATATTTCAAAATAATCGATCTGCTGACCTGGAAACTCAGAGTGATGTAATCTTTTCCATAAAGAAAGACGACTTCTTGTGTGTCGAGATGAAAAAATAGATGAACTCCATTCGAGTACTAAGTCAAGATCTATATTAACTATGTTGTACGGGTTATCGGGTTCTGTAAATCCGTATCTATGAAGCAATGCAGCATTACCCATTGACCCGTACGTGTTGAAGACCTGAAAATGAAGAAGCAGCTATCGGTTTGTGACAAGTGTATATATTAGGGTGTTCATTTCAACTAGGGGTGTTAAACATGTCGTGTTCACGGGTTAACGGGTCGAACCCAAAAACCATGATGGGCCCGAACACGAAACAAATTTTCGGCAGATTGACACAAACACAACCCTTTAACTTGAAATTTTATTTAATTTTATTTTTGATAATTCTCTAAAATTACAAATGCACATAAAATAGTTAAGTTGTAATCTATAGAACTTGATGCTCATTTCTCTTTTATGTTTCAGATTTTAACATAAATTAACAATCAGTTTAAGTTATGACATAAAATACATTTTTAAATAGCAAGTATAAGATTAGCCAGGTTAAACGAGTCAACTCATGAACACGTCAAGTAAACAAAAAGACGACCCATTTATTTAAACAAGTTTTCCAGTTTTGACCCGAAACTGACCTAAACCCGTTTAGACTGAACCCAAACCAACGAATTCCATGTTATGTTCATGTCATGTCAGAAACTCACACCCCTACCCGTCAAAAATATGAGAAAGATGCTAACCTCATCTCCGGCTTTAACATCCCTCACCATAATCATTTCAAGAATTTCAGTGGTTGAGGAACATGTATCATCATCAGAACTAAAATCACCTTCCAATGAGTTGCCGGTTGATCCATTTTGATTTTGACCCGAAGGATCACCGTTTTGATAATCATCAATAGGGTTTTCTATGTTTTCAGAAGAATCGCTGTCAGATTCAGAATGAGAAGATACAGAGGTGAAGTGCACATCCTCAGCATCTGTCTTGTGATTAAATCTGGGTACATGTTAAATGATCAAGAACATGAATTACAAACATTCAAATATAGATTTATGATTGCGAACATATAAACTTACAGATCTGCCAAAGGAACCATCCCGAATCCATAATAATCATCAATCTGAAACGAACGCGAAGAGATCAAACTTTTTGCAGCAAGATATTGATCAAGATCAAAATCATCAGGATTAAGTTGAATAGGAGCTGATTCCACAAATGGCACAATACAAGCTTTCCAGTCCTCGTATACCAGAGCTTTGTCTTCTTTAACCGTCTGTCTTAAATCACAAATATCTCAGGGGTTAATCAGATTGTAAAAGCAGAAGATGCTAAACAATTAGCACAAATGCATCTAAGATATTCGATTCACAGCATTCCAACAACAATAGAGGTATCTAGATCAAAATTCATGTAAACACTAACCAAGTAACTGATTACCACAAGTCCTACAAATCAAAAGAATAAACAAACAAACATACCCCGCAAAAATCTCACTCTAACAGTAAGATCCAGGGAGGGTGAGATGAGAGCAAACCTTAAGTCTGGTTGCTTCCAGAGAGACCCCGGCTCTGAAAGACCTCATTTTTCTTTTAAAAAAATACATAAACGTACACGTAAAAAACATGCATCATAATAGAATTTATTTGTGGCAGAAGATAAAAGAACATAAAAGCATAAAAAAACCGTAAAACTAAAGGCACACATAATACTAAAAACGCACCTTAAACTAAAGGCGCACTTAAGACAAAAGACAAACCTAGAAAGTAGCTGACACCGACACGTGTTTTAAACTGATTTAATTTATTATGTTTCAACTCGGGTTTTAAACGTCTTTGATACCTGAGTTAAACAGGTCAACAGTAATAACGTATCATCGAAAACTGCGCAATCGGAACTGAGCAGTCGAAACAAGAAACTGATAAGAAGCATCCACTGCTCGGATGATGTCACCAGTGGAACTGATTAGCAGTTTCCACTGCCGGAGTGACGTCATCTGAGGAAACCATGAACCATCAGTCGCAACCACTAATGCTCCAG
The DNA here is from genome assembly GCA_023525975.1 of Smallanthus sonchifolius. Lineage (NCBI taxonomy): Eukaryota > Viridiplantae > Streptophyta > Magnoliopsida > Asterales > Asteraceae > Smallanthus > Smallanthus sonchifolius. The sequence continues at coordinate 28,688,188 of CM042029.1, read as the reverse complement.
TGATGGCTCACGGTTTCCACAAATAACGTCACTCCAACATTGGATGTTGCTAATCAGTTCCACTGGTGACGACATCCGAGCAGTGGATGTTGCTTATCAGTTTCTCGTTCCCACTACTTAGTTGCAATTGAGGAGTTTCCTCTAATACGTTGTTAGTGTTGACCTGTTTATCTCAGGTCTTAAAAGACATTTAAAACCTGAGTTCAAATATAATAAACAAAAACAATAAAGTACACGGATGGTCCTTGTGGTTTACCAAAATTTTGGATTTGGTCCCTAGCTTTCCAAAAGTACACGGATGGTCCATGGGGTTTGCACTTTGTAACGCACTTAGTCCCCAAACTTTGCCAAAAGTACGTGTATGGTCCCTGTGGTTTGCACTTTGTAACGCATTTAGTCTCTAACTTGGACCTTCTAAAACTTTTAGATTTGTTGGTTGGGGACTAAATGCGTTACAAAGTGCAAACCACAGGGATCATCCATGTACTTTTGAAAAGATGGGGACCAAATCCAAAATTTTGGTAAACCATAGGGACCATCCGTGTACTTTACTCAAAACAATATTACACCGACACCTACGACTAAAGACAGCTTAGTACAGGCCAAATACAAAGTCCAAGCTAATACCGAATCTACCCGCTCCCTAAAAAACCCTAACCTTTATCCGGCTTCCGCAAATCAAAATAATGACTGCTTATAATTCATAAATTAGTACGAAAATTGAACAAATTAGACGTGATTTGTTAGAAACCCTAACCTTATGAAGCTCTGTGCCTACCAAGAGCTCATCAATTTCCTCAACAGACCAGAGTAAGGGCACGTCAGGGTTCCGGTCAGGCAAGAGCTGGAGATAACCGAACCATGGGGACTGTTGCCCCAAGCTTTTCTCATACATGAGAGCAACAGAGAGTGCGATATAGCCTTCGAGGCAGAAATCTTCAATCAGTCTGCAAGCACCGGAGGATTTGACGGTGAGGCAACTGTTTTTGGGGATGGTGGCGATGAGGTCGCCTTCATGTATGTCACATAATGCCTTCACCCACACCTGTTGGTCTTGTTGTTGTATGAGGAGGTCGATTGCTTCGCTGTATTCTATTGATTGGCGTTTCATCCACCGTCTGAATGCTCGCATTCGCCGGCTGCTGCAAGCCATCACCGGAGAGTGGTGGCGGTTGTTTTACACACAGGTTATGTATGTAGGTTTAGCGTTCGATTTTTAGAGGGTGTTTGGAATTTCTTATTTAACTTTAAAAGTGATTTTTTTTAAAGTATTTATTAGTTTTTGAAAATAAGTTTTTAAAAAAGTGTTTGAATTAATTTTTGTAGTGGAAAAAATAAATAAGTCTATAAACTGTTTTTTTTTAAGCGTTTGTCTTATGTTATTTACGTAAAATAACCAAAATTGACAGTTTTATATTTATATATGTATTTGTTAGAAATTGTTAGGGGTAGATTGGTAATATTTTTTTACAAAAATCATTTGAAAAGCCAAGAATTTGTGACTTCTTAAAATTAACTTTTTAGTTTTATCAAAAAGTTAAAACAAAAAGTGTTTTTATGTTTGACAATTTTTAGCTTATTGGCTTTTGAAAAAGTCAATAAGTTAATAAGCAGTTTTCCAACGCAATCTCAAACACTCTCTTAATTCCTACTTGAAGTTAAAAGTAGATTTTATTGTATAAATGGCCAATTTGATTAAATTATACGTTTAACCTTAAAGTTTTAAAAATTATAAATTTAGCTTAGATTTTTGTAACATGGTTTCATATTTAGCCCATGATATTAATATCATTTAGTTTTTAACGTAAATTAACTCATAAGCAATATTTTATTAAAAGTCGAATTGTAAAACCTATTGGGTTGGGTTCAGAAATAGTTTAATCGGGTTGACTAGTTAACCTTTAATTTTATAAAAATACAACTTCAACTCAAAAAATAATCTAAAAGTACATGATTCTATAATAAAAAAAATCCAAAAGCACTGAATTTTTCAACAAAGATTTTTTAAATAAAAGTGTGCAATTGATTTATACCATTAAAGTGTTAAATGCATCAAGTTCATGATCGCTTAAAAGATGAAATTCACTATCATCACCATCCTCGTCAACAAAAGTGTAACTATTTTCGTTTCCTGCAATATTAAATAAGAAGTTTTAGTTAACAATAATCGTAATATATCTAAAGTTACGTAAGATAAGTAACATATATAACAAGTAACCATGTGTTTGAGAAACTGGTTTATGCTCTTCCTCACAAAAATGCTATGTACCGTATGAATAATACTTTCATAATCAACTGGATTATAGGATCTCTTATCGTATTCGAGTCTAGAAAAACATTTACTCAAATGTAAACGCTTAAAAAGTAAATTACGATGTAATAAAAAAGGTAAATTACGGTGTAACTTGAAAATAAAAACTTTTTTTTGTTTAAACCTAAAATTCTACAATGGCCTAAACCCAACACAACGGTCTAACCTGGTATTACCAGCGGTTCAAATTACTTCCAATTTACTGGGGCTAGTGACCGAGATCCTGTTCAACCGGTATTACTGGTCGATTTGAACCGGTTTTTAAAACATTGCCCATATGTTATTCATGTGGCTTACGATTGCAAACTTAACATAAAAATAAGTTAAAATTAGTAAAAACAAATCTATAAAAATAACGTAAAAATAGTACAAATCGCTACTTTTTTCACTCATTTTCACATAATTTTACTGATTATAACTCATTTTTAGAGTTAAATTTGCAATCGTAAGTCACGTTGATGACACATGAGCTAATTTTCCATTAAAAACTAAATGATATTAATCAAGGGATAAAGGTTCAACCATGTCACAAAAGTTTCACTTGAATTTGTAATTTTTAAAACCTATGGGCCAAACGTGCAATTTGTTCAAACCACATGGATCATTTGTGTAATTAACTCTTAAAAATATTACTATTAATGAGATTTTAGTTGTACTATTTAAAGCATTCATAAGAGTCTTTGTTATCATCTGCATCCTTGTTATTTAGAGATTTCTTCTATTTTGCATCTTTATCATGATCTTCATCTTCATTTTTAAATTTTAGAGTTTAGCAAATAAATATTCTTTAAATATTGAGATCTATTTTTATCAATCTCTATATTTTTTTTGTAAGTGTTTAAGAAAGAGAAAAACAATAAATGTGGGCACACAAAGTTGGACATGATAGGAAATGAGGTTTTTCGGGAAAGATTCGGGGTGACTAATATATCGGATAAGATAAGTGATGGAGAGATTGAGACGGTTAGGGCATGTGAAGAGGAGAGGGAGGACATCGTTAGTTAGATTTAACCCTCACCATAGAGGGGAGAAAATTGACTTGGGATGAGCGGATGGCAGGTTTTGATAGTCTTGCACCTCTATGAGGACATGGTTGAGGATATGACTTCATGGAAGCGTAGGATTAGGGTTAATGACTTTTAGGGAGGGACACATTTGTCGTAGCTCTATCTTAGGGTCTTACTTGTACCTAGACTTATGGGGGCCTTTGCATGTAACCTTCATCTTGTCTCGGTGTATCTATGATGTTACATATTTTCATTTTTTGCACCACTTATACTTTTCCCCAATTTATAGTTATTGATATTTTACTATTAATATATTTTTAGGTATTTTATTGTATGTTGTTTAGACCCTATGTCAAGAACAGTTTGGTTATAATATATTTTTCATGGTCATGTAAGGTTTTAAAGTTTGGGTCTCTCTGAAATTAACCTCTCTATTCTATAGGATATGTGTATGTTCTATTTACATCCCACCCTCCCAAACTCTATCAATGGTTATGTTGTTATTGTACTTTTATATACTTGAAATTTTTGTCGAATTAATTTCAATTTCAATTCATTTCTCAACTAAACACGTTAAAATGTAATTCAGATTCCAATTCAAGCAAATTTTGTGAACCAAACACAACGACTATTGGAATTCAGATTCCAGTTTAATTAAATTCCACGAACCAAACACACCATAATATTATGTGATGATAACTTACGGTGTTCATAAGCTTGGTTGCACTCTACTTCAGTATTTATAAACTCACACTCAGTCACGCTTTTCTTTAAGCCTTTGAAGAATTTTCTCTAATTTTGTATTATTTTGTCATATGAAAATTAAAATCCCTATAAAGAAAAGAACAGTAACATTAAAAAACCAGATAATAACTTGACAACTTACAAGAATAATGAAGGTACCTACATATAAGTAAAAAAAATATCATTATAAAGATATAAAGTAAAATTATGTAGAAAAAACATAAAAAAACTAAAGTTACAAGTATAAGTAAAAATAAAATTTTAAAGTTTTAAATCTAATTAAATAAATATTAAAAGGTAAGTTTAGAATGTGAGGGAAGTTACTGTAGAGATTATAACTCTTTTATTGCATTTGGTACAAGTAAGTTTTGCATGTGATTTTGTGGCTTTTTTTTTAGATTTCCAGTTTTCTTTGTTGTATAAATAAACTGATTTCTATAACAACACAAAAGAGTAGCAAGCCCAGTTGGTTACTTCTGTTGCAACACTCACGTCACACCCGAGTTCGATCCCAGGCAGTGACGTTCAATTTTTTTTTTCTTTTTTGCATTTTCCTCTACCTCTTTTTACTTTGTCGCAACGCGCGAGACAGATCGTAACGCATGGGGAATCAACATATTTATTTTTAATAATGTTTTAACGTAGTTTTTTTACCGCACATGCTTATTTCTATCTACATTTCTGTTCAGTTGTAACTAGATCATCATAACGCGCCACCCGCCGCAACAATATAGTTCTAGTTTTTTTTTAAACATTAATTTTTTTTAATCTTAAATATCATCTAAGCTTCATTTTGTAAATGGGCAAATACCTAAAGCCATGGACAAGTCTAAAATAATTATATTATAAACTAGGTTATAAACTAAATATTTTAGACGAGTTAAATAAACGAAATATTAAATAGTTAGTAATGAAAATTTAAAAAATAATAAATAAAATATTAAATAGTTAGTAATAAACAAAAAATAACCGGGAAAAAGAATTTTAGGCTCAAATAACTATGACATATTGTACAACCGGTTACTTATTTGTTAAGTACTAGATTAAAATATCGTATATTACACGGGTTGATAAAAAATAATATTATATATTTAGTAATACAAAAATTGTATTTTAAAAAACTCGTGTATTACACGGATTGATAAAATATAACGCCATATACTTAGTAATAAAACGTTTATATCTTTAAAAACCCGCATATTTCACGGTGTTAATACATTAATTTTTATAATTTGATCCACATCACTATTTAGTTACAAACAAAAGTTACATAATTAATTTTTAAAGTTTCTTAAAATAAGAGATAATTTAAAATAAATGTGTTTAATTAATATAATTAATATTTTTCTTTAAATATAAATCATTATTAAAAAAAGAAAGGTGCATTTAATAAGAGAGAGATGTGAGAAAAAAGTGTGAGGTTGAATGTGATAGTGACAAGTGGCAAAAAATTTAGTTTTTTATTAGAATATGGATAGATGTTTACATGAATCTAATAATTTAATTATTACTAAAGGATAAATATCATAAAAACCAACATACTTTCTGTTATTTATCACAAATGTTCCTCAACAAATTTTTCCACATAAAACCAAATACTCTATCTTTTTTCTCACAAAAGTCCCCAACAAGTTTCTACATATAAAACCAACATACTTTCTTGTATTTCTTACAAAAGTCTCTCACGAAAGAAATTGACCGACAGCAGCAAGAGCAAATCAAACGATTCGATTGCAAAACGATTTGATTGTTTATGTGTTATATATTATAGTCATTTTTACAAAATATGATTAATTTGATTACAAATCATCTCTCTATAGAATGAATTTATCGGTCGATTTCCTTTGTCTTGTTTCTGCAGATTCATTTGCTAGAGTAAATAATTGTCGAATAATTTTTATGAGAAAACTAAAAAGTATGTTAGTTTTTATGTGTAAAAATTTGTTAAGTTACTTTTTATGAAAATAAAGAGATTATCTTTATGTGCAAAAGATTACTAAGAGAGAAAAACAAAAAGCATCTTAGTTTTTTATGCTCATTAATAAATGACATATATATGACATTTAAAATTTGATTTAAATACATATAATATAATATAGTGTGGAACCCGCGCGTTACTGCGGAGTGTACTATTTACGGGTTTGTACTTGTGTTTTGCTAGTTTATGAATTGGTTTGTATTCAGTGACGGATCCATAAAATTTACTTAGTGGGGGCAAAAAACAAGCGATAAAAAAACTCTATTAAAATTGTGAACGAAGAAAAACTTCATTAAATATAATAAAACAAAGTACATATTACAATTGTCATCTACGTGATTTCATCTTTTAGAAACGGTCAATTATAGCTTCATTCGTAAAACTTTCAAGTGCTTCTTTTTCCACGGTACAAATTACACAAGCATACACGAAATATTCACCAATTCGATTACACAAATTTGTCTTTATGATATTTACTGTCAAAAACATCTCTCTAAAATGTTGTAGTTGCAACGGGCAAACAATTATTGATCTAAATTTTTTGATTTAATATAAACAATTTTAATGAAACTCATTGATTTAAAAATATGTCGAGGGTATAATCATCTGAACGACTTTTTGCTTCAATACAAACAAAACTCATTGATCAAAAACACATAAACATACACCACCTGACCAACAGGTAAATAATCTTTGTTACTATATTTTGTTTTTCAATAATTAGCATTGGAACAATGAAACTCGAACCTTCAATTTTGAACCAACATTGATTTTGAATCTGCAATCAAAAGCATACACCAACAACGATTTTGAACCTGTTACTTGCGATTTTGGTTTAGGAAGTTAGAACCTGCTGTCGACTATCAAACCTGCAACTTTCATTTTGGATCGGATTTTGATCTGCGATTTGATTTTAGCAAATGGCAGGGAATTTGGATGGTCGCTAGTTCCGATCATGAAGTATCAATATTGGGCTTGGAAATGTTTTTGGAGCTGGGGCTCTAACAAATTTGAAAGGGGCCTTTACAAAAATTGAAAGGGGTGTAGGATCGGTGAATACAAGATGGTTCTATTCTAGTTGAGATTGGCGGAAACAATCACAACTAAGCAATGTAAACAAGTAAACAATAAGAATAATGATAAATGCAATTTGTATTAAGCTTCAAGGTTTACAAGATTACAGAGAAAAATCTTAAGCAAAAAGCACACTTATAATGACGAGAAGTGCTACTTATATAGTAACTTAGAATCAAGACAGACCCTTGATTCTAAGGATCAGATCTAACACAAGCCGACATGTATCGACAATAACAATTATACTAGTTAACTTTACTCAAACGTCTTCTTAGGCATCATTGCTTGCATGCTTGGAGAAGAGCGTTGTGGTTCTTTATTGTCTGCACCAGTGACATTCTTTCTGCGTGGAGTGTGTCAGTGTTGCAGCAGAAAGTTGTCAGTGGTAATGATTGCTTTATCGAAGCCAGTCAGCTGCAACGTTTGACCTTCAGTGGGAATGGCTATCAACAGCAAAGTTAGAGATCAGCAGCAAGATGCAACCATCCAAAGTTGCTGATGATTTTCCTATCAGCAGCATCAAGTGTTGATGCTGCTGAGAAGCCTATCCGCAGCAACTCTAGTCTTCAGCAGATAAGGCTATCCGCAACAGCTTGTTGGTCAGCAGCCAAACTGTGAGGTACGCAACATTTGTACTTGGAGAATTTTATAGCCATCAGTCTTTATTTCTACAAACTCCCCCTAGACTGATGCTACCAAAACTCTCTTACTTCTTTTGCTGCTGAATTTTTTCCATGTTGCTGACTATTCTTGCAACCTCATAGCCTCTCTGGTCCTTGCTAGGATTTTTAAGAGGAAGCTCAGATAGAGTCTTGATGTCTTTGCTTGGCATTCTGAAGATAGCCTTGCTTGAACACCTCATCTTCTGTCCTTAAACATCTGTCAATGTGAACTCATCCTTTTCAACATTGTAGGACCAACTGATGAATGGAGAGTGGGATTGGAGATGTTTGGCATCAATAATTTCATCTTTTCTAGGGTTGAAATGATGTTTGATCACCAGCAACAGATGTCTCCCACCTTCATTCTCAGGCTCATTAGCTTCACCCAGCTCTATCATTCTTCTTAGATCTGAATCTGGAAGCTGTAATACCTCATCAACGGTTGTATAGATTGATCTTCTTTCTTCTGTTCTTCCCCTGAAGACTTCAAACCGTTGATCTTGAGTGCTGTAGAACCAGTTGACGATTTCTCTTGAGTCTTCTGGTTTGGTAGTAGGTTTGCTTTTTTTTTTGGGAGGTTGTTGATGAGTAGGAGTTGGGTGGGAGGATTTGGACTTTGTGGGTGGAGAGGAGGGAGGTCTAGGATGGAGAGAGGAAGGTTTTTGGATAGAGGAAGTGGTGGATGAGGGAGAAGGCTTGGGTTTCTTTGGTTTCCTTTCTTCTTCTTGATTAAATACACTCTTCTTTGAGCCATTCTTCCCCACTCGTTCTTCCTCTTCCTTCTTAACTTTAATGTATAGGGCATGCAGGTTCATGAAGCTCATGGGACCCAGCCTTTTTCCACTCTCTCCTCTAGTCTTTAGGAAGCCAATCATGACCTTCCTTTCTTCATGGGTTCTTCTGTTAAAGGCAATGGTCTTCTTGGATTTCTGTTTGGCTTTTTCTTCTTCTTCAGCCCTTTTCTTATTTCCCAATTGACCTTGCTGACCCATGGCTCTGTAGATTTCTTTATTTGATAGTTTCTCAAGGTAGTCTGCATCCTCACCTTGAGAAATCAGAGCCTCTATCCACTCCTCTCTCATTTCTTTGGCTAGTTCAGAATCAGTTATTCTGAACTTAGCCTCTTCCTTTTTCTTCTTCTTCTTTATTGAATTGTTCCTACAGCTGAAGAGCTAGAGCTTCACCTTCTTCTATTTGGAAAGCTGCAGGAATCTTGACTTTCAGATCATCCAGCTGCTTAGCATACAGCTGGATCTGTTGTTCTCTGAAGAGAATGGTCGCTTTTCTTTCTTGAGCTTTTCTTAATTCAGCCATCTCCTCTTCTCTTCTTCTTCTTCTTCTTCTTCTTCTTTCCTCCCTTTCTTTCTTCTCTTTCAATAACCTTTCTGCATCTTCTTCTGTCATAGGTCTCTTCCCCTTGTCTTTACTGGATGCCTCAGCTTCAGCTTCATTGACCTCAACAGCAGATGTAAGAGATGCTGTTGGGATCTCAGCTTTAGCTTCATTGGCATTTTGTGGAATGGACATGGGAATGACATTTTCTTCATATTCTTCCCATTCAAGACCTGTCACTTCTTTCCACCCTTCCTTCACCTTTTCCTTTTCTCTTCTTTTGGATTCTTCTTCCGTGTTTAGTCTGACTGTTGGTGAGGAAAGGAAGGATAGGTATGAGTCGGAGTCTGAGGCATCTATTGCAAGTCGTCCTTCCTTTTCAAGCTGAGCTTTGATGGTTTTTATCATTGCTTGACTCTCTAAGGAATTTACGTTGCAGATGTGTGTTCTGAGCTCGAAGATAGGATCTCATTGATGTTGATTGAGAGAGTTGATCCATTACTCAGGAAGAATGTGAAGCCAGAAGACCCAGTGCTCGACCATCCTAGCACTTCCAAGTCCCTGACCACTTTGTTGTACAGAAATCTTCTCCAGCATACAACTTCTTCTTCTGTTAAAATACTGCTCCTGATTAAGTCAAGTCTTCTTGGAGCCAGTCTTTGTTTTGCTGCTGTTGAAGATTCTGCACTGTTTTCATGACAAGCCACCCTTTTTTCTTCTTCTAGTAACTGTTTAAACCAGGGCAGATTATCCTCCATTAAGTCATAGAACCTGCAGATTGCAAGTTCTGCTGAGAGATCTGTAGAGGTGTTGATGCAGCTGAATAGGTACAGTTCAAGCACTTGGAGTGGATTTAGTGCATTCCAGTTCAGCTCTTCTACTCCGTTGAACTCTTTCCCAATCCAGAATCTCGCAGATAGACCATCATACCCCCATGCTAGAATGGAGTCAAATTCTAACTTATTTGCAGACAGTGTGAATTGGGGGGCAGTGGTTTGACTTATTATGGCTGCGGCTTCAGGAAGTATGCTGACTGATGGAGGTGTGTCTTCATTTTGACTTTCATTCTTTAACACCTCATCAACAGCTTGGAAAACCAACTTCCAATCCTCAGTGATTTCTTCCTCTTCATCTACTGAGTCTGGCAATTCATGAACTTGAATAAAGGCAGGTTTGAATAGGGAACTTTGAAATGCAGCCTGATCTTGTATCCATTCGTCGAGGCTGTCAGCGTCGTCTTCCACCGCAACTATCTCCCCCTTTTTGGTTACATCAGTGCATAGAGTCTGGTCAGTTTGAGTGCCCACTGAGACAAGGGAGGGAGTAGTCACTGGAGGGCATTGATGGGCTTCATGCATAGAGACTTGGTGCGTTAGTTTTGACACTTCGGCCTCTAGCATTTCCACCCTGGCCGTCAATTCCGTGTTATGAAGTTTTAGTCTATCCTCATCCATAGTTGTGGAATCATTGGATCCAGATGGGGCCTTAGGCCTAGCCTCTGCATCCCCATCACCCTGGTTTTCTTGGCACCTGGGATTCCTCTCAGTGAAGAGTGTTTCAAAGGAAACATCCTCACTGTGAGTTGCCGTGGTTAGGGTCTTAGTGATGTTGTTACTGTCCTCCTGGTCAGTTGATGTACCAGGAGTAGTGACAACCTTTTCCACATTCACTCTATCATCACTCCTAGAGTGAACCTTCTTGGGTGATGAACTTGGGTTAGGTGCATTGGTAGCCAAGTCAATCAATACCTTCGAAATAGTGGTAGTTGGAGAAGGTATATCATCTTGACAAGGTGCCTCTGCACTTAAGTTCATAGAAGAAAAATAATGGAATGGCTCAGTAGGTTTTTCTATGGATCCGGGATGTGATCCTGATCCTAATAGAGAAGCTTCCAAGGAAGACTCTCTAATGATGTGGCTATCCCTTTTTATATTCTCATCAGAATTTTGGGATTCTGAATGAGGGCTTTTAGGTTGGGATTGGGCCTTTGAGACAAGAAGAGAAGGAGTCTTCTTGCTCCTTTGCCTAGTATATTTTATTGTAACTGGGGCCCTTTCTTCCAGTTGAACGACAACATCAAAAACAGATGTAAGTAATTTCTGTGCCTATGCATCCTTAGTAGTATGCACAGCAATGGAAGACGTTTGTTGTTCAGGATTTGAAGTGGAGGGTGTGGGATCAGTATCAGCTGGGATTGTTGAACTGTCACCCTGGGTACTTTGTATGTTCATCATTGTAGATAACAATGAAACATTGACCCTTGAGAACTTTTTGGAAACAGTTCTCATACTTTGAAAAATGTTGCTTTTATGACCTAGCATAAGATAGATTTTTGCAGGTTTTGAAAGCTCTTTTAATTCATTGTTAAAAACCTCCTGCAAGAACCTTGGGTACATATAAAATTGCTGCTTTGCACCCGCTTGAAGGTTGTATCTTAAACCTTCAAAGATGAGATGTGCAAAGTTGAATCCTTGGCCAGTAACCATACCGTGAACAGCAGAGGCAAGTGCAGAGCTCACTTGATGCCATCCACTTCTCTTCTGAGATATGCATTGTAGAAGAGTATGGCACAGATACTTCCATGGGGGGCCCATAAGTGCCTTCTCTATTGTGTACTCATTCTGATTTCCAGTGTACCCTATGGATACAAAGGTCCTCATATAGACTTCTTTTGAGTATGAAATGGCGGCCCCCTCGTATTGAAGCTTGAGGTGTTTGCGGTGAGTGGCTTCAGAAATGGTGATGTCCTTGCCATCTACCTTGGCTTTGATTTGGGGTATCCCCTGTTCGGTAGAGTAGACGGCGGTGTACCAAAAATTCTCCATATGAGGGATGTATATGGTAGGGTTGACGGTTAGTGCAAAATATATCTTTGATCGACAAAGAAAGTCGATCATGTCGTCAAACCCCTCGGACTTTTTCCCTTTTATTAAGTATGCTGTGAGGTTGTGGTATGGGGAAAACTTATCATCGGGACGGTTTATGTCTACCTCTGCCATTTGTTGGGTTTGGAGGGAAGGATGAAGGTTTTGAAAGGTGGTTAAGTATGGAAGGCTTTGAATGCTATGGAGGTTTGAGAGAAAATGATGAGGGTTAGGTTGAAATTAAATGTGAAGAGGTTATGGAGAAATTGATTTGAGTTATAACGGCAGAGGAGGGAAAAAGCAAACTTACTTGTACAATACAACCTCAATCACTTTTTACTGTTACAGCTGTACTACACTATAACAGTCATGGTAAAGACTGAAAGGAATTTTTACAATGGGTAAAGGTTAATTTGGACTTAAATTTTACCCATCGGCAGCAAACTTGGTTGCTGTGGATGGTTAAGCCTATCCGCTGCAAGCTTGGTTGTTGCGGATGGTTAAGTCTGTCAGCAGCAAACTCAATTGCTGCTGATGGATGCAATGATCTGCAGCAAGGATGTTGCTGCTGACAGCCTTAAAGTTATCCGCAGAAAACTTGTTCTTGCTGATAACTTAAAGCAGTCAGTGGCAAAATCTTTGCTGCTGATGATTAAACCTGTCAGCAGCAGGAAATGGATGCTGCTGACTTATAACTTTTATTTATAACAAAAGACAAACACATTTACAAAAACAAATTTTTAGAGACATATTTTAATCAAAGTTCATCATACCAATAGATTCAACTAAATATCTAAATCTAGCTTCATCAAATGGTTTTGTAAATATATCAGCATATTGCTCATTGGTATGAACTTTGGTTAAAATAATTCTCTTTTTCTCAGCTTGATCTCTTATGAAGTGATACCTGATGTCAATGTGCTTTGTCTTGGAGTGCTGCACCGGATTGTTTGTGATTGATATAGCACTCATGTTGTCAATGTGAATGGGAGTTGCCATGAAAGTCATCCCATAATCCAACATTTGATTTTGTATCCAGATGACTTGTGCACAGCAACTTGAAGCTGCAATGTATTCTGCTTCTGCTGTAGAAGTTGAAACACATGTTTGCTTCTTGCACTACCATGAAATCAGTCTCCCTCCCAGAAACTGACATCCCCCTGAAGTGGACTTTTTGTCCAAGTTGCATCCCCCATAATCACTGTCAGTGTATGCATACAGATTGAACTTATCATTTTTAGAGTACCATATCCCAAGTCTTGGAGCTCCCTTTAGGTATCTAAAAATTCTCTTGACAGATTGAAGATGTGAAATCTTTGGAGCTGCTTGGAATCTTGCACATAGACATACTGCAAACATGATATCTGGCCTTGAGGTAGTGAGATACATGAGAGACCCTATCATTGCACAGTACTGATGTTGATCAGTGTCTTGACCATCTTTGTCTGGAGTCAGCTGATGGTGCACTTGCATAGGGGTTCTTGCAGCAGAGCAGTCAGCCATCTTGAATCTTTCCAGAATGCTCTTGACATATTTGGATTGGCTGATGAAGATTCCATTTGGGACTTGTTTGACTTGAAGACCCAGAAAGAAATTTAGTTCACCCATTGAACTCATTTCAAACTTTGAGTGCATCAGGATCTCGAAGTCTTTACACAGCTTCTTCCTTGTTGATCCAAAGATGATATCATCTACGTAGATTTGAACCAGTAAGATTTCTCCCCCTTCATCTTGGATAAACAAGGTCTGGTCAATGGCACCTCTTCTGAAGTTGTTGCTTAGTAGATATCCAGACAAAGTTTCATACCAGGCTCTTGGGGCTTGATGTAAGCCACATAGAGCTTTGTCTAGCTTGAACACTTGGTTAGGATGTGCAGGATCTACAAAGCCTGGAGGCTGTTTAACATATACTTCTTCACCAATCTTCCCATACAGAAAGGCACTCTTGACATCCATTTGATAGACCATGAAATTCTTGGATGCAGCATATGCCAGGAAGATTCTGATGGCCTCCAGTCTGGCAACAGGAGCAAAGACTTCATCATAGTCAATTCCCCCTTCCTGAGTGTAGCCTTGAGCTACAAGTCTGGCTTTGTTCTTGACTACAATTCCTCTCTCGTCTTGCTTGTTCCTGAATACCCATCTTGTGCCAATGGCAGATTGACCAGGTGGAAGATCAATCAATTTCCAGACATCTTGTCTCTTGAATTGCAGCAACTCTTCCTACATTGCCTCAATCCAACTGCTGTGTTTCAGAGCTTCATCTATCTTCTTGGGTTCCACCTGAGATAGAAAACATGAAAACAAACATATATTGGCCTCATGAGATTTGCTTCTTGTTAGAACTCCTTGGTGAACTTGGCTAATAATATTTTCCAGAGGATGTTCCTTGTTGATCCTATGTGCTGGTACCACCTCCAGCTGTATCCCTTTCTCAAGATTGCTTTGATTTTGATCAGGGATTTCTTCATTCATGGTGGAAGAGTCTTCAATATCAACAACTACATCAGTATTATCAGCAATAGTATTTGCAGCATCTACAGCATTTGCCGAAGAATCTTCATTCAAATTTTCATTTTCAGACAGGTTGCTACTGGTGACATTGGAGAGTCTGGTTCCGGCTTCACTTGCTTCAATGGCTTCCATAACAGATGGAGGATCAATGGATGGTCTTTTTAGACTGATAGAAGATTTAAGAAAATCCAGTCTGTAGTCAGAGGAGAAAATGGAAGCAGGTGCTTGTGAAGAGCTAGACTCCATATTTGAGAAGATGAGAGGTTCAAATATTTGGGTGAAGGAGTCTATGTCAAAGAGCCAGTTTGGGCCTTTTCCCTGTTCACAGGAAATGTGTTCTCTACATTCCACATTGGCTGATTCTTCCACAATTCTTGTTCTTGAGTTGAATACTCTGTAGGCCTTGGATTGAGAGGAATAGCCCACAAAATATCCTTCATCAGATTTGGCACCAAACTTAGGAAGAACCCCATGTGTGATCAGAATTATGCATGGACATCCAAAAGGTTTTAGAAATCCAATGTAGGGAACTCTTTGGAACCATAGTTCATAAGGTGTCTTGTTGAGAGGCTTGACTATGAGAACTCTATTTTGCACATAGCAGGTTGTGCTTATTGCTTCTGTCCAGAATGTGAGAGGCAGTTTTGAGTCAGCCAACATAGATCTTGCTGACTCAATTAGAGTTATGTTTCTTCTTTCAGCAACTCCATTTTGTTGAGGAGTTCTTGGAGCACTGTATTGCCTTTCTATTCCCTTGTTCTCACAGAAACAGTTCAAAGTGTGGTTCTTGAACTCTGTGCCCTGATCACACCTTATGATCTTTACCTTCTGATTGCTTTGATTCTCTACCCTAATAATGTAGGATTTGAGAATTTCAGCAGTTTCATCTTTAATTCTCAAGAAGTATACCCATGAGAATCTGGTGTAGTTATCAGTTATCACCAGACAGTATGACTTCTTACCCATTGACATAATATTTGTAGGCCCAAAGAGATCCATATGCAACAGCTGTAGTGGAGTTTAATTTGTATTCAAAGTCTTGGGCTTGTGAGAACTCTTGTGTTGCTTCCCCTTCAAACAAGCAATGCAGTGATCTTCTAGCTGGAATTCTTTGTCAGGAAGCCCTCTAACAAGATTATCCTTCACCAATTTGTTGATAATTTTGATGTTAACGTGGCTTAATCTCTTGTGCCAGAGAGCTGATTCATCAACTGAGGCTTTTGACAGAAAACAAGATACACTGCCAGATGGAGTGACCTCATTCATGTCAAGCACATAAAGATTTTCTTTTCTCTGAGCAGTTGATAAAATCTTTTCTGGAGGAGGTTTGGATAAGCCAGGATACAGTACAAAGCATTCTTTGTCTGTGAAGAGCATCCAATGCTTTTGATCACAGACCTGGGAAACACTCATGAGATTGAAGTCCAATTCTTTGACATAATTTACCTTATCAATACTCATTCTTTCATTTGACACAGTTCCTTGTCCAGTAATAGATCCTCCTTTTGAGTCACTTCCAAAGGCAACATATCCTCCATTGAAATGTCTGAAGTTGGAGAGGATGGATCTGTTGCCTGTCATGTGCCTGGAACAACCACTGTCTACCACCCAGGTGTTATTCTTGTGACCTGGCTGTCCCTGCACATGAGAGAGATCTAGTTAGTGGGAGGAATCCAAGAGCTCGTATCCTTAAAAAAAAGGGTTCTCGGATTATCAGTATTAGCATGTGTGCAATCAACTGAACCAATGATGATTCTTGGAGGAATTTTGGCTTTCCAATGCTGAATTGGTGGTTTTCCAGTTCTCTTTGCTTTGTCAGCAGCAGATGTTGCTTTGGCTGCTGACTGATTTGCTTTATCAGCAGCAGATTTTGCTGCTGAGGACTTTGGCTTATCAGCAGCAGATTTTGTTGATGTTGATGGTTTTGCTTGAACAACAGCAGAATTGGTTGCTGCCGAAGGTTTGTCCTTTGATTTCTTGAGCTTCACATGATCAGCAACATTTTTGTTTGCTGTTGATGGTTTAACTTGGGCAGCAGCAATCTTGGTTGCTGATGAAGGCTTTTCCTTTGGTTGCTTGAGTCTTACTTGATCAACAGCAGTTTTGTTTGCTGCTGATTGTTTAATCTCCGAATATTGCCTACCCTTCTTCATCTTACGGATAGGATTTTGTTGAAGAGGAATTTGATGAAGAACCTGGTTGAGAGGATTAAACTTATAATGTGCAGCAAAGTGGTCTGATTCACCACAGATGATGCAAGATTGTTGAGGTTTTGGCAGATGCTCTCTTGGTGGGGATAAAGAGTTTCTGAACTGAGTTGTTTTGGCTTCAAAGCTTCTTACCTTTTTGTTCTTGATTGTTTTCTCAAAAGCGTGTTGCTTTAGGTTTCTTTGTTGTTGAAGGTAATAGAAACATGTGCTGGCAGTATGATTGTATTTCCCACACATAAAGTATGATTTAGCCAGTTTGTCCCTTTGAAAGTACACATAGTCCTTTCTTTTGAACAAGTCTTTGAAGTTCCAGGGTGAGCTTTGTTGTGCTCAAAGGTGGCTTCTTCCAATGTTTTTTGAACATATGAAGCTCTCTCTCCAGACGCATGACATATGTCAAACACCTTCCTCAGTTGAATTGATTTGGATTGAGGCTTTGAGTTGGTGGATGTTGAAGACTGTCCCTTTTCAACAATTTTCTTTCTTCCTTCTGGAGGATAGCTGATTCTGATTGGTTGAGATACTGGTACTATTTTTGAAGGGATGAAAGGGCTTAGATTGTTGGCTTTAATAACTTCACAGGTAGGAGGTGATGAAGCTTTAGTGCATTCTTGCACAGGGGTTTGAGCATGTGGAGTTTGAGTGGAGTTTGAGCATGTTGACTCAGACTCGGATGAAGTATTGCATTCTTGCACAGGGGTTTCTTGGACAACAGGGTCAAGCTCTCGGTTGGCCATGTCAAGGTTTGAAAGATTGAAACTTGGTTCATGAATGGCTACATAGTCAGCGGGTGGAGGGACAACATTGTAGGGTTGTTCAGCTTGAAATCCAAGACCAGCAGTTACCTTTTCATGAATTTGAGCAACCAAAAGTCTTTGCAGCTTTTTGGATGCAAACTCATATTTTTCCACATGGACCTTTTGGTCTGCCAATTCGGCCCTTGTAGATTTTAACTTAACCAGAAGATCATCAATTTGAGTTTCAAGGTTTGTTTGTTCATGTTTTAATGATGAAATTTCTTTCTTTAAACAATCAATCTTTTCCTTGTAACTGTTTTCAACAATTTTAAATTCAGATTTCATTTGGTGAAATTCTTCACTTTGATCTATGAGATTCTGGTTATGTTTCCTGTATCCAAGGACCTTATCAATACAAGCTTGAGTACACAGATTTTCATATACCTGAGGTGGTACCTCTGATGTGTCTGCCATGAAAGCTTGATTGTTTGCAGGAATATCCTCATACTGGAAGCTCCAGTCAAAGTCAGCAGTTCCAACAACTGCACAAGCTGCAGTTTGTGCAGGAGGAGTGGCATGTTGCTGTCTTGGCTGAGCTTGGTGAGCCTGTCTGGTATGAGTAGCAGCTGGGTTTGCCTTTGGTGCCTTACATTCTCTAGCAAAATGACCAAGTTGGTTACAGTTGTAACACCTTAATTTGCTTTTGTCCAAGCCAACCCTGGTGTTAGAGTTGTTGCTTGGAATGGGTCTTCTTGTTCTTGAGTAGAACCTTTTTGCTCTTATAGAGAGCATGGTATAGGAGTGCTGTATGCCTATTTCTTCTAGATCATCTGGGTGAAAACATTCCAGATCTTCCTTGATAAAGGACATGTTGCTTGAGTTTTCAGAGACAAAATCAGCAGAGGTTGATGTTTGAGGTGGGGCTTCAAGAAGAAATGGTGAGTTGTTTGATTGAGAGGTTGGAGTTTGGGGATGGGTGACGATGGGAGGATAATAGTTGCTTGAACTAGGACCTGAGTGGTTAGAGTGGAGTGCAGAAGAGGTGGTTGTGGATGTAGAAGCTGTTTGGTAGCTTGAGTTTCTTTCCTTGGCCTAGATCATCTCTAATTCATAGGTCTTTAGCATACTGAAAAGCTCAGTCATCTGTAGAGTCTTCAGATTCTCAGTTCTTCTGATGGACATTGTGTAGAGTGTCCAGCAACTGGGTAGAGACCTGATGAACTTCTTGAGAATATCTTCATTCTCCATCTTCACTTTTGAGCACTGCAACTCACCTACAAGATAAGTATATCTGTTATATAAAACAGTTAGAGACTCACCTTCCTTCCAGACGAAGTTTTCATATTGCTGCTTCAGGATGTCTCTTCTGTTTTCTTTTACTTCCTCTGAACCAGCAAACATCTTCTCAAGAGCCTCCCATAGCTCCTTTGCAGTTTTGTAACCTCTGAAGTTGTGAAAAACTTCATTTGGTAAGCACATCTGAATGGCTCCCAAGGCTTTGAAATCTACCTCCATTTTCTTGATGTCTTTATCAGAGTATTTGGAGGATTCTTTGGGAACCAGTGTACCTCCGGAATCAGCGGAGGCCACCATGGGTATGTATGGTCCATTTTTAATGGATTTCCACATCCCATATTCTTGATAGCAGAAGAAGCTTTCCATTCTGTTCTTTCACATATCATAGTCTTCTCCAGACACCAGTCTTGGTGGTCTGTTGATGCTTCCAATATCTTCAAGTCCATTGTTTTGTGCCATTTTAGATTTGTGATAATGGGTGACTTTAGCAAAGAGATAGTTTTGAATAGAATCGGAGAATGATTAAACAAGTGTGAGCTTGTTTAATCTGTGAGCCAAAGCTCTGATACCACTTGTAGGATCAGTGAATACAAGATGGTTCTATTCTAGTTCAGATTGGCGAAAACAATCACAACTAAGCAATGTAAACAAGTAAACAATAAGAATACTGATAAAATCAATTTGTATTAAGCTTCAAGGTTTACAAGATTACAGAGAAAACTCTTAAGCAAAAAGCACACTTTTAATGACTAGAAGTGCTACTTATATAGTAACTTAGAATCAAGACAGACCCTTGATTCTAAGGATCAGATCTAACACAAGCCGTTGATCTTGTATTGAAGCTATTCTACATGTATATACAATAACAACTATACTAGTTAAATTTACTCAAACGTTTTCTTAGGCATCATTGCTTGCATGCTTGGAGAAGAGCGTTGTGGTTCTTTATTGTCTGCACCAGTGACATTCTTTCTGCGTGGAGTGTGTCAGTGTTGAAGCAGAAAGTTGTCAGTGGTAATGGTTGCTTTATCGAAGCCAGTCAGCTGCAACGTTTGATCTTCAGTGGGAATGGCTATCAGCAGCAAAGTTAGAGATCAGCAGCAAGATGCAACCATCCAAAGCTGCTGATGATTTGCCTATCAGCAGCATCAAGTGTTGATGCTGCTGAGAAGCCTATCCGCAACAACTCTGGTCTTCAGCAGATAAGGCTATCCACAGCAGCTTGTTGGTCAGCAGCCAAACTGTGAGGTACGCAGCATTTGTACTTAGAGAATTTTATAGCCATCAGTCTTTATTTCTAAAAGGGGCCTCTTGGTTTTTAACCTATTTTGAAAGACAAATACAAGCCTATTAAGAGGTTGAGTGGGGGCCTAACCCCCCACTGGTAGAGGTGCACAAAGCGGTTTTTTCAAACCGAACCGGGTTGGTCAACATTTGGTCAAAACCGGTTTGGCCTTAAACCGGTTCGGGTTAAACCGGTTTTCAAGTGAGGTAAACCCAACCCTATCAAACCGGTTAGGGTAGGGTATGAACCGGTTTGAAGGGTAAACCGGTTTAAACCGGTTTTTTATAAAAAAAAATTCAAAAAAATTAATAAACTCGCTTGAATATCCCTGCAGGCCTGCACATTTTGTTTTCCACGATACATGCAGTTTAATAAACTCGCTAGTTCACGATACATGCAATTTGTCACTTCCTTTTCCACTGTGGTTCACGAGACATGCAATTTCGTTTTCCAAGAAACCTGCAGCCCTTCTTTCAAAGTTAGACAACTATTCCTAAAAGGCTTCCATATTGTGATTTAAGTTTACATCTGAATTCTTGTAGGTTGTGAAGACTCTTCAGCAAGAAAGAACAAGGAAGAAAGTACAGGTGCTTTCAGGTTGTGGAAGAGAGGAATTATTGAAGGTAATTATTCTAACATAAAAAAAAACATAGATTATGAAAACTTATTAACATTGTTAATTGAATGGCATATAATGGATTATGATTCTCTCCCTCATTTTTGTAAAAGTGAAGGCAGTGGGTCTGGATCATCGAAACACTCTAGAACCCGCACAAGTGATGATAACTGTTTCTCATTGGACCATGGGTTCCACCAGGAGCTTTATAACTACAAGATGATAAAGGTGACAAAACCGGTTTGAATCGGCTTAAAAACCGGTTTGGAAGAACCGGTCCCTAACCCGATCAAATTCAGAAACATGCAAACCGGTTTGTAACCGCCGGTTCATTTCGGGTTTGAACCGGTTTAGGGCGAACCGGTTTTCGGGTTTTGACCAGTTTGAAAAATCAAACCGGTTTTTTTGTGCACCTCTACCCATTGGGTTGCTCTTCGGTCCGTCCCTATTTGTATTTAAGGTAAGTCTTTTACAATATTTAAGGTAATAGTCTTTTAAACTAGTTTTACACTAAAAGTTTTAAAAGTATATAGGCCCATTAAATGTCTAGTGGTTTCAACATCTCACTCGGATGATTATGCAGCTTCTCATCATTTGAAAGTTGTAGTTGCTCAAGAAAATAGTTATCACACACATTTATGTGGTCTCTAAGATCAGATCAAATAAATGGTCGGCATATGGTAACCAAACATGCTTTTAGCATTTACCTCCATCATATATGTAGCTTCAGTAACATGTTTTTCTGTCAGAACCTTGATCTTCTTGACCACCTCGAACTTTTGATGGTCTGGATCCATCCAACAACATACTATCTTTCTACGCTTCTTGGGATGATCATCAAACATCTCAATTTGGGCTTTTTGGTATTATTCAAATGGTGATAAATCAAAGAGAAAGAATACAAACCGAACTCAAAGATTGAGAAAGTGGAAAAGATTAAAAATATCTCACAAATTATTTCTCTAACTTTGTAAAGGGAATCAGCAACACCATAGGTAGCCGTAACTTTAATATTGCACATGTTGGTTTGACTTGAAACCATGTGAATAAAACTGAAGTATGCAACATGATTAAGAATTATTGACGCATATAATTCAGGAATAACTACCATAACTATATTTTTCATTTGACGTGTACAATGATACAAGAATAAAATAAATACAACTAAAATATGGAAAAAAGTATCTAGAAATTCATATACATTGCAAGCATTTTAGTCACATTAACCTAAAAATAAAAAGTACAAGAGTGTCAACTGAAAAAAAAAATATCTCTAGACAAATCAAAATCCAGTCTCGAATAAGTACCTAGAAGGCTAAACGGGTCAAACAAGTTAAATCGAACGACCAAGTTAAAAAGGAAGTGGATTAAACTTAAAATACAATTTGTTTATGACGCACAGAAAGAATTACTAACAAACTGGGCTTTAGCGTATTGGTACTTCCTCTTCACCCTTACCCAAAGGTCTGGGTTCTACCCTCTCTCCCAGCTTTTTATTTCATCTTTTTTTTTCAATTAGATTCTTCCATGCTTTAACTCCCCTGACAATGGCTTTTGACAGCTAATATCTAACCATATCTGCAAATAAAGTAGTTTACTAACCATCTACCTAAGGTGGCCCGCACGTTACTGCGGGTTTTTCTGATTTCTTATATATCATTAAGAACCTCTATATAGTTCAAAATGTTTGAACGGTTAAAAAAAGACGTGTGTTAGATCCCCATTACAATATATTGGTACATATATTTGCCAACAAAAAGGGTAAAGAACACATAGGGTAATAATAATAAAACATTTACCTCCACATGTCATTGCAGGCATTGAACATATAAAGCTCAATTACCGGATGACTTGTTGATAGACGATATCAATCCCTAACCCTTTAATTCCTGATCCATTATCTGAATCCAACAGCAGCACCATAAACATTTAGAAACCAACTACATTATCAAATGACTTGTTGCTAGACCATATCAATCCCTACCCCTTTAATTCCTGATCCATTCTCTGAATCCAGCAGCAACACCATAACCATTCAGAAACCATTAGCCCATTGTAGTAACATAAATTAAGAAAGAACCCAATTCATATACAACAATTAGTTTAAGATTCAAGATCATGTCAGGTTGGATAATAGGTCAAAATGAGATCGTGTCAAATTGAGTAAATTTTTACTTCTTACTATTGGTTCTAAAAGTACTTTTTGTCCACTTTTTATAAATACCTAATATGTAAAAATGGTTACAAAAACTAAATTATTACAACAATAAATTGACTTCTTTGATAAGCAATTTAGGAGATTTTATGCATTTTTGAGCAACTTTCAACCTGTTTGGCAAGTCTCCTTTTCGCTTCATAGTTCATATATTGATTTTATTCATTTGACATGTTCGAAACAAAATTTAGACCGAATCAACCCTAGACATTAAATTACCACACAAAATAGCTGATAGAGGATCATTGATCGGCTCAAGTTAGCATGTTGGACAGATTTTTCAAGCACAAAAAGATTAATAAGGAGCCATCACATCATTCCAGCTCTCACAAAGAAAAATCTACACAAGATAAGTGTTATAGAAATGATAAATACCAAACCATAAGACCACAATATGATATACTTCAGTAATACTAAAAACATCGAATCATAAAAATAAGTCAAATCATTAGGTAAATTAAGTTAAAAGTAAAGAGATTTTACATACTTGAGGTCAACGCCCTAAAAGTTAGGATTTAGTTGTATCCCAAACCACCTGTTTGTTTAAAAAATGAGTGGAATATGCATCTCATACTTTTATAAAAAGAAAATAAGAACAGAAAATACTAGTCCTCAATTATGTTTCCGGTGATATGAGGCTTCAAAGATGCACTTCAGTCTTTAGATTTGCAGCCAGCCACATAAAGTAACAATGTAGCCTGCCATTTAATCATGACAAAAATAAATGGTCAAAAACCACCCTAACTACTGCAGTTTAGAAGGACTAAAGATATTTAAGCATATTAATTATTGAATACTTGATATGGGAGTTCAGGTTAGCACTTGATAAAGGTTGTAGATAAAAGCTCAAGCCCTCAGACTGATTTCGCCTGAAAAATTTATATGCTAAACATAACTGTGAATGTATAATATTATTCAAATGCAACCAAAATGAGATAGTTGACTACTACTTACTGAATGTATGTAAACATTTTCAAGGAAAAAATAAAAAAAATGGTCTACATAAATTCTTTAAAAAAACAAGACAAGCATCAGATTTGGATTGCTTAATTTCGATACAAGCATTTTATATAGACTTTCAGGAGCACATACAGTATGTGACACAAAATTCATCCGAGCTCCAATAAAAAGTAGTCCAACCAACAAAAGAAGTGATAGCAGTCCTGAAAGAAAACTTTGGTTGTCTTAAATTTGATATTACCAAGATTTGCACCAACTCTTTTCCCAAATAATGATCAATACGGTACATTTATGGTTAAACAAACAATTCACCAATATGAGAACTGAGTTATTCACCATAAGTCAAGTCAACTGACCCGTAGTTGCAAATGAAAAATATCAGCATCGATATAGCATCATCGATCACACCATTAGTTGGAAATTCAACAGCAACAATCGGGTCTATGGCCATATCCATTGGCTAAATTTGTTGAATTTCATTGCAACTGCAAAATGCATCGATTAGTATTTCAATAAGCAAATATAACTCAATCAGCTGCTATTTAAACCGGCTGAGTAGCAAAATTACTTTACATCAAAAGCTTACAGAGAGTGATTTGTAGTCGTTTGCAATACCCTTATCTGTTTATTTTTATAAGTGATGGTTTCTTGAGCTAAAACAGAGGAAATTATTATTAAAAAACAAATATGTCAACCACTCTACCTACGTCTCGTTAATATGATATAATCATCCATTCAAAATGACTAAAGTAAATATTAAACATAACATGAAGTGGTCAAACAAAGAAAGGAAGTACATGCACTTGCTTTTCAATTGAGTTTTTTTATACTTTTCTTGAATAAACATAAACAAAAAGGATAGTTAACAGACATGGTATCAAAATCACAAATCACTTGTGCATTTTGAGAAACATATGACAGAGAAGACCTTTATGAATTCAAAATAATGACCTCCTGATGCTAGAATGAAGTGCAAAAAGAATCTAAACTTGAATTTCATGTCACCTATATAAATTAATGAAACAATTAGTTGATTAATGGGCTAGTGGTAAATTCGTGCCAAATTACACACAATTGATCTCTATTTTGAACAAAAAGTCACTCAAATTAATTTAGAAGTTGATGAACAATTAAATGGATTACCAGTTCCATAAGAGAAGTATCCAAGCTTCCCTCTTTTAGTGTTGTTTCTCATGATCCTATTCATCATCACAAACCCTTATTTTAGATCCTGTTAAGTTAATAATGTTGAATTATGTGAGCTATTGTGTGAAATGAGCAAAATGCAATGCATGATGATCAATAACATCATTTTCAATGAGCAAATTCAATATTTTACAAACTTATTTCAAAATCACGAGTTCAGATTAAAGTTAATGACAATACACATTGTTAATACACAGAATTGTGCGTTAATTTCAGAGTGAAGAACAAAAACGTCGATCATAGATTTAGAGATAAAAACAGAATCACATCTAAGAAGGAGAAGGAACGTACGACTTGTTTATGTATTCACATCACTTACCATAACAACTGCTCGATTTGATCAAATTAATGATGATATCAAAACCAAAACCCAAAAAGCATCCATTATACTTCCTAATCGATTTCTTCGAGATTCATCCATTGTTCACTATTTCTTTGAGAAATTCATGATTCTGAAACAAACCAAGAATGTGTTACTTGGGTGTGGTGATGACGGAGACGGAGGTGACGATGGCTAGGGTTATGGGAGAGGGAGAATGGGAGTGACGGTGGGGACGAAGAGGCGTGTTTTGAATTAGGGTTTTTGTAAAACTGCCCTTAAGTATTGGGTAATATGGTAATTAAACACTTTTAATGTGTACTTTACGTAAAAACATTTGTATTAAGTGGTCTTAATTTTTTTAGAAAATTACAATCTTATCTTTCTGATCCTTATTATATATATTATATATAGTAGTAAAGATATAGATTTATGAGGTTTGTTTGATTACATAACAAATTAAAAGATAACCGTGAAAGCGTGTAACGTCGTCGTTCATCTCTCTCAAGCTCCCGTTCACGGCCCATCATCCGACTCCAATTTTTGCACAATGAACCGAAAATCAAAATCCAGTTGACGAACATGATGAAATCGGAAGTCGCTATTCGACGATTGTAGGTACGTATTCTACCATTCTCTAATTCCTAATTTGGAAATGCCGAATCATTTCAATTTATGCAACCGGCAATCCGACATTTTCTCCGGTGCGGCCAAATTTCTTTGATTTTTCATCGAAACGTTATCGAATGTGCTGCTAATCTCCACAGGAATTTTGTTTGTAGAAAATGAGTTTGCTTAGGAACTCATGATTTGACTCGAGCCTGTAGTCGGTAGAGCTACAGAACCAGTAGGTAGGTCACGGTTCGGCCTATTCATGAACACAAATAGTTTACTTAGTGTAGGATTATAATTTCAATTTGTTTAGAGTGAGTTATATGGAACCCTAGGTAACCGTTTTTTTTTGTAACCGTGAGAACCTGATACTGCTAGGGCACGAACCGGTGGGGCCGGGTAAAGCGCAGCATGTATAAAATAAAATCCTAAAATGTTTATAACATTAAACCCTAGTCCTGTACAAAATAAACTGTAACTCATATATTTATACGAACTGTCATGATTGTTTGCTAAAGTTAGTTTCTTCTATGTGTTGAGTTCTTTCATGTTCATTAATTTGTTTACAGTTGAACTTCTTTTGGTTAGTTACACGATTTGAATTGGATTTAATTCTGTTACTGTTACCGGTACATTGCAAAGCAATGACTGTGCCATCATGTGATTTGAATTTTGAGCTTGCTGAGATATTTGATACTTGTTATTTGCGGTATTACCCTAGGTAGTCAAAGGCTCAAGGCGCTCTTAAAGCGCGCGCCTGAGACAAGCATGGCGCACATGTATTCCATGACATTTTTAGCTGTTTTAGACTGGTTTAGACCGGTTCTGACAGGTTTTTTTGTTAGATTCCAGCCTATTTTTTCAAATATTTTGCGCCTCACCGCCTTGTTGCATGCAAGGCGGTTTTTCTGAGCCTCGCCTTTGACTAGATATGTGTTACCTGCTTAATCAATCTACATTCATTCTTTAATGTATATGGTTTTTGAATTGCAACAGTCAATCAAGAGCTGGATTGAGAACTATATCTTCTATTCTTGTGCTGATATGGAAAAGGGAGATGCGAAGGGATCATTCTTTTGGGTGGGAGAGCTCAATGAACAGACACCAATGCCTGTGAAACATAGGAGAAATTTAAAGTCAAAGAAGTTGGAGTTTGTTGGGTGGGGTTCGAAATCGTTAATTGAATTTCTGCAGTCAATTGGGAAGGACACTGGCAAAGAGCTCTCTCAGCATAATGTGACCGCCATTATCAATGATTATGTGCATAATTTCAATCTTCTTCACCCTGTGAAAAAGAAAAGGGTTGTCTGTGATGAAAGGCTTCATTCTCTTTTTGGAAAGAAATCAATTCCTCGAATTAAAATACATGAACTACTGCATTCACACTTTGCTGATAACCTTGATTCTTCTGAGGATGATCATTTGTATAATTCAGAAGAATTTGAGTATGATAATATAACATGCAAGAAACGGAAGGTTTCTAGTTTAGAGACAATAGCTCCTAGTCAAAACAAAAAAGCATCGGAGACTTTGTTAAGCTGCTTTGCAGCTATTATTCCTGAAAACATAAAGCTTTTATATTTAAAGAGGAGTTTAGTTCAGGAGCTTGTTAAGCAACCCGAGAGCTTTGAAGGAAAACTTGTAGGTAGTTACATCAGGATAAAGTCTGACCCAATGGATTACTCTCAGAAGAATTCCCATCAGCTTCATCCTGTTACAGGTGTAGTGTTTTTTTTCTTTATAAAACCTTTAATATGAAAAGTACCAAATAGTTGCTTTTTCTGCAAGTTATTAGATTTGCAACAATTATGTATATTGGTGGCAATTTTGACCCATTTAACTTAAATCTCAAGTGGTCGGTCTATTAAAAAAGTTGCTAAAAAAAGAACCGGTCAAATGGACATATTTGTTAATATTCACCCGAGGTGAATGTTTTTAATGTGTAAAACCTCCTAAATCGTTTCATTTATAGATCTACTTAATTATTGTTATAAAAATGTTTTTATAATCATTAACTTGTTATTAAATTGTAAAATGGACAAAAGGTGTTTTCGGGTCAAACCAACCCGTACTGAAAACTTGTTTTGAAATGAACTCGTTTTGGCCTGTTTGACCCACCCTTCTTGCCGCCTCTACTTATTTGCCTTCATGTTGACATCATTATAAATCTTATATTGGATGTGATGGACATGTGTGTTCACAAACTTTAATTTGAAATATCAAACGTTATCAAAGAGAGTGGACTTACGTTTGATTTTTTAATTAACATCAGTTAATATATTACTTTTAATTGTATTTCTGTCTAGGTAATTTACTATTAGTCAGACACTTCCATTAGTTCTAGATCTTATTCTCATTATGGCCTTTTATTATTATGCAGGGGTAAAAAATGTACCTGGGAATGGTGGCTTACCTGAACAAGTTCTTCTTCAAGTTCCAAACATGATAAAAGACATACCTATACTCATGTTGTCTGATGATGACTTCTCTAAGGTAACTTACATTTTAACATGGTTCATTTGCACTTGCAGTTTTGCTTCTTTTTTAAAACTCCATATAGAATCATGTGTTCTATTAGAATAATCTTTACATTTTGCAAACTTTGTCTTGTCTAGCTAAATCATATAGTGGGAATTGAAGTTGTTTCATAGCTGCTCATACCGAAGCAGTTTTCTGCAGCTCAAAAGAGAATGGAGATGATATATATATATATTTTTTAGTTTTATTTGTCATTGTGTTACCTTTCATTATTAAGGATAGTAAATCATCAAGAACTTAAGAATATGTCTAATGTTAGGTCTATGATATTGACAGGTAATTGAAATTTAATTTCTAGTCTGTTGGCATGAGATGTTACTAAACCCTTTTAAAGAAAACCCAATGATTTACTTATAAGGAAATTAACCAAGCATATGAAATATGGTGCCTGTAGAACAGTGATAAGCAGAAAACTTTGATTCAAGTGGGATTTTAAAATTAAGCAGCCTATTTATGTTTTAAGTCCAGGTTGAAAGTAAACAAATAATTTCAACCAAAATATTCCTAAAAAACAAGAGTCAAAACCTAGTTTGCTTGAATCTTTGAAGAAAAAGATAAAATCAAATTGGGTTTCCTGTAAAACTACAAAAAAATAAATAAATAAAATAAAAAGAAAGCTGTGATGGCTGCTAGGCAGCCTAGAGTATCTTAAACTATTGTAAGACCACACATCTCTATATGCGATTTTATACATTTTGATCTCAACTCATCTGCGATGCTTACCTCACGAGCCTTTTACAACCAACATATTGTGTAGTTAACTTTTCATAGCTAATAATAGATAGTTTTTAGTTTCTTTTCACATGTTTACTTATTTTTATTTCATAGCTAGATAACATTATCATAATATCATATATGTTTTAATCATCTACTATTGAAATAAAATAACAAGTATATCTGTATCAACTATATTCTATACATTTAACATGACCTGATGATTGCTTAATTTTCTGCTAATCTCTTCTTAATTGGTTAACCACTTGTTAGTTGGTTGACTGCCTACGCCCGCCCATGTATCTGATAAGTTTACCATAAAATAAAATTTCTTTGGTTTGGGTCTGCCAATTCTTGTACAGGAAGAAATTGAGGATTTATGTCAAAGAGTTAAGGATGGTTTGATTAAGAGGCCTACTGTTGTAAGCTTCTCTGTCTTATCAAGTGTCTTACATACTATGATGTTTGGCTTAATGATACTAAAGTTTCTTCATTATTCATAAAACTCTCCTTGCTAGATGGAGTTTGAACATAAGGCCCGAATCTTGCATGAGGATATAACAAAACATGTAAGTAACGCTCTTTATGACCCAAGAAAACATTTCATCAGTTTTTCCATCCAAAATAAGTTGGGGGTGATTTCATATATACCTTTGAAAACTATCTTAATATCATATTTACCCAACCAACTATCAAACAAATTGTTGGAATTCCCAATGTGATACATTCTTGAAGGGCCGTATATGCTTAAAATTTCATATTTACCCATTTCACTAAATACAATATATAATATGACAATTATACCCTTCTCTGTCTCCTTAAACTCATAACTCTCATATCCTAATGCATATTTTAATGGGCGGGTATCAATGCCATAGATTTGAAAATGGGTATATTTAATATTATGATTTTTTGTTGAGTGAATATGATATTATACCATATTTTGAGGGCTCACGTGTCATATGGGTAACAGTTTTATGGTATTCCAGTTATTCTTTTACATATTTGTATTCAATAAGCTTACGGATTTGTTTACAGTGGCTTCCTAGAGAACTTGTCTATTTACAAAACCTCATAGATCGTGCCAATGAGAAGGGATGGCGCAAAGAATATCCTTTCATCATGTTGCATTTTTCCTTAAATGATACTTTTTTTGCATTAAATTGCTAAGATAATAATTTTTCAAAAGATAATTGCTAGTATATTGATATTTTACTAAATTCCTAAGATAATAATTTTTCAAAAGACCGCATAAGTCCCACTTGATGAATAATTAATAATCTTACTATTCAATAAAATCATAATTAAAATGACTCATATAGATATGTTTGGGAAACCTTTACTTGCTCCTGCTATTACACTATTCGAGTATCTAGAAAGAAAGAAACTGCTCCAAAGTCCATCCGAGCAGTCAAAGTTGTTGACCGAAGTACCAAAGGTGACTGCCGATAAATTAGAGCCAGAATCTATAACACCACAGGAACAATTACAAGATATACAACAGTCCAATGGTTCACCAATCTTAATTCATAAAAATGTTCCACATCTCGGTGGCGATTTAGAAACAGATCAGGCATTGCCATCGTGTGGTCCCAATGCTGAAGGTATGTACATGCGTTTGCTGCTATATCGGATATCATGATTTTACACTAATAATTTTTTGGATTTTTTATTTTCTGGAGATGGATATTTTGACCAGTTTACTTATAAATGGGTTGATTTTAGTTATGGGTTATCGTTAACGGGTCAAATAAAAAATTGGGTAAAAAGGAAACAGGTCAAATGCTTGAAAGACAACCAAAGTGTACTTTTAATGTTTACAGCTCCTAAATCGTTTTATTTTAAAATATTAGACATAGTTTTCTTAATCATATTTAACGCGTTCACTATTTATTAGAGTTTGCAAGGTCAATCCAACCCGAACCTGTTTTGTACCAACCTTGGTTTAAACAAGCGTGAGGCATTTATGTCCCAAAAGCCGAGGCATGTGGCGCTCGCCTCACATTCGTGTGGCGCACGCGTTTATGTACAACTAAGTAAGCTTAATTTACAACCAGAAGCCACGTCTCTGTAATATGTTTTGTCAAGTAAAGTTTTCACAATTTCTTAAACCTTTTAGTTCTTTTTACATATAAAGCTTTTACAGACCCTAATTTTGACCAAATTTGACCCTGTATTACATGAGGCGCTCCTTTTTGCCTCTGATGCGTTTCCTAAGAAGTGCGTCTTTTTAAACCAAGGTACCAACCTGGTTGACATGCCCATTTCTTGACCTATAATATTTTATAATCAAAGTCATGTGCTTTCCTATTTGCAGAAGATGAACTGGTGGTTCTTGATAGATTTGATAAAGACAAAACAGAACCAACAAAGAACGCGGGCTCTGGAGAACACCTGACAAGCTTACAGTGGGTGGAAGACAAGCAGATGCCTGAGCCCAGAAGTTCGGGTCAAACAGTTGACTTGTCAAATGTGATTGAACTAAGTGATGATGATGAAGAGGAAACACATGAGCAAGTGGATGAAGAAAAAACACACAAACAAGAAGACGAGTACGAATTCTCTCGTCCCAAGTGGTTCTACCTAGACCCACAAGGACAAATACAAGGGCCCGTTTCAAGAATCGACTTGAAAAGATGGAGTGATGCGGGCTATTTCTCGCCTGATTTTAAGGTTTGGAAAGATGGTCAGACACCCGATCGGGCTATCTTATTGACAGACATGCTTTCTAGCAGTTTTAGCAAATGATAGCAGTTGCTGATATCAGTTAGTTACAGTTGTTTTTTACAGTTATGCTTCAGGGGACATGTTTTGATCATCTTTTTTATGTGGGTCAGATTATTTTACTTGTCAATATAGTTAAGTTTAATCTATTTGTTTTATAGTTTTCTTGAATATATTTGCTTGAGTTAGTAATGTTAAATAATTTTACTGATTTTTTCTAAAATGATAGTGACTTGTAATTGTGTTTTTATAAATCATTAAAACTAGTGAACGAAATCCGCGCGCTGTGGCGGGGTGCTAAAATTTGTAATGCTTGATTTTGATGATCTGTATATTAGTATTTACCATGCGAAAAAAATTCACGTCGAAACGTTGATAAAAATAAGCACGACGCAACAACAAATCCATAAATGTATAAGACATCAAATTTTAAAGATTGTAAGAAGAAAAAAATATGTAAAAAAAATACGAAACCTTGAAGTAGCTTTGACGACTTATACCTTTGTGTTTCGATGACTTGTACATTATCATACAAATCGGTTTCGAATAAAATTTACCCCGAAACGTAGATAAAAATAAGAAATCCGCAACGGTATATTCGGAATTTTATAAAATACCATATTTTAAAAGTTATAAAAGAAAAAAAAGTTATGAGTAAGCAAGTGTTAAAATCTGGCTGAACAAAAAAATTTAAAAAATAAATGGAAAGTATAGAGGATGTATTGCAACTTTAAAATTAGAGCAAATTACTATTTTGGCCTCTATAGTTTAGTCTGTTTAACTATTTTAGCTCAAAAAATACTCTTTTAAAGTTCTAACGGTTTTGGCCCCCCTACTTCCGTTAAAATACAACACATCAGAGGCAAGAACGAATTGACACTTATACCCCTCATGTGCCTCTCATGTGATGTCTTTTAACGAAACTAACTTAATGTCATCAAAATATTCTTTTTTGGGCTGAAATAGTTAAACAAGCTAAACCACCGGGACCAAAATAGTAATGTGCTCAAATTAGTAAGTTTATTGGTTTCAATTCTACGTTTCATTTTATTCAACCTTTTGATATGTGATAGATTTTCTCTTTAAAGATATCAATTACATATTTTTGGATATTTCAATGGTTCTACTATTGTTAAAATTAAAATGTATTCTTTAATGATATAAGTAACCCCCCCACCCCCATCACAAATCTAATTAGGGTTTGGAAATGAGAAGACCCAAGACAGTCTTCAACTGGTTGGATAAGACCTTAGCAATTATCTTGTAGAGGACCTCAACTCTCATTTCCGAACCCTCGGGCGGCAGGCTAGTGGCACACGCCAGGGATGGCTGAGCCGGAATTTGATGGTGGTTCACACATGTGCATGGAAACCCGCTTCAAGTCTAAGTGTCGGTAGGACTAGGGTTTTGCATGGCGTGTACACGTATGTGCATGGGGACTAAAGTCAGTGATTTCGGATCCTAAACGGGTCAAGGACAACACGATTCTCGTGAGTATGGAACTAAGGGTCGTACGAGTAATGAGGTGTACGGATGAGACGAGTATCGAGGTTTATTTAATTGCGTAGTAATCCGACAAAGGTAGTGCCGAATCTGATAATGTAATTGTATGTTTGACAGGTTCGAGAATCAAACGAGCGGGCAGGGTGCAGAGTAGGAACTCGGACTACATACTGTCAAGAGGTGTTAATATATTTAGTCGTGTTAAGGGTTTCGGGTTCTAGTCCGATATGTTTTGAGTATAAAATGATTATTAAGGAGTAGTAGGGTCTATGGTGTGTTCATAGAAATATGTGAGCTAAAGGTATGAGTAATTAATATGTGACGTGATAAGGGTGGATCGGGGAGAGTCAGGCTTTAAGCAAAATGCTTATGATTTCATGTGGGGTATATGTTGTTCTAGTGTCATGTGCGAATTATAGGTGTAGTTAACGAGTCATGTATATGGCGTGATATATTATGTACTTTATATTTGTGTGACGAGTTTGCACCGTTATCTATATGACATGGCAAACGAGATTTTTGAAGGATGAGCTCCTTCGGGAAGTCACCAACGGTGACACTTATTTAACAAGTTAATGATGAGATCAGGTTGCGTCGAACACCCTGACGAGGGTGACCCTGACGAGGGTGCAGTGACGAGGTATGTGTTTACGTGGGTATTTATATATGTGTGGTATTGCATGCAAACGTTATGCATGTGGTGATATTAATGTGGTAATGTTAGTGTGACGTGTAAATTATATTATTATGGTATGTAGAGTTAGATTGACCGTTGTGTTAGGATTGTGACGTGACGTGTATAACTATCGTGTCAGTTAATTGTAAGAGCCTTGGTTAAGGCCGAGTATGTTGATGTCTAGGGTGTTGTGGTGATAACTAAAGGTCGGGATAATACGAGTGCTAGAGTATGAGCCATTAGTGTAGCAAATCAGACCTATGTCGGCAAGACTATGGGAGTATTATTATAATAATTATTATTAATTACGGACGAGTCTGGGGTAATGTACATGTATGGGATAACGTGTGATACAGGGGTTATCTATTTCTTAATGTTTTGGTAAACTACTTTATAAGGACCGTGGGTTTCGAGTAAACTTTAAATAACCGTTATGACGAGTTAGCTTTCAATTAAATCACTCATCGTAGCTGACTTTGTGTGTGCGATAGATTGTTTTGCAGCCAAGCGTTGCGTTGACGTATTTTGTCTTGGGAGCGGCGCTACTCGGATTGGTGTGCAGGCATTCGTGTGGTAAACTTAATAACGTTAAATAGTAATAAATGAGTATTGAAAGACTTCCACTTTAATTTGATTTACAATAACTGTGTTTTAAATGAGAATGACCCGTTATGAGTACCAACTATAGGATGTCTGGGTCAGGGTCTTACAAGTTGATATTAGAGCTGTGGTTTAAGAGAAAATCGGTGTTTTTATAAAATAAAATACCTTAACTTAAACTGAAATTGGGACGAGGGTGAAACGGATACCACCACGAGTAACCGCGAGCCAAGAGGTACGTCTTTCGAGTTAAGCAGTAATAATTAATTACCCTTTGTGTAGTGTTACACTAGGTAAAGCGATTGGTGTGAGTAAGTGATATATGGTTCCGTGTGGGAACATGATGTGTGTTATGTGTTGTAGTAGTATGTAGAACTACGTGGAATATGTGTACGATTAACTTGTATTATGTTTTGGTGATTTGAGTACTGTAGAATTGCATTGATTGCGGTTATGTGAGATAGTTTGGTTTGTTAACGTGCTTTAATGATGTTCTGTGTAACCTTGTGTGGTATGCAATTGTGATCATAGTGACAAATTGATAGATTAATGCGTGGTTCTATGTGAGTTGTGTGGGATGCATGCGCATTCGGTGTGTGTGAAAGATAGAAAGCTAATGTGAATATGATGGGAAAGGTTTAGAGTACGAGCAGTAATGTGGACCACCAAATTGTATTTGATCACCGTGATTTGGCAGTCTATGATTACTCTCATATTCTGGATTTGTTCCCATAGTAATCACTCCAACGTTCTATCTTGAGTAGGATTAGGTGGTTAAGACGAAGCATACGAGAGCGGTCAGGCGAGGAGCTCTGGCTAGGATGAGGGCAGACCATCAGGACGAACCAACGGCTGCTGTTGAAAAAATAGTCAGCAACACGGGAGTAGTACTGGTGCTTCCTACGCCAAGCATAGTTAGGACTGAGGAAGGTGGCGTTCCACATGGTGCTTTGACCCAAACTATCGGATGGAAGAGGCGAGCGGTGTCGACAGTACACGATTTCCCTCCAGGATGTGGACTTGCGTGGCTGAAGGATCAACCGCGTGTGACAGATAAGAGAGCTCTACTCCAAGAGGATCCGACAATTGATCCGGGATCCGACGAGGAAGAACCAGAGGAGGATGCAGTAGATGAACCTGAGGCAGTTAAGTAGTAACTTCGCAAACACTGTTTGAAATGATTTGATTTTCTGAATGATCGGTGATAGTGACAATTACCACGAGATATTGTGAGGTGAATTGTTTGATTAGATGCTTATATGGTGCGAGGTTTGACTGGAATGCTGACTATTTGGTTTTGATATTGACTATTTGGACATGGTTAACAATAAGTGTGTGCATGAATGCGCGGTATGGTGCTTGTAGTAGGAAGCTATATGTAGTATGGCGTAATGTGACGATTATATTTTGCGTGGCGTGGGTCCATACTAGATGTAAATTCTGGTGTGATCGATTAGATGGTGTGAGTAGACTTGTATAGATGGGAATATGCATAAACGAGGATTTTGAATTGGTCCGTATCAACGGTCGTATGATAGTATCACCTATGTGTTTTGGGTGATGGTTTGAAGTATAATGGGTGCATTGCATCTTGCATGAATATGCAGGGCGGGGTCCTGTGGAAAATTATGATTATAAATATTATGTGTAGAAATGTGTAGAATGTTGACTTGTGTCTAGGTCGAGTAGTGTGTTTCCTTAAACCATTAATACTACCAGTAGGGGTACGACTGTGTGAATCCTGTGTGAATATGTGATGACGTGTGGCAGGAGCTACCGTTGTAATAAATAGAAGGTAGGGTTCAAGAGTTCGTGTGTTTATAAATGGTGAGGTCTTATTGTATGCATGAAAGTTTACTCAAGTTTAGCTAATTGAGTGCACTTTGGGCGAGCTAGAAGGTGGGTTATTGGTACTCATGTAGAACATAGTATGATCTGTAGTTATGGTGTGTCGATATGTCCTTGTAATACACCCGTAGTCATGCATAGGATGACTGGTCGGTGTATTCAGGTATAGTCTTTCTATCTATACAATTTTCTCAACGGTGATACATCGATGCGATACGCGGACTTTCGACGTTATTCAATACGATCAGCAAGGTGCCCTTATGAGATACCTATACTTATATCTCGGGAATGCGGAGCACAAAGCCAAGAGGTGCGGTGATGAGAGTTGATGAGGAAAGCGTTACGTGGAAGCTTGATCGGCGACAACTATGACGTGATCGAGATGACGACGCTGAAGACTTCAGCACGAGGTAAAAGTGCTGACAGAAGGATCTTCGTGGAATGCGTTCCATATAGAGAATTTTGTCAAGATAGGAAACAAGAACGTAGAAATAATTACTCTAAACAGGACAAGGGGTGGCTGAGGTTTGTGACAAGACGGATTTCACGTTCGCATTTAATGAATGAGACGCGATCGGTGATCATGTGGTAATGTCAGAGCAACAATGGCAAGAGTGGAGCGAAGGAGAGTTAAGTGTAGGTTTGCACATAAGTTCTGGGAAACGGGGTGCCTACGCGGGAGGACACTTGATTAGTTTAAAGTGAGCTCCTATGGAGCATTCAGGTGAAGCCAGTGTTTGGCCGTCGGAGCAGACATGACGATGTTAAGTGATCATTGAGGAACGTCAAGAGCTGATAAAAAATAACTCGATTATAAAGTGTATGTGCTTACTTAGGGACGTGTTGAACATGTGATGCAGAAGTAAATGGAAACTATGATAGAGAAATTTGTGGAGACCAGGATAGCTTCACGCGAACTCCTGGAAATAATTTGAAGTGAATGTAACGCATTTAAGAGTAAGGCAGTGGTGCCTATGCAGTTAGGAAACACCGTAGGGTGGTGATTAGGGTATGGGATGAGAAGGACGACGAATGATCCTAAATATGAAAAGCCAGGAACGTCACCGGGGGACGACCATCGGAATAACGAGATCGTCAGGATTATACAAAGAGTGACGGAATGGATGTCATGATCAAATAATGGAGACAAAATAAGTAAACAAGTAACCGCTGATGTGGGTGTAAGACCTCAACCCGGGCATCCTACAGTTGGTTCTCATAACGGGTCATTCTCTTTAAAACACATTTATTATTAAACAAACTACAGCGGAAGTCTTTCTAAAATCATTTATTACTATTTAATTGTTATTAAATTTATCTCATGAATGCCTGCACGCCAGATCCGAGCAACACCGTTCCCAAGCCAAGATACGTCAATCACCAAGCTCATCTACAAAACAATCTAACGTACACACAAAGTCAGCTACGCTGAGTAAGTTCTAATAGTTTAATTTAATTAAAAACCATCTCGTCGTAAAAGTTATTTATCTTTACTCTGGACCCTTTGGTCCTTAGGAAATAGTTTTATACTTGGTTATCTTATAGATCACCCCCATTATCCCATGATACATCAAAAGGTTCACCTCCCAAGACTCATGCCACAACTTTAATCCTGTAAGTTCTATCGACATGACTCGAACTTACAACACAAGTAACTCATAACCTTCAACCCATATTAACTCAACAACCTAATTAACCCCACTAACCCCTAGACCTTGACTTACTCAGCCTTGACCATAGCTTTCACAATCAACTGACACAACAGCTATAAACAATTCCTTAAAATCCTGGCACCACAGTCGCTTAAACTCTACATAACACAATAAGGTCATCCACACTTCACATTAATATCAACACATTAGTATCATCTAAATATCATCCCATGCACAACAAATAAAACTCGACACTTGAATGAAAATTTAACCAAATATAATAAGCACGCAAACACATACCTCATCAATACACCCTCGTCAGGGTTACCCTCGTCAGGGCATTAACACACCCCGAGCTCATCATTAACCTGTTAAATAAATGTCACCATTGGTGACTTCCCGAAGGACCTCGTCCTCCACAATCCCGTTTGTCGTGTCATAACGACAACGATGCAAACACAATACCCGTCGTGCCACAAGGACAACGACACAAACATACAACACAAATATAAACATATAATATCGTACTACACTTATGTGATTTGTTATCCACACTTAAACCTCACACATAGAATTAGGACAATATTTATCCCACATGCAAACATAAGCATTTAGCTTAAAGCCCGACTCTCCCTATCCAACCCTTAACATGTTATACATTATTAACTCGTATCTATAGCTCATGTTTACCTAAGAACACACCATTGACCCTATGACTCCTTAATAATCATTTTATATCAAAACCCATCGGGTTAGAACCCGAAACCCTTAACACGATCAAATATATTAACATCTATTGACAATATGTACGATAGCCCCAAAATAATAAACATTTAAAAGTAGGGGATTAGAAACTCACTGGTTATGCTGAGTCTCAGTCCTTGCTCTGCAACTCATCCGTCCAAGCTCGAATGCAAAACCTGACAAACGTGTGATCACGTGATCAGAACACGTTCTAGACATATGTTGCATATCGTATAAACAAAATAGATCCCGATACTCAGTCTCATTAGCTTGACATATCATCCCTAAGTAACCCTAGTTCCACACGTTCATGTAATCCAGACCGTCCTTGAATTACTTGGAACTCGCATACCCGAACCGGCTTCATACCATGCATGCACAACGTGACCGTGCAACTGAACTCCTACGAGAGCACACGTACTCGAACCGGGTCGCATACCCACATGCAAGCCGTGCATCGTGAAAGCCTTACCATGCTAACGTGTGATCCCGCATCGGGTCCTCCTTTCATGTACGCCTTGCAGAGCACCACCACCCCGACAACCCTCACCCGATTCCTTCCACACGCCGGATACATCACCACCACCATCATCCTCATCGGGCAAAAACCCTAACCGAGTTCGCTGTTGTCTTCGTACCAACCTCACCCCGTGCTTCACCGTGTTCCTAGTCTTCGTCCTCATTGTTGTGTTTAACACTCGCCGTAACCACCACTGCCACACGTCGCTACCCATTCTCCCCACAACTCCCTTTTTTTGCTGCCTCCTGTTGCGTCCTTAGCCACCCACACAACCGACCACCACCGTGCTCGGCTCTCCCATCATCACCGGCGCCCTCCATGTACCATCGTCTAGTCCTCTACGTGTTCTCGCTGCCGGGTCACCACCTTGTGCCGTCGCATACCAACGTACGCCACTAAGTCGCCATCATGGCGCCTCCATCTTCCCCCGTGACCATCTCTAGTCATCACCACCACCGAAACAGTCACCCTACCCTAAGTCCTAATCAGTTCCCGAAACAAGAAATAGAATAATAGGGTTCGAGAGTTACCTTACGCACCAATGTGCACCTTCTCCGCCATCACCGCCGCTAGTCCGATGTGCCAACACTGCCGTGTCCCTCCTTCTTTTTTCCGGCGACTCCCTCTCTTTCTCGGCTTATTCCTTCCGTCGCACAAGGTCACGCCAATATGGCTTAAGGTTTTTCGATAGTTTCTTATATGTATCTTACAATTACATCCGGGTCCTCGATTATTCTAAATTGTGCGTTTTTAGTTTGAACTGTTCAATAACGACCATTCGCGTCTATTTCGGTTGTCTCACATAACACTTTCGGCCCTCGCTACCCGTCACTAGGCTAGCTATGGTTTTAGGGTTGTCCGTTAACCCGACCCGTTAGCTATTTGGTTTTAGGGACGTTACAGTGGGTTAATAGAAGTGAAAATTTAAGAGCGAGTAATAAGGGAATATGTAAATGAAATCTACAAGTCTCACAGTTAAAAGTAAGCAATGGAGAAGACTTCTTTGAACACCAAGGTTTGTGGCCGCGTTGAAAAGTGATGAGCATAATGATACGTATATGAAAGAGAACGGGTAGCACCTAAGGGTCTTGGTGCAGGGTTAGAGAATAGAAAGGAGGAGCGGTGTCAGTTGTGCCAACGTAGGATTCGAGGACGAATCCTCTTTTAAGGAGGGTAGACTTGTAACATATCAAAAATCTGTAAGCTAGTGGTGCAGGTTACTTGACGACCCGAATAAATAATTAATGTAATGGTGAGCAGGTTTAATCAAGGGAGGTGCGTTTAACTACCGAAATAGACGTAGTTAGCCGTATAAAGAGGGGTCGAGAGCGATGCGCGCAATATAGAAATAGAGGGACCCGAATGTAAAAGTTAAAGGTTTAAATAAGAACTAAAGGGATAACCCTAAGCCATTCAGCCTAGGGGTGTTGCGCGACGGCAGACGAAAGGGGAGGAAGACGGAGGTTCGGAGCACAAAAATTCACTACACATTAAGGTAATCTCCGTTTAAATCCTTGTATACATCTATTTGCGTGTTTGGTTAGGGAGCTTCATAAGGTTTTTGGGTTCCCTCGGCTGTGACCGGCGACAAGGACAGAGGCGGTGAGGTGGCTGACTTCGGTGGTGGTGGCGGCCTACGTTAGCGCCGACTGTGGAGATGGTGGTAGCGCACGATAATGGTGACGGAAGTGGGCTGTAGGTGGTGGTGGTTCCGGACGCAGCAGGAGGCGGCAACACTAGAGTGGTGTGGTGAGGTGGTGGTGACGAGTGGCAGTGGTGGAGTACGACCGAGTTGAGAAGACCGATGCGAGGCTGCTGTGATGACTGCGGTGGTGCGACTGAGGGGCCGGCGGGGGAGGTATGGGATGTATTGCATGGCGGAAATGTGAAACGAAGGGCGAAGACGGCGGTGGCGCACGGTGATAGCGCATAGTGACGACCGTGTACTTAGATACGATGGCGGCAGGCTAGTGGCACATGACGGGGATGGCTGAGCCAGAATTGCATGGTGGTTCACGCACGTGCATGGAAACCTGCTTCAAGTCTAAGTGTCGGTGGGACTAGGGTTTTGCATGGCGTGTACACGTGTGTGCATGGGGACTAAAGTCAGTGATTTCGGATCCTAAATGGGTCAAGGACAACCCGATTCTCGTGAGTATGGAACTAAGGGTCGTACGAGTAATGAGGTTTACGAATGAGACGAGTATCGAGGTTTAATTAATTGCGTCGTAATCCGACAAAAGGTAGTGCCGAATCTGATCATGTAATCGTACGTTTGACAGGTTCGAGAATCAAGCGAGCGGGCAGGGTGCATAGTAGGAACTCGGACTCAGCATAACCGTGAGTTTCTAATTCCCCCTTCTTTAAATGTTTACTGTTTTGAGGCTAGCGTACACACTGTCAAGAGGTGTTATTGTATTTAGTCGTGTTAAGGGTTTCGGGTTCTAGTCCGATATGTTTCGAGTATAAAATGATTATTAAGGAGTCGTAAGGTCTATGGTGTGTTCATAGAAATATGTGAGGTAAAGGTATGAGTTATTAATATGTGACGTGATAAGGGTGGATCAGGGAGAGCCGGGCTTTAAGCTAAATGCTTATGATTTCATGTGGGGTATATGTTTTTCTAGTGTCATGTGTGAATTACAGGTGTAGTTAAGGAGTCATGTATATGATGTGTTATATTATGTGCTTTATATTTGTGTGACGTGTTTGCACCGTTGTCTATATGACATGGCAAACGAGATTTGTGAAGGATGAGCTCCTTCGGGAAGTCACCAACGGTGACACTTATTTAACAGGTTAACGATGAGCTCAGGGTGTGTCGAACACCCTGACGAGGGGGGCAGTGACGAGATATGTGTTTACGCGGGTATTTATGTATGTGTGGTATTGAATGCAAACGTTGAGCTATATTGATTACGCATGTGATGATATTAATGTGGTAATGTTAGTGTGACGTGTAAATTATATTATTGTGGTGTGTAGAGTTAGATTGACCGTTGTGTTAGGATTGTGACGTGTATAACTGTCATGTCAGTTAATTGTAAGAGCCTTGGTTAAGGCCGAGTAAGTTGATGTCTAGGGTGTTGTGGTGATAACTAAAGGTCGAGATAGTACGAGTGCTAGAGTATGAGTCATTAGTGTAGCAAGTCAGACCTATGTCGGCAAGACTAGGAGAGTATTATTATAATTATTATTATTAATTACGGGACGAGTCTGGGGTAATGTACTAGTATGGGATACCGTGTATTGTTTTGGTAAACTACTTTATAAGGACCATGGGTTCCGAGTAAACTTTAAATAACCGTTATGACGAGTTAGCTTTCAAGTAAACTAAACTATTAGAACTAACTCATCGTAGCTGACTTTGTGTGTGCGATAGATTGTTTTGCAGGTAAGCGTTGCGTTGACGTATCTTGCGGTGCTACTCGGATTGGTGTGCAGACATTCGTGAGGTAAACTTAATAACATTAAATAGTAATAAATGAGTTTTGAAAGACTTCCGCTGTAATTTGATTTACAATAACTGTGTTTTAAATAAGAATGACTTGTTATGAGTACCAACTGTAGGATGCCCGGGTCAGGGTCTTACAAATATCTTAGATGGTCCTTTGATTGTGAGCGAAGTTGTTTCTTGGGCTAAGAAGAGTAAATGGAAGTCATGATTTTCAACGTTGATTTAAAAAAAAGTATACTATAATTTGAATTGGAAATTTCTCCTTGCTATGTTGGACCATATGGGGCTCCATTCTCGCTGGTGTAATTGGGTGATAGGCTGTTTAGTCTCGAGTAGAGGATTTGTCCTCGTCAATGAGTCCCCAAAAGGGGAGTTTCCCTTCAAGAGAGGCCTTAGACAGGGGACCCCCTCTCCCCTTTCCTTTTTATATTAGCCATGGAGGCGTTGAACGTTTTTATGTGTAAGGCCATTAACTTGTGTATTCTGC
The DNA here is from genome assembly GCA_023525975.1 of Smallanthus sonchifolius. Lineage (NCBI taxonomy): Eukaryota > Viridiplantae > Streptophyta > Magnoliopsida > Asterales > Asteraceae > Smallanthus > Smallanthus sonchifolius. Next base: position 28,644,783 of record CM042029.1, on the reverse strand, counting down.
AACCAGAAACTGATATGTGGAGGTGCTGATTCCCAAGACGGCTAAAGCCACTTCCAAGCAGGCTAAGCCGGCGTGTTGTTTTTAGCCTGCTATATGACTTTCTTTGGCTCACTTGATTTTAGCATGTTATATGACTTTTCTTGGCCCACTTGATTTTAGCCTGTTATATGACTTTCCTTAGCCGGCTATTTGCCTTTGTTTAGCCCACTTGAATAAATAAAAAATAGTGTGACTTTGATATATAACTTTTCTTAACCCACTTAATTTTAGCCTTTGTTTGTATAATTCAAATGTCCATTTTGGTAATTTTCCCAAATAAAAATGAGGGATGTGTGAGCAACAAATTGAGTAAATGTAACTTGGCTTGTGAGATCCACTTGCTTCATGACATAAATATAATGTTTTTAATACTAGAATTTAATTTTATTATTTTAATACTAGAATTAATTTTTAAGGTTTTTATTTTTCTCTCGTTACTTTTAAATATAATGTTTTAGAATATTCTAATTATACCGTTGCGATGTCCTTATTTTCATTTACGTTTCGATATAAATTTTAGAGTAAACTACGATTTTAGTTTCTATGTTATGTCCAAGTACCACTTTTAATCCATTGGTCATAATTTTGTTTTTATAGTCATTGTGGTTTTTAATTTTTCCTAATTAACTACGATGATTTAATGTCATCCAACTTTTCTATTAAGTTTTTATCAAAAAGCCAAAATACACTTAGACAGAAATGGTTACTATAAAATAAAAATACAAATATAAAATATATAAACAAATTTACTCTTAAATTAATTAAAAACAATAATTTTTTTTATTTTTTATTGGCCCCACATCACCTCTACCCCCACTTCTTCCCCTTCATCTCTCTATGTCTCTCTCGACCATCTCCAGCACCACCATCTCCGGCACCCTCTTAGAGGATCGCCCTCTTAGGCGATCGCTACCATTACCACTCGCCGACATCGTCTGAACCAACACTAGATGCATCTTCAATCTTCAAAGAAACCCTAAATTTATTTTCTTTTAAGGTTTTTTTCCAGATTATAATTTTTAAATTTTTATTATTAATTATTCAACCCGTGTAATACACACGGTTCTAACCTAGTTATAAAATATGACATTAATATTATGTAAAATGCCGTCAATTTTCCCTTTTGACTTTGAAATAATTGCGAATGGGTGCTTTGATTGCTAATCCAACAACGTGATGCACAGCCACGATGAAAATCTTCTAGAAATGTTTAAATAAGTTATAATTTGGACGATCTCTTTTCACGTTGTACAACCTCCAAATCATTGCTTACTCTTAAAATAAAACTACAACTATAACATAATCAACGGTCGCTGACTATATAAAAAATAAGCTAACCCGCTTAGATCTTGCACATTTAAAAAGCCTCAAGTTTTATACATTTTACTTCGTTTGATTTTAAGGTTTTGAAAAGTTAAAAACAAAAAAATTAGTATACTTGAAAAAAATTATTTTTACTAAACTCACTCTAACATTAATACGTGTGATTGTGTGACTTTAATAAATTGTATACAAAAAATGTGGGGAAAATTACCAAAATGGGCATTTGACCAGTCAAACTTACAAAAATGGATAAACTTTTTCAGCCTACTTCGATATGGTCATTTAGGCATGAAGCCGGCTGAAGTAAGCTAGTTCAGCCGGCTTCAAATTCCGTGCCAAACCATCTTTTTTCAGATGTTCAGCCAACCAGAAACTGACACGTGGAGGTGCTGATTCCCAAGACGGCTAAAGCCCACTTCTAAGTAGGCTAAGTCGGCGTTTTTTTTAGCCTGCTATATGACTTTCCTTAGCCCACTTGATTTTAGCCTGCTATGTGACTATCCTTAGCCGGCTATTTGCCTTTGTTTAAGCCACTTGAATAAATAAAAAATAGTATGACTTTGTTATATGACTTTCCTCAGCCCACTTAATTTTAGCTTTTGTTTGTATAATTCAAATGTCCATTTTGGTAATTTTCCCAAATAAAAATGAGGGATGTGTAGGCAACAAATTGAGTAACAGTAACTTGGCTTGTGAGATTCACTTGCTTCATGACATAAATAACAGTGACGTCACATTCGATTTGTAAATATAAAGAGGGAGTTGTAGGTTTCCACATTAAAATAGTATGACTTTGCTATATATGACTTTACTTAGCTCACTTGATTTTAACTAAAAAATAGTGAAACATTAATTGTGTAAGCTAAAATCAAGTGGGTTAAGAAAAGTCATACTATTTTTTATTTATCCAAGTGGGCTAAACAAAGGCAAACAGTCGGCTAAGGAAAGTCATATAGCAGGCTAAAATCAAGTGGGCTAAGGAAAGTCATATAGCAGGCTAAAAAAAACACGTCGGCTTAGACTGCTTGGAAGTGGGCTTTAGCTGTCTTGGGAATCAGCACCTTCACGTGTCAGTTTCTAGTTGGCTGAACATCTGAAAAAAAGCTGGTTTGGCACGGAATTTGAAGTCGGCTAAACTAGCCTACTTCAGTCGGCTTCATGCCTAAATGACAATATCGAAGTAGGCTGAAAAAGTTTGTCAATTTTTATAAGTTTGACTGGTCAAATGTCCATTTTGGTAATTTTTCTAAAAATGTGCATCACATATTCCCATTAGTTAGGATTTTAAGGAAAAAAAATACATTTTTTTTAATGAAAAATGCTCTGACTTTATAATTCGCTAAAAATCCCAAAAGATTGACCTGACCGTGAACATAATAATATATTTTTACGCATGTTCACTTGTTATTAATCTCTCATAGAAAATTGTCGTTAAACATGGATCCGCTCTTATTTCAACCAAATATCAAATAAAGTACATAAAATCAAACCCTAACAAAACAGAGATTACGAATGAGTTTGAAACAATTATAATTGAAATCTTCAAATACAAGACCGGATCATTAATGCAATGATCTATGACATACAAGACTCAAAGAACTCCAGAAACATCTATGTGATGTAACCCTAATTGCAACAGCAAGATGAACAGACGAAGAGAAATCTTCTTAATTTTTTTTTATGATGTGAAATCATCTCAAATTTTTTTGTCTAATTGTTAATCTTCTTTAGGATTTGTTTTATCACGAATTGAATGAAAGCATATGTTGGTATGTTACAATTCCTGACCAGATGTCATGATCGCACCTAAGTGGTGATATTCCATCTCCGCGTGTCCACTTGGCTATTATGCTAAAATCGTTGGATTTTAGCGATCCAGATTTCATTTATGACAGTTTTTCGTCTCCACAACTGAAGAATACCTTTTTTTTTACCTTGAATGAAGAGTACGATTAAAGTAAGTCGAAGAAAAGGAATCAATGCCAAACTGTGATTCAACAATAATTTTCATGATCAAATACCTTTTACCATGATTGAATGGTGCGATTGAAGGAAACAGGTAAAGAACAATCGATGGAATCGACGATTAAGAAACAGAATCCCAATATTCTTATAAAAAATATTGAAAACTAATAAAATAATATTAAAAACTAATATATTTAACAGGGGTAAAATTGTTATAATCTAAAAAATGATTTAAAAATGGTATATATATATATATATATATATATATATATATATATGATATTTAAGGTTTTAGTTGGGGTATATATGATAGGGTTGAGTTCATGAGAAAACTCGCGAAAACCGACCCAAACGAACTCTGATTGAGCTCATTCCAGCGGCGTTACAACCGGCTCGTCAAACTCAATCTAAAGCCTAAATCTAAAACCTAAAATATAAACCCTAAAAGTTAAACTCAACCCCTAAAAACCTAAAACCTCCACCCCACCCCTAAAAACCTAAAACATCCACCCCACCCCACCCCAAATGCATGCGACATCAAGAGCTTTACAGCAAATTGCTGAAACTCGTCATTACAAGGCATGTTTTCAACTTCAATCCTTAGGTTTTCAATCTACACATCCATTGTTATGACTAATTGCTATTTCAATCATCCTATGTATCTCGCTTGTTCGAAAACCCTAATTCCGTAGCCTATATCTTCGCCACTTATATGTTTCAGTTATGAGATTCATTCAAATTACAGGTTTCATGATACAAATTAGGTTAGTAAGTTATCAATCAAAACGTAAAAATTAAATGATCCCTAGAATATGTAGATAAGTTTGTAAGAGCTACAAGTTGATTCGTGTTTTCTTATCAATATTGGATTCTGAGTATTGTAAGCTAGATGATAAGCAACCATTTGCGGAAATCTAAGAGACTAAATGACCTACTTACGGTTGGTGGGCTTAAAACATAAGAATGCTTCCGGTTCGAGATGATATCAAACCCAAGGATCAAATGACATAAACTTGTATTCAAGTTTGGATAGGATTTTCACAGGCTTGGTGATGTCGGTCAAACGGTCTATTAAATTAAACACAACCTAACCTAGACTCTCTAGTTAAATTCTAGACAAATCTACTAAACTAGACCACAAAGACATGCAAGTGTACCTATCAATTGTAACATAGCTAAAGGAAGTCCGGATATCGAACCCACGAGACACTGACTATAGCACTAACTAGACTCTGACTAAGACTTAACTGTTTTATTTGATGGGGGGGGGGGGGGGAGTTCTATGAACTAAAGTTAACTACTAAAACTTAAGTGAACTAAATGAGTAATACTACCAAGATAACTAACCAATAATACAAAGACTTTAGGGAAATCAGTAAAGAAGGAAGACTCACCTAGGCTGCGAATCCTGATTACTAAACTTGGCTTCTATTGGATATGGGACATGTAATGGAACTGGGATCCTAAGATATAACACCTTTAAACCACCTAATAGATTCCTGATCAATCTCAGAATGTGACCGGAAGGAACTCAAGGGATACTAATTACACCAGTACTCGGATTACCTCTCGGTCTCACCGATTATGCTAAAGAACTCAAAAGACAGCTCACCTCTCGGTCTTACTATCTCAATACATCAAAGATGCAAGAAGCATTCTGAATTCAACCTGTTTAACACGAATTAACAAAGACACTAGACGTCCTCTCAGACTGTTCAATCTCAGAAACCCTAGAATCGAAGACTAACCGATTACCTATCACTTTTCAGGTTTTTAGATAAGACGAACACTTGATATATTAAGTTGTTGATTGATAATCCTATGGTTACTACGTCTAGCAAACCACACCCGAATCACAAACTCAAAGTAGGCGATCTAATACATATCTATTTATGAAAGACATTCACCAAGACATGTACGAAACAATTTAACCAATCAAAGATCAAAATCAAGCATGCATATTCATTAAACAGTCAAACTCAGATCTGGTCTAAAGCATAAAATCCAAAACGAATACCACAAACCGATAAAAATCCAAACTTTAGCAAACAATCATTATTAACCTAGGTAGATCTATGGTCTTAGCCAAGAAACATGGTAAAAACAGAGGATTCAAAGTTAAACAGAGCAAACATAAGGTCCAGAAACAAATCAAAACGAATATTAATGATCAATCGTGACCGAACGATTCAAAGTCTAACCCGATTCAACGCAATACTTCAACCTCTTGATCCAAAGCCTTTCCTTTGCTCAAATTCGCCCAAAGATTCTCCCTTGACGGCAATGTGTGTAGAAATCCAGAACATAATCGTTTAAATTGCAAAAACCTAAAAATTAGGTTTTTTCCGGATTTTCGACACTCTCGCGTACCGCGAGAGGCTTGGGGAGGTCCCTTGCGTATCGTGAGGGACAAACTAGTCGGGGCCTCTCCTGGATTCCCTCGCGTACCACGAGGGCTTTGTGGATCTTCCTGCGTACCATGGGAGGTTAACTTTCACAAAAAAAATGATTTTTTCTCTTTTTCGTTCCGCTCTTTTCTCGTTGCTTGATTTCTCCGGTATTTAGCTTCATTTTCCGCTTCTTTTGCACACTCTAACCTGCAATCGTGACCCAGACTCAGTATGAACTAAAAACGACACAAAACGAGTACAAAACTATACAATTTCACATAATTACACTAGGATAAACGTATATGTTTTGCAACACATCGAACATCCCCACACTTACTCTTTTTTCGTCCTCGAAAAAGATATCTGCGATGGAATCACAACTGGACATACAATTATCAATCTCTAATATTATTCCGCACAAATATAATCACGCATTAAAGTGCAATAACCGGTTTTTCTTTCCGACTAAACCCAAACACCAAATTTCAAGCCCCCGAGAAGTGTTCTAAATCCATTTTATACAGTATATCAATCTATCTATGGGTCTCACACTTAAAGGCTACAGTTCCACCTAATCCCGTCTCACGGTCATGTTTAGGCCCAGATTAGATCATATAGATATTCCCACCACGGGAAACTCAAATTTACATGTTTTTTATAATTTAGTGGATTATGGAGCGAATGTCATGAGTAATATTAATTATATATGAATCAACCTTACCTAGGGGTGCGTCTGCCAAGTCACCATCCCGGAAGGTAGCACATAGGATTCAGTCTATCTATTAAGCATATAAGAATAAACCCATAGGCGTATCCACAGAGTCACCATCCCCATGGGAAACACGTAGGTCTATCTTATTTATCTAAGCATTGATCACTCAAATCCCAACCCATGGGTGTATCCACAGAGTCACTATCCCCATGGGAAACACGTAGGTCAAGACTCAAGCTTTCAGTTTATTAATTATACTCATTAATGAATGGAATTATAGTTGCGGGCGCCACCGAATCTCAGATTTATTTTCATAAAATGAAATTGGTGTGCCATTAGAATTTTTAAAAACCTCTAAATTTAAGCTTACCGTGGTACCTATCACCCTATGTTAACAGTTTCAGTTTTACCGTTTCCCTAAGATGAGAACCCACGAGATTTCTTGATTTATTTAAGTTATTAATCGTAAACAACACTCTCAGGATGTTTAAGCTTTTAATATTGGCTAGGCCTACCGATTCATCAAAACTTAGACACGTTTTTTATTGTTTATTATATTTCATTTTAAACACAGTTTATGCCCAGTTTTAACTATCATTTTTCATATACTTGCAAGATTTCTAGTTCAAAAGACATTATATATATATATATATATATATATATATATATATTAGATTCAAACCTAAACTAATGTTTCCCATCCCCACACTTAAAATTCACATTGTCCTCAATGTGGACCGAGAAACGACGATAAAATAAAAGAAATATGCAAAAAGAAAATAAAAAATTAAAATAAGACAGAATTAAAAATAAAATAAAAATAAAATATACAAAAATCATAACAGACTTCCCTTATATAATGACTGTGATATTCCTCGTAAGTCACCAAGATTCCAAATAATTCCTCACGAACGAAAGCGACTTATTTCTAAACAAACTAACAACCATAACAAACAACCACGATAATATATATACAAACACAACCAACCCTACCGAGCCCCCCAAGTACAAAATAATATATACATCAGAGTTAATATACATGCCAAAATAAAAAAAATACATAAAAACAAATACAGAATGAAAAATACAAAAACACTATGTACAACCGGGCAAAAGGTGTTGTCGGTGATCACTGATCTCCACCCATATCTGGCTGATCCTGCTGGTGCTGGTCTGGTGCCCTGAAAAATGGTGGGATCCGGAAGCCCTGCTGCATCATATACCGAATGGCGTCGTCCTGTCGATCCATCCGGGCATCTAAATGATCCAACAGCTAATCACGAAGCTCCTCGATGGTAAGCGGTGTTGGCGGACTCTGGCGGAGTAGGTACTGAATCTGGGGGCGCTCAATATGGTGTGGAATCCTCTGTCGAGCTGTGGGCGACCCCATCTGTATAGCCTGCTCGGCAGGCGTCCCGACAGGTGGTGGGACCTACATGGTCAACTATCATACATGACTCAAATTACACTGAATTTGACTCAAACCACTTCACAAAATCAACATCAACTCGACAAAGGCTATTGGACTTAATAAACAAAACCAATTTACTAAATTCATACCATATAGTCTGTGCAAGACTCGAATTACAAACCCAATTAGCCAGATGTACATTACAAGTGACTCGAATGCAAATTGAAACAAGGAATCGTACCTGATTGGCGACAAAGTGAGTGACCTAGGTCTTGTAATGGCAATCGTAGGACCAATGGTGGTGATGGTAGTGATGGCCTGATGAGCGTTGCGACGGTGGTGGGTGGCGATGAGCAGCGGCTGAAGGTGAATGGTGATGGCCGGAATGGTATTAGGTGGTGGCGGTAGACGAAGTGGTGATGCCGGAGCGCGATTAGGGGTAGAAGGTGTTGTATGATGGTAGGCGATGGACGATGGTGAGTGGTGGTGGTCGGTGGTGATAGTGATGAAGACGACCCACATTTGGGGATTTTTTTTTTTTCTGATTTTTAAAACCCCCCGCGTACCGCAAGATATACCCACACAACTCATGCGTAGCATGAGGGATGTTTTAAACAGGGTGTCTTTTGGATGCCCGTGTACCACGAGAAAACCTGGTAGGTCCCACGCGCCGCAAGGGCTGAATAATTTTTTCGGTCCCTTTTGTCTCTCGCGTACCGCGAGAGATTGTTTATAGTGCCTCGCGTACCGCGGGGAGCCTTCAATCACCGAAAGTTAAGGCCGATTTTATACTTAGAAAAATTTTCACCCCTTAACAATTTTTTTAACTTGTTTTTTCAAAAGTTGTTCCAGCCTTAGAATTTTAAGCAAACATACTTGGAACCTTGTTTTTGATGGTTTTCCTTTGCCACTTTAGCCACAATTCCTTGAAACACACGAAAACAAAAGAACACACAAACCGAAAATATACAAAAACTAGATGAAAATGAAAACATAGAAATTTACAAACTCTACACTCGGGATTTCGCCCAAGGATTTACACTCTCTTAACTTTAGTCTCCTGGCTTGTCGAGGAGAAACTCATCCCCTCAACCTTCTGAATCGATCCTCCGATGTAATGCTTCAGTCTATGACCGTTTACCTTCCACGAGCTACCCTCACCATCATGTAACTCCACCGTGCCGTATGGAAATGCCTCTTTTAACGTGTACGGTCCTGTCCACCTAGACTTAAGCTTTCCTGGGGATAGTTTTAACCTAGAATTATATACCAAGACCTTATCCCCATATGCGAACTATTTCACTCCTCTCAACTGACGATCGTGCAACGCCTTTGTATGCTCTTTGTAACTCCAAGAACGTGCGTATGCTTCGTCACGCAATTCATCCAACTCATGTAACTGGAGAAACCGGTGTTGTGCTGCTGTAGGCAAGTCAAGGTTGACTGCATTTAAGGCCCAATATGCCTTGTGTTATATGTATACAGACGAGATAGGGGTTAGGATGTAAAGAAATAAAACCGTAGAAAGTGTAGAAAATCTTTAGAACGTGGCCACATGTATAAGGAGAGAAATACGTCAAAAAAAATTAAGCCTACACATGCTTAATAATTTGCATATGCAAATCAGATGTAAGTCTCTCCATCTTTTTACATGTGTGTAACTTTTTTATACATCATTTTTTAAATTATACCATAAATTTGAGCATTTTTTTTTATCTTTTCAACGATTATGATAATGCTATATCTAAAAATAAAAACGACCAACTTCGTGTTGTTTGAAATTGAGTGTTTTTATGGTGTTTTATGACATTTTTATGTTTATGATGTTTTACACTTTTGGCATAAAAATTCAACGCGACGATTAATTTTTCATTATGTATTACAACCATGATATTAAATTTAACATCAACGTACAAAAAAGTTTATTTTTCGTACATGCTCCTAGGCTCCCTTCTTCGAGGTTGATTCCCCCAGATCAAATGACAAGGAGCCAAAAGCGAAGATGGCATCGGAGGAATCTGATGGCTAGGCGAATGGGGGGTTTAATACTCCGAGTCAACAGGGTTGGTTGGAAAGTCTAAGAGGAGCCGTGATAAAGAATAGCCTCGGCTGAAGGGAAATCAAAGCGGGATATGGATCAAATCCTCCCCCCCCCCAAAAAAATGTACCAAACTCAACATAGATGGATCAGCTGCTATAGGAGAGAGTGCAGGTGGTGGTATCCTGAGAAAGAGTTAAGGTCAAATTTTCTTTTTTCCTTCTCTTCATTCTATCACAATGGTACTAACATGATGGCTGAGACTAGAGCTCTCAGAGATGGGTTCAACCTATGTTCTGATAAGGGCATCCAAGTGAATGACATCGAATCTTATTCCAAAGTTATGGTGGACTCCATCCTTGGTCTTATATCCACCCCTTTACATGTGCTTTACTTGATCAGAGAATGCATAGGCTTATTGTCTTCTGGCATGATGGTTTCTCACATCTATAGACAAGGCAACTCAATTGCAGACAGACTGGCTTCTCATGCTTACTCTCATAGGTCTGATTGCATCGTTGAAGCTGCTTCTTCTCTCTTGCAAACAAGCCTACTACAATGACAAGGAAGGCCTTTTTTTTCGTGTTCCTGGAATGCTTTCTTTCATCAAAGTCACGTAAGAAATAGAAAACGTACAACTCGTACAACTAAAGGCTTGTCAATTCTTGGTGTAATACTCACTCGGAAATGATGGGTGTCAGAATTGATCACTTTTCAGGCAGTCTCATCTGTGTAAGAATTAGGAATTCCTCTTCCAACTCGTCCCAGAATGGGCGTTATGGCAAAGAACAAGAAGAAAACAAAATGATAAATTTGTCCAATAGTCACAAATGGTGCCTCCACAGGTTGACATCCGATCCAACCTAGTAGTAAGCGATCCGCCAAAAGCAACCAAAATATTCCTTGGTGAATAGGGCGAAAACTTGAACTGCGTACATACATACTTTTAAAAAAAAGGTAAAGCCAACATACATATAAAAACCGATGCTATTGCGGCTACACCTCCCGCTTTAAAATTTATTTTTCATACACATGGGAAATCAAACAAATCAAAAACCGATTTTGCATTATATATATAAATTTTATATGTGAAGTTATATGTATACAGACGAGACAAGGGTTAGGATATAAAGAAATAAAACCGTAGAAAGTGTAGAAAATCTTTAGAACGTGGCCACATGTATAAGGAGAGAAATACGTCAAAAAAAATTAAGCCTACACATGCTTAATAATTTGCATATGCAAATCAGATGCAAGTCTCTCCATCTTTTTTACATGTCTGTAACTTTTTTATACATCATTTTTTAAATTATATCATAAATTTGAGTTTTTTTTATCTTTTCAACGATTATGATAATGCTATATCTAAAAAAAAACAACCAACTTCGTGTTTTTTGAAATTGAGTGTTTTTATGGTGTTTTATGACATTTTTATGTTTATGGTGTTTTACATTTTTGGCATAAAAATTCAACGTGACGATTAATTTTTCATTATGTATTACAACCATGATATTAAATTTAACATCAACGTACAAAAAGTTTAAACGCATGTGCGGGTGTGTAAAACACCATGTATAAAGTTGACACCCAGATAAAACACCATGTGTAAATTGTCACACAGGTGTAAAACACAATGTGTAACTTGACAGCCAGGTGTAAAACATGTGTAAATTGGCGCCAACATGTAAAAACATGTATACATTGACGTTTAAGTATGAAACACCATGTTTAAAGTGTTAAAAACACCATGTACATGGATGTTAAATTGTGTATAGGATGTTAAGTTTAACATCACAGTTGGTAATACATAATGAAAAACTAATCGCCATGTTGAAATTTGACGCCACGAGTGTATAACACCATGACAAAAGAAAAAAACGCCATGTACATGCGTTTAGTTTTTTTTTACATGGATGTTAAATTTAACATCACAGTTGTAATACACAACAAAAAAATTAATCATCATGTTAAAATTTTAAGCCAAAAGTGTAAAACACCATAAAAACGTCTAATTTCAAACAACACCTAGTTGGTTTTTTTTCTTCTTAATATAGCAATACCATACTCGTGGAAAACATAAAAAATACTCGATTTTATAATGAAATTATTTCTAAAAGATAATTATATATAAAAAACTTATGAACGTTTAAAAAAATGGGGGAAAAGACATGTGACTCGCATACGTAAACTTTTTGATTGGATCTTCCCATTCTACATTCCTGATGGTTTCTAATTTCCTACTATCAACCACAATACCACTATACAATGATCTTGTGGCCTTGATTCCTTCCTAAATTTTGTAAAGTTTGGGTCCTTTCTAGCGTAACTTCTATATATATATATATATATATATATGTATATATAAAGGGGAGGTTCAAATAAAAGAGAATTGTCATAAGAAGGATAAGAAGGACTAACAAGGTGAATGTATACGTGTTCGCCTTGAAATGAGAATTGTATTTTTCAAAGACAATCATTATAACAAAGATTTAGGTTGATACCTTATGTTATAATTGTAAAATGCTTGACAATAGACAATATTAACTTGCGATGGGTGGCGCGTGTGATAGCATCCAGGTTGGTTGTAGCGATGGGTCACTTGGCGGGTGGCGCAACACGTATGCGAGTAGTTTTCACTTTTAGTAGGTATGTTATGAGCAAAGTTTAGATGTGAAAAAAAAAGAGTTACAAAGAAATAAGTGTGTGGATAAACACAACGGTACAATATAGTTTAGTTCATTAAGTAGTTAGTTTACTTTTTTGAGCCCTAACCTAACTAGACTGAATTGTAACCACAAAAGTCATTGTTAAATTCCTTACTCCATACCTTTTACCTAAGCCTTTTCATTACAACCCTTTTAAAGCCATCTTGACCTGTATGTGATTTACTAATTGGTGGATAGTCGATTTTTGTACTAGCTTATGATAACGTTGTTTCATGGTTTGGTTTTGAGAGTCACATACATTAGCACCCCTTTTTTGCTAGAATAGAAAACAACCGAGTGGAGAGACAATTGTGAGGGGTGTGGGTTGGCATAATTGTATCTTATGGTGAGTCGAGCATGATTAGTTGATTCCATGTTTTAAAATGTAACACCTATTGCTTGTTTAGAGATGTAATTCTATAGAAGATGTAAGTTTTAGGAGTTAGTTACAATTTGGGGACGGGGATAACAAGGGGTTGAGGAGAATTGGTTGCGTAATATAGTGTAGAGAGCACAGGGACAAGAAAGATTCAAATGTGGGGATGTTCAACCAAAAGCGCAATAGGAGGCGGAAGGCGGTGAATTGGAGCAAAGTACTTGGTTAGGGAGCTCTAGAGAATAACGTTTGAAGATCTAGCTTTCCGGGTTGTGTGTTCAATTTTCTACATGTTCTGGTTCCTTGCTGTTTTCTAGTCATGTTTACTTTTGATTTGTGTTTGTTTACCATTATTATGGTCGACTAAATTCTTTATAGTTGTTTGATGAGATGATACTATGTTTAGATTGATTGTTGGATTTTTTGAATTATCAATGTAAGTTGTTATAGTGGATCTTATGGTGTGTATTTTCGATTGTTTTGGTCTTGTTTTGAAGTTACGCATGTAAGATCAGGTTAGTTTATCTTTAGAATATAAAAGTGCACCTATAATCTAAGTCTTGATACCTAACTGATAATAGATAAATCAATAACATATATTGTAGAATTGGTGAGCTACCTAGGAAATAGATCCGAATAAAAGGGTCTAGGAACTTGATAAGGTTTTCTTTAGTTGTCTAATCACATATTGTAATTCGTTAGGGCGCATATTTGTGTAGATAATTATATAAATTCTATGTCATAATGTAATTGATAATAAACTGGCTTCATTTGATTAAGGTATTGGTCAATTAAATCCACATTTCTTTCTTAGGCTAGATATTGATAGAGAATTGAATATCATGAGACATCTACCTCCCAGATTAAGATTTGGTACACGCTATATGCTATACTGCATGTGGTAGGCGTACTGTCTCTACATGTGTAGCTTGGTTATTAGTGATTATCATTAAAACTGAACTTGTGCAAGAAATCCCCTGATTAAAATTATGTTACAAATTACACACGTCAGTCAACGTAACCTAATCTACTGTTCGCTTTCGCTGTTTCTAGTTGATGGATTTGAACCAGATGAGTTTGAACTCATCGATTTATAGTAAACCGGAACTAATGAACCCAAAAATACCGGAACTAATGAACCCAAAAATGCAATCAGATGGGTTTGAACTCATTCAATAGAAAAGAATATTTTCCAAGATCAGAAACAGAAAATGAAATTTTGCCACACCACATGACAACACGTGTAATTTACTCTTAAAATTATATTAAACAAATACTAACCCATGAATAGTGAATTTGGTTTTTTTTCTTTTTAAGCCTTATAGTATGTATAATATACGCTTTTAACCCGTTTCATTTTCTATTAATTTCGTTTTCATTTTCTATTAATTCAAGCCAAAATACGGAGTGCGCGACTGATCGCGTTATCAAGGTCAATCAAAAACATTTATAAAATCTACTACTTAACTACCTTAGACTATAGATAGGGAAGTAGGGTTGTCGAATCCACAATTGCTTACTTTAGTAAATTCTAATTAAAACACAGATCAAATAAAGATGTAACTTTCTCCAAACTTCAGGTTCTAGGTTTATGCAAAATTCAGTTGTTTATTGGACACCACATAGACATAGTGTTGGAAAATCAGTTAAAACAGTAATTAAAGACAGATTGCTGTCAGCAACCTATACGACTAGTTTCGTCACAAACCAGTACAATCCAACTACCCAATTTATCAATGCCAAGTTACCCATTTAGTTACCCATCCCGGCTACTAGGTTTTGTCATCAACCGACAAGATTGTAAAGCAAGAAACTCAAAGCATACACACAAACTGTTTAAATAAACTAATACATCAATTCATCAAGTTTGTGTTAAAAACTAACAAGATCCAACATACACAAACTGAATCATACACGAAACCTGTACGAACCATCCGTCGGGAGGAAGCCACACACAGCCTAGCCGCGCATGTTTGTCAGACACACGAGCATAGCTTCAATAGTTGATCCGGAACTCCTTATGCCTCTAAAAATCGCCCTCTGGTCGTCTAAGAAGCTCCCAAGATCAAATGATGACGACTTTAGGGTTTTAGGATTGTACATAGAGTCAAAACCCTCAAAAATCTTGTTTTTCTCTCTAGAGAGCGTAAGCTACGCCGATAGGGGCGTAAGCTACGCTCACCCCCTCTCTCCTACGCTCTTTCCTCTGTGCTACGCTCCTAAAACGCTCCTCGAAAAAACCTCTAGAGCGTAAGCTACGCCGTAACCAATTTTTCATATCCGGCTCGTCGAAACACCCCAAATCGATATATTATGGCCCCCGTGTTTCAATTTCTAGCTCACGATATGCTTCTGTGAAGTTTTGCACTGTAAAATTTCCTAATAAGCCACCATCGCTACATAGTTTCACATCCAATCTTTCTACTTCATCTCAAATGTTTCACAAAACGCGTACTTATCATCCAATCACCTTTAACAATAACACACTCAAAGTAAACGCGTTCAATGTTAAACCACACATAAAAACATATAATTAAACATTATAAACACCAAACAAACACACTCTGATCAGCAACTGTTTTTAGTTTTTTTTGTCAACGTTTCGGTATAATTTTTTTAAAAACGAAGTTTAATTCAAAATCGAGTGTTTTATCATTAGTGCGTTGTTGTACCGTTACGAGCCGAACCTATTATGAGCGAACAACATCATTATCGGTGTTGGTATTATCGGAACCCGAACTGGTAGTTTTTTATTCTTTTTTATTATTTAGTTTTATGTTTCTCTTTTGCGTTATAGTATATATAATATACGCTTTTAGCCCGTTTAATTTTCTATTAATTTCGTTTTCATTTAATAACTTTCTTTCGTTAGCTTTTCCCAAAATACGGAGTGCGCGACTGTTTTTAGTTTTTTTGGTCAATGTTCCGCGATAATTTTTTTTAAACAGAGTTTAATTCAAAATCAAGTTTTTTTATCGTTAGTGCGTTGTTGTACCGTTACGTGCCGAACCTATTATGAGCGAACAACATCATTGTAGGTGTTGGTATTATCGGAACCTGAACCGGTAGTTTTTTATTATTTAGTTTTATGTTTCTCTTTTAGATATTATACGCTTTTAGCCCGTTTCATTTTCTATTAATTTCGTTTTCCTATAATAACTTTCGTTCGTTAACTTTTTTCAAAATACGGAGTACGCGATTGCTTTTAGTTTTTTTTTAACTTCCGATATTTTTTTTTAAAACGGAGTTTAATTCAAAATCGAGTTTTTTTTTGTTAATGCGTTGTTGTACCGTTACTAGCCAAATCAAGTTTTTTTTATCGTTAGCGCGTTGTTGTACCGTTACGAGTCGAACCTATTATGAGCGAACAACATCATAGTCGATATTTGTATTATCGGAACCCGTATCGGTATTCGCTTTTATGGTTTTCAACGTCCCAAACCGGTAGTTTTTTTTCTTTTTTTTATTATTTAGTTTTATGTTTCTCTTTTAGATTTTTATTATTTCGTTTTACCATTGCGCCTACGTTTTTATGTACCTAAGTATAGTTATTTTTTAACCGCCTCAAACATTTAAGATCCGTTTCACACCGCGTCACGCGGGAATACAAATTAGATTATGTTTCAACGTCACCGCTAGTGGCGGATCTAGGAAAAAAATCCAGGGGTATCTGTCCATTCGTTCAGGGGTATCTGGATACATAAAACGGTAAAAAAAAAAAAAATTCTCACTGCGCGTAGCGACAGGTACCCCTGCCCTAGGCGTAGATCCGCCCCTGGTCACCGCAACGCGCGGCGGGTAAAACTAATGGTTATTAATAATCATAATGTTTCAAGAACAATTCAAACTACAAATTTTATTACAAGTTGCTATGATACGATTCCAGCAAATCTTGTCACTTACAAATAAAAGATAGAATAATATAATCGCTATTTAATGCCGTTTAACTAACACCAATAATATTATTTAGTAACCCCCATATCATACCATTTTATAAACTTTAGACTTTAGTATTACTGCTTCTTCAACCCCAACATCATCTTGTCCACAACCACCATGATATCACGATTACAATATTTAAGGATGCTCCTGTACCACTGCCAACAAAAAGAGGAAGATAGTTTATGTCACATTTTCATCGATATCAGGAAGACAGAAACATAATCTATACTATATAATAAATAAAGATTTTGATGTGTCACTTGTCACTTTCTCATGTATCCTTAACTTTTTTCCTCGCCTCTCTCCTATTAATTATACAAAAAAATTTAATTATTTTTTCTCTCTCCTATTAAACAATAATGACTTCTATAACTTTTTTTATATAACGTTTTTCATGAATATGTCATATGTAAATTTTTATTAATAAGTATAGTTAACATTGCATTTATTTAACACGTGTAATACAACGGGTTTTTAAAGTTTAATATGAATTAACATTTATCAGTTACATAAAAAAAGTTAATACTCAGCTAAAAAAATGTTTTAAAAATTAACTTAACATAATTTATAATTGTCACGTAAAATTTTGTTCAACTCGTGTAATACACGGGTTTTTAACAACATATATTTCTTATTACTAAGTATATATATAATTACATTTAATCAACTCATGTAATACACGGGATTTTAACCTAGTATAGAATCAAACAAAGTTGTTAACTAATGAATATGAACAATAAACATTTTTCTTACAAAACTATAAATTTCTACACTCGTTTTAAATTCATTTATAAAAAGAAGGAAAACAAAGATTGAATGGAAACTAATTAATGAAATTAGAAAAGTAATTTTAGGAATCAAATGGATTAATTGTAAGGAGGAGAGAGAGACAAGAAAACACAAAATTATGTGCACAGGAAAATGACAAGTGATACTTAGTGATTTATTAGCGTAACGATATAAATATGAAACGGTCAAAATAAGTTACAACTCTAAACAAATCTCAAATTGTTCTAGGAATATAGGCATAAATATTTGAATGAATCATTACTTAGAAGAATAAATGTGCATATATGTACCTATATCACAATTTGACACCAATGCTACTAGATCATCCTCCGTGAAAACCTGAAACACATAGGAAAACAATAATATCCGATGCCACAATTCTTGAAGGGACGGTATAATCAGTACTTGTAATAGTTTTGATCGAGTGTTACACGCGTAAATAATTAGATATTATCGTATATCTCCTTAGACATTTATATGTATTGTAGTATATATTATGTACAAAATTTGATCAAATTTGGTATTTTTATGGAAATTAGGGTAGAGTTCTTGGTACCTTTTTCTTTTCAACTATAGACTTGAATTGCCAAAAGAGATCATTAAGTTCTTCCCCATTAATGTCATATCCATGCTGATTGTAAAAAAAGAACAGATGATTAATGCAATACAAACAATGGTGTTATTTATTTACTCTATTCATAGGTCATGCAATGAGTTTAAAATGATAATCTACCTCAGAAAGTTTAGCTCTTAAAGCATGTCGTCCACTGCACAATAACATTTGAAAATTATTAGACTGCTTGGTACTCAAAGACCTTCATGATGTATTTGTATGTATATGTCGTATGAACCTAATCTCTCTCTCCCTCTCTGTCTATACATATCATTTGCGCTCGCAAACTAACATAATGTTAGCGCAAATAAACACGAGTCATATGCTTACTATGAAAGGTAACCAACTCTAACAAAAATACCTATGTTTTCCAAGTGTAAGTCCGAATTCATTGGATCGATGAAGTCCGATATCTTCAGGAGCTAAGATTTCATACGTGCTTTTGTTTTTTAGCATTCCGTCCTGAAATAGGAAGTGAACTAAGTTGTATCTCAAGGATTAAATCGATATAACTCAAACGAAAGAAAAAAAAAACGAAGACGAGGATTGGATAACTCCCAATATTATTACTCAGAGGAAATATAACTCAAAAACCTCTATTAAAACTCTCTTGATGAAACCCTAAACTGGTAACATCTATTTATAAACTTCACTAACAAGAAACCTAATAATCCTTGCAGCTTGGTCAAGCAACCCAATAAAACCCTTAACACATGGGTTGGGCCCGTTTCTTGGCCAGACAACAATTGAGCCAACAGTATCGATCAAGTTAATGACTATATTTAATGCACACAACATGTAAACGTATACTTTAACTACACGCAAGTAATATATAATCGTCCATATAGATGACCTAAACACGTCTTATGTTATTCTACTTTTGCAGCTAGAGATAACATAAAAAGTGGTGCCATGACTTATATAGGATCTACTGTGACCAACCTGATGGATCCCGCTTTCATGAGCAAACGCGTTAGCACCAACGATGGCCTTGTGTGGTTGCACATGCATTCCAGTGTACTCTTCAACCTAAATAACACATGCAAAATAAGTACATTGAGAGCTAAGTCATGTCAAGCTAAGATAGAATATAAGAAGTAATTAAAGCTTTGATATCTACCATTTTGCTAGCCATGTGAATATGTCTTGTATCAATGCCGGTATTAAGACCATCCAATGCATCTCCTTTGCATTTTATTGCCATAACCACCTATTTTTAATGAAAAGTGAAACATCCAATATAACTAAAAGTGATGCTGTTATAAGAAACATGGGTAACATGGGTAGTTTTAAACCCTCTTGATGACAAATGGTTTTTTCTTGTTTGAATTTGATTTAAGGGTTAGTCGTAATTTAAGACAGTAGACATTAGGAAAAATGGAAGTTGTTATGTGAATTTTAGTTTATCTTTTTCAATTTTCGTTTAACGTACATATAATTTACTTTCGTCCAATCAGTGTTGCAAAAATAACGATTAATCGCTAATCGGCAATTAACCTAGGAATTTGCCCTAATCGGCCTAAAACTCGCTAATCGGTTAAAGCTGGTCAAAATCGGCACTAGGCAACCCTAATCAGCCTTTGTGGCTTCCCGTTTTTCCGGCGAGATTCCGGCGAATTTCAGCCGACTTTCCGGCAAGATTCTTGTAAATTCAGGCGATTTAAAATATGTGTGTATATATATTTAATTTTGAAAATTACATAAAAAAAGGTGTATATATATATATATAATTTTGAAAATTATATATAAAAATGTATATATATATATATATATATATATATATATATATAAATCTAAAAATTACATATAAAAATTTTAATTCGATTAATCGCTAGTCAGTACCCCACCGGCTGACTAGCGTCTATCGATTTTTACGACATTGTGTCTAATAGTACTTTACTATACGCCACATTCACCTCTTCAAACGACGCGTTACCAGCCCTCTCCCCGATTCCGTTTATCGTTACTTCTAACTGCCTTGCACCTGAATAAGCCCCCTGTAATTTCCATAAGTTAGCATATTGATCAAGTGAAACATAAACCAAGAACATCACACACTATATATATCAAATACACCTACGTGTAAAGCATTGGCAGTAGCAAGTCCTAGATCATTATGACAATGGGCAGAAATGATAACATTCTCAACACCAGGGGTGTTGGCTTTTATGTCAGCAATAAGCTGCCCAAATTCACCAGGCAAGTTACAGCCAACCGTATCAGGAATGGCAAGAGTTGTTGCACCTGCCTTGATAGCTTCACCCAAGACTTCATATAAAAATTCTCTTTCTGATCTGTTAACGAATTAAGATAACTTTATACTTTTTAAAAACACTAAAATAAGTAAATAAATTATTGACTATTCTAGTTATTGTAACATGATTTTAGAAAAAAGAATACTATTTAAAAAGATCAATCATATAACTTTCTGGGTTTTCTTAATTTAACAAAATAACTAAAAGGGGTATTGAATTTTTGTAATGCTTTTACTTATAAATAAAATAAGTAAATAAATTATTGACTGTTCTACTTGTAGGCAAAAGCTCCAAACAATCAAACCAGGAGACCTACAACCCCATTATATGTATACATACGTACATTGTTGAATTTTAAAAATCAAAAGAAAATAAACCACTTAGACACTGACATGTGGCACTACCAAGTAATAGAAAAGAGACATGGCCGGTGACACTATTACGCACGTTACTCTTTAAATAGTATATAATGTGATTATCAAACTATATGTTTTTAAATATTAGTATTATCTTGTTATATAGTTTCCGTCCAATCGTGTATAATTCAACAAATGATAATAAGTAGAGAAAGGAAGGATTCATGTATGCAAAAGAAAGTCACATTCCATATACATAAAATATAATCAATTTTTGTATTATGGAATTTTTTCTAAATACCAGTTTTACATTACATGTACAATGTTTTTATGTTTGGATTTGTTTTATATTTAAGTATATGTATACTAAATGCATAGGTACATATTTAATATTTAAAAAAATATATTTATATAGTTTGAAATAATGTTATAGGAGATCTTGATACGATAAACAAGCATGTTCTACCGTCGGTTTTTCTACCACTCATGTAGAAGCTCATGTAGCGTAATTCGTGTTTGTATCGTGACATATAAAAGAAATTTAAGTTAATATTACATTTGCTATTGGATTAGGGTTAGAATTAGGTTTGATTATGGTGTACATAATTCTATATCTTGTCATATAAATATACAAGCATGTGATCTACATCTTACACATGTATAATTCTATATCTTGTTACGAGTTTAAGTTATTTATAAGTCGAGTAAATAGGAAAGAAAAGAGAAAACAAAACCAAAAACGGAATAGACAAATATAAAAAAAAAGTTGTTATTTTTATAAAAAAAATGTTACCTTGAAGCATCTTCAGCACCAAATTCAATGTCATTACATCCTAGACTCTTGGCATACCTCACCATACTCCTCACTCTTTCAAGCACTTGCATTTTCGACATATTCAACTTGTATGTCATATGAATATCACTTGTAGCTATAAACGTCAATATCCTCGGAAACTTGGCATATTTAACAGCCTCCCAAGCCTTATCGATATCCATCTTAGTGCACCTCGCTAGGCAACAAATAACCGGTACGTGGCCACCATCCGTGGTCGCATTTCCGACCTCTTGTGCTATCAACTTAACCGCTTCTAGTTCAGCTTTCGAGGACGCGGGGAACCCTGCTTCAATGACGTCAACGCCAAGTTTGGCTAGTTGAAATGCAATATCTAGCTTTTCCTTGGGTGTCAGTGTGACACCCGCGGATTGCTCCCCGTCACGAAGAGTGGTGTCGAAAATGCGAACATAGTTAGGGTCTGGAATGCGGTTAGGGATGTAGATTGGGCGGGCGGAACATATGATTGGGAATGGTTTGTTTTGTTGGGTTATTGGAGATTTGATCAAGGGCAAGATGGACCTTGAAGATTTGGAATGCATACCGGATTGGTGCAAAGTAGGTGTGTATGAGAGGAAGGATGCCATGGGTGTGTATGGGAGATGGTGAGGTTGATATGAAGAAGCAATGGCAACTGGCTATATATATACTAATGTGTTGTGATTCAAGCTTGCTAGATTTTATTTTTATATAGTGACACGTATCTTTTGCCAACTATATAATTGAATAATGAGAAGAAGAATGATGTGGATATTATTTAATATGCATAGTTAATTTACCTACTACTAACAGAAAAAAAAGTAATTAACTAACTGAAATTAAATTAGAAGTTGCAGTTAATTAACTTTGTATTAGAGATATATAAGAGCACCTCCAACGCAATTCTCAGATAGACGGATAGGTTATGTGGCGGAGGAGGTGTATTGGAGGCCTCGTCTGGCGTCTCGTTTGTTTGTCGGTGTTTGGATTCTCAAACGACAGCAAACGAAGAATGGTTGACACCTTGTTTAATATATAGTAGTTTAAAACCCGTGTACTACACATAAGGTGAAAAATATCAACAATCAGGCCCGGCTCAAAGTGGGGGCGGGGTGGGCGACGAGCCCGGGCCCGATGTCTTGAAGGGCCCAAAGTTTTTTAAAAACTTTATGTATGTTTTAAATAATATATTTAGTTTAAACATCTCTTAAGTATACATCAATATTTCCTTAGTGGAGTTGGTAAAACCACTTCCAAAAATTGTAGAGTTCACATGTTCAAGCCTTGCAACAACAATTTTATTTTTCATTTATCCTTGGTGTAGTTGAAAAAACCACCAGTAAATCCAACCTTTCAAACTTTCTTTAAAAGGTTTTCCACAAAAGCTCAAATTGTTTAAACATGTAAAGTTAAAACCAAAAGAAGATCAAAAAACGTATATATTTAAAAAAAATTATAGGGGCCTGTTGGTTTTTTCTCGTCCTGGGCCCAAAACATTCCGAATATTCTCGAGGCCGGCCTTGATAAAAATTATTAAATCTTTATGTATATATTTTATAGGTGTAAAAATATTTTTTTTGAAAACAAGTATCTACAAATTAATACATATAGGTGTACATATACTAAGGATAAAAAACAAAATTCAAAATATGTACAATTTTTTTTTGAACATCAATTTGGATCACTAACGGGCCACTGGCCCGTCGATCATCTCCAACACCCTTAGGAGGAAATCCACTATAGGTGAGAAAACCCATTGGCCCAGCCTGGAACCCATTTTTGTCATAAGTGAGACTTGAACCTAAGACTTTCCCATTTTAATAAAGTCTTGGGTACTTCACCTCACTATTTGGGCTGAAGATCACTGGCTTACAAATTAATATATAATAGGGTTTCGAAAATACGTTAATAATTATTATTTAATGTAATTTGACTTTTATTTATTATTTGATTGAAAATAAAAGTAACATAATTAGATTTTAAAGTTTTCTTATAATAAAGGATAGTTTAAAATAAATGTGTTTTATTAGTATAACTATGTTAAAACCCATGTATTACATGGATGAATAAAGACAACTTGTTGTAAACCAGCAGTTTTAATGAAGATTTCTATGTTTGATATTATTGGTAAAATAATTATCTTTTAAAAATATTTTATAAAAAAAATAAAAGAAATGTTCAATTTATAAAAAAAATTATGAACAAACATATTTTTTTAAATAAAAAACGTTTTATCAAAATAATTAGACAAATCATTATTATTTAATAGAAGAGAGAGACGGGAAACAAAAAAAATAAAGAAAAAGTGGTATAATTAATAGGGAGAGGTGGAAAAAATGTTGAGGGTGAATATGAGAGTGACAAGTGTCCCACTAAAACCTTTATTTATTATATAGTATAGATTAATATTTTCTTTAAAAATATAAAGTAAATTACACATATTGTCCTTAAATTATACTAGAAATTACACTCTCTGTCCTTTGACTTCAATAAGTACACCACAAGTCCTTTTTTTAAATAATTTTGCACACTCTATGTCCTTTACACTAACCGGTGTTAAGTTTTTCAGTTAAGTTTTGGTATGTGCCTTGCACATGAGGATATAATTGTCTTTTTACTCGTTAAAGGGCAATTTGTGTAATTTCTAGAAACCTTCCCCCATCTTTCCCTCGCTTCCAAAATGCCGGCTGATGTTATATCTCTCACTTCCAATCCAAATCTCTCTGTGTTAATACATATATTTTTTTTGTCAAAAGTAACAAGTTCAGGTACTAATGGTTTGAAGTAACAAGTTCAGGTACTAACTTTCATTTTTGTAACACTATTAGGTACTAAGACTAACGTCCGTTAACCTTTTTGTTAAGTTTAGGTAAAATGACCAAATTACCCTTTAATTACTTAAGGGACCATTTATATAACTAATTCTATTTTATGATAGGGATCATTTGTGTAATTTCTATAAAATATTAAATAAATAAACTTAAATCTAAATCATATTCTTCACACATAATCACAACAATGTCCAGTTCAAATCCACGCCCCCTCATCTCTTTCTCCACCATCATCATTGTGTAAGCCCTCAATTTTGAATTTCTGGGTTCTGTGATCAAACACAAGACGTTAATTGCTATTGCACCTTCGACCTTACCCCTTTGCCACTAGAGCTCACCATTTCAAAATCTCTCATGATTTGGCATTCAGTTCAAACAGAGAACAAATTAGCTTCACATACTTTGAAATCTTGCAATTGGTGGCTTCATATATGCAATGGTGTAGTCAACAATTTGGATACAACTCTACAAATTTGAGAGAATAATGAGAACCATCATCGTTTGATAACCCAAAGAGGGTGTGACTCGATGGTGTAGTCACGGCGTCCCCGGGTGTCTCGGATTGTTACGTGTGAGTGAGTGACTAGTCGGACCGGGTGCGGAATGCCCGTGACTAGGTGGAGAATCAAGTAACACAAAGTAATCCGACATCGAAAACACTTTCAAACTTCGTCTATTATAAAACTTGTAGGTTACAGAGATGTTACAAATGAGTGCGTACATAACTTCTGTCACCACAACCTATTTATATTAGACCTGATCTCTACGCACTTAACAAGGGCAAATTGTTCTTGCGTACTTAAAAAGTACGCATAGTATTCTTGCGTACCTGCTAAGTACGCAGGAAGTAATTCCTGCGCACATGCTAAGTGCACAAAACACTTAGAGAAAACAGACGACTAGTACATACATTAGTAATTACAACTCGATAACTACTACATACAGACACTAACATACAAAGACTAATACATACAAGACAAGTACAAAAACTAAGACAATATCCAGAGTGTTTGTCACATAAAAGTGCTTCAACAAATTCCCCCTTGACAACAGCTCTGGATTGTTTTCGGTCTTCACTGCTCCCCAGCTTTAGCTTCCATCTTCTTCTTATAGTCAAGGCAGAACTTGACCACCTCGTCGTATTTAGAAGCAAGGAACTTTGTCCACTCGTCCGTATACATGCAGTACTTGTCAGCTAGCTCCTCCAGATCTTTCACAGAAAAGTTTATGAAGCAGACTTCATCAAAAAATCTTATCAGTTCCATTGGCACTAAGCTTCCACTCTCAAACCACACCTTTCCAATCACCACTGCCTCGCCTGATTTAAGATCTACGTACCAGTATCATATGTTATCGAGGATATCCCGAGATAACTTGCTCAGGGGAATCTTGGTTTCACACAACACTGGCTTGTATACCAGTTTCTTTAAGCTTTTATGAGTCACGGGATGTCTAACATTCTTGTCCCTGACTCGCTTGGGCACTTGAGGCTTAAACGTTTCGAACATCCCAGATCTTACCTCTCGCTGCAGAACCTGCCACAAACCCATCGCTACTGCGTGATTTGAGTGACCCAGCAGCTCTCGGTTTCCTAGGTTCACAAGGTCATACTTTGGCAAGGAGTTGAAAGCTTCACTTGTTGGTTTAAAGTATTGAACCCCCCAGCTCGCTTAATTGCAAACAACTTCTTGTCATCCTTGAACCTCACAGCTAAGATCATACATGTCGCTCCATTTTGTCTATGATTGATGTCTTCTTCCAGACAGGAGCCGGATCCTTTGATGAACTTACAGGCGTATGTTTGCTTTTCTGCGGCTCTGGATCCACAGGTGTAGGGTCGGTAGGAAAGGCTTCAGTCAACGCCTCAACAGTACTTAGTTTCAAAGAATGAAGCTTCAAAATCTCTCCATCCTCAAACTCATATTATCCTTCCTCGTCACCCTTGGGAACTTCAATCATAACATCCTCATCCTCCTCATCCCAGTCATCACCAGACTCGATCTCTCCCTCTTCCAGATTGCAGAGAGCATCGATCTGTGCTTCTTTGGAATAGTCTGGCTCTAATAATAAGATCACATCATCCGACACGTCGTCAGATAGATCTTTTAATACGCCAGCCACAGACTTTCCTTTATCACGACCCGAAGCATCACCTCCACCTTCACTCCGAGTAGACTCCCCCTCAGCCATAGGAACAGCAGAAATGGGAACAATCGCCAAAGCCGACGATTGATGCTCACTTCCACTCGGTCCGGCTTTAGGATCCTTGTCCTAGTCATCACTCTTAGTTAGATCAACTAAGTGACATGCCTCTTCACTACTAGGCTTAGGTGGTTGATTCTCCAACAATTCTTTCAATCTCTCCCCCCGAGCAGCAAGCGTCTTGGCCATATCACAGGCCAGTTTAACCATAGCATCATGCTCCTTACGATGCTTTTCATCAACCGCTTGCTGTTTCTTCAAAGCGGCTACATCATCAATCAGTGAGTTTATCTGACCCTGTTGCTTGTCAGATTCTTCACGTGATTTCCGTACCATTTCAAGTAATCCAGCAACTTGAGTCTCTAGAGTAGTGATCCTGACATCTCTAGGATTAGGACCTCTAGACGACAATGCTTCGGCTTGATGAGTTGGGAAGGTGAAGATTTCATCAAAATCAAATCCATGAGTAAAAAATCCAACTCAGGAAATGGTTCACTGATGTGTTGGAGAGTGGTTATAGGGATTGAGGTAGGGATGATGGTTGTTTGGATGGTGGTTGGGGTGATGGTGACAGACTCAGTCAGAATTGGAGTCGTTACCACCACCCGGACAGATTGTACATGGAGGGTTACTATCACAGGAACCTCCTCTTTGATAGTAGTAGTAGCCACAACAGAGGTTACCAATGGCCTCCTCCTCCTCCTCTGTCGTCGATAAAGCTTCTGTGAAGGTGAAGTAGAAGTCGATCCAGTGCTCGCAGCTGTCATTGTTACTTGCCTCTGAGCACTTACTTCCACCTCACGAAGAATAGGTTGATGTTGCCTATCCTCCCGAGGCTTGTTGATACTTTCCCGTCTGCGTCTCTGTATAGCTGCATCCAAATCAGAATTGGGCTCATATTCACTTCTAGTTTCTTGTCTCTTTCTCTTGGAAGATGACTCGGGAAGGGTCACCTTCGTCAATCTCCTTGGGTGTGCCTGGGATGGTGCATCATCAGAATCAGATGAATCTGACTCGATTGCTTCTGAGTCGGATTCTTCAGCACCCCCACTTCCATGTTCTTCGTCTCCTCCTTCTTCATACATTTCATCCTTAGATTTAACTTCCTCTTCTTCCTGTTGTTCATCACTGTGTTCACTGAGTTCAGGCTCAGACTCTGCACTATACCATCTCCAATCTACAGGCGCCACATAATCTTCATTGATCAGGTGGCCAAAGAGTGGAGTATGTTCAGGGGTAGGTTCTACACTGCCTGGCATTAAGAACTGTGAGAAAACTCTCTTAGCCATCCACTTAACTTGAAATCTCTCCCCAATAGCAGGTAGATTAGGCAACGCATCATTTAGCAAGAGTTGCACAAATCTGGGGTATAGCAAGAATCTAAACCTCTCCGCCGTATTAATCTGATCAACTAGGGCTTTGTAGATGTAGCGGGAGAAGTTGTAGCCCTTGTTGGGAGACAGCCCAACCATAGCGGCTGCTAGATCATGACTCATGGCATCATTCCCTGCCTTCCTGGAAGACATGCACACGATCATAATGTGGGCAAAGTACCTCCACTGATCCAGCACCCACATCTTCTTGTAAGATGAATAATCCCGCACACCGACGTATCCCATACGTTGTCTCCAACACCTATCCACAAAGTAATCAGGATAGGATATTGTGTCGGTTGCAAGATCTCTGAACTGTAAGACCCGCCTGATGGTGTCCTCAGAAATGGCAATATCATTACCTGCCACGGTAGCCCGAATGACATTGGGGGTTACTGTGCAGTCAAGTTCTGTAGTATCCCAGAACTGCTCCAAGTACGGTCTTGATACGACAGGGTCTGCTGAAATAGCATAGCTTATCCTTGAGCGGTTCAAGAAATCAATGATCTCCCGGTATTCAAGTGAAGCACCCTTCCATTCTGGTTCAATAAGTGCCAGCAGATTGAAATCACTTGTAAATGCACGAGCCATCACTGCAAAAACAAACAGTAAACACAATAAGAACAAGAAGAGTCATTGAAAATGAATACACATGACCAAGTATAGCACAATCACATTTAACTGAAATCCAGACTTAGAAAAAATTTCAGATTTGACTTTCCTCCATACTTGGTAAGTACACAGGGTTTATGCCTTGCGTACTTAACAAGTACGCATGACTTATGTCTTGTGTACTTATTAAGTACACATGCTTAACACTTGGGCACAAATTTGAAAGTCCAAAATCTATAAAATGTGAAATTTGATGGCGATGTTGGTCACCAATGAGTCGTAAAACATGTTTATGACCATTGGAACCAAAATCAACATCAATCTTGTGCTACAACCCGGTCATTTTGACCTTAGTTTCGACCGGCGCAAACCCATGTTCACCCACATAGTCAAAACCAAAATCAACAAGTGTTATGGACAAATTTGGTAATGTAAGGCTTCAAATGATGTTATTAAACTAGCTTTAAGGCATAATTTCATTCAAAAACGCCCAAAATCGGTCGAAATTCCATCATCAAAACCCTAGTTTCTCAAAGTCACAAATCGGTCAATATCACATGATTTAACGGATGAAATAGTCCTAGATTCTCACCAAATGTTAGTTAGATGATGTTGAAACTAGAATCGGGACGAAAAACCATTCGGGAACACACGAATTTTTGAAAAATGATCAGGGAGGATGCAACAGTGCAATGTTTTGAAACCCGGACCGGACCGGCCGGTCGGACCGGGAACCGGTGGTCTGACCGGTCCGGTTACATGTGTTGAACCGTTTGTGCAGCGAACCGGTGGTCGGACCGGTTGAACCGCTTGACTATTTTTTTTTATTTTTTTTTAATCTTTTTTAAGTCTCTTAGCTTCTTATTTCGTAGGTAATTGTAAGTTTAAAATTATTGGAATTGACTTGTTGGTGGTTTTTGAAAGGATTAAAAGCTATTTAGACTGATATATTTTTATAATATTTATGACGTCGTCCGGTTATTAAATCCGGTCCGACCGGTCGGACCGGTCCAACCAGTGGACCGGTAAGGAGACCGGTTCGACGTCCGGTCCGGTTCTGAAAACATTGCAACAGTGTCTAAAATTTGAAATGAGATGAACTCAGAAAAAACCTAAGTCCTGTATATATACCCCACGCATTTGGGTCTTGCGTACTTAGCAAGTGCGCAAGACTTAAAGCTTGCGTACTTAACAAGTATGCATGACTTAAGTCTTGCGTACTTACAAGTACGCAAGGTTTAATTCCTGCGCACTTGTCAAGTACGCAAAAACCCTTGTGTTTCACAAATTTCAACTCAAATAATGAAGAAGTCAAAGTCAAATAACGAACAGGATAAGCATATTCAATCAAGAGGATTCAAAATCAATTCAAGAAGGTTAAACGCAAATATTTTTGGCTTTTTCTGATTAGAATGAACTGTACGTAAACTTAAAATCTTTTTGATCTTTTCTGAGTAGAGATATACAAGTATATACACACACTATTTTTGTTCAAAGACACGAGCAGAAGATCACATCAGGCTAAACAATAGCAATAATGATACAAGATAAACATCAAAGAATATGGGATCATGTCATGGATTGCTATTTATTCATACGTAATAAGCACATAAACAAGTAATTCAAGTTGGCAATATTATAAGATTTGAAACCATAAGCATCTTAGTATCATGTTCTTGTGTGTTAAGGTAATAGTTATGAATATACAATGTGTGTCCCACAGTTATGCTATGAACTTACTTTGCACTGATCTCAAGGCATCTAAGACTTTCCCGATGTTTTTCTAAATTTCCAGAATGAGGCTACATCAATTAGCATAGGAAAGATCAAACAGAATCCATAAGGATTATCAGGAATCATAAGATTCATAATCGAGTGATTCATTTGTCTTGGTTTCATGTGATTTCTTCAGTGAGTATCGGTATGATGATTCAGGATAATGAATATGGTGTTTGAGGATTTAGGTAAGGGGATCCAACTTTTATCTGGATTTAAATTTAATGAATCAGAAGTGATTCAAGGGTGAATACATGCTTAACGGTTGATGTCAAGACATATCTTGATTCAATCTCTCATTGCATACTTGTGAGTATGGGCAGTGAGATGAACCACATTAATTGTGCTAATGACCTAACCCGAAACTGGTCTCAGAAGAAAATAATTGCCAAAATCTAACATTCTGTATCTGATAGTGATCTTTTGCATTCTTTTACGCACACACACTGGCAAACATGGGTTCAAATCACAGTTGTAGTATTGATTTACTTTCCACACTACTAATGATTCAAAGACGCTTACAGCCTACTGACAATTCAAATTACTTGTAAATAAGCAGATTAAAAACACAACAATTTAAACAATCAAGTAAGCATGACGCAATCATTTCCCATATGTGCAAGCTAAGACGTTTAGATCATTTCTGATGTACTATCATTTCCTCTTTTCTCAAGAGAACTTTGAAATTTTTCAGGTTTTCTATTTTGTTTGGATTTTTGTAAAATATTTGAAAATTAACAGAACTATTCAGAAAACATTTAAGAGAAATAAAATTTAACTTTCATGAATTGAATTGATTTAAGAAAAACAAGTTTTCACTCCGGATTGAACATTCCTATCATGTTGACAAGATGTTCAAAACGTGTTCGATCAAACGCCTTAGTGAAAAGATCAGCAAAGTTGTCATCCGTGTGAACCTTTACAAGTTCAATGAGATGCTTTTCAGCACAATCACGGACAAAATGATGGCGAATTTCTATATGTTTAGTTTTGGAATGTTTCACTGGGTTGTTTGTGATGGACATGGTGGTATTGTTGTAAATGAACAGTGGAGTTCCAGTGAAGTTTAAGCCGTAATCTCTCAATTGCTGTTAAATCCACAATATCTGAGAACAACCGCTTGCTGCAGCAATGTACTCTGCTTCACATGTTGAGACAGAAACCGTCGACTGCCTCTTGCACCGCCAGGAAACCAGCCTGTCTCCCAAGAATTGACATCCACCTGAAGTTGATTTTCTTTCAAGGTTACAACCGCCATAGTCTGAATCAGTATAGGCTTTGAGGTCAAATGACTGCTGCTTTAAGTACCAAAGACCCAATCGGGGTTTCCCTTTCAAGTATCTGAATATCCTCTTGACAGCTATCATGTGAGACTCCTTTGGTTGTGACTGAAACCTTGAGCACAAACATACAGCAAACATTATGTCAGGCCTTGAAGCTGTGAGATACATAGGAGAACCGATCATCCCATGGTACAATTTACAATCCACATCCTTTCCATCTTTGTCTGGATGTAAACCGTGATTGACAGGGATAGGTGTGCCAAAAGTATTGCTATCATTCATCTTGTATTTCGACAAAATGTGTTGCACATACTTAGTTTGATGTAGATAGATGCCACCCTCTCTTTGACTGACTTGCAGACCTAGGAAGAATGACAATTCACCCATGTTGCTCATCTCAAACTTGGACTTCGTCACCTGTTCGAATTCCCTACACATCTCTTCAATTGTAGACCTAAAGATAATGTCGTCGACATACACTTGTATGAGTAGAATATCACCTCCTGCTTTGTGAATGAAGAGGGTCGAGTCAATTTGTCCACGATCAAAACCATTTGATAGTAGATGTTTTGATAACGTCTCATACCATGCCCGAGGTGCTTGATGAAGACCATAAAGTGCTTTGTCGAGCTTATACACTTTATTGATATTATGCGGATCTTCAAAGCCGGGAGGTTGAGTGACATAGACCTCTTCATGAACTTTTCCATACAGGAAAGCACTCTTCACATCAAGTTGATAGACCTTGAAGCCGACATAGGAGGCATAAGCCAGAAACAGTCGATCGACCTCAAGTCTAGCAACTGGGGCATATACTTCAGTGTAATCCAGGCCCTCTTGTTGATAAAATCCTTGAAAAACAAACCTTGCTTTATTCTTCACTATGACAAGACGATCATCCATTTTGCACTTGAACACCTAACTGGTTCCAGTTGGTTGTACCCCTCTTGGCAAGTCAACTAAATCCCACACATGCAACTTTTGGAATTGGGACAGTTCATCTTGCATCGCCTCAATCCAACAGTTATCAGTGAGAGCCTCCTTCACATTCTTCGGCTCCAACTGGGACACGAATGCAGCATGCAAACATGTTTCCATGATACCAATGTCAAGTATCTCAGTGTACAATCTAGTGTTCTCAGCAATGGTTCTATGACGAATCTGAACACCGGCATGAGGATCACCAATAATGTTGTCAATTGGATGATTCTTATGCACTCTCGCCTCTAGTATGAGCGGTTCCTGGAGATTTGTGTCTTGATTCGTGCTCAACTCCCCCATATCCTGTGATCTAGAAGACGACGATTTAATGTTAATTGGATCAGCTGGAGCTTCATTTCCTACACGAGTGTTAGGATTAGCTAGAGCGTCATCTCCATCAACATGGACAACTTCAACATCATCACTGTCATGAGTTCCAGATGCAGATGCAGCATTGGAATCGAGAGTTACAATGAGCACCATGGCACGAGTGGAGAAATTTGAATCATCACCGCCATTAAAGAAATCGTACACATCTGCGGCATCATCGGCAGACAAATCAAGAAGGTTGAAAGACTTGAATAGCGCATCATAATCAAAACCCCAAGCTGGACCAGTTGGTTCTGGTGGAATGATGTGTTTACTGCAATCCACTTTGAACCATTCCTCGAAAGTACGATTTCCTATATTATACACTCTCTTGCATGGTGAATTGGCAACATATCCTAAGAAAATGCCTTCCACTGCTTTTGCATGAAATTTGGATTTTTGATCCTTGTATTGTAGAAATAAGGAACATGGACTACCAAAAGGAACTTGGTAGTCAAGATTGTGAGGTCGATTGTTGATCAACTCATACCAAGTCTTGTTGTGCCTCTTCACAACCAGAACTCTATTCAAAACGTGACAAGCTGTATTTACTGCTTCTGCCCAGAAAGTTACAGGAAGCTTTGCATCTGACAGCATTGTCCCTGTAGTTTCGATCAAGGTTTTGTTCTTCCTTCCTGCAACTCCGTTCTGCTGAGGTGTGTACGGGGCACTAAATTCGTGACGGATACCCTTCTTGAGACAGAAAAGCTCCATCAAATTATTCTTAAATTCAGTTCCATTATAACTCATTATTCTTCTAACCTTCAACTTGCAAAGAGATTCCAAGCTCAGAATCGGGTATTGAAGAATGTCAGCAGTCTCGTCCTTCGTACCTAAAAAAATGCACCCAAGAAAAACGTGAGAAGTCATCAGTTACGACTAGACAGTATGACTTACCTCCAATACTCCTGATACTTATGGGGCCAAACAGATCCATATGTAATAGCTCCAAACGGGTATCTGTGACAACCCGAACTTTTCCAGCTAATTCCGTTAACCTAATCCAGTTAAAATTAACTTAATCAACTTAACTCAAACCCTAGGGACTACTTCTGTCATTTTCAAACTCTCATTACAAGGACTACTTGTGTAATTAGCCTAAACTCAATTCCATTTGACTTTGTAAAGTCAAAATCAAAAGATCCAAGTTCTATTGACTTTTGATAGTCAAACTAACCATATAGATAACCACATTCAAACTACAACGACCAATTCTGTCAATTTCCAAACTCCAATTCACATAAAACTACAGGGACTGAACCTGCCAAGTCCTAAAACCCAATCAGTTGACTTCCCAAAGTCAAAATCAATGAAACATGCGTATGTTGACTATTCTGAGTCAAACCCGTAACCTTTAATCCAAAATTCAACTCCATAAACCATGATCTGTTCCAATTCATAACCGAATTACACTTTAATGCAATGAACGATCGTTTATGAACATTAAAATCAATTACAGGTTCGTTATGAACCAACTAACAAAACCCATTTGATACTCTAGCTAACCACGACCGGATTTGATGGTTTTGGATTGGGATCGATCGTGGGTGAGCATGGGGGAGAGGCTCACTGGGGTTACTGATTAAAACCATATGGAATCGGGACTTGTTGCGATGACCCTAGCGGGCGGATTGGTTAAGGCAGTGTGTATGTGTGGGAGAGACCCGGGTTCGAGGCCGGGCTCCCACATCTATTTTTGAAACAGTTTTCTATAATATTTAATTAATAAAAATCAAACCCTATAATATTATATTATTATATAAATGTGTTTTAGCCCGGGAAACAACCCGTAGGCTCGGGTTTGAATTATTAACATATTTTATTATTATTCCCACTTTTATGAATAAAATATTATTGTTATTATCCACAAAAGAAATAATATGTTTATATTATTTTCAAACCCTAAATTTGTATAAAATAATATGTTTATATTATTTTCATCTCGTGACAAATCCTATTAAATAATATATATATATATATATATATATATATATATATATTATTTCGTATCGTTTTATACCTCGTGGGACGTTTAAACTATGTAATAATATAATTAGTTATATTATGTACTCGTAAATATATTATTATTTTTCTCAATTTTTGTGAATAACAAAACACCCGGTTATATTCATTATTATTCGTGTTATTCATCGCGTAAGGTAATTTCTAACTCCGTGGACACTTTCGTCCACTCTTGAATATTAGAGCGTTTCGTTAAGACGTTTATCATTCCGTGTCGATGTCACTATTCCCATTTTTGTCCCCAATTTATGTGTTTATAATTTTAGGGCATTCGTAAGTCGTTTGAGACTTACACACGTGGTTCCAACTTATCCTCTGTGTGATACTACCTACAACGCAACGCAGGTGAGTTTTCATGACCCCTTTTTACTGTTTTAACTTGGGGGAGAAAACATGATTAAACGAATTTGAGATTTTGTAATTCTTATGATATCAATGTTAAAACTAAGCGTAACACGCTATCACAGAAAGTCCTCAACTTATATCGGACCGTTAATATGGATCTTAGCGAGGTAATGTTTAGTAGTACTACTGGGTTTGACAATTCCCACCCGCGTTAGTCGCGCTAACTCGATTAGAGATCGAACTGGTGAAATGTTAGCCTACTCACACCGCCAGTGTTGATAGACCTGGCAGGAGGCAATAAACAAACAGTCAGCTTCGGTTGCGAGCGCTCGAGTTAAACATGAGCATAGGTTAGCTACCTATTGATACATACTGAATGAACATAAATCTGGTAAACGCTTATTTACATATATTGAAACTTGTGAACTCACCAACCTCGTGTTGACATATTTTCTTACATGTTTTCTCAGGTCACTATGATAAGACGCAGGTGCACGTTAGGGCATGCATGTGATTCAACTACTTTGATTATGACTTATTTATTTCTGTTTGGATTATTTTATTGTACTTGGTTTGGTTGGACGTTTTGGACTTTTGGACTTTGGTTTTGGGCGCGTGTGTTTTGCGCATTTACTTTCTTTACGCTTCCGCATTGAAACTCTGATTAGTATAATATTTTCATTTTGAGTCCCATGTAGAGTCGTTCAAAGTAACTAATGTCTGAGATCCTGGTTCGTCACTTCCCAAACGGTAAAACTCCATTAGTTGAAATTGGGGGTGTGACAGTATCAATGGAGTTTTGGAGCTTGGGCTTGTGAGACTTCCGTTGCTGTTTGCCCTTTTTACAAGGCATACAGTCATCTGCAACGGCAAAGCTCAACTTAGGAACACCGGTTACCAAACCGTTTCGAACAAGATGATTCATTCTTCGATAAGAAATGTGTCCGAGTTTCCTATGCCACAAGATTGAGTCAAGCTATGTCGCTTTGGTAATCAAACAAGTAGCAACTTATGAGGTGGTTGTTGCCACGCTCATATCGATCTGATAAGTGTCGTTTGTCCTTGGTGCTCGCATCAGAATCCAGTCTTCAAGAACTTCAAACCAGGTTTGAGAATTATGCATTCTGTCTTGTCAAACATAACTGAGTACTCCTTTTCGCACATCTGGGAGAAACTCAACAGGTTATGCTTCAGCTGCTCGCAGTAGTTGACGTTGTCGAAGCTAACACAACCATTCGAAACCACGCCTTGACACATGATACTACCGCCTTTCTCTCCAGCAAAGGCCACGTAGCCGCCTCTGAATGGTTTGACATCTTGAAGGAAGGCCATGTTACATGTCATGTGCCGGGAGCATCCACTATCTACATACCAATGATTAGAGATAGTACCCTTCGGATGTCCCTGCATGATTCACAAATAGATTAGTTTGATTTGGATACCCAAGCCATGGTGGTCTTGGGTCGTCCGTCTTTCTCAAAATAAACAACCTCTATTAACTCACAGTCGTGACTATAAAAATGGATGAATCTTTTGAAGACTTGGGATCAGGAGATTGAGAACTTTTGGATTTCTTGTTCCGGGACCTCTTCTTTTTCTTAACTGGAACAGTAGGCTTACATTCAATGGCAGCAGGTGAACTAGTGGAAGCTTCACCTAATTGAACTCCAGCCAGTTGTTTCAGCTTTCTCAATCTCTTGTTCCTTCTTCTCCTCTGTGGTTTGGAGAGTTTTACCACAGATTTCTCACCAGTTGGTGCACTACCAGAGGTAGATGCACAAGGTTTAGCAGGAAGCTTTTCCCTTTTTGGAACAGTTGGTTTAGCCTCAGATGTGGTCTTTGGCTTCACCAACGGTTTCACTGGTGGTTTCACCTCATTCTTCTTTGGACTCTTGGTCTGTTTCACTGGCTAGGTCTGGTGAAACCCGAGGCCGTTGATTTGTCCTTTTGACATTCACGAGCAAAGTGTCCAAAATTCTGACACTTATAGCACTTGGCTTTGGATTTATCAAAACTAACCTTGGCATTTGAATGCCCACCAATGAACTTTCTTCCTGTTCTGTTCAGGAAATGTTTGGCTCTTCTCAAGATCATGGCCATATTCCACTGAATATCCATATCCTCCATGTCATCTGGATCCACCTGATTAAAGTCTTCTTCTATGGTGGATCTGTTAGCTTGCCACCAATGAAGTTTTCATAGGCAAGCATACAAGATGAGAACAAAGCCACACTATCTTCAGCTATGTTGGCTATTGCAAGTTGGTTAGCTGGAGATGTGGGAGAAGGATTTCTTAAGGAATTCTGATGATGAGATCCAGAACTAGATCCAGATGCTGTATAGCAAGCATGACCACTGCAAACTTTTGAATTATCCTCCTCGTGAGAGTTCCTTGAGAAAAGGGCAATTCCAGAACCCGATAACTTGGTTGTGGAAGACGTCCCATAATACATAGACGGGTCTTATATTTGAGGTCTCCCTGAGCTCTCCTTTCTTTTTAGGTTCATATCATGTGCTTGAACCTTTCCAATTGCTTCATCAATAGTCATCTCATAAAACTTTGAGTTCTCTCTCATCAAGGTTATGTACATCTCAAATTTTGGTGGTAGGGCATCCAGAAACTTCTCAACTAACTCCTCATTCGGATAGATGAGGTCAAAAGCTTTCAGCTCAGTTTGCAGATGATAGAATCTAGAGATAAGCTCATCTATGGATTCATTCTCCAGATATCTGAAGCACTCATACTGCTTCCTAAGAAGATCCCTCTTACTCTTATTGATGTCACTGTTTCCCTCGAATCTCTTCTGTAAAGCCTTCCAGAGATCCTTGGAGTTATCGTATCCTCTAAAGGTGTGGAATAACTCACTTTCTTTTCTTCTTCATCAAGTTTGGAGATAGGTTTGGGAACTTCCTCATCAAGATATGTATATGTGGGATGCTTATAACCCTCTAGAATGGGTATCCAAAGTGAGGAATCGGTGTATGAGATATAATGCTCAAAGCGTGCTTTCCAGTTTGAGTAATCATTTACATTAAGCAGCTTTGGTGGTTTCTGTGGGGTTCCAATCTCGTTGTCATAATTCAGAAGATTACCGAGGTTCTGAAGATTTGCCATGTGAAACAGTTAGTCAAATTTCAGAAAAATCAAAGCAATGTGCGCACCTAAGTTTTGGTCTTGCGCACTTAAGAACTTGGTCTTGCGCACTTAAAATTTGCTCGTGCGTACTTAACAAGTACGCAGGAGTAAATGACAAGTACACAGGAAGGAGTTAAGTACGCAACAAGAAATGGTCTTGCGTACTTTCCAGAAATGGTAAGTACGCAGTTCACTTTTTCACCAACCCTCACCAACTTTTTCGGTCACTGGAATCTCACCGGAGACAGAAAAAATTGAAGATGTGACCAAACAAAATGAGCCAAAGGGTCAGAAAATCGTTTCTAACCAACCTTTGATGCTCAAAACACTCAAATACACAACAAAAGATCGGTTTTTGAGTGATTTTTGCTTCTAAAATAGTGCTCAAGAGATACCCCTATTTTATCACAAAAATCACCAAAATACACTTTCTTTTGCTTGTAAAACTCTGTAGGATGTGTAGAAGATGCTCCTAACACACTCACAACACTCGAAATCAAGAGCTTTGCTCTGATACCACTTGTAGGTCCCTGGGTGTCTCGGATCATTACGTGTGGGTGAGTGACTAGTCGGACCAGATGCGGAATGCCCGTGACTAGGTGGAGAATCAAGTAACACAAAGTAAACCGATAGCGAAAACACTTTCAAACTTCGTCTATTATAAAACTTGTAGGTTACAGAGATGTTACAAATGAGTGCGTACATAACTTATGTCATCACAACCTATTTATACTAATTGTTCTTGCGTACTTAACAAGTACGCAGAGTATTCTTGCGTACTTGCTAAGTACGCAAGAAGTAATGTAACATTTCTGATTTTACTATCCTTATTTATAATTCGATGTAACTCATTTAAATTTCAAAATCTAGTGCACCGGGATTATTTCATTCATACCAACAATTAAACATTTGACTCCAATACAAATCCACAAACCTTTTCACGGGTATACGTTATTAAAATCCGGTATATGTATATATTTATACAAATTCCAATCAAATGCATACACACATAGATACATTTACTAGGAATTGCATGGTTGCTTGAAACTTAAACCATTTTGAACCCTAAATTGGAAACCTACTCTCAATTTTGACTTTTTTTTTACTCAATTGACTTTCAAAAGTCAAACAGCCCAAATCTTGTTAATCCAAGGCTGCTACTCGATGATTTCCGGTTGAATTGGACTACACATGTTCACCCAAACAAGAATTGACCAAGTCCTGGCCCAAACATCAAACCAATTCGACCGATTACGTGGTCAATTTTCAAATTCAAACAAATTTGACTTTAATAGTCAAACCTGTATCAATCCTCCATTAATTCGTGAAGATCAACGCGTTTACGTCCCATGAATCACGTGAAAAAGTGCTTGGATGAATGTAGACCCTATTTGCGATCCAATTCATTCCCGAATCAAGGATTCGACGCGTGATTCCCGTCTAGCAACGGTTTCGGCTGACTCATAATCAAATCGGCTAAAATAGATAAAAATTATCAAATTAACATAGTCACACACCATCGTACACACACATCCCAACTCTCGATCAAACCGCATTTCACTTCTGGACTCCTGTCGATCGCCAAGAACAGCCGATCAGATTTCGTAGCCGTCTGCACTTGTTGCCCAATCAAAACGTGTAAGTTTTACGTCATTAGATTCGTAACCGAACCCTAAACAATAGCCCCCTATCAATTTATGTTAACAACACAGATCCAAACCAAATTGAAACTAGGGTTCATAGCGGGCTATTTTCGTATTTGAATTCCGGAACTGTTTTAATTCCATGTTTTAATCAATTAGACTCCGGAATATTTCAGCGAAACCACCTGGTCCGGCCGGTAAGTCACTGCGCCGCCGAACCAGGTGGCGTGGGTTCGAAACCCACATCACCGACTATTTTTAGCGCGTTTCCTTATGACCCAGTCCGGTTTCCTTTCCCCTCCGTGTTAATATCCACCCGAACCGGACTGGTACACAAGTAGACCCTCTAGTCCAGCGGCACAAGCTAACTTACCACACAGGAGCCACCCGGCTCGAACCCGGGTGGCCTGTTTATATTTTTAAAACCGTTTTTATAACTCCAAAAATTATATAAAAATTATTTTTATAAATCTTGCAACATGTTGAACAGAATAAAACCAAAATTTCCGTAAATTCATTTTTATCATGAATTTTAGTGTTAAAGTTATATATTAATTAGTTAAAATAAGAATTTAGATTTTTAAAGAATTAAAGGAAATTAATTATCAAATAAGGTATTTACTTCATAAAATATCTCCCATTCTAAAAACCAAATTTATAAAGTTATAAAATTGTAACTTTATTTAGAACAATCAAATTCTTATTTAAAAATGATAGCTAGACAAATAAATTTATTTTAATCTACACTAAAAATATATAATTACCATTAATTTCATATATTAACACCATTTACATATCTTTATAAATAAATAAATAAATAAAGTAGAAATTATTTATTTAAATTATATTTAAAAATTATTCATTTAATTTATTTAAATAAATGAAATTATTTATTCATTTTATTCATTTAAATTAAACATTATTCGCATAAGTAGAAATTCTTTTTCTAAACATATATTTACAATCCATATATTTTAACATATTTTTCACAAATAAATAAATAAAAATTTATTTATTTATTTAATTTATTTAAATAGATGAAATTATTTATTTATTTTATTTATTTATTTAAATTAAACACTATTCGCATAAGTAGAAATTATTTTTCTAAACATATATATTTTAAAATATTTTTCACAAATAAATAAATAAAAATTATTTATTTAGTTTATTTAAATAAATGAAATTATTTATTTTATTTATATAAATTAAACACTATGCACATAAGTAGAAATTCTTTTTCTAAACATATATATATATATATATATATATATATATATATATATTTACACTCTATATATATGTTAGCATATTTTCACAATTAAATAAATAAAATTATTTAATTTATTTAAATCCAACCCTACCTCAATGACTATTAAGTTCATACATACCTTAAATTCTTATACAAACATAACATGCCTTTATAGGGAAGAACACAAACATTTTTTACAAATCCACATACAGTAAAACCCGTTGAACCCTAGACTTAGACATAGACTTTTGCGCACGCTATTAACTCAATATACATTACACACTAGGCTAACGTGGTGCGTCACAAGAATCGTTTTGCTACCTAGTCTTGCGTTCTAGCTACACCCTTGACCCCAAGTGAGTATTACATAGCCCCTTTTCTCTTTTACACTTTTTGGGGTGATTCATGAATTATATACAAACAATAGTTTACATTTACACAAACTACACAAACACAAATCCTATTTACATTCATGTGTGCAAATTTGAGCTTTATGTTTGAGTGCTAGGTGTGTTAACTTTTGTGTGCAATTTTGTGCAATCATTAACTAATTAAGCCGACGGTTAACAATGATAGATCTATTGAGTCTGACAAACCCACCCAGATTGGGGTGATTGTTACCGACAACACAATTTGCATGCTAGTTACAAAGGTTTGATTGTACTTCAGTTACACAATAGCTGCTCCCCATAAATGCCTTATTTATCATGACATGTAAGGATTTGCCTATTCATATTTATACACTATCTATGTACAAACCTATGTATGCTCACCAACTTTTTAGTTGACCCTATTTTATTCATGTTTCAGGTGCTAACGTGTGAATTTGAGCAAGACATGCTACACTTAAGTTGGACCTAGTTAATTTAAATTCAAAAGACAATTTGTATTTTATTTATGTACTTGTTGAATTTTGTTATTTGTGTTTGAATGGTTTGAAATGAAATTGATGATTAAATATTGAAATCTATTGAACCTCGTGCTCATGAACAGTCTACATGTCCTGCCCCGACATTTCCGCCATCGGTTGGGGTGTGACAAGTAATTCCTGCGCACATGCTAAGTGCGCAAAACACTTAGAGAAAATAGACGACTAGTACATACGTTAGTAATTACAACTCGATAACTACTACATACAAAGACTAATACATACAAGACAAGTACAAAAGGTAAGACAATATCCAGAGTGTTTGTCACACAAAAGTGCTTCAACACAATTATTTGCAAAGAAAGTGTGGTCACGACAAAGGTTATGCGATTCGATGGTTCAGTGGTTCACCAAGAGGCTGTGTGATTCGAGTAATGGGGAGAGAGAGTCACGAGATGGTGAGAACAAGGGGGTTTTGGGATCGACAGAGGAAGTCGATTATAAGATGGTGAAAGGAATCCGACACAGGAGACAGGTCTCAATCGCCGGAGTTCTTTTAGGGCGACGGCCGGAAATAAATGGGATAGGGAGAGGCTACTGTTGCGGTGGTGGAGGAGGTGTTTTTAGGTCAAATGAGAAAGATAGGAGAACAAGGAAAGGGGTGGCTTTTACATAAATGGTCCCTGTTAATAATAACAGTTACATAGGTAGTCCCTGTTGAAAATAGTCAAAGGGTAAAAAAGTTATTTAACTCCAACTTAACAAAAAAATTTAACGAATGTTAGTCTTAGTACCTAATAGTGTTACAAAAATAAAAGTTAGTACCTAAACTTGCTACTTCAAACCATTAGTACCAGAACTTGTTACTTTTGACAAACCACAGGGAATATCCGTGTAATTAGCTCTATATTTTTTTAAATATGAATTAAGGAGTGTGACCAACTCCAAATTTCAATCCTTGTCTCATGTAAGCTTTAACCTTCTCCACATCCCCAATTTCAATTCTCCTCCATACCATCACCACCATTGACCGATAAACGGATTGTTTGATCCACACAAAAATCCTTCATAGTTTCACCGACCCTTCCACCATTGCCGACATAGATCCACACAAAACATTTGTTTGAACGACATAGAAGAAGTGGTGCGGTGAGGGTGCGGTTTACTTCGCTTCCGTCGACCTGCAATTCCGGTGAGAAAACATCAAATCTTGCCGGAAATACCTAGTAGTCGCATA
Source organism: Smallanthus sonchifolius (assembly GCA_023525975.1). Classification (NCBI taxonomy): domain Eukaryota; kingdom Viridiplantae; phylum Streptophyta; class Magnoliopsida; order Asterales; family Asteraceae; genus Smallanthus; species Smallanthus sonchifolius. The sequence continues at coordinate 28,601,128 of CM042029.1, read as the reverse complement.
TAAATGGGTCAGATAGAACAAGATTTGACAACAACCAGTCTCTTTGTCTTTAGACCCCCAAATTCATACCCCAAAAGATAATTGTAACCTCCGTTAATTGCGTTTTGTTAGACCCCTAGATCTGTACGAGGATTTTGAAGCCATGGATTTTGGGGGAATTGGTCTGGTGTGGTTTTTTATGTAAAAGACCCAAGTAAATTACATCTTTCGTCCTTTTATGGGCAAAATAACTATTACACCCTCATATGTAAGGCATATGTAAAAGACTCAAGTAAAAAACTTAACACCCATTAGTGTAAAGGACATAGAGCATGCAAAATTATCTAAAAAGGACTTGTGGTGTACTTATTAAAATCAAATGATAGAGAATGTAAAATCTATTATAATTAAAAGACAATCTGTGTAATTTACTCAAAAATATAGTATTATTAAAAAATAAAGGTGTACTTAATAAAAGAAAAGGACTTGTCGTCGTCTAAATCGACAGCCAAACATGAACACTTCGGTTCTGGATGTCAATATCGATACACATTGGCTCAAAGGTAATGATTTTGTACCTGAAATTCGATCCCAAAACTTTTTGAAAATCATCGATTTGTATTGCAGTCGGAATCAGGGTTAGCCGGTCGCTAACCCAAGCGGATGATCGGACCACACGGCGGCTGATCGTGCATTTCAAGTTCAGTGTTTTGTTCTTTCATAATCTGAACTTTTCGTTCAAATATGAAAGGATCGAAGAGGTCGCTGGAGAAGAAGAAGGTGCCGTTGGTCTTGGTCGGAGATGAAGGACAGAGTCGGAGACGTCGTCGGTCTTGTTTTTTGGTCTGTTACCCGGCGTCGACGGCCATTCTAGTGTAGTTAGGGTTTTTTGGTTGGTTAGTAGTTAGGGTTTGGTTGGTCGGAAATGGTGTCTCCGGCCATTGAAGTTAGATCGGGAAACGTAAATACTTTGCCAATAATATATTAACCTTGTTATTTCGTTGTTTGTTGAAAATTTTGGTCGAAAATGGTTAATCGGACATATATGTCATTTGATTTGTTCATCGAAGAAGAAAAATGTGTTCACCGGAGAAGAAGAAGGAAAATACGGGGTGGGGTCAGTGGCATAATTTTCTTTTCATTAGAAAAGATAACGACAGGGGTGCAAAAAGAGAGAGAAACCATACCACAGGGGTGCAAATTGCACTTATTTTAAAAGAGGGTTGCAAAGTGTCAACAGACATATACCACATTGGTGCAAATTGCAGTTTACTCTTAAATAATTTTTATTTAAAAACATGATTTTATTTTACATTTTAACTGCTAGTTTTCTAACTACTGTATTTCACAATATTATAAATATAAGCCTTTGTTTCTCACACAAACATACAAAAACATGAGCACCAATAAAATGAACATACGTATTCAGATGTTCTTTATCCTAATCCATGGATTCTTAGATCGTTAAATGAGTACGATCAAACTTAGTTTGTCGAAGATCTTTATGAGGACAAATCATAATATAAGAAATATGTCAAGATTTAATGATTGGTATATATAGTGCACTTAGTTCCGTAAAGATATTTCTACATATCTTCAATGCGAACACTACAGCCGCAAGTTTCAAACCGTGAGTCGGGTAGTTAACTTCATGGGTTTTCAGCTGTCGTGAAGCATAAGCTATCACTTTGCATCGCTGCATTAGTACACAACCTAATCCATGATACGAAGCATTAGAGTAAACTACCAAGCCCTCACTGCATTTTGCCAAGGCTAATACAGGAGGTTGAGTCAACATCTTCTTTAATTCTTCAAAGGCATTATCTTGTGCAGAACCCTAGTGAAACTTTACTTCCTTCATGGTCAATATTTTCAAAGGAGAGGCTATTCTCGAAAAGTCTTGGGTGAACCTTAGAGAGTAACCTACCAATGCTAACAAACTTCGTATCTCGGTCGGTTTCTTAAGAAGACTCCATTCCATAACTGTTCTAGTCTACCAAGATTCCATTCGAATTAATAACATGGCCCAAGAACTGAACTTCCTGGAGCCAAAACGCGCATTTAGAAATTTCGCGTATAATTTCTCTCTTCTTAACGTTTCCAATACCTCTCGAAGATGACAAGCGTGGTCCTCTTCGGTCTTTGAATAAATCAGGATGTCAACAATAAAGATAATGACAGTCCTATCGAGCATTGGGTGGCACACTCGATTCATCAAATCCATGAACGTTACTTCTTGGTTTCTATTTGATCACTTTTTTTATTAAAACAGTTTTTTTGTGTTTGCTACATTTATTATTAAAATATAACATAAAAAAAAGATTTATCTCTCCAATTAATTTATCTCTCATCTCTAAATTATTCTTTAAAAAATTTGTACACATGTGTACATTTTTTAATATACGAATACATGTAAATTTAAATATATAACTTCCTTATTTTATTTATATAATTATAATAAAGGTATTAATACAAAGAAAATGGTTTTGATTTGTTTTTTTGTGAGTTCTTGCAATATTTTGGGGTTCACAAATGATCATATATATATATATAGGAAAAGATTCAAGTAAAAAATGATTCTAATTCTAAGAATGGTTAGAAGGATTTAGGGCCATTAAATCAAATTGTATAAAATATTTCATGGTTGAGATTAAATTGTATATTTTGTCAGGTCATTGTGTAATGTCAGATCCGGTCATTGTGTCAAATGTTTTTCATCATTATTTTTACATTTTAGATAATTTCGTGTTATTTTTGTCACTGATTTTTATGTATTATATATAACATAATGATGAAAACTATTTGATATAATGACCTGACATTAGACACAATGACCAGACCTGACATTAGACAATAATGATAGGTCTAGTCATTGTGTAATGTCAAAAATAACACTAAATTATCTAAAACGTAAAACACAATGCCGAAAATTAGCATTTTTTATCTTTAAAACGAGTATAGTGTCGTTATATACAAAAACAAAACAAAAAATGCGTTGTCCAGCTTATTGTGTAATTTGCTCGTCATTGTGTCTAATGTCAAGTCTGGTCATATTGGTCATTGTGTCAAATATGTCAGGTCATTGTGTAATGTTGGGTCTAATCATTGTGTCTAATGTCAGTTCATTATATCAAAAAAAATTCACCATGTTATATTTAATACATAAAAAACAGTGACAAAAATAACATGAAATTATCTAAAACGTAAAACAGAATGATAAATACATATAACACAATGATGAAAAATATTTGATACAATGACCAGACCTGATATTATATATATATATATATATATATAGAGAGAGAGGAAAATGATCAAATGTAAATCAAGTTTAAATGTGTAAACTAAAAACCAAATTCTGACCACATATTTATTATATTTAATTGAGTGTTTGACTTTGGAGGAATGTATTTAAAATAAAATGAAAATAAATGTGTGGTCAGAATTTGGTTTACAAGTTTACAAATGATCCTCACCATATATATATATATATATATATATATATATATATATATATATATATATATATATATATATATATATATATATATATATATATATATAGGGTGAAAACCCATATGAGTTGTAAAAACTCATGAAAACTCTATGTAACAACTATATTTTTATTTTTTTTAAATAGGGTAGTTTTGTTACATATTTTTGTCACTTTTTATAAAAAAAAATCAAAAAAGCGTCGAAAGAATTAAAAAAAAAAGATGTAACAATTGTAAAAAAAAAACCCCGTTTTTCAGTTGTTACATACGTAACAATGTTGTAACGGTAATTTTTTTACAATTTTTATATCTTTTTTATAAATTCCTTCGGCTCTTTTTTAATTTTTTTTAAAAGTGACAAAAATATGTAATAAAACTACTCTATTTTTTAAAAAAATAAATACATAAAAAAGTAGAGTTTTCATTGGTTTTCACAACTAATATGAGTTTCCATTCTAGCCTAACCCCACGGCACCCACCCCCTACCCTCAAAAATCTAACCTAAACGTAATACTGCATGAGTGTAGTATCACCTCAAAAACCTAACACACCCCCAAAAACCTAAACCCCTCACCCCATCCCCACCCAAAAACCTAAACCCCTCACCCCACCCCCACCCAAAAACCTAAACCCCTCACCCCACCCCCACCCAAAAACCTAAACCCTTCACCCCACCCAAAAACCTAACCCCACCCCACCTACCCCCCAAAAACCTAAACCCCCCACCCACCCCCTATCCAAAAACCTAACCTAAACCCAAAAACTAAACCCTAATGCTAAACTGACTATTTTTACGAGATTTTTGAACGAGCACGACGTGGGAAACAAGATCTCCGAACCACTTTTTTAGTTTTTTATTTATATTTTGAGTTATAATTTTTTTTTATTTTTTTTACCTTTAAAGAGAAGTTCTCTAGTTCTCTTCTTAAATGTTAGTTTTCTTATGAACTTCACCTTATATATATATATATATATATATATATATATATAGGGTTAGGTTATAGTAAAAGGGTTTTAAAAATAAGAAAGGTAAGAGGTATAAACTTTTAATTTTTTTTCCATGGATCAAAAAAATAAACGATTTAGGTTTGTTCCCCTTGTTCTCGTAATTGCGAGAACAAGGGGAACAAACCTAAATCGTTTATTTTTTTGATCCATGGGAAAAAAACTAAAAGTGTGAGAACAAGGGGAACAAACCTAAATCGTTTATTTTTTTTATCCATGGGAAAAAAACTAAAAGTTTATATTTCTTACATACAAATATGTATGTTTATGTACATAAAAAACAATCAAACTAATTTTTTATTTGTTTTTATATATTTAAAAGTTCCCTACACAAGTGTAGGTTATATGTAGTTAAAAAAACCTACACGTGTGTAGGTATGTATATAAACGAATTTTTTCGTATTTTTTTGTTTGAATTTTATGAAAAAAAACAAACAATACGTTTTTATAATTTTCTTATATTTTAAAACTTTTTAAAATTGAAAAAGTGAATGATTCGTTTTGTTCTGTGTGTTCTCGCAATATTTAATGTTCTGAATTAAACTCTCCCAATAGTAATAGTTTATAATATTTATTATATATTTAATGATTTTCTGAAGTCATAAAGTCATGTGAGTAGATATAATCTTAGCACATGCCTGCTTTAATTCGTAAGTTGGTGGTTGCAAGTTGCAACTTGCAAGCAGGGCGTCCTTACGAATATTTAAAATAGGTCCCTTAAAAATAAATTCTAGCCTTAGATTTTTAGGGCTGGGTCGGGTCAGATATTGAAATTAAATACCATTATTGTTGTAGCAGATTAATTTTTGAAAATCAATAATCAATTATAACATAAAAGTACATAATTAGCTAATTGTGTAAAACAATAACCAAATAAAGATCGTACAACCACTAGATTAGTTTAGTGGCAAAGGTGTATGCCCAAAACTTTATCAAAAATGATGAGGTATTGGGTTCAAGTCTCACTTGTGACAAAAAAAGGTGGGTTCAAATTGGGTCAGGAGGTTTCTCACCTATGGTGCGTTTCATCCTGTTGAGGTGGAGATGATCGGGTGGGGCAGTGGCCTGTCAGTGATCCAAATTGCCGTTCAAAAAAAATATAGATCATAGCAGGCTATAGCCGTCTAATCCAATTTCAAAGGCTTAGCCGTCCAGGTGTCGCGCGTATTGGTTCGTACTCTGACCAAAGGAATGTTGGCACGGAAAAATTAGCCGGCTTTAGCCTTTTCAGAGGAACAATGTCCATGAAATAGTATGCTAAATAGGATGTCAATTTTTGAGTTTTTTCTTGATCAAATATCCATTTTCGTATTTTTCCCTTTATTTAATTGGTATTTAAAAGATTTAATGAAATTTAAATTTTTGTTTAGGTTTTTGTACCAAAATGTTTATTTAAAGAGACGCTTCTATGTTAATAAAAAAATGTTTTTAAATTGTATATTGTTTTAAAAAAGAACATAAAAATTCAAACAAATTAATATACACAAAAGTAAATATAATACTGAACGTATAAAGTAATCAATTTTATTAAAAAATAAACATTCTTATTAACTCACTTACTAATAAATAAAATTTAAATTTAATACTTAGAAAATGAAAAGCTAGTTTTATCTTATTTGTAGTCACTTCATTTTTACATTTACAGATACTTTTCAGTTTTTTATTTTACTTTTACGTTTCTTTTAAGACTCCATAAATAAATATAAGTTTTCTTTATTCTCTCCCTCGTTTGATAACCTGCTTCAACCAAGCATTGCTTCATGGTGGATCAATCATTTTGGTAGTTTAAAGTGAATTAAAAATTTAAGGTCACTTTCCACGTTTATATGTTCGTCTATATCTAGAGATTTATTTACATCTAGAGGTGCATTATCTTTTAGGGTTGTTATAAATTTTAGTAAAGAATTTTTTTGTGATTCCATTTCAGCTTATAGTTTATGTTTCTTTTTTTATTTTATTTTAAAATGACCGGATTTATGCTTCCTAATTCAATTTGACATAATAGAATTGCTTTAGAAGTTCAACCAATGTACCTTATAAACGAAAATCCAAATATGCTAATCTACCTTATAAATGAAAATCCAAATCCAAAAAATTGAAGCCCTTATCATTTGATGGGCTAAAGATAAAGCTTTACTTGCTTTATCCAAAAGACACCCCTACATTGCTTAGCGTCGGCCTCTCATAAGACAAAACTTTACTGTTTTTTGTCCTAAGTTCTCCACCAAACATAATTAGACCCCTTAAAATATTGGACTCTGAACGATGATCCACCCACCCGGTACATCCTCAAGGCCTGGCCAGCTTGCAAGATCATGGAAACTATTATAAAAAAACAAAATATGACACAAGAATCATGTGCATAAAAATATTAATATAGTTGATTTGATATTCTTTCTAAAGATATTCATATTATCAAAATAATATGTAAAAAGTTGTTGACAGAGACCGGTAAAGAGTAACATGGGTTTGGAGAAAACTCTACACAAGCAAAACTAATTCTTGTGTGCGTAAACGGTAAACCTATAACTATTACCATTATTATTATAATTATAATTTTTTTTAAACACCAACATTACTATTACTAATAAGATTAAAAAGAAATCTTATGGAATAGTATAGTTTCTTTCTTTTAGAATTTTGTCACATTAGTTTTTTTTTCATACTTTTCTCATAAATAATTTTTTTTTACATTTTTATTTTTAACCCTTAGGTTTCCTTCTTTTCGAATTTTGCCACATTAGTTTTTTTTTCAAACTTTTGTCGCAATTATTTTTTTTACATTTTCGTTTTTAACACTTATAGTGTATATAATATACGTTTTTACCCCGTTTAATTTTTTATTAATTTCTTTTTCTTTTAATAACTTTTGTTCGTTAACTTTTTTCAAAATACGGAGTACGCACCTGTTTGTAGTTTTTTTTGTCAGTATTCCGATATAATTTTTTTTAAACGGAATTGTATTCAAAATCCATTCTTTTTCGTTGTCTATAGCGAGTGCCGTTACCGTTGACCCGCTGTGGTATCATGATGAGCTGAACCTACTATGGGCGAAAAACATCAATGTCGATATTAGTATTATCGGAACCCGTATCGATATTCACCTTATGGTTTTCAACAACTCGGAACGGTAATTTTTTTAATTTGTTTTTTCCCTTTTTTATTATTTAACTTTATGTTTCCTTTCTATTAACATTATTTTTACCGCTGCGCCTACGTTTTCGTTAAATATTTTTTATCGATGGCCTGAAATTGCTTTCTATAATAACTTTCGTTCGTTAGGTTTTTTAAATAACGGAATGCGCTGTTTTCTTAAATTTTTTTGCCAACGTTATGTTTTAAAGTTTATTAAAAACGGAGTTGTGTTTAAATTCGAATGTTTTTTTTGTATCATACACTATAACGAGTGTACGATTCGATATAAGTTTTATCCACGCAAACGAGTCAAACTAATAACGACCAGCCTCCCGCTGCGAAGCGCGGGAGTTAAAAACTAGTTTAGATTATAATGAAGAACACTTAGATAATTTAGGATAAATTAGTCATCCTTAAGACTCGAAATACTATCTTACATGTTGAACCACACAAATGTATATACTTTCATTTTCATTTATTGGTTTAGTCAGTTTTGTATATTTCATCCAAAAAATTTATTTTGGTAATAATAATAATAAAATGTAGTTAAATAAATCACAATACAAATATAAATATGAATTAAGAAATTAGTCACATAATCGTTACAAACAGGGGCGGATTTACATAGGGCCGAGGGGTTCACCGGAACCCCCGAGTTTTTTGAAATTATAGTAGAAAGCTATATAGAAAATATAGAGTGAACCCCTTCAAAAAGTTGAAAACTAATCAAGATTAAATTTTTTTATATGTGAATTTTGATACCGGCACCCATTAAAATAATTTTGAGTTAATGTAGCCATTGTTATGGTATTGAGTAGGCCCGTCGATTTTACCCGTACCCGATTAACCCGACCCGACCCTATTTCACCCGAACCGATTAAACTCATACCCGAATAACCCGTAACCGATTAACCCGAAAACCGATCAAACCGATTGTTATTAGGGTCGGGTATCGGTTAGACTTTCAAACATCAAAAACCCGAATAACCCGAACCGAATAACCCGATTAATATCCCACTATATAGTTTTCTTTGAGCTGCCGCGTTTAACCGGGTTTCATCACCGTTGATATCAGAGTTCCGTTAGCTAATAACCACCACCGTCGTAGAAACTCTTCTAAACACCACCGATTATCTCCACCACTTATTTTTCTTCTCTCTCAGTTATATCCACGAAACAGAGAATCACACAACTGAATTATTTATATCCATTTATGAAAATCATACAATTGATTTGTATATATATTTCGATCGAGAAAGTTGGTGATTAAACAAGTGACAAAGAAAATGGTGAGAGGTGGTGCTACGTGGGAAAAACACAGAAGCAAAATCATTTTTTTTTGTTTCGACACTAACAATCGTTTCATTTAGCAACTTAACCGTTAAACGGACGTTTAAGTTGAGGGTGGGTAGAAATTTGTTTGTTACGTAAACTGATAACTTGCAATCTATGAAAAACTATAGATTAACGTAAAACCCGAACTACCCGACCCGATCTACCCGACACCCGAACTACCCGAACCCGCTCTACCCGAGAACCGAACTACCCGAACCCGATCTACCCGACAAGCATACGGATCGGTTATCGGTTATAATATGAAACATGAAAAACCCGATTAACAAACCCGACCCGATCTACCCGAAACCCGATTAACAAACCCGAAGAACACCCCTAGTATTGAGTCGCAGGTTTCGAAAGAAAAAAGAAGAAGAGAGAACGGGGGAAAGTTGTAGTGCGTCAGAGAAAGTTGCTTATTTAGTAGGATATATTTAATGGGTACTGAGTTTAATACACCACTTAATTAACCTAACCATATTAATTTTACCTTTTACCCAAACATCAAATTATCATCATTACATACCTCACCTTTATTTGTTATTTTAACTTATAGTATTAAATATCTTTTTATTCTTTTCTGTTTTTTTTGTTATCTAACTAACTCTAACCCCGTGTGTTACACCGGGTAAAAACGTTAATAATATATTGATAAATATCTTAACAACTTTTTTTATATAAATTTGATATTGTATTTGTAACTTTTTCATTTTGTTACATGTTAATATTATATGGATGAAAGTAATTAAAAAATCAAAAAATACATTAAAATTCATTTAATAAATTGTGCAATTTTTACAATAAATCACAACTATTATTTACAAATGAAACCTTACAATTATTATTTAAAAATTTGAAAATACTTCATTGTATATAACATTTAAAGTGGTATTGGTAATTTTTTTCATGTTTATCAAAGTTTAATAGCTTGACTTCATCTCTACTTTTAACTCTTGATAATGCAACATACAGATGATCAAGAATAAACATTCGATCTTTCAATACAAACCAACATTTGAAAGTGATTGCCTTAAACTTTTATTCACTGTCATTGAAAAATACAGCAATTGTTTATTTTTTTCTTTGAAGTTTTATAGAAATTCTTTTGCCTGAATATGTTAATCTAGTTATAGGGATAAAATTGTGAAGATCAATATTGTTTTAAAATATAATATTCGCTTTTATAACGTGAGTACTTTATGATTTAACCTAAAAACTTGTTACATTACCTAAAACATTTTTTCATCAATATTTATTAATAGCATGTAGGGGTGTTCACGGTTCAGTTTCAAACCACGAAACAGCATCGGCTTGGTTTCGCAGTTGGTTTTTTTATTAAATTTCGGTCGGTCGGTTTCAAAATTTTGAAACCGCCGTGAGCGGTTTGTTTACGGTTTATACCTAAAACCGGTAGTAAAAAACCAGACCGGGCCATATATATATATATATGTGTGTGTGTGTGTGTGTGTGTAACACCCTTAGTTGGAACACCAATTATTAAAACATTAAACACACGCGAAAGCTTTTATCCCATAAATGTTTTTTTTATAACAAAATTCTGTCATGGTTGTGTTCAGAATGAACACAACCATGTTCCCTGACGTGTTCAGATGAACACAGTCGTGTTCCCCATCAGCTCCAGAAAAAGCAAGGTTGCTGACATGGTAGTGTTCAGATGAACACAACCATGTTCCCTGCCAACAACTACTATTCTCACCAAAACCACATGACACCTAAAATCCCCAACACTTGGTTTTTGACCAAACATTCATGTATCATTTATAAACATCAAAAACCAAATTCAAGTATCAATTACACCACATTTTAAGGGTTTTCTTTTAAACCCCAAAAACATCAAAATCGCATACGAGAATCCTTCAACGCCTTGGACTTGACTTGGACTTACATCGGAGCTTTTCCTACATAACCACATGAACATATCACCGTTAGTAATGAAGATAAATATATCAAACAAGTAATTACAACTTGTTTTTACCCACTCACCCATTTGACCCGTTTACACTCAATTAGTCAAATAAGATTCTTAACACTTGCATTTTCACTACAAGTTTCATTCTTTTCGTATAACATTCATAAATCCAACTTTCCATATCCATTATGGCAATCTTATATCCATTATGATACTTAAATCATAGCCTAATATCCATTATGGTATTTTAACCATAACCTCATATCCATTAAGATTCATAGATCATAACTTCATATCAATTATGATTCTTAGATCATAACCTCATATCCATTATGATTCTTAGATCATAACCTCTTTTACACATATCTATTATAGTATTACACTATAACTACATTCATTCATTGCACATATCCATTATAGCATTACAACTATAACTACATTCATTCTTTTGCACATAACCATTATGGTATTACCACTATAACCACATTCATTCATTTGCACATATCCATTATAGTTTTATCATTATAACTACATTCATACATATCCACATACTAGTTCATGCATAATCTTACACGTTCATTTCAACACATAGTATGCACACATATCACATATACCACCAATTTATCAACATCACTAAGTAAGTGCAAAGACACTTACCTTTTGGGTTAGAAGATCCCACACCCCCTTCTCGGTTCACAATTTGATTACCTAAACATATACACTTAGTTTAGTAAATCTAACATACATCCAAAATCACATTATATTTGAGTTCATAACCTAATTTCCATTTCCAACCCAAACTGACCCGTTTGGGTTATTCCCATAACCAAACACCCTCTTTCAATCCAAACTCACCTACTTGAGTTTTCTTTCCAATACCTTGACACTAATTTTTCATTCAATAACTTTCATTAGGTCAATTTGGTGTTCATTCAAGTGTCTAATACCACAATAACACTTAATCATCACTAATTCAACATTCTAGCATCATGATCTAAACACCCTCAATTTTCTCCATATGAACCCTAACTTCTCATAATCAAAATCAAAGGGTTCTAGGAAGTTAATCTCCACTCTTTACCTTTAGTTTAGCTAGATTATCCACAATCTAACACCAATTAACCACATGCATTCATAATTTTTGAATTTCTACAAAACCCACCAACTATCACATTCAAAAGTGAAATCAAAGGAAGATAATCACTAACTTGATGTTAGGAAGGTGTTGTGTGAGCCAAAACCTTCACAATCCAAGCTTCAAATGCAAGATTTAGCTCAAAATCTGATTTTCTCCCTTTTCTCCTTGCTATGAACGACCCACAACTCAAAAATGAGTTCAATTTTGACTTTCACTAGTCAAAATGGCAGATTTGCCATGTTACACTTTTTGCCCCTCAACTTTCATTTTACCCATTTCATTCCAAAACTAGCTAAAGACTAAACCCACTTGTTTCAACTTATTTCTAAAATATTATTTTCACCATAATATTTATTAAAATATTTTATTTATTTAAAAATAAAACCCGGATTTTGGTTCGTTATAATATAACCTTGGGTTTGTGTAAGAATACTAAATAGAACTTAGGTATCCACTTTGTTAATATAATTAATTATGTCTAACTTATTTTTGTTGATTGATTTGCTAGTTTTTTCATATATTGTTTTCTTCTTTTGAATTTACATGGAAGTTAAACATTTCTGATCATGTGTACCGGGTATGTGTATGCAAACAAGTTCTATTTTTTTTATTTTTAGCATTATTTTTGACATGAACCTTTGAAAATGGAAAATAAAGATGTCAATGGTTCTATAAACATTGGAAAATAAACATGCTAGTGAGTATGTGAATATCATATTGATGATTATCATATGGAAGAGACAAAGAAACAAGATGTCGTGGATTCGGAGGAAACTGCATGGGCCTAAAAAACTTAAACCGCGAAACCAAACAAGTAACATCGGTTCGGTTTGGTTTGATTTTATTTTTAACGGTTCGTTTTTCGTTTTGAAGTGAACACCCCTAATAGCATGTCTTGAACACCGATAATTTATGATTTGACAAACCTGATAATGTAAGTCTATTTAGAAAATCAGGAGGTTATAAATATTAATCAAAATCATCATCAAGATGTTTTGATTGACGGATACTATTTTTACTTGTATGCGAAAAATCTCGCTAAACTTTTAATTTTAAATCTCTCATTAAAAAAATAATAAAAAGATACAAATAAAATTTAAATTTCAACAATATATCGTCTTTTAAATTCAAATTTTAAAACTCCAAATTTTAAAAATTTCACTCATTAATATTTCGACACAATTAAATTTAAAATTCCAAAATTAAATATGAAAAATGTAAAACTAATAAATAGAATTGAAACTCGTAAACATGTTTTTTTAAAACAAATCTCGTCATTTAAAAAAAAATAAAGTTTAAAGTTTAATACACTTTTAGAAATAAGTATATGCAAGTTTCTTAATTTTATTAAAAACTAAGTATTAAATTTTATAAATAAAAATAATAATTTATTTATAAATATCAAATTTAATTAAAAAACTAATAATTATGTATTAGTAAATTTTATTTTAACACATGTTTATTTAAAATACAAACGTAGTATTATCAAATATTACATGTAAAATTAAAAAAAAATCTTGTTTTGTTGATAATAAAATTTTAAAAAATCATTTTTTAATAATTAAACCGTAAAAACTCGTTTTTTTAAAATCTGTTGTTTTCTAATTCTTGATTTTTTAAATATTAATTTTTGATGATAGTTTTAAAAAAATGTGAGTCAATAATAATAATGATGAAAATGTTTATTTATGTAATTTAAAAAAAGGTTAAATATGGAAGTATTGAATGGATGATATAAATTAGGGTTGGCATAACATGTTAGACACGACACGATAAGACACGATGACCTGTTGTGCTAAACACGAACACGACACGATAATTATTAATGTCATTTTTCCTAAATACGAACACGACCTGTTTAGAAACCTGTTTAGATAGAGAATAAATATAACATATGTAATAAAATAAAAAATACCAAAATTTCATAAAAATATAAAAACTCGAATCATAAGATACAAGATTCGAAATGTAAGTTTGTAGTGAAAGAAAAAAAACACCAAAACTTAATAAAGTTCTATGTATTCCTCTTATAAAGTTAATTATACGAATGGTCATGTGATAATATCATATTTTATTTTAATCTTAATTATTATATACCATGTACGTTGATAAAAAAAAAACTAAAAACACTCGCGTACTCCGTATTTTGAAAAAAAAGTTAACGAACGAAAGTTATTAAACGAAAACGAAAACGAAAATAAAATAATATTTATTCCAATAGTCTTTCAACAATATGTGAAAGATATAAAAGATGTGTTAGGTGATGAAAATTGTGGGTTTCGGACGACACATCTGCTCTCAAGTACGGTGAAGATGAATGACTATTAATTCGGAGGCTACTAACTGATGAGATGGTGCAGTTTGAAACATATTACAATTTTTTTTTATCTTTGTGGATGCTGTAGTAGTCTATGTTTAAACGTAAGTTTTATCTATGTGGACGAGCCGAACATATAACTACCAAACTCCCGCCGCGTAGCGCGGGGGAAAAAACTAGTTATTATTATATTAAGTTTATATAAATAATAGTTAAATTAAATTAAAAAAAATAATAATAGTTAACTTAAATTTTAAATTTTTTTTATTAAGTTTATATACAAAATTTAGAGTAAAATAAAAAAAACAAAAAAAAAACAAATAACAATGGATAAAATTTAGAGTAAAAAAATAAAAATTAATTAACTTAAAATAAAGAAAAAAATATTGATTTGACTTTTTTAGTAATATATGATTATCATGAATAAAAGTAAAGAAGTCATATCAGTTGGTGTTAAATGCTTAATCATATTGTGTATGAATCATGGCTCACTATTTTAATGAGCGAGTCTAACCAGACATGAAATATTGTTAATTCGACACGCCGCCACCCTATACGCCCTCGTATAAGCCAATACGAGGCGTATAGGGTTAAGTCTCTGACAACATAATGTCACGTGTCATTCTCTGTCTGGTGGCTGGGTCCAATACATGGAGTATTGAGCTATACACAGCGTATGGGTCACGGGTTGTATTTTTGCTTCAAAAAGTTGAAAGATTTGGAAATTTAGGAATCCTCTACGTGGCGTATTTCCCTATACGCTACGTGTAGGTTTTTTTATTTAATTATCTTTTTTAATTTAATTTATATTGTGTTTATTTGTTTAATTATCCTTTTTAATTTAATTTATATAATTTTGTTAATATAAGTTTGTTATCTATTTTTGAATTTTATATATATTTTATTTTTTTAAACATTTATTATATTTTTACATTTCTAATTAAACATTACAACAAAATAAAATATTAAATATTACAACAAAACAAAATATTAATCATTACAACCAAACAAAATATTAAACATTACAAACAAACAAAATATTAAACATTACAACCAAACAAATAAACAAAACATTATATACATTACATCAAAAAATTAAATATATACATCAAAATGCTTTACATACATAACAACGAAACAAATTAAATACAAATAAAACAACTAAACCTGACCGGCTCCGCCGTCATCCTGACCTGCCCCACCCTCATCCTGAACGGGGTCGTCCGGATAATGACGTGGAGGTGGTAGTGGTGGTGGCTCGATGCCGGCGGCTCGTGACAGATCCACGAGGCAGCCAACCGCCCACATCATCAGGTCCTCCATGCGGTCGACTTGACGACCCTGTCGCCGTGAGTCGGCAACAAGTCCATCAAGCAATGACTGGGTAGCCATGTCCAGCCTAACAGGCCGCCGTACGTGTCGGGGATGCTGTGGCGGCTGATCGTGGATGGGCTCGACATGCGGCGGCCGTCCCCCATCGCCACACCCTGTAGCGGATCAGGAATAGGCGGGTCCCCCTGTCCCGGCATCTGCGACAACGGCACCGGGACCCAAACCTGGTCCTGGAAGGGCCCGACGAACCGAAGGCCGATCCCCGGGAATCGGTGCATGATGCGCATGTCTTTCGCCGTGCGGCGGTCTAATCGAATAGGGGGAATGTCCGGCAACATCTCAGGATCATGCGCATGCCATGATGTAAGCGCACGCATGATCTGAGTGATAAAAGCGCCGCCATACAAAAGCTCGCGCTTCTGCCGTATATAGACAGATTGATAGCGTGTTTTTAGTAGTAAAAAATATATTCTATTTAGAGCTACACAAAATCAGGTTTTAAATTTATAAAATGATAATTATTTTAACTTAAAACACACACAATAGGCAAGTGTACCTATCGCATCGTAATACAGCTTGGGTAAGAACCAAGTATCGAATCATGGACATGGATCTCGTACTCAACCCTCTTTATTGTCTGACTAGAATAATAAGTTGGAAAATGGTTTTTGTTTAAAAGGAAAAATAAAAAGGTTAAGACATGTAATTAGAAGTATTATTCTGTTTAAGGTTTTACTCTAGCCGTCATCCCTTGTTAATTAATGTTGTATTTAAAGTAAGGTTGGTCATATTTACTAGTACTAACACTTTCGATAGGGGAGTTTGTATTTCGTAACGGAACAGTGGATACTAACAAGTCCGTCGGTTGCTCACAATTCATTATTCGGACTTATTATCCTTGTGACTGACGTACGTCTAGTCTTGTAACTTATTCCGATAAGTCGGAATGCACGACTTACTCCTAAGGTACTTTATGAACGCTCGAGCTAACTAACTATGCTCTTAAATAGTTTCCTTTACTTATAATATTATTTCAAATAAATAAGACTTTCCTTCTCAAGATCAAACCCCATGGCTCCCGCTAGAAGTCCTCTACAAGCCGATACAAGAAAAGTAGAGAAATACCGACACAAACCGCCCCGTCTGGTTAGAGCTCAAACGGCCTGCTGAATACCCAAACCTCCAATCAACCCAAAATATTAAATCTATACTAACCGGTTGTGCTAGCACCAAGATTTGTATATAGACCGTACAAACATCGAATAAGCTTCCTGAACAAAAAACCTTGCTTGAGTAACTCACAATATTTAAGATTATTAGATTGATTTAAAGATCACTTATTCTGGTCTTTTTTAGATAACTTATAGTAAAGACTTTAAAAACATAACTTATTAAAAATACTTCATTAATTAATTAAAGTTCAACCAACTCGAGCAACACAAGAGGGCTAGCCATGAATGACCATACGATTGACCATACAAGTGACACCACTAACCCTTAGATAATGTGTGGAAGTGTTCCAACACCAAGGTAGATTGGGTATAGATTGCCTCTTGTTTCACTCGAATAAGAAGAATAAGTTCATATTACAAGACTTAGAAAAGAAAATAGAAAGAAAAAGCTAAATGGACCAAAACCGAGAGAGTTCCGGCTCTTAGCAGAGCACTAAGGCCTTCACACCTCTTGATCTTGGACACCTAAATGGGAGGCTTGAGCTTGCTATTTATAGGCAAAGAGTTGGGGTTTGCATAGCCATGCATTCAAATGCATGGTTGTGCATTTGGTCAACTGGTACACAGGTACTTTTGTAAGAGAATAATTCACTTTTAGGGGACACAGGTACAATGGAAGAATCTCTTGCTTTTATGGTGCACACGGGTATAATGCATGACCTGGTTTCTGACTTACACATTTACTTCAATTTCTTGGCGTTTTTCGCTTCTTTTTTGTTCGGGAAGCCGTTTAACCTGCAAAAATAAAATATATGCGAATTAAGTAGTATTTGCAAGGTTTTAATTCAATAATTACCATAATATGGGGATTATTATGCTTATAAAATATGTATAAATTGTGACATATCACAGATGCAAAATAAGGCGCCAGACATTTGGATAGGGCGCACCGCCTGCTAGTAACCAGGCAATAAAGAAAGAAGATGTCTCTATCAGTGCACCACTCACGACTTTTCAGATGCGGTGCGATCGACGTCAAAATAAGCCGGTGCAGATATCTATACAGAGGGTCTCTAATCCCCGAGACCCTCCCCTTAGTACCCAACCAAGGATTATCTGAAATCAAACCCCATAAAACAAGGAGATCCTCCTTGTCCACCTCCGTCACCGCCTCGGTTTAAAGTGATGGCCCACTGACGGAGGGTCTGACGGTAAACGGTCTCAAAAATACGGAATGTAACCTGATCCGGCTCCATATCCGGCGCGTGCCCGAGAAGAGGCTCCGGCCCGCCCTCTGAGTAGATGAACGTCGAAAGAAACTCGACGACCACCTCTCGGTAGGTCTCCGTGAATGAAAGATCAAAAACACGAGCCCATGGCGTGTCCTGGCCGATGATGGCCCTAGCCCGTTCCGCCTCCTTTACCTCCTCTAGAAGCCCCCAGTCGACCGCCATCTCTGGGCCCAACCGCAAATCCCGGAGCTTCTGGCACCGGTCATAACACTCCGAACCGGTCGAAAAATCCTGAAAAGGGTAGTGCGCAAGATCATCTAGCTGCTCCATATCAATATCATCCTCATTATCCGCCATATCTGAAAATAATAAATAATAATAATAAATTGAATAATAAATAATAATAATAAAAATAATAATAAATTGTTTAATAAATAATAATAATAAATTGTTTAACAAATAATAAAGAATAATAATAATAAATTGTTTAATAAATAATAATAATAATAATAATAATAATAATAATAAATTGTTTAACAAATAATAATAATAAATAATCATAAAAGTAATAATAAATTGTTTAATAAATAATAATAATAATAATAATAATAATAAATTGTTTAACAAATAATAATAAATAAATTGTTTAAATAATAATAATAAATTTTTTAATAAATAATAATAATATTTTTTAAATACCTATATGTAATATCTGTAATTTTTCGTTTACAATTTTCGGCCATTTGGCATTTATTGTAAATCCTAATTATCCATATTTAATAATATGTGAAAATTCTTAAATGAATTTCTTAAACTATGTGGCTAAAAACCATACTCAAACTATGTATTAGGGCTAATATTCATGGTATTTGAATAAAGTCCCTAAACTATATAAAATAAATCTCATAAATTATCTAAGTGTAAAAAAAAAATTGTACTTATTTAATTTGGAAAATCTTAATTATGTTTTATTCAATTAAAACACGAATTATATAAATTAAAATGATTTTTTTTATAAAATTTTTATGACTGAACAAATAATATTTAAACTTTCATAAATATTATAGAAACCATTTTATGAATAATTAGGATGAATTTAAAACAAATAGTTAGGTTTTGAACCCCTCAATCCAATTTGAACCTCCATGAATACACTTGAAACCCCCCCCCCCCCTATCCATTTTGGACTTTATCTAGTATTTTGACATTAAAAGTCAACCATGCTGCCTTTTGACTCAGAAAAGTCAACCGGATCCAACCCGACTACCAAATCATCGATACATAGAATGCTACTGCCTATTGACCATTCGAAAGTGTTATATGATCATAACAGAATGCTACTGCATTTGAACGAATCAAATTGACCTAATTTGTCAAGTTTGACTTCATAGAGTCAAACCTAACAAGTTTCAGTTTCAATTCGCGGATTTAAACGCATTCAATGATCTCTGATCATGTATGAACGTTATATGAACGAATTCAAACCTCAATGATGAACCAATTTAATCCAATCATGACCAATTATCTCGAATCAATGGCCGCGACCGTTTCAAACGATTGAGAATCAATTCATGCGTTTGAGTTGAAATCGAATCCTTATATCAAGTCCTACACGTTCGCAACATACCTTTTACACTTCCTGAGCTCTCAAATCCAACGCAAAACACCTCTGGATCGCGATCAAACTCCGAAGAACACTAGGCTTACGGTTTCAATCGATCTCATCCATCACGTAACCAAAACAGGTAATGCTTGTGCCTTTAGTTTCGTTTTTGTACAGGGTACAAAAGCCCCTTAAAATCGCAGTCGATCCGTATCGAATCGAGTGAATTTGGAGCTAGGGTTTGGGACGGGATTGTTTGGGGAAGATGATGAGTGGGGGTTATGTGTTAAAAGCAATTCGCGCCTGATGTTAGACATGGCATAAGCCCAGGTCTATTGGTTAAAACCCTCGTCTCCCTCGAACAAGGTCGCGGGTTCGATCCTTGCCCCGCACCTTGTTTTTGCGTGTGATTCTGCCCTGAAACCCGGTCCCCTCGTGGACAAGGGTTATCAAATAAACTACTGGACTATTAGCACAAAGACCAGGCTGGTCCAGTGATTGCGCGCCTGTGTCCACACCGAACCCACCCGGGTTCGAATCCGGGAAAAACCCTTTTTCCTATTTTTTTGATTTTTATTAATTAAATCTTTAATCTTTAAAAATTCATAACTTTTTATTTACAACTCGAAAATGTACAAATAAATAGCCCAAATTTTTGTAATAAAATTCTCTACTGTTTTATAAAATAAAAACAGAAAACTTTCTGAGTTTATAAAATTATTTATTTAAAAGTCTAATTTTAAAACTTGGATTATTTATTTAATATTAGCAAACTTATTCCAAAAATCCTACAAAAATTAAAGAAACTTAATTTATATATTCTTAACGAAATATTAAGTTTCTGGAACTTTTAGACATTTTTACTAATTTTCACAAATTTAACTTGTAATTAAATCAATAGATTTATTGATTTAATTAAACTAAAAATAAATGAATTTTATAAAAATTCACTATTTAACAGAAAATATTCATATGATTTATATCTAAATTATATTTATTTTTTTTTCACTATTTAGTTAATAAAAGGATTTATTAATTAAATTTTTAAATGAGTAATTAAATAATTAATTACTTAAAACATATTTAAATTACTAAACATAATAATTTAGTAATACTTACATCTTAATTACATACCTTAAACTATAACCTAATTACATTTTCAAACCTTAAACTTTCCAAAACCCTAAATTCCCAAATTCGAGAACACGAACGAACCTTAGCTTATTCCTTTAAACTAAATGACTAAACTACAACTATAATAGGTTAATTGTGACCTACTTTGGATTATATCTTTGGATCAAACTTAGCTTGGAAACTACCTACAAATCCAAAGTGAGTTTTCATGCCCCTCTTTATACATTTTATCACTTTTGGGGTGAAACATGTTCCTATATAATTACACTTACACTATTGACAAATCTCACAACTTGAAACAAATTCCCTTATGTTAGACTTGTTTAATTGCATTATGTGGCTTATTTGTTGATTACACTAGTTCATATTATTAACTGTTTCGACAGCCTATGAATGGAATTAGTGGTACCATGTGGGTTAGCTACCCCATGCATTTCTTTGATCTAGGATGCATGTAATGAATTCTGAAACTGAAAAACTGTTAACTATATGTTGGACAATCTGAATTGGATAAATCTTAAAAGGAAGGTTTAATTTGGACTGTGTGTATATACAATAAGACTATAATGTATTACTTGTCTTAGCATGGAATTTGTACTTTATCTAAACTACTATATCTATATCTACCATGATTGCTCACCAACAATTCATTTTGTTGATAACTCTTATTTTAAACATGTTTCAGGTGCACCAAGTTCAAGCAACGCTTGATTTATGTTCAACACTTAGGCTTGGACTTAGAAATTTGAAATCTGATTTTATCTTGTTTGGAACTATGTTTTGTCTTGTTTAGTTGAACTATTTGTAGCCTTTGAGGCACTTTTAATATTATTGAATAAAATTATGAAATTTTAATAGTTCCAAGTGCTACGAGCAATCTGGTCACAATTCGGGTCATACTCCGACGTGTTCCGCCGCCCGGTTGGGGTGTGACAGATTGGTATCAGAGCCTTGGTTATAGGGATTTTGGTTATTAGAAATCTTTAACCTAGACTATAACTTTAGGACCCTCTTTTAGTCTTGCATGATTAGGAACTTATGTGTTTATTTGTCAATATCTAAATCTTTAACACAAATCTTACAAATCCTCAAAATTCTAAGACTTTACCTTATATTTCCATCAATATTCTTTTATATGAAATTCTTCAATGTTTTAAAATATTTTATAAAACCCCCTAGACTTTGTAAGTCTATCCAAAATCTCGTTAAGGTTTAAGACTTTGACAATGTTCAGAAACTCGTGCAATCTGGAAGGGTGAATGCCTGTATTCTGAGTTTCCTGTCTAGGCAAGCGTATTCGTACAAATCCAAATTACTGGACCTGTTTCGCTTACTTGGGGATTCTCGGGATGAGTGTTCACTTATAGGCTAAAGCATGACTTTCTCAAATATTGTTGAAATCTTATTAACCTTGATATGTCCTAAGTAATTGTGAGGTAAAACCCAACCAACACAATTACTAACTATGTGTTTAAACTTAAGCCTATCTTTACTTTCAAAGCTAACTCTTGAATATTATTATTCATCTCAAACTTGCATTTTACTTTATTTTCTTATAGAATGTCTGATCCCGTTGATACAAATCCGGCACTCACACAACAAATTGTTGATCGGATTGCTGCAATACTACCAGCTCTATTTCAACATCGTGATCAAAGCTCTTCTAATAACAACAACAACAATGCTTGCAACTTCAAATACTTTAATTCGTGTTCACCACCAAAGTATTCGGGTCATGAAGGAGCCACTGGACTACTCCAATGGTTTGAGGGTATTGAGAACACCTTCCTTAATGCTGGTGTTCCCGAGGCACTCAAGGTTCAATATGGCTCAAGCGTCTTTCAAAAGTGTGCACTAACTTGGTGGAACGGCGAGAAAACTACTCGCACCGTTCTTGTTGCTATGGCTCTTCCTTGGGCTGAATTCAAGGAACTCATGATCAATGAGTTCTGTCCTCGAAACGAAATGATGAAGATCGAGGAGGAATTTTGGACTCTCTCCCAAGATAGTGGTGACAATTCTGCTTATGTCACTCGTTTTTATGAGCTTTGTCTACTCGTTCCTCACCTAGTCGACACCTTGGCTAGGAAGATTGAGAAATTCTGCAAGGGACTCCCAATTCAAATCAGGAGTGCTGTTCTTAGTAGTAGACCTGCTACTATCGAAGAAGCTGTTCGTCTTTCAGCCACACTTACCGACACTTATGTCGATGCGGGAATCCTTCACCGCAAAGGAGGGAAGAAACCTGCTGTGGTTGCTGCTGTGACTTCTAAACCTGAACCTACTGGTAGAAACAGGAAGAGAAAGTCCAACCATAAACAAAATTATGGGACTGTTACACCTGCTCAACCTGTGAGCCAAGTAGCACCTGCTACTACTACTACCTTCAGTCCAACCAAGAAGGCTTATTCGGGGAGTTATCCTCAATGTGATATTTGCAAGTCTCACCATCTTCCCAATGCACCATGTTGGGTTTGCACAAAGTGCAAAAGATTGGGACATACTCAAGATCGTTGCCGAACCCCAAGCAACACTCAATCTCAAGTGCAAGGCCATAACGTGATACAAAACACACCATCCTTAACTGTTAAGGCTTGTTTCCAATGTGGAGATCCAAGTCACTTCAAGGATAAGTGTCCATTACTGGCCAATGCAATAAAAGCTTCAATCTCTGCTTCCAAAGGCCGAGTCTACACCATTACTGCTAGTCAAGCTCAAGCCGACAACGATGTTGTCAATGGTACGTATCTGATCAATAATCAATATGCTACTATTTTGTTTGATTCTGGTGCGGATAAAAGTTTCGTGTCCTTTGACTTTGAACCAATGCTTGCTAAGACTAGAACCCAACTAGACAAAACTTATAATGTAGAAGTAGCTAACGGGAAATCCGTTAAAGTTGACTCAATTATTGCAAACAATCAACTACAACTTAACTAACATACTTTCTCTATTGACTTAACTCCTATGCAACTTGGGAGTTTCGACGTGATCGTCGGCATGGATTGGTTATCCAAACATCGTGCTGAGATCGTTTGTGCCGACAAATTCATAAAGATTCCTCTGCCGTCTGGTGAAATACTACACGTGTATGGAGAGAAACAACCCAAAGGCTTAAAACTGATGACTATAACAAAAGCTCAGAAGTACCTCAACAAGAATTATCCAGCTTTTCTAGCTCACGTTGTGAAAGAGAAGGGCAAGGGTAAACTCATGGCTGATATTCCTGTGATTAAGGACTTTCCTGAAGTATTTCCGGAAGACCTACCAGGAATTGCCCCTACCCGACGGGTCGAGTTTCGTATCGACCTTGTGCCTGGTGCAACCCCTGTGGCAAGAGCACCGTATCGTCTTGCACCATCTGAAATGCAAGAACTTGCTAGTCAACTTCAAGAACTCTCTGATAAAGGATTCATACGTCCTAGTTCCTCACCATGGGGAGCACCTGTCTTATTCGTCAAGAAGAAAGATGGATCTTTTAGGATGTGTATCGACTATCGGGAACTCAACAAATTGACTGTCAAGAATCGTTACCCACTTCCAAGGATTGACGATTTATTTGATCAACTCCAAGGAGCTTCTATTTTCTCAAAGATCGATCTTCGTTCGGGTTATCACCAACTACGTGTTAAGGAGGAAGACATTCCCAAAACAGCTTTTAGAACTCGCTATGGACACTACGAGTTTGTTGTCATGCCATTCGGTTTGACTAACGCACCTGCCGTGTTCATGGATTTGATGAATCGTGTTTGTCGACCTTATTTGGATAAATTCGTCATTGTCTTCATTGACGATATTCTTATCTACTCAAAATCTAAGCAAGAACATGAAGAACATCTTCGCTTAGTACTTGATCTTCTTAAACAGGAACAACTTTATGCTAAATTCTCCAAATGTGAATTCTGGCTAAAGGAAGTCCAATTCCTAGGTCATGTTATTAACGAGGCTGGGATTCATGTTGATCCTGCTAAAATTGAAGCTGTAAAGAATTGGATTGCTCCTAAAACACCAACAGAAATCAGTTCTTTTCTTGGACTAGCAGGATATTATCGACGCTTTATTTCTAACTTTTCCAAGATTGCTGTTCCTCTCACTGCCCTAACTCATAAGGGTAGGATCTTTGAGTGGGGACAAGAGCAAGAAGAAGCGTTCCAAACTCTTAAAGAAAAATTGTGCCATGCTCCAGTCCTATCTCTTCCCGATGGCAGCGACGACTTCGTTGTTTTCTGTGATGCTTCAAAGCAAGGACTTGGATGCGTTCTCATGCAAAGGGGTAAGGTGATTGCTTATGCCTCAAGACAACTTAAGGTTCATGAAGATAACTACACCACTCACGACCTCGAACTTGGTGCGGTCGTGTTTGCTCTCAAAATTTGGAGACATTATCTCTATGGAACCAAATGTGAAATCTTTACCGATCACAAGAGTTTGCAACATATATTCAACCAAAAAGACTTAAACATGAGACAACGTCGTTGGATGGAACTGTTAAATGATTATGATTGCGAAATCAAATATCATCCAGGGAAAGCTAACGTGGTGGCTGATGCGTTAAGTCGGAAAGAATATCCTAACATATGTTGTGCTCTTATTCAATCGGATATCGAGACCAAAATTCTTAAAGCTCAACAAACGGTTCTTTCCGAGGGCAACATGCAAAAAGAATTGGGTTGTGGATTTGAAAAACAATTGGAGACTCGACCCAATGGGTTGCTACACTTCTTAAACCGCTTATGGGTTCCTGATCGGGATGATCTTCGTACTTTGATTTTTGACGAGTCTCACAAAACTCGTTATTCTATACACCCAGGAGCCGATAAAATGTACAAAGGCCTTCGCCAACACTATTGGTGGCCCGGCATGAAGAAAGATGTTGCCGTGTACATTTCAAAATGTCTTACTTGTTCTAAGGTCAAGATTGAACATCAACGACCTTCGGGTTTGCTTGAACAACCCGAGATTCCAATGTGGAAATGGGAGTGTATTTCCATGGATTTTATCACCAAACTTCCAAGAACACCTCGAGGATTTGATAGCATTTGGGTAATCGTGGACCGACTCACGAAATCAGCTCATTTTCTCGCAATTCGAGATGATTGGGGAGCTGAGAAGTTGGCTCAAGTTTATTTGGATGAGATCGTTCGTCTACATGGCGTTCCTCTTAATATCATATCTGATCGTGATAGTCGTTTCACTTCCCGTTTTTGGGGATCTCTACAATCGTTCATGGGTACTCAATTGAATTTGAGTACAGCTTACCATCCCCAAACTGATGGTCAAACGGAAAGAACGATTCAAACTCTTGAAGATATGTTACGTGCTTGCGTCCTTGACTTTGGAGGCAATTGGGACAAATATCTTCCACTAGCTGAGTTTTCGTATAACAACAGCTACCATGCTAGTATCGAGATGGCACCTTTCAAGGCTTTATATGGTCGCCATTGTCGTTCTCCTCTTGGCTGGGATGAGGTCGGTGAAGCACAAATCACTGGTCCCGCTCTAGTCCAAGACACCACTGATCGAATCATCCAAGTTCGCGACAATCTTCGTTTGGCTCGGGAGAGACAAAAGAAGAATGCCGATATTCGTAGAAGACCTCTTGAATTCCAAGTTGGTGACATGGTTCTTTTAAAGGTATCACCTTGGAAAGGCGTTGTCCGGTTTGGGAAGAAAGGGAAATTCACACCGCGATACGTTGGACCTTTCAAAATCATCAAACGTATCGGGAAAGTTGCTTACGAGTTGGAATTACCCGACAAACTTAGCAATGTACATCCCACGTTTCATGTATCTAACCTCAAGAAGTGTCTTGCCGAGGGAAACCTCCAAGTTCCTCTTGACGAAGTTCACATTGACGAGTCGATGCACTTCGTGGAAAAGCCTATTGAAATCATGGATCGAGAGATCAAACAACTTAAAAGAAGCCGAATTCCGATTGTGAAAGTACGTTGGCAATCTAAACGAGGACCCGAGTTCACTTGGGAACGTGAAGATCAAATAAAGGCCAAGTACCCACACCTGTTCACAAACTCCACTACTTAATTTCGGGACGAAATTTCCTAAAGTAGGGGAGACTGTAATATCTGTACTTTTCCGTTTACAATTTCCGGCCATTTGGCATTTATTGTAAATCCTAATTATCCATATTTAATAATATGTGAAAATTCTTAAATGAATTTCTTAAACTATGTGGCTAAAAACCATACTCAAACTATGTATTAGGGCTAATATTCATGGTATTTGAATAAAGTCCCTAAACTATATAAAATAAATCTCATAAATTATCTAAGTGTAAAAAAAAAATTGTACTTATTTAATTTGGAAAATCTTAATTATGTTTTATTCAATTAAAACACGAATTATATAAATTAAAATGATTTTTTTTATAAAATTTTTATGACTGAACAAATAATATTTAAACTTTCATAAATATTATAGAAACCATTTTATGAATAATTAGGATGAATTTAAAACAAATAGTTAGGTTTTGAACCCCTCAATCCAATTTGAACCTCCATGAATACACTTGAAACCCCCCCCCCCTATCCATTTTGGACTTTATCTAGTATTTTGACATTAAAAGTCAACCATGCTGCCTTTTGACTCAGAAAAGTCAACCGGATCCAACCCGACTACCAAATCATCGATACATAGAATGCTACTGCCTATTGACCATTCGAAAGTGTTATATGATCATAACAGAATGCTACAGCATTTGAACGAATCAAATTGACCTAATTTGTCAAGTTTGACTTCATAGAGTCAAACCTAACAAGTTTCAGTTTCAATTCGCGGATTTAAACGCATTCAATGATCTCTGATCATGTATGAACGTTATATGAACGAATTCAAACCTCAATGATGAACCAATTTAATCCAATCATGACCAATTATCTCGAATCAATGGCCGCGACCGTTTCAAACGATTGAGAATCAATTCATGCGTTTGAGTTGAAATCGAATCCTTATATCAAGTCCTACACGTTCGCAACATACCTTTTACACTTCCTGAGCTCTCAAATCCAACGCAAAACACCTCTGGATCGCGATCAAACTCCGAAGAACACTAGGCTTACGGTTTCAATCGATCTCATCCATCACGTAACCAAAACAGGTAATGCTTGTGCCTTTAGTTTCGTTTTTGTACAGGGTACAAAAGCCCCTTAAAATCGCAGTCGATCCGTATCGAATCGAGTGAATTTGGAGCTAGGGTTTGGGACGGGATTGTTTGGGGAAGATGATGAGTGGGGGTTATGTGTTAAAAGCAATTCGCGCCTGATGTTAGACATGGCATAAGCCCAGGTCTATTGGTTAAAACCCTCGTCTCCCTCGAACAAGGTCGCGGGTTCGATCCTTGCCCCGCACCTTGTTTTTGCGTGTGATTCTGCCCTGAAACCCGGTCCCCTCGTGGACAAGGGTTATCAAATAAACTACTGGACTATTAGCACAAAGACCAGGCTGGTCCAGTGATTGCGCGCCTGTGTCCACACCGAACCCACCCGGGTTCGAATCCGGGAAAAACCCTTTTTCCTATTTTTTTGATTTTTATTAATTAAATCTTTAATCTTTAAAAATTCATAACTTTTTATTTACAACTCGAAAATGTACAAATAAATAGCCCAAATTTTTGTAATAAAATTCTCTACTGTTTTATAAAATAAAAACAGAAAACTTTCTGAGTTTATAAAATTATTTATTTAAAAGTCTAATTTTAAAACTTGGATTATTTATTTAATATTAGCAAACTTATTCCAAAAATCCTACAAAAATTAAAGAAACTTAATTTATATATTCTTAACGAAATATTAAGTTTCTGGAACTTTTAGACATTTTTACTAATTTTCACAAATTTAACTTGTAATTAAATCAATAGATTTATTGATTTAATTAAACTAAAAATAAATGAATTTTATAAAAATTCACTATTTAACAGAAAATATTCATATGATTTATATCTAAATTATATTTATTTTTTTTTCACTATTTAGTTAATAAAAGGATTTATTAATTAAATTTTTAAATGAGTAATTAAATAATTAATTACTTAAAACATATTTAAATTACTAAACATAATAATTTAGTAATACTTACATCTTAATTACATACCTTAAACTATAACCTAATTACATTTTCAAACCTTAAACTTTCCAAAACCCTAAATTCCCAAATTCGAGAACACGAACGAACCTTAGCTTATTCCTTTAAACTAAATGACTAAACTACAACTATAATAGGTTAATTGTGACCTACTTTGGATTATATCTTTGGATCAAACTTAGCTTGGAAACTACCTACAAATCCAAAGTGAGTTTTCATGCCCCTCTTTATACATTTTATCACTTTTGGGGTGAAACATGTTCCTATATAATTACACTTACACTATTGACAAATCTCACAACTTGAAACAAATTCCCTTATGTTAGACTTGTTTAATTGCATTATGTGGCTTATTTGTTGATTACACTAGTTCATATTATTAACTGTTTCGACAGCCTATGAATGGAATTAGTGGTACCATGTGGGTTAGCTACCCCATGCATTTCTTTGATCTAGGATGCATGTAATGAATTCTGAAACTGAAAAACTGTTAACTATATGTTGGACAATCTGAATTGGATAAATCTTAAAAGGAAGGTTTAATTTGGACTGTGTGTATATACAATAAGACTATAATGTATTACTTGTCTTAGCATGAAATTTGTACTTTATCTAAACTACTATATCTATATCTACCATGATTGCTCACCAACAATTCATTTTGTTGATAACTCTTATTTTAAACATGTTTCAGGTGCACCAAGTTCAAGCAACGCTTGATTTATGTTCAACACTTAGGCTTGGACTTAGAAATTTGAAATCTGATTTTATCTTGTTTGGAACTATGTTTTGTCTTGTTTAGTTGAACTATTTGTAGCCTTTGAGGCACTTTTAATATTATTGAATAAAATTATGAAATTTTAATAGTTCCAAGTGCTACGAGCAATCTGGTCACAATTCGGGTCATACTCCGACGTGTTCCGCCGCCCGGTTGGGGTGTGACACTATACGCCACGTATAGCCTTATACGTGGCGTATAGGCAGTTACCGGGTAACCAAGCCATACGCAGGCAACCCAAGCCATACGCAGGTCTGTTACTGGGCAAACCAAGCCATACGCTGGCCAAACAAGCCATACGCAGGCCCAAGTTGCCGAGAACTTGAGCCAACGTATAGCACTATACGTGGCTTATGGCATCGTCGTCTTCCTCAGATGAACTATACGCCACGTATGGTGTTATACGTGGCGTATAGCGCGTAAGTTTCAGTGGTTAAAAGCCCTAATCTACCCAGTTTTACCCCTACTAATCAATATAAACCTAACATTATTGATTAGGAGTTGAGATACGTACCTATACGAACTTTTTTTGAGACGATAATCGAAATCAACGAGCATTTTGCCCGGGTCGCGTATGTGTTTGTGTGTGTGAGTTTGGGTTCATTTAGGACTGTACGAGGCATCATCCAGGTTTATTAAAAGGCTATACGCCACGTATAGGGCAATACGTGGCGTATAGCCTCCAACCTTTGGTATTCTATACACCAACTATTCCCCTATACGTGGCGTATAGCGTTTAAATATCTGAAATTTGAAAAATTTAGAATTCCCTCCATTTAAAGTCTATACGCCACGTATTGGCCTATACGTGACGTATAGTATAATTAATTTAAATTAGTTATAATTAATTAAAATTTTTATTAAAATTAGTTATAATTAATTATAATTAGTTATAGTTAGTTATAATTAATTAAAATTTAATTAAACTTAAAATTTAATTAAAGTTAATTTAAAATTAATTAAAAATAATTTTAATAAATTAAAAATAATTAAATTAAAATTAATAAAAAACTAATTAAAATGACCATAAAATTAATTAAAAATAATTAAAATACAATTTTAAACAAACATCATCCGTGAGTCGTGACGTATTATGGAAATCTAGGTCTATCAGTAACCATTATTTTCTTAAATCGTTCAATACGATCACTGTATATATTTTCTCCTTCTGCTGCATCATCATTTCGGTGCAATTTCTAAAGTGCATTCGGCGTGGGAATCGGAAAATCTCCGTCTAACTTGACGTGGATCCAAAGGGCATTGTTGACGTGAACTAAAGATACGATTTGATGTTGAGCGTGAACATTAGGACCAAACTACAATGGAAAAAATGTTTGATTGCCGGCGATGCTTAAAAGATGAACAATCACCCCAAATCTTTGAGCAATTAGAAGTCCTGTGTATGGCATCCACATCCAACGACTAACTGGTGAAGCTTTTACATCCTACCAATCTATCGTGTGACGTAGCCTATTATATTCTCCACCATTCTTCTTTATTGTCCATCTCCTGTAGAAGTTGTTGTCGAATAAACAGCCACCGGTTTTCATTTAACCTTAAGCCCAAAGCTATCAATCGAAAACCACAGTTACCGTTGTGATTTACATCCTGTATATGTGAAATGTACGGATAAAATAAAGATGGAATCAAATCCTTAAAACAATTTATATTGTTAACAACATCTTTCCCCATAATCAATGGAAACCCAAGATGGGCGTTATCATCTTGTGGTTGCTTTCCTTTACCCTTCGTGGACGACGGTGTTGAATGGCTGAACTTGCTTGTCGAGAGTCTTGTGACGCAATGTACGAGCTGTGTCTCGCAGGGTCACATTTGCTTTGTTGGGATCCTGTGAACGAGTTGTTTCTCACGACATTCTGTTTCCTTTATTGTTGCTTTTTCAAAGTTGGACGACCGCGAGTATCTTCTTGTACCACAGACGCTTTCTTGTTAGTTTTGCTCGGAAGGACCACCCCTGCGATTCTAGACAGCAGAATTTTTTTGACCTGATCGAGTTGTGACGTAATTTTGCTTCTCACTTGACCAAGTACTTTATCCACGTCTACATTTTCATAATCGACAAACGACGGTTTTAAATCAAGTTTCATCCAGAAGACGTCCACCGCATCCAGCGGGATTCTGCCACCTGTATTAAAATGAAATAGTCAGAACAGTTTGAAAATAAAAAACAAGATAAATAGTCAGAACAGTTTACCTGTAGCTTCGATATTTGCCGGACGACAAGCACACGGCAACCCACAAATACTGAAAATTTGGCAACTGTAACATCCATGATTTTCTTGTACTTTGTTTTGTGCAATAATGACGTTTCAACTTTATTTTTTTTGTTCAATGCATTTTGGTCACAACAATTCTTATTTCAATATGTATTAAACTTAGAATCATCACTCTTGCAATTTCATATTATAGTCCTACTATATATACACATATTTATATCTTGTTATAATAAATCAAAATAAAACTTATGAATACTAAATCATACATTACATCTTTATATATATGAACATATTTATTTATAAAAAAATAGGATTTATTCTTTTATAAAAGATTAATAATTAAACAAAATAAGTTTAGTTTTATAAATTTTATAAAAACCAATTGTTTTATATATTTAGAAAGGTTTTAAAAGAAATAAAGATTTCCTTTAAATAATTATTCCCCAATTTTGACCCATTCTACCCGTCACTTTGACTATCTAAAGTCAAACTCGTCCAATTCAAGATTCAATCCCCTCAATTCCGAGATTTAACCCTTCTAATTTGTTTCCAAATCACTCACAATCAATTTAAGTTAATGAACCCATCCTTAATTTGAAGTTTTTGAAACCGAAATCGTTGGGATTGAAACCCGGTTTGGTAAGTCGTGTAAATGGTGAAGAACTTGCAATTTATGGCGTAATCCATGTTATCACGCCCTCAATCATAGTTTTATACGCGTGTTATTCAATATTAACACCTTATATCTACCCAATTTGAGTTCTCATAACAAAAATCAAAGCTTTTTCGTAAACACCTCTCGGCAAAGTAATCGGCGGCATTCTTGGTTTCTTTTTTATCTGATCCAAATCGTAAACACCAGGTAACACCCTCTCCTTCGCAATCGAACCTTCTCTGCTCTGTTTTAAGAACCAAAATCGGATTTAGGAGTTAAATCTGTTCACATTTGGGTTTTTGGTGAAGATGACACAGGCTTTATCGAGTTCGAGTATTTGTTTTCGGAACTGTAATAAAGATTGAGTCTCTGCTCTAGTTGTTAGAAGCGTGATTCACAAGCAGGAGGTCATTGGTTCAATCCCTGCAGCCGGCACTCCCTGCTCTCTTTTTTGTGTTTTAGAGTTTTTCTCACAAATACACACTAATATATGTTTTTTTATACATAATTTAGCTATAACCTGTTTTCAAAAATAAAAAAATTGTATTAAATCATTTTCTAGAATTTCAAAAGATTATGTATAGTGTTTATTTTGATTAACAAGAAAATAAAATGTAAACTCTTTTAATATATATATATATATACTAAAAGCATGAATTTTACTTAACCATAACAAAAACGAATCATGTCTTTCTCCAATAATTATTTGTATTATGATTAGAACTTATCATACTTTTTGTGTTGTCAAAACTAAATTAAAATTATAAGTTCAAAATCTTTAGCTGTACTTTAATGTTATAAATATACTATTAACCTAAACATTTAAAATGTTACTTTTGACATTATTTCAATTGTATAATTATTACATTAATAAATTTTATCTATTAATACATGTTATTTGTTTGTCACTGAGCTTTCTATTATAAATAGAACTTATAAAACGTCATCCGATTTATAACTTATTTAGCGTGGTAACAATAAAGTCCGTATCTTTAATTTTTCCTCGTTCGTTCGTTCTTTCCAAAATCTTAAATCCGAAATCATTCCATGGTTGTTTCCTTAAACCGTCCTTCGTTATAATAACTTATCTTATTTAACTTAGAGCATCCTTAAATATTATTACTACAAGTTACAAGGTCAACCCTCTACTTGTCAAGGTGAGTTTACATAGCCCCTTTTTACTTTTGTACATTTTTTGGGTGAAACATGATTACTCAACAAACACTATTTGTAATTACACACGTACAATTCTACAATATGATTATATGTGTTTATTTGTGCTTTGTGCTTGAATGTTATTTGTTAAGGCTATATATACATGACATACTCGTGCAATCATTAACACATTACATCAGGATAACATTTCTTGTTATGCCTTACATCAGGATAATATGTGTTGTTATGCCCTACATCAGGATAACATGTGTTGTTATGCCCTACATTTACATCAGGATAACATCTGTTGTTATGTCCTACATTTACATCAGGATAACATGTGTTGTTATTCCCTTAAGTTACAATGTTTGTTTTGAGCAACTAGCTTAACACAGATTCTACATAAATGCTTTATAAACCATGTATCATATGAATTGTACACAAAACATTTGAACTTTATTTGTGGTGTCAGAACTTATCTATGCTCACCAACTATTTATAGTTGACCCTCTCATTTTATCATGTTTCAGGTACGGATGCTTGAGTTAAGATTCAAGTTGCTTCACTTAGGATTGAGAACCTAATTTTAAACTTAATAAAGATATTCATGTATTTATGACTCTTGTAAATGTTGTAACTGACTATTTAAGCTATGAAATGAAATAGATTGTTTGAATATTACAAATTTAGTAAACCATGAGCTTATGAACAGTCTACATGTCCTGTCCCGACGTATTCCGCCGTCGGTTGGGGTGTGATAGCAACCACGCGTTGCATTTTGTTTCCGTATATGTGATAACTTGTACCACTCCTTTTCTAACAAATTTAGAGCTTTATGTGAAACTTTATCGTGCAAGTTATCAAACAATTCAATAGCTATGTGGTTGTCCATTTTCCTTATGAGGGTTGTTCCAAACTGTAATTGATCTGTTACAATTTCATCAACAAACTCAACAAGTCTATCTAGCGAGTTTTTAGCATTTCTAAGATAGTTCTTTAGGAGCGAATACTGGCTCTCGACTCGGTTCGTTGTATGTTGACCAAAACTGAGGTTTATGTTGGACCAGGCGGATACAAACTTTTCTTTATACGTGTCCAACCAATTTTTGGTCACATAATCAATAACTCCTGGAAAAATAATTTAAACGATAATAAATATTTAATAAATATTCAATATTGAAAATAATAAATATTCAAAACTTACACCCTCGATTGGCTGTATACAGTCGTTTGTAAAGCCGGTTGAAGTTGTACTGGTATATATCTAGCGTGGGGGACTCACACAATACCGACCATGAATACTTGAAATTTGCCCAGTTTCGTCTGTAAATGATGCCCTGCAATGTTTTGAGATATTCTTGTGTATGTGCCATCGACATAGGTTCCTGGAACTGTCAGAAAATATTTATCACACGCGTTCATAAGAGATTTGTCCATGTCTGTTGCTATCACACACGACTCCATACACTTTTGCAACATTCCTTTGATTTGTAGTAGCACCCAGACGAAGTTTTCCTCCCGTTCTTTAGATATAAACGCATGAGCGACGCAAAACGACTAGTGTGTAGAGGTCACACCGACCACTTGGACAAATGGAAGTCTATACATTTTGTTTTGTACGTCGCGTCGATCATCAACACGTGCGGGAACGCACGTCGCATCTCGTACGATTTTGGATGAACAAAGAATACCTCCTCCACAACATTTGTGAGGGGATCCTCCCGAGTATAGTAGACGTATTTTTTAGAAGAAAACAGGTGCTCCAGAACCTGCATTGGAGTTTCACTAACTCTCGTTTCGTTTTTTATCTTTTGTATCGCATTATAAATGTTCTTTTTAATGCAACTACTCTCTGGTTTTGTTCCCTTATAGTTGTCAGAATGTTTCGTGGCAACATGTTTTGCGAATACAACTGATCGCGTTGTTAAGGTCAATAAAAAACAAGTATTATAATCCCTAGATACCTTAAACTATAGTATAGTGGAGTAGGGTATCGTACCCACAGGGAATTGGTGTAAAGTGTTAATTTTATGAAAACTGTTCGGATTTTAATTAAAAAGTAAATAACTTTAAATTTGTAAAAAACTATTAAGAGGAAACGAATCGCTCTCAGGTTCATATTGCAAGTTCGGTGATTACTGGTTTGTACTTATTGAAAGTTACATAGACATAACTCATTAACCAGATTGATAAATAATTAACATTCAAATAACGACTGTATTGAACAACGATTGTAAAACCGAATGTTTGACACAAGTTAATTACCCAATAGTTAATTACCAATTCAGAATACTAATTATAGATACACAATGGTTCATGATAGATAACCTAAAAACTAATGCATATGATAAATCAATAAACTAAACATGTTCACTCAATCCTAGAACTCAAACAATCAAACGATTACAAGAATACTAGAAGAAATCAAGTATGAACCAAGATATATCACCTACAAGCAGATCCTACACCCGGAAACGACACGAAGAGATTAGCCGCTCATCGACATCGTCATCGATTCATTTATAGATGGTGGCTTGATCTAGCATTAAAACTTGTAAAGGTTGAAACTTTATCTCTGGAAATCACCTTAGAGAAGCTCTGAATCGTAGAATGACAAGTTAATTCGACTATGGATCCCTAATGGCTTATAATTAGATTTCTCTCAAAAAGAGCCGTAATCATGTTCTTCACGTGTCGCGAACTTAGGATGTCTGTTCTTCGCGTGGCGCGGAGAACAAATTAGTCAGGTGGGATTTTACTGGCACTCGCGTGTCGCGAAAAGCTCTTCCCAAATCTTCGCATGGCACGAAGATATTGATTTCCACAATTTTGACTTTTGTTGACTTTGACTTCTCCGGGGCCTACAATTTTAAGCTCGTGTTTTCCTACTCACTTAGCACATTAAACATGTAGTAGACACAAATACCAAATGCACATAAAACAGACTCGATATACAAAGCTAAACGCTTAAAACTACGAACTTAGACTCTTATATACGAGATATTTAACCTCACATCACATCCCCACACTTGACATTTTTCGTCCCGAAAAACAATTATGCAATGGAATAATAATCAGAAAACTTGCTTTTAATTTATTATGCTAAACGCTTAAAACTACGAACTTAGACTCTTATATCTTTTGATTTCTCAACATGTCAACCGTAACAATCGTTATTTCGATCCGATTAAACCCAACCACCGACTCTCGAGCCCCCAATTCTGTGATCTATTATATTATACATTACCAAGCCGACAGTCTATATATGGGTCTCACTCTTAGAAAGCTACGACTCAGCCTAATCCCATCTCAAGGTCATGTTTAGACCCGGGTTAAACCTTATAGATTTCCCACCATTATAAACATGAATTTATATGTTTTTGAAAATTAGATGAATTGTGGATCGATGGTTGAATGTTTTAGCTTTTATTAATGTTTTATGAGTAAACCTAACCTAGTGGTGTTTCAATCACACTGGAACACGATATATGACACGTAGGCTGCAGTTTTTAAGCAATGAAGTACATAAGCTTCGGAACATGGGTGTATCCTTCAAGTCACCATCCCGAAGGGAAACACATAAACCTAACTCAGTTATCTATTATTATTGATTACTTAAGTCCCACCCATGGGTGTATCCTCCAAGTCACCATCCCGAAGGAAAACACGTAGACTGAACTCAAGCTCTCAATTTTATTTAATTAAGCTCATTCAATTGATGGATTATGGATTGCGGGCGCCACCAACCTTCGGAATTATTTTCATAAAAAGAAAGTGGTGTGCCAAAATTTTAAAAACTTATAATTTTTTGTTTATAAAGGTTCCTATCACCCTATGTTGACAGTTTCGACCTTACCGACACCACTAAGATGAGAACCCACAAGACATACTGAATTAATTATTTATTTAAGCTAGATTCACTATAAGGATATTTAAGCTCTTAAGTAGGTTGGGTCTACCAAAACGTTAGAAATTAGACATGTTTACTCATCTTTATTATTCCGTTCAATTCCTCATGCAAATTCCTGACTGTACTATCATTTTCCATTTAGTTGCAAAAATTCTAATCTAGGGACATTTTTGAAATTTTTATGATTTTTGACTCAAAAGAAAAGACTCGGACACAAACCTGGACAAGGTCTCCCCTCCCCACACTTAAACATGACATTGTCCTTAATGTAGAAAGAGCAACTCAAAAACGAAAATAAAATACAAAGATAAGAAAAACTTAGTTGGATAGAAGACCGTATAGCATCGCATTCGCGATTGTGCCTCAGGAACACTCGCGGGCTGCATAGTACAAGAACGTTCCAGATCGGATTATCTTCTCTCAAGTGGAGATTGCGTACGAGAAACTAAATCCAAACCTGCAAAATCAGAATCGAAACATACCCACAAGCATCACATCGACTTAATAAAAATTAAAAGACTCGACAGAGTCTATCGACTCTAAAATCAAAAATTACAAAATAAAAATAAAAACCCTAATTTTTGGGTCTTTGCTTATCGCGAAGACTTGGGGTCAATCCCTCGCGTGTCGTGAGGGACAAAAAATTGTCAGCCCGTCTAGTTTGTTCTTCGCGTGGCGCGAAGACACCTCTATCACAGAAAGATTAGAAATTTTTTTAATTTTTTGTTTTAGAAAATTTTTTGGGTTTTTCAAGTCAAAATTTTCAACTTTTTCAAAATTCGTTCCAACTTTCCAATTAAGTTCGTATATACCTGGAACGAGATTTGTGATGGTTTTTAATGCTCTTGTGGCCCCAAATATCTAGGAAAAGTTTAAAAACACGCGAAAACATACCGAAAACACTAAAAATGAAGACTCAAGACTCTACAAACTCTACACACGGTATCCTACCCCCCAGAGAATGATGCATGGCCCCCATTGCATTAGTATCAGCCTCATCGTTCCCAGAATGTCCCCACACTTGGGCTTTTCCTAGATTTAAAGCACAAAAACGAAATAAAGCCTAACTTACTTTCGTAGGAATCACAAATACATTTAGCACATGCTTTAAGCCATTTAAACCCGTTGGTAGCCCGAGTGGACGAGTTTAGTCTCGTGAGGGTTTCTAGAGAAGACACCCACAATGTTCATTTAATCTAGACAATAAAAGTAAAGCTTAGGTTGTCTCCTAAGAGTGCTAAGTTTAACGTCTTCAGCCAGACGCGATGTACCTTACTTTGGTTATTCATATGCAGATGCATGCATGACAAAACTTACTGATTCTTCCTTGGTGTCATTGATATCCTCTGTTTCTAAATAGGGCTTCAATCTATGCCCATTCATTACTTGCCTGAGGTGATCGTCAATGTCTTCGATCTCGACCTCCCCAAACTCTCCAACTCTGATCACCAAGTAAGGACCCATCCACTTACTCTTCAGCTTCCCAGGGAACAGCTTCAGTCTTGAATTGTAGAGCCACACCTTCTGGTCTACCTCAAGACCTTTTTCTTTAACTTAGAGTCACGCACTACTTTCATCTTTGCCTTGTATGCAGATGCACACTCATACGCTTCATCCCTCAGTTCTTCCAATTCACATAATTGCAACTTATACTCCTTACCTGCATTGTCATATTCAAGATTAACAAATTTAACTGCCCATAATGCACGATGAGCTATTTCAACTGGCCAATGACATCCTTTTCCATAAACTAGTCGGTATGGTGTGGTACCAATCGGAGTTTTGTAAGTTGTTCGGTAGGCCCATAAAGCATCGTTTAGTTTGGTTAACCAATCCTTACGATCAGGCTGTACCGTCTTTTGTAAAATCTCCTTTATTTGCCTGTTTGATACCTTCACTTGCCCACTTGGTTGTGGGTGATATGGAGTGGCAATCCAATGGTTCACACTATACCTTTTAAGCAATTTACCAAATTTAATGTTCTTAAAGTGTGAACCCTCATCACTGATGAGCACACGGGGGACACCAAACCTAGAAAAGATGTTACTTTGAACGAACTTGCGCACCACTGTGTGATCATTTGTCTTAGTGGCGATTGCTTCAACCCATTTAGAAAGATAATCAACCGCCACTAAGATGTACATATATCCCAAAGAATTAGGGAAGGGGCCCATGAAGTCTATGCCCCACACATCAAATATGTTGACGACCATAATGGGTCGCATTGGCATCTCATCCCGCTTCGTGATGCTCCCAAGCTGCTGACACCTTGTGCAGTTCTTCACAAACTCTGTTGCATCCTCAAAAATTGTAGGCCAGAAGAACCCACAAGTGAGGACCTGTGTCCCGTTTTCTGTCCACTGAAGTGCCCCCCATAAGCATATGAATGGGCATGTTCTAATAAATATTGGACTTCCTCTTTGGGCACACAACGCCGAATCATTTGATCTGCCCCCACTTTAAACAAATCTGGTTCATCCCAGATATACTGCTTGACTTGAGACATGAAATGTTGCCTCTTTTTCTTAGCCCAATGTTCTGGAATTTTACCTGCATCTAAGTAATTGACAATGTTATCATACCATGGGTCAGTAGAAGCACTTAAAATTTGCCCATCTAGGAATGTCTCCCCGATTCTTTCAGTAGAATCCTCTTCGGTGTTCACAACCCTTGACAGGTGATCTGCGACTAGATTCTCTGTTCCTTTCTTATTGCGGATCTCTAGGTTGAACTCCTATAACAATAGGATCCATCTGATCAACCTAGGTTTTGTGTCTTTCTTCTCCATGAGATATTTCACTGCATAGTGATCTGAATACACTATCACTTTGCTTCCCCAGATGTAAGACCTGAACTTATCAAGAGCATATACAACTGCAAGTAATTCTTTCTCAGTAGTAGTATAGTTCAATTGTGCCCCATCTAGGGTCTTGCTAGCATAGTAAATTGTCATCGGTTTCTTATCCACCCTTTTCTCCAAGACTGCCCTGATTGCAAAATCACTTGCATCCACATTATTTCAAAAGGTAGTGACCAATTAGGTGATTGCAAGATCGGGGTGTCTATCAATTTTTCTTTTAAAATATTGAATTTTTTCAAACACTCATCATCAAATTCAAAAGGGACGTCTTTTAAAAGTAGATTACAAAACAGTTTTGTGATTGTGCTAAAACCCTTAATAAACCGGTGGTAAAAATCCCGCATGCCCCAAGAATGATCTTACCCCTTTGACATTAGTAGGGGGAGGTAGTGTTGAAATTACTTTGATTTTTGCTCTATCTACCTCCATCCCCCTACTTGACATTATGTGTCCTAAAACAATCCCTTCTTGAACCATGAAATGGCTTTTTTCCCAACTAAGGACTAAGTTTGTTTCAACAGACCTTTTCAATACTTTGGTCAATTGCTCTTAACATGCATCAAATGACTGACTAAAGATTGAAAAGTCATCCATGAAGATTTCCAAAGACTCCCCAATCATATATGAAAAGATACTTATCATGCACCTTTGGAAGGTGGCTGGGGCATTACACAACCCAAATGGCATTTTTGCCCGAATGCAAAAGTACCATATGGGCAGGTAAACATGGTCTTATGTTGATCATCAGGATAAATAGCAATCTGATTATATCCTGAGTACCCATCTAAAAAGCAATAAAATTTCTGACCTGATAATTTCTCGATGATTTGGTCAATGAAAGGTAACGGAAAATGGTCCTTGGAAGTGGCAGTGTTCAATTTCCTATAGTCAATACATACCCTCCACCCCGTTATGGGTCGGGTGGCTACCTGCACTCCTTGCTCATCCCTTATGATCTGGATGCCTGCTTTCTTTGGTATTGTCTGTGTTGGACTTACCCAAGTGCTGTCAGATATGGGATAGATGATCCATGCATCCAACCATTTCAGGACTTCTTTCTTCACAACTTCTCTCATGTTCAAATTTAGCCTTCTTTATGCATCTCTTGCCGGCTTTGCATTCGGTTCAGTGATAATCTTGTGCATCACAATTGAAGGACTAATCCCTTTCAAATCTGCTATCGTCCACCCAACTGTTGCTTTATGTGCAACCAAAACCTCCATGAGAGCCTTTTTCTGTGCCTTGGTCAAATTTGATGCAATAATGACAGGGAGAGTTTCATTCTCTCCTACGAAGGTGTACTTCAAACTTTCTGGTAGTTTTTTCAGTTCTACATGAGGTGGTGATTCCAACGAAGGTTTTAAGTGAATATCTATAGACTCTTGCAAACTTTCCACCTGAAGTGTCCATGTGGGTCTTCCCTCTTTGATGGCATACACTTCCAATTTCTCTTCTTTAGCTTTTAGCTCATCGTCATACTCAGCTTCTTCCCTGTTACACAAAACACACGGCTCCTTGGGCGCATCCTCATTTGCATGAAGAATACACCTATCAATGATATCTGCACTAAAGTATTCATCAATGATTGGAGCATTAAAAGTACGAGAGAAGACATTCAAACGCATCTTTCTATTACCAAAAGCCATGTCGACTGTGCCTGTCATGCTCGGGCTGTCGAGTTTCTCTAAGATTGTTTGAACTTGGTTTTGTATTTTTCGGTTGGCTCTAGTGGCCTGTTCTATTTCTGGATCAAATAACAGTGGTGACTTCCGTCCTAAATTATGAGTATGCATAAACCTGTGATCTACACAAATAAACAAAAGATTAGTAGCTCTGAACAAAATAATTAAAAACAAAAACACTAAGCGCAAGTATTTCCCTGCAACGGCGCCATTTTGATCGCGTTGTCAAGGTCAATCAAAAACAAGTATTATAATCCCTAGCTACCTTAAACTATAGTATAGTGGAGTAGGGTATCATACCCACAGGGAATTGGTGGAAAGTGTTTATTTAATGAAAACTGTTTGGATTTTAATTAAAAAGCAAATAACTTTAACTTTGTAAAAAACTATTAAGAGGAAACGGATCGCTCCCGGGTTCAGATTACAAGTTCGGTCATTACTGGTTTGTACTTATTGGAAGTTACATAGACAAACCTCATTAATCAGATTGATAAATAATTAACATTCAAATAACGATTGTATTGAACAACGATTGTAAAAACCGAATGTTTGACACAAGTTAATTACCCAATAGTTAATTACCAATTCAGAATACTAATTATAGATACATAATGGTTCACGATAGATAACCGAAAAATTGATGCATATGATAAATCAATAAACTAAACGTGTTCAATCAATCCAATCAATCCTAGAACTCAAACAATCAAACGATTACAAGAATACTAGACGAAATCAAGTATGAACCAAGATATATCACCTACAAGCAGATCCTACACCCGGAAACGACACGAAGAGATTAGCCGCTCATCGACATCGTCATCGATTCTTCACTAGATGGTAGCTTGATCTAGCATTAAAACTTGTAAAGGTTGAAACTTTATCTCTGGAAATCACCTTAGAGAAGCTCTGAATCGTAGAATGACAAGTTAATTCGACTATGGATCCCTAATGGCTTATAATTAGATTTCTCTCAAAAAGAGCCGTAATCATGTTCTTCGCGTGCCGCGAACTTAGGATGTCTGTTCTTCGCGTGGTGCGAAGAAGAAATTAGTCAGGTGGGCTTTTACTGGCCCTCGCGTGTCGCGAAAAACTCTTCCTAGATCTTCGCGTGGCGCGAAGATCTTGATTTCCACAATTTTGACTTTTGTTGACTTTGACTTCTCCGGGGCCCGTGTATGC
Source organism: Smallanthus sonchifolius (assembly GCA_023525975.1). Classification (NCBI taxonomy): domain Eukaryota; kingdom Viridiplantae; phylum Streptophyta; class Magnoliopsida; order Asterales; family Asteraceae; genus Smallanthus; species Smallanthus sonchifolius. The sequence continues at coordinate 28,557,766 of CM042029.1, read as the reverse complement.
TACTATCCTCATGATTTTAAGCTCGTGTTTTCCTACTCACTTACCACATTAAACCTGTAGTAGACACAAATACCAAATGCACACAAAACATACTCGATATACAAAGCTAAACGCTTAAAAGTACGAACTTAGACTCTTATATACGGGATATTTAACCTCACATCAACAACTTTGCCACAAAAAGTTGTTCCGACTGAGACAGTCTCCTGGCAAACGAATGCGCCTCAAGATGTTGACTAGGATCATGGTTATGACTGTCATCCTTCACCGTTAATTTCCAATCACCGGTATTTTCTTGGTACTTTCCTTCCAATTTAAAAGGACAACCTATTTTCTTGCTACCGGCACGTCTAACCGTGGCAGTAGACGCACGTTCACCGTGACGGTCACACATAAGCCACACCTTGATAAACGGTTCTGACGGGTCGTCGCCTTTTCTTCCCGATCCTCGAGTGACAATGACGTACCCATTCTCACGTCCTCTCCGGACAGCCCAATCCACCAACTGTTCACGAGACGGAAAATTCTGGTCAGTTTTATACGACATGTTTTGTTCCTCGTCTTCGGACTCGTTCCCCACGTATACGAAGTCGTCGGTTTGTTGTGTCGGGTAAGATACTTCACCGTACACGAAGCCGTCGGTTTGTTGTGTCGGGTAAGAGACTTCACCGTACACGAAGTCATTCGTGGGTTGTGTAAGGTAAGACGGTTCACCGTATACGAACTCGGGATTGCTTAGTGGCTCGTTCAAATTTGGAAGCCTTAACTGTTGATTAGAATAAACGTCGGACGAGACCTCCTCCCGGTTCACATCTTGCCTGGCAATAAAAGAATAGAAAGAAGTCTGTAAGTGATGGTGAAGTTATTAAATGTTAAATGTGGAAGTTTTTCATGAAGTTAAAGTTTGTTTATTCATAATATTGAGTCATTACAGTAATATTTTAGAAATGACTCTTGACTTGTAAGTGGTGTACTCATGAAGAGAATTCCTGGGAAAGGGGGTGGGTCACAAAGGGCTTACTTAAATACCCTATTTTCCCTAGCCAGAACCCCTCATGAGTTGATACACTCTTTCAGTCGTTATGTATTAATGACACTTATTGTTTGAACTATTGTTTGGGTTTATGATCCTGATAAGGTTTATTTACTCTAGTAGAGCCCTTCATCTTGGAGAATAAGTAGGTTCCTTAGTTTATTGTTAATGTACCTTAGGCTCAAAGGTGTTAAGCTTTGTTTACAAGGAATGGTAATGTGAGTAAGTATGTAGAATTTGGAATGTATAAGTGTGTAGTAAAACTTAGGATAGTATCAAATGAAATTTAGCTAGGTAATATGAAGGTAGAAATAAACACTAAGTATTTTATCATATAATTATGAAGTTTGTAGTGCAATATATATAGTTTTAAGTATTGTATCATAAAAATTTTGAAATCTAGTTTCGGCTATGATGAGTAGGGATGTTATTATGTGGCAAATCATGAAGAGAAGGAACATAAGGATTATAGAGTAAGGATTACAGATGAGGATTTGGAATCATGAATTATAAAGTATTTAGATGGTACCCATTTAGTGCACATCACTAAATAAGCACTTTGACATATCAAGAGTAATTCATGTTCACTAATGTTTAGAGAAGTCATGCATTCCTATAAGTGAACACTCATCCCAAGAATTCCCAGGAAAGCATACGGTTCCAACGATTGATTTGGATTTGTACGAAATGCTTTCCTTGAAAGAATTTCCTAGAATACAGGCATTCACTCTTCCGGTCCGCACAAGTTCTCATACATTGTTTAGAACTTAAATACTTTTGACGAGAGTTACTTTTTGGATTAGACTTGAAGTTTAAGAATATAATCTCGACGTAGTAGATTCTTGTAACACGTAAGTAAATAGAAGTATAAGATTTCAAGTATAAGCATACACGTATAAGGTTAAAGTTTTAAGAATAGAATAAAGAGGAGATTTCCTAGTAAAAGACATGAGATAACTCATGTTTGAGACTCCTAAGTTATAGACTAGGTTATGTGTCTAATAACCTAATTCCCTATAATCAAGCCTCTGATACCAATCTGTCACACCCCAACCGACGGCGGATTATACGTCGGGGCGGACGCGGTTTGTTCAATAGCACAAGGTTGACTATTAAAGTTTAAATATTATCATTAATAACTTTCAAAGGTTCAATACAAAGAACGAAACAATACATAACAAGAATACAATGTTTATTTAATAAGTATGCTAGGTCCAAAGCATCCTATGTGATCACAAATAAGTCTCATGCTGTTGTACCTGAAACATGTTGAGTAAACTGTCAACTAAAAATAGTTGGTGAGTTACGAAGGTTTTGACTCAGTTTAACAAAGTCATTGAAAAGTTTTACAATTCACTATGTCATGCATTCTATAGTATAAGTGTGAGAACAAACAAGTTTAAACATTGTGCATATCAACCCTCCAACCAAGTTTAGGCATAACCCGAAGGTTACCCTTAAAAGTTTAAAGTTTAAATCCAGTAACAATCACCATGGGCTCCCCCCGAAGGGTCAATCAATCTAGGTGGATTGGTCAAATACAATAGATCTATTATTTTCACTGTAGGCTTGATCAAATTTAATGAATATGCTAGTTTTAAGTTTAATTTAAGCATGCAAGTCTCAAAGGCACATAACACAAGAATAAACATATAAACATAGTTGTACAAGAATTGTATAAGTCTGAAAGTTTGATACATGTTCCACCCCAAGTTTATAAATCAAAAAAAGCAAAAATGGGCTAAGTATACTCACTTGGATGATGAAGAGTGTCCAACAAAGAGTTAAAAGTAGCAAAGTTTTGAGGGAGAATATCCTCATAACAAGCCTAAGAACACAAGTCTAAAGTTTCAAGTTTGATCATATAAGCCTATGACAAAGGATCTAGGATTCTAAGATTAACTAGGGTTCCTAAAGTTAGACGGGAATGATTGTGTTTATAAAGTTTAAATCAAAGTTTCAATTAAGGTCTTGAATGAATAATACAAGACTTGGATATCAACGTTTAATAAGTTTATAGTTTAGAATATTTATTAAATAAAATAATTATTTAAAATAAGGATTAAAGATAAATAATAATTATTTCATGAGTAAAATAATTATTAAATACAAAGTATTTAAAGACTAATTAGTGATTAAGGATTAATAGTAATTATTTAAAGAGTATATAATTATTAAGGATAAATAAGTATCTATAAGAATAAGCAATATAAATCATTTAGGTTTTATTAAAGTTTTAAGTATTAAACATTTAGTTTACAAATTAACTTGTAAATAAATAATGTTTATAAGTTTAAATAAATAACAAGTACCTATAAGTTTATAAAATATAATTTCTTATAAAGTTTATGTTTTAATTATAAGTTTGTAAATGTTTTTAAAATTTAATTGAAACTATAAGTTTATAAAGGTTTTAAATAATGCTTAAGTTTATAAGTATTGAAATAAAGTTTACAAGTTTACAAATGTTTTAAAGTTTCATTTTATAAAGTTTATAAGTTTATAAGCATTTAGAAAATAAATTAAGTATATTTATTTCTCTTGTTTTAAATTTATGTAAACAAATAAATTTCAGTCTATATAAAATATAAGTTTTATAAAATGCATGAGTTTGTAATTTATTAAATTTAAGTTTCTATTTTTATAAAATTTATAAATGTATAAGTTTATAAATTTCTAAGCTTAAATAAACAATGTATATTTATTTCCTTGTTTTATTTAAATAAATATTCAAGCTTTATGTTTTTAAATAGATATAATTTTTTTATAAAATGTATGAGTTTATAAATTTTCTGTTTTCGTAATTGACATATAAGTTTTATAAATCTTTTTCTACTTTTATAAGATTTATATAAGTTTTTATCAAATTAAAGATTATAAATTAATTTAATGTTTAAACTAAATAATATGTTTATTTTAGAAAATATAAAACAAATTATAGTTTCTGATTTATTAAAATAATTTATGTTTTGAATATAAGTTTTATAAAGTTTTAAAAGCCTATTTATAGTTTTTAAGTATTTAAAACTATTTTAAAGAATTAGTTATTATAAGTTTTAACTAAGTTTAATTTAATTACATATTTCCAGAATGTAAAAGTGTAAATAAAAATCGTTTTTAAGTTTATACAATTTTAACAGATTTTATAACAATTTTTAAAAAACTTAAAAACTGTTTAAAATAGTTAAAAAAATAAAAAGGCAAAACTTGGGCTGGCCGGATCGAACCCGGGCCACCCGAGTCACACACACACGCACTTAGCCACCCGACTACGGGCCTCGTTGGGTTATATCCCAGAAAAAGAAATAATTAAACACAATTTCAAATCTTCCCCAATTTCCTTATAAACCCTAGAAATCGAAATCCCGTAAATACGAACTGGTAATCCCTCTGTCATTGTAAATTGACAGAGGGCAAATGATTATGGAATGAAAACGATGAGAATGGGCATTCGAATTACCTGGAATGATGAAGAAACGAAGGAGAACAGGTTCGCGTTTCAGAGTAGGTTGTCCAAGAATCAAACGAGCAATTGCAGGTACAAGATAGTGAAATTGGATGTTCAGATAGCTTGAGGGTGATGTCGCCAGGGTTACTGGGTTGGTATTTATAACCAATTTCACGATTAAATGCTTGTACAGTTGGGGAGGTAACGGGTATGAGGATTGAACTCGAATTCGAATCCCGCGGGGTTTAGAATTGAATTTACGCATTAAAGGACATTGGGTTTGGGTCGCATGCGTGAGTCGGAGCTCGAGGAGCATTCAATTTAGCCAAAATACGCGTTTTGAATAATCGGGGATGAAAATCGGTCATGGGGGGATTCGAACCCGTGACTGATTTGGATTCCGGAAGTTTGGCCGAATTACAACAAGTCCCTGGGGTTATGAGTTTTATCATTTTATGTTAAAACTTGGATTTTCGTTTTAAAGTAAGTTTCCAAAATGGCAGTTTCATTTTTTTTAAAACTAAATAAGTTTATAAAATAATAATACGTTTTATTTTTATAAAAACTAAATAAGTTTTATTATTTTATAATTTTATAAAATAATTTATAAGGTTTATTAGTTTACAAGCTTAAGTATTGAAAATAATTTTATTAATTATATAATTTATATAATTACAAACTTATAAATTTTTAAGAATTTTAACACATTTTATTTATAAGATACATATATATTTTTAAATAGGTCTCATATATATATATAGGGGAGGGATTGTCTAACAATGCTAAAAAGTGTAAAAAGTATTTTAAAAACCCCACCACCACCCCCAAAAGCCTAAAACCCCCCACCCCAACCCCCTCTCCCCCCAAAACCTAACCCCACCCTACCCCGAATGTGACAATCGCAGTTTTTCAAGTCCTTACCGTTTCTCGACTTTTTATAAGTTATATTTTTAAAAATTATGATTTTATATATTTTAAGTGTTTCTAGGAATTCTAGGAATACTACCTTAGACAAACACTAAGGTCCGAACTAGAAAACCCGGTTAAGTGCATATACTGCGTATACTGTGAACGAGTTAAATAATCGGTAAAAATTAAATTCTTGAAAATAATTTTTATATTTATATTTTAGTTAAGAATGATATTTTATAACATTATATGTGTTAACTTTTGTGATTCTTGATTTAACTAACGATCACAGGTGGTTCTTCCGTTAAATACCCGGTGTTTACCTGGTATAACTTTTTGAAAATTTTTGATTTTTTATGTTTTAAAATTTTCTAAAATTCATTATTTTGGATACTAGAATTTTATGTTTGGATAAAAATATTTATTAGAGTGTTTAGGGGTGTAATTTTTATAAAAAGTGAGTATTTTTTTTATACATTGGGTCTTTTAAACCACTAGATTACACTTCCACTATAAATACCCAACCCCCACCCCATTTTCCCCTTCCCTTCTCCTCATTCCAGCCGTAACCCCCCTCTTCATCCAAACACCCCCACATCTCATATCAAGCTCAAGAACAATCCAATTCCAAGCTTGATTCTTGGTTTCAATGGATTCATGAGCTTGTTTTTAGTGTTTTAAAGGTATTTTAACATGATTTAATCTTTAAAAATTTTGTTTTAATTCTTGCATGTGTTCTCAAGAACACCAAGAACACACACACTCACTTTGATTTTCAAGTTTTGTTGTTTTTAAGAGTTTTTAGCTTGAATCTTGTGGTTTTAACAAGGATTTGTGGATAAAAACTAGTTGTAATCATCCACAATGAGTTATCTAGTGAAAATTTTGCAAGATTTGATGATCAAAGTGTATGAACACTTGGGTGTTCATATTTGCATTTTCTTAAATTAAAAGAGCATTTTGTTGATTTTTGAGTTTTTGATCTTGGAATTGAATCACATTGTGATTGTAGGTTGTAAATCAAGGAAAACTCAGTAGCTTAGCATCAAATTTCATCATCATTTGTTGAATTTGGAAGGTATAATCCTTAATCAAACTTGTAGTTTAGCTTAAATGATCAAGAACAAACATGTTTTTGGTGGATTTTTAAAAATGATTGATTTAGCACCCAAATTTGTTTTTATACAGTAGAATATGTTTTAAAATGAGAATCTGGAAAATTTGGTTATCTAACTCTTTATAGATTATTTATTAAAATTCACACAAGTTTAATACATGGAAATTTAAGAAAAATACTTCTGAGCATTGAAAAAATCTGGAAATTTTACAGTGATTGTTATATGATTAACTAAGACTCCTGTCCAATTTTTATGAAAATCTGAGTTGTTTAATTATGCGTTTAGTATTTATAAAGTTTAAACTGATGATTTAGGGTTTGTATACTTATGGATTAAATCAGGACTTGAAACTTGGTATGAGATCTTATATTTACTTAAAACTGATATGGTAAAATTTTGGTAAAGTTTTAATGTGTTTAACTATTTTTCCCGAATTTGTAAATTTTTAACAATATTATATTCATATTAAATAATCTGGATATTGAAAAAATATAAAAATTGGTCAGAAATTTTATTTATATATATGATTAATTGATATAAATTTCAAGCAATAAATTTATTTCTAAGTATGATTTTAGAAGTATGGTCCATTTAAATTTTATAAAAAGTTATTAATTTTGGAAATTTTTATATAAAATTGATTTTATAAAATTTCTAGGGGATTTTAGACAGAATTATAACCCCATTTAAAACATAAAATTTGACTTTTAAATTGGGTGCTAATATCACACTAAAACCCTAATTTCGGACGAATCTGATTTTCAAACCGTAAACCGAACTTTACGCGCGTAATCGCGTTTTTGATCATACGAAACCGTGACATGAGATTTTATCAAATATGAATTTTTAACTACTGATGTTATTTATTAAAATCTAGAACTTAAAGTTTTAATGTTATTAATTCATATAAAAGCCGGTTTTATAATTCTTAACGGTTCGTACGCACGTGCAAGGGTTTTGACTATACAGTTGACTGCATAGCCACTTTTGACTTTTGTTGAATTAGCCACACATATTAGGTTTCCTAAGTACATTTTGTGTCTACTTATTAGTAGGACTCGGTTAGGATACCACCGTGGCTGTTTCAGTGTTTTACCGCACTTTTTCGCGTTTCATTCTCAGGTGAGTTTCGCTGCCCCACTTTTAAATGTTTACTGTTTTACGAGGGAAAAGATGTTTCACTACATGTTGTTACTTGGGATTAGGGTTACCTGGGTTTACTTTTAGATGCATTAAGTCCCCACTTTAATGCAATCAATTAGCTTGAATAGCCAATGGGAATTATGAATAGTACTATTTGGGTCGACACCCCCGCCCAGGGTTGGTCGTGCCAACCAGACTTGTAGGGTCATTTGGGCGCATAATTAGCCATAGTAGGTGTTCGCATTTAACACCTGGATACAGGGGCAACAACTAGTCTGACGGTTTTGATTGTGGCTCAGGGTAACTAAAATCTTAACACATGTACTTTATCATCTACGGATGGTTAATTTTACATTTTGAAATTCAATTACTTATTATATTGAGTCGTAAAACCTGCGTACTCACTAACTATTTTTATAGTTGACCGTTTTCGAAACATGCTTTTCATGTAAACAGAATTGAAGCAAATGACTAGTTTGGTGAATTGCTTTTGGGGACTTTCTTGTGGATTATGACTTGGTTGTTGGTTTTGTATTCTGCATTTGGGATGTTTGGTTTATGTAGACAACCTGAATTTGGATTTTGGTTTTCGTGGTTTCTATGACATTGTACTCTCTTGGGTATGTTTGTAGTGGTTATTTGAAATTTACAGTGTACCCATTAGCATTCTCTTGCGTCTAAGTGTTCGATGCACCGCTCTCGTCTCACCTCCGTGTTTCCGCCTTCAGCCGGGTGTGACAGACTTGGTTTCAGAGCACTTGTTATAGAGAATTAGGTTTACCCCAGACTCGAACCTAGACTATGACCTTAAGAAACATTGCAAAGAACCTTAGGAACTATGTGTGCATTGCATATCATTTCGCATTTCTTATTCTTGCCAGCTTTACGTTCTCCATCACAGCATGTCTTCTTCTTCAGCATCTTCATTTCGGCAGTACTTCTCGGATGATGAGGCGGACAGCCTCAACAGCATCCCTCTTGTACCTGTCCCTACAGCATCAGGTGATTGGAGTGCGCCCGAGCCAAGTCATACGTCAGAGGAGGATCCGTCGGAGCACTCTGTGCCCGGTGAGTCTAGCTACGCGACCAGCTCAGAGGATTTAGGGAGCCTTCTACCCTCACCTACTTCGGTCCTACCCCCTCCCAGGGTAGCACCAGTGACTGTCGTTCTACATCCTTCTACTCCCGCTGTTGGGCAGTCACTGTTTCCTGGATTGACCTTCGAGGTCGGAGGATCATCTACTTGGACTGCACCTGTTATTATAGAGTTATCATCAGATGAAGAAGAGGAGCCCGAGGACACCAGGACTAGTAGGGAGGTACAGATGGACGAGTTAGTGGAGGTTTACGCTAGACACGAGACGAGACTGAATCATTATCATACTGTGTTGGAGGATGTTCTAGAGAGGATACCAGAGCTATATCAGTATGTTACTACTCTTCAGGCGTCAGAGCTGAACATGAACCAGCGCATGGATCGATTTGAGAAGAGGGTCTACTCCAGATTGGCTATTTTTGTGGCTTTCTTTGTTTTACTGGTTGCTGTCGTGTTAGGTTTCTATTTCAGACACTGAGCGGGTTGTGCTCAGGTTCTTTTGAAGGGTTACAAAAACTTTGTTTCTTTTGGGGTATCTTGGCATAGTTCTAACTAATGCCTAATTTTGTAAAAATTATTACTAACTCTTATAAACCCTAGTTACTTTCTATGCTTGGTGAAGCACTTTTGTAAATTTTGGATGATGGAAATGAATTATACTTTGGATGAATAGTTGTATGTCATAAATTTCATTTTTGTTATTATTTGTGTATTGTTATCATTCTTAAATGTTACCTTGTGTACATGGTTCAACCAAATGTTTATCATCCTTTAAAAAAAAACATGTCTTTTATGTATAGATTGTTTGCTATGTTTTGAGTGATTTCTAATCAAGTACCATCATTTACTCAAACTCTTATCAAATTCCAATCCGTTTTTGTTTTTAGATAATGTCGCCGAGGAGAGAACCTCAGCATAATGAGTCAGAGAATGCTCAACCAGATCTGACCCAGCTAATAAATCAAGTGTAGGATCGGTAAATACAAGATGGTTCTATTCAAGTTGAGATTGGCGGAAACAATCACAACTTAATCTAAGTAAACAAGTAAACACAAGAAGTACTGATAAATTCAATTTGTATTAAGCTTCAATGGTTACAAGATTACAGAGAAAACTCTAAGAAAAGCACTAAGATACAATGACTATAAGTACTACTTATATAGTAACTTAGAATCAAGACAGACCCTTGATTCTAAGGATCAGATCTAACACAGACCGTTGATCTTGTATTGAATCTATTCTACATGTACAGACAATAATAATAATTATGCTAGTTAACTTTATTCAAACGTCTTCTAAGGCATCATTGTTTGCATGCTTGGAGAAGAGCGTTGATGTCTTTTATTGTCTTGTACCAATGACATTCTTTCTGCGTGGAGTGTGTCAGAGTAACAACAGAAAGTTGTCAGTGGTAATGGTTGCTTTTGCTTTTGCAAGGCTGGTCAGCTACAACGTTTGATCTTCAATGAATGGATAACTATCAGCAGCAGAGTTGTTTATCAGCAGTAAGACACAACCATCCAAAGTTGTTGATGATTTGCCTATCAGCAGCGTTAAGTGTTGATGCTGCTGAGAAGCCTATCCGCAGCAACTCTGGTCTTCAGCAGATAAGGCTATCCGCAGCAGATTTGTTCTTCAGTAGAAGAACAAGTATCCGCTGCAGATAAGCTTATCCGCAGCAGTTTGTTGGTCAGCAGCAAACTCTGAGATCAGCAGCATTTGTACTTAGAGAATTTTGTAGCCATCAGTCTTTATTTCTACCAACTCCCCTAAACTGATGCTACCAAAACTCTCTTACTGCTTTTGTTGCTGAAGCTTTTGCATGTGGCTGACGATTTTGCAACCTCATAGCCTCTTGGGTCCTTGCTGGGATTGTTAAGAAGAAGCTCAGATAGAGTCTTGATATCTTTGCTTGGCATTTTGAAGATAGCCTTGCTTAGACACCTCATCTTCTGTCCTTTAACATCTGTTAGTGTGAATTCATCCTTTTCAGCATTGTAGGACCAACTAATGAATGGAGAGTGGGATTGGAGAGGTTGGGCATCAATAATTTCATATTTGCTGGGGTTGAAGTGATGTTTGATCACCAGCAACAGATGTCTCCCACCTTCATTCTCGGGCTCATGAGCTTCACCCAGCTCCATTATTCTTCTGAGATCTGAATCTGTAAGTTGTAATATCTCATCAACAGTTGCATAGAGTGATCTTCTTTCTTCTATTCTTCCCTTGAAGACTTCAAACCTTTGATCTAGAGTGTTGTAGGACCAGTTGATGATTTCTCTTGAGTCTTCTGGTTTAGTAGTAGGTTTGCTTTTCTTCTTGGGAGGTTGTTGATGAGTAGGAGCTGAGTGGGAGGATTTAGACTTTGTGGGTGGAGAGGAGGGAGGTCTAGGATGGAGAGTGGAAGGTTGTTGGATAGAGAAAGTGGTGGATGAGGGAGAAGGCTTGGGTTTCTTTGGTTTCTTTTCTTCTTCTTGATTGATTACCCTCTTCTTTGAGCCTTTCTTCCCCAGTCTTTCTTCCTCTTCCTTTTTGACTCTAGGGTAAAGGGCTTGCAGGTTCATGAAATTCATGGGACCCAACCTTTTTCCACTCTCTTCTCTAGCCTTTAAGAATTCAATAATGACCTTCCTTTCTTCATGGGATCTTCTATTAAAAGCAATGGTCTTCTTGAATTTTTGTTTGGTTTTTCTTCTTCTTCAGCCCTTTTCTTGTTTGCCAATTGACCATGCTGACCCATGAAGGCTCTGTAGATTTCTTTATTTGATAGTTTCTCAAGGTAGTCTACATCCTCACCTTGAGAAACCAGAGCCTTTATCCACTCCTCTCTCATTTATTTGGCTAGTTCAGAATCAGTTATTCAGAACTTGGCCTCTTCCTTCTTCTTCTTCTCTATTAAATTGTTCCTGCAGTTGAAGAGCAAGAGCTTCATCTTCTTGAATTTGATAAACTGCAGGAATTTTGACTTTCAGATCATCCAGTTGTTTGGCATACAGTTGGATCTGTTGTTCTCTGAGGAGAATGGCTGTTTTTCTGTCTTGGGCTTTTCGTAATTCAGCCATCTCCTCTTCTTCTCTTCTTCTTCTTCTTTCCTCTTTTTCTTTCTTCTCCTTCATTATCCTCTCTTCGTCTTCTTTAGTCATGAGTCCATTCCCCTTGTCTTTGCTGGATGCCTCAGCTTCAGCTTCATTGACCACAACAGCAGATGTAGTAGATGTTGTTGGGATCTCAGCTTCAGCTTCATTGGCAGTTTGGGGAATGGACAAGGGAATGACACTTTCTTCATCTTCTTCCCATTCCATACCTATCACTTCTTTCCAACAATCCTTCACCTTTTCCTATTCTCTTCTCTTGGATTCTTCTTCTGTGTTCAGTTTGACTGTTGGTGAAGAAAGGAAGGATAGATCTGAGTCAGAGTCATTCATTGTAGGTGATTCCTCCTTATAAAGAGAAGCCTTGATGAGTTTGATCATTTCTTGACTTTCAAAGGAGTTGATGTTGCAGATGAGTGATCTGAGCTCAAAAACCTTGTGTAGGAAGTCTGAAGGTAGGAGTAAGATCTCTTTGATGTTGATTGAGAGAGAAGATCCATTGCTTAAGAAGAAGGTGAAATCAGAGGACTCGGTGCTCACCCATCCTAGCACTTCTAAGTCCCTGACCATGATGTTGTATAGGAATCTTCGCCAGCAGATAACTTCTTCTTCGGTTAAAGCACTGCTCCTGATTAAGTCAAGTCTTCTTGGAGCATGTCTTTGTTCTGCTGTTGATGAAGATTCGGGATAAGCCACCCTATTTGCTTCTTTTAGTAGTCTTTTAAACCAGGGCATATTATCCTCCATTAAGTCATAGAACCTGCTGATTGCAAGTTCTGCTGAGAGGTCTTATGAAGTGTTGGTGCATCTTGTCAGATACAGATTAAGAACTTGGAGGGCATTAAGAGTATTCCAGTTTAGCTCTTCTACTCCACTAAACTCCCATCCAATCCAGAATCTCTCAGCTATGCCATCATACCCCCAAGCTAGAATGGAGTCGAATTCTAGCTTGTTTGAAGTTAGTGAGAATTGGGGAGTAGATGTTTTACTTATTATGGCTGCAGCTTCAGGAAGTATGTTGAATGATGGAGGTGTGTCTTCATGGAGAGTTTCATCTTGCAGCACCTCATCAACAGCTCGGACAACTAACTTCTAATCCTCAATGATATCTTCCTCTTCATCTTCTAAGTCTGGCAAGTCATGGATTTGAACAAAAGCAGGTTTTGTATAGCGAACTTTGAAACACAGTCTGCTCTTGTATCCATTCTTCTAAGCTGTCTGCATCATCTTCCTTGGTGATTACCTCCCCCTTTTTGGTTGCATCAGTGCATAAAGAGTTATCTGTTTGAGTGCCCACTGATATAAGGGAGGGAGAAGTTACTGGAGGGCATTGATGGGCTTCATGCATAGAGACTTGGTGTCTTAGTTTGGACACTTCAGCCTCTAGCATAGCTACCCTGGCCGTCAATTCCATGTTATGAAGTTTCAGTCTGTCCTCATCCACAGTTGTGGAATCCTTGGAGCTAGATGGGGCCTTAGGCCTAGCCTCTGCATCCCCATCACCCTGGTTTTCTTGGCGCCTGGGATTCCTCTCAGTGAAGAGTGTTTCAAAGGAAACATCTTCACTGTGAGTTGTCGTGGTTAGGGTCTTAGCTATGTTGTCACTGTCCTCATAGGCAGTTAATGTACCAGAAGTAGTGACAGCATTCACCCTGTCAGTACCACTAGAGTGAACCTTCTTTGGTGATGAACTTGAGTTAGGTGCACCGGCAGCCAAGTCAATCAGTACCTCTGAGATAGTGGTAGTTGGAGAAGGTATATCATCTTGACTAGGTGCCTCTGCACTTAAGTTCAGAGAAGAGAAATAATGATATGGCTCAGCGGGTAGTTCTATGGATCCGGGATGTGATCCTGATCCTAATAGAGAAACTTCCAAGGAAGTCTCTCTAATGGTATGGCTATCCCTTTTGATATTCTCATCAGAATGTTGGGATTCTATATGAGGGCTTTTAGGTTGGGATTGGGCCTGTGAGACAAGAAGAGAAGGAGTCTTCTTGCTCCTTTTTCTAGTGTATGTCGTTGCAAATGGGGCCCTTTGTTCCAGTTGAACGATAACATCCAAAATAGGTGTAAGTGATTTTTGTACCTGTGCATCCTTAGTAGTTTGCACAGGGGTTCGAGCAATGGAAGTAGCTTGTTGTTCAGGATGTGAGGTGGAGGGTGTGGGATCAGTATCAGCTGGGATTGTTGAACTGTCACCCTGGGTACTTTGTATGTTCACCATTGTAGATAACAATGGAACGTTGACCCCTGAGAACTTTTTGGAAATAGTTCTCATACTTTGAAAAATATTATTTTTATGACCCAGCATGATGTAGATTCTTGCAGGTTTTGAGAGATCTTTTAGTTCCTGGTTGAAAACCTCCTGCAAGAATCTGGGTACATAAAAAATTGTTGTTTTGCACCCTCTTGAAGGTTGTATCTCAAACCCTTAAAGATGAGGTGTGCAAAGTTGAAACCTTGGCAAGTAATCATACCGTGAACAGTAGAGGCAAGTGCAGAGCTCACTTGATGCCATCCACTTCTCTTTTGAGATATGCATTGTAGAAGAGTGTGGCAGAGATACTTCCATGGAAGGCCCATCAGTGCCTTCTCGATTGTGCACTCATTTTGATTTCCAGTGTACCCTATGGATACAAAGGTCCTCATGTATTCTTCCTTTGAGTATGAGATGGCTGCCCCCTCATCTTGAAGCTGAAGATGTTTTTGAAGAGTAGCTTCGGAGATGATGATGTCCTTGCCGTCTACCTTGGATTTTATTTGGGGAATCCCCTGTTCGGTAGAGTAGACGGCGGTGTTCCAAAAATCCTCCATATGAGGAATATAAATGGTAGGGTTGACTGTTAGTACAAAATGTATCTTTAATCGGCACAGAAAATCAATCATATCATCGAATCCCTCAGACTTCTTTCCTTTGGTTAAGTATGCCGTGAGGTTGTGATATGGGGAGAACTTATCATCAGGATTGTTTGTGTCTGCCATTTTTGTTTGTTTAGAGGGAAAGGGAAAGATTTTGAAGGGTGGTTAAGAATGGAAGGCTTTGAATGTTGTTGGGGCTTGAGGGAAAGTGATGGGAGTTAGGGTGAAATTGAATGTGAAGGGGTGGTGAAGAGATTTGATTTGTTCTTATAACGGCAGAGGAGGGAAAAGCAAAGTGACTTGTACAGTACAACCTCATTCACTTTTTACTGTTACAGTTGTAATACACTATAGCAGTCATGGTAAAGACTGAAAGGAATTTTTACAGCGGGTAAAAATTAATCTAGACTTATTTTTACCCATCAGCAGCAAACTTGGTTACTGCGAATGATTAAGCCTATCCGTTGCAGGCTTGATTGCAGCGGATAGTTAAGTCTGTCAGCAGCAAACTCTATTGCTGCTGATGGATGCAATTATCCGCAGCAAGGGTGTTGCTGCTGACTGCCTTAAAGCTAACAGCAGGAAACTTGTTCCTGCTGATAACTTAAAGCAGTCAGTAGCAAAATCTTTGCTGCTGATTATTAAACCTGTCAGCAGCAAAAATGGATGCTGCTGACTTATAACTTTTATATATAACAAAAGACAAACACATTTACAAAAACAAATTTTTAGAGACATATTTTAATCAAAGTTCATCATACCAATAGATTCAACTAAATATCTAAATCTAGCTTCATCAAATGGTTTTGTAAATAAATCAGCATATTGCTCATTGATATGAACTTTGGTTAAAATAATTCTCTTTTTCTCAGCTTGATCTCTTATGAAGTGATACCTAATGTCAATGTGCTTTGTCTTGGAGTGCTGCACCGGATTGTTTGTGATTGATATAGCACTCATGTTGTCAATGTGAATGGGAGTTGCCATGAAAGTCATCCCATAATCCAGCATTTGATTTTGTATCCAGATGACTTGTGCACAGCAACTTGAAGCTGCAATGTATTCTACTTCTGCTGTAGAAGTTGAAACACATGTTTACTTCTTGCACTGCCATGAAATCAGTCTCCCTCCCAGAAACTGACATCCCCCTAAAGTGGACTTTTTGTCCAAGTTGCATCCCCCATAATCACTGTCAGTGTATGCATACAGATTGAACTTATCATTTTTAGAGTACCATATCCCAAGTCTTGGAGCTCCCTTTAGGTATCTAAAAATTCTCTTGACGGATTGAAGATGTGAAATCTTTGGAGCTGCTTAGAATCTTACACATAGACATACTGCAAACATGATATCTGGCCTTGAGGCAATGAGATACATGAGAGACCCTATCATTGCACGGTACTGATGTTGATCAGTGTCTTGACCATCTTTGTCTGGAGTCAGCTGATGGTGCACTTGCATAGGGGTTCTTGCAGCAGAGCAGTCAACCATCTTGAATCTTTCCAGAATGCTCTTGACATATTTGGATTGGCTGATGAAGATTCCATTTGGGACTTGTTTGACTTGAAGACCCAGAAAGAAATTTAGTTCACCCATTGAACTCATTTCAAACTTTGAGTGCATCAGGATCTCGAAGTCTTTACACAGCTTCTTCCTTGTTGATCCAAAGATGATATCATCTACGTAGATTTGAACCAGTAAGATTTCTCCCCCTTCATCTTGGATAAACAAGGTCTGGTCAATGGCACCTCTTCTGAAGTTTTTGCTTAGTAGATATCCAGACAAAGTTTCATACCAGTCTCTTGGGGCTTGATGTAAGCCACATAGAGCTTTGTCTAGTTTGAACACTTGGTTAGGATGTGCAGGATCTACAAAGCCTGGAGGCTGTTTGACATATACTTCTTCACCAATCTTCCCATACAGAAAGGCACTCTTGACATCCATTTGATAGACCATGAAATTCTTGGATGCAGCATATGCCAGGAAGATTCTGATGGCCTCCGGTCTGGCAACAAGAGCAAAGACCTCATCATAGTCAATTCCCTCTTTCTGAGTGTAGCCTTGAGCTACAAGTCGGGCTTTGTTCTTGACTACAATGCCTCTCTCATCTTGCTTGTTCCTGAATACCCATCTTGTGCAAATGGCAGATTGACCAGGTGGAAGATCAACAAGCTTCCAGACCTCCTGTCTTTTGAATTGCAGCAACTCTTCCTACATTGCCTCAATCCAGCTGCTGTGTTGTAGAGCTTCATCTATCATCTTGGGTTCTACCTGAGATAGAAAACATGAAAATAAACATATATTGGCCTAATGAAATTTGCTTCTGGTTAGAACTCCTTGGTGAACTTGGCCAATTATATTATCTAGAGGATGTTCCTTGTTGATCCTTTGAGTTGGTACCACGTCCAGTTGTATCCCTTGTTCAAGATTGCTTTGATTTTGATCAGGGATTTCTTCATTCATGGCTGAAGAGTCTTCAAGATCAACAGCTACATCAGTGTTATCAACAATAGTGTTTGCAGCATCTACAGCATTTACCGAAGAGTCTGCATTAAAATTTTCATTTTCAGACAGGCTGCTGCTGGTGACATTTGAGAGTGTGGTTCTGGCTGCACTTGCTTCAATGGCTTCCATAACAGATGGAGGATCAATGGATGGTCTTCTCAGACTGATAGAAGATTTTGGAAAGTCTAGTCTGTAGTCAGAGGAGGTGGAAGCAGGTGCTTGAGAGGAAGAAGACTCCATATTTGAGAAGATGAGAGGCTCAAATAATTGGGTGAAGGAGTCTATGTCAAAAATCCAGTTGGGCCTTTTCCCTGTTCACAGACAATGTGTTCTCTGCATTCCATATTGGCTGATTCTTCCACAATTCTTGTTCTTGAGTTGAAAACTCTGTAGGCATTGGATTGAGAGGAATAGCCCACAAAATATCCTTCATCAGATTTGGCACCAAACTTAGGAAGAACCCCACGTGTGATTAGAATTGTGCATGGACATCCAAAAGGTTTTAGAAATCCAGTGTATGGGACTCTTTGGAACCATAGTTCATAAGGTGTCTTGTTGAGAGTCTTGACTATGAGAACTCTATTTTGCATATAGTAGTTGTGCTTACTGCTTCTGCCCAAAATGTGAGAGGCAGTTTTGAGTCAGCCAATATAGATCTTGCTGACTCAATTAGAGTTCTGTTTCTTCTTTCAGCAACTCCATTTTGTTGAGGAGTTCTTGGAGCACTGTATTGCCTTTCGATTCCCTTGCTCTCACAGAAACAATTCAAAGTGTGGTTCTTGAACTCTGTGCCCTGATCACACCTTATTATCTTCACTTTCTGATTGCTTTGATTCTCTACCCTAAGAATGTAGGATTTGAGAATTTCAGCAGTTTCATCTTTAGTTCTTAAGAAGTATACCCATGAGAATCTAGTGTAGTCATCAGTTATCACCAGACAGTATGACTTCTTACCCATTGACATGATATTTGTAGGACCAAAGAGATCCATATGCAGCAGCTGTAGTGGAGTATCATTTGTATTCAAAGTCTTGGGCTTGTGAGAACTCTTGTGTTGCTTTCCCTTCAGACAAGCAATGCAGTGTTCTTTTAGCTGGAATTCTTTATCATGAAGCCCTCTGACAAGATTGTCCTTCACCAATTTGTTGATGGTTTTGATGTTAACGTGGCTTAGTCTCCTGTGCCAGAGAGCTGATTCATCAACTGAGGCTTTTGACAGAAAACATGATACACTTCTAGATGGAATGACCTCATTCATGTCAAGCACATAAAGATTTTTTTTTCTCTGAGCAGTTAATAAAATCTTCTCTAGAGGAGGTTTGGATAAGCCAGGAGATAGCACAAAGCATTCTTTGTCTGTGAAGAGCATCCAATGCTTTTGATCACATACCTGGGAAACACTCATTATTGAAGTCCAATTCCTTGACATAATTTACCTTATCAATACTCATTCTTTCATTTGATACAATCCCTTGTCCAGTGATAGATCCTCCTTTTGAGTCACTCCCAAAGGTAACATATCCTCCATTTAAGTGTCTGAAGTTGGAGAGGATGGATCTGTTGCCTGTCATGTGCCTGGAACAACCACTTTCAACCACCCAGGTGTTATTATTGTGACTTGGCTGCCCTTGCACATGAGAGAGATCTAGTTAGTGGGAGGAAGCCAAGAGCTTGCATCCTTGAAGAAAAGGGTTCTTGGAATATCAGATTCAGCATGTGTGCAATCCACCGAACCAATGATGATTCTTGGAGGGATCAAAGTTGTGATCTTGGCTTTCCATTGCTGAGGAGATGGTTTTCCAGTTCTCTTTGCTCTGTCAGCAGCTAATGTTGCTTTGGCTGCTGATGGATTTGCTTTATCAGTAGTAGATTTTGCTGCTGATGACTTTGGCTTATCAGCAGCCGATGTTGTTGCTGCTGAGGACTTCGGTTTATCAGCAGCAGTGGATTTTGCTGCTGATGGTTTTGCTTGAGCAGCAGCAGACTTGGTTGCTGCTGAAGGCTTGTCCTTTTGTTTCTTGGGCTTGGCTTGATTACCAACATTTTTGCTGGCTGCTGATGGTTCAACAACCAATGTGTGTTTATCCTTCTTTGCCTTGTTGAATGAGGACTTCTCTGTAGAAGTTCTCATGCTGATAGGCTTTTGTTTAGGAGGGGCTTGATTAAGGATCTGGTTGAAGGGATTAAGCTCACAATTTGCAGCAAAGTGGTCTGATTCACCACAGATGATGCAAGATTGTTGAGGCTTTGGCAGCTGCTTCCTTGATGGGGAAAGAGAGTTTCTGAAATGAGTTGCCTTGGCTTCAGAACTCCTTACCTTTATGTTCTTGTGTGTCTTCTCAAAAGCATGTTGTTTGAGGTTTCTCTGCTGCTGAAGGTAGTAAAAGCAGGTGCTGGCAGTGTGGTTGTATTTTCCACAGACAAAGCATGATTTGGCCAGTTTGTCCCTTGAAAGGTAAACATAGTCCTTTCTTTTGAATAGGTCTTTAAAGTTCCAGGGGTAAGCTTTGTTGTGCTCAAAGGTGGCCTCTTCCAATGTCTTTTGAACATATGGAATTCTTTCTCCAGGCGCCTGACATATGTCAAACACCTTTCTTTGAGGCTTTGAGTTGTTGGAGGTTGAAGACTGTCCCTTTTTCTTCCTTATAGAGGATAGCTAATTTTGATTTGGTTGAAAGGCATAGGAATCGGAACAGCTGGTAAAGGGACAGGAGTACTTGTTTGAATGACTTCTAGAACAGGCGGTTCTGGTACTTGTACTGGTGATAAAGGTGATGAGACCTCCTCAGTTTTAGTGGACTCTGAGCTAGTTGACTCAGATTCTGGCGAGGTAGTACATTCTTGCACCAATGGTTGATGCCTTGAAGGATCAAGATCTCGGTTGGCCGTTTCAAGATTTGAGAGATTGAAGCTTGGTTCATGGATGGCAACGTAGTCAGCAGGAGGTGCAACGGCTTGATATTGTTCAACATGATACCCCAGACCAGTTTTTACCTTGTTATGAATTTGAGCATCCAAAAGTCTTTGCAGCTTTTTGGATGCAAATTCATATTTGTCAACATGAACTTTTTGTTCTGCCAATTCTGCTCTGGTAGCTTTTAATCTGGCCAGTAGATCATCAATCTGAGTTTCAAGATTGGTTTGTTCATGTTTTAGTGATGAAATCTCTTTCTTTAGGCAGTTAATTTTTTCTTTATAACTGTTTTCTACTTTTGTGAATTCAGATTTCATTTGATGAAACTCTTCATTTTGATCTATAAGGTTTTGATTATGCTTTATGTAGCCTAACACCTTATCAATACAAGCTTGAGAACAGAGATGTTCATATACCTGAGGCGGTATCTCAGTTGTGTCTGCCATAAGAGCTTGGTTGTTAGCAGGTAGATCTTCATACTGGAAGCTTCAGTCAAAATCAGATGTTCCAACAGCTGCACAAGCTGCAGTTTGAGCTGGAGGAGTAGATTGTTGCTGTTGTTGTCTTGGTTGGGCTTGGTGAGCTTGTCTTGGTTGAGGAGCTGCTGGGTTTGCCCTAGGTGCCTTGAATTCTCTAGAAAAATGACCCAGTTGGTTACAGTTGTAACATCTTAGTTTGCTTTTATCCAAGCCAACTCTGGTGTGGGAGTTGTTACTTGGAATGGGTCTTCCGGTTCTAGAGTAGAACCTTTTTTCTCTTATAGATAGCATGGCATACGAGTGATGTATGTCCATTTCTTCTAAGTCATCTGGATGGAAGCATTCCAGATTCTCCTTGATAAATGACATGTTGCTTGAGTTTTCAGAAATAAAAGCAGTAGAGGTTGAGGTTTGAGGAGGGGCTTCTAGGAGAAATGGAGATGTGTTTGTTTGAGAGGTTGGAGTTTGAGGATGAGTGATGATGGGAGGATAATAGTTGCTTGAACTAGGACCTGAGTGGTCAGAATGGAGGGCAGAGGAGGTGGTGGTGGATGTTGAGGCTGTTTGGTAGCTTGAGCTTCTTTCTTTTGCCTGAATCATCTCTAGCTCATAGGTTTTTAGCATTCCAAAGAGCTCAGTCATATGGAGAGTCTTCAGATTCTCAGTTCTTCTGATGGACATGGTGTAAAGTGTCCAGCAGCTTGGTAGAGACTTGATGAACTTCTTGAGAATATCTTCATTCTCCAGCTTTACCTTTGAGCACTGCAGCTCACCTACAAGATAGGTAAATCTGTTATATAAAACAGTTAGAGATTCACCTTCCTTCCAGATGAAGTTTTCATACTGCTGCTTCAGGATGTCTCTTCTGTTTTCTTTGACTTCCTCTGACCCAGCAAACATCTTCTCAAGAGCCTCCCGTAGCTCCTTTGCAGTTTTGTAACCTCTGAAATTATGAAAAACTTCATTTGGTAAGCACATCTGAATGAATCCCAAGGCTTTGAAGTCTACCTCCATTTTCTTGATGTCTTCATCAGAGTACTTGGAGGGTTCTTTGGGAACCAGTGCACCTCCGGAATCAGCATAGGACACCATGGGTATGTATGATCCATCTTTAATGGATTTCCACATCCCATATTCCTGATAGCAGAAGAAGCTTTCCATTATGTTCTTCCACATATCGTAGTCTTCCCCAGACACCAGTCTTGGTGGTCTGTTGATGCTTCCAATATCTTCAAATCCATTGTTTTGAGCCATTTTGATTTGTGATAGTGAGAGACTTTAACAAAGAGATAATTTAGAATAGAACCGAAGAATGATTAAACAAGTGTGAGTTTGTTTAATCTGTGAGCCAAAGCTCTGATACCACTTGTAGGATCGGTAAATACAAGATGGTTCTATTCCAGTTGAGATTGGCGGAAACAATCACAACTTAATCAAAGTAAACAAGTAAACACAAGAAGTACTGATAAATGCAATTTGTATTAAGCTTCAATGGTTACAAGATTACAGAGAAAACTCTAAGAAAAGCACTAAGATACAATGACTCTAAGTACTACTTATATAGTAACTTAGAATCAAGACAGACCCTTGATTCTAAGGATCAGATCTAACACAGACCATTGATCTTGTATTGAAGCTATTCTACATGTACAGACAATAATAATAACTATGCTAGTTAACTTTATTCAAACGTCTTTTAAGGCATCATTGTTTGCATGCTTGGAGAAGAGCGTTGTTGTCTTTTATTGTCTTGTACCAATGACATTCTTTCTGCGTGGAGTGTGTCAGAGTAGCAGCAGAAAGTTGTCAGTGGTAATGGTTGCTTTTGCTTTTGCAAGGCTGGTCAGCTGCAACGTTTGATCTTCAATGAATGGATAACTATCAGCAGCAGAGTTTTTTATCAGCAATAAGACACAACCATCCAAAGCTGCTGATGATTTTCCTATCAGCAGCGTCAAGTGTTGATCAGGAGTGTTGGAGGCACTAGTGGTGGTGCTTCTGGCAGTGGTGGAGCCGGTGGTGATGCTGGTGGTGGCACAAATACTGGTAACACCAACCGCGGATGCACTTTTAAAGACTTCTCTGCGGGAAAACCCCTGGATTTTCATGGTATTGAGGGGGCAATTGGGATTGTTCGTTGGATAGAAAAGATGGAGTATGTCATAAAAATCAGTAACTGCTTGGATAAACAGAAGGTTAAGTATGCTGCTTGCTCTCTGCAGGGCGAAGCCCTAACATGGTGGAATTATCAAGTTGATGCGTTAGGAGAACAGGTTACTGATAACCTTACTTGGGATGACTTTAAGAAAATGCTGATAGAGGAGTACTGTCCTCGGAATGAATTGAAGAAAATTGAAGTTGAATTTTGGAATCTGGAAATGGATGGAGCAGAGATCTTAGATTACACGACTCGATTTCAAGAGTTGTCCCATGTGGTGCCACATCTAGTGACACCAGAACCTAAGAGGATCGGAAGGTATATCTGGGGATTAGTGCCCCAAATTCGAGGAATGGTTACTTTGTCAAACCCACTACTATGCAAAGTTTGATTCAGTTGGCGGGTGAATTAACTGATGAAATGGTGAGAAATGGAATCTTGGTTAAGAAAGGAACAGTTGGAAAGAAATCGGAGGAGAAGGCTGTGAAGAAAACTACTAGTGGTCCAAGTAAGAAGCGCAAGTTTGTGAAGAATTATGGAGCGGTGACACAAGGAAAGAAGGTGTACATTGGGAACTTACCTAAGTGTAATAGATGCAACCTTCGCCATACCGGCCAATGCGCAGTTGTTACTTGTGAAAGGTGTAACAGGACCGGTCATCTTGCAAAAAACTGTAGGGTCAACTTGGAACCTCAGAGATCATGTTATGAATGTAAGGAAACTGGTCACTTCAGAGACAGATGTCCTAAACTAGGACGTAATGGTGGTAATACGAATCAAGCTAAGGGTAGAGCATTCGCACTTGGGGCAGGAGACACTTATCAGGACCCGAATGTGGTGACGGGTACGTTTCTCATCAATGATATCCATGCATCTATAAAATTTGACACAGGGGCTGATAGAAGTTTTATTTCTATTAGGTTTAGATCATTGATTAGTCTTGAGTCAAAAAAAATTGCATGATGCCTACACTATAGAACTAGCAAACGGTAAATTGATTAAGGCTAGTGATATTGTCCAAGGTTGCACTATGAATTTAAATGATCATCCATTTAGTGTAGATCTTATTCCAATTGATCTTGGTAGCTTCGATGTTGTAATTGGCATGGATTGGTTGTCCAAACATCGAGCCGAGATTATTTGTTCAGAAAAGATAGTTCGAATTCCGCTCTCAAACGGTGAAGTACTAGATGTCCATGGTGATAAACCTGGAAGGAGCTTGAACATTATTTCATGTATGAAGGCTTGGAAGTTTTTGAAGAAAGGGAGTTACGCATTTCTTGCTAACGTTGTCGAGAAGAGGTCGGAGGAGTTAAAAATTCAAGATATCCCAATCGTGCGTGATTACCCGGAAGTCTTTCCCGGGGATTTACCCGGATTACCCCTTTCACGACAAGTTGAGTTTAGGATCGACTTGGTACCCAGCGCCGCACCTATTGCTAGAACCCCCTTCCGTTTAGCACCGTCTGAATTGCAAGAGTTGTCGAATCAATTGCAAGAACTTTTAGAGAAAGGATTTATTAGACCGAGTTTCTCACCTTGGGGAGTTCCGGTCTTGTTTGTGAAAAAGAAGGATGGATCATTTCGGATGTGTATCGACTACCGGGAGTTAAATAAATTGACGATCAAGAACCGATATCCACTCCCGAGGATCGATGACTTGTTTGACCAATTGCAGGGATCGACTCATTTCTCTAAGATCGATCTCAGATCCGGTTATCATCAGTTAAGGGTCCAGGAGGATGACATACCGAAGACGGCATTTGTAACATTCCTGATTTTTAGTATTCATATTTCAATTCAATGTAATGCAATTTCGAATTCACTACCCGTGCACTGTCTTAATATTTTCCTCGCCATAAAATTTAATACAAAGATACAATACAAATTTACAAGTTTTGCTCGATTATATACACTTAAACGCTATACAAATAACTATTTATTTCGAACTAATCAAACCTGAAAAGTCAAGGACAAAAATTGAAAAACGTCAAGAAGTCTAGCACGGTCGTGCTTCGTCCTAGCACGGTCGCGCCAAGTGCTTTGGCACGGTCGCGCGACTTGCTTTGGAACGATCGCGCCCGGTGCCTAAGCACGGTCGCGCCTCTCTTAGGCACGATCGCGCCTGTATAACAGCTGAAACGTAAATGTAAGTTAATCGCCCGATCGTTGGAAATCCGTAACAGTCATCCGTTTCTTTTCCCCTTAGCGAATGTATCACAATTTTTGAATTCCTCAAACGTCTCAGTTTCATATTACCAATTTCGAAAATTCTCTCTCAAAGCATTCCAAGAAAAATCAAGGATTCTCCCCTGCAATCCGTATTATCCCAATCAAGCAAGAAATTCGTGTCACTCGTCCCTCCCGAAAAGTTCTGGACTGTCTAATTTGGCCGGAGTGCAACAAGGATCACCGGAGCTCAATCTCTCCGTCGTCGGAACTTCCTTCTACCGTTTTCTATCAATTCAATACGCTTCCGGGTAAGTATACTCTCCATCTCATTCATTTCAGTATCAATATCAAAAGCCCCCTGTTAATCTGGGCTTCCATTACAGAAATTATCCGGAACCGAAATCCCCATTTTTAATAAAAAGGATTTAATCAAATCCATTCTTAAACACGTTTTCCATACAATTAATTTATATGAATAGACTCGTAACAACTCCGTAATCAAAAGCCCTATCAATTCCAACGCTATAAATACAAGATTTGTTCAATTCGTGTCTGATTTGGATTAGACACGGTCGCGCTAATCATCTAGCGCGGCCGTGCCTCATGTAACGCGGTCGTGCCGACTAGCAGCGCGGTCGTGTCCTCCTGTCCAGACCTGGTCATGCCCTTTGGGCTAATCTTTGTTGTGTCTAAGAATCATAGACACGACCGTGCCGGGCCAAGGCACGGTCGTGCCTGTTGACTTGTCTAGATTGTGCCCTCTGTTGATCAACACGGTCGCGCCCCGACTAGCGCGGTCGCGCCCGTGGCTTGAGCACGATCGTGCCCTTCCGAGGCACGGTCGTGTGTGACTCAGAAATTTTAACAGAATTATAAATTTTATATTTTTCAATCAATAAATGTTTCAAATTTTATAAAAATGTGTTTTCTGTATTTGAAGAGATAAATATTATTTATTTAAAAATTTATAAAAATTAAATTTATATTTATCTTACACTTAAAGGATGTTTTAAATGATTAAGTTACAAGTTTATAAATAAATAAGATAATAATTATTTATTTAATATTTAAACAAAAATCATTTATTTATTTATACTTAATTAAAATCAATATTTACATTATTTCATAAACTATAATCATTTATTTAATTATTAATTTACATTTAACACAAGCATTATTTTCATAATCAACAATTTTATAAAAATTCTATTTTATTATTTAAATTCCAAACTTTAATCAAATGTTCCAAAAATGGTTACTACAACTTTATATATTTCATTTAATACATTTTATACACAAACTCAACCTTCAATGTTAGACTTAAACTTTGTACACCGATTTGATACAACATACATTACTCTTTAGGTTAATTTGTGCACTCGAGGATCTTTATTTGTCTATCTATTATCCTTATTCGTTACACCTCCTTATCAAGTGAGTATTCACAACCCCTTTTACTCTTTTACACTTTTGGGGTGGAACATGAACTTTATACACATTACACATTTACATTTACACAAACAACACAAGTGCAAAAATCCTATTTACATACATGTGTGCAAAATTTGAGCTTTGTGCCCGAGTGCTAGTTGTGCTAATCTTTGTGAAAACTTATGTGCAATCATTAACTATACAAGCCGACGGTTTTCAATGATAGATCTATTGAGTCTGACAAACCCACCCAAGTGGAGGTGATTGATACCGACAACACAATTTGCATACTAGTTACAAAGGTTTGGTTGTACTTGATTACACAATAGCTGCTCCCCATAAATGCCTTATTTTATCATGTCTTGTAAAGGATTTGTTTTCAACTATATGCTATCTATATACAACTGTGTTATACTCACCAACTTTTTAGTTGACTTTATTTTATTCATGTTTCAGGCCCTAATATGTGAGAATGATTCAAGACGTGCTCAATATAGGATTTGGACTTAGCAATTTAAATCAAGAATTCTATGAGTTGTTTTATGTTTCTTTGTTTGAATTTGGTTTGTACTTAGATTATTTGTAATGCAAATTTGACTTTAATATATTTCAATTTAGTCAACCATGTGCTATGAACAGTCTACATGTCCCGCCCCGATGATTCCGCCATCGGTCGGGGTGTGACAGCATTCATGTAAGGCCCCAAACCCAGGAGGCCTCACTTGTTGGATTTATTCATTCACAAACAGTTCTTAAACATGAATATCAAATAACGCAGCGAAAAACTTCATTTAAACATAACATCATCATTGTTCATACATGCGGAAGCGTAAACTTTGTTTAAAACATAAATACATCATAACTAAAACATAACGGGATGCCAGTCTTCATAGTCAGCCGGGTAACTCCTCTCGCTAGCCAAGCATCACCGTACATCCTCATAACCTGCCTTAACCTGAATGTGCACACTAAAAAGTCAGCTACGCTGGTGAGTTCTAGCATTTCATAAAAACTTTAACATCAACATTTGCCAAAAACATATCATTCATTCATTTAGTAAAACCTTTCACAAAAGCATGTAATAATCTAACATCTTTTAAAAAAAAGGTTTCGTACCCATATCATCATCAACATCATTATCATATACACCGTTGAACGGATCGTTCGTTAAAACTTTTAACATTCATTTAAGTCATACATTATCGTTATCTAATTCTGTATCTTACTTTACGCGTCACAGTGTCCCCAAAGGAACCTTTGGTGTTGTGGGCAACCGCTACGTATCGCCGTCATTGCCACAACCATACACTACGTGGGGTCAACCGTTACGTATCGCCGTCATTGCCCAACCATTCACTACGTGGGGCCAACCGTTACGTATCGCCGTCATTGCCCAACACGCATCTTTCCTTTGGGAATCAACCGTTACGTATCGCCGTCATTGATTTCCCTTAACTTATTCACTTAGGATGATCGTCATCACCCGAGTAACCGTCGTTACTCCCTTACCAGTTGTACAACATCAAAACCATCGACAGGCCACCAAGACACTGCCCTGTTGTTCTTATGGTAACTATGGCTCGCTGTCCATAATCTACCACAAGGCTGGGAATCACATTCCCAGACTTCATTCGTCAATTTCATTCATTCGACAGATTAGATTTGTAATGACTTCTTTAAACCTTTACCTCTTTCCCTTTTCATTAAACATTTCCTCATTTATACCGTTCATAAACATTCGTAAACCTTTTTGGCAAAAACACTTCATAACCATTCCTTTCGTAAACATTGTTTCGTTAAAACATCATTTCGTTAAAACATCATTTCGTAAGTATGCACACTAGCCCAAAACATTTAACAAAACATTTAAAAGAGGGCTCTAGAACTCACCTGATACGCTAATATGGGTTGTCCTAAACGAAGGTCCAACAACGTCACTTTCGATCTGAATTGATTAGTTAAATACACATCAGACCAATCCCGACTCTAACGGTTGAACCATTCTAACATACTGACTTCACTTAACCAGTTCTGATGTCTGCGCACTTGGCAAGTGCGCAGACCCTGCTGCCTGCGCACTTAGCAAGTGCGCAGACCCTGCTGCCTGTGCACTTATCAAGTGCGCAGGTCCCTCCTCCTGCGCACTTATCAAATGCGCAGGTCCCTCCTCCTGCGCACTTAGCAAGTGCGCAGGACCTGCTCTGTGCGCACTTAGCAAGTGCGCACGACCTGTTCTTCGCGAAAAACCCTAACTTTCGCATTCGGGTCTGATCATGTCAAGATCCCGAACCTGTTTGCATTCAAAACGTTCGTTTTCCGTTAAGCAACTCAAATCCATGATTATCTATCAGTTTCATCCGTTCAAACCTTACCTTTTCACCCAAAACCCGAAAAACCCAAAAACAAACTAAAACTCAGATTTAGGTCGGATTGTTACCTGAATCGAGTTTCTGATCCGGAGGTTCTTCTCACGAGTTATGGAGTAACACTTTGCTGAAGTCTCGGGTCGATTCGCCAACTTTCTCTCTCTACGGTTTCTCTCTCTAAAAGTTGCAAATGAGAGAAAAAGGGTGGCATAGGCTATTTATAGCCCGTTGACCCATCCGACCCGACCCGTCATGCCTCGTTCGTTTATTCCGTTATTATAACTGTCGTTTTATTTTTGGGATGTTACATTTCAGGACTCGGTATGGTCACTATGAGTTTTTGGTTATGCCTTTCGGGCTAACCAATGCTCCGGCGGTGTTTATGGATCTGATGAATAGGGTATGTAAGCCCTACTTAGACAAGTTCGTGATAGTCTTTTTCGACGACATCTTGATATATTCTCGGAGTAAGGAAGAGCACGGGCAACACCTGCAGTTAATTTTGGAGTTGCTTTGGAATGAGAAACTTTATGCCAAGTTCTCAAAGTGTGAATTTTGGCTAAAAGAAGTTCACTTTCTTGGCCACGTGATTAACAAAAAGGGCATACATGTGGATCCGGCCAAGATTCAGGCGATAAAGAAGTGGTAGACACCTAAGACCCCAACCGAGATCCGTCAATATCTTGGTTTGGCAGGCTACTATAGGCGATTCATTGAGAATTTCTCGAAGATAGCTCAGTCCTTAACTCTCTTGACTCAAAAAGATAGAAAGTTTGAATGGCCACAGGTTCTTCGATGTAATTAAGGCTGTTGTCGACCTCTATGTCCATAAGTGGTACATGAGCTGATTCATCTGCCAAACACTTTCGCAAGTGTGATATATGGAAGGTAGGATGAATCCCACTTAACTCATCAGGCAACTCTAACCGATAAGCGACCTCACCAACCCGTGCCATTATCCTGAATGGTTCGACGAACCTCGGACTTAACTTTCCTCTCTTCCTGAATCGTATTATTCCCTTCCAGGGTGACACTTTCAACATTACTCTGTCCCCAACATCAAACTCAATAGGCCTTCGTCGTTTATCCGCATAGGATTTCTGACGATCATGTGCGGCCTTCATTCGTGCTTTGATTTGATCAAACCTTTCTGACGTTTCCCTTACTACTTCCTGACTCCCTAATTCCTTTTGTCCAATCTCACCCCAACAAATCGGGGTCCTGCATCTCCTCCCATACAACATTTCGTATGGCGGCATGCCTATAGTCGTGTGATGACTATTGTTGTATGAAAATTCGGCTAACGGCAGATGACTGTCCCAACTGCCGCCAAAATCGATAATACAAGCACGAAGCATATCCTCCAAGGTCTGAATGGTCCTTTCGGACTGACCATCCGTTTGTGGGTGGTATGCCGTGCTGATATTAAGACTTGTGCCCATCGCCTCGTGAAATCTCTTCCAGAACCTCGATGTGAATCGTGTGTCCCGGTCAGATACGATCGTCAAAGGCATCCCATGCCGTGCTACTACTTCGTTAATAAACACTTATGCTAACCTTTCCGACGAGAACGTCTCACGAATAGGTAGGAAATGAGCACTCTTCGTTAAACGGACCACAATTACCCAAATGGTGTCATGACCTTTAGCTGTGCGAGGTAGCTTAGTTATGAAGTTCATGGTAATGTGTTCCCACTTCCATTCCGCTATATCAAGTGGTTGAATCTTTCCATATGGTTTCTGGTGCTAGGCCTTTACTTGCGAGCAAGTCAAGCACTTGCTTACATACTTCGTCACATCACGTTTCATTCCAGGCCACCAGTATTCCTTCCTCAGATCTTGGTACATTTTATTGGTTCCGGGATGGATAGAGTAACGAGACTTATGAGCCTCGTCCAAGATTTTGGTTCTAAGCTCGCCACCCATAGGTATCCATACCCGTCCAAAACGTGTCCTAACACCAAGGGTGTTATATTCCAACTTGTCCCGTTGGCCAACCATCCTTTCCTTCTTTATGTTTTCTTCTTTAAGTGCCTCATCTTGAGCCTTTACGATTTCCCTCATCACATCCGATGTCACCACCAACTGGCAAGCTGTCACTCTAATAGGAGTAGGCACATCCTTTCGGCTTAGAGAGTCAGCCACCACGTTTGCCTTTCCAGGATGGTATATTATGTCACAGTCATAGTCTTTCAATAGTTCCAACCATCGCCTCTGCCTCATATTAAGTTCCTTCTGTTCGAAGAAGTACTTCAAACTTTTGTGGTCGGAGTAAATAGTGAACTTCACCCCGTAAAGGTAGTGCCTCCAGATTTTCAATGCGAATATGACAACAGCAAGTTCCAAATCGTGAGTCGGATAATTAGCTTCGTGAATCTTCAACTGCCGCGACGCATACGCGATCACTCTTCCTCGTTGCATCAACATGCATCCCAATCCTTGACCTGAAGCATCAGAGTATACCACTAGGTCTTCATTGCCCTCAGGAAGGGCTAAGACTGGAGCTTGGGTTAGCCTCTTCTTCAATTCCTTAAACGCCTCATCTTGGGTCGAACCCCATTCATACTTAACCTCTTTCCGAGTCAACTTTGTCAACGGCGAAGCTATTTTCGAGAAATCCTGGATGAATCTCCGATAGTAGCCTGCCAATCCCAAGAAACTGCGGATTTCAGTTGGCGTCTTAGGAATATTCCATTCCTTTACCGTCACTATCTTTGCTCGGTCAACCATAATGCCGTTCGGGTTAATGACGTGACCTAGGAATTGGACTTCCCTAAGCCAGAACGCGCATTTGGAGAACTTAGCATACAACTTTTCCTTCTTCAGAGCTTCCAATACTTGCTTCAAGTGACATGCGTGATCACCCTCATTCTTGGAGTAGATGAGGATATCATCGATGAACACGATTACCGATCGGTCCAGCATCGGTCGACAAACCCTATTCATCAAATCCATGAACGTTGCGGGGGCGTTTGTCAATCCAAAAAACATCACGCGGAACTCGAAATGTCCATAACGCGTGCGAAATGCGGTTTTCGGTATGTCTTCTTCCCTCACCTTCAACTGATGATACCCGGATCGAAGGTCAATTTTCGAGAACCAACTTGCGCCCTGTAATTGATCGAACAGGTCGTCGATCCTTGGTAAAGGGTACTTGTTCTTCACCGTACGTTTGTTCAACTCGCGATAATCAATACACATTCTCATTGAACCTTCTTTCTTCTTCACAAACAACACCGGAGCACCCCACGGCGAGACGCTCGGTTGGATAAATCCTTTCTCAAGTAACTCGTCTAGTTGGACCATAAGTTCCTTCATCTCCACTGGTGCTAGTCGATATGGAGCCTTAGCCACGGGCTGGGCATCTGGTACTAAGTCGATTCGAAATTCAATCTCTCTGTCGGGTGGTATCCCAGGAAAATCCTCTGGAAACACCTCCGGGTACTCGCGTACCACGGGTACATCGTCTAGTTCCTTCACTTCCTTACACTTGTCAATCACGTACACCAGATATGCCTCGCATCCGCGCCTCAAGTAATCTGTTGCCTTAATCATCGAGATGACGTTTGGCATCGGGGCGTCCCGGTCTCCAAGAACCTCGACTTTGCTACCATCCGGAGCCTTGAGTCAGATTATCTTTCGTTTGCATATAATTTGCGCTTCATTAGCAGTTAGCCAATCCATACCTAACACGACATCGAACCCACCCAAAACCATAACAAACAATCTGACAGGGAACCTATGACCTTCTATTTTTATCGTGGAGTTGTCAACTACATCGGTCACTCTCGCAGTTCTACCCTCAGCGGTTTCTACGCTAAAAGCCCTTTCTAGTTTACTGACAGTGTACTTCACTCGTTTACAGAAAGTCACAGATATAAAACTCTTACTGGCACCCGAATCAAATAACATAGAAACAAAAGTGTTGTCAAGGATGAACGTACCTGACGCCACGTCGGGATCTGCCCTGGCTTGGTCTTGCGTCAGTGCGTACGCACGAGTCTTTGCTCGGGGCCTCTCTTCTTTCCTTTCCGGGCCTTTCCCTTTCCCGGCTTCACCCATTTTCGGTTTCGGGCATTCCCTACTCAGATGACCGGCATCCCCACAATTATAGCACTTGAAGTGTTGTGGACACTCACGAGAGTAGTGCCCGGTCTTGCCACACTTGAAGAACAAGTTAGATCCCAGTCTACATTCACCAGTATGCTCCCTTCCACACTTCTTACAAACAGTCAGCTCATCTACCAGAGCCCTGTTATCATGATTCCCAAACATCTTTCCACCAGTTCGCTTGTTTGAGAAGCTCGGTCTCTTCTTCGGTTCCTCAATGGCGACGACATTCAGCGCCAGATCATCAAATACCACGCCTCTCAGTTCTACTACCGAATCATAGGTAGTAGGGGCGTTTGCCTTAACATAGGTGCGGACCTGGTTCGGCAACCCTTGAATGTAGCAGGAAATTTTTCTTTCCTCCGTCGTAACAAGATGTGGCACCAGACGTGCCAGTTCATTGAATCGGGTTGTGTACTGCCGGTGCGTCATGCTCCCGGCCTTCAAACCCAGAAATTCCCTCTATACCTTCTCAATCTCGTTCCTTGGACAGAAGTTCTTGATTACCAGAGTTTTCAAGTCATTCCACATCATCGAGTCAACAACCTCATCCCCCTTAGCCTGACGTACACCTTCCCACCAGTGGGATGCTTCCTCCCTCAAAGAGTTAGCAGCAAACTTCACTACTTGATTTGCTCGACACTCGCTCAGACGAATGGCGGCTTCCATACGCATCACCCAATCAAAAGTAGCCACCACGTCCTTCTTCCCAGTCAGGACCGGCGGGTCACATGCCTTAAATGACTTATAGTCGCACCCGCGAGCAGGCGGTGCGTTGTCGGTCTCGTTGTTCTGGGCACCAGTTGCCGCACTAGATCCGCCTTCCTCACTAACTTTCTTTAATGCTTCAGCCAACAGACTTGGCAGAGAATTCTTCATCAACTCGGAGAACTCTCGAGCTATGTCTGCTCTCACTTCTGGTTCAAAAGTGAAAGGTTGTTCTGCAACTTGTGTCTGCTCAGTTCCATGCACACTAACCTCCGGTTCAGTGTGAACACTTCCTTCTTCACTGTGCTCTTGGCGCGCAGGAATCCTGCCACGCCCACCATTTCGACCACCGGTACGACCACCACGCCTTCTGTTCCCTCTCCTCGCCATTTCGTTCTATAAGACAAGAAATCCAATGTTATCACGCTAGTTAACAAATAAAATTCAATAAGTACTGTAAGATGTTAATATACACTGGCCATCTGCAATTAACCATTACACTACCTTTCGATTTCTATTTGACCACCTTTGTGATTCCATCAGAACACAAGTCCTTTCCTAACCCTTCTTAAGGCATACTACATACACATACTCTACTTTTCATACCTGATGCTGTGGCTCGAGTTACCCGTACTGGCATCTGCTTTCGGTCCCATTCACAGTTTAAGTTCAGACACTAGGAGTGTCCGAAACTCTCAAACTATTGCTCTGATACCAACTTGTAAGGCCCCAAACCCAGGAGGCCTCACTTGTTGGATTTACTCATTTACAAACAGTTCTTAAACATGAATATCAAATAACGCAGTGGAAAACTTCATTTAAACATAACGTCATCATTGTTCATACATGCGGAAGCGTAAACATTGTTTCAAACATAAATACATCATAACTAAAACATAACGGGATGCCAGTCTTCATAGTCAGCCGGGTAACTCCTCTCGCTAGCCAAGCATCACCGTACATCCTCATAACCTGCCTTAACCTGAATGTGCACACTAAAAAGTCAGCTACGCTGGTGAGTTCTAGCATTTCATAAAAACTTTAACATCAACATTTGCCAAAAACATATCATTCATTCATTTAGTAAAACCTTTCACAAAAGCATGTAATAATCTAACATCTTTTAAAAAAAAGGTTTCGTACCCATATCATCATCAACATCATTATCATATACACCGTTGAACGGATCGTTCGTTAAAACTTTTAACATTCATTTAAGTCATACATTATCGTTATCTAATTCTGTATCTTACTTTACGCGTCACAGTGTCCCCTAAGGAACCTTTGGTGTTGTGGGCAACCGCTACGTATCGCCGTCATTGCCACAACCATACACTACGTGGGGTCAACCGTTACGTATCGCCGTCATTGCCCAACCATTCACTACGTGGGGTCAACCGTTACGTATCACCGTTATTGCCCAACACACATCTTTCCTTTGGGAATCAACCGTTACGTATCGCCGTCATTGATTTCCCTTACCTTATTCACTTACGATGATCGTCTTCACCCGAGTAACCGTCGTTACTCCCTTACCAGTTATACAACATCAAAACCATCAACAGGCCACCAAGACACTGCCCTGTTGTTCTTATGGTAACTATGGCTCGCTGTCCATAATCTACCACAAGGCTGGGAATCACATTCCCAGACTTCATTCGTCAATTCCATTCATTCGACATATTAGATTTGTAATGACTTCTTTAAACCTTTACCTCTTTCCCTTTTCATTAAACATTTCCTCATTTAGACCGTTCATAAACATTCGTAAACCTTTTTGGAAAAAACACTTCATAACCATTCCTTTCGTAAACATCGTTTCGTTAAAACATCATTTCGTTAAAACATCATTTCGTAAGTATGCACACCAGCCCAAAACATTTAACAAACATTTAAAAGAGGGCTCTAGAACTCACCTGATACGCTAATATGGAATGAGAAACTTTATGCCAAGTTCTCAAAGTGTGAATTTTGGCTAAAAGAAGTTCACTTTCTTGGCCACGTGATTAACAAGAAGGGCATACATGTGGATCCGGCCAAGATTGAGGCGATAAAGAAGTGGTAGACACCTAAGACCCCAACCGAGATCCGTCAATATCTTGGTTTGGCAGACTACTATAGGCGATTCATTGAGAATTTCTCGAAGATAGCTCAGTCCTTAACTCTCTTGACTCAGAAAGATAGAAAGTTTGAATGGCGTGACAAACAGGAAGAGGCATTTCAATTATTGAAACAGAAGTTATGTAACGCTCCGATTCTAACTCTTCCCGAAGGAACGGATGGCTTTGTCGTATACTGTGACGCTTCACACCAAGGTCTTGGTTGCGTGTTGATGCAAAAGGACAAGGTTATCGCGTATGTATCCCGACAATTGAAAGTGCACGAAAAGAATTACACAACTCATGACTTGGAATTGGGTGCCGTTGTTTTTGCACTTAAGATCTGGAGGCACTATCTTTATGGCACCAAGTGCACTGTTTTTACCGACCACAAAAGCCTCCAGCACATATTTGATCAAAAGATGTTGAACATGAGACAAAGGAGATGGGTCGAACTACTCAACGACTATGACTGTGATATCCGATATCACCGTGGGAAAGCAAATGTGGTGGCAGATGCTTTGAGTAGGAAGGAAAGAATAAAACCTCATCCAGTGTGTGCTTTGGGGATGATAGTTCAAACGAGCTTGAAAGCTCAGATTCTTGAGGCACAGAAAGAAGCACTAGAGAGAAATAATTTGAAAGACGGACTTTATGTGGTGCTGAGAGGAAATTCGAATAGAAAAAAGATGGGTTAATTTATTATTTGGATCGATTGTGGATTCCGGATTCCCAAAATTTGAGACAATTGATTTTTAATGAAGCTCACAAGTCGAGATATTCCGTATATCCCGGAGCTGACAAGATGTACAAAGACTTGAAAGAAATTTATTGGTGGCCCGGGATAAAGAAAGAAATTGCAAGTTATGTTGGGAAGTGCTTGACTTGTTCTAAAGTCAAGGCAGAATACCAGAAACCGTCGGGACTTTTGCAGCAACCCGACATCCCTCAGTGGAAATGGGAACAAATTGCTATGGATTTCGTCACTAAGTTACCACAAACTTCCAGCGGTTTTGATTCAATTTGGGTCATTGTTGACCGGTTGACGAAATCTGCTCATTTTATTCCCATCCGAGAGGATTTTAAGATGGAAAAGTTAGGCCGTTTGTACATTGGTGAAATTGTTTCTAGGCATGGAGTGCCCGTTTCCATCATCTCGAATAGGGATATTCGTTTTACATCCCGATTTTGGCAGACACTACAACGAGCTTTGGGAACGCGCTTGGATATGAGCACGACTTACCATCCTCAGACTGACAGTCAAAGTGAACGAACGATTCAGACCATGGAGGATATGCTAAGGGCATGTGTGATAGACTTTGGCGGCAATTGGGATACCCATTTTCCGTTAATCGAATTCTCTTATAATAACAGTTATCACACTAGCCTCAAGTGCGCGACGTTTGAAGCTTTGTATGGGAGTAAGTGTCGATCACCACTTTGTTGGGCCGAAGTTGGTGACAATAGTTTAACTGGCCCCGGGATTATTCAGGAGACTACGGACAAAATTTTTAAGATTCGGGATAGACTAAAGGCCGCACGAGACAGACAGATAAACTACGCCGACAATCGAAGGAAACCCTTGGAATTTCAAATTAGCGACAGAGTGCTTTTAAAAGTTACACCTTAGAAGGGAGTTATTCGGTTCGAAAAGAGGAGTAAACTCAATCCGAGGTATATTGGACCGTATGAAATTATTGATAGAATTGGTCCCGTGACGTATAAATTGAAATTGCCTCAAGAACTCGGCGGTATACACGATACTTTCCGCGTATCAAACCTCAAAAAGTGTTTAGCCAATGAATCCTTGGTAACATCACATGAGGAAGTTCGTGTCGACAAAAAACTTCACTTTATCGAAGAACCGGTCGAGATTTTGGATCGCGAGATCAAGAAGCTTAGACGTAGCCGTATCCCTATCGTGAGGTCCGGTGGAACTCGAAGCATGGACCCGAATTCACATGGGGAACGAGAGGACCAAATGAAGCAGAAATATCCTCAACTTTTTGTGAATGAAGCGGTTATTACCAACACCAGTTGAATTTCGGGATGAAATTTCTTTCAACTGGGGGATAATGTGACAATCGCAGTTTTTCAGGTCCTTACCGTTTCTCGACTTTTTATAAGTTATATTTTTAAAAATTAAGATTTTATATATTTTAAGTGTTTCTAGGAATTCTAGGAATACTACCTTAGACAAACACTAAGGTCCGAACTAGAAAACCCGGTTAAGTGCATACACTGCGTATACTGCGAACGCGTTAAATAAATGGTAAAAATTAAATTCTCGAAAATAATTTTTATATTTATATTTTAGTTAAGAATGATATTTTATAACATTATATGTGCTAACTTTTGTGATTCTTGATTTAACTAACGATTACAGGTGGTTCTTTCGTTAAATACCCGATATAACTTTTTAAAAATTTTTGAGTTTTTATGTTTTAAAAATTTCTAAAATTCATTATTTTAGATACTAGAATTTTATGTTTGGATAAAAATATTTATTAGAGTGTTTAGGGGTGTATTTTTTATAAAAAGTGGGTATTTTTTTTATACATTGGGTCTTTTAAACCACTAGATTACAATTCCACTATAAATACTCAACCCCCCACCCCATTTTCCCCTTCCCTTCTCCTCATTCCAGCCGTAACCCCCCCTCTTCATCCAAACACCCCCAAATCTAATATCAAGCTCAAGAACAATCCAATTCCAAGCTTGATTCTTGGTTCCAATGGATTCATGAGCTTGTTTTTAGTGTTTTCAAGGTATTTTAACATGATTTCATCTTCAAAATTTCTGTTTTGATTCTTGCATGTGTTCTCAAGAACACAAAAACACACACACTCACTTTGATTTTTAAGTTTTGTTGTTTTTAAGAGTTTTTAGCTTGAATCTTGTGGTTTTAACAAGGATTTGTGGATAAAAACTAGTTGTAATCATCCACAATGAGTTATCTAGTGAAAATCTTACAAGATTTGATGATCAAAGTGTATGAACACTTAGGTGTTCATATTTGCATTTTCTTAAATTAAAAGAGTATTTTGTTGATTTTTGAGTTTTTGATCTTGGAATTGAACCACATGGTGATTGTAGGTTATAAATCAAGAAAAAATCAGTAGCTTAGCATCAAATTTCATCATCATTTGTTGAATTTGGAAGGTATAATCCTTAATCAAACTTGTAGTTTAGCTTAAATGATCAAGAACAAACATGTTTTGGTGGATTTTTAAAAATGGTTGATTTAGCACCCAAATTTGTTTTTATACAGTAGAATATGTTTTAAAATAAGGATCTGGAAAATTTGGTTATCTAACTCTTTATAGATTATTTATTAAAATTCACACAAATTTAATACATGGAAATTTAGGAAAAATACTTCTGATTATTGAAAAATTCTGAAAATTGGACAGTGATTTTTATATGATTAACTAAGACTCCTGTCCAAATTTTATGAAAATCGGAGTTGTTTAAGTATGCGTTTAGTATTTATAAATTTTAAACGGATGATTTAGGGTTTGTATACTTATGAATTAAATCAGGACTTGAAACTTGGTATGGGATCGTATATTGACTTAAAACTAATATGGTAAAAATTTCGTAAAGTTTTGATATGTTTAACTATTTTTCCAGAATTTGTAAATTTTTAACAATATTATATTCATATTAAATAATCTGGATATTGAAAAAATATGAAAATTGGTCAGAAATTTTTATTTATATATATGATCAATTGATATAAATTTAAAGCAGTAAATTTATGTCTAAGTATGATTTTAGAATTATGGTCCATTTAAATTTTATAAAAAGTTATTAATTTTGGAAATTTTTATATAAAATTGATTTTATAAAATTTCTAGGGGATTTTGGACAGAATTATAACCCCATTTAAAACATAAAATTTGACTTTTAAATTGGGTGCTAATATCACACTAAAACCCTAATTTCGGACGAATTTGATTTTCAAACCGTAAACCGGACTTTACGCGCGTAATCGCGTTTTTGATCATACGAAACCGTGACATGAGATTTTATCAAATGTGACTTTTTAACTACTGATGTTATTTATTAAAATCTAAAACTTAAAGTTTTAAGGTTATTAATTCATATAAAAGCCGGTTTTACAATTCTTAACGGTTCGTACGCACGTGCAAGGGTTTTGACTATACAGTTGACTGCATAGCCACTTTTGACTTTTGTTGACTTAGCCACACATATTAGGTTTCCTAAGTACATTTTGTGTCTACTTATTAGTAGGACTCGGTTAGGATACCACCGTGGCTGTTTCACTGTTTTACCGCACTTTTTCGCGTTTCACTCTCAGGTGAGTTTCGCTGCCCCACTTTTAAATGTTTACTGTTTTACGGGGGAAAATATGTTTCACTACATGTTGTTACTTAGGATTAGGGTTACCTGGGTTTACTTTTAGATGCATTAAGTCCCCACTTTAATGCAATCAATTAGCTTGAATAGCCGATGAGAATTATGAATAGTACTATTTGGGTCGACACCCCCGCCCAGGGTTGGTCGCGCCAACCAGACATGTAGGGTCATTTGGGCGCATAATTAGCCATAGTAGGTGTTCGCATTTAACACCTGGATACAGGGGCAACAACTAGTCTGACGGTTTTGATTGTGGCTTAAGGTAACTAAAATCTTAACACATGTACTTTATCATCTGCGGATGGTTACTTTTACATTTTGAAATTCAATTACTTATTTTATTGAGTCGTAAAACCTGCGTACTCACCAACTATTTTTATAGTTGACCGTTTTCGAAACATGCTTTTCAGGCAAACATAATTGAAGCAAATGACTAGTTTGGTGAATTGCTTTTGGGGACTTTCTTTTGGATTATGACTTGGTTGTTGGTTTTGTATTCTGCATTTGGGATGTTTGGTTTATGTAGACAACCTGAATTTGTATTTTGGTTTTCGTGGTTTGTATGACACTGTACTTTCTTGGGTATGTTTGTAGTGGTTATTTGAAATTTACAGTGTACCCATTAGCATTCTCTTGCGTCTAAGTGTTCGATGCACCGCTCTCGTCTCACCTTCGTGTTTCCGCCTTCGACAGGGTGTGACACCGAAAAACTTAAAACCCCCCACCCCCACCCCGAAAACCTAAATCCTAACAAAAAAATAAAAAAAAAAACCAAAAAAAGTCGTCTAAAAACACCACCACCCCCCCCCCCCCTCAAAAAAAAAAAAAAACCAAACCCCCACCCACCCCTAAAAACCTAAAACCCCCACCCCCCCCAAGCCTAAATACTAAAAGCTAAACCTTAAGCTAAAGCATAAGGCAAAAACTAAACCCTGAAATCTAAACTTTAAGAACTAAACCCTACAATCTAAGATCGTAGAGTTCGACGAGACGGTTCCAACGCCACCAGAATGAGTAAAATTGGAGTTCGTATGAGTCGGTTATTAGCGTTTTAAACCACTTTTTACACTTTTTAGCGAAACCTCACCCTATATATATATATATATATAGGGGAGGGATCCAGAGAAAACCACAAGTTAGGCGAAAACTGAGAAAACCACTAAAAAAAGCAACTTTAACCAATCATATAATAATATTTATTTTTTATTTTATTTTTTTTATTTATTTATAAGAGTATCTATATAATATTAAACATTTTTACAAAAAAAAACATTTTTACACATAATGTTATGTATACGTAACAAAAAAACAAAAAAATTGCAGTTACGTATACGTAAATCAAAAAAATTTCTTTTGGATACAAATACGTAAATAAAAAAATTGCCTGAAATGATGCGGTTTTCTTGGTTTTCGCCTAATTTTGTGGTTTTCTCTTGATATTTCCCCTATATATATATAGGGGAAAGTGAATATGGTGCTGTTAAACATGTAAGTTATATGTGAAACCGATCAAAACTACGTCATTTTGGTTAAAAGCTACCAAACTTTAATAAACTAATCTTTCTCCTTTTGCGACAATGTTAAAATAAACCATTATACTTCAATAAGCAATGTACCAATTCAAAATATTTATCATCATTAATCTCTGGGATGCGAACACATGAAGATGCAAACCTGGCACTATTTTTATCCATGAAAATGCGAACACATGAAGATGCAAACCTGCACACTTTTTTCCCACTTCTAAATAAATAAATATATCACTGAAAAATGAAAGATTAAGTGCTATTTAGTTTCATGAATAAAAAGAATGTGAAATGGTTAAAGTGTATTCAACATTTGTTACGATGATGACGTAAATTTATTAGACCGTAAAATAATTGGAGAATAAATAGTGAAATAAAAGGAAGACGAGATTATTAGAGGAAAACAGTTAAATTGAATTTAATGTAAATTTAATTAAAACGACGTAGTTTTGATTGTTTTCGTATATAACTTACATACTTAACAGCATCATATTCACTTCCCCATATATATATATATATATATATGGGAATGTTCAATTCAGAACACTAAATATTGCGAGAACATAAGGAACAAAAAGAATCCTTTATTTTTTCAATCTTAAAAAGTTTTGAAATATAAAAAATGATATAAATGCAATGTTTGTTCATATTTAAAAAATATGAATAAAATTCGTTTATTTGAATAACCTACACATGTGTAGGATGTATAGGTTATTTTACCTACACATAATATACACATGTGTAGGTAAACTTTTAAATATATGAAAACATTGTTCTCGTGATAATTTAGTGTTCTGTAATGAACCTTCCCCTATATATATATATATATATATATATATATATATATATATATATATATATATATATATATATATATATATCTCAAGTATACTTGTTTTTCTTAAATAAATTTTATCTAGGAATAAGTTTTCAAGTTTTTAATATGATCAAAAAATCCTGGATATTACAGTCAAACCTACTATATGCATCGTATTGCCTATACGCATCGTATATGGTTGGAATGACCAGGTTGTACGAGTATGTCGGGCATAGGAAATTGTGAATGGCTATACGCATCGTATTGCCCTATACGACGCGTATAGGACCCAGTCCAAATAGCAAATCTCATGTGCCATTAGTAGTCCCCATTTTAATTTATGTTAAAATGAGAAATTGCAGCGTGTCAGGGAACTTAAAGGGTGAGGGTGACAGGTGACAACAGAAGCACATGCTTCTTTAGTTGATCTTTTTGCATGTAATTTTATATATTTTTTCGATAGTTTTTAAAAAGTATGTATAACTTGGAAATATTCTTCATCTTTTTGATGTATTTTTGGTAGGATATTTTAATAAAAAGACTAACTAAATATTAAGGATTCATCAAATTCGTTATCAAGAGCAATTAGTGTTTTTAATATTTTTAAATTATGTGTAAATCATTTTGTTAGCATATTTTTCGAGACTAAACACCTCGGAGCGCTTTGCGTTTTTATTATGTGACTGATCCGACCCGATTCGGAACAATTTGTCTAAAATCTAACAATAGACACCAAGTACCGAACCGAACCAAATTTTTATGTCCGACTCTATGAAATTGGAGCATTTAAAAACAGTGAACCCTCTAAAAAAATTGTTGGATCCGTCACGGGTTACAAACTACCAATATCTGATCCATTATCATATCTAAAATTACTTGAAACATGTAAAAAAAACTATTACACATTATTAACTCTTTCTTTTTGTACGAATCCTGGGATCTACTTTTCTTCCTTTTTTTAAAACAAACTAGTCCTTTTATATAAGAAAATAGAATTTATTATATGCATAACAATTTACTGTTAAAATTTTATTTTGTATAATATATTATATATGATTTTTTCTTTTAGCCACTTAACCTTGCTATCGAAACAAAAAATTAATTGAAATCTATATCTATACTATATAATAAATAAATGTTTTTTATGTCACATGTCGGCTGCGTATTCAATCTTATTATTTTTTTCCCGCCTATCTATTTTATTAAATGCACATATATCTTTTAATAAATTACTAATTATACTAATAAAACATATTTTTTAAACTATCCTTTATTATAAGAAACTTTGAAATCTGATTATTTAACTTTTATTTTCAATTAAATAGTAAATGAAAGTCAAATTAAATAAAATAATAATTGACGTATTTTCGAAACCCTATTTTATATTATTATTTACATATTTTGAATTTTGTTTTTTATCCTTAGTATATATGTAATA
This sequence comes from Smallanthus sonchifolius, assembly GCA_023525975.1. Taxonomy (NCBI): domain Eukaryota; kingdom Viridiplantae; phylum Streptophyta; class Magnoliopsida; order Asterales; family Asteraceae; genus Smallanthus; species Smallanthus sonchifolius. The sequence goes on along the minus strand of CM042029.1, from coordinate 28,513,963 downwards.
AATTTTTACACATGTAAAATATATAAATAAAAATTTAAAAATTTATTTATTGATATTTTTCATTCTGTATATATTACACGGGGTTTAAGCTAATGTGATACCATACCAACCCTATTTGTTGATCGGTATTATTGGAAAAGCAAAACCTTTGGACTTTGAAATAGTTGCGTATGGTGCTTTGATTGCTTCTCCAACAACGTGATGCACAACCATGATGAAAATCTTCTAGAAATATTTAAATAAGTTATAATTTGGACGATCTCTTTTCACGTTGTACAACCTCCATATCATTCCTTACTCTTAAAATGAAATTACAACTACAAGGAGTGGAAGTGGTATCATCCAATGTTTTAAAGCCCGGTTTAAACCGGTCGGTAATACCAGTTAAACTGGGTCTTGGCCACTTGCTCGGTAAGTTTGAGCCCGGTAAATTGGAAAACTGGTATGTTAGTTAAACCGTCGGTAATACTGGGTTATACCGTTGTACCGGTTTTAATTACAAGTAAAATTTTATATTTAAACTTAAAAAAATTGTTTGACGATGATAGTGAATTTTTATCTTTTAAGCAATAATGAAATTAATACATTCAACACTCTAATGACATAAAACAATTATACACTTTTATTTAAAAAAACTTTATTGAAAAATTGAATGCTTTTGGATTATCTTTTGATTATGGATTAACTTTTGGATTAATTTTTTAATCATAGAATCATGTATTTTCGGATTATTTTTTGAGTTAGAGTTGTATTTTTATGAAATTATAGGTTTACTAGTCAACCTGGTTGAACCACCCGGTACAACCCGATACAACCGGTTGAACCATTTCTGTGACTAATTTGGTACAATTTAAAAACCGGTTTTTAAAACATTGGTATCATCTCAATCAAAGTATCCTCCTAAATTATATTAAGTAGGAGATGTCGCCTTAATTAGCTAAAGTACCCTCTCAAAGTACTCTCTAAGGTGGGAGTGGTACCATTCAACCCTCTTATTTTTTTTAAATTAAAACAAATCAAATTAATAAACTAAAACTTTAATTAATTAATTAAAAATACATAATAAATTAAAATGCTCATTTTTTTAAGCTAAGTCATATATTAATAATATAAAAGCTAAGTCATCCCTATTACAATAAAAAACTAAATCTTGTGTCACTTGTTAACATCATATTCATTCTTATATCGATTTTCCTCCAAAACCACATTTATATCCTTCATCCAATATTTTCATATTTTGCTCATTTTAAAAAAAAATTACATAAATAAACATTTTATCAAATTAATTTCATCATTATAACCGTTGGTAGAGGCAAATCAACTTATTTTCTGATTTTCAAACTTTATGAAACATATATTAACATAGAAAGCAAAACAATTTTTCTTTTAATAGAAATAACTCTAATTTTAACCTTCGTTTTAGACCTCTTCTAAGCCTCTTAAAAGCTTCCGAACTAGAGGTATGGATACCAACCACCCTAATTTTTTTTATTCCGATTTGTCAATCAAACACGTGACAACTCAACCAAACATTGTGGAACTCACTTTCACGTGGATTCATAGTGTTCACTTGTTTCTGGAAGGTGGCTTAACCATCTCCATTCATATTATAATCAATTCGTCCGACACAAAACTCGTTGTTTCAACTTACCTAAAGTCGAAATAATTACTCATTAAAGAATTGGGACAAACCTTATTTATTATGGAAGTGAAAAGCAAACGTGGGTAGTGATATAAATAAAAACTCAAACCGACAGAAATTCATATCTTTGGAATGGATAATGAGATAGATATTTAGTTATTCACGGATGAGATTAATTATAAAAACTTTTACAAGATGTGGTATTAGCTTTATGTTCGCATCGAATATATTAGAATCCCGTGTATTACACCGGTTGAATAAGTATAATATTATATACTTAGTAATAAAAACTATGTTTTTTAAAAACCCGTGTATTACATAAATATAGATATTTATGTTGGTATCGAAACCGAGTATATTAATATATTATATTAGAATCCCGTGTCTTAACCGGTTGAATAAGTGTAATCTATATCTATCTATATTACATAATAAACAAGTAAAATAGTGGGACACTTGTCATAATTTTAGACATCCTCTTTATCATTTTTCTGCCTCTCTCTTCTATTAATAATCAACTCTACTATTTTAACCAACTAAATTAATTATCTGTTTCAATTTTTATCTACACATTTTTTAATTTAGAATTGTGTTTATTATCAATTAATTTGTTCAATCATATTTTTATGAACTTTACAAACTGAAAACAATTTTATATCCAGCTAGAATTAAAATAAAAAACTGTTAATTATAATTGTTTAAAACATATACGACGGTGAGTTAACCGTCATCTGTGTTTGTTTAAATTAAATCTTGTCCCTGTGGTCTACTTTTAGTTCTAAAATAGTTGAGTTGATTATTAATATGAGAGATACGCGGGAAAATTAGAATGAGTATGTCTAGAAATGTGACAAGTGTCCCTCTAGTTTACTTGTTTATTATATAAATACATATTATAAGTATAGATATACAGCGCATAATTAGTCATAGTATGTGTTCACATTCAACACCTGGATACAGGGGCAACAACTAGTCTGACGGTTTTGATTGTTGCTCAGGGTAATTAAATCTTAACATGTGTTCTTGATCATCTACGGATGGTTACTATTACATTTTGAAATTTATTTACTTACTTTTTTTATCAAGTCTCAAAACATGTGTATGCACCAACTATTTTTATAGTGGACCCAAACATTTATGGGGATCATGAGCTTTAAATGGCTTGTTTTGGGGGAGAATTATTATTTTGTACCTTTGGTTGTAGTCAAGCATTTTAGACATTTTGTATTGATTCAGGATTTTCATGTATTCGTACTTTCGTTAGAAGCATGTAGTATTGTTCAATGTAATGCACAATTTTCCTTTTAGTTTCTCTTGTACTTGTGTTCAATGTGATATATCAGTTACATCCCGTACTTCCGCCTTGACAAGGTGTAACACAAAGTTATCAATTAATTTATTTATTATTAATCTATGACTAGTAATTAGTAGATTGACCTAATTACTTTTAATGAGTCATTAATGAGTTCACCTTTAGGTGTACAAATATAAAGAGAGTTTATTAGAGAGAATTGACTAATTAATCTTCAGTCACCAAAAAATAAGATTTTCGTCCCTCACAACCTCTCTCATACCCGTAGCTCATCTAAATCATCCTAACCGCACACCCTAAACGGGAACCTAATTTTTCTGTGGATCATGACGTCTTCTCTCTATGGGGTTAACTTATCAGGTATTCAATTATTATTTGTTTTCCATTATCATTTTTAAGAATTGATCATCAATTTTTCTAACAATCTAACAAATGAATGAAGCTCGATTGAAAACATCTATAAATTTTGTTGGTTGAATCCAATGTAATAATTTAGATATTACTTTTTGAACCTTAAGCTTCCATCGTAAGACTCAAGTTTTATTAAGTATGATCAACGTGATTATTTATCTAATTATTAAAGTAATCAATTGATTTATTTATTATTAACCTATGACTAGTATTTAGTCGATTGACCTAATTACTCTTAATGGACTATTAATGAGTTTTCCTTTGGTTGTACATATATAAAGAGAGTTTATTAAAGAGAACTAACTAATTAATCTTCAGTCACCAAAAAATAAGATTGTCGCCCTTCTCTCTCATACACGTAACTCACTGATATATCATCATTTATACATGTTTTACATGCATATTTATTTGCATTATTGGTGCTTTATGGACATTATACATTGGAATTATTGTCTAAATCATTCCTTTGTGATAATTTTAGGTTTTCAGGAGCTTTCGGAAGAAATGAAGCAAAAACATTCAAAACCGAAGAATCGAAGACCTTACGGAGCCTTACCATAATCCACAAGGCTACGTACCATTTCTCAAGTCAATTGGGAGACTATTAGGCCTTAGAAACTCGAACACCTCTAAAGAATTATTAAGAAATCATCAAAGTCAATGAAAGTCAAAGACACTTATAGAGCACTAACACCTATCCAAGACCCATGGGTAGCCTAAGTACCCATGGGTACTATCCATGGATGATCCATGACCCTTTTTGACCCATGAAGCCTTCTAGAAGAGTCAAAGGAAGTCAAAAATATAGGTTCCAAGCAAGAAGGAAGAAGAAAATTCTGCCAGCTATAGGCGTATTCGTATTCATCATGCATTTCACGTATTCGTATTCATCATGTATTCACACTCATTATGCATGGTATACTTTCATCTCATATTTTTATTAGTCATATATTTTAAATTGGGGTGACTTTCCTTCCAGAGCAGTACCTCCAACAGAGATGTTCCCAGGAAAGAGTGACGGGTCTAGGAGAGATTTATACACCACTATTTCCTTAGACAAAACATTCCGTTTGTCAGATAACTACATACCGGTTGGATGTTCTCCCGTACGTTTACTATATTTTATTATTATTTATTAGTCTATACCCCTAAACATTCATAACGGTTTCACCACAAAGTAGCAAGAGGTTTATATATAAGAAGTACCATCGGCATATCCACCACCCCTTGGATACGTCTTGACTACTCCATTATTCTCGTATAGTGTTTAGACTAATCTGTCATTACCCCGTACCCTCGTCATATCACATAACACATATCACATATCACGTATCATTTTAAACACATAATTCATGTATTTGTGTCTAGGGTACGGGTCCAGTGTACTTACTTTATCCTTGGTTAGTTCCTAAGTTCGTTCCTCGCTTTAACCACTTTTCCGGACTCGAACCGTATTCTCAGCGTACCACACTCGTAACCGCCACACTCGTAACCATCGTGCTTGCCCTGCCTCGGTTTGAGTGTGTAGCGGTGTTGTGTTGTTGTTTCCATTTGAATAACAATGACCATCTATTTATAGGGCTAAGTCGTGGTCCATGTCGGACCGATATCTCAGGTGATGGCGGTCCGACATCCAGGTGAGGCAATGTATTGACTTAACAGACACATAGCAGACCGTTATGTGTGTCATGTCGGTCCGCTACGGGCATACCAGACCGCTATGGTCTTCATGTTGGTCCGATATCTGCTTGTACACGCGTCAGGTCTCATGGTGAGTCATTCAACACGTGTCGTCTCTTGAGTAAATCCTTGCACCCTACATGTTGGACCGATATAGATTTGATGTCGGTCAGACATCTGCCCACTTTCACTATTTTTCATTCTCGGTCCTTGGACTTTTACTTACTTTTAAAAATTGGGATGTTACATCTTCCTCCTTGTTCCACAATAAGAGAGCCTACGAAACTCAGCGTTATGGTAGTCGTTATGGCCATTCGTGGCTAAAGCTTCTTTGTATTGCTAGGGTGAAGATGATGTTTGGTGCATATTAATGTTTAACGTATTAATTTAGTGGTATGTTTATGTCTTTAATTATTCGCTCTTAAACCACCTTTTGGTGGGCTTTTATTATTGTCTAAATCAGTCTTTATCTTTGTGAGTGTCTTGATTTTAAAGAGTAAGATCGTAAAACCTTTTTTAATCAAACTTCCTTTGAAACTCATACGTCTTAATACGAGCAGAGATTGATAAGCCAAGGCTTGGTCTACAGTTCTAAGGTCGTACGTCTTTATACGAACTTATTATGCGACCAAGAATTGGTGAACTTATGTTGGGAACGGTGCGTCTTTATACTTGGTCCCAATGTTACATCGCCTCTCGGTGAACAAAATATAATAACTTATTTAACTCTAATATAAAGCATTTTAAGTTTGATGTCTTAAACCAACCCGGAGGTGACCATTCGAAGGGTTAAGTGTAACTGTTGTCCCTAACGGGAGGCACTACTACCTTAATTTAAATATTATAATTCGTGAATCAAATGTCACGAGGACGAGGCTCTAACGGTGACCCGGGTTACAAGTTTGTAGTAGTCATACCACCGAATTCGTCAACTTAACATTATCACGTACCAAGCTGATTCTAAACCCGAAGCAATACTATCCATGACCTGATCATTTCCAACATATTTACTTTTATGCTATTTACTATTATGCTAGTCACATTTCTGTTACACACATCACGCACATTTTTACTTTTATGTTATTTACTTTACCGTCATTTACTTTTATGTCATTTACTATTATGCTTCACAAGCACACAAAACTCACTCACTAATTAATCCGGCTAAACGATGTAACATCCCGAGTTTTAGAAAACGAGAGAATTCACGAGGAATTAAAACTTAAATAAAAAGAAAGGAAGTGGGCTTTGGCCGGGGTGTATGGGCCGAAAGGGGAAGGGTTTGGGCCCTTATAAGCCTCAAAGTCAGCCCTAAAGCCTCATTTCCATCACCATTTTCGGAATTCTAGAGAGAGAAAGCGAGAGAGAGTCTAGAGAGAGAAAGTCCCGGTTTTCGGATTAAAGCTTCAAGGATCGTTAGCAAGAGTCTCGTGAGTGTTTAGCAACGAAAAAGAAGTGATTACAGGTAACCGATTCTCCTAGATCTGAGTTTTAGTTCATTTTTGGGTTTTTCGGGTTTTGGGTGAAAAGGAGATGTTTAATCGGATGAAACTGAAAGATAAGCATAGATTAGAGTTCCTTAATGGAAAACGAACGTTTTGAATGCAAGCATGTTCGGGATCTTGAAGTAATCAGACCCGAATACGAAAGTTAGGGTTTTTCGCCAAGAACAGGTCGTGCGCACTTGCTAAGTGCGCACAGAGCAGGTCCTGCGCACTTGCTAAGTGCGCAGGAAGAGGAGCCTGCGCACTTGATAAGTGCGCAGGAAGAGGGACCTGCGCACTTGCTAAGTGCGCAGGAAGGGAAGTCTGCGCACTTGCTAAGTGCGCAGGAAGCAGAGTCTGCGCACTTGCTAAGTGCGCAGGCATCAGGTCTGATTAAGTGAAGTCAGTATGTTAGAGTAGCTGAACCATTAGAGTCGGTAGTGGTCTGATGTGTATTTGACTAATCAATTCAGATCGGAAGTGACGTTGTTGGACCTTGATTAGGACAACCCGAATTAGCTTACCAGGTGAGTTCTAATCCCATTTTTGCCTTCTTTAGGGGTGGTGTGCATACTTAGTGTAAAGTGTTTGATTTATATTTTATATATTATAAACTGAAAGGAAAAGTTATGTTTTAGTGAAAAGATTAAAAGAGGCAAAAGTACGTTTTGAGGAAAGTATATCTATATTATGGCAAGCGTTTACTATATTTTCATATACATAAACAAAGGCATAATATATGTGTTAGTATGTTCAAGTAAAGCAAGATATATATTTTGGGCAAGCGTTTACTATATTTTCATATACATAAACAAAGGCATGATATATATGATAAGCTATGTTTCAGAAAGCAAGTTATATTCTATGGCAAGCGTTTACTATATTTTATATACATAAACAAAGGCATATTATATATGAAAGTTATGAACAAGATTTACAGAAAGTTTTATGAATAGTAAAGTGAACATTTTTCCTTCGGGAATGTGTACCAGTTTGTAAAGGTCCTTGGGACAGATGTTACTTGTACAAGATGTCAGATATGGGTTTTACCCATTAGTAAGAGTCTTGGTGGCTCGTTAACAATTGTACAATTGGAATGAGTGACGGCGGTTGCTCGGGGGACTACGCAATCCCCCATGTACCAGTTAAGAGGTATTGATCACGAGGACAATACCCGGTGTTGATCACGAGGACAACATCGTGTCATGTGGTGTTGCCCGCAAGGACAGCATCATTGGGTCACGAGGGCCCAGAAGGTATTGATCACGAGGACAATACCAGTATGTAACAGAATTGACGGATAAACGGTAGTGTCGGTTCATGGTGTAAGCCATGGGGGCATTGACCAGGTACTTGTCGGTTCATGGATGTAAGCCATGAGGGCAGTACAGTGACAAGGAATTGACGGTTAAGTGGTACTGATCACGAGGACAATACCAGCAGTGATAAGAATTGACGGTTAAGCGGTATTGACCACGAGGGCAGTACTAACAGTGACAAGGAATTGACGGATACTTTATGAATGTTTTAAACTATTTTTGAAAAGTGTAGTATGTAAAGTTTTGCCTTAAGGGCAGTAAGTATGTATGTATGTATGTATCAGTAAATCTTTTGTATAAATGATTTAAAGTAAACGTTAGAACTCACTCAGCGTTGCTGATTTTTAGTATGCATATCAGTTAAGTGTAGGTGGCAGTAGATGGAAGTGGATGCTTGGCTTGGCGAGAAGAGTTACCCGAAGGCCAGCAGTTGGCATTCTGTTTATGTTTTCTTTTGATTATGTTGATTAAGACAAGTTTCAGTTGTATTTGACAAGTTATGTTTAGACATGTTATGTTTTCCGCTGCATATGTAGAGATTTAAATCGTTTCTGCTGTGTAATGTATGTCTTATGTTTAAAGTGCTATGTGTTGATGAATAAATCCAATACGTGAGGTCCCCCGGGATCGGGGCCTCACAAACGATAACAAAATTTGAGTACTGGAACTCGATCGTGTCCATTGGTTTGATATTTTGTTCTTACTTAAACTATATTACGCTGCGATAGGTGCACTTGCCTATTGTGTGTGTTTTAAGTTAAAGTAATTATTATTTTATAAATTTAAAACCTGAACTCGTGAAACCACAATCTCTAAAAAATATTATATAATATTTAACTATATCAAACACGACACATCACTCACCTAAACCATCCTAACCGTACACCCTAAACGGGAACCCGATCTTACTGTGGATCATGACGTCTTCCCTTTCTGCGATTAGCTTATCGGGTATTCAATTATTATTTGTTTTCCATTATCATGTTTAAGATTTGATCAACATGTGGTATCAGAGCGTATATTGAATTATATAAATTCTTTTCATTTCCAAAACTGGAATTAAAATCGAAAAACAATTATATGAAAATCGTTTTTAAATATTTACGGTTTTCAAATCTGATTATGTATCACGTTTTAATAAACTGTTATGATCTCACAAAACCGAGATCTAATTTTCGAAATCTGCTAAATCATCAAGTTTTAAGATTTTGATTCCACACTAAATATCTGATAATAGCCAAGAATAGTTTCTAAACATTATAAGACTATTCTTGATGTTTATCCTAATTTTAGATGAAATCCCATTGTTTTGGGATAGATTGGATTTGATTCTGTTTTTCCTAAAATCGTGCATCTTTATCTCCAAGTTTTGAATAAAATATTAATTTATTTTAAAAATAATAAAATTAATAAATTTGGAGATATACCTAAACACATAAAAGATTTTTGAAATCGGAATACAATAATAAATCCCTTAATTTTAGCTTATCGGGTTTTCAAATTTACATTCTTAATTTTCACGAGTTTTATCACTTAACGGGTTTACAAATTTACGTTCTTAATGTCACAGAATAGTAATGAAGTTTCAAAAGTATTCTAATCACTCATGACTTTTTGTCCAAATTGGGTCACTAAACCTTCAAATCAAGCTATCATTGAAACACGAAATGTGTCAAGAAACTTATGGAGGAGAAGATGTGTGGGTCGGGATTTCCAATATATGTAATTTTATCAAAAAAAAATAAAAAACATGTTAATTATATTAAAAAAATAACCTAAAATTCACGTTACCATTCCATATCAGCATAAAAAAAATAAAAAATATTCCTAATTGAAACAAAAAAAATATGTTAAAACCTATAATTTAAATAAAACATGAAAGTTGAGTGACTTAATTAAAACATTTTTTAAACTTGATTGCCTAATTGGATAAATAGGAAATCTAGGTAAAATTTCATTACAATAATCAACCATGCTTAAAACCAGAAAAAGAATCCCCTGGGAAGGTGGATGGTGACTCACCTAGGGTTTCTGAGAAGTTAAAACTGGTAGAAGAAGTGCTTAAAATGTCGAAAATATTGGTGCAAATGATCTGTTAAAAAGCCCCATCGTTAATGAACAAACATGCCAAAATACATGAAGCTTTTGGTGGAAAAATTGATGATACTTGTAGAAGAATGGTACAGATTTAATTCTATTTTCTTGTTAAATGGTGAAGGAAATATACGTACCAGCGATGTAGATTTACGTTGAAACCCTAGAGAGGCTGCTTGTAACTAAAGAAGGTGGGAAAAAATCTGACAAAGAAATTCGTGGGGTTTAAAGGGGAAATGTAAAGGTGAGCCCACCACCCAAACGAGCCACTAATTATTAAGTAATGTACATCGCCTCTTCAATTGTCATTAGTTTTTTTTTTTTTTTTTTTGAGAAAGAAAATTTATTAAATGATACATAGGTAGTATACTATCTCAAAAGTACTACAAATGTGTCCATAACACTTCTGATTATTTGGACTAAATTGTGACACATAATGGATTCTTGTATTGCCTTGATTGAAAGGGTTTAAGTGGAAATAGATTTATGAAATACTTGACTTCCAATTTAAAAGACGATCGACATTCATTTCAGAATGTTTTCATTGTGGCGACCAATTTCCTTCATTTATTATGAAATTTTTTAGAATATAATGGTTTGCCTGTTGTTATCTTTGAGGTGAAAAGAATGCTCAAATGTAACAAAGAAATCCGTAGGGTTTAAAGAGGAAATGTAAGGGTAAGTCCACCATCCAAACATGCCACTAATGATTAAGTACAATACATCGCCTCTTCAATTGTTTTTAGTTAAGAATGATGATGATAATATATATTATAAAACATAAATAGATAACTTTTTTTTGTACAAACAATGAAATCTTTATTTTATTCTAATAAATTATTCCAAAAAATGCTACGTGTTATTATTATAATTTTTCTCACTAAAATTTTCTAATTTTCTGTATTTTAAGTAACTTGAATTATAATTATTAACTCGTTAAAGAAACAAAATTTTTATTTAATATAATTTCATTTTTTTATTAAACAACTTCCACATCGTTGGAAGATTCACGCGTGTGGCGGACAACAAACTCATTGTTCCTTGGCCGAAGACACGCATGTTACCAATCTGGAAGTCAGGTGGAAGAAGAGACGATGGCCGGATGCTCAGCCTCAATCGCAGGACCAAATGCATGCGACATCAAGAGCTTTACAGGTCTCCAGCAAATTGCTGAAACTCGTCATTACAAGGCATGTTTTCAACTTCAATCCTTAGGTTTTCAATCTACACATCCATTGTTATGTACTAATTGTATCTCGTTTGTTCGAAAACCCTAATTTCGTAGCTACTTATATATTTCAGTTCTCAGATTCATTCAAATTCCAGGTTTCATGATACAAATTAGGTTAGTAATTTGTCAATCAAAACGTAAAAATTAAATGATCCCTAGAATATGTAGACAAGTTTGGAAGAGCTACAATTTGATTCATGTTTTCTTATCAATTTTGGATTCTGAGTATTGTAAGCTAGATGATAAGCAACCATCTGCGGAAATCTGGGAGACTAAATGGCCTAGTTACTGTTGGTGGGCTTAAAACATAAGAATGCTTCCGGTTCGAGATGATATCAAACCCAAGGATCAAATGACATAAACTTGTATTCAAGTTTGGACAGGATTTTCACAGGCTTGGTATTAAAAAGCGCAGAGGTCTCGTCGCTTTTACTCGCTTTTTCTCGGGCGCTAGGCGTGCACGTTTGTGACAAATCAGAGAAGAGTTACCAGGAGATTTTGATGAAGAAGTGCCAGGGGGATGGATTCTATCGATGGAGGAGGGGGCTGCAGGGAGAAGAACCGACTACAAGAGAAGATGGCGGCTGATTTCAGGGTTAAACATTAAACCACCTATTTATTATGTTGTTTAATTTGTACTAAATTACATTTTTTACTCTTAAAGTTATAATTTTTGCAAGTTGATTTTTTTTTTCCATTTAAGTAACCTCATATTCAAGCACTCAAGCAGAAATTGATTGTCTTTTTCTTTCTGAAAAATTTAGGTTATGTAATAGAATTCTCCTTCGTTAGGAACCATAGTGGGTTTGTGATACGTACCCACGTGATCCATCCCCATATTCTCCATGTCATGTAGCCATGCATACCATCATCCCCATGTTTCCTCCTTTAGTGCAATTTTTAACTGTTTGTTGGTTAATTAGTGGTGGGTTAGTGAGTAGTCCATGTTCTTTTAGTTAGTTATTTATTTTTACTTTGATCGTAGCCTATAAAAGGCGACATTGTTTCTGTTTTTAATATGAATGAAAAAGATTAGAAAATTGTCTCAAGTTTATGTCTCTCTTCTTCTTTGTATTTCTTGGAGTCTAACCCGCTCAACGGGTCTCTATCAGTTTGTGACATGTGACAGGGCTATAGTGCCCCTTATATGGTTAAGAGATTTGGGAGGTAGTTTAAGCAGCTCATCTTACCTTGTGTATGGGCCTAATTAAGCGATTAGGAACCATAAGCCATCCACCCTACCTTCTTAATGACAAGTGACAGGGCTATAGGAACCATAGTGGGGTTGTGAGATGTGAAAGGGCTATAAGCAACCTGCCCTACCTTCCTACTCAATGACTTATTTAGGCTCACACAGTATTTGGCAGCTAACTTCTGAATTGGCCTAGCTTTCATGGCATTCCTTATTCATAAGAAAATGTGTTTTAGCAGCCATGAAGTTTGGAACATCATCAAGGAATGTTGGGGCCTCTGTGATGGGATTGTATGGGTGGGATTCACTTCTTCGCTAAGCATGTTGACTCTTTCAAACATTATGCCTTTCCCGCTACAATTATTAGGCTCTAGGTCTTTTGATGATTTTCCATAGAGAGATATCTTTGTTGTTAAGAGGCTTGTATTGATGCATTAAATCAGAGTTATGGATGCCACCGAGGTTAGCGTTTCAAGCCCTTTCACTCTTGAGACTTGAGAGTGCATATGCCATTTTGTTTGTGCCGTTAGCTGCACTATTAAATGCTTTAAGTTTATGAAACGGAAATACTTTTATATACGGTATGCCAGTGGTTAGGACTTGAAAACACACTACTATGTCTTTTAAAGAAAATAGAAACTATTACTTGATTCTTTAAAGACCCAAACAAACACAGAAAGACAAAGTTGCTGTGAGAAAAGTTCTTCCAATAAAAACACACGTATAAAGCATGCATTAAATAATTTCACCAAAATTTGAAGAAGTTCCTAAAAATCAATCCTGTGATTAACCAGTTCTTGAACAAAAATCATGCCAAAAGTAAAATACCTAAGTTGAAACGATGTCACAAGTTGCTTCTTGGCTTTAAAAAGCGTGCCTGAGGTGCAGATATTGTCCAACTTTTGAAATTGAAACGATGTCTTCACCTTAGGTGTTCCTTTTTATATTTATTTATTTCCCTCTACCTAAAATTTCATGGATTCAATGAAGTCAGTTCATGGTGCAGATATTCACTTGTATTAAGGACTATATTGTTGAAAGCAATTAGGGTATTTGTATTACTTATGATTTCATATCAACGTATGGACACAAAACTCACATGTCTGCCTTTTGAATCTTACCTTTAAAGTCATAATTTTTAAATCAACTTAGCTCTTGGTGCAGGCATGGTTTCTAGATCAGTTCGGGGTTCTTCATGATGGAAAACAACCTTATCCTGGTGCTATATCTACATGTATGTTATGAACTTTGACATTTTGGTAAGGATGTCAGTTAACTTCCGTCATTTATTCTCCAAAGTGCGTTGTTTATCTAGGGTGAAAATGTTAAGTTCCCTGCTTTTGTAACAGTGGAAAATCTGGCTGCTCGTGGGGCCAAGATGATCATTATCAGTAATTCATCAAGACGCGCTTCAACAACTTTGGATAAATTGAAAAGTCTTGGGTTTGATCCTTCTCTCTTTGTTGGAGCCATCACTAGTGGAGAACTAACATATCAACATCTTCAAAGGTAGTTAAAATCAAATTATATATATTAATACAAAAAAGATCGATTCATGTAAAAGTATATGTTTTTACAAAATTTAGTGGGATGTGCTTCTTTTTATGAATTATAGCCAAATAATTTATATATAGGGCATTTTGTTTGCATTTTCTTTCTTCTTTTACCAATAGATACATGCTAATATCTTTTATATGAAATCTATCATGAACAGGAGGGATGATCCTTGGTTTCAGGCACTAGGAAAGACCTGCATTCACATGACATGGAGTGACCGAGGCGCTATATCACTCGAGGTAAACTTCAAATTTATTTTTACTACTTATTTTCTATTCTATTCTATTGATTTTTATTTGTACTTGACTACATACCATTAAAAGTCTACATGACAACTTACAACTTATATTGCTGCAGGGTCTAGGGCTGCTGGTTGTAGAGAATGTTGAACAGGCTGAGTTTATTTTGGTTCATGGTACTGAAGCTTTGGGCCTTTCTTCTGGCGACTCTGTTTCCAAAAAGCTTGAGGAGCTTGAGAAGATTCTAGAACAATGTGCAGCTAAAGGAATTCCTATGGTGGTAGCAAATCCTGACTTTGTGACTGTTGAGGCTAGAGAACTGCGTATCATGCCTGGTAAACATGTTATTTGTTTGTTACTTGAGATTCATTGATTCTTTTGCGGAGCATGTATAGCATTTTAATAGAGCCTGCTAAACGGGGCGGGCCGTGTTTCGCTGGTTGATGGGTTGGACCGAGCACGACACAAACCTGAGAATCGTCTCACACATGAACCTGAACACGACACGTGTATTCACGGGTTGACGCGAACACGGCTGGTTTAACCCGAAAAAGAAATTTATTTAATTTTTTTTACATATTAATTCTTTGAAATTCTAAATTTACATATTATTTTTTTTAAGTATTTATGTATAAACGATGTCATTTTAATTTTTGAACTTCTAAATTTTGGTCTAAAAAATTGCCCAAATAGTTTAACTTGTTATATACAAAACATTTAAAAGAAATAAAAAATTAATAAATAGGTTAAACGGGCAACATGCGAACCTGCCAGGTTGACACGAACACGACATGTTTAGCTAAACGAGTTCGCAAGTTCGACTAAGTACTGACCTGAACCCATTTATACTAAACACAAACCCATGAATTTCGTGTTAGGTTCATGTCATGTCAGAAATTCACACCTTTACATTTGGATGTGTTTTTGTTGTTTGAAGTTGTAATAATCAGATAATTAACTCAAGTATTTGGCAAATTCTGATTATTTAAGAAGTTAGTACATAAAACGTTTAAAATGTTATATAAAACGCCATTCTGTTTAAGGATTGTAGTGTTTTGGTTGATTTTAGGTACATTAGCAGCTAGTTATGAAAAGCTCGGTGGTGAAGTTAAATGGATGGGCAAGCCATACCAGATTATTTACAAATCTGCCATGGCTATGGCGGGCGTTGATGCATCAGACTCAATTGCTGTGGGAGACTCTTTACACCATGACATAAAGGGTGCGAATGCATCTGGGATCGAATCGGCATTCATTACTTGTGGGATCCACTCAAGTGAACTTGGACTTACAGAATTTGGAGAACTTGCTAATCTGTCATCTGTGCATACGCTCGCATTAAAGTATGATGCTTATCCATCATATGTATTGCCTTCATTTACATGGTGATGTCAATCCAGGCAAGTCATATGCACTTCTTCCACTTCATTGCATTAGAAATACTAGAGGTGGCCAAATGGACGGGTCGGGTACGAGGTCAATACAGGTCGGGTCAAAATAAGTTATTTTTCATGCAAGTCAAAACAGGCAGGGTCGGGTTGGGCTGCAAGCACTTTCTTTATCCATTTTCTTTTTACAAATTGGCGTGCATTTAAATACACCTGGTATGATTTTAGGTATGTTCGAGCCATTTTATTAGTTAACGCTTGCGGTTTAAACAAGCCAAGCCAAGCCAAGCATGAGCTTGTTTAAGCTCAAGCTCGACTTGCTTAGAGCATTATAAATAAAAGGCTCGTTTAGGCTTGCGAGCCTGCTCAAGCTTGATATGTGAAACTCTAGCTCGAGCTAGATTTTTAAATGAGCCCCGACGTAAACTTGGCTTGATTTGAGTTTTTCACAAGCGGATCTCAAGTAGCTCATGAGTAGCTCGGCTTGTTTACACCCCTAATTAAGTTCTTAAGAACTGATTTGATAACTGCAGGAAACCATGTAGGACAAAGGCAGCTATCAAGATGACACGTGGACAAGCCATTGGAGGGCTCAGATTGGAAGAAATGGCTGCTATTTGATCATCTATTCTTTCTGCTCACTGTAGAATGACATTGGATTTTAGACTTTTAGTCATTGATATACATGCATGACACATTATCATCTAATTCTCTGGATGAGTTTTAATTTCTTCCATTTAAACGAAACATATGTAAACTCCATATATTGTTGATGAAATAAATGATTATTTCACGAAACATGTTTCTTTAGAATTTAAATTCAGTTAAGAATTTTTTTAAATTGTTCTAAAAGTTTGATAATGTTTCAAATATTTTGAGTATAGGATACAAAAACGAATATTGTTTATGCCTTATGGCCATACCGAACAGCTTGGTTTGATGTTTATACAAAAACCAAAGACCATAACAATTGAGCCATTTTTCAAATTATTTTAGATATTTATACTAGGCTGTATTTACTGAAAGCTTGTATGGGTGTACTTTAACAAACCAAACTCAATTCCAACAGCTATACATATAAGCAACGTAAGAAAGGCTATATTATAAGGGTGGAAGGGGTAGACACGGGTTCATCCTCGGGTGGGATCAGGTAACACGGAAACACCGTCGCAAGTGGTGCGGGTTTTGCGTACGGGTTGAAAATCGGGTTCATGAACCCGTGGATAAAGTCGTGTGGGTAGTTTTGGGTTGTGAGGTGGCAATACATGGTTGGTTGGTTTAAAGGATTCATTTGGGGACACCGCCGTAACCCATTTAGATACTTTAGGTTCATTCGTGTAATACAATATATTATTGATTGATTCAAAAGTTTAAAAGAGTTCCATCCCTCCCACCACCCTAAACCAACTATGAATAGTACTATTTCTTTGAATAATTTGGAAATATTATGCAAGTTTAAACACTTTATTGTCAAAGAGGATAAAAAAAGTCTTGATTATCAAAAATAAAGAAATCAAAGAGCTGAAACAAACGTTTATTTAAATAAATGAATAGAATCTTTGTCTTTTAGTGATTTCTTTTTTTAGTTTTTTTTTCAACTGTTCTGTCTATATTTGTGTTTGCGGATTTACGGTGAAACAACGTTTACTTTTATGACGGGGTATAACGTTTGAGTTTTTTTCTTTTGTTTTTTTTAATTGTTCCGCGTTCAGATTTTTTTTTCTTTTGCGTTCGCGTTTCTTGACACTTCGATTTCAGGGTTTACAGTGAAGTGACGTTCACTTTTACGACGGGGTACGATATATGGTTTTACGGTAGAGTGACGACCGTTGTGACATGTTTTTGTATCTAGATTTGTGTTTTGGTTACATAACGCTATGCTTTTAGTTTTTTTTTAAGGCTAGAGTGGTGACACTCACTTTTACGACGGGGTATGTTTTAGGGTCTTAAGACGGAGTGACAGTCGATGCTACTTGTTTTTATATAGGGGGTATGTTTTAAGATTTTATGACGGAGTGACAGTCGTTGCCGCAGACGAACCGAATCGATAACGACCAGGCTCCCTCGACTATGAGCGAACATCATTGCTGATAACATTGGTGTTATCGGAACCGAAATCGGTATTCGCTTTTATGGTTTGCGATTAGCCGAAACAATGTCACGCCGTGACTCATAGGGAGGAAACGACTAAACTTATGCCGTGTAGCGCGAGCTTTTTCATAAACAGAACTCGCGCAACGTGCAGGTGGACCCAACTAGTTTTAGTGTATTTGAGTGACAAGGATATTTGGAGACGCCGGATAAAGGCTAGGTATTTTTAGTTGGACGCATAGTTACCTTGCACTTCACCTAGGTTATCTTTAGTCTAGGTGAGGGTGATTACTTACTAGTTTTTTAGGTTGTCTCTAGATTTAGGTCTGTCGTTAGTTTTTAGTTGGACTGGTAATCTTAAATGTGTCTTGGCTGGCATAAGCAAGTTTAGCATTCTTTTATGCACTATTATTCATATATTGTTTTAATTTCTAATAATGGTTCTCTGTACAAATTTTATTTTCTTTTAATGAAGGTTTGTTTTATTTTAGATTTTATTTTCTTTTAACAAAGGTTTTTTTAAACCAAGGAGCCTATCTAAGAGCATTCTCTCTGTCCTTTAAGATAGAGATAAAGGTTGTCCTCATCTCACCCTTCCTTTACCCTACTTTATGAGCAGGATTCACCGGGTTTGTTTGTTTTATGTATTTTTGACTTGTTTCATGTATTTTTTGTTAACTTTATTTTTTAAATTTTACCCATACATTTCCAATAAGAATTTAACCGTGAAATCAAACCGAAGTAACAGTTGGTTTGGTATAGGTTTTGATGTGTAAAACCTAGTTTATGTATCAATAATTATTACAAGATACCCATGATACCGATTTTGGTTAACAAGTTCATTTAATATATTGTTTGTATAAATCAACAAGTCCTAAGCTGAATGCTAAGCATTCTTGATCACTTGTTAACAAATTTCATTTTCCTGCAAAAATCAACAATTACCTTTAACTTGTCCCTCTCTACATACGCCATCTCACTCTGCAAATGGCAGTCAACGAAATTTACATGGTCAATTTCCATAAAAATATTGACTTTTTTGTGTCAAGGTCAACATTTCTCAGCATCAATGCGTTCAATCACTCGGCGTGCCTCTTCCTCTGTGGCTGGAACAACACTACGGATCTTACTGTTTGTCGTGCCACTTGAGTTCGTGGTAAATGTGAAGTAAAACTTGTTCGATACCTTGTGAAATTCAACAAATCATTAACCGCGTTATGTTTTTAAAAGTGATTATGGATAATCAACTGTAATAAAACAGGTTGTATGAGATAACTGTAATATGTACCTCTGCAGTTCTGAGCTCGGGCCGAGTCACATGAGCTACAACCTCTATGTTGATCAAAGGTTGTTCCGGGTTCTCAAGTTCAGTGTACAAAACACGACTTGAACCGCAGAAAATTTCCAACATCCACCTGGTACCAAAAAATCAAATCATTATAGGCAGCACCACAACAATACTTAAACACAAACAAGAAACCAACCAAAGAAAAAGGGTGCAAATTACTAAAAATAACTATTCGCGGGGAATTCCGCTACGATCCCAAATATCAAAACACAGCCTCATGCCTCACAAGCATGAGGTCTTGAGTTCTCTCTATAAGGCCACCTACCTGGCTTAGGCCACGATTTACCTTGTTCTGACTGGTTATTAGGGTATTGGTCAGGGCCAGAGGTTTGCTTACGCGGGTTCCCCCAGCTATAAAAAAAAAACTAAATAAATATCAAAACGCGTGTACCAAAATAAGGCATCAGTAAAACCAAAAAAAAAACTTAAAACTCAAAAACGGTTAAACTAAATAAATGGAAAAAGGTAAAAAAAAAATTAAAACAGTAAATATATTGGGAAAGGGAAAAAGGCAAAAAAAACCGAGGAGGTGGGGAGGGGAACAGAATCGAACCCGGGTGTTCCTAAGGGTTACTTTCATATAGATATATAATAATAATAAAATGACTCGACTCGATATGCAACATTTTCTTGGAAGAAGCAATAGCAGTTAGCAGTCTAAGTAATGAGATCTTTACTCTAACTCAGTAGGCCCTTTCTAGTTTAGATAGTTTCAAACTTTCTTTATGCAAGTTAACATTCTTAGAAGTTATTGGTACCACACAACTTAACCATAGTGGAAGTTATTAGTAGCCCACAACTAAAGACTTATAAGTTGCTCAAACTTTTCAATCCCTATGCACATTAGCCTTACACACCCACATTCAATACCCGATCTACACATCGCGGGGCTACTCCCTGAGCCCAAAGTAATAATTAGTTTAATAAATAAGTTCCAAACCAACTTAAAAGTCATTAAGGAAGTTATTAATAGTTGACAACTTAAGACTTGCAGGGTGCCCAAATTCCCCCACTTTAACTCATTCCAACTATTTTCATCCATCTAGGCTGGTTACAATGGGCTGTTACATATTGGTACTTGATAAGTCTTTTTTTAAATATATAACAACACTATACTTAAATTAGAGAAAATAAAATAGGTATAACCTTTTTTTTTTAAATAACCAAGTATATAAAAGTTATTAACATTTAAAAAAATTATGAAACAAGATAAAAAGTGAACGAATGTTGTTCCTCCTTTTTTATCCCTCTCAACCATAACTAACTTCCAGTTTCTTATGTAACTGTCATCGCCTCACCTTATCCATTGATTTGGCTAGATCAAGAGTCCATATCACATTATCACTTCCTACAATTCTCACCAAAAACACACTACCAGTTTTAAGTAGATAACTGTGAGAACTACATAAGCATTTGTACGTAGATCAAGAGTCCATCTCGCTTCGTCCTACATTTCTCAACGAAAAAACACTACCAATTTTAAGCAGGCAATCGTGAGAGCTACATAAAAACTAGTGCGTAGTGCTGAATAGAATACTAGATGTAGTGGAAGAGAAAGGGGCACTTATGCGGTTACATAATCACCTTATATATCATAGTTAAAGCAATAGATCCAGATGTTTATGCGTTTTTCACAGTTCTCTAAGTAAAACCTCGCAATGTACGGAACAACACTCTAATCCTCCTAACTAAATAGTTGCAAGTTTGATACTAAATCAAGAAATGTGAAACAAAAAAAAACTTACAGGCTTCAAGAAATCCACATGATCAACCTCAAGAAAGAGGGGAGCACTACCAGCAAAAGCATAAGCAGTCGCAAAAGCCAGCTCAAAAGCTCTTCGCATCAAAAACCCTCCAAATATCCTGCCATGGGTGTTCCTTTGTTGTGGCATACATACCAATGAGTTTTGTAAACATGTATCTTGTATAAGAATGCTATCTCTATCAGCCAAAGCAGGCATGTCGATGAACACGCGTCCTTCTGCCAGCAATGAGTTTAGTCTCTCTGCTTCCCTCTCGTTTTCAACCTCCTTTTTTTGTTGAACTCTTCTCTCTTTCCTTAATCTGTTCCTCTCTTCCGCTTCTTTCCAAAGCAGTTTCTCCTTTTCAGTCTCGGGTGTGATTTGGTTGATTTTTGCTGATTTGCCCGTCTTAGAGTCACGCCCCACAAAAGTGAAGTTTGCAACTAGAGCTTGTGAGTCTAGAGGATCAGATGTTTCTGCAGATTTGTAACATTAACTGTTTATGAAACTTAAAGGGTGTTTGGATTATTGGATGTGTGTTTTGATAGTGGATCTTGGTTTTAAAAAGTGCGTGGCGCGGCGCCATAATCCCAAAAGCCAATGCGTTATGCTGGCGTGCAACACCTATGCGAGGCGTTTGTTATTAAAAAAAATATCAAAAAACTATTTCTAGATAATATTTTAAACACTAAAATATAAGATATCATCATCATCCATAGTCAGAATATGGTCTAACTTGTTCAAACACTAAATTTAAAACCACAACATGTGATGTGCGCATTATGCACCCAATTTAAAACCAAGATAGTGATTATGCAATTTCGAACAATCAGAATTAGATAATCAACTAGCAGTAAATTAAAAAAGAGTTCTAATTATCAAACAATCGATTCATACTCAGATGGTCATTGTTAATTGTACCTCCATTAGATTGAAGGACTTCTAGTTGAATCTCCATCGATGATCGACCAACCCATGTAACCGCTCCCTCTATCTTCAAATCAGTGTCCACCAAATCGGTTTCTTAATAACCATTTTATCCACAGAAGCAGTTACCAGCAACAAAGAATCAGCCATACTAGCATAATTAAAGCAATGCTGCACAAATTCCCCAAAATCAAATTTGCAAATAATCGTATAAAAAACAATAGGCAAATTGGATTTTAACAGTACAAACTATGACCTGTTAACCGATAATAATCCATACTCGCAATTTGACCCGTGGCAGACGTAAGTCCTAACTTTTAATTTTCACTTTTGTTGTCAAGGGCATTCCTAGTGGAACAATCATCATATATTTACACTCGATTTACCACTTAATTCCCACTCAGCTTCGATTGTACGTTTCTCTATTTCGTTCAAAATTATCATTTCAAGCGAAAACAAAAACAAATCAAGAGTAGATCTATAATGATTATGCTAGAACTAGGGCTGGCAAAACAGGTCAATTCGTGTCTAAACAGGTCGGAGGCGACACGGATAACACAAGTATCAAACATGAATACGACTCGTTTAACTACTTTATATATCTCATGTATGTACCAAGAAGGAGAAATGATTGAGCCTAGCCTCCTAATTTTACTTATTTTTTAAAATGTATAAAATTACATAGTATACTTTTTATTAAACAGGGTTAATCATGTAAACATGTCAGCAATTGCCAGCCTAGCTAGAACTATCATCGGCGACAAAAGCAACACCCATCAAATTACCGGCATAGATTATAATTTATAATCGGCCAACTGGTCATA
Organism: Smallanthus sonchifolius; assembly: GCA_023525975.1. NCBI lineage: Eukaryota > Viridiplantae > Streptophyta > Magnoliopsida > Asterales > Asteraceae > Smallanthus > Smallanthus sonchifolius. Next base: position 28,491,482 of record CM042029.1, on the reverse strand, counting down.
GCATGGATTATTAAAATCCAATTTGCCAAAACAATAATCACACATACTTTGAACGAAATGGTACCCGCAAGAGCATCAAGATCTTCAAGCAACTTACTGACCCGAATCCCATTCCAGGGATTCCGGTACTGTTCCCGGAGAATGTAATCAGAAGAAAAGGGGTAATGAATGGTGGTCCGGCTATGAGACGGGGTTTTGGTGGTGACGGTGTTAACACCGGCGGTGGTGGTGGCGGTGGGAGGAGTGTCGAAAATGATGGATCTCGCTTGCCAAAGCGCATTGGTGACCAGAGAATGGTACATACCGGGCCACAGGCTGATGGGTTTGCGGTAAGAACTCCCGGCGTCGATTGCGGATACACCGTCATGTTGGTGGTCCGGGGACGAAACGGTGGAGGCGATGGAGATGGGGTCGATTACGCCGGAAAACGGTGGGTCCAGTGAGGAGGAATATGACCTAAAAAGGATGAAGATTTTGTGTCCGTTGGAATCATTGTGGTGTTTGGGGATCTTTGTTGACGTTGTGACGGCAACAGCATAACTGAATCTTGATGCTTTCATTTCGTGTGGGAAAGAAAAGTTGAAGGTAGAAAATGAAGAGGATGTTGTTATAAGTGACGACTATAAAAGGAGGATAATAATAATGGAGTTTTGGTCGGTGATGGCTAGGTCGTTGGATCTTGTTTGCTTTTGTTTACTAGGGAGGTGATGGTTCAAGAGGTGCACAAAAAAACCGGTTTTTTTGTACCCGGTTTAAACCGGCAAACCGATTTGGGATAAACCGGTTTGAAGCAAACCGGTTCGGGTTAGCCTAAAACCGCCGGTTTGAAGCTTTCTAGGTGTAATCGGGTAGGGGACCGGTTTGTGTGAACCGGTTCGATAAACCGGTTTTTAAACCGGTTTTGGTGCTGAAAAAACTAGCCGTTGGGGTCGATTTTAGCCCCTTTTTTTGGCCTTTTTTCACCTCTAATTCACTATAAATAGGTGGGGGTGTTTAGGTTTGATCACACCTCTTTCTACACTCTCTAATCTCTAAAACCGCTCTTTAAACGCTCAAAAACGCTCTCTAAACTCTCTCTAAACTCTAAAAAAAATCATGGCAAGTTTTGGTGTTGGTGGTTCCTCAAACGAAGTTACCGTTGTGGAAATTCGAGCAACAACGAGAAATCCGGCAATTTGGTGCAATTACGATCTATGTTTGTTGTCAAACGGGAAGGAACGTGCTCGGTGCAAGATGTGTGGTGCGTTTTTGGGAAAAGATTCAAACACTAGTTTGAAAACACATATGAAAAATCTTGCCCGTCCTTGAAGGGAATTCCAAGTGAAGGTCAAGCCTCGATGATAAGCGAAGGAGGAATTTGGAACTTTGATCCAAATATTGTTCGAGATCGAATGGCGAGGTTAGTGATTCAAGAAGGATTGTCGTTCAACCACCTTGACAATCCGCGCTTGACAAGGATGATTCAAGAGACACTCCAACCACGTTATCATCAAGTAAGTCACACAACCCTTAGACGAGATTGTATAAAAATGTGGAAAAAAGCAAAAAAAGAATTAATTTTGGGTTTTAAAAATTTGGAAACCGGTGTAAACTTAACCACAGATGTTTGGTCGGCTCCACATGGTATTCCCGATTCGTACCTTTGCGTTACCGCGCATTGGGTTGATCCCAATACGTGGCAAATGATGAAGCGTACAATCGCGTTTGACTTGTTTGAATATCCACACACAGGCGAAAATTTATTTTATATATTGGATGGTGTTATAACCGAATTTAAATTAAAAAATAAACTTTTTTCAATGTCTTTTGATAATGCATCTAATAATACAAATGCGGTTCAAAAACTAAAAATTAAATATAAACCGGTTTGCAACGGCGTTTTTTTCCATAGTCGATGTGTCGCACACATCATTAACTTGGCGGTGCAAGCGGGGCTTGCAATTGAAGAGGTTTCAAACTTAACATATACTTTTCGACTAATGCTTAAAGATATTTTTAGTAACAAAAAAAGATACCATGATTATATTAGATTTTGTCGTGAAACGAATAATCTTTCCTTAGGTCCGAATTGGGACGTCGAGACAAGATGGAACTCGACTTATACTATGTTTTATAGCGCTTTACGACAAAGAGAAACTTTAGAAATATTTCATGAAATGCTTGCCTCAAAACCTCGTCATAAAATTCTAAAGTTTCCTTCTACGAGTTGGGACATTTTAAAAGACGTAACCGAATTGCTTGAAGTTTTCAAAACCGCCACCACTTTTTTATCCGGTGTTTATTATCTCACAAGTCCATTAACTCTAAAACAAATATATTTAATGGCTAACAAGTTGTATGAACTTGAAAATAAAAGCCCTCTTTTTACAAAAATGATAGAACCGGTGAAAGAAAAATTAGTGAAATATTTTAAAGAAATGCCTCCCGTTATAACTTGTGCCGCCGCGTTAAACCCTACAATAAATGTTTACGGGGTTGAAACTTTGATTGATAGAATTACTTACGCTTTGAATTTGGATAGTGAAGACATCCATTTTGCACAAGTCACAAAAACATATTTTAACAAATGTTTCCAAGATTTATTTGATATTTATTTACATAAATATGGTACAACTCCGACTCCACATGATACAATGGGTACATCATCAGGTGGTAGCTCGAGAGATGTTAATTTGAATTTATATAACGAAATGTTAAATGAATTTAGTAAACGGGCTCGAGGTACCACCCCGAGTAGCAAACTCGGAAGGTATATTGGCACAAACTTTTTAGCGTTTATGCCTCCTACCGTTTTTGAGGAGTTTGATATTTTGGCTTGGTGGAAAAAAAACGAAGCTTCGTTTCCGATTCTTTCCGCCATGGCCCGTGATGTACTAACTGTCCAAGCTTCCACGGTAGCTTCGGAATCTGATTTTCTTTTAGTGGAAGGGTCTTATCGATACGAAGGACTAGACTCACCCCCCTAGCGATGGAAATGTGCATTTGCTTGAAGGACCATTTGGATGCGATGGATATGATACAAGACCAAACTTCTCTCGAAGACGAAATTCAAGCCAAAGAAATCATACACAACAATGAGGTTGATCTTGGAATATCCGAACCAGTCACCGATGAAGAACTAGCCAAAGATGCAAGGCTATGAAGCTCCAGTTCCGAAGACAACGTACAAGAATAATCAATCAATATTTCAAAAAATAAAAATATATATTGTCAGTTGTAATGTTTTAGAATTTTATAATTTTATCTTGTCATGTTTTTTAATTTCTGAACTTTCTAAATATTAATAAACGTTGAACCTTATGTTTTGCTTGAAGGACCATTTGGATGCGATGGATATGATACAAGACCAAACTTCTCTCGAAGACGAAATTCAAGCCGAAGAAATCATACACAACAACGAGGTTGATCTTGGAATATCCGAACCAGTCACCGATGAAGAACTAGCCAAAGATGCAAGGCTACGAAGCTCCAGTTCCGAAGACAACGTACAAGAATAATCAATCAATATTTCAAAAAATAAAAATATATATTGTCAGTTGTAATGTTTTAGAATTTTATAATTTTATCTTGTCATGTTTTTTAATTTCTGAACTTTCTAAATATTAATAAACGTTGAACCTTATGTTTTATATTTGATTTTATATTAAAAATATATAATTTATTTGAATTTTTTTTTTAATAAAAACCGGTTTAAACCGGTTTTTAGGGCAAACCGGTTTGTAACCAACCCTAACCGGTTTGACCAGTTAGACATTTTCCACCTCCGAAACCGGTTTAACCCGAACCGGTTTAGGGCCAAACCGGTTTTGACTTTTCGTTGACCAAACCGGTTCGGTTCGGGTTGAACCGGTTTGGGTTAAAAAACCGGATTGTGCACCACTAGTTCAAGTTCCATTTGTACGAAATTAGTGTGAAGGCTCGCGCGGTGCTGCAGCTTCGTTGAATCAAACATCAATAAAATTAAGTATGTGGAATCACTACGTGTCGCGACTCGTTTCGCACGTTGCGACGTAAACAGTACTTACTTATATCGCGCATTCATGTTATGTCAACATTTGTCAAATTCATGAAAAAAATTAGAATAAAGTAAAAAAAACATTTACACGTTGTGACTCTTTAAATCGCGAAATCAATCAACGGTTTCGAAACTTTGTATAAAAAAAACAAAAGCATTACGTAAACTCACGTGTTGCAGTTAGAGTATCGATAAAATTGAAGACCTTATATAAACAAAACCGCTTTGTACTCGCACGTTGCAGTGGAGGCGTAAACTCGTGACAAAAATAAAAGTTAAACGTTAAGAAATGCACACTGCGGTGAAGTCGTGCGATTACACTAACGTGAGTAAGGGCACGTTTGTGAAGCTAGTTACGCGCGTTATGGCGGTGAAACTTACGTGCCTAAATACATAAAAAAACATACGAATTTGAGTAGGATTGGTTTTGGAGATTGAACAATAGATAAGAAAAAGTATTACGGGTCACACATTACGACTTAGTGATTAAAAAAAAGTAAAGAAAAACTAAACAAATAACATATGTAAAAAGAAAAAAAAAGCAAAAAAAAAACGTTGTAGTTACGCGTGTTATGGAGGTGACACTGACGTGTCTAAATACATAAAAGAAGTATACGAATTTGAGACCGTTTGGTTTTAAAGATTGAACTATTGATAAAAAAATATTATGGGTTACAAATTGCAAATTAATAATTAAAAAAAGTAATGAAAAAAAAGAACAAAACTAAAAACAAAAGAAAAAAAAATAGGTTGTTGACATGAATTGAACACACGACCTAAGAAGAAGCTAATAAAGAGAGCAACCAACTTAGAACCACCGAACTAAAGCCACAAACTAATATTCAGATGGTGGCTCCCTGTTGGGCACCGACAATCATTTTCAAGGTAGTAGTAATATATACGTCTTGAGATTATCTTGATAGAAATATATAATTATGGTTCACAGGATCCATCAAAATGGAAAGTTTCGTTCTCAATGTTCTACTAATATTTTAAACGCAAGGAAAAAGTTTAAATAAAAAATGATGGAAAGGATTTAGATCATTAGATTAAATTAAAAATAATTTAATGGTTATAATCAAATTGTAGAAGAAAAAATTATTGAAATAGTATTTTATTTATAGCCACTTTTGTTGATTTTTGTATCAAGTTCCCCCTGTTTTGAAAACCGGAACGGACTGGCCGGTCGGACCGGTCCAGCCGGGAACCAGACCCTAAGCCGGTTCGGTTCGCAGGTTTAAACCGTATAGAGGTTGGACCGGCCGGTTCAAACGGTTCAGGTGGATGGACCATTATCCAGGTTAACGGGTCGAACCGGATAGTGTAAAGAGTTGTAAGAGCATTTACTTTATAGAGGTGGGAAGGGTTTCGAGTTTGGGTTCTTAGTCGATGTGGGACAAAGCATTAGAAACATAAATACAAAAGAAGAGGAAGGAAAATTGGTTAAAATTTGATGAAGGATGAGATTAAACTTAAGACCTTTCACAAGAATTTGTATGATTTATTGCTTGCCAACTCAACTAGGTGAACTTGATGTTAAAAATTTGACTTGGAATTATGTATAATGATTTATGCTTGACATAACAGGAAACCTAAAGCTTAAAAAAATTCTTCATTTCTTGTTTCTTCAACCCAAAAAATTAAACAATCAAATATCAAATAATAAATACAACTAATTACACGGATGGTCCCTGTGGTTTGGTCAAATTACGGTTTTCGTCCCTAGGATTCAAAAATTACGATTTGATACCCACTGTTTGCCAACTTGTTGTTCATGGTCCCTGACATGAATAAAGATTAAGTTTTTCTTTTAAATATATATAAAATAACTAAAATGTCTTTACCTTTCAAAATAAAAAATGAAAATAAATAGACAAAAAGTTTTGTGAGACCCACTCTCCCTTTTTGTCAAACCTAAAATCCCTTTCCCCCACCCTCACCCTGACCTCCCCTCCGGTCCATCTCTCTGGCGAAGACCCACCTCGGGTGACTCGTCTTTCCCAAACTCGCCGTCCATATCCGGCGACCTCTTCACCTGAACAGAGATCGGGAAATCGAGCGACCAACAAGAAGCCTCTCTTTCGTGTTCTCACCAGTTTCCCGCCACTCGCCGGTCGGTTAATTACCGATTCCGATGGTTATGTCTACATCACGTGCAACGACTCCAGCGTTGAATTCGACAACGCCAATGCCGGACACTTGAATTCGGCAACGCCAAAAGTCGTCCCCTCCCCCTTTCTTCCCCGATGAGAAGTCACAGCCGGCGCAAGCATCAACCCATATTTGAAAATTGATATTCCCCAGCACTGCAAGCTTGGGTTCTGAGCCACTTGGTGTTGTCCTCAACTCCTCATCATCTCATCTTGGAACTTCCCAAATGGTACACACTACCCTCCAACTTTAATGTTATTCCACAAATAATCCCTTATACTATCTAAGGCCACATCAACTAGAGAAGTTTAGAGATAAAAAGCCTACCAGTTACATGAAAGGAAATTGAATTGGATTGCAAGCCTGTTGTAGAAGAACGACGACGGGTAGTAGGGTTGCAAGCCCATAGATCTTGATTGAAGTGATACCAACTATGCATAGATCTCGATTAAAGGGATACCAACTGAGGGTGGGTATGGTCGCCGACAGATCTTGATGGTGGGGGTGGTGGTGTCTTCGTCGGAAAAGCGATGAGAGGAGCAGAATCAGAGTAGATGCGGTGGTCTTGGACGAGTTGGGACGATGATGAAGAAGGGATGGCAGTGGTGGTGTTGGTGGAAGTTACCGGCGGCGGTGGTGGTGGGGGTGGTGTTGGAAGTTACCGGCGGCGGTGGTGTGTGTGGATGAAGAAGAAGAAGAAGAAGATGGGATTGGAGGGTTGGGGTGGATGAAGAAGAAGACGGTCTTGTGGGGCTCATGGGCATATATATATATATATATATATATATATATATATATATATATATATATATATATATATATAGGGACATGTTCAATTGAGAACCATAATTTTGACGAGAACCAAAAGAACCATACATTCTTACACAAATATATACATGCATCCTTACTTTATATATGCACAAATGCATATATGCATCCTTATATTTGTGTAGAAATATATGGTTCTTTTGGTTCTCGCCAAAATGATGGTTCTTAATTGAACATGTCCCTATATACATATATATATATATTCATTAATTTAATTAATTTGGTGGGACCATAAAAACATAATTTAATATTCAATTGTTTTATTTATTATTTTTTTATTTAACTTTAAGTGTATTTTAGTCATTTTATATATACTTAACAGAAAAACTTAACTTTCATCAATGTCAGGGACCATGAGTGCAACAAGTTGGCAAACAGTGGAGACCAAATCGTAATTTTTGAATCCTAGGGACGAAAATCGTAATTTGAGGGAACATCGGTGTAATTAATTCTAATAGATATTATGATCGAATTCAAGATTTTATAAGTAAATCACACTAAATTATTAATAACATACTATTTTTAAATTGTGTGAATGATATGATAATCAAATTATGGTATATTTTATATGAAAATTTTCTATATTTTTTGAAAGATATTAAACTAGTTATAATTTCATCCGGTTCTTGAATCCGGTCAGACTAGTGAACCTCTGAGGCGTCTGGTTCGTTGTCTGATCCGGTTCTGAAAAAATTGCATTAGACACAATGATGAAAAATATTTGACATCATGACATGACGTATTTGACAATAAAATTATTTAAAACGTAAAACAAAATGATGAAAAATATTTGACACAATGACCTGACATTAGACATAATGACTAGACCTGATATTACACAATGACCAATATGTTATTTCTTCAAAAACAATAAAAAGATACATATCAACTCCCGAATCCTTCTTGCCCTTTTATTTTTAAAACACTTTTTGTCATATCTTAACCCTTAAACACAAATCTATACTAATAAATATAAATATTAAAAGGAAACATGTCATTTTCTGATGCATTCTTAACATGTTTTTTCCGTCTTTCTTTCATATTAGTATAGATGATACTAAAAAATATATTTTTAAATATTTAATAAAATATAATTATGGATACTTATTATGGGTTGGGTTCAAATGCTAACCATATTTTTATATAATAAACATGATAACCACCATTAAACCAATCACATAATTTATAATTAGTTTTTATTCTTATTATCACTCCCATTATTCTAGATAAATTCAAATGTAATTCCTTAATTTTCTATAAAATTTTGACTTTTTATCCCAAAAGACTTCCTTCACTGACCCATCCTCTTCTACTATCTTTCCGGCTACTACCTCCTCCGCCACCATATCCATCCACCGCCACACCACCACTACCGATTCTTAGATCGGTGGTTTCCTTACCTTCCACACCCATCTCATTTTCTTTATCATGACCAAGGACTTCTTTCTACCACATCTCCACAGCAACCTCCAAATCACCATCTTCTGCCGGACATCCATAACTAATTCCGCTTTTCCGTCAAAGGCGGCGTTTTGCAACCACCGCTTCTGCGATGGTGGTGACGGGTTCCAAAGTTACAACGACGGTGGCAACAGAGGGGTGTGGGTGAGGTCCACTAGACCAGTCATTGTTACATATATTTATTACACTCATGTATTAATGTTAAGTTTATTCTTTGAAGTTTAAATGAACCATAATTTAGAAACATGGGTGTTGAGCCCACTAGACCAGTCATTGCCTTTTGGTGTTAGCTGATAATGGATTTCTGTTAATTTATAGGCATATTGGGATTGGACATGGGATGAGTTATCAACAAATGATCTTCGATTTGATTCATTAGATGTTGATGCCAAAATTCCTATATTCAAATACTTATTACGGTTATGAGCATTTTTATAGTAATCTTTATACGTATCAAAATGGCATTATCATAATATATACGGATGTGAAAATGAAAAACACATCAAATTACCATTTTGAATAGACTTGCATTAATACTAATTTTGTTATGTAATTTACAATATTATGTTAACATGTTTTTGGAACATATATGTACAACATTCAAATTTTTGTACATATACGTATCATAATGACAAATTTATAGTACACAATTAATGTACTTTAAGGTCTTATACATATACGTAACAGAAATTTTCTTGCATTAAAATAACATACATTTACGTATCAATGTTTTGTACACATACGTATCTTCTTACCTTACCATATACCACCAGAATATGTACATACCATACTTAAAAACACATCTTTAATGCACCAATTTACCCTCTTATTAAGTGAAATACGATGAACAACTAGACAATCTGTGTCTTTATACATATATTTATCAAAAGCATCTTAACATTTCATTAATAAGCAACCCAAAAAAACTGTATCATTCACAAGTAATTTACATTGAAACTAAGAGACATTCATTGATATTCAAAATCACCAAATAATTTACGATGTATTTAGCGCAATCCTTGCACTTATTCTCCCTAAAAAAAAATACAAACATAACACACTTTATACAAGCCAATAATTGCATCATTTAATGTAAATAAACATTGTAACTTACTTGAAGACATCTTGTATTATGTCGCTGAATATACAACCTAAAAGAAAGGTATAATATTAGTTAGACCGAACATACTTGAATAAGGACTTTTAACAATAAAGTATCAACTTAATGAATAAGGTATTTTGAACATACAAGTATCAACTGAATGAAAGGTATAATATTATAAAGACTAAAAGTATTAACACTCTTTTATTACCATTTGATACATATACGTATCAATACCTGATATAAAAATTATATGCTACAAACAATCTTCACCTAACATTATATTTAACAAGAAACAAAGCTACTTTGATTTTTAACATTCAGTAACATTTACTTCTGTATGTTCTATCCATCCTATAATAAGTGTATCAGATCCCAAATACTTGGGTATTATTCAATTCATACATTTATGTATCAATTCTAGGAACACATTTAACAATCACAACAATGCAGCAACACTATTAGGTGCATATTCCTATAAAAGAACCAAACCAAAATCAAATTCTTATAAAAAACACAACTTAACACAACTTAGAGTACCAAAATCAAGAACAAGTTTCCGAAATTCATATTTAACCCAATGTTCATCACAAAAAACCTAAAAATCAACTTCCAATTACACATGCAACTATAAAATAAGATTTTTGAATACACATTGGTGAACGATTTGTAATATCCAGTATTTTCCGACCTAGCTTTTCTTAAAGTTTTGCACGTATTATTGATTCAAAGCTTGAATTTTTATTAAAAAAATTCTATATTCTTAAAATAATAAATATTGATTTAATTGATATATATTTAAGAAAAACAAGTATACTTGAAATATATATATATATATATATATATATATATATATATATATATATATATATATGAGACTTATTTAAAAATATATATGTAAAATATGTTCGATTCTTAAAAACTTTATAAACTTATAATTATATAAATAAAAATAGTTCATAAACTTATTCTAAAATACTTAAACTTGTAAATCATAAATCTTAGAAATTATTTTATAAATTTATAAAATAATAAAAGGCAATAAAACCTATAAAACTTTAGAGATTTTTTATAAAAAAAAAATAAAACATATTTATTTTTATAAAAGTCCAGGGACTGAAATTGCCAACTCTTGAAACTTACTTTAAACTAAAACCTAATTTTATACATAAAATAATAAACACTTGAAAATTCAAGGACCAAAAGTGTAATTAACCTAAACTGCTGAGACTGAAACCAGTCCCAGGTTCGAGTCCCACAGTGACCGATTTTCACCCTCAATTATTCAAAACGCGTTATTCGGCCGAATTGAATGCCCCTTGAGCTACGAATTAGGCGTGCGACCATAACCCGATGCCATTCAATGCCTAATTTTGAGTTTAGCGACCGCGTAATTCAAATTTAAACCCGTTTTATCCATCCGTCATCTCTCCAACTGTACAAGCATTAAACGATGGAATCAAGTATAAATACCATTTGCTACACCTCAACATTACTCCACTCTAACTCACTGAACATCCAATTTCACTATCTTGTACCTGCAATTGCTATTTTGATTCGTGGAACAGCCGACTTAGAACTCAGACTTGTTCGTCCTCATTTCGATATCAATACAGGTAAACCTTATGGCCAAAATCTTCGTTTTCCTTCGTAGATCAAAAGCCCTCTGTCAATTTATAGTGACAGAGGGATTATCGATTCGTAATTTGGATTTGAAATTCTAGGGTTCATACGGGATTAATGTGACATCCAAATTTTCAGGTTAACTCCGTTAACACAAACTCAGTTATCTCAAATATTCATTCATGCATTACACTTAATTAGGGTTAATTAAGTTGCCGGTTATTCGCACAAATACTCACGTATCGGTAGTTCGGAGAATTACCGAATCGCACGAGTCTGTTCCCGAACGTTGGTGATTAACTAAAAATAATATTTTGACCAATTATTAATTTATATTTAGTATAAATTATGTGGATTTACGTATTATGTGATTTTATGCGTAAATTGTAGACTTTTGCGAAATCACGTACGTTTAGGCGTAACGTTGTGACTTTTACTGCTTTAGTGATTTTTAAAAATAGATCTTTATAAAAATAAATATTAGAAACTATTTTATACGGTTAGATTAAATTGAATGTATTTTAAATCATTTAATGAGTTCACGGGCCTCCTAGACTTACATTTTTATCCATTTTGAGGCCCACGGAGTACATATATAAAGAATTTATAAAACCTAAACTCCCATTCTTCATATTTTCAAAAATAATCAGCCCCAACACCCCCCTTGAAGTCGACGCAAATATCACCCCAATTCACCATCGAATCGATTTTGTTTCTTGCCATTAAACGCGTATTTGATCAATCCTTGCTATTGCTAACGCATCTACGTAAGTTTTCTAATCCGATTCTATTGTTTTATGATTTCAAGTTTTATGATAAAACCCTAGTTGATCCAAACATGAGTCTAAACAATCAAAGTTGTTAAATTAAATGTTTATTATGATCATACATGATGTTTGCATATATTTGTTGTTGATGAAAACCCTAACCCGTTTGTGTAAGTATCACATCTAGATAGTAACAGATCCAATTGGCTTGTTTCTTGAGTCTAGAGTTAATTTCAAGGAGTCCACTTTCAAACCCAACCGATCTCATATTTTTCTAAAAAGTTTTGATTAACCAAAAGTGGAAAATAAAACTGAAGGTCGAATCTGTTTTCGGATGGCAGATTTTCGGTCTGATTCCGGAGGGCATAACTCACCCAATTTTAAAGCTTTTGACTTCATTATTTCTTCTAATGAATGTTTATATGTCTGCAAGATTTTCCAATTGGTCTTGCATGCGTATCCTGAATAGTCGATTTTTAGCAATTTTTGACATTTGATAACTCTGAACAGTAAGATTCTGTTACCTTTGATCCCAAATATTTTATTTGAAAACTTTAGAGTTACTTTAAAATTAAGGTAAAAATATATAAACACCAAGAGATTTTGAAGTTGCTGTGCAAATATTTTCAGATTTTATTTCATTCGTTTGGTTGGCAAATAAAATTCATAATCACAACCATAAATCTGTCCGGAAAAACTTAAATTCCAATAACTTGACAAATCATCAATTTTTGCAACATACTCATCTAGAGTTGACTTGTAACTCACTGATGTGTGTAAAGTATATATATAATTTAATAAAGATTTTTCACACAACGGTGTTTTAAATAAATAAACGATTCTCACATTAGGACTAACTACACACACAATAGGCAAGTGCACATATCGTATAAATAGTATAGTCTTAGGCAAGAACCGAGTATCGATCCGTGGACAAGATAGCTACTGATAATAAACATGTGTCACTGTCTAGCCTATCAAAGTAGAAGATTTGATATTTTTGTATTTTTAAACTAAAATAACTAACAATTTGACTAATCAAAGAAAGAAGGCAAAGATGAAGATAACCAATCAAGGGAAGATATCACTTGGACTTTGAATCGACTTAGCAACACAATACCAACAAGTACAAACTCATGGTGAGATCAATTTCTACACATGGTACATGGAGGTAGACTAGACTCCCGTCAAGGCTATCTAATCATATAACTCTTCGGAAAGCTAGAACGATAAACACACAATAGCCACATAAAGTTATGCATGAAGAACCAATGATACAATTATGTCAAGATTTAAGATGAACAAGACTCCCGTCAGGGTTATCAAATTCCATAAATCTTTGGAAAGTTAGCACGATAAACACATGGTAACCACCAAAGCTATGACCAATCTTCAACTCATGAACATCATATCACGATTACAAAACCTATAAGTTCACGCTAATAAACCAAATAATTTCTTAACCAATGACATGAGAAATTCATAACATACACCACGGTTTTCTCAAACATAAGCATAAGAATGCACATTTGTCCAATCTTACTAGATAATCAACCTTCATCCACCATTCTTAGTCGAAAGCCACAAAAATATATACAAGATACGCAAATATGTGAATAAATGCTATAACATATATGGTTTTCCAACATAATATGGTTACAACACCCACAAGGTTAACTAAATCATCAAACTAGAGAAAATACACATATTCATCGAAGAGTAATCAAGCATCATCATGAAATTGACATAATCAACACCAATGGTTGTGTACAAGTTGTTAAAGCATGCTAAGTTTCATCTAATCCAAGTGATAATACGAGTTTAGCCCATAAACCTTACAAAAACCACAACCAAGCTCAAGAACATGGAAGAAAACATGATAGAACTAGTAATCAAACCAAGAAAATGAGAAGATGTGGGTTGTAGGATGTTAAATCTTCCTTGAATATGTTGGATCTTCAATATCAGCCTTCAATCTCCCAAGATCTGCTCGAAATCGCCAAGGCACCTGAGAGAACTAGGGTTTTTTAGTCAAAAATGGAATCCCTCAAAAATGAGAAAGAATTGGGGTTAAAAAGAGGAATTTGCATCTGCACATGGCCATGTCCGAAAGTGACATGCCCATGTCCGAAAGTGACATGCCCATGTGGACCAACTGATCAGCTCATCCTTCAGTGTTCTCAGCAACATTGGCTTACATGGCCATGTCAGAATTTTTCCTTTTTCGAGAATTTTTTCAAGTCTTGAGTTTTTCACAAAAAATCACCACGTTCTCATCGGGAGCTGCAATATTCAAATTAAACACAAATAAGTGTCCGAACAAAAGGATTTGCAACCAAAAACAACCAAAATGTGGGGAAATATGCATTATTTTCATGTGTAATTATTAACATATCAAGCATCTCCACACTTGAACTTTGTTTGTCCTCAAGCAAACTCTCATGCAAAAGTTTTAAAAGAATCCCATTGGAAAAATAAAATGTGGGAAGCAATCCATAAGCTAACAAGAGATCCAAACTCATAAAAGATTATCAGGCAATGCAACAGTCAAAAGAAGAAACCAAACGAGTTAAAAGTGTTTTTATGTTTTCTATTCAAAACTTGGCAATATCTATTCAACGTAACAAGTCTATTTGGATCTTTCTTTTATGCCTGAGCTTAAACCTCTCACAAAAGTTCACTCAACACTAAGTTATTTTATATGTGCAAGTGTATGAATGAATCACTCAATGCCAAACCATGAAGCAACATAATCATAAGCTTGCAAAGGAATCAAATCTCCACCAATTAACATGAGAAAATGCATAAATAAAGAGGACTTTTATGGGTTGTAACGTGGCTAGGGTTAAGGGTATGGAATTTGGATATAAATGTGGCTAAATGGTTAAAATCCGGAATAGTTAGAAGATAAATGTGAATAACTACAACGAACATAAGGAAAAATAAACAAACAACTTAAACATAACTAATAGCGAGCTAAGATAAATATATTTTTTTTTCAATTAAATACACAAGATTCGCTTGTAGGATCGGTGAATACAAAATGGTTCTATTCTAGTTGAGATCGGCGGAAACAATCACAACTAAGCAATGCAAACAAGTAAACAAGAAGAATACTGATAAATGCAATTTGTATTAAGCTTCAAAGATTACAAGATTACAGAGAAAACTCTTAAGCAAAAGCACTTGTATACAATGACTCTAAGTACCACTTATATAGTAACTTAGAATCAAGACAGACCCTTGATCCTAAGGATCAGATCTAATACAAGCCGTTGATATTGTATTGAAGTTATTCTACATGTAACGACAATAAAAAATACAAAAGTTATCTTTACTCAAATGTCTTCTTAGGAATCATTGCTTGAGTCCTTGGAAGAAGAGCGTCGTTGTCTTTTATTGTCTTGCACCAGTAACATTCTTTCTGCGTGGAGTGTGTCAGTGTTGCAGCAGAAAGTTGTCAGTGGTAATGGTTGCTTTATCGAAGCCAGTCAGCTGCAACGTTTGATCTTCAGTGGGAATGGCTATCAGCAGCAATGTTGTTGATCAGCAGCAAGACACAACTGTCCACAGCTGCTGATGATTTGCCTATCAGCAGCAACTTTGGTCTTCAGCAGATAAGGCTATCTTCAACAGTTTGTACTTAGAGAACTTTGTAGCCATCAGTCTTTATTTCTACAAACTCCCCCTAGACTGAGGCTACCAAAACTCTCTTACTGCTTTTGCTATTGAAGCTTTTCCATGTTGTAGACTATCCTTTCTACCTCATAGCCTCTTAGGTAGCTCAGATAGAGTCTTTATGTCTTTGTTTGGCATTTTGAAGATGGCCTTGCTTGAACATATCATCTTCTGTCCTTTAACAACAATCAGGATAAACTCGTTGGTATCAGCCTTGAAGGACCAACCGGTGAATGGAGAATGGGTTTGAAGAGGTTTGGCATCAATGATTACATCTTTACTAGGGTTGAAGTGATGTTTGATCACTAGCAAAAGATGTCTCCCACCTTCATTCTCTAGCTTATGGGCTTCACCCAACTCTAATATTCTTCTTAGATCTGAGTCTGGGAGTTGCAGTACCTCATCAACAGATTTATAGACTGATCTTTTCAGTTCTTCCTTTCCCCTGAAAACTTCAAACCATTTATCTTAATTGTTATAGAACCAGATAATTATTTCTCTTGAGTCTTCTGGTGTGATGGTAGGTTTGGTTTTCTTCTTGGAAGGCTGCTGATGAGGAGGAGCTGGGTGGAAGGATTTGGACTTTGTGGGTGGAGAGGAGGGAGGTCTAGGATTGAGAGTGGAAGGTTATTGAATAGAGGAAGTGGTGGATGAGGGAGAAGGCTTGGGTTTCTTTTGTTTCCTTTCATCTTCTTGATTAATTACCCTCTTCTTTGAGCCTTTCTTCCCCAGTCTTTCTTCCTCTTCCTTCTTAACTTTAAAGTAAAGGGCTTTCAGGTGCATGAAACTCATGGGACCCAGCCTTTTTTCACTCTCTCTTCTAGCCTTTAGGAAGTCAATCATGACCTTCCTTTCTTCATGGGTTCTTCTGTTAAAGGCAATGGTCTTCTTGGATTTCTGTTTGGCTTTTTCTTCTTCTTCAGCCCTTTTCTTAGTTGCCAATTGACCTTGCTGACCCATGAAGGCTCTGTAGATTTCTTTATTTGATAGTTTCTCAAGGTAGTCTGCATCCTCACCTTGAGAAATCAGAGCCTCTATCCACTCCTCTCTCATTTCTTTGGCTAGTTCAGAATCAGTTATTCTGAACTTAGCCTCTTCCTTTTTCTTCTTCTCTCTTTCTTCTTCTTCTTCTTTATTGAATTGTTCCTACAGTTGAAGAGCTAGAGCTTCATCTTCTTGAATTTGAGAAGCTGCAGGAATATTGACTTTCAGTTCATCTAGCTGCCTAGCATAAAGCTGGATCTGTTGTTCTCTGAGGAGTATGGCGGTTTTTCTTTCTTGTGCTTTTCTTAATTCAGCCATATCCTCTTCTTCTATTCTTCTTCTTCTTTCATCCCTTTCCTTCTTCTCTTTCAATAACCTTTCTTCATTTTCTTCTGTTATAGGTCTCTTCCCCTTGTCTTTACTGGATGCTCTACTTCAGCTTCATGGACCACAACAACAGATGTAAGAGATGTTGTTGGGATCTCAGCTTCATTGGCATTTTGTGGAATGGACAAGGGAAGGACACTTTCTTCATCTTCTTCCCATTCAAGACCTGTCACTGCTTTCCATTCTTTCTTCATCTTTTCCTTTTCTCTTCTTCTGGATTCTTCTGCTGTGTTTAATCTGACAGCTGGAGAGGAAAGAAAGGATAGGTCTGAGTCGGAGTTGGAGTCATCCATTGTAAGTCGTCCTTCCTTTTCAAGCTTAGCTTTGATGGTTTTTATCATTGCTTGACTTTCTAAGGAATTTACATTGCATATGTGTGTTCTGAGCTTGAAGACCTTGTGCAGGAAGTCTGAATTTAAGAGTAGGATCTCATTGATGTTGATTGAGAGAGATGATCCATTACTCAGGAAGAATGTGAAGTCAGAAGACCCAGTGTTTGACCATCCTAGCACTTCCAAGTCTCTGACCACTGTATTGTAGAGAAATCTTCTTCAACATAGAACTTCTTCTTCTGTTAGCACTGCTCCTGATCAAGGCAAGTCTTGGAGCCAGTCTTTGTTCTGATGTTGTTGAAGATTCTGCATGGTGTTTAGGATAGGCCACCCTGTTTGCTTCTTCTAGGAGCCTTTCAAACCAGGGAAGATTATCCTCCATCAAGACGTAGAACCTATCGATTGCAAGTTCTGTTGAGAGATCTGTAGAGTTGTTGGTGCAGCTGGATATGTATAGTTCAAGCACTTGGAGTGGATTTAATGCATTCCAGTTCAGCTCTTCTACCCCACCGAACTCCTTTCCGATCCAGAATCTCTTAGTTGAACCATCATACCCCTAAGCTAGTATGGAGTCAAATTCTAGCTTATTTGAAGACAGTGTGAATTGAGGGGCAATGGTCTGTCTTGATATGGATGCAGCAGTAGGAAGTATGCTGAATGATGAAGGTGTGTCTTCATTTTGACTTTCATTCTTTAACACCTCATCAACAGCTCGGACAACTAACTTCTAATCCTCATTGATTTCTTCCTCTTCATCTACTGAGTCTGGCAAGTCATGAACTTGAACGAAAGCAGGTCTGAATAGAGAACTTTGAAAGGCTGTCTGCTCTTGTATCCATTCGTCGAGGCTGTCAGGATCGTCTTCCACAGCAGCTATCTCCCCCTTTTTGGTTGCATCAGTGCACAGAGTCTGGTCAGTTTGAGTGCCCACTGAGACAAGTGATGGAGTAGTTATTGGAGGGCATTGATGGGCTTCATGCATAGAGACTTGGTGCCTTAGTTTTGACACTTCGGTCTCTAGCATTTCCACCCTTATCATCAATTCCAAGTTATGAAGTTTCAGTCTATCCTCATCCACAGTTGTGGAATCCTTGGATCCAGATGGGGCCTTAGGCCTAGCCTCTACATCGGGATTCCTCTCAGTGAAGAGTGTTTCGAAGGAAACATCCTCACTGTGAGTTGTCGTGGTTAGGGTCTTAGTGTTGTTATCACTGTCCTCCTGGTCAGTTGATGTACCAGGAGTAGTGACAACCCTTTCCACATTCACTCTATCAGTACTCCCAGAGTGAACCTTCTTGGGTGAAGAACTTGGGTTAGGTGCACTAGCAGCCAAGTCAATCAATACCTCCGAGATAGTGGTTGTTGGAGAAGGTATATCATCTTGACAAGGTGCCTCTACACTTAAGTTCAGAGAAGAAAGATAATGGAATGGCTCAGTGGGTTGTTCTATGGATCCGGGATGTGATCCTGATCCTAATAGAGAAGCTTCCAAGGAAGTCTCTCTAATGATGTGGCTATCCCTTTTGATATTCTCACCAGAATTTTGGGATTCTGAATAAGGGCTTTTAGGTTGGGATTGGGCCTTTGAGACAAGAAGAGAAGGAGTCTTCTTGCTCCTTTTTCTAGTATATTTTTCTACAACTGGGCCCTTTGTTCCAGTTGAACGATAACATCCAAAACAGGTGTAAGTAATTTCTGTGCATGTGCATCCTTAGTAGTATGCACAGGGGTTCGAACAGTGGAAGCATATTGTTGTTCAGGATATGAAGAGGAGGGTGTGGGTCAGTATCAGCTGGGATTGCTGAACTGTCACCCTAGGTACTTTGTATGTTCATCATTGTAGATAACAATGGAACATCGACCCCTGAGAACTTTTTGGAAACAGTTCTCATACTTTGAAAAATGTTACTTTTATGACCCAGCATAAGATAGATTTTTACAGGTTTTGAAAGCTCTTTTAATTCATTGTTAAAAACCTCCTGCAAGAACCTTGGGTACATATAAAATTACTGCTTTACACCCTCTTTAAGGTTGTATCTTAAACCTTCAAAGATGAGATGTGCAAAGTTGAATCCTTGTCCAGTAACCATACCGTGAACAACAGAGGCAAGTGCAGAGCTCACTTGATGCCATCCACTTCTCTTCTGAGATATGCATTGTAGAAGAGTGTGTCATAGATACTTCCAGGGGGGGCCATCAGTGCCTTCTCTATTGTGTACTCATTCTGATTTCCAATGTACCCTATGGATACAAAGGTCCTCATATAGACTTCTTTTGAGTATGAAATGGCGGACCACTCGTCTTGAAGCTTGAGGTGTTTTCTGAGAGTAGCTTCAGTGACGATGATATCTTTGCCGTCTACCGTGGCTTGGATTTGGGGAATCCCCTGTTCGGTAGAGTAGACAGCAGTGTTCCAAAAATCCTCCATATGAGGGATGTATATGGTAGGGTTGACGGTTAGGGCAAAATATATCTTTGATCGACAAAGAAAATCGATCATATCATCGAACCCCTTGGACTTCTTCCCTTTTATTAAGTATGCTGTGAGGTTGTGGTATGGAGAAAACTTATCATCAGGACGGTTTATGTCTACCTCTGCCATTTGTTGGGTTTGGAGGGAAGGATGAAGGTTTTGAAAGGTGGTTAAGTATGGAAGGCTTTGAATGCTTATGGAGGTTTGAGAGAAAATGATGAGGGTTAGGTTGAAATTGAATGTGAAGAGGTTATGGAGAAATTGATTTGAGTTATAACGGCAAAGGAGGGAAAAAACAAACTTACTTGTACAGTACAACCTCATTCACTTTTTACTGTTACAGCTGTAATACACTATAACAGTCATGGAAAAGACTGAAAGGAATTTTTACAGCGGGTAAAAGTTAATTTAGACTTATTTTTTACCCATCAGTAGCAAACTTGGTTACTGCTGATGGTTAAGCCTATCCGCTGCAAGCTTGGTTGCGGCGGATGGTTAAGTCTGTCAGCAGCAAAATCAATTGCTGCTGATGGATGCAATGATCTGCAACAAGGATGTTGCAGTTGACAGCCTTAAAACTATCCGCAGGAAACTTGTTCCTGCTGATAACTTAAAGCAGTCAGTGGCAAAATCTTTGCTGCTGATGATTAAACCTGTCAGCAGCAAGAAATGGATGCTGCTGACTTATAACTTTTATTTATAACAAAAGACAAACACATTTACAAAAAAACATTTTTAGTGACCTGGTTGCCCCTGCACATGAGAGAGATCTAATTAGTGGGAGGAATCCAAGAGCTTGCATCCTTGAAAAAAAGGGTTCTCGGATTATCAGTATCAGCATGTGTGCATTCAACGGAACCCTTCTTCCGAAGTATGTCTACCCTTCTTCATCTTAATGATAAGCTTTTGTTGAAGAGGAATTTGATGAAGAACCTGTTTGAGAGGATTAAACTTACAATTTGCAGCAAAGTGGTCTGATTCACCACAGATGATGCATGATTGTTGAGGTCTTGGCATATGCTTTCTTGGTGGGGATAGAGAGTTTCTGAACTGAGTTGCTTTGGCTTCAAAGCTTCTTACCTTTTTGTTCTTGTTTGTTTTCTCAAAAGCGTGTTGCTTTAGGTTTCTTTGTTGTTGAAGATAATAGAAGCAGGTGCTGGTAGTATGATTGTATTTCCTACACACAAAGCATGATTTCATCAGTTTGTCCCTTTGAAATTACACATAGTCCTTTCTTTTGAACAAGTCTTTGAAGTTACAGGGGTGAGCTTTGTTGTGCTCAAAGGTGGCTTCTTCCAATGTCTTTTGAACATATGGAGCCCTCTCTCCAGGCGCATGACATATGTCAAACACCTTCCTTTGTTGTGATTTGGATTGAGGCTTTGAGTTGGTGGAGGTTGAAGACTGTCCCTTTTCAACTGTTAGATTTCTTCCTTCTAGAGGATAGCTGATTCTGATTTGTTTGGTTGGTTGAGATACTGGTATTGTTTTTGAAGGGATGAAAGGGCTTAGATTGTTGGCTTTAATGACTTCACAGGTGGGTGGTGATGAAACTTTATTGGTTTCAGTGGAGTCTGAGCATGTTGACTCAGACTCGGATGAAGCAGTGCATTCTTGCACAGGGGTTTCTTGGACAACAGGGTCAAGATTTCGGTTGGCCATGTCAAGGTTGGAAAGATTGAAACTTGGTTCATGGATGGCTACATAGTCAGCGGGTGGAGGAACAACATTGTAGGGTTGTTCAGGGGTTTCAAGGTTTGTTTGTTCATGTTTTAATGATGAAATTTCTTTCTTTAAACAATCAATCATTTCCTTGTAACTGTTTTCAACCTTTTTAAATATAGATTTCATTTGGTGAAATTCTTCATTTTGATCTATGAGATTCTGGTTATGTTTCCTGTATCCAAGGACCTTATCAATACAAGCTCGAGTACACAGATTTTCATATACCTGAGGTGGTACCTCTGATGTGTCTGCCATGAGAGCTTGATTGTTGGCAGGAATATCCTCATACTGGAAGCTCCAGTCAAAGTCAGTAGTTCCAATAGCTGCACAAGCTGCAGTTTGTGCAGGAGGAGTGGCCTGTTGCTGTCTTGGTTGAGCTTGGTGAGCTTGTCTGGTATGATCAGCAGCTGGGTTTTCCTTTGGTGCCTTGTATTCTCTAGCAAAATGACCAAGTTGGTTACAGTTGTAACACCTCAGTTTGCTTTTGTCCAAGCCAACCCTGGTGTTAGAGTTGTTAATTGGAACGGGTCTTCCTGTTCTTGAGTAGAACCTTTTTGCTCTTAGAGAGAGCATGGCATAGGAGTGTTGTATATCCATTTCTTCTAGATCATTTGGATGAAAACATTCCAGATCTTCCTTGATAAAGGACATATTGCTTGAGTTTTCAGATACAAAAGCAGTAGCGGTTGATGTTTGAGGTGGGGCTTCAAGAAGAAATGGTGAGTTGTTTGATTTACAGGTTGGAGTTTGGGGATGAGTGACGATGGGAGGATAATAATTGCTTGAACTAGGACCTGAGTGGTCAGAGTGGGGGACAGAAGAGGTGGTGGTGGATGTTGAGGCTGTTTGGTAGCTTAAGCTTCTTTCCTTGGCCTGAATCATCTCTAATTCATAGGTCTTTAGCATACCAAAAAGCTCAGTCATCTGTAGGGTCTTCAGATTCTCAGTTCTTCTGATGGACAATGTGTAGAGTGTCCAGCAACTGGGTAGAGACCTGATGAACTTCTTGAGAATATCTTCATTCTCCAGCTTCACTTTTGAGCACTGCATTTCACCTACAAGATAAGTATATCTGTTAAATAAAACAGTTAGAGACTCACCTTCCGTCGAGATGAAGTTTTCATATTGCTGCTTCAGGATGTCTCTTCTGTTTTCTTTTACTTTCTCTGAGCCAGCAAACATCTTCTCAAGAGCCTCCCATAGCTCCTTTGCAGTTTTGTATCCTCTGAAGTTGTGAAAAACTTCATTTGGAAAGCACATCTGGATGGCTCCCAAGGCCTTGAAATCTACCTCCATTTTCTTGATGTCTTCATCAGAGTATTTGGAGGATTCTTTGGGAACCAGTGTACCTCCGGAATCAGCGGAGGCCACCATGGGTATGTATGGTCCATCTTTAATGGATTTTCACATCCCATATTCTTGATAGCAGAAGAAGCTTTCCGTTCTGTTCTTCCACATATCATAGTCTTCTCCAGACACCAGTCTTGGTGGTCTGCTGATGCTTCCAGTGTCTTCAACTCCATTTTTTTGTGCCATTTTTGATTTATGATAATGGGTGACTTTAGCAAAGAGATAGTTTTGAATAGAACCAGAGAATGATTAAAGAAGTGTGAGTTTGTTTAATCTGTGAGCCATCGGTGAATACAAGATGGTTCTATTCTAGTTGAGATTGGCGGAAACAGTCACAACTAAGCAATGTAAACAAGTAAATAAGAAGAATACTGATAAATGCAATTTGTATTAAGCTTCAAAGATTACAAGATTACAGAGAAAACTCTTAAGCAAAAGCATTTGTGTACAATGACTCTAAGTACTACTTATATAGTAACTTAGAATCAAGATAGACCCTTGATTCTAAGGATCAGATCTAACACAAGCCATTGATCTTGTATTGAAGCTATTCTACATGTAACGACAATAAAAACTACAAAAGTTATCTTCACTCAAACGTCTTCTTAGGCATCATTGCTTGAGTCCTTGGAGGAAGAGCGTCGTTGTCTTTTATTGTCTTGCACCAGTAACATTCTTTCTGCGTGGAGTGTGTCAGTGTTGCAGCAGAAAGTTGTCAGTGGTAGTGGTTGCTTTATCGAAGCCAGTCAGCTGCAACGTTTGATCTTCAGTGGGAATGGCTATCAGCAGCAATGTTGTTGATCAGCAGCAAGACACAACTGTCCACAGCTGCTGATGATTTTCCTATCAGTAGCAACTTTGGTCTTCAGCAAATAAGGCTATCCGCAGCAGATTTGTTCTTCAGTAGAAGAACAAGTATAGGTTACAGATAAGCTTATCCGCAAAAGTTTGTACTTAGAGAACTTTGTAGCCATCAGTCTTTATTTCTACATCGCTCACTTTATTTCTTTCTTTCTAATACGAAACTACTACAACAATTTATTTTTCTGATTTTTTTAATTCTTTTTTTTTCTTTTTTTCGAAACTATATATAATTCTATAAAATCGCAATGAACGTCAAATGAAACAACATACGTTCTGAACAAGTTAACTAGAGAGCACAAATTAGACAACCAACATAAACCAGAATTTTAACACAAAGGTTTAAAAATAAAAGGCTAATTTGGCTAAGTGAGTTTAAAATGTGGGTTATAACACGAAACGGGAATAAGGCTCAACGTGACGACTAGTGGTAATGATGTGGGTAGGGTAAAAGAAATGAAAAAGGTTATACAAAGTGAGTGATCCTACTGCCTCTATCATTTTCATACAAAAACTCAGTTCATGATCTTGAAATGTATGTCCTAAGCAAGTTCTAATATGAATGCAACATCTGGCTCACTCCAAAAATCAACAAAAACGTGAACATGTAGTGCAATATGGCGCACACAAGCAATAAAGGCTAAAAAATACTCACGGAAATGGAGGGATAAGGGTCAAGGTTCAAACACATGCATAAATGTCATATTTTTCAACTTGTCATGCTTTCAAGATATTCCAAAATGTTTTATTGCAACACTCGAGAGTTTCACTTAATCGTGTGATGCCGACAATGCAATCATGCTTAAGGATCTAAAATAAAGATAAATGGATGCCATTTATTGAACTTATAGTGAAATTTTTGCCAAAAATGGGAGGTTTTCTAAAATGCAATGAGAAGTATAGCATAGACATGCAAAAGTTCACAAAAATCCCGCCATCCCCACACTTAAAACATACATTGCCCTCAATGTACCAAAAATATGCATGAGCAATGAAAATGCATATGAGTGCGAGAAAGGGTGAAACAAAAAAACTCCCCTGCTGAAGTTCGTGAACAAACGCTCAATAAGTTCCCAAAAAGCCTCTATGCGATTCCAAGTGTGAAAACTCCAACCAAAATGATCACTAACACATCCAAGCACAAAAGATGAGTAGAGTCAAAAGATATAAAACTAAAGAAGTAAATGAAAATGCTAAACGAATAAAGATTGTTAAATTTTTAATTTTTAATTTTTTTTAAGATTTTGGCTGACATGGCCATGTGGACCAGGGACACTGTCATGTGGACCATATGTCCTGGTAACACAGGCCAGACATGCTCATGTTTGCCCTTGGGTATGAGAAACAGCCAGGAATTGCGATCAACATGGCCATGTGGACCAGCCACATACCCATGTTGACCAAGAACCTCAGGAACAAGAGCCATGTGAGTCTCATGTCACCCAAAAAACTCGGAAATCACCAAAACTTGTCCATTTTTTTAGCCATGTGGCCCTCATGTCACCCAAAATTTTTGGAAACACAGTGTCCAATAATTCTCGCAACCAACCAAAAGCAATTAAAAAAACCACTTACGAAAACTCGGGTTGCCTCCTGAAAGCGCTTCATTTATTAACGAGTCCTTAGCTTGACTCGGCCCTAATGCATGTCATTTTAGGGTAAGTGATGGAGCAAATTAACAAACGGGTGGCTTATGATATTTGGAAACCCATCTGACCCGTTTGTTTTAGTGCATTTATCATCGATTAGTGAGAACCAAATGGTAAATGCAAACATAAAGCAATCGGGTCGTGCCACCAACACTTGAATTTGCCCGGACCAAACCTGATACAACTAATGTAAGGAAGGAGGTGATCCTTTATGAATCGATGTCGCGCCTTCCAAGTCGGTTGGTCCGAGAAGTGATTTGCCTTCTCCCGCGGTTTGTTTGATTCATGAGACGAATCATCATCATGGTCAATCACGGGTCGGCTCTGTTTGGTGCACAACGGGGGATCGGGTGTCACCATGTTCATTGGTTCGTTGGTGAACCCGTCCGTTTGCACATCTTCCTCTTGGTGCAGTTCTTCCTTGATTCCCACAGTTGGCTTTCCATATAGTAAGGCTTCCAATTTGTCAAGATCACCAATCGGGTCGAACCGTTCCCATCTCTCTTCCATAAGAGGTATGCTCACCAATTCGTCGCCAAACTCGTCCTCCCAAGATGGAACAGTGTGGTATGTGGCACCCCGTTAGTGATGTTTGGGAGAACCACTTCCATCTCATCTATGAGCTCGTCCTCGCGTTATTCTTCCCTTTGTGATCCCTGCATCATATCATCCTCACAATACAAGTGTAAAGTACATAGTGGATACAAAGAATCATGCATGGTACCATATGCAAACAAATGTACATGAGTATCATACTCATAACCAATCGAGCTAGTGGTGAAACACTTACCTGATTCTAGCTCATCATTGGTCAACACGTGGGGGCATGGAAACTGTGGCTCATCATACTCAAATCCACTCTGAACTGGAGGTGGGACTTGTGTTTCATCCATTATCGTCTCTGCTTCAGATTCTTGCTCAAACACATCAAATGATGGAACCGGATGGGCTTCACTTCCATTCTCATGCTCCAATTCAATATTCAGATCTGTGTTGCAAGATGAACTTTCTCGTAGAAAGTTGCCATAAAGATCATTGATCACAATGCCTTGTGCCTCTACTCTACGGAGTAGTTCCTCGGATTCACTAACATAAACTTCTCGTTGCTCAACCACATCATGATCACAACCGGTGGTCGACTGTGAAAACATATTGATTCCTTGTTGCAGCAACTCATATAATGACGGACGGGGCTTTGTTTGGGATGGTGGCATGATGGGGTCTTCAAATGGTTGTGAGTAGGAGTACGGTTCTTTATAAAAATCTGTGTGATACCCCTGGAAATGATAACAATACGGTGTGTAGTGGGGTTCTCCACAGATGTCGCACCAAACTTCCTCTTGGTAATCTCCATGATAAAACTGGTATCCTCCACTGTAACTCACATAGTCGCGATCCATGAAAATCACTGTAAAGAACACTTAAGCAAAACGATCACGAGTACCAGATAAAGATAGAATAAAAATAATAAATAAAATAAACACAAAATAAACAAATATAGAAAATATATACAAAATGACAAAAGAAATGACTCGGATCGTTCTCAAAATTACCGTGTCCCCGACAACGGCGCCAAAAACTTGATGTGTGTAAAGTGTATATAGAATTTAATAAAGATTTTCCACACAACGGTGTTTTAAATAAAGAAATAATTGTCACCTTAGGACTAACTACACACACAATAGGCAAGTGCACCTATCGTATAAATAGTATAGTTTTAGGCAAGAACCGAGTATCGATCCGTGGACAAGATAGCTCCTGATAATAAACCTTTGTCACTGTCTAGCCTATCAAAGTAGAAGATTTGATATTTTTGTATTTTTAAACTAAAATAACTAACAATTTGACTAACCAAAGAAAGAAGGCAAAGATGAAGATAACCAATCAAGGGAAGATATCACTTGGACTTTGAATCGACTTAGCAACACAATAACAACAAGCACAAACATATGGTGAGATCAATTTCTACACATGGTACATGGAGGTAGACTAGACTCCCGTCAAGGCTATCTAATCATATAACTCTTCGGAAAGCTAGAACGATAAACACACAATAGCCACCTAAAGTTATGCATGAAGAACCAATGATATAATTATGTTAAGATTTAAGATGAACAAGACTCCCGCCAGGGTTATCAAATTCCACAAATCTTTGGAAAGTTAGCACGATAAACACATGGTAACCACCTCAAAATGTGTAAAGTAGACAAAGCTATGACCAATCTTCAACTCATTAACATCATATCATGATTACAAAACCTATAAGTTCACGCTAATAAACCAAAGAATTTCATAACCAATGACATGAGAAATGCATAACATACACCACGGTTTTCTCAAACATAAGCATAAGGATGCACATTTGTCCAATCTTACTAGATAATCAACCTTCATCCACCATTCTTAGTCGAAAGCCACAAAAATACATACAAGATACGCAAATATGTGAATAAATGCTATAACATATATGGTTTTCCAACATAATATGGTTACAGCACCCACAAGGTTAACTATATCATCAAACTAGAGAAAATACACATATTCATCGAAGAGTAATCAAGCATCATCATGAAATTGACATAATCAACACCAATAGTTGTGTACAAGTTGTTAAAGCATGCTAAGTTTCATCTAATCTAAGTGATAATACGAGTTTAGCCCATAAACCTTACAAAAACCACAACCAAGCTCAAGAACATGGAAGAAAACATGATAGAACTAGTAATCAAACCAAGAAAATAAGAAGGTGTGGGTTGTAGGATGTTAAATCTTCCTTGAATGTGTTGGATCTTCAATCTCAGCCTTCAATCTCCCAAGATCTGCTCAAAATCGCCAAGGCACTTGAGAGAACTAGGGTTTTTTAGTTAAAAATGGAATCCCCCAAAAATGAGAAAGAATTAGGGTTAAAAAGAAGAATCTGCGTTTGCACATGGCCATGTCCGAAAGTGACATGCTCATGTGGACCAACTGATCATCTCATCCTTCAGTGTTCTCAACAACATTGGCTCACATGGCCATGTCAGAATTTTTCCTTTTTCGAGAATTTTTTCTAGTCTTGAGTTTTTCACAAAAAAATCACCACATTCCCACCGGGAGCTGCAATATTCAAATTAAACACAAATAAGTGTCCGAACAAAAGGATTTACAACCAAAAACAATCAAAATGAGTGGAAATATGCATTATTTACATGTGTAATTATTAACATATCACTCACACGAAAGCCTTAAAACATCTTAAATAACACTAGTTGGTTGTTAATTAGTGGTTATGACACTTAAAGCTTTTATCTTGACTTTAAAACATTAAGGAAGATACAACCGCTCACCAAAACACTTTGTTATTCTAGTTGAACTAGTTCTTATACATGATATACATATAAATATTGTGGCTATTGCTTAGGGTAACCTACATGTGAACATAAATAAACACTAATTTGATAATTGAATCACCAACGGGTCGTTGGGTCAACTTGGTCAACAAAAGTCAAACTTGGACAAACTAGTCAAACATGTTAATCTTTTCAAAACTTATAAACAATTTGGATTGTTTGGATACTAAGGGTTTATATGAGCCAACATGAACATACACTTATAGACTTATACATGTTAGGTAGCCTTTAGCGGGCCACCGGCACAACACTCGCAGTCTTGCATGCACTCTAAGGTGAGTTTCACGGCCCCTTTTACTTATTTTTCTGTTGGGGGAGAAACATGCACACAAACAAACACCGACCACATAATATTTCATTACCACTTGTTTACTTAAGTGCAAACATAACATACTAAGTCCTTACACTCTCGAACCGTTAGTATTGGAACATAGCGAGGAAATTTTGAGTAGTACTACTTGGTTTTGACAAGCCCCACCCGCGTTAGTCGCGTTAACTCGACTGGAGGTCGAACGAGTGTAAGATTGTCCTAAAAATTTGTCATTGTTGATGTTAGCAATGGTGGAAGGCATTCAAACACAAACATTCAGCTTCGGTTGCGAACGCTTAGAGTAACTTGTACTTTGTCTTGCTAACAATAGGTGTGACTTATGTATGTGGATCTTGCAAACACTCAAACATTTTATTTACTTACAAACCTGTGAACTCACCAACCTTGTGTTGACATTTTAAGCATGTTTTCTCAGGTCATTATGGTACACATCAGGACTAGGATGCATCATGGAGTCGCATTGGTTTTATCATTAAGTGAACAATGATTTGTTACACATTATTTATATTACTTGACGCTTTTGTTGCGTGCAATTACTTTGAATTTAATATTAACATTTACGCTTCCGCATTTACTTCAATATTTAATGGTATTTTTAAAACTCATATAAAGTCATTCATTGTAACTAATGACAACGATCCTGGTTTGTCACACGCCTCGCGGTATAACTCTGTTAGTGGATTTTGGGGGTGTGACAATTTGGGACGATTTCAGGATATGTTTGTCAAATTCTTTTTCTGTGTTATAACCCAACGAGGCCCATAGTCGGGTGGTTAGGCGTGTGTGTGTATAACTCGGGTGGCCCGGGTTCAAATCCGGTCAACCTGAGTTTTGCCCTTTTATTTTTTTAACCCTTTTTAAAACAGTTTTACACTTTTAATAATTTTTATAAATTCTGTTAAACTTATATGAACTTAGAAATGATTTTTATTTACACTTTTACAATCGAGAACTATTTTAATTAATTATACTTAGTTAAAACTTATAAAGAACTTAATCTTTAAAACTAGTTTTAAATACTTAAAACTATAAAAACACTTTTAAACTTTTATAAAACCTATATTTATACAGAAACTATTCATTAAAACAATGAACCATATTTATTATTTATATTCTGGATTTCAAAGAGTTCTTTTATCTTAATTGTTTGCTTTAAAGTTATAAAAAAATTTATATCTTTTACATTCAAGGCTTGTTTATTTATTTATTTAAAACAAGAAAATAAATATACTTTTGTAAACTTATAAACTTTACAAAAGCAAGAACTTTAAACTTAATAAAGTTAGAAACTTGTACATTTTATAAAACTCATGTTCTTTATAAAACAGAAAACTTGTTTAGTTAATTTAAAAATCAGGATACTCATAGATTTGAAAATTTTATAAAACTTAAACAGAAACTTTAATCTTAAAACATTTATAGACTTATATATAAAGTTAGAATACTTATAAACTTATAATATAACACTTTAGAAACTTGTGGTTTCATTTAAACCTTAAAATATTTATAAACTCAGAAACTTTATTTAAATGCTAGTAAACTTATATTTTAAAAGAAATTCTATTTAAGACTTTATAAAAACTAGGATTTGCATTTAAACTTTAATAAACTTATAATTAAATCATAATCTTGTACAACTATGCTTACATGCTTATTCTTGTGTTATTATGCTTGAGACTTGCATGCTTAAACTAAACTTAATACTAGCATATCCATTAACTTTGATCAAGCCTATAGTAACAATGATAGATCTATTGTATTTGACCAATCCACCTAGATTGATTAACCCTTCGGGGGGAGCCCATGGTGATTGTTACTGAATTTAAACTTTAAACTTTTAAGGGTAACATTCGGTTATGCCTAAACTTGGTTGGAGGATTGATATGCACAATGTATAACATGTTTGTTCTCACACTTATACTATAGAATGCATGACATAGTAAATTGTAAAACTTTTCAAAGACTTTGTTAAACTATGATAAAACCTTCGTATCTCACTAACTATTTTTAGTTGACAGTTTACTTAACATGTTTCAGGTACTCTAGCATGAGGCTTGTATTGTGATCACTTAGGATGCTTTGGACCTATGTTACTTATTAAATAAACTTTGCAAACTTGTTATGTGTTATCTCATTCTTTATATTGAACATTTGAAAGACATTAATGAAATATTTAAACTTTAATAGTCAATCTTGTGCTTTTGAACAACTGCGTCCGCCCCGACGTATAATCCGCTGTCGGTTGGGGTGTGACACGATTCGACTAATTTACAAGCAAAACCGGAATAACAAATGCAAATTCAGAAGTGATACCTTGCATCTGAGTATCGTCCCTTTTCTCGTCTTTGATATTATGAAAACCTTTCAAGAAAATAAGAAGAATCGTTGATTTTAATGACCTCCTTGATGAAATCTCCGACTTTTCCAAAAGATTGAATTGGATTTGAGAATTTTTAGGGATTTGGTTGATTTTGTTTGTGTTGGTTACGGTTACACACTTTAAAACAAATGTTCTATACCCAATTTACCCTTTTTAATTAATTTTAATTCATTTTAAGATAGCAGTATTTACAATTTTACCACTATCCATTAATAGCCATAGATTAATCTAAATCAATGGGTAAGATTTAGTTTACATGGTTAGCATCTAAAATAGGGTTAACATTTGTACCCTACCCTACTTATTATTTAATTATTTATAGTTATTAGATCATTAATCAAATGAGCTTAATATGAATTAACATTTATCAATTACATAAAAAATTGATATAAGTTGAAAAAAAATATTTTAAAAATTAACTTAACAAAATTTATAACGGCCACGTCAAAATACATTTTTATACTTCATTCAACTCGTGTAAAAAGGGGTTCTAAATAAATAAATTTTTTATTACTAATTATATAAAATTACATTTATTCAATGCGTATAATATACAAGATTCTAACCTAATAACTATTATATACTTCATAAAATTTTCTTATAAAAGTTATACTATTTTAACATTTTTTATTTTTAATTCAAGTATAATATTGATATATTTCTTTTCAAAAATAAAACTTTCTTTGAAAATGTTGACAAACCGGTTGGTATAAGGGATCCATTTACATGGTGCGTTAGGACCTATAAAAGGGTGTGCAACCTCATAGAATGGTGCATCGGGATAATGTGTTTTTCAGTACACATGTTGTATTGTGACGCATTTACCCTTCATGACACGTGGCAATTTCCTGGTTGCTTCTCACTTTTCTTAGATTTTTTACTCTTTCTAGAATAACATGATCTTAGAATGTGGTTCCTCTAAAAACGCCAAAAATCCTAAAAAGTTAAAGAAAGATTGTTGATCATTAATCAAGGGTAATGACAGACATGGACTTCAAATTAGCATAACCTTTGGCAATGAGGGGTAAAATGGGGAAACCCAACCATCGTTAACTTTTTACTAAATTAAGTTGAAACTTATGATGAGGCTCACTAATGAGTGGAGGAATGAATTTATAAAGAGTAATTTTACAATACAAGGATTGCTAATTGAAGCAGGGAAGTGGTTTTAGTTACCAGTGATTCAAATTCAACCCATTCTAAGTATTTAATAAATTTAGAATGAATTTTGAGGTCGTCTTGCGATCCTTGCAACAAATTAAAGATGTTCAGCAGAAAGTGTGACGTTGAGGGATAAAACATAGCAAAGAATCGAGTTTTTTTGACCCGTTTAACAAGGTAAATATTAGCGAAACTGTTTATCTTTAGGATTAGTTAGTTAAAACAAGTCAAAGTTGGTTGTTTGGTTCGATTATATCAGTTTTAAAATAAACCCCACCGCATCACCACCGACCATAGTCACTGGTTTTTTATTTATATGCTCCTCTTGATATTAAACTATATATATTTCAATTATTTTATTTATTTTTTGTTTAATTTATATTTTCAGTCTTCATAATGTATATAATATATGCTATTAACCAATTTAATTTTATAATAATTTTATTTTTCTGTAATAACTTTCCTTCATTAGTTTAAATTAAAAAACAGAATGCACGTCTTTTTTTAGTTTTTTCTTTTTTGTCAACGTTTCGGTATAATTTTTTTTAAACGTAGTTGTATTAACAATCGAGTACCTTTTTTTGTATCGTATGCTATAACGAGTATGCATTTCGACATAACTTTTATCCCCGCAAATCAGTCAAACATGTAACGATCAGACTCCCGCTCCGTAACGCGGATGAAAAAAACTATTTTTGTTTTATTTAAAGAAAGACCAATACGTTATTTTCTTATTAAAAAAAGACCCATTTAAATGAATTTAAGACCATCCATCAAAGGTTTCTCCATTCTTCCCTAAAAGAATAATAATGAATTCAGACGTCAGCTGCAAGACCTACCAAGCCATCGTCTCATCATTCATCGACACTTTCGTTGACTTCTCCGTCGCCGGAATATTCTTACCCTCTCCACCTTCCCCACCCTTCTCTCAGACCACCTACCCTACCCCCGACCGTCTAATCGCCATCGGAGACCTCCACGGCGACCTCCACAAATCCAAACAAGCCCTCCGTATCGCCGGCCTCATCGACGCCACCGACGCTGGTCCGGCGGCTCCACCACTCTCGTCCAAGTCGGCGACGTCCTCGACCGCGGCGGTCAAGAAATCAAAATCCTCTACTTCCTCGAGAAACTTAAACAACAAGCTATCAAAGATGGCGGCAATGTCATCACTATGAATGGAAACCACGAAATCATGAATGCTGACGGTGACTTCTTCTGCACGTCTTCTTCCGGCTTTAAAGAATTCCAAAATTGGGCCAATTGGTACACAATAGGTAAAGTGTAAACGAGCCGAGCTCATTTGGTTCGGCTTGTTAGAATTTTTTTCAAGTTCGATCCTTTTTTTTAAGTACTATCCGTCACCAGAATTTATATATAAAAAATATGTTTTTTAAAACAAAACATGAGTTAGACCCGTTAGTCATAATCCGATGAGAAGAGAACGTTACGATCAGGGCCGGAGCTGGGTGGGCTACCGTCCATAGGCCCGCTCTACTGGGCCCAAATTAAAAAAAAAATTATACTATATATACATAATTTTTTTAATTCATTTAAATGAAAATGAAATGCATCGTAATTTTTTTTTTCTCTAATTTGTATCGTTTGGGGTGCATTTTTCTAGCTCGTCCCGAGCCCCTAAATCCTCACCTCCGGCGCTGATTACAATTACCCTTTGGCTAAAAAGTTCGGGTTCCGCCACTGTGTATATATATAATTATTTTTTTCATAATTTTATATATACTATTTTTTATCATATAAATATGTATATTTAATATATTAAATAAAAGTTATATAAATAATAAGCTCATTTAGGCTTGCGAGATGACTCGAGCTCAGTAAGTGAAGCTCAGGTTCGCTCTCGTTATTTAAACAATCTTATTTTTAGGCTTTTAGCGAGCTGATCTCGAGTGCCGGCTTGACTCGTTTACACCCTGCAGGTAACAATATGAAGCGGTTATGTGATGGATTAACAACCCCTAACGATTTATTCGATGGGATTCCTTTGAATTTCCCTGGAGTTAAACAAAAATATGTTGAAGGAATCAGGCCTAGAATTGCTGCATTGAGACCAAAAGGTCCTATAGCAACAAGATTCTTATCTAACAACTTAACTGTTGTTGTTGTTGGTGACTCTGTGTTTGCTCATGGTGGGATTTTAGCCGAACATGTCGCGTATGGTTTGGAACAGATTAACAAAGACGTGAGAAATTGGTTAACAGGGTTGAAAGATAACATATCTTCGGATTTGTTTAGATCTAGAACTTCAATTGTTTGGAACAGGAAGGTTTCGATTAAAGTTGTTGAGGATTGTGATTGTCGTATGCTGGAACATGCGCTTGCGACGATTCCGGGTGCTAGAAGGATGATCATGGGCATACTATTCAGACTAATGGGATAAACGCGGTTTGTGATGGTAAAGCTGTAAGGATTGATGTGGGTATGTCGAAAGGGTGTGTTAACGGGCTGCCTGAGGTTTTGGAGATTAGTGGGGATTCTGGTTTGTGGGTCTTGACATCAAAGACGGGTTATGATTCGGGTCGACAAGGTTTGGTGAGTCCTGTGCAGTGTGAACCGATGGAAGTGCAAGTTAAGGCTTAGTGTCTTTTTCAGGTATTTCTGTTGGGTTTGAGATTAAGATGAACTCATGTATTATAAAGATTGTAGCTTTGTAAACATAGTTGATAAAGTTAGGATCTTGATTAATTTATGTGTCACATTTATGGTCAAATATTTACCGCGTTATTTTCATATTATATGACCCGTTTAACCCATTTATCTACACGAATCAAACAGGTTGGCGGGTTGTAAACAAATTATAAATGGGTTGGTGGGTGTTAAATGGGTTGTAATCAAGCTATACACGTGTTAAACGGATAGTAAACGGGTTGACGGGTTTTAATAAAATGGTTAAACAGGTTGGTCTATTAAACGGGCTAAATAGATCAACCCAAACACGACCCCTTAGTTAAACGGGTTAAACAACTTAAGCTAGATATAACAACTCAAAACCTGATTATTTTCGAGGATACCCGTTTGGACCGACCAGGGTATACTGTACACTATATATATAGGTTGCAAGCAAATGAATACTGCAAATTCACAGACCAAAAGCAACTACTAAATGGGAAACAAAGGACCAGAAGCAATATGACAATATATTGAAGCCATTTCACACTTCTTGAATCTCAAAATTCTTCTTCTTCTGCCAAAACCATTCTACTTAAAGGACTTGGACCAAGCTTTCTCCTTCTCTTGGCATTTCTTTTCCTTATAACCTCCATTTCATTCCGCCTTCTTTCTTGAATCATCGCTTCCTCTTCGATCATAAATCTCCTCATCAAAACATCATCTGTTAACGACTTCCCTCTAAATATCCTCCTGCCTCCTCCCGTGCTCAATCTTGGAGCCGGGCGATCTTGTATACAAGTTGGAAATGGTCTTGATCGCGGGTA
The DNA here is from genome assembly GCA_023525975.1 of Smallanthus sonchifolius. Classification (NCBI taxonomy): domain Eukaryota; kingdom Viridiplantae; phylum Streptophyta; class Magnoliopsida; order Asterales; family Asteraceae; genus Smallanthus; species Smallanthus sonchifolius. The sequence continues at coordinate 28,455,380 of CM042029.1, read as the reverse complement.
TGTGTTGCTTCTTCTAGGGGGCACGTCCGCTTGGAAAACATCCGTGTAAGAAGATATAGGGACACATAGGCAAACACGCGTGAATGAGGTGGCAGCCTTTAACGAAGTCGACTTTCTAAGCTTTTGTCTATTCGGGGTGTTGTTTCTTGTAGTTGTAAACTTGTTGGATGTAGAAAGATTCTTGTTTAAGATCGGATTTGGTGATGGAATCTCAGGAGATTTTGGGTTGGTGGTTTTCCATAGACTCGCGATCTCCATTGCTCTTTGATACCAAGGTTTCCTGTTATAACGTTTGTAACAAAATAATTAGAACACTGTTTTAAATGAGTATATGTGGAAATTTCGACCTGGTTACTTGTTTTTGGGTCAATTTTGGTCTGTTTTGTATTATTGGATAATGATACATAACAAAAAATGCACTTTTACACTTGTACCACGTATTATTTTTTAAATCCTAGATCATTGTACTTGTAAAGGTACATCCTATTAAATTCTATTACTTTTTTTAACCTCTAAAATGTTGCAAAAAATACCTAAAATGAGAATGGGATGGACTTAAAAATTTTGTTTTAATTAATGCATTAATTATTTATTTAAAAAAAATGTTATCGAGTCAGCCTTACTGCTTACCAGGCTAGAAACTAACCTACGCGTTTTGACCCATTATCCAACCCGACCCAACCCACCCATCTTGCTACCTATATGCAAGAGCATTTTGATCACTTATTGATGATGACTAATACTTTAAATTTGGAATAGCAATTATGTCAAAAGTAATCTACAAAGCATAATTCTTCAGAAAAGAAAAGCAATGCAAGCCCAAATGGGACCAGATGCTGGACAAAAGCATCATGCTGAGTGCTGACCACACCCTTTAATCCATATATGTTCAAATTTTTAAAAAACTGTCAAATCATGCAAAAGAAACTTTGAATGATTTTCTAAATTCAAAAGGAAATTATTTTGTTGGAATCAAGTGATGATTCTAGTAACCTTAAACATGTTGTATGCCACAATTGATATCTCATCTTTCCAGTATCATGTTAACCAATGAACAGGTAAAACACAGCTTGCACCGGACAAGTGATAAGAAACCAGTGGAATTATCTTAGGAAGAACAAGAAACATATGGAAACAAGAATCAAACATAACATTTCACCTAGAATTGAAACTTGATGATGAAGAAACATACCTGGATGTTGCAGAGTTGTTGTTCTTGGGATCCTGCATGAACAGATGAGCAATGATGTGCATGAAAGTGATGGATATGGTGGAGAAGAATGAGAGTAAATATGAAGGGAGTTCATGTACATTACAAATGATGAGGCTTTTTGGTAGCTAAAATGATGGATATTGGTTGTCAAATAGACCTCTTTTCTTTATTGATAGTTCATACCCCTCACTCCTTTTGCTTTGCCAGTGGCAGGCATGATTCCTACTGTGTGAGAGAGAGTTCAAAATTGAAAATTCAAAGGCAAAGTTAGGTTTCTTGCTTTTTACTGAAATTACCAAAAGGCCCCCCTAAACTAGCTTCTTCTTTTTTTCTTTCCTTTTGTTGGATATATCATATTCTATTACATTTTTAGATCTACATGTTGATGGTTATGTGATGAATGCACACAAAATCACTTTTAGATCACACACCATGTCATAATCTTGAGCTCCCACTTTTGTATAATGATGTTCTTGCTTGTCACTTTAATAAACATAACATAATGGTGGATCAACATGCATTAACAAGGATCTAATCATATCATTTTTTTTCCTTGATATTTTTTTTCCAGTTATACTTTTTAGAGAGTACCCGACTCTTGACTTAGCTCCTGTATTTGCGCAGGATCTGAGGATTCTGATGTACTTTTTACATGAAAGCAAATAACACGGCTGTTTAACTCAAATTTCAAATACTAGACGTATAATTCTTGAAAATGCATGATGTTTTTGTTTTCTGGTAAAGCTATTATGGCCTTAACTTTCGATAAGGCCCTTCGTAGTGGGGTGCGATTGTCCAATCTGACACCCCTATCACGCCACGCACACCGTCCCCTTGGGTGTGATAGCCCAAAATGTGGTGGTGATCATGGGTAAGGGCTGGAAAAAGTATTTATTTATTTGTTTTAATTTTGACCGGCAACCACAACACTATATCTGATTATTTTATTTTTATCACTATCACTAACTCATTATATACCTTCAATGTGATCACAGCACTGTCTACGTAGCGCCTACGTGACAACACTTTTTCATCACTATTACTAAACCATTACGGATCGAAGTCACACTTGTACTTTGCTCATCCATTATTATATAATTTATTTTCTTTTCTACTAATTATACGTTTTATTCGGTAGCAAATAAAACGAGGATTCAAACTCAAACTTTAAACATTATATGTATATTTCTTAAATACACCATGCTTCATTTTCATTTTCTGGTGATTTTCTTATTCTCAATTTCTTATTAATGTCAAGGATAAATGTCCATAAATCCTTACACTTTATTCTAATGTCTCTTAGCATTTACATCTTAACCATATAGGCCTAGTCACCCCACTTTGAACATGATTAAATTCTTCTCAAATTGTAACTCAAAGCGTTTCGATTTTGATTAAAATTTATATTGGTGCGTAGATAAATATAAGGGCGTGACAAAGGTATATATGTAGTAAAAAAACATTAAGTTGTTGTGAAAAAAGACAATAATATATTATATATGATCCGTGGGTTTTGGCCGCGCAGGCATGGCGAAACGTAAGTAGAAATAATGTCGCATCGGGATATTCTGAAATATAAATGTTAAAATTACTTAATATCTTAACCTTGTCGATTTCGAAAACATGGGTACAAATAATCACGGGGTAACAGTAATTTCGGAATTTAAAAGTTAAAAATACAATAATATATTTAACCTGGGTCGGTTCCGAATAAATTTATATCAAAACATAAATAAAAATAAACACGTCAAAATAATGTATACGAAAGTGAATTTAGTATAAGAAAATAAATATTATATTCGACATGCCTCGGTTTTAACGAAACTTATGTCAAAATGAAGGCATATTCGAAATTTGAGAAAACATTATAGAAAAATAAAATATGTCAAAAATTAACAATAAAGATTAAATAATATAAAATTTAAAAACCTAAATTCAAAAGAAATCAATGTTGAATGGTACAGGTGGATGTTTTTTTTCATATAAAACCACTTGCAACTTATACATTATCATGTGGTATTGATGATTATCCTTTACAAAAGTAATATGGGTTCAAATCTTTGTAACTGATTGATTAAAGATGATTTTTAGACCAACAAAATTGTTGTTACAAAAAATCACTAAACTGTATTGAAAGGGCTTTCTATAATTTTTTTAATTTTAGAGATTTAATCATGTATTATCCATAAATTTAACAAAAATATTTCTGTACAAGTGACTATTATTAAAAGATTTTGTATTGGGAGGGGAACATAACGATTAGATTAGAGCTACATTCTTTACATAAAATAGTTTTGATCAAGACTTGTTATATCTATTTCGGTCGCTAAAAGGGTCTTTGGCACCCAAATTTTATAGTGACAGTTTCAGGCAGAATACAAGTAGTAGGGATCCACGAGGACCACAACCACTTTTGGATTAAAAAATAATATCAATAAGTGTGTACCCCAATGAAGGTCCTCAAATACACTAACCACCTACTTCAAATCTTAAAAGCCCACCAATAACCATAAGAGTTGATGAAACATGTTCCGTACGATTTAACAGGACCACATTGGTCCTGATTAACAAGAATTGAAGTTTGTAGATGAAAAGGGTGACAAAAAAACCAAAAAGACGTTGGTATCATTTCAAATATGTGTGGTTGTGCATGCAATTAATCATGTAAAACCATGTGACCCGGTAAGTGAAATAGCCCATATTAGGTCCTGAACATTTTACAAAAGACGGGTCAAACCCAAAACTGGTTCACTTAAGCCCAAATCCAATCAGGGAAACTGACCCGGGCCTGGATAAGAATGTATCAAGCCCAATGTAACCTTCAAGGGGTGGTGTTGTGGTAAGCACTTGATTCCCCTCTAAGAGAAGTCTCAAGTTCTTATCCGGCTTCAATTGGTTTCCTACCATAACCACTTAAAGGCCACCTGCCCGGCGCAAGGTGCGACTTACCTAATCCCATTGGTTAGAAGGGTACTGGCGGGCCCCGTGAGTATACTGTAACGGGTTCTCATAGTAAAAAAAACAGTGTTAGAATAGGGCCAATTTTAAAACATCAAACTAAATATCAGATTATCGATTGCAAATCTTTACTATCCTTAAGAAAAAGGGGAATAGAACTTGCATGTTTAGTCACAGTAAAAGAAATAAAGCAGTAAATCTTTTTCCAAACACAAAAAAAAGGTTCATCAAAACCGTTATCGGGCTTCAAATCTGGATGTTTGTGTTCCATGTTCCTTGCACACTGGGGTGTTTGGTAACATGTCTGGTCTTCAGCTTTACCACCTTTCTTCCCAGTGAATTTCTAAGCCTGGTTGCACAAAGCATGACTTCTTCTGGTGTCATGTTCATGACAGATACAACCCGTTCGTTCTTGTTCTCTGCATAAGTTAATCAAAGCAAGACAGTTACAGTAATAAGTAACAAAATTAAGAATGTTGACCACCGTTGAGAGTGCTTTATCTTACTATAGTGCCCTTTCAGATAAGGATGTTGACCACGGTTAAGCTCGGTAACCACCTCTAACTGAGGATTAGTTTCCTTAAATGACGGTAATTGAGATTCCATAAACGCCCTACACATTGATATGAATCATATGATAGCTGTTAGTTCTGTAAACCTGTTCTTAATGACCTGATTGCTGACACCCAAAATAATTGTTTTGCAGCTACTATATATCTTTTATTGGGTAGCACGCTTTGAAAAAAACATGTATAAATAAGATATGTTGTTCTTATTAACCCTAGAATTACATAATTTTACAAGGGTAGGCTGTTAGAGGTTAACGGAATGTATCACGGACAACACTTGATTAGATAGATGTTAGCTCTTACTAAAACCTACAGTTACATATAATATGTTACATAAACTTAGGATGTTGAAGATTATCATGTTCAATGAAAGCATGAATTATAGAAGTACACTATTTTGACAATCATAAACATAAACTAGAACACAGAAAAAGCAATGGGCTATATTTAAGAAATACACACACACATACATAAATACATACAGTCACACACACACACACATATATATAACATACCTGACACCCCTACTACTTCCACCCCAGTTACAGTAGCTGACTACCAGCTTCTGAAGCTGCCAAACACCTCGTTGTGACATCTGCCAAAGATCAATAATCAGAGTATCAGACTGCTGAATATTGAATTTTTTTTCTGGTGCTTTAAAGATATATTCTACAACTTTAGCAAGGATTTAGGAGCTAAATATAACAATGATATGAAGCACTATAAAACACAAAATCAGTGTGTGTGTTGCAGCCACAAATGGCATGATGATCTTCAATTCCGTGGTGACTGCTGGTTAAAGCCAGTTAAACATTTTAAGCTAGTCAGGCATCTTTGACAAGTGGGAAAATGGACATGTGTAATTGTGTATTACATAATTGATCAAATGATAACTGAACAAAAGAAAGCCTTTTTTCTAGAATGGATTAATATGGATCATGGGTCAAACAGGTTAACCCATTGACTCTTTTGTTAAAACAACAATATTCTAAATTTCTAAATAACCGCCACATGAAACACAGTTATAAGAACAATTATTCGTAACAAAAATGAGCATTTTGTAGCATCATACAAAAGAAAAAAGATTTACATTCAAAATTGATTCTGAAAACAGCCATTGGCAATAAAAAGTAATTAGACGAGAAACACAATTATATTATAAGAAAATAGATCATTATGATTGTATGAACTATGGAACTACTGCAAGTTATACCTTCTCAAAATTGAGTTAGAGTTTGCTAATCATAGCTCCAATTCTGGGCAACAATAATAATGTGTTTATCAATTTGCACCTTACTATATGAATGCTTAATGTATGTAAATGTGAGTAAAGATAAAATAGAGGGTAACCTATCTTGTAGACCAAAAGTATGTCAACGAAGCATCCCAAATCTCATATTTAACTCAATATTGACCCGAACGAATAAACTAGATATAAAAGGTGAATGTGTTCTCTTCATTCCGGAAAACCTTTACACCCTCGCGCTAGTATCAAAGCCCACATGGCTAACAAAACTTACTTCAAACTAGAGAAACAAACACATTCATGTATTGAGAATAAATGAATACAAAAACAGTACATAAAAATATATATAATCCACCTCAATGGCTATTTCAATAGAAGATTCAGCTTCAAATAAAGCATCATAAGAATTTTGGTATAACTATGTATTGCAAGCATGTGTTGTTCATTGAGGAATTTTATCGAACACTTGGTGTGCCATTTCAACATGACCAAATCTGAAAAACTATGAAGCAGATGATATGAACAGAAACCCCTACACAATCGAATTAAAGGGAGCAGATAGCACATAAACATACATTTGAATCTGAATAACTGAAAGTTGGAAGCGAATCGATTTTAAGAATTGAAGCAATACAAAACGGTACAGTTGAACCCTAGAAAATCTAACGGAAAGAAAACCCTAATATGAGAATCTGAAGCTTTGGAATGCAGAAATCTTACTTGAAGATTCGAAGATGTTGAAGGCTCGTCAGTTGCTTCAGAGAAGACGAAGAAGTCGGCTGCTATGAGAGAAAGGGAACGGGTTGCAATTCAGTAAAAAATGGGTGTAAACTAGCAAAGTTCGCGAGGTACTCAAATTGTTCTTTTCACCGTATTTGCCATTGTCACTCCACCAGACTTAACGATAAAATTTAACAATCGTTAGGTCAAAGGACGTAACTTGTAAGCTTTTTCAAACATAAATGATGTTTTCTGCATTCCATTAGTTAAAGAACATATACTAAAAAGTGTTATACTTAAAGGATGTAAATTGTAATTTGCTCTAAAAACTATAATAAAAAGTATATAAAAATAATTATAAATATATATAAACTAATAAATAAATAATAAACGAGTCGAGCCGACCCGGCTTTAGAAATAGAGCTCGAATCGTTTACACCTCTACAGTAAAATATAGAACTTTGAGAACATTCACGGTCGGTTCCCTTCTACATCTCGTAATTTAACTAAAAACATCATTTTCTAAATTTACCTTTCATTTTGTAAAAATCTCTGACATCTCATTCCTCATATTTATCTCTATTCAATTAAACAATCTTTTTTATTATTTATACTAAATTTCGGTTACTATATAAAACTTTTATTGATGGATTATCGACGAAAGTACCCATCGCAACTGTCCTCACTAACAAACCTATCTCGGCGGGAATCTTATCTTTAACATTAGTGACAACCTGCCGAATGTCGAAAAATATTTCCACAGACAAGGATCAAAGTTGGACCATCCCGCGTCGGGTGTCCCTCGGTAATAAGTGGTCTCTTTTTTTTCTGGTTTAGGTTGCCTGTTATTGATCTGCCGGTGATTACTAAGGGGATTTTTATTTTTTACTTTCTACTCTTTTTAGCTTTTAGTCGGATTTGTCAATAGTCCGTCAGTAATCCCTCAGTAATGGATCACTACCAACCTAAACCACATTTATTCAATTCTTTTTTTTTTGTTTCTATTGGGTCCGTTGATGAGAGATAATATAGTTGGTGATTCTAACTTTTCTAGCAGTGTAATTCACATGCATGTTTAATAATAAGCCAAAACAAACACAATAATAAAAATTGAATATTTCGGTCACTTCATATTAAACAAACCATGCACCTTATGTTTCTTCAAAATTTGTTGGCTCCCTTATAATGTGGAGGCCACCAATGGTTTGTATTGATCTACAACCTTAACAAACCATTTCTAAGTTTTGTTGTTCAACTGTTTATCCTATTTTTTCCCTAATTTTTAATCAATACCCTCTCTTTCAAAGCAAAAAAATCTGTTATTATCTTAGAACTCCTATCACATATTCTTGGTTTCTGGTAAGGGCATCTCGCGAATGCTTGCTCCGCGGGATCATGTGGAGCATGAGTTTCCATACGTAATGTGAGTTTACACACGTTTGTATATGTATATGCATATATTGATTTGGTTTTCAATATTAGGTGTTAATTCTATGTTGTTGAAGATAGGAAGCTCCATATGATCCAGCTAACAAGCAATACTAGTCATACAATTCAAATTTCTTGTTTATTTTTCGGCTTTCCCACACCATGATGAAAGGTTTATTCCGAGGCTTGAAATGCATATTCGGTAATACACATATACGTGCAGATATTCATTATATTCCCCTTCTAACTCGATCATGGATTCACTAACCGACATGATGTTTTATAGACACAGATAATGAAAAAGAACCTAAAATTCAGATTGGAGCTCCCACAGATGTTAAACATGTAGCCCACATCGGATGTGACGGTCCTTCGACTCATGCACCTAGTTGGGTTAGTATGACTCGTATGTAGAGGTGGTAAAATAGACAGGTTATGGGTTTAGCCAAATTGGATAACTTTAGGGCGGGCCCAAACGGGCCGGGCTGGCCCAAAACCACCTTTTGTCTTGTCTTTTTCTTATTTCTTATATGATAATAAAACCTTTAGAATTACGTGATTTAATTATTTACAGATGAACGAGTACCAAGGTGGTTCTGAATCTCAACCCGGTGATACGAATGCTGGATCGAAAGGTAAACCGTTAATCAGATATTAAGGTTTTCATTTGATGTTTAAGTGTTTGAGTCGGGGGTCTCGTTGGGAGCAGTCTCTCTGGGATAGAGGTAAGGTCGTAAGGTTTTCCCTCATCTACCGGGTACGTTTGTTTGTTTGATGTTTAAGTGTGTGCTTATTATGGGTTTTTTTTTACTGTCGTGAATTTAAGCCCACGGGTCGGGCGGGGGCACCACTGATTCAACTAGTCGCTCGCACAAGACAAAGCAAACCAAGCGGTCGGGTCATGGGAATGAGTCATCCCATCACAAGCCCAGAAAGAACAAGAGCAACACTAGTGAAACTTCAGTCAATGAAAGCAGTCGAACCAGGCGACTCAAGAACTCATTGCTCGGGTCAGAGTCACCTGCACCAGAAACAGATGTGAAAAGAACCCGAAAGAAACAAGGTGAAGGAACCACAAGATCTTCCAAAAACAGAAACAAAGACCCATCAACCACAGATGCTGCAACATGGTCAGACTCCGGTTGCAGTGATGGGGTGTGCCAGAAACCACGTGATTGAACACACAAAGAACACACGCGTTGATTGAGTTTGTAGCAAATTTGACAAACGGTTACATAAATGAATCTGTAACAACATTATATTGCATTCTTATTTATGAACCTGTAGATCATATTGTATGATTGTACATATGAAGAAATGAGATTTCAAATTACATTTTTATGAGATTACAAACACTCTGAGCTCGCCCCGATCTCCCCTTGTAATCCGAATATCAGAATCGAGGTAAGTAACATCAAAATCGCCACTCCCTCTATTGGTTGATGGCCTAAACTGTTCTGGCAGTTGAGGTATCTCCAATGGTGGCAGCTGTGATAAATTTCCTGTTGTTTTTACTGTTGTTTTCTCAAATATGATTCTGACTGTACAAGTTCCTATTGAGTATATAAAAATGATTATCAGTGAGTATAATTAGCATGGTAAAACTGCAAAAATAATAAGCATTTAAACGCCTAAGCTAGAGCCGGGATTGTTTCGAGCTTTATGTCTAAAGCCCGAGCTAATTTTTCAAGCTCGAGGTGGGCTTGTTTATTATTTATTAATATTTAATTATTTTATTTATATACATATCTAATTATTTTTAAATATATTTAGAATTATATATATTTAATCAGGTTATTTTTATCATAATTATATATAAAATAATATTTATTATGTAATTATATATTTATTATATGAAATAAAAATTATTATATTTGTATAACTACTTGGCTCGTTTAGGCTCACGAACCTAGTCAAGCTCACTACATGAAGCTCGGTTCATTTATTAAACGAGCTTCGGTTTAGGCTAGAGCGAGAGCCTGAGCTCATTTAAGTTCGGCTCGATCAGAACTTTTAAAAAACCGATCTCGAGTAGCTCACGAGCAGCACGGATCGTTTTACACCTTGAAAAACGACATTAGGAAAACTGATTTCACAATGACTAACCTATGATTTCAAACTTATGAGCTAAAGTAGCGGTCACTTCGATTGGTTGAAGAGGCCATGGCACGCCAAGTTCAAGCTCAACTATGTTATCAAAATCTTTGCTCAGGATATCGATACGTTGAAATACCTGTTTTCAAAACACGAAATTAAAATGGTGCCAATATCATACGGTATTCTTGATTAACTAATTAGAATCACTTTATCCAAACCCTAAAAACTGATTACCGCACAATTATATGATAATATGTCCTCAAAGGGACATCCTGGTGGTTAAGTGGTGTCCCAAAAAAACAAAAGATTAGAGGTTCAAATCCTATAAGTTGCAAGTATGGTGTATTTATCCTAGAAAATCTAGGTGGTGTTGTTCAAATCAAATAAAAATGTGAGACGGTTTGTAACAAGATACCTGGCCAAGAGTTATAGGAAGTAGCCTTCCAGTTGGCGGGCCAGGGCGGCTTCCACCAAGTGTACGTGATGAAAACGCACTGCTGTAAATGAGTTTCCATCTTCCTTGAAGTTTTTCAAGATCGGCTGAAAGATCAACGGGTCCTCCAGCAGCTTCAATCTCTTTGGCTGCAGAATCTGCCTTCTGCAAATCCTCTTCACTTGCAGCAAGCCCTCTATTAAGCCCGGAAACAGCACTCTGCAATAAACCATGCTAGAGTTATATAGTTCCAAACAACTCAAGTTGAGGGCTAAACGAGTATGTTATTAATTGGTATGTTTAGCACAACCCATAACAACTTTTAATAGATTATTCGAGTTGGCAAATTGGGCAGATCGGTTAGGTTGGATAATGGGTCAAAACGGTTACGGGTAAGCCACAAGCACTCTTTTCATCCATTTTGTTTAAACATTTTATATATAAAGTGATGTATAATATAAGATTTAGAAAACTATATTATTACAGTCTGGGCTTTCAAAAGCGTGCCTAGGCACGCAACGACGCTTTAAGCGACGGTGCTCGCTTTAGACTAGGTAAGGCAAGGATTGTACAAAAGGTGCAGGTGAGGAGCGCTTTTCACACGAAAGGCACAAGGCACAAGGCACAGTCTTGAGGTGCGCTTTTTGTACGGATGATGGATTTGTGGATCAGGATGTTGTACATATAGCTTTTCAGGTTGTACATATAGGTTATTTAGATATTAAATCATATATAGAGCTTATTTATGTCTAAATTTTGGGTAAATGATACTAGAAACCTAGAAATATAAATTTTTTATATAAATAAAATGTGCATCGCGCATGAAAAGTGGTGCGCTTTTGGACTTTGCGCCTAGCGCCTCGGCTCCGGACTCTGTTGCTTTTGTGCGCCTCGCGCTTTTTAATACCAAGATTATAGTAATAATCTGATTTTTCTTTTAAATTATCTATGTAGGTTATGTAAAATAAAAATACAATTAAGGGAGTTTCAATCCTTTTGACCCGTTTCCTTTTTTATTTGACCCGTTTGAGATAAGAAGTCTATACATAACCCCATATGTTAACCAATAAGCAAGATGCAATGATAAGTTCAAATATACAATCAACAGAAAAACTAACCAGCAACTTGAACTTGAATGACTTGATTGTATCGGCCTTGGATTGATCCGGGAACTGGAAGCCGGAAAACGATGACGGAGATGGGTCGGAATCGGAAACTTGTTCGTTGACGGCGGATATGGAAATGAGGGGTTTTCTTCGACTCTTGGGATACTTGAAGTGAAATAGAGTGTTTGGTGATGAGAAAGAAGATTGTGGGCGAGCGTTGGAAGGTGAAATCGATGAGTGAATCAGCAGAGACGCCATGGCTAATTGGATCGTTGGCGCTGCAATTATGCAACAGGGATTTGGGTGGTAGTAAGCTTGTTTGGAATCAGTATCTACCCGCTAGAAGGATCCGTTGATCCCACAACTACCACCATCCACTAATTTGATTTTTAATTATTCAATATTAAAATTCTTAATATCAATTTTTTATAAAGTGAGCTATGAGATGATTCATACATGATACACCACTTAATTAACAATTTTACATTATTTGATTTCACTTATTTGTTTTTACCCATAACTCAAATCAGTCTTTTTTTTTTAATTTAAGTTAACTTATTTTTATTTTATTTTTTACTCTAAATTTTGTCCATGATTATTTGGTTTTTTTATTTTTTATTTTACTCTAAAAATTGTATATAAACTTAATAACTGTAATTTGCACCCCTGTGATTTATGTCCACTGACACTTTACAACCCTATTAAAAGAAAAGTGCAATTTCCCCCTATGGTTTGGTTTATCTTTCTCTTTACACCCTGTCGTTATCTTTTGTAATGAAAACGCAATAACAACCCTGACATCACCCCAAAATTACCCTCTTCTTCTCCGGTGAACACCCTGTTTTTCCGGTGAATAATACCGATGAAATCTAATTTCGATTAACATCTTCGATTATCACATTGGCCAAAATATTCAAGAAACAGCAAAAGAATGAGCTAAAAACACGGTTAATATAGTTGTATTTACATTTTCCGATCAAAATCTAATGGCCGAAGACTATCGGAAACCTATTAAAAGCATCTCCAACCAAAAAAAAAAACATCAACTAACTAACGAAAATACTTACCTTTGATGACTAGTGTCTTGCTATGAACATCAAGAAGCGTGTAGTCCATCTTTTCCTGTCGATTGGGACGGCGGCGGTGTCTTTTGACGCTTTACGGCGAGTGCGGCGGACGGAATACGGGAATGAAGGCAGCGGCAGACGGGATTCGTGAGGGGGAGGTTTGCAAAGTGAGAATGAAATAAAACCAGAGTGGTGCAGATTATGATAGGTTTTCATTTTTGGGTAAAAAGTCTTTAATGCCCCTAACGGTGTTAAAAGAGTAACGGTGATATTAACGGTAGGGGTGTAAAGAGAGAGATAAACCAAACTACATAGGGGCAAATTACACATTTTCTTTTTAATAGTGTTGCAAAGTGTCAGCAGACACAAACCACAGGGGTGCAAATTACAGTTTACTCTTTTTTTAAGTTAACTATTATTCTTTTTTTTTTATTTAAGCTAACTAATTTATTTTTAATTTGTAGTTAAATCTCAAAAATAATAATTAATAATAATAATAAATAAATAAATATGATGGAAATACCACTTTCTCAAATCAAAGCACTCTTGTCAAATCAAGTTTTTTAAAATCTTTTCTTTTTTAACTTTTGCTATAACTACCTTCCTTTTTTGTCACATGATTTGTTTTTTTTTCTTTTCATTTTATATAAATTAAATTTAGGTATTTATTAAAATACAATTATTTATTTAGTAAAATGTTATAAAAATTGAAAATTTTAAATAGTTCACTTTTTATTTAAAAAATACCTCTTGGGTTTTATATAAAAAGGAAATTTGTTTTTTTATAAAATAGTTTTCTTATAAAATTATTTTTTTCATATGTTGAAATATAACAATACCAAATTAAAGATTTTATAAAGTTCACAACGTCAAATTTACCAAATTACAAAATAACCGTTAGATTCGTATAAAATTTAAAAAGTTTTAAAATATACCTAGTAGTATACAACAACACATCAGTGCAATCAAATTCAATTTTTTGAATATTTTAATCATCATTTATTTTTCTTGTATTTTTTATCTTTAAAAACTTAAAAACTATAAAATGGATTAAAAACATTACAATATCAAAACTATTTTATTTTAGTTTTATAACATTTATCTTTATAAAATTAATAACAACAATAAAATTTTCACTAACAAATAAAAATATAAATAAATTTTAAATAAGAAAACAAACAATAAAATTTATTAATAAAAACAAAATTAATTTACAACTACATATTTAGCAGATTTCTAAACCAGTTCCGGTTCACAAACCGGCTTTTTTTCACCATATATATCCGTTTATCCAGTGACAGAATTATAACATTTTTACTATGGGGTCATAATAAAAAAATCTATAGTCAACATAGAAAAAGGTTGCCGATTTACACAAAAAAAAAAACTTTACTAGTGAAGTGTTTTTCTAAAGACTAAAAAAGTTTTTTAGTTATATATGTTCTTACATTTTCATTAAATGAAAAAATATACGACGATAAATAGTGTATAGTGATATTTCCTAAATCAAAATAAAATTATAATTAATTGAATAATATAAAATAAAGTAAAAAAACTCCTATAGAAACTTTACAATCTTTATACATCAAATAAATAATATAAAATAAAGAGATTTGTGTTTTATCTTTTTATTTATTTATTAAAATTAAAATAGAGTGAAGACAATGAGATGACGATTAATGTGAATGTAATGATGATGATATGATGTTTGGGTAAAAAGTAAAATTAATATGATGTATGAATTGACTTTAAAAAAAATATGACGTATGAACTTTAAGTGATGTATGAAAATCATATCCCTTTTATAAACACTGATGAATAGAAAGACGTCAGTAATAGAAAAAACTAAAACTATTTATATATAATTAATTTAAAATAAAATGTAAAAACATTATACGTTTTGGTATAAATTTGTAATTTTATTAAAGTTTGAAGACTTAACTAACTAAAATATATGAGTGTCAATTGTGTCGGGTTGCGGGTTGATGGGTTAAATTATGAACCCGAACACGACCCATATTACTATTCGTGTCAAAAAGTACAACCGAAACCTAGATACACTTAAAAGTCGGGTCAACCCGAACCTGGCCCATTTAACTCATTTATCTAAATTAAAACCATAAACTACTAAATCTAATTTATTTAAGTTAAATCGAAAAATAATTGAATAGTCATATCTAAAAAGCAAAAAGAGAAAATTTTTGGTATAAATTAATTACTTTATGGTAAACACTAAATTTAAAAGTAATTAAACAATCATTTAAAAAAAATAAACATCTATCTTTATGTAATACACTGGTTTTTAAAAAACACAGTTTTTATTACTAAGTATATAATATTACACTTATTTAACCGGCGTAATACACGAGATTCTAATATATTCGATGCCAACATAAAGCTAATACCACGTCTTGTAAAAGTTTTTATAATTAATCTCATCCGTGAATAACTAAATATCTATCTCATTATCCATTCCAAAGATTTGAATTTATGTCGGTTTGAGTTTTTATTTATATCACTACCCACGTTTGCTTTTCACTTCCATAATAAATAAGGTTTGTCCCGATTCTTTAAGGAGTAATTATTAATTTCATTAATATTTCATCGACTTTAGGTAAGTTGAAACAGCGAGTTTTGTGATGGAGGAATTGATTATAATATGAATGGAGATGGTTAAGCCACCTTCCAGAAACAAGTGAACCCTATGAATCCACGTGAAAGTGAGTTCCACAATGTTTGGTTGAGTTGTCACGTGTTTGATTGACAAATAGGAATAAAAAAAATTAAGGCGGTTGGTATCCATCCCTCTAGCTCGGAAGCTTTTAAGCGGCGCAAAACGAATATTAAAATTAGGGTTCTTTTTATCAAAAGAAAAATTATTTTGCTTTCGATGTTAAATTATGTCTCATAAACTTTGAAAATCAGGAAATTAGTTGATTTGCCTCTACCAACGGTTACAATCTATGAAAGATTAAAGACTAATTATTCTATCTACATTAGGTGTAATCTTCTCTATTCCTTTAGGCCCATTTGGTTCATAGAAAATTTTAGATGGAATTAGAATTTAGAAATGGAATTGAAATTTAAAGGAATTGTAATTAATTCCATAAAAAAATTATAATGTGTTTGATTTGCACTTTATGAATGGAATTGGAATTTACAAAAACATTAAATAACACAATTAACCCTAACCCCATCTCTCATCTTTCACACAACACTTTCATTCCAAGTCTTCATCTTCATATTTCCCTGGCAAAAATCATCGAAGCTTTATCAGACTAGTTCGAAATTGAAGCTTTATCAAATCTGGATGCAAATCGTCTTCTTAATCTCTCAAATCCAACCTTCATACTTCCCTGGCAAAAATCATCTTCATAATCTCCCAAGTAGACGCTTTATGAAATCTGGTTCCAAATCGGTTCGTTCCAAATCGATAAACCAAGACAATCGTCTCCATCTGCTATGCCTTTATCGGTCATTGTCTTCATCTTTATCGAACCCCAAATCCCTGGATTTGCAGCAATCGTTCGATTTTTTTTTGTAGTGTCTTCATCTTCATTTAATTTTTCATAAGTCTTCTTCATCACTCCATCTTCTAAATTCGCATCAATTGAGACAGTCTCGTAAATTTATTTTCAATCGGTTTTGAAGCAGATGAGGCAGACGAAAATCGTTTGGCTTCAATTTGATGATAAAATTATCTAAATGACAGGGTTAATTTGATAAAATTATTTCAATTGATTTTGTATATGGTTTTTTATTTTGTTTGTTCATTTGTTCTTCAAAGTGTTTAATCTGATTTTTTAGTTTAGAGGAATAAAAGGTCGAAGGATGAAGAGAGAGGGTATTTTGGTAATTCGTTAACATTCCATTGAAAAGTTTAGAATTTCATCACAAGTGTGAAGGAATGTTAAATTCCTATGGTTGTTGGAATGTTTTCCGATTCCAATTCCATCGTGTGTCAACCAAACAAGTTTTCGGATGGAAAACTTTCCAATTCTCTGGAATTCTGCGAACCAAACGGACCCTTAGTTTTCTATAGAAGCATATCTTGTTAATAGGAATTTCATATATACCGTTACAAATATAGGTAAATATCATATATACTAAATCAAAACTAAAAACATCACATGTACTCAATTTAAATTATTTTTTACTTTATAACCATTCTATCCTTATCCATTATATGATTTTTTATAACCAACTTTTAGTTTTATTTCATACGTAAGAGATCACATGCTCTCATGTTCTTGATGACGACCATCGTGATTCTCCAAACCCATTCAGAGGGTATGGAAAACTGGAGAGGGTGGGGTGTGAATAGTTTTCTTTTAAAAAAATTCTTCTTTTAAAAGTTTATGTATAGAATACCACTTGCTTAATTTTATGTGGAAAGACTAAGTATGGAAGATAAATGTGTAGATAAAAATTTAGTTGGCTAAAATAGTAGAGTTGATTATTAATAGAAGAGAGAGGCGGAAAAATGATAATGAGGATGCCTAGAATTATGACAAGTGTCCTACTATTTTACTTGTTTATTATGTAACTAGTGTTAGAACCCGTGTATTACACGGGGTTATAAATAAAATAAATGTAAAAGAAAATACAAATTGTTCCTAAATAAATGATGAATACAATTCATAAGTTAGTAAATATTTTTTTGTATACAATGTTGGATATATTTGAAATTTTTCCATCATTGTTTAAGACTAAAATCCTTAACCCATCTCTGCTTTTAACTATTGAACCAGTACTTCCTTTCTGACGTTCCTAGGGACCGACCAACCACTCCGGTTCCTTGGTTGTTGCTGCTTTTAACTTGGTTGCCGGTGACCATGAGTGAAAACCGGCTGCCTCAAGCACAATATATCATTTGATAGTAACTGACCCTGGATTTCAATTTATAAACTGGGTCATTTTTTAAATAATCCAGAATTTTTTTGAGTCATATCTCAAAATTAATATGGATTTAAAAATATCATATCGTTGAATATGATAAAAGAATCTATACTATATAATAAATAAAGGTTTTTCAATGCCACGTGTCGTCTCCATATTCATCATCATAAAAATTTTCCCGCCTCTCTCTCATAATAAATGCATTTCCATAATTTCAATAATAATATTTTTAAACAAATTATTAATTATATTAATAAAACACATTTATTTTAAATTATCTTATATTATAGGAAACTTTGAAATGTAATTATTCAGCTTATGTTTTCAATCAAATTGTAAATGAAAGTCAAATTACATTGAATAATATTTCATGTATTTTTAAACTCAAATATATATTAATTTTTACATATTTTTTGATTTTTTTTTCTATTGTCAGTATATGTAATAAATTTTTCCACCTATAAGATACATATATAAAGATTTAAGAATTTTATGTGTCGATATTTTTCACCATGTGTAGTACACAGGTTCTAAGCTAGTAGATAATATTATAAAGGTAACTTGAGACTTAATGGGAAATTTTTAAATGTTAAGACATTGAAATTGGAAGTTTAATATGGTAACTATATCATTAGTATTATATTTAATATTATATTGTTAATAGATTAACATATTTAACGTTAAATTAATTGATTTCAAATATTGATATATTAATTTATCAAGGTATTAGGTATTAAGACATGTATATAAATCAATATTACCATACATTGCATATATAAAATAGCTTCATATAGTTAATGTATGGAAAATGTTTAAAATTAAAGTGGAGTGTTAGTAGTTAAAATCTATATCAATATCTATACTATATAATAAATAAATGTTTTTTCATGCCACATATGTCGCCTTCATATTCATTCTCATTATTTTTTCTCGCTTCTCTCTCTTATTAAATACATCTTTTATCTTTTAGTAATAATATATATTTTAAGAAAATACTAATTATATACTAATAAAATATTTATTTTAAATTATCTCTTATTACAATAAATTTTGAAATCTAATTTTGTAACTTTTATTTTCAATCAAATAGTAAATGAAAGTTAAATTACCTTAAATAGTAATTACCGTATTTTTTGAAACCCAATTATATATTAATTTTACATATTTTGAATTTTGTTTTCTATCCTTAGTATATGCAATATTTTTTTACGTCTATAAGATATATGTATAAAAATTTAAGAATTTTATGTATTGATATTATTCACCCCGGTGTGTAGTACACGAGTTCTAAGCTAGTGTTTATTATAATGAAATTCACAATTTGAAAATCATATAATAATAAAAAAAGGCAATCAAATAATAAGATCATAAAAAAATGAAAATGAATTAAACATCAAAACAAACATAATCTTTCAACTACATAATACCAAATTTATCATCGCATACCAATAAATTAAACCGCAAACCAAACATAATCCTTAAATACAAAATTAAAAATGATAACCACAAATAACAGTCTTAAAAAAAAGTTCAACTATAGAGATAGATACAATAAGTTTCGTAACTCATGACATTAAGATCATTTCTCAAGCTTCGGTATTAGTAGATTGATGTTTGACTTCCCATTCCCATCTTCCTTTTTATAACCTGGGGGACTTTAGTTGAAGACATATTCAGACTTTCATCAACATCATAGACATCTGTCAAGTTTCTTTTATCAAGTTTATTAGACTGCAAATGATCTTCTTAGAAATGGACATCGGTGTTAGACTGTCACCAATATAGGATATAGAATCCTTGAAAACAAAAAATAAGTAAAAATGTTTATATAAATACGGATAAAATATTACGATTAATATAATGAAACATAAGTTATAGCTCAAACCTTGACTGCAACGTAATCCTAAAACTGTAATTCAGACATATTATAATTCACTGAGTCAAAATTTATGGACTGTATTATGACATTTAAAGTATCAAGTAAAATATTAGTTCGTTAAGTTTAAGGT
Organism: Smallanthus sonchifolius; assembly: GCA_023525975.1. Classification (NCBI taxonomy): domain Eukaryota; kingdom Viridiplantae; phylum Streptophyta; class Magnoliopsida; order Asterales; family Asteraceae; genus Smallanthus; species Smallanthus sonchifolius. The sequence goes on along the minus strand of CM042029.1, from coordinate 28,435,635 downwards.
ATGAATTGATTTCATATAATAGTCAACTTTCAAATTTAGTGAGTATCGAAGTATTTAAAATTTACTTAAAATAGAGAAAATTTAAAATAATTAATAGGTTAGGAAAGAAAACTTACCACCATACACACGAGAGATATATATGGTGTTCACTAACATTAGATATTTTGATAAATATATGTATTGATATTTTTCACCCCGTATGTATTACACGGTGTCTAAACTAGTAACAAATATAGTAAAAAACAATTAAGTCATTCAGATTTGATGTAATTTGGTGTAAATCAAATTATAATCTACAATAAGTTGTAAAAGTTAATTAATTTTAGCAATCATTACCAAAAAAAATGAAAGTTGTTTACTATGTTAACAAAATCGTTATACGTATTAATTTTGATATAAATTATTATTGAAATAATATTTGGTCAAAGTTGCAGAATTACTAAAATTAACGTATGAATTCTTAATTTAAAATTTACCAAATATAGTTTTAAATTTAAAACCATAATTTGCTTATAGTAGTTAAATAAAGATTAATTAGTTTATTTTAATTAAATTTATGTTCAATATCCTGACCACGTAAAATGTTGTTTGATTGAATATTTTAAATTTTAAATTTCATACATGACATGTGAATATATTGAATGATATGTTTATTTTAGAGTTAAATTTGTTAAAGTTTAACGTATGAACAATAATAATTTACCAAATATAGTGAAATTTAAATGATAACAATTAATAGCTTATTGCTTATATAAGTTAAAAGATGAATAACTTATTTTAAGACAATTTTATTATTTAAAATTGTTGCCAAACGTCTTTTATAATCTACAGCATAGAGAATTGATAACAAACGTCTTTTTTATAATCTACAGTAAGTTGTAAAGATTTATTATTTTTACCAATCATTACCAAAAAATGAATTGAGTATTTAAAATTTTAAATTTGATGCATCGCAAGTTAGGATATTGAATGATATTTAAATTGATGAGTTTAATTTTGAAAATATACGTAATTTTATGATTAAGAAATAAACATGTTTAGATGTTCGGAATTTCTGGTTAAAAAATATAGTAATATAAAATGACAATACTAATTAACATTTGACAACTTGGCAAATTTGGTAAATTTAAGGTATGAATTGATTTCATATAATAGTTAACATTCAAATTTAGTGAGCATCGAAGTATTTAAAATTTACTTAAAATAGTGAAAAATTAAAATAATTAATAGGTTAGGAAAGAAACTTACCATCATTACACACGTGAGATATATATGGTGTTCAATAACATTGGATAGAATGGTCATTAAAACTGTAAAATAAAAGAAACGTGAGATTAACACTTTTTTAAATAAAATTCGTCTAGTTTAATCAAATTTTAATCAAGTTGGTTTAGAATATCATATTGAATCATGATAAATATATATTAAACGTGTACAACGTAAAAAGGATAAAAAAAAACCTAACCATGTAATGATTTATAACTTAACCATGCTTAGCACTTGAGATGTATCAAAAAGAGATTTTAAAGATTCACAACGTAACAACCATTATCAAAAAGAGATTCAAAGGTGCGTAAAGGTAAGACTTTTCAATAAGTTAAAAAAAGATTCAAAAAATCAGCAGATTCAATGAGATTAGACATAATAATTAGAAAAAAACTGATCGATGCGTAAAGGAAAGATCGATGAAGAGTATAGATTATATACCGATTCTTGATTTGATTTTGAAGTTCGGTTGTTGAAGATTAAAGAGAGAGAGCTTCGATCAGGAACGACAATTAGGGTTTTGTTTTGTAAGAGAAGTGGTGGGATAAAGGTATGACCGGGTTTAAAAGGCTTTTATAGGGTATTAATTCAGGTGGTTTTAAACCCGCTTTTAGACCCGCGTGTAAACCCGTTTTAGGTACATATGGTTTTTGGGTGAAAAAAAGCTGAGGTGAAACGTGGTGCTGACAAGTGTCACAATGTTTTACTTGTTTATTATATAGGATAGATATAGATAGATATAGATTACACTTATTCAACCGGTTAAGACACGAGATTCTAACATAGTATATTAATATACTAGGTTTCGATACCAACATAAAGCTAATACCACATCTTCTAAAAGTTTTTATAATTAATCTCATCCGTGAATAACTAAATATCTATCTCATTATCCATTCCAAAGATTTGAATTTCTGTCGGTTTGAGTTTTTATTTATATCACTACCCACCTTTGCTTTTCACTTCCATAATAAATAAGGTTTGTCCCGATTCTTTAATGAGTAATTATTAATTTCATTAATATTTCATCGACTTTAGGTAAGTTGAAACAGCGAGTTTATTGTCGGAGGAATTGATTATAATATGAATGGAGATGGTTAAGCCACCTTCCAGAAACAAGTGAACCCTATGAATCCACGTGAAAGTGAGTTCCACAATGTTTGGTTGAGTTGTCACGTGTTTGATAGACAAATAGGAATAAAAAAAATTAGGGCGGTTGGTATCCATCCCTCTAGCTCGGAAGCTTTTAAGCGGCCCAAAACAAATATTAAAATTAGGGTTCTTTTTATCAAAAGAAAAATTATTTTGCTTTCGATGTTAAATTATGTCTCATAAACTTTGAAAATCAGGAAATTAGTTGATTTGCCTCTACCAACGGTTACAATCTATGAAAGATTAAAGACTAATTATTCTATCTACATTAGGTGTAATCTTCTCTATTCCTTTAGGCCTTCGTTTGGTTCATAGAAAATTTTAGGTGGAATTAGAATTTGGAAATGAAATTGGAATTTAAAAGAATTGTAATTAATTCCATAAAAAATTTATAATGTGTTTGATTTGCACTTTATGAATGGAATTGGAATTTACAAAAACATTAAATAACACAATTAACCCTAATCCCATCTTTCATCTTTCACACAACACTTTCATTCCACGTCTTCATCTTCATATTTCCCTGGCAAAAATCATCGAAGCTTTATCAGACTAGTTTGAAATTGAAGCTTTATCAAATCTGGATGCAAATCTTCTTCTTAATCTCCTAAATCCAAGCTTCATACTTTCCTGGCAAAAATCATCTTCATAATCTCCCAAGCCGACGCTTTATGAGATCTGGTTCCAAATCGGTTCGTTCCAAATCGATAAACCAACACAATCGTCTCCATCTGCTATGCCTTCATCGGGCTTCGTCTTCATCTTTATCGAACCACAAATCCCTGGATTTGCAGCAACTGTTCAATTTTTTTTGTAGTGCCTTCATCTTCATTTAATTTTTCATAAGTCTTCTTCATCGCTCCATATTCTAAATTCGTAGCAATTGAGACAGTCTCGTAAATTTATTTTCAATCGGTTTTGAAGCAGATGAGGCAGACGAAAATCGTTTGGCTTCAATTTGATGATAAAATTATCTAAATGACAGGGTTAATTTGATAAAATTATTTCAATTGATTTTGTATCTGGTTTTTTATTTTGTTTGTTCATTTGTTCTTCAAAGTGTTTAATCTGATTTTTTAGTTTAGAGGAATAAAAGGTCGAAGGATGAAGAGAGAGGGTATTTTGGTAATCAGAGAGGGTATTTTGGTAATCAGTTAACATTCCATTGAAAAGTTTAGAATTTCATCACAAGTGTGAATGAATGTTAAATTCCTATGGTTGTTGGAATGTTTTTCGATTCCAATTCCATCGTGTGTCAACCAAACACGTTTTCGGATGGAAAACTTTCCAATTCCTTAGAATTCTGCGAACCAAACGGACCCTTAGTTTTCTATAGAAGCATATCTTTTTAATAGGAATTTCATATATACCCTTACAAATATAAGTAAATATCATAAATACTCAATCAAAACTAAAAGCATCACATGTACTCAATTTAAATTATTTTTTACTTTATAACTATTCTATCCTTATCCATTATATGATTTTTTATAACCAACTTTTTGTTTTATTTCATACGTAAGAGATCACATGCTCTCATGTTCTTGATGACGACCATCGTGATTCTCCAAACCCATTCAGAGGGTATGGAAAACGGGAGGGGGGTGTGAATAGTTTTCTTTTAAAAAAATTCTTCTTTTAAAAGTTTATGTATGGAATACCACTTGCTTAATTTTATGTTGAAAGACTAAGTATGGAAGATCACTTGTTATTGTATGCAAGTAGATAAATAATTAAACAAGTATGTAAAAAGTTTAGGGAAAAAGATACACAACCGTTTTATAGAGGTTCATATGGATGTTAACAAATCTACTATACGCCCTCTCCCCGATTCGTTTTATAGAGTTTGCTCTACTATTCATCTCCCTTAAACGGAAGGGTGATCGATGTCGTTAGGTCGGTCAAAAACAATCCTTAAACACTTAACTAGTAAGGGTAAGAAGAGTATCGTATCCACGAGGAATCAGTGGTTAGTGGAATTGCTTAGTTTGATAATTAGAATGAAAACACACAGATCAAATAAAGATGCAACCTCCTCCAAACTTCAGATTCTAGGTTTATGCAAAACTCAGTTATTTAATTGGACACCACATAGACATAGTGTTGAAAAATCAGTTAAAATAGTAATTGAAGACAGGCTGTTGTCAGCAACCTATACAACCAGTTCCGTCACAAACCAGTATAATTCAATCACCCAATTTATGAATACCAAGTTGCCCCCTTTAGTCACCCAACCCTGCTACTAGGTTTTGTCATCAACCGAACAAGATCGTAAGGCAAGCAAACTCAAAGCACTCAAATAAACTGTTTAAAATAACTAATACATCAATCTACTCAGTTATTGTCAGAAACTAAATAGATCCAAAAACATAAATAAACTGAATCAAAACATGAAACCTATATGAACCGTCCGCCTAGAGGAAGCCACAAGTGAATTACTCGCTCATGGTGATGGAGATCATCTTCAATCTTCAAGTGGATGTTAGAATCATCCAAAATCGCCCTAGGAGTGTTGTCAAAAAGATGGATTCGAATTTGGGGAAGAAACCCCCAATTAAACACCAAAAATCGACTGTTTCCCGAAAATTCGCGTCCAAAAAACGTAACCAGCGTAAGCTTACGTCGCAACGCTGAAGCATGATGTGAATAAACTGGTTAGGCTTAGGCCTACGCTGGTCGGCGTAAGCTTACGCTGCATGGCGTAGGCTTACGCTATGTGGCGTAGGCTTACGCTGGATCCTGGGTTTCTGCCCCGTTTCTTCCGTGTCTCTTCCGACTTTTGCATCTCTCACCTAATACCTCCCAAAATCATACTTTAAGCTTTCAACACCTGCACATGCACATCTACACAAAACTTTTGTATTACACATGTTAATTTACATAAATATAATATGTTACACCCTTTAATGCATAAGACTGTGATCGCTTATCACATCCCCACACTTACTCTTTTGCGTCCCGAAAAAGAATTATGCAATGGAATCATAATTGAAACCTGCTCTCATAATCTCATACAATTAAAACATAATCACGCATTGACTGTAACAATTGGTATTTCTATCCGACTAAACCCAACCACCGATCTATTGAGCCCCTGGTTCTGTGATCTACTATCCTATTTATTACCAAGCAACAGTTTCTCTATGGGTCTCACATTCAGGAAGCTTCAACTTAGTCTAATCCCATCTCAAAGTCATGTTTAGGCACGGGTTAAACCTTATAGATTTCCCACCACTATAAACACTAATTTACGAGTTTTTGAAAATTATGGGATTATGGATCGATGGATGCATGTTTTTGAGCTTTTATTATTATTTTATGAATGAACCTAACCCAGTGGTGTTTCAATCACGCTGGAACACGATATATGACACGTAGGCTGCAGTTCTTAAGCCATGAAGTACATAAGCTTCGGAGCATGGGTGTATCCTTCAAGTCACCATCCCGAAGGGAAACACGTTCTCCTAACTTAGTCATCCAATATTGATCACTTAAGTCCAGCCCATGGGTGTATCCTTCAAGTCACCATCCCGAAGGGAAACACGTAGGCTGAACTCAAGCTCTCAATTTTGTTTAATTAAGCTCATGCAAGATGGATTATGGATTGCGGGCGTCACCAATTTTCGGATTTATTTTCATAAAAAGAAAGTGGTGTGCCAAGTAATTTTAAAAACTTATAAATTTTTGCTTATAGTGGTACCTATCACCCTATGATGACAGTTTCAACCTTGCCGAAGCCCCTAAGATAAGAACCCACAAGACATCCTGAATTAATTGTCAATTAACCCTAGATACAATATCAGGATATTTAAGCTCTTTAGATCGGTTAGGCCTACCAAAACATTACAAATCAAACGCGTTTTCTATTTATTATTGTTTTTAATCACACAAGCATAGTTTCCAATTATATCTATCATTTTCCATTTAGTTACAAAAATTCTGATCCAAGGACATTTTTGAAAATTTTTAAATTTTTATGGATTTTTCAATTTATATATATATATATATATATTTTTTTTCTATACAAACTCAGTCTCCCATCCCCACACTTAAACTCTACATTGCCCCCAATGTAGGATGAGAGACGATGAAAATAAATATGCAAAAATAAAACTATATAAAGAATTGGAAAGTACTTAGCTGGTTGCAAGCTGTAACTGTCTTCAATCCAAACTCATACGATCGTATAACATTTTCTTCGCGATCGTCATCAAAATCTGCTATTGGGTTGCCTTTTACATGAAAATCAAACTCGAACTATCACCACCCGAATGGAGACTGAGTACGGGTGGATCAATCCAAACCTGGAAAAATTAAACTCGAAACAAACCCAAAAGCATCAAACTGACTCAATGTATAACAACATAAAACTGACTCGATAAAAACCAAAAAAAAAAAAAAAAAAAAAACACACACACCTCTAAAACTCTACAAACGGGCTAGCATTCATTTGAAAACACGCACACTCACTTGAAACCCCATGAAAATTCCCCACACTTGGCCGGCTCGCACACAAAAACACAAAAAAATAAATAAATCAAACAAAGTCCTAACTCACTTTCGTAGGAATCACGAATGCATTTAACATATGCATCAAGCCTTTTAAACCCCTCGGTAGCCCGAGTGGACGAGTTGAGTCTCGTGAGGGTTTCTATTGAACACACCCGCAAAGTTCATTTAACTACACATGAATGTAAGACATACCTTAGGCTACCTCCTAAGAGTGCTAAGTTTAACGTCCTCAGCCAGACGCAGTGTACCTTACTTAGGTCATGGTGGTCGGGTGGGATGCTTGCAGTCCTCCTTCCCCGCACTCAAGTTCCTCTCATCATCCAATTTTCTCCAAGCCTTCATAAACAAAGAAAAGAGTTCTTGATCTACATCATGAACTCGCGGTTTCTTCCCTTTCCGCCTTCTCTTTCTGACCCTCTTCTTCCCATTGTCTGGAGTCTCACCATTCTTCATCTCAGCTGACCTGTCAAACACAACACAAGCATTCTCGACTGTGTGATTCACCTTTTCAGGTGATCCACATTTGTTAGCTTTCGGGGTTGGCAAGTTTGAAAATATTTGAAGACTCATTTTCTGAGCCCCAAACCTCATCCTTACCGTTCCCTCAGCACAGTTAATATTTGCCTGAGCAGTGGCCAAGAACGGTCTACCCAAAATAATAGTTGGCTCTGTGTTCTTGACACAATCCAACACCAAGAAATCCACTGGGTAATAAAACTCTCCTACCTTCACAATCACATCCTTTACAATCCCCCGAGGATGTGCGGGAGTCTGATCAGCCAACACCACGATGGTGTTAACTCTCTGTAATGGACCAAAATCGTGCTGATCATACAGACTCCTTGGAATTATACTCACAGATGCTCCAAGATCCAGCAATGCTCTATCCAGTTTAATTTCACCTATATGTATAGAAATAATAGGTGTCCCTGGATCTTGGAGTTTTGGGGGAAAGATACCCGTAAACACAACATTCACACTAACACTTAGCTTTACCTGTTCGGGACATTTGTGCCATCGTTTACGGGTACTCAAACCTTTCAAGCACTCAACACTATCAGGATTTTCTTTAAGTTCTTTCAAAAATGGTAGATTAATATTATGATTTTTAAATTTCTCCCATCTTTCATCTTGTGTTGGATCTTGTTCACTTAACACTGGTGGGAACAAAGCCGAAGGGAATGGAATTTTCAGAGATTTATTCACATTTTTATTTTTCAGATTATTTTGTGAAATTAAATCCTGATTATGATCAGATTCAGACTCACTGTACTCCACCACTTTCTCTACTACCAGTGGTGGAGTATGTTCAACATCAGAAAAATCAGATGAGGGTTGAATACTTACATCATTTAGGTGTGCACTGTTTATGGTTTGAGAATTTGAGGATTGATGTGCACTGCAAGGCTTACCTACTTCTTTGATGATGCTTGCAACAACCCCAGTTAAGTGGGAAACAAGATCTATCAAAGCTTGATGAGCTTTTGCCTGGCTCTCCTGTTGCTGCACCACTGCTTGTACCACTTTGGCCATCTCCTTCATATCTGACCGGATGACATCCAGTTCAGATTGATAGTTGTCTTGTCCAGGTGGTCCGCTCGGGTGGTAGTCTTGATTATAATTTTCCTGATAGCTTTGATACTCAGGACCACCACCATGTGAATTGTATCTTGGGCAATCTTGAGCCTAATGTCCAGTGATGCCACAGTTACTGCACGGCTCATAGTAATACTGGTCATCATGATAATTCCTGTCCATGCCAACCTGCACAAGTAGCACACCCAAGCAGTTCTGATCGAAGAAATAAACAAAATAAACAAAAAATAAAAACAGAAGTAATGAAAATCTTTTTTTTTTTTGGGTTTTGATAAGAATTAAAATCAACTAAAGACAATAAACTAAAGCAATAGAACTAAGCGCACCGATTCCCCGGCAACGGCGCCATTTTGATCGATGTCGTTAGGTCGGTCAAAAACAATCCTTAAACACTTAACTAGTAAGGGTAAGAAGAGTATCGTATCCACGAGGAATCAGTGGTTAGTGGAATTGCTTAGTTTGATAATTAGAATGAAAACACAGATCAAATAAAGATGCAACCTCCTCCAAACTTCAGATTTTAGGTTTATGCAAAACTCAGTTATTTAATTGGACACCACATAGACATAGTGTTGGAAAATCAGTTAAAATAGTAATTGAAGACAGGCTGTTGTCAGCAACCTATACAACCAGTTCCGTCACAAACCAGTATAATCCAATCACCCAATTTATGAATACCAAGTTGCCCCCTTTAGTCACCCAACCCTGCTACTAGGTTTTGTCATCAACCGAACAAGATCGTAAAGCAAGCAAACTCAAAGCACTCAAATAAACTGTTTAAAATAACTAATACATCAATCTACTCAGTTATTGTCAGAAACTAAATAGATCCAAAAACATAAATAAACTGAATCAAAACATGAAACCTATATGAGCCGTCCGCCTAGAGGAAGCCACAAGTGAATTACTCGCTCATGGTGATGGAGATCATCTTCAATCTTCAAGTGGATGTTAGAATCATCCAAAATCGCCCTAGGAGTGTTGTCAAAAATATGGATTCGAATTTGGGGAAGAAACCCCCAATCAAACACCAAAAATCGACTGTTTCCCGAAAATTCGCGTCCAGAAAACGTAACCAGCGTAAGCTTACGCCGGTAGCGTAAGCTTACGCCGCAACGCTGAAGCATGTTGTGAATAAACTGGTTAGGCGTAGGCCTACGCTGGTCGGCGTAAGCTTACGCTGCATGGTGTAGGCTTACGCTATGTGGCATAGGCTTACGCTGGATCCTGGGTTTCTGCCCCGTTTCTTCCGTGTCTCTTCCGACTTTTGCATCTCTCACCTAATACCTCCCAAAATCATACTCTAAGCTTTCAACACCTGCACATGCACATCTACACAAAACTTTTGTATTACACATGTTAATTTACATAAATATAATATGTTACACCCTTTAATGCATAAGACTGTGGTCGCTTATCAAAGGGATCACCAATACACCAACGTCTCAGTAATTAAAGGTGGTGATCACTTTATACAACGTTTCCACTCGTGGTTCAAGATCTAAGGTTGGTTTCATTTTTAACACATAAAAACTCAACCTTTTATCAAATCACCCGAGACTCCCTTTTTTAACGAAAAACTCAGATTCGACGAGATCTGTAACTGCTTTGAGCCTAACTCTTCGATCCTTAGCTACTGTTGATGATGATCGATCCTTGAGCTTTATAAATCGAATCCCGACTTTCTCTCTGTAAATCCTCTCTAGCTTTCTCTCTCTACAATTGTTTGCAAAATGATGAAATGATCAACAAAGGGGGTGGCGGCTAGGGTTTAGTCTCCCCCTCCCCTTTTGTTTTTTTGTCCCTTGTCACAATAAATCTATCTCGTTTCCTCGTTATTCTTTTTATTCCCCGAGTCTCGTTTATAAATACTATTTATTATTTAATATTTTTGGGATGTTGTATTAGGACCCGAAAAGCCGATAAGGCGGTGCGTTACATGCAAAAACAACAAAGGAACTTGTAACAACAACAAAAGAACGCAGATTTCAAGTTTTTGTTAACGCCTCATGATCACTTGACTGGCAATATTGAATGCGGTGCTGTCACCCAAGCGTAAAATAGCACAACGTTGGGGGATGAGTGTTCAAGTTGAAAGGTAGATGTTTTTTATGTTTTGTTTTATTAAAAGTAGTATTTTTATTTTCTTTTATTCTTGTAAATTTTTTTCATTTTTATTGATTTGTATTTTTTTATTTTTAAATTTAATGAAATGATATTTTTTTCCTAATTTAAATTAATGTTTTATTTTTAAATTTATATAAATATTTGTTTACAGATGGAGAGGGAAGCATTTCCCTTTTAAGGATGGTTAGGGAATGGATGTAACATCCGTGATTTTTTCATATAATATTTTATTTTATTTTGCTTTAATAACAATTGTGACGTGACATTTCTCGTTATAACATACGTGTCACACCATATCAATTATCATATTACAAACGTGCGACAATCCGGAGTTTTGAGATTTCATTTTATACATTCACAAATTATATATACACATATTATATTATTATAGATAATAAATTAATAAAAAGGTGATTTTATATTTTATTTTTTTATATTTTCAGAGAATAGTATTAGAAATGAAAATATATATATATATACATATATATATATATATATATATGTATGTATCTTGTTTTTCTATTATAAAATTTCTAAACTAAATGTGGTTATTAAAAGAATTGGAAACTTGGACCCTGGATCTATCAAACGCAAGTTTGACTTCGGAAAGTCAAACGCGCATAAACACCCCCTAATTCTCCTTAATCCGCGATCGAACGTTCCTTTTTTTTTTTGAATCCTAAACATTCATGACTGATTAATGACTACATATCAAGCTCTAATTTGAGAGATTTGGAACCCAATTTGGTATATCACGTAACTGGGTATGAGATTTACGTAATCACCTAAATCAAGCCCCAATCTCGCGAATATCGTTTGAAATACCAGTTGTTAACGCGTTCAAAACTTCATATATATTCCCCCTAACCCGTCACAATCGAAATCACCACAAATCACTTTTTTCTTTCTCTCCCGATCTCTCCCGATCGGCCCTCTCGGCTTCAAGCAAGTTCGAGTCAGGTGTGTTCTTGAAGGCCGACTACAGGTATCCTCCTTTTCTCTGTTATTCGCATCTCATTCTTCTGTCTTTAACGATTTCAAAATTAGGGTTAAAGGGGGGAGGGGTCTGGTTTACGATGGAATTGTGTAGGAAAGAAGCTTCAACAGTAAAACTTGTTTTAAATTCGTTTTCTGATTCAATAGCAATCAAGTAGCCTAGAGCAACTGGTTAAGGCTCTAACCCTTTCTACCACAGGTTATGGGTTTAAGCCTAAGCCACTGCTTCTTTTCCTGCACTTGTTTTTCCTGTTTTGGAGTTTTCTCTCAAGCACACATTCACACACACACACACACACACACATATATATATATAAGAAAACTCAATTTTTATGAGAAAACAAAAAAACTACTTATTTAAGGTAAAAAATAATAATAAAAAAAATGATAACTCAAAAAATAAATCAAAAATTAAAAAACTGATCCTTAGCCCTTGTTTCCCACGTCGTCCTCGTTAAAATAAAAAAAAAAGTAGTGGGTTTAGCTTTTGGATTTAGTTTTTTGAGTTTAGTTTAGTTTTAATGTTAGGTTTTTGGAGGGGTGGGGTGGGGTGGGGGTTTAGGTTTTTGGGGGGTAGGTAGGGTGGGATTAAGTTTTTGGGTGGGGGTGGGGTGGGGGTTTAGGTTTTTGGGGGTGGGTTAGGCTTTTTGGTTTAGTTTTTGGGTTTAGTTGTAACGAACCAAAATCCGGATTTCGTTTTCAAATAAATAAATATTCTAATAAATATTATAGTGAAAATAATATATTAGAAATAAGTTGAAACAAGTGGGTTTCAAGTTAGTAATGAGTTGTGTTAGTTTTTAGCTTATTATGGAATGAAATGGGTGAAATAAAAGTTGAGGGGCCAAAAGTGTAAATGGCAAATTTCTGCCATTTTTACTAGTGGAAGTCAAAATAGAACCCATTTGGTGTTTGGGGTCGTTCATAGCAAGAGGAGAAAAGGAGAAAATCGATTGTGGAGCTAAATCGTGCATTTGAACTCGTATTTGTGAAGGTTTTGGCTCACACAACACATTCCTAACATCAAGTAAGTGTAATCTTTCATTGATTTCACATTTGAATGTGTTAGTAGGTGGGTTTTGTAGAAATCCAGAAATTTTGTATGCATGTGGTAAATTGGTGCTAGATTGTGGATAATCTAGCTAAACTAAAGGTAAAGAGTGGTGATTAACATCCTAGAACCCTTTGATTTTGATTATGAGAAGTTAGGGTTCATATGGTGAAAATTGGGGGTGTTTGGATCATGATGCTAGAATGTTGAATTAGTGATGATTAAGTGTTTAGGTGGTTTTAGACACTTGAATGAACACCAAATTGACCTAATAAAAGTTATTGAATGAGAAATTAGTGTCAAGGTATTGGAAAGAAAACTCAAGTAGGTGAGTTTGTATTGAAAGAGGGTGTTTGATTATGGGAATATGTCACACCCCCAATTTCAACTAACGGAGTTTTACCATTTGAGAAGTGACAAACCAGGATCTCAGTCATTAGTTACATTGAACGACTCTATATGGGACTCAAATGAAAATATTATATCAACCAGAGTAAATGCGGAAGCAATAAAAGAAAGTAAATGCGCAAAACAAACGCGCCCAAAAAGTCCAGTCCAAACATAAATCAAAACAGTCCAAACGTAAATGAAGACAGTCCGAACGTAATAAAATATAATTCAAAAGTAGGACTCCATGCATGTCCTATATGTGCACCTATGCCTTATCTTAGCAACCTGAGAAAACATGTAAGAAAAGATGTCTACACGAGGTTGGTGAGTTCACAGGTTTCAATATATAAATAAACGTTTACCAGATTATTGCACATTCAATATGTATCTATAGGTAGCTAACCTACGTTTCATGTTTAACTTAAGCGCTCGCAACCGAAGCAGACCGGTTGTTTATGTAATCCCCAGAAAATTTCCGGCTTTATTTTAACTACTCCGACACTTGTAATACCAGTATCTGGTGACTTTCATTTATAAAACTGTCTCATTTGCCCATTACATTTCATAAGTATTTATACATACATTTAATGCAATTATTTCAAATCCTAAAGTAATAAATATTTATGTAGGGTATTATGTAAATAATAATTGTTATCCCTCTTTTATATAAATATATATGTACATACCAAGTTATTTTCTAAACCTATATATATACATATAAACAATTTACAAAAAAGTAAAATCAATCAGGGTTTATGTGTCTCAATCAAAATTAATCTTATTTAGTAAATTACATTTTGATTTATTTATTTATAACCTTTAAATTATAACTAAATGATTTATTTGATTTTATAAAAATTTCTAGATTAAATGATTTCATGACTTATAAATGTCCAGGGTTGAAAATGTAATTTTTGAAACCTAAATTCCAATTAAAAATAAGTTACATACATAAAATAATAAAGCCTTAAAAGCCCAAGGACCTTTTTGGCCAAACCCTGAAAATGTAGGGGCATGGTTGCAACATCCTAGTGAAACCCCTTCTTCCCCATTCTGATCGCGTGTTCGAGTCCCACACCCACCTGTTCTTGCACGTTTATTCCCGAACTCGCGTTTGTGATATTCTCGCACAAAACTGAAACCGGCAAAACGATCGTGGCACCTAATCGATCCATTTGCCACACGTAATTGGATTTTTATGAAGTAACCATGGTATGACTCGTAACCGTTCTTAACCTTGAATGCCATTTAATTTATCGAACCCTTACTGCCCAAAATGCCTATAAATAGCGGTCCCAAATCATTGACGACATCCGTTGTAAACTCCCCACACCCTCAAATCCATCGCATCTTGTCCCTAAGCTCGAATTACAGTCGGAAGAAGCCGAAGCTGCGTACCGAGTCTCCCTCTCTCTTTACTTAACCATTGTAGGTATATTTTAGGTCTATGAGTTCGTCTTGAGCTAGGGATCAATAGCCCTATGGTTTCGGGCTCGAACCGTTGACCCATGGGGAATATTAAGGGGCTAGGGTTACGGGTATCCATTAGGGAAGAAGATGGATTTGGGTTCGCGTGTTTTAACCAAAACGAAACCAAACCAGACCCGGCTTCATGCCCTGGTCCGATGGTTAGTGTGTGCACATGTGTTCGACCCGGAAGTGGCGCGGGTTCGAGTCCCCGCCACCGTTTTTCTTATTTTAATTTATTTTCCTTTGCTATTTTAATGCATTATTTCATATTTAAAAATTTCAATTTAAATTTTATAAATTCTGCAAATATATCCTGAAAGTTTTAATATAAAATAATGTTTATTTATTTTGCTAAAAATATAAAGCATTTTTTTTCTTCTTAGTTAATTAAGGGAAATGATTTATTTAAGCAAATTTAATTATGTTATTTACCTATATATCATTTCACAAATTTTAACTATATGTTTAGATATTATTAAACTCTCTTAAATTTATATTATAGAAAGAATAATTATTTGAATACTTATAAAATGCCTAAATAATTATTTTATACAAAGATCAATTAATTATATTTAAAGCTTACTTAGTCTTTTATAATTCATATTAAATGAGTTAAGTAATAGATTGATTAACTATTTTTATTTACAAATTAATTAACCATTTTATTTACAATAACTAATAATTAATTGACCATTTCATTTACATAGAATCAATTAATTAAACCTTTACCATCTAAAAATTTATTTATAAATTAGAGTAGATATTATTTAAACTATTCTATAACATTAATTTATAAATATCTTTAGAATGATTATAAATTAATTAGAAGTCTTGAATAATTCTAACTAATTTATAAACCTTTTTATTTATCTAACACTCAATATTTCTATGTTCCTACAACATATATGCATACAAGCCCATCTTCAAACCCAAACCCCCGTGAAACCCTAAAGTTTCAATAATTCCTTAATTCAATTTAGATCGTACATTAAATTTAGAGTATCATTACACATGTAGGTTTATTGTGAAAAGTCCTCACGAGACCTATTCATCTTACCAATTCATACCAACTCTAGCTTCAATACAAGTGAGTTCATAGCCCCCTTTCTCTTTACTATTGTTTACAAATACTCGGGCATGCTATTCACTATGTGCTTTATGTCTTAAACTACTTGGTGACCATTACATGTGTTCATGCTAGTACATTCATTAACCTGCTACCCGTAGTACCTAACATGATCATTTATAGGGGAATCCGATTCTAGTTAACACGAACCTTGGCGGGTTTTGTGTGTAACATATTACTATTTTTCCAAAACACAATCAGTGAGATTGTACTTACCAGTTTTTCCATTTACTACGGATTGAATTGTACGCTTGGAACTTTGTATGTTTTCACATTTATGCCATAGTTACGCTTTGAACAGGATTGAATTACAAACACTTTTTACTTAACTTTTGTAAGTGTCAAAACCTATGTTACTCACCAACTACTTGTAGTTAACATTTACTCACATGTTTCAGGTACACCAATTTGAGGACCCTACCTGCTCATCTAGGACTTGGACCTAGTTTAATTTAAATTATGTTATGTTTTGAACGTTTCGTTTTCCATTCCCTATGTAACGGATGATTTTAAGTTGATGAATAAATATTGTCATTTAATAATAGATGATCATGTGCTTATGAACAACCGCGTCAGCTCCGACGTTTAATCCGCCGCCGGCCGGGGTGTGACAGTTTATTTGCCTCCTACCAGGTCTATCAACTCTGGCGATGTGAGTAGGCTAACATTTCATCCGTTCGACCTCAAATCGAGTTAGCGCGACTAACGCGGTGTGATTTTTCAAACTCAGTAGTACTACTAAACATTACCTCGCTAAGATCCATATTAACGGTCTGATGTGTGTTGAGGACTTTCAGTGATAGTGTGTTACGCTTAGCTTTAACATTGATAACATATGAATTATAATAATCTCAAAAATAATTGTGACATGCTTTCTCCCCCAAGTTAAAACAGAAAACTCACCTGATTGCGTAGGAAGTAATCACACAAGTATGAGATTGAAATCTCAAGCGTTAGCCCGACATGGCTCACGAATGCCCTAGAATTACAACATAATTATTAGGGATAAAATGGGATATGTGACAACGACACGGAATGAGGAACGTCCTAAAAAAACGTTCTAAAGATCAGGGAGTAGACGAATGTGTCCACGAGAATAAAATGATGCTTAAACTAATCAATTAAGAAAACTATGATTTGTGACGAGAGATAATTAATAAAATATAATAAATGTATCCGAGCGTTTTCGTCATTAAATAATGACCTAAGAAAATAATATAATGTATATATTATTTTTAGATTTAACAAAGTATCATCATAACAATTATGTGTTAAAAATAATAAGTCTATTATTTTATTCAAACACATAAATGTGTATAACAAATAAATATTATATATATATATATATATATATTTGAAACGTCTCACCATATTTACAAACGTAGTGAATCAATATTTAAATAACTAATATTTTAACCGGAGTCACGGAGTGAAATATATTATTTTATTTGAAAACACATATTTAATAATAATATAATATATTATTATAATATTGAGAAAAATAATAACGATGCGTTAAAAATCCCAAACCCGAGCCTACGGGTGGTTTTTCCGATTCAAAACACATAATATATTAATATAATAATATAGTAATTGATTTTATAAATAAAATCCCATTAAAATGCATATTTAAAAAGAAAACTGGGGAGGAGGGTTCGAACCCGGGTCTCTTCCCCAACAGCCAACAGTCTTAACCAATCGATCTGTAACATCCCAAAATAAATAAAAACCCAAATAAAAGAAAAAGGAAGGTGGGCTTGGCTAGGGGCCGGCCCATGGGCCCGAAAACTGAGAAGAACCCTTCTAATCAGTAGCCATTTCCTCCTGTGTCCTTCATTTTCTTCCTGCGCAAGAACCTTAGAGAGAGAGAGAGAGAGATCGTCTAGAGAGAGAAAGCTCGGATCAAGCTCAAAGTCTCGAGGATTGTTGCTCAACATCTCTGGAGCATAAAGGAACGAGAAGGAAGCTATAACAGGTAATTATTATGCCTAAATCTGAGTTTTTGTAACTTTCGGGTTTCGGGTTAATAATCGAGTAAAGGTTTAGATTTTTACGTGTGAAACTGGAAACAAACCACGGGTTTGGGTTCATGGGGGAAAATGGAACATTTCGAACGTAAAAAGTTCAAAGCTTGATCGATTAGAACAAAGGGACCAGATCTAGGGTTCTGTTTGGGGAAGAAGACTGCACAGTCGAAACTACTAGTTTCGATATGGACGCATCTATCGAAACTACCTAGTTTCGACAGGGGCAGACCCATCGAAACTACCATAGTTTCAATATAGACCCAAGACCTTAACTAAGAATTTATATAAGTCATACGACTCGAAACTACTTAGTTTCGATAAGAAGCAGTGACTCGAAACTACTTAGTTTCGATAAGAAGCAGTGACTCGAAACTACTTAGTTTCGATAAGAAGCCAGGGCTCGAAACTACATAGTTTCGATAAGGAGCCAGGACTCGAAACTACCTAGTTTCGATAATGAAACCATGACCCGAAACATCTGAGTCAAGCCTAGTAATGTCTAAGTGTCCCCTAGGAACACAGCCTTACGCCTATGACTTGATTATACAGATTGTGGGTGACCATAGTGACATTCAGGAACCGGCTAGGTGTAAACAGAAACGATTCATCTGGTGAGTTCTTATTGCCCTTTTTCCTAATGGTTTTGGGCTGGCATGCATACTGGTATAGTATTTTATAAAAATGTTATTTTTATAAAATGAAAGGCAAAGTATAGTATTTTATAAAAATGTTATTTTTATAAAATGAAAGGCAAAGTATAGTATTTTATAAAAATGTTATTTTTATAAAATGAAAGGCAAAGTATAGTATTTTATAAAAATGTTATTTTTATAAAATGAAAGATAAAGAACAAAAGAGCATAGTATTATCTTTTAAACAATTTTTTGAAAGATAACAATGAGCTAAAGAAAGAACGATAAAGGAGCCGTACTTCGGTACAGCTCGACAGTGACAGTGACAGTGACAGTGACAAATACCATGTTATATGCTTATGTGTTAATATGTGTTATTTGTCTATATGAAAGTTATGTGATTGCATTTCTATTTGTGTAATAGTGTAATTGCATTGCATAGTAGTTGCATAGTAGAAAGTCCTGCAGGCATGCTAAAGTAGAAGTCTCACCCTGAGGTGTGAGCAATGCTAAAGGAGTCTTACACTTCGGTGTAAGCAATGCTAAAGGAGTCTTACACTTCGGTGTAAGCAATGCTAAAGGAGTCTTCACTTCGGTGTAAGCGAGAAAGTCTCACCCTGAGGTGTGAGCAATGCTAAAGGAGTCTTGCACTAACGTGCAAGCGAGAAAGAAAGTCCTACCCTGAGGTGTGGGCAGCGCTAAAGTAAAAGTCTTACCCTGAGGTGTAAGCAAGATAGGGATCTGGTCCTCGGACCACGATCCATATGTGATAGTTAAAGTATGATAAAGTCACTTGTCAAGTATAAGTGAAATGATAGACAGAGTACAGTGGGACACCCTAACGGGTTTCCTTAAAGATAAAGTTTTAATGACAGATAGTAACGTAACAGATTTATAATTGTAACGTTGTAAAGTTTTAAAGTAATAGTTAAAAGTTTATTTCAAAGAAGTGAAAGTAAAGCTTATTTTATTTTAATAAAACTAAGCTACCAAAGATAAAGTTTACAGTTTAAAGTAAAGAGGGAACTCACCAGCGTTAGCTGACTTTTAGTATGCATGACAGGTAAAAAGGGTAAAGCTAAAGAAAAGTGAAAGAGCCATGTGGGCTGGATAGCATGGACATCGGGCTGCGGTATTGAAGACTGACATTTCCAATCCTGATAGTTCATGTTATAGACAATATTTCATGTTTTAGTTTGATGAATGATTTGAATTAAAGACTTCCGCTGTAATAGATTCTGATTTCCGGTTTAAGAACTATGTTTGTTATGTTGTGTGCCAACTATGAGATGTACCCGTTTTGGGGCGTTTCAAGTTGGTATCAGAGCCATAGTTTGAGAGATTCAGACATTTGCGATAATGTCTGAACTTAAACTGAGAATGGGACAAAGCAAAGGAAGGAAAGGAATGTCAGTCGGAGCAGCCCGTCCATGGAAAGATAGTAGACAGAAGGTAGTCAATGTCCTTACATAGAACATAGACAATAACGCCTTAGTACAGATAGCAGAAAGTAGATGCTTTAGCATAAATAGTACATAGTACATGCCTTAGCACAGACAGTAGACAGTAGATAGTACGTGCCTTATAGTAGAAACTCTGAACTTGGATGCAAATGTTACTCGGAAAGGAAATGTTCAGAACCCGAGTAGTAAAGTAAATTAGTAATTTCATACCTGTCTCTGTAATTAGTAATTTACAGTACTCGAGGTGTTCTAAATTGTTACCTATCTTGATAACACGAGCTATCTTTGTTCACAGTAGACACTAAATGGCTAGAGCAAAGAGAGGAGGTCGCACTGGGGGTCGTACTGGTCGTCGAGGCCGACCTCCAGGTAACCGGAACCGTCCTGAAGAAAGTGAGCACTCCCGCAACGAAGCTGAATCGGTGCATATGGAGCATAATGATAGTGGGAACCATATGTCGGCTCCTAACGATGCCCCTAATGAGGCGCTTGAGTTGGAACCGATTGTGAAAGAAGCTATAGCGGCAGAGGTTACTTCAATCTTGAAGAAAGTTCTACCAGAAGCATTGGGCGAGGCCCTTAAAGAGTTTAATATAGGGAAGAAAGAAACGAAAGAGGAAAGCAGCAAGAGACTTGGAGTCACTGACAGTGATGATTCTGATTATGAAATGGCAACCCGGGGTTGCAACTATAAGTCCTTTCGGGGGTGTGACCCGCCGAAGTATGATGGACGGAAAGATGCTGTTGCCACTTTTGAGTGGATAGAGAGAATGAATGGGGTGATCAACATTAGTGAGTGCCGTGATGATCAAGCGGTCAAGTTTGCCGCTCACTCATTCACTAATGAGGCATTAAGCTGGTGGAGATCGATCGAAAGAATCAAGTCTTCTGCTGAGATGAAAAAGATGAAATGGGACGACATGAAAAAGCTGCTAATCACTAAGTTCTGCCCGCAGAACGAGATTGACAGAGTTGAGAGGGAATTTCTGGGGCTCTGTGCTGGTAGTATGACTCATCGCCAGTATACCTCCAAATATCAAGAGTTGGCTCAGCTGGTTCCACATCTGGTGGACACTGAGGAAAAGAGGATTAAGTACTACATCAAGGGACTACCACAGAAAGTCCGTGTGCACGTGAAAGCTAATGCTCCCACGAGTTTTGAATCTGTGGTATCACTTGCTGGGATAGTTTATGATGACTTCGAATCCGCAGACCCACTGCCTACTGAGAAGAAAGTGACCAATGCCGTTAAACGGCCAGCTAAAGAGTGGGCGGGGCCGGAGACGAAGAAACTGAGGATTGAAGATGGGGTTGAATGTGCTAAGTGTGGCAGGAAGCACTCGGGCGAGTGCCGAGTTGGGTTAAATATGTGCTATAGGTGCGGAAAGACCGGACACTACTCTCGAGAGTGTCCCGGGGCACAGTCTTGTTATAACTGCGGGATACCTGGCCACATGGCCAAAGACTGTCGGAAACCCAAGGCTACTGGCACCGAGAAGGGTAAAGAACCTGAGAAGCCGAAGGCAAGGACCCGGGCGTATGCACTGACACAGGAGGAGGCTAGGGGAGACCCAGATGTTGTGTCAGGTACGTTCATCCTTGACCACACTTATGTTTCAGTATTATTTGATTCGGGTGCCAGTAGGAGTTTTATATCATCTTCTAAGTGTAAAAGAATGAAATGCAAAGTTACTAGAGTAGAGCAGGCCTTTAATGTGGAAACCGCAGTGGGCAAGACCACGATAGTAATTTAATTGGTAGATAATTGCACGATAAAGATTCATGGCCATAGATTCCCAGTTAGGTTGTATGTTATGACCTTGGGAGGATTCGATATAGTTTTGGGTATGGATTGGTTAGCTGCCAACGAAGCCCGGATAATATGTAGACGAAAGATAGTTCAGCTCAAAGCTCCAGACGGTGGCGAGGTTTTGGTGTACGGGGATCGCGACGGTTCACTAACGAACGTCATATCAATGATAAAGGCAGAGAAGTATATAGGGCGCGGATGCGAGGCCTACCTGGCCTATGTGATAGACAATGATGTAAAGGTGAGAGAGTTAAAAGACGTACCAGTTGTATGTAATTTTCCGGGGGTGTTTCCTGAGGAGTTGCCTGGGTTACCACCTGACCGGGAGACAGAGTTCCAGATAGACTTAGTGCCAGGTGCCCAGCCCGTGGCTAAAGCACCGTACCGACTTGCACCTCTGGAGATGAAAGAGCTGATGGTACAGTTGGAAGAACTTTTGGATAGAGGATTTATCAGACCAAGCATTTCTCCATGGGGTGCTCCGGTTCTGTTCGTAAAGAAGAAAGATGGTGCCATGAGAATGTGCATCGACTACAGAGAGTTGAACAAGCGTACAGTAAAGAACAAATATCCGCTACCAAGGATCGATGATCTGTTCGACCAAGTACAGGGCGCCAGATGGTTCTCCAAGATCGATCTGCGGTCGGGATATCATCAGTTAAAGGTAAGAGAAGAGGACATACCTAAGACAGCGTTTCGCACGCGTTATGGGCATTACGAGTTTCGCGTGATGTCTTTCGGCTTGACGAACGCTCCGGCAGCATTCATGAGTATGATGAACCAGGTGTGTAGACCGATGCTAGATAGGTCGGTGATAGTGTTTATAGACGACATACTCATTTATTCGAAAAGTGAAGGTGATCATGCTTGTCATCTTCGAGAAGTACTAGAGACGCTACAAAAAGAAAAGTTGTATGCCAAGTTCTCCAAATGCGCGTTCTGGCTTAAGGAAGTCCAATTCTTAGGTCACGTTATCAACGCAGACGGCATTATGGTTGACCCGGCTAAGATAGAGGCAGTACAGGAATGGGAAACCCTGAAGACGCCAACCGAGATTCGGAGTTTTCTGGGATTGGCAGGTTACTATCGAAGGTTCATTCAGGACTTCTCGAGAATAGCTTCGCCACTAACAAAGTTGACACGTAAAGAAGTAAAGTACGAATGGGGTCAGGCTCAGTCCAAAGCATTTGAAGAGTTAAAGAAGAAGTTGACCCAAGCCCCAGTGTTAGCACTACCCGACGGTAACGAGGACCTGGTGGTATATTCTGACGCATCGGGACAAGGGTTAGGGTGTGTTTTGATGCAGAGGGGAAAGGTGATCGCGTATGCGTCACGACAGCTAAAGATCCACGAAATTAACTACCCGACTCACGATTTGGAGCTCGCGGCAGTTGTTTTTGCGTTAAAGATTTGGAGGCATTACCTCTACGGAGTGAAATGCACGATTTATTCGGATCACAAGAGCTTGAAGTATTTCTTCGAACAGAAAGACCTGAATATGCGGCAAAGGCGGTGGTTAGAATTGCTGAAAGACTATGACTGTGAGATCCTATACCACCCGGGAAAGGCGAATGTGGTCGCTGATGCCCTAAGTCGTAAGGAGAATCGTTCTCCTATTAGGGTAAAAGCGTACCAGTTAGTGATAACCCCAGATTTTATGACAGAGCTAGAAGCAGCACAGAAGGAAGCACTAAAGGAAGAGAACATAAAGAAAGAAAGAATGGTCGGTCAACAGACAAAGTTAGAATTAAACACTCATGGAGTGAGGACCAGGTGTGGTCGCATGTGGGTACCGAAGGGCGGAGAGCTTAGGGCCAAAGTACTTGACGAGGCCCATAAGTCTCGATATTCCATCCACCCAGGAACCACGAAAATGTACCAGGATTTGAAAAAAGAGTATTGGTGGCCTAACATGAAGAATGATGTGACCGGATATGTAAGCAAGTGTCTGACTTGCTCACAAGTTAAAGCAGAGCATCAGAAACCGTACGGGAAGATCCAGCCTCTGGAAATACCCGAATGGAAGTGGGAGCGTATCACCATGGACTTTATTACAAAGCTGCCCCGCACAGCAAAAGGCCATGATACGATTTGGGTTATAGTGGATCGTCTGACAAAGAGTGCACATTTCTTGCCAATTCGCGAAACGTACTCATCTGAGAAGTTGGCAGAAGTATTTATCAATGAAATTGTCTCTCGACATGGCGTACCGTTATCAATTGTATCTGACCGGGACACCCGATTTACATCGAGGTTCTGGAAAAGATTTCACGAGTCAATGGGTACAAGACTGAACATCAGCACGGCTTATCATCCACAGACGGATGGTCAATCAGAAAGGACCATCCAGACGTTAGAGGATATGCTCCGCGCATGCATTATAGACTTTGGTGGCAGTTGGGATAGTCACCTACCATTGGCAGAGTTCTCCTACAACAACAGCCACCACACCACTATTGGTATGCCGCCTTACGAAATGTTGTATGGTAGAAGATGTCGAACCCCGGTCTGTTGGGGCGAGGTAGGACAGAAAGAGTTGGGGAGTTTAGAGGTAGTCACAACAACCTCTGAAAAGATTGACCAGATCAAGGCCAGAATGAAAGCTGCACAGGACCGTCAAAAGTCCTACGCGGATAAAAGGCGAAGACCAATCGAATTCAAGGTCGGGGATCAAGTACTATTGAAAGTATCTCCCTGGAAGGGGATCATTCGATTCAGAAAGAGAGGGAAGTTAAGCCCAAGATTCGTCGGGCCTTTCAAAATACTAGCACGGGTTGGTGAAGTCGCTTACCGGTTAGAATTACCTGATGAGCTGAGTGGAATTCACCCAACCTTCCACGTGTCGCACTTGCGCAAGTGCCTGGCCGACGAATCGGCACACGTGACACTTGACGACATCGAGATAGATAATAGCCTCAATTACATCGAGGAACCCGTCGCCATACTAGACAGGAAAGAAAAGCGGTTACGGAATAAAGCGATACAGTTAGTCAAAGTACAATGGAAGCATCGTAAAGGGTCGGAAGCCACATGGGAAACCGAGACAGAAATGAAAGAGTCGTACCCGCACCTGTTTGACTTATAACAGGTTTCGAGGACGAAACCTTTCGTAAGAGGGGTAGACTTGTAACATCCCAAAATAAATAAAAACCCAAATAAAAGAAAAAGGAAGGTGGGCTTGGCTAGGGGCCGGCCCATGGGCCCGAAAACTGAGAAGAACCCTTCTAATCAGTAGCCATTTCCTCCTGTGTCCTTCATTTTCTTCCTGCGCAAGAACCTTAGAGAGAGAGAGAGAGATCGTCTAGAGAGAGAAAGCTCGGATCAAGCTCAAAGTCTCGAGGATTGTTGCTCAACATCTCTGGAGCATAAAGGAACGAGAAGGAAGCTATAACAGGTAATTATTATGCCTAAATCTGAGTTTTTGTAACTTTCGGGTTTCGGGTTAATAATCGAGTAAAGGTTTAGATTTTTACGTGTGAAACTGGAAACAAACCACGGGTTTGGGTTCATGGGGGAAAATGGAACATTTCGAACGTAAAAAGTTCAAAGCTTGATCGATTAGAACAAAGGGACCAGATCTAGGGTTCTGTTTGGGGAAGAAGACTGCACAGTCGAAACTACTAGTTTCGATATGGACGCATCTATCGAAACTACCTAGTTTCGACAGGGGCAGACCCATCGAAACTACCATAGTTTCAATATAGACCCAAGACCTTAACTAAGAATTTATATAAGTCATACGACTCGAAACTACTTAGTTTCGATAAGAAGCAGTGACTCGAAACTACTTAGTTTCGATAAGAAGCAGTGACTCGAAACTACTTAGTTTCGATAAGAAGCCAGGGCTCGAAACTACATAGTTTCGATAAGGAGCCAGGACTCGAAACTACCTAGTTTCGATAATGAAACCATGACCCGAAACATCTGAGTCAAGCCTAGTAATGTCTAAGTGTCCCCTAGGAACACAGCCTTACGCCTATGACTTGATTATACAGATTGTGGGTGACCATAGTGACATTCAGGAACCGGCTAGGTGTAAACAGAAACGATTCATCTGGTGAGTTCTTATTGCCCTTTTTCCTAATGGTTTTGGGCTGGCATGCATACTGGTATAGTATTTTATAAAAATGTTATTTTTATAAAATGAAAGGCAAAGTATAGTATTTTATAAAAATGTTATTTTTATAAAATGAAAGGCAAAGTATAGTATTTTATAAAAATGTTATTTTTATAAAATGAAAGGCAAAGTATAGTATTTTATAAAAATGTTATTTTTATAAAATGAAAGATAAAGAACAAAAGAGCATAGTATTATCTTTTAAACAAGTTTTTGAAAGATAACAATGAGCTAAAGAAAGAACGATAAAGGAGCCGTACTTCGGTACAGCTCGACAGTGACAGTGACAGTGACAGTGACAAATACCATGTTATATGCTTATGTGTTAATATGTGTTATTTGTCTATATGAAAGTTATGTGATTGCATTTCTATTTGTGTAATAGTGTAATTGCATTGCATAGTAGTTGCATAGTAGAAAGTCCTGCAGGCATGCTAAAGTAGAAGTCTCACCCTGAGGTGTGAGCAATGCTAAAGGAGTCTTACACTTCGGTGTAAGCAATGCTAAAGGAGTCTTACACTTCGGTGTAAGCAATGCTAAAGGAGTCTTCACTTCGGTGTAAGCGAGAAAGTCTCACCCTGAGGTGTGAGCAATGCTAAAGGAGTCTTGCACTAACGTGCAAGCGAGAAAGAAAGTCCTACCCTGAGGTGTGGGCAGCGCTAAAGTAAAAGTCTTACCCTGAGGTGTAAGCAAGATAGGGATCTGGTCCTCGGACCACGATCCATATGTGATAGTTAAAGTATGATAAAGTCACTTGTCAAGTATAAGTGAAATGATAGACAGAGTACAGTGGGACACCCTAACGGGTTTCCTTAAAGATAAAGTTTTAATGACAGATAGTAACGTAACAGATTTATAATTGTAACGTTGTAAAGTTTTAAAGTAATAGTTAAAAGTTTATTTCAAAGAAGTGAAAGTAAAGCTTATTTTATTTTAATAAAACTAAGCTACCAAAGATAAAGTTTACAGTTTAAAGTAAAGAGGGAACTCACCAGCGTTAGCTGACTTTTAGTATGCATGACAGGTAAAAAGGGTAAAGCTAAAGAAAAGTGAAAGAGCCATGTGGGCTGGATAGCATGGACATCGGGCTGCGGTATTGAAGACTGACATTTCCAATCCTGATAGTTCATGTTATAGACAATATTTCATGTTTTAGTTTGATGAATGATTTGAATTAAAGACTTCCGCTGTAATAGATTCTGATTTCCGGTTTAAGAACTATGTTTGTTATGTTGTGTGCCAACTATGAGATGTACCCGTTTTGGGGCGTTTCACGATCCGCTAGGACAATCGCAAAAGGATTCTAATTTAAATGTTTTTAACATAGAACTCTAATAGGTTTCCTTCCCATAAGCATACAAGTTCGAAACCCGTCCCAATATCATCAGATTCAATCGCGAATCAACAAAGGATCATAGGGGTTTGGTTAATCGAGTCAAGGCGAACCTGTGTATGAGTTTAATTTCAAAAATAAAAGGTTTTGAATCGTTAAATTAGGTTTGAGCAAACCGAAACCCTAAACAAGAACATGGAATTTAATCTGTCGAATTCGATAATAAAACTGATTTGATTCATATGGCTTTCAAAGAGTTGAAGATTTCGAAGCTGTTCATATAGTTTAATTGAATTGGAATTGCGTTTTGGTTAGAGTTTGACTAAACCCGATCACGCATGAACCCTAGACTCAGATTGTGTTAAACCCGATAGTGAAAGCCCGAATTAACATATGGCTTTTACTAAACAAACGATTGCGATTCTAGCCATGTAGGTTAATTGAATTGAGGTCGAGTCTAGACTGGGGTTCGATTAAACCGAATATGGGATGAACCCTAGAATCTGTTCTTGATCGATCTGATGTTATAAGATCTAATTGGCATAGGGCTTTCAATATAAAGATCAAAACGAAGCTAAGGATATGTTTAATTACCAGAATGATGTACGAATTGATGGGGTTCGAGCAAAAGGAGTTTCGATTTGACACGTTTGATCTCCTGTGCTACTGGCCTCGCTTTCGATCGAATTGTTGTGTGCAACTGGTTCTCTAACACTCGTACCGGATGTGCAGGAGTTCAATTGTAGAGTGAATAATCGAATTGATCGACTTTGATAGAGGTGGGGGGACGTTTTCGACGGTTACGTCTTTGAATACCCATAATGGGATTAATTCGCGCATAATGGTGACGTTAATTGATTCAATAATGAACGCCAATGACTTAATCGTGTATTTCAGTTACTAATCCATGCATACAATCGATCATGGATTCGAATTTGGGTCAAAAGATTACGGGTTTGACTTTAAAAAGTCAACATGATTTAAACTTGAATTGATTTTGACTTTGGGAGTCAACAAATCAGGTTTTGCAAATTTGCATGACTAGTCCCTATAGTTTGAGATTAAATATTAACAGAGTCAGTCCCTGTGGTTAGAGATTTGGGTTAATGATCAGTCCCTGTGGTTAGAGATTTGGGTTAATGGGGTTAGGTTCTAACAGAAAATTAATGGGAATTCTAACCGAGTTAGCTTGAAAAGTCGGAGTGTCACAGAATAACCCAAACGGGTCAGTTTGGGTTGGGAATGGAAATTGGGTTGTGAACTCAATTGTAATGTGATTTTGATGAATGTTAGATTACTAAACTAGGTGTATATGTTTAGGTAATCAAATTGCAAAGCTAGAAGGCGGTGCAGGATCTTCTAACTCAAAAGGTAAGTGCCTTTGCACTTACTTAGTAATGTTGATAATTGGGTGGTATATGTGTTATGATGCATACTCTGTGTTGAAATGAATGTGTGTGATTATTGAATGAACTAGTATGTGGAAAAGTATGAATGTAGTTATAGTGATAAAACTATAATGGATATGTGTAAATGATTGAATGTGGTTAATGTGGAAATACCATAATGGTTATGTGAATGAATGTAGTTATAGTTGAAATGCTATAATGGATATATGCAATGAATGAATGTAGTTGTAGTGTGATACTATAATGGATATGTGTGAATGAGGTTATGATCTATGAATCATAATAGATATGAGGTTATGATCTATGAATTATAATGGATATGAGGTTATGATCTATGAATCATAATGGATATGAGGTCATGGTTAAAATACCATAATAGATATGAGGTTATGATATAAGTATCATAATGGATATGAGGTTATGGCCTATGTGCCATAATGGATATGTAATGGTGAAATATGAATGATATATGAAATGAATGAAACTTGTAGTGGAAATGCAAGTGTTAAGAACCCTAATTGACCATATGGGTGCAAACGGGTCAAATGGGTGAAAGGGTGAAAACAAGTGTAAATACATGTTTGAATATGTTTATCGTCATTACTAACGATGATATGTTAATGTGGTTATGTAGAGAAAGCTCCGATGTAAGTCAATGTCAAGTCCAAGGCGTGGAGGGTTTCTCGTATGCATTTTTGGTATTTTGGGGATTTAAAGGAAAATCCATGTAAAAGGGTGTAAATGAATACTTGAATTATGTTTTTGGTATATATAATTGTGGTATGAAAGTTCATGGTCAAAACCCAAGTGTTTGAAATGTTTTGTGCCAAGTTGGTGAAAAAGATGGGAATTTGGCTAAGTGTTGAAAATCTGAGAAAAAACTATCTTTCTGTTTACTGGGTGTCTTCGTGCCACGCGAAGAATGGAAGGAGGTTCTTCGCGCCACACGAAGAACCAGAAATCCGGCCTGGCTGATTTTAGACTCTTCGCGGCACACGAAGATGTCTGTTTGGTTCTTCGCGACACGCGAAGAATATATATAAAAAATTCTTGGATTAAAGCTTCCGCGTGCGTTTAAATGTTTTATTAATTTGTTTTCCAATTAAGGATGTTACATTAGTTTAGGTTTTTGGAGGGGTGGGGGTTTAGGTTTTTGGGGGGTGGGTGGGGTGGGTTTAGGTTTTTGGGTGAGGGTGGGGTGGGGGGTTAGGTTTTTGAGGGTGGGTTGGGTTTTAGGTGTAATACACATATGCAGAAGTAGTTTTTTTATTTTCTCATGAAAATAGGTTTTCTAGTGAACTCATCCCTATATATATATATGTGTGTGTGTGTGTGTGTTATAATACCTGTATTCTTATAGATTTAAATGATAAAATACATACCTTTCTTTTTTAAACAAATAATTTTGGACATCAATACATTATTTATTTTTATGATGGCGTAAATATATAAACAATTACTAATATAAATCAATTCTTTTTTTATATATATAAAGTGTTCAAAGGTTTGTAATTAATGTATTTTCTTAAAAAAAAGAGTATTCATAATTATGTTTGAGTATTTTCTAAAAATGTTTCGATTATCACAAATACTATAGAGCATTATTATTGCTAAATATTGTCACACCCCAACCGACGGCGGATTATACGTCGGGGCGGACGCGGTTGTTCAAAAGCATAAGGTTGACTAATAAAGTTTAAATATCTCATTAATAGATTTTCAAGGTTCAAACATGATAAAAAAACACATTTTTCAACAATACGACGATAACATAAGTTTAATTTAAAGATATTCTAAGTCCAAACATCCTATGTGATCACAAGTAAAGTCTCAAACTGTAGCACCTGAAACATGTTAAGTAAATTGTCAACTAAAAATAGTTTGTGAGATACAAAGGTTTTGACACCGTTTAACAAAGTTTCTAAAGGTTTTACAATTCACTATGATTAATGCATCCAAGTAAAAATGTGAGAACACGCAAGTTAAACGTTGTGCATTTCAAACCTACAACCAAGTTTAGGCATAACCTGAGGGTTACCGTTAGAAATTTTTAAGTATAAATCCAGCAACAATCACCATGGGCTCCCCCCAAATGGTCAATCAATTTAGATGAATTGATCAAATACAATAGATCTATCATTGTCACTGTATATAATACCCTATAATAATAATGATAATAATAAAGGAATCGAGAGAATCATGAGAATAAATAGGATTGAAGTAAGTTTAGTATGAAATCATAGCAAACGAAAAGTGAAATTATATAGCTTCTAACTCCGACCCGATCGACATTGACCCAAACTTTTTTTTCCTTTTCGCGTAGTTGGCCTTATTTAAATTCTTAATCTAATTTTGGATGGGAATTATTACTTTAAACTTCAGTATCACCTTAACTAATTAGACGAAGGAGTCCACGCTCTCATCCGTCAATTTATATACCCTAAGACCTCCAATTACCCTTCACGGAAACCCTACCGGCCCTCATTCTCTTGCTTTCGTGTCAAACCTTTGCCGACGATTCGATATTGCGGACGTGCCAGCCACATGATTAGGGATTGCCCTCAGCGTGACCCTCGGACTGATACGAGGGCTAACCCTGCTAGACCTATTGCAGGAGGACGAGTGTTTGCACTCACAACTAATGAAGTAGCTAACGCTCCGGGTACTGTTCTGATACCCTTTTATTTAAGGTAACATTATAGGCATACATTATTTGATACTAACAGTTAACGCCCCAGGTACGGTTTCCGGTACCCTTACTGTAGGGAAACGTGATATCTATGCCTTATTTGATACTGGTGCTACACATTCAGTTGTTTCTCTTTTGTTTGCTAAGTACTTGATGACTACACCTACTGCCTTAGAGCATACTTTGACGATTACTACTCCGTTAGGAGATTCTACTATCATCTCACATGTTTATAGAGACTGTCCAATCCGAATTGAATCTATAATCCGTGAAGCAGATTTGTTTCCCATGTCAATGAGCGACTTCGATATTATTCTTGGCATGGATTGATTATCTCGACACCGTGTTACAATTGAATGTCAGACTCGTCGTGTTCTTTTTGGAGATCCTCAGCGGCCCGAACTTGTCTATCAGGGGACTCAACCTCGAAAATCTTTAAAAATTATCTCTGCACTTAAGGCGCAGAAGTTCCTATCGCACGGTTGTGCGGGATTCCTAGCTTCGGTGAAAGCTACTAACTCCGATGAGCCAAATGTATTAGATTATCCGATTGTTTGTGAATTTCCCGATGTATTTCCTAAAGAGTTTCCTGGACTCCAATCGGATCGTGAGATTGAGTTTACTATTGATCTCATTCATGGTGCAGAGCCAATCTCTAAGGCACCTTACCGGATGGCACCTTTGGAACTCAAGGAGTTGAAATAGCAATTGCAAGAGCTTCTAGACTTGGGATTTATCCGACCAAGTGTTAGTATTATTCGTAAAGAAGAAGGATGGTACGATGAAGCTTTGTATCGATTACCGAGAGCTTAACAAAATCACCATTCGTAATCGTTATCCCTTGCCATGTATTGATGATTTGTTTGACCAACTCCAAGGTGCTAAATGTTTCTCCAAATTTGATCTGAGGTCTGGGTATCACCAGCTAAAGATTAAAGATTCAGATATTTCAAAATCAGCATTCCGCACTTGGTACGGTCACTATGAATTTTTGGTTATGCCATTTGGACTAACCAATGCCCCCGCCGTAATCATGGACTTGATGAACCGGGTATTTCATGATTTTCTGGATAAGTTTGTCATTGTTTTCATCGATGATATTTTGGTGTATTTGAAAAGTAAGGAAGAACATGAAGACCATCTCCGCGCAGTACTCGAAACACTACGACAAAAGAAGTTATATGCCAAACTTTTGAAATGCGACTTCTGGCTTGAAAAAGTTGCTTTCTTAGGCCATGTGGTTTCTGCAGAAGGAATTTTGATGGATCCTGCTAAGATTGAGGCAATCACTAAATGGCCTAGACTGACCTCCGCCACAAAGGTAAGAAGTTTTCTTGGTCTGGCCGGTTACTATCGTAGATTCGTGGAAGGCTTTTCTGTTATCGCTTTACCCCTCACACAGTTATTGAGGAAAGGGGTAAAATATTCTTGGAATCGGGAAAAGAGCTTTGAAGAGCTAAAGAGGAGGTTAGTATCTGCCCCGATTCTTACACTGGCGGATACCAGATTTACAGTGATGCCTTTAAAAAGGGTCTCGGATGTGTGTTAATGCAGCATGGTAAAGTCATTGCATATGCTTCCCGCCAGTTAAAACCTTATGAGGTTAACTACCCTACTCATGATCTTGAGTTGGCAGCTGTTATTTTTGCGCTAAAAATCTGGAGACATCATCTTTATGGAGAGACTTGTGATATTTTCACTGATCACAAAAGTCTTAAATATATTTTCACGCAAAAAGAACTGAATATGCGTCAGAGGTGATGGCTAGAGTTGTTGAAGGATTATGATGCTAATATTCAGTACCATCCCGGGAAGGCTAATGTTGTAGCTGACGCTCTCAGCCGGAAGAACTCTGGGATGTTGTCTTCTTTCTGTGTCCATCCACAGAATTTTACCAACCTCAACAGATTAGGCGTTGGTCTACAGATTGGCAAGGCCGACAGATACCTTGCGAGATTTCGGATAGAGCCTGATCTAGTGTCTCAGATCAAGGAAGCTCAAAAACAAGACGGTGAATCATTGGCTGTACTAAAAAACCTCGAGGTGGGTAAGCAGTCAGAATTCAGGATTGATGAACATGGTGTCATTTGGTGTGGCAAACGATTATGTGTGCCTGATGATTCCACTCTTAGAGAGTCATTATTATCTGAGGCGCATAGCTCCCCATTCTCTATTCACCCTGGCTCGACTAAGATGTACTGTGATCTCCGTCAACACTTTTGGTGGAATGGTATGAAGGAAGATGTGGCCTCATATGTTAGTAGATGTCTTACTTGCCAGCAAGTTAAGGCCGAACATCAGAGGGCTAGTGGTTTACTACAACCTATGAATATTCCAGTATGGAAATGGGATGACATCTCGATGGGTTTTGTGACAGGTTTACCGAAGACGTTTAGAAAGAACGATGCGATTTGGGTTGTGGTCGATAGACTATCTAAGTCGGCCCATTTCTTAGCGATTCGGCAAAGATTCTCTGTTAGTAAGTTGGCTGAAGTGTTTCGTCAAGAGATTGTCCGATTACATTGCACACCGGCTTCTATTGTGTCAGACAGAGATCCTCGTTTCACATCATGTTTTTGGAAAGGCCTTTAAGCAGCGTGGGGTACTAGACTTAAGTTCAGTACAACTTTTCACCCACAGACCGATGGTCAGTCAGAACGTACAATTCAAACCCTAGAGGATATGCTTAGAGCTTGTGCTTTGGAATGGACTGGTAACTGGGATGAGTACTTGTCACACCCCGCCAAGGCGGAATACGCGAGGTGTCACACATATAGTACATAGCACAATGTATAAAGACAAATACTAAGGCATCACAAAATTTTATTAATTTCATAATTGATTGTTCAATACATGTTAAAATAAATAAACAAAATCCCAAACAAAACATTGTAATTATTTCTTTAACTAGGTCCATAAGCAATCCTACATGATCCTCTCTCTCTTAGTTATTATTTCCTGAAACATGTAAGAAAATGGGTCAACATAAAGTTGGTGAGAGACATAGGTTTTAAATGTTATAAAGATAAATTGTCATAAAAGATATAAACAAATTCAAACCAAGTTCAAACAAATGTACAAGCATATTAACACAAACATTTTTGCAATCAACCCTAAATGTTATATGTTATAAGCATCCACAATCCACGATTGTGCCGTAAAAAGTTATATGCATCCACAATCCCTAAGATTGTGCCGTTGTTATATCGGTTTCCCCAATATGACCATACTAGTACTTCCTTAGGCTTATGATCAAGTTAATGATTGCAATTTGTTATAAGTGTTCAAATATCAAGCACATAATTGAAATTACCTGTTTGAGAATTTGTTTTGGTAAATAAAGTTTAAGTTATCAAGCCATAAAAAAATATACATGTTTCACCCCAAAAGTTAAAAAGAAAAAGGGGCTATGATCTCACCTTGATATTGAGTATCAAACTGGAACTAGAACGGAAGGACGGGCGAACTGGTTTAACGATGCCCTAAATAAATAAGATATGTAATTTAATATATGGAAATGATTAAAAGGAATAAGAGCGGAGCGATTGGGACTTTAGGAGTTAGAGCGAACAGACGAACGAAGGAATATTAAAGATACGAATTTTGACGATAACGAGTTAAATAAAGTGGTAATATAGAAATGAAATAATGTTTTATAAATGTTATTTATAAAAGAAAACTTGGTGTTTAAATATATATTTTCAAATAAGATTTTATTAAGACAACTAGGGTAACGAGATAATGCATACTTAATAATAATGCTCATATAATATGTGTTATATGTTTGAGGTAATCAAAGGTTTTTAGAAAATAAATCAAACATATATGTATATATATATATGTGTGTATGTATACTTATTATTTAGAAAAGATAATAACTATAAAGCTCTTGATAGTTTATAAAGGAAATGGAGTTTTAAACAAAACATAATGATAATAATACATAATCGTGTATGTGTGAAACAAGATCAAGGAAACAAAACAGAAAAAGAAAATGGCCTGCCAGGGTCGAACCCGCGACCTATTTGTTGTATACGCAGAAGACTACCACTGGACCAAGGCTCACTTTTGTTAGCCAAACCAGAAAGTGCATTTAAATCCCAAACACCCAGCTAATTATCCCCCTCTCAAACATCCAGGTCATGCCTTAACCTTCTCCCCCAACCCTAATTTGATTCCAACAAGACATAAGGATACGATTAGAGAGGGAATGAAGAGGATACCTGCAAATCGTTTTCAGAGGCAAGAAAAGAAGCCGACTAGATGGAGTCTTCACAGATCGCGAGTCCTTCTCCTCCTCCTTAAGCGCCGGTCGGGAATTGGGAAGGAAGAAAGAAAGGAAAAACAATATGAATTTGGAGGTGATGTCGGTTTGTAACAGATCAGGGGTGTTTATAGGGTGATTACACGCGTTAACAGTTGCTAAAGGGACGAGATTCGCGTGATTGGAGCTTGATTTAGATGATTTTACAAATCTCATCCTCATTTACGTGGCATACCAAACAGGGTTCCAAATCTCACGATTTTGGCCCAGATTTCTCAAATTGGGGCTTGATACGCAATTAATATACGACCTTGATTGTATAGGATTCGAAAGATTTGAATCTTGCTTGCTAATTCAACGAATTTAGAAGGGGAAGAGTGGGTTTTGAATTTTCAAAGTCAAAGCTGCGATTTATTTATTTATTTAATTATTTTTCTGGGTTCTACAAAATAAAAAAAAGGGGTTCAAAAATTAAGGGTTAGGACAACTAGAAGGGGTTCAAGGCTTATTTCCATTAAGTTATAAAATTTATTTTATAACACTTATCAAACTTATATATCATTATTTATTTTCTTATGATTAACTTTTATATATAAAAAAAAAGTAATAATATTAATATAAAATCTCATTTTTATCAATTTATTATTTATAAAAACACATATATAGATATATATATATATGTATAAAAAATGAAATTTTGAAACTACGGATCGTTTACACGTTTGCAATAATAATTGGTACGACAAAATGTACATACGAGATAACGAGATTGAACTAATATGGCGGTCATAAATGTTATTAAGGTACAAAATGAAATAAAATATTACATGAAAAAGTCACGGATGTTACAGTATCCCCAAGTTGAGGGAATTTCGTCCTCGAAATTCAACTTGTGGAGGCTACTGAATTAGAAAAGAGATGAGGGTACTTAAGTTTCATTTGGTCTTCACGCTCCCAAGTGAACTCAGGGCCGCGCTTAGAATTCCAACGGACTTTCACGATAGGTATACGGCTACGCTTGAGTTGTTTAACATTACGGTCCATGATCTCAACGGGTTGTTCAATGAAGTTCAACTTGTCATCAACACGGACTTCATCTAATGGGATATGAAGAATGTCGTCAGCCAGACACTTCTTGAGATTCGACACGTGAAAAGTGTCATGTACTCCATTGAGTTCGGCCGGCAGCTTGAGCTTGTAAGCTACAGGGCCGATCCTTTCAAGGATTTCAAAAGGACCCACATATCTTGGTGCCAATTTCCCTTTCTTCCCGAAACGGACCACGCCCTTCCAAGGGGAAACTTTGAGTAAGACTTTATCCCCGACTTGGAATTCGAGGGGTTTCCTTCGATTATCAGCATAACTCTTTTGGCGAGCACGGGTAGCCTTAAGTCTTTCTTGAATCTTGAAGATCTTATCGGAAGTCTCTTGAATAAGCTCGGGACCGGTTATTTGAGCATCACCGATCTCGGTCCAACATACCGGGGAGCGGCATTTTCTACCATATAAGGCTTCGAAAGGAGCACATTTAAAGCTAGCATGGTAGCTGTTGTTGTAAGAGAATTCCACGAGAGGCAAGTGGTTATCCCAACTTCCGCCGAAATCGATCACACAAGTGCGAAGCATATCCTCCAGGGTTTGGATAGTCCTTTCGCTTTGGCCATCAGTTTGAGGATGATAAGCCGTGCTAAGGTCCAAACGAGTCCCTAAGGATTTTTGTAAGGATCGCCAGAAGTTGGAAGTAAAACGGCCGTCACGATCGGAGATAATGGACAAGGGCACACCGTGACGAGTCACGATTTCACTGATATAGAGATTTGACAGCTTTTCCATCTTGAAATCTTCACGAATAGGGATAAAATGAGCGGATTTGGTCAAGCGATCAAATATGACCCAAATCGAATCGTGCCCACGAGGAGTTCTTGGGAGTTTGGTGATAAAATCCATAGAGATTTGCTCCCATTTCCAAATAGGGATCTCGGGTTGTTGGAGAAGACCCGAGGGTTTTTGATGTTCGGCTTTAACCTTTAGGCACGTAAGGCACTTACTCACAAATAAAGCTATATCCTTCTTCATTCCGGGCCACCAATAAAATTCCTTGAGATCGTGATACATTTTATCGGCACCGGGATGAATAGAATACCGGGTTTTGTGTGCCTCATCGAGGATAAGCTTGCGGAGGGGTTGAGAGTCAGGAATCCATATACGTCCCATGAAATAAAGAATTTCTTCGGACTTGGGCTCTAGATGTTTTTCGACACCACAATCTAACTGTTGCTTTAACTCACCCTTGGCAAGAACCTCTTTTTGAGCTTGAAGAACCATGGCTTTGAGGCTAGTTTGGACGATCATTCCCATGGCCCGAATGCGAGAGGGTTTGATCTGATCTTTTCGGCTAAGGGCGTCAGCAACCACATTGGCTTTTCCCGGGTGATAGCGAATTTCACAATCGTAATCGCTCAAAAGTTCAACCCAACGCCGTTGCCTCATTTTGAGATCCTTTTGATCAAGGATACGTTGAAGGCTTTTATGATCGGTGAAGATGACACATTTTGTACCATAGAGGTAGTGTCTCCAAATT
Organism: Smallanthus sonchifolius; assembly: GCA_023525975.1. Classification (NCBI taxonomy): domain Eukaryota; kingdom Viridiplantae; phylum Streptophyta; class Magnoliopsida; order Asterales; family Asteraceae; genus Smallanthus; species Smallanthus sonchifolius. The sequence continues at coordinate 28,397,624 of CM042029.1, read as the reverse complement.
TTCAAAGCAAAGACCACTGCACCTAACTCGAGGTCATGTGTAGTGTAGTTTCTTTCATGGACCTTGAGTTGTCTTGATGCGTAGGCAATGACTTTGCCGCGTTGCATCAACACGCAACCGAGACCTTGATTTGAGGCGTCACAATAAACGACGAAGTCATCGTTGCCATCTGGAAGACTTAGGATAGGAGAGTCACACAATTTCTGGTTGAGGAGTTGGAAAGCATCTTCTTGTTTCTGCTCCCAAACGAACGGTTTATCCTTTTGGGTTAGAGTTGTGAGTGGTAGGGCGACCTTTGAAAAGTTCGAGATGAACCTTCGATAGTAGCCGGCTAAACCCAGAAAGGAACGGATTTCTGAGGGAGTCTTAGGCGTACTCCAGTTCTTGAAGCTTCGATTTTGGATGGGTCAACATGAATACCCTTCTCGTTGATAACATGACCCAAGAAATGGACTTCTTTTAGCCAAAACTCGCATTTGGAGAATTTCGCATAAAGATTTTCCTTCTTCAAAAGCTCCAAGATTAGCCTTAGGTGATTCTCATGTTCTTTGGCGGTTCGAAAGTAGATCAATATGTCGTCAATGAAGACAATGACAAATTGATCCAAGTAGGGTCTACAAACCCGGGTCATAAGATCCATGAACACCGCGGGTGCATTGGTTAACCCGAAAGGCATAACCACAAACTCATAGTGTCCATATCGAGTTCTAAAAGCGGTTTTTGGGATGTCATCGTCATGGACTCGCAATTGGTGATAACCAGATCGAAGATCAATCTTTGAGAAACAAGTTGCTCCTTGCAATTGATCGAATAAGTCATCAATTCTCGAAAGAGGATATCGGTTCTTGGTAGTCAGCTTATTGAGCTCACGATAATCAATGCACATCCTAAAGGTTCCATCTTTCTTCTTGACAAAAAGGACCGGGGCTCCCTAAGGTGAGAAGCTCGGTCTAATGAAACCTTTGTCTAGTAGCTCTTGCAATTGACTAGACAATTCTTGCAATTCGGATGGTGCGAGACGGTAAGGAGACTTAGCAATAGGGTTTGCTCCAGGAACAAGATCAATACGGAATTCAACTTGTCGAACAGGTGGGATTCCGGGTAGATCGTCAGGGAATACTTCGGGAAAGTCTCGAATAACGGGTATGTCTTGAATGGTTCTATTCTCGGGTTTCTTTTCAACAATATGAGCCAAGAAAGCATAGCATTGCTTCCTTAAGTAGCTACGAGCCTTCATGCAAGAAATAATCTTTAGGCCACGACAAGGCTTATCTCCAAGGATTTCCAAGATTTCATCGGCAGGTAGAGGAATACGAATAAGTTTCTCCGAGCATACGATTTCAGCATTGTTGCCGGATAGCCAGTCCATACCTACAACTATGTCAAAGCTTCCAAGAGTCATAGGAATAAGGTTGATGATGAACGGGTGATCGTTGAGAGTTAAGGTACAACCGCGAACAACCGTACGAACATAGGTTAGTTTGCCATCGGCTATTTCAACCGTGTAAGGAGGTTCTAACACACTAGCGCATTTACCAAGCAAAGGTTCTAATTTGGTGGAAACAAAACTCTTGTCGGCACCGGTGTCAAATAAAATTGATGCATAGACATTATTGACAAGAAAAGTACCTGTAACGACAGCAGGTTCCTCAAGTGCTTCAGTGGCACCAATAACAAAAGCCCGGCCATGTGCCCCTTGTGTGTTAGCCAATTTGGGGCAACGGTTCCTGAGATGGTCGGTAGCGCCACACTGGTAGCAAGCTCTACCATTTGCAATTGAGGGGACCGCAGTAGGAGTAGCATTAACCACACGGCAAGTAGCTGCCAAATGACCTCCTTTACCACACTTAGTGCATATACGGCAAAGGTAGGTAGCATCATGATGATATTGGCACTTAGCACACCAAGGGTAAGACCCGCCATAAGATTTCTTTGTGGAAGCTTGTGCTTGGGTTGGTGCCACTTGGGTAATTGGAGCAGCAGGGGTTACCATGGCGAAGTTCTTTGCCACCTTCTGCTTCTTGAAGTGGCGTTCAGGCTTCTTGGTTTCTTCAACCCGAACTTTCTTTCCACCCTTTCGGGTCAGAATACCTTCTTTCACGAGATCGTCCGTGAGGGACGCAGCTAGGCGGATGGCAGCCTCAAGAGTAGCAGGGTTGCTGCCCATGACGGTACCCCTAACTTGATGAGGTAGGCCACCAATGTAACGGTCAATTTGGCGACTCAACGGGGTGACCATGTGTGGGACCAATGTGCTCAGTTCATGAAAACGGTTGTTGTATGCTTCATTTTCACCGCTATCTTGAACCAGATCCCACATTTCCACCTCAAGCTTTTTCATTTCATTCTTTGGGCAAAATTCCTCAACCATGAGCTCCTTAAGTTGATCCCATGTCAAGGCCAAGGCTGCGTTTAATCCCCGATCGCTTCTCGCCATTCCACCAAGTAAGCGCCCTCTTTTGGAAGGCACTTGAAGCATACTTCACTTTCAGGTCATCGGGTCATTCACTCATTACCAGGGTTGACTCCATGCTTTCAAACCACTGAAGTAAGCCAGTGGCACCCTCAGATCCATTGTACTTTAGAGGGTTGCACGAGTTGAAATGCTTGTATGTGCAGGTGGTTCCTCCGGTATCCCTCATAGTGTTTGTGAGTCGAGTAACCATATCAGGTAGCACAGCAGCAAGTTGCTGAGTTAAGAGTGTGGCGATGGCAGTGGTATCCATAGTCGGAGCAGTCAAGGTGGTATTACTGGTTCCAGGATGGGTGGCGTCGGTGGTTTCACGTCGAGGAGGCATTCTACGAAGACAAGATTATTAATCGAGTTAGAGATAGACATATAAATAATAGAAGTGATATATTCATAAAATAGAAATTCACTTGCATTAATGTCATACAAAGGTAGAATTGAAATAGATAAACACTAGCTTATATAATGCTTAGTGTTAAGTACAAATGAATTTTAAATTTTGACTAATCATAACATCGAGTTCTCACAATAGCGTGTTAGAAGTATACTTGACCTATAAGTAGTGCAGCCACCAAAAGGATTCCCAGGAAAGAGAGGTGGGTCACAAGGGACACACTTAAGTACCAAGTCTTTCCTTAGTCAGAACCTTTTATGGGCCTACACCCACTCTTCCAGCCATCATATACTACTAACATCTATCACTTGAACCCATGGTTATGATGAGAATAATGGATTGGGCTTTGAGGCCCAAGAGTGAGATCCATCTTCTCGAGCAAGCTTCCTTTTCTTGAGTGGTAAGTGGTTGGAGAAAGATCCGAGTGGACATACGTGTGATGACATGGCTAAGAAGAGATAAGGTTAGCACATAAATCACATATAGTTCCTATGAAAGTGTAAGGGAGTCTTAGGTTATAGTCTAGGTCTTTCTAAGCCTAATTCTCTATAACCAAGGCTCTGATACCAATCTGTCACACCCCGCCAAGGCGGAATACGCGAGGTGTCACACATATAGTACATAGCACAATGTATAAAGACAAATACTAAGGCATCACAAAATTTTATTAATTTCATAATTGATTGTTCAATACATGTTAAAATAAATAAACAAAATCCCAAACAAAACATTGTAATTATTTCTTTAACTAGGTCCATAAGCAATCCTACATGATCCTCTCTCTCTTAGTTATTATTTCCTGAAACATGTAAGAAAATGGGTCAACATAAAGTTGGTGAGAGACATAGGTTTTAAATGTTATAAAGATAAATTGTCATAAAAGATATAAACAAATTCAAACCAAGTTCAAACAAATGTACAAGCATATTAACACAAACGTTTTTGCAATCAACCCTAAATGTTATATGTTATAAGCATCCACAATCCACGATTGTGCCGTAAAAAGTTATATGCATCCACAATCCCTAAGATTGTGCCGTTGTTATATCGGTTTCCCCAATATGGCCATACTAGTACTTCCTTAGGCTTATGATCAAGTTAATGATTGCAATTTGTTATAAGTGTTCAAATATCAAGCACATAATTGAAATTACCTGTTTGAGAATTTGTTTTGGTAAATAAAGTTTAAGTTATCAAGCCATAAAAATATATACATGTTTCACCCCAAAAGTTAAAAAGAAAAAGGGGCTATGATCTCACCTTGATATTGAGTATCAAACTGGAACTAGAACGGAAGGACGGGCGAACTGGTTTAACGATGCCCTAAATAAATAAGATATGTAATTTAATATATGGAAATGATTAAAAGGAATAAGAACGGAGCGATTGGGACTTTAGGAGTTAGAGCGAACAGACGAACGAAGGAATATTAAAGATACGAATTTTGACGATAACGAGTTAAATAAAGTGGTAATATAGAAATGAAATAATGTTTTATAAATGTTATTTATAAAAGAAAACTTGGTGTTTAAATATATATTTTCAAATAAGATTTTATTAAGACAACTAGGGTAACGAGATAATGCATACTTAAAAATAATGCTCATATACTATGTGTTATATGTTTGAGGTAATCAAAGGTTTTTAGAAAATAAATCAAACATATATGTATATATATATGTGTATGTATACTTATTATTTAGAAAAGATAATAACTATAAAGCTCTTGATAGTTTATAAAGGAAATGGAGTTTTAAACAAAACATAATGATAATAATACATAATTGTGTATGTGTGAAACAAGATCAAGGAAACAAAACAGAAAAAGAAAATGGCCTGCCAGGGTCGAACCCGCGACCTATTTGTTGTATACGCAGAAGACTACCACTGGACCAAGGCTCACTTTTGTTAGCCAAACCAGAAAGTGCATTTAAATCCCAAACACCCAGCTAATTATCCCCCTCTCAAACATCCAGGCCATGCCTTAAGCTTCTCCCCCAACCCTAATTTGATTCCAACAAGACAGAAGGATACGATTAGAGAGGGAATGAAGAGGATACCTGCAAATCGTTTTCAGAGGCAAGAAAAGAAGCCGACTAGATGGAGTCTTCACAGATCGCGAGTCCTTCTCCTCCTCCTTAAGCGCCGGTCGGGAATTGGGAAGGAAGAAAGAAAGGAAATAAAATATGAATTTGGAGGTGATGTCGGTTTGTAACAGATCGGGGGTGTTTATAGGGTGATTACACGCGTTAACAGTTGCTAAAGGGACGAGATTCGCGTGATTGGAGCTTGATTTAGATGATTTTACAAATCTCATCCTCATTTACGTGGCATACCAAACAGGGTTCCAAATCTCACGATTTTTGCCCAGATTTCTCAAATTGGGGCTTGATACGCAATTAATATACGACCTTGATTGTATAGGATTCGAAAGATTTGAATCTTGCTTGCTAATTCAACGAATTTAGAAGGGGAAGAGTGGGTTTTGACTTTTCAAAGTCAAAGCTGCGATTTATTTATTTATTTATTTATTTTTCTGGGTTCAACAAAATAAAAAAAGGGGTTCAAAAATTAAGGGTTAGGGCAACTAGAAGGGGTTCAAGGTTTATTTTCATTAAGTTATAAAATTTATTTTATAACACTTATCAAACTTATATATCATTATTTATTTTCTTATGATTAACTTTTATATATAAAAAAAAGTAATAATACTAATATAAAATCTCATTTTTATCAATTTATTATTTATAAAAACACATATATACATATATATATATATATATATGTATAAAAAATGAAAATTTGAAACTACGGATCGTTTACACGTTTGCAATAATAATTGGTACGACAAAACGTACATACGAGATAACGAGATTGAACTAATATGGCGGTCATAAATGTTATTAAGGTACAAAATGAAATAAAATATTACATGAAAAAGTCACGGATGTTACAGTACTTGTGCCTAGTCGAGTTTGCCTACAACATGTTCGAAGCTATCTTTAGTATTCGTTATGTCATAAGTTCCTCTACTTATCCGTACCTAGCAAATTTTGAGGACAAAATTTTTGTTTAAGGGAGGTAGAATTATAATACCCTATTATAATAATAATAATAATAATAAAAATAATAATCAAGGATTCGAGAGAATCATGAGAATAAATGGGATTGAAGTAAGTTTAGTATGAAATCATAGCAAACGAAAAGTGAAATTATATAGCTTCTAACTCCGACCCGACCGACATTGACCCAAGTTTTTTTTTTCCGTTTTCGCGTAGTTGGCCTTATTTAAATTCTTAATCTAATTTTGGATGGGAATTATTACTTTAAACTTCCGTATCACCTTAACTAATTAGACGAAGGAGTCCACGCTCTCATCCGTCAATTTATATACCCTCCAATTACCCTTCACGGAAACCCTGCCGGCCCTCATTCTCTTTCTTTCGTGTCAAACCTTTGCCGACGATTCGATATTGCGGTGAACCACCACCCGTAACCAACGGCGAAATCATCTCCTTCGTCCGACGATCACTGTCGTTGTGCTGCCATCTCCGCTGGAACACCGACAAGCCGTTCAGTTAATTGACGAATTCTGTTAGACTCGATCAGTTTTAAAACCAGGTACCAATCTCCTCTCATTGATTATTACATAATCGATATATCATGGGTTGGGTATTTGAAGACGACTCTGCGTCTATTGGTTTAGTTTGAGTTGGTTCCGGCGACTAGTTTTAAATCCGTAGTGGTGAATACGAAAGATTAATCTATTTTTTTTGCAATGTTATTTTGAAATATTGAATAGCAGTAAAAATAATCTATACCAAGATCTCAAAAACTCAGAAATTGTATGTAACCATGATCTCCGGCGATGGAAAATTGTCGATTTAAGTGTTATCAAGCAAAACCAATAGTGTGTGTATTTGTCGTGATTATATGTGTGTCTGCATGCGTAAATATGTGTGTGGGTGTATGGGTTATTTGTCACACCCCAACCGACGGCGGATTATACATCGGGGCGGACGCGGTTGTTCAATAGCACAAGGTTGACTATTAAAGTTTCAATATTTCATTAATAATAGATTCAAAGGTTCAATACAAAGAAAATAACAAGTATACAACATTTATTTAATAAGTAGTCTAGGTCCAAAGCGTCCCATGTGATCACAAATAAGTCTCACGATGTAGAACCTAAAACACGTGAAAGAATCTGTCAACTACAAAATAGTTGGTGAGATACAAAGGTTTTGACATAGTTTAACAAGTATTTGGAAAGAATTACAATTCACTATGATATATGCATTCTATAATGTAAGTATGAGAACAAGTATCTTAAACATTGTGCATATCAACCCTCCAACAAAGTTTAGGCATAACCCGCAGGTTACCCTTATAAATCTCAAGTTTAAAAGTTTAATTCAGTAACAATCACCAAGGGCTCCCCCCAAAGGGTCAATCAATCAAGGTGGATTGGTCAAATACAATAGATCTATCATTGTTACTATAGGCTTGATCAAAGTTAATGAATATGCTAGTTTTAAGTTTAATCTAAGCATACAAGTCTCAAGTTTAACATAAGAATAAGCATCTAGTCATAGTTGTACAAGAATTGTATAAGTTTAAAGTTTTGAACATGTTTCACCCCAAAAGAATGTAAATGAAAAAGGGGCTAAGTATACTCACATGGATTGATGAAGAGTATCCGACACGAATAAGTATTTGCAAGACTTGGAGAGGGAGAATATCCTCACAATAAGCCTAAGAATATAAGTCTAAAGTTTTAAGTATGATCTATAAGGCTATGACGAGGGTCTAGGATTCAAGATTTGACTAGAGTTCCAAACGTATGTCGGGATTGATTGTGTTTTATAAAGTTTAAATCAAGTTTCAAATAAAGGTTTGAATGAATAACATCAAGTGTAATAAGTTTTATTTGTTTAGAACAATTATTAAAAAGCCTCACCATTACACAAAATAGGAAATGAAGTTTTTCAAGTATCCATAAATAAATTAAGTGTAAGACTAGGTAATTATAAATGATTTATAATAATCATTTAAAGAGTAGTTTATTTTTAAAGAATAATAATTTCTTAGTGGTTAAATAATATCCAAGGTTAATTAATGAATATTATAAATAGTGTTTCTTAAAGCCTAAGGTTCACAAGATTACAAACGTTTGACGTTTTCCACTTAGTTTTTATAAAGTTTAAAAGATAATAAATATATAAGATGAATAAAGTATATTCGTTTCTATTTAAGTTTTATATTGTGAATATGTTTCTATAAAATATATGTTTTGTATAAGATTCATTTAGTCTAAAATGTCGATTTAAGTTTATAAAAAAATATATTTATTTTATAGTTTGACTTGTAACCAAATAATGTTTATAAGTCAAGTTCCATAAGTTTATATTTTAATTCAAAGTCTACAAACTAATTAGTATGATTAATTCAGAAAATATAGGATAAAATTCCTTTTGAGAATATAAATGTCTGAAAGTTTTATAAAAGTATATATACTGAAAGTTTTATAAAAGTATATATATATATATTTTTTATAGTTTTTGAACTTTTAAAATAAATTTTAAAAGATTAACTTTTACATGTTTAATTACATTTTTATTAATTTAAAACTGTTCCAAAATGTAAAAGTGCATTTGAAATTCAAAAATGAATTTATAAGATTTTTAACAGATTTTATTAACATTCTGAGAGTTGAATAAGAGCATAGAAGTGAAAAAAAAAGGAATGGGATCGGCCGGATTCGAACCCGTGCCCTCCCCGGATTACACACACGCATAGGCTTAACCACCCGGCTACGGGCCTCGCTGGTGGTTTATACAGGAAAAGAAATTTAAATACACAAGCTCAAATTAGCCCAGATTCCGTATGAACCCTAGAATCTAGATTCGCCAAATACACGTCGATCTGCCCTCTGTTAATGGAATTAAACAGAGGGCTTTCGATCTACAGAGTGTAACGATCATGCTAGTCACAAGAATTACCTGGATTGATGAAGAAACGAGGGAGAACAAGTTCGTGTTCGAGGTCGGCTGCCCCCGCGCTTGATCGATGAATACGGGTACGAATCGAGGAAAGTAAGAGTTTAGAGAGTTGAAGTGTGATGTCGCTGAGATGTCCCAACTGGTTTTTATAGCCAATTTCATCATTTAATGATGGTACCGTTGGGGAGTTTACGGATGAAAAAGCCGGGTTCAAAATCGAATCACGCGGGCGTTCAACATTGAATTGGTGCATTGAATACCTTGGATTTCGGTCGCATGCGTGAATGGGATTCGAGGTTCAACGAATCCAGACGAGAATCGTGGTTTTGCCAAAATAGGGGAGGAAACGGGTTGCTACGGGGGATCGAACCTGAGACTGTTCCAGTCTCAGTAGTTTGGTCAAATTACACAAGTGGTCCCTGAAGTCTCAAGCCTTTATTATTTCAAGTTAAAACATAACTTTTAAGTTTAAAATGAGTTTCTATAATAGCAGTTTTAGTCCCTTTACTTCACAATCATGAAATAAATGAGTTTCCTTTTTATAAAATCTAATATATATATATATATATATATATATATATATATATATATATATACACACATATATATTTAAATAAGTATAAAAATAAAATTGGTTATATGCTTAAGTGACAGATTTATATAATTACGAACTTGTAATTATATATATATATTTAAAATAAAAATTAATATTTATCGTTTTGAAAGAAAAGTGAAATCGGGTTTTAAGTTTAAATGATACGTGCATGGGCTTTAGACGAAGAAAGGTTGGAAAGTATCGGATATTACAGTCTCCCCTACTTTAGGAAATTTCGTCCCGAAATTAAAGTGGAAAGATTTAGCTGAGGATTTAAGTTTACGATACACACAAGGATAATGAGAAAAAAATACTTTATGTTCCCAAGTGACCATGAGTTACGTTTAGATTTCCCAAGGGGAAGTATCTATAGGAGTAAGATTTTCGCTTGAGTTTCTAAGTTTTCAAAGCATATGATTGTCAAGAGTTTTCCTAAGAAGCATATAGTTTCATTGAAATATATGAAGATTTGTTTTTAGAAATGTGTTTGAAAGGATAACTGATGAACTTCCATTTAAGATTTAAAGTGAGATGTATCACTCAGAATGGGTTCGATGATAGTTTAATGATTTGGGTTCTTAGTCTAATACGTCTAAGGATTGCTACGGTACCTAAGTTCCGTGGCTACCTTTTACGATAAGTCTTAGATCATAGCACACGACAGAGTTTACTGTGTCTTCCCATACGTTGATTTTCATACTTACGTGTGCACCCGCAAGCATTTAAATCGTCGTATAGTCTGCATAGGTCCTTCCGTTTGTGTGCGGATCAAGAAAGAGTACAAGAATTTGTTTAACACACGACTAAGGTTTCCACATAAGAGTGATCATTGATTAACGAGTCCCTTAGAGAGAAACGTCATTCAATGATTAAAGAGAGAAGAATGTGACAAGATTTAGAGTTTCAAAGTTTTCTCGTGATTGAATAAGAATATCTCAATCATCGAGTAGTTTAAAGTCTTTACACTTTCCTCGTGTTTGATCAAGAATTCATCAAACCTTGAGTAATTTAAAAGTCTTATACGCTCATCATGTTTGAACAAGCATACGTCAAACATGGAGTAGTTTAAAGTCTCATACGTTCATCATGTTTGAACAAGAATACGTCAAACATGGGGTAGCTCAAATCGTGTTTGAACAAGAATACGTCAAACATAGAATAGTTTAAATTGTGTTTGAACAAGAATACGTCAAACATATAATAGTTTAAATTGTGTTTGAACAAGAATACGTCAAACATAGAATTGTGTATATTGTGTTTGAACAAGAATACGTCAAACATAGAATTATGTTTGAACAAGAATACGTCAAACATAGAATAGTTTAAATTGTGTTTGAACAAGAATATGTCAAACATAAAATAGTTTAAAGTGTGTTTGAACAAGAATACGTCAAACATAAAATAGTTTAAAGTGTGTTTGAACAAGAATACGTCAAACATAGAATAGTTTAAATTGTGTTTGAACAAGAATACGTCAAAAATAGAATTGTGTATATTGTGTTTGAACAAGAATACGTCAAACATAGAATTGTGTTTGAACAAGAATACGTCAAACATAGAATAGTTTAAATTGTGTTTGAATAAGAATACATCAAACATAAAATAGTTTAAAGTATGTTTGAACAAGAATACGTCAAACATAGAATAGTTTAAATTGTGTTTGAACAAGAATACGTCAAACATAGAATAGCTTAAAATCTCTTAGTTTAGCTTCAGTGTGTAGGAGTATACGATTACGTTTTGAGTATAAAGCGGTTATCTAAATACTCTAGTATTTAAGAGAGGTATGGGACAGCGTTTGGAACAGGATTAACCGTTATACGCTTTCTCACAGAAGATTCGAGTTGTCCAGAAGATTAGTGGATCCCGATGTTTGGTTTAGATAGGAGTCAGGGGATGTACTCTGCTAAAGAGAGTAATGTCCTCCTTCCTGCTAGTGTCTAGTATCAAGAGTGAAGTTTTCTCGTATATATGGAATGTACGTTTATCAAGTCTTATAGGGTTTGGTTAAGATGGACACACAAAGTTTTCAAGACTAAGAATCCAAGTATAATTTTGAAAATAGGATAAGTCAGTTGAGTTTCATGTTTCAGTATTAAGCTTCACATGATCCCTTATTGGACAGGCTTCCTTTGGTGGTTTAGAAGGTGTTTAGTTTCAGGAATACGGGATTGAGTATTTGTACAAGTTTTACATGACTCAAAAGTCTCCGACCTTATAGTGGTGTATACGAAGTTTAGTGTTTTAGCAACGTGTATTTAGGCTTTTAGTTCCCGTTGTGATTTATAGTAAGTCTTTTATGTGACAAGAGTTGAATGAGGAAAGTCTCCAAGCATAGGGTAACGGGAAAAGTTTCGATAAGGTTTATGATAGTGTGTTTATAAATGATTTTATCTCGTTTCATAATAGTAGGTATAGTTTTCTTTTATATAGAGTGTAATTAAGATGTTTAAAAATGACGAGTTGGACATTGATAAATAGTATAAGTAAGACTTATGAAAAGGTATGTATGATTGTCAAACGAAAAGTTGGTAAAGTTTAGAAGTGTGAAGTCTATATAAGAGGTAAGGATCATAGATGATTACAGCAGTGGTTCGTAAGTCGAGTTGTTTTAAAAGAGTGCTTACGAATTAGAAGGTTTGTTCAAAGTTTATTCTTCAAGTATGCGTGTGTCACTTAGGATTTTTATAGTTTAATGCAACGTTGTTAATTATCTCAAGTACTAACGTGAGCTACTCTTGACGAAAGTGTTTGGGTAGAAGTGTTAAGTTTGTAGTGCTAGAAGGAAAGTCAAGCTAGTAAGTGATAACAAGATAAATTTCAAAATAATTTTCATTAAATGTTTCAAAATTGGGACTTCTAGCCCTTACATAATACAATTTAAACGGAAAATTAAAGTGTGTAAGTAAGTTGATTTAATATGTTCAAAAGTTTTTTATTCATAATACTGAGTTATCACAGTAATACTTTCAAAATGGTTTTGATTGGAGGCTGATGGGCTAACGAGGAGGATTCCCGGAAGAAGGGGTGGTCACAAAGACTCACTTAAGTACCCTATTTCCCTAGCCAGAACTTCCTCATGGGCCTACAACTTCTCTCAGTTATTGTCACCGATGTTTGGGTTTATGGTACTATGTCGAGGTTCATTGTGGGTTTAGAGTCTTAAACGTGGAGCTTGTTTATTCTACAGTAGGCTTCTTCTCTTGCGGGGAAAACAATCAGGTTACTAATCCCTTTGTTATTGTACTTTAGGTTTAAAATACGTTAAGTTTTGTTTACAGGAACGGTGATGTGTAAGTTTTAAGGATGTAATGAAAGTTTTGAGATATATAAATGTGTAAAAAAGTTTGAGTAAATCATCAAATGAAGGTTTGAGTGATAAAATGAAAACGCAAGATTTTCTCCTTAAGTGTCAAGTTTATAAAGTAATGAAGTTCGTAAAAGGACTTGTAGGATAATACATGGTTTTCAATGTGCTGGTATTACAAGGATCATGAAGTTTAAGGACGTATGAAAACTTTGAGATGCATAAAAGTGTAACAAAGTTTTGAAGATGAAACTTGGTTAAGTGTTAAGGAGGTAAGGTAAAAATGCAAGGGTTACCTCTTAGGTGTCATATTTATAAAATAGCGAAGTTTTGTAGAAGGATTTGTAGGGTAACACATAGTTTTAAGGGTTGTATTACGACGATCACGAAGTTTATTGGGTAGTATATGTATAAATATAAGTTTATGTATGTAGTTTTTTTTTTGTATAGTCTCGTAAGAATTTTTTTCTTGAAGGTAACTCCTTCAGGTCATGACGAGTAAGCATGCTGCCATGCGACCATTCTTGAAGAGACGAAACATAGGGATCATAGAGTAAAGGTTACAGAGGAAAGTTTTTGAAACATGAATTTATGAAGTGTATAGTATTTGAGATGGTACTCATTTAGTGCATATCACTAAGTAAGTACTTTGACATATCAAGAGAGATCTAAGCTCACTAATGTTTAGAGAAGTCATGCATTCCTATAAGTGGATACTCATCCCAAGAATTCACAGGAAAGCATACGGGTCCAACGGTTGATTTGAATTTATACAAAATGCTTTCCTTGACAGAATTTCCCAAAATACAGGTATCCACCCTTCCGGTCCGCACAAGTTCTCACACATTATCTAGAACTTAAATATTCTTGACGAGAGTTTAGTGGTGGCTTAGACTTAAAACCTAAGAACGTGTCCTCGATATAGTAGCCTCTTGTAGTACGTAGGTAAGTAGAATCGTAGAATCTCCAAGCGTTCACGTATAAGATTTAAGAATAGAATGAGGAGAGAATTCCAAGTAAAGGACATGAGATAACTCATGTTTGGGTCTCCTAAGTTATAGTCTAGGTCATGTGTCTAATAACCTAATTCCTTATAACCAAGGCTCTGATACCAATCTGTCACACCCCAACCGACGGCGGATTATACGTCGGGGCGGACGCGGTTGTTCAATAGCACAAGGTTGACTATTAAAGTTTCAATATTTCATTAATAATAGATTCAAAGGTTCCATACAAAGGAAATAACAAGTATACAACATTTATTTAATAAGTAGTTTAGGTCCAAAGTGTCCTATGTGATCACAAATAAGTCTCACGATGTAGAACCCGAAACACGTGAAAGAATCTGTCAACTACAAAATAATTGGTGAGATACAAAGGTTTTGACACAGTTTAACAAGTATTTAGAAAGTATTACAATTCACTATGATATACGCATTCTATAATGTAAGTATGAGAACAAGTATCTTAAACATTGTGCATATCAACCCTCCAACCAAGTTTAGGCATAACCCGCAGGTTACCCTTATAAGTTTCAAGTTTAAAAGTTTAATTCAGTAACAATCACCAAGGGCTCCCCCCGAAGGGTCAATCAATCAAGGTGGATTGGTCAAATGCAATAGATCTATCATTGTTACTATAGGCTTGATCAAAGTTAATGAATATGCTAGTTTTAAGTTTAATCTAAGCATACAAGTCTCAAGTTTAACATAAGAATAAGCATCTAGTCATAGTTGTACAAGAATTGTATAAGTTTAAAGTTTTGAACATGTTTCACCCCAAAAGAATGTAAATGAAAAAGGGGCTAAGTATACTCACATGGATTGATGAAGAGTATCCGACACGGATAAGTATTTGCAAGACTTGGAGAGGGAGAATATCCTCACAATAAACCTAAGAATATAAGTCTAAAGTTTTAAGTATGATCTATAGGGCTATGACGAGGATCTAGGATTCAAGATTTGACTAGGGTTCCAAACGTATGTCGGGATTGATTGTGTTTTATAAAGTTTAAATCAAGTTTCAAATAAAGGTTTGAATGAATAACATCAAGTGTAATAAGTTTTATTTGTTTAGAACAATTATTAAAAAGCCTCACCATTACACAAAATAGGAAATGAAGTTTTTCAAGTATCCATAAATAAATTAAGTGTAAGACTAGGTAATTATAAATAATTTATAATAATCATTTAAAGAGTAGTTTATTTTTAAAGAATAATAATTTCTTAGTGGTTAAATAATATCCAAGGTTAATTAATGAATATTATAAATAGTGTTTCTTAAAGCCTAAGGTTCACAAGATTACAAATGTTTGACGTTTTCCACTTAGTTTTTATAAAGTTTAAAAGATAAAAAATATATAAGATGAATAAAGTATATTCGTTTCTATTTAAGTTTTATATTGCGAATATGTTTCTATAAAATATATGTTTTGTATAAGATTCATTTAGTCTAAAATGTCGATTTAAGTTTGTAAAAAAAGTATATTTATTTTATAGTTTGACTTGTAACCAAATAATGTTTATAAGTCAAGTTCCATAAGTTTATATTTTAATTCAATGTCTACAAACTAATTAATATGATTAATTCAGAAAATATAGGATAAAATTCCTTTTGAGAATATAAATGTCTGAAAGTTTTATAAAAGTATATATACTGAAAGTTTTATAAAAGTATATATATATATATATATATTATAGTTTTCGAACTTTTAAAATAAATTTTAAAAGATTAACTTTTACAAGTTTAATTACATTTTTATTAATTTAAAACTGTTCCAAAATGTAAAAGTGCATTTGAAATTCAAAAATGAATTTATAAGATTTTTAACAGATTTTATTAACATTCTGAGAGTTGAATAAGAGCATAGAAGTGAAAAAAAAAGGAATGGGATCGGCCGGATTCGAACCCGCGCCCTCCCTGGATTACACACAAGCATAGGCTTAACAACCCGACTACGGGCCTCGCTGGTGGTTTATGCAGGAAAAGAAATTTAAATACACAAGCTCAAATTAGCCCAGATTCCGTATGAACCCTAGAATCTTGATTTGCCAAATACACGTCGATCTGCCCTATGTTAATGGAATTAAACAGAGGGCTTTCGATCTACAGAGTGTAACGATCATGCTAGTCACAAGAATTACCTGGATTGATGAAGAAACGAGGGAGAACAAGTTCGTGTTCGAGGTCGGCTGCCCCGGCGCTTGATCGATGAATACGGGTACGAATCGAGGAAAGTAAGAGTTTAGAAAGTTGAAGTGTGATGTCGCTGAGATGTCCCAACTGGTTTTTATAGCCAATTTCATCATTTAATGATGGTACCGTTGGGGAGTTTACGGATGAAAAAGCCGGGTTCAAAATCGAATCACGCGGGCGTTCAGCATTGAATTGGTGCATTGAATACCTTGGATTTCGGTCGCATGCGTTAATGGGATTCGAGGTTCAACGAATCCGGACGAGAATCGTGGTTTTGCCAAAATAGGGGAGGAAACGGGTTGCTGCGGGGGATCGAACCTGAGACTGGTTCCAGTCTCAGTAGTTTGGTCAAATTACACAAGTGGTCCCTGAAGTCTCAAGCCTTTAATATTTCAAGTTAAAACATAACTTTTAAGTTTAAAATGAGTTTCTATAATAGCAGTTTTAGTCCCTTTACTTCACAATCATGAAATAAATGAGTTTCTTTTTTATAAAATCTAATATATATATATATATACACATATATATTTAAATAAGTATAAAAATAAAATTGGTTATATGCTTAAGTGACAGATTTATATAATTACGAACTTGTAATTATATATATATATATATATTTAAAATAAAAATTAATATTTATCGTTTTGAAAGAAAAGTGAAATCGGGTTTTAAGTTTAAATGATACGTGCATGGGCTTTAGACGAAGAAAGGTCGGAAAGTATCGGATATTACATTAATGTGTGTGTGTTGGTAATGTATGTGTACAGGTGTGTGCATGAATATGTGTGTGGATACATGAATTTAACTAAAGAAGTTGTTTAGGAAATGCATTTGGCAATTAGATGTATACTTTGATCATCGTGGTCTTGGTACATTAGGATAATAGCTAACATGAACCATGATAATAAGTTGCATTAATATCGAAATCTCCGACATAAAAATAATGAAGCAGATGACATAAAAGGTTAATAAATTAATAAGTATTTGTCCGTCAAGCGTAATAAATCAACAAATGATATAACGAAGTTGAAGCATCGTAACACTAATTTGGAATGCAACTAAACTGTAGGTTCTAGTACAACTTGACAACGATTCACTTTGTTTGCTTTTGCTTTGGCTAAGGTACGGATTCTGACCCCTCTCTTTTGTAGCATCCTATCGTCGTTTCATTTTCCTACACTTGGTCATTCGGACTTAGGTGTATCAGTTCGGATGGTTGACTAACAACCCGTTTTGTGCTTTGAATTTGTAGCATGCAATACACTTTTAAGTCTATACTCATTATTGCATGTTCCTTAGATTATATTCAGTTTAAACGTATGCATTTATGTTCGGTATTTGTTTGGTAGTTATACTATCCCTCAGACTTAGTACTCTTTTACCCGAGCATATCAGACACATCATTTGGGTGTCAATGATGTGACACTTTTCGTGACGGTGTGTAATAAAAGGTTCACGGTGTCTCCAGTTACACGTTTATTACTCAGGGAGTACATTGGCCATATTATATGGGATCCGGATGGATCGATCCTAGTTCAGTTATCAGTTATCAGGGGGATGGACTAATGTGTGTTACGCCACACACACCATCTCATTTGGTGCATAGCCTAGCTAGCTATGTACCCTTCAGTTTCAGTTTTGGCTCTGGGTACTTCATATATTACACGACTTATTTTGTTGATTTGCATGTCATGTAGATTTATTTCAGTTATCAGTATTATATGTTCAGCATCAGATATCAGTATTATATGTTCAATACTATATTTCAGCATTACATGTTTCATTCAGTATCAGTTATGCCTTTGTATCGCTTCCGCTTTGTTATGGTAGTTTCATTGCTATTGTTCTTCTGTTTCTGAGCAATTTTTGGCTCAGCCGTATTTCTTTTTGTGGTGTTTTCTTGTCTCTACTTTAGGTACTCAAGGAAATCAAGGAAACCAGGGATTACCGTGAGGAGTGAAAATTTGGAGTCAAGACTATCTTTTATTTTAGTTAATGTAATGAATTTTATTTAGGGTTCTTTCGAATTTTTCGGGATGTTGGGTTTCTAAGCTTGGATTTATTTATTTAATATCATGGATTATGTTTTTGGTTTGATATCTGTAATAGTGGCATTTCAACCCTTCCGGGTTGGGGTGTTACACTGTAGGCTCGGCCAAAGTTAATGAACATGCTAGTCTTAAGTTTAATTTAAGCATGCAAGTCTCAAAAGCATCATAGAAAACATGTAAGCATAGTTGAGTTTGAATTGTATAAGTCTAAAAGTTTGATACATGTTCCACCCCAAGTTTATAAACCAAAACAAAACAAAAGGGGGCTAAGTATACCCACACGAGATAATGGAAAGATGTCCAACAAGGATTAAGAGTGACAAGGCTTTGAGTGAGAATATCCTCACAACAAGCCTAATAACAAAGTCTAGAGTTTAAAGGTCGATCCTAAAAGTTTATGACATAGAGCTAAGTTTTCAAGATTTGCTAGGGTTTCAAATGGGAAGACGGGAATGATTGTGTTAACAAGTCTTTATAAAGTTTATTAAGCTTGAAGTTTAAATGAATTTTAACTAATTATAATCTACACTTGATAAATAATAAATTTAAATAGTTCTCCAAGTTTTATAAGGGTAACATGTTAATTATGTAAAGAATAACAAGGATAACAAATAATTATCTATAAGGATTTAATAATTATTTATGATAAAATAATAGTTTTATCTAAAAGAATCGTAATTATCATTAAATAGTAATTATTTAAATAATTACTAAGCATAATTAATAATTAAAAAAATTGTTTTGAAAGTAAATACTTTGTCTAATTGAAATGACTAACATAATCAATTAAAATTATTTAAAGTGTTTAAGCATTAAAATAATTTGTAAATGTTCTAATAATAGTTAGAAGGTTTACTTAAAAGTTTTTTAAATAATTAAACCATAATTATAAGTTTACAACAATGGGTTCTTGTTAAATACAAGTGTATAATTTACTAAATAAGTTTATGTTTTATTTATAATTGTTTTAAAGTTCTCTTTTTTTGTTTTAATTAAATAAATAAGTAAGTATTTAGTTTTAAATATAAATATTTACAAGTTTATAAGTTTCTAATGAAAATATAAATTTATAAATTTTTTCTGTATTTAGTAAAATTTATATAACTTATGTTTAATAAAAGTTTATAATTATTATTTAAGGTTTAAACAAAAATATTTTTTTTATTAGAGAAAATAATAACTAATTAAAGTTTCTAAGTTTATAAAATAATTTTTGTTGAGTATTTAAGTTTTATAAAAGCTTAAGGTAGTTTTATAGATTTTAAGTATTTACAACTAATATTAAATATTTAATTTCTTATAGTTTTAACTTAGTTTTATTCAATTAAAATGTTTTCTGAAAAAGAAAGTACTAATAAAAATCGATTTCAAGTTTATAAAAGTTTAACAGATTTTATAAAAATACTTGAAATTATAAAATCTGATCAGAAAGCATAAAAAAATGAAAACACAAAAACTTGGGTTGGCCGGATTCGAACCCCGGCCAACCAAGTCCACACACACATGCACTAACCACCCGGCTACGGGCCTCGCTGGTGGTTTATCCGGAAAAGAAATCCTTTAAACACAATCCCAAACTTCCCCTAATTCCCGTATGAACCCTAGAATTTCAACCCTTGAATACAAATCGAAATCGCCTCTGTCATTGTAAATTGACAGAGGGCTTTCAATCCTTGGGCATAAACGACGGAGATGAACATTCGAATTACCAGATTTGGTGCCGGATTGAGGGAGAACTAGTTCGTGTTTCAAAAACGGCCGACCACGGATTCAATCGAAGAATACATGTACAATGCGAAGGAATTTAGCGTATACAGAGTTAAGGTGTGGTGTCGTTGAGGTGTCTAGGCCGTTATTTATAGCCAATTTTGTCATTAATTGCTAAATTAGTTGGGGGTTTATGGTTGAGTTTAAACGGATCAAATCCGGCTTCACGCGTGTTTACAGTTGAACTTTTGGATTGATTCACCTCAGGGAAGGATCGCATGCGTGAATGGAAGCCCGAGGTGCAACGTATTTGGCCGGGATCGCGATTTCGAATGAAAAGGGTGGAAATTGGGTGTTACGGGACTCAAACTCGTGACTGAGTTTGGGTTCCGGGTGTTTTGGGTTATTTACACACAGGTCCCTAAGGTTTCCAGTGTTTAACATTTTATGTTTAAAACTGGATTTTTGTTTAAAAATAAGTTTCACAAATGACAATTTAGACCCTAGACTTTATAAAATGAATAATATGGTTTATTCTATAAAATCTAATGAGTTTTAAAAGTTTTATAGGTTTATTTATTTTAAGTATTTGAAGTTAATAAGTCTATCAATCAAAAAAGATGCATATATATACATATATATCCTTAATTTTCACCTATATTTAGGTATTTATATATGTATTAAATATAAATTTATTTATTCTATATTTATTTGAGACTTAATAAGAATCAAGTAACACGTGCAAGCATACGTTCATTAGGACTTGAAATAGATTGGTTACAATGAGAAATAGAATCCCAATACGATAATGATACGCCAGAAAAGACTGGATATTACAAATATGTTTTAATTTGTCACTATATTTTAAAAACATGACAAACATCATTTTATTGACATAAACCTTATTATTATACATAACTATTTTAAATTATAAAATGGGTGCATTTTGTAACGTCGTAAGTTTTATTTATCAAAAGGGTTATAATTATGTTAGTAACATAAACCTTTAAAATGACCTGTTATTAATAATAAAATTTTATTAGTGTTACAAATATTATAAATTTTAATAATTTTTGTATTAACATATTTATCATAACATTAATACTTTCACAAATAATATGGTGTTAATAATACTACTATTCGCACAATTTATTTATTTTGATGTTCTTGTGGAAATATTATTACATTATTCCATCGTGATAACTATCTTAATCTAGCGTCTAAATAAAATTAGTATTTTATTTTTTTTGTCGCCTAAAAATCTACTTTATAAAAAAAATCTATAAAACATTATGTCATGTAATTTCATTTATGTATATATTATCACTATAGTTACCGTTAAAGTTCGTATTCTTAATTTTCTCGTTCGGTTGTCCGTCCCTAAATTTTGATGTCACAATCGTTCCACTCTTATTCCTTTTTATTCATTTCTATATATTATATAACATATCTTATTATTTAGTGCATCATTAAACCGGTTCACTCCTCCTCATTACCTAGTTCCAGTTTAAGTCAGAATATCAAGTTGAGATTCACAGCCCTCTTTTACTTTTACTTTTGGGGTGAAACATGTATATCTATAACTTGATAACTCAACTATTTTATCAAAACAAATTCATAAACGAGGAATTTCAATTATGTGCTTGATATTTGAACACTAATAACAACATTGCAATCATTAACTTGTTTACAAGTCTAAGGTAGTACTAGTATGGCCATATATGGGAAACTGATATAACAACGGCACAATCTTTGGGGTTGTGGGTGCAATAACATTTCACCGGCACAATCTTTGTGATTGTGGATGCAATAACATTTCAACGGCACAATCTTTGTGATTGTGGATGCAATAACATTTCAACGGCACAATCTTTGTGATTGTGGATGCATATAACATTAATGGTTGATTGCAATAAATTTCGTGTTAATATGTTTGCACATTTGATTGAACTTGTATTAAATTTTATCTTTATAACTTTTAAAACATATGCTTCTCACCAACTTTATGTTGACCCATTTTACTTTACATGTTTCAGGAAATGATAACTAGGAATTGAAGGATCATATAGGATTGTACAAGGACTTAGCTAATAAAGTTGGACAATGTTTTCATTTTGGATGCTGTTTGTCTATTTTAACAAGTGTTGAATATTAATTATGAAATTAATAAATTTTGTGATGCCTTAGTAAATGTCTTTATACATTGTGCTATGAACTAAATGTGTGACACCTCGCGTTTCCTCCTCTGGCGGGGTGTGACAATGGATGAAAAAGCTGATGTGACTCAGGAAAGGGGTGGATGGAAGGGAAGTACTCCTACCACCCTACGACTATATGAGCATTCGTATCGTGTTGTTTATCCTTATCTTTATAATTTAACTATAAACCATCTTTGCATAAAAAATTGTTCATTTTTTAAAAACCTCTCAAATCTCATTCCTTATCCTTATAATTTTTAATAAATGTTTAAAGAATTAGTATATTTAAGATTGGGATAATATTATATATACTCCTACAAACATGCGTAAATATCATATATACCCAACAAAAACTAAAAATATCATATATACTCAATGAAAATAATTTGTTATTTTATGACCATTCTACCCTTATCCATTATATGAGGTTTTTATAACCTAATTTTTTAGTTTTATCCAATATGTAAAAGATAATTCGTTCTCCTATTCATGATTTTAATGATAAAGGTTTAAAAGCATGATGTAAAACCCACTTAGCTTAAATTTTATTATTTTTCTTTTATAATCCCGATGTAAAAACACTAATACTGAGAAAATACTTTTCACGTGTAGTATTACAAAAGAAAAACATACAACTAGTTATCAATGTGTAGATGATGGGCGAGTTTTATGTTGTTCAATTTAGCATCTATATTTGTACTTTTATTTGGTTTTGGTCAAGAACAATGGTACTTCAAGCATGTTTAAGAATTTCAGGTCTAAACATGTTAAATGACATGTTTTGGAAGTAGTTGGAGCATCGCGTGGAAGATTATGCGAGGACACGGATCAAGAGGGAAGAAAAACACAAAGAAATTCATAGGGGGCATCCAGGACGCCAGTTCTGGCGTCCACATGCTTCCGTTTTTGGCGTCAAGCAGCATAAGGTGGCGTCCTAGAGCTGAAACGAAGATAGAGAAATCAAGGCGGTGTCCTAGACGCCGGGTGCAACTAATTTGGGCAAAAATTTAGGAAACAGTCAAATCTTGTGAGTTATTATAGGGGTTTCATCCTAAATTCGAAAATATCTCCTCTTGGACGATTTTTGGGAGAGTTTTTGAAGAGTTCTATCATCATCTACATGCAAGGAATCATTGGAATCAACACTTTTGAAGATCAAATCAACAACATGAGTGGCTAATTCATCCAAGATCATCCCCGGGTGGATGGTTGTAAGTTTTCTAAGGTTTTACATTGCACTTTTGGTTTGAAACATTAACATGGTTAATCATACGATTGAGTTTACATGCTTTGATTGTTAGTATTGTCATGAACTTATGATTGTTGAGATTTTCTTGCATCGTTGACATTATGAGATGATGATTGCTATTGATTTCAATTCATATTAGGGTTTGATTTGTATTCTTGATTCATAAAGCATACATTTGTCTAAAATACATATAGTGAAGGTTTTCTTGCACCAATTACACATGTTAGACGAGCGTTGATGCCTCCAACTGAGTAATCATATTAACAAATCCTCGATATCGTTGTGTTTCATTGAAATTCAAACCATTTGTGTGAAAGTATCCTAGTTGCTTGCAAATCTAGAAACCCGGGTGTGGTCTTTTCTCATATTATTGTTTACAAATTCATCATAATCACCGTGTTTGCTAAATTTCTAGTCATTGTATTAGTATTAATTCAAGTTATAAGTCATTGTTCTGTTCTAAGTACAAATCAATTGAACCACGTCATTGGTTCACCAATTTATCAACTTTAAAGAATCTAGAAATCCTTCATAAAAGAATAATCAACTGAGTTACACACCGACCACAAGCTCTTCGTGGTTCGACACCCTTCTTGCCCTAACTAGTTTAAGGTACTAAGGACACTCTCTTAACTTATCTTTGATCGGCACCTTAGACGCCAATCAAATTTTGGCGCCGCTGCCGGGGAGATTGTGCGCTTGGTGTTTATTTTAGTTGATTATTGTGATATCTGTTTAATTCATGATTACCTGTTTAATTGTTCTGTTTGTTATTCTCTTTCTATTCCCGATTACGCTTGGTGTGTTGTTTGTGCAGAAAACAGATATTGTATGCGTACGCGTTTCTCTGGAAGAACTTCACCATTGGAATTCAATCCGGAAATTGAAAGATTAGCAAGACAAAACCGACCACATCATTGAGCGGAAGAAGCAATACCCTCCAATTCACCAATTACTAAACACCATTCCATTAAAACAGTGAACATGGAAGGCCAAGGCAACCGTTCGGGCGGTGGCAATCGAAGTCGCGCCAACACTTCACCCATGAACCAACCTCGAAACCAAAACCGTAATTCCAATTCTAACAGCAATGCGAACCAAAACCCAATCAATGTCAACGAAAATCCTTTGTTTGGCAATGCTAACCGAAATGGAAGAAGCCCAAGCCCGCATAGCAACCAAAATCAAAACCAAGATGATTTTGATCATACGGAAAATGAAGAGTATGATGATGAGAATGAAGGTTTCTATGACAATGATGATGATGAGTTCCAACATAATGATGATGAATGGAATGAGGGTAATGGTAACGAGGGTGATGAGTATTATGATGGTGATGGGTATGATGGATATGAAGATGATGGGTATGCTAACAATACTCAACATATCAATAATCAAAGGGGGGGACCGCAACAACAACAACAATAATTACAATCGGGTTCCCAATCAAGCCGGTGGGGGCAACAATCGTTACCATCGTCAACCACAAAGGCCCCCACTTCCCAATCAAGGAGCACATGCCAATGGGGTGAATAGCCACTTTCAACCGGCTATTTCTGAAAACCCTTCTCCTATTGTACCACCAAGGAGAGCGAGAGCTTTTGACATTGGGCCTCAATATCTTAATGCCTTTCCACACTTTATTGGAAGTGCTAGCAAAGAACCTTACATACATCTAGCCTATTTTACAGCTATTTGTAACACTATTGGAGGGCATAACTTCTCAGCGGATGAAGTGAAGTTGAGGTTGTTTCAGTTTTTGTTGAAAGAGAAGGCGAAGAAATGGTTCCTAACCTTGCCGGCCAATAGTATTCGCACATGGGTAGAAATGCAATAAGCATTCTTGGATGAATACTACTCGGTGGCAAAAACGAGTGCTGCCCGTAGAGACATCCGGTACTTTAAACAACAACCGGGTGAATTGTTTCATGAAGCTTTCTTGCGTTTTAAGGAGTTGCTACGCATGTGTCCGCATCACAGAATTGATACATGAGAACTCATCAGTCATTTTCGGATGGGTTAACTTCCAAAGAGAGAAAGTACTTGCATTCCACAAGTAATGGCACATTCTTGTCAAACAATGAAGATTATGATTGGGATTTTCTGGAAAGAATGAGTAAAAGCTCAAAGGCTCAAGCATCGGATGATTGAAGATCAAAATCAGTGCCACCAAAGGGCACAACAAGGGATGCAAATGATGACCGACTCGCATCATTGGAACGAGAATTGGCTAAATTAAAGAAAAGTGGAAGTGCATATGTGTCATCGGTGAAGTATGATGTGTGTGGAGCATGTGGAGAATTGGGGCACAAGAGTATCGAGTGCCAATCGGGTGGCAATGGTTATGAAGAAGTCAACCAAGTATTGGGTGATAGGAATTATAATGACATGAATTCTAACACTTATCACCCAGGCTTGAGGAATCACCCAAATTTCAAGTATGGGAACGTCTCCAACCAAATGAATCCTAACTTTCAAGGAGCAAGTCAAAAAAACTCCTCGTATCAAAATCATCAACAAGGTGGAGGTGGCTATCAAAGAAACTCTTACAATCAAGGTGGAAATCAACGGTAAAACAACAACCGAGGAAACTACCAACAAAGAAATTAAAATAATCAAGAGCAACAAGGTGGAAACTCGGGAGGTGATGACCCGGTTAACTCAAAACTGGATGCTATCATGAATGTGATGAAAGAGTCAGACAAGAAGAATGAAATGAGGGACAAATCGTTTGCGGCGATGGAAAGGCAAGTGGGTCAATTAGCCGAGGAGGTGGCCCAAATCAAGAAAGACAAAGGGAAGTTGCCAAGTGATACTACCTTGAATCCATCACATCAAGGGTCTAGTTCAAAGAATGCCTACTTTAGCGCGGTAAGTACCCACCGAGATGGCGAAGAGAGTGATTCGGAGGACGAATGTGAGTTAGAAGAACCCATTTTCCCAGTTAAAGTTGGGGGATTGAAGGTTAATCAAGCCTTGTTGGATTATGGATCGAGTGTCAGCATATTACCGGGAAGCATGTATGACCAGTCTAACTTTGGTCCTCTACAACAAGTTGACACCACCGTGGTGTTAGCCGATTTGACACGAAAACGTTCTCGGGGATGCTTAGAGGAGTTGCTGTGAAGGTCGGGGAATTCTATTACCCCGAAGATTTTCTGGTGCTTGATTATGTACCGACTGTGAAGAAGGAGCAAACGAGGGTCATCCTTGGAAGACCGTTTTTGGTGACTGCCAATGCACAAATTAATTGCAGAGATAACACAGTCAATATGACCTTTGGAAATCGTGAGTTGAACTTAAACATTATTTCCAATACTTTTACTTATTTTAACAAAGTCAAACGTTCCAAAGCAGGTGCTACTAATAAGTGTACTCCTTGGTCCAAAGTGGATGAGGGTGGCACAAAAGAGAAAGGTTTTCTTGTTGACAGGTTTAAGCTAAAGGAGATGAATGAGGCGGTAGATGCAACAATCCCCAAGTGTGGGGAAGCGGGAGTGCAAGTAGAAAAGCCACCATGGAAACAACAAGTGGAAAGTTCAAGTAGTTATACCAAGTCGGACACGAATTCATCGGAATCATCGTTTGGGACAAAGAAACCTCCCAAGTTTGTCAGACAGTCATATGGGACTAGTGAGTGTTGGAAAAAGAGAGGTGACGAAGATTTGGTTGATGTGGACCATATGAGGAAGTTTAAGCTAGATGGGAATGATAACTGTAGAGCAGGTGAGGTAGTATTTGGAATGGAATCTGTGTTCCAACCACCATAAGAGATAAACCAGGTATGGTCTGGCTGAAGACCTTAAAACTTAGCGCTAACCGAGAGGCAACCCGACATGTGTTTATTTTCTGTGTTTTTGTTTTGCTTTGTTTTTTTAGTTCTTTGTCAACATAGCAAGACCCAAGTGTGGGGATGGCTTATAGAAGCAAGTAGGGAACTTTGTGGGTGTGTTCACTAAAAACCCTCACGAGACTTCACTCGTCCACTCGGGCTACCGAGGGGTTTAAAAGGCTTGTTGCATATGCTAAATGCAACCGTGATTCCTATGAAAGTGAGTTTAGGAGTTTGCTACACGTACACAAGGACCTCGCAACAAAGGAATAATCAGGTCATGTTAAATGTGCACAAAAGCAGAAGATTTTCAAAGTAAGCCATCAAAAGTGTTGTCACGCGCACATGTATAGGTCTTTGGTAATGGTTAAAATTCTTTAAGTTGCTCGATAAAGTTTTCTAAACGGTTATTTTTCAAAAAGGATTTGAGTTTGACTAATCGGGAATGACATGATGGTATACGTGTGTCACATCATTATCCTTCCCTATGTTACTTGTGAGATTTTGAGCCATCTTAAACTTGCTAAATTATTGCACACATGCATGTCTTCGTTTGTTTGAGTGTGATCATTGTGTTACTTACGTTTTAGAACTTGCATGTTTTGATACACGTTGAGACCATGAACCATTTGCTTGCACGAACATGATAGAGGCATTAGGAGAAATCTTTTTGTTTTTAGCCTTTCTTTCACAATCCTTTAGCTAACACTACCCATTAGTCACCTTTCTTTCACAGTCATTTACCCAACACTACCCATTAGCCGCCCATTTGAGCCTAAACCAATTCGTTTGAAAAATAAAACCTCATATCCTTTAGCCTTTGCAATTTTAAACCCAAATGGTGAAATCCGGTTGTAGTATCATTCATTAGGTGTAGAGTGTTACGTTATTATTATCTTTTATATATATCAAAAAAAATGAAAAAAAAGACAAAAAGAAAAAAAAAGTGTGAAAAAGAAAAGAAGACATCTATTGTTCTATGAAGGCTAAATGTCACACCCCAACCGGGCGGCGGAACACGTCGGAGTATGACCCGAATTGTGACCAGATTGCTCGTAGCACTTGGAACTATTAAAATTTCATAATTTTATTCAATAATATTAAAAGTGCCTCAAAGGCTACAAATAGTTCAAATAAACAAGACAAAACATAGTTCCAAACAAGATAAAATCAGATTTCAAATTTCTAAGTCCAAGCCTAAGTGTTGAACATAAATCAAGCGTTGCTTGAACTTGGTGCACCTGAAACATGTTTAAAATAAGAGTTATCAACAAAATGAATTGTTGGTGAGCAATCATGGTAGATATGGATATAGTAGTTTAGATAAAGTACAAATTCCATGCTAAGACAAGTAATACATTATAGTCTTATTGTATATACACACAGTCCAAATTAAACCTTCCTTTTAAGATTTATCCAATTCAGATTGTCCAACATATAGTTAACAGTTTTTCAGTTTCAGAATTCATTACATGCATCCTAGATCAAAGAAATGCATGGGGTAGCTAACCCACATGGTACCACTAATTCCATTCATAGGCTGTCGAAACAGTTAATAATATGAACTAGTGTAATCAACAAATAAGCCACATAATGCAATTAAACAAGTCTAACATAAGGGAATTTGTTTCAAGTTGTGAGATTTGTCAATAGTGTAAGTGTAATTATATAGGAACATGTTTCACCCCAAAAGTGATAAAATGTATAAAGAGGGGCATGAAAACTCACATGGTTTGTAAGTAGTTTCCGAGCTAAGTTTGATCCAAAGATATAATCCAAAGTAGGTCACAATTAACCTATTATAGTTGTAGTTTAGTCATTTAGTTTAAAGGAATAAGCTAAGGTTTGTTCGTGTTCTCGAATTTGGGAAATTAGGATTTTGGAAAGTTTAAGGTTTGAAAAGTAATTTGGTTATAGTTTAAGGTGTGCAAGTATTTAAATTACTAAATTATTATGTTTAGTAATTTAAATATAATTTTAGATTTTATAAAATATTTTAAGTGATTATTTAATTAATTACTTATTTAGTAATTTAGTTAATAAATGTGTTTAATTAACTAAATATGTCAAAAAGATAGTAAGAATATAAATATAATTTAAATTATAAATTTTATAAATATTTTCTGTTAATAAGTAAATTTTTATAAAATTTACTTATTTTTAGTTTAATTAAATCAATAATTCCATTGATTTAATTACAAAACAAAATTAGTAAAAATTAGTAAAAATGTCTAAAAGTTCCAGAAACTTAATATTTTGTTAAAAATATATAGATTAAGTTTCTGTAATTTTTGTATAATTTTTGGAATAGATTTACTAATTTTAAATAAATAATCCAAGTTTTAAATTTAGACTTTTAAATAATTAATTTTATAAACTCAGAAAGTTTTCTGTTTTTATTTTATAAAACAGTAGAGAATTTTATTACAAAAATTTGGACTATTTATTTGTACATTTTCAAGTTGTAAATAAAAAGTTATGAATTTTTAAAGATTAAAGATTTAATTAATAAAAATCAAAAATAGGAAAATGTTGAAAAATGGGCGAACCGGCCACAAAGGCGGATCGAACCTGGGCTACTTGGCTCAGCGGCAGTGCACCTGACCGTTGGGCCAAGTGGCTAACCTGGTTATAAGTGCATTTGGGTTATATTTAACCCGGATCTTGGGTCCGGTTTGTGTTCGTTTAAGCCAAAAAGGTTCACGGGTGAGGGCCTTAGCCGGGCTCAAACCCGTGACCTCTCGCTCGTAATACGCGCACCCGGCCATCTCGGCCAAGTGACTAACCCGTAAACAAACGGAGAGAGGTTCCTTTTAACAACGTTTTCGAATTTAAAATCCCGAATCCGTTTGAACGCAAGAACCCTAATCTGAGTTTGTTCGAATTCGACGAATCCGTATAATAGGAACTCAATTAACCATAGGGCTTTTGTTATACGTTCAATTCCGAGTTTAATGACGTATCAAATTACCTGTAAGATCAACTGATCGAAGTTCTGGACTCGATGTTCAGTTCGTCTGAACTGAGATTCCGAGAGAGAGAATTAGAGGGTGTTAGGAGTTGTGATTTGTTTCAAATGGACGCATTAGGTGTCGTCGAGGTTTCTATAACATCAATTCGTCAATTAATTCGTGAATTATTGAGTTTTGATTACGGGTTTAAGACGGTTTAAAGTTTTAGCCGTTTTCAACTGTTACGAGTTCAATTCCTCGAATTAACGAGTTCATCATACTCGTTTAATGATAATAAACGAATAGCAGTTACAAGTTTTCGAATTCGAATCCTTAAAACGCGTTTTCGAATAATCAAAACCCAAAACCGGGTTCCCCTTGTTTCGAACCCACGATCCCTTTTGGGTGGGTTTTAAAACAGAAAATTACAACTTTGGTCCCTGAGGTTTGTTAAGTTGACTCCGGTCAACTTAAACTTGAAAATAAGTTTGAGGAAAGGCAGTTTAGCCCTTGTAGTTAAGTTTTAACCAAAAACTAAGTTAGTTAGGTTATATAGGGTTTTTAGTTAATTAATTTGATATATTTGATATTTAAATGTATAAATTACATTTAAATTATAAAAGAATTGTTTATTTCTATAAAAATGATATAAAATGACATATTTTTATAGAACTTTATTTTAAAAATATTTATTTAATTAAACTTTATTTATTTGATTTATTTAGGAATAAATCTTATTATTTCTTAAAAATTCATAATAATTTTATAAAAATCATTTTTTTTAATTTATATAATTTGTGTTTTAATTGAATAAGACACAATTAAGATTTTTTCCAAATTAATTAAGTACAATTTTTTTTTTTTTTTTTTTACACTTAGATAATTTATGAGATTTATTTTATATAGTTTAGGGACTTTATTCAAATACCATGAATATTAGCCCTAATACATAGTTTGAGTAATTCATTTAAGAATTTTCACATATTATTAAATATGGATAATTAGGGTTTACAATAAATGCCAATTGGCCGGAAATTGTAAACGGAAAAAGTACAGATATTACAGTCTCCCCTACTTTAGGAAATTTCGTCCCGAAATTAAGTAGTGGAGTTTGTGAACAGGTGTGGGTACTTGGCCTTCATTTGATCTTCACGTTCCCAAGTGAACTCGGGTCCTCGTTTAGATTGCCAACGTACTTTCACAATCGGAATTCGGCTTCTTTTAAGTTGTTTGATCTCTCGATCCACGATTTCAATAGGCTTTTCCACGAAGTGCATCGACTCGTCAATGTGAACTTCGTCAAGAGGAACTTGGAGGTTTCCCTCGGCAAGACACTTCTTGAGGTTAGATACATGAAACGTGGGATGTACATTGCTAAGCTTGTCGGGTAATTCCAACTCGTAAGCAACTTTCCCGATACGTTTGATGATTTTGAAAGGTCCAACGTATCGCGGTGTGAATTTCCCTTTCTTCCCAAACCGGACAACGCCTTTCCAAGGTGATACCTTTAAAAGAACCATGTCACCAACTTGGAATTCAAGAGGTCTTCTACGAATATCAGCATTCTTCTTTTGTCTCTCCCGAGCCAAACGAAGATTGTCGCGAACTTGGATGATTCGATCAGTGGTGTCTTGGACTAGAGCGGAACCAGTGATTTGTGCTTCACCGACCTCATCCCAGCCAAGAGGAGAACGACAATGGCGACCATATAAAGCTTTGAAGGGTGCCATCTCGATACTAGCATGGTAGCTGTTGTTATACGAAAACTCAGCTAGTGGAAGATATTTGTCCCAATTGCCTCCAAAGTCAAGGACGCAAGCACGTAACATATCTTCAAGAGTTTGAATCGTTCTTTCCGTTTGACCATCAGTTTGGGGATGGTAAGCTGTACTCAAATTCAATTGAGTACCCATGAACGATTGTAGAGATCCCCAAAAACGGGAAGTGAAACGACTATCACGATCAGATATGATATTAAGAGGAACACCATGTAGACGAACGATCTCATCCAAATAAACTTGAGCCAACTTCTCAGCTCCCCAATCATCACGAATTGCGAGAAAATGAGCTGATTTCGTGAGTCGGTCCACGATTACCCAAATGCTATCAAATCCTCGAGGTGTTCTTGGAAGTTTGGTGATAAAATCCATGGAAATACACTCCCATTTCCACATTGGAATCTCGGGTTGTTCAAGCAAACCCGAAGGTCGTTGATGTTCAATCTTGACCTTAGAACAAGTAAGACATTTTGAAACGTACACGGCAACATCTTTCTTCATGCCGGGCCACCAATAGTGTTGGCGAAGGCCTTTGTACATTTTATCGGCTCCTGGGTGTATAGAATAACGAGTTTTGTGAGACTCGTCAAAAATTAAAGTACGAAGATCATCCCGATCAGGAACCCATAAGCGGTTTAAGAAGTGTAGCAACCCATTGGGTCGAGTCTCCAATTGTTTTTCAACTCCACAACCCAATTCTTTTTGCATGTTGCCCTCGGAAAGAACCGTTTGTTGAGCTTTAAGAATTTTGGTCTCGATATCCGATTGAATAAGAGCACAACATATGTTAGGATATTCTTTCCGACTTAACGCATCAGCCACCACGTTAGCTTTCCCTGGATGATATTTGATTTCGCAATCATAATCATTTAACAGTTCCATCCAACGACGTTGTCTCATGTTTAAGTCTTTTTGGTTGAATATATGTTGCAAACTCTTGTGATCGGTGAAGATTTCACATTTGGTTCCATAGAGATAATGTCTCCAAATTTTGAGAGCAAACACGACCGCACCAAGTTCGAGGTCGTGAGTGGTGTAGTTATCTTCATGAACCTTAAGTTGTCTTGAGGCATAAGCAATCACCTTACCCCTTTGCATGAGAACGCATCCAAGTCCTTGCTTTGAAGCATCACAGAAAACAACGAAGTCGTCGCTGCCATCGGGAAGAGATAGGACTGGAGCATGGCATAATTTTTCTTTAAGAGTTTGGAACGCTTCTTCTTGCTCTTGTCCCCATTCAAAGATCCTACCCTTATGAGTTAGGGCAGTGAGAGGAACAGCAATCTTGGAAAAGTTAGAAATAAAGCGTCGATAATATCCTGCTAGTCCAAGAAAAGAACGGATTTCTGTTGGTGTTTTAGGAGCAATCCAATTCTTTACAGCTTCAATTTTAGCAGGATCAACATGAATCCCAGCCTCGTTAATAACATGACCTAGGAATTGGACTTCCTTTAGCCAGAATTCACATTTGGAGAATTTAGCATAAAGTTGTTCCTGTTTAAGAAGATCAAGTACTAAGCGAAGATGTTCTTCATGTTCTTGCTTAGATTTTGAGTAGATAAGAATATCGTCAATGAAGACAATGACGAATTTATCCAAATAAGGTCGACAAACACGATTCATCAAATCCATGAACACGGCAGGTGCGTTAGTCAAACCGAATGGCATGACAACAAACTCGTAGTGTCCATAGCGAGTTCTAAAAGCTGTTTTGGGAATGTCTTCCTCCTTAACACGTAGTTGGTGATAACCCGAACGAAGATCGATCTTTGAGAAAGTAGAAGCTCCTTGGAGTTGATCAAATAAATCGTCAATCCTTGGAAGTGGGTATCGATTCTTGACAGTCAATTTGTTGAGTTCCCGATAGTCGATACACATCCTAAAGGATCCATCCTTCTTCTTGACGAATAAGACAGGTGTTCCCCATGGTGAGGAACTAGGACGTATGAATCCTTTATCAGAGAGTTCTTGAAGTTGACTAGCAAGTTCTTGCATTTCAGATGGTGCAAGACGATATGGTGCTCTTGCCACAGGAGTTGCACCAGGCACAAGGTCGATACGAAACTCGACCTGTCGTGTAGGGGCAATTCCCGGTAGGTCTTCCGGAAATACTTCAGCAAAGTCCTTAATCACAGGAATATCAGCCATGAGTTTACCCTTGTCCTTCTCTTTCACAACGTGAGCTAGAAAAGCTGGATAATTCTTGTTGAGGTACTTCTGAGCTTTTGTTATAGTCATCAGTTTTAAGCCTTTGGGTTGTTTCTCTCCATACACGTGTAGTACTTCACCAGACGGTAGAGGAATCTTTATGAATTTGTCGGCACAAACGATCTCAGCACGATGTTTGGATAACCAATCCATGCCGACGATCACGTCGAAACTCCCAAGTTGCATAGGAGTTAAGTCAATAGAGAAAGTATGTTCGTTAAGTTGTAGTTGATTGTTTGCAATGATTTAGTCAACTTTAACGGATTTCCCGTTAGCTACTTCTACATTATAAGTTTTGTCTAGTTGGGTTCTAGTCTTAGCAAGCATTGGTTCAAAGTCAAAGGACACGAAACTTTTATCCGCACCAGAATCAAACAAAATAGTAGCATATTTATTATTGATCAGATACGTACCATTGACAACATCGTTGTCGGCTTGAGCTTGACTAGCAGTAATGGTGTAGACTCGGCCTTTGGAAGCAGAGATTGAAGCTTTTATTGCATTGGCCAGTAATGGACACTTATCCTTGAAGTGACTTGGATCTCCACATTGGAAACAAGCCTTAACAGTTAAGGATGGTGTGTTTTGTATCACGTTATGGCCTTGCACTTGAGATTGAGTGTTGCTTGGGGTTCGGCAACGATCTTGAGTATGTCCCAACCTTTTGCACTTTGTGCAAACCCAACACGGTGCATTGGGAAGATGGTGAGACTTGCAAATATCACATTGAGGATAACTCCCCGAATAAGCCTTCTTGGTTGGACTGAAGGTAGTAGTAGTAGCAGGTGCTACTTGGCTCACAGGTTGAGCAGGTGTAACAGTCCCATAATTTTGTTTATGGTTGGACTTTCTCTTCCTGTTTCTACCAGTAGGTTCAGGTTTAGAAGTCACAGCAGCAACCACAGCAGGTTTCTTCCCTCCTTTACGGTGAAGGATTCCCGCATCGACATAAGTGTCGGTAAGTGTGGCTGAAAAACGAACAGCTTCTTCGATAGTAGCAGGTCTACTACTAAGAACAGCACTCCTGATTTGAATTGGGAGTCCCTTGCAGAATTTCTCAATCTTCCTAGCCAAGATGTCGACTAGGTGAGGAACGAGTAGACAAAGCTCATAAAAACGAGTGACATAAGCAGAATTGTCACCACTATCTTGGGAGAGAGTCCAAAATTCCTCCTCGATCTTCATCATTTCGTTTCGAGGACAGAACTCATTGATCATGAGTTCCTTGAATTCAGCCCAAGGAAGAGCCATAGCAACAAGAACGGTGCGAGTAGTTTTCTCGCCGTTCCACCAAGTTAGTGCACGCTTTTGAAAGACGCTTGAGCCATATTGAACCTTGAGTGCCTCGAGAACACCAGCATTAAGGAAGGTGTTCTCAATGCCCTCAAACCATTGGAGTAGTCCAGTGGCTCCTTCATGACCCGAATACTTTGGTGGTGAACACGAATTAAAGTATTTGAAGTTGCAAGCATTGTTGTTGTTGTTATTAGAAGAGCTTTGATCACGATGTTGAAACAGAGCTGGTAGTATTGCCGCAATCCGATCAACAATTTGTTGTGTGAGTGCCGGATTTGTATCAACGGGATCAGACATTCTATAAGAAAATAAAGTAAAATGCAAGTTTGAGATGAATAATAATATTCAAGAGTTAAGCTTTGAAAGTAAAGATAGGCTTAAGTTTAAACACATAGTTAGTAATTGTGTTGGTTGGGTTTTACCTCACAATTACTTAGGACATATCAAGGTTAATAAGATTTCAACAATATTTGAGAAAGTCATGCTTTAGCCTATAAGTGAACACTCATCCCGAGAATCCCCAGGTAAGCGTAACAGGTCCAGTAATTTGGATTTGTACGAATACGCTTGCCTAGACAGGAAACTCAGAATACAGGCATTCACCCTTCCAGATTGCACGAGTTTCTGAACATTGTCAAAGTCTTAAACCTTAACGAGATTTTGGATAGACTTACAAAGTCTAGGGGGTTTTATAAAATATTTTAAAACATTGAAGAATTTCATATAAAAGAATATTGATGGAAATATAAGGTAAAGTCTTAGAATTTTGAGGATTTGTAAGATTTGTGTTAAAGATTTAGAATTTGACAAATAAACACATAAGTTCCTAATCATGCAAGACTAAAAGAGGGTCCTAAAGTTATAGTCTAGGTTAAAGATTTCTAATAACCTAAATCCCTATAACCTGGCTCTGATACCAATCTGTCACACCCCAACCGGGCGGCGGAACACGTCGGAGTATGACCCGAATTGTGACCAGATTGCTCGTAGCACTTGGAACTATTAAAATTTCATAATTTTATTCAATAATATTAAAAGTGCCTCAAAGGCTACAAATAGTTCAAATAAACAAGACAAAACATAGTTCCAAACAAGATAAAATCAGATTTCAAATTTCTAAGTCCAAGCCTAAGTGTTGAACATAAATCAAGCGTTGCTTGAACTTGGTGCACCTGAAACATGTTTAAAATAAGAGTTATCAACAAAATGAATTGTTGGTGAGCAATCATGGTAGATATGGATATAGTAGTTTAGATAAAGTACAAATTCCATGCTAAGACAAGTAATACATTATAGTCTTATTGTATATACACACAGTCCAAATTAAACCTTCCTTTTAAGATTTATCCAATTCAGATTGTCCAACATATAGTTAACAGTTTTTCAGTTTCAGAATTCATTACATGCATCCTAGATCAAAGAAATGCATGGGGTAGCTAACCCACATGGTACCACTAATTCCATTCATAGGCTGTCGAAACAGTTAATAATATGAACTAGTGTAATCAACAAATAAGCCACATAATGCAATTAAACAAGTCTAACATAAGGGAATTTGTTTCAAGTTGTGAGATTTGTCAATAGTGTAAGTGTAATTATATAGGAACATGTTTCACCCCAAAAGTGATAAAATGTATAAAGAGGAGCATGAAAACTCACATGGTTTGTAAGTAGTTTCCGAGCTAAGTTTGATCCAAAGATATAATCCAAAGTAGGTCACAATTAACCTATTATAGTTGTAGTTTAGTCATTTAGTTTAAAGGAATAAGCTAAGGTTTGTTCGTGTTCTCGAATTTGGGAAATTAGGATTTTGGAAAGTTTAAGGTTTGAAAAGTAATTTGGTTATAGTTTAAGGTGTGCAAGTATTTAAATTACTAAATTATTATGTTTAGTAATTTAAATATAATTTCAGATTTTATAAAATATTTTAAGTGATTATTTAATTAATTACTTATTTAGTAATTTAGTTAATAAATGTGTTTAATTAACTAAATATGTCAAAAAGATAGTAAGAATATAAATATAATTTAAATTATAAATTTTATAAATATTTTCTGTTAATAAGTAAATTTTTATAAAATTTACTTATTTTTAGTTTAATTAAATCAATAATTCCATTGATTTAATTACAAAACAAAATTAGTAAAAATTAGTAAAAATGTCTAAAAGTTCCAGAAACTTAATATTTTGTTAAAAATATATAGATTAAGTTTCTGTAATTTTTGTATAATTTTTGGAATAGATTTACTAATTTTAAATAAATAATCCAAGTTTTAAATTTAGACTTTTAAATAATTAATTTTATAAACTCAGAAAGTTTTCTGTTTTTATTTTATAAAACAGTAGAGAATTTTATTACAAAAATTTGGACTATTTATTTGTACATTTTCAAGTTGTAAATAAAAAGTTATGAATTTTTAAAGATTAAAGATTTAATTAATAAAAATCAAAAATAGGAAAATGTTGAAAAATGGGCGAACCGGCCACAAAGGCGGATCGAACCTGGGCTACTTGGCTTAGCGGCAGTGCACCTGACCGTTGGGCCAAGTGGCTAACCTGGTTATAAGTGCATTTGGGTTATATTTAACCCGGATCTTGGGTCCGGTTTGTGTTCGTTTAAGCCAAAAAGGTTCACGGGTGAGGGCCTTAGCCGGGCTCAAACCCGTGA
This sequence comes from Smallanthus sonchifolius, assembly GCA_023525975.1. NCBI lineage: Eukaryota > Viridiplantae > Streptophyta > Magnoliopsida > Asterales > Asteraceae > Smallanthus > Smallanthus sonchifolius. Next base: position 28,359,723 of record CM042029.1, on the reverse strand, counting down.
CCTCTCGCTCGTAATACGCGCACCCGGCCATCTCGGCCAAGTGACTAACCCGTAAACAAACGGAGAGAGGTTCCTTTTAACAACGTTTTCGAATTTAAAATCCCAAATCCGTTTGAACGCAAGAACCCTAATCTGAGTTTGTTCGAATTCGACGAATCCGTATAATAGGAACTCAATTAACCATAGGGCTTTTGTTATACGTTCAATTCCGAGTTTAATGACGTATCAAATTACCTGTAAGATCAACTGATCGAAGTTCTGGACTCGATGTTCAGTTCGTCTGAACTGAGATTCCGAGAGAGAGAATTAGAGGGTGTTAGGAGTTGTGATTTGTTTCAAATGGACGCATTAGGTGTCGTCGAGGTTTCTATAACATCAATTCGTCAATTAATTCGTGAATTATTGAGTTTTGATTACGGGTTTAAGACGGTTTAAAGTTTTAGCCGTTTTCAACTGTTACGAGTTCAATTCCTCGAATTAACGAGTTCATCATACTCGTTTAATGATAATAAACGAATAGCAGTTACAAGTTTTCGAATTCGAATCCTTAAAACGCGTTTTCGAATAATCAGAACCCAAAACCGGGTTCCCCTTGTTTCGAACCCACGATCCCTTTTGGGTGGGTTTTAAAACAGAAAATTACAACTTTGGTCCCTGAGGTTTGTTAAGTTGACTCCGGTCAACTTAAACTTGAAAATAAGTTTGAGGAAAGGCAGTTTAGCCCTTGTAGTTAAGTTTTAACCAAAAACTAAGTTAGTTAGGTTATATAGGGGGGGTTTTTAGTTAATTAATTTGATATATTTGATATTTAAATGTATAAATTACATTTAAATTATAAAAGAATTGTTTATTTCTATAAAAATGATATAAAATGACATATTTTTATAGAACTTTATTTTAAAAATATTTATTTAATTAAACTTTATTTATTTGATTTATTTAGGAATAAATCTTATTATTTCTTAAAAATTCATAATAATTTTATAAAAATCATTTTTTTTTAATTTATATAATTTGTGTTTTAATTGAATAAGACACAATTAAGATTTTTTCCAAATTAATTAAGTACAATTTTTTTTTTTTTTTTTTACACTTAGATAATTTATGAGATTTATTTTATATAGTTTAGGGACTTTATTCAAATACCATGAATATTAGCCCTAATACATAGTTTGAGTAATTCATTTAAGAATTTTCACATATTATTAAATATGGATAATTAGGGTTTACAATAAATGCCAATTGGCCGGAAATTGTAAACGGAAAAAGTACAGATATTACACTAAGGTAGCCAAGTGTTTTGTTAGTAGTTGTTATTTAGTTATGTTTAATAAAATCGGATTTTCTTCACTCTTAGCCTATTTCATACCCTTAACCTAGCCTCGTTACAACCATTAAAAAGACCTCTTGATTTGTGCATGGTATTTATGTTAGTTGGTGGAGATGTGATTGACATGCAAGCTTATGATAATATGGTACACAAAAGATTCTTGAGCGTACAATATACTAGTACATCAATACTAGTCAATTATGAAACGAGTGGAGAGTAAAATTGTGAGGGATGTGTATGCATGTATACCGCCGCTGAAAGCGGGTTAAACTTGGTTAGTTAAGCTTGTGTTGCAAACATATATCATCTTGGTCATTGAGTTGTAATCCTATTGACGGTGGTAAGCCTTGTGAATTTGGGTATGACCTTAGACCTTAACTAACGCGTGATGGGGTGTTTGGTGCTTTTGTTAATTAAATGTGGATGTGTTACATGAGAGTTTACTTGAGGACAAGCAAATGATAAGTGTGGGGATGTGATGGGCGAGTTTTATGTTGTTCAATTTAGTATCTATATTTGTACTTTAATTTGGTTTTGGTCAAGAACAATGGTACTTCAAGCATGTTTAAGAATACGTTAAAGGACAAGTTTTGGAAGTAGTTGGAGCATCACTTGGAAGATTATGCGCGGACACGGATCAAGTGGGAAGAAAAACACAAAGAAATTCATAGGGGGCGTCCTGGCGTCTAGGACGCCGGTCTGCGTCCACATGCTTCCATTTTTGGCGTCAAGCAGCATAAGGTGGCGTCCTAGAGCTGAAACGAAGATAGAGAAATCAAGGCGGCGTCCTAGACGCCAAAACCGGCGGCGTCTTAGACGCCGGATGTAATTAATTTGGGCGAAAATTTAGGAAACAGTCAAATCTTGTGAGTTATTATAGGGGTTTCATCCCCAATTCGAAAATATCTTCTCTTGGACGATTTTTGGGAGATTTGGGAGAGTTTTTGAAGAGTTCTATCATCATCTACATGCAAGGAATCATTGGAATCAACACTTTTGAAGATCAAATCAACAACATGAGTGGCTAATTCATCCAAGATCATCCCCGTGTGGATGGTTGTAAGTTTTCTAGGGTTTTACATTGCACTTTTGGTTTGAAACATTAACATGGTTAATCATTCGATTGAGTTTACATGCTTTGATTGTTAGTATTGTCATGAACTTGTGATTGTTGAGATTTTCTTACATCGTTGACATTATGAGATGATGATTGCTATTGATTTCAATTCATGTTAGGGTTTGATTTGTATTCTTGATTCATAAAGCATACATTTGTCTAAAATACATATAGTGAAGGTTTTCTTGCACCAATTACACATGTTAGACGAGCGTTGATGCCTCCAACTGAGTAATCATATTAACAAATCCTCGATATCGTTGTGTTTCATTGAAATTCAAACCATTTGGGTGAAAGTATCCTAGTTGCTTGCAAATCCAGAAACCCGGGTGTGGTCTTTTCTCATATTATTGTTTACAAATTCATCATAATCACCGTGTTTGCTAAATTTCTAGTCATTGTATTAGTATTAATTCAAGTTATAAGTCATTGTTCTGTTCTAAGTACAAATCAATTGAACCACGTCATTGGTTCACCAATTTCTCAACTTTAAAGAATTTAGAAATCCTTCATAAAAGAATAATCAACTGAGTTACACACCGACCACAAGCTCTTCGTGGTTCGACACCCTTCTTGCCCTAACTAGTTTAGGTACTAAGGACACTCTCTTAACTTATCTTTGATCGGTACCTTCGACACCGATCAGTAGGGGTTAGTGTTTAACCCATTAGCTTTCAAATTCTTGGTGAAGTTTCTCTCATTTTCCCCATAATTTGAAATTAGTGTTCCGCCGGAGCTACAACAAGAAGCTACACGAATGTCGCATCTTTCTTCCATTCTACTACTACTATGCCACATAGTGATTGTTGGATCAATTTCATTCGGTCCGATCTTGGAGATTTCGGTTACCCTCGGTCCAGACCCAAACCTGAAATTTGAAGAATATAAGAACCAAAGACTAACCTATCTACCAGGCGGAGCAAGAAATTTTTTCCTATGGTGTCAAATTTTTTTCGATGCTCGGGTTTATAATAACCCGGAGTCAAAATTTTCGGATCGGGTCGGGTCAAATCACGTAATAAAAGTCAATATCATAATAAAAGTACAATGTCATTGAAAAAACTCATAATAAAAGTATAAAGTTAATTGAAATATTTAAGAAAATACATTTTATTGTTGCTACCTACGTGTTTCCATGTTTTGAAAACGATTCACAACGTCTTCAATCGCAACTTTCGCTAAGAACTCTTTTTTCAATATAGCAATGGTGTCAATCGTAAAAAGAAGCAATGATCTCGCTCGAAAATTTCCTATTACACATTACATATGAGACGCGAAACTCATTGGTGTCAGGTGAACCCGTTCACTCCAATGTGACTCCGCCACTGCTATCTACATGGCATTGGTTCGGCTTCAGGTAATTTCCAGTGCGGGTCTAGGCTTTTTTTCGGGCAAACCCGATATCTGCTCACTAGGGGTGTAAGTTAAGCTGGCTCGAGAGCTACTCGAGATCGAATCGGTAAAAAGCTCAAACGAGTCGAGCCTTAACAAGCCCGGGCATGATCTCGAGCCTAAATTATGGCTCGTTTAGTTATCGAGCTTTGCCTTCTAAGATCGTTTTGGCTCGCGAGCATTAACGAGCATATTAAAATTTTGTTTAGTTTTTTACATATATTTAATTTATTTTTCAATTTAACTTCTCAATCGAGCTCGAGCCGAGCATTTGCTCGTTTAATCGTCCTGAATGAAATCGAGCCGTCGTCAAGGTTTATTTTCACTACATGAGCAGAGTTCGAACCAAAAATTACAGGCTCGAACCGTGTGACAACTGCGATTTTTCAGGTCCTTACCGTTTCTCGACTTTTATACGTTATATTTTTTTATATTATAATTTTATATATTTTTAGTGTTTCTAGGAATTCTAGGAATACTACCTTAGACAAACACTAAGGTCCGAACTAGAAAACCCGGTTAAGTGCATACACTGCGTATACTGCGAACGCGTTAAATAATCGGTAAAAATTAAATTCTCGAAAATAATTTTTATATTTATATTTTAGTTAAGAATGATATTTTATAACATTATATGTGCTAACTTTTGTGACTCTTGATTTAACTAACGATCACATGTGGTTCTTCCGTTAAAAACCCGGTGTTCACCCGGTATAACTTTTTGAAAATTTTTTAGTTTTTATGTTTTAAAAATTTTCAAAATTCATTATTTTAGATACTTAATTTTTATGTTTGATAAAAATGCTTATTTTTAGTGTTTAGGGGTGTAATTTTTATAAAAAGTGGGTATTTTTTTATAAAAATGGTCTTTTAACCCTAGAGTTCACTCTCCCCTATAAATACCCAACCCCCCACCCCATTTTCTCTCTTCCTCCTTCTCCCTCTTGGCCGTAGACCACCACCACCACATCCAAACACCCCCAAATCTCTTCCAAGCTCATAAACAATCAATTCCAAGCTTTGATTCTTGGTTCCAATAGATTGATGAGCTTTGTTTTAGTGTTTTAAAGGTATTTTAACATGATTTCATCTTTAAAATTTCTGTTTTGATTCTTGCATGTGTTCTCAAGAACACATACACTACACACACTCACTTTGATTTTCAAGTTTTGTTGTTTTTAAGAGTTTTTAGCTTGAATCTTGTGATTTTAACAAAGATTTGTGGATAAAAAGTAGTTGTAATCATCCACAATAAGTTATCTAGTGAAAAACTTGTAAGATTTGATGATCAAAGTGTATGAACACTTGGGTGTTCATACTTGCATTTTCTTGAATAAAAAGAGCATTTTGTTGATTTTTGAGTTTTTGATCTTGGAATTGAACTACATTGTGATTGTAGGTTATAAATCAAGGAAAACTCAGTAGCTTAGCATCAAATTTCATATTTATTTGTTGATTTTGGAAGGTATAATCCTTGATTAAACTTGTTAATTGTTGAATGTTCAAGAACAAGCATGTTCAAGAACAAGCATGTTCTTGATGAATTTTTAAAAATTATTGATCTAGCACCCAAAAGTGGTTTTAATCAGTAGAATATATTCTAAAATGAATATCTGGAAATTTTGGTTATCTAATTCTTTATAGATTATTTATTAAAATTCACACAAGTTTAATACATGGAAATTTGGGAAAAATACTTATGAGTATTGAAAAATTCTGGAAATTATACAGTGATTATTATATGATGAACTAAGACTCCTGTCCAAATTTTATGAAAATTGGAGTTGTTTAAGTATATGTTTAGTATTTATTAAGTTTAAACGGACGATTTAGGGTTTGTATACTTCTGGATAAAATCAGGACTTGAAACTTGATATGGGATCTTATATTGACTTAAAACTAATATGGTAAATATTTGGTAAAGTTTGGATGTGTTTAACTATTTTTCCCGAATTTGTAACATTTTAATAATATTAAATTCATATTAAATAATATGGATATTGGAAAAATATAACAATTGGTCAAAAAAATTTATTTACATATATGATCAATTGGTATAAATTTGAAGCAGTAACTTTATGTATAAGTATGTTTTTGGAATTATGGTCCATTTAAATTTTATAAAAAGTTAATAATTTTGGAAAATTTTTATATAAAATTGATTTTAAAGTATAAACCCATTTAAAACATAAAATTTGACTTTTAAATTGGGTGCTAATATCACACTAAAACCCTAATTTTGGACGAATCGTATTTAAACCGTAGACCGAACTTTACGCGCGTAATTGCGTTTTTGATCATACGAAACCGTGACATGAGATTTTATCAAATGTGATTTTTTAACTACTGATATTATTATTAAAAATATAAAACTTAAAGCTTTAAGATTATTAATTCATATAAAAGCCGGTTTTACAATTCTTAACGGTTCGTACGCACGTGCACGGGTTTTGGCTATACAATTGACTGCATAGCCACTTTTGACTTTTGTTGACTTATCCACACATATTAGGTTTCCTAAATAAATTTTGTGTCTACTTATTAGTAGGACTCGGTTAGGATACCATCGTTGGCTGTTTCACTGTTAACCGCACTTTTTCGCGTTTCACTCTCAGGTGAGTTTTCGCGGCCCCTTTTTACTTACTGTTTTACCATTTTTGGGGGAAAGCTGTTTTGTTTTTATTTATTTAGTCACATGATACAATGATTACATGAGTTATTTTTATATTTATGCATTAAAGTCCCCAATTTTTTTTTTTTGTAATCAATTAGCTAAGCGTAGCCGTTGAAAATTTTGAGTAGTACTACTTGGGTTGACACCCCCGCTCATGGTTTGGTCTTGCCAACCAGACTTGTAGGGTCACGTGGGCGCAAAGTTAGCCAATTATTTTTTTTAGACGGTTGTTGGCATAAGACTTCCGTATGGGGTACTTTATTTTTATTTTGTCTATGCTTTGATTACGGCTCATGGTAATATGTTATCTAATACATGTGACTGGCTTTGGATTTTTATAAACTTTTATAGAATCGTAAAACCTGCGATACTCACCAACTATTTATATAGTTGACCCGTTTTTTAAACATGCTTTCATGTAAACAGAAATGAAGATAAGGTTCATGGGGGCACGCTTTTGTTTAGATTTTGTGGTTTCACGTTGGAACAAGCTTAGTACCTATGACTTTGGTTGTTTATAAGGCGCTCCTTTTGTTGTTTGAATTTCGGATGTTGTATGACTTCACTTAATTATTTGGTTTAGTAATGGTTCTTTTGTAAATTGCGATGTACCCGTTAGCATTCTCTTGCGCCTAAGTGTTCGATGCACCGCTCCCGTCTCACTTCCGTGTTTCCGCCTTCGGCGGGGTGTGACAAACCGAGCCGAGCTCGAGCTTCAGAATAATCCAACGAGCCGAGCTCGAGTAGTATCAGGCTCGAGCTTGGCTCGACTCGTTAACACCCCTACTGCTCACCCCCTACATATCGTTGTGTTCTTATGATGATATTTTTTTAGGGTCATTTACATATATACACTTCATAAGTTAATTACATATGTACCCAACTCTAAATTTTAATTACATATTTCCCTTTCTTAAAGCTTATATATTACATACTAGGTTAAAACTCATGTATTACATGAGTTAAATAAAGACAACTTTTTGTAATCAGCAGTTTCTATGAAGATTTATATATTTAATGTTATTGGTGAAATAGTTATTTTTTAAAACTATTTTATAAAAAAAATGAAGAAATGTTCAATTTATAAAAATATTTTATGAACAAACATATTTTTTTAAATAAAAAACGTTTTATAAAAATAATTATAGAAATCATTATTATTCAATAGGAGAGAGAGACGGGAAACAAAAACTTTTAAAAAAAATTAAAGAAATTTATATAATTAATAGGAAAGAGAGGCGGGAAAAATATGTTGAGGGTGAACATGAGAGTAACAAGTGTCACACAAAAACCTTTATTTATTATATAGTATAGATTTATCCAATTCATTTAAAATAACTCATTAAATTATTATTTTACCCTTAATGAACCAATTAAATGACTATTTACATATATCCCCTTCCTAAATATATTAACTACATATTTCCCCAATTTCAACCGAAACCAAGTCGATGTTAACACGAAATATCGAACGCTAATAAATCCAATTGAAGTCAAAAAATTTAATCGTTAACACAAGATTCATGAATTAAGTTATAATTTCATGTTCATAATCTAATACAAGCTCATTCACTGTAATTATAAAATTGTTACCCCATCAGTAAAATCAAAGAAGCTGAAAAGCTTATTTAAACTGATAATCAAGATGTAGACCTATAATAGTTCTTTCATAAAGCAGAGATATTGAATTATCTTCACATTTGATTCTCACTTGTGGGGTTGAACCAAACTACAAAAATCCCAATTAAAGTTCCCCCAATTTCTCAGTTGCAATGGGTACTCCAAATGCTTCTTGATTTGAAGAAAAATCTGAGTTTGTGTTGATTGTAATTGATGGGTGTCCCCCATGTAACAGAAAGTATGAACACCAAGAAATTTATGAAGGACAAAAGAAACCCTAAAGTTGTGAATCCAAATCATTTTTGAATGAGATGGAGTCTTCCTCTTCCTTGCAATCCCTAGCCTCTGCAGTCAAGAAACTGAATTCAAGATTCGTGAACATTATCTGACCCAAATTCCCCGTCAGACCCTCGAAAGAGTGAAGCCAGGCTCGCCAATTTCGTAGCTGCCATCACCGGACTTCGCAACTTGGTTTGGATATCACCACCGTCGGTCGCCATCTTCACCATAGCCATCTTCAGAACTCGAAGCCGTTCTCTCTCTCTCTCTCTCTCTCTCTCTCTCTCTCTCTCTCTCTCTCTCTCTCTCTCTCTCGCTGGGGCCTTTCCTTCAAGGGCGGAGGATATAAGGGGCCCGAGGGGCCCCGGGCCCCCCCATTTTTTGCTCAGAAGTGTTAATATATATGTATTCAGTCGATTTTTCGCTCAGTAGTGTTAATTTATATGTATTCGACTGAAAATTTTATAGTTCCCGCCCCCTATATGAAAAAAAAAAAAATTTCCGGCCCCCCCCGCGAAAATTTTCAAGCTCCGCCACTGCTTTCCTTCCTTCGATGGTTCAATAGAAGAGAGACGGAGGCATTGGGTAAAGGAGTTGCTTCTTAGGTTTGAAAACACGTAAGGTAAATAGGTAATTGTATAAAGATTGACTAAATATGTAATTGATTTTTATGGTTGGGTATATATGTTATTAAGAAGCTTCGGAGGGAGAAATATATAAAAAAAACTCTATTTTTTATACCTCAATTACATCTGATTTACTTAATTATCTTTATCACAAATTATCTCCAAAAGAGTCCTTCAATCTTCATTTTATTAAAAAAAAACTATTCACTCTTTTGATTTGTATATCCTGTTTTATTATAAGTAACACACATTATTAAATTATGATAATACTCTAAGCCCACAATCATTTCCATTTTATATCTCAAAATTGGCTGCCTGCAAATGGTTATGTATTGATGATGCGTCGGTTAAAAACTAATGTAAGTTGAATATTCATTTAAAAACTCAAATCAAGCAACTAGCAGTGCAACTGGACCGTGGGGTCAAAGCCATAAAATAAAATGTTATTAATTTGCAACTTGCAAATTTAGTCTTTATTAGATATTGTAATAATTTGCATCTTTGTTAATTTTAAAAACTAAATTTATTAATTACAGTTGGTCAAATAAATGTTCGTACTTTTTTGAACTTTACTTCAAAATTAGTAATTAATATTGTTTCAATAAAACCATTAATATTTTATATAATTATAAAAAAGAAAGTTAAGTTTTAATATTATTGTGAAATTTTACATGGTTATTTAAACTGAATGATGTAAATGGAATACATAGTTAAAAATTAAAAATATCTTAGTGTAGTTTACTACTCTAAATTAAACTAACTACATCATATACTACTATGAAAACAATTCATTATTTGGTGAACCAAGTGCCATCAAGGTTCTGCGTTGATGGTCAGGGGGGTTTTCTCAAACGGTTTCCCCTTTGTTGAGGTCATGAGCTTGAATCTTGCAAGGTGCACTTCATAAAAACTACAAACTATATATATATATCGGAACGTTGACAAAAAAATTACAAACTGTTGCGCACTCCGTATTTTGAAAAACGTTAACGAACGAAAGTTATTAAAGAAAAACGAAATTAATAGAAAATGAAAGGGACTAAAAACGTATATTATATATAATATAAATGTTGAAAATGAAAATACGGAAAATAAAATAAAAAAGGTTAGACGGACGAATCTGAATTGGAACGATCAATTAAGAATTAATAATTGTATTCTTTTTTTTTTAACGACCAACAAAACTTTAATATAAAACTGGGAATAGAGTTACAAGAAGGATAACCCTAAAACAGCACCACCAAAAAAGAATCCTTAGTAACCAAAACCAACCAAAGAACAATAAAAAATCGCCCACCCATAAACCATTACAACCATGCTATACAATATTAAACTTTCTCCAATCCTCCCAAGTGACCGCTTTAATTTTAGAGCGATTCGTAATCCATAGAAAACCCAAAGATTTTATATCTTCAATTATCATAGCAAGAGTAGTAGACTTGTTGTTAAACACAATTTTATTTCTTGTTTTCCACAAGCACCAAATTGAAGTTAGAATAATAGCATGTACTATCCACAAGCCCAGAACTGTCCAATTCCCACGACCATTTATCCTTAGCCGAAGACATACCCAACGAGCAAATCATCACAAACAATTGATCCAGTTCCCGTTTTTCATCCGAAGACATTGGAGATCTAGACCACGCCCAATTCCCTCGCACCCCAGCCGTACAAGTGAGAACACGAGCCGCCACACTACATTCCTTGAACACTTCAAGTAGAAATATATTCGGGAATTTTAAATACAAAGACTCATGACCAAACTACACATCCAACCAAAACATAACTTCTGTGCCACATCCAACATTAACTCTAATCGAGTTTTGAAATCCACACCCAACTTTGCTAGATCACTTGAGACCTTGAAAATTTATTTCTACGACACCGGGATTGTAAATATAATTGTATTCTCCTCTTACTAAGAGAAGCCGTCCTTTTTAACCAATTGAAAAGGTTTACTGTTCACAAGCTTATTGTTTTTTTTTTTTTTTTTGTATGTGTTACTAATATCATTAGCATTAAATGACTCAAATTTTAAGATATTAAAATCCATTTTGATCATTAAAGATTGGTTAGGTAGCTAAACTGAATACGGCAATTGAAAAAAAATGTTTACAAATAATTATTAATCAATCAATTTACACAAAAGTCTGTAATACAATTAATTAATTTATACAAAACTTTGTAAATTCTTAAAATATTTTAAAAGTATTATTATTTATAAAGTATAGGGTTTCTCAAAGTACTCCTGACTCATGATGTGTTGACCATCTCATATAAAGTAGCTTATACTCGAACTAATTTGACTGGCATAAATATATGAGTCGGAGGTGGTTCGCTGATTTTGCTCGAGCTGATTTGGTTTGCCGGTTTGTTGGTTTAAATTTCCTCATTTTCTTGGATATTGGTAGTTTGATATCAAAAGAATCATACAAAATTCAAAACTAAGAAAAATAAGATAGGTCACGAGCTGGCTTGAGTTAAAGGCGACATATAATTCCTGACTTTATTAAAAACATCAAGTCGAGCGCGTATTAATTCTTTTTTGAACAATAAAACCTAGATTTTCTAAGATAAATACACAACTTGTACCTAGGATGCTGTTTGGCATACTCTCATATATATGAAAGGAACTTCTTCACATGGTTTATTTTTCAATACTAAGCTTGATCTTGCCTTAACAACCTATTGTGATTATGGTTGGGCTTCATGTCCTAATAGAAGGTGTTCCATTAAGGGGCAGCCCTGTTTCTTGGAAGTCCAAGAAACAACCCACGGTATCTCTTAGTTCCGTCGAGGCTGAATATCGTTCCATTCACAGAGTTACCGCCGAATTAGCTTGACTCGCTTGTTTGTTGTCTGAGTTCCAAGTGTTTGGGCTTACTCCTATTCCACTCAAATGTGATAGTCAAGGTCAAGCTACCATTTACATTGCTAAAAACCCTGTTTTCGTGAACATACTAAGCACATTGAGTTAGACTGTGATTTTGTACACGAGAAACTTCAGGGTGGTTTAATTCTTCTGACTCACACTTGTACCATTTAACAACTTGCAAATTTATTTACCAAGAGTTTGACAGACCATCAACATTCAGATTTAATTTCCATGTTTAGGTTGTATACACCTCCGACTTGAGAGGAGGAAGGGGTGTTTGTACGCAACACACAGATACGCGCACTTATGTTTTTGTTGGTGTGCACCACCAGGTACGCATGAGAAAACATCCAGATGCGCATGAACAACATCCATACGCACATGTTCAAATTCACATACGCGTGATCAAGTTGATTGTTACACTTTGTATTTAAAACTAGTGATTCTTCCACGCGCTACGCGGCGGGGTTGCAGGCTTAAACCAAAATATGAGCGATAATACGTCAAATCAAATAATAAGAAACGATTATTTACAAATCTGCATACATACGTATGTAACACGCAAATTTGAGTAAATATACTCAAGCTACTGTTTTTGTTTTTTAATTTAAAAAAACGATGATACAAAAGGTACACTATTCTTTTGGAAAGGATGATACAAATAAATTCTTTGGTTCATCTGATATATGCTTGCAAATTTGAACTTCACTCATGCATGTCCAGTATCAAGTTGACAGCCATATTGAAGTTTCCCGACGACTTTCGAACTGAGGGAGAGAAAAGAAACCCACCCCTGCTACACTTTAGTCAATATTAACTAAAACAGTGACAAAGTCCAAACTTAAAGGTATTTGATTCGACTAAGAATGACATATGCAAACACCCTCACCTTCATCAGCTCCATCTTCCCACATTAATAGAACGATTCAAATAGTAAAGAAAATTGCATGTAACCAATCAGCATAAACATAAACCTAAAACCTTATCTATTAGTTCATCCATGTGAAGCTTAAAAACAGGCAGAAATTATTATACATGTACATGATTAATTGACGATGGTATGCTTGAAGGAAGTTAACTTTTCGATAAGGTTAACATCTCCATAAGTGGAGAGGAATCGAAGGTGTGATTGATTACCTTGTGTAGTTGCAGAAACTGATTGAAATCCCTAATTTGGAACACCAAAAACAGAACAGGGAACAACTACATAATCACAAATTTACACCAGTCTTCCCACGAGACTGTCTTAACTTTCGACCTACTTTTCAACCACAAAAAACCAACCGAAAGCACTTCGTTGAAAATTCCTTCAACCGTGGCCTCCTTATTCTTGAAAACTAACAAATTCCGAGCTTTCCAAATACTCCAGCACAAAATCAAGACTATCGTGTGGAAAACTTTCTTTTTCAACTCCGATAACCCACAGAATAAGTGCAAATCCAAAATGTCTCTAAAGGAGAACGCGAAGATGTTCGGAACACGACACCATGAACTCACCTTTTGCCAAATCACCGTAGCAACTACACAGGAGGTAAAAATATGGTCCGTCGACTCGTCACCGTCCCCACAAAACACACAACCAGCATCACTAACCTCCACATTCCTTCTCCTAAGGGCCGAAATAGTGGGGATTCTATCCATCTCCGCACGCCAAGCGAAAATATTACATTTAGCCGGGATCCACTTAATAATAGTTATGTTAGAGGTTTTTTAAACATTGTATACATATAATTCATTTTAGTTATAATTTCCGGTTCAGTCAACTAGAAAACAGAAAATTTCCTCAATACCTCGTCTCAATTTACACATTATGCATTTCTAATTACGATTAACATACTTTTATTATTTATATGCAATTTAACTTGTGTTTATTTTTATCATGAGGCCCGACCTGGTCCAAATTAACCAAAAAAATATAAAATTTTAACGATTCCGACCACATGAAATATCTGAGGATCTTATTATTGTCGCCTGGAACCCGAGTTTATACAAGTGGTTGATAAGTTGTTGATAATTTAATTTAATTTAATTTAATTTAATGGTTTTAAATGACAACACAGTGGGCCCTACCAAACTCAATTTCAACGTCTAGAAACCATTTATTAGACTTTATACACATATATTACTATAAATATGTAATAGTACTAAAACACACCCTTAACTCAATTCACAAACACAAACACAAAGATGTATGATGAGAGAGAAACAGAGTGCCACCCTCTGTTGCGAGGCGACAGAGATGAACATTACAAAATTGGAAGCATTTCTTCATCAGAAATGGAGTCTTTAACCAGCATCAGTGAGGTGATCCTGCAACCACTCCCTCCCAATTCTCTCAATCGCGATCACGACAACCGAACTAAAGAATCAATCGAATTATTCTCCACTCTTTCTGCTTCCCAACACCCAATTCCAAATAAGGTGGCTCATCTTCTAGTGAACAGGGCATTCTTTGAAGCAATTATGGTGGTTAGATTGGTTTTGAAACTTCTTTCAACCCGAATTGGTACCCTTTTGATTGCTGGATCGCTTTGTTTTTCCGATAAATGGCCGTACATAAACAAGTTCTCGGATATTTGTTTACATAAAAGGGAAAAGATCGTGCAGAAATGGCTCAAACATAGGTTTCTAACGCCTCTTCGGCTAGGATTCGTGTTCATCAAGAGCCTGTGTCTTTTGGCCTTCTTTTCTCAGGTGATGATCTGTTTTACAAATGACTTTTGATTTGTTTGACATGTTTAATTTATTTGATGTTTTATTAGGTGTTCTTTAGAAAAATTATTTGTCCACACCCGCTATGAATTATGGAACATGACAATATGGTTTTTAAAAAGCGAAAATCACCAATTTAGATATGTTGACCACCAAAATAGACATTTGACTTTTCAATCCGTCGGCTAAGCTGGCGCCTTCTAGCAGTTGGTTGGCGGGGGGGGGGGGGTTAACCGTCTGTTAAGAAGTGGAGATTTCTAGCCGGCAGATACGTGTATTGATTTGTTTGATTGCTTTTATGGACCCATTATACGTTTTTAAGATTTTGTGTTATACGAAAAATATTATTGGATGTTTTATATTAAATAGTATTTTTTTTATATAGTAAAGTTAGAAGTAGACACCAATTTGTTACGACAAAATCATTAATGTAACCTAGAAGAGTCCCTTGGAATAATTATTTGGTCCATACACTATGAATTATGGAATATGACAATTTTTGATTAGGTGTTTCAACATCCGCTATCGTTGTCATAGTTGTAATCGTTAACATGTGAAGGCATTCTAGATCTAAAGCGGTTAAAATGGGTAGTCTTTCTATAAATTAAATAAGTTAGGTCGATTTAAAATACTTGCTTTTTAAATCAAAGTTGTATACGAGGTTATATTTCATTCGGATGATACTTTATACCACTTTAAACATTTTATATATTGTTTTTAATCTATATCACATTCTAAAAATAAGAAATAACTTTGGTCGTCTATGGTTTTATCACAAGATCAACGTTTTAAAAACTAGACCATATTAAACCAATAACCGGTCACTCCATCAGTTTGGAAGACACCGACTCCGACCGGACCACTTGAGGTCGAACCATCCGGTTAAATAAAATCATATTTATTTTTATGTTTCTTAATTTTGTTTTATTTATATATCAATTTTACATTTTTTAAAGTTTTAAAATGATTATAATATAATATCAATTTTTTAATAACCGATAAGGTTTTAAAACATCGACAAGAAGTGACTTCTCCTTTTTGCTTTTTTCTATTGATTGAATTTGGGTCTATCAAGTGGCCTAATTTTATAAGCACCAGTATTTAAGTCTTGAATATTTAAATAGGCCTCTTTATTTATTTATTTAATTATTTTTTTGGGAAAAATCACGTGATATTTGACCAAACAGTTTAATTTAACAAACAATTTGATTAAAAATTATAAAATAATCCAACAGTTTAACCTTTCGTTTTCTATAAAAATGTTAACCCTTTCCAAAATAATAAATCAGATCTTTTGGCACTAATTAACGACCAAATTTAGATGTCTAAATGACAGAACTAACCAATAAGTAATGTCGTGTTCACAAAATTCAATTTTAAGAGACAAATGATTTTGGCTCCAAAGCAAAATATTTTTGTTTTTGGACTGAGGGGTCATGCTCTGAGTGGATGTAACAACTTTAAACGTTATAAAATAATTAGTCCTCATGGGGACATCTAATAGAAAAATGAGGCATTCTCTCATCAACCGGTGAGTGTTCGAATCCTAAATATGCCACTTTTATAGGATTAGTTAGTGTTTTCAGAACCGGATCAGACCATCCTGTCAGACCGGGAACCGGACACATAAAAGTCTAGTTGTGTTTAATTGAACAACTTTCATTTGAACAGCCGGTTACCGACCGGACCGGATTTCAATGTTTTTTTTCTTCAAAATCTTATTTTCTAATTAATTTAGTATTTCAAGATGCATATTTTATTTATTTAAGCTTTCATATATTATTATAATTGCAAATTCATATGAAAACAAAAAAAAAGTGTTATATAACATAGTTTTAACTTTTTTTATTATTTATAAATCATCCGGTTTTTAAATCCGACCCAACAGGTTCGACCAATGGACCTCTAAGACGGTCGGTTCACTGTCCGATCGGTCACTAAAAGCAGATTAGGTACTGGTGAAAAATAAATAAATAATTATGTTTGGGCTACTCTTTTTGGTTAAAATGATCATTTGTTTTCCCAAATTTTGTCAAATAATTCTTGAAATTCTCCAACAGGTTGATGAAAAATCAAACAATCCTTCATGGGAAGCCATCGGCTACAAAGTAGACATTAACAAAGAACACCCAAAGCAACAAACCGAACGACCTTTACAGAAAGGAATGGTGGAGATCATGAATGAAACCGATGACACATTAGCAAATTCCCTCATGCAAAAAGGCTTAGACGTCACAGAAAACCTCAAAGAAAACATCTGCAAGATAACCTGCGATGTAGTAATCATCGGCTCGGGTTCTGGAGGCGGTGTTGCCGCCGCCATACTCGCGAAATCCGGCAAGAAAGTGGTGGTTCTCGAAAAAGGAAACTACTTTAGCCAAAGGGATTATTCTAATCTTGAGGGTCCTTCTTTAGATCAATTGTATGAATCTGGAGGCATACTTCCAACCCTTGATGGTAAAGTAATGATACAAGCCGGATCCACAGTTGGTGGCGGCTCAGCCGTCAACTGGTCGGCTTGTATCAAGACACCATCGTCCGTTCTAAAAGAATGGGCGGAGGTGCACAAGATTAAGATGTACGAATCCCATGAGTACACTTTTGCGATGAATAAAGTGTGCGAAAGAATCGGGGTTAATGAGAAATGTGTAAAAGAAGGGTTTCAGAATCAAGTTCTGCGTAAAGGGTGCGAAAATCTTGGTTTGAAAGCGGAGTTCGTGGCACAAAACGCGTCCGAAAATCATTATTGTGGTTCGTGTTGTTTTGGGTGTAGATCGGGTGATAAGAAAGGGGCCGATTCGACGTGGTTAGTTGATGCTGTCGAGCATGGAGCCGTGATCATAACCGGGTGTAAAGCCGAAAAGCTTTTGCTAACAAACAATCATGAAGAAAAGAGAAGAAAGAAATGTTTAGGCGTTGTTTCACATCTTTTGAACCCGAAAATCTCCAAAAGATTATTGATTGAGGCGAAGGCGACGATCTCCGCATGTGGGTCGCTGATCACGCCATCGTTACTGATATCTAGCGGGTTGAGAAACCCGAATATCGGTAAACATCTTCATCTACATCCGGTTTTAATGGCGTGGGGATACTTTCCCGAAAATGATCCAGTTCTTCCGGGAAAGAATTACGAAGGCGGGATTCTGACGTCGGTTTATAAACCAGGGTTTGATGAGAATTACATCCTGGAAGTCCCGGGGCTTGGCCCCGGGACTTTCGCAGCATTATCAGCATGGGAATCTGGTAAAGATTTCAAAGAAAGAATGTTGAGATACTCGAGAACAGCTCATGTGTTCGCACTAGTTAAAGATTACGGATCCGGTGAAGTGAAATCGGCAGGAAGGATCAACTACAAGTTTCATAAATCCGACGTTGAAAACCTCAAGAAAGGGTTGAAACAAGCGGTTAGGGTTTTGATTGCGGCGGGAGCGACTGAAGTGGGAACTCAAAGTTCTGATGGTAGGAGGTTAAAATGTAAAGGAAGTAGCGACGAAGACGTACAGGAGTTCTTGGAGACGGTGGATGCAAAAGACGGGCCGCTTTCGATGGTGGAAGATTGGAATATTTATGGTTCTGCTCATCAAATGGGGAGTTGTAGGATGGGAGAAAGTGAAAAAGAAGGTGCGGTAGATGAAAATGGTGAGAGTTGGGAAGCAAAAGGGCTTTATGTTTGTGATGGGAGTGTTTTACCTTCTGCGGTTGGTGTTAATCCGATGATTACTATACAGTCGACTGCTTATTGTCTTGCACAAAGAATTGCAAAGAGTTTTGATGTTTAAAATGTGTAATCTTTTGTTGTTTGTGTAATTACAAACTCATCTAGAGTTTGCATTTTTCTTGTATTTGTGACGGTTTAAGTTGAGCAAAACTCAAAGATTGTAAAGGGAAAATCTCAACGTTATTAAAATAAACTTTGACTTTTTAATTTTCATTAAATGAATATTCTAAATTCGTTGAAACATTCGCACAAGAGTGCAAATTTATCAGATACGGGGTCCAGCACGTGTACCTTTTTTAATGAAAATGTTGGTGTTTTTAAATATTCTGGCGACGTCGTAGCAAAATTGTGACCTGTCACAAATGTTCAGGCGAAAGTACAAATGTTCCGGCGAAAAGAACTTAGACTCTTAAATCAGTCTAAATCCTGACCATCGTCATCCTGTTTGCTGACACCGCCAACTCCATCGTCATCCATATTTGATTCCGAGTCGAAGGCAACTTTGGCCGCCTCGAGATTTGACGTCACGTGTTTGATTCCGACTCGAAGGCAACTTTGGCCACCTCGAGATTTGACGTCGCGTGCCGAAAGAATTCCGGCTGCTGAAAATTTTTTCTTTTTTGTTTTATTTTTTTCAAATTTTTATATTTTTCGATTTAAAATCTAAATAAGTCCCAAATTAAAGAGTGAACTAAACGGGCGAAACGTTGGTTGCCGGTTGTTTAGGACGGGCATTGGGGCAGTTCAAACCGGCTCTAACCTTTCCAGGATTTTACCTAAAACCGTCACGTAAAAAAAACACATTAGAAGGGGTCCTAGACTGGGTTCTAGAGACAACCATGTGACGGTTAAGTCGGTATTAGTAAGCTTGTAAATGAACTAAACGAATACGACATGACATATTAGTTTCGTTCGCTTAACTTTAACCAAAAAGACGATCGAACACGAACAATTAATCGAACGAGGTTTTCTTGGTCGTGTTCAGTCGTTAAGAAAATGAGCTTCTTCAAACAAACAAATAGCAAATAATAAAACGAGAAAAGTATATAACTTATTCAAACATAATAAAATAAAAAATATATATCTTTATAAAATAAATAAGTTGGTTGATTAATTAATAAAATTTTAAACAAACTCTATAAAATAATAGTGATAAAAAGAATAAAAGAAAAAGAAACTTTAGCATGGACAAGAATAGTCCATGGCTAAACATGACATTGATATAACATAAAAATTTAACCCTAGTTTGTCAAAATGACAAAAAATGAGTGACCTAATTAAATAAAGAACAATGTGTGAAAGTTAAAATTTTAAAAAACTTATTCCATAATTTAGATAATTATAAAAAAACAAAAATTATAATTTAGTCTAATCTATTATATAAGATAGAATGCATTTGTTTTAAGTAGTCAAAATTGATGTAGTGTTCCATGTGAGTAAAATAGCTACATTAAATTCACATCAACCAAATATCACCTACATGACCTCCATATATGTAACGATTGCGGGCATTTATCAAACATGTATTTTAAATAAGAAAGTATGTTGGTTTTTTATAATATTAACCTATTATACAAGGTATTTCATATATTTAACTTTTCATATGTGTCATCAACAATTATATTTAAACTATATGTACATGTTCCTGTTCTCTTATGTAGCTACAATCCATAATGCTTTTACAGACGAACATGGAACACTAAAGTGTTACCTGATAAGATAGGACATCATTGTCACTTTCTTATAATCGATATGAATTTCTCCATTGATGAAAACAATCGTCTTAACCACGCCCGGCTCAACGAAGGTGATGCCTGTTGGAAATACAAGAACAAGCATGCAATAACAATGGTGAACAACTTTCACACACCAAAGAGAAAATAAAACCAGAATGACAGCTTCAACTCATTTACCTATAAATGGTCCCATTTGGGTTATGTTTTACTGTACTAGGTCAAACAAAACTAAAAGAGAAACGAGATCAACATAAATCTCCAAAATCATTTTATTTAAAAAAAAAAGATTTTTAATGAAATAATATTAACTTTTTTAATCATATTTGACACGCTAAATGTTACAAAAGAAATCTAAGAACTTCAAACAGAAAGTGTTCCGAGTCGACACAAACCAGGCCTCGCCCGTTTTGAACGGTACCAAAAATTACTTGTTATCGATCAAGTGACCCATTTTGCCAACTCTAAATAAAAAGCTAACCAGAAATATAAGTGAATTATGAAGGAGTCAATCAGGGGTTAGCACGGACGGACAAGAAGTACAAGAGGTGAAACAAAAAGAGTTTAAATTAGTATTTGAGTTTGAGTTCAATAGTTTAGTTTTATGTTTATCTATTGGTTTGTTAGAGTTAAAAAAGTATTAAAAGTGGTATTTGAGTAGGATTAGAAAACGTTTATTTTAGTATAAATAGATGTGTTAGGAGCCTTTGTATGTGTCAAGAATTTTATAATAAACAGACAGAGTCGATCTTGGTTGAGATCAAACATCTTGTATTCGTGTTCTTGGGCCTACTTTCCAACAATTGGTATCAGAGCTTGGAGAGGGTTTTGAGAGTCGATTTCCAGAGAAAGGGAAGCGTCCTCTTCTCTAAGGCTGCAAGGCTGAGTACGAAGAATTGGCAGGAAGAACGATCTGTGTGATCAAGAAAAAAAATTAAAAGGGGGCAGTTGTGGCTTGAGATCGTGGGAAAAAAAACAGCAAGTAAATAGGAGAGTTTTAGAAAAGGGGTAGGTGAAGCAACCAAGAAGGGCATGTGAGAATTAATTCAAGCAAGTTAGCACACACCTCAAATTCACGGTTGGAAATTGCCGAGAAAGAAGTTGGCACACAAGCTGCTGATTAATTTAAGCTAGCAAACGGGTAGTTTAATTAATTTTACCTAGCAGGTACGCAGCTCAATTAGTTTAAGCAAGCATGCACACATGTGAATTTTTTTAAGCAAGAAAGAAAGTCAATCAGAAAAGATTTTCTACAAGTGAATAAGAACCCTAATCTTATGATCAGCGAAAGGAGTGCTGAGTTATCATTCGCAGGTAAGCTTCGGTTGAGCACTTCCGTTTGAACATCCGTCTGCGAATGATAACGTGCTGAGTTGCAATTTTGTTTGGCTTAGGAGAAAACATTCTTGCCAAAAGTGGCTGAGAAAAACCACATCTCTATCTGATACAATTGAGCGTGGAAAACCATACAAACGGACTATTTCTTTGCAAAATAACGCTGCTACTCCTTTGGCTGTGATGGGATGGGATAAGCACAGGAAATGTGCATATTTGCTTAGACGGTCCACGACTACAAAAATGGTATCGGATCGACCCGAATGACGTAACCCCACGATAAAGTCCATGGAAATATCTTCCCAAATTCGCGTGGGAACTGGCAATGGCTATAGATTAAACCCGCGGGAGAAGGAGCTTGATACTTTTGCTGATAACGTATGAGGCATTGTTGTACGTAAAGCCGAATATCTTGCTTCATTCACAGCCAAAAATAATGATCAGACGAACGTTTTAAGGTTTTCAAAAATCCTCCATGGCCACCTACCGGCGATGAATGTGCCTCCTGTAATTAAGGTACCGTCGGTTATAAAGTAGAAATTGGTCTACTAAAGTGAACCCAGGGACCGCAGATGGATCGGGGCCAAGACTGGACAGCTGCAATTTTTTCTTGCTCCACCTTCGGATGATATAACATGCCCAAGAAAAGTTACCTGACCAAAACAGCACTTGGAAAGCTTGGCAAAAAAACTGATGATCATGATGTAGTGTCAATGCTTGTTCTAGATGTTGAAGCAAGGAAGATGGTAGAATCTAGAAATTGCAGCAAGCAGGCAGTTTGATTGAAATTAACAGAAAGATAGGCCCTATTCTAGATGGGCAAGGTCTCCAGATACATAAACGAAATTAACAAAACAAGAACAAAAACAAATGAAAGATAAAGCCTGTTAATTATCATCCTCACGAACTGCTCCTGGAAATGTGCTTGGAAACTTCTCCGATTTTCCCACTACTGTTTTGACTAAATGGGTCGACCCCAGACTCAAAAAGAGAAATAAAATAACCCAGATTACTATTCGGCTCCTTTGATCCGACCCTATTCTTCCTCCGCGCATAAACTTTAACCGGGGTCGTATCAGAAGAATTCAAGCAAGGACAATAAGCAAGGTTTATTTTAGTATAAGGGTGGAGGGGGTGGAACCCCTTCAACCCAAATTACCCTAGCCCTAAACCAATATAAACTTGGCATGTCATTTTTACCATAAACTACCCCCCTCACAAGGGGTGGAACCAGTGAACCCCTTATTAGATGATATATTATATATATTGTATTATAAATAGGAAATACAGTTGCCATACTTATCCGATTGTAATCTCCCTATAAATGGGATCATATTGTGAATAATGAAAGGCAATCAATTGTAAACCATAAACACTTTTATGGTATCAGAGCCTAAGTTGCTCTAACCCTAAAATCCGCCTTCTCCTTGTTGCCTTTCACCGACGGCGGCGATGACTGAAAAAGAAGCCGAGACTGTTGGACCTGCGGAGAAACCTACGGGTATCCACCCCGCATACACAGTCACCAACGTCACGACTAGGATCAGACAACTCGACGGTAAAACTCTACCCTATTCGTCATGGACGAAACTCTTTTTGAATCAAGCTACGGCTTTTAAGGTCCTTGATCATATTGACGGATCTAAACCACCACCTGAATCTGATCCTGGACATGCTGAGTGGGTTGAGATCAATGCTCTTGTTTTGCAGTCGATATACAGTACCATATCCAATGAATTGTTAGCTCGGGTCCTTGAGACAAAAACCACTGCATACACAGTTTGGAAGAAACTCCAAACAATTTTTTTGAATAACAAGGGATCTAGGGCAGCAGCCTTGGATCAGGAGTTCACCAATTTACATCTCTCTAAGTGTGACTCTATGGATGCATATTGTCAAAAATTAAAGGACCTCGCAGAACAACTTGGTGATGTCGATCAACCGATATCCGAATCCAGACTTGTTATGCAACTCGTTCTCGGGCTCCCACGAGAGTTTAGCGTTGTCAGAACAATTATCAATCAATCTGCTCCAACATGGGATACGGCTTGCGGTATGGTTCAGCTCAAACAACTCCGACAAAATATCGAGCAACCACCTCCTTCGGCTCTCGTTGCAAACACTATGGCCAACCCGAATGGAAACCGACAGAATTACAACTCCGGAAATCAGTCCGGGTACTCGGGAAATCAGGGTAATCAGTACGGGTTTTCAGGAAACGGACGTAGCCATGGGTACCAGGGTCGTGGGCGTGGACGAAACCAACGGGGCAGGGGCCGCAACCACCAAGCCCAACAGTGGAACCAACACAATTACTGGCCATCGGGCTGGACACCACCACCTTCTCCGTACCCGACCCAGTCCTACAACGGGCCCAACTCCTTTTCGGTCCAGCGCTGGAATGGACCAGCAAACCAGGCAGCACACAATCAGGCCCATCAGGCTCATTTTTCTGGCACTATGCCGCAAGCACACAGTCAGGCCCAACAGTGGAACTTTGGTTCACCAGCCTAGCCACAACCTGGCCCAACAACTGTCCCATCTGCTAGCCCATCGGCTATGTTTGCAGGTTACAGTAACTTCGGCCCCAACGAGTTAGCACAAACAATGGAGCAGGTCCACTTATCGCCAACGGACTCCCAATGGTACATGGATACAGGGGCTACGTCGCATCTAACACCAGATGCAGGTAAAATTTCTAACCCTACTTCATTTACTCCTATAAAGTCTATTTTTGTTGGAAATGGCAATCAAATACCAATCCAAGGCTCCGGTCATACCCTTCACCTTGTACCTAACCGTTCCTATAAGTTAAACAATATCCTACTTACACCTGATATTATCAAAAATTTACTTTCCGTTCGAAAATTTACCATTGATAATCTCACATCCGTAGAATTTGACCCATTTGGTTTTACTGTGAAGGACCTCAAGGATGGAACCCCAATCTCCCGCCACAACAGCTCGGGTGACTTGTACCCGTTCACTACACCAACCTATCCTTACGTTTTTGCTGCTTCTTCAAAGGACAATTGGCACAATCGCCTAGGACATCCAGGGGAATCTATTTTGCATTTACTTAATTCTCGTTTTTTAGTACCATGTAATCATCGTTTGCAAACTTTATGTCATGCTTGTCAATTGTCAAAACACAAACGGTACCCTTTTATGATTCTAATTCCATAACATTTGCACCATTTGACATTATCCATTGTGATTTATGGACATCTCCTGTACTTAGCAAATCAGGATACAAATATTAGATGGTATTAATTGATAATTTTTCCCATTTTGTCTGGATTTAGCCACTAAAGTTCAAATCAGAAACCTTCACCAATTTTACTAAATTTCACGAGTACATTTATACTCAATTCCAATGCAAAATTCGTGCTTTTCAATGTGACTTGGGCGGTGAGTTTGACTATCACCAATTTAAATCTTTCGCCAGTCAACATAAATCTTTCGCCAGTCAACAGGGCCTAGCCTTCCGGTTCTCATGTCCTCAAACTTCACAGCAAAATGGGCGTTCCGAACGAATGATCCGACATTTAAACGACATCGTTCGCACTCTTCTTACTCATGCCCACTTACCCCCTACCTTTTGGGTTGACGCACTCCACACTGCTGTTTACCTTCATAACATTCTACCCACTAAACGTTTAAATTTTTCTACACCACACTTTGCCCTATATCTTCGTCACCCAACCTACGACCATTTACGCGTATTCGAGTGCGCGTGCTACCCTAACACATCCGCTACACAACCTCATCGACTAAGCCCTCGGTCTGTTCGATGTATTTTCCTTGGGTATCCCGACCACTTTCGGGGTTATCGTTGCCTAGACCCTACCACAGGACGGGTTCACATCTCCCGACATGTTGTCTTTGACAAAAATGTTTTTTCCATATGCTACCCCACATCACCCGACTACTTATACCTTCCTCGATGACCCAATACCCGTCCCTTTCACACACCCCATCCAACACTCCACAGCCCCTACGCCCGGCCCAACTTCACCACCACCCCACTACCTCCGCAAACCCACCCCACTGGCTCACCCACTCCCGACCCAGCCTCACCACCCCACCACACACAAGCTCAACCACTCCGCACTAGCCCACCACCTACACCACAACCAGCTACGGCTGCCCCACCTCCCTCAATACCCGCGCCTACTCCGAAACACCCTATGACCACTCAGGCACAATCCGGTATCATCAAACTCGTTAACAGGCTCAACCTTCACACTACTACAACACCTCCCCGCTACCTAAAAACTACACCCTTGCCCGAAACGACCCAAATTGGATGAAAGCCATGGAAAACGAATTTAGTGCTTTACAAGAAAATGAAACGTGGGAATTGGTTCCCCGACCGGCTGATTCTCCAATTATCAGATGTATGTGGCTATTTCGGCACAAATTTGGCTCAACCGGTACACTTGACCGATACAAAGCACGGTTAGTTGTTAACGGGAAATCTCAAACCGTGGGTGTTGATTGTGATGATACTTTTAGCCCAGTTGTTAAACCAGAACAGTTCTTAGCTTAGCAATCTCCAGGTCTTGGCCAATCAACCAGTTAGATGTTAAAAATGCATTTCTTCACGGGGACTTAAAGGAAACTGTTTACATGCACCAACCCCCTGGCTTTGTTGATCCACGGGCTCCGTCTTATGTTTGTCGACTGAAAAAGTCGTTGTATGGGCTCAAACAAGCTCCCCGTGCCTGGTACACTCGTTTCTCCTCCTACATTATTGCTCCCGGGTTTCGTCGAAGTTCGTGTGATCACTCTCTTTTCACATTCAACCATGGAGGGAAACAAGCATATTTATTATTATATGTGGATGATATTATTCTTACTGCATCTGACGATTACTTACTACGTACCATCATTGCTACTTTGTCTCGGGAATTTGCTATGTAAGATCTGGGTGCATTGAATCATTTCTTGGGAGTTGTTGCTACCCGTTCATCACAGGGCTTATTTTTGTCTCAAGCTTCTTACACTCGAGATATTTTACAGCGTGTCGTAATGGAAAATTGTAAGCCGTGCGCAACACCGGTTGACACAACCGCTAAACTTAGTGCCACCGAAGGGGAATTACTTCAGGACAGTACACTTTATCGTGCCCTTGCAGGTGCCTTACAGTATCTTACGTTCACCCGTCCAGACATCACTTATGTTGTACAATAGGTGTGTTTGTTTATGCATGCCCCTCGAGATTCCCACTTCCAGTTTATGAAACGCATCTTACGGTACTTACATGGCACTATTGATTTGGGCTTACAACTAGTTCCTTCTCGAACTGAGACCCTGACAGCTTACTCAGACGCAGATTGGGGGGGGGGGTGCCCCGACTCCCGCGATCAACATCTGGCTATTGTGTGTTTCTAGGTAATAATCTTATAACGTGGTCTTCCAAAAGACAACCTACGATTTCACGCTCCAGTGACAAGGCAGAATACCGGGGGGTGGCTAACACGATAGCAGAAACCACGTGGCTCCGCAATCTTCTATTTGAGCTTGGTGTCCAGATGCCTAAAGCAACTATTGTCTATTGTGACAACATTTCTGCAGTCTATTTATCAGGAAATCCGGTGCAACACCAGCGCACCAAACATGTTGAGATTGGCATCCACTTCGTCAGAGAAAAAGTTCAACTTGGTCATGTTCGGGTCCTACACGTTCCCTCTTCACTACAGTATGCGGATATTTTCACCAAGGGTTTACCGCGGCAACTATTTTCTGATTTTCGGAACAGTTTGAGCGTTCGTCCATCTCCCGTTCAAACTGCGGGGGAATATTAGATGATATATTATATATATTGTATTATAAATAGGAAATACAGTTGCCATACTTATCCGATTGTAATCTCCCTATAAATGGGATCATATTGTGAATAATGAAAGGCAATCAATTGTAAACCATAAACACTTTTACCCCTAACTACCCCAACAGTCCAATTGTTCATGAAAGCGTACGGCTTCACGAACCTGTAAACCTAACTCGAGCCACAACCCAACTGGGTTGCGGCGGTGTTGTCGTGAGCCCGATGGAGGTGAACCCGAGCTCCACCCCTTCCATCCTAAATAAATGGGTTAGGAGACTTTGTATGTGTAAAAAAATTTATAATTAGTTTTGGTTGAGATCAAAAAATCTCGTGTTCGTGTTCTTGGGCCTGATTTACAACAAATTAAGGATATTACCTTAACGTTTCTTTAGTTCCACGTCGTATCTTGCAACGGATGGTTGGAAGGCCTAAGCGCTGATGAGCCTCAAAACGATGACATCCAGAAAAGCCTAATTTAGAGAAACAATGAAACCTGTTTTAAGTAGATGTTAAATTTGCCTATTTTGTCATCATTAATAACAGAAATATGAAACGGGTTCAAAGCCCCTGCCTTCAAAAAAAATATTTCTTTTATTATTATTTGTCAATTAACAAAATTAGAAGGAAATTTAAAGATTTATTATTTTTTTTTATTGGGTTGTATTGAACCCTGTTTTACAATATATAACACGGTTTCATACCATAGTAAGCCCCATCGACCTCAAGCACATCAATCTGCAAGTATTACAAGAAATATTTACTGATCCTGATCACAAACATAGGCTCACGGAACCTCACTAATGAAAACAAATATGTGGAGGTAATTCTAACACCGCACGAAAATACGAAACAAACCTTAACACGAAAGTCGCGGGTTTGGGTTTTGTCTAAATAGGTTCGAGTCAGTTCCAGGTCAAACCGCAAACACGTTTAGCTAAATGGGTTGTGTTCGTGTCAATATGACGGGTTCACGGGTTGACCCATTAACCCATTTATTTTTATATATATTTTTAAGATGCGCTTTTTTATGTAATAAATTGAACTATTTATATGTTTTTTATGCCAAAAATTTAAAGGTTTGGATACAAATTAGCATACTTTAGACCTAACTTTAAAAAAAATGCATATGTAGATTTGTAACTTTATAGTATTAATATGCAAAACAAAAAAGTTAAATAATTTTTTTTCCAGGTTAAACGGGTCATGTTCGTGTCAAGCTGTGAATACACGTGCCGTTTTCGGGTTCATGTATCCGAAACAATTTACGGGTTCGTGTCATGTTAGGTTTCTTGTCAGGTTCACCCACCCACCCACGAACACGACCCATTTAGCAGGCCTACTTTCATATCAAAAGAGTTGTGCTAAATGTATGTACCCCCAACCCAAGTACGGGCTAAAATCAGTTCCTCATTTATTTACCATGGAGGCAGATGACCTACAAATTTGTAAATAAAATTATTGATGATCTATTTGTTTTTGGGATAAAATGCCAATGCTACATCGACTTCCTGTGACGGTATGTTTGGATCCAACTTCTGATAAATGGCAGATTGGGCCAAAATCATTAAAATCTTGTTTGAACTATAATGTGTTGGAGGTGTTATTAACATGAGTGAGTGTGAGGATAAAGAAACAGATGCTAGTTTGGAGATGGAAGCTTACGGGAACTTGAAGACCGATTTGGGAAATACTATCCATGAGTTGTTGGACCTTGTTTGGATCATTGGATCTTGTACGCATTAATGGTCTCCGAATTTGATTAAGGGGAAGTTCAATGATGACTGGACCTCCTTTTCCTTTTCCTGGTAGAGATGCTGATTCATTACTGGAAGTTGGAACGGATCCTGAAAGTCAGACAACAAACACAAGATCAGATTCAAAGGCATGTCTGTGTGTGTGTTTTGAACACAAAACTCGCAAACCATTGGAGGAATAGGAAGCAGAAACCCTAGAGTATTTCAACGGAACTTGGAGAAGAAAACTAGCCATCTGTTTTTGGTTTGATTGGCGGTGGTGAGTTCCAAAGATTATATGTTTAATTTTAATATTTTTACTACTCGGCCTAGGCTTTTAGACTACTTGGGCCTCGGCAAGTTAGCAACCTACCTTGTAGCAATTACTCGGGAAGCACTCGGCCTCGAATACCTTGTTTTACAACTATGGTTGAAACATATTAATTTTGTTTTTCGCTTATAACTTTTAAAATTAAACGTTTTATAAAACTCTCAATCTATGTAAATTTCGGCCCGCAAAGAACGACGGGAGTGGGGGATTTCATTGGCTCAAATACACGCCACATAAGAATAAGACACAAACCATTAGACCAAACCCATTTTATGTTTAGATTACTTCTTTCAGTTCGTATATATCTATGAAACAAAAAAGTAATAAAAAATAATTAAAACCTATTGTAGCTACCGACCTACAGTTATTAATTCATGTTATGCCGTTAATGGCTACCATTTTGATTGTACATGTTAATGCTATATAATTGCAACAATTTTAACTTTTATGTATTCTCGTGTGATTTATATGACTAAAAGCGAACCGCAGCAGCGCGCAGGTACGATTATAGTTGGTGGTAACTATTGAAGGGAGGAAACTTTGTTTTCAGGGATTTATTATCCCACGAGTCCTTTGGTTCTTAAGCAACTATTTTTAATGTGTCACCAAATATCCGAGCTTGAAAACGGTCACCCACTTTTAACGAAAATGAGCGCATCAATGAAACTTAAATTAATAAAATATTTTAAAGAGTTGCATCCAGTTATTACGTGCGCCGCCGCTTTGAACCCAACCATAAATGTTATCGGTGTTGAAAGTTTAATAGATAAAATAACGTACGATTTGGGTTTAGACGAAGAAGACTATTATTCTGCAAACATTACAAAATCACATTTTAATAAATGTTTTCAAGAACAATTTGATGCTTATTTATCTAAATATGGTACCCCATACATGGTTCAATGGGTTCGACATCGGGATCAGGTGGTGGTAGTTCGAGTAAGAACACAATCCTTAATTTATATAACAATTTGAGGAATTAATATAGTAAACGGTCTCGAGGTAGCACCCCAAGTAGCGAACACGGAAGGTATATTGGATCGGATTTTTTATCCACTTTTAGCCTCGATGAGTTTGATAATTTTTATATTTTGGCTTGGTGTAAATGAAAGGAATTCCAATTTCCAGTTCTAGCCGCCATGGCCCGTGATTTACTAACCGTCCAAGCTTTTACGTTAGTTTCGGAATCCGTTTTTCTCTTTTAATGGCAGGGTTTTATCCATAAGAAGAACGAGACTCACTTATGTGGCGATGAAAATATGCATTTGTGAAACGCCCCAAAACGGGTACATCTCATAGTTGGCACACAACATAACAAACATAGTTCTTAAACCGGAAATCAGAATCTATTACAGCGGAAGTCTTTAATTCAAATCATTCATCAAACTAAAACATGAAATATTGTCTATAACATGAACTATCAGGATTGGAAATGTCAGTCTTCAATACCGCAGCCCGATGTCCATGCTATCCAGCCCACATGGCTCTTTCACTTTTCTTTAGCTTTACCCTTTTTACCTGCCATGCATACTAAAAGTCAGCTAACGCTGGTGAGTTCTCTCTTTACTTTAAACTGTAAACTTTATCTTTAGTAGCTTAGTTTTATTAAAATAAAATAAGCTTTACTTTCACTTTCTTTGAAATAAACTTTTAACTATTACTTTAAAACTTTACAACGTTACAGTTATAAATCTGTTACGTTACTATCTGTCATTAAAACTTTATCTTTAAGGAAACTCGTTAGGGTGTCCCACTGTACTCTGTCTATCATTTCACTTATACTTGACAAGTGACTTTATCATACTTTAACTATCACATATGGATCGTGGTCCGAGGACCAGATCCCTATCTTGCTTACACCTCAGGGTAAGACTTTTACTTTAGCGCTGCCCACACCTCAGGGTGGGACTTTCTTTCTCGCTTGCACGTTAGTGCAAGACTCCTTTAGCATTGCTCACACCTCAGGGTGAGACTTTCTCGCTTACACCGAAGTGAAGACTCCTTTAGCATTGCTTACACCGAAGTGTAAGACTCCTTTAGCATTGCTTACACCGAAGTGTAAGACTCCTTTAGCATTGCTCACACCTCAGGGTGAGACTTCTACTTTAGCATGCCTGCAGGACTTTCTACTATGCAACTACTATGCAATGCAATTACACTATTACACAAATAGAAATGCAATCACATAACTTTCATATAGACAAATAACACATATTAACACATAAGCATATAACATGGTATTTGTCACTGTCACTGTCACTGTCGAGCTGTACCGAAGTACGGCTCCTTTATCATTCTTTCTTTAGCTCATTGTTATCTTTCAAAAACTTGTTTAAAAGATAATACTATGCTCTTTTGTTCTTTATCTTTCATTTTATAAAAATAACATTTTTATAAAATACTATACTTTGCCTTTCATTTTATAAAAATAACATTTTTATAAAATACTATACTTTGCCTTTCATTTTATAAAAATAACATTTTTATAAAATACTATACCAGTATGCATGCCAGCCCAAAACCATTAGGAAAAAGGGCAATAAGAACTCACCAGATGAATCGTTTCTGTTTACACCTAGCCGGTTCCTGAATGTCACTATGGTCACCCACAATCTGTATAATCAAGTCATAGGCGTAAGGCTGTGTTCCTAGGGGACACTTAGACATTACTAGGCTTGACTCAGATGTTTCGGGTCATGGTTTCATTATCGAAACTAGGTAGTTTCGAGTCCTGGCTCCTTATCGAAACTATGTAGTTTCGAGCCCTGGCTTCTTATCGAAACTAATAGTTTCGAGTCACTGCTTCTTATCGAAACTAAGTAGTTTCGAGTCACTGCTTCTTATCGAAACTAAGTAGTTTCGAGTCACTGCTTCTTATCGAAACTAAGTAGTTTCGAGTCGTATGACTTATATAAATTCTTAGTTAAGGTCTTGGGTCTATATTGAAACTATGGTAGTTTCGATGGGTCTGCCCCTGTCGAAACTAGGTAGTTTCGATAGATGCGTCCATATCGAAACTAGTAGTTTCGACTGTGCAGTCTTCTTCCCCAAACAGAACCCTAGATCTGGTCCCTTTGTTCTAATCGATCAAGCTATGAACTTTTTACGTTCGAAATGTTCCATTTTCCCCCATGAACCCAAACCCGTGGTTTGTTTCCAGTTTCACACGTAAAAATCTAAATCTTTACTCGATTATTAACCCTAAACCCGAAAGTTACAAAAACTCAGATTTAGGCATAATAATTACCTGTTATAGCTTCCTTCTCGTTCCTTTATGCTCCAGAGATGTTGAGCAACAATCCTCGAGACTTTGAGCTTGATCCGAGCTTTCTCTCTCTAGACGATCTCTCTCTCTCTCTCTCTAAGGTTCTTGCGCAGGAAGAAAATGAAGGACACAGGAGGAAATGGCTACTGATTAGAAGGGTTCTTCTCAGTTTTCGGGCCCATGGGCCGGCCCCTAGCCAAGCCCACCTTCCTTTTTCTTTTATTTGGGTTTTTATTTATTTTGGGATGTTACAAGTCTACCCCTCTTACGAAAGGTTTCGTCCTCGAAACCTGTTATAAGTCAAACAGGTGCGGGTACGACTCTTTCATTTCTGTCTCGGTTTCCCATGTAGCTTCTGACCCTTTACGATGCTTCCATTGTACTTTGACTAACTGTATCACTTTATTCCGTAACCGCTTTTCTTTCCTGTCTAGTATGGCGACGGGTTCCTCGATGTAATTGAGGCTATTATCTATCTCGATGTCGTCAAGTGTCACATGCGCTGATTCGTCGGCCAAGCACTTGCGCAAGTGCGACACGTGGAAGGTTGGGTGAATTCCACTAAGCTCATCCGGTAATTCTAACCGGTAAGCGACTTCACCAACTCGCGCTAGTATTTTGAAGGGTCCGACGAATCTTGGGCTTAACTTCCCTCTCTTTCTGAATCGTATGATCCCCTTCCAGGGAGATACCTTCAATAGTACTTGATCCCCGACATTGAATTCGATTGGTCTCCGCCTCCTATCTGCGTAGGACTTTTGACGGTCCTGTGCAGCTTTCATTCTGGCCTTGATCTGGTCAAACTTTACAGAGGTTGCCGTGACTACCTCTAAACTTCCCAATTCTTTCTGTCCTACCTCCCCCCAACAGACCGGGGTTCGACATCTTCTACCATACAACATTTCGTAAGGCGGCATACCAATAGTGGTGTGGTGGCTGTTGTTGTAGGAGAACTCTGCCAATGGTAGGTGACTATCCCAACTGCCACCAAAGTCTATAATGCATGCGCGGAGCATATCCTCCAACGTCTGGATGGTCCTCTCTGATTGCCCATCCGTCTGTGGGTGATAAGCCGTGCTGATGTTTAACCTCGTACCCATTGACTCATGAAATCTTTTCCAGAATCTCGATGTAAATCGCGTGTCCCGGTCAGATACAATTGATAACGGTACGCCATGTCGAGAGACAATTTCATTGATAAATACTTCTGCCAACTTCTCAGATGAATACGTTTCACGAATCGGCAAGAAATGTGCACTCTTTGTCAGACGATCCACTATAACCCAAATCGTATCGTGGCCTTTAGCTGTGCGGGGCAGCTTGGTAATAAAGTCCATGGTGATACGCTCCCACTTCCATTCGGGTATTTCCAGAGGCTGGATCTTCCCGTACGGTTTCTGATGCTCTGCTTTAACTTGTGAGCAAGTCAGACACTTGCTTACATATCCGGTCACATCATTCTTCATGTTAGGCCACCAATACTCTTTTTTTAAATCCTGGTACATTTTCGTGGTTCCTGGGTGGATGGAATATCGAGACTTATGGGCCTCGTCAAGTACTTGGGCCCTAAGCTCTCCGCCCTTCGGTACCCACATGCGACCACACCTGGTCCTCACTCCATGAGTGTTTAATTCTAACTTTGTCTGTTGACCGACCATTCTTTCTTTCTTTATGTTCTCTTCCTTTAGTGCTTCCTTCTGTGCTGCTTCTAGCTCTGTCATAAAATCTGTGGTTATCACTAACTGGTACGCTTTTACCCTAATAGGAGAACGATTCTCCTTACGACTTAGGGCATCAGCGACCACATTCGCCTTTCCCGGGTGGTATAGGATCTCACAGTCATAGTCTTTCAGCAATTCTAACCACCGCCTTTGCCGCATATTCAGGTCTTTCTGTTCGAAGAAATACTTCAAGCTCTTGTGATCCGAATAAATCGTGCATTTCACCCCGTAGAGGTAATGCCTCCAAATCTTTAACGCAAAAACAACTGCCGCGAGCTCCAAATCGTGAGTCGGGTAGTTAATTTCGTGGATCTTTAGCTGTCGTGACGCATACGCGATCACCTTTCCCCTCTGCATCAAAACACACCCTAACCCTTGTCCCGATGCGTCAGAATATACCACCAGGTCCTCGTTACCGTCGGGTAGTGCTAACACTGGGGCTTGGGTCAACTTCTTCTTTAACTCTTCAAATGCTTTGGACTGAGCCTGACCCCATTCGTACTTTACTTCTTTACGTGTCAACTTTGTCAGTGGCGAAGCTATTCTCGAGAAGTCCTGAATGAACCTTCGATAGTAACCTGCCAATCCCAGAAAACTCCGAATCTCGGTTGGCGTCTTCGGGGTTTCCCATTCCTGTACTGCCTCTATCTTAGCCGGGTCAACCATAATGTCGTCTGCGTTGATAACGTGACCTAAGAATTGGACTTCCTTAAGCCAGAACGCGCATTTGGAGAACTTGGCATACAACTTTTCTTTTTGTAGCGTCTCTAGTACTTCTCGAAGATGACAAGCATGATCACCTTCACTTTTCGAATAAATGAGTATGTCGTCTATAAACACTATCACCGACCTATCTAGCATCGGTCTACACACCTGGTTCATCATACTCATGAATGCTGCCGGAGCGTTCGTCAAGCCTAAAGACATCACGCGAAACTCGTAATGCCCATAACGCGTGCGAAACGCTGTCTTAGGTATGTCCTCTTCTCTTACCTTTAACTGATGATATCCCGACCGCAGATCGATCTTGGAGAACCATCTGGCGCCCTGTAGTTGGTCGAACAGATCATCGATCCTTGGTAGCGGATATTTGTTCTTTACTGTACGCTTGTTCAACTCTCTGTAGTCGATGCACATTCTCATGGCACCATCTTTCTTCTTTACGAACAGAACCGGAGCACCCCATGGAGAAATGCTTGGTCTGATAAATCCTCTATCCAAAAGTTCTTCTAACTGTACCATCAGCTCTTTCATCTCCAGAGGTGCAAGTCGGTACGGTGCTTTAGCCACGGGCTGGGCACCTGGCACTAAGTCTATCTGGAACTCTGTCTCCCGGTCAGGTGGTAACCCAGGCAACTCCTCAGGAAACACCCCCGGAAAATTACATACAACTGGTACGTCTTTTAACTCTCTCACCTTTACATCATTGTCTATCACATAGGCCAGGTAGGCCTCGCATCCGCGCCCTATATACTTCTCTGCCTTTATCATTGATATGACGTTCGTTAGTGAACCGTTGCGATCCCCGTACACCAAAACCTCGCCACCGTCTGGAGCTTTGAGCTGAACTATCTTTCGTCTACATATTATCCGGGCTTCGTTGGCAGCTAACCAATCCATACCCAAAACTATATCGAATCCTCCCAAGGTCATAACATACAACCTAACTGGGAATCTATGGCCATGAATCTTTATCGTGCAATTATCTACCAATTCACTTACTATCGTGGTCTTGCCCACTGCGGTTTCCACATTAAAGGCCTGCTCTACTCTAGTAACTTTGCATTTCATTCTTTTACACTTAGAAGATGATATAAAACTCCTACTGGCACCCGAATCAAATAATACTGAAACATAAGTGTGGTCAAGGATGAATGTACCTGACACAACATCTGGGTCTCCCCTAGCCTCCTCCTGTGTCAGTGCATACGCCCGGGTCCTTGCCTTCGGCTTCTCAGGTTCTTTACCCTTCTCGGTGCCAGTAGCCTTGGGTTTCCGACAGTCTTTGGCCATGTGGCCAGGTATCCCGCAGTTATAACAAGACTGTGCCCCGGGACACTCTCGAGAGTAGTGTCCGGTCTTTCCGCACCTATAGCACATATTTAACCCAACTCGGCACTCGCCCGAGTGCTTCCTGCCACACTTAGCACATTCAACCCCATCTTCAATCCTCAGTTTCTTCGTCTCCGGCCCCGCCCACTCTTTAGCTGGCCGTTTAACGACATTGGTCACTTTCTTCTCAGTAGGCAGTGGGTCTGCGGATTCGAAGTCATCATAAACTATCCCAGCAAGTGATACCACAGATTCAAAACTCGTGGGAGCATTAGCTTTCACGTGCACACGGACTTTCTGTGGTAGTCCCTTGATGTAGTACTTAATCCTCTTTTCCTCAGTGTCCACCAGATGTGGAACCAGCTGAGCCAACTCTTGATATTTGGAGGTATACTGGCGATGAGTCATACTACCAGCACAGAGCCCCAGAAATTCCCTCTCAACTCTGTCAATCTCGTTCTGCGGGCAGAACTTAGTGATTAGCAGCTTTTTCATGTCGTCCCATTTCATCTTTTTCATCTCAGCAGAAGACTTGATTCTTTCGATCGATCTCCACCAGCTTAATGCCTCATTAGTGAA
This sequence comes from Smallanthus sonchifolius, assembly GCA_023525975.1. Classification (NCBI taxonomy): domain Eukaryota; kingdom Viridiplantae; phylum Streptophyta; class Magnoliopsida; order Asterales; family Asteraceae; genus Smallanthus; species Smallanthus sonchifolius. The sequence goes on along the minus strand of CM042029.1, from coordinate 28,322,798 downwards.
TGAGTGAGCGGCAAACTTGACCGCTTGATCATCACGGCACTCACTAATGTTGATCACCCCATTCATTCTCTCTATCCACTCAAAAGTGGCAACAGCATCTTTCCGTCCATCATACTTCGGCGGGTCACACCCCCGAAAGGACTTATAGTTGCAACCCCGGGTTGCCATTTCATAATCAGAATCATCACTGTCAGTGACTCCAAGTCTCTTGCTGCTTTCCTCTTTCGTTTCTTTCTTCCCTATATTAAACTCTTTAAGGGCCTCGCCCAATGCTTCTGGTAGAACTTTCTTCAAGATTGAAGTAACCTCTGCCGCTATAGCTTCTTTCACAATCGGTTCCAACTCAAGCGCCTCATTAGGGGCATCGTTAGGAGCCGACACATGGTTCCCACTATCATTATGCTCCACATGCACCGATTCAGCTTCGTTGCGGGAGTGCTCACTTTCTTCAGGACGGTTCCGGTTACCTGGAGGTCGGCCTCGACGACCAGTACGACCCCCAGTGCGACCTCCTCTCTTTGCTCTAGCCATTTAGTGTCAACTGTGAACAAAGACAGCTCGTGTTATCAAGATAGGTAACAATTTAGAACACCTCGAGTACTGTAAATTACTAATTACAGAGACCGGTATGAAATTACTAATTTACTTTACTACTCGGGTTCTGAACATTTCCTTTCCGAGTAACATTTGCATCCAAGTTCAGAGTTTCTACTATAAGGCACGTACTATCTACTGTCTACTGTCTGTGCTAAGGCATGTACTATGTACTATTTATGCTAAAGCATCTACTTTCTGCTATCTGTACTAAGGCATTATTGTCTATGTTCTATGTAAGGACATTGACTACCTTCTGTCTACTATCTTTTCATGGACGGGCTGCTCCGACTGACATTCCTTTCCTTCCTTTGCTTTGTCCCATTCTCAGTTTAAGTTCAGACATTATCGCAAATGTCTGAATCTCTCAAACTATGGCTCTGATACCAACTTGAAACGCCCCAAAACGGGTACATCTCATAGTTGGCACACAACATAACAAACATAGTTCTTAAACCGGAAATCAGAATCTATTACAGCGGAAGTCTTTAATTCAAATCATTCATCAAACTAAAACATGAAATATTGTCTATAACATGAACTATCAGGATTGGAAATGTCAGTCTTCAATACCGCAGCCCGATGTCCATGCTATCCAGCCCACATGGCTCTTTCACTTTTCTTTAGCTTTACCCTTTTTACCTGCCATGCATACTAAAAGTCAGCTAACGCTGGTGAGTTCTCTCTTTACTTTAAACTGTAAACTTTATCTTTAGTAGCTTAGTTTTATTAAAATAAAATAAGCTTTACTTTCACTTTCTTTGAAATAAACTTTTAACTATTACTTTAAAACTTTACAACGTTACAGTTATAAATCTGTTATGTTACTATCTGTCATTAAAACTTTATCTTTAAGGAAACTCGTTAGGGTGTCCCACTGTACTCTGTCTATCATTTCACTTATACTTGACAAGTGACTTTATCATACTTTAACTATCACATATGGATCGTGGTCCGAGGACCAGATCCCTATCTTGCTTACACCTCAGGGTAAGACTTTTACTTTAGCGCTGCCCACACCTCAGGGTGGGACTTTCTTTCTCGCTTGCACGTTAGTGCAAGACTCCTTTAGCATTGCTCACACCTCAGGGTGAGACTTTCTCGCTTACACCGAAGTGAAGACTCCTTTAGCATTGCTTACACCGAAGTGTAAGACTCCTTTAGCATTGCTTACACCGAAGTGTAAGACTCCTTTAGCATTGCTCACACCTCAGGGTGAGACTTCTACTTTAGCATGCCTGCAGGACTTTCTACTATGCAACTACTATGCAATGCAATTACACTATTACACAAATAGAAATGCAATCACATAACTTTCATATAGACAAATAACACATATTAACACATAAGCATATAACATGGTATTTGTCACTGTCACTGTCACTGTCGAGCTGTACCGAAGTACGGCTCCTTTATCATTCTTTCTTTAGCTCATTGTTATCTTTCAAAAACTTGTTTAAAAGATAATACTATGCTCTTTTGTTCTTTATCTTTCATTTTATAAAAATAACATTTTTATAAAATACTATACTTTGCCTTTCATTTTATAAAAATAACATTTTTATAAAATACTATACTTTGCCTTTCATTTTATAAAAATAACATTTTTATAAAATACTATACCAGTATGCATGCCAGCCCAAAACCATTAGGAAAAAGGGCAATAAGAACTCACCAGATGAATCGTTTCTGTTTACACCTAGCCGGTTCCTGAATGTCACTATGGTCACCCACAATCTGTATAATCAAGTCATAGGCGTAAGGCTGTGTTCCTAGGGGACACTTAGACATTACTAGGCTTGACTCAGATGTTTCGGGTCATGGTTTCATTATCGAAACTAGGTAGTTTCGAGTCCTGGCTCCTTATCGAAACTATGTAGTTTCGAGCCCTGGCTTCTTATCGAAACTAATAGTTTCGAGTCACTGCTTCTTATCGAAACTAAGTAGTTTCGAGTCACTGCTTCTTATCGAAACTAAGTAGTTTCGAGTCACTGCTTCTTATCGAAACTAAGTAGTTTCGAGTCGTATGACTTATATAAATTCTTAGTTAAGGTCTTGGGTCTATATTGAAACTATGGTAGTTTCGATGGGTCTGCCCCTGTCGAAACTAGGTAGTTTCGATAGATGCGTCCATATCGAAACTAGTAGTTTCGACTGTGCAGTCTTCTTCCCCAAACAGAACCCTAGATCTGGTCCCTTTGTTCTAATCGATCAAGCTATGAACTTTTTACGTTCAAAATGTTCCATTTTCCCCCATGAACCCAAACCCGTGGTTTGTTTCCAGTTTCACACGTAAAAATCTAAATCTTTACTCGATTATTAACCCTAAACCCGAAAGTTACAAAAACTCAGATTTAGGCATAATAATTACCTGTTATAGCTTCCTTCTCGTTCCTTTATGCTCCAGAGATGTTGAGCAACAATCCTCGAGACTTTGAGCTTGATCCGAGCTTTCTCTCTCTAGACGATCTCTCTCTCTCTCTCTCTAAGGTTCTTGCGCAGGAAGAAAATGAATGACACAGGAGGAAATGGCTACTGATTAGAAGGGTTCTTCTCAGTTTTCGGGCCCATGGGCCGGCCCCTAGCCAAGCCCACCTTCCTTTTTCTTTTATTTGGGTTTTTATTTATTTTGGGATGTTACAATTTGCTTGAAAGATCATTTGGACGCGATGGAACGAATTCAAGATTCTACAACTCTAGAAGACGAAGAAATCATGCACTAGGGAAAGGTGGACACAAGGAAAGGTGTTGCCACCAACTGATGAAGAACTCGCTTACGATGAAGCGCAACGAAGTAGTAGCAATAGCTCCGACGAATCATAAACGTCAAATAATAAATAAATATTTGTAATGTTTTTAATGTTTTCCCATTTTCTTAACTATTATTGTAACGTATTTTATATTATTGTAATTTTTAAACTTCAAAAAATCAATAAAGATGGAATATGTAATTTAAGAAAAACGGTTTCGAACCGGTTTGAAGGCTAAACCGGTTAATAACCTACCAGACCGGTTTGTATAGGTTTGGGTTTTCAGTTCACAAAACCGGTTTCAAACCAAACCGGTTTTAACTCAGTCTGACCAAACCGATTTCGGATCAGGTTGAACTGGTTCGGACAAAAACCGTTTTGTCCACCTCTGTACACATGTTGGTTTGTGACAAATAGAGGTGAGTCCACTATGGAAGTTGAACTTCTTTTTAGACCCAAGAAAAGGGGTTACCAACATCAGCAACATAAATTCACTCATCAATGTGCTTTTTGAAGTCTTTTAAATAAAGTGTATTTAAATTTATTAAACATAACTATCTTAAAATCCCGTATATTACACGGGTTAAATAAATAAAAAGTTATATACTTAATTATTAATAAAAAAAATATTTTTAAAAACCCGTGCAATACACGGGGTTGAATAAACCAGTGTATTACATTGGTTGATTAAAATATAATGTAATTTATTAACACACACTCGTCAAAATATGTTTTTAAAAAATGTAATTTGTCGTGACAGTTATAAGCTCTGTTAATTCATATTAAATTTATTTGATTGATGATACAATAACTATTTATAATGAAATAATAAGTATCTGTAATTAGATTTATATTAAACATCTAAATAAATTCTTTTGATATCATTATTTAATAGGAGAGAGAGGGGAAAAATGATGAAAATGAACCACAAAGTGACACGTGTCCATATGATTTTTATTTATTAATACAAAGATTATTATTTAATAGGAAAGAAAAACAGAATAATTAATAGAAGAGAAAGACGGAAAAATAAGGGTGGGAATTAATCAGAAAATGACACATGTCACCAACGATTTTTATTTATTATGCTTTTTATTTATTATGTTTGTAAGATGTAAGATTATATATGTTTTCAACATTGTTGATGGTTGGTGACCCCTTTTCTTGGGCCTACAAAGAATTTCTAACTTCCATCTCTATTTGTCACAAAAGAACATGTATAAATGTCGATAGCTTCAAAATTTCCCAAATAACTGGTTTGAAAATCCGATTATACTTATGCATCCATGTCAAACTCCCTTTCTCTACAAGTTGCTTCAAAGTTACGGTTGTTTTCGGCTATAATTACAAGTGCGTTTTTCAAATCGTTAGGAGATAATCGACTGAGAACCTTCATCGACGTTTTTTTTATATTCTTGTTAAACTATGTAACAATTTTCTACCAATTCTTATAATCAAACATATTTATTCTGGTTTATATTTTATTTTGTTTTATCTTTTCACATATTATTGAACCTTGGGTTGGATGGGCTTTTTTGTGATGGGTTGCTCAGGTTTTCATAATTAGCAGACTGGGCTGCTAGTGTTGGGCTCATTGTATATCAACCAATGACATACAATAGAACCTCTATAAATTAATAATGTTGGGACCGGGATATTTTATTAATTTAGCGAGATATTATTATATCGATAAATTAATAAATTATTAATTTAAAAAGTAGGCCTATATTTGTGAGCAACTCTCAAATTAATGCATCGACACTGTAAAATTCGTTCGGCTAATCCAACCGGCTCAAATGATTTAAACGATGTAAATTTTAGAGAAGACATTCGTGAGCTTGAGAACTTGATTACAGGAATGCATTATCGGCACAAAATGGATGTGAATGAGTTGTTGGATTATCCAGGTGAAAATAATGAATGTTACAAGGTTCAAAGCATTGAAGAAATTATGGCGGATGCCGTTCAAAATCCGGTTGATGATGATTCAGTACCCTTGGAACCGATCACTCGGAAAGAAGCATTGCAAGCGGCAACAACTCTTCACAACTTTTTGTTGCAATACGAGAATACAGTGCCTCAACTCTTAAGTGTAATGGGGAGATTTAAAGATGAACTCAATATAGATTTGAAGTTCACAAAAAAAACAAGTGACTATAGATTCATTTTTTACTAGAAAATCCTAGAATTTTAGAATATTTTAGTAATTATTAATTTATAGTTTCGCTAGGACCAATATATTTACATTGGGATTTCAAAAAAATTATTATCTTATTATTTTATCGATTGGGGTCCAATTTTATACTAGTCCTAAGTTGGGACCGGACAAATTATTAATTTTATTGAGGTTATTAATTTATCGAGTATTAAATTATAGAGGTTCTACTGTATAAAGCATATGAGGGCTTGTTTACAAAGAAAAGAAGAGAACGTTTCACACCTCATTGCTCGATCTTTCACCATAATGATGATGAAATCCATTTGTTTCTAACTATTCTCTTGAGCGTTTGAGTCTATTATGTAACTGTCGTCTTGTTAACGATTTTAGTATGTATTTGTTCTTGTTCAGATTGTAAAACAGTTTGATTTGGGTATGAAAGAGTTTGTGATTACCAGTTTTATGACATCTTCCTGAATACCCCTATTGAATTCCATAACTAACGGGTTATCAAGCAAGATAAAGAGCAGGATTCCTACTAACAACCCAATAAGAAGCGTTCACATTGCCACATACTTATCTTCTTCGACACATGGTATCAGACTATTCTAAGATGATAAGAATAAAGAACAATAAACATTAACTGAACTTTTTATCGCAAATATATACTATTTTAATAAGATTGGACATGGGAGAATGTTTGGATGTGAGATTTGAAAGTTAAAACGGCCTACCTGGTGCTTGAATTAGCTCCTACATTTATGCAGGAGTTGAGAAGGGACTGGTTCGCTCCCGCATTTATGCAGGGGTTGGGAAGGGACCGGTTCGCTCCCACATTTATGCATGGGATGGGAAGGCACCGGTTCGCTTCGAGATCTGATATATGCAGTCTTACTATACAGTTTGTTTAGGAGGATGTTTCCACGGCTCGAACCCAATAATCTTAAGATTACAAGACAACAACCTTACTAGTTACTCAAATGTCCACCCTTTGTTATGTGATTCTTTTGAAATCATAATCATATATTGTGTTTACAAAAAGAACTTGTATTGTCCAAGATAGTGTCTTAATGGATCAAGATCCATATGATCTATTAGGACCATCAGTCACGATTTGGTATTGATATTATTTAAAGGACCACCTCGGGTTAGGACCATTGACCCGTCAACTTTGGATCGGTAACAAGACCCGTTTGTAGGACCGGTGCAAGTTAAAAGTCCAAACGCCAAATCTGTCTTAGGACCAGTGTAGGTCTAAAAACAAGGATTTTTCATTAAATAATAAATACCATCTATTTTTGTGAAATGTTTTATCCATATCAATCACGTTAATTTTTTCTAAAACAATTATACTTTTTAAAATAATTTATAATAAAAAAATGCAATTCTTTTTGTTTTTTTATTTAAATTAGGCTTTATAACGTTGTTCTCTCTTGGATCCTAACCCAATTTGATAGCTTGTTTTAAGCTTTATTTTAATTGTTCGACCTTCACATGTGATTAGCTTTTAAAGCTATTGTTTGCGCTTGTGATTGTGTTTGGCTCATTTATTACTTATTTAATTAATTTATAAATCTTACTTTTTTTGTAAACTAATTATATTTGATAATTTTTTTAAAATTTTTATTATAATTATTTTTGGTAAACCAATTATATTTGATAAAAATTTTATCAATTCTCTTGTCTATACCTTTAAATCGGGAAAGATTTTACTTAAATCATCGATTTTTTTATTTCATCTTATATTTAAATTAGAATATAGGTTATATCAAACTATTTTTAAGAAATTGGCTGAATATATTATAAAAAGTTTTAAAGATGCTCATTTTCTTATTCTCTAATTTGCAAAATTGAAGTTGTATCAAGGATTATGAATTAAGTTAAAAAATGTTTATACATATTTATAAATTGCTGTTAAAAAACATATTTATGAATCATATCGTTTCAATACACAACCCGTGTAATACACGGGATTCAACCTAGTATATACATATATATAATTATTTTATGTATATTTGAAATTATATTTTTTTTATATAAGATGATATATATTATTAAGAAATTTTATCATAATTTTATATAGGGGCAATTACATATATCCCTCTAAAAACTTCACTAGTCATATATACTCAGCTCAAAATTTTATTTTCGTATATTCCTTTCAACAATTACATATATACCCAATTTGATGATGGAATTGATCAGAATCGACGCTGAATGTTGGAATCGATCGGAAGTAGGAATCAGAAGGTTAGGGGTGGGATCGATTGAATAAGAATAGTCATATTTCTTGTAAGGTTAAAAAGGTAATTTTATACAAGAGGGGGTATATGTAATTTAACTTTTGAGTTGGGTATATATGTAATAGGTTAGAAACCTCGTGTATTACACGGATGAATAAATACAATGTTATATACTTAGTAATAAAGATTTAGACATTACATATTTATGATACATAAATAGTTTTTTAATACATATTTTATGAACGTCATATAGTTATTTCTTAAAAATGTTTTATAAAAAGAATAAAAGATATGTTTAATTTATAAAAATGTTTTATGAACAACCGTAATTTTTTTTAATAAAAAACGTTTTATAAAAAGAAATATAGAAATCGTTATTATTTAATAGAAGAGAGAGACGGAAAACAAAAAATTATAAAAATAATTAAAGAAATTTATATAATTAATAGGAGAGAGAGGCGGGAAAAAAGGGTTTTAGATGAGGAGAATGACATGTGGCACCAAAAACTTTTATTTATTAGTATGTATAGATTAGAGTTAAAAAGAGGGGGATATATGTAATTTAAGTTTTGTGTTGAGTATATATGTAGTTAAGGTTAAAAATAGGGGGATATACGTAATTCTAACTTTTATATATGTTAATACTTATTATGTAATTGTATATTTAATATATTAAATAAAATTGAATAGTAGTCTTATTTAGGCTCGTGGAGCCTAGTTAAGCTCGTTATATGAAGTTTGGGCTTGAACTCGTTTGTTAACTGAGCTCTAATATAGGCTTGAGCTCAGGGCAATATCTCTTTTAAGTTTAATTTGATTCGAACTTTTAGCGAGTCGATCTCGAGTTGTTTATTAGCGATGCCCCAACTACAAGAGTTGTAAAATCTTAGTTACCACATTTTTAAGGGAAAAAAAAGATTTGTATTAGTTTTAAAAACACTACTATTGAAACTTGCAGGTCGATCGGTAAGCATAATAAGGTTTTATGCTTCTGTAGATTGGCCAACCAAGGAGTAAGCAAGGATCCCACCACCCGACAACAATGAAACAAATTTTATTTTCACAGTATCACACAGGATAGGTGGGGAGAGTTCTTAGAAAGAGAGGAAGGGCTAAGGTGATAGGACCGAACAACATATGAATTGAGTTATGGAAGTGTTTGGGGATGAAGGAGTACAATTGTTAACAAATTTGTTCAACACTATCTTTAAAATCGAAAAGATGTTGGATCAATGGAAGAGTAGTGTTTTAGTTCTTCTCTAGAAGAACAAAGGAGACGCCTAACGTTGTGCTAATTATAGGGGGGTTAAACTCATAAGCCATACTATGAAATTGTGGGAAAGGGGAAATGACACAAGAATTGGACGGGAAACTCAGGTTACGTTGAACCAATTTGGATTTATGCCAGGGCGGTCAACTATGGAAACGATACACATTCTAAGGAGATTAATGGAAAAGTATAGGGAGAAGAGGCGAGGATTTGCATACGGTGTTCATTGAACTAGAAAAAGTATATGACATTATGCCATGTCGAGTCATTTAGGATAGCCTTGGGGGAAATAGGGTTCCTGGGAGATATATAGAGGTAATTAGGGATATGTATGTTGGGGCAAAAACACGCATCCGTACACCAGTATGGAATACAGGTTTCTTCCCTGTGGAGGTGGGCCTCCACTAAGGACCCATATTGAGTCCGTTTCTTTTCGCAGTAGTCATCGATCTAGGAGGCACTCTCGTAGTGCATGTTATTCGCGGATGATATTGTGTTAGTAGCGAAGAGTAGATCGAGCCTGAATGGAAGGTTAGAGGAGTGGCGAGTGGCCTTAGAGTACAAAGGCTTAAAGATAAATTGCTCTAAAACAGAGTACCTTTACTGTAACTTTAGTGGTGCAAACGATGATGAGGACTATCAAATTAGTATTGAAGGCCTAGTGGTCCCATAGACAAACAAGTTCAAGTATTTAGGATCATTTGTGTAAGGTGACATGAACATAGACAGTGATGTAGCTCACCGCGTCTAGGCAGGTTGGTGCAAGTGGAGAGCAACCACATGACTTTGTGTGACAAGAGGTTCCCAACAAGAATAAATGGGAAATTTTATAGGGTTGTAGTTTGACCGGCTATGTTGTGTGGAACCGATTGTTGGGCCATCAAGAAACCACAAATGTGAAAGCTAGAGGTAGCATAATTGAAGATGCTGAAGTGGATGTGTGGGGTAGGGGTGTGGATTTTTAACACGATATGAACCTAACATGATTTGCGGGTTCGATTTTAGTATACACAGGTTTGGGTTAGTGTCAAGTCTAACTCGCGAACCCGTTTAGCTAAATATGTCGTGTTCGTGTCAACCCGACGTTGAAACATTCAACCCATTTATTTTTTATTTAATTTTTTTAAATATGTTTTGAGTCGTAAATTAAATTGATCGACTATTCATGCTTAAATTTAAAAATTTAAAAAGAAGTTTACATAAGATTATATGATTAAAATATAAATTTTTATATACTTTTTAGCTTTTGTTGTAAATTTATAATTTTAAAGTATTAATATAAAATAAATAAGATTATAATATTATATGGGTCGTGTTCGGGTCAACTCGTGAATATTCATGTTGTGTTCGGTTTCATATGCCTGACATAATCTTTGGGTTTGGGTTTGGGTTCGTGTCGAGTTGGAGCCGCCAACCCGCGAACATGACCCGTTTAACACCTTTGTGGATTGATCGGATAATAAATGAAGTTTTTTTAGAGAAACTAGGGGTCGCATGTATCTCAGCTAAGATAAGAGAGGGTAGATTGAGATAGGCCTGTAAACGAACCGAACGAACACGAACATCAATGTGTTCATGTTCGTTTATTTAATTTTAAACGAACACGAACGCATAATCGAACACATTTTTTTGTTCATGTTCGTTTATTAAGAAAATGGAAATATTCGTGTTCATTCATGTTCGTTCGTTAAAAAGCTAAACGAACGTAAACGAACACAAATGAACAAACATAAAACGAACACAAACAAACATAAACAAACACAAATGAACATTAATGAACACATATGAACAAGTTTAATGTTTAATAATTTATCCAAAAACACGTGTAAATTAGTTGTTCAAATATACATGATTCATCCAAAAACAAATGAACACAAGCAAACGAACATAAATGAACGTTAATAAACGAACATAAACGAACGTTCACAAACATAAATGAACGAACACTACATGTGTTCAAGTTCGTTCGTTTAACTAAATGAACAAAAAAAATTTGTTCGTGTTCATTCGTTTATTAAATGAGCGAACATAAATGAACTTCCCGCCGAACAGTTCATGAACGTTTGGTTCATTTACAGGCCTAGATTGAGATGATTTAGACATTTGAGGAGACAGATGAATGCTCTAATTCATGAACTGTTCGGTTCATTTACATGCCTAGATTGAGATGGTTTAGACATGGGAGGAGACAGATGAATGCTCTAATGAGACCGTAGAAACTCTCATAGTGGAGGGGGTGAGGGGTAGGGGCAAACCCAAACTAACATTGGGCGAGCAGATTAGGATGGATCTTATATACTTGCACATGGTTACAAAACTCGCTAGGCGGTGCCAGGGCAGTCGACTATGGAGTTGCGAGTACTTGGCCTAGGCGGGGAATACTCGGGGAGTACTTGGAGATGGTTAATTACAAAGAAGTTAATTTTTGGAAAATTATATATATGTCAAATAACATAAGTGTACTAATATTTATGACAAAATACGTGAATATCTATATAAATAAAAAAGATACATGTTCAAATACTAATGTATTTTAAAAATTGATATTCATTCTTTAATATTATAGACTTAGTAATCATTTAATTCTCGTCTTCCAATGTATCTCAATGAAAAACAACAAAAATTCAACAAGAATCGGTGAAAAACAACGAAAATCGGTGAAAAACAGCGAGAATCCGAGTTGGCCAAGTTGGACCGAGTTAGCCCGAGTTTGACCTATTCCAAGTAATGTTGACCGAGTTGAAGAAAAGCGTCTCGACACCCTACCGAGGACCGATTACTCACCGAGTACAAGGCCGCCTAGGCCGAGTTTTACAACACTTCTCTAAGACATAATCAATTATAAGAGTACTTGGATATGTCAGATTAAGGTTGTGGACTAGTAGGGGTTTGTATAGATCTATCTTATACCTGTCTCTAGTTTTAGCATCAGCCCTAACATTAGCTTTGACTTAGATTTAGTTTTTTCTTAGCCTTAGCCTTAGTTGTGCCTTAACGTGTGACTTGGAGTGTAGACTTAGGGGACAATATAGGTATTGTGAATGGATTAGTGCTACATCTCTTGTCTTGTCTCGTTACTCTATTATCTTGTTGCTACTATAGTTTATTCACCACTTGATGCTAATACTATCATAGTTCTCTTCTATCTTTGTCGCTTTGACTCTATTTGCGACCTTTTATTACTTGGATTTATATTCTTTTTATACTACTCTATAAATTTTACGTGAAAAAAAATGTTTTTGGAGTCGGGAGTCTCACCAAAAGCAGCCTCTGGAAAACAAAGGAAATGTTTATCTTCATCCCACCATTTCACACCTTACAAATAGCGCTGATATGGGTGAGATTTTACTGAGTGTGTTTGTTTGTTCATCCTAGAAGCACAAGATGATTATAAATTGAAGAATTTATTAAACCTTAAAAGGCTAGTGGCCAATAGGATTGTGCCACACAACCTTGCTTTTGCTGGCACAGGTTCAAAATCCCCCTTATACATTTTTTATATCATGTAGTTTTCCTATATTTTCAAATAATATTTCTCAAATTTCTAAATTTTCAAATATACCTCGTATGTTTCTAAAGTTTCAAGTTTACTCTTAGACAAAATTTTCAATTATGCATTTCAAAATTCTAAACTCTCAAGTTTACTCATGTATTATATACTAGCTTAGAATCTCGTGCATTACACGGGTTGAATAAATGTAATATTATATACTTACTAATACAAATTTTGTGTCTTTAAAAACTCGTGTATTATACGTGTTGAATAAATGTAATATTATATACTTATTAATAAAAATTTTGTGTCTTAAAAAACCGTGTATTACATTGGTTGAATCAAATGTAATGTAATATGTTAATAAATACACTCTTTAAAATGAAACAATGAGAATATGTAAATATATGATTAAATATTTTTTTAATTCTGATCCTACCTAACTATAAAATTATTTTCAGTTTGTAAATTCATATAAATATGATTGAACAATTTAATTGATGATAAACACAATTTTAAATTAAAATCTATAGAATAAAATTGAAATAAATAATTAATTTAGATGTCTAAAATAGTGGAGTTGATTATTAATAGGAGAAAAATGTGGGAAAATGAGAATGAGAAGGTTTAGAATTGTGACAAGCGTTCTCCTATTTTACTTATTTATTAAATTGTATAGATAGTATACGCTTTTAACTCATTTTTTTTCTTGATTTGTTTTTTTCTACACTAACTTTGCTAAACCCGTAGACGAGCTTTTGAGTCTAGGGTGTGATAAACTGAGTTTTTTTTTACTTTTTTTTATATTCGTTGTAAAAATTACCTCTTTATATTTCTATTTTTTTACTTTGTTACTAACTTCTTTAACAAATTTATCGTTTAAATGTTAACACATATTTGCGCTGCAATTTATCTATTTTTTTATTTACAGAACTAAGTCATTACCACTTCATACGTTTCTTTTATGTACTTTCTCACATTAATGTCACCGTCACACGCCGCATCACGTGGACTTAATTTCTAGTTATTTATTAACTCTAAGTTATTTTTAGAGTTAATTACATAAATGGGTCCTATGGTTTGAATAAAATAACATATATAAGTCATAAGTTTAAAAAAGTTAAAAGTGTAGGGCTTGTGATTTCAATTTTATAACATGTTTGGATACTAAGGCTAACTTCCATTAAATTTACTATTAATTTTGAGTAAAACGACTTTTTTTACCCTTGACTATTAAAAAATAAAAAGAATATATTACAGGGACTGGTTTGTAATTTATTTAAACAATAATCTCTCTTCTAATAAAAACCTAAATGGTTTTGTCACCTGGCATCACCATATTCTATCTCACAACTTTTTCTCCCCAAACCACATTTATATCCTTCATTTAATATTTTTATATTTAGTTTTTTTTAAATTACATAAATAAACATTTTCATCATTATTACCACTAGCTCACATTTTTTTAAAATTACCATCAAAAGTTAATACTTAAAAAAAAATCAAGAATTAAAAAACAAAAGATTTAAAAAAACGAGTTTTTACATACTACATTTGTATTTTAAAATAAATATTTACTAATATTTAATTATTAGTTTTTTTAATAAAATTTGATATGTATAAACAAATTTTTTATTTTGATTTATAAATTTTAATACTTAGTTTTTAATAAAATTAAAAACTTACAAATATTTATTTTTAAAAGTGTATTATATTTTAAACTTTAATTTTTTTTAAATGATGAGATTTGTTTTTATAAAAAACATGTTTACAAGTTTCAATTCTAATTTATTAGTTTTAAACTTTTCATATTTAATTCTGGAATTTTAAATTTAATTGTGTCGAAATATTAAGGAGTGAAATTTTTAAAATTTGGAATTTTAAATTTTGAATTTGAGAGACGATATATTGTTGACATTTAAATTTTATTTGTGTCTTTTAATTATTTTTTAATGAGAGATTTAGTATTAAAAGTTTATCGAGATTTTTCGCATACAAGTACAAATAGTATCCGTCAATCAGAGCATCTTGATGATGATTTTGATGAAAGGTTATGTCACACCCCCAAATTCCACTAACGGAGTTTTACCGTTTGGCTTGTGACAAACCAGGATCTCATTCATTAGTTACATTGAACGACTCTACATGGGACCCAAATGAAAATACCATATCAATCAGAGTTTAATGCGGAAGCGTAAAGAAAAGTAAATGCGCAAAACACACGAGCCCAAAAGTCCAAACCAAACATAATTCAAAACAAAGTCCAAGCAATTTAATAAAACATCAATCAATAGGAGAATCCCATGCATGTCCTATATGTGCACCTATGCCTTATCTTAGCGACCTGAGAAAACATGTAAGAAAAGATGTCAACACGAGGTTAGTGAGTTCATAGGTTTCAGTATATAAATAAACGTTACCAGATTATTGATCATTCAATATGTATCTATATGTAGCTAACATATGCTCATGTTTAACTTAAGCGCTCACAACCGAAGTCGACTGTTTGTTTATTTGCCTCCTGCCAGGTCTATCAACCCCGGCGATGTGAGTAGGATAACATTTCACCCGTTCGATATCCAATCGTGTTAGCGCGACTAACGCGGGTAGGATTTGTCAAACCTAGTAGTACTAAAAAACATTATCTCGCTAAGATCCATATTAACGGTTCGATGTGTGTTGAGGACTTTCAGTGATAGCGTGTTACACTTAGCTTTAACATTGATAACATATGAATACAATATTCCAAAAATAGTTTGCGACATATTTTCTCCCCCAAGATAAAACAGTAAAAGGGGCTGAAAACTTACCTTAGTTAAGTAGTGGATTGTATCACATAAGAGATAAGTTGGAACCATGAGTGTAACTCTCAGACGACTTACGTATGCACTAAAATTATAAACACATAAATTAGGGACAAGTTGAGATATGTGATGACGACCCGAAAGTTAGAACATCTTAACGCTTTCTAAGGATTTAAGAGTAGACGAACGTGTCTACGGAATTATATAAATTTCTTAATATAATCATTAAGAGAAAAGCGTTACGTGTCGTACGTTAATGACGAATAATAAATAAATACATTCGTACGTTAAAGTCGTTTACAAAAGTTAGGAAAATAATATAGTTTAATATATTATTTTTAGGCTCGTATGATTACTAATAATCATTGTGGCAAAAATAATAAATATATTATTTTTAATCGAAGTAAAAAAC
The DNA here is from genome assembly GCA_023525975.1 of Smallanthus sonchifolius. NCBI lineage: Eukaryota > Viridiplantae > Streptophyta > Magnoliopsida > Asterales > Asteraceae > Smallanthus > Smallanthus sonchifolius. The sequence continues at coordinate 28,307,074 of CM042029.1, read as the reverse complement.
GCGAGTAAATAATATAACTAATTATATTATTATTTAGTTTCAAACGTCACACGAGGCTATAAAACGATACAAAATAATATAAAAATATATATTATTTAATACTAGGGGTCACGAGTTAAAAATAATATAAAATATCATTTTATACTAAGTCGGGGTTTGAAAATAATATAAATATATATTATTTTAAAAAGTGAAACTATTAGTAATTATAAGTTATAAAATCAAACCCGAGTCTACGGGAGTTTACGGGACTAAAACACATTAATGTATTAATATATTAATATAGGGATTGAATTTTAATAATTAAATATAAGTAAAAAGTCCAAAAAAAAAAAGAATGCAAGAGATCGGACTCGAACCCAGGTCTCCTGCGTATGGGTCGAGTGTCTTAACCAAGTCTGCCCGCTAGGGAATCGCACAAGGTGTCACACCCCACCAAGGCGGAAGTACGGGATGTAACCGGTATATCGCATTGAACACAAGTACAAGAGAAACTAAAAAGAAAGTTGTGCATTACATTGAACCATACTACGTGCTTCTAACGAATGTACGAATACATGAAAATCCTGAATCAATACAAAGGGTCTAAAATGCCCAACTACAACCAAAATTACATAATAATAACTATTCCCAAAAGCAAGCCGTTTAAAGCTCGTTATCCCCATAACTGTTTACCTGAAAAGCATGTTTCAAAAACGGGTCAACTATAAAAATAGTTAGTGAGCACGCAGGTTTTACGACTCTATAAAAAATAGTTGGACAGGAGTCATGTTTTATCATATACTAATTACTGACCAAATTCCAGAGTTTTCCATTACTCAGAGATATATTTCCCAATTTTCATGTATTAAACTTGTAGAAATTTTAATAAACAATCTATAAATAGTTTAGTTACCAAAATTTTCAGATCTCAATTTTTATATAAATACTACTTTTTAAAAATAAATTTGAATGCTAAATCAAAAGTTTATAAAAATCCATCAAAAACAATTGTTGTATAAAAATAAATATATTATTTCCACGTGAATCGGGGTTGGGTTTATAACCTAATAACCACTCAAAATATCAAATATATCAATACTAAATATTTTCGGGTTCAATTCCCAACCAATGAATCATAAAACTATTCTAACATAAAATAAAATGTTAACGGGTAAAGTTTATACCTTTCGTATAAATGGTTCGCGTACGCGGAACCTCCCGTATTTCACATGCAATACGAACCAAAAGCACCATTAGGATCGTTTTTATCTCCCGAGCATTTCCATATGCTCAAAATTGACATGCAATGCCGTTTGGATGGCCATGCAACCCGATCAATTTCCTGTTTCGGTCCTATAAACTGTTACAATCTGTTCGTATTCAAAAATATAGTTCCCAACATCTGATCGAAATTTCCTATAGTGAAAACATTCATATTTGTGCTAAGAAACTACTTTCCAAAAATCGTCACGATCCAACGGTCGGATCTCTGGGGATCGACGATTCTTTGAGACCCAGTTTTTCAAATCCGAAAATTCGACCAGTCACATTCGAGGGTGTGAAAAGCATACCTAGAGAGATCTGATCAAAACTTCCTCTGGTAGTGTTTTGAGTCTATGTGTTACAACATCATATCCAAAATTCATGCATTTCTAACGGTCGGATTTCCAGGGATCGTCCGATCTTTAAGACTGCACATGCATAAAACTTTCTGGACATAATTTAAAAAACTCTTTTTCATGAATTTAAGCAAGGATTTAGAGAAATCTGAGCTTACCATTGCGGTCGTAGCATCAAGAAATGGTTCCGGGTGAAAAACGGGCTTCGGCCGCCACCGACCACCGCGCCGGACCACCGTCGGCCGCCACGCACCACCGTCGGACCACCACCACTTCGCCGGAAACCTCTCCACTGTCTATCTCTAACTTTTTCTCTGAATTGATCAAATGAGAAAAAGGGAGTGTAGTGGGGTATTTATATCCCTCGTGGTCTCCGATCGCGTGCCGGTTTCTCGCTTAAACGAACCCGATAAAAAATAGAGGCGTTATTTTATCCAAAAATAACTTATTATAATTTATTATTTTCCCTCGAGTCTTTGCGTCTCGTAAATATATATCCTTTCGGATTTAAATTAAAATTTACGAAACCGTTCGACTCGGGTGTTAACGCGTATAAACTAGAACTTGATCAAAATTTTGACATTATAACACCAAATAAATCTTGCTATTATTTTTTGTTCACTAACGAGTTTCTTTCGTTTGAAAGTATATTTTAACATAATAATACTATTATTATTATATGAACTCGTCGAACGCTGTGTTGACATGAAAATTCGCGGTTGTCACATTCTACCCCAGTTAACAGAAAATTCAACTGGTATAATAGTTGACAAGTTCTTTTTCGTAACTTGATTCATGTACGATCATTAAGGGAAATCTAGTTTCTTAGATACGTAGAGAGATTTGACAAATCGAGATCTAAGAATCATAGAGAGTAGGTTACACCTAGAAAGACTCAAAAGCAAATTGAATAATAATGAGAGAAAAATCTTTCAAATTCCAAAGAATTTATAGATCATTGTTTCACCGGATCAGTCAAAAAGGTACACTGCTGGTGTTATTCAGAAGATTAAGAAATCCGTCATAAGATTAATATACACAGGTATACAAAGTTGGTACAAATCCAAAATGATATTATGATGCAAAATCCCGGTGATTCAGTATCCTTTTATGAACAAGGAAAAGTATCATTTGACTTGGTGCCATTAAGGAATACTATTATAAATAGTAACCATAAAATTATACTATGAGATGTGCTATTAAGATCCAAAGAGTCGGTAGAATCACCACGACACATTGGAATAAAAATGTGTCACAGCGATAACAAATATCATAGGTTATAAAGGATGGTTATATCATGTACTTAGAATACACAGAGATAACACCTCGTTAAAATGAAACTTGTCGTCAATACGAACTTCCTTAGGTTGTATAAATACGAATTCGTCGGCTAAACACCTTTTGAGACTCGATATACGATAAGCATCGTATATACCATTAAGCTCTTGAGGTAGTTTTAGTTTATACATAACAAGACCAATCAAATGATTACTACCAACTTCAGCACAACAAAATGGTGATCAACATTTGTGTCAAAACAGAGCTTCCAATGGTGCTCATTTAATGGTAGTGTGATCATTGTTAGTGTACGGAAATCCGACCAAAGGTAAAAGAGTATACAAATTACCATCAAATTCTATCACACAAGCCCTGAGCATATCCTCCAAGGTATGAATAGTTCGTTCACTTAGACCGTCAGTTTGAGGATAGTAAGCGGTGCTCATATCTAAGCGCGTTCTCAAAGCTTTCTGTAGTGTCTGCCAGAAATGGGATGTAAAACGATTATCCGTATCGAAGATAAAGGAATCAGGCACTCCATGCCTTGCTACAATTTCACTACTATACATTCGAGCTAGCTTTTCTATCTAGAAGTCCTCTCGGATAAGTAGGAAATGTTTAGAGTCTGTCATTAATTAGTTAACAATGTTCCAAAATGAATCATAGCCGCCTAATGTTCTAGGCAGGCCTAGTAATGAAATCTATTGAAACTTGTTCTCACATCCACAGTGAAATCTCGGGTTGTTGTACCATGTGATTGTTAGTAATAGTAGTTACTATCCAATAGTTGGTACATTGTACATCATAGGGCGATACAACATGGTTGGTGTGTAAACGACATAACCGTAAAAGTAGATACAAGGGAATTTTGAAAATCAACATAACATAAGGACGAGATTCACACTTCTTGTACGAGAATTGAAGAGTGATGATTAGTCACTAGAGAATGAATTAATAACGAGAAATCCAAGCTTAAAGCTTTACAAAGCAAGTATATAATGAGTACCAGTATGATTGTACCAAACTCGAGTCGTGAAACCGAAGATTAACAAACAAAGGATATTATACTAGGATTCTGTCGAGATAAATTTGCTAAGAGTCAAATTTACTCAATCCTATCAAGTGTTATAGAAAATGAGTCATAATCATAAAATAGATGTCAGCGATGACCTGTGCTATGTAACCTCACCACAAAGCATTAGGATTCGGTACTAACTCGCATGTTAGTCTCGATATAATATAACTATGTTTGGTGATTTTCAATTAAAGGTTCATATACCTATTGTCGAAAGTTAGCAATGGGCTATATGATAATCGAGTCACCACAAGATCTAGATAGAGAAAGTGACTAAAGATCTAGGACGATCTAATCAAGTAGATTAGTTAAAAGACTAGGTGCCAGTTCAATAGTTGGACATCGAATTGACTACCACCAGAAGTCGAATTTGGTTAACGGTCAGAAATGGAATTCTGAAATTTTAACAAGAAGTCCATATTAAAAGATGGTCTACTCCTCACATCGAGTCGGCCAAATTTGATAGGGTAACATTAGACGTCTACATCTTTCTTGATATGTATTGAAATGATTCGAAAGTAATCCGCTATCCATCTAGATGAGGAAATAAACAGTCATGCTGTGGAAATAATCTCATAAAAATAGTGTCCCCTGAAAATGATAATGAGCTTGCAAACCCACAAAATGGGTAGACTTTGATTTAATATCATTGTCAATTTAACTGGGGGTTTAATTCTTATAAAGTAGACGCCAGAAAATAGGGTAGGATCAAGTAAAACTTCAGGAATTTGTCAAATGTGAGGAAGTCATGCGCATAGGTCCCTTAAGGATAATGCAATCCCAAGCGGATCTTCAAGAGAGCAGAGTCAACTACGATTCGTCCCTTGTTCCTCTTCCTGGTAGTGTACAACTTTAATTGGTTATGCATCGTAAAACACATAAATAAATTCAAAATTTCCCTCCTAAGATTTTAGGACACATCTTTCAAATGAAAATGTTTTCAAATTTCAACTTAGGTCCTCACTTTTTCATTAAATTCGGTGGAAATGGACCATAAGGTTTCAGAGTTTGTCCTTAGATATCGCGTTGAAGGGGGTCAAATAGATTATCTGCCAATAACTGGTAGTACAGTATGCTTGCAAGTTTCTTGGCTTTCGAACGGTACCATTATGACTTACCGTTTCGTATTTCACCCATACTGGTTATAGCCTTAAAATCCTTTGCATAAGGGTTTAAGCCATAAAGTTGAGGGAATGAGTGTTTGAATGTCATAGATTCTTATTCCTTCAGGGCACGTGTTAAGAAGTCGTTTCTAAACAGTAGTTGCTCTAAGGCTTTCTAATTACAGGAGGCTGAGAATAAGGGATACGTATACGTCTCTACCTAGTTGGAAATCAAAAGGTCAATCAACAAAATGACATTTGAGAGAGAACAAGTACAAAAAGGATATGAGACTATCCTATTCGGATCTATAAGGACAGTATACGTAGAGAAACAAATAGCGATAATCACCATAAATAAACTTTGAATGATTACTAATAAAAATTTTGGTACACAAAGAATCATTCCAACATAAAGTTTCATTTTCTCCATCAAAATGGTTTTCAATAAGACATCGAAGCACCCGGAGAAATCAAGATTTGCAAAACATACGTAGCAATGTTCACAAAAAAAGGACATTAGTTTCATACTAAGCCATAGGTATCCCAAAATAAAAAGTTTTTGTAAATCCAACTAAAAGAATCCTGGGCACAAGCCGCTCAGTGACCATAGTAGAAATACAAATGATAGAAATAAACGTGACAATGAACGTCTTAAAGATGGCTCCTCCCAAGTAAACAAGTTTCTCAAGTTAAGTTTCCACAATATTAGCGTCGCGGTTAACAGAATCAGGATTGAGTGTACCAAATTACCATAGTAAGTGCATAGCACTTGCAATGGAAATTTCAAGTAGGTTTAAAACTGAATTATTAAGAATATTTATCAGGAGTATAGTGAGAATGACAAACACCGAAATGAGGATTTATATGAACGATTGTATAGAAATGTTAGATTGTATAAGAAAAAGAAGCTTATATTTCTTTAAGGAATTTCTCCATCATATTGTTACTCCATCGATATTAGAGTGCATTTGGATTATAAGATAAAATCCAAGATTATGTCAGGACCTCCGATGATAGTCGTACACTTACTGCAAGTGTCGAGCGTTGTAAAGCCCATACTGAATTTACGTGGCCAGTAAACTCTTAAGGGATCTGATTTATCAAGTAAAATAGATGAGAGAAAATCTTCGTTGCTTAAGATTCAGTAAGGAGTTGATTAGATCAAATTCGAATTTCTCTTGTTCCTTCAGAATTACGAGAACGTTACACTTTGATCCATTAGGGGAGTTAGAAATGTCGTGGTCTGATTCACGCTAGACCGAGAGTAGTCGCTTGCGTTGATGAACATATAACAAAATTGAAATGAGAGAATCTTTAGCTGGATCTCAAATGTGAAGCAATACTTAACAAATAATTGCCAAATTCGGTCCAAATACCGAGGTTAAATCAACTGAGAACAGATCTCTTCAGTGTCTCGTCTAAATTTTTATGCAAAAGAAATATTGATAAGAGTTTTGGATCCATTACGATTCAAAGATAAAAGAGACAATATAAATTCCCATGTCACCTGAGGTAGCCTATCGCATTATTCGATGTATTCGGCTCAACCCTAAGGTTACGATAGTTTTTTATCAATATTCGAATTACTGAGAATCGGGGTTAGAAATACAGATAAATCATGAACATTAACTCGGACAGTAAGACTCACTAGAGTCCTTATGCACTGCAGAGTATGATTACGTGTGCACCCGTAATGATAATTTACTTTGCATGCTCCCTACAGTGTTTCCTCTATCCCGAGCTCTCAGCTAAAAAAAAAGGAACTAAAATGTTCATTGGATCACGTCTTCGTGTTGCACTTTCGTGTTAAAGTGTGGATGCTCTATCTGATCACTTTTAATTATTTGTACCAATACTCATGGATCTGCAGACTAAGGCTGTTGTTGGATGGAGGTAATGATAGAGGGGAACAATCAGCGTACTCTAATAAAAGAAAAAAAGTGTGCGGTGGAAGTCAGGAAGTAATAATAGGGTAGAGATCCCTAAATCAGAGTCGAGCAAGTCATGCTACAAATTTGTACATATACGTGGATTCGATGATCCAACATAACAAAAAGTCAATGGGTCTCCTGACCCGTAGATTTCTCTCCCGTTTAGTCCTGCTTCTCCACCTTGGGTTCCCTTTAGATCGAGCAATTCTGTCTGCCATATCTCATGGCGAAAGTTCTAACCATCCAATCCAGCATATCACGAAAGGAAGTATATACTGCACAAAGTGAAAACAATATATGTCAAATAATAAAGCCGACTCCACAACGGGAGTAGATGCATGTGCGGTGTAGGTACAACCACAGCTCGAGGTAACACCAAGACAGATAGATGCGGATATAGATTACCGCAAACGTAACCAGAATCATCAAAGAGTACGCGTAGTGCCGTGACAACGACATGATTATGACGAAGCAATGTGTCGTAGATAAGCAAGAGGTAGTATGCAATTCACATATAATTCCTACGGTTCAATGCAACAAACTTAGAGTTATAGTCTAGGTCTAGTCTCGAGCAAACCTAATTCTCTATAACCAGTGCTCTGATACCAAGTTTGTCACACCCCACCAAGGCGGAAGTACGGGATGTAACCGGTATATCGCATTGAACACAAGTACAAGAGAAACTAAAAAGAAAGTTGTGCATTACATTGAACCATACTACGTGCTTCTAACGAATGTACGAATACATGAAAATCCTGAATCAATACAAAGGGTCTAAAATGCCCAACTACAACCAAAAGTACATAATAATAACTATTCCCAAAAGCAAGCCGTTTAAAGCTCGTTATCCCCATAACTGTTTACCTGAAAAGCATGTTTCGAAAACGGGTCAACTATAAAAATAGTTGGTGAGCACGCAGGTTTTACGACTCTATAAAAAGTAAGTAAATAAATTTAAAAATGTAATAGTAACCATCCGCAGATGATCAAGTACACGTGTTAAGATATAATTACCCTGAGCCACAATCAAAAGCGTCAGACTATTCGTTATCCCTGTATCCAGGTGTCGAATGTGAACACCTACTATGGCTAATTATGCACCCAAATGACCCTACAAGTCTGGTTGGCGCGACCAACCCTGAGCGGGGGTGTCAACCCAAATAGTACTATTCATAATTCCCACCGGCTATCCAAGCTAATTGATTGCGTTAAATTGGGGACTTAATACATCCATAATTAAACCCAGGTAACCCTAATCCCAAGTAACAACGTGTAGAGTGAAACAGCTTTTCCCCCATAAAACAGTAAAAATTGAAAAGTGGGGCCGCGAAACTCACCTGAACAACGTCGGTGATAAGTGTGACATAGTAAAAAAAAACCGCAAAGTACGGTTAACATTCAAATTCTATCAAAGGCCAGCAGCCAAATGCAAGCAAAGTGTGGCTAGCAACTCAGTGCTAGGTACGGCTAAATCCGTAAGAACCGCAAAAACAGGTGTCCTAACCGAGTCCTACTAACCAAGTAGACACGAAAAAGTAGCATTTAGGACGCCTAAAGTATAAAACTGAGTCTACTACTCAAAAGTGGCTATGCAGTCGGTTGCATACCCAAAACCCGTGCATATACGTACGAATTGCTCAAAAGTTGTAAAACCGGATTTTATATAAATTCGTGACTTTGAAACCTTAATTTTTAGATTTTATTAAAGAATATCAGTAGCTATAATGTCATATATGATAAAATCTCAAGTCACAGTTTCGTTTGACCAAAAACGCGATTATGCGCGTAAAGTAAGTTTTACGGTTTAAAAATCCGATTCATCCGAAATTAGGGTTTTAGTGTGATTTTAGCACCCAATTTAAAAGTCTAAATTTTATATTTTTAATATGATAATACTTCTGTCCAAACTCTCATTAAGACTTTTATAAAAATATTTTTATACAAAAATTTTTAAAAATGGTAACTTTTTATAAAGTTTTAATGAATAATACTTCTAAAACCATATTTAGACATAACATTAATGCTTGAAACTTTCACTAATTGTTCATATACATATATACAAATTTATGACCAATTTTCATAATCTTTCAATATCCAGATTATTTATTATGAATATAATATTGTTAAAATTTAACAAATTCGATAGAAATAGTTATAATTGTCCAAACTTCACCAAATGTTTACCAAATAAGTTTTAACTCCATATAAGCTTCTATTATAAGTTTCAAGTCCTAATGTTGTCCAAGAGTATATGATCCCGAATTCAATCGTTAAAACTTCAAAAATACCAAACACCTACTTAGACAACTTCAATTTTTATGAATTTTGGACAGGAGTCATGTTTTATCATATACTAATTACTGACCAAATTCCAGATTTTTCCAATACTCAGAGGTATTTTTCTCAATTTTCATGTATTAAAATTGTAGAAATTTTAATAAACAATCTATAAATAGTTTAGTTACCAAAATTTTCAGATCTCACTTTTTATATAAATAATAATTTTTAAAAATAAATTTGAATGCCAAATCAAAAGTTTATAAAAATCCATAAAAAACAATTGTTGTATAAAAATAAATATATTAGTTCCACGTGAATCGGGGTTGGGTTTATAACCTAATAACTACTCAAAATATCAAATATCTCAATACTAAATATTTTCGGGTTCAATTCCCAACCAATGACTCATAAAACTATTCTAACATAGAATTAAATCTTAACGGGTAAAGTTTATACCTTTCGTATAAATGGTTCGCGTACGCGGAACCTCCCGTATTTCACATGCAATACGAACCAAAAACACCATTAGGACCGTTTTTATATCCCGAGCATTTCCATATGCTCAAAATTGACATGCAATGCCGTTTGGATGGCCACGTAACCCGATCAATTTCCTGTTTCGGTCCTATAAACTGTTACAATCTGTTCGTATTCAAAAATATAGTTCCCAAAATCTGATCGGAATTTCCTACGGTGAAAACGTTCATATTTGTGCTAAGAAACTACTATCCAAAAATCTCACGATCCAACGGTCGGATCTCCGGGGATCGACGATTCTTTGAGACCCAGTTTTTCAAATCCAAAAATCCGACCAGTCACATTCGAGGGTATGAAAAGCATACCTAGAGAGCTCTGATCAAAACTTCCTCTGGTAGTGTTTTGAGTCTATGTGTTACAACATCATATCCAAAATTCATGCATTTCTAACGGTCGGATTTCCGGGGATCGTCCGATCTTTAAGACTGCGCATGCATAAAACTTTCTGGACATAATTTAAAAAACTCCTTTTCACGAATTTAAGCAAGGATTTAGAGAAATCTGAGCTTACCATTGCGTTCGTAGCATCAAGAAATGGTTCCGGGTGAAAAACGGGCTTCGGCCGCCACCGACCACCGCGCCGGACCACCGTTGGCCGCCACGCACCACCGCCGGACCACCAATACTTCGTCGGAAACCTCTCCAATCTCTCTCTCTAACTTTTTCTCTGAATTGATCAAATGAGAAAAAGGGAGTGTAGTGGGGTATTGATATCCCTCGTGGTCTCCGATCGCGTGCCGGTTTCTCGCTTAAACGAACCCGATAAAAAATAGAGGCGTTATTTTATCCAAAAATAACTTATTATAATTTATTATTTTCCCTCGAGTCTTTGCGTCTCGTAAATATATATCCTTTCGGATTTAAATTAAAATTTACGAAACCGTTCGACTCGGGTGTTAACGCGTATAAACTAGAACTTGATCAAATTTTTGACATTATAAAACCAAATAAATCTTGCTATTATTTTTCGTTCACTAACGAGTTCCTTTCGTTTGAAAGTATATTTTAACATAATAATACTATTATTATTATATGAACTCGTCGAACGCGGTGCTGACATGAAAATTCGCGGTTGTCACACAAGGATACGGTTTCAAATGATTTTAACATACAAACCAAGTGTTCATCCCTCCCCATAAACACATACGATTGAATCTAGACTCGAATCCAACGATTTTGACACTGAAATGAAATCAAAGGTTAAGGGTTTTGTAAACCGGATGTTTGCGAACCTGTGTATGCGTTTAATTGAAAAGTTATCAAGTTTAGATCGGTTAAAAACTCATTTGAAATCCCGTAACCCTAGCTTTTGAACTCAGAATCACACTGAACGAATTTGATGTTAGAAACTGATGAAATCATGGGGCTTTTACTCATTAAAACATTACGAATCTATGGATGTTGTTTAATTTCATTAAGGATGTGTTTAAGATCAAAAGCCCCAAAACCGATTATGAACAAACCCTAGTTATCGGATCTTACACAATTCGATGATGTTTGATTCAATAAACATAGGGCTTTTACTATATAGAGGATTGCGAAGCTAATCATGTATATTAATTTGATTTAAAACAGGTCAGGAGTAGAGTTCGATTAAACTGAAATTGTATGAACCCTAGATTCTGGGTTTTAATCAAATCGATGATATATGCCTAAATTGGCATAGGGTTTTCAATAGGCATACTCATACGAAGCTAAGGGTAGGTTAAATTACCAAATTCGATGACGAATTGATGGCTCCCGAATAAAACACAGTCGCGATAATGATGGGTTGGTCCCCGGCGTCCCCTGCTGTGTCTCCGATGATACTGATGTGTGCGTAGGCGTTCAATTCGTGAGGATAATAGGAGATTTGAGCGAATTTGATAATCGTTGATGATAGGGACGACGGTTATGGGTTTAATGGCCATTAATTGGGATTAATTCGAACATAATGCAAATGATTAAGGCTCAACGATGATCGGTTATGGCATTAAGGATTAAATCCGTTACGAATTTGAATTGATTTCCTGTTTTGGTTTGAATTTGGGATTCAAACTTGCGATCGTTGACTTCCAAAAGTCAACCAAATCGATTTTGGATTAATTGCAACCTTAGTCCCTGACTTTCATGTATTTAAGTTTGAATAGTGACCAAAAATGGTCCTTGAGGTTTATAACAGAGTTAACAGGGTTAAGATTTAACAGAAAATTTAACGAAATTGTTAACGGAGTTAACATGAAAAGTCTGATTGTCACAGGTTATAATCTCCTGATTTTCTAAATGTACTTACATTATCAAGTTTGTCAGGCCGTAAACTAGTTTTAAATGTCGGTGTTCCAATTATCCTATTAATAAATATTGATAAAAAAATGGTTTAGGTAATATAACATGTCTTCGGGTCAAATCACAAGGTAATCGCATTATAGAAGTGAAGATTATATTGTGAAACAACTTTGATCATAGTCTAGGGCAATCACTTTTAAATGTTGGTTTGTATTGAAAGATTCAGTGTTTATTCATGATCAACCGTATGTTGCATTATCAAGAGTTAAAGTAGTAGAGATGGACTCAAGCCATTAATCTTTGGTAGACATGAAAAATTACCAATACCACGTCAAATGTTACATACAATGAAATATTTTCGAATTTGTAAATAATCATTGTAAGGTTTCATTTGACATTTAGTTTAATGTATTGTAAAAATTTTCACAACTTATTAAAATGAATTTTCATGTATTTTTTAATGTTTTAATTATTCTCATCCATATAATTTTAACATGTAACAAAATGAAAAAAGTTACAAATACAATATCAAATTTATATAAAAAGAGTTGCTAACATATTTATCAATATACTATTAACGTTTCACCCCGTGTAACACACAGGGTTAAAGCTAGTTAAATATATAACAATAGCAAAAAACTTAATAAAACCCCAATCTTCCCCATATCACCGGCTCCACCTTTCGTGTAATACTTCCGGCGAATATTCGACGTCTACTACGAACATCCATCTCTGTCTTATAAGAAGTCTTCATCCCCTTCGTTGTCATTTGCACACCTTCATCGGTCACACTCCCTACGAGACAGAGCTATGTGTTCGAGACAAAGATGGATGTTCGTAGTAGAAGTCGGATATTCGCCGGAAGTATTATACGGAGCTGGAGCTGGTGGAGATATGTGGAAAATTGGGGTTTTTTTTAATTTATTAAGTTTTTTGTTATTGTTATATTTTTAATTAATGTTTAAGTAAACTACAAACTAGTCCATGTAATATATATTTTTTTATTTTTTAATAGTTAAGGGTAAAAAAGTCATTTTACTTTAAATTAATAAAAAATTTAATGAAAGTTAGTCTTAGTACTCAAACCTGTTATAAAATTGAAACCACAAGCCCTAAACTTGTAACTTTTTAAATTTAGGACTCATACATGTTATTTTATCAAACCATAGAACCCATTTATGTAATTAACTCTTATTTTTATTATGGAGTAGATAAAAATGAGAGAAATCTCCATAAAATATGATGCAAAACAAAAAAAAAATCTTTGTTTATTTATTATTACATTTTTTTAATGATGTTTATTTAACCATTATATAATATGTTTTTGTGTCATGATTTATGGGAGATGCATTATTATTATTTATGTTTTATTGTATCTTAACTTTTTTTTTCTTTTTTTTGAAAGGCAAATTTCTATTTTTTTTAAAAGTAGGACTTGAACCTATAATCTTTTAAATTTTTAGTGTTTCTAAAGAATTTTCCTCTATCAATGGGCCACCAACCCTATTGACAATTGTATCTTAACTAAAGAGAGTAATTCAATTTAGCTCTAGATATAAAAAAGAAAAAAGAAAAAGGTAATGATATATCGTCCGATATTACTCTTTTTAGATTTCGAAGTTGCGTATATTCAACTTGGTGTCATCATCAACTATCAACTCTCACAGTCATACTTGACTTTTTACACCCCCAAAAAGATCTTTTCTTAGACAAATTCAATTCATCTCGAATGCAATTTTTTTTATTTTTTGAACGGCATCTCGAATGATATTTAAACAAATAAAATAAATATAAACAATTATTAGACAAAAAAAATCATTATTAATAAACATAAAACACTAAAGTATATGTTTGGTCTAGAAAGAACAATTTGTAAGAAAACTTTTTAAAAAGGCTTATGCTAAATCTATAGTTTTTTCTAAGGATGATTCATAAATAGTTTGAAACTTATTTAGGTGTCTTAATCGAAGCAAGTTGGTTTGGTCGGTTTGAGATTTATACGGTGCGATTTATTATTTGATATTTGGAATCGACCGTGTAAACCAAACCGACCATTTACCTTTATTATTAATTTTTATTCTTAGCATATCAAGTTATGCATATGTATAATATTCATGAACCATCTTTGTCATTTTTAAAAGTTTATTACAAACCAACACTTTTGAAAAAAAAACTAACTGAAACCGTACAAACCGTTATGGCATGTCCAACCGTCCCAACCAACCAGATCGGTTTGATTTACTTTTTTTAAAAACTGTATTTAATGAATTAACTAAATAATACATGATCCATGTTATAGTGTATTTATCCTAGAAAATATAGAAATAACTATAAAAGAAATTAACGATTTAACTTAAATTTTTTGTTAAAACTGCTCCGAACAAGCCATACCCCATTACCGAAAACACAAATTCAATTAACTTGAGAGGCAAAAGAACAACTTTAAACAACTTTAACTGTTAAACATAATTAATTAAGAGCTAATGACATGGGAGAAAGAGCTTATTCAAAAAGCCACACTAAAAAAAGTCTTCCCTCCATTCACACTTGGTCAAAATCATTAATTTAATGCCCCAAACACTTCTCAGTTTTTCAAATCAATCACACCCATTCCCTTTCCCTTTCAATTCCCATTCCAATCCCACCCTCATCATCATCATCATCACCACCCACCAAAAAGGGGCATTTTAATTCCTCATCAATTAGAACAACACCCAAGCTTTGGATTCTCCTATTCCATTCAACAACCAAATTATTTTACCCGGATGATATCAAATCATATCAAATGGGCAGTGTTTCTTTGTGGGATCTCTCACCTCTTTTCACCTATAAAAAAGGTACCATTTTTCAATTTTTACTGTTTCTTTTTTGCTTTCTGAGCTTTGAATTAGTACAATTTGGGATAAAAAAGCTTGATTTTTGACAAAAGGGGATGGAAAATTGTGCTTAAAGATTTGTGGGTTTTTGTTGAAATTACGATTTTACCCCCATGATTGTATACACTGTTATATAACATAGAATCTTGATTGGGAATTTGTGTTTGTGTTTTGGAAAGATTGCAGATGTGAGGGGGGAGAATGAAAATTAAAGAGTGGGTTGAAAGATATAGAATTAGATTGAGTGGGAGATTGAGGAGGATGATGATGAAGTGTTTTTATTCTGGGGAGCAGTTGGAAAGGAAGGAGATGAATGCTTCATCTGAATCTTTGGCCACTAGGGACTTCACTGCTAGCGGTTATTCGTCTCGGCCCGGTGACCCGGATCCGAAGTTGTATAATAGTAATATAGAGGAGGCAGAATCTTCTCTTCGTGAGAGTGGGTTTCTGAATTATGAGGTAAAAGTTTGTTAATTTTGATTCTATTTTATTGTTATATAACAGTTGTTTGGATTAGTGTTTTGGAATTGATTATATAATTATTCGTGTAAAGATATCAACTTTTAACTAATATGACTCAAGACACATCTAAAACCATATGACATGACCCGTTTAACCTGTTTATCTAAACGGGTTGACACCAAAGGGCATTGTAAGCCCAACGGTAAGTTTTATTAGTTTTGATTCTAATTCATTGTTTTCTGAATGATATTATTTTGAAATGTTGATATTATTGTGACCAAGAGTTGCAAAAATCGGTTTTTTTATGTTTGATAAATGTTATGGTTATCTGATTATTAGTTTTAGTTAAGATGACAGTCGTGTCGGGTTGACGGGTTGAAATTGATGTACCTGAACATGACCTATATAATTATTCGTGACAAAGATATTAATTTCTAACCCGTGTAACTTGTTTATCTAAACGGGTTGACGGGTCAAAACGACTTAACGGGTTAATGGGTCAACCTGTTTATAGTTCAACTGGCCTAAAACTAAATTCAACCTGTTTTGAATTTAAGTTGTTGTATTGTGAGATTGAGAGAGCAAAGAAGTTAGGGACCTAGGGTTTATGAATTAAGGGTGAGTTTGGTGAGATTGAGAGGGCCCAAGAAGTGTAAAACTTCAACTTGGACAACCACTAGCTTAGTCTAGTGGCAAAGGTGTATACCCAAGACTTCTTCAAAATGGGGAGGTCTTGGGTTCAAGTCCCACTTGTGACAAAAATTAAAGGGGAGTCCAAGTTGGGCCAGGGGGTTTTCTCACCTATGGTGGGTTTCCTCCTCTGGGGGTGGAGATGATCGGGTGGGCCAGTGGCCCGTCAGTGATCCAAATTGCCGTTAAAAAAAAAAGGGAAAAAATGAAAATTTTAAAAGAACTCCAAACTTAAACGGGTTAGTGGGCCGACCTGCTTAATTTTAGTACAACCCGAACATGACCCGTTTATTAAACAGGACAGGTCCTGTTTTTTAAACGGTTTGGACGGACCAACCCAATAAAGGTGTTTATCCTGTTTTGTTACATTACATCTGATTATGTGATTCTGATTATCTCATATCACATAATCACTTTCAAAACTCACATCCAAACACCCCCTCAACAGTTTAAACATGAACTGATATATCTTTGCAACTTACAGGAAGCAAGAGCGTTATTAGGTCGATTAGAGTATCAAAAAGGAAACATAGAGGCTGCCCTTCATGTTTTTGAAGGAATCGACATTCCCGCCATTATTCCCAAAATTAAAAACTCACTTTCCAGAAGATCTGAACTGCCCAGACGCCATTCCCAAAGCGATAGCACCCCACAAATGTCTGTTCATGCTGTCAGTTTACTGTTTGAAGCCATTTTTCTCAAATCAAAGTCACTGCAAGCTCTAGGACGGTTCAAAGAAGCCGCTGAATCATGCAGAATAATACTGGAAACAATCGAATCCGCATTACCTGATGGATTTCTTGATTTTTCTTCGTATTTTAAACTTCAAGAAATCGTTAACAAATCAGTAGAGTTGTTACCTGAGCTTTGGAAATTGGCTAATGACCCACAATCAACCATTTCGTCATACAGGCGGGCCCTACTTTACTATTGGAATCTTGATAACAAAACTCGTATGAACATTGAAAAAGAGTTTGCTATATTTCTTTTATACAGTGGTTGTGATGCAAACCCGCCAAATCTCAAATCCCAGATGGAAAGTTCTTATGCACCCAAGAATAATCTAGAAGAAGCAATTCTTTTGCTGCTGATTCTTTTAAGAAAGATTGTTATCGGAATGATCGAGTGGGACCCGTCAATCTTTTATCATCTTTCTTTTGCTTTATCATTTTCGTGTGATTTAGCTTCGCTTGCTCATCAGATTGAAGAATTCCCACCTGGGATTCTTGAAAGAAAAGAAAAGCACAATACTTTAGCACTATGTTACTATGGGGAAGGCGAAGAAATCGTATCTTTAAATCTTTTAAGAAGTTTATTTAATAATAAAGAGAAAGACAATCACCATAGTTATGTTTTTGAGATGTTACTGGCTTCCAAGATTTGTGGAGGGCAATCTGATTCCATTGAAGAAGGAATTGCATACCTTCAGAAATTGATTACCAAATTCGAAGGAAACGGTGATGAGATGATTAGTGTTGCTAATTTCTTACTTGGAATCTCACTTTCTGCAAAATCAAGAAATGCTAATTTGGATTCTGAGAGGGTATCGACGCAGATGGAGGCTTTAAATGCATTTGAATCTGCACACAGAATGATGAAACATGAAGATGCTAATGTTTTGTTTAATCTTAGCCTTGAATATGCAGAAAATAGGAAGTTAGATACTGCTCTTTATTATGCCAAACAGCTTGTGAAAATTGAAGCTGGAGCTAATGTGAAAGGATGGATTCTTTTAGCGCGTATTTTATCTGCTCAAAAACAATATTCAGATGCTGAAAATATAATCGATGCTGCTTTGGATGAAACCGGGAAGTGGGATCATGGAGAACTTTTAAGAACAAAAGCAAAGTTACAGATTGCACAAGGTGATTTGAAAAATGGTATTGAGACATATACGCGTCTTCTTGCAGTTCTTCAAGTTCAAAACAAAAGCTTTGGTCTTCATAAAAAACTATCTAAGGTAGTATAAAACTATAAAAAAAAATCGAGTTTTATTTTAAATAATTTGGTTAATTGAATCAAGATTCTGGTTTTGCCCTTTTTTTAGAAGAAGGGTGAGAAAGAACGAGGGCTAGAAATGGAAACATGGCATGATCTTGCAAATGTGTACACTAGTTTGTCACAATGGCGTGATGCTGAGGTGTGCTTGTTGAAATCTAAGGCCATTGATCCTCATTCTGCTTCTAGGTTGTATGCCACAGGTACGGATTATCTGATTATTACATCTTCAAATCACATATAATAGTTTTACTGTTCATATAATATAATGTCTCTTTAACCTTCACGAGGGTGGCACAATGGTAAACACTTGATTTCCTTTAGCAGAGATCTCAGGTTCGAACCTTTAAGGGGTGGTGCAGTAGTAAGCACCTGATTCCCTTCTGCTAGAGGTCTCAGGTTCTAATCCCGCTTCCACTGGTTTCCTGCCATAACCCCTTGAAGGCCACCTGTCCAACACTATCTACGATTTGCTTGATCCCATTGGTTAGCATGGTATTAACGGGCCCTGGGAGTTTTGAATCAAATTTGTCAACTTTCTTTTATGCAAATTACTCAAATCATTCTTTGGACATTTAGGCTTACTCCATCAAGCTAAAGGTCAAAAGGAAGAAGCATTGACTTTATTTGAGAATGCATTAGATGTTGATCCACACCATGTTCCTAGCCTAATATCAACTGCCATTGTTCTCCGAGAACTTAATGATCGATCACTTCCAGTTGCTAAAAGCTTTATAACCGATGCATTAAGGCTTGACAGGACAAACCCTCGTGCATGGTTCAATCTTGGCCTGATTCACAAGGCAGAGCATGGTCCATCGGCTCTAGAAGCGGCTGAATGTTTTGAGGCTGCAATTATGCTTGAAGAATCTGAGCCGGTTGAACCTTTCAGATGAGCTCAAGTCCAGAGTCCAAATCTCAACAACATTGGTGGACGATTTGACATTTTGTTTCACCACAAGATAGTTTGTTTAGTTTAGGACGTAATAGGTATACCGAGAAGAGGCTTGCCATCATTGTGTATGATAGTATTTATTCTATATTTTTTTTTATATTTGTATATGTATATTATGTCCATGATTAATCTATTGTGTTTTCTTCAGTGATTCAAGCTAAGAGTGGTGTTTGGATGTTTGTTTTGAAAGCTATACATTTGTTGTTTGAAGTTTTGATTACTGGTGATTACTAGTTTAAGTGGTTTGAGAAATTCTGATTATTCAAGAAGATAATATATTTTCTTAGGAAAACAAAAGACTAAGTTTTGTAAAACTCGAGTAAAAATCTCTTAAGTAAGGTTTAAAAAGGGACAATTAGGTAATAATAATCAGTTTTATTGTACCTATAGACTGGGGGTGTCAAACCGTCAATCCTGTCATATTGGCAGATTGAATCCGAACAATACTAGTATTTATTTTTTTATTTATGTCAAAAATATCAATTATAACCCAGACTAACTTAAAATAACGTAACCCGAACAAAACCCATTTAACCGTTTATCTAAATGAGTCAAATGAGTTGACGGGTTGTAATCAAGTTATAAACGTGCTACACAGGTTGGAGAGTTGTAATAAACAGGTTACATGGGTTGGCGAGTCAACCTTTTTGATTAAACGAGGTAATTTGTCAACCAGAACACGACCCGTTATTATTTTCGTGTCGTGCTACAATTTTTCAGGAATTACTACCAACCAAAATAAAATTCAACCCCTAAATAATGAGATAATCAAAAGCACAATCTGCTAATCCAAGCTCTTATAAACCATCTCATGATAATCTTTATCCAATTTAAACACTCAGCAATAGTCAACAGGAAGAGAGGATACTAGTAACATGATTTCACTGCAAAATGGAAAATCTGAGTAACAATTTTAACATCAACAAAACAACATTGTGCAACAGAAATCAAACTATTTCTTGCTAAGATCAATTCCAGCTTTCTTTGCAACAGCATCCAGCCCGTTTTTCTCGATGGTTTTTAACGCTTTGGTTGATAAACGCAATTTCACATATCGTTTGCCAGCCTCCCACCATATTCTCTTGTACTGCAGATTCACAAACTGCAACTTCTTCGTCTTGTGGTTTGAGTGAGAAACAAGGTTTTTCGTGTTTGATTTCTTTCCGGTGAATGGACAGATTCTACCTGAAAAGTATGCATTTTTTAAGAATGAATAACAAGATTGTACACCAACATATCATAAAGGCCAATCATATCAACTTAGAGTGTGTTTTGAAAGTGATCACATGATAATCATAATCAGAATAGGTTTCACTGTACCAAAAACATAGTTAGAAGTGCAAAAGGTGCTCAGGCGAGGTGAGGCACAGCCATACCGCCTTGCGTCTAGGGGTGTAAACAAGCCAAGCCGCTCGTGGCTCGTTAAAAGCTCGAATCGAATTGAGCTTAAGTAAGCTCAAGCCTAAAAAAAAGCTTGTTTAATAAACGAGCCCGAGCCCGAGCCCAAGCTTCACTATCGAGCTCGAGTTGGTTCACGAGCGTAAACGAGCCTAATATATTAAATATATATTTACATAGTAACAACTATTATGTATAAAATTATGATAAAAATAACTAAATAATATATATTATGATATATATAAAAACTATAATAAAAAAATTATACAAAAAATAATTAAAATTATATATATATAAATTAATTAATAAATAATTTACGAGCCGAGCTTAAGCCTAGTTGAGCTCGTGGTAGCTCGACTAGTTTACACCCCTACTTGCATCCATCAAGGCACTTAGGCATGGTTGTAAAAATCGCGCCTAGGCGCCGATTAGTCGCTAGGCGCCCGGTCGGGGACTAATTTTGGCCAAATCGCTTCATTAATCGCTAGGCGGTCCTAGGCGGCCCTAATCGGACCTAGTCGGCCAAAAATCGGCCACTTCCCGTTTTTCCGGTGATATTCCGGTAGGGTTCCGGCGAGATTCCGGCGACTTTCAGGCAAATTTCCGGCGATTTTCAGTTTAGTTCTTGTAATTTCCAGCTTCTTTAAAAAATGTGTGTGTGTATATATCTAATTTTGAAAATTACATATAAAAATGTGTGTATATATATAAAAAACTGAAAATTACATATAAAAATTCCAATCCGATTAATCCCGCCTAGGCCCCGATTAATCCCGCCTAGGCCTAAGCCCCACCCCACCGCCTAGCGATTTTTACAACCATGCACTTAGGCGATGAATTAAGTCAAAACTGATCTGAAACATCTAAAAATGGCCTCTATCATGACAAAACCAGTCTAAACCCTCTAAAAATGTCTGTTTATACTGTGGATCTTGCTTAAAAAAGGCCTGGCTTTTTAAACGTCTTGCGCCTAGGCAACAAGCTCAACCTTCGAGCCTTGAGCGCACCTCGAGCCTTTGACTACTATGACCCAAACACTAACAAATGATTATGCCAAACACCCTTAACTTTTAGCAAACCCTCCAAGATTGCAACAAGTGGTATAAGCACACATCCAAACCCACAACAATTCTAATAACTGAATTCAACCGACTTACAACAGCTGCAATATGTGCAATTGTGTGAATAGATATAAGAAAAAAAATTCCGTAATAGCTCTGTTCCATTAAATATAACAGAAGTTTTTTTTCTTTTCTTTTTTTCTCTTCAAGTTCTCAACTTTTATAAGGTATTTCAATATTGTGAAAACATTTTATAAATGTTAAAATACTTTAGAAAAACTAAATGACCTAAATAAAACAAAACGTACATGAATTTTTATTACTATTTAGTGATTTTTTTTTAATTTGACTTAAACTAAACAATTATAAAACTTTATTATTATTTAGTGATATTATTTCTTTCCTGTTAACCACTGCTTCAAGCTAGATTTGAAGAAAATAATGACTAAATAGTAACACAAACATTAAAAAAAAATATTCATAAAAAATTCGTTAAATGGAAATTCTCAATGAAGAAAAAAACAATCAAAATAATGAATTGAGAAAGGGCTTACGAGCAATTGGTTGAACAGGGAGAGTGATTGTGGAAGAAATGTTGTTGCGTGGAGCGCATTGATCGAAAGAAATCTTGAGGCCACTCAATTGCGAAGTAACAAACCCTAGCTCCGATACGTTCTTCGAATTGGACTTCAAACTTATTGCCGATGATTGAGGCTTCAAGAAGCATAGAGCAGAAGCTTGCACCGTCGCCGGTGACGCGGTAATTAGCGCCATTTTTTTCTCAGAGATTTTATCTTATCTTCTTCTTTAGAATTGAGAGTTGGGCGGATGAATGGGACTCTATCTTTATGTTCCTGAATTTCTTTGGGTTTTATATTACCCCCTACAAAATATAGGAATTACGAAACCAAACGTTTATTATTATTTGATTAGTTGGATTTTTTTAAATTAATAATCCAAACTATTACTCATTATCTGATAATAATCTATACAAATAATTTGACCGGTAATGTTCAAACTTTTACTTTTATTTTCAAGGACAGTCTCAGTAGCATAATCATAGTACAAACTGTTTAAAAACGAATGGTTTAAAAAAACAAGCGATTTTGAAAAACGAGCAATTTAAAAAACTAACGGTTTTAAAATAACAAATGATTTAAAAAAAATAGAGGATTTAAAAAGCGAATGATATTAAAAAATGGTTTAAAAACAAAGGATTTAAAAAGCGGATGATATTAAAAAAGGGTTTAAAAACGAACAATTTAAAAAATGAATAATTTAATAGAAAAAACAAATGTTTTTAAAATATTTTTTTAAAATAATAATAAGAAAAGTTTTTTTAATATACAAATAAAAAAACTATTTAACACACACATACAAGGTATTTTTAAACATTTGAGTCTCTAAGACTATATTGGAAATTTCTAAAAAAAAGTTAATTGGTAAATATAACGACGTTAGCCGTCTGGAATCAAATGGAGTCAAAAATTAAAAGACAGGGTTTAGACTGAGATTTTAAAACATAAGAGACTCAAATAGTTAAAATGGACAAATGTCAGACACTCAAATAGTAATTTACTTATTTATTTATTTATTTACAATTTTGTATAATTGTTTCAGAAAGTTTTTAGATTATAGAACATTGTGTTGAAATAAGTTTTAGATCCACGAAATTTTATGTTGAAAACAATTAGTTTGATTAATGTCATAAACTAGTATTGTACTCGCGCTTCGCTGCGGAAGCGTAATAGTTTTTCCCCGTATTATGCTGAAGGAGTTTGGTCGTTATCTGTTTGGCTCGTCGAAAACCATAAAAGCGAGCACCGATATCATTTACGATAATACGAAAATACCGGCAACGATGTTTTTCGCTCATAAGCGGTTGGGTTTGTCACGGCCACGCAACGTGAACGTCGCTCATTATAGCATACGATACAAAAATAAATATATTCGATTCTGAATACAACCCCGTTTAAAAAAATTAAACCGGAACAATCGTAAAAAACTAAAATTAGTCGCACATTCCGTTTTTTTAAAATGTAAATGAACCTATGTTATTATAGAAAAACAAAACTAATAGAAAATAAATCGTATTAAAATCGTATATTATATACAGCAGGAGTGATGAAAATGAAAATTAGAGAAAAATTTTTTGATAATGATGACGTAGACCAATGGTTGAGTGTTAGTGTTCACATCATTATGGGTTATAATTGTTTGTTTGATTAAAAATTGTATTTTATTATTTGACATATTTTCTAGATGTCGAAAGAGGTTTAAACAGATTTCAATTTGTCAGAACCAATGTGAAAATAAGTTTATAACAAAGATTTCAAATATGTTATGGAAACATATTTTGAATTGAACACCTCAAAAGTGTGTCCGTAAACATATATCAAATTCAAACAATTTGTTTGAGACAAGTAAAACAATTCAAAAGGGAGTGATGTGTTACGATAAGAGTCTCTTCATTTCAATTAAATGGTTGAAGATGGATATAATGTCTTCCACTAAGTGATCGGATGAGAAGAGGGTGTGATTTTGAATACGATGTCTTAAAAAGAGGTCTTAAACCAACATCCTGTACGCTTCAAAGATTGACAAGTTTAAACATGAAATAGCTTCGAAGGATGAAGTTTTGTAATTTGTACTTAGACCACCTGTAATAGCACCGTGAAACCAGACGTGAAAGTGACATGACAGTGTGAAGGGACATGAACATCGCTCCCCATGACGTGAAGAGGGGGGGGGGACGTGGGGCGGTCAATGTGAATTATCTCATGGGCAAATGGTAAAATGTTCCACCAATAATCCCAACTCAATGTTTCATTTTTTTTATTCAATATATATTTTGATTTAATTTGGTTTTTCTCAAATAACTAATGCTCGGTAAGTATTTTATAAAAACAAAATACACGGGTTTGTTTATTTTATTTTTCTAAATATTCAGGTATAAATTTTAATGAAAACGGAATTATTTTAAAAAAAACTATTTTTCGTCGTGTAAGTCGTTTTTAACGTGTTTGGATCGACATTTCAAATGATAAATAATTGTTTTAACAAATAAATATCACTTGTTTATAAAGGTTAACAAAATGAAATAAAAAAACTCAAAAATAAATACGGGGCGTGAAACCACTACGCATCTTAGTGATTATGGGTAGTGATTGCCCTTGTGCTAATGTGACAGTGACGTGGCAGGACGTGAAACCACTTTGGATGACCTTAGACGAATTAGTTAGATGGCGATATAATCATAGACAATATTTTCGGTAAGTTAGGTTAGAGAGTTGTTGTCCTCATAAACAATTAGCAAAATCTCAAACGTATGCACATAAAAAATTTAGCACTTGCATTGGTAATACCTACACAACCAATTCAATATGTATACTTTACCTCATTAGCTCAAATGCTCAATGGTATCTATTTTGCGAAAAAAAACTTAGTTTTGAATTGAAAACACACTAATGATGGATGTTCAAATCTATCCATATCTATACTATATAATAAATATCTATACTATATAATAAATAAAGGTTTTTGTGGACACTTGTCATTCTCATGTTCATTCTTAACATTTTTTTCCCGCATCTCTCTCCTATTAGTTATACAAATTTATTTAAATTATTTTTTATAATTTTTATTTCACGCCTCTATCTCCTATTAAATAATAATGATTTCTATAATTATTTTTATAAAACGTTTTTTATTTTAAAAAAATAGGTTTGTTCATAAAACATTTTTATAATTTGAACATTTCTTTCATTATTTTTATAAAACATTTTAAAAAAATAACTTTATAACGTTTCTAAAATTTATATTAAAAAATTATTTAATATGTCATAAATATGTAATATGTAAATCTTTATTACTAAATTTATTCACTTTGTGTAATATACCATTTTCTAACATACATGTTATAATAAATGAATAACTATATACTTGCTACGTGTCGACTTCGACTGAAGTCTAGATTTTTGTTTTTCGGCTCTCTCTCATATTAAATAATGATGTTGTTAAATAATTAAATATCTAAAATTTATTCTAATATTTTATTAAAAATTACTAAATTATAAGAAAATTTCAATTATATCTTATTTTAAAATTTCAATTAAATCTTAAATCTTCATTATTTGTTATTTATAATTGTTAAATCTTTATTATTTCTTATTTCACCGATAACTGATAACATCCAATATATAAATCTTCATAGAAACTGATGTTTTATAACAAGTTGTATTTATTCAACCCATGTAATATATGGGTTTTAACCTAATATACTAATAAATAAAAATAGTTGAGGACACGTGTCAGGTTTCTAGCACACAACATTTTGCTTTCCCGCCCATTGTTTTTACTCTCTTTTTAACACGCGGACCTAGATGCTTTATCCATACCCGGTCTGGATCCATCCATTTACCCGACGAGATGATGAAAGGGTAATCCCCTCTTTCCTCTTCACTTCAACCCTAATTCCTCTTTTTCTAAATCGCCGCTGCCATCTTCACAATCAGATTCAAGCGCAAACCTACAGGTATGTTACTCTTCCATGATATTGTAGTCGCATAATGTCACACCCCCACCGATGGTGGAATTTACGCGAGGGGTGACTAATTGAAATCATCACAATTATTAAAAGAAATACTATTAAATTAACCGAATAATTGCATTACATTGTTTTAAAAACACACAACCAAACAAAATAGGTAAACAAATAGTCTTTATTAAACTTTATAAATAACTAAATCTCCTAGAGCCAAGTCTCGAAGTCCTAGCGTGATTGTAACAGCAACCTAGTTATTAGTACCTGAAAAACATGCTAAAATATGTCAGTTATAAAGCCGGTGAGAACATAGGTTTAAGTAATTACATAGTATAGATAATGAAGATTTTTGCAATTCATAAACAAGATTCAATAACAAGTAAACAAGCTTTTATACATCGATTCAACCAAACCTAATGACAAGATTGGGTTCCCATATAATTGATATAGCATGAATAACAAGTTTTGTAGTTTCTGTATATCTAGTCTCAAGTTGATATCGTATCTCGTCAACTCAAGAACTAGATCGGCATGTCAGGCCCATAGATCTATGACTTACTCCCGTTGGCTTATCCCAAGTTAATGGTTGTAGAGTGTGTATAAAACCGTTTAAGTTTTCAAGTATAGAAAGTTGTTATTGAAATTGAAAAAGTAGTATTTGAGTTTGATATAGTTTGTACAACCTTTGATATACGAGCATGTTTTCCACCCCAAAGATAAAAAAGTAAAAGGGGCTATGTATCTCACCTTGAAGTAGGTGGGTAGAATCTTGTCCTGGTAGTAACTTGATTACGAGAATGCCTTAAGGATTAAACCCTAAGTAAGTTATAGTGCAAATTAGTTTTAGAATTTAAGTTTAGAATAGATAAAGGTTGATATTGTAAATAGAGGAAAGTGGTTGTCGTATACTAGAGTGGTTATCGTCCCAGAGTAGTACCTCTAACAGAAGCGTTCCTAGAAAAGAGTTGGTTGGATCAAGACCCCGTCTTTCCTAGCCAGAACTTTCTACTTGTCAGATAACTACATACCGGTTGGATGGTTACTCTATCAATATACTAGACCAAGTTTAGGGTTTATTTGGTAACTTTATAAAGTGTAGGGGCTAAAGTGTAAATATGATTTTAGTTGGGATTAAAATGAATAAGTTGAATATTAGAGGGTTATAATTGAAAAAGTTGAGAGTTCGAATACAAACATGATTCAAGAATGGATAGAGAGTAAAAATAAATCAATGCTTAGATTTTTATATAAAAAATTTGAATGCGATTAAAAGACTTATGAGTATCATAAATTTCTATATTTTTATAACTTATAACATGTTAAAATCACTTATTTTATAATAAAATTCGTATCTTTTATAAAAATTATGAATATCATAAAAGTTTGCAAAAAGGGGGTTTTTGACAGCTTTTGATAGCTTTACGCACAGATCTTGCGCGGGCTGTTTGAGGGACTTAAACTATGAACCAGAAGACGTGCGAGTAGGCGTTTCGACCGTGAGACCTTAAACTTGATTTTCAAAAAAAGAAACGTCTGAAAAAGTTTTGTTTTGAGTGAGTTATGGCCCCGATAAGATAGGGTGACGAATCTGTCAAAAATTCAGCATTATAGTTTTTATGTTTTAGAGAAAAGTTTTTATTTTTATTGATTAAATCAAGCTTTGATAGCTTAGATCTATGATTATAACATGTAAGTGTTAGGGAATCGTAGATCTAAAGTTGTTTTTGTAAAAACATTGAATGAATTAAAGATAAAAATTTAAGAACACTAAAAACATGATGACTAGAACTTACTTGTGAATAAGAAACAACTTTGGATCTTCAAAGAGGGGGCAAGGGAACGACTTTGGGCAGCCTTGGGGCTCTAGATTTCACAAGAATGGTGTAAAGAAAAGGGAGAAACAAGGCCTCTATTTATAGGTTAGGATTTAGAGAAAAAAGGAGGAGTTCTAGTTGGATTATGATTACTATTGTATTAGGAGCTAAAAGATACTAGCAAATAGGATTAGTTAGTTACTAGGATTTTTATAAAAGAATAGGTTAATTTTTATAAAATTTCGATGGATATGGGGATATTATGATAGAATCATGAGTTGTTAGTTATGATAGAATTGTAGTTGGTTAAGTTTTAGATAATTACTAGTTAGCTTTAATAAAAGGTTTAATAATATTCAAGGATAATTAAGAGGTTTAATTACCATCAATTTATATATGTATAAAAGACTCGAAAGTTTTTAAAAAAATATGACCATTTATTTTTAAGGATTTAATAACATTCATGACTAGATAATTAGAAGTCCATAATGATTACAAGTGTTAGTTATATGTTGAATTATATAAAATGTTTAATAGGTTTAGGATAATTATTGTTTAAAATAAAAGAATATATATATTAATATAGAGTTTCCAACAAATATAAAATCTCGGTTTCATAAAAAGATTTAAATAAATAATCATTCAAGTATTGGATTTTATAAAATGTTACACAATGAACCTTGTATTTACAAATATGAAATTTTTAACCTTCTAAATTTGAATTTAGGTTTCTAAAGATAGAGACTTTTCATAAAATTTATTTTTTTGATTAGGGTTTAAGGCATCCAAGTTAATACATTAGGCAAGATATAAGATAATATAGCATTGAATCACATAGAATCACCATAGTAAATGACAATATATAGAATCACAATGTATTGAAATTGAATTATGCTAACGTTTTCATAGATCGAAATAGTTTCAGGAATGCATAAGGAATCAATAGTATCATTAAAAGGTTACATAAATATCATGGAAAAATCAAGGATGTTACAAGTCCTTGATCGGTTACTTATTTTTTTTGTATGTTTTTCCTGATCTTAATCAGAACGGGAGAGATCTATCCTTCTTCTCTGACTGGGTTTCCTAATCTCATGAAATCCATCACAACAGGTATGTTTTTTCACCATCAGATTCTAAGCGCAAATCGTTCTTCGGTTTATAAGTTTTTTTTTCCGTTCTTTCTAATTGTAGTCGGATGAAATTGATGCATTGTTCTTCACTGTCTGGCTTACCTAATTGCGGCAAATCCATCATAATAGGTATTTTTTTATGTTTTATTTTTGTATTAGTTCTAATCTGATGGATTACTTATGATTGTTATTGATGATTATACTAATTAATTAGGAATGAATTTCAGTTTTATGTTATGTAACATGTTTCCGGAAGGATTCAAGTAATTTTAAGCGCTAGGTTTGATGTTTATTTTTTGGGGGTTTTGTTTGCCAGCAGGATGTACAAAGCGTCATAAGTAAGAATTAATTTGACGTTGGTTGGACTGAGGTTTTGCTGGTGACGAGATTGATTCATTAGTAGTTTCATTGCTTTTCGATCGAGCAAATTCAAGTTCTATTTCAGAATTTAAATGACTAAAATTACATCTACTTGCAGCAATATGGGAGCTCTAGATTAGAGTCGCTATCATGTTGTGCTAGAAATTGATGTGAAGCTTGATGGTTTTGAGCACGAACCAGAAACTTTTGTTATTGAAGCTGATGTGATGGTTTTGCTGCTGCAGGGTTTGAGACTTTGACCGGAGACGTCAATAAAGAAGGTCTTGGAAAGCCCCCTCTTTGTGTTGGTAAAGCCCTTTGTGAAGGCAATAGAGGTAAACTTTTGATTTGCTTCCAAGATTTATGTGTTAAGATTTGGGTTCCAACGGGTCAAATGTGTAAACATTAAAAAAACCGAATAAAATGATAACAGGTTGAGAAAATAAAACTGATGGATTGTTGTCTATTAATTTTTTCTCTGCAATTCAGGGAGCAAGTCTCGATTCATTTTTCTCTGTTCTACTATTGATTATATACAATATACATACATCACCCATCAATAAATTTACCGTCTACAATATGCATACATCATCCATCTATTATTTTGCTTCTGACTAAGCAAATCTTTCATGAAAAAGTGATACTATATTATTATTTAAAAAACGATGTTGTTTCTTGATAAATTCGTATTTATATAAATATGCATGACTAGGAAACACTCTTGAAAAATTGCAGACAGAAGGCTGGCATCTTTAAGGTGCCTTTTCATATCATATTAGTATGCAAAAGAAGTTTGTTATATTTTCTTTTCATATAAATTTCTCTTAATCAAAGGACTGAGGTATACCAACCACCTGAAGATGTTCCTTCTCAACCACTTGAAGCTTTAAGTACTTAAAGAAAAGACTTCCCGGTTAGATGTGAAGTTTGACCCTTTACCTATGAATAGGTTGGTTTGAGTTGTGTTTTATATCAAGCGGGCCAAATAAAAATAACTAAAAGTTGAACGGGTCAAATAATAATAGCTAAAAAAGATTAAAAAAAAAGAACTCGGTTTATTGTTGTTTTTTTAAACTATTGTATCTGCAAGCAAACCATTGTACTAGATGTGACAGTTTCGACCCATTTACTCATATGAGTTATGAATGAGCTTATGTTATTACCTTCAAGGTGCCAAACAAGTGAGATATAAGTAACTAGCTTAAAAATGACCCAGAATGGGCTGGGCTAGGCCGGTCAAATTGGTCAAAAGGTAACCAAAGTGCCTTTTTAGTGTTTAAAACCTCATAAATAATTTTATCCAGAAAATGATATTATTATTGAAACAAATATAATTTTGTAATCATATTTGACACATTAAATCACAAAAAAGTAACTTTATTTGAACCAAAAGTGTTTCTTTGACCTGACCAATACTCGAGCTGTTGTAAACCTAGTGTTTTTCTGTGCATTAACACTGATATTTACCGGAGCACTCCAGCTTGAGAAATGTTAGCCTAATTTCATTACTGTTTAGAACTACAAGGTATTATTGTTAACCATGGGCACCGTAATTTTAATCTATTGTTAATTGATATAAATGATATTTATGGATTCAGTTGCTTCAATTGAATAAATTAACCAAAATTTTGCAAAGGAGTATTGGTGGGGATGCACCAGCTGCTGTAGAAATGGCTAATGGTCCGGTTTATGGTTGCAACACGCCAACACCATTGTAGCATGCATGATTATGTTATTTATGTAAAAAAGGTTTTTTTTTTTTTTTATCATATTCTAGAATTATTTTATTTATATTATAACAATCATATTGTAATTATTAGTTACACTTTATATAAATATATAATTTCTATTATACAACCCCGTGTAATACACGCCTCCATAATCTAGTAATAAATAGTTGAAATAAACAATTGAATGAATGGAATATTGTGTATTTCTCATTGATATCATAGGTTTATATATATACATGACGATTCTATCAATAAGAAACAAACTATAGATAAAGTAGTACAGATATTTGCCTTTATCAAGTGGGTTAGTCCCACATTTGTAGATTTTCATGATTTTTTTTGAACGGCAAGCATTACTTCTACTTTATTTTTACACCAATAATTCTAAACTACACCATTGCTCATGTTTGAACAAAAGACATGCCTCCATCAAGTGAGCTAGTGCCAAATTGATAGATCTTCATGAATTGGTGTGCGATTTTTGACCTTAATACCAGATTCAAACTTATGACTCAAATAAAAAAACTTTTAATGCTCGATACTCTCTAGTCCCAACTAGGGATGAGATCGGTACCGGTACCGGTCCTGAATTTTGATGAAAAACGGGTATCGATACCGGTACTAAAAATATAGAATCGGTACCTGTATTTCGGTACTTGGTACAAGTTTGGTACCCGAATACATATTTTCATAAATTTTTTGTTTTTATAATAAGAAGTTAAGAACTAATGTTACCTATGTGACAATATCATCATCTTTTAAAATACACCTCGTTAGAGTTAGAGATTTCTCTGATAGGTCGCTCATAACAATCGGGGCCGAGTCGTGACTCTCCTTGCCAAATTATGATGATCCCAGAGCCGGTAAGCGATAAACGACACACAGGTTCGTGCTAGTTTCCCATACTTCTTTGTCAGGACCGTTGAGTAACACCCATTCTTATTGGAACTATTGAATAAAACATTAATATGTTTATTGTGATTTATATTACGAAGATTTTTCTTCTGTCGAAGCTTAAAAAGCGTCCTTCCCATCAATGCTAATGCAAGTTGTACCTAACAGTAGAGGAAATACCATTATCTTTTGTAGACTTGCTCCTTTCAATGTAGGAAAGGCCCTTCATTTTTATTTGCACTATGGGTTATACCTAGTATAATTTTGTATGCTTGTCGTACATCCCTTTCATATGTATATACATATATATAGGGGACATATCAAATGAAAACACTGAGTTGTTGTGAAAACCCTTAAACTTATTCTGGACCCATATTTAATTTCTTTGTTTATTTATTTATTTTTATTCTTAAGGGCTCTAAAGTAATTTTACTCCCCCTTATATATATCATTTTTGTCTGGTCTCTTTCTTCAAAATCCAGATCTTTTCCCAAAATTCAAATCTCAAAAAACCCTAATTCCTTTTCAAACTCACGACACTCTCTACTCTATCTCTGCTCCACCACGAACCAATTTAGCTTTCTAACAAGAAATAAAAACTGATCCTACTGCGCAACCTATTGGCGTGCGGAGGCCGAGAACGAAGATCGATTTGTTCTGATGGTGGAGAAGCTGTTGAAAGACGGAATGAACGTCGCTAGGTTTAATTTCTCTGTCTCAACCCTACACTTTTATTTCTTATTTCATGAATTTATGATTTATCTCTAATTGAAAAAGCAAATTTATCCCAAAAAAAAGAAAAGCAAATCCTTATTCTGGAGCAAAACAAAAACGGAGGAGGTTTCATCGACACATGGGTGTTAATTTGCAAAACATGTTTATAGGTTTGTTGTGGCTTTGCTTTCGGATTTAAACTAAGAGTGATTCTTGACATGCTTGTTTTCTATATTCAGGTTTATTGTGGGCTTGTGGTTATGTTTTTTTTTTACTCCTGCATTTGTTTTTTGTTCTTCTTTTCCTTTTTAGAATTGAGTGTGTTTGGGGGTTAAATTGCATCTATTTTACAACTTGTGTTTTTTTCAATATCATCGGCTAAATTATAAAACATCTGTATAATATTTATAAAGTTTTTTTTGTTAAGTAGGTGGCCCTTGATTTGCACAACGCTGAACCTCTATGATTAATTCGATGTAGAAGTGTAAATTTAGTTTACTGAATTTACATAAGTGTAAATTGGATTTACACAAGTGTAAACTGGATTTACACAAATGTATATAGACCTGGAGATAATTAAAATCATGAAGTGTGTAATAAATGTTCATAAGTTTTTTTTATTCATACACATATCACAATGTTCACAAGGTTTTTTGATTTCTTCAGTTTAGCTACTTTAATGTGTTTTCGTATCCAATCTGATTTTTAAATTGGAGTTGAGATTCTAATACAAACTTCAGTTTCTTAGGTTTCTGTTGTAAAAATTTTACTGTTAATTTAGTTTATTAAATTTACAAAAGTGTAAATTGGATTTACAGAAGTGTAAATTGAATTTACACAAGTATAAACTGAATTTACACAAGTATAAACTGAATTTACACAAACTAAAGAGAATTAAAATCATGCAATGTGTAATAAATGTTCACAAGGTTTTTTGATTCATATATATATATGTATTTTGATTTTACATATGTGTTTTTTTACACATGCAGTGTTTAATAAGGGATCAAGATATGAGAAGAAGATCTAGGCTCAAGACGGTGTAATTTATTTTTTCTGATTTGTGTATGTTGATTTTACACATGTTTAAAAAATATGTTTCTTGAAATTATTCTTCATACGTTGTAATCTGGTGATAGATATGAGAGAGATTAATTTTTATTGTATATATATTTAAACAAAAAAGAAGAAAAAAAGGTGGAATTACCTTTTTACCACTTTATTTAATCTAAGCCATAAATTTTTATATTAAATATATTAAAAATACAGAATTAATTTCAGCCACAAATTAAAATACTAAGAAATGAATGTATGGTCAGAAATGAGTTTAAGTGTTTTCACAACAACTCAGGATTTTCATTTGATACGTCCCCCATATATATATATAGTGGAAGGATCATGAGAAAACTCAATATTCATGAAAACACAAAAAAACTACTTATTTAAGGTAAAATAAAAAAATCATAACTCAAAAAATAAATCAAAAATTAAAAAACTGTTTCGGAGATCTTGTTTTCCACGTCGTCCTCTCCTAAAAAAAGTAGTTTTTTAGGGTGGGGTTAGGTTTTTGGGTGGGTTGGGGGGATTAGGTTTTTTAGGGTGGGTTAGACTTTTTTGGTTTAGTTTTTATTAATTTTTTTCTTAAATAAGTAGTTTTTTTATTTTCTCATGAATATTGAGTTTTCTTATAATCCTTCCCCTATATATATATATATATAGGATGGTTTCCCTAAGAAGTGCTACTTGGCTAAGAAGGCTAAGAAGCAATCTCATCCATTCAATTGGATGATCAAGGTTATGGATTTAAGTGTACGAAAATAAGGGGTGAAGGGCATTCTTGGAAAACCAACAATTGTTGACTTTTTTCAAATTCCCCATTTTTTAAACGTACATAACTTTTTCATACGACCTTATTTTTTTTAAAACATTTCACCATAAAATCAAGCTTTTTTTAATTTAATTCGAGTATATTATTACTATATTTTACTGTAAAAACAAAATCGACACTTTAGTGAAATTGTGCTACTTTACGTAAATGTGCTGGTTTCTAGTAAAACAGCACAATTAACGGTGCTGCATTGTAAAACAGCACAATTAACGGTGCTGCTTTATCATAAAACAACACCAAACATAACAATTAATTGTGTTGTTTTACTATAAAACAACACCAAAAGAATACGGTTAATTGTGTAACTTGTTTTTTTAGCTAATCAAGCACAAACAAAAACAGCACAACAAAACTAGTATATCAAACCAACACAAAACAAAACCAGCACAAAACAACATTTTGATGCATAAGCTTTTTGATGCATAACACTGAACCATTTTTTGGTGTATGAATGCTTTAAATTTTTATTTTTAAAGAATGCTATCAAATTAGGCATATAATAATTAAGTAAAAGTAGCACACGTTAAAGAAACCAGTACGTTTATGTAAATTGTGATGTTTAACAAGAAACCAATAAATTTTTAATGTGCTAAATTGTGCTATTTTACCTGAAACCAGCACATTTACGCAAACTAGCACAATTTCATTAAGTGTCGTTTTTGATTTTGCAAAAAAATATAATACTGTACTCAAATTAAAGATAAAAAAATGCTCAATTTATGGTGTATTTTTTTTTTAAATAATGTCGTATGAAAAAGTGATGAACGTTTAAAAAAAGTGAGGGAAGTTGAAAAAAGTCAACAAAAGTGATTATTACTTAAATAGCCTTCTATACCTTATTTTTCATACACTTAAATCTTTATCTTTGATCATCCAATTGAATGAATGAGATCACTTTTTAGCAAAATTATACTTATTATTTGAACCTCCCTATATATATATATATGGGGCATGTATTATTAGAAAACTCAATGTTTATGAGAAAAACAAAAAATTATTTATTTAAGGTAAAAAATAATAAAAAATTCATAACTTAAAAAATAAATCAAAAATTAAAAAACTGTTTCGAAGACTCTGGCGGAGCCGGCCAACTCAAGATGGCCCTTCGACTGTCCACTCCTTGTTATGGTGGTGGCAGATCGAGTGAAGAAGACCACGGCGACGGCAGTGTTGGTGTGTAGCAGAGGTGGCGGCGGTGAAGGTCCGACGACCTCTATTGACGGCAACGGCTAGGGTTAGTCGAATACGGTGGCTTCGTGGTCCACAGAGACATCGACGGCTAGGGTTCCGTCACCAAACGCGTGGTGAGGTACCGACAGCTGGAGGAAGTTCAGACGGAGCCGTTTGTGTCATCAGGCTCGTCGTTGCATGATTTAGAGGGTTTGATTTTGGTGGATTTTGAAGAAGATAAAGAGTTGTCTGGGTTAAATTTTGAAAGAAATTGAGAGGTTTGAATTTAAAAAATGAAGAGAAAGAAAAGGTATCAATAGATCTGTGTTTGTGTCGGAAAAGCAGGTAGGGTGGGAGAATATCGAAAATGCCCTTCACTCTTTTAAAAGGATTTTAAATAATAATATTTATTCTTGACCCTTGATCAAGATTTGTAAAGCTAATCTTTGATTCCTGTGAAGTTAGTTTTTACATGAGATTAGGGTTTGAAAATGAGCACTCCCCCGTCTATATATATGTGGAAGGTTCCGCTAAAAAGTGGTTTTTCGCTAATAAACGCTAAGAAGTGGGTCAAACGAACTCCGATTGAGCTCATTCGAGCGGCGTTGGAACCGTCTCATCGAACTCTAATCCGGACCCAAAAACCTAAACCCCCCTCCACCCGCACCCCCAAAAACCTAAACCCCCCTCCACCCGCACCCCCAAAAACCTAAACCCCCCCTCCAACCCCACCCCACCTCGAAAAGCCTAAAACCACCACCCCCACCCCCCAAAAACCTAAATCCCCCCACCCCACCCCCCAAAAACCTAAACCCACCCCCACCCACTCTCAAAAACCTAAACCCCCACCAAAAAAAAAAAACATAAACCCTAAAATCTAAACCCTAAAAGCTAAATCCTAAGGCTAAACCCTAAAATTAAAATCCTAAAATTCAACGCTAAGATCTAAACCCTAAAAACTAAGATGGTAGAGTTCGACGATACGGTTCCAACGCCGCTGAAATGAGCTCAATCCGAGTTCGTTTGATATCGTTTCTTAATGTTTTGTCACTTTTTAGAGTTGTTAGCCGAAAACAACTTCTTATTTGATCCTCCCCTATATATATATATATATATATATATGCCTTTTTCTTAAACAAGGTCATCCATGTCTAATTATTCTATTAGTTTCATACACAAACCATATTTTCTATAATTCTATTAAACAAAAATTAATCAATCCAGAATTTTGAGTGGGGTTGGGGATGATGATTCGTTCAGATTAACAAGTGGAGTTTTGAAAATTGGAAAGATGATAAATATTGTGAAATTATGGTATTACAAAATAACAAATTCCCATAAAAAGAACCCCTCGCATTTTCGATATTTTCGGGATTAAAAGGGTATTTTTGGTAAAGTACAAGTACCGGTACCGATACCGAAATCAGAGAAAATCAAGTCCCGGTACCCGTACCCGTTTTCTTTTTTCGGTACCGGTACGGGTACTGGGTACCAAAAGCTCATCCCTAGTCCCAATGTCTTCACTGAGGTTAAAGGCTTAAAGCCTTCAATTACACGAGAGGTTTGTTAACCTTAGCTACATGAGATTCGTTGACATCATTTGTGAGAATCTATGTGGGAGAAGCGAGTTCACTTTAAAAACATTGTTGGTACATCACATAATGATACAATGTCAAAAATTCAATAAAAAACTAGAAATTTTGCAGCAGGGTCTATTACATGTCCAAAATTTAAGAAATGCAAATTTTTAGAATATTAAAGGCATAAGCAAGCATTAAATGTATCACAACATTTAGAAGACACACATAATTCTACTTGGTTTGCAGTAAAAGAGCTTGCAAATTCTTTTAGCTGTAGGCACGTCTTCAACAGAATGACGACTTCAAACGCTATATCGACCTTTTGTTGTTCTCGTCTTAGAATCATCCTGCATACATTCACTGGCATAAGTTCAAGCTTACTTACTAAAGGCGAAAAAATGGTTGGGTAGGACAGTTTGTGTAACAGGCTAACACGTCAAAAAGGGTAACCTTTGGTAAATTACCGGGTTGGTTGTAACCATTTTGTCTTGAAACTTCCAAAATTTAACAAGATAAATGTTGTCAAAAATGATAACTAAAATTTCTCTATGATATTTAATTTATATAAAAAAAACAAGACTAAGAGATTTTCTGCATTAAAAATACACTACTGCAACTTTCTATCCATTTCCTTTTCAAAGTAATCTTTTTGATTTTACATGTTTGACTCGTTAAAGATATAACATAACCCAAACCAATCCATTTTTGTAAACGTGCCTAACCCAAACCAATCCATTTTTGTAAACGTGTCTAAACTGTCACCACCACTACCCACCCAAAAGGCAAAAACAAAGAACGCATATCAAATGAAAAACTGAACAGAATAGTAATGAGGATTACATGGAAGTTATAAGTGATCTTGTCAGTTACATCTATAATTTCCTTCCATTTTCTTCCAATGCTCATCTACGTGAAGTTAAAAAATGGTGTTATTACTTTAAGCTCATAACACAAGAATCCTCAATCATACATAAGATGTAAATAGTAAACAGTTTCTAAAAAAAGAGAGATCGTCTGAATAAAGATGAGTGAATAGGTGATCAAAAGAACACAATAAGGTACCTTTTCAAATCCATAAATATGTTGTCCATCAATGAAGTATTTGTATCATAATAAATAGAAGTAGGGGGTGTGATTTTCAGACACAAAATGACATAACAGCAAATTCACGGTTTTGGATTTAGCCTAAATGGGGTCACAGGTTAAAGTTACACATTAAGCTAAATGGGCGGTCTTGGGTCAAACTGACAGTTTCACAGGTGGACCCATTTAATTGTATAACCTTTTTAAGAGATAATTTATGCCAAGACTTAAGCTGCTTGGGTATGTTATGTCAAAACTTAAAAGTTAAAAGAGATTAAATGGGATGGCAGGTTCTGTAGTTTAACCGCAACTATTTGTAATTTTATGAAAATATGCAAAAAAAAAAAGGTTAATAGGGGTGTGTCCTACAAGTAGTGTTCCGGTTCTTGTAAAATATCCAGGTTCATGTCAGGTTCGACATTGACCCAACAGCCCGTGAACACGAGCCGTTTAACACCGCCAATGTGTTCAATAATTGATTAACAGAAAATAACCAAAAATGTTTCCCCTCCCTTGGTAAACTATCTTGTTTAACATCATCTTTCCGAACAACAAACAACAAATATCATAAACTAGTTAAAATATGCAAATGTCTTACTGGGGATCAAACCTAGATTACCCTTGCTTTCAATAAGTATAGAGCACAACTTTTTAAAGTAACCTATGGCATACCCATATGGCCATATACACAAACACATGCAGTGTAGATCCTTTTTTTCTTTTTTGTTCTTCCCGCTACCGAGAATGCTGGTGGCATAACATGGAGGCGAGTACATAAATAGCACAATAAGGTTATAATGAAGAATAAAGTTAATACCTGAGCAGCCTCATTAGCTGCATTCTTAGTCCATAAAGAAAGCTTATCCTGTCTTTGACGAACGCTAGCAACGACACCACATATTTCATCAGCATCATCAAATTGCTCACCAATTAAAGCCATTAACTACAAAAAAAATATATATATAGTTCAGCTGCTGACAACAGTGACTAATTCTTGAAAAAAAGTTAACTCCTTCCAGGCCGACAAAAACATCAACAGTCAAAAGGTTTTATATTTTGTATCAAAGAAGAAAAATAATACATACTGTTTCAAGCCACATAGTCTCAAGACCAGCCTTTCTGCTACTAGTAACTGTCCACTTGCCTCCATTGGCACACTGTGGATCTTCCCATTTGGGCTCAACCCCAGCTTTAAACAAATGAAAATCAGCATTTCCTGGCAGCTTGCTAGGCTTGAATACATGATCATACAAACTGTAAGACCACCCAAAAAACAATCTTATGATTTCTAGTTTTATGCCTTTCATTCACAACTAAAGATAGAAAACAAGAAAAATGCAATCAATGTGTTATCAGTTATACTCAGGCACATTCATGTGGCTTGTTAGCTCCCATTTATACTTGGGTAAGGTGATGGCATGAAAATCAGTAACACTCGAGCACAGTAGGCAAAGGCAAATGGTGATGGCATAAAAGCCAATAACACTTGAGCTTGTCGCCTAGGCGCAAGGCCCGATACTATCAAGGCACACATGTATTCCAGGCCATTTTTAGCTGTTTTAGACTGTTTTTTAGCTTTTTAAAACTAGCTTAAGCCGGTTCAGATTTTTTTTTCCAGATTTTAGCCTGTTTTTTTCGCACCTTTAGCAGTTTAGCTGCGCTGCGATGCGCCACGGTGCGGCCTTTGAATACTACGCACTTGAGTAATACAGGGCAAATGAAACAGTAGATTTATGAAATGCTAATCAGATAACAAATACGCTGATAATCCCAAGTTCATATACAAATGTAATCTACGGAAACCTACGTAACTCGTATCAATCATCAAGATGAGACGATAAGTATTTATAAATCTAGATCGAAATACAGATCAAACAATTAGAGACATCATTAATTCAGATGCAGCAAGGAGAGACGTAAAAAACGTATAATTAGGGTTTACCACCAAAACTCTTCAACGGTATCGAAAGTGTAAACATCGCGAAGATTATTCCCCCAGGCGGCGCCTTGTTTAGGTTTGGATTGATTATCAAACCAAAACGTCCACTTCTTATCTAATCTATGAGGCTGCTCCGCCGCTGCTTCGCTAACATCCACCGCCGCGCCGTCACTCGCCATGATTCCCGGCTCTCTTGTGTCTCCCCTTCAAAAAAGGGATTTCAGATTGGTTACAGAGCAGGCTGACTTTTTATCGGCCCAAATAGTTGGGCCATGGGCCTTCTGGCTTGATCAAATTGTATAATTGGGCCCTTGTTAAAAATCGTAAACTTAGCCCAGACTTTTGTAATATGGTTGCGTCCTTAGCCCTTAGAGTGAAAACCAGTCAGTTTTTAACAGAAAATTAGTTGATATGTCATCCACGTGACTTACAATTGCAAACTTAACCTTATAAATAAGTTATAATAATGAAAAAATCAGTAAAAATTCGTAGAAATCACTAGTTTTTTACCGATTTTAACTCATTTTAAGGGCGGTCAATGTGAATTATCTCATGGGCAAATGGTAAAATGTTCCACCAATAATCCCAACTCAATGTTTCATTTTTTTTATTCAATATATATTTTGATTTAATTTGGTTTTTCTCAAATAACTAATGCTCGGTAAGTATTTTATAAAAACAAAATACACGGGTTTGTTTATTTTATTTTTCTAAATATTCAGGTATAAATTTTAATGAAAACGGAATTATTTTAAAAAAAACTATTTTTCGTCGTGTAAGTCGTTTTTAACGTGTTTGGATCGACATTTCAAATGATAAATAATTGTTTTAACAAATAAATATCACTTGTTTATAAAGGTTAACAAAATGAAATAAAAAAACTCAAAAATAAATACGGGGCGTGAAACCACTACGCATCTTAGTGATTATGGGTAGTGATTGCCCTTGTGCTAATGTGACAGTGACGTGGCAGGACGTGAAACCACTTTGGATGACCTTAGACGAATTAGTTAGATGGCGATATAATCATAGACAATATTTTCGGTAAGTTAGGTTAGAGAGTTGTTGTCCTCATAAACAATTAGCAAAATCTCAAACGTATGCACATAAAAAATTTAGCACTTGCATTGGTAATACCTACACAACCAATTCAATATGTATACTTTACCTCATTAGCTCAAATGCTCAATGGTATCTATTTTGCGAAAAAAAACTTAGTTTTGAATTGAAAACACACTAATGATGGATGTTCAAATCTATCCATATCTATACTATATAATAAATATCTATACTATATAATAAATAAAGGTTTTTGTGGACACTTGTCATTCTCATGTTCATTCTTAACATTTTTTTCCCGCATCTCTCTCCTATTAGTTATACAAATTTATTTAAATTATTTTTTATAATTTTTATTTCACGCCTCTATCTCCTATTAAATAATAATGATTTCTATAATTATTTTTATAAAACGTTTTTTATTTTAAAAAAATAGGTTTGTTCATAAAACATTTTTATAATTTGAACATTTCTTTCATTATTTTTATAAAACATTTTAAAAAAATAACTTTATAACGTTTCTAAAATTTATATTAAAAAATTATTTAATATGTCATAAATATGTAATATGTAAATCTTTATTACTAAATTTATTCACTTTGTGTAATATACCATTTTCTAACATACATGTTATAATAAATGAATAACTATATACTTGCTACGTGTC
Source organism: Smallanthus sonchifolius (assembly GCA_023525975.1). Lineage (NCBI taxonomy): Eukaryota > Viridiplantae > Streptophyta > Magnoliopsida > Asterales > Asteraceae > Smallanthus > Smallanthus sonchifolius. Next base: position 28,264,990 of record CM042029.1, on the reverse strand, counting down.
GACTTCGACTGAAGTCTAGATTTTTGTTTTTCGGCTCTCTCTCATATTAAATAATGATGTTGTTAAATAATTAAATATCTAAAATTTATTCTAATATTTTATTAAAAATTACTAAATTATAAGAAAATTTCAATTATATCTTATTTTAAAATTTCAATTAAATCTTAAATCTTCATTATTTGTTATTTATAATTGTTAAATCTTTATTATTTCTTATTTCACCGATAACTGATAACATCCAATATATAAATCTTCATAGAAACTGATGTTTTATAACAAGTTGTATTTATTCAACCCATGTAATATATGGGTTTTAACCTAATATACTAATAAATAAAAATAGTTGAGGACACGTGTCAGGTTTCTAGCACACAACATTTTGCTTTCCCGCCCATTGTTTTTACTCTCTTTTTAACACGCGGACCTAGATGCTTTATCCATACCCGGTCTGGATCCATCCATTTACCCGACGAGATGATGAAAGGGTAATCCCCTCTTTCCTCTTCACTTCAACCCTAATTCCTCTTTTTCTAAATCGCCGCTGCCATCTTCACAATCAGATTCAAGCGCAAACCTACAGGTATGTTACTCTTCCATGATATTGTAGTCGCATAATGTCACACCCCCACCGATGGTGGAATTTACGCGAGGGGTGACTAATTGAAATCATCACAATTATTAAAAGAAATACTATTAAATTAACCGAATAATTGCATTACATTGTTTTAAAAACACACAACCAAACAAAATAGGTAAACAAATAGTCTTTATTAAACTTTATAAATAACTAAATCTCCTAGAGCCAAGTCTCGAAGTCCTAGCGTGATTGTAACAGCAACCTAGTTATTAGTACCTGAAAAACATGCTAAAATATGTCAGTTATAAAGCCGGTGAGAACATAGGTTTAAGTAATTACATAGTATAGATAATGAAGATTTTTGCAATTCATAAACAAGATTCAATAACAAGTAAACAAGCTTTTATACATCGATTCAACCAAACCTAATGACAAGATTGGGTTCCCATATAATTGATATAGCATGAATAACAAGTTTTGTAGTTTCTGTATATCTAGTCTCAAGTTGATATCGTATCTCGTCAACTCAAGAACTAGATCGGCATGTCAGGCCCATAGATCTATGACTTACTCCCGTTGGCTTATCCCAAGTTAATGGTTGTAGAGTGTGTATAAAACCGTTTAAGTTTTCAAGTATAGAAAGTTGTTATTGAAATTGAAAAAGTAGTATTTGAGTTTGATATAGTTTGTACAACCTTTGATATACGAGCATGTTTTCCACCCCAAAGATAAAAAAGTAAAAGGGGCTATGTATCTCACCTTGAAGTAGGTGGGTAGAATCTTGTCCTGGTAGTAACTTGATTACGAGAATGCCTTAAGGATTAAACCCTAAGTAAGTTATAGTGCAAATTAGTTTTAGAATTTAAGTTTAGAATAGATAAAGGTTGATATTGTAAATAGAGGAAAGTGGTTGTCGTATACTAGAGTGGTTATCGTCCCAGAGTAGTACCTCTAACAGAAGCGTTCCTAGAAAAGAGTTGGTTGGATCAAGACCCCGTCTTTCCTAGCCAGAACTTTCTACTTGTCAGATAACTACATACCGGTTGGATGGTTACTCTATCAATATACTAGACCAAGTTTAGGGTTTATTTGGTAACTTTATAAAGTGTAGGGGCTAAAGTGTAAATATGATTTTAGTTGGGATTAAAATGAATAAGTTGAATATTAGAGGGTTATAATTGAAAAAGTTGAGAGTTCGAATACAAACATGATTCAAGAATGGATAGAGAGTAAAAATAAATCAATGCTTAGATTTTTATATAAAAAATTTGAATGCGATTAAAAGACTTATGAGTATCATAAATTTCTATATTTTTATAACTTATAACATGTTAAAATCACTTATTTTATAATAAAATTCGTATCTTTTATAAAAATTATGAATATCATAAAAGTTTGCAAAAAGGGGGTTTTTGACAGCTTTTGATAGCTTTACGCACAGATCTTGCGCGGGCTGTTTGAGGGACTTAAACTATGAACCAGAAGACGTGCGAGTAGGCGTTTCGACCGTGAGACCTTAAACTTGATTTTCAAAAAAAGAAACGTCTGAAAAAGTTTTGTTTTGAGTGAGTTATGGCCCCGATAAGATAGGGTGACGAATCTGTCAAAAATTCAGCATTATAGTTTTTATGTTTTAGAGAAAAGTTTTTATTTTTATTGATTAAATCAAGCTTTGATAGCTTAGATCTATGATTATAACATGTAAGTGTTAGGGAATCGTAGATCTAAAGTTGTTTTTGTAAAAACATTGAATGAATTAAAGATAAAAATTTAAGAACACTAAAAACATGATGACTAGAACTTACTTGTGAATAAGAAACAACTTTGGATCTTCAAAGAGGGGGCAAGGGAACGACTTTGGGCAGCCTTGGGGCTCTAGATTTCACAAGAATGGTGTAAAGAAAAGGGAGAAACAAGGCCTCTATTTATAGGTTAGGATTTAGAGAAAAAAGGAGGAGTTCTAGTTGGATTATGATTACTATTGTATTAGGAGCTAAAAGATACTAGCAAATAGGATTAGTTAGTTACTAGGATTTTTATAAAAGAATAGGTTAATTTTTATAAAATTTCGATGGATATGGGGATATTATGATAGAATCATGAGTTGTTAGTTATGATAGAATTGTAGTTGGTTAAGTTTTAGATAATTACTAGTTAGCTTTAATAAAAGGTTTAATAATATTCAAGGATAATTAAGAGGTTTAATTACCATCAATTTATATATGTATAAAAGACTCGAAAGTTTTTAAAAAAATATGACCATTTATTTTTAAGGATTTAATAACATTCATGACTAGATAATTAGAAGTCCATAATGATTACAAGTGTTAGTTATATGTTGAATTATATAAAATGTTTAATAGGTTTAGGATAATTATTGTTTAAAATAAAAGAATATATATATTAATATAGAGTTTCCAACAAATATAAAATCTCGGTTTCATAAAAAGATTTAAATAAATAATCATTCAAGTATTGGATTTTATAAAATGTTACACAATGAACCTTGTATTTACAAATATGAAATTTTTAACCTTCTAAATTTGAATTTAGGTTTCTAAAGATAGAGACTTTTCATAAAATTTATTTTTTTGATTAGGGTTTAAGGCATCCAAGTTAATACATTAGGCAAGATATAAGATAATATAGCATTGAATCACATAGAATCACCATAGTAAATGACAATATATAGAATCACAATGTATTGAAATTGAATTATGCTAACGTTTTCATAGATCGAAATAGTTTCAGGAATGCATAAGGAATCAATAGTATCATTAAAAGGTTACATAAATATCATGGAAAAATCAAGGATGTTACAAGTCCTTGATCGGTTACTTATTTTTTTTGTATGTTTTTCCTGATCTTAATCAGAACGGGAGAGATCTATCCTTCTTCTCTGACTGGGTTTCCTAATCTCATGAAATCCATCACAACAGGTATGTTTTTTCACCATCAGATTCTAAGCGCAAATCGTTCTTCGGTTTATAAGTTTTTTTTTCCGTTCTTTCTAATTGTAGTCGGATGAAATTGATGCATTGTTCTTCACTGTCTGGCTTACCTAATTGCGGCAAATCCATCATAATAGGTATTTTTTTATGTTTTATTTTTGTATTAGTTCTAATCTGATGGATTACTTATGATTGTTATTGATGATTATACTAATTAATTAGGAATGAATTTCAGTTTTATGTTATGTAACATGTTTCCGGAAGGATTCAAGTAATTTTAAGCGCTAGGTTTGATGTTTATTTTTTGGGGGTTTTGTTTGCCAGCAGGATGTACAAAGCGTCATAAGTAAGAATTAATTTGACGTTGGTTGGACTGAGGTTTTGCTGGTGACGAGATTGATTCATTAGTAGTTTCATTGCTTTTCGATCGAGCAAATTCAAGTTCTATTTCAGAATTTAAATGACTAAAATTACATCTACTTGCAGCAATATGGGAGCTCTAGATTAGAGTCGCTATCATGTTGTGCTAGAAATTGATGTGAAGCTTGATGGTTTTGAGCACGAACCAGAAACTTTTGTTATTGAAGCTGATGTGATGGTTTTGCTGCTGCAGGGTTTGAGACTTTGACCGGAGACGTCAATAAAGAAGGTCTTGGAAAGCCCCCTCTTTGTGTTGGTAAAGCCCTTTGTGAAGGCAATAGAGGTAAACTTTTGATTTGCTTCCAAGATTTATGTGTTAAGATTTGGGTTCCAACGGGTCAAATGTGTAAACATTAAAAAAACCGAATAAAATGATAACAGGTTGAGAAAATAAAACTGATGGATTGTTGTCTATTAATTTTTTCTCTGCAATTCAGGGAGCAAGTCTCGATTCATTTTTCTCTGTTCTACTATTGATTATATACAATATACATACATCACCCATCAATAAATTTACCGTCTACAATATGCATACATCATCCATCTATTATTTTGCTTCTGACTAAGCAAATCTTTCATGAAAAAGTGATACTATATTATTATTTAAAAAACGATGTTGTTTCTTGATAAATTCGTATTTATATAAATATGCATGACTAGGAAACACTCTTGAAAAATTGCAGACAGAAGGCTGGCATCTTTAAGGTGCCTTTTCATATCATATTAGTATGCAAAAGAAGTTTGTTATATTTTCTTTTCATATAAATTTCTCTTAATCAAAGGACTGAGGTATACCAACCACCTGAAGATGTTCCTTCTCAACCACTTGAAGCTTTAAGTACTTAAAGAAAAGACTTCCCGGTTAGATGTGAAGTTTGACCCTTTACCTATGAATAGGTTGGTTTGAGTTGTGTTTTATATCAAGCGGGCCAAATAAAAATAACTAAAAGTTGAACGGGTCAAATAATAATAGCTAAAAAAGATTAAAAAAAAAGAACTCGGTTTATTGTTGTTTTTTTAAACTATTGTATCTGCAAGCAAACCATTGTACTAGATGTGACAGTTTCGACCCATTTACTCATATGAGTTATGAATGAGCTTATGTTATTACCTTCAAGGTGCCAAACAAGTGAGATATAAGTAACTAGCTTAAAAATGACCCAGAATGGGCTGGGCTAGGCCGGTCAAATTGGTCAAAAGGTAACCAAAGTGCCTTTTTAGTGTTTAAAACCTCATAAATAATTTTATCCAGAAAATGATATTATTATTGAAACAAATATAATTTTGTAATCATATTTGACACATTAAATCACAAAAAAGTAACTTTATTTGAACCAAAAGTGTTTCTTTGACCTGACCAATACTCGAGCTGTTGTAAACCTAGTGTTTTTCTGTGCATTAACACTGATATTTACCGGAGCACTCCAGCTTGAGAAATGTTAGCCTAATTTCATTACTGTTTAGAACTACAAGGTATTATTGTTAACCATGGGCACCGTAATTTTAATCTATTGTTAATTGATATAAATGATATTTATGGATTCAGTTGCTTCAATTGAATAAATTAACCAAAATTTTGCAAAGGAGTATTGGTGGGGATGCACCAGCTGCTGTAGAAATGGCTAATGGTCCGGTTTATGGTTGCAACACGCCAACACCATTGTAGCATGCATGATTATGTTATTTATGTAAAAAAGGTTTTTTTTTTTTTTTATCATATTCTAGAATTATTTTATTTATATTATAACAATCATATTGTAATTATTAGTTACACTTTATATAAATATATAATTTCTATTATACAACCCCGTGTAATACACGCCTCCATAATCTAGTAATAAATAGTTGAAATAAACAATTGAATGAATGGAATATTGTGTATTTCTCATTGATATCATAGGTTTATATATATACATGACGATTCTATCAATAAGAAACAAACTATAGATAAAGTAGTACAGATATTTGCCTTTATCAAGTGGGTTAGTCCCACATTTGTAGATTTTCATGATTTTTTTTGAACGGCAAGCATTACTTCTACTTTATTTTTACACCAATAATTCTAAACTACACCATTGCTCATGTTTGAACAAAAGACATGCCTCCATCAAGTGAGCTAGTGCCAAATTGATAGATCTTCATGAATTGGTGTGCGATTTTTGACCTTAATACCAGATTCAAACTTATGACTCAAATAAAAAAACTTTTAATGCTCGATACTCTCTAGTCCCAACTAGGGATGAGATCGGTACCGGTACCGGTCCTGAATTTTGATGAAAAACGGGTATCGATACCGGTACTAAAAATATAGAATCGGTACCTGTATTTCGGTACTTGGTACAAGTTTGGTACCCGAATACATATTTTCATAAATTTTTTGTTTTTATAATAAGAAGTTAAGAACTAATGTTACCTATGTGACAATATCATCATCTTTTAAAATACACCTCGTTAGAGTTAGAGATTTCTCTGATAGGTCGCTCATAACAATCGGGGCCGAGTCGTGACTCTCCTTGCCAAATTATGATGATCCCAGAGCCGGTAAGCGATAAACGACACACAGGTTCGTGCTAGTTTCCCATACTTCTTTGTCAGGACCGTTGAGTAACACCCATTCTTATTGGAACTATTGAATAAAACATTAATATGTTTATTGTGATTTATATTACGAAGATTTTTCTTCTGTCGAAGCTTAAAAAGCGTCCTTCCCATCAATGCTAATGCAAGTTGTACCTAACAGTAGAGGAAATACCATTATCTTTTGTAGACTTGCTCCTTTCAATGTAGGAAAGGCCCTTCATTTTTATTTGCACTATGGGTTATACCTAGTATAATTTTGTATGCTTGTCGTACATCCCTTTCATATGTATATACATATATATAGGGGACATATCAAATGAAAACACTGAGTTGTTGTGAAAACCCTTAAACTTATTCTGGACCCATATTTAATTTCTTTGTTTATTTATTTATTTTTATTCTTAAGGGCTCTAAAGTAATTTTACTCCCCCTTATATATATCATTTTTGTCTGGTCTCTTTCTTCAAAATCCAGATCTTTTCCCAAAATTCAAATCTCAAAAAACCCTAATTCCTTTTCAAACTCACGACACTCTCTACTCTATCTCTGCTCCACCACGAACCAATTTAGCTTTCTAACAAGAAATAAAAACTGATCCTACTGCGCAACCTATTGGCGTGCGGAGGCCGAGAACGAAGATCGATTTGTTCTGATGGTGGAGAAGCTGTTGAAAGACGGAATGAACGTCGCTAGGTTTAATTTCTCTGTCTCAACCCTACACTTTTATTTCTTATTTCATGAATTTATGATTTATCTCTAATTGAAAAAGCAAATTTATCCCAAAAAAAAGAAAAGCAAATCCTTATTCTGGAGCAAAACAAAAACGGAGGAGGTTTCATCGACACATGGGTGTTAATTTGCAAAACATGTTTATAGGTTTGTTGTGGCTTTGCTTTCGGATTTAAACTAAGAGTGATTCTTGGCATGCTTGTTTTCTATATTCAGGTTTATTGTGGGCTTGTGGTTATGTTTTTTTTTTACTCCTGCATTTGTTTTTTGTTCTTCTTTTCCTTTTTAGAATTGAGTGTGTTTGGGGGTTAAATTGCATCTATTTTACAACTTGTGTTTTTTTCAATATCATCGGCTAAATTATAAAACATCTGTATAATATTTATAAAGTTTTTTTTGTTAAGTAGGTGGCCCTTGATTTGCACAACGCTGAACCTCTATGATTAATTCGATGTAGAAGTGTAAATTTAGTTTACTGAATTTACATAAGTGTAAATTGGATTTACACAAGTGTAAACTGGATTTACACAAATGTATATAGACCTGGAGATAATTAAAATCATGAAGTGTGTAATAAATGTTCATAAGTTTTTTTTATTCATACACATATCACAATGTTCACAAGGTTTTTTGATTTCTTCAGTTTAGCTACTTTAATGTGTTTTCGTATCCAATCTGATTTTTAAATTGGAGTTGAGATTCTAATACAAACTTCAGTTTCTTAGGTTTCTGTTGTAAAAATTTTACTGTTAATTTAGTTTATTAAATTTACAAAAGTGTAAATTGGATTTACAGAAGTGTAAATTGAATTTACACAAGTATAAACTGAATTTACACAAGTATAAACTGAATTTACACAAACTAAAGAGAATTAAAATCATGCAATGTGTAATAAATGTTCACAAGGTTTTTTGATTCATATATATATATGTATTTTGATTTTACATATGTGTTTTTTTACACATGCAGTGTTTAATAAGGGATCAAGATATGAGAAGAAGATCTAGGCTCAAGACGGTGTAATTTATTTTTTCTGATTTGTGTATGTTGATTTTACACATGTTTAAAAAATATGTTTCTTGAAATTATTCTTCATACGTTGTAATCTGGTGATAGATATGAGAGAGATTAATTTTTATTGTATATATATTTAAACAAAAAAGAAGAAAAAAAGGTGGAATTACCTTTTTACCACTTTATTTAATCTAAGCCATAAATTTTTATATTAAATATATTAAAAATACAGAATTAATTTCAGCCACAAATTAAAATACTAAGAAATGAATGTATGGTCAGAAATGAGTTTAAGTGTTTTCACAACAACTCAGGATTTTCATTTGATACGTCCCCCATATATATATATAGTGGAAGGATCATGAGAAAACTCAATATTCATGAAAACACAAAAAAACTACTTATTTAAGGTAAAATAAAAAAATCATAACTCAAAAAATAAATCAAAAATTAAAAAACTGTTTCGGAGATCTTGTTTTCCACGTCGTCCTCTCCTAAAAAAAGTAGTTTTTTAGGGTGGGGTTAGGTTTTTGGGTGGGTTGGGGGGATTAGGTTTTTTAGGGTGGGTTAGACTTTTTTGGTTTAGTTTTTATTAATTTTTTTCTTAAATAAGTAGTTTTTTTATTTTCTCATGAATATTGAGTTTTCTTATAATCCTTCCCCTATATATATATATATATAGGATGGTTTCCCTAAGAAGTGCTACTTGGCTAAGAAGGCTAAGAAGCAATCTCATCCATTCAATTGGATGATCAAGGTTATGGATTTAAGTGTACGAAAATAAGGGGTGAAGGGCATTCTTGGAAAACCAACAATTGTTGACTTTTTTCAAATTCCCCATTTTTTAAACGTACATAACTTTTTCATACGACCTTATTTTTTTTAAAACATTTCACCATAAAATCAAGCTTTTTTTAATTTAATTCGAGTATATTATTACTATATTTTACTGTAAAAACAAAATCGACACTTTAGTGAAATTGTGCTACTTTACGTAAATGTGCTGGTTTCTAGTAAAACAGCACAATTAACGGTGCTGCATTGTAAAACAGCACAATTAACGGTGCTGCTTTATCATAAAACAACACCAAACATAACAATTAATTGTGTTGTTTTACTATAAAACAACACCAAAAGAATACGGTTAATTGTGTAACTTGTTTTTTTAGCTAATCAAGCACAAACAAAAACAGCACAACAAAACTAGTATATCAAACCAACACAAAACAAAACCAGCACAAAACAACATTTTGATGCATAAGCTTTTTGATGCATAACACTGAACCATTTTTTGGTGTATGAATGCTTTAAATTTTTATTTTTAAAGAATGCTATCAAATTAGGCATATAATAATTAAGTAAAAGTAGCACACGTTAAAGAAACCAGTACGTTTATGTAAATTGTGATGTTTAACAAGAAACCAATAAATTTTTAATGTGCTAAATTGTGCTATTTTACCTGAAACCAGCACATTTACGCAAACTAGCACAATTTCATTAAGTGTCGTTTTTGATTTTGCAAAAAAATATAATACTGTACTCAAATTAAAGATAAAAAAATGCTCAATTTATGGTGTATTTTTTTTTTAAATAATGTCGTATGAAAAAGTGATGAACGTTTAAAAAAAGTGAGGGAAGTTGAAAAAAGTCAACAAAAGTGATTATTACTTAAATAGCCTTCTATACCTTATTTTTCATACACTTAAATCTTTATCTTTGATCATCCAATTGAATGAATGAGATCACTTTTTAGCAAAATTATACTTATTATTTGAACCTCCCTATATATATATATATGGGGCATGTATTATTAGAAAACTCAATGTTTATGAGAAAAACAAAAAATTATTTATTTAAGGTAAAAAATAATAAAAAATTCATAACTTAAAAAATAAATCAAAAATTAAAAAACTGTTTCGAAGACTCTGGCGGAGCCGGCCAACTCAAGATGGCCCTTCGACTGTCCACTCCTTGTTATGGTGGTGGCAGATCGAGTGAAGAAGACCACGGCGACGGCAGTGTTGGTGTGTAGCAGAGGTGGCGGCGGTGAAGGTCCGACGACCTCTATTGACGGCAACGGCTAGGGTTAGTCGAATACGGTGGCTTCGTGGTCCACAGAGACATCGACGGCTAGGGTTCCGTCACCAAACGCGTGGTGAGGTACCGACAGCTGGAGGAAGTTCAGACGGAGCCGTTTGTGTCATCAGGCTCGTCGTTGCATGATTTAGAGGGTTTGATTTTGGTGGATTTTGAAGAAGATAAAGAGTTGTCTGGGTTAAATTTTGAAAGAAATTGAGAGGTTTGAATTTAAAAAATGAAGAGAAAGAAAAGGTATCAATAGATCTGTGTTTGTGTCGGAAAAGCAGGTAGGGTGGGAGAATATCGAAAATGCCCTTCACTCTTTTAAAAGGATTTTAAATAATAATATTTATTCTTGACCCTTGATCAAGATTTGTAAAGCTAATCTTTGATTCCTGTGAAGTTAGTTTTTACATGAGATTAGGGTTTGAAAATGAGCACTCCCCCGTCTATATATATGTGGAAGGTTCCGCTAAAAAGTGGTTTTTCGCTAATAAACGCTAAGAAGTGGGTCAAACGAACTCCGATTGAGCTCATTCGAGCGGCGTTGGAACCGTCTCATCGAACTCTAATCCGGACCCAAAAACCTAAACCCCCCTCCACCCGCACCCCCAAAAACCTAAACCCCCCTCCACCCGCACCCCCAAAAACCTAAACCCCCCCTCCAACCCCACCCCACCTCGAAAAGCCTAAAACCACCACCCCCACCCCCCAAAAACCTAAATCCCCCCACCCCACCCCCCAAAAACCTAAACCCACCCCCACCCACTCTCAAAAACCTAAACCCCCACCAAAAAAAAAAAACATAAACCCTAAAATCTAAACCCTAAAAGCTAAATCCTAAGGCTAAACCCTAAAATTAAAATCCTAAAATTCAACGCTAAGATCTAAACCCTAAAAACTAAGATGGTAGAGTTCGACGATACGGTTCCAACGCCGCTGAAATGAGCTCAATCCGAGTTCGTTTGATATCGTTTCTTAATGTTTTGTCACTTTTTAGAGTTGTTAGCCGAAAACAACTTCTTATTTGATCCTCCCCTATATATATATATATATATATATATGCCTTTTTCTTAAACAAGGTCATCCATGTCTAATTATTCTATTAGTTTCATACACAAACCATATTTTCTATAATTCTATTAAACAAAAATTAATCAATCCAGAATTTTGAGTGGGGTTGGGGATGATGATTCGTTCAGATTAACAAGTGGAGTTTTGAAAATTGGAAAGATGATAAATATTGTGAAATTATGGTATTACAAAATAACAAATTCCCATAAAAAGAACCCCTCGCATTTTCGATATTTTCGGGATTAAAAGGGTATTTTTGGTAAAGTACAAGTACCGGTACCGATACCGAAATCAGAGAAAATCAAGTCCCGGTACCCGTACCCGTTTTCTTTTTTCGGTACCGGTACGGGTACTGGGTACCAAAAGCTCATCCCTAGTCCCAATGTCTTCACTGAGGTTAAAGGCTTAAAGCCTTCAATTACACGAGAGGTTTGTTAACCTTAGCTACATGAGATTCGTTGACATCATTTGTGAGAATCTATGTGGGAGAAGCGAGTTCACTTTAAAAACATTGTTGGTACATCACATAATGATACAATGTCAAAAATTCAATAAAAAACTAGAAATTTTGCAGCAGGGTCTATTACATGTCCAAAATTTAAGAAATGCAAATTTTTAGAATATTAAAGGCATAAGCAAGCATTAAATGTATCACAACATTTAGAAGACACACATAATTCTACTTGGTTTGCAGTAAAAGAGCTTGCAAATTCTTTTAGCTGTAGGCACGTCTTCAACAGAATGACGACTTCAAACGCTATATCGACCTTTTGTTGTTCTCGTCTTAGAATCATCCTGCATACATTCACTGGCATAAGTTCAAGCTTACTTACTAAAGGCGAAAAAATGGTTGGGTAGGACAGTTTGTGTAACAGGCTAACACGTCAAAAAGGGTAACCTTTGGTAAATTACCGGGTTGGTTGTAACCATTTTGTCTTGAAACTTCCAAAATTTAACAAGATAAATGTTGTCAAAAATGATAACTAAAATTTCTCTATGATATTTAATTTATATAAAAAAAACAAGACTAAGAGATTTTCTGCATTAAAAATACACTACTGCAACTTTCTATCCATTTCCTTTTCAAAGTAATCTTTTTGATTTTACATGTTTGACTCGTTAAAGATATAACATAACCCAAACCAATCCATTTTTGTAAACGTGCCTAACCCAAACCAATCCATTTTTGTAAACGTGTCTAAACTGTCACCACCACTACCCACCCAAAAGGCAAAAACAAAGAACGCATATCAAATGAAAAACTGAACAGAATAGTAATGAGGATTACATGGAAGTTATAAGTGATCTTGTCAGTTACATCTATAATTTCCTTCCATTTTCTTCCAATGCTCATCTACGTGAAGTTAAAAAATGGTGTTATTACTTTAAGCTCATAACACAAGAATCCTCAATCATACATAAGATGTAAATAGTAAACAGTTTCTAAAAAAAGAGAGATCGTCTGAATAAAGATGAGTGAATAGGTGATCAAAAGAACACAATAAGGTACCTTTTCAAATCCATAAATATGTTGTCCATCAATGAAGTATTTGTATCATAATAAATAGAAGTAGGGGGTGTGATTTTCAGACACAAAATGACATAACAGCAAATTCACGGTTTTGGATTTAGCCTAAATGGGGTCACAGGTTAAAGTTACACATTAAGCTAAATGGGCGGTCTTGGGTCAAACTGACAGTTTCACAGGTGGACCCATTTAATTGTATAACCTTTTTAAGAGATAATTTATGCCAAGACTTAAGCTGCTTGGGTATGTTATGTCAAAACTTAAAAGTTAAAAGAGATTAAATGGGATGGCAGGTTCTGTAGTTTAACCGCAACTATTTGTAATTTTATGAAAATATGCAAAAAAAAAAAGGTTAATAGGGGTGTGTCCTACAAGTAGTGTTCCGGTTCTTGTAAAATATCCAGGTTCATGTCAGGTTCGACATTGACCCAACAGCCCGTGAACACGAGCCGTTTAACACCGCCAATGTGTTCAATAATTGATTAACAGAAAATAACCAAAAATGTTTCCCCTCCCTTGGTAAACTATCTTGTTTAACATCATCTTTCCGAACAACAAACAACAAATATCATAAACTAGTTAAAATATGCAAATGTCTTACTGGGGATCAAACCTAGATTACCCTTGCTTTCAATAAGTATAGAGCACAACTTTTTAAAGTAACCTATGGCATACCCATATGGCCATATACACAAACACATGCAGTGTAGATCCTTTTTTTCTTTTTTGTTCTTCCCGCTACCGAGAATGCTGGTGGCATAACATGGAGGCGAGTACATAAATAGCACAATAAGGTTATAATGAAGAATAAAGTTAATACCTGAGCAGCCTCATTAGCTGCATTCTTAGTCCATAAAGAAAGCTTATCCTGTCTTTGACGAACGCTAGCAACGACACCACATATTTCATCAGCATCATCAAATTGCTCACCAATTAAAGCCATTAACTACAAAAAAAATATATATATAGTTCAGCTGCTGACAACAGTGACTAATTCTTGAAAAAAAGTTAACTCCTTCCAGGCCGACAAAAACATCAACAGTCAAAAGGTTTTATATTTTGTATCAAAGAAGAAAAATAATACATACTGTTTCAAGCCACATAGTCTCAAGACCAGCCTTTCTGCTACTAGTAACTGTCCACTTGCCTCCATTGGCACACTGTGGATCTTCCCATTTGGGCTCAACCCCAGCTTTAAACAAATGAAAATCAGCATTTCCTGGCAGCTTGCTAGGCTTGAATACATGATCATACAAACTGTAAGACCACCCAAAAAACAATCTTATGATTTCTAGTTTTATGCCTTTCATTCACAACTAAAGATAGAAAACAAGAAAAATGCAATCAATGTGTTATCAGTTATACTCAGGCACATTCATGTGGCTTGTTAGCTCCCATTTATACTTGGGTAAGGTGATGGCATGAAAATCAGTAACACTCGAGCACAGTAGGCAAAGGCAAATGGTGATGGCATAAAAGCCAATAACACTTGAGCTTGTCGCCTAGGCGCAAGGCCCGATACTATCAAGGCACACATGTATTCCAGGCCATTTTTAGCTGTTTTAGACTGTTTTTTAGCTTTTTAAAACTAGCTTAAGCCGGTTCAGATTTTTTTTTCCAGATTTTAGCCTGTTTTTTTCGCACCTTTAGCAGTTTAGCTGCGCTGCGATGCGCCACGGTGCGGCCTTTGAATACTACGCACTTGAGTAATACAGGGCAAATGAAACAGTAGATTTATGAAATGCTAATCAGATAACAAATACGCTGATAATCCCAAGTTCATATACAAATGTAATCTACGGAAACCTACGTAACTCGTATCAATCATCAAGATGAGACGATAAGTATTTATAAATCTAGATCGAAATACAGATCAAACAATTAGAGACATCATTAATTCAGATGCAGCAAGGAGAGACGTAAAAAACGTATAATTAGGGTTTACCACCAAAACTCTTCAACGGTATCGAAAGTGTAAACATCGCGAAGATTATTCCCCCAGGCGGCGCCTTGTTTAGGTTTGGATTGATTATCAAACCAAAACGTCCACTTCTTATCTAATCTATGAGGCTGCTCCGCCGCTGCTTCGCTAACATCCACCGCCGCGCCGTCACTCGCCATGATTCCCGGCTCTCTTGTGTCTCCCCTTCAAAAAAGGGATTTCAGATTGGTTACAGAGCAGGCTGACTTTTTATCGGCCCAAATAGTTGGGCCATGGGCCTTCTGGCTTGATCAAATTGTATAATTGGGCCCTTGTTAAAAATCGTAAACTTAGCCCAGACTTTTGTAATATGGTTGCGTCCTTAGCCCTTAGAGTGAAAACCAGTCAGTTTTTAACAGAAAATTAGTTGATATGTCATCCACGTGACTTACAATTGCAAACTTAACCTTATAAATAAGTTATAATAATGAAAAAATCAGTAAAAATTCGTAGAAATCACTAGTTTTTTACCGATTTTAACTCATTTTAAGGTTAAGTTTGCAATCGTAAGTCACGTGGATGGCACATAGACAATTTTTAGTTAAAAACTATTTGGTTAACGTCAGGGCTAAAGGCGCAACCAAGTCACAAAAGTTTGGACTCTTTGTAATTTTTAAAACCTAAGGGCTAAATGTGTAATTTGATCAAACTAAAGGGGCATTTATGCAATTAATCAAGTATGATAAAAATGAAGAATTTGAGTTGTATATGAAACAAAATAACCAAGTATATTAACTAGTGTTAAGTTCGTTCGAAATATATTTATGTTTGATTAACTCTTAAACTAATTTATTTATTTTAAATTATTAAAATCATTATTTTAGTAATAGCTTTTCAACTTATGTGTGACACAAAATTAGATATCGTCAAGTTGAACTTTAGATCTCTTTTTTAAGAAATTAATTCCAATTTTATCTAAAAAGTCTAAGAATTTAAATATAAAATATTATGTCTCGTAAATATATATATTTTTAGAAGAGAAAATGACACAAAATAGTATTGAACCGTCTATATCCGCACTTCACAGAATTTGAACCATTATAAAATGTTACTAACTGTCATATAAAGATCAACTTATTTCATTTTTAAATCAAAAAGAAAAAATACTCCCTAAATCAAGTAAAACATGTTAAATAATCAACAGAAATGGCACGTTTTTTTATTGACAACAAGATGAATTATAATTATATACAAAGTTATAGCATGCTACCAAAATGATTATTATTGACAACGACGCATTATATACAAAATTGTCAATGGGAGCAGATGTATATAGCTCTAAGAACTAGCTACCACTCCTCTTACAAATCATTACATAGTTTTTAACAAATTTGACCCATTATTTTTTATATATATAGCTATATATATACACACATCCTATAATATTCCAACACATAGGTACGAGTTCATGCAAAACTGTACTACGTTAATTAGATCAAATCCAAGATTGGATTGGGTAGTTGCATCTGAATGAATTCAAGCCACTTATATGTGCAAAGATATCTGATGAATCCAACTTTTCTTCTTCCTTCACCATCACTTGCATGTTCATCTAGCACACAAAAAGTTGTAATAATTTCACTACAAAAAATTGAAAAATTTACGACAGCAGATTTCATGGGAAATTTGTCGGAATTGGTCGTTTGCGACAAGTTTCCGATAAAAAATTGTTTGTTGGAAAAAACCTCGTAGGAGATATTTTTTCCAACAAAGTCATGACTAATTTTACAATGAATTAGCAACAAAAGTATTTTGTCGGTAATTTGCGACAATATTCCGACGATTATATTAAACAAATAAGTTAGCTTTTTTAATAAATTTGTCGGAAAATTGTAGAAAATCTTATTGTTACTTTTTTGTTTTTGTTTTGTCGGAAAGTTGTTGTTAACTTGGGGAAAATTGTTTTTGTTGGTAACTTGTCGGAAACTTTTTAAGAAAATATACATGTTTTCTAGTAGTGTTTAATGTCAAAACGTGATTTTAACCTAATTTGTTCTTTTGCTATAATAAAGTTGCCTACTTTGTTCTTACATGCATAGATTTTACATCTTCATCAGTGTCTTCTTCATGGGTGTTGCATGTGTTTCTATGGTGTTCTCCGAATTCATCGTTCTTCGCGAACCTTCCCCTCACACGCGGCCTGCTGTCTGCTAGGGTTTTTCGGCAAGCATACTGTAAGGAATATTGTGATTAGAAGATTGTAAGAAGGTGAAGAGTGATTGGGATTTTGTACCTTGATCTTCTTGCTGAAGTTTCTCTCGTTTCGTTTCTTCATGTATCGATGAATCTTCTCTTTTCGCTCTTCGCTGGTTAGTTTGTTGGCTACTCTGAAGCTTTCTGATTCGAAACTTGTGATTTCTGGAGGTGCTAATGGATGATTACAACTTCCACCTCCATTGTTGACAAGATGTTGGCTTTCATTACTAAGTGCCTTTAATTCAACAACAAAAGGTTTCAAAACTATGAACATAGAAACAAGACCTGAATCTTGAAATGAAAATTGCGGTCGCAAATGTCAAGTTTTCCAGTAGTTGAAAGAAATAAACAAATTCAGTAGAATCTATTCATAACAAAGCTATTTGTATGGCCAAAAGATGGTGCAGTCCTCTATCCAATATGATAAAAAGGTTGCTCCTGTTTAGACCATAGTTCCAAAAACTTTTTTTTTTACCATATAGTGATCCAGATAACATAAAATGTAGCTAAACAACAAGTTTTCTAGCATTGCAATCAATTATTTACCTGGAGTTCATTAGAATTGTAGAGGGAATCCGGGAAGAACATGCCACCATTATCACCTTGGAAATCTAGATCGCGAACTTGAATATCATTCGCAAACGACAAATTCGCATTGAAAATCCCACAACTTTCGATCGGTAACATGGAGTTTGAGTTCCTAGATATGAGGTAGGGATGATCAAGGAAACAATGGTTAGGGGATGAAGAAGAGTTGTTCAAACGCATGCATTTGGAAGGTGGCATGGATAGGCACTCATTTTCACATGCAACCATAGATCCCATCATGGACACAACATCGGTTTGATCATTTGGATGAGGGTAGGGCAAAATAGGACCATCCGTCGCAAGCCCAATCTGGTTTTCGAGTAGAGAAAGATCAAATTGATCTTGATGACTAAAAGGATATTCATGGAGGCTTGCAAATTCTTGAGGGTCAGAAACATCATTTTCTATATTCTTTTCTTCAAACATGGTTGCATAGTTGTTCCCAGTATCACCGTTGCCGCCGTTGTCCGTGGTGGTGGTAGAGGTGGTGGCCGGTGGCATAGGGTATTTGATCATGTCAAGAGGGAAAGATATGTTCTTGACATAAGAAGATTGTAAAAGGTAAACAAGTCTTTAACATGTTAAGAAACGTAATGCATGAAACCTTTTAAGGCAAACACGAAACATGTTAAATGTATATGTTATCGTGTCATGTTAAGATGTCCATCTTATATGAAGTCCATCTTATATATACTTTCTTAAAATCGTCTCCAGTTACATGATACCCAAATTGATAATCAGTAAACCCCAAAAACTCATAGCCGATGAAATTTGGCTGCAAACTAACCAATTCGATTGCAACTTCTTATCGCCACCATTTTCCTCATTACCCGCGCAATGATTCCTCACTTACATACTTCCTTTCTTACCACTTCACGTCATCAGCAACAAAGCTCCAATCACAGACCACCATTTTTGCAAAATCACAAGGTTTAAACATTCAAACCCTTGCATCTTTGATTCAATATCAATAACTATTTGCAGTGCACACCAGGTGTTCGATAAAATGTCTGTACTATAATATTCCTCATTTCATTAATCATTATCATCAGGTATTATGTTTAGTCATAAAGGATCCATCGTTAACGCGAACATAATCGATCGCTTGAAAATGTGCACGAACTCGACTCATCTAGAGTGTATTTACGCTTGCATTGTCAAGAACGGGTACAATCAAGATTGTTTCATGGTAAACCAGTTTATCTCAGCCTGTTCCACCTTTTATAATACGGATTATGCATTCCAAGCCTTTACGCAGATGGATGATCCGAATGTGTTCGTGTATAATGCTGTGATCCGAGCATGTGTTTGTTGTTGTTCCCCAGTTCAAGCTCTTGGGTTTTATATAAAAATGTTGCGAGGTGATCAAGTGCGTCCCACTAGCTATACATTTTCGTCGGTCATCAAAGGGTGTGCTTTCGTTGCAGAATCTAGAATCGGAGAAGCTGTTAACGGGCATGTATGGAAGTTTGGGTTCAAATCACATGTGTATGTTCAGACGGTGTTGATTGATTTTTATTCGAGTGTGGGGAGGGTGTTTGATGCACGCAAGGTGTTTGATGAAATGACGGAGAGGGATGTCTTTGCCTGGTCTTCGATGATTTCGGTTCTTGCACGTGCTGGAGACTTGGTTTCTGCAAAGGAACTGTTTGATGAAATGCCTGAAAGAAACTTTGCTTCGTGGAACTCTTTGATTGACGGGTATGCTAGAGTAAAAGATGTCGAGTCTGCCGAGGTTTTATTCAGAAACATGCCTCAAAAAGATTTGATTTCGTGGACGACTATGATAAACTGCTACTCGCAAAATAAGTTATATAAAGAAGCATTAGCAACTTTTAAAGATATGACAGCAGATGGTATCGTCCCGGATGAAGTAACCATGGCTACTGCTATATCAGCCTGTGCCCATCTTGGCGCGCTTGACATAGGAAAAAAGATACATTTTTATATGAAAAAACATCGTTTTAATCTTGATGTTTATATTGGGTCTTCACTGATTGATATGTATGCGAAGTGTGGCAGCTTGGATCAATCTCTAGTAGTGTTTTATAAACTACCCGAAAAAAATCTTTTTTGTTGGAACTCGGTGATTGAAGGGCTTGCGGTTCATGGGTACGCGAACGAAGCACTGAAAATGTTTAATCTTATGGTGAAAGATGATGTAAAACCAAACGGGGTTTCGTTTATCAGTCTCCTTAGTGCTTGTACACACGCGGGCTTGGTCAAAGAGGGTCAAAGGTGTTTTCTGAGCATGATTCATGATTTTCATATTGTTCCTGAAATTGAACATTATGGATGTATGGTTGATTTGTTATGCAAGGCGGGTTTACTGGAAGATGCGGTTCAAGTGATAAAGGACATGAGAATGGAACCGAATGCTGTTATTTGGGGTGCTTTATTAGGTGGATGTAAACTTCAGAAGAATTTGGAAATTGCCATGATTGCTGTTGATAAGTTGACGGTTTTGGAACCGGATAACAGTGGATATTATACACTTTTAGTTAATATGTTTGCTGAAGCAAATAGTTGGAGCGAGGTAGCTAGAATACGAGCAACTATGAAAGATCTTCGTGTTGAAAAAAGGAGCCCGGGATCAAGTTGGATTGAGATAAATGGGAAAATTCATCGGTTTTCAGCTTCGGATAAGTATCATGAATCTTGTGAGGAAATATACTTCCTGTTGGATAAATTGTTTGGAAAGCTAGATCTTGCTCCATGTGTGCCTGAGCTTGTTTTTTGCTTTTAAAGATTTGCTCTTTTTAGCCAGAAATGTGATTAATGTGAAAATGTCCTGTTACCTGACCCACCCGTTTTGTCAGGCTTACGTGCCATCGTAGGGAAAGAACTTCTATGTATTTGGTAAGTTTTGAAGGTTGACTTTTTGACTGAACTAAAAGGAAAAAAAAATTAATACCCAAAAATGAAAAAAAAAAAAAAATCACCTTGTGAGGTTGGCTGAGGACAAGGGTGGATTATATTGGAGTACAGCAGGTTGTTTGTTTTGTTCCTACCAAAAAAGACATGTAATATGCTGATACAACTTGCAAGCTCAGTGCATTATTTCAGTCATGCAAAGTTATGTTAATTGACCAATCATGCTTTCAACAACCTTCCTAGGGATTAACTGCAATGTATTCATTTTTACTTAAATAGTCATTTTATCCAACTTTTTAACACTATAACCAACCGTTAACAAAAAAAAAAAGTTGACAATTACAGATGATCATATGAAAGTATAACTCAATTAAAAGAGACTTCACACGTCATCCGCATATACCACCAATGATATTCTAACATCTAAGCTCTAAAAATGTATTTTCGCTTCCGATTTTTTTTTTTTTTTTTTGAACCGCAACTTTCATTACCATGGCTAGCTAGAAACTAGCAAACACATAAAAAGGGATAAAGAAACAAGAAATGAACAGTAACAAATAAAACAGAAATAAACAACAGACCATTGATTAGAAGCTACAAGTTGAAAGAGCACCATTGACTATGCAAGCTAGAAAGCAAATTTCAATTTTTTTGAACTGCAAATTTCATTACCACAACTAGCTAGAAACTAACAAATACAGAAAAAGGGATAAAGAAACCAGAAATAAACAGTAACAAATAAAACATAAATAAACATCAAACCAGTGATCAGAAGCTACAAGTTACCATTGACCCCATTCCGTTATGACCAATTGATTTTAAAAAAGTTGATCAAATAGTAAAAAGGTTAAAAATTTGCCAGCCATTTTTTTGTGATTTTCATAGTGTTTGGATTGGCAAACCAGATAAAACCAGGAGAAAAGGACAGGAGAGATTAGGCACATATCCCATGAAGCTGCAGCAGTAGGAATGTAGGATCATGTCCACTAAATTGCTCCAAATAGATAACCTCCATCAACTAAAAGACATTGACCCATAAAAGAAGGCAGACAGTGTCAAAGGTCAAACCGGTTTCAACAGTTGGTCGAGTCAGTGTGTGTTTTTCAAGAGTAAATATGGTTTTTTATGCATTTGGTTGTGTGTATCTAAACTTGTTAAGACAAAACAAGTAATTTTATATATTTCATTTTCACAAGTATTTAATTAAGGGATGATTATAAAAAAGAATATCCTCCCCTGATTTTATTAATTAAACCCCTTCTAAGTGTTTTTAAAATAGCAATATGAGCATATCAGAAGACGGTTTTCTGTATACAGGCGTATTGAAAAGTTATACGGGCATGTTAAAAATGATTTTCGGGTTAAATGATGTATATAGGGGGTATAAAATGATGTTTTTTTTACCTGATTTGATTATACTTGTAAATGAACAGAACAAACACGAGCAAGACTTGTTTATGTTCGTTTGTTTAACTTTAACCGAACAAATGAATGAACACGGATACTTAAACGAACGAGTTTTCTTGTTCATGTTCGTTCGTTAAGAAATAAACATGTTCGTGTTCGTTTGTGTCCCTTCATTAACATTTTAAACGAACGGTTCACGAACACAAATGAAACTAAATGAACGAACGAAATCGTACATAAACGAACACCAATCAAAAGTAAACGCGAATATCCAAATCAAATTGTAAAATATCACCATCTTTACATACAACATTTCAAAACTAAATAAAAATATCAAACTGATTTTAAATTGGGCTAGAAGGGTTTTAGAATATGGCAATCAAATTGGTTTTAAATTGATTTTAGTAATAATTAAATTTGAACGTATACTTAAAGGAAAATAAACGAACAAACATAAGTGAACAAATAAAAACGAATGTAAATGAATGAATATAAACGAGCGTAAATGACCGAACATAAACGAACGTAAATGAACGAATGAGATATATGTTCATGTTTGTTTAGTTAAATTAACAAAAAAATTATGTTCATGTTCGTTCCTTTATTAAAGGAACGAATATAAATGAACTTCCCGTCAAGCGTTTCAGTAATTTAAAATTGATGATAAATCTCGTGATGTCAATCAGGGAACTTTTACATTTTTACCCATGACAGTCAGGTTTTGAATTTTATATATTTTTTTGTGATATAACGGTTAAACCGTGCAAAATCTTTAGCGTGGTTTTTTTTTAATTTTTCACAAAAAAACTTTTGGTGAAATTATAAAACCTCGCTATCACCGTTAAAGTTTATCAAATGATACGACGAATTTAAGGAACATTTTTATGGATATTAAAATATTTCGATTAAAATGAAAAGAGAGATTATATATTTATACATTTAATTAAAAGATAACATGTAAGAAATTTGTTGTGATATGTCATTGATATATAAACTATTCACGAATATACCATGGGGGAGGGTTCCAGAGAAAACCACAAGTTAGACGAAAACCGAGAAAACCACTAAAAAAACCAATTTTACCCAATCATGTAATAATATTTTTTTTTGTTTTATTTTATTTTTATTTATTTATAAGAGTATCAATGTAATATTAAACATTTTTACCAAAAAACATTTTTACACATAGTGTTACGTATACGTAAACGTAAAACAAAAAAATTGTGGTTACGTATACGTAAATCAAAAAAATTGCTTTTGGATATGTATATGTAAATAAAAAAAATTGCCTAAAATGATGTGATTTTCTCAGTTTTCGCATAACTTTGTGGTTTTCTCTTGATCCCTCCCTTATACCATGGACTATGGAGAACACAACCCTATAGATAATTTATATAATTTTTTTGTTTGATTATTTAAATAATTGAAAGTGTTTTTAAAAAAGGGAGTAAAAGTTATTTAAAAAATATGCTCATGGGATTTAAGTGACAGGGGAATCATTTTTACTTTAAAGAGAACACATGATAGGCATTACAAGAAACTTAAAAATTGAATGACTTTGGACTCCTGTCATGTGATCTAGATTGGTCAAAAATCAATTGTCATGCATTTAGTAAGTAACGATATAATGGAAAAAGTAAATATTATTACAAGTTAGGAATATACAATTCATGTCTTTTAGGTTGATTTTTTTTTATCAAGATGGTTAATAAATTCTTAATTTAAACTATTTTTTTATCAAGATCGGTTGGATAGAGAACCGTCCTGTTGTGAGTAGTTGAACCAATTTTAACAGAACCGGCTGGACGAACCGGGTGATCGGACTGGATTTCAAGTTTTTTATTTATTTATTATATTTTTTCTCTTTGAAAAACTTATTTTTTGATTAATTTAGTATTTAAAGGTGCATATTTTATTTATTTAAACCTTAATGTGTCATTAAATTACAAAATTACACAAAACAAAATATGTGTTATATATTTTTTTATCTATATATATTGTTTTAATTTTTGTATTATTCCAGTCAAACTGGTCCGACCAATGAACCTTTAAGACGACCAGTTCGGTTCTAAAAAAAATTGGATTTACATAATTTAGTTTTGATGGTTTGACAGTCAGACTGACGGTGTGGAACTGGTCATATAAAACAAAACGTCGTTTTACCGTTTTAACCTTTTCCCTTTTGGACTATATATATATATATATATTGTTTTAATACAAACTAAAAATATTTAAAAAGATTAAAAAGAAGTTTAGACCGTTAACGGCTAACGCCACCTGTTTGGTTTTCTATTCTCCAAAACTATAGTTAACATTTGAGTCTTAAATTTTATTCAAAATCGGCCAAAGCCAATCATAACGCATCTCGTTTAAATCATCAATCATATTATTTTATAAGAAAAGTAGATATCATAATTCGTAAACGAACTACCTCCAGTTTTAAAATGTTGAGAAGATGTTAGTTCCAAATATTTTATAAGTATTTAAACCACATCTTTCAAATTAAAGATGATAGTTTTTAAATATAACCAATTTAAAACTATGATTCTTATTTAGGGTTTTATCCATTAAAATTATTACTTAAAAGAATGATAAATTTTAAAAAAGCCCCATGATGTGTGAATCGTTTTTTCTTCTTTTCACTTTATATTGTCTTTTAATCTAGTAATATCTTATAAATCTTTAAAATTGATGTTGGTAAAGGTTTGTATTATTTTTAGGGTGTTATCACAATTGACTTTATGGATGAACGTTTTTTTTTGAAAGGTAAACTTTTTATAAAAAAAACACACCCCTGTTAGCAAATAACTAAAACCCGAGAAGAAACCAAAACAATTACATGTAAAGAAGTGTGTTTTACGACCACTCGGTCCAAGAAACTTTAACTTTACTACTACAACTAGAACACCACAAGTAAGAAATCGAAATAATGGAATCAAGAAACGTTTCTTTACTAACTCTACGACGCCCAAAGATCTCTTCATTCCGAGCTCTCCAAATGAACAATCATGTTGTGAAGAAAATTGCTTCAATAACGAGCTTCTTTGGTTTAAAAAAAATTAGCCGTGTCTAGCCATCAAATAATTGAAAAAGGACGTCTGAAAACTGGAAGATTAATGTCATGCCAACAATCAATGTCATCCCAAGTTTTAGAAGCAACAGAACAAACTACAAAAAGATGAGTCACGTCTTCAACCGAAGTAAAGCAAAATGGGCACATAATGGTCTAAATATCAAAACCTTTCCTACTTAAATTCCAGCGAGTAGGCAAGCGAACTAAAAGAAGTCTCCAAACATGTATACTCACCTTCTTCGAGGTAATTTGGTTGTTAAGAATTTACAAACCCATAAGGACACAAGCTATACGCGCGTACAAATTTAAAATTGGTAAAGCGGGATTAAACTAGAGTTGGTAAAGCATGTAGTGTTGTGTTAAAAGGGTCCTGTACAACACGATACACTTAACCAAAAAATATCATTTACTAACACAAACGTGTTTGATAAGCGGGCTACACAACACGTTTAACACGATCAAACATAACTAGTTCAATAACACAAAATAATAAGACACGTTCAACAAGATTCACTAAACATTATTAAAAAATAATAAGACACAATTAACATGATAAAATAGGTTACCAAAAATTACAATATGTATTTAGTTATTTATAAAACTACGTCATTTTGATAAACGAGTCATAAACGTATCGTGGCAACTTATTAACCCATTTAACACAACAAGTTAAACGAGTTACGTGTATCAAAAACGAGTTAAACAGGTTGAACTTGTTTAGACACGTTTTAGTTGTGCCATTAATGTGTCGACCCATCTAACTCAATATCATGTTAACACGTTGTGTCATAAATTATCAGTCTTAGATAAAAAAAAACAAATCAATGTAACAGATAAACGACATAGAACACCTCTAGATACGATCATGGCCCCTAGCCATAGTATACTTTATAGCCAAAGGACCCCCACAACTCTCGATCTTAAAAGGTTGCTTGATCCTCAAATAACAATCAATCTTCACAACTCTAATAATTTGCTCACTCCACCTTGGTGAGTATGTAGAGAGATGTTATGTCTTAATCACATGCCCGCTCCCTTATCTCCACAAAGAATCTTTGGAATTTTAAACCACAAGATTTTGTTCTTATTCTCTTAAAATCATTTTAAAATACACATTTCAATTTTTAAAGAAATAAATAAATAACATAATAATACATGCATTTTCATGACTACATATAAAAAACAATTCTTGAACCAAACAAAATACACCAAATAAACAAAAAACCTCACATGATATACACCTTTTTTAGAAACAATACCACCAAAGTTCAAAATATGATACAACCAATATCCTCATAAAGTTAAAAAGGTAGGCCGAGCCCAAAACCTAAAATCTTACTTCAAGAATCAAAAAATCATTACTTTACTAAATACCCATCTCAATCTGAAGAACCCCATCAAATCAATCTTCAAAATGTTTCATACCCATGATTTAAATTTTTAATTTTTAATCCACCCACAAACCCAAATCAAGAATGTGTTATCCATCACCCACAAAACCCTTTTTCCTGTTCTTGTTCTTGATTTTCATCACACAAGTGGGTGAATCTGCACCAGACAACACCAACTTGGTGTACAAAGGATGTGCACAGCAATCTTTACAAGACCCAAATGGGGTTTACTCATCTGCACTTTCTGCCATTTTTGGAACCCTAATTCAACAATCTTCAAAAGCAAAGTTCTTCAAGACTGTTAGTGGCAGTGAGCAAGCAACAATCACTGGTATTTTTCAGTGTAGAGGGGATCTGAGCAATCTTGATTGCTACAATTGTGTGAGCAGGTTGCCAATCTTGATGGACAAGCTTTGTGGGAAGACTGTGGCTGCAAGATTGCAGCTTTTGGGGTGTTATATGTTGTATGAAGTTGCAGGGTTTGCTCAGATTTCTGGGATGGAAATGCTGTACAAGACTTGTGGGTCAAGTAATGCTGGTGGGATGGGGTTTGAGGAGAGGAGGGATTCTGCATTTTCAGCTTTGGAGAGTGGGATTGGGGGTGGGAATGGGAATGGTGGGTTTTATACAACAAATTATGAATCTTTGTATGTTTTGGGGCAGTGTCAGGGGGATTTGGGGAATTCTGATTGTGGGGAGTGTGTGAAAAGTGCAGTGCAGAGGGCTCAAGTGGAGTGTGGGAGTTCAACTTCAGGGCAAGTGTATCTTCATAGATGTTTTATAAGTTATAGTTATTACCCTAATGGGATACCCAACCCCAAGAAATCTTCATCATCTTCTTCATATTCTTCATCTTCTTCATATTATTCACCATCTTCTTCATCAGGTATGGTTTTAGTTATATCATTATTAGCACTTTTTGTATGGTTTTTACTTCTTTTACATGTCAAAGGAAAAAAAAAGATTTTTGGAGCTGGGTCTTGGTGCGAGCAGCCTCTCTACCTTTGTTGACAGCATTATTAGCACTTTATGTATGGTTTTTTACCTTAGTTGTCATGGCGCATAGGCGCACTCAAGGCACAACGGCCTATCCCGGAGCCTAGTCACAAGGCACAAAAAAAGCTGACGGTTTTTTTAAGCCAGGAGCACAGTATAAAAATACTATTTTTAAGGGTTTTAGACATGTTTAAGGGCTCCTTTAGGCTTTTTTTTTTAGGTTGATTAGGTGTTTTAGATAAGTTCAAACAACTTCAGAAGATTTTTTGGCTGGAAAACCGATAGCCTGAGAGTGTGCCCTTCCAGGCGAGGCGCAATGCCTGCGCTGCGCCTAACGCGCTTTTGACAACATATGTTTTTACTTCGTTTTGTGTGTAAAAAAAGGTTTTTGGAGCCGGGGTCTCAGTGGAGCAGCCTCTCAATCTTCCTGGACAGTATTACTAGCACTTTTTGTATGGTTTTTTTCTTCGTTTTACATTTCAAAGAAAAAAAAGGATTTTTGTAGCCGGGGTCTCAGTGTGAGCGTCCTGGACAGTATTATTAGCATTTTTTGTATGATTTTTTACTTAGTTTTACGTGTAAAAAAAGGAATTTGGAGCGGGAGTCTCAGTGGGTGCAACCTCTCTATCTTCCTGCATAGTAGCGCTATGAGTGGATTTTACTGGTTTTGATTAAATCTGAAGTTTGAGGAATGATTTGCTGTGGTTTGCAGGGACAGAAGGGTCAAATACAGGGAAAACAGTGGCAATTATCTTGGGAGGTGCAGCTGGAGTTGGATTCATAGTAATATTTGTATTATTTGCTAAGAATTTAGCAAAGAAACATGATGGTGAGTGAATTGAACTTGAATTGAGTGTGATTAAACATATTTGTTTGGTGATTTTATAGTTTTTTTTTATGCAGATTATTGAAGGGGGGAGATGAGTGTTGTTGATATGAACCAAGAACCAGAGATCCAATTTTTGAGTTGGGTTCTTTCTTTGGTCTTTTTCAAATCCATTAGTTGAATTATAAATTTTGGTATATTTAGAAGGAAATGGGAATGTTTGTTAATGGTGGAAAAGATGAAGGAAAGATGTAATATTCATTTATGTTGTGAGACTTGGCCATATATGCTAATTGTTCATCCTTTCAATCTCTTTCTCCAATTGGAGTGTTAACGAAAATTTTAAATTGATCGGTGGACTACTATACTTTGACGTGGTTTAGCGCTTCTCTTTGATTAAACACTTACAAGTTACAAGAGTTATTGTTTGTTGGGCATAATGTGAAGCACATGAGAAACACATAGAATCAAGAAAATGTATTGTTATGTTCAAATTAAGTTGATGGTAAACTACATTTGCTTTATCAATTTGAATCTGAAAAAGAATAATTGAACACTATATGGAAATGATCCTAATCTATGTTCGGTGTTAATTAACAAAACGATAATCGATGATTAACAACGTACCATTATTTGGAAGCATGAGTGCTTAAAAATGAATGGTGGTCTACGTGACAATCGTTTGTATGTTTGTTGAGAGCGGTGAGATGGTGGTCTACGTGACAATCGTTTGTATGTTTGTTGAGAGCGGTGAGATGTTGCTAGACATGTTGAATCTTGTTTAAAAGTGTAGGTTGAATCTTGTTTAGAAGTTAATTATTTTCTTACTTAATATAAAATCAAAAATATTTTTAAAACCCTTTAAATTGATTGAATCTAGTTTGAAGTGAAAAATTAGCTTTATCTGCTATCAATTTCAAAAGATTTTTTTTAAAAGATTATTATAATTATATTCTCAACATTTTTATAAAGCTTTTTATTTAAGTAATCACTAATTATAGTTTGAGTTGGTAGGTTGTTCATAAACCGCTAAAACGAACCAAATCACCCAAACCGAAGCAAATCGATGGTTTAGCCGGTATGAAGTTTGTACTGCTCAGTTTATGGTTTACAGTTTACAGTTTGAAAAACGTTTTGATTTACGGTTTGAAACTTGAAATCGCCGTGGGTAAAAAAAATTCTCATAGGAATATGCAATTATAACCATAAATATATATAAATATATATATATAACTATACAATACATAGATAAAACAGTTAAATAATTAATAAATAATAAATAAGCCGAACCCGAACCAAACTCGAGTTTAAACCAAGCTTGAACTTGAAAAGCTATTCACGAGCAGATCTCAAACTTTACAAATAAAGAGCACAATGAACATATTGGTCTATTTTAACATGCAAATAAAACTGTGGTGGTTGGTTTGGATACCCTAGAAAATAGTAAAACATTCCTAAATTTGGAAGCTTTTTCACCCAATTATCTAATGTTGGTTTCCAGAGTTCATCTTGTGTCCTCCCGGATCTTTCACGGTGACACCACCTTTAATTTCCCCTATCAATGGTGTCAACAACTATTTATATCATTCTGAATCAAGATGGTTCCAAACAACAATCCACATCAATTGTTGGAGGTCACAGTTATGTCAGCCCAAGATTTGGAGCATGTCGCTCGAAAAATGAAGACGTATGCCACCGCATGGGTTCATTCCACACGAAAACTCTCCACCTGCATCGATAACCAAGGCAACAACAATCCGACATGGAACGACAAGTTTGTTTTCCGGGTGAATGAGGAGTTCCTCCGAGATGAGACCTCGGGGATCAACGTCGAGATATACAGCTCCCATTGGTTTCGTGACGTCCTGGTTGGGACTGTCAGGGTTCTTGTTGGTAATGTTGTTCCCCCTCCTCGACAGTTTTATAACACATACAATGGTCGGACACGATGCGTGGCTCTCCAAATACGTCGTCCTTCTGGTCGTCCACAAGGGATATTGAACATCGGGGTGGCGGTGCTAGATAGTTCCATGAGGAGTATGCCTTTGTGCAGGCAAATGAGAGGGTCAGCTGTTGGTTTTCGTGACGTGATGCGAATGGACGATGACGAGCCCCACTGTGATCCCAGTCATCAATCATGTAACATTGTCCATGAGGTTCAAAACAGTGTTGTGAATGTTAGGCTGTAATTGTAGTTTGAGTCAATGACATATTATAATAGTTGAGGGTTAGTATTGTAAATGTTGTAACAACTTAACTACCCTTTCAGTTAGTGTTAAGCAACTACTTAAACAAGGCTGTGAAGAAGAAACGGTATCTGTTAAGGACTGAAACCATTGCAAGGCATGGGACTTGTCCCACATCAGTTGTACGGGCGATAAATGTGGGGTTTATAGACCAAACGGGCTGCCTCACCCACCAGACTAGTCATTTGATGAGTTCTCCTGTTTGGTCTTTAATAGTATCGGAGGTGGCACGGATGATGATGATGATGGAAAGAATATATCCTTTGGAAGACGACATGAGAGTTTCGTTTTGGACGAGTGGAGCTTGGATGATACCGAGTTAGGATTACAGTCAAAATTTGACCGATGGAGGTCGAGTTGCCACCGTGGTGGGTCCTACTAGCAATTCCGTCTAACTATTCAATCGGGCGGTTTTTGCTTTGATTTTGTTTCCTTTCAAACATTAGAAACCATTTTTATGACAAAAATCTGTACAGATTTCACTTTTTTTATAAATAAAATCCACTTAATAAATAGCGGCTTAGTTTCGGTCTGCTAAAAGCATTAACAGATAAACACAGCATAAGAACTAAAGGAGGCAGGATGAAACGGGTCGGGCATGTTAATTAAAACGTTGTCCGCAAGAACCATATACACACTCATACCTATTGATCTAACTGTACATATAAGGCGGTTATGTAACTGTTTTTCTATTTCCCTTAATATCTTCAATACACTAAGCACAAATGCTCAAATTTGTACTTACAGTTCTTTACTTAAAATTAGTTCTCTAATTAATACCCCTATGTTAAGATAACATCAGGTTTACATACACAAAGAACCAGTTGTTTGTGTTACAATAACAATGATGTTACATGCAGAACGAACCACTTATAAGTAACCTGGTTGCATTGTTTTCTCTAATAAGAAATGTGACAGAGCGCAGCAGACCCTAATCCTTTTGTTTCGGCTAAATGAAGACTTGTGACCTTATTACACAGAGCCGCACTTATTTCATGAACAAATTACCAAATATTACAGAGAGCCGCGCTTATTCTAACTTTAAAACTTACAAGGTTGCATCACTGAAAGGTCAATGCAGAAACTCTCTTGGATCAGTAACAAAACCAGTCAAAGCCGAAGCTGCAGCAGTATAAGGAGAAGCTAGATAAATTTGACCTTCTTTGTGTCCCATTCGACCCGGAAAGTTTCGGTTAGTGGTTGATAAGCAAACCTGCCATCATCAATCATCAGATTAGTTGAAAGATTCATACTTTTAAGGTTAACTCGGAAGTTTCCACATCCAAAACTGAAGATAGATTTACACAAGATTAACACACTTGCCTGAGGTTCATTCATGCGTGCATACGTATCGAGTGGACCGCCGACGCAAGCACCACAAGTAGGACTCCTAGGTGAATCACAGCCAGCTTGTTCAAATATTTGGGAACATGTTTTGCCACCAGATCCTGGCACTGGTAGGGTATACAAGTCCATCCACACCTACCAAATAGTGTATGGTTATAACAATATTTCAAGCATAAGTCGCGTTAAAGTTGTGAAAATATCAATACCCTTGGTAGTATTAACTTATAAACATAACACTACAAAGCAAACCTTTTGAGTAGCTGGGACAATGAATGTAGGAACTTTGACCTTATCGCCCTGCACGTTATATGAACGGTTTACTTAAGCATAATATGTATGAGGAGCATCTGCGGTTATAGCAGGATTTGATTTTCCAGAAAGCTTACAGAAGCTAGCAGAACTCTAGCAGCAGCTATAAAATCCTCGGTCTTGCCTCCAGTGCACGATCCAATATATACTCTGTCTAGTTTTACATCTTTGCATTCCCTTGCTAAACAACGATTATCAGGAGAATGCGGCTGCAGGTTAAAACAAGAACATATTTACATGAAACTGCACATGCTTGACCAAATCTTAATTCATTGTCGACAAAGGGCGATATATTAACCTTTGCCACAAGCGGTTCCAGTTTCGTGACATCAATTCTGTACTCGGCAAGATATCTGTATACAACGTTGAATAAGACATTCCTTTTAAAATGCATTGATACTGGTGGGTAGGGGTGTGAATTTCTTACATGACATGAACCTGACACGGTACTTGGTTTGGGTTAGTTTCATGTTGAACCCGCGAACATGTTTAGCTAAAAGGGTCGTGTTTGGGTTGACCAGACAGGTATGAAGGTTGACCCATTTAATTTTTTTTATTTTTATAATTTTTTTAAAAAAGTGTGTGTTACGTCATAACTTAAACTAATTGGTATTTTATAACCAAAATTTAAAAGATAAAAGAAAATTTGAGCAGTGAGGTTTTTATTTAAGCGTAAATGTTTATATGTATTATATTTTAGATTGTACAGTTGTAATTTTAGAGTACTAATATGCAAAAAATAAAACAAAGAATATCAGGTTAAACGGGTTTAGTTCGTGTCAACCCGCAAATACACATGTGGTGTTTAGTTCATGTGTCTAACACGATTGTCAGATTCATGTTGTATTTGGGTTCCTATTAAATTTTCGGGTTCGTGTCAAACTCAACCCGCCAGCCCACGAACACGACCCATTTAACACCCATTATGTTGAGTGCAACCCAATCCCACAATGGTAAATGAAAGAAAGTGAATGCCTATATATAAGCCTATGAGTTACTCCTTCAGTCCCTAGATTTCCAATTGTTTTTAGAGTGGGACACCATGTGGTCTTATACATTAGGCAAATGGGCTAAGAAATCGGTCCTATCACATACAACATGATTAAGGATTAAGTTACCCTGCTTGAGCATCACTGTAGACTGGTTCATATGACAGAGAAGTTTTGTCCTGAAATGAAAGTGTCTTATTGCTCAATTTCCAGTAAAACTGCGTCAACCGAAGTATAATTACCAAACTAACCTCGAGGTATGCAAAGGTAGTAGCATCGGCTGGAACAATACCATTCTTACCCCCGGCTTCAACAACCATATTGCATAATGTCATTCTTTCTTCCATCTATATAATGCAAATCAGAAGATAAATAAAACATTCTGCAAAAATAGTCGTATACTATAAATAAAAGTCAAACATGACTTACGGATAGACTCTCAACAGTTGTACCAACAAACTCCATTGCTTTATATGTTGCACCAGCTACTGATATTTCACCGATTATCTGCAAATGCATGATTGGTTAACTAAGATTGTGAGTTTGATGAACGGTTATTGTGATAAGGTCATCAAACTTACTTGCAGAATCAAATCCTTTGCAAGTAGATAATCAGGCATTTCTCCATCCAACACAAATCTTAAAGTTGGAGGCACCTATTAAACATGGTCATGAAGGAAAAAAGAAAGTGTCACATACGAAGACAGCATATTTATAAAATTAAAAAATATACAACCTTTTTGTATTTTGTTTGTTAAGAAAAACATGTGCCATTCAGTTAAAAAAAATACAGGATATCAAATCATTTACAAACCTTGAGCAAAAGTTTTCCTGTCCCTAGCACAAAACCAGCATCTGTACTTCCAATTCCTGTAGCAAACTGGCCGAATGCTCCAGCTGTACACGTGTGAGAATCAGTCCCGACTAGGATCTGAAGGAAGAGTATAAAGGAGTTAATGGAATCTGGAACATGTCATAGTGTAACTTATCATTTAAAAAGGGCAAAACTGTGTGGATAACCAACTTTCTGGCTTGTTCTGTTTCAAGTGATCTACTTTATATTCATCATATTAAACCTTTTAATCTGTCTGACCTGTATGAAAGTTTGATCTTTTGGGTGACCCATATGAAAACTTTGATCCTTTTTGGGTAACCCGTATGAAAGTTTGATCCTTTTTGGGTAACCCATATGAAAAGTTTGATCCTTTTTGGGTAACCCATATGAAAATTTTGATCCTTTTTTGGGTGAGCCGTATGAAACGTTTGGTCCTTTTTGGGTGACCTATGAAAAGTTTGATTCTTTTTTAGGTGACCCATATGAAAAGAATGATCCTTTTTGAGTAGCCCATTAGAAAAGTTTGATCCTTTTTTGGGTGATCCGTATGAAAAGTTTGATCGTTTTTTGGGTGACCCGTATGAAACGTTTGGTCCTTTTTGGGTGACCTATGAAAAGTGTGATCCTTTTTTGGGTGACCCGTATGAAAAGTTTGATCCTTTTTGGGTAACCCATATGAAAAGTTTGATTTCTTTTTGAGTGACTCGCATGAAAAGTCTGAATCTTTTTTGGGTGACCCGTATAAAAAGTTTGATCCTTTTTGGGTAACCCATATGAAAAGTTTGATCCTTTTTCTGGTGACCCGTATGAAAAGTTTGATCCTTTTTGGGTGACCCGTACGAAAAGTTTGTTCCTTTTGGGGCAACCCGTACACGTTTGAACCTTTTCAGGTGACCCATATGAAAAGTTTGATCCTTTTTGGGTGTAACTTAAGTAGGTTACCTAAACTGAAATCAGACAGAAGTTGGATACATGCATTTAGCCTTTTTAAAATATACTGGTAGGGGGAAGGGGAACCTCTCCAGGTCTGCAATGGCCTTCTTGTGCAAGAGCAATATGGCATACACCTTTATAATCAGGATTAGCCTGTAAAATTTATATTATCATTTTTTCAACCGCCAATGTACATGAAAATAACCGCATTTTGAGGCAAACAGAAATGATTTTACCTTGAAATTGCTACGATCAGTTATATCATAGAAATACTTGATGGTTTGCTCGTTGGCGAAGTCCCTCAAGATGCCAACATTTCGGTTTGCTCTTTCATCACTTGTGAATATATAATGATCGGGTACGAGGACAACCCTTTCACGGTCCCAAACCTTAATATATTCAAATTCATTCGGTTTAAATTACAAGGAATGATGAAAGTAGCCATTTAGTTAAGTTTGTTATACCTCTATAGTCATGTGAGAACAGATTCACATATGTAGTAATGAGATATGCGACTTTATTATCTTTACTCGCTTATCAATTTTAAGTAGGAAAGTAGTACATAACCATGGGTTACATGACTACAAAAAAAAGATGCGCGAACCAGGTTCACGTAACATTTTATGGAAGACAAAAAGACATTTTTGAAGGATGCGTGAGCACAAAAGACAGACATTCGAATCTGATTCACACAACATTTATTTATGGTATGGCTTTTGTATGTGATGAGGAGCTTATCCAGAAGTTAGTGAACTCCTACCTGGACCAGCTAGACAGGGGAAAACAGGGCAAAAAAGGCCCAAACTTGAAACAGACATAACTTGGGCTACATTTGAAGTTACGGGGCCCGTAACCAGTGGACGGAAAGGTGTCGATGAGCCGGATCATGTGGCAGGTGGCTTACATCAGTTTGGCCCAGCTGTCTGACCCAATTCCATCATTAAGGGACCCCATTTCTCCAATCAATGATTTTCCCCAAATTTCTCAATTTCCAACGCTTTCCTTTTTAGTACAAAACGCGTGAATCCTTGATTGATGTAATTTGCGCGTTTATTTTTAGTTTCAATTTCAGCTTTAATTGATTGATTTTTAATTTCAAAAATTTTACAAAGCTGTCAAATTTTGCATTCCCATGTAATATAGGTTTCAGTTTTATAATAAAAATTCCTTAGAGTTCATTTTTGATGTGCTTCCGCTCTGCTTCAGATTATCAACCGTAAAGCTCGATACTTAACTAAAGATTTACATATCTCATGACTACATGCGTGAAATTGCCTGAACAAAAAGTTAAACACATAACAAAGAAAAGGCTAAAGTCGGGTACCTTTGCATTGTCACCAAACTCTTTCTTGAAAACACCAATAGCACCTGGTCCCAACCCATCATGAGTCATCAAAACGTCAACGTTGACCCAAACATTCTCACCAGGGCTCAACTGGGTTCTTTCAGAAGCTCGAGCAAACATTTTCTCTGTCATAGTCATCCCACTTTTCACCTGCAAGATCAAATCCAACCAATTCATCAATAAACCAAATCAAAGACACAGATACATATATGATCAAAAAGAAAAGAACCCAACTGAGCCAGTTGTCGATGGTTTCGATGTTTGTGGTATCATCACTGCAAGGATCTTTGTTGAAGCTTTCTTTTGCTTGGAAATTGAGATCTGAAACGAGGGTTGTGAAGAGATGAAAGATGAAGTCGCCATTGATAAATGATTTGAGTGGAACTGTTGCTGGTCATGTTATGTTATGAATGAGAAAGTACTGGTAGTTATGGTAAGGTTGGTTGACAGCAAGCTTGCAATAAATTGATTAAAGAATAGAACAACGTGTAAACACATGCTCTGGTACATAAATTTTTTTATTTTAAAATCAAAATTTATAAGGACACAAACATGTTTACATATTGAAGTCAACCCAAATCAGATCTTGGCTTGATCTCAAAAGATAATTTAAATTAAAAAACAAACTTACATAAAAGAATAAAAATGAAAATATTTAGAGTAAACTGGTATTTTAGTCCATGAGGCTTAGTAAAATTACAGTATCAATTCAATTTGTTTTTCGCCATTTCAACCATGTTGGAGTTTTGGGTAAAAAATGTGTTTACAAAAATGACTTTTTTATCAATTTTGGACAGAAATAAGTATATGTAAATAAGGTTAATATTATTATATCTTTATGGGTTTGTGTTCTCTTAAGTGAGACCTTCTCTAGGAAACAAACCGCGTCCAAAACGGAGTTAAGATGAATGAGATATCGCAGCTCAAAGTTGAGTATTTAGAGCTGAAATAATTCAGCTTTTCTTAAGTAGAAAAGTGAGAAAAGTGGGGAAAACGTGTGGGATGAGAAACCTTAAAGTGGTTTATGAGGTGGAGCATTTCATTAGGATTGTTACCTTATAAGGGATGACACTCATTGGGAACCAGGAGGGTTCGCATCCAACGTGCCCGAGCACGGGCTCGAGACGAGGGCGATGGACGTAATTTGGCGTTTTGATGGCACACTTTGCACTTCGCCCGCTTGATAGCCGCCTTAGTACTTTTGACTAGCTACGAGAGGTCTGGATTCAGTACCCGGGCACATGGCGGGTGACGTGGTGTGGCATCCGTGTGCAGTGTGTGTCCGCGTGTCCGGATCTGGCGGATGGATTCTGGTTGACCGGATCTGGGCGATCCGGCCCTGCCAGACCTCCAGGTGCTCGTTCTGGCGGGTCCTCGTGTCCGGATCTGGCGCGTTCTGGCGGATCCGCGTCCCACTGCAGTAGCTACGCGTTTTGTCTGCTGAACTGTTTCAGCTCTTCAGAGTTAAGAATTGACAGTTTCGAATCAGAATTCAAAAACCAAATAAAGAGCATTGAAGACGGTTAATACTCTTTATTTTTCGTTTTTAATTGTTTCAGTTGTTACAATTCTTTTTCATGTATAAATACCAACTCAGGCTTGGCATTTTGAAAACACAGATCGACACTACACAAATCAGCAAAACACAACAATAATTTTGTCTTCTACTCTCTTTCTCTCAAGGTACCTTTCGGGTTTAGAGTCCTCACCGGATATACGAACAGCTTCGGCCGTTGTACCCTAGGAAACAATCAAGTTCTCTTGGGAGACTCGGAATTTATTTTAAGGGACCCGTGTTAAACAGGAAGCCTCGGTCACGAAATTAGTTTTCGTTTATTGTATTTTTACATTTCTTTTATTTCAATTGTAAAAGTATTATAATTTACTGCTTTCTTTATTTCTTGTATTGTAAAAGGAATTTATACAAGTGTTAGTCTTTATATTTTTGGCGAACGGTTCCTACAGACACTTCGTCAATTAATATTAAGGGAGACGGCGTTAACCACTTCAATCGCACAACAAATTCATAGGAGTCGTCGTTCAATGAAAAAGAACAATAAATAAATAAAAAACCTCGAGGTCCGTCCCTCGTGAGGGACGGATCCTAATGTTACAAGCAGAACGAACCATTTATAACTAAATCGGTCGATTTTTTTACGCTAACAAGAAAAGTGACAGAGCACAGCTAACCCATAATCCTTTAGATTTGGCTAAACGACTTGCCACCTTATTGCAGAAAGCTCATTGAAGAAACTCTCTTGGATCAGTAACAAACCGGTCAAAGCCGAAGCTGCAGCAGTATAAGGAGAAGCTAGATAGATCTGACCTTCTTTGTGTCCCATTCGACCCGGAAAGTTTCGGTTAGTGGTTGATAAGCAAACCTGCCATCATCAATCATCAGATTAGTGAAAAGATTCGAAAACCACAGACAGATAGATAGACAGATTTACACAAGACTAACACACTTGGGTATGTGCTTGTCAAGAAACTACTTGCCTGAGGTTCATTCATGCGTGCATAAATATCGAGTGGACCACCAACACAGGCACCACAACTAGGACTCCTAGGTGCATCACATCCAGCTTGTTCAAATATTTCGGAACACGTTTTACAACCAGATCCTGGCACCGGTAGAGTGTACAAATCCATCCACACCTGGAAAATGTTGTAAAGTTATAACTATCTTTCAAGCATCAAGCGTAAGCGCGCACTGCAGCACAAATCAAACCTTTTGAGTAGCCGGGACGATGAATGTAGGAACCTTGACCTTATCGCCCTGCACGTTATATGAATGGTTTACTCTTTACTTAACATAATATTATTCACACAGATAATCCTACAAAATATGTATGGGCTACATTTGGGGTTGTTTGGATGTGCGTTTTGAAAGTAACTGTAATATCCGGCTGTTTTAATAACACGGGCTATAACAGAATTTGAATTTCCAAAATGCTTACAGAAGCTAGAAAAACTCTAGCAGCAGCTACAAAATCCTCGGTTTTGCCTCCAGTGCACGATCCGATGTATACTCTGTGTAGTTTAACATCTTTGCATTCCCTTGCTAAACCACGATTATCTGGAGAATGAGGCTGCAAATTCAAACAAGAACATGTGTAGATGAATCTGCCCATGCTACATTTGACCATTGTTAATTCATTGTCTACACTGCATTAAAGAAAGGGCGTTATATTAACCTTTGCCACAAGCGGTTCAAGTTTCGTGACATCAATTCTGTACTCGGCAAGATGTCTGTATACAAAGTTGAATAAGACACCTTCTAAATGTATTGATATTGTTGGGTAGGGGCGTGAATTTCTGACATTACACGAACCTAACACGGAATTCGTGGTTTGGGTTTAGTCGAAACGGGCTAGGGTCAGTTTTGGTTCGAACCCCTGAACACGTTTAGCTAAACGGGTCCTGCTTGGATTGACCCGGTGGGTTTGCAGGTTGACCTGTTTAACTCGTTTTTTTTAACAGTGTGTTGTGTCATAACTTAAACTAATTGATATTTTATTTATACTTTTGGTTGTAAATGTTGAGTATTAATATGCAAGAATTTTAAATAAAGAAAATAGGTTCATGTCATGTAAGGGCTCCTGTCAAATTTTCAGGTTATTGTCAGATTCAACCCGCCAACCTAAAAACACCACCCATTTAACAGCCATACTGTTGGGTGCAACCCAATCCCACAAGGGTAAATGAAGAAAGTGAATGCCTATATATGAGCCTATGAGTTACTCTCTCAGTCCCTCGATTTCCAGTTGGTTTTCGAGCAAGAAACCATGTGCTCTAATATATCAGGCAAACGGGCTACTAAAATCAGTCCTATCAGATGTAGATTGACATATAAGCAGAAAAGTCATCAAATTTTATAAGACTAAAGATCAAGTTACCCTGCTTGAGCATCACTGTAGACCGGTTCATATGACGCAGAAGTTTTTCCCTGAAATGGAAGTGTCTAATTGCTCAATTTCCAGTAAAACAACATCTACCTATGTAACGTTATCAACTAACCTCGAGGTACTTGAATGTAGTAGCATCGGCTGGAATAATACCGTTCTTACCCCCAGCTTCAACCACCATATTGCATAATGTCATTCTTTCTTCCATCTATATAAAGCAAATCAGAAGATAAGTAAAACATTCTGCAAAAACATATGTGTACTATAAATAAAAGTCTAACATGACTTACGGATAGACTTTCAACAGTCGTACCAACAAACTCCATTGCTTTATATGTTGCCCCGGATACTGATATTTCACCAATGATCTACAAATGCAAGGTTAGTGAACCAAGAGTGTTAGTTTGATGAGTGGTTATTATAATATGGTCATTCAAACTTACTTGCAGAATCAAATCCTTTGCAAGGAGATAATCAGGCATTTCTCCATCCAATACAAATCTTAAAGTTGGAGGCACCTATTAAAGATGGTTATAAAGGGAAAAAAAACTGTCACTACATAGACCGTGTGCTTACAAAGTTATAATACATATAAATGTTTTGTTTGTTATGAAAAAGATATGCTAGTTTTCCTGTCCCTAACACAAAACCAGCATCCTGTAGCAAACTGGCCAAATGCTCCAGCTGTACACGTGTGAGAATCAGTCCCGACCCGACTAGGATCTGAAGGCAGAGTGAAAGGAGTCAGTGGAATCTGGAACATGTCATAGTGTAACTTGGCATTTAAAAGGATAACCAACTTTCTGTCTTGTTCTGTTTCGAGTAATCTACTTTATATTAATAATATTACGCCTTTCTAATTTGGGTCACCCGTACAAAAGTTTGATCCTTTTTGGGTGACCCGTTTGAAAAGTATGATCCTTTTTGTGACCTGTATAACAAGTTTGATATATTTTGGGTGACTAGTATGAAACATTTGATCCTTTTTGGCTGACATGTACAAAAAGTTTGATCCTTTTTGGTGACCCATATGAAAAGTTTTAACTTTTTTGGGTGACCTGTATGAAAAGTTTGATCCTTTTTGGGTGACGGT
Source organism: Smallanthus sonchifolius (assembly GCA_023525975.1). NCBI lineage: Eukaryota > Viridiplantae > Streptophyta > Magnoliopsida > Asterales > Asteraceae > Smallanthus > Smallanthus sonchifolius. Next base: position 28,223,704 of record CM042029.1, on the reverse strand, counting down.
GACCCGTATGAAAAGTTTGATCCTTATTGGGTAACCCATATGTAAAGTGTGATCCTTTTTGGGTGACGGCCCATACGAAAAGTTTGAACCTTTACAAGTGACCCATACAAAAAGTTCGATCCTTTTACCTAAACTGAAGTCAGACAAGAGTTTTTTTTCTTTTGGTAATGATGAGAACCCATTAATGGAGTACTCACGGCATCAGGAAAATCGCAGCTTGCTAGAGGGGATCAGGTGCTTACCACTACACCAGTTGGATACATGCATTTTGCCTTTTAAAATATACTAGATCAAACTAATTAGTTCGGGGAAGCAGAACCTCTCCAGGTCTGCAATGGCCTTCTTGTGCAAGAGCAATATGACAATCACCTTTATAATCATGATTAGCCTGTAAAATTTATATTATCATTTTTTCAACCACCAATGTACATGAAATTAACTGAGTTTTGAGACAAACAGAAACAATTTTACCTTGAAGTTACCACGATCGGTTATATCATAGAAATACTTGATGTTTTGCTCATCGGCGAAATCCCGTAAGATATCAACATTTCGCTTTGCTCTTTCATCACTTGTGAATATAAAATGGTCCAGTATGAGGACAACCTTCTCCCGGTCCCAAACCTTTATATATTCAAATTCATTAGGTTAAAACTAAGATAATATCATAAAAGTTAATATTTTTATACCTCTATAGTCATATCACAACAAATTCACATCTATAGTCAGGAGATAGGCGACTTTACAGTCGTGTCTCTATCTTTACTCACGTATTATTTTTCAGTCCGAAAGTAGTACATAAACCATGAGTCACACGAGTACAAAATACACGAATCTTGTTCGCACATTATTTATTATGGAAGACAAAAACACATTTTTAAGGGATGCACGAGCACAAAAGGCACACACTTGAATCTGATTCGCGTAACATTTATTTCTGATATATCTTTTTGTATGATCATGAAAATTAAAGGCTGAAACACAACTAAAGATTCGAGTAGGCCTGCAAATGAACTGAACGTTCAGTAAACCGGTCGACAGGAAGTTCATTTATGTTCACAAGCATGAACAAAAATACATGCTCTCGTTCATGTTTGTTTCGTTTACAGGGCCTAGATTCGCGTATCTCATGGACCTCAAACATTATGGGTACCTTTGCATTGTCACCAAACTCTTTCTTGAAAACCCCTATAGAACCCGGGCCACAAACATCATGTGCCATCAAAATGTCAACGTTGACCAAAACATTCTCACCAGGGCTCAACTGGGATCTTTTAGAAGCTCGAGCAAATATTTTCTCTGTCATTGTCATCCCAATTTTCACCTGCAAGATCAAATCCAACCAATTGATCAATAAACAAATCAAAGACAGAGACATATATGATCAAAAAGAAAAGAACCCAACCGAGCCGGTTGTCGTTGGTTTCGATGTTTGAGGTGTCATCACTGCAATGATCTTTGTTGAAGCTTTCTTTTGCATGGAAATTGAGATCTGAAACGAGGGTTGTGAAGAGATGAAAGATGAAGTCGCCATTGATGAATGATTTGAGTGGAACTATCAAATAGTGGTAGTTATTACTTATATTACAGCTTGGTGGACAGCCAGTGGCGGAGCTTGAAAATTTTTGCAGGGGGGCTGGGAATTTTTTCATATGGGAGGCCGGAACTATAAAATTTTCGGTCGAATACATATAAATTAACACTACTGAACGAAAAATCGGCCGAATACGTATATATTAACACTTCTGAACGAAAAATCGGGGGGGGGGGGGGTGGGGCCCCCTCAGGCCCTTTATATCCTCCGCCCCTGTGGACAGCTGCCTTGTAACAAATTATTTAAAAAATTGAGTAACGTGTAAACGCATGTTCTAATGCATAAACAAGTTAACATGTTGAAGTCAACGGAAATCACATCTTGTGTTTGATCCCAAAAAAGATATTATAAATTTATAAAACTTACATGAAGAATCAAAAAGAAAATATATATTATGAAAAACTCATTAAAATGACACTTTGACTAACAAAATTAATAAAATGATCATCAACTTTTTTTTATTTTCATATGTTCTTGTCACACCTTAAGTTTGAAAAGTTAGAATTACACAAATTTAAAGAACAGAAATCTTTTATACTATAGCGGAAGTTTACATACATACATTAATTACGATTTTGTTCTTGAAACAAAACTTATTACATGAGAGCTTAACTATGTTAAAAGATTAACTTGCCAAAAGCCTTGCCGATGCCGATCATAGCTTGTGATTTCCTCGGCTACTCGAAGCCGCTACATTCTCTCGAATGCATTGTTAAAACGGGTCAGTTTACACCGGTGAATTCTAAGTTTCTCATTACAAACGTATCAAGTATAAAGCCTTGAATTTGAAATGTTAGTGCATCAAAACCATTTCCTAACATATAATGTCGGACCTCTTGTGATCGCCCCAAGAATCATCTTACAATGTCATTATAATTACCCTAAGTATTACTACTTATACAAATACAATTATCTCATCTAGTGAACAAATCACTATTAGCTAGGCACTCTCATACGGGTCAAAACATTCTACCACATGGCCAAGTACAGGCGATCTCTAGTGTATGCATCGCTTTAGCTAGACATTACCGTATGAGCCGAATGGTAACTGCTTCTACATGCAAGGTAATAGGCATTAAATAAACATTCATTTCTGCACGATCATGTGTCAAACCATTTTCAATACCATTAAAATCACTTTCATACAAAAACATCATACTTGTATTTACATCAACTTTTTAATGGTAAAACATTCACATTAACATTCTTTAAAAAATCGTTCCATCTAAAAACATTTAAACATAAGGAAAAAAGTCTTAAAACTCACCTTACAAGATTCGAGGTATTAACACTCGTTAGCTTGACACAAGTTCTCGTTCCTTTGACACCCTATCAATAAAGATGTCCTAATACCAATTAATTACCCATAATAATGTATTCCCTAATTGTAACATCCTGAAAATCCATACGCAAATGGTTCGGGTTAATGGGTGACCCAACTCTTTATTAAATACTAGCTTAGAACCTATGTACTACAACGGCTGAAAAAATATTAATACAAAAAATTTTAAGTTAGGTAATGTAACACCCTTAATTGGAAGACCAATTAATAAAACATTTATACACACACGGAAGCTTTTGTCCTAGAATTTTTTTTTTTACACCTTCACGTACCGCGAAGAACTTGGGAACTCCCTTTGCGTACCGCGAGGGATTCCCAATTACGCCGTCTGCAGGAAGGGTTCTTCGCGTACCGCGAAGACCCACCTTTTGGCCTGTCCGCGGGAAGATCTCTCGCGTGGCGCGAGAGACTTCCTCCCCACCCTCGCGTACCGCGAGGGACCTGAGTAAACAGAAAGTTTACTCAGTTTGCCCAGTTCCAACACTTAGCCAATTTTCTACCATTTTTTAATTCATCTTGACACTAAAATTCCCAACACTTGGGTTTTGAACAAGTACTTTTATACCACATTTTTATACACCAAAAACACAATTCAAGTGTCGTTTAAACTACTTTACAAGGATTTTTCTTATAATCCCCAAAAAAACACCACAATTGGCATACGAGAATCCTTCCACTCCTCGGACTTGACTTGGACTTACATCGGAGCTTTACCTACAAAACCACATATATAAATCACCATTAGTAATGACGATAAACACATTCAACAAGTATTTACACTTGTTTTCACCCCTTTCACCCATTTGACCCGTGTGCACTCATTTGGTCAATTAAGGTTCTTAACACTTGCATTTCCACTACAAGTCTCATTCTTTTCATATTACATTCATTTACCACCACCCATTTGAAGTATTCCACACTTCTAATTAGGTTCACGACCTCTTGGTGCGAGTACCACAACTCGTCTTACCCGCACTTAGTGTATTTGACTCCAAGTCCACCCTTTGAAGTATTCCACACTTTTTATTGGGTTTACTACCTCTTGGTGCGAGTACCACAACTCGTCTTAACCGTACTTGGAGTATTTGACTCCAAGTCCACCCTTTGAAGTATTCCACACTTCTTATTGGGTTTACTACCTCTTGGTGCGAGTACCACAACTCGTCTTACCCGCACTTGGAGTATTTGACTCCAAGTCCACCCTTGGAAGTATTCCACACTTCTAATCCATCTTTTCACCAAATTATCACATTTTGTTTGACTATATACCACATAAGTCAATTACACCAAATTCATCACATTTACATATTAGATTGACTCTTTTCCACATAAGTCAATTACACCAAATTCACTACATTTACATATTAGATTGACTCTTTTCCACATAAGTCAATTACACCAAATTCACTACATTTACACATTAGATTGACTATTTTTCACATAAGTCAATTACACCAATCCACTATATTTACATATTAGATTGACTATTTTTCATATAAGCCAATTACACCAAATCCACTACATTTACATATTAGATTGACTATTTTCCACATAAGCCAATTACACCAAATTCACTATATTTTAATATTAGATTGACTATTTTCCACATAAGTCAGTTACATCAAATCCATCATATTAGTTTGACCTTCTACCACTAAAGTCAAATTAATACAATTCCAAACATACTTCATTCAAGCAATAGCCATACACATTAATTTCCTCTTATAGTATGCATACATATCACATACACCGCACATTTATCAACATTACTAAGTAAGTGCAAAGGCACTTACCTTTTGAGTTGGAAGATCTCGTGCCTCCTCCTCGGGTCACAATTTGATTACCTAAACATACACACCTAGTTTAGTAATCTAACATTCATCACCAACACATTATAATTGAGCCCACAACTCAATTTCCATTTCCAACCCAAACTGACCCGTTTGGGTTATCCCCATAACCAAACACCCTCTTTCAATACAAACTCATCCACTTGAGTTTTCTTTCCAATACCTTGACACTAATTTCTCATTCACTAACTTTTATTAGGTCAATTTTGTGTTTGCTCAAGTGTCTATTACCACCTAAACACTTAATCATTACTAATTTATCATTCTAGCATCATTATCCAAACACCCCCAATTTCACCCTAACTTTTCAAAATCAAAATCAAAGGGTTCTAGGATGTTAATCACCTCTCTTTACATTTAGTTTAGCTAGATTATCCACAATCTAACACTAATTTACCACATGTATACCATATTTCCGGATTTCTACAAAACCCCACCAACTAACACATTCAAAGTGAAATTAAAGGAAGGAAATCACTTACTTGATGCTAGAAGGATGATGTGCAAGCCAACACCTTCACAATTTCAAGCTCAAATGCACGAATTTGGCTTCAACTCCTCTTTCTCCTCTTTTCTCTTGCAAATGTCGATCCACACAAATGAGAGAAAATATTAATTTTGACTTCTTTTAGTCAAATATGGCAGATTTTCCATATTACAATTTCAGTCCCTCAACTTCCATTTCACCCACTTTCATCCTAAATTAGTTAAAAAAACTAATATAACCACATTACTAACTTGAAACCCACTTGTTTCAACTTATTTCTAATATATTATTTTCACCATAATATTTATTAGAATACTTATTTATTTATAACGAAACCCGAATTTTGGTTCGTTACAGGTAATTAGACTATTCAAAGTAATTTGACTTTCATTTAGTCTTTGAATGAAAACATAAGTTGGGTAATTAGATTTCAAAGTTTATTATAATATGAGATATTTTAAAATAAATGTGATTTATTAGTATAATTAATAATTTGTTTAAAAATATACTATTATTGGAAAGATAGAAACATATTTAATAAGAGAGAGAGGCAAGAAAAAAAATTATAAGAATGAATATGAAGGCGACACGTGACATTGAGAAACCTTCATTTATTATATAGTATAGATATAGATGATGATGAGAAAGGTTTGTTACGCATGGGGCGTCTTAACAACGGGTACGAGACGGTTAATCGTTTAAATAGATGACTCGAGATGGAAACGCGCGAAATGTAATGCGAGCGAGGGACCCAGATGGAACATTAAGAGGCTTAAATACCACCTAAAGGAAAGACCCTAGGTCATTCTTGACCTAGGTGTGCGAAATCGGAGGAGAGATGCAAGAGGATGAGCAAGACGACCATTGTAGTTCCGTGTGTTGTCTGCTCGACTGAGAACAAGAACACGATAGGGTAATTCCCATTTACATTCTTATCAATGCTTGCTTTCATTTATGTGTATATGGTTATCAGGAAGAGGATTGATGGCTGACTGTACGTGCTTGCATGGTATGTACATGCATGCATGGGACGGAATGCGGTTCGGGTGTTCGGGTTCTAAACGGGTCAAGGACGACCCGATACATGTGAACTTGTGGAAATAGGATGACCGATGGAGGAGATGAGGAGTGGGGTTTTATGTTACACGTTGTTCGACGTATGTTTTGAACGTGTCTGACCATGTGATCATGCGTTTGACAGGTTTGGGTTTCGAGGGGAGGACAGTTGCATAGCAAGACTTGGATCTTCACAACTCGTGAGTCTATAATCCCCTTTTTACTGTTTTTGAGGCTATCGTACATATCTGCATGTTTTATTTTGTTTATTAAACATGTTTTGAGTAAGGTGGACTTTGGTATGTGTGTGTGACATAATTTATTAAAATTAAGTCTAATGCATTATGTTTTCTCACAATTAAGTTTAAGACATCGATATGGATTTAACCTGAAATTGTCGGGTGTCACACCAACGAAAATAAATAAATTAAATAAAAAATACATATGTTTATAAAGTAAATAAGTTGATTATTAATTAATAAAACTATCTATAAAATAAAATCAATAAAAAGAATAAAAAAAAAAAAATGAAAAGAAACTTTAACAATTACAAAAATAATGTTTTATGACTGAAAAGACAATAATGTTCTTGACTTGACATATATATTTAACCTTGGTTAATCAAAATGACAAAAAAAAAATTAAAAGAAATTTTCAAATAAAATAAAGTCAAAATTTTAAAAGACAATTCATAATTTGGATAAGGGGGAACTTCATAAAAATGTAACCAACTTTTCAAACTGTTTCAATTAAGTCACTCAAAGTTTTTTTGTCCCGATTTAGTCCGTCAACTTTCTGGCTGATGAGGCATTTAACATGCTGGCGTGGATTTTTTATTTTTTTTAGATGTTAGCGTGGAATTTATACATATATATATATATATACTTTTTTCTAAATAAAAAAAAGAATTCTTTCTTATTCTTAACAATTGCAAAAATAATTCCAATCAAGTTCCAAAAATTCCAAACAAGTTCGAATCATTAGTTCCACTATTCCAAAATATTAGTCCTTAAAAATTCTAAACAGTTGCAAGTAAAAAAGAATTAAGAAAGCAACATCAAAATAAATATTGTTCTACTAGCTAGCATTCTCCTCGCGGGTGACACTTGTTGAATCAACTTTTTTACGTCTACCTTTTGGCCTCGACTCTTTTGGTTATGGGTCTCTTTTTTCGTTCTTGCAAGACTTGATATTGTGCCCTACTCCTAAACAATTTTGACAAGTCATTTTTCTTCCAAATCCAACTTTTCTTTGAAGGGTCTCTTTTCCTCTTTATTATTGGTCTACCCGGCATTCGTCTTTCTTTTGGAGGTAGGGGCTTGATATCATCAGTTTTAGGCCAATACATACTTCCTTCCAATGGTTTGATAGAGTGTTTATATGCCTCCTTGAACATATCCTTTTAAAACCAATTACTGATATAATTTTTGGGGTCCTTGTTGATGAATGTTAAAGCTGTTACCGCATGAACACAAGGTATGCATGACAATTGCCATGATCTACAAGTACAAGTTTGTTCATCAATGTTCACTATATATGCATCTTTCTCATTCTTTACTTTAAATATGATGCTATCACTTGGAATCACCTTCCAATACCTACATAATCAACACAAAAGTCTATTAAAATTCATAAAGAATAACAAAAAAAGCGTATAAATATAATCATTACCTTTGTTTCTTTTTAATATCTTCTAGTTTTTTTTTTCTGATTCATGGACATACATTATGTTCTAAACTTTCTGCTTTTGTGGCCATTAAGAAAATTCTATGCATCACAAATATTCTAATTTCTTCTAACATAGTGATGATAGGCTTCCTTCGTGCGATCCGAATTCATGAATTAAAGCTTTCACTCATTCCATTCTCAAATGCATCACAAGCCCTACCAACCTCAAAAAAAGATCTTGACCAACTAATTGGATCTCTGTCCATAAGATGAGTATACGCACCTTTGCTAATAATTTCAGGATTTTGAATTATTTGTTTGAAATACCTTTTCGCAATCCAAGAATATGTAACGAGAGAACCCAAACAAAAGTTTCTTGAGCATGTATGTTTGTCATCCAAGGATTTTATTTGAAAAGAATCCTCACCTGTAATCTTAGAGGCCCAAAGCCTAAATGGACACTTTCACACTTTCTTTTTATTTCCCTCACCATCCTCTTCAATTTCTTCTTTCCCGCATCTTAACAACAACATATTGAGGCAGTTTACTAGAAACACTAATGGGTAACCATTTGCAACACCGTAATCAATCAAGCTCTCTTTAAGTTGTATGGGGCTCTCAAATTTCATTCCTACCATAGGCTTCATCAATTTCCTATCCACAGTAGGATCATAGCAGGGATACACATCATCACGTTCATAATCCTCATTACTATCACTCTCATAATCTTGTTCACTTGCACTCCAATCTTCAACTGAAACGACATCATCTTCATTCTCATCATCCTTTTCATAACAAAGTATGCTCAAGAAAGGATCATTGATTGGTTGGTTCACAATAACAACATTATCTTCTAAGTTCATCCTTACATTCAAAAAAAAAACAAATTACATGTGATTAGAGATGCTTTAATATTAAACAGAAAAAAATCCATTGTTCCATAAGCAAACCAAAACCATACTGATGCTTCTATATTATATATTAGTGTTAGAACTCGTGTATTATAAAAGGTTATAAATAAAATAAATTTACAACAAAATACAACTTGAGACTAAAAAAATGATTAATACAATTCATAATTCATAAATCAGTAAATATTTCTTTGTATACAACGTTGGATGTTTTGTTTGAAATTTTTCCATCCTTATCTAAAGCTAAAAATTTTAACCCGTCTATGCTTTTAACTCTTGAAAGTGCAACATATAATTGACCATGAGTGAAAACCGGTTGCCTCAAGAACAATCCAACCCTTGATAGTGACTGACCCTGTCTCTTATTTATTGTCATGGCGAAACAAACCGAGAGTGGAAACTGCCTTCTTTGTAGCTTGAAAGGGATTCTTTTGTCTGAAGGCGTTAAATTTATTCTTGGAATAAATGTTCGAGTCCCAATATTGCTACCAGAAATTATCTCGGCCTCGATAACATGATTTCCAAGAGATTTGACTTTTAATCTAGTTCCATTACATAACTCATTTTTCTGATCAATATTTCTCAGCAACATTATAGGCACACCTACCTTCAAAACTAAACTATGATTTGGCAATCCTGAAAGTTTAAGACCATTAAGAACATCTGGTGAGTATAAACTTTGTTGGAAATTATCGTTCAACTGTTCTGACTGGCATATGCTATCTGAACTTAGATATTCTTTTTGTTCACCGGGGAACATTGCCAAAAATCGATCATTAATCTCCTGCACTACTTCATTTATCGGTGCAAGTATTGCTCTTTCTTGAAAGAATTGAGGATTTTTGTAGTTTTGTAGAATATATGGATAGACAAAGTCAATTAAACTACCAATAGGATCGACGTAATCAGTAATAAGTATATCATCAGGTATATCAATCACCGCATCTCCGTCATTAATGCCACCAACATTACCCTCTCCCAGGTCCAAAAGCCATTTTACAAAGTTTTGTGTCTTTTCGAAATCAGTTATGTCATTACCAATGGTTAGTCTCATGTTTTTTGTTAACTTTAGCAACTAGCATTTTCTCCAAATGTATGATGAACATAAAGCAGCATTTACAATGTCTTGTCTGCTTTCGTTTGGCACAACAGGTAGGATTTGTCTAAAATCTCCACCGAATACAATAACTTTACCTCCGAATGGTATGTTACTTTTGTTTGAATTATTTGGGGACAATATGTCATTCAAAGATCTATCCAACGCTTCAAATGCATGCTTGTGAACCATCGGAGCTTCATCCCAGATAATCAATTGTGTTTGACTTATTAAATGCGCAACTTCGTTACATGGCTTAATACGGCAAATAGAATCTTCATTAAGATTGAGAGGAATGAGAAATCTAGAATGTGCTGTTCTACCTCCTGTCAACAGCAACGATGCTATACCACTTGAAGCAACATTTAAAGCGATCCGACCTTTACATCTAATTGCTGCTGATAATGTTTTTCATAGAAAAGTTTTACCAGTACCACCATAACTATACAAAAAAAAGACACCTCCTTTCTTATCTTTAACAGCCGTCATTACCTTGTTAAAAACGTTTCTTTGTTCATTTGTTAGTTGATTCAAAAGAGTGTGTAGCTCTTTCTGCAACAAATGTATATTATATGACAATTCTTCAGTAATAAATCGATTTTGTGCAGAACTTATACTCTCATCGTCAAGATAAGGCATGGTGTTATAGTTTCGTAATGTAGAGTTATTACGAAGCAGAAATTTCTCTATTTGTAACAAAGTTAAGTTCTTAATTTGATCTTCAGTAAGTAATAAATCTGAAAATGCACACCAAAAATTCAATTTAAATGAAATATTTGTATGAAAAGATGGAACATATTAAAGTACATTGAACCATCTAAAGAATAACATACCTTGATTGTTTAATAATATTTTCTAGTTGTATAGAATATCATCTGACAAATATTTCCATGTCTTTTCCCACACAAAATCAGGTCTTGACAAGCTATTAGACATTAGCATTGTTGCAAATAAGCTTCTTAGGTAATAACCAGAGCCATAATGACTTGCTTCTTGGATTGCTTCAATATACTCCATATCATCGTCTAACAGACCTAGGTCATAACATGCATCTCTAAATGTAGCACATACATGACCATTTACTGTACGAATATCTTCAAATGATGTTGGTCCTTTTACTTTATTTAAAAGTATTCTTAAGAAATAGGCTTCACCAAGCGCAGGAGAAACTGAATGAATTCTACCAATTGAAAAACCCTTTTTCCTTGGTTCCCAACACCGATTTGGAACTTTATAAACAAATTTGGTAGGGAATTCAACATAAGTAAGTTGTCGTGCTTCTTCATATTTTTCGTTACACATCATCCAAGATAAAAACATTGAAGAAGCCACAGATGGTTTGTTGAGTATATTGTCAATATCATCATATGCACCATATACAACTTGTTGCTGACCAGGCAGATGGAAATGTAGTCTCATGACTGAAGGCATCCTGTAATGAACATCATATGAAAATATTCTCCATGATGCCTCACACGCAGATACATATCTGCAATCATAATACTCATTTATCTCATCTACAGTTTGTTCATTATTGTCTTCATTGTTATTTTCCACAACTCTAAGAGTAGCTCTATCAGGACCTTTGTTAATATATTTGAACAAATACTTTATAGATCCAGCTTGATTGCACCATTCCACATTGATATGTGTCTGGTATCTTCTTAGAAGAACTTTGTTATATGGTACTACGCTTCGATTATCTAACTTGACACCACTTTTCTCCACATAGGAACCATCATCTCTTCTACGGTATATAGGAAACCCATTTGTATCAATGCATGTGTCATTTGAAAAAAAAATTGGAAAATTTTTTGAACACTTTCGATCAACCACGCATGGACACTTCATATTATCAACACCACACGGACCATGGATCATGAATTCACGTACAAGATGATATAATTCAGGATCTTCATATTTATTAGGAATCTCAGCTGAATTTACTGGATCAATATAATCAACAGTAGGGAGCTTGTGATCCACATGCATAAATAACACATATATGAGCGTGAGGAAGACCCCGTTTTTGAAACTCAACGGTATAAACAACTAAATAAAAAAAATATCAATATTACGACATGTTTTAATAAAGATGATAATTAAAAGTATATATATAGGTATCAGTCGATAAAAAATAAAATGTTGATAACTTATAAAGTAAAGTACATGCTTGAACTTTGCCGAATAATGCATTGTCCTTAAGATATTGGATTATTGCGTCAAGCTTTATTTTAAATAATCTGCATAATATATCAGGTCTGTCTTCGGGCTTAATGGTGGTGTCCTTGAGATATCTTTTTACTTCACGCCATTTTGGATTACATGTTATGGTCATAAAGAAATCAGGATACCCAACACCATTTACAAAGAGACATGGCATCCAAATAATTTTGCATCATATACCTAGCACCTCCGGTAAAAGAAGAAGGAAGTATAACACGTTGACCTACGTTAGAGATGTTGACGTTTCCCTGATTTTGAGCATTACGAAGATTCTCATATGACTCACACCTAAGTACTTTTTGCTGCTTACGTATGTAATATATTCTTTCAGCTTCAATCATAGTGTAAGCGTCAACTAAAAATTGTTGATAAAGTCTCTTTGAGCTTCTAATTAATGAGCAAGTATTTATTCTATCCTGAATTCTATATGCAAAGAATTCCCTCTTTGTACAATTAGGTCGTTTGCTACAGTTTGTATTAGTAACATTTCTATGAGGTATTTCTACTCTATACCTATCATCACCATAAGGAAATAGTAATGGATATTGAAGAGCGAGGTAAGAAGGATGTAACTCACTTATACGGTGTAGAATGCCAAATTTTGTTTTTACAATAAAATCCATTGTTCCATAAGCAAACCAAAACCATACTGATGCTTCTATATTATAGATTTTATTTTTATTGTTGTATAATAATGACAAAAAAGGACAAACACACCATCTCAAAATTTTGTTGGTGATTCTAATTCAAGGGGTTATCGAACAAAAAAAAATAGTGAAGGGGTTATCGAACAAACAAAAACTAGAAGAATGGGTTTTGACTGATTCGAACAAAAAAAAAACCAAAAACCTAACAACTGACCTGGCTTCTTGTTTGCTCCTTATTTGTCGATGGAACACTAGGGTTATGGCTTCTTGTTCGCCTCCTTTGCCGAGTAGGGTTATGGATATTTATTTGATTTTGGAATTTGATCGTTTCTTTTTCTTTTCCTATATGAGTATTAAGAGGGTGTTTGAGATTGCTTATTTAACTTCAAAAGTGCTTTTGGTTAAAAGTTTATGATTTTTTAAAAAAGAGTTTTAAAAAAGTGTTTGAATTAGCTTTAGTGATGGAAAAAGTCAATAAATCAATAAATTATTTTTTTAAAAGTGTTTGGCTTATATTATTCACGTAAAATGACCAAAAAAGACATTTTTAAATTTTATATATGTATTTGTTAGAAATTGTTAGAGGTAGATTGGTAATATTTTATTGCAAAAGCTAAAAGCCAGGAATTTATGTCTTCTTAAAAAACAACTTTTTAGCTTTATCAAAAAGTTAAAACAAAAAGTGCTTTTATGTTTGTCAAACACTTTTTTTAGCTTATTGGCTTTTGAAAAAGTCAATAAGTTAATAAGCAGTTTTCCAACGCAATCACAAACACCCTCAAAATCTAATTTATTAAATCTAATATCCACATAATTTTCAATTAAAAAAATAAAAAGAAAAATAATGCCACATTAGCGTATAAACCTGCTAAACAGGTAAAAGTTATCTAATTAGCAGGTTATCTGAAAGTTGAGTGACTAAATCGGGATAAAAAAATTTTAAGTAACTTAATTAGAACAGTTTAAAAAGTTGATTACATTTTTATGAAGTTTTCCGGTGGGTAAAAATCGTAATTTAGTCTTTGGAAAAAAAAATTGAAGCTTGTACGTTAGGCTTTGTGGATTGTACCTTATTGATTGGTAGGCTAAATTGCTCCAACAAGTGAATGCATGAACAAATCGCCGTCTTGCATCCTCCAACCAACCACCATCGCCGTTTAGTTTAAACCCTACCGGAGATGGCAGCCCTACCACCGAAGAAGAAACAGAGAAAGCGGAATCCAGCCAGAGGAGACGCCGGAAAACTAGACCGACTTGACTCTCTCCGATGGACCTCATCTCTTCCCGACGCCGATGACGATCCGTTCTCTGCTTTTGCAGGATTAAATGACTTCGAAGGAGGTTTTTATTTACTCTAGCGTCAATTAATTCATTTAATTTTTTAGAAAATTGTAACTTATTTTGCTGATATTTTAGGGTTTATCGTCTTCCAGCTCAACATTTAATCAATTTCTTCTTCATATACAATGAGTGATTGAATATGATACAAATGGGAGTTTTAGGGTTTGCTGTTACATGAATTCAGCTCCTTCTCTTTGTAAAAAAAAACTGTTGTCTTGTTAATATATTTAATTTCTTAGTTATAAACAGCATCTAGTCAATTTCATCTGATTATATTATAAAAAGCAAAGAGGAATGGAATTTAATGAAATTTGAAGTGTTTCCTGTTACATGAAATTCGCTTGTTTTTTTAACGAATGAACAAGAACGAACACGGACATGTACATTTTATTAACGAACGAACATGAACCAAAAAATTTGTTCGATTAATTGTTCATGTTCGGTTAAAGTTAAATGAACGAACATGAACATGCCCCAATTCGTGTTCGTTCGGTTTGTTTACAGGCTTACTCTTGACTGTCTAACATAAATTCAAGTAGCCTTGAATCTGTTTATTACTTTCTTCAAAGATTTGGACTTTAAACAGGGTTTATGTTGTCTTATGAAAAATTCGATATAAATGATGGTTATTGTTGAATTTGAGTGTGGATTGGAGTTACCTAAATGAATAAAGATTCAGGAGTATTTTAGTTGAATCTTCTGCTTTGTTGCTGCAGGCGTTTTGTCTCTTGAAGAGATTGATGAATCAGAGTATGGATTGGAGCTTCCTAAAGCATTACAAAGAGGAGGGAAGAAACGGAAGACACAAACAAAACGGAAACGAGAAGAAAGTGATGGCAATGAAGTTATTGGCGACGAGGGTACAGATGGTGAGACTATGAAGGAGGTTAAAAAGAACAAGAAGAAAAAGAAGAAGAAAACAAAGAAAGCTAAGAAGCCCAAGGAATCCATGGACAATGAAGAAGAATCGGTTAATGGTAAATGACAATTTAGTTTCAGTTAGTTACTTTTAGTTTTTTACAATACAAGGTTTTTAATTTTTTTTTTCAAAACAGTTGTAAATACCAATGACAAAACTGATGTTGAAAAGGATGAAGAGGATGAAGTTGATGACTCCGAATATCATGCATGGTATGAACTAAGGCTTCATCCATTGCTTATGAAATCAATATCCAGGCTCAAGTTCAAGGAGCCAACACCTATACAGAAAGCTTGTATTCCTGCAGGTGCTCATCAGGGAAAGGTTAGCATAGTAATTTAAGGAGACTGCATCATATTAAAGGAATAGATTAGCTAGATTAGTTACAAGTTAGTTAGCTAGTTACATAATTAGTTACTCTAGTATTTTCTAGTATAAAACTATAAATATGTGAAAGATGTGATGTGATTATAAGTTGCAAATTGTAATGAATACACATATCACCTATTTATAATGGAAAAAACTAGGGAACTAATTATGTAACTACTAACTAGCTAACTAACATGTAACTAATTCTAGCTAATCTATTCCTTTAATACATCAGTTATTGGTTTAAACTTTAAAGTTTCTTCTTACCATTTTATGGGCTTCATTTTTATCTTTTTTTTATAGGATGTCATTGGAGCTGCAGAGACAGGGTCTGGTAAAACACTAGCATTTGGATTGCCGATTTTACAACGTCTTCTTGATGAACGAGACAAATTCGAGAGGAAAGTTGAAGAAAGAGGACAAGCTGATGAACAAATTGTTTCCGAAGGTTTTCTAAGAGCACTTATTATTACTCCTACCAGAGAGCTTGCACTTCAGGTACTTGTAATTTCATATACTGATTTTTTCACTGGCGCTTTCTGAACATGGATAATGTTTTGTTAATTCTTTACTTTTTGTATATTATTTTCCACCAATTAGGTCACTGATCATTTGAAGCAAGTGGCGGTAGGGACTGATGTTAAGGTTGTCCCGATTGTTGGTGGAATGTCAACAGAAAAGCAAGAACGGCTTCTGAAAGGAAGACCCGAGATTGTTGTTGGAACTCCAGGGAGGCTATGGGAACTAATGTCAGGTGGAGAAATTCATCTTGTTGAGGTGAGTTGGAGACTTCCTATTTGTAAAAATAACAATTTAAACAACATAAATCAAAACTGTTTTGTGGCTTTGCTCATATAATTACTTTTACCATTCTCACAGTTAAATTATGCTTGCCTGTAATCGTGATATGTTGATGAATTTGCAGTTACATTCATTGTCATTTTTTGTGCTGGATGAGGCTGATCGGATGATAGATAACGGTCATTTTCAAGAATTGCAGTCAATTATTGACATGCTTCCAATGATTAGGGAAGGACATGCAGAGGATACTGAAAACTGTGTGACAGCTTCAGGCTTTCAAAGGAAGAAAAGACAAACTTTAGTGTTTTCTGCTACCATTGCCTTATCCTCTGATTTTAGGAAAAAGCTTAAACGTGGATCTGTGAAAACAAAACAAGATGGTGAATTAAATTCAATAGAAGCACTTTCTGAACGAGCTGGAATGCGATCTAACGCTGCTATTATAGACCTAACAAATGCATCAATTATGGCAAATAATCTTGAGGAGTCATTCATCGAGTATGTACTTTTTCTTCCCTTATATTTTTTGGGCATGAAAATTACATCTCTCAGCATGATATTTCTGGTCATTATGACCAAGTTTTGCATTTTTTATATGGACTATTGGACTTGCTACTTTCACTCTACTCACTTTATCTCATTTACCAAGCAAAGAAGAAATCCGTAAACTTGAATCTCTGCAGGTGCAAGGAAGAAGATAAAGATGCTTATTTGTATTACATTTTGTCTGTTCATGGGCAAGGACGGACTATTGTATTTTGCACGTCGATTGCAGCCCTTCGTCATCTTTCTTCACTTATGAAGATTCTTAATGTCAATGTTTGGACCCTTCATGCACAGATGCAACAGCGTGCTCGCCTCAAGGTTTAATATTTTCTATATTAGAAGTTCTCACTATATAACAAAATAATGTTCTCTGTCATATTGTCATTTTGTTTTCTTCTATTTTATAATTTCATTCAGCTTTAACATTTGCTTAAACTGCAGGCTATTGACCGCTTTCGTGGAAGTGATCATGGAATACTTATTGCTACAGATGTTGCAGCTAGGGGTCTTGATATTCCTGGTGTTAGGACTGTTGTTCATTACCAGCTTCCTCATTCTGCTGAAGTAAGTTGATTTATTTGTTTTTCATTTCTTTTAATATGCCATTCTTGGTGTTTTTTATATGCTGAATAGGTTTAACTGTCAGGTTTATGTTCATAGAAGTGGGAGAACTGCTAGAGCTTCTGCTGATGGTTGCAGCATTGCTCTGATTTCTCCAAAGGAATCATCAAAATTTGCTTCGTTGTGCAAATCATTTTCAAAGGTTGGCGATTAGACTATATATTTCCTGAAGATGGAATTTTCGACCCATTTCTTTATGAATGGGTCAAAACAGGTTAAACCGGTAAAATAAAAAAATAGCTAAAAAAGGAACCCGTCAAGAATCACCCAAAGTGTATCTCTAATGCATTTCTTATTAGAAAGTAGTTTTTTATTGAAACAATATAATATTTGTAATTGTATTTGAACACTAGTTATTTATAGAAGTACAAAATAAGTGTTTTGGGTCAACCCTACTCGCACCAAAATGTACCTTTTTTTGACCTGAGGCAATTGCACTGATGTTTGTGGTTAATCTCTGTTTTGAATCCAGGAAAGTTTTAAGCAGTTTCCCATAGAGGCTTCATACATGCCTGAGGTTTTAAAGAGGATATCTCTTGCAAGGCAAATAGACAGGATTTTGAGAAAGGAATCGCAGGTAAATTTGCTTATACTTGTTCTAAAGTTCTTGTTATTACACATTTAGCTCCATTTCACCATCTGAGTAGGCTTTAATGTTTTATTTTTTGGATGATTCTGCTTGTACATATGGTGATCAACATGTTAGTTAAATGAGGAACATTCTAGCTATGTTACTTTTGTTATACACCACTTCATATGATTTTCTTTGGGTGACTTTCAACCCATTCGACCTATTTCCATTTTCAACTTACTTTTATATTTGACCCGTTTGAGATAAAACACAACTCAAATCAACCTGTTCATAAGCAAATGGATAAAAATTTCCACCTCTAGTGGATGTCATGCTAAAATCAATTTGATGTCTTTGTAACCCATTTTTGAAACTTCGGGTTTGCTTCAGTTTTTTACAGCTACTTATAAATTTGCATCCTTATTGTAGTGCCTTATAAATATCTTGTTGTAGGACAAGGCTGATAAAAGCTGGTTTCAACGAAACGCTGAATCAATCGAACTGATTGTAGATGACAACGACAGCGAGGATGAAAGAGCGAACAACATCAGGAAAAAGAAAGCAAGTTCTGCCCAACATAAAAAGCTACAACAGGTTTTCTCTTACTGTCAACAATTATTCTCATTAAACTGAAACATGTCTTGCATTCAACACAGTGATTTTGTGATTTTGACTATCCTCCTGTGCGGTCAAACTGCAGGAACTCAATTCATTGCTTTCTCGTCCACTGCAACCTAAAACATTCTCAAGTCGATATTTGGCAGGGGTATCATTGAAGCAAACTTTGCCATTTTTCAATTTCAAGAATATTATTCAAACCCTAAACATAAACACTAAGATTTCTTCCTTTGACTTTCTAACATTTGACCTCTGTTGCAGGATGGTATTTCACCACTTCTTCAACAGCAATTTGAAGAATTAGCAAGGCAGAAATTAGACAACAAGAAGAAGAAAATGGTGGTTATCGGTCAGGATTGTGTTGAACCACTTCAAGCACTCAGGAGTAGCGGTCAGGAGGTAATGTTGGCAAATCAACATCTTTCTCCTTTTCAATTTTAAAATTGCATAAACTGAAAATATTAGATAATGCATCTATACGCATAAACCGTGTCACATTTTGATGACTTCATTTTCTGTTATCAGGTTTCCATGGACACTAAAGGCGCTGCAGAAAAACGAAGAAATTTAGACAACCTGCGAAGAAAGAGGAAAGAGGATAAAAAACGTACATTTCTATTTCCTCTCTCGAAAAAATGGTCTTTTTAAACTAATAATTCTGCTTTTATCTTGTTAATAATACTGCATTTTGGCATTCAGGGTTGCATGATCAAAAGAGAAAGGAAAGAAAAAGGTTAAAAGCAGGAGGCGATTAAAACGAAGCCAATCGACCTAAATACAAAAAATTCATACTACAAGAGGTCAAAATTTTGTTTCAAGTACATTAGTTTGATGTATCAGTTTTCATTTCAATACCAAGTGACAATGAAATCAACTTTGAACCTTGTTGTTTACTTTATTAGTGCAGAGAACTGAATATCAATAGTTTTGTGTTCTGCAAGTATATATAGTTTTCTAAGTTACAACAGTTTAGTCCATGAACCTAAAAACGGGAAGACCGCGATCAACAATCTCAAAAGTAGTGGCGTCTCGCTTCTTTTCACTCTCCTGCTCATTTTACTCTTTGATTGCTTTCGGTTTCCATCTGTTTTCGATCTTGTTCTTCTTCCTTCCAGTTCTTCCCAGCCACCAAAACTTGAAGATGAACCATTGGTGTTGTCATTCCTTGACCCATCTCCAGCAACCCATGTCTGATACCCTGTTGCCTTCTCTCTTTCTTGTTCGTCTTCTACATCCATATAATTGGCACCACCACTGGCACCACGTGGTGGTGGTGGTTGTTTTCTCTTGCTCTTGCCTCGGCGCCTTGTTTTAGCTCTTGGTCTTCCCCATACGGTTTGAAACAACAAAGAAAGTGCCGATTGACCCATCGGAATCGCTAATGCCATCAGAAATGCTTTTGGTCCTGATGTCAATAGCAAAGATGAGATTATTGCAGGAAGAAACCATCCAAATGATCTGAATGCCTGCACTGGTTATACATACACACATGTTAATTCATTGGTCAAAGGTTGACTTTTTTGAGGTCATTGGTATGACCATCCAGATTCAAAAGTGATGTTCGTTTGTTTAATAAATGAACGAACACGAACAAAGGAATTCCGTTTGATTAATTAAATGAACCAACACGAACGATAGCCGCGTTCGTTCAGTAGCGTTCGTGAACATTCAGTAATATAATATGTTCGTTTGTTACAAGTTTTTAGTATATTTTGAATTTTACCATCAAAATTAAATTATTATATGTTCATTTGTGTTTGTTTATATTCTTTTGTGTTCGGTTATTTATAATATTATCAAATGAACACATACAAATTCATTTTCTTAACGAACAAACACAAAATTTTGTTCGGTTATCCGTTTTTTAACCGTTTGTTGTTTGTCCAATAAAAGTTTAACAAACAAACATGAACGTCTCGTTCGATTCGTTTACTGCCCTTCATTTTCTTAAGGAACAAACACAAACACAAAATTTTGTGCTAGTGAACTGTTCGTTTGTCAGATAAAATTTTAACAAACAAACATGAACGTCTCGTTCGTTTACAGCCTTAATCTTAAAAATCAAATATGCAAGAAATCAATTTTGACTTTTTTGAGGTCAATGTTATGACTATCCAGATTCAAAATTGACACGAACTGGATATTTCAAGTACCCCTTAAACCAATAATAAAATAAAAATACCTTAAAAATCCACACACCGTCAATGAAGTCCTCAAGAATGTCGAGCCACTGATTTGAATCGTCATCTTCAAAATCATCACCGTCATCTGTGGAGTCAAAGTCAAAGTTCCGTGCTCGGAAAGTCTCTGCATTGGAGTCCCACCGGCGATTACCGGCGTGCATCTGGAGGGGAAGAAGACGTGAGGGGTTTATGGAGAAAGAGGCCGTCGGAGAGGACACCGGCCATAGTTGCTGACGGTGAGATACTACCAGCAAAGCCGGCGGAGGGTGCACGCGTGTGAAGAAAACCATACGTTTATTGAGCTTCAATTAATTTGGTCTCCGACAAAAACGTTATCCACACTACAAACATCCGCTTGGGATTCTTGATAAAACAAGAGCCTTGCTGTTCTCTTTTGGTTCATTTGTTTTTCATTGCTAATTACATTTATACCCTCCAAGGGTGTTTTCTTTCTAAAAGAAAGAAATTTTTTGTAATAATAAAAATTTATGCTTAAAATATTATAATTAATGAATATTAATAATATAATTTAAAACTACCAACCTCATTCTTAGGGCTGGAAATGAACCGAACGAACATAAATAAGGTCTTGTTCGTGCTTGTTTATTAAGAAAATTTCCTATTCACGAACACATAATCGAACGAGGTTTCTTATTCGTGTTCGTTCATTAAGGAAATAAATATGTTCGTGTTCGTCTGATAATTCTATGTTAGCTTGTCGTTTATTCTCCTTTAAAAATTAGAAAGGATTGTTGATACTTTATTTGACTTAAGATGTGACTAAAGTTAGTTTGAATCCACTCATGTCCAAAGTCAACGGTTAACCGAATCTATTTTACCATAACTTAATTAACCGAATCATTTATAACCAAAATCGATATGTTATGAAAGTTTAGAAACCAAAATATCGGTTATAGCTTCAGTTTTAACTTTTAACCTATGACCAAACCACATCAACCCATTCTCACTCGTGAGTGAGAATGGAAATGAAGCTAACGTCGACGAGTTAGCGGTCAAGATGGAAAAAGAAGTGGTGGCAAGAGAGATGGACGTAGATGAAAACACCGAAGCACTTGATATCTTCAAAGGAGATATCGCGGACCATCGTCGCCTCTCCGGTTCGGATCTGCCTTGGTGATGGTAAGAAGGCGGTTCTTCATCTTCTCACGGGCGGACCTCGAGGATCCACATGGAAATCTCGTCAGAGGGCCCAAAGAGTTTAGCTTCGAGGACACTCCAACGTTCAAGTTAGTATCATATTGACAATGATAATCTCATGTGTATATTCATACATGTATGTGTCGTATATTTTAGTAGAGAGATTTAGGGTTTTGAGGGGAGAGAAAGAACCCGGTGTTTGTTGGTGAGCTTTCTTATATAAAAGGTCTTTGGGCCTTAAACCTAACGGGCTGCCAAGTATTGGGCTTACTCGAATTGAGCTAATTGTCGTGTCCGTGTGTTAGGCCTAAATATTGGGCCGATTATGGGGATAACTCATCATGATTGATATTAGGGCTGGCAATTTTTGACATGGACCTGTTAACACGACACGATACGACACGTAATTAACATGTCCCGTGTTTGACCTTAACAGGTTCCGTGTCTTATACAGGTCGACACGTTAGGGACATGTTAAATTCGTGTCTTAACAAGTTAGACATGTTAACCTGTTAATACCCGTTAGGGACATGTTAACACTTCACATCCTTTTTTCATCTAGATTCTAGGCCGATTCCATTAATTAAATTCGCATTTATTGGTTTTTTGTTTTAAAAAGATTTTGGATTTATTATGTTAAAAGATGTTATGATTGGATTTTTTAAAATTTTATTAAGTTTTGACATTTTTTTCTTATATTACATATGTTATATTTATTCTTTTTTTAAACAGGTCCCTTAACAGGTGTCCTGTTTCTAAACAGGTCGTGTTCGGTTCGGAAAAGGGTGACACGATTAGTTATCGTGTCGTGTTCGTGTTGAACACAACAGGTCTTCGTGTCTTATCGTGTCGTGTCTGACATGTTATGCCAGCCCTAATTGATATGACAAGTTATTAACTTTGAAGCATGAAAAGTTAAATGTTAACTTTGTATTGATTGAAATTTATACATGTATTAATATGCAAAAAAAAGGTTAATTATTGAATACTTTTCAATTTCTAGGTTGAAGCATGAAAAGTTAAATGTTAACTTTGTATTGATTGAAATTTACACATGTATTAATAAGAAAAAGGGTTAATTATTGAATACTTCTCAATTTCTAGGGATTCAGGGTTCAACATATTGATTTTTAGATGGATTTTGAAAATCAATTTGGTTTCTATGTCAATCCGCTATATGTGGCAGTGGATTAGTTACCAACTCTGGCTACTTAAAGAAGCGAACTCAAGCTTAATATTGAATTTCTTTTTCTTTATTTTTAATAATAGTTAATTTAACATATAATTTGATTTTCTTTAATAACTTGTAACATTTAACTTCTGAAAAAAATCTAACTATACCAATTTGTTTATTTTTTGTCGATAATCCGATATAAATTTTATTGAAAACCGAGTTGTTTTGAAAATAAAGTACCTTTAGTCTCATAAATATAAAAAAATACTTTATTTTCATAACATCTCAGTTTTCAATAAAATTTATATCATAATGTCGACTTTTTTCAACGAAACAGTTTTTTAAAAAGGTTAAGGGGGTGTTTGGGATTAAAACTCCTTATGGCTTTTTGACATACTGCGACATGCGAACTTAACAAGTTTGCCACAACTAGCCTAGGCGAACTAAGTTCGTCTATTACAAAACTTAGACAATACATAGAAAACATTACAACTCAAAACATAAAGACCTAATCTATTACAAGAGTGGTTGTCACACATAATGTTCCAACAGTCACAATCAATCTGGGTTTGGTATTGGTTCAACCAATCCAATATAAAATTACCAATCTACACACTCTTTACCCTACAATAAATATAACTAAGCCAAACACTTAAAAAAAAACTAATTATTGACTTGTTGGTTTTTCCCACCACAAAAACTAATCCAAACACATTTTTTTTAAAACTTCTTTTGGAAAAATCATAAGTCAATAAGCACTTTTAGAGTTAAATAAGCAATCCCAAATACCCTCTAAATATCACAAGTTATCTCAGAGAAATCAAATTATATGTTAAATGAATCATTGTTAAAGAAAAAGAAAAGGAAATTCAAATGTATTTGAGCTTGAGTCCCCTCCCTCAACTGGACCAAGTTGATTTCAAAATCTAGCTAGAAACCAATATGTTTTCGCTATACCCCTAGAAATCAATGGATGGGAGAAGAAGAAGGCCAATTCAAAGGCATGAAAACCAGTAATCACCCACCCTAGCCAATCATCACCATTTATACCTCCTCCACCCACATAATTAACGACACGTCACATCTAAACATGTCGAACAACATGAGTGCAGGAGAAGCCCATGGCCAGGCTGAGGTACATTAACACATTCTACAATCTTAATTTCATCAACATTGTTAACATGTTTCATTGGTTGTAGGCCAAAGCCGAAAATGCAGCCGGTGCTGTGAAGGACACAGCCAACCAAGCCTTAGATAAGGCTATTGACGCTACCAGCGAGAACGAGGGTCAGGCGCAGCAACGTAAGGAAGAGGCCCCTGGCATCATCCAACAGGTTTATGGTTAATTAACCACCCTTCAATTCTTAGATTATTAGTTTCTTGTTTATTTGTAATAATTAACATACGCGATCTTTGTTTTTGTTTTTGTTTTGTTTTGTTTGATTACAGACCGGAGAGCAAGTGGTGAACATGGCTCAGGGTGCATATGATGGCGTCAAGAACACGCTTGGAGTCGGTGAGAAGAAGTGAGGGATCAAGATCTAACCTTTCTTATTTGACACGGGCCAGTGTCAGTGTCAGGGTTAGGGTCGATGCCTTATTTGTAATAAAGTATATAGCATGATTGAAGTGCATTTTGTTAGCTTTAATTGAAATGTATATATTCCTTTGATATAAATAAAATATAACAAATGCATTAATGTGTCTAAGCCATCATTTTTTTGAACTCTTGGAAATCAAGGAAACCATCACAATTGGCATCATATGCTTTGATCATACTCTTCACATCCATGTGAGTCGTCTCGTCCCATAATCCCAATCTCGACAACGCCTCTTCGAGCTCTTCGTCACAAATGAGTCCATCACGGTTTTTATCAAACACTTCAAACGCCTTGAAAAGATCATTTTCCGACTCATTCTTCCCATCTTTTTCTTGTTTTTTGATCGTACCATAAAACTCCAAAAACTCGGGAAAACTCAGACTGGTTTTCCCGGTTAAGCATTGTAGCTCATCCACATTTGAAGTCACTTTCATGGTGTCGAGAAGCCATTGGAGCTCGTCTGGGCTAACAAGGCCGTCCCCGTTTTGGTCCAGCGTCTTGAAAAGCCGATATAGGTCATTGTAGCTAAGAGAAGACACTGTAGACAAGAAAATATATGTTATATGTATTGATGTATATGACGAGAACAATTTGACATAGACATATATAGGAAGCTTATTAGAATTGGTACAAATTATGGGCCGGAACAAGTCATATGGGAATAATGAAGAAGTCATGTGTTAGCCATTTGGTGAATTGGTGCTATATTTTGTTTTGTTTTGTTTTGTTGAAACCTTCTAATTGACTTCTCCTTGCATCACATTTTTTGCAAAGTTACTGGGTCTTTAGTTTGACCCCACGTATATTATATATACAAGTATGACAATTTTCTGAATCTTTTTATTTTATAAAACATTTGATGTCATGTCAGTGGTTATTTAATGTTTAGAAACTATTTTATTAAGGGATGATTTATGTAAATATATTATAGTTATTAATGATTTTATATTCATTATTACATGTTAAACACATAATTTTATTGTCATCATGATGAAATATTAGATTATGGTCATATTTTATATATTCATTTTAATTTTGTTTGAACAAAAATTCATACTCATTTAGTTATAATAATAACTAGTAAAATAACGTGCGCTTTGCGGCGCGATAACCGCACACGAATTTAACGTCATCGAAAGTCTAAATATTATCTTATTTTGTAACGTTCCACACATATGTAAACACGGAAAAGATCATAAATAAAAAAACAAAAAACACTTGGTAGCTAGTGATGATGTATCGACATATAATCTGAATATTACAATCTGTTGACATGGTGAAGAATTCTTCATTATTCACTTTGCTGAATTTAACAATCAAAATGCACCGGGCAATGATATTTTTGTGTGGTCAGTTGTCGAATGACATACGGAGAATGGCACCATGGTTGAAATATGCCAATTCAAACTGCATTTTAAAAACTGTTTATAATACGTTAACTACTCATTTATTCAAATCTGAAATAATTATAATTTACAAATAAATTTATATAATTGGATGATTTTAATAACATCTCACTTGCAAATTTAGGATTGCTATTTTTTTTACTTAAAGTTGTTTATCTGAGCCGTATATTTGTTTAAACATAGGCTGATTTGGGTTATCTTTAATGAAAATAAACACGTTACTAATACAATCAAAATGATCCCTAATAATGCGAACAGTGGCGGATCCAGAAATTTTTTCTAGGGGGTTCACTGTTTTTAAATGCTCCAATTTTATCGGGCCGGACATAAAAAAATTCGGTTCGGTTCGATTATTCGGGTCGGGTAAGTTCATCACATAATAAAAATACAATACAATAATAAAAAAAATCTTCATTTGATTAATAAACTTTTATCAAATAACAACTCTATATAATAATATTTTTCCTAGTTATATAAATATTTAGAAAAGAGCCCAAACAAACTTATAAATATTTACAAACTAAATACGAATTAATATTTCTTATACCTTCATATTAGATTAATATTTACTCAATAAATGTAATTATTTGTATCCATATTCAATTTGGCAATCTTCTTAATTAAAGGAGTAATCCGTGTAATTATTTTTTATCTATAGCATCCTAAACCTTTATCATTTGTGAGGTTGATTTACCATATCTTTTTTCTTTTGAAACAACTATCTTCTCAAAGAGGGGGTGAAGAACAGGGGCAATAACATGAGCGACGAAATCAACATATACGACTTCGAGTGCCTCTACTTTTCTTTTCACAAAATCTGATCTTGATCAGTTTTTTAACTTTTTAAAATAAGAGATTGAGCAAAACTTTACGAAACAATAGGGATACAAAATTATGTGGCTATCTTTGTATACCAACCTACAAACACAAAGTACTTTATTAACATACTAGCTTTAACCCCGTGTGTTACATATGGTGAAACGTTAAGATTATATCGATAAATATCTTAACAATTATTTTTATATACAAATTTGATATTGTATTTGTAACATTTTCATTTTGTTACATGTTAAGATTATATGGATGAGAGTAATTAAAATATCAAAAAAATACATGAAAATTCATTTAATAAGTTGTACACTTTTTACAATACATTAAATTAAATGATAAATGAAACCTTACAATGATTATTTACAAATTTGAAAATGCTTCATTGTATGTAACATTTGACGTGGTATTGGTAATTTTTTCATGTTACCAAAGATTAATAGCTTGAGTATATCTCTACTTTTAACTCTTGATAATGCAACATACAACTAATCATGAATAAACACTGGATCTTTCAATACAAACCAACATTTGAAGGTGATTGTCGCAAACTTTTATTCATGGTCATTGCAAAAATACAACAATTGTATATTTTTTCTTTGAAGTGTTAGTGAAATTCTTTTGTCTGAATACGTTAACCTAATTATAGGGATAAAATTGTGATGATCAATGTTGCTTCAAAATATAATCTTCGCTTCTATAACGCAATTACCTTGTGATTTGACCTAAAGACTTGTTACATTACATAAACCATTGTTGAAGCAATTATTGTGACAAGCAATCTGAAGATTGTTTTTACTTTTGTATTGTCCTTATGTATTTGTATTTGTATATCAACATCTGTATGTATTGGGGTTTATCGAGTTGTAATCATGTTCGTAGGTATTTGTCGTTGTATTCGTCTTTGTTAAGTGTTGTGCACACTTAGCAAGTGCGCAAGTAAACCTGTGTACTTAGCAAGTACGCAAGAACATTGTCTGCGTACTTGCTAAGTACGCAGGAACAAAGCCCTGCTCACTTAGCAAGTGCGCAGGCAACAGGTCTAGTATAAACATAATAGATTGACAGAAGATATGTACGAAGACATTTTGCACTAAGTATTTTCCCTATGTAACCATTCAAGTTTATAATAGACGAAGTTTTAAAGTGATTTTGTTGTCGTTTACTTTGTGTTGTTTGATTCTCCACCTAGTCACAGGCATTCCGCACCCGGTCCGACTAGTCACACACCCACACGTAACGATCCGAGACACCTGGGGACCTACAAGTGGTATCAGAGCTTAGCTCTTGATTTCGAGTGTTGTGAGTGTGTTAGGAGTATCTTCTACACATCCTACAAAGTTTTTGCAAGCAAAAGTGGGTATTTTTGTTGATTTTTGTGATAAAATAGGGGTAGCTCTTGAGCACTATTTTAGAAGCAAAAATCACTCAAAAACCGACTTTTGTTATGTATTTGAGTGTTTTGAGCATCAAAGGTTGGTTAGAAACGAGTTTCTGACCCTTTGGCTTATTTTGTTTGGTCAATTTTTTGATTTCTGCCGTCTCCGGTGATTTCCAGTGACCGAAAAAAGTTGGTGAGAGTTGGTGATAAAGTGATCTGCATACTTACCTTATTTGGCAACAAGTACAGTCTTGCTGCGTGCTTACTAAGTACGCAAGACCAATCTTGGTGCGTACTTAAGCTATTTCCTACGTACTTATCTTCTACTCCTGTGTACTTACTAAGTACGCAAGAGCAAATCATAAGTGCGCAAGAATACTTCTCTAAGTGCGCAAGGCCAGTTTCAAGTGCGCAAGTTTCTTTGACTTTTCTAAAATTTGACTAAGTGTTCACCATGTCAAATCTTCAGAACCTCGGTAACCTTCTGAACTATAACAACGAGATCGGAACCCCACAGAAACCTCCAAAGCTTCTTAATGTAAATGATTATTCAAATTGGAAAGCACGCTTTGAACATTATATTTCTTATATCGATTCTTCGTTGTGGATACCCATTCTAGAGGGATATAAGCATCCCACATACACTTACCTTGATGAGGAAGTTCCCAAGCCTATCTCTAAACTTGATGAATAAGAAAAGAAAGTTTATGATAGAGAGAAGAAGGCACACGGATCTATCACTATGGCCTTGACCATGGAGTTATTCCACAGCTTCAGAGGATACGATAACTCCAAGGATATCTGGAAGGCGTTACAGAAAAGATTCGAGGGTAATAGTGACATCAAGAAGAGTAAAAGGGATCTTCGCAGGAAGCAGTATGAGTGCTTCAGATATCTGGAGAACGAATCCATAGATGAGCTCATATCTAGATTCTATCATCTGCAGACTGAGTTGAAAGCTTTTGACCTCATCTATCCAAATGAGGAATTAGTTGAAAATTTTCTGGATGCTTTGCCACCCAAATTTGAGATGTATACTACCCTGATGAGAGAGAATTCTAAGTTTTATGAGATGACAATTGATGAGGCAATTGGAAAGGTTCAAGCACATGACATGAACCTAAAAAGAAAGGAGAGCTCAGGAAGACCTCAAATACAAGACCCTTCTATGTATTATGGGACGTCTTCTACAACCAAGTCATCGGGCTCTGGAATTGCCCTTTTCTCAGGAAACTCTCATGAGGAAGAAACTTTAAAGGCTTGTGGTGGTCATGCGTGCTATGCAGCATCTGGATCTGGTTCTGGATCTCATCACCAGAACTCCTCAAGAAATCCTTCTCCCACATCTTCAGCTAACCAATCAGCAATAGCCAAGATAGCTGAAGATCATGTGGCTTTATTCTCATCATGCATGCTTGCCTATGAGAACTTCATTGCGGTAAGCTCAAGGATCCTGAAACCATAGAAGAATAATTCAATCAGGTGGATCCGGATGATATGGAGGACATGTATATTCAATGGAATATGGCCATGATCTTGAGGAGGGCGAAGCGTTTCCTGAACACAACTGGCCGAAAGTTCATTGGTGGGCATTCTAATGCCAAGGTTGGTTTTGACAAATCCAAGGCCAACTGCTACAAGTGTCTGAATTTTGGACACTTTGCTCGTGAATGTCAGAAGGACAAAGCACCTACCTCTGGATTCACAAGACCAAGCCAGGGAAGCAATCAAGGAAACAACCAAGGGTACAACTCTAACAACCGCAATCAAAGTCAAGGTGGAACGTCCAATGCATTGGTGGCTCAACAGGACGAAAGCTTTGATTGAGGTGTTCATTTGGAGGATGCCCTTATTGCACAAACACAGGTTGGTCTCATGGCTGAGATTATGGAGATGATGGAAGCAGAGGAACAAGAAGCTTCTGTGGCTGATCAAGTAGAGTCTACAACTACAGTTGCCCTCATGGCTATTGGAAAGGCATCATGTTCATCGAATAAGGTAGATTCTAATCCTTTTGCTGTCATTTCTTGTTCTAAATGTCTAAGCTTAAAGGTTTAAAATTCTAAGCTTCAAGACAAAGTTGAACCCCTTCGTATTGCAGCGTTAAGCTACAAGGAAAATGAAAAATGTTACAAAGATTCAACTGAAACTTTAAAGAAAGAAAAACGTGATTATTCACTTAAAATCAGCGATCAACAGTTTCATTTGGATGTTGCGTACAAGGGGTTAGAGAAAAGGAACAATGAGATCAATAAGCTGCAAAATGAGATCTTGCAGTTGAAAGGTAATATTGAGAAGTTGAAAAATTCTTGTTTTGTAGTGGAACACTACGAGTCTGTAGTGAGACAAGTGAATGGCTTAGGGCTAGGTACTAATGCCATTCATCCACCAGTTAGCGGGAAATTTGTCAACGGCTTAATTGACATTGATTTGTCTTGCTTTGATGAGTCCTCAAGTCAGGATGATTCCTCTAACCATGATGATTCCTCAAGTAAGACTGACTCTGCATCTAATGAAGAGTTATTTACTGCTTCTGATGATGAGTCTGATAGCACCTGCCTTGAAGGAGTTGTATCTGAGGAGTTGCTAGGTGAACAAAAAGTTAAGAAAAGCATTATCACTGATGGTGATAATTGTATTTTGACTGAACCCGATATCATTGAATCAAATGAAAAATTAAAAGTGATGCTTTATGGGGGATATAAAAACATTAATCAAGTTAAGAAAGAAGCTTTTTTAGTTCATTTTGGGCTTGGTTATCAAGAAAATTTGCAAAAATTTTATACTCCCAAAAACCAATCATCATCGGGTCAAACCACTGTTCACCAAACAACTTCTCCTACTCATCATGCTGAGTCATCTAATGCCAGATCTAATGAGCCTTACAGGAGGACTTACCAAGAAAAGAGGACTTGCTTTTACTGTGGTATGGTTGGTCACATTCTTGTGAAATGTCCTGCTAAGAACCAAGGGAAACGGCCAATTGTTTCACAACCGGCTGTTATCCCTAAGTCACCACTAGTGAAGCATTCCAAAAGTCCAAAAGCAAATGTGGTGAAACCACCAGTAAAACCTATGGTAAAGCCAAAGATCACATCTGAGGCTAAACCATCTGTTTCAAAAATGGGAAAGCTACCTGCTAAACCTAGTGCATCTACCTCTGGTAGTGCACCAACTGGTGAGAAACCTGTGGTGAAACTCTCTAAGCCATAAAGGAGAAGAAGGAACAAGAGACTGAGAAAGCTGGAACAGCTGGCTGGAATTCAATCAGGTGAAGCTTCCACTAGTTCACCTGCTGCTGTTGAATCTAAGTCTACTATTCCAGTTAAGAAAAAGAAGAGGTCCTGGAACAACAAATCTAAAAGTTCTCAATCTTCTGGTCCCAAATCTTCAAAAGATTCATCCATTTTTGACAGTCACGACTGTGAGTTAATTGAGGTTGTTTATTTTGAGAAATATGGAAGACCCAAGACCACTATGGCTTGGGTCTCCAAATCTAATTAGTTCTTTTTGTGACTCGTGCAGGGACATCCGAAGGGTACTATCTCTAATCGTTGGTATGTAGATAGTGGATGCTCCCGGCACATGATAGGTAACATGGCCTTGCTTCAAGATGTGAAACCATTCAGAGGCGGCTAAGTGGCCTTTGCTGGAGAGAAAGGCGATAGTATCACGTCTCAAGGCGTGGTTTCAAATGGTTGTGTCAGCTTCGACAACGTCAACTACTGCGAGCAGCTGAAGCATAACTTGTTGAGTGTCTCCCATATGTGCGACAAGGAGTACTCGGTGATGTTTGACAAGACTGAATGCTTGATACTCAAACCTGGTTTTAGGGTTCCTGAAGACTGGATTCTGATGAGAGCGCCAAAGACAAACGACACCTATCAGATTGATATGAGCGTGGCAACAACCACCTCATCAGTTGCTACATGTTTGCTTACCAAAGCGACATAGCTTGACTCTATCTTGTGGCATAGGAAACTTTGACACATTTCTTATCGAAAAATGAATCATCTTGTCCGAAGCGGTTTGGTAACCGGTGTTCCTAAGCTGAGATTTACCGTTGCAGATAACTGTATGCCTTGTAAAAAGGGCAAACAGCAACGGAAGTCTCACAAGCCCAAGCTTCAAAACTCTACTGATACCCCTTTGGAGCTATTACATATGGATCTGTTTGGCCCCATAAGTATCAGGAGTATTGGAGGTAAGTCATTCTGTCTGGTTGTAACTGATGATTTCTCATGTTTTTCTTGGGTGCATTTTTTAGGTACAAAGGATGAGACTGCTGACATTCTTCAATACTTGATCCTGAGCTTGGAATCTCTTTGCAAGTTGAAGATCAGAAGAATAAGGAGTGACAACGGAACTGAATTCAAGAATAATTTGATGGAACTTTTCTATCTCAAGAAAGGGATCCATCACGAATTTAGTGCCCCGTACACATCTCAGCAGAATGGAGACGCAGAACGGAAGAACAGAACCTTGATTGAGACTGCAAGGATAATGCTGTCAGATGCAAAGCTTCCTGTCACTTTCTAGGCAGAAGTAGTTAATACAGTTTGTCACGTCTTGAATAGAGTTCTGGTTGTGAAGAGGCACAACAAGACTTGTTATGAGTTGATCAACAATCGACCTCCCAATCTTGACTATCTAGTTCCTTTTGGTAGTCCCTGTTCCTTATTGCTACAATACAAAGACCGAAAATCTAAGTTTAATGCAAAAGAGGTGGACGGCATCTTCTTAGGATATGTTGCCAACTCGCCTTGCAAGAGAGTGTACAATATAGGAACTCGTACTGTCGAGGAATGGTTTGAAGTGGATTGTAGTAAACACAACATTCTACCAGAACTAACTGGTCCAGCTTGGGGTTTTGATTATGATGCGCTATTCAAATCTTTCAACCTTCCTGATTTGTCTGCAGATGATGCCGCAAATGTGTATGAATTATTTGGTGGCGGTGATGACTCCAGTTTCTCAACACGTGCTACTGTACCGATTGTAACTCCTGATTCCAATGCTGCATCTGCATCTGGAACTCATGACAGTGATAACATTGAAGATTTTCATGTTGACGGAAATGACGCTCAAGCTAATCCTAATACTCGTGTAGGAAATGAAGCTCCAACTGATCAAATCAACATTGAATCTTCTTCTTTCGGAACACAGGACATGGGGGAGTTAAGCACGAACCTCGATTCAGAAATTCAGGAACTGAATGTACCAGATATGAGAGTGCATAAGAACCATCCGGTTGACAACATTATTGGTGATCCTCATGCCGGTGTTCAAACTCTTCATCGAACCATTGCTGAGAACACTAGTCTTTACTCTGAGATACTTGACACTGGTGTCATGGAAACATGTCTGCATGCTGCATTCGTGTCCCAATTAGAGCCGAAGAACGTGAAAGAGGCTCTCGCTGACAACTACTGGATTGAGACAATGCAAGATGAACTGTCTCAATTCCAAAAGTTGTATGTGTGGGATTTGGTTGACTTGCCAAGAGGCGTACAACCAATTGGCACCAGATGGGTGTTCAAATGTAAGACGGATGATCGTCATGTTGTAGTGAAGAACAAAGCAAGGTTGGTTGTTCAGGATTTTTATCAACAAGAGGGCTTGGATTACACAGAAGTATATGCCCCAGTTGCTAGACTTGAGGCCATTCGACTGTTTCTGGCTTATGCCTCCTATGTCGGTTTCAAGGTCTATCAACTTGATGTGAAGAGTGCTTTCCTGTATGGAAAGTTTCATGAAGAGGTCTATGTCACTCAACCTCCTGGCTTTGAAGATCCGCATAATATCAATAAAGTGTATAAGCTCGACAAAGCACTTTATGGTCTTCATCAAGCACCTCGGGCATGGTATGAGACATTATCTAAACATCTACTGTCAAATGGTTTCGACCGTGGGCAGATTGACTCGACCTCTTCATACGAAAAGTAGGAGGTGATATTCTTCTTGTATAAGTGTATGTCGATGACATTATCTTTGGGTCTACAAATGAAGAGATGTGTAGGGAATTCGAACATGTGATGAAGTCCAAGTTTGAGATGAGTAACATGGGTGAATTGTCATTCTTCCTGGGTATGCAAGTTAGTCAAAGAGAGGATGGCATTTATCTGCATCAAACCAAGTATGTGCAGGACATCTTGTCAAAATACAAGATGAATGATAGCAGTACTTATGGCACACCTATCCCCGTCAATCATGGTCTGCATCCTGACAAAGATGGAAAGGATGTGGATTGCAAATTGTACCGTGGGATGATCGGATCTCTTATGTATCTCACAGCTTCAAGGCCCGACATAATGTTTGTTGTATGCTTGTGCTCAAGGTTTCAGTCACAACCGAAGGAGTCTCAATTGATAGCTGTCAAGAGGATTTTCAGATACTTGAAAGGGAAACCCCGATTGGGTCTTTGGTACTCTAAGCAACAGTCATTTGACTTCAAAGCCTATACTGATTCAGAATATGGCGGTTGTAACCTTGATAGAAAGTCAACTTTTGGTGGATGTCAATTCTTGGGAGACAGACTGGTTTCCTGACAGTGTAAGAAGCAGTCAACAGTTTCTGTCTCAACATGTGAAGCAGAATACATTGCTGCAGCTAGTGGTTATTCTAAGATATTGTGGATTCAGCAGCAATTGAGAGACTACGTCTTGAACTTCACTGGAACTCCTCTGTTCATTGACAACAATGCCACCATGTCCATCACAAACAACCCGGTGAAACATTCCAAGACTAAACATATTGAAATTCTCCATCATTTCATCCGTGATTGTGCTGAAAAGCATCTCATTGAACTTGTAAGGTTCACATGGATGACAACTTTGCTGACCTTTTCACTAAGGCGTTTGACCGATCCCGTTTTGAGCATCTTGTCAACATGATAGGAATGTTCAATCCAGAGTGAAAACTTGTTTTTCTTAAATCAATTCAATTCATGAAAGTTAAATTTTATTTCTTTTAAGTTTTCTGTATAGTTCTTTTAATTTTCAAATATTTTACAAAAAAAATTCAAACAAAATAGAAAATGGATAAAATTTCAAAGTTATCTTGAGAAAAGAGGAAATGATGGTACATCAGGAATGATCTAAACGCCATATACTGCTCATATGGGAAATGGTTGCGTCATGCTTACTTGATTGTTTAAATTGTTATGTTTTTAATCTGCTTATCTACAAGTAATTTGAATTGTCAGTAGGCTGTAGGCGTCTTTGAATCATTAGTAGCGTGGAAACTAAATCTAGACTACAACTGTGATTTGAACCCATGTATGCATATGAGCGTGTGTAAAATAATACAAAAAGATCATTATCGGATAAAGGATGTAAGATTTTAGCAAATATTTTCTTAAGAGACCAGTTTCGGGTTATGTCTTTAGCACAATTAATGCGGTTCATCTCACTACCCATACTCACAACTATATAATGAGAGATTGAATCAAGACATGTCTTTACATCAACCGTTGAGCATGTATTCACCCTTGAATCATACCCGATTCATTGAAATCAAATCCAGATAAAAGTTTGATCACCTTACCTAAATCCTCAGACTCCATATCTATTAACCTGAATCATTATATGATATTCATAGAAGAAAATCCAATCAAACCAAGACATCCGAATCACTAGATTCTGAATCTTATGATTCTTGATAATCCTTATAGATTCTGCTTGATTTTTCTGTGCTAAACGATGTAACTTCATTTTGGAGAGTTGAAAATCTTTGTGAAAATCTTAGATGCCTTGAGATAGTGCAAGTTACATTTCTGTAGCATATCAGTGGGGTACATGTTGTATATCTTAAAATTAATACCTTAACCCACAAGAACGTGATACAAAGATGCTTATGGTTGCAAATATCATAGTATTGCCAACTTGAACTACTTGTTTATGTGCTTATTACGTATGAATAATTTGTTATTCATGACATGATCCCATATTCTTTGACGTTTATCTTGTATCGTTATTGCTAAATTTTAGCCTGATATGATCCTCTACTCGTGTCTTTGAGCAAAAATAGTGTGTTTATATATACTTGTATATTTCTATCTAGAAAAGATCAAAAAGATTCTAAGTTTGTGTACAGTTCAATTTTAATCAGAAAAGCCAAAAATAGTTGTGTTTAACCTTCTTGAATTCACTTTGAATCATCTTGATTGAATGTGCTTATCTTGTTCGTTAATTGACTTGAAATCTTCATAATTTGAGTTGAAAGTTTGAGTACACTGCGTACTTGCGCATGAGGTAAACACTGCGTACTTAACAAGTACGCAGGAGTTAAGTCCTGCGCACTTAACAAGTACGCACGACCCAAATGCATTGGGTATATAAACAGGTGTTAGAATTTTTATCTAAGTTTCATCTCATTCAATCGTTTTAACACTGTTTGTATCCTCTGCTCGATTTCACTCAAAAATTTCATGTGTTTCTAATTCGATTTTTAATCCCGATCATAGTTTCATCTTCACCTTACTAACATTTGAAATGACTGGTGATGGAGGTGGTGAAGAAGAAGGAGGAGATGGTGCTGAAGAGTCAGATTCTGAGGCTACTGAATCTGATTCATCTGACTCTGATGATGCACCAGACCAATCACACCCACGGAGAATGGCGAAGGTTTCCCTTCCCGAGCCATACTCCAAAAGACAAAGACGAAAGAATTCAGACAATAAGTATGTTGCTGAACATGAGACTGAGAGCGCGTTAGCCATGCTGACGTCGGTTTCACGGAGATCAAATTTGACATAGTCGTCTTTAAGCTCACGGATTTTGACCTTGGGAAACCTCTGGTCATGGAGCTCAAATTTGACATAGTCGTCCTTAAGCTCACGGTTTTTGACATTGGGGAACCTCTGATACGACGTTGTTATACAAATACTACTTGCATACAGATGATAGAGACTTAAGACAACTCCAGAGCTGCTGTCAAGGGGGAGTTTGTTGAAGCAATTCTTATGACAATCACTCTGAAGCTGTTTACTCTAAAGCTGTGTAGACATCTCCAGAGCTGCTGTCAAGGGGGAGTTTGTTGAAGCAATTATTGTGACAAGCACTCTGAAGATTGTTTTTACTTTTGTATTGTCCTTATGTATTTGTATTTGTATATCAACATCTGTATGTATTGGGGTTTATCGAGTTGTAATCATGTTCGTAGGTACTTGTCGTTGTATTCGTCTTTGTTAAGTGTTGTGCGCACTTAGCAAGTGCGCAGGTTGCTCAACCTGCGTACTTAGCAAGTACGCAGAACAAAGCCCTGCGCACTTAGCAAGTGCGCAGGAAATAGGTCTAGTATAAATAGAATAGGTTGACAGAAAATATGTACGCAAACATTTTACACTCAGTATTTTCCCTCTGTAACCGTTCAAGTTTATAATAGACGAAGTTTTAAAGTGATTTTGTTATCGGTTTACTTTATGTTGTTTGATTCTCCACCTAGTCACAGGCATTCCGCACCCGGTCCGACTAATCACACACCCACACGTAACGATCCGAGATACCCGAGGACCTACAACCATTTTGTCATCAATATTTATTATAGCGAAACTGAAAAACCGACATTTAAAACTAATTCATGATTTGACAAACCTGATAATATAAGTCCATATATATTTAAAAACTCGCTGTTTTAAAATCTCTTGTTTTTTAATTCTTGATTTCTTTTATAATATTGACTTTTGATGATAATTTAAAAAAAAATGAGCCAATGGTAATAACGATGAAAATGTTTATTTATGTAATTTAAAAATAAAAAATAAAAAAAAAGCTAAATATAGAAGTATTACATAAGGATATAAATGTGATTTTGGGAGGAAAAAGTTGTAAGATTAAATATGGTAATGCCAAGTGACAAAACCATTTAGATCATCTCCAACAGTTTTTGGTTCAAACCAGCCACATCACTGCCACATCAGCTTTCTTAAAAACCACATTTTTTACTCCAACAATACACCTTCTCAAACCATCTTTACATTTTCAAATCATCACTTACTTTTATATTTATTTTAAATAAGAATTTCACAATACTATAAAATATTTAATTTTTATTTAAATAAATAGAAATATAATAAAAATTTAGTAAAAAATAGATTAACTAAAATAAATACTATAAAATATTTAATTTTTATTTTTTATTCGAATTAAGCGTTGTAAAATAGATAATAAAATCGTTAAAAAACTAGCCGTTAAAAAATTAACCGTTAAACTTGTCGTTACGTAAAAAAAAGACAAACAAAAAAAAATACATAATTTTTGAAATAAATATAAAAAATATGTATATATGTATAATATTTTAATATATTTTATAAATGTAAATATGGGTATATATATATATATGTGGGGTGAAAGATGTGATGTTGGGGCCCACAATGGGTGGTTTTTGGTGGTTTGGAAAATCAAACTTGACACTTTGGTTTTTGGTTTAAACCACACTCTCCAATGGTTAGTTGGTTTTTGGGTTGGTTTGAACCAAAGAAAAACCACCGATGGAGATGGTCTTAGTTTGATTTCAACGAACGCTAATATATGAACTTGTTGTCAATTACCCTAAAAAATGGATAAGAACATACAATTTTAACATGAAGCATGTATACGGTTCTGATGCTTGATCAACTTAAACATAGAAATTGAGATTATCACTATAAAAACTAAATCAGTGATGATTATCACTTACCTCTTCAACCCCCAACCATTCATCTGATTAAAATTCATATGAAATATAACGATCTTCCTCAAACCTTTACCCATAATGAATGAAGTAAATAAATAATAAATTATCATGAATCAGCGTTCTTCTTTTATGATTCACTAGCTTTAACCCCGTGTGTTACATGAGTGAAACGTTAAGATTATATTAAAACGTTAAAATTATATTGATAAATTTGATATTGTATTTGTAACTTCTTTTCATTTTGTTACATGTTAAGATTATATGGATGAGAGTAATCAAAACATCAAAAAATACATTTCATAAGTTGTGTACTTTAATTTTTACAATACATTAAATTACATGTCAAATGAAACCTTACAATTATTATTTAAAAATTTAAAATAATTCATTGTATTAAACATTTTACGTGATATTGGTAATCTTTTCATGTTTACCAAAGAATAATAGTTTGGGTCAATCTCTACTTTTAACTCTTGATAATGCAACATACAGTTGATCATGAATAAACACTGGATCTTTTAATACAAACCAACATTTGAAAGTGATTGACCTAAACTTTTATTCGTGGTCATTGCAAAACATACAACAATTGTATATTTTCTTTTTTGAAGTTTTAATAAAATTCTTTTGTCTGAATATGTTAACCCAATTATAGGGATACAATTGTGATGACCAATGTCGTTTCCAAATATAATATTCGCTTATATAACGCGATTACCTAGTGATTTGAGCTGAAATCCTGTTACATTACCTCAACCATTTTTCTTTAATATTTCTTAATACCATAACTGAAACACCGACACTTATAACTAATTTATGGTTTTACAAACCTGATAATGTAAGCACATTTAGAAAATCAGGATATTATAAACTTTAATCAAAATCATAATCAAGATGCTCTGATTGATGGATACTATTTGTACTTGTATGTGGAAAATTAAAAAAAAATGTATTTTGATAATAAATTTTTAAAAAATCATTTTTAATAATAAAATTTTAAAAACTCGCTTTTTTTTAAAACATCCTATTTTTTAATTCTTGATTTTTTTTAATTTTGATGATAATTTAAAAAAAATATGAGCCAATGGTAATGATGACAAATTGATTTGATAAAATGTTAATTTTTCAAAAATAAAGGTTAAATATAAAACTATTAAATATAAGATATAAATATGATTTTAAAGGTAAAAAATTATAAGATTTAATGTGTTAATTTCAAGTGATAAAAATATTTAGCTTTTTATCAGTGTTTTCCATGTTTTGACACTAAAGGGGTGTTTAGGATTGCCTATTTGCTGGAGAGGATATGGCGGTGGACAAAACGTGGCTGTTCAAGAGAAAGTAAACGTGGGCCAATAACAATAACTATTGTAGACGGGAATACATGTGTGAACACGTGCTTGCATCAGGCAAGATCGGGTGGATATGAAAGTTGTACCTCAGGCAACATGAGTAGTAAATTACTCTTAACAAAGTTTTCAATTGTATGTTTTATAATAAAATAAGATAAAAGGTGTTACGGAAAAAGTTCAAATAAAAAAGATTTTAAATTAAAAAGGGTGATAAAGATTTAGGGTCATTAGATTAAATTTAGAAGGATTTAATGGTTGAGATCAAATTATAGAAGAAAAAATTTGTTGAAAAAAGATTTTGATATGACCACTTTTGTTGACTTTTTATCAAGTTTCTTCCTTTTTTTAAACGTTCATAACTTTTTCATACGACATTATTTGTTTTAAAAAAATTACACAATAAGAACGAACATTTTTTTATCTTTAAAAAGAGTATATTTTCTTTATATACAAAAACGAAAAACATTTTACGTTTTCCATCTCATTGTGTTTATTGTTCGTAATTGTGTAATGTCAGATCATTGTGTTTATATGTCACAATTTATACATATTTTATAAGCATAATAATCCCTATATTATAGTAATAATTGAATTAAAACCTTGCAAATACTATTTAATTCGCATATATTTTATTTTTGCAGGTTAAACGGCTTCCTGAACAAAAAGAAGCGAAAAACGCCAAGAAATTGAAGTAAATGTGGAAGTCGGAAACCAAGTCATGCATTATACCCGTGTGCACCATAAAAACAAGAGATTCTTCAATTGTACCTGTGTCCCCCAAAAGTGAAACATTCTCTTACAAAAGTACTTGTGTACCAGTTGACCAATACACAACCATGTATTTGAATGCATGCCATGCAAACCCCAACTCTTTGCCTATAAATAGCAAGCTCAAGTCTCCCATTTAGGTGTCCAAGATCAAGAGTAGGGAAGGCTTTAGTGCCCTGCTAAGAGCCGAAACTCTCTCAGTTTTGGTCCATTTAG
The DNA here is from genome assembly GCA_023525975.1 of Smallanthus sonchifolius. NCBI lineage: Eukaryota > Viridiplantae > Streptophyta > Magnoliopsida > Asterales > Asteraceae > Smallanthus > Smallanthus sonchifolius. The sequence continues at coordinate 28,182,300 of CM042029.1, read as the reverse complement.
TTTTCTCTTGTTTATTTTCTTTTCTAAGTCTTGTAATATGAACTTATTCTTCTCGTTCGAGTGAAACAATAGGCAACCTATACCCACTCTCCCTTGGTGTTGGAACACTTTCACACATTATCTAAGGGTTAGTGGAGTCACTTGTATGATCATTCTTGGCTACTCCTCTTGTGTTACTCGAGTTAGTTGAACTAAAAAAGACCAGAATAAGTGATTTTTAAACCAATCTAATAATCTTAAATCTTGTGAGTTACCAAGCAAGATTTCTTGTTTGGGAAGCTTATTCGATGTTTGTACGGTCTATATACAAATCTTGGTGCTAGTCCGGTCGGTTAGTATAGATTTAATATTATGGGTTGATTGAAGGTTTGGGTATTCAGCAGGCCGTTTGAGCCCTAACCAGACCGAGCGGTTTGTGTCGGTATTTCTCTACTTCTCTCGTATCGGCTTGTAGAGGACTTCTAGCGGGAGCCACGGGGTTTGATCTTGAGAAGGAAAGTCTTATTTATTTGAAATAATATTATAAGTAAAGATTTTAGAACATAAATTGTTAGGTCGAGCGTTCATAAAGTACCTTTGGAGGAAGTCGTGCATTCCGACTTACCGGAAGAAGTTACAAGACCAGACGTACGTCAGTCACAAGGATAATAACTCCGAATAATGAATTGTGAGATCCCACAGACTTGACGCCTCGTTTAGGGTCCGTTGTATTCATTAAGGAACAGTTGGCCGACCGTATCCATTGTTCCGTTACGAAATACTAACTCCCCTATCGAAAGGGTTAGTACTAGTAACTATGATCAACCTTACTTTAAACACAACATTAATTAACAAGGGATGACAACTAGAGTAACACCTTAAACAGAATAATATTTCTAATTTCATTTCTTAACTTTTTATTTTTCCTTTTAAACAAACCCATTTTTCAACTTATTATTTTAGTCAGACAATAGCGATGGTTGAGTACGGGATTCGTGTCCATGGTTCGATACTTGGTTATTACCCAAACTATATTACGCTGCGATAGGTACACTTGCCTATTGTGTGTGTTTTAAGTTAAAGTAATTATCATTTTATAAATTTAAAACCTGATATTTGTGAAATCATCCTAAAATTATATTTATTTATATTTTTATATTAAAACAAGCACATCATGTGTCTAATGTCAATTTATTGTGTCAAATAGTTTTATCATTGTGTCTAATGTCAAATATTTTTCTAATGTCAGGTCAATTTGTCTAATGTCAGTTTATTGTGTCAAATATTTTCTTTATCACTTTATGTATATAATACATAAAAACAGTGACAAAAATAACACGAAATTATCTAAAACGTAAAACACAATGACGAAAGCGAGTGTTTTTTTATCTTTAAAACGAGTATAGTGTCGTTATATACAAAAATGAAAAAAATTTACGTTTTCCATGGACATTGTGATTGTGATTTACGACACTATACTTCACCGGTTAGCTGGAAAACGTAATTTTTTTTCAGAAATGACCTAAATATACAAAATGAAAAAATTTTACGTTTTCCATGGACATTTCTGAAATAAAACGAGTATAGTGTCATTTCTGAAAACTTGCCTAAATGCCTAAGTGGCAGCTAACGGGGAATGACACACTGGCCGAACAATTTTAACCTTAAAAACCTATTACTATTCTTAATTTGATCAAATTATTAATGGTATAATGTTAACCAACCAAATAATTTTGATACTTACTCGTTTTAATAATACAATATTAACCTTAAAAACCTATTACTATTCTTAGTTTGATCAAATTATTAATGGTACAATGTTAACCAACCAAAATAATTTTGATACTTAAATATCTATTAAGCTCGTTTTAATAATACAATATAACGTAATTGCTTTAATGGTTCATATAAATTTATGTTGAGAATATTTTGAAAATGACAAGAAAAGCAAATATGAATTATAGAAAAGGAAAATACAGAACCAGTTCCTAATAATTTGGTTGGTTCAAAGAATCTGTCTGTATAGTTCGATACAAGGGTTGTGACGGTTCGCATCGACTATAATGGAGCACATCAGTTTGGATCAGTCGCTTCTATGGGGGGGGGGTGCGGTTGTCAATGATGATAGTTCAAAGGGTTGTGGCATTTCGGTCCATGATTACCAACTAACCATTGTGCTTGTTAGAAATATGTCGATTCGAAGGGGTTTCGTGACCATTTGAAAGGTTGAAGACGCTTATATATGATAGTGACTGTAAGTTCATTTCAAAATACACACATACAAATCAAAACTTTGTTTCTCTTATACCTGATTATTATAGTATCGAACATGATTTTTAATTATTTGAAATTCTTGATAACTTAGTAAGTCCATTTGGCTTATCACATTTCATGGAATGTTGATAAGGTATTATTCTATTGAACAAACGGGGTGGGTTGGGGTGGGGGGGGGGGAGGGGGGGGGTTTACTTTAAGGATAAAGGTCATTCGTATAGAAAATAAGTTAGAACTCATAACCAACAATTACCAAGCCCAACATTGATTTATCATTTGAGACCCCTTTTTCACGTTTATAGGTTCGTTTATATCTAGAGGTTCGTCTACATCTAGAGGTTGTTTTCCAAGATAACTATTCGTCTCTTGATCTAAATCCCTTCAGATGTAGGGCGTTTTTTCGTTCCCTAATCCTCGCTACATCCTTTAGCGAATAAGTCATCAAGTATTAGAATACAGGCCGGTACTTGGTCTTGTTCAGTCGTTCCATTAAGCCCAACCCAAACCACACACATGTATATAAAAAAAACCGAGGCCCTTATTATTTGATGGCCTAAAGATATGACTTTACTTGCTTTACCCAAAATACGCCCCTGCTAATGTGCATGGGAAGCAATAACAAACAAAGATCTCCATTTCCCTTCATCTCTGGTGCAATGGCTGCGTGCGAAACCCGCCAATACATTTGGGGAATGAGTTTAATGAGTTTTACATAACAGGGCCGATAACAACTTATTATGCTAACATCCCCCCTCAAACTCACAATGCAATAGAAATAAACATTGAGAGTTTATCACGCAAAAAACGAAACCGATATGCCGATTGAGCCTTGGTGAAAATATCTGCAATCTGCAAGGCTGATGGAACAAAAGGAAGTGAGATGGTCCCGAGCTGAAAATGATGACAAGTAAAATGACAATCTGAAAATCTCAATATGTTTTGTTCGTTCATGAAAGACAGAGTTCTTGGCGATCTGCATAGCACTTTGATTATCACAATGTAATGAGGTAGACGAGGAAACAACAACCCCATATCTGCCAGAATCCATCGTACCCAAACAATTTCACATGTAGTCACAACTATAACACGATATTCAGCCTCAATGGAGGTGTGAGTAGTCCAGGTCAATACCCATAGTCATATTTGCACATTCCTATTTTATATTTCTTGGAATATTATCTTCGACATAGTATTGTCATAAGTCTAGCAAAGGGACAAGTGTCATATTTAGTAATTTGTAAGAATTACTAGGAAATAAATGATAATAACCCGCATTGAACGTTCGTTGGTGATTAACGAGATTTTATTCCGGTAAAAGTCTAGGGACATTTTTTAATATAAAAACGTATATATTGGTGACTAAACCTTAAAACATGGACATAAAAATGTTGGTTGCATGACCTTGAGTTATTTTATGTGAATACATGTATACTATAGTTAAAGTAATAACTATGTCGGGAATTCACTAGCAGATTATTAAAGCTAGTCAAACTACACAAAATGTAGAACGTCTTAATAATCAAAGATATTAAAGCGGGTATTAATTTCGGGTAATATACCGCGTCTAAATTGATCACATCTTCATCATGATTGTTTTGCTTACACAACACTCAAGCGTCATAATCATCTTGATTATGACCAAGAGTGTAAGCAACTTAAAGATCACATTACCATAATTATATCTTTGCTTGTACTCCACTCCGGCATCAAATCGTAATGATGATGACTTGTTGAGATCTACACTCAACCCGGCCCCGTTTCATCTAATAATTATATATATATATATATATAAATATCTAGGTATATAGATATAAAGTTTATATCAGTAAAAGTTCCTACACCAGGTGTTATATCACAGGATCACCTACCGGGTTTACACCACCTTAAACCGATCCAACTAACAATTAGAATGCAACTAGGTGATTGGACAACACCCAAACCCCACCCCTTAACCCTCTTCGGTCGAGAATAGTGGGGCCACCCATTTATCTTGCTTCACCAACTCACCTCCATCATTGTTGTCATAAGACCATACTCCATCAACTAGAAGTGCAAGCAAGGGTTGTGATATTTCGGGAATTTTTTTTTTAGTTATTTAATTTTTCGGGACAAAAATTCTTTAAACTAGGGGATGATGTGACAATCCGGACTTTTCAATTAGTTCCGTTAGCAATCCCGTTAAAGTTTCTGTTAAATCCTAACCGGTTTAACCAAATCTGAAACCCTAGGGACTATTTCTGTTAATATTTAAACTAGAACTGCAAGGACTAGTTATGATAATTGTCCAAACTCAATCTGTTGACCCTGAAAGTCAAAATTTAGAATTTTGAACCCTGTTTGACTTTGTAAAGTCAAAATCATAGCATTGGGTTCCAATTCGAATTCAAGAGTAAAATTTCATCCGATTTTGTAACGGATCAATCATGTTCCTAGCATTAACAGTCGTAACCTTCGGTTTAATCATCATCATTATCGATTTCAAACCCAATTATGGGTATTCAATACGTAACCGTCGAACTCGTCCCTCTTCATCACCAATACGCGTCAATTCATTTTGTTACACTGAAATCGATCGCCTGCGCACCTCTATCTCTTATCACAGAAGCTTTTACGCACACCAATTTGGTCGGAGGAGTGGCCGGAATCATCAGGGAGAAAGCTCGCACAAGTCGGCACCTGTTTTGGTCGAGCATAGTCAATTCGAACTCCTTTATGGTAATTGTTTTCATCAATCGTTTCGTTTTTACTCGTCAATTAAAAGACCTATGATAATTTGGTCGGTTAACATCAAATTGAACCCAATCCATAATCTAGGGTTCATATTATTTGGTTTTAATCGAACCATAACGATCCGATAACAAATATTGAAATTGAGCACACCCTTAGTTTCGTCTCAATGCATAGACTGAAAGCCCTATGCCGAATTGTAACTATATCATCGAATTTTTCAAGATCCGTAATCTAGGGTTCGTTCTAAAATTGATTTGGGGCTTTTGATTCTAGACTTGATCATAATTCAATTAATTCACATGTTTAGCTTCGTAATCAATCACACATCGAAAGCCCTATGTTTATTTTGTCAAATAACATCGAATTGATCACAACCCATAACCTAGGGTTTGTTCTTGATTCGATTTGGGGTTTTTGACTCTAAACTTGATCTCAATGAAATTAAATTGTATGGTTAGATTCGAAATCCTTGATTGAGTAAAAGCCCCATGTTTCCGGGGAGATTTAATATACAAATTGATCAAATTGATTCTTAGTCCATATCTAAGACTTCGGTTTCTAAAACGAAAATTAAACAGATCTAAACTCGTTATTTTTTAAATTTAAAACCTCCACAGACTCGTGTGGACTCAATTTACAAAACCCATATACTATCTCGACCTATCGCGATCGAAATCAAAGGATTAGGGGCTGGGGATCGATCGAGGTATGTATGGAAGGGAGATCACAGAAACCCGAATGTTAAAACCATTTTGTCTCGGGTTTGTTTACGAATCCCTAGCGGGCAGAGATGGTTAAAGCTATGTGCATATGTGGGAGGGACCCGGGTTCGAGTCCGGGCTCCCACATTTTATTTTTGAGGCACTTTTTAGGATATTTATATATTATAAATCAAACCCCCTATTATTATAATATTATATTAATGTGTTTTAGCCCAGAAAACCACCCGTAAACTCGGGTTTGGATTTATAACCTATTTTCATTATTAATCCCACTTTCAAAAAAATTAGTATATTATATTATTTTCAAGTCACAACCTCGTATAAAATAATATAATTATATTATTTTCAACCCGTGATTAATATTATAAAATAATACATAAATTATATTATTTCGTATCGTTTTATAACTCGTGTAACGTTTTAAACTATTTAACAATATAATTATTATATTATTTACTCGTGTTTATTACCTCCAATAAAAATAATATATTTATTATTTTTACCACGAATGAGTAATTAGAATATTCATACGAACCTAAAAATAATATATTAAATTATATTATTTTCCTAATTTTTGTAAACGACAAAACGTTCGAATATATTTATTATATATTATTTTGTCATTCGTCGCGTAACGTATATATATCGTAATTATTAATTAAAGCATTCTTATTCCCATGGACACGTACGTCTACTCTTGGTTATTAGAGCGTTTCTTTAGGACGTCTCTCATTCCGTGTCGTTGTCACAATTCCAAGTTTATCCCTAATTGTTATGTGTATAATTCTAGGGCATTCGTGAGCCGTGTCGGGCTATCACTTGAGATTTTGATATCGTACTTGTGTGATCACTACCTACGCAATCAGGTGAGTTTTCTTACTGTTTTTAAACTGGGGGAGAAAACATGTTGTAAATGCTTTTGATTTTTGTAATTCATATATGATATCACTTGTATGACTTTGCGTACACATTATCCTTTAAGTCCTCACATCGGACCGCTAATATGAACATAGCGAGGTAATTTGAGTAGTACTACTGGGTTTGACAAACTTCACCCGCGTTAGTCGCGCTAACCCGATTGGAGGTCGCACGGGTGCAATATTGACCTAAACATGCACCATGATGGTGGGAGGCATATAAACAGTCAGCTGTCGGTTGCGAGCGCATTAGTTAACATGATTATGGGTTAGCTACCTATTGATTTATATATTGAATGTACATTAATCTGTTAAACGCTTCTATAAACTGAAACCTGTGAACTCACCAACCTCGTGTTGACATTTTCTTACATGTTTTTCTCAGGTCGCTTAAGATAAGGCACATGTGCACACAATAGGACATGCATGGAAATTCTGCCTTTGATTTATGTTTTATTAAACTGTTTGGACTATTTTAAACTGTGTTTGGTTTGGACTTTTGGACTATTCTTTTGGGCGCGTGTGTTTTGCGCATTTACTTTCTTTACGCTTCCGCATTAACTCTGATTGATATGATATTTTCATTTGAGTCCCATGTAGAGTCGTTCAATGTAACTAATGTCTGAGATTCTGGTTCATCACTTTCCAAACGGTAAAACTCCGTTAGTTGAAATTTAGGGGTGTGACAAGGGTCAATGTCCATCAAGTCAATAATCCCTTGCAATGATTTTGTTGAGTGCAACACTCAAACTCCATCTCTCTTTCTCCATATATACGAAACACACACCACACCAACATCCATACTTTATCATAATGACCAATGATGATTACCATACCTACACACAATCTATCTACTATAAATAGAACATAAACCCATATAAAACACTTGCACCAACACCCCTTAACTCCCTCATCCCTCCCTTGACTGATTCATTTCGGATTTCACCCAATTCCCCTCTCCAAAACCAAAAATGCAAACAATTCCCGTAACTCAGCTTCATGCCATATTTTTTGTCAACTTCGGAAGGTCATATCTCTTTCGTTCCTTGTTCAAATCAGTCCATTTTTTATAGAATGAAGCTCTATGTTAACAGAGGAGAACCCAAGTGGAATCACTCGAATCCATGGAGTATTCGACCTCCAAACAGCCTACGCAAAAACATCACTTGGTGCAGGTTGAATCTGGAAACCTCTTTTCATTTTCCTGTTTTGAGGTACCTACACAACTCCAAATCTAGTAATTCTTTTTCACATCTCCTATGGTTTCAATAAACTTGATTTTAGAAGAAAATCCCAAGTCATTTGGTCTTCTAAAACCATCTAAAAGTCTATTCGAAGTACGCCTAAAAATCTGAGTTTTCAAGAACAAAATAAAACATAAAAGTCTTGGTGAGTTTTGGCTTTATTTCTTCATGAGTCATGTTTGAATACATTAATTTATACACGTACATGTTCATACATAAAATACCAAACTAGAAGGACCATGAACAAGACAAGGACACATCAAATATAAACTACATATATATATATATACTATCACATAAAATAACACTTGGATGATGGTGTTCTTCATAAACCCTTCATTCCATTCATGTGTTATGTTGAAGGATACATGTTCGTGAAGTTATATGATCATGTGTGACTTACCTGGCAAGACCCGAGGTAGTGTCCTATGATTCAAGAATGCATACGAACGATTATCATCAACATATGAACGTGAAAGGTGTTACTAAAAATATATGTTTATGGATAAAATTTGTGATATATATGTGTTGGTGTACGGTTTTGGTTAAATCATGGAAATATTCTAGTAATTAAAGATTAGTATCCTAATATGAACACTTGATATATATACATGGAACATATGAAGAGATTTAGTTAAAAAAATAAATAAGCACATGACATCATGGAACATAAGTGAATACATTTTAAGTTGTTACAAAAATAATATTTATTTTTGGTACACTTAATAAGTCACCAATAGGGAAACATATTATTTTCTCGGAAAATATGTAAGCGTCTAGACCAATGAGTCGTAAATGAAAACCCTATTTTTACTAAACAAAGGCGTACTTAACAGGATTCGTTAAGTCGGATGAACAACTTACGTATAAGACGGGTAGTCTTAACACATTAGTACCCTTGTGTGATTAGAGTACGGATAGACAGGAACTATTAACACAAGGTTATTTGCTAGGATTTCATCGGACACAAGGTGAGTTCACGGCCCCCCTTCGCTTTTTAAAGTTTTGTAAACTACATGGGAGAAACATACTTACATTAAGTATTACAGTATTATTTAATATATGTCGAAACATTGTTGTTTTATACAATTGGGAAAGCATTGCAAACATTTTTATATGATAACATGGAAACAAGACACTAACACTATGTCATACATGGTGAACAATATAGCGCTTAAAGTCTCCGGATTAACACACTTTTGTAACCATTAGCTATAGACTTAGCCTGGGATTCTAAGGATAGTACTATTGGGGGTGACGCCCCCGGTCATGGTTAGTCGCGCTAACCAGGGGTCCAAATGGCCGAATGACCGCATATTATCTTACTCGCAGAAAGGCGAGGAGGGGCATTAAATTGTTGGGGTTTGGTTACGGTTTCATGTATGGACATAGGTATTTGTAAGCCTAGATAGCTTACGAATTGATCACTAACACTTGTTTCGTTTATCATATGTGTTTAGAATTATTTGTACTTATTTATGACGGTAATGTCATGGGCAATGTTTTCGGGTAAAACTACTTATTTGATGACGGTTAAGTCATGTAAATGTTTTCAAAGGAAAACTACATATTTTATGACGGTTAAGTCATGGGCATGTTTTCAAAAGAAAACTACTTATTTTATGACGGTTAAGTCATGTATATGTTTTCAAAGGAAAACTACTTATTTTATGACGGTTAAGTCATGTGCATGTTTTAAAAGGAAAACTACTTATTTTATAACGGTTAAGTCATTGGCATGTTTTCAAAGGAAAACTACTTATTTTATGACGGTAAAGTCATGGGCATGTTTTCAAAGGAAAACTACTTATTTTATGACGGTTAAGTCATGTATATGTTTTCAAAGGAAAACTACTTATTTTATGACGGTTAAGTCATGTCTGGTATTTCGGGGAAAACTAACTATACTAAATTAACAAACTATGTGAACTCACCAACCTTTGTGTTGACACTTTCAAGTATGTTTCTTAGGTAACATTTAGCCATGGAGCGGTTGGAATAGGCTAGCTATGTTGGAACAATTCCTAGTAACCGGACGGGCATAGATTATCAAGTCTCGAGTTGACCATTGATCTAGAGGGACTTAGATCATTGTATTTATTTAGTCTTAGTAATCATATATGTAATCAAGCCTTAGAAATCACTATTACAGCTTCCGTTATCGTGTAATGAACCAATCGTTGCAACATGTATTTATTAAGTTAATAAATTTATGGGTGTGATAGGAGGACCTAGAGACAACGTCTTGTTTCTTGCTTTTACATTAGATTAAGGAATCACCAAGGAAAATACAGAAACCTGTAGTGGATTTACGATCATTGGGATCACTATCCCAATCAGCATCACTATAGGCCGCAATTCCAGAGAAGACGTAGAAGGGAATAAAAGACTTTGAAACTGAGTGCCACGAAGATACCTCAAAATACGAAGAACAGCTCCCGGTGAACAGAAGTAGGAGCGGTAACAAACTAGCTAACCACATGAACAGCATGAGAGATATCAAGGCAAGTAACTGTAAGATAAACCAAACTGCCTACAATGGTACGATATAGGCTCGGATCAGATAGAGGAACACCATCAGTGGGAGAGTAACGTGCATTGGTTTCATGGAGAGTGTCTGCAATTCTGTTATCAGAAAGTCTTGCATGTTGAAACAGATCAGAAATATACTTTGTCTGAGAGAGAAGATATCCCTTTTTAGATTGAGCTACCTCAATCCCCAAAAAAATACCGTAATAACCCCAAATCTTTCATAGCAAAACGATGGGCCAAGTCACGCTTCAAGGATTCAATGCCATCATAATCATCGCCTGTAATAATCATGTCATCCACATATAAAGACAAGAGAATGCGTCCAACATTCGTACTTCAAACAAATAATGCCGAATCATGATTGCTAGGAAGAAAGCCAAGGGAAGTGATGACTGTAGAGAATTTTTCAAACTAGGCACGAGGGGCCTGTTGGAGTCCATATAGAGATTTTTGAAGCCGACAGACTTCACCAGGATGATGAGCTATTCCCGAGGGTGGAGTCATGTAAACCTCCTCATGAAGATCGCCATTCAGAAAAACATTTTTGACGTCCATTTGACAGATCTCACATTGTCGAACGGACGCAACAACAATTAAAGTACAAACTGTTGTCATTTTTTCCACAGGGGCAAAGGTCTCCTCATAATCCATACCATACGTTTGCGAATATCCTTTTGCCACAAGTCTGGCCTTGTACCGTTCAACAGAGCCATCAGACTTTGTCTTAATCTTATACACCCAACGACAACCAACCTTATGTTAACCTGGTGGTAGAGGAACCAAATCCCAGGTGTGAGTCTGATGAAGAGCAGTGAGCTCTTCAGCCATAGCATTTTGCCATAGAGGATCAAAGACAACCTCTCTATATGATTCTGGTTCAGACAGACGATGAATGCCCGCGATGAATGAACTAAAACGAAGCAGAATATGCAGAGTATGCAAAATCTGGTAGTTGAGTAGACTTACATGCACGAGTAGACTTTCCCGGAGGTGGAGGAGAATCAACATTGGTACCAGATGACGTGGAAGGTTCATGAACTGGCACAACATGTGCAACAGAAGTATCTGGAGCAAGCATATTAGGAGTAACAGACGAATCGGGAACATCAGAGGTTGGGACATCAATGTTGCTAGAAAAAGGATCAATATTCTGAAGATCTGACTTTGTTACATCACGCGACTTAGCTGGAATCGAATAGAATGAAATATGTTCAAGAAAAGTAACATGTCTTGATACATATAACTTCTGAATTTACATGATCAAAATAACGGTATCCTTTTTGTCCCATGTCATATCCCTTGGGACCACTGGCATAGCCTAAGAAAACACTTATTGGTCAAATTTTCTCGTTCAGCATTAGGACGGAGAGCAAAGCAAGTACATCCAAAAACCCGTAATTCACCATAATCTGGGCGTTCACTGAAAAGACTTTCAAATGGAGACATCCCATCATTATGAGAAGTAGGGATCCTATTAATCACATGTTGGGCGGTCAGAAGTGCTTCTCCCCAAAAGACACTAGGTACTTAAGCAGATAAAAGGAATGAACGAGCGATTTCCATAAGATGACGATGTTTCCTTTCAACAACACCATTCTGTTGAGGGGTGTCAGTACAAGACGTTTGGTGTATGGTTCCATCTGATGCAAGCAACTAAGTAAAATCATTAGAGGTGTATTCACCCCCTAAGTCACGCCTGAAGCACTTTATCACAGCCGAATGTTGCGTTTGAACATAAGCTCTAAATGTTTTATAAATGTCAAGGAACTCATATCTACGTTTCATAAGGTACACCTAGGTATAACGAGTGTAATCATCGATAAAGGAAACATAATAACGTGAACCACCCTTAGTGGATACTGGTGATGGTCTCCACACATCAGAATGAATAATATAAAATGGTGAACAGAATGAGAAATACTTTTATCAAAAGGTAAAGCAGAAAATTTGACAAGTTTACAACCACAACAATCAGAAAATATCACAGGTTTGCAACTGACCCAAAACACTTGTGGAAACCAAAAATTTTAAACGAGACGCGGACACATGTCCCAAACGAGAATGCCAAATATAAAATTCAGACGACAAAGGACTTAAACGAAAAGAAGATAAATCAACGTCGGAGGCAGCAACACCAGGAGCAGGCACTTTAAGTTTTTCTAAGACATATAAATCTCCCACCCTACGGCCGATCCCAATCACCCTTTGAGTGTGTTGATCCTGTACAACACAAACAGTGTCACAAAAGAAAACCCAAATTCCAGACTTACACAAATGACTGACTGAAGCAAGATTTAAGGCAAGCTTCGGAATATAATAGACATCATTGAGAGACACATGAGGGGTAGACACAGATCCAACACCCTCTACAAAGATGGATGTAGCAATAGCAGACATGCTAGAAACATGAGAGACAGGAGACAAAGAAAGAAAAGAAGACAGATAGGGAGACATATGATGTGAGGCACCATAATCCAATATCCATAAAAGATGACGAAATACCTGAGGTACCAGATGAAGACAATCCCGTAACAGACATAACGGTAGGGTTGGCAGCAAGAAACTATCTGAATTGTTCAAATACTTGCGGATCCAGAACAGATGGTGGTTTTTCATTTCTACAGATGGTGGTGTAGTAGCAGCAGTAAACTGAGGTGGTTTAAATGTCCATGAAGATGGACCAGATGAACCAGCAGAAGTGGACGTGCTAACCGGAAATTGTCCACATGATCTGTTATGTTGTGGGGGCTTCTGCAAGTTACAATTCTTTCTGCTAAGTAACAACGGACATTGAGACTTCCAATGATTTTTCCCTTTGCAAAAAGCACATTCATCAAAAGCAACTTTAGCACCTTGTCTGGACTGATTAGGGGGAACGACAAACACAACTAGAGTAGTTACTTTAGGAGCTTTATCAACCTGCGATTTTAACCGAGTTTCCTCTGCAATCAACTCGTGAACAACTGAATCAACTGTTGGAAGAGGGGAACGATGAAGAATCGTTCCACGCAATCCTTCAAAGTCTGAACGTAATGCCATCAAGAATTGTACCAAACGTTGTTCCTCCCTTCTATCAATATAAGGTTTAAACACCTTCAGTGCTGCAGATTCCGTTAGTGCCAATTGATCCCATAATCCGACATAGCTCAATAAAAGTCTTGAATGCTCATTTCATTCCGTTGAAGAGCACGTATATCAAACTCCAACCGGTACTGCTTGGCAAAGTTAGTCCGAGTATACAGCTTTTCCAAATGATCCCAAACCTGCTTAGCTGTATCATATTTAGCCAACTGAATACCAATGGACTGACCTACAGAGTTGTTGATCCAAGTTATAACTTTAGAGTTATCCATTTCCCATGTATCAAGAGCTAAGGCATATTCAGCAGGCTTAGACTTATCAGTAGGCTTTCCCTTAGTACATGTGACATAACCCCACATATTTTTCACTCGAAAAAAGTTTTTCATTACGTAACTCCAGTAGGTGTAGTGTTTACCATCCATACGAGTGTTAATAGACTGAGAGTCATTTTTCCCAACCATATTATCAAAACCAAACAACAGTCGATCAACCGCAAACTTCAAATAACCGCAAACTTGGTAACCAACCGCAAACTTCAAATAACCGCAAACTTGGTAACCAACCGCAAACTTCAAATAACCGCAAACTTGGTAACCAACCGCAAACTTCGTGACCAACCGCAAACTTGGTAACCAACCGCAAACTTGGTAACCAACCGCAAACTTCGTGACCAACCGCACACTTCGTAACCAACCACAAACTTCGTGACCAACCGCAAACTTCGTAACCAACCGCAAACTTCGTGACCAACCGCAAACTTCGTGACCAACCGCAAACTTCGTGAACCAACCGCAAACTCACGAGACAAAGAAATCCGATGCAAGCTTCACCAAATGAGTGCTAAGCCTCTACCCTTCAACAACGAATGAATCAACAACGGAGCGGAAGCGATAACAAAAATCTTCAATGAAGCATGAATCAAGTAGGCTCTGCTACCATGTTGAATAACAAACATGTACAGAGAAAAGACAAAGTCTCTATATTACACAAATGAAGATTAACTTACAAATGAAGAAGAAAGCAACATTAAATAGAAAGATAACTGGGCTTGGGCTAAAGCCCATAACAGCCATAAAAGGGCCCGTAACAACTTATTATGCTAGCAATAATATGCTATCAATTTCTATGATTTGAAGAATGAATTAATGAGGGGTTTTTTTATCTTTTAACACTATAATCTTTACACATTAACATCTATAAAATCAACATCATCATCTAGAGCTAGCATACTCCTATCTGGACCAATTAAACAATAGCAATCAGGCAGAAAATGACCCAACTTAAAAGGAGAATAAATTGGCTTTGTTTGGAGTTAGGAGACCCATAAGTAATAGACGAAAGGTCTCGACGAGACAGATTATGTGACAAACAACCATAGCTAGTTTTTCCTAGCCGTCAGAACTGAATTCCATTAGTTAGAGCCCCGTTTTCAATGTTAATGGTTTTCCTCCAAAATTTAGATATCTTCATTTGTTTCCCTTTATGTTTAAAAACACGCAAAATTTTTTGTACTAGTAATTCATGTGTTTATCTAGGAAGTTAGTTTCATAGGTAGTCAATTTTAGTTTGAGTGACCTTCAATATTTAGACCCATCTTATAAAAGGGTTGATGTAATGATTAAGACATTCAATAAGATTCAAATTTTCTTCTCTTGGGATTATTCTCTCTTTATACGCCTTCGCTTTGCATCATACAAAAATAAAATTGTAAAATCAAACATAAACACCTTAATTGAACATATGTAAAATCAACATCATAGCAGTAAACAAAAACAAAGCACATAACGTAAACCCTAAATTGTCGCTAATTTTTATTTTTGACTACGAATTGTACCCTCTGATTTATTTATTAATCATTCAATTTATCAAGAACTAGGCATAGCAAGGTATGTGGGTCACTGGCGTGTGCCACGACAACAGTGGAGATGGTGGTATGTCATCGATGGGAAGGGCTTCATAGGCCTCATTGATGAGAGAACCATGCTCTAAAGCCATTGACTTGTCGGAATGTGAGACTCGGTAAAGCCATTGCTCTAAAGAGTTCATAAATTTTATATTTTTTGTAAAACAATTTTTTTATAAAACGCATAATTGTTTTGATAACGAATAACTTTTTTTTATAAATGTATGACTTTTATAAAATTTTTAGAAGAAATGCGTACTTTCTTTTATAATAGTGTACCTTTATTTAGAAACTTATTTTTTCAAACGAATGTCCTTTTACAAAATTAATAAAAGAGATTTATAAAACAAATAACCTTTTTATAAAACATTTTTTTTGCAAATTTGTAATTTATTTATAAAACGTGAAATTTTTATAGAACCTATAATATTTTATAAAATTTATACTTTTTTTAAAACGTATTACATTTTATAAAATTTTTGGTTTTTTTTATAAAAAGTTATAACTTTTTTTATAAACGTATATTTAAAAGCGTCAAAAAATGTAAACAATAAATAATATAAAGAAATTTTGTAACAAATCAATATTAAAATTAATTTAAAATTGTTGTTTTAATTTTTCTTTTATTTTAAAATAAAGAAACAAACTCAAAATTAATTTAAAAACTATTAATGTAGGAAAAAATGTTTGACTTTACTTTTTAATTTGAGAAAATTGCCAAAATTTACATTTTCATCAAGAAAATTGGTAAAATGTAAATTGACTTTTTAAAACTTAAAAAATATTCAAATCCAAAACGAATAATTAGGATTTTGACACGTAAGTTAAAACTAATTTGATGGCTCCAATATAGCCGACCAAGTGTCAATCATGGAGCATATCCACGTATTTTTGCCGGCTAAATTGTAGCCCGTATTTCTTGTAACGGCTTCACCATAACCGGCTAAAATCAAAACTAATGAAATGATGACACGTGTCAATGAATAGCCTTTGTTTTAATTTTGGGGGCTACACGGTAGACGTGAGGCTAACATAATTTTGACGGCTATATGTTAGCCTCCCGTCTACTGTGTAGCCGCCAGTTTTTTTTAACACGTGGCATCATTGCATTCGTCGTTATTTTTTTTACACATGGCATCATTTCATTCGTCATTGATTTTGCCGGCTAGGGTGAAGACATTGGTTGAGTTAACGACTACAGTTTAGTCGGCTAAAAACACATGGACACTCTTTAGTATGACACGTGGCCAGATAAAATGGTGTCTTCTAATCAATTTTAAGTTACGTATCAAAATCCTATTGATACATTTTGGATGGATAATTTTTAAGTTTAAAAAAATTAATGTACATTTTATCAATTTTCTTGATAAAAACAAAAATTTGACAATTTTCTCTTTTAATTTCCTTTTTTTTCCTTCATTTAAAATTAGAATAATGGGTGTTGTGAAAGACTGAAAATGGTAGCAGGAGGCGATACAATTGTGGTCAAAAACAAATTTGAAAGTCAAAGAGCTATTTTGTCAAAGGGGACTACTAATGGGACACGGGAATTGCTATCTGGACCGGGCTCTATACGCATCGTATAGGGCAATACGATGCGTATAGCCTTCACAATTTCCCAAACCCGACAACATCGTACTCCTAGACATTCCAACCCCTATACGCATCGTATAGGTCAATACGGTGCGGTTTAGGGTACGAGGTGACTTCTGCAACTAGTCATCCATCACATCGCTATACGCCACGTATAGGTCTATACGTGGCGTATAGAGATGTGATGGATGACTAGTTGCAGAAGTCACCTCGTACCCTAAACCGCACCGTATTGACCTATACGATGTTGTCGGTTTGACCAGGAGTCTATACGCATCGTATAGAGCTATACGATGCGTATAGGGGCCAAATTTTGTGTATTTTACCATGCACAATTCTCATTTGAACGTATCGTTCAAAAATTTTCAAACAATTTACGGTTTTCAAAAAGTTATAGCAATGTCTTGGTGGTGGGATGGTAACTACGGTTTTCAGGTATATTCTAACGAGTCGCTGGAAAACAACCCGCAAAGTTCTGGATTTCAAGATGTGAACCGGGAGGAGGTCTCGTCCGACGTTTATTCTAATCAACGGGTAAGGCTTCCCGATTTGAACGAGCCACTAAGCAATCCCGAGTTCGTATACGGTGAACACTCTTACCTTACACAACCCACGGACGACTTCGTGTACGGTGAAGACTCTTACCCGACACAACAAACCGACAGCTTCGTGACGTATAAAACTGACCAGGTATAACATTCCTATATATATGCATACATTTAGTTTGTTGTTTCTTAACTTTTACCGTACCGTTGTTGTAGAATTTTCAGACTCGTGATCAGTTGGTGGATTGGGCTGTCCGCAGAGGACGTGAGAATGGTTACGTCATTGTCACCCGACGATCGAGGAGAAAAGGCGACGACCCGTCGGAGCCGGTTATCAAGGTGTGGCTTGTGTGTGACCGTCACGGCGAACGTAAATCTACTGCCACGGTTCGACGTGTCGGTAGCAAGAAAACAGGTTGTCCTTTTAAATTGGAAGGAGAGTACCAAGTAAATACTGGTGATTGGAAATTAACGGTGAAGGATGACAGTCATAACCACGATCCTAGTCAACATCTTGAGGCGCACTCGTTTGCCAGGAGACTGTCTGAGTCGGAACAACTTTTGGTGGCGAAATTGTATTCGCAAAACATGATGCCACGAAACATTCTGGCAACCATAAGGGAGCAAAACCCCGATAGTAGTTGCATTAAAAAGGACATTTATAATGCAATACAAAAGATAAAAAACGAAACGAGAGTCGGTGAAACTCCAATGCAGGTTCTGGAGCACCTGCTTTCTTCTAAACATTACGTCTACTATACCCGGGAGGATCCCGTCACAAATGTCGTGGAGGAGATATTCTTTGTTCATCCGAAATCCTACGAGATGTGGCGTGCGTTCCCGCATGTTTTGATGATCGACGCAACGTACAAAACAAACATGTATAGACTTCCATTTGTCCAAGTGGTCGGTGTGACCTCCACACACCAGTCGTTCTGCGTCGCTCATGCATTTATATCTAAAGAACGGGAGGAAAACTTCGTCTGGTTGCTATTGCAAATCAAAGGTATGTTGCAAAAGTGTATGGAGCCGCGCGTGATAGTAACAGACAGGGACAAAGCTCTTATGAACGCGTGTGACAAAATATTCCCGGAAAGTTCCAAGAACCTATGCCGGTGGCACATACACGAGAATATCTCAAAACATTGCAAGGCATCGTTTACAGACGATAATTGGGAAAATTTCAAGTATTCTTGGTCGGTATTGTGTGAGTCTCCTACGCCAGAAGTATACCAGTACAACTTCAACCGGCTTTACGAACGACTGTATGCAGCCAAACGAGGAAGTAAGTTTTGAATATTAAATAATTATTATGGTTTAATTTATTTACAATATTAAATATTTATTAGGTTTTAAATTATTTTTGTAGGAGTTATTGACTATGTGACAAAAAATTGGTTGGACCCATATAAAGAAAAGTTTGTATCGGCCTGGTCCAACAGAAAACTCAATTTTGGTCAACATACCACGAACCGAGTCGAGAGCCAGCATTCGCTCTTAAAGAGCTATATTAGAAATGCTAACAGCTCGCTGGATAGACTTGTTGGGTTTGTTGATGAAATTGTAACAGATCAGTATGTACAATTACAGCATGGGTTTGGAACAAGCCTAATAAGGAAAATGGACAGGCACGTAAGTATTGAATTGTTTGATAACCTACACGGTAAGGTTTCGCATAAAGCTTTAAATTTGTTAGAAAACGAGTGGTATAAGTTATCAACTATACGGAAACAAAATGCAACGTGTGGTTGCCAACTTTTCAGTAGTTGTGGGTTGCCGTGTGCCTGTCGTCTGGCAAATATCGAAGCTACAGGTCCGGTCAACCTTTTAATATTTATCTTGTTTTATCTAATTTCAAACTTTTCTGACTATCTCGTTTTAATACAGGTGGCAGAATCCCGCTAGATGCGGTGGACGTCTTTTGGACGAAGCTTGATCTAAAACCGTCGTTTGTCGAGGATGAAAATGTAGACGTGGATAAAGTACTTGGTCAAGTGAGAAACAAAATTATGTCACAACCCGATCAGGTCAAAAAAAGTCTGTTGTCGAGAATCGTAGGGGTGGTATTTCCGATCAATAGTAAGAAGAAGGCGCCTATGGTACAAGAAGATACTCGCGGTCGTCCAACTTTGAAAAAGCAACAACAAAGGAAACAGGATGTCACGAGAAACAGCTCGTTCACAGGATCCCAACAAAGCATATGTGACCCTGCGAGACATAGCTCCTATATTGCGTCACAGGACTCTCGACAAGCGAGTTCAGTCATTCAACACCGTCGTTCAACGACGGGTAAAGGAAAGCAACCACCAGATGATAACGCCCATCATGGGTTTCCATTAATGATTGGGGAAGATGCCGTTAACAATATAAATTGTTTTAAGGATTCGATTCCATCTTTGTTTCATCCCTACATTTCACGTATACAGGATGTAAATCCCGACGGTAACTGTGGTTTTCGATCGGTAGCTGTGGGCTTAGGGTTAAATGAAAACCGGTGGTTATTTATTCGTCAACAGCTTCTACATGAGATGGACAGTAAAGAAGAATGGTGGAGAACTGTTTTCGACAGAATTGCCTTTCAAGAGTATGATAGGCTGCGTCACACAATAGACTGGCAGGATGTGAAAGCCGCGCCAGTTAGTCGTTGGATGTGGATGCCATACACAGGACTCCTAATTGCTCAAAGATTTGGGGTGATTGTTCATCTATTAAGCATTGCCGGTAATCAAACATTTTTTCCATTATGGTTTGGTCCTCATGTTCATGCTCAACATCAAATTGTATCGTTCGTTCACGTCAAAAGTGCTCATTTCATCCACGTCAAGTTAGACGGAGATTTTCCGATGCCCCCTACGAATGCATTATGGAATTTGCACCGAAATGATGATGCAGCAGAATGGGAAAATATATACAGTGATCGTATTGAACGGTTTAAGAAAAAAATGGCTACTGATAGCGATAACTTTTCACAATACGTCACGAATTATGGATGAAGTTTGTTTGTAATAAAATACATGTTTATACTAATTATATCAAAAAAGAAAACAAAAAAAAAGAATACAATTATACTAATTATACTAATTATATCAAAAAAAAAGAATACAATTATACTAATTATACTAAAATACATGAACTATACGCCACGTATAGATCCATACGTACCGTATGGAATTCCAAAGGTCATGAGCTATACGCCTCGTAATGTTCTATACGATGGCGTATAGCGACCGGTATACTCAGAAGAGCCAGCGTACAGCACCAAACGCCCCCCATTTTTAACACACACACACATACGAGGAGACGCTAGATTGAGATTGTCGGGTCAAAAATTTCCTCTTTTACTCGTAAAGGTACGTATTCTAGACTCGTGATATATAATATAGGTTTAATTTTGATTATTAGTCATTAAAATTGCGTAGAAATAGAGATTTATAAGTTGAATTCGATGAACTATACGCAGCGTATAGAATTATACGTGGCGTATAGTTCATCAGAGGAAGAAGATGAAACAATACGCAACGTATGGGGCTATACGCTGCGTATGGTTTAAGTTACCCGGTAACTGGCCTGCGTATGGCTTGGTTGGCCGCGTATGGCTCGTTTTGCCCGGTAACTGGCCTGCGTATGGCTTGGTTGGCCTGCGTATGGCTTGCTTACCCGGTAACACCCTATACGCCACGTATAAAGCTATACGTGGCGTATAGGTTTTTAAAAAAATTATTTTAAATCATTTATTTATATTAAATAAACAATTTATTTATTATTTTAAATAATTTATTTAAATAATAAAAACAATTTATTATTATTTTAAATCATTTATTTATATTAAATAAACAATTTATTATTATTTTAAATATATTATTATTTTCAGATATGGCGGATCACGACGACGATGTTCAGATGGACGAGTTACAGGATCTTGCGCACTACCCCTATTTGGATTTTCCGGCAGACTCGGAGTGGTATGGCCGGTGCCAAAAGCTACGGGAGGTGCGTTTGGGGCCGGGGACGGCGGTGGACTGGGAGCTTCTCCAGGAGGTCCAGGAGGCGGAGCGGGCCAGGGCCATCATAGGCGAGGACACGCCATGGGATCGGCTTTTTGATCTATCATTCACCGAGACCTACCGAGAGGTGGTCGTCGAGTTTCTTTCGACGTTCATCTACTCAGAGGAGGGGCTAGCGCCCGTTCCCGAGGAGGCGCCGGCAGAGGAGCCGGATCAGGTCTCCTTCCGTATTTTTGGCCACCAGTACCGTCTGACCCTCCGTCAGTGGGCCGTCGCGACGGGCTTGTACTTTGAGCCCGAGACGATTTTGCCGGTTTACACCGCAGCGGTGACGGAGGTGGACAAGGAGGTACTCCTTGTTTTTTGGGGTTTGATTTCCGATAGCCCTTGGTTAGGTACCAAGGCGAGGGTTTCGGGGATTAGAGACCCCCTCTATAGATATTTGCACCGGCTTATCTCGACGTCGATCGCACCGCGTCAGAAAAGCCGTGAGTGGTGCACCGATAGAGACCTCTTCTTTCTCTACTGCCTGCTTACAGGCACGGGGTGCGCCCTATCCACATGCCTCGCTAGTTATTTCGCGTCTGCCTATATGCGGCAGAGGCGCGGGCTTTTGTATGGCGGCGCTTTTATCACTCAGGTCATGCGTAGTATTACACCATGGCATGCGCATGAGCCTGAGTTGTTACCGCCCATTCCCCCTGTCAGATTAGACCGCCGCACGGCTAGCGGCATGCGCATCACGCACCGTTTCCCGGGGCTCGGCCTACGGTTTGTAGGGGCCGTCCAGGACCAGGTTTGGGTCCCGGTGCCGTTGCCGCCGATGCCTGGACAGGGGGGCCCGCAGATGCCTGACCCGCCACTAGGTGTGCCGTTGCCGGCGCCGCATCAGCCGCACGTGGAGCCCATCCACGACCATCCGCCACAGCATCCCCGACACGCGCGTCGGTCTGTTAGGCTGGACAGGGCCACCCAGGCATTGCTTGAGACCCTTGCTGCCGACTCACGGCGACTTGTTGCCGAGTCACGGCGACAGGCTCGTCAGAGCGACCGCATGGAGGACCTTATGATGTGGGCGGTTGGTAGCCTCGTGGATCTATCACGAGCCGCCGGCATCGAGCTACCACCACTACCACTGCCACGTCATTATCCAGACGACCCCGTTCAGGATGACGGCGGGGCCGGTCAGGATGACGGCGGGGCGGGTCAGGCTTAGTTGTTTTTATTTGTATTTAGTTTGTTTCTTCGGTTATGTATGTAAAAACATTTTGATGTATATATTTAATTTTGTGATGTAATGTATATAGTCTTTTACTTATTTCTTTGGTTGTAATGTTTAATTTTTTGTTTGTTTGTAATGATAAATTATAAATGCAAAAATATAATAAATGTTAACAAAGTTATATAATTTAAATTAAAAAATATAACAAACTTATATTAACAAAGTTATATAAATTAAATTAAACTTAAATTAATAAAATACCCTATACGTGGCGTATAGGGCAATACGCCACGTATAGAGGTTTTTAAATCGACTTCTGCCAACTTTTGAAGCAAAATTAAAACCCGTGGCCCATACGCTGCGTATAGATCAATACGGCCCGTATTGGACCCAGCCGCCAGACCGGGAATGCGACGTGGCATTCTGTTGGCAGAGACTGAACCCTATACGTCTCGTATTGGCCTATACGAGTGCGTATAGGGCGGCGGCATGTCCAATTAGCAATATTCCGTGTCTTAATAGATTCACCCTTTGTCAAATCCGAATAAAAGTTTATTTTAGTGATTTTCCGAAAAAAGAAATACGAAGTCGTTAACACCTTCGTTTCGGTCCAACAGAACGGAGAAACGAAACCCCAAAGATTAGGTCGGAGTATATAACAAATTACGTCATAATCTTAATGTATGGATCGCCGGAAACGTTGCCGGAGGTCATTATTGTTCAATAATCTTAGCCTCTGCAACATTTCCCTAATGTTCCTACACTATCATCCCGTTTCCCTCCATTTCCACGTCTTCATCTATTAAATCATCATTTCATCGTTGTACATTTGCATGATTTATCAAAACATCGAAGCTAGGGTGGTGGTTTTGGCTTTGAAGACGGAAAATTAGGGTTTTTGGTTGTTTTCCGAAATGGTAAGGGTTGATTACGTCATCGTTTTTTGTTAATGTTAGGTTGATATTCATCATGTTGTGGATTACAATTGATATTTGTACGTGTTTGTTACTATGTGTGCATGCAGGCTGTTGCAACCAATATAATAGTTGGGTCTCAAGTTTGGGTGGAGGATCCTGAAATAGCTTGGATTGATGGTGATGTTTTGGAAATCAAAGGTGCTGATATTAAAATAAAGCTTACATCAGGGAAAGAAGTAAGTTTATTAGGAGTTTACCTTCATAAATCTTTACGGTCATCAATCGAATATCCCGTAAATGATGATTCGTAGAGGTTCCATAGTGTTGTGTATGGAGATTTTTTTTTTGAGAAATGGTAGAGTTAGGAAAAGTGATTTGGTTTGTGGGTGATTTTTGAAAGTTTTTTTGGTTTACAGGGAGTTCGCTCCTCCCACAAGTGGACTCTGACTTTTTAAATTTGGGTCCCCTCACGTAGTAAGCGGAGTTTAACAAATGGATTAGGTGGCAATCGGAGTTGAGGGAGAGCTCCACCATTTCTCCAAAATTGAAAAGTTAGAGTCCGCTTGTGGGAGGAGCGGACTCCCCATAAATAAAAAAAGTTTTAAAAAAATACCCACAAACCAAATTACTTCTGCTAACTCCACCATTTCTCCAAAAAAAATTGTTGTATATGGTATTTAACAATCTGATATTGATTCAGAAACTGTTTCCGAATTTAATGTTCCTACAACACTCGGGACATCGAACTCTTAACAACATGTAGTCCACCATTCATGGTTATGATAACTTATAAGTGTTATGCATTAGTAAATCGGAAGCATGGGTTGATTGATTCTAGAATACTTTTTTAGCATGAAATACCAATGTGGGAATTGAAATTTAAAAAAGAGTATCATTTACTTGTCTTTATTTTAGACTAAAGAATTTCAATGCATGAAATTTGAGTACAACACAATGTAGTATAGAAAATTTCAAATAATGGTGGTGACATGACTTGAATCATAAAACAGGTTCAACACATGAAATTTGTATAAAATGCACTTCAAATGCGTTCTCTTTGGAAATATTGTACTGGTTTGCAGTTGTCAGAAGATAGAGGAAGATCGATACTTTAATGCACATGTATATTTCAAAGGATATTGCTTATTTGGGGTTGTTTAAACTAACTTGACACAAAAAAATAGCATAACAAAATTAGTTCTAATACACTGATCGAATTGACTTGTAACGCATTGTTATAACAACATTATTTGACAAGAATCTACTTTACAGGTTCTTTTTATGTATTCCTGATGCATTTATGTCCTGTAGATTGTCACAACTTCAGCCCATGCGTATCCTAAAGATCCCGAGGCTCCTTCTTGTGGAGTGGATGATATGACAAAGCTAGCTTATCTCCATGAGCCAGGGGTTCTAGAGAATTTAAAAAGTCGATATAATATGGATGAAATTTATGTGAGTGCTGTTATTCCACCATCCATAGTTTATACGGCGTTTGGTTTGCAAATAAGAATCACTATGGGTATGGAGGATCCCAAATATGGGTATCAACCTCATTCCCTCAAAGTATCAAACCCATACCCTCAAACCAAACACTCCCTTAGTCCATATTTATGAGTTTCTTTGATAACTTATATTTAAGATAAACCTATGCACTTGTTTTCCAGACTTACACAGGCAACATTTTGATAGCTGTGAACCCTTTCAAACGAATACCTCATTTATATGACAAACATATGATGGGGCAATACAAAGGGGCAGGACTTGGTGAACTGAGTCCACATCCTTATGCTATTGCTGATGCTTCATACAGGCATGTATTATATATACCCTTGTTTGTCTTCAATCTATTATTGATTTCAATAAATTATCACATTTATAATTGAAGGACTTGTATGAATGCAGGCAGATGGTTAATGAAGGAATAAGCCAGTCAATTCTTGTTAGTGGAGAAAGTGGAGCAGGTAAAACAGAAAGCACAAAAAATCTTATGCAGTATCTTGCCTATATGGGAGGTCGCCCTGGAGCTCAGGGACAGAGGAGTGTGGAACAGCAAGTTCTTGAGGTATGAAATATTTATTTTAATACCGGAATCTTCTGCTCCACTACTGATGGTTCTTAGTTGAAATCTAAATTAGTTTGGTTTAGTTTTACTTCACACATTCTTTTTCTTTTCGGCAGTCTAATCCGGTTCTAGAAGCATTCGGGAATGCAAAAACTGTCAGAAACAATAACTCAAGGTACGTAGACTTTCATATGTGAAATTTTTGTCTAAGCATCTTCTTTCTGGTCAAGTATTTTTCTTTTAACCGGATGTTGTTTTGCGTCAGTCGTTTTGGTAAGTTTGTTGAAATCCAATTTAATGATCGGGGGAAGATCTCTGGAGCTGCTATAAGAACTTATTTGCTGGAGAGATCACGTGTTTGTCAACTTTCTGACCCTGAGAGAAACTATCATTGCTTTTATATGATATGTGCAGCACCTGCAGAGGTAACAGTCTTCGGTATTCATGCAGTTTTGTTTCTTTTAGGTTTTATATTTATTTTTCATCAAAGGAAACAAGGAAGTGATTCATATATGACTGGATATTGAAACACAAATTTATGTGCAAACTGAGTATTAGTAATTTGATCTGATTTGTGCCAAAGTCAAAGGTTGCGCTAATTAAGGAGTAGTAGTCTAGTGATATAACATTATATCATGCTTAATCATCCCTTGAGTGTTTCTGTTTCATTGAATTTTGAATTTTAGTTATGCTGAAGCTTATCTTTTAATTGCACTGTGCTTTATTATCTTGGACATGCTGTGCATACTTGAGGCCATAGCATCTATCACAATTCATAACCAGTTTATTTGTGCATCACAGGTGGTTAAAAAGTACAAATTGGGTAAGCCTCAGACCTTTCATTACCTTAACCAAACAAATTGCTATGAATTAAATGGCGTGGATGAGTCTAAAGAATATCATGCAACAAGAAAGGCTATGGATGTTGTTGGGATCTCTTCTAATGAGCAGGTATATGTGTGTTCGTGCGTTTTTCTTATAATAATGAACTTAAAATTTCAACTAAGCATTTCGCCTATTACAGGAGGCTATATTTCGTATTGTGGCTGCAATTCTCCACCTAGGCAATATTGAATTTATTAAGGACAATGAACCTGATTCATCTAAACCTAAGGATGATCAATCCCGGTCTCATCTAAAAACTGCTGCTGAACTTTTCATGTAACTAGTTTTTTTTTAATCTGTTTTTAAGGCATTTTCTTATAGGTCTTTACGAAAAAATGTAATATTCTGATATGCATGTCGTCTTTAGGTGTGATGAGGGGGCTCTTCAAGATTCCTTTTGCAAACGTGTTATTGTAACTCGTGATGAGAGCATCAAAAAGTCGCTTGATCCGATTGCTGCAGCTTTGAATAGAGATGCTTTGGCGAAAATAGTTTATACAAGATTATTTGACTGGTATACTTGATCTGAATGGAAGATTGTTATCGACTTATTGCATCTTTATTTTTCATTTTTTTGGTTTGGTTTATATCTCATGTTCTTTATACATGAATCAGGATTGTAGGCAGGATTAATGAATCTATTGGTCAAGATCCAGAGTCAAAATCTTTAATTGGAGTTCTCGACATCTATGGATTTGAGAGTTTCAAGACAAACAGGTGCTTAACTGGTACGCTTTTGTTTACATCATTTATCGTAGGTTATTTCTTGCAGATAACTGCAATGAAAGACCTTGGTTTCTGAACTAATAGTTTTCTACTTTGATAACTCTTAAGTTTAATGTGTTATATCCTATCGTGTTATATATCCTGTTGATTTGAATGTGTATAATGGTTTAACGTAAAACATAACGACCTATGCAGTTTTGAGCAATTTTGTATCAATCTGACTAATGAGAAACTTCAGCAACATTTTAATCAGGTTTGTAAATTAGAATTATAATTTATTACTATGCTGTTAATTCTTGAAGCAAGCATATCAGTCTGAGCTGATAGCTGGTATATCGATTTCTTTTCTTCAGCACGTTTTCAAAATGGAGCAAGAAGAATATACTAAGGAGGAAATTGATTGGAGTTACATAGAGTTTGTGGACAATCAAGATATTCTAGATCTCATTGAGAAGGTGTGTTCATGTTAAAGTTCTATTATTTCTCTTATTTTATTGTCACTTTCCAAATTCTTTCTATTATGGGATTGCGATTTGAATATTTGCAGCATGCATTATGCCCCTCTATTAATCTAACTGAGTTTTTTTTATTGCTTCAGAAACCAGGAGGAATCCTTGCTCTTTTGGATGAGGCATGGTATGTAGACATTTCAGGAAAAAAATGGCATGATTTTTTGGAAATTTATATATTTGTTTTTGTTCCTTCTTGGTGCTATGCCATCAATTCGACTAACGTTGAGCTATTCTGTTATTTACTGCGAAGTTGACGATTCGTAATCTGTTAGTCCATGGGCCGTTATATGTGTCTTTATATTTCTAGAATTAACCTTAAGATGTGATCCTTATGTAGCATGTTTCCAAGATCTACGCATGAAACCTTTGCTGAAAAGCTTTTCCAGACATTCAAAGATCATAAGCGTTTTAGCAAGCCAAAGCTTTCCAACTCAGCATTTAACATTGATCATTACGCTGGAGAGGTACACATTTTTAGTTCCGTATATATTAATTATGAAATTTGAAATTGCATAAAATACAAAGATACCTAAAGAACTGCAATATAACATGATAATGTTTTTTACAATGAGATGATTTCAGGTCACATATCAAACCGAGTTTTTCTTGGATAAGAACAAGGACTATGTTGTTGCAGAACAGCAGGCACTCTTGAGTGCTTCAAAATGCTCCTTCGTGTCATACTTATTCCCACCTCAACAAGAAGAGTCGTCTAAAGCATCAAAGTTCTCATCAATAGGTTCACGGTTTAAGGTACAATATTATTCTGCTACACCACATACATCAAATTCAGCTCAATTTCTAATTGTTCTTATTTACAGCAACAATTACAAGCCTTGCTTGAGACACTAAGTCACACAGAGCCACATTACATTCGTTGTGTCAAACCGAACAATCTTTTAAAGCCTTGTATCTTTGAGAATCAAAACATACTGCAACAACTACGGTGTGGTGTAAGTTTGTACACCTTGGATTTATCATATATTTATTATTATACACACACAAATATGTTTAAGTTACAAATTCATGTCATTCAGGGAGTTATGGAGGCTATTAGGATCAGTATGGCTGGATTTCCTACTCGTAAACCTTTTAAAGAGTTTATTGGTCGCTTCAAAATCTTTGCACCTGATGATGTGAAAAAAAGGTGGTTGTATGGAATTTTCATCTATACTGTTTGGAATCAGTTTTAACTTATCTGATATTGATTGTAGCGATGATGAGATCAAGACTTCAAAGATGCTTATAGAGAAAGCAAACCTTAAAGGTTATCAGGTACGATACCATGTGGAATTGTTGTCTTGTGTTGTTCTGATATTATGGTGAGAACATTCTTACAGTTGGAATGTTTCTGATTTAAACTGTTTCAGATTGGCAAAACAAAAGTATTTCTAAGAGCGGGTCAGATGGCAGAATTAGATGCTCGCAGAAGTGAAGTTTTGGGAAGATCTGCTAGCAAAGTTCAGAGAAAATTTCTCACTCATTCTGCACGCAAGAAGTTTAACTCGTTAAAGTTTTCATCAATACAAATACAAGCCATGTGTAGAGGTATATATGTTAGGTGTGGAGTCTCGTTTAGAGTTGGCCGACCCTAATTAGGGTTAGCCGGCCCTAATGGGCCTATCTCTACGGTTTGGGCCTAACTTGGAGAACAAGTTAGGAACCCTAGTTTTAATCTATAAATACCCTATGTTGTAACTGTAATCTGTGTGCCTAGAGCTTAATGAAATAACCTAGTTGCAGCCCGTGGACGTAGGTCCCCCACTGGGACCGAACCACGTAAAATTCTTGTGTCGTTTATTTTTCTGTACCGCGTGATTATCGTTTGTGCATGTGTGTGTGTTGATTCCGCTGCGCCACGTTGTTCCTAACAAGTGGTATCAGAGCTTTGGTTCGTTGTTTACACACGGTCTGCACAGTTTTCAATCTAGAAAAAGGGTAGAGGCTGATCGAGGGTTGATTCAGATATGCCGCTACAGTACCGCCGCCGCTGTGAACAGTGTTTTCCGGCGAGAATAGTGTTTTCCGGCGTGAACAGTGTTTTCCGGCGTTTTTTTCGTTTTTCTGCTGCTGTTCCAGGGCTGATTCGCAGCCTGGTTTCTTGTTTTTTGGGTCGCCGGAATTAGGGTTTTTTCAAACCCTAGGTTGCGCAAAAGAAAAAAAAAACAGGGATGTTTTGGAGAAAACAGGGCTGTTCGGGACTGATTTGGAGTGATTTTGCAATTAGAGTTTCTGTTGTGGATCTCTTGGAGTTGCTGGTTTCACTCGGGTTTGCAGGTGAAGCGTCGGGTCAGGTGTCTCGGGTTATGATATCGCAGGTATAAATAGTTTTGTTTATAGTACCGGGTTAATCTCTTTGAAGCCGCCGATTAGGGTTTGGTTATAAAACTCTTGGATTCGTCGGGTAAAGGTTAGAGATTTTGTTAGTTTCTGTTGACTGTTTATTATCACCTGTTTGGGAAACGGGTTATGTGAAATTCAGTATTCGGGTTTAGATTTGTCTGCGAGGTTTATTGCAGGAGCAAATCGGTCATTTGACGTGTTCTGTAGAACATCTGTCAAGTTCAAGCCCGTGCAAGTGTTGTGTTTGTTTCACTGTTTCGATTTGTTTCCTGTTTGCTATTGTTATAGCTGAAGACGGGATGGGTGTAATCGAAGGTTTGACGGTTATGCATTTTGGTTGATGGGTTTGTCAAAATGGAACTTGAATGGGGTACTGGTGTTGGATAAACCTGGAGAAAATGGAACCAACGGGTGTGCTGGTGACGACATAAGTGAAAAAAAAGGGAAGTCAGGTGATATTGCTCGGTTGAAAGATTTTTCGGTTAGGGTTAGCTGATCGGGTGTACGATCACGGAATCCTTGGTACCGTTTGCTTTCATAAAAGCTCTGCTGCTGTTATAACCGTTTGCCGGTTAGCTGGTCTAGAACTGTGAAGTTGTTTCTTGTTCGGTGGTGTTCAGTGGTACGACATTTGGCATGGGTTGGGATAACAGGGACAGTGGGAGCTGAGCATAGTTGACTTGGTGGAGCTGCATGGAGGTATGTGGGACATTCTTTAGAGTCGATGTCAAAGATAGTAAATTCTGCTTCTGAGAATGTGTCTGGGTTGATGCATTGGGACTCAGTGAAGGCAGTGGAGACTCTTGGGTTCAAGATTCTGGTATGCTTCATTACTCACTTCTGTGAAGCATTGGTGAATCTATTGTTTGAAGACTTTGGGAAGATACAAGTTTATGTATCGCTGGAAGAAGGGAACCAACTTTCGAGTATTAAAGTCTTGGCTCGCTGCATCGGGTAGAGCTAAGTGGATTCATTTTGCAAGTGTGAATCCTAGAGCCACGGAGATGTTAGCTGAGTGCATTCGGAGGTTTAAACTAGGTCAGGGGTTTTGGGAATAGTGGGAGCATGGGACGTGTTCTGGGTACAG
Organism: Smallanthus sonchifolius; assembly: GCA_023525975.1. Classification (NCBI taxonomy): domain Eukaryota; kingdom Viridiplantae; phylum Streptophyta; class Magnoliopsida; order Asterales; family Asteraceae; genus Smallanthus; species Smallanthus sonchifolius. The sequence continues at coordinate 28,151,019 of CM042029.1, read as the reverse complement.
TTCAAAACACCGTTGAGTTTTGAAGACCGGAATTCCGAATGGGAAAATCTCTCCATGGTACTTGCAGGTTTTGGAGAGTGGTGTTTCCTCTGGAAGTCTCTGGAGTCGGTAGTTCGAGTGAGTAGGTGCCGGTTGAGATTGAGGATGAGTCAATGGCGGGTTTTGCCATGGCTGGGTCAGTGATGACTGCTGGGTTGGAGCTCGGGGGAGCTTCAACGGGCTCTTCTGGTAATTGAGGAGTTGGTTGCTGCAACTAGGAGGATTGAATTGAAGTCTTAGCTTGTTTATGGGAACTGAAGGCTTGGAGGACTTTTGTTATTTGAAATCTTAGCTTGTTCTTGGGAGCTGGAGGCTTGGAAACTTCTAATAGTGAGTGTTAGCTTGTTCTTAGAACTGGAGGCTTGGAGGATTTCTGTTATTGAAGATTACTGGAGTTACTGGTATAGGGTCTGCTTGGATGGTGGATTGCGGATTGCTCGAGCCTCCAAGTGGGAGATTGTTAGGTGTGGAGTCTCGTTTAGAGGCGGCCGGCCCTAATTAGGGTTAGCCGGCCCTAATGGGCCTATCTCTACGGTTTGGGCCTAACTTGGAGAACAAGTTAGGAACCCTAGTTTTAATCCATGAATATCCTATGTTGTAACTGTAATCTGTGTGCCTAGAGCTTAATGAAATAACCTAGTTGCAGCCCGTGGACGTAGGTCCCCCACTGGGACCGAACCACGTAAAATTCTTGTGTCGTTTATTTTTCTGTACCGCGTGATTATCGTTTGTGCATGTGTGTGTGTTGATTCCGCTGTGCCACGTTGTTCCTAACAATATACTGGTATTATCATCTGTATATGTGAAAGTTTATGAACTTGATATTTTTTCTTATAATATACGATTTCAGGGCAAGTTGGACGTCGTCATTATGAGTACCGAAAGAGAGAAGTGGCTTCTTTGAGAATTCAGAAAGATGGACGTATGTTTCTCAAGAGGAAAGCTTTCAAAGATTTATCCTTTTCAGCTATCAAAATTCAAAATGGAATGCGTGGAATGGCTGCACGAAATGAGTTTCGCTATAAAAAGCAAGAAACAGCAGCTGTCATCATTCAGGTTACTGGAATTGTTGATAGATTTAGGAATAATTGACAAGTCGTTATCCTTTTCGCCTCTTAACTAACTTTTTCCCCAAATATTTTGTAGAAAGCCCAAAATGAGATCGACCCATAAAAAATTATAAACACAGAACGACGTCTAATGTGTTATAGAACATATAAATGCATTCATCCATGCTTTCTTGGACATATATTCCAATATTCTACGTTGTTATATAAAAAAATTTAGACATTTGAGAACTGAAGTTTACCAAGCTTTTCATAGTTTGTTAATGATATAGGTTAATATGTAATTCAGTCCACTATTTTCTTCTAAGTTATAAAGTTTTGTTGGAAGAGTCATCATGACCTTTAGGGGTTGTGTTTCTTTTGATGATATGTGACAGAATGGTTGTACAATGAAATATCTCAAACTTATACACTCTATTAACAACTTGCAGAGACAATGCCGACAATATCTGGCCCGCCACCGTTATTGTAAGTTGAGAAAAGCAGCAATATCCAGTCAGTCTTTCTGGAGAGGTAAAATGGCACGCAAAGAACTAAGGAATCTTAAAATGGTAATTGCATCTTCCATAGTTTAAGTTTCCGCTTAAATTTGTTTTGAAAACAATCAGGGGTTGTAATAAATTTCCAGATTGAAATATCTATAGTTATACTTAACATAGGAATCTGGTTTGAATTTGTGAATTGCAGAATAAAGTGAAAAGAACATACATCATTGTTCTTATTGTACATTATTGGAATAGAATGAACATAGAGTTAGAAGACATTTTGTACAATCCTTGATATGCATGCACCATTAGGTACTTTAATATGCAAAGCTTAACAATTTATTTATTGCTGCAGGCTGCAAAGGATAACACTGCTCTACAAGAAGCCAAATCTAAACTGGAAAAGGAAGTTGAAGAGCTGACCTGGCGATTGCAGGTGGAGAAGCGCATTAGAGTAAGTATTTTTATGCTTATTTAACTGTATACTCGTAATTATGTGTTCATGGTTCTTACCCTTGTAACTTTTGTAGGCTGGTTTGGAGGAAACAAAAAATCAGGAAAATGCAAAATGGCAGTCTGTTTTGAAAGAGATGCAAGATCAATCCGCACAAACGAAAGAACAGTTTCAGAAGGAACAAGAGGCTGTAAAGAAAGAACTTGAGGAAGCTCGTGCGAATAAAGAGGTCTCAAGCAAGGAGATTGTTGATAAGCTTAATGCTGAAAATGAGAAACTTAAGGTAGAGTTTATGAATTCAAACTTTTAACCGCTTATTTTGTGTTGTTTACTCGTGTCCCAATTTGGTTTGTTGCATTCTCATGTTTTTTGAAACACTTGCAGGATGTGGTTAGCTCATTGGAACAGAAAATTGATGAAACAGAAAAAAAGTATGAAGAGAGCAATAAGCTGAGTGAAGAGAGGTTAAAACAAGCCAACGAAGCAGAATCAAAGATACATGAGATGAAAACCACAATCCAAAGGTGATAGAAATTTACCTTAATCATGCTTCCCAGTCCTTAAATGATCCGAAAAAATATCATCTCTACTTTCTAAATATGAGGTAGTAAACTTGTGTTTGGTTATTTATTTTCTCATGTTTTCTTCATACTTTAGGCTTAAAGAAAAGGTCAACGACATGGAGACCGAGGAACAGATACTGAGACAGCAAGTCATGATGGGACCATCAATTTCCAAAACGCGTTTCTCATTTTCATCTAAGGTTAAAATTTCACAGTTTATTTATTAACAAAATCCTATTTGGACTTCTTGAGGCCAGCATATCTAATTATCTTTAGCATAATGCCTTGCAGGGTCCAGAAAACGGTCATCTTGTAAGTCGGAAGATTCAGTCCTTATAACATTCCAAAATGCTTTTAATCTTTACTACTTTCTTAGGTAATCTCAAGGAGAATCCCGTAATTTACAGGAACCACAGGGTGGCACGTCTATGAAGCGATTTGATAGCTCATTGAGGCAATCGGCTCTTGACAAACAACGTGTACGTGTTTGAACTTGAGTTAATTAATTTGCTTATCATTTTGTTTTCTGTCTTCTCTCAATAAGATAAATGATGCATGATACAGGAGAATGTTGACATTCTTATCAAAGCATCTACAGAAGATCTTGGGTTCAGCAATGGAAAACCAGTTGTTACGTATGTCATATACAAAAGCCTTCTACACTGGAAAGTATTTGAAGCAGAAAGAACTAATGTATTCGATCGTCTTATCACTGTGTTTGGTTCTGCAATACAGGTGAGAGACCTTCCATTTAACACATAAACATGTTTCTGCATAATTCAAAACAACTTTTTCTTATTATATAATGATTTTAAGTGGATACTAAATCAACTTGTAAGTTGACCGGACATTGACTTTTCCAGAAAGAGGAAGACAATAAACATATGGCTTATTGGCTATCTTCCACATCTACTTTGCTGTTTTTGCTTCAAAAGAGTTTAAGTTCTGGCTCAGGGAAACCTCCCCAGCCAACAACATTCCTTGGAAGAGTGACACAAGTATTGAGTTCTATTTGACCTCCATTAATTAATAACATCATTTACATTTGTGAATTTTGTATAATATTTTATGCTTTTTTAATTGATATTTGTAGAGCTTTCGCAAATCCCCGTCGTATTCTAACCTTGAAATTGTGCGCCAAGTGGATGGAAAGTACCCAGCTTTGCTTTTCAAGCAACAACTAACTGCTTATGTTGAAAAAATATATGGAATCGTTCGTGACAATTTGAAAAAGGAACTGTCACAACATATCTCTAATTGTATCCAGGTACACAGGTTATGACTTTTCATCCCAATATTACATTTTAGGCAAATTGGTTTTTAATAATCCAAACTATGACTCATTAGCTGATAATAATCCAAAGTTCCAAACTAACAGTTTGGCTGGTGATAATCCCAACTTTCACTTTTGTTGTCAATGGCAGTCCTAGTAGCATAATTATCATATATTTACACTCGATTTACACTTGATTCCCACTCGATTTCGCTTGTACGTTTCTCCATTTCATTTAAAACCGTCATTTAGAGCGAAAATAAGTGTAAATTAATGATGATTATGCTACAGGGGCTGTCATTGAAAACAAAAGTGAAAGTTCAGATTATCACCAGTCAAACTGTTAGTTTGGATTATTATAAACCAATGAGTCATGGTCTGGATTATTGAAAACCAATTTGCCTACATTTTATAGTGCTCATTTTTGTATTTTATTAACAATTCAGTCAGCAAGATCAAAAGGTAACACTCCTCCATCTATGTTCTGGCAACACATCATTGAATCCCTAAATGGCATGCTGAAAACTTTGGAAGAATACCATGTATGCTATTTATTTCTTTTTACAATAAAATAATGATCAGAAACACCAACCTTATTGTTTTGAACTTACGAAACATGATTATTTCAGGTGCCAACAGTTCTTGTTCAGAAGATCTTTGCTCAAGTTTTCTCTTACATTAATGTACAACTATTTAACAGGTAGACTCTGTCCTTTTAAATGAAAGAAAGACGAACTTTAATTATTCCGTAAATTTATTGCTTTTTCTCTGCAACCTAGCCTTCTTCTACGTCGAGAATGCTGCTCGTTTAGCAATGGAGAGTATCTAAAAGCAGGGTTAGCTGAGTTAGAGCTATGGTGTAGTCATGCCACAGAAGAGGTATTCTTTTATTTCTTTTAATTACTAATTAATGTGTTAAATATGAACATAAAACAGTAGTATCACAATAGCGTTTTGAACTTCCTTTAATCATGCAATCTATAAGGTTTTATGCATTTGATTTCATTTTCAAATGATTTTCAACCCGTTTGTCCATTCTTTTTGGTTAACCTATTTAACCCGTTAAAGATAACCATAATCCAAATCGACCCACTTATATATGAATGGGTCAAAATTACCGCCTTTAGTTCAGACACTATATTGCTTTAACTCACAGTGAACAGTTCTAACTAATTTCATTAAATCAGTATGCAGACTCGGCATGGGATGAACTTAAGCACACGAGGCAGACAGTTGGATTCCTGGTATGCTTTTTTTATTCCTTTGAAACACTTTAAGATGTAAACTTATCGGAATTTTTTATCATATTTCTGTAACTTTATGTTCGTTTTAACAAAACTCGATTTATTCGTATGGAAAGCATTTTCTGTTAGCCGTTAAGCAAATTATCATGGTATTTTAAAAATTCCACCATTTACATTTTGCAGGTCATACACCAGAAGTCTAAAATTTCCTATAAAGACCTCGTAGACGATCTTTGTCCTGTAAGTCTCATTGTTCTTGTATGCTTTTAACTAGTATCCATATGGCATTTTCTTTATGATTGGTAATAACACAAGTGATGCACTCTGTTTCAGGTTCTAAGTGTTCAACAAGTTTACAAAATTTGCACACATTACACCGATGACATTTACCAAACTCCAAGCGTAGCTCAAGCGGTGAGAACAAAACTATAATCACCGGTTATTCCCTATTTGCCTGATGTGTCAACTTCAACTCATTTACTTATGAATGGATAGATTCAAGGTTTTGTTTTATCTAAAAGGGGATCATGTCAAATAGGTCAAACATGATGCAAACATATTGTTTCTGTAATCACAATTAACAAATTTATTATTTCGAAACAATATTAAAAGTCGAAAATAAGTGTTTGCATGTCAAACAATCTGATCCGCCCTTTAACCAACCTGCATCTGGCCATTTCTATTAATTTGTTTCCATTCTTGTTCCTCTTTGCAACCATTCTTTCTCACCCTCTCAGCTCTATGCAGGTTATTAACGAATTGAAAGCTAATACTGAAGGCTTGGAGAATTCTGATAGTAACTCTTTTTTGCTGGAGGACGATCCTTGGTAAGCAATAATAATATACAACAAGGCTGCACATAGCCACAATTTATAACAAATCACTACTAGAAAACATGTATATTTTCTACAAAAGTTTCTGGCAAGTTACCAACAAAAGAAATTTCCCACAAGTTAGCGACAACTTTCCGACAAAACAAAAACAAAAAATAACCATAAGATTTCCTTCGATTTTCAACAAATTTATTAAATAAATTAGCTTATTTATTAAATATAATCGTCGGAATATTGTCGGAAATTACCGACAAAAGACTTTTGTCGCTAATTCGTCGGAAAAGTTAGTCGGGACTTTGTCGGAACAAACATTTCCTACGGGGTTTTTCCAACAAACACTTTTTGTCTGAAACTTCTCGCTAATAGCCAATTCCGACAAATTTCCCACGAAATCTGATGTCAAGTTTTTTAGTAGTGAATTGACAATGAACAAATTTTAAGGTTATTTATTTTTTCTGTTGGCAGCATTCCCTTTAATGTTGATGATCTTATCAACTTCCTCCATGAAAAGGATTTTGCAGAGATGAAACCTACTTGTTCTCTTGTAGAACATCCAGACTTCAAATTTTTAGTAGAGTAATGCAATTTTGCTTTTGTTTTTTGTGTAGCTTCAGATAGATAACTGATTGTTTAAGGTGTAAAGCATCCTATAAGCTAGATCTGTAAAATCTATAGGTGTTTTCATGTAGAGTATAGAAGGATTTTAACCTTCTTGTCACCTATATTCGTTATATGATCAGATTAGTTTTTTTAGCAATGTAGCATGAAGAACGACTCTTTAGTTGGCTCTTTGTAGAACCGAACATATTCTTCATAATCCGTAATTAGTTAAAACTGAATGGTGTATAAGACCATAAGGTATCGGGTCAAAATCACTTAGAATGTGTAACTTGAAAATCAAGTATGATTATCATTACATGACTTGACTACAAAGCAGACGTATCCCTCGGTGAAAGTAGACGTCATGGTAATCCGTCAGTGGGTAATCTATCGGCAATATAACCGGAAGATGAGTGACGGAAGTGTAACCAAAGGATCATCGAAGAAGGCATACCGACAGATTACCAACGGTTATTCCACCGGTGATATCTTTTTAATATATGTATATGGGCTAAAAAAATTGTAGGTTTCTTATAAATCTTTATTCTAATAAATGATTCTAAAGAATGCCACTAGTTATTATCATTTTTTTTTTCATTAAAATCTTTTAATTTTTCATATTTTAAGTAAGTTTGAATTTTAAAATTTAATTATTGTAATGTTTTTATTTTTCAAAAAATATAATATAAAAATTGAATTCTAGTTATTACTTTATTAAGGAAATAAAGAATTTTATTTTTTATTGTACACATTATTACTTTATTAAGAAAACAAATAATTTTATTTTTTGTTGTACACATTATTTTAATTTTTTTATACATTATTGTACTTTCATTTTTATATTAAACAACCCATGTATTACATGGGTATATAACTTAGTGTTAAATAACAAGTTCCAAACAATACAAAAAAGTACGGTAAATTAAAAAGTTTCTCAATGCAATAAAAATCGGTAACAAGATACAAAAGTTTCCTATTACAATCAAAATATGCATCACCACATTCTATGCATCATGTGTCACCGTGATTCGTGCGTTCTGCATTGCCTCTAGTTTTTCCAATTCGGTAGTAAAGGTGAAAGATTTGTCAAATTTCTAAAAGTATATTTAGATCTAACAAGAGTGCTCAACATCCTTTAGAAATAGAAAGTTAAAGGAGTAAATAGTAGAAATCGTCCTTTATGTTTTTATCATTTTTCGGATATTGTCCTTTAGCCCAAAAAATGTCAGAGATTGTCCTTTTTGAAACAATTTAGACAAAAACATATTTTGAAAAACAGTATAATTATAGATTTGTATTTAATAGTCAATACACTGCAATTTTAGTCACTAATTCTTAAATGTTTTATTTTAAGTTTTATTATAATAATTTGAGTTAATAGAGAAACTTAGTTGGTTATACCTATATATTTTAAAACATATATGATAACTAAAAAAAATTACAAAATTAATCATTTCATGTATGATCATATCAAATATTAATTACGTCTATAATCATTGAATGTAACACCGTGGTAATCTAGTTTTGCTCGCTCAAGAGTGTTTAACTCTAAGGGTGAGTGAAGCGGAGGTGTGGAAGATGGGGCATGATCCATTTGGCCCTTTTATGGGCGTGGAACATCACCTCTTTAGGAGCGTGAAAGAGGGCATGAAATGGGGGTGTGAGGGCTTCACGGGGAAGGGGCAAGGCACACACCAACCAACCCAATAATACTCTTACACATCATAACTTATTTTCCTTTTTCTTCTTTTAATTTAGTTAATTATTAAAACGGGGCGTGAAACCACTACGCACCTTAGTGATTCTGTTCAGTGATTGACTTGTGCTGATGTGGCGCTGACGTACTGTGACAACCGTGACTTTTACGGTCAACACCTGTGTTTGACGAATTCGTATAATAATAGTATTATTATTATTATGTTGAAATATACTTTCATACGAAAGGAACTCTTTAGTGAACGGAAGATAATAACAAGATTTATTTTGCTGTTATAATGTCAAAAAGTTGATCAAGTTCAGGTCTATACGTGTTAACACCCGAGTCTAGCAGTTTCGTAAAATTTAATTTAAATCCGAAAGGATATATATTTACGAGACGCAAGGACTCGAGAGAAAATATTAAATTCTAACGAGTTATTTTTGGGTAAAATAACGCCACTATTTTTATCGGGTTCGTTTAAGCGAAAAACTGACACGCGATCGGAGACCACAGGGGCTATAAATACCCCATCTTCACCCACTTTCTCATTTTACAAAAAAATCAGCAAAAGTTAGAGAGAGAGAGAGAGTGGAGAGGGCTGGAGAGGTTTTCGGCGAAGTAGTGATGGTCCAGCGGTGGTGCGTGGCGGTCAATGGTGGTCCGGCGCGGTGGCCGGTGGCGGCCGAAGCCCGTTTTTTCTCTAGAATCATTTCTCGACGCTACGAATGCAATGGTAAGCTCAGATTTGTCTAAATCCATGCTTAAATTCGTTAAAAAGATTTTTTAAAATCTGTCCAGAAAGTTTTATGCCTGCGCAGTCTTAAAGATCGGACGATCCCCGGAAATCCAACCGTTAGAAATGCATGAATTTTGGATATGATTTTGTCAACACACAGACGCAAAACCCTACGGGAGGAATCTTTGATCAGAGCTCTCTAGGTATGCTTTTCATACCCTCGAATGTGACTGATCGGATTTTCGGATTTGAAAAACTGGGTCTTAAAGAATCGTCGATCCCCAGAGATCCGACCGTTGGATCGTGACGATTTTTGGACAGTAGTTTCTTAGCACATATATGAATGTTTTCACCGAAGAAAATTCCGATCAGATGTTGTGAAGTATATTTTTGAATACGAACAGATTGTAACAGTTTCTAGAATCGAAAACAGGAAATTGATCGGGTTGCATGGCCATCGAAACGGCATTGCATGTCAATTTTGAGCATGTGGGAATGTAATATCCGAGAATTTTCCGAGCTATCTTTTCCTAAAACCTTTGTACGTGTTATTATATTAAAACTCGATTTCATATTAAAAACTATTTCCTTAAACAATAAATATTAATTTTAAATTAATATATATAGTTAAGGAAAAATAATTTATACTTAAAACATATATGTGTTTATATATGTGAAGGTTATTTAAAAAGTATAAATATATATATTCTTAAAACTTTATAAGTTTATATAAACTTAATACTTAAACTTATAATAAATATTATAAATCTTTTTTTTTATCGTTTGAGAAAAACTTATCAAATTTTTATTAAACATATTATGTGTTTATAAAGTCCAGGGACTGAAACTGTCATTTTTGAAACCTATTTTTAACTAAACTTTATGCTTTGACATAGACTCAAACTGCAAGGGCCTGTTTTGCCATTCACCAAACAATCCGGAACCCAGAACCGATCATGGGTTCGAGTCCCGCAACCCCGATTTTCTCATCCTTTCCAGTCGAAATCACATTTCCGGCTAGATTCAACGAACCTCGAACATCGGCTCCCGCATGCGACCGAAACCCAACCACCACCAACACTCAATTACGACGCTAGGGGCCGCATTGATCCGCATTTAAGCCGGCGTGCTCATCCGCGATCGTCCCACCTAATCCGGCTTTAACTAGCGACATCGGCTATAAATATCGACTAGAAACCTCAGTAACATCACACCAAAACTTTCTTCACTCTCAATTCGGACGATCATCATCCACATTTCGCGATTTTACTCCCGATAGCCGAGGTCAAAGCTTGAACCCGTTCGTCCCCATTTCGACATCATAGCAGGTAACTCTCGTGGCCATTCTACTCGTTTTCTTACGTGAATCGAAAACCCTCTGTCAATTTACAAAGACAGAGGTTTAATCGATGTGCATTGGACCAAAAATCGAATCTAGGGTTCATACGAATTAGGGCTCGATTTGAGTAATTGGTTTTAAACATTTTCGTTCGGATATATTACCACCGAGACCCGTAGGCGGGATGGTTAAGTGCATGTGTGTGTGGATGACCCGGGCGAGACCTGAGTTCGAATCCGGGGAGCCCATTTCATTTTTTTATCCATTTCCAAGCAGTTTTTACACTTTTGATAATTTTTATAAAATCTGTGATACTTTTATAAACTTAAAAACGATTTTTATTTACACTTTTGTATTCTGGAACATTTTTAATTATATAAAACTTAGTTAAACACATAAGAATTAAATTCTTTAATTTTGGTTTTAAATCCATAAAATTTATAAAAAAAATACTTTTAAAACCTTTATAAAATTTATATAAACATAAACCTATTGTTTATATAAAACGTGAGAAAATAAATATGCTTTAATTATTTTCTAAACTTTTGTAAACCTATAAACTTTATAAAGACTTTAAAACATCTATAAACTTATACTTTTAAAACATAAACTTTAAATTAAATACTTACACTTATAAACTTACCATTTGAAGGAAACATTATAAACTAAAATTTTATTTAAACTTTAAAGACTTATAATCAAAATACTAATTTGAAAAGAGAATTATTCATACTTTATTTATTTAATTATTTATAAACTTATAAAACTTTATAAACTTGTAAACCATGAAACTTATAACTTAAAAATATATATGTTATCTTATTGAAACCACAAGATAATAAATATTTAATACCTAAATGCTTTGATAAATCTTAAATGATTTATATTAATTAGATAATTATCTATCCTTAATAGTCATGTATTCTTGAAGAAATTATTATAAAACCTTGATTATTATTTATCCTTTAAAATAATAATCATTTTATATATTCTTTAAATAATTATTATAAATCTTTAATAATTATTTATTCTTTGAATAATTATGGTTAAACCTTAATAATTATTTAGTCTTTCATTTAACAAATACTTCAACTCCGTTTACGAATACTTAGAAAACTATTTCGATTATTACTTAACATGTGTAATTAATAGTAGTAAAGCTTTTGAATAATTATCTTAACTATTCTAAACTATAAACTATGTTAAACTTCGATACTCAAGTCTTGCGTCATTTATTTAAAACCTTTACTTTAAACTTGGTTTTATGAACACAAATCATTCCCGCCTCCCATTTGGAACCCTAGTCAAATCTTGAAATTCTAGATCCTTTGTCTTAGACTTTTTACTTAAAACTTTAGACTTACATTCTTAGGCTTACTGTGAGGATATTCTCCCTCTCCAATTCTTGCAAACTTTTGTCGGATACTCTTCATCCAAATCCATGTGAGTATACTTAGCCCCTTTTTCCTTTCTATACTTTTGGGGTGAAACATGTTCAAAACTTTAAGACTTATACAATTCTTGTACAACTATGACTAGATGCTTATTCTTATGTTAAACTTGAGACTTGTATGCTTAGATTAAACTTAAAACTAGCACATTCATTAACTTTGATCAAGCCTATAGTAACAATGATAGATCTATTGTATTTGACCAATCCACCTTGATTGATTGACCCCTTCGGGGGGAGCCCTCGGTGATTGTTACTGAATTAAACTTTAAACTTGAGACTTATAAGGGTAACCTGCGGGTTATGCCTAAACTTGGTTGGAGGGTTGAAGTGCATAATATTTAAGATACTTGTTCTCATACTTACATTATAGAATGCATATATCATAGTGAATTGTAATTTCTTTACAAATCCTTGTTAAACTATGTCAAAACCTTTGTATCTCACCAACTATTTTGTAGTTGACAGATTCTTTCACATGTTTCAGGTTCTACAACATGAGACTTTATCGTAATCACATAGGATGCTTGGACCTAGAATGCTTAATAAATTAGACTTGTATTCTTGCTATGTATTTGATTTATTCCTTGTATTGGAACCTTGAAGTTATTTAATAAAACTATTTAAACTTTAATAGTCAACCTTGTGCTATTGAACAACCGCGTCCGCCCCGACGTATAATCCGCCGTCGGTTGGGGTGTGACAGGGAATACTCGGGAGATAAAAATGATCCTATTGGTGTTTTTGGTTCGTATTGCATGTGATACGGGAGGTTCCGCGTACGCGAACCATTTATACGGAAGGTATAAACTTTACCCGTTAAGCTTTGATTTTATGTTAGAATAGTTTTATAAGTCATTGTTTGAGAATTGAACCCGAAAATATTTAGTATTAAGATATTTGATATTTTTAGTAGTTATTAGGTTACACACCCAACCCTGTTTCACGTGAAACAAATAATGAAACTAATATATTTATTTTTATACGACAATTGTTTTGATGAATTTTTAAAAATTGTTGATCTAGCACCCAAAAGTGGTTTTAATCAGTAGAATATGTTTTAAAATGAGTATCTGGAAAATTTGGTTATCTAACTCTTTATAGATTATTTATTAAAATTCACACAAGTTTAATACATGGAAATTTGGTAAAAATACTTATGAGTATTAAAAAGTTATGGAAATTGGACAGTAATAGTTATATGATGAACTAAGACTCTTGTCCAAATTTTATGAAAATTGGAGTTGTTTAAGTATACGTTTAGTATTTATAAAGTTTAAACGGATGATTTAGGGTTTGTATACTTTTGGATAAAATAAGGACTTGAAACTTGGTATGGGATCTTATATTGACTTAAAACTAATATGGTAACAATTTGGTAAAGTTTTGATGTGTTTAGCTATTTTTTCCGAATTTGTAAAATTTTAACAATATTAAATTCATATTAAATAATCTAGATTTTAAAAAAATATGAAAATTTGTCAGAAATTTGTATTTATATACATGATAAATTTGTATAAATTTTAAGCAGTAACTTTATGTCTAAGTATGGTTTTGGAATTATGGTCCAAATAAAATTTTATAAAAATTTATTAATTTTGGAAAATTTTTATATAAAATTAATTTTATAAAAATTCTAAGGGATTTTGGGCAGAAGTATAACCCCATTTTAAACATAAAATTTGACTTTTAAATTGGGTGCTAATATCACACTAAAACCTTAATTTCGGACGAATCTGATTTTCAAACTGTAAACCGGACTTTACGCGCATAATCGAGTTTTTGATCATACGAAACCGTGACAGAGATTTTATCAAATGTGAATTTTTAAATACTGATGTGATTTATTAAAATCTAAAACTTAAACTTTTAAGGTTATTAATTCATATAAAAGCCGGTTTTACAATTCTTAATGGTTTGTACGTACGTGCACGGGTTTTGGGTATGCAACCGATTACATAGGCACTTTTTATTTTGTTGACTTGGTCACAACCTTTAGGAGTCCTGAATGCATCGTTTGTGTCCACTTGACTAGTAGGACCCTGTTAGGACTCAGATTTTATCGGTTTTTGTCGACTGTGTCGCATCACTCGCCCGCAGTGTCCAGGTGAGTTTCGCGGCCCCCTTTTTACTTACTGTTTTACTGTTTTGGGGGGAAAGATGTTTCATTTTTTTTAGTCACATGTTACATGATACATTGATTACATGAGTTATTTTTTTATAATGCCTTAAAGTCCCCAATTTTAGGCAATCAATTAGTTGAGCGTAGCCGTTGGGAATTTTGAGTAGTACTACTTGGGTTGACACCCACGCTCATGGTTTGGTCGCGCCAACCAGACTTGTAGGGTCACTTGGGCGCAAAGTTAGCCAATTTGTTTTAGGCGGTTGTTTGCATTAGACTTCCGTATGAGGTACTTTATTTTTTTGATTGCGGCTCATAGTAATATGTTGTCTAATACATGTGTACTCGATCAATGGATTTTTGATCACTTTAGATTTTTATCCGAAACTTTTTATAGAGTCGCAAAACCTGCGAACTCACCAACTATTTATATAGTTGACCCGTTTTCGAAACATGCTTTCAGGTAAACGGAATTGAAGAAAAGATTTTTATGAGGGCACGCTTTTGGATTAGAACTATTGTTTCTAGTTATGATTATATACTTTTGTTGTAGTCAGGCATTTAGACACTTTGTACTGTTTTAGAGATTTTACTTGTATTTGTACTTTCGTTAGAAACATGTAGTATGGTTCAATGTAATGCACAATTTTCCTTTAAGTTTCTCTTGTACTTGTGTTCAATGCGATATATCGGTTACATCTCATACTTCCGCCTTGTTGGGGTGTGACAGACTTGGTATCAGAGCACTGATTATAGAGAATTAGGTTTACTCGAGACTAGACCTAGACTATAACTCTAAGTTTATTGCATTGAACCGTAGGAATTATATGTGCATTGCATACTACCTCTTGCTTATCTACGACACATTGCTTCGTCATAATCATGTCGTTGTAACGGCACTACGTGTACTCTTTGATGATTCTGGTTACGTTTGCTGTAATCTATATCCGCATCTATCTGTCTTGGTGTTACCTCGAGCTGTAGTTGTACCTACGCCGCACCTGCATCTACTCCAATTCTGGAGTCGACTTTCTTATTTAACATCTATTGTTTTCACTTTGTGCGGTATATACTTGCTTTGGTGATCTACTGGATTGGATGGCTAGAACTTTCGCAATGAGATATGGCAACTATAATTGCTCGATCTAAAGGGAACCCGAGGTGGAGAAGCAGGACTAAACGGGAGAGAACTCTACGGGTCAGGAGACCCATAAAATTTTTGTTTGTTTGTTTTGTTGGATCATTGGATCCACGTATATGTACAAATTTGTAGCATGACTGCTTGACGGATGATCCGTAGGATAACCCTTAAGTGGTTTAAATAATGTAAACTCCTACACTTAAGTCGGTTACTTGTTAGAATTAGATGACTATGGTGGTTTAATGTTTCAGGTACAAAAGAGTTTAAGTGGATGCATTTAACGCAAGGATTGAAGCAAGCGAAAAGAGACTCAGCTGCTATTGAAACAAAGAAAGAAAAGAGATAGATTGAGCTGGGCTCCACGGTAGCTTACGGTGGCCACCGTAAGCTACGGTGGCATTTGAGGACATTTCTGCACCGTAATCCAGTTTTCAACCGCCGTAGGATTCTTGTTCATCACCGTAATCTACGGTGGTCACCGTAGCTTACGGTGGTCCCCAGCGCAGAAAGTGTAACTGCCATATATGTAACACCCAAAAATAAAAAGAAAAGAAAAATTCAAAATCTCACTCCCTCGCGGTACGCGAGGGAGATTTTGACAAAACCTCGCGGTACGCGAGGGGACTGCTTATGCGCCAGAAAATCACCTTCTCGCGGTACGCGAGAAGATCTTCGATGAAGTCTCGCGGTACGCGAGGGAATAGTACACGCGTCAGGGCCAGAAAACACGTGTCATGTACACTTGCCACCTGCTGCCACGTGTCATGCTGACTCACCTCGATTCGCGACTTGTCATCCCCTCGCGGTACGCGAGGGATTTCCTTGGCCGGCCTCGCGGTACGCGAGGGACCGGAATTCCAGCCTATAAAAGGCCTTCAAAGGGGATTGAATTCTGTACAGTTTCCAAACGTTCGTTTCACACAAACCCCGTTCTTTCAAGCTCCACGACATCCCGAAGTGCTATCCAAGAGTCCAAACGAAATCCTGCACCAGCCGAAGTTTCGTCCAAATCCCGCGAAGTAGGTATCGTTAAAACTATTCATATATATATAGCCGCAATTATATATATATTCTCTCATATATATTCTCGTTAATCGTGTCTTCCCTAGGAAGAAACGTGTCGAGGTTCTGCTCAAATTCCGAAGCCTACAACCCTACCAGCCATCAAAATCAAGGTGAACACGTTTAACGCTTTTCAAACGATAAAACCATTTTATTTACGAAAACGGCATGAAACAAATTAAATGCTTTAATCATAAGGGTAATCTACGTGATAGCATTCAGGCCATAAGCATACGTAGATTTGATCAAATGGTATACATGTGACGGGTGAAAGTCCGGTCCGTGGCTGGGTACAGATCATGTAATGGGAAATCATAAGACTAAGGATGGGTTTCCTTAGCAGATTATACGAGGGACGAGTTCCTGAGTATCATGTAAGACTAAGAACAAGGTTCTTAGCATCATCACCCTGGGAATAGGCTATCAGTCTGAGACATAGCGCTCAGCCAGTTGACCCCATGGCAGTTAACCCAGTGTATGTAGGTGGTATATACTTCAGGTGAAATAGACTGCTGAATGTGTAGATTTACCATACAAAAACGTGCTTAAAGGCTTTAATTTGGTTTATGTTAGAAATCATTTTCGTGTCAGTTAAATGTGATTCACCAGCTTTATGCTGATGTTCATTTTCAAAACGTTTTTCACAGGTAATGAAAGAAATCATTAAATTCAAGGTGATGCAGTAAAGACAAGATCTTTAGGCATATCAAAATCCCTGTGGCAGACTAATACAAGACCAAATGTTGGAACGGACGTAGATCCTAGACATTTTGAATGGCTTGTATTATGTAAATTATTTCAATCACTGTACATTATATAATAGACTTTTGAAGATCTATTATCATGAAATGAAAAGGGACGTGGATCCCAAGTTTTGACAAAAAGTACAGAATTAACCCTTGAGGTTATTTACATTACATTTCATTACAAAAAGGCATCAAGTAAAAACAAAGACTTCCGCTGTCCAAATTTATGGGACCTCATTCAGATACCAGCATTATCTCGCGACGCCCGGGCAGGGGTAGCCCGGGGTTGTGACAGGTTGGTATCAGAGCCACATTCAAGGGTTTTAGCAAAACTAGATACTTATATGATTGTATCTAGGCTTTAACCAATAGTTGTGCCTACTGAACAAACGATAGGAAGATGCCTTTAACATAACCAATAAATTACAGGATGTCAGATCCATACTATTATCCTTATAATTACCCAAACTACTTCCCTGGAGAATCATCTAATCAAGTAGTACCAAGATATGACGATTATATCCACTACCTGCCGACCCCGGAGAATTGGAACAGAATGGTCGCAGAACAAGTGGAGCAGACTCAAGCAAGGCTTGAACCTCTGAGAGAAGAATCAGAGTATTCAGTGGAAATGGAAGATTCAAGAGAATCTTTACGTCCTGTTATGACATCTATGCCACCACCTCAATCATTAGACGTGGTAGATCATACCGGAACAATTCCAGAACATCCACCAAGTCCAAGTGAAGAAACTTCGCGTTCATTTGCTGAATCTGACAAGGCTGCCGTTTGTGAAGGCAGTGGTGGAAAATACTTCTTTGACCCTATTCCAGAACATCCCGTTTTCAAGGAACCTTTCTTCTATGTAGATCCCTCCGATGGACGTCAGTATGCAACCGACGGAAAGGTCGTGTGGTCTGTTAATTCAACATATCATGATCTTAGGATGGGACACAGGAAACCACCTCCTTGCTATGGATACCCTGAAGAACTGCCAAACTCAATGGATGAACACCTTGATCGTGCTCTTAGGGAAGCTGACGATCTACGTGCTGAGCTGTTCTTCACCAGACAAGTTGTAGTCCAGAATGAACAAACTATAATTGATTATGAGCTAGCTCAGGAAGACAGGAAGTATGCAGAGCAATGGGTGGCAGATCAGTTGATCCAGAAGGGTGCTATGACCGAGACCCTGGGGAGGTTCTATCAGGATTTGGGAGATGTGTTTCTAGGTTGAAGTTGATAATAGTATTTGTATAATTAGCTAACCCTACGTGATATAGATACATATCTATATTTCTGTATTTGTAATGAATAGATGAAGTTTAACGATAATAAACTTCAAATTTTGACCCAAATTCGTGCTTGTGTTCTTAGATGTCTCAACAAAACAATGACAATAGCGGTCCATCTACCTACATTATCAAGGAAAAAGGAAAAGAAGTTAATAATAATCCTGAAATAACCACTCAACAACCAGAATTGCAACATCTGGTCAAACAAAGCATTAAAGAAATGCTTCCTGCCATAATAAAGGAAGTACAAGAAAACATCAAAACTCCAAGCCACGTAACTCTTCCTTCAAAAAGAATGGAAAACCCTTCGAAAACCCACACAGAGCAAGTAGCAAGCTCTCGTAAACCTCAAACCTCGAAAAGATCCAGAACATCAAGCAATAAGTATTCTGAATCTGAAGAATCGTTAAATCTAAGCAGTGAGAGCTCAGAAGAAGAAAATGAAACAAAAAGGTATAAACACAAGGAGTGTTCTTACAAAACCTTTCAGGACTGTAAACCTTATGAATTTAAGGGCACCGAAGGCGGTATTGCTACTCTTCACTGGCTAGAGAAGATGGAGTCAGTAATAGCAATTAGCAAGTGTGCTAAGAAAGATCAAGTACTGTATGCTTCAAACTCCTTCAAAAATGAAGCGTTGGAATGGTGGAATTCAATCATTTCTGCCAAAGGGAGGAGAAAGACCAATGCTATGGATTGGAAAGAATTCCGAGCAAAGGTGAAAAGGAAATTTTGCCCCAAGAATGAGAAAGAACAAGCTGAAAGGAAATTTTTGGATCACAGGATGGTGGGTACCAATGATCGAGAGTATACTACCAAATTTTTTGAATATGCCCGTTTGGCACCTCACCTGGCTAAACCCGAGTCGGTTCTCATAACTCGATATATTTACGGTTTAGTTCCAGAGATCCGTGATTTGGTGAAGGTTGTCTCACCAAAAACCATTGAGTCCACCGTAGAGCTGACCGGTACCATGACGGCTGGATTGATCAGAAACCTAGAAGAGAGAAAGAAAATGGAATCCTCTACAAAAACAAAACCCGAAGCCAAAAGATTTAGCAAAAGCTTTGGGCAAAAAGGATTTCCATTTAACAATCCACCATGCAAAACGTGCGGACGCAGGCATAGTGGAAAGTGTGTTTTTGAAACTCCATTCTGTAATCATTGCAAGGTCTCAGGTCACACTACTGAGAATTGCTTCAAGAGAAAGGGAATGATTACTTGTTTCAATTGTGAAGAGCCAGGGCACATCAGAACGAATTGCCCTAAGTTTGCAAAGACCAGAGGAGCTGGAGGATCAGGAGTTAAGATAACTCCAGAAACCAAAAAGATCGTGCGAGCATTTGTCATGAATGCTAATCAAGCTGAGAGAACGCCGGACGTAATTACCGGTACGTTTCTTCTTAATAATGTTTATGCTAAGGTCTTATTTGACTCAGGTGCGAACCGGAGTTTTATAGATTATAATTTCTGTAATCTATTAAACGAACCATTAAGTCCCTTAGCTGAAACATATGAAGTAGAAACAGCGAACGGTGATTTGATAAAAATATCCCAATCACTGAACAATTGTTACATTACATTGGCTGGTTTCACTATCCCAGTACAATTGTTACCAATGTCAATAACTGGCTTTGACATTGTTTTGGGGATGGATTGGTTATCTAATAACCAAGCCGAAATCCTTTGTAATCAACAAGTTGTAAAACTCGTTACACCAACAAACAAAACTCTAACTATCCAAGGTGATAAACCCACAAAACCTATCCAGATAATCTCCATACTTAAAGCAACCAAGTGCTTAAGAAAAGGATATCTGGCATGTCTGGTATCAATTACTGCCTTGGAAAAGGAGAAGAAGATAGAATCAGTACATGTAGTATCTGAATTTCCAGACGTTTTTCCTGAAGAACTGCCTGGATTACCACCAGAACGAGAGGTAGAATTTCGAATCAACCTTGTACCCGGTGCAACTCCAATTGCCAAATCCCCGTACAGACTGGCACCCACAGAAATGGCAGAACTCAAGAAACAATTGGATGAACTTCTTGAGAAAGGTTTTATCCAACCAAGTTCTTCACCCTGGGGAGCTCCAATTCTCTTTGTTAAGAAGAAAGACGGATCAATGCGCATGTGTATTGATTATCGGGAACTGAATAAAGTTACCATCAAAAACCGATACCCGCTTCCACGGATTGACGATTTATTCGATCAACTCCAAGGAGCTTGTCATTTTTCAAAGATCGATCTTCATTCAGGTTATCATCAGTTGAAAGTGCATGATAACGATATCTCGAAAACTGCATTTCGAACACGGTATGGACATTTCGAGTTCACGGTTATGCCATTTGGACTTACAAATGCTCCTGCCGCATTCATGGACATGATGAATCGTGTCTGCAAACCTTACTTGGATAAGTTTGTCATAGTTTTTATTGATGACATACTTATTTATTCCAAAACCCAAGTTGAACACGAAACTCATCTTCGAACCATACTTGAACTTCTTCGAAAAGAGAAATTATATGCTAAGTTTTCCAAATGCGAATTTTGGTTAACGGAAGTACAATTTCTTGGTCATGTCATCAACGTGAACGGAATTCAAGTAGATCCTTCCAAAATTGAAGCTATATCCAAATGGGAAATTCCCAAGTCACCCACCGAAATTCGTAGTTTTCTGGGATTAGCGGGATATTACCGCCGGTTCATTCAAAATTTTTCTCGTATAGCAATCCCACTCACATCCCTAACTCGGAAATCTGTAAAATACGAATGGGGACCCAAACAATCTGAATCTTTTGAAACTTTGAAACAAAAACTGACAAACGCACCTATTCTATCTTTACCAGATGGTATTGAAGACTTCGTAGTTTACTGCGACGCCTCACATACTGGTTTAGGTTGCGTATTAATGCAACGCAAGAAAGTCATTGCTTATGCATCTCGTCAGTTGAAAATTCATGAGAAAAACTACTCAACCCACGATCTAGAGTTGGGCGCTATAATCTTTGCTTTGAAATTATGGCGACACTATCTCTATGGGGTTAAGTTCACAATCTACACTGATCATAAAAGTCTCAAGTACATATTTAGCCAGAAGGAGTTAAATATGAGACAAAGAAGATGGATGGAAATCCTGAATGATTATGATTGTGAAATTTGTTATCATGAAGGAAAGGCAAATGTAGTAGCAGATGCCTTGAGCCGAAAAGAAAATGTCAAGCCAAAGAGAGTACGTTCTCTCAGACTTGAACTACAAATTGATCTTGTAAGTCAGTTAAAAGAGGCACAAGAGTTAGCTTTGAAGGAAGGTAACTTTGAAAAAGAAGGAATGAAAGGAATGCTTGATTTACTGATCAAAGGAGAAGATAATATCCTTCGCATGAATAAACGTATTTGGGTACCAGTTACAGGTGATCTTCGAGAGCGAATCCTCGAAGAAGCACACAAGTCCAAATACACCATGCACCCAGGAAGTGATAAAATGTACAAGAACCTCAAAGAAAGTTACTGGTGGATTGGTATGAAAAAGAACATTGCTATCTACATAGCAAAATGTTTGACTTGTTCCAAAGTCAAAGCCGAACACCAAAAGCCAGCTGGATTATTGCAACAGTTAGAATTACCAGTTTGGAAATGGGAACTGATAACTATGGACTTTATTACAAAACTTCCTCGAACCACTCGTGGAAATAATGCAATCTGGGTTATCATTGACCGTTTAACCAAATCAGCTCACTTTCTATCTATCAAGGACACCATGAGTATGGACAAAATGGCGCAAATTTACGTTAATGAAATTGTAACGTTACATGGTGTGCCTCTATCCATAGTGTCAGATAGAGATAGTCGCTTCACATCTCGATTCTGGCAAAGTTTTCAAACAGCTCTAGGAACTCGATTGAATCTTAGCACTGCTTATCATCCACAAACTGATGGGCAGAGCGAAAGAACCATACAAACCCTAGAAGATATGCTCCGAGCCTGTGTGATAGACTTTGGAGGTAATTGGGATGATCATTTACCTCTAATGGAATTCTCATACAACAATAGTTATCACACAAGTATTCAGGCCGCACCATTTGAAGCATTGTATGGACGGAAATGTCGAACGCCTGTATGTTGGTCAGATATCGGAGAAAATCAGTTATCAGGACCAGAGATAGTCCAAGAAACCACTGATAAAGTATTACAAATACGTGAACGTTTAAAAGCGGCTCGAGATCGACAGAAAAGTTATGCAGATAAACGAAGAAAGCCGTTAGAATTCCAATTCGGTGACAAGGTGTTATTAAAAGTTTCACCTTGGAAAGGTGTTATTCGTTTCGGAAAGAAAGGAAAGTTAAGTCCACGTTTTGTTGGACCTTTCAAAATCATTAAACGAATCGGATCTGTTGCCTATCAGCTTGAACTACCAGTAGAGATGGGTGGGGTACACGATATATTCCATGTATCAAACCTACGTAAGTGTTTAGCTGATGAATCCTTGCTGATGCCTTTATAAGATGTGGAAGTAAATGAAAAGCTCAAATTCATTGAACGACCGTTACAAATTGAAGACCGACAAATCAAAAAGCTTAAACGGAAACAATTGGTGTTGGTCAAAGTAAGATGGGATTCCAGACGTGGCCCAGAATATACCTGGGAACTTGAGTCAGAAATGCGCAAAAAGTATCCACATCTCTTTCAATGAATCTCGAGGACGAGATTATTCTAAAGGAGGGGAGGATGTAACACCCAAAAATAAAAAGAAAAGAAAAATTCAAAATCTCACTCCCTCGCGGTACGCGAGGGAGATTTTGACAAAACCTCGCGGTACGCGAGGGGACTGCTTATGCGCCAGAAAATCACCTTCTCGCGGTACGCGAGAAGATCTTCGATGAAGTCTCGCGGTACGCGAGGGAATAGTACACGCGTCAGGGCCAGAAAACACGTGTCATGTACACTTGCCACCTGCTGCCACGTGTCATGCTGACTCACCTCGATTCGCGACTTGTCATCCCCTCGCGGTACGCGAGGGATTTCCTTGGCCGGCCTCGCGGTACGCGAGGGACCGGAATTCCAGCCTATAAAAGGCCTTCAAAGGGGATTGAATTCTGTACAGTTTCCAAACGTTCGTTTCACACAAACCCCGTTCTTTCAAGCTCCACGACATCCCGAAGTGCTATCCAAGAGTCCAAACGAAATCCTGCACCAGCCGAAGTTTCGTCCAAATCCCGCGAAGTAGGTATCGTTAAAACTATTCATATATATATAGCCGCAATTATATATATATTCTCTCATATATATTCTCGTTAATCGTGTCTTCCCTAGGAAGAAACGTGTCGAGGTTCTGCTCAAATTCCGAAGCCTACAACCCTACCAGCCATCAAAATCAAGGTGAACACGTTTAACGCTTTTCAAACGATAAAACCATTTTATTTACGAAAACGGCATGAAACAAATTAAATGCTTTAATCATAAGGGTAATCTACGTGATAGCATTCAGGCCATAAGCATACGTAGATTTGATCAAATGGTATACATGTGACGGGTGAAAGTCCGGTCCGTGGCTGGGTACAGATCATGTAATGGGAAATCATAAGACTAAGGATGGGTTTCCTTAGCAGATTATACGAGGGACGAGTTCCTGAGTATCATGTAAGACTAAGAACAAGGTTCTTAGCATCATCACCCTGGGAATAGGCTATCAGTCTGAGACATAGCGCTCAGCCAGTTGACCCCATGGCAGTTAACCCAGTGTATGTAGGTGGTATATACTTCAGGTGAAATAGACTGCTGAATGTGTAGATTTACCATACAAAAACGTGCTTAAAGGCTTTAATTTGGTTTATGTTAGAAATCATTTTCGTGTCAGTTAAATGTGAGTCACCAGCTTTATGCTGATGTTCATTTTCAAAACGTTTTTCACAGGTAATGAAAGAAATCATTAAATTCAAGGTGATGCAGTAAAGACAAGATCTTTAGGCATATCAAAATCCCTGTGGCAGACTAATACAAGACCAAATGTTGGAACGGACGTAGATCCTAGACATTTTGAATGGCTTGTATTATGTAAATTATTTCAATCACTGTACATTATATAATAGACTTTTGAAGATCTATTATCATGAAATGAAAAGGGACGTGGATCCCAAGTTTTGACAAAAAGTACAGAATTAACCCTTGAGGTTATTTACATTACATTTCATTACAAAAAGGCATCAAGTAAAAACAAAGACTTCCGCTGTCCAAATTTATGGGACCTCATTCAGATACCAGCATTATCTCGCGACGCCCGGGCAGGGGTAGCCCGGGGTTGTGACAATATATATTGGTGGTTTGGATGACTTTTCATAGATCTGATCATTGGGGGCGATTCAGAACTTGGAGGAGGCGAATTTAGGGTGCCAAAAACATTATTTTGGGTGTTTCTATTATTACTTTTCCATTTTTGATTCGTATGAACAACAGAATTGAAGTGATGATCAACCGAACGATGTGTGGCTAAGTTTTCATATGTTTTCCTCCGGATTGTAAGGTTTATCTTTTGAATGTTTGTTGATGTTTATGTTATTTGTAGGACAATAATCTAATCATTTTGGTTGTGTTATTGTGGTGTTTATGTGTTTGATTGTAATCGTTGATATTGTTTAACATCGTTTTCTAAACCATCAGTTCTTGGTGCCGCTGGCAATCGAGATTTATTGGGAGGAATTCGGGGTTGGATATATTTAATTGATCATCGGGTGACAATCTTGCGTTCTTGTAAGCCAAGCACTTGGTCCCCTTTTATCACAATCAAACATATTTTCATGAACTATGTCTATGTAGTTCTTCCTAATTAAACATTAGTATTATCATTCATGGAAACCTGAAACCGGGGGAAGACATACTCTCTCATTTCTGAATTACAATCTTTTGATTTGCGATTAATTTAGATAATTCTAGTTTTCAAGACCAACAATCAAAATTCTAAAAATTACATTTCTGCAATCTAGTTTAATTTTAGTTTACTATAAAAGCTACTTAGATAACACATTTTCCACAAACTCCTCGTGTTCGATACCCACTTACCGCTAGCTATTTAGTTGTAATTGGTTTATTTTTGAGTGAGACTTCGTCCTCACGTTAAATTGGCGCCGTTGCCTTCTCTTCTTCTCCCAATGGCTTGGAATGGAATCCGTGGCTAAATAATTCACAAAATGAGCATACCCCGGTGCGGTAGACACGGCTAGCAATTGCTCATCAGGAAACCGTTCATTTATTTCCATCGTGTCGTCAACTCCTTCTAATGGAATCCGGGATAAGTGATCCGCCACAACATTTTCACATCCTTTTTTATCCCGAACTTCCAAATCGAACTCTTGTAAAAGCAACACCCAACGAATCAAACGGGGCTTTGCATCTTTCTTCTCCATCAAATATCGGACCACACTATGATCCGAATACACCACTACCTTGCTTCCCCAAATGTAAGACCGAAACTTATCCAATGCATACACCACCGCAAGCAATTCCTTTTCCGTAGTTGTATAATTTAACCGTGTCTCAGATAATGTCTTACTCGCATAGTAGATCACCACTGGCTTCTTGTCAACCCTTTGACCCAAAACTGCCCCAATAGTGCTATCACTAGCATCACACATGATCTCGAATGGCACCAACTGTTCCTTCAAAATATTAAAAGCTTGCAAACACTCATTAGTAAAATCAAACGGGACATCTTTAAGCAACAAATTACATAAAGGTTTAGTGATTACACTAAAACCTTTAATAAATCTTCGATAAAAACCCGCATGTCCCAAAAATGACCTTACCCCTTTAACATTTTTCGGTGGAGGCAAAGTTGAAATTACCTTTATTTTTGCCTTGTCTACCTCTATCCCTCTATTTGAAATCACATGACCCAACACAATACCCTCTTGCACCATGAAATGACTTTTCTCCCAACTTAGCACCAAATTTTTCTCGACACATCTTTTTAAAACTTTTTTCCAATTCGTTGAGACAAGATTCAAAAGTTGGGCCAAAAATGGAAAAGTCATCCATGAATACTTCAAGTGACTCCCCGACCATGTCCGAGAAAATACTCATCATACAACGTTGAAAAGTGGCCGGGGCATTGCACAATCCGAATGGCATGACGTTGTGGACGTTGTGGAAGCCTGAACCGGACCTGCGACGCCGGTGACTTAACGGCGACGCCGTGCCAACATATGCCACCTCTACACATCTCGTGCGCCACGTCATCATCTCCACGAGTCACCATCCCACACGTAACGACCTTGCGAGACACATCCCACGTCAGCGCCCCCACCAACAAAACCCCAACCACCGCCGTCGACAGAACCAACACCGCCACTCCGCCGTAGCACCGCCCAATCAGATATCCGTAACCCTTGATCGCCGCTATCGCCGTCAAGTACAAGATCGTGAAATTACCAACCACCATATCTGAAATTGCCATTGATTTAGGTGAATTGATGATGAAGGAAGGGGGATTAGAAGAATCTGGAAAGGGAATTTAATGAGGAATGTATGTTTGGTGGGGTTTTCGATGTTGGTGAAGTGGTTTTTACGAAAAGAAGGGTTTCTTCTTGGATCATCATTCTCATGGTATTAGGGTAGAACTTATCCATTAATCTATTTCTTTATATTTTTAAAATCAATATTTTTATTTTTGCCCCTTGTAAATTTAATTATTTCCTATTTACTTCCTTGGGGAGAATGTAAACCACATTGTAAATGTTGATGAAAAAAAATCCATTTTTATAATCATTAATTTGTTTTAAATATATTCATGGTCGAAGTTTTATCAAAATCATGTCCAAGAGTAATTGGTCTCAAACATGTCCATTCCTAATATTATTTTGTGCAATGCCCCGGCCACTTTTCTATCCTATTTGGTCAATGAATGGTAAAGGGAATGGTCTTTAGATTATCACCATGTCCAAGAGTAATTGGTCTCAAACGTGTCCATACAGCACTTTCGCTGGAATTATCTATCCTATTTGGTCAATGAATGGTAAAGGGAATGGTCTTTAGAAGTGGCGGCATTCAATTTCCGGTAATCAATGCACACGCGCCACCCGGTGGCCGGTTGGGTGGCGATTTGTTCTCCATTTTCATCTTCAATTACCTGAATACCTGCTTTCTTTGGCACTACCTGTGTAGGACTTACCCAAGCGCTGTCCGAAATAGGATAGATAATTCCAGCATCTAACCATTTGATTACCTCCTTTTTCACCACTTCCCTCAGATTGGGATTCAACCTTCTTTGGGTCTCACGAGTCGGTTTTGCATCATCGGCGGTGATAATCTTGTGCATGACTATGGATGGACTAATCCCTTTTAAGTCGGCAATCGTCCATCCTATAGCCGCCTTGTTCGCCTTCAATACCTTCAATAACCCTTGCTCTTGAGCCACATCCAAATTGGAGGCAATAATGACCGGTAATGTGTCATTGTCCCCCAAGAATGCATATTTCAAGTGGCTAGGCAAGTTCTTCAACTCCACTTTCGGTGGACATTCCAGTGACGGCTTCGTATCCGAATTAATTTCCGCGAGTAAACTTTCAATTTGATGGGTCCACGGTGGTCGCCCTTCTTGAACCGCTAAAGCCTCTTGCTTTTTCTCTTCCATCCTCAATGCACATACATGTACCTGTTCAGAAAAATCACAAACACAAGTTTCCAAGACATCTTCCTCATACTCGTGCGGGTCACACCTGTCAACTAAATCTGCCATAAAACACTCATCACCACTCAAAGAGTTAGAAACGTTAGTAAAGACATTTAATCTCATTTTTCTATTTCCAAAGGTCATATCAACTGTACCATATCGACAATCAATAATAGCATGAGCGGTGTTCAAAAATGGTCGACCCAATATGACATTTTGTTGTTAACTTGGGTCAACCGATGAGTAGTCCAAAACTAAAAAGTCAACGGGATAGTAAAATTCATCCACTTTTACTATCACATCCCGCACAATCCCTCGGGGAAGCTTGTGAGATAAATCGGCTAAAACAACCGTTGTCTCGATCCGTTTCAATTGACCAAAATCGTATTGGTCATATAAGCCCCCCGGTAAAATACTTACTCCGGCACCAAGATCTAATAACGCCCTCGACATTTGAAAATTTCCAACTTGAATATTAATTAATGGCGTTCCCAGATCTTGGAGCTTAGGAGGAAGATCCCCTTTTAAAACTGCACTTACCCGCTCAGTCAAATTAACCTGTTTAGGCACTTTCTGTTGCCTCTTTTGGGTGCACAATTCTTTTAAAAATTTTGCATACGCGGGTACTTGCTTAATTGCCTCAAGTAAAGGAAGATTTACTTTTACTTGTTTGAACACCTCCCACATCTCCTCTTTTTGAGGGCCCCTTTTTGAAATAATGTTCTTCTTACCTGGGTCTATTAAAGCCGAAGGAAAAGGGATAGGATTTGACTCCCCCCCATTTTTCTTGTTATTCAAAAGTTCACTTAGACCCGGTTTTCCAAATACTTTTTCAAAAGTTTCACTTTTAGATTTACCCAATGGTGATGATTCGTCATCATCACTTTCCACCCCCGTAATATCCTCAACTACCCCTTCAACCAAATTCGGTGAAGAGTCATTTTTGTATTCTTTACCACTTCTCAAAACACTTACATGATTAATAGGAACATTACGTGAAGAATTATGAGAGGGGTTTACCTTAGTGTCGCTTGGAAGTTGACCCTTATTCTTCTTCAAATCCGCCACTTCGGTTGCAAGTTGACCCATTTGGGTGGTCAAAGATTGAATGGCCTTGTAACGAACTTCGTCTTTTTGTAGACGAGCATCATCCAACTGATTTCTTCTTTGTATCTCTTGTTGCATCGTCTTTAACACATCCATAACCTCATTCCCACTTGAATTGGATGGTCCCGGTCCCCCAGTTTGTTGTTGGTATTGTCTTTAATTACCTTGATTGCATATGGTTGACACGGAACAAAGTTTGATTGAGGTGCTCCTTGGAAATGTGGGTTGGATTGATTCGCGGGATTGCCATAACGAAAATTCGGGTGATTTCGCAACCCCGGATGATACGTATTTGAATTCATGTTATAATTTCTACCACCCCCACCTTGGCCTTGACCTTGAATTGCATTGACTTTTTCAAAATTTTCTTGAACTCCCAAACAATTATCCGCTGAATGGCCCAATTCATTATAGTTAGTGCAAACATCATAAACTTGATTAGTAGTTTGCACATTACCATCCTCCACTGCATGCAATTGGGTTCTAGTAATGGCCGGTCTCGCTCTCCTAGATGATTGAGCCTTCCTCTTTGATGTGACCGCCATTTGTTCCAAAAATGCCCAATCGTCTTGCTCGTAATTAGTACCGAATGTACCATTCGTGATAGACATTAAGTCACGAGCATCTTCGGAATTCAACCCTTCATGAAACGCGTTCAACAATTCCCACAATTCGATCCCATGATGAGGGCAATTTTTTATCATCAAATTAAACCGTTCGAAAGCTTCGTGAAACATTTCACCTTGTTGTTGTTGGAAGCTTCTCAAGCTTCTTCTCGCATCGTTGGTCTTTTGGGCCGTGAAAAATTCTTCTAAAAATCTTTGTTGCATCTCCGCCCATGTATAAATCGAAGCCGATGGTAAAGTGTAAAACCATCTATTCGCTTTATCTTCCAACGAGAATTGAAACAATACCAACTTTACTTCATCCGATGAAAATCCTTGCCCACCGATAGTATTGCATATCGAATCGTATGCCTCCAAATGAAAATAAGGTTCCTCCGTGGCTAATCCCTTATATTTCGGTAAACTTTGGAGGGAATTAGTTCTAACTTTGAACGTCCTCCCTTGATTGTTTTGAGGAATAACTACCGGTGAAGGATTGTTAGTAATAACCGGCCTAAAATGTGCTTCAATACCCCTCACGGCCTCCCGATTATATCTTCTTGGCACGCCCAACGGTACTTGTGGTGGCAAACCGGCTTGCCTAGGCATTTGTCTTCGAGGTTGAACTTGTCTAGGAATTTGTTGTTGAAATTGTGGTTGAGGTTGAAATTGTTGTTGAGGCACTTGTTGCTCATATTGTTGAACTTGTCGAGGTTGACCTTGTGTAGCTTGCGGTATATCTTGCGGTCTTCGCACAAATCCACCCCCTCCTTGAAATCCCGTTTGACTTCCATTACCCCTAAGGGTATATTCACCTTCATCATACCCCTCATAATCATCTTCATAACCGTCATCAAACCCATCATCTTGCACTCTCAGAAACGGCATCGCGGGAGATTGTTGATATTGGAACCTCGATGGTGGTTGTTGTTGTTGAACCGGGGTGGTAAAGGTTATAGGTGGGTCTTGTTGAAATGGGAATGGTTGAATCTGTTGGGAGGACGATTGACGTTGAGTCGGGAAGAAATGGCTAAATGGTGGAAAGGTTGATGCCGTTTGGTAGCTCAACGGTTTATGGCTCAAGTGAAACAGTATATTTGGGATGAACCGGACCTTTTCAAGATTGGGTCGGATCAAGTGATTTGGAGGTGTATTCCCGACACCGAGGTGTTGCAGGTTTTGACTCATGCACATTCATCAGCATGTGGGGGTCATTTCAGTGGGCAGAAAACCGGTTATCGGGTTCTTCAATGTGGGTTTTATTGGCCCACCATTTTCAAGGATGCGTGTGAATTTGCCCGGAATTGTTTAAATTGCCAAAAAATGGGAAGTATTTCGAAGAGGGATGAGATGCCTTTGCAACCTATTTTGGTGGTTGAGATATTTGATGTGTGGGGCATAGATTTTAGGGGTCCATTCCCGAGTTCGAATGGGTTTTTGTATATTCTTGTGGCGGTAGATTATGTCTCGAAATGGATTGAAGCCATTCCTACAAGAACCAATGATCATTCGGTTGTGTGCAAGTTTGTTCAGTCCAACATCTTTGCTCGTTTCGGGATTCCAAGAGTTATAATTAGTGATGGCGGTTCACATTTTAAAAATTTTAACTTTGGAAAATTGTTGAAGCGGTACAATGTGAACAATCGAATCGCTACGCCGTATCATCCGCAAACAAGCGGACAAGTTGAAGTGTCCAACCGTCAAATCAAGGAAATTCTCATGAAGACGGTGCGAACGGATAGAAAAGATTGGTCATGTAAGTTGGATGATGCGTTGTGGGCTTACCGAACGGCCTATAAAACTCCTATTGGTACAACTCCGTACCGGTTAGTGTATGGGAAAGGGTGCCACTTACCAATGGAGTTAGCTCATCGGGCACATTGGGCGATTAAAACGGTGAATGTGGATTACGATGAAGCGAGTAGGATTCGGAAGCTTCAATTGAGTGAAATTGAAGAGATTCGAGATGAAGCATATGAATGTGCGTCCGCGTACAAAGACAAACTGAAAAAGGTTCATGATGCAAAGATCAGGAAGCGAACCTTTGAAGCGGGTCAAAAGATATGGTTGTACAACTCGCGATTGAAGCTATTTGCGGGAAAGTTGAAAAGCAAATGGATGGGGCCATACGTGATCACGCGAGTGGGTCGATTCGGGGATGTTGATATTGAAGATATTCATACTAATATGAAGCAAACGGTGAATGGGCATCGGCTCAAGCCGTATTTGGAAGGAAATGACATCAACACTCTCGAAATTGACAAGGTAGGCTACATTTTACGCCCGGTAAATGAAGAACAAGCATGAGAGGCCCAGGTTTGGTAGTGTAACTTATCCTACCCCACCATTGCATCATTCTCAGTGGGTGGATCCACACACATGCATGGGAAGTCAACAAGCTGATCAAGGTGGAGATCAAGGTGATAGTAGTAGTGGCTCGTTCGGGTTCGGAGAATTTTCCGACATGATGACGTCCATTTTCGGACCTCCTCAACCGAGATACTATTGATCAGGTCGTGTTCTACCTCATCTTGTACATTTTTGTATATCTTTATGTTTATGTTTATGGTTGGGCGGTTGGGTGGTGTTTTGAGGTATTTAGTTGTTGGGTTGTGAAAGATTGGTGGTGTTTGTTTAGTTTTGAATCTAAATATATATATATATATATATATATATATATATATATATATATAATTTTGGGGTTTGAGTAGAGAAGCAACAAGTGAAGTTGTGTTTTAAGCGATCTTTCTTTCAAAACCGTACATTGCGGACAATGTATCCCAAGTGTGGGGATGAAGGGAAATTTTTGAAATGTTGAAAAATTGTGAAAATTAATCGAAAAAATGGTCCAAATTTGAACACTTAAGTACTAAACCGCATGACACATCGGCAGCCCATATTTCCTTTTTTCTTGGTGAGAGTTTGAGCCATTTCTTTGAATTGTTAAAATATATCTTTATTGATGAGAGTGGCAACGGATGGGGGTATGTTAGAACTTATGCTTGAATGTGGTTTGAGGCCTTAACTTGATATGCATGTGAAGAGGATAAGGGTAATTAGGTTAGCCTCGTCTGGATGTGTGAGAGTGTGGGATTGGGGGGTTGGACCTCATACGATATATTTATGAGCTTGGTAGTGCGAGGGGCGGGGGTTTGGTCTTTAGTAGCCATGTTTGAGCCTATTGCCGTTCATTTGTGACCCGTACCTATTTTCTTAAATTCTACCTATTGAGACGACCCGGTTTAGTAGTTTTAGTTATAGTGTTTGATGTTTTGTTTTGTTTGTTAAAAAAAAATGAGAAAAAATGCAAAAAGAAGGAAATAAATGCGATGGTAGTAGAATGAGAATGAAAATAAAAATGAAAAAAAAAGAAAAAAGAAAAAGAAGCTTATTGTTTTTGTGTAGGAGAATGCGATAAGAATGAAAATGAAAATGAAAGTGTAGTTGTAATAGTAAGACCGGGTCAAATCAATGAGCTACTTTGCATCTATATATTCCCATTTTCTACCCATTTGCCTAGCCACGTTACAACCTTTAAGTCCCTTTGATTCACGTGCATGTTTTGCAAGATATGTAGGCGAAGGACCGATTTAACTATAAGCTTATTGTTGTGCAACCACCCGTTTGCTTTAAGTGTGCTCTAGCTATCTTTGCTAGTATTACTTGACACCGAGAGGAGAGTTATTGTGAGGGGTGTGTTATGCGTGGTTTGAGAAAAAGTTAGTAAATAAAGACGTTTGGTTGCTTGATTTGTATTTGATCGCTTGAGAATTGATGAGTTGTTTTGATAAGTTACTTGGGGGCAAGCAACGGTTTAGTGTGGGGATGTGATGGATGATCCGTAGGATAACCCTTAAGTGGTTTAAATAATGTAAACTTCTACACTTAAGTCGGTTACTTGTTAGAATTAGATGACTATGGTGGTTTAATGTTTCAGGTACAAAAGAGTTTAAGTGGATGCATTTAACGCAAGGATTGAAGCAAGCGGAAAGAGACTCAGCTGCTATTGAAACAAAGAAAGAAAAGAGATAGATTGAGCTGGGCTCCACCAAACTGGATTGGATGGCTAGAACTTTCGCAATGAGATATGGCAGCTATAATTGCTCGATCTAAAGGGAACTTGAGGTGGAGAAGCAGGACTAAACGGGAGAGAACTCTACAGGTCAGGAGACCCATAAACTTTTTTGTTTGTTTATTTTGTTGGATCATTGGATCCACGTATATGTACAAATTTGTAGCATGACTGCTCGACACTGATTTGAAGATCTCTGTCCTATTATTAGTGTTTGACTTCTACCACACACTTTTTCTTTTATTAGAGGACGTCAGTTGTGACCCTCTACCATTACTTCCATCCAGCAACAGCCTTAGTCTGTAGATCCATGAGTATTGGTACAAATAATTAAAAGTGATCAGATAGAACATCCACACATTTACGTGAAAGTGCAACACGATGACGTGATCCAATGAATATTTCAGTTCTTTTTTTTTAGCTGAGTGCTCAGGATAGAGGAAACACTGTGGGGACCATGCAAAGTAAATTATCATTACGGGTGCACACGTAATCATAACCTGCAGTGCATGAGAACTCTAGTGAGTCTTACTGTCCGAGTTAATGTTCATGATTAATCTGTATTTCTAGTCCCGATTCCCAGTCATCCGAATATTGATCGAAACTATCGTAACCTTAGGGTTGAGCCGAATACATCGAATGATGCGATAGGCTACCTCAGGTGACATGGGAATTTATATTATCCCTTTTATATTTAAATCTTAATGGATCTAAGACTCTTATCAAGATTTCTTTTGCATAAAAATTTAGACCGAGACACTAAAGAGATCTATTCTCAGTTGATTTAACCTCAGTATTTGGACCGAATTTGGCAATTATTTGTTAAGTATTGCTTCACATTTGAGATCCAGCTAAAGATTTTCTCATTTCAATTTTGTTATATGTTTATCAACGCATGTGACGACTCTCGGTCTAGCGTGAATCAGACCTCGACATTTCTGACTCCCCTAATTGATCTTCATGTAACGTTCTCGCAGTTCTGAAGGAACAAGAGAAATTCGAATTTGATCTAATCAACTCCTTACTGAATCTTGAGCAACGGAGATTTTCTCTCATCTATTTTACTTGATAAATCAGATCCCTTGAGAGTTTACTGGCCACATAAATTCAATATTGGCTTTACAACGCTCGACACTTGCAGTAAGTGTACGACTATAATCGGAGATCCCGACATAATCTTGGATTTTATCTTATAATCCAAATGCACTCTAATATCGATCGAGTAACAATATGATGGAGAAATTCATTAAAGAAATATAAGCTTCTTTTTCTTAGACAATATAACCTTTCTATACGATCGTTCGTATAAATCCTCATTTCGGTGTTTGTCATTCTCAGTATATTCCTGATAAATATTCTTAATAATTCAGTTTTACACCTACTTGAAATTTCCATTGCAAATGCTCTGCACTCACTATGGTAATTTGGTACACTCAATCCCGATTCTTTTAACCGCGACGCTTATATTGTGGAAACTTAACTTGAGAAACTTGTTTACTTGGGAGGAGCCATCTTTACGACATTCATTGTCGTGTTTATTTCTATCATTTGTAGTTCTACTATGGACACCGAGCGGCTTGTGCCCAGGATTCTTTTAGTTGGATTTACAAAAAATATTTTTTTGGGATAGCTATGGCTTAGTATGAAACTAATGCCCTTTTTTGTGAACATTGCTATGTATGTTTTGCAAATCTTGATTTCTCCTGGCGCTTCGATGTCTTATTGAAATCCATTTTGATGGAGAAAATGAAACTTTATGTTGGAATGATTCTTTGTGTACCAAAAATTTTATTAGTAATCATTCAAAGTTTATTTATGGTGATTATCGCTATTTGTTACTCTACATATACTGTCCTTATAGATCTGAATAGGATAGTCTCATATCATTTTTGTACTTGTTCTCTCTCAAATGTCATTTTGTTGATTGACTTTTTGATTTCCAACTAGGTAGAGACGTATACGTATCCCTTATTCTCAGCCTCGTGTAATTAGAAAGCCTTAGAGCAACTACTGTTTAGAAACGACTTCTTAACACGTGCTCTAATGAATATGAATCTATGACACTAAACACTCATTCCATCAAATTTATGGCTTAAACTCTTATGCAAAGGATTTTAAGGCTATAACCAATATGGGTGAAATACAAAACGATAAGTCATAATGGTACCATTCGAAAGCCAAGAAAGTTGCAGGCATACTGTACTACTAGTTATTGGCAGATAATCTATTTGACCCACTTCAACGCGAGATCTAAGGACAAACTTTGAAACCTTATGGTCCATTTCCATCGAATTTAATGGAAAAGCGAGGACCTAAGTTGAAATTTGAAAATCTTATCATTTGAAAGATGCGTCCTAAATCATAGTAGAGCAATTTTGAATTTATTTTTGTGTTCTACGAATTTTTAACCGATTAAAGTTGTACGTTACCAGGAAGAAGAACAAGTGACGAATCATAGTTGACTCTACTTTCTTGAAGATCCACTTGAGATTGCATTATCTTTAAAGGACCTATGAGCATGACATCCTCACATTTGGAAAATTCCTGAAGTTTTACTTGATCCTCCCCTATTTTCTGGCGTCTACTTTATAAGAATTAAACCCCAGGCTAAATTGACAATGATATTATATCAAAGTCTACCCATTTTGTGGATTAGCGAGCTCATAATCATTTTCGGGGGACACTATTTTTGTGAGATTATTTTCACAATATGACTGTTTATTTCCTCATCTAGCTGAATAGCGGATTACTTCCGAATCATTTCAATTCACATCAAGAAAGATGCAGACGTCTAATGTTATCCTATCAAATTTGGCCGACTCGATGTGAGGAGTAGACTATCTTTTAGTGTGGACTTTTTGTTAAAATTTCAGAATTCCATTTCTAACCGTTAATCAAATTCGACTTCTGGTGGTAGTCAATTCAATGTCCAACTATTGAACCGGCACCTAGTCTTTTAACTAATCTACTTGATTAGATCATCCTAGATATTTAGTCACTTTCTATATCTAGATTTTGTGGAGATTTGATTTTTAGTATAACTCGTTGCTAACCTTGGGCAATATGTATACGATCCTTTAGTTAAAAATCATCAAACACAGTTATAGTATATGGAGACTAACACGTGAGTTAGTACCGAATCCTAATGCTTTGTGGTGAGGTTACATAGCACCGGGTCATCGCTGACATCTATTTTATGATGATGACTCATTTGCTATAACACTTCATAGGATTGAGTAAATTTGACTCTTAGCAAATTTATCTCGACAGAATCCTAGTATAATCTTCTATGTTTGTTAATCTTCGGTTTAACGAATCGAGTTTGGTACAATCATATTGGTACTTATTATATACTTGCTTTGTAAACCTTTAAGCTCTAATTACTCGTTATTAATTCACTCTCTAATGACTAATCATCACTCTTCAATTCTAGTACAAGAAGTGTGAATCTCGTCCTTTTGTTATGGTGATTTTCAAAATTCCCTTGTATCTACTTATACGGTTATGTTATATACACACCAACCATGTTGTGTCGCCTTATGACGCAACAACGTACTGACCATTATGACTAATTACTATTACTAACAATAAGTACATAAAACAACCTGAGATTTCACAAAGGGATGTGGGAACAAATTTCAATAGATTTCGTTACTAGGCCTACCTAGAACATTGGGCGGCTATGATTCATTTTGGGACATTATTAACCAATTAACGAGCTCTGCACATTTCCTACTTATCCGAGAGGAGTTCTAGGTAGAAAAGCTAGCTCGACTGTATTGTGGTGAAATTGTAACAAGCATGGAGTGCCTGTTTCCTTTATCTTCGATACGGATAGTCGCTTTACATCCCATTTCTAGCAGACACTACAGAAAGCTTTGATAACGCGCTTAGATATGAGCACCGCTTACTATCCTCAAACTGACGGTCTAAGTGAACGAACTATTCATACCTTGGAGGATATGCTCAGGGCTTGTGTGATATAATTTGATGGTAATTTGAATACTCTTTTACCTTTGGTCAAATTTCCTTACACTAACAGTTATCACACTAGTATTAAATGAGCGCCATTAGAAGCTCTGTTTTGACACAAATGTTGATCACCATTTTGTTGTGTTGAGGTTGGTAATAATCATTTGATTGGTCTTGTTGTGTACAAACTGAAACTACCTCAGGAGCTTAATGGTATATACGATGCTTATCATATATCGAGTCTCAAAAGGTGTTTAGCCGACGAATCCGTAATTATACCACCTAAGGAAGTTCGTATTGACGGCAAGTTTCATTTTAACGAGGTGTTATCTTTCTGTATTCTAAGTACATGATATGATCATCCTTCATAACCTATAGTATTTGTTATAGTTGTGACGCATTTTTATTTCAATGAGTCATGGTGATTCTACCGACTCTTTGAACCTTAATAGCACCTCTCCTGTTAAAACCTTATGGTTAATATTTATAATAGTATTCCTTAATGAAAACAAGCAGAATGATACTTTTCCTTGCTTATAAAAGGATACTAAATCACCGGGATTTTGTAACATAATATCATTCTAGATTTGTACCATCTTTGTATACCTATGTATATCAATTCTACGGCGGATTTGTTAATATTCTGAATAACATCAACAGTGTACCGTTTGACTGATTCAGTAAAACAATGATCTATAGATTCTTTGGAATTCGAAGGATTTTTCTCTCGTTATTATTCAATTTGCTTTTGAGCCTAACTAGATGTAACTTACTCTCGGTTATTCTTAGATCTCGATTTGTCAAATCTCCATGCTATATCTAGGAAACTAGATTTCCCTTGATGATCATACATGAATCAAGTTACGAAAAAGAACTTGTCAACTATTATACCAGTTGAATTTCGGGACGAAATTCTGTTAACTGGGGGAGAATGTGACAACCGTGACTTTTACGGTCAACACCAATGTTTGACGAGTTCGTATAATAATAGTATTATTATTATGTTGAAATATACTTTCATACGAAAGGAACTCTTTAGTGAACGGAAAATAATAGCAAGATTTATTTTGATGTTATAATGTCAAAAAGTTGATCAAGTTCAGGTCTATACGTGTTAACACCCGAGTCGAGCAGTTTCATAAAATTTAATTTAAATCCGAAAGGATATATATTTACGAGACGCAAGGACTCGAGAGAAAATATTAAATTCTAACGAGTTATTTTTGGGTAAAATAACGCCACTATTTTTATCGGGTTCGTTTAAGCGAAAAACTGACACGCGATCGGAGACCACAGGGGCTATAAATACCACATCTTCACCCACTTTCTCATTTTCCAAAAAAATCAGTAAAAGTTAGAGAGAGAGAGTGAAGAGGGCCGGAGAGGTTTCCGGCGAAGTAATGGTGGTCCGGCGGTGGTGCGTGGCGGTCAACGGTGGTCCGGCGCGGTGGCCGATGGCGGCCGAAGCCTGTTTTTCCCCTAGAACCATTTCTCGACGCTACAAACGCAATGGTAAGCTCAGATTTGTCTAATTCCTTGCTTAAATTCATTAAAAATAGTTTTTAAAATCTGTCCAGAAAGTTTTATGCATGCGCAGTCTTAAAGATCGGACGATCCCCGATAATCCGACCGTTAGAAATGTATGAATTTTGGATATGATTTTGCCAACACATAGACGCAAAACCCTACTGAAGGAATCTTTGATCAGAGCTCTCTAGGTATGCTTTTCATACCCTCGAATGTGACTGATCGGATTTTCAGATTTGAAAAAATGGGTCTCAAAGAATCGTCGATCTCCGGAGATCTGACCGTTGGATCATGACGATTTTTGGACAGTAGTTTCTTAGCACATATATGAATGTTTTCACATAAGGAAATTTCGATCAGATGTTGGGAAGTATATTTTTGAATACGAACAATTTGTAAGAGTTTCTAGGATCGAAAACAGGAAATTGATCGGGTTGCATGGCCATCGAAACTGCATTGCATGTCAATTTTGAGCATGTGTGAATGATCGGGAGATAAAAACGATCCTAATGGTGTTTTTGGTTCGTATTGTATGTGATGCGGAAGGTTCCGCGTACGCGAACCATTTATACGGAAGGTATAAACTTTATTCGTTAAGCTTTGATTTTATGTTAGAATAGTTTTATAAGTCATTGTTTGAGAATTGAACCCGAAAATATTTAGTATTGAGATATTTGGTATTTTTAGTGGATATTAGGTTATACACCCAACCCTGTTTCACGTGAAACAAATAATGAAACTAATATATTTATTTTTATACGACAATTGTTTTGATGAATTTTTAAAAATTGTTGATATAGCACCCAAAAGTGGTTTTAATCAGTAGGATATGTTTTAAAATGAGTATCTGAAAATTTTGGTTATCTAACTCTTTATAGATTATTTATTAAAATTCACACAAGTTTAATACATGGAAATTTGGGAAAAATACTTATGAGTATTGAAAAATTATGGAAATTGGACAGTGATAGTTATATGATGAACTAAGACTCCTGTCCAAATTTTATGAAAATTGGAGTTATTTAAGTATACGTTTAGTATTTATAAAGTTTAAACGGACGATTTAGGGTTTGTATACTTTTGGACAAAATCAGGACTTGAAACTTGGTATGGGTTCTTATATTGACTTGAAACTAATATGGTAAATATTTGGTAAAGTTTTGATGTGTTTAACTATTTTTCCCGAATTTGTAAAATTTTAACAATATTAAATTCATATTAAATAATCTGGATTTTAAAAAAATATGAAAATTTGTCAGATATTTTTATTTATATACATGATCAATTTGTATAAATTTTAAGTAGTAAATTTATGTCTAAGTATTTTTTTTGGAATTATGGTCCATTTAAATTTTATAAAAAGTTATTAATTTTGGAAAATTTTTATATAAATTTAATTTTATAAAAATTCTAAGGGATTTTGGGCAGAAGTATAACCCCATTTAAAAAATAAAATTTGACTTTTAAATTGGGTGCTAATATCACACTAAAACCTTAATTTCGGACGAATCTGATTTTCAAACTGTAAACTGGAATTTACGCGCGTAATCGCGTTTTTGATCATACGAAACCGTGACATGAGATTTTATCAAATGTGACTTTTTAACTACTGATGTTATTTATTAAAATCTAAAACTTAAACTTTTAAGGTTATTAATGCATATAAAAGCCGGTTTTCCAATTCTTAACGGTTCGTACGCACGTGCACGGGTTTTGGGTATGCAACCGATTACATAGTCACTTTTTGTTTTGTTGACTTGGTCACAACCTTTAGGAGTCCTGAATGCATCGTTTGTGTCCACTTGACTAGTAGGACCTGTTAGGACTCGGATTTTATCGGTTTTTGTCGACTGTGTCGCATCACTCGCCCGCATTGTCCATGTGAGTTTCGCGGCCCCCTTTTTACTTACTGTTTTACTGTTTTGGGGGGAAAGCTGTTTCATTTTTTTAGTCACATGTTACATGATACATTGATTACATGAGTTATTTTTTTTATAATGCCTTAAAGTTCCCAATTTTAGGCAATCAAATAGCTGAGCGTAGCCGTTGGGAATTTTGAGTAGTACTACTTGGGTTGACACCCCCGCTCATGGTTTGGTCGCGCCAACCAGACTTGTAGGGTCACTAGTTAGCCAATTTGTTTTAGGCGGTTGTTTGCATTAGACTTCCGTATGAGGTACTTTATTTTTTTGTCGAGGCTTTGATTGCGGCTCATGGTAATATGTTGTCTAATACATATGTACTCGATCAATGGATTTTTGATCACTTTGGATTTTTATCCGAATCTTTTTATAGAGTCGTAAAACCTGCGAACTCACCAACTATTTATATAGTTGACCCGTTTTCGAAACATGCTTTCAGGTAAACAGAATTGAACAAAATTTTTTTATGAGGGCACGCTTTTGGATTAGAACTATTGTTTCTAGTTATGAGTATATACTTTGGTTGTAGTAAGACATTTAGACACTTTGTACTGTTTTAGAGATTTTACTTGTATTTGTACTTTCATTAGAAGCATGTAGTATGGTTCAATGTAATGCACAATTTTCCTTTAAGTTTTTCTTGTACTTGTGTTCAATGCGATATACCGGTTACATCCCATACTTCCGCCTTGTTGGGTGTGACACGTACCGGGGCGTGAAAGAGGGATGCGTGAAACCACTACAAATGGTCTAATTAATATGGATGTTATGTATTACACGGATTAGCGCATTCACATCAGGTACCCTATTCTCATCCCTATCTCTAAAATTTAGCGACAATATAAGAAATTATTGTTTTTATTTCACATCAGGATCCCCATCATTATGTAAAAGAGGGGGGATTAACAAAATAAAATCTATATCTATACTTACTATATAATAAATAAAGGTTTTTTAGTGACACTTGTCACTTTCATATTCACTCTCAACATTATTTTTCTGCCTCTCTCTCCTATTAATTACACAAGTTTTATTTAAATTTTTTATTTTCCCGCATCTCTCTCCTATTAAATAATGATTTTTATAAAACGTTTTTTATTTAAAAAAGTATGCCTGTTCATAAACTATTTTTATAAATTGAATTTTTTTTTGTTTTTTTATAAAATATTTTTAAAAAATAATTATTTCACTAATAACATCCAACATACAAATTTTCATAAAAACTACTGGTTTACAACAAATTATCTTTATTCAACTCATGTAATACATAAGTTTTAACCTAGTATAATATATGATTAAATATAGGAAGATACTATTCAAACATATATTATATTATATTTTTGTGACTGGTTGTGAAAGGATAAAAAAGAAAAAGTAATAAAAATAAAAATAAAATATATTATTTTTTAGTTATGGGGAACCTGATATAACATGTTTTAAAGAGTTATTTAAATTTTAAAAGTAATGTTTTATTTAGTTAAATTATAGAGAAGAAGATGAGGAGAATGTTGGAATGCTTTTAGATTCTCCATCATTATGTAAAGGGGGAAAAATTAACAAAATGGACATTTGACCAAAAAACTTATCAAAAATGGACTTGTATAAATAGCTAGCTATTTCATGGACATTGTGAGACAATAGCCGGCTAAACCGGCTAGGCTTAGCCTACATAGATTTTCGTGCCCACATTCCCTATTACAAAGTACAGACCAATGACAAGT
This sequence comes from Smallanthus sonchifolius, assembly GCA_023525975.1. Lineage (NCBI taxonomy): Eukaryota > Viridiplantae > Streptophyta > Magnoliopsida > Asterales > Asteraceae > Smallanthus > Smallanthus sonchifolius. The sequence goes on along the minus strand of CM042029.1, from coordinate 28,108,281 downwards.
CGACACGTGGCCCATATAGCCTAAAATTATCTGGCTTGAGCAGGCTAATCCATTTTGTTGGCTATAGTCGACATAAATTTCCGTGCCCACATTCCCTTTTTTAGAAAAGGTGCCAGCTATAGCCGACTAATCCATTTTGCAGGCTATAGGTGGCTAATAGCCGTCTAAGCCGGCCACCTGTTGACTTGCCATTAGTCTGTACTCTGTAAAGGGAATGTGGGCACGGGAATTTATGTCAGCTAAGCCTAGCCGGTTTAGCCGGCTATTGTCTCACAATGTCCATGAAATAGACAGCTATTTACACATGTCCATCTTTGATAAGTTTTTTTTTGACAAATGTCCATTTTGGTATGTCCAAAATACGAACTTTTTATGTCCAAAACTTGTAGTTTTCTTCCCTGATCACAAATCTATAATCCTTTTCTCATTTGACTCATAAAAACCCGACCTTTTTACGAAAGTACCCGAAAACTCAAATAAACAAAAACGTTGATTAAGAACGTATCGTTACCTCTTTTGAGATTCTGAGTCGAAGGTTATGTTCACGGGTGATAGAGAATCCTTTCCCTGCAATCTCGAGCCGATATTACAACTTTCTCTCTCTAGGTTTTGTAAAATGAGAGAAAAAAGGAGGGTTTGGCTATTTAAGGGAGCGGACTCCCCCTATGTTCGCCAGCCCATCATGACCTGGCCCATCGTGCTTCGTTTGTTCCATCTTTCGCGCACCAAAAATCCATTTCAATTTATTGTCATAATTATTTTTGGGATGTTACAAGTATACTAGTCTTACAATATGTTTCGTCGTCGAAACCTTTCATAAGTCAAACAACTGAGAGTACTCCATCATTTTTGGGATGTTACAAGTTTACTCCCTCATTTATGTCTCTGTCTCCCAAGTGGTTTCAGATCCCTTTATGTGTTTCCATTGTACCTTGACCAATGGGATGACTTTAGTACTTAAATGTTTCTCCTTTCGATAGAAGATGGCCACGGGTTCTTCGACGTCTTTAAGGCTTTTTTTGACCTCGGTGTCGGTAAGTGGTATGTGAGCCGATTCATCCGCCAAACACTTTCGCAAGTGTGATACATGGAACATTGGATGAAACCCTCTTAACTCATTATGCATCTCCAACCGATAGGCGACTTCACAAATCCGTGCCAATATTCGAAACAGTCTGACAAACCTCGGACTTAACTTTCCTCTTTTCCCGAATTGTATGATCCCTTTCCCGGGCGACACTTTCAACATTACTTTTTCCTTTACATTATATTCAATAGACCTTTGTCGTTTATCCACATAGGATTTCTGGCGATCTTCATTCGTGCCTTAATCTGATCATATCTTTCTGACGTCTTTTTAACAACTTCGAGACTTCCCAATTTCTTCTGTCCAATTTTCACCACAGCAAACCGGGGTCCTGCATCTCCTCCCATACGACATCTCATAAGTCGACATGTCTATATTCGAGTGGTTACTGTTGTTGTAGGAGAATTCGGCTAATGGTAGGTGACAGTCCCAACTACTGTCGAAATCTATGATACAAGCATGGAGCATGTCCTCCAATGTTTAAATGGTCCTTTTGGACAGTCCATCCATTTGCGGGTGGTATGCCGTGTTGATATTAAGCCTTGTGCACATTGCTTCATGGAATCTTTTGTAGAACTTCGATGTGAATCGGGTGTTCTGTTCAGATACAATCGTCAAAGGCATCCCATGTCGTGCTACTACTTCATTGATAAACACCTCCGCTAACCTTTTTGACAAGAACGTCTCACGAATAGGTAGGAAATGAGCACTCTTCGTCAGACGGTCCACAATTACCCAGATGGTGTCATGACCTTTAGATGTACGATGTAGCTTGGTTATTAAGTCAATGGTAATGTGTTCCCACTTCCATTATGGTATATCGAGAGGTTGAATCATTCCATACGGTTTCTGGTGTTCGGCCTTTACTTGTGAGCAAGTCAAGCACTTGCTTACATACTTTGTCATCTCATGTTTCATTCCAGGCCACCAGTATTCCTTACTCAGATCTTGGTACATCTTGTTGGTACCATGATGGATAGAGTAACAAGACTTATGAGACTCATATGGGATTTTGGTTCTAAGTTTGCCAACCATGAGTATCCACACCCGTCCAAAACGTGTTCTTACACTGTAAGTGCCTCATCTTGAGCCTTCTCGGTTTCTGTTATAACATCCAGTGTTACCACCAACTGGCAAACCTTCACTCTAATAGGAGCTCGCACGTCCTTTCGGCTTAGAGCGCCAGCCACCACGTTTGCTTTTCCAAGATGGTATATGATTTCACAGTCATAATCCTTCAGGAGTTCCAACCTTCACTTCTGCCTCATATTTAGTTCCTTTGTTCGAAGAAATACTTCAAACTTTTGTTGTCTGAGTAAATGGTGAACTTCACTCTGTAGAGGTAGTGTCTCCAGATTTTCAATGCAAATACGATAGCAAAAAGATCCAAATCATGGGTCGAATAATTGACTTCGTGAACTTTCAACTGCCGTGATGCATACACGATTACTCTCCCGCGTTGCATCGTGAACTTTCAACTGTCGTGACCGTTACCTCTTTCGAGCTTCCGAGTCGGTGGTTATGTTCACGAGTGATGGAGAATCCTTTCCCTGCAATCTCGAGCCGATTCACCACTTTCTCTCTCTATGGTTTCTCTCGCTAGATTTTTCAAAATGAGAGAAAAATGGAGGGTTTGGCTATTTAAGGGAGGAGACTCCCACGTATGTTCGGCTCTTATGTTCGCCAGGCCCATCCCGGACCGGGCCATCGTGCTTAGTTCGTTCCGTCTTCCGCGCACCAAAACTTGTTTCATTTTATTGTCGTCCTTATTTTTGGGATGTTACAGACTATATATATATATATATATATATATATAGGAGGGTTAGGGTTAAAACCCTACAAAGTGTAGGAAGGAACCACAGCACGACACGTGTACAATAGGGAAAAATGAGGGAAAAGGGCAATTGCGTCAAAATGCTTTAAACAAAGGAAGGAATCTGCACATGCAAGTCACATGTCATTTCCCCCATTTTTTTAAAACGTCGATAACTTTTTTATACGTAATTATTTTAAAAAAAAATCACCATAAAATCGAGGGTCTTTTTATCTTTCCAACGAGTATGGTATTGCTATATTAAAAAAAAGACAAACTGGGTGTTGTTTGAAATTGAGAGTTTTTATGGTGTTTTATGTTTATAGTGTTGAAATTTTAAGCTAAAGTGTAAAACACCATAAAAGAAGCAAAACGGCTTAAGCATAAACACGTCAAAACAACATGATTAAAAAAGCCAAAAAAAATACCATGTTGAAATTTGTCATTGTGAAAACGCCATGACAAAAAAAACTAAAACGCCATATTCAAATTGGCAACTAGGTGTAAAACACCATGACCCCAAAAACTCTTTATTGAAAAACACCATGACTAGAAAAACCCAATGTTGAAAAACACCTAGTTGAAAACACCATAGATGTAAAACATCATGTTGAAAACTCACTTTAATTCGAACACAGGCTTAACCAAGTTTATGTTTATGGTATTGAAATTTTAAGCTAAAAGTGTAAAACACCATGACAGAATCAAAAACGCCATAAACATAAATTATGGCGTTTTTGTTTTGTCATGGTGCTTTACACTTTTGGCGTAAAATTTCAATCAACGATTAGTTTTCCATTGTGTTTTATACTTTAACTTCCATATACATGGTGTTTTGCCATGTTTGTGTTTATGGTGTTTTACTTTTTTTTTAAACGTCTAGTTCAACATAAATTATACGTCACAATTGTAAAACACAATGACAAACTAAATCGCCATGTTGAAAGAGTTTATAAAGAAACTAAAACGTCATGTTGGATCATAATTTGTCATTGTGATTTATCAAAGAGTTTATAAAGAAACTAAAACACCATAACCAAAAACACCATGTTGAAATCTGTCATTTTGAAAACAATATGACCAAAAAAGCTAAATGCCATGTTGAAGTTGGCCTCTAGGTGTAAAACACAATGACTAGAAAGACTATATGTTGAAAAACACCATAATTTAAAAAACTCTATGTTGAAAAAACACCATAGATCTAAAACACAATATTGAAAAAAAAACTCACTTTCAATGTTATTTAAATAAAAACGATTTAAAATAATATATATATATATATATACACACACATATATATATATAATAAAAAACTAATTGTAATGTTGAAAACAGCATGACCAAAAAAGCTAAAACGCCATGTTCAAAATGGCCACATGTGTAAAACACCATGATCAAAAAAGCTTTATGTTGAAAAACACTCGGTTAAAAACACCATAGCTTTAAAACATCATAAATATAAAACACAATGTTTGGTAAAACCCACTTTAATGTTATTTAAAAAACGATTTAAATATATATATATATATACAATAATAATAAAAAACTAATCGTAATGTTGAAAAACCATAACCAACAAAGCTAAAACGACATGTTGAAAATGGCTTACATATGTAAAACACCATAAATAGAAAAACACTCAGTTGAAAACACCATATATCTAAAACACCATAACAATACCATACTCGTTGGAAAGATAAAAAAACGCTCGATTTTATGGTGAAATTTTTTTAAAAAAATAACGACGTATAAAAAAGTTATGGACGTTTAAAAAAATGGGAGAAATGGTATGTGACTTACATGTACACTTTTTTGACTTGGCTTTTTCCTTAATACCCTTCCTTATGCTTTTTCACTTGCTATTATTTACAAAAATGTCATCGCGTGAATCTCAGCCACAAATCACAAAGATCTTGTGGCTGAGATTCCTTCCTACACTTTTTAGAGTTTTGAGCCTTTGTAACAGAACCTTTACCTATATATATATATATATATATATATATATATATATATATATATATATATAAACATATATATAGGATAAGGATCCTTTGTTAACTCACTATTATTCTATTAACCAAATTAAATTCATCAAAATCAATTCAAATCATATTTTTGAACAGTATTATTACATCAATACAAAATCATATTTTATATGTATTTTTGTAAATTCGTAAGTGTAAGGGGAGTTAGCACTAGTTTAATTTTTTACTGGAAAATATATATTTTATGTTTCAGCAAATTTATACACCAGTGCAACACTTGTGAATTTACAAAAATTCAAAAAAGAACACGACGTTGTATTGGTGTAATAATGTTATTAAAAAAAATAATGATTTGAATTGATTTTGGCGAAGTTAATTGGGTTAACAAAACAACAGAGAGTTATTATAAGATTCCAATCATATATATATATATATGTGTGTGTGTGTGTGTGTGTGTGTAGAGGTTAGTCTAGAAAGAAGAAAAAGTGTAGAAAGTGTAAGAAGGAATCTCAGCCACAAGATATTTGTATTTTGTGGCTGAGATTCACACGGTGGTATTTTGATAAATAAATGCAACTTAAAATCAATACGAAAGGGACCAGGAGGGTAGAATGGTAAGATTCAATCAAAAAGCCTTACATGCAAGTCACATGCAACTTACTCCCAATTTTTAAACGTCCATAACTTTTTTATATGTTATTATTTTAAAAAAAAAAAAATCACCATTAAATTGAATGTTTTTTAATCTTTAAAATGAGTATGATATTGCTATGTTTTGTTTAGAAAAAAAAACGTCTTTTTTTTAAACTATGGTGTTTTACTTGAACACCATGGGTTTAAAGTATGATGTTTTTCTGTTTATGGTGTTTTACACATATTGGTCAATTTCAACATGGTGTTTTAGTTTTATTGTCCTGGTGTTTTAAATTAAGTGTTTTTTAACATAGTGTTTTTCTAGATATGGTGTATTACACATTCGACGTCCATTTTAACATGACGTTTTAGATTTTTTGGTCATGGTGTTTTCAATTTGAGCGTCAACTTTCAACATAGCGTTTAAGATTTTTGATCATGATGTTTTATCCATAACTTTAAACTCATGGTGTTCAGGTAAAACATCATAACTTTAAACACATTGTGTTCAAGTAAAACACCATAACTTTAAACACACTGTGTTCAAGTAAAACACCATACTTTAAACCCATGATATTCATGTAAAACGCCATACTTTACGAGCCACTTTATAAATACTAAAACAGTAATCATTCATGTCTATATAAATTCATTTAAAAAGTGAAATACTAAATTGAAAATGGTGTTTTAGTTTTATTTGTCATTGTATTTTTCAACATAGTGTTTTTCTGGATATGGTGTTTTAAACATTCGGGGTCCATTTTAACATGACGTTTTAGTTTTTTCGGTTATGGTGTTTTCAACTTGAGCGTCAACTTTCAACATAGCGTTTTAATTTTTTTGGTTATGGTCCATTTTAAATCGTTTTTATTTAACTAAAATTAAAGTGGGGTTTTTTTAAAATAGTGTTTTTCAACATGGTGTTTTTTATTTTAGATTTATGGTTGTTTATGGTGTTTTACCTTGTTTTATGGTGTTTTTAACATTGTGTTTTAGATTTATTATAGTTTTTTTAGCATGGTGTTTTATATTTTAAATCGTTTTTCAGCATAAAATGTTTCTCATCATGGTGTTTTTCACATGGGGGCCTTTTTGAAAATGGCGTTTTATCTTTTTAAGTCATGGTGTTTTTAACATTATGATTAGTTTATTATTATTATTATTATTATTATTATTATTATTATAATATATATATACGCACTTTTAATCGTTTTTATTTAAATCACATTAAAATGGGGTTTTTTAAAATGATGTTTTAGATTTATGGTGTTTTAGAGCAATGGTGTTTTTAACGGAGTGTTTTTCAACATGGTGTTTTTCTGGTCATGGTGTTTTACACCTGAGGCTAATTTCAACATGGCGTTTTAGCTTTTTTGGTAATAGTGTTTTTTCACAATAACAAATTTCAACATGGTGTTTGTGGTCATGGTGTTTTAGTTTCTTTTTTTGTCATTGTGTTTTACAGTTGTGAAATATAATTTATGTTGATCTAGACGATTTAAAAAAAGTAAAACACCATAAACACAAACATGACAAAACACCATGTATATGAAAGTTAAAGTATAAAACACAATGAAAAACTAATCGTCGATTGAAATTTTATGCCAAAAGTGTAAAACACCATGACAAAAAAAACGCCATAAACATAAATATCATAAAATACATGTATATGGATGTTAAAATATAAAACACCATGTGTAAAATAATAACGTATAACACCATGACAAAACAAAAACGGCATAAACATAAATATCATAAAATACATGTATATGATGTTTTGACGTGTTTTATGTTTATGGCGTTTTGCTTAAGTCATGGTGTTTTACACTTTTAGCTTAAAATTTCAACACCATAAATATAAACTTGGTTAAGGCTGTGTTCGAATTAAAGTGAGTTTTTTTAACATGATGTTTTACATCTATGGTGTTTTTAACCGAGTGTTTTTCAACATAGAGTTTTTGTAGTAATGGTGTTTTTTCAACATTAAGTTTTTCTAGTCATTGTATTTTTCACCTGAGGGCCAATTTGAACATGACATTTTAGCTTTTTTGGTCATAGCGTTTTCATAAAGACAAATTTCAACATGGTATTTTTTTTTTGCTTTTTTGGTCGTGGTGTTTTGACGTGTTATGTTTATGACGTTTTTGTTTCTGTCATCGTGTTTTACACTTTTAGCTAAAAATTTCAATACCATAAACATAAAGTTGGTTAAGCCTATGTTCGAATTAAAGTGAGTTTTCAACATGGTGTTTTACATCTATGGTGTTTTCAACCGAGTGTTTTTTAACATTGAGTTTTTCTAGTCATTGTGTTTTTCAACATGGAGTTTTTTGGGTCATGATGTTTTACATTTAGGTGCCAATTTGAATATGACGTTTTAGTTTTTTTTGTCATGTCGTTTTCACAATGACAAATTTCAACATTGTCTTTTTTTTTGCTTTTTTAGTCATGTTGTTTTTACGTGTTTATGTTTATGGCGTTTTGCTTCTGTCATTGTGTTTTACACTTTAAATTAAATTTTCAACACCATAAACATAAAACTTCATAAAACACCATAAAAACTTCCAATTTCAAACAACACCCAGTTGGTTTTTTTTTTTAAATATAGCAATACCATACTCGTTGGAAAGATAAAAAAAGGCTCAATTTTATTGTGAAACTTTAAAAAAAAATTAATGACGTATAAAAAGTTATGGGCGTTTAAAAAATGGGGGGAATGACATGTGACTTGCATGTGCATTGTTGATTCAAGGGATGTGTTTTGACTCAATTGTCGTTTCCCTCTTTTTTACTTCTTGAAAACATGTCATGCTTAGAATTCTACCTACACTTTCTATGATTTTGTCTTTTTGTATTCTAACCTTCCTCTCTCTCTCTCTATATATATATATTATTGATTTATAATTTCTATATATCACATTATACAAGAAGTATAATATATAATCGTAATACAATGAGAATTATCAAATGTTACATATTCTTGTAATCATAGGTTAGATTTGTTGTAATTATAACTCAATGTTTAGCGAAATACTTTTCTATGTAGTCATTAATAATAGTTTGCGTTGAACATGTTGTTAATGACCAAACATCATTGCTTTATGTTAAACAGAGAACGTCTAGAAGTTGTAAGCCTTATTAGTTTAGCGATCGATTTTAACAATATAAGTATAACTATATAAGAACTAATCTCTAAAATTAAAATTATTATATAGATATAACACATCCTAAAAAATAGTTACTTTCATGATTTAAATAAAAATAAATATTAAGAAAGACAAATAGTCCTAAAAAAGTGTTTGCTTTTCATTTTGAGCGAAAGGGCCTATATTTCTTGTACTTTTATTATTCTTTTAACTTTTAAAGTAAAGTAAAGTAATACTAACATACATGTGTGTATGCGTATGTATGTAACTTTTAATTAGTTGGTCAAAAAAAAATGTAACTTTTAATTAATGTTCGAACACCTTTTTGATTGAAAAAGCAAAGCGTGTTCGATAGATGGTATTTATAGACCAATATAAAAATAAGTAAAATCAAGAATATATTAATCCGGTTTACACTATAAAATATAAATTGAAATAAAAAATCAATTATGTTGTTAAATATTAAGAACACCAACATGAACTTAAAGAAATATTAGCCAAGATTTTACATAATTTCACTATACGCGTGTTACTATCGTAAAATAGTTATTTTTTGAACGGCAACACCTGGATATTCTATGATAACTGGGTTTCTTCGTGGCAACACCTATAACATCCAAGGCAGCCCACCACAGGAGGAAGCCCCCAACTGAGTAAACTCCCTAAACTGATCACAAACCCCTTTTTTGCTGTGGCCAGGATTCGAACCCAAAACCTCCACTATGGGAAGTCTTGTCTTGTGGCTACTATTGCACCAGATGACCAACGGTAGAATAACTATTAAAATATGTATTTCACAATCAATGAAAACATTTTAAATTTTCATTATACTTTTAAGTTGTCAATTTATTTTTGAAAGGCAAAGCTAAGTCAACGTCCCCGGAAGAACATGGAGGCCTCACCCAGGGTCGGCCCCGATAATCCTTGAAACGTTTTGGGCCGGGACACGTAATAAAAAATCGGGTCTCAATAATTTTTTTATATGTAATGAGATTAAATATACAGGGGAAGGTTCCACTAAGAAGTGGTTTTACGCTAAGAAACGCTAAGAAGTGGGTCAAACGAACTCCGATTGATCTCATTCCAGCGGCGTTGGAACTGTCTTATCGAACCCTAACCCGGACCCAAAAACCTAAACCCTCCTCCACCCGCACCCCCAAAAACCTAAACCCCCCTCCAACCCCACCCCGAAAAGCCTAAAACCACCACTCTCACCCCCCCAAAAACCTAAACTCTCCCACCCCATCCCCCCAAAAACCTAAACCCACCCCACCCAAAAGCCTAAACCCCCACCCCTAAAAAAAACCTAAACCATAAAATCTAAACCCTAAGGCTAAAATCCTAAAACTCAACGCTAAAATCTAAACCCTAAAGGCTAAGATGGTAGAGTTCGACGATACGGTTCCAGCGCCGCTGGAATGAGCTCAATCGGAGTTCGTTTGATATCGTTTCTTAGCGTTTTTGTCATTTCTTAGATTTATTAGCGAAATTTTTTTTTATTTGAACCTCCCCTAAATATATATATTTTTGTGTCTTTTATTGGTTTTGGTTTAATAGTTTAAACAATTATGGGTTTTTGTGGGACAATATTTTAATGAGAGAAAAATGAGAAGTGAAGAGAAAAGAAGAAATATGACACATGAAAAATAAATAGTGTTGTTGCCAAGACCCTATAACCTTTACCTTTTCCTGCAATAGTTTTTTCAATTGCACTAAGAAAATTTTGATGTACACAAAATGGATGTATAAACTGAACATCCTATTTAATACATATACACAATTTTTAAAAACTTCGGGCCTCTCGAAAGGCCGGGCGTGGAGCCGTGGCCCACTCTGCCCCTCCCTTTGGGCCTGGCCTCTCTTATCCAGGAGGAAACCCGTCACTGGAAAAACCCTCTGACTCACCCATAGAATTTATGCCACATGTGAGATTCGAACCGGTGACCTCCCAGATGGTGAAGCTCCCGGGGTATCACTGGACCAAATGGCCAGTAGTTTTTTAAGTTAGTCAAATATACACCCATTTTTAACCGTGGTTATTTCATAATCAATGCAAACGTTTTCAAATATGCATCAAGGATTGAGAAGATCATGGATTCAATTCTCACTCTTATAAGATTAAAAAAATTTGCCGTTAACAAAAAGGTTTTAGACGTCAAATCATTGTTTTAAGTGTAAGGATAAAAATAACATTATGTTATCTTCAAATTATTAAATTAATTACCCTTACTTTTAAAAGTATAAAAGCTTGTGGTGTTGATGCTATTGGACCATCATACTTCATGCATGTAGTTGTATGATTATGAAACGTTAATAATAATAATGAAACTTCATGACAATACTTGACTTTCAAAATCATTAGAATCTTAAGAAATTAATATGCGTTCCCACTAAATTAAATATTTTGTGCCATATATAACTTAACAAAAGTTGAAGGAATAATGTTTAACTTTATGCTATAGGTACTCGTCTTCTAGATTATCCATACGCGTGATTGCATGGAGAAACGAAATTATAATCTAAGTTAATCACCTCCTCAGGTTTGTTAAATGGTAAAAATAGCCTCTCTATTTTATAAAATGTCACTTTAATCTTCTTAGGTTTTTAAAAATTCAAGTTTACCAAGTGTAGACTGTAGTACATATAATTTGAGTTTACCTTAATAATTTGTTTTCAAATGTTTAATTTTTTTTCTTAACGTCCCAATTTAAATAAAGTTTTTTTTGTATCGTCGGCTATAACGACTGACTATTACGTGCTGGTACCGTGAAAAGTAAGACCGACACCGACTGAAAAAACATAAGTACCGTTATATAACTATCTTTTATCTATGTTTCGATCTCCATAACCAAGTCACCATACCTTCATATGTTTCTTTTATATATATTTAACCAAGTTTCTTTTTATGATTAGCCACATTAATGTCACCGTCTCAACTGTTTAACGTCCGCCTCCACCGCGGAACGCGTGACAAAACTTATTTAACCATATTTTTTTTGTTTAGCCATGTTAATGTCACCGCCTTAACCATTTGAGGTACGGCTCCCACAGTGGAACGGGGTAAAACATTTCTAGTTTAATGATTATGTGTTGTTAAGTTAATTAATATATTGGTTAAAATAAGAATGGTTGTAAAAGGTGTTATAGGAATGGGAAAGTATAGTAGAGCTTTCATAACAACATACACATGCAGCTGGCTATGTTACCTTTCTAGCTAGCTATCATATTTATGTATGAGCAACCCATGCATGCATGGGATACCACCATGCTTAACCCCCCCCCCCCCCCCCTTCCCCCATCCACCCCTCCGTCACCCTCACCCTCACCCTCACTATCCTCACCTCATTCTCTCATGAAATTAGAAGAGGTTTGCTGGCTGGTTGGGTGGCAGTATATATATGTATGTGTAGTTTGTATTAATAAAGATTATCTTCAATGAGGATGATGACAATATATTTAAATAATATATAGAGTTTACTCTCTTTCCAATGCCATTTCGGGGAAATATCATAACATGGAACCAAACACTAGCTTCTCATTCTTGCATGAAAAGAAGTGTTAGTGATCACTATACCAACGGTCCGTGCACATGGCCACTTTAAATACTTACACCCATAACTTATATTATATCAAAATATAATATATATATATATATAGTTCATAGTAAAAAGAGTTTTAAAAATAAGAATGATAAGAAGGATTTCGGGCTTGACATGTGTTCTTTTATTGTTTTTAAAAGAAGGGCATAATGGTAATTGTGTATTACACAATGAACTTGTATTACACAATAAACTTGTATTACACAATAACCTGGCTAATTACCCAATAAACTTGCATTACACAATGAACTTGTATTATATAATAACCAGACTAATTACACAATGACCAAATATTACAAAATGACCAGACGTGGTATTACACAATAAACTTGTATTACACAATGACCTGACTAATTACACAATGAACTTGTATTACACAATGACCTGACTAATTATACAATGAACTTGTATTACACAATGACCAGACGTGGTATTACACAATGACCAGACGTGGTATTACACAATGAACTTGTATTACACAATGACCTGACTAATTATACAATGATTAAATATTACACAATGACCAGACGTGGTATTACACAATGACCAGACATGGTATTACACAATGAACTTGTATTACACAATGACCTGACTAATTATACAATGAATTTATATTACACAATAACCTAGCTAATTACACAATGAACTTGTATTACACAATGACCTGACTAATTACACAATGACCAAATATTACCCAATGACCAGACGTGGTATTACACAATGAACTTGTATTACATAATGACCTGGTTAATTACACAATTAACTTGTATTACACAATGACCTGACTAATTACACAATGAACTTGTGTTACACAATCACCTGACTAATTACACAATGACCAGATGTGGTATTACACAATGAACTTGTATTACACAATGACCTGACTAATCACACTAAGAGCTGGAAAACGTAAAACACAATGATAAATACATATAACACAATGAACTTGTATTACACAATGAACTTGTATTACACAATGAAATTGTATTACACATTAACCTGACTAATTACACAATGAGCTGGAAAACGTAAAAAAAATCGTTTTTGTTTATAACGACACTATATACTTGTTTTAAAGGTAAAAAAACTCTCGTTTTTATGGTGTAATATTTTTGAAAAAAAAATATCGTATGTAAAAGTTTTGAACGTTTTAAAATGTGGGGGGGGGAACTTGATAAAAAGACAACAAAAGTGGCCAAGACTAAAATACCATTCCAACAACTTTTTCTCCTACAATTTAATCTCAACCATTAAATCTTTTCTACAATTTGATCTAATAGCCCTAAATCATTCTCACACTTCTTAGAATTAGAATCTTTTTTGTCTGAACCTAATCATATATATATATATATATATATATATATATATATATATATATATATATATATATATATATATATATATATAGGGAAATGATGATGAGAAAACTACATATTTAAACGAAAACCGATAAAAAATCAGTTTTAACCAATCATATAATAATTATAATTTTTTATTTTATATATTTTATGTTATTTATAAGATTATCAATGTAATATTAAACGTTTTTTTGTCAAAAAAAATCATTTTAAGTATTGGCTTACGTAAAAAGAAAACAAAAAAATTATAGTTATGTATACGTAAACACAACACGTAAAATGATTTTTTGATAAATTGTAAAATATTGTATTAATACACAGAAATAAATTAAAAAATAAAAAAAATCTATAAATTATTTGATTGGCTCTCGGCGGTTTTCTCGGTTTTCGCCTAACTATTTGTCTTTCTCATGATCCGTCCCTTAGGGTGAAAGGGGCACCCTCGGGTACTCGGGTTAACGCGGGTACACCGCCGCCGTCAATGCGGGTTCAGTCACGGGTAGTGATTTGCGGGTACATTTACCCGAGTTCAATTACACAAATCGAGCCGTTGTAAAATGAGGTAGAGGTTTGCGGGTATTAGGGTTGTGTCCCATCAACTTTGGGTATTAGGGTAGCATTTGGGTAAAAATAAGGTGACACACCCTCATTGGATATTTTGTTAGGGTAGTTTTTTGTATGAGGGTTGTGCCCCCTTCACCCTTATATATATATATATATATATATATATATATATATATATATATATATATATATATATATATATATATATATATATATATATATATATATATATATATATAAGGGTGAAGTTCATAAGAAAACTAACATTTATTGAGAGAATAGAGAACTCCTCATTAACGGCAAAAAAAACCATAACTCAAAAACTAAAAAAGTGGTCCGGAGACTTGTTTTGCACGTCGTCCTCGTTAAAAAAAAAACTCGATAAAATAGTCGGTTTAGCTTTAGGGTTTAGTTTAGCTTTTAGCTTAGATTTTTGGAGGGGGTTGGGTGGCGGGTTTAGGTTTTTGGGGGATGGGTGGGATGGGGTTAGGTTTGGGGGGGGGGGTGGGGTAGGGTTAGGTTTTTGGGTGGGGGTGGGATGGGGGTTTTAGGTTTTTTGGGTGGTACTACACATATGTAGTATTACGTTATTATATATATATATATATATATATATTTTAATGAGGACGACATGGGAAACATGTTCTCCGAACTACTTTTTTAGTTTTTGATTTATATTTTGAGTTATGATTTTTTTTACCTTTAATGAGGAGTTCTCTCATTAAAGTTAGTTCTCTCATGAACTCAACCATATATATATATATAGTGTTAGGATATGGTAAAAGGGTTTTAAAAATAAGAAGGGTAATGTAAGGCCCCAAACCCGGGAGGCCTCACTTGTTGGAATTACTCATTCACAAACAGTTCTTAAACATGAATATCAAATAACGCAGCGGAAAATTTCATTTAAACATAACTTAATCGTTGTTCATACATGCGGAAGCGTAAACATTGATTAAAACATATTTACATCATAACTAAACATAACGGGATGCCAGTCTTCAAAGCAGTCGGGTAACTCTTCATCTCTAGCCAACCATCACCGTCCATCCTCATAACCTGCCTTAACCTGAATGTGTACACTTAAAAACGTCAGCTACGCTGGTGAGTTCTAGTTTTCGTTCGATTTAAGAAATGGTTCATCATTCAAACATTCATTAGGGTTTAACATTCGTAAAAGAAAACAGGGCCTTTCATTCGTAAACCTTCGCACATTTAAACACATTGAACGGATCATTTGTTTAAAACATTAACATTCATGTAAGTCATACATTACTATCTAAAATCTGTATCGTTACGCGTCCCTATGTCCCCGTAGGAACCTTTAATGTTGTGGGCAACCGCTACGTATCGCCGTCATTGCCACAACCATTCATTACGTGGGGTCAACCGTTACGTATCGCCGTCATTGCCCAACACGCATCTTTCCTTTGGAAATTAACCGTTACGTATCGCCGTCATTAATTTCCCATTACCATTCAATACGTGGGGTCAACCGTTACGTATCGCCGTCATTGCCCAACACGCATCTTTCCTTTGGAAATTAACCGTTACGTATCGCCGTCATTAATTTCCCATTACCATTCAATACGTGGGGTCAACCGTTACGTATCGCCGTCATTGCCCAACACGCATCTTTCCTTTGGAAATTAACCGTTACGTATCGCCGTCATTAATTTCCCATTACCCTTTCCCTTAGGATGATCGTCATCACCCGAGTAACCGTCGTTACTCCCTTACCAGTTGTACAACATCAAAACCATTGGCAGGCCACTAAGACACTACCCCTGTTGTTCTTATGGTAACTATGGCTCGCTGTCCATAATCTACCACAAGGCTGGGAATCTCGTTCCCAGACTTCATTCGTCAATTCCATTCATTCGACAGATTAGATTTGTAATGACTTCTTTAAAACCTTTGCCCCTTTTTGTTTTCTTTTCATAAAACCTTTCCTTCACTTTCAAAACCCTTTACCTTTTCATTAAACCATTTCTTTATAACATTCGTTCGTAAACATTCCGTTCATAAACTTTCTTTCCATAAACCCTTCGTTCCAAATCATTTCCTTTCGTAAACGTAGTTTCATAAACATCATTTTATAAAACATCATTTCATAAAACATCATTTCATACGTGTACACACCAGCCCGAAAACATTATATAAAAACATTTAAAAGATGGCTTCTAGAACTCACCTTATAAGCTAGTCTCGGTTGTCCTAAACAAAGGTCCAACAACTTCACTTCCGATCTGAATTGATTAGTTAAATACACATCAGACCAATCCCGACTCTAACGGTTTAACCATTCTAACATACTGACTTCACTTAATCAGTTCTGATGTCTGCGCACTTAGCAAGTGCGCAGACCATGCTTCCTGCGCACTTAGCAAGTGCGCAGACCATGCTTCCTACGCACTTAGCAAGTGCGCAGACCATGCTTCCTGCGCACTTAGCAAGTGCGCAGGTCCTTCCTCCTGCGCACTTAGCAAGTGCGCAGGTTCCTCTTCCTGCGCACTTAGCAAGTGCGCAGGTTCCTCTTCCTGCGCACTTAGCAAGTGCGCAGGACCTGCTCCGTGCGTACTTAGCAAGTGCGCATGACCTGTTCTTCGCGAAAACCCTAACTTTCGCATTCGGGTCTGATCATGTCAAGATCCCGAACCTGTTGCATTCAAAACGTTCGTTTTCCATTAAGGAACTCAAATCCGTGATTATCTTTCAGTTCCATCCATAAAAACGTTGCCTTTTCACCCAAAACCCGAAAAACCCAAAAACGAACAAAAACTCAGATTTAGGTCGGATCGTTACCTGAATCGAGCTTCTGATCCGGAGGTTCTTCTCACGAGTTATGGAGCAACACACTTCTCAAATCTCGGGTCGATCCGACAACTTTCTCTCTCTAGAAGTTGCAAATGAGAGAAATGGGTTGTGACCTTGGCTATTTATAGGGGAGGCTCCCCTTCTAGCCCATCCGACCCGACCCGACATGCCTCGTTCGTTTATTTCGTTATTATATCTGTCGTTTTATTTTTGGGATGTTACAGGTAAGAAGGATTCTGGGCTTGACATGTGTCATTGTGTAATATACCATGTCATTGTGTAATATAAGGTCTGATATTACACAATGACCAGACCTGATATTACACAATGAACTGATATTACACAATCAACAAATTACACAATGAGCAGACCTTACATTACACAATGACCTAACATATTTTAGCGGATTACACAATAATGAGCAAATTACACAATGAGCTGGAAAACGTAAAACACAATGATGAATACATATAACACAATGATGGAAAATATTTGACAAAATGATGAATACATATAACAAAATGATGAAAAACATTTTATATAATGACCAGACATGATATTACACAATGATCTGAAAAATTACACAATTAGCTGGAAAACGTATTTGTTTTTTCGTTTTTGTATATAACGACACAATACTCGTTTTAAAGATAAAAAAACGCTCGTTTTTATGGTGTAATTTAAAAAAAAATAAGGTCGTATGTAAAAGTTATGAACTTTTAAAAAAGGGGGGGAACTTGATAAAAAGTAAACAAAAGTGGCTAAGACTAAAATATCCTTCCAACAAGTTTTTCTGCTACAATTTAATCTTAACCATTAAATATTTTCTACAATTTGATCTAGTGGCCCTAAATCCTTCTCATCATTCTTAGAATTAGAATCCTTTTTACACACACACATTATGATTGAATATACAAGAAAAAAAGGATTCAAAGAAAAATAGGTATTCATGAGTATGTTACTATACGTAATTTACGATAAGAGAGTAGTTTTGTTAGTTTAATTAAACAAACAAACATACCTAGCAAAAATCTCATTCAAAAGTAGGGTCTATGGAGGGTTACCTCCGTCTCGTGGGAAAAAAATAATCAAAAAATTGAAAATTTTGCGACAACAAATTTCGTAGGAAATTTGTCGGAATTGGCCGTTAGCGACAAGTTTCCGACAAAAAATGTTCGTTGAAAAAAAAACCCGTTTTAAATGTTTTTTTCTGACAAAGGCCCAACTAGTTTTCTGACAAATTAGCGACAAAAAGCATTTCGTCGGTAATTTATGACAATATTTCGACTATTACAATAAATAAATAAGTTAACTTGTTAAATAAAATTGTACGAAATCTTATGGTTACTTTTTTGTTTTTGTTTTGTCGAAAAGTTGTCGGTAACTTGTGGAAAATAAAATTTCTTGTTAACTTGTCGGAAATTTTAGTAGAAAATATACATGTTTTCTAATAGTGAGATGTTGCTCTCAAATTAGACCTCACTTTTTTTTTTTGAAAGCATGAGACAAGAAAATCAAATACAAGAATCATACCAAAATTTAATTAGTATCGGAAGACAAAAGAACATGAAGACATAAAAACTCTAACACTAAAGACACACCTAAAACTAAAGGCACCGGAAAATCTAGAATAGCTTACACCAACACATCGACTAAAGGCAACATGTTGTGATTAGAAAACACACCTGGTCGATTATCTTGAAGTTTTAATCTTGATTAAAATAATTATTAATATTAGTTTATTAATTGTATAGTTAAGTTCATATTAGAGTAGGAGTGAGTTTGTTTATTTATTTGATTATTTAATAGTTATTGAGTTAGATTAGGATTAGTTTAGTTTTTATTACAAATATAGGGTTTAAGGGTTATCGTAAAGTGTGGTTTTTCTTGGTAATCATAATAAAAAAGTCAAACGTTTTGTTCAAACAATCATGATTTGGAGTGTTTGTAAAGGGACCTGATTTCCAACAGTTGATATCAGAGCTTGACATAGTTCATACTAGGGACGAACAAAACCACCAAACAGCTGGCGTGAGAGATTGACCAAGAAGGAACGACCTGTGTGGACCGTTGAAGAAGTATTAGAATCTGTGAGCGGTTCAAACGAAGTGAAGAACACTTCTGATTTGTGAGAGATCGTTGAAAAGGGTCGTGAGAGTTGCGTGGAAAAAGATATGTGATAGATCAAGAACGATCCGTGTGATATAGATAAATGTGGAAGCTTTAAGCCGAAACATGTGAAGGGTGAGCTCGAAAGTGGTGTGGAAGACCTGAGTGATTCAGGAAGGACGTTCAATATGTGTGAGACAGATTAAAGAACGTGGAGGCAGTTTCTTGTTGTTGTACGATCAAAACAAGAAAAAAAGTGGAATAAAAAGAAGAAAAAAAAGAAGTTTTTTTTGTGGTTGATGTGCAGACCAAAGAAAGGAAACAAAGAGGAGGCAAATAAACAAGTTGGTTTTTTGAAGTGATAGTAGGCTTCATATAGAAGCTAAAGCGAAATGTGTGAGACACTAATGATTTGACAAGAAAATATGCAAGTCATGATTGCGATTATCATAATGGTGTTGAAAGATATAAGGTTGCTGGGTGGGTTAAAGACACTAGTCTACGTGATCAAGGAGTGGATCGAAAATAAGAACGTGAAGTAAACACTCTAAGGACTAAAGTGGAAGAGTTACGAGTGTTGTTGAGAATTCAAGATCTATGAGATACAAATCAAGATTAAGGGGGAGAATGAAAATTCAATCTTGATTACAAATAATTATTAGTGTCTGTTTATTAATTGTTTGGTTGAGTTCGCATTAGACTAGGAGTGAATTGTTTATTTATTTGATTATTTAATAGTTATTGAGTTGATTTAGGATTAGTTTAGTTTTAAGTATAAATATAGAGTTCAAGGGTCATTGTAAAGTGTGATTTTTTCTTGTTATCATAATAAAAGAGTCGAACGTGTTTTGTTCAAAGGATCATGATTTTAGAGTGGTTAGCGGATTCTGCCATATGGCTTTCCTCCTGTGGAGGTTCTAGGTTCAATCCTCACAAGACGCACTTCATAATTTCAGGAACACCCTCTGTGTCAGGACTTGAACTCTGGGCTAGGTGGGGTTAGCGACATCCTAACCGACATGCCGTTCTAAAAGAATATGTATCTTTGGTAATGCATGTATATAATAACCTTGTGATTATTTTCTAATTAATACAAGTGTGTGAGCTTGATATTCGATTAAAGAATGGATTTTGCCACGAATGTCATGCTACAAATAACAAGGGATTCTTGTGGTCCCAAGAAAGAATTTTGAAGAATGTTAATCTGCAGGATCGAAAAGGACTTGATTCTTAGAGTCAGCAATGTGATAAGGAGATGCAATGAAGTGTGTGGTTCCATTTTCCAACATGAATACACCTCCAAGATGACCTGCTCCATGTGCGGTTTATCGATCATTGTCCGCCATACCTCGTGGACATTAAACTTCCGCATATCCTTCATCGTGAACATCATCGTGCCATGGGCTAGATTCAAGAACCTTAGCTCGTTGGTTTGGTCATAGTATCCATTGTTTTGGTCCTGGACACGTCTATACATAGGGAGGATCAAATAAAATATTTTTTTGGTCTAAGTAGGCTAAAAATGATTTTTAAAAACTCGATATCCGGCTCATGCGAACTCCGATTGAACTCATTACAGCGACATTGGAACCAGTTCGTCGAGCTTTGCTATCTTAGCATTTAGAGTTTAGTTTTTGGTTTTAACATTTAATGTTTAGATTTTTAGGTTTTACCTTTAAGATTTAGCTTTAGGGTTTATGTTTTTGGCGGTTTAGCTTTTAAGATTTATCTTCCAGGGTTTAGCTTTAGGTTTTAGCGTTTTCAGCTTTTAGGTTTTAGCCTTAGGGGTTTAGATTTAGGGTTTAGTGTTAAGGTTTAGGGTGTAGGGATTTGTGTTTAGGGTTCGACGGACCGGTTCCAACGCCGCTTAGATGGGTTCAATTGAAGTTCATTAGAGCTGGATATTTAATTTTTAAATTTTTTTTAGGCTACTTAAGTAAAATCTTATTTTTAAAAGATGGTTTATCCGTCTATGTATTCCGAAATTTTAATTTTAGTAATATGTCAATTGTAGCTTGTCTCTTATTATAGACTTAAAGTTATGTAATTATAAAAAGTGACTCTGAAGGCTAAATAAAATGTCACATCCGTGAAAATAAGACTCACATGGGCAAACTTGTAGCCTTTGTGTGTAGAGGAATAGAGGTAGGAAATTCCCCTAAGGGGTTTAACCAGGGTTGGTCCTGAGAATTCTTAAAATGTTTCACGTCAGGGACATGTAAAAAAAATTCGGCCCTCTAATATATAAAGTCAATAATCATATATAAAAAAATCCAAAATACGACGATAATTGTTTTAACAATAAACAAAAGAAAAGTATTGTCCCAAAATAATCTAAAGTTACTTACTTATGCGAATCGTGAAGCTCTCTTAACGTTTTTTTTGTATCAAAGCTCTCGATCAAGTCTTTATAATCCATAATCTCTAATATATCATTTTCAATAGATATCAATTCTAATCCGTTAAGTGTTTCTTGGGACATTGTTGATCTTAAGTATGATTTCAACAACTTCAATTTTGAAAAGCTTCTCTCCGCCGAAGCCACAGTTGCCGGAATAGTCAACAAAACTTAGGCAATTTTTTTTTATTGATTTAAACTTCTAAACTATTGAGCCTAGATTAGATAATGGGTATTTTATAATTAGGTTAGTGCATTTAGTTTTTAGTTAAGGAGTTGGGCCTTTCAATTTTTAAAACACACACACACACATATATATAAATTTAAAATTTCGGCCCTCGGGGGTTATCGGGTCTGAAACCGTCGCCCACTTTACCCCCCTCGGGGCTGGCCCTGGGTTCAACTTAGGTCAATTACATGAACATATATTAATTCAAAATGTATTTAACTTCACATTTATATTCTAAAGTAACAATGCTATTTTATGTTTTTGACCTTTATATATATACTTCTAAGCTAGTGACGTTACATAATTATGATGTGTAAATAACGTTGTAACTTATAAAATTGTCATATTAGTAAACGATTACTGGTTAATTACATGATGAAGAACATACAATATCATGAGTTGGAAGTTTGGTATACTAAAAGATAAAAGAGTAAACTTCAGTTTTCGTCCCTGAGGTTTGAACCAAGCTTCAAGTTTCGTGCTCCTGTAACACATATCATCCCTGACATTTATTGTTTTAACAGTTTTCATCCCTGGTCCTTAACTCCGTTATAAATTCGGTTAGTTTTTATAAGAAATTACTAATATACCCTTACTCCATCTTTTCTTCTTCATTAGACCACCCACCACCATCTCCACCACCAGCCACCAACCTGACCACACCACCACCTCCTTCCACACCGAATACATAAGAAATAATTCTCTTCTTCATTCCAGATCCAAACACACACACATGCCATTGAGAGAGAGAGAGAGAGCGGATGAACACGGGAGAGAGGGGAAGGGTCGGCTCCTCTAGAGAGCTCCGACGGCTCCCGATGGTGGTGTGCTCGAAAATGACGGCGACCAAGAAGGAACCTGACGGCGGTGTGGCTTACGTTCTCCCGGCAGTCTGAAGAAACAGACACGATGGCGGCGGCAAAGATGTGTAGCGGTGAAGGTGACAGTGGTTACAACCTCAAGAAACAACGACTGGAGATGGGGTACTCGTCTTTCCGACGACCACCGCGAAGCTCACCTCCGACGACAGTGAGGGGCTGAGATGGGGTACTCATCTTTCTGACGACCACTGCGAAGCTCACCTCCGGCCACCGCGAAGCTCACCTCCGGCCACCGGTGTACCACCATATAACCCCGCCACAACCGCCCCATCACCTTACCTGAAATTCCTCGAAATTATAGATCCACTTGCCGTCTTCAATGTTTAGGATTTGTGTTTTCCCCCAATATGATTATGCTATTGCTTGTAATCTTGCTGTCTTCAATGTTTAGGGTCTTATGTTTGATGAAGAAAAGGGGAGAGGGGTGTTTAGGGTGCAGCTTTTATACAGGAGTAAAAAGGAGAAGGGCTAATGAAAAAGAAAAGACGGAGTAAGGATATATTAGTAATTCTTATAAAAACTAATATAATTTTTAATGAAGTTAAAGACCAGAGACAAAAACTGTTAAAACAAAAAATATCAGGGACGATATATGTTACAAAGGGACGAAGCTTGAAGTTGCACAAAAATTAAAGTTTACTCAAGATAAAATTTATACTTCAATATAGGTAAAAATCAAAATCATTTCAATATAGTTTGCCCATCATAACAAGTCAAATCACATTTAATACAAACATATTTTCACACGTGTTTCGTTTTATTCAATTGTTCGGAAGCAAGGAATAAACAAAGAACAATAGCAAAAAAAACTAATAAGAAAATAAGATTTATGTGGAAACCCTAATTGAATGAGAGGAAAAGTTTTGGTCGACGATCACCTGAACAATCCACTTAAATATGAGAAAATGGTACCAAACCTTGAGTGGTTTTTAGGCTAATTGAAGTATAGTGGCGAACTTTCATAATAGCACTCTCTCTCACAAAGAAAATAAAATAGGATTGAAGAATATGGACTAAAATATGGTTTTGATGACTAGGTATACACCTATTTATGGTGGATGAAGGTTAATAGAAGTAGGAAACGATATCTTTTAGAAAATTCTACAAATTATTTCTTGGAGAATAATCAGGGCCGTTCCTGCGAATTTAAGTGTCTCAGTCGAGCAAAAAAAAAAGGCCCATACGAACACAATATATAAACTATTTTTTTTAAACGACGATTAACGTTATAAAAATAAACATAGAAAAAAAATATTATATTATATTACATATCGTAATAGCTAACCGATAATTCGCGAAACTCTCATAGCATTCTTTTCAATATGCGATTTAGGCAAAAACATCAATAGAGCACATGCTTGAGACTTTGTCATTGCTTCATCTAGTTTTTTCCTTTTACGTTTTGAGCACTGGATGATTGTTTAGGAGACATGCTTTCTAAAAATCAAATCAAAATTCAACAATTGCTCATGGAATAAAGAAAATAAGAAAGTCCTAGTGGAATTAAGAGGCATTGCTTCATCTAAGTTCCTACTTTCTATAAACTCTTGTATGATGTCTGTTACTGAAACACCCTACTTATTTTACTTATTATTTTATCAGAGTTTAATAATGCGGAAAACGTGTCCCAGATCAGTAAAAACCTTGCCATAAAGGCTAAGGTAACTTTTCATTTATAATAATAAAATGTTTTACAAAGGATAATAATATAATTACATTATCCTATATAGGGATCTTTTAACTCCGATAGCTCGGTCCACAGAAAGCTTCATTCCACGTGTGTCGTTCATTTTATTATGAACCCTTTAGGTTCTTATTGTTCAAGTTTCCTCGAGCTCTCGGCGCCCACATGACCATCGCCGGACGTACCTCCGGTCACACTATTTGTATATTTTATGGGTGTGCTAACCCCCTCGCAACCATCACAGGCCGTACGGCAAGGTCTTTATACTCGTCAGTATAGACCCCTTGCATTTGTCATGAAGACTCATTCATTCCTCAGCCCCGTAGGCTTGGAATCTTTTACTCTTTCAGCCCCGTAGGCCTAGAGTTTACTCTTTCAGCCCCGTAGGCCTAGAATTTCACTTTTATTTTCTTTTCTTTATGTAACATTTCTGATTTTTGTTATCTGTATTTCAATTAAATGTGACACGTTTCAAATTCAAATTTAGTACACTGACTTGTTCAATTCATGTAACATTTCTGATTTTTAGTATCCGTATTTCAATTCAATGTAACGTATTTTAAACCTAATTCTAGTGCACTGTCTTATTCTATCTTGTGCCATAAATTAAATGCAATGATTCAATACAAATCCTCAAATCTTACTCGGTTATATACTATCAAACGCTACACAAGTAATCATTTTATACAATTTGTCGAAAACTAAAGTTACAAAAGCTAATGTTGAAAGATAACAAGAAACCCTAATTAAGCACGGTCGCGCCTCGTCCTGGCACGGTCGTGCCAAGTGTTTTGGCACGGTCGCGCGACTTGCTTTGGAACGATCGCGCCCGGTGCCTTGGCACGGTCGCGCCTCGTTTGGGCACGGTCGCGCCTAGTACCAGTTGAAACGTAAATGCAGTTTCAATCACCGAATCGTTTGATTTCGTAACGGATATTCACTTCATTACCATTAACGAAAATATTAAGACTACCAATTACAGCAATTGACTCAATATCATTTGATTAAACCACAAAACCGTCAAAACATTCTTGAAACGACCGATTCTCCATTTCAATTCGAAATTCTCTCAATCAAACCCCCCCATACGCATCACTCGATCATCTCTAAAGCTTCTGGACACGTCGATATAGCCGGAATCGCATCAGAAGACGCCGGAAGCCAATCCCCTCATCGCCGGAACTCTCCTCTACCGTACGCTATCGATTCATCGTCTTTCCGGGTAATTGAAACCATATTTTCATTCTATTTAGTCTATAGATCAAAAGCCCCATCCTAATTTGGGCTTCTAATATGGAAATCATCTCAAACCCGAATCTAGTTTTCGTTCAAAATAGTTTAATCGAATCCGGTCCTAAACACGTTTTAAATTCAATTAATCTATACAAAAAGACTCGTAATAATCTATTGGTTGAAAGCCTTATGATTTCCAACCCTGTTATTATAAGAATTAGTCAAATCATTCTTGATTTGGGACAGACGCGGTCGCGCTAATCATCTAGCGCGGTCGTGCCTCATGAGACACGGTCGTTCCGGCTTCCAGCGCGGTCGTGCCTCCTGCTCAGACCCAGTCATGCCCTTTGGCTAATCTCAGTCGTGTTTTAGAATCATAGACACGATCGTGCCTGGCCAAGCCTAGTGATTTGTCTAGTTATGTCTCCGTTTGATCAACCCGGTCGCGTCCTGACTAGCACGGCCGTGGTTCGAGCACGATCGGGCCCTTCCCAGGCACGGTCGTGTATGAGTTAAATTTTTGGCAAATTATAATTTTTATATATTTTTCAAACAATAAATATTTCTGATTAAATTTCAAAAGAAAATTAGTTGACTTTTCTAAAAATCCATTAATTCTATTTAAAAAGATCAAATAGTTAATCTTAAAATAAATAGAAAATTATTTATTTAAATTTTATAAAAAATTAAATTTACAATTATTGTTAAACCTTTCATTTAAAAAGTATCTTAATGGTTAAGTTACATATTTTATAAAAAAATAAATAAGGAAATGATTATTTATTTAATTTATATTATTTATACTTAGTTACATCAAATACTTACACTATTTTCATAAACAATAATTATTTAACCTACTTATTTAGCTATTCAATTTCAAACCTTAATAAAAATGTTTCAAAAATATTTATTTCAAACTTTATATCATATTCAATACTTTCAAATACAAATCAATGACTTTATACACAAATCCAAGTTCAACATTTGACTCAAACTATGTGCACGCTATTGATACAATATACAATACACTTTAGGTTAACTTGTGATTTTCAAGGATCCTTATTACTATCTAGTACCATTTGTTAGTTACGCCTTCAAACCAAGTGAGTATACATAGCCCCTTTTACTCTTTTACATTTTTGGGGTGAAACATGAACACTATTCAAATTACATGTTTACATTTACACAAACAACACAAGTACAAATCCTATTTACATTCATGTGTGCAATTTGAGCTTGATGCCCGAGTGCTATGGTGCTAACTTTTGTGAACACTTATGTGCAATCATTAACTATTCAAGCCGACGGTTTTCAATGATAGATCTATTGAGTCTGACAAACCCACCCAGGTAGGGTGATTGATACCGACAACACAATTTTGCATGCTAGTTACAAAGGTTTGATTGTACTTGGTTACACAATAGCTGCTCCCCATAAATGCCTTATTTACCATGTTATGTATGGATTTGTTTTTCAAACTATATGCTATCTATATACAAACGTGTGTTATACTCACCAACTTTTTAGTTGACTTTATTTTATTCATGTTTCAGGTCCTAATATGTGAGATTGATCAAGATGTGCTACATATAGGCTTGGACTTAGTTAAAATAAATAAAGAACTTATGTATTTCGATTATGTTTCTTTTCTTGAAATTGGTTTTGTTTGAATGTTTGTAATGAAATTTGACAATTAATATATTTCAATTTTGTCAACCTTGTGCTTATGAACATTCTACATGTCCCGCCCTGATGATTCCGCCATCGGTCGGGGTGTGACAATTCGTACCAACAATTAAATACTATGCTTCAATGCAAATCCGTAAATTTTACACGGGTATATCCTATTAAATTCTACATAATTCATATTTATACAAATCTATCAATACTGAAAGTGCAAGGGCTGATTTTGTAAAATAACCAGAAACCCTAATAGGCACGGTCGCGCCTCTCGTCAGTTGAAACGTAAATGCAGTTTTAAACGCAGAATCGTTTGAATTCGTAACTGATATACGTATCATTACCATTAATGAAAACAATTAATCAAATAAACACCACAATTACAACCAATAACTCGGTGAAATTCGATTAGCCTCAAAACCGTCAATTCAATTTCGCAAGACCACAAATTCCTCCATTACGATCCAAATTCTCTCAAGCAAACAAACGAACCACATCACTCGACCCTCTCTAAAGCTTCTGGACACACTGGTTAGCCGGATTTGCAGCAAAGAGCACCGGAAATCAAACCCGTCGACGCCGGAACTCACCTCTACCGTACGCTATCCATTCATCGTCTTCCCGTGTAATTGAAATCTCTTACTCATTCGTTTTAGTCCATGGATCAAAAGCCCCAACTTAATTGGGTCTTACAATATGAAAATCATCACGAACCCGAATCTATGTTTCGTTCAAAATGGTTTAATCGAACCCTACTTTGAACACGTTTTAAATACAATTAATACATTCCAATAGACTCGTAATAACCTTATAGATGAAAGCCCTATGAATTCCAACATTAACAATATAAGATTTAAGCAATTCGTTCCTGTTTTGGAACAGACACGGTCGCGCTAGTCTTTTAGCGCGGTTGTGCTCCATGAGACACGGTCGTGCTAATACCAACGCGGTCGTGCCTCACACACTCAGACCCGGTCATGTCTCTTAGCTAGACTTGGTCGTGCCTCAGAACCCTAGACACGGTCGTGCCTGGCCCAGACACGATCGTGCCTAGTGAACAGCTTAGTTATGTCTTCTGTTTGATCAACACGGTTGCGTCCTGACTAGCACGGTCGCGCCCGTGGTCCTAGCACGATCGTGCCTTGTACCAGGCACGGTCGTGTGTGTGAGAAATTCTTGGCAGAATACTAAATTTTATATTTTAAAAACAATAAGCATTTTCAATGAATTTTCGGATAAAAATGATTTATTTTTTAAAGATTTATATTTAAAAGAGATCAAATTTCTATTCTAAAATAAATAGAAATTATTTAATTAAAACCTACAAAATTAAATTTATTATTAAACCATACACTTAGATATTATTTATACAACCCCTTTTACACATATTTATAAAAAAATAGATTAACGAAAGTTATTTACTAAATTTATATTTAATATAAAATACCCGATACATTTTTATGACTAAAAGACTAGGTTACATATTTTAAAAATAAATAAATAAGATGAAAATTATTTATTTAATTTATATTTAAGAATTATTTATTTAAGTTATACCTAATTATCCCTAATACCTACATTATTTTTATAACTAAGTAAATAAATAATAATTTTGTAATTTATTTATTTAGTTATTCAAACTCAAACTTTGATCAAAATGTTCTAAAAATATCCATTTCAAACCTTTCATTTTATGTAATATCTTCCAAGAACAAACCACTAACTTTATACACACGTCTAATTTAACCCTAGACTTAGACATAGACTATTGTGCACACTATTAATTTAATATACATTCCAATCTAGGTTAACATTGTGCATTACAAGGCTCATATTACTATCTAGTTTCTCGTGTTAGCTACGCCTTTTGAATCAAGTGAGTATTACATAGCCTCTTTTCCTCTTTTACACTTTTTGGGGTGAAACATGAACACTATACAAACTATTGCTTACATTTACACAAACTACACAAATACAAATCCTCTTTACATTCATGTATGCAATTTGAGCTTTATGCCCGAGTTGCTAGTTGTGCTAACTTTTGTGTGCAATTTATGTGCAATTATTAACTATTCAAGCCGACGGTAAACAATGATAGATCTATTGAGTCTGACAAACCCACCCAGAATGGGGTGATTGTTACCGACAACATAATTTTGCATGCTAGTTACAAATGTTTGATTGTGCAATGCTTTATTTTATCATGTTATGTAAGGATTTGTTTATTTACAATCTATATGCTATCTATGTACAAACCTGTGTATGCTCACCAACTTTTTAGTTGACTTTATTTTATTCATGTTTTAGGTGCTAATGAGTGAGTTTGATCAAGGCATGCTACACATAGGCTTTGGACTTGGTTAAATTTAAATAAAGACTATTATGTATTTCTTTTATGTACTTGTTTGAATTTGATTGTGTTGAATTATTTGAAGTTAAATTTGATGATTAAAATATTGAAATCTAGTCAACCTTGTGCTCATGAACAGTCTACATGTCTCGCCCCGACGTTTCCGCCGTCGGTTGGGGTGTGACATATTGGTATCAGAGCCTTGGTTATAGGGAACTAGGTTATTAGACACCCTTGACCTAGACTATAACTTTAGGACACCCACTTATGCCATGCTTTATGATTATGTGATATGTGCTACATGCTATGTGTTACATGCTTACTATGATTAGTTATTATTTTATTTTTGATGCCTTACTTGTTAAAATTCATGACTTATTAGACTATACTTAAATAATAATTAAATAAACAATATCCCTACCTATACCCTAAAACCTCATAATATTCTTACCTACTCCTCTATCATCATCTTTTTAGCATGTGGAAACTTCATGGATCTAAATCTATAAAATTTTCTTTATTTCCTCGTTAAGGCTTTTAAACTTTGTTAATTATTTGAGGACACGTGCAATCTGGAAGGGTGACACCTGTATTCTGGGTTTTCTGTCTAGGAAAGCATTTCGCATAAATCCCAATCAACCGAGGGACCCGTATGCTTTCCTAGGAATTCCTGGAATGAGTGTTTACTTATAGGCTAAAGCATGTCTCCTTGAAAATTATATGAGTTTAATTAACCTTAATGTGTCATAGTATTCAAGTGATTTTATCACTATTTGAGTACAATCCAAAGTATGATTAACTATTTTATTTGCTATCTTATCCTTTTAAATCCAAATAACTTTCATAAGTTCTTACAACTTTTCTTATGTTGTGCAATTCTGTAGAATGCCTCCCCGTCGTGCTACCGTGACCAACAACAACACCGATATTGCTACCATCATTGCACAACTTGTAAATCAACTCACTCAAGCCAATGGGGCCGCCAATGGTAACCATGGAGATAATGGGGGGGGGGGGTGGTGCCAACCCACCATAATGCACCTTCAAGCATTTCAACTCATGTAATCCTCTTAAGTTCTATGGTACCGAAGGAGCTACGGGACTTCTTCAATGGTTCGAAAGTATTGAGAATACCTTCCTCAATAGTGACTGCCCCAATAACCTTCGTGTTCGTCATGCCACAAGTGTCTTACAAAAACGGGCACTCACGTGGTGGAATGGGGAAAAGAGAACTAGAGGTGTGGAAGTAGCAATGGCCTTACCTTGGGATGAGGTTAAAAGGCTAATGACGAAGAATTTTGTCCTCGAAATGAGGTAAAGAAACTGGAAGCCGAGTTTTGGGATCTTGCCCAAGATGGTGGTGAAAGTCTAGCTTATACAACTCGGTTCCACGAGTTGAGTCTCCTTGTGCCCCATATGGTCACACCTTTATCCCGCTGAATTGAGAAGTATATTGGTGGATTACCTAGGCAAATTCAAGATACTGTCTTAGGGAGAAATCCCGCAACACTCGAAGATGTTATCCGCTTATCTGCTACATTAACCGACAACCATGTGAAAGCGGGAACTCTAACTAGAAAAGGCACCAAGAAAGTTCCCGACACCACAACTCCTCCCGTACACATCAAAGAAGCCACAACTGAACCCTCTCGTAATAATAAGAAAAGAAAGGCTAGAAACTATGCTATGGTTACTCCTGCTATCCCTGTTAACCAAGCTGCGCCTATGGTTCAAGCACCAACCAAAAAGCCATATGTTGGGATCTACCCACTCTTTGACACATGCAACTATCACCATCTCCAAAACATTCCATGTCGCCTTTGCACTCACTGTGGGAAATATGGCCATACAGTCAATGTTTGTAGAGCTAAAGTACTTGCAGGCCAAGTCAACCCACCAAACCGAACCAACCCCCAAGTGGCTAATCAAGGTGTTCCCGCTATTGCAAATGAGCGTGCTTGTTATGAATGTGGTAACCCAAATCATTTTCGTGATCAGTGCCCAAGGTTCATCAATGCTAGACAAGGCGGAGCTCGTGGGCGTGCTTTCAACATAAACGCCAATGAAGCTCAAGCCAACAATGATGTGGTCAACGGTACATTCCTTGTGAATAGTCAATATGCCTCCATATTATTTGATACCGGGGCCGATAAAAGTTTTGTGTCACTTAATTTTGAACCCTTACTTGCCAAGACACGATCCCAATTAGAGAAAACCTTCACCGTCGAAGTAGCAAATGGTGACTCACTTACAATTGACTCTGTTATTCACGACTGCTCCCTAGAACTTAATGATCATACATTTCCACTCAACCTTGTACCAATGTCACTAGGAAGTTTTGATATCATCATAGGCATGGATTGGCTATCAAATCATCATGCCGAAGTCATCTATTTCAAGAAGTGCATCCGAATACCTCTACCGTCAGGAGAAACGTTAAGGGTCTTTGGTGAAAAGCCTTGCAAAGGACTCAAGTTAATGTCATGCACTACCGCCCAAAAGTACTTACGAAAGAAGTACGTAGCCTTCTTAGCTCATGTTGTTCAAAAGGATGTCAAAGAGAAGAGTATCCAAGACATTCCCATCATTCGGGATTTCCCCGAAGTATTTCCATAAGATCTATCCGGTCTTCCACCCGTTCGACAAGTAGAATTTCGCATTGACCTTATACCCGGAGCTAACCCCGTGGCTAGAGCTCCTTACCGTCTTGCACCTTCTGAAATGCAAGAACTTGCAAGCCAATTCCAAGAGCTCTCCGACAAGGGCTTCATTCGTCCAAGTCATTCACCGTGGGGTGCACCCGTCTTATTCGTCAAAAAGAAGGATGGATCATTCCGCATGTGTATTGACTACCGCGAACTCAACAAGCTTACCATCAAAAACCGTTACCCTTTGCCTAGGATTGATGATCTCTTCGATCAACTTCAAGCTCTACTTGCTTCTCAAAGATTGATCTTCGATCTGGTTATCACCAACTCCATGTACAAAAGGAAGATATTCCAAAGACTGCTTTCCGAACAAGGTATGGTCACTACGAGTTCATGGTCATGCCTTTTGGACTAACCAATGCACCCGCGGTCTTCATGGACCTCATGAATCGTGTGTGCAAACTGTACCTTGATAAATTTGTGATCGTCTTCATTGACGATATCTTAATCTACTCCAAGACTAAAGCCGACCATGAGCAACACCTTAGACTGGTTTTGGACCTCTTGAGGAAGGAACAACTATATGCCAAATTCTCCAAATGTGAATTTTGGCTAAAGGAAGTGCAATTTCTTGGTAAATATCGTCAATGGCAAGGGAATTCATGTTGACCCTGCTAAGATCGAAGCGGTTAAGAATTAGAATGCCCCGAAGACCCCCACCGAAGTTCGTTCATTTCTTGGTCTTGCGGGATATTATCGTCGTTTCATCTCAAATTTCTCTAAGATTGCTGTCCCTCTTACCGCTTTGACCCACACGGGTAAAACTTATTAATGGGGACCAAAGCAAGAAGAAGCTTTCCAAACTCTTAAGCAAAAGTTGTGCAATGCTCCTATTTTGACTCTCCCTGATGGGAATGATGATCTAGTTGTCTACTGTGATGCTTCGAACCAAGGTCTCGATTGTGTCCTTATGCAACGAGGAAAAGTAATCGCTTACGCATCAAGACAACTCAAGATTCACGAGAAGAATTATACGACGCACGATCTCGAGTTGGGTGCGGTCGTGTTCGCATTAAAGATTTGGAGACACTACCTCTATGGCACAAAGTGTGTGGTGTTCACCGACCACAAAAGTCTCCAACACATCTTCAACCAAAAGGAACTCAATATGAGGCAACGATGTTGGGTTGAACTCCTTAACGACTATGACTGCGAGATTCGTTACCATCCCGGCAAAGCGAATGTTGTAGCCGACGCTTTGAGTCGAAAGGACCATGTCATACTTCAATGTGTCCGAATTCAAACCGACATTCAAAATCGCATATTAGAAGCTCAACACGTCTCAGTCACCGAGGGTAACATGTACCAGGAAATGTCATGTGGTGTTGAACTCCAGCTTGAACCGAAACTCAATGGCTTACTTTATTACTTGAACCGTATTTGGGTTCCCGATCACGATGATCTCCGTGCATTTCTCATGAACGAGGCTCACAAGACCCGTTATTCTATTCATCCCGGTGTGGATAAAATGTACCAAGATCTTCGCCAACAATATTGGTGGCCCGGTATGAAGAAAGACATTGCTCTCTATGTTGCCAAATGTCTAACTTGCTCCAAAGTCAAATCCGAACACCAACGTCCTTCCGGCTTCCGGTTTGCTTGAACAACCAGAAATTCCCATGTGGAAATGGGAAAATTTAGCTATGGACTTCATTACCAAACTCCCTCGCACCTCAAGTGGTTATGATAGCATTTGGGTGATCATTGACCGTCTCACCAAATCTGCTCATTTCTTGCCTATCCGAGAAGACTATTGAGTTGAGAAACTAGCCCGAATTTCCATTGACGAAATTGTGAGCCGTCACGGTGTTCCCTTAAACATAATCTCCGATAGAGATGCTCGGTTCACCTCTCGTTTTTGGCAATCTCTCCAAACTGCTCTTGGTACACGACTGGATTTGAGCACGGCTTACCATCCCCAAACTTATGGTCAGACCGAGCGAACAATCCAAACTCTTGAGGACATGCTTAGAGCTTGTGTAATTGATTTTGGTGGAAATTAGGATTCATATTTATCCCTAACTGAGTTCTCTTAGAATAATAGCTGCCACACAAGTATCAACATGGCTCCATTTGAAGCTCTCTATGGTCGCAAGTGTCGTTCTCCTATCTGTTGGAACGAGATTGGTGAAGCACAAATCACCGGTCCCGAGCTAATTCAAGAAACATCTGACAAGATTATCCAAATCCGTGACAACATTCGAGGAGCGAGGAGTCGGCAAAAGAGTTATGCCGACAAACGACGAAAACCCTTGGAATTCCAAGTCGGTGACCTTTTTCTTCTAAAGGTGTCTCCATGGAAGGGTGTGATCCGTTTTGGAAGGAAAGACAAGTTAGCACCTCGCTATGTGGGTCCATTCAAGATCCTTGAGAGGATTGGGAAAGTGGCTTACAAACTCAACTTACCTTCATCACTTGGCAATGTGCATCCTACATTTCATGTGTCTAATCTGAAGAAATGTCTCGCTGATGAGAATCTGCATATACCTCTTGACGACGTGCACATTGACGAAACGATGCACTTCTTTGAGAGACCGGTAGAAATCATGGATCGTGAGATCAAACAGCTCAAGCGAAGCCGTATCCCTATTGTCAAAGTTTGTTGGGAGTCTAAACGTGGTCCTGAATTCACTTGGGAACGAGAGG
Source organism: Smallanthus sonchifolius (assembly GCA_023525975.1). NCBI lineage: Eukaryota > Viridiplantae > Streptophyta > Magnoliopsida > Asterales > Asteraceae > Smallanthus > Smallanthus sonchifolius. The sequence continues at coordinate 28,073,361 of CM042029.1, read as the reverse complement.
ACCAAATGAAGCTCAAGTACCCCCATCTCTTCACTGATGCCGTCGCCCCCACTAGCTAAATTTCGGGACGAAATTCCCTCAACATGGGGATACTGTAACATTTCTGATTTTTGTTATCTGTATTTTAATTCAATGTGACACGTTTCAAATTCAGTACACTGACTTGTTCTATTCGTACCAACAATTAAATACTATGTTCCAATGCAAATCCGCAAATTTTACACGGTTACATCCTATTAAATTCTACATAAGTTCATATTTATACAAATCTGTCAATACTGAAAGTGCAAGGGCTGATTTTGTAAAATAACCAGAAACCCTAATAGGCACGGTCGCGCCTCGTTCTGGCACGGTCGCGCCTCATATGGGCACGGTCGCGCCTCTCGTCAGTTGAAACGTAAATGCAGTTTTAAACGCATAATCGTTTGAATTCGTAACTGATATACGTATCATTACCATTAACGAAAACAATTAATCAAATAAACACCACAATTACAACCAATAACTCGGTGAAATTCGATTAGCCTCAAAACGTCAATTCAATTTCGCAAGACCACAAATTCCTCCATTACGATCCAAATTCTCTCAAGCAAACAAACAAACCACATCACTCGACCCTCTCTAAAGCTTCTGGACACGCTAGTTAGCCGGATTTGTAGCAAAGAGCACCGGAAATCAAACCCGTCGACGCCGAAACTCACCTCTATCGTACGCTATCCATTCATCGTCTTCCCGTGTAATTGAAATCTCTTACTCATTCGTTTTAGTCCATAGATCAAAAGCCCTAACTTAATTGGGGCTTACAATATGAAAATCATCAAGAACCCGAATCTATGTTTCGTTCAAAATGGTTTAATCGAACCCTGCTTTGAACACATTTTAAATACAATCAATACATTCCAATAGACTCGTAATAACCTTATAGATGAAAGCCCTATGAATTCCAACATTAACAATATAAGATTTAAGCAATTCGTTCCTGTTTAGGAACAAACACGATCGCGCTAGTGTTTTAGCGCGGTCGTGCTTCATGAGACACGGTCGTGCTAATACCAGCGCGGTCGTGCCTCACACACTCAGACCCGGTCATGTCTCTTGGCTAGACTTGGTCGTGCCTCAGAACCCTAGACACGGTCATGCCTGGCCCAGACACGATCATGCCTAGTGAACAGCTTAGTTATGTCTTATGTTTGATCAACACGGTTGCGTCCTGACTAGCACGGTCGCGCCCGTGGTCCTAGCACTATCGTGCCTTGTCCCAGGCACGGTCGTGTGTGTGAGAAATTCTTGGCAGAATACTAAATTTTATATTTTAAAAACAATAAGCATTTCCAATGAATTTTCGGATAAAAATGATTTATTTTATAAAGAGTTATATTGAAAAGAGATCAAATTCCTATTCTAAAATAAATAGAAATTATTTAATTAAAACCTACAAAATTAAATTTATTATTAAACCATACACTTAGATATTATTTATACAACCCCTTTTACACATATTTATAAAAAAATAGATTAACGAAAGTTATTTACTAAATTTATATTTAATATAAAATACCCGATACATTTTTATGACTAAAAGACAAGGTTACATATTTTATAAATAAATAAATAAGATAAAAATTATTTATTTAATTTATATTTAAGAATTATTTATTTAAGTTATACCTAATTACCCCTAATACCTACATTATTTTTATAACTAAGTAAATAAATAATAATTTTGTAATTTATTTATTTAGTTATTCAAACTCAAACTTTGATCAAAATGTTCTAAAAATATCCATTTCAAACCTTTCATTTTATGTAATACCTTCCAAGAACAAACCACTAACTTTATACACACGTCCAATTCAACCATAGACTTAGACATAGACTATTGTGCACACTATTAATTTAATATACATTCTAATCTAGGTTAACGTTGTGCATTACAAGGCTCATATTACTATTTAGTTTCTCGTGTTAGCTACGCCTTTTGAATCAAGTGAGTATTACATAGCCCCTTTTACTCTTTTACACTTTTTGGGGTGAAACATGAACACTATACAAACTATTGCTTACATTTACACAAACTACACAAATACAAATCCTCTTTACATTCATGGGTGCAATTTGAGTTTTATGCCCGAGTGCTAGTTGTGCTAATTTTTGTGTGCAATTTATGTGCAATCATTAACTATTCAAGCCGACGGTAAATAATGATAGATCTATTGAGTCTGACAAACCCACCCAGAATGGGGTGATTGTTACCGACAACACAATTTTGCATTCTAGTTACAAATGTTTGATTGTAGTTGGTTACACAATAGCTGCTCTCCATAAATGCCTTATTTTATCATGTTATGTAAGGATTTGTTTATTTACAATCTATATGCTATCTATGTACAAACCTGTGTATGCTCACCAACTTTTTAGTTGACCTTATTTTATTCATGTTTCAGGTGCTAATGAGTGAGTTTGATCAAGGCATGCTACACATAGGCTTTGGACTTAGTTAAATTTAAATAAAGACTATTATGTATTTCGTTTATGTACTTGTTTGAATTTGATTGTGTTGAATTATTTGAAGTTAAATTTGATGATTAAAATATTGAAATCTAGTCAACCTTGTGCTCTTGAACAGTCTACATGTCCCGCCCCGATGTTTCCGCCCCGATGTTTCCGCCGTCGGTTGGGGTGTGACAATTTGTATATTTTATGGGTGTGCTAACCCCCTCGCAACCATCACAGGCCGTACCTCCGGTCCGAGTATTGGCAAGGTCTTTATACTCGTCAGTATAGACCCCTTGCATTTGTCATGAAGACTCATTCATTCCTCAGCCCCGTAGGCTTGGAATCTTTTACTCTTTCAGCCCCGTAGGCCTAGAGTTTACTCTTTCAGCCCCGTAGGCCTAGAATTTCACTTTTATTTTCTTTTCTTTATTGATATCCACCTTACAGGCCAGGTATCTCATTTCATTTGGGACTTTGAGTATCTTTGACTCACAGCCTCCCAAATGTATCAAGCATTTGTTTTCATTTCATGTATATGCTTGATTTATTTTCCCAACCAGTCCTCGCCTTAAAACTTCGTAACGGTTTTTCCACGATGCATTAAGAGGGTTTATATATAGGAAGTACTAGTGGCGTATCCACCACCCCTTTAACACTTCGTGAGTACTCCGTTATTTCATTTTAGGATTTAGACTCGTTCCATCATGCTTATTCATATTTGCACGTATTATCATGCATTCATATATTCATCATTCATTTCACGTATTCATACTCATCACATATTCATATTTATTATGCATGGTATACTTTCATCTCATATTCGTATTCGTCATATATTGTAAACTGGTATGATTTTTCTTCCAGAGCAGTACCTCCAACAAAGATGTCCCCATGAAAGAGTGACGGGTCTAGGAGAGATTTATACACCACTCTTTCCTTAGACAGGACATTCCATTTGTCAGATAACTACATACCGGTCGGATGTTCTCCTGTACTTTTACTATAATTCATTATTATTTATTAGTCTATACCCCTAAACATTCAAAATGGTTTCACCACGAAGTACAAAGAAGTTTATATATAGAAAGTACCAGCAACGTATCCACCACCCCTTGGATACGTCGTGACTACTCCATTATTCATGTTTAGTGTTTAGACTAATCCGTCATTATCATGTACCCTCGTCATATCACATATCACATATCATATATCACATATCACATAATCAAATCATATAAGCACGTATTTCACATAGTCGAGTCTAGGGTACGGGTCCGGTGTACTTACATTATCCTCAGGTAGTTCCTAAGTTCGTTCCTTGCTTTAAACGTTTCCCTGAACTCAAACCGCACTCATTGCGTACCACACTCGTAACCACCGCGCTCGTAACCGTCGTGCTAATCTTGCCTCGGTATGTGCGCAAGTGTGTGTGTTGGAGTTGTTGTTCTCATTTGAGCAACAATGTTCATCTATTTATAGGGCTGGAACATGTCCCGTAGCGGACCGCTACCGCCTCTTGCCAGCCGTTTTTCTTGCCCGCTACGTAGCAGACCGTCGCTACCCACTCCTTCTGCGTGATTCATTAAACACGTGTCACCTTCTCCTTGTCCGAACCAATTGATGCTAGCGGACTGCTAAGACATTGGTAGCTGTCCGCTACCACCTCTATTTTCAAATTCTTTTTATTTTCAAGTCCCTTAATTTTGGGCAAATTACTCTTTAGCCCCTGGATTTTCATTTCCTTCAAATTTTGGGATGTTACAGTTGCCCGGACACCACTCATGGAGTGATGGAATAAACAAAAACAATCAAAAGTCTATCATAGTATTATATCATCTATAATCTATTAATCCAAATCCAATAAGGCAATACCTTACAAGAAGGAACAAGAATAGTCAATAGACGGTGGCCACTTACCTGGGACGATGTGAACGGTGGTTTGCAAGTTGCGACTGCCATGGAGTGTGGATCCATGGAGGCAAGCAGGCAGCGATCAAGGCTACATCAATTCGTCCATTTTAAAAAAAAATACTATGGTTTGATATTGGGTTTTAAGTTTAAAGAGGCCCTACAATTATAAACATTAAAATAGCCTAATCATTATAAAAAAGGCCCAATATATTTTTAAGTTTTTACAAAAAGGACCCAAAATATAAAACCGATATTTAAAATTTTATAAAAAAGCATATATATGTACAAGCTCCGTAAAAGTTTTAGGCCCCCGAAAACGGGCCCTGGTCGACTGCCCGACTTGGCCTACCCCAGGGCCGGCCCTGAGAATAATCATAGAATAACAAGAAACTTAAATAAATAAAAGATTTCTCAATAAAATAAGCATTCAACTTCTTATGATTTGTTTTTTACTGTACTATTATAACAATCTTCACCTAAGCTAAAGTCATAAACATAGTCATTGTTATTAAAACTTATTATTGTAGGAAATTCTGGATGCTTCGTGCAAAAGATTTAACTTGGATTCTCTAACAATCGTGATAGTTCACTATCAAACTGAATTATATCGGGGGTACACGAATATTTAATCGGATAAAAACCATAGATTAAAGAACACAAAATGTGAAAGACTAGAAATACTTGATGTGGGAGAGAAGGTAGAAAGACTAGAGGAAAGGGCAATGCCCCTCCTGATACGATTCTAGGCTAATGCTGATAGACCAAGAAAGCATTCAACCTCTACAAAAGCATATCATCCAAGCTAATCATAAGGAAAAAGCCTCGCCGATGGTTCTCCACAAGACGAGTTCCTCGCCCTGATACTCGATGCTATGGGAATGATGCTACCCTCTTACGGACCACTGGACGAACATCTCAATTTTCAAAGTTTGAGAAAACCTGGTATTTTTGGCATAACTCCCAATCCGCTTTTCCTCATCTCGAACCTCCACTTTAGGCTAAGGAGAAAAGAGAGGCATCAGATTGCTTCTTCCTTCTTGAGGGGCAATCTAATAGGGAAGCCCCGCTTTTAGGGAAATGCTCTTGGTCTTCTTGCGATGTGGTCAATTCCGTCCTAGCTGTCTAGTCTACTTGTCTGAAAAGGATTCAATTCCTAAAAGGTGGTCCGATCGTGGAAGGTACTTCGAATTGAATAAAGGTGTGAGCGAGCGAGCTTATGTGCTGCTATGAATCGGATCTAGTAGCCCTAAATATTGAGGAGCAAAAAAGGAGCAAGATACGGCCAAAAAGCCGAAAATTCTCATGCAAGAACAAGCGTAGGCCTGTAATGAGCCCTTCGAAAACAAAGTTGCAATCAAGATCAGGGGGAATATTACATGTTCGTAAGAATATTCATCTTGTATAAGTATTCCAACATAATCCGTAAACCTATCATAGTAGCCTCATGTATACCCTCCTAGATATCTTCTACAGTTAGACATAATTGTTTAGTTAGTGTCTTATTGTCCATGCCATCAATCATCATGCAACTTGCTCGTCCTGACCTTTAGGTTCTTTTAAAACATGATGTATCAACAATGTTTGCATGTGAACCATCCAAATGTTTGCATTATGACAAACACTCTAAACCCCGCATATGCTAAAGCAAGGAATATACGAAGAATGATAATCAAGCAAGAAAAATAGTGAAAACAATCAATAACAACACAAGAGAATTGTGTTAAAACTCGGAGTGGGATGAAAAGCCACAAGTGTACTTATGAACAAACCATTACATTACAAGAAAATATCAAAAAACTTTCTATATAGGTTAACCGAATAAAGAACAACTTCCAAAGAGAACACTCTCTCCCAATAAAAAAAAATAAGGAAGAAGAAGAAGAATATGGGACTAAAAGATGGTTTAGGTGGCTAAGTGCATCATACTTGTACGGTGGAGAAACTTAATGGAATTAGAAATCAATATCATTTAGAAAATTCTAGAGACTATTTCTTGAAGAATAATTCTTGATGAATCTAAAACTTAACAAATAAAAGATTTCCAACAGAATAGGAAATGAAATCATTAAGATTTGTTTCCTTTGAGCACGATTTCAACACCAACTTATACTACCGCTATAATATAAAATAATTTTTTAATATTTTTTACCATAATTATAAGATATAACTTGATTAAGTTTTCTTTCTAGTTATTCTCTTTGTATTGTATCTATAGTTCATTAATAATTCATAATTACAGAGTTTTCATTATTATGTATGGTATATATAAGAGTTTTAGGGTATATTTGGTATGAGTTAATGCAATAAGCGAGGGAATGGAATAGACAATTGAATGGAATGTACAAGGCGAAAAAATGGATCATTACAATTCCATTATCTTGTTTGGTTACCCTATGTGATTGAAATGAATCATTACTTCGTGTTATTTGGTAGACAGAAAAATATTTTATGAAAAATAAAATATTTTTAACTAAGAAATTTAGAATATATGTCGGGCCATGGGCTGGGCCATGGTTTGGCCATGGGACGTGACAATGTTCGGGTCATGTGTCAGGACACGGTTTGGTTCATGGTTCAGGGCATGAGTTGGGTCATAGATCGGAGCATGAGGCGTGTCATGGATCTGGACATGGGCCAGGTAATAGTTCGCGTCATGTTTTGGGCCATGAGTCAGGGCATGGGTTGGGCCATGAGTCGGGGCATGGGTTGGGCCATGGTTCGAGTCATGGTTCGGGTCATTAATTAAACAAAATCGTTATGTTCCTTGAATGAATGAAAAAAAAATCATTAGAAGGGAAATAATCACATTTCCTATGTAATGATCCATTCTATTCCTATGTGAATAACAAACATGTTTTTTTTCATTCCAACACAATAACCCATTCCATTTCACCATACATTCATTCATACCGAACACTACCTTAAAGTTCTTTTTCTTTTCTCTTCTTTCACATCTTTCTCTACCGCTTTCGCCTCGATATCTTGGTTGCCCATCGACTCTTTTTAATACCTGTATTATATATATATATATCTATACTATACAATAAATAAAAGTTTTTGTATGCCACGTGTCGCCCCCATATTCATTCTCACAATTTTTTCCCGTCTCTCTCTCCTATTTAATGCATTTCTATCTTTTAATAATAATATATATTTAAAGAGAAAATACTAATTATACTAATAAAACACATTTATTTTAAATTATCTCTTATCATAAGAAACTTTAAAATTTAATTATATAACTTTTATTTTTAATCAGATAATAAATAAAAGTCAAATTATATTAAAAAATAATAATTAATGTATTTTTGAAACCCAATTATATATTAATTTTTACATATTTTGAATTTGTTTTCTATTCTTACTATATGTAATAAATTTTTACACATGAAAAATATATATAAACATAAAGATTTAAAATTTATATGTATTGATATATTTCACCCCGTGTGTAGACACATGATCTAAACTAGTATATATATATATATATATATAAAATTATGAGTCACCCGTTTCACAATTCCGGTCCGATAAGGTGACCGTTTCGATGTCCGTTTGACCCAACTCTAAAAACATTGGTTAACACATACACTCGTGAGTTAATTTTTTTTATATAATTGATAAATGTTGATGATATAATAATCTTCCATAATTAAATAATACGTATCCATAATTAGATTTATATTAAATATTTAAAAATGTATAATTTTAATATCACTATTTAATATGAGAGAGAAGTGAGAAAAACATGTTGATTATACATCAGAAAGTAACATGTACCCATAATTTAGTTGTTTATTTGGTAACTAGGTTAGAAACCCGTGTAATAAACAGGATAAATATAGAAATTATTAAATAGTTAGTAACTACAAAAAAATAAGCCTAATACAACTTTTTTTTGTTAGAAAAACGTTGCATTAGCTGAAATTGCATTAGATCGAATGCAACTTTTGTTACCTAATGCAACTTTTTTTCTAAAGAGTTGCATCCAAAAAAGGTTGCATTTGAAAAAAATAGTTGCATTAGTAACAACAAAGATTGCATTAGGTCTAATGCAACTTCACCTAATGCAACGTTTTTCTGACAAAAAAAAATTGCATTAGACTCATTTTTTTGTAGTAATCAGAAATAATTGAGAAATAAAATATTAAATAAAGTAATTATTAGTAAAGAAAATATTAAATACCTGAGATAAAATAAATAGGAAAAGAATCTTAGACTCACAAATTTAGTGTGTTAAATACGACTAAAAATTTATATTAGTCTGAATATAATATAGTAATATGAATATAATTATTTGTTTGAAATATAAACCGATCTGACTTCCCATTTTATACTACTTTTATTTAATTTTCAACCGTTTGACACGGTAAAAATAAAACATAACCCAAATTGACTGGTTAACAAGAAAATAGGTCAAAGTTGTCATATATACAAAACATATATAAGCATACCCAAAGAGCTAAAATAAGTCATGATATAAACTTATTTTAAGGAAAGTCTTAGGTGTCACTAAGGTGTATATACTTCTCAGCATAGTATTTAAAATCCTATGAAGTCATTTCCAACCGTGAGATCTAATAAATCATAACAAAGTTTTTTTAATTTGTAAATATATAATTAAAAGTTTTTTATTTTGATCCTATCTGCTTATAAAATTGTTTTCAGTTTGCAGTATTAATCAAAATATGATTGGACAATTTAATTAATGATAAACACAATTTTTAAATTCAAAAGATAAAAATTGAAACAACTAATTAATTAGTTACCTAAAATAGTGAAATTGATTATTAATAGAAAAGAGAGCCGAAAAAATAAGATTGATAAGGCCTAAAAATGTGATAAGTGTCCTCCTAAATTTTTATTTATTAGATAGTATATATATATATATATATATATATATATATATAGATACAGATTGTGAACTTTTTTTTATTCTAGGATAATTGGATTTCATTGGTGCAACACCAAGAACATCCAGGGCAGCCCATCCGAAAAGGAACCCTCAACTGAATAAACCTCATGACTTAGCCAGATACCTATTTTTTGTTGTGGCTAGGATTCGAATCCAAGACTTTAATTATAGGAACCATTACCCTAGATGACGAAGAGTTTCTGAAACTAGTTGATTGGCCTTACGTATGTGTATGCATATTTGCTTGTGCTTATTTTATTTTCCATAGTTTAAACCTTGCATACAGGGGGCACGTGGCAATGGCAAAGAAAAAGTTTAAATTAGAAGTTCATTAGGATATAATATATATATATATTCTTTAAATACTTTTTCAAGTGTAATAAAGCATATTCACATTATGAATTCGTAATACTATTCTTATCGTACTTAATTACTACTAGAAAATTGACTAACACCGACGGCTCAACGGATAGTAAAAAAATCTAAGAAAACTAAAATAATTTTTATAAATATCTGTTGTTGATCCATGAGCGTTGAAGAGTAGAAAAAAAAAACCAAAAGTATATTTTAAAATATCCGGCCATGACACGAGTCGGCAATCCGTCCTCCCTCGGTAAACTCTTTACCCACGCCATGTTTCTAGAGGAATTACCGGACACTGCCACTTTCACCGAAGGATATCCGTAGCCGAAAAGCCACTATTTTGCATAGTGAATTAGGATCTTGAACTTTGTTTTCGGTCCTTTATTTTCTTCTGTGCTCTATATCCATTAATCATGTCTGCCTAAACTTAACAAAGCAACGTACAACACTTGTATTAACTAATTGTGGTCACATTTTATGATTTCGATTTGCCAAATCTGTGTACGCTATTTCATGGCCCCGTTGCTCTCCTCTAGGTTTATTTTCCGGTTTTGGGATTCTTTAAATGTGCACATTGAAAGATAAAGATACGCCTCTCAAAAATAGAAATTAATTAATAATAGAGCTTATCATATGTACCACAGAAAGCAAGAAAAAAGCTTAGAGGTGGGAACAACGTGTACAACTTTTATTGCATGAGGTACAAGTCAGGATTAGATGAGAAAAGTTGAATCCCACACACATCATTCTGAAAAGGACCATCTTTAGGCTATCATTTTCTAATCCCAAACACATGCACACCCTATTTATACCTCTTCATCACCCTCTCACCCTCTCCACACATTTCTTTAGGTTCTTTCTCTTTCTCAACCTTCTATTAATTATTCCCAAACTTAGAAAACCAAATTAGAAGTTGTGCGTCTCATTCACAATTTACAATCTTTTCACTCTCTTTTAATTTAATGCATTGTGCTTGTTATAACAATCTTGATCATTGGCAAACAATGGTATATCATGCTCTTGAACATGAGGAGTTGTTCTCCCGCCGCTGCATGCTGGTTAACGGGCCAGTCATAGTAGGTGCTGGCCCGTCTGGCCTTGCAGTCGGCGCAGGACTCCACCAACAAGGGGTTCCCTTTGTTATTCTAGACCGCGCCAACTGCATTGCCTCTCTATGGCAAAACAAGACTTATGATCGTCTCAAACTACATCTCCCAAAACAATTTTGCCAACTTCCTTATTTCCCTTTCCCACCAAATTTCCATGAATACCCTTCGAAAAATCAGTTTATCGACTACCTTGAATCATATGCTAGAAAATTTGAGATCAGCCCGAGGTTCAACGAGTCGGTCCAATATGCTAAATATGATGAGACTTGTGGGCTTTGGCGTGTTAGGACCGTGACCGATAGTGGTGAAGTCGAGTATATATGCCGGTGGCTTGTGGTGGCAACCGGGGAGAATGCTGAGAAGGTTGTGCCTGATTTTGAAGGGTTGGATGAGTTCGAAGGAACCGTTATGCATGCTTGTGATTACCGGTCGGGTGAGGCTTTTGAAGGAAAGCGCGTCTTGGTGGTTGGTTGTGGGAACTCTGGCATGGAAGTATCTCTTGATCTTTGCCACCATAATGCGTTTCCATCGATGGTGGTTCGAAGCTCGGTTAGTTCCATATATTCTTATGTAAAACTAACCTAATTCTAGTGATTACATATATGCATCCATTGTGTTATTCTAAATCTTGTTTTCTTGATTATGATCAATAGGTTCATATACTACCAAGGGAAATAGGTGGGAAATCGACTTTCGAATTGGCAACCGCTCTAATGAAATGGCTACCGTTAAAGATTGTTGACAAGATACTTCTTGTTCTTGCAAGATGCACTCTTGGAAACCTTGAAAATTATGGTATAAAGAGGCCTTCAAAGGGTCCTTTACATCTCAAGAACACTAAAGGGAAAACACCTGTTCTTGATATAGGTGCATTACAAAAGATCAAATCTGGGAAGATTCAAATAGTCCCAGGAATCAAGAGATTCTCACCGGGTCGGGTTGAGTTAGTTAATGGAGCAAATCTTGAAATAGATTCAGTCATTTTGGCAACTGGGTATTGCAGCAATGTTCCTTCATGGTTAAAGGTAATAACTTTTGTGAAAATACCATTTATACCCTTGTGTATTAAATTTCAGTTTTTATTAATTTTCAAAATTTGTATAACTTTCAGAATTTGTATTATTTTTTCAGGAAATATAATAATTTTTTTTTAACTTGGAAATACACTAGCGACGGATTACCGATGGAAAATCTGCCAGTGATTCGTCGCTATTAATGCCATCGGTAATCAACAAATTACCCACGCCTGATTTCCTGACGAACTAACACTGACGGTCGCTAAAGACTATCACCGACGGAATCGTTGGTGGGATTTCTAGTAGTGTGAGCTAACATAAGCATTTTAAATTTCATAATATTTATTCAAAATTTGTATTAACTTTCTTTGTAATATTTTTTCAAGAAATATAATAAATTTATTTTTTACTTTTGAAATAAACTACTGACGGTTTACCGATCGTCGGTGATAGGTACTAGTGTATGTGTCATTGATAATCAAATTACCCATGCCTGACAAATTATCGCTGAAGACCGACCATCACTGATGGATTTCTGACAGAATCGTCGGTCGGTGATACTCCAGTTTTCTAGTAGTGTGAGCTAACATAAGCATTTTACAGGAAGACGGCTTGTTTTCGGAGGAAGGGACGCCCATACTACCGTTTCCGGAGGGGTGGAAAGGGAAAGCAGGAGTTTATGCAGTTGGGTTCACAGGAAGAGGTCTTTCAGGGGCATCTTTTGATGCCATAAGAGTTGCAGAAGATATTGGCAAGATTTGGAATCAAGAAACTAAACAAACCAATCATTATGTCACTTTCTTGCGATCAAAGATGCAATAAGTAAAAATATATATTTATAAATAAAAGTGTAATTGGTTAAAATTTGTATTGTTTAATTTTGGTTTTAAGTTTTGTATGCTGACTGGTAAAAATGTAACAAAAGAAAAACAGCCCTCTCCGGTTAAGTCTAGACTCCGAAGTTGTGTACAAAAAAGGAAGACGAGGCTTTTTCTTTTTCGGTTATTTTTGTATTTTATTTCTAATTAAGAAATATAACTTGTTTTCAGTTGTCGTTATATGCCAACCTTTTTTTTTCTCTATTTTGCCAAATATAGATATGATTATGAGTCGAACCAATAAATTAGACATATGATACCCGGGCCGGATTTAGGTGTGGATGACCGCCAGTGTTGTAAACATTGGTGTAGGCGGCCGAGTACTTGGTAGGGTGCCGAGACGATTTTCTTCAACTCTGTCTAACTCGGACAAATCGGTCAAAACGGATTTTAGCTGTTTTTCACCGATTGTTGTTGGGTTTTCATTATTTTTCACGGAAATACATTGGAAGACGAGAATTAAATCATTGCTTCGTCTGTAATATTAAAGAATGAATATCAATTTTTGAAATAATTTAGTATTTGAACGTGTATCTCTTTAATTTATATTGATATTTACATATTTTGTTAGAAATATTAGTAAACTTATGATATTTGACATATATACAATTTCCCGAAAAGTAATATCTTTATAATTTACCATATCCAAGTACTCGCAACTCTCAGTCGACCGACCTGACAGCGTCTAACGACTTTTGTAAAATTGGTGACAGTAAATATTTATTTTTATGTATACAGTGATACCTTGTGTAGTTTTGGAAGATAACATCATATATATTTTTTATGATGACAAAGGGCATGTAGCCCAATGGTACCAAGGTGTTAGAATAGTGTTCTTTAAAAGTTCTTGAGGATTCAAGTCCTATAATGAGCAAACGGTGTATGTGTTTGTCAGGTTAAGCGTAAAAGAAAGAGAATGGGCGAATTTTAAAGTTGTTTCGGTGATTACCATTGTGTCTATTTCTTAATCATAAAGTGTACATTATTATTGGAATTTTTGTCACTTTTGGTTAATTTCGGTGACCCAACCCGATAAACTATTCCTCAAACATTCAAAGAACAAAACATAATACCGGTAAAAACAATATGTGTAGTGTAGCCACTTATGATACATATATACTAAAGAAAAAGGAAATGGATATATCTTACAATACAAGGCCGGGCATCACATTAGTGGTGCACAAAAAAACCGGTTTTTTTTTAACCCGGTCCAAACCGGCAAACCGGTTTGGCTTAAACCGGTTTGGGCCAAACCGGTTCGGGTTGTCCAAAAACCGCCGGTTTGAAACCGGTTTGGAGATTTCAGGAGGCGATCGGTTTAGGGACCGGTTCAACCAAACCGGTTTGATAAACCGGTTTAAAAACCGGTTTTTGAGCTGGGCAAAAAATAGCCGTTGGGGTCGATTTTGGCCCTTTTTTTGGAGTTTTTTGCACCCTTAAAACACTATAAATAGGTGGGGGTGTTTAGGGTTGATCACACCTCTCTTTATACTCTTTAATCTCTAAAACCGCTCTTTAACCGCTCAAAAACGCTCTCTAAACTCTCTCTAAACTCAAAAAAAAAAGCATGGCAAGTTTTGGTGTTGGTGGTTCCTCAAACGAAGTTACCGTTGTGGAAATTCGAGCAACAACGAGAAATCCGGCAATTTGGTGCAATTACGATCTATGTTTGTTGTCAAACGGGAAGGAACGTGCTCGGTGCAAGATGTGTGGTGCGTTTTTGGGGAAAGATTCAAACACTAGTTTGAAAATGCATATGGAAAAATCTTGTCCGTCATTGAAGGGAATTCCAAGTGAAGGTCAAGCCTCGATGACAAGCGAAGGAGGAATTTGGAACTTTGATCCAAATATTGTTCGAGATCGAATGGCGAGGTTAGTGATTCAAGAAGGATTGCCGTTCAACCACTTTGACAATCCGCGCTTGACAAGGATGATTCAAGAGACACTCCAACCTCGTTATCACCAAGTAAGTCGCACAACCCTTAGACGAGATTGTATAAAAATGTGGAAAAAAGCAAAAAAAGAATTAATTTTGGGTTTTGAAAATTTGCAAACCGGTGTAAACTTAACCACCGATGTTTGGTCGGCTCCACATGGTATACCCGATTCGTACCTTTGCGTTACCGCGCATTGGGTTGATCCCAATACGTGGCAAATGATGAAGCGTACAATCGCTTTTGACTTGTTTGAATATCCACACAACGGCGAAAATTTATTTTATATATTGGATGGTGTTATTAACGAATTTAAATTACAAAATAAACTTTTTTCAATGTCTTTTGATAATGCATCTAATAATACAAATGCGGTTCAAAAACTAAAAATTAAATATAAACCCGTTTGCAACGGCGTTTTTTTCCATAGTCGATGTGTCGCACACATCATTAACTTGGCGGTGCAAGCCGGGCTTGCAATTGAAGAGGTTTCAAACTTAACATATACTTTTCGACAAATGCTTAAAGATATTTTTAGTAACAGAAAAAGATACCATGATTATATTAAATTTTGTCGTGATACGAATCATCTTTGCTTAGGCCCGAATTGGGACGTCGAGACAAGATGGAACTCGACTTATATTATGTTTTATAGCGCTTTACGACAAAGAGAAACTTTAGAACTATTTCATGATATGTTTGCCTCAAAACCTCGTCGTAAAATTCAAAAGTTTTCGTCTCCAAATTGGGATATTTTAAAAGACGTAACCGAATTGCTTGAAGTTTTTAAAACCGCCACCACTTTTTTATCCGGTGTTTATTATCCCACAAGTCCATTAACACTAAAACAAATATATTTAATGGCTAACAAGTTGTCTGAGCTTGAAAATAAAAGCGATCTTTTTACAAAAATGATAGAACCGATGAAAGAAAAATTAGTGAAATATTTTAAAGAAATGCCTCCCGTTATAACTTGCGCCGCCGCGTTAAACCCTACCATAAATGTTTACGGGGTTGAAACCTTGATTGATAGAATTACTTACGCTTTGAATTTGGATAGTGAAGACATCTATTTTGCACAAGGCACAAAAACATATTTTAACAAATGTTTACAAGATTTATTTGATATTTATTTACATAAATATGGTACAACTCCGACTCCACATGATACAATGGGTACATCATCAAGTGGTACCTCGAGAGATGTTAATTTGAATTTATATAACGAAATGTTAAATGAATTTAGTAAACGGGCTCGAGGTACCACCCCGAGTAGCGAACTCGGAAGGTATATTGGCACAAACTTTTTAGCGTTTATGCCTCCTACCGTTTTTGAGGATTTTGATATTTTGGCATGGTGGAAAACAAACGAAGCTTCGTTTCCGATTCTTTCCGCCATGGCCCGTGATGTACTAACCGTCCAAGCTTCCACGGTAGCTTCGGAATCTGCGTTTTCTTTTAGTGGCAGGGTATTATCGATACGAAGGACTAGACTCACACCCCTAGCGATGGAAATGTGCATTTGCTTGAAGGACCATTTGGATGCGATGGATAGGATACAAGACCAAACTTCTCTCGAAGATGAAATTCAAGCCGAAGAAGTTATACACAACAACGAGGTTGATCTTGGAATATCCGAACCCGTCACGGATGAGGAACTAGCCGAAGATGCAAGGCTACGAAGCTCTAGTTCCGAAGACAACGCACAAGAATAATCAATCAATATTCCAAAAAATAAAACGTTGAACTTAATGTTTTATATTTGTTATATTTTTTGTAATTTTTTACAATTTTATCTTGTCATGTTTTTTAATTTCCGAACTTTCCAAATATTAATAAACGTTGAACTTTATGTTTTAATTTTGTTATATTTTATTATGGATTTTATATTAAAAATATAAAATTTATTTGGATTTTTTTTTTTTTTTTTTATAAAAACCGGTTTAAAACCTACGCGAACCGGTTTGACCGGTTTACATATTTTCATTACTCGAACCGGTTTAACCCGAACCGGTTTGGGCCCAAACCGGTTTTGACTTTTCGTTGACCAAACTGGTTCGGGTCGGGTTGAACCGGTTTGGGTTAAAAAAACCGATTTGTGCACCACTACATCACATAATGGTCCAGCATTTGGTAGTTAATAAAACATATGGGCTCTAGGTCCAGAAGCTGGTCCACACAAGGGGGCCACTGCTATTAATCTATAGCTTTATTCTCGTGACTCAAATTTGTAGGGGGGGGTACTCCTACATTTAAGAATAGTAACTTTACATAATGTTAGTTAGAATGGAATGGAATGGAATGAAATGGTGTAGTATCCTCATCCTTTTGGTCACAAACATTAGCCATTTTAGTCACTTTCATCAAAAAACTTATTTTTTAGATTTTTCGTCCATGACTTTTCAAAATCGAGCCATTTTCATCCCTGTGGTTTGGCCATTTTAGTCACTTTCATCTAAAAACTTTGTAGATGGAGGTAGTCAGGTGGATGAAAATGGCTAAATTTTAAAAAGTCGGGGACAAAAAAGCTAATTTTTTTTTGGATAAAAGTGCCTAAATGACAAAACTATAGGGACGAAAATGACATTTACTCTATAAGCAATCATTTGCAACTGTCAAAACGGCCACGAACGCGCTTTTGGGAAGAACAAAAGTTATTTTATTTGACTTAATAGTCAAACGTGAATTTTCTTGAAGGGGCATGTGATGCCACCAGACACAAGCACAAGGTACATAAACACATGCAAAATCTATCATTTATGTTTCACATATTCCACTATACCTACAACAAACAATTCTTTCAAATATTCATCTAAATGTTTTGCCCACAGGAAAGATAAATAAAATATATAAATAAAATGGAAATAAGAAGATATAGAGACAACCCATATGACTCCCCATACTGTATATTCAAAAACATGCAGCCCATCTACATTTGTTTATGTTATTCTGTTTGCACATCAAATGGTCCAGATTTTTGTTCAACATATGCGAAGATTTTGACCTCAACTCTTGCAGTGGTGTTCCAGCTTGCAACATAGGAGTTGCTTGTGTCTTTTTCCAATTGGAAGTTATAAAGATTTTAGCTTTTCAATCTTCACAACTTGTTTGTGCACTAGATTCATTTATGAATAAACACAGAATGCCCATTCCTACCAGGAGTGTTGTGTAGGGTTACATGTTTGGCACTTGTAAATGTATCCTAGTTCTGCAGCTTTAGTTTAGAGACACAGATTGGTAAACTAGCTTGTTTGTTATCATATGAAATAATTCATCAATAGCCACTTGAAAATATAATATGTAACTTAGTGTCATTTCAGATTGTTAATACACCAAAATTTACTGTTTGTTCTTTGTTCATTACTTACTTTAGAGACACGTCTTTATCTAGACAACATTTTAAGGTTTTAAATAGTTAAGAAATTGATTTAAAGGTGGTCTTTGAACTTAACTTCCGTTGAAGCACTACTAGAAAAGGACTTTCAATATTTGGTCCTATGAATGTCTTAACAATATGGTTTCCACTTATTTGCTCAAAACGTGTGAGTTAGGAAACCTATGATGCACATCATTGACATAAGTTTTGGCGTAAACTCTTGAAATGATCATTTCTTGACACATTTCCGGTAAAATAGAGCTTGGTGGAGATGTAATATAGTACAAAAATGCGATATAGTACAAAAATATTTACATTTAATCTAAAATATTTGTAGTGTCATTGATACATGATAGAGGCCCATTAACAATGAATAGTGGTCTTATCATCACACAGTCATTAACACCTAAATTACTTATTTGGCTTAAAAATAACTTGGTCCAAGACTCCAAGCTAAAACAAGTAATTAGACATATGATAAGACCGTAAACGGTATTGGTGGACTTATCATCATATATAAGTCATTAGCACCTATGTGATTTGTTTTGATCTAAAATAAGTTGGTGTAACCTAAAACAAAGCGTATTAAGAAAATTATTATTTACTTCTCGTTATTAATATGTTTGTGATTACCAACGGATTATCGATGAGCTTGATTTTGTAGATCAGCGAGCGATGGATTATCCTTTGTGAAGACATCGGTGATTTTACTTAGTTAAAACAAAAGGCGCGGAGAAACATAGCAACGCCTTTTTTCCCAGAATCTCTTTGTCTCTTAATGAACCCTAAACCCTTTCCGCATGTTGCTCATTGGTCGTCGCTCATTGCTAAATCGAACCCCGTCGCTCATCCCTCCTTGTGTTCTCCTGTGAACTTAACTTTGATTGCCATCACGACATGACCATCCGCCACCGTAAGCTCTCTCACTTAAACTGTGTGTGTGTGTTCATCCACTTATCGTTTATATTTCTCACATCGCCTCTCTCTCTCTCTCTTTGTGTCCATGTGCCCCCACCTCTCTCTCTCTCTCTATGTGTGTCTATGTGTGTGTTCATCCACTATCGTCTCTATCTCTCTCTCTCTCCATGCCCCACTTGTTTGTGTTCATCCACTGTAGTTTTTATTTCTCACTTCGCTGATCTCCCTCTCTCTCCCCCTCCCTCTCCCTCTCCCTCTCCTTATTCCTCTCTCTCTGTCCATATGCCCCCTCCCCCCGTCCATCCACCACAATCCATTTCTCGCACTTCGGATCTCACTCAAACACAAGTAATTAAGCTTAGATTATGTATTTCATTTGGTAATTTTGATCAAACTTTTTGTTGCTACCACTCAAAAACTTGATGTTGTATAAGAAATTTTTTTTATTGTTTTTGTTGCTAATTACATTTATTTTGTTCCACACAAACTTTTTGTTGCTACCATGAATGAAAATTCCTTGTTGCCAGTGTCCAACTCGTACGTGCATGCAGAGACCGTACTTGTTTGAAAGGGTACAAGCAGTATTAGGACTTAATTAAATGCGACCCATTTAATGAGCATACGGCCCGTACGTTGGCCGAGACTGAAACCCTAAATGGAGCCTATTTAAGCAACATGAGGGCTCTATGGTCTAGGATTCACAATTTGGGAGGCTGGACACGTTTTTTAGAGCAGGAGGGAGGATCTGAACTTGAAGAGGCTGAGGGATTGAGGATTTGGCATTCTGATTAGTGTATATGCGTGTTAACCAGCTTGGTTTGCTTATTCCATTCCATTATTATTCACTTTCTAACCATTTTTGTTTCTGGTTTGTGTTTGATTTACGTCACTATGGCCGGCTAAACACTTTATAGCTGTTGGATGAGATGATTCTTTGTTCGGTTTCACGTTAGGATTGGTTTTTATGTTGTGGTTGTGTAATTTCATTCAGTTTCTTATCATGAAACTTGTGATGTTTATGTTTGCATGTTAGTATTTGTTTTGAAAGTGACTATGTGGTCTTAATTGGTCTTCCTACGAAGTTATGCATGCTCGGCTAACTAATTCTATCTTTAGGGTTAAAAAGTGCACTTATAACCTAAGGATTGACACCTTAATAAGTAATAGACAATTCAAAAATAAAAGTGGTAAAACTTGTGAACTACCTAGGGAATAAATCTGAATAAAAGGGTCTAGGAAGTTGATAGGGTTTTCTTTAACAGTCTAATCGCAGACTGTAAATCGCTATGCATGTGGTGCTTATCTGTCTAGATCAATTAGAGAGGTTCTATGTTATAAAAATTGGTAATAAAGTTAGCTTCACTTATTTAGGATATTAGTGTGTGTCAATAGCATGAACTCCTTGGTTTTGTGGGATTAACACCTTGTCTGATTTAACATTCGTTCTAGCACTTCACACACTTTTTAGTTCTTAAAAAAATCATAAAAATAGTTTTCATAATAAAATCAATCTCGTCTGGCATTCCAACTTATATGATTCGAGTCTTATGGTTATCTCCTAAATCTGATTTCTAAAAGCTTTCTTGAACTTGTTCTTTGTTCTCTATCTATAATTATTGGTTTTCTAAACAATTCCTATTGAATACTGATAGAGGATCTAGTATTAGGAGCCAGCGTGTCCACATATTGATATGCGTTCTTACCATTCTATTACCACGCCGCGATAGGTATATTTGCCTATACATGTGTAGTTGGTGTAGTGATGATTACCATTTAAAACTAAACTGGTGCAAGAAATTTCCTAATAAATTTATGTTAAGAATTGCACACGTCAAGTTTTTGGCGTCGTTGCAAAGGACACAGTGATTCTAAAAACGATCCAAGTTAGTAGTTTAACTACTTTTTTTTAGTTTAAGATGCATGTGCCATATGTGTTATTTAAGCCTTTAAGATAGTTGGCTTAGTGTTCATTAGGGTTCGTGTGTGCCTAGATCGTCTTGGGACAGTCTAACACCGCCATTTGTTGAATACGAGTGTGAGTTCCACAAGCACCAGAAGGAGAACACAAACACATAAGTCGAGGAGGATGAATATTCAGAGGGGCATGAATACTCAGAAAAGGAACTAGAAGTGATACCGATGGCATATCAAAGGACGATTGTTAGTGCAAGTCCGGGTGTAGCAAGACCAACTGTGCAAGAAAACAACTTTCAGATCCCGCCTCAAATCATTAAGATGATACAAAACACTGGTCAGTTTGATGGCCTTACCGATGAAGACCCAAATGCTCGTATCTCATATTTCTTAGAAGTGTATGATACTTACCGAATCAACGGTGTTTCTGAAGAAGCAGTCAAACTGAGACTATTTCCATTTTCTTTCAGAAGAAAAGCCAGAGCGTGGCTAAGTTCTTTACCATCCGGAGTCATCACTACATGGGCCATTATAGTTGAGAGAATTTTGTTGAAGTACTTTCCGCCATCGAGAACTACTCAATGCAGAAATAAGATCCATGCTTTCGTCCAAGATGACGAAGAAACATTGTACGAAGCATGGAAGAGATTCAAGAGTTGCAAAGGAAATGTCCTCATCGTGAATTGGTACTTTGGCTTCAAGTTCAAAGATTTTACAATGGTTTGCACCCACAAGCTAGACAGACGGTGGACACAACCGCATGTGGCATCTTTAGCAATATGAGTCCAACAGAGGCATATGTGTTATTAGAGAAGCTAGCCACCAACAACTATCAATGGCCGACAACTAGAGCTCATCTACCGACACAAAAAGCAACGATTGGGTGTATATGTAAGGGTTGTATTGGTTGGACCTAAACATTAAGCGGAGGGGTACATTACATGGTCGTTCAATGATACGGGACCAGATGAGTGACGCACGCAAATGAGTCTACAAAAAGGCCTACTAACGCAATGGAACAGTGTTTCATATGAGGGCTTTACGTCCACCGTCCTTCGATCCTAAAGCCATATTGTGCACAATACTATTGACCAGGTACGCGTTAATTTTATATTAATCTATTATATATTACAGTTTACTTTATATTAATTTATTAGTCATTTTTATAACAGTTTTGAAACAAACCTAGTTGGAGATCCCACTCCATAGCTCGTAAGGCCAATGTCACACCCCGCCAAGGCGGAAACGCGAGGCGCGACGTTCATGGTTTTTCAAAGCATATAATTATTGCAAACGCATACATACAACTGGATACATAAATTAAGTTAAGGTTTTACAGCCCAAAATAGTAGTTGAAGTTACAAAATATTAAGATTTTGCAAATATGACCCGAACATTACAGGTTATACAAGAAAAATCTTCAAAAGTAGTATCCATCATGTATGCATGAACCCTACGTAGCAATACCCTTGCTATCACGATTAGTTTCCTGAAAAACATACTTGAAAATGTCAACACTAGGTTGGTGAGTTCACAGGTTTCATATATGAATACAATGAGCAAACCAATTGCATGAAAATGATTTTACGTATATGATAAGCAAAACAAGTAATGTTTGACCCATTTGTAAACTAGCTAGGAATACAAATAATATGTACATACATGAGGCATAACCAAACCAAGACCAGGTGTTTTGCCCCTCACTCGTACCTCACGAGCAATATTAGAACACTATGCAGTCATTTGGCCAGAGGGACCCATGGTTAGCGCGACTAACCATGACCGGGGGTGTCAGACCCAATAGTACTATCCATAGAATCTCAGGCTAATCTGTAACTAATGGTTATAAATATGATGGTCAGGGGACTTTAAGAGCTCCAAATGTATCAACTCATGCATACATAAAGGTCGGGTCTTGTTTTCTTGTTATCATATAAAAATAGTTATAAGTATGTTCTTCCCCCAAATATTGAAAACAGTAAAAAAAAGGGGCCGTGAAACTCACCTTGAGTTTGTGTATGTTAGCAACGATAATTGTTCCAGTCAAACTTGACTATTCGTACCCTAATTACAAAAAGGGTAATTCTTGTTAAGACCGAACGTCTTATATGCAAATTGTTCATCAACTTAGTAAATCTGATTGCTTTTGTTTAAAATATCTTCTTAGTTTTTCAACACTTGTTTCGTTATAAAACAGTTCTGAGTTACTGCCCAATGGGACTGATGAACAGGTATCGAAACTACTTAGTTTCGATTGTATCAGAACAGATGTCGAAACTTCCTAGTTTCGATTGAGCAAACTGGGTATCGAAACTTCCTAGTTTCGATTGGGCAATAGGTATCGAAACTACCTAGTTTCGATCAAACAGGCATCGAAACTCTAGTTTCGATTGAGTAAACAGGTATCGAAACTCCTAGTTTCGATTGAGTAATAGGTATCGAAACTACCTAGTTTCGATCAAACTGGTATCGAAACTCCTAGTTTCGATTGAGAAATAGGCATCGAAACTATAGTTTCGATACTGTCATTTCGTTTTGACAGAATCAGTCCTGCATATTTTTATGTTTCAAACTTGAATTCGACACACCTTTCTTGTTATCTTACTTGCGTTCGAACGATTTGTGTGTTTAGCTACGGTTTTAAAGAAAATAATATGGATGGTATCGAGTTTTTACCTCTAAACAGAGATGATGATTTTGAGAGAAAACAGAGAATGATCTTGAGTTCCTTAGCTTGATTCTTGAGAAAACCACTTGGAATTCTTCTTTTAGCGCACCGAAATATGGTGGATTTTGCCTTAAACTGGACTTCGACTTGAAGGAATGTGGGGAAATTGCCGTAAGAAAATGAGGAAAATGAGTGAAATTGTGAGATTTTGAAACTGAGGAGGTATGGTTTTATCTGAGTTTTCTCAGGTATGGTATTGGATATGGGTCGCAGGGAGTGGGAATGGAGTATTCCCTGGGATTTTGGTCGAGAAAGTCAAGGGTGGTTTGGGTTAATAATGATTAGATTTAAGAATTAATTTATTAATGGTATTAATATCAATTAGAGTTTTTAAAGGGTAATTTAATTCGGTTTAGATTTTTCACGGTATTATAAATTTAACCAGTTTATAGCTCGTTGATGAAAAATACTGAAATCTTGGATTGTATAATTCGTTGAGGTGATTATTTGTAGGTATAGATATTTAAAGTTGACGCTACCAGGTAATATCTTCGAAAGAGTTCGTTAGTTTACTTTTACGTATTATATATATATTCTAGTCTAAAAATGAATTATTGTCCAACGTAAAGTTCGTGTAATATATATGTCTAGATATTTTTCTTGGTTATTTAATTTAATCACTAACGTTCGTATTTAGTCTGGTTATACGGGTATGTGAACCGGTAACTCCTAGAATTACCAAAATATGAAATGAAACAATGTACGGCTTTTCTTAGACTTTAATGTCCTAATTTATGCAATTAGGTAAATCACGAAAACAAATATAATATAAACTCGTTTATATCGTGTACGGATGTTGACCTGAAATGTCGGGTGTCACATTCTTCCCATGTTAAAAGAATTTCGTCCCGAAATTCAATTCGTGTCTTCTTGAATTGGTGTATCCTTAAACAAGGAGGGGTATTTCTGTGACACCCAGCATACCAGGTCAATATCCATATTTCATAATTGCACGTTCATTAATTATATTTCCTGGTTTATAATTTTGACATAGTTTTGTCATGGAGTCTAGCAAAGAAACAAATATTATACTTTAGTAATTTTTAGAATTACTAGGAAGTAAACGGTTATAACCCGCAAGGAACGTCGTTGGTGATTAACAAATCTTTATTCCGGAAAAGTCTAGTAATACGCTTTGATATAAAACATATATATTGGTGACAAGATCATTAAAAAAATGAACAACGATATCAGTTCATGATGACGAGTTATTATTACGAGTGCACGTATATATTATAGTTAAACATTTACTATGACGTGTTAAATTAGTGGATTATTGAAAAATAATCAAGATACAAAATATGTAGGGTTTTAATAATAAAAGTTCATATATCGGGTATTAGATCACGGGAGCGCCTACCGGGTATACCCTACCTAAGAGCCACCCATTCACCAAATCCATCTAATTGTCATAATGTTGTGTCATAAGAGCCATCCTTCATTGAGTGTTAGACCAACTAATGGTCAAATCCATTCTATCATCATGAAGGATAATGATGATGGAGTGTTGAAGCCTCCAACACTCAAACTCTCTTTCCATATATATAAATATATACACATACGACACACACACATGCATACACTGTAACATCCCGAGTTTTAGAGTGCGAAAGAATTCACGAGAAATTAAAACTTATAAAAAAAAAAGGGGTAGAGGGCTTGGGCCGGAGTGTATGGGCCGAAAAGGGCAAGGGTTTGGGCCCTTATAAGTCTCAAGACCAGCCACAACCCTCATTTGCAACACCATTTTCGGAATTCTAGAGAGAGAAAGCGAGAGAGAGCCTAGAGAGAGAAAGTCCCGGTTTTCGGAGTAAGCTTCAAGGAGCATTAGCAAGAGTCTCGTGAGTGTTTATCACCAAAAGGGAAGCGATTTCAGGTAACCATTTGTTCCAGATCTGAGTTTTTGTATGAGTTGGGTTTTGAAATAAAATCGGGTAAATGTTAGATTTTTACGTTTAAAAATGGAAACAAAGTATAGATCTAGACTCTCGGTTAGAAAACACAAGTTTTCAACGTAAAAAGTTTGGATCTTGACGAGGTCGGATCTGCATGCAAAGTTAGGGTTTTGTGGGGAAGATGACTGAGCTGAAGGGTATCGAAACTAAGTAGTTTCGAGTCAGGGGCAAGCATCGAAACTAAGTAGTTTCGAGTCAGGGACATGTACCGAAACTAGGAAGTTTCGATAGGGTTGCATGTATCGAAACTAGGTAGTTTCGATAGGTCAACGTGTATCGAAACTAGGTAGTTTCGATAGGTCAACGTGTATCGAAACTAGGTAGTTTCGAGTGGTCAGCATGTACCGAAACTAGGAAGTTTCGATAGGGTTGCATGTATCGAAACTAGGGAGTTTCGATAGGTCTACAGGTATCGAAACTAGGTAGTTTCGATGAGTCTGATATGTGACGAATTGTTATGATTGTTCAGATTGTGTGAGATTCCAGTAGGACATCCCCGCTAAGATACCAGGTGAGTTCTAATCCCCTTTTTGCCTTCTTTAGGGGTGGTGTGCATACTTAGTGTAAAGTGTTTATTATATTTTATATATTATAAACTGAAGAGAAAAGCCATGTTTTAGTGAAAGGTTTAAAAGAGGCAAAAGTATGTTTTCAGTAAAGTAAGATATATCATTTGGCAAGCGTTTACTATATTTTCATATACATAAACAAAGGCATGATATATGTGCTAGTATGTTTTCAGTAAAGTAAGATATATCATTTGACAAGCGTTTACTATATTTTCATATACATAAACAAAGGCATGATATATATGATAAGCTATGTTTCAGAAAGTAAGATGTATTTTATGATAAGCTATGTTTCAGAAAGAAAGATGTATTTTATGATAAGCTATGTTTCAGTAAAAGCAAAGATATATCATTTGGCAAGCGTTTACTATATTGTTATATACATAAACAAAGGCATGATATAAGTTAAGCTATGAACAAGATTTACAGAAAGATTTATGAAAAGTAAAGTGAACAGCTTTCCTTCGGGAATGAGTACCAGTTTGTAAAGGTCCTTGGGACAGATGTTACTTGTACAAGATGTCAGATATGGGTTCCACCCATTAGTAAGAACCTTTGTGGTTCGTTAACAGTTGTACAATTGGGATGAGTGACGGCGGTTGCTCGGGAGGTCCACGCAACCTCCCTGTTAAGCGGTATTGTCGGTTCATGGATAGTGAGCCATGGGGGCATTGACCAGGGTATTGTCGGTTCATGGATAGTGAGCCATGGGGGCATTGACCAGGTACTCGTCGGTTCATGGATGAATCCATGGGGGCGGTACAGTAGTGACAAGGAATTGACGGATAAGCGGTATTGTCGGTTCATGGTCGTTGATCATGGGGGCATTGACCAGGTACTTGTCGGTTCATGGATGTAAGCCATGAGGGCAGTACAGTAAAGAGGAATTGACGGTTTATTATACGTTTTAAACTGTTTGAAAAGTAAAGTGTGTTAAGTTTAGCCTTAATGGCAGTATATATGTTTGAAAAGTAAAGTGTGTTAAGTTTAGCCTTATTGGCAGTATATGTGTTTTAGTAAATCTTTTGTAAAATTGATTTAAAGTAAACGTTAGAACTCATTCAGCGTTGCTGATTTTTAGTATGCACATCAGTTAAGTGTAGGTGGCAGTAGATGGAAGGGGATGCTTGGCTTGGCGAGAAGAGTTACCCGAAGACCAGAGTCTGGCATCCTGTCTATGTTATTGTGTTAGTTGATTCAGACAAGTTTCAGTTTGTATGTTGACAAGTTATGTTTAGACATGTTATGTATTTCCGCTGCGCATGTTGAAGTTTTAAATCGTTTCCGCTGTGTTAATGAATGTCTTATGATTAAGTTCTATGTGTTGATGAGTAAATCCAATAAGTGAGGCCTTTCAGGAAAGGGGCCTTACAAGTTGGTATCAGAGCCATAGTTTGAGAGATTTGGACATCCCCGATGTCCAGACTTAAACTGAGAATGGGACAAGTAGCGGATGCCAGTAACGGGTAACTCAAGCCAAAGCACCAGAAGTGTATAGTAAGTAAAGTTTCTTTCCTAGTTTTAGAGTGTCAAGATAAGAATAGAGGCTTTAGTGGAATCATGGAAGTGAATAAATAGAAAACAAGAAGTGATGTAATGGTTAATTGCAGATGGCCAGTGTATATTAACAGCTTACCTTACTTATTGTGTTCTACATATTCCCTAGCATGATGAAATTAAATTCCTTTGTTTTCTATCTTTCAGTTAGAGATGGCTAGACGTAGAGGAACTAGAGGAGGTGGAGGAGGAAGACGTGGTGGGCGTACAAGCCACCGCGGTGGAGCTAGTACAAACCAGGAGATTGAGGGGAGTGTTCACACTACCCATACCAATACGGTAGTCAGTCAACACAATGTTGAGCATGCGGCAGGGGATGATCAGACATTCGAGTTCGAGCCGGTCGTGCAAGCAGCTCTTGGCCGTGAATTTACCCGACTGCTAAAGGAAACCTTACCGGCCATACTAGACGAAGCCTTGAGGAAAGCCAAGGAGGACCCTAACACAACCCCAGTCACTGAAAGGCCTGTGGTGCTTCCAGCTATGGGAGGACCAAATTCGGTAGAGAACGTTGCACCGCTTGCTCGCGGCTGTGATTACAAAGCATTTCGAGGTTGTGATCCGCCTGTACTTACTGGGGAGAAAGAAGCAGCTGATACTTTAGACTGGATTAACGGTATGGAGTCGACCATTCGCCTTAGTGAATGTCGACCGGAACAAACAGTTATGTTCGCTGCAAAGTCGTTAAAAGGGGAAGCAGCACACTGGTGGGAAACTGTGAAACAGGCTAAGGGCGACCAAGCGGTCGAGCTAATGAGATGGAATGATCTGAAGGCATTGGTAACTGAGAAGTTTTGTCCTAAGAACGAGGTCCACAAGGTGGAAAGGGAATTCTTGACTCTGCAAGCTGGACTTATGACTCACCGGCAATACACTTCTAAGTATAATGAATTGGCACGTCTGGTGCCTCATCTTGTGACAACTGAAGAGAGGAGGATTCATTATTATGTTCAAGGGTTACCTCCGAAGATCCGTACTTTTGTCAAAGCCAACACACCGAGTACCTTTGAGTCGGTGGTTGTTCTAAGCGGCGTCGTGTATGATGACATCGCTTCTACTGAAGTTATCCCTGAGTTGCCCAAGAAGCAAGCAGTCAAGCGAACTGGTGAGGATCTCCAAGGTCCTGGTGAGAGAAGAGCAAGGGTAGAAGCTGAGGGCCTATGTGGCAAGTGCGGGAAGAAACATGCAGGAGAATGTAAAGCTGGACAGGTAGGATGCTTTAGGTGTGGCAAGTTCGGACACCAGTCACGCGACTGTCCAGAAAAGCCTAGATGCCACAACTGTGGAGAGCAGGGACATTTCAGCCGGGAATGTAGAAAGCCCAAGGAACCGGAAGCTGGAGGATTCGGAAAAGGAAAAGGTGCAGCGAAAGAACCCTACATGAACAAAGCCCAGGCGAGGGTCTACCAGATGACTCAGTAAGGTACGTTGCAAACTTTTATACATGTTACAGCAAGTTTATATTATTGATTTCCTCAAATGATTAGCTAGCCCCATTAGTTTAGATGCCTTAGAATTTGAGATCGCCCCAGGATAGGCCCCGTGGTAGTTAATCACAATGGCCTTCATGACCAAGCTGCCTTGCATAGCTACGGTTCATGCCACCCATTCTGTGATTAGCTATCAGTATAGCTTATGGCAGGTTTCGAGGACGAAACCTGTTGTAAGGAGGGTAGACTTGTAACATCCCGAGTTTTAGAGTGCGAAAGAATTCACGAGAAATTAAAACTTATAAAAAAAAAAGGGGTAGAGGGCTTGGGCCGGAGTGTATGGGCCGAAAAGGGCAAGGGTTTGGGCCCTTATAAGTCTCAAGACCAGCCACAACCCTCATTTGCAACACCATTTTCGGAATTCTAGAGAGAGAAAGCGAGAGAGAGCCTAGAGAGAGAAAGTCCCGGTTTTCGGAGTAAGCTTCAAGGAGCATTAGCAAGAGTCTCGTGAGTGTTTATCACCAAAAGGGAAGCGATTTCAGGTAACCATTTGTTCCAGATCTGAGTTTTTGTATGAGTTGGGTTTTGAAATAAAATCGGGTAAATGTTAGATTTTTACGTTTAAAAATGGAAACAAAGTATAGATCTAGACTCTCGGTTAGAAAACACAAGTTTTCAACGTAAAAAGTTTGGATCTTGACGAGGTCGGATCTGCATGCAAAGTTAGGGTTTTGTGGGGAAGATGACTGAGCTGAAGGGTATCGAAACTAAGTAGTTTCGAGTCAGGGGCAAGCATCGAAACTAAGTAGTTTCGAGTCAGGGACATGTACCGAAACTAGGAAGTTTCGATAGGGTTGCATGTATCGAAACTAGGTAGTTTCGATAGGTCAACGTGTATCGAAACTAGGTAGTTTCGATAGGTCAACGTGTATCGAAACTAGGTAGTTTCGAGTGGTCAGCATGTACCGAAACTAGGAAGTTTCGATAGGGTTGCATGTATCGAAACTAGGGAGTTTCGATAGGTCTACAGGTATCGAAACTAGGTAGTTTCGATGAGTCTGATATGTGACGAATTGTTATGATTGTTCAGATTGTGTGAGATTCCAGTAGGACATCCCCGCTAAGATACCAGGTGAGTTCTAATCCCCTTTTTGCCTTCTTTAGGGGTGGTGTGCATACTTAGTGTAAAGTGTTTATTATATTTTATATATTATAAACTGAAGAGAAAAGCCATGTTTTAGTGAAAGGTTTAAAAGAGGCAAAAGTATGTTTTCAGTAAAGTAAGATATATCATTTGGCAAGCGTTTACTATATTTTCATATACATAAACAAAGGCATGATATATGTGCTAGTATGTTTTCAGTAAAGTAAGATATATCATTTGGCAAGCGTTTACTATATTTTCATATACATAAACAAAGGCATGATATATATGATAAGCTATGTTTCAGAAAGTAAGATGTATTTTATGATAAGCTATGTTTCAGAAAGAAAGATGTATTTTATGATAAGCTATGTTTCAGTAAAAGCAAAGATATATCATTTGGCAAGCGTTTACTATATTGTTATATACATAAACAAAGGCATGATATAAGTTAAGCTATGAACAAGATTTACAGAAAGATTTATGAAAAGTAAAGTGAACAGCTTTCCTTCGGGAATGAGTACCAGTTTGTAAAGGTCCTTGGGACAGATGTTACTTGTACAAGATGTCAGATATGGGTTCCACCCATTAGTAAGAACCTTTGTGGTTCGTTAACAGTTGTACAATTGGGATGAGTGACGGCGGTTGCTCGGGAGGTCCACGCAACCTCCCTGTTAAGCGGTATTGTCGGTTCATGGATAGTGAGCCATGGGGGCATTGACCAGGGTATTGTCGGTTCATGGATAGTGAGCCATGGGGGCATTGACCAGGTACTCGTCGGTTCATGGATGAATCCATGGGGGCGGTACAGTAGTGACAAGGAATTGACGGATAAGCGGTATTGTCGGTTCATGGTCGTTGATCATGGGGGCATTGACCAGGTACTTGTCGGTTCATGGATGTAAGCCATGAGGGCAGTACAGTAAAGAGGAATTGAAGGTTTATTATACGTTTTAAACTGTTTGAAAAGTAAAGTGTGTTAAGTTTAGCCTTAATGGCAGTATATATGTTTGAAAAGTAAAGTGTGTTAAGTTTAGCCTTATTGGCAGTATATGTGTTTTAGTAAATCTTTTGTAAAATTGATTTAAAGTAAACGTTAGAACTCATTCAGCGTTGCTGATTTTTAGTATGCACATCAGTTAAGTGTAGGTGGCAGTAGATGGAAGGGGATGCTTGGCTTGGCGAGAAGAGTTACCCGAAGACCAGAGTCTGGCATCCTGTCTATGTTATTGTGTTAGTTGATTCAGACAAGTTTCAGTTTGTATGTTGACAAGTTATGTTTAGACATGTTATGTATTTCCGCTGCGCATGTTGAAGTTTTAAATCGTTTCCGCTGTGTTAATGAATGTCTTATGATTAAGTTCTATGTGTTGATGAGTAAATCCAATAAGTGAGGCCTTTCAGGAAAGGGGCCTTACATACACATTCACATACCAAATTCAAGAAACAAAGTTAGAAAAGCTAACTAGAAGGATTAGAGATCCAAGGAGTTCTCGAAGATTCAAGAGGTCGGTTTTGCTAGAGTACCAAGCATCCATCACCTTCTACACGTTGTTTCTTCTCCTAGCTTGTCTAGTGGTAAGGAAAAACGACACCCGACTCTAATTCCATCTCTTTTTCTTAATTTAAACATGTTGTTCATCATAATAAATAAAGAGATTTAAAGATTAAAAGAGTTTTCTTAAAAATCTAACTTTATAAAATATAAAAGCTAGGATTTTGTACAAATATATATAAATGGGTCGAAAATATTAAAGATAAATGTAAAATTTGTTGGTTTGATTAGTATTATATAATCTTGTGATAAAAGTAAATTAAAACTAAAATAGATGAATATATATATGTATGTTGGTCGAAAATATACATGCATATGTTTATACATGTTTGAGTTGGTTAAGACTTAGAAGTGTATGATTTCATATATATAAATGGAGACTAGAACATACATGCATATATATAAATGGATTGAAATAAACATCTATATGTTTGTGTTTGATTTGATAAATGGTTGAGAAATAATCAAATAGTTGGATTCATAAATATTATGAAATTATACTTGAGGAAAAAGGAAAATATAAGTGTATGTATACATGTAAAAATTCTATGGAATATACCTAGATGTATAAGTGTTTAAGTTGTTAACTTGGAAAATAGTTAAGTGTGAAAGTATATGTTAAATGTATATGTGGGTGTATGATTTTAAGTTGTAGAACTCGAATAATGATTTAACATTCGCATGTAAATATATATAAAAGTCATAATATATATTTGTAAACAACGGAAACTTGTTAAATCGAAATGAAATATGAAACGAATAAATAAATGTAATAATATATATTTAGAACACGTTGATAACATAGAACTTAGACACGAGTAATAAATTATAAAGACGTTCGGATTAAGGATAAATGATCGTATGTTATCGTGAAACTTGTTTAAATATATATTGGATTGTTAAAACATGATTATATTTGTGTGCATAAATAGATATAAATAAATGCATGTTGAACGTAAACACGTTAATAAATGTCGTTCGGAACGAGTAAATTGTATGAGTACGTGTTAACATGGATTATGTGCACGTAGGACGACTCGCATGCTTAGAACATACTTGAACGACATTTGTGGTTTATATAATTTTTAATGCAAAATGATTATATGATGATACGTGAGATATAATATAAATATATTATATTGTGATGCAAAAATAATATTTATTTTTGACAAACGTAACTAGTCGCCAATATGAAAATATATTATTTTCTTAGAAAATAAGTAAAGCGTCTAGACTGGAATAATAATCACCAACGGGTAGTTACGTTAAAACACGGCTTTATTAAACAAAAACACACTTAACAGGATTCGTTAAGGCGGGTGAACAACTTGTGTTTAAGACGGTTAGTCTTAACATGTAAGGTATCCTTGTGTATTTAGGGCACGGATAAGCGGGGTTTACGGTTATTCAAGTGTTTGCTAGCAGTCATACTGTCGAGGTGAGTTTCACTAATCCCCCTTTTTTCTAAAGTTTTTGAAATGATTTGGGGTGGAAACATACTTGTAAAAGACTTTTGTATGTAAATGAATTGAACTAATGATCTGACCGTATGTGTGTATTGAGGGAAAAGTAAAGCGCTTAAAGTCCTCTGAATAAGTTAGTAACCATTAGCTATTTTAGCCCGGGATTATATGGATAGTACTATTGGGGGTGACGCCTCCGGTCATGGTTAGTCGCGCTAACCAGGGGTCCACATGGCCGAATGACCGCATATTATCTTACTCGCAAAAAGGCGAGGGGGAGGCACAAAAGGTCGGGGTTTGGTTACGGTCTCGTACATTACATACTATTTTGTATTCCTTGCAAGCTTACAAATGGGGTCAATAGATCGGATTAGTATTCAAATTCATTGGTAATACATGCAAAGGGTTTTGATCAGGATAAAGTGATCAAGTTTTAAACCAAAGAGTTCTGATCAGGTTTAAGTGATCAGGTTTAAATAAAGGGTTTTGATCAGGTGAAAAGGATCATATTTAAACATTGGGTTTATGATAACTCTTTATAATAATTTGTTAACTCACCAACCTCGTGTTGACATTTTTAAGTATGTTTTCAGGAAATTGAACGTGGTCTTCAGGTTAGCAATGTAGGATTTCATGCATGCATGCGGATACGACTTTTGGAGGATTTCTCTCGTATAACTCATGGTTTTGAGTTATATTTGCGAAATCTTAAACTTTTGTAAACTCCAGTTGATATTTTGTGATGTAAATATTTTAAACTCGATTATGTATCCAACTACATGTATGTGTTTGCGATAATCATATGCTTCGAAAACCAGTGAACGTTACGCCTCGCGTTTCCGCCTTGGCGGGGTGTGACAATTTCTTCTTCATTTGATCTTCTCGTTCCCATGTATACTCAGGACCACGTTTTGAGTTCCAACGTACCTTAACCAGTTTGATTCGACTGCGTCTCAGCCTTTGAACTTTCCAATCTGATATCTCAATCGGTTCCTCGATGAAATGAAGTTTATCATCAATGTGAATTTCATTAGGCGGTATGATCAAAGTCTCGTCGGACAAACACTTTTTGAGATTTGACACATGAAATGTATCGTGTACGTTGCTTAGTTCCTGTGGTAGTTTGAGCTTGTAAGCTACAGGGCCAACCCTAGCCAGTATTTCAAACGGTCCAACGTATCTAGGGTTGAGCTTACCACGGTTACCAAACCTTGCAACGCCTTTCCATGGTGAGACTTTTAACATTACTCGGTCACCAATTTGAAATTCTAATGGTTTCCGTCTGTTATCAGCATAGCTCTTTTGTCTGTCTCGGGCCGCTTTCAGACGGTCCTTAATTTTGAAGATCTTATCAGTGGTTTCCTGGACAATCTCAGGACCTGTCAAATGTTTTTCACCAACTTCCGCACAACATAGTGGTGAACGGCACTTACGACCATATAAAGCTTCATACGGAGCTGCATTAATGCTCGTGTGGTAGCTGTTATTATAGGAAAACTCCTCCAACAGTAAATGAGTATCCCAATTACCTCCGAAATCAATTACACACGCACGGAGCATATCTTCTAATGTTTGGATAGTCCTTTCACTTTGACCGTCCGTTTGTGGATGGTAGGCTGTGCTCATGTCTAGGCGCGTGCCTAGGGCTTCTTGTAACGACCTCCAAATCCTTGACACAAAACGACTATCCCTATCAGAGATAATAGAAACTGGCACTCCGTGTCTTGCCACAATTTTTTTAATGTAGAGTCTTGTAAGTTTCTCTGTTTTATCTGTCTCTTTGATAGGTAGAAAATGAGCTGATTTTGTTAAACGGTCGACAATTACCCATATGGTATCATAGCCACTGGACGTCTTGGGTAATTTCGTGATGAAATCCATAGAAATTTATTCCCATTTCCATTGGGGAATTTCAGGTTGTTGTAATAAGCCAGACGGTTTCTGATGTTCGGCTTTTACTTTTGAACACGTTAAGCATTTACTGACGTATGTGGCAATATCTCCTTTCATATTGGGCCACCAATATAATTCTTTCAGATCCTTATACATCTTATCTGAACCTGGGTGAATGGAGTACATGGACTTGTGGGCTTCGTCCATAACCAACTCCCGTAAGTTACCAAAACATGGCACCCAAATTCTATTCATGAAGTATAAAGTGTCATCTGACTTTGGCTCCAACTGCTTTATCATTCCTCGTAAAGCTTCATTCCGAATGTTTTCTTCTTTGGTTGCCTCTTGTTGTGCCATCCGAATTTGAGTCGTGAGACTCGTATGAATTGTCAATTCTAGGGCACGAACACGGAGTGTTTTAACCCGTTCTTTACGACTTAAGGCGTCTGCTACGACATTGGCTTTACTAGGGTGATACTTGATATCACAGTCATAATCATTTAGTAGTTCTACCCAACGACGTTGCCTCATATTGAGTTCTTTCTGATCGAAGATATGTTGAAGACTCTTGTGATCAGTAAAGATAGTGCATCTTGTACCGTAAAGATAATGTCTCCAAATCTTGAGTGCAAACACAACTGCGCCCAACTCCAAGTCATGGGTCGTATAATTCTTTTCGTGCACTTTTAGTTGTCGTGAGGCATACGCGATGACTTTGTCTCTTTGCATTAACACACAACCAAGTCCTTGGTGTGATGCATCGCAGTATACGACAAAGTTGTCGATTCCCTCAGGAAGGGATAAGATCGGTGCACTACACAGCTTATGCTTCAGTAATTGAAAAGCTGACTCTTGCTTGTCACTCCAATCAAACTTCTTTTCTTTCTGGGTTAGTGTGGTTAAAGGCAGGGCTATTTTTGAAAAATTCTCGATGAATCGTCTGTAATAGCCGGCCAAACCCAAAAATTGACGCACTTCGGTCGGAGTCTTTGGTGCTTCCCAGTTTTTGATCGCTTCAATTTTGGATGGGTCTACGTGAATACCATTCTTATTGATGACGTGTCCGAGAAAGTGAACCTCTCGGATCCAAAACTCACACTTAGAGAATTTAGCATAAAGTTTCTCATTCCTGAGTAGTTTTAAGATTAATTTCAGATGATGTTCATGATCCTCCTTGGTTCGTGAATATATTAATATATCATCAATAAATACTATCACGAATTTATCCAAGTATGGCTTGCACACTCGGTTCATGAGATCCATAAAAACAGCTGGTGCATTCGTCAAACCAAACGGCATAACTAGGAATTCGTAGTGGCCGTAACGAGTCCTAAATGTCGTCTTTGGTACATCTTCTTCTTGGATTCTTAGTTGATGATACCCCGAACGTAGATCGATCTTAGAGTAGAAGCTAGAACCTTGTAGTTGATCGAACAAATCGTCTATTCGAGGAAGTGGATATCGGTTTTTGATTGTAAGCTTGTTTAATTCTCGGTAATCAATACACATCCTAAAGGTTCCATCCTTCTTCTTTACGAATAGGACCGGAGCTCCCCAAGGTGAGAAACTCGGTCTTATGAAACCTTTATCAAGCAACTCCTGGAGTTGATTTGATAATTCCTGCATTTCAGAAGGTGCTAATCGATACGGTGATCGCGCAACTGGGGCGGCTCCTGGTACTAAGTCGATTCGGAATTCGACTTGCCTCGGTGGTGGTAATCCATGTAAGTCTTCAGGAAAAACTTCGGGGTAATCCTTAACGATTGGTAGGTCTTCAAGTCGACGTTTTTCGGGTTTCTTCTCGACGACGTGAGCCAGGAATACGCAATAGCCTTTACGTAGATACTTACGAGCTTTCATGCAGTTTATCATCCTCAATGTCACTCCACTCTTCTCACCTTGAACCGAAAGAACTTCTCCGTTCGGGAGTGGAATATGAACAATTTTCTCAAAACAAACAATTTCGGCGTGATTCTTTGACAACCAATCCATACCAATAACAACGTCAAAACTTCCCAAGTCAACAGGTAGTAGGTCTATACTAAATGTGTGATCTTTCAAACATAGAGTACAATTCTGAATGACTTCTTCGGTTTTAATTAATTTCCCGTTTGCTAATTCAATGGTATAATTTTGGTCTAGTTTGCTGGGCTTAATACCGAGTAGGTACTTAAAGTCATTTGACACAAAACTCATATCAGCACCCGTATCAAAAAGTATAGAAGCATAATGATTGTTTATCAGGAACGTACCAGTGACAATGTTAGGGTCCTGGCGTGCGTCCCCAGCTCCCATCACGAACGCTCTTCCTCGGGCCTGATTGTTATTCTGATTATTCAACTTGGGGCAATCTTTCCTGTAGTGCTTCAGGTCTCCACATTCATAGCATCCTTGCTTACTCTTATCGGTGGGGTTGGCATTGAGTCGACATGTCTGCGCTCGATGCCCAAACTTTCTACACCTTTCACATTGAGTGCATTTCCCCACATGGTGATACCCGCACTTATCACACCTCGGTTGGGGGCCAGTATAACCCCTTTTCTCCACAGCGTTAGCAGCAAAAGCTTTCACGGTCTCTTGTCTCTTATAGGCTTGATTCCTAAATTGGATATTTGGTTTTCCCACCCATTTCCTCTTTTCTCCTAACTTTCTTTCCTCCGTTTCCTTTTTCTCGAATAAACCATTACGAACAACATCGTCCCTTAGTTTGTAGGCTAAGACTATGGCACTCTTGGTATCCATGGGGTTCGACGAAGTCACCATACTACGAATTTGAGGTGCAAGACCCCACAAGTACCTTTCAACCTTTTTGTACTCTGGTGTGACCATGTGTGGCACCAAGATTGCTAGTTCATTGAACCTGTCAGTGTAACCAGCCACATCATCTCCTATCATTTGAAGGTTCCACATTTCGGTTTCAATTTTCTGCAATTCATTTCGAGGACAGTACTCCTCGATCATCATGGCCTTTAGATCATCCCAAGATAGCTGGTAGGCAGTCTGTCTTCCCAATGTTTTCATCTGAGAATTCCACCAGGTTAATGCTTTGTCAGCAAGTGTGCAAGTGGCATATTTCACCATACAGTCAGCTATGCATTCACTAATATCGATCACAGATTCCATCTTCTCAATCCACCTCATCAGGCCCACTGCACCCTCGGTGCCATTGAAGTTGCGAGGGTTGCAGGATAGAAAGGCCTTATAAGTGCACTTCTTGTTCAAAGCATCTGTAGGGTCACAAGTCAATATTTTTAATAATGTTGTTAACTTAGATCGTGACTGTGTTACAGAGGTGATTACACATTCTGTTACCTCCAGAACCTCCAGCAGTGTCACTGCCTCCTGCACCTCCTCCGCTACCACTACCATTTCCTCCGACGTTATTCCGATTGGCTTCGTACTGCTCCAAGGCGACGACTACACGTTGTGATATGAGTTGCTCAACTTCTGCAGAAATCGTCGTGTTGTTTTCACCAGTAGTGTCACGCGGTGTCCTTCTTTTGGGTGCCATGGGTCTGAAGTCGAAATGGGGTTAGTGTGTGACGATGCTCAGTGTCTACGATATCCGTACAATATGATGATAAGTTATGAAATGCATATGCAATGAAAAACGTCTCAGTGAGTCTTTTAAATTATAGACTAGGTTCGGTTTTTAGACTCCTAGTTCGCTATAATTAATGGCTCTGATACCAATCTGTCACACCCCGCCAAGGCGGAAACGCGAGGCGCGACGTTCATGGTTTTTCAAAGCATATAATTATTGCAAACGCATACATACAACTGGATACATAAATTAAGTTAAGGTTTTACAGCCCAAAATAGTAGTTGAAGTTACAAAATATTAAGACTTTGCAAATATGACCCGAACATTATAGGTTATACAAGAAAATTCTTCAAAAGTAGTATCCATCATGTATGCATGAACCCTACGTAGCAATACCCTTGCTATCACGATCAGTTTCCTGAAAAACATACTTGAAAATGTCAACACTAGGTTGGTGAGTTCACATGTTTCATATATGAATACAATGAGCAAACCAATTGCATGAAAATGATTTTACGTATATGATAAGCAAAACAAGTAATGTTTGACCCATTTGTAAACTAGCTAGGAATACAAATAATATGTACATACATGAGGCATAACCAAACCAAGACCAGGTGTTTTGCCCCTCACTCGTACCTCACGAGCAATATTAGAACACTATGCAGTCATTTGGCCAGAGGGACCCATGGTTAGCGCGACTAACCATGACCGGGGGTGTCAGACCCAATAGTACTATCATAGAATCTCAGGTTAATCTGTAGCTAATGGTTATAAATATGATGGTCAGGGGACTTTAAGAGCTCCAAATGTATCAACTCATGCATACATAAAGGTCGGGTCTTGTTTTCTTGTTATCATATAAAAATAGTTATAAGTATGTTC
Organism: Smallanthus sonchifolius; assembly: GCA_023525975.1. Taxonomy (NCBI): domain Eukaryota; kingdom Viridiplantae; phylum Streptophyta; class Magnoliopsida; order Asterales; family Asteraceae; genus Smallanthus; species Smallanthus sonchifolius. The sequence goes on along the minus strand of CM042029.1, from coordinate 28,033,808 downwards.
TTCCCCCAAATATTGAAAACAGTAAAAAAAAAGGGCCGTGAAACTCACCTTGAGTTTGTGTATGTTAGCAACGATAATTGTTCCAGTCAAACTTGACTATTCGTACCCTAATTACAAAAAGGGTAATTCTTGGTAAGACCGAACGTCTTATATGCAAATTGTTCATCGACTTAGTAAATCTGATTGCTTTTGTTTAAAATATCTTCTTAGTTTTTCAACACTTGTTTCGTTATAAAACAGTTCTGAGTTACTGCCCAATGGGACTGATGAACAGGTATCGAAACTACTTAGTTTCGATTGAATCAGAACAGATGTCGAAACTTCCTAGTTTCGATTGGGCAATAGGTATCGAAACTACCTAGTTTCGATCAAACAGGCATCGAAACTCTAGTTTCGATTGAGTAAACAGGTATCGAAACTCCTAGTTTCGATTGAGTAATAGGTATCGAAACTACCTAGTTTCGATCAAACTGGTATCGAAACTCCTAGTTTCGATTGAGAAATAGGCATCGAAACTATAGTTTCGATACTGTCATTTCGTTTTGACAGAATCAGTCCTGCATATTTTTATGTTTCAAACTTGAATTCGACACACCTTTCTTGTTATCTTACTTGCGTTCGAACGATTTGTGTGTTTAGCTACGGTTTTAAAGAAAATAATATGGATGGTATCGAGTTTTTACCTCTAAACAGAGATGATGATTTTGAGAGAAAACAGAGAATGATCTTGAGTTCCTTAGCTTGATTCTTGAGAAAACCACTTCTTTTAGCGCACCGAAATATGGTGGATTTTGCCTTAAACTGGACTTCGACTTGAAGGAATGTGGGGAAATTGCCGTAAGAAAATGAGGAAAATGAGTGAAATTGTGAGATTTTGAAACTGAGGAGGTATGGTTTTATCTGAGTTTTCTCAGGTATGGTATGGGATATGGGTCGCAGGGAGTGGGAATGGAGTATTCCCTGGGATTTTGGTCGAGAAAGTCAAGGGTGGTTTGGGTTAATAATGATTAGATTTAAGAATTAATTTATTAATGGTATTAATATCAATTAGAGTTTTTAAAGGGTAATTTAATTCGGTTTAGATTTTTCACGGTATTATAAATTTAACCAGTTTATAGCTCGTTGATGAAAAATACTGAAATCTTGGATTTTATAATTCGTTGAGATGATTATTTGTAGGTATAGATATTTAAAGTTGACGCTACCAGGTAATATCTTCGAAAGAGTTCGTTAGTTTACTTTTACGTATTATATATATATTCTAGTCTAAAAATGAATTATTGTCCAACGTAAAGTTCGTGTAATATATATGTCTAGATATTTTTCTTGGTTATTTAATTTAATCACTAACGTTCGTATTTAGTCTGGTTATACGGGTATGTGAACCGGTAACTCTTAGAATTACCAAAATATGAAATGAAACAATGTACGGCTTTTCTTAGACTTTAATGTCCTAATTTATGCAATTAGGTAAATCACGAAAACAAATATAATATAAACTCGTTTATATCGTGTACGGATGTTGACCTGAAATGTCGGGTGTCACAGCCAATCTGGCTACCACCTTTAAAGGGGTGTTGTTTTGGTACCATGGGAATGTCTCACAACATCAACAACGGTTAGTAATTTTTTTAACTTATCCTAAATTAGTATTTTAGCTAATAACTAACAAGTTAACATGTTGTCGTAAACCAAGTTATCTGGAGATGAACCCACTTCTTTCGAGATCTATCGGATAGAAACATGAGTCCTCGGGAGGGAGTCATCTGCATTGGCCACTAGTCCTTGGGAGTATGTTACATGAAGGTGGTGGTAAGTTTTCTATTTTATTTTCTTTTTTTTAATGTTTAACCATAGTAGTAATAGTATAGGCTACCACTCTTCGGCAAACGTTAGGTTCTTTGTTTAAAATAGGTAATTAAATTGTCTGATTTACAACCATTATGTTGTTGAAATTTCCATGAATTAATTTTTTATGGAAATTTTAATTTCCATTTACATTTTTTATGGAAAGCTATCACCGACAGATAATTTCATCACGGTTGGTCTATAATTATCTATCGATGAAACATCGATTAATGATATTGCCACAGTAATCTAGCCGTAATATCCGTCAGTAATCCATCAGTAAAGATTCTGTCGTGTTCATTTATGATAGTCAATCGGATTCATTTATATGCATGCATGTTGAGATTGTGTAGTTAAAAGTAAAGATCAGTTTCTGTGGATGCATGTGCAATATTGACCGACAAACCACCGCACATGAAAATTGAAATCAAGAAACACTACAAAGATGCATTGATTCTACTAGTCAACAATAGATAAAACAATGGACTTCAGTTACGTGGAAGCACCGATGCATCCTAAAAACTTAAAGATCAGTTTCACCCTAGCATTAATGCACATTGCAAAATTTTCTTTGAACGTCATTTATTAATTTACAGGAAAATTCTCAGAAAAAAAAATTTTAACGTTCAAATTCTCTAAAATAAACAAATAATTTTCAACTTTCCAAAAAAACATAATTTTTTGTCGGAAAATGCTTAGAACTCGGCGAATTCATCGAGTTACGTGTTGTCTTATTTTTAAACTTACACGTGTAATTTTCGCTGGAACATGAAGAGGTTTCGCCTGAATATTTGAATAATAGAGCAAAACGCTGGAATAAGAAGATGTTTCGCCAGAATACGAAGAGGTTTCGCCGGAATATGATCAACCATTTAATATTCCCGCGAAACCTCTTCGTATTCCGGCAAAAACTAATCATATCCCGGCGTTTTGTTTAATTATTCAAATATTTATATTTCGGTGAAACATGTTCATATTCTAGCGTTTTGTTCTGTTATTCAAATATTCCTGCAAAAATTACACGTGTAAGTTTAAAAATAAGAACACGTAACTCGGCGAATTCGCCGAGTTCTAAGCATTTTCCGACGAAAATTTATGTTTATTTTGGGAAACTTAAAAACTCTTTGTTTATTTTATGAAATTTGAATGTTAAAATGTTTATTTCGGGAATTTTTCAACAAAAGTCACATTGCATAAATAATTTTCCAACAAAGATCACATTGCATAAATATCTTTGGCATATACCATGCTCCACATTTAAAGCCCAACAGTTTCATATATACTACAGCCTACAGGTGTACTTGAAGTGTATTCACCATCAGCAAATGAATGGCTCAGTGCCTCAGAACTTTAAGCATCAATGATCATAGGCTCCATCTTCCTCATCATAAGAGTTCTGAACCACGTCACGTTCTGCAATCAGCCCTACAAGATTGTGTACGACAGATCGAGTACCAACTAGTAATCAGGACCATTGATCAGGCATATTTCAACCCGAATATTAAAAGAAGTAAGAAGAAACAGCACAATAGTCTAGCTATCTGGTTACAAACCCAGTTTTTCTTTACGTCCAAAATATGTTCCAATCATTGTTTGAAATTTAGAATTTTGTATTTTCGAATTTCTAAATTCTCTTTAGTTTGGAATTTTGAGTAATGGAATTGTTTATTCTATTTATATTGGTTACATCACTAGTTTCTACATTCGTAACTACAATTTCAAGTACAAATCTTGTTTGTAATAATAAAATAATATCCGTAATTCTTTTTAGCAAATTTTAAAGTAATAATAATTATTATTATTACTACTATTAATATTATATATATTAAAACTTAGAATATATAAACAAATAGTAAAGATTATTCCATTTTGTTTTGAATTTTTAGTATTAGGTATTTAGAATTTATATATGTGATTTGTCTGATTTGGGATATTTGAGAATTTTATAAGCATTAGATAAATATAGCTTGTTTAATGTAAAAGAAAACTACTAGGCGTAAACCAGTGTGTTGCGGCGGGGATGTTGATGTTGCTGAAATCTGTAATGCTCGGTTAGAAAAAAAGTTATGTCGAGACCTAGATAAAAAGAATATTGCAACTGTATATTTGGAATTTAATAAAATGTGAAGAATAAAGTGTGTCGCTTTATGTAAAAAATGAAATCGTAAAATAGTTTTGATGAATTATACGTTTATGATTTGATTAAAGTTAACGCTAGAACATATGAACATCATATTTTAAACTTAAACTTAGAGAATTTAAAATTTGTGGCCAAACTTCAAAGAACAAAAGTTTTATGATCAATTTTTAAAAAATAATAAGTTGATAAATGTCTATCGTGACTTCAATTTAAATTGAGGGGCTATATGATAAGATTAAAAAAAGTGTCGTACAAAAGTTTTATGAACAATTTACAAAAAAAAAAATAAAAAGTATACTATTCATGATATTATGGTCAACCTGCAAAAATAAAAAGTTATACTTAATTTGTAAATAATAAAAAGTATATTATTTATATTTAATTATATATATATATATATATATGGGCATATTCAATTAAAAACCATAATTTTGGTGAGAACAAAAAGAACCATGCATTTTTACACAAATGCATAGGATGCATGTAACCATAATTTTGACGAGAACCAAAAGAATCACGCATTCCTACACAAATGCATACATGCATCCTATGCATTTGTGTAGGAATGCATAGTTATTTTAATTCTCGACAAAATTATGGTTCTTAATTGAACATGTAATAAAATGAGATTAGATTAGATAAAAAAGGGAAATTTAGAATAATTTTAATTCTAACGAGTTTTGATTTTAAATCTAAGTTAACTTAAATATTTAAATTTGATTATTTCTGTTTAAATTTGTATTATTGTATATAATTAAGAAATTTAAAAAGAATAAAAATAAATAAATGAGAATTGAGGGGGAGGGGTTCTTCTACGGTGGGTTCTCTAAAATCGTCACCATATTTAAATCTCTCTCTCTCTCTTTTATCATACGATCAATCTCCCTTTGTCTAGCATTGTCTTTTTCTCTCTTTTGTTTAGTAGCCGATAGAAACATCCACATCCTCGAGACCAATCTCCCTCTGTCTAAAATTCTTCGTCTTTTACTCTCTTTTGTTTGTTAGCCGATAAAAACATCCGCATCCTCGAGACCAATCTCCCTTTTTTTCTAGCATTCTCAGTCTTTTTCTCTCTTTTGTTTAGTAGCCGATAGAAACATCCCATCCTCGAAACCATGACATAGTAGTCACCATTCATGAATCTTTCACCCTCACAAACCAAACTAATTTCTTAAACTTGGATTTTGATTTGGAGAAGGGATTCCCGCAAACACAAAACCAAATGGGAGGATGACATGTTACTAAATGCTAAGGAGGTGTTTGAGATTACTTATTAACCCCAAAAGTTATTTTTATCAAAATGACTTATTAACTTATTACTTTTTGAAAAGAAACTTTTAAAAAAAGTGTTTTGATTAACTTATGTGGTGAGGAAAGTCAATAAGTTATTTTTAAAAAAAATGTTTGGTTTGACTTATTAATGAAAAATAACTTATTAATGAAAAATTACTCCCTAAAAGTAATAAGGAGAAATTAAAAGTTAAAAATTGTAACTTCTCCAAAACAACTTATTATCTTATTTCTAAAAGTTATTTTGAAAAGTTCTTTTACCATACCCAAACACACTTATAACTTAATAAGTCAATAAGTAGGTTTAATAAGTAATCCCAAACACCCCAGTGGCTTAGTTTTATTTTCACAATTGCTGCTACATCATGTTACCAACTTAAGTTTTAAGTATCTTTCATTTCAAAATACAAACCCTAGACTAAAACAAACATATATTAGTTACCAAAAAATAACTCACAACTTTTGATATGAATTAGCTATAGATTAGTAACAAATATTTTTTTCTACATATTATAGATAATCCTTCAGAATTGAAATCTATAGAATAATCGAGAAATAAATACTTAAAAAGTAAGTAAAGTTCATTTATTAAAATCCGTAGCAAAAACGAAACATAAATGTTTGAAAAAAAATGTTGTGGCAAAATCTATACCTAAAATAGCAACTACTTTTATATCGCTAATTTTTTTATAAATATTTAAAAAAATGTCTTCATAAAATCTAGAAATAAATATTTAAAAATGTAAATTTCATAAAATGATTGATAAATCCGTAATAAAAACCGTAGCGAATATTTATGTGGCAAAATCTATACCTAAAATAGCAACTACTTTTATATCGCTAAAATTGTTGCAAATGTTTTTCCATAACAAATTATGTTACTTTTTTAATATATTGAAAATAAACATAATAAACTATTAATAAATAAATATAATAAAGTATCATAAATTCTTTTAGTTAATAATGAACGGTATATTTATTTAAAATAATGTTAAAAATAGAGCAAATTACAAATTACGTCATTTAAATATTACCTATATTTCAGTATACGTCCTTTAACTAAGGAAATTACAGAAAACGTCCTTTATATTTGAAAATCTTCCACATTACGTCCTTTTACCTAATTACCGTTAAATTTTACCGTTAGTTCAGGTCATATGCAAGACACATGAGGGCAAAGCAGTCTTTTCCCTTTGTTTTAATTACTTTTGTTTTAAAATCTCATTGTACAAATCATTAATGTTGAATGTACAATTCTTAATGCATATAATAAATAAAATATTAAATATTTTTTAAATTTAAATAAAAAAACCCACCCCTTCGTCTTCTTAAAAAAAACCACTGTGTTTGGAAACTTGCATCGTGAATCAAAAAACCTCCCTCGTTAACGACGTTCTCCCTGCCGCCTCTTCGACGAAGTAGTGGAAATCACTGAATCCGTCACTCTCTTCCACTCTTCATTATTTATCGTTATTTCCGCTAACATGCGGTACTTTTGGTACGTGTTCTTGATGGCCAATTACACTACAACAAGTTGATTCATCTAAATTGTGGCACGTTTCAACACCAAATCCAACCCTCCAGTGGCGACACTAATCGAGGAAGAAGGGAGAGTTTGCCCGAGGTGTGTCAATGATTGGTGACACGTGTAATAGGCGACACTAATAGTGTCACCACAGCCATGTAGCGACACTAAGTCTAGAACGCAAGTTCAGCCGACCCCTGAAAGTGTACCTGGCAACACTGCCTTTGCGACACTGATAGTGTGCCTTGTGACATTGCCAAGGCGACACTGGGTGAAAGGACGAATTTGGGTGTTAGGCGAAACTAAGGGTGACATAAATTAGATTTGATAATATTACGTGTTAACTCTTATGCAGATCGTCTAGCAAGTGGCCTAACTTAGGCCTTTCGTTCAGAGTTAGTTATCCGACGACCAGGACAGTTCTAGACCCCTTGTTATGCCAGCTTTTGGGATGGTGTTATGTAACGAAACAAAATTCGGGTTTCGTTTTAAATAAATAAATATTTCTATTTAACATTATGACGGAAATAATATTTTAGAAATAAGTTGAAACAAATAAGTTTCAAGTTGATTTTGGGGTTATGTTAGTTTTTAACTAGTTTTGGCATGAAAATGGATGATATGAAAGTTGAGGGACTTAAATTGCAAATATGGCAAATCTGCCATATTTGACTATTATTGAAGTCAAAATGCAGAATTTTTGGTGTTTGGGGTGTGGGTGTCGACACACTCAAGAGAAAAAATAGAGAGAAAGAGTTTTGAAGCAAAATCCTACAATTGAGGCTTGATTTGTGAAGGTGTTGGCTTCCACATCATCTTCGTAGCATCAAGTAAGTGTTAATCATCCATTTTAGTTCACCATTGTTGGGTTAGTAGATGGGTTTTGTAGAAATCTGAAAATTATGATGCATGGGGTTAAATTAGTGTTAGATTGTTGATAATCTAGCTAAACTAAAGGTAAAGAGTGGTGAATAACATCCTAGAACCCTTTAATTTAGACTATGAGAAATTAGGGTTCATATGGAAGGAATTGGGGGTTTTTGAATTATGATGATAGGATGTTAAATTAATGATGAATAAGTGTTTAAATGATGTTAGACACTTGAAAGAACACCAAATTAATCTAATGATAAAGATAGAATGAAAAGTTAGTGTTAAGAAATGGTAATGAAACTCAAATTGGTGAATTTGGGTGGTAAAAGGGTGTTTGGATATGAGTATAACTCAAACGGGTCAGTTTGAGTTGGAAATAGGTGAATGGGTTGAGAACCCAAATAAATGTAATTTTGAAGTATGATAGATTACTAAACTATGTGTATGTGTTTAGGTAATCAAATTGCCCATTGAGAAGGGGAAACAAGATCTTCGAATCCAAAAGGTAAGTGCACTCGCACATAATTAGTAATGTTGATAAATTATAATTACACGTGTCAAATGTTTGCATAACTTTCTTATGTCTTATGATTGTTGTATGAATGTGGCATGAACGCGTGTATAAATGTAGTTATAGTTTATATACTATAATGGAAATGTGGTGAAGTTATGGTCTAAGTATCATAATGGAAATGTGGTGGATTTATGTTCTAAGTATCATAATGGAAATGTGATGAATTTTATGGTCTAAGTACCATATTGGAAATGTAAAGAAGTTATGGACTTGTGCCATAATGGATATGAAATTTAACAAAATATGGGATGAATGTTAAGGAAAGAAAGATACTTGTATGGTGTTATGTAAGTGTTAAATTGGATAATGTGAAATTAGATGGAAACGGGTCAAATGGGTGAAAGGGTGAAAATGAGAATGTTTTACTTTGTTGTTATGTTTTGTCTACATTACTAATGGTGAATAATTATGTGGTTATGTAGGAAAAGCTCCGGTATAGTCAATGTCAAGTCGTTGGCAACTGTTGGATTCTCGTATGCACGTTTTGGGTGATTTCGGGTGTAATTAGATGTCCATCAAATGGGTGTAAACCGATATATGAAATTGTAATTTTTGGTACATAAGTATGTTGTTTTGAATGTTTGAATCCAATGGCATTGGGCAAATTTTATGGTAAATGGGAAAAAGTTGAAAATTTTGGCTAAGGGTTGAAAGCTGCAGAAGTTAGAAACTTTCTTTGAATTCAAGTGCCTCGCGGCACGCGAGAGACCTGGTCCCAGACGGGTCATTTGGGGCTCCCTCACGGTACGTGAGGGACATATTAAAAAAAAATTCTTTGGGACAAATGCTTCCGCGTGTTTAATGATTAAATAATCGGTGTTTGAAATTAGAGTGTTACAAGTTGGTATCTGTAATCTCCAGGAAATTTCCGCTTTTATTTTAGCTTTTCCGGCAATGTAAGTTCATTATTTTGGTGAATCGCATTTATGAAGAACCTTAATTACCTACTTCAAATTCATAAGTAATAAATATTTATGTTATATGCTTTGTAAATAATTGTCACCATCATATTCCATAAATATATAGGTACATACTAAGTCATTTCTAAAACTATATATATACACACATGATATAAAAAATTTATTATGAAAATATAACATTGCTAATATTTTTAAATTACTAAAGGTAAATAAAACAAATAAATATATAATTATATCTATAAACATATTAAATATGAATTATGATGAAATGAAGTCATGAACAAAAAATTTATGAGCACTTAAGTTGAAATATGTTATGAAATTAAAAACTATTTTTCATATTTTGCAATCTTAATCCCTATAACAAATTAAATTTTGTAAATAAGCCCATGATACTACCCTATAAATAGACCTTCATTCTTCCCTCATTCTCACACCATATCAAGTTCTAATCCCTCTCTCAAGATTCAAAGTCGTTTCCATATTCATAAGTAAGTTCTTCTTATATTCTTGTTTGTTCATACTTTTCCTTTAAAAATCTCTCATAACTAGCTAGATCTATGATCCCTAACATGTTTATGTTATAATCATAGACCTATCCAAGATCAAAAGCCCTATTTTAATTAAAATTGTGTCAAACTTTTATTTAAAAGCTTGGTTGATCATTCTTACTCCTTTCAATTTCAAAAATTATGTTTTTACTAAAAATCCTTATTTTCAAGTTAAATTATTTAATATTCAATTTCTATCTTTACATAAACTTATATTTTCACTTTAGCCCATATACTTTCCAAACACAAACTAAACTTGGTTAAGTATGCAAATAGAGTAAATTTCAAACCAGTATGTAGTTATCTGGCAAACATTAAAGTTCTGGCTAGGAAAAGCCCTAATTTATTTATGTAGTAAATTATTTAATTACTCAACTAATTATTACTCATTTATTTATTCATCTATCTATCTATTAATTTATGCAATTACAAATAAAAGAAAACTAGTCATTTATTTATTTGTGTATTTATTTACAAACAAAAGAAACCTAATTATTTATTCATATGTTTATATAATTATTACAAACAAACAACATCGTTATTAATTCTTTCACTTATTACAATACAAATATTTATCAAAGATTTACATAAAATATTATTTGCAACTCAAATAATTATTTTATTATTAAAATGAGGACACTCACATCAGTCTCCTCGCACAATAGGATTCTCTATTTCAGTTGTACAAATCATTGATATATATGTTCCATCAAACATACGTTAACCTTGTGATTAGCTAGAACATTTGTGCAATATACTTGTGTGACATCCAAGCTACTCATTGCAAGGTGAGTTTATATAGCCCCTTTTTACTGTTTTTGCTTTTGGGGTGAAACATGTTATCAACTTTATCTATTTAAACAATTCAATATATCTTGTGCTTGATCTTTATGCTTTATATTTGAACTACTTGGTGACCATTGCATGTGTTTTCATGCCAGTACATTCATTAACTTGCAGCCCAAGCCTAAGGTAGTACCTAACATGATCATTTATATGGGAAACTGAAACTATAACTTACCACAAGACCTTGGCGGGTTTTGTTGGGTATCAACTATAACTTGGAGTATCCGATTGCTCCCTTTTTAAAATGGCAATCAGTGGGATTGCGTATCTAGTTTTCTATTATCAGGCTTGAATTGTACGCTTGGAACCTTGTATGTTCTCACATATATGCTTTAGACATGCGTTGAACATATTGAATTGTAATCTATACTAACTCTTTGGTGTCAAAACCTGTGTATCTCACCAACTACTTGTAGTTGACAGTTACTTACATGTTTCAGGTGCACCTGTTTGAGGACTACTTGCTCACCTAGGACTTGGACCTAGTTTAATTTAAATTATGTTTTGAACGTTTCATTTTCCTATGTAACGGATGCTTTTAATTTGAATAATAAATATTACCATATTTAATAGATGATCATGTGCTTATGAACAACCGCGTCAGCCCCGGCGTTTAATCCGCCGCCGGCCGGGGTGTGACAGTATCAGAGCAATGGTTTGAGGGATTTGGTGTGCGTGGCACCAAACTCAAACCGTATGCTTTTGATATGTGGGAATGATACGAGAATCCAAGAAGGGCTTGACCAAGGCTCGGAGCTTTTGGAAGTGAAAGGTTAGTAATGTTATGATTAATGTGGTTTTATATGGTGTATATGTATATGTATGAATGACAAGGTGTTATGTGTGTCAAAACTTGTCTTGTGATTTGTTGTATGGATATAATAATTACAACTGGGCATATCGTATTATTAAACATGTCTGGCCAATATGATTAATAAGACAATGTGTGTAAGGGTCTTTGTGATAACCATATAACAATGAACATTTGCAAGGATTAGGTGAAGGTGATTATATATGTATGTATGTATGTATATAGGTAGATATATATATATATATATATATACTTAATACATATAAGAGTGAAATGTAAGATGGTTACCTAAGGTATTGAAAGAATGAGGGTTTTAAGGTTGTTTTTATTCTAATTCTCAGTTAAGAGATGACGGAAGAGGATGACCATCATACTAACGACAATAGGAATGAAGAGCCGTTGGATCCAAGAATCCATCAAGTAATAAGGGAGGAAGTGCCAAGGCGTTTGAGCAAGCCACAACACTGTTGATGGAAGAAATGAGAGGGGCTATTAAACACGCTCTTGAAGAGAAATCAAAGGAGAAGGAGAAGGAACCACAAGGTTGTACTCTTAAGGAATTTATGGTAATAAAGCCAAAAGAGTATGACGGACAGGTGGACCCGATCCTTAACCACAAGTGGGTGGTAGACTTGGAATCAAATTTTGAAACAACTAAATGTAAGCCCGAGGACATGGTGATGTTAAGTTTGCCACTGTTGGCTGGGAGGGCAAATGAATGGTTGTTGAATCTCCGAAAGGAGAGGGGTGAGTTGGGTGTTACCTCCATGACTTGGGAGGAGTTTAAGGCGGCTTTTCTGAAGTACCATTGCCCACAAGCCGCAGTTGACAGGATGAATGAGGAGTTCCTACTCATGAGGCAAACGACAGAGACGATTGATGAAATGGAAGGGGCCTTCTTTGATCGCTCCAAGTTCTATCCGGACGTAGTGTCGACTGAGAAGGCGAAGATTGACAGGTTTTATGCAATGTTGACTGTGGAGTTTAGAGATAGCATAGCTCCTTCCTCTTTTACCACACTTGTTGACTTGATAAATAGGTGTCGGGAAAGGGAGGTGGAGTTGAGGAGGCAAGAAGCCAGGGGTGAAAAGAGAAAGAGTGAAATATTGGATTCAGTGGTTAAGAAGATAAAGGGCGGGAGCCCTAGCAAAAAGCCGTTTAGCAAGTTCAATTCTCGGGGGTGCAAGAACTGTGGAAAGGAACATTTTGGGGAATGTAGGAAGGGGTCGTTGAACTGCTACAAATGTGGGAAACCGGGGCATATGGCCCATCAATGCTCGAGCCAAATTCATTTGTGCTACAATTGCTATAAGCGCGGGCACAATAGGGTGGATTTCCCCGAGTTAAAGCTCCAAGGTGGAGGCGAAAAGTGGATAGAGATGCCAAAGCCGAAGGGTAGGGCTTTTCACATTTCGGCAGAGGAGGCAAAGACTAACTCGAAAGTGGTGTCAGGTACATTCAAGTTAGAAAACCCTTAGAAATCGAACTAGTTCTTTTTTATTCGGGGGGTTAGTCGTTCTTTTTTATCCTTGAAATTTATTAAGAATTCTTCATTTCTAAGTAGCAAGTTAGAAGAACCCTTAGAAATCGAGGCGGAAAATGATAAGAGCTTTCTAGTATTCGATGTTTATAAAAATTGCAAGTTAAGGGCTGGGGGTGAAACGTTTCTTCTAGACCTAATTCCTATGACCATGGGGGACTTCGATGTCATAGTGGGTATGGATTGGTTATCGAAGAACAAAGAGAATATTCTATGTGGACCTAAGGCGATACAACGCGACTCCCCGTAGGGTGAGTCCATTTAAATAGAAGGTGAGAAGAAAAGGTTAAGTAAGATTGTGTTCTTATGTGAAGGCAACAAGGTACATGGTGCGTGGGTGCAAGGCATACATGGCTTGTGTTGCGGATGTGATCGAGAGGGTGAAAGAAATTCACGATGTTCCGGTTGTGAATCAGTTTATAGATGTGTTTTCGGATGAGTTACCGGGGGTTTCACTGGAGAGGGAAGTAGAGTTTCGGATAGATTTGATACCGGGTGCTAAGCCGGTAGCCAAAACACCTTATAGGTTGGCACCTCCGGAGATGAAAGAGCTAATGGAGCAATTGCAAGAACTACTTTATAAAGGCTTCATATGCCCAAGCGTCTCGCCCTGCGGTGCACCCGTTCTCTTCGTTAAAAAGAAGGACGGAAGCATGAGGATGTGTATGGATTATCGTGAGTCAAACAAGTTGACGGTGAAGAATCGGTACCCGTTACCTCGGATTGACGACCTCTCGACCAATTGCAAGGGGCGTCATGGTTCTCTAAGATCAATTTGAAGTCCAGGTACCATCAATTAAAAGTGAAAGAACACGATATTCCTAAAACAACTTTCCGCACTCGTTACGGTCAATACGAGTTTACAGTTATGCCTTTTGGTTTAACCAACGCGCCCGCGGTTTTCATGGATCTTATGAACCGGGTGTGTAGACCTTTCCTCAACCGTTCGGTCATTGTATTTATCGATGACATTCTCATCTACTCATGAAGTGAAGGTGATCATGCCTTTCATCTTCGCGAAATCCTTGAAGCTTTGCAAAGGGAGAAGCTTTATGCTAAATTTTCCAAGTGCGCCTTTTGGTTGCGCGAAATACTTTATAAAGGCTTCATATGCCCAAGCGTCTCGCCCTGCGGTGCACCCGTTCTCTTCGTTAAAAAGAAGGACGGAAGCATGAGGATGTGTATGGATTATCGTGAGTCAAACAAGTTGACGGTGAAGAATCGGTACCCGTTACCTCGGATTGACGACCTCTCGACCAATTGCAAGGGGCGTCATGGTTCTCTAAGATCAATTTGAAGTCCGGGTACCATCAATTAAAAGTGAAAGAACACGATATTCCTAAAATAACTTTCCGCACTCGTTACGGTCAATACGAGTTTACAGTTATGCCTTTTGGTTTAACCAACGCGCCCGCGGTTTTCATGGATCTTATGAACCGGGTGTGTAGACCTTTCCTCAACCGTTCGGTCAATGTAAATTATCGATGACATTCTCATCTACTCATGAAGTGAAGGTGATCATGCCTTTCATCTTCGCGAAATCCTTGAAGCTTTGCAAAGGGAGAAGCTTTATGCTAAATTTTCCAAGTGCGCCTTTTGGTTGCGCGAAATCCAATTCTTGGGTCATGTGATTAACGAGAAAGGAATTACAGTCGACCCATCCAAAATAGTGGCAGTGAAAGATTGGTTATCGCCGAGAACGCCATCGGAGATTAGAAGTTTCTTGGGGTTGGCGGGCTATTATCGGCGATTTATTGAGAACTTCTCTCGGATTTCCTTGCCGATGACAAAGTTAACGCGTAAGGAGACTAAGTTTGTTTGGGATTCCGAGCAAGAATCCACCTTTCAAATCTTAAAAGAAAAGTTGACCAAGGGACCTATTTTGTCCTTGCCAAACGGGACCGAAGATTTCGTTGTGTATTCGGATGCCTCGCATTCGGGGTTGGGGTGTGTTTTGCCTACGCGTCTAGGCAATTGAAGACTCACGAGGTGAATTAGCCTACCCACGATTTAGAGCTTGCAGTCGTGGTTTTCGCGCTAAAAATTTGGAGGCATTACTTATATGGGGCGAAGTGTATGATCTACACGGATCACAAAAGCCTCAAATATTTCTTTGACCAAAAGGACCTTAACATGAGGCAAAGGCGGTGGCTTGAATTGGTCAAGGACTATGATTGTGAGATACTTTATCATCCGGGGTAAAGCGAATGTAGTGGTGGATGCTCTTAGCTGGAAGACGAGCCATGCACCTATTAAGGTGAAGTCATTCAAGATGACGATTTCATCATCTCTTATTGACGAAATCCGAGAGGCTCAAGTTTTATCACTTGGTGGGGATTTGAAGAAGGAACGGATGGTTCCTTATGTTGACAAACTTGGGAGAATAGTTTGGGCTTGAAAACATGCTTTGATATGATTTGGATACCTAGGTTGTCAAGTGTTTCGACAACTATTTTAGATGAAGCGCATAAATCCAAGTATTCTATCCATCCGGGGGCCACAAAAATGTTTTAGGATTTGAGGTGTCATTTTTGGTGGCCGGGCATGAGGCGAGATATTGTTAAGTATGTGGAGAGATGCCTCACATGCTTAAGAGTAAAGGCGGAACACCAAAAGCCGTATGGAAAGCTTCAACCGCTTGAAATACTGCTTTGGAAATGAG
Organism: Smallanthus sonchifolius; assembly: GCA_023525975.1. Classification (NCBI taxonomy): domain Eukaryota; kingdom Viridiplantae; phylum Streptophyta; class Magnoliopsida; order Asterales; family Asteraceae; genus Smallanthus; species Smallanthus sonchifolius. Next base: position 28,018,228 of record CM042029.1, on the reverse strand, counting down.
AGAACATAACCATGGATCTAATCACTAAGCTACCTAAGTCACAAAAGGGTTATGACACAATTTGGGTAGTAGTGGATCGGTTGACAAAGAGTGCATATTTCCTTCCTATAAAAGAAACGTATACATCAGATAGATTGGCGGAAATCTATGTGAAGGAAATAGTGTCGCGTCATGGTGTACCGGTGATGATTGTATCGGATCGTGATACGAGATTTACTTCTCGTTTTTGGAAGAAATTCCATGAGAATATGGGACTAGATTGAATCTTAGTACCACTTATCATCCTCAAACGGATGGACAAAGCGAACTCAAACGCTCGAGGACATGTTACGAGCGTGTGCGTTGGATTTTGGGGGTAGTTGGGACGATCATTTACCGTTGGCAGAATTTTCTCACAACAATAGCTACCATTCTAGTATTGGTATGCCACCTTTTGAGGCGTTGTATGGAAGAAGATGTCGAACACAGTGTGTTGGGTGAAATTGGTCAACGGGAACTTGGTAGCAAGGAGGTGGTCAAGGAAGCAGCTAGTAGCATTGACCAAATTAGGGCACGCTAAAAGGCGGCCCAAGATCGCCAAAAATCCTATGCGGATAATAGGAAGCAGGCGATTGAGTTTCAAGTGGGAGATTTTGTGCTTTTTAAAGTCTCTCCTTGGAAAGGGGTGATTCGATTTAGGAAACAGGGGAAATTGAGTCCACGTTTCATTGGACCGTTTAAGGTGATAGCAAGGGTGGGTGCAGTAGCCTATCGTTTGGAGCTACCGGAGGGACTAAGTAGACTTCATAACACGTTCCATGTGTCACATTTACGAAAATGTTTAGCGGATGAGTCTACTTTTGTTCCCTTGGATGACATTGAATTGGATGAGAAGTTGAATTATGTAGAAGAACCGGTGGCAATCTTGGATAGAAAGGTGAAGCGCTTGCGTAATAAAGAAATTAGCCAAGTATTGGTGTGGTGGAAACATAAAAAAGGAGCGAAAATGACTTGGAAAACCGAGGAAGAGATGCTCAAATATTATCCAAACCTTTTTATGTAAAGTCGGGTTTCGGGGACGAAACCCAAATAAGGGAGGTGATTTGTAACGAACCAAAATCCGGGTTTCGTTTTAAATAAATAAATATTTCTATTTAATATTATAGCGGAAATAATATTTTAGAAATAAGTTGAAACAAATGAGTTTCAAGTTGATTTTGGGGTTATGTTAGTTTTTAACTAGTTTGGCATGAAAATGGATGATATGAAAGTTGAGGGACTGAAATTGCAAATATGGAAAATCTGCCATATTTGACTATTATTGAAGTCAAAATGCATAATTTTTGGTGTTTGGGGTGTGGGTGTCGACACACTCAAGAGAAAAAATAGAGAGAGAGTTTTGAAGCAAAATCCTGCAATTGAGGCTTGATTTGTGAAGGCGTTGTCTTGCACATCATCTTACTAGTATCAAGTAAGTGTTAATCATCCATTTTAGTTCACCATTGTTGGGTTAGTAGATGTGTTTTGTAGAAATCTGAAAATTATGATGCATGGGGTTAAATTAGTGTTAGATTGTTGATAATCTAGCTAAACTAAAGGTAAAGAGTGGTGAATAACATCCTAGAACCCTTTAATTTAGACTATGAGAAATTAGGGTTCATATGGAAGGAATTGGGGGTTTTTGAATTATGATGATAGGATGTTAAATTAATGATGAATAAGTGTTTAAATGATGTTAGACACTTGAAAGAACACCAAATTAATCTAATGATAAAGATAGAATTAAAAGTTAGTGTTAAGAAATGATAATGAAACTCAAATAGGTGAATTTGGGTGGTAAAAGAGTGTTTGGATATGAGTATAACTCAAACGGGTCAGTTTGGTTTGGAAATGGGTGAGTGGGTTGAGAACCCAAATAAATGTAATTTTGAAGTATGATAGATTACTAAACTAGGTGTATGTGTTTAGGTAATCAAATTGCCTATCGAGAAGGGGAAACGGGATCTTCGAATCCAAAAGGTAAGTGCACTCGCACTTACTTAGTAATGTTGATAAATTTTAATTACACGTGTTAAATGTTTGCATAACTATCTTATGTGTTATGATTGTTGTATGAATGTGGCATGAATGCATGTATGAATGTAGTTATAGTTTATATACTATAATGGAAATGTGGTGAAGTTATGGTCTAAATATCATAATGGAAATGTGATGGATTTATGATATAAGTATCATAATGGAAATGTGGTAAAATTTTTCGTCTAAGTACCATATTGGAAATGTAAAGATGTGCCATAATGGATATGAATTTTGACCAAATATGGGATGAATGTTGATATGTCATCATTTATACATATTTAACATACATAATAATCACACATTATGACACTAATTAAATAATAAACTTGTAATTTATGCTTAAAATGATTATATTTTGTAATTGCGGGTTATTCGGTGTTGAAAATACAAATAAAGCTAAATCCTATAAAAAAACACCTTTCCACACCAATCCAGACCTAAAGAACACTCAAGAAGAGAGCATTTTCATAGTTAGATTAGAGAGTAGAGGGGCTCTTCCTCCTTGTTTCACAATAGGGGAGCCTACGAAACTCATCATTTGGCTAGTCGTTATGGCCATTCGTCAGCAGTATCAGCAGAATGGAGGAGGAGATGCAGGACCTGCACGACCACGATAACGGAGATTCTTGAGACGTAGACACAGTTGTTTGCCCATTTAGTCCAGAAGGACAAGGATGCTAGGCAGAGATTGGATGGCCATGACACTTTATTGAAGAATCAGCAATCGATAATCCATGATCTGCAACGCACGGTTGAGGACATCGCTAAGAGCTTAAAGGATCGACAGGGAGGTCCATCTTCAAGCTCCAACGCTTCAGTGAAGGCCGTGTCGGTTAGAAGTGTGGAGGTGAAAGAGGTTGTTGATGATGACCCCCACTCCAGCAAATATAACATTCCGTCACCTCAGGAGGTCAAGAAGATTGACTGGAGGGCTCGATTTGCTGAGATCGATGCCAAGATGGCCGAGGAACAGGTGGACGAGGAGGAAATAGTTGAGATGCCTGCCGAGAAGGTAGAGGAGAAGAAGAAACGGGTAGAGATGAACACCCCCGAGATTGACCTGACTCATGTTCCCTACCCAGCACGTTTGCTTCCATTTAAGCAAGCTAGGGAGCACAGTCACTTTCTTGACATGTTTAAACTTCTCAAGGTCAATCTCCCACTCATATAGACCCTCTAGAGTATGCCACAATATGGAAAGTTACTCAAAGATCTTCTTTCCAACAAGAAGAAGCTTGAGGAGGTCTCTAAAGTCTCACTTAGTGAGCAATGTTCTGCATTGGTGCAGAACAAGCTGCCGGAGAAACTGGGAGATTCGGGTCGTTTCACGATCCCATGTCACCTAGGCAGTTTGCCCTTGCACCACGCGTTGGCCGATCTAGGTGCTAGCGTCAATCTGATGCCCTATTCCTTATATAAGCAGCTAGACTTAGGCGAACCACGGCCAACGCGCATGAGCATATCCTTGGCTGACCGCTCAGTCAAGTATCCACGAAGAATTGTGGATAATCTTTTAGTAAAAGTTGGTCAATTTGTCTTCCCCGTGGTTTTTGTGATTTTAGATATGGAAGTGGATGACGGAGTCCCACTCATCCTCGAGCGCCCATTCTTGCTCACCGCCAAGGCAGTAATCGATGTCTTTGACGGGAAACTTACACTTCGTGTGGGGGATGAGCCGGTAATATTTGATGCCATACAGTCTGTGGAGGATGTTGGCGAGCATAGCCACTCCTTGTGCATGCTTGATGCCTTCATCGACTACCATCAGGACTCTAATCCGGAGGTAGAAGTAGATGAACCCGCCCCTATTTTAGAAGAACCATCTGATTGGGCGGTAAAGTTGGAGAAGTTGTTGGATGAGCCGGACGAATACGGCGATGAGGTGCCTGATGATATGCTGGAGATGATGGCAGATTTTGATGAGATCATAGGCAAACCCTCAAGTGTGGGGATGAAGGAGGAGATTTTAGAGGATCCTGGAGATCCAGGTGGAGGTTTAGAGATCATATCCATAGTTAATCCCATTCCTGAACCGCTACTCATCACCGTCGTGCATTCTGAGAGGGTGAGTGTTGACACCCCGAGTTCTAGTGTCCCTAGGTCTAGGCCACCCTGTAAGAGAACTCGTGCGTTGATAGATTCATCTAGGGTAAGGGTAGCGCAAACCCCAAGTGTGCGGACGTCTAGGGGTGACAAACTACTAGGATACTTGAACCGTTTAATCTTCGGACCGGGTAGGTATAAAATGTGGTGGAAAGAATTGAGTTCTACTTGCGATATAAATATATTGACCGGTAGGACGCGTAGGATGAAGGCGGTTCCGTTTAGGATCAAGGATAAACCTCCTGATAGGCTTGTTTGATTCTCGGGCAAGTGCCCGAGATGTAGAGTTTGTATGCATTACGTGGTTGAGTCAGTGTCATTTTCTGTGTTTTTCAGTACTGTGTTTTGTTTGTATCGTGTCTTGCAGGGATTCGCACTTGATTCGGTGAGGAAATCATTGGGAACGAAGTTCCAGGTATGTCTTACATTGGTTTTTATCATTGGAACGAGTTTTGGAAAAATTGGGTGAACAAGAATTTTAAGGGGTAAAAAAAATTTTGAAGTATAAAAATTGAGAAATTTCTTAACTTTCTGTGAATGGGGGTCTCTCGAGGTACGCGAGGTCCTGGCGGCTATTTTTCGCGGTATGCGAAGTCCAAATTTGGTGGCTGGCTTAATTTCCACTCCCTCGCGGTACGCGAGGGGTGGACAAGACTTTCTCGTGGTACGCTAGGACCTCCTGTTTTGCCCTTTCGTTCTTTGTTTTCCCATGGTCATCCACATCCGTCACCATTACCGTACACCACCATCCATATCATCCATCACCATTCATCCACCATCTACCCTGCCATAATGTCATCACCATTAATCACTACTCTCATCCATCATCCACATCATCCTATCATTAACCGATCACCATGATCATGGGAAACTGGAAACCGTTCGTAACGGATGACCCACCTTGCTGTGGCTTTCATGTCTATGTGTTTGCCTCACATCGGGTACGTATCCTTGCATATCTATCCAGAGTCAGTCTGAGTCTTTTATTTGTGCCAGTTTAATGATGCGGGTTTGTTGTGAGGTTTATTTTGCAGGTATTGTTCGTCCTGTCCGTACTCAATCTCCATTCGGGCTTGACGAATTCTTCTATCACTGAGTAAAGGCAACCCAGTAGAGTTGTACAACCTCGATCGAAATGCTATACGGTGCACACAGGGAAGAACGAAGTTGCACATACATTGATTTGCATCTACATTACCAGCTAAGTCGCTTCCTGTTTATTTTTGCATTTGTATTTTTAGTGTGTTTTTGCTTCACATTGAGGACAATGTGTATTTCAAGTGTGGGGATGTGAGTGTCTAGTTCTAGTTTGTGTCTTTTATAAAAAAAAATCCAAAAATACAAAAAAAAGTTCAAAAATTTGAAAAAAAAATGTTCTTTGAAAGTAAAAGTTTTGCATAATAATTGGAAAATGACAGTACAATTGGATCTACTTGTTGAGTTTAATTGAATAAATAATAGAAAACGCGTCTAATTAGTGATGTTTTGGTATACTCAGCCACCTTGAATAGCTTAAATAGCCCGTGAGTGTTACTTAGGACTAATCACGTAATAAAATCATGATATATTGTGGGTACTCACCTTAGGGTGTCAGTAGTACTGAAACTGTCAAAATAGGGTGATAGGTATCACGTTAAGCCAATATTTAGAGGTTTTTGAAAATTTTCATGGCACACCACTCTCTTTTTATGAGAATAAATCCGAGTTTCGGTGGCGCCCATTCCATAAATTCATAATTCCATAACTATGAGCTTAATTACTTTGAAATATGAGTGTTGCTTATCTGTTTCCTACTAGGATGATGACTTGGAGGATACACCCCTAAGTGAGATTTATGTGCTTAACAGTTTAGAATTCAGTCTATGTGTTAGCTTCAGGGATGGTGACTTGGTTGAGACATCTCTAGACGAAAGTTATTATGCTTTAATTAATGCTCATTTCCACCCACTAATTCCATAATCCATTGATTTCTAAAAATCTATAAATCTTAGTTTAACGTGGTGGGCAAATCTACATGGTTTAACCCGTGGCTAAACATGACCGTGAGACGGGATTAGGTAGAGCTGTAGCTTCTAAGTATGAGTCACGTAGATAGATTAATTGTTGTATAAAATGGAATTAGAACACATCACGGGGGCTAGATAGTTGGTGCTTGGGTTTAGTTCGACAGAAATACTGATTATTGCTTTTTAACGCGTTAGTATGTTTGTGTTAATTGGTAATTGATGTTTGTAAAGTTAAATCTCAGTTATGATTCTATTGAAGACTTTTTCGAGTACGAAAAAAGGTTTAGTGTGGGGATGCTTGATGTGTTGCAAAGCAAACATGCTTTTCTGTCCTATTTCGTGTCGTTTTCGTATAGTTTTAGAGTCGTTTTGAGTCATTTATAGTTAGTAATGAGTTAAGTATTGTTTTGTAGGTAATCGGGGCACTTTTGAGCTTAAACGAACAAGAACCGGGAAATAAACGAGCACGAGAACCCGGGATGAGAAACGGAAAAAGTCGGGAAACAATCAAAACTTAAAACGGGCATATCTCGGGCTAGAAAATGAGTTACGAGGCCCATTTTATATCGATTTGGGGTAGCTCGACGAGATGAGTTAAAAAAATCAGGTTTGTTTGGCCCGGCGGTATGCGAGAAAAAGGTCAACAGCCCTCGCGGTACGCGAGGCACCCTAGTTGCGGGAATTTGACATAATTTCAAGGTTTAAAGGTCTAGGACTCTCCCATTATCAAAATGATCGATTTCCAGTCGTTTAGAGAAGAAAAGGTGGCGATTTTGGGGACAAGGAAGTGAGATCAAGCGTAAAGTTGAAGACTTTGATTCTCGGGTTCGTTTACTTAGCGTTTTCGATTTCAAGATTCCGTTTTTGTGTTTGTTTTCTGAGATTGAACCTATGATTATGTTTTTACTTATGTGTTTGAATGTTTTGAACATGATTCTAGTCTAAAAATCTTATACTGCCTAGGTCTAATGATGAATATTTGTTAAAGTTTGAAACTTTGTCGGTTTTTGGATTCAAATGTTGGTTTATTGATTTTGTAAAGAATCTTATGTTAATTTCCATGATGAATATGCATGTTTACTTCTAATTTGTGGATTGATTATATTTCCATATGTTAATTGTGGTTGTCTGCCAGTTTGATTAGCGTATCGAAGTCATAGATCTTAGGGTTAGTGATTTTTGTGTGGTTTGCTAGACGTAGTGACCATAGGAGTTGTGTTTGATTGATGATTAGAGTTGAATGTGTATCCTAGTTCAATACCCGAGAGGTGAGAATTAGTTGTCTAGTCTTCGTTTCTAGGAATCCGAGTGTTAACAGTCTGAGAGGACGTTAGTATTAGGTGTCTAGTGATCGTTGCTAGGTCAAATCATAGTAGTTATCCTGAGATTACCCCGTGCATTCCTTGAATGTATTATGGACGGTGAGACTGAGAGGTAATCTGTCCATTAGGGTACGCTATCATAGTTGGAAATACCTGAGAAGTGATCCAACATCTGATGAGTTTATTACATCTGTTGGTTCCTTAGTTGGTGATACCCTAAGAGTGATTAGGGATCCACTAGGTTGTCTATAGCTGTTTCCTTAGAAACCCAGATCCATCATAGTCCATAACCGGTAGAAGTTGTACTTTGCAAGTAGGATTCCGACCTAGGTGGTATTCTTCCTATTCTTGATATATTCCTTAGTTCTTGTCTTGATAGTTGAGTCGACCTTAGTTCATTACATTCCTTAGTTAATTCAGTAGTGTAGTAAACCCCCCATCAATCAAATCTTTAGTCCGAGTCAGAGTCAGTTTTGTTATTCGTAGTGTCTCTAGGGTTCGATAACTCGGTTTACCGTTAAGCTGTGCTACACTCGATAGGAACACTTGCATGTCAGTGCGGTTTAGTTCATAGGTTTTCCATTTATTACTTATGAGTCTAGGTTAGGTTTTTATAGTTATTTTTATAGACCATCTGGAAGACATCAACACCCAAGATTGTTATCACTCTCAAGGGTATTCCACACATTTCCACCAACCCTACGGGCTACCATATGAGGAAACCACACCGCCTCAAGAAATTCAACACTCATCTCTAGATTTCGACTCATGGTGTAACATCAGGCCCCCTAAGAGCTCACGGATTTGTTTTTGGTTGCCCAGGTGAAAACTTTCCAGGAGGTCACCCATCCCTGGATTACTCCCACCCGAGCACGCTTAACTATGGAATTCTCCTCTCATCTACTACATTAAGCTCCAAAACGCGTTGTGGTATTTGAGGCGGGGCATTCCTTATGAACCCAGCATCTCTCCCGTGGACAGAACAGAACGATATGGGATTTGCCTAAGGTGTTACAAACACCCCCCTTGGGACTCATCGCCCTCTATGAGGTTTGCCCCACTATCGTAAACAGAACATAACGGGAGTGGCTCTGATACCATTTGTAACATCCAACCTCTCGTACCAACAATATTGTCCGATTTGCTCCCTAAGAGCTCACGGATTTGTTTTTAGTTGCCCAGGTGAAAACTTCCTAGGGGGTCACCCATCCCTGGATTACTCCTATCCGAGCACGCTTAACTGTGGAGTTCTCCTCTCATCCACTACCCAAAACGCATTGTGATATTTGAGGCGGGGCATTCGTTATGAACCCATCATCTCTCCCGTGGACAGAACAGAACGATATGAGATTTGACTAAGGTGTTACACATGGACCCCATGAAATCTGTTTCGTCATTTGGAAGAAACTAAGGTTCAACTTATAAAGAGCTCTCTAACTGAACAACAAGTGTTTCGTCATTTGGAAGAAATCAAGGTTGTTGGTGATTACATCCTCCTGTGCTTCCATATTTAGAATTCCCACCAGTTCTTCTGTAGATCTTCGTTCTTCTGGCTCCTTTGATTGTTTAGCTTCTAACTTCTCAGAAAAGTCAGGAAGTGATTGTAAAGTTGCAGTAGCCCTCTCTTATAAATCATCCGGTCTCACCTCCGACTGATCTATGCTTGTGAAGTTGGAAGGTTCTTGCTCCTTTTAGTCACTTGAACCTACTAAAGATGTTGAAACTATAACTTCCAATTCTTGTACTCTGAAGGAATCATCTTGTTGTTCAGTTGGAAAGCTCTTTAAGATTTGAACCTTGATTTCTTCCAAATGACGAAACACTTGTTGTTCAGTTAGAGAGCTCTTTAAACGAAGATCTACGGAAGAACTGGTGGAAATTCTAAATATGGAAGCACAGGAGGATGTAATCACCAACAAACAAATGAAAATGGTGGCACATCTTCCTTGCAACAGTGATAGCTGGCCTGTGACCAACCATATTAGTGAATCATTCCATGAGTCACACAAGCCATAGGATAGGGCACATCACTCTGAGGACCATTTCTAATGGAAGAAGCAACGTTCATCCAACGAAGATTACGTGACAAAACTATTATACCGGGGTGACCATCTCCTTCACTACATGGGTTTCTTGAAGTTTGGTCCAGGAAATTTCAAATGGTGGTGGCGTGATTTAATTACACTACTTTCTTTAGGTGTTCTTCTATAGAGCACTCTAAATTTGGTAGGTTTACAAAAATTTTCAAAATTTCAAATCGATCCATCCAAACTAAAATTAAAACTGTAAATAAACTTTGAAAATATATAAATTAATGATTCACCCATTTTGGCACTAAAAAGTTGAAGGTATAAAAATTTAAAAATTTGGGAAAATCTTTTATTTATGAAATTGGGCCACTTAATGGGGGATTTTTGCTCGGACCACTGGGATAAACCGCTCCATCCCCTGGTAAAGGGCCTTCTAACTCCAAACGTAGCTCAAGTTATGACCGTTCTAAGTTTGAACATTTGTTTTCGTTATCTTGCTGGTCGAGGATGGACTCCACTAATTCCTGGATCAACTTGTTATCATCGTACGCATGGTTATCAAATGGGTTGGATGAACCTGTCCACATTACAAGCCACCCATTTGACAGATTCAACACTAAATTAGAAATTCAAGAAGCACGTACGGGTCGGGCTAAAGACCCTTAAATAAACGTAGCGCTTCCGGGAGGCAACCCGATGATCATGAATAAATTGAGAAGTTGGTGCATAAGGCAGAAAGCACCTCAGGTTTGGTTTCTCCAAATTTAAGTTTCTAATTACTTCAGCCCCTAGTTATGCCTTCTCGATACTAGGACCTTAGTAGCTTAACTACTATCTTTTATTTTCCTTGTTCGTTTTTATGTTTTCTTTTATGTTTCAGGTAGAATAACATCACCATGTCATTTCTCTACTTTGAGGAGTTACACTCCAACTCTACGAGCCTGGAGCCGGAAACCACATCAAATTTCTGAGAAATTCAATGAAGTCTTTGAAGCAACATGTTGACAAGTATCTGATAGGCACAGCCTGACAACAACAATAAGTTTTAACCTTAGGTTATATACCGAATTGACTAGGGGAGTACCAGTTTCTTTCCCTTAAAACTCCGTGCATCTAAATTCCTGCATAGCATTTCATTACATGCATTTGTACATTGAGGGCAATGCACATTTTTAAGTGTGGGGTGGGGAATTAGAGATTCAGGACTGTTAATCTCAAAGTAGTAAAATTTAACTTGTGACTTTCTACCCATTTGACTAAAACATTACAAAAACTTACCTTTTAAAAAACCCGAAAAATTTTCAAAAATATTTAAACCCTTTAAATTAAAACCTCTTGGAGTTTGCACCTAATTAAATAAAATGAAGACATGACAAGTAGAAACAAAAGGAAATTATGCATAACAAATCACTAAACCCTATCCCGTTTGTTTCCATGTGAGAATAATCTGAGTCTTTTCACGACCATTATTATCATTATTTTTGCATTCTCTTTCGTTTGGTATATTGAGTGTTTATTCGATTGAATTCTATGCATAATTAGAACTTGTATGACTTATACATATCAAGACCATGAACTAGTGGAAGTATGAAAATGATTGAGGAACCTAGGACTTTATTACCCTTATTATCCAAAAATCACAAAAATATTATCCGCCTAGATAGCCCTCTGAGCCTTAGCCTTTTCTTTTCTAAACCCATACCTATCAACCAACCAGCTTTTCACAAACACCGGTTATTGGCTAACTGTCTTTAAAATGGGAAAATTATCCTATCTTGTCATTTCGAGTTTATTATCATCAAGACAATTTTGGAAAGAATCTGTCCTACTCAGAAGAATTGGAATATACAAATGGTGGATGAATTAGGAAAAATCCGAACTATCTGCAGGAAATTCACAGAAACATTGTTTTAAGGAAATTAAGGAAAAATGATTATTGAAGGATTAGTCTTTAAAAAAAAAGAGACAAAGTTGGTCTTTGACCGGGAGACTTTAAAGAACTGGACATGCATCCTTTTGATTTCATTTGCTTTTCTGCCTTCATTTAACAAAGCTTGAATTACCAACCGAGCTCCGAGAAAATATTTTTCAAGCAACCAGTGATGTAAGAAAATGGTGGCGCAAACAAGAACAACTGCCACCATTCTGCGGCTTGTAAAAAATTGCCGCCAAAAGATACGATAGATGTAGAAAATGTGGCAACTGGAGCCACGATGGAAAGTGTAGCAAGAATCAAACTCGAGCCCAAAGTGAATACACATACCTGATCGAAGTAGGTGCTATTAGGCGGCTAGCCAAAGGGACCGTATAGAAAGGTAGCAATTTGCATTACGCAATAAGGGACGAGTTGAACCTAATGGGAGATCTTGGTCTTGGCAATCTGACCATAAACGAGCCCTCGGATTAGTTATACCCTCATGATCTGAGTATTGTAGAGGGACCTTTTAGTACTTTCCATTTTAAGCCATGAGGCCGTAGCTGAGTGTTTCGCGATAGCTGCAGCCCTACAAACCCCTTTAAAACCCCTAAAAATCCAAAAAGATTTTCATTTTCACCTTTAGTTTTACTTTAGCCACATTACAACCCTTTAAAGTCCTCTTGATTCATGCATACTACTTAGTTAATTGGTGGAGACTTGATTTGCATACAAGATTATGACCATTGCATATTTCGATTCGAACTCGAGTGTCCCACTTAGCTTACATTATCCATATATATATAACCCTAGAGTTGAGTGAACATTGTGAGTAGTGAGGAGTTTTTGCATAATCAACGTTCTAGTAGGCTTGCCATGTATTCCATCATCTTAAAACAAGAAAAACACAAAAATAGAATAAGCAGCTCAAGTGTTATCCCGGAGTCTCAACACTAGTTGAAATTCCATTACCTTTGTAAAGTTTTTAGTTATGGGTGTGATCATGCATGAGTTTGCTTGAGGACAAGCAAAGTTTAAGTGTGGAGTGTTATGATATGTCATCATTTATACATATTTAATATACATAATAATACCACATTATTGTACTAATTAAATAATAACCTTGCAATTTATGCTTAAAATGTTTATATTTTGTAATTGCAGGTTATTCGGTGTTGAAAATACAAATCAAGAAAAATCCTATCAAAAACATCTTTACACACCAATCCGGACCTAAAGAACACTAAAGAAGAGAGCATTCTCGTAGTTAGAGTAGAGAGTAGAGGGGCTCTTCCTCCTTATTTCACAATAGGGGAGCCTACGAAACTCATCATTACACTAGTCGTTATGGCCATTCGTGGCTAAAACTTTTTTGTATTGCTAGGGTGAAGATGATGTTTGGTGCATGTTAATGTTAAATCCATTAATGAAGTGGTATGCTTATGTCTTTAACTAATTCGTCCTCAAAAACCATCTTTTGATGGGCTTTTATTATTGTCTAAATCCGTCTTTATATTTGTGAGTGTCTTGATTTTAAAGAGTAAGATTGTAAAACCCTTTTTAATCAAACTTCCTTTGAAACTCGTACGTCTTTATACGAGCAGAGATTGATAAGTCAAGGCTTGGTCTATACTTTTAAGATCGTACGTCTTTATACGAGATTATTATACGACCAAGAATTTGTGAACTCATGTTGGGAACGGTACGTCTTTATACTTGGTCCCATTGTTACACCGCCTCCTGGTGAGCAAAATATAATCACCTATTTAACTTTAATATAAATCATTTTAAGTCTGATGTCTTAAACCAAACCGGAGATGACCATTCGATGGGTTGAGGGTAAATATTGTTCTTAACGGGAGGCACTACCACTTTTTAAAGAATATAATTTGCAAATCAAATGTAGTGAGGACGAGGCTCTAGCGGTGACCCGGGTCACATGTTTGTAGTAGTCATACCACTGAATTAGTTAACTTAACATTATCAAGTACCAAGTTGATTCGAATCCCGAAGCAATACATTTCGTAATCTGATCATTTTCGCTTTATTTACTTTTCTGCTATTTACTATTCTGCTAGTTACATTTCTGTTACACACTTCACGCACATTTTTTAATTTTATGTTATTTACTTTACCGTCATTTACTTTTCTGCTTCACAAGCACACAAAACCCACTCACTAATTAATCTTGCTAAACGATAACAAAAGTTGAGTATTGGAACTCGACCGTGTCCATTGGTTCGATACTTGGTTCTTGCCTAACTATATTACGCCGCGATAGGTACACTTGCCTATTGTGTGTGTTTTAAGTTAACGTAATTATCATTTTATAAATTTAAAACCTGATCTTGTGCAATCATTTTAAAAATATATTTACTTATATTTTTACTGTATCAAAACAAACACATCAAATGTTAAGGAAAGAAAGAAACTTGTATGGTGTTATGCAAGTGTTAAATTGGATAAAGTGAAATTAGATGGAAACGGGTCAAATGGGTGAAAGGGTGAAAATGAGAATGTTTTACTTTGTTGTTATGTTTTGTCTACATTATTAATGGTGAATAATTATGTGGTTATGTAGGAAAAGCTCCGGTATAGTCGTTGGCAAATGTTGGATTCTCGTATGCACGTTTTGGGTGATTTCGGGTGTAATTAGATGTCCATCGAATGAGTGTAAACCGATATATGAAATTGTAATTTTTGGTACATAAGTATGTTGTTTTGAATGTTTGAATCCAATCCTAAGCATTGGGCAAATTTTATGGTAAATGAGAAAAGGTTGGAAAATTTGGCTAAGGGTTGAAAGCTGCACAATTAGAAACTTTCTGTGAATTCAAGTGCCTCGCGTCACGCGAGAACTAGGGGAGGTTCTCTCGCGGTACGCGATAGACCTGGTTCCCGGGCGGGTCATTTGGGGCTCCCTCGCGGTACGCGAGGGACATATTTAAAAAAAAATTCTTTGGGACGAATGCTTCCGTATATGTAATGATTAAATAATCGGTGTTTGAAATTAGAATGTTACATGTTCATATTGTGTGTGTTTATTATAAATATGTTTTAATAAACAAAAGCGTGTATATTATTTGCCATAATTGTGTGTTGGTAAATGAAAGGAATGAAAGATGAAAAGAAAGTATGAAAAGAGGCAAAACGTGTAACGTGTATTTAAGAAATGTTTTTAATAAACTAAGAAGGTAAATGTATTAAGAAGTCGTTACATTGTCTAAATCTGGGAAGGGAAGGAAAGGGTTCCTACGGGAACAAGCGCCAAGACCTTTACGGGCTATGCCCCTCTATAAGAGCATTTGTGGTTCGCTAACAGTTGTGCAATTGGTTTGTGTGTAAGGGTAAAAAACGGTTACTCATAGGATTAACGTGACCCTTCGTGTGTTATGTCTGCTTCATGGACGATCGTCATGATAAAGGAAATATGAACGTTTCATGGACGCTCGTCATGAACGTTGCGTAGATCCGCGGACGGTCGTCACAGAAGATAGTAACTAGTGTGAATTGACTAATGTGGTATTCATTCCATGGACATTAGTCATGGATGGTACTGACTTGAACAGACACGTATGTGTGTGAAAGATATTAGACATAATAATGTATGACTTGAAAAGTAAAGTGTGTGAATGTTATGCCCTTACCGGCAAGCGTGATAGTTAGTGTAAATCCTTCATCTTTTATTAAGTCGTGTGTTTATGAAAGGGGTAACTTTACACAATAGTAGTCAAGTTTTTCATTCCATTTTAGTCACTTAAACTTTTTTTGTCTCATTTTAATCACTCAAGTTTTTTTATTTGTTCCATTTTAGTCACTCAAATTTTTTGTCTTATTTTAGTCACTCAAGTTTCACATGTTTGTGAAATTACCATGTTACGAGTTATTATTATTATTTTTTTATTCTATGCATATGGTGAAAATGAAATTAAAAAAGAATAACCAATATTTTCACCATATTTATAAAACAAAATAAAAAAAGTAACATATTAACCTCTTAATTATGTAATATTAGAATAACATGTGAAACTTGAGTGACTAAAATGATACAAAAAAAGTTTGAGTGACTAAAATGGAACATACGAGAAACTCGAGTGACTAAAATTAGACAAAAAAATTTGAGTGACTTAAATGAAACAGGCGAGAAACTTGATTACTATTATGTGAAGTTTTCCCTTTATGAAATTATGTTTTATGTAAAACTAGAACTCACTTATCGTTAGCTGACTTTTAACATGCAGATCGGGTTAAGTGTAGGTACGATGATAGCTCTCGAATTGCTTGGCTGGCTGATAGGAGTTACCTGGTATTGAAGGCTTCTGGAATCCCATGTGTTATGTTTTGAATGATGCAATTGTTTGAGACAATACTTTGAATATTTTAATTGTTTGACAATTGGATATGATGTAAAGACGTTTAATTTCGCTGCAATGAATGCATTTTAAGTTTAGAAACTGTTTGTGAATTAGTAAATTCAACAAGTAAGGCCTCACAGGTTTGGGGCCTTACAGTCACCAACAAATTCTACCTCTCAACTTTGGAAAACCTTTAAAATAAACCCCTCAACTTTATAAAATGTCATTTTTACCCCCTCAGGTTTCTAAATTTCCAAATTTAACCCCCCTTTAGTATAAATAGTCTGAATTTTTCCTAATAATATTCATTAGTTTGTTTGTTTTTTTTTTCTTTATGTCTCGGTATAAATTTTATTAAAAACTGGATTGATTCAAAATAGGTTGGGTTATACCGACTGACGGTAAGTAACATGTTGGTACCGTGAAGAATAAAACCAACACCAACTAAAAAATATTGTTACCATTATATAACTGTTTTTTATCTATGTTTCGATCTCCACAATCGAGTCGCTGTAACCTCATACGTTTTTTTTTATTTTTAGGTATTTAACCACATTTCTTCTTGGGTTGTGCTATACGTACCCCCCTTAATATAAATTTTACTTGTCGTACCCTCTCCCTTAAGTTATTTATAAATACAGATTTAACCTTTTTGTTTTCTTTTGTTTTTTAAATGTTTAAGAAAACTTTAATTAACTAACTTTATTATAAGTATTCATTATAGGTTGAATACATAATACCAACGTAATAAAACATATTTTATAGTTTTTATAAAAAAAACTTTATATGATTATTTTTTTTAAATGTTTTATGAAAAAAATAAAATACTAATTAAAAAAAAGAGTTTTTAAGTAACTCTTAATTTATTTTAACGGATGTGGCGGGTCGGGCTTGTATTTGTAGTAGTGGAGGTTAACTGCGATAGTGGTTTTCAACATTTTGGTTTTCGATTTTTTTTTGTTCAGTTTAACCGATTTTTATTTTTTTAGGCCTATCCGTTAGTTGAACAGAACCGCGTATTGTGAATTTGTCTAACCGAACCAAATTCAACCGAATAAACTGAATTCAAAAAAATGTATAAACCGAATTCAACATATCAAAGTTTAAAAGAACGGAATCGCGCCTCGAGGCGTTTTCCCTTCACCTCACGAGGAGTAAGCCGAGGCGGAATTAAAAAATAAATATAAAAATTATATATTTTACAAAAAATAAAATACTAAACATCAAACAATGATTGTATCTTGTTTGTTGACTACATCAACCCCTTCCAAACCTTTTCCATGTATGATGTGTGGGAGAAGAATGAGAAATTAGGTCAAGTTAAGGAGAAGAATGAGAAATTAGGTCAAGTTAAGGAGAAGAATAAGAAATTAGGTCAAGTTAAGAAGAAGAATGAGAAAATTGGTCAAATTAAGGAAAACCATATGCGAATTATGGACTTTTGACCCATTTGAGTTGTGTATTTCGTTTATAG
This sequence comes from Smallanthus sonchifolius, assembly GCA_023525975.1. Taxonomy (NCBI): domain Eukaryota; kingdom Viridiplantae; phylum Streptophyta; class Magnoliopsida; order Asterales; family Asteraceae; genus Smallanthus; species Smallanthus sonchifolius. The sequence goes on along the minus strand of CM042029.1, from coordinate 28,000,965 downwards.
AACGATATACATAGCTCAAATGCGCCAAAAGTCAATTTTTTTCTATTTCTACCGTCTAACCGCCTCGACCCACCTCAGCCCTTTAGAGGCATACATACAAAAACACCTTGTGAGGCGTCGCCTCAGACTCGTTTTTCTACCGCCGCGTACGCCTCGACCGTTTTTTTAAACCATGCAACATATATAGTTATCACTTATTAGGTTAACAGAATAAACCGAATTCAAAAAAATATATATTCGTTAACCGAACTGAAAACTGAATTTACAATTCCGTTCGAGGGGTACAACCAGTAGGAGGGGGAGGGGTATACGTTTTATATTATAGAAAGTGCTTTTAAACTTAAAAAAACGATTTTAGAAATAATGATTTTTCGAATGTGATAAAATGACAAGTTTAATTTTTTTAGGTGGGTACTATAAGTAGGGGGGAGGGGTATAGTTTTATGTTATAGAAAGTGTTTTTAAACTTAATAAAACGTTTTAGAAATAATGATTTTTGAATGTGGTAAAATCATAAGTTTAAAAGTTATTTTTTCGAGGGGGAGGGGGGGCAACCTTAAGGTGGGGGAGGGCTAGAGGGGTATATATCTTATGTTATTTAAAGTGTTTTTAAACATAAAAAACAAGTTTAGAAATAATAATTTTTAGAAAGGGATAAAATGACATTTTTAAAAGTTCAGGGGTGGGGTACGACAAGTAGGAAGGGGGGTATGTATAGCCTAACCCTTCTTTTTTTTCCTTAGTCCTATTAATATCACCGCCTCAACTGTACAAGGTCCGCCTTCCGTCGCGACGCACGGAACAAAAATTTTCATTCCCTTAACACTCAAATACTAACGTCGGTGACCACTAATAATTTTTCCTTTATACACCCCTTAAATTTTCATATTTTCAAACAGGGGTAACTTTACACAATAGTAACCAAGTTTCTCAAGTGTTTCATTTAAATACCTCAAAGTTTTTTTGTCCATTTAAAGTCACTCAACTTTCAGTAGGTGTTCCAATCATATGTAATATTTTTATAAATGTTTATTTTTTTTTAAATTGAATGAAACAAATGAAACATGTATGAATCTTGTTTATTATTTAGCAATTATTTTTTTTCAATTCGACTTAAATATAATCATTTTGAAAGTTGTTTATTATTCAGTGAATTTTTTTTCTTCACCATTACCTACAATTTTAGATAAAGTTCACTTATTGGTAACTAATATTCATATATATTTTATTTGCCTCATTCATATTTAAAAAAATTAAACATTTATAAAAATATTACATAGGATTGAAACACTTACTAAAAGTTGAGTGACTTTAAAGGGACAAAAAAATTTTAAGATATTTAAATAAAACACTTGAGAAACTTGATTAATATTTGGTGAAGTTTTCCCTTTCAAATAATACCCTTCATTATTCTAAAAATTCAAATATACATCTAAAACAAATTTAATTTGTTGTTGTGTTTAATATTTTTTTTCTTTGTATCGCGGTATAAACTTTGTTATACCCATTAGAAATCATGACCCACACGTTGTGACGGGGTCGTACAACTCAACATCTATGGGAAGTAAGAATTTTCTTTTTCTTTTTCTCTCATATGCACCCCTTCAATTTTATCTTTTGAAAAATTCAAATATACCTCTAAAAAAATTAATTTATTGTTGTGTTTAGTATTTTTTTTTTCTTTAGGTCTCGGTATAAATTTTGTGATACTCACTATAAATCATGACCTTTAACCACCCCTTTATGAAAGTACGGAACACATTAAATTTAATTGGTTTTGACATTTACCTCTTGGTTGCTTTCTTAAGCTTGTGCTGCTTAAAAAATTGTATATCGTCCCATCACACGATCTGCATCTCATAACACCTTTAACGCCGGTGGTTACGTTCTTGGTTGCAATTTGCAAAGTAGCAATTTTATAACTATGACAGGGATAAAGTACAGACATAAAATTATGTCTAACAATAAGATATGAACTCATCTGATATCCCAACCCCAAAAGGCCCTCCACAGAACAGCTTTTTGTCTAACAATTAAGAGTACCACAAATTGACTGGGTTTTATTTTACCATTCTTTTCCTTGAGACAAGAACTTAACCACTCATTGGTCATCACCACCATAGTTTACCAGACCTCAGGCCGCATCTCACCAGTTGCAGGAGGCATCCATCTTCCAGAGTGATAAACGCTTTCACCGACTTTCCACCCAGGCACATCTTTCATTATCCGGGCCTCTTCCTCCAGATACTTCTTCCATTCTTTCACAAATCTATAACGAATTGAAGCAAATTATTTTCCCAAAAAGAATAATCAAACATTTGGTAGAAGAGAAGAGACGAAAAGAACGGCATTTGTGCTTACCTTTCATCCTCTTCTGCTTGAAGCATTGGCAAAATAGCCCTCCGGGCAGCATACTTTTCCTCCTTTATTGCCCTAAATCAAACAGATGCGCGTTATGCAGTGACAGTAGCTATTTTTCATGAACAATGGTAAAATTTCATCAAAAGCAAGATAACATGTCCAAGCCAATTCTGGTATACTATCTTCAAAATTTGCATTTTCTCTCACTGGCAGGGTGTTACATGGAAGTAGACCAGTATTTGCTAGAGAATCATTGAAGATATATATTTTCATGGAGAGTTATTACGACTCAAAAATAGGAACTCAACATCTAGATGGTACAGAAGAATTGATGACCAGTTTTTGAAGATCATAGGCAGATGTGAGTACTAGAATTTCCATGGAAGAAGAAAACTGACTAAATAACAATAACAAGATGAAAAAATCAACACTACTTTTTATGTCTGGCGATAGAACATTACTGTGAGTGCACAATAATAATCTCAAATCAATTCCTTTAGTCTTGTATCATTTCATAACTTTAACTTGAAACTTGCAATTCTGATTTTGTAATACATAATTTGTAAATAGGAATTATTCCGTAAGGAAGCACACAATACATCTTTATATTATATACTAGTTTACACCCCGTGTCTACACACGGGATGAAAATATCAATACATAAATTCTTAATCTTTTATATATATATTTTACTTTTACATGTGTAAAAATGTATTACATACGAATGATTGACAACAAAATTCAAAATATATAAAAATTAATATATAATTAGGTTTCGAAAATACGTTAATTACTATTTCATGCAATTTGACTTTCATTACTGTTTGATTCAAAATAAAAGTTACATAATTATATTTCAGAGTTTTTATAATATAGGATAATTTAAAATAAATGTGTTTTATTAGTATAATTAACATTTTAGTTAACGATATATTGTTATTAAAATATAAATGTGTATTTAATAAGAGATAGAGACGGGAAAAAGATGATGAGAATGAATATGGTGGCGACACGTGGCATGTAAAAACCTTTATTTATTATATAGTATAGATTTAGATAAAAACAGAAAATAGCCATAAGAAATGGTCAGGATAGGATCAGTTACAAACAATGATGATATCAACATGTTGCCCTAAGACCGACCAGAATCCCATATTCTAGCACCTAGGACCCGATCATTTTGAGGATTGTTACATGTGCTTGGGCTAAGAAAGCTGATGGAAAAGAGATTAAAAATAATAATCATGGATGAAAGAAGTTTTTGGCCTAGTGTGGATTATTCCATTAAAACCACAATGCCATTTGTTGAAGTTTTGAGGCTTGTTGATGGGGAGCAGACACCGGCAATGGGATTTATTTATGGAGCGATGGACGAGTGTAAAGAAAAAATTGCAAAGAACTTGGATAACGATCTTTCTTCTTATAAAGAGATATGGGACATCATCGATAAAAAATGGGAGCTCCAAATGCATCGTGATTTACATGCGGCTGCCTACTACTTAAATCCACAATATCGATGGAGTCCCAACGTTTCTGAGCATCCGGAGATTAAGCGCGGATTGTATGATGTCTTGGATAGACTCGTTAAGGATACGAGGGTTTATTTGAAGATCGAAGATCAACTCATTGCTTACAAAGAAAAAAAAGGATTATTTGGATATCGAGGTTCTTTGGCAACGTATCAGACACGTCCACCGGGTAATTTATTTGTTAATTTTTGTTATTATAGTTTATATCTTATCTAAATTAAATTGTTTACTAATTTTTTTTATAAACATATGTAGTTAAATGGTGGGGTGAATATGGAGATGATACTCCGGAACTCAAGGCCTTTGCAATAAAGGTTTTGGGTCTTACGTGTTCCGCTTCGGCTTGTGAACGTAATTGGAGTACGTTCAATCAAGTCCATACAAAGAGATGAAACCAGTTGAACACCGAAAGAATGAACGACTTGGTTTACATTATGTACAACAAAAAGTTGAGGCAGAAATTTTTGAAGAAGGTGGATTTAACAGAAGATGATGATCCGTTAGTTGTTGAAAATGTGTTGTCTGATGATGAGTGGATAGCGGACCCAAGTGATGATGATGATGACATTGGAGGTGGCGGGGCAATTGGGGAGGGAAGTGGAAGTTCGTCATCTAAGAAAAGGAAAGCAGTTCACTTGAATTTGATTGATGAGGATGACGTAGTTGAAGTGGATTCGGTTGAGGAAGATGATTGTGAGGATGGCGAGGATGAAAATGATGCATTTTATGTTGTTTAAATTTTATTACAAACTTCATGTGTGTTTTTGATGTGTGTTTTTGATGTTCTAGACTTTATGTGTCAATTTCAAACATTTAGTATTTTATTTTTTATAAGATATATAATTTTTATATTTATTTTTTTAATTCCGCCTCGACCTTACGCCTCGTTTCGCCTCGAGGCTTACGCTTCGTGAGGCGAAGGGAAAACGCCTCGAGGCGCGTTTCCATTCTTTTAAACCTTGTCAGGATCAATTACAAACAATGATGATATCAACATGTTGCCCTAAGACCGACCAGAATCCCAGTATCTAGCACCTAGGACCCGATCATTTTGTCAAAAGCCCACAAGGCGCACACCCAGGCACAGCCCAGCGCGGCCTTGTCACCTCGCTTCAAAAGCCTCATTTTCAGGTCAAGTTCAACCCAAATTCTGGCTAAAAATCTACTGAATAGGTCTTAAACAATTACACTAGTCCTAAACAAGCCTGAAACATGTCTAAAACCCCTAAAAATGGTATTTTTATACTATGCGCCTTGCACCTAGGCTCCGGGCGAGGCCTATGCGCCTTGAAAACATAGGATTGTTACAACCATTTAAAATCATTCACCTTAGCAAAATCAAACTTAACACCATAAGTACTTCTAATCTAAGGGGAAAACAACTAGAGCATAAAACAATCAGGAAGTGAATGGTTTTCCAGTTTTTCCTATATGCACTTCAAGGAGTTAAACCTTGTAATATGATTATATTAGAATGTGATTGTGTGTTTAGGGTTTACATAAAGAGGTGTTTATATAGAACACCATATTACAAGTCTAGTCCCTATACTATATCACTTAGTCTAATATTCCCCCGCAAACTAAGCTCGGGAGAGATTTAGGTTGAAAATATAAAAACATAAAACTAAAAAGATAGTTGGTCTTCTCCTTCTTCACCATGCTTTCGCGAAACACTCGCACTCGTCATACTTTCGCCCGTCGGCCGAAAATTTCACTTGTCACGTGAAAACTTTCGGCCCATCCCTGAACTTTCGGCCACCTGAAACTTTTCCCCTAGCCGAAAGTTTCGCGGCTAGGGTTCCGCCGCTGTGGCGGCTAGGGTTCCGCCATAGGTGGAGGCGGCAGTGGTGGTTGACGACGGCAGTAGGAGTGAATAGAGAAGACTAAGCGCGGTTGTTTGGTGGTGGGGGATCTGGTTATTGAACGATAAAAAAAAAGCTTGTAAAGAAAGGAGAGGTGTGGCGGAGCGGCGGCGGCCGCCCCGCCGGAGATGTTTTCAAGTGGTTGTAACCTAGCTCTGATACCAAGTTAAACCTTGTAATATGATTGTATTAGAATGTGATTGTGTGTTTAGGGTTTACATAAAGAGGTGTTTATATAGAACACCATATTACAAGTCTAGTCCCTATACTATATCACTTAGTCTAATACAAGGTGTTCTTGTTTTCTATCAGTTAAGTGTACTACTAGCAAGTGACAACCATTTATTTTACAATATCAAAAGCATGTAAAAAACAGATAATTTCACGAAGAACCAAATTATGTAGTTTTGATAATTATCCAGATCAACATGCATATATTACCAAGTTTAATGCCTATCCACAGCACTGAACTTAAAATCACTGAAAAAAATCCTAATAAGTAATATCACGGTACTCACAATCGGTTTCGCGACTACTATAAGTGATCAGGACAGTTAACCATTTCAGGTTTCCAACAAATAGGTCAATGATAAGATAACAGTAATAAGCTAGATCCAAAAAACCATTATTCTCTTCTACATAGGCCTGGAAGTATCTTCAAAGTAAAATTCTCATTGCTGAGAACAACAAACTTAATCTACTGTAGGTTCAAATATACCAATCAGTACTGAATATCACAATCGCCTAATTTTCTAGATAATCATATAATGTAGATCAATCATGCATATGAAGACCTAGAAATGAACCGATCCCAAATGTCTACAAACATATAGCAGATCTGAGACATTGACTGATTAATATTGCAATTCGATCACCAAACAGAATAATCCACAAATTGAATTGACTGATAAACTGTTATGAAAAAATTAGGGTTTCTGGAAACCGGAAAAGACTTACCGACGGATCTTATTGCCCTTTCCGACCTGGTACATGCCCCAAGAGAAAGTGCCAAATGCAGCGAGGAATATGGCGACGGCGCTTGGTCCTTTCGACGGAATCCTGCGTGCATACCGGACCGGCGCAAAACCGCCGGGAGGAGGACCGTCTTGGAGGAGAGGCATGTCTTTGACGCTGGCCATCCCCGGCTTGTTCCTTATCGCCGCCTCCGTCATCGTTGTTTGTTTGCTCAAAAATTTGGCGTCTCGCTCTACAAAGTTTGCTACTTGAACCGGAGATTTGGTAGAGAAAGCTGAGGCTTCGACAAAAGCGGAGATCAGGAGGACGTGTCTAACTTGCGCCTCTGTTAATGTTTAGTGTCGCTAATCTGCGCATGCAAAACAATTTTTTTTATTTTATTTTTTAAAAGTAAATTACATTTTATGTAATTTAGCTAATTTACTAAATTTCAGTTTAGATTCTTAAACTAAGAAAATAACATAAATTTATACGTTTATTAGCTGAGTCGTCGTAACTTCAGATGTATATTTTATGTATTTAACTAAGTTTTTTTTTGTGCTTAGCCACGTTAATGCCAATGTGTCAATCGTTTAAGGTCCGCATCCTGCCTCAAAGCGCGGGACAAAATTTATTTAACCACGTTTCTTCTTGTGCTTAACAACGTTAATGTCACCGTATCAACTGTTTAAGGTATGTTTTCCAGCGTGAAGCGCGGTACAAAATTTCTAGTTAATATTAATAATATTTAAATATTACATAATATTTAAGTGTTGTATTGTTATGTTGTTTATATTTAAAATAATTAAAAAAAATATTATATCTATACAAATGAATAAATAAAGGTTTTCTCATATCACGTGTCGCCTCCATATTTATTCTCATTTTTTGTCGTCTCTCTATCTTATTAAATACATATCATTCTTTTAATAATAATATATTAAAAAATACTAATTATACTAATGAAGACAAATTTATTTTAAATTCTCTTGTTATAAAAAACTTTGAAATTTAAACGTACTTTCAAAACCCAATTATATATTAATTTTACATATTTTGACATTTGTTTTATATTCTTAATATATGTAATACATTTTTACATCTGTAAAATATATATACATAAAAAATTAAAAAACATTATGTATTGATATTTTTTTAGCCCTTATATAGACACAGGTTCTAAGCTAGTTTTAAAATAGAGTAAAGATCTTTTAAAGGATATGATATATAAACCATGTCATTCTTTTATCTCTCTCTTATCATCTTCCATGGTCATCTTTTAGCAACGTTGTGTGCACGAGTTCACTTCAGATTAAGGCATTTGTGTATATACACGAAATCAATAATCGGATAATGTCACGCACAAGGTACTTTTAATTCCCACTGCTTGGTCGATTGTCACTGATCTCCGCTAGTTAGTTTATTATCAAGTGCTCGTTTATTTTCTTGAAACCTATAAATAGACTAGTATATTTAATGTTTTTGATACAAATAAAATTAACCAGAAAGTTGACCCAAATCTTGTCTTTTCTCAATCTTATTCTTGAGAGATTGATCATCTCGAATATGTCTCATCCCTTGTGTTTATCAATAATAACTATAATTAAACCAACAAAATCTTTAAAAAAAAGTTAAAACAAGCTCTACATTCAATTATTGCATGATATATTTTACCTCCGTCATTCTTTATTACTTCTAGTCTTCACTAACATCCAGAATGATTGTTTTGTCCATCAAATGTTTATCAACGCATCAACAACCATGCGCATACGCGAACATAAAACAATTAACATCTAACTTACAACACATAAACTATCATTTTATCAGTTTCTGTCATTACTCATTGGGTTGTCTCGGCTTCCTTAAAACACCCCCAAAAACGTTGCGACTGCAAAGAGTAAGAACAATACGCCGTCCAAATACCCAACCTGACAGATTCCAGATAATATTCAAATTTATAACAAGTTGAAAATCAAATGAATCTGAAATGCGATATAAGTAAGTCAACATAAAGAAGTACCAGTTTTTCGGATATATAATTGGCGAGAAATGCGCCCCCGACTGCCGCTATAGAAGTTGCTAGCAGGTGCCCAGCAATGGCTCCACTTGCCACACCCCATGGAGACTGTCATAAGTATCAAAACAAAGGTGACTGGTGAAATGGGTTGGAATTGAAATGAGTCATTTTTAGTACAGTCAAAATGGGTCGGGTTGGGTTGGGTTCACTCGCACATACATTTGTTCATTTGTAAGTTTTTTTATAGAGAATTAACAGGGGTGTTAAATGGATCGTGTTCGTGGGTTGACGGGTTGAACCAGACACGGACCCGAAAATCGTGCCAGACATGTCACACGTATTTGTGGGTTGACATGAACACGACCCGTGTAACCTGAATTTTTTTTAATCTTATTTTCTTTTTGCATATTAATACTCTAAGGTAACGAATTCATAACAAAAAAATACAAATGTATATACAACAATTACATTTAAACTATAAAACATGATACTTGTTTCTCTTTTATCTTCTAAATTTTGACGTAAAATACCCGAGCAATTTAAGTTATGACATATCATATATTTCTTAAAAAAGTGTAAAAACAAACGGGTCAACCCATGAACCCGTCGCGTTGACCCGAATACAACCCGTTTACCTAAATGTCTTCACATGTTCAAGCCGAAACAGAGCCAAACCCGTTTAGACTAAACCCAAACCCGCGAAATTCATGTTAGGTTCGTGTCGTGTCAGAATCTCACACCCCTAGAATTAACTTGTTAATTGTGATTATAAAAACAATATTATTACGGTAACAATCCAAATCATCGTATAAACCTATTTAGGAGTTGTAAGCATTAAAACACACATTGCGTGAGTCGTAACCGTTCGACTCTTTTGATTGATTACCGATTGATTACCTTACAGGTAAATGTTCTTATTTGACCCATTAAACCCATTTAAAATAAAGCACAACCAAAACTGACCCATTCATAACTAAATAGATCAAAATTCCAACTCCTTAAAAAAAATCAATCATCGCGGTTTTGGAGCAGTGATATACCTGAGCTGCACCAAGAGCTATGGTTGCAAGCATTGAACGATCGCCCCATTCCTATAAATCACATGATAATCTTTTCATACTCACAAAATATAATGAAAAGATTGACACTTTCAACATAGCAGCGAAATAAATTATGCAATATATAGAAAAAATAAAATATGACCAACATGTTGAAGAGAAAAGAGGGTTACCGCAAAAAATACTAGACTAAACGACTTCCATAGTATTTCAAACGGATTCTTCAGCTGTTTAGACGCCTGAATTTACGCCAAATATTAAAAAAAACACAAATTATTAACTTAAGTCGAACGAAGAAGCAAAGATAAAAGATAATGATCACCTTTTCTTTTACTAGTTCCTCAGCTTCTGCAAATTCATCAAGTTCAATACCGTTTTTCTCACCATTTTTAGCATTACTTGATGGCAGATCCCATGCATCCTTGATAGCTTTTAGGCCGAAGAACATCAGAAGAGTTACTGCTGCGTATTCTCCGATTGGCAATGCTGTTTGAATGAAGTATGAAATATTAGAAATATTTTAAAAATAGGGATAAATACAGACGGAAGAAGATTAATGACTTGCTTGTTTGAAATTGGGCTGGTACTGAATTAAATATCCGTCCGATTATGACCGATAAAATAGACATGAGTGATAAAGCACCCATGGATCCCAAGATAACCTGATCATCAATTGTGAGTCACTAAAACATATGTAATATTAATAGTTGTAGGTGGCAATTTCAACCCATGTACTTATGATTATGAATGGGTCTATTCGGGATATGTTTTTATCTCTAGCGGGTCAAGCTGGTAAAATAAAAAAAATAGTTGTAAAGAAAACGGGTCAAATGAGCTAAACAAGTAAACGAGTCAAAAATAGCCCAAAGTGTGATTATACAAAATATAAAATATTCGAAAAGAAATTAGAAAGAATTAGAATGCTATCGGAAAAAGATAATTTTAGTAATCATATTTGACACACCAAATATTTATACAAAATATAAAATGTTTTGAAAAAAAGTGTTTAGGGTCGAACCCAATCTGGCCCAACCCATACAAAAAACTACCCATTTTGACCCGCTACCAACCAGGGTGACCCGTGCATTTTGCCACCTCTACCGATAGTCCTTTATTAGACATATGTGGAGATCATACCAATCCTTTATCATATTGCATGGCCAATAAAGCTGCAATGAAAAACGTCTGATCAAGTAAAGGAAAGGGGATATTAGTTGCTACATAAGGACATATATAACTTTATTTATTGATGTCATTGGTATGTGGTTAATGTTTGGTTACCTTATCTCCAATTTCTGAAACAAAAATCAATGTAAAAGCAGCCGTGAAGCCCGATTTCGCTATTGCTGCTAAAAGAGTTGAAGGTGCGCCCTTTCCAAAGGCAATTATTGAAAATACTAAAGCACATCCGGATAACACAAGGGCTATTGAGACCGGATAAGGTATTTGATTAGGAAGCTTATTACTGCCCAACACAAGACATTTTAAAGAGATTTAGCGATACGGAGTTAATCCAAGAGTTGGTAGACTCATATTTGGACCAATTGGATAAAGGCACATGGGCTAGCAAAAGGGTCAAGCTTAAAGCAGGCATAAGTTTGCTCCATTTGGAGTTACAGGGCTTACATGTAATAGACAAAAACGTCTCAACAGGCCAGACGTTGTGACAATCGCCATAGGGGGTTTGGCGCAACTCTCGGGCCTCAATTTCTTTGTTTCGAATTTCAAGAACTCCCCAAATTTTAGTGATTTAATTTAATTCTGTTTGATTGGAAAAACTTGTGAATCATGGGTCTAATAAAATCATTCAACAATTTGGTTATTTGATTCTTATTTCATTCAACTAGTGTCAGTTTTCCAAAATTTGGCTCGATGTGCCAAATTTAGTTTTACCCTATCAATGAACTAGGGGTTGATGTAATAGTTTCTTCATTCTAAAATATATATAACTTTCCTCTAAAAGAGTATTCTCTTTTATTCGTGCTTCCGCTCTGCGTCAGTTAGGGTTTGCTTAATAGAACGGTTACATTATTTGCATTATGAAACTAGTATTTAAGTTGGTTCACATATAACAATTATGCCCAAATTAACACAAAAGACAAAAAGATAAAATCTTTACAAGAAAAGATTCAACCATAAAAGTACAAAAGAGTTCACTTCCCTTTCAATTTATAGAAACTAAGAATTAAAGTGTGAACATGATCACGCATGATATCGGATCAATATGTAATGCTCTTATTCCAAACTTATAGTTTAAAGTATAACTCACATATGTGAAGAACCATCACTTTTTGGACCATTAGAAGATAAATTTTGGTTGTCATTTCCATCTCCCTCAGCATAGCCCCCAGATCCAACACCAACATTAGATGCATTTACTCTAACACCAATCCCCGCCGAATGTGATTTCACTACGTCTCTGCATTGTACTGTATAAAAAAAGAAAATGTCACAATTTTTGGCCATATAACAGAAAGTCAATCAACAATTTGGGCACTAAAAAAGTCAACAAACCTCTCACTAAATTCACATCTTAGAATAAATAACAATGTCTAGGTAAATTTCACAACATATGTCAATATTTGCACCGATAAAATTTAGACTAGAAAGGCCACCTTAACTAAATATTCATTGAGCTCTAAGATTAGTAACAGTCATCAAATTCAAAACTTCTTAAAAACTCTCAACTTTTTATGTAATGTTAACCCATACATAAGTGCAATAATTCTTTGTAACTTGATTTCTAATGCTGTGATCATCACATTCTCTACCTAACTATCAAGTGAATCCTAGGATACACATACCCAAGACTGATTCACAATGTACACAATTGGAAATTAAAACAGTCTGCAAGCATGCCTTTAGTTTTAATGACTGCAGTAAAAATATTTTGCTTGTGTTAAATTCAAGATCTTTAAAGCATTCCTTTCAAATCAATAAGTAAATCTTTTTACTAATACAGCATACATCTTCATCATGCTTAACAATGTCCAGGGTTGGCTCAACCTTTCCAGAACTTAAAGCAAATGCTAAAATTGAGGCCTTTTCGTAAAAAAAGTAAGTCAAATTGGATTTTAATAATCTAAACTTTGACCTATTAGGCAATAATAATCCATGCTGTCAATTTGACCAATGATACTCCTAACTTTCACTTTTGTTGTCAGTACTATACAGGCGGCATATTCATGATAGATTTACACTCGTTTTCACTCACAGCGATGATTATAATCAAAATGAGGTAACGTACAAGCGAAATCAATTGATAAATCGAGTGTAAATATACGATGATTATGCTACTGGGATTGCCCTTGGCAACAAAAGTGAAAGTTTGGATTGTCATTGGTTAAATTGACGGTATGGATTATTATCGGTCAATGGGTCATAACTTGGATTATTAAAATCCAATATGCCTAAAAGTAATTACTTTGCTTACAATCCTGATAATGACTTACTATCTTTACTATCCTAAAAGTTAGGATTGTTAATGGTTAAATTGACAGTATAGATTATTATCGACCAATGAGTCAGAGCTTGGATTATTAAATCCAATTTGCCTAAAAGTAATTATTTTGAGTACAATCCTAAGTTCCTAACAACGACTTACTATCTTTACCGGATTTAACATGCGCATAAAACGCAAAACAAACTCGTTTCATTGGAATATAATGCCACCCAGCAAATTTTGCATTGACCAATTAACTTCATCGTATAACAACCCCAATATAAATGCAAATTTCTAGATCAATGTTTTCACAGATTGAAGAACTGAAGCCAAATCTTTTTGCTATTTACACAACCACAACCCTAATCCCTAGAAACTCTAGAAACTTCTTTCTTTTATAACTTTTTAACTCACTTTGAAACCCAACAAAATATCTGTTGAATTTCTGCAAAATTGAGTGAAATTATGAAGCTTACATGAAGTAGTTCTTGGGGGTAAATCAGCAAAGGAAGGTGAACAATCTGCAGATGGCAACAAAGGCAGCTTTCTTCTGGCATTTGATGACACTAATACTGGTACTTGGTGAAGAATTAAGCCTGTCATCTCTGTTTCAAACTGAGTTTTCACTTATAAATTCAGATCCATCTGTTTCAGTAAATGCAGTTGAATCAATCGAAGTGAATGATACTAAAATCTTGATGATGAATCGAGGGGTAAAAATCCTATCTTTTGGGGGGCAAAAGTGTGCTTTGTTGTTTACAGTTGAGAGATCTTGGCCTGCGGGGTGTTGGTGGGTGGATAGAGCTTTTAAACGATGCCGTTTCGTCCTATAGGCCAATTGGTTTCTTGATGTTTCTATTTTTTGGATTTTGGAGGAGGGGATCGTGTCTTCTTTGATACTTTCTTTTGAAATAATTAGTTTTTTTTTGTGGTACACGGCGAAAGTTTGGTAGTTATCGGTTCAGCTCGTCTATGTGGATAAAACTTACGTCGAAACATAGACTCGCTATAATGTCTGTTAAAAAAAACTCGGATCGCTGAAAAAAAAATAAACAAAGTCGTGCAACTCATTTAAAAAAAAGTTAACAAACGAAAGTTATTATAGAAAAACGAAATTATTACAAAATCAAATGGGTTAAAATCATATATTAGCAAATTTATAAAAAACTAAAGTTTTGAAGTAAAAAAAAAAGCTTCTATAGTTTACTAAAAAACAAACTCATTAAACTTTTGTTACAATTTTATAAAAATTAAAGTTTACTTTATTGAATTTTTGTGTCAAATCTATATAAGACTTTTGAGTAAAAATTGTAAATGTCACTATTCAATTGCCCGGGCCTTAATATGTTAATAATGTGAGATTGATGTGTGTTTTATTTTTATTTTATTTTACGGTAAAATGATATAAGAAAACCTAGCAAGAGGCAAGTTGGAATATAAATTATAAAGTGATGGAGGAAAAATTAAAATCATATCAATGACCCCAATCTAGTATAAATATTTACCCTTATGTTTAACCCAAACCATACATTTCACAAAACAAGTTAAACGGTTTGTATCCGAGTTACTAATATATATACATACATACATTTAATACATCTATATTTTTCAAATAAATATAAAAAATTTCATACATCTATATATTCATATACATACATACATTTCATACACAAATAACTATCAACATTTCATACAACCTATACATCTATATACTCTTCAAATAAATAACATTTCAACATTCCATACATCTATATATACATCTACATATATACATTTCATACCCAAAAAAAATACTCAAACATACTAAATAATACATACAAATATTCGTGTAAAAAAAATGAAACGGTTCGTGTTCGAATTACTAACATACATACATACATTAATCTATATTCGTAAAAACCATACAGTTTACAAAAAATAAATAACAACATACATTTCATACAAATAATACATTCATAACCCCACCAATTTCATCTATACATTCATCTATATTAATACAAACCACCAATTTCATAAAAAAATAAATACATAACACCACCAATTTCACAAATAAGACATACATCTATACAAACCTACAATTCCACAAATAATACATACATCTATAGAAATTGACCATCAATTTCACAAATAATACATACATTTATATATTCATCTATATTCTTCAAATAAATAACAATTAAAACAACAATTTAACAAAACTACATACACAATACAAAAATTGGGGCAAAACCCAAACACACTAAATTTCACACAAATATATACATATTACCTCCAAATTTGTTCTTGAAACGACGAGATGTCGTCGGGGAAGCCTCACTCTAGCTTTCAATTCGTTCACTTAACCAAAAATCTCACCGACACATGATTTGTATTAAAATTTCCAATAATAATGAAAAATTACTAAAAACAAAAGTCAAAATAGGGTCTTACCACTTCAACAAGATGACTAGTGGTGGTGGTGGTGGAACAATGTGGCCAAATGAGTGGAATAGGAGGAAATGAGAGTGAGAACTGAGAGGAAGAGTAGGAGAGAGGGGGGTGAAATGAGAGTATTTTGGGTTTCTGTCGTATGATAATAGTATCTCAGACCAGTCTCGACGACATGTCGTCGAGATTGAGTCATTTTTTTAATTAATTTAAATATTAAATAAAAATTGGTTTTTTATTAAGCACCTATCTCGACGACATGTCGTGGAGAATAGATAATTTTCATAAATAAAAAAAATAACAATTATTCTACCGGGCAAAAAGGAAAAAGAAATTATTATTAGCAATTACGACGACATGTTTTTGAGAATAGCATACGGTGAGCGTCAAAACTTTTCAGCTATTCCCACTTGACCGTCAACGACGACATGTCGTCGATAAAAAGGTGAAAAGGTCAAAAAAGTGAAATCAGACCATCACCGACGACATGTCGTCGTAATTGGTTACCCTATCTCAACAACATATGTCGTCGAGATTGCCCCGACGAAACATAATACGTATTAATCAATCTAATCAAAGGTTTTGAAAGCATTTTCTTTATCATCAAAGATTTTGAAAATCTTTGTTTTGCAACATATATTCATCACTAATTAGAAAAAAAAAACTAGAAAAAAGAATTAGAACATATATAATTCCCAAAAATAGAACTGCAATCTGATCTATCCAACTTAATCCTGGTTTTACCCGACGAATTGCACTTGCACGCTTGACACGTTTGCACTACGAAGCTCATGCAGTCGCCTCCGACATCTGTGATGATCGCAGCGCCTTTTATAAAACCAAAAAAAATCACTCGGACAACACCTTGCTTTGTTCAATCGCTTCCTGTTCACTTTGAACCGACCGGTTAGATGCTAAAATGTAACCATCAGTTGCGTTGTTCAATCGCTTCATGTTTATTTTAAATCCCACAACCGTGAAAAATTATGTGAAATAAAGAGATTAAATTAATTTATAACTGAATTCATCAAAACCGCGTAGTTTTGATTTGTTACGTATTAAGATTACTTGTATAAGAGAATCATATTTACTTTCTCCTTGGGAAGTGTGTGGTAATGTAAAAAAATAAAATCAATAACACAAATAAATAAAACAAAAATTCAACCACAATCCAATAACTTTACAACCAAGTTTCAATACATTGATTTATAGAAACCGAAAAGTGATCAATAGACAATAGTTTAAGCCCATGATTTCTTTCTCACCCAACCATATGGAAATGGTTGGTTAGATCCAGAAAGATAGAACCCATCAGGCTTCACCAACCAATAACAATACTCATTTCCAGCAAAATGCTTCCTACATTTTCTAATAATTTCTGCATCAATCAAAGCTAAATCTGCATGCTTTGAACCCCACCAAAAGTAGCCAGTAAAATGTGTACCGATCACCTTTTGACAGATGTTCAAAGTATAAACATGATTAGATGGAATTGTATGGTTTCCCAGCTTATGATCTGTTGACTTGATTTGAACCACAATATTATCAGGAACTTGGTTTGTGATATAGATAGTCCAATGTGTTTTATAAAAGGCACAACTAGAGATAGTTGTGACCAAATAACAAGTTTAAATGAAGAGAGCAAAGAAGACTCCCCTATGATTCATCACCTTATATGTTTGATTGATATTCACCAAATGAATAGTTTTGTTTTTGGTTGTCATATGTATATATAGGATGAATGTTAATTAATGCATAATAAATGTGTGTAGGGAGAATAATAAACATTTTTTCCGTCAAAAATGTTGATATGTTAATTACTAGATATCATTCCAAATTTAGCGTTAGTCATTTGGTGTAATGGTAGATTGGTAGCCCCAAGACTTCTTATAGTGGAGGTTTTGAGTTCGAGTCTCATCTAAAGCAATTATTTGGGTTGAGCCTGGGGTTTTCCCGGTTTTGGGTTTCCTTCTGAGTTGAGGGTTCGATCTGGATTAGTAGGGTAGTTAGACCCGATTTAGATAACATATATCTTCCAAAAGGATCCTTGTGTATTTTTAAAAAAAAATATCATTCCAAATTTAATAGTTGTCTTAGCATAGGGAGAACAGAAATACATTTTTAAATGCATCCTTTGTTTTAAATAATGACGTAACTTATTTTAACGGCGGTAAATTTAATATAATAAAACTAGTGAGAAGTTAGGAATGGAATATGTAAGAAAAAGTCACTTTTTTAACGAAAAATTTGAATCACTGACGGACTGATGGAGTATCATCGTGTCACCAGTCGTGTCACCAGTGGTATCACCTGATCATATTCTAACACCAAGTCATAAATTCAGGAGGAAACCCAACTTTTCTGAGAAAACCCCATTTTGAGATTCGAACCCATGATTTTATGGTCACTGAGCTATACCCTATCATCAAGATACCGCTGGGCTATTATGCTTCTAGAAAAAGTCACTTGTAGCTAAGTTTTCTTAAGTGTTCTACAAAAATCAATTAAACATTTATTTTCTATTTAAAGTCACACAACTTTTTATGTTTTTTAAAACTAAGTAATATAAATCTATACTATATAATAAATAAAGGTTTTATGTCACATGTCACCTTCATATTCATTCTCATAATTTTTTCTCGACTCTCGATGTCGGTATTGCCTCGTCCCAATAGCCAAGATTGTCGTCGGGATAGGTGTCGTCGGGATAGGTCAGCCTATACCGACGACTTGTCGTCGCTATAGGGTTTAATTAAAAAATTCAAAAAGAAATTCTGTACCGACGACATGTCGTCGGTATAGGGTTTTTTTGTTTTTTTTTAATAATTTTTAAAAAAGGTCTATAGCGACGACATGTCGTCGGTATAGGGTTTTTTGTTTTTTTAATAATTTTTGAAAAAGGCCTATAGCGACAACATGTCGTCGGTATAGGTCTTTTCTGTTTTTTTTTTATTTTTTAATTTTTAAAATTTTATCCAGAAATATTAAATTTCTAAAATTAAAAACCTGCAAATCATTAAATATAAACCATTCAAACATTCAAATCAGATAAAAACTAATATCCGAAACATAAACCAAACATCCAAATTGTTCGACACACAAACTTGTCCGGCAAATCAAACATTCAAAACATAAACTTGTTCGACACACAAATATGCAAATTGTTCGAGACAAATACCAACCTAACCAAAATAAACAAACAAAACTTCAAATCTTGAAAAGCTAGCTAACATATGAAACCCGAATGTTACCTCACCTTAAATCCCGAGAGTTTTTGTGAAAGTTGCTCCCAATAAATACCATCTTATATACCTACACATCACAATTACATACATAAGTAAAAGCCCAATTACATAATTACAAACACATACATACAAACATACATACATAAATAAATATCCAATTACATAATTACAAACATATACATACAAATATACATACATATATATACATTCATATTAATTAATCATCATAAACATAAATTACACACATACATACAAACTAATCATCCAAACTAATCATCATAAACACAAATTGCACACATACATACAAACTAATCATTATAAACACAAATTACACACATACATACATATACATACAAACACTAATTTACATAAACTAAATTATATAAAATAAGCACACATCTAAACCAAATGACCTAAACTAATCATAATTTAATAAGTCCATCATACATACAAATATACATACTCATACATACAAACATACATACACATACATAACACATACATACAAAATCATAAATGTAACATTTCTGATTTTCATTATCTGTATTTAAATTCAATGTGATACATTTCAAACCCCATTTCTAGTACGCCGATTTGTTCTATTCGTACCAATAATTAAATACTATGTTTCAATGCAAAACCGTAAATTTTACACGAGTATATCCTATTAAATTCTACATAAGTTCATATTTATACAAATCTGTCAATACTGAAATTTGCAAGGACTGACTTTATAAATAACCAAAAACCCTAATAGGCACGGTCGCGCCTCATTCTGGCACGGTCGCGTCAAGTGCTTTGGCACGGTCGTGCGCCTTTCTTTGGAACGGTCGCGCCCGGTGCCTTGGCACGGTCGCGCCTCTCGTCAGTTAAAACATAAATGCAGCCTTTAATCGCAGGGACGTTCGAATTCGTAACCGTTATACACGTCACTACTATTAACGAGCACAATTAAGTTTTCAATCACCGTAATTACAACAAATAAATCCAATTAAGTCGATTCGTCTCAAAACTGTCAAATTCTTTTATGAGACCAACGATTCCTCCATTCTGATTTGCAATTCCCCCAAGTAAATACATCATTGACCCTCTCTAAAGCTCCCAAGAACATTGAGGCAGCCGGAGTTGCAGCAAAGGGCAACGGAAATCAAACCCGTCGTCGCCGGAACTCGTTCTATCCGTACGCCATCGAAACATCATCCTTCCGGGTAATTGAAATCTCCTACACCTTTGTTTTAGTCTATAGATCAAAAGCCCCAACCTAATTTGGGCTTACAATAGCTAATTTAACACGAACCCGAATCTAGGGTTCATTGTAAAAAGGTTTAATCGAATCCTACTTTGGACATGTTTTAAATGCAATTAACCTATACCAATAGACTAGTAATCACCTAATGGATGAAAACCCTATGATTTCCAACATTAACATCATAAGATTTAAGCAATTCGTTTTTGTTTTGGAACAGACACGGTCGCGCTAATCTCCTAGCGCGGTCGTGCTTCATGAGACACGGTCGTGTCAATACCAGCACGGTCGTGCCTCGCGCACTTAGACCCGGTCGTGCCCCTTGGCTAGACTTGGTCGTGCCTCGGAACCCTAGACACGGTCGTGCCTGGCCCAGACACGGTCGTGCCTAGTGAACAACTTAGTTATATCTTCTGTTTGATCAACACGGTCGCGCCCCGAGTAGCACGGTCGCGCCCGTGGTCCTAGCACGGTCGCGCCCATGGTCCTAGAACGATCGTGCCTTGTCCCAAGCACGGTCGTGTGTGTGAGAAAATCTTGGCAGAATACTAAATTTTATATTTTAAAAACATTAAGCATTTCAAATGAATTTTCAAATAAAAATAATTGATTTTATAAAAATTTATATTAACCTTATTTAAAAAGATCAAATTCCTATTCTAAAATAAATAGAAGTTATTTATTTAAACCTACATAAGTAATTTTATACTTATTATTAAACCCTACACCTAGATATTATTTATACAACCCATTTACACATATTTATAAAAATAGATTAACAAAAGTTATTTACTAAATTTATATTTAATATAAAACGCTCGATACATTTTTATCACTAAATGACTAAGTACATATTTTTATAAATAAATAAAGTATCAATTATTTATTTAATCTATATTTAAACAAAGATTGTTTATTTAGGTTATACTTAACGCCTACAACTCCAACTCTTTGAACACATATCCAATTCAACCCTAGACTTAGACATAGACTATTGTGCACACTATTAATTCAATACATATTACACTCTAGGTTAACGTTGTGCATTACAAGGATCTCGTTACTATCTAGTCTCTCGTGTTAGCTACGCCTTTTGAATCAAGTGAGTATTACATAGCCCCTTTGACTCTTTTACATTTTTGGGGTGGAACATGAACACTATATAAACTATTGCTTACATTTACACAAACTACACAAATACAAATCCTCTTTACATTCATGTGTGCAATTTGAGCTTTATGCCTGAGTGCTAGGTGTGCTAACTTTTGTGTGCAATTTATGTGCAATCATTAACTATTCAAGCCGACGGTTAATAATGATAGATCTATTGATTATGACAAACCCACCCAGATTGGGGTGATTGTTACCGACAACACAATTTTGCATGCTAGTTACAAAGGTTTGATTGTACTTGGTTACACAATAGCTGCTCTCCATAAATGCCTTATTTTATCATGTTATGTAAGGATTTGTTTATTCGTAATCTATATGCTATCTATATACAAACCTATGTATGCTCATCAACTTTTTAGTTGACTTTATTTTATTCATGTTTCAGGTGCTAATGAGTGAGTATGATCAAGGCATGCTACACATAGGCTTTGGACTTAGTTAAATTTAAATAAAGACTATTATGTATTTCGTTTATGTACTTGTTTGAATTTGGTTGTGTTGAATTATTTGAAGTTAAATTTGATGATTAAAATATTGAAATCTAGTCAACCTTGTGCCCATGAACAGTCTACATGTCCCGCCCCGACGTTTCCGCCGTCGGTTGGGGTGTGACAATAAAAATCTTAGATCTAAACCAAATTTTATCACAAATTAGTAATTAAAATGAGTATTTACCTTCACAAAGCTATAAATCCAAGAAATGATGAAATTCCTCCAAAACCTAACCAAAATAAACAAACAAAACTTCAAAATCTTGAAAAAGTAGCTAAAATATGAAACCCGGATGTTACCTCACCTTAAATCCTGAGAGTTTTTATGAAAGTTTCTCCCAATAAATACCATCTTATATACCTACACATTACAATTACATACATAAATAAAAACCCAATTACATAATTACAAACATATGCATACAAACATACATATATAAATAAATGTTCAATTACATAATTACAAACATATACATGCAAACATACATACACATATATACATTCATATTAACTAATCATCATAAACACAAATTAAACACATACATACAAACTAATCATCCAAACTAATTATCATAAACACAAATTGCACACATACATACAAACTAACCATTATAAACACAAATTACACACATACATACATATACATACAAACACTAATTTACATAAACTAAATTATATAAAATAAGCACACATCTAAACCAAATGACCTAAATTAATCATAATTTAATAATTCCATCATACATACAAATATACATACTCATACATACAAACATACATACATACACATACATAACGCATACATACAAAATCATAAAAATCTTAGATCTAAACCAAATTTCATCACAAATTAGTAATTAAAACGAGTGTTTACCTTCACAAAGCTAGAAATCCCAGAAATGATGAAATTCCTCCAAAACCTAACCAAAATAAACAAACAAAACTTCCAAATCTTGAAAAAGAAGCTAAAATATGAAACCTGGATGTTACCTCACCTTAAATCCCGAGAGTTTTTATGAAAGTTGCTCCTAAAAAGCCCAAAAACCGTGAAATCGTCGAAGAGAACAATTTGGGGGAGTTTTGGAGGATTCTGGGTGGAAATGAAGGTCTGCCGTCTGTTTTCCCTATTTGTTCGCGCTGCACCCTATGGCGACAACATGTCGTCGGCACAGGTAGCCTATGCCGACGACATGTCGTCGGTATAGGGTTCGTAGGATGTTGACTAGTCAATAAAGGTAAAAATCTTATCCCGACGACATGTCGTCGCCATAGGGTTTTGCAGAATTTTTTTTAATTTAAAAAAAAAATTGACCGACAGAAATTGATTAAATAAAAAAAACAAAAATAAAATCAAAATTAACCTATAAGGACGACATGTCGTCGCTATAGGTTTTCCCCAAAAATTCATTGGGCGCCAAATTTCCCTCCAATCTGCTGTCGTTGCTATAGGGTGTCGCATTCAAAATTTTAGTTTTCACCTATACCGACGACATGTCGTCGGTATAGGGTTCGTAGGATGTTGACCAGTCAATAAAGGTATCCCGACGACATGTCGTTGCCATAGGTTTTTCCAGAATTTTTTTTAATTTAAAAAAAAATTGATCGACGGAAATTGATTAAATAAAAAAAAACAAAAAGAAAATTAAAATTAACCTATATTTTTGTAAATTTTATGATAAGTTTTTTTTTTTGCAGATTCCCAAACTTTTTTTACATCCATTATTTTTGTAAATTTTATTTTTACTTTTTGCAAAATCATACCGATATATTGCATGTTAAATATTGGAGGAAACTCTACATCTGTAGTGCTTTACTTACATAATACATAATATACTATAAAATGTTTATAATATGTGTAACATCAATATGTATCAAAAATATAAAAGGTATAGTTGATTTCAATTTGACACACCCTCTGTGATGATTGCCGAATACTTAAACTACACCTAAACTCAAGAAACAATTATGAGAGTAATTAAGCCATTAGCGAATATGTCGGATGAGTTGGCGTAACATGCAAGAGATTGCAAGTCCTTATTTCGACAACGACATTGACTACACCCTTATATACCACTTGATCATTAGATTAATGATGATGATGCATTTCCTTCCATATGCACCAACACGTGATGAAGATGATGCCTTTAAAAACTTCTTTGTATACCTTATCCGAGAAAACCGTCTGGTGAAACTCTACGTGGTCCCGAACCGAGAAAGCATAAATCGGGTTGATCTTGCACCATATACTAATATGTTGCCACACCACCGAAGCAATATAGCAGGAGGTAAAGAGATGGCTGGCCGATTCTTGTGAGTTCCCACATAGTGGACAAAAGATTGAAACAATTTGGACATTGCGCTTAGCCAAAGCAATAAGAGAAGGGATGCGATCTAGTTCAGCCCTCCAGCCGAAGATGTTACACTTTGAGGGGACCCATTTGCACCAATCCATGACATAGTTGCTACATGTAGCCCGACTTTCTGCAATTAATGATTTTTAGTACGTGTTAATATATTAGTTAGGATTTGACAAAATATGTTAGCTTAGATTTACTATATAAATAAAATTTATTATAATTATCTTATCTACAAAAAAAAGTAAACTAATATATTTCATTTAATACATGTATCTGATAATTTTTCCTTTTATTTGTTTCACCTGAAACTCCTTTGTGGTTCGTATAATTTTCCTTGGAAGCATTTTCTAGCATTTATCAAAGAGAGAAAAATAATAATTGACATTTCATCAAGGTTTTAAAGGCTGCTAAGGATAGAGGAAGCATTAACGAGAAAGCTACGCACGTTTTAAGGTAATGAACATCCCTAAATCTATTGTTTTCGTTAGAAATGGGTTTTTAGGGTAAATAGAGGTTTTAATGCAAAGGATGAGATTTTGACGTATGAAATGGGATAAAACTATAGTTCTAGTATTATGGATGATAAACAAACGTTTTGGACATTTAAAGTTCAAAACTTGATGCAAATCCAGTCTAGATTTGGATCATGCAGAAAAGTTAGGGCTTTTGGGAAATGCAAGAACATAGTTCCCGCACAAGTACTCGCAAATGTACTTGTGCGTAAACCTTAAAATATCACACAAAACATAAGTATGTGGGTACTAGGAGTGCACACACTATGTACACATGCGCATACTCCTAGTACACACATGCATGGTATAAACAAGAACTTGAGGTTTACGCATACAAAGGATGTGCGTGAACTTGAGTATATGCATACTCATAGGCGTATACTTGTGAGTATGCGTATACTCGGAGTTCTCACAAAGAGGTGATGAACGTGTACTTGATGTGTATACTTAAGTGTTTGAACCTAAGTTCACTTAAAATGTATCCATATAGATAGTGTGTACTCATAGGTGAGTTTCTAGATACCTTTTTTAAAGAAGTTTTAAAACGTTTTGGGTTGAGGTGCATACTTATATGATTAATGATATGTTTATATAACGAAAACCAAAGGCTATGTCTTTATTATGCACAGAGGTATATGAAATGAATAAATGACTAATGTGCTAAGATGTTGAATGATAAACGGTTGCCTTCGTGGCAAACGGACGACCAGACGATTACTTAAGCAGACAAGTATGATTTACGGTTACTTCGGTAGATAGTATGTTTACGGCTGCGTATGTGGACGGTAGTGCTTTTACGATGCTACGGTTGCTTAATGCAGACCGGTATGATTTACGGCCACATACGTAGACAGTAGGTGCTATTACGATGCTATGGCTGCATAATAGTCGGAAGGGAAATGACTACTTCAAAATTTTGGTTTTCACCTATACCGACGACATGTCGTCGGTATAGGGTTCGTAGGATGTTGACCAGTCAATAAAGGTATCCCGACGACATGTCGTCGCCATAGGGTTTTCTAGAATTTTTTTTAATTTAAAAAAAATGACCGACGAAAATTGATTAAATAAAAAAAACAAAAAGAAAATCAAAATTAACCTATAGCGATGTCGTCGCTATAGGTTTTCCCTAAAAATTCATTGGGCGCCAGTTTTCCCTCAAATCTGTCTCAACCCTGTAGCGACGACATGTCGTCCCTATAGGGTGTCCCATTCAAAATTTTGGTTTTCACCTATACCGACGACATGTCGTCGGTATAGGGTTCGTAGGATGTTGACCAGTCAATAAAGGTAAAAAGCCTATCCCGACGACATGTCGTCGCCATAGGGTTTTCCGGAATTTTTTTTAATTTAAAAAAAAAAATTTGACCGACGGAAATTGATTAAATAAAAAAAACAAAAAGAAAATCAAAATTAACCTATAGCGACGACATGTCTTCGCTATAGGTTTTCCCCAAAAATTCATTGGGCGTCAGTTTTTCCTCCAATCTCCATCGTCGCTATAGGGTGTCCCATTCAAAATTTTGGTTTTCACCTATACCGACGACATGAGTGACCTATCCCGACGAAAAATGTCGTCGGTATAGGTGACGTCGGGACAGGGTCAATTTGTTATAGTGTCCCTTATTATAAAAATTTTGAAATATAATTATGTAACTTTTGTTTCTAATCAAATAATAAATGAAAGTTAAATTATATTAAATAGTAATTAATGTATTTTCAAAACTCAATTATATATTAGTTTTTATATATTTTGAATTTGTTTTCTATCATTAGTATTTGTAATATATTTTTACATCTGTAAAATATATACATAAAGATTTAAAAATTTTATATATTGATATTTTTCACCCCGTGTGTATACACATGATCTAAACTAGTGAAACATATATAGTCCCTTAATAATTTTTTGCATAAAATAGCAAAAAAAAAAATCATACTTTCTATTTTTTCTCATTAAAGTCCTTAACAATTTTTTGCACATAAAAATATTAAGATACTCTCTTTTTTTTCTCAGCAAAAGTCCTTATAACAAATTTTTACACGTAAAAAATTAGCATATTTTTTTGTTTTTTCTTACAAAAGTCTCTCGAAAACTATATACCCTACCGATGAATCGACATAAACAAGGCAAATAAACTCGATCAACAAAAGCAAAAGCAAAGCAGGCGATTTGAGTGGAGGTCTGATCAAAGTCCTTCGATCGTCGATGACTTTTGCAGGACACGCACAAATATCCCACGGTTTTACTCTCAATCGTGCGAATTTCTCGGCCACGTGGTGTGTAACGGGTCAAAATATTATGTTTTTATAAAGTTGATGAAAACAAATATTTAAATAAAAACTATCATTTACAATGACATCAAATGGATGCATTAATGCAATAAACCAAGGATTTCAATAAGTATTAAATGCAAGAGTTTTCTATTTAAACGCCACAGGAATTGCAATTTGTAAACACAATAATTAAGAAAAATGAAGCCTTCTCATATCTTCCTCATTGTTATGAATCTTTCATTTCTACTACTTTCTTTGATCTGTATGTTTAAAACATGAGAAATTCATCAACATGTTACATATTGTTATATCATTATCCCGATTTGATTTTGAACTATTTTTAGGGTTTGCAGGTGTTCGGAAGCACGATACGAGTGTCAAGGAAAGTGTGAAGACATACCAGACTGTGATGCATTTTGTAAAAGAGTTGGTTTTGGATCTGGAGATTGCATGCCTCCTCTTTACCAGTATTGTTGTTGTCGAACTGGCTAGGGTTCTGTATAACCATGAAAACATTGTGTATGTTTCTCAAATGAACGATAAATAATCCTTTTTTTATGTTAATTTTAGTCACCAGTTAAATGTTTCAAATTTAAACACTAAATAAAGTAAAAAATGTATGACATATTTCACAAAGTTTTATGATCATTTATTTCGCATTTAGTAAATTTCAGTTGCATGCATTTAGTAAATTTCAGTTACATTTAGACAATAGTTCTAATATATGAGGCACAACTCTAATACTTTAAAGATTTTTTTTTAATTAAAACTAATATATTAAAACTAATTTCATTTATTCAATAAAATAAAAATAATAATAAATAAAAATAAAAAATTACATAAAATAAATAGAAAAAAAACATAAATATTTAATCAAACTACTATTCGTCTAAACTTATCGTGCTAGCAATATGTTTTATAAGATCAGATCAAATAAAAGTCTAAAATGTGAACTGACATCGTGCAACTCCGAAAGGATATTATCGTCAATAACTGGATCGGTCGGAGGATCCCTACACTACTAGAAAACATGCATGTTTCCTACAAAAGTTTGTGATAACTTTCAGACAAAAGAAAATTCTTACAAGTTTGCGACAACTTTCCGACAAAAAAAAGAAAAAAAGAGTAACCATAAAATTTCGTACAATTTTCCGACAAATTTATTAAGTAAGTTAACTTATTTATTTAATATAATCGTCGGAATATTATCGAAAATTACCTACGAAAGGTTTTGTCTTTAATTCGTCAGAAAATTAGTCGGGATTTTGTCGGAAAATACATTTCCTACGGGGTTTTTCAACAAACACTTTTTGTCAGAAACTTGTCGCTAAAGGCCAATTTCAACAAATTTCCCACAAAACAGCTGTCGCAATTTTTTTTCATTTTTGTTGGAATTGGTCGTTAGCGACAAGTTTCCGACAAAAAAATGTTTGTTGGAAAAAACCCCGTAGGGAATGTTTTTTCGACAAAATCCCGACTAATTTTCCTACGATTTAGTGACAAAAGCCTTTCGTCGGTAATTTCCGACAATATTCTGACAGTTATAGTAATAAATAAGTTAACTTATTTAATAAATTTGTCAGAAAATTCTAGGAAATCGTCTAGTTACTTTTTTGTTTTTCTTTTGTCGGAAATTTGTCGCTGACTTGTAGGAAATTTCTTTTGTCGGAAACTTTTGTAGGAAATATATATGTTTTCTAGTAGTGCTAATGTAGATCAGTGATATTACTTTTCCGTCATCTTTTATGATCATATTGTGGAGTAATATGCACATACACCACATTCCTAATCTTTTCCTGCCTATGAGACGGGACGGGTCGCCTTTGTATCCCTCATTTAGATTTTAAAACACTGAAAGCTCGCTCGGTATCTTTTCTTGCCAACTCTTACCTTCTTTTAAACTTCTTTTCCTTTGGATCGGTTGGATAAGCGAATGATTTCACAAAAATAGACCAACTAGGGTATCTATATAATGGTTGGATAGGAAACGAATTCATATTATCATCTTTAGTATTTAAATTAGTTTTTTTTCTAAAGAATATTAACGGCTATATAGCCGTTGTGCACCATATTCTTTATACCTAAGTTCACGGGTAAATATACCCCATGTCGCATACCTGAACGGCTATCCGCATCATTGGCAGCGGTGTAGCCGTGGTACCCGTGGCCTACCCATGGAACGCCCCCAACACCTTTAATAATAAAAGAACGGAAAATTCATAAAATGTACCTATAACTTTTCACACACCACATTTTATACTTTGACTTTTCAAAAACCCAAAAATGTACTTGTACAATTTGACGGAAATGTTGAGAAAATGTGTAAAATCGCCAGTAACGTGAAGTAATAATATGATGAAAAGTCTGGAAAAAAATAATAAAAAAATGAAACTGCACTTCCAACATAATTTTTTTTAAGATAAAAGAGAAACAAAAATATGAAGTCATAGTTGCCAACTGTGATTTGTAACTTATTATTAATTTAAAAAAATGGTCTTTGGAAGTTCAAAGACAAAAATGTGTAATTTTTTATTAGTTTTACAAACATTTTGTTTTTAATTAAATAACTTTTAAAATATAATGTTTTATAAAGTTTTGAATATGTCATTACGATTTGCTTATTTTTACGTTTTTATATATATATTTTATTCATGATATTATTATAATAACAACAAATGCGGCAACAACAACAAAGATTGAAGAATGAAGTGTTTAAGACCATCACAAAAAGGTACCAACTCAAACTCACAAAGCACCAACGATTCCTGTAGACAACCAAAGAACAAACCCTGATTTTTGATAGAAAGTAGAAACCATTGAAAACATATAGATGGAGAGTGAACAAATGAATCGTTTGAGAAGATCAGAAGTTGTTGCCTTCTGAAAACGTGTGAAGTCGTACACAAGCTCTATTCAGTACCATCCACCCAAAGTTGAGTCCAAATTTCATTGTGCACCTCTCACTATTGAACTTGAACACAAACAACCCTTACCTTGAATTTTAAATACCTTAATTCAAACAAAATACACACATCTCAGTTCAAAATCAAATTCAGAGGAACTCATCTTAAGAGCTAAACGTTTACAATCCACAAACGAGTGAAACCGACACTAGTCCTCGTATCCATACGAATCTATGCTTAACAACAGTTAAGCATTCTTTGTTATATAAACAATGTACTATATATTAGTGGATGTGATACATAAATATACATATCTCGGGGTATGTTACAACAACATCTATGTCAATCAGCCCGTCAAACTCCTCCTAATAGGTTCTTGTTAGTTGTTACACTGCAAGGGGCTGCCACCGGACCACATTCACCTTAGCCGTCACCACCCATTTCGCCGACTCTAGCCCCCACCTACCAGCATCACTCCTATGACTTGAACTATCAAAGAAACTCCAACCGCAGACGAGGAAGGAGCCATGGGCTACCCGTGACGGGGTCGTGGTTATTGGGGGGAGGGCGATCTCAACAATACTATAACATATGATACATAAATATACATATCCATTGATACTATACTATTACAGGATAACCTTTTAGATAATTCACCTAAGGAGTTCTTCCACCGATTAGTCTCACAACCAACATGAGATATACAAAATATATAAAAACTAAAATACGACTCTAACGAGATATATAAATAAGAACTTCATGATGTGATTGTGATATGCTATTTATTAAATACATTAGACTAATAAATAACAGATTAAAATGTAAATCTTTCGTGGCATGTGTTTAACAATCAAACAAAGAACAATAGAAGTCTTAGAAGACAAATCTTATTTCATACGAGGAGTTATAATAATTGCTATGAAGGTTATCTTACATAATTGCTTTTAAACAAAATTGAAAACCCGGCCTTTTTGCCTCTGGTAGTAACTTCATCAAGTCCATATTTTTCTATGGCAAGCCTTCAAAACTTCATCACTAATTCACCAATGCCATTGTGTAAACAAGACTTTACATGTTTCATTACGTAAAGGCATATTTAACCGCTTGTTGTTGTAACTAACAAATTTATCGAACATGACTTTACACACTTCATTCTTCTCATTATGGCTATTCCTAACGACATATTTTAATCTGCTATAAATGTGGGGATGAATTGGAGAAACTCTTTGAAGCTGGCGTAAAAATGATAAAGAATAGAGTCAGAAAGTGTTTCACTTGAATCTGTTTCACTATCCGAAATTTTCGTATATCCAACTTTGAACACCGTTAGAAGAATCAAAACCTACGTAGTTGGATCAAGCAAGCAAGGAGCAAGTAAGAAAGTTTTAAGTATTGTTGCATATTCGTTCAAGAAGAAAGAAGTTGTTCAAGTTGAAGACTTAAACTTAGATTAATAATTAGGGGGGTGATTGTTAGCCTTACTTGTCATACCCAAGTTTAATTGGTCAATAATGTAATTAGCTTAAGTATGTTTTGGTGTCCATTATGTTATACTTGTAAGTCAGAGGATCAAATAATTGTATTTGTTATTTAGTTAGAGGATCAACTTTGTAAAGTCAAAACCTAGGAACCGTATTTTGATGAAGGGATGCGACCTTGTTGTACATTGCATCGATCGTTCCCTATGGTGTCTAGTATATATAGCGATCAATTGTAAGCGAATGTCACAATAAGCGATCAATGAAATTTTTTAGGGTTAATCCCATCTTCATCTTTGTTCTTGATTCCATGGTTAATTCTTGAATGCTTGGGATGCTACATATACCTGGCTAATCCTCGTAGGGGCGAAACGTGCTATGTCAGTTTGTTTTCAATTCTATTGTTGTAACTATTCCATTTGATCAGGCTCCTAACTGGTTTCTTTAATAAAAGTTTGTTGTTGGCTGTTAAAAAAATTAAATTCAAAAAAGATTTTTAACTAATTTAGTAATTTATTTTAGCAGACTGTAATTTTCATTATCATTTCTAATAAGACTGTTGGATTTTATGGACCGACCCGATGGACAACGTGACTGACTGAACTATGACCCGTAAGAGTTACACCTAGGGCAACGAACATTTATATCCACTTAACCCGCTTAACTGGTAATTACGAACTATTAGCGAGACGATATATTTTATATATATTCGTTACACGGGATTTATTATTTATACATGTTTATAAATAATAATTTATATTTATTTGTTTTAATCTTTTATTAAAACAAATTAAATGGTTTTGGACTTTAATATTAACTATTGGGTTTCGGTCCGGTATGGTTTTTATTAGGTTAAAAGGATTAGAGTAATTAATATATATATATATATATATATATATATATTAAAAATCTAATGGGTGTAATCGAAAAAAAAATAGGTAGCCGTCTTTTTCTTTTTCCTTTTGATCGAGAGGAAAGGCAAAAACAAAAGGAGGGTTTTGCTTGCCTCGCGACTTCCGGCCACCAAACTAGTCGCTGCCTGCCCGTTTCCGGCCAGCCTCGGTGCTTTCTGTCTCTCGCGTTTTGGTTCGTGATCTAGCATCGATTCGTTGTACCTAGGTGTCTCAACCGGTTAATCATTAACCGCTAAGGTATAATTAATCTTATCAGTAGATTAATTAGTTTTAATTGTTTTTCTGTTGTGTTTGCGTGTTCATAACCAGATCCTGTTCGGTTTGTCAGTGCTGTTAATAGGTTATGATTTTATTTTCCGCTGCGTATTTATTAATTAATTTCTCTGTCAAAACCCGTTTTTGATAAAAAAAAGTCAAACAGATCACCACTGAATCACAACAAAGACCCTTATTAATATTAATGAATTATATTTTATTTAGTGCAAATACATTTCTAATTGAAGAACAAGAAAGGGTATAAGGGCACTGGGAGTGCCTGGCGGGTTCAATGGAGGGTATACAACGGGAAGCTGCTTGGATGAAGAAATTCATTACTGACCTCGATGTGGTTCCGAGTATTCGCCAACCAATCGAGATACTTTGTGATAACACAGGTGCTATAGCTCAAGCCAAAGAGCCTAGATCTCATCACAAAGCCAAGCACATTCAAAGGAAGTTCCACTATATATGGGAAATTGTGGAACGTGGAGACGTCGTGATAAGCAAAGTAGACACAGATCAAAACCTAGCGGACCCGTTCACTAAGCCGATAACTCAGGAAAAGCATGATTAGCACAGAAATGCTATCGGTCTAATTTTTGCTAGCGATATGTTTTGATTTAGTATTTTGAATGTGCGAACATTTAAACAGTTGTACTTTTGAATTCTTTTGGTTTACTGATTTAAATGCAATTCTGAATTCTTATAACTGTGTTCGATTTTAATACATTTAATCCATGAATCTTGTATTTTTAATTATCCGTAGTCGGTCAGACTCGTGGGAACGTCTATGAATTAAGACTTTTCTGAACTTCGGCTCAAGGAGTTGACTCTGAACTTCACAGGCCTCATTTTGAATGACGTTGGATGTAACTCGCATCAAATCATCTTCATGGATCTTTGTCATAAGATGTTTTGCTATTGGTATACTCATTAGTATCCTCTGACCTGAGATACGTACTAGAACTGCCGTTTACCAAGAACCATTCTTTAATCACTGTCAAACGATGTCGCGTAACTGCCAGTCATAAAGGCTTTGATTAGGAATAGTTCTGAAGTTCAGTGGGAGTTGTATGTAGTCAATAAGGGATTCTGTACTCTTGCATTATATGTAACAGATAAGCATCGTGGCGCCCTCGTTGATTCAAACTGGTGAAGTGTAAGGCCTTACCCAAACTTACTGTGTGTTTGATTGGACCACTTTGATTCTTGATCGAGAACAATAATAATTGAACGCCATATGAGAATTAACTACATCCATGTCTCATTGATTCAATTGATGTTTTATACGGAAAGGATGAATGACAACTATTGCCATAAGTCTATTGTCTTGCTTTAGTTAGCTGTTACTAACACCGAGATATTTGGTTAATGACTGTAAAGCGTCATACCTTGTTAGGGACAGTCATGTGCAGCTAGAGCGCCACTGACTGTTTGCGTTGATTTATCGTGGATCGTCCAAGTGGGAGATTGTTGGATTTTATGGACCGATCCGATGGACAACGCGGCTGACCGAGCTATGACCCGTAAGAGTTACACCTAGGGCAACGAACATTTAAATCCACTTAACTCGCTTAACTGGTAATTACGAACTATTAGCGAGACGATATATTTTATATATATTCGTTACACGGGATTTATTATTTATACATGTTTATAAATAATAATTTATATTTATTTGTTTTAATCTTTTATTAAAACAAATTAAATGGTTTTGGACTCTAATATTAACTATTGGGTTTAGGCCCGGTATGATTTTTATTAGGTTAAAAGGATTAGAGTAATTAATATATATATATATATATATATATATTAATTAAAAATCTAATGGGTGTAATCGAAAAAAAATAGGTAGCCGTCTTTTTCTTTTTCCTTTTGATCGAGAAGAAAGACAAAAACAAAAGGAGGGTTTTTGCCTCGCGACTTTCGGCCACCAAACCAGTCGCTGCCTGCTCGTTTTCGGCCAGCCTCGGTGCTTTCTGTCTCTCGCGTTTTGGTTCGTGATCTAGCATCGGTTCGTTGTACCTAGGTGTCTCAACCGGTTAATCATTAACCACTAAGGTATAATTAATCTCATCAGTAGATTAATTGGTTTTAATTGTTTTTCTGTTGTGTTTGCGTGTTCATAACCAGATCATGTTTGGTTTGTCAGTGCTGTTAATAGGTTATGATTTTATTTTCTTCTGCGTATTTATTAATTAATTTCTCTGTCAAAACCCGTTTTTGATAAAAAAAAGTCAAACAGATCACCACTGAATCATAACAAAGACCCTTATTAATATTAATGAATTATATTTTATTTAGTGCAAATACATTTCTAATTGAAGAACAAGAAAGGGTATAAGGGCACTGGGAGTGCCTGGCGGGTTCAATGGAGGGTATACAATGGGTATGGCGGGTATCACTCCCACTCCTAGCGGGTAACAAGGCGGGTAACTAACGGGTATTGTAACTCGCCGAAACAAGGTTTTTAACCCACCCAAATAAAGAGAAAGCAGCTAAGTTTGTGGGTAAATAGTGGGTACCATCCTCACCATAAAAGGTTTGAGATGATAGTTTGTCAAAATAAGATGACATATAATAGATTTAAGAGAGTAGTTTAAAGTTAGAGAATATCATTCCCACCTCCCTAAATATTCAAACTATGGTATGATAGTTTGTTAATTATGAAATAAAACTATTGAAACACAAAACACCTACTGGTGCCTAAGGTAAAGGTAGAGTACTGGTCAAAAAATCTAACCATAGACAAGTCATAGATAGAGAGAAAGATACTCTGGCTACTAGTCTGCCCTGCCCTGCCCTAATCTTTGACCATCATTTTCCTTATCAAATTATGTCAACATTATGGTTAACTGCAAACCTATGTACAATAACTGAAAATAATAATGATTTAGAGAATATAATTGCTACAGATTTTGACTATGGTTTTTTAGTTTTTTTTAAACGGCATGTATTTGTCTTAATTTATCTTTTTTTAAAGGCTTATTTCATAAACAGAATACCCCTTAAAAGTCAAAACGAGGGGGCAAGACAAGGAAGATACATGAATGAAAATTTATACAAATCTAACCAATTAATATACTTGTGTTTCGGTCTATTAGAGAACCAAAGAAAATCGACCGATTTAATATTGTGAATAATATCCTCGGTGGCGATAGCCTTATTGTTGAACCTTTTATCTTTCCTTGCTAACCGCAAGCACCAACACACCACCAGAATAATACAGTGAAAAACTTCCTTCGCTTGGACTCCCAATCCACATACTCTATGAAGCTCGAGGATGTCTCTAGCCGAGAACGCATTGATCGGAGGAACCTGACACGATCTACTAATATGATTCCAAACCATCGAAGCCACATACCACGAAGTAAATAGGTGATCCGCCGACTCTACATCCGCCTCGCATAACTGCATTTGAGGACCCCAACCAAAACATTTCTCTTAGATAAAGCCGACATGGACGGGATCTGCTCCGCTTCCGCTCTCCAAGCAAAAATATTACACTTAAGGGGCACCCATTTGCTCCTTTCATCACATAATTCATGTTAAAATCCTTGTCCATTAATAATAATTTTCTAAACGACCCAACCGTGAAACATTCAGAACTGTCCCCTAACCATGACCACCTATCAAGATCATCCGAAACAATCACACCCTGAACTAAAACACTGCAGTTGTTCCATTCAGAACACTCCTCGAGCTAATAATAAAGTTTCTTAAATGTTCAGTTGAAGTCAAATCGTAAAAGATGATCAATAAATAGTCGTAGATATTCCATTTAGATCACTTATCTTAATTTTTTAATATTTATACAAAAAGTTCATAAGATTGGATTATCTTATGAAAAGTGGCTTTAGAGAGAGAAGAAAGTATTTGAGTGACATAACATAATATTAAGATATTATATAGAAAGTTATTTAAAAGACTTAATTTTCCAATTCGTATAAGATCCGAATCGATTGAGATGCACCAACTTTGATTGGTAAAATTAAAAAGTGTGCAAGATATATTATAGAGTAAATTTTGTTTTTCACCCGTATAGTTTGGCCTGTTTAACATTTTTAGTTTAAATTTTTTTTTTAATATATCAGCCCTTGAGATTGTATATTTGTAACCATTTCATCCTATTACACTAACCTTGTTAACTTGTTTTGTTAAGTATAGAGGCATTTTAGTCATTTTATTTTAAGTGAACTAGTTTAATATTTTCTGTTTAATAAAAACTTTTTTTAGACTTTTTCATAAAAAAAATAAAAAACGATTTTTTTTTACCTTTTTCATCATTTTTTAGTTTTTTTTTTGTAAAAACGTCTTTTTTGAACCTTTTTAAAAACGTTTTTTTTTACTTTTCTAAAAATAGTTTAAAAAATTTTTAAAGGCATTTTTTATTTTTTTAATAAAATGTTTTTTAGCTTTTTCATAAAATATTTTTTTAACTATTTTAAAAACAATTTAAAAAAACATATTCTACTACTTTAAAAAACTATTTTAAAAACTAGTTCACTTAAAGAAAGTAAAAGAAAAAAAACGTTTTTAAAATAGTTAAAAATATATTTTATGAAAAAGCTAAAAAACACTTTTATAAAAACGAAAATTTTAAAAACGGTTTCTTTATGAAAAAAATATTTTAGAAAAGTTATAAAAATTTTAAAAAAGGTTTAAAAAAGGCGTTATTACGAAAAAAAATCTTAAAAAAATATTTAAAAAAAGTAAAAAGAAAACGTTTTTTAAAAAAGTAGAAAAAAAGCCTAAAAGAAGTTTTTATTGGACTGAAAAGGTTAATCTGATTCACTTAGAAAATAAAATGATTAAAATGCCCTATAGTTAACAGAAAAAGTTAACAGAGTTAATGTAATGGACTGAAATGGTTAAACAAAAAAAATCAATTTTAGGGGTTAATATGTGAAAAGATTTTTTTTTTACTAAAAGGGTTAAACAGAACAAAGCACATAAACCAAAAGCGATTTTTACTCTATAATAAATTTGTTTTATAACTACATATTGTATCAGGTTTGAGCTTGATGCTTATGTATGTCAAATTCATTTTTTAACAGAAAAGGCCCAGACATGTGGGATCGTCTTAACAAACGAATCATCCTTTCGTTCGAAAAACAGAAGGGTGTTGACCCGACCCCACACTACCCAAGAGGAAACACACAAATGGAAAAACCCACTTGCTCAACCTGAAACATTTTGTCCCAAACGATACTCGAACTCATGACCTCTCATTTGAAAAGTTATGTGGGTACCACTCAACCAGAATGCTCATTTAAGTTCATAATGTTTAACTAGAAGGTTTCAGGTCGCACGTTGCGACGAGAAGTCTTAAATGATACCAAATATCCAAGTGCGTGTTTGAGAGACCGAAGACATAAGGAATACAAAAAGTATAAAATAAAGTAAACGCACAACGATCTTAACTAAATGTAAATGAGTGAAATTTTTTATTAAGTAAAGTGAGAAAAAATGGAAAAAGGAAAAAAAAACCAACCCAAGGACTCGAACATAGGTGCAATGAAACAAAGGCAACGCTTCAATCAACCTCTACTCAACCATGTGAACCCCATTCTCATTTGTGTTTTATAGGGAAAAAATGGTATTTATCAAATCATTATTTCGGAAAAAAAAAAAAATTGTCACTGTAGCTAAGACGTTGACTTTTAAAAGGAATTATAATATTATGAGACCCTATTCCACTCTCACCTACCTTTACGAACTTTACGAGTGACAATTTCGGTTGGCTTTCTTAGGGTGAAGGGGGCGCCCTCGAGTAAGGGTGTTCGGCTTCACGAGTAATGCGGGTACATCGCCGTCGACGATTTGGGTAGAGAAGCATGTAAGGTTTTGCGGGTATATGTATCCGTGACTCCTTGAGTGAGGGTAGAAGAGCAATAAAGCAGTAGGTGAGATTGAACCCCCACCCACCAATTTGTTGAGAGATGATTATTTTTTTTATATATTTAAACTTATTAATGTATATTAGTTTTAATTTAAAAAAAAATAGAAATATTAGGGTATTAGGGTTGTGTCCCTCAACACTTTAGGGTATTAAGGTAATATTTGAGTAAAAGTGAGATGACATAGCCTCATTAGTTGGTTTTGTTAGGGTAGTTTTTGGGTGAGAGTTTTCACCCTTATCCTTTATACATTGTGCGTTGATAAATTGTACCATGTGGGTTCTGTAAGATTATTTGTACTAGTAGGAAATATGTTAAGTGATTAAAGGTTCATGAATCATAATAATAAAAAATATAGAATTAATAGTTGAATTATAGGATGTGAGTTACCGTTTAAAAAAAGTGGCTTATACAGTTATACAGATTCTCACACATGCACACTCTTCCTCTCTCTCACACACTCCTCTTTTCCTATTTTAATTTTAAATCACTTTTTAAATACATTTTATTCTAACTTATAAATTTCTTTTTGTAATCATATATTTTTTCTTCTTCTAAACTTATTTTTAGTTCATACAAGTTAAATACACCTAAATTAATGTAAATATGGTTTGCCAATTGCAATCCAATTTACAAATTAATTTAAACACACCTAAATTCATATAAATTTGGTAATGAAGTTGTAGGATGGAAAATAAGTTGGAGAGGCCTGTCATATTAATGTGTGGGAAAGAGGACCTACCCACTATAGAGTCACATGGGGCTATTTAAATAGGTCCACACCTCACATGACTACCTCTTAATCCATCCCCACCCTAACCCCCCTCCTTAAATTCCTTTCTTAATTAAGGACATCTTTTGAATTTTGATGATAACATCTAAATATCCAATCAAACTATAACACATACATCTTTTGCTTCATTATTCTATCATTTCCTTGAGATGCTTATTAAAAAATAAATTTATGTTGTCATTTTAGAAAATAATATTTCTCAATCAACACAAAATCTAATAGTATTTAAAGTGAGAATAAAAATTAAATAGCCAGATAATAACTGAAATAACTAAACGAGTTAAATGGTTTTTTTTTTTCCATTTTTTAGAAAGGTAAATCTAAACCTCTTATTAATGATCGAGATAAATCCGACTCAACTCGCTCAGCCTAGGCTGAAATTAAGACTTAAACACCAAGATTCGAACTCAAGGCCTATATGGCTCTAAGCTCAAACTCAACACTAGGGTACCATTGGGCTATAGCTGTTTTACGGTTCATTTATATGGCCCTAAGCTCAAACTCAACACTAGGGTACCATTGGGCTATAGCTGTTTTACGGTTCATTTATAGTTATATATGTGTATAAATAGCCTAAATCTAACAAAATTTGATTTTACCTTGTAACCGAACTGCCCATACCGACCATGATTGAATTGAACACAAGTCACCAATCCACAACAAAAAGATAAACAAAAGCATGAAAAAAGATTCTTACTTTCCATTGGCAAGAAAGTGCACCAAAAGTGTAAAGATTTAACTCCATATAACAAATAATTCTCCCCTTTCTTTTTCCTTTCATTACTCATGGTTTTGACAAACACTATGACTTGTATGAGAAACTAACATTTCCAAGATAAATAAAAATAAAAAAAGAGAAAATAAACCGATATACGTAGGTACACAACAATGCAAATAGTCCGGCCCGTCAATGAAAGGGGATAAATGAGATCGATCGATAGAATGAGATTGCACAACGCTACGCACCTGCTCCATGGCATTCGTGGTTTTGTTTTGTCGAAGCTTGGTCGAGGTTGCACAGCAATAAGTAGGTACAACAATGGGTGGAAAAAAAAACAAATAGGATGTATAAAAATTTATATATAGGTGTTGGTGGCGGTTAAAAAGACAAAAAGAAAAATGACTGTTTAGAATACTGCAGCTAGCACTGGCGGCCCCTACGGCAACCGAGGACGCCAGCACCAGACGTGATGGTTCCAACCATGGAAGATGACTTTGCACCTAAACTTGAAGCCCTTGCATAACTTGCTGAGGCTCCTGCACCAGACGGGGTGAAATAAGCACCATTAAGAAGTAAATCACCTTCTGATCTCCAGTTCCATCCATGCCATTGGCTTGCAGCTGTATCTACCCTCTTTGTTACCTGTCATTTTCCATTTAAATTCCATTAATATCTAGTTGACTTTATATCAACAAGACCAAAAGGCAAAAGCAGTAGGGACAATTTATGTTCAGATTATTTATTAACACGTTGAATGTTTTATTTCAAACGGGTTAAATGAAAAAAGTAATAATGTTAACGTGTTGAAGGTTTTAATGTTTTATCTCAGATGGGTTAAATGAAAAAAGTAATAATGTTAACGTGTTGAAGGTTTTAATGTTTTATCTCAAATGAGTTATATGAAAAAAAGAAATAATATTTATCTCATACAGGTTAAATGACAAAAGTTAACGCTGAATGTTTTATCTCATACGGGTTAAATGACGAAAGTAATAATATTAATGAGTGAATGTTTTATCTCAAACGGGTTGAATGAAAAAAGTAATAATATTCTAAACGGGTTGAATGTTTTGTCTCAAACAGTTTAAATGAAAAAAGTAATAATATTAACGGGCTGAATGTTTTATCTCAAATGGGTTAGATGAAAAAAGTAATAATCTTTAACGGGTTGATTTTTTTTTTGTCACAAACGGGTTAATTGTTTTATTTCAAATTTGTTAAATGAAAAAGGTAATAATCTTAATGGGATGAATGTTTTATCTCAAACGGGTTAAAAGAAAAGGTAATAATCTTAGAGAGATAAATATTTTATCTCAAACAGGTTAAAAGAAAAGGTATTGATCTTAACAAGTTGAATGTTTTTATCTTAAACGGGTAAATAAAAAAAATATTAACTAATTAAAAAGATATTAATTAAGGTACAATAGTACCTCCTTAGCAAAGGGATTGACAGGAGCAAGATATCTATTGCCTTGGCTGTTGATGGTGGGGTTTGCACTTCCACCAATGGCATACAT
This sequence comes from Smallanthus sonchifolius, assembly GCA_023525975.1. Taxonomy (NCBI): domain Eukaryota; kingdom Viridiplantae; phylum Streptophyta; class Magnoliopsida; order Asterales; family Asteraceae; genus Smallanthus; species Smallanthus sonchifolius. The sequence continues at coordinate 27,959,533 of CM042029.1, read as the reverse complement.
CTCCCAGTGGGTGTAGTCATTGTTCACCACATGGAAATATCCATGTCTACATCTGCAATTTTTTTACCAAATTTTAGTCACAAACTTCTTTTTATTTCATTTTTTAAATTTAATAAATAATGAATCAGTACCTTGGCATTCTTTGAATAAGACCTTCTCCAAAATGGTTATAAGCAATAGTCACTTGCATTAGTTTATCCCTCGTATACGAGTCGCTATGTCCCAACAACATAACCTCGTTGTGGTGAGTGAAGTAATTATTAGAAATGGTGATCGCGGTTGAGCCCATGACCGCATCAACCAGCCCATCAGCACAGTTAGACAGAGAATTATGGTCAACCCAAATATGACTTGAGCCAAAAATGGAAATCGCGTCACCATCAGCCATTGTTCTCCAACCATAATGGGACGGTGAGCTTCTAACCAATGCGTTCCCAGTCGGTTTACAATCGTGGATGTGTAACCCGTGGATAATAACATTAGTGACAAACTGTATGGTGATACAAGCTCCATTAGCAATGTGCACATTGACCCCACGCGCGTCAATTGTTTTAAAACTGTTCATAATAAGTTCTTGTTTCAACTGGATCACCATGTCGCGTTTGAACACGATCCAAAGGGGTTCATCTTGGATGACAGCATGGCGTATTGTGCCAGGTCTCGGATTGACAGGATCATCATCACCAGAATCTGTCACAATGTAAAACCGGCCATCACGACCGCCAATGGCATTGCGCCCAAAACCGATGCCACAATCTGCGAGTCGCTTGCGGTTTTTTTGCCAGTTTGGGTCACACCTCCAGCAGTCATCTATTGGATTGCCTGTCCCACATGAGAAGTATCCCAGATTCCTTCTTTCACTGCTGTTTCTCATGCTCCTGTTCATTGTCACAAATCATTATTTCCGGTTTAAAGCAATTAATGAACAGTTTGAACACTCCCTTCAAGGCCACAACTACCATTTTGTTGGACATTAATGCAATTAAAACATCTTTACTGTTTTAAAACAGTATCTAATATTTCGTGGTTATTTTTTCTTCTTCGCTAACTACTTAATATTTTTTTTAACTAATTCCTAAATATTCATTACTATTTAATATTTTTTAAAATAGGCATACCTACCTATCTAATATTTCTTTTATTCTGTAAAACACGAGTTTCTAACCTATTTTTTCTATAATTTTTCTATAAGTTTCAAAAGTAAGTGACCTGAAATGTAAAACTCGGTTATTATCTACCGATTACTATTTTCAAGTTTAACCTATGAGGTAATTATGAAGAAAAAAAGTCAGGTAAATAATAACCATGTTAACAATTAAAAAAAAGTCACCGTAATGAAATAATATTGAAACCTGAGCGGTTTGGGATTTTTTAACTCAAGTTTATAATTTGAAATATATATACATTTTTATGATATCAGTTTAAAATGAGATTCTTACATTTCAACCATGGAGACCACCTCCTCAGGGTCTTGAACTGCATTTTCATTCAAAGTTTCAGACTGCTTTGCTCTGCAGAAACAGAAAACCATTAGAAAATAACATTTTATATAACATGAATATCATAAATATCCCTCTTTATTCATGATAATCATTATAGCAAAGATTAATAATCTATTTTTTTAATAACTTGTCACAACTTTTATTTTAAAATACAATAACCGACACTTTTAAAAAAAGAAAATTCCAAACATTTTTATGTAGTTGTCAGCATCATTCAAACTTCTAAAATAATGAAAGAATACACAATTTGGGAATGTGGATGAGAGAACAGGTAAAAAGACCAAATGGACCGCTACATGTATGATCATGAGGTAATTGTATTTTAGTAAAAGTACACAAGATGTCAATATGTAAGAAGTGAAGAACCGACATGTATTCCATCACTTAGGAAGTGGAAAGAGAAAAGTTGACGGTTGCAAAAAAAAAGTACTCTCTGCAACCAATCACTATGGTGTAGTTTGTGCAGACTGTCTGTGAAAGAGAAATGGTGACCAGAATATGTGTGAATGGCAAATCGAAAGGTCGATAAACGTTTCAGATCTCAGAATTATTATTTCAAACAGTTACGTTGTGATCCCGAGTTAATAGAAGAAAATTGAAAGAAAACGAAGGAAGATTTTTAATAATGTTACTTGCTAACTTTCTTTACGAAATGGACGAAATTATTAGAAAACACGGAAAAAAAATTATGTTTATGTGTTTTTTAATAAAAGAAAGTTAACCGAAAAAGTGAAAATAAAACAAAATGATATTATTTAATAATCTTCTCTGCTAATTTTCCTTGCAAAATGAACAGATTTAAAGAGAAATTTATCAAATACTAATAAAATTTTTAGTCTCTCATCCTTTCTTCAAACTCACATCTTTTCTTTTCTCTTTTAAATTCCATTTTCCTTTGTTTTTCTTTCATTTATTAAACTCGAGAACACAATAACAATCTAACTGCCGGACGACGTACGGAGGCAAGCGGTGAACAGCTCTGGTAAGATTAAATCAAAAACGATGAACAGAACAATAACAACTTAACGGAAAACAAAGCATACCTAGCTGCGAATGACGAGACGTTCAATCTCTGAAACTGCTCCGTTTCAACAGCACTGAGCCATAAACAAACAGATTTCAGTTTGCAAAACTTAAACAAACACCTTAATTTCAACATTCTGCATTCTTCAGATAAACTTTCAATATCACGAATGCAGATTATACAAAATCGAATTACTGAAATGCACAGTGTTATTTTGCAGAATTGAGCTTCAATTATCATTTTCCTGACCTGAGATTCGAGTTATCATTTTTCTGACCGGAAACGGCGATGACGACCGCCATAAGCATCGAAATCAGCAACAGAAACGAGCATCGAAACACCGATTCCTTCCACACCGCCATTGCCGTTACAAAACTCTTAATTCCAAGCCGTACTACACACAGTATCTGTGTGTGAGTTTGGATCTGAAATCAGAGCAAGGTAGACAACGATATATATATGTGTGTAGGGGGAGGGAAAGAGACGAAGTTAACGGCATCGTTTACAGAGAACAAAAGAGAAAACGTTAAAAAGTTAACGGCCGTTTGATTTTGACAGGTTAAGATTTAAGAACTTAAATAAAGGACACTTTTAACCATGGTTTAGTTAACTCACTCACCGACGATCGCCTAATTAGTTGGATTCGGTTTAACCTAACATTAACGTCGTTTAACCAAAAGTTAATGGTTCTGTTAGTATGCCATGTCAGCATTATCCACTACACATCCTTTCGGGTTCGGGTCGGATTCAGATCTGTCTAGTGTTCCGTACCAACATTCCAGCGGAATGGTGTATTTTTTTTTTAATATTTATCTTTTTATTTTATTATTGAATATTATGAGGATATGTTTTCTACTTTATTTGTTTTGCTTTTTATATTGTTTGCGTAGAAATTAATTTTCAATTGCAGGCCGAAATTCTCGGCGTTGGTTACTGATGGGAATTGCGTACAGTCTGTTTGAATGATTTATTAATTTTCAACTCAGTCTCAACACGTCGTATTTTATAAAAGGTTTCCTTTAGTACAATAATACACGACTAATTTTAAATAAAAAGTTATAAAACTAGATGAATAACATAGTATATCTCTATTTAAAACTTGTTCCGTAGTAAATAATTATCTTTTTATTTGTTATTTTAGATATTAAAAAGTATTTTGGTACAAAACAATGTTTTTTATAATAAAATGCTGTGTAGCGGAATTTTAAAGGTAAAGAGTTTGTATTGCAAAATTCTAGAAAGATATTTAGCAAAATATAATTCAGGCATGAGTGGTAAAGAAACACGGTGTTTAAGTGGCTTAATGATATAAAGATATAACTTCGAGCGTAAATGATCGGATAATAACTCTACTTTTTTCCCCTTAGCACTTTTGATGTATTACGTAGATATATACCGAAAAATCGAACTTAAAATGTTTACATAATACTGAGCAGTTACAATAGACCCTAGAACTAAAAATGGGTATCATGAGCAATTATAATAATCGAATTCATTGATATATAGTAGATGCTATCACGCATACAATCATAAATTATGGAAACTAAAAGAATTCATAAGGAATTTATACCGAAACAATAAAGGCACCGTAAGGCTAGTGTGTTTCCACCGTAAGCCAAGTTGTTATAACCCTACATTATCATTCTATAAGACTAAGAATCTTATTTTTCACAATTTGTCATTTTACCTCATCTATCCAATGCCGATAACTAAAAGTGAGTTTATATGACTAGACACAATAAGTGATGCCTCGTATCTTACTAATTGCATCCATGGTGATCAAGAAATTCACAAATGTGCATAGTAACTAGTCATTTACCTGGCGCGTTACGGTCGTTGTACGCTGCAACACGTTAAACAACATACGCTAAGCGGCTTCGAACTTTATAAAAAAAGAGGAAAACTAAACCGTTAAATAAATCAAAGTCTTCTAATACGAAAAAAAACGGACACCAAGCGTCTTCTAAACTTAAAAAAACCGTTAAATAAATCAAAGTTTTCGAAGAGCCACGCACGTTGAGGCGCATTAACGCGATTAATGCTCGGTCTCAAATCAAGTCTCAAATCGTCCATGTCTAAAATCTCTAACCCTAATCAGACGTCGTTCGCACGAGCAGCCTTTGTGGCTTTGTGATTAAAGTCTCAAATCTTACCTCCTTCTTGGTCAGTCGATCAGCCTTTCTAGCTCACGATCAGTGACTCCGAGCGACAAGCAGCTTTTGCGGCTCTACAATTTGAAGAGCACACTACACAGTAGGGTTGTTCAAATTGCTCGCCGCTCGCTCGGAAAATTTAATGCTCGGATAATGCTCGTTCGATTTTCTGCTATGTTGTAAACATGCCGATCGGCTCGGTTCGGTTTGTAAACGAACCAAGCACGAGCAAAGGTCCGCTCGGTTCGGTTCGATTCGTGAACAACCCTACCCCCAACCTTCCCCCACCGCACCCACCCACCCACCCCAATTGTTTAATGTTTATGACATAATATTTCACAAAATCCCATTCTACACCAAATTAGGAAAATAACTTAAACACTAACATGTGTGTGAATGATTACACTAGGTTATCAAAACTAAATCTTTCTAGCGATAATATCATATATATATCTTTACAAACATGGGTAAATATCATATATAACCAATCAAAACTAAAAATATCATATATACCCAATTTAAATAATTTATTACTTTATGACCATTCTACCCTTATCCATTATATGATTTTTTATAACCTAATTTTTTAGTTTTATCCAATACGTAAAAGATCATTCGTTCTCATATTCTTGATGCGACTATCGCGATTCTCCAAACCCATTCAGAAGGAATCGATTCAGAAGGAATAATTGCAAAAAAGTTACAAAACGTTAATGTTATAAAAGAAAATTGGTAAAATTATTAAAAAAATGAGAAAAAGTCAAAATAGTATTTTGAGAAAACTATTTTTTATGGGTAAATATAAAATTTTAAAGTTGAAAATGTGTAAATATGAAATTTTAATGTCAAAAATTGGTGAATATGAAATATTAAAGTTTAGAGAAATAAAGGTAACATGGTCATCTTTTAAATGGTTTTTAATTAAATTGGTATATGTGATATTATTACATGTTTATAAAGGTATATATGATATTTTTAGTTTTTGTTGGGTATATATATATATAATTTTTCAAGTTTGTAGGGGTATATATGAAATTGACCCATTTTTCTAACATGTTTTAATATTTACTATGAGTTTTTTTTGTTAAAAGATGGAAATATCATGCTCTCATTTTCATAAACCTACTAAAACTCAAGAATGTGAAGTTATGGATGGAACTTTAATTACATAAGGGTTAATCTTCGTTCTCAACCACTGTGAGATGTAATTAGGATTGGATGATGGATCCGACCAACATTTTATGGATTATCTTAGTTCTTATGTCGATTTAACCTCTGTCTATGTTCGAAAACCTCTGCTTGATTCTCTTGCAAATATGACCCACCCTCACCTAGGGATGGCTCAATCATTTTTGGGGCCTAAAGAGAAGTAAACCAGTAGAAGAAAAATGAAACCACAATGACTCAGAGTTCGAAATTTTAAACTTAGGGACAAACAGTGTACACTGGAGTATACCACAGGGACACGAATTACAGTTTACTCTTGAGTTTTTAAAAATCATTTTTAGTCTACTTAGGCAAAATCCCATTTTGAAGAGATCTTCCATCTATAAAACAATACCGTATATTAAAACAAATCAAAAAGTATATCTATATCTATACTACTATATAAAGCATATTGAAAGAACAACAATGTAATTTAACTTCAATTTTAAGACACTTAAGAACATCTATACTACATTTGGTACAATTGTTGATGCATCAACAACTAGCCATTTACAATTTTGTCCCTCTTGTTTACAAATATATGTCCATCCCACATCTGATGAGAAAATAAATATGAATAAAAAATGCTTATAAAAGAACTCATTCGCTTTTCCAAAGAACTCATCCATTTCATTGTTTCTTTGTTCCAAATCGATTAAGAAATCTGTTAGACCAAGACTGTTAAGTATGATTAAGCTTAGTTTGATGTTGTGTAGGTTGTAACCGTGAACCAAGGGTTCACAGTTTGGGTATTTTGGGCCGGCCTTGGGGCCGAGTACTTGTATGCGGGCCTAGTGAATTATACTAGGTATATATACATGTATACCCTAACCGATTAGGGTTAGCGGTTTTGATTATTAATTTTCTCTATAATGCTCTTGAGCAATACAAGTGTTTTACTTTGAATCTTTGTGTTCTTGAATCACCACAAGCATTAGTTTCCGCCTATTGATTGTGAGACTTGATATCGTGTGCTTATTATTCGAAGATCCACGAAGTTTGGGACTTACAATTGGTATCAGAGCCATTGAAGTCATTCAAGGCTCGGTTTTGGATATCAACGATTCAAGAATCACGATTTGAGGTATTGTTTACTGTTTTCGGTTGATTTCTGTTACTAATCAGTTGTGTTCGTGTCTGTTTTTCATCTTTCCTGCTGAGAATCGAGAAATTATTACTATTTTTCGTGAAATCGCTGTCATATTGCTGCTGTTGGAGAAGGAGTTTGGGTGGATTTCATCAAAAATTGATTGGAATCGTTCATTGTGTTCATCAGGAAAGAGAAAGAGTCAAAGCTGTTTTCTTGGGATTCAAGTTTTGAAATCCAAGTTTTTCAGGTTTATTTTTGGAATTAGAATCAGGTCCATGCTTGATTCACGGGATAAAGTCGGGTACTCTTCACGGGTTGAGGTTTCTTTGGTAAAAATAAATTATTGCTGAAATTCGGGGATTCAAAACTTAAAATCCCAGGATTTTAGGATTTTAAAGTTGGAAAGTCACTCTGCTGTTTTGAAAGTTCACGGCTAGGTTCACGGGAAAAGTTGTCGGGCCAGTACACGTGAATAGGTTCTCGGGTCAAGGATTCACGGTATCAGTTCACAGTATTTTGGGTTTTGCTTATCAGATAGAATTAACAGGAGAAGATCACAGGTGTTTGAATGTTCACGACATTATTCTGATTCACGGGTTTCTTCTGATTTACGGGTTTCTTCTGGTTCACGGGTTTCACCTTCGTATTTACGGGCTCTCTATAGTTCACGGTACCAATAGGTTCACAGGTTCATTTTTAACCAATCTTCTGGTTTGATCAAGGACGTAATACTCTGATAAAATGAATTCTCAGCAACAAACCATGAATTTGAATAGCCTGTTAGACCTACAAATTGGTACAAGCACCAAACCACCCAGACTCACTCGGCTAAAGATTTTGTGGATTGGAAGTTCAGGTATAGAAATCATGTCATGCTGTTTGAGGCCAAGATGTGGAGAAGCATAATTAAGGGACCGCAGACTCCTATGTATGACAAGCCAGATGGTACCAAAGCAGTCAAACAGATGGAAAATTACTCAGAGGATGACTTTGACCTTGTTGAAAGAGATTTGAAGGCATTGGCCTCTCTAACAATGGCTTTGTCCCCACAATTTCAGGGAATGGACATCAGCTAAACAGCTCTGGGAAGCACGTGAGGAAACATTTGAAGGAAATGATGACATGAAGGCTAGCCGAAAGCAAATGATTTTGCAAAAATTCAACATGTTTAATTATGTTCTAGGTGAATCTGTAGAGATCCAGCTACAAAGATTCACCAAGTTAGTGTCAGAGATGAGAGGAGCACAGATTGTTGTTAGTGATGGTGATTTAAATAGGAAACTTCTGAATGGTCTATGTCACACCCCAAGACAACGAATCGCAGCGGAAATGTTTATGAAAGCATGGTGGTAACATAAGTTGGAGCCCATAATATAATAACAAACACTTTTATTTATAAATTAAGGAAATAAGTCTTACATAAGATGAAATTAAGTTTAAACATAACATAAGTTTAATGATCCAATACTAGGTGGATCATATTACAAAAGATAGTCCCAAATGAATTTCCCATGTGAAGCGTTTTCCAAAAGCCCATTTTCATGACCGCGCGTGCTTGTATTTATTTTCCTGAAAAACATGCTTAAAAACATCAACAAAAAGTTGAGCGAGTTTCACAGGTTTAAATAATTACTAACCGAACTATCATGCAACTTTTGACTAACATGTGCTAAATTGTAAACTAGCAAGGGATACAACAAGATGATAGTACCTAGAGCTTATAATCAAACCGAGACACGAAATAAATAATATGTCCCCACAAACCTTTCAAAATATACTCTCTCGTACAAACGACCGATTAGCGCTACTAATCATGAGAGTGGGTGGTCATACCCAAATAGATCTATCAATATACCCTGTGGCCCACAAGAGGCTAATGATTATAACGGCGGGGGCTATTCATGAACGATTTACACGAATACATATAAAAATGCCCTTACTCGAGACCATCACACAAACACATATAAGTAAGTCAAGTATCATGATAACGAACGAACGAAAGCATGTTCTTCCCCCATATTTTATAAACAGTTAAAATAATTTGAAAATGGGCCTTGAAAACTCACCTTGAGCAAGGAACAACGAAATTGACAAGTACTAGCAACTACGCCCACGAACGCCGATCGGACCTAATAGTGCCATAAATAAGATAGACATTTTAATAATCGAACTCAAGTCTTACAAGTAAGTTGTTCATCCAACCTACTAGACTTATAATATTTTTAAGAAAATATTTATTTACGAGAACCGTTGGTGACTTCGACACTCGGATAAGATTTTAATGAAAACGATGGATTACGCACCCTTAGATAAAATGCTAATCAACAATCAAAATGTGAAATTATAACCAAATAGCACATAAAAACATTCATACTTATATACATAAGTCCTAGATCATATGTGAACATACCCAAATCATACTACTTGCATATACGCATTATTTAAGTAAAACGGTCAATTTTTACTAGTCAAATTCTCAATTTACTAATACTAGTGACCACGTATCATCTCATAAAATGAAATCATAATTTACAAACCATGTTTCATGAATCAAAACAATCTTTCATCACATTAGCATCAATGTACCTAAAACATGACAATTTCTACGCATACGAGGTAACCGAATAGTCAAATAATGCATATAGAAACATGTTTAATGCCGTTAATCAATTTTTTATAAGTTAAATGCTGTAAATAATCCATAAAATATGACCAAACTTTCTGCTCAAAATCAGATTTATAGAACACTTATTTTTCATACCGAAAATAGTCGATTTTTACGACTAGTTTATCGTAAAACCTAACGAAATGCATCCAAACACCAAGATTCATACATATAACTAAAAATTTAAGTTTTAAACATAAAATATCATCAAGTTACTGCCATAGCTCTAGATTTTTAACAATTTCCCTTTTATAGCCAAATTTCACCGTTTTAGCGTACTTTTAAGCATCATAAGTTAGTCCACTATTTAACCAATCATCCCAACACATGATATAATTTTAGAACAGATTATTATAGCCAAAATAAATCACATTTATCACATTATTTTCAGATTTCAATAATCCTTTTAATCCATACTCAAAACCCTAATTTAAACATGCATTTTAACGACAATTTTAAGCAATAAACACCTAAATCAACAAATTAATGATCCGTCCATAATCTATCATGCTTTAATACAATAATATATCCTAATTTACTATTTGAAACTAACCATAATAAATATTTGTTTGCATGCCAAGATCAAGTCATAAATCGTAACATTTTACAAGATATGAACAAATACATACATACATATATACACGACACACATACACACCCATAAACACTTCAAAACCTTCAATAATAAGCCATAATTTACTGATTTAAAACTTTATAAAAAAATTTCCTCTTAGTGGTGGTGAACAATCACTTGTAAGTGTCAAATTCGGTAAAATAAGTAAAAGAATGGATGGGGTTTTCTTACCACTTAAATAAATCAAGGGAAGCACTATAAATGTAGGTGAAAAGGGAGTATTTTCTGCTGGAAACTCAGCTCCAAGAGACTCCAAGACTCAAATCATTATAAAAACTTCAAGAATAGTTAAGAACTTAGAGAGGTAATAATTGGAGATGGTGTGGGGACTTGTTGCAAGAGTTGAAGGGTATAAATAGGGGGATGGGGGGGGGGGGCTGGTTTACGGACTCAAGAGGGAGGGAGAGGGGAGAGTTGGTCCAATGGGTATTCATGCAAAGAAATGATGAGGATTTGATGTGTAAGATTGGTTTTAAGCAAATGTGTAACCTTGGGTAAAATAATTAGATTAGATTAGATGATTTGTGGTGGGTGGGACCCACATTTTTTTTCCAGCAGATTCTTAAAGGGGAGGGACTTCTAGAAGACCATTTTTTATAAAAATACCCATAAGTAGGTAATTCTTTGTATAAAAACCAACCTTTTATAAAAATAAACCATTTTAAACATGGTTTCTCACCAAATAAAAATTATATAAATTAACTACTAATTTTTCTCTATCATAATTGATAAAGATCATAATTTTTACTAAAAGTGAATTTTTAACACTTCCGGTGCGCCAAACGGTTAAAATACTAGTAAAAACGCGATAAAAATTACCGAACGCAATAATCCACCAATTTAATTTTATCCATGTAATTTTTGGCAAAAACGGATATTTTTATCTTACCGGGTCGTTACCAACGCGTATTACGGGCATTTTACCGATACGCGGTACCGAAATTTTCGAAATTTCACGAAATGCCAATTTTTGTAAACGAAGGGCTTTGCTAGACTTTATAATATCCTAATTAACTAAAATTAAGTCTAAGATGCGTATAATTAATTTATGATGCGTATCAGGTCTTAACAGTGATTAACCTGAAAATCGTCGAATGTCACAGCCTACCACAAAGATGGGACTGGAACGTTGCTTTGTTGAAACGAACTAAAGATCTAAACACAGTTACTTTGAATGATTTGATCTCCATTATCAAATCTTATGATCTAGATGACCAGCAAAGAAAGGTAAACCACGTGAACACCATCAACTCAGCTGGGGTACAAAAGAATAATAGTGCCTTCCTATCTAGTGTCACACAGGGAGGAAATGGAAATGGGGGTTTAGACACTCACAATGCTGCAAATGCTAAAGCTTCGGCAACTGAATCACAGGCATATTCTGCTCAACATGCTAAATTCATTGAAGTTAACACTTCACTGTGTACTGGGATAATGAACTGCTATGCAACATTTGTGTCGAGAAACCTGTCACCTTCAGAGGTGCTTACAACTGAAATCAATCAGATCCATCCAGAAGATGTGGAGGAGTTGGATATCTCAGGGCAACTAGCTATGGCTGTGTTTAGAGCAAAGAACTTCATTAACAAAACTGGAAAGTTCAGGTGGAGTGAGGACACCGGAAAGAAGATTGGTTTCAATAAGTCCAACCTTCGGTGTTACAATTGTCATTAACCAGGTCCTTTTGCTAGGGAATGCACTAAACCAAAGGAACAAAAGGGAAATGAGGTTGGAACATCTACTGGAGGAAAGAATGTTGACAAATCCAAGGCTCTAATCAGTCAACAAACCGGTGGATACGATTGGGGAGACCAACTTAAGGAACTGAATCTGAATCATGCTTTCATGGCGAATGTAGTTGAGGAGAGCTCTGCAACATCCTCCTCTACAACTCCACCTGAGGTAACTGCTAATCTATGCTCTCAATTATGCATTGATAAAGTAGAACTTTATAGAAAACGTAATGCCGGCCTTATTTCAGAAATAGAAATTTAAAATATCATAAAACCAAGTTTCTTAAGTCTGAAAAGGATTATATAGAAATAATTGAGGCAAATAAAAAGGATATGACATTGCTTAGATTTCAGTTGATCACTAAGTGTTGTTGGCTTACGGATGCAAATCAAGAAATTGCTAGATTGAACACTGAATTAAAAAAGGCTGAATCAAATTTTGCTGAAGCCAAATTTAAAGTAGAGTTCTTTGGTCAATCAAGTAAGGTTGTCGACATACTTGAAACTCAACAGCACAAGCCGGGTAATGGGAGTAAAGGGCTTGGTTATAATAATGTGACTCATCCGTTTAATGGAAATTGTACCACTGTTCCCCCAACTATTGAGGAACAAGTAAAGGAGTTTTTCATGTTCACTCCTGGGATCAAGTCATGCAATGATGGATCTAAATCATCATCCTTGACTTCAGATAATAAATGTGTGAACAATTCTAATGTCTCTACCTCATGTGCAGAACAAGTAGAAATACGGGATTGGTCAAGTGAGGATGATGAAGGTGATAAGTCACAAGTTTGCATTCTTAATTTGAATCATAACAAAATTGAAAACAATGTTTCTGTTATTCCTGTTTTGAAAAACTCTAAGTCTTTTGTGCGTGATTCTATTAGTTTGAATGCTTCTAGTTCTAAAAATACTCATGATAATATGAATACTGTTTTTGTTAAATTGTTAGCAAACGGAAAAACTAAGAAGCATGTTTTCCAAAAAACCAGACATGTGACTAATCAAAGAGTCAATGTTAAAACCTCAAATGCTTCACCTAAGCGTTTCCCAAATGATCAATTTTATGCAAAATATGATCATCAACATTTGAGGTTTGAAAAAAGACATGCTCATCAACATCAGAAACCCAAACAGGTTTACAAACAGGTTTACAAACAGGATGATTCATATCCTCACAGATTCAAGAAACAGTCATGTTATACCTGTGGAAAGCTAGGACATTTAGCAAAACATTATGTTCATCGTCCTTATGTTCCATATTATGCTCAGAATCAAAAGGTGTTGAATAGACAGATGGATTCTAAGCCAATGAAGACTACCAAGTCTGAGGCAATGAAGAGTCACTCATTCTACAAAAAACCTTCTGATGGAAATTGGAATGTAGCCAAACAAAACAGACAGGCTTATTTCGAAAGACAAAAGAAAAATAACTCTAAACAAAAGGAAAAGATTAAATCTGAGCCAAGTAAAGAAAATAAAATATCTGTTCCATCTAAGCCTATCTGGAAAGCAAAAAATGTTGTTGTCATAAATAATAAAGTTGAGTCAAATAATGATATGTGTTTGCAAGAAGTGTCATATATTGATGCTAACAGAATACCCAGATCTATTATGGCCTGGGTATCGATGACTAATTGATCTCGCACATTGTGTAGGAACACCCAAGGAGGACTATCAATAACCTACGGTTTGTTGATAGTGGATGTTCCAGGCACATGACAGGGGACATGTCTCTACTTCATGATGTGTAAAACTTTAATGGAGGCTATGTCTCATTTGCGGGAGGTAAAGGTGGTAAAATCAGCATGAAAGGTACTGTAATTAATGGGTCTTTAAGTTTTCATGACGTAAGTTACTTCAATGAGTTAAATCATAGCTTACTAAGCGTTTCCCAAATTTGTGATAAGGAATTTTCAACACATTTCACAAATAAAGAATGTCTAATTTTAAAACCAGGATTTGTGGTTCCTGAGGAATGGATTTTGTTAAGGACACCCCGTAAGGGAAACTCTTATGTTATTGACATGAATAGTAAAACTGTTTATGAAAATACTTGTCTTTTATCAAAATTAGTTGAATTTGATGCTATGTTGTGGCATCGTCATCTTGGTCATGTTAATCTGAAAAATTTAAACCGTATTGCCAAAGGTAATCATGTTCGTGATCTACCTATTTCAGAGTTCATTTCAATTGAGAAATGTGTTGCATGTGCTAAAGGGAAACAACACCGAAAGCCCCATAAGTAAAAAATGTTTAATTCTATTGACTGCATTCTTCATCTTCTTCGTATGGACTTATTTGGTCCTGTGAATGTGATGAGCATTGGGCAAAAATCTTATTGCTTGGTCATAACTGATGATTACTCATGTTTTTCCTGGGCTTTCTTTTTGGCTAATAAGAGTGAGACTGCAGAATTGATAAAGAACTTCATTATGTTGGTTGAAAATCAAAGAGATGTGAAGGTTAAAGCAATAAGGTGTGATAATGGAACTGAATTCAAAAACACAGTGTTGAATCAGTTTTGTGCTGAAAAAGGGATAGCAAGACAATTCAGTGCAGCTCGCACACTTCAGCAAAATGGTGTTTGATCGGTGTCGAAGGGACCGGTCAAAGATAAAGAATTAGAGTGTCCTAATCACCCTAAACTAGTTAGGGTAAGAAAGGTGTCGAACCACGAAGAGTTTGTGGTCAGTGCTTAACTTCAATTAACAATGTGATTTATGAAGTGACAATGGGTCTTTCTGACCAAACACAAACAATGAGTTAGGTGAAACTTATCAAACTCAACAAACAAGGATTATCAACTAACAATTATGACCAATAATAATCAAGTACCAAACAAACGATTTAGATTGTAACAATAATTAAAAAGGAATCACACCCGGGTTTCAAGTTCACAAGTAATTAGGGATTATCACACCAACATATGAGTTCAAACAATCAAATGGTTATCCAAATCAAATTAACCAAATCTAACCAAGAACATAAACATTCATACATCATCGGCAAATAGTGTAAAACAATATTCACGAATGAAATCGAGACAAATGTATGCAATATAGAATTAGATTAATCAATAGATTCAACACAAATCAAAGTTCATAGCAATTATCATCTAACGGGGTCGATGGTGCCAGAATTTATCGACTCCCGTGAGTTCATAACCAAACTAAACACAAAGATTCAAGTATTTCAAACCAAACGATTACAAGAATTGTTTCTCAACACTAGCTCATGACAAAACCCTAAAAACTTACAAACAATCCACCCGGGAATGATTACCGGTGGATTAGCCGCTCATGGTTGTGGAATTCATCTTCGATTCTTCAATTTCTTGATACCAATCTCCAAGAATATGTTTTCTAGCCTACAAGCACACCCAAAATCGCCCAAGAATGATGTAAAAACATATGATTCGAATTTGGGGAAGAAACCCCTCCTTAAACATTGAAAATCGGCTGTTTCACTAAAAATCCGCGTCTGAAACGCAACCGGCGTAAGCTTACACTGGGGGTGTAGGCTTACGCTGTTTCCCTGAAGCCTGCTGTGAAGGAATTGGTTAGGCGTAGGCCTACGCTGGGCGGCGTAGGCATACGCTCGGCGGCGTAGGATTACGCCAGGTGGCGTAGGCCTACGCTGAATCCTGCATTTTTGCCCCGTTTCCTCCGTCTTCCATCTAACTCTTGCATCTCTCGTATAATATCTTCTAAAATCGTACATTAAGCTTCCAACACCTGCACATGCATAACTACACAAAATCTTTGTATTCCCCATATTAAATTGCATAAATATAACATATAGCACCCTTTAATGCATGAAACTTTGGTCAATTATCAGTGTTGCTGAAAGAAAGAACACAACTCTCATTGAAGCTGCAAGTACAATGCTTTCTAAATCAAAGTTGCCCTTGTTCTTCTGGGCAGAAGCTGTAAACACAGCGTGCTACGTGCTCAACTCCTTCTTAACAAGAAACTTCAAATGACTCCGTACGAGGCTGTCTACAATGAGCAACCACGGGTTGGATACTTCAGAGCTTTTGGGTGTCCGTGTACTGTATTGCATACATAATCCACACCAAAGTTCAATGAAAAGGCTGATGAGAGTTACTTTGTTAGCTATGGATCTAACACCACTGCTTATAGAGTTTACAACAAAGTCACCAAAGAGATAAGGGAATCGACTTATGTTGATTGGCAAGAGAAAAATCCCACTGATGCTGAGTGTGGTCCATCATGGTTATTTGATTATCATTCCTTGTTTAAATCATTTAATATATGTCCTAATGAAATTACAGGGTCTCCTAGTGAATCATTTGATCTAAGTGACGATGATGAAGACTCATATACCGGACCACTGCTCACTGTTGATCCACCAGAAGTTATAAGACAACGCGGTGGTGACAGATCTGCATCTAATGCTGAGAACGTTCCGGTTTCAACAAATATCTATTGTGACAGATCTGCTAGGGTTTCGGGCATGGATAAGGATTTTTAAAGTGACTAAAGGTGAGTGGAATTCAACTAATGAAACTACAAAACAACTCTAAAACTTGCAAATTCCTATTATGGGTACAAATGACCCATCAACACTAAAGTTCTTATTTCTTCAAACTATCAAATGAAACTTGAGTTAACATCTTTTATTGTCGCTCAAACTAATACTCAAAACCTTTTGGCAAATGTTGACCCAATACTATTTTTGTATTTCTTTTTCATTCAAAATTTTTTTTTATCTCAATTGCAACCGCAACTACAACAATCTAAGTTAATTGAATTCCAACTCACGGGTTTAAAAAAGAAAAGGCTAAAAAGGTGAATGGGCTAATGTTATGGGTTTTGTCAAAAGAAAAAGGTGTAGGCTCAGAGTGGGCATCTAGTGGGTATTAACAGGTAAGGGTATAAAAATGGCTAAAAATAAAAACGGTTTCTCCTAATGCCTTTATCATTTTTGTGCAATCAATTGGTTCAAGGTCTCAACATGTATCAACACTATGCAAGTTCTAAAATGTGAAACAAAGTGGCCAACCACTCAAATAAGCGAATATATATATCAATTTGGCTCAAAATCTCACAAAAACGGTGGAAAATAGGTTACCGACATGTGCATGCAAACCGTCACCTTCAATTTTGTTACTCCCGAATTCAACATTTCCAAATTTATTTATTTATTTATTTTATTATTTTTTTTGTTGGAAAGACTTAATCAAGTACTTAGTGAATTAACCATGACCAAAGACTTCTACCAAACACTTTGTAAAACAATTATAAAAAAAATTTGTATGATTTCCAAGATTTCCCACATCCCCACACTTGAACCTTATATTGTCCCAATGTAAATAGTTATGAAATATAAAAGTGCGGTTAGTGGGTGCCAAAACACCCAATACCCAATATCTCTAAATATTCAACTCAAAGATTCCCATAACCATAAGCATCCACCCAACACAATCAACCGAGTTTCAAACAAAAAATACACAAAAATAAATAAAAACAAAATAGTTTAATCAAAACAACATAAATATGAGAAAGAGTACATGAACCTGATTAGAGGCGATCATAGAGTGCCTGAACCACCACCAAAAATGGACTCGTAAGTCTTCCATGAGTCTTCCCCACACTTGAGTGTTGCTATGGTGACGAAACTAAAACACACAACACAAAACAGAACAAAGACAAAATAAAGATAATCACAATCCGGGTTGCCTCCCGGTTAGTGCTAAGTTTATTGTCCTCAGCCCGACATTACCTCCTTATGGAGGTTGAAACACAAACTTGCTTCTATTAGCTCCCCCACCACCTTGGTTGTAATCACTCCAACTCCAAGTCTCCTCTCTTGTAAATTCCACATCAAACAAATCTACTTTCTCGTTCGGATGTTGGATATGGTCGGGTGGCTTCTTTGCATCTTTCAACCTCTCAGTTTCCTTCTCGATTGCCTTCGGCTCATCTGTCACATTAAACCTGTCAAACATACTACCTTTCTTTTTGGTGTCACCCTCATTTGTCTTGGCACGAGGATGACACATGTTAGTAGTAACTGATTTTGAACATTTGTTTTCAACCGAATATGTAAATAAATTTGAAAAAATATTTATGTTCAACTTACGATTCCCAAAGGTCATGTCAACATTGCCGTTTCGGCAATTGATTTGCGCATTTACGGTTGCCAAAAACGGTCTTCCCAAAATCACTTGTGGCTCCTCCTTAGCAAGTGGTGCATAATAGAGCACTAAGAAATCTCCCGGATAGTAAAATTCTCCAATCTTCACAGCCACTCCCACTAATTTCCCCCGAGGACGCGTGCTTGTAGCATTCGCTAACACCAATGTGGTGTTGTATACTTCTAATGGACCAAAATTGTATTGGTCATATACGCTCCCCGGTAAAATGCTCACCCCCGCTCCATAATCTAGTAGTGCCACATTAGTTTTGAATTCTCCAATTTGAATAGGAACTAGGGGTTCTCCAAACTCAATTTCTTCTTTTTCTCTTTCTTCACCTTCTTCATTACCATGAGCCACATCAATTGCACTAACATGATGTTTTGGGTTCAATGTGGTGTCACTCGGCAATTTACCTTCATTTTGCTTGAATTGAGCTATTTCTTGTGCCAATTGCCCAACTTGTCTCTCCAATGCCACAAAAAGACTTGTCTCTCACTTCATTCTCCCTTTTAGACTCTTTCATCATCTCCATGATTGCATCCAATTTTGAGCTAACCGAATCATCACCCCCCCGATGAGCCACCTTGTTGTTGTTGATCTTGATTATAATTCCGTGGGGGATAATTAGAGTTCCGGTTGTTGTTGTATAAATTCCTTTGGTAACCTCCCGAATTGTAATTTCCTTGTTGGCGAGGTTGGTATGACGAGGTACCTTGATTTACACCTTGGAAGTTTGGGTTTAGTTGGTTTGAAGCATCCCCATATTTGAAGTTGGGATGATTCCTTGAGCTCGGGTGATAGGAGTTTGATTTTGTATCATATGGTTTCCTATCACCATAAACTTGGTTAACCTCTTCTTGTCTCCCTTCTTGAAATGGGCAAATCGTGGCTTTGTGCCCCAAATCCCCACAATTCTGACAAACATCAAAACGAGTTTTTACTCCCGCTACTTCTTTCTTCTCACTTTTCCTCAGCAATGCTAACTCTCTTTCCATTGATGCCAACCTCTCTTTTGTTTCATAGTCTGGGACGGACTTAGAAATTGAGTGTTTGGCTCTTCGGCTAGCCGATGCCTCGGCTTTAGAACTTTGGCTCATCCGTTCCAAGAAATCCAAATCTTCTTCTTCTTCAGGATTAGATAACAAAGTTCCATTACTTGTAGACTTTAAAAATTTCCTTTCCTCTTGAGTCAAACCATCAACAAAACACTTCACTAGTTCCCACAACTCGATTTGATGGTGGGGACATTTCCTCAACAACTCTTTGAAGCGTGTAAAGGCTTCATGTAAAGGCTCACCCGTTTGTTGTTGAAAGGTCCGAATCTCAATTCGGGAGTCATCCGTCTTTGCAACCGAATAGTACTCATCCAAGAAGACTTGTAGCATTTCACCCCATGTGTGGATGCTATTAGCCGACAATGTGATGAACCATTGCTTTGCTCGATCCTTGAGGGAAAACTGAAAAAGTCTAAGTTTGACCTCGCCTTGATCGAAGTTCTCATCTCCAATTGTGCTACAGATGGCGGCAAACTCGTCTAAATGGGTGTATGGTTCTTCGGTAACCATGCCATGAAAATGTGGGAGAACGTTGATATAATTTGTCCTTGACTTGAATCGCCTCATTCCGGGAATTGGTGGAACAAAAATAGCCGGTAGAAAGCGACCATTAACTCCACCCATAGGGGCTACCGGTTGTCTTCGGTTTTCATTGTTGTAGCCCCCATTAACTCTCCTCCCTTCTTGTCTAAGAGGATAACCAAATCTCTCAGGTCTACCCGTTCGACCCGTTGGTTGTCTCGCCCTTTGGTGAATATAATTCACCTCTTCTTCCTCTCCAAAGCCTTGCCCCTCGTTATATTCTCCAAGTTAGCTCATCTCACCATCCTCATACTCGTAATATCCAAACCCATCACCGTTCCCAACATCCTCATTATCATCATACCCAAAGTATTCACCATCATCATCCTCCCAACCATCGTTCTCAATGTCGTTTCTTAGTTGAGCTCCAAATATGTTTCCAGGAGGGATTTGATTTTGTTGTGGTCCCCTTCTTCCTTGGTACGCTGGATTGGTACAGATGTTAATGGGTCGGTTTTGTTGAACTGTACCTGACCCACGGGGTTGGTTGTTATTGATAGGTATAGATGGGGTTGGGGTTCGGTGATGTGGAGTTGGTGGGCGGTTAGGGATAGGCCTCTGTTTGGAGTTGGGCCACGGTTTCTTAAGCTAGTTCCAGAATGACTGCTTCGACCATCCATAGATGATGGTTCCGATGAAATGGGTTGTAAATTTTGTTGTTGGGTTCGGTTTTGCCTTGCTATTTTCTCAATTTCTGGTTCAAAAACAAGCGGTGAAATCCTCCCGGATGAACGGGTACGCATGCACTAATCTGTCACCTGCACACACAAACAAACACCACGCGTAACACAAAAATAGAAGAAGATTAACCAAACAAAACAAGTAACAAATAGTCACAAGAGTCAATTAAAATAAAACACAAAGCGCACACACTCCCCGGCAACGGCGCCAAAATTTGATCGGTGTCGAAGGGACCGGTCAAAGATAAAGAATTAGAGTGTCCTAATCACCTTAAACTAGTTAGGGTAAGAAGGGTGTCGAACCACGAAGAGTTTGTGGTCAGTGCTTAACTTCAATTAACAATGTGATTTATGAAGTGACAATGGGTCTTTCTGACCAAACACAAACAATGAGTTAGGTGAAACTTATCAAACTCAACAAACAAGGATTATCAACTAACAATTATGACCAATAATAATCAAGTACCAAACAAACGATTTAGATTGTAACAATAATTAAAAAGGAATCACACCCGGGTTTCAAGTTCACAAGTAATTAGGGATTATCACACCAACATATGAGTTCAAACAATCAAATGGTTATCCAAATCAAATTAACCAAATCTAACCAAGAACATCAACATTCATACATCATCGTCAAATAGTGTAAAACAATATTCACGAATGAAATCGAGACAAATGTATGCAATATAGAATTAGATTAATCAACAGATTCAACACAAATCAAAGTTCATAGCAATTATCATCTAACGGGGTCGATGGTGCCAGAATTTATCGACTCCCGTGAGTTCATAACCAAACTAAACACAAAGATTCAAGTATTTCAAACCAAACGATTACAAGAATTGTTTCTCAACACTAGCTCATGACAAAACCCTAAAAACTTACAAACAATCCACCCGGGAATGATTACCGGTGGATTAGCCGCTCATGGTTGTGGAATTCATCTTCGATTATTCAATTTCTTGATACCAATCTTCAAGAATATGTTTCCTAGCCTCCAAGCACACCCAAAATCGCCAAGAATGATGTAAAAACATATGATTCGAATTTGGGGAAGAAACCCCTCCTTAAACATTGAAAATCGGCTGTTTCACTAAAAATCCGCGTCTAAAACGCAACCGGCGCAGGCTTACACTGGGGGCGTAGGCTTACGCCGTTTCCCTGAAGCCTGCTGTGAAGGAACTGGTTAGGCGTAGGCCTACGCTGGGCGGCGTAGGCATACGATGGGCGGCGTAGGATTACGCCTGGTGGCGTAGGCCTACGCTGAATCTTGCATTTTTGTCCCGTTTCCTCCGTCTTCCATCTAACTCTTTCATCTCTCGTATAATATCTTCTAAAATCGTACATTAAGCTTCCAACACCTGCACATGCATAACTACACAAAATCTTTGTATTCCCCATATTAAATTGCATAAATATAACATATAGCACCCTTTAATGCATGAAACTTTGGTCAATTATCAGTGTTGCTGAAAGAAAGAACACAACTCTCATTGAAGCTGCAAGAACAATGCTTTATAAATCAAAGTTACCCTTGTTCTTCTGGGCAGAAGCTGTAAACACAGCGTGCTACGTGCTCAACTCCTTCTTAACAAGAAACTTCAAATGACTCCGTACGAGGCTGTCTACAATGAGCAACCACGGGTTGGATACTTCAGAGCTTTTGGGTGTCCGTGTACTGTATTGCATACATAATCCACACCAAAGTTCAATGAAAAGGCTGATGAGAGTTACTTTGTTGGCTATGGATCTAACACCACTGCTTATAGAGTTTACAACAAAGTCACCAAAGAGATAAGGGAATCGACTTATGTTGATTGGCAAGAGAAAAATCCCACTGATGCTGAGTGTGGTCCATCATGGTTATTTGATTATCATTCCTTGTTTAAATCATTTAATATATGTCCTAATGAAATTACAGGTCTCCTAGTGAATCGTTTGATCTAAGTGACGATGATGAAGACTCATATACCGGACCACTGCTCACTGTTGATCCACCAAAAGTTATAAGACAACGCGGTGGTGACAGATCTGCATCTAATGCTGAGAACGTTCCGGTTTCAACAAATATCTTTGAGGATTCACCTGAAAATGCTGAGAATTCCACATCAGTAGTCAATGACGGTATAAATATGCCTGAGACCACAGACTCATCTATCTTCCAGGAGCTGATTCCTGATGAAAGTATGGTCGAGAAGTCAATTTCTGACCCTAGTGATGAATCCAATGAATAGATACAAGAGAATGTTACAAATCTCCCTCTCCCACTGCAAGTTCCTGATGTTTCATCTCACAGAATCAATAAAGATCATCCGATTGACACAATAATCAGGTCATTAACAGATAGGGTTAGAACAAGAAGCACTGCCGGAGACATAAACAGGTGTCTATACTCCTGCTTTATTTCTCAAATTGAACCCAAGAACATCAAGATGGCTCTCCTCGAGCCTAGCTGGGTTGAAGCAATGCACGAAGAGCTGAATCAGTTTGCTAAACTGCAAGTATGGGATTTGGTGCCGTTGCCGCCGGGCAAGAAAGCTATTGGCACTCGCTGGGTATTTAGAAACAAACAGGATGAAAGCAAAGTAATCATCTAAAACAAAGCTCGACTGGTTGTGTAGGGGTTCTATCAACCGGAGGGGATAGATTATGAGGAAGTGTTCGCTCCAGTTGCTCGTCTGGAAGCTATTCGAATATTTTTGGCATATGCATCGTATATGAACTTCACATTTTATCAAATGGATGTAAAGACAACATTTCTAAACCGAAAGGTGAAAAAAGAGATATATGTGTGTCAGCCACCTGGTTTTGAAGACAGTGATTATCCTGATTATGTCTACAAGCTCGATAAGGCTTTATATGGGTTACATCAAGCACTGTGGGCTTGGTATGCCACTCTTACTGATCATCAGCTAGCCC
Organism: Smallanthus sonchifolius; assembly: GCA_023525975.1. Taxonomy (NCBI): domain Eukaryota; kingdom Viridiplantae; phylum Streptophyta; class Magnoliopsida; order Asterales; family Asteraceae; genus Smallanthus; species Smallanthus sonchifolius. The sequence goes on along the minus strand of CM042029.1, from coordinate 27,936,121 downwards.
ATGGATACACCCGTGGTGCAATTGATTAGACTCTGTTCGTTCGAAAGGTGGATGCAAATCTAATTCTGGTGCAAATTTATGTGGACGATATCATCTTTGTATCCACAAATGAGGAGTTGTGCACAGAGTTAAGAAAGGTTATGTAAAAGAAGTTTGAGATGAGTGTTTTGGGAGAAATGACATTTTTCTCGGGTTACAGGTCAAGCAATCAAGTGAGGGCATCCTAATTCATCAAGGCAAATATGTGGATGATATCATTGCCAAGTTCAAATTCACCGATGCTCAGGCGGCATCTACTCCTATAGCTGCACAGCCAGTTCTCGATGCTGATACAAACGGAGCTGTTGTTAATCAGAAACAATACCGATCCATGATCGGATCCCTAATGTACTTGACAGCCAGTCGTCTAGATATCATGTTTGTTGTGTGTCAGTGTGCTCGTTATCAAGCAAGTCCCAAGATGTCCCACTTAACTGCTGTTAAACGTATCTTTCGGTATCTAAAGGGCAAGCCACAGCATGGCCTTTGGTATCCCAAAGAATCTAGTTTTGATCTATATGCTTTTTGTGACAGTGATTATGGAGGGTGTCAACTAGACAAAAAATCTACAAGTGGGGGATGTCAATTTCTGGGTGATAGGCTAATCTCTTGGCAATGCAAGAAACAACACACAGTCTCTACTTCTACTGATGAGGCTGAATATGTTGCTGCTTCGGCTTGTTACTCACAAGTCATATGGATGAAACATCATTTGCTGGATTATGGTTTGACCTTTCTTAATACTCCTATTTTCTGTGATAATGAGGCTGGTGTGCTAATTGTGAAAAATCTGGTTCAACATTCTAAAACCAAGCATATTGATATCAAGGTGCATTTCATTCGCGACTGCTTTGAGAGAAATCTCATTTGTCTTGAAAGGGTTGATTCTGACAACAATGTTGCAGATTTCTTCACTAAAGCATTTGATACATCTCGATTCAATGTGCTTGTAGAGTCCCTGAAAATGATTGGTTTTAAAGATTAAACTCGTCACCAAAAATATTACAAATTTAGGAGGAGAATCAAGAAAAATACAAAAAAGCCTGCTTTAAATTTCCAGAGTCAACAAAAATACAAAAATATTGTTTGTGTCTGAGTCGGAAAGTTTGCAATTACATGGGAAGTGATATGAATGTTCGTTTCTTAAGGCTAGGATCAACACATGTAAGGCATTAAATTGAAAAGGCTAGGATCTATGTTGGATATGTTGATAGGCTCTGCATGTGATACACTTAAACAAAATAATATTATGGCCTAAGTGTGGAACATCTCATAGATTAGTGTAATCTACTATTCCTGTTAATAATCGAGAACTTAAACATAAAGGATGATGAACTGTGGATAATCCTTGCTCTATTGGGATTGCACTAACCAGGACCCTTCACAAAGGGGTTGCGAGCTGACTTGATACAAGTCTGTATATATATTATATATATTATATATATATATATATATATATATAGTTAAAAGACATGCAATAGGTGAAAAGACACTCAATGATAGTGCAAAACAAAATTCTGAGCAAAAAGACACGCAATGTCAATGTCGTGCTATAGGAAAAACCCAAAAAGATATGTCTAAAGAAGTACATAAGTATACTTGTAAATATTTTTTTGGTTTTTGGGAATATGTGACCGTGAAGGGATCTCTTGTCAAGGCATTTTAAGTCTGTAGTGCTATAACCCTAAGCTTCTGATGATTCTGAACATGTAAGCCCGTAGTGCTATGTTTTTGATCAAATTTTTTCAGAGATTCCCTGAAAAGTTGCATAAACCCGTGCTAGTTATGCTCAATTTAGTTATAATGTTGGTTGCTCAAAAGATCATGAGGAATGAAAGGTTTACCTGATAAGCTGTAGGGTCCATTAAAGTTCATCAAGAATTCACATAATTTACATTCACTTAATTACATGTCTCTAAGATATGAGTGTGGGACCCATTAAGTCATAACTAAATCTATTCCAAAAACATGATAATTGAGATCACAATGAAAAACTTCGATTTGAAACTAAAGCATGAGTTTAGAAGGACATAAATATTAGCAATCTATGTGACATGTCTTAGTAAATATACATGCTGAAAAATGTTCCTTGGTCTGCCCGTAGAACGATTTGATCCCATTGCAAACTTCACAAATGCTCATTTTTTGCTTAATTATTTCCATTTCGTGTGTAGCTCTAAATTAAGTCCAATTGTTTCATATTTATTATTATTATTTAATTAGAAAATTGCATTACAAAACGACCAAGTTTAAGTTTTTTTTAATAAAGCACCTAAGGGACTATTTTCTGAGTATTCGGGTTATTGGGGGCGGCCCACCAAGGTTCATGGTGGGTCCCCATTCTCCAAATAGAAACCGGGCTCCTTTAAGAGGTTGAGATAGACCCTATTGAAGGTTTTTCATGTTCACGGTATCTATTTCTCTCTCTCCTCTGATTTGGGAAACTCTTGAAAAATTGTATTGTGCCTGATTTGTGTTATTTGATCCTCTCTACAAGTTCAAAAGATTACAGGTACATCCTCTGAATCTATCAATGTTAATTTGAAAGCTTGAATTATTGTGTGTGACCGTAAACCATCTCATGGATACATCTGTAATCTAAGAGATCGAGTTTAACAGGTAGAAATTAAAATTGAAAGGTCGATTAGAGGTGTTTTGAGTCGGCGAGTACCACTACAAGAGTGAAAATTGATAATATGGTGTTTAGATGCTTCAATTTGATGTTTAAATCGTTTTCGGCAATCCCCGTAAACAAGGGTTCACGGTATAAACTCAAAATATCGTGAACCTTTGGTATTACCGCATACGGTATTGCTAACCGTGAACCTCGAGGAGATCGTGAACCTAGTTTATATTGTGTTAGTGAGCCGTATGTGACACCCTTAATTGGAAAACTAAATAATAAAACATTTAAACGCACGCAGAAGCTTTAATCCCAATTTTTTTTAACCCTCGCGTTACGATCCTGCCCCTCCCTTCGCGTACCACGAGGGAGCTCCAAACCTGCCCGCCGAGAACCAGGTCTCTCGCGTACCGCGATAGAACCCTGGTTCTCGCGTACCGCGAGGGACTTGAGTAAACATAAAGTTTACTCAGGTTGCCCAGTTCCATACTTAACCAAAATTCCTCCATTTTTTACCATAACATCATATCTCCAAAATTTCCAACACATGGACTTTTGTACAAAACATTTATACACCTACTTAAACACCCAAACACATAATTCAAGTATCAATTTACACCACAATCTAAGGGTTTTCCTTTAAACCCCCAAAACACCAAAAACACATACGAGAACCCTTCAACGCCTTGGACTTGACTTGGACTTACATCGGAGCTTTTCCTACATAATCACATGAACATATCACCGTTAGTAATGAAGATAAACCTATCAAACAAGTAATTACTACTTGTTTCCACCCATTCACCCATTTGACCCATTTGCACCCAAAAAGTCAAATAAGATTCTTAACACTTGCATTTCCACTACAAGTTTCATTCTTTTCATTTTTCATTCATAATACAACTTTCAATATCCATTATGGCACTTAGGCCATAACCTCATATACATTATGATTCTTAGATCATAACCTCATATCCATTATGATATTTTAACCATAACCTCATATCCATTATGATTCATAGATCATAACCTCATATCCATTATGATTCATAGATCATAACCTCATATCCATTATGATTCTTAGATCATAACCTCATTCACACATATCCATTATACATATCCATTATAGTATTACACTATAACTACATTCATTCATTGCACTTATCCATTATAGCATTCAACTATAACTACATTCATTCTTTTCCACACAACCATTATGGTATTACCACTATAACCACATTCATTCATTTGCACATATCTATTATAGTTTTATCACTATAACTACATTAATACATTTTCACATACTAGTTCATGCTTAATCTTACACATTCATTTCATCACATAGTATGCACACATAACACATATACCACCCATTTATCAACATTACTAAGTAAGTGCAAAGGCACTTACCTTTTGGGTTAGAAGATCCCGCACCACCTTCTAGCTTTGCAAATTGATTACCTAAACATATATACCTAGTTTAGTAATCTAACATACATCAAAATCACATTACAATTGAGTTCACAACCCAATTTCCATTCTCAACCCAAACTGACCCGTTTGGGTTATTCCCATAACCAAACACCTTCTTTCAATCCAAACACACCTACTTGAGTTTTCTTTCCAATACCTTTACACTAATTTTTCATTCAATAACTTTCATTAGGTCAATTTGGTGTTCATTCAAGTGTCTAATACCACATAGACACTTAATCACGACTAATTCAATATTCTAGCATCATGACCCAAACACCCCCAGTTTTCTCCATATGAACCTTAACTTCTCATAATCAAAATCAAAGGGTTCTAGGATGTTAATCACCACTCTTTACCTTTAGTTTAGCTAGATTATCCACAATCTAACACCAATTAACCACATGCATACATAATTTTTGGATTTCTACAAAACCCACCCACTAACACATTCAAAAGTGAAATAAAAGGAAGATAATCACTTACTTAATGTAAGGAAGGTGTTGTGTGAGCCAAAACCTTCATAATCCAAGCTTCAAATGCAAGATTTAGCTCCAAAATCCGATTTTTCCTTTTTCTCCTTGCTCATGAACGACCCACACCTCAAATGAGGCTAATTTTGACTTCTCCAAGTCAAAATGGCAGAGTTTTGCCCATTTACACTTTTGGCCCCTCAACTTTCATTTCACCCATTTCATTCCAAAACTAGTATAACCCTATTACTAACTTGAAATCCACTTGTTTCAAATTATTTCTAGAATATTATTTTCACCATAATATTTACTGAAATATTTTATTTATTTGAAAACGAAACCCGGATTTTGGTTAGTTACACCGTAAACCCCTGAAATGCCGAGAACCCTTTAACTTTTCACTTAATTGAATTGATCTGTTTGTTTGGACAATAACTTAATTAGTTTTGTGTAGATATGGCAGAAATGAAATTTGTTGCTAATCACAATGCTTGTGCATTCACTCTGGACCCACCAGAAGAGTTTGAGTACTTCAGATCAATGGTTGTAGGGTTGACACTTTCCCCTATCAACTTTACTGTTATGGAGAATCCTATCATCTATAGAACACACATTCAGGATTTCTGGTCCACTGCAACGATACACCCAAACTACAACGGAGAAGAATGCATAATTGGAACAGTTCAAGCTAAAAGAGTTAGAGTTTCAGAAGCGTTAATCAGAAATGCTCTACAGTTTGGTGATCTACCCGCCCATCCAACCAAAGTAAATCTAGATGTAGTTACACCAGTTCTCACAAGAATGGGTTATGAAGGTCCTTATCCACCATTGTACAAGAAGCTACTACATCCTTACTCGAGGTATCTTGCACATGTGTGCATGAACTGTCTGTTAGGAAGAAAAGGAGGATTTGATGAGACAAACACCACCATCACTTCAGCCATGGTTGCACTGACCATGAGCATAGAATACAACTTCTCAAAGATGGTGTTTGAAGAATTTAAAAGTAATCTGAAGGGTGGGAAGAAGGATGTCTTCCTCATGTGTCCTAGGTTCTTACAGATCATTCTCAACATAAATCATGCTGATCTGGAACCTATCGTTGAAACATTGGACATAAAGGCTATGAGTCCAATGATTTTCAAGTTCAAGAATGTCAACAAGCATGGAAAGAGAGTATATCAAGGGCTACGTCCTCTTGAAGAGAGGATCAAAATAACACAAATCAGGCACAATAATTTTTAAAAGACAACCATCTTAGTTTAGAATCCACTCATTAATGTATGTTGACCTCTTTTCATATGGCAAAAGTTTACTATTATGTTAATGTTCTTTGAAGTAGAAGAACCAAAATTCAACTAAAGATTATAATTCCCTAACCATTAAGACGGAATTTCATGAGTAATTTACATGTCATCCACTTAAGATTAGTTTAGTTAGATAAAAGAGTGTAACTTCTTGACTTATGATATTCTAAAACAAAGTTATATAAATTTTAAGAGCAAGTCTTCGTCACTTTCGATTAGTATAACTTTCATTATAGAAGTAACACAACATTGTTCTTAGTTTTTCCAATTCTTGACCAAAGGGCTTCATGTTTCCTTCACAAATAAGGTTTCAAAGATTATTTCTAATTCTTAGCTATAACATTTTAACAAAAGATGTTAAGGTTATAAATAAATGTTAGTCTCATAGGTTTCCAACTCGATACGATTTCCCATTTATAAATCTTAATTTGTTCCACAAACATTTAGACATGCAAGATCACCAAAAGGTTAACACAAAATCATCATTACATTAACAAAATATTTTAGCCATAATCATGAGTTCAACATAATTAATTGAGTTTCATCACACTAAGATGGTAGAAAAGATGTTTAGCTCATGATGAGCATACACACAAACATAACACAAATGAGATACATGCAAGACATAGTGAGTTTAAGATGTAACCAAAGCTTCTCAAGAATGAAAATGATATCTTCCAAGTGAGATTATGAAGATGAAATGGGTCTTCTTGGGCCTCCAAGTGGTCTTCTTAAACTGCTACTACGAAATGGGTGTTAGTGGAACTTCTCCCCCAAAGGCCTACTCCAACTCAAGAGCCAAATGACTCTATTTATAGGGTCTGAGAAATGAGGCACGGCCCCGTGCTGAGACATCTGACGGGCTGCTTTTTGTCCTGGTCGTGTACGTACTCTGCATGTACCAGACACGGGGGCGTGCCTGGTGGGGCACGGCCCCGTGCTTCGTCTGATTGGGCGACAACAATACTCTGGTACGACAACAAGTTGACCACAGAGGCGTGCCTGGTAGGGCACGGCCCGTGCTTGGCTGGGAAACTTTGTCTTTTCTGTTGGGTGAGGGCACGGGGGCGTGCCTGGTGGGGCACGAACCGTGCTTGATCTTCTGCCTTGGTCAATTTCTTGTATTTTTGCCGTCTTTTCGCTTGTTTCTTCTTTTTGGGCTTGAATTTCCCTGAAACTTAAATACAAGCTAAATGAGCGACAAATTAACACAATGTACAAAGAAATTGCCAATAAATGGGATGCAAATGATGTGAAATATATGTATACTTTAGAGCACATCACTACCTGAAAGACCACCAGTACCAATAAATCGGTATGTCAGAGAGATAGAGAGCAAAATATGTAGAATTGAGAATCCTCCTCTCACTTCCTCGTCTAATCAAGATGACACCGATGTTGATTACACACCGGATCAGGATTTACCTTCCAGACCACAGAAGCGAAGAGATCCGAGGCATGTGAGGATGCCACCACTCACACCAACACCAACACCTACATAAACTCCCAACCCAACAACTTCCTTACCCACTCAAGTGCCACAATCATCTTCAACCACCTCATCCCAACCTCAATCCTCATCTCATGATAATCTCAATCCAACTTCTGAGGATTTTGATTATGATCAATTCTTAGTCTCCTCAAGTGAAGCTTATAGAGCTGAGAAAGCCAAAGGAAAAAGCCCTATAGATTCTTCTACACCTGCTTCTGTAGATCCACATGTTCTGCAAGAGAGTGTATTTGAATTGGAACATCAAGTAGCCACACAAAACTCAAAGCTAATCAGGGTTACCTTATTACCCTGGTATATGAGCTGAAGAAGCAAATTGATGATCTTAAGGGAAAGCAGGGTGAACAATCCACTACTGGTACAAGCAATGATAAGAATGATCAAGGAGGTGGAGATGATGGAGGTAATGATTAAGGTGGCTATCAAGATGACACTCAAGGGAGTGATCCATTTAACTTTGAGTTTGAAAGAGACCTTACTGATCCAAAGGACAATGAATTCTCTCAACACTTGGATACAAATCAAGCCAAAGATATTCAAGATGACAAAGTTGAGAGTTTATCAGATTCAGAGATGGAAAGAATGAATCAAGACATTGATGATGAAGTCAACATTCCAAGTTCAACTACAAATATGTCTGAGGACGGTAATACAAGAAATCAAAAAGAGCTTCCTCCTTGGAGATTACCACCTGGTCCACCTTCTGAATCTCAAGTCAATGTCAACATAGAGAGATACTACACAAAGAGGGAGGGGACATGTCAGGTATTGCTTCTTGGGCTTTTGACTCAGAGAAAAATCTGTATGTGGTGAAGAGAAAGAGTGGTCGTTTAGAATACTATAAGAGGGCTAATGACTTTAGCTCATTGACTAAACTCGATCTTCAACAGCTAAACGAAGCCTATTTTGAGAACAGAGGGAGAATTGGACCGGCTGAGTTTCTTACATTCCTGAATGAATAGCGTTTAACAAATTTTGCTAAAATGAAAACATCTGAGTCCAAACTGAAAAAAGGCTACAGGAGTTAAAGATCCTCACACATGTAAAGACTGGTACAATGTCATATGGCCTGCTCCCAAGACAGTCAAGATAGTCCATGTTCACAAAAAGATGCCAGTGAATACTCTGAGAGACTTTCAATACTAGGCATATGATCCAATTACAGTTGAAGCACTAATAGTTACTGATCAAGCAGAGCTAAGGATACTGGATCCATTTGCTTTGTCAAAGTTCAGTGAACAAGATATCAAGGTGTTAGCAAGAAAGTAGATTCGGCATGAGCAGCTATGGGAAGAACAAGCAAAGATTTTCACTGTTACTGCTGCTGACATCTTGAGAAATAAGTTGTATGCAGGGAGTGGGGATCATGGTGAAGACATCAACTTTTAAAGTCAAGGAAGCTTAATCCTAGGGGGAGATTATTAGACCTAGACTGTTAAGTATGATTAAGCTTAGTTTGATGTTGTGTAGGTTGTAACCATGAACCAAGGGTTCACGGTTTGGGTATTTTGGGCCGGCATTGGGGCCGAGTACTTGTATGCGGGCCTAGTGAATTAAACTAGGTATATATACATGTATAGCCTAACCGATTAGGGTTAGCGGTTTTGATTATTAATTTTCTCTGTAATTCTCTTGAGCAATACAAGTGTTTTACTTTGAATCTTTGTGCTCTTGAATCACCACTATCATTAGTTTTCGCCTAATGATTGTGAGATTTGATATCGTGTGCTTATTATTCGACAAAGTGGAGGGACCACATACTCTATAAAGTGGAGGCCGTAAACAAAACAATAACTGAAATATTAGGTTATCCATTTTTAAAAACCAACTAGCTTCGGTTAGAAGCAATTTGGTTATTCAGTTTTGAAACTTGGGTCAACTCAGTTTTTGCCTTTGGTTAATAATGAAAAATTAAGTAAAGAACGACTTGGGTTGGAGTTTTAAAATTTTATTTCAATTGGATTTAGTTAACAAGAACACCAAAAAAGTTGAGTGCATTTTATCAAAACGTTCATTCTTTAACACACTAATCCTTTGGTGGTTTATTTATTTGCTAAATTTTAAGATACTTAAGAACTTCTATACTACATTTGGCACAAGTGTTGATGCATCAACAACTACCCATTTATAATATGGTCCCTCTTTTTTACAAATCTATGTCCATCTCAAATCGGATGAGAAAAGAAATATGGATTAAAGAAATTAATATAAAAGGACCCTTTGGCTTTTCAAAGAATTCATGCATTCCATTGTTTTCAAAATATGAAGGATTACCCGGTACCTGATGTTTGGAAAATCCGTAGGTATTTATACCATTTGAGAGTGAGGTGTCTAATTGAACGATTCCCGAGGGGGCCAGCGTGTCAGGAGTTTGTTACACCAGTAACTGACTGGTAGGCCCCCGAAATTGTCAAGTCAGGGTCGATTCCCTTGCGACGATGCCTCCGCCATGTATTACAGAGATCCGGTTTTTCTAAAGGGTATGGAATTACCGTGGCGATGTACAACGGAGTTACCGTGATGATAGAGCACACGATTACCGTAACGGACTTACGAATATACCGTGCCGATGGGATACGTTATTACCGTAGCGGGGTTATACCCCTTCGCTGATATATGACTTCACTAATATACAACTATTAAACCATCTATGCACACCTAATAGAACACTAGTGCATAACTATGTGTCACCAATTGGGGTTTTTTTAATTGTATTTTGGTATTATTTTTATTATTGTTATTTTATTTTTCCTATTCCGTTCTATCAAGTTTGACCGCTGATCACAAAAAAAAGCATGAAATAACAGCTTCTACTACATTCAACTGGTTAATCAAATGACAAATTCAATACTTTGGGTATATTATGGTTTTATCTTTTGGTTACACAAGAAAACCTATTTCTGTTATTAAACTTAATATTATGGTAAATAAATTCTTTTATATGTTTCATCGTGTGAAAGAAAATCTACTAGTAACTTTAATTTCCTCATGTGTAACTTGAGTAAAATTTTTTATTATATCAATTCTCTCTCACTATACATATATAGAGGGAGAGGGATTTAACACCATTTTACTATTGTTTATGCTAAATCAAAATAATGCAAACCTTTGCATAACAAGAAAACAAAAGATTTTGGTCAAGAATGCACACACTTTTGATAATATTAAGATGGTTTATTTTTTTGAGATCAATGTCTCCTTGCATAATTAGAGAACTTTATATTTGCGTAAATTCCAAGTGCTATCAACACGGGCTTTAGTACAATATCTACCTACCGAATATTTCATACAATAATGTATAATTTTATGTTGAATATTGTTTGGCTTACATGGTAGAATGCTGAGTTTATATATAATTATTTAACTATTTATATAAGGTTCAACTTGTAGTTTTAATTAAATAAATATATACAAATTAATGTTATTTATTATCATATAAAAGATGGTAAATTCTGTTCATTGAGCCCCCCATCGAAGGCTTTTTACATGAGGGAGCAATATTATGGTTGGTAGTCGTGGTGACTCCCATCATTGGAAAACATTTCACGCTCATCTTTCTGTTCCCCATTTCCTTTTTCTATTTTTTAATTTTTAAATATTTGATTTTATAAAATAAACATGTAAATAATAATATTGTAATCGTACTTTTGCTCAACCCTGCTCCCTTTTAAGGGAAAACTCTCAATCAACAAATTGTACCCAACTTAATTGAGTGCTTTGGTTCATGTCATCAAAAGCCAACGAGAAATGAAATTACATAAAATAAAATATAAAGTTTTATGTAAATATCTAACTTATAGATTATTCAGTACATAAATTTGGTTAATATACATCAACATTGTCATAATAGTAAACAACTAACTTGTCTGAATTGTTATTGATTTAAATCCGATGTTCTCATTTACCACTTTCACTCCTTTTATATAATAGTAACAATGAACATAAAATTTAGAGTAAATTATACGGATTGTCTTTTAGTTATATATGAAATTGCAGTATATGTTCTTTAACTTTAATAATTAAAGAGATTATTTTCTTTTTTTATTAAGTCTAGATATGTGCATTCCACATGAGGGTATAATGGTCATTTTACCCATAAAATGACCAAAAATGTAATTTACTTAAACCTTTTACATAAAAAAACCACACCCGACCAATTCCCCTAAAATCCATGTCTTCAAAATCCTCGTTCAGATCGGGTAAAATCACATTCAATAACTCCTCAAACTTAATGGATCTGTTTCCGTTTGAATCCATGGTGGCTAACGTGGAATGGATATGGTCGCCTTGCTGATTGAGATCGTTTGGCCTGAGGAGGGCAGCTAGCTCGAGATGTGTGAGGCTGCCATCAAATATATATATACTAGTGGGTTGGCCGCGCAAAGTGGCAGGTGTCACCGAGGCTCTTTCTAAGAGCGCAATCTAACCCAACTTGCCTTAAACATTAATTATATTATGGGTATTATTATTATAAGCTTCAAACCTAGCTCACAATCTCACGAGCCGAGCCAAGCCTATCTCGGGCTCAACTTGTTTACAAACCAAGCCGATCCAAGTCAGCAAGTTTACAACCGGAACGATTTCAAGCCGAGCTTTTTTCAAGGAAGCTTCGAACCTCGGTTAAGTATTTAAAATTTTGTATTAAAAGTTATTCATTGTTTACCTAACCTAGCCAAAAAAGGTATGGAACACATGGTTCAATTTTCTCAAGTAACACGGCTTCTCTATTTATTGTAATTTGCTCTATGATTAGGTTGGGTAAACCACCACTCTGGGACAAGCTAAAAAGTAAAAAAAAAAACATTTGATTTAGCTTTAAAGGATTAGGCTCTCATGTACTTGTATATTGTGTTTATCAAGTGATATATAAGATGATGGTATCTTATAATTAGGTAAAATTACCCTTTTGCTCACCCAATATGCATTATAAGGTAAGTATAGATTAAAAAGTAAGGAAGCCCGAGCTTTGCGGCGGTTGTGAAATACCACCACATTACTCTTGGTTTTAGTACTTTACAGTCTTACACTTTCACTAAAATCAATATGATTCAATTGATAACAAGTTAACGGATTGATCCCGGCCATCTTTAATAAACTTTAAAGTTTTAGATAGGTTTGGTGGCTAACCATTAAACCCACGATAATGAATTTAGCTTCGGCCTCCCTTTTATAAGACAAGGGACGCTCGAAGTTTTGTTTAACAAGGTAATGTGGGATAGATTTTAATCATAACATGAGCACTTTTGATCATGCATTGAGTATACTAAGGTAAGCATACAATCCATTTTTATAACTCATCCTTTCTTTCATTTTTTATTTCTACCAATGTGGGATAAGTACATATGTTATGTGTTTTGTGTTACTATACGGGCCAATGAGTTGTTTAAGCAACAAAAACAAGTTAATTGAAAGCCAGATGGGTGTTCTCCTTTTATAACCACATTTCCTTTTATGTACCTAACAATTTTTAATTATTAGGTGTAATGTGAGAGGCGTAATACATTTTTTATATCTATGGTTCGATCTCCAAAACTGACCCGCCTCAAATTCGTACGTTACTTTTATGTACTTAGGTACGTTAGTGTCAAAACCAAAAAAAAATCTTTTTTTTTATTAGTGATAATCTTATATGTTTTTTATGCACCTAACTATTTTTCTTTTGTAACCGTCTTAACTGTTTAATGTTCACTTCAAGCCACAGAGTGATGGAATTCAAGTTAGGCTACGTTTCGACACCGCCGCAACGTGCGGCGGGTAAAGAACCTAGTTTATCTTATAACTAAGACTTGTTTCATAAAAAAAATAACAAAACTAAATAGTTGATTGCATGGTAAGTGATATTTTCATTTAGTTATGTTGGCATATTTATGTCTCTGGGGTGTAGCGCAAGTGGTAGGAGGGTGGAATGAGCATAATGGAAGTGCGGGATAAGAACCCCGGTTCGAACCCCACAACCTACACTCCTATTTATGTTCGACGCGAGTCCAGTACATTTCGTCCCTGTAGGTCCCGACGGGTCTACGGATCTGTCTCTGTTGTAAAACATGCAACACGTACACGTAGTGCGGAATCCTAACGAATATGCATGTCTCGAACTCACACATACACAATAAGATCACACACAAGACAAGATATCAATAAGCTCCTTGTATTATCTGAAAACAATGCTTACAAGATATGTAATTAGAACCTTAACATTACAAATGAACACATACTAAGCACTATTTATAGACAAACTTACTGCTACAGGCGAACTTGACATGTTCGCCAATATTAGTTAAGTTCGTCACAACTATATCAGGCGAACATGTTAAGTTCGCCTGTTACAAACTTAACATTTACAAAACAAAAATATACAATACTGAATATAAAGACTAATCTATTACAAAGGCTAGTTGTCACACTAAAAGTTCCAACACAAGTCTTGTTCTTCCAGTTCTCTAGCAACGAGCTCCCTACACACACTTCGTTCTTTAAGCATACATACAACACCCTCTTATACTGCAACGCCTGCTCTCTACATTCGTCAGTGAACATGATTTCTTTATGTTTCAGCATCATCTGATCAGACTTTGAGAAGTTAACAAGGTTCATAGCATCAAAGAACCTTGCTATAACCTTTCCACTCAGATCTTCTATCACTACTTCACCCGTATTTACATCAACGTACTACCACTTCAATTTATTCAGGCAATCATAAGGAATCATCTTCAGAGGAATCTTCAAGACAAATCTCACAGGTTTAAACTTGTATCTTCATATCACCTTCTGAGTAACCGAATCAACTTCTTTGATTCTCTTTCCCTGTTGAGGTTTCAGTCTTTCATACTTCCCCGAGCCTCCTTCAAATCTGATAAGCGTAGCAATTGAATCAGCTATGCCATTGTCCGATCTGTTAATCAAGGGCTTTGTTGACAACCCATTGACTTCACATCTTGGCAAGGAATTAAAATACTTCAGCCTTGGCTTTAAGTACTGAACTCCATCTGATCTTTTTAAAGCAAATAGCTTGAATTTAGCTTCATAGAACCAACTAATTATCTAGCCAGCACACGTGTCCTTGTTCACATATCTTTTTTTTTACCGGTGCTGCTGGAGAAACTGGCAATATTGTCCTCCAGCTCTTAACCATTTCAATCCACTGTGCCTTGGTCATTCCTGTATTCTTACACATCTTTGTATCTCCAGGCATACTCTTTGCAGTATCAGGGTTTTGATTATTCAAATTTGGATCAGACTCTTCAGATTCTACAACCCCTTCAGACATACATATCAATTAGCCTATTATAGCCTTCATACACGACCTTCTGTTTATCACTCTCTACCTCCACCTCTACAATCTCTCCTTCCTCTAACTCCTCCTCAACTATATCCTCATCATCAATCAATTCATCTCGATCTAATACACATTCCAACTTATCTGCGTCATCTATGCCATAATCTTCAAAAAATTAATTATCTAACATATCAGAATCAGCATTTGAAGTTCCTTTATATGTGTCGCCCATCATTTGTGGTTCAATCACAACTTCAGACTCAGACTCCCCTTGAGTTAATGCAGTCGGGTTAGTATCAGCGTGTTGCCACTCACCCAAACCATCACCAACATCTGGTTCATCATCATCATTTCTTTTTTGAATCTCATCATTGTGACAAGCATCTTTAGCCACGACCTTCTCCCCCTGAGCGTTAAGATGCTCCAACAACTGACCAATCAATTTTTTCATTTCAGCAATCAGTTTATTCTGAGAGTTGATAGATTGAGTATGTTGAGCATCACTTTGAATTAAGACATCCACCTGAGTCTGTAATTCAGAAACTTGAGACTCTAATACTTGAATCCTCTCATCACGAGGATCAACAGTTGAAGGACCAGCTTCGTCTTGAACTTTAGAAACTGTAGGAGTAGTATGAGGAGTGTTTGATTGAGAAGGAATAGGAGTGATGGATTAAAGAATCAACAAAGTCTAAATCTCTCTATGCATCAGACTGTGCAGCTTTAATAGCCGAAGCCATCAGTTTAGGTCCTTTAGCTGCGGGAGCTTCATCATCCTCAGAACTAGAAGTTTCGTCTTGCAACTTTCCTTTCCAAGTACTACATCGGGAGGAGGACCCCAAACAGACTTGCGTCTTGGTACTTTCATCTTCTTCTTACCAAGAGATTTCTTTCTCTACTCATACACATTCCATGTAACTCTAGGCACTTTAGCCAACTGAGCATAATGCTCAAGACCAAAGTCCTGTGAACAACTATCATTCTCATCAGCATCACTAGAACCCGAAGAACTAGTGCTAGTATCTTTCACTTCAACATGTTCAACCTGTGGTGACATGGGTTCATTCACTTCAACATTCACTTGAATATCACCACCATCATTTCCACCATTATCATCATTATCATCATTGTTATTATCATCATTATCATCATCAACACCATCATCATCAGCATCATCACTATCACCATCAACTTCATCACTATCACTATCACTATCACCATCAACCTCATCTTCACCTTCCTCTTCATCATCTTGATCATCAACAGGTGCAACTCCATAGCAGGATCAGCATGAAACCAGTTATTATTTGGCGGTGTAACATAACCATGATTGAATATGTGCCCAAACAATGGTGTAGCCACTGGAATCAATGCAGGATTCTGTTGCTTTATATTCAGATAATCAGTAAAGATTCTCTTTGTCATTGGGTTCAATGGTGGTAGGTTGGGAATCAGATGGTTCAAAATGACCTGCAAGAATCTAGGGTATATGAGAAAACCCTGACCCTCAGGTGGTGTAATCTGTGCAATCAACTTTTTATAGATGTATAAAGCAAAGTTGAATGGTTTATTCAGAGTTAAAGCCACCATGGCTGCTTGCAATAAAGTCTTCAGCCCGTCGGTACCAGCTTTCCTCGGTGATAAGCATCGGATTATAACATGCATAAAGTACCTCCATTAACCAACAAGACCCCCTTTCCTAGCTTGAGAGTCATTATGTTTGCCACGGTATCCCATTCTTTGAAAACAACACATAATCAGGGTATTTGTAGGTCGTGGGCAGACATGAAAAAACTCATATCTGTGGAGAAGTCTTCAAACAATCTGGATCGAGAGGCGGAATCTCTGGATCCGGTATCACTCTTGAATCAGAAATGGTAGAGACGGGTGCTGGAATCACATACATGAACAAACATATATGAAAATGAAAAAAGAACAGCTAATTGAAAGCATAAAAATGTATGATTCTTTGATTGAAATGAAAAAGAATCTCATCATACACTAACAATTAGTCTCACCCCAGGGTGAGCTCCCCCTGGGGTGGTGATTCCCTCTACAGACACACTCTCACTCCTAGGACATAATCTGCTATATATAGGAGGCCAAACACATTTGCCTTGTTTTCCAAGCCACCTACCAAACATGCCTGAAAAACATGTATCGAAATTACCTAGTTTTGATTGAACAAATGTTCAACCAAAACTAGTAGTTTCGATTGACAGCATCAGTCTCAATTCTATACCCAACAGTATTAGGCAGTCCAATAGGGTCATTATTCTCTCCACCCAACTCCAGAGCTGCTCTAATATCTTGCATAGAAATAACAATCTCCTGATTATTCACAGTAGCTCTAATCACATGAGGCTCCGCATCTGTATCTTGTTGTGCTGTCTCCCAGAATTGTTGAATGTACAACAAGCTGATATGGGGATTAGCCGAGAGAGCAACACTCAACCTTGACAGGTTCAAAAAGTTAATGATTTCTTGATGATTTGCTGCTTCTGCCAAATCCGGATCAAGTAATGCAACCTGATTATGCTTATACTCCACACGTCTATCCATGACTTGCTCAAAAAAGAAAGATTAGACATATGCAATTTTTCAAACAAAAACAAATAAATAATAAAATACAAAATAAAAAAAATCACAAGTTTAAAAAAAATTGCCAAGTATTTTCAATAATGTACCCTGAGGTGAACTTAACAAGTTCGCTTAGAGTTACAAGAGGCGAACTTATTAAGTTCGCTGAAGCATGTTCGCTCAAACTGACGAACAGTCACAGAAATCAAACTCCAAGATTTTGATGTTAAAAACACAATTCAAGGACACACAACAACTCCCCAACACTTGATTTAGAATTCTTTGAACATCCAGAACTTGAAGCAACACAACATGATCCTTCATTACAAGAGTTTTCTTTTGAACCTTCAGAGACATATCTAGTAAACAAAGCAACTCCTCCTGATTTCTGTGTAGATGTACCTTTACCAAAATAGATACTCGGATCTTGATAAACCGGGTCTTTCTTTTGTTTATTCAAGTCATAAGATTGAATCTTACCCATTAAGTCTTTAAGACTCAAATCATTAAATCCAGTTTGTTCTTTGATGACAATAGTATACATCTCAAAATGAGCTGGTAAAGCATCTAGAAATTTCTCAAGAATCTTCTTGTTTCTATAAGTGATATCATTATTCACCATTTCACTAAAAAGATGATAATATCTTGACATCAATTCATCAACAGATTCACCATCAAAGTGTTTGAATACACTAAATTGCTTCTTAAGCAACTATCTCCTGCTTTTTCTTAATATCTGTGCTTCCTTCACATCTTTTGGCTAGACCTTCCCAAAGATCACGAGAAGTTTTGAATTTCTTGAAGGTATGGTAGATATCAAGAGGTAAACACATGGATAAAGATGCAAGAGCTTTCTTTTCACAATCATACAATTTCTTCTTTTCATCACTAAGAGCTGAGACTGGTTTTGGTGTATCCGACACTCCCATATGACGATGAACAGGATGCTCATAACCTTCACTAATTGAAATCCACAAGCTTGTATCATTAATGTTGACATAATTTTCAAACCGACTCTTCTAATTTGAGTAATCTTTGAGATTCATAAGTCTCGGTGGCTTGGTTTGAGTACCAATCTCATTATCATGGTTCAGCAAATGTGTCATGTTATTCACACTAACATGAGTAGGAGTAGACATCTTTGAAAAAAATTCAACACTTAGAAAATTTTGGATAAGTTCTGCCTGTAGCGAACTTAACAAGTTCTCTTGAGCTGAATATAGCGAACTTAACAAGTTCGCCCGATCAAGTTCGCCCGTAACTGATGTAACAAGTTCGCCTGTTTCAGATGAAGAACAAGGAAGAATGTTCTAACACCCAAACGCACGAACCCGACTAAAAATCATCAAATCTTGCAATTTTGAAGGAATTGAACAAATTCGCTCCATAGGATTCTTCAGTTTATGAATTAGAACACTTCTAGTGGATCTATTTTGGCACATTAACACCAAAAATGATGAAATCAATCCAAAAACTCTTCAAAAACAAAAACAATCTTCATGAACACAAGAAACTCTAAAAATCTCAATCTTTGAGTGTAAATTCAATAGAAACGGTGTCAAATGACAATCTCTAATCAAGAGCAATAGCTCAGATACCATGTGTAGGTCCCGGCGGGTCTACGGATCTGTTTCTGTCGTAAAACACGCAACACGTACATGTAGTGCGGAATCCTAACAAATACGCATGTCTCGAACTCACACATACACAATAAGATCACACACAAGACAAGATATCAATAAGCTCCTTGTATTATCTGAAAACAGTGCTTATAAGATATGAAATCGAAACCTTAACATTACAAATGAATATATACTAAACACTATTTATAGACAAACTTAATGCTACAGGCGAACTTGACATGTTCGCCAATATTAGTTCAGGCGAACTTGTTATATCAGGTGAACATGTTAAGTTCGCCTATTACAAACTTAAGATTTACAAGAAAAAAGTATACAATATTGAATATAAAGAATAATCTTTTACAAAGGCTAGTTGTCACACTAAAAGTACCAACAGTCCCCGACGAGCACGCGTTGCATTTGGTGTCCTGGGTAAGAGGCAGTCTTTCACCGACCGATTCACGAGTCCGGTACAACTCGTTTTATGTTGGCCTTTCTATAATGTAAGAAATTTACAACTTTTTATTTATGATTTTATAAGTATATTATAACTAGAAATTTTGCCCGCACTCCGTGGCGGGAAGCGGATTTTAAACTGTTGAGACGGTGACCTTAACATGACTAAGCACAAAAATTAACACGGTTAAAGAAATTTTGACCCGCGCTCAGAGGCGGGAATCATATCTTAAACGGTTGAGGCAGTGACGTTAACGTGGCTAAGCACAAAAAGAACCGTAGTTAAATATATAAAAGAAATGTATGAAGATATGGCAAGTCAGTTGTAGAGATCAAAACATAGATAAAAGACATTTATATAATCATTACGATGTTTTTCAATCTGTGTCAGTCTCAGTTTTCATGGTACCAGCACGTCACTGTCAGTTAGTATAACTTACGATACCTAAAAAATACAATATCTTGAATACAACTCCGTTTAAAAAAATATTATACCGGGACGTAAGAAAAAAAAAGAACTGTGAAATTTATTAAGGAAAAATCAGATTATGTATATTAAAGGGGTAAACTCGAAACTTTAAAACTTGAGGAGGTCAAATAAATTCTTAAAAAGGGAAAGTTTTTATTGTGTCCTTTGGATAAAAATGTTAAGTATTTTAATTTAGTTAAGAAATTTTCCAACAATCTATTCTAATAAATAAAGGTTTATATTAGACACTTGTCATTTACTTATGCATCCTCATATTGGTTTTCACGCCTCTCTCTCCTAATAAATACGCCTCCATCTTATTAAATAGTAATGATACATATATCTATATCTATACATACTAATAAATAAAGGTTTTGGAATGACACATGTCATTATCATGTTCATCCTTAAGATTTTTTCCCGACCCTCTCTGCTATTAATGATACAAGTTTCTATCAAAAAAATTATAATTTTTGTTTCCCGCCTATCTCTCCTATTAAATAATAATGATTTCTATAACTATTTTTATAAAACATTTTTAATTAAAAAAATAGCTTTGTTCATAAAATATTTTTATAACTTGAACATTTCTTTCATTCTTTTTATAAAATATTTTTAAAAAACAACTATATAATGTTTCTAAAATTTATATTAAAAAATTCTATAATATGTCATAAATATGTAATATTAGATCTTCATTACTGAGTATATATAACACTATACAGAGTTTCTAACCTATATTATAATAAAGGAATAACTATACTTGCTACGTGTCGACTTCTGATGAAATCTAGATTTTTGTTTTTCGCATTTCTCTCCTATTAAATAATGATGGTGTTAAATAATTAAATATCTAAAATTTATTCTAATATTTTATTAAAAATTACTAAAACATAAGAAGATTTCAATTATATCTTATTTTAAAATACAATTTATAATTTTTAAATCTTCATTATTTGTTATTTTACAGATGGCTAATAACATTCAACATACAAATCTTCATAGAAAATATTGTTTTATAACAAATTATATTTATTCAACCCATATAAAACAAGGGCTTTAACCTAGTTATAAATATATTAATATATTATTAAATAAAAATATTAATTTATATTAAATAAGAATATATAATAGGAAATCAAAATATAACTAATTAAAGAAAAATACTAATTTTTAAAAAACACACATTTCCACCTGATATATCTCAAGATGATCATAATAGTCTCACAAGTTATGACGTTTTTACAAATTTATAAGTTGTATAATTTTTAATATACAACACGTGTAATACACATGATTTTAATCTAGTTATTTTAAAGATGGTAGTTTAGCTTAAGTTAGTGTTATGGAAGTAAAAAAAAAGAAATTTCTTTCGGGGAGAAATGTATTTTATTAAAAAAAATATGTGACAAAAGTAAAAAGAAAGTAAACATCACTATTTTTTAGAGTTTGTCTTTTAAACCTTTTTTTTAAGTAATAGTAATTAGTAATTTAGTAATTAGTAATAGTAATTATAAGAATAACAAAACTCTTAAAGAATATATATATTATAAGAATAACAAAACTCTTAAAGAATATATATATATATATATATATATATATATGTATGTATGTATATATATAGGGGATTATTCCCCTAAAAAGTCTAATTTGGCTAAAAAAACCTAAGAAGCAATCTCATCAATTCAATTGGATGATCAATGGTAGAGATTTAAGTGCAGAGAAAATAAAGGGTAGATGGGCATTTTTGGAAAACCCACAATTGTTGACTTTTTTTAACTTCCCCCACTTTTTTTAAACGTACATAACTTTTTCATATGACCTTATTTTTAAAAAAAAATTACACCATAAAATCGAACAATTTTTACCTTTTATTCGAGTATAGTATTGCTATATTTTTTTTGTAAAAACAAAATCGACACTTAATGAAAATGTGTTACTTTACGTAAATGTGCTGGTTTCTTGTAAAATATCATAATTAATTATGTTGCATTGTAAAACAACATAATTAACTGTGCTGGTTTATCATAAAATAACACCAAACATAACAATTAATTGTGTTGTTTATAAAACAACACAGTTAATTGTGTAACTTGCCTCTTCTTAGCTAACTAAGCATAAACAAAATCATCACAACAAAACTATTACATCAAGTTTTACTAGAAACCAGCACATTTATGTAAAGTAGCATAATTTCATTAAGTGTTGATTTTATTTTTATAAAAAATATAGCAATACTATACTCGAATAAAAGGTAAAAAAACGCTGGATTTTATGATGTAATTTAAAAAAAAAATAATGTCCTATGAAAAAGTTATAAACGTTTAAAAAAAGTAGGGGAAGTTAAAAAAATCAACAAAAGTGGCTATTACTTAAATACTCTTCCACCCTTATTTTTCCTACACTTAAATCTCTACCCTTGATCATTCAATTGAATGGATGAGATTGTTTTTTAGGCTTGTTAGCCAAATTGAAATTCTTATTTGAACATCCCCTATATATATATATATATATATATATATATATATATATATATATATATATATATATATATATATATATATATATATATAATTACCCTTTTTAATGATTTCAACTAAACCCTAAAATTTCAACTAGTGGTTATATCTACTTTTTCAAGAAAATATGGTAAACGATGTTACGACCAACGACCTATAAAATATATAGAAGTCCAAAAATAGGGTAATTATGTTGGAAATAAATTTGAGTGGTTGCATCGATAATTAAACTAATCATGATGTGTGGTTATCACTTGTCGAAAAGCTACAAGTTTTAATCTATTTTTTGCTTTTCTACTAACAACCCATAATCACAAATTCTTTGTTGTTTTATTTGTTATCAATAAACTAGCGATCTCAATTGATGTTGATATCTTTAAACGGTTTAACCTCAAGGAAAAAAGGGTTAGGAAAAGATGGGGCATGTAAGTCACTTTGAGCCGTACTAATCAAAGAAAATTTATATGCTAAGTTTGTAAGTCACTTTGAGGTTCATACTTTACGGTTAGAAAACGAATTTAACGATTTGGCTGTCGGTTTAGAGCTTAGAATTGGTCTTTTAACATTTTTATTGTATATCTATCTTACTATATAATAAATAAAGGTTTCTTAATGACACGTGTCACCTCCATATTCACTCTTATAATTTTTTCCCGCCTCTCTCTCCTAATATTTTTTTTTGAATGGCGAACATGGAATGTTGTGACGTCGCACCCCCTGGTCAAATGGGATATCATTGAATGTTGTGACGTCTCTCTTCTAATAAATACACTTCCATATGTTCAATAACAATATATTTTTTAAAAATTATTAAATATAAAAAACTTTGAAATGTAATTATCTACCTTATGTTTTCAATCAAATAGTAATGAAAGTCAAATTACACTAGATAGTATTTAATGAAAGTCAAATTACACTAAATAGTATTTAATATATTTTTGAAACTTAATTATATATTAATTTTTACATATTTTTTATTTTGTTTTCTATTGATAGTATTTTTAATACATTTTTTCACCTATAAAATATATACAAAAAGATTTAAGTATTTTATAAATTGATATTTTTTCACCATGTGTAGTACACAGGTTTCTAAGCTATTTGTATATATACATAGAGGGAGTATGAAATAAAAAAAAATGATTTGCCTAAGTAGCTTAAGAAAGATTTTTAAAAACTTAATATGCGGCTTAAACAAACTCTTATTGAACTCATTCTTGTGGCGTTAGAACCTGCTCGTCGAGCTTTACTATCTTAGCTTTTAGGGGTTTAGTTTTTTAGGGTTTAACTTTAAAATTTAGAGTTTAGTTTTAGGGTTAATTTTAGGTTTTAAATTTTAGGGTGTAGATTTTAGGTTTTAGCTTTTATGTTTTAGCTTTAAGGTTTAAGGTTCGACAAGTCAGTTCCAACGCCGTTGAAATAAGTTCAATCAAAATTTGTTTGAGTCGGATATTGAGTTTTTAAAATTCATTCTTAAACTACTTAGACAAAATCCTTTTTTAAGGGATCCTCCCTCTACATACAGTGCGTTTCATAATACGTATAATATTTATGAATCATTTTATTATTTTTAAACTTTGAATATAAAGTGTCGATTTAAAAATCGATGTTTCAAAACTTCAAATCATATTGTTTTTAGACTGTTTAGCCAGTATGGCAGATCCAACCTGGTTTGGTTTGCCAATCCTTACTTAACAGATCAACTTGTAATTTTCATCAACACCAATTGAACATCGAATCTGAACAACCTATCATCTTTTACATAATAATAAAAAAGTAGGGTTACAAGATTTTTTCGGGTTTCGAGTCGTGTCGTATTCTTACCCAAATCAATTAAAGGTAAAGTGGATGAGGTATTTGAATGGGTATAACTTATCATTTATAGAAGTTAAATTGTAGGTATTTGTTGGGTCTTTGAATTGCAACGCATTTGGCGCTTGATTGGTGCTCCACATTGGACCCATTTTAGGCTAGCTAAATCTATATTATATAATAAATAAATGTTTTTAATGTCACGCGTCGTCTCCACATTCACTCTCATCATATTTTTTTTCGCATTTCTCTCCTATTAAATGCACCATTAACAATAATACATTTTTAAAGGAAATGCTTTGTATACTAATAAAACACATTTATTTTAAACCAATTCTTATTATAAAAAACTTTGAAAATCTAATTATGTAAATTTTATTTTCAATCATATAATAAATGAAAGTCAAACTATATTAAATATTAATTAAGGTATTTTTGAAACTCAATTATATATTAACTTTTATAAATTTTGATTTTTGTTTTTTATTCTTAGTATATGAAATACGTTTTTACACCTGTAAAATATATAAATAAACTAGTTTAGATCTCGTGTATACACACGGGGTGAAAAATATCAATAAATAAAATTTTTATATATTTATGTGTATATTTTACAGGTGTAAAATATATCATATATTAAGGATAGAAAACAAAACTCAAAATATGTAAAAACTAAAATATAATTGTGTTTCGAAAATACATTAAGTACTATTTAATGTAATTTGTTTTTTATTTATTATTTGATTGAAAATAAAAGTTATATAATTAGATTTCAAAGTTTCATAAGGGATAATTTAAAATAAATTTGTTTTATTAGTATAATTTATATTTTCTTTAAATATATATTATTGTTAAAAGATGGATGTGCATTTAATAAGAGAGAGAGGCGGGAAAAAAATGATGATAATGAATGTGGAGGCGACATGTGTCATGGAAAAACCTTTATTTATTAGATAGTATATAGATATTTAAGAAATTTACGTGTGTATATTTTTCACCCCGTGTGTATTAGACGTGTCGTAAGCTAGTCATTTTATAAAAAGAAATTAAAAAGTCAAAGTGTTAAATATGAGTATGAAGAAAAAACAAAATGTGGATCACAACCCGATCCGACCCAACCCGATTGATGCAAATCAAATTAACTTCAAACATGGACCCCCCCAAATCGATCAATTAGTTGTTGACAACTTGACATGGCCCATTCATACTAAATCACGTTTAAATGATATAATCAATATTTATGTTTATTGAAAGTACTTTATACATTTTGTGCAATCAAAATATCTACTGTAAAAAAAAATAAATGATTTTATCACTTGATATCACCATATTTTATCTCATAACTTGTTTTTTTTTAAAATCACATTTATATCATTCATTTAATACTTTCATATTTTATTTTTTTTAAATTACATAAATAAACATTTTCATCATTATTACAATTGGCTCTCATTTTTTTAAAATTATCACCAAAAGTTAATATTTAAAAAAAAATCAAGAATTAAAAAACAAGAGATTTTAAAAAGGTAAGTTTTTAAAGTTTTATTATTAAAAAAATGATTTTTAAATTTTTATTATAAAAAACAAGATCTTTTTTAATTTTACATATAAAATTTGAAAGTACTACGCTTGTATTTTAAATAAATATTTGTTAAAACAAAGTTTACTAATATTTAATTAGTAGTTTTTTAATTAAACTTGACATTAATAAACAAATTTTTTAATTTGATTTATAAATTTTAATTATTAGTTTTTAATAAAATTAAGAAACTTACAAATATTTATTTTTAAAAGTGTATTATATTTTAAACTTTAATTTCCTTTAAATGACGAGATTTTTTTTCAAAAAACATGTTTACAAGTTTCAATTCTAATTTATTAGTTTTAAATTTTTCATATTTAAATTTGGAATTTTAAATTTAATTGTGTCGAAATATTAAGGAGTTAAATTTTTAAAATTTTGTGTTTTAAATTTTGAATTTAAAAGACGATATATTGTTGAAATTTAAATTTTATTTGTATCTTTTTATTTTTTTTAATAAGAGATTTATTATTAAAAGTTTAGCGCGATTTTCCGCATATAAGTACAAATAGTATCCGTCCATTAGAGCATCTTGACGATGATTTTGATGAAAGTTTATAATCTCCTTATTTTCTAAATGGACTTACATTATCAGGTTTGTCAAACCATAAATTAGTTTTAAATGTTGGTGTTTCATTTATGCTATTAATAAATATTGATGAAAAAAATGGTTTAGTGTAACATCCCGAGATTTCATAAGCTAATGGTTCGGGTCGGAGGTGACCAGAATCTCTTTTAAACATGTGTGTTAGCATGGATGGCGCGAGAATTTCGTAAGTGATGGGTCGTAAAGAGTCCAGTTAACAGTGTTATGTCTAATTTAAGATCGAAACGTGCGAAGACGGAACCGTAGGGACCCGAGTGTAAACACTTGAGGGTTTAAATACCATCCTTACACAAACCCTAAGCCATTCGGCTTAGGATTGTGTGCGACGGCAGGAACTCAAGAGAAAAATAAAGGGAGCCGACGGGGAAGAAGGGTGACGGTGGTGGTCGTACGGTGGTGCCAAGCAGGGAGCTCCATACACGTTCAGGTAATCCAAATTTTGTCCCGTTCATCTTGTTTACGTAACATGTATGGTTTTTAGTTGTGGGTTGTGTTAATGGTGGTCGGCGGTAGCCAACGGGGATGACGGGGTGGTGTTAGTTGTCGTGAACCGAAAGAGAAGGGAGGAATGGTGACCGGTCGTGGAGGAGAGTAGCGGCAGCGCCACGACAATGGTGATGCATGTTAGGGTTCGGTGGCCAGAAGAGAGAGGACGAGAGAGAAGGGTGACGGGTGGATGTGGCGATGACTGCGGGGGATAGCGGGAATCACCGAGGGGGCATCAGTGGCACTCGGCGGCCACGGAAGTCGGCTGTGGCAGTGTTTCACGGCGGAGCTCGATGATGATGGCAGCAGCAGTGAGCAGTGGCGATGCGTAGAGGAGAATGGCGGGGAAGGAAGCCGGCTAGGGGTGTCGGGCAGGAAGCAAAGGGCGACACGATGGCTTCGGTAGCGACGGTCCGACCATGGTGGTGCTTAGAAGTGGTGGATGGTGGTGGTTCGCGAGAATGGACGAGGAAAAGATGGGTCGGGTTGCACCCGATTAGGGTTTTGCATGGAGGGAGTCGAACTTACATGGGAATCTCGACTCGGGTACGTGCGACTAGTGACGTTATTATTTCTTTATGGCACGTGTATACGTGCATGCGGATTCTAAACGGGTCACGGATAACCCGATTCTGGTGAAGGAGGAGCTAAGGTTTCGCCTGGATAAAGAGGGGATGGATAAGATGAACGTTGGGATATTTGTATTTGTATGTATTTGACACATGTTCTAAACGTGTCCTGATTGTGTGATCACACGTTTGTGAGGTTTGGGATTCGAGCGTGGACGGACGAGTTGCATAACAAGGACTGCGACTCCGTATAACCGGTGATTTTCTAATCCCCTATTTTAATTGTTTTACTGTTTTGGGGCTATCGGACATACTTTCAAGTGATATTAATATAATTAATCAGGTTAAGGGTTTCGGGTTCTAACCCGGTGTGCTTTTGAAATAAAATGCTTATTAAGAAATTGTAGGGTCTATGGCGTGTTTATGTGAATGTGGTAACTAGGGTTACTAGCAATGAATGAGTGGTGTGTTAAGGGTTGATTAGGGGGAGTCGGGCCGTAAGCTAAACGCTTATGATTTTATGTGGGATAAATGTTGTTCTAGGGTTGTATGTGAGGTGCAGGTGTAGTTAACGAGTCGTGTGTATGATGTGTGATATTATATGCTTTGTATTAATGTGACGTGTTTGCATTGTTGTCTATTTGACAAGGTAAACGAGATTTCTGAAGGATGAGGTCCTTTGGGAAGTCACCAACGGTGACATTTATTTAACAGGTTAATGATGAGCTCGGGGTGTGTTATATGCCCTGACGAGGGTAACCCTGACGAGGGTGTAGTGACGAGGTATGTGTTACGAGTATATTTATGTAGTGTTTAATTGCATGCAAACGTAGAGTTATATTTATTATGCATGTGATGATATTAATGTGATAAGGTTTGTGTGACGTGTAGATGATATTATTGTGGTATGTAGAGTAGATTGACTGTTGTGTCAGGATTGTGACGTGACGTATATGACTGTCATGTCAGTTAATTGTGAGAGCCTTGGTTAAGGCCGGGTAAGTTAATGTCTAGAGTTGGTTGTGTTAACCAAGTGTCGAGTTAATGCATGTTCTCGGGTAGGAGTTATTGGTACAATGAGTTTAGCCTATGACGACAAGACGGTAAGATTATTATTATTACTATTGTTATCGGTAAGATGGGCTGAGTCTCGGGTGATGAACGGTTATGGGAAGTCGTGGGATAACAGGGGGTTAACTATTCGTTAATGAGTCGTAAAACTATTTTATTAAGGACCGGAGGGTCCTGAGTGGAATAAATTAATAAATGTGACGTAATGATTTCTGTTCAAATTAAACTATTAGAACTCACTCAGCGTAGCTGACTTTGTGTGTACGTTAGATTGTTTTGTAGGTAAGCGTAGCGTTGACGTATCTTGGCTTGGGAGCAGTGTACTCGAACTGGTGTGCACTCGTGAGGTAATTTAATAATATTAAATAGAAATAAAAAATTTAGAAAGACTTCCGCTGTATTAAGTTAATAATAAATGCGTTATAAATGCGAATGACCCGTTATGAGAACCAATTGTATGATGCCCTGGTTGGGGTCTTACATTTAGGCAATATAACAAGTCTTTAGGTCAAATCACAAGGTAATCGCGTTATAGAAGCGAAGATTATATTTTGAAGCAACATTAATCTTCACAATTTTATCCCTGTAATTGGGTTAACAAATTCAGACAAAAGAATTTAATTAAAACTTCAAAGAAAAAATATACAATTTTGTATTTTTGCAATGACCATGAATAAAAGTTTAGGACAATCACTTTCAAATGTTGATTTGTATTGAAAGATCCAATGTTTATTCATGATCAGTTGTAGGTTGCATTATAAAGAGTTAAATGTAGAGTTGAACTAAAGCTATTAATTTTTTATAAACATGTAAAAGTTACTAATATCACGTCAAATGTTACATACAATGAAATATTTTCAAATTTGTAAATAACTATTGTGAGGTTTTATTTGACATATAATTTAATGTATTGTAAAAAGTGTACAACTTATTAAATGAATTTTCATGTATTTTTTATGTTTTAATTAGTTTCATCCATATAATCTTAACATGTAACAAAATAAAAAATGTTACAAATACAATATCAAATTTGTATATAAAAATAGTTGTTAACATATTTATCAATATAATCTTAACGTTTCACCCCGTGTAACACACGAGGTTAAAGCTAGTGGTATTTATAAAAAAACTAAAAACAATAAATGATATTAATCCATTAAATTAAAAGTGATTGAAACAAATGTACCATTTAAAGTATATTTATTCTTTCTAAAATATTAAAAATGTCATATTTTTCTGGTATTTCTTTTGATAATTTCTTTCTTTTACTTTCTCTTTTAACCTTTCTTACTCGTCACACACTACAGTTTTTCATCTTGCCTTTGTGTGCTTTTTATTAGATTTGTTTAAGTTCATAAAATATTTTTTTTAAATTTTCTATTATAATGTATGAACATCGTCGTTTCTTCATCTTCGTCACAAACTTTGTATTTGAGTTTTAGATTAGATAAGTTTAAGTTAACCGTCATGAAACCACCCCTCACTTTACAATGATAAATGTTAGTGTTTTTTGTGTCATCAATGTCATTTGATGTAATTGTGTTCACTTAAGACCAATTGAGATATTAGAATATACATTGATTTGAGTTAAGAGGTTATGAATACACGCTCACTAAAAGTTGTTCGATAGCTTGTTATCTATAACAAATGAAGCAAGACAAAAGCAACTTCATGTATCCATTATCCATCATCAGTTCAAGATATGGGATGTCATGCTTTATGGTACTTGACAGGATTAAAATAATGCTCAATGCCGTATATCCCTTTTGATTGAGAAGAACCGAGCTACACAACTAAAAAGGTGTTTAACCTCCTTTTAAATGCAAACTTGATTAAAATTGCTTAGAATCATACGTTAAAACCAATGTTTTCATATGTTGTTTTTTTGTACATTTTCGCCTCGTTTATCATTTTCCAACTAATAAATAATATAATTATTTATATTATTTACCCATGTTTATATACTTGAATAAAAATAATATATTTATTATTTTTGCTACGATATTTATTAAATGTGAAATTCTCTAAACTTAAAAATAACTTATTAAGTTATATTAATTTCTTAAGTCATTATTATAGGCACAAACGTACAAAACTATTTGTTTATTTAATATTATTCATATTCGAGACATTCGACGCGTAACGCATTAATCTTAATTATTAAATTAAGAAATCCTCATTCCCGTGGATACGTTCGTCTACTCGTTGGTCCTACACATGTTTTAGGACATTCAAATCTTCCATGTCGTCATCACAAATCCCATATATCCCTAACTTATGTGTTTATAATTCTAGGGCATACGTAAGCCGTGCAGGCTAACACTTGAGGTTCTAAATCTCATACTTGTGTGATACTACCTACTACGCAACGCAGGTGAGTTTCACGGCCCCTTTTTACTTGTTTTACTATTGGGGGAGAAACATGCTTACACATAAACATATTTTACTTGTTTTCCTGTTGAGGAGAAACAAACATGTACACAAACTATCATACTTTTACTTGTTTTCCCCGTGGGGGAGAAACATGTACGCAGAAAAACATTATGTTACATGTTTTTCCCGTTGGGGGAGAAAACATGACACAACTATTTTAGATTATTGTATTTCATATGTTATTACTGTTGAGGCTAAGCGTGACACACTGTCACAGAAAGTCCTCATCATACATCGAACCGTTAATATGGATCTTAGCGAGGTAATGTTTAGTAGCACTACTGGGTTTGACAAGCCCCACCCGCGTTAGTCGCGCTAACTCGATTGGAGATCGAACGGGTGAAATGTTAGCCTACTCACATTTGCCAACGGGTGAAATGTTAGCCTACTCACATTTGCCAGAGTTGATAGACCTGACAGGAGGCATACAAACACAAACAGTCAGCTACGATTGCGAACGCTTTAGTAAGACATGAACATAGGCTAGCTACCTATAGATATACATATTGAATGTACATAATCTGGCAAACACTCTCTTATTACAAACTTGAAACCTGTGAACTCACCAACCTCGTGTTGACACTTTTTCTTATATGTTTCTTAGGTCGCTTTGGCATAGGTTGCAGACTTAGAAAATGCATGGAGTCCTACTGTCATATCATTCCTTTCAAACATTTTAAACAGATTACTTATTTATATTAAATGACGCTTGTTGCGTGTAATTACTTTTGATTTCATATTAACGTTTACGCTTTCGCATTAACTCTGAACATTTATGTTATGACTTTTAAGTCCCATATAGTGTCGTTTGATGTAACTAATGACTGAGATCCTGTTGTGTCACCTTCCAAACGGTAAAACTCCGTTAGCGGAATTTGGGGGTGTGACAGATTGGTATCAGAGCCATTGGTTATAGAGAACTAGGACTGCATACTAGACTATAACCTCACACATTAGTTACTCGGCACAGACACTTTTACCTGATACATATAGCACCTATAAATACATTGCAGTGCAGGCATGTTAATACCATCCGTATCACCCTCAATTGGCAAGGGACACATCATTTGCATTGCATAATCATTCCCAGTGGCAACACTCGGGGGATCATCAGAACAGCATCCACTCCCGTCCGAGGGCAACGAGACGGAGCCTTCGAAGGAGTCACTTACATCACCATCACCCGTTGGGTATGGTGGGCTTTCTCAGGTCCATGTTATGGACGACACTCATCACTAACGCATATCTCTTTGGGAAATGGGATCGTCGGAGGCGAGTCCCTACTGTAACCACTAGCAACAATACGCCGACTGAAGGCAGATCGTTACACGTATTATTGCAGAATCTATTGACACGTAGATGTCATCACTTTCCCGAGCCATGGGCTCGCTTCTTTGGTCAATATTCTGATGAGAATAGATTGACCACAAAGTTGAGAACGCATTGCTCAATGCATACTCAAACCCTATCTTGACTCAGTTGAAAGGACGGCTACTTTGCTGCTTCCTGTAACTTGTATTCATGAATTAGTTTCATTTCTCGAAG
Organism: Smallanthus sonchifolius; assembly: GCA_023525975.1. Lineage (NCBI taxonomy): Eukaryota > Viridiplantae > Streptophyta > Magnoliopsida > Asterales > Asteraceae > Smallanthus > Smallanthus sonchifolius. The sequence goes on along the minus strand of CM042029.1, from coordinate 27,903,669 downwards.
TCGCATTTCATGTACATGTTTGTTACATGTTCCCATCTACAATCCACTGGATTGGACTCTCGTATTGTGTTTCAACTCGAGTGAATACTCGGATCAAACGATTCCCGACTACTCATCCTGATATGAGTCCTAGTTGATTAACTTATAAGTGATAACTGAGCTTCTCAATGACTTATCATATCTGACAACCCTCTGTACTCAACAATACATGCTAAAGGACATTTTGGCACAGGACAGGGAGAACTAGGGTGAGCATGCAAAAGAAATTATCATTATGGGTGCACACATAATAGTAATTTGAGGTGCATGTAAGTCCTGGTGAAGCCTAGTGTGTGGATAAATGGTCCTAAGCAGTGATCTACAAACTTAAACTTCCACTATCAGTAGAAGTTCTTGTAACCTACTCAACGACTAGTTGGTATAGTTAAACTCGTTCAACAACTAATAGACACGACTATCAAGTTGAAGGTGTTTACGGACACACTGGACTATCATTAATGAAATCCATCATTTTATCTCACTCATGTAAGAGTCTTAGTGAAATTAAGACTCTCATCCAAATGTGACCATAGTAACCAACTCGATTGAAACTCTAGTAGAAACTCATGGTAAACCCATCGACTCCAAGTATGTAAGCGGAATTGGAAGAATTCTTTCCTGCTAATACGTTATTCCTTACACTCCAACAATAAATTCCAATTGACCCTAATGCATTATCCGGTGACTAATCCTCAGATTAATTTGATTTATACCCCAGGGTATCAAACTCTGTAAACGGGATTCTTCTTTCACAAAATGATCCAGTTGTTCTAATGACATTAGAAAACAAGGATTTCATCTAACTGATCATCAGTTGAACGCAAATACTTAAACAGACGTCCTATCCCTTGTATTCCTGATATCTATATTTCATTAAAATCTTTCCTACATGTGAATCTCTTAGCCTTTGTGTTGACCAATGCTTACCTCATAAACGCGGGTCTCACTAGAAGCCTCATCGTGACCTCATAATTTTTTGCTGGTAAAGTCGTACGCCAACTCTACTGGAAATTTAGTACAGAAGCAACTCAAAACCTTTAGAGATTTAAACTAATATTGACTGGACATAAGTTTGACATTGACCTCACGCCAATTACACTTGACAACTTTGACAAAATTGCCGGTAGGGATTGGTTATCTAAGAACCAAGCCAAGATTATTTGTCATAAGATAATTGTTCGCCTTTCTCTCCCGAGTGGGGAAAACCTTTCTGTCCAAGGCGAAAAGAGTGGTGCTGTCGTGGGCATCATGTCTTTCGTGAAAGCACAAAAGCATCTACGTAAAGGTCATACTGCCATTTTGGCTCTCGTCGTCGAGTAGCCACCTGAGGAGAAGAAGATTGACGACATCCTGTAACATCCCAAACATAAAACGACAGTTATAATAACGGAATAAACGAACGAGGCATGGCGGGTCGGGTCGGATGGGTCAGCTGGCTATAAATAGCCTATGCCACCCTTTTTCTCTCATTTGCAACTTTTAGAGAGAGAAACCGTAAAGAGAGAAAGTTGGCGGATCGACCCGAGACTTCAGCAAAGTGTTACTCCATAACTCGTGAGAAGAACCTCTGGATCAGAAACTCGATTCAGGTAACGATCCGACCTAAATCTGAGTTTTAGTTCGTTTTTGGGTTTTTCGGGTTTTGGGTGAAAAGGTAAGGTTTGAACGGATGAAACTGAAAGATAATCATGGATTTGAGTTCCTTAATGGAAAACGAACATTTTGAAAGCAACAGGTTCGGGATCTTAACATGATCAGACCCGAATGCGAAAGTTAGGGTTTTTCGCGAGGAGCAGGTCGTGCGCACTTGCTAAGTGCGCAGGAGGCAGGGTCTGCGCACTTGCTAAGTGCGCAGGCAGCAGGGTCTGCGCACTTGCTAAGTGCGCAGGCAGCAGGGTCTGCGCACTTGCTAAGTGCGCAGGCAGCAGGGTCTGCGCACTTGCTAAGTGCGCAGGCAGCAGGGTCTGCGCACTTGCTAAGTGCGCAGGCAGCAGGGTCTACGCACTTGCTAAGTGCGCAGACATCAGAACTGGTTAAGTGAAGTCGGTATGTTAGAATGGTTAAACCGTTAGAGTCGGGATTGGTCTGATGTGTATTTAACTAATCAATTCATATCGGAAGTGACGTTGTTGGACCTTCGTTTAGGACAACCCGTATTAGCGTATCAGGTGAGTTCTAGAGCCCTCTTTTAAATGTTTTGTTAAATGTTTTGGGCTGGTGTGCATACTTACGAAATGATGTTTTAACGAAACGATGTTTACGAAAGGAAAGGTTATGAAGTGTTTTTGCCAAAAAGGTTTACGAATGTTTATGAACGGTCTAAATGAGGAAATGTTTAATGAAAAGGGAAAGAGGTAAAGGTTTAAAGAAGTCATTACAAATCTAATCTGTCGAATGAATGGAATTGACGAATGAAGTCTGGGAATATGATTCCCAGCCTTATGGTAGATTATGGACAACGAGCCATAGTTACCATAAGAACAACAGGGCAGTGTCTTGGTGGCCTGTCGATGGTTTTGATGTTGTACAACTGGTAAGGGAGTAACGACGGTTACTCGGGTGATGACGATCATCCTAAGTGAATAAGGTAAGGGAAATCAATGACGGCGATACGTAACGGTTGATTCCTAAAGGAAAGATGCGTGTTGGGCAATGACGGCGATACGTAACGGTTGACCCCACGTAGTGAATGGTTGGGCATGACGGCGATACGTAACGGTTGACCCCACGTAGTGAATGGTAGGGCAATGACGGCGATACGTAACGGTTGACCCCACGTAGTGTATGGTTGTGGCAATGACGGCGATACGTAGCGATTGCCCACAACACCAAAGGTTCCTTCGGGGACACTGTGACGCGTAAAGTAAGACACAGATTTAGATAATAATGTATGACTTAAATGAATGTTAAAAGTTTTAATGAACGATCCGTTTAACGGTGTTTATGATTATGATGTTGATGATGATATGGGTACGAAACCTTTTTAAAGATGTTAGATTATTACATGCTTTTGTGAAAGGTTTTACTAAATGAATGATACGTTTTTGGCAAATGTTGATGTTAAAGTTTTTATGAAATGCTAGAACTCACCAGCGTAGCTGACTTTTTAGTATGCACATTCAGGTTAAGGCAGGTATGGACGATGGACAGTGATGCTTGGCTAGCGAGAGGAGTTACCCGGCTGACTATGAAGACTGGCATCCTGTTATGTTTTAGTTATGATGTATTTACGTTTTAAACAATGTTTACGCTTCCGCATGTATGAACAACGGTGACGTTATGTTTGAATGAAATTTTCCGCTGCGTTATTTGATATTCATGTTTAAGAACTGTTTGTGAATGAGTAAATCCAACAAGTGGGGCCTCCTGGGTTTGGGGCCTTACAAGTTGGTATCAGAGCAATAGTTTGAGAGATTCGGACACTCCCAGTGTCTGAACTTAAACTTTGAATGGGACCGAAATCGGATACCAGTACGGGTAACTCGAGCCACAGCATCAGGTATGAAAAGTAGAGTATGTGTATGTAGTATGCCTTAGGAAGGGTTAGGAAAGGACTTGTGTTCTGTTGGAATCACAAAGGTGGTCAAATAGAAATCGAAAGGTAGTGTAATGGTTAATTGCAGATGGCCAGTGTATATTAACATCTTACAGTACTTATTGAATTTTATTTGTTAACTAGCGTGATAACATTGGATTTCTTGTCTTATAGAACGAAATGGCGAGGATAGGGAACGGAAGGCGTGGTGGCCGTACCGGTGGTCGTACCGGCGGCCGAAATGGTGGGCGTGGCAGGATTCCTGCGCGCCAAGAGCACAGTGAAGAAGGAAGTGTTCACACTGAACCGGAGGTTAGTGTGCATGGAACTGAGCAGACACAAGTTGCAGAACAACCTTTCACTTTTGAACCAGAAGTGAGAGCAGCCATAGCTCGAGAGTTCTCCGAGTTGATGAAGAATTCTCTGCCAAGTATGTTGGCTGAAGCATTAAAGAAAGTTAGTGGGGAAGGCGGATCTAGTGCGGCAACTGGTGCCCAGAACAACGAGACCAACAACGCACCGCCTGCTCGTGGGTGCGACTATAAGTCATTTAAGGCATGTGACCCGCCGGTCCTGAATGGGAAGAAGGACGCGGTGGCTACTTTTGATTGGGTGATACGTATGGAAGCCGCCATCCGTCTGAGCGAGTGTCGAGCAAATCAAGTAGTGAAGTTTGCTGCTAACTCCTTGAGGGAGGAAGCATCCCACTGGTGGGAAGGTGTACGTCAGGCTAAGGTGGATGAGGTTGTTGACTCAATGATGTGGGCTGACTTGAAAACTTTGGTGATCAAGAATTTCTGCCCGAGGAACGAGATTGAGAAGGTAGAGAGGGAATTTATGGGTTTGAAGGCCGGGAGCATGACGCACCGGCAGTACACAACCCGATTCAATGAACTGGCACATCTGGTGCCACATCTTGTTACGACGGAGGAAAGAAAAATTTCCTGCTACATTCAAGGGTTGTCGGACCAGGTCCGCACCTATGTTAAGGCAAACGCCCCTACTACCTATGATTCGGTAGTAGAACTGAGCGGCGTGGTATTTGATGATCTGGCGCTGAATGTCGTCGCCATTAAGGAACCGAAGAAGAGACCGAGCTTCTCAAACAAGCGAACTGGTGGAAAGATGTTTGGGACTCGTGATAAGAGGGCTCGGGTGGATGAGCTGACTGTTTGTAAGAAGTGTGGAAGGGAGCATACTGGTGGATGTAGACTGAGATCTAACCTGTGCTTCAAGTGTGGAAAGACCGGGCACTACTCCCGTGAGTGCCCACAACACTTCAAGTGATATAATTGTGGGGATGCCAGTCATCTGAGTAGGGAATGCCCGAAACCGAGAATGGGAGAAGCTAGGAAAGGGAAAGGCCCGGAAAGGAAAGAAGAGAGGCCCCGAGCAAAGACTCGTGCGTACGCGCTGACGCAAGACCAGGCCAGAATGGACCTCGACGTGGCGTCAGGTACGTTCGTCCTTGACAACACTCTTGTTTCTGTGTTATTTGATTTGGGTGCCAGTAAGAGTTTTATATCTGCGACTTTTTGTAATAGAGTGAAGTACACTGTCAGTAAACTAGAAAGGGCTTTTAGCGTAGAAACCGCTGAGGGTAGAACTGCGAGAGTGACCGATGTAGTTGACAACTCCACGATAAAAATAGAAGGTCATAGGTTCCCTGTCAAATTGTTTGTTATGGTTTTGGGTGGGTTTGATGTCGTGTTAGGAATGGATTGGCTAACTGCCAATGAAGCACAAATTATATGTAAGCGAAAGATAATCCGACTCAAGGCTCCGGACGGTAGCAAAGTCGAGGTTCTTGGGGATCATGACGCCCCGATGCCAAACGTCATCTCGATGATTAAGGCAGCAGATTACTTGAGACGCGGATGCGAGGCTTATCTGGTGTACGTGATTGACAAGTGTAAGGAAGTTAAGGAACTGGACGATGTACCCGTGGTACGCGAGTACCCGGAGGTGTTTCCGGAGGATTTGCCTGGAATACCACCCGACAGAGAGATTGAATTCCGAATTGACTTAGTACCAGATGCCCAGCCCGTGGCTAAGGCTCCCTATCGACTAGCACCAGTGGAAATGAAGGAACTAATGACCCAACTAGACGAGTTACTTGAGAAAGGATTTATCCAACTAAGCATCTCACCTTGGGGTGCTCCGGTGTTGTTCGTAAAGAAGAAAGACGGTTCGATGAGAATGTGTATTGATTATCGCGAGTTGAACAAACGTACCGTGAAGAACAAGTACCCGTTACCAAGGATCGACGACCTGTTTGATCAATTACAAGGCGCAAGTTGGTTCTCAAAGATCGACCTTCGATCCGGGTACCATCAGTTGAAGGTGAGGGAAGAAGACATACCGAAAACGGCATTTCGCACACGTTATGGACACTTTGAGTTCCGCGTAATGTCTTTTGGATTGACGAACGCCCCTGCAGCGTTCATGGATTTGATGAATAGAGTTTGTCGACCAATGCTGGATCGGTCGGTAATCGTGTTTATCGATGATATCCTCATCTATTCCAAGAATGATGGTGATCACGCATGTCACTTAAAGGAGGTGTTGGAGGCTCTGAAGAAAGAAAAGTTGTATGCTAAGTTCTCCAAATGCGCGTTCTGGCTTAGAGAAGTCCAATTCCTAGGTCACGTCATTAACCCGAACGGCATTATGGTTGACCCAGCAAAGATAGTAACGGTAAGGGAATGGAATGTTCCTAAGACGCCAACTGAAATCCGTAGTTTCTTGGGATTAGCAGGCTACTATCGGAGATTCATCCAGGATTTCTCGAAAATAGCTTCGCCGTTGACAAAGTTGACTCGGAAGGAGGTAAAGTACGAATGGGGTTCGACCCAGGATGAGGCGTTTAAGGAATTGAAAGAGAAGCTAACCCAAGCTCCAGACTTGGCCCTTCCCGAGGGTAATGAAGACTTGGTGGTATACTCTGACGCGTCGGGTCAGGGATTAGGGTGTGTGTTGATGCAACGCGGTAGAGTGATTGCATATGCGTCGCGGCAGTTGAAAGTTCACGAAGTCAACTATCCGACTCATGATTTGGAACTTGCTGCTGTCGTATTTGCATTGAAAATCTGGAGGCACTACCTTTACGGGGTGAAGTTTACTATTTACTCCGACCACAAAAGTTTGAAGTACTTCTTCGAACAAAAGAAACTTAATATGAGGCAGAGGCGATGGTTGAAACTGTTGAAAGACTATGACTGTGAAATAATATACCATCCTGGAAAGGCAAACGTGGTGGCTGACGCTCTAAGCCGAAAGGATGTGCCTACTCCTATTAGAGTGAAAGCTTGCCAGTTGGTGGTGACATCGGATGTGATGAGGGAAATCGTAAAGGCTCAAGATGAGGCACTTAAAGAAGAAAACATAAAGAAGGAAAGGATGGTTGGCCAACGGGACAAGTTGGAATATATCACCCTTGGTGTTAGGACGCGTTTTGGACGGGTATGGATACCTATGAATGGCGAGCTTAGAACCAAAATCTTGGATGAGGCTCATAAGTCTCGTTACTCTATCCATCCCGGTACCAATAAAATGTATCAAGATCTGAGGAAGGAATACTGGTGGCCTGGAATGAAACGTGATGTGACGAAGTATGTAAGCAAGTGCTTGACTTGCTCACAAGTAAAGGCCGAGCACCAGAAACCGTATGGAAATATTCAACCACTTGATATACCTGAATGGAAGTGGGAACACATTACCATGGACTTCATAACTAAGCTACCTCGCACAGCTAAAGGTCATGACACCATTTGGGTAATTGTGGACCGTTTAACGAAGAGTTCTCATTTCCTACCTATTCGCGAGACGTTCTCGTCGGAAAGGTTAGCGGAAGTATTTATTAACGAAGTAGTAGCACGGCATGGGATGCCTTTGACGATTGTATCTGACCGGGACACACGATTCACATCGAGGTTCTGGAAAAGATTTAACGAGGCGATGGGCACGAGGCTTAATATCAGCACAGCATACCACCCGCAAACGGATGGTCAGTCCGAAAGGACCATTCAAACATTGGAGGATATGCTCCGTGCTTGTATTATCGACTTCGGTGGCAGTTGGGACAGCCATCTGCCGTTAGCTGAATTCTCCTACAACAATAGTCATCACACGACGATAGGCATGCCGCCTTAAGAAATGTTGTATGGGAGAAGATGTAGGACCCCGGTTTGTTGGGGTGAGATTGGACAGAAGGAATTAGGAAGTCTCGAAGTCGTAAGAGAGACGTCGGAAAGGTTTGATCAGATCAAAGCGCGAATGAAGGCCGCACAAGATCGTCAGAAATCCTATGCGGATAAACGACGAAGGCCTATTGAGTTTGATATTGGTGACAGAGTAATGCTGAAAGTGTCACCATGGAAGGGAATCATACGATTCAGAAAGAGCGGAAAGTTAAGTCCGAGGTTTGTCGGACCTTTCAAGATAATGGCACGGGTTGGGGAAGTCGCTTATCGGTTGAAGTTGCCTGATGAGTTAAGTGGGATTCATCCTACTTTCCATGTATCACACTTGCGAAAGTGTTTGGCGGATGAATCGGCTCACGTACCACTTACTAACATCGAGGTTGACAACAGCCTTAATTACATCGAAGAACCCGTGGCCATCCTTGATCGGAAGGAGAAACGTTTACGTAATAAAGTTATCCAATTGGTTAAAGTCCAATGGAAGCATCGAAAGGGATCGGAAGCCACTTGGGAAACGGAGAAGGAAATGAGGGAGTCGTACCCTCATTTATTTGACTTACGATAGGTTTCGGGGACGAAACCTATTGTAAGGGGGGTAGACTTGTAACATCCCAAAAATAAAATGACAGTTATAATAACGGAATAAATGAACGAGGCATGGCGGGTCGGGTTGGATGGGTCAGCTGGCTATAAATAGCCTATGCCACCCTTTTTCTCTCATTTGCAACTTTTAGAGAGAGAAACCGTAGAGAGAGAAAGTTGGCGGATCGACCCGAGACTTCAGCAAAGTGTTACTCCATAACTCGTGAGAAGAACCTCCGGATCAGAAACTAGATTCAGGTAACGATCCGACCTAAATCTGAGTTTTAGTTCGTTTTTGGGTTTTTCGGGTTTTGGGTGAAAAGGTAAGGTTTGAACGGATGAAACTGAAAGATAATCATGGATTTGAGTTCCTTAATGGAAAACGAACGTTTTGAATGCAACAGGTTCGGGATCTTGACATGATCAGACCCGAATGCAAAAGTTAGGGTTTTTCGCGAAGAACAGGTCGTGCGCACTTAGCAAGTGCGCACGGAGCAGGTCCTGCGCACTTGCTAAGTGCGCAGGAGGCAGGGTGTGCGCACTTGCTAAGTGCGCAGGCAGCAGGGTCTGCGCACTTGCTAAGTGAGCAGGCAGCAGGGTCTACGCACGTGCTAAGTGCGCAGACATCAGAACTGGTTAAGTGAAGTCGGTATGTTAGAATGGTTAAACCGTTAGAGTCGGGATTGGTCTGATGTGTATTTAACTAATCAATTCATATCGGAAGTGACGTTGTTGGACCTTCGTTTAGGACAACCCGTATTAGCGTATCAGGTGAGTTCTAGAGCCCTCTTTTAAATGTTTTGTTAAATGTTTTGGGCTGGTGTGCATACTTACGAAATGATGTTTTAACGAAATGATGTTTTAATGAAACGATGTTTACGAAAGGAAAGGTTATGAAGTGTTTTTGCCAAAAAGGTTTACGAATGTTTATGAACGGTCTAAATGAGGAAATGTTTAATGAAAAGGGAAAGAGGTAAAGGTTTAAAGAAGTCATTACAAATCTAATCTGTCGAATGAATGGAATTGACGAATGAAGTCTGGGAATATGATTCCCAGCCTTGTGGTAGATTATGGACAGCGAGCCATAGTTACCATAAGAACAACAGGGCAGTGTCTTGGTGGCCTGTCGATGGTTTTGATGTTGTACAACTGGTAAGGGAGTAACGACGGTTACTCGGGTGATGACGATCATCCTAAGTGAATAAGGTAAGGGAAATCAATGACGGCGATACGTAACGGTTGATTCCCAAAGGAAAGATGCGTGTTGGGCAATGACGGCGATACGTAACGGTTGACCCAACGTAGTGAATGGTTGGGCAATGATGGCGATACGTAACGGTTGACCCCACGTAGTGAATGGTTGGGCAATGACGGCGATACGTAACGGTTGACCCCACGTAGTGTATGGTTGTGGCAATGACGGCGATACGTAGCGGTTGCCCACAACACCAAAGGTTCCTTCGGGGACACTGTGACGCGTAAAGTAAGACACGGATTTAGATAATAATGTATGACTTAAAAGAATGTTAAAAGTTTTAATGAACGATCCGTTTAACGGTGTTTATGATTATGATGTTGATGATGATATGGGTACGAAACCTTTTTAAAGATGTTAGATTATTACATGCTTTTGTGAAAGGTTTTACTAAATGAATGATACGTTTTTGGCAAATGTTGATGTTAAAGTTTTTATGAAATGCTAGAACTCACCAGCGTAGCTGACTTTTTAGTATGCACATTCAGGTTAAGGCAGGTATGGACGATGGACAGTGATGCTTGGCTAGCGAGAGGAGTTACCCGGCTGACTATGAAGACTGGCATCCTGTTATGTTTTAGTTATGATGTATTTACGTTTTAAACAATGTTTACGCTTCCGCATGTATGAACAATGATGACGTTATGTTTGAATGAAATTTTCTGCTGCGTTATTTGATATTCATGTTTAAGAACTATTTGTGAATGAGTAAATCCAACAAGTGGGGCCTCCTGGGTTTGGGGCCTTACACATCCCGATCGTTAGTGATTATCCGGAGGTATTTCCCGAAGATCTACCAGGTCTTCCACCGCATCATCAAGTCGAATTCCAAATTGAACTAGCACCCTGAGCGGCGCCTATTGCTCGGGCACCCTGTAGACTTGCACCCAGTGAATTGCAAGAGCTATCTACACAACTGCAAGAGTTGTTAGATAAAGGTTTTATTCGACCTAGCTCATCACCATGGGGAGCTCCAGTCCTATTTGTCAAGAAGAAGGACGGGACCTTCCGCATGTGCATCGGCTACCGTGAACTTAATAAAGTAACCAATAAGGACCGTTATCCTTTACCTCGTATAGAAGATCTCTTCGATCAACTCCAAGGATCAAGTTTCTATTCCAATATAGATCTTAGATCCGGTTATCATCAACCGAGAGTCCGAGACGGGGACGTCTCAAAGAATGAATTCAGGACTAGGTACGGCCATTACGAGTTTATGGTCATGCCTTTCGGACTGACCAACGCACCCGTGGTGTTCATGGACCTCATGAACCGTGTGTGTAAACCCTACCTCGATTAGTTCATCATCGTTTTCATTGTTGACATCCTCATCTATTCTAAGAACAAGGAAGGACATGAGTAGCACGTACACTTAATCCTTGGATTGCTGAAACAAGAGCAATTGTATGTCAAATTCTCTAAGTGCGAATTCTGGATTCGCGAAGATTCAATTTCCAGGACATGTAGTCAACGAGAAAGGAATACATGTCGACCCATCTAAAGTAGAAGCCATCAAGGATCAGACAGCACCGATGACTGCAACAGAGGTGCGACAACTTCTAGGATTGGCTGACTGCTACCGTCAATTCATTAAGGAAATCTCAAAATATTGCTCAACCTCTCACTACTCTAACTCAAAAAGGGTAAACCCTATAACTGGAGCGAAACTCAGGAATCTGTATTTCAGCTGTTGAAACAGAAACTCTGTAGTGCACCTATCCTAGTCTTTCCTGAAGGAACGGATGACTTCGTAGTGTATTACAATACCTCTATTCGAGGTCTTGGTTGTGCGTTGATGCAACGCGAAAAGGTTATCACATACGCTTCCCGTCAATTGAAAGCTTATGAGAAAAACTACACTACCCATGACCTAGAATTGGGAGATGTAGTGTTTGCGTTGAAAATCTGTAGACATTACTTGGACGATACCAAATGCACGATTTACACCGATCACAAGAGTCTTCAACACATATTCGAACAGAAGGAGTTGAACATCCGACAACGCCGTTGGATCAAACTTTTGAACGACCATGACTGTGCTATCAAGTATCATCCATGCAAGGCTAACGTAGTAGCTGGTGCCCTAAGCCATAAGGACACCAAACCTAAACGAGTTCAAGTATTACAACTTACTATTCACCCCTGATTACCTGACCAAAATCCGAAGTGCTCAACTCGAAGCTCTTAAAGAGGAAAACCTACCGTTAGAAGCTACACGCGGTATGGAAGGACAAATGGTAGTCAAATCAGATGGCATTCGCTACGTTGCAGAGTGAATATGGGTTCCAGTGTATAGGAACTTAAGAGGACTGGTTATGGATGAAGCTCACAAATCTTAATACTCTATTCATCCAGGTTCCAACAAGGTGTACCATGACCTAAAGGTGCTATATTGGTGGCCAAAGATGAAGGCTGATATAGCCACCTATGTGAGCAAGTGCCTGACTTACGCAAAGGTCAAAGTGGAATACCAAAAGCCTTCTGGTCTACTTCAACAACCAGAGATCCCAATGTAGAAATGGGAACAAATTCCTATGGACTTCAAAACCAAACTACCCCGAACTCCTAGCAGATGCGACACCATCTGGGTGATCGTCGATCGTATTACTAAATCCGCTCACTTCTTAGCCATCAAAGCAACTGACAAGATGGAGAAACTTACTCGTATTTACTTGAAGGAAGTAGTCTCTCGGCACGGAGTGCCAATCTCTATCATTTCGGATCGTGATGCATGATTCACCTCTCGTTTCTGGCAATCGTTACATAAAATTTTAGGCACGCGTCTAGATATGAGCACAACATACCATCCTCAAACTGATGGCCAGTCGGAACATACTATCCAAACTCTGGAGAACATGCTACGAGCTTGTGTGATTGATTTCGGTAACACTTGAGAGTCTCACCTACCGTCGGTGGAGTTCTTCTATAACAAAAGTTATCACACTAGCATCAAGGCAACTCCATTTGAAGCACTATATGGATGAAAATGTCGTTCTCCTATTTGTTGGGCCGAGGTTGGGGATAGTCAACTTACAGGTCCTGAACTCGTACTTGAAACTTCTGAGAAAATCGTTCAAATTTAAAACCGTATGGCGGCAGCTCGTGATCGTCAAAAAAGCTATAACGATAAGCGTCGTAAATCATTAGAATTTCAAGTAGGCGACATGGTCCTATTGAAAGTCTCACCTTGGAAAGGTGTAATCCTTTTTGGGAAATGAGACAAACTCAACCCTCGTTATGTTGGACCATTCAAGATAGTGAAGAGAATTGGCCCAGTAGCGTACCAACTGGACCTACCTGAAGGACTGAGTGGTGTACACGATGTCTTTCATGTCTTGAACTTGAAGGAATGTCTAGCAGACGAAACACTTTCAGTTCCTCTCGAGGAACTACACATTGATGAACAGTTACGTTTCATCGAAGAACCTATGGAAATTATGGATAGGGAAGTCAAAACGTTAAAGCACAGTAAAGTCCCTATTGTCAGAGTTCGTTGGAACTCGAAACGCGGACCGGAATTCACGTGGGAATGCGAGGATCAGATGATTCTCAAATATTCTAATCTGTTCAAGCACTCCGCGTCAAATTCTTAAAGTACTATTCTAATTTTTGGGACGAAAATTCTTTCAACTAGGGGATGATGTGACACCCTAGAAAATTTTTTATTATTATTTAATTTTCGGGATGAAAATTCTTTCAACTAGGGGATGATGTAACAATCCGACTTTTCAAGATTAACACCGTTAGCAATATCCAGTTAAACCATAACCCAGTTAACTCAATCTTAAACCCAAGGGACCAATTCTGTCAATATTTAATGTTAAATTACGGGGACCAGATCTGGAATTAGCCTAAAGTGAAGCATGTTGACTCTGAAAAGTCAAAATCAAATGATTTTGCTTCTGCTAACTTTTTGAAGTCAAACTCGTGATGATCTAGACCCAAATTCAAATCCATAACCGAATAATTGTCCAAATTCGTAACTGTAATGCATGTAAATGACGAGTTCGATCATCATTGTAGCATTTAACATCACTATTACATGCGAATTAATCCTATTAACTCCCTCAAACCCGTAACCGTCGACTTCTAAGCATGAAACCATCAAATTCGTTCGTTTCGATCATTCACTCTGCAATTGAACGCCTGCGCATCTCACCGACACTCTTCAGAACCTGTTACACCATCCAATCCGATCGAAAACGAAGCCTGTGTCGCCGGAGATAAAGCCACGCTAGTCACGACTGACTTTTTATCGATCACCATCAATCCGATAGCGTGCAAGGTAACTAATCACTTCCACAGTTACGTTTTCACTCCTAGAATCAAAGCCCTATGATGATTTGGGGTTATATCATCAGTTCAATCAAAATTCAGGTTCTAGGGTTCACGATTAACCGATTTAGTCGAACCCTACCTTAAAACGTGTTTTAATGCAATTAACTTATACCCTTAGACTCGTAATGATCTTTGTAATGAAAGCCCCATATCAATTTAACCTTATAACATCGAATTGATCTTGATCCGAAATTTAGGGTTTGTTCATATACGGATTTGGGGTTTTTGATCTTAGACTCATTTTAAATCCAATTAAAACATGTGACTAGTTTCGTAATCTCTTACTGATCAAAAGCCCTATGCTAATTCGATCTTTCAATATCGAATTTATGATGAACGAATTCTAGGGTTCTTTACATTTTTGGTTTGATCGAACCCTAATCTAATCGCCACCTAAACCAAATTAAATCACATGGTTTAACTCACAATCCCTTGCTGGTTGAAAGCCCTATGATTTCAGCATCTGTTAATATAAGAGTTTGTCAATTCGATCTTGTATTTTGATCTAGGGTTTCGGCAATTCAATCTGTAATTTAACGAGCCTAAACCTAATGATTTTGCAATTAAACTCGTCCACAAGTTCGCTTACCACTGACGAACCAAACCACTTTGATTCCTTGGTCATCCGTAATCGAATTCTAAGGATTTGAGGTTGGATTCGGGATCAGATCGCATGGGGGGAAGAACACACGACTGTTGAGGATTAAAACCCATTTGATCTGGGTTCTATTGCGATTCTCTAGCGAGCTGGAGTGGTTAAGTCGGTGTGTTGGTGTAGGTGAGACCCGGGTTCAAACCTCACATGCACCATTTATTTTTCTAGCCACTTTTGAGACTATATTTTTATATAAAAAATGTTCTAATATTATTATATTAATATATTAAAGTGTTTTATACCCGAAAAACAACCGTAGGCTCGGTTTTGAATTTATAACCTATTTTTATATTAATTATCTACTTTTAAAATAATATATTTATATTATTTTCAACCCCAACTTCGAATAAAATAATATGTTTATATTGTTTTCAACCCGTGACTCATATCATAAAAGAATATATATTTTTATATTATTTCGCCTCGTTTATAAACCTCGTGTATCATTTTCAAACTAATAAATAATATAATTATTTATATTATTTACCCATGTTTATATACTTAAATAAAAATAATATATTTATTATTTTTTCCACGATATTTATTAAATGTGAAATTCTCTAAACTTAAAAATAACTTATTAAGTTATATTAATTTCTTAAGCCATTATTATAGGCACAAACGTACGAAACTATTTGTTTTATTAATATTATTCGTATTCGAGACATTCGACGTGTAACGCATAATCTTAATTATTAAATTAAGAAATCCTCATTCTCGTGGACACGTTCGTCTACTTGTTGGTCCTACACATGTTTTAGGACATTCAAATCTTCCGTGTCGTCGTCACAAATCCCATATATCCCTAACTTATGTGTTTATAATTCTAGGGCATACGTAAGTCATGCAGGCTAACACTTGAGGTTTTAAATCTCATACTTGTGTGATACTACCTACTACGCAATGCAGGTGAGTTTCACGGCCCCTTTTTACTTGTTTTACTATTGGGGGAGAAACATGCTTACACACAAACATATTTTACTTGTTTTCTTGTTGAGGAGAAACAAACATGTACACAAACTATCATACTTTTACTTGTTTTCCCCGTGGGGGAGAAACAGGTACGCAGACAAACATTATGTTACATGTTTTTCCCGTTGGGGGAGAAAACATGACACAACTATTTTAGATTATTGTATTTCATATGTTATTACTGTTGAGGCTAAGCGTGACACACTATCACAAAAAGTCCTCATCATACATCGAACCGTTAATATGGATCTTAGCGAGGTAATGTTTAGTAGTACTACTGGGTTTGACAAGCCCCACTCATGTTAGTCGCGCTAACTCGATTGGAGATCGAATGGGTGAAATGTTAGCCTACTCACATTTGCCAGAGTTGATAGACCTGGCAGGAGGCATACAAACACAAACAGTCAGCTTCGGTTGCGAACGCTTTAGTAAGACATGAACGTAGGCTAGCTATCTATAGATATACATATTGAATGTACATAATCTAGCAAACACTCTCTTATTATAAACTTGAAACCTGTGAACTCACCAACCTCGTGTTTACACTTTTTCTTACATGTTTCTCAGTTTTGGCACAGGTTGCACACTTAGGACATGCATGGAGTCCTACTGTCATATCATTCATTTCAAACATTTTAAACAGTTTACTTATTTATTAAATGACGCTTGTTGCGTGTAATTACTTTTGATTTCATATTAACGTTTACGCTTTCGCATTAACTCTGAACATTTATGTTATGACTTTTAAGTCCCATATAGTGTCGTTTGATGTAACTAATGACTGGGATCCTGGTGTGTCACCTTCCAAATGTTAAAACTCCGTTAGTGGAATTTGGGGGTGTGACATGTGTAACCATGTGTGGTGTGTATTTGTTATGAATATGATGATTTGTTAGATTATTGTTATATGTTATGTGAGTTGTGTGGGATGCATGTGCATCCGATGTGCGTGAAGGTAGAAATTTAGTGTGAGTATGATGGGAATGGTTTAGAATCCGAGCAGTGATGTTGACCACCAAATTGCAATTGATCACCGTGATTTGGCAGTCTATGATTACTCTCATATTCTGAATTTGTACCCATAGTAATCACTCTAGCGTTCTATCTTGAGTAGGATTAGGTGGTTAAGACAAAGCATTTAAGAACGGTCAGGCGTGATGCTCTTGCTAGAGGGAATGCAGAACGACCAGTCAAGACGACGACTGATGCAGGTGAAACTGCTAGCAAAACGGCAGTAGTGTTGGCGCTTCTCGTGCCAAGTGTAACTAAAGCTTCGATCGGTGACATACCGCGTGGAGCTATGATTGGAAAGATGAGATGGAAAGCGAGAGTAGTGCCGGCTGTACGTGATTTTCTTCCAGGATGTGGACCTACACAATTGAGAGATCGACCACGTGCGGTGGTTAAGAGAGCTTTGTTTCAGGAGGAACCAGAGGAGGACACGCCAGTTACACCTGACGTGGTCTAGGAGTGATTAAGTGAGCAGTACTTAGGATGCTCGGTTGCTTGATGAGTTGTGTGAGAGATCCCGGGGAGATTTGACACTTTGATTGATTAGTCGTTTACATGGTGGGATGCCTAGTTCAAATATTGACTAGTTGATTTTGACATTGATTACGAGTTATACCGCGGGATGATTTGAGTGTGATTAATGATAGTTGTGTTGGTGAGAGTGTACTATGGTGGATACAATGTTAGATTTAATGCGATATTGTGTGATTATGTGATTACCTTTTGAACAACTTGAGTTCATATTAAATGTAATTTTTGTTGTTGTGCTAAAGCATGGTTAATTAGTTTGTATGAGTTTTGAAATTTTCTGTGTCTACAATATTAAGGTAGTGTCACCTATGTGCTAATGATCATGTGAGGTTTGGAGTGCAATGGGCGTATTGCACTTTGTGTGAATGTGCAGGACGGGGTCCTGTGAGAAATTATGGTTATGTACCTTGTGTATAGGTACAAAGGTTCAGGACGAGGTCCTGTGAGGATCTATGATTTATAAATATTATGTGTGTAAAATATTAGGGTGATGTCTTGTGTCTAGACTGATTAATGTGTTATCCTGAACCATCGGTATGACCCGCTTGGGTAAATAAAAAAATAGGGTTCATTGTGTATGTGTGTGTGTGACTATAAATGTCGAGGTCATATTGTACACATGTAGATTTGCTTTGGTCTAGCTAATTGTGTGTATGCACTTGTGCAAGTTAGAAGGTGGGGATACCAGTAAGTGTGTAGGACATTGTATGTTCTATAGTTTCGTTGTGTCGGTGTGTGTCCTTGGAGTACACGCTTAGTCGTGCATAGGACGGGTAGTCAGTGTGCCCAGGAATAGTATTTCTATCTTTATGATTTTCTCAACGAGGATACATCCAAATGATACGAGGAGTTTTGGACGTCATTCAAGACAGTCAGCGAGGTGCTCTTACGAGATGCCTATACTTATACCTTGGAAAATTCGGAGCACGAAGCCAAGAAGCGGAGCGGTGAGAGTTGATGATGAAAGTGTTATGTAGACGCTTGATCGGAAATAGTTACAACGGGATCAAGGTGATGAAGCTAGAGACTTCGGCACGAAGTGACAGTAGGGACTCCATGGAATGCGTCCATACGAAGAGTTTTGTCAATGTTGGATACAAGAGGGGCAGGAATGTTTTCTCGGAACGAGGCGGTGGATAACTGAGACTTATGACAGGACGGACTTAAAGTTCATACTCGGTGAATGAGACACGATAGGTGATCGCATAGTAGCGATATGGCAACAACAAAGAGAGCGAGATAAAGGGAAGACAAGTGTAGGATTGCACATAAACAACTGAGAAGGAAAGGCCTACGCTGGCAAACTTATGACTGGTTAAAAGAGAGCTCCGGTGGGGCATTCTAGTAAGGCAAATGTTTTGTCTATCGTAACAAATATACGGTGAAGGGTGAGCTTTCGAGGACACAAAGAGCGGGCGACAATAACTCTACTGTTGAGAGTTAAGTGCTTACTTAAGAGACGTGTTGAACACAGGATGAGGGAGTAAATAGATACCATGATAAAGAGATTTGGTGGAGGTCAGTGTAGCTATGCACAAGCTCCTAGATATCATCGGGGAAGAGCAGAAGTAATACCCTTATGAGTAGATGGTGGGCTTGAGATTCGGAAATCATCGCAGGATGACGATTAAGGTATGGAGCCTACTTGGGAGGGTGACCGTCAGAATAACAAGATCATTAGGACTATGCAAGAAAGGACGGTACAGGTGCATAGGGCGAATCAAGAAAGGGTGATAAGTACGCGAGAAATTGTGATATCATACCAATTGAGTATAAGATGAAGGGCGGGTAATAAAGGAATATATAGGTGATCCTACAAATCCCCAAAGGAAAGTGAAAGCGGGCAACGAATGAGACTTTCCTCGAACGTCAGGGATGGAGACTGCGTATAAAGGAGGTGACCTTGACATGATGTGCGAAAGAGAGGAGTTGGTGCAAAAATAGAAATTGATAGATACGCAGTGTTGGGTTATGCCGACACAGGATTCGAGAACGAATCCTCTTTTAAGGAGGGTAGACTTGTAACATCCCGAAAATTCATATGCTTAAGGTTCGGGTTAGTGAGTAACCCGAGCCCTTTTATTAAAAATAAAAGGAATGATAAATATTTTGTAAGTGTGCGTTTAACTACCGGGAAGGACACAATGAGTCGTTTAAAGGATAGTTCAGAATCTATACGCATGAGATGAAAGCGCGGGAACCCGGAATGAAATTAGTGGTGATATATAACCCATCTATTCTCCAACCCTAGGGCCAATTGGGACCCTAGGTGTGCTCGACGGCCAGGAGAAAGCGCATGAGGAAGGAACGACGATAAGGAGGCGATCCGACAACAAGTTCCAACAGCGCGACCTCCCAACTCCTTCAAGGTAATTTCAATTTATATTTCTCTATTTCACTTACGAGTATGTGCATGGGATTGTGGTTTAGGGTGCCATAGGATGCCTATGCTCCGGGTAAGGGGAGTCGGCCGATAGCGGCTGTAGATGTGGCTGGAAGAGACGAGTACCCGCCGCAACAGTGGTTATCGGTAGCATGAGACGAAGATGGGGGTTTAAAGGAGTGACGATCAGGAAAGACTAAGACGGCAGAGGTTACGGGACCGGTGACAGCTTCTGTGAGAGCGGGCGGCGATGGCATCTAGGCTGGGGACGGCTGTGGTTGTGCGACAAGTAACCGGCGGCAACCGAAGATTCTCACAATGGCAACAACGGTGGTGCATGGCGGCCGGCTAGTGGTGGAGAATGACAAGGTGTTGATGGGTTAGAGAGAGCAAGCCAAGGACGTCTATGGGGTGTGGTTAGGGTGTGTAGGCTCGGCAATGAGAGTTGGGATAACATGATCATGATGGTGGTGCTCGGTGAGCAAGGTGGTTGCTGTGGCGGCGCACTGTGGTGGCGAGTGAAGGGAGATGAAGACATGGACGAGTCCGGCGTGTAAGAAAGCTTAGCTAGGTGTGGCTTTATGGGGAGGCATCGGAGGCAGGGCATGGAGGTGTACGGTGAGGAGTGAAAGGATGACGTGATGATGGTGGTGGCCGCATCCCGATTCGGGTCGCATTGTTGTCACGCGTGTACGGGATATCCGGCTCTAGTACGTGAGTAGCCATGGGGCAAGGGTTCTTGCATTCGTGTGACAGCATGAAAGACCCGACTCGTGGATGCGCGTTCCGAAGTGTTAAAACTTGTATGGCGACGTTGGGGGATAGGGTGTGCATGCCTCATGTTAATGTATGAATGAGACCTAGTCAAGACATTTGAATTCTTGTTTAGCAGGTCACTAACAACCCAGTTCGGGTAAATACGTAAGATTGTGGGTTGATTGGGATGAAGAGAATGAGCAGATAAGACTGAGTATCGGGATTCTTTATTTGTACAACATAGCTTTAGAACATGTTTTGATCTTTTGATCACGCTTTTGTCAGGTCTGGGATTCGAGCGTCGACGGACGAGTTGCAGAACAAGGACAGAGACTCAGCATAACCGGTGAGTTTCTAATCCCCCTCTTTTAAATGTTTTACTGTTTTGGGGCTATCGTATATACATTCACGTGGCGTTAATATAATTAATCATGTTAAGGGTTTCGGGTTCTAACCCGACGTGCTTTGAGTCTAAAATGAGTATTAAGAGTCGTAGGGACAATGGTGTGCTAAAGTCGGATCGGGGAGAGTCGGGCTTTAAGTTAAATGCCCATGATTTTATGTGTGAGTCAATGATATGGTTGGTTAGTGTGTGATGTGTTAAGGGCCGAACGGGAACGGTTGTGCCCGGTAGTAAAGGCTAATGAATTTATGATATTAAATGCGATGTTCTAGGGTTATGTGTGAGGTGTGTGTAATTAATGAGTCATATGTATACGATGTGATATTACGTGTTTATATTTATGTGTCGGGTTTGCCTCGTTGTCCATGTGGCACGGAAAACGGGATCGTGAAGGATGAGGTCCTTCGGGAAGTCACCAAAGGTGACAGTTAGTTGACAGGGGAATGATGAACTCGGGGTGTGTTGATCGCCCTGACGAGGGTACAGTGATGAGGTATGTGGTTGCATGCATATACATATATGTGTTAATTTGCATGCTAATGTTTAATTGTATTTACTGTGTATGAGCTAGTGTTATTGTGACGTGTTGAATGGTGACGTGTAGGGTTAGAATGACCGTTGAGTCAGGACTTGTGACGTGACATGCATAAGAGTCATGTCAGTTATTTGTGAGAGCCTTGGTGAAGGCCGGATGTGTTAGTGTTCTAGGGCATGTTGTGTTAACCCAGAGTCGGGTCAAGGTGTACTTTTAGATACGAGTTGTTTGCATAGTATGTAGAGTCTATGCTGCGGTGATGGTAAGCTAAGGTCGTTATTACGTATGTTGGAAGTACGGGTGGAGTCTTGGGTAATAAACAGTTACAGGTGTCATGGGGTGACACGGAATTGGTCCTTCATTAATAAAAGGGAAATCTTATTTTACAAGGACCGGAGGGTCTGAATGAATTAAACCAAAGAACTTGGTCTGGTGGTTTTTCTTTAAGTTAAACAATTAGAACTCACTCAGCGTAGCTGAATTTGTGTGTACGTTAGATTGTTTTGCAGGTAAGCGTTGAGTTGGCATATGGCGTTACTCGGATCGGTGAGCGGGCATTCGTAAGGTAAACCTAAGGACAATAAATGATCATAAATGTTTTTAGAAAGACTTTCGCTGTAGATTTAATTACAATAAATGTGTTTTTAATGAATATGACCCGTTATGAGAACCAACTGTAGGATGCCCGAGTTGGGGTCTTACATGATCAAAAGCAAGGAGGAGTCGAGAATGATGGCCGATATAGAAGAAACGTTTGAGACTCTAAGGACAACGAACATGAAATTAAACCCAAGAAATTGTTCATTTGAGGTGGAAGACGAAAAAATCTTAGGAGTGGTAGTAGCCAAGGAAGGAATAAAAGCAAACCTGGACAAGGTAGGAGCGGTTTTGAACATGGGCTCGCCCAAAAGTATAAAAGATGTGCAAAGATTGAATGGGAGGTTTATAGCGCTAAACAGGTTTTTGTCACAATCCGCAGATAGATCTACACCCTTCATAGATACTCTCCGGAACTGCCTAAGAAAGAGTAATTTCTCGTGGACAAGCGAAGCTGAAGAAGCATTCTAGGCAATCAAGAAGCATTTGGGTAACTTACCAGCATTAGCCACCCCGAAGCCTGACGAGACCCTCACCATGTACCTAGATGCATCCTCCACAATGATAAGTTTGGTATTGATGGTAGATAGAGAGGGTGTACAAACACCTATTTATTTCTTGAGCCGGACACTAAAAGGCCCGGAGGTACAGTATCCCGCGATGGAGAAACTGGCATTAGCGCTCATACATGCCGCCCGGAGGCTAAGAAGATACTTCCAATCCCACACGGTACAAGTCCTCACAGAAAAGCCCATCCAACAGGTATTGAGAAAACCAGAAGTGTTAGGACGACTAGCCAAATGGGCGATAGAGCTGGGCGACCATACTATTGAATACAAACCAAGGACGAGCATCAAAGGCCAAGTCGTAGCGGATTTTTTAGCAGAGATCACAGAGATGGAGGACAATGAAGAAGGAAAGGCGCCGGGAATGGCTAAAGCAGAAACAGATAAAGGAGAAAACCAAAAAACAGATAAGTGGATTCTGTTCACCGACGGAGCCTCAAATCAGGAAGGACGAGGTGCTGGATTGGTTCTGACAAGTCCAGAAGGAGTGTAACTTACCTATGCTATCAAACTGGATTTCCCTGCAACCAACAACGAAGCTGAGTATGAGGCATTATTAGCAGGATTGCGGTTAGCCAAGCGAATGAAGGCTACAGTAGTAGAAGCATGCGTGGATTTATTACTTATAGCCAATCAGATCAATGGAGTATACGAGGCAAAATAAGACATAATGGAGAAATATTTAAAGCAAGCCAGAATGTTAATGGATAGCATAGGAAAGGTTGAAGTCACACATGTGTCGAGAGGAGGTAATAAGAAGGCTGACACACTAAGCAAAATGGCAAGTGTAGCTTTTGACCACTTGGCAAGAGAAGTAAAAGTGGAAGTCTTGACAGCCCCTTCAACCCAGGGGGAAGAGGTATTACAGATCGAAACAGAAGAAAGGACTACATGGATTACTCCCATACAGCACTACCTAGAGAAGGGAACACTGCCTAAAGACAAGGGAGAGGCCAGAAAGTTGCAACTGAAAGCCTTACAATATGAAATGATAGGAGATGTTATGTACCGGAAGTCATAACTAGGACCATCGATGAAGTGTGTAGATGAAGAGGAAGCCAGTTACATAGTAAGAGAAATCCATGAAGGAATCTGTGGACTTCATGGAGGACCGAAGACCATAATGGCTAAAGCAATGAAGGCAGGATATTACTGGCCAAACATGTATCGTGAAATACTCAAGGAAATTCATAAATGCGACGATTGTCAAATTCATGCACCGGTAACCAAGCAACCCAAGCAGGATCTACTACCCATTAGTACCTCATGGCCATTCCAAAAATGGGCAATAGACACTGTGGGACCGTTCCCAGAAGCACCCGGGCGTCTAATATTCCTAGTAGTTGCTATCGACTACTTCACAAAATGGATAGAATAAAGCCACTAGCAAGCATCACAGGCCAACAAATGAAAAGATTTGTATGGGAAAATGTGATTTACAGGTTTGGATTGCAAAATACTGACCATAGCATCATCTAACTTACTAGAAAAACGGGTAGCCTCTCCAGTAACATGTTCCAAATCAGACTCAGTTCTGGCAACCTGAAGTTCAAGAGCGGCATTGTCACGAAGAAGGTCAATCTTTTGGCATTTATCCTCAGCTAGCTCACGAGTAATCGTTTCAACACGTTGTGAAGAAGAATGTTCCAAATCGGACACCTGGTGATATAGGTCAACACCAAGTGTAAAGTTATTCGAAAATAGCAGGCAAAGACGATCTAAATAGAAGAAGCCGGAGATGACGACGGAGGAGTAGAACCAGCATTGGAAAACACATGGTGCAGAAACTCCCGGGCAGAAGAACCCACAAGAAGGAAAAGGAGTAGGTGGAAGGGTACAAGGAAAATATGGTGTAGAGGAACAACCAGCAAAAGACAAATCATCGACTACAGACGGTGCGTAAGGAGGAAACCCAATGATAGGGGGTAAAGAAACAATAGTTGTAGATGTAGCCCAAGAACGGTGGACTGACGATGGGGTAAATTCAGTCAATGAAGAGGGAAAACCAGCAGATAAACCCAAGAAAACAGGAATGGGCTCAGAAGGACTCATTGGTATAGGATCAAGGCTAATACAAGAAGTCATGGGTAAAGATTGTTGAGGGGCATGGTCAGAGCTATCGGGAGAACATAAACGAGATTGATCAGAAACACTAGAAACTTTGTTAAGTTTGGTAACTGGAATAGGAGGACCCCGACGAGAAGAACTGACCGGAAAAGGAGGAGGATTCTTATAAGCACTCCGAAGACGAAGTTGAGGTCCAGCCGGTTCCAAGGAGGATCCTTGATGTATTGCAAAATACATCTATTTATCGTTTAGAGTTTTTATAATTTTCGTATAGTTTCGTTGCATTTTCGTAGTTAGATTAGTTCCTTTTGATAGTTTGTGTTTGTGCAGGTCCCGGTTGCTGAAAGGAGCGAAAAAACAGTCAAAATATGCTGAAAAGAGTAAACGGTTGGAATCGGGTCGAGTTGGAGCTGAACGGGAACGGAAAATAGAGAAAATCTGACCGAAACAGGTTTACGCGCCACGCGACACCCCTGAGGAAGGAGGATATGCGCAACACGTAGCCTTGGAATTGTAATGCCAAGTAGTGAAGGCGCCGCGCCACGCGACGCCTAGGTGGTATACCTGTCGCGCGACGCGACGGGTGTTATTTTCGGCCCAGTTTGTTGCTGCTACAGAATTGTTGCTGCAAATCATATATAAACATCTTAAAGTTAAAGTTTAACCGAGTTACGAAGAGGGTTTCTTGAGGGCGAATTTTGCAGCAAGTTTTAGGATTTTTGAAGCATTCTAACTCGCGGGAATCACTCGGTTGAAGACGGAAGCTTAGGAAAGAAGAACATTCGGGTTTTATCATCCGGTTTTCCTTATTCTTGTGTTTTCATTCTTTTGATCATGAATTCCTTTGTCAAACATTATGCTTTGATTTTTATTACCATGATGCTTGGCTAAAACTCTTGAACTACCTAGATTAGATGAAAGATTGAATAAAGTTTGGATTTTTATGGATTTTATTGTGTTTATGGATTAATCTCAAAAGTAACAAACTTTGGAACTTCTAATTTGGTGCATATGCGTATCTAGCTTTGATTGTTGATTGTTTACTGTTTTACACAAACTTTGGTGAATGTCTTTCATGTAATGGGTTTGTGTTGATTATCGAGTCTTTGTGGGTTCGGGAATCTTTGGGTAAATTGGCCACTAGCCTTAAAAACAGTAACTAAAATACAATTAAAACTAGGTTTTCTGCTTAACTTGTCGCTGAGAGGCTCGAGTTTGTTAGAAGGTCACGGTTTAACATATAGCTAAGATAGGTTTTGAGAGAAGCCGGTCTTAGTTCCCTAGTCATTCTCGTGTTTGTTAAACCAAGTTAGAACCCATAGTTGCCTTAGACTTCCGTGCTGAGAGGTAGGTTGTCATGTTAGGGCACTTTTAGAGACGTTAGAGGACTGAGAGGAAGTCTAACAACCGGTGTTCATAACGGCTTCGTAGAGTCTCCTAGGTTTCTTCCTGAGAAGGGTCGGGAGGTCTCAGGTCGGATTTCTTAGGGTTTAGTACACAAAGATCCTGGTTCCATAGCACTTTAATACCATTAGAAAGTCCATTCCTAAATCAATCCGGATTCTAGTCTAGGTAGTCATTAATCTCTACTGAATTCAACCTTAATCTATTTCGTACTTTAGCTTAGTTAATTTTAAATTCAATTCTAGGATTTTTAGTAAAAACCCCCCCTCAAATAATAAAAATGGTTAGTGTCGTGTCCGTGTCAGTCTAGGTCTAGATAGAGTCGTTAGCGTAATTTAACAGAGTCTCGTGGGTTCGATATCCGGACTTACTTAGCTTTACTAAAGTCGATCGGTTCACTTGTCGGTTAGTAGTAGTGTAGTTTAAGAGAGTCTAGAGTATTACTTAGTGTCTAGATCCAGGATAATTTAGTTTACTTTTACTAGATTACTTTTAGCACATCAAGTTTTTGGCGCCGCTGCCGGGGACTCTTGGCAATTGCGTTAATTACTTTATTTGGGCTTATTTGATATCTTATACGTGCTAATTGTGTTTGAGTCATAGGAGTCTAATTAGTCGTAGTTGTTTTATATTTTTGTTGAGTCTAGTTTTTTAGTCTACTTACTTGTTTGTTTTCCGGTTTTTCAGTGGATGCCCCATACGCGTTCGCAAGGACCTCCGCCGAAGCCGCCTACGGACAAGTCTTCTTTCTCGTCTTTTTCTCTAAAGGTTAGTACTCCTTCATCTTCATCTTTCTCCTTTTCTGACTCTACACCCCAATCATTACCACCAAGCTTTGACTTCACACCGAGGTCTTCACCCCATAGCTCCCCACCTACTTCCCGTCCTCCGAGTCCGCCACCCTATTTCCAAATGGCCAACAACCAAACTGTCCACCAACGCTCCACCGCGGGTTATACCACGAATTCACCCATCACCCTTCCCCAAATCACCAATGACAAGTCTTGGCAAATCCCGTCCTACATCATGACCGCCATTAACAACTCTTGTCAATTTCACGGTCGTGACGACGAGGATGCGCCCGCCCACATCAACCGTCTCACCTGCCTTTGCAACACCTTCGGCATCGAAGGTGTTAACCTTGATGCCCGCTATCTCCAAGTCTTCCCGTTTTCACTTGCTGGCTGCGCAGCCACTTGGCTTGATTCGCAGCCGGCTGGTACTTTTACCACATGGGCTGGACTTAGGGATGCCTTCCTAGCTAAGTATTTTCCACCTGCTAAGGCATCTCGCCTTCGTGATCAGATCCATTCGTTCCGAATGGAGTCTGACGAACCTTATCACTTAGCTTGGGAGAGGTTTCAAACCCTACTCTCACGTTGTTCCCAACACGGGTTGTCTGATTGGGCACTCGTAGAGAAATTCTACAATGGTCTCACCCCCGAGTGTAAGGCCCGATTCGACACCTCTGCAGGAGGCCATCTCATGGGTAAGAAATCGGTGGCCGACTGCAATGATCTCTTTGAGAGTTTTGCTCATGCTGATATCGATCATTGTGCTACCAGCAGGACTTCCATTCCTGTTACTAGTACTTCCTCAACCGCTCGAGGAGTAAACCAAGTTGGCTCGGATTCAAAGGTAGCATCTCAACTTGATTATATCACCAAAGAGTTATTAGAAATTAAGAAAAAGGTCGATAGGTGTGAGGTTTGTAGGGGAGGTCATGATACCGTAGATTGTCCAACACTTACCCTAGAACAGGTCGAGTACACCGCAGGTCAAAACCGAGGTCCCACTAACCCATTTAATAATAACTCTAACTGGCGTAGTAATAATAATTTCC
The DNA here is from genome assembly GCA_023525975.1 of Smallanthus sonchifolius. Taxonomy (NCBI): domain Eukaryota; kingdom Viridiplantae; phylum Streptophyta; class Magnoliopsida; order Asterales; family Asteraceae; genus Smallanthus; species Smallanthus sonchifolius. The sequence goes on along the minus strand of CM042029.1, from coordinate 27,875,995 downwards.
GCTCTTCCGGTAATCCCCCTGGTTTCCCATTAGGCCAGTATCAAAGCAGAGGGCCAGGTTTCTATTCAAGTGGGGGTTCGAATCAGCAGGGTCAGTTTGTTAGTGGGGGGTCAGGTTCAAATACAGGAGGTCAGTTCAATAGTGGGGGGTCAAATAATCGGGGTTTAAAAAATCAAGATTTGGGTAGTGGTCTAGACGAGATTAAAGCTATGCTATCCCAAATTCTAGTTAAGGACCAGTCCACCCAACGAACCTTAGAAGAACATGCTACCTACCTCAAGAATAACCATTCTAATTTCTTGGACCTTCAAAGGCAGGTCGGGGACATTGCACGCCAGCTGCAAGAACGACCTCCCGGTCAATTTTCGGGCAACACAAAGCCGAACCCGTCCGGCCAATTGAAGGCAATCTCGACCCGTAGTGGTAGGACCTTAGGAGAGGTAGTGATACCCAAGAGTGTAGAGGTAGAGGATGAGGAACCCGTAGATGAGGAGATTGAGATGGAGATTCCCGGTAAAGTGCAATCTAGGTTAAACCCAGCAAGTACCGCACACACCGAGGAGCCTCAAGTCGAGAGTAGTGCACAGAAACGACCCAAACAAGTCATTCCATCACCCGTTCCTGATCTTTCCCGTGCCCCATACCCATCCCGTCTTAAAAACCAAACTTACTCCAAAGAGTACGGGAAATTCTTAGAGATCTTCAAGCAACTTAGGATCAATCTTCCGTTCATAGAAGCCCTTCAATCCATGCCTAAATACGCCAAATTCCTAAAGGACCTTTTAAAGCGTAAGGATAAGTTAGGAGAGGTCTCTAACATCCCTCTTAGTGGGGGGTGTTCCGCTATAATCTTGAACAAGGTCCCGGAAAAATTGACGGATCCGGGCCTTTTCACCATTCCATGCTTGTTCGGGAGTGATACCGAGTATAGGGCCTTAGCCGATCTAGGAGCGAGTATAAACCTCATGCCCTATTCCATGTACGAGAGGTTAGGCCTAGGAGAGTTGTCCCCTACTCGCATGTCGTTGTCCTTAGCCGATAGATCAGTGAAATACCCGCGTGGCATAGTCGAAAACCTTTTAGTTAAAGTCGACAAGTTCGTCTTCCCCGTAGACTTTGTCATTCTTGATATGGAAGCTGATGAGAGAGTTCCTATCATTCTAGGACGCCCATTCTTGCGTACCGCAAAGGCCATCATTGATGTCTTTGACGGTAAGATTACACTCCACGTCGGTGAGGAGAGAGTCACTTTTGAGGTAGCACGTTCCATGGAGCACCCCAGCGGTTCCGATGATCATAGTAGTCCTTGTCATTCGGTCTATTTCATAGAATCCTTCTTATCATGCGTAGACCATTGTTTTGATTATATTAGTGGAGCCGATCTAGTGGAGGAAGTTGTGAGTGAGATTGAAGAAGAAGAAGGAGAGTATGTCCCCAAAGTGTTAGAGTTGAGTGAGGTGAAAGTACACCCGTAGAGAAACCCACCCCATTAGAGCTTAAAGTCTTACCATCCCACTTAGAGTATGCTTTCCTTGGTGAGGGGTCAGATTTACCCGTCATTATTTCATCTAAGTTAGAGGAGGGGGAAAAGGGTAGGTTACTAGAGGTGTTGAGAGAGAATAGGGAGGCCATTGCATGGCGACTTTCGGACATAAAGGGCATAAGCCCCGCCTATTGTACCCATCGGATACTAATGGAAGATGAATATAAGCCGGTGGTGCAACCTCAACGGCGCCTTAATCCGAACATGCAAGAGGTTGTTAAGAAGGAAGTGCTTAAGTTGTTAGATGCCGGGGTGATCTACCCCATTTCCGACTCACCGTGGGTTAGTCCAACCCAAGTTGTCCCAAAGAAAGGTGGGATGACGGTGATCATGAATGAAAAGAACGAACTAATCCCGTCTCGTACTGTTACCGGTTGGCGTGTGTGCATCGACTATCGCAAGTTGAATGAAGCCACCCGGAAAGACCATTTCCCTTTGCCGTTCATTGACCAAATGTTGGAGCGTCTAGCGGGTCAACAGTTTTACTGTTTTCTCGATGGATTTTCGGGTTATTTTCAAATCCCCATCGCACCGGAGGATCAAGATAAAACGACGTTCACATGCCCCTATGGCACTTATGCGTATCGCCGCATGCCTTTCGGGTTATGCAACGCTCCGGCTACATTCCAAAGATGCATGGTTGCTATATTCCAAGACATGCTTGAGACTTCTATGGAGGTCTTCATGGATGACTTCTCGGTTTACGGTACTTCCTTTGATCAGTGTCTCCTTAATCTTGATAGGATGCTTAAGAGATGTATATAGACCAACCTTATGCTTAATAGAGAGAAGTGTCACTTTATGGTGACGGATGTCACACCCCAACCGACGGCGGATTATACGTCGGGGCGGACGCGGTTGTTCAATAACACAAGGTTGACTATTAAAGTTTAAATAATTTTATTAAATAACTTCAAGGTTCCAATACAAAGAATAAATCAAATACATAGCAAGAATACAAGTCTAATTGATTTAGCATTCTAGGTCCAAGCATCCTATATGATCACAATAAAGTCTCATGTTGTAGTACCTGAAACATGTGAAAGAATCTGTCAACTACAAAATAGTTGGTGAGATACAAAGGTTTTGACACAGTTTAACAAGTATTTGAAAAGAATTACAATTCACTATCATATATGCATTCTATAATGTAAGTATGAGAAAACAAGTATCTTAAACATTGTGCACATTCAATCCTCAACCAAGTTTAGGCATAACCCGCAGGTTACCCTTATAAGTCTCAAGTCTCAAAGTTTTGGTTTAGTAACAAACACCAAGGGCTCCCCCCGAAGGGTCAATCAATCAAGGTGGATTGGTCAAATACAATAGATCTATCATTGTTACCATAGGCTTGATCAAAGTTAATGAATATGCTAGTTTTAAGTTTAATCTAAAGCATACAAGTCTCAAGTTTAACATAAGAATAAGCATCTAGTCATAGTTTGTACAAGAACTGTATAAGTTTGAAGTTTGAACATGTTTCACCCCAAAAGAATGTAAATGAAAAGGGGGCTAAGTATACTCACTTGGATGATGACGAGTATCGACAAGACTAAGTGTTTGCAAGACTTGGGGAGGGAGAGTATCCTCACAATAAGCCTAGGAATATAAGTCTAAAGTTTCAAATAAAGAGTCTAAGATAAAGGATCTAGGATTCAAGATTTGACTAGGGTTCCAATGGGAGATGAGATTAATTGTGTTTATGGAGTTTAAATCAAGTTTAAAATAAAGGTTTTGAATAAATGACACAAGACTTGTATCTCAAAGTTTAATGAATTTATAGTTTTAGACTAGTTATAATTTAACATAAATCATTTTAGATTTATTTGAGTTTCTAAGTATTAACATTTATAAATTAACTTGTAAATAAATAAGTTTAAATAAATAGTAATGCTTACAAGCTTATAAGATATTAAATAGCATTCCCTTTAATGGTTATATCTTAATTAATAGTCAATAAATATTTTCAAAGTCTAAAAGCAAACCATAAGTTTATAAGGTTTTTTAAATAGAGATTTTATTGGTTTATGAGTTTATAAGGTTTACGGGTTTCCAAGGTTTTAAAGTTTCTAATTTATACAGTTTAAAAATCTATAACTATTTAGAAAAGTAAAGTATAGTTACTTCTCTTGTTATATATATATATATATATATATATATATATAATTTTAAGTTTCTGATTTCTTTTTGAAGATTATACTTTTATAAAAGTTTATAAACAATACGTCTTAAATTAATAGGTATATAAATTTTATGAACATGTAAAGACTCATAAGTTTATGTTTTCTAATTAATATGAAAGTTATATAACCTTTTCTAAAGAAAATTCATATAAATTTTCTATTTAAAGGATTTATTTAAAGTTTTAAAACGAATAAATCTATTTATTGTCGGGAGTAAGATAAATTAACTTCTAATTAAAGTATAATTTTTATAAAGTTTATATTTATCTTTCTTTTATAATTTTCAAGGGATTAAAACTATTTTTAAAGCATATACCATTACAAGTTTAAACTAAAATAAATTAATTAAAATATCTCGGAATTTAACCAGTGTAAATAAAATTTATTTTTAAGTTTATAAAAACTTTACAGAATTTATAAAAATTAATAAAACTGTTATAAAAGGCTAAAAGAATAAGGAGGGGCAAAACCGGGTTCCCTGGACTCGAACTCGGGTCTGGGGCCGGGTCTCCAACACACAAACACATACTGACCATCCTGACTACGGGTTCGTTAGTGTATAATCTGAAAAAGAAAACTTATAAACACAAGCTCAAATCATCCCCAATTTGGTATGAACCCTAGAAATGAAATCATCCTAATGCGGATCGAATAACCCTTTGTTTATGAAATTAAACATAGGGCTTTTAATCCTCTCGTGAAATCGATCAAGATGCATACAAATGTTACCTGATTTGAAGTCGAGATGGGTGAGAACGAGCTTGGGTTTCGGCCGACGGTTCCACTGGTTTGAATGGCGAATGCAGGTTTGAATCGAAGAAATTGAGAGTGAAGGAAGGTTGAGTGGTGTGTCGTTAACGAGTCCCAGTGGGTTTTTATAGTCGATTTCGTTGTTTAATGCTCGGTTAGGTGGGAAGATTTCGGGCGGCCGAACGATTTTAAATTTTGAATTTATGCGTGTCTCGGGGCGTGATCAAGTATTGATGGTTCTTGGGTTTCGATCGCACGCCTCAGGCGAAGCTCGAGGTACATTGAATTTGGACGGAATCGCGATTTCGCGTAAAAAGGCTGAAAAACCGGGCTGTACGGGACTCGAACCTGGGACCGTTTTTGGTTTCAGAAGTTTAGTTAAATTGCAAAACAGGTCCTCGTGGTTTCCCAGTTTTAACACTTTGTGTTTAAAAGTAGGATTTTAGTTTAAAACAAGTTTCATTACTTGACAGTCTTGGTCCCTAAACTTTTATAAAATCAAATGTATATATGTTTAAAATTTTAATAAGTTTTTCTCAAATGATTAAATTTTATAAAATATTTTATAAAATCTATTAATAACTTTAAGTAATTTCGAACTTGTAAAGTTTTGAGAATTTAAATGATATTTTGTTTATAAAACACACACACACATATATATATATATATATATATATATGTATAAGTATAATTTGTTTTTCCTTGAAACTCATATCAATAAATTAATAACTATTATTTAAGAAAATAGTTTTAATAAAATTTCAAGTTTTGAATTAAAAATACGTGCAAAGGTTTAGGGAAATACAGGTCGGAAAAATACTAGATATTACAGTCTCCCCTACTTTAGGAAATTTCGTCCCGAAATTAAGGTAGAAGGTTTCTGTTTTCAAGATTTAAGTTTATGATACGCACAAGGATAATGAGAAAAATACTTTACGTTCCCAAGTAAACTACGGGTTACGCTTAGAATTCTTAAAGGGGAAGTATCTATAGGAATAAGATTTTGTTTGAGTTTATAAGTTTCACGACCCATGATTGTCAGTAGTTTCCCTAAGAGTATATAGTCTCACCGAAGCATAGGAAGATTTGTTTTCAGAAATGTATTTGAGAGGATAACTGCTAAATTTCCTTTCAAGGTTTAAAGTGAGATGCATCACTCAGAATGGATTCGTTGATAGTGTAAGGATTTGAGTTTGTATTCTAATACGTCTAAGGATTGTTACGGTACCTAAGCCCCGTGACTACCTTTTACAATAAGTCTTGGATCATAGCACACGACAGAGTTTACTATGTTTTCCCATACGTTGATTTTCATACTTACGTGTGCACCCGCAAGTATTTAAATCGTTGTATAGTCCGCATAGGTCCTTCTGTTTGTGTGTGGATCAAGGAAGAGTACAAGAATTTGTTTAACACATGACTAAAGTTTCCACATAAGAGTGATCATTGATTAACGAGTCCCTTAGAGAGAAACGCCATTCAATGATAAAAGGGAAAGGAATGTGACAAGATTTAGAGTTTCAAAGTTTCCTCGTGATTGATTAAGAATACTTCAATCATCGAGTAGTTTAAAGTCTTTACACTTTCCTCGGGTTTGATCAAGAATACATCAAACCTTGAGTAGTTTAAAAGTCTTATACGTTCATCATGTTTGAATAAGCATACGTCAAACATGGAAAAGTCTTATACGTCCATCGTGTTTGAACAAGCATACGTCAAACATGGAGTAGCTTAAAGTCTTATACGTCCATCGTGTTTGAACAAGCATACGTCAAACATGGAGTAGCTTAAAGTCTTATACGTCCATCGGGTTTGAACAAGCATGCGTCAAACATGGAGTGGCTTAAAGTCTCATACGTTCATCATGTTTGAACAAGCATACGTCAAACATGGTGTAGTTTAAAGTCTCATACGTTCATCACGTTTGAACAAGAATACGTCAAACATGGGGTAGTTTAAAGTCTCGTACGTTCATCATGTTTGAACACGAATACGTCAAACATGGAGTAGCTTAAAGTCTTATACGTCCATCGGGTTTGAACAAGCATGCGTCAAACATGGAGTAGTTTAAATTGTGTTTGAACAAGAATACGTCAAACATCGGATAGTTTAAATTGTGTTTGAACAAGAATACGTCACACAACAAGTTTTCAAGACTAAGAATCCAAGTATAAGTTTCAAGATTAAGAATCCAAGTATGAGTTTCAAAACTAAGAATTCAAGTATAAGTTTCAAGATTTAGAATCCAAGTATGGGTTTCAAGACTAAGAATTTAAGTATAAGTAAGATAAATCACAAGTTGCAATATTAAGCTTTTCATGATCCTTTATTGATCATGTTTAGTTTTAAGAATACGAGTTTGAGTATTTGTATAAGTTTTTTTTTTGCATGACTCAAAAGTTTCTGACCTCATAGTTATGTATACGAAGTTTAATGTTTTAGCAACGTGTATTCAAGCTTTTAGTCTCCGTTGTGATTTATAGTAAGTCTTTTACGTGACAAGAGTTGAATGAGGAAAGTCTCCAAGCATAGGGTAACGGGAAAAGTTTCGATAAGGTTTATGATAGTGTGTTTATAAATGATTTTATCTTGTTTTATAACAGTAGGTATAGTTTTCTTTTATATAGAGTGTAATTAAGATGTTTAAAAATGACGAGTTTGTAAGGCCCCAAATCCGGGAGGCCCCACTTGTTGGATTTACTCATTCACAAACAGTTCTTAAACATGAATATCAAATAACGCAGCGGAAAATTTCATTTAAACATAACTTAATCATTGTTCATACATGCGGAAGCGTAAACATTGATTAAAACATATTTACATCATAACTAAACATAACGGGATGTCAGTCTTCATGATCAGCCGGGTAACTCTTCTCGTTTGCCAAGCATCACCGTCCATCCTCATAACCTACCTTAACCTGAATGTGCACACTTAAAAACGTCAGCTACGCTGGTGAGTTCTAGTTTTAACATAAAACCTTAACTTCAAATAAATTGCCAAAAACATCACTTCGTACTTCATTTAATAAAAAGCGTACGTAAAATAATGCAATAACAAACATAACACTTCATAAGTCAACGAACATATAGAATCTGCGCCTTCTCGTAACCGTCAAATCCAAACGTTACATACTGGTTGAATAACTTAAGGATCACCACCACTAGGCCCATCATCACCGTACTGTCCTTCGGGTGAGGAACTCCTAGGGCCCGATACTTAGGTCATCCAACCCTTCAAGCACGGCGTCCCAAAGGATAGCGCGTACCAAACTTCAAGCACTGCGCCCCGTCGGACGCAAGTACCAAACTTCAAGCACGACTACCCCGTAAGGTAAATCGTACCAACTTCAAGGATCACGATAATCCCCTTGACGACCGTCATCGCCCCAGTTGTACAACAGTTGGCCAGCCACAGAGGCCCCTAAAAGGTAAAGGCCCATAACATCCTTCCCATCCCTTAACCTTCATTCCCTAAGGAATATTGGCAGATTCGTTTGTTTGTGACTTTCGTAAACCTTCTCTTCTTTTACTTCAAAAACTTCAGTTAAAGCATTCGTACGTTTTATTAAAAACATTCTCTTCGTTAAAACACTTCGTAAACTTCTTTTGGCAAAATATTTCATAAACACTTCCTTCATAAACATCATTTTATAAAACGTTACATACTTCCTTCATAAACATCATTTTATAAAACGTTACATACAACCTTCGTAAATATCGTTTCATAAACATCGTTTTATAAAATCATCACGTGTGCACACCAGCCCAAAAACATTATTAAAACATTTAAAAGAGGGCTTCTAGAACTCACCTTATAAGCTAGTCTTGGTTGTCCTAAACAAAGGTCCAACAACTTCTCTTCCGATCTGAATTGATTAGTTAGATACACATCAGACCAATACCGACTCTAACGGTTTAACCCTTCTAAACATACTGACTTCACTTAATCAGTTCTGATGTCTGCACATATCGAAACTAGGTAGTTTCGATGGAGTCTGCACATATCGAAACTAGGTAGTTTCGATGGACCTGCACGTATCGAAACTTGTAGTTTCGATGGACCTGCACGTATCGAAACTTGTAGTTTCGATGGACCTGCACAGATTGTCTTCCCAAAAATCCGAAGCTTTTGCATGTGAGTCTGATCGAGTTAGTTTCTCAACTTTTCTTAGATCAAAACGTTCGGTTTTCATTCTAGATGCTATACCTAAGCTCATTTTTAAGTTCCATCCGCAAAATCGTTGCCTTTTTAGCCAAAACCCGAAAATCCCAAAAACGAACAAAAACTCAGATTTAGGTCGGATCGTTACCTGAATCGAGCTTCTGATCCGGAGGTTCTTCTCACGAGTTATGGAGCAACACACTTCTCAAATCTCGGGTCGATCCGACAACTTTCTCTCTCTATGGTTTCTCTCTCTAGAAGTTGCAAATGAGAGAAAAGGGTTGTGACCTTGGCTATTTATAGGGGAGGCTCCCCTTCTAGCCCATCCGACCCGACCCGACATGCCTCGTTCGTTTATTTCGTCATTTTAACCGTCGTTTTATTTTTTTGGGATGTTACAGAGTTGGACATTGATAAATAGTATAAGTAAGACTTATGAAGAGGTATGTATGATTGTCAAACGAAAAGTTGGTCAAGTTTAGAAGTGTGAAGTCTATATAAGAGGTAAGGATCATAGCTGATTACGGCAGTGGCTCGTAAGTCGAGTTGTTTTAAAAGAGTGCTTACGAATTAGAAGGTTCGTTCAAAGTTTATTCTTCAAGTGTACGTGTCACTTGGGGTTTTTATAGTTAAATGCCACGTCGTTAATTATCTCTAGTACTAACGTGAGCTACTCTTGACGGAAGTGTATGGGTAAGAGGGTTAAGTTTGTAATGATGAGAGGAGTGTCAAATCAACAAGTGATAACAAGATGAAATTTCAAAATAACTTTTCATTAGATATTCCAAAATTTGGGCTTCTAGCCCTTACATAAGACAAAACTTTTAAAATTTAAGAGAATTGGAGGCTTCATGCACGCCTTAGGTAGCTCTCCACCAAGAAACAGATTAGTACCACCACAAGTACTGCTAGAGTCACTCGGATGGCGAATCTAGCCTCTGCCCTAGTGGCATCGATACGGTCCTCGAAGATTTCTCTGTCTTCTTCCAAAGATACGATCTTTTCTTCCTGGATCCAGATTTGGTTGGCCAGGTCGTCGATCCTTTGGTTTAGTAGGTCTTGCCGTGCCCTGTGCTCCATCTCCCTCCTCATAGATTCCTCGGTTTCCATAAACCTAGGAATGTTAGGCACCGAGGAATCCTTCCTCGGTGGTGATGTCCTATGGTTTCTGGTCCAGTTGGTGTTAAGTTCAGCTCTTGCCCTAGCATTACGGTAAGGACTTGGCTGGTACACCGGTGACTCGCTGCTCTCTTCTCGGTCGGACTCCCCTCTTGGACGGTACACTGGCGAAGAGTGTGAGTGTGAGTCCATTACCTAGAAAGAGAAAAGAATAGGAAGAGATTTGTAAGTAAATTGATTAAATGTGTTCAAAAAGATTTTTATTCATAATACTGAGTCATCACAGTATTATAAAAAAAATGGTTTTCGGTTTGAAGTTGATGAGCTAACGAAGAAAATTCCCGGAAGAAGGGGTGGGTCACGAGGACTCACTTATGTACCCTATTTCCCTAGCCAGAACATTCTCATGGGCTTGCAACTTCTCTCAGTTGTTGTCACCGATGTTTGGGTTTATGGTACTATGTCGAGGTTCATTTTGGGTGTATAGTCTTAAACGTGGAGCTTGTCTATTCCATGGTAGGATTCTCCCTCTACAAGGAAGTTACTTAGGTCACGAACTTCTTTATTAAAGTTCTTTAGATTTAAAAGACGTTAAGTTTTGTTTACAAGAAACGGTGATGTGTAAGTTTTAAAGATGTAATGAAAGTTTTTGAGAAGTGTGACAAAGTTTAAGTAAATCATCAAATGAAGTTTTGAGTGGTAAAATGAAAACACAAGAGTTTCTCAAGTTTATAAAGTAATGAAGTTTGTAAAAGGATTTGTAGGATAATACATGGTTTTAAATGTGCTAGTATTACAAGGATCATGAAGTTTAAAGGCGTGTGTAAGTTTTGAGATGTATAAAAGTGTAACAAAAGTTTTGAGTTAGTTATCAAGTGAAACTTGGTTAAGTGCCAAGGAGGTAAGGTAAGAATACAAGGGTTACCTCTTAGGTGTCATATTTATAAAATAATGAAGTTTTATAGAAGAATTTGTAGGGTAATACATAGTTTTAAGGGTTGTATTACAACGATCACGAAGTTTATTGGGTAGTATCTATAAACATAAGTTTATGTATATAGTTTTTAAGTATAATTTCGTAAGAATTTCTCCTTGAAGGTAACTCTTTCAGGTCATGACGAGTAAGCATGTTGTCATGTGACAAGACGGGACTTAAAAATCATAGAATAAAGGTTATAGAGGAAAGTTTTCGAATCAAGAATTTATGAAGTTTATAGTATTTGAGATAGTACTCATTTAGTGCATATCACTAAGTAAGTACTTTGACATATCAAGAGAGATCTAAGCTCACTAATGTTTAGAGAAGTCATGCATTCCTATAAGTGGATACTCATTCCAAGAATTCCCAGGAAAGCATACGGGTCCAACGGTTGATTTGGATTTATACGAAATGCTTTCCTTGACAGAATTTCCCAGAATACAGGTATTCACCCTTCCGGTCCGCACAAGTTCTCACACATTATCTAGAACTTAAATATTCTTGACGAGAGTTTAGTGGAGGATTATACTTAAAGCCTAAGAACGTGTCCTCGATGTAGTAGCCTCTTGTAGGTAAGTAGAATCGTAGAATCTCCAAGCGTTCACGTATAAGATTTAAGAATCGAATGAGGAGAAAGTTCCTAGTAAAGGACATGGAATAACTCATGTTTGGGTCTCCTAAGTTATAGTCTAGGTCATGTGTCTAATAACCTAATTCCCTATAACCAAGGCTCTGATACCAATCTGTCACACCCCAACCGACGGCGGATTATACGTCGGGGCGGACGCGGTTGTTCAATAACACAAGGTTGACTATTAAAGTTTAAATAATTTTATTAAATAACTTCAAGGTTCCAATACAAAGAATAAATCAAATACATAGCAAGAATACAAGTCTAATTGATTTAGCATTCTAGGTCCAAGCATCCTATGTGATCACAATAAAGTCTCAGGTTGTAGTACCTGAAACATGTGAAAGAATCTGTCAACTACAAAATAGTTGGTGAGATACAAAGGTTTTGACACAGTTTAACAAGTATTTGAAAAGAATTACAATTCACTATGATATATGCATTCTATAATGTAAGTATGAGAAAACAAGTATCTTAAACATTGTGCACATTCAATCCTCAACCAAGTTTAGGCATAACCCGCAGGTTACCCTTATAAGTCTCAAGTCTCAAAGTTTTGGTTTAGTAACAAACACCAAGGGCTCCCCCCGAAGGGTCAATCAATCAAGGTGGATTGGTCAAATACAATAGATCTATTATTGTTACCATAGGCTTGATCAAAGTTAATGAATATGCTAGTTTTAAGTTTAATCTAAGCATACAAGTCTCAAGTTTAACATAAGAATAAGCATCTAGTCATAGTTTGTACAAGAATTGTATAAGTTTGAAGTTTGAACATGTTTCACCCCAAAAGAATGTAAATGAAAAGGGGGCTAAGTATACTCACTTGGATGATGACGAGTATCGACAAGACTAAGTGTTTGCAAGACTTGGGGAGGGAGAGTATCCTCACAATAAGCCTAGGAATATAAGTCTAAAGTTTCAAATAAAGAGTCTAAGATAAAGGATCTAGGATTCAAGATTTGACTAGGGTTCCAATGGGAGATGAGATTAATTGTGTTTATGGAGTTTAAATCAAGTTTAAAATAAAGGTTTTGAATAAATGACACAAGACTTGTATCTCAAAGTTTAATGAATTTATAGTTTTAGACTAGTTATAATTTAACATAAATCATTTTAGATTTATTTGAGTTTCTAAGTATTAACATTTATAAATTAACTTGTAAATAAATAAGTTTAAATAAATAGTAATGCTTACAAGCTTATAAGATATTAAATAGCATTCCCTTTAATGGTTATATCTTAATTAATAGTCTATAAATATTTTCAAAGTCTAAAAGCAAACCATAAGTTTATAAGGTTTTTTAAATAGAGATTTTATGGGTTTATGAGTTTATAAGGTTTACGGGTTTCCAAGGTTTTAAAGTTTCTAATTTATACAGTTTAAAAATCTATAACTATTTAGAAAAGTAAAGTATAGTTACTTCTCTTGTTATATATATATATATACATATATATATATATATATATATATATATATAAAATTTTAAGTTTCTGATTTCTTTTTGAAGATTATACTTTTATAAAAGTTTATAAACAATACGTCTTAAATTAATAGGTATATAAATTTTATGAACATGTAAAGACTCATAAGTTTATGTTTTCTAATTAATATGAAAGTTATATAACATTTTCTAAATAAAATTCATATAAATTTTCTATTTAAAGGATTTATGTAAAGTTTTAAAACGAATAAGTCTATTTATTGTCGGGAGTATGATAAATTAACTTCTAATTAAAGTATAATTTTTATAAAGTTTATATTTATCTTTCTTTTATAATTTTCAAGGGATTAAAACTATTTTTAAAGCATATACCATTACAAGTTTAAACTAAAATAAATTAATTAAAATATCTCGGAATTTAACCAGTGTAAATAAAATTTATTTTTAAGTTTATAAAAACTTTACAGAATTTATAAAAATTAATAAAACTGTTATAAAAGGCTAAAAGAATAAGGAGGGGCAAAACCGGGTTCCCTGGACTCGAACTCGGGTCTGGGGCCGGGTCTCCAACACACAAACACATACTGACCATCCCGACTACGGGTTCGTTAGTGTAGAATCTGAAAAAGAAAACTTATAAACACAAGCTCAAATCATCCCCAATTTGGTATGAACCCTAGAAATGAAATCATCCTAATGCGGATCGAATAACCCTTTGTTTATGAAATTAAACATAGGGCTTTTAATCCTCTCGTGAAATCGATCAAGATGCATACAAATGTTACCTGATTTGAAGTCGAGATGGGTGAGAACGAGCTTGGGTTCCGGCCGACGGTTCCACTGGTTTGAATGGCGAATGCAGGTTTGAATCGAAGAAATTGAGAGTGAAGGAAGGTTGAGTGGTGTGTCGTTAACGAGTCCCAGTGGGTTTTTATAGTCGATTTCGTTGTTTAATGCTCGGTTAGGTGGGAAGATTTCGGGCGGCCGAACGATTTTAAATTTCGAATTTATGCGTGTCTCTTGGCGTGATCAAGTATTGATGGTTCTTGGGTTTCGATCGCACGCCTCAGGCGAAGCTCGAGGTACATTGAATTTGGACGGAATCGCGATTTCGCGTAAAAAGGCTGAAAAACCGGGCTATACGGGACTCGAACCTAGGACCGTTTTTGGTTTCAGAAGTTTAGTGAAATTGCAAAACAGGTCCTCGTGGTTTCCCAGTTTTTACACTTTGTGTTTAAAAGTAGGATTTTAGTTTAAAACAAGTTTCATTACTTGACAGTCTTGGTCCCTGAACTTTTATAAAATCAAATGTATATATGTTTAAAATTTTAATAAGTTTTTCTCAAATGATTAAATTTTATAAAATATTTTATAAAATCTATTAATAACTTTAAGTAATTTCGAACTTGTAAAGTTTTGAGAATTTAAATGATATTTTGTTTATAAAACACACACACACACATATATATATATATATATATGTATAAGTATAATTTGTTTTTCCTTGAAACTCATATCAATAAATTAATAACTATTATTTAAGAAAATAGTTTTAATAAAATTTCAAGTTTTGAATTAAAAATACGTGCAAAGGTTTAGGGAAATACAGGTCGGAAAAATACTGGATATTACAACGGAGGGGATAGTCTTAGGTCATAAAGTGTCGAGAGAGGGGATAGAGGTGGATAGAGCCAGGATAGAGGTGGATAGAGCCAAGATAGATACCATAAGTAGATTGCCTCCACCCACTAGTGTCAAGTCCGTTCGAAGCTTCCTTGGTCATGCGGGCTTCTATAGGCGTTTCATTAAGGATTTTTCTAAGATCACACGCCCCATGACCCGACTCCTTGAAAAGGATGTACCTTTCGTCTTTGACGAGGAATGCATCAAAGCCTTCGAATTTTTGAAGGAAAAACTCATTAGTGCCCCCATCCTTGTTTCGCCCAATTGGAGCTTTCCCTTTGAGCTAATGTGCGATGCGAGTGACTATGCCGTAGGTGCGATATTGGGTCAACGAATCGAGAAACACTTTCATCCGATCTACTACGCGAGCAAAACTCTAAATGATGCTCAAGAGAACTATACCACCACGGAAAAGGAACTCTTAGCCGTAGTATTCGCGTTTGATAAGTTCCGCCAATATCTCGTGCTCTCCAAAACCATAGTTTTCACCGACCATTCCGCCTTACGTTTTCTCTTCCAAAAGAAAGATGCCAAACCACGCCTCATTAGATGGATTCTTTTGCTCTCCGAGTTCGACATCGAAATTAAGGATAAAAAGGGAGCGGAGAACGTAGCCGCCGACCACTTGTCACGTTTAGAGGACCCTAAGAGGGAGGAAATTCGTAAGGATGCCATAGGAGACAAATTCCCTCACGAATCCATAGATTTCGTTCGAGCCGAGTTTGAGGGATTGCCATGGTTTTCGGACTTAGCAAACGGGGACATTGTGAAGGGTATGTCCCACCAACAGAAAAAGAAGTTTCTTAGGGATGCTAGGAAATACATATGGGATGATCCGTACCTCTTTAGGATAGGTAGTGATCGAGTACTTAGGAGGTGTGTTTCGAAAGAGGAAGGGTTGGATATCCTTAGACATGTGCATGAGGGTTTAACGGGAGGCCATCATGGGCCGAATGTCACCGCACAAAAGGTTTTTGATACTGGTTTCTATCGGCCCTCGGTAATTCAAGATGCCGTAGAGTTCGTTAGTACATGTGACCGTTGCCAACGTACCGGCAACATCTCATCCATAGATGAAATGCCTCAAAATCCCATTCAAGTTCTTGAAATCTTCGACGTTTGGGGTATTGATTTCATGGGACCTTTCCCCTCTTCGAGCGGGAATCGGTACATCCTCGTGGCTATTGACTATGTCTCTAAGTGGGTGGAAGCTCAAGCTTTGCCTACTAATGATGCCCGAGTGGTGGTGAGATTCCTCAAGAAGCTATTCACACACTTCGGTGTTCCTAAGGCCATCATAAGTGACTGTGGTACGCACTTTTGCAATTCCGTCATGGAGAAGGCATTAGCACGCTACGGGGTCACTCACCGTCTTTCTACCGCATACCACCCGCAAACTAGTGGGCAAGTAGAGAATGCAAACCGAGGGGTGAAGAGGATTTTGGAGAAAACGGTAGGAAAAAGTAGGAAGGATTGGTCGGAAAAGCTAGATGATGCATTGTGGGCATTCCGCACCGCCTACAAAACACCGTTAGGAACCACACCCTTCATGATTGTGTATGGCAAAGCGTGCCATCTTCCGGTAGAACTCGAGCACCGAGCGCTTTGGGCTCTAAAAACCGTAAACTTTGACCTTATCGAAGCCGCTAGGAGGAGATTCTTTCAACTCCATGAGTTAGAGGCTCTTAGGGATACCGCCTACGAACGATCTTGGAGTATCAAAGAGAAGACGAAGGCATTGCATGATAGGAGGTTGCGACGGTTGAAGGAGTTTCAATTAGGTGATAAAGTGCTTTTGTTCAATTCGAGATTGAAATTGATAGCCGGAAAGTTGAAATCTAGATGGACCGGACCGTATGTGGTAAAGGAGGTGTTTCCATACGGTACCATTGAGTTGTATGACGAAGTTGACGGAGGTTCATGGAAGGTGAACGGACATCGCTTGAAACATTACTTAGGATGTCCCATCGACACCACCGAGGAGGAAGAAATTCCTCTTGAGGACCCACCTACTGTCACCGATTAGTGTTTTGAGGGAAACCTCAAGTGTAGAGTTTGTACCGGTTGTATTTCATTTTATTTTTATTATCTTTCGGATCTAACGTAGTTTTTGGTAGAGTTTCGGTTTTTTGTTTTTGTGTTTCGAGTCATTTGCAGGATGTCATTACCTATGATGTGGAAGGATTGGCGAGAAAGCAGAGTTCCAGGTAAGTCCCAGTGTTAGAAAATATTTGGGATTGGTTCTTGAGAGGTTTGGGTATGTTGCAAAAATTTTTCTAAGGCATGAGAGCCCCCAAATTTTGAAACTTTCTGTGAAAAAAGGGTGTTCGCGTCGCGCGACACGTAATAAACAGACACTACGCGCTACGCGTAGATCATAGTTCAGAACCGTGAGGCGCCGCGATGCGCGACGCTCCTACCCTTAGTGCTACGCGCTACGCGAAGGCTCCCCTTTCCCACATTATAACCTTTTGCTTCAGCTTTTTCCCCAAAACCTCTCCAAACCCTAACTCGCGAATCCCCAACCGTAAACCACCCATTTCAGCCATAACCACCTCCATTCTTCACCATTTTACTCCCAAATTACACCCACATCACCCATTTCACCTCCCCGTCCATTTTAACCGTCAGTTTCACCCAATTAGCCGCTAAATCCACCAAACACGGGACCACCCTTCTCCACTTATAAAGTTGAAATTTTTAGCTTATTCTTCACGAATCCGGTATGTTTTCTTGTAATTTTCTGTATATTAGTCGTTTATTAGCTAGGTATGAGTCTAGTTTTGCATAATTTAGGTCTCGGTTCGTGTCGGGTTGGTTCTATGTCTTGGGTTTGCCGAATGTTAGTGTTTTCAGCTTGCGGGAGGCATGGTTTGGGTATGTTATTGCCATGAAAAAAATCCGAACTTGCTTTGTGAGTTTAACCGGTTAAAACCTCCTTTTACTAGGCGGGATTTTTCGACTTAAATTCAGTTTTTATCACTAAAAGACATCTCTTTACGCAAGTTTGGACTCAATGTTCAGTTTGGTAGGCACTTGGCTCTTAATTGGGACAATTAAAGTGTCGGGAGGGGGTAGTTTACATTGAGTCTTATGCTTGGAGTCGTTTTAATTTTAGTAGTTTTTGGGTCTTGGGTTTACTTATATGCACGTACAGGTACAAAACACTTCGCCCGTACTCAATCTCCATTCGGGCGAGGTTGTTTATAACTTATGCTTTTGTAAACGGTAACCTGATTGTTATTTTTCATTTTATTTTCTGTTTCAGCCGCAAATGGAATGATATACGGTTGTTTCAATTCATAAAAAAAAAATTAAAATTTGAAAATGTCTTTTGAATAAAGAAGTTTGCAAAATTAAACGGAAAATGATAGAAAAGAGGGGTTTTTGTTCGGGTTCAAATAATGATAATATAAGATTAATATAGTCGAGCTTGTGTCTAGTTTGGGATATGTGAATAGGCCCGGTTCAGTTTTAGGTTCCTTTGATCTAAATATACCTTAATTGTCGGTCTACTAGTGGGTTCTCATCTAGGAAAAATGGGAAATTGCAACCGCCAATAATAGTATAAGGAATGCCGTTATAAGCTAAAATTGTTAGAATTTCTAATCAAAAAAAAAAAAAGAATAAATGAGCTAGAAACTAAGAAAAGTAGCGCAGACCTACGTAATCTTCATTGGGGATAGTGACTCTGACTTAGAATGCCTCTGGGATGTGTCGAAACAAAATTGCAAAATTACCGACGCTCACGTTGTCGTTCTCGGGGATGATGACTCTGATTGAGATAGCCTCTGGGTTAGGTGAAGCAAGGTCTAAGCTTGGGAAAAAAAAATAATAATAAAAATAATAATAAAAGAAAATTTATTTGATTTTAAATCCTCTTGATTTTGGTATAAAACGGTTAGGAATTGGTCCAGTGACTGTTCCTTTTGTGCTATAAGCTTGAGGTGGGATTAGGTGGACTGTGGCTTCTAGTGTGAGACCCTAGGTAGATTGACCGCACTTGAACTAAAATTGCATGATAAGGGCCTGGAACCGGATTTGGGTTTAAAGGGATAAGTATACTTGCAATCGCCGCTAACACAAGTTTTGACTCTAATAAGTAAAATAGCTTTTGGCCCGAATATTTATCCGTCTCTGATTCCATTTGCATAATTCTTTTTCGGGGACGAAAAAAGAGTAAGTGTGGGGATATTTGATGTATTGCAAAATACATCTATTTATCGTTTAGAGTTTTTATAATTTTCGTATAGTTTCGTTGCGTTTTCGTAGTTAGATTAGTTCCTTTTGATAGTTTGTGTTTGTGCAGGTCCCGGTTGCTGAAAGGAGCGAAAAAACAGTCAAAATATGCTGAAAAGAGTAAACGGTTGGAATCGGGTCGAGTTGGAGCTGAACGGGAACGGAAAATAGAGAAAATCTGACCGAAACATGTTTACGCGCCACACGACACCCCTGAGGAAGGGGGATACGCCCAACGCGTAGCCTTGGAATTGTAATGCCCAGTAGTTAAGGCGCCGCGCCACGCGACGCCTAGGTGATATAGCGTGACGCGACGGGTGTTATTTTCGGCCCAGTTTGTTGCTGCTGCAGAATTGTTGCTGCAAATCATATATAATTTATAAACATCTTAGAGTTAAAGTTTAACCGAGTTACGAAGAGGGTTTCTTGAGGGCGAATTTTGCAGCAAGTTTTAGGATTTTTGAAGCATTCTAACTCGCGGGAATCACTCGGTTGAAGACGGAAGCTTAGGAAAGAAGAACATTCGGGTTTTATCATCCGGTTTTCCTTATTCTTGTGTTTTCATTCTTTTGATCATGAATTCCTTTGTCAAACATTATGCTTTGATTTTTATTACCATGATGCTTGGCTAAAACTCTTGAACTACCTAGATTAGATGAAAGATTGAATAAAGTTTGGATTTTTATGGATTTTATTGTGTTTATGGATTAATCTCAAAAGTAACAAACTTTGGAACTTCTAATTTGGTGCATATGCGTATCTAGCTTTGATTGTTGATTGTTTACTGTTTTACACAAACTTTGGTGAATGTCTTTCATGTAATGGGTTTGTGTTGATTATCGAGTCTTTGCGGGTTCGGGAATCTTTAGGTAAATTGGCCACTAGCCTTAAAAACAGTAACTAAAATACAATTAAAACTAGGTTTTCTGCTTAACTTGTCGCTGAGAGGCTCGAGTTTGTTAGAAGGTCACGGTTTAACATATAGCTAAGATAGGTTTTGAGAGAAGCCGGTCTTAGTTCCCTAGTCATTCTCGTGTCTGTTAAACCAAGTTAGAACCCATAGTTGCCTTAGACTTCCATGCTGAGAGGTAGGTTGTCATGTTAGGGCACTTTTAGAGACGTTAGAGGACTGAGAGGAAGTCTAACAACCGGTGTTCATAACGGCTTCGTAGAGTCTCCTAGGTTTCTTCCTGAGAAGGGTCGGGAGGTCTTAGCTGAGATTTCTTAGGGTTTAGTACACAAAGATCCTGGTTCCATAGCACTTTAATACCATTAGAAAGTCCATTCCTAAATCAATCCGGATTCTAGTCTAGGTAGTCATTCATCTCTACTGAATTCAACCTTAATCTATTTCGTACTTTAGCTTAGTTAACTTTAAATTCAATTCTAGGATTTTTAGTAAAAACCCCCCCTCAAATAATAAAAATGGTTAGTGTCGTGTCCGTGTCAGTCTAGGTCTAGATAGAGTCGTTAGCGTAATTTAACATAGTCTCGTGGGTTCGATATCCGGACTTACTTAGCTTTACTAAAGTCGATCGGTTCACTTGCCGGTTAGTAGTAGTGTAGTTTAAGAGAGTCTAGAGTATTACTTAGTGTCTAGATCCAGGATAATTTAGTTTACTTTTACTAGATTACTTTTAGCACATCAATCCTCCCCAATTTTAGAGACGAGACGTTTCATTAAATGTGCAAGTGGACGAGAATCTTCTTCATTCGAGCCACTCGAAACACTAAGGTAGAGGAATCAGGACCAGAGGAAGCCTCAGCATCAGAAGTACCACGAAAAAGTGAAGAAGGAGCGACAGAAGAAGAACCCCCAATAGAAGAATCGGGCACGACAGTGGGAACGACAGAAGAGTTCATCTTTAGACCTACGCGCTGTAGCACACCGAGCAAGGATATTTCTGCAAGTAAAATATATATATAATGATGAATACAGTGAGCAGATCAGGCTGGTATAGAGAACAAATGTGGAACAAGGGAACGAATAAACATACATTTCCCCCTTTCAATTAGAGCCGGCCTAGAAGTGGAAAGATCCCAAAGGGTACTCAAACCTCCCATCACCAACAACTCTTCTGGATAGGATGCCACCGGAGTAGGGTTCGCAACCAACTTGTCAAAAAGCTTCTTGTCAAAGCCATTTTCAAGAACGTCGTCAGTAAACTTGGATTGCACATCTCTCACTGGTAGGGGCTCAGGAAGGAAGGAATTGGACACAAAAGAATCGGTCTTTCCATTCATGAACTAAGGTGGGCATACGGGTGACACAACAGGGATGTTGGTTGCTCCGACGTTTTTCGAAGGTAAGCCGGTCGCCATCAACCTTCAAGCGATAAAAACGTCAAAATAAAGTAACAGTGGCTTGACCACCCAAGGCCCTGCAGGCTAACTCAAAATGAGTCATCTTGCAAAACCCTAAGGGATGAAACTAAGAAAAGCGAGATTCATAATGCTTGAAAATAGCCATCTAAAAGGGAGTTGAAGGATAGGGAATGTTCGCATAACGGAAGGCTTGGACGTAAATAGTAACAAGGCCAGGGTGGATGACCAGACTGTCCTGAGGGCCAGGAAAGTATGGGGTTCAAGGAAGCAGAAAGACGAACATCTGAACAGAACGTCTTGAGATCTGATTCATCAAGACCAGAACGAAGCGATGTGAGATTACCTCATGACATGGCTGAAAGCAGAAGGGGCACCTACTGGTTGGAAAAGAGAGGAAGAAGAACGAAAGTAAAGGAAGAATACGGAAGATCAGGGTTGCGGTAAAAATAAAGAAGAGGCGCCAGAAGACATTAAATGGCCTCGAGAGAAACCAACGGATGCAATAATGGGGCCACCTCATCACATCAGCAAGAATCGTCATCAAAGCGTTGTCAGGGTCACGTGACCCGAGAGAGACCTCTCATTACCTCACCTTTTTTTATAAAAAAAAGAGGAGAAAGAGAAAGAAACAAACAAAAAAAATATATATAATAATAATAATAATAAATACACATACCCATAAAAAGAAAAAGTAGGTGAAGGTTTAGAATCCGAAGTCCCGAATCTCGCAATTCAGCACAACGGACTCGGGGGACTTGAAGGGGAATATACCAAACATTATGGTAGGTATAAAAAGGAACAAGAAAAGGGAACGGAAAAGAGGGAAAAAGGTAAGATGTGGCAGTGAAAAGGACATTCCGTACATAAGATAATAAATGTTCCCTCAAAGGGGGTATGGAGAGCCCGGATATATACATGCGCAGCCCAAGGGGACAGGTAACTTCGGATACACAAAAAACACACACACGAAAAGATCAGAGGATTTTGGTCTCTCGTCCGCTTTCAGGAAATCTTCCTAAGAAACAAATAACCGATTCTCACGCCGGAGATTGGTCGTGGAGAAACCCCCCCCCCCCCGGGCTCTCCACGACGAGACTAACGGTGTTATTGTGTAGATAGGAACTCCCAGTGTAGAAAACGGAGCTACCAACTCTTTATCATTACCAGGTGCGGATTTGAGACACAACAGCCTAACTAGGGCAAACTTCGCACTACACACTACAACTTCGCACTACACACTACTTTTTAGTTTGATAACTCTTGCTATTAGAAGAATTGCAAGTATCAAAGGGTAAAAGAAGATCTTTAAAATGATGTCTTTTATCAATAGCATTTACAACATTGTACATAAAGAATATGAGACAATGACATCTTACAAAACAAATATAATACAAACATTAATTTATGAGTTAAAACGAAACCAGGATATAAAAAAGACATATAAATGTTAAAAAATAATAACATACATTTTTTTACGTAACAAAGTACAAGATGCTACAGGTTACAAAATAGTAAAAAAACAAAATAAAAATTAGAATAGTGTGTATGTAACAAATGCGAACAAGAAAGTATACATGTAAAAAGAAGAAAAAATAACTTCACACATGTCTAGAATCGAATGGTTATAAAATCCAATTTTATATTTATAATTTTACCGGCTAGTTTCTTGTTAGTCGTGTTTTAATATAATGTCGTTGTTTTAAAAAAATCACATATATACTGGAACAATGTGTTATGTGTGTATATATTATAAGAAATCGAAAGAAAATGTTAAAATTATAGAACATATATCAATATTTAAAAAGAATAAAGTTGTTTTGAAAAAATAAAGGAAGACAAATTTGTTAGAATAAAAACGAAAGAATGAAGATGAATCTAAAAAAAAATGAAGCCGGGTAACTAGGGCTTTTCAAAAAGCTCGCAGCTCGTGGCTCGCTCGAAGATAGCTCGAAAAAAGCTCGGAAAAAGCTCGGCTCGAAAAAAGCTCGGTTGTAAACGAGCCGAGCCGAGCTGGCTCGAATTGTAATCGAGCCGAGCTCGAGCTAGGGTTGGCTCGGCTCGTTGGCTCGGCTCTTGACTCGGCTCGTCTAAATAACTTATATATATATATGTTATATATGTGTTATATTTGAAATATTTTGATTTTTTAAGTTCATTTGTTTTCAAGAACTCTGAGTTTTGGACTAAAATTTTACTTTATCTACAATTGTATTTACTCTCTACTTTGTAAGTTTTGAGTTATCTATGTTTTTTTTGTATTTTATATATTGTCCCTTCCATCTATTTTGTTTTTTAAAGACAATCAACTTCAAACCGAGAATACAATATTTTTGTTGTTGTTTATATATATATTAATATGTAAAAAAAACGAGCTATCTCGACGAGCCACGAGCTGGCTCGAGCTTTTTACGAGCCGAGCTCGAGCTCAACTTTTCAGCTCGAAAAAAAATCGAGCCAAGCCGAGCTGGCTCGTTTAATTTCGAGCTCGAGCTCGAGCCAAGCCTAGCTCGGCTCGGCTCGGCTCGTTTACAGCCCTACGGGTAACATAAGTTTATGGTGCAATAGGGAAATAGAGTTTGGTTTTTATTTATAACTAGTACTATTTTAGATCCCATGTCTATACACGGGGTGAAAAATATCAATATATAAAATTTTTATTTTTTTTATATATTTTACACGTGTAAAAATATATTACATATACTAAGGATAGAAACAAACTCAAAATATGTAAAAGTTAATGCATAAGTGGATTTCGAAAATACGTTAATTACTATTTAATTTAATTTGACTTTTATTTACTATTTGACTGAAATAAAAGTTACATAATTAAATTTTAAAGTTTCTTATAATAAGAGATAATTTAAAATAAATGTGTTTTATTAGTATAATTAATATTTTATAAATATATAATATTATTAAAATATAGAAGTGCAGTAAATAAGAGAGAGAAACGAGAAAAAAATGATGAGAATGAATATGGAGGCGACACGTGGCACTAAAAAACCTTTATTTATTATATAGTATATATTAAGAACTAGCGTTGCGGGGGCGTAAGACCTTAAAAAAAATTAACATCGAAACATAGTCATGAGCCTGCGCATTGAAGGTAAGAAAAACAAAAGTTAGAAGTCAACAATAACATTCGAAACTTTATGTAAAAAAAATAAACAGTTACAAAATTCATGTCGGAACGCTGATAAAAATAGGCACGTCGCATCGGAAAAAACCTAATAGTTAAAAATACTATTTTTAAAGTTGGAGTTTATAAAATTCATATTTTTAAAGTTGGAGGATAAAAAGAAAAAGAAATCGTAAAATAAGTGAAACCTCGAATCAGCTTTAATGGCTTTTATGCATTATGATGTGCAATTCGGTTTTGAATGACATTACGTCGAAACGCATATGAAAATAATCATGTCGTAATGTTATATTCGGAAATTTATAAGAGAAACAAAAATGAACAAAAAACTTTAAGTGTAAAAAAAACATAGGGTATAAAATGTAGATATAGCTAAACTTAATGTGATTAAATTGTAAATTTTTAGGGTTCTTAATGTAAATTAAGAATTTGTGCATTGACCACTTGTAAAATATGAATTAATGCTTTCAATTTTGCCTTTTAAGGTGTTATTATAAATATACTTCGAAAATGTCATATAATATTAATTAAGTTTCAAAAGTATTCTAATTAGGTTATTGATTCATTTTTTGTTCAAATTGGTTCACTAAACCTTCAAATATCAAGTCATCATCGAAAAACAAAATGTGTGAAGAAATAAATGGAGAAGAAGATGTATGTGTCAGGATTTTTAATATATGTAACTTTATTAAAAAAACTAAAAAAAAGGTTAATTATATTAAAAATAAAAAAGTAACCTAAAATCCACGTCACCATTCCACATCAACATAAAAAAAAAGAAAAAAAATCCTATCTGAAACAAAAAAAATGTTAAAACCTATAATTTAAATAAAACATGAAACCTTAGTGAATTAATTGAAACAATTTCTAAACTTGAATGATCTAATTGAAAAGTTACCATAGGTTCTAACTTCTAAACCCTTGTTATTGACGTACCCATTTTTTGACGGGCAAATATATAGAACCCGACTGGTACCAAAAACAAATTCTATTGCTTAGATATTTTGGAGGACAAATGAAATCCAATTGGAATAAAAAAAATGGGGTTATATATATATATATATATAACGGTGTAGAAGCGAGTTGGTTGCAATAAACCGGGTTCTGTTATAAAGAAATTAATAATACAACCGTTTTCTTTGTAATCAAGTGGGACTATGTGAACGACATAAAATATTGTTGTTTTATGAAAAAAAAGAAAGTTTTCTTTAAGTTATATAAATTGGTTTTTTCATAACCGGGTCCTGCTTAATTAATTCTTGTTCGTGTAAAAATGTTAGGTAGAATTATACATATCCTTTTATTTTTAACTCTAATCTATATATATACTATATGATAAATAAAGGTTTTTTCATGTCACGTGTCGTCTCCACATTCATTCTAATATTTTTTTTCCGTCTCTCTCTTTTATTAAATGCACATCCATTTTTTAACAATAATATATATTTAAAGAAAATATTAATTATATTAATAAAACACATTTATTTTAAATTAACCCTTATTAAACATTGAAATCTTAATTATATAACATTTATTTTTAATTAAATAATAAATGAAAATCAAATATTAAATAGTACTTAATTTATTTTCAAAACCCAATTATATATTAGTTTTTATATATTTTGAGTTTTGTTTTCTATCCTTAGTATATGATACATTTTTACATTTGTAAAATATACACATAAAAATTTAAAAATTTTATTTATTGATATTTTTCACTCTGTGTGTATACACGAGAGCTAAACTAGTTACATATATATTAAACCCAAAACTTAAATTATATATATCCCTCTCTTTTATAAAATTAGTCTTTTGACTTTACAAGAAATACGACTATTCTTATTCCATTGATCATAACCCTAACCTTCTGATTCCCGCTTTCGATCGATTTCAACACCTAACGTCGTTTCTGGTCGATTTTCATCATTTAGTTGAGTATATTTGTAATTATGAAGGGGATATACGTATATAAAAGAAACGTATGAAATTGTCGCGACACGGTTACGGAGATCGAAAAATAGATAAATTGCGGTGCGAATAGAAGTTAATATTGAAATGAAAAATTCGTTAAATAAGTTAATAACAAATTAAAAATAGAAAAAAATAATTTTTATAAACGAATATAAAAAAACAAGAAAAAAAACGAAATTTAAGGGGTAGAGTTAAAAATTTAGTCAAGTGAAAAATTTGAAACTTTAGATAGAGTTAAAAGCGTATATTGAAAATATATTACACGAATAAAGTTGAAACTTTAATAATTTAAGGGATAGAGTTGAAAATTTTATCCAGAAATAACTTTAAAACTTCAGAAAATTGAGGATTTGAATTACAAATTTTGTCAAAGGAAAAAGCTATGGTGAAAAGTATGTTAGTGACTTTTGGTTGGATGTCGACATTACAAATTAAGGTTCTATAAAATATGACATTTTTTTGTTGATTATTATGTATACGTGTATGATATGTTAATAAACTATGCTAAACTATATAATTGCATGTGTATGTGATCATTAATTATTATAATTATAATATTATAAGTATAGATTTATTATGAACTAGGTTAGAATACCATATATTACACGGACTGAATAAATATAATATTATATGTTAAGTAAAAAAAATATTTTAAAAAACTCGTGTTTTACACGTGTTGAATAAACTCGTAAAATACAATATAATCTGTTAACACATACACTCGTCATAATATGTCAGAAAATTTATTAATATAAAAATTAGTATTTTCTTTAAAAATATATTATTATTAAAATATAGAGGTGTATTTAATAGGAGAAAGAGCCGCGAAAAATTGATGACAATGAATATAGAGGCGACACGTGTCGTGAAATACAATATACTCTGTTAACACCAACACCACACAACACACACTCTCTCTAAGGAAGATTAGAAGACCCGGTGCGGCGCGTTTAAGTGCGAGAACGGTACGCTACGAGTGCAGTTCGGATCCGGAGAGACGTTTAAGCGAGGAACGAGCGTAGGAAACGACCCGAGACTATCGCAAGTACCCGTACCTTAGATAAATGTTTATGTGATTATGTGTTATGTGCTATGTATGGAACTAAGGTACGTGGTAATGACGGATTAGTCTAAACACTAAACGGAAATAATGGAGTAGACACGACGTATCCAAGGGGTGGTGGATACGCCGCTGGTACTTTCTATATATAAACCTCTTGGTACTTCGTGGTGAAACCATTATGAATGTTTAGGGGTATAGACTAAATAAAAATATAGTAAACGTACGAGAGAACTTCCGACCGGTATGTAGTTATCTAACAAACAAAATGTTCTGTCTAAGGAAAGAGTGGTGTATAAATCTCTCTTAGACCCGTCACTCTTTCTTGGGAACATCTCTGTTGGAGGTACTACTCTGAAAGAATAATCACCCCAGTTTACAATATATCATAAATATGAATAAAGGAAGGCTTAATTCTAAATAAAGTAATATATGTGATGTGTTAAAGGGGCTGTGGATACGTCGCTAGTACTTCCTATATATAAACCTCTTTAATACATCATAGAGACGCTTTTACGAGGAATTAGGGGTAAAGCATGAGGAAGTCATGCTATCAAATAAATGATGATAAATGCTTAATCTTAAGCAAATGAGTATTCATGAGATGTTAAAGGGGTGGTGAATACGCCGCTGGTATTTCCTATATATAAACCTCTTTAACATAACATGACGAAACCTTTGCAAGAAATTAGAGCAAAAGTTAAGGTAAAAGTATAAATATATCATGCTACTAAATGAGAATTAAATGGGAAAGCTTAATTCTAAGTAAAGGAGTATTCATGAGACGTTAAAGGGGTGGTGGATACGTCGCTGGTACTTCATATATATAAACCTCCTTAATGTAGCATGGAGAAACCTTTATGAGGAACTAAAGCAGGGATGAATATGAAAGTATGACAAGAGGTCATGCTATATAATGTGTGAATATGTGAATGCATGATAGATGATCATGCTATATGTGTAAATACGAATGTATGATGGAAACGAGTCTAAGTCTTAAAATGGAATAATTGAGTGCTCATGAAGTGTTAAAGGGGTGGTGGATACGCCGCTGGTACTTCATATATATAAACCTCTTTAGTACATGATGTCCAACCTACGGGGCGGGTCTCTGATAAAAACTTGGATCGGAGGTACGTCCGAAGATGGTTGCGAGAGGGTTAGCACACCCATAAAATATACGAAAAGCGTGACCGGAGTTACGTCCGGAGATGGTCACGTGGGCGCCGAGAGCCCAAGAAAACTTTAACAATAAGAACCTAAAGGGTTCATAATAAAATGAATGATGCAGTGTACTTACTTAGCGTAAGCTAATCCAAAAACGTTTTCCAAACACTGCAGGTTAAGAGCTTGTGAAATGAGGCTTCCTGAGGACGTGGCTGATCGGAGTTGAAGAATCCCTATGTTACATGATGTAATATTTTATGTAAAAACAATATTTATAAGAAAATACACCTGTGTTATTTTAGTGACAAGGTTTTGAAAATCTGAGACTGTTTTTCGCAATAAACTCTTATAAAATAATATAGTAAAAGTATGGTATTTCATATGTCTACTCTATTGCCATCTTTTTTTTTTGAACGGTGTGGACTCAACTAGCACGTCTCATCAGGGGAAGCTCATACATCAGTCTACCTAAACAATCACCCAGGAATTCAAAATCTGTAGAGGGTGTTTATAGTTTTTAGGAATCTCATATTTGAATTTTAAAGTTTCTTAAAATATAAGATAATTTAAAATAAATTTGATTTATTATTATAATTAATTTTTTTAAATATAAATCATTATTAAAAAAAAAAAGATTTATTTAATAACAGAGAGAGACGGAAAAAAAATGTGAGATTAAATGTGAGAGTGACAAGTGACAAAAAAATAATTTTTTATTAGAAAAGGGATTAATGGTGATATTGTTTTTTATCATCCACAATAATTATGTCCTAATTATATTATATAAAAAATAAATCGAGCTTAAAGTCAAATAAAATTAAAATGAATTAAAGATATTTATAAAACAATTACATATACATCAATACATGTGAATATTTTTTTGGGATTACTTTATTGAATGGAGGGTGAGATATAAGCAAATCATACCTTTATCTCTAAAGGTTGCTTCTAGGGAGACTCCTAGCTTAAAAAAACCTCTAGTTGAACCTGAAAAAATTGTTAGTATCATAAAATTTCACACAATGAAACTAAACAACATACGACATACGTATTATCAAATTCGAGAAACAATAGACAACAAGAAACAAGACATGATGAAACATGTAAGTGGTGTAGAGAAAAAATTACAAGCCGCATCAGAGAATCATGAACTCAAAAAGGTAATATCCACAGACCACCAAAGATCAAGATGGAATAAAACCCCTAATATACACGTAAGACAAAACTACACCCTCCCAAAAAATCCTTCTTCTCCACGACATCCTATCCTCGATCATGTCCTTACAAAGGTGGAGGTCTAGCAAATCCTGCCTAATCTGCTAATCCCAATTCGGTTTGGGTCTACCTTTCAACATCCGGGACTTTCCGGCTCTATTTTACATTATTTATTTCAATAACAACACTACATTTAAATCTTGTATTTATTCAAGCATTTTTTTTACATAAATCATTAGATAAATTAAGATTCGTTTTCAACCATAAAAACCTTGCGTTTATATGTAGATTTCTATAACAACTATTTTGTATATTTAGAAACATATGTATCTATATCTATATATATATATGTATAAATATTTACTTATAAACGATTTTATACAAATATATTTATATATTTGACATTTTAAACTTATAGTTAATTTTATAGGTTTATAAAAAGGAAAAAACAAATTTTATATAAATACACATACATTTGATTAAATGAACCACTTATACAATCTATAATTTTATTAAAATGAAATTTATTTCTTTTATAAATAATAACATTAGATTTTTTTTATTTATATATATAAATATTATAAATAAATAAAATATAATTTAAATAAAATAAAATGGTCTTGAACCCCATGTTAATGCTTTGAACCCTTTTAACCAATTGGACCCCCCAAGTTTGAACCCCCCCACCCTTGAGATGTAACCCCATTGACCTTAAATTTGACCTTTTCCCAATTTTGACTTTTAAAGTCAAACAACTTCAAAATTTTCTCAAATCAAAGCTAAACATCGAGCAATTCCTTCTGCTACGGACCTTCCTTATCTAACAATTTGTATATCGACTAGTACAAGGCCTAATGACATCTTAATTCAATCTTTACGCGGCAAAGTTCAAAAATTCAAATTCGTTTGACTTCTAGAGTCAAAGCCGAGCCAAAACTTTCCTAAATCCATGAAATTAAACGCGATTGAAGCCCGACAATCACGCACTGATTGTTCTCGCATGTATCCAAGCCTGTTTCACTACCCAATTCAGTGTTCGAACATCGAATTTGACTCTTGAAGGTGTGACAATCCGGACTTTTCACTTTAACTTCGTTCATTAAATCCAGTTAAAATTAATCTAATTAACTTAATTCAAACTTCAGGGACTATTCTTGTAAATTCTGTAAACTTAAAATACAAGGACTTAGTGGGTAATTAGACAAAACCAAATCCTGTTGACTTGAGAAGTCAAAATCAGAATGTTGTTATCCTTATTGACTTTTGAAAGTCAAACTAACCAAGTCTTAACCCAAACTTAAACCTTAGGGACTTGTTTTGCCATTTTCCAAACTGCAAAGCATGGAATTACAAGGACTAAACCTGTAATTTAGCTATTTTTGATTCTGTTGACTTTGGAAAGTCAACCTTAGCACTCTTGATTTCAAATACGTGCGATTTACACAAATTCGTTTGAAATAGTAACGAAAATTCACTTTAATGCAATCATCGCCCATTATGGGATCATTACTGAACAATAATCGTGCGAGTTAAACTCAATTATGAGTGTTTATGTCGAAACCGTCGACACCCTCATCAACTACTATCAAATTCACATCATTCATCTGTTATTCTCACGATTTGATAACCGGCGCACCTTGTACGAGTCCATTCGAAGCTTCTGCACTCGTCAATTCAATCAAGAACTAAGTGGGAGTCGCTGGGGATTAAACAATTCGAAGTCGGAAATTCAATTGGCCGAACACTATCAATTCGGACTTCATTTTGGTAATTTCTAGTACCATTAGTTTCACAATACCCTGTCTATTGATAACCCTATGATAATTTAAGCTCGTATCATTGAATGGTTCATGATCCGGAAACTAGGGTTCCTTCATAATCGGATTTAGGGGTGTTAATCTTAAACACATTCAAAATCAAATTAAACTATATGGATAGATTTGAAAACATGTACTCAGTAAAAACCCCATGTTAATTTAATTCCATAACACCAAGTTCTTCAAGATCCAGAACCTAGGGTTCATACGAATTCCGTTTAATCAAACCTCTACCTGCATTCGATTTAAATGAAATTAAACTACTGGATTAGACTCGCAACCTTATAATCATTGATAGCCCTATGATTCCCGTCACTCATAACATACAAATTGATCAATTAGATTTTGTGTTTCAAATTTAGGGTTTCGGCCCTTCGATCTCAAATTAAAACGATTTAGGCTTGATGTTTTTCAAATTAAAACTCATCCCAGGTTCGGAATTCGGTAAGTAACAGAACCCTTATGTCTCTAATTCATATCATAACTGAAGTTGTTGATTTTGGGATGGGATCTGGTCCGGATTCGCGTAAAGGAGGAAGAACACCCCAGAGCGCTTTATTAAAACCAATTAGAACTGGATCCTAATGCGATGACCCTAGCGGGCGGACTGGTTAAACGCATGGGCATGCAGGGAGGAGACCCGGGTTCGAGTCTCCCTCCCCCTGTTTTGTTTTATTATTTATTTTAAGCAGTAATTAAATTAAAAACCTTTTCCTATAATATTATATTATTATATAAATATGTTTTAGCCCGAGAAACAACCCGTAGGCTCGGTTTTGAATTATTAACTCATGTTTATATATTATTCCCACTTTTATAAATAATATATTTATGTTATTATTAAATAAAAATAACATGTTTACATTATTTTCAAACCATAACCTCTTGTTAAATAATATATTTGTATTATTTTCAACCCGTGACTAATGTTATTAAACAATATATATTTATATTATTTCGTACCATTTTATACCTCGTGTGACGTTTTAAATTATTTAATAATATAATCGTTATATTATTTACTCACGTTTATACGTTCGATTAAAAATAATATATTTATTATTTTTCCACGCAAATGATTATTTGTTTAAATCCTTCGAACCTAAAAATAATATATTAAATTATATTATTTTCCTAACTTTTGTAAACGACTCAAACGTACGAATTTATTTATTTATTTAATATTATTCGTTATTAACGTTCGACTCGTAACACTTTGATCCTTAATTAGTATATTAAGAAATTTATATAATTCCGTAGACACGTTCGTCTACTCTTAAATCCTTAGAAAGCGTTAAGGTGTTCTAACTTTCGTGTCGTCGTCACAAATCTCATATGTCCCTAACTTATGTGTTATAATTATAGGGCATACGTAAGCCGTGCATGCTAACACTTGAGATTTTCAAATCTCATACTTGTGTGATACTACCTACTACGCAACGCAGGTGAGTTTCACGGCCCCTTTTACTGTTTTTATTTGGGGGAGAAAACATGTCACAACCCTTTTTGGTTTATTGTAATTCATATGATATCACTGTTGAGGCTAAGCGTAACACACTATCATGAAAAGTCCTCACACACATCGGACCGTTAATATGGTATGAACGAGGTAATTTTGGTAGTACTACTGGGTTTGACAAACCCCACCCGCGTTAGTCGCGCTAACTCGATTGGAGGTCGAACGGGTGTTATATTGACCTTAACACATTAGTCAGAGTTGATAGACCTGGCTGGAGGCAAACAAACAAACTCACTGTCAGTTTCGGTTGCGAGCGCTTTAGCAAAACATGAATATAGGCATGCAACCTATTGATATATATAATGAATGTACATAATCCGTAAACGCTTTACTTTAAATGATTGAAACCTGTGAACTCACCAACCTAGTGTTGACTCATTTTCTTACATGTTTTCTCAGGTTGGCACTCAGGATCACGTTAAGTCATGCATGTGTCTTGGACTCCAATTGAAATAATTATCTATTGAATAATATTTATGTTTATTTGTAATTGGACTTGGGCGCATTGTTTTGCGCATTTACTTTCGTTTAAACGCTTCCGCATATACACTCTGAACTTTGATCTTTTATGTTATTACATTTCAAGTGCCATATAGTGTCGTTTGAAGTAACTGATGTCTAAGATCCTGGTTTGTCACATTCCAAAACGGTAAAACTCCGTTAGTGGATTTTGGGGGTGTGACAGATTGATATCAGAGACATTGGTTATAGAGAACTAGGACTGCATTCTAGACTATAGCCACACACATTAGTTACTTGGCATAGACCCTTACTCCTTATGTTTCAGGAATTATGTCTACACCACCATCTTCACCACCTACTAATCAGGAACTTGACATTCCTGCCATTGCATCACCGGAGCCCAAGAGGCGTAGGCTTGAGCCCATTGATAACTCTATTGTGTATGGAGAGCCCATGCATATCCGGAATGGGAGTGACTGGGATTGGTACCCCGGTTTACTGAGCAAATGGGTTAGACAGGAATGAGTTCCATCACCGTACTTTGGAGCTTCATCATCATCAGGACCCCGTTTACCATTACTACCTTGCCACTTGGAGCAAGCCTTTGCAGCATTTGTAGCAACTATGGATCGAGAGATCCAGAATATGAGAGACGCAACAGGAGCGATCACATGTCTGTTAAGAGGAGAGAAACAAACGGATCATAGGATAGATCTGCTAGTAGCAGAACTGGCAGGCACTGACCGCTTGCATAATGCATTAGTGGATGAGGTAAGGGCATTACAGGCTAGAGTGAATGTACTCGAGGAGGCTGAAGTAGAATCTCAGGAAAGAATTGGAGAGTTAGGGATACAACTTGCAGCAGCTTTAGAGCCAGCTGAAGTACCCGATTTTGAGCCTGAGGATGAGCCCGAGGAAGTAGAGGAGGATGATGCTGAGTCAGGCATCTCATCCGCCGGCAGTGGAGCTTGATATTCCATTCTATTTTATTTTATCTTATTTTTTCATTTCTTTATGTCTTAAATAAAAGCCTAAATGGGTAAGGATGTTCCCATTCCAATAAAATCTTAGTGATCTGTTTGCGTTGAGCTATTTATTCTATGGCCTTATGATTTAAGTTAACCTTGTACTATAATCATAAATATACATGTCTTTACTCATCTCTTTCTGTTTGCTTACACTTGAATGATGTTAATATGCGATATATTTACTCATTTCTTGTGTTTGTGAATATGAAGAATCATGGCCGGACGTGGACGTGGCGGTCGCAACGGTGGTCGTGGAAATATAAACCTGACCCCAGCCGAACTGGCTGCGTTAATTAATGACAGTGTTGCTGAAGCCTTAGCAGCACATATTGCAGGTAAACCTGTTAACCGTTAACCCTAGACAACCAACTGTACACATTTATTCCACTCTTTCCTAAACCCAACCTACTCTTTCTAATCCAGGGCAAGCGAACAATCCACAGAACAATCAGCATGTCTATACCTTCAAGACATTTATGGACTGCAAGACCCACACATTCAGTTGAGCTGAGGGAGCTGTCGGATTACTCCAATGGTTTGAAAAGATTGAATCTGTGTTCTCTATGTATAACTGCCCTGTGGCCGACCGAGTCAAATTTGCATCGGGAACTCTAGAGGGTCCTGCCCTCACATGGTGGAATGCACAGGTCCAGATGCTAGGTCTGGACATGGCCAATGCATCACCATGGGAAGACTTCAAGATCCTGATGAAGGAAGAGTACTGTCCTAGGGATGAAATTCAGAAACTCGAGGGAGAATTCTGGAATCTGAAAATGGAGGGTTCTGAAATAGAACTCTACACCACTCGCTCGCATGAACTAGTGGGGATGTGTCCTCACATGGTCACACCACCCTACAAGAGAATCGAAATGTTCATCAGTGGATTAGTACCACAAATCCAGAGCATGGTTACTTCATCCAACCCCACTACCATTCAACAAACCATCCGTCTTGCTCACAAACTGACGGACCAAGCCGTTACCCAAGGGACACTACCTCCCAGGAAGTCAGCATCCAAGTCTACTGACAACAACAAGAGGAAGTTTGACATTAGAAATAACAACATGGGATTTCAGTCAAATCAGCCACAGCAACAACAACATCGTAGGTTTGAACCTACGAAGAACTTCAACCAGTCGACCTCTTCGAGTCAGCATCAAAGTGGTTATATTAGGAGACACCCCAGGTGTAACAAATGTAATTACCACCACCTCGGTTCTTGTGACAAAAACCGTTGCCAGCGGTGTGGCAAGGTGGGCCATGCTGCCAAAGACTGCAGAGGGGAATTACAAGCCAAGCAGCCCTTCCAACAACCGGGTTTTACCAAAGGTTGTTTTGAATGTAGAAAAGAGGGACACTTCCGAAAAGATTGTCCACAATTAAAGAAGGGTGACATCGACAACAACAACAACCACCAAAGCAATAATAACAACCAGGGAAATAATGCAGGTAATGGTGCAAAGGGGCGAGCCTTTGTGCTAGGATCCGGAAAAGTTCGTTATGACCACAACGTGGTTACCGGTAAGTTCCTTCTAAACAACTATTTTTCTTCTGTACTATTTGACACTGATGCTGATAGGAATTCCATGACTAATAAACTTAGCAACATACTAAGAAAAACCCCAACCCTGTTAGAAGACAGATACACCATAGAAATAACCAAAAGACAAATAATAGAAGCAACCTATGATCTTAAGGGTTGTAAACTCGAACTGACTAGTCACAAATTTGACTTCGATCTCATGCCGGTCACACTCGGTAGTTTCGACGTAATTGTCGGAATGGACTGATTATCTAAGGACCAAGCTGAGATTATCTGTCGCGAGAAAATCGTTCGCCTTCCTCTTCCTAATGGAGAAACCCTCTCCGTCCAAGGCGAAAGGAGTGGTGCTGTTATGGGCATCATATCCATCATGAAGACACAAATAATAGTCTCACTTACCTCTAGTGGAGTCCTCCTACATTAATGGTTATCACACTATTATCAAGGCGGCACCATTCGAAGCATTGTATGGACGTAAATACCGATCTCCTATCTGTTGGAGTAGTGTAACATCCCAAAATAAATAGAAACCCAAATAAAGGAAACAAAGTGGGCTTGGCCAAAGTTTCGGCCCATGGGCCCGAAAAATGACAGGGAGCCTTCATAGCAGCAGCCATCAGCCTCTCCCTCATTCACCACACTTGTCACGCAAGTTTCTAGTGAGAGAAAGAGAGAGTGAGAGTTTGGGTCTAGAGAGAGAAAGCTCGGGATCAAGCTCAAAGTCTCGAGGATTGTTGCTCAACATCTCTGGAGCATAAAGAAACGAGAAGGAAGCTGTAACAGGTAATTATTATGCCTAAATCTGAGTTTTTGTAACTTTCGGGTTTCGGGTTAATAATCGAGTAAAGGTTTAGATTTTTACGTGTGAAACTGGAAACAAACCACGGGTTTGGGTTCATGGGGGAAAATGGAACATTTCGAACGTAAAAAGTTCAAAGCTTGATCGATTAGAACAAAGGGACCAGATCTAGGGTTCTGTTTGGGGAAGGAGACTGCACAGTCGAAACTACTAGTTTCGATATGGACGCATCTATCGAAACTACCTAGTTTCGACAGGGGCAGACCCATCGAAACTACCATAGTTTCAATATAGACCCAAGACCTTAACTAAGAATTTATATAAGTCATACGACTCGAAACTACTTAGTTTCGATAAGAAGCAGTGACTCGAAACTACTTAGTTTCGATAAGAAGCAGTGACTCGAAACTACTTAGTTTCGATAAGAAGCCAGGGCTCGAAACTACATAGTTTCGATAAGGAGCCAGGACTCGAAACTACCTAGTTTCGATAATGAAACCATGACCCGAAACATCTGAGTCAAGCCTAGTAATGTCTAAGTGTCCCCTAGGAACACAGCCTTACGCCTATGACTTGATTATACAGATTGTGGGTGACCATAGTGACATTCAGGAACCGGCTAGGTGTAAACAGAAACGATTCATCTGGTGAGTTTTTGTTGCCCTTTTTCCTAATGGTTTTGGGCTGGCATGCATACTGGTATAGTATTTTATAAAAATGTTATTTTTATAAAATGAAAGGCAAAGTATAGTATTTTATAAAAATGTTATTTTTTTATAAAATGAAAGGCAAAGTATAGTATTTTATAAAAATGTTATTTTTATAAAATGAAAGATAAAGAACAGAAGAGCATAGTATTATCTTTTAAACAAGTTTTTGAAAGATAACAATGAGCTAAAGAAAGAACGATAAAGGAGCCGTACTTCGGTACAGCTCGACAGTGACAGTGACAGTGACAGTGACAAATACCATGTTATATGCTTATGTGTTAATATGTGTTATTTGTCTATATGAAAGTTATGTGATTGCATTTCTATTTGTGTAATAGTGTAATTGCATTGCATAATAGTTGCATAGTAGAAAGTCCTGCAGGCATGCTAAAGTAGAAGTCTCACCCTGAGGTGTGAGCAATGCTAAAGGAGTCTTACACTTCGGCGTAAGCAATGCTAAAGGAGTCTTATACTTCGGTGTAAGCAATGCTAAAGGAGTCTTCACTTCGGTGTAAGCGAGAAAGTCTCACCCTGAGGTGTGAGCAATGCTAAAGGAGTCTTGCACTAACGTGCAAGCGAGAAAGAAAGTCCCACCCTGAGGTGTGGGCAGCGCTAAAGTAAAAGTCTTACCCTGAGGTGTAAGCAAGATAGGGATCTGGTCCTCGGACCACGATCCATACGTGATAGTTAAAGTATGATAAAGTCACTTGTCAAGTATAAGTGAAATGATAGACAGAGTACAGTGGGACACCCTAACGGGTTTCCTTAAAGATAAAGTTTTAATGACAGATAGTAACGTAACAGATTTATAATTGTAACGTTGTAAAGTTTTAAAGTAATAGTTAAAAGTTTATTTCAAAGAAAGTGAAAGTAAAGCTTAGTTTAATTTAATAAAACTAAGCTACCAAAGATAAAGTTTACAGTTTAAAGTAAAGAGAGAACTCACCAGCGTTAGCTGACTTTTAGTATGCATGACAGGTAAAAAGGGTAAAGCTAAAGAAAGATAAAAGAGCCATGTGGGCTGGATAGCATGGACATCGGGCTGCGGTATTGAAGACTGACATTTCCAATCCTGATAGTTCATGTTATAGACAATATTTCATGTTATAGTTTGATGAATGATTTGAATTAAAGACTTCCGCTGTAATAGATTCTGATTTCCGGTTTAAGAACTATGTTTGTTATGTTGTGTGCCAACTATGAGATGTACCCGTCATGGGGCGTTTCAAGTTGGTATCAGAGCCATAGTTTGAGAGATTCAGACATTTGCGATAATGTCTGAACTTAAACTGAGAATGGGACAAAGCAAAGGAAGGGAAGGAATGTCAGTCGGAGCAGCCCGTCCATGGAAAGATAGTAGACAGAAGGTAGTCAATGTCCTTACATAGAACATAGACAATAACGCCTTAGTACAGATAGCAGAAAGTAGATGCTTTAGCATAAATAGTACATGCCTTAGCACAGACAGTAGACAGTAGATAGTACGTGCCTTATAGTAGAAACTCTGAACTTGGATGCAAATGTTACTCGGAAAGGAAATGTTCAGAACCCGAGTAGTAAAGTAAATTAGTAATTTCATACCGGTCTCTGTAATTAGTAATTTACAGTACTCGAGGTGTTCTAAATTGTTACCTATCTTGATAACACGAGCTATCTTTGTTCACAGTAGACACTAAATGGCTAGAGCAAAGAGAGGAGGTCGCACTGGGGGTGGTACTGGTCGTCGAGGCCGACCTCCAGGTAACCGGAACCGTCCTGAAGAAAGTGAGCACTCCCGCAACGAAGCTGAATCGGTGCATGTGGAGCATAATGATAGTGGGAACCATGTGTCGGCTCCTAACGATGCCCCTAATGAGGCGCTTGAGTTGGAACCGATTGTGAAAGAAGCTATAGCGGCAGAGGTTACTTCAATCTTGAAGAAAGTTCTACCGGAAGCATTGGGCGAGGCCCTTAAAGAGTTTAATATAGGGAAGAAAGAAACGAAAGAGGAAAGCAGCAAGAGACTTGAAGTCACTGACAGTGATGATTCTGATTATGAAATGGCAACCCGGGGTTGCAACTATAAGTCCTTTCGGGGGTGTGACCCGCCGAAGTATGATGGACGGAAAGATGCTGTTGCCACTTTTGAGTGGATAGAGAGAATGAATGGGGTGATCAACATTAGTGAGTGCCGTGATGATCAAGCGGTCAAGTTTGCCGCTCACTCATTCACTAATGAGGCATTAAGCTGGTGGAGATCGATCGAAAGAATCAAGTCTTCTGCTGAGATGAAAAAGATGAAATGGGACGACATGAAAAAGCTGCTAATCACTAAGTTCTGCCCGCAGAACGAGATTGACAGAGTTGAGAGGGAATTTCTGGGGCTCTGTGCTGGTAGTATGACTCATCGCCAGTATACCTCCAAATATCAAGAGTTGGCTCAGCTGGTTCCACATCTGGTGGACACTGAGGAAAAGAGGATTAAGTACTACATCAAGGGACTACCACAGAAAGTCCGTGTGCACGTGAAAGCTAATGCTCCCACGAGTTTTGAATCTGTGGTATCACTTGCTGGAATAGTTTATGATGACTTCGAATCCGCAGACCCACTGCCTACTGAGAAGAAAGTGACCAATGCCGTTAAACGGCCAGCTAAAGAGTGGGCGGGGCCGGAGACGAAGAAACTGAGGATTGAAGATGGGGTTGAATGTGCTAAGTGTGGCAGGAAGCACTCGGGCGAGTGCCGAGTTGGGTTAAATATGTGCTATAGGTGCGGAAAGACCGGACACTACTCTCGAGAGTGTCCCGGGGCACAGTCTTGTTATAACTGCGGGATACCTGGCCACATGGCCAAAGACTGTCGGAAACCCAAGGCTACTGGCACCGAGAAGGGTAAAGAACCTGAGAAGCCGAAGGCAAGGACCCGGGCGTATGCACTGACACAGGAGGAGGCTAGGGGAGACCCAGATGTTGTGTCAGGTACGTTCATCCTTGACCACACTTATGTTTCAGTATTATTTGATTCGGGTGCCAGTAGGAGTTTTATATCATCTTCTAAGTGTAAAAGAATGAAATGCAAAGTTACTAGAGTAGAGCAGGCCTTTAATGTGGAAACCGCAGTGGGCAAGACCACGATAGTAAGTGAATTGGTAGATAATTGCACGATAAAGATTCATGGCCATAGATTCCCAGTTAGGTTGTATGTTATGACCTTGGGAGGATTCGATATAGTTTTGGGTATGGATTGGTTAGCTGCCAACGAAGCCCGAATAATATGTAGACGAAAGATAGTTCAGCTCAAAGCTCCAGACGGTGGCGAGGTTTTGGTGTACGGGGATCGCGACGGTTCACTAACGAACGTCATATCAATGATAAAGGCAGAGAAGTATATAGGGCGCGGATGCGAGGCCTACCTGGCCTATGTGATAGACAATGATGTAAAGGTGAGAGAGTTAAAAGACGTACCAGTGGTATGTAATTTTCCGGGGGTGTTTCCTGAGGAGTTGCCTGGGTTACCACCTGACCGGGAGACAGAATTCCAGATAGACTTAGTGCCAGGTGCCCAGCCCGTGGCTAAAGCACCGTACCGACTTGCACCTCTGGAGATGAAAGAGCTGATGGTACAGTTGGAAGAACTTTTGGATAGAGGATTTATCAGACCAAGCATTTCTCCATGGGGTGCTCCGGTTCTGTTCGTAAAGAAGAAAGATGGTGCCATGAGAATGTGCATCGACTACAGAGAGTTGAACAAGCGTACAGTAAAGAACAAATATCCGCTACCAAGGATCGATGATCTGTTCGACCAACTACAGGGCGCCAGATGGTTCTCCAAGATCGATCTGCGGTCGGGATATCATCAGTTAAAGGTAAGAGAAGAGGACATACCTAAGACAGCGTTTCGCACGCGTTATGGGCATTACGAGTTTCGCGTGATGTCTTTCGGCTTGACGAACGCTCCGGCAGCATTCATGAGTATGATGAACCAGGTGTGTAGACCGATGCTAGATAGGTCGGTGATAGTGTTTATAGACGACATACTCATTTATTCGAAAAATGAAGGTGATCATGCTTGTCATCTTCGAGAAGTACTAGAGACGCTACAAAAAGAAAAGTTGTATGCCAAGTTCTCCAAATGCGCGTTCTGGCTTAAGGAAGTCCAATTCTTAGGTCACGTTATCAACGCAGACGGCATTATGGTTGACCCGGCTAAGATAGAGGCAGTACAGGAATGGGAAACCCCGAAGACGCCAACCGAGATTCGGAGTTTTATGGGATTGGCAGGTTACTATCGAAGGTTCATTCAGGACTTCTCGAGAATAGCTTCGCCACTGACAAAGTTGACACGTAAAGAAGTAAAGTACGAATGGGGTCAGGCTCAGTCCAAAGCATTCGAAGAGTTAAAGAAGAAGTTGACCCAAGCCCCAGTGTTAGCACTACCCGACGGTAACGAGGACCTGGTGGTATATTCTGACGCATCGGGACAAGGGTTAGGGTGTGTTTTGATGCAGAGGGGAAAGGTGATCGCGTATGCGTCACGACAGCTAAAGATCCACGAAATTAACTACCCGACTCACGATTTGGAGCTCGCGGCAGTTGTTTTTGCGTTAAAGATTTGGAGGCATTACCTCTACGGAGTGAAATGCACGATTTATTCGGATCACAAGAGCTTGAAGTATTTCTTCGAACAGAAAGACCTGAATATGCGGCAAAGGCGGTGGTTAGAATTGCTGAAAGACTATGACTGTGAGATCCTATACCACCCGGGAAAGGCGAATGTGGTCGCTGATGCCCTAAGTCGTAAGGAGAATCGTTCTCCTATTAGGGTAAAAGCGTACCAGTTAGTGATAACCCCAGATTTTATGACAGAGCTAGAAGCAGCACAGAAGGAAGCACTAAAGGAAGAGAACATAAAGAAAGAAAGAATGGTCGGTCAACAGACAAAGTTAGAATTAAACACTCATGGAGTGAGGACCAGGTGTGGTCGCATGTGGGTACCGAAGGGCGGAGAGCTTAGGGCCAAAGTACTTGACGAGGCCCATAAGTCTCGATATTCCATCCACCCAGGAACCACGAAAATGTACCAGGATTTAAAAAAAGAGTATTGGTGGCCTAACATGAAGAATGATGTGACCGGATATGTAAGCAAGTGTCTGACTTGCTCACAAGTTAAAGCAGAGCATCAGAAACCGTACGGGAAGATCCAGCCTCTGGAAATACCCGAATGGAAGTGGGAGCGTATCACCATGGACTTTATTACAAAGCTGCCCCGCACAGCAAAAGGCCATGATACGATTTGGGTTATAGTGGATCGTCTGACAAAGAGTGCACATTTCTTGCCAATTCGCGAAACGTACTCATCTGAGAAGTTGGCAGAAGTATTTATCAATGAAATTGTCTCTCGACATGGCGTACCGTTATCAATTGTATCTGACCGGGACACCCGATTTACATCGAGGTTCTGGAAAAGATTTCACGAGTCAATGGGTACAAGACTGAACATCAGCACGGCTTATCATCCACAGACGGATGGTCAATCAGAAAGGACCATCCAGACGTTAGAGGATATGCTCCGCGCATGCATTATAGACTTTGGTGGCAGTTGGGATAGTCACCTACCATTGGCAGAGTTCTCCTACAACAACAGCCACCACACCACTATTGGTATGCCGCCTTACGAAATGTTGTATGGTAGAAGATGTCGAACCCCGGTCTGTTGGGGCGAGGTAGGACAGAAAGAGTTGGGGAGTTTAGAGGTAGTCACAACAACCTCTGAAAAGATTGACCAGATCAAGGCCAGAATGAAAGCTGCACAGGACCGTCAAAAGTCCTACGCGGATAAAAGGCGAAGACCAATCGAATTCAAGGTCGGGGATCAAGTACTATTGAAAGTATCTCCCTGGAAGGGGATCATACGATTCAGAAAGAGAGGGAAGTTAAGCCCAAGATTCGTCGGGCCTTTCAAAATACTAGCACGGGTTGGTGAAGTCGCTTACCGGTTAGAATTACCTGATGAGCTGAGTGGAATTCACCCAACCTTCCACGTGTCGCACTTGCGCAAGTGCCTGGCCGACGAATCGGCACACGTGACACTTGACGACATCGAGATAGATAATAGCCTC
This sequence comes from Smallanthus sonchifolius, assembly GCA_023525975.1. NCBI lineage: Eukaryota > Viridiplantae > Streptophyta > Magnoliopsida > Asterales > Asteraceae > Smallanthus > Smallanthus sonchifolius. The sequence continues at coordinate 27,832,406 of CM042029.1, read as the reverse complement.
AATTACATCGAGGAACCCGTCGCCATATTAGACAGGAAAGAAAAGCGGTTACGGAATAAAGTGATACAGTTAGTCAAAGTACAATGGAAGCATCGTAAAGGTTCGGAAGCTACATGGGAAACCGAGACAGAAATGAAAGAGTCGTACCCGCACCTGTTTGACTTATAACAGGTTTCGAGGACGAAACCTTTCGTAAGAGGGGTAGACTTGTAACATCCCAAAATAAATAGAAACCCAAATAAAGGAAACAAAGTGGGCTTGGCCAAAGTTTCGGCCCATGGGCCCGAAAAATGACAGGGAGCCTTCATAGCAGCAGCCATCAGCCTCTCCCTCATTCACCACACTTGTCACGCAAGTTTCTAGTGAGAGAAAGAGAGAGTGAGAGTTTGGGTCTAGAGAGAGAAAGCTCGGGATCAAGCTCAAAGTCTCGAGGATTGTTGCTCAACATCTCTGGAGCATAAAGAAACGAGAAGGAAGCTGTAACAGGTAATTATTATGCCTAAATCTGAGTTTTTGTAACTTTCGGGTTTCGGGTTAATAATTGAGTAAAGGTTTAGATTTTTACGTGTGAAACTGGAAACAAACCACGGGTTTGGGTTCATGGGGGAAAATGGAACATTTCGAACGTAAAAAGTTCAAAGCTTGATCGATTAGAACAAAGGGACCAGATCTAGGGTTCTGTTTGGGGAAGGAGACTGCACAGTCGAAACTACTAGTTTCGATATGGACGCATCTATCGAAACTACCTAGTTTCGACAGGGGCAGACCCATCGAAACTACCATAGTTTCAATATAGACCCAAGACCTTAACTAAGAATTTATATAAGTCATACGACTCGAAACTACTTAGTTTCGATAAGAAGCAGTGACTCGAAACTACTTAGTTTCGATAAGAAGCAGTGACTCGAAACTACTTAGTTTCGATAAGAAGCCAGGGCTCGAAACTACATAGTTTCGATAAGGAGCCAGGACTCGAAACTACCTAGTTTCGATAATGAAACCATGACCCGAAACATCTGAGTCAAGCCTAGTAATGTCTAAGTGTCCCCTAGGAACACAGCCTTACGCCTATGACTTGATTATACAGATTGTGGGTGACCATAGTGACATTCAGGAACCGGCTAGGTGTAAACAGAAACGATTCATCTGGTGAGTTTTTATTGCCCTTTTTCCTAATGGTTTTGGGCTGGCATGCATACTGGTATAGTATTTTATAAAAATGTTATTTTTATAAAATGAAAGGCAAAGTATAGTATTTTATAAAAATGTTATTTTTTTATAAAATGAAAGGCAAAGTATAGTATTTTATAAAAATGTTATTTTTATAAAATGAAAGATAAAGAACAGAAGAGCATAGTATTATCTTTTAAACAATTTTTTGAAAGATAACAATGAGCTAAAGAAAGAACGATAAAGGAGCCGTACTTCGGTACAGCTCGACAGTGACAGTGACAGTGACAGTGACAAATACCATGTTATATGCTTATGTGTTAATATGTGTTATTTGTCTATATGAAAGTTATGTGATTGCATTTCTATTTGTGTAATAGTGTAATTGCATTGCATAATAGTTGCATAGTAGAAAGTCCTGCAGGCATGCTAAAGTAGAAGTCTCACCCTGAGGTGTGAGCAATGCTAAAGGAGTCTTACACTTCGGCGTAAGCAATGCTAAAGGAGTCTTATACTTCGGTGTAAGCAATGCTAAAGGAGTCTTCACTTCGGTGTAAGCGAGAAAGTCTCACCCTGAGGTGTGAGCAATGCTAAAGGAGTCTTGCACTAACGTGCAAGCGAGAAAGAAAGTCCCACCCTGAGGTGTGGGCAGCGCTAAAGTAAAAGTCTTACCCTGAGGTGTAAGCAAGATAGGGATCTGGTCCTCGGACCACGATCCATACGTGATAGTTAAAGTATGATAAAGTCACTTGTCAAGTATAAGTGAAATGATAGACAGAGTACAGTGGGACACCCTAACGGGTTTCCTTAAAGATAAAGTTTTAATGACAGATAGTAACGTAACAGATTTATAATTGTAACGTTGTAAAGTTTTAAAGTAATAGTTAAAAGTTTATTTCAAAGAAAGTGAAAGTAAAGCTTAGTTTAATTTAATAAAACTAAGCTACCAAAGATAAAGTTTACAGTTTAAAGTAAAGAGAGAACTCACCAGCGTTAGCTGACTTTTAGTATGCATGACAGGTAAAAAGGGTAAAGCTAAAGAAAGATAAAAGAGCCATGTGGGCTGGATAGCATGGACATCGGGCTGCGGTATTGAAGACTGACATTTCCAATCCTGATAGTTCATGTTATAGACAATATTTCATGTTATAGTTTGATGAATGATTTGAATTAAAGACTTCCGCTGTAATAGATTCTGATTTCCGGTTTAAGAACTATGTTTGTTATGTTGTGTGCCAACTATGAGATGTACCCGTCATGGGGCGTTTCAAGTAGAGTTGGGGATAGCCAACTTACAGGTCCCGAACTTATATTCGAAACCTCTAAAAAGATCGTTCAAATCCGAAACCGTATGGCGGCAGCTCGTGAGCGTCAAAAGAGCTATGCCGATAAGCGTCGTAAACCGTTAGAGTTTCAAATAGGCAACATGTTTCTATTCAAAGTCTCACCTTGAAAAGGTGTAATTCGCTTCGAGAAGCGAGGCAAACTGAATTCTCGTTATGTTGGACCGTTCAAGATAGTGGAGAGAATTGGCCCAGTAGCATATCAGCTGGACCTACCTGAAGGACTTAGTGGTGTACACAATGTCTTTCATGTCTCGAACTTGAAGAAATGTCTAGCAGACGAAACACTCGTAGTTCCTCTTGAGGAACTACAAATCGATAAACAACTGCGGTTCATTGAAGAACCGATAGAAATCATGGATAGGGAACTCAAAACACTGAAACGCAGTAAAATCCCTATTGTCAGAGTTCGTAGGAACTCGAAACGCGGACCGAAATTCACGTGGGAGCGCGAGGAACTGGTGATACGTAAGTATCCACATCTGTTCAAGCAGTCCACTTCAAACTCTTAAAGTACTATCTTAATTTTCGGGACGAAAATTCTTTCAACTAGGGGATGATGTGACACCTCTAATTTTTTTTTTATTTTAATTTTCGGGACGAAAATTCTTTCAACTAGGGGATGATGTGACAATCCGGACTTTTCAGTTTAACTTCGTTATTTAAATCCAGTTAAAATTAATCTAATTAACTTAATTCAAACTTCAGGGACTATTCCTATAAATTCTGCAAACTTAAAATACAAGGACTTAGTGGGTAATTAGACAAAACCAAATCCTATTGACTTGAGAAGTCAAAATTAGAATGTTGTTATCCTTATTGACTTTTGAAAGTCAAACTAACCAAGTCTTAACCCAAACTTAAACCTTAGGGACTTGTTCTGCCATTTTCCAAACTACAAAGCATGGAATTACAAGGACTAAACCTGTAATTTAGCTATTTTTGATTCTGTTGACTTTGGAAAGTCAACCTTAGCATTCTTGATTTCAAATCCGTGCGATTTACACAAATTCGTTTGAAATAGTAACGGAAATTCACTCTAATGCAATCATCGCCCATTATGGGATCATTACTGAGCAATAATCGTGCGAGTTAAACTCAATTATGAGTGTTTATGTCGAAACCGTCGACACCCTCATCAACTACTATCAAATTCACATCATTCATGTGTTATTCTCACGATTTGATAACCGGCGCACCTTGTATGAGTCCATTCGAAGCTTCTGCACTCGTCAATTCAATCAAGAACTAAGCGGGAGTCGCTGGGGATTAAACAATTCGAAGTCGGAAATTCAATTGGACGAACACTATCAATTCGGACTTCATTTTGGTAATTTCTAGTACCATTAGTTTCGCAATACCCTGTCTATTGATAACCCTATGATAATTTAAGCTCGTATCATCGAATGGTTCATGATCCGAAAACTAGGGTTCCTTCATAATCGGATTTAGGGGTGTTAATCTTAAACACATTCAAAATCAAATTAAACTATATGGATAGATTCGAAAACATGTACTCAGTAAAAACCCCATGTTAATTTAATTCCATAACACCAAGTTCTTCAAGATCCAGAACCTAGGGTTCATACGAATTCCGTTTAATCAAACCTCTACCTGCATTCGATTTAAATGAAATTAAACTACTGGATTAGACTCGCAACCTTATAATCATTGATAGCCCTATGATTCCTGTCACTCATAACATACAAATTGATCAATTAGATTTTGTGTTTCAAATTTAGGGTTTCGGCCCTTCGATCTCAAATTAAAACGATTTAGGCTTGATGTTTTTCAAATTAAAACTCATCCCAAGTTCGGAATTCGGTAAGTAACAGAACCCCTATGTCTCTAATTCATATCATAACTGAAGTTGTTGATTTTGGGATGGGATCTGGTCCGGATTCGCATAAAGGAGGAAGAACACCCCAGAGCGCTTTATTAAAACCAATTAGAACTGGATCCTAATGCGATGACCCTAGCGGGCGGACTGGTTAAACGCATGGGCATGCAGGGAGGAGACCCGGGTTCGAGTCTCCCTCCCCCTGTTTTGTTTTATTATTTATTTTAAGCAGTAATTAAATTAAAAACCTTTTCCTATAATATTATATTATTATATAAATATGTTTTAGCCCGGGAAACAACCCGTAGGCTCGGTTTTGAATTATTAACTCATGTTTATATATTATTCTCACTTTTATAAATAATATATTTATGTTATTATCAAATAAAAATAACATGTTTACATTATTTTCAAATCATAACCTCTTGTTAAATAATATATTTGTATTATTTTCAAACCGTGACTAATGTTATTAAATAATATATATTTATATTATTTCGTACCATTTTATACCTCGTGTGACGTTTTAAATTATTTAATAATATAATCGTTATATTATTTACTCACGTTTATACGTTCGATTAAAAATAATATATTTATTATTTTTCCACGCAAATGATTATTTGTTTAAATTCTTCGAACCTAAAAATAATATATTAAATTATATTATTTTCCTAACTTTTGTAAACGACTCAAACGTAGGAATTTATTTATTTATTTAATATTATTCGTTATTAACGTTCGACTCGTAACACTTTGATCCTTAATTAGTATATTAAGAAATTTATATAATTTCGTAGACACGTTCGTCTACTCTTAAATCCTTAGAAATCCTTAAGGTGTTCTAACTTCCGTGTCGTCGTCACAAATCTCATATGTCCCTAACTTATGTGTTATAATTCTATGGCATACGTAAGCCGTGCAGGCTAGCACTTGAGGTTTCAAATCTCATACTTGTGTGATACTACCTACTACGCAACGCTGGTGAGTTTCACGGCCCCTTATACTGTTTTTATTTGGGGGAGAAAACATGTCACAACCCTTTTTGGTTTATTGTAATTCATATGATATCACTGTTGAGGCTAAGCGTAACACACTATCATGAAAAGTCCTCACACACATCGGACCGTTAATATGGTATGAACGAGTTAATTTTGGTAGTACTACTGGGTTTGACAAACCCCACCCGCTTTAGTCACGCTAACTCGATTGGAGGTCGAACGGGTGTTATATTGACCTTAACACATTAGTCAGAGTTGATAGACCTGGCTGGAGGCAAACAAACAAACTCACTGTCGGTTTCGGTTGCGAGCGCTTTAGCAAAACATGAATATAGGCATGCAACCTATTGATATATATAATGAATGTACATAATCCGTAAACGCTTTACTTTAAATGATTGAAACCTGTGAACTCACCAACCTAGTGTTGACTCATTTTCTTACATGTTTTCTCAGGTTGGCACTCAGGATCACGTTAAGTCATGCATGTGTCTTGGACTCCAATTGAAATAAATATCTATTGAATAATATTTATGTTTGTTTGTAATTGGACTTGGGCGCGTTGTTTTGCGCATTTACTTTCGTTTAAACGCTTCCGCATATACACTCTGAACTTTGATCTTTTATGTTATTACATTTCAAGTTCCATATAGTGTCGTTTGAAGTAACTGATGTCTGAGATCCTGGTTTGTCACCTTCCAAAACGGTAAAACTCCGTTAGTGGCTTTTGGGGGTGTGACAGAAGGTGTCGACATCTGTCAACTTCAAATCACCATCGAATCGTGTAATTAAGACCAAATTGAGAAAATTAAAGTACTCTCACACCTTCGCAGAGCCGTTTACAAACTCTCTCGACCACCAATTGATCGGCATTACACCTCTAGAGCTCTGTCCACCGTCAAGAACAGCCGAGGGATTGTACCACTCGTCCTCACTCGTCTCTTAACCATTTCATGTAAGGTTCACGTCTATAGCTTCGTTTTATCCCGGAGATCAAAAGCCCTCTGTCGGTTTCATATGACAGAGGGCATTGAACGAAGTTTCAGTTTGAAATCTTCGACCTGTTCATACGAGATTGTAATTGGCCTTCTTATTCAATTAACATATTTATTTAACGAAACATATACTTAACCAGCGAAACCACCTGGTCCGACTGGTTAAGAACTTGCACCATCGGACCCGGTGGTGTAGGTTCGAAACCCACAAGCCCGGTCCTTTTTGTTTATTCGTGATGCCAAGTCCAATCCCCTTTCTTGATCATGTTAAGTACGCGGGGACCGGTTTTGTTATCACTATCAGTCCTCCAGCCCAGTGGTAACACACGATGCACACCCAGAAACCACCCGGGTTTGAACCGGGTGGTCTACATCCTTTTTTTAAACACTTTTATCAACAGTATTTATTTTACAAATTTTATTTTATAAAACACATACCATTTGGGACGGTTTAGTACCATAATTAACAAATTTAAATGAGAAACAATTAGTTTTAATTAGTTAAAATCTCATTTAAAAAAGTCATTAAAAGTTTATTTTAAATTAAATTATTTAACTACAAAACAAAACATTCAAAATACCCAATATTATAAAAATTGTGACAAGATTTGTATAAAATACTTTATCATTATAAAGAAATTCATAAAATGTTTTCATTATAAATCATTTTATTTTAGGTTTTAGGATTTATTTAAACAAATATATCTTTACCAAATATATATATTAATACACATATATTTCCTTGGTTTCTTTATAGGAACACATTATTTTTGATAAATAAATAAAAAAGAATTTATTTATCTAAATTAATTATCTTTTTACTTTAATAACTCATTTAGGGTTTAAATTATAGTTTCCTAAATATATATAAACTAATATATATTTTCACTACCCTTTTTAGGGTACATTATTATAATAGTAATTAAATAAATAAAAAAGAATTTATTTATTTAAATTATTTAAATTAAACTCTAAGTCAAATATATTTTTATTAAATTCATATATACTTTGAATTTACATTTCAAATTGAACTCTTATTCAAGTACAAACACCAACATACATACATCTTCTACATAACACAAACTCTTTTGTACAAATCCCTATACCCAAATCCCGTTGAACCTTAGACCTTACTTTAGACATTGTACACGTCTTTGATTTAAGTTCTTACATTCCCACTCTAGGTTAACTTTGTGATTTGCAAAGATCACTGCTGCTACATATTGCTCGTCTTATCCACACAACCGATACAAGTGAGTTTACATAGCCCCTCTTTTACTTTTTTACATATTTTGGGGGTGAAACATGATTACATAACAAATACTATTTGCAATTACACACGTATAATTCTACAATATGATCTTATGTGTTTATTTGTGCTTTATGCTTGAATGTTATTTGTTAAGACTACCTATACATGATACACTCATGCAATCATTAACACATACATTAGGATAGCATGTGTTGTTATGCCCAACATTTACATCAGGATAACATGTGTTGTTATGTGTCACACCCCCACCGATGGCAGAATTTATGCGAGGGGTGACGAATTGAAATCATCACAATGATAAAAAGAAATACTATTAAATTAACCGAATAATTGCATTATATTGTTTTAAAAACACACAACCAAATAAAATAGATAAACAAATAGTCTTTATTAAACTTTATAATAACTAAATCTCCTAGAGCCAAGTCCTAGCGTGATTGTAACAGCAACCTAGTTATTAGTACCTGAAAAACATGCTAAAATATGTCAGCTATAAAGCCGGTGAGAACATAGGTTTAAGTAATTACATAGTATAGATAATGAATATTTTTGCAATTCATAAACAAGATTCAATAACAAATAAACAAATTTTTATACATCGATTCAACCAAACCTAATGACAAGATTGGGTTCTCATAGAATTGATATAGCATGAATAACAAGTTTTGCAGTTTCTGTATATCTAGTCTCAAGTTGATATCGTATCTCGTCAACTCAAGAACTAGATCGGCATGTCAGGCCCATAGATCTATGACTTACTCCCGTTGGCTTATCCCAAGTTAATGGTTGTAGAGTGTGTATAAAACCATTTAAGTTTACAAGTATAGAAAGTTGTTATTGAAAATACAGAAGTAGTATTTGAGTTTGATATAGTTTGAACAACCTTTGATATACGAGCATGTTTTCCACCCCAAAGATAAAAAGTAAAAGGGGCTATGTATCTCACCTTGCAAATGAAAGGGTTTAACTTGAACTTGTAGTAACTTGGATCGAATGCCTTAACGACTCCCTAAGTTAAGTTTGTTACGTTAGAAACAAGTTAAGGATAGTCGAGGGGTTGACAATGTAATTAGTTGAAAGTGGTTGTTGTACACTAGAGTGGTTATCATTCCAGAGTAGTACCTCCAACATAAAAGTTCCCAGGAAAGAGTTGGTTGGATCGAAACCCCGTCTTTTCCTAGCCAGAACTTTAATGTTTGTCAGATAACTACATACTGGTTTGAAAGTTACCCTATTTGTATACTTGACCAAGTTTAGGGTTTGTTTGGTAAGTTTGGAAAGTATAAGGGCTAAAGTGAAAATATAAGTTTAGTAAAGATAGAAATGAAATAAGTTAATTATTAGAGGGGTTTAATTTGAAGATAAGGATTTTTAGTAAAAACATGATTTTTGAAATTGAAAGGAACAAGAAAGATCAAAACCAAGTTTTTAAATAAAAGTTTGAACAAGTTTAATTAAAATAGGGCATTTGATCTTTGATAGCTCTATTATTATAACATAAACATGCTAGGGAATCATAGATCTAGATAGTTATGAGGAATTTTTGAAAAGAAAAGTATGAACAAGCAAGAACATAAGAAGAACTTACTTAGAATGGAAGGATTTAAGCTAGAATCTTCCAAAAGATGAGAAGAACAACCTTTAGTTGCTAGAGAGCCCTAGAGGATTGTTGAGGTGTGAAGAATGAATGAGGTTTAAGGCTCTATTTATAGGGTGGGTTTGAGAGGAAAAAGGGGAAAAGTTTGTTAGGTTTTTTGATTAGGATAACAAAGGTGATAAACATAGGTTTATAAATCTTATAATTTTTTATAAAACTTTTGAATAATGGATATAGGGGTTAGTTCACGAAATTTTGAGGATATGGATGATAGGATTGAGTTCAAAATTAGTTAGTTAATGGATGGAATGGATTAGGATAGGATTTAAGAATAAAAATAATGGTTTTAATTCATTTTGGATAAGTTTAAAGGAATTAATTGATTTTATTAATTTAAATAATAAATAATAATATATAAACTTAAAATTTCAAAAATTATATTAATGATAATGATATATGATTGAATTTACAAAAATTAACCAGATTTCGAAGACGTTACAAAAGAAACCCTGAAATTTACGTATGTGTAACCTTTACCCTTGAAATTATAAAGTCAAACGAAGTTACAAACTTGAACTGTTTTTATTAGGTTAGAATCTAAGGCATCCAAAGCTACTATAAGTAGCAAGATTAAGAATGAATAACAGAATCAGATATAGAATCAAAATATAATGCGTAAGCCGTTCTATGCGCAATAGAATACTCGCTTTAGACTAGACTTGGAAAATTTGAAATGAAATGATATCACAAGTGATATGAAGCATAAAAATGTTCATTGTATAATAAATCAATCAAGGTTACAAGGTAGGATTATAGGATCAGACATAAAAATCAGGGATGTCACAGTCTCCCCTAGTTAAGAGAATTTCGTCCCGAAATTCAACTAGTAGAGTTTGTGCCATCCTGAAATAGATGAGGGTATTTGAGTTTCATCTGCTCTTCACGTTCCCAGGTGAACTCAGGACCACGCTTAGAATTCCAACGAACTTTAACAATTGGAATATGGCTTCGCTTCAGTTTCTTGATGTCACGATCCTTAATCTCAGTAGGTTCTTCAACGAAGTGCAGTTGGTTATCGATGCGGATCTCATCCAAAGGAATGTGCAAAGTGTCGTCAACTAGACACTTCTTCAGATTAGACACATGAAAAATGTCATGGATAGAGTTAAGTTGTTGCGGTAGCTAAATTTTGTAGGCTACTGGACCAATCCTTTCCAGGATCTTGAATGGTCCAACATACCTAGGAGCTAGTTTACCCTTTTTCCCGAATCGGACAATTACTTTCCAAGGGGAAACTTTAAGTAGAACACGATCACCAATCTGGAATTCGAGAGGTTTTCTTCTATTGTCCGCATAACTCTTCTGACGATCTCGTGCGGCTTTAAGTCTATCTTGAATTTGAAATACTTTATCTGAAGTCTCTTGAATAAGTTCCGGACCAGTTATCTGACTGTTTCCGATTTCAGTCCAACAAACAGGGGTGCAACATTTTCTTCCGTATAAGGCCTCAAATGGTGCACACTGAATGCTGGTGTGATAACTGTTATTGTACGAGAACTCTATCAGAGGTAAGTGATTATCCCAACTTCCACCAAAGTCGATGACACAGGCTCGTAGCATGTCCTCAAGAGTTTGTATGGTTCGTTCGCTTTGGCCATCAGTCTGAGGGTGATAAGCCGTGCTAAGATCCACACGTGTTCCTAAGGATTTCTGTAAAGATTTCTAGAACCTGGACGTAAACCGACTGTCTCGATCAGAGATGATGGATAGTGGAACACCATGACGAGCTACGATTTCATTGATATAGATCTTGGATAACCTCTCCATTTTATAGTCTTCTCGGATCGGTAGAAAGTGAGCGGATTTAGTCAGGCGATCGACTATGACCCAAATTGGGTCATGCCCACCGGAGGTTTTAGGAAGCTTAGTAATGAAATCCATGGAAATCTGATCCCATTTCCATTGAGGGATTTCGGGTTGCTGGAGTAGGCCTGATGGTTTTTGGTGCTCAACTTTGACTTTTTGACAGGTCAAACATCTTCCAACATACAGCGCTATGTCTTTCTTCATTCCAGACCACCAATAACATTTCCTCAGATCTAAGTACATCTTATCGGAACCTGGATGAATAGAATAGTGAGACTTATGAGCTTCATTTAGGATAAGTTCTCGGAGATTATCAAAATTAGGAACCCACATTCGAGCCATGAAGTAAAGAATTTCATCGGTCTTGGACTCCAATTGATGTTCAGCAATACTTGCCAATTCATCCTTTAGATCCGTCCTGACAAGTGCTTTCCTTTGGGCTAGAAGGATTTGGGCTTTGAGACTAGTATGTATAATCATTCCTATCGCACGAGTGTGTGAGGGTTTGATTCTTTCCTTTCTGCTGAGAGCGTCGGCTACTACGTTAGCTTTACCTGGGTGATAGCGAATCTCGCAATCATAGTCATTTAGTAGTTCCACCCAACGCCTCTGTCTCATATTTAACTCCTTCTGATCGAATATGTGTTGTAAGCTTTTATGATCGGTGTAGATAACACATTTCGTACCGTATAAGTAATGTCTCCAGATCTTTAAAGCAAACACTACAGCACCTAGCTCAAGATCATGAGTAGTGTAGTTCTTTTCATGGATATTAAGCTGTCTCGATACGTATGCAATGACCTTTTCTCGTTGCATAAGGACACAACCTAGGCCTTGGTTGGATGCGTCACAGTACACAACAAAGTCCTCGTTGCCATCTGGTAAAGTCAGAATGGGTGCATCACATAACTTCTGCTTAAGCAACTGGAATGCATCTTCCTGTTTTGGTCCCCAGTCAAAAGTATGGTTTTTCTGAGTCAGAGTAGTGAGTGGCAGAGCAATTCTCGAAAAGTTCGAGATGAACCTTCGATAGTACCCCGCTAGACCCAAAAATGAGCGAACCTCTGAGGGAGTCTTTGGTGCATTCCAGTTCTTGACTGCTTCAATCTTGGCAGGGTCAACATGGATACCCTTGTCATTGATCACATGACCTAAGAATTGAACTTCACTAAGCTAAAACTCACACTTAGAGAACTTAGCATAGAGTTGCTCTTTCTTTAGAAGCTCAAGAATAAGTTTGAGGTGTTTCTCATGATCGGTCTTGGTTCGGGAATAGATCAAGATGTCATCTATGAAAACAATGACGAATTTATCTAGGTAACGTCGACAAACACGGTTCATGAGGTCCATGAATATCGCGGGTGCATTGGTTAGTCCAAATGGCATAACTACGAACTCATAGTGTCCATAGCGGGTTCGAAAGGCGGTTTTGGGTATGTCTTCTTCATTCACTCGAAGTTGATGATAACTAGAGCGTAGATCAATCTTTGAAAAACAGGCGGCTCCTTGTAATTGATCAAACAAATCATCAATCCTCGGTAGTGGATACCGATTCTTGACGGTTAGTTTGTTGAGCTCTCTATAGTCAATGCACATCCGAAAGGATCCGTCTTTCTTCTTGACAAATAAAACCGGAGCTCCCCAAGGTGAGAAACTCGGTCGGATAAATCCTTTGTCTAATAATTCTTGAAGCTGACTGGATAGCTCCTTCATTTCTGATGGGGCTAAACGGTAAGGGGATTTGGCAACAGGCGTTGCACTAGGTACAAGGTCAATCCGGAACTCGACTTGTCGGATAGGAGGTAGTCCGAGCAAATCATCAGGAAAGACCTCCGGGTAGTCTTTAATGATAGGGACATCTTGCAGTTTCTTTCCTTCAGTCTTCTTTTCCACAACGTGGGCCAAGAATGCCATAGTAGTGGGTTTTCTCAGTAAGCTACGGGCTTTCATAGATGAAATGATCTTTAAGTTTTTCCCAGACCTCTCACCATGGATAGTCAAAGTATCTCCAGATTTAAGGGGAATACGGACTAGTTTCTCAGCACAAATGATCTCAGCATGGTTGGTGGATAGCCAATCCATTCCTACCACTATGTCAAAGCTTCCAAGTTGGATATGGATAAGATCGATTGAGAACGGATGATCGTCAAGTGTTAAAGTACAACCTCAGAAAATAGTATTGGCATGTATTAGATCTCCATTAGCTAACTCAACAGAATAAGTAGTATCTAGTTTAACAAAGTTAGAGCTAAGCAAAGATTCGAACTCGGTTGAGACAAAACTTTTGTCCGCTCCGGAGTCGAATAGGATAGAAGCATAGTGTTGATTGATGAGAAACGTACCCGTAACAACGTTTGGATCCTGACGAGCTTCGGTTGCTCCAATAGCAAAAACTCGTCCATTAGCAGTTGGGTTGTTGGCATTGTTCGGATGCAGCTTAGGACAACGATTCCGGAAATGACTTGGGTCACCACATTCATAGCAAGCTCGAACAGTGTTATTTACAGCAGTAGCAGTAGTGGTGGCTGCCACAAGAGTATTGTTGTTAGCCGTGGCAGCTGGAGCTTTGCAAGTCTGGAATACGTGACCAAGTCGGCCGCAGTTAGTACACTTGCGGCACTCTCCGAAGTGATGAAAAGGGCATTTAGGAAACTTAGGCATATTCCCGGTATATGGCTTCTTCACATAGGCCTGAGGAGCAGGAGCAGCTTGGTTTACCGGTGTAGCAGGAGTTACCATAGCAAACCCTTTGGCAGTCTTTTGTTTCTTGTTATAGTTACAGTCAGGCTTCTTACTTTCAGCATTCACCTTCTTAGAACCCTTCCTAACCAGAGTTCCCGACTTAACCAGATCGTCGGTGATAGTAGCAGACAATAGGATTGATGCCTCCAAAGTAGTGGGTGAACTAGATAAGGTAGGGATTTGGAATAGAGGGCTCAAACCAGTAATGTACCGGTCAATCTGTCTGCTAACCGATGTAACCATATGTGGCACTAGAATACTGAGCTCATGAAACGCTCGGTGTAGGCTGCATGCTCACCACCATCCATCTCATGGTTCCAAAACTCAATCTCTATCTTCTTGAGTTCATTACTCGGGCAAAATTCCCTAATGAGCAACTCCTTAAACTCATTCCAAGGCAAGGCTAGAGCTACGTTTCTTCCCCTGGCCCTGATTTGGGCATTCCACCAAGTAAGAGCCCGTTTCTGAAATGTGCTTCGGTAAACTTCACTTTCAGATTTTCTGGACTCTCAGCCATGTCCAGAGCAGATTCAACTTTTTCAATCCATTGGAGCAGCCCAATTGCTCCTTCAGTACCATTATAATCAGCGAGCTTGGAGTTGGTGAACTTCTTATAGTGGTCAGTGTTGTTATTATCGGCTCTAGAACCGCCAGTGTTACGTAGTGAGTTACTGACTTGGGTAACCATTTCAGGAAGGACATCCCTTAGTTGTCGAGTGATGATAGCAGCAATCTCATTGATCTCGGTAGTGTCACGACGAGGAGGCATTCTACAAGATAGAGTATAGCTAGATAAGTTGATAAACGATAGATAGAGTCGCAAGATAATCAAAATAGGAATTTTATTCATAATCAAGTTGTTTAATTACAAATAAGGAAAGATAAAGACATAAGCACATATAACCACTTAATCTCCCGAATTGAAAATAAAAAGAATTAATTGACTAATCAAAACTCTAGATCTGCATGGTAGATGGTAGGAGAGTGTGTTTTAGCCTATAAGCGATACTCACACCAAGATTTCCCAGGAAAGAGTGATAGGTTCAAAGGGATTTATGCGTCACACCTTTCCTAGACAGAGCCCTTCGTGTACAGGTACCCACTCTTCCAGATTACACACTGTCCTTCGATCCACCAATTAGATCCTTGGTCTTGAAGAGAGTGATTTAGGAATTGTCTCAGCTCCGTCTTCTATGTCTCGGATGATCGAAGACTTGGTAGTTCTAGCTCTACTCTCCTAAGGTTCCACCGGTCGTGTAAAGCGTACGTTCTCCGGGCGGTAAGGACTAGTTGCGTCAGACCGCAGCTCCGGGTTGTTCATGTCTCGAGCTTCTTGTGTCCACTTGATTGAGCTTGGGGTTGCTATACTTTTCCTTTTTAGGTCGATGAAGTTATCCATGGCTAGAAGAAGGGAGGTTAGAGATAAGTTAAATACATAAGGTTAGACACAAAGAAAAAGTAGCTTCCTAATAGGGAAATTCTACGGTTATAGACTAGGTTTATTCTAAAGCAACCTAATTCTCTATAACCTGGCTCTGATACCAATCTGTCACACCCCCACCGATGTCGGAATTTACGCAAGGGGTGACGAATTGAAATCATCACAATGATTAAAAGAAATACTATTAAATTAACCGAATAATTGCATTACATTGTTTTAAAAACACACAACCAAATAAAATAGATAAACAAATAGTCTTTATTAAACTTTATAATAACTAAATCTCCTAGAGCCCAGTCTCGAAGTCCTAGCGTGATTGTAACAACAACCTAGTTATTAGTACCTGAAAAACATGCTAAAATATGTCAGCTATAAAGCCGGTGAGAACATAGGTTTAAGTAATTACATAGTATAGATAATGAAGATTTTTGCAATTCATAAACAAGATTCAATAACAAGTAAACAAACTTTTATACATCGATTCAACCAAACCTAATGACAAGATTGGGTTCCCATAGAATTGATATAGCATGAATAACAAGTTTTGCAGTTTCTGTATATCTAGTCTCAAGTTGATATCATATCTCGTCAACTCAAGAACTAGATCGGCATGTCAGGCCCATAGATCTATGACTTACTCCCGTTGGCTTATCCCAAGTTAATGGTTGTAGAGTGTGTATAAAACCGTTTAAGTTTACAAGTATTGAAAGTTGTTATTGAAAATACAGAAGTAGTATTTGAGTTTGATATAGTTTGAACAACCTTTGATATACGAGCATGTTTTCCACCCCAAAGATAAAAAGTAAAAGGGGCTATGTATCTCACCTTGTAAATGAAAGGGTTGAACTTGAACTTGTAGTAACTTGGATCGAATGCCTTAACGACTCCCTAAGTTAAGTTTGTTACGTTAGAAACAAGTTAAGGATAGTCGAGGGGTTGACAATGTAATTAGTTGAAAGTGGTTGTTGTACACTAGAGTGGTTATCATTCCAGAGTAGTACCTCCAATATAAAAGTTCCCAGGAAAGAGTTGGTTGGATCGGAACCCCGTCTTTTCCTAGCCAGAACTTTAATGTTTGTCAGATAACTACATACTGGTTTGAAAGTTACCCTATTTGTATACTTGACCAGGTTTAGGGTTTGTTTGGTAAGTTTGGAAAGTATAAGGGCTAAAGTGAAAATATAAGTTTAGTAAAGATAGAAATGAAATAAGTTAATTATTAGAGGGGTTTAATTTGAAGATAAGGATTTTTAGTAAAAACATGATTTTTGAAATTGAAAGGAACAAGAAAGATCAAAACCAAGTTTTTAAATAAAAGTTTGAACAAGTTTAATTAAAATAGGGCATTTGATCTTTGATAGCTCTATGATTATAACATAAACATGCTAGGGAATCATAGATCTAGCTAGTTATGAGGAATTTTTGAAAATAAAAGTATGAACAAGCAAGAACATAAGAAGAACTTACTTAGAATGGAAGGATTTAAGCTAGAATCTTCCAAAAGATGAGAAGAACAACCTTTAGTTGCTAGAGAGCCCTAGAGGATTGTTGAGGTGTGAAGAATGAATGACGTTTAAGACTCTATTTATAGGGTGGGATTAAGAGGAAAAAGGGGAAAAGTTGGTTAGGTTTTTTGATTAGGATAACAAAGGTGATAAACATAGGTTTATAAATCTTAGAATTTTTTATAAAACTTTTGAATAATGGATATAGGGGTTAGTTCATGAAATTTTGAGGATATGAATGATAGGATTGAGTTCAAAATTAGTTAGTTAATGGATGGAATGGATTAGGATAGGATTTAAGAATAAAAATAATGGTTTTAATTCATTTTGGATAAGTTTAAAGGAATTAATTGCTTTTATTAATTTAAATAATAAATAATAATATATAAACTTAAAATTTCAAAAATTATATTAATGATAATGATATATGATTGAATTTACAAAAATTAACCAGATTTCGAAGACGTTACAAAAGAAACCCTGAAATTTACGTATGTGTAACTTTTACCATTGAAATTATATTTTAGTCAAACGAAGTTACAAACTTGAACTGTTTTTATTAGGTTAGAGTCTAAGGCATCCAAAGCTACTATAAGTAGCAAGATTAAGAATGAATACCAGAATCAGATATAGAATCAAAATATAATGCGCAAGCCGTTCTATGCGCAATAGAATACTCGCTTTAGACTAGACTTGGAAATTTGAAATGAAATGATATCACAAGTGATATGAAGCATAAAAATGTTCATTGTATAATAAATCAATCAAGGTTACAAGGTAGGATTATAGGATCAGGCATAAAAATCAGGGATGTCACATTATGCCTTACATATACAACAGGATAACATGTGTTGTTATACCCTACATTAGGATAACATGTGTTGTTATACCTTTTAGTTACAAGGTTTGATTTGTGCACTTAGCTTAACTTAGATTCTCCATAAATGCTTTATAAACCATGTATCATATGAATTGTACACAAAACATTTTTAACTTTACTTTTAACCTATGTATGCTCACCAACTATTTATAGTTGACCCTCTCATTTTAAACATGTTTCAGGTACTAAGATTTAAGTTCATATTCAAGATGCTACACATAGGAATTGAGGACCTTGTTAAATAAATAGTTAAACCTTGTTGATGTATTTCATTTTCTTTGATTGTATTTGTTGAACCTGTTATGAAATTTAGTAAATTTAATATACGGAATTTTAGTTGAATTATGTGCTTTTGAACAGTCTACATATCCCGCCCCGACGTTTTCGCTGTCAGTTGGGGTGTAAAAGATTGGTATCAGAGCCTTGGTTATAGGGAATTAGGTTATTAGACACTTTTGACCTAGATTATAACCTTAGGACACACATTCATGCCATGCTCTATGATTATATGATATGCTACCCGCTATGTAGTACATGTTTAATATATTATGTGTTAACTTATTTAATGTTTATTTGCTAAACTTCATGACTTATTAGGTTCCATCTAAATAATAAATTAATACAATAACACGTATACCCTTATCCTAAGTCTTAATACCATCATAGCATGTGGAACGTCATACTCATAGACATAAGTCTATTAAAGTTTTTTTTATACCTCGTTAGGGTTTTAAACTTTGTTAACTAGTAGAGGACACGTGCAATCCGGAAGGGTGACACCTATATTCTGGGTTTTCTGTCTAGGAAAGCATTTCATATAAATCCCAATCAACCGAGGGATCCGTATGCTTTCCTGGGAATTCCCGGGATGAGTGTTTACTTATAGGCTAAAGCATGTCTCCTTGAAGGTTATAAAAGTTTATTAACCTTAATATGTCATAGCATTCAAGATGTATTATAACCATTTGAGTGCAATCCAAGCAATAAATACTTATGGTTTAAATTACCCTTTGTTTTATATCCAAGAAATCCCCATAACCTCTTACTTCTTCTCCCCTGTTTTGTTTAAATCTATAGCATGCCTCCCCTTCGTGCCAACGAGACCAACAACAACAACAACAACGACCTTATTGCTCTTTTCACTCAGCTTGTGAACCAACTCACTCAGGCCAACAACAACAATGGTGGCACTAACAGCAGTGCTAATGGTGGTGGTGGTGGTGCCAACCCACCCCCATGATTTTCAAACACTTCAACTCGTGCAACCCCATCAAGTTCCATGGGACCGAAGGAGCTACAGGCCTCCTTCAATGGTTTGAAGGCATTGAACACGCTTTTCTCAACAGTGATTGCCCTGACAATCTCCGGGTTCGCTATGCCACCAGCGTCTTTCAAAAACGGGCGCTCATTTAGTGGAATGGTGAGAAGAGAAACCGGGGTGTGGATGTGACCATGGCCTTGCCATGAGATGAAGTTAAGAGACTCATGACCGAGGAGTTCTGTCCTCACAATGAAATGAAGAAGCTAGAGGCTGAGTTTTGGGATCTTACCCAAGACAGTGGTGAAAGTTTAGCCTATACAACTCGTTTCCATGAGTTAAGTCTTCTGGTACCCCACATGGTCACACCACTGATTCAGGGTATTGAAAAATACATCGATGGTCTGCCCATGAAAATCCAAGATACTGTCCTAGGAAGAAATCCAACTACTCTTGAAGATGTTATCCGCCTAGCTACCACATTAACTGATAACCACGTGAAGGCGGGTACATTAACAAGAAAAGGGCCAAAGAAAGTCACTGACCCAGCAGCCCCTTCTGAATCCTCTAAGGAAGACAAACCCAAACCTCCTCACTACAATAAGAAACGTAACTTTGCTGTCGTTATCCCTGCTGTACCACTCAACCAAGTTGCTCCCCAAGCCTAAAACCAGAATAAGAAACCATATGCGGGCAACAACCCTTTGTGCAAAAAGTCCAATTATCATCACTTCCCAAACATGTCATGTCATCTATGTGCAAATTGTGGAAGGTATGGTCATGTAGCAAACACTTGCCAAGCTAGGCCACCTATTAATCAAGCCAACCGGGGAACCCGAACCGGTCAACAAATTTGCAATCAAGTTGTACCGGCCATTACTAATGGGCGTGCTTGTTATGAATGTGGGGATCCAAACCACCTCAGGAAATGATGCCCAAGGATAGTAAATGCAAACCAAGGTGGTGCTCGTGGGCATGCTTTCAACATACACACCGACGAAACTCAAGTCAACACTGAGGCAGTGAATGAAACCAGTTGAAGCTAGTGCAAGATGGGGTCGAATAGAGATCTAGTCAAGAATAAATTATGCATTGTAATCATTTACATTACCATGTCAATGTTTGAACTATATACACCTACTACGGTTGTCACCAAAAATTTTGAGCTTGCTAGCTAACTTCAAGAAGATGAATCATTTCGCTATTAACCATTTGTATAAGCACTGATAAATTTGAAAATATAAAACTCGACTACCCACGTTGTACATAAGCACCATGTAATATCGCTTGCAAAATTCGATAGTTTACATTACTTATGAGATCCAATAACTTACAAAAGAACACTCACATGATACATAAAACTTAGTTGGTTAAAATATGCATAATACTAGGCTAAGCACATGATACATGATTGAGCACGTAAAACATGAAACTTGTTTGTTTGCAATATACATTATATTGGATGGATCACATAATACATGAAACTTATTTGTTTACAAAATACATAATTTAAACTGTTCACACTATACAATATACATGATGCTACTTTGCTCACACTATACTTGAAACTTATTTGTTTACAAAATACATTGTTTATGTCATACATGAAAACTTATCTGATACTAAATTGTTCACATTATACATGAAACCTATTTGTTTACAATGTACATGACACTAGATCATACATGGAGCTTATGTGTTTACATTATACACATAACTAAATCGTTAACATTGTTGCAATTGATTAAGTACATCATACACAAGGCATGATTATTCACCTTATCCATGAAAGCTACTCGGGGTTTGACGTATTCTTGTGCAAACACGAGGAAGCTATGGAATCCTAAATTATGCCACGTTATTACTCTTTAGTACCTGATTGACTCTACTATCTATGGACATAGTCATTTGTTAGCAACACATACGTTAAAAAAATAGTTACGAATTAAGTGATTTTGTGTTACCCCCCCCCCCCCTTGACCCCCACACGTAATGAGATGAACTATACGGACCATGCGAAAATTTAGATAATTACGGGTGCACACGTAATTATAAAAATCAGCGCATGGAAAACATAGCAAATTCCGTCTTGTGTTATGACATGAAACCTATCATGATATATAATAATGAAACTAATATGATATGACAAGGGCATGGTGGATACACTGCTGGTACATCCTATTTATAAGTGTTCCTGTCATATTATCAGAAGTGGCGTTATTCATGTCACGTAAAGTTTTATGTTGTTTGACGGGATCAATGTTTCTGAAATCTCTTATCCACTGACAATTACTGAACATATTAGATTACATCTTAATCAAGTTTTGACTATCTATTCTCATCATTCTAAATTCAAGTAATGCAATATCATCCTTAGAGCCCAGAACACCCTTCAACAGTTTTCTCCTTAACCCTCTTCAAACCAAATCCATTACCACCATCTATGCGTGACATGATGACCAGATCTGACCTTGAGTATCAATCTGAAACTTGTCATCAGTTATACTCCTCAAACCGACAATCAAAGCTCGTTAAGAATCCAAACTCACCCTTTTTCCTAATCCAGTAGCCTCCGACAATTTAATTTCGGGATGAAATTCCCTCAACTGGGGGATACCGTAACATCTTGGACTTTCCGGCTCTATTTTACCTTATTTATTTCAATAATAACACTATATTTAAATCTTGTATTTATTCAAGCATTTTTTTTTACATAAATCAATAGATAAATTAAGATTCGTTTTCAACCATAAAAACTTTGCGTTTACATGTAGATTTCTATAACAACTATTTTGTATATTTAGATACATATGTATCTATATATGTATAAATATTAACTTATAAACGATTTTATACAAATATATTTATATATTTGACATTTTAAACTTATAGTTAATTTTATATGTTTATAAAAAGGAAAAATCAAATTTTATATAAATACACATACATTTGATTAAATGAACCACTTATACAATCTGTAATTTTATCAAAATGAAATTTATTTCTTTTATAAATAATAACATTAGATTTTTTTATTTATATATATAAATATTTAAAATAAAAAAAATAAAATTTAAATCAAATAAAATGGTCTTGAACCCCATGTTAATGCTTTGAACCCTTTTAACCAATTGGACCCCCCAAGTTTGAACCCCCCACCCTTGAGGTATAACCCCATTGACCTCAAATTTGACCTTTTCCCAATTTTGACTTTTAAAGTCAAATAACTTCAAAATTTTCTCAAATCAAAGCTAAACATAGAGCAATTCCTTCTGCTACGGACCTTCCTTATCTAACTATTTGTATATCGACTAGTACAAGTCGTAATGACATCTTAATTCAATATTTACGCGGCTGAGTTCAAAAATTCAAATTCGTTTGACTTATAGAGTCAAAGACGACCCAAAACTTTCCTAAATCCATGAAACTAAAGGCGATTGAAGCCCGACAATCACGCACTGATTGTTCTCGCATGTATCCAAGCCTGTTTCACGCCAATTCAGTATTCTAACATCGAATTTGACGCGTGAAGGTGTCGACAGCTGTCAACTTCAAATCACCATCGAATCATGTAATTAAGACCAAATTGAGAAAATTAAAATACTCTCACACCTTCGCAGAGCCGTTTACAAACTCTCCCGACCACCAATTGATCGACATTACACCTCTGGAGCTCTGTCCACCGTCAAGAACAGCCGAGGGATTGTACAAGTCGTCCTCACTCGTCACTTCACCATTTCAGGTAAGGTTCACGTCTATAGCTTCGTTTTATACCGGAGATCAAAAGCCCTCTGTCAATTTCATATGACATAGGGCATTGAACAAAGTTTCAGTTTGAAATCTTTGACCTGTTCATACGAGACTGTAATTGGGCTTCTTATTCAATTAACGTATTTATTTAACGAAACATCTACTTAACCAGCGAAACCACCCGGTCCGACTGGTTAAGAACTTGCACCATCGGACCCGGTGGTGTGGGTTCGAAACCCACAAGCTAAGTGCTTTTTGTTAATTCCTAATGCCAAGTCCGGTCCCTTTTCTAGATCATGTTATGTACGCGTGGACCGGTTTTGTTATCACTATCAGTCCTCCAGTCCAATGGCAACACACGATGCACACCAAGAAACCACCCGAGTTGGAACGGGGTGGTGTACATCCTTTTTTTTAAACAGTTTTAGCAACAGTATTTATTTTATAAATTTTATTTTATAAAACAGATACTATTTGGGACGGTTTAGTACCATAATTAACAAATTTAAATGAGAAACAGTTAGTTTTAATTAGTTAAAATCTCATTTTAAAAAATATCATTAAAAGATTATTTTAAATTAAATTATTTAACTACAAAACAAAACATTTAAAATACCCAATATTATAAAAATTGTGTGTCACACCCCGCCGAAGGCGGAAACACGGAGGTGAGACGAGAGCGGTGCATCGAACACTTAGGCGCAAGAGAATGCTAACGGGTACAATTCTTTTCGTGAACTTTTAATTGTCGGGATGCGTAAGCAATAACCTTATCCTTTTGCATCAACACACAACCAAGACCCTGTGGAGATGCATCACAATATACAACAAAGTCATCCGTACCTTTAGGAAGAGTTAGAATCGGAGCGTTACATAATTTCTGCTTTAATAACTGAAATGACTCTTCCTGCTTGTCACCCCATTCAAACTTTCTATCTTTCTGAGTCAAGAGGGTTAAAGACTGAGCTATGTTCGAGAATTTTCTATAAATCGCCTATAGTAACCCGCCAAACCAATAAATTGACGAATCTCAGTTGGGGTCTTAGGCGTTTACCACTTCTTTATCGCCTCAATTTTTGCTGGATCCACATGAATGCCTTTCTCACACTTAGATTACATGACCTAGAAAGTGAACTTCTCTAAGCCAAAACTCACACTTAGAAAACTTGGCGAATAGTTTCTCGTTTCAAAGCAATTCCAAAATCAACCGCAAGCGATGTTCGTGCTCTTCCTTACTTCGAGAATATATCAAAATATCGTCGATAAAGACTATCATGAATTTGTCTAAATAGGGATTACACACCCTATTCATCAGATCCATAAATACTGCCGGGGCATTGGTTAGCCCGAAAGGCATAACCAAAAACTCGTAATGACCGTACCGAGTTCTGAACGTTGTCTTTGGTGTGTCATCCTCCTGGACCCTTAATTGATGATAACCAGATCTGAGGTCGATCTTAGAAAAATGAGTCGATCCTTGTAACTGGTCAAACAAATCATCGATCCTCGGGAGTGGATATCGGTTCTTAATCGTCAATTTATTCAACTCCCGGTAGTCAATACACATTTGAAATGATCCATCCTTCTTTTTCACGAACAAGATCGGAGCTCCCCAAGGTGAGAAACTCGGTCTAATAAATCCCTTCTCTAAAAGTTCCTTTCTTAACCAAAATTCCATTTCTCACCATCTCATCAGTTAATTCACTTGCCAATTGGATCGCACTTTGCATAGTAGAAGGTTTGGCTGATGTAACCATTCCCCGAATCTGGGGAACCAATCCCCATATATACCTTTCAATCCTCTTAGATTCGGGTGTCACCAAATGTGGCAACAAACGGGACAACTCTTGGAATCGAGTTGTGTAAACCAAGATTTCAGCTCCTTCCATTTCTAGGTTCCAAAACTCAACTTCAATCTTCTTTATTTCATTTCGAGGACAGTATTCCTCAATCAACATTTTCTTAAACTCGTCCCAAGTCAGGTTATCAGTAACCTGTTCTCCTAACGCATCAACTTGAGAATTCCACCATGTTAGAGCTTCGCCCTGCAGAGAGCAAGCAGCATACTTAACCTTCTAATTATCCAAGCAGTTACTGATTTTTATGATAGACTCCATCTTTTATCCAACGAACAATCCCAACTGCTCCCTCACTACCATAAAAATCCAAAGCTTTTCCTGTAGAGAAGTCTTTAAAAGTGCATCTACGGTTGGTGTTACCAGTATTTGTGCCACCACCAGCACCACCACCGGCTCCACCACTGCTAGAAGCACCACCACTAGTGCCGCCAGCACTCCTGATTAACCCTGCGGTGATCTGTGCCACTATTCTTGGTATAGCCGCATCTATCCCTTGATTTATCAGCTGTTCCAAATCTGGCTGAGTATTCTCTGTCTCATTATGCTGAGGATTCCTCTTCGGTGGCATTTTCTAAAAACGGAAACGGACAGGAATTTGATGAGAGTTTGAGTAAATGAAAATACTTGATTAAAAATCACTCGAAACATAGTAAACAAACCATATATAAAAGATATGTTTTTGAGAATGACAATAAAATTTTTAACCGAATCATGTACACAAGGTAACAAATAAGGATGGTAACAATACACAAACAATAAACAAATGAAGTTATAGCATACAAATAATTATCCAAAACATTGTTTCATTCCATCATCAAAAGATTTATAAAAATGCTTCATAAAGCATAGATAGTAGCTAGGGTTTACAAGAGCTAGTAATAATTTTACAAAATTAGGCATTAGTTAGAACTAAGCCAATACCCCAAAAATAAAGTTTTTGTAACCCATCAAAAGGACCTGAGCACATGCCGCTCAGTGTCTGAAATAGAAACCTAACACAACAACAACCGGTAAAACAAAGAAAGCCACAAAAATAGCCATTCTGGAGTAGACCCTATTCTCAAATCGATCCATGCGCTGGTTCCTGTTCAGCTCTGACGCCTGAAGAGTAGTAACATACTGATATAGCTCCGGTATCCTCTCTAGAACATCCTCCAACATAGTATGATGATAATTCAGTCTCCTCTCGTGTCCATCGTAATCCTCCACTAACTCATCCATCTGTACCTCCCTATTAGTCCTGGTGTCCTTTGGCTCCTCCTCTTCATCTGATGATAACTCTATAATAACAGGTGCAGTCCTAGAAGATGATCCTCTGACTTCGAAGGTCGATCCAGGAAACAGTGACCGTCCAACAGCGGGAGTAGCAGGGTGTAGAACAACAGTCACTGGTGCTACCCTGGAAGGGGTAGGACTAAAGTAGGTGAGGGTAGAAGGCTCCCTAAATCCTCTGAGTTGGTCACGTAGCTAGACTCACTGGGCACATAGTGCTCCGACTGATCCTCCTCTGACGTATGACTTGGCTCGGGCGCACTCCAATCACCTGATGCTGTAGGGACTGGTACAAGAGGGAAACTGTTGAAGCTATCAGCCTCATCGTCTGAGAAGTACTGCTGAAATAAAGATTTTGAAGACGAAGACAAGCTGTGATGGAGAACGTAAAGCTGGTAAGAATAAGAAATGCGAAATGATATGCAATGCACACATAGTTCCTAAGGTTCTTTGCAATGTTTCTTAAGGTTATAGTCTAGGTTCGAGTCTGGGGTAAACCTAATTCTCTATAACCAGTGCTCTGATACCAAGTCTGTCACACCCCGCCGAAGGCGGAAACACGAAGGTGAGACGAGAGCGGTGCATCGAACACTTAGGCGCAAGAGAATGCTAACGGGTACATCGCAATTTACAAAAGAACCGTTACTAAACCCAAAATTAAAAGAAGACATACAACATCCGAAATTCAAACAATAAAAGAAGCGTCTTATAAACAACCAAAGTCATGGGTACTAAGTTTGTTCCAACGTGAAAGCACAAAATCTAAACAAAAGCTTGCCCCCATGAACCTTATCTTCATTTCTGTTTACCTGAAAGCATGTTTCAAAAACGAGTCAACTATATAAATAGTTGGTGAGTATCGCAGGTTTTACGAATCCATAAAAGTTTATAAAAATCCAAAGTCAGTACACATGTATTAGACAACATATTACCATGAGCCGTAATCAAAGCCTAGACAAAATAGAAATAAAGTACCCCATACGGAAGTCTTATGCCAACAACCGCCTAAAAAAAATAATTGGCTAACTTTGCGCCCACGTGACCCTACAAGTCTAGTTGGCACGACCAAACCATGAGGGGGGGTGTCAACCTAAGTAGTACTACTCAAAATTCCCAACAGCTACGCTCAGCTAATTGATTACAACAAAAAACAATTGAAGACTTTAATGCATAAATATAAAAATAACTCATGTAATCAATGTATCATGTAACATGTGACTAAAAAAATGAAACAGCTTCCCCCAAAAACAGTAAAACAGTAAGTAAAAAGGGGCCGCGAAAACTCACCTGAGAGTGAAACGCGAAAAAGTGCGGTAAAACAGTGAAACAGTCAACGGTGGTATCCTAACCGAGTCCTACTAATAAGTAGACACAAAATGTATTTAGGAAGCCTAATATGTGTGGCTAAGTCAACAAAAGTCAAAAGTGGCTATGCAGTCAATTGTATAGCCAAAACCCGTGCACGTGCATACGAACCGTTAAGAATTATAAAACCAGCTTTTATATGAATTAATAACCTTAAAGTTTTAAGTTTTAGATTTTTAATAAATAACATCAGTAGTTAAAAAAAATCACATTTGATAAAATCTCATGTCACGGTTTCGTATGATCAAAAACGCGATTAAGCGCGTAAAGTCCGGTCTACGGTTTAAATACGATTCGTCCAAAATTAGGGTTTTAGTGTGATATTAGCACCCAATTTAAAAGTTAAATTTTATGTTTTAAATGGGGTTATACTTCTGTCCAAAATCCCTTAAAGTTTTTATAAAATCAATTTTATATAAAAATTTTCCAAAATTAATAACTTTTTATAAAATTTAAATGGATCATAATTCCAAAACCAGACTTAGACATAAAGTTACTGCATAAAATTTATACCAATTTATCATATATATAAACAAAAATTTCTGACCAATTTTCATATTTTTTCAATATCCAGATTATTTAATATGAATTTAATATTATTAAAAATTTACAAATTCGGTAAAAATAGTTAAACACATCAAAACTTTACCAACTTTTTATCATATTAGTTTTAAGTCAATATAAGATCTCATATCAAGTTTCAAGTCCTGATTTTATCCAGAAGTATACAAACCCTAAATCATCCATTTAATATTTATAAATACTAAACGTATACTTAAACAACTCAAATTTTCATAAATTTTGGACAAGAGTCATAGTTCATCATATAATAATCAGTGTCCAATTTTAGAATTTTTCAATACTCAGAACTATTTTTCCCAAATTTCTATATATTAAACTTGTGTGAATTTTAATAAATAATCTATAAAGAGTTAGATAACCAAAATTTTCAGATATTCATTTTAGAACATATTCTACTGATTAAAACCACTTTTGGGTGCTGGATCAATAATTTTTAAAAATCCACCAAAAACATGTTTGTTCTTGATCATTTAAGCTAAACTACAAGTTTGATTAAAGATTATACCTTCCAAATTCAACAAATGAAGATGAAATTTGATGCTAAGCTACTGAGTTTTCCTTGATTTATAACCTACAATCACAATGTGGTTCAATTCCATGATCAAAAACTCAAAAATCAACAAAATGCTCTTTTTATTCAAGAAGATACAAGTATGAACACCCAAGTGTTCATACACTTTGATCATCAATTCTTGAAAGCTTTTCACTAGACAACTTATTGTGGATGATTACAACTAGTTTTTATCCACAAATCCTTATTAAAATCACAAGATTCAAGCTAAAAACTCTTAAAAACAACAAAACTTGAAAATCAAAGTGAGTGTGTGTAGTGTGTGTGTTCTTGGTGTTTTTAACACTTTAAATTTTCTATTTTGATCTTGCATGTGTTCTCAAGAACAAAGCTCATCAATCCATTGGAACCAAGAGTCAAAGCTTGGAATTGGTTGTTTATGAGCTTCGAAGGAGATTTGGAGTGTTTGGTTGCAAGGGGGGGGGTTTACGGCTGGAAGAAAGATAAGGGAAGGGGAAAATGGGGTGGGGGGTTGGGTATTTATAGGGGATAGTGAATTCTAGCATTAAAATATCATTTTTATAAAAAAAAAATACCCATTTTTTATAAAAATTACACCCCTAAACACTAAAAATAAGCATTTTTATCAACATAAAAATTAAGTATCTAAAATAATGAATTTTGAAAATTTTTAAAACATAAAAACTCAAAAATTTTCAAAAATTTATAACGGGTAAACACCGGGTTTTTAACGGAAGAACCACCGGTGATCGTTAGTTAGATCAAGAATCACAAAAGTTAGCACATATAATGTTATAAAATATCATTCTTAACTAAATTATAAATATAAAAATTATTTTCGAGAATTTAATTTTTACCGTTTATTTAACGCGTTCGCAGTATACGCAGTGTATGCACTTACTCGGGTTTTCTAGTTCGGACCTTAGTGTTTGTCTAAGGTAGTATTCATAGAATTCCTAGAAACACTTAAAAATATATAAAACCATAAAATTTAAAAATATAAACGTATAAAAGTCGAGAAACGGTAAGGACCTGAAAAACCGCAATTGTCACATTATCCCCCCAGTTGTGACAGTAGTAATAACCGCTTCATTCATAAAAAGATGAGGATATGTTTGCTTTATTTGGTCCTCGCGTTCCCATGTGAATTCGGGTCCACGCTTCGAGTTCCAACGGACCTTCACAATGCGGATACGACGGTGCTTAAGCGCCTTGATCTCGCGATCCAAAACCTCAACCGGTTCCTCGATAAATTGAAGCTTCTTGTCAATACGGACTTCCTCGAGTGGTATCACTAAGGACGCGTCAGCTAAACACTTTTTGAGGTTTGATACATGAAAAGTATCGTGTATACCACTGAGTTCCTGAGGCAATTTCAATTTGTACGCCACGGGGCCGATTCTATCCACAATTTCATACGGCCCAATATACCTCAGATTGAGTTTACTCCTCTTTCCGAACCGAATAACGCCCTTCCAAGGTGAAACTTTTAAAAGTACTTTGTCACCAATTTGAAATTCCAAGGGCTTTCTTCGATTATCGGCATAGCTTTTCTGTCTGTCCCTCGCGGCTCTTAGTCTATCACGAATCTTAAAAATCTTATCCGTAGTTTCCTGAATTATTTCAGGGCCCGTCAAACAATTGTCACCAACTTCGGCCCAACAAAGTGGTGATCGACACTTACGTCCATACAAAGATTCAAACGGTGCACATCTAAGGCTAGCGTGATAACTATTATTATAAGAAAATTCGATTAACGGTAGATGTGTATCCCAATTACCACCAAAATCTATTACACATGCCCTTAACATATCCTCCATGGTCTGAATCGTCCGTTCACTTTGACCGTCAGTCTTAGGATGATAAGTCGTGCTCATATCCAAGCGCGTTCCCAAAGCTCGTTGTAGTGTCTGCCAAAATGGGGAAGTAAAACGACCATCCCTATCCGAAATGATGGAATGCCTAGAAACGATCTCACCAATGTACAAACGGGCTAACTTTTCCATCTTATAATCCTCTCGGATGGGAATAAAGTGAGCAGATTTTGTCAACGGGTCAACAATGACCCAAATTGAATCATAACCGCTGGAAGTTCGTGGTAATTTGGTGAGGAAATCCATAGCAATCTGCTCCCATTTCCATTGAGGGATGTCGGGTTGCTGCAAAAGTCCTTACGGTTTCTGGTATTCCGCCTTGACCTTAGAACATGTCAAGCATCTCCCAACATAACTTGCAATATCTTTCTTCATTCTGGGCCACCAATAAAATTCTTTCAAGTTTTTGTACATCTTGTCGGCTCCGAGATGTACAGAATACCTCGACTTGTGAGCTTCATTAAAAACCAGTTCCCTCAAGTTATGGGAATCCGGAATCCACATTCGATCTAAATAATAAATCAACTCATCAGTTTTCTGTTCAAATTTTCTCTCAGCGCCACATAAAAGTTCGTCTTTCCAACTATTTCTCTGTAGTGTTTCCTTTTGTGCCTCGAGAATTTGAGCTTTCAAGCTCGTTTGGATTGACATCCCCAAAGCACGAACTCGAATAGGTTTTATTCTTTCCTTTCTACTCAAAGCAACTGCCACCACATTTGCTTTCCCAGGGTGATAACGGATCTCACAATCATAGTCATTCAGAAGTTCAACCCATCGCCTTTGTCTCATATTTAACATTTTTTTAATCAAATATATGCAGAAGGCTTTTGTGGTCGGTAAAAATAGTGCATTTGGTGCCATAAAGATAGTGCCTCCAAATTTTGAGTGCAAAGATAACAGCACCCAATTCTAGGTCATGAGTTGTGTAATTCTTTTCGTGCACTTTCAATTGTCGGGATGCGTAAGCAATAACCTTATCCTTTTGCATCAACACACAACCAAGACCCTGTGGAGATGCATCACAATATACAACAAAGCCATCCGTACCTTTAGGAAGAGTTAGAATCGGAGCGTTACATAATTTCTGCTTTAATAACTGAAATGACTCTTCCTGCTTGTCACCCCATTCAAACTTTCTATCTTTCTGAGTCAAGAGGGTTAAAGACTGAGCTATCTTCGAGAAATTTTCTATAAATCGCCTATAGTAACCCGCTAAACCAAGAAATTGACAAATCTCAGTTGGGGTCTTAGGCGTTTCCCACTTCTTTATAGCCTCAATTTTGGCTGGATCCACATGAATGCCTTTCTCATTAATCACATGACCTAGAAAGTGAACTTCTCTAAGCCAAAACTCACACTTAGAAAACTTGGCGAATAGTTTCTCGTTTCGAAGCAATTCCAAAATCAATTGCAAGTGATGTTCGTGCTCTTCCTTACTTCGAGAATATATCAAAATATCGTCGATAAAGACTATCACGAATTTGTCTAAATAGGGTTTACACACCATATTCATCAGATCCATAAATACTGTTGGGGCATTGGTTAGCCCGAAAGGCATAACCAAAAACTCGTAATGACCGTACCGAATTCTGAACGCTGTCTTTGGTATGTCATCCTCCTGGACCCTTAATTGATGATAACCAGATCTGAGGTCGATCTAAGAAAAATTAGTCGATCCTTGTTACTGGTCAAACAAATCATCGATCCTCGGGAGTGGATATCGGTTCTTAATCGTCAATTTATTCAACTCCCGGTAGTCAATACACATTCGAAATGATCCATCCTTCTTTTTCACGAACAAGACCGGAGCTCCCCAAGGTGAGAAACTCGGTCTAATAAATCCCTTCTCTAAAAGTTCCTTTCTTAACCAAAATTTCATTTCTCACCATCTCATCAGTTAATTCACTTGCCAATTGGATCGCACTTTGCATAGTAGAAGGTTTGGCTGAAGTAACCATTCCCCGAATTTGGGGCACCAATCCCCATATATACCTTTCAATCCTCTTAGATTTGGGTGTCACCAAATGTGGCACCAAACGGGACAACTCTTGGAATCGAGTTGTGTAAACCAAGATTTCAGCTCCTTCCATTTCTAGGTTCCAAAACTCAACTTCAATCTTCTTTATTTCATTTCGAGGATAGTATTCCTCAATCAACATTTTTTTAAACTCGTCCCAAGTCAGGTTATCAGTAACCTGTTCTCCTAACGCATCAACTTGAGAATTCCACCATGTTAGAGCTTCGACCTGCAGAGAGCAAGCAGAATACTTAACCTTCTGATTATCCAAGCATTTACTGATTTTTATGACAGACTCCATCTTTTCTATCCAACGAACAATCCCAACTGCTCCCTCACTACCATAAAAATCCAAAGGTTTTCCTGCAGAGAAGTCTTTAAAAGTGCTTCCGCGGTTGGTGTTACCAGTATTTGTGCCACCACCAGTACCACCACCGGCTCCACCACCGGTTCCACCACTGCTAGAAGCACCACCACTAGTGCCGCTAGCACTCCTGATTAACCCTGCGGTGATCTGTGCCACTATTCTTGGTATAGCCGCATCTATCCCTTGATTTATCAACTGTTCCAAATCTGGCTGAGTATTCTCTGTCTCATTATGCTGAGGATTCCTCCTCGGTGGCATTTTCTAAAAACGGAAACGGACAGGAATTTGATGAGAGTTTGAGTAAATAAAAATACTTGATTAAAAATCACTTAAAACATAGTAAACAAACCATATATAAAAGATATGTTTTTGAGAATGACAATAAAATTTTTAACAGAATCATGTACACAGGGTAACAAATAAGGATGGTAACAATACACAAACAATAACCAAATGAAGTTTATAGCATACAAATAATTATCCAAAACATTGTTTCATTCCATCATCAAAAGATTTATAAAAATGCTTCATAAAGCATAGATAGTAGCTAGGGTTTACAAGAGCTAGTAATAATTTTACAAAATTAGGTATTAGTTAGAACTAAGCCATACCCCAAAAATAAAGTTTTTGTAACCCATCAAAAGGATCTGAGCACATGCCGCTCAGTGTCTGAAATAGAAACCTAACACAACAGCAACTGGTAAAACAAAGAAAGCCACAAAAATAGCCATTCTGGAGTAGACCCTCTTCTCAAATCGATCCATGCGCTGGTTCCTGTTCAACTCTGACGCCTGAAGAGTAGTAACATACTGATATAGCTCCGGTGTCCTCTCTAGAACATCCTCCAACATAGTATGATGATGATTCAGTCTCGTCTCGTGTCCAGCGTAATCCTCCACTAACTCATCCATCTGTACCTCCCTATTAGTCCTGGTGTCCTTTGGCTCCTCCTCTTCATCTGATGATAACTCTATAATAACAGGTGCAGTCTTAGAAGATGATCCTCATACTTTGAAGGTCGATCCAGGAAACAGTGATCGTCCAACAGCGGGAGTAGCAGGGTGTAGAACAACAGTCACTGGTGCTACCCTATAAGGGGGTAAGACTGAAGTAGGTGAGGGTAGACGGCTCCCTAAATCCTCTGAGCTGGTCACGTAGCTAGACTCACTGGGCACATAGTGCTCCGACGGATCCTCCTCTGACGTATGACTTGGCTCGGGCGCACTCCAATCACCTGATGCTGTAGGGACAGATACAAGAGGGAAACTGTTGAAGCTATCAGCCTCATCGTTTGAGAAGTACTGCTGAAATGAAGATGTTGAAGACGAAGACATGCTGTGACGAAGAACGTAAAGCTGGTAAGAATAAGAAATGCGAAATGATATGCAATGCACACATAGTCCTAAGGTTCTTTGCAATGTTTCTTAAGGTTATAGTCTAGGTTCGAGTCTGGGGTAAACCTAATTCTCTATAACCAGTGCTCTGATACCAAGTCTGTCACACCCCGCCGAAGGCGGAAACGACGAGGTGAGACGAGAGCGGAGCATCGAACACTTAGGCGCAAGATAATGGGTACATCACAATTTACGAAAGAACCGTTACTAAACCCAAAATTAAAAGAAGACATACAACATCCGAAATTCAAACAATAAAAGAAGCGTCTTATAAACAACCAAAGTCATATTTAGGAAACCTAATATGTGTGGCTAAGTCAACAAAAGTCAAAAGTGGCTATGCAGTCAATTGTATAGCCAAAACCCGTGCACGTGCATACGAACCGTTAAGAATTGTAAAACCAGCTTTAATATGAATTAATAACCTTAAAGTTTTAAGTTTTAGATTTTTAATAAATAACATCAGTAGTTAAAAAAATCACATTTGATAAAATCTCATGTCACGGTTTCGTATGATCAAAAACGTGATTACGCGCGTAAAGTCCGGTCTACGGTTTAAATACGATTCGTCCAAAATTAGGGTTTTAGTGTGATATTAGCACCCAATTTAAAAGTGAAATTTTATGTTTTAAATGGGGTTATACTTCTGTCCAAAATACCTTAGAGTTTTTATAAAATCAATTTTATATAAAAATTTTCCAAAATTAATAACTTTTTATAAAATTTAAATGGACCATAATTCCAAAACCATACTTAGACATAAAGTTACTGCTTCAAATTTATACCAATTTATCATATATATATAAACAAAAATTTCTGACCAATTTTCATATTTTTTCAATATCCATATTATTTAATATGAATTTAATATTATTAAAATTTTATAAATTCGGGAAAAATAGTTAAAGACATCAAAACTTTATCAAATTTTTATCATATTAGTTTTATGTCAATATAAGATCTCATATCAAGTTTCAAGTCCTGATTTTATCCAGAAGTATACAAACCCTAAATCGTCCATTTAATATTTATAAATACTAAACGTATACTTAAACAACTCAAATTTTCATAAATTTTGGACAGGAGTCTTAGTACATCATATAATAATTAGTGTCCAATTTTCAGAATTTTTTAATACTCAGAACTATTTTTTCCAAATTTCCATATATTAAACTTGTGTGAATTTTAATAAATAATCTATACAGAGTTAGATAACCAAAATTTTTAGATATTCATTTTAGAACATATTCTACTGATTAAAACCACTTTTGGGTGCTGGATCAATAATTTTTAAAAATCCACCAAAAACATGTTTGTTCTTGATCATTTAAGCTAAACTACAAGTTTGATTAAGGATTATACCTTCCAAATTCAACAAATGAAGATGAAATTTGATGCTAAGCTACTGAGTTTTTCTTGATTTATAACCTACAATCACAATGTGGTTCAATTCCAAGATCAAAAACTCAAAAATCAACAAAATGCTCTATTTATTAAGAATATGCAAGTATGAACACCCAAGTGTTCATACACTTTGATCATCAATTCTTGAAAGCTTTTCACTAGATAACATTGTGGATGATTAAAACTAGTTTTTATCCACAAATCTTTGTTAAAATCATAAGATTCAAGCTAAAACCTCTTAAAAACAACAAAACTTGAAAATCAAAGTGAGTGTGTGTAGTGTGTGTGTTCTTGGTGTTCTTGAGAACACATGCAAGATCAAAACAGAAAATTTAAAGTGTTAAAACACATGTTTATACCTTCAAATCACTAGAACAAAGCTCATCAATCCATTGGAACCAAGAATCAAAGCTTGGAATTGGTTGTTTATGAACTTGGAAGGAGATTTGGAGTGTTTGGTTGCAAAAGGGGGGGGGGGGTTACGGCTGGAAGAAGGAGAAGGGAAGGGGAAAATGGGGTGGGGGTTGGGTATTTATAGGGGAGAGTGAATTCTAGCTCTAAAAGACCATTTTTATAAAAAAAATACCCACTTTTTATAAAAATTACACCCCTAAACACTAAAAATAAGCATTTTTATCAAACATAAAAATTAAGTATCTAAAATAATTAATTTTTAAAATTTTTAAAACATAAAAACTTAAAAATTTTCAAAACTTTATACCGGGTAAACACTGGGTTTTTAACGGAAGAACCACCGGTGATCGTTAGTTAGATCAAGAATCACAAAAGTTAGCACATATAATGTTATAAAATATCATTCTTAACTAAAATATAAATATAAAAATTATTTTCGAGAATTTAATTTTTACCGTTTATTTAATGCGTTCGCAGTGTATGCACTTAACCGGGTTTTCTAGTTCGGACCTTAGTGTTTGTCTAAGGTAGTATTCCTAGAATTTCTAGAAACACTTAAAAATATATAAAACCATAAAATTTAAAAATATAAACGTATAAAAGTCGAGAAACGGTAAGGACCTGAAAAACCGCAATTGTCACATTGTTTCAAGATTTGTATAAAATACTTTATCATTTTAGAGAAATTCTTAAAATGTTTTCATTAGAAATCATTTTATTTTAGGGTTTAGGATTTATTTAAACAAATATATCTTTACCAAATATGTATATTAATATACATATATTTCCTTGGTTTCTTTATAGGAACACATTATTTTTTATAAATAAATAAAAAAAAAGAATTTATTTATCTAAATTAATTATATTTTTACATTAATAACTCATTTAGGGTTTAAATTATAGTTTCCTAAATATATATAAACTAATATATATTTTCACTACCCTTTTTAGGGTACATTATTATAATAGTAATTAAATAAATGAAAAAGAATTTATTTATTTAAATTATTTAAATTAAACTCTAAGTCAAATATATTTTTATTAAATTCATATATACTTTGAATTTACATTTCAAATTGAACTCTTATTCAAGTACAAACACCAACATACATACATCTTCTACATAACGCAAACTCTTTTATACAAATCCCTATACCCAAATCCCGTTGAACGTTAGACCTTACTTTAGACATTGTACACGTCTTTGATTTAAGTTCATATATTCCCACTCTAGGTTAACTTTGTGATTTGCAAAGATCACTGTTGCTACCTATTGCTCGTCTTATCCACACAACCGATACAAGTGAGTTTACATAGCCCCTCTTTTACATTTTTATATATTTTGGGGTGAAACATGATTACACAACAAATACTATTTGCAATTACACACGTATATATGTAAAATTCTACAATATGACCATATGTGTTTATTTGTGCTTATGCTTGAATGCTATTTGTTAAGACTACCTATACATGATACACTCGTGCGATCATTAACACTTACATCAGGATAGCATGTGTTGTTATGCCCTACATTTACATCAGGATAACATGTGTTGTTATGCCCTACATTAGGATAACATGTGTTGTTATGCGTTTCAGTTACAAGGTTTGATTTGTGCACTTAGGTTAACTTAGATTCTCCATTAATGCTCTATAAACCATGTATCATATGAATTGTACACAAAACATTTTTAACTTTACTTGAGGTGTCAAAATCTATGTATGCTCACCAACTATTTATAGTTGACCCTCTCATTTTAAACATGTTTTAGATACTAAGCTTTGAGTTCATATTCAAGATGCTACACATAGGAATTGAGGACCTAGTTAAATAAATAGTTAAACCTTGTTGATGTATTTCATTTTCTTTGATTGTATTTGTTGAACCTGTTATGAAATTCAGTAAATTTAATATATGGAATTTTAATTGAACCATGTGCTTTTGAACAGTTTACATGTCCGGTCCTGACGTTTCCGCCATCGGTTGGGGTGTGACATACCTCTACCTCTCCTCCCTCGACAGTCAGGGTTTCTACTGATCTAACCAGAATCTAGTTTTATCCCTAGAAATAATATTTTAAGGAAATAGTTTTCATACCTACAGTCCATAGTTTTATCCCCCATCCTTACTTTTCTTTTGATGAGTTTTGAAATTGATGTACCTGAAGTTTTGAATTCATTAACCACCTTTGAAAGATTTTTCCAAGGATAAAAAATGTGTTGATTGTCCAAAGAATCCAGGTCTAGAACAGTGATGTTATGTATTGCCTTGATACATCTACACCAAAGAGACTCGTCTTCCTTTAAAAATCGCCACCACCATTTTGCATTAAGCCTTGTTATTTAATTTCTTGCTGCTTACTCCTAGGCCACCATATGCTTTAGGTTTTGTGACTGTATACCATGCGACCCAATAAATAATTTTCTTTTGATCACTGCCACCCCATAAAAATTTACGTCTAATACGGTTGATTTCATTTGTAAATTTTGTTGGAACCTTGAATATTGAGAAGAAGTACAAAGGCAATGCATCCAATACCGAATTAACCAAAGTGAGTCTCCGAGCGAAACAAAGAGTTTTCGTTTTTCATCCATTTAATTTTGCTTTGATCTTATCAACAGTCGGGGCCCAACGTCTTGATAAGTTCATGTTAGGACCAATTGGAAGGCCAGGGTATGTAAATGGGACTATGTGAGAGAGCCAGCTTTGCTTTTAGAGAAATTTGCCATCACGCCAATCTCTTGGTCATCTACACCAATACTATAAACCAAGTTCTTGTGGAAATTCACCTTTAAACCTGAAACAACGAAGAAGCAACGAAGCAGTCTTTTAAGACTGGATATGTCTGTCGAGACCATTCACCTACAAAAGTAACATCATCTGTAAACATAAAGTGAGTATTATTGGGGCCATTATGGGGTAGTTAAACCCCTTTAAATATATCGTCTTCTCTAGCATTGTACATCATGGCGTTGAGGCCCTCCATAGCAATGATGAATAGAAACGGGGCAAGCGAATCACCTTGTCTAACACCATTTCTAATGATGAATTCAAAGGTAGGAGAACCATTTACCGAAACAAATGCTTTTTCTTGATCTGAGACAACTTTAGGCCACCTCGTCCATCGCAACACATGTAACAAAACTTATTAAACTTTGTATGAAGATGTGCAACCTATTTAATTATTTAATTATGAATTTAGGGATGTTTAATAGGGTAATTTTGCGGATTGGATTGTTGAAATCGATAGAAATCTCAAATTTTAAACAAACCTATACAAACCCTAAAATATTATCAGAAAATGAACTTTAAAACTACTTGTTTAGCCCGAATAAAGAAACCTATACAAACCCTAAAAACTACTTTAAAACTACAAGGAGGGAGGGAGGGAGGGATGCTCCAACCTTTTGAGGTATGGATCCAATCTAAATCTTTTTTTTTCTTAAATGTTTGATTTTTATGTGTTTAAACATGAATAAAGCCCAGACCTGACTTCATGCAAGTCAGAAAAACTATTTGAACGTAAAAAGTTTCAAACTTTGATTGGAAACGGTCCTATTTGGATGAGTTGTTCATCAGGCGACACTAACCAGTGCCGCCACCTTCATGTGGCGATACTAGTCTAGGAAACGACGGGGGAGTGGATTGTTTTTCAAGATTTTCAATGACTGGGACACGTGCCATGCCTCTGGCGACAATGAGTGTCGCCTATGACCATGGCGACATTACTGTCAACGACACTCTTGGTTGGCGTCAGTAAGTGTCGACGACAAAACGAATGAAGTTAAGTCTAGAACGCAAGTTTTAGTGAGACTATGTGACAACTTTAATTGTTGGCAACATTATGCTCATGCGACACTAGCAATATTTAACCTATTTCACATATTAAATTCGTACAGATCACGTAGCACTTTTCTAGCTGAGGTTTAGTAAGTGCACACAACATACCGCCTACCAGGTGAGTTCTAAGTCTCCATTTATCTATAATTTTAGGTTGGGGTGCGTACTCTTATGATGTAAATGTTTTTATAGCTAAACATGCTAAATAGTAAAGTATGAAAATTAGGCTAAGTATAAAACTATGTGCCTTTAATTAATGACGATGTATTATGTGATTTAACGTGTCAATGTGCCAACATGAATAATATAGAATACAAGAGCGCATGTGTATAACGTGCCACCATAGTTAAAGCATAAAATAGGTAATACGTGTAAATGTGCCAATAAAGTAAATGATGAAACAGTTGCCCATGTGGTAAATAGATGTAAAGAACAATGAAATTAATCATATAATTTTGTTAATTCAATGAATGATGGAACAGTTGTCCAAGTGACAAACGGATGTTAATGAATTAAAGAACGATACGTGTATTACGTGTTTATGTGACAGTTACTTCGGTAGAAAGACGAAGCGGCTACTTTGGTATACGGGCGAAACGGCTACTTCGATAGACGAGCGAAACGGACTACGACGGTAGGGTGGATGAAACGGTTACTTTGGTAAATGGATGTAAAACAGACTACTACGGTAGACAGATGTAAAACCTACACACTCGTGTACTAGGATCTATAATAGTGATAACTAGTTATGATATTTGCGCTACGCGACGGGGCACACATTTATCCTCAAAACTATAGTCGTAAGTAGAAGTTGTACATTTTGAAACGTTGATACAACAGGAGTATTAAAGTTTTCAGCGTAAAAATATGAGAAAAATAAAATGTTCTTGCATGCTAAAACAAATTGTTAACCCTGGTGGATGTAGGACGACGGGGCACACTTTTCTACTAGGCCAGGAAGACTTTTGTATTTAAGCTCCTCCATTTAATCAATTATAAACACACAAAATCCGGAGAAATAAAAAACGGGCCAATCATCAAACGACATGTGACAACGCCACCAAAACCAACCAACCACAAATAAGAACTTTAGACCTATTACCAAAATTGTATAGTAATGTTAATATGGTGAGAAAGATTCACAAAACATGTAGCTTTAAGTGAACTTGAGTATGTTACATGTTAGTGCTTGTTTTCTCTTGTGTAAGTTTACCTATGGTACTTCAATAGAAGAAAAAAAGCTTTTATAGGCGTTGTAGCTTATGGTGGCTAACCATAGGTACTTCACGATGGTGTTAAGTCATGTTTTTGCCTTAATTCGTTTTGTTTGCAAAAGTTTTGGTAAAATATTACTTTAATACTTTCTTGTGAGTTCACTTGGTGTGGCTAATCAAAGTGTATATTCTCAGGTGTTATATCCAAATGGCATAAGGAAGAAAAGGAAGTCATGACTAGATCATAGAGGTTGTTAAAAGCTTGTATATGTTGTATATTCATTGTGACTAGTAATACTTTACTCTACTCGTGAGTTGCAGCTGTTCAATTCTAACGTCGCAACACTTTATCCAAAAATCAATAAAAGGCTAGGTCGTCGTAAAAATGAGCATAAACACGAATAAAAAGTTATATCGTTTAAAAATGAGCGTAAAAACGAATTAACACGAAAACTTATTTAAAAAAAGTAAATTAATCATAATCATGTTGAAACGTAGATAAAAAATAAGCACGTCGCAACATTATATTCGAAGTGTACGAAAACAAAGCCAAAGTTGAAAGTGAACACGTTTGTGGTAAAAAAACAGAGGATATTTAATTTGTGGCAGACATTAAAAGTGGAAAAGTTTATGGTTATTTTGAATATGGTCAATTTATAAAATAAAAAAAAGTATAATATTCTCATGTTCGATAAATAATATTAATAACGAGCTAATTGAACCACATCTCGTCTGTTTCTTACATACCGAGTTCTTAGTTCTTAGGTAACCTTTGCTAGTAATTCTATAAACCTTAACTTTAACTTATTTAAATTTGGCACTGTTTTCATTCAAAGTCGTTTAATTATAATTTTAGCTTTATTGAACATTTGAGAAAGGAAAATAACACAAGGCTTCATTTAAGTCACATTAGTTCTCTTTAGTCACTCACTAGTGCGTTGCACATATGGCATTTGGATCTATTTGGTTAACTCTTAAGTTTGGAAGGAATTACACGCTATGATAATACATGATTATTCCAGATACAATAGGATATGCATTCTATATGCTCAAAGAGAGATGCGAATAAATATATTTTAACAATTTTTATTTTTTTTTAAAGATTGGATTGCCAACTTGCCCTGAATCTAAATAGTTGGGGAATGTATATTTGTTGGCTATTTCTTATTATTAATAATAACTAGTTTTTTCTCGCGCTATGCGGCGGGAGTTTGGTAGTTATCGGTTCACCTCGTCCATGGTGATAAAGCTTACGTCGAAACACAGACTCGCTATAACGTACGTTACAAAAAAAAACTCGAATCGCTGACAAAAAAAAACAAAGCCGTGCGTGCGTACCGTTTAAAAAAATTTAATGAACGAAAGTTGTTAAAAAAATAAAATTATTATAAAATCAAGTAGGTTGAAAGCCTATATTAGCAAATTAAAAAAAACCAAAGCTTTGAAGTAAAAAAAATGCTCCTATAGTTTACCAAAAAATAAACCCGTTGAACTTTTGTTACAATTTTTTAAAAAATCAAAAAGAAAAAAACTAAAGTTTACTCTATTGAAATTTTGTGACAAATCTAAAAAAAATATTAAAGTTTTTGTGTCAAACCTATAAAAAAAACTTTTGGGTAACAAAAAAAATGTCAAAGGGCACTATTCAATCACATGGTGGTTAATATATTAATAATAATAATAAAAATGTTACATCATTATGTAAGATTTTTTTTATCTAAATTGATGTGGTCTAGACAATCTATAAAAATTAATAATAAAAATATAATCTAGACTCCTAAGTAATAAATGGAATACCTCTTAACTAGACCTCACTGACAGGCAAGTGAACCTATCGAGTGTAGCACAACTTAATGGTAAACCTGATTATCGAACCCTAGAGACACTGAATAACTATACTAGACTCAAACTCGAACTTATAATGATTGGTTGGGGGGGTTTCTATACTACTGATTAACTAATGAAATCAAAATTAAGAAAACTAATGAACGACTTTAACTAGCAAGACAGGAACTTGGGGAATATCATAATTGGGAAGAACACTACCTAGGTCGGAATCCTACTTGCAAAGCTCAACTTCTATCGGTTATGGATCTGGGTATCTAAGGATAACAATTCTAGACAACCTAGTGGATCCCTAGTCACTCTCAGGTTGTCACCAACAAGGAAACTCTAAAGATGCAATAAACTCACAAGATGGTCGGATTACCTTTCAGTCTCTCCAACAATGACAATGTACCCATAAGACAGATCACCTCTTGGTCTCACTGTCCACAATACAACTAGGATGCACGGGATAATCTCTGATTAACAACTATGACACGGATTAGCAACAATCGCTAGAAACCTAAGGCAACTTCCTCTCAGACAGTCAACACTCGGTATAGAGATAAGATTAACACTCAGATCTAACATATTCTTAATCACAATTCCTATGGAATACTTCATCAATCAAACCATACAAACAACCACAAACATACAGTCTATGATCTAGATATGTTATTCAAACTCAAAGACATTCACAAATAGCATATGGAACTATAATCAATCATACATCAGAATAAGAGCATGCATAATCATCATAATAATCAAACTAAGATCTTTACAAAACCATTAATCCATCAATCGAAACCAAAAACAGATAAAGGTCAAAACTTTAACAAATATTCATCATTGACCTTGGCAGTATCAATTGTTTAGCCTATATTCATGTTCAAAACATCAAGAACAGAAGTAGAAAACAGAAACATAGTATCAACAAGACAATCAAAGACAAGATGTAATCTTGAAAACCGAATAAGCTAATACTAACGAACTCGGATCCAAAGCTTCAATATTTGCACTTTAATCACTCTCCAAACCATCAAGATCGCCTCAGAGCTTGTTCCATATGGCTGAATGTCAAATTTCTGACATTATAGCATTCAAATTCCTTTTATTCGCAAATTAGGGTTTTTTCTTAGATTTTCTATCTCTCGCGTATAGCGAAGAAACTTGGCCAAGCCTTCGCGTAACACGAAGGTCAAATTAGTCGGGCACTAATCCAGGCCTTCGCGTACCGCGAAGACAAGAGTTTCCCAAATTTTTCATTTATTTTCTTTGGACTTCTTCTCCTGCTCGGTCTCTTCATAATTTCACTTGTATTTCACATGATCACCTGAAAACATAACAAACACTCAAAAAGAACTAAAAACGACTCAAAACAAATATGAAACTATCTAAAACACACGAAAACAATAGAAATAAAAATGTGTGATTTTCACTACATCAAACATCCCCACACTTAATCTTTTTTCGTCCCCAAAAAAGTTTGCAATGGAATCATAATTGGAAATAGCTTTAACAATCTTATTATTGAATTAGAACAAATATACTCACGCGTTAAAAAGCAACAATCGGTATTTTATCCGATTAAACCCAACCACCAACTTTCAAGCCCCCGTTTTGTGTTCTAATTCCATTTTATTCAACTATCAATCAATCTATGGGACTCACACTTAAAAGCTACAACTCTACCTAATCTCGTCTCAAGGTCATGTCTAGGCACGGGTTAAACCATATAGATTTTCCACCACATTAAACTAAGATTTACATGTTTTAGAAATTAAGGTGATTTATGAATCGAATGGATGGAAATGAGCATTAAATTAAACAATTAAACATTCGTCTAGATGCGTTTCAACCAAGTCACTATCCCGGAGGGTAACACATAGACTAAGTTCTAATAAGTGAAGCACTTAAGAATCGCTTAGTGGTGTTTTCTCCAAGTCGTCATCCCGGATGGTAACACATAAACAAAAACATTCTTATTAATTTAGCTCATAAATGATGGAATAATGGATTGGGGATGCAAGCCCCACCAAACTCGGATTTATTCTCTTAAAAAGATAGTGGTGTGCTAAGAAATTTCAAAAACCTCTAAATTTTAGCTTAACGTGGTACATATTACCCCATCTTGACAATTTCAGTATTACCATTTACCTTAAGATGAGTACCCACAAGATTTCATGATTTATTTCAATTATTATCCTAAATAAACTCACAAGATATTTAAGTTTTTCTAGTTGACTGGGTCTACCAAAACATCTCAATTTAGACGCGTTTTCTATCATTTATTTTCATTTAAAACTCAACAAGCA
Organism: Smallanthus sonchifolius; assembly: GCA_023525975.1. Classification (NCBI taxonomy): domain Eukaryota; kingdom Viridiplantae; phylum Streptophyta; class Magnoliopsida; order Asterales; family Asteraceae; genus Smallanthus; species Smallanthus sonchifolius. The sequence goes on along the minus strand of CM042029.1, from coordinate 27,787,468 downwards.
GATGCAGTTCTACTATCATTTTTCATTTATTATGCAAAAACTTGTACTTTCAAGGAACATTTTTGAAAATTTAAAACTCAACAAGCATATCCATTTCTACCACCAATATTGTTTGTTTTGCCCACTAGAAGCTTACTGATATGTTTTTGGTTTTCTGGTTGAAAACTTCAAAGGGGGTCACCTACCTGAGCACGCTTTACTGTTTTTTTCTCATCCACAACCAATGTGACCAAAACGCGTTGATGATATTTGAGGCGGGGCATGTCTTATGAACTAAAAATCTCTCCTTACTATGGCCGATGTGGTATTTGCCTAGGGTGTGACAATTGGCTCTTATGAGAAGTTATTGGTCTGAGACCATCGCCAGATTACTGATTTTACAGACGGAGGGCACACGATGTATGCCAAATTTCAAAAACTAACCAAATTTTAGGAATTTGGTGAATTACATCGGTGATCCATCGGTAATTTTTCTACAGAGATGTCCATCGGTAAATATCTGTCAATGAAAATGCAGTTTTCTAGTACTAATGGCCTATATCACTTCATACACTAGACTTCTCATAATATCATGTTCTATATATATACATATATATGTATATGTATATATAGTAATATTAATTTTATATATAACTGTTAGAGGTCATTTTACAGCTAAGGATCTTGGATATTTAACATACTTCAGTATCCTTAATATATGACCGTTATATCTTTCTTCTATGTTGACTAAAACGCAGGTAAAACGTGCGAAGTCAAGTTAATCCTTGAGGAATCGCTCTAGAAGTCAGGAAGAAAGTGTTGAAGATGCGTGGAGTGGCCTCCAACGGTCATATTAGAAGACTTGGTCGATTCCGGGATTCTCGGATAGTTAGTTATGTCCATTTCTGTATATAATCAGCAACTTGATCGAATAGGAGACACACACAAACACTTAGCATTATTAAATACTCGCAAATAAGCTCTGTAACACCTAGATTTCGATCATTCATTGCTCTTACATGTAATCATTTTTGTTATTCTATAAAATACTAGGAGGCAAGTGACTTTCGGTCACTTCCCGAGGTTTTATACCGGCAATCCTTTGGGATTAAGAGTTTTCCTCGTAAACACCCATGACGTTTTACTTCTTTAAATACTTTGTTCACCACGAATATTACAAGCACACTACCTCACAAACTAAATTTGATCACTTGATTATATTGTGTAATTTTTTGTCAAAATAAATTGGCACCCACCGTAGGGCAAGTGGTGCTTTTCATTTTTAAATATTTACTAAAGTGTGCATTTAATCATTTTTTCTGAAAACTGATTTCAAAAATGTCGTCCCAATCCAAAAATATTTCTGTTTCTGCTCCATCTTCAAGCTCTGGGTTAAACAACCCTATTCCTCCTCCTTCATTCCAAAAGAGTGTTAACCAGCCGAAGAAAACTACTTCTGCGGGTTTTTTGGGATCCGGAATACCTGCTGGTGGACCTGTGATCGTATCAAACAATGATATCCTCGATCTATTCTCGAATATGAAACAACAAATGGAGCAGCAGAGGAAGACTAACCTGATGTTGTTCGGAGAGCTTGAAAAATTCAAAGAATCGAAGAAACCAGTGGAAGTGACAACCCTGCTGCAACCGAGGATCCACTTTAATTATTCGGGATCCTCAGGAATCCATAAGGGAGACTTCATCCCCATGCAGACTGGAATCACTACAGTTGGCCCGACTGCAACTGTTGGAATCACCGCAAACCAAAATCTTGTAATCACCCCAGGATCCTCATTGCGGGATCCTCACATTGGTAATAGTTTCAATCAATTTTTAAACGCTAACGAACCAAAATCTTGTAATCACCCCAGGATCCTCATCGAGGATCCACTTTAATTATTCGGGATCCTCAGGATATAAGGATCAGTCTAGTTATGGCCAAGGAGTTGAAAAAGCTGAAGGATATGATCTCTAGCGTACTAGGTGTGGTAGAACCAATACCGGAAGCATCCTCAGCCAGTCACAGGATCTCCAGATTCACTCCCCCGATATGCGATGCAGATATACCGAAACGCTTCCAGACTCCTAACATGAAGTTATATGATGGAACTACCGATCCCGAAGAGCATGTTCCTCAATATAAAGAGAGAATGGAGATCAATCCTATCCCTCTGGATCTAAAAGAGGCTTGTCTGTGCAAAGGATTTGGATCAACCTTAACAGGATCTGCCTTGAAATGGCTATTAAATGTTCCTCCTTATTCTATCACTTCATTTGCTCATTTAATTAATTTATTTAACAACCAATTTTCTTGTAGCGGAACCTTTGAAAGACTGACTAGTGACTTGTATAGAGTAACCCAAAATGCTGACGAGTCCCTTAGGGATTATGTAAGCGAATTTGGCCGGGAATCCTTGGATATCCCGAACCTTGACATTGCTACATCAGTTCAAGCCTTCAAGATGGGATTCCTAAAGGACTCCCCCTTCTACGAAGATCTCGTAATGAATCCTTGCAGGAACTTGGATGCAGTAAGGAATCGGGCTCTAAGGTTCATAAGACTCGAAGATGACAAAAAGATCCAGAAAAGGATTGATGCACCCTCCAACTATGATTATCCCAACAGGAAATCTGAATCATCATCTTTCAAGCTTCATAGATCAAAGCCTACTCGATAGCTGACAGTCACGGATTCAACGATGTGAAGGACGATGAGGAAGAAGAAAATTATCTTAAACTGATTGACTATTATTTTTCTGTTGATGTTTCAGGACTCATGTATGCAATGCAGGATCTTGGGGACAAGGTAAGATGGCCTAGGAAAACTGACAAGGCATCCGCATGGAAGAACAAATCTAAATGGTGTGCATATCATGAAGACTTTGGGCACATGACTGAGGATTGTATTGCCCTTAGAAAAAAAATAAGTTATCTTCTTAGCAAAGGCCACCTGAAGGAACTCTTGGGAAGAAATAAAAGAATCAGAATCCTGATGCTACCCAAGACGAGCGGCATCCCCACCTAAGGATCTCAAGGTAATAAGTTGCATATCAATTAGGTCTAATATATGTGGTACTTCTTATTCTGCAGCAAAGATAAACGCTAAGGAAGCAAAGACATAGAAAGGGGACATAGACAATGTACAGGATCCTCAGCATGACGACGTAGTAATTACTCTGTACATAGCCAATCACTTCATCCGCCGGATCCTGATTGATGGAGGAAGCTCAGTGAACATCATACAATTAGAAGTCCCGAAGAGGATGGGGATCCCTGATTCCAAAATCATCTTGAAATCCTCAGTCTTAGTAGAATTTAGTGGAGGGGTCAAGAGCACAGTTGGTGAAATAAAGCAACCAATCTACATCGAATGGATACATGTCATCAGCCAGAGGATGGTGAACCATTATCCATGTATTTAGCGGTATCCGGAAATGTTGTAAGTGATGTCTTAGTCAAAGATCATGAAGGACAACAACATCCCATATATTGTGTAAGTAAAAGCTTGCTAGCAGCAGAGACCAGGTACTCTCATTTAGAAAAACTAATTTTAACTTTAATAATGGCATCTACTAAGCTTAGACATTACTTTGAAACTCCTACTATTCATGTTAAGACTAATTATCCTGTTAAGTGTGTCTTAAGAAAACCAGAGATGTCAAGAAGAGTGGCTAAGTGGTCGGTCAAACTCAGTGCATACGATCTAGTATATGAACCTACAACATAAATAAAGTCTCAAGCACTTGCGGACTTTGTGGCTGATTTCAGTAGTGACATTCAACATGAAGTAAACCTTGAAGTTCAACAATTGGAATAATACAAGGATAAGTGGACCTTATTCACTAATGGTGCATCAAATCTTAGAGGAACGGGTTTAGGCATCATACTGAAATCGCCACAAGGGGACATAATACTCCAATCTATAAGCTGTGAGTTCCAGGCAACCAATAATAAAGCGAAATATGAGGCGCTGATAGCAGGATTACAATTAGCTATGGATCTCAAGATCAGGTATCCCCAGGTATATGTAGATCCACTATTAATTGCTAACCATTTCAATGGCTCATATGCAGTCTAGGGTGAGAGGTTAGCCATATATCTCACAATAGTTAAACAACCATCTGTGGAATTCAAAATTTTCAATATTACACAACAATTGAGAAGATAAATGAAGTATCCAACACTGAAGATGAAACATGTATTTGGAATCTTGAACTTAGCCAAGATCCTGGAACGCCATCCATCTCAAAACCTACTTTATGTAAGTTAGAAATTACATTCTAACTAAAAATGGTACGTCTTCTTTCCATATTTATTTTTATATTTGCTATTCTTTATCAAAGTACTGACTTGAGCGTCGGAGGGGTGTTAGCCAGTCTAACACCCACCTTCACCAAAGTTTCATGTTTTGCAGGAAGGATCACCAAGATAGAGATTGGCCATCTCTCCTAAGTCTAAGGTGTTCAAAATCCCCTCAAAGGTTTAAACGGCTTTCACCTTTCTAAGTAGATTGGGTTTCTACACCCCGCCAGGAGCGCACGATATCCAAGCATAGTTCGAGGTGGTGCGACCAATCCATGTAACAGTGGCTGGTAATTTCATCACGGTTGGCTATATGTTGGACCTTACGAATATTATCAATGGAGTAACACGGACATGTTATACAGTCGGGCATGACCCAAGCAGTTTAACATTGACATGTTAACCAAAAGTTATTGGCATTTACATGTAACTACGGGTATAACCCACTACGTTGGCATGTCCCAAGTTAATAACTCAAGATTCTAGGGACACCCCTAAGAATCCTGAGGTACAATTACTAAGCAAACAATTTGTTTGACAGCTATACACAGGGGACAACTAAAATTTATCATACTTTGACTCAGTTTGGACTCCATAACGTTATCTGGTATGTATATCTACCCAGCCTGATTCTCGATGAAGGTATTTATTTAAAATTTCTTATTCATTTATCAATTTTAGGTAGACTCGAAATATTTGATGACTAAGTCATGGTATATTTGTACTGGTATTTTTTCAAACTAGTTATCAGAAACAAGGTATGTTTTCTTAAACCGAAGTTTAAACCTAAGATATTATTTACAGATGTTCATAAAGGATCCGGTATCCCAAAAAGATACCTAAATCTATTTTTCCATGTATCCTAAGGCTTAACTACCTAAGGATCCTTATTTTCTAAAAATATGACAAAAACATATCAAACACATAACAGTCATGGCACATAGTCATAAGTTATTTACTAATATTGAGAGTGTAGGAAAATTAGTGATTCAGGCTTCATCCAAAAGCTGGCCCATCCACCCGAATCACGGACCAACAGTCAAGAGTTGAAATTGTCTATCCTAAAATGGGATCTTCAAAGCAGAAAAATTTCATAATCTAGGATACTAAAAGTATGTTACCAGATAACTAAGAACATGAAGCTTCTTATAGGCATCAACATAGTCCAGGCCTTCGAAGATAGCTACACCGGAAGCATCACAGAGCTTTCTCTTTTTGCCAACGGTGATCTTGGGGCATAGAGTAGGAGCATCAGGTTTGGGAGCTTTGGTAGCAGGTTTAGTCTTTTCCTTTTTATGGCTTTGCTTTCAAAGACCGTGTTATCGATGTTGTCGAGGGAAAATCGAGAGCTTGACCTACGAGCGCCTGCTACAAGATAATGGGTTAGACTCCTAAATATACGTTTAATTAACATATAGATAAAACTTTCTTTTTTCTTACCAGACAAAGTTGATTGGGAATCACACTTCGGGATTCCTATAAAGAGTCGGATAATTCAGAATTATGCAAATACTTGTAAAGAAATAGGCGAAGATATAAATAAAAAGCTTTACTTGTTAGCTTTGAGAAGATCCAAGTGAGAGAAGCGTGAATGATTATGATTATATCCTGTCGGAGAAACGATCATTTCGTATTGGAACCGGAAAGAGTTCTATCGAAACCTTATCATCAATTTACCATTTGAATTTTAAAATTTTACAGATGTCGATGAAGCTGACAACTGTTAAAGTTTGGGGACAATTGTGAGGGGTCATTTTACAGCTAAGGATCATGGATCTTTAACATACTTCGGTATCCTGACAGGTTTCGGTATCCTTAATATATGACCGTTATATCTTTCTTCTATGTTGACTAAAACGCAGGTAAAACGTGCGAAGTCAAGTTAATCCCTGAAGAATCGCTCTAGAAGTCAGGAAGAACGTGTTGAAGACGCGTGGAGTGGCCTCCAACGGTCATATTAAAAGACTTGGTCGATTCCGGGATTATCGAATAGTTAGTTATGTTCATTTATGTATATAATCATCAATTTGATCGAATAGGAGACACACACAAACACTTAGTATTATCAAATACTCACAAATAAGCTCTGTAACACCTAGATTTCGATCATTCATTGCTCTTACTTGTAATCATTTTTGTTATTCTATAAAATAATAGGAAGCAAGCGACTTTCGTTACTTCCCGGAGTTTTATGACGGCAATCCTTAGGGATTAAGGGCTTTACTCGTAAACACTCGTGTCGTTTTACTTCTTTACATACTTTGTTTATCACGAATATTACAAGCACACTATCTCACAAACTAAATTTGATCACTTGATTATATTGTGTAATTTTTTGTCAAAACAATAACATAGTTTTAAAAAGAAATTCTATAAAGTATTCTTTTTAAAACACAATAATCACCGAAATAATATTATATACAAATGTCCAATAATTAAGTCATTAAGACATATTACACAACTAGACCCCATGCCTTCCTACCATACACTAGTGGCATATGCAATTTAATTTCGACATCCTAATGAATGTGCATTTCATTCTAATATACCACATCTACAGTTATCATCTTTGTTTAAAAAAAACAAATTATTAAAACCCTATTTTGTTTTTTGATGCCGATTTAGGACCTAAAATCTTGGAATCGGACTACGACATAGCATGTGTACAACCACGTGTCTCATAGAAGCAATGGGGTACAAGCCATTTTATGATTCGTTTTCAACCCATCTTCTTTGTTAATAATAATTATTGCTGCTTTGTTCTTTAAAATTATAAATGGAGTTTTATAAAAGTGATTTTCATATATTGTTTATAGATTTTGGTGGATTATAAACAAACATTAGTGTTAAACTAAGTACGAGACTTCTGATTTGATTCTTCAATGGACATAAACAACCAAACGTCTTGTTTAAGCTTCAAAACGTACTTAAAAGGAATCTTGATTTGAGGTTGTTTGCCTTTAATTTCTTTATGTATGCATAACTTGCGATGAATGAATTATAAATAATTACGATATGGTTTGTCGTGAAAAAGATAATTTACCTAACAATAAAAGCGTGATAGGGTACTAAGTCGTTTTATGTGTCCTATCAGCACGCCTTTGTTAGTATAATATTTGTCACTTACTCGTTCTTTGAAATTACGAGGGCCAGTCTCTAGCTTTTAGATGTCATGTGTGTCAAGTAAAAATTGTGGTGATTTTAGAGTCATTTAGATATTTTGTGTAATCAGATTTACTTAATAAACAAATTAGAAGCCATAATTAAACATCAAACAAATCGTTTGATTATCACTACTAAAAAACATGTATATTCTCTACAAAATTTTTCGACAAGTTACCAACAAAAAAAAATTTCACAAATTTGCGACAACTTTCCGACAAAACAAAAAAAAATAACCACAAGGTTTCCTACATTTTTCCGACAAATTTATTAAGTAAGTTAATTTATTTATCTATAATAATTGTCGGAATATTGTTGAAAATTACCACGAAAGGCTTTTGTCGCTAATTTGTTGGAAAATACATTTCCTACGTGGTTTTTTCCGACAAACACTATTTTTTTGTGGGAAACTTGTCGCTAATTGCCAATTCTAAAAAATTTCCCACCAAACTGTTGTCGCAAATTTTTCATTTTTTAGTAGTGTATCTTATGATTTCTGGTAATAAGGACACATTGATATATCAAGGGGGCGAAGCCCACTGAACAACGGAGATCCGAAAGTAGCGCCCCTGGTTAGCAAGGTCTTAGGGGTAGCAACCCCTGGTTGGGGTTATGCAATGGAAATTGATTTGGAACTACAAAATTAATATAAATAGTCATCAAGAGAAATCACTCATCCGGAGTAAGTTACTAATCCAGACTAACTTGTTAATCTGGAATAAAATTTGGTCATCCGGATCAAATTGAAGTAACGGTTAAGGATACTTCCAAGCGTTTAACGGTTGTGACGGTTTTCGGCCAAAAATCATCATGACAAATCATTGTATCGTTTTACCCATATATATAAGTCAATTTCGGTCAGTATCAAACTCACGAAATTCCTTACAGATTTCACATTTCCGTTTCTTGAATCTCTAATTTTTATCCGATTAAATACTCGTATATACCATCGAAATAACTTATTCTGAAAATGAACGCTCACGGTTATCAAAAAAATTCAGGTAATCACAAATCCAAATTCCTACAAAAGTTGGCCCCTTAAAATAGAAACTTATAAATATATAGTGTAAGTTTTCGCTAAAAAGTCAAAAAAGTTTAAAAAGTGTAAAAAGTCGTTTAAAACGCTAATAACCGGCCCATACGAACTCCGATTTTACTCATTTCGGCGTCGTTGGAACCGTCTCGTCGAACTCTACGATCTTAGCTTGTAGGGTTTAGCTTTTATGGTTTAGATTTTATATTTTAGTTTTTGTCTTAAGGTTTAGCTTTTAGTATTTAGGCTTTTGGTGGGGTGGGGGTGGGGATTTTAGGTTTTTAGGGGTGGGGCGGGGGTTAGGTTTGGGGGGTTGGGTTGGAGGTTTAGGCTTTTGGGGGTGGTGGTGGTGTTTTTAGACGACCTTTTCGGCTTTTTAGGGTTTGTTTGTTAGGATTTAGGTTTTTTGGGGTGGGGGTGGGGGGTTTTAGGTTTTTCGAGGTAGGGATGGGTGGGGGGTTTTAGGCTTTTTTTAAGGGGGGGGGGGGGGTTAAAAGACTTTTTTATACTTTTTAGCCTTCTTAGAATATCTCTCCCATATATATATATATATATATATATATATATATATATATATATATATATATATATATATATATATATATATATATTAGTAATCAAATGATAACCAATATTTTATATGATAACCGATTTAACCACTCTTAAACAATCATATAATTTATAAATTATTTTTTCTTTTTTAATTGTTAAAAAAGTATTTAAGTATCTATTACATATATGTTAAACATAAATACGAAAATGAGGAGTGTTACATATACGTAACACTATGTTATGGTTTTCATTTGGTACCTACCCCTATATATTTGTATTTATAAACATATACACATTATAATTTAAAAATAACTTTTACATATGTGATTATTTGAGAATGATTATCATGGTTATCAAATAATGTATTGGTTATCATTTAAACCGCACAATATATATAAACAAAATTAGCTAGTAATACGATAATTGTTGCCAAAGGCATAATAGCCCAGCGGCATCTTGATGATGGGATAAGGCTCGGTGACCATAAGGACCTGGATTCGAATCTCAAAAGGGGGTTTTTTCAGAAAAATTGTGTTTCCTCCTGTATAGGTGACTTGGTGTTGGAATATCATCGGGTGGTACCACTGGTGGCACGATGATATTCCAGTGGTACGTCAGTGATCCAAATTAGTCGTTATTGGACCCCCTTAAAATACCAATACTTCAAAAAACCCCTTTCAACAAAAAAACTACACTTATTAAGCCCTCTTTTAAAACATCTAATTACTAATAAGTTTATAATTGTTTTATATATGTTAATCGACCTACGGAACATGAATGAGGAAAAGAAATTTGCACACCCTAAAAACGTCCTTGTAAATTGTAAATCAAGTTGTACAAAAGTTTGGTTTTCAGATATGATTTATAGATTCGGATAGATTATAAACAAATTGAATGTGATGTCTCACATTTGATTCCTGATACTAACATAAGGCATCAAATGCCTTGTCTAAGCTTCAAAACGTGCACAATAAGAAATTTTGGTTCGGTTTTGTTTGCTTTTTGCCGGTGTTGAATTGGAGAGTTTTTGCCGGTGTTGAATTGGAGAATTTTAAAACAATGTACAACTTGCAATGCATGAAATACAAGTGACAACTCTTAAGGTTTGTTGTGAAATAGAGAATTTACCTAATAGAATAACTAATGTGGATAGGATAATGAACCACACATTCCTGCATTTTGAAATACGCACTCATGTGATGGTCTACCATTCTGATGACAATTACCTAATCATAATGCCAAAACTTTTTGAAAATATCCAAAACGTTATGAAAATATATCTATACTACTATATAATACATATTTGAAGGATGACACTTAGCAAAATTTGTTTTTATAGTATATAAATTAGTAATGTGTCAAATGTATACAATTACTTTCTAACTCATGGTTATAATTAAAAACTAATAATTATCCTTTAACTCATCACTTAATTCTCTCATATACTAACTCATATATTTAATTCTCTCATTTACTCAAAAAATTAAGACATTTAACATATTTTTTTTACATAATGTAAAATTAACAATGTCTCAATTGTTTACAATTACCTACTAACTCATATCTATAATTTAACCAACGATTAAATTGACACTATATTAAAGAAACAAAATCAATTAAAGGCGTTCAATTCCTCACGGCAACGCGGGGGATACGTCTTACGTGTGGTCGTTCTTCATATAAATTTTTATAAGCAATTTGTATGTGCGTTTGCAAATGATGTGTAATTTATAAAATAAAAATCGTTTAATTAAGAAAATATTTGCACATAATTAATTTGTCGGGGCTGCAAATCGTGCGAGTTCCCCACTATGCTATTAAGAAACAACTTTAATAAATAGTTTTTTTCGAATGGCAAAACAAACTATTCATAAAAGTTGCTTCTTATGAATAGTTAAGCTAGCTAACTGCTTAAACAAGCAACCTTCTAATATTTTTTTTTTCATTTTGACCCATAATACTTTATATAATTTATGTTTTCAACCCATTTAATTATGTATTAATTTTGTTCTTTTATAATTACTTTTGTTCGTTTACTTTTTTCTAAATGGATTACATGGTTGCTTTTATTTTTTTGTTCAACGTTCTGATATAAACCTTTTTTTTAAGCGGAGTTGTATTCAAAATCAAAAGTCTTTTTTTGTATCGTAGCCTATAACGATTGTCGTTACCGTTATGGTACCGTGACGACCCGAACCTATTACGAGCAAACATTATCAGTACTCGTATTTATGGTTTTCAATGTCCCGAACCGATAACGATATGGCTTTGACGAAAAATGATCAGACTTCTGTGCCGACGCGCGAGTATTCATTTATAGAAGCTTATTTAACTCTTTTTTTCGTTCTACGTAGATACGTCCCGCTATGAAGCGTGAGGGAGCCAACTATATATTACTAAAACCTACTTTAAAAACTTATGAACCAAACTTAGGACTACCAATTTTTATAAGAATAACTAACCTACAAAAATGCTCTCATTTATCAATAAGTTGTAAAAGAGGTAAAAGAATTTTAACAGTGACACCTTGTTATCGATAAACTTAAAAGACCACACAAAAGGGATGTTTGGTAGCCTCTTAATGATTTTATTAAGAGGCTACATTTGAATCGGTCAGGAGTAAGTGGTGTTTGTTTCGCTAAAAGCTCACCTTTTAATGGTTCAGCTGAAAAACCATGTTGAATCATTCAGACCTCTTAATGGTTAAGCACTTAACGATTTAACACTTGTTAAATAACCTCTAACACCATGTTAACCAATAAAATCAAATAAAACACACTTTGCACTCCACATGTGGCCTTGAGTGTTGCATACATAGCCTTCTATGGTTAAAACAGAAACCAATGAAATCTAGATTTAAATCTGAGACCTCTCCTAACGGTTACTACTGCATTACGCTTTAGGTCGTAGAAGAGGGAAAACGTAAAATAAAAGTATTATACTATAAAAGGGGAAAAGAATTAGGTGTGGATTATGTTATAATGTTTGATTAAAAGAAGGAAAAGCTTAAAACTCTCACGTGACCCGTATCCGACGAGATTGTTTCACGGATAGCAGATATTCGGGTCAAAAACAGACTTATGGGCCAAGCAAAATTAGGAGAATCCATGTTTTGAGATGTCGTGGTGGGCAACTATTCAAGCCCCCAAATCAGCGGCGGATCATGAGCCCTCACATGCCTACTCACCGCACCGCTCATTATAGATAATAAAATTCTTTAAATATTTTTAAACTTATTAAAGAAAATCTTATACAAATTAAAATCAAATGGCAACAAGAAAAAATGTAATTAGATATATTATTTTAGGATTATTAGATTATAATAATCTCACCTTTTAACAGTTGGCCAATAGTAATCCTAACTAAGAATATTATTACCACCGATCCCTACTTTCAAACTATTTTTTACATTGTACCCCCTGTTAAAAAAACTTAACGTTGTTAGAGTTTATATGACGTGGACATCTGCAAACAGTCGGAAAGTCGAGCCAAGCTAGCAGTGGTCTCGTGTTGCTTTTGAAATTGGCTTTGGTGGTGTTTAACTGGTCTCGTTAAACACCACCGTTGTCTCTGTTTGGACTTTCCGGACAAACAAGACCAGTTAAACACCACCAGATCCAATTTCAAAAAGCCACCACGAGACTACTGCTAGCTTGACTCGACTTTCTGGCGGTTTGCAGATGTCCACGTCATATAAACTCTAACGGCGTTAAGTTTTTTTACCGGGGGGTCCAATGTAAAAAAATAGCTTGAAAGTAGGGACCGGTGGTAAGAATATTCTCAGTTGGAATTATTATTGGCCAATTGATAAAAGGTGGGATTATTAAAATCCAATAATTCTTTATTTTATGATGAGAATGCTAAACCATCAAATATATGACATCTTTTCTTGATTTCTTTAGCGATTACCATTTTTTCACACTCTAGACACACTTTTAGTTATAAGCCATATGAGTAACTTGTATAAAATTAAATTTATCAGACGTTCACACACAACAATAATAATATAATATTTTCAATAACAATATAAATATATTTGTGAATATTGATTAGGTGATTCATGCCTACCACGCCTTGACTTATATAAGATTTGGACCATCCAACGTCTCCTTACGCTACCTAGGAGCACCCTAGGGCATGTGTCACATTGAACGACAATTCTATAAGGCTACAATCAACTTACGTAACACTGTTACTCTATTATTTTGAAAAAACAATTCAATACGATCCCCTTTCACTAATTTGCATAAGTTGAAGCCGAGATTAGCTCATGTTGTTATAAAAATGTTTAAAGTTGACTTTCAATGATTCTAACAAGAAAAGATAAAAGCACAATCATGTACATGTTGTGCAAGTCTTTCACTTTCACATGCACTTTGAGCTTATCTTATTCTTGGTGCACAAAAATCAATCAAATGATACCAACCTCTCAGTTTCGTCCTATAAAACATTAAAGTAATCTTATAAAGTGTTTATAAACTAAATATTTTAACAACAAACAACAAATGTTTCCATGGATTAAAGATTCAAATGATGAGGACCGATGAATATAAGAATTTGATCATGTAAAAACTAGAATCCAAGCTTTTCAAAACAAATTTATCTACATTACTATCAAGATTACAACGTGTCACATTTCTACATGTTTAAGATATTTCTTACACCTTTTGAACAAATATCCAACATGAACACAATCCTAGGTATGAAAACTTAATATCAAGGTTACCCAAATGATGCTAATCCACTAATAGTGAAAAATAATCAAGTTTATTAATTAGTTCTTGGTGAGGTGGCCTTGGGCCATTCCTTATTAAACACACGCTTTGTAATATTGTGAAAGAGCCACTTTTTAGTTCCAATCACTTGTCCCTCTTATATGATAAAGACTCTTGATTCACTTGCATACTTTCACTTGTTTTAACTTATTGATCATCCTTCTTATGTTACAACTATAAAAAAATTAATTACATCCTCTATCATTATTATTATTTTCCTATATTATTTAAATAATAAGTAATTCTTTAGATACCTTTTGAAATTCGAGGTGTTATACGACTAAAACCCCTTGGAATTTTATCACACGAGCCATTGTTATTTTTGTAGACGCTGTGACTGTGGCGCAGAAGTCATGGTATAAGCTAAAAAGGTCATGGGTGTGTGACCCATTTTAATAAGGCTATGTGTAATACTTTCGCTAAAAACTGAAAAACGTCATGCCACCTCGGGAGGAGGGCAATCACTAAACACAATCACTAAGGTGTGTAGTGGTTTCATCATCCATATATACACATATACATATTACACACACACAAACAGTTGCCCCCACACACGTTATTTGAATCACGCCCCCATTCACACCGCCAATAACGCCTTGGGAGCGATGGTTCATTCTCGTTCATGGGTCTGGTGGATCACGTCACCCCATTCCACGCTGGTTATACTTAGCCTAAGAGTTTCTAATCATGGGTGTCAGTGAGATCCATAGCCATATCTGTGAACCAAAACATATTTAAACTTATCTTTTCACCGGTACATAACCATGATATACACTCAACCCCTCGAAAACTTTGTCCATGCCTCTTCCTTAAAAGGTGATTTTCCTTGAAATATCATTTGAAATTGGCAAACAAAAAATAGAATGCTTTGGTGCCCAAAACTATGGATTGTTGGGCTAGCAGTATATATTTGATAATAAAAATTGTATAGGATACTTAGAAATAGTTCTATAGGAGCACCATATGTTGGCCAATAAATAACCTTGGTGAAATACCTTGAGTATGTAAAAGGTGACAATAAGGTCTCGTTTGATTCACATAATTCAAGAGAATTAGAATTGGAATTTGAAAGTTTTCTGTCAAGAACTGTGATTGGTTGGTTTTTAATGGAACTGGAATACATTCCACCAAATTCATAATCGTATGTCTCGATCTCAATGGAAGACGAACCAAATCAAGATGATGAACAAACTCCAGATGATGAACCAAATCAAATAAAAAAAATCCATAAACAAAAGAAGAAAATGACTATGGATAAGGTGGAGATGAACTAAGTAAAAAAAAATTATGAAAACGACTACGGTTATGGAGTTCAATGGGGAGAGCCTGTAGTTAAGGATGGTTGCCTGAAGAACTTCGCCTTAGAAATAGATCGGAGAACTTGCAATTTGGTGGAAAGGCAGGGACAAAGACCATACTAGATTAGGGTTGTGATAATACTAATGGTAATTTTGTCTTTTTCACTTTTTCAAACATTCCATTCCTTTAATCAAACTTATCAACCAAACACCTTATAAATTATTGATGGAATTAATTCTAATTCATTCAAAACATTCCAATTCTTTCATAAACATTATGTATGGTGAGCAAGCTGAGCATCTAGGCCATCTGTCTATATGTTCCCTAACTCAGATTAAAATATGTTTAAGTGTTTCCACGCTCGCCCTATATTTATAAGGTGAGCGTATGGTTGTATATTGTTCATGCTAAACAAAATTATCTACGTGTTTTCATGCTCGCCTTATAAACAAAACCTTATTAACCTATATGAAACTTGTTCTCACTTCCTCCATCCTCCTTACAACTCTAACTTAGCTAAATAAGGAAAGGAAAGTCAGGACTAACATTAACATATGCTCAAGATTTTACACCTTGTTATATATTAGTACAATAGCGGGTGAAGACATATGTGTGACCCATAAGAAAGTATTGGGATTTCATAAGCAAAAAATGAATGTTTTTACCAAGCTAAATTAAAAGATATTAAAAAGTCTTTGGTTTTTAACAGTTAGATAAAAAAACAAGATAAAATGAGAAAGCAAGAAATAAATTATGATGGAATCAAACGACATAAAGATGCCCTCACTTATATTTGATTCCTCCCAGGGCTGGCTTAATTATACAAAAAAGTAGTATGTCGCTTAGGGCCCCTAATTTAGGGTTTAACTTCTTCTAATTTCATGTTTTGATAAGTAGAATAAAAAAACCAGTATACTTAGAGGAGTTTTATTTTAACTAAAAACTCACGCCAACTTTAATATGTGTGATTGTGTGGCTTTTAAAAAAGCGTATCAAAAATCATGAATTAGGTCAAATTATACTTAGAAAAAATTTCTTTTAGAATTCGCTCTGTGTCACACCCTAACCGACGGCGGAATACGTCGAGGCGGGACATGTAGACTGTTCAAAAGCTCAAGGTTTGCTAAAGTTTAAATATTTAAACAACCAGTTTCATATCATAAATAATCATGAATTCAACAATACAAGGAAAATAGAAATACATAAATAGTTTCATTAATTTAGATTCTAGGTCCTCGGTCCTAAGTGAAGCAGCTTGTACTTATTCTCAAGCATCAGTACCTGAAATATGATGAAAACAAGGTCAACTAAAAAGTTGGTGAGCATACATAGGTTTTGACACACAACCAAGTTTAAAGTGTTTTATACAATTCATACGATACACGTGTATAAGGCATTTATGGAGAATCTATAGTTAAACTAAGTGTGTACAATCAAACCTTGTGACTGAGGCATAACACGCAAGTTACCCTAATATAAAGTCGGTAACAAACACCCTAACCGGGTGGGTTTGTCAGACACAATAGATCTATCAATGTTAACCGTTGGCTTGTACGGAGTTAATGATTGTACTAATGTCATGTATATGTAGTCTTAACTCATAGCATTCAAGCATAAAGCACATAACACATAATATCATATTATTGAATTGTATTTAAGTCTATGCAAAAAGTTTCAAAAAGTAAATCATGTTTCACCCCAAAAGTACAAAATAAAAAAGGGGCTATGTAAACTCACATGTATTCGTGTATTGCAGATCACCCGAACAGTAGGTAGCACAAGCGATTAGTTAGCCACAAAGTCAACCTATAATTGACATGTATGTATCTAGTCAAAGATTTGCACAAATGACTAAGGCAGCCCTATAGTTCTAAAGGATTGAGTAAAATCCTAAAAGAAATAGATACGGGGATTTGGTTGTGTACGAATAGTGTTTACGTAATCCCATGTAATGAATGTGTGTATGTTGATATTAGCATTTTTATAAAAGGTTTTAAATACGGTGTGGAAATTAAAGTGTATATGATTTTAAAGAAATAGGAATTGATTTAAGGCTTTTTTTTTATGTAAAACCATTTAAGTAGACATGTAATTAGTTAAATAAGTAAACCCTTTTATTTATTTATTTATTATTATGAAGATATGTTTTGAAAGTGGAAAGTCTAAAATATCTATTAATGTATTTAGGAATTTAATTAATATGTATAAACCTTGATTAGTATTTTTCAAGAATTGAAAAATTTTGCAAAGATATAAAAAATGATTTATCAAAATTTATAAATTAAATGAATAACTTAAATGCTTTGTTTGTAAAATAATTATTTTATTTAAAATAAATTTTAAATGATTTTTATATTGGAATTAAGGTTTTTAAACAAATGAAATTGTAACTAATTGTTTCACTTAAAAATTGCTAGTTATTGCACTCAAAACAGTCCCAAAGGGTATGGGTTTTATGAAAATACTTTTTGTTAAAAGGTAGGGTGCTTAAAACGAGTAAAAAGAATAAATGGAGCTGACAGGAATCGAACCCGGGTGGGTTCCGTGAGGACATAGGCACATTACCACTGGACCAGTGGTCTCTTGTTTTTTTAAGGTGGTTTTCCCATGGTTTTAGTCAATGGACAACAGGTTTTGGGTTATGGTATAATGGAAAATACCCAAAAATGGTGCGGGTATGGGTCTCGAACCCGAGACCATACGTGCACAAGTCATGAGTCTTAACCAGATGGGCTGGGCATTTGCCTTGGCAGGTATTCACTTCCTAAATCATTTAAAACACAAACCCAACCCGCCTTCTTCCCCAATTCGTATACCTGAAACCCTAACTCCTAAACGATTCCAATTAAGCACAGCTAAGAGTCGATAATGATGGGGCTTTCATTCCCCAGATTAAAACGAGTCTAGGGGTATAATATTTACCTGAGATGGCTGAGGTGTGGTGGTGTTTGGCTAGGCGCGCAGGTTCGGGTTTGCTGGAGTTGGATCATGCACCAGAGTCGAAATTTCTCGAGTATGAGGGTTTCAAATGTTTGTAACGGGTGTCGCCAGAGTGTGTGTGTGTGTATTGTATGCCTCAATTTTGACTAAATTGCTCGATTCGATCCGGGTTAATATGAAACAGTTGTCAATCATGAATTACTCCGAGTGTCGATGAATTGGGTCTCGATTCAGGTCTGTATACATGAGAGGTTAATTAAGGCATGATATACGGGCCTTAATTTGTGTTAAATTCCTGAATTTGAATTGATTGTGTCTAGTTTGACTCCAGAAGTCAAACGCGTTTGAGATTGGTATTTGACTACTGGATCCGACGAATTGATGCGCTAAATGGGTTGGGGACCTGATCGAGATTTTCAAAGCAAGTCCATTGTACTCGGGTTTGACCGGTTTTAGGGGTGAATCGCAAGGGTTTGGATCTGTTGACTTTTTAAGAGTCAAGAGTAGTCAAAATTGTTTAAATGAGATAGAAATCAGGATGAAAAAGGGTTTAATTTCAAGAGAGTTGAAATGTTAAAGGTTCAAACGAATCTAGAGGTTTCAAATGTAATATGTGGGGTTCAAACTAGTTAAATTGTGAATTTGTTATAAAATAGTTTTGTAAAAATTTCAACATTATCAGTTTTATTAAAATTTATTTTATAAAAATAAATTTTATAAAAGGAAAGTTTGCTTAATTTATTTTTTTATAAAAACTATCATTTGTATAAATGGTTCGTTTAATATGATAAAGGAAACTGCATATATATTTATGATTTTTATAAATAAATATTTATATATATATATATATATACAAAGGATGCAAAACATCATTGAGTTCATAACCTTTTATTATTATTTTTTTTATTATTCAATTTATCATAGAGTATATATATAAGTATGAATATAATATGTTATATATACAATTGAGTTGAAATATGAGAAATTTGATTTGATACATGTTTAAATTAAAATAAAAGAATTTAAGGTGTCATTCTAAGATGAGCAAACTCGGATAGAAATGAGGTATCATTAGTGAAATTTTAAAATAAAATAATGCTAGAAAATCTTGGAAGTTGCACTCTGAGCCACCAGAAATGTTGAGCCGGGCCTGATTCCTTCCATCTGTAACACCCAAAAATCCAACCCTATTTAAACTTTTAAAACAACGCGGAAGTTAGGTCTCAAAACGACCTTTAACGTATACACACGTTAAGTTTTACAAACACGTATTAAGCTAACATAATTTCCACAAATTAGTTTAACTAAAGTTACCAATAAGTTATCCACAACTTGTAACGACCTCAAATAGTTTGTAAAGACTCTATACTAGAAGATTAATGAAAACCAATTACAAAACATGTCCACGAGAATCCAATCCACTTGATGTGATAGTCGAGATCACTCCGGATCTTTCCTTACATTCAAAACATCAATTTGAACATGGTTAGTAAAGATAAGTAGCCCTAGGGACCTCCCACAAGTCCCTACAACGACAGGCCAAAACCCCGAAAACTCGAAAATCCCAGCGTCTATCAAAATCAAATGGGTGTATCATACGCTCCGGGCGTATGATGCGTTGGCAGCAGGTCAAAAATGCCCAAATCTTGTTTTTTAGCCTATTCAACCCCCCGTTGACTAACCCGTTTGCATATTTAAGCTATTAACCATCATAATCTCATGTTTAAACCACATATATGATCACCCATATCTACTAACATGAATTGGTTAATTATCCACCCCAAACCCGAGCACCACTACTCGTTTTCTACTCTTGAAGTAGTTAATCATATAATCGTTTAGGCATACAAAGACCCATACCTAAGACATGAAATGACTCATACAAGTCCTAACATTTCACCATTCATCAATTTGACATATCCACATGTCTATTGCGAGAACCACCACTCGCTTTTCCGCATGGAGTATTTGATTTCATGCCGACCCATGAAGTATCCACACTTCATGTCATTCGTGAAGTATTTGACTTCACTTTCACCCGTGAGGTACTTGACCTCACTACCACCTGTGAAGTATCCACACTTCACGTTACACCTTCATGAAGTATCCACACTTCATGTAATCAACCAATTTACCGTTTTACTACCAACGGTTGACTTTCACCACATTAAGTCAATTTTAGTCTAATGTTACCACATTCTACATTTTAGTTGACTCTTGACCACATTGAGTCATTTACACTATTTAACCACATATCACCCATTAGTTTGACCATTAACCACATAAGTCAATTTACATATATTTACCACATTTGCACTATCAAGTTTGACTATTAACCACATAATCTAATTACACACATTTGCACATTCAAGTTTAACTATTAACCACATAGTCTAGTTACACTTATTTCAACATAATAGTTTGACCCTATACCATTAAGGTCAAATTACACCAATTTCACATAATAGTTTGACCCTATACCACTAAGGTCAAATTACACCAATTTCATCATTATCCACAATGGTTTGACTTATACCACATTAAGTCAATTTTGTATCAATTTCACCATTATCCACAATGGTTTGACTTATTACACAATAAGTCAAATTACATCAAATTACCACATTCTATATTTTATTTTGACTATATGCCACACTAGTCAATTACACCAATTTACCACGTTTAGTTTGACTATATTCCACATAGTTCGACTACACCACATATACCAAGTGTCATTCAATAGTTTGACTAATTTCCTCATTATGTCAACTACAACAACCCTACACATTCATACTATACATTGACCATTTACCACATAAGTCAAAATCAACATACAACATATAAATAAAAATGACAATACATCTACTTACATGTAACCACTACTTATCTACTACTAAGTAAGTGCAAAGCATTTACCTTTACCAATGAAGATTCCAATCGGACATCATAGCTAACACCTTCATCGTCATGATCACCTAAACAATTCATCTTGTTTAGTAATCAAAATATCTCAAACTTACACCATTTGAGATATAACACTCTTCTAAGACTAAAAGACTAACATCCTCATTAGTCTTAGCTCCAACCACAATATTCGCCCATATAAACACAAATATCAACCACACACTCAAGTTGACCCGTTTGGGTTTTAACCAAAATTTCACAATTTCATCAATTTAGAAATCACCAACTCAGTTGAGTTTTATAATTGAAAATGTGTTTATATTACACCATAAACACTTATCCATACTCAATTTACCATTTAAACACCTTTAATTACAAAACCCGCAATTTGGGTCTCAAGAACCCTAATTTTAAAATCATCAAATTGGATGGTTCAATGATGTTATTAAGCATTATGCACCCTTAATCAGGCTAGATAACAAGTTCTTAATCATAAACAACCGTCAATTTAACCCCTAGTTTGATTTTCACCAAAACCCACCAAGAACATAAAAATGATGGAATCAAAAGGAAAGAAGAGTCTCACTTGATGTTAGGAAGGAGATGAGCATACCAACTCCTTCAAATCCGAGCATGCAACTCTAGATTTCGATTTCTTGATCAACCTCCCATCCTCCTCTTTCTCCCTTGTAATTTTCGCAAACACACACACATAAGTGTGTGTTTTTGCCTAACATTCTTCATTAACACAAATGAGATTGTGTTAATTACACAATCACCCCCCTCTACTTGCAATATAAACCCCCTTGACACCAAAACTAGTTAATTCCACCTTTTAAAAGGTACCCTCAACTTTTTTTTTAATTATAAACACCCCTACAATATAATAAGTATATTATAGGATAAAACCCGAAAGTTGGTTCATTACACCATCCTAATAGTGTAATGGCAATAGCGTGTTGATTTGAAAATTCATGTATAGAATAAGCCACGTTGACTTGGAGTCTGTAAACATATAACTACTGAAAAGCTAGTGTCAAAAATTCTCACTTTCCACCACAAGTCACGCATCAGGTCAAATTCATTTAATCATGCACAAATTGAAAATGGGCTATGACATCTGATGAGTCATGCTAATATTATTTGTAATGTCTCATTGGGGATTAATTGTAACTAGTAAAAGGTTAAGGAAATTCATTGGAATAACTTCAAGTGGCGGAGGTTTAGTCAAATGTTGTCTTAAATACATGTTAGTGTTAGTGTTAGTGTAGTGATATCAACTACATATTTCTAAAAGTTAACTAATCTAATGCCTATGAAACACAAATGATACGCACAAAAGAATGAACTTCAATACCTACAAAATCGAACAACCTATCACGAATGCAAATTAACACCTCAACGCATGATAATAGTACATTTTAATATTTACATATAACATAAACTCTGACACTAAAAGATGATTCATATGCAACAGTAGTATGCAACAGCAGTGATTAGGATGCTCAATATATCACAAGTTATAAGTGTTGATTATGAATACCTCAATTGATTATCCTTCCACATATTGTAATACATCACATTCTTGTTTATACTTTCACGTTATTCCTAACATAATTGTTAACCGTGAATTATCTCTCTTAAATATGCGATTGAATTTTCCAGACATTGTAAAAGTACAAGTTTAAAGTATGATAAGAGCTTCTGTAAAACAAAGCCATGATATTACAAAAAGTTTCAAATTCTTGTGATTGTTTTTAGCCTTGTCCATTCCTCTCATGATGGACAAGTCTTAAATTTTGAATCAACTAGTTTTAATCAAGCATAAGCTCGACGATAAGCCAATGCATAATTAAGCATAAAATACGTAGTATTCCATCTAGTTATGATATCTTGACACACATGTTTCTAGTATTGTAATGAAAGTTCTATGCATACTGCAAACTTATACTTTCTTCCACCACTTCCTCTAACATGTTTCACCGAATTTCAAACCACCTCAATCACTTCTCCAATTACTTTTTAATCTGGCTTGTACAATAAAGTTTAATGCATGTGGGCAACAACGAACATAACTAAACAATCACAAACTAACACATTGTTCAAACGTAAATTACATCTTAAACAGTATTCTAAAACATCATTATATGCATTTTCAAGTGTCATGGTTAACCTTTTCCTTAATGCACCAATATGCTAAAATTTTGATCATGTACTATGCTAAAACGTAACCATTGAATGGAGGTTGTGTAACTCTAACGTAACATTTTGTTCTTAAATTCCAATTCTTGTTGACATAACGAGTAGTCAGTGCCATTAATCCATCCATCGTGATAGAACTCCATAAATCAAAAGTCAAACATAATCTATTAGTTACTTTTTGTAACTTACTTTTAGGAATCATATTTTGTTTATCATATAAAAGCATGCCTAAGACATAATTACAAGAATCACCTATCTAAATGTGCAAATTTCAATTGGGACCATTGCTAATCTCCTGAGATTTCATTGAAGCTTTTTTTTTTAAAAAAGGTCATGAATAAATTATTGTAGAATGATCCTTCCTTGATTAAGATCTTTTAAGTCATGATATATATTAATCCTTATCATTTTCAATATTTAGAATCGTGAATAGTATAAAATCATATTACTATATTTATAACTAGGTTAGAACACCGTGTATTACACGGGTCGGATAAATATAGTATTATATACTTAGTAATAAAATATTTGTGAATTTAAAACCCGTGTACCACAGTATTAATAAAACCATGTATTACACGAGTTGAATAAAATATAATGTAATCTATTAACACATATACTTATCAAATGAAATAATGTAAATCTATACTATATATGATGACACATGTCACATTTCTAAGCCCCCTCATTTTTATTTTCTTGCCTCTCTCTCCTATTAATATTCAACTCCACTATTTTAGTTAACTAAATTAATTATTTTTTTTCAGTTTTTATCTACACATTTTTTAATTTAAAATTGTGTTTATCATCAGTTAATTTGTTCAATCATATTTTTATGAAAATAATTTTATAACCAGCTAGGATTTAAATAAAAAAACTTTTAATCATTATGTGTTAATTTACATTATATTTTATTCAACCCGTGTATTACACGGGTTTTAAAAACATAAACTTTTTATTACTAAATATATAACATTACATTTATTCAACCCGTGTAATACACGGGATTTTAAACTAGTATGTAAATATATGATTAAAAGTTTTTATTTGAATCTTAGCTAGCTGTAAGATTGTTTTCAGATTGTAGAATTTATAAGAATATATAAAACAAATGAATTGATGATAAACACAATTTTAAATTTAAAAATGTGTAGATAAAAGTTGAA
The DNA here is from genome assembly GCA_023525975.1 of Smallanthus sonchifolius. Lineage (NCBI taxonomy): Eukaryota > Viridiplantae > Streptophyta > Magnoliopsida > Asterales > Asteraceae > Smallanthus > Smallanthus sonchifolius. Next base: position 27,763,154 of record CM042029.1, on the reverse strand, counting down.
ACAAATAATTAATTCATTTATCAAAAATAGTGGAGTTAATTATTAATAGGAGAGAGATGTGAGAAAATGAGAATGATGAGGCCTAGGAATGTGACAAGTGTCCTCATAGTTTACTTGTTTATTAGGTAGTATAGGTTACCAAACTTTAAACATGTTATGCATGAAGTACAACCTCTTAATGCATGATGTTAATTTCATCAATTTTGTCTTTTGTGTTCTTTTACACTTAAGCTCATGTGTAAAAAAATTTAAAGTACAATTTAAAGTAAAATTTAAAGTACAATGCATGATGTTAAAGGATTTACATTTAAGCCTATGAACCTTAAAAAAATTTAAATTTCTTTTAATCAATTTAAAGTACAATTCCTGAACTTTAATAAAGTTATTATTTACATATTAGATATTTTGTTCTCTTTTTTTACCAGCTAGGTTACGAGACGTGACACACGCACAATTGTTTGGTTTTTTTCAACCAGATTAATAAAGTTATTATTTACACATTAGATATTTTGTTATCACGTAAGAATTGAATGAACAATTACATAAGAAATGTGATTCCTTTCTAATGATTTTCATTCCTTAGGGGATGGATGTTTTCTTTCCATTACTTCAAAGAATGAAGTGATTTTGTTTAATTAATGACTGAACCATGACCCGACCCATGACTAGAACCATAACTTGAACCAAGGACCAACTTATGTCCTGCACCATAACCCGACACATGACTCAACCCATGCCTGGGCCTATGACGCCCGACCCATGACCCCCCATTCCCCGTATCGTGACCCGACCCATGCTCTGACCCATGACCCGATCCATGCTCTGACCCATGACCCGATCCATGCTCTGACCCATGACCCGAACCCTGACCTGTGTCGTGACCCGACCCATGTTGTGACCCATGATACAAACCATGACCCGTCTTATGACCCGTCCCATGACCCGACCCATAGTACAAATTTATTAGTTACAAATATCTTATATTCCTGACTAACAAAACAACACGAAGTAATGATTTATTTCATTTCCATTGGCTAACGAAGCATGCCAAGGGAATGATAATAGTCCATTTATTTCCCTTGTCCATTTCATTCACCCATCGGCTTCATTCATTTGTTCTTTCTATTACATCATACCAAACAAATCCTGAGTGTAATGGGCTAAAGCCCATGTACACATAAGCCAAATAGGGCATTAGACACCGCGACGGGGGCGCCAAAGGGCGGGGGATGGGGTTTAACAGGGTGCTTTGTGTTGTTAAGGTGGGCCGATTAAAGATAAAAGTGGGGGGGTCAAGAGAGTCGAGGCGTTGCCCCACTACCCATAGTCTAAAAAAAGGTATGATCACATTTATTAGGTACAACCACGTCGCATATCCCAGCTGTAAACATTTCCCTGAATATGTTCCGGATCTAAAAGTCTCTTTTCGTTGCTTTTCTTTTTCTCCTCAAAACAAAAGGTCAAATATACCATAATGTAAAAAAGCTCCTGTATCACTAACATTTTCTTAGGATACTTTACCTTTCAAAAAAATATATTAAAATTTTCTTTCCTTTTATAAAATCATAAATGTACAACCATGAAATATTGCCTTGTATATTACAAACATACAAAATTGCTGGTTCTTGAAAAAAAAAAAAAAATATATATATATATATATATATATATATGGGGAGAATCAAATAACAAGTATGTTTTCGCTAAGAACGCTAAGAAATGACCAAAACGCTTAGAAATGATATCAAACGAACTCTGATTGAGCTCATTTCAGCGGCGTTGGAACAGTCTCGTCAAACTTTATCATCTTAGCTTTTAGGGTTTTGCTTTTAAGGTTTAGATTTTACGTTTGAATTTTAGGGTTTTAGCCTTATGGTTTAGTCTTAGGGTTTAGCTTTTAGGGTTTAGATTTTATGGTTTAGGTTTTTTTTTTTGGTGGGGTGGGGGGTTTAGGTTTTTGGGGGTGGGTGGAGGTGGGTTTAGGTTTTTGGGGGTCGTGGGGTGGGTTTAGGTTTTCTTGGGGGGGGGTGTGGGGGGTTTAGGTTTTTGGGTTGGGGTGGGGTGGTGGTTTTAGGCTTTTTGGGGTGGGGTTGGAGGGGGTTTTAGGTTTTTGGGGGTGCGGGTGGAGGGGGTTTAGGTTTTTGGGTGTCCGGGTTAGAGTTCGATGAGACGGTTCCAACGCCGCTGTAATGAGCTCAATCGGAGTTCGTTTGACCCACTTCTTAGCGTTTCTTAGCGAAAAACCACTTCTTAGTGAAAAATTCTCATATATATATATATATAGGGGTTGTATCAAATGAAAACCCTTCCTTATTGTGAAAACCCAAAAACCCTCCCACAGCCACATATCTTTCCACAGCCACATATCTTAAACAAATATAATAATATGTGGCCCAAATTAAATCTTTACTTTTTCTTTATTTTCCTTTTTAAAATAACCCTACAAGGGTAAATAAGTAAATTTACATGAATTTTTTTAATAAAAATGCACTCTCTTTCTCCCCTATTTATCTCTTTAAAAACCAAGTCTAGATTTTTAAAAATAATTACATTCATGTTTTTTAAACATGTGTAAAATTCATATACACAAATCAATAAAAAATTCTACATCTAAATAGCCTAATATGTTTACAAATCAGAAAAAAAAAAAAAAAAACATATACACAAATAAGAAAAAAAATTACATCCAAATACACAAATATCTTAACAAATAATTACATTGTGTAAAATCAAAATACACACGGGTAAAAACTCTATTACAAATGTGTAAATTCATATTACACTTAAAAAGAATCAAATAAATATGTAAAACTAAAATACACATGTGTAGAAATCAAAACTGATTGTAATCAAAATAATAATAAAAACCAATATCAAACCCCTTACTTGTGTATCAAACCATGTAGATCTTGAACACAGATCATTTAAATTTCTGACTTTTACACCGTCTTGAACCCAGATTTTCTTGTCATACTTCGATCCTCATGTGCTTGTCTATATATGTAAAGATCAAAGGCGTGTAAACATCAAATATGTGTAAAACTTAAACAATAAACATGTGTAAAAACCTCCCAAAAACAGATATAGAAATGTGTAAATTCAGTTTACACAATTGTACATTCAGTTTACACATGTGTATATTCAGTTTACACATCTGTAAATTCTATTTACACATCTGTAATAACCCCAAAACCAATTTAAATAATTAAAAAAGTAATTGCCACATATTCAAGCTAATTTTCTGGTACCATCTTTTTTATTTATTGTTTTTGTCCAACTGACAATATTGTGAACAAACCCTAATTTTAAAAGAACCAAAAGATCTGCAAATAACCAAAACTTCACTTAACCTAAAAGCTAGAAAAGAACAACATATATAACATAATAAAAACCAGATAACTACTAGCAACAATCAAACATGAAAACCAGACTAAAAACTCAAGAAAATGCAACACTAAGACATAAATTAAATCTTGAAATTCTTTCTTGTGTAATAAAATTAACAAAAAAGATAAAGTTCATAAATAAATTTCTTTAACACAATATTTTCAGTTGGAAAAAACAATAAATAAAAAATATAGTACCAGAAACTTATAAACTTTTAGTTTTCAAATTTCTCCAAAAACAATAATTAAGAAAACGGAATAAAAAAAAGCTACTTTTTGGAAAAGCTTCGAGAACCGTGGGCAACAAGAATAGAAATCCAAAAATATGTAATTCTTTCTTATTTCATTAAAAACATAATAAAAATCCAAAAATTACCATAATTGGAGCCGCCAAGTTTTTTTGATTCTAAGAAACCAACAAAAAAAATAGTCATAATCGGATTTCACCATCTCGCCGGAGAAGACGACCAGATCTGGTCCAGAAGACGCCGGAGAAGACGACCATATATGGTCTCGTCGATTAGGGCAAACGAACAACGAGCTTGACTTTCTTCTGTTTCCGTTCACCATCTTCGTATTCGTAGTATTCAGATCTGTGTGTTTAGAGAGAGAAAGAGATGTTTTGAAGGTGAGAGCGTAGATGTAGAGAGAGAAAAATAAATCTGATTGTTAGATGTTGTAGAGACATATATTAGGGTTTTAAAAGAGGGCCAAAAGACACATATGCCTTTTTTAGATTAAAAAAACTAGAAATAAAAGAAAATAAATGAGTGGTCAAGAATGGGTTTAAGGGTTTTCACAACAACTTAGGGTTTTCATTTGATACGTCCTTTATATATATATATTTTTTCTGAAGCTCTGAAAACAGCCAGATATCACTTTGGTATAGACAGCTTTTTTATTGAACCTGAAGAGGTTCAAACTTTTTCACAGATTACAAAAACGAGTCATGAACAAATTATAAAGACTCAAGAAGAAACTATTGCAAGTTTGCAAAAACAGCTTATACAGCAAGGAAAATATACACAGTCTATACAAAGCCATATAGAAAATAGTATTCTAAAACAAAAAGTTGGCATTCTCGAAGCAAAAAATATACAGTTGTTACAAAGGCTTGAGAAAAAAGAAAACAGTTACAGAAGCTACGACGCCTTTAGAGCCAGAATGCTAGAAACTCCCCGGAAATCGTGTCTTCAAACAGTGTTTGATTAATTTCCAGAATTTGAACATATAATATCACAGAAGATTAGTACAGAATTCTCACTAGTACTATATGAGTTACAGCTCAGACTCATGACGATTGCCCTGAATGAAGAGAAGTATAAAAGGCAACTTAACTAGATTAGTAGATCAAAGCAAATTTTTTCCCTAATCTTCACCTAAGCGGGTTTACTCATAACTGAGAGTGATTATATTGATATTTTTTTTTTGTGTCTTTACAAATGAATTCGCTTGCCTTAAATAGGCAAAGAAGATAAAGCACTAAGTTATAAGACAAGAAATCTAAAAGTAAAAGAAACGGCTACAAATTAAAGAAACAAAACAACAAAAACTTTTCTTTTTATCTACAGAAAAGTGTTGGTCAAATAATTGAGACTTTGTCGGCTTTGTAGACTTTGTGGGCAGAGACGTCATTGCATACGTTTTTTGCAATCTTCTAGAAATCTCTGTGGCTGTCTGGAATGGATGGCGGTGTGCCTGTATCTGAACCAAAATCTTCTGGGTTCAAATAGTAGTCTTCTAAATTCATAATATGCTGTAGTTCAAGGGATTCTCCTTCACCAATGAAGGGAAGAAGCATGTTCCAATTTTTATGACTCCAAATTTGTATGTAATATCCTTCGACGAGAAGGTGATAGCTTTCCCAGTGAAATCCTGATGGTAATGTGGGAGTCTTATGGTTTTGGGTAATAAACTGTGTGGTGTCTTTTCTTTGGCTGTTTGCTTCAGGTTTTTCTGAGGCAAGGCTAGCAAGGTTGTCAACCCAGTAAAGCTCTGAGAATTGAATATCAGTTTGTATGGCGAGCCTTTTTAAGTAGTCTTTTCCAGAAAGCTTGTGACTAATGAACATTTTTTTTCTGGAATGTCTGTATGTATGGTCATCGGCAAAAGTAAAAGAAGAAAAGATTTTGCAGCCAATATGTGGAGGAAATATATGTGTAGAGCTATTTCCAGTGGCTATTACAAATTTTTCTCCAAAGAGATTTATAATTCCTTATGTTTTTGTATTTAATTCTAATTCTATATAATCAATCATACCATTATGGTAGAATTGTAGAATTAGATCATGTGGCATGTCTGTTTGTTTAAGGTTTATCTGAAGAAGGAGCAGGCAAATTCCCTCTCCATCGTCATATGTTCTTTCAACAACTGTAACCCCTTTGTGTTATCATTTAATCTTTTATAATTGTAGACGATTCTTGTTTTTCCTTTTTTTATTTCGCTATGGTTTTTTACTATAAAAGATGTTGATCTGTAGGGACTTTCATATTTTCTGATCAATCCTTATTTAGTCATTTCGAGTATTTGTGTTTTGAATTCCTCTCTGTCTAGAGGGCTATATTATATATTTATATTTCTTATGATGATGTCTGGATTTTTACTTTGAATTTACAGATATATTTAACTTTTGAATTTGTAATATCTTCTCCTATAAGTCCTATTCGTTCTAGGTGTAAAATTGTAGGATGATTAATACTTGTTGTAATATCTTGTCCTTTTTCTAGTTCATAGTTTACAAAATTTGTGAGGAGTTGCAAAGCTTCATTTTCAATAAAGTTTTGTCTTTTATTTTTATTTAAGAATTCTAAATTTCCTCTTTCTCCTCTTTTGTGAGCAATTTTATTTGTGTTTTTATATCTTAATGTAGGAAAACTGTAGATTTGTTTGCTAATGGTTATAAAGTTTTTTGTTATAGTAATAGCACCATTTAATCCTAATATGAAATTTAATCCTAGGACAAAATCTCTGGATTTAATATATTAGGGATTTATATTAACTTGTGGAATATCATATTTTATACTATAGTTTCCTGCAAAATCTAGAAATTGTATTCCTACTGGTTCTAGATAGTGTGTAATGTTGATTAATATGTCTTCTACATTTCTTGTCATTAATTTATATGTAAGCGGTTTATGGAATTTTTTATGTGTTAGACTGTGTGATATTACACTTTTAATTGCTCATGTATCTACTAGGGATGTTAAGTTTATTGGTGTATTGGCATCAAGCCACAATCTACACTGTATATTTATCATATTTATGGACCCATTAGTTTGTATAAGGGTTTGTTCTGGTTCTGGTTCTGTGGTCATGTTATTTATTTCTTGAAATTCTACCACTTGTTTTTTCTTTTCTATTAAATCTTCAAGTCTGGTAATTTTATTATTCATAATTTCTATTTTTAATTTGTTAACTTCTATAGCTAATTCAAATTTTTCAAATTTTTTCATTGTATTCGTTTGTATTTTTATTTGTACTTTGACTAGTATTTGGTTCTATATCATGAACATTTTTTATGCAAATATGGCAGATTTTTTTAAAGCATATATTGCATTGAGATCTTTTGTCTATACTTAGGTAGTATTCGCAAATATAACATTTGATATAATTGTTTCCTTTTCTATGCTTCCAATCATGTCTACATTCTTCTGGATTTGTGTATGTATATGAGATTTTTGTTATAGGCTTTTCTTCTTCGCTGTATATACTATATATTGATTCATTATCTGTATGATCTGTGTCTAAAGCTTCTATTTCATAATCTTTAAGTTGTTCTACTAGGTTGCTTCTTTCTATATTTTTATTTCTGTTTGGACATTTATTAGCTAAATGTTCTGTATCACCACAAATAAAACACTTGCATGTCCTAGTATGAGGTTTTCTAACATATTTGTTTTGGTATTTTTTATATGGTTTATAATCTTTGTTGTAAGTAGTACCATTTCTAATTTTCTTTTTCTTATCATAATATTCATAGGCTTGTAGAGTATAAATTGTTGTTTTGTAAAATGCGAACGCGTTTCTTTTTAGTTGTTCTTGTAATGCAACTTCTTTACATTTTCTTCAAGAATATTAAATGTAAAGATTATCCTAGGTCTTATTCCTATGTTTTCTAAGTTTTCGTATTGTAATTTCCAGGCTTCATATATATTTTTTCCTAAATCTTCTGGTAATTTTATAAAATATTGATCACATAAACTATCTTCCATAGCTTGTCCTGTCTGTGCTAATAATCTTGTAAAATCTAATGTGAATTCGTTTATGTATTTCATGTCTGCTATGCTTAGTTGTTCTAAATTTCAAATAGCTGTATCTTGTATTAAACTGTTATTTTTTGCTGGGTCTACTCCTAAAATAATGGTTCTTATTTGAGAAGTAAAATTATAAGGATTATCTCCTATAGCTTTTAATCTGTTTATTTGGTCTGGGTTGTGTGCTTTTTTGGTTTGCCATATTCCTAGGGCTGTTGGTCCTAGAGTTGTTTCTAGATAGGCAAACATGTCCATGCTATCTTTCTTATTAGTTTCCCACATTCTTACTACTGTTTGTTCCCATGTTAGAACTTCATCTACCCATAGTTGTGGTTTCTGCTGTTCTAGTAAAAGCATATTACTACTATAAATCTGTCATATAGGTAATCTGTTTCTTGTTCCTCTATAGCTTAACTCTTGTTGATAGCTTGTAGATGGTTTAGTCCATGGTTCTCTTCCCATGGTTTCATTTGAAGTTTCTCTTATTTTTCCCTCTGTATAAGTTTTTTTCTTATGTTCAAAGTCCATAAAGCTACTTTCGTGTTTATAAAAATCAGAGATCATTGTATCTCCTTTGACTATATTTTTTACTAACGGTAAATTAAAATTCTCTTGTAGTTTGTTGTTACTTTCTTCATATGTCATTCCTAAAGTAAGCATACATTCTACTATCATGTCGTCTACTTCTTCTTGTATATTTATTTCTGTAAACTTTCTATTAATTATTTGTTCAAATGTTTTGTCAGTTTCTTCTGTTTTGAAAGTTGTATTTGTTTCTTCTTTTGAATAATCTAATAAACTGTAATCTATATCCTCTTGCTCAAACCTTGTGAATTCTGAATCTATTATGTATTCGTCATCACTTTCTTCATTTTCCGTATCATATATAGGTTTTTCATATTCAGATTCATCATCTGATTCTAAATTCATGAAATTATATTGTGGTTCTTGTGGTTGTTCTTCAGAACAGCTACTTTCTTCATATTTATTATTTTCTTGATTAAAGTCTGTAAATCTTAAGCTTTGTATTCCATCTATCCCTTCATATATATGGCTCTTTTTTGGGATTAAAGTTGAGTTTTCTTTTTCTGTTAAATCGCTTATTTGCCATTCTAATCCTGATAACTTTTCAGGATCTATTCTAACTGGTTAAATCATTTGTATTGATTTTGACGCAATTGTGTTAACTATTCCTTCTATGTTTACTTTGTATTTCATTCTCGATCTGTTACTAGCCTTTCCTAAGACTCCTATACTTATTACTATGTAATTTCCTTCATAGTTTTCATATCCTTTGGTTTGTAGGGCTATTTTTAGCTTTTGTAAGTCTTTAATGTCTTTTAGAATTCCAGATGTACAATAGAATAAGGCTGTATTTTGGCTTAAATCTATTTCCATTCCTGAAATTATTGTCTTTTCATTTCTGACTTCCAACTTTTATCTAATATTAGGGCTAAAAGTTTTGTTCCTAGGTTTTTTCTTCCTATAGCTTTTATCCCTGTGACTATAAGTCCTGTGTGTATAAATTGTTTTCCTGATTGTTTAGTTCTTTGGATTGTTTCCGGTGAAAATAAGTCTATTTCTACCATTTTATCTATCACTCGTAGACTTTCTTCTCTACTACTTTGTATTAATGTTGTATTAACGTTTAACATTCCTGTTTGATATAGAGTTCTTGGATTTAAAATATCCGGTTGATGTTAGTTGTATAAATTTATGTTTTTATCTAAATCTATTTATTCTTCTAACTGTATTATCTATTGTGTACTTCTAGAAGACATCCTTTCTTTAAAATTCTGTTTAAAAAAGTATCTGATGTAATGATATCTTTTATATTACTAGTAGATTTTGTAGATTCTTGAATAATTTATTTATTCATCGCTTGGTTTCCAATGTTTATATGGTTTAGGTTTATTATCGCTTAAATGTATTGTGTTTAGTTTATTTATAATTTTATTGATTTCGATAGAATTTTCGTCTACCTCTGGTATATGTTTATCTTTTTTAGTATTTTTAATTTCTAACAAAATTTGATTATTTTGTTCTCTTATGTATTCTAAATTTTCTGTATTTTTTTTTAATTTCGTCTGTTTCTTTAGCTATTAATTGTATAATTCTTTCTAATAAGTGTTTACTATTTATAGATTCTTTTTGTAGACTGAATCCTAAATTTATGATAAGATCTGTAATACTATTTAGATGTGTATTATCTGTATACAGACTATGTGTATGAGCTTCTTTAAATCTACAAATATGATTGTAGTAATTATTACTTATATTTTTAATATCGTTTTGTTTTGCAAATTCCAAGTTTAAGAATTCGAGTTTTTGAACACTTTTGAAGATTCAATAATTATTTTAAAAGAATCTGATTTCCCTCGGTAAGCATCTTATCTCTTGATTTTTTTCTTATAATATTTTCATATATCCCAATTTTATCATATCAAAAGTAAAATAAACAAGTTTATCATAACAAAAATAAAATAAACAAGTATGAAACATATAAATCTTTGACAACTTATCTAGATAAGATCAAAGCAAATTTTTTTCCCTAATCTTCACCTAAGCGGGTTTCCATATAAATAGGACTTAAGCATACACGCTGCCTGACATGGATCTGTCTTAGTCTTTTAGATATTAGGAAAGTCTTTGCTCTGATACCATAATATATATATATATATATATATTGACATTTCAAACCATTATATGGAGAAACTTTATTCTTTAATATTTTTACCATGTTAAATTTACACATATAATTAAAAAAGAACAAGAAAAATATCCTAATATAAAGGTAACAATTCCTAACATAATACATAATGAGTTGTAATTTACACTCCGTTTAATAAAACTATTATAAAGGTAACAATTCCTAACATGATACATAATGAGTTGTAATTTACACTCCATTTAATAAAACTTCCCATTCAGGTTAACATGTTAAATTGAACCGGTCATGTTTGGTTAACCTATATAATCCATTTAATTAAACTAGTCTATTTATCAACTTGTGTAGTTAAGAAGGTCAACCATTTTGACTCTTTTAGATTAATGAGTTAAACACATTGTGTATAAGCTATACGAATTTAAGTGCCTATAGGTGAGATTAATATCTTTAACATGAATAAATATGGTCCAACCGGTTCGACTAGTGGACCTCTAAGACGGTCGGTCCAATGTCCGATCCGGTTCTAAAACACTGGTTATAAATAAGATACATACTTTTATTGGTACGTTTAAAGTTATTTTCATGCTTTTGCTTCTATTTATCTCCATTAAATAAAAGTAACCTTTATTTACTTGTGTTTTAAAGTTACTAACACACGACTTTAATAATTTTGGCCTATACTTTTGAAGAAAGTGAAACTTTCTACCCCAATCTCGTATGTATCTTTTTTGTTTAGTGGGAAGTAGGGTACATACATTAACTCTGGTTTTGACTTTTGATATACGTATCATCATTCTTCACTTTCTTATTTTACTTTATCCCTAAATGGTATTTTCATTTTTGCATTAAAAGTAAAATTATAAAAGGAAAATACGTTAACTAAAAAATTGCATTAGATATGAATTATAAAAATGTTAATTTTGTTAAAAATTTCACATTTATGACAAACATTATACCTCACATTAGGAGTATTGAATAACACAATTATTATGTGGTCCGTTCCATTTATATTATTGGTATATATATGTTTTTGTATTTGATAAAAAGGGATATGAATAATATGAAGCTTTCTCTACTTCTTTCTCTTTGTTTCCAACACATTATCATGCACGATAGTCTCTCCAATAGTTTTCTTTCATGAAAACCACCAAAAATCAACCACAATCATCGTTGCTACATCTCTGTTTCGATTTGAGATAACCACACAAATAAATCTCTAGAATCTTAAAGCCTCTACGGTTTATCGGTGCAACCAAGATCTCAAAACAGTCACCACCCCAACCCTAAACTTACCCCTGGAATCTTAATCGTACATCCAATCTGCAATCCATCGACTCCTAGGTCGCACCGCTGCACCAACCGCCTGATTTGGCCTCGTCGACTACTGTCCACTATCTGATGACATTTTTTTGCCGCTATTGAAGCTTCCATCTCAAGCTAGGATCGAAGTTGTGTTTCTGCGATCTACCCGTTTTCTACAGCTCAGGATGAGTTTACCTATATGTTTTAATTTTATTTTATAATCTTTCGAGGACGTTAATTTCTTTCGCGAACGCCGCATTGCGCGTTGGTAAAAACTAGCATTATCACCCGGAGACCGCTGCAACACGCGGGACCTCCTTCTAGTTGTGTTTAAACGTTATCCACGTAACTTCTCATCGGGTAATTAAATTCGAAATATTGTTTGGATGACTTCATATATGTGATGACTTCGTACCCACAACAACTCAAAATATGTAAACACATAAATCGCAAAAGGAAGAGAAGAAAGTATCGATCAAAGAACCTACGTGTTACTTATCAAGAACCTGAAGTTCTCATAAAGTCATTAGTTTTCTTCTTCATCAAATCATCAAAGACCCTTTACAGTTAAGGACTTCCTTTACATGTGGAGTAACCGCAAAGACAAGCTTGACCACCAGAAGTTGGTCCTTCGTCCAAAATCTCGCTACGAATTTTTTTTTTTGTCTACGTTTGAAAAATCTTAAGTCGGTTAAAGAGTACAATTCCGCTCTTTTCTGCATTACCTATTGAAACTGTGTGAAAAGACATGTTCGAGAAGTCGTTCTCCACGTCTCACACTCAACTTGCTCCTATTGCAGCAATCGTGAGTATGTGTTATCATGAAATGCTCGGAGCTATCATGTCTTCTAATCGTAACTAAGCAGTGTTAGCACATTCTCTTAAGCGAATGCGACTATTGATCTGTGTTAAGGGAAAAAAAGCGACCACAGCCCCAGTAGAGGCCACATCGACGAAAAAACTAATGGATTGTGAGGGGTTCATCATCATTAACCCAACATCAATGTTTAAACTGATAGAACATGGGCTGACCACTGACGGGGAGACCTTACAAGGGGGCGAATAAACATCTGCTACAAATACAGAATGACCAACCACGTTGCCATCTGGTTGAGCTCTATCATAAATAAATAAATACAAAGGAATAGAGGTTGAAACAACCTTCATCATGGCACCCTTGTAGGCCCGCTATCACCCCCCCCCCCCCTTCATTTGGATATTATTGTTTAACCATCACCGATGAAACTTGGTAAATAATAGTTTTTGTAACCAATCGAATGCTCTGAAAGAGTATGGCTATCTTAACTGCAACGTAACAAATTATGTCATAATACTCTAGTAGAGTTATTGTTACCATTGACGATGAATGTCTCACATATAGCGACACAACTAGTATTATCATAAAACACTCTTATCAGTTGTATACAACAAAGACACTTATTGGTACTATTCGAAGAGTTGGTAACTTTATTGATTAAATACTCCAGAAAAGCATGTGTCACATTACCTACTTGTACCAAAACTGTTATAGATATATCTTATATTCTAATAAATCTTGAAGAACCTTACTTAGTTTCAAATATATTCAACAAATGGTTATTACATTGAAACCATGACCGAAACTACATTAATGTTTCCAAATTATAAATATGGCCAGAAAACCATACTAGAAACTTAAAGGTTTTACCATTTAGAATATATTCCATAAAATATATCTAATGCAATTCAAATATGTTGGGTCCTCTAAGAACAACTTCCTATAAAAAGTCCATCTTATATTTGAAAAAAAAATCTGAGGGACATATGTGGGCATATTAATCTTCACGCAAGTCATTTCATATTTTATAGTCTTAAGAGATACATATCAATATAGTCACGTGTGACTCTTTTAGCTACCCGATATGTAGCATTTGCTCAACTATTGTATGTCCATCGGGATAAGTGTTGAACATCAGCAGATTATGTTCAGACATAAAAGTTTAGCTCAATTACAAATTACACGATTATAATTAATCGCTAGACAAAACTGTTGTAATAATCAGTTCAAAAACCAACTGATAATCACATATATTCCCCCTACTACAATTGTTCTCCAGAAGAGAACCAATTGTCTCAACTAAAAATATTTAGTTGCGCGGTCTGTCTACTACACAATGCCATAATGGGACACGTTCACAACACAATATGTTGTTTATTAGTTAAATAAGACAGTATTCTCAGTCTTAGGGGAAGATTAGATAAAGAAAGTAAAGACTAGTAATACAAGAAAACAAAAACATTGAATGCATCATTATCACCCCCGAAGTGGTCAATAGGAGTCTGAAGTCTAATATGTCATGTGTTTGCAAATAATAGCAAATGAATTATCTGATGCATTCATACACACAAATAAACTGACAAAGTCATAGATACCAGCATCGAACTTATCTGCTCAAATGACACATAATCACTGAAAGATTGCCACACAAAGAGAATGTGAGAGATTATTCGGTTCCAAATATAGAACCCCAATGAAATGAAAAGAGCAGAATAATGCAGTTGGTCTAACCCGAAAGAGGTGTATGTCCCAAAAGACTAGTATATTTCCTAAAGAAAATAATAGAACCCTAGAAGAGGTATATGTCCCAGAAGAGACTAGTTCATTTTCCATAGGAAAGTAATAAAACCTCAAAAGAGGATAATAGAGTTCTAGAAGAAACTCAGATACTAAATAATATGAGATCTCTATAAATCATGTACAAATTATTATAATATGGAACCAAAATAAAACACGTGTTTAAAATATTTGCATATGCTATAGCAATAGATGTAATCGATGAAAAACATTACGTACATAAAATTATGTAAGAGTACATACACAAAGATGACTGCCTACAATGGCAAGACGCCTAAAAGGCTTAACTAAATTTGCATGACAAGCGAAACGTTTTCATACCTCTAGTCCGAACGCCCATAGACGTCAAACCAGTAGGTTATAAATGGGTGTTTTTAAATAAAAAGAAACGAAAATTGTGAGATTATGCGATGTAGGCACGACTTGTAACATTAAGGTTTTTCATAAATCCCAGAAGTTGATTATGAGGAAACGTGTTCCCCTGTAGTGGATGCGATAACCTTTAAATGTTTAATAGACCTCGCAATCTCAAAAGAACTTCAGAAAAATTATAGATATTATCACTACATGTTTGTATGAAAAACTTGAAAGTGACATATACATAAAATTCCCTAAAGGGTTAGAAATGCATGGAGCATTATAATGAGTAATCTGAGATGTGTTTATAAATCTCAAGATATTTTTATATAGTCTCAAAAATACTGGTCGTATATAGTAAAATCGACTCAATGTATATTTTGAAAATGAGGGGTATAGGTTTGCTAAAACCAGCCATGTCTATTTTGTAACATCCCAAAATAAATAAAAACCCAAATAAAAGAAAAAGGAAGGTGGGCTTGGCTAGGGGCCGGCCCATGGGCCCGAAAACTGAGAAGAACCCTTCTAATCAGTAGCCATTTCCTCCTGTGTCCTTCATTTTCTTCCTGCGCAAGAACCTTAGAGAGAGAGAGAGAGAGATCGTCTAGAGAGAGAAAGCTCGGATCAAGCTCAAAGTCTCGAGGATCGTTGCTCAACATCTCTGGAGCATAAAGGAACGAGAAGGAAGCTATAACAGGTAATTATTATGCCTAAATCTGAGTTTTTGTAACTTTCGGGTTTCGGGTTAATAATCGAGTAAAGGTTTAGATTTTTACGTGTGAAACTGGAAACAAACCACGGGTTTGGGTTCATGGGGGAAAATGGAACATTTCGAACGTAAAAAGTTCAAAGCTTGATCGATTAGAACAAAGGGACCAGATCTAGGGTTCTGTTTGGGGAAGAAGACTGCACAGTCGAAACTACTAGTTTCGATATGGACGCATCTATCGAAACTACCTAGTTTCGACAGGGGCAGACCCATCGAAACTACCATAGTTTCAATATAGACCCAAGACCTTAACTAAGAATTTATATAAGTCATACGACTCGAAACTAATTAGTTTCGATAAGAAGCAGTGACTCGAAACTACTTAGTTTCGATAAGAAGCAGTGACTCGAAACTACTTAGTTTCGATAAGAAGCAGTGACTCGAAACTACTTAGTTTCGATAAGAAGCCAGGGCTCGAAACTACATAGTTTCGATAAGGAGCCAGGACTCGAAACTACCTAGTTTCGATAATGAAACCATGACCCGAAACATCTGAGTCAAGCCTAGTAATGTCTAAGTGTCCCCTAGGAACACAGCCTTACGCCTATGACTTGATTATACAGATTGTGGGTGACCATAGTGACATTCAGGAATCGGCTAGGTGTAAACAGAAACGATTCATCTGGTGAGTTCTTATTGCCCTTTTTCCTAATGGTTTTGGGCTGGCATGCATACTGGTATAGTATTTTATAAAAATGTTATTTTTATAAAATGAAAGGCAAAGTATAGTATTTTATAAAAATGTTATTTTTATAAAATGAAAGGCAAAGTATAGTATTTTATAAAAATGTTATTTTTATAAAATGAAAGGCAAAGTATAGTATTTTATAAAAATGTTATTTTTATAAAAATGAAAGATAAAGAACAAAAGAGCATAGTATTATCTTTTAAACAAGTTTTTGAAAGATAACAATGAGCTAAAGAAAGAACGATAAAGGAGCCGTACTTCGGTACAGCTCGACAGTGACAGTGACAGTGACAGTGACAAATACCATGTTATATACTTATGTGTTAATATGTGTTATTTGTCTATATGAAAGTTATGTGATTGCATTTCTATTTGTGTAATAGTGTAATTGCATTGCATAGTAGTTGCGTAGTAGAAAGTCCTGCAGGCATGCTAAAGTAGAAGTCTCACCCTGAGGTGTGAGCAATGCTAAAGGAGTCTTACACTTCGGTGTAAGCAATGCTAAAGGAGTCTTACACTTCGGTGTAAGCAATGCTAAAGGAGTCTTCACTTCGGTGTAAGCGAGAAAGTCTCACCCTGAGGTGTGAGCAATGCTAAAGGAGTCTTGCACTAACGTGCAAGCGAGAAAGAAAGTCCCACCCTGAGGTGTGGGCAGCGCTAAAGTAAAAGTCTTACCCTGAGGTGTAAGCAAGATAGGGATCTGGTCCTCGGACCACGATCCATATGTGATAGTTAAAGTATGATAAAGTCACTTGTCAAGTATAAGTGAAATGATAGACAGAGTACAGTGGGACACCCTAACGGGTTTCCTTAAAGATAAAGTTTTAATGACAGATAGTAACGTAACAGATTTATAATTGTAACGTTGTAAAGTTTTAAAGTAATAGTTAAAAGTTTATTTCAAAGAAAGTGAAAGTAAAGCTTATTTTATTTTAATAAAACTAAGCTACCAAAGATAAAGTTTACAGTTTAAAGTAAAGAGAGAACTCACCAGCGTTAGCTGACTTTTAGTATGCATGACAGGTAAAAAGGGTAAAGCTAAAGAAAAGTGAAAGAGCCACGTGGGCTGGATAGCATGGACATCGGGCTGCGGTATTGAAGACTGACATTTCCAATCCTGATAGTTCATGTTATAGACAATATTTCATGTTTTAGTTTGATGAATGATTTGAATTAAAGACTTCCGCTGTAATAGATTCTGATTTCCGGTTTAAGAACTATGTTTGTTATGTTGTGTGCCAACTATGAGATGTACCCGTTTTGGGGCGTTTCATATTTATCAAAATTTCACTCTTAAATTTCATTATAATCGCAATTACAGTGATGATCTAAGCATTATCGAGGGACTCAGTCAAACTACTAGAAAGAGAATTTCAAAATAATCTGACATGATTTGTTTATTCCTCGACCAGTAGTTCGAGTACATGTGTTATGGATTTGTCCATTATGTTTGTCAAAATTTTCACTCTTCATGTTCACCATAATCGCAGTTTATAGTGATGAGGTAAACATCATGGAGAGAAATTGTTGAACTAGTAGAGAGAGGATTTTGAAAGAAACTAACATAAGTTAATTATTTCCTCGACCTGTAGTTTCGAGTATACATATAATTGTATATATCTTCATCAATCAAACAACATCCGGAAGGTGTTGTACATTTTAATATGGACAAAGTTTATCTACTAAGCACACCCATGAATGTCTGATTGCTACTCATACACAAGAATCCTTACCGCCCGCAAGAAAGGCGCGAAGAATTACTTGGTCCAGGAGTACCGTACTTGAGCACAATTGGTGCACAAATGTACCTTGTAAATATCCTAAGACATAGTATTGTGTTCTCAACACATGTGCTAGCAATATACATTCCAAACTTGACGCATAGACATTGAAGTTGAGAAAATGACATATCCTAATATATTTGTGGGACATAAGATTTAGTCAGGATACCAGCTTACATATGGGGACATGAAGATTTCTTAGAGGTCAATAGAGAAATTCACGGCTAGAATACTATCAAATCTACCGGTCAAGAATGCACGAGTCTAAAAATTAATGATCCAACACATACTAGAAGCATGTGGTTTAGAAGAAATCAAGAACGGGCCTGGAGATTACCTATGAACGCAATGCAACTTGTAGATAAGAGAAGACTACATCAAAACTAAGTCAAGCTCTCATCATAGAAGATTATACTCTATATATTGAAGGACTTTTATTAGTTTGAGGAGTATTATACACGCTGCACTCTTTTTCCCTTAACTAAGTTGTTTTCCTACTGGGTTTTTCTTAGTAAGCTTTTTAACGAGGCAGCATAACTGATCCGGTAGTATCAGTTCATATTTTTCAGTCCTGAAGTACCGACTTAACATCACCCTAAAGTATGTTGCTAATAGTGTATAATGAACGGTAATATGTCTGAGAGAGAGTGTTATAAATTTCACATTTATGACAGACATTATACCTTCCATTAGGAGTATTGAATAACACAAGTATTGTATGGTCCGTTTCATTTGTATTACCAGTATATGTATGTTATTGTATTTGATAAGAAGGGATATGAATAAATGAAGCTTTCTCTCATCTCTCTTTGTTTCCAACAAATTTATTATTTTTGTATAAATACTTTTCAGATGAAGAGAATATGTATCTTTTTCTTTGTTGCATGTTAGAATGAAAATTTTATAACTTAAACGTGTATATCTTAGATCACAATAGTAGTATATGAATAGCTCGTGTGGTATGCTCGGTTTTTTTTACTTTACTTTTAATATTCTAAGAAGGTCAATGGTGTTATAAAATGAAAGCGACGATGAACTATGTAATGTCTCAAAGTTATGGATCAAAAGTGAAATTTAAGAATACCACAGTTATCATCTGTATAATTAAGTCTATATTCTCTGAACCACTATAAGTATGAGTTTGATGATAGCATAGAATGGGAATGGAAACGAGAATGAGATTAAATACGGATCTCTAGAACATTTTAGGTGGTTTAAGCAATCACAGTGTTGTTCACGGATGGATATCAGGCTAGGGGCGATGCTTTGTGAGGGCCAGAGGGGCCCCGGCCTCCTCCGGTTTTTCGCTTAGTAGTGTTACTTTATACGTATTCGGTCGATTTTTCGCTCAATAGTGTTAATTTATACGTATTCGGCCGAAAATTTTATAATTCTGGCCCCCCACTGATAGAAAAAAAATCTCGGCCCTCCCTGCGTTTTTGTTCAAGCTTCGCCACTGATCAGGCTGACGTTGCCTGAATTCCCCCTAAAAATACAGATGAACTCTCCTCCTTCCCACCCTCTTCTCCACCTCTCACAAAAGTTGTTCATGGGGATGAACGAATCTCCTCGCTCTCTCCTCAACATCAGTCAAAACGTACAAAAATCTTTTAAAACTGTACCCTCAAATCCATGCACGCTTATACCTTTGTTTAGTGGTAAATGACGAATTTAGAATTTTATTATCATGGTAATAGTATTTACACATAGAAAATGATAATGGAGACAAGATTATGCATCATGGTTAACTTTCAAGCAAAATTAAAGAAAAACAAGCTTTATATTGTAGAAAAGTGAAAATTAGAATACATATAAGGTTGAATACCCAACTCTTGACTTCATTTTCTTCCTCCTTTCCCATTTGAACAGTCAACGGTCAACAGATAAAATATTTAAGATAGTGGGAATGGTTTTCGCCAAAGTCAACATCGGAAACTAATTTTGCGGATGAACGTGTTGATGACAAAAATCAAGTTATTTATACCATTTCAACATTAGTTTTATTTGGGTTTTGACCTATAAATAAAAATGTTGAAGTAAGGCTTTAATACGATTATTAAACATTTAAAATGTATCAAAAGACGTATATACCTTTAGGATACTAAATCATGTGATTTTTATTTTTGAAAACTTGAAACTCATAAAATCGTGTTTTAGACAAAGTTGTTGTAGATACAAGTGCAATTCCATAATTTACGTAGGGAAGTTCATAAAGTTACGAGTGCCTGTAGTTTTACGGATAAAGTAACATATTTGGGTACTAAAGGGTTTAAAGTAACATGTTTAGGTTTATGATTTCAATTTTATAACGAGTTTGATTATTAAGACTAATTTCCCTTAATTCCTCTGTTAAGTTTGGAGTGAAAGTTAAAATACTATTTGCGAAAAGTAACATGTATGAGTATTAAGCGTTTAAAGTAAAGGGGTATTCTGTTCATTTCAGCCCAAGTTAATGAAAGTTAGCCTTAATACATAAACTCGTTACAAAATTGAAAATATAAAACTCAAACCTGTTACTTTAAACCCTTAATACCCAAACATGTTAATTTTCGCAAACCATATAAATATGCGTAATCAACTATATATAATAAGAAAACATAAAAAAAATTATATGTGCATGTCTTGTCTTTGTTAATTTTTAGTGGTTTTTCCGAGTAAACACAAAATTTTGACAAGCAACTTTCACAGGTTACCATGCATGTGCATGGGCGCTGAACACACATACGTACATACATATTCTGCTTGCAAGATTTCTTTTCTCTTGTTTAGAAAATGTGAAGAGTATAAAGTTGAAGAAAAAGTTCTTCGAAGGATCTAGCCAACGCGTAACGTCCCTCTCTAGTTTGGAAGTTCCGCCACGCGAATCCTGATCATGAAGGGTCTAAACTCTAAAACAAGCTAGTTACTAACTAAAAAATCTTTCTTTTGAAGATATTAATTTTTTTTTCTCTTTCTTGTGTGTTACTAATAGCAGGAAAAAGGTTAATCTGAATTGGGTCGAGTGGTTACAAAACCCGATGATATTTTTGTAATTGTCGTTTTATAAAATTTCTTCGTTTCAGAAAAAGTTGATGCATTTAGATCTTTGGTGACAAATTTTAAGTGATATTATTACATTTATCCTTTTCGTTGCTAAATTATTTTTAAAACCCTATCCAAACTGCTAAAAAAATTGTGAGGGTTTTAGGTTTGCATGTGATTAGTCATTACTTATAGCATGAATATCAAAGCTTGAATGGTTAACAATGGTGATTGGGGGCAGATCCAAACGAAAATAAATCATTGAATAAGAAAAGTCTCATATGAGTTTTTTTTTAATTGATTGGAATATTGGGTGGGCTGGACATTTGTTTAAGTTTAAAACTTTTAAGAAAATGGGCTATTATTATACTCTTTGGTTGATTCTGGGTCCAGAATAAACAATAGAAAGTGGATCTAGCCCATTTGTTGTTAAAATTGGTTTAATACATTTTTGGGCTTCCATTTAATTATTTAATTAGTTTAATAGTCGATACTAAAATAAGGATCGAGTGAAAGTTTATTATTAGTTAGCTTAATTTGTTTGATTCTGGATCGAGACTCGAGGTTTTTCGTAAAAGATTAGGGGTGGCCAGTATATTAGATAAGATAAGATAAGGGAGGGATATTGAGATGGTTTGGGCATGTGAAAAGGAAAGAGATGCCAGCGTTGGTTAGATTAGTAGAAACCATCACTTGAGATGAACGGATTAGCCATGATTTGTTAGACTTGCACATCTCTGAGGGCATGGTCAAGAATAAAACTTACTGAAGATATAGGATTAAAGTTAATGACTTTTAGGGAATGATACATTTTTCTCTTAAATTTATCTTTGGAATTTAGTTTTATCTAGATCTCTAGTGGCCTTTACATGTTATCTTCTCAGTTTTGTTTCTTTGATTATGCCTGTTTAATTTTTCACTTTTCACCACTTACACGTTTTCATCATTTACTATTTATAGCATCTCTAGACCATACAAATAGTTTTGCTTTTTTTCTAACGGCAAATCTACACTACTCATACTTCTAAATTACATCAAATAATTTATCATATGTCTGGGTTTGAACTCAGGACTTCTCATCTATAACTCTATAAGGCAAGAACCTCTACCAAGTAGGATAGTCCCACATTAACATACAAATACGAATAAGAGAAACTCTATTATAGCCATTTCTTTACATTCAATATACTCTACGGATAGAGGAATACATAGAGTTGAACATAGTAAAATAAGAAATTGAAAGATTTCGTTGAAATTGTTCGTTTGGAAATTTCTCGAAAAGCTAATCATAGATTCCTCTCTCCATCGGAACAATAGGGCCGTTATGCTCATTACTAAACTTGTTGAAGTGATGAAATATAACCAAGGTATATCTTTTTGATCAGAGGTTGAATCGATCATCAGAAGAAGAATTAATAATATCTTGGGAAAAATTGCTACAAGAAGCCATGGATGTGTTTCTTGATAATGGAATCTGCGGACAACCAATGAGGGATGATCATAATAGAATTTACAAGTCACTTTCAGATGTAATTGAAGGCAACGAAGGAAGAGTTCGCGAGACTCTGCTTGGTAAACGAGTCGATTATTCAGGGCGGTTAGTGATTGTCGTGGGCCCTTCACTTTCATTACATCGATGTGGATTGCCTCACGAAATTGCAATAGAACTTTTCCAGGCATTTGTAATTCGTGACCTAATTAGAAAACATCTTGCTTCGAACATAGGAGTTGCTAAGAGTCAAATTCAGAAGGAAAAAAAACGATTGTATTGGAAATACTTCAAGAAATTCTGGATGACCATCCAAATTGAACAAACGTTTGATTCATAGAAAAATGGAACCAGATACATTCTTAAAGGAATGCGCTTTGCCTTACACAATATAAAAAATAGAATCAAAATAGAAAGATGAAGGAACAAAGTTGACACAAGTCTGGTAGTCAATTGTTCTAGCAAGGATGGGCTAATTGCCTACTCTCGCCTAAGCCGCCCTTTTACTGATGATCAATATGACAAAAGGAATCTATTTTGATCCTTATATTACGCAATTCATAGATTTGGGCTATCTTGATCCTTATATTACGCAATTCATAGATTTAGGCAAGTTAGAGTGAAATCAAAGTCCAATTATTGGCGATTGCTTTTGGTTGTATTTTACTGGGTATGATTGTTATCGTACTTAGCTTAATAAATTAATTCTTATGTGTGTCAATAATTAATATACTATTGGTCAACAAGGCATTTATTTAGACTTTGATGCGCTAGTAATTATGGTTTTAGTGATTTAACTTTGAGAAGTCTTTTTTTTTAAGACAAAATTCTTTTTATTTATGTGAGACTGAGACTTGAACTTATTACTATATCAAATCTTAGTATTTTTTAGAGGAATTTCCTCTACTTTAAGTCACCAACTCCAATAACTTTAAAAAGTCTATTGATGGATAAAAGATAAGTAGGTCATTGGTTTAAATGATAAGATTTTATGATGATAAATTGTTAATGCTATAATCATTTATTACTAAAAGGTGATCGAGATTTAATAACGGATTTGCTAGGATGGGTTTCAACCGAACTCTAAACAAGGGGTGTTTAATGGACCACTTTTCAGTTTATTCGGTTTGAAGTTTTTCCTGTCAAAACTGAAATCGGGCCGAATTAAGGTAGTTTAATACCGAATTTGAATTCGGTTCGGTTTCGACCGAATAACCATAATTTGTTATTGATTTGGGTTGGTTAAATAAAATTGGCTAAAATTGTAATTGGATTGGGCTAAATGACAAAACTTAAGTAACCATTATTTGTTATTTGGTTTAATCGGTTTGAACTGAATTCATATTTTTGGAATCGAACCGAAAGCCAAATTCGGTTTCGATTTAAAACCAAACTAAAACCTAAATATGTAATTCTGTTTTATTTAAAACGATTTCGGTTTGATTCGATGTTCAATTTAATCGGAACACCCTACTCTAAACATTGAGTTTCAAATAATTTTAAAATGAGACACTATAACATCCCAATGTTTAGGTTTGATAATTATAAGAGTTACGTGAATAATTAAATTAAAAATAGAGGCTTAATCCTTATTTTAATAAATGATTTCAATGAATGACACGTGTAATCATTATATTTTTCTCATCAAAATCTTATAATTTTTCATATTTTAAGTAAGTTTTAATTTTAAAATCTAATCTGTTAATGTTTTTTTAGAATAAATAATATATAAATAGTGTGGGTTAAAATCTCACAAAGTATACAATAGATAGATTCTAGAAGTAGAGTTTAGAGAGAGAGTCTTCGTGGTTAAAAAAATAATGAAAAGAGACTAATTTTAATATCCTTTTAAGTTTCTATAGACCTTCTAAAAGTTCTTTTATGTGAGAAGTTTGTTTAGAAAAAATATATGATATTGTTAAAAAGTAAATAACAAGTAACTAAAAAGTAGTTGTAAATATTTAGATGTCTTTTTAAACAACTTAAGATAAATAAGTGGTCGAATTTTACCACATATTCTATGAATTAAAACAATTTTGCTTTCGTCCACTTATATATATTTTTTAAACAACTCCATAACCTTTTAATTTAACAGCTAAATCTATACTTTTGTTTATTATAAGACTAGGTTAGAAACCCGTGTATTACACGAATTAAATAAATATAATATTATATAATTAGTAAAAAAAATTACGTTTTTAAAAACTCGTGTATTACACGAGTTGAATAAAATATAATTTAGTTTCTTAAAATATACACTCGTCAAAATATGTCTACTTTAACGTGACAGTTTTAAATTATATTAAGTTAATTTTTAAAACATTTTTTTAAACTTGGTATTAATTTTTTTTTTAATTGATAAATGGTAATCATTATTAAATTTATTTGTTTAATGATATAATAACAATCCATAACTAAATAAAAAGTATTCATAATTAGTTTGCTATTAAATATTTAAAGATATATTTCTTTTAATATACTATTTAATAGAAGAGAGAGCCGGGAAAATCATTCAAACAATGCACCAGAAGGTGAAACGTGTCCAAAATTTTACTCTTTTATTAAGTAGTATAGACTAGAACTCTTAACCATTTATTTAAGAAAAAAAACATTGTTATACACACATTTAGGTAACTTTACACTACAAACCCTCCGATACTGATAAACTATGTGTTCAAAGTTCTTCATCTGCAAAATTATGATGTTATTACATTACTAGCTCCTCGTGTGTTACACGGGGTAAAACGTTAAGATTATATTGATAAATATCTTAACAACTCTTTTTATTCAAATTTGATATTGTATTGTAACTTTTTTATTTCGTTATATGTTAAGATTATATGGATGAGAATAATTAAAACATTAAAAAATACATGAAAATTCATTTAATAAGTTGTGCACTTTTTACAATACATTAAAATACATGTCAAATGAAACCTTACAATGATTATTTATAAATTTGAAAATATTTCATTGTATGTAACATTTGACGTGGTATTGATAATTTTTCAATATTTACCTAAGATTAATAGCTTAAGTCCATCTCTACTTTTAACTCTTCATATTGCAACATACAGTTGATCATGAATAAACACTGAATCTTTCAATACAAACCAATATTTGAATGTGATTGCCCTAAACTTTTATTCATGGCTATTGTGATGATCAAAGTTGCTTTAAAATATAATATTTGCTTCTATAACGTGATTACCTTATGATTTGACCTAAAGACTTGTTACATTATATAAACCATTTTTTCATCAGTATTTATTAATAACATAACTGGAAAACCGATATTTAGAAGTAATTTATGGCTTGACAAATCTGATAATGTAAGTCCATTTAGAAAACCAGGAGATTATAAACTTTCATCAAAATCATCATCGAGATACTCTGATTGACATATACTATTTGTACTTGTATGCGAAAAATCTCGCTAAACTTTTAATACTAAATATATGATTAAAAAAATAATAAAAAGATACAAATAAAATGTAAATTTCAACAATATATCGTCATTTAATTTCAAATTTAAAACTCCAAATTTTAGAAATTTTATATGTAAAATTAAAAAAATATTTTTTTTTATAATAAAATTTTAAAATATCGTTTTTAATAATAAAACTTAAAAAAACTCGATTTTTTAAAGTCTCTTGTTTTTTAATTCTTGATTTTTTTTAAATATTAAATTTTGATGATAATTTTTAAATGTGAGCCAGTGGTGATAATAATGAAAATGTTTATTTATGTAATTTTTTTTTAAAAGAGGTTAAATATGAAAGTATTAAATAGAGGATATAAATGTGGTTTTAGAGGGGAAAATTGTGAGATTTATGATGATGTCAAGTGATAAAACCATTTAGTTTTTTATTAGAATAGAGATTTAGTTAGTTAATTGCAAAATGATTTTAACTCCATTACTACTTTGAGAACTAAAAAAGGATTAATAGAAATACAAGTTATTAGAGCAAATATTAACTTTTTATAAACTTCAAAGGATAGAAATTAGAAAGATGTAATTATTGAAGGACCTTTTATGTAGTTCAGTCCAAAGTCTTATTGACAAGTAGATGTGGAGTGTGCAAGAAGATTCACTTGAACTATCATCCTCTGAAACCTCATTTTCACACACTCACACACAGTCTCACCAAACTCGATCTGTAAATCCAAATCGCAACAAAATGCAATACAAGAATCTAGGTCGATATGGATTGAAGGTATCGCAGCTCTCATTCGGAGCCTGGATTACTTTCGGCAACCAAATCGACGTCAAAGAAGCCAAAACCCTACTCCAATGTTGCCGTGACAACGGCGTCAATTTCTTCGATAATGCAGAGGTCTACGCTAACGGCCGTGCCGAAGAAATCATGGGGCAAGCCATCCGTGAGCTCGGTTGGAGACGATCAGATATCGTCGTCTCCACTAAGATATTTTGGGGAGGTCCTGGACCTAACGATAAGGGTTTATCCAGGAAACATATCGTTGAGGGGACGAAAGCATCGTTAAAACGGTTAGATATGGAGTATGTTGATTTGATCTATTGTCACAGGCCGGATTTGTTGACGCCGATTGAAGAAACGGTTAGGGCTATGAACTATGTGATTGATAACGGTTGGGCGTTTTATTGGGGGACGAGTGAGTGGTCGGCTCAGCAGATCACGGAGGCTTGTGAGATCGCGAAGCGGTTGGATCTCGTCGGACCGATTGTTGAGCAGCCGGAGTATAATATGCTTTTAAGGCATAAGGTATAGAAACAAAGCCCTAATTGATTGTTGTTTTAGTTCAGTTTGCAGTAGTTTTGATTTGTGAGAATTTTGTTTAATTGATTCTGTTCTATTAACTATGTATTATTGATATACTAGGTTAGAATCCCGTGTATTACACGAGATTGTATATTAAAAAAGATAAAACTTATAAATTTATAAATACGTCAACCTAATTTGTCAGACTATTATCATCGTCTCGAGATATATCAAGTGGAAATGTGTGTATATAACAAATTAGTATTTTTCTTTAATTAGTTATATTTTGATTTTCTGTTATATATTCTTATTTAATATAATTAGTATTTTTTTTAATAATATATTTATAATATCATTATTATTTAATAAGATAGAGGCGCATTTATTAGGAGATAGAGACGGGAAAACTAATGTGAAGAGGTAAGAGGAAGTGACAAGTGTCCACCTTAAACCTTTATTTATTAGTATAGATATACAAATCATAGTTGTCAATAGCGAATAGCGGTCAATAGCGACAAGCTACCTATATGCTACGTAGCAATAGTGATGAAATAGCGTCCGCTGTTTCTTGTTTGTTGATAAAGCAGTAGAAAATTTTATGAAATACAAAACACTATCGTAGTCAACTATTGTAGCATGCACGCCATTAAAATAGATAAAATACGCTATCACTAATCATCTAATGAAATAAAAAGCCTAACTCGCTATTCGCTAATGCTATTTATATTTAAAAAAATCTATTTAACCGCTATTTGGTCGCTATATACCAAATAGCGGGCATCTGGCGAAACGCTAGGTAGCGTGCTATAGCTGCTATTGACAACAGGGATACAAATTAAACCCTGATTAGTTTACCTGATCATGTTAGTGTTGAAGTTGTGGATGACGAGGATGGATCGATTCTGAGTACGATTTTTAGTATGTTGTGGATGGTGTCTTGAAGGTTGAAAATGAATATCTTCCTCTGTATAACAGCTATGGAGTCGGGCTTAGCTTACTACTTGGAGTCCACTCGCATCTGGAGTTTTGACCGGAAAATATGTTTCTGGAGTTCCGGCTGATAGTCGGTTTGCATTAGAGAACTACAAGGTTGAATCTTTCATATTTGTTTCAATGTTTAATCGGGCTATACTACATGTTCTATGAGTAAAATACTAAAATATCATGATCTTGTATTAAATTTTGATGTTTCCTTTGAAGAATTTGGCGAGTAGATCGTTGGTGGATGATGTGCTGAAGAAGGTTAGGAACTTGAAACCGATTGCAGATGAACTCGATGTACCTATGTCAGCTTGCAATTGCATGGTGTGCTGCGAATCCTAACGTATCGTCTGTTATTACTGGTGCTACAAAGGATTATCAGGTAGATCACTCTACATTTTTTGAAGATCTATATTCTAAGAGTAAAGTGTCATTTTCGTCTATGTGATTTGACCATTTTAGCCAGTTGCATTAAAAAAAATTTAGCTTTTTCGTCCCTGACTTTTCAAAATCTAGCCATTTTCATTCAACTGACTAATTCCGCCTACATTTTAACGTTAAATCAGGGGTAATTTAGTTAGATTTTAATCTATGAAGTTCAAACCGACTCTTGATTTAACGTTAAAATGTAGACGGAGTTAGTCAGTTGGATGAAAATTGCTAGATTTTGAAAAGTCAGGGACGAAAGCTAAAAAAAAGTTTTTGGATGAAACTGGCTAAAATGGCCAAACCACATGGACGAAAATAGCACTTTACTCATTTTCTAAATATTGTACTTTATGATGTTCTGAAGTTCAAATCTTTTAGGTTACTATCAAATGCAGATTCAAGAAAATATGAAGGCGATTGATGTCATCCCTAAGCTTACCCCCGATGTGACGGAGAAGATTGAAGCTGTCATTCAGAGCAAACCAAAGCGACCCGAATCATTTAGGTGAAGAAATTATAAAAATGATGGTTTTCTTGGTCTCTGTTACATTTGTAAGTTTCTTTTCAAGTTTCACAAGAGTCAGTTGTTGTAAACATTGTTGTTGAAGGTTTCTCGGTCTACTATGAACCGATGTATGGTTTTATGTTTTTTTTTTAATGTATGTGGCTTGTTTAAAGCATTGATTTGGGTATTATACAAATGCAACCCAAGGAAGGCTACCTTGGTGATGGTCAGTTTGTCAATTGGTCGTCATTTGTGGGTTTTTTTTTTCTATTTTGTGTCCTAATTTATGAAGCCCTTGTGTTATACGACGTTTATGTATTTTGGATTGAGAGCGTGATTGACGTAATCAAACCCCCCTTCAAGAACCGGTTTTTGTATTATATCCTTGTGGGTGGACAAAACATGAAAAGAGTTCAAAGACAGTTAAAATCGTCTCCGACACAAGGACACAACAAACACCACTTAAAGTATTTATAGGTTGGGTAAACTATAATTTGCATCCCTATAGTTTACTTCAATATACACATTGAATTCTTTTGTTTAAAATTTTGACCTCTAAGTCCCTGAGGCTAACGACTGCCAGGGACAGTTAAAATCGTCTCCGACACAAGGACACAAACACCACTTAAAGTATTTATGGGTTGAGTAAACTACAATTTGCATCCCTATAGTTTACTCCAATC
Organism: Smallanthus sonchifolius; assembly: GCA_023525975.1. Classification (NCBI taxonomy): domain Eukaryota; kingdom Viridiplantae; phylum Streptophyta; class Magnoliopsida; order Asterales; family Asteraceae; genus Smallanthus; species Smallanthus sonchifolius. The sequence continues at coordinate 27,733,489 of CM042029.1, read as the reverse complement.
TACATGTTGAATTCTTACGTTTAAAATTTCGACCTCTGAGTCCATGAGGCTAACGACTGTCAGGGATCTATTAGTAGTGAAGGGTAAATTCGTCATTTTGCTTTGTTTTTTGGAGGGCAAATTTGTCATTTACTCTTGTTTAGCTAAAGAGATCCTATCCAGCTTCTGCAGTAGGAATTAAGGTATAGACATCATTTACCCTAAATTTTCTCCATCTCCAACTTCCCTAACTACATCAAGGGCAGCCGTTACACCTCCCGTCCTGTAAGAACTCCTCGGCGGTGGCACCTCCGTCCCGAACTAGATATATGATGGTTGTTTGATTTTAGGGTTACAGATTGTTGTTTGGCCCATCTTTTCTTGAAGAACAAACTAATTTTGATTTCGAGGAATATACTAAGGTTTCTAACCAGGTCACAATTGGGGTGTTACAATCCAATCTACCACAATCAAACGACGGAATTGGGATGTAACATTCAAGATCTATGAAATCATGTGTTTCATTTTTTTATGTGGGTAAGAAGTTTAAAGTTTTTGGTGAAGTGTATTGAATTTCTAATTGAAAGAATGACTACAACGATGTTTCGTTCCTGATAAAATTAGATTTTTTAGTGATTAATTTTTTAAATTTTAGTCGAATACTTTATCATTCATATGATTCAGTGACGGATTTGGATATTTTTACGTACATTTGAATCCTTGTATAGACGAATATTTTTCTTAATCTTCATAGAGCGAAGATGTTGCAGCTTTCAATCTAAGACCTTTATTATAATTGACCAGGTTAATTATATTATAATGCATTCCTGGGGGTAAAATGGACATTTAACTTGAATTCTAACATATATGTGACGTGTGTTAGCCTCAATGACTCAATAGAAGAAAAAATGAAATCATAGGGACTAAGATGTCAAAATTTCAAACTTAAGGACCCAAAATATAGATTAGAGTAAATATTAAAGACACAAATTACAGTTTACTTTTGACGATTGACATCAACAAGACCATTTATCTGAAATTACTTTTTATTTTATTTCATTTTGCATATTACTATTATACAATTTATGATATATTATTCATTTAGTAACAAGTATGAACAGTAATTATTGTTGTATTTTTATTATTTATTTTTTATATTATATAATTCAAGTTTCAAATTTATCATAAGTAAGTAACCAGTATTTTATTAAGGTTCTGTCTTGATGAAGAGCACATGACCCTGCCGTTTTATTCTTTGAGCAACCCTATCAAAATCATTATTTAACAACATTTTAATTGAGCATCTCTACCAAAATCATTATTTAACATTTTAATTTAACAACTACAGATTATTCTTCAAGCATCCCTATCAAAAGCATTATTTAACATTTTAATTTAACCACTATAGAACTCAATATGAGATCATTTATTTAAACAATTTTATAGATTACGAAAATACTCAGTTTATTGAAATATTATTATATCATAAGAATGCATATTAACTTTAAATATCAAAATACTCAATTTATTAAAATAAATTTATATATAAGAATGAATGTAAAAAACATAAAATTTTAAAAAAAGAATCAAAACTAACCCAGGTTAAATATAAAATATGTAAAAAAAAAATTGACGTAATGTATTTTTAAATTCCAAAATCATTACTGTTGTGTTTTTTATCAACGCTCCGACGTGAGTTTTTTTTCATGTTTTTCGTTTTTTGATATAAAGTTCCGAATGTTATCAATGTCTTCATCGCAAGAAAAAACTTTATAAGAATAAACGGGTCAACCCACGAAGGTTGTTGGACCAGTATGGCTATATGTGATCATGGGTTCAACCTCATGGCTAACCCAGTGACCGAAAATACACGCGAGCTATTTTTAGCTTGCTCTTCCATTCAACATCTTCTATATTTCGATTTGTCTCATTGGTTTAATTAGACCATTAAAAGTAGGGAAAACAAAGCAGCTAATGAGCTTAAGCTAGAATAATATGTGAGATCATAGAATTAGCATTTTAAACTTTAAAGCCAACCCACATAGGTGGATGGAGAAAAAAGAAAATGGGAGGAGGTTGAATAAAAGGTGAAAGAGGGAACCGAAAAAAGTACTTACCTGGATGGGGTCAATGGGTGATCAAGAAGATCCATAGCCTAGGTTAGTGACCTCTATTGCACTTAGGAGGGATGCTACCCTAAGGTCGGCTCAATTGGTCGAGCCTAAATCATAAATTGTGGTAGTGGGGGCTTGCGTTCGCGTAGCATCTGCACAATAATTAAGTCTAAATGGTTAGGTAATATATATAAAAATTTAGACTTAATTATTGTGCAGAGGTTGTGCAAACGCAAGCCCCCACAACCACAAATTATGATGTAGGCTCGACCACTTGAGCCGACCTTAGGGTAGCACCCCTCCTAAGTGCAATAGAGGTCACTAGCCTACTTTTAATGGTCTATTTAAACCAATGAGATAAATCGGAATATAGAAGATGTTGAAGGGAAGAGAAAGCTCAAAATAGCTCGCGCGTATTTTTGGTCATGGGATTAGCCGTGAGGTTGAACCCATGATCACGTATAGCTATAGAGTACAGGGGCTGGTCCAAGCCAACCCTCGTTGGTTGACCCATTTATTCTTATAAGTTTTTTTTTATAATTGTGTTTTATGTGAGCTTAAGTTAAACTTAAGATGGAGTATTGTTTTGGTCAGAAGTTGATCAATGGGTGTTAGTCTATGTATTTTGAAAGTTTTTATAATAGTCATATTTAATACTAGAGTAAGGTGGTAATAAGGCCACCTTACTTATCTCTTCTTTATCAAGAACCCTGTGATCCCTCTTCAAGAGACCTAATCGACGACCATGCTTTGATAACAGTTAGGATAAATTGGTCATTTTACATGGATTTAATAAAATGTTAAACATCGGGTAGTAAAAAGGACGAAATATGTTACTTGTAAGTGAAAAGTGGAGACAATAGATGTAATTTCTGAAAAGTTAAGAACAAAATTGCAATATGATTTTACCATAGGACCATCTGCGTAATTATCTCTATTATATATACACAATTATTTTGTTACTAATACATGCTATCATAGAAGAAACTTCTAAGTTCTAACCACACTTCTCACTAAGATCACTTGGTTTTGAATCCACAAAGCAAAAGTTAGAGCATCTCGTTCCAATCGGCGGCAACACGGGCTAGGCACCGGTTGCTTCAACCAGGTGGAGTTGGTTACATGGTACCTGGATCAGGGTGTCATGAAGGCTTGACATATTTTCTCACTTTATGAATTAAAAACTAAAATTTAAAATATTTATTTTAGAAGGATTTTAGCACACCAAGAGGTCGTTTGGTTCACAGAATATGATGAAATTGGAATTGGAATGAATTCGAATCAAAATCGTGTTTGGTTGGTCTTGAATGTAACTAGAATTGGAATTTTAGCACACCAAGGGGTCGTTTGGATCACATGAAACATATAATACAGAAGCCAAAATTAATTTTATTATTTTCAAAACATTGACTTTGCATTTTGCAGTTTCCATCTCTTTTTGACATATTAAAAGTGATCTATTGTTCATGGGTTTATTTATTTATTTTTTAATATATATATATATATAATATGAAATATAATATGAAATATAAGCTAAAATCTATATAAAAAAACAAGTATAATAATAAAAGAAGTGACGAGTAAGAGTTAAAGTAAGGGGACTACTAATGGCATACGGGAATTGCTATTTGGACTTGGCCATATATGCATCATATAGGGCAATACGATGTGTATAGCCCTTCACAATTTCCCATGCCCGACATCCTCGTACAACCTAGTCATTTCAACCCTATACGCAACGTATAGGGCAATACGATGCAGTTTAGAGTACGAGGTACCTTCTGCTACTAGTCATCCATCACCTCGCTATACGCTCCGTATAGGTCTATACACGGCGTATAACGATGTGATGGATGACTAGTTGCAGAAAGTACCTCGTACCCTATACGCATCGTATTGTCCTATACGATGCGTATACGAGGTTTGAGCAGAATCCTATATGCACCGTATTGGCCTATACGATGCGTATAGGGCCCAAATTTTGTGTATTTAACCATGCAGAATTCTCATTCGAACGTATCCTTTCAAAAAAAAATTCAAACAATCTCCGAAAAATTATAAACATGTCTTGGTGGTGGGATGGTAACTACGGTTTTCAGGTATATTCTAACGAGTCGGTGGAAAACAACCCGCAAAGTTCTGGCGTTCAAGAGGTGAACCGGGAGGAGGTCTCGTCCGACGTTTATTCTCATCAACGGGTAAGGCTTTCAGATTTGAACGAGCCACTGAGCAATCCCGAGTTCGTATACGGTGAACCGTCTTACCTTACACAACCCACGAACGACTATGTATACGGTGAAGTCTCTTACCCGACACAACAAACCGACGACTTCGTGTGCGGTGAAGTCTCTTACCCGACACAACAAACCGACGACTCTGAAGACGAGGAACAAAACCATCAAAACGTGTCGTATAAAACTGACCAGAATTTTCAGTCTCGTGAGCAGTTGGTGGATTGGGCTGTCCGGAGAGGACGTGAGAATGGTTACGTCCTTGTCACCCGACGATCGAGGATAAAAGGCGACGATCCGACGGAACCGTTTATCAAGGTGTGGCTTGTGTGTGATTGTCACGGCGAACGTGCGTCTACTGCCACGGTTAGACATGCCGGTAGCAATAAAATAGGTTGTCCCTTTAAATTGGAAGGAGAGTACCAAGAAAATACTGGTGATTGGAAATTAACGGTGAAGGATGACAGTCATAACCACGATCCTAGTCAACATCTTGAGGCGCACTCTTTTGCGAGGAGACTGTCTCAGTCGGAACAACTTTTGGTGGCAAAGTTGTATTCGCAAAACATGTTGCCGCAAAACATGTTGCCACGAAACATTCTGACAACTATAAGGGAACAAAACCCAGAGAGTAGTTGCATTAAAAAGGACATTTATAATGCGATACAAAAGATAAAAAACGAAACGAGAGTCGGTGAAACTCCAATGCAGATTCTGGAAAACCTGCTTTCTTCTAAAAGTTACGTCTACTATACTCGGGAAGATCCTGCCACAAATATTGTGGAGGATATATTCTTTGTTCATCCGAAATCGTACGAGATGTGGCGTGCGTTCCCGCACGTGTTGATGATCGACGCGACGTACAAAACAAACATGTATATACTTCCATTTATCCAAGTGGTTGGTGTGACCTCCACACACCAGTCGTTTTGCGTCGCTCATGCATTTATATCAAAAGAACAGGAGGAAAACTTTGTCTGGGTGCTACTACAAATAAAAGCAATGTTGCAAAAGTGTATGGAGCCGCTTGTGATAGTAACAGACAGGGACAAAGCTCTTATGAACGTGTGTGATAAAATATTTTCGGACTGTTCCAAGAACCTATGTCGGTGGCACATACACGAGAATATCGCAAAACATTGCAGGGCATCATTTACAGACGAAGACTGGGCAAATTTCAAGTATTCATGGTCGGTATTATGTGAGTCTTCCACGCCAGATATATACCAGTACAACTTCAACCGGCTTTACGAACGACTGTATGCAGCCAAACGAGGAAGTAAGTTTTGAATATTTAATATTTTCAGTATTGAATATTTATTAAATATTTATTCAATATTTCATATTTTTCCAGGAGTTATAGATTATGTGACTAAAAATTGGTTGGACCCGTATAAAGAAAAGTTTGTATCCGTCTGGTCCAACAGAAACCTCAATTTTGGTCAACATACAACGAACCGAGTCGAAAGCCAGCATTCGCTCTTAAAGAGCTATCTTAGAAATGCTAACAGCTCGCTAGATAGATTTGTTGGGTTTGTTGATGAAATTGTATCAGATCAATATTATCAATTACAGTTTGGGTTTGGAACAAGCCTCATAAGAAAAATGGACAGCCACATAGCTATTGAATTGTTTGATAACCAGCACCGTAAAGTTTCACATAAAGCTCTAAATTTGTTAGAAAACGAGTGGTACAAGTTATCACATATACGGAAACAAAATGCAACGTGTGGTTGCCAACTTTTCAGTAGTTGTGGGTTGTCGTGTGCTTGTCGTCTGGCAAATATCGAAGTTACAGGTAAACTGTTTTGACTTTTCAGTAGTTGTGGGTTGCCGTGTGCTTTTCCAAGCCACCGCCAAAGAGGCCTGAAAAAATGTTCAACCGAAACTACTAGTTTCGATTGAAAAAATGTTCAATCGAAATTTATCTTGTTTTTTTTATTTTTAAAATGTTCTGACTATTTCGTTTTAATACAGGTGGCAGAATCCCGCTAGATGCGTTGGACGTCTTATGAAAGAAACTTGATTTAAAACTGTCGTTTGTCGATGATGAAAATGTAGACGTGGATAAAGTACTTAGTCAAGTGAGAAACAAAATTATGTCACAACCCGATCAGGTCATTAGAAGTATGTTGTCGAGAATCGCAGGGGTGGTCTTTCTGAGCAAAAGTAACAAGAAAGCGAATGTGGTATAAGAAGATACTGGCGGTCGTCCAACTTTGAAAAAGCAACAACAAAGGAAATAGGATGTCGCGAGAAACAGCTCATTCACGGGATCCCAACAAAGCAAATGTGACCCTGCGAGACACAGCTCGTACATTGCGTCACAAGACTCTATACAAGCGAGTTTGGTCATTCAACACCGTCGTTCAACGAAGGGTAAAGGAAAGCAACCACAAGATGATAACGCCCATATTGGATTTCCATTGATTATGGGGAAAGATGCGGTTAACAATATAAATTGTTTTAAGCTTTGGGCTTAGGGTTAAATGAAAACCGGTGGCTTTTTATCCGACAACAACTTCTACATGAGATGGACAATAAAGAAGAATGGTGGAGAACTGTTTTTGACAGAGTCGCCTTTCAAGAGTATGATAGGCTACGTCACACGATAGATTGGCAGGATGTGAAAGCCGCACCAGTTAGTCGTTGGATGTCGATGCCATACACGGGACTCCTAATTGCTCAAATATTTGGGGTGATTGTTCATCTTTTAAGCATCGCCGGTAATCAAACATTTTTTCCATTGTAGTTTGGTCCTAACGTTCACGCGCAACATCAAATCGTGTCGTTAGTTCATGTAAAAAATGCTCATTTCATCCACGTCAAGTTAGACGGAGATTTTCTGATTCCCACGTCGAATGCACTTTGGAATTTGCACCGAAATGATGATGCATCAAAATGGGAAAATATATATAGTGATCGTATTGAACGATTTAAGAAAATAATGGCTACTAATAGATCTAGATTTTCACAATACGTCACGAATCACGGATGATGTTTGTTTAAAATTGTATTTTAACTATTTTTAATTAATTTTATGGTCATTTTGATTAGTTTTTTTATTAATTTTAATTTATTATTAATTAATTATAACTAATTATAATTAACTATAACAAATTTTAATTATTAATATATAATTTTAATTAAATATTCTATACGCCACGTATAGGGCAATATGTGGCGTATAGGCTTGAATGAGAGTGAATTCAAAATTTTTAAATTTCAGATATTTTAAGGCTATACGCCACGTATAGGGCAATACATGGCGTATAGAATACCAAAGGTTGGTGGCTATACGCCACGTATTGCCCTATATGTGGCGTATAGCCTTCTGATTAAGCCGAATGATTCCTCGTACAGTCCTAAACGATCCACAACAAACACACACAAACACATACGCGACCAGCTCCAAATTGCTCTTTGATTTCGATTGTCGTCTCAAAAAAACTTCGTAAAGGTATGTATCTCAACTCCCGATCAATAATTTTAGGTTTATATTGATGATTAGCGAGTAAAACCGGGTAGATTAGGGCTTTTAATCACTGAAACTTCAGCTCTATACGCCACGTATAGCACCATACGTGGCGTATAGTTCATCTGAGGAAGACGATGAAGCCATACGCCACGTATAGTGCTATACGCTGCGTATGGCTCATGTTCTCGACAACTTGGACTTCGTATGGCTTGGTTGGCCTTCGTATGGCTTGGGTTGCCTGGTAACAGCCCTGCGTATGGCTTAGGTTGCCTGCGTATAGCTTGGTTTCCCGGTAACAGCCTATACGCCACATATAAGGCTATACGTGGCGTATAGGTTTTAAAAAAATATATATTTTTTATTTTAAATAAAAATAATATATTATTATTTTTATTATTTAAAATAAAAACAATATATTATTATTATTATTTATTGTTATTTAAGATAAAAAATTATGTTTATTATTTAAAATAAAAACAATATATTATTATTATTATTTAAGATAAAAAATTATTTTTATTATTTAAAATAAAAACAATATATTATTATTATTATTTATTATTATTTAAGATAAAAAATTATTTTTATTTTTTAAAATAAAAACAATATATTATTATTTAAATTAAAAAAAATATTCATTATTATTTAAAATAAAAACAATTTATTATTATCAGATATGGCGGATCATCAGGATGATATTCATATGGAGCAGCTACACGATCTTGCGCACTACCCTTTTCTGGATTTTTCGGCCGATTCGGAGGCATATGCCCGGTGCCAGAAGCTCCGGGAGGTGCGGTTGGGCCCAGGGACGACGGTCGATTGGGGGCTCCTCGAGGAGGTACAGGAGGCCGAGCGGGATAGGGCCATCATCGGCCAGGACACGCCATGGTCGCGTCTTTTTGGTCTTTCTTTCACGGAGACCTACCGAGAGGTGGTCGTCGAGTTTCTTTCGACGTTCATCTACTCAGACGCTGGGATGGAGCCTCTTCCCGAGGAGGCGCCATATATGGATCCGGATCATATTTCTTTTTGTATTTTTGGAACCGTTTACCGTCAGACCCTTCGTCAGTGGGCCATCACGACGGGCTTGTACCACGAGCCTGAGACGGTCACACCACTTTTCATTGAGGTGGTGACGGAGGTGGACAAGGAGGAACCCCTTGTTTTTTGGGGATTGATTTCAGATAGTCCTTGGTTGGATACCAAGGGGAGGGTCTCGGGGATTAAAGACCCTTTGTATAGATATCTGCACCGGTTTATTTCAACGTCGATCGCACCGCGTCTGAAAAGCCGTGAGTGGTGCACTGATAGAGACCTCTTCTTTCTCTATTGTCTTCTTACTGCCAGGCGGTGCGACCTATCCACGTGCATGGCGCTTTATTTTGCATCTGCCTATATGCGGCAGAAGTGCGGGCTTTTGTATGGCGGTGCTTTCATCACGCAGATCATGCGTTCGGTTACATCATTTGATGTGCATGAGCCTGCGATGTTACCGGCCATTCCCCCTGTCCGATTAGACCGTCGCACGGCGAGCGGCATGCGCATCACGCATCGATTCCCGTAGGGCCTTCAGTTCGTTGGGGCCGTCCAGGACCAGGTTTGGGTCCCGGTGCCGTTGCCGTCGATGCCCGGACAGGGGGACCCGCCTATGCCTCATCCACTACAGGGTGTGCCGATGGAGGACGCGACGCCGCACGTCGAGCCCATCCATGACCATCCGCCACAGCATCCCCAACACGTACGTCGGTTTGTTAGGCTGGACAGGGCTAACCAGGCATTGCTTGATGGACTTGTTGCCGACTCACGGCGACAGGGTCGTCAAGTCGATCGCATGGAGGACCTGATGATGTGGGCAGTTGGACAGCTCGTGGATCTGTCACGAGCCGCCGGCATCGAGCCACACCCACTACCACCGCCACGTCATTATCCGGACGACCCCGTTCAGGATGAGGGCGGGGCGGGTCAGGATGAGGGCGGAGCCGGTCAGGGTGACGGCGGAGCCGGTCAGGTTTAGTTGTTTTATTTGTATTTAGTTTCTTTCGTTGTTATGTATATAAAACATTTTGATGTATATATTTAATTAATTCTTAGGTGTGTCAATAATTAATATACTTTGATGCGCTAGTAATTATGGTTTTAGTGATTTAATTTTGAGAAGTCTTTTTTTTTTTAAGACAAAATTCTTTTTATTTATGTGAGATTGAGACTTGAACTTATTACTATATCAAATCTTAGTATTTTTAGAGGAATTTCCTCTATTTTGAGTCACCAGCTCCAATAACTTTAAAAAGTCTATTGATGAATAAAAGATAAGTAGGTCATTGGTTTAAATGACAAGATTTTATGATGATAAATTGTTAATGCTATAATCATTTATTACTAAAAGGTGATCGAGATTTAATAATGGATTTGCTAGGATGGATTTCAACCGAACTCTAAACAAGGGGTGTTTATTGGATCAGTTTTCAGTTTATTCGGTTTGAAGTTTTTCCTGGCAAAACTAAAATCGGGGCAAATTAAGGTAGTTTAATACCGAATTCGAATTCGGTTCGGTTTCGACCGAATAACCATTATTTGTTATTGATTTGGATTGGTTAAATAAAATTGGCTAAAATTGTAATTGGATTGGGCTAAATGACAAAACTTAAGTAACCATTGTTTGTTATTTGGTTTAATCGGTTTGAACCGAATTCATATTTTTGGAATCGAACCGAAAACCAAATTCGGTTTCGATTTAAAACCAAACTAAAACCTAAATATGTAATTTTGTTTGATTTAAAACGATTTCGGTTTGATTTGATGTTCAATTTAATCGGAACACCCTACTCTAAACATTGAGTTTCAAATAATTTTAAAATGAGACATTGTAACATCCCAATGTTTAGGTTTGATAATTATAAGAGTTACGTGAATAATTAAATTAAAAATAGAGGCTTAATCCTTATTTTAATAAATGATTTCAATGAATAACACATGTAATCATTATATTTTTCTCATCAAAATCTTATAATTTTTCATATTTTAAGTAAGTTCTAATTTTAAAATCTAAAATTTTTCATATTTTTTTGATGTAATGTATATAATGTTTAGTTTATTTGTTTGGTTGTAATGTTTAATATTTTGTTTGGTTGTACTGTAAAAATATAATAAATGTTTAAAAAAATATAAAATTTATAAATAGACAACAAACTTATATTAACAAAATTATATAAATTAAAATAAAAAAGATAATTAAATAAAAATAAACAAAATATAAATTAAAAATATATAATTAAATAAAAAATACATATACGTGGCGTATAGGGCAATACGCCACGTATAGGATTCATAAATTCCCAAATCTTTCATCTTTTGAAGCAAAAATATAACCCGTGCCTCATACGCTGCGTATTGGACCAGCCGTCAGACAGAGAATGACACGTGACATTCTGTTGTCAGTGACTGAACTCTATACGCCCTCGTATTGCCCTATACGAGGGCGTATAGAGCGTCGACGTGTCTTATTAGAAATATTCCGTGTGTGGTTAGAACCCCCCTAAAGTAATCAAGAGGCTAAGGGAGGTGGGAGTGATACCTTCCCAAAGTACCATCCTAAACTTATCAATCACAAGATGCCACCTCATTTTGATAAACTATCCTTTCAAACTACACTCTTAGGTGGGAGTGGTACTCTCCAAGTACCCTCCAACCCTGTTATTTAAAAAAAAAAAAACAAATCAAATTAATAAACTAAAACTTTAATTAATTAATTAATTAAAAATACATAATAAATTAAAAGACAATTAATAAATAAAAAAGTCAATTAATAAAAACAACTTAAAAAAAGCACCTAAAAAATAAAAACCATATGGTCAATCATACTTTGCGGCTATTTCTCGTTTCCGTTTTAGGATTATTTCCAACATCGGTCCGGTTAGATGGTCGTGCGATTCCAAAAATAGTTTAAATTCTCGGTTTATACGTTCTGACCTGATAGCCTCTCATGCGCTACACAGGTTAAATACAAATAAGTTGACACATCAATCTCTTTAAATTATATAAATATAATATTAAACCTATTTTATTTCATGGCTTAAAGTTAAAAATTAAAACCATGTGAGGATCCTCTTACAGTCAACAACAACTCAACATCACAAAAGTAATGCATTTGAGCGGGTAATAATACCCGCTGAATTTACCCGTGGTGGTTTACCCGTTGAAGCCACTGGGCTTACGGCGGTGTACCCGTGAAGCTGCCTTCTACCCGTCTCCTACCCGCTCACGACTCGCAGTCCCCTAAAAGGGATGAACATTTTAAAATGAACCCACATCGGTAGAGAGAACAAAGACGATAGGGATGGAAAGGTGAATAAAATGGGAAAGACATAAATGGACAACTCACTTACCTGGATGGGGTCAGTGGGTGATCATTAAAGCCCATGGTCTAGGTTAGTGACCTCCATTGCACTTTGGAGGGGTGCTACCCTAAGGTCGGCTCAAGTGGTTAAGCCTACATCATAATTTGTGGTAGTGGGGGGCCTCTGCAAAATACTGTAACTAAATCTTTTGTTAAAAACTTTTTAAGATTCATCTTTCAACAATGGTTTTGGCCAGAATCTCAAACCTAAATATTTGAAATATCAGAAAACAAATTAAAATAATAAAAAGAACCAGCTTGTATGAATTTATACAAGTTGATTCTTACTTTTTTGAGCTTATATTTCTAATATTTAGGTAAAAAATATATATGGTACTCAAAATGAATCCAACTTAGAGACAATGAAATACATTTAAATGTTCTGCATTGATTCAAAAGTAGGACCATAAAGACTAGTCCTACTTGCCCTAGAGATTAGTTAATAGCTTCGAAGACCTGCAGGAAGTCATACAACCTATCTCTTCTTACTTGATAGGGGGTCGGGTAGAGGGTCTAGTAAACTAGCCAAGTCATTCTCGAGGCTTCAAACTTGGCTAAGTCTACACATAAGCGGGACTGCTTGCATGTCCATCATTAGATTTGTGGCGTAGCGGGAGGGAGTGCTTCCTGTCGAAATATAAATGGTTTTATTTCACTAGTTTCTTTCAAGTTTGAGACTCTTATTCCTTCTTCAATGGTCTCATGGTGTATTGACATTTTAATCATTTTATTATTAGACAAAATTCTGGTTTACAATGGTGCTGGTGTTTTATCATGATCATTGATCACTCTTAGTCATGGGATTGTCGAATTTCAAATGCATGATGAAAACTCTGCATTTATCTTTTTTTGATCATTTTTACTTTTTTTATATGATGTCTGCATTGCAGCGTGACAATTTATGAATTATAGATTTGAGATTCTGGCCAAAACAGAAGATGAATCCTATAAGGTTACTAACAAAAGAAAATATTTAGTTACAGTATTTTGCAGAGGCCCCGTGAACGCTAACCTCCACTGCCACAAATTATGATGCAGGCTCGACCACTTGGGCCGACCTTAGGATGGAGGTCACTAACCTAGGCCATGGGCTTTCATGATCACCCATTGAACCCATCTAGGTAAGTGAGTTTCACATTAAACTCTTTCCCATTTTATTCAACTTTCCATCCTTGTTATCTTTATTCTCTCTACCGATGTGGGTTCACTTGAATTTGTTCATCCCCTAAGTTACTTTCACTCTTACCCTTTTTATTATTATACTTGTGTTTTCTGATATAGAATTGAGTTCATATTTCACATATTAAGATAAAAATAAAATAAAAAAAATCAACTGTAAATCATAACAAAATGGATGCCATTTGATGGTACTCAAAATGAATCCAACTTGAAGCAATGAAAATGCAAAGTCAATGTTTTGAAAATAATGTATCTAACATGTAGAAATAAAGACTGATGGCTACAAAATTCTCTAAGTACAAATGCTCCTGATCTCAGAGTTTGCTGCTGACCAACAAATCTGCTGCGGATAGCCTTATCTGCTGAAGACCAGAGTTGCTGCGGATAGGCTTCTCAGCAGCATCAACACTTGATGCTGCTGATAAGCAAATCATCAGCAGCTTTGGATGGTCACATCTTGCTGCTGATCAACAACTCTACTGCTGATAGTTATTCATTCATTGAAGATCAAACGTTGCAACTGACCAGCCTTGCAAGCGTCACTGACAACTTTCTGCAAAAGCTACTGACACACTCAAAGCAGAAAGAACCTCAATGGTGCAACCAATGACGGACAACAATGCTCTTCTCCAAGCATGCAAGTAATGATGCATAAAGAAGACGCTTCAATAAAGTTAGCTAGCTTAGACTAAACTTGTATTGTTAGTTTTATACAAAAGATCAACGGTCTGTCTTAGATCTGATCCTTAGAATCAAGGGTCTGTCTTGATTTTAAGTTAGTATAAATACTGTGTAAACACTTCATTGTATGTGTGCTTCTTGATAGAGTTTTTATTTGTAATCGTTTATTCGCAAAAGCTTAATACAACAGTGTTCTTATAAATATTTTTTCTGTTTACTCGATTATACTTATGTAGTTGCTATTGTTTCTGCCAATTTCAACTAAGAACAGAACCATCTTGTACTTTCACGATCCTTCATAACATCAGTGAGAAAAGATGTCAAGCCTTCATGACATCCTAAGCCAGGTACCCTGTAACCAACTCCACGAGGTTGTAGTCACGGCCAACTGGTGCATAGCCTTTTGCCGACGACTGGAATGAGATGCTCTACGCTCTAACTTTTGCTCACTGGGTTCAAAACCAAGTGATCTTAATGAGAAGTGTGGTTAGAACTTAGAAGCTTCTTCTATGATGGCATGCATTAGTAAAAATGTTTTTCGCAACAAAATAGTGTATAAATAATAGAGATAATTACATGGATGGTTCTATGGTATCACCATATTACGATTTTGTTATATGGTACAATCATATTACGATTTTGTTCCTAACCTTTCAGAAATTACATCTATTGTCTCTACTGTTCACTTACAAGTAACACATCTCGTTCTTTTTACTACCAAATTGACATTTTGTTAAATCCATGTAAAATGATCAATTTATTCGTACAATTATCAAAGCATGATCGTCGATTAGGTCATGAAGATGGGATCACAGGGTTCTTGATAAAGAAAAGATAAGGTGGCTTTATTACCATTATTAAGGGTGGAATTAGTGATTCTGGATATCCTCTTGAAACCTAGGCTGTTGTTTGGTATTGCATCTTTGAAGTGTCATGACTATTTGCCAAGTTTTTGTCATCATCAATGCCGAACCAAAAGGAACCGAGTTTTGTGAAAGTATGTAATCTACACGGAACTAAACTGATTAATCACCAAAATGGAAAATTTGAAAGAACTCTAGATAGAAAATCAAATGAACTAGTCAGATCTTGTTGGGATAGGTGGATCAAGGAGGTTGTTGGAAGAGTTGAATCAAGAACCCTCTCCGAACACTGGTTCATGTGAGCCAACATCCAAAAGTTCACTTGAATCAATGGGGGGTTAGTTTGGGGGTGGTAAAATTTGCGAGGATATGCGGTAGAGAATATCGAAGGGTAGGTGGCGACGATGGTTATGGTAGATGGTGGTTTCGAGAGATGTCAACCTGCAGATGGAGGGGTGTTTATAATTATACTGTTTTAACAAAAAGGGTATAGTAATCATTTGATATAAATCTAAAAATCTGTTGCAGCCTTGGACCAAAAGGTATGCATACCACAGTATACAAATGATTTATAGAATATAACCAAAAACTGGTTACAATCAAAGCAACTTGTATTATATTAGCCAAGACATCCTTATCTTCATAAAGTCTATTAGCCCATGTAAAAAACACAGCAAATCAAGTGACCGATGATTTGCATACCGGGCATGATGTTTTCCTTCTCAGCCATTCATCTATGCACTGTGATAACAAAAAAAAACAGAAAAAAGGTTAGTACAACGCTTGGAAGCAAAATAAAATTAAAAAAAAATTATAATAATAACAATTTAAGAGTGCCTACATCTTTGTGGAATTTATGAAGGCAAGGAAGATGTCGTATAGTTTCCCCGACACTAGGAGCTTCAAGACAAATTGCACATTCTTGGAGATTATCCGCCTGCATGGTCAACCACGGGTAAGTATTCATAGCAAAAGAAAACCTGCACTTGTGCTGTTGTGCATAGCATTAACGACTATGTTTACCTGAACCGTGGACTGTGGCAAATTATTTATTTGAGCATAAGTTGCACCTCCATGTTGGTGATTGTTGTCATCAAGAGCCAACAACATTTCATAATCACTCCTAAGGGTAAAAGAGTAATTACACAGAGAGTACTATAGAAATAAGTTTTAAACGAAAAGTATGGGGTGTAAATGAGCTGAGCCGCTTGTGAGCTACACCAGATCGGCTCCAAAATGCTCGAACCGATCCATGTTTGAACAAACTTGAGCCTTAGCATAATTGGAGCTCATATTAATAAACGAGATCGAGCCCGGGCTTCACATACCGAGCTTGACTAGGCTCGTGAGCCTGTTAATTATATAGGTACAACAAATTTTATTATATATAAAATTATGATAAAAATAAGGATTTTAATAATCCCACCTTTTAGCAATTGGCCAATAATAATCCCAACTGAGAATATTCCTACCAACAATCCCTACTTTCAAACTATTTTCTTACATTGGACCCCCCTTTAAAAAAACTTAACGCCGTTAGGTTTTATATGACGTGGACATCTACAAACCGCCGGAAAGTCGAGCCAAGCTAGCAGTGGTATCGTGGTGTGTTTTGAAATTGGCTCTGGTGGTGTTTAACTGGTCTCGTTAAACACTTCCGTTATCTCTGTTTAGACTTGCCGGAAAAACGAGACCAGTTAAACACCACCAAAGCCAATTTCAAAACCCACCACGATACCACTGCTAGCTTGGCTCGACTTTCCGGCGGTTTGTAGATGTCCACGTCATATAAAACCTAACGGCGTTATGTTTTTTTAACGGGGGGTCCAATGTAAGAAAATAGTTTGAAAGTAGGGACTGGTGGTAAAAATATTCTCAGTTGAGATTATTATTGGCAAATTGCTAAAAGATGAGATTATTAAAATCCAATAATCCTAAAAATAACTAAATAAAACATATTATTATATTTTCTTATATAGATAAA
Source organism: Smallanthus sonchifolius (assembly GCA_023525975.1). Lineage (NCBI taxonomy): Eukaryota > Viridiplantae > Streptophyta > Magnoliopsida > Asterales > Asteraceae > Smallanthus > Smallanthus sonchifolius. The sequence continues at coordinate 27,716,581 of CM042029.1, read as the reverse complement.
ACTACAATTATAAATATAAATACATATAAATAGTTATATACTTATAAAAAAAATATAAAAAAATAAAAACTTTTAATAAATAATAAAAGAGCAGAGCTCGAGCTTGAAAAAATAGTGACGAGCCAAGCACGAAAGTTAGACATAGAGCTCAAAATGAGCCAGACTCGAGCCTTAGCCAAGTAAGTAGTATACTGTCTTACTCGTTGAACTCTCGTCCTACTTGTAACAAGCGATTAGGTAACTCCATATCATTAAAGGTCTCTAGTGCTTCCAGTATTTGCATCCTCTGGACACAAAATGAAAGGCAAGAATAAACAAGATAACCCAATAGCTAAACTGGAAAAAGAATAAAATATTCTTTTGAATAAATTGCCACCATGAAGACATGAAACTCCCCCAAAAAAAAAAATAATAATAATAATAAGACCAAAGTTTCATACCATGTTAACATCCATGTTTGGAGGAAATATAGAACTCCTTGTAGATGATATTGTACGGGGGCGTCCAGGGAAACGACCTCTCAATCTAGCCAGCCTCGTGGAAGCGGGAGCTTGTGCCCTGATACTTGAAACGCTCCGGGAAGCATTTGATCGAGAGTGCTGTTACAAGTTTAAAATTTTCAGAAGACGGAAAATTATTTAAAAATTCAGTTATTGGGTTTGGAGATTAGAGTTTATAAAAAATTATCAGCTTAATTCCTCTATAATCCCAAATCTAAGTCATTTAAAAACACTGATATTACATGAATTCAACCGAACAAAGGAAAACAGAAAGAAAAAAAAAAGAGGCTGCCATACAGAAGCCGGACGACCACCAGCACGTAAACCGTGTTCATGCTGCATCGCCATTGCCAATGCATGGTGTGAATCCAACTGCAGGTGAAATGAACATAATTAGTTTCAAAGTAAACGGTCAAAGTCACCCCAAGTGTAACAATAAAGCATAAAATATCAGACAAGCTTTCAAGTCAACCCAACCCGACTCATTTCAGCCCATACCAACAAATTACCTATTTTGACATGTTATCTAACCCATTCATTTTGCTACTTCAAGAAATAATAAATAGAAAAAATATAAAACCTCGTCAATTCCAAATCCAGTTGACAGCTCCTCGTTGTATAACTGCTCTTGCAGTTCTCTAGCCAGCCTCTCATCTGCATCCAACTGTAAATCCCTGACAGTTGCATCCTCATTACTACTTGATCCATGGTTTCCACCTTCATGAGATAACTCATCAATCAAAATCGCTTGATCTGAACTGACAGCACCACGGAGGTTCTTGTTTCTAGTTGATCTTGAAGTCGAAGAAGAACCAACATTTACACTAGAGGACGCCATGCCAGCATTATTAACATATGCCACGTCACATTCCCTTCTATTACTCGACCCAACACCCTCCCTCTGTCTTTTTGTAAATTGTGCATGCTCTAAATCCTCAAAACGAGTTGAAAAACTACTAGAGGTGTTTCCATTTCTATGATTCGCGTGTACCTTACCGTTCTTAGAGTGGTCATTAAGAGAACTTGAAGAAGACTTACCTCTTGGTATATGTTGATCACCATTTACCGATGTAGGGTCTACCTTTCTTATAGTACTGTGCGTGGTCATCCATCCTTCTGATTCCTTACTTGCATCACTTGCTTCTTTGGAAATTACAGACCTCCTGCCAGTCAAAAAGCTTTACAGTTAACTGAAATCCAAAACTCTAACAAACAACCAAGAGAAAGAGAATTCAATTTTTGGTTTTAAAAATCACATGATGCGTTGATGAGATCCATCGCATCACTGCAGTTTTTCAAATCAGATTGAGCAACGAGTTTGAGTATTTGTACAAATTAGTTCATCAGTTGAGCAAAGAGTTTGAGTATTTGAACAATATAGCCATCGATCAAACAAATCTGAGCAGAGATAATGAAAATATCTTATATTTTAGTGTTTAAAAGTTAAAAAAATTATCTAAAAACAATGATTTTAATAACGGACGCCTCGCATACGTAATGTGCGCACATTAAAGCGCTACACGCTTTATAAAACCGATTCAATTGCTAAAAAAAGTGAAATACCTTTGAGATAAGATTGTGTTTCTTGCATCAGGAATTTCAAGAACAGAAGGATGATGAAATACACCTTTTCCCTTAAACCTATGTGAATCTTTAGCTTCAGAAATAATATCCTTAATGTCAACCTTACTCGATGGACCGTCAGATGCCGCATTTGTCACCCTGCTGATGTCATGCTTCTCTTCAACCTGTTTGGTTTTTGCTATGTTAAGAGGTGATATGCATCCGTTTTTCACCAACCTTTTATGCCTATGGCCCCTCGGTGGCGTGCTAGCTAACGAAGATGAACTGTTTTCAGTTTTATGTTGACCTCCAAACACAACCCCTTTTCCAAAATCAGACCTAGGACCCAACTTTATGGCATTATTTAACCCAAACACACGATCGTGCCTGTTTCGCTCAGTCAAATCAACAAAACCACCAGAATTACACAATGTTTTCCCTTTATCATGATGTAGATTTTCTACAGTAGGCACAACATTCTTGGAAGAAGTTGAAGTCCCTAAATTAGTACCAGGTGAACCACTGCAACTATCGGGCCGAACAAACAACCTTCGATTCCCTAGAAAAGAAACGGATTTGCCCTTTTCCTGTGGCTCATTTCTCAGCTTTTGGTTAAAGTAATCCCTATCGATCACACAACAACTACTTGATCCATTACTATGACTTCCAGTGTTGTTCCCATCATTATTACAGGATGTTACAAATCTCTCAGGAGTGTCAAGAACCTCCTCTATCTGATCAATGTCCATAAAATCCATATCCTAGATCATAATATTATATAGTTAGGCTCAGGTTACAGGGACACCACCGACCGTTCATTGGACACCTCTGACATCTATACGGCTCGTATAATATAGACCTATACGAGCCGTATAGATGTCAGTATGTCAGATGTGTCAAATAAGATCTCGCAGCTTTCCTATACAACTCATATAGGACTATACGAGCCGTATAGGTTGTATAGTTATTTTTTCTTAAAAAAAATTATGTCGTGTCAAGCATAGCGGTTTATATAGTAAGTCTTGACGGATTATTATATCGTGTCAGATAATTGGCGCGAACAATGAAGAATCTTACGATGTGTCAAATAATTCGCACATATATCGAGGAATCTTACGTCGTTTCAAATAAATACGTACACATTTTGAGGAATATTTAATCAACTTGACACACTATACTGCTCGTATAGGGTGTCTCGTAATGGCCTATACATATCGTAAAGGGACAGGAATAGATTGATTTGACAGGTGGCAAATTTGTGGTTCAATATAGGCTATACGACTAGCATAAAACTTTGGTGTCCAAAGATCCTATCTAGCGTAGCTTTAACATCTCCCTATTGTTATAAACAATCATCTGAAGCCTAATCATATATATGCACTTAAACAGGATAATAATTAATCACAAACTCAAAATGCCTGATACTTTTCAAATTTAAAAAAATCAAATCAAAATTAGGGCAAAAATCAAAATTCCAGACACCTACAAGTATGAAACTATGTTAATCGCGTTGATACGATTCGACGGCGTGAAGATTTGAAAATCGAGCGAAATAATGAAAATTGTGATTTTTAGATCGATTTCTCGTATGAAACAGAAAAAAAACAACATATTTAATGAAAGAGTGTACCTCCGATTGTTTTGGTTGATTGTCAAACGAATCCAGCTGCAATTTCTTACAGATTTAGAAATCTAGGGTTCGTTGTGCGTCCCTGGAGGAAGACGGTGATGCACAAGGTGCAATCTTCGATATCAACAATTCATCGGACGCAAGACAGTGTTTCACTCGCGAGGAGGCACGTGCGGAGCACGGATCAATTAAAGAGGCGGGTTGTGAATACGCGCCTGCGAGTGTTTGGATTGGACTACGGAATTTTTTTGGTTGGCCCAGGATGCAAGGGTTACAGCCTGTAATGTTTTTGGGCTTGTTAATGGTTATGGGCCTAAAAGTGGGCCATGGAAGGACCTGATCAAATAGAAACCTAAATGGCTAAATGATAGCGTTAACTATTAAAGAATGGTCTCTCATTTTGATTCATATTTGGTACCTAGATTAGATATATGCACATATCGGTTTCAAACTCTAAAACTCTAAATTGGTTCGGGTTTGATAAAAAAAAGTCAAGACCATTTTTTGGTCAAATCGGTTCTAGTTAAAACCAACTCTTGAGGGAGTTTGACTAGTTTAAAACCGAGTTGAAATCGGTTCTTGAGTTGGTTTTGACCGATTTAAGCTATATGGTTACAAACATGTTTCAATATTAGTTCGGGTCGGTTTCATGCATCTTTATTGGTACCGGTAGGGTTCGTTTAGGAGGGTAAAGGTTTAAATTTGGGTTTATTTACAAAAAAGTGTCCCGTGTAATCTAAAGAAAAGACAGTAACTGTTAAAAAAATATAATAATGATGAATACAAATAATATTAAAGAAAACATTAATAATAATAATACAAATAATAAAAATAAAAATGCAATAAAAAACCATAGAAAGTTTGGTAGGCTTTAAACCTCGACATCCCCCTTGTAGACGCACACGTGCTAACCAACTGGGTTGGTCTCCTTTTGTGATTCTTCCCGCAAGCAACGCACGGTTCAAGCGATAATACTATTGACATGTTGGGTTTTATGGAAAGTTAGGAACAAATATATTTTTGAAAGTCAACCGGTTTCTATAATTAAAATCATTGAAGAAATCAAGACGATGGGGTTCCTTTGGATCAAAAGCCGGGCTAATTTGAATTCATTAGAGTGGGGAAATTGGTGCTCATCCAATCTTTAGATGTGTATCTTAGGGTGTTGGTGTATGGCTTAGTGTCACGGACCAAATATTCGATGATCGTTGTGCTATGTTTGTACTTGAACGCTTGGGTTTTATGGCTAGTCCGGACTTCATCGGGGACAACCTCAGTGGGATAGACGACGTGAACATGCCTAGGTGTGCTGGTACATCGAAAGCATCACTGGTCGCGAGCTGTTGTCGCTCGCCTGATAAGTCTAAGGTAGGACGAAACCAGTAGACCCTATCATAAGCGGGACGGATGGCAACCCAGGGTGCCACACGGGGTCTCGAGAGATGGCCCCGTGAAAGTGGTATCATAGCAGGTCGACCCTCGGATACTTTGGAACGTGACTTATCCCAGTTGTGCGTTTACCGGACGAGTATGATTATGCAATGGTGGTAGGAGAAGGCCAAATGGGGAGAGCTTCGGCGATGGTCTTTGTACGCCGCGGGTATGGGATCGTGAGCGCCGCCCTAGTCTAGTTAACATTGAAGCCTGTCATGATCAAGTTCAGCAACTGCGGTCTAGCAGCGCCGCAAAATGAATATGGAAGTCTGCTACAACCTTCGGGTCCCCATACTGGAAACTAGGTGGACATCGGCGCCACTTAAATCAATCCGATGCACTTAACTGAACGATCCGGGTGAAGATATTTGTTGTTGAACTACCGGGTGTCCTTCTTACCAAAGTGAATCATGCTCAATCATAAGGGTGAAGCATTGTCCTACAAAGCAAGTATGGGATTGCGGGCATGCACGAGGACGTGCATGAATAGGTGGTGGGAGAGTGTCATGGACCAAATATTCGATGATCGTTGTGCTATGTTGGGATAGACGACGTGAACATGCCTAGGTGTGTTGGTACACCGAAAGCATTATTGGTCGCGAGTTGTTGCCGCTCGTCTGATGAATGCAAGGTAGGACGAAACCAGCAGATCCTATCATAAGCGGGACGGATTGGTTAGCCTTGTAGCAACCCAGGGCGTCACACGGGGCCTCGAGAGATGACCCGGTGACACTAGGCTTTGTTAGGCTATTGTTTTTGGTTTTTCTTTTTTTTTTTCTCTCTTGGCTTCTTGTTTGTATTGCTAGCCTCTGGCTATTTGTTGTTTTATGTCAATGGAAATTTACCTTTAAAAAAAAGAAATTGGATGACTTACAAGTCATGCTTGTAAAACTGTTAGAGCTTATAATAGCCCGGTTTTGGACGCAACGTGGCTGGTTTTTCTCATCCTCTTATTGGGGGAGTTTGTTTTTGGAGCTTTATCATTTCACACAGTGTTTTCAGAACTGAAAACATAACCGGTCCGGTTGTGTGTAGTTGAGTCGTTGTTGTTTGAACCGGCTGGTCACCGGTCGGACCGGAATTCAAAAATTTTTTATTTTTTTTCTTCAAAATCTTAATTTCTTTTTAATTTAATATTTCAAGTTGCATATTTCATTTATTTAAGGCTTCATATAACATTAAAATTACAAATTCACATAAAACAATAAATGTTTTATATTTTGTATCTATATACATGTTTTAAATTTTTATATTATTTATCACATCATCCGGTTCTTAAATCCGGTCCGACCGGTCGACCAGTGGACCTCTAAAGTGATTGATTTGTTGTCTAGTCCGATTATAAAAATATTGCTTCCACATGAACACCAAACAACTTAATGTGGAGAAGGTGGTGGATCAGGGTTAGGGGTGGGGGGTGGGTTGGAGGTTGGTTAATTTAAATTAAAAAAACTATATATCCATGTATATATCTAACATAAATAAATATATATATATGGAAGTTTTCAAATAATAACCAATTTTTTATGTGATAATCGTGATAACCACTATCAAACAATCACATAATTTATAAATTATTTTTTATTTTAATTGTTAAAAAGTATTTAAATATCGTGAACTTATATATTGAACATAATTACGAAAATGATTAGTATTACATATATGTATCAAATAATGTTACATATACGTGACATATAGTGTTTACGTATATGTAATACTAACAAAATGATAATTGGTACATATACGTAACACTATGTTTGAGAGTGTTTTTCATAGTTATCACATAAATATTGGTTATCATATGAATCTCACCCTATATATATATATATATATATATATATATATATATATATATATATATATATATAATTTCATAACTTTAAAACTTTAGGTTTTTAAAATATTTCAAATTTCAAACGCCCTCACCCCCCGCCCTCAAATCACTGTTATTTTAAAATTTTCATATTTTCTGAAAACCATATAATTTTTTTATATTTTATTTAATTAAAAATATTGATATTTAATAATAAATGTAAAAGATGGGATGTGACAATGTTTTTGGGTTTCCTTATCGGGTGTTTTTAGTGTTTTTTGAATTTGAAGGATGGATGTTTATCTTATGTGTCAGATGACTAGGCACGAGTTTGGGTGTTTTAGGGTTTCATAATTGTGGATGCTCTTAGTAAGGCTGAGAGGTGTACACACTGCTTCACTGCAGTGGAGCCGATGTGGACTTTTTTGCCGTCGGAGAACACCACCCTCCTTATCAGCGGCGTTGCTGAAATGGAGATAAGCGACAGATTCCTACCGCCCAAATCACCGTCGACGTCAACGCTGTTTCCCACTTTTTCAAGTTTATTTAAGATTTTTAATATTAAAAGTAACGGGAAGCACATATGAGGTATTTCTTTGATGGAATTGAAGGGAATAAAGTGTGATGTGGCTGTAACATGACACAGACAATTGAAAAGAATGGGAGTATACTACATAGCCTTGTCATTTCGAAGTTTAAAAATATGCACTTTCTGAATGAAAAATTAGAGTGGGGTTTTCAAGAAGTTTTGCTCCAAAAAATCACGGTTCTAGTCTAGTCTGGTTAGTTCTTTAATTTATATCTGAAATGTTTTACTATTTAAGTTATAGTGTGTTTTAAATTGGAGTTGGATTTTTACGCTTTTAAAGTGTAATAAAGTACTTCATAAATATTTTGTTATTATAATGTAAAACCAGACGCCCTACATATGTATCTAAAATAAATAAAAAAAACTATTTAATACGTTTTTTACACGGGTTAAACAAATACAACTTTGTAAACCATCAGTTTCTATAAAAAAATTTATGTTGTATTTCATCAGTTATTGATGAAATAAAAAATAATAAAGATTTAGTTATAAATAACAAAAAATAATAAAGATTTAGTTATAAATAACAAAAAATAATGAAAACTTAAGATTTTATTAAATTATATTTTAATAAAGTGCGATGCTTGTTAATGAAGAAATTGAGGTTTGAACATAGCTTAAGGTAATCCTAAGAACATTTCCAATGCTAAGAGCATCTCGAATGGTAATTTTCGAACCCTTAAATGATATATTTTGATGCTTAGAGAACCCTGAAACTAACAAACTGATGGTGATGTGCCCATACACACAACATATTATCAGCTGAACATTATCAACTAAACATTTAACTAAGTGATGAACAGTTAGGTACCATCTATATAACTTATGATACAACTACAACAATGCGTTGGAGCTGCTGGTACAACCTCATGACTCACTCTAACATGCGTTAGACTGTTCTATTTCTTTCACCGCCTCTCCTCTTTCTCTTACCTCTCTTAGTCCTGGGAAGGCTTAGCATCAATAAAATGGTAAATGGCGCTTCATTCAATAGATTGGACAGATGGGAACCTCTTTCTTTAATAATAAGCTGCTAGCGGGTGTAATCTGATTGTTTATAATGATGATGAGGTTTGACGAGTTCACGTAGCCATAGGCTTTGTTAGTGAGTAGATGTCATCCCGGGCTAGGAATCAGTCCACCGAAGAAGGCGAAGTAGTGAGAATGGGGCGCTATCTACCCTGTTCACTGATAAGCTTTGTTTGCTTCCTTTTTCCTACACCTTGGAAGAAAGCTAAGTACCACAGTAAATGGTAGTTAGGGAATGAGAGTCAATACAGCAAAGGAAGGGTATGTAATAATGCAGATGATATAAATTATATCACTCACGTTGGTGTTATATCGCTCAACAACAAGCACCTTCCCCGTTGGTGGGACTTCTGTTGCACCTGTCTCGCGCAACAACTAGCATCTGCCCATGTCACGCACCTGACCAACAACAAGCCTAACTTCAATAACAAGCCAATTCTCCCGGTCTTCTCTTGCACCTGTTAAAGAAGTAGATCTCTCGAATCCGGTCTCATTACTTGAGGATTCAATCCATGAATAGGGCTTAACGCACCTGACACCACTCTTTCTTTTCTTGGCAACATTCTCATCCTCCTAAGTAACAAGGCCTAATAGAACAAGCAGCTTTGTCGAACCAATGGAATAGATTCAGGAAGAGAACAAACATGAGAATTTTTTGCTTTTTACGCCTCATTTCCCTCTATCCGAAGTAGCAGATGCAATTCCCACATCCGCTCGAATTCACTTGCTATTGGCTGGGCTACACTTTCTTGCCTTAGGTCAATCAGGTCTTTCTCTTCCTTTACTAATGCTAATGTGGGATCAGTTACTTCCAAACAGTCTATTGACTCCCGAACAGCTACATTTATCCATGAATTCCCTTCTGCTTCACCTTGTGGCCTATCCTAGACAGCTATGAAAGCTCCTAACACGAATTATGTACACTACACAATGAGGATCACAACCATTGATACAGTTTAGATACCAAGCTATCTTATCAATATATTTACAAAAAAGTCTTCGATGTAGTGATGAAATTGTGATACCTAATAATCCTATTTTTCATTACTAAAGAATCCTATAAAATATTTCTATTTAACCTTTGAATTATTCATATATATATATATATATATATATATATATATATATCCTATGAATTTCATTTCGCACTGAAAACTAAGTTACATGATGAACAGTAAGGTACAATCTATATAGCTTATGATACAACTACAACAATGCGCTAGAGCTGCTGGTCCAACCTCATGACTCACGCTAACACGCGTCAGTTTGTTCTATTTCCTTCACCGCCTCTCGTCTTTCTCTCACCTCTCTCTTCACATTTTTTTTGAAAGGCGAACATTGAATTTTGTGACGTCGCACCCCCGTCACATGAGAGAGACTCGTCAAACTCCGGCCAATATGTTGTCTTAACCGGGCCCATTTGGCGTCAGAGTTGGAGTGCTTTCACCCAATACGGCCCATTCCGGGCTTGAGGGAGAGCCGAGGCTCGAACCCTGGTTCCGCGTGAGTAAAACCCTGGTGCATCAACCTAAAAGGCCTCATTTATGATGCCGCATAAATTAATAGTGGTGACTGAGATTAAACCCAAACCCTGCATCAAAACCTAACTGGCACCTCTCTTTTCACATGCTCAAAGAAACTTTTCTGCTGTCTTCTTTAAGGTACTCCTATGTACAAGTATTGGATTTTCTCTTCTCGCTCATTTGAACATCTGGGTAAAGGCCTGCGCATCGGTTCGAATAGGAACCTAAAAGCGATTACGAGTAGCGGCCCGTCTGTGTTTTTCGTTAGCCAGAGGGCTCCGCCACTAACAAGCCACAGATCAAAGAAAAGGGAAATCAAAATATGGTGCAGAAAAACAAAGATCGGGACCACTGGAGGATGATGGTGACAACGGCAACGGTGGTCCCTTTATTCCGATTTTTTCTCTTGAATCGTCGGGCGGTGGCTACTTCGTCTTCTTCAGTCCACTGCTCAGGTTTGATTTTACTTTTCGTCTTTGAAATTTGCTGCAATTAGTGGAATCTGGTGTTGTTGTTGGTGGAATACTGATGTTTGGTGACAGACGGTTGTAGAGAAATTGCTTGATTTTGATGTTAATTGTTGCCGGAATTACAGTGGTTTTTTCTTTTTCGACTAGGTTACGGATGAATTTGTCGAGCTCATTGATTTAATTTTATTGGCAGGAACAAGTTGCAGGTTTGAAGGTTTTGTGTGTGGAATTTGGGTGATTGGGTTTGGAGCTTCATGGATCCAGACTATTTTGTACCTTCCTAATACACTTTTTCTAACTTATCCTAACGAAACTGAAGTTGAAGATAATAATTGTATTATTTATGTTTTGACTCACCAAGTAATCAGTTATGTGGAAGTGTTGCTTTATGTTGAATTATAGACCTGCAAGTTTTTTTCTTTATAACTAATGAACTTCAACCATAGTTGTCATGAAAAGTGCATTTCTTAAAAATGGCTCTGCTTTATTTCTAGGTGCTGGCATTATGATTTTTATTTTAGTAGTTGGGCTTACAAAGATGTGGTCAAATCGGAGCAATGGAGATTATATGCATTCTGCCCGAAATGCGTCCTGTTGGTAGTTTATATGTTAATAGATGTGAGGTATCTTGATTCTTAAAATTTGTTTGGTTGTTGGTGTTTTATGGATGATTTGGAGCTGAAATATGATCATATTAATTTTTTTAGTGTTCCAATTACCATGTTACTTCATGCTAAGATGCTAATCTGTGAAAGAAAATGGAGATTTGTGATATTTAGCTTGCAAGTTGACTAAAGAAGAGACAAGGGGCAGGACAAATTGAATCTGGTATTAACCTCTTACATATTTATGGCTTTTTGAATGAGTATTAAAAGAATGGCTTATTTAATCTCCAGGTTATAAAGTTTGATATGATGATTTTTGTGTGTGTTTTGTTTCTTATATCAGGTTCATGCCCTAAAATCCATGATCCAAAGCTGAAAGGAAGGTAACAAAAAGGATGTTTGTGTTTTTGAATAATTGTAGATTGTTTGAGCCAGCGTTTCCGCAAGTTGGACTTTTATTCTTCGTCTGTAACGAGCGTAGGGATGGGTTACGAAACCAGGTATATTGCTTATCTACTTCAATAATTTCCGAATGGAGGCAATTTTGGTTGGGTGAATTTTGTTTTAGGTTTAGGGCTATTTGTTAAATTGCCCTGTTCTTACTCTTCATTTTTGGTATAGATTGTCGTTTACCAAATCCATGATATGTGGTTGTTTAGTCTTAATCACAGTCCTTAATAAATCTATCTTATAGTTTAATAGTTTAAAACCTCACTGACTTTTGTCAGATTAACATTCCCGAACATTTAAATCTTCCTAAATTACCCATGACAAACTTTTCATTGAGGGAAAATCTTACAAAGCTCAAAATTAATGAGTGTTATTAATGTTTTAGAGTATCTGGCTATAAAAATAAGAAGAGATGGAGAACCTCTTAAGTTTGTGAGTACTATCTTTGGCTTTTCCTATTTAGTATTCATTGCTTTTCCTCTACTCTGAGGTGGTTTGGTATATGGTTTGACATTTGTTGTAAAACAACAATAACTTTTCATTATAATAAGTCTGAGGAGAAAGAGATATTTCAATGCCTAGCAATGCAAATATTGGGGCCTTACCTAAATAACTTTGAAATGATACATGATGAACTCTCTCTTTCCCTCTAATATCAAACATAGAACTGTGTGTATGTGTATATATGTGTGGCTTTAGGGATTGAAGTAAAACGCTTGCAAAAAACCCTATATTGGATGCAGTTCTTTGTGGTGAAGAAGAGTTGACGAAATCACCAAATTGCTTGACAGACCCATTTGCACAAAAACTAGTTGAAACTAGAACTGGTTGAAAAGGGCCCAACATATATTGAGATGCTTTAAAATTGCCAAACCACTTTATTCAAAAAGTTCATTTTTTTTATCGACAAATACCCTTTTCTTAGTTGTGTAAAAAAATGCTATTATGTGTTGGTCAACAGCTCAGATGGCAGCCTGGATTTCATTGTTGAAGGTGTCAACAAGTGGGATTATACACATTGTAAAAGTCAGGTTTTGCTTAGCAAAAGGTCAAATTGTAGTTTGTGTATTTTTTTTAACAGGTTGGAGTGCAAGTTTGTTTATAGTAAATTGTGTTTCATTGGAAAACGTACACGTACAAAATCCTCACATTTTTTTTAACTTTTTGAACTAAAAAAAATTGTTTGCATGGGACACTTAGGTTCTTCGTATACACGTTTTGATATTTGGGATCGTTGCGAAGTTCATGTCGCAACGCGCTTTTGGAAAAGCTTCTTTTCTCGCCGCTCACAATGGCATCTCATGGAGATGGTAAACATTTTTTTTAATGAAAAGTTAGTATTCATAAGGACTATGAAATTATATTTTGAACAGGAGGTTAAAGACATACAGTGGCTATTATCATCTTCATTTTATTTGAGTAAGAAACTTTAGATACTGATACATAAAATGATCAAAGGGAACATTTTACATAATAATGTATTGAGAACTCAAATATGATGATTACTATTTTATCATCTTTGAGTTCAAATTTGACCATTCCGCTTTGTTGCAGAGGTTGAGGTTTAAAGAGGCATCACATCTTATGAGACTATAAAGACAGAAAAAGATAGCAAGAAAACAGAATCCGAGAACAAGTTGTTCGAGATTGTGGAGGAGTCCCGGCGCAATGCCAGGGGGGAAAACCACTAGTCTATACTATATAATAAATAAAAGTTTTTGTATGTCACGTGTCGTCACCATATTTAATCTCATCATTCTTTTCTCGCCTCTATCTCTTATTAAATGCACCATCTTTTAATAATTTACTAATTATAATAATAGAATACATTTATTTTAAATTGTCATTTATTATAAAAAACTTTAAAACCTAATTATGTAAATTTTATTTTCAATCAAATAATAAATGAAAGTCAAATTACATTAAATAGTAATTGACGTATTTTCGAAACCCAATTGTATATTATTTTTTTACATATTTTGAATTTTGTTTTCTATTCTTAATATATGTACAGTAATAATTTTTACAATTGTAAAATACATAAATAAAATTTAAGAAATTTATGTATTGATATTTTTCATCTCGTGTGTATTAATTACATGGGGTCTAAGCTAGTTTAATATATATATATATATATATATATATATATATATATATATATATATATATATATATATATATAGGATGGTTCCCTAAAGAAGTGTAATTTGGTTAAGAAGTCTAAGAAGTAATTTCATTCATTGTATTAGATGATCAATGGTAGAGATTTAAATGTAGGAAAAATAAAGAGTGGAGGGGTATTCTTGAAAAACTCACAATTGTTGACATTTTTCAAATTCCCTCACTTCTTTTAAACGTGCATAACTTTTTCATACGACCTTATTTTAAAAAAAAAATTACACCATAAAATCGAGCGTTTTTTACCTTTAATTTGAGTATCGTATTGCTATATTTTTTTTGTAAAAACAAGATCGACACTTAATGAAATTGTGCTACTTTACGTAAATGTGCCGGTTTCTAGTAAAACAGCACAATTAACTGTGATGCGTTGTAAAACAACACTATTAATTGTGTTGCTTTATCATAAAACAACACCAAACATAACAATTAATTATGCTGTTTTACTATAAAACATCACCAAAACGACACGGTTAATTGTGTGACTTACTTTTCTTAGCTAACCCAGCACAAACAAAACCAGCATAACAAAACTAAGTTTTTAAGATTGTATATCAAACCAGCACAAAACAAAGAACACAATTGGAAGTGACATATTATAATCATAAAACCAGCACAAACATAGGCCAGCACAAGCAAAACCAGCTCAGTTAGTCCATCATAAAAATGAACAAAACCCAATACAACAAAACTAAGTTTTTAAGATTGTATTATATACAAAAACATTTGCAAATTAGATTTTGGGTTCTAGCGCAAGTTTCATAGCATTCACATGAAGTTTTTTTAGTTCACTTTTGTGTTTTATGGTACATTCTTTTCCCTACAACAATAGTTACCGAAAAACGCAAAGATAAAGTACATTATTTTTTTTATGTTGTTGAATGTCAAAACTTAATTACTTATATTCTTCTTTTAAGATGATGACTTTTATTTCACATTTATGATTTTGTAAAATTGCTTATGTTGTTTTTATGTTGTACGGATTTGTTTGTTGTTGTGATATTTTCATGTGCTGGTTTGCTGTTGTTTACTAGAAAACAACACTGATTCCATTATCAATGCTGTTTTATCATAAATCAACAAAAATTTTGATTTTTTTAAATCATCGTTTTTTATATATCAACATTATACTCAAATTAAAGAGAAAAAATGTTCGATTTTATGGTGTAATTTTTTTCAAAAAATAATGTCGTATAAAAAAGTTATGGAAGTTTATAAAATGAGGGGGAACTTGAAAAAAATCAATAAAAATGGCTATTACAAATATACCCCTCCAACCTTATTTTTTTCCCCACTTAAATCTCATCCTTATTAGGAAATGGATGACTAAGATTGCTTTTTAGGTTTTTTAGCCAAATTACATTTCTGAGTTGATCCTCCTCCTATATATATATAATATTATCGTAATTATTTTTTAAAAAATGGGAGTGCTTTAAATATGGGTAGAAATATGTAGTGGCAGCTGATTTGCCGCGTTTCGATGTGTTTGAAAGTGGATGCATTGTCACTTACAACATGTGTTTCGATGTTTTTATTATTTAGTTTTCTTTTATTTTGAACTTACATTATGATCTCTATATCATTCTCTATATTTAACATTTATAGTTTAGTAAATAAATATTTTTTAAATATAGAGATCTAATTTAAAAAATCTCTATATTTATAATTTTTTGTACATTTGGGGAAAACGTTGTTCACCCGCATAAATTTTTAATATTTTTTTTAAAGTGGTTGTGAGTGGAGGAGAAAGAAAATGTAATGATAAAGATATAAAAAATATTATTTAATTGAAAAGAAAAGAAAAAAATAGTGATTTTAGTGTAATTATTGCTATAGGGATAAAGAAGCTACTGCGAATGCTCTAAAATAAGTTTAAGTACTTTCTCCCAGTATTATTGTAATATCCAGTATCTTTCCGACCTATCCTTACCCTGCCCCTGGTGCGCGTTGCGAATCCAAATCTTAAAATGTGATAAGAACACGATTTTTCTTTTTAATAAATGTTGATTATATACATATATATACTTATATATATATATATATATACATATTTATATATATATATATACGTATGCTTATATCTTATGAAACTTAATTGGTCTTATAAAAACAAAAAAATATATATATATAATTATCATAATGTCAAGGGACCGGAACTACCAACTTTCGAAACTTGTTTTAAACTAAACCTATGTTTTAACATTAACTGTTAAAGCTTCCAAACTACAAGGTCTGTTTTGTATTAAACCCAAACTCCTAGAACCGAAATCGGTCCCAGGTTCGAAACCCGCCACACCCGGTTTTGAGCCGTTTTATCCCAATAACGCGAAATTGACCAGATTCAACGAACCCCGGTCTTCGAGTCGCGCATGCGACCTCTCCCCAATGTGCATTAACTCTCGATTTCAACCGTATCCTCGCGTGGGTTCGAAAACGGAATTAATACTCTCAACCGTAAACCCACTAACTAATCAAGCATTTAAACCTCGAATCGGCTATAAAAACCCATTGCCACGCATCAACAACACACCACTCGAACTCCATTTACCCTCAAGTCCATCAATCGATACCTACATTGTGCAATCCAGTCCGCGGTAGCCGAAGTCGAAGCTTGAACCCGTTCTCGCTCAAATCATCACCTTACCAGGTATTTCTTAAGGGCAAACCTTCGTAATGATACGTAGAACAAAAGCCCTCTGTCGGATTACAACGACAGAGGGATGATCAATGCGTATTTGGTGGGTTTTTGATCTAGGGTTCATAAGGAAATTGGGTTCGATTTGAGTTGCCGTTTAAATGATTTTCGTTTCAGAGTATTCACTAACAAACCCGTAGTCGGGATGGTTAGTGTGTGGGTGTGTACGGGCGACCCGGGTAGAGACCCGAGTTCGAGCCGGGTTTTGCCCACTTTTTGCTCATTTCGCATTTTATGCCTTTATTTCATTCAAAAAAAAATCCCAACAAACTTTATAAAATCTGTTAAACTCTTATGAATTTAATTATGATTTTGTAACTATATTTTTATATTCTGAATCCATAAAACTTAATTTAAAAACTTATTAATTCTTTAGAAATTGTTCTAAATATAAAAAAAAAACTATAAATATAAATATATATATATATATTTTATACAATAAACATGGAGCAATTTATAAAATTTAAGACTTTAAATTTTAATTATTTCCTGTTTAAAACTTAGAACCTTGAATAAACAAATTATATAAATTTATAAACAAAATTTATAAAATTTGCACAATACTTAGAAAACATGAACATATAAACTTTTGCAAATTAATAAGAATCTAAATCAAGACTTATTTGTATATCTATCTTAAAATGAGAAAATAGATAAACATCATTCATTTAAAACTAGAAAATCTATGAAGATAGAAAACTTGTTTATTTAAAAACATGACATCTTAAATTTACAAACCCTATAATTCTTGAATAAGAAAACTTTAAACCTTATAAACTTGTAAACTTCATTTAGATACTTCAAGAAACTTTATTTAACATAATTATAAACTTATAAACTTTAAAGAATAATACTTTAAAGTATAGACTTTATAAGAAATCTTATTTTTATAAACTTATAGAAACTTGACATTTATTTAAACTTATAACCATTATGTATTACAAGATAAATTGTAAAATAAATGTTTAATACTTGAAAACCTAAATGTTTTATATTGTTTATTCTTATAGATATCTATATATTTATTAAATTATTAAACTTGATAAATATTTATTCTTTAGATACTTATTGCTAATCTTTGATAAATATTTAACTTTTCAATTATCTATTGCTACTACCTTATACTTAGAAAACTACTAGGTTCATTATTTCCTAGCATATGTAATTAACAATTATAAAACATTTGAAGAGTCATTTAACTATAAACTTATTTAAACTTTGAAATATAAGTCTTGAGTCATTCATTCAACCTTTGTTTCAAACTTTGATTAAAACTTCATAAGCACAATTATTCCCGTCTTCCATTGGAACCCTAGCCAAATCCTGAAATCTTAGAATCCTTGTCCTAGACTTACAAGGCCATACCTGAAACTTTAGATCTATATTCTTATGCTTATTGCGAGGACATTCTCCCTCGAAGTCTTGCAAATACTTATCCGTGTCGGATACTATACATCATCCATGTGAGTATACTTAGCCCCTTTTTCCTTTCTATGCTTTTGGGGTGAAACATGTTCAAAATTCTTAAAGTTATACAATTCTTGTACAACTATGACTACGTGTTTATTCTTATGTTAAACTTGAGACTTGTATGCTTAGATTAAACTTAAAACTAACATATTCATTAACTTTGATCAAGCCTATAGTAACAATAATAGATCTATTGTATTTGACCAATCCACCTTGATTGATTGACCCCTTCGGGGGGGGGGGAGGGGGGAGCCCTTGGTGATTGTTACTGAATTAAACTTTAAACTTGAGACTTATAAGGGTAACCTGCGGGTTATGCCTAAACTTGGTTGGAGGGTTGAAGTGCACAATGTTTAAGATACTTGTTTCTCATACTTACATTATAGAATGCATAAATCATAGTGAATTGTAATTCTTCTCAAATACTTGTTAAACTGTGTCAAAACCTTTGTATCTCACCAACTATTTTGTAGTTGACAGATTTTTTCACATGTTTCAGGTTTACATCATGAGACTTATTCGTGATCACATAGGATGCTTTGGACCTAGACTACTTAAATTAAATGTTGTATTCGTATTATTCTTCCTTGTATTGAATCTTAAATTATTTATTAATGAAATATCGAAACTTTAATAGTTAACCTTGTGCTATTGAACAACCGCGTCCGCCCCGACGTATAATCCGCCGTCGGTTGGGGTGTGACAATTATCATTTCATGTTTTACTAAATAAATTCTCTATCAACAAAAATATGTTTGTTAACATTATTTCTAACACGTGCTACGAATGATTTTTTTTCTAACACATATATATACTCGTCGAAATATTTCTTTTAAAAAATGTACTTTGAAGTTATACGTTATGTTAAGTTAATTTTTAAAATATACATTTCTTTAACTGTATATTAATTTTTTATGTAACTGATAAATGTTAATTTATATTAAATATATTTAGTTAATGATATAAAACTAAATTCTTAACCTAATAAATAATTAAAGTTTTCACCACCACAATCACTCTTAATATATGCTTTCCCGCCCAGAGTTTTAACCCCTTTCGTATGTACACGCGGGTCTATACCCGACCGATTATCCAATTTCGGATCTCATATATCCTTTCTAACCCGTACTTTTCATTCACTGAAAACCTAATTCTAATTCTAAGAAGCGCTACAACCTGCAACTCCTCCAATTCGTCGCTGTTCTTTGTCTTCATCCTTCTTTCTTTGGTTATCATTCACGATTCACAATCGGTTACTTCATCCTTTTCATTTGATCTGGTATATTGTGTCAAAATCTACAATTTTTAATTAGTACTCTTTTTTTTTATTTAATGCTTTTGATTTTAGGTTTTTAATCGCCATTCACTTATCTTTGTTTAGGTATTCATACACGGCTTTAGGCAACAATCTTATAAGGTACAGGAATCGATTAGGCATAAAATTGAAGTTTTTGGGTAAATTTCTTTCATATTCTTCTTCTGCAATGTTTGATTACTACTCGTATTTGTTAGCTCCGTGTGTTTCTTTGACTTGAAATTTCGCTGGGCTCCGGTTGAAGATCTTTGTCTGGACTTCACACTCCTTGGTTATCCAGATTTCATTCTGAAACCATACAATGAAGATGTACTTATGCATCATTTTCTTTTCTTAATTTTTTGTATGTGATTGATGTTTAAAATATAAATTGGACATTTGAAAGTAAAATTGATGTTTAAAATTCTCAAAGGAATGCATAATTGTTATATGTAAATTGCATCAGTTGGTATGTTCATCAAATTGATAGTTATTTTTAGCGTTTATGGTTTAGCGTATGGGCCATTTTAAATCTGCTACAGATGCAGGTAGGATCATGTGTATGTGTGTGTGTTTAAAGATTTTTATCTTTTTAGGGTTTATGGTTTAGCGTATGCGCCATTTTAATTCTTCTACAAATGGAGGTAGAATCATGTGTATGTGTGTGTGTTCAAAGATTTTTATCTTTTTGATAGTTTAGTTTTGTATTATATTGTTGATGACTTAAACACCCCTAAACATTTTTTTAGGTGATGGTTTAATTTCAATGTATGGATGGGAAGCTGAATACCATACAGATCTCATTGACGAGGTATGGTTTCAACCCTTCAAAGATCTGATTGTTTTATATACTATGAAATGGGTAAATTTGTGTTTTGAAAGGATAAATATGGTATGAATTTTACAAGGATATAAATGAAAGTACGAACTAATAGGAACACATATATGAAATTGGCCCTTTACATAATGTTAGAGCAGTGTAAAATTTCATTTTCAGGGATAAACAACTTGATTTTTCCAGAGACATCACATGTCCATTAGGAGGTACGTTAATGACCCTTTAAATGTTATCGGTTCAATTTGATCTTTCTTTCACTTTAACCAAGATTTGAGAAAGGGATACAGATGTTCACGAGGAACGAACTAGGGCTGAGCATATCCAAAAAGGGAACCGAGGACTAGACCTGCAATTGCTTTAAGGTTTCGGGTGGCGTCGAAACCTCAGAAAGCGCTGTCTTGCTTCCTTGGATATAATCTCTAATGTGTTTAGTGTGAGACTCTTCCAACTTTAATGCCTTTTATCCAGGTAGTTGTTCGATTTTAGAAAATATAAAATTGTTTTATAAATGAGTCCTTTATATGCAGTAGATTTACCTTTTTTTTGCATGAGAAATAAAGAGAAGGGGGCTGCAATCCTAGCTCTTGGTGCTGTAGGTCCCCAAACCCGGGATGCCTCACTTGTTGGATTTACTCATTCACAAATAGTTCTTAAACTTGAATATCAAATAACGCAGCGAAAAACTTTCATTTAAACATGACAGTAACGTTGTCAAACATGCGGAAGCGTAAACATTGTCTAAAACATTAATTACATAACATAAACATAACGTAACAGGATGCCAGTCATCATATCAGTCGGGTAACTCTTCATCGCTTGCCAAGCATCACCGACCCTCCGTACCTGTCCTTAACCTGAATGTGCATATTAAAAGTCAGCTACGCTGGTGAGTTCTAGCTTTACATAAACCTTATCATAATCATCTTGCCAAGAACATAACATACATTTATTTAACAAAAGCATACGTAAAACATGCAATAACTTAACATCATCGTAACATCATAGCATAGCATCATAACATAAGTCAACATGAATCGAATCTGTGCCTTCTCGTAACCGTCAAGTCCATACTTCGTATACCAGCGGATGATCTTAAGGCTCGTTACCTCTAAGTTATCCGTCACCTAGGTCTCCTAAGGCTCGTTACCTCTAGGTAGACCATACGCATGTCTCCTAAGGCTCGTTACCTCTAAGAAGACTAAACATACCTTAGGCACTATTTCCCCGCAAGGAATAGTACCTTCCATCGGGATCCCGGTAATCCCATGGGTGACCGTCGTCACCCCATCCTCAACCAGTTGTACAACCGTTAGCCAGCCACAAAGGCCCCCCGTAAAGGTAAGGCCAATACATTCATACATACATACATGCCCTAGTTCCCGTAGGAATTTGTGGCAGATTCGTTCATTCGAGACTTTCACAAAACCTTTACCTCATTTTAGTTAAAGCATTTGTACGTTTTATTAAATAATGTTTCATTCATAAACCTTTCATAAACTTCGTTTGGCAAAACGTTTCATAACATCATCCTTCGTAAACATCGTTTCGTAAACCTCGTTTCGTAAACATCGTTTCGTATGTATGCACATTAGCCCAAAAATATTAATTAAAACATTTAAAGAAGGGCTCTAGAACTCACCTGAGATAAACACGGTCAAAGGTCTCTAAAAAAATCTTCTAACCTGTACGTACGCAACCTAGTCTTAGTTTTACATAAAACTCGTTACATTTTATCCCTTCATACCGTGAACCTAGGGTACTCGGTTTTCCTCTCGTGAACCTGGGAGTTCACGGCTCAAGGGGAGTTCTCGGGGGGCTTACCTGTGAACTTAGGCCCGAGAATCCTCTGCCGTGAACATGCCCTAGAATCCCAGCCGTGATCCCTTCTCGGGATCCCAGTTGTGAACCTTACCCAGGATCTCAGCCGTGAACCCTACCTGGAAATCCCAAAACCGTGAACCTTACCCGGGAATCTCAAAACCGTGAACCTTACCTGGGAATCCCAAAACCGTGAACCCTAACTGGGGATCCTAGTCGTGAACCTTCAGTTTTCACCCCCAAAACCCTAGTTTTGCATGGGTTCAGATCTGGATCGAGTGATTCGTCAAGTTTGGAACTTTTTACGTTCAAAAGGTGTATTTTTCCCTCGTGATTTCAGATCTATAATCCTTTTCTCGTTTGGTTCATAAAAACCCAACCTTTTACCAAAATACCCGAATAAACCCATTTCAAGGAAAACTTATAAAAACGAGAGTTTTATACCTCAAAATGACTCCTTCCTTTAGCAAAGCTTCTCTCGAGTAGTGTAGTGAGGTAGAGGATCGATCTTTACTTCAATCCCAAACTCTCTATGTATGATTTTCTCTCTCTAGAAATGGTGTGGAATTTGAAGGTGATTATGGAGAATGTGTGTGGAGGCTAGGGTTTAAACCCCTTTCCCCTTTCCCATCTCGGCCCATGGACACGGCCCAACTAGCAACCCCCAAGCCCTTATCCTTTTCGTACCCCTTTATTACCTCCTCATTCCGCTTATTGTTTCGTCGTTATTTTTGGGATGTTACAGGTGCCATAGCTGAGGGTTGCATTAACGGTATTTATCCTCATCTTTCAGAGGAATCTCATAATTTTTTATGATGCTATTGGTACTTTAGCAAATGCAGTCGATGAGGAATTGAACCAGGTAATGCATATAATGGCTCTGGGTCATTCTTTTATCTTTTACGGCTTCCCTGTTTCTTTTTTCCCTGTGCATTGAATTTAGTAATTTACAGAATTTGTTTACATTATGAACTTCATTGTGGAACTGAAGCCTTAAATACCTTGAAATTTTGATGCCACCACTAATTGCAAAGTGGCAACAACTTTCAAACTCATACAAAGACCTTTTCTCCCTTTTGGAGTGCTTTACATCCATAGCACAAGTACTAGGAGAATTAATCGGTTTATCGGTGTGCAGTTTTTTAGAATACATGCTTTCTATCAGTTTTATTCACATAGAATCATTGTTTTAAAATAAACTTTTTTCATTGCTTTTCAGGTAGATACCATCATCCACTAGAATGGACTGTACCAAACACAAACTTTAGCCTTAGCCTGATGGGCGTTCTTCTCCGTCCAGTAGGTATCTTTTAATCTTCAAAGCATTATTGTAAGATCTATCACTTAATTATCACTGATCTAGCCAAAGATGTCTATTATTTGATAAAACAAATGGTATTGATTTGTTTTCATAGTAGAGGTGACAAGATGAGCGAGTTTAGAAGTTGGTTAATAGGTTCAAATGTGGAAACTAGTTGTTTTTTATTTCGCGTGAAATGTTCCTGGTCCAGTAGGGCTGACCCGCAAATATTTCTGTCTATTCAAAACTTTTTATCTATTTAACCCTTAACAAATAACAATACCCAAACTGACCCATGTTGAATATGCCACCTCCATTGTTGAGTTCTAGCTTAATATGTAAAGTGGTGAAAATTAAGAAAGATCATATTAATTGTTGACTTTTTGGTTGATTACAGATTATTATTTTTTTGACCATGCCATATGTACTTGTAGTTTTTTATAATGAAACTTTGTTAGTGTTTTAATCTTGCTCCTCATGTTCAATGGTGCACCACTTCGTTCAACATGGTGCTCAAAAGGAGGTGTGTAAATTCAGGCCATCATGCATATATGATCATCCAATGGGAACACTAAGTTACAGCCCATCTGCATCTTCACTAGCAGATATGCCAGTCACACCCTACCCTGTGGCCTCTTACACAGTGACGAATCCAGAAATTTTCATTACGGGGTGCAAAATATGTGTCGGGTAAAATGAGTCGACTAAAGTTAACTAATTTAGGCATAGAATGATTATAGACATATAAAGAATGTTAGTAAGCGAGTTTTCATAATAAAATAAGTTATATTAAAAAATAAAACTAAACACATAAGATATTACTTAAACAAAATTAAACATAAAATATATATCTTAAGGAAAGAATTAACGAATACCTTACAAATAAAATATATAGCTTATTTTTATATACGTTTCGGTGTAAATTTCATTCGAAACAAAATTGAACGTAATAATGTACAAGTCATAAAATCACAAACGTTAAACATATGAGTCATCAAAGTAGTTTCAAGATTTCAATTTTTTCATAGTTTTTTTTGTTTTCCACTTACAACTTTTAAAATTTGACGCTTTATAAAATTTCGAATTTGACGTTGCGTCGTGCCAGCTTTTATCTACGTTTCTATGTGAATTTTTGTAACGTCATTTCTAAACCGATCATTTGTTGTAAACGTTTTTTTTAAACTGTTTGATTTTTTTAACCATGCAATGCATATCTCCAAATATACCGTTACGAAGTTCCTTTTTTTTATTTTATCTATGTTATCTGCCGCAATATGGTCCGTAAAAACAGTAAGTTGAATTTTTCTAAAGTTTCGAAATTGACATTGAGACGTACCTATTTTTATTTATGCTTCAACGTGAATTTTCGTAACATTCTTTTTAAACAAACTAGTTGTTTTAAACGTTTTTTTAAACCTCCTGACCCCCATCTCAAACACACCATTGCAACATTTTTTATCTACTTTTAAACCGACCCGTCGTAATGTGCGGCCGGCATGCTTATTTTTATTTACGTTTCAATGTAAAAAAAATTTCGAATAATTTCACTTTCGTATACAACGTGGTAACTTTTTCGTTACTATCGAATACACCGTTGCAACATGTTTTTTTTAATGTTACTTAAAATGTACCGTCACGATTTTGTTATTTTTATCAACGTTTTGAACCCGTCGCGAAGCGCGGTTGATAACCCACTAGTTTATTTATACAATGAAGTTTTTTATTTAAAAAATAAATATAAGTGGGCGAGAGTTGGGGTACCAACCATTTTAGTTCAACCACCCGTGGTCCCCTATATGCCTCATGTAACCATATAAGATTTTTATCCCCAAAATTGACATTTTTTTTGTATAGAGGCATATGAGGCGTATAGCGAGATTTTTATCCCCAAAATTGGCATTTTTTGTTTTCATAGGCCTATTACGTGAAGTATAGGCTTATACGACAAGTATACAATTTTTTTTAATAATACCAATATTTTTATACAATATTTTTGGTTTTAGATATAATTTTGTTAATTGAATTTGTTAACTTTAAATAAATAAATATTTTTGTAAAATAATAAATTTATTGATTAATCGAAACTAAACTGTCGTATGATACATAACCAACCAAATAAACTAAATATTGTAAACAAACATCAAATATATAAACAACCAAAACTATACATATATATAACATCAGTGTACACATGTAAAAAAAGTACAACTGAATGTGAAATACAAAAAACAGCAAACCGGGCCAGGAGCCTAACCTGCCAGGCTAGAATCCGGATTTTGTTATGGAGGTGGTAGTGGTGGAGGCTCGATACTGACGGCTCTAGACCTATCGATCTCGCAGTCAACCAACCACATAAGTATGTACTCGACCCGGTCAACCAATCGAGTATGAAGCCAAGACTCCTGAGCAAGCCCGTCGAGCAAAGCCTGTGTGGCTGTAGGCAGCCTCACAACTCGTTGGACATGGCGAGAATGTTGAGGCGGCTGCTCAAGTGCATCCGACAGTGATATATCATGCACCACCATGCCCTTCTGTATTGGCACCGACATCAACAAGATCTCAGGCAACGACTGCAGTCTAAAAAGATGGTCGTCCCTGGTGCGAAATTGAAGGCCGACGCTAGGGAAATAGAACATGAATAAAGACATCTTGTAGAAGGTACATCGTACTCTATCGTCACGTGTAGGCCTATACGAGACGTATAAGGTACGTTTTATCTTATACAATATGTGTTTTATTAGAAATTGAGAAAGTTATCCGGTACAGAAGTATGCGAAGTTTATAAAGGGTGTCAAGTTATGGATATCGTGACCCTAAAATAAACTCTGCTAAGTGTCACGACCCGCCTAACTTCAGGTCGCAACACTCGACTCCCAGGAGATTCTGAGCCAATTTGGAAGCCACGAGGGCTGGCCAGAAAAGCCCGGATCAGCCTATAAATTTCCGGACCAGCAAAACATCTTTAAAAGAGTCTAAAACAGCCTTGAAAGGCCTTAAAAGTGCTAAACAAATCTGCCCAAAATTGCAGCCCCAGAAGCTTCCGAATCATGCTTGAAAGACCAAGAAAAGAGTTAGAACATGGTAGAAAATTCTGGATCAAAGAGGGTTGATTAGAACTCTCTAGATCAGCCCTAAATGCTCATAAAACCCAAAATATTTGAGTAGATCTCTCTAGATATATGGAGTACTTTCTTATATAGAAATCTCTAAAGTTAGAAGCATCTGGAACCAACAAACTAACTACTATAAATAGGTTGTGTTGGTCTCATTTGTAATCACCCAACATTTGTACAAGTCTTTGTAGAGTACTTGAAAAAGCTACTTTGTAATCACTCTTCCAACAATAATAGTGATCGTTTGTATTTTAAGCTTACGTTTCCGCTCGAGTTGCTAAGAATCATTATCAAAGAAGGATCAAAGGCTGAACGAGTCTAAATGTTACACGTGAGTTGAAAAGAATCACTCCATGACATAAGTGTCACATCAGGAACGTGGTATTCATTTAAAAAAATTGTTAGTGGATTTGTGTGTGCCACTACTTTACTTGAGGATAAATGAACAAGATGATATTCGAGTATTTGACCTTTTGAAGCCAACAATTAAAGGGAAAATCACCAACCATGTAAAAATGACCCAATTTTTTTCTTAAAAATGTACATTGTTTTTTTTTTATTATTTTTTTTCTAAAGGAAAACACATTCAAAATAGCCGATTAAATAACGTCACACAAAGTTAATCGACTAGTTTACGTCTTGTAGGTTAGATTTTAGCCGACACAAATAATTTGAAAAAGTTCAATAGGGTCCATTAAAAAAAATCAATAAAAAATGTCACGTAGCCTACATGATAGATTCCAGTCTCAAGGCTACATTTAGTCGACGAATGGATTTCAGCCGCCATCTTTATCCTCGCTGGATTTAAGCTAAAATCTTTATATCATGGCTAGATATCAGCCGACATTTTTGTACACAGGGTATATGTTTTGATTGGTATTTGCTGGACCCTATGTACATTTCCAATTTTTTTGTGTGCCGGCTAAAATCAAGCCTCTAGATTGAAATGTAGCCGACTAAACTTATGTTACATTTTCTGTTTGGTTACCTATAGATTATGTGTGATGCACAGAATTATCGAATTATTGAATACTGACACTCTAGGCAAATCTGACATCGACCGTGGATAGGAGAGATCCTTGGTTCATAAGTAAAGCTCATGCCTCTTACATCAACAACACGTTTTGGGGCTTAATGTAGTGGATGAGAGGAGAACTCCATAGTTAAGCGTGCTCTGGTGAGAGTAATCCAGGGATGGGTGACCCCCTAGGAAAGTTTCACCCGAGCAACAAAAAACAAATCCGTGAGCTCTTAGAGGGCAAAGCGGACAATATTGTTGATACGAGAGGCCGGATGTTACAAATGGTATCAGTGGTATCAGAGTCACTCCTTTGTCGTTCGGGATGATGGGGCAAACCTCATCGAGGACGATGAGTCCCTGGGGGGTGAATTGTGACACATTGAATTACCGAATTATTGAATATTGACACCCTAGGCAAATCCCACATCGGCCGTGGACATGAGAGATCCTTGGTTCATAAGTAAAGCTCCTGCCTCTTACATCAACAACATGTTTTAGGGCTTAATGTAGTGGATGAGAGGAGTACTCCACAGTTAAACGTGCTCGGGTGGGAGTAATCTAGGGATGGGTTGTGAAGTTTTCACCCGGGCAACCAAAAACAAATCCGTGAGCTCTTAAGGGGCAAAACGAACAATATTGTTGGTACGAGATGTCGGATGTTACATTATGTTTATTTTGGAGTAGATTAAAATCAACGAATTTAAAAAAAAAAAAATCAAAATGTTTATTCTCGTGAGTCTTGCACGATTAAAAGGAACCTATACCGTCTCTCTCTCTCTATCTCTCTCTCTTTAGTGTTACTTCCCATCAACTTTCAGCATGTCTCCACAAGCAAGCAACTATGAAAACACTAAAAAATTTTGGATTACTTATTTTTATATTTTAATTGTCTATTGTACTATTTGTTCCTTTTCACAAGTTTTTTCATGTATTTTAAAAAATGTAAACTTAGCAAAATAATCATGTGTCTATCTGTAACATTTATTTTTAGTATACACTTCATATATACATCATCTTTGTGGTCCAACCAGAAAGCGCCACATCTCCTTGGGCTTAGCCGCTCATTTTTTGCACTGAAACTCATAAAATTTTCCAGGGACTCACTTTCTGACCAATTAGAGTTTGACACGTCACTTGTAGGCTAAATTAGCCTACCATTCAAAGTCATTTAGCCGACCGAACTTTCTGGTAAATAGCCGCCGCCGCTTTTGGACTAATTAGCCTACAAGTGACATGTGTCAAACTCTGATTGGTTAGAAAATAAGTCTCTTTTAATTTTATGGGTTTCCATACAAAAAAGGGGCGGCGAAAGCTGATATGACGCGTTCTGATTAGACCACAGAGGTGTTATATATGAAGTGTACATCAAAAGTAAATATTATTTTAAAAATTTTGTGATTAAATATGTTTATTTTAGTAATTTTTCATTGTTATAAACTACTGAACTTAACAAAGTTTATAATGTGAGCCCGAGTCACCCAACAAGATATACAACTTGCCTGTCAATTCCCACGTTAGGTAAGATAATATAATTGCTTAAAACCCTGCTTTTCATCTCATTGTAAACGTGGCTCAACGGTGAACACAATCTCCTGACTCTCTGCATGCTTGTATTTATATGCAATAATGTAAATCCCTAATATTCAATTCATAAAAGAAGATTGATCATCCGCCATGGAATATGCTCTAACAACTGCCTCCATTGTTGCTCCACCTTCGCTTATCAAAGCACACCTGTCCAAACCCATTTTCAGTCTTTCATTCACTCACAAAATACCCAAATCACCCTTACCCAACTTAACCCAATTTCCAAAATTCAAATTCACAAGGTTTACTGCCATTTCTCCAACTGTTTCAACAGCCCCACCCGGAGAAGAAACCGATGAGAAATTTGACTGGTTTTCTAACTGGTATGCACTCATGCCTGTGTGTGATTTGGACAAGAGAGCTCCCCTTGGGAAGAAGGTGTTGGGTCTTGATGTTGTGGTGTGGTGGGATAGGAATGAGAATGCATGGAAGGTGTTTGAGGATCGTTGTCCACATAGATTGGCTCCGCTTTCTGAAGGGAGGATCGATCCATCGGGTAGGTTGCAGTGTGTGTACCATGGTTGGTGCTTTGGTGGCTCCGGTGACTGCAAGTTAATTCCTCAAGCTCCCCTTGATGGTCCTCCGGTAAGTTGGATTTAGGGTTTACTGGCTTGACTATATAAAAAAATAAGTTGTCGTTTCCAATTTTTAGGATTCAAGTGCGTTTAGTTTTCATGTTTTGATATAGAACAAAAAATTAGTATACTAAGAATTTTCTTTTTAGTAAAACTCACTCTAGCTTTAATATATGTGAAAGTGTGATTTTAAGAAACTAATACTAAAAATGTGCATCATGATATTTTCATGCGTTAAGATTAAAAAAAAAACTTTTATTTTTATAAAAAGAGCCTTGGTTTTATAGTTTGCTTTGGGCACCAAAAAAAGGTTGAGCCGACCTTGGTGAATCTTCTTTCGAACAATTTCATAATAATAAAATAGATGCAGGTTCATTCTTTCCCGAAAGCGTGTGTTGGTGTGTATCCAAGCACCGTGCAAAATGGAATTGTTTGGTTTTGGCCCAACACTGATCCACAATATAAAGATATCCTCACAAAGAAGAATCCACCATACATCCCTGAACTTGATGATCCTTCGTATGACTTCCAAATGTTCAACAGAGATATAGCATACGGGTATGAAACTATGAACACTCTAACTTGACGTTTGGCGTTTGAATCTTAAAAACAGTGTTTGTCATTGTTTTTTACTTTACACTTTTTCTAGAAGTGTTTTAATAAACATAAGTTTGTTTCATTGTTTTTACCTGGGTTAATTTTTATAAGAGAAAATAAAAGAAACCCATGTTTATAAAAACACTTTTAAAAAAAATTACAAAGTAAATACGTAAACAAAAAACAATTTTCTAGATTCAAACAAAAAAAAAATGAAAAACAAATCGTATGATTTCTACAAAATCATCATAAAACTCATGGGTTTTGTTGATCAAGAGGGTTACATTTATAGGTATGAAATCCTGATTGAAAATCTCATGGACCCTTCTCATGTTCCATATGCGCATCACGGGATAATGAGGATCGCACCAGAGCCCAGATAAGTATTCATGCAATCAAACAATTCTTAATTTTTTCTTGTCTTGATAATCACCCGCCTAACACAAGTTTCCTGCACTGTTAAGGTTGATCGAGAAGGGGGTTCACCTATTGATATAAACATACGTAAAATACATAAAAATGGTTTCACTGCAATCGACGATCAAGGTCGTATATGGGACTTTGTTTCTCCTTGTTTGTTACAAGGTAGTCTCACAATCAAGGAAAATCCGAATAAAAAACAGGTATAAATCTACTTTTGTTAGTAGCGGTGTAAATGGGTCATGTTCGTGAGCTGGATATTTATTTGGATTGGCACGAACAACACCTGCCACTACTAGAAAACATGTATATTTTCTACAAAATTTTTCGACAAGTTACCAACAAAAGAAAATTTCCCACAACTCAGCGGCAACTTTCCAACAAAAAACAAAAACAAAAAAGTAACCATAAGATTTCCTACAATTTTCCTACAAATTTGTTAAATAAGTTAACTTATTTATTTAATATAATTGTCGGAAATTACATACGAAAGGCTTTTGTCGCTAATTCGTCGGGACTTTGTCGGAAAAAAACATTTCCTATGGGTTTTTTCCAATAAACACTTTTTGTCGGAAACTTATCGCAAATGGCCAATTCCAACAATTTTCCTATAAAATCTGCTGTCGCAAATTTTTCAGTTTTTTGGTAGTGTATTTAGGGTTTAGGTTCATGTGTTTCATATTGTACTTGGCACTTCATTCCTTTAATTTGATTGATTCAGGGAGAGTTAGCACAAAAGCCGCCTCGAAAAGATCTTTTTATCTTTTTTTTGTGTCCCAGTGAGCCCTTGTAATAGCAGATTGATAATTGCTGCACCAAGAAACTTTAGTGTTTGGATGGATCCATTGGTTTCAAGATGGATGCACCATATTATGCAGAATTTGGTTATTGATTCAGACTTGTATCTTCTTCGGGTTCAGGTAAAACTATCCTAATCCTGATTGTGATTTGGTTATTAGATTTTTTTTTAATAATTATGCAACATTTAGGAGGATAAACTGATGAAGGCAGGCCCTTCAAATTGGCAAAAAGTCTGTTTTGTGCCAACCAAAGCAGATGCTAACGTGGTGGCATTTAGAAAGTGGCTAAAGAAATATACAGGTGCTCAAATCGATTGGGGAACCAACATAAATGGATCTCTTCCACCCATCCCTCTTAGAGAACAACTCATGGACAGGTTATTTGCATAAATCTACACCACATTCACTATCAAAAAACTGAAAATTTTGCATAGCAAATTTTGTAGGAAATTTGTCGGAATTGACCGTTAGCGACAAGTTTCCGACAAAAAGTGATGGTTGGAAAAAACCCAGTAGAAAATGTTTTTTCTGACAAAGTCCCGACTAATTTTCCGATGAATTAGCAACAAAAGCCTTTCTTGGGTAATTTCTGACGATTATATTAAAGAAATAAGTTAACTTATTTAATAAATTTGTCGAAAAATTGTAGGAAATCTTATGGTTACTTTTTTGTTTTTGTTTTGTCGGAAAGTTGTCGCTATACTTGTGGAAATTTCTTTTGTTCTTAATTTGTCAAAAACTTTTGTAGAAAATTTACATGTTTTTTTAGTAGTGATTGTGGCTTATTTGATTTTTAACTATTTTGTGTATTTAGGTATTGGAGCCATGTGGTGAATTGTAGCAGCTGCACCGGTGCATATAAAGGTTTAAATGCACTCCATATTTCTCTTCAGATGTTTTCAGTTGCTTCTGTGGCTATAATGGCTGCAACCAAACCGGGGATGAAATTAGTTGCCGCAAGAAATACACTCTTAGTTGCTGCGATTTTGTGCTTTGTGGGATCAAAATGGTTGTCCCACTTCATTTACAAAAACTTCCATTTTCATGACTATAATCACGCCTTTAAATAAGCGTATTGTTATATATCATCAATAAAATTCTTTCAGAGTGATTATTTATTTATGTATATAAGGTTTGAAGTTTCATATTAAAATATGACAAGTATCCTCTTAATTATTTGTTAAGTAGATAGTATAGATATGTGAGATTATATTAAACTCATTATTAACTTGTGAGGCATGGTGTAAAATTTATTGGGTCAATAACGTGTAACACCACATGTAAATGTGAACCAAATTGATATGTATGTGATCTAATAAGTGGTATATATATATGGATTATTTGGTGAATAATAGGATTTGTTGAATAATAATTTTTTTAAATTAAATTATGGTAATTTGATCACAATGGAGACCGATCTATGGGGAGAGACTAAAACACAATAGAGTATGTGATGTATTAATGAGGATTTAATATATTCTGGCAAGGATTTAATCACATTGAAGGAAACGATGGACATCTTCAAACACCCTAGACTACAAACAAAGTCTTGATAGATTAAAATCGAAAATTGATCGATTACTCAAGTTTAAAGAAGAAAAACTAAAAAAACCCTTGATATGAGATACCTCGCGATGATCATCGACCATTTGATGGGAATAGATCGTGAACTCATGAAAAAGAGGAAAGAAGAAATTGGGAACAAATATCGCTCGTCAAATTTTTAGTTATTTTTTATTATTATTTCACAAAAGTAATTTTTTTATAATGTATTTTTTTTATTAGTTTGAAAAGTAAGTATTTTATATTCTATTAATTTTATTTTATGAAATTACTTTTTTTTTTTGTAAATTTAACTATTTAAATAATAATTAGTTAATTATTAAAATTTTAATGCTGATGGTGAAACCAAGACACCTTAATGATTCTATTTAGTGATTGTAATCCTTCTGAAGTGACACTACTGTGGTGGACGTTGTTTATTTTTTAGTGATTCAATTACACATAAATTTGTAGTTATAAAAATTGTGTTACAATTTTTTTTGTGTGTATTTTTTTCCTTTTGCTTAAAATCAATGAAGTAGTTTGTTAACACCTACCATTTTATGATTAATACAAAAGCAATTTAGGAAAATGGTTTTGGTAAAACTTGCCCATCAATATACTTATTATATGATAATAATAGTGAAGTATTCAAACTCACAACTTTCCTTTCTCGACTTTGGGGGAATCCAAATTCTTGCCGATGTGAAGCGAGTGGACGTATGGATATGTTGTCTTCAATCTACCATTGAGTTTTAGTCGTTAAAGTAATGATTTTCACCCTCCACTATGTCTCAAAAATAATGATTTGCAATACTTGTAAGCCATAGAGTGGGAAATGAGTTCACTCGACACTAACCAATTTCACGTCTCATATATAACGTTTAATATGAATATTTCGAGCAACACTATTGTTTTTTTACGATTGACTGACACCATTGGTTTATAAAAAATATATATTAACCCCATTGACATGAAAAAAACTATATATAATTTTTACCAAAAAAGGGTTTTCTCAACGTTTTACATATTAAAAAAAACTACCTTAGACCTTGTATAATATACACGGGTGAAAAACATCAATACATAAATTTTTAAATTTTATTTATGTATTTTACAGGTGTAAAAATGTATTACTGTATACTATAGATGTAAAACAAAATTCAAAATATGTAAAAAATAATATATAATTGGGTTTCGGAAATACGTCAATTACTATTCAATGTAATTTGACATGCATTTACTATTTGATTGAAAATAAAAATTACATAATTAGATTTCAAAGTTTTTTTTATAATAAAAAATAATTTAAAATAAATATGTTTTATTAGTATAATTAGTAATTTATTAAAAGATATGGGTGCATTTAATAAGAGAGAGAGGCGAAAAATATTGATGAGATTGAATATTGTGGCGACACGTGACATATAAAAACTTTTATTTATTATATAGTATAGATTTATAGTTTTAAAATTAAGTCAAATTACTTGATTTTTAATAGTGGGCTATAGATCATTAAAGACCGATGTTTTTTTTTTAATTTTTAACACAATAAGAGAATAACCATTATAAAATCATGTCAAATATTTAACCTAAATAAAAAAAGATCGCTTAAACTGACTTTCTTAAACGATTGATTGTATTTTTAATATGTGTTTTTTCAATTACATTGCACTTCTATTATGATATTGGCTTTTATTATGTGAGTAGGTTAAAATCCCGTGTATTACACGGGTTGATAAAATATAATATTATATATTTAGTAATAAAAATTTTGTATTTAAAAAACCCGTGTATTACACGGATTGATAAAATATAACGTTAGATACTTAGTAATAAAACGTTTATATCTTTAAAAACCCGTATATTACACTGTTTGAATATATTAACTTCTATTTAATATAATTTGACTTGCATCACTTTTTAGTTAGAAAAAATAGTTACATAATTAAATATTAAAGTTTTTTAAAATAAGATATAATTTAAAATAAATGGGTTTTATTAGTATAATTAATATTTTTCTTTAAATATAAATCATTATTAAAAAAAGATAGGTGTATTTAATAAGAGAAAGATGTGAGAAAAAAGTGTGAGATTGAATGTGAAAGTAACAAGTTGCAAAAAAATTAGTTTTTATTAGAATAAGGATTCGACCAGATTGGATCCGAATATTTTGACTTAGTTATTATATACCCAAGTATCCAAAAAATGACACCATATGAAAAATTCCTAACTACACCATTGCTTGTAAAGTATATAACCCAACCATACCACGTAAATTATGTGTTTTGTAAACATTACCAAACAAGATTTATCTTTGGTTGGAATATCATTACGTTGAAATAAATGTATAAAATAATGTGGTAACATTAACTTTTAATTCAACCCTACAGGGGAGGTGGTTGGCCATCGTTTGTCTGGCATTTTTGTATCTAACGTATTGGTAGAATTTCATTCAAGGTGGTGAGAGCTTTTGAGGTGTAAAAAAACCGATTTGAGCCCGTCAATCGGTTTAAAATCCGACCCGAGTGTAAGACAAAACTGGTTTGAGTTAAATCGGTCTGGAACCCGGCCCAACCTGTAGGTTTACCATAGGTTTGTAAAACTTTTTTGGACGCCGGTTTGAAACCCGACCCTAGTCGGTTTGTATAGTAAAACCGGTTTCGAATGTTAATATAGCCGTTAATACAACCGTTGGAGTCTTTTTTGACCTTTTTTTGCAATTTATTTTTACCATGTTGCTCCTCTTATTTTTGTAACATATTTCAATTTATATTTTTGTAATTTTTAAAATACTTGGTAAAAATTCGAAGTTTATTTTTATTATTTTGTTAATTAAATTGGAAAAAATAAAAAAAACCGGTTTAACCTGAACCGGTTTGGCCTCAATCAGACCCAAACCGCATCGGACAGGTTCAACTCCTTCCACTTCTCAAACCGGTTTGGGTTTTAACCCGGTGTTGACCAAATTTGAGCAAACCGGTTCGGTTACCAAACTGGGTTGTACATCTTTAGGTCAAGTCTTATTATAGGTAAAGTGGTGTAGTTTAGGAGTAGATTAGTGGATTTAATGTAAAAAAAAACTAAAAGTTCAAATAGGCCTTCATTGTATACCTAAAATTAGGCTTCTAGTTCATTTGGAGAAGCAAACAGAGACCGTTTTTTTTTTACCTAAAACCGGTTCTAATTCTCATTTGGTGCCACTTTTTTTTGGGGACAAATCCCGGTTTTTTAACCAAGAAACCGTGTTCTAGAATCTTTAAAACCGTGCTATATTGAGTGGAAGTAGCTCACTTTTTTTTTAAAACAGACACCAAGAAATTATTAGGATATATATATTATGTAAATCGGGCCCAACTATCACACAAATCCGGATCAAACCCTTAACCCAGTAGGAAACCCATAACTAGAAAAAACCATTTGTTAAACCCAAATAATTGTTTCAGGTGAGACTCGAACTAAGACCTTCAGCTCACGTACTAGTGTCACTTAATTAACTTTCATGGCCTATGCATATAGACTAACATGAATTTGTTTAAAAACACAAAGTATGCCCATATAGGGGTGTTCATCGGTTCGGTTAATAGTTTGTTTGATTTATTCGATTCGGTTTGTTCGGTTTTGAAAATTTTTAACCCTTATCCGTTAACCTAACCGAATCGAATTGGAAACTTTTCTAACATAACCGAATTCAACCGAATAAACCGATTTCAAAAGGAAAGTATATCCGAATTCACCGAATAAATCGAATAAACCGAACCAAATTGGAAATATGTCTAAACAAACAAACCGAATTAAAAAAAAAGGTATATCCGTTGACCGAACCAAAAAACTGAATTCGCAATTCGGATACGGTTAATAACCGAACCGAAAACCGAATTCACAATTCGGTTCGGTGTTTCCGGTTATGGATACGATTCGGATTTCGGTTTTCTTCGGTTTTTGGTTTTCTTGCACACCCCTATGCCCATACATACATGCTTAAAACTAGTATACCATATTACATGTATCATTTGTTCATAAACCCAATTCTTTTAAGAGAATACTTCTTTTCATTTTCCTTAAGCGAGTCATTGAAATAGTTAATTATGGTCATTCAATTTTCTTAAGCTGAGTCATTGAAATTTTTAAAAACTTTTAATGTCTGTTGTTTTACCATCAAACGACCTTCAGGGGAAAATATGTGTTATTCCAAATACTAAAATGATTGTACTTTTGTTAATATATATGCAGTGTTTTGAAACCCGGATCGGACCGAGAACCGGAGGCCTAGCCGATCCGGTTAGGTGTGTTGAAACGGTACTGCAGCGACCGGTGGTCGAATCGGTTGGGGTTTTCTAATATATTTTAAGTCTTTTGTATTCGTATTTCGTAGCTAATTGTTAGTTTAAGATTATTAGGATTAACTTGTGAGTGGTTTTTGAATAATTAATGGTTGTTTGTGTTGTGCAACAACAACCTATTAGCATCTAATATGTAAAGGAATCAAATATATGAAAATATATTATATAGATTATAGAAAGAAAGAGAGAATGGAGAATGGAAGAAATCATTCTTATTGATGTGTCATATCAAATACAAGAAGCCACTATTTATAGGGCTATAAGATTAATACAAACATAATGACAAATGAATAGTCACTTTGAAGTTACAAAGTGGTATTGATAACCATATTGAATAATATTTATAACACTCCCCCTTGGTTATCAATTTAATACGATTGAGGATGCTGCCTCGTTAAAAGCCTTGCTAGGAAAACCTAGTGGGACAAAACCATAACTAAGGGAAAACGAGTGCAGCGCGTATTACTGCCCCTGATTTATATAACCTTCAATTGATGGATTTTGATCTTCTATGGGAGTTGCTAAAAATATTGTAGTCAATGATTTGTCGCTTGATCTTTTAATGTGCAATTCTTTATGTCGAACAATGATATGTTTTCTTCATATAAGACTTCTATTGTCTCCTCCCATAAACAAGTAACACAAGATTAATGATCGTGTTGTGTTACATTCCCTGCATGTACAAAACTAACCAAACTTGTTTTGATGAGTTAGTAAAATATTTTCAGTACATTTAGTACCTTCATGGTTATTTGTTTTACCCATTCTAATGTCTCATTTTCGAACATGGGCTAGCACGAAACAAAATGTATCAGTTGAACTTAGTTATTGTACTTATGGACAACACATTTCTCATTCTTTGATAAGAGATTATAAGAGACAATGATTGTATAATATTTAACGTACTTAGATGGTAAGCTTTATCCATATTAAATGTTCCAACATCTTCTAGATGTATTTGATTAATGGATAAAATTATCATTATATAAATGTTCGACATGCCGAACAAGACATAAATTGTAATACCATCTTTCATTTCAGGTTCGTTCTTGAACTAATTGAATTCTTTTCAATCTCTCCGGGAGATATAATTATATCATTAACATATACTATAATGCTTGTAAACCTCATATTGTTCTTTTAATAGAAACACATGGACCAATTATATCATATATTTATCTCTTTTCGAGATAATCACCGTGTCGACTATACGCATTCGACATGACTATTTTGTCCATATAACTTCATATGATATATTTCTTAAGGTTTTGTTATCAATGATTATTTATGTTCATACACTCATCAAGAGTTTTAACACATAAACTTCCTCGTTTATCATATCAATTTCTATATCATATGTCAAGAAATTGTTTCATTTCCAAAATCTTTATTGTATCATTTCATAGTTTCGTACTCAAAATTACATCATTAAGATGTTTCAAATATTCTTTTTAAGCACTCAATCTATATCTATATCTATACTACTATATAATGCATATAAGGAGGATTATGTTGTAATTTAACCAAAAAATTAAGACACATAAAACAAAATTTATTACATAATGTACATATTATCAATACATCAAATATGTTTTAATTACTTTCTAACCCCTAAGCCAATACTCACCATTTCTAAGCATAAGATACAACAGTTTAAAGCAATTAAAACACTATGTTAATGCAATTAATATGTGCAACTCCCCACTCCCCTCAATTTCTCTCCACACTTCTAACTAGAGGTGCACAAAAAAACCGGTTTTTTTTTTACCCGGTCCAAACCGGCAAACCGGTTTGGGTTAGCCTAAAACCGCCGGTTTGAAGCTTTCTGGGTGTAATCGGGTAGGGGACCGGTTTGTGTGAACCGGTTCGATAAACCGGTTTTTAAACCGGTTTTGGTGTTGAAAAAACTAGCCGTTGGGGTCGATTTTAGCCATTTCTTTTTGCCTTTTTTCACCTCTAATTCACTATAAATAGGTGGGGGGTGTTTAGGTTTGATCACACCTCTTTCTACACTCTCTAATCTCTAAAACCACTCTTTAAACGCTCAAAAACGCTCTCTCTAAACTCTAAAAAAAAGCATGGCAAGTTTTGGTGTTGGTGGTTCCTCAAACGAAGTTACCGTTGTGGAAATTCGAGCAACAACTAGAAATCCGACAATTTGGTGCAATTACGATCTATGTTTGTTGTCAAACGGGAAGGAACGTGCTCGGTGCAAGATGTGTGGTGCGTTTTTGGGGAAAGATTCAAACACTAGTTTGAAAACGCATATGGAAAAATCTTGCCCGTCCTTGAAGGGAATTCCAAGTGAAGGTCAAGTGTCGATGACAAGCGAATGAGGAATTTGGAACTTTGATCCAAATATTGTTCGAGATCTAATGGCGAGGTTAGTGATTCAAGAAGGATTGCCGTTCAACCACTTTGACAATCCGCGCTTGACAAGGATGATTCAAGAGACACTCCAACCACGTTATCATCAAGTAAGTCGCACAACCCTTAGACGAGATTGTATAAAAATGTGGAAAAAAGCAAAAAAAGAATTAATTTTGGGTTTTAAAAATTTGGAAACCGGTGTAAACTTAACCACCGATGTTTGGTCGGCTCAACATGGTATTCCCGATTCGTACCTTTGCGTTACCGCGCATTGGGTTGATCCCAATACGTGGCAAATGATGAAGCGTACAATCACGTTTAACTTGTTTGAATATCCACACACCGGCGAAAATTTATTTTATATATTGGATGGTGTTATAACTTGTGCCGCCGCGTTAAACCCTACAATAAATGTTTACGGGGTTGAAACTTTGATTGATAGAATTACTTACGCTTTGAATTTGGATAGTGAAGACATCCATTTTGCACAAGTCACAAAAGCATATTTTAACAAATGTTTCCAAGATTTATTTGATGTTTATTTACATAAACATGGTACAACTCCGACTCCACATGATACAATAGGTACATCATCAAGTGGTAGCTCGAGAGATGTTAATTTGAATTTATATAACGAAATGTTAAATGAATTTAGTAAACGGGCTCGAGGTACCACCCTGAGTAGCGAACTCGGAAGGTATATTGGCACAAACTTTTTAGCGTTTATGCCTCCTACCGTTTTTGAGGAGTTTGATATTTTGGCTTGGTGGGAAAAAAACGAAGTTTCGTTTCCGATTCTTTCCGCCATGGCCCGTGATGTACTAATCGTCCAAGCTTCCACGGTAGCTTCGGAATCTGTGTTTTCTTTTAGTGAGGGTCTTATCGATACGAAGGACTAGACTCACCCCCTAGCGATGGAAATGTGCATTTGCTTGAAGGACCATTTGGATGCGATGGATAGGATACAAGACCAAACTTCTCTCGAAGACGGAATTCAAGCCGAAGAAATCATACACAACAACGAGGTTGATCTTGAAATATCCGAACCAGTCACCGATGAAGAACTAGCCGAAGATGCAAGGCTACGAAGCTCCAGTTCCGAAGACAACGCACAAGAATAATCAATCAATATTCCAAAAAATAAAAATATATATTGTCAATTGTAATGTTTTAGAATTTTATAATTTTATCTTGTCATGTTTTTTAATTTTCGAACTTTCCAAATATTAATAAACGTTGAACTTTATGTTTTATATTTGTTATATTTTTTTTTTGATTTTATATTAAAAATATAAAATTTATTTGAATATTTTTTTTAATAAAAACCGGTTTAAACCGGTTTTTAGGGCAAAGCGGTTTGTAACAAACCCTAACCGGTTTGACCAGTTAGACATTTTTCACCTCCGAAATCGGTTTAACCCGAACCGGTTTAGGGCCAAACCTGTTTTGACTTTTCGTTGACCATACCGGTTTGATTCGGGTGAGGTTGAACCGGTTTGAGTTAAAAAACCTATTTGTGCACCACTAAGTTCTAACTGATAATTTACTCATCGAGAAGTTACAGAGGAAAGGTCGCCAACGAGGTCACAGATTGCTATTTGGCGGTGGGGGGAATGGCTAGGGTTGAAGCCCATCTAAGCGACGACGATACCTACCTGTGGTGTTCCATCGACGACGACGGCGGCTAGGGTTGAAGCCGATCTAAGCTACGACGACGACGGCTAGGTATGAATCTGACGTTTCTGATTTGATATCACATCGTATGTGATTTCAGGTATGAATCTAACGTTTCCGATTTGGTTTCCAACTGAGCTAAAAACTATTAAAGTTTTTGTTTCGAATTCTTATTTTGTTTCTGTGTGAATCAGAATGTTCAGAGATTTTAAAATTAATCGGCGGAGTTCTGGTAAAAGCCCTAATTTAGAGCGAACATGTGTTATTCATTATGTAAGTTTGATTATGATGTTGATTTAAGTTCAAATAATTTGATGCTATTGGAACCTTAGGTGTACTGTTTTCATCCTTATCGCATATTCATGTTTTTAGACCTTAGTTGACTTAGTTTGGTTAATTATTCAAATGATTTTCTGTCATAATGCTTCCATAAGACAATCTATTTGTTATTTATCTGTTTAATAATTCAAACGTGACATTATTTGAACATTTACTCGTTTCTTGTATCAATGCTTCCCATAGGATAATCTGCATGTCACCTACTGGAAGCCAGATATGCTGGAGGAGGTATCACGACCGCGGGAATCACATTCTTATCAAGGTATGAAGATTTGTTATATCTATGATTTCAATGTTACAAATGCGTAAATCCCTAAATTTTTCAGCCCCATGAATTTGAGCTCTTTCATTTGGAGTTAATATTTATTAAAATTCTAAAGCAGGTACACAGATTTTGACCTGATTTCATGAGTTTGTGATGCAAAAGAAAGAAGGTGATACTTCAGATCTTGTAAAAACGATAGTTTAATTCTTACTACAGTTGCATATTACATGTTATGAAACCTTCACTTTCAATGTATTGAATTTCAGGTTAAATAATGAACAAAGGTCAGCTATTGCAGACTAATTGCGGTTAATAATGCAAGGACAAGTTTTTGCTTCAGAGTGCAGTTGCAAGTCCGGGAGCCACCACTAATGATATTACTCCAGAATTGGTAAGTTTTAAGTTATAAAGAGTTTTGATGTCATGAATGGGATTTTAAGGTTTAAACATCTCTTTTTGCAACGGTTAAATTGAAAGTTAGTTAAGTCCCCCCCCCCCCCCCCCGCGCCACCTTCACCCGTACGAGAAGGATGGTTTTTGTGTTGGTTTTCATTCAGATTTTTCGGTATGTGGTTTTGATAATTGGATTGATTCGTGCATGTGTGGTGAAATTTGCTTTTAGTTTTCTTGAATTTGTTTCTTAAATTTGTTACTTATAGTTATTCTGGTTTCAATTATGCATTTTAGGTTGGTGAAACAAGGACAAGTTTTTGCTTCAGAGTGCAGTTGCAAGTCCGGGAACCACCACTAATGATATTACCCCAGAATTGGTACTTTTTAAGTTATAAAGAGTTTTGATGTCACGAATGGGATTTTAAGGTTTGAACATCTCTTTTTGCAATGGTTTAACTAGGAATACGGAAATTAAATGGAGGAATGCAAATTGAAAGTTAGTTAAGTCCCCCCACCCGTACGAGAAGGATCAGAGGAGGGTTCCTATCCACGGGCATCAATTTCAGAAAAGGGGACTATTAACACAACCGACTCTACTACTGTGGTATTCTTTTATGAAGGCGTCAAATTTAGGAAACTTGCTAACTGGTTTTTCGTTTTGTGTTGGTTTTCGTTCAGGTTTTTCGTTATGTGGTTTTGATAATTGGATTGATTTGTGCATGCGTGGTGAAATTGGCTTTTAGTTTTCATGAATTTGTTGTTACTTATAGTTATTCTGGTTTCAATTGTGCATTTTAGGTTGGGGCACAAACTGAAACAAAGCTTAAGGAGAAGAAACTTAGGTTGGAACTAACAACAATCAGCCTTGAACCAATACTCACCAAATGAAGAGCTATAACTTCAGATATTCTAATATGACAGCCTCACATCGTAAAACAATTTTCTTATGTAAAAACATTGGATTAATGGTGATTGACTTAAGGACACCCTGTTTTGCACAACTGCAACAATTTTGTAACTTGTAGCATAGTCACTATCATCTAACACATTTAAACTCTATAGTAAAAACAACCTTTCTTAAAGACTTTTTAAACTAATGTTAGCAACTATTCCTTTGTCAACATTTTAAAATATGCAACCGATAATTACGACACCACTGCGAAGCGCGGGATTCCCACTAGTTGATTTAAAAACTCATGTCGAGTTCCAACTATATTCATTTCATGAGTGTATACAACAAATATAACGTTGTTTAACCCGACTTAGTTTACATGATTTTGACAATTTAAATACTTCAGGGATTTCATGTAAATTTCATTATCAAGTGAAATATATATTTAAGATATTATAATATCCATT
Organism: Smallanthus sonchifolius; assembly: GCA_023525975.1. Lineage (NCBI taxonomy): Eukaryota > Viridiplantae > Streptophyta > Magnoliopsida > Asterales > Asteraceae > Smallanthus > Smallanthus sonchifolius. The sequence continues at coordinate 27,672,984 of CM042029.1, read as the reverse complement.
AGACGTATGTCACTTCTCTCTTGTATTACAAGACTATATACTGAAAAGACGTTTGCATCCACCACTCGAGAATATATCTCATCATAATCAAATCTAGGTCTTTATGAAAATCTTGTGCCTCCAATTTTGCCATATATCGCTTAATTTCATTTTTACATCATAGTTAAGCACAAAAGACCCACTTTAACATATTTTATAACTTCAGTTGTAGAACTACTGGTCCATGAGAAAATTTAATTCTGTCACATTTGTATCTTTTCATTCATAGGCATGAAACACATGCAATGGTCACCAAGTAGCTCAAATATAAAGCATAAAGATCAAGCACAAGAACATAGATATTGAATTGTTTAAATAGATAAAGTTGATAACATGTTTCACCCCAAAAGAAAAACAATAAAAAGGGGCTATGTAAACTCACCTTGCAATTAGTAGCTTGGATGTCACACAAGTATATTGCACAAATGTTCTAGTTAATCACAAGGTTAACCTATGTTTGATGGAACATATATATCAATGATTTGTACAACTGAAATAGAGAATCCTATTGTGCGAGGAGATTGATGTGAGTGTCCTCATTTTAATAATAAAATAATTATTTGAGTTGCAAATAATATTTTATGTAAATCTTTGATAAATATTTGTATTGTAACAAGTGAAAGAATTAATGACGATGTTGTTTGTTTGTAATAATTATATAAACGTATGAATAAATAATTAGGTTTCTTTTGTTTGTAAATAAATACACAAATAAATAAATGACTAGTTTTCTTTTATTTGTAATTGCATAAATTAATAGATAGATAGATGAATAAATAAATGAGTAATACTTAGTTGAGTAATTAAATAATTTACTACATAAATAAATGAATGAAACCTTTCACTTGATTTATGAAAAACAAGTGTTAAAAATAATGATTTAATTAGTTGGTAATTAAACCAAAATTTAAAGTATAATAATGTTTTAACTAATTAATAATTAAACCATAATTAATTATTAATTAAAAGTATAGAATTGAGTTTTAAATGTTCTCATATAATAAAAATAAATTATATAAAAGTTTGTATAAATATTTATAAAGAAATGAGTTTATAATCATAATCATAATTAGTTGAAAGTGGTTGTTGTACACTAGAATGGTTATCATTCCAGAGTAGTACCTCTGACAGAAAAGTTCTCAGGAAAGAGTTGGATCAGAACCCCGTCTTTTTCTAGCCAGAACTTTAATGTTTGCCAGATAACTATATACTGGTTTGAAATTTACTCTATTTGCATACTTAACCAAGTTTAGTTTGTGTTTGGAAAGTATATGGGATAAAGTGAAAATATAAGTTTATGTAAAGATAGAAATTGAATATTAAATAATTTAACTTGAAAATAAGGATTTTTAGTAAAAACATAATTTTTGAAATTGAAAGGAGTAAGAATGATCAACCAAATTTTTAAATAAAAGTTTGACACAATTTTAATTAAAATATGGCTTTTGATCTTGGATAGGTCTATGATTATAACATAAACATGTTAGGGATCATAGATCTAGCTAGTTATGAGAGATTTTTAAAGGAAAAGTATGAACAAACAAGAATATAAGAAGAACTTACTTATGAATATGGAAACGACTTTGAATCTTGAGAGAGGGATTAGAACTTGATATGGTGTGAGAATGAGGGAAGAATGAGGGTCTATTTATAGGGTAGTATCATGAGCTTATTTACAAAATTTAATTTGTTATAGGGATTAAGATTGCAAAATATGAAAAATAGTTTTTAATTTCATAACATATTTCAACTTAAGTGCTCATAAATTTTATGTTCATGACTTCATTTCATCATAATTCATATTTAATATGTTTATAGATATAATTATATATTTATTTGTTTTATTTACCTTTAGTAATTTAAAAATACTAGCAATGTTATATTTTCATAATAAATTGTTTATATCATGTGTGTGTATATATATAGTTTTAGAAATGACTTAGTATGTACCTATATATTTATGGAATATGATGGTGACAATTATTTACAAAGCATATAACATAAATATTTATTACTTATGAATTTGAAGTAGGTAATTAAGGTTCTTCATAAATGCGATTCACCAAAATAATGAACTTACATTGCCGGAAAAGTTAAAATAAAAGCGGGAAATTTCCTGGAGATTATTTAGGAGAAGGGTCTAAGGAAGAGACATGTGTTTGGATTCTCAACTAGCTTTGCTTTTTGGTTTGAGGAGTATAGTTGATGACAAGCTTTAGGTCAGGTCATCGTGTGAGGTATGGATGGTGGTAGTGGATTTTGTTTGAGTGGAAATAAGGAAAAGATTGCCCGAGAATGATTTTTTTTGGATTCAAATGATGGAATGCATCACTTGTAATGAGGATGATGGAAACTTTTAGATCTAAACTTGTTTAAGATATAGTCTAAGATGTTCGAGTGATGTCACTGGATAAGGATTTCAAAACTACTAGTCAATGTCAGAGTAATAGGAAATCCCTACATGAATACGGACAACGTTACTTCTTACAATATGACAGGAGCACATATATATATATATAGGATGTACAAGCGGTATATCTACTATGCCCTTATCATATTCCGTTAGTTTCGTTAGTGTATTTCACCATAGGTTTTATGTCATCGCACACGACATAATTTACTATGTTTTCCATGCGCTGATTTTTATAATTACGTGTGCACCCGTAATTACTCAAATCGCCGTATGGTCCGTATAGATCGTTCTATTACGTGTGGGTACAGAGGTGGGGGAAATATAAAAAACATTTACTTTATTATTGTTTTCATACATGAGTTGCTAGTGAGTAATTATGTGTCTAGATGGTAAAGTCAATCAGGGAGTAAAGACTGGCACAACCCCATACATGGGTGCCCTAAGTAGATGGCACACCCTCCAGGTTATCCATAAAGTTTATAGCTCTCTCGTGTTTGAACAAGAATACGTCAAACCCCGAGTAACTCAAAGTTTATAGCTTTCTCGTGTTTGAACAAGAATACGTCAAACCCCGAGTAGCTTAAAGTTTATAGCTATCAAGTTTCATGGATAAAGTGAACGATCATGATTCATGTATATAGTGGGCAATTTATTGTAAACAATGTATACAGTCTAGTTTCGTGTGTAATGTAGGCACTCAAGTTTCATGTATAGCGTGAATAATATAGTACTATGTATATTGTAATTAACCAAGTATCACGTATCGTGTGAACAATCTAGTGTCGTGCATGTTGCAAGTAATCAAGTTCCGTCTATAATGTGATCAATCTAGTATCATATATATTGTAAACAACCAAGTATCTGTATCATGTGAACAAGCTAGTATCATGTATATTGCAAATGAGTAAGTTTCAAGTGTGATGTGATCAATCTAGTATCATGCATATTGCAAACAACCAAGTTTCGTGTATAATGTGACTAATTAAGTTTCGTCTATGAACTAAACAAATTGGTTTTCACGTATAATGTGAACGTTCATATGTAAGTAATCAACTCTCATGAGTAACGTAAGCTATCAAATTTCGTAGGTGATCGAGTTTTGCAGCCAGGCATGTTGCTTGACATTCATCTATCATGTAGGTAGTTGGGTTTTAAGTTTTCCATTTTCGTTGAGGTTTATATGGGTGGTTAACGCCTACGCGAAATGATTCATCACCTTGAAATGACTAGTAAGCTCATACATTCCGGAAGGTGCAAGGTGATGGGAAGGTTTTGCAGGTATTCAGCATAATGTGTACATGAATATCTAATTTATGCTTTTTGTTTATAAATAAACGGGTAATTTGAAATTTGTACTCTTGTTTGTAAATTAACAAATGGAATAATAATTTGGGCGGATGGATAATTGGATAAATAAAAACCTTTTAATTTGATTATCATAAAGCAAATGTTTTAAAAGATAATAATGGCCTTATTATTTAATAAATAAGCCAAAATTTAAATAATAATTAGTTTAACGAAATAACAAGTCATAATAAAATAGTTAATCAAGTCATCATAAAAAGGATGAAATACTTGTTATTACTTTTATAAAATCATTTGTACAAGACTGGTATTAAGCTTCTTTGCGAGGTAAAGGGGGTTTGTAAATAGTTTATACTCTAAATAAAATCTATAAACCAAGAGTTTGATAAAGGTTTTGTTTGAACAAAATAACTATATTAGTTAAATCGGGAAATAACAAAATAATTAGTTTTCAAAGAAGATTTTAGCTGTCAACCATTAAGGAGAGCCAACAATAATATCATTTATATTTGGTTACAGGTTATGGGTTTCAATTTAAATTTTAAGAAAACGTAAAATAGAATATCCGGCTAACATCTCAGATAGTTTCCCCACCAGGAAGTAGATGTGCACCAAGACGAACATCGTTGTGGTTATTCGTATTGCAAACCGGGCTTCAGTCCTAGTTATCTCCGTATGTGCATCAAGTATCTCCTGGTCTCCATTCCTTGCCTCAGAAACTCTGCGGTCCCTACATATAGGTGAGCGGTATTAGCTGGAATTCCTAAGGCACTGGTAGGTTTCTTGGCTTGTCCTGCTCCTAGGTCTGGATGGTAAAGGTTAGGTGCTACATAAGGGTCTCTCGGAGGTGGAGCTTCAACTGCTCGGAGTCTCAAACTTGTTCTTAAGCCAATCTGCTCTATGGTCGAACATGGATCTGGCAGATAGTCGTGTTGGTGACTAGTTGTCTGGTGACTTGGACCCAAAGCCTTCCTCTTGTGTTGACTCTGCTTCAGGGTGATTCTCAGGGAATGAGGAGGGTAAGAGACCATGTCTAGCACGAAAAGGTCGTAAGACTAATCATAACACCGATTTCTTATAATAATATATCAGGAGTAACACTTGACCTATAAGTAGTGTACCCACGAAAAGGATTCCCAGGAAAGAGAGGTGGGTCACGAGGGATACACTGAAGTACTCAGTCTTTCCTTCGTCAGAATCTTCCATGGGCTTACACTCACTCTTCCAGCCATCATGTACCATTAACATTATTATTTAAACTCATGGTTATGGTGAGAATCGTTAGGGATTGTGTCTTGTGGCCCTAGGGTGTGCTTAACCTATTCAAGTAGCTTCCATTTCTTGAGGGGTAAGGTCTAAGGGTTTAAATCTCTTGCAAATGATAATAAGGGTGATAAAATTTCCAAGGTATGAGGATGAAGAGGTATAGTTGACTTAAATATGATTAAGTGTAAGAACCAAATAGGAGGTTTAGACTTGTGTACTAAATTATAATAATTAAGCGAATGATGTTTAGATTGCATTCATCTAGCACGTAACCAAATGAATGCTGTGACAAATCAAAGTGGTTCAAGTTCGTATACTTTCAAGAAGACATGCTTTAGCCTATAGGTGAACACTCACTTCGGGAATTCCCAGGAAAGCATACGGATCCTTCGGTTGATTTGGATTTATATGAAATGCTTTCCTAGACAGAAAACCCAAGGTACAGGCATTCACCCTTCCGGATTGCACATGCTCTCTACTAATTTTCGGAACCCAAAACTTTGACGGGGTTTTAAAATTTTAATAGGCATTGGGCCTAAGAGTTTGAATCTTTCCATAGGTGATTAGTGATGATGTGTAAAGATGAAAGTGTATAAGTGTGTGGCAAAACTTAGGATAGCATTTAGTGATATCAAATATGTATTGTGCATACAATTCAAATAGTGTAGCAAAGAAGGTATCACAGGGGTAGTAGTTTTGTAGACATGTAGGTTATCAAGTAACATAGCACATAAGATAATTCGTATTGTATCATGCAACTATATAATATTTAGGAATATTATACCAAGGTATCCTAAGGTTATATGCTATAGACTAAGAATATGTTTCAAGTAATTCATGTAGTTTCAAATAGTTTCATGTAGTCCTTAGAATGTTGTAGTTCATATAATTGTATCATGTAAACGGAAGTAGATATATGTAAGTAAGTATGTGTATAAATGAGTATAGAATGGAGTTCCTAATAAAAGACACGAGTTAAACTCATGTTTGGGGACTCCTAGGTTATAGTCTAGGTCGTGTGGCTCTAATAACCTAATTCCCTATAACCTGTCTCTGATACCAATCTGTCACACCCCGGTCGGCGGCGGATTATACGCCGGGGCTGACGCGGTTGTTCATAAGCACACGATCATCTATTAAATGTGACAATATTTATTCATCAAAATTAAACGCATCCGTTACAAGTAGAAATGGATAATAAAGCTTTCAAACATGACATAAGTTGAATTTAATCTTTAATAGAGCTAGGTCCAATGTCCTAAGTGATCAAGTAGTGTCCTCAAACTGGTGCACCTAAAACATGTGAGTAAATGTCAACTACAAGTAGTTGGTGAGTAACATAGGTTTTGACACCAAACAAAAGTTAAGTATAGGTTTACAATTCAATATGTTCAACGCATGTCTAAAGCATATATGTGAGAACATACAAGGTTCCAAGCGTACAATTCAAGCCTGATAATAGAAAACTAGATACGCAATCCCACTGATTGCCATTTTGAAAAAGGGAGCAAGCGGATACTCCAAGTTATAGTTGATACCCAACAAAACCCGCCAAGGTCTTGTGGTAAGTTATAGTTTCAGTTTCCCATATAAATGATCATGTTAGGTACTACCTTAGGCTTGGGCTGCAAGTTAATGAATGTACTGGCATGAAACACATGCAATGGTCACCAAGTAGCTCAAATATAAAGCATAAAGATCAAGCATAAGAACATAGATATTGAATTGTTTAAATAGATAAAGTTGACAACATATTTCACCCCAAAAGCAAAAACAGTAAAAAGGGGCAATGTAAACTCACCTTGCAATGAGTAGCTTGGATGTCACACAAGTATATTGCACAAATGTTCTAGCTAATCACAAGGTTAACCTATGTTTGACGGAACATATATATCAATGATTTGTACAACTGAAATAGAGAATCCTGTTGCAAATAATATTTTATGTAAATCTTTGATAAATATTTGTATTGTAACAAGTGAAAGAATTAATGACGATGTTGTTTGTTTGTAATAATTATATAAACGTATGAATAAATAATTAGGTTTCTTTTGTTTGTAAATAAATACACAAATAAATAAATGACTAGTTTTCTTTTATTTGTAATTGCATAAATTAATAGATAGATAGATGAATAAATAAATGAGTAATACTTAGTTGAGTAATTAAATAATTTACTACATAAATAAATGAATGAAACCTTTCACTTGATTTATGAAAAACAAGTGTTAAAAATAATGATTTAATTAGTTGGTAATTAAACCAAAATTTAAAGTATAATAATGTTTTAACTAATTAATAATTAAACCATAATTAATTATTAATTAAAAGTATAGAATTGAGTTTTAAATGTTCTCATATAATAAAAATAAATTATATAAAAGTTTGTATAAATATTTATAAAGAAATGAGTTTATAATCATAATCATAATTAGTTGAAAGTGGTTGTTGTACACTAGAATGGTTATCATTCCAGAGTAGTACCTCTGACAGAAAAGTTCTCAGGAAAGAGTTGGATCAGAACCCCGTCTTTTTCTAGCCAGAACTTTAATGTTTGCCAGATAACTATATACTGGTTTGAAATTTACTCTATTTGCATACTTAACCAAGTTTAGTTTGTGTTTGGAAAGTATATGGGATAAAGTGAAAATATAAGTTTATGTAAAGATAGAAATTGAATATTAAATAATTTAACTTGAAAATAAGGATTTTTAGTAAAAACATAATTTTTGAAATTGAAAGGAGTAAGAATGATCAACCAAATTTTTAAATAAAAGTTTGACACAATTTTAATTAAAATATGGCTTTTGATCTTGGATAGGTCTATGATTATAACATAAACATGTTAGGGATCATAGATCTAGCTAGTTATGAGAGATTTTTAAAGGAAAAGTATGAACAAAGAAGAATATAAGAAGAACTTACTTATGAATATGGAAACGACTTTGAATCTTGAGAGAGGGATTAGAACTTGATATGGTGTGAGAATGAGGGAAGAATGAGGGTCTATTTATGTAACATCCCAAAATAAATAAAAACCCAAATAAAAGAAAAAGGAAGGTGGGCTTGGCTAGGGGCCGGCCCATGGGCCCGAAAACTGAGAAGAACCCTTCTAATCAGTAGCCATTTCCTCCTGTGTCCTTCATTTTCTTCCAGCGCAAGAACCTTAGAGAGAGAGAGAGAGATCGTCTAGAGAGAGAAAGCTCGGATCAAGCTCAAAGTCTCGAGGATTGTTGCTCAACATCTCTGGAGCATAAAGGAACGAGAAGGAAGCTATAACAGGTAATTATTATGCCTAAATCTGAGTTTTTGTAATTTTCGGGTTTAGGGTTAATAATCGAGTAAAGATTTAGATTTTTACGTGTGAAACTGGAAACAAACCACGGGTTTGGGTTCATGGGGGAAAATGGAACATTTCGAACGTAAAAAGTTCATAGCTTGATCGATTAGAACAAAGGGACCAGATCTAGGGTTCTGTTTGGGGAAGAAGACTGCACAGTCGAAACTACTAGTTTCGATATGGACGCATCTATCGAAACTACCTAGTTTCGACAGGGGCAGACCCATCGAAACTACCATAGTTTCAATATAGACCCAAGACCTTAACTAAGAATTTATATAAGTCATACGACTCGAAACTACTTAGTTTCGATAAGAAGCAGTGACTCGAAACTACTTAGTTTCGATAAGAAGCCAGGGCTCGAAACTACATAGTTTCGATAAGGAGCCAGGACTCGAAACTACCTAGTTTCGATAATGAAACCATGACCCGAAACATCTGAGTCAAGCCTAGTAATGTCTAAGTGTCCCCTAGGAACACAGCCTTACGCCTATGACTTGATTATACAGATTGTGGGTGACCATAGTGACATTCAGGAACCGGCTAGGTGTAAACAGAAACGATTCATCTGGTGAGTTCTTATTGCCCTTTTTCCTAATGGTTTTGGGCTGGCATGCATACTGGTATAGTATTTTATAAAAATGTTATTTTTATAAAATGAAAGGCAAAGTATAGTATTTTATAAAAATGTTATTTTTATAAAATGAAAGGCAAAGTATAGTATTTTATAAAAATGTTATTTTTATAAAATGAAAGATAAAGAACAAAAGAGCATAGTATTATCTTTTAAACAAGTTTTTGAAAGATAACCATGAGCTAAAGAAAGAATGATAAAGGAGCCGTACTTCGGTACAGCTCGACAGTGACAGTGACAGTGACAGTGACAAATACCATGTTATATGCTTATGTGTTAATATGTGTTATTTGTCTATATGAAAGTTATGTGATTGCATTTCTATTTGTGTAATAGTGTAATTGCATTGCATAGTAGTTGCATAGTAGAAAGTCCTGCAGGCATGCTAAAGTAGAAGTCTCACCCTGAGGTGTGAGCAATGCTAAAGGAGTCTTACACTTCGGTGTAAGCAATGCTAAAGGAGTCTTACACTTCGGTGTAAGCAATGCTAAAGGAGTCTTCACTTCGGTGTAAGCGAGAAAGTCTCACCCTGAGGTGTGAGCAATGCTAAAGGAGTCTTGCACTAACGTGCAAGCGAGAAAGAAAGTCCCACCCTGAGGTGTGGGCAGCGCTAAAGTAAAAGTCTTACCCTGAGGTGTAAGCAAGATAGGGATCTGGTCCTCGGACCACGATCCATATGTGATAGTTAAAGTATGATAAAGTCACTTGTCAAGTATAAGTGAAATGATAGACAGAGTACAGTGGGACACCCTAACGAGTTTCCTTAAAGATAAAGTTTTAATGACAGATAGTAACGTAACAGATTTATAACTGTAACGTTGTAAAGTTTTAAAGTAATAGTTAAAAGTTTATTTCAAAAAAAGTGAAAGTAAAGCTTATTTTATTTTAATAAAACTAAGCTACCAAAGATAAAGTTTACAGTTTAAAGTAAAGAGAGAACTCACCAGCGTTAGCTGACTTTTAGTATGCATGACAGGTAAAAAGGGTAAAGCTAAAGAAAAGTGAAAGAGCCACGTGGGCTGGATAGCATGGACATCGGGCTGCGGTATTGAAGACTGACATTTCCAATCCTGATAGTTCATGTTATAGACAATATTTCATGTTTTAGTTTGATGAATGATTTGAATTAAAGACTTCCGCTGTAATAGATTCTGATTTCCGGTTTAAGAACTATGTTTGTTATGTTGTGTGCCAACTATGAGATGTACCCGTTATGGGGGCGTTTCAAGTTGGTATCAGAGCCATAGTTTGAGAGATTCAGACATTTGCGATAATGTCTGAACTTAAACTGAGAATGGGACAAAGCAAAGGAAGGAAAGGAATGTCAGTCGGAGCAGCCCGTCCATGAAAAGATAGTAGACAGAAGGTAGTCAATGTCCTTACATAGAACATAGACAATAATGCCTTAGTACAGATAGCAGAAAGTAGATGCTTTAGCATAAATAGTACATAGTACATGCCTTAGCACAGACAGTAGACAGTAGATAGTACGTGCCTTATAGTAGAAACTCTGAACTTGGATGCAAATGTTACTCGGAAAGGAAATGTTCAGAACCCGAGTAGTAAAGTAAATTAGTAATTTCATACCGGTCTCTGTAATTAGTAATTTACAGTACTCGAGGTGTTCTAAATTGTTACCTATCTTGATAACACGAGCTATCTTTGTTCACAGTAGACACTAAATGGCTAGAGCAAAGAGAGGAGGTCGCACTGGGGGTCGTACTGGTCGTCGAGGCCGACCTCCAGGTAACCGGAACCGTCCTGAAGAAAGTGAGCACTCCCGCAACGAAGCTGAATCGGTGCATGTGGAGCATAATGATAGTGGGAACCATGTGTCGGCTCCTAACGATGCCCCTAATGAGGCGCTTGAGTTGGAACCGATTGTGAAAGAAGCTATAGCGGCAGAGGTTACTTCAATCTTGAAGAAAGTTCTACCAGAAGCATTGGGCGAGGCCCTTAAAGAGTTTAATATAGGGAAGAAAGAAACGAAAGAGGAAAGCAGCAAGAGACTTGGAGTCACTGACAGTGATGATTCTGATTATGAAATGGCAACCCGGGGTTGCAACTATAAGTCCTTTCGGGGGTGTGACCCGCCGAAGTATGATGGACGGAAAGATGCTGTTGCCACTTTTGAGTGGATAGAGAGAATGAATGGGGTGATCAACATTAGTGAGTGCCGTGATGATCAAGCGGTCAAGTTTGCCGCTCACTCATTCACTAATGAGGCATTAAGCTGGTGGAGATCGATCGAAAGAATCAAGTCTTCTGCTGAGATGAAACAGATGAAATGGGACGACATGAAAAAGCTGCTAATCACTAAGTTCTGCCCGCAGAACGAGATTGACAGAGTTGAGAGGGAATTTCTGGGGCTCTGTGCTGGTAGTATGACTCATCGCCAGTATACCTCCAAATATCAAGAGTTGGCTCAGCTGGTTCCACATCTGGTGGACACTGAGGAAAAGAGGATTAAGTACTACATCAAGGGACTACCACAGAAAGTCCGTGTGCACGTGAAAGCTAATGCTCCCACGAGTTTTGAATCTGTGGTATCACTTGCTGGGATAGTTTATGATGACTTCGAATCCGCAGACCCACTGCCTACTGAGAAGAAAGTGACCAATGCCGTTAAACGACCAGCTAAAGAGTGGGCGGGGCCGGAGACGAAGAAACTGAGGATTGAAGATGGGGTTGAATGTGCTAAGTGTGGCAGGAAGCACTCGGGCGAGTGCCGAGTTGGGTTAAATATGTGCTATAGGTGCGGAAAGACCGGACACTACTCTCGAGAGTGTCCCGGGGCACAGTCTTGTTATAACTGCGGGATACCTGGCCACATGGCCAAAGACTGTCGGAAACCCAAGGCTACTGGCACCGAGAAGAGTAAAGAACCTGAGAAGCCGAAGGCAAGGACCCGGGCGTATGCACTGACACAGGAGGAGGCTAGGGGAGACCCAGATGTTGTGTCAGGTACATTCATCCTTGACCACACTTATGTTTCAGTATTATTTGATTCGGGTGCCAGTAGGAGTTTTATATCATCTTCTAAGTGTAAAAGAATGAAATGCAAAGTTACTAGAGTAGAGCAGGCCTTTAATGTGGAAACCGCAGTGGGCAAGACCACGATAGTAAGTGAATTGGTAGATAATTGCACGATAAAGATTCATGGCCATAGATTCCCAGTTAGGTTGTATGTTATGACCTTGGGAGGATTCGATATAGTTTTGGGTATGGATTGGTTAGCTGCCAACGAAGCCCGGATAATATGTAGACGAAAGATAGTTCAGCTCAAAGCTCCAGACGGTGGCGAGGTTTTGGTGTATGGGGATCGCGACGGTTCACTAACGAACGTCATATCAATGATAAAGGCAGAGAAGTATATAGGGCGCGGATGCGAGGCCTACCTGGCCTATGTGATAGACAATAATGTAAAGGTGAGAGAGTTAAAAGACGTACCAGTTGTATGTAATTTTCCGGGGGTGTTTCCTGAGGAGTTGCCTGGGTTACCACCTGACCGGGAGACAGAGTTCCAGATAGACTTAGTGCCAGGTGCCCAGCCCGTGGCTAAAGCACCGTACCGACTTGCACCTCTGGAGATGAAAGAGCTGATGGTACAGTTGGAAGAACTTTTGGATAGAGGATTTATCAGACCAAGCATTTCTCCATGGGGTGCTCCGGTTCTGTTCGTAAAGAAGAAAGATGGTGCCATGAGAATGTGCATCGACTACAGAGAGTTGAACAAGCGTACAGTAAAGAACAAATATCCGCTACCAAGGATCGATGATCTGTTCGACCAACTACAGGGCGCCAGATGGTTCTCCAAGATCGATCTGCGGTCGGGATATCATCAGTTAAAGGTAAGAGAAGAGGACATACCTAAGACAGCGTTTCGCACGCGTTATGGGCATTACGAGTTTCGCGTGATGTCTTTCGGCTTGACGAACGCTCCGGCAGCATTCATGAGTATGATGAACCAGGTGTGTAGACCGATGCTAGATAGGTCGGTGATAGTGTTTATAGACGACATACTCATTTATTCGAAAAGTGAAGGTGATCATGCTTGTCATCTTCGAGAAGTACTAGAGACGCTACAAAAAGAAAAGTTGTATGCCAAGTTCTCCAAATGCGCGTTCTGGCTTAAGGAGGTCCAATTCTTAGGTCACGTTATCAACGCAGACGGCATTATGGTTGACCCGGCTAAGATAGAGGCAGTACAGGAATGGGAAACCCCGAAGACGCCAACCGAGATTCGGAGTTTTCTGGGATTGGCAGGTTACTATCGAAGGTTCATTCAGGACTTCTCGAGAATAGCTTCGCCACTAACAAAGTTGACACGTAAAGAAGTAAAGTACGAATGGGGTCAGGCTCAGTCCAAAGCATTTGAAGAGTTAAAGAAGAAGTTGACCCAAGCCCCAGTGTTAGCACTACCCGACGGTAACGAGGACCTGGTGGTATATTCTGACGCATCGGGACAAGGGTTAGGGTGTGTTTTGATGCAGAGGGGAAAGGTGATCGCGTATGCGTCACGACAGCTAAAGATCCACGAAATTAACTACCCGACTCACGATTTGGAGCTCGCGGCAGTTGTTTTTGCGTTAAAGATTTGGAGGCATTACCTCTACGGGGTGAAATGCACGATTTATTCGGATCACAAGAGCTTGAAGTATTTCTTCGAACAGAAAGACCTGAATATGCGGCAAAGGCGGTGGTTAGAATTGCTGAAAGACTATGACTGTGAGATCCTATACCACCCGGGAAAGGCGAATGTGGTCGCTGATGCCCTAAGTCGTAAGGAGAATCGTTCTCCTATTAGGGTAAAAGCGTACCAGTTAGTAATAACCCCAGATTTTATGACAGAGCTAGAAGCAGCACAGAAGGAAGCACTAAAGGAAGAGAACATAAAGAAAGAAAGAATGGTCGGTCAACAGACAAAGTTAGAATTAAACACTCATGGAGTGAGGACCAGGTGTGGTCGCATGTGGGTACCGAAGGGCGGAGAGCTTAGGGCCAAAGTACTTGACGAGGCCCATAAGTCTCGATATTCCATCCACCCAGGAACCACGAAAATGTACCAGGATTTAAAAAAAGAGTATTGGTGGCCTAACATGAAGAATGATGTGACCGGATATGTAAGCAAGTGTCTGACTTGCTCATAAGTTAAAGCAGAGCATCAGAAACCGTACGGGAAGATCCAGCCTCTGGAAATACCCGAATGGAAGTGGGAGCGTATCACCATGGACTTTATTACCAAGCTGCCCCGCACAGCTAAAGGCCACGATACGATTTGGGTTATAGTGGATCGTCTGACAAAGAGTGCACATTTCTTGCCGATTCGTGAAACGTATTCATCTGAGAAGTTGGCAGAAGTATTTATCAATGAAATTGTCTCTCGACATGGCGTACCGTTATCAATTGTATCTGACCGGGACACGCGATTTACATCGAGATTCTGGAAAAGATTTCATGAGTCAATGGGTACGAGGTTAAACATCAGCACGGCTTATCACCCACAGACGGATGGGCAATCCGAGAGGACCATCCAGACGTTGGAGGATATGCTCCGCGCATGCATTATAGACTTTGGTGGCAGTTGGGATAGTCACCTACCATTGGCAGAGTTCTCCTACAACAACAGCCACCACACCACTATTGGTATGCCGCCTTACGAAATGTTGTATGGTAGAAGATGTCGAACCCCGGTCTGTTGGGGGGAGGTAGGACAGAAAGAATTGGGAAGTTTAGAGGTAGTCACGGCAACCTCTGTAAAGTTTGACCAGATCAAGGCCAGAATGAAAGCTGCACAGGACCGTCAAAAGTCCTACGCAGATAGGAGGCGGAGACCAATCGAATTCAATGTCGGGGATCAAGTACTATTGAAGGTATCTCCCTGGAAGGGGATCATACGATTCAGAAAGAGAGGGAAGTTAAGCCCAAGATTCGTCGGACCCTTCAAAATACTAGCGCGAGTTGGTGAAGTCGCTTACCGGTTAGAATTACCGGATGAGCTTAATGGAATTCACCCAACCTTCCACGTGTCGCACTTGCGCAAGTGCTTGGCCGACGAATCAGCGCATGTGACACTTGACGACATCGAGATAGATAATAGCCTCAATTACATCGAGGAACCCGTCGCCATACTAGACAGGAAAGAAAAGCGGTTACGGAATAAAGCGATACAGTTAGTCAAAGTACAATGGAAGCATCGTAAAGGGTCGGAAGCTACATGGGAAACCGAGACAGAAATGAAAGAGTCGTACCCGCACCTGTTTGACTTATAACAGGTTTCGAGGACGAAACCTTTCGTAAGAGGGGTAGACTTGTAACATCCCAAAATAAATAAAAACCCAAATAAAAGAAAAAGGAAGGTGGGCTTGGCTAGGGGCCGGCCCATGGGCCCGAAAACTGAGAAGAACCCTTCTAATCAGTAGCCATTTCCTCCTGTGTCCTTCATTTTCTTCCAGCGCAAGAACCTTAGAGAGAGAGAGAGAGAGATCGTCTAGAGAGAGAAAGCTCGGATCAAGCTCAAAGTCTCGAGGATTGTTGCTCAACATCTCTGGAGCATAAAGGAACGAGAAGGAAGCTATAACAGGTAATTATTATGCCTAAATCTGAGTTTTTGTAACTTTCGGGTTTAGGGTTAATAATCGAGTAAAGATTTAGATTTTTACGTGTGAAACTGGAAACAAACCACGGGTTTGGGTTCATGGGGGAAAATGGAACATTTCGAACGTAAAAAGTTCATAGCTTGATCGATTAGAACAAAGGGACCAGATCTAGGGTTCTGTTTGGGAAAGAAGACTGCACAGTCGAAACTACTAGTTTCGATATGGACGCATCTATCGAAACTACCTAGTTTCGACAGGGGCAGACCCATCGAAACTACCATAGTTTCAATATAGACCCAAGACCTTAACTAAGAATTTATATAAGTCATACGACTCGAAACTACTTAGTTTCGATAAGAAGCAGTGACTCGAAACTACTTAGTTTCGATAAGAAGCAGTGACTCGAAACTACTTAGTTTCGATAAGAAGCCAGGGCTCGAAACTACATAGTTTCGATAAGGAGCCAGGACTCGAAACTACCTAGTTTCGATAATGAAACCATGACCCGAAACATCTGAGTCAAGCCTAGTAATGTCTAAGTGTCCCCTAGGAACACAGCCTTACGCCTATGACTTGATTATACAGATTGTGGGTGACCATAGTGACATTCAGGAACCGGCTAGGTGTAAACAGAAACGATTCATCTGGTGAGTTCTTATTGCCCTTTTTCCTAATGGTTTTGGGCTGGCATGCATACTGGTATAGTATTTTATAAAAATGTTATTTTTATAAAATGAAAGGCAAAGTATAGTATTTTATAAAAATGTTATTTTTATAAAATGAAAGGCAAAGTATAGTATTTTATAAAAATGTTATTTTTATAAAATGAAAGATAAAGAACAAAAGAGCATAGTATTATCTTTTAAACAAGTTTTTGAAAGATAACCATGAGCTAAAGAAAGAATGATAAAGGAGCCGTACTTCGGTACAGCTCGACAGTGACAGTGACAGTGACAGTGACAAATACCATGTTATATGCTTATGTGTTAATATGTGTTATTTGTCTATATGAAAGTTATGTGATTGCATTTCTATTTGTGTAATAGTGTAATTGCATTGCATAGTAGTTGCATAGTAGAAAGTCCTGCAGGCATGCTAAAGTAGAAGTCTCACCCTGAGGTGTGAGCAATGCTAAAGGAGTCTTACACTTCGGTGTAAGCAATGCTAAAGGAGTCTTACACTTCGGTGTAAGCAATGCTAAAGGAGTCTTCACTTCGGTGTAAGCGAGAAAGTCTCACCCTGAGGTGTGAGCAATGCTAAAGGAGTCTTGCACTAACGTGCAAGCGAGAAAGAAAGTCCCACCCTGAGGTGTGGGCAGCGCTAAAGTAAAAGTCTTACCCTGAGGTGTAAGCAAGATAGGGATCTGGTCCTCGGACCACGATCCATATGTGATAGTTAAAGTATGATAAAGTCACTTGTCAAGTATAAGTGAAATGATAGACAGAGTACAGTGGGACACCCTAACGAGTTTCCTTAAAGATAAAGTTTTAATGACAGATAGTAACGTAACAGATTTATAACTGTAACGTTGTAAAGTTTTAAAGTAATAGTTAAAAGTTTATTTCAAAAAAAGTGAAAGTAAAGCTTATTTTATTTTAATAAAACTAAGCTACCAAAGATAAAGTTTACAGTTTAAAGTAAAGAGAGAACTCACCAGCGTTAGCTGACTTTTAGTATGCATGACAGGTAAAAAGGGTAAAGCTAAAGAAAAGTGAAAGAGCCACGTGGGCTGGATAGCATGGACATCGGGCTGCGGTATTGAAGACTGACATTTCCAATCCTGATAGTTCATGTTATAGACAATATTTCATGTTTTAGTTTGATGAATGATTTGAATTAAAGACTTCCGCTGTAATAGATTCTGATTTCCGGTTTAAGAACTATGTTTGTTATGTTGTGTGCCAACTATGAGATGTACCCGTTATGGGGGCGTTTCAAGTTGGTATCAGAGCCATAGTTTGAGAGATTCAGACATTTGCGATAATGTCTGAACTTAAACTGAGAATGGGACAAAGCAAAGGAAGGAAAGGAATGTCAGTCGGAGCAGCCCGTCCATGAAAAGATAGTAGACAGAAGGTAGTCAATGTCCTTACATAGAACATAGACAATAATGCCTTAGTACAGATAGCAGAAAGTAGATGCTTTAGCATAAATAGTACATAGTACATGCCTTAGCACAGACAGTAGACAGTAGATAGTACGTGCCTTATAGTAGAAACTCTGAACTTGGATGCAAATGTTACTCGGAAAGGAAATGTTCAGAACCCGAGTAGTAAAGTAAATTAGTAATTTCATACCGGTCTCTGTAATTAGTAATTTACAGTACTCGAGGTGTTCTAAATTGTTACCTATCTTGATAACACGAGCTATCTTTGTTCACAGTAGACACTAAATGGCTAGAGCAAAGAGAGGAGGTCGCACTGGGGGTCGTACTGGTCGTCGAGGCCGACCTCCAGGTAACCGGAACCGTCCTGAAGAAAGTGAGCACTCCCGCAACGAAGCTGAATCGGTGCATGTGGAGCATAATGATAGTGGGAACCATGTGTCGGCTCCTAACGATGCCCCTAATGAGGCGCTTGAGTTGGAACCGATTGTGAAAGAAGCTATAGCGGCAGAGGTTACTTCAATCTTGAAGAAAGTTCTACCAGAAGCATTGGGCGAGGCCCTTAAAGAGTTTAATATAGGGAAGAAAGAAACGAAAGAGGAAAGCAGCAAGAGACTTGGAGTCACTGACAGTGATGATTCTGATTATGAAATGGCAACCCGGGGTTGCAACTATAAGTCCTTTCGGGGGTGTGACCCGCCGAAGTATGATGGACGGAAAGATGCTGTTGCCACTTTTGAGTGGATAGAGAGAATGAATGGGGTGATCAACATTAGTGAGTGCCGTGATGATCAAGCGGTCAAGTTTGCCGCTCACTCATTCACTAATGAGGCATTAAGCTGGTGGAGATCGATCGAAAGAATCAAGTCTTCTGCTGAGATGAAACAGATGAAATGGGACGACATGAAAAAGCTGCTAATCACTAAGTTCTGCCCGCAGAACGAGATTGACAGAGTTGAGAGGGAATTTCTGGGGCTCTGTGCTGGTAGTATGACTCATCGCCAGTATACCTCCAAATATCAAGAGTTGGCTCAGCTGGTTCCACATCTGGTGGACACTGAGGAAAAGAGGATTAAGTACTACATCAAGGGACTACCACAGAAAGTCCGTGTGCACGTGAAAGCTAATGCTCCCACGAGTTTTGAATCTGTGGTATCACTTGCTGGGATAGTTTATGATGACTTCGAATCCGCAGACCCACTGCCTACTGAGAAGAAAGTGACCAATGCCGTTAAACGACCAGCTAAAGAGTGGGCGGGGCCGGAGACGAAGAAACTGAGGATTGAAGATGGGGTTGAATGTGCTAAGTGTGGCAGGAAGCACTCGGGCGAGTGCCGAGTTGGGTTAAATATGTGCTATAGGTGCGGAAAGACCGGACACTACTCTCGAGAGTGTCCCGGGGCACAGTCTTGTTATAACTGCGGGATACCTGGCCACATGGCCAAAGACTGTCGGAAACCCAAGGCTACTGGCACCGAGAAGAGTAAAGAACCTGAGAAGCCGAAGGCAAGGACCCGGGCGTATGCACTGACACAGGAGGAGGCTAGGGGAGACCCAGATGTTGTGTCAGGTACATTCATCCTTGACCACACTTATGTTTCAGTATTATTTGATTCGGGTGCCAGTAGGAGTTTTATATCATCTTCTAAGTGTAAAAGAATGAAATGCAAAGTTACTAGAGTAGAGCAGGCCTTTAATGTGGAAACCGCAGTGGGCAAGACCACGATAGTAAGTGAATTGGTAGATAATTGCACGATAAAGATTCATGGCCATAGATTCCCAGTTAGGTTGTATGTTATGACCTTGGGAGGATTCGATATAGTTTTGGGTATGGATTGGTTAGCTGCCAACGAAGCCCGGATAATATGTAGACGAAAGATAGTTCAGCTCAAAGCTCCAGACGGTGGCGAGGTTTTGGTGTATGGGGATCGCGACGGTTCACTAACGAACGTCATATCAATGATAAAGGCAGAGAAGTATATAGGGCGCGGATGCGAGGCCTACCTGGCCTATGTGATAGACAATAATGTAAAGGTGAGAGAGTTAAAAGACGTACCAGTTGTATGTAATTTTCCGGGGGTGTTTCCTGAGGAGTTGCCTGGGTTACCACCTGACCGGGAGACAGAGTTCCAGATAGACTTAGTGCCAGGTGCCCAGCCCGTGGCTAAAGCACCGTACCGACTTGCACCTCTGGAGATGAAAGAGCTGATGGTACAGTTGGAAGAACTTTTGGATAGAGGATTTATCAGACCAAGCATTTCTCCATGGGGTGCTCCGGTTCTGTTCGTAAAGAAGAAAGATGGTGCCATGAGAATGTGCATCGACTACAGAGAGTTGAACAAGCGTACAGTAAAGAACAAATATCCGCTACCAAGGATCGATGATCTGTTCGACCAACTACAGGGCGCCAGATGGTTCTCCAAGATCGATCTGCGGTCGGGATATCATCAGTTAAAGGTAAGAGAAGAGGACATACCTAAGACAGCGTTTCGCACGCGTTATGGGCATTACGAGTTTCGCGTGATGTCTTTCGGCTTGACGAACGCTCCGGCAGCATTCATGAGTATGATGAACCAGGTGTGTAGACCGATGCTAGATAGGTCGGTGATAGTGTTTATAGACGACATACTCATTTATTCGAAAAGTGAAGGTGATCATGCTTGTCATCTTCGAGAAGTACTAGAGACGCTACAAAAAGAAAAGTTGTATGCCAAGTTCTCCAAATGCGCGTTCTGGCTTAAGGAGGTCCAATTCTTAGGTCACGTTATCAACGCAGACGGCATTATGGTTGACCCGGCTAAGATAGAGGCAGTACAGGAATGGGAAACCCCGAAGACGCCAACCGAGATTCGGAGTTTTCTGGGATTGGCAGGTTACTATCGAAGGTTCATTCAGGACTTCTCGAGAATAGCTTCGCCACTAACAAAGTTGACACGTAAAGAAGTAAAGTACGAATGGGGTCAGGCTCAGTCCAAAGCATTTGAAGAGTTAAAGAAGAAGTTGACCCAAGCCCCAGTGTTAGCACTACCCGACGGTAACGAGGACCTGGTGGTATATTCTGACGCATCGGGACAAGGGTTAGGGTGTGTTTTGATGCAGAGGGGAAAGGTGATCGCGTATGCGTCACGACAGCTAAAGATCCACGAAATTAACTACCCGACTCACGATTTGGAGCTCGCGGCAGTTGTTTTTGCGTTAAAGATTTGGAGGCATTACCTCTACGGGGTGAAATGCACGATTTATTCGGATCACAAGAGCTTGAAGTATTTCTTCGAACAGAAAGACCTGAATATGCGGCAAAGGCGGTGGTTAGAATTGCTGAAAGACTATGACTGTGAGATCCTATACCACCCGGGAAAGGCGAATGTGGTCGCTGATGCCCTAAGTCGTAAGGAGAATCGTTCTCCTATTAGGGTAAAAGCGTACCAGTTAGTAATAACCCCAGATTTTATGACAGAGCTAGAAGCAGCACAGAAGGAAGCACTAAAGGAAGAGAACATAAAGAAAGAAAGAATGGTCGGTCAACAGACAAAGTTAGAATTAAACACTCATGGAGTGAGGACCAGGTGTGGTCGCATGTGGGTACCGAAGGGCGGAGAGCTTAGGGCCAAAGTACTTGACGAGGCCCATAAGTCTCGATATTCCATCCACCCAGGAACCACGAAAATGTACCAGGATTTAAAAAAAGAGTATTGGTGGCCTAACATGAAGAATGATGTGACCGGATATGTAAGCAAGTGTCTGACTTGCTCATAAGTTAAAGCAGAGCATCAGAAACCGTACGGGAAGATCCAGCCTCTGGAAATACCCGAATGGAAGTGGGAGCGTATCACCATGGACTTTATTACCAAGCTGCCCCGCACAGCTAAAGGCCACGATACGATTTGGGTTATAGTGGATCGTCTGACAAAGAGTGCACATTTCTTGCCGATTCGTGAAACGTATTCATCTGAGAAGTTGGCAGAAGTATTTATCAATGAAATTGTCTCTCGACATGGCGTACCGTTATCAATTGTATCTGACCGGGACACGCGATTTACATCGAGATTCTGGAAAAGATTTCATGAGTCAATGGGTACGAGGTTAAACATCAGCACGGCTTATCACCCACAGACGGATGGGCAATCCGAGAGGACCATCCAGACGTTGGAGGATATGCTCCGCGCATGCATTATAGACTTTGGTGGCAGTTGGGATAGTCACCTACCATTGGCAGAGTTCTCCTACAACAACAGCCACCACACCACTATTGGTATGCCGCCTTACGAAATGTTGTATGGTAGAAGATGTCGAACCCCGGTCTGTTGGGGGGAGGTAGGACAGAAAGAATTGGGAAGTTTAGAGGTAGTCACGGCAACCTCTGTAAAGTTTGACCAGATCAAGGCCAGAATGAAAGCTGCACAGGACCGTCAAAAGTCCTACGCAGATAGGAGGCGGAGACCAATCGAATTCAATGTCGGGGATCAAGTACTATTGAAGGTATCTCCCTGGAAGGGGATCATACGATTCAGAAAGAGAGGGAAGTTAAGCCCAAGATTCGTCGGACCCTTCAAAATACTAGCGCGAGTTGGTGAAGTCGCTTACCGGTTAGAATTACCGGATGAGCTTAATGGAATTCACCCAACCTTCCACGTGTCGCACTTGCGCAAGTGCTTGGCCGACGAATCAGCGCATGTGACACTTGACGACATCGAGATAGATAATAGCCTCAATTACATCGAGGAACCCGTCGCCATACTAGACAGGAAAGAAAAGCGGTTACGGAATAAAGCGATACAGTTAGTCAAAGTACAATGGAAGCATCGTAAAGGGTCGGAAGCTACATGGGAAACCGAGACAGAAATGAAAGAGTCGTACCCGCACCTGTTTGACTTATAACAGGTTTCGAGGACGAAACCTTTCGTAAGAGGGGTAGACTTGTAACATCCCAAAATAAATAAAAACCCAAATAAAAGAAAAAGGAAGGTGGGCTTGGCTAGGGGCCGGCCCATGGGCCCGAAAACTGAGAAGAACCCTTCTAATCAGTAGCCATTTCCTCCTGTGTCCTTCATTTTCTTCCAGCGCAAGAACCTTAGAGAGAGAGAGAGAGATCGTCTAGAGAGAGAAAGCTCGGATCAAGCTCAAAGTCTCGAGGATTGTTGCTCAACATCTCTGGAGCATAAAGGAACGAGAAGGAAGCTATAACAGGTAATTATTATGCCTAAATCTGAGTTTTTGTAACTTTCGGGTTTAGGGTTAATAATCGAGTAAAGATTTAGATTTTTACGTGTGAAACTGGAAACAAACCACGGGTTTGGGTTCATGGGGGAAAATGGAACATTTCGAACGTAAAAAGTTCATAGCTTGATCGATTAGAACAAAGGGACCAGATCTAGGGTTCTGTTTGGGAAAGAAGACTGCACAGTCGAAACTACTAGTTTCGATATGGACGCATCTATCGAAACTACCTAGTTTCGACAGGGGCAGACCCATCGAAACTACCATAGTTTCAATATAGACCCAAGACCTTAACTAAGAATTTATATAAGTCATACGACTCGAAACTACTTAGTTTCGATAAGAAGCAGTGACTCGAAACTACTTAGTTTCGATAAGAAGCAGTGACTCGAAACTACTTAGTTTCGATAAGAAGCCAGGGCTCGAAACTACATAGTTTCGATAAGGAGCCAGGACTCGAAACTACCTAGTTTCGATAATGAAACCATGACCCGAAACATCTGAGTCAAGCCTAGTAATGTCTAAGTGTCCCCTAGGAACACAGCCTTACGCCTATGACTTGATTATACAGATTGTGGGTGACCATAGTGACATTCAGGAACCGGCTAGGTGTAAACAGAAACGATTCATCTGGTGAGTTCTTATTGCCCTTTTTCCTAATGGTTTTGGGCTGGCATGCATACTGGTATAGTATTTTATAAAAATGTTATTTTTATAAAATGAAAGGCAAAGTATAGTATTTTATAAAAATGTTATTTTTATAAAATGAAAGGCAAAGTATAGTATTTTATAAAAATGTTATTTTTATAAAATGAAAGATAAAGAACAAAAGAGCATAGTATTATCTTTTAAACAAGTTTTTGAAAGATAACCATGAGCTAAAGAAAGAATGATAAAGGAGCCGTACTTCGGTACAGCTCGACAGTGACAGTGACAGTGACAGTGACAAATACCATGTTATATGCTTATGTGTTAATATGTGTTATTTGTCTATATGAAAGTTATGTGATTGCATTTCTATTTGTGTAATAGTGTAATTGCATTGCATAGTAGTTGCATAGTAGAAAGTCCTGCAGGCATGCTAAAGTAGAAGTCTCACCCTGAGGTGTGAGCAATGCTAAAGGAGTCTTACACTTCGGTGTAAGCAATGCTAAAGGAGTCTTACACTTCGGTGTAAGCAATGCTAAAGGAGTCTTCACTTCGGTGTAAGCGAGAAAGTCTCACCCTGAGGTGTGAGCAATGCTAAAGGAGTCTTGCACTAACGTGCAAGCGAGAAAGAAAGTCCCACCCTGAGGTGTGGGCAGCGCTAAAGTAAAAGTCTTACCCTGAGGTGTAAGCAAGATAGGGATCTGGTCCTCGGACCACGATCCATATGTGATAGTTAAAGTATGATAAAGTCACTTGTCAAGTATAAGTGAAATGATAGACAGAGTACAGTGGGACACCCTAACGAGTTTCCTTAAAGATAAAGTTTTAATGACAGATAGTAACGTAACAGATTTATAACTGTAACGTTGTAAAGTTTTAAAGTAATAGTTAAAAGTTTATTTCAAAAAAAGTGAAAGTAAAGCTTATTTTATTTTAATAAAACTAAGCTACCAAAGATAAAGTTTACAGTTTAAAGTAAAGAGAGAACTCACCAGCGTTAGCTGACTTTTAGTATGCATGACAGGTAAAAAGGGTAAAGCTAAAGAAAAGTGAAAGAGCCACGTGGGCTGGATAGCATGGACATCGGGCTGCGGTATTGAAGACTGACATTTCCAATCCTGATAGTTCATGTTATAGACAATATTTCATGTTTTAGTTTGATGAATGATTTGAATTAAAGACTTCCGCTGTAATAGATTCTGATTTCCGGTTTAAGAACTATGTTTGTTATGTTGTGTGCCAACTATGAGATGTACCCGTTATGGGGGCGTTTCAAGTTGGTATCAGAGCCATAGTTTGAGAGATTCAGACATTTGCGATAATGTCTGAACTTAAACTGAGAATGGGACAAAGCAAAGGAAGGAAAGGAATGTCAGTCGGAGCAGCCCGTCCATGAAAAGATAGTAGACAGAAGGTAGTCAATGTCCTTACATAGAACATAGACAATAATGCCTTAGTACAGATAGCAGAAAGTAGATGCTTTAGCATAAATAGTACATAGTACATGCCTTAGCACAGACAGTAGACAGTAGATAGTACGTGCCTTATAGTAGAAACTCTGAACTTGGATGCAAATGTTACTCGGAAAGGAAATGTTCAGAACCCGAGTAGTAAAGTAAATTAGTAATTTCATACCGGTCTCTGTAATTAGTAATTTACAGTACTCGAGGTGTTCTAAATTGTTACCTATCTTGATAACACGAGCTATCTTTGTTCACAGTAGACACTAAATGGCTAGAGCAAAGAGAGGAGGTCGCACTGGGGGTCGTACTGGTCGTCGAGGCCGACCTCCAGGTAACCGGAACCGTCCTGAAGAAAGTGAGCACTCCCGCAACGAAGCTGAATCGGTGCATGTGGAGCATAATGATAGTGGGAACCATGTGTCGGCTCCTAACGATGCCCCTAATGAGGCGCTTGAGTTGGAACCGATTGTGAAAGAAGCTATAGCGGCAGAGGTTACTTCAATCTTGAAGAAAGTTCTACCAGAAGCATTGGGCGAGGCCCTTAAAGAGTTTAATATAGGGAAGAAAGAAACGAAAGAGGAAAGCAGCAAGAGACTTGGAGTCACTGACAGTGATGATTCTGATTATGAAATGGCAACCCGGGGTTGCAACTATAAGTCCTTTCGGGGGTGTGACCCGCCGAAGTATGATGGACGGAAAGATGCTGTTGCCACTTTTGAGTGGATAGAGAGAATGAATGGGGTGATCAACATTAGTGAGTGCCGTGATGATCAAGCGGTCAAGTTTGCCGCTCACTCATTCACTAATGAGGCATTAAGCTGGTGGAGATCGATCGAAAGAATCAAGTCTTCTGCTGAGATGAAACAGATGAAATGGGACGACATGAAAAAGCTGCTAATCACTAAGTTCTGCCCGCAGAACGAGATTGACAGAGTTGAGAGGGAATTTCTGGGGCTCTGTGCTGGTAGTATGACTCATCGCCAGTATACCTCCAAATATCAAGAGTTGGCTCAGCTGGTTCCACATCTGGTGGACACTGAGGAAAAGAGGATTAAGTACTACATCAAGGGACTACCACAGAAAGTCCGTGTGCACGTGAAAGCTAATGCTCCCACGAGTTTTGAATCTGTGGTATCACTTGCTGGGATAGTTTATGATGACTTCGAATCCGCAGACCCACTGCCTACTGAGAAGAAAGTGACCAATGCCGTTAAACGACCAGCTAAAGAGTGGGCGGGGCCGGAGACGAAGAAACTGAGGATTGAAGATGGGGTTGAATGTGCTAAGTGTGGCAGGAAGCACTCGGGCGAGTGCCGAGTTGGGTTAAATATGTGCTATAGGTGCGGAAAGACCGGACACTACTCTCGAGAGTGTCCCGGGGCACAGTCTTGTTATAACTGCGGGATACCTGGCCACATGGCCAAAGACTGTCGGAAACCCAAGGCTACTGGCACCGAGAAGAGTAAAGAACCTGAGAAGCCGAAGGCAAGGACCCGGGCGTATGCACTGACACAGGAGGAGGCTAGGGGAGACCCAGATGTTGTGTCAGGTACATTCATCCTTGACCACACTTATGTTTCAGTATTATTTGATTCGGGTGCCAGTAGGAGTTTTATATCATCTTCTAAGTGTAAAAGAATGAAATGCAAAGTTACTAGAGTAGAGCAGGCCTTTAATGTGGAAACCGCAGTGGGCAAGACCACGATAGTAAGTGAATTGGTAGATAATTGCACGATAAAGATTCATGGCCATAGATTCCCAGTTAGGTTGTATGTTATGACCTTGGGAGGATTCGATATAGTTTTGGGTATGGATTGGTTAGCTGCCAACGAAGCCCGGATAATATGTAGACGAAAGATAGTTCAGCTCAAAGCTCCAGACGGTGGCGAGGTTTTGGTGTATGGGGATCGCGACGGTTCACTAACGAACGTCATATCAATGATAAAGGCAGAGAAGTATATAGGGCGCGGATGCGAGGCCTACCTGGCCTATGTGATAGACAATAATGTAAAGGTGAGAGAGTTAAAAGACGTACCAGTTGTATGTAATTTTCCGGGGGTGTTTCCTGAGGAGTTGCCTGGGTTACCACCTGACCGGGAGACAGAGTTCCAGATAGACTTAGTGCCAGGTGCCCAGCCCGTGGCTAAAGCACCGTACCGACTTGCACCTCTGGAGATGAAAGAGCTGATGGTACAGTTGGAAGAACTTTTGGATAGAGGATTTATCAGACCAAGCATTTCTCCATGGGGTGCTCCGGTTCTGTTCGTAAAGAAGAAAGATGGTGCCATGAGAATGTGCATCGACTACAGAGAGTTGAACAAGCGTACAGTAAAGAACAAATATCCGCTACCAAGGATCGATGATCTGTTCGACCAACTACAGGGCGCCAGATGGTTCTCCAAGATCGATCTGCGGTCGGGATATCATCAGTTAAAGGTAAGAGAAGAGGACATACCTAAGACAGCGTTTCGCACGCGTTATGGGCATTACGAGTTTCGCGTGATGTCTTTCGGCTTGACGAACGCTCCGGCAGCATTCATGAGTATGATGAACCAGGTGTGTAGACCGATGCTAGATAGGTCGGTGATAGTGTTTATAGACGACATACTCATTTATTCGAAAAGTGAAGGTGATCATGCTTGTCATCTTCGAGAAGTACTAGAGACGCTACAAAAAGAAAAGTTGTATGCCAAGTTCTCCAAATGCGCGTTCTGGCTTAAGGAGGTCCAATTCTTAGGTCACGTTATCAACGCAGACGGCATTATGGTTGACCCGGCTAAGATAGAGGCAGTACAGGAATGGGAAACCCCGAAGACGCCAACCGAGATTCGGAGTTTTCTGGGATTGGCAGGTTACTATCGAAGGTTCATTCAGGACTTCTCGAGAATAGCTTCGCCACTAACAAAGTTGACACGTAAAGAAGTAAAGTACGAATGGGGTCAGGCTCAGTCCAAAGCATTTGAAGAGTTAAAGAAGAAGTTGACCCAAGCCCCAGTGTTAGCACTACCCGACGGTAACGAGGACCTGGTGGTATATTCTGACGCATCGGGACAAGGGTTAGGGTGTGTTTTGATGCAGAGGGGAAAGGTGATCGCGTATGCGTCACGACAGCTAAAGATCCACGAAATTAACTACCCGACTCACGATTTGGAGCTCGCGGCAGTTGTTTTTGCGTTAAAGATTTGGAGGCATTACCTCTACGGGGTGAAATGCACGATTTATTCGGATCACAAGAGCTTGAAGTATTTCTTCGAACAGAAAGACCTGAATATGCGGCAAAGGCGGTGGTTAGAATTGCTGAAAGACTATGACTGTGAGATCCTATACCACCCGGGAAAGGCGAATGTGGTCGCTGATGCCCTAAGTCGTAAGGAGAATCGTTCTCCTATTAGGGTAAAAGCGTACCAGTTAGTAATAACCCCAGATTTTATGACAGAGCTAGAAGCAGCACAGAAGGAAGCACTAAAGGAAGAGAACATAAAGAAAGAAAGAATGGTCGGTCAACAGACAAAGTTAGAATTAAACACTCATGGAGTGAGGACCAGGTGTGGTCGCATGTGGGTACCGAAGGGCGGAGAGCTTAGGGCCAAAGTACTTGACGAGGCCCATAAGTCTCGATATTCCATCCACCCAGGAACCACGAAAATGTACCAGGATTTAAAAAAAGAGTATTGGTGGCCTAACATGAAGAATGATGTGACCGGATATGTAAGCAAGTGTCTGACTTGCTCACAAGTTAAAGCAGAGCATCAGAAACCGTACGGGAAGATCCAGCCTCTGGAAATACCCGAATGGAAGTGGGAGCGTATCACCATGGACTTTATTACCAAGCTGCCCCGCACAGCTAAAGGCCACGATACGATTTGGGTTATAGTGGATCGTCTGACAAAGAGTGCACATTTCTTGCCGATTCGTGAAACGTATTCATCTGAGAAGTTGGCAGAAGTATTTATCAATGAAATTGTCTCTCGACATGGCGTACCGTTATCAATTGTATCTGACCGGGACACGCGATTTACATCGAGATTCTGGAAAAGATTTCATGAGTCAATGGGTACGAGGTTAAACATCAGCACGGCTTATCACCCACAGACGGATGGGCAATCCGAGAGGACCATCCAGACGTTGGAGGATATGCTCCGCGCATGCATTATAGACTTTGGTGGCAGTTGGGATAGTCACCTACCATTGGCAGAGTTCTCCTACAACAACAGCCACCACACCACTATTGGTATGCCGCCTTACGAAATGTTGTATGGTAGAAGATGTCGAACCCCGGTCTGTTGGGGGGAGGTAGGACAGAAAGAATTGGGAAGTTTAGAGGTAGTCACGGCAACCTCTGTAAAGTTTGACCAGATCAAGGCCAGAATGAAAGCTGCACAGGACCGTCAAAAGTCCTACGCAGATAGGAGGCGGAGACCAATCGAATTCAATGTCGGGGATCAAGTACTATTGAAGGTATCTCCCTGGAAGGGGATCATACGATTCAAAAAGAGAGGGAAGTTAAGCCCAAGATTCGTCGGACCCTTCAAAATACTAGCGCGAGTTGGTGAAGTCGCTTACCGGTTAGAATTACCGGATGAGCTTAATGGAATTCACCCAACCTTCCACGTGTCGCACTTGCGCAAGTGCTTGGCCGACGAATCAGCGCATGTGACACTTGACGACATCGAGATAGATAATAGCCTCAATTACATCGAGGAACCCGTCGCCATACTAGACAGGAAAGAAAAGCGGTTACGGAATAAAGCGATACAGTTAGTCAAAGTACAATGGAAGCATCGTAAAGGGTCGGAAGCTACATGGGAAACCGAGACAGAAATGAAAGAGTCGTACCCGCACCTGTTTGACTTATAACAGGTTTCGAGGACGAAACCTTTCGTAAGAGGGGTAGACTTGTAACATCCCAAAATAAATAAAAACCCAAATAAAAGAAAAAGGAAGGTGGGCTTGGCTAGGGGCCGGCCCATGGGCCCGAAAACTGAGAAGAACCCTTCTAATCAGTAGCCATTTCCTCCTGTGTCCTTCATTTTCTTCCAGCGCAAGAACCTTAGAGAGAGAGAGAGAGAGATCGTCTAGAGAGAGAAAGCTCGGATCAAGCTCAAAGTCTCGAGGATTGTTGCTCAACATCTCTGGAGCATAAAGGAACGAGAAGGAAGCTATAACAGGTAATTATTATGCCTAAATCTGAGTTTTTGTAACTTTCGGGTTTAGGGTTAATAATCGAGTAAAGATTTAGATTTTTACGTGTGAAACTGGAAACAAACCACGGGTTTGGGTTCATGGGGGAAAATGGAACATTTCGAACGTAAAAAGTTCATAGCTTGATCGATTAGAACAAAGGGACCAGATCTAGGGTTCTGTTTGGGGAAGAAGACTGCACAGTCGAAACTACTAGTTTCGATATGGACGCATCTATCGAAACTACCTAGTTTCGACAGGGGCAGACCCATCGAAACTACCATAGTTTCAATATAGACCCAAGACCTTAACTAAGAATTTATATAAGTCATACGACTCGAAACTACTTAGTTTCGATAAGAAGCAGTGACTCGAAACTACTTAGTTTCGATAAGAAGCAGTGACTCGAAACTACTTAGTTTCGATAAGAAGCCAGGGCTCGAAACTACATAGTTTCGATAAGGAGCCAGGACTCGAAACTACCTAGTTTCGATAATGAAACCATGACCCGAAACATCTGAGTCAAGCCTAGTAATGTCTAAGTGTCCCCTAGGAACACAGCCTTACGCCTATGACTTGATTATACAGATTGTGGGTGACCATAGTGACATTCAGGAACCGGCTAGGTGTAAACAGAAACGATTCATCTGGTGAGTTCTTATTGCCCTTTTTCCTAATGGTTTTGGGCTGGCATGCATACTGGTATAGTATTTTATAAAAATGTTATTTTTATAAAATGAAAGGCAAAGTATAGTATTTTATAAAAATGTTATTTTTATAAAATGAAAGGCAAAGTATAGTATTTTATAAAAATGTTATTTTTATAAAATGAAAGATAAAGAACAAAAGAGCATAGTATTATCTTTTAAACAAGTTTTTGAAAGATAACCATGAACTAAAGAAAGAATGATAAAGGAGCCGTACTTCGGTACAGCTCGACAGTGACAGTGACAGTGACAGTGACAAATACCATGTTATATGCTTATGTGTTAATATGTGTTATTTGTCTATATGAAAGTTATGTGATTGCATTTCTATTTGTGTAATAGTGTAATTGCATTGCATAGTAGTTGCATAGTAGAAAGTCCTGCAGGCATGCTAAAGTAGAAGTCTCACCCTGAGGTGTGAGCAATGCTAAAGGAGTCTTACACTTCGGTGTAAGCAATGCTAAAGGAGTCTTACACTTCGGTGTAAGCAATGCTAAAGGAGTCTTCACTTCGGTGTAAGCGAGAAAGTCTCACCCTGAGGTGTGAGCAATGCTAAAGGAGTCTTGCACTAACGTGCAAGCGAGAAAGAAAGTCCCACCCTGAGGTGTGGGCAGCGCTAAAGTAAAAGTCTTACCCTGAGGTGTAAGCAAGATAGGGATCTGGTCCTCGGACCACGATCCATATGTGATAGTTAAAGTATGATAAAGTCACTTGTCAAGTATAAGTGAAATGATAGACAGAGTACAGTGGGACACCCTAACGAGTTTCCTTAAAGATAAAGTTTTAATGACAGATAGTAACGTAACAGATTTATAACTGTAACGTTGTAAAGTTTTAAAGTAATAGTTAAAAGTTTATTTCAAAAAAAGTGAAAGTAAAGCTTATTTTATTTTAATAAAACTAAGCTACCAAAGATAAAGTTTACAGTTTAAAGTAAAGAGAGAACTCACCAGCGTTAGCTGACTTTTAGTATGCATGACAGGTAAAAAGGGTAAAGCTAAAGAAAAGTGAAAGAGCCACGTGGGCTGGATAGCATGGACATCGGGCTGCGGTATTGAAGACTGACATTTCCAATCCTGATAGTTCATGTTATAGACAATATTTCATGTTTTAGTTTGATGAATGATTTGAATTAAAGACTTCCGCTGTAATAGATTCTGATTTCCGGTTTAAGAACTATGTTTGTTATGTTGTGTGCCAACTATGAGATGTACCCGTTATGGGGGCGTTTCAATTTATAGGGTAGTATCATGAGCTTATTTACAAAATTTAATTTGTTATAGGGATTAAGATTGCAAAATATGAAAAATAGTTTTTAATTTCATAACATATTTCAACTTAAGTGCTCATAAATTTTATGTTCATGACTTCATTTCATCATAATTCATATTTAATATGTTTATAGATATAATTATATATTTATTTGTTTTATTTACCTTTAGTAATTTAAAAATACTAGCAATGTTATATTTTCATAATAAATTGTTTATATCATGTGTGTGTATATATATAGTTTTAGAAATGACTTAGTATGTACCTATATATTTATGGAATAGGATGGTGACAATTATTTACAAAGCATATAACATAAATATTTATTACTTATGAATTTGAAGTAGGTAATTAAGGTTCTTCATAAATGCGATTCACCAAAATAATGAACTTACATTGCCGGAAAAGTTAAAATAAAAACGGGAAATTTCCTGGAGATTATAGAAGCCGCTATTTATAGGGCTATAAGATTAATACAAACATAATCTATATCTATACATACTAATAAATAATGGTTTTGGGGTGCCACATGTCACTCTCTCATGCCTCATCATATTGGTTTTTTCGCCTCTCTCTCCTAATAAATGCACGACTATCTTATTAAATAATAATGATATTATAAATATATTATTAAAGAAGAATAATAATTATATTAAATAAGAATATATAATAAGAATTCAAAATATAACTAATTAAAAAAAAAATACTAATTTGTTATACACACACACATTTCCACTTGATATATCTCGAGACTATCATAATATTCTGAGAAGTTAGGACGTATTTATAAATTTATAAGTTTTATCTTTTTTTAATATACAATCTCGTGTAATACACGAGATTCTAACCTAGTGACAAATAAATAGTCACTTTGAAGTTACAAAGTGGTATTGATAACCATATTAAATAATATTTATAACAGTTTGGATTAATTTATTTTTACAATATTTATGACTAAAAATTAAAAGCATTAAGTACTAAACTATTGAAATATGTGAGCGTGTCATATTGCTTAAAATTGAAAATGTCAATTAGCACTCATGAATGGTAGAAAAAGGGTGGAATATATCACGAAACACGAACGCGATATACTTATTAAAGGGTTTGGGCGTATGCATAGTCCTCCTCGATCTTAAATGACACCCTGTTCCATGTTTTTGGTCCATTGTGGGCCGACACCTGATGGACTGGGACTTTTAGTATCCTCATTGTTCACCTCACATCTAGAGATGCCAGAATCTAGCTCATGTTCATTATCAACAACCGCATATAGTTGGTATTATCCCTTTTCTAATAAAAAACTAAATGGTTTTGTCATTTGGCATCACCACATTCCATTTAACAATTTTTTCCTACCAAAACCACATTTATATCATCCATTTAATAATTTCATATTTAGTCTTTTTTTTTGAAAAATTACATAAATA
The DNA here is from genome assembly GCA_023525975.1 of Smallanthus sonchifolius. NCBI lineage: Eukaryota > Viridiplantae > Streptophyta > Magnoliopsida > Asterales > Asteraceae > Smallanthus > Smallanthus sonchifolius. The sequence continues at coordinate 27,639,369 of CM042029.1, read as the reverse complement.
AATATTTTTTCAAATCAATTTATCATTATTATCATTGGCTCACATTTTTTTTTAAATTATCATCAAAAGTTAATATTTAAAAAAAATCAAGAATGAAAAAAATAGGAGATTTTAAATAAATATGTATTAAAATAAAGTTTACTGATATTTAATTAGTAGTTTTTTTAAATTTGATATTTATAAATAAGTTTTTTATTTTGATTTATAAATTTCAATACTTAGTTTTTAATAAAATTAAGAAACTTGCAAATATTTATTTTTAAAAGTGTATTATATTTTAAACTTTAATTTTTTAAATGACCCGATTTTTTTTTCAAAAAATATGTTTCCAGGTTTCAGTTCTAATTTATTAGTTTTAATTTTTTCATATTTAATTTTGAAATTTTTAAATTTAATTGTGTCAAAATATTAAGGAGTGAAATTTTTAAAATTTGGAGTTTTAAATTTCGAATTTAAAAGGCGATATATTGTTGAAATTTAAATTTTATTTGTATATTTTTATTATTTTTTTTAATGAGAGATTTAATCTTAAAAGTTTACCGAGATTTTTCGCATATTTTCTGATTTTCTAAATGGACTTAAATTATCAGGTTTATCAAACCATAAATTAGTTTTAAGTGTCAGTGTTCCAGTCATGGTAGAAATATTGAAGAAAAAATGGTTTAGGTAATGTAACAGTCATGCTATTATGAAATGTGTTTTCATGTATCTTTTGATGTTTTGATTACTCACATCCGTATAATCTTAACATGTAACAAAATAAAAAAGTTACAAATACAATATTAAATTTGTATAAAAGAGTTGTTAAAATATTTATCAATATAATCATAACGTTTAACCACGTATAACATATGATGTTAAAGCTAGTGCTAGTATAAAGAAGATACATAAAATCAACCCTGACAGGGACATCTAACGAACACCCATCTTTTTAACATACAAAGTTATATAAACTTAATTTTCAATAATAATAATAATAATAACAATAACAGCACAGAAAAGCCTTATACTTGACTTCAACATTTAACTTAGATAATCATAAAAATATGTTACAACCACCAACCCGATTTTCACACAACAAATAACATTGTGTTATCGTTTTTCAAGACACTAAAACCCAATTACATACGCAACACGCATAGACAATTAATCTATTTTTTGAGTGAAAGGGAGTGTCCTAGCAAATTTTATTTCAAGAAAAGAGATTACAAACTGAGGCTACCTGTAACCCGGATATAGGCCAAAGGTCAAGAGGCACACAAAAAGATAATAAACAGTAGATTTTACAACGAAATAAACTAAGTGTCTATGTCTTGTCCAATCTAGCCTATCTTGATCCTTGATAATAACTATAAATTATGACCCGCGTGTTGCGATAGGTTCGTACAGTGATATTAACAAGGTTAACTACATAATTAAGTCTGCGCGTTTGTAAATCTCGCTACATGTGTTGCGGCTGTGACAGTGACACTAACGTCGTGAAATACGGTGACTTTAGTATAAAAAATGATTAACGACAGAAGCGGATCTTAAACGGTTGATGCAGTGACTAAGCATAAAAAAAATGATTAAGTACATAAAAAAATGTATGAAGTTACGACGACTTGGTTAACCCAATAAAAAGAAATGTAAAAAAAAGAAGAAAAAAACAAAAAAAAATTATGGACTAACAGATAGGTGACATGTGGAGTGAAGTTGTAGTAAAACACATAAATTTGATATTTTACAAACTTCAGGGGGAGTTGTGGTAAGATACATGTAAATGAGTAAAACAAAATTTATAACGGGACGCAAAGAAAAAAATATTAAAGAAAATGAGTAAAACAAAATTTATACCGGGACGTAAAGAAAAAAATATGAAACACAAAAACAAACAATTTCTTTGTAGAGGTATATTTGGGTTTTTAGAAAATTAAAAGTTATTATTTAAAAATATGAAAATAAAGGGGGTGCATATAAAATATAAAAAAAGAAAAAAAAAAAATCCTATTAGTAACCGGTTAGTAAATTCATAGCCCTATCAAGCCCAAGCTTAATAAGAATTCTAGACCACATATGACCAAAGTAGAAAACCCATAGTAAACAGTCCTCAAAAACAGGCCCAGTATAAGCCCATTTAACTCTAGCCTTCAATCCCTATTGAGTAAAATGTAAAAGATAATTTGAATGACTTATTAACAGAACGCTTACCACCACCCGGAATATGTCACTATTCTTATAATAATTGCATTAGATTTGAATACGTCACTATTATTGGGTGATAATTGCATTAGATTTTAATACCTCACTAATATTATTAATATGTGAATTGACGGGTAAATTTTACCAAACAATTTTCCTAAATTGCTTTTGTATTAATTGCATAATGGTAGGTGTTAATAAACTAACGTATTGATTCCCTCATGAAAAGGATAAAAGATACACTCCTAATAAAAAAATGGGGTTTTGAATGATAGCTTATAACTTATAAGATCAATATTATATTCTTAAAACAATTTTATGCATTTATGAAGGGACACTACTTCCAATAAAATATAACACGCTTTAAAAAAAGGTAATGTTTTATGGATTGAGCAATAAATCGACCGTCTTAGAGGTTTGCTATTCGAACCGATTGAAACGGATTTATAAAGAGCTAGATGACATCATTAATATTATAAATTTTAAATTATATATAGATAAAAAATGTAATAATTATTTTTTTTTACATCAACTTGTAATGTTAATGATATATGAAAACTTAAATATATAAAATATATAATTTGAAATACTAAATTAATTATTAAATAAGATTTAAAAAAAAAGAAGTTGGAAATCCAGTCCTACCACCATGTCCGGTTCACCCGTTTCACCGCTCCGATAGATAACTGATCGGTTTAAACGAAAACGGTTCAAATAGGCATCGTCGGACCGTTCTATGACTGGTTCTCGGTCCGACCCGGTGCAAATTTTAAAACATTGCAAGGCATCGAATAAGAATTTAAACCAGGTTTTAGGTAAACAACTAGGAGCTATTTGCATAGACAATAGAAGCCAGTTTTTAGGTAAATAATCGACTCTATTTTCCTTGAGAAAAAAACAGTGTGTCGAATAAAGAACTTGAACTTGTATTTTCTTTTTCTGGTAAATAACCACGTTATTGATGTGTGCCTAGTAGCCCAAGGTTTAAACATTATAAACCACAAATTAATACAGTTCCATATGATAGAATACGAATAGGCAAGTGTGAACAAATAGATTGTAGCACAAGTAATGTAAGCATTTGTGTTTATCGAACTTATTGAATGTCAGGATCAACTAATTAAGATGGTTCTACTTTATTGATCAAACTCGCGGAAACAGTCTAAACAGAAACATTTGATAACACAAATATAAATATCAAGAACACAGATAAATACTGTCAACCTCTCGTATATTAGAAATGAAAACTGATGCGATTACATGTCTTTCGACCAATATTTATACAAGAGTTTGATTGTAACTGATTGAGAGACATTCTCCATAATCATAGCACTAGCCAAAACGTACCAATCTACCCAATGATTACAAAATAAACTGCTACAAATAAAAATGAATCAGTCAAACATATAATCCCTTAATCTTTGCTTTCTTGACTTCGGTATCTTTGACTAAGTAAGCACTTCGGTATGTTCTAGCGGCATTAACTTGACTTCGGTATGAACATGCATGCCTCGGTAGCTAACTTGATTCTCGATATCTTTTAAGGTTGGTTGCCAATCTGTCTGTAACTCACAACTCAACATGGAATGATGTAAAGAACTCTGATATGTCACACCCCGATTTACTAGTGCTTAAAGCACACATATCATTTTTTTTTCGGTTTTTATTTTGATCAATCAAGCACTCCATCTTTTGATTCTTTGTCCCGACCTAGCTCTCTCTGTACATGTTCTATCACCTATCAACTATAACACAATCAAGCTGTCCCTCGAAAACTACAGAAATGTCCCCTCTTTGTTCACTAACTGTTGCCGCACACTACCGTGAGATTATCGACACAACCACTATACACCTAGGACGATCTCAACCACTTTTCAGACGCATGAAAGCCGTCGGTTTTGCATAAAGGAAATTTTGAGACAAACTGATACATTTAATCCTTTCTTGCTACAAGAGTATAAACCTAGTATCATATTATAGTATTGTATAGGGACTTGATTGTTAATATGTTTATTCCAGGTACTATTTATATACTCATGAGTAATACGAGAAACCCTGTTTTTAAGGATTTCCAGGTACTCTTTAATAATTATATATATATATATATATATATATATATATATATATATATATATATATATATATATATATATATATATATATATATATATATATATATATGAGGATCAACTAAGAAGTCATATTAGGCTAAGAATATATATATATATATATCTATAGAGGAGGAGGATCAACTAAGAAGTCATATTAGGCTAAGAAGGCTAAGAAGCAATCTGAGCTTGACATGTGGCAATCTTCTTATTTTATGAGGAAGGGTATTTTTGGAAGTTTGTAAAAGAACAATCTTCAAATTCACGATCTTCAACTAAGATCCAGAGGAAACCATCTTCAAATCGAGAGGCAACCATCTTCAAATACAGACGCAATCATCTTCAAATCCATGATCGCAATCTTCTTCTTCAATCAGATCTAGAGTCACGATCTCAATCATTCAAACATCATCATCTTCATTATGCTTTGGGATATTGAGTTAGGGTTTTTTTCGTTTGCAGGATTTTAGAAGATGCAGTTAACTCTTGAATTCGGGTAATTCCATAGTCTTCTTTTTATACCGTTTGCAATAGAGTGATCCATGGATTTCAATTTCTGTTCAATCTATCATTTGAGTGATTGTATTTGCTAGAAATAATTGATACTTGGAATACATAGTTTTGGTACTCTACCTTTATCTATAATTGTAAGTGCTCTGTAATTGTAACAAAATCCAAACAAATTACAAAGGTTGATTCTGGTGTTGATTCCTAGAATGTAAACGGTGCTGGTTCTAGTTCACTTGCTGCTGGTTCTGCTGTTGTTGGTTCACATGGTGCTGGTTCTCATACAACACCCGATGCTAATTCTCATACAACACGTGGTGCTGGTTTTATGAGAGCAATTATGCTGTTTCTAGAAGAGCACTTGTTGCTGGTTCACTTGGTACTAATCATCGAGAAAATTTTTGACATGTGGAGTTCATGGACATAATAGTCGAAGTTATTTGAAGAAGGATGCTTTTGGTGCTGATTCCCAGAATGAAGACGGTTCTGGTTCACTTGTTGTTGGTCCTACTGTTGGTGGGTTCACCTGGTGCTGGTTCCCATGTAGCACCTTGTGCTGGTTCTATGAGAGCAATTGGTGTTGTTTCTAGAAGAGCAGCTGTTGCTGGTTCATTTGATACTAATTCTAGGAGAGCAGTTGGTGCTGATTCTAAAATATCAAATGGTGTTGTTTACAAGAATTGGTGGTTCACCAGGTGCTGGTTCTGATTCCCAGAATGTAGACGGTTCTGGTTCACTTGATGTTGGTTCACCTGGTGTTGGTTCTTATACAACACCTGGTGCTGGTTCTATGAGAGCAATTGGTGCGATTTCTAGAAGAGCAATTGTTGCTGGTTCATTTGGTACTAGTTCTAGGAGAGCAGTTGGTGCTAGTTCTAAAAGATCAACTGGTGCTGTTTCCAAGAATTTATAAGATTTACTTATTAGATTTTTATGTTACATTTTTTTACATACGATTATAGATGTTTATAAGATTTACATGATTTACATATACTTGGATGTTTATAAGATTTACATATTATGTATTAAAACCCAACACAGTTTTAACACTATTTAAGTAAGTTAACTATTAAAAAACAATCACAATTTGTATCATAAACCCGTGAAATTTTAACAATGATTAAACCAATTTGTTAAAACACTATATATTCATACCATACCAAATAAAAATCAAATTGTACTTTTTCATACCATACCAAATAAACATCAAACTGTAATGTTTCATATCATACCAAATAAACATCAAATTGTACTGTTTCATACCATACCAAATAAACATCAAATTTCATCTTCCAACCCTACACAACTTTTCAATCCTTCATTAATTCTGGTTTGAACATCTTTCTTCAACTCTTCTCTTTCTCCAACCCTACACAGCTTTTCAATCCTTCATTGATTCTAGTTTCAGCATTTTGTTAGAGGTTCATTTCAAAAGTCTCCAAACGAGTTTCTTTTTTTGTTCTTCTTTTGAAATTATTTTCTCCCAGTACACAAAGAAACAATAGAGACTCATTTGGATGAAAACCGTGTAAAACAACACTGTTTTTGTTACATGTGTCGAACATAACTAAATCAAAGGTTTATTCAACCCAACACATATATTTGAAAACATACCAACATATTACGTGGGCAGAAAAACCTTGCTCGTGCACCTCTGCTTCTGTATATTTCCTCGTTGTTGAGGAATAAAGACCAGAAAGTAATGACATAAACATGTAGATACTTATTTGGATCGAAAAGATACCATACAAATTCTTGAAATATTTGTACCCGTTGCATTTTGAACTACGAATGTCCTACATTATTGTAATACACAAATTAGTAAGAACAATTACTTTTATCTAATCAAAATTTACTTGTTTTTATATGTACCAGGGATCCTCAATATAAGCAAAATCCATCAGTATAGACAAGCCATCAAAACAATGTCAGAACAGCACATCTCAAAACACTTAAAAACAATAACAACATATTATGAATTATAAAAGCACTTAAAACATAGCATATCAACACATAACCACATATGAACATAACACAATATCAACACATAACAAGTGCATAATGATATCTATAAAACATCAGCATATAAACTCATACACACTAAACAATTTATATAAAATAAGGTGTGTATTTGCACATAAAAATCTCATATTAAAACTCATTCCATTACCTCAGGGTTTCTGCAGTTGGAACATGTTAAAACTAATTCCTTTACCTCAAAGTTCATTATCTTTTGGTGCTGGTTAGTTCAGATAAACAAATCAAAAAAATATAATTTAATTTATTCACAAACGATTAGTTCTTTGCCTGTAAAAGCATGTAAAACAAACGATTTAGAAGCATAGTGTAAAATAGCAGCACAATGTAAATTAAGAACTCACGATTAGAGTCTTTTGTAGTTGTTTTCAGATTTTTTGCCTCAGATTTTTGGATTCCTTTCATCGTTTCATTTGTTTTTTGCACTGTATTCCAGGAGGAAGGGGGCTGTATTCGCGTTCGTGTTTGAAACCCTAGGAGGAAGGAGGACTGAGTAGGCGTTTGCATTTGAAACCCTAGGAGAAAGAGGAAGAAAGAGGGGGGGGGGGGGGAAGTAAGAACTGATGAATCTGTTTGATTTGTCATTTGTCAATAATACCCCTAAATTTAAGTATTTGTTATCAAAATTATCAAGGGGAATCTCATCCATTGATTAAAGAAATAGAAGGCCTAGATTGTTTCTTAGGTTTCTTAGCCTAATAGGGCTTATATATATATATAATATACATATAACTTAAATATCTAGTAATTCCAAATTACATGATTAGTTAATTTAGTTACTTGTAATTCTAAATTACAATAACTATCTTGCCAACAATTATCCTAGATAATTTAGATAACTATTTCAACGCCATATATTTAATTCGTAAAAGGTTCTTTTAACTCCTTAGACAACCTATTTAATATATTGTTGTTTGATGTGTAACTCTTTGGATCATATCTTAGTCTCCATGTTGTCAACTGTTGTTATTCGGACCTACAAGTCCAACAAGACAGCCTACCATAAACAACCACCAGGTTTCGTTGATCCCAAACATTTGAACAATATCTGTTTACTACACAAGTCCTTATACGACCTCAAACAGACTCCACGGGCATGGTTTCACCGTCTGTCACATGCCCTTCACAAGCTGTGTTTTACTAGCTCAAAGACTGATTTTTCCCTTTTTAGTTACAAGTTCGGGAACACACTTATTTACATTCTTGTTTATGTTTATGACATCATTATTACTAGTAACAATACCCAAGCTTTCAATCAAATTATACATCACCTCGAAAAAGACTTAATCTATAAGTATCATGGCAACATGGACTACTTTCTAGGTACTGAAATTGTCCCATATAGATGGAATGTTCTTCTCTCTTAGAAGAAATACACTTTCAAGCTTATTTATCGAGCTGGTCTTTCTTACTATAAACTGATCTTTTTTTCAATGAGCACATCCAAGCTCTTATCTCTTGGGGACAATCCCCTCCATTTTGAGCCGGTCAAGCATCATCAGATTGTTGGGGCTCTTTAGTATTTCACTCAGTCCATTACATATATCACTTTTGTTTTTAATAAAGTGTGTTAGTACATGCATGTCCCGCGAGGGAACCACCGGTCTACTCTCAAAAGTATCCTACACTACTTAAAGGGCACTTATGATCATGGTTTACTAACTTGCCACACCTTTCACTCTGTTCATTGGCATGGACCCTCACCCATTTTAGCCTTTTCAGATGTTGACTGGTCCAAAGGGGGGGGGTTGCTATCTATTTGTTTTCTAATCTTATTTCTTAGACCACATGGAAACATAAAACAATTTCCCAGTCATCTATATAGTCAGAATACAAAGCCCTGGCTAATACTATTACTGAACTGCCCTGGTTAGAAGCTCTACCGAGACAACTTGAGATGAAAACGACATCCTTTCCCACTCTCTGACGTGACAATCTTGGTGCAACCTCTCTTGTTGTAATAATAAATTTCATGCTAGAACCAAATATGTTGAAGTTCAAGGAAAACTTCCAGTGCAGTTTGTATCTATAGGGGATCAAATTTTTACGTTGAAGTTCACTTTCAGAAAAATAGTCATGCAAGAAATAATCGTTATTGACTCAACAATTCACATTTTTACGTTTCAAGCTATAAGTCGTTTACCGTCCTTAGTTTGTGAAGAATATTAGATCATATTGTAACTAGATAAAGTAGATAATATATCTTACTTCTTACTACTCTACTAAATGAAAATCTCTTCAGGACATGTGTCACTCTCTGGTTACTTCTCACCTTTATTTTCACGCATCCCTCTCCTATTAAATATTAGATTTTCTATTTCTCTATCCTATTAAATAATAATCTTTATATTAATAAATCTAATTACGGATAGTTATTATTTAATTATAAATAGTTATTATATCATCAATCAAATGAACTTAATATAAACTAACATTTATCAATTAAATAAAAAAAATTAATACTCAGTTGAAAAAAATGTTTTAAAAACTAACTTAACAGACCTTATAACTGTCACGATAAATTACATTTTTTAAAAACGTATTTTTGAAAAATGTGTTTGTTAACAAATTACATTGTATTTTATTCAGTCGATTTTATACATGTTTATTCAACCCGTGTATTACACGGGTTTTTAAAAATATAAATTTTTAATTACTAAATATATAACATTTTATTTATTTAACCAATATAATACATGGGATTTTAATCTAGTTATGTAAATATGCAAACATATATTTGTACCCATGTAATATCATAATTTGGAGTCCAATCACAACTTCCGAACATTCCTTTTGTTCTGATTTCACATAAGGGTGGAGGGAGTGGTAAAAAAAAACCATGGAACCCTCTTCTTTTACCCAGTTAAAATGTGTCATATCATTTTTACCCTCTTGAACCCTCTCCAACCCTAAGAGGGGTGTGGAACCAATAAGCCCTAGAATAATTTTTTATTAAAACAATATTTCATTAAAAAAACACATCTCATTAAATAAACATAAATGAAAATACAATTAATAAAAAAGATGCAATCAATAAAAAAATTATAAAAAAGTACAATTAATTAAAAAAAACTACTCGTCTTCGTCGTCCGTTAGATGGATGTCCAAGTTTGTGGCAACATATGTCGTAAGATCAAACTTCAAATGAAAGTGTGTGGTTTCGTTCCGCAATTCCATTATAATATTATAAAAAACAACTGGATTGGTAGGCGGATCCGCAATGTGAACCGGTGAGATTGCATTTTCGTCATATTTTAATAGCATATTGTGTAATATGATACACGCGTACATCATGTTCTTCAACTTTTTCACTTTCATTTGACGTGCCGGTCGTGCAATTATGGCCCATTTAGCCTTTAATACACCGAATGCTCGTTCGGCGTCTTTCCTTGCCCCATCTTGCGTTTTCTTGAACTTTTTTTGATTCACGTCCGTTAGATAAGAATATGATTTCACAAACGTAGACCAAGAAGGGTATATGCCATCGGCAAGATAGTAACCCCGCTTGTATTGATGGCCATTAACAAAAAAATGGGCACCTACGAGCGAATCCATGCAACGTATTTGTGAACAATGGAGATTGATTGAGGGCGTTTATGTCATTGTTCGACCCGACAATACCAAAATATGCTTGCCAAAACCACAAATCATTTGACACAACTGCTTCGAGTATGACCGTTGGGTACTTGTGATCACCTCGGTGATATTGACCCTTTAAACTAGTGGGACAATTTCTCCAAAACATTGAGTACAATCGATACTACCAAGCATCCCGGGAAATCCGTGCTTATCACCGTATGCTTGATATAAAAGTGAAATATCTTGACTAGTTGGTGCACGCATGTATTCATGACCATATAGAATAACAATATCATTGCAAAAATACTCAAGATACTCCCTAAAGGTTGTTGCGTACTTACATAAATATTCGTCGTATGGATAGGGAATATTACCTGTTGCGAGTTGTTTTATGGCCGATGTGCATTTTTGAAGTGGAGTGAAACTTTGTTTCTTCCGTGCGTTTTGACTAACTTGAAAGTATTCAAAATTGGCGTTAATATCGTCAACTATTTTTAAAAATAGTGGCTTCGACATGCGGAATCTATTTCTAAAAACTTCCTCTTTGCATTTCGGATTCTCAACAAAGTAATTTGCCATTAGAGTTTCATATGCTTGGACACGATCACGTTCCACATGTCGGCGAGTCGATCTTGCAGTGTCTTCAACCTCGGCTGCTTGAACAACGAGGTTTAAAAATTCAAGACTACTCGAGTCGGATGACGACAAACTATTAGATGATTCCGGGATGTAATTAGCGCGCTTAAACATTTTGAGATTTATTTGTGAGAGAATATGTAAATAATATTGTGTAAAGATGTATATATATATATATATATGTATTGAGAGATTTTTTTTATTTATTTAAAGACCCCAACCCCCACCCCACTCCCCCAACGGCTATATTCTCCACTCCCAACGACTACAATCGAGCTGGTTCAAACGGGTATTAATACCCGTGCCCTCAAACCCGTGCGAAGCCCGCAGGGCGTGCGACGGTGTTACCCGTGAAGCTCGACCTACCCGCATGAAGCCCGCAGCTCGACTCCGTCCACCCTAAGGCATGATACTTATTTAAGTGACACTACTTCCATTCAAATATAACACAACTTCTTATGGTTTTAGATTGTAACATTTCTTTAAAAAAACATCACGACTAATGGAAGAGCATGTCAACTGAAAGAAGAAAGTTTGTGCTTTATATAAGTTATGAACCATTACAAAGTTTTTTTAAACAACACAATACCTCTTATAATAAAAAACTAAATGGTTTTACCATTTGGTATCACCATATTACATCTCATAAAATTTCCCCCCCAAAATGACATTTATATCCTACATTTAATATTTCTATATTTAGCTTTTTTTTTGAAAAATTACATAAATAAACATTTAATAAATCAATTTATCATTATTATCACTAGCTAACATTTTTTTAAAATTATCATCAAAAGTGAATATTTAAAAAAAAATCAAGAATTAAAAAATAGGAGATTTAAAAAAAACCAATTTGTTAAATTTTTATTATTAAAAAAACGATTTTTTAAAATTTATTATCAAAAAACAAGATTTTTTTAATTTTACAAATAAAATTTAAAAATACTACATTTGTATTTTCAATAAATAAGTGTTAAAATAAAGTTACTAATATTTAATTAGTAGTTTTTTAATTAAATTTGATATTTATAAATATTTTTTTTATTTTAATCTATAAATTTTAATACTTAGTTTTTAATAAAATTATGAAAAGTGCAAATAATTATTTTAAAAAGTGTATTATATTTTAAACTTTATTTTTTTTTAAATGTCGAGAATTGTTTTTATCAAAAAATATGTTTACAAGTTTCAGTTCTAATTTATTAGTTATAATTTTTTCATATTTAACTTTGGAATTTTAAACTTAATTGTGTCGAAATATTAAGGAGTGAAATTTTTAAAATTTGGAGTTTCAAATTGTGAATTTAAAAGACGATATATTGTTGAAATTTAAAATTTTTATATCTTTTTATTATTTTTATAATAAGAGATTTAAGTATTAAAAGTTTAACGAGATTTTTCGCATACAAGTAAAAATAATATCTGTCAATCAGAGCATCTTGATGATGATTTTGATGAAAGTTTATAATCTCCTGATTTTCTATATGGAGTTACACTATCAGGTTTGTTAAACATAAATGAGTTTTAAATGTATATGTTCCAATTATGCTATTAAGAAATATTGATAAAAAAATGGTTTAGGTAATGTAACAAGACTTCATGTCAAATCATTAGGTAATTGCATTATAGAAGCGGAAATTATATTTGGAAGCAACATTGGTTATCACAATTTTATCTCTATAACTGGGTTAACATATTCAGACAAAAGAATTTCATCAAAACTTCAAATAAGAAAATATACAATTGTTATATGTTTTGCAATGACCATGAATAAAAGTTTAAGCCAATCACTTTCAATTGTTGGTTTGTATTGAAAGATCCAATGTTTACTAATGATCAGCTGTTTGTTGCATTATCAAGAGTTAAAAATAGAGATGGACTCAAACTATTAATCTTTGGTAAACATGGAAAAATTACCAATACCACGTCAAATGTTGCATACAATGAAGTATTTTCAAATTTGTAAATAATCATTATAAGGTTTCATTTGACATGTAATTTAATGTATTGTAAAAAATACAAAACTTATGAAATGTATTTCCATGTATTTTTTGATGTTGTGATTACTCTCATCCATATAATCTTAACGTGTAACAAAATGAAAAGTTACAAATACAATTTCATATTTGTATAAAAAAGTTATTAAGATATTTATCAATATAATATTAACGTTTCACCCCGTCTAACACAAGGGGTTAAAGCTAGTAATTAATAAAAGAGTGTCAATCGGGTGGTTAATTCTCATAAAACACAAAGATTTCCTTCTGTGTATGTTCATTCAATGTATTAAGAGTGTATTTCTTTTTTCTTATTTTAAAACTCAATGAAGTTGTTGGTTAAAACATTAAATGATTTATATAAAAGCAATTTAGGGAGTGTTGTCTTGGTTAGGTGGTTAATAATCGGTTAAATCCCCCTAGAATTATGTTGAGCAATCTAAATAATTGCTTACAGTTTAAAAACGTATTTTATATGCAAATACATATGCTTTTTTTTTCATTGTCACCAAGATGGAGTGTTTTGCGTGCATTACCTACACATCTTATTTATATATAATGATTTCGTTTAACAAAAGGAAACACCCCTAATTTGTTTTTTCACTCACACAAGTAATCAGAGGGTTGAAAATAGTTGCATGTAAAAGGACAGATAATAAATCATCTGAGTGTAAACGTGGCATAACTATTTCCATGCACTGTATTTATATGCAATTTATGCAAGTCCCTAAAAATCCATTTCATAGAAGAAAAATCATCCGCTATGGAAGTTCTAAGAACTGTCTCCACTGTTGCTCCATCTTTACGTATTACAACCCACTTGTGCAAACCCCTTTGCAATCTTTCATTTACTCAGAAAACATCCAAATCCCCATTACTCAACTTGTCCCAATTTCCAAAATCCAAATTCACTAAGTTAACTGCCATTTCTCCATCTGTACTTTCAATCGAATCAACATCCCCACTTGAAGAAGAAACCGGAAGCCTTGATCAGGATGAGAAATTTGACTGGTTTTCTCACTGGTATCCACTCATGCCTGTATGTGATTTGGACAAGAGAGTTCCCCTTGGGAAGAAGGTGTTGGGTCTTGATGTTGTGGTTTGGTGGGATAAGAACGAGAATGAATGGAAGGTATTCGATGATCGTTGTCCACACAGACTGGCTCCGCTTTCTGAAGGGAGGATTGATCCGTCGGGTAGGTTGCAGTGTGTGTACCATGGTTGGTGCTTTGGTGGCTCCGGTGATTGTAAATTAATTCCTCAAGCTCCGCTTGATGGTCCTCCGGTAAGTTAGATCAGTTTTACATGTGAACCTATTATGATTTTACTGATAAAATACATGCAGGTTCATTCTTTCCCGAAAGCGTGTGTAGCTGTTTATCCAAGCACCGTGCAAAACGGAATTGTTTGGATTTGGCCCAACACTGATCCACAATACAAAGATATCCTGACAAAGAAGAAACCGCCATATATCCCTGAACTTGACGATCCTTCATTTTCTTTCAAAATGTTCAACAGAGATATACCATACGGGTAAGAACGTAGTTAAAAACTTACACCAACATTTTCTTTGTGTTCAACCACTTTGTTTTCTACAAAATCATCATAAAAAAATTATTGGTTTTGTTTATCAAGATGGTGATAATTATTATAGGTATGAAGTCCTGATTGAAAATCTCATGGACCCTACTCATGTTCCATATGCTCATCATGGAATAATGAGGACAATACAACCAAGATAAGTCTTTATGCAGTCAAATAAATTCTTCTATTCTTGATAATCACCTACCTAACACAAGTTTCTTGCACTGTTAAGATTGATCGGGAAGGGGGTATGCCTATTGATATAAACATACAAAAATTCGACAAAAATGGTTTTATCACAACAAAGGGGACATATGATAAATGGAACTTTGTTTCTCCTTGTTTGAATCAACTTACTATCACACAGGTATAAACTTAACTTTAAAGTACAAATCCTGATATTTACTCAGTTGGTGCTTGATTCGTTTAATTCAACTAATCCAGGGAGAATCAGAACAAACGCCACGTGGAAATATCGTTTTCGTCTTTTTATGCATTCCAGTGAGCCCGGGTAATAGTAGATTGATATTAGCTGCCCATACAAACTTTTGGACACGTCTATTTGTTTTCAGATGGGTGGACCATATTTTGCAGAATTTGATTATCGATTCGGATTTGTACCTTCTTCGCGTCGAGGTAAATCTATCCCAACCCTGCTTGTGATTCAAATTGTTGTTCTCGAATTTTTGAAAGATAATGTAACTTTTAGGAGGATAAATTGTTGGAGGTGGGTCCTTCAAATTACCAAAAAGCTTGTTTTATGCCAACCAAATCAGATGCTAATGTGGTGGCTTTTAGAAAGTGGCTAAAAAAATATGCAAGTGGTCAAGTCGATTGGGGAACCAAATTTAATGGATCCCTTCCACCCATCCCTCCTAGAGAACAACTCATGGACAGGTTACTTGAATACATTTCAACCACATTGAGGTTATAAATTAATATATAATAGAAATTTCTTTGCTTTTTATTTGATTTGTTTATTCAGGTACCGGAGCCATGTGGTTAATTGTAGGAGCTGCAGTAGTGCATATAAAGGTTTTAATGCACTCCAGACTTCTCTTCGGGTGTTTTCAGTTGCTTCAGTGGCTATTATGGTTGCAACCAAACCAGGGATGATATCCGTTGCCGCAAATATTACACTCGCAACTGCTGCAATTTTGTGTTTTGTGGGATCAAAATGGCTGTCACATTTCGTTTACAAAAACTTCCATTTTCATGACTATAATCACGCCTTTAAATGACGTTCATTTTTAACAATCGCATTGTTGTATTCACTACCAAGTATGTATAATATTTCCAACCCCTTTATGATGTCATGCATTTTATTATCTTCAATAAAGTTATTAAATAAGGATCATTTTTGATAATGTAACATCCCAAAAATAGTGAGTAATTAATAATAACGCAAGCGGGGTTGAAACGTGGAAAACTAAAGACGTAAAGAATGAAAGGAAAATGGATGAACTTGGGCTCAGCTCTAACGAGCCGAGGGAAGCTCATGCATATAAGGATCATGGCAGCCCTCACTCTCCTTCACCACCCCATTTGTGCAAACTTAGAGAGAGAAAGGAGAGCTCGGTTCTAGAGAGAGAGTTCGTGAATCAAGCTCAAAGTCTCGGGAATCACCACTCCACATTGCAGGAACGTTTAGCAATAAAGAGAAAATGAAAACAAGTAACTTTCATGCTCGAATATGAGTTTTTAGTTAAGAAATGAGTTTTAGGGTTCTAATGGGTTTTGAATCAAAAGACGACATTTTTACATATGAAAGCGCATAAAAAGCATGTGTCTAGATTCATGAAAGCTAGATACAAGTTCTGAACGTAAAAAGTTCGAAGCTTGAATAAAAAACGATGAAGTTGATGAAACTCTGATGCGTCGCCCGAAAAGTTGGATGAATGGGCCGAAAACTATTTTCGACCGAAAAGTGTCTCGGACATCTAAGATTTCGATCGGAACATTTCGGTCGAAAAGTGTCTTGGACATCATAGATTTCGATAAGAACATTTCGGTCGAAAAGTGTCTTGGACATCATGATTTCGATCAGAACATTTCGGTCGAAAAAGTGATTCGAACCCCAAAGATTTCGGGCAGTACATTTTGACCGAAAAGTGTTTTTGGACAAGGATTTTTTGATCAAAAGACTGGGGAATAAAGAATCTTTCCAAGTGAATAGTTTTCGGTCGGAATACATTTCGACTGGAATATATTTCGGGCATAGGGTTTTGACTAAATGACTTGTTATTAATTTAACTAGTTGTAATCCTTAACAGATTCCTTAGCATCCACCTATCTTCAAGTTATTATCAAGTGAGCGAAACTATAAAACAATCAGGTGAGTTCTATGTGCCCCCTTCTATGTTATGTGTAAATCATTTTAAACGTTTTGGGTCTGAAGTGTATACACTAAATAAATAAATGTTATGAATGCCAATGTGATCATATGTGATGTATAAATGCATATATATATATATATATATATATATATATATATATATATATATATATATATATATATATATATATATATATATATATATATATATATATATATATATATATATAGGGTTAGGTTCTAGTAAAAAGGGTTTTAAAAATAAGAAGGGTAAGAAGGATTCTAAGCTTGACATGTGTTATTTTATTGTTTTTAAAAGGAGGGCATAATGATCAATGTGTAATATACCAGGTCAATGTGTAATATACCATGTCAATGTGTAAGACACCAGGTTAATGTGTAATATAAGGTCTGAAATTACACAATGATCAGACCTGATATTACACAATAAAGTGATATTACACAATGAGTATATTACACAATGACCTGACATATTTGAGCGAATTACACAATAATGAGCGAATTACACAATGAGCTGGAAAACGTAAAACACAATGATGAAAACATATAACGCAATGATAAAAAATATTTGACACAATGAACTTGTATTACACAATGACCAGACGTGGTATTACACAATGACCAGACGTGGTATAAAACAATGAACTTGTATTACACAATGAACTTGTATTACACGATGAACTTGTATTACACAATGACATGACTAACTACACAATGAGCTGGAAAACGTAAAACACAATGATAAATACATATAACACAATGAACTTGTATTACACATTGAACTTGTATAACACAATGAACTTGTATTACACAATGACCAGACGTGGTATTACACAATGAACTTGTATTACACTGTAACATCCCAAAATAAATAAAAACCCAAATAAAAGAAAAAAAAAAGAAGGTGGGCTTGGCTAGGGGCCGGCCCATGGGCCCGAAAACTGAAAAGAACCCTTCTAATCAGCAGTCATTCCTCCATTTCCTTCATTTCTTCCTGCGCAAGAACTTTAGAGAGAGAGAGAGATCGTCTAGAGAGAGAAAGCTCAGATCAAGCTCAAAGTCTCGAGGATTGTTGCTCAACATCTCTGGAGCATAAAGGAACGAGAAGGAAGCTGTAACAGGTAATTATTATGCCTAAATCTGAGTTTTTGTAACTTTCGGGTTTCGGGTTAATAATCGAGTAAAGGTTTAGATTTTTACGTGTGAAACTGGAAACAAACCACGGGTTTGGGTTCATGGGGGAAAATGGAACATTTTGAACGTAAAAAGTTCAAAGCTTGATCGATTAGAACAAAGGGACCAGATCTAGGGTTCTGTTTGGGGAAGAAGACTGCACAGTCGAAACTACTAGTTTCGATATGGACGCATCTATCGAAACTACCTAGTTTCGACAGGGGCAGACCCATCGAAACTACCATAGTTTCGATATAGACCCAAGACCTTAACTAAGAATTTATATAAGTCATACGACTCGAAACTACTTAGTTTCGATAAGAAGCAGTGACTCGAAACTACTTAGTTTCGATAAGAAGCAGTGACTCGAAACTACTTAGTTTCGATAAGAAGCAGTGACTCGAAACTACTTAGTTTCGATAAGAAGCAGTGACTCGAAACTACTTAGTTTCGATAAGAAGCAGTGACTCGAAACTACTTAGTTTCGATAAGAAGCCAGGGCTCGAAACTACATAGTTTCGATAAGGAGCCAGGACTCGAAACTACCTAGTGTCGATAATGAAACCATGACCCGAAACATCTGAGTCAAGCCTAGTAATGTCTAAGTGTCCCCTAGGAACACAGCCTTACGCCTATGACTTGATTATACAGATTGTGGGTGACCATAGTGACATTCAGGAACCGGCTAGGTGTAAACAGAAACGATTCATCTGGTGAGTTCTTATTGCCCTTTTTCCTAATGGTTTTGGGCTGGCATGCATACTGGTATAGTATTTTATAAAAATGTTATTTTTATAAAATGAAAGGCAAAGTATAGTATTTTATAAAAATGTTATTTTTATAAAATGAAAGGCAAAGTATAGTATTTTATAAAAATGTTATTTTTATAAAATGAAAGGCAAAGTATAGTATTTTATAAAAATGTTATTGTTATAAAATGAAAGATAAAGAACAAAAGAGCATAGTATTATCTTTTAAACAAGTTTTTGAAAGATAACAATGAGCTAAAGAAAGAACGATAAAGGAGCCGTACTTCGGTACAGCTCGACAGTGACAGTGACAGTGACAAATACCATGTTATATGCTTATGTGTTAATATGTGTTATTTGTCTATATGAAAGTTATGTGATTGCATTTCTATTTGTGTAATAGTGTAATTGCATTGCATAGTAGTTGCATAGTAGAAAGTCCTGCAGGCATGCTAAAGTAGAAGTCTCACCCTGAGGTGTGAGCAATGCTAAAGGAGTCTTACACTTCGGTGTAAGCAATGCTAAAGGAGTCTTACACTTCGGTGTAAGCAATGCTAAAGGAGTCTTCACTTCGGTGTAAGCGAGAAAGTCTCACCCTGAGGTGTGAGCAATGCTAAAGGAGTCTTGCACTAACGTGCAAGCGAGAAAGAAAGTCCCACCCTGAGGTGTGGGCAGCGCTAAAGTAAAAGTCTTACCCTGAGGTGTAAGCAAGATAGGGATCTGGTCCTCGGACCACGATCCATATGTGATAGTTAAAGTATGATAAAGTCACTTGTCAAGTATAAGTGAAATGATAGACAGAGTACAGTGGGACACCCTAACGGGTTTCCTTAAAGATAAAGTTTTAATGACAGATAGTAACGTAACAGATTTATAATTGTAACGTTGTAAAGTTTTAAAGTAATAGTTAAAAGTTTATTTCAAAGAAAGTGAAAGTAAAGCTTATTTTATTTTAATAAAACTAAGCTACCAAAGATAAAGTTTACAGTTTAAAGTAAAGAGAGAACTCACCAGCGTTAGCTGACTTTTAGTATGCATGACAGGTAAAAAGGGTAAAGCTAAAGAAAAGTGAAAGAGCCATGTGGGCTGGATAGCATGGACATCGGGCTGCGGTATTGAAGACTGACATTTCCAATCCTGATAGTTCATGTTATAGACAATATTTCATGTTTTAGTTTGATGAATGATTTGAATTAAAGACTTCCGCTGTAATAGATTCTGATTTCCGGTTTAAGAACTATGTTTGTTATGTTGTGTGCCAACTATGAGATGTACCCGTTTTGGGGCGTTTCACAATGAACTTGTATTACACAATGACTTGACTAACTACACAATGAGCTGGAAAACGTAAAACACAATGATAAATAGATATAACACAATGAACTTGTATTACACAATGAACTTGACTAATTACACAATGAACTTGTATTACACAATGACCAGACGTGGTATTACACAATGAACTTGTATTACACGATGAACTTGTAATACACAATGACCTGACTAACTACACAATGAACCGGAAAACATAAAACACAATGATAAATACATATAACACAATGAACTTGTATTACACAATGACCAGACGTGGTATTACACAATGAACTTGTATTACACAATGAACTTGTATTACACATTGAACTTGTATTACACATTGAACTTGTATTACACAATGAACTTGTATTACACATTGACCTGACTAATTACACAATGAGCTGAAAAACGTAAAAAAAATCGTTTTTGTTTATAACGACACTATACTCGTTTTAAAGATTAAAAAACGATCGTTTTTATGGTGTATTTTTTTTAAAAAAATAATGTCGTATGTAAAAGTTATGAACGTTTAAAAATGACGGGGGGGGGGGGGGGGACTTGATAAAAAGTCAACAAAAGTGGCCAAGACTAAAATACCCTTCCAACAACTTTTTCTCCTACAATTTAATCTCAACCATTAAATTTTTTCTACAATTTATTCTAATGGCCCTAAATCATTCTCACCCATCTTACAATTAAAATCCTTTTTACCTGAACCTAATCATATATATATATATATGAAATGGAAGGTTTAAAAAGAATGAAACGTATGTTTACAAAGAACGAATGAATGAATGACATAACGTAAAGGAATGAATTCTTGCCTTATATTTTTATTTATCGCATGTTATTAATGTATGTAAACGTTATGGACGCTTCGATGATAACGACTACTTCGGTAGACGGACGACCATGCACCTAGTATGCAGACGGTATGATAAAGTATAGAAAGGTAGACTAAATACGGACTACTACGGTAGGACGGAGGCCCTTATTCGAAGCACGGCTGCATATATAGTCTGCATGGGAAACGGATGCCTTCGGGTAGACGGGCGAATTACGGACTACGACGGTAGTACGATATGATGGACGGCCAAAGGTTGCTGGACGGTTTTAAGTAATGACGAACGATTTCTAGAACCAGACGAGATGTAATTGAGCTACGATGGTAGTTCAAAGAACGTTTGTCTTTGTGACTTACGTAAGATGGGTTGATCACCCTTATGTGTATGACCAATGAATGTTTAATGAAAGTAAAGGTGAATACATATTTATGTACTCGTAAATGAATGATAAATGAAGGTAAATGATGTGTTAATGTGTATTTATATATATATATATATATATATATATATATACACATATAAAGAATTAATGTTTATACCTAATTTCTTTAGACTAGAACTCATCAGCGTTAGTTGACTTTTAGTATGCACTTCAGGTAGCAAGAAGAATGACGTGCGAAGGCGTGAAGGCTACCCGACATGAGACTGACATCCCACTTTATTTTATGTTAAGACAATAATTATGGTTTAATGTTAAGACTTCCGCTGTTATGTACTCAAAATGTTGAATGCTTCCGCCGTGTTTGAATATTTTAATTTGAAGTTCAGTATTGATAACTTTGTTTATGAGTAAATTCAACAAGTGAGGTTACCCGAAAATAGGGCTTTACAGATAATTATGTTGCATTCTCTTCCTTTTGTGTTGTTGTTGTTTAACTTATACCATGTGTTTTTTAACTTTTGTTTTGTTGTTGTTTAACTCTTTACAATCAATCCCCTTGATTCTTAAAATTATTACCATAATTTTATTAATTAATTTCGGTTCAATCTTCGTTTTCCTATACACTCAAATGAATTTTTTAAAAAGTGTAGGAAAGTTTTAGTTTTTTTAGAAAATTGATTGTTGTCCATATCCATTAGTTAACAACTTTGTTTGATTCTAAATTATGTTTATAAACTCACAATAATCACTTTTAAAACACGAATCCAAACAATTGTTAATAATATATTTCTTGAACCAGTCTTATAACGTGAAATATTACCAGTAATGAAAAGTATATAAGTGTATTACCAGTTATATTTTTTTAATGATTCAGCCCGTGTAATACATGAGTTTCTAACCTAGTAATATATTAAAAAGTTTTAAATTATTTTTGTTAGCTTTAAAAAGGGAGAATAAATATGGAATTAAAAGATTCAAAATATCTTTTGGTTGTATTTAATCAAAATGACGTTGTTTTGATTAATTTCGTATGTAAGTTAGATGTGTAACAAAATGATATACATTTTCCCAATGAATATGTGTATATGTTTATATTATAATAGGCTGGTGAGATTTGTGAATGTTGAAAAAAAAAGAAGGCGAGGATAAGAGTGGAACAAACGTGCAGCATCAGAAAAGTGAATATAGCAATTGCATTATACGCGAAGGGTTGACTTTTGGTGACGTGATCAAGTCATTGGAACTTCGCTTTATTTAATTTTGTAAAACAAAATAAATGTTAAATAGAATATCGAAAAATCTTACTACTCTAATAAATAAAAGTTTTTCAGGACACGTATCACTCTCTGGTTACTCCTCACCTTTATTTTCTCGTCTCTCTCTTCTATTAAATATTAGATTTTCAATTTCTCCCTCCTATTAAATAATAATCTTTATATTAAAAAATCTAATTACGGATAGTTATTATTTAATTATAAATAGTTATTATATCATCAATCAAATGAACTTAATATTAAATAACATTTATCAATTAAATAAAAAAATTAATACTCAGTTGAAAAAAAAATGTTTTAAAAACTAACTTAACAGATCTTGTAACTTTCACGACAAATTAGATTTTTTAAAAACATATTTTGACAAATGTGTTTGTTAACAAATTACATTATATTTTATTCAACCGATGTAATATACTGATTTATTCAACCCGTGTATTACACGAGTTTTTAAAAATATAAAATTTTTATTACTAAATACATAACATTTTATTTATAAAAATAAATTTTAAAAATCCGTAGCAAATCCAAAAAACAAAATATTTAAAAAATAATTTAAAAAACCTTTTGAACATTCGTATCGGGATGGAGAAACAAATATATTGTTAGAAAAGCACCCTTTCACGCATGAAAATTTACCAACAAAAATCGATCGCTGATTACTGACAGACCCTGTAACATCTCATAATGGAAAATAAAAACTATTCTTTTATCGACGCCGAAAAACTCAAAGGTCAGCGTTTTGAAGGATATATAACATAAGGATTGATGTGTGTTGGACGGTCTATAAAAACTAACTATAAAACCTAACCTAGACACTCTAGGTTTAAATTTATAAATCTAGACTCAACCTAATACCAGACCACACAACTGACAAGTGTACCGATCAATGTAGTAAAGTCTAATGAAAGTCCGGATATCGAACCCACGAGACACTAGTGACAACTATACCTAGACTCTGACTCAACTAACTGAACTAACTTTAAATGGGGGATTTGTGTAACTATTATCAAATAACAAACTAACAAACTACTAACGACACCAAATATAAAGCACAACCCTTTAGACAACTCACAAATGGAAAAAGCACTACCTAGACTCTGAATCCTATGTATGTACCTTGGAATTCTCTCGGATACGTAAACTATGATGGAAGAATATGTCACATTTAGACAACCTAGTAGATCCCAGATCATTTTCCGGGTGTGACCAAAAAAGAAACCCTAAAGGACGTGTGAAACTCACCGGTTAGTCAGATCACATCTCAGCTATCTCCAACAATCACTAAAGTACTTGCTAGATAGATTACCTCTCAGTCTTACTATCTCTACACACCTCTCAGTGCAAGGAGTAACTTGAATTCATATGACAAGACACGGAATAATAATGACACTAGGAAACCCTCCTCTCAGAGTCGTTAACCTAAATACCCTAACACCAAAGATTACCCGTTTACCTCTCACCTCTCAGCTATTGAAACAAGCAGAATACTTAACCCTAACAGATTCTCAATCGATGTTCCTATGGATACGACGTCAGTAAACCATAAACTAATCACGTGCACAAAGCTAGTGACCTAATACACAACCATATATGAAAGACATTCACAAAGTAGCATATGAAACATTCAAAAGATTATCAATCAAGATCAAATACGCAAATACATCTCATCAAACGAAACAAGTTCTTTACTTTAATGTTAAACCATCGGTTAAGAATCCGAAATCTAAAAGAAAACCCAATTAACAACGCATAATCATCACAATCTAGGTAGCTAACGAAATTCTAGCCAATTAACATGTTCAATAACATCAAAACAGAAGAATCAAACACATAAATCATGGTTTCAATTATGGAAAAGAAGAACAAAGAAAGATAACAAGACCTGGATGATGTAATTGACCCGTTCCTCGATCTCTAACTTCAATCAACACTTCTGATTGATCCTAGAATCCTTCTCCCACTCGGAATCACCAAAAAGCCTCCCACTTTATGTCTGGAATAGATTATTTTCATAATGGGAGAGTCCTAAACTATTTAAACATGAAATTAGGTCAAAATCTACGTAACTGGGCTTCTTCGCGTGTCGCTAAAGCCAGAGGACCACGTCTTCGCGTGTCACGAAAAAGTTCCTGCTTGAGAATCTTGGCATGTCACGAAGTTTTTGGCTCCCATGTTCGCGTGGCGCGAGGAATGAGGTTGACAGAATGTTATTTTTGTATTCTTCTCGTCGAGCTACCCCAAATCGATATAAAATGGGCCCGCAGCTAATTTTCTAGCCCGAGATATGCTCCTTTTAAGTTTTGACTCTTTCCCGACTTTTTTTGTTTCTCATCTCGTGGGTTCATGCTTTCTCGTTTCTTGTTCGTTTAAGCTCCAATGTGAACCGATAACCTACAAAACATCACATAAGTAAATACTAACTATAAACGACTCAATATGACTCTAAAACTATACGAAAATGAAACGAAACACGACATAAATGCATGTGTGCTTTGCAACACATCAAAGATCCCAAAAAGAAAAGAGATAATTTGATTTTCCTAATAGTTGTTAGAAAATCCGTTGTTGATTATTGATAGACTTCATGAAATTTAGGTAAATGAGTAACAAGGGTCAATATTGATAGTTGATACTACAAGAAATTGAGGTGTTTACCAACAAATAACTTACCTACACATGTAAACGTATGGGTAAATACTTACACATGTTTGTATATGTGTTGGTAATACGTTTTACCCACACTTAACGTTGGTGGGAAAACTTCTCCCCAAAATTGATGATCAATTAAATGTTAAAGTACACACACATGTAGCAAATTATCATTATGTGTAGGTAAATTATCTACACATATGTAAAAAACTAATATATGTGTGGGTTATTGATTATGTTTTACCAACACATAATATTTGTAAATAAATATGTAGATAATGGATAATATGTGTAGATATTGGATGCATATTACATACATAAAAATATGTTAATTAAAATGTTTAGATAAAATATAATAACATGAAAGAGAAAAAGAACACGATTAGGAACACTATAATAAAAGTTATTATCCATGACTAAAGTATCAGTGATTGATATACCAGTCTAAAATACATACCATGAGGGATTTATTTTTATGACATTTATATTAGAGACTGATAATCGGTCTTTGATATTTTGGCACCGTATTTGAGACTAAATTTAATTCAAAAATATATATGTGCTATATAATGTTGGAGGGAAACTTATTAGATGTTGATGATCATTTAGGACCGCTAATGGTTACTTAAAAGCATGTTGATGATCAATCTGCATTAATATTAATTACGATCAAATAGTAGTAATAATGGAAATTAGCGCAAGTTGTTGTTAGTTAGGATTAGTTAGGGACTATTGGGTTCAAATAAGGCCAATATTGTCCAGCTAATGGTTAATATCACTAATTAGGATCAATGAGGGTAAATTAGGGAAAACTAGTACTAGTTAGGTTAATTAGGCTTGATAAAGGCTAACACAGGTAAGTATTTGACCAATAATGGTCAGTTAGGGGCAATTACGGTCAGTTAGTTTTAATTACGGGCAATTAGGGTCACTTAACTTAAAGTAGAGGCATTTAGGACCAATAAGGGTCAATACCGGTAAATGGCCATCTATCTAAATCAATTAGAGGAAATTATGAACAATTAGGGCTAATTAAGTTCAGTTAGGATCAACATCTATCAACAATCACCAATTAGGATTATTTAGGGCAATTAGATCCTTTCTTTTTATAACTAAGAACAAGATAAACTAGCAATGAGGAGTACTCCATGGGATTAAACATACACATGAACAAGTCAAAGATGAGAAAAAATTTCAAACAAGATGCACATGTAAGGCATGTACAAGTACCTATGGGTGGTTTGATTTTGGATTTAAGGATAATTGTACAACTTTATATTTTTAGACAATTTGTACAATTCTGTCACTTGATATAAAATGTTAGTTTAATTTGTATTTGTATCTCTTTATGTGGTTTTGAATATATTTACGAATAGAAAAAGCTGGAAAATAATTAATATATATATATTTATATAAATTATTCGTGGCAAAAATAAAACAAAAATTTGTAGCAAGATCTGTAGCTAAATCCCGTAGTAAAATTGGTAGCAAAAACGTAGCAAATTTTCTTTGCTAAACCGTAGCTAAATCTGTAGCAAAAAATTCGTAGCAAACTTCGTAGCTAAAAATCCATAGCTAACGATTCGTAGCAAAATTCCGTAGCTAAGAACATCGGTAGCAAAATCAATAGCGAACATTTCCGTAGCAAAATCTGTAGCTAAAATAGCTACGCTTAAGTTTGTAGCCAAAAGCATCGCAAAAATATGTTCCGTAGCAAAATCCATAGCAAACCAAATTAGTGATGATACTTGTAGCTACCGACCAAATCCGTAGCAAAATGAGTGTTTGCTACGGATTTGCTATGGATTTGGCCATATAAAATGCCTGTTTTTGTAGTAGTGTAAAGGTATTTGGATTAATATAAGGTGTAGGTGAATTAAAATACTCAAAGTAGGTGTGTATACATATAAAATATAATATGAACTGTATGTATATCGCTATGTTTATACATTGCAATGTGAAATACTTGTGCATATGGAAACATATGGTTGCAAGAGTTGTAGTTTGAGAACAATGTATCATGTATTACCTATGTGTGTCATTGTCTATAGTAAGTATGAAGGATCCACATAATTGTAGCATGGTATAATGACCTAGTTTATATTCAACTAAGTTTCAATGATGCACATTGACAAGTTTTACATATAAAAACATGATAAGACGTGGACCTGAAAATATGGTGGATATTACACATATGGTATACTAGGCGTGAACGGGTCGGGAAGGGGGTGGGGACGTGGAACTCCGGCACACCACCCCCTAGAGGCGTGAAAGGGGTGTGAGATTTCTCATGGGGGACACAACCCCAAAGTTACCATTTCTACCCGTTTTCTAGCCAATGAATGGCTAGAATACTTGATATTTTTTCCCAAGTTCACACTATAAGTATCATACTTTTCCTTTTATTTTTACACATAACATTATAAACTATCACTTCTCTATTATATTTTTAGAATTCTTCCTCTATAAAAATGAATCCCAACAATCCAAACAACGTTTTGTATTGGTTGTGTTACGCACAAAAACAAAACACGTTCAACCAAGTCCCTTAACAACAAAACGTGGTCAACCAAGTTCCTCAACAACAAAACGCGTTCAACCAAGTTCCTCAACAACAAAATGCGTTTACTCAACGAAAACCTTATATCCAACCACCCGTTCCAAGACGCACACCATATATGGTCTCAATTTTATTTCCTCAGTCCTAACAAAACAACACTGACCCTGAATTTGTTCCTAGAACACAAGAAATGCCTGAATCCGTTGAGGAGACCTAGGCAACACCAACACAAAGAAAACACATGAAGAAAATGACACAAGGAAATGGGTCATCTGGGCGGACCATAAGGAAGCGGGTGCCAAATGAACAGTTGAATTGTGCAAAGGCGTTTTTCGATGTGTCGAAGATCCGATGATTGGTATTTAATTTATTATTTTGTTTTTACTTTAATTTTATAAGTTAGTTTATGTTTAATTTTATATGTTAATTTGCCTTTACTTTATTAGTTTATTATTTACACTTTAAAAATTTGTAGGTAATATCAATCAAGCACTGCCCTATGGAACATGTAGGTAAAAAAATCTTATAACCTAGTGGAGGAACCCGAGTATCATACTGACTCTCAAATGGCAGGATATTAACATAAAGGTGCTAAAGTTCCACGTGATTTATCAAGGTGTCGAGAAGAGGCGGCAAAGCGGTTGCAGTGATACCGATGATTTGCGGATCGCAACAACCCGTTAGCAGATGATTATGGCAGAGCGGTTCCAATAGTAATTTATTTTGAGGCATTCTTAGTGGTGGATCGTCAAGGAAACGATCATCGGCCAAGATGTTAGAAAGTCCTGCCACATCTGACGGAAGAACTTTCTATAATCTAAACCATGATGCACCAGAAGACGTAGAAGAAATATCACTCCCGATTGGAAAGAAAACAAGAAACCAATAAGCTTCCGCTACCACTCACAACGTGATCGATAAAAAAATGGTCAATAAAATAAGACAATTTAACTTGTATCAAAAAGAGAAGATCGAAATGAAGAGAAAAAAACAAGAGCGGAAATAATACAATCTTTTAGCCTCGAGGTTTCAAATGTAAAAATTATAATACTAGAGATGATTAATTAAAAGTTTAGTTTGTATTTTTTTTATTTAATTTATGTAGTTTGTTTTTTTCTATTTAAATTATGTATTTTGGTTTTTTAATAAAATAATAATATTTAATTAAAATTATATAAATAAAAGTTATTAAAAAGTTAATTCTCACACCACTCACTTTTACACGGGTATACCTCTTCCCATTTAAAATGATGTGAAAACTCTAGGCAAACAGACGTACAAGTACATTCATTCGACTGTTCGAAAGTGGTGTTGGAATAGAATTTCAATTGTCCGGGGTTAGAAGGCCCCTAAAATATACAACCCAACCAAACTATATATACAACTTAAATTAATACAACCAGAATAATGGGTATCCCCGTGACAAAACAGGATCCGTCACCGACAGGAACCCAATATAATCCTAAAGGATATTTAAAAATTAGAAATATATTAATTACTGGTCGGTAATCACTGACACATATCATAACCATGAACTTTAGATATCTAATGATAGATTACCGATGGCCACCAACACTAGGCTTGGTCGTTGTTTGTAAGAAAGCATTTCCAGAGGATGAGTCGTCAGTAACCCGTTAGTGATGCTAAGAATAAAATTTTAGACAAGATTTCTCATTCCTGCTCAAGCTTTTTAGTAGGACAAGTTATGTATGTTCCGACACGGTTGTTGGTGTGATATGTTACATACATTCGTATAAGGTTTAGGTTGCCTGTCAATTTACATATCTTTTTTATAGTGACATATTCAAATTTCATGCAATTATTAGTCAGTAAGATATAATTTTTAGGCACTCAGTGCTGGCTTGGTTAGGTGGTTAATAATTATTAGCAAATAAGATAAAACTATGTAGTGCAATCTAAATAATTGTTTCAAAACATATTCTAAGTAATTGCTTACTCACTATTAAAAATGATATTTAGTTTACCAACAACTTTAACTGTTTGGTTGAAAAGATATTTTGTAGACGTTGCCAATAATGCTGGATTCAATGCACTGTAAACACAATCACTCCCTGCACTGTATTTATTAGGGGTGTTCAAAGTCTGAATATCCGAATTTCGGATATCCGAAATTTTCGGATAGTGGATTTCACTATCCGAATCCGAATCCGTATCGGATATCCGAAATTTCGGATACGGATTCGGATAGTGAAACGGATATCCGAAAATATAAAAAAAATAAAAAAAGATATAAAAATAATATTTTTAAATTACAAAAACAATTAAAAACATTAGAAAATATACATATAAAAATATATAAATATAATATATCGGGTTTTGATTCAAATTTTCTTATTTTTAAATAATAAAAACAATTAAAAAATATATATAAATATAATATTTCGGATATTCGGATATCCGAACTATCCGAAATATCCGAAAATCACTATCCGAATCCGAATCCGAAATTTCGGATATCCGAATTTTCGGATAATTCGGATTCGGATTTTCGGATACTTCAGGTTCGGTTTCGGATTCAGATTTTTTTGAACACCCCTGGTATTTATATACAAATCCCTAAAGATTCAATTCACAGAAGTAAAATCATCTGCCATGGAAGCTCTAAGAACTATCTCCACTGTTGCTCCACCTTCACTTTTGACAGCCTACTTGTGCAAACCCCTTTTCAGTCTTTCATTTACTCAGAAAAAGTTCAAATCCCCCTTACCCAACTTGTCCCAATTTCCAAAATCCAAATTCACTAAGTTAACTGCCATTTCTCCATCTGTACTTTCAACCGAACCAACATCCCCACCCGAAGAAGAAACCTGAAGCATTGATCAGGATGAGAAATTTGACTGGTTTTCTCAATGGTATGCACTCATGCCTGTGTGTGATTTGGACAAGAGAGCTCCCCTTGGGAAGAAGGTGTTGGGTCTTGATGTTGTGGTGTGGTGGGATAAGAATGAGAAGGAATGGAAGGTCTTCGATGATCGTTGTCCACACAGATTGGCTCCACTTTCCGAAGGAAGGATCGATCAACAGGGCAGATTGCAGTGTGTGTACCATGGTTGGTGCTTTGGTGGCTCCGGTGACTGCAAATTAATTCCTCAAGCTCCCCTTGATGGTCCTCCGGTAAGTTAGATCAGTTTCACACGTGAACCTATTACGATTTTACTGATAAAATACATACAGGTTCATTCTTTCCCGAAAGCATGTGTTGCTGTTTATCCAAGCACCGTGCAAAATGGGATTGTTTGGTTTTGGCCCAACACTGATCCACAATACAAAGATATCCTCACCGAGAAGAAACCGCCATACATCCCTGAACTCGACGACCCTTCGTTTTCCTTCCAAATGTTCAACAGAGATATACCATACGGGTATGAACCATAGTTACAGACTTGCAACAAATTTTGCTTGTTGTCAACCACTATGTTTTCTTCAAAATGATTATAAAAATCATGGGTTTTGTTTATTGATCATAAATTATTATAGGTACGAAGTTCTGATTGAAAATCTCATGGACCCTTCTCATGTTCCATATGCTCATCATGGGATATTGACCCCAACACAGCCAAGATAAGTATTTATGCAATCAAATAAATTTCTTTTATTATGATAATCACCCACCTAACACATGTTTCCTGCACTGTTAAGCTTGATCGTGAAGGGGGTATGCCTGTTAATATAAACATGCACAAATTCGACAAAAATGGTTTTACTGCATCGAAGCAGCCAGATCGTAAATGGAACTTTGTTTCTCCTTGTGTGTACCAAATTATTGTCACAAAGGTATAAATTAACTTAACTTTGTAAGTATAACTCCAGATATTCTATTTACTCATTTGGTACCTTAATTTGATTGATTCAGGAAAAATTAGCACAAAAGGATATTTTGGTTTTTATATGTATTCCAGTGAGCCCGGGTAATAGCAGATTAATATTAGTTCTCCCTACAAACTTTTGGACGGGTGTACATGTTTTCCGATGGATAGATCATATGTTCCAGAATTTGGTTATTGATTCGGATTTGTATCTTCTCCGTGTTGAGGTAAAACTATCTAACCCTGATTGTGGTTCATATTGTTGTATTCAAATTTTTGAACGTTTATGCAATATTTAGGAGGAGAAATTGATGGAGGTGGGTGCTTCAAATTGGCAAAAAGTTTGTTTTGTGCCAACAAGAGCAGATTCTAATGTGGTGGCATATAGAAAGTGGCTAAAGAAATATGCAGGTGGTCAGATTGATTGGGGAACCAAATTTAAGGGATCTCTTCCTCCCACCCCTCCTAGAGAACAACTCATGGACAGGTAATTTGCATAAATTTCAGCCACATTGAGGTTATAAATTTGGCAAATTGGTTTTTAATAATCCAAACTATGAGTCATTGACTAATAATAATCCAAACTAATAGTTTGGCTGATGATAATCTCAACTTTCATTTTTGTTATCAATGTCAGTTCCAGTAGCATAATCATCATATATTTACACTCAATTCTCACTTGATTTCGTTTGTACGTTTCTCCATTTAATTTAAAATCGTCATTTTCAGCGAAAATAATTGTAAATCGACGGTAAATCTATTATGATTATGTTACTGGGACTGTCATTAACAATAAAAATGAAAGTTTGGATTATCAGCAGCCAAACTGTAAGTTTTGATTATTATCAACCAATGAGTCATAGTTTGGATGATTAGAAATCAATTTGCCTATAAATTTATATATACTAGAAATTCATTTGCTTTAAATTTGATTTGTTTATTTAGGTACTGGAGCCATGTGGTGAATTGCAAGAGCTGCAATAATGCATATAAAGGTTTTAACGCACTCCAGATCTCTCTTCAGGTGTTTTCAGTTGCTTCAGTGGCTATTATGGCTACAACCAAAAAGGGGATGGTATCAGTTTTTGCAAGAAATACACTCGCGCTTGCTGCAATTTTGTGCTTTGTGGGATCAAAATGGTTATCATATTTCATTTATAAAAACTTTCATTTTCATGACTATAATCACGCCTTTAAATAGGTTCATTTTCAACATCATATTATTGTATTATCTTCCTTATGTTTTGTTGTTTACTTATACTTTGTCTTTGGTTCTTCTACCACGTATGTATAATATGTCAAAAACTCTCATTTCATATATATTATTATCTTCAATAATGTTCTTAAATTAGGGTCATTTTTAATAATCATATTGTATTCTCTTCATTTTGTTTTGTTATTGTTTAACTTATATTTTGTCTCGGTTCTTCCACGGGGTATGTATGATATTTCAAAAACGTTGATCCCGGGGCGAATCTTTTTGAGGGCCTGGACCCTCCGATTTTTCTCTCGGTAGTGTTGTTAATCTATACGTATTCGGGCGAAAAATTTATAGTCCCGGTCCCCACTGACAAGAAAAAAAATCTCGCCCCCCTACGTTTTTCACCCAAACCACCGCTTCAACTTGATCCCCTGCCAACCCTTTTAGTAGTATTTCAGATGGGTCAAGAATTTCACCCAAACCACCGCTTCCACACCTATTGCGATCTAGCACTCAAGCTCCAACATGCTTTCAAAATTTTTGATTTCATGTAACTACTTGAAAACTAACTTTCAAAGAAAATAAAAAAAAAATCATTGAATAGATTTACCAAGTCTCAAAAAAAGAAAAAAAAAACATGTTTTTTAAACATGTCGGTGGTCACCGACGATTCTGAAAGGGTCGTTATTTAAAGAATCTTTAAACATCGAAAATACTAAAATAAACTTTGTTCTCTATAGATGTCTTCAAATTCAAACTTCTCTCAAAACGCTCTTTGATTCATCTTTGCAAAAGAGAATCGTAATGGTACTAACTTTGTGAACTGGTTTCGAACCCTAAGAAATGTTCTTAGGCTAAGAAGAATGACTATGTTCTTAAAAGTACCATACCCAAACAATCCGCTGCAGAATCCCACAGCCATTGATGTTTGGAACAAGCATATTAATGACTCATCAGATGTGTGATGATTATTGATTTTGGCAACCATAGAACCTGATTTTAAGGGAAACTTTAGACCGAGTAATGCATTTGATATGATCAAAGAGTTGACAGAAGTGTTCTGTAAACAAATAAGAATTGAACGTATGAGATACATGAATATTCTTTCCTCATGCAAAATAGATGAAGGCAACAATGTTAATCAACATTTTCAGAAAATAGTTGGCTACATTGATCAACTCAAGGAAATGGATTTGAATGTGGGACATGGTGATGGCCAATTTGATCCTAATCTCTCTCCTAAACTCATATGATGGTTTCATTAAGAACTATCTGGTGTGTGATATGGAATATTCTTTGTCGAACTGCACGTGTTGCTAAAAGGTGCAGAGATGACTCTTTCAAATCCAAATCTATTTCCAGTAATGATCAAAGATAGGGTGCATGACAAGTTTAATGCTTTTGGAAAGGGCAAAGCAAAACTCAAAAGCAAAGTTGATGTTGGAAGACAATTTGCTGTTGTTTCCCATGAAGACGTGTAGTGCTTTTTGTTGTGTTGATTTTGGTCACCGGATGAGGAATTGCCCAGTATGCGTGTCAGAGCTGGAGGAGTACACTGCCTACGTTGTAGAAACTCCATATATGTAGAACTTGTCATTTTCCTCAAGGATGTATGAATATAGTATTCATACCAACTTGGCACATTGTTTTTGAAGAGTATGACGAAGAATGACAAACTAAAGCCACCGAATTTTTTAAGATCACGTAACAATGAAATAAGTAGATTAATTTACGTCCTTTAAAATTCGCCTAGTTTGAAACTTTTGGAAGGTTTTGAACAATATTCTAGTTTTGTTTTGGTTTGATGACACTTTGGAATATGATATTTTGGTTATACCTACATGTCTTATAATCTGTTACCATACACAAAAGTTCCACATACTTGTTACTTAACACACTAGGGTGACCTTATAAGATCTCATCTATAGATTTTGCTATTAACACAATGTCAAACTAAATTGGTTTAGAATGTTGGATTATTCAATCAGTTCTAGAACCATGCATGTATCTAAATGGATATTGTTTGAAAGTATTAATTGCAAGAGATCATTCATGATGTCTATAGAAGATTTCACAGGATGAGGACACTTGATTTTAGTAATGGAAAACCCAATAGTCATGTGGAGACCTGAAATTACTCGGAAATGTTTTAAGTAATTAATGAAGTATGACCAAGAGGACAAAACGATAAATATTTGATCAGATTAAACGAGTAGCATTTTAAAGGAAAGTAAAGTGGTTACATTCAAGTTGCTAAACTGCATTAACACATAGCTCCAAGATAATTCTAATATGAAACTTTTTTGCCAAATTACTAAAAGAAAGGATGCATACACTGACATGTGAAGATCCTTAGTATGTCAAGTTTTTGTAACATCCTAGAAATTTATAAACTAATATTTTAGGTCAGTGGACAACCCGACATTATATGTTAATGATGAGCAAAGTATGTCATGCATGAGGCGTTTTAACAACATTAACTAACGCGGTTAGTTGCTTAAAGAGAGTTCGGGACCGGATCGAGCGAGATGGAACAAGAGGGACCCGAAACGAAACATGGAGTGGTTTATAAACCACATTTACGCAAACCCTATGGCCATTTGTGACCCTAGGTGTGCGACAGCAGGGAGGAGGACGCAAGGAGTGGCCGGCGATGGGGAAGAAGGACGACGCAAGGTGGTTTCCAATCGGGAGGCTCCGAAACACGACGAGGTAATATCCTTTTTCTCATTGTATTCGGTTTTGGGATGATTTTTCGATTAAAGTTGCTTCGTTTCAGTGTTAAAGCCGCTAGAAGGCGACATGGAGACGATTGGTGAAGAAATCAAGCGAGAACGGAAATCCGGTGAGAATTTCCGGCCACTGCTCGGGTTTCCGGAGGCAGAAGGTGGCAGCGATGGGTGGAAGTGGAAGGGTTTGGTGACACGGTCATGTGGATACATTATTTGTCCAATTCTGAGTTCGTTTGATAGGGATTCGAGTAGCGCAAACACAAACGTGCGAACAGGGAGAATTCCGGCTACTGTTCGGATTTCCGGCGACAGAGGCGGCGGTTTCCGGCGCCGGCGACGGCGACTAGGGGTATATTGACGCGATACGAACGCGTGGACATATTATTCGCCTAAAACGGAGTCCATTTGGGTCGGTTTTAAGCTACTCGTATATTGACGCGCAAAACCAAACATGCAGAAAGACGAGTATGCATTCTGGCAGTAGAGGTGGTGGAGGCAGCGACACCAATAATTTTCTGAGGTCAGGTGTATCGAGACGAACGCGTGGATCAGTGGTTAATGCGAAATCGTATGGTCGAGATATGAGTAAAACAAGTTTCCTCTCGCGTGGTGCTCAGAAGTTTCATACAAAACCGCTTAGTTAGGCTTGTACGCAATGGTATGACCCCATAGAACGTTATATTCATTGTTGGGGCCTATTTTGGGATGTGAGAAAATTGTCGGGGATGAAATTCGAGAATGTTTTTCGGTATCGTTAATGTAGGGGTTTTTGTACGCGAACGAGCGCTTCGGTTGTACGGTTAGGGAAGATTTAGACCGCGCATATATCTGCTGGTCCAGAGTAGATGGGATAGTGTTGTTGGGGTAATAGGGTTGATCTGGGTAATTCATTTGATGACAGGTTCACGTCGGACTACGTGTTTGCGGGTATACAACTTAGGGAAGGAAAGCCTCGCAACCAGTGAGTTTTTAATTCCTCTTTTTTAAATGTTTTATTGTTTTTAGGGCTATCGTACATACTTGCATAAGGTGTTTACTACATTAAATAAGATAAGAGTTTTGGGTTCTAACCCAGAGTGTTTATGCACTAAAACCTTTATAAATGTCGGAGGGTCAATGGGGTGTTTACGGGAACTATGTGAGCTACAGTCGAGAGTTATTAATGGGTGATGTGTTAAGGGTTATTCGGGATGAGTCATGTTATAAGCTAAACGCTTATGAATATGTGTAGGATACGTTATCCTAGCAATGTGTGTGTGTGTGGGGGGGGGGGGGGGTAGGTGTAGTCAATAAGTCATATAAATAAAGAGTGATATTATGTGTTTTATAATTGTGTTGTGAGTTATGTGCTTGATGTTGCGTGTATTGTGTCGTTGTCATGGTGGCACGACGGGTGATGTGTAGGTGTTCGTTGGGTGTTTATGATGCTTAACTATACGTTTTTATGTGTGATTTAGCATGGAACGCGTTTACTTTGCATGTGTCTATGATTTGCAGGTGTTGGAAGCTTAATGTACGATTTTAGAAGATATTATGCGAGAGATGCAAAAGTTAGATGGAAGACGGAGAAAACAGGGCAGAAACCTTGGACTTGGCGTAAGCCTACGCCACTAGCGTAAGCTTATGCTGATCAGCGTAGGCCTACGCCTAACCAGTTCATTCACAACAGACTTCAGTGTTACGGCGTAAGCCTACGCCACCCCAGCGTAAGCTTACGCCAGTTACGTTATTTTGAAGCGTATTTTCGGGAAACTGCCGATTTTGAGAGTTTAACTAGGGGTTTCTTCCCCAAATTGAGATTATCAGTTTCTACATCGATTTTGGGCGATTTTGGGAGTGCTTGGAGGCTAGGAACCATATTCTTAAAGATTGGTATCAAGAAATTGAAGAATCGAAGATGAATTCCACAACCATGAGCGGCTAATCCACCGGTAATCATTCCCGGGTGGATTGTTTGTAAGTTTTTAGGGTTTTTATCATGTGCTAGCTTTGAGAAACAATTCTTATAATCGTTTGGTTTGAAATACTTGAATCTTTGTGTTTAGTATGGTTATGAACTCACGGGAGTTGATAAATTCTTGCACCATTGACCCCGTTAGATGATAATTGCTATGAACGTTGATTTGTGTTGAATCTATTGATTAATCTAATTCTATATTGCATACATTTGTCTCGATTTCATTCGTGGATATTGTTTTACACTATTTGCCGATGATGTATGAATGTTGATGTTATTGGTTAGATTTGGTTAATTTGATTTGGATAACCATTCGATTGTTTGAACTCATATGTTGGTGTGACAATCCCTAATTACTTGTGAACTTGAAACCCGGGTGTGATTCCTTTTTAATTATTGTTTACAATCTAAATCGTTTGTTTGGTACTTGATTACTATCGGTCATAATTGTTCGTTGATAATCATTGTTTGTTGAGTTTGATAAGTTTCACCTAAATCGTTGCTTGTGTTTGGTCAGAAAGACCCATTGTCACTTCATAAATCGCATTGTCAATTGAAGTTAAGCACCGACCACAAACTCTTCGTGGTTCGACACCCTTCTTACCCTAACTAGTTTAAGGTGATTAGGACACTCTAATTCTTTATCTTTGACCGGTCCCTTCGACACCGATCAACGGGTGTTGTGTTTGCATGGTTGTCCCTATGACATGACAAACGGGATTTGTGAAAGACGAGGTCCTCCTGGAAGTCACTACGGACGTCATTTATTTAAAATGTTAATGATGAGCTAGGGGTGTGTTTAATGCCCCAACGAGGATGCAGTGATGAGGTATATGTTTGTATGCACACATATATATATATATGTGTTAAATTGCATACAAGTGTTGAGTTATATTTATTGTGCGTGAGATAGTATTAATGTGATGTGTAGATAATATTAATTTGGCGAGTAGAGTTAGATTGACCGTTGTGTCAAGATTATGATGTGGCGTTGATAACTGTTGTGTCAGTTAATTTGTAAGTGCCTTGGTCAAGACAGAGTAAGTCGAGGTCTAGGAATTCGTTGTGTTAACCAAGTGTCGAGTTAATACGTACACTAGAGTATGAGTCGTTAATAAAATCACAGCCATTTAGAAAAATGTATATGATATTTTAACAAGATGATATACCAGGCTTCGGTTCAGTGGTAGCTTGGTGCAGGGCCAGCTCCGAGAATCCTTGAAACGTTTTGGGCCCGGAACAAGTAATAAAAAAGCGGGTCTTAATAATTTTTTTATATGTAATGGGTGTAAATATATACATTTTTGTGTTTGTTTTTGGTTTAATAGTTTAAATAACTATGGTTTTTGTAGGACTACCTTTTAAAGAGAGAAAAATAAAGAAGAGAAGAGAAAAGAAGAAATGGAACACATGAAAAATAAATAGTGTTGTTGTCAAGATTTGAACCTATGCTATTTACATTTTCTTGCAATGGTTTTATCAATTGCACTAAGGAAACTTTGATTTACACAAAATATATGTATAAACTAAATATACTATTTAAACACAGATACAAAAGTTTTAAAAACTTCGGGGCTCTCGAAAGACCGGGCCGGGAGACGTGGCCCACCATACCCCTCCCTTTGGGCGGCTTGGTGTTGGGTTGAGCTTAAAGACTAATAGATCTTGAGTTTGAATCTTTGTGCTTGATTCCTACTTTCAGCTTAGGTTAGACGGGTTAGGTCGGGTTCATCCGATCCTAATTTAAGAAGAATTAGCTTTATCTTTTAAATAAAAAGAAATTTTAACTTGATCATATGATTAACATAAAAACAATT
This sequence comes from Smallanthus sonchifolius, assembly GCA_023525975.1. Taxonomy (NCBI): domain Eukaryota; kingdom Viridiplantae; phylum Streptophyta; class Magnoliopsida; order Asterales; family Asteraceae; genus Smallanthus; species Smallanthus sonchifolius. The sequence goes on along the minus strand of CM042029.1, from coordinate 27,599,901 downwards.
TTAAAAAATAGTTTTGGTAGAACTTTCTTGTCAATTCACCTATTATAATAATAATAATAACGACGTATTCAAATCTCCTGAAATTATCACCATGCCCTACACATAAATTTGTTTAAAAACCTAAAGTAGACAGTCCTTTAAACTAGTATACTGATAATTAATATTATCATTCGATTAATATAAAATAAATTTAGGAAAGTTTTGGTAAAACTTCCTTGTCAATTCACATATTATAATTAGTAATAACTGGCATTTGTACTCACACTGTGATGTGGAAGAACGATCGTTTTTCAAAATATTATACGGGAGGAGTTTGGTCGTTATCAGTTTGACTCGTCAAAAACCGGTTAAAAACGTCTATTATATACATAGTAAATGAGTTAAAAATAGAAAAAAATTAAAAAAAAATAACCTTACATTGTGACCCGCTGGTACGTGGACCAACCACAGAAGAAAATTGTTCATGTCTTGTATAGCTTATTAAATAGAACTAGTAAAATGCCCGCGTACGTTGTAACGTTAAACTCGAGAAATAATATTAAGTTTATTACATATGTTTGATAAAAAAAAACAACACTATTATAGATATAGTATAGACAAATTAATGTTATTCATACAAATTAATCCTCAAATTACCAATTAAACTGCAAACGGGATCAAACAAATTGATCTACAGCTTACCAATTAAAACAACGAATGGAGATTAAAAAAAAATGAAACCTTCATTTTCGAATCAGCCATCGCAGGAGTGGTGCGGCGGCCCCGCTTCTAAACCTTTCGGTCGTTCTATTGCTACAGACCAATATTTTGCTTCTAGGGTTTAAACAAAAACGCCTACCGCCAGTTGCACGGCCACCACCGAGCCACCTCTCCGGCCATTCTCTCTTCTCTCAACTACATTCTCGCCTTCCGTTTCTCTCTCTAACTTTTTCTCTCATTTACCCGATGGTAACAGATGTTTTCGTCGTGGCTTTTTCTGCCAGCATGCATTAGTAACCAAGTGTGAGAAACGGAAGCAAAGAACTGTCTGATAGATGAGGTAGCGAATCACGTTTATAGAAGACCCGTTGAACAACGGTTCCGCCAGTGGATTGGGGGTTGCTGTTGGCCTAGGCGAGGACAACGATGAGGGGATGGTCGGGGATTTCTGATAGAAGATTGAAAAGAGATTAAGATATATTGAGAGAAAGGATGTTGGAGACGTGGGGAGGTTAATTACCTCCGGAGGTAATATAGATGTAACCGTCCAAAAACCACCCATAACTTATGTTTTCAATATTTTTACGGTTTAAAAGGTTGTACTTTATGTAGTAAAAGGTGTATAAATAAAACGGTAAAATTACTAAACTGTCATCACCAAATATATTATATAAAGTATAGATATCTAAATACGAAACATGTAATTTATTCTATAAAATATATTTTAAAAGGATGATATCTTAAATAAAAATCAACTTTTAACTCGTACAATCAACTAATAAAATTATATCACCAATTTGAATTTAGGAAAAAATGTTGTCTTATTGTTTTTATTTTATTAATATCGGATACTTAAATAGCTTTTCCAATGCAAGTTTTTAAATAAGTTATTAATGGTTTTTATAACTTTTATAATATTTAAATAATTTAATATTTTGTTATATTATATATCATAATAATTGATGAATATCATGTTCACAAAAGTATAATATATAGCTAAACTTACAAAAATTATGAAGAACATAACTAATAAGACTATGTATAACCATATAATTATCTTGCAATGGTTTTTTCAATTGCACTAATCAAATTTTGATGTACACAGAATAAATGTATAAACTAAATATACTATTTAAACACATATACAAAAGTTTTAAAAACTTTGGGGCTCTTGAAAGACCGGGCCTGGAGACGTGGCCCACCATGCCCCTCCCTTTGGGCCGGGCCTGGCTTGGTGTTGGGTTGAGCTTAAATACTAATAGATCTTGAGATTGAATTTTTGTGCTTGATTCCTAATTTCAGCTTAGGTTAGACGGGTTAGGTCGGGTTTCATCCGATCCTAATTTAAGAAGAATTATCTTTATCTTTTAAATAAAAAGAAATTTTAACTTGATCATATGATTAACATAAAAACAATTTTAAAAAATAGTTTTGGTAGAACTTTCTTGTCAATTCACCTATTATAATAATAATAATCACGACGTATTCAAATCTCCTGAAATTATCACCATGGCCTACACATAAATTTGTTTAAAAACCTAAAGTAGACAGTCCTTTAAACTAGTATACTGATAATTAATATTATCATACGATTAATATAAAATAAATTTAGGAAAGTTTTGGTAAAACTTCCTTGTCAATTCACATATTATAATTAGTAATAACTGGCATTTGTACTCACACTGTGCTGTGGGAGAACGATCATTTTTCAAAATATTATACGGGAGGAGTTTGGTCGTTATCAGTTTGACTCGTGAAAACCGGTTAAAGACGTCTATTATATATATAGTAAATGAGTTAAAAATAAAAATAAAATAAAAAAAACTTTACATTGTGACCCACTGGTACGTGGACCAACCATAGAAGAAAACTGTTCATGTCTTGTATAGCTTATTATATAGAACTAGTAAAATGTCCGCGTGCGTTGTGACGCTAAACTCGGGAAATAATGTTAAGTTTATTACATATGTTTGATAAAAAACCAACAATATTATAGATATAGTATAGATAAATTAATGTTATTCATACAAATTAATCCTCAAATTACCAAATCAAACAAATTGATCTACAGCTTACCAATTAAAACAACGAATGGAAATTTAAAAAAAATGAAACCTTCACTTTCGAATCAGCCATCGCAGGAGTGGTGCGGCGGCCTTTGTTTAACGACAACAACCGCCGCCGCTTCTAAACCTTTCGGTTGTTCTATTACTACAGACCAATATTTTGCTTCTAGGGTTTAAACAAAAACGCCAACGCCAGTTGCACGGCCACCACCGAGCCACCTCTCCGGCCACTCTCTCTTCTCCCAATTACATTCTCTCGCCTTCCTTTTCTCTCTCTAACTTTTTTCTCTCATTTACCCGATGGTAACAGATGTTTTCGTCGTGGCTTTTTCTGCCAGCATGCATTAGTAACCAAGTGTGAGAAACGGAAGCAAAGAACTGTCTGATAGATGAGGTAGCGAGTCACGTTTATAGAAGACCCGTTGAACAACGGTTTCGCCAGTGGATTGGGGGTTGTTGTTGGCCTAGGCGAGGACAACGATGAGGGGATGGTCAGGGATTTATGATAGAAGATTGAAAAAAGATTAAGCTATATTGAGAGAAAGGATGTTGGAGATGTGGGGAGGTTAATTACCTTCGGAGGTAATATGGATGTAACCGTCCAAAAACCACCCATAACTTATGTTTTCAGTATTTTTTAAGGTTTAAAAGGTTGTACTTTATGTAGTAAAAGGTGTATAAGTAAATTATTTAAAAATGTTAAAATTACTAAACTGTCATCACCAAATATATTATAGAGTAAACTGCCATTTTCGTCCCTGTGGTTTGGTCAAAATTGCCACTTTCATCCAATAGTTTGTTTTTTTGTATCTGGGTCCTCGTGGTCTTAAAATATTGCCATTTTCATCCTTGTGGTTTTAAAATATTGCCACTTTCATCCAGTCAGCTAACACCGTCCGTTTTTCTCAGTTAAATGAGGGGTATTTCAGTCCTTTTACTTATTTATTTTATTTTTTCATCTTTTTTACTCTCACTTTTTAATCATCCCCAATTTAACCTCTAATTTAATCATCCACCTGCTGGCCTTCTTCCTCTTTTTCTGACCAGTTTCTGACGAGCACCACTGGAACACCTCCGTCGCTTGTTTCTATGATTAAAAAGTGAGAGTAAAAAAGATGAAGAAATAAAACAAATATGTAAAAGGACTGAAATACCCCTCATTTAATTGAGAAAAACAGACGGTGTTAGCTGACTGGATGAAAGTGGCAATATTTTAAAACCACGAGGATGAAAATGGCAATATTTTAAAACCACGAGGACCCAGATACAAAAAAATAAACTATTGGATGAAAGTGGCAATTTTGACCAAACCACAGGGACGAAAATGACAGTTTACTCTATATTATATATAGTATAGATATCTAAAACGAAACATGTAATTTATTCTATAAAATATATTTTAAAAAGATGACAACTTAAATAAAGATCAACTTTTAACTCGTACAATCAACTAATAAAATTATATCACCAATTTGAATTTAAGAGAAAATGTTGTCTTATTTTTTTTATTTTATTAATATCGGATATTTAAATAGCTTTTCCAATGCAAGTTTTTAAATAAGTTATTAATGGTTTTTTATAACGTTTATAATATTTAAATAATTTAATATTTTGTTATATTATATATCATAATAATTGATGAATATCCGGTTCACAAAAGTATAATATATAGCTAAACTTATAAAAATTATGAAGAAAATAACTAATAAGACTGTGTATAACCATATAATTATTTTGAACATATTTATTTTTTAACAAAAGTACTCACTAATACACTAATAACAATTCGGATTAAGACACGCTAATATAAATATAAGTTTGACAAATCCAATTATTTATTAACTTTGTTGTAAAAATCGGGATTAATCGATAATCGAGGTCTACCAACGCGATTTCATCTAATCATACCAAAATACAGGTAGGCGGTCTAAATCGGCCCAAAAATTTTATTTTTTTATTTTTCATTTGTCACTTATTCTTTAATAAAATTCTAAGTTTCGTATCAATGTTCCGATTCCCGGATCTTTATATGGTCATTAAACAGATTGCGGTTCGGTTCCCGACGGTTCGGACCCGTTAGAACCGTTTGTGGAGTATTTTGGGTTTGTTTTTGTTTTGTGGAGTTGGATTAGAACTTTATTTTGCAGGAAACATAATTTGGTATAATGAAAGTGAAATTTATCTTAATCGGTTCGGTTCAGGAATTAAATGGTTCCGACCCATTTAGTACGGTTCCGGTCCTCACTTAACATATTTCCATTCAAACGGTTCACGGTACCGGTATGATTCGGCCAGGTTCGAACTGAATGCTTAGCCCTAAACTAATATTTAACACGTAACATTTTTTTTAATTAGAAAGACTAAATACCATACTCAAATTAAAGAGAATAAAATGCTCGTTTTTTGATGTAATTTTTTTAAAAAAATATTAACGTAGAAAAAAGTTATGGCCATTTAAAATTACGAGGGGAAAGGGTAGTTATTGTATGAATAACTTCCATTTTCAGATTTTTTTAAAATCATTAAAGGGTTGTACCTTATGCTTAAAAAAATGTGTAAGTAAATTTCTTAAAAAGTGTTAAAAGACATCTTTATCTTTCTCAAATCTATACTATCTAATAAGATTAGGTTCATGTAAAAAAGATTTTAATTCTAAGAAGGGTGAGAAGGATTTAGAGCCATTAGATCAAATTGTAGAAAAGATTTAATGGTTGAGATTAAATTGTAGGAGAAAAAATTGTTGGAAGAATATTTTAGTCTTGACCACTTTTGTTGACTTTTTATCAAGTCCCCCCCCTCATTTTTAAACGTTCATAACTTTTACATACGACATTATTTTTTTTTAAAAAATTACACCATAAAAAAGAGCGTTTTTTATCTTTAAAACGAGTATAGTGTCGTTATAAACAAAAATGAAAAAAAATTACGTTTTCCAGCTCATTGTGTAATACAAGTTCATTGTGTAATACAAGTTCAATGTGTAATACAAGTTCATTGTGTTATATGTATTTATCATTGTGTTTTACGTTTTTCAGCTCATTGTGTAATTAGTCAGGTCATGGTGTAACACAAGTTCATCGTGTAACACAATTTCATCGTGTAATACAAGTTAATTGTGTAATACAAGTTCAATGTGTAATTCAAGTTTATTATGTTATATGTATTTATCATTGTGTTTTACGTTTTTCAGCTCATTGTGTAATTAGTCAGATAATTGTGTAATTAGTCAGATAATTGTGTAATACAAGTTCATTGTGTAATACAAGTTCAATGTGTAATACAAGTTTATCGTGTTATATGTATTTATCCTTATGTTTTACTTTTTTCAGCTTATTGTGTAATACAAGTTAATCGTGTAATACAAGTACATTGTGTAATACCACGTCTGGTTATTGTGTAATATCTGGTCATTGTGTAATACAAGTTCACTGTGTAATACAAGTTCATTGTGTAATATAAGTTCAATATGTAATATAAGTTCAATATGTAATACATGTTACCTTGAATAATCACTTTTGTTGCAGTTGGTGTGGAACTGATTATCTGAGGGTTCTATTTATAGTGCACTTTAAAAGTTTCTTCCATCTTTTTTACTCCCACATGTATATTAGCTTGGATATACAGATGTTATGGCTGGCGGAAAAGTGGGACTACACACTTTTTAAAATATATGAAGGAGCCCTACTTGTTTTATGCATGTATTCAAATTTTAATCACACATAACGTAGTTAGGTTAGAGGTCTTAGATGTCAGCAACTTGGTACATAATATTCTGAAATCTTGATGTTATTAATCAGGTCTAACAGGCCAGTTTTGATAAACAGGTCAGATTTGTGTAACGGGTTAGTTTTGTTTATCTTTCCATGTGTCTTTCCAATTGGGTAGAGTTTACCTTCATATCCGAGTCTTTTTTCTCTCTAAAAGCTTGTAGGAAACTAGCAAAACTAAGGTTGATGAGAAGCTCAGGAAGAGTGGCAAGGAGGAGACCTTTAAGGTGACCCGCAGGGTATTCAAATGCCTTATTACATTGGTCGTTAAAAAAAATTATTGGTATAAAGTATAATATGAATAATTGTCGTTAACAAAAGAAGAGCTTTTGCTTGTTAGTTATTTTAAATATTTTTTTGTAAGATGGTTTGATTTGCATGTTTTGTAATTCTTTTGGTTTTTCTTTTATATTCCATTTAATTTTAGCAGTGTATTAGTTTAATTTTCTTTCGGTTTATTGCTCGGTTATTCGCGCTGCAAACTGTAGCCAAAGTCCACTTTTTTGTAATATAGTTATTAAGCCACAATTTTTTGGATGTTAAAAATCAGCTCTTAATATATGCAAGTGTAGAAATATTTGTAATATGGCTACCCAAATCTTTTGGATTTATGTGCTTATTGATTAGATGAAATGTCAACTGATACAGAAAATTGTCGTGTTTCATTTAAATAGTAAAAAAAATTTAATTTTTTCTAAGGAGGCACCTTTATAAATATTTAAAAGCCACCTGTGACATCAATAATCAGTGAAGGAGAAAAAAGAAAACTCTAAATTTTGGTGTTAGTCAAGTGAAAACTTCAATGAAAAAGAGTTGTTTTGATGAAGAAGATGAAGACTAAAAAGAAAAATCATAGAGAAAATGGTAATGCTTGGGAACCCGGGAAGAAGGTAGGGTAATTTGTCTACTAGTGGTAATTTCAATTTCCAATATTAAAAGAGTTTTATATAACCCCTTCTAGTTTATGTAAAGTTACAAAATAAACTTTTAAATTTCATTTAATTTTAAACAGCCATAAATTAACATCTCATCATATAATATTAAACATTAAACATAACTAATTAAAAATACTAGGTATTAATCATAATAAAATTAAATTGAGTAGATGAGTAATTCGTTTAGATGAATTTATTTTCATTTTTTTTTATTCCATAATCAATAGCAGATTTATATTAGTGACTAGTTTGAAGTCAATCGTCATCGTCACATGAACGTAAATGGTTAGGGGTGTTAATCGGTTCGGTTAACGGTTTGTTCGATTTATTCGATTCGGTTTTGATTTTTTTAACCCTTATCCGTTAACCGAACCGAACTGGAATTTTTTCTAACCGAACTGAATTCAACCGAACAAACCGAATAAACCGATTTCAAAAGGAAAGTATATCCGAATAAACCAAATAAATCGAATTCAACCGAACAAATCGAATAAACCGAACCGAATTGGAAATTTGTCTAACCAAACAAGCCGAATTAAAAAAAATGGTATATCCGTTAACCGAAAACCGAATTCGCAATTCGGATACGGTTAATAACCGAACCGAAAACCGAATTCACAATTCGGTTCAGTTTTTTCCGGTTACGGATACGATTCGGATTTCGATTTTCTTCGGTTTTCGGTTTTTTTGCACACCCCTATAAATGGTTAGCGAATCGAGTTCTTTCTTGTTGTTAATTGTTTAAGTTTGGTTGCTTAGCATAGATGTTTTGAATGCATTAGTTTATCGTTTTAGGTTGTGATTAATTTTATCATTTTTAGTCGAATAAACTATCATCATTTCCCCCGTTTTGACCGGTTCATTTTTCTCATATTTGACCCGTTTTGATCGGTGCTTTTTTGCCCCCGCTGACCCAAAATCCTGGATCCGCCACTGACCGACATAAAAGATCAAACACGAAGAAACAAATGTTCCCGCTCCAACGCTTGATAGGGATACAACTAGTTGAATTTAATTTAAGAAAATGGTCTTGATAAAATTTGCTTGTCAATTCACATATTATAATCATAATAGTGGCGTATTCAAATCTCCTGAAATTATTACAATGGCCTACACATTTAAATTTGTTTAAAAACCTTTAGTAGCACGTGCTTTAAAATAGTATATTGATATTTAATGTTATCATATTAATTTAGAAAAAAGTTTTGATAAAACTTCCTTGTCAATTCCACATATTAATTAATAATAATAGTGACGTATTCAAAATTTCAAATCTCAATAATTATTACCGAATAACATATATTATTAGGCATTAGTTGGCTTGGTTAGGTGGTTAATCATCGCTTAGGGTATCCCTAATCGAAGTGTGAAAGCCGGGGTGTGAGCCACCCGGCGCTTTCACCTTTCGACGTGATTCAGGGTGTGGGGCTCATGGAATGAGCGGTTTGCACAAGTGGGCTGTCATAAGTGAAGGTGGAGCAACAGTGGAGACAGTTCTTAGAGCTTCCATGGCAGATGATTTATCTTCTGTGAATTGAATCTTTAGCGATTTGTATATAAATACAGTGCAGGGAGTGATTGTATTTACAGTGCACTGAATCCAGCATTATTGGTCTACAAAATTTCTTTTCAACCAAACAGTTAAAGTTGTTGGTAAACTAAATATCATTTTTAACTATTCCTCACCAAATCAACCGTGAGTAGCAATTACAGACAATATGTTTTGAAACAATTATTTAGATTGCACAGCCTAATTCTAGGGTGATTTAACCAATTATTAACCACCTAACCAAGCCAGCACTGAGTGCCTAAGAATTATATCTTATTGGCTAATAATTGCATGAAATTTGAATATGTCACTATTAAAAAGATATGTAAATTGACAGGCAACCTAAATCTTATACGAACGAAACATATCACACCAACAACCGTGTCGGAACATACAAAACCTGTCGGACTAAAAAGCTTGAGTGGGAATGATGAATCCTGTCTAAAACTTATTCTTAGCATCATTAATTAACGGATTACTTAGGACCCATCCTTTGGATGGGTTGCATATTTTAGGGGCCTTCTTCTAACCCCGCACAACTGAGATTCTATTCTCACACCACCTTCAAACAGCTGAATGAATGTACTTGGACACCGGTCTGCCTAGAGTTTTCATACCACTTTTACATGGAAATGGGTATATCCGTATAAAATGGGTATATCCGTATAAAAGTGAGTGGTGTGAGAAGTAAATATTTAGTAATTTTTATTTATATAATTTTAATTAAATATCATTATTTTATTAAAAACCCAAAATACTTAAGTAAATAGAAAAAAAACAAAATATATTTTTTTATATAGATGTTGTACTGAAACTATTACATAACTTAGTAATTATGTCAAATGATTGTCACTGTGCTGATGTGACAGTGACGTGGTAGTGGATGAATCACTTTTCAGTAAAATCACTACGGATAGCATTATTGTATATGAGTTTAAAATTTTGTATCTATGTATTCTTTCTTAGATATCAGTAACGATAAGAATGACGCTTTTCAATACAGCAGAAAATTAAACATATTTGACTGCCGAGCTATATATATTATGCAATCTAAATACTTAATTAAATAGGTTACATATGTTCCGATATACGCGTTCATTTGGTGGGATAGTTAAGAATGATATTGAGTTTACAAGTTTGTAGAATAAGAAAATGTTCAACAATTTATACTAGTATAAAATCTTGGATTTAACGCAGCTTTAAAAGAAAATTAGTTTAGTATCAAATTTGGTAACGGTCTAGGGGTGAGCAATAACCGAACTGAAATTAACCGAAGATCGGTTATCGTTTTTTTTTGTACCCTCGATTAACCGAAATTAACCGAACCGAACCATTCATATTTTCATATATTTCTAGCTTTTATACCTCCATTTCATGTATTTCATGTTTTATACCTTCATTTCATGTATTTATACATTTATTTCGTGTATTTACACGTCCATTCATGTATTTATACCTCAATTTCATGTATTACTAACAAAAAATTATAGCCGAAGTTTGATTTTGATTATTAATCAAAATTAACCGAAACGAACCGAAAGTTTGGTTTTGGTAATCAAACAAATAGAACTTTGTTTATAATAAGAAAAACCGTACTCTATTAATTAGAAAAAAAAAATATTCTTTTATATGCATGCACTAACACGTTTTTATACTAAGCAATCGAGATGTATTACAGTTAAAAAATGCTTTAATTTTTTAAACAAAATATTTAAACTAAATCAGATTTTTATTAACAAAAACCAGGTTCTATTTAGACTATTACAATGAAAGAAGTTTATTTATTTTTTTTTTAAATATAAAAGAATTCGGTTTATATAATCAGTAACAACATTTTCATCCCCCATTGGAAGTTCCAAAAAAGTAACAATTCTGGTAAACGTGGGAAAATTGTAAACACAATCGCTTCCATGCACTGTATTTATAAGCAATATATGCAAATCCCAAATAATACAATTCATAAAGACCAAGAGTTCATGGAAGCTCTAAGAACTGTTTCCACTGTTGCTCCACCTTCATTGATCCGAGCCCACCTGTCCAAACCCATTTTCAGTCTTTCATTTACTCAGAAAAAACCCAAATCACCCTTGCTCAACTTGTCCCAATTTCCAAAATCCAAATTAACTAAGTTAACTGCCATTTCTCCATCTGTTACAACCGAACCAACATCCCCACCCGAAGAAGGAACTGGAAGCCTTGATCAGGATGAGAGATTTGACTGGTTTTCTCACTGGTATCCACTCATGCCTGTGTGTGTGATTTGGACAAGAGGGCTCCCCTTGGGAAGAAGGTGTTGGGTCTTGATGTTGTGGTGTGGTGGGATAAGAACGAGAATGAATGGAAGGTGTTCGATGATCGCTGCCCACACAGACTGGCTCCGCTTTCTGAAGGAAGGATTGATCCGTCGGGTAGGTTGCAGTGTGTGTACCATGGTTGGTGCTTTGGTGGCTCTGGTGACTGCAAATTAATTCCTCAAGCTCCCCTTGATGGTCCTCCGGTAAGTTAGATCAGTTTCACATGTGAACCTATTATAATTTTACTGATAAAATACGTGTAGGTTCATTCTTTCCCGAAAGCGTGTGTTGCTGTTTATCCAAGCACCGTGCAAAACGGTATTGTTTGGTTTTGGCCCAACACTGATCCACAATATAAAGATATTCCCGCAAAGAAGAAACCACCATACGTCCCTGAACTTGATGATCCTTCGTTTGACTTCCAAATGTTCAACAGAGATATAGCATACGGGTATGTAGTGCTTCAATCCAACAACATATTCTACAAAATCATCATGCATAAAAAATTATGGTGATAATTATTATAGGTATGAAGTCCTGATTGAAAATCTTATGGACCCTTCACATGTTCAATATGCACATCATGGGATAATGAGGATCGCACCACAACCCAGATAAGTATTTATACAATCATATAAATTTCTCCTTTTCTTGAAACTATTGAATGTTAATCTACTTAATCCATATGGGTCAAACCTATTGAGTCATTTGTGTAAATTGATTAAAGTTGTATTTAGAGTCCATTATGTAACATTAATAAGTCGAGGACTCTTTTTGTGTCGGTCGGTTTATAGAAGTCACATGGGGAAAAAAGGACATGGCAATTTCAAAGGGTTGTGTCGGTCCAAAATCTTTATACTATTTTATACTAATAAACAAAAATCTAATGGGGACATGTGTTATTTTCTGGTGCATTTTTAATATATTTTTTTCCGTCTCTCTCTTATGTTAAATAATATATTTTAAATATTTAATACGGATCTAATTACGAATACTTGTTATTTAAATATGGATCGTAATTATATCATTAATCAAATGAAATTTAAAATAAATTAATATTTATTGGTTACATAAAAAAATTGGTACCCACCCGAAAAAAACATGTTCGAAAAATTAACTTAACCTAATTTATAATTGTCACGTCAAAGTAAAAATATATATTTTGATGAGTGTATCTGTTAACCATTTACATCATATTTTATTCGACCAGTGTAATATATGGATTTTTAAAGCCATAAAATTTTTATTACGAAGTATATAAATTACATTTATTTAATTCATGTAATACACGTAATTCTAACCTAGAAAGGGTTATAAACGAATTAATCAAGACTGCAAACAATAGAGACTATCATTCAATCAAAATTCAAGTTTTATTGATTTATTAAAGTTATTTCAATTGTGTGTTTATAAAGATCTTGGGCAACATCACCCGTCTAACACAAGTTTCCTGCACTGTTAAGGTTGATCGAGAAGGGGGGTCACCTATTGATATAAACATACAGAAAATAGATAAAAATGGTTTCACTACAACCGAGCTGCCCAATCGTCAATGGAAATTTGTTTCTCCTTGTCTGTTACAAGGTGTTCTCACAATAATGGAAAGTCCAAATAACATACAGGTATGAACTTAACTTTTGTAAGTAGTTGTGTTAAAAGAGGTTGTATCCGTCGGTTATGGAGGGTCGAATCTTGCACCAGCCTGAAAATTGTGTGAAACACATAAACCTAAACAAGACACGATATTTCGTGGGTTGAGATGTATACGACCCGTTTAGGCTTTAGGGTTTACGTTCATGTAGTAATTTCGTGTCAGATTTTCACACCATTAGTATTTTGCTTGCTTGGTACTTCATTCTTTTAATTGATTAATTTAGGGAAAATTAGCACAAAAGCCACCTCGAAAGGACCTTTTTATCTTTTTTGCTATCCCGGTGAGCCCGGGTAATAGCAGATTGATATCTGTTTTCCCTAGAAACTTTCGTCTTTGGATAGATCCATTTGTTTCAAGATGGATGCACCATATTATGCAGAACTTGGTTATTGATTCAGACTTTTATCTTCTTCAGGTTCAGGTAAAACTGTCCCAACCAAACAAACTAGCTGATAATGATTCGAAGTGTTTTAAACTAATTTTTTAAAGATTATGGAACTTTCAGGAGGAGAAATTGATGGAGGCGGGTCCTTCAAATTGGCAAAAAACCTGTTTTGTACCAACCAAAGCAGATACTAATGTAGTTGCATATAGAAAATGGCTAAAGAAGTATGCAGGAGGGCAAATCGATTGGGGAACCAAGTTTAATGGATCTCTTCCACCCACCCTTCCTAGAGAACAACTCATGGACAGGTTATTTGTATAAACTTTAACCACAATGAGGTTATAAATTAATATATTACTTTCTATTTTGAAATGGGTAAATAACTTAAAAAAGAAAAAAAAAACCCAACATACTAGCAATTACATGTATTTTATACAAGCTAAGGGACTAGATTGATGATTATTTTTTATATATATTTTTGACAAGTTTAAGTATTTTAGTAACTTTTTTCATGCTGTATAAGAAAATATGTTAGTTTTTTTATTGTATTTGTAATATCGAATGTGATCTTTTTAATTGATTTGAAAATTTAGGTATTGGAGTCATGTGGTGAATTGCAGCAGCTGTAATGGTGCATACAAAGGTTTTAACACACTCCAGATTTCTTTACAAGTGTTTTCAGTTGCTTTAGTCGCTATAATGGCTGCAAGCAAACCAGGGATGATATCAGTTGCCGTAAGAAATACAATCGCAGTTGTTGCGATTTTGTGCTTTGTGGGATCAAAATGGTTGTCACATTTTATTTACAAAAACTTTCATTTTCATGACTATAATCACGCCTTTAAGTGAGGTTCATTCACGTCTTTAAATAAGGTTCATTTTTAATAATCATGTTGTATATTCTTTTCCTTTTACTTGTGTTTCTAATTTTGTTGTTGTTTTCTTATACATTTTCTTCCATTTTTCTTCACCATGTATGTATAATATTTCAAATACTTTTCAATTTCATATGTATTGTCATCATTGATAAAATTATTATTTTATACACTACAACAGTATCACCTTATCCCGACGATTTTTTTTTGACCCTATAGCGACGACTTGTCGTCGGGATAGCCTATACCGACGACATGTCGTCGGTATAGATGTCGTCGGTATTGCCTCGTCCCAATAGCCAAGATTGTCGTTGGGATAGGTGTCTTCGGGATAGGTCAGCCTATTCCGAAGACATGTCGTCGGTATAAGGTTTTTTGTTTTTTTAATAATTTTTTAAAAAGGCCTATAGCGACGACATGTCGTCGGTATAGGTTTTTTCTGTTTTTTTTATTTTTTATTTTTTAATATTTTATTCAGAAATATTAAATTTCTAAAAACAAAAACCTGCAAATCATTAAATATAAACCATTCAAATATTCAAATCTGATAAAAACTTATATCCGAAACATAAACCAAACATCCAAATTGTTCGACACACAAACTTGTCCGACAAATTAAACATTCAAAACATAAACTTGTTCAACACACAAATATGCAAATTGTTCAAGACAAATACCAACCTAACCAAAATAAACAAATAAAACTTCAAAATTTTGAAAAGGTAGCAAACATATGAAACCCGGATGTTACTTCACCTTAAATCCCGAGAGTTTTTGTAAAAGTTGCTCCCAATAAATACCATTTTATATACCTACACATCACAATTACATACATAAATAAAAGCCCAATTACATAATTACAAACATATACATACAAACATACATAAATAAATGTCCAATTACATAATTACAAACATATACATACAAACATATATACATTCATATTAACTAATAATCATAAACACAAATTACACACATACATACAAACTAATTATCATAAACACAAATTGCACACATACATACACATACATACAAACTAATCATTATAAACACAAATTACACACATACATACATATACATACAAACACTAATTTACATAAACTAAATTATATAAAATAAGCACACATCTAAACCAAATGACCTAAACTAATCATAATTTAATAATTCCATTATACATACAAATATACATACTCATACATACAAACATACATACATACACATACATAACACATACATACAAAATCATAAAAATCTTAGATCTAAACAAAATTTCATCACAATTTAGTAATTAAAACGATTATTTACCTTCACAAAGCTAAAAATCCAAGAAATGGTGAAATTCCTCCAAAACCTAACCAAAATAAACAAACAAAACTTCAAAATCTTAAAAAAGTAGATAAAATATGAAACTCATATGTTACCTCACCTTAAATCACGAGAGTTTTTGTGAAAGTTGCTGCGAGTAAATACCATCTTATATACCTACACATCACAATTACATGCATAAATAAAAGCCCAATTACATAATTACAAACATATACATACATAAATGAATGTCCAATTACATAATTACAAACATATACATACAAACATACATACACATATATACATTCATATTAACTAATCATCATAAACACAAATTACGCACATACATACAAACTAATCATCCAAACTAATCATCATAAACACAAATTGCACACATTCATACAAACTAATCATTATAAACACAAATTACACACATACATACAAACACTAATTTACATAAACTAAATTATATAAAATAAGCACATATCTAAACCAAATGACCTAAACTAATCATAATTTAATAATTCCAGCATACATACAAATATACATACTAATACATACAAACATACATACATAACACATACATACAAAATCATAAAAATCTTAGATCTAAACAAAATTTTATCACAAATTAGTAATTAAAACGAGTATTTACCTTCACAAAGCTAGAAATCCAAGAAATGGTGAAATTCCTCCAAAACCTAACCAAAATAAACAAACAAAACTTCAAAATCTTAAAAAAGTAGCTAAAATATGAAACCCGGATGTTACCTCACCTTAAATCCCGAGAGTTTTTGTGAAAGTTGCTCCCAATAAATACCATCTTATATACCTACACATCACAATTACATACATAAATAAAAGCCCAATTACATAACTACAAACATAAACATACAAACATACATACACATATATACATTCATATTAACTAATCATCATAAACACAAATTACACACATACATACAGACTAATCATCATAACCACAAATTGCACACATACCTACAAACTAATCAGTATAAACACAAATTACACACATACATACATATACAAACAAACACTAATTTACATAAACTAAATTATATAAAATAAACACACATCTAAACCAAATGACCTAAACTAATCATAATTTAATAATTACATCATACATACAAATATACATACTCATACATACAAACAAACATACATAACACATACATACAAAATCATAAAAATCTTAGATCTAAACAAAATTTCATCACAAATTAGTAATTAAAATGAGTATTTACCTTCACAAAGCTAGAAATCCAAGAAATTGTGAAATTCCTCCAAAACCTAACCAAAATAAACAAACAAAACTTCAAAATCTTAAAAAAGTAGCTAAAATATGAAACCCGGATGTTAACTCACCTTAAATCCCTAGAGTTTTTATGAAAGTTGCTCCCAATAAATACCATCTTATATACCTACACATCACAATTACATACATAAATAAAAGCCCATACATAATTACAAACATATACATAAATAAATAAATGTCCAATTACATAATTACAAACATATACATACATACACATATATACATTCATATTAACTAATCATCATAAACATAAATTACACACATACATACAAACTAATCATCCAAACTAATCATCATAAACACAAATTGCACACATACATACACATACATACAAACTAATCATTATAAACACAAATTACACACATACATACATATACATACAAACACTAATTTACATAAACTAAATTATATAAAATAAGAACACATCTAAACCAAATGACCTAAACTAATCATAATTTAATAATTCCATCATACATACAAATATACATACTCATACATACAAACATACATACAAACATACATACATACACATACATAACACATACATACAAAATAATAAAATCTTAGATATAAACCAAATTTCATCACAAATTAGTAATTAAAACAAGTATTTACCTTCACAAAGCTAGAAATCCAAGAAATGAAGAAATTCTTCCAAAACCTAACCAAAATAAACAAACAAAACTTTAAAATCTTGAAAAAGTAGCTAAAATATAAAACCCGGATGTTACCTCACCTTAAATCCTGAGAGTTTTTGTGAAAGTTGCTCTCAAAAAGCCCAAAAACCGTGAAATCGCCGGAGAGAACAATTTGGGGGAGTTTTTGTCACACCCCCAAAATCCACTAATGGAGTTTTACCGTTAGGAGCGTGACATACCAGGATCTCATTCATTAGTTACTTTGAACGATTCTATATGAGTTTAAGAAAAACCACTAGTATTGCTCATAGTCACGATGAAACACTAGAAATGAAAACACTGATTTAATATAAGACTGCGGAAGCGAAAAGTTAAATGAAAAGCATGCGCCAAAACAGTCGCGCCAAAAATAAATAATCCAATGATAACTAAAATAAACTGTTCTTGAGTTTGAAAATGATGGACTTCGAATGCATGCATGCCTTAGCTTGTGCTTGTACCTTATTGACCTGAGAAAACATGCTAAAACGTGTCAACACTAGGTTGGTGAGTTCACAGGTTTCAATGTTTGTAAAGTTTACTAGATAATACCATTTACAATTTATATCATAGGTAGCTAACCTAGTACATGTTACTAAAGCGTTTCGATACCGAAGCTGACTGTTTATGTTTGTACTGCCTCCCACCATGACTATCATAATCAATGGTGAATGTTTAGGTAAATGTTACACCCGTTCAACTACCTGTCGTGTTAGCACAACTAACGCGGGTGGGGCTTGTTAATGCCAAGTAGTACTACTCAAGATTACCTCGCTAACTCATATACTAACGGTTCGATAAGTAAGGACTTTCATGATATGTTTGCGCTTAGTACACAAGTGATATAAAAGAAAATGTAAGATCTAAATGTTCGTACCCATGTTTTCTCCCCCAAGTTTAAAGTGTAAGAAAATGGGCCGTGAAACTCACCTTAGAGTATGTTCGAAAGAAAATGAGCTTAGAATGCTTGACGACTAACTGCCACCTATAAACACCGGTTTATAAGTGTGTGTTTGTGCAAGAGAATATGAACCCTAAGTATCCAAACAATCTCATTGTTTTAAGGGTTTAGAAAACGTTTGCAAGTTTGACCAAGTTTGACTAAGTTTGACCAAGTTTGACCCGACGACCCGTTGGTGACCCGTTTAATGATTTAATGTTTGTTCAGCATAATACTTCTATATTATACACAAATGATCATGCTGTAACACATAGCAACAAATCCTATTTGTTCTAACAAGATAGCAAGTTTCCAAAAATAGCAGGTTTCTATAAATAGTAAGTTTCCAAAAATAGCAGGTTTCTATAAATAGAAAGTTTCCAAAAATAACAGGTTTCTATAAATAGAAAGTTTCCAAAAATAGTAGGTTTCAATAAATAGAAAGTTTCCAAAAATAGTAGGTTTCTATAAATAGAAAGTTTTCAAAAATAGCAGGTTTGTTCAGGACTCATGTTTCCTAGAAACTATCATCATTGATATATTCATAGGATCACTCTAACATGTTCTAGATCATCACATCACATAACAATTGTCTAGAACCTAAACATGCAAATCATAATTCAAGACAAAGTTTCCAACTGTAGTAACCTATGACTAGTATGCGTGATTTCAAACACCTAACACGTTACAACAAGTTATTGTATCTTAACTAACATGTACAAATCATCAAACCATATCATGCGTGTCTAAATAGCAAGTTCTAACTACTTTTAACAATTAAAGTTTCCTTATTTGGAAAGTTGGTAAAACCGGGTTATGTATTCAAAATATGATTTCACATATCATGTTAACATGTATCAAGTAGCTCATAACCATCATCATATCATTCAAATCACTTCTAGTATGCAAGATAGAATTCTTAAAAAGTTTCCATTATAAGTAAGTTAGGGTTTTTAAGCTTGTTTAACGAGATTTAACGCACCAAATCCATCACGTATGATTTATCTAACATAATTATAATCATAACAAGTGTCAAACATCTCTAACATGCGATTCTACACCATTACATAATCAAAAAGTTTCAATATTTAACAAGTTACTAATCACATGGAGCTAGGGTTTTACAATTAACCATATAATTAACAAATACATGTAAAACAATAATAAAGTTAACATTTTTTTTTAATAAAAATCCATGTTTGGATGAATTAGGGTTATGATCTAAAATTTAGGAATCAAAAAGTGATGAAATTGAACGAAACGACTTACGTAGAGACGTTAGAAACGCCTAGACTAGCACGTATCCACTTCCGGATTCACGATCGAAGATCAAACGAGGATGTTTGGGTGCCTTGGACCTCTCGGTCGAAGGAGAAGGGGGGGGGGGGTCGACGGCTCCAACAAAAAAGGGATTAGGGTTTATCTTTTTTTTTTTTAAAATTTATATATATCCTTAATTGTGTTTATGGGTTTTTAAGTTGGGCTTCTGGCTTAATTAAAGCCCATAGACTCTAATTAATTAAATAATAACTAATAATGATTAAAAACTTCCAATTATTATTTTTATAAAAACTCTAATATTTATAAAAATAATAAACACGATTAACACACGATAAACACGTATGAAAACAATAACATTCACATAATTCACGTAATCACATATAAATGTTCGTAATGTTAATTTCGATTAATCACCAACGTTCCGGGTTAGACTCGAGTGCGATCCGATGTGTACGAACTGACTGACACATTTAATTAATCCTAATTAAATGCAATGTACGTGCGACTAACTGAGATAACTGAGTTAGCAATGAATCATGTTTGAACTAATGAGGTTTGAGTTAACGGAGTTAACCTGAAAATGCCGGATGTCACATCATCCCCTTGTTGAAAGAATTTTCGTCCCTAAAATTAAACGAAGTCGGTAACATCTGAAGCAAAAAGTTTAGGTTTGTCATATCATCCCCTTGTTGAAATAAATTTCGTCTCGAAATTTAGTTAGTACCTTTTGTGTTTGCCGTTGACTGTTTGAAAAGGTGAGGATACTTTTTCATCATCTGATCCTCGCGTTCCCACGTGAACTCCGGTCCACGCTTCGAGTTTCAGCAAACTCTGACAATAGGTATCTTACTGCGCTTGAGTGTCTTGACCTCTCGGTCCATGATATCAACGGGTTCCTCAATGAAACGTAGCTGTTCATTAATTTCCAACTCCTCGAGTGGAACTACAAGTGTCTCATCTGATAGGCACTTCTTTAGGTTTGAGACATGAAGACATTATGCACTCCATTGAGTGTATCCGGTAGGTTCAGTTGGTATGCTACTGGACCGATCCTTTTCACTATCTCGAATGGTCCAACATAACGCGGGTTTAACTTTCCTCGTTTTCTAAAACGAATCACACCTTTCCACGGTGAAACCTTTAATAACACTTTGTCGCCCACTTGGAATTCTAGCGGTTTTCTACGCTTGTCTGCATAACTCTTTTGACGGTCACGAGCTGCCGCCATACGGTTTCGGATTTGCACTATTTTCTCTGAGGTTTCGTGCACGAGTTCAGGACCGGTAAGTTGACTATCTCCAACTTCAGCCCAACAAAGTGGCGATCGACACTTTCGCCCGTACAAAGCCTCGAACGGTGCTGCTTTGATGCTAGTATGATAGCTGTTATTGTAAGAGAATTCAACTAAAGGCAAGTGAGTCTCCCAACTATTACCGAAATCGATCACACAAGCTCGTAGCATGTCTTCTAGGGTTTGAATGGTACGCTTACTCTGGCCATCTGTTTGAGGATGATACGCTGTACTCATGTCCAGGCGCGTGCCTAGAGCTTTCTATAATGATTGCCAGAAACGTGAGGTGAATCGGGTGTCTCTATCGGAAATGATGGAGATTGGCACTCCATGCCGGGATACTACTTCCTTAAGGTAGAGACGAGTTAACTTTTCCATTTTATCGGTCTCTTTGATAGCAAGGAAATGAGCTGATTTGGTTAGGCGATCCACTATCACCCAGATTGTGTCACATCCAGTAGGGATTCGGGGTAATTTGGTTATGAAATCCATGGAAATCTGTTCCCATTTCCACAT
This sequence comes from Smallanthus sonchifolius, assembly GCA_023525975.1. NCBI lineage: Eukaryota > Viridiplantae > Streptophyta > Magnoliopsida > Asterales > Asteraceae > Smallanthus > Smallanthus sonchifolius. The sequence continues at coordinate 27,578,331 of CM042029.1, read as the reverse complement.
CGGGATTTCCGGTTGTTGAAGTAATCCGGATGGCTTTTGGTACTCCACCTTGACCTTGGAACAAGTCAGGCACTTGCTCACGTAAGTGGCTATGTCAGCTTTTATGTTCGGCCACCAATACAAAACTTTGAGATCGTGATACATCTTTTCGGATCCCGGATGGATAGAGTATCGGGATTTGTGAGCTTCATCCATGACTAGATCTTAAGTTTCCATACACTGGAATCCAAATTCGTTCCGCGAAATAACGAATACCATCTGATTTAACCTCCAGTTGTTTCTCCATACCACGAGTGGATTCCAATGATAAGTTCTCCTCTTTCAAGGCTTTGAGTTGGGCATTACGGATTTGTTCGGGTAGTCCTGTATGGATAGTGAGTTGTAATGCTCTAACCCGTCGGGGTTTGGTTTCTTTTCTGCTTAGGGCATCGGCTACCACATTAGCTTTGCCCGGATGGTACTTGATTGCACAATCATAGTCGTTTAATAACTCGATCCAACGACGTTGACGCATGTTCAACTCTTTCTGCTCAAAAATATGCTGAAGACTCTTGTGATCGGTGTAGATGGTGCACTTGGTATCGTACAAGTAATGTCTCCATATCTTGAGTGCAAACACCACGACTCCTAACTCCAAATCATGAGTCGTGTAGTTCTTTTCGTGGATTTTTAACTGTCGAGAAGCGTATGCGATAACCTTGTCGCGTTGCATCAATACACAACCGAGACCTTGGATGGAGGCATCGCAATACACCACGAAGTCATCTGTTCCCTCTGGTAGAGATAGGATAGGTGCGCTACATAGTTTCTGCTTCAGTAGCTGGAATGCTGATTCTTGAATCTCACTCCAGTTATAGGGTTTATCTTTTTGGGTTAAGGAGGTGAGGGGTTGGGCAATCTTTGAAAATCCCTCGATAAAACGACGGTAGTATCCGGCCAATCCTAGAAATTGCCGAACTTCGGTTGGAGTTATTGGTGCTGCCCAATTCTTAATAGTTTCCACTTTGGCCGGATCGACATGTATTCCTTTCTCATTAATCACATGTCCTAGAAATTGAACCTCGCGAATCCAAAAATCGCATTTGGAAAACTTAGCGTAAAGCTGCTCCTGTTTCAGTAGTTCAAGGATCAAACGCAGATGCTCCTCATGCTCTTCCTGACTCTTAGAGTATATGAGGATATCGTCAATGAAGACAATGACGAATTGGTCCAGATAGGGTTTACACACACGGTTCATGAGGTCCATGAACACCGCGGGTGCGTTGGTTAATCCAAATGGCATGACCAAAAATTCGAAATGGCCGTACCGGGTTCTGAATGCAGTCTTGGATATATCCTCATCTCGAACTCTCAGCTGATGATATCCAGACCTTAAATCGATTTTTGAGTAGAAACTTGACCCTTGAAGTTGGTCGAATAAATCGTCAATACGGGGTACTGGGTAGCGGTTCTTGACTGTTACCTTGTTCAAATCTCGGTAATCAATGCACATGCGGAAAGTTCCATATTTCTTTTTGACAAATAAGACTGGGGCTCCCCATGGTGATGAGCTCAGTCGGATGAAACCTTTATCCAACAGCTCTTGAAGTTGAGTCGATAACTCCTGCAATTCACTTGGTGCAAGTCTGTATGGTGCTCGAGCAATAGGCGCTGCTCCGGGTGTGAGGTCAATCTGAAATTCGACCTGACGATGAGGTGGAAGACCAGGTAGGTATTCAGGGAATACTTTTGGGAATTCACGGACAATAGGGATATCTTCTAACTTTTTCTCCTCGGTAGACTTGTCAGCAACAAGGGCTAATATTGCGGTATGACCCTTACGCAGACACTTCTGAGCCTTCATGAAAGATATGATGCCCATCACTGCACCACTTCTTTCGCCCTGGACGGATAGGATCTCTCCACTAGGAAGGGGTATACGAACGATCTTCTCACTACAGATGATCTCAGCTTGGTTTTTAGACAACCAATCCACGCCCACAATTATGTCAAAACTGCCAAGTGTAACTGGCATGAGATCGATGTCGAGTTTGTGACCAGATAGTTCTAACTTACATCCCTTGAGAATGTGGGTTGCCTCGATTACTTTACCGTCTGCTATCTCTACAGTATAATGATGTTCTAATAAAGTTGGAGTAAGACTGCACCAACTGGAAAATTGTGAAGTCATGCTGAGATTTCTAGTGAGACCCGTGCTTATAAGGTAAACGTCGGTCAATCCAAAGGTCAAGGAAAGAGGTTCACATAAAGAAAAGAAAAATCTACTGAGATGCAGGTCCAGTAACCTAAGAGATAGGATGTCTGTTTAAGTAGTCGCGTTCAACTGATTGTTGGTTAGACCAAATCCTTGTTTTCTAATGTCATTAGAACAACCGGATCATTTTGTGAAAAAAAGAAGTATGTTTATAGAGTTGGATATCCTGGGTATAAGTCAAAGTAGACTGAGGATTAGCCACAAGATAAAGAAATAGGATCAGATGAAATAACACGTGCTAGCTTGGGAAGAATTTCGCTTACATAGTTGGAGTCGATAGGTTTGTCATGAGTTTCCATTAGGGTTCCAATCAAGATGGTTTCTGTGATCACGTATAGATGAGAGTCTTAATTTCACTAGGACTCTTCCATGAGTGAGATAAACATTTTCGACCTGATAGTCGCGCCTATCAACTGTTGAATAGGTTTAATGATACCAATTAGTCGTTGAGTGGGTTACGAGAATTTTTACAGACAGTGGAAACTTAAGTTTGCAACTCACAGATTAGGATCATTTATGTAACATCCCGAATAATAGAAAACGAAATAAAAGGAAAAGAACAAGTGGGCTTGGCCCAGATTTCGGCCCATGGGCCGATATTAGAAGGAAACCCTTCTACATCTGCACACAGCCTCTCCCCATCCTCTCATTTTCGCAAGACTAGAAAGAGAAAGAGAGAACTCGGTCTAGAGAGAGAAAGCTCGGGATCAAGCTCAAAGTCTCGAAGATTGTTACTCACTGTCTCTGGAGCATAAAGAAACAAGAAAGAAGCAGTAGCAGGTAATCGTTATACCTAAATCTAAGTTTTTGTAACTTTCGGGTTAAAGGGTAAAAATCGAGTAAAGAGGTAGATTTTTACGTATGAAACTTGAAACAAACCACATATCTGGGTTCATGGGAAGTAAAGGAACGTTTCGAACGTAAAAAGTTCAAAGCTTGATCGATTAGGATAAATGGCCAGATCTAGGGTTTCTGTTTGGGAAGATGACTGAGTCATCGAAACTACATAGTTTTGATAGACAAAAGTATGACTCGAAACTACCTAGTTTCGATTGTAGAAGACCCATTGAAACTACATAGTTTCGATACAGACCCTAAACTTAAACTACTAAGATTTTATATAAGTTACCACTCGAAACTACATAGTTTCGATAGGCAAAGTATGACTCGAAACTACATAGTTTCGATAGACAGAGTACCACTCGAAACTACATAGTTTCGATAGGCAGAGTATGACTCGAAACTACATAGTTTCGATAGACAAAGTACCACTCGAAACTACATAGTTTCGATAGGCAAAGTATGACTCGAAACTACATAGTTTCGATAGAAAGGGTATGACTCGAAACTACGGGGTTCATACATAGTAATGTCTAGTCTCATTTAGGAGCACTACCTTATGCATATAACTTTATTATACAGATCGTGAGTAACCCTAGTGACGCTCAGTGACCAACTAAGAGCATTTCTGAGACCACCCATCAGGTGAGTTCAAGATCCCTATTTTACTGTTTTAGGGTGGTGTGCATACTCAAGAATTAGACGTTTATAAATAAATGTATATTATTTAATTAAACGTTTTGTAAGAAAGAAAGATAACGGTTGTTAAACCGAATGTTTTGACAGGAAGAAAGATAACGGTTGTTAAACCGAACGTTTTGAAAGAAAGAAAGAAAGAAGAATGGTTTATTTAACTATATGTTTTATAAACAAGAGAAAGAGAAGAAAGAATGGGTTATTTAACTATATGATTTATAAACAAGAGAAAGAGAAGAAAGAATGGTTTATTTAACTATATGATTTATAAACAAGAGAAAGAGAAGAAAGAATGGTTTACTTAACTATATGTTTTATAAACGAAGAGAAGAATAATAAGTCAAATACATTGTCTAATCTGTAAGAGTATGCTTATACGACGAAAGACTTGGAGTAGTAGCGTAGTCCTAGAGGCTAGTGCTACTCTAAGCATAGTAGCAAGTCTTGAGGTAGTAGTATAGTCCTTGAGACTAGTGCTACCCGAAGCCGATGTTGCGTCATGGACAAGTCCATGATGTACCATGAGAAAAATCGGGACAGTGCTCGGCAGGGCATTGTAACGAGGATGTTGCAACTGGTTAAGATGAGTAACGACGGTTACTCTAGCGGCGACGGTCGCTAAGAAAGAAAGAAGAAGCCCGCTTGGGGGCACAGAAAGTCGGTTATCGGCCTTTGGACGTTGAGCCTTAGGGAACAATAACCGCGAGAAAGAGTTCCTTCGGGAAGTAAGAACGAAGAAGCCCGCTCGGGGGCACAGAACAGATTGTAGACATTAATGTATGACTTAAAGAAAAGAGTACAAAGTAAATACGTATGAATATAGAAGAAGAAGAAAGAAAGATTTTTATACGTATGTATTTTAAAGAAGGAAGACATATTTTAATGTGTATGTATTTAAAGAATAAAGAAAGATTTCATTGTATTACGTGTATAATATAATACGTATATTTAAAAGGGAAAATCCTTTTTATATATATATAAAGCTAAAGAAAACTTGAACTCACCAGCGTTAGCTGACTATTTTAGTATGCACATCAGGTAGCAAAGGAAAGGAAAAGAAATGATGCCGCGAGGGCTTAGGAGTGAATGGCTGGATGGCTGCTGCTGATGAAGACTGACATCCCCATTTGCTAGTTTTAGATTGTTGAACTATGTTTAAATTTTAAGTTTTAATTGACTCTGAATTTTGTAAAGACTTCCGCTGTTAGTTTAATGTTTGATTCAAAGTTTAAGAACTATGTATATGCAATGTTTGCCAACTGTGAGAGGTACCCGGTTTGGGTTCTTTCAAGTTGGTATCAGAGCCATAGTTTGAGAGATTCGGACATTCGCCAAAATGTCTGAACTTGAACTGAGAATGGGACAGAAGAATGGGATGTCAGTCAGAACAGCCAAGCCACGAAAGGAGAACAGTAAGGCCTTAGTAATTAGTGACTGTAGAAACAGTAAACAGTAAAGGGCCTTAGAATAGTAAGGTAGTCCATGTCCTAGTTTAGAAACATAGACACCAAATACCTTAGAATAGAAAGTAGAGCGAAGGTGCCTTGATGTAGAAACTCTGGACTTGAGTACAAACGTCACTCTGACGGGGAATGTTCAGAACCCAGGAAGTAAAGTAAATTAGTAATTTCATACCGGTCTCTGTAATTAGTAATTTACATTACTCAAGGTGTTCTAAATAATTACCTATCATGATAACATGAGTATCTCCTTGTTCGCGGTGAGAAAACGTTATGGCTGGAAGGAAAGGTGCAAGGGGGGGAACCGGTACGGGACGTAGGGGCAGGCCCCGTGTCAACCGGGTTGAAATAGAAGAAAGTGAACCCTCTGTTCATGGGTCGGTGTCGATCCATACTACTAATGAGGATGCTCCGAGTAACCCCGGAGCACAGGATGAAGAAGGCTTAGTTTTGGAGCCAATTGTCAGGAGAGCGATAGCCGACGAAGTGGCTGCAGTTCTGAAGAATACTCTACCTGCAGCACTCGCTGAAGCCCTGAAGACTGTGGAAGGGGAGAGAGAAAAGGGCTTACGGGCCGAAGATAGAAATATGATCGAACCTGAGTCTGAAGGTGAGGACTCTGACTATGAAGAGAAACGCGGATGCGACTACAAGTCCTTTCGAAATTGTGATCCGCCAACTTTTGATGGGAAGAAAGATGCTATTGCCGCATACTACTGGATTGACCGCATGACTGCAGTCATTAAGATGAGTGAATGCCGTGCTGACCAAGCGGTAGGGTTTGCCGCTCATTCTTTCGCCTTCGAGGCACTGAGCTGGTGGGAGAATGTGAAGAAAGCTAAGTCTGAAAGGGATATTGATAGAATGAAGTGGGAAGATCTAAAAACACTGGTTATTCAGAAGTTCTGTCCCCAAAATGAGATTGATAAGATGGAAGAAGCCTTCGTGGAACTCAGGGCTGGTAGCCTGACTCATCGACAGTTCACCTCCAGGTTTAATGAGTTAACTCAGCTGGTTCCCCACTTGGTGAACACAGAAGAAAGAAGGATCAAATGCTATATCCAGAAGCTACCTCCAAGAGTTCGCACAATCATTGATGCCAACACCCCTGGAGACTTTGACTCGGTGGTGGCTATGAGTGGAAAGATTTTTGATGATGTGGCCGCAGAAGGCGTAACCCCCGCTGAAACTCAAACGAAATGGTCTAACGCCACTAAGCGCTCGGGCGGGGATTGGTCTGCCTCAAAAAGTAAGAAGCCAAGACCGGAGGAAAGGGTCAACTGTAGCAAATGTGATAGGCCACATCTTGGGGAGTGCAAGTATGGGTTGAACATATGTTACCGTTGTGGCAAGACCGGGCACATCTCTTGTGAATGTCCCAACGCTCCCGGTTCTGCAAACAATAGAAAGTGCCACAACTGTGGTGGATCAGGACATTTCTCCAAGGATTGCCGTAAACCAAGAACAACAAACAATGAGAAGGCAAAGGAGGCTGAGAAAGGAGGAGCAAGAACCAGAGCCTATGCCCTGACACAGGAGGAAGCAAGGGGAGATCCCAACGTGGTGTCAGGTACGTTCATCCTTGGCCACACCTTTGTTTCTGTTCTGTTTGATTCAGGTGCTAGTAAAAGTTTTATATCCTCCTCGTTCTGTAAAAGACTGAAATACAAAACTTCCAAGATAGAAAGAGCCTTTAATGTTGAGACTGCAGTGGGTAGAAACACTAAAGTGGTAGAGTTGGTAGACGATCTTACCATAAAGATAGAGGGCCATAGATTTCCGGTTAGATTATTCGTTATAGCCTTGGGAGGATTCGATGTAGTACTGGGAATGGATTGGTTATCTGCCAATGAAGCTCGGATTGTGTGTAAACGAAAAGTGATTCAGCTCAACGCTCCTGACGGCAGCGAGGTCGTAATTTATGGGGAACGAGACATTCCGTTGACTAATGTAATCTCACAAATGAAAGCAGAAAAGTATATGAGGCGTGGGTGTGAGGCCTACTTGGCGTACGTGATCGATAAAGACGTAAAAGTAAAAGAGTTAAGCGAAGTACCCGTGGTGTGCCATTATCCGGAAGTGTTCCCTGAGGAACTGCCCGGATTGCCGCCTGATCGGGAGACAGAATTCCAAATAGATTTAATGCCAGGTGCCCAGCCCGTTGCCAAAGCACCTTACCGGCTAGCGCCACTTGAGATGAAAGAGCTGATGACCCAACTGGAAGAACTTTTGGAAAAGGGATTTATCAGACCGAGCATTTCACCATGGGGTGCTCCGGTGCTGTTTGTCAAGAAGAAAGATGGTGCCATGAGAATGTGCATCGACTACAGAGAATTGAACAAAAGAACTGTGAAGAATAAGTACCCACTACCCAGAATCGACGATCTATTCGACCAATTACAGGGCGCCAAATGGTTCTCAAAGATCGACCTGCGGTCAGGTTATCATCAACTAAAGGTAAGAGAGGAAGACATACCTAAAACCGCATTCCGAACGCGATATGGACACTACGAGTTCCGAGTGATGTCCTTTGGGCTTACAAATGCTCCCGCAGCCTTCATGGATATGATGAACAGAGTGTGTCGACCAATGTTAGACCGGTCAGTGATAGTCTTCATCGACGATATACTCGTATATTCTAAGAGCAAGGGTGATCATGCATGTCACCTGCGAGAAGTTCTAGACACACTAAAGACAGAGAAGCTTTATGCTAAGTTCACGAAATGCGCGTTCTGGCTAAAGGAAGTCCAATTCTTAGGTCATGTGATTAACGCTGAAGGCATCATGGTAGACCCAGCAAAGATTGATGCCGTGTGGAATTGGGAAATTCCGAAAACACCAACGGATGTACGAAGTTTTCTAGGTTTGGCAGGCTACTACCGGAGGTTTATACAAGACTTCTCTAAGATAGCCTCACCTCTAACCAAATTGACTCGTAAGGACGTAAAATATGAATGGGGCCAGGCCCAAACCACTGCCTTCGAAGAATTAAAGAAGAGATTAACCCGAGCACCGGTGCTGACCCTACCCGATGGTAACGAGGACCTAGTGGTGTATTCTGACGCCTCAGGCCAGGGGTTAGGCTGTGTGCTTATGCAACGAGGAAAGGTGATTGCGTATGCATCACGACAATTAAAGACTCACGAAGTCAACTACCCGACTCACGACCTTGAACTCGCGGCGGTTGTCTTTGCCTTAAAGATTTGGAGACATTACCTCTATGGAGTCAGATGCACCATCTACTCCGACCACAAAAGCTTGAAGTATTTCTTCGAACAAAAAGAGTTGAACATGAGGCAGCGGCGATGGTTAGAATTATTGAAAGACTACGATTGTGAAATCCTTTACCACCCCGGAAGGGCGAATGTGGTGGCCGACGCCTTGAGTCGAAAGGAGGCGACAACTCCTATCGAAGTGAAATCCTATCAACTAATCGTGACTCCAGATCTTATGACAGAAATAGAACGTGCCCAAGATGAAGCCTTGAAAGAGGAAAATGTCAAGAGGGAAAGGATAGTGGGTCAGCAAGAAAAGTTAGAAACCAATGCTTATGGGGTACGAACTCGGTTCGGGAGGATGTGGATACCCAAGGGTGGCGAACTTAGAGTCAAAATCCTTGACGAGGCTCACAAGTCTCGTTACTCTATCCATCCCGGAACTAACAAGATGTACCATGATTTGAAGAAGGAATACTGGTGGCCCGGCATAAAAAAATGATGTAACCGATTATGTGAGCAAATGCCTAACTTGCTCTCAAGTGAAGGCCGAACACCAGAAGCCGTGCGGAAAGATGCAACCACTATTCATTCCTGAATGGAAGTGGGAACACATTACCATGGATTTCATAACCAAGCTACCGCGTACAGCTAAGGGACATGATACTATATGGGTAATTGTGGATAGACTGACGAAGAGTGCTCACTTCTTGCCCATGCGTGAGAGTTACTCGTCAGAAAAACTAGCAGAACTATTCATTAACGAGATCGTGGCCAGACACGGTATGCCATTGTCAATTGTGTCAGACCGGGACACGAGATTCACATCAAGGTTCTGGAGGCAATTCCATGAGGGAATGGGTACGAGACTTAATATCAGTACAACTTACCACCCGCAAACCGATGGCCAGTCCGAAAGGACTATCCAAACTCTAGAGGACATGCTGCGGGCATGTATCATTGACTTTGGAGGTAGTTGGGATAGTCACTTACCACTGGCGGAGTTTTCTTACAACAACAGTTACCATGTGACCATTGGAATGCCGCCTTATGAGATGTTATATGGAAGGAAGTGTAGAACGCCCGTATGTTGGGGCAAAATTGGGCAGAAAGATTTCGCAAGCCTTGACGTAGTCAAAGCAACTTCTGAGAAGTTTAACCAAATCAAAGCGCGAATGAAAGCCGCTAAGGATAGGCAAAAGTCTTACGCTGATAAGAGAAGGAGAGACCTTGAATTCCAGGTTGGAGATAAAGTACTATTGAAGGTGTCTCCGTGGAAGGGAATAATTCGATTTCGAAAAAGAGGGAAACTAAGTCCGAGGTTTGTCGGACCATTTAAGATTGTGGCACGAGTGGGAAAGGTGGCTTATCGACTAGAGCTGCCAGAAGAGTTGAGTGGAATCCACCCTACTTTCCACGTTTCGCAATTGCGAAAGTGCTTAGCTGACGAATCGGCACAAGTGTCACTCGATGACATCGAAGTAGACAATAAGCTTAACTATATTGAGGAGCCCATAGCAATCCTAGACAGAAAAGAGAAGCGACTACGCAATAAAGTTATTCCGCTAGTCAAAGGTCAATGGAAACATCGAAAAGGATCAGAAGCCACATGGGAGACGGAGTCGGAAATGAGGGAGTTGTACCCTCAGATGTTTGACCTATGAAAGGTTTCGAGGACGAAACCTCTAATAAGAGGGGTAGACTTGTAACATCCCGAATAATAGAAAACGAAATAAAAGGAAAAGAACAAGTGGGCTTGGCCCAGATTTCGGCCCATGGGCCGATATTAGAAGGAAACCCTTCTACATCTGCACACAGCCTCTCCCCATCCTCTCATTTTCGCAAGACTAGAAAGAGAAAGAGAGAACTCGGTCTAGAGAGAGAAAGCTCGGGATCAAGCTCAAAGTCTCGAAGATTGTTACTCACTGTCTCTGGAGCATAAAGAAACAAGAAAGAAGCAGTAGCAGGTAATCGTTATACCTAAATCTAAGTTTTTGTAACTTTCGGGTTAAAGGGTAAAAATCGAGTAAAGAGGTAGATTTTTACGTATGAAACTTGAAACAAACCACATATCTGGGTTCATGGGAAGTAAAGGAACGTTTCGAACGTAAAAAGTTCAAAGCTTGATCGATTAGGATAAATGGCCAGATCTAGGGTTTCTGTTTGGGAAGATGACTGAGTCATCGAAACTACATAGTTTTGATAGACAAAAGTATGACTCGAAACTACCTAGTTTCGATTGTAGAAGACCCATTGAAACTACATAGTTTCGATACAGACCCTAAACTTAAACTACTAAGATTTTATATAAGTTACCACTCGAAACTACATAGTTTCGATAGGCAAAGTATGACTCGAAACTACATAGTTTCGATAGACAGAGTACCACTCGAAACTACATAGTTTCGATAGGCAGAGTATGACTCGAAACTACATAGTTTCAATAGACAAAGTACCACTCGAAACTACATAGTTTCGATAGGCAAAGTATGACTCGAAACTACATAGTTTCGATAGAAAGGGTATGACTCGAAACTACGGGGTTCATACATAGTAATGTCTAGTCTCATTTAGGAGCACTACCTTATGCATATAACTTTATTATACAGATCGTGAGTAACCCTAGTGACGTTCAGTGACCAACTAAGAGCATTTCTGAGACCACCCATCAGGTGAGTTCAAGATCCCTATTTTACTGTTTTAGGGTGGTGTGCATACTCAAGAATTAGACGTTTATAAATAAATGTATATTATTTAATTAAACGTTTTGTAAGAAAGAAAGATAACGGTTGTTAAACCGAATGTTTTGACAGGAAGAAAGATAACGGTTGTTAAACCGAACGTTTTGAAAGAAAGAAAGAAAGAAGAATGGTTTATTTAACTATATGTTTTATAAACAAGAGAAAGAGAAGAAAGAATGGGTTATTTAACTATATGATTTATAAACAAGAGAAAGAGAAGAAAGAATGGTTTATTTAACTATATGATTTATAAACAAGAGAAAGAGAAGAAAGAATGGTTTACTTAACTATATGTTTTATAAACGAAGAGAAGAATAATAAGTCAAATACATTGTCTAATCTGTAAGAGTATGCTTATACGACGAAAGACTTGGAGTAGTAGCGTAGTCCTAGAGGCTAGTGCTACTCTAAGCATAGTAGCAAGTCTTGAGGTAGTAGTATAGTCCTTGAGACTAGTGCTACCCGAAGCCGATGTTGCGTCATGGACAAGTCCATGATGTACCATGAGAAAAATCGGGACAGTGCTCGGCAGGGCATTGTAACGAGGATGTTGCAACTGGTTAAGATGAGTAACGACGGTTACTCTAGCGGCGACGGTCGCTAAGAAAGAAAGAAGAAGCCCGCTTGGGGGCACAGAAAGTCGGTTATCGGCCTTTGGACGTTGAGCCTTAGGGAACAATAACCGCGAGAAAGAGTTCCTTCGGGAAGTAAGAACGAAGAAGCCCGCTCGGGGGCACAGAACAGATTGTAGACATTAATGTATGACTTAAAGAAAAGAGTACAAAGTAAATACGTATGAATATAGAAGAAGAAAGAAAGATTTTTATACGTATGTATTTTAAAGAAGGAAGACATATTTTAATGTGTATGTATTTAAAGAATAAAGAAAGATTTCATTGTATTACGTGTATAATATAATACGTATATTTAAAAGGGAAAATCCTTTTTATATATATATAAAGCTAAAGAAAACTTGAACTCACCAGCGTTAGCTGACTATTTTAGTATGCACATCAGGTAGCAAAGGAAAGGAAAAGAAATGATGCCGCGAGGGCTTAGGAGTGAATGGCTGGATGGCTGCTGCTGATGAAGACTGACATCCCCATTTGCTAGTTTTAGATTGTTGAACTATGTTTAAATTTTAAGTTTTAATTGACTCTGAATTTTGTAAAGACTTCCGCTGTTAGTTTAATGTTTGATTCAAAGTTTAAGAACTATGTATATGCAATGTTTGCCAACTGTGAGAGGTACCCGGTTTGGGTTCTTTCAATTTATCCACACACTAGGTTTCACCAGGACTTACATGCACCTCAAATTACTATTACGTGTGCACCCGTAATGATAATTTGCTTTGCATGCTCATCCTAGTTTTCCCTTGTCCTGTGTCATAATGTCCTATAGTTTGTATTGCTGAGTACAGAGTGTTGTCAGATATGATAAGTCATTGAGAAGCTTAATCATCAACCATAAGTTGATCAGCTAGGACTCCTATCACGACGAGTAGGCAGGAATTGTTTGATCCGAGTATTCCCTCGAGTTGGAACACAATTCAAGAGTCCAATCCAGCGGATTGTAGATGAGAGCATGAAAAAAACATGCACATGAAATGCGACTTCAAGAAATGAAACTAATTCATGAATACAAGTTACAGGAAGCAGCAAGGTAGCCGTCCTTCCATCTGAGTCAGGGTAGGGTCTGAGTATGCAATGAGCAATGCGTTCTCAACTTTGTGGTCAATCTATCCTCAACAGAATATCGACCAAAGACGCGAGCCCATGGCTCGGGAAAGTGATGACATCTACGTGCCAAAGGATCTTGCAATAATGCGTGCAACGGTCTGCCTTCACTCGGTGTATTGTTGCTAGTGGGTACAGTAGGGACTCGCCTCTGACGATCCCAACTCCCAAAGAGATATGTGCTAGTTGAGTGTCATCCATAAAATGGACCTGTGAATGCCCACCAAACCCGACATGTGATGGTGGTGTAAGTGACTCATCCGAAGGCTTCGTCTCGCTGCCCACGGACGGGAGTGGAGGTGGGACTTCCTCCTCGCGGATCCAGTTCCTGATCCTATCGGGATACCAATCCCAGTCCTGCGTGTTGCCTCTGACATGCACCTGAATAGGCTCATCATGCCCTACTGTGGTGTTGATCGGTTTGAGTCGACGTCTCCTCGGCTCTGGCAAAGGTACGGTAGGAACATCGTGCTCCTGAATGACTGGGGATGCGGGTGAATTAGGCGGGGTCGACATTTCCTGTAATGGGATGAGTGAGTGCCATGTTTGAGTGTAAGTGATGTGTAACTAATGCATGTACGTGGTTATAGTCTAGTATGCATTTCCTAGTTCTCTATAACCAATGGCTCTGATACCAATCTGTCACACCCCCAAAACCCACTAACGGAGTTTTACCGTTAGAAGCGTGACATACCAGGATCTCAGTCATTAGTTACTTTGAACGACTCTATATGAGTTTAAGAAAACCCACTAGTATTGCTCATAGTCACGATGCAACACTAGAAATGAAAACACTGATTTAATGTAAAACCGCGGAAGCGAAAAGTTAAATGAAAAGCATGCGCCAAAACAGTCGCGCCAAAAATAAATAATCCAATGATAACTAAAATAAACTGTTCTTGAGTTTGAAAATGATGGACTTCGAATGCATGCATGCCTTAGCTTGTGCTTGTACCTTATTGACCTGAGAAAACATGCTAAAACGTGTCAACACTAGGTTGGTGAGTTCACAGGTTTCAATGTTTGTAAAGTTTACTAGATAATACCATTTACAATTTATATCATAGGTAGCTAACCTAGTACATGTTACTAAAGCGTTTCGATACCGAAGCTGACTGTTTATGTTTGTACTGCCTCCCACCATGACTATCATAATCAATGGTGAATGTTTAGGTAAATGTTACACCCGTTCAACTACCTGTCGTGTTAGCACAACTAACGCGGGTGGGGCTTGTTAATGCCAAGTAGTACTACTCAAGATTACCTCGCTAACTCATATACTAACGGTTCGATAAGTAAGGACTTTCATGATATGTTTGCGCTTAGTACACAAGTGATATAAAAGAAAATGTAAGATCTAAATGTTCGTACCCATGTTTTCTCCCCCAAGTTTAAAGTTTAAATAGAAAGTTTCCAAAAATAGTAGGTTTCAATAAATAGAAAGTTTCCAAAAATAGTAGGTTTCTATAAATAGAAAGTTTTCAAAAATAGCAGGTTTGTTCAGGACTCATGTTTCCTAGAAACTATCATCATTGATATATTCATAGGATCACTCTAACATGTTCTAGATCATCACATCACATAACAATTGTCTAGAACCTAAACATGCAAATCATAATTCAAGACAAAGTTTCCAACTGTAGTAACCTATGACTAGTATGCGTGATTTCAAACACCTAACACGTTACAACAAGTTATTGTATCTTAACTAACATGTACAAATCATCAAACCATATCATGCGTGTCTAAATAGCAAGTTCTAACTACTTTTAACAATTAAAGTTTCCTTATTTGGAAAGTTGGTAAAACCGGGTTCTGTATTCAAAATATGATTTCACATATCATGTTAACATGTATCAAGTAGCTCATAACCATCATCATATCATTCAAATCACTTCTAGTATGCAAGATAGAATTCTTAAAAAGTTTCCATTATAAGTAAGTTAGGGTTTTTAAGCTTGTTTAACGAGATTTAACGCACCAAATCCATCACGTATGATTTATCTAACATAATTATAATCATAACAAGTGTCAAACATCTCTAACATGCGATTCTACACCATTACATAATCAAAAAGTTTCAATATTTAACAAGTTACTAATCACATGGAGTTAGGGTTTTGCAATTAACCATATAATCAACAAATACATGTAAAACAATAATAAAGTTAACATTTTTTTTTATAAAAATCCATGTTTGGATGAACTACGGTTATGATCTAAAATTTAGGAATCAAAAAGTGATGAAATTGAACGAAACGACTTACGTAGAGACGTTAGAAACGCCTAGACTAGCACGTATCCACTTCCGGATTCACGATCGAAGATCAAACGAGGATGTTTGGGTGCCTTGGAGCTCTCGGTCGAAGGAGAAGGGAGGGGGGGGGGTCGACGGCTCCAACAAAAAAGGGATTAGGGTTTATCTTCTTTTTTTTTTAATTTTATATATATCCTTAATTGTGTTTATGGGTTTTTAAGTTAGGCTTCTGACTTAATTAAAGCCCATAGACTCTAATTAATTAAATAATAACTAATAATGATTAAAAATTTCTAATTATTATTTTTATAAAAACTCTAATATTTATAAAAATAATAAACACGATTAACACACGATAAACACGTATGAAAACAATAACATTCACATAATTCACGTAATCACATATAAATCATAAAAACTCATAATTTATATTAAATATAAATTATTAAATGTTCGTAATGTTAATTTTGATTAATCACCAACGTTCCGGGTTAGACTCGAGTGCGATCCGATGTTTGCGAACTGACTAACACATTTAATAAATCCTAATTAAATGCAATGTACGTGCGACTAACTGAGATAACTGAGTTTGCAATGAATCATGTTTGAACTAATGAGGTTTGAGTTAACGGAGTTAACCTGAAAATGCCGGATGTCACAGTTTTGGAGGATTCCGGGTGGAAATGAAGGTCTGCCGTATGTTTTCCCTATTTGTTCGCGCTGCACCTTACGGCGACGACGTGTCGTCGGCATAGGCCCACATGTCGTTGGCACAGGTAGCCTATGTCGACGACATGTCGTCGGTATAGGGTTCGTAGGATGTTGACCGGTCAATAAAGGTAAAAACCCTATCTCGACGACATGTCGTCGCCATAGGGTTTTGCAGAATTTTTTTTTAATTTAAAAAAAAATTGATCGACGGAAATTGATTAAATAAAAAAACATAAAGAAAATCAAAATTAACCTATAGCGACGACATGTCGTCGCTATAGGTTTTCCCCCAAAATTCATTGGGCGCCATCTTTCTCTCCAATCTGCCTCAACCCTATAACGACGACATGTCGTCGCTATAGGGTGTCCCATTCAAAATTTTGGTTTTCACCTATACCGACGACATGTTGTCGGTATAGGGTGACCTATGCCGACGACAAGTGTCATCGGTATAGGTGACGTCGGCACAGGGTCATTTCCTTGTAGTGATAGTATAATCTTGATAAACAAACATTTAATTTGAGAACTAGAGAAAAATATTCGTTTAATTAGCACGTATTTATTTATTAATAAAAGGCATAGTACGTGCTTAACTTATAAATTTCACAAGATTATTTACTGTCGAACATTAAATTATCAAAGTTATAATGTACTATTATTATTTTTGTTGTTATTTAGTTCTAAGTTTAGTATTCGGAATTTAAAATAATGTTTAAACGATTAAAAGGCCAATTTAAAATAAAAGTTTTTACATTGTTATTGTCAAAAATGGTAGAATCAATTCAAAGAGAACATTCAACAATTAAACATAAAGAGAATGGGACGATTACAAGACTAAGAAAAAAAACTGAAACAGAGCTAGAAATCGATCATTATGAAGTTCTTGGTCTTTGATTTCTTCGAAGCAGAGAGGTGAGATTAAATAAGGGAGCAATCCAACGGTAACAAGGCAATCACGCACAATCATCGGGACCTTCCATCTTGCGAGAACGAACAAAGAAACCCTAATTGCAAGGGATGGAGACGGCTTCAGACTTAATATCAATTTTTGGGAAGAAACCCTCTTTTTCTTCTAGTTAAGCAATCTGATCAAATGGCCCAAGGTCTAACCTTCAATGAATCCAAGAATAATTGGAGAGGCCCAATATGCAAAGAAAATGAAATAAATAGATTGACAAATTGGAAATATTTTTAACACCCACCCTCAATTTGATAATCCAAACATATCTATCATAAATAATTTATCAATTTATAAATCATGTTGAAAGAGAACAAACCTTTAGAGAAGCCCTAGAGAATGCACGTCATTTGGGAAGACTTGAACCCATATTGCAGAACCAATTAAACTCTCAACCATACCAAAGAATCGACCCAAAACAAGATCCATGAAGTCCATTGACACACACATGTGAGATAAAAAAGAGACATATATTAATCATATAGATTCACACGTGTTGTAAAGAAAACTTTTATAAGACAAAAAGTCACACGACCTTTTTGAAAAAGACGAATCACAAGATTCATATAAGACTATCAGAAACATATCTGATATGAGAATAAAATGCACAAACGCTTTTTGAAGACTTCAAAACAATGTCTGAAATACAAGACTTTTGAAGAACTTAAAGACTAATTTGCTATGATCAAAAACTTTTACAAGTTTACGAGAATAATATAAAAGAAAGAATCATATAACAAGAAACTCGCAAAAACATAAAGACTAATTTGATCAAGCAAAAACTTTTACAACTTCATAAAAGATACTGAATCACAAGATTCAAGACATAAGCCTGATAATAATAAGAATATCATAAGCCATATCAGACATGAAAAACAAAACCAACTAGATATTAAATGAAACAAAATTATAGAATCTCTTACACAAGAGAAAGAATAAGGCCGTCAAAAATATCTTACAAACGAGAAAGAACATACAAGGCTTTCAAACATATTCAAGAATAATCTTGACAATACTACTAGTTAATAAGACACGCAACCACATGGTTCAATCAACCAGTAAAAACAAGACCTGATAACCATGAGACTAAAGAGATTCAAGAATGTCACAGATTAGATTTTTTAACAAACTTTGAGTACAAGACATATGACATTCTGAAACATAAACATGACACTTCACACATACATCAGAACAACTTGCATGGCTCATAATTGATCAAATAGTCAAATAACTTATCTAATCATCCATGGAAGGCAACCAAGAATGCATCAGCAATTTATCATAGACAAAAAAATTGGTTATCAAATACTGGTTTAGAAGGATTAATAACTAAAAAACAAAAAAAATGGACCAATTATAAGTACAAATATTTTTTTTTTCTTAACACAAAAATGCATCAACAATTGATCATAGACAAGCAAACAAAATATGCTAGATTACGCATCCCAACACGGTTTTATTAAACAACTTTAAAAGCTAGAAAACATATTCAATAGCATGCAAAGGTCTATAATATGATTTTTTATTTAAACCAAAATTAATAAACTATAAAACAAAGAAAGAAAATAGACCTATTTGAAAAACACTTGATGTGTAACAGTAATGTTCCTTTAAAACACATATGCCATTCCAACCAATCCGAACACATCAAGAGTAAATCTTTTTTTTTAATGTATAGATCTAAGACATCTTGCTCAGTATTAAATCAAGTGGTTCCTTTTTTTTTTTGTTGACAAACAAGACTTGCTCAAAACAAGATGTAACTATCAAGAATGCAAAACATATAATGCAAAAGGAAGCAGAGGTGAGGCTCTCCTCGATAATCAATAGTGGTCCATAGTTTGATATATTAATGAGTACAAAGACTAAAAAAATGAGAATAAAATATCTTACATCGTACTTCAGCAGCATCAAATTAGATTTAGAGGACTTACAGTGCTAGTTTTTGGAAGACAGGAACAACAAAGGACCTGAACCTTCACTTAAGAGTTAGGGCTTCAACGACCCTTTCAATAACCAGCCCTTACAAAACCGAAAGGCATCAGCAATGACTATGATGAGAGCGACCAGACCCTAAAAACTCGACAAAGAATACTCAGACAATTTGAAGCGGAAAGACGAAGAATCCAGACGAGCCTAGGCGCGCTCTGATACCATGTCAAAAATGGTAGAATCAATTCAAAGAGAACATTCAACAATTAAACATAAAGAGAATGGGACGATTACAAGACTAAGAAAAAAAAACTAAAACAGAGCTAGAAATCGATCATTATGAAGTTCTTGGTGCTTGATTTCTTCGAAGCAGAGAGACGAGATTAAATAAGGGAGCAGACCAACGGTAACAAGGCAATCACGCAAAATCATCGAGACCTTCCATCTTGAGAGACCGAACAAAGAAACCCTAGTTGCAAAGGATGGAGACGGCTTCAGACTGAATATCAATTTTGGGGAAGAAGCCCTCTTTTTCTTCTAGTTAAGCAATCTGATCAAATGGCCAAAGGCCCAACCTTCAATGAATCCAAGAATAATTGGAGAGGCCCAATATGCAAAAAAAATTAAATAAATAGATTAACAAATTGGAAATATTTTTAACACCCACCCTCAATTTGATAATCCAAACATATCTATCATAAATAATTTATCAATTTATAAATCATGTTGAAAGAGAACAAACCTTTAGAGAAGCCCTAGAGAATGCACGTCATTTGGGAAGACCTAAACCATATAGCAGAACCAATTAAACTCTCAACCATACCAAAAAATCGGCCCAAAACAAGATCCATGAAGTCCATTGGCACACACATGTGAGATAAAAAAGAGAGACATATATTAATCATATAGATTCACACGTGTTGTATAGAAAACTTTTATAAGACAAAAAGTCACACGGCCTTTTTGAAAAAGACGAATCACAAGATTCATATAAGACTATCAGAAACATATCTGATATGAGAATAAAATGCACAAACACATTTTGAAGACTTCAGAACAATGTCTTAAATACAAGACTTGTGAAGAACTTAAAGAGTAATTTGATATGATAAAAAACTTTTACAAATTTACGAGAATAATATAAAAGAAAGAATCATATAACAAGAAACTCGCAAAGAACATAAAGACTAATTTGATCAAGCAAAAACTTTTACAACTTCATAAAAGATACTGAATCACAAGATTCAAGACATAAGCCTGATAATATCAAGAATATCATAAGCTATATCAGACATGAAAGACACAACCAACTAGATATTAAATTAAACAAAATCATAGAATCTCTTACACAAGAGAAAGAATAAGGCCGTCAAAAATCTCTTAGAAACGAGAAAGAACATACAAGGCTTTCAAGATGGGATGGGATGGATAACTCACATATTTGGTAATACCGCAGGAGTTTACATCTCTATCTATTAAGCACCATGTTCGTTCCCTAGATGAGATGGGATAGATAACTCACATCTCTCAAAGCTCTAGCCTTCTGGCTCTATGCATCATTTACAAATTAGGACCTCTTTCCTATTTATAGAAAAGTGAGTCGAAGTGAAACTAGCCGTCTCTAGTTCACTAATAAGCGAAACTGAACAGATTGTTTCGCTTGACATGCTTAAGCAAAACTGACTAGTTTCCCTTAACTTGTCTAAGTGATACTACAACATACTTTCACTTATATAATTGTAGACACATTCACTAATCTGCATCAACAAAGGGTTTGTTTGGTATAAATTAATGGAATAAACGAGTTAATGGAATGTACAAGGGAAATGTCACACCCCCAAATTTCAACTAACGGAGTTTTACCGTTTGGGAAGTGACGAACCATGATCTCAGACATTAGTTACTTTGAACGACTCTACATGGGACTCAATGAAAATATCCTATCAATCAGAATTTAAATGCGGAAGCGTAAAGAAAAGTCAATGCGCAAAACATACGCGCCCAAACCAAAAGTCCAAACGTCCAAACCAAACCAAGTACAATACAAAATAATCCAAACAACTTAAATAAGCAACAATCAAAATAGATGAATCCCATGCATGTCCTAATGTGCACCTGTGCCTTATCTTAGCGACCTGAGAAAACATGTAAAAAAATATGTCAACACGAGGTTGGTGAGTTCACAGGTTTCAATATATAAATAAGCGTTCACCAAATTTATTGATCATTCAATATGTATCTATAGGTAGCTAACCTATGTTCATGTTTAACTCAAGCGCTCGCAACCGAAGCTGGCTGTTTGTTTATTTGCCTCCTGCCGGGTCTATCAACACTGGCGGTGTGAGTAGGCTAACATTTCACCCGTTCGATCTCTAATCGAGTTAGCGCGACTAACGCGGGTAGTAGTACTACTAAACATTACCTCTCTAAGATTCATATTAACGGTCCGATATGAGATGAGAACTTTCTGTGATAGCGTGTTACGCTTAGCTTTAACATCGATAACATACGAATTACAAAATCTCAAAATAGTTTAATCATGTTTTCTCCCCCAAGTTAAAACAGCAAAAACGGGCCGTGAAAACTCATCTGCGTTGCGTTGTACGTAGTATCACACAAGATATAAGTTGGAACCACGAGTGTAAGTCTCAAAAGACTTACGAATGCCCTAAAATTATAAACACAAAAATTAGGGATAATAATAGGAATTGTGATAGTGACACGGAATGAGAAACGTCTTAAAGAAACGCTCTAATATTCAAGAGTGGACGAACGTGTCCACGGAGATAGGAATTCCTTAAATAATCAAATTATAATTACGTTACGCGACGAATGAAAAAAATAATAATAAATATAATCGAGTGTTTTGTCATTCACAAAAACTAAGAAAATAATATAATATATTATTTTTAGGTTCGAAGGAATATTCTAATTACTCATTTGAGGTAAGAATAATAAATACATTATTATTATTGAAGTAATAAACACGAGTAAATAATATAACCAATTATATTATTATTTAATCCCAAACGTTACACGAGGTTATAAAACGATTCGAAATAATATAAATATATATTATTTAATAATACGGGTCATGGGTTGAAAATAATATAAACATATATTTTATACAAAGTTATGGTTTGCAAATAGTGTAAATACATTATTTTTAAGAGTAGGAAATAATAATAAAAATGGTTTAATAATTCAAACCCGAGCCTACGGGTTGTTTCCCGGGCTAAAACATATTTATACAATATTATAATAATAGGGGGTTTGATTTTTAATATTTAAATATACTAAAAAGTGGCTCAAAAATGAATTGTGGGAGCCCGGTCTCGAACCGGGTCTCTCCCACACACGCACACTGTCCTAACCGGTCCCGCCCGCTAGAGTATCGCGTACAAATCAGGTTTTGTTTGGTTTTATCAATCAAACCCAGTGGGTTCCTTCCCCTTAGCGCGAACCGATCGAAAACCAGTCCCAAAACCCATAATTTAGACTTCGATAGAACTAGAAAGCAAAGGGTTTTGATCATTAGATCATGACAAATATGTAGTGTGGTTTAATTGTAAAATCATCAGGTTTAGGCTCGTTTAATTTCTGTTTTAGAAAACGAAAAACCCTAGGTTGAATTTGAAATCAAATCGATCAATTTTGATAATAAAATTGTTTGGATTCATAGGGCTTTCAAAGGGTAAGGGATTTCGAGTCTAACCATACCAATTAATTGGATTAAGATTGTGTTTAGGTTAGGGTTCGATTAAACCCGAATCGTATGAAACCTAGATTCTCGATCATAATTAATTCGATCATGTAAGCCCCAAATAACATAGGGCTTTTGATCTAGACGTCGAGGCGAGTCTGTGGACATGATCAATTTCAGTTTTCATTATCGGATTGATGGGATTCGATTAAACAACATTCATATGAACCCTAGGTTCTTGATTTCGATCGGATTGATGTTGTAAGCCCTGATAATGATAGGGCTTTCAATGATTAGACAGAAACAAAGGTGAAGGTTTAGATAATTACCGGAATAGAGTTCGAATTGATGTCCACCGACTAAAACAGTTGTCGACTTGTGTGGGTTTGGTCTCCGGTGATCCTAACTGCTTCTCCGACCGAATTGATGCTTGCAACAGGCTCTAACAGATGCGACATAGGTGTTTGTATTCTCAATTCGTGAGAATAATACAAGGTTTCGTCGGATTTGATAGAAAGGGCGACGACTTCTACGGTTATAACTTGATTAGCCATTAATTGATTTAATTCTTGCGTAATGATAGTAATTAAGACTCCATGATGGTCGACATTATCATGTTAATGGATTTCGGTTTTGAATTTGGACAGTTGAGAAAAGATACGGGATAATTGGATCAAGGATGGATTCAATTTTGACTTTAAAAAGTCAACGGGATTAATTGATCTTGATTTTGACTTTGAAAGTCAACATATAACGTTTAGAGATTTGGTAAAATCAGTCCCCGAAGTTTGAGATCAGGGAATGGCAGAATTAGTCCTTTGGATTTAATATTGAGTTAACTGGGTTAGGTTTTAACAGAAACTTAACGAAATTTCTAACGGAACTAACTGAAAAGTGCGGATTGTCAATGGAAAAAAATAGACCATTAACATTCCCTTATCATTTTTGGTTACCCTATGAAAATGAAATAAATCATAATTTCGTGTTGTTTGGTAGATAGTATATTTTAAGAAAAATAAATATTTGTAACTAATAAATTTTATGGGTCAGGTGATGAGACGTGTCATAGTTCGGTTCATGGGGTTGGGCATGGGTTGGGTTATGGGTCGGGTCACGACACGTGTCATGGTTCGGGTTATGGGATATGTCATGGTTCAGGTTATGGGTCGAGTCATGAGGGTTGAATCATGGGTCAGGTCATGAGTCGGGTTATGGGGCGAGTAATGGGTCGGGTCACGGAACGGGACATGGTCCGAGACATGGGTCAGTCCTTTATTCAGGCCATGGGCCCAGTCATGGGTCAGGTCATGGTTCAACCATTAATTAAACAAAATCATTTCATTACATTAATGAATGAAAAAAAAACACCCATCCCCTAAGAAATAAAAATCATTAGAAGGGAAATAATCAAATTCCTAATATAGTGGTCCATTTTATTCCTATGTGATTACCCAACATGTTTCGTTTCATTCCAACGTAATGACTCATTCCATTCCACCATACATTCCTCCATACCATACACTACCTAATTGAGCATAAGTCGATTATAAGAATAAAAAGTGATCCAATTAAGACCATCTTCAACCCACGCCAGTGAGGAAGCATGGGTGGCGTAAATAAATACTTCTAGTTAAATTAATCGTCCAAGGTCACACAACGAATAACGTAAACTACCAATTAAACGTCAAAACAAATCAAATTTGGGAGATATAATCATTAAATAATAAATTATCATTATTAATTTTTCACAAATTAAACAATTAAAATAAGCATTATTTGAGAATAATTGTTCTTTGTTTGATAAAATGTTTGTTTCATAAAATGTATAGTTGAGATTATATATATACCAAACATTAGTATATATACATTTGTATGTGAAATATGTATATGGGTATTATTCAAATGGGCTTATTAATTAAAATAAACCATAAATCTAACCATCTATTTAGCTAATTGATCAGGCTTAGGCCCTAAGAAAGGGAATTAGGGTTAAGTAACTTTGATTATAAATAGAGGCTTAATGGTGAAATTTAGGGCGACAAAAATATCCCTTATTGAGATTAATCACAAAACCGTAAACACAACAATTCTCTGTGTTCCCGCCCCCCCCCCCCCCCACCCTCTCCCCCACCCTCATTATGTGTCACCCCTTCACCCACCTATGTGTGTCAGTGCCGCCAGCTATCTCAACGCCGCTGCCACCGGTCAGCTGTTGCCGTGTCGGATATTAAGAACCGACCGACACCGGTTTTGTGTGGTTTGTCACAGCCAATCGAGGTATACACATGCACATGTGTCATACGTTAGTTGGTTTATGGATTAGTTAACTAATGAGGCGAATACATATGCATCAGTGAATTATTGTTGTTGAATGTTTATAAAAGTTTTGCAAATGTGTTATTGGAGTTTTCTCAAAAAAATATATAAGAAGGCCAAACCACATTGATATTGATTGGGTAGTAGAGGCACATTAAACCAAGCACAGGTTTCCACAATGCTATGAAGCATTAACTATGTGCATTGGGGTTGGAAAAACTACCTAGTTACATGGAAATGTCAATAATCATAAGGTAATATTTTGGCGTAGCAGACTCTAACATTAATGACATCAACGTGTTCAATCAATCTCCACTATTCAACCTAGTCTTAGAGGGCAATGTGTCTAACTACAAGTTTATAGTTAATGAGATACAATACACAAAAGGGTACTATAGGGAATATATCTTGAACGAGTGATACTAGTAAAGAGTTCTTCATGTCCACAAAACCCAAAGATGGTGGAATTTAAACTTCAATGGGAATTTGGAAGAAACAATGTTGAGAGAGCCTTCGGTGTCCTCCATACTCGGTGGCGAACTGTATAAGGTATAGCAAGAGCTTGGAGCTTGAAAGTAGTAAGCGATATAGTATATGTGTGTATTATACTGCATAATATGATGATAGTCAAAAGGTTATATCATACCCTAATTAATCGGATAATGATAATGAGGAGGAAGAACCACCCACTTACGAACATGGAGTCCGTAGAGAATTTCAAATTCAATTGGAAATACCTAATTGATCGGATAATGATAATGAGGAGGAAGAACCACCCACTCACGAACATGGAGTCCCAAGAGAATTTCAAATTCAATTGGAAATGTTCAAAAGTTTGGTAGTGAACCACCCACTTACGAATATGTGATAGTGAAGTTCAGATTTATTGTCAAGATGAGTTCACACTTATTGTCAAAGAGGTTTGGTATAGAAAATTTGAAGGCTATAAAATATTTGTTTTGGTCTCTAAACTCAAAGCCCAAAAGGGCCTCTGAGCAGGGGCGGACCTACATAGCCCGAAGGGGGTGCACAGGAACCCCCGAGTTTTGAAATTTTAGTGTAACGGTAGGTAAAAAAACTGGGGTCTAAAATACCCCACGGTGAACCCTCTTACAAAGTTTCACAGTAAGCGTAGTGGTTTATAAAAACAGTGAACCCCTTGGAAAAAATTCTTGGATCCGTCACTGCCTCTGAGGAAGTTGAATCATGCCCAAGGAAACTTATTGATCAAAACTAAAAGTTAGAGATTAGAATTGGGCAAAGTTCTAAAAGATTTAGCTAAATACCATGGAAATGAGGAGCTTAGGTGTGAAGAAGATTACTACTTAAATGCCTATAAATCTGCTTTATTGGATGAAGAATCATTTCTCAAGCAAAGGGCTAGAGTAGATCGGCTAAAATATGGAGAAAAATAAATTAAAATTCTTCTATAAAACTAAGTAACCAACTTTATCACATAATCTCCTAAATTTCTGATGGGGGAGGCAATTGTATCATGATCAGATGGCTGGAGTGGGGAATTTGTTGAACACTTTGCGTGGCTTATTAATTGGTAAAAAAAAACAGGTGGTTCTGTTTATTGAGGATCCTGACAACTTATTCTATAACAAGATACCTGAACGTGAAACTGTCCATATGATTAGGCTACTAATTAAAGAGGAGATAAAAACAACTATGTTTCAAATAGATGATAACAAAGCTCCAGAAAGACCCTAATGTCTATACTGTCAAGTTTTTCAAAGCATCCTAGAATATTATTGTTGACGATGTTTGTGATGCAATTCAAGTCTTCTTTTCTAATGGCAAGCTCTCGAAGGATGTAGACTCTACTATTACCTCCCTTAAAACAATTGTCCTAATTTTGTTAATTAACTTAGACCCATTGCTTGATGTAATGTTCTGTAAAAGTACATTAGCTAAAATGTTACACAATAGGACTAAAGGGAATTTGGGTGGTAGTTAGTGAAACACAAAGTTTTCATAATTAGGAGATTAATTAGTGATAAGATTACTCTAACCCAAGAGCTGTTCAGGGATTATCATAGAAACAGGGGAATACCTATTAAATTTGACATTGAAAAAGCATATGATTATATTGCTCATAGTTTTCTTAAATCTTGCTTGGTTAAACTTCTCTGTCGTCAGAAAATGGTTGATTGGGGAATGACTTGTCCGACATCTGCATGATATTCTGTTAATGTTAATGGTATAATATTGGTATGAGAATTTTCTTATGTTCTCATTGGCTAGAACATGATATTTAAATACAAGGGTTGCCATAATTTAGGCTACAAATCAGGAGGATATATACAACCAAATATATGATAGAATAATCAAATCCTTACTCACCCTCAAGTTGGAGCATGAAGATCTCGAATGCCCAGTTTGTCAAGTAAGTGGCGCAGCTGTGTCAGCCTAATAGCTTGGTAAAAAGATCTGCAACGTTTTCCTTTGTGACAACGTTCATAGGTTGTACCTCACAAGACTAAACTCTTTCCCTAACAAAGTGGCAATCTATTTCAACATATTTCGTTCTTTCATAAAAAAAACATGATTATTGGTTATGTGACAGGCTTCTTGGTTATCACAAAATAGTGGAGTAGGGCTTGTGATCGTTACATCGAGTTCCTTCAATAACCATCTAATCCATTAAAGTTCATTCACCAATAGGGCCATGGCTCTATAATCGACTTCTACCGATAAGCGCGAAACAAATGATTGCTTTTATGATTTCCATGAGATGGGCAACAAGATCAAGTAGCCCATTCGAGGGTTCCTTGTAAACGTGCAACCCAACCAATCCGAGTCACAATAGAAAGTGAGATTCATTCCTCCCTTTCTGCAAAAAAGAATTCCTTGACCAGATGTAGCTTCAAGGTAACGAATAACTCTATTTGTTGCTTCCACGTGACTCCACCTTGTATTAGTAACAAACTGACTCAAGACATTAACATCATAGGTTATTTCGGGTCTTGTTGCTTGTAAATAAATCATTCTTCCAATGAGTCTCCAATACCGATTTACTTCTACCCATTGTTACTTTTCTCGTTTGTTAAGCTTAGAGTTTCGCTCCATTAGAAATGTGTTGTGATTTCCCGTATAGTTTTAGCATTTTCAAAACTTATTAAATCCCGAAATGCATCGAAAGTATTAATCAAAATCAAGACGGGTACTACAAGAAAATAAAGATAATGCAACTCTCGTAATGGGTTTGATGGGTTTGCCGGGTAATAACCGTTAGTTGCTCTCCCTTAATTTTAGGTATTCCTACATTAATCCTACCATTTATTTTATTATAAAAAATATTATTTAAATATCAAATATCACCAAACCAATAATGAAAGTTTCTTACTATTTACAAATCAACTTTCTATTCCTTTTTTTGTCGTTTTCATTGAATTCCGCAATGCATCTAAGGAGGTGTTTGGAATTGAGTTTGAAAATGACTTATTGACTTATTGTCTTTTTCAAAAAGCCGACAAGTCAAAAAAGTGTTTGACATGGATAAAAGTCATTTTTGTTTTGGTTTTTTAATAAGTTTTAAAATTTTGTTTTACAAGACAAATCTTGGCTGTTTAAAACTCCTTATGACTTTTTGAATATAAAATTATCTTTTTGGTCATTTTACAAAAATACGCTAAGCTAAACACTTTTTAAAAAATAACTTATTAACTTATTAGCTTTATCCATTATAAAAGCTAATTCAAACATTTTAAAAAAAAATCCTTTTAGAAAACTTAAAAGTCAATAATCACTTTTAACCAAAAGCACTTTTAGGTTAAATAAACAATCCAAAACACCCTCTAAGTTTTAACAAAAGTTTCAAATTTCAATAAAATTTGCAACCTTTAAAGAAAAAGGTTGCAATTTTTAGTAAAATTCGCAACTTTTAACTAAAACAGTTGCAATTTCAATAAATTTTTGCTAACTTTCAATGAAAAAGTTTGCATTAGAATATAGCAATTTTTGCTAACTTTCAATAAAATAACTTATTAAATTACTATATTACCCTTAATGAACCAATTAAAGTATTATTTACATATATTCCTTTTCCTAAATATAGCAATTTACATATAAGGGGAAATAGGTAATTGTGTAAGCATTAAGTAAATATGTAATTGATTTTTATGGTTGGGTATATATGTTATTAAGGAGGTTAAGAGGGGGAAATACGTAAAAAAACTCTAAAATAATTTATTAATACCGTTTTTTTTTGTTTTTATATTTTCTAATATATTGAGTAATATTAATAAATTAATGTGTAAAGTCGATACCATACGAGTAATTAGTAATAAAGCACATGAGGAGTATGAAATATTGTTTTACAATTAAGTATTATCTCAAATACTTGGCTTCTTTACATTGGAACCCCATTTACTAGACTCAACTAGACAAGTTTCTATAGCCATATGTCATATTGGGTCTTCTCGAAAGCAAATTGGTTAAATAATTTAGAACTTATAGACCAAAACGCTACCGGCTAGAAAAGAAATAAACAGACAAAAAGTAGGGTTAATATGGTTATTAATGACAAAACATGATTCATTTGGTCAGTTGGGGTCAATGACGGTCATTAAATGTTGTTTTTATGTAAACCATGGTCAATTAAGGTTAACAGCATTGCTTAGGGTCATTAACAACATGTTAGGGTGACCGATGGTCAATTACAGTCATTGTTTGTCAAATAGGGTTATCCATGGTCGGCTTATGTTTATTGACGCATAGCTATGATAATTTATGGTCGGTTCGGATGAGTAAGGGTCAATTTGTTTTTATATGTGCTAGGGTTTCAAAACTATTTTAAAACGTGCAGAGAAAAAAAACAAGCACGGGACCGATCTAGACCAAAACTCTAAATCGCTCGCTAGAAGTCTAGAGGCAAACAAATAATCAATAAAAAAAACAAACGTAGGATGTTTAGGGTTATACCTTTCGTGAGTAGGAGACGGGTACCGAAGATGAGACACCACGTGACAACAATCCAGTTGCTAGATCCGACTCACGAACTAAAACCAAAACTCTAATCCACCTATTCGAACCCGGATTTCTATCTGTCTCGTCTCTAAATCCCCCCATCATCAAAACGAACCCAGCTAGTTTATTTGGTCAGTTGGGCAGATATGTCCAACACAATTAATGTCATTGATGCTCAGTTAGGGTTAATATGATCATTAATGACCAATCAGAGTTAATTTGGTCAGTTGAGTTCAATCAGAGTTATAACTTCGATGTTTTTGAAGTTACGGTGAATTTACTACCTTACCCCGTGTCTCGAAAGTACACTCTATATGGAAAACGGTGTTCGAAACTCGAGCTACAAAAATCTTGTGCTTGTAGTTGGTAGTGGCGGAGCAAGGATTTTTCTCACTTTAACCCTTTCAAGTTTTAGAAGTTTTAAGTTTACCCCTATAGTATATATGACTTTTTTTTCAAACTAGTGTTGTTAGAAAACTTATTTACTAAAATGGGTGATTTAAAAAATATTTACCAAAAATGATGTTTTTCTGAAAAAATGCATTTTCTCATTCCAAATCTGAAAAAAAAGGTCTGCTTCTTAAAAAAATACCTTTAAGAACCAATATTACCATTAAATTCGTAATTTCAAATAAGTTGTTTTTAACATTAAGTGTGATTGCTTATTTACCTCGAAAAATGTTTTTTTGTTAAAAGTGTTTATTGACTTATGAATTTTTCAAAATGAGTTTTTAAAAAAGTGTTTGGATTAGCTTTTGTGGTGGAAATAACCAATAAGTCAATAAGTTGTTTTTTAAAAGTGTTTGGCTTAACTTATATTTATTGTAGAGTAAAGGGTGGTAGATTGATAATATTTTATTGCAAAAGCCAAAAGCCATTTGAAAAACTAGAAATTTGTGACTTCTTAAAAAATAACTTTTTAGCTTTATCAAAAAAGTTAAAACAAAAAGTGATTTTATGTTTGTCAAACATTTTTTTAGCTTATTGGCTTTTGAAAAAGTCAATAAGTAGTTTTCCAAAGCAATCCCAAACATAATAAAGATTAAATGACAAACTAATTTTTTATTTTCACGTATTATATTTTAACTCGTTTAATTTTCTAATAATTTCGTTTATTTTAATAACTTTCGTTCGTTAACTTTTTTCAAATAAACGAAGGTGTTATTAGTTTTTTTTGTCACTGACGACGTATGATGAAAGGATCATACATAAGGGGCATAAAAGAAGGAAATCTAACTTCTTAACCACCATAAGGGCCCAGGAGAAGAAGGAACCAATAAGAAATGGGTCGTCGCTATCATACGGTTAGAGGAAAGAGAATGTAAAAATCCTATAAATAGAAGGTGATCTCATAGATGAAAGGGATCCAAAACTTGTACTTGATTGAATTCGGGAATTATTATCAAAGTGGAGCTTTTACGTCTCTTCATTGGCGCTATCCCGGTCGAACAATAGTTA
The DNA here is from genome assembly GCA_023525975.1 of Smallanthus sonchifolius. Taxonomy (NCBI): domain Eukaryota; kingdom Viridiplantae; phylum Streptophyta; class Magnoliopsida; order Asterales; family Asteraceae; genus Smallanthus; species Smallanthus sonchifolius. The sequence goes on along the minus strand of CM042029.1, from coordinate 27,547,080 downwards.
CAACGGTATCCTGAATTCAATCTTTGCTCGCAATGGATAACATACAATCAGATTATGAATCCGATGAGGAGAGAAATCACATTACGAACACAGGGGCACCAACAGGAGATTCACAGTCTCAAGCTGGTATTCCTATGATTTCTTCGCTGAAGGAACGTCTGGCACAAACTCAAAACCATCCAGCAGATGTGTTGCCAGCAGCAGCAGCATCTCATCTTCACACTTTGCATACTAATATACCTGGCTCGTTACCTTCGCAGGCGGTCTTTTCATCCCCCATGCCGCCTCTAATCCCAACTATCATTCCCACCCAAGTTACCCGGGACCTCCCACAACCTGCAATACCTCCCAGTTTCCCACATAGCACCACATCTGGTATACCCATTTATAATCAGCCGCAACTCATTACAACCACTGCTGGAATACCTCACCTTCCCGTTTCCAATGCCCCGCTTATTCCAGGATCTCTCCCTTACACCATGCCATTACTCGTAGGTAACGAATGGTGGATGGAACAACAGCGCCGGGCCCGAATGGACGAGCAATTTTGGAAAGAAATAAGCCTGGCAGAACTCCGGAATCGTTTAACATTTGAGGAAACCTCTTATGCCACACCAGGGGGATTTACACCTCCATGCACTACCGGATCTCTCACCGGAGGGCAGTCCGTTCCTCTCACCCATCCGTACAGCACACAGAGACCTCCTCCCGCACTCATACCTGTACTCGGGAATACTCCTCTAGTGGACATCCATCGCCCGTACCGACCAACAGCTTTGTTAACACAATCTAAGTTCACACCCCGAATAGCTCAAGCAGAAATACTTCGTAAGTTAAAAATGTCATCCACAGTGGGGAAATATGATGGTACAACAGATCCGGATGATCACATCAATGTTTTTATTAGTGCTGGCGGGGTGGAGAGATGGGCCCTGCATGAATGGTGTCATATGTTTGTTCAAACCTTGGTCGGGACAGCTCGCCTTTGGTACGATAGTTTACCTATAGGCCGGATCGACAGTTTTGATGAATTCTTGGAAAAGTTCATGCAACAATTCAGTCAGCAAAAACGACACACGAAAGACAAGACAGAAATACTTCACATCCGGAGACGAGATGGGGAATCGGTGGAAGATTTCATTACCCGGTATAACAAAGAAAGTTTGCAAATAGCCGGGGCAGGGGAGGATTTAATGATCGCAGGTTTCATTTAAGGCATCTGACATGATGAGCTCATCCGTAGGCTCCATGGCCGAGACGGTTTACCAAAAACCATGGAAGAATTGATGACTGCCGCTCGTGCCTTCGTCCGGGCAGAAAGATCCGTCCGGAGCACTCATGAGCATGATAAAAAGGATCAGCGAAGTGATCGAACGGGAAAATAGCCACACTCCTCCAGACAGACTCAACGTTTTCGAGGACCTAGTACATGGACGAGGCCTCTCCCGTACACCCGCCCGGAACCTGTTAGATCTGTCAATACCTCCGCAAGGTTTAAGGATAATCCGGAGAACAGGGGAGTTGCGTGGATTAACAAGTTGGTCAAAAGCCCTCGTGAAGTTCTTTTAACAGAAAAAATAACATTAGAACCCCCGCGACCTCTCCACCCAAAGTCCGTACGAGATCCCAAACGGTATTGTGATTTCCACAAAGACACTGGGCATGACACGGATCATTGTTGGCATTTACAAAAACAAATTGACATGGCCATACAAACCGGAAAACTTTCCCATCTGCTAGAAGAAATTCATGCCGGACCACCGGGAAGAAAGAATACAGGCAAAAAACCGGTGCGTGACTTATGCATGATACTGAATGAGGAGTTGTTAAGCTCACGGGGTTATAAACGCGGGGGCGCACGACTGGAAGCCTGGATGGAACAACCGCTTACTTTCCCGCCTGTTCAAGGGGGTGCCTCGTCCACCAGTCCAGTAGTAATCACAGCATTAGTAGGTGATTACCGCATCAGTCGGATTTTAGTCGACAGTGGAGCTTCAATGGACGTCATGTATGAACAGCTTTTCAGACGTCTGGATATGGAAGATAAAAAACTTTGGAACCTACCGACATTGATCTCATAGGGTTTTCCGGGGAATCCGTGGTCCCTCTAGGACAACTCACATTACCGATGACCCTAGAAGAAGGCGCTAAAATCCGTACGGTCCTCGTGACTTTCATAGTAATCCCGGCTGTTTCGAAAAATAACTTGATACTCGGACGACCAGGTTTGGCGTCTTTTCATGCAGCCGTGTCCACTGTCCACTCCGCTATCGCATTCCCAACTCCCAAGGGAGTAGCGGTGGTGTATGCTGACCAAATCATGGAAGTACTACAAGCGCAAAACAGTCGGACCTCATGTAAAGATCATTTTGACACTCACATGAAAAGTACATATGAACCAGAGAGGTGGATTATGAACCCCGCATACCCGGAACAGATAATTACCATTGGACACACCTTATCCACTACAGGGCGAGACCGTTTGAAGCAGTTGTTACGAAACAACATATATGTTTTTGCATGGAAACCGGCAGATATGAAGGGAGTTCCACGGGAATTAGCCGAACATCGTCTACATGTATACAAGTCTGCTAACCTGGTAACTCAAAAACGACGGAGGATGGGCCCGGATAGAAGCAGGGCAGCTGTGGATCAAATCCGGGATCGGGTTAATGCGGGGATCCTCCAAGAAGTTCGTTATCCTTCATGGATCGCCAATCCAGTAATGGTAAAAAAAGGAAATGGTACCTGGCGTATGTGTATCGACTACAAGAATTTAAATAGTGCATGTCCTAAGGACGCCTACCCCTTACCAGAAATTGATCTGAAAATCGACTCGTTAGCCCCTTTCCGTTTCAAATGTTTTTTGGATGCTTACGAAGGCTATCATCAGATTCCCATGGCCGAAGACGACGAAGAAAAAACAGCTTTTATCACTGATATCGACGCCTTTTGTTACACAAAAATGCCGTTTGGGTTAAAGAATACAGGGGCCACTTATCAAAGGCTCATGGACAAAGTATTTGAGCCTCAAATTGGTAAAAATTTGGAGATCTATGTTGATGACTTGGTCATCAAAAGCCATGATGAAACAAATCTCCTAGCGGATATTACTGAGACATTTTTAAGGTTGAAAGAATCCCGAATAATGTTAAACCCGGGGAAATGTTCATATGGAGTAGAAGAAGTGAAATTCCTCGGTGTGATGGTCACCAAGGAAGGTTTCCGGGCAAATCCGGAAAAAGTTTCAGCTATCACCCGGATGCCTTCCCCGTCATCCATCAAGGAGGTGCAAGCATTGAATGGACGTTTGGTGGCAATAAATCGATTTCTGGCTAAGCATGCAGAAAGATCTCTACGTTTCATCCAAACTCTGAAAAATTGTCTCAACAAAGCACAGTTCCAATGGACGGACCAAGCAGAGGAGGCCTTCCAGCAACTGAAACTGTACCTTGCGAAACTCCCCACCCTTACGGCACCAGAAGAAGAAGAAGAGAAGTTAACGGCATATATCGCATCTGCGGATGCGGCCATTAGTGCCGTCCTTATGGTTGAAAGGAAAGGTGTGCAAACTCCTATCTATTATGTCAGCCGGGTGTTAACAGACCCGGAGACAAGGTACTCCCTACTAGAGAAATTAACCTTGGCTTTAGTACATGCTTCTCGAAGATTGCGTCGATACTTCCAAGCCCATCCGGTGGAAATACTCACCAATTTTCCCATCCAGCAAGTGTTAAAGAAACCTGAGTTATCCGGAAGATTAGCCAAGTGGGCGGTTGAATTAGGAGCTCTTAGTCTGGAATACAAGCCTCGAACCGCATTAAAAGGGCAGGTCATTGCCGATTTCCTTGAGGAAATACCGGAGGGGCGAGAGATGGAGATCACCAACGACCCAGTTATAGCTGAAATATAGATCAAAGCACCTCAATGGTGGTCGTTATACACTGATGGGGCTTCAAGCATGGAAGGGTCCGGGGCCGGGCTTATGTTACTTAGCCCAGAGGGGGTGGAAATCATATATGCGGTAAAATTAAACTTCAAAAGCACGAACAACGAAGCTGAATATGAATCCTTGTTAGCCGAATTGCGATTAGCAGCGACCATGAAAGCCCAGCACATCCGGGCACACGTGGACTCACTCTTAGTGGCTAACCAAGTGAACAAGATTTACGAAGTCAAGGGGAAGATGATGATCGAATACTTAAAAAGACTAAAAAGATGATGTTGCAATTTCAAGAGTGTAGTATAAAGCATATTCCTCGAAGTCAAAACCGGAAAGCAGATGCTTTAAGTAAATTGGCGTCGGTCCAGTTCGCTCACTTGGCGAAAGAAATACGAGTACAAACATTGGATAAGCCCTCCGTTTGCACAGAAGAAATTAGTCACCTTGAGGACGTTGGTTGGACATGGATGACGCCCTTGGTGGCATATTTGAAGGAAGGAACTTTGCCAGAAAATAGAGCAGAAGCGTTAAAGTTGCGAACAAAGGCCTTACAGTATCAGCTGGTAGACGACCGACTCTATAGAAGAACTTTCCTAGGGCCTTTGTTAAGATGTGTTGGTCAAAAGGAAGCTGAACTATTAGTCAAAGAGGTGCATGAAGGTTCATGTGGAATGCATGCCGGCCGAAGGATGATGGTGGCCAAGCTAATGAAAATAGGATATTACTGGCCGGGAATGCATGTCATAACAGTACAAACCTTGCTGAAGTGTTTTAGCTGTCAAAAGCACGCGCCTAAATCATTGAAGCCTAATAATGATCTCATACTAGTGACTGGAGCATGGCCTTTCCAAAAGTGGGGAATATACATTGTCGGACAATTCCATGAAGCACCCGGACGCGTCAAATTCCTATTCGTCGTTGTGGATTACTTCACCAAATGGGTGGAAGCTAAGGCAGTCGCAACAATTACTACCACCCAGATCAAAAAATTTGTGTGGGATTATATAATATGCCGTTTTGGCCTCCCTCTATACCTGGTGAGTGACAATGGAACACAGTTCGAATCATTAGCCGGATGGTGTGAGGAAATGGGAATCCGGCAAGTTTTTACGTCCGTTGCTCACCCGCAGGGAAACGGTCAAGTAGAACGAATCAACCAGAGCATTCTAAAGGGCATAAAAACTAGGCTCGCAACCAAAGGGAGTTCTTGGGTTGAAGAGATACCTAGTGTATTATAGGCCCATCGCACCACCCCGAAAACAAGCAATGGTGAAACTCCTTTCAGTTTAACTTATGGCCACGAAGCAGTAATCCCAGTCGAAATGGGCACGCCAACGATGCGTATTGCTACAACAAATGGTCGGGATAATGATCAAGAATTAAGATTGAACTTGGATATTTTGGAAGAAAGAAGGGAACAAGCACTCATCCAAGAAGCTAAGTACAAGCAAGTTCTGGCCAAGTACTATAACAAGAACTTTGCACTTCATCAGTTCCGCCTAGGTGAATACGTTTTTAGAAACAACAAAGCCAGCAGGGCTGAGCCCGGAGGAAAGTTAGGGCCTAACTGGGAAGGGCCTTACCAGATCAAAGAGTCCCTGGGAAAGGGGGCACACTCCTTGACCAGATTGGATGGAACTAACGTACCCAGGACTTGGAATGCAGCCCAACTCAGGAAATGTTATATGTAGTCCCTATGGTCGTGTTCACGGTTTTTCAAGAAACAAAAAAGAAGAGCATGTTTTCAAAGACATAAATGAAATCCCCGTTTTTATAATTAATCCAACATTTTAAAAGACCGGATCAATGTATCCGGCACCAACAAAGACCGGACCACGTGTCCGGCACCATGAAAAGATTGGATTTTAATCCAACATTTTAAAAGACCGGATCAATGTATCCGGTACCAACAAAGACCGAACCACGTGTCCGTCACCCATGAAAAGATTGGATTTTAATCCAACATTTTAAAAGACCGGATCAATGTATCTGGCACCAACAAAGACCGGACCACGTGTCCGGCACCATGAAAAGATTGGATTTTAATCCAACATTTTGAAAGACCGGATCAATGTATCCGGCACCAACAAAGACCGGACCACGTGTCCGGCACCATGAAAAGATTGGATTTTAATCCAACATTTTGAAAGACCGGATCAATGTATCCGGCACCAACAAAGACCGGACCACGTGTCCGGCACCATGAAAAGATTGGATTTTAATCCAACATTTGGAAAGACCGGATCAATGTATCCGGCACCAACAAAGACCGGACCACGTGTCCGGCACCATGAAAATATTAGATTTTAATCAAACATTTTGAAAGACCGGATCAATGTATCCGGCACCAACAAAGACCGGACCACGTGTCCAGCACCATGAAAAGATTGGATTTTAATCTAACATTTTGAAAGACCTGATCAATGTATCCGGCACCAACAAAGACCGGACCACGCGTCCGGCACCATGAAAAGATTGGATTTTAATCCAACATTTTGAAAGACCGGATCAATGTATCCGGCACCAACAAAGACCGGACCACGCGTCCGGTACCATGAAAAGATTGGATTTTAATCCAACATTTTGAAAGACCGGATCAATGTATCCGGCACCAACAAAGACCGGACCACGTGTCCGGCACCATGAATATTGGATTTTAATCCAACACTAAAAAAGACCGGATCAATGTGTCCGGCACCATAAAAGACCGGGCCACGTGTCCGGCACCATAAAAGATCGGATTTGCAAATATGTAAGGATGAAGCAAAGCATAACAAAAAAAAGGGATAATCATACTACATCATAAGGCGGAGCACAGTACAAAGAAAACGCAAGGAATAAGACCGGACCACGGGTCCGGCGCAAAATTGGATCAAGACAGTCAGCATGATAAACAAGCATTGTACAAAGTGAAAATGTTCTTAAAAGCACATATGAAAAACATAAAAAGGATATTTGCATTCGAAGGTAAATAAGTAAGTACATAAACAAGATTACAAGATCAAAAAGTAATAGGGCACGCAGGCTCCAAAAAAGATAAATAAAAATACAAAGGGGTCCGTCTTCAATGGTAAGAACATCCCTGATCTCCCTAAGATCCGATTGATTAGCCAAGGAGGCAATAGTACCTACAACAGGGAACTCCATTGTATCAAAGGCATCTTGCCTCTTGGTAAGTATGGTACGGGCTTCCGGGCTCCAGCCAGGGAGGCTCTCCAAAGATACACCAGTTTTTCCTGCTTGGAATCCATAAGATATCCCATCATGATAACCCGCCGCTTCAGCAGCCCCGTTCAAACCAACTACCCCATCAATAAACTCATCACTACCCCTGACTGCCTCCACCACCCGGGAAAACCCTTCCGCCACCAACCACTTCCTATCCTCCTTCAACAGAGCTAACTCTTTCACCATTTTAGCTTTCTCCACCTCAAAACCCTCCCTCTCCTTCTCAAAAGACACAACCTTTCCCTCCAACATATCCAACCTTTCCTTGGACACCTTAAACTCCTCATCTTTCTCCACCACCTGAAATGCCAGCTCCTCGGAGCGTGTTTTTGCTTCCCGGATCATTTGGGCACGTTTCTCAAGCTCTTTATTCGTCCGCAAGCAGGCCTCAGTAAACTCTGCCCGGGCTTTCGAGTGCGCGGCGTCCCTCTCTTTCAATTGCCAGTCCAGTTTCTTCACCTCCTGTGTGAGCGTCAACACCTTACCCGCATCTTCGTTTTTCTGAGCCAAAGCTTTCCTCAGATGAGCAACTTCCCTACGACCCTCATCCCATTTCCGACATATCTCGCGCATAACCGCCATACTCTCAACCCAGCTCAAAGCAGCTCTATCGGACAACACTTCCGGGGAGCAGGTTGAGTGGCGTAGTCGCTCAGCTGGGGGAAAAGCCTGCAACAAGAACGTCCGGCATAGATGGGGATCTGTCAAACAGTCACCCTGCAAAATATTCCAGTTAGGAACATGTTTGGATTTAGAATCTGCCGGAGTCCAAGGCTTAGATTGGGTGGGCATTCTAAAGTCTGATTGGCTCACGTGCACACATGAAGATCGGGGGGAATGAACTTCCCCAGTTCCCGCCGGTGTCTTCTCCTTCTCCTTCCCTTTATCCCGGGGAGGGACTTGAATCGCCGTCGGCATGCTCTTGGGAACAGGGGAAGGTTTGACCTCACTGGGCCAGTTGGAGTAACCCCTTCACCAGTTTTTAAGCCTAAAAAGCATCAAAAAGGAGAATATTAGGAATAATATTCTTTACACTTAAAAAAGAAAAAAATAGAACGGATACACACCTTCGGGACTCGCTCCCGGGGCCTTCTTTCCAGCAGCATAAGCCTCGGTCAGCTTTCGCCTTTTCTTCTGGGGCGAGAGTACTTTCTCTCCGGAAGCGCTCCCGGAAGCTTTTTTCCTTACTAGAACCTCTTCAGGTTCATCCTCTTGACTTTCTGAAACAATGCATCAACTTAAAACAAAGAGCAGGAGAGAAAGGAAGGAAACAACCAAACATTCATTGAATATCAACTAACCAATTACTAGAACCTCTTCAACCTCTTGCAGACTAGCACGGGGAAAAAAGAAACGTTCATGAAAAACTTCAAGAATATTCTTTTCACCCGGCCCCACGTTCAAATATGTCCGAGCAAGATTTTTAAAGGAATCCGAAAAAAGAACATCATAATAACTAGCAACTGCTGCAAGTGAAAAAGGGAAAACACAGTAAATTCAAACATAATATATACAGGAGAGAAAGCGCCATCTATCGAGGAGAAATGTAAAACAACATACACTTACGTTCCTTTCCCACAGAGTAAATCGGGAGACGGTCAAGCCTTCCCCAGTTCCGGCTCATACCAACACCGACAAGGGCATGTTCCGAAATCTCCTGAATGTCGGCTGGACGGGTGGTCAATAGAGAAAACACAGGAGTTTTTTTAAAAACATCCAGAATAGGGGGAATGTCCACCACAGCCAGACGAAGTGACCGGATCTGCATGCTGGCGGGAACCATCTGCGCAGTTATGTAGAAAAACCTTTCTTTCCAACCCCGGAATCCCTGAGGGGTCTCTTTGACATGTGGAATCACCCCGGGGCGTTTAGAGAAGAAAACCAGCTATCTTTCAAATATAGCTTGTAAAAATGATGAAAAATGGCGACGGAAGGGTCCTGTTTCAAGGCGATACAGCAGAACTCAAAATGCCTAATACGGCACATTCCAAGAGGGTGAACTTGGGAGAGGTGAATTTTGTAGAACTGAAGGAGATCGATAACAAAAGAGGTGACCGGAACTCTGAAATTAGCCTCAGAGAAAAAGTCAGCATATAAGGTGATCTTGCCAGGAGGAGGTTCTGAAGAAGGATATTCGGGGTTCAAATCGTTAGGAATTCCATACGAAGCTTTCAATCTCTCGAAGCGCTCCACGCTCCAATTTATGGGAATCAAAGCCACGTCGGCGTTATCACCCATTCATCGAAAAAGTTAATAAGATAGGAAGGAATTAAAGAAGCAAGGTTTCAGAAGAAATAAAAAAGGGTTTGTAAAAGACGAGTAAAAGGCGACAATGCCTCCCCCCTTTTTTATAGAGAAGAAGAGATGACAGACGGTCGGATAGCGGCGCCATAGGAAGGATTATGGGACTGATGGATGGGACGTGCGGCAGGTTTGAAAGAAGCGTCGCCCGCACGTGTCAAATTTTTTCATTTTCTGAAAAAAAAAGGTTTTTATAGTCAATTTAATTTTTTGAAGAAACAAAGAAAATCAAATTGACTAGGGGGACTTGACGACGTATGATGAAAGGATCATACATAAGGGGCCTAAAAGAAAGAAATCTAACTTCTTAACCACCATAAGGGCCCACGAGAAGAAGGAACCAATAAGAAAGGGGTCGTCGCTATCATACGGTTAGAGGAAAGAGAATGTAAAAATCCTATAAATAGAAGGTGATCTCATAGATGAAAGGGATCCAAAACTTGTACTTGATTGAATTCGGGAATTATTATCAAAGTGGAGCTTTTACGTCTCTTCAGTCACATTCCGATATAAAAATTTTAAAATATAAAGGTGAAAATAATTATCAGCAAAAACGTTCAGATGCAAAACCTAACGGCAACATATATATTCTTTAATTACCAGGAAACCAATTAAATAAGGATTATTGGATTTTAATAATCCCACCTTTTACCAATTGGCCGATAATAATCCCAACTGAGAATATTCTTACCACTGGTCCCTACTTTCAAACTATTTTTTTACATTGGACCCCCCGTTAAAAAAACTTAACGCCGTTAGAGTTTATATGACGTGGACATCTGCAAACCGCCGGAAAGTCGAGCCAAACTAGCAGTGGTCTCGTGGTGGCTTTTGAAATTGGCTCTGGTGGTGTTTAACTGGTCTCGTGGGTCCGGAAAGTCCAAACAGAGAAAACGGTGGTGTTTAACGAGACCAGTTAAACACCACCAAAGCCAATTTCAAAAGCCAACACGAGACCATTGCTAGCTTGGCTCGACTTTCCGGCGGTTTGCAGATGTCCATGTCATATAAACTCTAACGGCGTTAAGTTTTTTTAACGAGGAGTCCAATGTAAAAAAATAGTTTGAAAGTAGGGACCGGTGGTAAGAATATTCTCAGTTGGGATTATTATCGGCCAATTGCTAAAAGGTGGGATTATTAAAATACAATAAAAAACGTTTTAAAATATATATAATTATTTAAAAACAAACGTTTTAAAGAAATACTAGTCAGAGGAGAAAAATGAAAGTCTAAAAATGTTTACATTAGTTGTTATAGATTTTAATCAAAATACTTAAAATTATAAAACTGAATATACGAGGACTGAGGAGTATCACTTTTTTATACACAACAAAATATAATAAGAGATTTTGTAAACATGTTTAAAACTTAAAAGTTAAGAATATACTTGTTTAAAACACAACAAATGATTTTTCTTAACGGGGCTATTGAATACATTTTTTTTTTGTGTAAGACGGGTATAACTTTACTTACCAGTATTACTTACTTTGATTTAATATCTTTGCTTTCTGAAGGGCATGTGATCTTAAAAATATTACAAAATTATCATACAAATTATCTACATTTACTGATCCGATTGATATATACGATGACAAGGATATTTCTTTTTTTTTTTGGAAGTTGAAAAAAAAACGCATGAAATACATAAGTTGAATGTTATCCAACAAGAGGGTGTTGGTTCATCAAACCAAGAACCCGTTTCTAATGCTTCGTCTAGCCAGATACCTATTTCAGTTAGTTCGAGCAGGATACCCGGTTCATGTTTACCTAGTTCTCAACCTAAAAGAAAAGAACATCTTTATTTTGATTTAAAAATCTCTCTTAATAATTCTTACATACATCCATTCCTTTTTCTGAGTATACTCATGGTCACTTAGAAGACTATAAAGTTCAACAAAGGTCATGTGATCTTAAAAATATTACAAAATTATCATACAAATTATCTACATTTACTGATCCGATTGATATATACGATGATAAGGATATTTCTTTTTTTTTTGGAAGTTGAAAAAAAAACGCTTGAAATACATAAGTTGAATGTTATCCAACAAGAGGGTGTTGGTTCATCAAACCAAAAACCCGTTTCTAATGCTTCGTCTTGCCAGATACCTATTTCAGTTAGTTCGAGCAGGATACCCGGTTCATGTTTACCTAGTTCTCAACCTAAAAGAAAAGAACATCTTTATTTTGATTTAAAAATCTCTCTTAATAATTCTTACATACATCCATTCCTTTTTCTGAGTATACTCATGGTCACTTAGAAGACTATAAAGTTCAACAAAGGTCAATGGAGATGAACGGGAAAGTATTGTGGATTTTAGGCCATTGTATTCCTCACGCAACCCAGTGATGACAAAGAGAACAAGATCTTTGTCTTTGACATGTGCTCCAATGTTAGGAAGTGCAGTTGCATATTATTGAGTATGACAAAGCTAGGTGAGGGAAGTTTCATATACTTTCATTTGAAACTTAAGAAGTTGTGTCTTATGCATGAACTCCCTAGAAGAAGTGTGAGGAGCATAAACCCGTTGAAGGTAAAGCCATAGTTCACGGGCTTTTGTGCTTGAACATGAAAGAATGATACTTAAGAGATTGTTGAAATGATGATCATTTGTACATGGGCATCATTGTGGAGCCATGTGGTATAGTTAGGGTTGGTTGTAAAAGTCGAGGTGTCATTAGAAGATGTTGCAATTAAGTGTTCAGGACACAAAATTGAGTCGTCGACATATCCAAAGAGGTTTTGGTAATGAGGAAAGGCACATGCATGATTGTTTCCGGTAGTCATAGTTCGTGGGTGATAGAGTGAAAGCAAAACTGTGAGAGTTGTGTGAAGCTTTCTTTTGTGGTGAGATGATGGTGATTCTGGCCATTGTAAAATTTTGCCAAACAGACTGTACTTGCTATTGGCTATACTTACGATTGTTAGTACTTACGATTGATGGTTCTTGCGATTGTAAGCAAATTAGGGTTACTTGGTATGTGAAGCGGCAGCTGATCCGTGTAGCGGCGGCTAGAGCAGAATTGGCGATGAGTCACAAAAGAAAGGCCAAAAATGATGATTAATTTGTGAAACAGGTGGAAGACTTGAAAAACGACGAAGCTTTGCATACTCTGGTTGTGATCGGTGGCGATGGTGGAGCCAAGGTGGCTCTGATACCAAGTAAAACACCTTAACTGTGTGTAATTGTAAATCGTATTGAAATGGTTAAGAAATTAGGTTACGAGAGTAGTATAACCATATTTACACAAACAACTTCTATTATCTATAATTAAAATTGATCTAATAAGCAAGATCTTAAATAAGGAAAGAATAACATCTTAATAAACGCCACCATCATTAACTTTTATTTTCGGGAGCATAATATCACACTCATTGGAATAACTTTGATTTGTTGCACAATACTACTGAAAGGTTTATGTAGAAATGGTCTTTTAGCTTATGTAGTACCCAGACGAAGTTCTCCTCACGTTCTTTAGATATAAACGCATGCACAATATAGAACGTCTTGTTAGTGGAGGTCACACCAACTATCTGTAGAAATGGCATGTTGTACATGTTCGCTTTGAACGTGGTGTCTATTAACAACACATGCGGGAATGAACGCCATACATTTTACGACGTCTTTTCGATAAAGGAACTATCTTCCACGACATTAGAGGATTTATTTTCACGACTGTAAAAAATATAACCATCAGACTTTAGCAGGATGAAAAAACCTACGTTGGAGATTCCCCAACCCTCTTTTCATTGCGTATCTTTCGGCGCTCGTTATCTAAGGTTCTAAGACTGGACTTGTTGTCGGGGTTCAGTTGCTTCAACGTTGAAAGTATTATATGTGGCTCAATGGTTTGACTTGTCATGTGCTCAACAAAACGGCACTCCTCATTTGTTAGTCTCATTGCAAATGCATGCCCCTCTAAATGTGCATCGTCTTCATGGTTAAGTTGGTCATTAGTCACCTCTAACTTCCAGCCACCACACTATATCTTGTAATTCCCTTTCAATGAAAGTTCACAACCTGTTGTTTTCATCCCGAAACGTCTAACTTTGGCTCTTGGCTTGTACTCGCCACCATGATTACATCTAAGCCATATCTTGATGACTTTCTTGCCCGCAATTTTCTTCGTTCATTGGGTGACTAAGACGTAACCATTCTCACTTTCTCGTTGTACAACCCAATCCACAACATCGTAAGACGAGAAAGTCTAAAACAATAGTATAGTTACTCTTACATAAAGATAACGAAAAATGACTTAATAAAATATTATACCTTATCGGTTAAATACAATCACATCTCATTAGAAGATTCAGCAGGCATCTCGTTGTTATTTAGCGCCGATGTTGTAAGAATATTCACCACCCACATTATAAGAATATTCAACAACCATATTATAAGAATAATCTCCAGCAATATTGTCAGAATACTCACCACCTATATTGTAAGAATATTCGTCATTGAATATATTATTGCTATCCCAGAACGACAACACTAATTATTTTATACTGAATTGAATTAATGAAATAATGAATGAAGAAAATGAATAAACATATAACGGATTATAAATATGTTTTTAAGTAATCTTATGTCATGTCGAATAAACCCCACGTATATCGAGGTATCTTTTATCTCGTCAAATAATCAGCACATATTACGAGAAATCTTGCATCAAGTCAAATAATTCGCACGCTTATCAAGGAATCTGATATCACATCAAAAAATTTGCACGAATATCGAGGCATCTTATATAGCATCAAATAATATGCATGCATTTCGAGACATATTTAATAATCGTCCAAAATGGTTATTTTATTAAAAAAAATTACCTTATATGAGTTGTATAGATGAATACGTCTCTTATTGGTAACCTATACGACTCGTATAGTTTTATATAGGTCGTATATAATGAACATGAATGACTGATTAGACGTGCCATGGATCTGTCGTTTTAAAAAGTACCTATACGACTCGTACGAGTCGTATAGAGGGTGTCAAATGAACGGTTTTGGTGTACCAATGATAACACCCCTTATTTATTGGAAAATTACCAGAATAGACATTTAACCAAACAGTTTACCAGAATATACGTTGACTTTCAGCCTTGAAATCCTTAGACGTTGTGTCACACCCGTCGGTTAATCCTCGCCTTAGCTGGTGCTCAAATCAATAAACTAAAACACATAACAACCTATCATATCGCTCCACATGGCAAATCTCTAGGCTAATTAGTTGGCAACTTCAGCCAGCTGAGGCCGCGTCACACCAACGACTATTTCAGCCCATCTAGGCTTAGCCCGCAGATTCTTCATCGGCTTCAACTCTTTAGCCGGCTACACATAGCATGCGGCTTAGCTCCCTATTGAGTAAATGGCCAGCTTATATGGTTGTTTTTAGCCCGCGTCATTTTTTTCTGTTGGGTTTTGTTAACCCTTTTTTTTTCTCACTTTCTCTTATTTTTTATATTTTTCCTAGCTAACTCTCTTTCCAATTTGTTTTCAAGGTTTTAAATTTTTTCTGAAAATATCTATGAACATTGTAAATTTTATTGTTGGCAAATGAGATTTTGTTAATGGAGCTATTAAATACTGCTTTTTTATTGTGTAAGACATGGTATAACCTTACTTAACAATATTACTTACTTTGATTTAATATCTTTACTTTGTGAAGGGCATATGGTCCAGTGGCGGATCCCAGGAAAAAAACTTTAGGGGTATCAAAAGTTTCGTTCAGGGGTATCGGAAAACATATAAACGGTAAAAAAAAAATTCCACTACGCGTCGAAAGTTGAGGGGTATCGAAAGGTACCCCTGGGTATAAGGTATATCCGCCGCTGATGTGGTCTTATAAAAATACAGATGAACCGGGTATCCTCCTCGAACCAACTGAAACAGGTATCCGGCTAGAAGAACAATTAGAAACGGGTTTTTGGTTTGATGAACCAACACCCTATTCTTGGATAACAAAATTTATTTATTTTGATTTAAATTTCTGCATGGATACTTCTGACTTACATACAATTCTTTCTTCGGAGTATACGTTTCTAGGAAGTAATCTCTTCTCGACTCGGAAGTCACCTGAACCAACACCGGAACCATTTCCCGATCCAATTCCTGATCCAACCCCGATCTAAGTAAAGATGAACCACATCAAAAAGTAAGATACTAACAGAGCCTCTTTCCACGTGAAACACATCACTTAAAGGCATCTACTGCACCCAACACACAGAGGCTTAGAGCATCTCATTTAAGTCTTTGATGAAAAGACTTCACACTTTCACACTGCGCCTCACGTGACTCTATATTCACAGTAAACTTACACCTCAAAGATGAAATAGTGTTCCGTCACTTAAAAAATAACTTTGTTTCATTCTCTTTTTTCATCATATCACATAAATCAAATTATATATTTTTTATAAATTATTTTCTACATTATTTTCACCGTTGAAATTACCTTTTAAAAACTTTATATATGTTTTTTTCTAAAATTTGCTCAAAATAGTTTGAATAAATGTGATAAAGGAAAAATAAAGTAATGCTTAAAAAAAGATAAAAACTTTTATCACATAGCATTTGAAAGAGGTATTATGTGACATTTGGTGGGGATGGTAACACGAACTAAATAGACCATTTATTTTGATAGTAAATTAGTTTTAAAAAGTTTAGTTGGTATGGCATGGTTTTACAGATACCTGGTCCGGTTACCAAAACATAGAGCGTGAACAATTTCTTTTTTCTTTACTCTTGGGTAATAAAATAATGGGTCATTTATATATATCTCCTTCCTAAGTTCATTTATTACATATTTAGCCAACCCCTAATTTTAATTACATATTTCCCCTTCCTAAAGCTTATATATAACATATTTACCCAATTCATTTAAAATAACTTATTAAATTACTATATTACCCTTAATGAACCAATTAAAGTATTATTTACATATATTCCTTTTCCTAAATATAGCAATTTACATATAAGGGTAAATAGGTAATTGTGTAAGCATTGAGTAAATATGTAATTGATTTTTATAGTTGGGTATATATGTTATTAAGGAGGTTAAGAGGGGGAAATACGTAAAAAAACTCTAAAATAATTTATTAATACCGTTTTTTTTTTGTTTTTATATTTTCTAATTTTCTAATATATTGAGTAATATTAATAAATTAATGTGTAAAGTCGATACCATACGAGTAATTAGTAATAAAGCACATGAGGAGTATAAAATATTGTTTTACAATTAAGTATTATCTCAAATACTTGGCTTCTTTACATTGGAACCCCATTTACTAGACTCAACTAGACAAGTTTCTATAGCCATTTGTCATATTGGGTCTTCTCGAAAGCAAATTGGTTAAATAATTTAGAACTTAGGCTAGAACAGAAATAAACAGACAAAAAGTCGGGTTAATATGGTTATTAATGACAAAACATGATTCATTTGGTCAGTTGAGGTCAATGACGGTCATTAAATGTTGTTTTTATGTAAACCATGGTCAATTAAGGTTAACAGCATTGCTTAGGGTCATTAACAACATGTTAGGGTGACCGATGGTCAATTACAGTCATTGTTTGTCAAATAGGGTTATCCATGGTCGCTTATGCTTATTAACGCATAGCTATGATAATTTATGGTCGGTTCGGATGAGTAAGGGTCAATTTGTTTTGATTCGTGCTAGGGTTTCAAAACTATTTTAAAACGTGCAGAGAAAAAGAACAAGCACGGGACCGATCTAGACCAAAACTCTAAATCGCCCGCTAGAAGTCTAGAGGCAAACAAATAATCAATAAAAAAAAACAAATGTAGGATGTTTAGGGTTATACCTTTCGTGAGTAGGAGACGGGTACCGAAGATGAGACACCACGTGGCAACAATCCAGTTGCTAGATCCGACTCACGAACTAAAACCAAAACTCTAATCCACCTATTCGAACCCGGATTTCTATCCGTCTCGTCTCTAAATCCCCCCATCATCAAAACGAACCCAGTTAGTTTATTTGGTCAGTTGGGCAGATATGTCCAACACAATTAATGTCATTGATGCTCAGTTAGGGTTAATATGGTCATTAATGACCAATCATAGTTAATTTGGTCAGTTGAGTTCAATCAAAGTTATAACTTCGATGTTTTTGAAGTTACGATGAATTTACTACCTTACCCCGTGTCTCGAAAGTACACTCTATATGGAAAACGGTGTTCGAAACCCGAGCTACAAAAATCTTGTGGTTGTAGTTGGTAGTGGCGGAGCAAGGATTTTTCTCACTTTAACCCCCTTAAGTTTTAGAAGTTTTAAGTTTACCCCTATAGTATATATGACTTTTTTTCAAACTAGTGTTGTTAGAAAACTTATTTACTAAAATGGGTGATTTGAAAAATATTTACCAAAAATGATGTTTTTCTGGAAAAATGCATTTTCTCACTCCAAATCTGAAAAAAAAGGTCTGCTTCTTAAAAAAAATACCTTTAAGAACCAATATTACCATTAAATTCGTAATTTCAAATAAGTTGTTTTTAACATTAAGTGTGATCGCTTATTTACCTCGAAAAATGTTTTTTGTTAAAAGTGTTTATTGACTTATGAATTTTTCAAAATGTGTTTTTAAAAAAGTGTTTGGATTAGCTTTTGTGGTGGAAATAGCCAATAAGTCAATAAGTTGTTTTTTAAAAGTGTTTGGCTTAACTTATATTTATTGTAGAGTAAAGGGTGGTAGATTGATAATATTTTATTGCAAAAGCCAAAATCCATTTGAAAAACCAGGAATTTGTAACTTCTTAAAAAATAATTTTTTAGCTTTATCAAAAAAGTTAAAACAAAAAGTGATTTTATGTTTGTCAAACATTTTTTTAGCTTATTAGCTTTTGAAAAAGTGTAGTTTTCCAAAACAATCCAAACATAATAAAGATTAAATGACAAACAAATTTTTTATTTTCACGTATTATATTTTAACTCGTTTAATTTTCTAATAATTTCGTTTATTTTAATAACTTTCGTTCGTTAACTTTTTTTAAAAAAACAAAGGTGTTATTAGTTTTTTTTGTCACGTTCCGATATAAAAATTTTAAAATATAAGAGGTGAAAATAATTATCAGCAAAAACGTTCAGATGCAAAACCTAACGGCAACATATATATTCTTTCATTACCAGGAAACCAATTAAATAAAAACGTTTTAAAATATATATAATTATTTTAAAAAAAACGTTTTAAAGAAGTACTAGTCAGAGGAGAAAAATGAAAGTCTAAAAATGTTTACATTAGTTGTTATAGATTTTAATCAAAATACTTAAAATTATAAAACTGAATATACGAGGACTGAGGAGTATCACTTTTTTATACACAACAAAATATAATAAGAGATTTTGTAAACATGTTTAAAACTTAAAAGTTAAGAATATATGTAAATATAACTTTTTTAACTAATAAGATTAGGAGTGAGAAAAATGAAAATTTAAAAAAACATCCGTTTTGATAAATATTTTTCAAATCACCCATTTTAGTAAATAAGTTTTCTAAGAACACTAGTTTAGAAAAAAAAACTCTAGTATATATAATCTGATTTTTTTCTAAATAATTTGCGAACGTTAATTAACAAAACAAATTTGTGGTTGTGTTTAGTGTTTTCTTGGCGTCCCGATATAAATTCAATTAAAAACGGAGTTGTATTCAAAATATGGTACTTTTAAGGTATTGTAAGTTATATCGACTGACGTTAGTGTGCTGGTAGTGGGAAGAATGAGACCGACGCTGACTAAAGAACATCTGTACCGTTATATAGTTTTTTTTAAATATGTTTTAATCTCCACAACCGAGTCGCCATAACTTCATACGTTTTCTTTATGTATTTATGTAGCATCCCAAAAATAATGAAACGAATAAATATAGCGAGACCGGTGATTTAGTCAGAATATTTAAACAAAAGGGAGCGGGCTTGGGCTCGGCTTCAATGGGCCGAGGGAAGCCCAGGTATATATATAAGGCAAGGCAGCCCTCTTCCCTGCTCATTTCCCCAACTCACGCAGCTTTTAGAGAGAGAAAGGAGAGCTCGGGTCTAGAGAGAGAAAGTGACGGATCAACTCGGGAATTCAGGAGAACGTTGCTGCTGTTCTCGTGATCATATCCTCTGAATCAGAAATCCAATCCAGGTAACGATTCGATCACATTATGAGTTTTTGTTCGTTTTGGGAGTTTTCGGGTTTTGGTTAAAAGATAACGATTTTGCGGATGAAACTTGAAAGTGAACTTAGGTATAGCATCTAGAATGAAAAACGAACGTTTTGATCAAAGAAAATCTAGATATCGACATGATCAGATTCGCATGCAGAACATTCTGATTTTTGGGGAAGGCGATAAGTGCAGACCCATCGAAACTACTTAGTTTCGATATGTGCAGACCCATCGAAACTACTTAGTTTCGATATGTGCAGACCTATCGAAACTACCCAGTTTCGATATATGCAGACCCAATCGAAACTACCATAGTTTCGATATGAGCCCCCGATCCGAAGCTAAGATAATACATAAGTTACTTATCGAAACTACCTATCGAAACTACCTACAGAAACAACCTATCGAAACTACCTATCGAAACTACCTACAGAAACAACCTATCAAAACTACCAAGTTTCGATATAAGCTAATCAATCGAAACTACTATGTTCAAGCATGGTAATGTCTAGTGTCATCTAGGAGCACCACCTTATGTGTATGATTTTATTATACAGATCGTGAGTGACATTAGTGAAGCCCAGTAGCCAGCTTAGTGTATTACAGAAACTACTCATCAGGTGAGTTCTATATGCCCCCTTCTATGTTATGTGCAAATGTTTTCAAATGTTTTGGGGCTGAAATGTATACACTAAGTGAATAAATGTTACGAATGTCAATGTGATCATATGTGTTATACAAGTATATATATATACCTATACACGAAAGAGAAATTATGAATAAAGAATGAAAAGCATGATTATAAAGAATGAATGAAAGTATAACACAATATGAAAGAATGAAATCCTGCCTTATATCCATGTATATATTGCTTGCCAAGTACAGAAAACGTTATGGACGCTTAAATGATAACGGCTACTTCGGTAGACGGACGACCACGTGACTATCATTCAACCGGGACAAGTGCGTTCCTTCATCAGCTAGGACGTACGAATGCCACAAGTGCGTTCCTTCATCAGCTAGGATGTACTAAAGTTATTAACGGACGGTCTAAGAAAAAAATTGGCATCTTATAGTAGAACGGTTGTATAAATAATAGTCGCATGGGAAACGGATACCTCCGGGTAGACGGGCGAATTACGGCCTACGACGGTAGGACGGTTGTAAGTCATGACGGACGGACAAAGATTGTCGGACGGTTGTAAGAATAAAATGACGGACGGCACTAGTTGCCGGACGGTTGTAAGTATAGGCGGGCCATGACGATGGACCGCGGCGATTGTCTTTGTGACATTCGTAAGCAAATGACGGGTTGATCACCCTTATATAGTATGACTAGGGGTGCAAACGAGCCGAGCTACTCGAGATCGACTCGCTAAAAAGCTCGAAACGAGCCGAGCTTAAACGAGCTCGAGCCGAGCTCGAGCCTAAGAATAAGCTTGTTTATTAAACGAGCCCGAGCCCGAGCTTCACTTATCGAGCTCGAGCCGGCTCGCGAGCCTTAACGAGCCTTTTATTTATATAATGTTTTTAATATATATTTATAAAATAATAATAATAATTAGTATATATAAAATTAAGATAAATATAATTAAATAATATGTATTATGTTATATATAAAAACTATAATAAAATTTATATAAAAATAATTATAAATATATATAAATTAATTAATATATAATAAACGAGCCGAGCCCGAGCCGAGCTCGAGCTTGTAAAGCTACCAACGAGCCGAGCCCGAGCTTCAAAATTAGAGCTCGAATCGAGCCGAGCTCGAGCTCGAGCTCACAGTAAGTTAAACGAGCCGAGCTCGAGCCTAGTCAAGCTCGGGCTCGGCTCGGCTCGTTTGCACCCCTAAGTATGACCCATGAAATTAAAGAAAGAAAGAAAAGAAAAGGGTGAATGCATATATATATATATATATATATATGAAATCACAAAGATACAGAAAAGAAAGATGAAAAAAAGACAAAAGCTCTGAATATGTATTTATACGAATGACTATACAGTAATGCATACGAATGACATCCCTCTTTTGCTTTTATATGTCTTCGAAACAATGTTATGTTTTTAATTGTTAAGACTTCCGCTGTTATGTAATGTAATTGGATGATGAATGTTTTAAATTTAAGTTCAATATTTATGGCTATGTTTATGAGTAAATCCAACAAGTGAGGTCACCCGGGAAAGGGGCCTTACAAGTTGGTATCAGAGCAATAGTTTGAGAGATTTAGACATCCCTAAATGTCTAGACTCAAACTGATTATGGGACCAACGCACGGATGTCAGTATGGGTAACCAACGCCAACGCTAGCACGGTAAGTAAGTCATAAAGTTAATGCTCTTGCATAGGAATAGATACCTTAACTTAGAACAAATAGATGTTAATGCCACGACTGATTTGAAGAGTTTCGAACCCGAAAAGCAATGTAAATTAGTAATCACAAACCGGTCACTGTAATTAAGAATTTACCTTTCTCGTAATGTTCCAAACTATGATCTGAAGAAATGACATTGATGTATTCCCTTTTTAACTATCAGGAAATTAAGAACTATGGCTGGTGGAGGAAGAACAGGACCTCGAGGCGGTCGCACTGGACGACGAGGTAGACCTCCGTTGAACCCAAGATTTGAAGAAGAAGAGAGTGTGCACGCAGAGCACACCGAAAGTGTGCACGAAACAGAAGTGACCCCAATTAGGTACGACAGTCCAGGGCCTATACAGTTGGAACCTGAAGTCAGGGATGCTATTGCCCGTGAAGTTGTGCTCACTTTGAAGAAGGTATTGCCTGATCTACTATCCAAGGCAATAAAGAAAAGCAAAGAGGAGGATGAAGGAGACAAGGAAGAGAAAGTATATGATAGTGATGGGGATGAAATAAAGATAGGATCGAGCAACCGTGGGTGTACTTACAAAGGCTTTAAGGACGGAGACCCACCCAAGTTCGATGGGAGCAAGGATTCAGTGGTAACGCTTGAATGGATTGAGAGGATGAATGCTGTAATCAACATTAGCGAGTGTCGACCAGACCAGGCTGTTAAATATGTTGCTCATTCTTTCACTAACGAAGCACTAAGTTGGTGGAGGAATATTCAGAGAACTAAGTCACCAAATGCTATAAACAGAATGACATGGGACGACTTGAAGAAGCTGATCATCCAAAAGTTCTGTCCACAGAACGAAAGTGATCGAGTGGAAAATGAATTCCTAAACCTTAAGGCTGGAAACAAGACGCACCGCCAGTATACTTCGAGATTCAATGAGCTAGCTCAACTAGTACCCCACCTGGTAGAAACTGAAGACCGTTTGATCAAGTACTATGTTAAGGGGTTGCCACAACGGGTCCGTGTTCATATAAAATCTAACCTACCCTCGACCTTCGAGTCGGTAGTGAATCTGAGCGGAATCGTCTATGACGACTACGCCAATGAGGACCCGGCACCTGAGACACAGAAGAGAAAGTGGGAGAACCCGTCTAGAGGTACCGGAATAGGGAACGTAACTACTGAAAATAAGAAACCAAGGTCGGACAAATATGAAACCTGCAAGAAATGTGGAAGGCAACATTTTGGCGAGTGCCGGGTCGGCTCCACCACATGTTACAGGTGTGGGAAGGCGAGGCACTACTCTCGTGACTGCTTGAGAGACACTAAATGCCAAGTATGTGGACTGTTTGGTCACTTGACTAAGGATTGCAGAAAAACCAGACAATCTGGTTCGGGAAAAGAAAAGGAACAGGAACAACCAAAGACTAGGACTCGAGCTTACGCCCTGACTGAGGAGGAAGCAAGGGGAAATCCTGATGTTGTGTCAGGTACATTCCTAGTTAATGATGAACATGCGGCTATATTATTTGACTCGGGTGCTAGTAAAAGCTTTATATCAAATGCATTTAGTCGAAAACTGAATTGCACTATCAACACAGTAGTAAAGGCCTTTAGTGTACAAACTGTCGTTGGTAAAAATTCGGCAGTATTCCAAGTAACAGAGGATTGCATAATAGAAATAGAGGGTCATAAATTTCCTTCTAGATTATTCCTTCTCAGCTTAGGAGGATTCGATATAGTATTGGGTATGGATTGGCTAGCTGCCAACGAAGCTCAAATCATATGTAAACGTAAGAGGATACACCTCAAAGGTCCTAGCGGCAGTCCAATTATGGTTTATGGGGATTGGAATTGCACAATGCCGAACGTCATCTCGATGATTAAGGCCGAAAGTTACATGAGGCGCGGCTGCGAAGCTTATCTGGCATATGTTATAGACGATAGAATGAAAACGAAAGAACTCAAGAATGTACCCGTGGTGTGCAATTTTCCGGAAGTATTTCCTGAGGATCTACCTGGGTTGCCACCCGATCGGGAAATAGAATTTCAGATTGATTTACTGCCAGGAGCTGAGCCCGTTGCCAAAGCCCCCTACCGATTGGCTCCGTCAAAAATGAAAGAATTGATGTCCCAACTAGAGGAACTAACCGAGAAAGGATTTATTAGGCCGAGCATCTCACCATGGGGCGCTCCGGTACTATTTGTAAAGAAGAAGGACGGCAGTATGCGCATGTACATCGACTACCGCGAATTGAACAAGAGAACAGTAAAGAACAAATACCCACTACCTAGAATAGATGATCTTTTTGATCAACTGCAAGGTGCGAGTTGGTTCTCAAAGATCGATCTTAGGTCGGGTTACCATCAGTTGAAAGTAAGAGAAGAAGACGTTCCAAAGACCGCATTTCGCACGCGTTATGGGCATTATGAGTTTCTCGTGATGTCCTTCAGATTGACCAACGCACCAGCAGCGTTCATGGATTTGATGAATAGAGTATGTCGACCAATGTTGGATCGATCGGTGATAGTTTTTATAGATGACATACTGGTGTATTCAAAAAGCGAGGGTGATCACCACTGTCACCTAAGAGAGGTTCTGGAGGTGTTAAAGCAGGAAAAGTTATACGCAAAGTTTTCCAAATGCGCGTTCTGGCTTAGGGAAGTCCAATTCTTAGGTCACGTAATAAACCCAAACGGAATCCTGGTAGATCCTGCAAAGATTGAGACAGTAAAGGAATGGAACGTCCCAAAGACACCAACAGAGATACGAAGTTTTCTGGGATTGGCAGGCTACTATCGAAGGTTCATTCAAGATTTCTCAAGGATAGCCTCACCACTAACTAAACTGACACGGAAGGAAGTGAAATATGAATGGGGTCAAACCCAAAACAACGCGTTTGAGGAACTTAAGGCACGATTAACCCAAGCTCCAGTCTTAACACTACCTGAGGGAAATGAAGACTTGGTAGTCTACTCTGACGCTTCAGGGCAGGGTTTAGGGTGCGTACTCATGCAACGAGGAAAGGTAATTGCTTATGCATCGCGGCAACTAAAGGTTCATGAAGTTAACTACCCAACACACGATCTAGAATTAGCAGCAGTAGTTTTCGCGTTGAAAATATGGAGACACTACTTGTATGGAGTTAAATGCACCATCTACTCCGATCACAAAAGCCTGAAATACTTTTTCGAACAAAAGGAACTAAACATGAGGCAAAGAAGATGGTTAGAGCTACTGAAAGACTATGACTGTGAGATATTGTACCATCCAGGCAAGGCAAACGTAGTGGCTGACGCTTTAAGTAGAAAGGAAGAATCGGCACCTATCCGGATCAAAGCGTGTCAGTTGATTATAACGCCAGACTTAATGGGTGAAATATCAAAGGCACAAGATGAAGCATTGTTAGAAAGAAATGTGAAACGGGAAAGAATAGTAGGACAACAAGGGAACTTAGATGCGAATGCATACGGAGTACGAACTAGGTTTGGCCGGATGTGGATACCTAAGATTTAGAGCCAAAATACTCGATGAGGCCCATAAGTCTCGCTATTCTATCCACCCCGGGACAAACAAAATGTATCAAGACTTGAAGAAAGAATACTGGTGGCCTGGCATGAAAAATGATGTGACAGAATACGTGAGCAAGTGCCTAACGTGTTCTCTAGTTAAGGCCGAGCACCAGAAACCATGCGGTAAAATGCAACCTTTACCAATACCGGAATGGAAGTGGGAAGAGATCACAATGGACTTCATTACCAAGCTACCGCGAACAGCTAAAGGCAATGATACCATTTGGGTGATCGTCGACCGCTTGACAAAGAGTGCTCACTTCTTGCCAATACGAGAAACTTCTTCTTCTGAAAAGCTAGCAGAAATATTTATCAAGGAAATTGTGAGCAGACATGGTATGCCGCTGTCGATTGTGTCCGACAGGGATACTAGATTCACGTCAAGGTTTTGGAAGAAATTCAACGAAGCAATGGGCACTAGACTGAACATCAGCACCGCTTACCACCCCCAAACCGATAGACAATTGGAAAGGACCATTCAGACCTTGGAGGACATGCTCCGGGCCTGTATCATTGACTTCGGTGGGAGTTGGGACAGCCATCTACCATTGGCATAATTTTCATATAACAACAGCTATCACTCGACTATTGGCATGCTGCCATTTGAAATGTTGTATGGGAGGAAATGTAGGACCCCGGTTTGTTGGGGGGAAATTGGACAGAAGGATTTTGCAAGTCTCGAAGTGGTCAAAGCTACTTCTGAGAAATTTGATCAAATCAAGGCTCGAATGAAAGCCGCAAAAGACAGACAGAAATCATACACGGATAAGAGAAGGAGGGATTTAGAGTTTCAAGTAGGGGACATGGTACTGTTGAAAGTATCACCGTGGAAAGGAATCATTCGGTTCAGAAAGCGTGGCAAACTAAGTCCAAGGTTTGTCGGACCTTTCAAGATTTTAGCAAGAGTGGGTCAAGTTGCTTACAGACTCGACCTACCCGTCGAGCTTAGTGGAATACACCCTACGTTTCACGTGTCGCACTTACGCAAGTGCCTAGCTGACGACACAGCTCACATACCTTACGACGAGATCGAAGTGGATAACAGTCTAAATTATGTAGAGGAACCAATAGCCATTCTTGACCGAGCTGAGAAACGACTACGCAATAAGTCGATACCGTTAGTCAAGATACAATGGAAGCACAAAAAAGGGTCAGAAGCTACGTGGGAAAAAGGGGATATACCCTCAATTGTTTAACGTATGAACAGTTTCGAGGACGAAACCTCTTTAAGGAGGGTAGACTTGTAACATCCCAAAAATAATGAAACGAATAAATATAGCGAGACCGGTGATTTAGTCGGAATATTTAAACAAAAGGGAGCGGGCTTGGGCTCGGCTTCAATGGGCCGAGGGAAGCCCAGGTATATATATAAGGCAAGGCAGCCCTCTTCCCTGCTCATTTCCCCAACTCACGCAGCTTTTAGAGAGAGAAAGGAGAGCTCGGGTCTAGAGAGAGAAAGTGACGGATCAACTCGGGAATTCAGGAGAACGTTGCTGCTGTTCTCGTGATCATATCCTCTGAATCAGAAATCCAATCCAGGTAACGATTCGATCACATTATGAGTTTTTGTTCGTTTTGGGAGTTTTCGGGTTTTGGTTAAAAGATAACGATTTTGCGGATGAAACTTGAAAGTGAACTTAGGTATAGCATCTAGAATGAAAAACGAACGTTTTGATCAAAGAAAATCTAGATATCAACATGATCAGATTCGCATGCAGAACATTCTGATTTTTGGGGAAGGCGATAAGTGCAGACCCATCGAAACTACTTAGTTTCGATATGTGCAGACCCATCGAAACTACTTAGTTTCGATATGTGCAGACCTATCGAAACTACCCAGTTTCGATATATGCAGACCCAATCGAAACTACCATAGTTTCGATATGAGCCCCCGATCCGAAGCTAAGATAATACATAAGTTACTTATCGAAACTACATATCGAAACTACCTACAGAAACAACCTATCGAAACTACCTATCGAAACTACCTACAGAAACAACCTATCAAAACTACCAAGTTTCGATATAAGCTAATCAATCGAAACTACTATGTTCAAGCATGGTAATGTCTAGTGTCATCTAGGAGCACCACCTTATGTGTATGATTTTATTATACAGATCGTGAGTGACATTAGTGAAGCCCAGTAGCCAGCTTAGTGTATTACAGAAACTACTCATCAGGTGAGTTCTATATGCCCCCTTCTATGTTATGTGCAAATGTTTTCAAATGTTTTGGGGCTGAAATGTATACACTAAGTGAATAAATGTTACGAATGTCAATGTGATCATATGTGTTATACAAGTATATATATATACCTATACACGAAAGAGAAATTATGAATAAAGAATGAAAAGCATGATTATAAAGAATGAATGAAAGTATAACACAATATGAAAGAATGAAATCCTGCCTTATATCCATGTATATATTGCTTGCCAAGTACAGAAAACGTTATGGACGCTTAAATGATAACGGCTACTTCGGTAGACGGACGACCACGTGACTATCATACAACCGGGACAAGTGCGTTCCTTCATCAGCTAGGACGTACGAATGCCACAAGTGCGTTCCTTCATCAGCTAGGACGTACTAAAGTTATTAACGGACGGTCTAAGAAAAAAATTGGCATCTTATAGTAGAACGGTTGTATAAATAATAGTCGCATGGGAAACGGATACCTCCGGGTAGACGGGCGAATTACGGCCTACGACGGTAGGACGGTTGTAAGTCATGACGGACGGACAAAGATTGCCGGACGGTTGTAAGAATAAAATGACGGACGGCACTAGTTGCCAGACGGTTGTAAGTATAGGCGGGCCATGACGAGGACCGCGGCGATTGTCTTTGTGACATTCGTAAGCAAATGACGGGTTGATCACACTTATATAGTATGACCCATGAAATTAAAGAAAGAAAGAAAAGAAAAGAAAAGGGTGAATGCATATATATATATATATATATATGAAATCACAAAGATACAGAAAAGAAAGATGAAAGAAAGACAAATGTTCTGAATACGTATTTATACGAATGACTATACAGTAATGCATACTTATAAAGTAAAGAAAAGAATGTTTATATCAAATCACATTAAACTAGAACTCACCAGCGTTAGTTGACTTTTAGTATACATTTCAGGTAAAGGAAGATAAGGTCGTGCGATGGCGTGGAGGTTACCCGGCACGAGACTGACATCCCTCTTTTGCTTTTATATGTCTTCGAAACAATGTTATGTTTTTAATTGTTAAGACTTCCGCTGTTATGTAATGTAATTGGATGATGAATGTTTAAATTTAAGTTCAGTATTTGTGGCTATGTTTATGAGTAAATCCAACAAGTGAGGTCACCCGGGAAAGGGGCCTTACAATTTAACAACTTTTTTTTTGCTTAGCAACGTTAATGTCACTGTCTCAACTGTTTAAGGTCCGTCTCTCGGCACAAAGCGCGGGCATAACTTTCTCGTTAAGACTAAAACCAAAATTCATGAGTTATACTTAATATTGTTTGAATTAAATAGCTCATTATGCTTAAGCCCATGTCAGAGATGGACTAGAAATATAATGTGTACATAAAGAAAATGAAGCCCGTCTCATTATCCCAAAACAAGGAAAGGAAAAAGTGGAAGAAAAAACCAAAGAAGAGGAATCGAACTTGCGTCTATGACGTAATAAAAACAAGCGCTAAACACTCTAGTAACTATGGAAGCAAATTATTTTTATCTCAATTTTGATCATTTACTTATAAAAGTGTGATTTATCTGAAACAATTCGAATAAAAAAAAGCTAACTAAAAAGCAGGGCCGGAACTGAGGATTTAGGGGCCGGGGCGATCTAGAAAAGTGGTCCCCAAATGATAGAAATTTTAAATAAAAAATTCTTTCTTAAGACAATTTAAAAAAAATAAATACTGTAATAGTTTTAAAAATTATATATGTAATATATATTAAAAAATTAAAAATTTTTGGCCCCTTCGTGAGAGCGGGCCCTGGGCGGTCACCCTCCTCACCCATAGTCAGCTCCGGCCGTGCTAAAAAGAGGAACGGGTTAAACTATGAAGTCCACCCAAGTTTAATGCATACAAACTCATAATGACATATGAATAAGGTGTCAATCTTGTTTATTATCTATTTATGTGAAGTTTATGTTTATTTTTGATACACAGCTACCCTAGAGGATATTATACCATTGGTAAGTCAACAAAGGCCAACAGAAAACAAAGGATATGCCAAATAAATCTATGATCGTTCCTATTTCTTTCCAAAAAGGGTTCGGTATCGGTTCAGGTATACCCGAATGGACAGAGTATACCCGATTTGCTCAGCCCTCAACGCCCAAAAATTTCGGTTCGCTCAAAATTTCGATAGTATACGCTCTACTGATTTTTAGCCTCTTATTCATCTTTTATAACGGTTGAATTGACGACGACGTATGAGACACTGAATATCAGTCTCTAATCTTAGTCCCCGGTATTGTTTGTTTCAAGATTAGTGAGAACTGATTTTGATTCTATAATATATTTCTTTGAAATTGGTGAACATATTTCGATTATTGGAGACTGAATATCAGTCTCTAGTTCTTTCGTATATATAACAATTCGGAGACTAAATATCAGTTCCGAATAAGGTTACGAAAAAAATATCTTTGACACTAATTTTCAGCCCCCGGTACCTCTTATCAAATTGTAGAATTTGCGTAACATAATTGGAGACTGAAAATTAGTCACTGAACATTTCCTATACCAAAAGGCTATCGAGACTGATCTTCAGTCCCTAGTTAGGTTCGTATTGAAAATATTAAATAAAGATATGTAGTCCCTAATACATTCCCTCTATATTACAGACTGAAGATTAGTCTCTAACACATTTGCGTCATTACATATTATACAAAGAATATATTTGAGACTGAAATTCAGTAGCTAATAAGTTTCCCTCAAAAAAACTTTACGACACACACATATTTGCGTCTGAAATTTAGTCTCAAATAAGAGGCCTAAATATTAGCGACTGATTATTAGTTGTAAAATATGTTGGAAAAAAATTAGTCTTCAATACCACCATCAACTGATAAATCAGTCCAAGATACTACTTATTTGAGACTGATAAATCAGTCCCAGTGAGTTTAGTCCCTAATGCTCACTTTTTTTTTATAGTGGTATGAGATACATAAATAATCTATCCTCATGCAAAATAGATGAAGGCAACAATTTTAGTCAGCATTTTCAGAAAATAGTTGGCTACATTGATCAACTCAAGGAATTGGATTTGAATGTGGGACATGGTGATGGTCAATTTGATCCTAATCTCTCTCCTCAACTCATATAATGGTTTCATTAAGAACTATCTGGTGTGTGATATGGAATATTCTTTGCCGAACTGCACGTGTTGCTAAAAGGTGCAGAGATGACTCTTTCAAATCCAACTCTATTCTCATTAATGATCAAAGATAGGGTACATGACAAGTTTAATGCTTTTGGCAAGGGCAAAGCAAAACTCAAAAGCAAAGTTGATGTTGGAAGACAATTTGCTGATGTTTCCCATGAAGACGTGTAGTGCTTTTTGTTGTGTTGATTTTGGTCACTGGATAAGGAATTGCCCAGTATGCATGTCAGAGCTGGTGGAGTACACTGCCTACGTTGTAGAAACTCCATATATGTAGAACTTGTCATTTTCTTCAAGGATGTATGAATATAGTATTCATACCAACTTGGGACATTGTTTTTGCAGAGTATGACGAAGAATGATAAACTAAAGCCACCGAATTTTTTAAGATCACGTAACAATGAAATAAGTAGATTAAATTACGTTCTTTAAAATTCGCCTAATTTGAAACTTTTGGATGGTTTTGAACAATATTATAGTTTTGTTTTGGTTTGATGACACTTTGGAATATGATATTTTGGTTATACTTACATGTCTTATAATTTATGTTACCATACACAAAAGTTCCACATACTTGTTACTTAACACAGTAGAGTGACCTTATAAGATCTCATCTATAGATTTTGCCATTAACACAATGTCAAACTAAATTGGTTTAGAATGTTGGATTATTCAGGCAGTTCTAGAACCATGCATGTATCTAAATGGATATTGTTTGAAAGTATTAATTGCAAGAGATCATTTATGATGTCTATAGAAGATTTAACAGGATGAGGACACTTGATTTTAGTAACGGAAAACCCAATAGTCATGTGGAGACATGAAATTACTCGGAAATGTTTTAAGTAATTACTGAAGTATGACCAACAGGACAACACGAGAAATATTTGATCAGATTAAATGAGTAGCATTTCAAAGGAAAGTAAAGTGGTTACATTCAAGTTGCTAAACTGCATTAACACATAGCTCCGAGATAATTCTAATATGAAACTTTTTTGCTAAATTACTAAAAGAAAGGATGCATACACTAACATGTTAAGATCCTTAGTACGTCAAGTTTTTGTAACATCCTAGAAATTTATAAACTAATATTTCAGGTCAGTGGACGACCCGACATTATATGTTAATGATAAGCAAAGTATGTCACGCATGAGGCGTTTTAACAACATTAACTAACGCGGTTAGTTGCTTAAAGAGAGTTCGGGACCAGATCGAGCGAGTTGGAACAAGTGGGACCCGAAACGAAACATGGAGCGGTTTATAAACCACATTTACGCAAACCCTATGGCCATTTGTGACCCTAGGTGTGCGACAACAGGGAGGAGGACGCAAGGAGTGGCCGGCGACGGGGAAGAAGAAGGACGACGCAAGGTGGTTTCCAATCGGGAGGCTCCGAAACACGACGAGGTAATATCCTTTTTCTCGTTGTATTCGGTTTTGGGATGGTTTTTCAATTAAAGTTGCTTCGTTTCAGTGTTAAATCCGCTAGAAGGCGACATGGAGACGATTGGTGAAGAAATCAAGCGAGAACGGAAATCCGGCGAGAATTTCCGGCCACTGCTCGGGTTTCCGGTGGCAGCAGGTGGCAGCGATGGATGGAAGTGGAATGGTTTGGTGACACGTTCGTGTGGATACATTATTTGTCCAATTCCGAGTTCGTTTGATAGGGATTCGAGTAGCGCAAACACAAACGTGCGAACAGGGAGAATTCCGGCTAATGTTAGGATTTCCGGCGACGGAGGTGGCGGTTTCCGGTGACGGAAACTAGGGGGTCTGAAAGGGCTCGGCGATACGAACGCATGGACATATTATTCGCCTAAAACGGAGTCCATTTGGGTTGGTTTTAAGCTACTCGTATATTGACGCGCAAAACCAAATGTGTAGAAAGACGAGTATGCATTCTGGCAGCAGAGGTGGCGGCGGCAGCGACACCAATAATTTTATGAGGTCAGGTGTATTGAAACGAACGCGTGGATAGGTGGATTACGCGAAACGGAGCTCGTATGGCCGAGATATGAGCAAAACAAGTTTCCTCTCGCGTGGTGCTCAGCAGTTTCCTCTTAGTTAGGCTTGTACGCAACGGTATGACCCCATAGAACGTTATATTCATTGTTGGGGAATATTTTGGGATGTGAGAAAATTATCGGGGATGAAATTCGGGAACGTTTCTCCGTATCGTTAATTTAGGGGTTTTTTGTACGTGAACGAGCGCGTCGGTTGTACGGTTAGGGAAGATTTAGACCGAGCATATATCTGGTGGTCCAGAGTAGATGGGATAGTGTTGTTGGGGTAATAGGGTTGATCTGGGTAATTCATTTGACGACAGGTTCGCGTCGGACTACGTGTTTTCGGTATACAACTTACGGAAGGAAAGCTTCGCAACCGGTGAGTTTTTAATTCCTCTTTTTCAACGTTTATTGTTTTTGGGGCTATCGTACATACTTGCATGAGGTGTTTACTACATTAAATAAGATAAGAGTTTTAGGTTCTAACCCGGTGTGTTTATGCACTAAAACCTTTATAAATGTCGGGGGGTCAATGGGGTGTTTATGGGAACTATGTGAGCTAGAGTCGAGAGTTATTAATGGGTGATGTGTTAAGGGTTATTCGGGGTGAGTCAGGTTATAAGCTAAACGCTTATGAATATGTGTAGGATACGTTATCCTAGCAATGTGTGTGGGGGGGGGGGGGGTTACGTGTAGTCAGTAAGTCATATAAATAAAGAGTGATATTATGTGTTTTATAATTGTGTTGTGAGTTATGTGCTTGATGTTGCGTGTATTGTGTCGTTGTCATGGTGGCACGACGGGCGTTGTGTTTGCATGGTTATCCCTATGACATGGCAAACGGGATTTGTGAAGGACGAGGTCCTCCGGGAAGTCACTAACGACGTCATTTATTTAAAAGGTTAATGATGAGCTAGGGGTGTGTTTAATGCCCCAACGAGGATACAGTGATGAGGTATGTGTTTGTGTGTATATATATATATATATATATATATATATATATATATACATGTGTTAAATTGCATACAAGTGTTGAGTTATATTTATTGTGCGTGAGATAGTATTAATGTGATGTGTAGATGATATTAATGTGGCAAGTAGAGTTAGATTGACCGTTATGTTAAGATTTTGATGTGGCGTTGATAACTGTTGTGTCAGTTGATTTGTAAGTGCCTTGGTCGAGACAGAGTAAGGCGAGGTCTAGGAATTCGTTGTGTTAACCAAGTGTCGAGTTAATACGTCCATTAGAGTATGAGTCGTTAATAAAATCACAGCCATTTAGAAAAATGTATATGATATTTTAATAAAAGATATACCAGGCTTCGGTTCAGTGGTAGCTTGGTGCAGGGCTAGCTCCGAGAATCCTTGAAACATTTTGGGGCCAGGACAAGTAATAAAAAAACGGGTATTAATAATTTTTTTTATATGTAATGGGTGTAAATATATACATTTTTGTGTTTGTTTTTGGTTTAATAGTTTAAATAACTATGGTTTTTGTAGGACTACCTTTTAAAGAGAGAAGAGAAAAGAAGAAATAGAACACATGAAAAATAAATAGTGTTGTTGTCAAGACTTGAACCTATGCTATTTACATTTTCTTGCAATGGTTTTTTTCAATTACACTAAGAAAACTTTAATGTACACAAAATAGATGTATAAACTAAATATACTATTTAAACACATATACTATTTAAACACATATACAAAAGTTTTAAAAACTTCAGGGCTCTCGAAAGACCGGGCTGGAGACGTGGCCCACCATGCCCCTCTCTTTGGGCCGGGCCTGGCTTGGTGATGGGTTGAGCTTAAAGACTAATAGGTCTTCAGTTTGAATCTTTGTGCTTGATTCCTACTTTCAGCTTAGGTTAGACGGGTTAAGTCGGGTTTTATCCGATCCTAATTTAAGAAGAATTAGCTTTATCTTTTAAATAAAAAGAAATTTTAACTTGATCATATGATTAACATGAAAACAATTTTAAAAAATAGTTTTGGTAGAACTTTCTTGTGAATTCACCTATTATAATAATAATAATAACGACGTATTCAAATCTCCTGAAATTATCACCATGGCCTACACATAAATTTGTTTAAAAACCTAAAGTAGACAGTCCTTTAAACTAGTATACTGATAATTAATATTATCATACGATTAATATAAAATAAATTTAGGAAAGTTTTGGTAAAACTTCCTTGTCAATTCACATATTATAATTAGTAATAACTGGCATTTGTACTCACACAGTGCTGTGGGAGAACGATCGTTTTTCAAAATATTATACGGGAGGAGTTTGGTCGTTATCAGTTTGACTCGTCGAAAACCGGTTAAAGACGTCTATTATATATATAGTAAATGAGTTAAAAATAAAAAAATAACCTTACATTGTGACCCACCGGTACGTGGACCAACCACATAAGAAAACTGTTCATGTCTTGTATAGCTTATTATATAGAACTAGTAAAATGCCTGCGTGCGTTGTGACGCTAAACTCGGGAAATAATGTTAAGTTTATTACATATGTTTGATAAAAAAACCAACAATATATAGATATAGTATATATAAATTAATGTTATTCATATAAATTAATCCTCAAATTACCAATTGGGATCAAACAAATTGATCTACAACTTACCAATTAAAACAACGAATGGAGATTTAAAAAAAATGAAACCTTCACTTTCGAATCGGCCAT
Source organism: Smallanthus sonchifolius (assembly GCA_023525975.1). Classification (NCBI taxonomy): domain Eukaryota; kingdom Viridiplantae; phylum Streptophyta; class Magnoliopsida; order Asterales; family Asteraceae; genus Smallanthus; species Smallanthus sonchifolius. The sequence goes on along the minus strand of CM042029.1, from coordinate 27,511,478 downwards.
CGCAGGAGTGGTGCGGCGGCCTTTGTTTGCCGACAACAATCGCCGCCGCTTCTAAACCTTTCGATCGTTCTATTACTACAGACCAATATTTTGCTTCTAGGGTTTAAACAAAAACGTCTACCGCCAATTGCACGGCCACCACCGAGCCACCTCTCTGGCCACTCTCTCTTCTCACAATTACATTCTCTCGCCTTCCGTTTCTCTCTCTAACTTTTTTCTCTCATTTACGTCGTGGCTTTTTCTGCCAGCATGCATTAGTAACCAAGTGTGAGAAATGGAAGCAAATAACTGTCTGATAGATGAGATAGCGAATCACGTTTATAGAAGACCCGTTGAACAACCCAGTGGATTGGGGATTGCTATTGGCCTAGGCGAGGACAATGATGAGGGGATGGTCGGGGATTTCTGATAGAAGATTGAAAAGAGATTAAGATATATTGAGAGAAATGATGTAATTATGGTCGTTAAAATATTAAAGAATGAAGAATAATGATAAATAATTGTTTCTTATAAGTGATTTCTAAAACTTTTTAAAGAATTTAATGTGATTAGATGACTTGAATGATAAAGTTACAACATGTCAAATAATAGAAAAAATAGGCGGTGTTAAATAAATCCAAGTTTTATTTCTTATTTTCTTATATGTATTTTTATATTTATATATTTATAATTGTAATTTAAGTTAACTTAGCTATGCTAAAATGTTATTTAAAGAACCAAGTACATTTAATTGAATTAAGATTTATCAATTATGTAAAATAATTAATACATAGTTGAAACAAATTGTTCTAAAAATTAATTTAACATAATTTATAACTGGCAAAATTTATTTTTAAATACATATCTTGACTATTGTATGTGTTAACATATTACATTATATTTTATTCAATATGTGTAATACACATGTTTATTCAACCCGTAAAATACATGTGTTTTTAAAAAAAAAGTATTAAGTATATAATATTATATTTATTTAACCCGTATAATACACGGGATTCTAACCTAGTGTATTATATATAATATAGACTAGGTTAAAATCCCGTGTATTACACGGGTTAAATAAATAAAATGTTATATATTTAGTAATAAAAAATTTATATTTTTAAAAACCCGTGTAATACACGGGTTGAATAAACCAGTATATTAAATCGGTTGAATAAAATATAATGTAATTTATTAACAAGCACATTTCTTAAAATATATTTTAAAAAATGTAATTTGTCGTGACAGTTATAATTTCTGTTAAGTTAGTTTTTAAAACATTTTTTTTCAATTGAGTATATTAAGTTCATTTGATTGATGATATAATAACTATTTATAATTAAATAATAAGTATTCGTAATTAGATTTATTAATATAAAGATTATTATTTAATATGAGAGAGAAATATAAAATCTAATATTTAATAAGAGAGAGGGGCGGGAAAATTAAGATGATGAGTAACCAGAGAGTGACACGTGTCCTGAAAAGATTTTTCATTTATTAGAGAAGTAAGATAAGAATGTATTCACTTCTCATGAAATTATTAGCCAATAATATATTTTTAGCCCTTAGAAATTGATAGGGGTTTGTAAAGTCGGTTTTGGCTTTTTCCATAACTATAATCATTTGTTTGGTTATGTCCTCTTCCATAACCATAAAAGCTTGTTCGGTTAACTGTCGGTTATGGGTTTGGTTTCGATTAATTTCGTTTAATTAGCCATTTTCATTTCATAATCACTCCATCACTTTTTTTTTAGTAAAAGACTTAGGATTATGTTAGTAATATTATTTTTTTTATATTCACATATTCATAATTAATGCATTAGTTATTTACATATTTCTTTAGAAATGGACAGAAAAATTTGTGAATATATATTTTGTGCACCCTTAACCATAACTGGTCCGTTCAGTCAATTTGTTTATGTTACGAGTCAGTTCTGTTAATTGAGGTTTCTGTGTGTAGGGATTCTGTTTAAGGATATAACGACTTTGTTGCTTATCAAGTGGCGTTTAAGGATGTAACGACTTTGTTGCTTACTTGTTCGTCAAGAGATAAAGATAAAGACATCTCTGTTGGTGTAAGGATGTAACGACTTTGTTACTTTGTTGCTTATCAAGTGGCGTTTAAGGATGTAACGACTTTGTTACTTTGTTGCTTATCAAGTGGCGTTTAAGATCTGTACAGATTCATTGCAAAAATTTGTAGGTTACACGTAAATATTTGATCTGATTTGCGTTTAAGGACACGACTTTGTTACTGTAATTTTGTCTGATTTACGTTTTCATCTTCAACGCTGCAAATATTTTATTATATTTGTTCGAGTATTATATTTTTTGTTTAGGTTACATGTTTAATCAGGTTAGATGTGTAATCGTAGCAATTCACAATTTTAGTTCCATGTGTGATCATGTTAATTAGGTTAGTTCAAGTTTGATGGTGAAAATTTTATATATTTGAACTAGAGTACAGTAGCGAGACCATATCAATTTACATTTGTGAGATTTGGCGTGTGCACGGAACGTCTATGAAGAATGTTGGGGGTCAGCCGGTCAGGTTTGCCAGATCTACCCTTGGTACCACAACCAAAGGAGATCTTTGTTGCCTATGATGTCTGTGCATTTCTAGTTTGCAAGCCTTGGGTTTGCGGGTATACCCATTTATGGTATTATGTAGTTAAAACTAGTAATTAATCTATACTAATAAAAAAAGATTTAGTTTGGACACTTGTCACTTTCTCGTGCATTTTCATATCAGTTTTTCTGTCTTTATCTCCTAATAAATACACATGTATCTTATTAAATAATAATGATATTATAAATATATTATTAAAGAAAAATATTGATTATATTAAATATGAATATATAACAAGAAATCAAAATATAACTAATTAAAAAAAATACTAATTTGTTATATACACATATTTCCACTTGATATATCTCGAGACGATCATAATAGTCTGACAAATTAGGCCGTATTTACAAATTTAAATTTATAAATTATATCGTTTTCAATATACAACCCCGTGTAATACACGGGATTCTAACCTAGTATTGTAATATGCATTAACTATTTTCTGAACTAATGATTCATTTAGTACTTTTATTAACTACACTATTATTTTTAAAATTAAAAATTGTATATAAATGGAAAAGAAATATATTTTAAAATGTGTGTATGCATTTTTTTTCACTGTAATCTTAACCACGGGGGACGTAGACGAAATAGTATCTAAAATATGGGAAAAAACAGATAAAAAACTTCTTACATGTTCCCTTGAATAATCACTTTTGTTGCAGTTGGTGTGGAACTGATTATCTGAGGGTTCTATTTATAGTGCACTTTAAAAGTTTCTTCCATCGTTTTTACTCCCACATGTATATTAGCTCGGATATACAGATGGTGGAAAAGTGGGACTACACACTTTTTAAAATATATGAAGGAGCACTACTTGTTTTATGCATGTATTCAAATTTTAATCACACATAACGTAGTTAGGTTAGAGGTCTTAGATGTCAGCAACTTGGTACATAATATTCTGAAATCTTGATGTTATTAATCAGGTCTAACAAGCCAGTTTTGATAAACAGGTCAGATTTGTGTAACGGGTTAGTTTTGTTTACCTTTCCATGTGTCTTTCCAATTGGGTAGAGTTTACCTTCATATCCGAGTCTTTTTTCTCTCTAAAAGCTTGTAGGAAACTAGCAAAACTAAGGTTGATGAGAAGCTTAGGAAGAGTGGCAAGGAGGAGACCTTTAAGGTGACCCGCAGGGTATTCAAATGCCTTGTTACATTGGTCGTTAAAAAAAATTATTGGTGTAAAGTAGAATATGAATAATTGTCGCTAACAAAAGAAGAGCTTTTGCTTGTGAGTTATTTTAAATATTTTTTTGTAAGATGGTTTGATTTGCATGTTTTGTAATTCTTTTGGTTTTTCTTTTATATTCCATTTAATTTTAGCAGTGTATTAGTTTAATTTTCTTTCGGTTTATTGCTCGGTTATTCGCGCTGCAAACTGTAGCCAAAGTCCACTTTTTTGTAATATAGTTATTAAGCCACAATTTTTTGGATGTTAAAAATCAGCTCTTAATATATGCAAGTGTAGAAATATTTGTAATATGGCTACCCAAATCTTTTGGATTTATGTGCTTATTGATTAGATGAAATGTCAACTGATTCAGAAAATTGTCGTGTTGGCGGACATGTATCTCAGCGGGTGGTGAGTCACCCATTGAGATTCATTCAAATAGTAGAAATTTTTTAATTTTTTCTAAGGAGGCACTTTTGTAAATATTTAAGAGCCACCTGTGACATCAATAATTAGTGAAGGAGAAAAAAGAAAACTCAAAATTTTGGTGTTAGTCAAATGAAAACTTCAATGGAAAAGAGTTGTTTTGATGAAGAAGATGAAGAATAAAAAGAAAAATCATAGAGAAAATGGTAATGCTTGGGAACCGGGAGAAGGTAGGGTAATTTGTGTACTAGTGGCAATTTGAATTTCCAATATTAAAAAAGTTTTATATTACCCCTTCTAGTTTATCTAAAGTTACAAAATAAACCTTTAAGTTTCATTTAATTTTAAACAGCCATAAATTAACATCTCATCATATAATATTAAACATTAAACATAACTAATTAAAAATACTAGGTATTAATCATAATAAAATTAAATTGAGTAGATGAATAATGCATTTAGATGAATTTATTTTCATTTCTTTTTGATTCCATAATCAATAGCAGATTTCTATTAGAGAGTAGTTTGAAGTCAATCGTCATCGTCACATGAACGTAAATGGTTAGGGTGTTAATCTGTTCGGTTAATGGTTTGTTCGATTTATTCGATTCGGTATATTCGGTTTTGATTTTTTAACCCTTATCCGTTAACCGAACCGAACCGAATTGGAATTTTTTCTAACCGAACCGAATTCAACCGAATAAACCGATTTCAAAAGGAAAGTATATCCGAATAAACCAAATAAATCGAATTCAACCGAATAAATCGAATAAACCGAACCGAATTGAAAATATGTCTAACCAAACAAGCCGAATAAACCGAATTAAAAAAATGGTATATCCGTTAGCCGAAATGAAAACCGAATTCGCAATTCGGATACGGTTAATAACCGAACCGAAAACCGAATTCACAATTCGGTTCGGCTTTTTTCGGGTACGGATACGATTCGGATCTCGATTTTCTTCGGTTTTTGGTTTTTTTACACACCCCTATAAATGGTTAGCGAATCGAGTTCTTTCTTGTTGTTAATTGTTTAAGTTTGCTTGCTTAGCATAGATGTTTTGAATGCATTAGTTTTATCGTTTTAGGTTGTGATTAATTTTATCTTGTTTAGTCAAGTAAACTATCATCATTTCCCCCGTTTTGACCGGTTCATTTTTCTTATATTTGACCCGTTTTGATCGGTGCTTTTTTGCCCCCGCTGACCCAAAATCCTGGATCCGCCACTGGCCGACATAGAAGATCGAACACGAAAAAACAAATGTTCCCGCTGCAACGCTCGGTGGGGATACAACTTGTTGAATATATTTTAAGAAAATGGTGTTGATAAAATTTGCTTTGACAATTCACATATTATAATCATAATAGTGGCGTATTCAAATCTCCTGAAATTATTACAATGGCCTACACATTTAAATTTGTTTAAAAACCTTTTGTAGCACGTGCTTTAAACAAGTATATTGATATTTAATGTTATCATATTAATTTAGGAGGAGGACTACTAATGACACACGATAATTGCTATTTGGACTTGGCCATATACGTATTGTATAAGTCAATACGATGCGTGTAGCCCTTCACAATTTCCTATGCCCGACATCCTCGTACAACCTGGTCATTCCAACCCTATACGCATCGTATAGGGCAATAAAATGCAGTTTAGGGTACGAGGTACCTTCTGCTACTAGTCATCCATCACCTCGTTATACGCTCTGTATAGGTCTATACGCGGCGTATAACGATGTGATGGATGACTAGTTGCAGAAAGTACCTCGTACCCTATACGTATCGTATTGTCCTATACGATGCGTATACGAGGTTTGACCAGGTTTGACCCGAGTCCTATACGCACCGTATTGCCCTATACGATGCGTATAGGGCCCAAATTTTGTGTATTTAACCATGCAAAATTCTCATTCGAACGTATCGTTCAAAAAAATTTCAAACAATCTCTCAAAAATTATAAACATGTCTTGGTGGTGGGATGGTAACTACAGTTTTCAGGAATATTCTAATGAGTCGCCGGAAAACAACCCGCAAAGTTCTGGCGTTCAAGAGGTGAACTGGGAGGAGGTCTCGTCCGACATTTATTCTAATCAACGGGTAAGGTTTCCAGATTTGAACGAGCCACTGAGCAATCTCGAGTTCGTATACGGTGAACCATCTTACCTTACACAACCCACGAACGACTACGTATACGGTGCAGTCTCTTACCCGACACAACAAACTAACAACTTCGTGTGCGGTGAAGTCTCTTACCCGACAAAACAAACCGACGACTCCGGAGACGAAGAACAAAACCATCAAAATGTGTTGTATAAAACTGACAAGAATTTTCAGTCTCGTGAACAGTTGGTGGATTGGGCTATCCGGAGAGGACGTGAGAATTGTTACGTCCTTGTCACCCGACGATCGGGGAGAAAAGGCGACGATCCGACGGAACCGTTTATCAAGGTGTGGCTTGTGTGTGACCGTCACGGCGAACGTGCGTCTACTGCCACAGTTAGACTTGCCGGTAGCAAGAAAATAGGTTGTCCCTTTAAATTGAAAGAAGAGTACCAAGAAAATACTGGTGATTGAAAATTAACGGTGAAGGATGACAGTTATAACCACGATCCTAGTCAACATCTTGAGGCGCACTCGTTTGCGAGGAGACTGTCTCAATCGGAACAACTTTTGGTGGGGAAGTTGTATTCGCAAAACATGTTGCCACGAAAAATTCTGGCAACTATAAGGGAACAAAATCCAGAGAGTAGTTACATTAAAAAGGACATTTATAATGCGATACAAAAGATAAAAAATGAAACGAGAGTCGGTGAAACTCCAATGCAGATTCTGGAAAACCTGCTTTCTTTTAAAAAATACGTCTACTATACTCGGAAAGATCCTGTCACAAATATTATGGAGGAGATATTCTTTGTTCATCCGAGATCGTACGAGATGTGGCGTGCATTCCCGCACGTATTGATGATCGACGCGACGTACAAAACAAACATGTATAAACTTCCATTTGTCCAAGTGGTCGGTGTGACCTCCACACACCCGTCGTTTTGCGTCGCTCATGCATTTATATCAAAAGAACGGGAGGAAAACTTCGTCTGGGTGCTACAGCAAATAAAAGCAATGTTGCAAAAGTGTATGGAGCCGCATGTGATAGTAACAGACAGGGACAAAGCTCTTATGAACGCGTGTGATAAAATATTTCCGGGCTGTTCCAAGAACCTATGTCGGTGGCACATACACGAGAATATCGCAAAACATTGCAGGGCATCATTTACAGACGAAGACTGGACAAATTTCAAGTATTCATGGTCAGTATTATGTGAGTCTCCCACGCCAGATATATACCAGTACAACAACAACCGGCTTTACGAACGACTGTATGTAGCCGAACGAGGAAGTAAGTTTTGAATATTTAGTTCACGTAAAAAATGCTCATTTCATCCACGTCAAGTTAGACGGAGATTTTTCGATTCCCACGCCAAATGCACTTTGGAATTTGCACCGAAATGATTATGTAGCAAAATGGGAAAATATATACAGTGTTCGTATTGAACGATTTAAGAAAATAATGGCTACTAATAGATCTAGATTTTCACAACATGTCACGAACCACGGATGATGTTTATTAGTTTTAATTAATTTTTAATTAAATATAATTTATTTTATTTGTCATTTTAATTATTTTAAATTAATTTTACTTAATTATAATTAATTTTTTTATTAGTTTTAATTAATTATTAATTAAATAAAATTAATTTTGATTAAAAATTAATTAAAACGCCACGTATAGAACTATACATGGCGTATAGAACTGAATAAGAGAGAATTCAAACTTTTCAAATCTGAGATATTTTAAAGGCTATACGCATCGTATAGATCAATACGTGGCGTATAGAATACCAAAAGTTGGTGGCTATACGCCACGTATTGATCTATACGAGGCGTATAACCATTTGATATACCAAGAAAACGCATCGTATAATGCCAAACGAACCAAAAAACCACACACAAAGCCATACGCGACACGGCAAGAAAACGCTCGTTCATTTGGATTGTCGTCTCAAAAAACTTTGTAAAGGTACGTGTCTCAACCGGCGATCATTAATGTTAGGTTTATATTGAATATTAGCGGGTAAAATTGTGTAGATTAGCGATTTTTAGGTTGAAACATAAGAACTATACGCCACGTATAGGGCCATACTTGGCGTATAGTTCGTCAGAGGAAGACGATGAAGCCATAAACCACGTATAGATCTATACGTTGTGTATGGCTCAGGTTCTAGGCAACTTGGCCCCGCGTATGGCCTAGTTGCCCGCGTATGGCTTAGTTTGCCCGGTAACTAGCCTGCGTATGGCTTGGGGGACCTGCGTATGGCTTGGTTTACCCGGTAACAGCCTATACGTCACGTATAAAGCTATACGTGACGTATAGGTTTTTAAAAAAAAATTATTATCATTATTATTATTAATATTATTATTTATTATTTAAAATAAAATATATTATTATTATTTATTATTTAAAATAAAAAAAATTAATTATTGTTATTATTTATTATTTAAAATAAAAACAATATATTATTAATTTTTATTATTATTTAAAATAAAAAATAATTATTTATTATTTAAAATAAAAAATAATTATTTATTATTTAAAATAAAAACAATATATTATTATTTATTATTTTTATTATTTAAAATAAAAACAATATATTAATATTTTGTTTATTATTTAAAATAAAAACAATTAATTATTTATTATTATTTAAAATAAATAATTAAAAATAATTAATTATTATCAGATATGGCGGATCATGATGATGATATTCAGATGGAGCAGCTAGACGATCTTTCGCACTACCATTTTCTGGATTTTCCGGCCGATTCGGAGGCGTATGGCCGATGCCAGAAGCTCCGGGAGGTGCGGTTGGGGCCAGGGACGGCGGTGGATTGGGGACTCCTCGAGGAGGTACAAGAGGCCGAGCGAGCTAGGGCTATCATCGGCTAGGAAACGCCATGGTCGCGTCTTTTTTGATCTTTCGTTCGCGGAGACCTACCGAGAGGTGGTCGTCGAGTTTCTTTTGACGTTCATCTACTCAGAGGCTGGGCTGGCGCCTCTTCCCGGGGAGGCGCCGGATATGGATCCGGATCATATTTCATTTTCTATTTTTGGATTCGTTTACCGTCAGACCCTCCGGCAGTGGGCCGTCACGACGGGCTTGTACTACGAGCCTGAGACGGTCACGCCACTATTCACCGAGGCGGTGACGGTGGTGGACAAGGAGGAACTCCTTGTTTTTTGGGGCTTGATTTCAGATAGTCCTACCAAGGGGAGGGTCCCGGGTATTAGAGACCCTTTGTACAGATATCTGCACCGGCTTATTTCGACGTCGATCGCACCGCGTCTGAAAAGCCGTGAGTGGTGCACTGATAGAGACCTTTTCTTTCTTTATTGCGTGCTTACTGGGAGGCGGTGCGACCTATCCACGTGCATGGCACTTTATTTTGCATCTGCCTATATGCGACAGAAGCGCGAGCTTTTGTATGGCGGTGCTTTCCTCACGCAGATCATGCGGTCGGCTACACCATTTGACGTCCATGAGCTTGCGATGTTACCGTCCATTCCCCCTGTCCGATTAGACCGTCGCACGGCGAGCGGCATGCGCATCACGCACCGATTCCCGCAGGGCCTTCGGTTCGTAAGGGCCGTCCAGGACCAAGTTTGGGTCCCGGTGCCGTTGCCGAAGATGCCTGGATAAGGGGACCCGCCTATGCCTCATCCGCTACAAGGTGTGGCGGTGGAGGACGGGCCACAGCACGTCGAGCCCATCCACGACCATCCGCCACAGCATCCCCGACACATACGTCGGTCTGTTAGGCTGGAGAGGGCTACACAGCCATTGCTTGATGGCCTTGTTGCCGACTCACGGCGACAGGGTCGTCAACTCGATCGCATGGAGGACCTGATGATGTGGGCGGTTGGACAGCTCGTGGATCTGTCACGAGCCGCCGGCATCGAGACACGCCCACTACCACCGCCACGTCATTATCCGGACGACCCTGTTCAGGATGAGGGCGGGGCGGGTCAGGGTGACGGCGGAGCCGGTTAGGTTTAGTTCTTTTATTTGTACTTTGTTGTTCTTTCATTGTTATGTATGTAAAACATTTTGATGTATATATTTAATTTTTTGTTTGGTTTGTAATGTTTAATATTTTGTTTGATTGTAATGTTTAATATTTTGTTTGGTTTGTAATGTTTAATATTTTGTTTGGTTTGTAATGTTTAATATTTTGTTTGGTTATACTGTAAAAATATAATAAATGTTTAAAAAAATATAAAATATATAAAATTTATAAATAGATAACAAACTTATATTAACAAAATTATATAAATATAAATAAAAATAAACAAAATATAAATAAAATAAAAAAATATAATTAAATAAAAAATACCTATACGTGGCGTATAGGTCAATACGCCACGTATAGGATTCATAAACTCCCAAATCTTCCAACTTTTGAAGCAAAAATATAATCCGTGCCTCATACTCTGCGTATAGATCAATACGCCACGTATTGGACCAGCCGCCAAACAGAGAATGACACGTGCCATTCTGTTGTCAGTGACTGAACTCTATACGCCCTCGTATTGCCCTATACGAGAGCGTATAGTGTGGCGGCGGGTCCAATTAGCAATATTCCGTGTGTGGTTAGAATCACCCTTTAGGAAAAGTTTTGATAAAACTTCCTTGTCAATTCCACATATTAATTAAAAATAATAGTCACGTATTCAAAATTTCAAATCTCAATAATTATTACCAAATAACATATTTTTAGGCATTAGTTGGCTTGGTTAGGTGGTTAATCATCGCTTAGGGTATCCCTAATCGAAGTGTGAAAGCCGGGGTGTGAGCCACCCGGCACTTTCACCTTGCGACGTGATTCAGGGTGTGGGGCTCATGGAATGAGCGGTTTGCACAAGTGGGCTGTCATAAGTGAAGGTGGAGCAACAGTGGAGACAGTTCTTAGAGCTTCCATGGCAGATGATTTATCTTCTGTGAATTGAATCTTTAGCGATTTGTATATAAATACAGTGCAGGGAGTGATTGTGTTTACAGTGCACTGAATCCAGCATTATTGGTCTACAAAATATCTTTTCAACCAAACAGTTAAAGTTGTTGGTAAACTAAATATCATTTTTAACTATTCCTCACCAAATCAACCGTGAGTAGCAATTACAGACAATATGTTTTGAAACAATTATTTAGATTGCACAGCCTAATTCTAGGGTGATTTAACCAATTATTAATCACCTAACCAAGCCAGCATTGAGTGCCTAAGAATTATATCTTATTGGCTAATAATTGCATGAAATTTCAATATGTCACTATTAAAAAGATATGTAAATTGACAGGCAACCTAAATCTTATACGAACGAAACATATCACACCAACAACCGTGTCGGAACATACATAACCTGTCAGACTAAAAAGCTTGAGTGGGAATGATGAATCTTGTCTAAAATCTTATTCTTAGCATCATTAACGGATTACTGAGGACCTATCCTTTGGAAATCCTTTCTCACAAACAACGACCAAGCCTAGTGTTCGTGGCCGTCGGTAATATATCGTTAATTATCTAAAGTTAACGATCATGTTATGTGTTGGTGATTACCGAAGGATAATATATATTTCTAATTTTTAATTATCTTTTAGGATTATATTGGGTTCCGTTGCTAATGAATCGTGTTTTGTTGAGGGTTCTGGTTGTATTAACTTAAGTTGTATATATAGTTTGGTTGGGTTACATATTTTAGGGGCCTTCTTCTAACCCCGCACAACTGAGATTCTATTCTCACACCACCTTCAAAGAGCTGGATGAATGTACTTGGACGCCGGTCTGCCTAGAGTTTTCATACCACTTTTACATGGAAATGGGTATATCCGTATAAAAGTGAGTGGTCTGAGAAGTAATTTTTTAGTAATTTTTATTTATATAATTTTAATTAAATATCATTATTTTATTAAAAACCCAAAATACTTAAGTAAATAGAAAAAAACAAAATATATTTTTTCATATAGATGTTGTACTGAAACTATTACATAACTTAGTAATTATGTCAAATGATTGTCACTGTGCTGATGTGACAGTGACATGGTAGTGGATGAATCACTTTTTAGTAAAACCACTAAGGATAGCATTATTGTATATGAGTTTAAAATTTTGTATCTATGTATTGTTTCTTAGATATCAGTAACGATAAGAATGACGCTTTTCAATACAGCAGAAAATTAAACATATTTGACTGCCGAGCTATATATATTATGCAATCTAAATACTTAATTAAATAGGTTACATATGTTCCGATATACACGTTGATTTGGTGGGATAGTTAAGAATGATATTGAGTTTACAAGTTTGTAGAATAAGAAAATGTTCAACAATTTATACTAGTATAAAATCTTGGATTTAACGCAGCTTTAAAAGAAATTAGTTTAGTATCAAATTTGGTAACGGTCTAGGGGTGAGCAATAACCGAACTGAAATTAACTGAAAATCGATTAATCAAAAACCGAATTAACCGAAGATCGATTATCGGTTTTTTTTGTACCCTCAATTAACCGAACCGAACCATCCATATTTTCATATATTTCTAGCTTTTATACCTCCATTTCATGTATTTCATGTTTTATACCTTCATTTCATGTATTTATACATTTATTTCATGTATTTACACGTCCATTTCATGTATTTATACCTCAATTTCATGTATTACTAACAAAAAATTATAGCCAAAGTTTGGTTTTGATTATTAATCAAAATTAACGGAAACTAACCTAAAGTTTGGTTTTGGTAATCAGACAAATAGAACTTTGTTTATAATAAGAAAAACCGTACTCTATTAATTAGAAAAAAAAAATTCTTTTATATGCATGCACTAACACGTTTTTATACTAAGCAATCGAGATGTTTTACAGTTAAAAAATGCTTTAATTTTTTAAACAAAATATTTAAACTAAATCAGATTTTTATTAACAAAAACCAGGTTCTATTAGACTATTACAATGAAAGAAGTTTATTTTATTTTTTTTTAAATATAAAAGAATTCGGTTTATATAATCAGTAACAACATTTTCATCCCCCATTGGAAGTTCCAAAAAAGTAACAATTCTGGTAAACGTGGGAAAATTGTAAACACAATCGCTTCCATGCACTGTATTTATAAGCAATATATGCAAATCCCAAATAATACAATTCATAAAGACCAAGAGTTCATGGAAGCTCTAAGAACTGTTTCCACTGTTGCTCCACCTTCATTGATCCGAGCCCACCTGTCCAAACCCATTTTCAGTCTTTCATTTACTCAGAAAAAACCCAAATCACACTTGCTCAACTTGTCCCAATTTCCAAAATCCAAATTAACTAAGTTAACTGCCATTTCTCCATCTGTTACAACCGAACCAACATCCCCACCCGAAGAAGGAACCGGAAGCCTTGATCAGGATGAGAGATTTGACTGGTTTTCTCACTGGTATCCACTCATGCCTGTGTGTGATTTGGACAAGAGGGCTCCCCTTGGGAAGAAGGTGTTGGGTCTTGATGTTGTGGTGTGGTGGGATAAGAACGAGAATGAATGGAAGGTGTTCGATGATCGCTGCCCACACAGACTGGCTCCGCTTTCTGAAGGAAGGATCGATCCGTCGGGTAGGTTGCAGTGTGTGTACCATGGTTGGTGCTTTGGTGGCTCTGGTGACTGCAAATTAATTCCTCAAGCTCCCCTTGATGGTCCTCCGGTAAGTTAGATCAGTTTCACATCTGAACCTATTATAATTTTACTGATAAAATACATGTAGGTTCATTCTTTCCCGAAAGCGTGTGTTGCTGTTTATCCAAGCACCGTGCAAAACGGTATTGTTTGGTTTTGGCCCAACACTGATCCACAATATAAAGATATTCTCGCAAAGAAGAAACCACCATACGTCCCTGAACTTGATGATCCTTCGTTTGACTTCCAAATGTTCAACAGAGATATAGCATACGGGTATGTAGTGCTTCAATCCAACAACATATTCTACAAAATCATCATGCATAAAAAATTATGGTGATAATTATTATAGGTATGAAGTCCTGATTGAAAATCTTATGGACCCTTCACATGTTCAATATGCACATCATGGGATAATGAGGATCGCACCACAACCCAGATAAGTATTTATACAATCATATAAATTTTTCTCCTATTCTTGAAACTATTGAATGTTAATCTACTTAATCCATATGGGTCAAACCTATTGAGTCATTTGTGTAAATTGATTAAAGTTGTATTTAGAGTCCATTATGTAACATTAATAAGTCGAGGACTCTTTTTGTGTCGGTCGGTTTATAGAAGTCACATGGGAAAAAAGGACATGGCAATTTCAAAGGGTTGTGTCGGTCCAAAATCTTTATACTATTTTATACTAATAAACAAAAATTTAACGGGGACATCTGTTATTTTCTGGTGCATTTTTAACATATTTTTTCCGTCTCTCTCTTATGTTAAATAATATATTTTAAATATTTAATACGGATCTAATTACGAATACTTGTTATTTAAATAAGGATCGTAATTATATCATTAATCAAATGAAATTTAAAATAAATTAATATTTATTGGTTACATAAAAAAAATTAGTACCCACCCGAAAAAAACATGTTCGAAAAATTAACTTAATCTAATTTATAATTGTCACGTTAAAGTAAAAATATATATTTTGATGAGTGTATCTATTAACTATTTACGTTATATTTTATTCGACCAGTGTAATATATGAATTTTTAAAGCCATAAAATTTTTATTTCTAAGTATATAACATTACATTTATTTAATTCATGTAATACATGGAATTCTAACCTAGTAAGGGTTATAAACGAATTCATCAAGTCTGCAAACAATAGAGACTATCATTCAATCAAAATTCAAGTTTTATTGATTTATTAAAGTTATTTCATTTGTGTGTTTATAAAGAACTTGGGCAACATCACCCGTCTAACACAAGTTTCCTGCACTGTTAAGGTTGATCGAGAAGGGGGGTCACCTATTGATATAAACATACAGAAAATAGATGAAAATGGTTTCACTACAACCGAGCTGCCCAATCGTCAATGGAAATTTGTTTCTCCTTGTCTATTACAAGGTGTTCTCACAATAATGGAAAGTCCAAATAACATACAGGTATGAACTTAACTTTTGTACGTAGTTGTGTTAAAAGAGGTTGTATCCGTCGGTTATGGAGGGTCGAATCTTGCACCAGCCTGAAAATTGTGTAAAACACATAAACCTAAACACGACACGATATTTCGTGGGTTGAGATGTATACGACCCGTTTAGGCTTTAGGGTTTACGTTCATGTAGTAATTTCGTGTCAGATTTTCACACCATTAGTATTTTGCTTGCTTGGTACTTCATTCTTTTAATTGATTAATTCAGGGAAAATTAGCACAAAAGCCACCTCGAAAGGACCTTTTTATCTTTTTTGCTATCCCGGTGAGCCCGGGTAATAGCAGATTGATATCTGTTTTCCCTAGAAACTTTCGTCTTTGGATAGATCCATTTGTTTCAAGATGGATGCACCATATTATGCAGAACTTGGTTATTGATTCAGACTTTTATCTTCTTCAGGTTCAGGTAAAACTGTCCCAACCAAACAAACTAGCTGATAATGATTCGAACTGTTTTAAACTAATTTTTTAAAGAATATGGAACTTTTAGGAGGAGAAATTGATGGAGGCGGGTCCTTCAAATTGGCAAAAAACCTGTTTTGTACCAACCAAAGCAGATACTAATGTAGTTGCATATAGAAAATGGCTAAAGAAGTATGCAGGAGGGCAAATCGATTGGGGAACCAAGTTTAATGGATCTCTTCCACCCACCCTTCCTAGAGAACAACTCATGGACAGGTTATTTGTATAAACTTTAACCACAATGAGGTTATAAATTAATATATTACTTTCTATTTTGAAATGGGTAAATAACTTAAAAAAATGAAAAAAAAACCCAACATACTAGCAATTACATGTATTTTATACAAGCTAAGGGACTAGATTGATGATTTTTTTTTATATATATTTTTGTCAAGTTTAAGTATTTTAGTAACTTTTTTCATGTTGTATAAGAAAATATGTTAGTTTTTTTTATTGTATTTATGATATCGAATGTGATCTTTTTAATTGATTTGAAAATTTAGGTATTGGAGTCATGTGGTGAACTGCAGCAGCTGCAATGGTGCATATAAGGGTTTTAACGCACTCCATATTTCTTTACAAGTGTTTTCAATTGCTTTAGTCGCTATAATGGCTGCAAGCAAACCAGGGATGATATCAGTTGCCGTAAGAAATACAATCGCAGTTGTTGCGATTTTGTGCTTTGTGGGATCAAAATGGTTGTCACATTTTATTTACAAAAACTTTCATTTTCATGACTATAATCACGCCTTTAAGTGAGGTTCATTCACGTCTTTAAATAAGGTTCATTTTTAATAATCATGTTGTATGTTCTTTTCCTTTTACTTGTGTTTCTAATTTTGTTGTTGTTTTCTTATACATTTTCTTCCATTTTTCTTCACCATGTATGTATAATATTTCAAATACTTTTCAATTTCATATATATTGTCATCATTGATAAAATTATTATTTTATAGTATAATGATAAACAAACATTTAATTTGAGAACTAGAGAAAAATATTCGTTTAATTAATTAGCATGCATTTATTTATTAATAAAAGGCATAGTACGTGCTTAACTTATTAATTTCACAAGATTATTTACTATCGAATATTAAATTATCAAAGTTATAATGTACTATTATTATTTTTGTTGTTGTTTAGTTCTAAGTTTAGTATTCGGAATTTAAAATAATGTTTAAACGATTAAAAGACCAATTTAAAATAAAAGTTTTTACATTGTTATTGTCAAAAATGGTAGAATCAATTCAATGAGAACATTCAACAATTAAACATAAAGAGAATGGGACGATTACAAGACTAAGAAAAAAATCTGAAACATAGCTAGAAATCGATTATTATGAAGTTCTTGGTACTTGATTTCTTCGAAGCAGAGAGACGAGATTAAATAAAGGAGCAAGCCAACGGTAACAAGGCAATCACGCACAATCATCGGGACCTTCCATCTTGAGAGACCGAACAAAGAAACCCTAGTTGCAAAGGATGGAGACGGCTTCAGACTGAATATCAATTTTGGGGAAGAAACCCTTTTTTTCTTCTATTTAAGCAATCTGAACAAATGGCCCAAGGCCCAACCTTCAATGAATCCAAGAATAATTGGAGAGGCCCAATATGCAAAGAAAATGAAATAAATAGATTAGCAAATTCGAAATACTTTTAACACCCACCATCAATTTGATAATCCAAATATATCTATCATAAATAATTTATCAATTTATAAATCATGTTGAAAGAGAACAAACCTTTAGAGAAGCCCTAGAGAATACACATCATTTGGGAAGACTTGAACCCATATAGCAGAACCAATTAAACTCTCAACCATACCAAAGAATCGGCCCAAAACAAGATCCATGAAGTCCATTGGCACACACATGTGAGATAAAAAAAGAGACATATATTAATCATATAGATTTACACGTGTTGTATAGAAAACTTTTATAAGACAAAAAGTCACATGACCTTTTTGAAAAAGACAAATTACAAGATTCATATAAGACTATCAGAAACATATATGATATGACAATAAAATGCACAAACACTTTTTGAAGACTTGAGAACAATGTCTGAAATACAAGACTTGTGAAAAACTTAAAGACTAATTTGATATGATCAAAAACTTTTACAACTTTACGAGAATAATATAAAAGAAAGAATCATATAACAAGAAACTCGAAAAGAACATAAAGACTAATTTGATCAAGCAAAAACTTTTACAATTTCATAAAAGATACTGAATCACAAGATTTAAGACATAAGCCTGATAATAATAAGAATATCTTAAGCTATATCAGACATGAAAGACAACCAACTAGATATTAAATGAAATAAAATCATAGAATCTCTTACACAAGAGAAAGAATAAGGCCGTCAAAAATCTCTTACAAACGAGAAAGAACATACAAGGCTTTCAAACATATTCAAGAATAATCTTGACAATACTACTAGTTAATAAGACACGCAAACCACATGGTTCAATCAACCGGTAAAAACAAGACCTGATAACCATGAGACTAAAGAGATTCAAGAATGTCACAGATTAGATTTTTTAACAAACTTTGAGTACAAGACATGGCATTCTGAAACATAAACATGACACTTCACACATACAGCAGAACAACTTGCATGGCTCATAATTGATCAAATAGTCAAATAACTTATCTAATCATCCATGGAAGGCAACCAAGAATGCATCAGCAATTTATCATAGACAAAAAAATTGGTTATCAAATACTGGTTTAGATGGATTAATAACTAAAAAACAAAAAATTGGACCAATTATAAGTACAAATATTTTTTTTTCTTAACACAAAAATGCATCAACAATTGATCATAGACAAGCAAACAAAATATGTTAGATTACGCATCCAAACACGGTTTTATTAAACAACTTTAAAAGCTAGAAAAACATATTCAATAGCATGCAAAGGTCTATAATATGATTTTTTATTTAAACCAAAATTAATAAACTATAAAACAAAGAAAGAAAATAGACCTATTTGAAAAACACTTGATGTGTAACCGTAATGTTCCTTTAAAACACATATGCCATTCCAACCAATCCGAACACATCAAGAGTAAACATCTTTTTTTTTTAATGTATAGATCTAAGACATCTTGCTCAGTATTAAATCAAGTGGTTCCATTTTTTTTTTGTTGACAAACAAGACTTGCTCAAAACAAGATGTAACTATCAAGAATGCAAAACATACAATGCAAAAAGAAGCAGAGGTGAGGCTCTCCTCGGTAATCAATAGTGGTCCATAGTTTGATATATTAATGAGTACAAAGGCTAAAAAAATGAGAATAAAATATCTTACATAGTACTTCAGCAGCATCAAATTAGATTTAGAGGACTTACAGTGCTAGTTTTTGGAAGACAGGAACAACAAAGGACCTGAACCTTCACTTAAGAGTTAGGGCTTCAACGGCCATTTCAATAACCAGCCCTTACAAAACCGAAAGGCATCAGCAATGACTAGGAAGAGAGCGACCAGACCCCAAAAACTCGACAAAGAATACTCAGACAATTTGAAGCGGAAAGACGAAGAATCCAGACGAGCCTAGGCGCGCTCTCATACCATGTCAAAAATGGTAGAATCAATTCAAAGAGAACATTCAACAATTAAACATAAAGAGAATGGGACGATTACAAGACTAAGAAAAAAAACTGAAACCGAGCTAGAAATCGATCATTATGAAGTTCTTGGTGCTTGATTTCTTCAAAGCAGAGAGACGAGATTAAATAATGGAGCAGGCCAACGGTAACAAGGCAATCACGCACAATCATCAGGACCTTCCATCTTGAGAGACCGAACAAAGAAACCCTAGTTGCAAAGGATGGAGACGGCACTGAATATCAATTTTGGGGAAGAAGCCCTCTTTTTCTTCTAATTAAGCAATATGATCAAATGACCCGAGGCCCAACCTCCAATGAATCCAAGAATAATTGGAAAGGCTCAATATGCAAAGAAAATGAAATAAATAGATTAACACATTAGAAATATTTTTAACACACACCCTCAATTTGATAATCCAAACATATCTATCATAAATAATTTATCAATATATAAATCATGTTGAAAGAGAACAAACCTTTAGAGAAGCCCTAAAGAATGCACGTCATTTGGGAAGACTTGAACCCATATAGCAGAACCAATTAAACTCTCAACCATACCAAAGAATCAGCCCAAAACAAGATCCATGAAGTCCATTGACACACACATGTGAGATAAAAAAAGAGACATATATTAATCCTATAAATTCACACGTGTTGTATAGAAAACTTTTATAAGACAAAAAGTCCCACGACCTTTTTAAAAAAGACGAATCACAAGATTCATATAAGACTATCAGAAATATATCTGATATGAGAATAAAATGCACTAACACTTTTTGAAGACTTCAAAACAATGTTTGAAATACAAGACTTGTGAAGAACTTAAAGACTAATTTGATATGATAAAAAACTTTTATAACTTTACGAGAATAATATAAAAGAAAGAATCATAGAACAAGAAACTCGCAAAGAACATAAAGACTAATTTGATCAAGCAAAAACTTTTACAACTTCATAAAAGATACTGAATCACAAGATTCAAGACATAAGCCTGATAATAATAAGAATATCATAAGCTATATTAGACATGAAAGACTCAACCAACTAGATATTAAATAAAACAAAATCATAGAATCTCTTACACAAGAGAAAGAATAAGCCCGTTAAAAATCTCTTACAAATGAGAAAGAACATACAAGGATTTCAAGATGGGATGGGATGGATAACTCACATCTTTGGTAATACCACAGGAGTTTATATCTCTATCTATTAAGCACCATGTTTGTTCCCTAGATGAGATAGGATGGATAACTCACATCTCTTAGAGCTCTAGCCTTCTGGCTCTATGCATCATTTAGAAATGAGGACCTCTTTCCTATTTATAGACAAGTGAGTCGAAGTGAAACTACCCGCCTCTAGTTCACTAATAAGCGAAACTGAACAGATTGTTTCGCTTGACATGCTTAAACGAAACTAACTAGTTTCCCTTAACTAGTCTAAGTGATACTACAACATACTTTCACTTATATAATTGTAGACACATTCACTAATCTGCATCAACAAAGGGTTTGTTTGGTATAAAGTAATGGAATAAACGAGTTAATAGAATGTACAAGGGAAAAAAATAGACCATTACCATTCCCTTATCATTTTTTGTTACCCTATGAAAATGAAATAAATCATAATTACGTGTTGTTTGGTAGATAGTATATTTTAAGAAAAATAAATATTTGTAACTAATAAATTTATAGTATGGGTCAGGTGATGAGACGTGTCATAGTTCGGGTCATGGGGCTGGGCATGGGTTGGGTTATGGGTCGGGTCACGACACAGGTCATGGTTCGGGTCATGGGATATGTCATGGTTTAGGTTATGGGTCGAGTCATGGGTTGAGTCATGAGGGTTGACTCATGGGTCAGGTCATGGGTCGGGTCACGAAACGGGTCATGGTCCGAGACATGGGTCATTCCTTTGTTCAGGCCATGGTTCGGTTCATGGGCCCAGTCATGGGTCAGGTCATTGTTCGACCATTAATTAAACAAAATCATTTCATTACATGAATGAATGAAAAAAAACACTCATCCCCTAAGAAATAAAAATCATTAGAAGGGAAATAATCAAATTCCTAATGTAGTGGTCTATTTTATTCCTATATGATTAAACCAAACATGTTTGGTTTCATTTCAACGTAATGACTCATTTCATTCCA
Organism: Smallanthus sonchifolius; assembly: GCA_023525975.1. Lineage (NCBI taxonomy): Eukaryota > Viridiplantae > Streptophyta > Magnoliopsida > Asterales > Asteraceae > Smallanthus > Smallanthus sonchifolius. Next base: position 27,489,775 of record CM042029.1, on the reverse strand, counting down.
CCATACATTCCTCCATACCATACACTACCTAATTAAGCATAAGTCGATTATAAGAATAAAAAGTGATCCAATTAAGACCATCTTCAACCCACGCCAGTGAGGAAGCATGGGCGGCGTAAATAAATACTTCTACTTAAATTAATCGTTCAGGGTCACACAACGAATAACGTAAACTACCGATAAATTTAAATGAGTTTAAATGTCAAAACGAATCAAATTTGGGAGATATAGTCATTGAATAATAAATGATCATTATTTTGAATAATAATAATAATTTTTCACAAATTAAACAATTAAAATAAACATTATTTGAGAATAATTGTTCTTTGTTTGATAAAATGTATAGTTGTGAGATTATATATATACCAAACATTAGTATATATACATTTGTATGTGAAATATGTATATGGGTATTATTCAAATGGGCTTATTAATTAAAATAAACCATAAATCTAACCATCTATTTAGCTAATTGATCAGGCTTAGGCCCTAAGAAAGGGAATTAGGGTTAAGTAACTTTGATTATAAATAGAGGCTTAATGGTGAAATTTAGGGCCACAAAAATATCCCTGTCACTTATTGAGATTAATCACAAAACCGTAAACACAACAATTCTCTGTGTTCCCGCCCCCCGCCACCCCCATTATGTGACCCCTTCACCCACCTCTGTGTGTCAGTGCCGCCAGCTATCTCAACGCCGCTGCCACCGGTCAGCTGTTGCCGTGTCGGATATTAAGAATCGACCGACACCGGTTTTGTGTGGTTTGTCACAGCCAATGAGGTATAAACATGCACATGTGTCATACGTTAGTTGGTTTATGGATTAGTTAACTAATGAGGCGAATACATATGCATCAGTGAATTATTGTTGTTGAATGTTTATAAAAGTTCTGCAAATGTGTTATTGGAGTTTTCTCAAAAAAATATATAAGAAGGCCAACCCACATTGATATTGATTGGGTAATTTAAACCAAGCACAGGTTTCCCACAATGCTATGAAACTATATGCATTGGGGTTGGAAAAACTACCTAGTTACATGGAAATGTCAATATACACAAGGTAATATTTTGGCGTAGCAGACTCTAACATTAATGACATCAACGTGTTCGATCAATCTCCACTATTCAACCTAGTCTTAGAGGGCAATGTGTCTAACTACAAGTTTATAGTTAATGAGATACAATACACAAAAGGGTACTATAGTGAATATATCTTGAACGAGTGATACTAGTAAAGAGTTCTTCGTGTCCACAAAACCCAAAGATGGTGGAATTTAAGCTTCAATGGGAATTTGCAAGAAACGATGTTGAGAGAGCCTTCAGTGTCCTCCAAGCTCGGTGGCAAACTTTATAAGGTATAGCAAGAGCTTGGAGCTTGAAAGTAATAAGCGATATAGTTTATGTGTGTATTATGCTGCATAATATGATGATAGTCAAAGGTTATATCATACCTAATTGATCGGATAATGATAATGAGGAGGAAGAACCACCCACTTACGAACATGGAGTCCGAAGAGAATTTCAAATTCATTTGGAAATACCTAATTGATCGGATAATGATAACGAGGAGGAAGAACCACCCACTTATGAACATGGAGTCCCAAGAGAATTTCAAATTCAATTGGAAATGTTCAAAAGTTTATGTGATAGTGAAGTTCACACTTATTGTCAAGATCACACTTATTGTCAAAGAGGTTTGGTATAGAAAATTTGAAGGCTATAAAATATTTGTTTTGGTCTCTAAACTCAAAGCCCAAAAAGGCCTCTGAGGAAGTTGAATCATGCCCAAGGAAACTTATTGATCAAAACTAAAAGTTAAAGTTTAGAATTGGGCAAAGTTCAAAAAGATTTAGCTAAATACCATGGAAATGAGGAGCTTAGGTGTGAAGAAGATTACTACTTAAATGCCTATAAATCTGCTTTATTGGATGAAGAATCACTTCTCAAGCAAAGGGCTAAAGTAGATCGGCTAAAATATGGAGAAAAAAAATTAAAATTCTTCTATAAAACTAAGTAACCAACTTTATCACATAATCTCCTAAATTTCTGACGAGGGAGGCAATTGTATCATGATTAGAGGGTTGGAGTGGGGAATTTGTTGAACACTTTGCGTGGCTTATTAATTGGTAAAAAAAAAAACAGGTGGTTCTGTTTATTGAGGATCCTGACAACTTATTCTATAACAAGATACCTGAACATGAAACTGTCCATATGATTAGGCTACTAATTAAAGAGGAGATAAAAACAACTATGTTTCAAATAGATGATAATAAAGCTCCAGAAAGACCCTAATGTCTATACTGTCAAGTTTTTCAAAGCATCCTAGAATATTATTGTTGACGATGTTTGTGATGCAATTCAAGTCTTCTTTTCTAATGGCAAGCTCTTGAAGGATGTAGACTCTACTATTACCTCCCTTATCCCTTAAAACAATTGTCCTAATTTTGTTAATTAACTTAGACCCATTGCTTGATGTAATGTTCTGTAAAAGTACATTAGCTAAAATGTTACACAATAGGACTAAAGGGAATTTGGGTGGTAGTTAGTGAAACACAAAGTTTTCATAATTAGGATATTAATTAGCGATAAGATTACTCTAACCCAAGAGCTGTTCAGGGATTATCATAGAAACAGGGGAATTCCTATTAAATTTGACATTGAAAAAGCATATGATTATATTGCTCATAGTTTTCTTAAATCTTGCTTGGTTAAACTTCTCTGTCGTCAGAAAATGGTTGATTGGGGAATGACTTGTCCGACATCTGCATGATATTCTGTTAATGTTAATGGTATAATATTGGTATGAGAATTTTCTTATGTTCTCATTGGTCTAGAACATATATTTAAATACAAGGGTTGCCATAATTTAGGCTACAAATCAGGAGGATATATACAACCAAATATATGATAGAATAATCAAATCCTTACTCATCCTCAAGTTGGAGCATGAAGATCTCGAATGCCCAGTTTGTCAAGTAAGTGGCGCAGTTGTGTTAGCCTAATAGCTTGGTAAAAAGATCTGCAATGTTTTCCTTTGTGACAACGTTCATAGGTTGTACCTCACAAGACTAAACTCTTTCCCTAACAAAGTGGCAATCTATTTCAACATGTTTCGTTCTTTCATAAAAAAACATGATTATTGGTTATGTGACAGGCTTCTTGGTTATCACAAAATAGTGGAGTAGGGCTTGTGATCGTTACATCAAGTTCCTTCAATAACCATCTTATCCATAAAAGTTCATTCACCAATAGGGCCATGGCTCTATAATCGGCTTCTACCGATAAGCGCGAAACAAATGACTGCTTTTACGATTTCCATGAGATGGGCAAAAAGATCAAGTAGCCCATTCGAGGGTTCCTTGTAAACGTGCAACCCAACCAATCCGAGTCACAATAGAAAGTGAGATTCATTCCTCCCTTTCTGCAAAAAAGAATTCCTTGACCCGATGTAGCTTCAAGGTAATGAATAACTCTATTTGTTGCTTCCACGTGACTCCACCTTGGATTAGTAGCAAACTGACTCAAGACATTAACATCATAGGTTATTTCGGGTCTTGTTGCTTGTAAATAAAGCATTCTTCCAGTGAGTCTCCAATACCGATTTACTTCTACCCATTGTTACTTTTCTCGTTTGTTAAGCTTAGAGTTTTGCTCCATTAGAAATGTGTTGTGATTTCCCATATAGTTTTAGCATTTTCAAAACTTATTAAAGCCAGAAACACATCGGAAGTATTAATCAAAATCAAGACGGGTACTACAAGAAAATAAAGCTAATGCAACTCTAGTAACGGGTTTGATGGGTTTGTCGGGTAATAACCGTTAGTTGCTCTCCCTTAATTTTAGGTATTCCTACATTAATCCTACCATTTATTTTATTATAAAAAATATTATTTAAATGCCAAATATCACCGAACCAATAATGGAAGTTTCTTACTATTTACAAATCAACTTTCTATTCCTTTTTGTCGTTTTCATTGAATTCCGCAATGCATCTAAGGAGGTGTTTGGAATTGAGTTTGAAAATGACTTATTGTCTTTTTCAAAAAGCCGATAAGTGAAAAAAGTGTTTGACATGGATAAAAGTCCTTTTTGTTTTGGTTTTTTAATAAGTTTTAAAAAGTTGTTTTACAAAAGTCACAAATCTTGGTTGTTTAAAATTCCTTATGATTTTTTGAATATAAAATTATCTTTTTGGTCATTTTACAAAAATAAGCTAAGGCAAACACTTTTTAAAAAACAACTTATTGACTTATTAGCTTTTTTCATCATAAAAGCTAATTCAAACACTTTTTTAAAAAATCCTTTTAGAAAACTTATAAGTCAATAATCACTTTTAACAAAAAGTACTTTTAGAGTTAAATAAACAATCCTAAACACCCTCTAAGTTTTAACAAAAGTTACAAATTTCAATAAAATTTGCAACCTTTGAAGAAAAAGGTTGCAATTTTTAGTAAAATTCGCAACTTTTAACTAAAAAAGTTGCAATTTCAATAACTTTTTGCTAACTTTTAATGAAAAAGTTTGCATTAGATCTTTTAATGCAATCTTTATATACCAGCATATCATATCGCTTCACGTGGCAAATCTCTAGGCTAATTAGTCGACACCTTCAGTCGGCTAAGGCCACGTCACACCAACGGCTATTTCAGCCGACCCATCTAGGCTTAGCCCGTAGATTCTTCATCGGCTTCAACTCTTTATCTGTCTGTATTTAGCCTACTGCTTAGCTCACTATTGAGTAAATGACCAGCTTAGGTGGCTATCTTTAGCCCGCACCATTTTTTTTGCTATTGAGTCACTTTCTCTTAAATTATATTTGGCTAGCTAAATTTCTCTCCAATTTTTTTTCAAGGTTTTGAATATTTTTTTTGCAAATTTCTGTAAACGTTGTAATTTTACCGTTGGCAAATGAGATTTTTCTTAACGGGGCTATTGAATACATTTTTTTTGTGTAAGACAGGGTATAACCTTACTTACCAGTATTACTTACTTTGATTTAATATCTTTGTTTTCTGAAGGGCATGTGATCTTAAAAATATTACAAAATTATCATACAAATTGTCTACATTTACCGATCCGATTGATATATACGATGACAAGGATATTTCTTTTTTTTTGGAAGTTGAAAAGAAACCCGCTTGAAATATATAAGTTGAATGTTATCCAACAAGAGGGTGTTGGTTCATCAAACCAAGAACCCGTTTCTAATGCTTCGTCTAGCCAGATACCTATTTCAGTTAGTTCGAGCAGGATACCCGGTTCATGTTTACCTAGTTCTCAACCTAAAAGAAAAGAACATCTTTATTTTGATTTAAAAATCTCTCTTAATAATTCTTACATACATCCATTCCTTTTTCTGAGTATACTCATGGTCACTTAGAAGACTATAAAGTTCAACAAAGTTCAATGGAGATGAACGGGAAAGTATTGTGGATTTTAGGCCATTGTATTCCTCACGCAACCCGGTGATGACAAAGAGAACAAGATCTTTGTCTTTGACATGTGCTCCAATGTTATGAAGTGCAGTTGCATATTATTGAGTATGACAAAGCTAGGTGAGGGAAGTTTCATATCCTTTCATTTGAAGCTTAAGAAGTTGTGTCTTATGCATGAACTCCCTAGAAGAAGTGTGAGGAGCATAAACCCGTTCAAGGGAAAGACATAGTTCATAGGCTTTTGTGCTTGAACATGAGAGAATGATGCTTAAGAGATTGTTGAAATGATGATCATTGTACATGGGCATCTATGTGGAGCCATGTGGTATAGTTAGGGTTGGTTGTAAAAGTCGAGGTGTCATTAGAAGATGTTGCAATTAAGTGTTCAGGACACAAAATTGAGTCGTCAACATATCCAAAGAGGTTTTGTTAATGAGGAAAGGCACAGGCATGGTTGTTTCCAGTAGTCATAGTCCGTGGGTGATAGAGTGAAAGCAAACTTGTGAGAGTTGTGTGAAACTTTCTTTTGTGGTGAGATGATGGTGATTCTGGCCATTGTAAAATTTTGCGAAACAGACTGTACTTGCGATTGGCTATACTTACGATTGATGGTTCTTGCGATTGTAAGAAAATTAGGGTTACCTGGTATGTGAAGCGGCAGCTGATCCGTGTAGCGGCAGCTAGAGCAGAATTGGCGATGAGTCACAAAAGAAAGGCCAAAAATGATGATTAATTCGCGAAACAGGTGGAAGACTTGAAAAATGACGAAGCTTTGCATACTCTGGTTGTGATCGGTGGCTATGGTGGAGCCAAGGTGGCTCTGATACCAAGTAAAACACCTTAACTGTGTGTAATTGTAAATTGTATTGAAATGTTTAAGAAATTAGGTTACGAGAGCAGGTTATATACTTTAACCATATTTACACAAACTACCTTCTATTATCTATAATTACAATTGATCTAATAAGCAAGATCTTAAAGAAGTAAAGTATAACATCTTAATAAACGCCACCATCATTAACTTTTATTTTCGGGAGCATAATATCACACTCATTGGAATAACTTTGATTTGTTGCACAATACTACTGAAAGGTTTATGTAGAAATGGTCTTTTAGCTTATGTAGTACCCAGACGAAGTTCTCCTCATGTTCTTTAGATATAAACGTATGCGCAATATAGAACGTCTTGTCAGTGGAGGTCACACCAACTATCTGTAGAAATGGCATGTTGTACATGTTCGTTTTGAACGTGGTGTCTATTAACAACACATGCGGGAATGAACGCCATACATTTTACGACGTCTTTTCGATAAAGGAACTATCTTCCACGAAATTAGAGGATTTATTTTCACGACTGTAAAAAATATAACCATCAGACTTTAGCAGGATGAAAAAACCTGCGTTGGAGATTCCCCGACCCTCTTTTCATTGTGTATCTTTCGGCGCTCGTTATCTAAGGTTCTAAGACTGGACTTGTTGTCGGGGTTCAGTTGCTTCAACGTTGAAAGTATTATATGTGGCTCAATGGTTTGATTTGTCATGTGCTTAACAAAACGGCACTCCTCATTTGTTAGTCTCATTGCAAATGCATGCCCCTCTAAATGTGCATCGGCTTCATGGTTAAGTTGGTCATTAGTCACCTCTAACTTCCAGCCACCACACTATATCTTGTAATTCCCTTTCAATGAAAATTCACAACCTGTTGTTTTCATCCCGAAACATCTAACTTTGGCTCTTGGCTTGTACTCACCACCACGATCACATCTAAGCCATATCTTGATGACTTTCTTGCCCGCAATTTTCTTCGTTCGTTGGGTGACTAAGACGTAACCATTCTCACTTTCTCGTTGTACAACCCAATCCACAACATCGTAATACGAGAAAGTCTAAAACAATAGTATAGTTACTCTTACATAAAGATAACGAAAAATGACTTAATAAAATATTATACCTTATCGGTTAAATACAATCACATCTAATTAGAAGATTCAGCAAGCATCACGTTGTTATTTAGTGCCGATGTTGTAAGAATATTCACCACCCACATTATAAGAATATTCAACAACCATATTATAAGAATAATCTCCAGCAATATTGTCAGAATACTCACCACCTATATTATAAGAATATTCCCCATTGAATATATTGTTGCTATCCTAGAACGACAACACTAACTATTTTATACTGAATTGAATTAATGAAATAATGAATGAAGAAAATGAATAAACATATAACGGATTATAAATATGTTTTTAAGTAATCTTATGTCATGTCAAATAATCTCCACGTATATCGAGGTATCTTTTATCTCGTCAAATAATCAGCACATATTACGAGGAATCTTGCGTCAAGTCAAATAATTCACACGCTTATCAAGGAATCTGATATCACATCAAATAATATGCACGAATATCAATGCATCTTATATAGTATCAAATAATATGCACGCATGTCGAGACATATTTAATAATCGTCCAAAATGGTTATTTTATTAAAAACAATTACCCTATATGAGTTGTATAGATGAATACGTCTCTTACTGGTAACCTATACGACGCGTATAGGTTTATATAAGTCGTATATAATGAACATGAATGACTGATTAGACGTGCCACGGGTTTGTCATTTTAAAAAGTACCTATACGACTCGTATAGGTCTATACGAGTCGTATAGAGGGTGTCAAATGAACAGTTTTGGTGTACCAATGATAACACCCCTTATTTATTGGAAAATTACCATAATAGACATTTAACCAAACAGTTTACCACAATATACGTTGACTTTCAGCCTTGAAATCCTTAGACGTTGGGTCACACCCGCCGGTTAATCCTCGCCTTAGCTGGTGCTCAAATCAATAAACTAAAACACATAACAACCTATCATATCGCTCCACATGGCAAATCTCTAGGCTAATTAGTTGGCACCTTCAGCCAGCTGAGGCCGCGTCACACCAACGACTATTTCAGCCCATCTAGGCTTAGCCCGCAGATTCTTCATCGGCTTCAACTCTTTAGCCGGCTACACTTAGCATGCGGCTTAGCTCCCTATTGAGTAAATGGCTAGCTTATGTGGTTGTTTTTAGCCTCCGCGTCATTTTTTTCTATTGTGTTTTGTTAACTCTTTTTTTTTCTCACTTTCTCTTCATTTTTTATATCTTTCCTGGCTAACTTTCTCTCCAATTTGTTTTCAAGGTTTTAAATTTTTTCTAAAAATGTCTATGAACATTGAAAATTTTATTGTTGGCAAATGAGATTTTGTTAATGGGGCTATTAAATACGGCTTTTTTATTGTGTACGACATGGTATAACCTTACTTAACAATATTACTTACTTTGATTTAATATCTTTATTTTGTGAAGGGCATGTGGTCCAGTGGCGGATCCAGGAAAAAACTTTATCGGTATCAAAAGTTTCGTTCAGGAGTATCGGGAAACATATAAACGGTAAAAAAAAATCCACTACGCGTCGAAAATTTTCCACTACGCGTCGAAAGTTGAGGGGTACCGGTACCCCTGGGTATAAGGTATATCCGCCGCTGATGTGGTCTTATAAAAATGCAGATGAACCGGGTATCCTCCTCGAACCAACTGAAACAGGTATCCGGCTAGACGAACCATTAGAAACGGGTTTTTGGTTTGATAAACCAACACCCTATTCTTGGATAACATAACTTATTTATTTTGATTTAAATTTCTGCATGGATACTTCTGACTTACATGCAATTCTTTCTTCGGAGTATACGTTTCTAGGAAGTAATCTCTTCTCGAATCGGAAGTCAACTGAACCAACACCCGAACCATTTCCCGATCCATTTCCCGATCCAATTCCTGATCCAACCCCGATCTAAATAAAGACGAACCACATCAAAAAGTAAGAATACTAACAGAGCCTCTTTCCACGTGAAACACATCACTTAAAGGCATCTACTGCACCCAACAACACACAGAGGCTTAGAGCATCTCATTTAAGTCTTTGATGACAAGACTTCACACTTTCACACTGCGCCTCACGTGACTCTATATTCACAGTAAACTTACACCTCAAAGATGAAATAGTGTTCCGTAACTTAAAAAATAACTTTGTTTCATTCTCTTTTTTCATCATATCACATAAATCAAATTATATCTTTTTTTATAAATTATTTTCTACATTATTTTCACCGTTGAAATTACCTTTTAAAAACTTTATATATGTTTTTTTCTAAAATTTGCTCAAAATAGTTTGAATAAATGTGATAAAGGAAAAATAAAGTAATGCTTAAAAAAAGATAAAAACTTTTATCACATAGCATTTGAAAGAGGTATTATGTGACATTTGGTAGGGATGGTAACACGAACTAAATAGACCATTTATTTTGTTAGTAAATTAGTTTTAAAAAGTTTAGTTGGTATGGCATGGTTTTACAGATACCTGGTCCGGTTACCAAAACATAGAGCGTGAACAATTTCTTTTTTCTTTACTCTTGGGTAATAAAATAATGGGTCATTTACATATATCCTCTTTCTAAGTTTATTTATTACATATTTACCCAACCCCTAATTTTAATTACATATTTTCCCTTCCTAAATCTTATATATTACATATTTACCCAATCCATTTAAAATAACTTATTAAATTACTATATTACCCTTAATGAACCAATTAAAGTACTATTTACATATATTCCTTTTCCTAAATATAGCAATTTACATATAAGGGTAAATAGGTAATTGTGTAAGAATTAGATAAATATGTAATTGATTTTTATGGTTGGGTATATATGTTATTAAGGAGGTTAAGAGGAGAAAATACGTAAAAAAACTCTAAAATAATTTATTAATACCGTTTTTTTTTTGTTTTTATATTTTCTAATTTTCTAATATATTGAGTAATATTAATAAATCAATGTGTAAAGTCGATACCATACGAGTAATTAGTAATAAAGCACATGAGGAGTATGAAATATTGTTTTACAATTAAGTATTATCTCAAATATTTGGCTTCTTTACATTGGAACCCCATTTACTAGACTCAACTAGACAAGTTTCTATAGCCATATGTCATATTGGGTCTTCTCGAAAGCAAATTGGTTAAATAATTTTGAACTTATAGACCAAAACGCTACCGGCTAGAACAGAAATAAACAGACAAAAAGTACAAGAACTAAAAAGTTTTTTTTTACGACAAATGTTACATTTACACTCTACTTTAAACAAATAATCTAAATCTAAACTACAACATTGCCTATGTTTAAACCTACCACCTCCCATCTAAAAAACATATGACTCTATCAAGTATGCTAGCCCCTCTAAAAGACATGTTCCTCTAAGAGACATGTGTGTCAAACCATCTCATTATCTTAAATATTTGGCTTCTTTACACTTGAAGCCCCGTTTAGTACTAGTACAAGAAAAGTGAGCTTTAATGACACACCAACAATGACAAACAGAGTTTTTATGACGTGCAAAAGTGTATCATCGTTCGTGTGTTCATAAAAAAAACATGGGATACACTCAATTAGGCACAAGTTTCTATAGTCGTATGCCATATTCAGGTCTTCTCGAAAATAAATTGATTAAATAACTTTGAACTTATAGACCAAAACGCTACGGATCTAGAAAAGAAAAGTAGAAGAATTAAAGAGTTTTTTTAACGAGATATGTTAGTCATACTGTACTTCACACAAATAATTTTCAACTACTTCATTGTCTGTGTTTAAACATGTGACATTTCCTCTAATAGGCATGGGCCTTCACCAGGTAGACTAGCCCCATTTGATCGGGAGATAGAATTCCAGATAGACTTAATGCTAAGAGCCTTGCTCATCGCTGAAACACCATACCGATATGGTCCATCAGAGATGAAAGAGTTGATAACTCAGCTACAAGAACCTCTAGATAAAAGATTACTCAAACCGAGCATCTCACTTTATGGTGCCCCAGTACTGTTTGTAAAAAAAGATGGTAGCATGCGGATGTGCAGAGAAGAGGATGTACCAAAGACAGCTTTTCGATCGCGATATGGATACTACGAGTTCCTCGTAAGGTCTTTCGAATTGACGAATGCCCTGGCGGCATTCATGAACATAGTTAATAGAGTATGTCATCCAATGTTTGACCGTTCTGTTATAGGGTTTATAGATGAAATTCTGGTCTACTGAATGTCACACCCTCACCGCGTGCAGAATCCGCGGCACGTGACCTCATGATTTTATTAAAGAACCATTGGAATAAAGAAATTTAGTATTAATTGAATAATTGAATTTACAATGTTAAATCCATATAAAACAAATAAACAGTTGTTCATTCAAAAATAAATGACTAAGTTCTAATATTGATATCTAGGCCATCCTATGTCATCTTGAATCCTGATCATAAATCTTGATTGCCTGAAACATGTAAAAAAAATGGGTTAGCTAAAAGTTGGTGAGAGACATAGGTTTAGATAAAAATATAATAAAAGATTTTATACAATTCATTAACAAGATTCAAATAAACACATTATCAAGCAAGCACGTATGTAGATAATAAAATTAATCAAAGAATAACAATGTGGCACAACCCCATGGTTATCCTAGATAGATGGCATAATCCTCAAGATTACCCATAAAGTTTATAGTTCCCTCGTGTTTAAACAAGAATACGTCAAACCCCGAGTTGTCCAAAAGTTTATTTCTTTCTTGTGTTTGAACAAGAATATGTCAAACCCCGAGTAGTTCAAGTTTATAGCTTCCTCGTGTTTGAACAAGAATATGTTAAAACCCCAAGTAGTTCAATGTTTGTGAAAGATTATAATTATCATGTTGTACGTGTTAATAATAAGTTTAGTTGAACGTCTTGTTATGTTTGAATTGTATTTGATAGAAAACGTGTTTTTGATATGTTTACATGTGCCACCCCAAAATAATTGAAGGAAAAGTAGGGGCTATGTTCTCACCTTGAGAGTTTGATGAAGACTGATGATTACTTGAGAGTTGATGCCCTAACGATTCAAGAGAGTAATGATTAGAATTTATCTAGGGTTAGATTGCAAGTTTTGAAAGTTGAGGGTTCATTTGATAATAATAAATGTATAGGGACTAAAAGTGTAAATATAAAACTTTGATGGACCGATAGATAACATATGATAGTAGAAAAGTTATAAATGGAAAATAATAGAAGTTTGATTATAATTATGATTCTAGATTAGGGTTTATAGGTTAATAGTTAGAAATATTTAGTTTCCATAAATATTAAATTTGGCAGATTTGGTGTTGTTGAGAAAACGAATTTTTAAAAATATCAAACGGATTCAAAACGACATGAAATTTGATATGGACCTATTTTGGACTGTAAACTACAACTTTCATGAAGAGACATTGTTTTGGTTCGGATTTTAATATGGTGAAAAACGTGATGCAAAACATAAGGTCTAGATCTGTGCACCGGTTTTGTTTTGGCTATTGTGAAGCCATACGAAAGAGTTAGAGGGTCTATTTGGCATGGTTGGACAGAGGATTCGACGAACATAATTGTGGAATCTGAGTTTGACTAAAAAAAAAAATACTTTGTTATGATAAATATATAGGCTAAGGAAGTCGACCTTTGTTTCTGTCCAGAAAATCAGACTTGGCCTTTGATTTTGTTTTTTAGATTTGAATGACTTATACTTATCAAAAAATTGCACGGTCAGATTCTTTGGAAAGTAGACTCTTTAAATTATATTTTAACTCATAAAACATGATTTTGGTTTAGTTATGACCGATATATGATCGGTTAAAGTTGGAGAATAAAACTTAAAGGAAATCGAACTAGTTGGAAACTTACTTGGAGATTTGCGAATCTAGGAGAGGGAAGAGAGGGTTGTTGAGACTTCTAGGCTCCAAAGAGGGCTTCAAGGCTGATTTTTTTGGTGTGGAGAATGAGAAAGAGAGGCCATGTATTTATAGTTGGAGAATCAGGGTTTTATTTTAAGAAAAGATATGACTTGGAGTGAGGAACAAGACAAGGGACTTCTAGGAAGGTTCTAGACAAGGGTTTGGTCTTCCTTGGCCTCTTTCTGCCGTAAACAACAAAAGGATGGGGTCTTGGGTCGCAAACATTGGGTTGGGTTGGGTTATGGGTTGGTTTTGTTCCTTGATTGGCCCATTAAGCTTACATATGCGTAAATTGATATTTCTAATCGTTTTTCGCAATTCTTTTCTTCACAAAAGTTGTTAATTATCACAAAATGGTTCTAAAGAGTATATGTATGCATGTCTTAAGTTAAGTTATACAAGTTTAGTTAACGGTTGTCGTTTGATCGAAACGAGTCGTTAGTAGAGGCTTCGTGGCATAAAAGGCCTAACTCATGAAACCATGAGTCGTGTATAGTGTTTTTACATGTTTTCAGATATGATAACTTTGTTTTGTGTTATTGGACTCTCTCTTGATCGTTATCGGGCTTTGGTTGGCACATTGGGCCCATATATGTCCCAATAATGAAATTGGGCCTTTTTTTACTATGAAATGTATTGTTCTATGGTCTACCAAGTATCAATTGACTATGACGGCGTCATGTTAAATAAGGTTTAATGGGCCGGGTACCTGATATGTCTGGCCCGATAAGGCACAATGTTACATTGAAAGAGCTTGCATGTCACCTCAGAGAGGTATTAGAATCGTTGAAGAAAGAAACAGTGTACGCAATGTTTTCGAACTGTGTGTTTTGGCTTCAAGAAGTTCAAATTTTGGGTCACATAATCAACCCAAGTGGAATCATGATGGATCCCGCTAAGATTGAACTGATGATATATTGGAAGTCACCAAAGACTCTAATCGAGATTCAAATTTTTTTTGGATTAGCAGGTACCTATAGAAGGTTAACCTAGGACTTCCCAAAGTTAGCCTCGCTATTGACCAAATTAATCGGTAAGGAAGAAAAGTTGGTATGGGTCTTGTTCAGGATAATGCCTTCGAGGAACTAATAAAGAGATTAACACAAGCATCGATATTTTCCTTACCCAAGGGTGATGAAGACTTGGTGGTGCATTTTGACACCCCGTACCAAGGGTTGGGGTGTGTAGTTATGCTCCGAGGAAAGGCGATAACATATGCTTCTCGATAGCTAAAGATCCACGTAGTTAATTATCTGACTGATGACGTAGAGCTCGCTTTTGTAGTGTTTGTGTTAAAGATTTGGAGGCACTATCTCTACAGGCTTAAGTGTACTATTTACTCAGATCACAATAGGCTAAAGTATTTCTTAGAACAAAAGGATCTGAATATGAGACAGAAACAATGGTTAAAGCTGATAAACGATTATGACTGTGAAATCTTACACTATACGGGAAAAGCGAATGTGGTAGTTGCCTGAGTTGACAGGAGAGACAAGCTCCTATCTGGGTGAAAGGGAGTCAGTTGTTACTAACATCAGACTTCATGGCACATATAGAGAAAGCCCAAACCAAGGCCTTAAAGGAAGGGAATGTAAAGAAAGAAAGAAAGAATGGTAAGACAACAAGTGAAACTAGATTACACCACCCATGGGGTGAGAACCAGGTTCGACAAATGGTGGATACCTGTCGTACGCAGAATCATTACAAAAGTTTTGGATGAAGCACACAAGTCTCTATACTCAATCCACTGAGCACCAAAAAGATGTATGAATACCTAAAATAATATTATTGGTGGGTCGGAATGAAATTTGACGTAATGAAGTACGCGACTAAGTGCCTGACTAGCTCAAAAATTAAAGCAAAACATCAAAATCCTTATGTTAGGATGTAGCCATTGGAAACACGTGAATCAAAATGGGACCGAATCACCATGGAATTCATAACTAAGCTACCCCACACAGCTAAGGGTTATGACAACATTTAGGTGATCGTGGACCACTAACGAAAAGTGCCCATTTTTTTCCTATTCAAAATTTACTTCTGAAAGATTAGACAAGATGTTCATCAAAGAGGTTGTGTAGCTCGACATGGGGTGCCTTTGTCAATTGTGTCGGATACGGACGCTCGGTCACATCAAGATTGTCACACCCCAGCCGGCGGCGGATTAAACGCCGGGGCTGACACGGTTGTTCAAAAGCTCATGATCATCTAATTAATGCGAAGATATTTATTAATCATATTAAATGATCCGTTACAAGAATAATGAAAACACAAGATTTAACATAACATAAGTTCCAGTTTATTTTCTAGGTCCAAGTCCTACGTGAGCAGCAAGAGCCTTAAGCAGGAGCACCTGAAACATGCGAGTAAAAGTCAACTACAAGTAGTTGGTGAGCAACATAGGTTTTGACACCAATACCAAAGTTTAGATAAAGTTTACGATTCAAAAGATTCTAATACAGATCTAAAGCATATCTAATAACACATAAGGCTCCAAGCGTACAGTTCAACCCTGGTAAATGAAATATAGCTGCCACAATCCCACGGATTGCCGTTTTGATAAAAGGGTTAGATAACACCCGAAGTTTTATAGTTCACATGGGGAGATACACCCATGACAATAGTTCACATCCAACATGGGGAGATACACCCATGATGATGGTTCACACCAACAACAACCCGCCAAGGTTATGTGGTAAGTTTAGTTTAGTTTCGGTTTCCCCTATAAATGATCATGTTAGGTACTGTCTTAGGCTTGCAACACAAGTTAATGAACGTACTGGCATGCATTCATGCAATGGTCACCAAATAGTTAAAGATATAAAGCATGTAGATCATAGCAAAGAATAAAGCTAATGAATCATGTAGATAAGATAGTTTAAAGCATGTTTCACCCCAAAAACAAAAGCAGTAAAAAGGGGCTATGAATACTCACTTGAATGATGAGTTAACGCTGACTGAGTTTGATAAGTTGGATGGATATTGTGAGGAGTACTCACAACAAACCTACAAGATAGATTTGGATTCTATGATTGAGATATGTTGTACTAGATAATAAGGTTTGGGGTTTGAAGATAAGTTTGTATAAGTTTTGGAATTTAGAAGATTGTTTAAGGTTGCCATTATATGTATAATAGTTGAGATGACACAATTTATATATTTTTGATTAAAGTATTTATAATTAAGTTGATAAACAATAATTAGATAACCCTACCAAGAATTTATAGAATAATTAGGTTTTAAATGAATGAAAGAGTTTTTGTATAATTATTTATTTAAAAATAATTATTTAATTATTTAAATAATTGTCCTTTGTCAAATAATTATTTTTTATGTTTAAAAGATTTTAATAACGCTTAATAATAAACATTTTTAATTTATAGGGTTGATTAATAAGTTCGTCTAAGTAATATATTTATTTAGAAGTTTAAATAATACAAGGTTTCATGGACTCAAATAAAAAGAAGATTAATATAATTTTTGAAAAAAAAAAATGGATTTAATTGGATTTCTAAATATTTAGTTAATATATAAAAGCTTAAAAAGTAACCCAAAATAAATAAAAGTAATTTTATAAATTTTAGATTTTATTGTTTTATAGTTTTAGAATTTATATAAATTTATTTTGAATTTTTGGAATGTTTAAAATGTAAAAAGAATGGTTTAAAAAAAATAAAATAGGAAAAACCCCTTCCCTAGGCTCGAACCGGCGACTTAACCGGGCCGCGCACACACACACACTTTAACCGTTAGACCAGGGCATGATGCCTTGGTCTAAGCCGGTTTCGATTCTACTTAACCCGCAATCCCCGGCCTCCATCTTCTTCCCCAAACCACCCGAAACCCTAGCCGAGCAATTCGCTCAATCCGGCTAATAGCCGGCCTCGATTTCGTGGGGCTTTCACTCCCTGGGTTGGTATGATTCGATTGATATGATTATTACCTTAGTTAGTTGCGTAAATCGAGGGGTCGACTGAGCCACAAATCGCGGCGGTTCCTTTGACTGATCTGAGCTCCGGCGGTGTTTAACGATGGTTCTAAGGTTGTAGGGAGTCTGTAGTGTGTATCGACGACGTGTTAGAGTCGCTATTTATAGCCAATTCATTCGGAAATGAATCGATTGAGTCGCCGATAATCAAGAAGCTACGGTTATGGGTTTAGCCATTGATAAGCTCATAATGGTTCGATTAAAGACAGGGAGATGGGTCGATTGGGTCTCGCGAACACAATGCCGGTTTCGATTTCGATTGACATTACCTCAGTCGTGAGATCGATTTCTTGGCTCCAAAACCGGCTTCCGCCAGAGTCGAACCCGGGATCGGTTTTGAGCAAAGGGAGAATTAGAAATCAACAGAACAAGTCCCTGAGGTTTTAAATGTTTTCATTTCCAGCATTAAGTTAGTTTTAGGTTAGATTTAAAGCTTCAGAATTTACAAATTAGGTCCTTAGACTTTCAGGTTTTATTATTTTATGTAAGAAGTTAGGTTTTTTTTTATTTAAGTTTGAGTTTCAAGGTTTTATAAAATAAATCCCTAAGTTTTTATAAAGTTTAATTAGACTTGAAAATTTATAAATATTTAAAATTCATATAAGTTATTTAAAAGTAATAAATTTATTTTAAATTATAACTTCACATTAATTATTTAAATTTTTAAATTGTAAATTCTTATTTTTCTCAAATGAATTTATTACTTAATAATTATACTTTAATATTTTTATAATAAGTTTGTATTATCATAACTATAAATGTATATGTTTATTTATTAAGATAATAATAAATTAATTCATGAAATTAAATATGAGTATATAAAAGAATTCAAGAAATTTATTGAACGGTATAAATGTATTCCCAACATTAAATAAGTTACAACGCCGGACAAGTTAAGATAAGGTCGGAAATTCCTCGGGGATTACAAAGATTGTGGAAGAAGTTGTATGAGGCTATGATGTGACAATCCGGACTTTCCAGGTTAACTCCGTTAACCAAATCCAGTTAAAACCTAATCTACTTAACCCTATCTCTAACCCCAGGGACTATTTCTGTCACAAATCCAATCAATTATGTTGAAACTCAATTTGTTGACTTTTACAAGTCAAAACAAAACGTTCTTGGATTCCATTTCGAATCCTTAACCGAAATATGTCGGAACCATAACTGAAAAATGTACATTAAACATCATAAACGATCATTATTGGTACATTAACATGGCTGTTAATTCGAATTAAACCCAATTATGGGTATTCAAGATATAACCGTCGAACTCACGACCATGACCATCAAATCCAAGCAAACCCGATAATCATTTCACAATCAAAACATCTGCGCAACTTGTTCGAACCTCTGTCAAGCATTTGAGTACATCAATTCCACCAGAGAGACAGTCGGGATCACCGGAGACCAAGCTCGCGCAAGCCGGAGTCCATCTTAGTCGAACTCAACCAATTCAACATCAATTCTGGTAACTAATCACATCCTTAACTTCGTTTTTATCCATAGATTGAAAGCCCTATGATAATTGAGGCTTAAAACATCGATCCGACCAAGAACAAAATCTAGGGTTCTTAACGTATACGGTTTAATCGATCATCACCATAGACTCTGTTTAAATGCAATTAAAACTTACCACTAGCTTTGCAATACCATGTGTGATGATAACCCTATGTTAATTGCAACAAACAACATCGAATAGAAAGAAATCCGTAAACTAGGGTTCGTGTATAAAACGTTTTGGGGCTTTTTATCTTAAACACAATATCAATCAAATTAAACCACATGAATAGATACGCAATCCCTCATTCATTAAAAGCCCCATGATTTCAACTGAAAACATTATCGAATTCGATCAAATTGAAATGTGTTCTTGAAACTAGGGTTCGGATTTTCAAAAAGGAAATTAACGAACTTAAACTCGTTGTTTTTACAATTAACTTCACCCTCAGATTTGAAAAACCTCAACAATCAAAACCCATATGCTATTGCATCCTTTCAGAATCGAAATCGATGGAATCGGGGAGATTCTTGATTCGGTTCATGCAAGGAGGAAGAACACGAGGGGTTTTTTGATTAAAACCACTCTGAACCAGATTAACATCGCGATGGCCTAGCGGCCGAGCTGGTTAAAGTCTTGAGCATACACACAGGAGACCCGGGTTCAAAAACTTAAACTCGTTGTTTTTACAATTAACTTCACCCTCAGATTTGAAAAACCTCAACAATCAAAACCCATATGCTATTGCATCCTTTCAGAATCGAAATCGATGGAATCGGGGAGATTCTTGATTCGGTTCATGCAAGGAGGAAGAACACGAGGGGTTTTTTGATTAAAACCACTCTGAACCAGATTAACATCGCGATGGCCTAGCGGCCGAGCTGGTTAAAGTCTTGAGCATACACACAGGAGACCCGGGTTCAAAACCGGTCTCCTGTGTTATTTTTTTAGGAGCTTTTTCTTGGATTAATTAATATAAAATCTTTTCCTTTATTGTTATAATAATATGTTTTGAACTCGGAAATCACCCGTAGGCTCGGGTTTGATTTTATAGCCTATTTTTAATGTTTCTCCACATTTAAAATAATATATTTATATTATTTTCAAACCATGACTCCGAATAAAATAATATATTTATATTATTTTCAACCCGTAACTCAAATTAAAAATAATATATTTATATATTATTTTCGACATGTTTATAAACATTGTGTATCGTTTCAAAAAAATAAATAATATATTTATCTATATTATTATCCACGTCGTTATGATCCGAATAAAATATTAGTTTTATTATTTTTGTCACATATTTAATTATCGTGTTATCTCTCTAACTTAAAAATAATATAATAATATTACTTTTCCTAGACCATTATTTAAAGGTGAAATCATGCGAATGTGTTCAATTATTAATATTATTCATAATTAGAAACTCTTGATTCGAAATACGTATATCTTAATTATTATATTAAGAAATCCTGATTCCCGTAGACAAGTCCGTCTACTCATTGATCCTAAGTATGTTTTAGGACGTTCAAATCTTCCTTGTCGTCGTCACATATCCCATTTTATCCCTAATAATTATGTTGTAATTCTAGGGCATTCGTGAGCCGTGTCGGGCTAACGCTTGAGATTTCAATCTCATACTTGTGTGATTACTTCCTACGCAATCAGGTGAGTTTTCACGGCCCCTTTTACTGTTTTAACTTGGGGGAGAAAACATGATTAAACAATTTTGGATTTTGTAATTCGTATGATATCAATGTTAAATGCTAAGCGTAACATGCTATCACAGAAAGTCCTCAACTAATATCAGACCGTTATTATGGATCTTAGCGAGGTAATATTTAGTAGTACTACTGGGTTTGACAAACCCCACCCGGGCTAGTCGCACTAGCACGATTGGAGGTCGAACGGGTGTAGATTTCCCTAAACACTTGCCATTTGTTGATGTTAGCAATGGCGGAAGGCAACCAAACACAAACAGTCAGCTTCGGTTACGAACGCTTAGAGTAACTTATACATTGTCTAGCTAGCAATAGGTGTGACTTACGTATGTGGATCCAGCAACACTCAAATAGTTTATTTACATACAAACCTGTGAACTCACCAACCTCGTGTTGACACTTTTTCTTACTTGTTTCTCAGGTCGCTTTGGCACAGGTTGCACACTTAGGACATGCATGGAGTCCTACTGTCATATCATTCATTTCAAACATTTTAAACACTGTTACTTATTTACATTAATTGACGCTTGTTGCGTGTAATTACTTTTGATTTCATTCTAACATTTACGCTTCCGCATTTAACTCTGCACTTTTATGTTATGGCATTTTAAGTCCCATATAGTGTCGTTTGATGAAACTAATGACTGAGATCCTGGTTTGTCACTTCCCAAAACGGTAAAACTCCATTAGTCGAAATTAGGGGTGTGACAGATTGGTATCAGGGCCGTTGGTTATAGAGAACTAGGATTGCATATTAGACTATAACCTTACACAAATTTGATGTCAATTCTTTCAATCCCTGTAAATCCGGGATTCAAACCCTCCCCAATCAATGTCTAAACCATTTGTGACCGTATGGAACTCGTAATCAACATTATTGAATGAGAATTCAAGATTTTTAATGTCACATTTAAGAATTCGGTTATGGATTTCAAAACCCACAAATCAAGCTTCTAATCCTTCAAATCTCGCTCAGTTATAACTGTAAAACGCGTTCTAATCACATACCTTTCGATACCTAATTCGTTTATAACTCGAGATCATCCGCAAGTCCAATTTTCCTTTTGTTTCCTTCTCTCTCGGTCCGAACGGCGCAGGAAGTGGGGGGAGGAGCCTCTCTAATCGACGACTGTGCAAGCCCCTCCTGGTCCGAATCGCTTGCTTCAGGTAAGCATTCCATCTTGACAAACAGTTCTTCCTACTGCTCTTTTTGTTAAAGTCGATTTAAGTTAGGGGGGGCTGATGCGTTACCTGGGTTTTAAGGAAGAAGAATCCATTGTGCCTTCGCGTTTTATAATTTGCATTTTGATGTTTTAATCAAAAACATACTTCAGCCCACTGGATAAAGCACATCAGTTTCTTAACTAAGGTTATGGGTTCGAACCCGGTTAACCCGACTTGTGTTTAAACATTTTTTATTTCTTGTTTACCCCACACACATATATGTATACATAAATATACAATTACACACATATAACTCTTATATTGGTTAAAACATCTACACATTCCCCTTAAGTTTGTACATATATATATATTATTTATAAACAACTAGTATTATGAACAATTCCCTTTATGGATATTTTTTTTTAGAATTTGCAATTAATATATTTTTTACTAAATAAACATACTTATACTTTTATAACTATGTTTAACTATTCTAATTATCACAAACGTTTAATGAACGGTATTTGAGCACTTCTATCTATACACGTGATTCATTTTGTTACTAATATATATATATATATATATATATATATTCTCAAACGTAACAAACATAATTACAAACTCGACTTTATTAACTAAATTATTTTTTTATATAAAGCTTAACGACTTGATTTATTTAAAAATGATTACTTTAACACATTATCTATTTGAAATGTTTAAAATTTGTAAACTATATTTTGGAATGAGATTGCTTTTATAAACCCGTTTCCTTGCAAAGAGTTATACAAATTTTCACACAATTTATTATAAACATTTAAAACACATTCCATACTTCTAATTAATAATTAATTATGACTTACTTGTTAATTAATATGAGCAATATATTTATAATTTGAATGTTAATTTAATTACTAATTAATTAAATCACTAATTTTAACATTATTCTTTTTTATGAAAAGCTAAATAAATAAAATATTTTATTTATTATAGTTAAAATTACTCAGCTAATTATTAATTAATTATTTGTTCCTTTATTGAATTGTGCATTTAAAAACAAGATGACACAAATTATTTACATACTTATTTACAAACAAATAAAATTATTTATTTATCCTTTCACTTATTACAACACCTTTATTTATCAAAGAGTTAAATAAATATGCAACTCAAAATGATGATTTTAAATTGAGGAAAGCCACACCAACCCCTTTGCTCATTATCACTCCTATTTCATTCTGTACAAATAATTAATACACGTATCCATCAACCTTAGGTTGGTCTTGTGATTAGCTAGAATTTTGTGCAACAAACGACATACGTGTGACTTTCAAGCTACTTATTGCAAGGTGAGTATTACATAGCCCTTTTTACCCTTTTACACTTTTTGGGGTGAAACATGAAATCTATACAGACAATTGCTTACATTTACATAAACTACACAAACACAAATCCTTTTTACATTCATGTAAGCAAATTTGAGTACTAGGTGTGTTAACTGTTTGTGTGCAATTTATGTGCAATCATTAACTATTCAAGCCGACGGTAAACAATGATAGATCTATTGAGTCTGACAAACCCACCCAGATTGGGGTGATTGTTACCGACAACACAATTTGCATGCTAGTTACAAAGGTTTGATTGTACTTTGGTTACACAATAGTTGCTCCCCATAAATGCCTTATTTTATCATGTTATGTAAGGATTTGTTTATTCACGTCTATATACTATCTATGTACCAACCTGTGTATGCTCACCAACTTTTTAGTTGACCTTATTTTATTCATGTTTCAGGTGCTAATGTGTGATTTGACCAAGGCTTGCTACACATAGGTTTTGGGACTTAGTTAATTTTAATTCAAAAACAATTTGTATTTCATTTATGTACTTTGGAATTGATCTATGTTTGTTTGAATGGAAATGGATTTAATATATTACAATTTAGTCAACCTTGAGCTCATGAACAATCTAAATGTCCCGCCCCGACGTGTTCCGCCGTCGGTTGGGGTGTGACACAAGAGTCATCATTCCAACTCCTTAAGCAGAAACTTTGCAGTGCACCCATCCTATATCTTCCCGAGGGAACGGATGACTTCGTAGTGTATTGTGATGCCTCCATTCAAGGTCTCAGTTGTGTACTAATGCAACGCGAGAAGGTTATCGCATATACTTCCCGACAATTGAAAATTCATTAGAAAAACTACACAACCCATGATTTGGAATTGGGAGCTGTAGTATTTGCACTGAAAATCTGGAGACATTACTTGTACGGTACCTAATGCACTGTCTACACCGATCACAAAAGTCTTCAGCACATCTTCGAACAGAAAGAGTTGAACATCCGACAACGTCATTGGTTCGAACCTTTGAACGACTATGACTGTTCTATCAAGTATCATCCGGGCAAGGCTAACGTAGTAGCCGATGCCCTAAACCGAAAAGAAATTAAGCCTAGACGAGTTCGAGCATTACAACTCACTATCCACCACGAATTACCTAACAAAATCCGTAGTGCTCAACTTGAAACCCTAAAAAAGGAAAACCTACCGCTGGAAGGTACACGCGGTATGGAAGCACAACTCGAGGTCAAATCTGACGGTATTCGCTACTTCGTCGAGCGAATACGGGTTTCAATATTCGGGAACTTAAGAGAACTAGTAATGGAATAAGCTCATAAATCTCGTTACTCTATTCATCCAGGTTTCGACAAGATGTACCATGACCTAAAGGTGTTATATTGGTGGCCGACGATGAAAGCCGATATAGTCACCTATGTAAGCAAGTGCCTGACTTACGCGAAGGTCAAAGTTGAATATCAAAAGCCTTCCGGTCTACTCCAGCAACCGGAGATTCCCATGTGGAAACGAGAGCATATATCCATGGGCTTTATCACAAAATTGACACGAACTCCTACCGGACGTGATACCATTTGGGTAATCGTTTAACAAAGTCCGCTCACTTCTTAACAATCAAGGAAACCGACAAAATGGATAAACTTACTCATATTTACTTGAAGGAAGTAGTCTCTCGGCACGGAGTGCCAATTTCTATCATTTCGGATCGAGACGCTCGATTCACCTCTCGGTTTCGGCAATCACTACAAAAATCCCTAGGCACACATGTAGACATGAGTACAGGATATCATCTATAAACCGATGGTCAAACGAAACGTATCATCCAAACCCTAGAGGACATACTACGAGCTTGTGTGATAGATTTCGGTAACAACTGGGAAACTCACTTGCCCTTAATGGAGTTCTCCTACAATAACAGTTATCATACTAGTATCAAGGCAGCACCATTCGAGGCATTGTACGGACGTAAATGACCGATCTCCTATCTGTTGGGCTGAAGTTGGGGATAACCCACTTACGGGTCCTGAACTGGTATTCGAAACTTCTGAAAAGATATTTCAAATTCAAAACCGTATGGCGGCAGCTCGTGATCGTCAAAAGAGCTATGCCGACAAGCGTCGTAAACCCTTAGAGTTTCAAGTAGATGATATGGTCCTATTGAAAGTCTCACCTTGGAAAGGTGTAATCCGATTTGGGAAGCGAGGCAAACTGAATCCTCGTTATGTTGGACCGTTCAAGATAGTGAAGAGAATTGGTCAAGTAGCGTACCAACTGGACCTACCGGAAGGACTTAGTGGTGTACACGATGTCTTTCATGTCTCGAACTTGAAGAAATGTCTAGCAGACGAAGCACTCACAGTTCCCCTTGAGGAACAACAAATTGATGAACAGCTTCGCTTCATTGAAGAACCGGTAGAAATCATGGATAAGGAAATCAAAACGCTTAAGCACAGTAAAATCCATATTGTCAGAGTTCGTTTGAACTCGAAACGCGGACCAGAATTTACATGGGAGCGCAAGAATCAGATGATGCGTAAGTATCCTCATTTGTTCAAGCAATTCACGTCAAACTCTTAAGATACTATTCTAATTTTCGAGACGAAAATTCTTTCAACTAGGGGATGATGTCGAAAATTCTTTCAACTAAGGGATGATGTCGAAAATTCTTTCAACTAAGAGATGATGTGACACCCTAGAAATTTTTTTTTTGTTTATTTTAATTTTCGGGATGAAAATTCTTTCAACTAAGGGATGATGTGACAATCCGGACTTTCCAGGTAAACTCCGTTAACCAAATCCAGTTAAAACCTAATCTACTTAACCCTATCTCTAACCCCAGGGACTATTTCTGTCACAAATCCAATCAATTATATTGAAACCCAATTTGTTGACTTTTACAAGTCAAAACTAAACGTTCTTGGATTCCATTTCGAATCCTTAACCGAAATCTGTCGGAACCATAACTGAAAAATGTACATTAAACATCATAAACGATCATTATTGGTACATTAACATGGCTGTTAATTCGAATTAAACCCAATTATGGGTATTCAAGATATAACCGTCAAACTCACGACCATGACCAACAAATCCAAGCAAACCCGATAATCATTTCACAATCAAAACATATGCGCAACTTGTTCGAACCTCTGTCAAGCATTTGAGAACATCAATTCCACCAGAGAGACAGTCGGGATCACCGGAGACCAAGCTCGCGCAAGCCGGAGTCCATCTTAGTCGAACTCAACCAATTCAACATCAATTCTGGTAACTAATCACATCCTTAACTTTGTTTTTATCCATAGATTGAAAGCCCCATGATAATTGAGGCTTAAAACATCGATCCGGCCAAGAACAAAATCTAGGGTTCTTAACGTATACGTTTTAATCGATCATCACCATAGACTCTGTTTAAATGCAATTAAAACTTACCACTAGCTTCGCAATACCATGTGTGATGATAACCCTATGTTAATTGCAACAAACAACATCGAATAGAAAGAAATCCGTAAACTAGGGTTCGTGTATAAAACGTTTTGGGGCTTTTTATCTTAAACACAATCTCAATCAAATTAAACCACATGAATAGATACGCAATCCCTCATTCATTAAAAGCCCCATGATTTCAACTAAAAACATTATCGAATTCGATCAAATTGAACCGTGTTCTTGAAACTAGCGTTCGGATTTTCAAAACGGAAATTAACGAACTTAAACTCGTTGTTTTTACAATTAACTTCACCCTCAGATTCGAAAAACCTCAACAATCAAAACCCATATGCTATTGCATCCTTTAAGAATCGAAATCGATGGAATTGGAGAGATTCTTGATTCGGTTCACGTAAGGGGGAAGAACACGAGGGGGTTTTTGATTAAAACCACTCTGAACCGGATTAACATCGCGATGGCCTAGCAGCCGAGCTGGTTAAAGTCTTGAGCATACACACAGGAGACCCGGGTTCAAAACCGGTCTCCTGTGTTATTTTTTTAGGAGCTTTTTCTTGGATTAATTAACATAAAATCTTTTCCTTTATTATTATAATGTTATAATAATATGTTTTGAACTCGAAAATCACCCGTAGGCTCGGGTTTGATTTTATAGCCTATTTTTAATGTTTCTCCACATTTAAAATAATATATTTATATTATTTTCAAACCATGACTCCGAATAAAATAATATATTTATATTATTTTCAACCCGTAACTCAAATTAAAAATAATATATTTATATATTATTTTCGACACGTTTATAAACACTGTGTATCGTTTCAAACTAATAAATAATATATTTATCTATATTATTATCCACGTCGTTATGATCCGAATAAAAATAATAGTTTTATTATTTTTGTCACATATTTAATTATCGTGTTATCTCTCTAACTTAAAAATAATATAATAATATTATTTTTCCTAGACCATTATTTAAAGGTGAAATCATGCGAATGTGTTCAATTATTAATATTATTCGTAATTAGAAACCCTCGATTCGAAACACGTATATCTTAATTATTATATTAAGAAATCCTGATTCCCGTAGACAAGTCCGTCTACTCATTGATCCTAAGTATGTTTTAGGACGTTCAAATATTCCGTGTCGTCATCACATATCCCATTTTATCCCTAATAATTATGTTGTAATTATAGGGCATTCGTGAGCCGTGTCGGGCTAACGCTTGAGATTTCAATCTCATACTTGTGTGATTACTTCCTACGCAATCAGGTGAGTTTTCACGGCCCCTTTTACTGTTTTAACTTGGGGGAGAAAACATGATTAAACAATTTTGGATTTTGTAATTCGTATGATATCAATGTTAAATGCTAAGCGTAACACGCTATCACAGAAAGTCCTCAACTAATATCGGACCGTTAATATGGATCTTAGCTAGGTAATATTTAGTAGTACTAATGGGTTTGACAAACCCCACCCGGGCTAGTCACGCTAGCACGATTGGAGGTCGAACGGGTGTAGATTGTCCTAAACACTTGCCATTTGTTGATGTTAGCAATGGCGGAAGGCACCCAAACACAAACAAACAGCTTCGGTTGCGAACGCTTAGAGTAACTTATACATTGCCTAGCTAGAAATAGGTGTGACTTACGTATGTGGATCCAGCAACACTCAAACAGTTTATTTACATACAAACTTGTGAACTCACCAACCTCGTGTTGACACTTTTTCTTACTTGTTTCTCAGGTCGCTTTGGCACAGGTTGCACACTTAGGACATGCATGGAGTCCTACTGTCATATCATTCATTTCAAACATTTTAAACACTGTTACTTATTTACATTAATTGACGCTTGTTGCGTGTAATTACTTTTGATTTCATTCTAACATTTACGCTTCCGCATTTAACTCTGCACTTTTATGTTATGGCATTTTAAGTCCCATATAGTGTCGTTTGATGAAACTAATGACTGAGATCCTGGTTTGTCACTTCCCAAAACGGTAAAACTCCATTAGTCGAAATTAGGGGTGTGACAGATTGGGAACAAGGTTAGATATCATCACAACGTATCACCCTCAGACTAATGGTCAATCTAAATAAACCATTTAGACAATGTAGGACATTGATTTTAGAGGAAGTTGGGAAGAATTCTCACACAACAACAATTATCACGCTAGCATAGACGTACCACCCTATGAATTACTATGTGGCACCATTGGTAGAACTCTTGTGTGCTTGGTAAATTTGTACAAAAAGAGTGAGGCAGTCTTGAGGTTGTCAATGTCACTTCAAGAAAGTTTGATCAAATCCGAATGGAAGTTGTGCATGATCAACATAAATCTTACGTCGACAAGAAATGTGGACTTTATAGTTCAGTGTGGGGGACAAGGTACCGTTAAAGGTCTTACCATGGAACTCTACCATTAGGTGTTGAATGAGGGGTATGTTTAGCCGTCGATTTATCGAACCATTCAAGATTTTGGCACGAGTAAGGGGAAGTGGCTTACTGTTTGGACTTACAAGAAGAATTTAGTGAAATTCATCCTACTTTTTACGTTTCACATACACACAAATGTTTTGATGACAAGACAAAACATATTCCACTTGATGAAATTGAAGTGAATGATAGGCTGAATTATATCGAGCAAATTGTAGCCATCCTTGATAGTAAAAAAAATAACTTTCTAACAAAGTGATCCCACATATAAGGGTCGGATCACATAAGTACAGTGGGAGCACACAAAAGGGTCAGAGGCTAAGTGGGAAACTGAGGAAGAAAAGAAATAGTTGTACCCTCGATTGTTAACTTATGATAGGTTTTGGGGATGAAACCTATAGTAAGGGGTAAACTTGTACCACACTGTTTTCAAGAATTTGTGAATAAAGATGGAAATTGTAATATATTTCAAAATCTTGGTTAGAAAACGTAAAAATAAAGAACAAGGAGGGACCAAAGGAGGTTGAGACACAAACCCTAATACCCTAAGTCTATAAAAGGTCACCCTCCTCATATTTTTGTTGTGCGAATACTGTATTGGGCAAGAGGGAAAGTAGAGAAGAAGAAAATCCCTTTTTTGGGATACCTAGCAAGAGAGATCGGACGAATCCAAAGGTCTAACCGTCCAATCAGTCCCAAATTTTGATAGGAGCTTCACAACACATAGACGAGGACTATCACCACCATTGGTTTTTTTTATTTAAAGGCATTGAGGTGGGGTTTTTATTGTATTGAACATAATAGTGAAAATGCAGTTTCTGGCGAAGATGGCATCGGAAAGAATCTGAGCTGGTAGAGCTAGACAACGGTTTCGTGGCCTCTTGAATCACCTCATTCGAAGTCTATTTGAGGTGGTTTCGAGCTACTTGTATGGGTACAAGTGAAGATTCAACATTTCTCTTGGTGTGGTAAGAACTCTACATAAAGTTTACGTTTTTTGCAACGAGTTATGCATTATTTATGGATATATGATGATTTCAAAAGGTTTCGGGTTTAAAGTTAGAAACTTGTAACCAAATCGCGTAAAACACAAGTTTTGACGGCAGCAAAATTTTATGGAAAAACTTTTGTAGGCCCGACGAAAGTTTTAACCAAACCCGTCTTGGCGAAAGTTTCCTAGCGAATCTGTTTCAGAACGAAAGTTCTAGCAAAAGATTGGTAAAGTCAGTTATGGCGAAACTTTCGGCAACAGTTTTTCCAAAAGTTTCTAGGCTAATGTTAGGTACGGTTCTTAGTTTTGACGTTATTCATGTGCAACCTTCATGAATATTTTAAGACATCTTTCTTAGCTAAATCCACCTTTTTTGGATTAGTTGCCGATGACTAGGTGAGTTTTAAAACCCCTTTTCAACCTGTTTTGGGGCTAGGTGCATACAAAGTAAAGTAAGGTAAGGTATTGGAGTGTTAATTGAAAAGGCTAACGTTGCAGTAGATGCTCTTAGTCGTAAGGGAGCTCATCTTCCTATTTACGTGAAGGCATAGAAGTTGATAGTGACTCCTGATTTTATGACCCAACTCAGAAGCATGATAAATGAAGCACTAAAAGAAGAGGATGTTAAGAAATAAAGGATGGTTGGGGAAGATAGATATTTGGATGTGAACGAATATAAATTCAAGACTCTATTTGGTCGTATGTGGGTGCCACAAACGAGCGAATTTATACTTAAAATTTTCAATGAAACGCATAAGTCGCATTATTCTATTCATCGAGCTACCACGAAAGATGTACCAAGATCTGTGTAAAGATTATTGGTGGCTTGTTATTAAGTTTGAAATAATGAAATATGTGGCTAAGTGCTTAACTTGTTCACAAGTTATAGCAGAACATCAAAAATCTTATGGTAGGTTAGGCCATCCGGTATACTCAGAATAAACACGGCGTCATCCTACGTGGGCACGATATCACGACGTGATATATATGGCAACACCGCCCCCTTGACCCATTAATCACGCCGTGATTATTGGGCATGAAAATTATCACGCGAGCGACTCAAACCTTTTTCAAATTATTACCGTTGAACGGTAATAACTCCTACCGTTGCAAAATTAAAATATTTAAATAATTAATAATATTTATTTTTACTCACTATCAATACCCATTTTTACTCTATAATATTTACACTCATTTTCTACCCAAACTCACTAATCTTCTATACTCATTTCTAACCCATAACAAAAAATAAGTAACGATCTGAACCCAAACTTTTGGGCTCAATACGCGGCTCGTGATAACGCGTTTATGGCCAACCCGAACTTTCAACCCAACCCAAACTTTCAACCCAACCCAAACTTTCAACAAAACCCAAACTTTCAACAAAACCCGAAATTTCATCCCAACCCAAACTTTCAACCAAACCCGAACTTCCTACCCAACCCAAACTTCCAACATAACCCGAACTTTCAAATGTTTAACTACCAATCCCCAATGTCCCAACCAGGTACACCACTTGACTTTGTACCCGAAACTCAAGAAATGCCACAAGAAACCGTGGACGAGAATCAAAATGTCTCACAAAAAAAGGAAAGAAGAAGGTTTCGCAAGAGACTTCAAGCCGACCAAATACAAAAAAAGTGGGAAAAGACGAACTACTATACTTGGTTAAGGCGTATATAGACGTCTCGGAGGATCCAATAATCGGTAACAATAATTTTGGTTTTTGTATTTTTACTTATTTTATTTTTTTGTTTTTTAATTTGAATATTTATTTTTTGTAGGCAACGCCCAAAACAAAAAAAAAACGTTATGGGCTCGGATTCTTGAAAGATATGAATCTCTAATGAGTGTACCGCCCGGTTACCGAACTTTAGACCAATTGAGTTCAAAATGGACTCATATAAATGGGAAGGTGGTAAAGTTCCACGGGATCTACCAAGAATGTTTGCGGGATCGAAGAAACGGTGAGAGTGATGCCGATATTTTGGGGAGAGCAATGGTCTGGTTTAAAGACGACCACGGTGGCGAAACACCAATTGAGTATTGGGAGGTTTGTAAGAATTCGCCTAAGTGGCAAACACTATACATTGCCCCCACCCGAACCGGCTCGTCCAAAAAAAAGAACATCAACCGACATCGACGCTAGTCCGGGCGCTTCCCATGGTAGATCTATGGACGACCTAAACATAGATGCACCTCAAGTCACGACGAAATCGGCGAGAAAATGGTCGAACAAATGACAAGATTTAACAACGCCCAAGACGAGATGATGGATCGGAAACGAACAAAACAAGAGATCGAAATTCTTGGCATGGATCGTGATTCACTCTCCAACGCGCAACGTTTTTTGATTGAAAAAAATAAAAAGAGATTAAAGAACGTCATGGTATCCCGTAGGTTTTGGTTATGTATTTTTTTTTAATTAATGTTTTTTAGTTATTTTAATTAATGTATATTTTTTTTGGTTATGTATTTTTTTATTAATGTTTTTTTAGTTATTTTAATTAATATTTAAAAAAAATATTATATTTAAATGAAAATTAAAAAAAACATTTAATTATCACACCATCACAATCACATGGGTATACCCTTGCCTAGTGATGGGTGATGTGATTTTGCAGATAGTGACATGACATCACGTGGCGTGCACTTTATTATCGCACCACACTATAATCATATGGGTATACCCCATGCTCTTACAAATACTACAAATCCCAGAATGGAAGTGAGAATATATCACCATGGATTTCATAACAAAGCTATCAAAGACTGCTAAAGTTTATGATGTCATATGGATGATTATCGATAGGCTAACTAAAAGAGCTTACTTCCAACCCATATGTGATGCCTACTCTTCAGAGAAATTAGCATGCCTTTTTATCAAAGAGACTGTAGGAACTAAGTTTTTAATAAGCACAACATATCATTATCAAATAGACGGAAAAAGTGAAAGAACAATACAGACTTTTGAGGATATGTTGCGTACTTGTATAACGGATTTTGGTGGAAGTTGGGATTACCATCTTTATAAATTATTAAATAAATAAGCCTAAACACAAAAGCCCTCCACCCCCATCCACACCGGTTCGATCCCGGTGGCACGGGGGTTTATCCTATTTTTTAGCTTCCTTTTTATTTCAGTTTTTTTATCCTAATATCTTTTTATTATTTTTTAATCCAGCTTTTTTAGTTTTTTTTCTTAGGTCTTTTTTTTTTAACGTTTTGTTTTAGTAAATTTAGATACAATATACTTAGTACTATATGAAAAATTTTATTATTTTTTTAAAAACTAATACCGGGTGTATATAACTAATATAGAGATGGTTAATACCGGGTATTAAACTTAAAACTTTTTTTTACCGTCAATGTAAAACACATTTCAATATCTTTTCGAACGTGCAATCGCTTATATTTTGGTTTGAGTCCACGAGCCCGCCACGGAGCGCAGACATCAAATGCTAGTGTTCATAAATTTATGATACATATGAATGTACATGGTATATATACATGTACTATCTTAGAATCTGTGTACTACACAGGGCGAAAAATATCAATATATAAAAATCTTAAATCTTTATATATGTATCTTATAGGTGAAAAAATGTATTACATATACTAATAATAGAAAACAAAATAAAAAATATGTAAAAATTAATATGTAATTGAGTTTAAAAATACATTAAATATTATTTTCAATGTAATTTGACTTTCATTTACAATTTGATTGAAAACATAAGCTAAATAATTACATTTCAAAGTTTTTTATAATATTAGATAATTTAAAATAAATATGTTTTATTAGTATAATTAATAATTTGTTTAAAAATATATTATTATTGAAAATATGAAAATGTATTTATTATGAGAGAGGCGGAAAAATTTTTATAAAGATAAATATGAAGGTGACGCATAGCATTGTAAAACCTTTATTTATTATATAGTATAGATATGCATAACTAATACCCCATTTGAAAGCATCACTTGGTGACTTGGATTTAGATAAGCCCTGTCTAGTTTTTGGTTGGCCTTTTTCCTGATTTTTTTCAACAGTGAAAATATTATAACTCAAATTCTAGCAAGAAGCTAAAAAGTGAATAAAATTAAAACTAATTACTGTCCTTGTTAGTTGTGGGCATGGACTAGTCAACAACTTATTGATACATAATAAAAGGTTCTAGCATAAAAGTAAGTCTCATAATCCAGAGAAAAAAAAAATACGAAGCATATAAAATAATAAATAAAAAAAATATTGATTATACGAAGCATATATAGATTGAGATGACTTTAATCATCCTTTTAATATTGATTATACGAAGCATATAAAATAAGGGGACTACTAACAAGACACGGGAATTGTTATCTGGACCGGGCTTTATACACATCGTATTGGCCAATACGATGTGTATAGCCCTTCACAATTACCCATGCCCGACAACCTCGTACAACCTCGTCATTTCAACCCTATACACATCGTATAGGGCAATACGATGCAGTTTAGGTTACGAGGTACCTTCTGCAACTAGTCATCCATCACATAGCTATACGCCCCGTATAGTTCTATACGCGGGTATAACGATGTGATGGATGACTAGTTGCAGAAAGTACCTCGTACCCTATACGCATCGTATTACCCTATACGATTCTTATAGGTCCCAAATTTTGTGTATTTAACCATGAAGATTCCCATTCGAACGTATCGTTCAAAAACTTTTCAAACATTTTCTTTAAAAAATTATAACCATGTCTTGGTGATGGGATGGTAACTACGGTTTTCAAATATATTCTAATGAGTCGCTTGAAAACAACCTGCAAAGTTCTGGCGTTCGGGAGGTGAACCGGGAGGAGGTCTCGTCCGACGTTTATTCTAATCAACGGGTAAGGCTTACAGATTTGAACGAGCCACTAAGCAATCCCGAGTTCGTATACGGTGAACCGTCTTACCTTACACAACCCACGAACGACTTCGTGTACAGTGAAGTCTCTTACCCAACACAGCAAACCGACGACTTCGTGTACGGTAAAGTCCCTTACCCGACACAAACCGACGACTTCGTATACGCAGGAAACAAGCCGGCTAACGACTCCGAAGACGAGGAACAAAACCATCAAAACGTGGTATAAAATTGACCAGAATTTGCAGTCTCGTGAACAGTTGGTGGATTGGGCTGTCCGGAGAGGACGTGAGAATGGTTACGTCCTTGTCACCCGACGATCGAGGAGAAAAGGCGACTATCCGACGGAGCCGTTTATCAAGGTGTGGCTTGTGTGTGACCATCATGGCGAACGTGTGGTAGCAAGAAAATAGGTTGTCCCTTTAAATTGGAAGGAGAGTACCAAGAAAATACTGGTGATTGGAAATTAACGGTGAAGGATGACAGTTATAACCACGATCCTAGTCAACATCTTGAGACGCACTCGTTTGCCAGGAGACTGTCTCAGTCGTAACAACTTTTGGTGGAGAAGTTGTATTCGCAAAACATGTTGCCACAAAACATTCTGGCAACCATAAGGGAACGAAACCCACAAAGTAGTTGCATTGAAAAGGACATTTATAATGCGCTACAAAAGATAAAAAAATGAAACGAGAGTCGGTGAAACTCCAATACAGGTTCTGGAAAACCTGCTATCTTCTAAAAAATACGTCTACTATACTCGGGAGGATCCCGCCACAAATGTCGTGGAGGAGATATTCTTTGTTCATCCGAAATCGTAGAAGATGTGGCGTGCGTTCCCGCACGTGTTGATGAACGACGCGATGTACAAAACAAACATGTATAGACTTCCATATGTCCAATTGGTCGGTGTGACCTCCACACACCGGTCGTTTTTCGTCGCTCATATCAAAAGAACGGGAGGAAAACTTCGTCTGGGTGCTACTGCAAATCAAAGCAATGTTGCAAAAGTGTATGGAGCTGTGTGTGATAGTAACAGATAGGGACAAAGCTCTTATGAACGCGTGTGATAAAATATTTCCGGACTGTTCCAAGAACCTATGTCGGTGGCACATACACGAGAATATCTCAAAACATTGCAGGGCATCATTTACAGACGAAGACCGGGCAAATTTCAAGTATTAATGGTCGGTATTGTGTGAGTCTCCCGCGCCAGATATATACCAGTACAACTTCAACCGGCTTTACGAACGAATGCATGCAGCCAAATGAGAAAGTAAGTTTTGAATAGTTAATATTTTCAATATTGAATATTTAGTAAATATTTAGTATGGTTAAAAAAAAATTTTCAGGAGTTATAGATCATGTGACCAAAAATTGGTTGGACTCGTATAAAGAAAAGTTTGTATCCGCCTGATCCAACATAAACCTCAATTTTGGTCAACATACAACGAACCGAGTCGAGAGCCAGCATTCGCTCCAAAAGAGTTATCTTAGAAATGCTAACAGCTCGCTAGATAGACTTGTTGGGTTTGTTGATGAAATTGTAACAGATCAATATTATTAATTACAGTTTGGGTTTGGAACAAGCCTCTTAAGGAAAATGGACAACCACATAGCTATTGAATTGTTTGATAACCTGCACGGTAAAGTTTCACATAAAGCTCTAAATTTGTTAGAAAACGAGTGGTACAAGTTATCACATATACGGAAACAAAATGCAACTTGTGGTTGCCAACTTTTCAGTAGTTGTGGGTTGTCGTGTGCTTGTCGTCTGGAAAATATCGAAGCTACATGTAAACTGTTCTGACTATTTATCTTGTTTTTTTTATTCTCAAACTGTTATGACTATTTTGTTTTAATACAGGTGGCAGAATCCCGCTAGATGCGGTGGACGTCTTCCAGAGGAAACTTAATTTAAAACTGTCGTTTGTCGATGATGAAAATGTAGACTTGGATAAAGTACTTGGTCAAGTGAGAAACAAAATTATGTCACAACCCGATCAAGTCAAAAAAAGTTTGTTGTCGAGAATCGCATGGGTGGTCTTTCCGAGCAAAAGTAACAACAAAGTGTCTGTGGTACAAGAAGATACTCGTGGTCGTCCAACTTTGAAAAAACAACAACAAAGGAAACAAAATGTCATGAGAAACAACTCATTCACAGGATCCCAACAAAGCAAATGTGACCCTGCAAGACACAGCTCATACATTGCGTCACAAGACTCTCGACAAGCGAGTTTGGTCATTCAACACCGTCGTTCAACGAAAGGCAAAGGAAAGCGCGGGCTTTTGTATGACGACGCTTTTATCACTTAGATCATGCGTACGATTACACCATGGCATGCACATGATCCTGAGATGTTGTCGTCCATTCCCCTTGTCCGATTAGACCGCCGCACGGCGAACGGCATGCGCATCACGCACTGATTTCCAGGGATCGGTCTTTGGTTCGTCGGGGCTGTCCAGGACCAGTTTTCGGTTCCGGTGCCTTTGCCGCAGATGCCGGGACAGGGGGACCGCCTATGCCTCATCCGCTACAGGGTGTGGCGATGGGGGACGTGTGACGTTTCGGATTTTTCGTTCTCGCACTTTTATTATAATTATCGTGTAATCATTCTCTATTTTAATAAAGCGTAAGAGTTTTATTTGGTTTTATACAAATAGGTATTTTATTTTACGGATTTAAACTAATTAAAATTTTTTAAATTTTAAAATTAATATAAAATATTATATAAAAATCTAAAATTAAAAGTTGCACATTCAATAAAGTAACCTATTTAAATAAGATAAATAACTTTTATAAAAATTATTTATAATAATAATAATAATAAAATAAGTTTATAAAACATTTTTGAATTAATTTGATTTAAAAGAAATTAAATTAATTTATTTAAATAAAAGTTCAGGGGTTGTTTTGTAATTAATCAAACTAGAAGGTTTTAAAACTGAAATCGGTTGAGGGGCAGTTTCTGGACAATTTAAACTACAAGGACCCATCCGTACTAATTTCAAGGACTAATTTAAGTCAAACCAAACTCCAGGGACTAAAACTGCCAATTCCCAAATCGTTTATCCGGTCACCCCCTTCGTTGGTCCGGCGGGTAAAGCCATTTTCCGGCGAGCCCCCGACAGGGCTGTCCCCTGCACCTCGACAGCCGCTACAGGCATCCCTGAGCCTCCCACGCGAACAAGAACCCCCGACCAATTGGTATCCCCTACATAAGGATCTTCTAATCCTGTTGGTGGCCGAGAAACCCACATTCGAATTCGCGCCCGACAATCCACCTCCACGCATGTTGAATGTCTGGGTAGTTTCGTCTCGTCCAGACTAGTGTCGGAACGTGCCCAATTGTACGTTTTAACAAAGAAATCAAGCTCGGCTATAAATAGCCATAGTCGGACCTGCTCGAGCTCGCGACCCCTTTTTCACCCACTCTCACTTCAAATTGAAGACGGCATTGTGTTCGTCGCCTCTGAGTGAAGCTGTGACCAGAGTCTTAGAGCCAATCTCATCCCGAAGCTTGAATTCCCATTCTTGATATTCTCGGATTAAAAGCTCTGCCGTTCGACCCTTTGCAACCACGTAAGAATCCTCAACTTCGTTTCTTTACTTACTGTTATCATAAGGCAAACCGAACCAATCGAAGTCACGACTCCAAACCATCAATTACCGGACAAACTAATGTTCTAAAAGAATTACTGTTTTAATTGCTAAAGTCTGGGCCATCGAAACTACTTAGTTTCGATTGAGTAAATGGTCAATCGAAACTAATAGTTTCGATAGATGGTAGTTTCGACAGCCTGTGTATCACTTATAAATGATCAATCGAAACTAGTAGTTTCGATAGATGGTAGTTTCGACAGCCTGTGTATCACTTATAAATGGTCAATCGAAACTAGTAAGTTTCGATTGAACATAGTTTCGATACCTGTCACAACTATAAAATAGTTTCGATTAAATCAGTAATTTCAAGTAAATCTGGACCAACTTCTATGCAAATACCACTGAGAAATGCTATTATAAACCTATACACAATTAAATACTAATACGCACATGTATACATACAATGATACCCATTTATCTACATAGGGTTTCAACGTGCTTAAACTTCAACATCTTTATCACCTACACGCGTGAAAAAAATACCCGCTTGCAAGGTGAGTTACATAGCCCCTATTTTACATTTTTATACGTTTTGGGGTGAAACATTATACATGCTACTCACATTGTTTATACGTGTTATACATGAGACTATATGCTTATTCTTTGGATGTACATACATTTAAACACAAGACAACCAACTGTAATATTGATAGATCTATTGTGCCTGACCAGCCCACCCGGTTAGGGTGTTTATTACTGCATACTCGGATATAAGCGCGTGTTATATTCAAACATATCGGATATAGTGGGTAACTATATTCAAGCATACCGGACTTAGCTGTTGTGCTCTGTTCAGGCGCGTCAAACTCGGTTTAAATTGTGATTAAATAAATGGTACATCAAACATACTATGTTTAACAAGATAAACAATGAGTTGCAAAACGATTTACAACTACTATTTACCGGATTTACTAAACCTATGTACTCACCAACTTTTTAGTTGACACTTGATTTAAATAATGTTTCAGGTTTGGATATGTGACTACTTGCCGAAGATTTCTCCACTTAAGGACTATGGACCTAGTTAAATTAATCAATGTTTTGAACTAGACTAGGTTATTTGAAATGTATTGTATTTGGATCTTGTTGTCTTTAAATTTAATTAATGAATTATGTAACCTTTTAGCTATCATGTGCTTTTGAACAATCATTCCATCGTCGGCCCCGATGATTCCGCCATCGGTCGGGGTGTGACAGATTGGTATCAGAGCCATGGTTATAGGGAATTAGGTTATTAGACACGATGACCTAGACTATAACCCTAGGACTCCCTTTTATGTGTTATGTGCTAAATGATTAATTGCTATGTGAATTATTTGTAGTTAGGTATTATTTGAATTTTCCCGAGTTTGGTACATGAGACTTATACACATACATACAAGACTTTGATACATGATACATACTTTACATACATATTTGACAAACAAACTTATGCAAACAAATACACTACTCATCCTTATCCATACTCTTTCCTAATCCATATTAATTGCAACATTCCTACACATTTTATACTCATAGACTCTCAAGTCTATTAAAATCTTGAAAATCTCATCAACGACTTAATTTCTTGAAACCAGTAAAGGACACGTGCAATCTGGAAGGGTGACACCTGTACATTGGGTTTTCTGTCTAGGAAAGCATTTCGTATAAATCCAAATAAACGGACCCGTATGCTTTCCTGGGAATTCCTGAAGTGAGTGTTTACCAATAGGCTAAAGCATGTCTCTTTGAAAGTTTTGAGGGATTATTTAACGTTGATACGTCAATGTATTCGCAAGGATACGATCCGAACTTAAACTCAAAATTTGGGGACATTATAGCAAGATAGGAAGAACTAGACGAACATGTAAAGCAAATCATTATTACGGGTGCACACGTAATAACGATTTGTAGTGCATGCAAGTCCCGGCAATTCCTATTACGCGAATAATGATCTATAACATCATATTCTATCCGAAATAGATGGCTTAGTTTCCCCCCATCAACTTTAAATAAATACACATGCACCGGCACGCGTCATGATGAATCCCGTTTTTCTGCTTACATTATTTCCCGCTATAACTCATATATATCCATCTCATCTAAAATATCACTGTCTTTTCTTATGGTGATAGAATGCCTCCTCGACGTGCAAACTCTAGCACTTCCAACCCGGATCTTGCTACTCTTCTTGCCCAGCTGGTAGGGCAAATGACCCAAGAAAATAACAACAGTGACGGGTCTCACAACATCCAAGGGAACGGTGGTACCAACCCGCCTCACTGCACGTTTAAGCACTTTAACTCGTGCAATCCTACAAAATTCTTCGGGACTGAAGGTGCTACCGGCCTACTTTAATGGTTTGAAAGCATGGAAAGCACATTCCTAAACAGCGACTGTCCCGATAATCTTCGGGTTCATTATGCCACAAGTGTACTCCAAAAGAGAGCCCTCACCTGGTGGAACGGTGAGAAACGCACTCATGGTGCTGAGGTTGCTACATCCTTATCATGGGATGATCTGAAGAAGGCCATGACTGATGAATTCTGTCCTCGGAATGAAATGAGGAAGCTCGAGGCTGATTTTTGGGATCTTGCCCAAGACAGCGGGGATAATCTGGCCTACACCACCCGGTTTCAAGAGCTAAGTCTGCTAGTGCCTCATATGATCACTCCCTTTGCTCGGGGGATTGAAAAATACATAGGCGGCCTGCCTATGCAAATTCAAGATGTGGTGCTAGGAAGCAACCCTCCTACACTTGAAGCTGCTATCCGTCTAGCTGCTACACTATCCGACAACCATGTCAAAGCCGGAACCTTAACAAGAAAGGGCTCCAAGAAGGTTGTTTCTACTCTTGCGGCCGTCAAGGATGTAAAACCCGAGTCTTCTAACCGCAACAAGAAACGAAAGGGTCGAAACTTCGCAGCCGTAACTCCTGCTGTGCCTGCTATCCAAGCGGCCCCTCTGGATCAAAACCCGAAAACGTATCAGGGCCCGAACCCCCAATGCCAGACCTGCAAGTACCATCATCCTGCCAACCTACCATGCCGATTGTGTTCAAGCTGCGGACGATATGGACACGTGGTCACTACCTGCCGTACCCGTCCTCCCATCCATCAAGCTACTCCAGCCAACCGTCCCATCTATCCGGCACATCTCAATG
The DNA here is from genome assembly GCA_023525975.1 of Smallanthus sonchifolius. Lineage (NCBI taxonomy): Eukaryota > Viridiplantae > Streptophyta > Magnoliopsida > Asterales > Asteraceae > Smallanthus > Smallanthus sonchifolius. Next base: position 27,448,194 of record CM042029.1, on the reverse strand, counting down.
GTCGGGCATGTTACGAATGTGGAGATCCAAACCATTTCCGTGACCGATGCCCAAAACTTCATCATCAAGGTGGTCCTCAAGGACGAGCGTTTAAGATAAACGCTATTGAGGCTCAAGCAAACAACGACGTGATAAACGGTACGTTTCTCGTAAACAATCATTATGCATCCATTTTATTTGATACCGGTGCCGATAGGAGTTTTGTGTCTCTTACCTTTGAATCTCGACTTGCTAAACAAAGAACGAAACTTGACAATTCATATTCAGTGGAGATAGCAAACGGAAAATCTATTACTATAAATTCTGTTATCCGCAACTGCAATCTCGAGCTTAATGATCATGTGTTCCCCGTTGATCTCCTTCCAATGCAATTGGGAAGCTTCGATATTATAATTGGCATGGACTGGTTATCCAAGCACCATGCCGAGGTCATTTGCTACGAAAAGTGCATTCGTATACCTCTCCCGTCGGGTGACACGTTAGTTATTTTTGGTGAAAAACCGTGTCGTGGTCTTCAACTCATGTCTTGCACATTAGCACAAAAGTACTTGCGGAAAAAGTACGTTGCTTTCTTGGCCCACGTGGTAGACACGAAAGACAAGGGTAAGAAATTGCAAGATATTCCGATCATTCGAGACTTTCCCGAGGTATTCCCCGAGGATTTACCCGGTCTTCCTCCTCCTAGACAAGTAGAGTTTCGTATTGACCTTGTGCCCGGAGCAACTCCCGTGGCAAAAGCTCCCTATCGTCTTGCACCTTCCGAGATGCAAGAGCTCGCAAGTCAATTACAAGAACTCTCATCTAAAGGATTCATCCGCCCGAGCCATTCACCTTGGGGCGCTCCCGTGCTGTTCGTAAAGAAAAAGGATGGATCGTTTCGAATGTGCATCGATTATCGTGAACTCAACAAGCTTACAATTAAGAACCGTTATCCCTTACCCCGTATCGACGATCTTTTCGATCAACTTCAAGGTTCAACATGTTTCTCCAAGATTGACCTTCGTTCCTGATACCATCAACTTCGTGTTCTCGATGAAGACATTCCGAAGACTACCTTCCGGACTAGATATGGTCACTACGAGTTCATGGTTATGCCATTTGGTTTGACTAATGCACCTGCAGTCTTCATGGACCTTATGAACCGTGTATGCAAACCTTATTTGGACAAGTTCGTGATCGTTTTCATTGACAACATTCTCATCTATTCTAAAACGAAAGCAGAGCATGAACAACATCTTCGTTTGATTTTGGAACTCTTGAAGAAAGAACAACTATACGCCAAGCTCTCCAAGTGTGAATTCTGGCTAAAGGAAGTTCAATTTTTGGGACCCATAGTCAACGATAAGGGAATTCATGTGGACCCGGCAAAGATCGAGGCGGTAAAGAATTGGAGTACTCCTAAGAATCCTACCGAGATTCGTTCATTCCTTGGACTAGCGGGTTACTATCGTCGCTTCATCTCAAATTTCTCCAAGATTGCGGTTCCGCTCACTGCCTTGACTCACAAAGGTAAACCTTACGAGTGGGGACCCAAACAAGAAGAAGCTTTTCAAACTCTCAAGCTCAAGCTCTGCAATGCTCCTATTCTAACTCTTCCTAGTGGTAATGATGACTTTGTCGTTTATTGTGATGCATCCAACCAAGGTCTCGGTTGTGTTCTAATGCAACGTGGCCAAGTAATTGCATACGCATCACGTCAGCTCAAGATCCACGAGAAGAACTACACGACCCATGATCTCGAGCTTGGTGCTGTCGTTTTCGACTTGAAAATTTGGAGACATTATCTTTATGGCACCAAATGCGTGGTTTTCACCGACCACAAAAGTCTCCAACATATTTTCAATCAAAAAGATCTTAATATGAGGCAACGACGATTGGTTGAACTTCTTAACGACTACGATTGCGAGATTCGCTACCACCCCGGCAAAGCAAACATTGTAGCCGACGCCTTGAATCGTAAAGAACGTATCATGCTTCATAGTGTTCATATTCATAACGATATCCAAGCCCGTATTCTCAAAGCACAACACACCTCGGTTACCGAGGGAAACATGTATCAAGAGATGGCATGTGGTGTAGAACTCTTGCTAGAAACCAAAGCCAACGGTCTATTGTATTACTTGGACCGTATCTGGGTTCCCGATCGTGACAATCTTCGTATATTTTTGATGAACGAGTCCCACAAAACTCGATATTCGGTACATCCCGGAGCTGATAAGATGTACATGGGTCTCCGTCAGCAATATTGGTGGCCCGGCATGAAAAAGGATATTGCCCTCTTTGTGGCAAAATGCTTAACTTGTTCTAAAGTGAAGGCCGAACACCAAAAGCCTTCCGAACTCCTCGAACAACCAGAAATTCCCGTGTGGAAGTGGGAGAACCTTGCTATGGATTTCATCACCAAACTCCCACGCACTTCTAGTGGGCACGATAGTGTCTGGGTTATTATCGACCGACTTACAAAGTCTGCTCATTTCTTGCCTATTCGTGAGGACTATCGAATTCTCACCTACCACTGATCAATCCAAACTCTCGAGGATATGCTTAGAGCTTGTGTCATTGACTTTGGTGGCAATTGGAATTCTCACCTACCACTGATCGAATTTTCCTACAACAACAGCTACCACACAAGTATTAACATGGCGCTGTTTGAAGCCCTTTATGGACGAAAATGTCGTTCACCGATTTGTTGGAACGAAATTGGTGAAGCACAAATCACCGGTCCCGAGCTTATCCAAGAGACCACCGATAAAATCTTTCTTATTCGTGACAAAATTCGAGTAGCAAGGAGTCGGCAAAAGAGCTATGCCGATAAAAGACGAAAACCCTTGGAATTTCAAGTTGGGGATATGGTCCTCCTAAAGGTATCACCTTGGAAGGGCGTAGTCCGATTTGGAAAGAAAGGAAAACTCGCACCTCGATATGTGGGTCCATTCAAGATACTCGAAAGGGTAGGAAAAGTGGCCTACAAACTCGATCTTCCTTCAGAACTCATCAACGTTCATCCGACTTTTCACGTATCTAATTTGAAAAAGTGTCTAGCCGACGAGAATCTCCACATCCCACTTGATGAAGTGCGCATTGACGAGAAAATGCACGTTGTTGAGAAACCCGTGGAAATCATGGACCGAGAAGTCAAGAAACTCAAGCGTAGCCGCATCCCCATTATCAAGGTCCGTTGGGAGTCTAAACGTGGACCCGAGTTCACTTGGGAACGTGAAGACCAAATGAAGACCAAGTATCCGCATCTCTTTTCATAGCCTCCATTAGTTGAATTTCGGGGCGAAAATCCTCTAACATGGGGAGACTGTGACGTTTTGGATTTTTTGTTCTCGCACTTGTATTATAATTATCGTGTAATCATTCTCTATTTTAATAAAGCGTAAGAGTTTTATTTGGTTTTATACAAATAGGTATTTTATTTTACGGATTTAAACTAATTAAAATTTTATAAATTTTAAAATTAATATAAAATATTATATAAAAATCTAAAATTAAAAGTTGCACATTCAATAAAGTAACCTATTTAAATAAGATAAATAACTTTTATAAAAATTATTTATAATAATAATAATAAAATAAGTTTATAAAAACATTTTTGAATTAATTTGATTTAAAATAAATTAAATTAATTTATTTAAATAAAAGTTCAGGGGTTGTTTTGTAATTAATCAAACTAGAAGGTTTTAAAACTGAAATCGGTTGAGGGGCTGTTTCTGGACAATTTAAACTACAAGGACCCATGGGTACTTATTTCAAGGACTAATTTAAGTCAAACCAAACTCCAGGGACTAAAACTGCCAATTCCCAAATCGTTTATCCGGTCACCCCCTTTGTTGGTCCGGCGGGTAAAGCCATTTTCCAGCGAGCCCCCGACAGGGCTGTCCCCTGCACCTCGACAGCCGCTACAGGCATCCCTGAGCTCGTCTCTCCCACGCGAACAAGAACCCCCGACCAATTGGTCTCCCCCACATAAGGATCGTCTGATCCTGTTGGTGGCCGAGAAACCCACATTCGAATTCGCGCCCGACAGACCACCTCCACGCATGTTGAATGTCTGGGTAGTTTTGTCTCGTCCAGACTAGTGTCGGAACGTGCCCAATTGCATGTTTTAACAAAGAAATCAAGCTCGGCTATAAATAGCCATAGTCGGACCTGCTCGAGCTCGCGACCCCTTTTTCACCCACTCTCACTTCAAATTGAAGACGGCATTGTGTTCGTCGCCTCTGAGTGAAGCTGTGACCAGAGTCTTAGAGCCAATCTCATCCCGAAGCTTGAATTCCCATTCTTGATATTCTCGGATTAAAAGCTCTGTCGTTCGACCCTTTGCGACCACGTAAGAATCCTCAACTTCGTTTCTTTACTTACTGTTATCATAAGGCAAACCGAACCAATCGAAGTCACGACTCCAAACCATCAATTACCGGACAAACTAATGTTCTAAAAGAATTACTGTTTTAATTGCTAAAGTCTGGGCCATCGAAACTACTTAGTTTCGATTGAGTAAATGGTCAATCGAAACTAATAGTTTCGATAGATGGTAGTTTCGACAGCCTGTGTATCACTTATAAATGATCAATCGAAACTAGTAGTTTCGATAGATGGTAGTTTCGACAGCCTGTGTATCACTTATAAATGGTCAATCGAAACTAGTAAGTTTCGATTAAACATAGTTTCGATACCTCACAACTATAAAACAGTTTCGATCAAATAAGTAATTTCAAGTAAATCTGGACCAACTTCTATGCAAATAACACTGAGAAATGCTATTATAAACCTATACACAATTAAATACTAATACGCACATGTATACATACAATGATACCCATTTATCTACATAGGGTTTCAACGTGCTTAGACTTCAACATCTTTATCACCTACACGCGTGGAAAAATACCCGCTTGCAAGGTGAGTTACATAGCCCCTATTTTACATTTTTATACGTTTTGGGGTGAAACATTATACATGCTACTCACATTGTTTATACGTGTTATAAATGAGACTATATGCTTATTCTTTGGATGTACATACATTTAAACACAAGACAACCAACTGTAATATTGATAGATCTATTGTGCCTGACCAGCCCACCCGGTTAGGGTGTTTATTACTTCATACTCGGATATAACCGCATGTTATATTCAAACATATCGGATATAGTGGGTAACTATATTCAAGCATACCGGACTTAGCTGTTGTGCTCTGTTCAAGCGCGTCAAACTCGGTTTAAATTGTGATTAAATAAATGGTACATCAAACATACTATGTTTAACAAGATAAACAATGAGTTGCAAAACGATTTACAACTACTATTTACCGGATTTACTAAACCTATGTACTCACCAACTTTTTAGTTGACATTTGATTTAAATAATGTTTCAGGTTTGGATATGTGACTACTTGTCGAACCACTTAAGGACTATGGACCTAGTTAAATTAATCAATGTTTTGAACTAGACTAGGTTATTTGAAATGTATCGTATTTGGATCTTGTTGTCTTTAAATTTAATTAATGAATTATGTAACATTTTAACTATCATGTGCTTTTGAACAATCATTCCATCGTCGGCCCCGATGATTCCGCCATCGGTCGGGGTGTGACAGGACGCGCCGCCGCACGTCGATGACATCCACGTCCATCCGCCACAGCATCCCCAACACGTACGTCGGCCTGTTAGGCTGGGCAGGGCTACCCAGGCATTGCTTGATGAACTTGTTGCCGACTCACGACGACAGGGTCGTCAAGTCGATCGCATGGAGGACCTGATGATGTGTGCGGTTGGTCGTCTCGTGGATCTGTCACGAGCCGACGGCATCGAGACACCACTACTACCACCGCCACGTCATTATCCGGACGATCTCGTTCAGGATGAGGGCGGGGCGGGTCGGGATGACGGCGGAGCCGGTCAGGTTTAGTTGTTTTATTTGTATTTAGTTTGTTTCGTTGTTATATATGTAAAACATTTTGATGTATATATTTAATTTTTTGATGTAATGTATATAATGTTTAGTTTATTTGTTTGGTTGTAATATTTAATATTTTGTTTGGTTGTAATGTAAAAGTATAATAAATGTTTAAAAAAATAAAAAATATATAAAATTCATAAATAGATAACAAAATTATATAAATTAAATTAAAAAAAGATAATTAAATAAAAAAAATAACATAAATTAAATTAAAAAAGATAATTAAATAAAAAATATATGCGTGGCGTATAGATCAATACGCCACGTATGAGATTCATAAATTTCCAAATCTTCCAACTTTTTAGCAAAAATATAGTCCGTGACACATACGTTGCGTATAGCTCAATACGTCATGTATTGGACTAACCGACCGACACAGAATGACACGTGGCATTCTGTTGTCAGTGACTGAACCCTAACGTCCTCGTATTGCCCTATACAAGGGCATATAGGACGACGACGTGTCCAATTAACAATATTCCGTGTGTGGTTAGAATTTCTCTAAAATAAAATAAAAGATGATGTCAATTGCGTGAATTGATTAAATAATTGGATAACTTTCGGTGTTAGATTCTTGTACAATTTATCAAATTCATAATTTTGTTATTGACTTATAAGTCACTTTTCTCCCCATAATTTTGTAATTGACTTAACTAGTCATTTTTCGTGTCTAGGTGTCGGATTTTTCTCCCCATTTTCAAACACCAAGAATATCTTCTATAGCGATTTTAATTACTTCCCCCATTTTCCATTCTAGATTATCTGCTAAAAAAAGATTTTAACATAAACTTTTTTGAGTAAACTTCGTTTTTGGTCGTTATGGTTTGATAAAAATAACGGTTTTGGTTTAATAGTTTTAATTTGACTATTTTGGCTCATGTGGTTACCTAATTGTCTCAATTAAACCCAACCCACTAACAGTGTTAGTTTTTTCTGTTAAAAATAAAGGTATTTTAATATTTTTACTGATAAGGACCATTCCTATAAATTACACAAAACAAAATCCAGATCTTTCTTCCCCAAAACAAAACCTTAGATCCTTATCTTCCACCACCTCCCCTCCCTCCCCTTCCGCCTCCCCCTGCCACCACCAACTTAAAAAGGGCGTCTTTAACCCTAACCTGCAAAATCGTAACCACCACTACCACCATCACCATCGCAATCATCAACCACCCCTCCCCCTGCCACCACCAGCCACCTCTTATGACAATAACCACCAACTTAAATTTCAGCTTCGGCGTGGTTAATAGACCTCCGCCGCCATCGCGTGAGCCAGGGTTTCTTCTACAACTAGCTTGTACACCAAGTGGACGGGAAGACGAACCAGTCGCCAGAGAATCATTCAGCCCGGGTGGTCGGAAACAACCATAGGTTCTCCCACTTCCCATCATCCTTTTTCGTCTGCCGGACATTAAAATGCATTGATATAGTCAAGTCAACTATTAGCTTTGACTAACTGTACAGTTGTATGATCCAGAAGCAACTTAAAGAAACAGCAGTGGGATTGGATAGTAGTACTACTATTCAGATTCAGACATATGAAAGTGGAAATTGTAGGGGCGTGTTACAATTTCTTGATAGTTTCTTGATGATGACAAGTGATTCAGATTTTGAGATGTTGAAGATAACGAAGGTGGTAGTGGGTTTTGTTAGGTTTCAATTATTTTGTTAGTAAACTAATTTTGTGTCAAATGCCCTTATTTTTAATTAATTTACACAAATAGTCCTTGTTTTGTTTTAAAAAAAATGACACAATTAACCCTACATTTGAAAAGACTAAAATACCTTTACTTTTAACAGAAAAAATTAGCGAAGTTAGTGGGTTGGTCTTAATTAAGAAAATTAGGTAACCACAGGGGCCAGAAAATACAAATTGAAACTATTGGAACAAAACCGTTATTTTGACCAAACATGTGCGCCAAAAAACAAAGTTTAATCAATTTTTTTTGACAAACATGATTTAAAACACAACCCCTTTTAATTAAAAAACATAATTTAAAATGAGAATTTATTTTATATTCTTCAAGATCATGCATGAATAGACAGAATTAGTGAATTGCAAAGGCAATTTCCAGACAAGTCTATGTCATATACTTCAATGCACCAGCAACACTATGATAGAGTAGGATCAACAACAATGTAACGTCCAATAATCGTTTAAATGAATTTGTTCAATCAAAATCAAGAGGCGAAAACTCATGATTGAGGGTAAAAATCACAAGAACACAAGATCTAAATAAAACATCGCTTGTATTGATTTGAATGTGTAAACCCTAGATTTGCATGTGATTACAAAAAAAATTCCCCGCATCTTTCTAATTACAAATGAAACATTCCTATTTATAGCCCGTAACACAAATGAATACTTATCATTACAATAACGCCACTAAATTGCCAATTCTTCACAAATCGCGCCAATTCTTGATTTAAAACATCATTTGATGTTTCGATCAAAACATCGCCTTCCTATCGAATATTTGACATCGAAACATTATCAAATGTTTCGATGAACTTGACTTTCAATCTCATCTTTCACTTTCGTCTGTATCTTGATTCTTTTGGTAAGTGTCATGTTATTAATTGTTTACAATCTCCTATACGTTGATGCTACCAAAACCTTTTAGTATGATCAACAACTTTAGTATAAAAAATCTTCCACTTTTTGGTTGTATCACTATCTTAAAATCTTCAGTTTCAGATGACTGCTGAATATGCATGTTTGAATTTGAAACATATGATCTTTGTGGTTGCTTCCCCTGTGAAGCAGATCTTCTTGAGGGTGGAGCTAAGTTGACTAATGAAGAATGGAACTGATTTCTAACTCTCTTTTTCTTGATTAATTTGGTAAGCGCCAGCCTATTAATTCTTTACAATCTTCCCTAGGCTGGTGCTAACCAAATCTTTTAGTATGATCAACAACTTCAGTATCAATAAAAGGGTTTGCCGGCCAAGGAAAGTTTGGTCTTTATATTCACGAGAGGGCAACAAGGATTACATGTGACCATATTAGCCCGGTTAATAATGTCTCGACCAAAGGCATTATGAGAGAGAAATAAACAAGACGCATTACGGTAGCAACAATGCCAAGAAAGATGGACAAGAGACCTAAGTCATTCATGGCAAACTCAGTTTATAGGGGAAATATGACATGAGTGATAAGAGTTGGGAAAAAAATAGTGAGAATGATGTCATCAACATATAAGAGAAGATAGATGACATCCTGACGATGAAACGTGAAGGAAGAGGTGTTCGATTTGCTAAGACAACAAAAGAGATGATACCAGGCGTGTGGTGTTTTCTTGAGGCCAAAAACAGCCTTGTGAAGTCTGCACACATGCTCCACTCGTGTATGGTCAACATAGCTACAAGGTTGTTTCATATAGACAACCTCATTCAGATCACTATTCAGAAATGCATTCTTGACATCCAGGTGATGAATAGGCCAGTTTCGAGAGACAACAATGCTAAGAACAATGCGAATGTTGGCCGGTTTGCCTACTTGTGTAAAGGTCTCATAAAAGTCAATGCTAGGTTGCTGAGAGAAACCTTGAGCAACTAACAGACTCTTGTAGCATTCATGCTTACCTTAGTTATCAAACTTATGATGATAAAGATCAAGGGGTCGTTCCTACCATCAGTCAGCGTAGTGGGTGCCGTACTTAGTGGGGACTCGTCAAGAGTCGAATGGGGCGGTGGTACTCGTAGGAACAGGGTCTGACGATCCAAAGATTGAGTATTCAGACAATGGGGGAGAGGGTGAAAATAGGCATACCAGAAGCAAATCTCGTCAAATGTGACATGACGAGAGATAATGACCTGTTGAGTAAGAGGATCCATGGAACGATAATATTGATGATCGGCAGACGGACAAGAAAAAGACGAGTAGTAGAGCGAGGCGACATTTTGTGAGGAGCAGACGATGAGAGATTTAGGTAACAAAGACACCCAAAGACTCGAAAATGGATGTACGCAGGGAAGAAATCTTAAGTGCTTCAAGTGGTGCATGAAAAGAGAGAGTGGTGGTAGGAAGGAGGTTAAGAGTATGGACAGCCATGTTCAACGCTTGTGCCTAGAAGATAACCAAATTTTAATGAAACATGAAACATGAGGGTGCGAATGATGTTGTTAACCGTGCAGATGGTACGATCAACTTTGCTATTTTGTTGAGACGTGAAAGGTGAAGATAACCGAATTTTAATGCCATGTTTTTGAAATAATTCCATAAAAGATTGATTGTTAAAATCGCAACTGTTATCGTATTGTAAAGCTTGAATATCCGTTTTAAACTGGTTAACAAGATAAGCACACAATTTAACAAAGACTGTTAAAACACCATATTTAGCACACACCAAAAACACCCATAGAAAATGGGAAAATTATCCAAAAATAAGACATAATATTTAAAACCATTTGAACTGAGATTAGGAGAAATCCACACATATAAGTTCAAACAAACGACTACTTTTGGTAACAAACTTTTTAAATATAAGACAACAATGTTTACGTAATTGACAAGAATGACAAACAGTTAACATATTACTAGAACAAGGAATGAACTTATGAGAAACTAAAAACTTAAAGATAGATTCAACCGGAATACCGGTCCTTGATGCCAAGTGTGAGAGGAGAGAGCATGGGTGGACAACTAAGAGGGTAACACCGGATAGAGATCCTCAACATTGTCACACCGTTGGAGACAAGTGCCTGTTTTGAGATCCTTCACATACAAACCAAACAGAAAAAAATTAACTAAAACAGAACTCATCAGTAGTGATATGACGCACATAGATGAGATTTTTAACCATTTGATTAGAAACAAAAATCTTACTTAGTGCCAACTCACCAGTAGTGATATAACACACAAAGTGTTCGTGAATGTTATTTAGTGCCAACTCATTTCATAAGTTCATGAGACGTTTCTTTTTTCAAGAAACTTGGTAATGAAATTTAGTAAAAATTGCCACGAGGCAAGAGTGGCTTGTAGCTTGTTACACTAATAATGGGAGATTTGAAATTATATGCAGTTGTGAGTGTTACACTAAATTGATGTATTTTTCTGAATGAAATCATGTTCAAAAAATAAATCATAACAACTCAAAATATAATTTATACTTTTTGATGAATCTAGTATACCCGGTTAGACTTTACCAGAATCCCTCTTTTAATAAAAACCTAAATGGTTTTGCCACTTAACATCACCATATTCCATCTCATAATTTTTTCCCCTCAAACGACATTTTTATCCTTCATTTAATATTTTCATATTTAGCTTTTATTTTTTTGAAAATTACATAAATAAACATTTTCATCACTATTACCACTAGCTCACATTTTTTTAAAATTATCATCAAAAGTTAATCCTTTAAAATAATCAAGAATTTAAAAAACAAGATATTGAAAAAAAAAACGAGTTTTTAAAGTTTATATATTAAAAAAAAAATTAAATTTTAATATAAAAAAAAAGATATTTATAATTTTTACATATAAAATTTAAAAATACTACGTTCGTAATTTAAATAAATATGTGTTACCATAAAGTTTACTAATATTTAATCAGTAGTTTTTTTAATAAAAGTTGATATGTATAAACAAATTTTATTTTGATTTATAAATTTTAACACTTAGTTTTTAATAAAATTAAAAAAACTTGCAAATATTTATTTTTAAAATTGTATTATATTTTAAACTTTAATTTTTTTTCAATGACGAGATTTGTTTTTTCAAAAAACATGTTTACAAGTTTCAATTCTAATTTATTAGTTTTAAAATTTTCATATTTAATTCTGGAATTTTAAATTTATCTGTGTCGAAATATTAAGGAGTGAAATTTTTAAAATTTGGAGTTTTAAAATTTGAATTTAAAAGACAATATATTGTTGACATTTAAATTTTATTTGTATATTTTAATTATTTTTTTAATGAGAGATTTAGTATTAAAAGTTTATTGAGATTTTCCGCATACAAGTACAAATAGTATCCGTCAATCAGAGCATCTTGATGATGATTTTGATGAAGGTTTATAATCTCCTTATTTTCTAAATGCACTTACATTATCAGGGTTGTCAGGCCGTAAAATATTTTTAAATGTTGGTGTTCCAATTATGCTATTAATAAATATCGATAAAAAAATGGTTTAGGTAATGTGACATGTCTTTAGGTCAAATCACAAGGTAATCGTGTTATAGAAGCGAAGATTATATTTTGAAGCAACTTTAATCATCATAATTTTATCCCTATAATTGATTAAACATATTTAAACAAAAGAATTTCACTAAAACTTCAAAGAAAAAATATACAATTGCTGTATTTTTGCAATGACCATGAATAAAAGATTTGGACAATCATTTTCAAATGTTGGTTTGTATTGAAAGATCCAGTGTTTATTCATGATCAGCCGTATGTTGCATTATCAAGAGTTAGAGTAGTAGAGATGGACTCAAGCCATTAATATTTGGTAGACATGAAAAATTACCAATACCACGTCAAATGTTACATACAATGTAGTATTTTCGAATTTGTAAATAATTATTGTAAGGTTTCATTTGATATTGTAACATCCCAAAAAAAATAAAACGACAGTTAAAATGACGAAATAAACGAACGAGGCATGTCGGGTCGGGTCGGGCCGGATGGGCCGGCGGGCTGGAAGGGGAGCCTCCCCTATAAATAGCTTAGACCTCCATCATTTCTCTCATTTGCAAGTTTTAGAGAGAGAAACCGTAGAGAGAGAAACCGTAGAGAGAGAAAGTTGGCGGATCGACCCAAGATTTCAGCAAAGTGTTGTTCCATAGCTCGTGAGAAGAACCTCCGGATCAGAAACTCGATTCAGGTAACGATCGGGCCTAAATTTGAGTTTTTGTTCGTTTTTGGGTTTTTCGGGTTTTGGGTGAAAAAGTAACGTTTTCACGGATAAAACTGAAAGATAAACATAGATTTGAGTTCCTTAATGGAAAACAAACGTTTTGAATGTAAACAGGTTCGGGATCTTGACGTGATCAGACCTGAATGCGAAAGTTAGGGTTTTACGAAGAAACAGATTGTGCGTACTTATCAAGTACGCAAGAAGAGGGCATTGCGTACTTATCAAGTACGCAGGAAGAGGATCCTGCATACTTATCAAGAACGCAGGAAGCAGGGTCTGTGCACTTGTTAAGTGCGCAGGCATCAGGTTGTTTAAGTAAAGTTAGTATGTTTAGAATGGTTAAACCGTTAGAGTCAGGATTGGGTTTGATGTGTGTTTAACTATCAAATTCAGATCGGAAGTGACGTAGTGGGACCTTTGTTTAGGGCAACCCGGATTAGCTTATCAGGTGAGTTCTAGAAGCCTTCTTTTAAATGTTTTATATAATGTTTTCGGGCTGGTGTGCATACATATGAAATGATGTTTTGCGAAACGATGTTTATGAAACTATGTTTATAAAATGATGCTTATGAAACTACGTTTACGAAATGAAATGATTTGGAATGAACGGTTTATGGAAAGAAAGTTTTATGAATGGAATGTTTACGAATGAAATGTTTATAAAGAAATGGTTTAAATTAAAGGTAAAGGGTTTTGAAAATGAATGAAATGTTTTACGAAAAGAAAAGAAAAAGGGCAAAGGTTTTAAAGAAGTCATTACAAATCTAACATGTCGAATGAATGGAATTGACGAATGAAGTCTGGGAATGTAATTCCCAGCGAGCCATAAGAGCAACAGGGGCAGTGTCTTGGTGGCCTGCCAATGGTTTGATGTTGTACAACTGGTAGGGAGTAACGACTGTTACTCAGGGGTTAACGTGACCCTATGTAAGGTTAAATTATGATCCGACGGTGTTATGGCCGTGAGCCATAGCCGTCGATGGAGGTTGTCGGTCTATGGACATTAAAGCCATAGGGGCAACTGAATGGGTATTGTCGGTCCTCGTGCAGTTAGCCTTGGGGGCAATACAAAAGGGAATTGACTGAATGTATGGTATTGTCGGTCTTCGTGCAGTTAAGCCTTAGGACAATAACATACTAAATGACGGTACGAATGGTAAAGGTTGTGGCAATGACGGCGATACGTAACGGTTGCCCACGACATGCAAGGTTCCTTCGGGGACACAGAGACGCTTAAAGAAAGATACAGATTGCAGATAGTAATGTATGACTTAAATGAATGTTAAATGTTTTAAACAAATGATCCGTTCAATGTGTTTATGATGAGGAAAAATGTTTGAAGGTTTTCAATGATGAATGAAAGGCACTGTTTTCTTATACGTGATGTTAAACCCTAATGAATGTTTTGAATGATGAACCATTTCTTAAATAGAATGAAAACTAGAACTCACCAGCGTAGCTGACTTTTTAGTATGCACATTCAGGTTAAGGCAGGTATGGATGATGGACGGTGATGCTTGGCAAGCGAGAAGAGTTACCCGGATGATCATGAAGACTGGCATCCCGTAATGATTAGATTATGATATGTTTATGTAATAGGCTATGTTACGCTTCCGTTGTTAAACAATGTAATGGTTATGTTATATTGAAGTATTTTCCGCTGCGTCATTTCGATATTCAAGTTTAAGAACTGTTTGTAAATGAGTAAATCCAACAAGTGAGGCCTCCCGGGTTTGGGGCCTTACAGATATGTAATTTAATGTATAATAAAAAAATTGCACAACTTATTAAATGAATTTTCATGTATTTTTTGATGTTTTAATTACTCTCATCCATGTAATTTTAACATGTAAAAAATAAAAAAGTTACAAATATAATATCAATTTTTTATAAAAAGAGTTGTTAAGATATTTATCAATATACTCTTAACGTTTCACTTTGTGTAACACACGGGGTTAAAACTAGTGCAATATATAATGTTTAAAATACAAATCAAGAATCAATGAAAGACAGACATAAGACTATATGTTTCAAAACATTGTAAAACTAAGGCATTCAAACACATAGCAAGACACTTCAAACAATGCAACATCTTTGAAAATGATAACAATTGCTAGAAGTAACCAAATCCACATATTAAACAATAAAGCTTACAAATCTAATGTTTTGAAACCCAGACCGAACCGGTTAAGGGTGTTGAAACGGTCTTGAATTGACCCTGCCAGTTGGACCGGAAACCGGCGGTTGAACCGGTAACCGAGCGGTTAGGCCGGTTGGCTAAGTTGACCGGATTTAATGTGTTTCTTGATGCCTACTTCTTTTTATAGAAAGGAAATGGATGATGAGTTTCTTCTTGTGGGCGATGTGGGAAACTCCTATTTTTATAAAGAGGAAATGGGTAATGAGTTTCATCTTTAGGGCAATGTGGGATAGCTTCCAATACTGAAAGTGTAGAATGTAGAGGGAAAAGGCAAGATTAAAAGTTAATGAAGGAAGAACCAATTACCAACTGTGCTACAATGTTGCTCGTCTTTGTACGAATTATTTATAACTAGCATAGTCATAACAAGTTTCTTTGTATACATGATCCCTCTTTGCAATCTTGTTTGTATTTGAACTATCTTGTTATCTCTAAAGTTTTACAAGAGTGATTATTATTTTTTTCAAACTTGTTTGCATTTGATTAAAAAAATTTGTCCAAATTTTTAAACGTTTAGATTTTTCAGTTATATTTTTATATCGTCTATATTTTATTTTTTAAATTGATTATTACGTCATCCGGTTCTTAAATCCGGTCCGACCAGCGGACCGGTAAGATGACCGGTTCGGTTCTGAAAACATTATACAAATCCTAATTAAACCCATAGATCTAGCAACAAATAATACAACATCAATGAAAAGGATAACAACACATTCATACTACATTAACTAACAAACCACACGAAACCTAATCAAACACATACATCTAGCAACAAATCAATGAAAATAGCAACAATCCATTCTCATTAGACTCCTTATTCTTGAAACATACAACACGTAACCTAACTTCAAGCATCATCCAAGAAAGCTTGGAGGTTAAGTGAGGACGAACCACCATTCTTGACAGCTTCACTTGCCAACTCCTTCCATTTCAACACATTCCCACTTATCTCCTCATCTCCCATCACCATTTTCACACACCTATCAATCTCCTTCCCTTCCACCACTCCACCCCCCTCCCTCCTAACCCTAACTCCCACCTTCCACACATCTTCAATCATCTTCCCATTCGTCGTCTGATCCGTCCACTGCGGATACGCCACAATGGGAACCCCAGCCGCCACCGCCTCAACCGTCGAATTCCAACCACAATGCATCACAAAACACCCAATTGCTTCATGACTCAACACCTCCACTTGACAACACCAACTCACTATCAACCCTAGCTTTTTCAACTCATCTATCTTCCTAAGCTTTTCAACTTCTTCACCATTTCTTATCACCCATATAAAAGGCCTACCACCTTCCAACAACCCGGATACTACCTCCTCACATTGATCACTAGTTAAATGTGAGATACTTCCAAAAGAAACATACACAACAGACTTTTTAGCCTTTGTGTTTAACCAATTGACAATGACATAATCATCCTCTAGGGTTGTTCCATATGAGTCTTTTCCATTCAAGGGTCCAATAGGAAGGAAGTCAAAACCTTTGACTTCTTTAAAGGAGCCAACTTCGAGTTCATTAAAAGAGTTTAAAAGAATTCTCGGGGAAGCTTTGGATTTGATTACATCAACATGATCTTTATAAAGTGGGAGAAGAAACTCATGTTGTTTGGGACTTGATGGCAAGAAAAAGGAAGGGAGATCAGACATGGTTAGTAGTGGCAGTCCCGGTAATTTAATCGGTAACAAAGGGTTGTTTTGGTAAGCAGATATCAACTCTTGAAAGCCATTGAAATAGTGATAGTAGAACAGCAAGACACAGGCTGGTTGGCACCAGAAGAGAGTGGATTTGAGGTTATGAGAATTGGCCACTCTGGCAGCCCAAGGGATGATGGTGGTGTAGACCAAGTGGTCAAATGGTTCGCCTTTTGCGGTTGCTGAGGTGATGATTTTAGCGACGGCTGGAGCCCCGTGTGTGGCGAAGTCTGAAATGTGTTGTTGTAGGGTGGTAGGTGGTGGTTTACCGATGATGTAGTCGTCGTGGCCGTCGGAGAATGTGGCGAAGGCTAGACCGTGAGGTGTGGTTTGTTTGTTGATGGTTTGCATGACTCTGGAACTGGTGCAGAAGGTGACTGAGATGCCAATTTTGAGAAGGCGGTTGGCTAAGCGGAGGGATGGGTTGATGAGGCCTTGGCCGGGATAGGCGACAAGAAGGATTTTTCGGTGACCGGTCATTGCTGCGGCGGAGGGTGGTGGTGGTGACATAGAAGCTGGAAGGTGTGTTTATGGTTAGGTTGTGAGTTCGCTGAAAATCAAATGCGAACATGCATAATTTATAGGCAGAGGAAGATTATATTCGGGTTTTTTTCTAAATGACAAAATGAAACGTGCTTATTCCACCCATTTTTCAAAATCATGATATTTAATTGGAAAAACTTGAAAAATACTTATTTAAAATAAAATATATATTTATAACTTTATTATAAGATTAAAACAGCTGATAAAAAATTAAGAGTAAATTATTATTTGAGTTCCTGAGCTTTGCCAATTTTAACTATTTGAGTCCTTGATCTTTTTTTTCATCGCTTTGTGACATTTTTTATAATCATTTGAGTCCAGATGAATAACTCTGTTAGATTTTATATTAATTTTTTTTCTGAAAAGACTAAAATGCTCCTTAGGGACTCAAATGGTTAGAAAACTGTACCCACCAACGCCGCCGCATATCTTGTATACATAATTACTCGGTTTAATTTATGATAATTTGCTTGGTGATTTATTTGACACCACACATTTGCTCAAAATTTCTGTTTCGTGATCTGCAGTCGTCAATACATCTCTTTCTTTTTTGTGTTATTAACTAATGCATAAATCAAATTGTGATTTTCTGTTTCGGATGTTTTGAAACTTTAATAACACACTTGAGTAACTTAGTTAATATTGTATTGAGTAACTTAGTTAATATTGTATGAAGAATATTATAATATGTATTAGGAATGATCTTATATTTGTTTGGTTTCCTTGTGATTCACATGGTTTGAAAGATGTTGTAGTGATGTCTTATCATGGCATCACTTTTACTCAGGTTGAAGATGAAATGTTTATGATTAACATTGCCCTTTGGTTCTTTGAAGGGAAAATAATGGTACTAGGTTTTATTGTGCGTCGTTTATGGTTGTATTACTCATGGGATTCAAATACCATGTTGTGGTTCGGTGGAAAATGATTACAAGTTGAAATATGACAACGCTATTTTACTTTAGAGAGCTATGCTATGATGCCTCTAGCTCAACATGACCTTTTCATCCCGTACGTGAGCCTTAGGTATATATATGTTTTGTAGAAACTATATACCACGGTAGATTGTAAATGTAGTTAGCATTCACACTATCATAGTCTATAGATACATTAAATATTAATTTGAAATTGTTGACCATAATTACATCTTAAAATCACTAGTTTGGAGGAACCAAACCATCACTTCTCTTAAACGGAACCAATAGATCAATAGCTATACTTTTAAAGATCTAACTAAACTATTTAAAAGATGGATCGAGGTTATAGGTAATTTTAATGTTATCAACATAATTTATTCTAGTATAATTGTTTTTGTAAATATCTAATTAAACGGAATCATCGAGTTTGAGTTTTATTGCCATCTCTATTCCTTTTCTTTACCGATAACCTTACTTTGCTATTGTAAATAGCACAATGACTTGGCTCAGGGTCCTAGCTTAGTGGTAATAACCAAGTCATAGGAAACTAGTCAGAACCTTACCTTGGGACTATCTAATGCATATTGGGGCCGGAAAGCTAGAAACCGGACTTCTCTACGCGAACTGGGACATGGAAACTGATCACCAGAGCTTAACTATGTCTTTCTTATGGTGTTCGAAGAATGTGGGATGCTTAGAACTGAGCTCACATCCTTTCTATTTATAGGCCAACTTCGGGTAAGTAGTGGGCCGCTAACAAGACCGGTGATGGTCTGCTAAGAAGTTAGGGCGGTTAACTTTTGCTTAACGACCAAGTAACGAAACGTTATGCCCATTGGTGGTGGCCCGCTAAGACAAATTGAGGCTAGAGGACCGCTATGCTCCTCCTGACGGTCCGCTATAGGCAGCTCATCATTTTTGCCTTTCTCACCATGTGGCGGACCGGTGGCCAAGCAGTAACGGTCCTCTAAGCCCTAATCTTCAGAATATTTCATGTTCAGTCCTTGAACTTTAATCTATTTACATTCTAACCCCCTAGGGTTTTCCTTAAGCATCATCTTAGTCCCTCAAGTATTCTTTTAGTGAAATTTAGGGTGTTACAAATACATTGTGAGGAATGGTAAACCTCTTTTGTTAAGCGACAAAGAAATTTGGTAGCACATATGTGGTTATCCAACAGTTTATGAAGGAACTCCGTATGACCAAAAAAATAAAAAGAACTCATGTTCGGTTAAGTACATAATTTGGAAAAAAAGAAGTATCTTGTGGGAACTTCCATACTAGAAGACGTTGCTAATATGTCACAACCTCAATGTCACGCACGTTGAGAAAAATGTAATCGATAAGGTTTTTAACATCGTGATTGACACATCTAAAACAAAGACAACGTAAAAGCAAGAAAATGTGTCGAAGTACATTGCTCACGACTAAATTTGCACAAAATGACGGATGGAATCAAACTAGTAAAACAAAAGATATCGTATATATTAACCAAACAACAGCTAAAATCCATATGTGAATGCTTGAAGATGTTGAAATTTGTCGACGTAAACCCCGACGATTATAGCTTTAGCTTTAAGAGTCATGATTGTCATATGTTTATGCAACGTTTACTCCTGATTGCCTTACCAATGATTTTGTCTTCTATATGGGATTCAATCACCTAGCTGTACACTTTCTTTCATGTAATACGTTCAAAATATTGCAAACCGGGTATTGTTGTAACCATCTGTAAGTTGAAACAAGTCTTTCCACTTGGCTTCTCTTACTCAATGGAACACCTTGTCATGCATTTGATGAATGAAACCATTTCAGTGGTCATGCCCAATAATAAAGATGAGCCAATTTTGTCTCATTATTCTTCTAACGACTCCCTTTTTGTAAGTGGATATGAACCAATTTTGACCGCGCACATGTTCCACTAGCTAGTATTTGTGATACATATTGAATTTTATTTTTTGTTCTGATTTATGGTGTCATTTTGTAACAGATGTGGGATGGTACGATTTCAACATAAACATAAGTTAGGATAATATGGTTTCTAGTAGAGTGCCGATAAGTTTTCTAAATTATATGTATATATATATGTATATTTATATATAAAGTTGAGTTCACGAGAAAACTTATTTTAATTAGAGAACTAAGAAACTCCTCATTAAAGACAATTTTGTAATTATACTATCATTATATATTCACAGAAACCTAACTCTCCCATACATCTCAAAAAATGAAACCTCCATCCCCACCCCCAAAAACCTAAAATGAGTTTTCTCATGATCTTCAAATGCTAACCAAATTTTTATGTGATAACTGTGTTAACCACTATAAAATAATCACATAATTTATAAATAATTTTTTGTTTTAATTGTTAAAATAGTATTTAAGTATCTTGAATAAATTTTTTGTTTTAATTGTTAAAATGAAACCCCCTTTCCGACCAAAACTCTTGCAATATTACCGATCTCGTCACAAATCCAGTCGCCGTCCACCACCTAGGTTCAACAGAAGAAAACCTCATTCCGAATAGGGGGATTTTAATCTGAAAAATTAGGGTTCAAGGTCCTTTAATCTGAAAATTTAGTGGGCTTGATGAGGGTGGGATAACTGGCTCACTCTTCCGGTGTCCACGAGCCCTAATTTTCTCGATCTTCATGGATGCATCCTCAAATTCCTGATCTCGTTTTCTTGATTTCTCTTCATTTTCTTCGATTACATCAACGTAATCGTGAATCAGGTCTATAAATTCTACCGAATTTTCTGCATTTACATACGAGGTGGATCGTCGGAGATGGTTGGAGGCATAGGAGGCGGGTCGTTTGATAGATGAAGATGAACAGATAGTGTAGAGAGAGAAGGGGAGAAAGAGAGAGAGGGTGGGTGTGTAGAGAGGGGGGGGTTAAAAGTTAATGAATAAAATAATTTATTAAATTTATAAAATCTAAACTAAATTACATTTTTTGTCCTTTAAGGGTAAAAATACTAAAATGCCCTCATGTGCAGTGCACGTGAGGTAACTTAACATTCATTAGTGGAAAGGACGAAATTCGTAAGAACTTTATAAAATAAAGGACAAGGAGTGAAAGTCAAAACATTAAAGGACCCAATCCATAATTTAGTAAAACATAAAGGACATAATTTGTAATTTACTCTAAATATGTAACACTTTTTATTAAGAACGACCAAATGAAAAAAAATACTTTTAATCCCAAATGAAAATATTACTAAAAGATAAATATTTTCATTTGGGGTTAAAGTTACTATTTTTTAATATGTGTAGATAAAAGATTATCAAATTAAGACCATATTCTATTTAAAACTTTTTGTATATTAAAAAAATTAAACGATAACCCGGTTCTTAAACCCGGTTGAACAGTTTAATGCACAGTCCGGTTCTAAAACCATCACTCGTTACAGAGTTTCAAACAGTTTCGATGCTCAAATAGTTATTGTGATTCAGATGATTTGGTTCATTTCTGTCCTGTGAACAATAAAATTTTGCACTGACTATGTCTTTTCATTTCTTCTGTTCACACATCAATGGTTTGAAAGTTGTACTTTTCTTTTATGAAGGCATCATTATTACGGTCTTTGAAGTTGAAATGTCATTTGAAGGGAATATAATGCCAACGGGTTCACATAAATAGAAGTACATCAGCTACTTCACCATTTATATATTTATGTACTAGTGGAAGCCTTGGGGTATATAACGGATAAACAAAAACCAAGGATGTTTGCCCGCATGTTATGATTGTTTAAAATCATATTTTTTATAAGCAATTTAAAATATTTCAAAACACCAAATATAATATCGATTACAACACTCGGTAACAAAAGTACATTATTCTTTAAAAATATGAAAAGCGAACATTAAATTACAAGTAATTGCAAACACACGTAATTTATTACTGAAGACATATCTCCATAGTTACTTAAAAGTTACTAGAGGTTCAAGATAACAAAGCCATCATTAGTAGAGTACTTGATAGAAGGATGTAACACGTTCCTTTGTCACCACCAGCATCATCAGACTTTTCACCGTTTATATTAACTTGTTTGGATCCTGTTTATACATCATTAATAAGAAGTTATACCAAATTGGGGTTCTTCTCATTTTGTGAGTAGAAAAATATATACATCATGCTATAACTTCATACTTACCCCAGATATGCTAGCTGGAGAAGCAGAAGGAGAAGGTGAGGTTTCATCATCTAAACTTTCTGGTGATTTAGCTGGAGCCATCACTGGTGCATTATTTCCCGCTTAAATGAACAAAAATATCTGTAAGATGGGGAGAGGGAATATATAAGGATGGTAAATAGACGTGACAAACGAGTCTATCTTTGTTTATATTTGGTGTATAACGGGTTACTTATTATTTAAAAAATAGATCGCGATCTATTTTTTAATTAACATATAGTTTAGTTAGTTTTTCTTTTGAACTTCATTAATTAACATATAGTTTAGTTAGTTTTTCTTTAATAATATATAATATATAATACCTAATATTAAAAAAAAAATATAAATACATAGTTTTGCAGGTAAAAAATAAAACAAAAGTTTGTACTTAAATTTTTTTTAAAGGCAATTACATATATCTATCTAAAAACTTCATTAATTACATATATACTCAGCTTAAAGTTTTATTTACATATATCACATTTATAATTACAAATATACCCAACTAGATGATGGAATCGATCAGAAACGACGTTGAATGTTAGAATTAATCGGAAGCGGGAATCAGAATGTTAGGTTGGGAATATCAATGGAATAAGAATAGTCAAATTTCTTGTAAGGTTAAAAGGCTAATTTTATAAAATAGGGGGATATATGTAATTTGAGTTTTTGATTGGTTATATATATAATTAGGGTTGAAAATAGGGGATATATGTAATTCTACATTTTTTTAAATATTAGATATCATTAAAGAAAAAATAAACTATATATTAAATGAAAAATATATAATATAAAGAAAATAAAATAAAATTCATCTCAAATATAGGGACTTCCACGTTTCTCAAATATAGGGACTTCCACGTTCCACTACATAAAATCTCTTAAATAGTTTCAAACAAAAAAACATAGCTTATTATTTACAACTTAGATATTATGTTACCAAATTTGAAAAACTAGATAAATTTGTTTCAAATCTTTGCAATCCAACCCAACATGACATGTTTACAACCACAACCAACATGTTCAACTCGTCCATTTTGTCACCTTCAATAATAATAATAACAATTTTAAAAAATCATGAATTAATATGACATAAGTACATAAGGTTGTATTTTTATACCGTTGCATCGACTAACAGGTGGCGTCTTCACGTTACAAGCATGCGGAAGGCTTAACGCAATGGTTTTGTTGATACTGATTCCAAGCGAAGCCATAGTGCTATCATCAAGCGCGGTGCAAAGGCACTGTGGCTGTGACTTAACAACATTAGCCAGAGATGAACAGCAGGACGAAGATGGCGTTTTGGAACTTCCGGTAACGTAGGTTAGGCACGGAGCCATTCCAATGAGAACACTGGTACACCCTGGTTGAGCCATGGAACCTTCCCAACACAGAGTTAGCAGGACAAATGCTAACCCCATATGGCCCATAATATTACCACTTGAAGCCATTTCAATATAACTCCAAATGGTGTACTTATTTTCCAAGATGGATGAACTTATTTATAGGGCAAATGTGTTGTCCATTTGATTTGTGTTGGTAATAAATTAATACTGTAGCCTACCATTTGACATTTTAGTTTTAGCTGTATTCTAATTATGTGCCTTCATATGAGGAAGTATAATATAAATTACCAACTGTCCATTTATGTTGTGATAATTATAAAAGATCAACATCTAGCATCTATAATTAATAATCATGACAAATATTTGATTATATCAGTTCGGGCAAATGACACAGAATGCTAAGCACCACGAATCTTGATTAGAGCATCTGTTAGTGTTTACACTAAATTTAGGGGTCAAAGTGTCATTAGGCTAAAGTATGTTTTGGTGTCAAAAGAGTCATATTGTATTATGTAAGGGTCAAAATGTAATTAGTATTAGTTAGTATCGATGTTTTCAAAGGTTACGACGTTTTGAAGGCATTGGTTCGTCAAACATACATAGGGCATCGATGTTGAACCATTCGAATGTAATCAAGAATCAATCAAAATCACGTTTGTAATATCAATCTCTATTTCATCTTCATTCAATTTTGTCTTTGACTACCAACAACATCTCCAATGTATAAATTCACAAACTTATCCGGTCACCTGCTATAGAGGATTTCGAGAATTAAGCATGAATGATCTGAGAGTCGTGAACTTTCAGATCAAAACAACTCAATTGTTCTACCGAGTTTAATGATAGAATAAAACTCAGATTTTAAGACAAGAAGGCTTTGATTATGCAATATTTCAGAATATATATTAATTACTATGCAGTAAATAATTAAGGTGTCCTCTAAGTTGAGCATAAAGACATTCAACGGTTATTGCCTATTCTACATGAGTATTGCGGCGCTGGTAGGAAAAGTTTGCCAAAATAGGACATTTAATAATGCTCTTTATCTAAATCATTACAACTAGGTATGTAGGTCACCTAATATAAAACATATCCAAGACTTTGTTAAGAAAGAGATGATTGCTTGCTATGGCTGGCCTGCTAACCCTAATGCGGAAAGAAATAGAACTATGAACAACATGATTTTCGTATGTTATGTTCTAATTCATGATTTAAATGCATAAATATAGTTTAGTTTTGTACCTAAAATTCTACATCTTTTACTGTTCGAAAGATCTATATATATAGTTTTCATATTTTGAAGAAAACCAACTTGAATATTTTTCACAAAGCTGTATATCTATGGGAAAACAATCTGGTTTCAGTCCGATCTCATACAAGTAGTTAAAAGCATAAAAGGTTACAATCCATTGAACAAATTAAATATCGGTTACCCAATATCTTCATTAATAATTATATCACAAAACACAAATGATTCTAAAAAGTAATTGCAAGGAATGGGAATGAGAATGATGGAAAATGTCGGTTGGGGACATGGTCTTTCAAATTTAGAATGATATCTGTGATTGGTACAATCTTTTTATCAATATTATTATGAGAAAATCACCGTGAACCGGAAGCAGTGGAATTCTTAAACAGGGTTCAACGAGTCGTGCATAGTAATATTTTGGCCCCTAAGACCCAAAACTTTGTTTTTAGTAGGATCGGTTTTGCTATTCTAAAGGGGGTTGCAGCGCAACTTGTTGCCCGTTTACCTTCCACTTTATTGTAATCGTCCTATTTTATTTCTTCGAAAATCACCAAAATGTACATTTTAACCAAAATAATTGGCAAAATGTATATTGAAAAGTCAACTATTTGAATATATACATATCCATTCTCGACCCACGTAAGGAAAAATCATGTTGTGGATTACTTCATAGCCGGCCAGGTGGCATATCCAGGGACTGCCACGTGTATTCTCCCGGCTACAGTGGAGCCGCTAAAACCCCACTAGTTGACATGTAGCCGGTAAATACACTGCCCAATAAAAATGTGCCAAGTGTCATGCATGAGCTATCAGCGTACCGGCCCAAGCCGAGCCGAGCCAAGCTGATCCCGGCTTCTATATAGCCGGCACCGGAAAGCATCCGGTCACAGCCTTGCACGTATGCATCTTTAGCCGGTTCTTTTTTTTTGTAGCTGGTAAAAAATGCCGGCTAACGAGTAGAAGGCCGGCTACTCCTCAACCGCTAAACTTCCTAAGATAAATCCCGAATAGTATTCATCAAATTCAGTTTCAATTCAATCTTCCTTTGCCAAGCCTTTGTCCTACCCTATTTTTTAGAATGTTTTCTTGTACAAGTCTTCAATCATCCATCGTCTTCAAAGAGATGGATCATCCTTCCATAGGGATGGTAATGGGTCGGGTTCGGGCTGGGTATCGGTAATCCCAAACCCATACCCGCTTGTAAAATTGTGTCCCATACCCGACTCATTACCCGTCGGGTTTGTGTCGGATAATTACCCATCGGGTATCGGGTATACCCGCGGGTAACGGGCATACCCATTAGTATCGGGTATCAGGCATACTAGCGGGTATCGATCAATAACCGTCGGGTATGCGTCGTGTACTTTTCTACAACTCTATTTTTAATATTTATATATACATATTTTAAAAGAAAATTTGAAATTTCACATAATAAATCTACTAAAATGAAGCATTAATAAGTATGGGTTAAGAGAAAATAAAATTATAAATTACAAATTTTCGGGTATATGATTCGGGTATACGGTTCGGGTAAACGGGTATGTGATTTCGGGTAACCTGGTCGGGTATCACCTAATCCCATATCCGTCCCATACTCGTGAAATTTTTAAAAATTAATCTCATACCCGGCCCCGTACCTGTCGGGTTTCGGGTATACCGCCCCGAATATTTCGGGTTTCGGGTTTACCCGTCGGGCTCGGGTTATTTTGTCATCCCTATCTTTCCACATGGTTCCTCTTACCCTAACATTATACAAATAATCCCGGGATTCGAAAAATGCCTCCACTGCGAAGATATCTTTGAAGTTGGAATTGGTGACCTCGGAAAATTTTAACAATGCCCCAAGTGCGATGGGGGTGTCAAGCCTTGTGTTCATACCCCCACTTCCGTTTTCGATGGTTCGTTTAGCAGGGGTAGCTGCCTTGGTCATATCAGAACACACAACTCTTTATCCGTTATCCTTTTTTATTTTTTTTCCTCATTATAACCACCGATCACCACCCCACCCGTAAAATTTTTATATTTGATCGATTGATCACCATCCCTGTAATGTTGTTTGTTAATTATTTTTTATTAATTAAGTTCTAATTTTGTGTAATGTTGTTTGTAAGTTATTTTTTGATTAATTAAGTTCTAATTATTTTTTAGAGTTGCTTTTAGTTTTTGTCTCTATTTAAATTTTAATACGAAATTTGAATGCGAAATAAATTTAAGTTTAAAAAAAAGTTAAAATAATTGAGATTTAGTAGTAGTAAATTGGTTTTATCATATTAATTAATAACACAATTTTATTAAAGTTATGATTTCAATAACACAGTTTTAACATTATGATTAAAAGATAAATAAATTTTAGAAATAAATTTCACTCACATCAATCACATAAAAAGACTTTTAAAATTACATTTAAAAATAAATTTACTCAAATAATTTTTTCTTACAACATACGAAATAATTTTTAACATTTGTACTTAATTCTTCTTTAACAACATACAAAGAAATCTCTTTAACCTCATTAACTCCAACAAAAGAAGTTAACCGACTTGTATCTTCCTCATTCCTTAGCTGTATCAGTCCACTATCTAGATTTCCGGTTGGTGTTTTGAAATAATACAATAATCCAGGTGGTGTCAAACCGTATCCGAACATTGGTATAATAGATTGTAGATTCGAAATTTTAAATTATTTAACTTTTAAAAAATCCACAAAAGTAACATCATCTTCATAAATCATGTTCGGCATTTATGTAAAATGACCCCCATGAAATACTTTGAGAGTAAAATAATCTGGCATGTCTTCGTAAAGACTTTCAACAACCAACGCTTGGTCATATTCATTTACCGATCTAATCGTCCATGTTTGTGGATAAAATTCATCATGGTACAAATATTTTTCTTTTGAATTGGTCATTATGTATTAAAATAATTTATAACGTTTATGTACACGTATATATAGGAAAAAAGGTTTAACATTTAAAAAAAAACAACAATTTATTACGGCTACATTGTATAGCCGGCCCAGAAAAAGTACTGTATAGCCGGCCCAGAAAAAAATAAAAATTTACGTATATCGTAGCCGGCCGTCTACGCTAGAGCCAGGTAAAATAAGAAAAAGTAACAATTTATTATGGCTACCTGGTAGCCTACGAACTACTGTGTAGCCGACAGAAAATGTAAAAAATTACGAATATCGTAATGGCTACCATATAGCCTTCCGTCTACTTTTTAGCCGGTAAAATAAAAAAGTTTCAATATTAAACGAATTTGGTTTAAAAAAAATCAGGAACCGAAGTTTTTACTCAAATATTCAAAGTTTACTATCTCCGAAATTTTTACGTAAATAGTCAAAGTTTACTTTCTTCATCTATTATCTTCTTTTAAGTTTTATTAAATTTTTTAAAAATGTCTATAAACATTGTTATTTATAGTGGTGGTAATTGGGAATGTGTTAATAGGGTTATTGATTATGTTCCGTTTAATGTTATGAAACATGCTATGCGTTTACATAATAATATCACTTATTTTGGATTAATATCAAATATTAGCGAAATATGTGGTTTTCAAAATACTAGATTATCTTACAAAATGTCAACATTTACTGATCCTATTGACTTGGTAAATGACCATGATGTGTTCTTTTTTCTTTGAAATGGCTTCTAAAAATCCGTTTGAATTGTTTAAGTTGTATGTTGTTGCAGAAATTGGTGTAGGTTCATCAAATCCTATTCCAATATCTTTATCGGATCCTAAATTAAAACCTAAATATCTTGATTTAAATATTCCTGTTACGGATTTTTCATTGTCTCACAATTTCAATAAAAGTTTTCACCCGATCCAATGCCTGGGTCAATGCCCGATCAAATGTCCAAAAAGACCTACAAAAAAGTAACTTAGTGCGTAAACAATGGCGAGTTTCTAAAGGGTAATGTTTTAATGATAAAGAGGATTTAAAGTTGTATCTAGGCACAATGTGTATTGAACAATGTTTCGAATACAAAGTTGATAAATCTTCCCCTTCAAGATTTGAGGCATCATGTCGATGTGTTGGTTGTGAATGGCGTATCCGAGCATATAGTTATGGAAATTGTCCATATTTTTATGTTAAATATTTCAACAATGTTCACACATGTTCGAAGACGGAGACTTATCCTCATATTCGTCAAGCCAATAAAAAGGTGTTAGGCAATATAATTAAAGATCAACTCAAAGATAGTGGAAGCATATACCGTGCAAAAGAAATTGTGAATGACATTAAAGAAATATTTAAAATAGATGTCAGTAAAGATCAAGCTTGGCGCGCCAAAAGTTATGCACTAGAGATATTAAGAGGATCTGCTAAGTCAAACTTCCAGCTTACTTGTACAATTTGGGAAAAATGAATCCCGGGTCTGTTACTCATATTTTAACAGATGAATTTGATCGGTTTGAAATGTGTTTTCTTGCTATCGGTGCTGCGGTACGTATTTATTTTATATATAAAATTTAATTACATATTTGAATTAATTACCTAAACATGTTATAACTTTATTTTTTAGATTCGGAGTTTTATCAATCATCTACGGCCTGTCATTATAATTGATGGGGTCCATCTTAAAGGACACTTTAAGGGAACAATGTTTCTAACAGTCGGTATGGACGACAATAATCAGATTTTGCCTTTTGCATACGGTAATGACAAATCAGAGAGTGAAGAATCTTGGACTTGGTTTATGTCAAAACTCAAAGAATGTATCTGTGTTAATCCAGACTTAACCATCATCTCTGATAGAGCAGCTTCGATTGCAACTGCAGTTAGAAATATGTTTCTAGATGCGTATCATGTGTTATGTTGTCGGCATTTGTTGATGAATTTATGTTCAAAGAATTTAAGAAGAAAGAAACATGCTTTTTTTGTTGTGGAGAACATGTAAAGCATATACACAATTGGAATTCAAAAAATATTTCTATGCATTGTGTCATGATGTTCCTACTGTTACTGATACCCTGCTGGAAATTGGTTTTGATAAATGGGCAAGAGCACACTGTCAAGGTAAACGATATAGCATGATGACTTCAAACAGTGCTGAATCTATAAATGATTTATCTCGTTTTGCAAGAAAATTACCAATCACCGATCTAATGGAATTCTTCCATGCATCCGTACAAAAATGGTATTTCGATCGTCGACAAGTAGCAGGTAATTTTATTTTATTGTTATACAAAAATTTCTAAATTTATTTTTTTAAATATCTAAAGTTTATATTATTTCACAACAAAAAACACCAATTGTGTGACTGTATGGGCTGAAAAAAAGATACAAAAAAGAATCTTAAAATGTCGGACTTGGACTGTTTATAGAATAGGGCCCTTGTGGTCAGACCTTTTCCTTCTACAAAGATTATCAAGATGCATATAGGTGCATTCCCCAAGATAATCACCCCAAGCAAACTGATTCCAATCTTTAAAATCATCAACAAGTGATAATAATAACTCATCTACGTACGCACGAGTTTGGGAACCTTTAAAACCAAGCTCTACAAATATTAACAGACAAATACGAACAACATCCTCATCTTCCAATTCATGTAAACCATATTTGAATATTGTTTGCAAATCACAAATTCTAACTTTATTTCTAAATTGACCTAGAACTCTACTTTTAAATGGCATTAAAGAAGACTTAAGACAAAAATTATATTTACCCAATTTCAATCCAGTGATCAAGCAAAATTCTAAAGGACCAAATCCGAAAACCTCACCACCAACTACATAATACAAACCGTCCATCTTAGGGTTTTGACTAAGGATTTGGTGATGTGACATTACATGTATCAGTTTACTATCACAAACACCGGTCTAAAATGTTAACCAAAACTTAAAACATGTACTATTCCATATTTGTGTTTGCCTAAAAGTTAATCTACTACATATTTCTTTTAAATAGTGTAGAGAACATCGGATTTTGACTTCTGCCCGCATATAAGGTAAATACATAACTATTATTTTCGATTTGGGAACCATTGGAAAGAAAACAACATACCGGTTCATACTCAAACGACATTTTCACGACGTGGTCCCTGGAATGACTCCAAAAATCCGACAAAAACAAAAAGATTCCCACTTGCTTGGAAAAGATTCTCGGATCCGAGTTGTCCATGACTAAATCCAAATAGCATTTGAGTGGTCCCGTGATCTCCTCCAAAAAATCACCCTTCTGTTGATCTCCTCCAAAAAAAATCACCTCCAAAATCGCCCTTCACTTGATCTCCTTGACAAAATGGTCTGATGGAGCTTTGAAATTGAAATCAAAACCAAAAGTAAACTAGGAATTGTTACCAAGTGTAAACCCCTAAAGTCTAACCCGGCTAAAAAATGCCAGGTGTCAGCAATCTATTGGAGAACTTTCGGCAACCCGGCTATATGTTAAGGAAACGGCTACTCTATAGCCGGCTTCGAAATTAATGCGGGCTAAAAACTGCAACCCGACTTAAATCGACACGTGTCAGCAATCTAGTGGTGACAACGATCGGCAACCCGGCTGAAAGTTAGGAAACGACTGCTATAAGGCCGACTTCGATATTAATGCGGGAAAATTAAACCGGCTATTTAGTAGCCGGCCTCCTACTAATTAGCCGATATTTTTTTAAAAATATACCACAAACTTAATTTTAAATTTTATTAAAAAAATATTTTGACACTTTAAATTTCTTCTCCATTCTTTTGATGGAGAGTATATTCACTGAAAATGGTATTTTGTAATTGTGGCCAACAAGCAATTCTACGAACTTCGTGGACTAACAGAAATCCGGGCCGGAGATTCTACGGTTGTCCGGTTAATGTAAAATAAAATTTTACGCTTAAATTCATATTTGTTTTATAATTTTTTTTAAAATAAAAATAAAATTGTTGTACAGGGATCACAATGTCGGTTTATTGGATGGTATGATCCTCAAATTTGCCAAAGATCAACAGACATCATCTCGGGACTCTTGAAGGCAAAAAACGAATTGGAGATTAAACTACAAATACGTGTAGAAGGAACAAAGAAAATGAAAAAAGTAGTAATTAAGAGTTGGATTTTTTTATTGTAATAATAATTGCTTTAATTTTGTATTAACTATTAAAAAATCTCATGCTTTTCTTAATGTAATTTGTGTTTCATTTATATTTAAATTAAAATTGTGTTTCATTCATATTTAAATTAAATTCTCATTCGTATTTAATTTAATATAATATAACTATAAATCATGATTAAACTATACAACTTTAATTTAAATAGCCATTCATGATTAAACTATACAACTTTAATTTAAATAGCCATTCATGATTAAACTATACAACTTTAATCTAAATTGGATTTAAACAAGAAATAGTCATTCATATAACTTTAATATAAAATTACATAAACGAAAAAAAAAAACAATCAAATATAAAAATTACACGAGTGATCTGTGGATCAAATATAAAAATTACACGGATAGAAATATGTGGAAGAAAAGAAAAGATATGAATGGTAATGGAGTAGCCAGGGTTCTGCGTTTAGATAGAAGCAACCAAGCTACCCCTACCTAAATGACCCACCGCCACCTGATGGGGGTATGAACCACGGCTTGACCCCACTACCACACTGAGGACATTGCCAAAATTTTCTGAGTTCACCAGTTCTAGCCTCAAAGATATCTTCACAGTAGAGGCATGTTTAGAATCCGGGGATTATTTCTAAATTGTTTGGGTAAAAGAAAACGTGTGGAAGGATGATTCATTTCTTCGGGAGGATTGAAGACTTGTGGAAGGATAAGGAAAATTGAATGGAAGAAGAGAAGCTGGGATTTATCGTACAAAATATTACCCGTTGCGATTTTTATGTTAGGAATTTTAGCAGCTGAGGAGTAGCCGGCCTCCTACTCCTTAGCCGGCGATTTCTACCGGTTACAAAAAAAACTCGGCTAAAGATGCATACGTGCAAGGCTGTGACCGGATGCTTTCCGGTGCCGGCTATATAGAAGCCGGGATCAGCTTGGCTCAGCTTGGGCCAGTAAGCTGATAGCTCATGCATGACACGTGGCACATTTTTATTGGTCAGTGTATACAAGCTACATGTCAACCGGTAGGGTTTTAGCGGCTCCACTGTAGCCGATAGAATACACGTGGCAGTCCCTGGATATGCCACCTGGCCGGCAATGAAGTATCCCACAACATTATTTTTACCTACATGTCAATAATCTATTGGTCGAGAATGGATATGTATATATTCAAATAGTTAATTTTTCAATATACATTTTGCCAATTATTTTAATTAAAATATACATTTTAATGATTTTCTCTGTTATTATTCATAATGTGAGGGGTTTAAATACAACAATATCTTCAAAGGAAGGGGGGATAAATATGGAATACAAATCAATTCAAATAATCTAAATAAATACATGATGGCGGTGGTGCAACAATAAATTTAGTACCGAAGTGTTCAAATAACGAACGTGATAAACTTTATCTGAAGATATCCGCCACTTGAAGCTTGGTAAGAATGAACTTAGTGTGTAAGTGTTCCGATAAAACAATTTCCCTAATAAAATAGTAGTCAATGTCGATATGCTTAGCGGTCGTTTGTGAAAGCTGGGATTCTGAGTAAGAAAAATAGAATTCTGACTATCACATAAGAGAGTTGGCCGATCGGGTGATAAGGCATGGAGCTCTCGTAAAAGATGTGTAACTAGACTAGACCGGGAAACCGTGGGATGCTTTTTCGCACTCTAAGAAACAAAATTGTCCTCTAGATAAATGGAATAGCCATAAGTAGAATGACAGGTCTTAAGATAGCGAGGCCAATCAAGATCGAAGTAACCCACAATAGAGGTATTAGATGGATTATAAAACGTGAGACCGAGGATATAGTGCCTTAAACATATCGAAGTATAGACTTCACGGATTGATAATGAGAGATAGTTGGAGCATGCAGAAACTGACTTGCTTGGTTGACAGCGTAGGAAAGATCCGGACGCATGATGGTAAGGTATTGTAAAGCAAACGACTAGTGACGAGTGATGATGGAGGGTCAGATCATGAAATTAGGGTCCATCATTGGTAAAAAGAATCTGATGTAGCAAGGGGATTGTCAACCGAATTTGATTCTAGAAGTCCAGTCCTAGATAAAACATCATAAGCAGACTTTGATTGAGCAAGAAATAAATCAATGAGGGTATACTAGACTTCAATTCCAACCACAAAACATTATTTAATTTGCCTAAATCTTTTATGCAAAATTCACTGTTGAGGTAGGAAATGAGGTGTTGAATCTTGTGTGAGTCATTTCCCGTCATAAAAATATCGTCGGCGTACACTAACAGGTAGATAATGCATGAGTCGCGATGATAGATGAATAAAGAAGTATCGGCACGACTACAGGTGAACCCAATATCGGTTAATAGGTGCTAAGACGTTGAAACCAAGCATGAGGTGCTTGTTTCATGCCATATCTATACTATATAATAAATAAACGTTTTAAAAGTACACTTGTCATTCACACATGCATCTTCAACATTTTTTTTCCCGCATCTCTCCTATTAATTACACAATTTTATTTATTTTTTTATAATTTTTGTTTCCCACCACTCTCTTCTATTAAATAATAATGACTTCCATAATTATTTTTATAAAACGTTTTTTATTTTTAAAAAATAGGTTTTTTTCATAAAACATTGTTTTTAGTTTGAACATTTCTTAATTCTTTTTATAAAATATTTTTAAAAATAATTAAACATTTTTAGAATTTACAAATCTTCATAAAAACTGATGTTTTATAAAAAGTTGTATTTATTCAACCCATATAATACATAAGTTTTAACCTAGTAAGGCTAATTTAAGGTGACAAACATGTGTCGGAAACCGAGCATCCTTCAAGAAGTCACCAAAAGTGACAATGTCGGATAGTAATGAGCTCGGAGTTTGATGAACGCCCTGACGGGGGTAACGCTGACGAGGGTAACTATGACGAGGGTGATTTTGACGAGGTAATTGTATGTGTACATTTATATTTAAATTAATTGCATGCAAGTATTTATTGATAATTATTATGTTGTGATGTTATTGCTTTAATGTTAAGCAATGTATTGACTATGATGTGAGATTGAGGTCGTGTTTATGACTAAAATGTAGTTGTAAGTGTCATGATTAAGGCTAAGTGAGTGCATGTTTATGAGTCTGGAAGTTTAAATTAGGGTTGATGCTGATACTTGTGTTGAATTACAAGTTAGTAGATCGGTGAGTTCGGCCCGTGTCTGAGAACTTACAGGGTTATGTGCATTGGGTTATGTAAGGGTCGATAAACCCTTATCGAAATTATGGATAACAAGGGTACCATTAGGACAATAAATGGTAAATTAATTTTGTTAAGCACGGTAATGTCCTGAGTGGAAATAAATATTAATGGTGACTTAGTTGTTTATATTTAAACTAAAATTTTAAAACTCACTTAACATAGCTGACTTTATATATACGTTAGATTGTAGAGTGCTCAATTAGGGGCCTTACATATTCTTTTTCAACCGTATAACAATATGTATGTTAAGCTACACGTGGTCATATCTATGATTTTATTGCGGCTGCGTCGAAACGTTTACGAACTCAAATTTATGCCGTCGAATAAAAACATATTATATTTGACCCAACTTGTTGATGAACAAAAGTTATGTCGAAAAGTAGAACGAATGGAAACGTATTATATTTGACCCAACTCGTGTCCGATAAAAAAAATGTACATCTAAACATAGATGCGCGGCGGGAAAAGAAAAAAAACCAAAGAAAAAATCTATTTTTGCATTGACACTAACGTACTTAAGTACATAAAATAAATGTATGAATTTGAGGCGAATAGGTTTTGGAGATCGAACGACACAAAAGTATCTGAGTACGTAAAAGAAACATATGAATTTGAGGCGAATCGGTTTTGAAGATTGAACCATAGATAGAAAAATGTACTACGTCTCGCACATGCGGCCTAATAATTAAAAAAAAACTTAAACAAAAGAAAAAAGAAAGAAAACAAAACAAATCAAAAGAATAAAAATCTTTGTGTAGGAATAGAAGTTGTGACATTAAGAGCATTCCCGGCCCGTTTTTTATATTTCATATCCTTATCCTTATAATTACATTAAAACATTACTTTTTCTACTTTTTATCTCTACTTTTCTCTCTCATTATCCTTATCCTTATAATTAGACTAAAAACAACTACTTTTATCCTTATATTTACAAAAAAAAACCTTATATCTTTTCTCTCTTCTGCACTCACAACCACTTTAAACCACTCCATAAAATATACAAAACTCACTGACATAATTATAAATAACGGGCTGTGAATGATCTAAAATCAAGGAAAGAACTTAGCCTAACCAGTTTGACCATCCCACCAGTTTAGTTTTTTGATTAGATTTTAAACAATCTATACTATATAATAAATAAAGGTTTGTCATGCCATATGTCGCTTTCACATTCATTCTCATCATTTTTTTCACGCATCTCTCTCTTATTAAATACACTTTAATCTTTTAACAATAATATATTATACTAATAAAACATATTTATTTTAAATTATCTCTTATAAAACTTTAAAATCTAATCATGTAGCATTTATTTTCATTTTCAATCTAATAATAAATGAAAATCAAATTACATTAAATAGTCCTTAATGTATTTTCGAAACCCAATTATATTTTAGTTTTTACATATTTTGAGTTTTGTTTTCTATCATTAGTATATGATACATTTCTACGTCTGTAAAAATATACACGTAAAAATTTAAAATTTTTATTTATTAATATTTTTTACCTTATACCTATGTATATACAGTGGATCTAAACTAGTGAAATATATATACATCATAGGTGATTTGTTGGTGGCCATTCATTTTTTCTTTTTATTTTCTACTTAATCACGCCGCCTCTGCGCCACCCCATTTTTGGTTTTTTATTCGTTTTCGCCTGTATCATAATATGTATGTTAAGCTACACATGGCCATATCTGTAATTTTACATCGGTTATAATAGGAAACGGAAATTTTATTTTAATTGTAATAGAATTAAAAAATTTATACCATCGGTATATATATTAAATCTTACCTTTACTATTATATTTATTTTTATCATCGTTTCGACATGAATTTTTTTATGATTTCATTTTTTTCTGTTGTAACGTGCTTATTTTTATCGACATATCGACGTCATTTTTTACGGTTTCGTTTTATATATTAGGTTCCTATTATTATTAACGGTCTCATCGCGACATGGCTTTGCAGCGGTTTTGTTTTATTATATAAAGTTTCGAATGTTTTCGACGCCAATGTCATTGCACTATGTCTATCATTATCAACATTTAGATGTTAACTTTTTTCTAATCATTTCGTTTTTTTATAAGGTTTTGAATATAATTATCAACTCTCTCGCTAAGTTTCAATAACAATAACATTAATTTTTTTTACGGTTTAACGCGCTGTAACGCAGGCCGGTTATATATATATATATATATATATATATATATATATATATATATATATATGTGGAATGTATGAAATGAAAACCTAATGAGTTAATAAAACTTTAGAAACTCAATCAATGGCCAAGATTGTTTCACCTAATTTTTGTATCTCAAGATGCCTAATATGAAAAAAAAGGCATATATGTCATTTTCATTTTTAACTTTTCTAATTTTAACCATACTCTTCATTAAATCTCTAAACACTTACCATCATCTATCACATCATTCTTGCACGCATTAAATGTCATTTTCTTTTCTGTTTCTCTCTCCCTTAAACTCCATTTTTTTTATTTAAAACTCACCTCTCTTCTAACTACTTCACCTCTCCTTAATATTCATCACATTTTCTCTCATTCTCTCTCTAGTGAAAGAAGGTTGCAAGCTCCTTGATCTCATGGTTTCTCCCATTTTGATCAAAAGAAGGTTGTAAGGGATTGTTCCTTACACTAGAGTAACAATGGTGATGGTTTTCGGTGGCAGACGGTGATGGGTTCGGTGGCAAAGACGAGGTGGTGCTAGCGGTGATGGTGGTCGGTGACCTAATTCTTTAGTAGATATGGGCCGAAATGGGTGATCGGTGACGTGTTTCTCCAGAACGGTGGTCGACGTGAATGAAGATTTGAAATGATATGTATTTACCACTTGTTACCTATTTTTTTATTGTTACAATAATTTTATGGAAGTTATCATAATCATATTTATATTATTTTCAAATATTATATGTATTTGTATATATTATTTTAAAATATGTGATTTTAAAACGATTGATTAAAATGATGTGAAATTTTTGAGCGGAAAATGATATGGTTTTCTTTTGAGACAAGTTGAATATGATAGTACTTATTTTGTTAAATTATTAGTTATCCATTTTCTTTTATTTAATGAATATTATTGTGCTTGTAAACTCTATGATTTATTTATAATAAAAAAAACCTTTGTTAACCCTAAATTATAATGACCTTTTATCTCTTTAAAATATTTTATTAAACTTAAGTTTTGATCTTTCAGAAAACTTAGTGTTGCCAACCAC
The DNA here is from genome assembly GCA_023525975.1 of Smallanthus sonchifolius. Taxonomy (NCBI): domain Eukaryota; kingdom Viridiplantae; phylum Streptophyta; class Magnoliopsida; order Asterales; family Asteraceae; genus Smallanthus; species Smallanthus sonchifolius. The sequence continues at coordinate 27,409,697 of CM042029.1, read as the reverse complement.
AAGTTACTTGGTTATTTGATCTTCGAAATGTGTTCGGTTACTTGATGTTGTTGTTTTCTATGTAACATTTAAATTTATATATGTAACAATTGCTAGTTACATTTTAATAGTCCTAGTTACATATGTAACATTTATTATAGAACCAATACACTGCCTGCAAGCAAAATGACTTGTTTCTTTTTATAAAAAAAAACCTCGTTTATCATTATTCTTTTAAAAATGATTGTATTATATATTAAAATTTTGTTTTTAGGGAAAATATCGTTTTTATATCTTTTAAAATTTGCGTTGTATTAAAAAATCTCAATATTTTACTTAAAAAAATTCTCGTATTAATAAATGAGCCTGGATTTTTAATATGTAACCATCAATGTTACCTATGTAACTTGAGAAATGTTATGGTTGCTGGAGTTGAATATGTAATGACAATTTTGTTACCATCATCTGAATTAAATATATGTAACACGGTCTTTATTTTTTTAAAGAAGTCTTATTTTTTTAACATTACAAATATTTAACACTATTTTATGATATATAAGTTAAGTATGTAACATACTGGCAAATAAAAGGACATCAATTTTGTTAGATTAATTTGCGAAAATTAGGGGAAGTAGAGAAATGAGACATTGTTGTGAGATTTATGAAGATTTGTTCATCTTTGTATCTATTTTTTATGATGCTCATCGGTAATGTACTGAGAAACAGATCTCTATTTACATGTGCTACAAGTGTTATATGCATAGCATAGATGAACTTGTTTTTTGTTTTACTATGTATAACATATGTAACATTGCATGTATGTTCTTACTTGGTTTTTTCGTAGGTGAATCAGTTTTTCTGTCAAAGATAAAGATGAGAATTGAAGCATTTTTTATGTTAGCTTTTTTGATAGTATTTTTTTCATCATACTTTTAATATTTAAGTATGTATGAAGCACTTTGTTACATTTTTAATGTTGATCATAATGATTTATATAAATATATACATTTTATATTAATCGTTATAACATATGTAACACTACGTCTAAACTGATTCATAATAAAACTATTCTGCTAGTTACATGTGTAATGTTACTGGTAACATTACTACACAAATATTCATCAATTTAATTTGACTAGGAGAGAAAAGTATATATAAATATTCACTCGTTTGATTTGATGTTAGGAGAGAGAAACCATAAAAAAATTTCACCATTTGATTTGATGTGAGGAGAGAGAAAACACAAATATATTTTTTTTAAAACTTGACAATATTACCTTTTTGGTACTTTTTATCTATTTAATATTCATAAAATACTTCAAATTAATCTGGACTGTTGATTAAAAGAAATATATGGTTGATATAAAATTTTTAAGGTTTTTTAAACTCACATGAGTTTTCAAAATATCTATTTCCTATATACATATATAAATATATATATATATATATATATATATATATATATATATATATATATATATATATATATATATATATATAGGGTTTGGATAAAATGAAACCACTCCTTAGTTGTGAAAGTTTTGAAACCATTATTATAGCCATTGATCATTATAATTTTAATTGTTGAGGTTGTTTTATTGGTTTAATCACTTTTTTTGTAATTTTAATGGCTTTAAAGTAAAAAGAGGGTAAAAATGAGTTTTACTATTTGGTACCTTTTTGGGTTACCCATGCAACCATCTAATCAACAAATATGTCTTTTCAACTTACAAACCTACAAAATTTTTAAATTTTATTCTCTTTCATCATACCATCTTCCCCATTTCAACTTATAAACCCAAGAAGAAGAAGATACATGTTTGTGATTTCTTCTTTTATTTTTCATCATAGCATCTAACCCATTTCTCTTTCATCATTTCTTAATTTTTTTTTGATACAAGAAGAAGAAGGTCCATTGTTAAACTTGAAGCCGAGAGTTACTGTTTCTGGACTTTCAGAGATGACAAATCGAAGTGGTATGTATCCGATTTCATGTTTTTTTACTTACAGAGATGACGAATCGAAGTGGTATGAAGCCGAGAGTTACTGTTTCTCCATAGCTTCTCTTACATCACGAAACATATCAATTTGGGGAAAAAATGGTTCAAAAAATTTGAAATTAAAAAACCTTTCTATCTACTCTAATCACTTTTTTTCTGATGAAAATCATAGTTTTTTTCAAGATCAAAGGTTTTCGTGAAGAATCAAGGGTTTCTAGTCAAGGTTTTGTGAAGATCAAGTGTTTCTTTCAAAACTGAAGGCACTAAAGCTCCAACAACGGCATAAACAAGAATTCATGTGAAAAAGGATGGCGACGACGAAACTAAAGGCAGAGACGTTGAAACCAAAGTTGTAGGCGGCGAAACCGAAGACCAAAGTTGAAAAAAACTACTTTTAGAAGAACATGTTTTAAATAAACACTTATTTTAAGACCAAGGGGTATTAATTTTTTGTTTCTTGCTTACAAATTTTTTAATCCTTAACATTGTTGTTTATAGCTGATATTGTTTTTAGTGTTTTTTTATCAATTAAGCCAAAAAAGATTTGAGTAACAAAACTTTTCTTGATTACTTGTATAACTTTTATGTAAATTAAATCTTAAATTGAAGAATGATTAGATATTTAGTGATAAAGCCAACGAACATGTTTTTGTTTATTTTATGAGGATGTTCAATTGTTGCATCATTTTCATGCTTTGATATAAAATAAATGGCTTTTTACACAATTTAATATAAAATAAATATTCCACATGCTTTGATAGTTAATTCACAAACATGGCTTGAGATTTTTATTTTTTTAATTCTTGGATCGCTGAAAATAGTTTGTGACATGTATTTATATATGAGTAATTTTATATTTTACAGATCGGGCCAATTTAAAAAGACTACTAGAAAGCATTATAGACCTCATTCTCCAAAAGTGTGTCGGTTGTTGAGAATAAAAACGAAATTGCATGAACTTGGAAATCAACTAATAATGTTACATATGTAACTTAATATATACATATATCTACAAAAAATGTTACATCTGTAACATTATAATCTTACATATGTAACTTAATATATACATATATCTACAAAAAATGTTATATATGTAACTTAATATTATCTACAAAAAATGTTATATGTAACCGCGAAAATGTTACGTATATAACATTGTAATACAAAGTCCAAATAAAACAGTTGTATGCACGTCCTAATATTTTTATTTTGTAACATATAATCGGAAAGATATGTAAAAAATTAATCATTAATCAATACAAATTATATGAAAACAAGGTCTTTATAAAACAAAATTAATTTATTTACTAAGGTTACATATGTAACTATCAATGTTACATATTGGATTGCTAAAAGCTTGCAAGAAATCAAACCGATACTTTTTTAAAATGAGACTTTTCTAAAACGAGACTTAAAAAGTTACTTTTATAAAAATATGTAACCATCAATGTTAAATATATAAAAGTCAATAATAAAAATAAGAGTTTTTTTAATTAAAAACGAGGGTTTTTTTTTATTAAGTAGTTACATATGTAAAACTTGGTGGTTAAATATGTAACAATATTATCTATATATGGAACATTGTTATCTACATATGTTACATTTCACTAGTTGCTTGGGTACATGCCTAGGGCTTTGAAGTACATATGTTATAAAAACAAAGTTAAATATAAATAATTAAATATGTAACTAGATGCTGAATAATAAAATGTTACATATGTATCAAGCAAATGTTACATATGTAGCTAATAACAAAAAGATCTATATATGTAATCAATAACTATTTATTGTTTGAACATTACAATATTTACATTATGTAACTAGGAAATATTACGTATGTAGATAACAAATTTTTTTACATATGTAGCTAACAAAAGAAAACCTCCACGCCAAAATTGGGAAAAGATATTTGGATTTATATTTTTGTTAATAGCTAACAAATCAAAATCTAGTTGACTAGTATGTAAGTCAAATATCACAAAAAATGAATGGATTATTTGAAAGTGAAGCTATAGAGGTGATAATAATAAAACCATAGTCAACAGAGGCCGATCAAAATAAACTAGAAGAATTATAAATCAATAAATAATAAATATATAAATATAAAAAACAAGAACCAATTGAATCATTAATGTCATGTGTAAGGAAAACAAGAAAATGTAGATAAAAGAAATCTGTTTTAAAAATTCTACCCAATATTTTGTTTAAATATTAATTTATTTTCTCTTGGTTTTTTCTTTAAAGAAGTTCTCTTCCAAGTAACCCAGAATGGCAGCCTTCTTCTTCTCGACGACATCCAAGTAGTAAGCAACAGGGAAACGCCCTAAAAGCTCATCTATCCATATGGAAACGGAAAGGTAAGAACAAGACACCCTCACTGTAACCCTAATCGTGGAAAACACCATAGCGCCATTTCTTTTCCTCCTTGTCGGCACCTTGCAACAAACCTACGGGAAACGATCTGAAGCACCTTCTTATACATTTCGACTACCGGCAATATCGGTAAAGGTAAAGTTTGATGAAGATCCGCCGTTGATTTTGACAGAGAGAGAATGGGTGTGTGTATTTGTGGGTGTGTTTTTCATCTTGAGAAGAGAGAGAGACACATGAATTATGGTTAGAAATAAAAGAAAAAGATCATGATGAGAGAGATTCTTTGGGAAACATTAAATGGGTGTTAAAAATGTCAAACCATATGGGGGAATGTGGATAATGTGAAAATCTTGAAATGAAAAGTGATGACATGACATATCTAGGTTAGAAAATGATGGTATAAAGGAAATACCAAAATTACCCTTAAAGGGATCATGACAAAAGGTTGAAAGATGATGATGTGGCCAATTTTGAGCTATACAATGAAGTTGCATGGGTTTCACAACTCAATGGGGGTTATAGTTTATACTTCCCATATATATATATATATATATATATATATATATATAGGGGAAAGTTCAAATAAAAAGTAGTTTTTCGCTAATAAATCTAAGAAATGACAAAAACGCTAAGAAACGATATCAAACGAACTCCGATTGAGCTCATTTCAACGGCGTTGGAACCGTCCGCCGAACTAATTATCAAAAGCAGATTTCTATTACTTCTAAACTTCTAAAGTTCTAAACTTTATTAATTAACAGACTTGGAATTATCAAAAGCACTTAAGTTGATTTGTAAAACAATTGGAGAAAGACGGACCACTCCGGGATTCAGATTTAGCAAAGCATACGCACAATTTCAGTTTCAAATCAGATCAGAGATTACATAGACATAACCTTGTTTAAATTGTTTAACCTAACCACACAATAATCAATTCAATCACAAAATCGGATTATTCCCGATGCAAGAAAACTAAGAAAGGACGATAGATGCGATAAATCGAAAACATGCAATTGTTCATAAATCAAACACACAATTGAACTCAAAGAACTTAATAGGTTCACAAAACTTCAATCCAATACTGATCATCTACTGAAATCATACACATACAAGCATAAATCGTTCACCCGGAGGGATCACGAAAGCGTTTAGCCGCTCATGATTGTCGAAAACATTAAAGTAATTAAACTAGAACTTACAAGCATTAGAAAACAAGAACAATCGACAAAACTATGCTCAAAATCGCCTAAGAACTCCTCTGGGACGGCTGGAAAGAATGATTTTCGACAATGGGATCATAATGGGTTTATAATTACAATTAGGTTTAAAATTGCCATAACTCCTTTCTTCGCGTGTCGCGAACATCCAACTCCAGTTCTTCACGTGGCGCGAAGAACAAAATAGTCGTGGCCCATCTTCAAGCCCCTCGCGTGTCGTGAACTTCTTCACTAGGATCTTCGCGTGGCGCGAAATTTCCAAGATTTTGACTTTTAAGCTTTGACTTCTGTTCCTTCGACCTCTTGGGCTTCGTGCCTTCATATATGTGACTCGAAAACTTCCGATCTTTAACACAATTACCTTGTAACACGCCAAACTACAAGACACACATAAAACCGACTCAATAAACATAATTAAACTATTAAAACGTACAAAACCGACATTTATACATGGAATGTTTAACCCTACATCACATCCCCACACTTGACCTTTTTCGTCTCGAAAAAGAATAATGCAATGGAATCATAACCGGGAAACTTGCAACTTTACTTTCATTTTACATAGCACAAATTTTCATAACATGTTAATCGTAACAATCGGTATTTCTGTCCGATTAAACCCAGTCACCGACTCTCGAGCCCCCAATTATGTGATCTATATATTATACATTACCAAGCAGTCAATCTATGGGTCTTATACTCAGAAAGCTACGACTCATCCTAATCCCATCTCAAGGTCATGTTTAGGCCCGGGTTAAACCATATAGATTCCCCACCATTATAAACACTAATCTATAAGTTTTAAAAATTAATATGGATAATGGATCGATGAATAAATGATACGAGCTTTTATTAACACTTATGAATAAACCGAACATAGTGGTGTTTCAGTCACGCTGGAACACGATATATGACACGTAGGCTGATGAAGTACATAAGCTTCAGAGCATGGGTGTATCCTTCAAGTCACCATCCCAAAGGGAAACACGTGAACCTAACTTAGTCATCTAATAATAATCACGTAAGTCCTGCCCATGGGTGTATAACCAAGTCACTATCCCGGAGGGTAACACGTAGGCAAAACCTAAGATCTCAAATTAATTAATTAAATCTTATTAAATGATGGATTATGAAATGCAGGCGCCACCAACTTTCGGATTTGTTTTCATAAAAAGAAAGCAGTGTACCAAATAATTTTAAAAATTTATAAATTGTTGTTTATAAAGGTACCTATTACCCTATATTGATAGTTTCAACCTTATCGACAACCCTAAGATGAGAACCCACAAGACATCATGTATTAATTATTTCATTTTAATTAGATTCACTATCAGGATGTTTAAGCTCTTAAATCGGTTGGGCCTATCAAAATGTTACATATTAGACATGTTTGATCATCTTTATTATTTATTTAAATTTCACACTCAAATTCCCGATTGTACTATCATTTTCTATTTAATTGCAAACAATCTAATCCAAAGACATTTTTTTTCAAAAATATTTAAATTTTTATGTATTTACGACTCAAAATTCACTCAAAACAAAATACTCAAACTAGACCTGGACAAGGTCTCCCCTCCCCACACTTAAACTCTCTATTATTCTCAATGTAGGAAGAGCGACACTAAAACGAAACAAAATACAAAAAGAAAAACTTAGCTGGCAAGACGATCGTATAGCATTTCATTCATGATCGTGCCCCATGGATACAAGCGGGTTGCCTTGTACAAAAGAATCAAGCAAAAGTCGGATTATCGTCCCCCGAATGGAGATTGGGTATGGGAAATTTTAAATCCAAACCTGCAAAATAAGCTCCAAACAAAACCACAGTCATCATATCGGTTCAATAGAATGACTCAAAGAAAAATAAAAGACCCGATGGACTCGAACGACTAAAAAAATAAAAAATAAATAAAAAATCAAAAATTAGTGTTTCAGGTTTTTAGCGTGTCGCGAAAACCTAGGAGGACTTCTTCGCGTGTCGCGAAGACCCATTGGTCATCCGGGTTATCAAGTTTTTCTTCGCGTGTCGCGAAGAATTTCCTTTGTAAGTTCGCGTGGCGCGAAGACACCTCCTTCACAGAAAGAAACGAAATTTTTCCAATTTTTGCCTTAAAAAAATTTTCAACTCCTAAAACTCATTTTTTTTCAACTTCTTCAAAAACTCATTCCAACATTTACGCGAATATCCTAATTTCCAAGATTTTGACTTTTAAGCTTTAATTTCTCTTTCTTTGACCTCTCGGGCTTCGTGCCTTCATATATGTGACTCGAAAACTTCTGCTCTTTAGCACATTTACCCTGTAACACACCAAACTACAAGACACACTTAAAACCGACTCGATAAACACAATAAACTATTAAAACGTACAAAAACCGACATTTATACATGTGATATTTAACCCTACATCAGTCTAGCAAACCACCAAAATCACCAACCGTAAGATCTATGACCTAGATACGCTAATCGAACTGGCAGACAACCACAATCAATGCATGGAATTAAAATCAATCACATAATCAGAATTAAAGCACGCATATACATCACAATTATTAATTAGAATCGTTTACAAAATCATTCAACCATCACACGAATCCAAAACCAAATAAAAATTAGAACTTTAGCATAGTATTCATCATGACCTAGGCAATATTAAGGTTTTAGCCAACGATGATGTACAAAACAACTAAACAAGCAGAATCAAACAAGAACATGGTCTTAAACATAGAAACAAATAATAAAGATTTAATCTTGAAACCCTAGAATGCTAAATTAACAAACCCGAAATCCAAAGGCTCCAACTTTATGCTTAATTCCTCTTGCTTTCTCCCAAAATCGCCTTTGGACTCCACTTAGATGGTTGGAAATCGAACTCCTGGCCTAATTGGCTTCAAATTCTATTTAATTCGATTTTTAGGCTTCTTGCGGATTTTTAACTCTCTCGCGTACCGCGAGAAATTTTGGCCGGTCCCTCACGTATCGCGAAGGCCAAATTAGTCGGGTACAGTTTCCTGAATCCTCGCGTACCGTGAGGTTCTTCTGTTTGGTCTTCACGTACCGCGAAGGACTCACTTTCACCATTTTTTTAACTTTAATCTTTGGGCTTCATTCTCGTGTTCGTTTTCTTCTGGTTCACTTGTAATCACTTCGATCACCTGCAATCATAACATATACTCAATAGAAATAAAAAACAACTCAGATTAAAAGATAAAGCTAATCTAAAACACACAAAAACGATGGAATAAAGATGTGGGCTTTGCACTACATCAGTGGGAGTGGGGGTTTAGGTTTTTGGGGGTGGGTGGGGTGTGAGTTTTAGTTTTTTTTTTTTTTGGGGGGGGGGGGGTTTAGGTTTTTGGGGGGTGGGGTGGTGGCTTTAGGCTTTTCGGGGTGGAGTTAGAGGGGGGTTTAGGTTTTTGAGGGGTGGGGGTGGGGGTTTTAGGCTTTTCGAGGTGGAGTTGGAGGGGGTTTAGGTTTTTGGGGGTGTGGGTGGAGGGGGTTTAGGTTTTTAGGTCCGGGTTAGGGTTTGACGAAACGGTTCCAAGGCCGCTGGAATGAGCTCAATCGGTCTTAGGATAGTGAAACATTCCCATATATATATATATATATATATATGTGTGTGTGTGTGTGAAAATGATCAAATGTAAACCATGTTTAAATGTGAAAACTAAAAAACCAAATCTTTGCCACATATTTATTATAGTTAAAAGAATGTTTGACTTTTGTGAAATACATTAAAATAAGATGAAAATAAATGTGTGGTCAGAATTTGTATTTTGGTTTACGAGTTATATATATATATATATATATATATATATATATATATAGGAGAGTTCATTACAGAATAAAAAAAAACATGCGAGAACATAAAAAACAAATCTCAACCATTTGATCATTTCATCAATGGTTCAAAACAAATAATGTTATTTTTGTAATTAATTTGAATATTAAAGAAAGTAAGTAACTAGATAAGGGTAGTATTGGAAGTGAACACAATATTTCTAAATCAGTTCCTAACTTAACTTCTAATTTTCTCTTAATTGATAATTCCTTCACACCTTGCATTAACTTGTCGTTTAATTTTTTTCTCAATCAATTGCATATTCCACTTTGCAATCTTCTTCTCCATCTAGGGTTTTGATGGGACAACATGCTTCAACGAAGCCTCCTCCGACCTGGATCATCCTTTTGCATCTCATGAATACAAGTAATTCTATAACTTTTGAATTGTTTTATTACAAAAAAAAATTATACAACAATAGTTGACTTTATTATGTTGAAATTACTTAAAAATAAATGTTATTAGAAGAAATACGTATACGTTCCATTTGAATTTTAATATTCACATTTAGCTTTATTCAATGATATTGGATTCAAACTAATGTTTATTGTATGTGCTTTGCACATGTGTAGGAAAACTAAACATATGTGTAGACTTTAAACAGTTTGGTAGTTAATAATTATTATTCTCTTTCGTGATACAATAACATATTTCTTTTAGATTTATGATTAAAAGGATTAGTGATATTACAATTTTTTTTATTGTGAACTTAAATCTATGTCTTTTTTTCCTGTGATGAACATCTTGAGCAATGTGCTTGTTCTTTTAATTTTCAATATAAAGTTAAACAAATTACATACGAGTAGGGTTTTGTAGGTCTCCGGGTGTCTTGGATCGTTACGTGTGGGTGTGTGACTAGTCAGACCGGGTGCGGAATGCCCGTGACTAGATGGAGAATCAAGTAACACAAAGTAAACCGACAGCGAAATCACTTTCAAACTCCGTCTATTATAAAACTTGAAGGTTACAAAAAGAATACAACTGAGTGCAAATGACTGCGTACATAACTTCTGTCAAACCATTTTATTTATACTAGACCTGATCTCTATGCATTTAGCAAGTGCGCTGGGCAAACTGCTCAAGCGTACTTAGCAAGTACGTAGAGTGATCTTGCGTACTTGCTAAGTACGCAGGAAGTAATTCCTGCGCACATGCTAAGTGCGCAAAACACTTAGAGAATTTAGACAACGAGTACATACAATAATAAATACAATTCGATACCTAATACATACAGACACTAAGATTCAAAGACTAATACATACAATACAAGTACAAAAGCTAAGACAATATCCAGAGTGTCTGTCACACAAAAGTGCTTTAACAAACTCCCCCTTGACAATAGCTCTGGATTGTCTTCGGTCTTCACAGCTCCCCAGCTTTAGCTTCCATCTTCTTCTTGTAATCAAGGTAGAACTTGACCACCTTGTCGTACTTAGAAGCAAGGAACTTTGTCCACTCGTCCGTGTACATGCAGTACTTGTCAGCTAGCGCCTCCAGATCTTTCATAGAAAAGTTTATGAAGCAGACTTCATCAAAAACTCTGATCAGTTCCCTTGGCACTAAGCTTCCACTCTCGGACCACACCTTTCCAATCACCACTGCCTCGCCCGATATAGGATCTACGTACCAGTACCATATGTTACCAAGAATATCCTGAGATAACTTGCTTAGGGGAATAATGGTTTCACACAGCACTGGCTTGTATACCAATTTCTGTAAGCTTTTATGAGTCACGGGATGTCTAACATTCTTGTCCCTGACTCGCTTAGGCACTTGAGGCTTAAACACCTCGAACTTCCCTGATCTTCCCTCTCGCTGCAGAACCTGCCACAAACCCATCGCTACTGCGTGATTTGAGTTACCCAGCAGCTCTCAGTTTGCTAGGTTCACGATGTCGTATCTTGGCAAGGAGTTGAAAGCTTCGTTGGTTGGTTTCAAGTATTGAAACCCCCCCAGCTCGTTTGATTGCAAACAACTTCTTGTCCTCCTCGAACCTCACAGCTAAGATCATCCATGTCGCTCCATGTTTGTCTATGATTGATGTCTTTTGCCAGACAGGAGCCGGATCCTTTGATGAACTTGCAGGCATATGTTTGTCTTTCTGTGCCTCTGGATCCACAGGTGTAGAGTCGGCAGGGGAGGCTTCAGTCCACGCCTTAACAGTACTATCAGGCTCGACTGAACCTGTGTCAAGATGAGTTTCAAAGGATGGAGCTTCGAAAATCTCTCCATCTTCAAACTCATACTCTCCTTTCCTGTTGCCCTTGGGAACTTCGATTACAACATCCCCATCCTCCTCATCCCAATCATCACCAGACTCGATCTATCGCTCTTCCAAATTGCAGAGAGCATCGATCTGTGCTTCCTTGGAATAGTCCGGCTCTAATAGTAAGATCACATCATCCGACACATCGTCAGATAGATTTTTCAAAACGTCAGCCACCGACTTTCCTTTATTACCACCTGAAGCATCACCTCCACCTTCACTTTGAGTGGACTCCCCCTCAACCATAGGCATGACGGAAATGGGAACAATCGCCAAAGCTGACGGTTGCTGCTCACTTCCACTCATTCCGGCTTCAGGATCCTTGTCCTGATCATCTCCCTTAGTTAGGTCAACTAAGTGACAAGCCTCTTCACTGCTAGGCTTGGTTGATTGCTTCTCCAACAACTCTTTCAATTTCTCCCCCTGAGCAGCAAGCGTCTTGGCCATATCACAGACTAGTTTCACCATAGTGTCATGCTCTAAACGCTGCTTGTCATCAGCCGCTCGCTGTTTCTTTAGCGCGGCTACCTCATCAATCAGAGAGTTAATCTGCCCCTGTTGTTTGTCAGATTCTTCTCAATTTCCATAGCGTTTCAAGAATTCCAGCGACTTGAGTCTCTAGGGTAGTGATCCGGGTATCACGAGGATCAGGTCCCTTAGAAGACGATGCTTCAGCTTGATTAGTCAGGAAGGAAAATAATTCTCCAAAATCGAACCCCTGGGTGAAGTCAAAGTCAGGAATCACTGATGTGTTGGAGGGTGGTTATAGGGATTGAGGTAGGGATGGTTGTTGTTTGGATGGTGGTTAGGGTGATGGTGATAGACTTAGTGAGAATAGGAGTCGTCACCGCCACCTGGACAGACTGTACATGGAGGGTCACCAACACATGAACCTCCTCTTTGATAGTAGTAGTAGCCTCAATAGATGTTACCAATGGCCTCCTCCTCTGTCGCCGATAAAGCTGATGTGAAGGTGAGGTAGATGTCGATTCAGTGCTCGCAGCTGTCACTGTTACTTGCCTCTGAGCACTTACTTCTACCTCACGAAGAATAGGTTGGTGTTGCCTATCCCCCCGACGCTTGTTGATACTTTCCCGTATACGTCTCTGTATAGCAGCGTCCGAATCAGAATCAGGCTCATATTCACTGCTACTCTTTTGTCTCTTTCTCTTGGAAGATGACTTGGGAAGGGTCACCTTCGTCAATCTCCTTGGGTGTGCCTGTGATGGTGCATCATCAAAATCAGATGAATCTGACTCGGTCGCCTCCGAGTCGGATTATTCAGCACCCCCACTTCACGCTTCTTCATCTCCTCCTTCTTCAAACACTTCATCCTCAGATTCAACATCCTCCTCTTCCTGTTGCTCATCACTGTGTTCACTGAGTTCAGGCTCAGACTCTGCACTATACCATCTCCAATTTGCTGGTGCCACATATGTTTCATTGATCAGGTGGCCAAAGAGTAGAGTATGCACAGGGGTATGTTCTTGTAACATCCCAAAATAAATGAGGATTTTAAATAACGGGTTGAACCGGGACGAACGGGATAAAAGGGCGAGGCGTAACGGGCCGGGCCGGTTGGGCCGGCAAACTTGAAGGAAGGGGGGGGGGGGGTTTCCTCCCTTTAAATAGCCAACACACACACCATTTCTCTCATTTGCAAGAATCTAGAGAGAGAAACCGTAGAGAGAGAAAGTTGGCGGATCGACCCGAGATTGAAGGAGCTTGTTGCTACTGAACTCGTGAGCAAAACCTCCGGATCAGAATCTCGAAATCAGGTAACACCCGAACCAAATCTGAGTTTTTGTTCGTTTTTGGGTTTTCGGGTATTTTTGTGAAAATGACGGGTTTTTATAAACCAAATGAGGAAAGGGTTATAAATCTGGAATCACGAAAGGAAAATACACGTTTTGAATACAAAAAGTCCGGATCTTGACAAGATCGGACCTGCATGCGAAAGTTAGGGTTTTTGGGGAAGATAGCTGAGTTCTGCAGGTATCGAAACTAGAGTTTCGAGTGGCCTGCAGGTGTCGAAACTAGAAGTTTCGAGTGACCTGCAGTTGTCGAAACTAGAAGTTTCGAGTGACCTGCAGTTGTCGAAACTAGAAGTTTCGAGTGACCTGCAGTTGTCGAAACTAGAAGTTTCGAGGGGCCTGCAGGTATCGAAACTAGAAGTTTCGAGGGGCCTGCAGGTATCGAAACTAAGTAGTTTCGATAGGTCTGCATCAGTAAGTGAAGTCAGTGTATTCACCTGTAACAGAACGAGTAAACCGTTAGAGTCGGGATTTAGGTCTGATGTGTATTTAATTAATCAATTCAGATCGGAAGTGACGTTGTTGGACCTTTGTTTAGGACAACCGAGACTAGCTTATAAGGTGAGTTCTAGAAGCCCTTCTTTTAATGTTTTAATTAAATGTTTTGGGCTGGTGTGCATACATACGAAACGAGGTTTATGAAACGAGGTTTACGAAACGAGGTTTATGAAACGAGGTTTACGAAACGAGGTTTATGAACGATGCTTCCGAAAGGGGAAGACGAAACGAGTTAATGAGATGTTTACGAAACGAGGTTTACGAGATGATGTTTATAAAATATTTTGCCAAACGAAGTTGTGAAAGGTTTACGAATGAAGTGTTATTTAATAAAACGTACGAATGCTTTAACTAAAACGAGGTAAAGGTTTTTATGAAAGTCACGAATGAACGAATCTGCCACGAGTTCCTACGGGAGCTAGAGTATGTATGTATGTATGTATTGGCCTTACCTTACGGGGGGCCTTTGTGGCTGGCTAACGGTTGTACAACTGGTTGAGGATGGGGTGACGACGGTCGCCCATGGGATTACCGGGATCCCGATGGAAGGTACTATTCCTTGCGGGGAAATATTGCCTATGGTATGTTTAGTCTTCCTAGAGGTAACGAGCCTTAGGAGACGTGTGTATGGTCTACCTAGAGGTAACGAGCCTTAGGAGACGTGTGTATGGTCTACCTAGAGGTAACGAGCCTTAGGAGACGTATGTTTGGTCCACCTAGAGGTAACGAGCCTTAGGAGACCTGGATGACGGATGACTTAGAGGTAGCGAGCCTTAAGTTCATCCGCTGGTATGCGATGTATGGATTTGACGGTTACGAGAAGGCGCAGATTCGGTTCATATTGACTATTGTTACGATGTTATGCTACGATGTTTTGATGATGTTAAGTTATTGCATGTTTTATGTACGCTTTTATTAAATGAAGTATGATGTTATGTTTTTGGCAAATATTTGATGTTAATGTTTTACGTTAAAGCTAGAACTCACCAGCGTAGCTGACCTTCTTAGTATGCACATTCAGGTTAAGGGCAGGTTATGATGATGGACGGTGATGCTTGGCTAGCGATGAAGAGTTACCCGGCTGACACGAAGACTGGCATCCCGTTATGTTTTGATTATGTTATGTAATGAATGTTGTAAACAAAGTTTTACGCTTCCGCATGTAGAACAGTTATGTTATGTAATGAACGAAATTTTCCGCTGCGTATTTTGATGTATGAGTTTAAGAACTGTTTGTGAATGAGTAAATCCAACGCGTGGGGCCTCCCGGGTTTGGGGCCTCGCAAGTTGGTATCAGAGCAATAGTTTGAGAGATTTGGACACTCCCTGTGTCTGAACTTAAACTGAGAATGGGACCGAAAGCGGATGCCAGTACGGGTAACTCGAGCCACCGCATCAGGTATGAAAAGTAGAGTATGTGTATATAGTATGCCTTAGAAGAGGTTAGATGAGGACTTGAGTTCTGATGGAATCACAAAGGTGGTCAAATGGAAATCGAAAAGTAGTGTAATGGTTAATTACAGATGGCCAGTGTATATTAACATCTTACAATGCTTGTTGAATTCTATTTGTTAACTAGCGTGATGACATTGGATTTCCTTGTCTTGTAGAACGGAATGGCAAGAAGAGGGAACGGAAAGCGTGGTGGGGGCCGTACCGGTGGTCGTACCGGTGGTGGCCGAGGTAGAACTCCTATTCACCAGGAGTACAGTGAAGAAGGAAGTGTTCACACTGAGCCAGAAGCTAGTGTGCACGGGACTGAGCCGACTCATGCTGAAGAACAACAATTCACTTTTGAACCGGAAGTAAGAGCGGCTCTGGCACGTGAGTTCACCGAATTGATGAAGGCTTCTTTGCCAGGACTACTGGCAGAAGCACTAAAGAAGGCTAATGAGGAGGGCGGATCTAAACTGACAACTGATATTCCAAACATTGAGGCCGTTAACGCACCGCCTGCTCGCGGCTGCGACTATAAGTCATTCAAGGTATGTGACCCGCCGGTTCTGACTGGAAAGAAGGACGCGGTGGCTACTTTTGACTGGGTAATTCGTATGGAAGCCGCCATTCGTCTGAGTGAATGTCGACCGAATCAGGTCGTGAAGTTTGCTGCTAACTCCTTGAGGGAGGAAGCATCTCACTGGTGGGAAGGTGTACGCCAGGCTAAGGGGAACGAGGTGGTTGATTCGATGATGTGGGATGATTTGAAAACTTTGGTGATCAAGAATTTCTGTCCAAGGAATGAGATCGAAAAGGTAGAAAGGGAATTTCTGGGTTTGAAGGCTGGGAGCATGACGCACCGGCAGTATACGACACGGTTCAATGAACTGGCACGTCTGGTGCCACACCTTATCACTACTGAAGGAAGAAAGATCGCTTGTTATATTCAAGGGTTGCCGGACAAGGTCCGCACATATGTTAAGGCAAACGCCCCTACTACCTACGATTCGGTAGTAGAACTGAGCGGCGTGGTATTTGATGATCTGGCACTGAATGTCGTTGCCATTGAAGAGCCTAAGAAGAAGCTGAGTTTTCCCGCTAAGCGATCGGGTGGGAAGTTGTTTGGGGCTCAGGACAAACGGGCCAGGGTAAATGAATTAGCAGTCTGTGGGAAGTGTGGGGGAAGGCATGCCGGTGAATGCCGGTTGGGATCAAATTTGTGCTACAAATGTGGCAAGACCGGGCACTACTCCCGAGAATGCCCGAACGGTATCAAATGCTACAACTGTGGGGAGAGTGGCCACATGAGCCGGGAATGCACTAAGCCCAGGATGGGCGAGACCGGGAAAGGGAAAGGCCCAGAGAAGAGGGAGGAAAGGCCCCGAGCGAAGACTCGAGCGTATGCACTAACGCAAGAACAGGCCAGGAATGACCCCGATGTGGCGTCAGGTACGTTCATCCTTGACAACACTTTTGTTTCAGTGTTATTCGATTCGGGTGCCAGTAAGAGTTTTATATCTGCAACTTTCTGTAAACGAGTAAAGTACACGGTTAGTAAAGTAGAACGAGCCTTTAATGTAGAAACCGCTGAGGGTAGAACCGTAATGGTAACCGAAGTAGTTGACGATTCCACGATAAAGATAGAAGGCCATAGATTTCCCGTCAGATTATTTGTTATGGTTTTGGGAGGGTTTGATGTCGTGTTAGGTATGGATTGGTTAACTGCCAACGAGGCTCAAATTATATGCAAACGAAAGATAATCCGACTCAAGGCTCCGGATGGTAGCGAAGTGGAAGTACTTGGGGATCGCGATGCCCCGATGCCCAACGTCATCTCGATGATTAAGGCAGCAGATTACTTGAGGCGCGGATGCGAGGCTTATCTGGTATACGTAATTGACAAGTGTAAGGAAGTGAAAGAACTGGACGATGTACCCGTGGTACGCGAGTACCCGGAGGTGTTTCCAGAGGAGTTGCCTGGGATACCACCCGATAGAGAGATTGAATTTCGAATCGACTTAGTACCAGATGCCCAGCCCGTGGCTAAGGCTCCATATCGACTAGCACCAGTGGAAATGAAGGAACTTATGGTCCAACTAGACGAGTTACTTGAGAAAGGATTTATTCAACCGAGCATCTCGCCGTGGGGTGCTCCGGTGTTGTTTGTGAAAAAGAAAGACGGTTCGATGAGAATGTGTATCGATTATCGCGAGTTGAACAAACGAACGGTAAAGAACAAGTACCCTTTACCAAGGATCGATGACCTGTTTGATCAATTGCAAGGCGCAAGTTGGTTCTCGAAAATCGACCTTCGGTCCGGGTACCATCAGTTGAAGGTAAGGGAAGAAGACATACCGAAAACTGCATTTCGCACGCGTTATGGACATTTCGAGTTCCGCGTAATGTCTTTCGGATTGACGAACGCCCCCGCAGCGTTCATGGATTTGATGAATAGGGTGTGTCGACCAATGCTGGACCGATCGGTAATTGTGTTCATTGATGATATCCTCGTCTACTCCAAGAATGAGGGTGATCACGCTTGTCATTTGAAGGAAGTGTTGGAAGCTCTAAAGAAGGAGAAGTTGTATGCTAAGTTCTCCAAATGCGCGTTCTGGCTTAGGGAAGTCCAATTCCTAGGTCACGTCATTAACCCGAACGACATTATGGTAGACCCAGCAAAGATAACGACGGTAAGGGACTGGGATATTCCTAAGACGCCAACGGAGATCCGCAGTTTCTTAGGGTTGGCAGGCTACTATCGGAGATTCATTCAGGATTTCTCGAAAATAGCTTCGCCATTGACAAAGTTGACACGAAAGGAAGAAAAGTACGAATGGGGTCCGAAGCAGGATGAGGCATTTAAGGAGTTAAAAGAAAAGCTAACCCAAGCTCCAGTCTTGGCCCTTCCCGAGGGCAGTGAAGACCTGGTGGTATACTCTGACGCGTCGGGTCAGGGATTAGGGTGTGTGTTGATGCAACGCGGTAGAGTGATTGCATATGCGTCGCGGCAGTTGAAAGTTCACGAAGTCAACTATCCGACTCACGATTTGGAACTTGCTGCTGTCGTATTTGCATTGAAAATATGGAGGCACTACCTGTACGGGGTAAAGTTTACTATTTACTCCGACCACAAAAGTTTGAAGTACTTCTTCGAACAAAAGGAGCTTAATATGAGGCAGAGGAGATGGTTGGAACTCCTGAAGGACTATGACTGTGAAATAATGTACCATCCTGGAAAGGCAAACGTGGTGGCTGACGCTCTAAGCCGAAAGGATGTGCCTACTCCTATTAGAGTGAAAGCTTGCCAGTTGGTGGTAACGTCGGATGTGATGAGGGAAATTGAAAAGGCTCAAGAAGAGGCACTAAAGGGGGAAAACATAAAGAAGGAAAGGATGGTTGGCCAACAGGATAAGTTAGAATATAACACCCTTGGTGTTAGGACACGTTTTGGTCGAGTATGGATACCTATGGGTGGCGAGCTTAGGACCAAAATCTTGGATGAGGCTCATAAGTCTCGTTACTCTATCCATCCCGGTACCAACAAAATGTACCAAGATCTGAAGAAGGAATACTGGTGGCCTGGGATGAAACACGAAGTGACGAAATACGTAAGCAAGTGCTTGACTTGCTCACAAGTGAAGGCCGAACACCAGAAACCGTATGGGAAAATTCAACCACTTGAGATACCGGAATGGAAGTGGGAACACATTACTATGGACTTCATAACCAAGCTACCTCGCACAGCTAAAGGTCATGACACCATTTGGGTAATTGTGGACCGTTTAACGAAGAGTGCTCATTTTCTACCTATTCGCGAGACGTTCTCGTCGGAAAGGTTAGCGGAAGTATTTATTAACGAAGTAGTGGCGCGGCATGGGATGCCTTTAACGATTGTATCCGACCGGGACACACGATTCACATCGAGGTTCTGGAAAAGATTTCACGAGGCGATGGGTACGAGACTTAATATCAGCACGGCATACCACCCGCAAACGGATGGTCAGACCGAAAGGACCATTCAGACGTTGGAGGATATGCTTCGTGCTTGTATTATCGACTTCGGTGGCAGTTGGGACAGTCATCTGCCGTTAGCCGAATTCTCCTACAACAACAGTCATCACACGACGATAGGCATGCCACCTTATGAAATGTTGTATGGGAGGAGATGCAGGACCCCGGTTTGTTGGGGTGAGATTGGACAGAAGGAATTGGGAAGTCTTGAAGTTGTAAAAGAAACGTCGGAAAGGTTTGATCAGATCAAAGCACGAATGAAGGCCGCCCAAGATCGTCAGAAATCCTACGCGGATAGACGACGAAGGCCTATTGAATTTAATGTTGGGGACAGAGTAATGTTGAAAGTGTCGCCCTGGAAGGGAATCATACGATTCAGGAAGAGAGGAAAGTTAAGTCCGAGGTTTATCGGACCATTCAGGATTATGGCACGGGTTGGTGAAGTCGCTTATCGGTTGGAATTGCCTGATGAGTTAAGTGGGATTCATCCTACCTTCCATGTATCACACTTGCGAAAGTGTTTGGCGGATGAAACGGCTCACGTACCACTTACGGACATCGAGGTCGACAACAGCCTTAACTACATTGAAGAACCTGTGGCCATCCTAGACAGGAAAGAGAAACGTTTACGTAACAAAGTTATCCAGTTGGTTAAAGTCCAGTGGAAGCACCGGAAGGGATCGGAAGCTACATGGGAAACGGAGACGGAAATGAAGGAGTCGTACCCTCAACTGTTTGACTTATGATAGGTTTCGGGGACGAAACCTATTGTAAGGGGGGTAGACTTGTAACATCCCAAAATAAATGAGGATTTTAAATAACGGGTTGAACCGGGACGAACGGGATAAAAGGGCGAGGCGTAACGGTCCGGGCCGGTTGGGCCGGCAAACTTGAAGGAAGGGGGGGGGGTTTCCTCCCTTTAAATAGCCAACACACACACCATTTCTCTCATTTGCAAGAATCTAGAGAGAGAAACCGTAGAGAGAGAAAGTTGGCGGATCGACCCGAGATTGAAGGAGCTTGTTGCTACTGAACTCGTGAGCAAAACCTCCGGATCAGAATCTCGAAATCAGGTAACACCCGAACCAAATCTGAGTTTTTGTTCGTTTTTGGGTTTTCGGGTATTTTTGTGAAAATGACGGGTTTTTATAAACCAAATGAGGAAAGGGTTATAAATCTGGAATCACGAAAGGAAAATACACGTTTTGAATACAAAAAGTCCGGATCTTGACAAGATCGGACCTGCATGCGAAAGTTAGGGTTTTTGGGGAAGATAGCTGAGTTCTGCAGGTATCGAAACTAGAGTTTCGAGTGGCCTGCAGGTGTCGAAACTAGAAGTTTTGAGTGACCTGCAGTTGTCGAAACTAGAAGTTTCGAGTGACCTGCAGTTGTCGAAACTAGAAGTTTCGAGTGACCTGCAGTTGTCGAAACTAGAAGTTTCGAGGGGCCTGCAGGTATCGAAACTAGAAGTTTCGAGGGGCCTGCAGGTATCGAAACTAAGTAGTTTCGATAGGTCTGCATCAGTAAGTGAAGTCAGTGTATTCACCTGTAACAGAACGAGTAAACCGTTAGAGTCGGGATTTAGGTCTGATGTGTATTTAATTAATCAATTCAGATCGGAAGTGACGTTGTTGGACCTTTGTTTAGGACAACCGAGACTAGCTTATAAGGTGAGTTCTAGAAGCCCTTCTTTTAATGTTTTAATTAAATGTTTTGGGCTGGTGTGCATACATACGAAACGAGGTTTATGAAACGAGGTTTACGAAACGAGGTTTATGAAACGAGGTTTACGAAACGAGGTTTATGAACGATGCTTCCGAAAGGGGAAGACGAAACGAGTTAATGAGATGTTTACGAAACGAGGTTTACGAGATGATGTTTATAAAATATTTTGCCAAACGAAGTTGTGAAAGGTTTACGAATGAAGTGTTATTTAATAAAACGTACGAATGCTTTAACTAAAACGAGGTAAAGGTTTTTATGAAAGTCACGAATGAACGAATCTGCCACGAGTTCCTACG
Source organism: Smallanthus sonchifolius (assembly GCA_023525975.1). Lineage (NCBI taxonomy): Eukaryota > Viridiplantae > Streptophyta > Magnoliopsida > Asterales > Asteraceae > Smallanthus > Smallanthus sonchifolius. Next base: position 27,388,239 of record CM042029.1, on the reverse strand, counting down.
GGAGCTAGAGTATGTATGTATGTATGTATTGGCCTTACCTTACGGGGGGCCTTTGTGGCTGGCTAACGGTTGTACAACTGGTTGAGGATGGGGTGACGACGGTCGCCCATGGGATTACCGGGATCCCGATGGAAGGTACTATTCCTTGCGGGGAAATATTGCCTATGGTATGTTTAGTCTTCCTAGAGGTAACGAGCCTTAGGAGACGTGTGTATGGTCTACCTAGAGGTAACGAGCCTTAGGAGACGTGTGTATGGTCTACCTAGAGGTAACGAGCCTTAGGAGACGTATGTTTGGTCCACCTAGAGGTAACGAGCCTTAGGAGACCTGGATGACGGATGACTTAGAGGTAGCGAGCCTTAAGTTCATCCGCTGGTATGCGATGTATGGATTTGACGGTTACGAGAAGGCGCAGATTCGGTTCATATTGACTATTGTTACGATGTTATGCTACGATGTTTTGATGATGTTAAGTTATTGCATGTTTTATGTACGCTTTTATTAAATGAAGTATGATGTTATGTTTTTGGCAAATATTTGATGTTAATGTTTTACGTTAAAACTAGAACTCACCAGCGTAGCTGACCTTCTTAGTATGCACATTCAGGTTAAGGGCAGGTTATGATGATGGACGGTGATGCTTGGCTAGCGATGAAGAGTTACCCGGCTGACACGAAGACTGGCATCCCGTTATGTTTTGATTATGTTATGTAATGAATGTTGTAAACAAAGTTTTACGCTTCCGCATGTAGAACAGTTATGTTATGTAATGAACGAAATTTTCCGCTGCGTATTTTGATGTATGAGTTTAAGAACTGTTTGTGAATGAGTAAATCCAACGCGTGGGGCCTCCCGGGTTTGGGGCCTCGCAGTTCTACACTGCCTGGCGTTAAGAACTGTGAGAAAACTCTCTTAGCCACCCGCTTCACTTGCAGTCTCTCCCCAACAGCTAGTAGATTTGGCAACGCATCATTGATCAAGAGTTGCACAAATCTGGGGTATAACAGGAACCTAAATCTCTCTGCAGTATTGATCTGATCAATTAGGGCTTTGTAGATGTAGCGAGAGAAGTTGTAGCCATTGTTGAGAGACAGCCTAACCATAGCAGCTGCTAGATCATGACCCATGGCATCCTTCCCCGCCTTCCTGGAAGACATGCACACGATCATAATGTGGGCGAAGTACCTCCACTGATCTAGCACCCACATCTTCTTGTAAGATAAATAATCTCGCACACCTACGTATCCCATATGTTGCCTCCAACACCCATCCACAAAGTAATCAGGATAGGAGATTGGGTCAGTTGTAAAATCTCAGAACTATAAGACGCGCCTGATTGTGTCCTCAGAAATGGAAATATCATGATCTGCCACAGTAGCCCGAATGACATTAGGGGTTACTGTGCAATCATGTTCTGTCGTATCCCAGAACTGCTCCAAGTACGGTCTTGATACGACAGGGTCTGCTGAAATAGCGTAGCTTATCCTTGAGCGGTTCAAGAAATCGATGATCTCCAGGTACTCAAGTGTAGCACCCTTCCATTCCGGTTCAGTAAGTGCCAGCAAATTGAACTCACTTGTAAATGCACGAGCCATCACTACAAAAAACAAACAACAAACACAATAAGAACAAGAAGACTCATTGGAATTGAATACATATGACTAAGTATAGTAAATTCACAAAGAACTGAAAATCCAGACTTAGAAAATTTCAGAAATTCCCTTCCTGCGTACTTGGTATGTATGCAGAGTTTAGGTCTTGCGTACTTAGCAAGTACAGATGACTTATGTCTTGCGTACTTGTTAAGTACGCACGACTTAACACTTGGGCAGATTTTTTAAAGTCCAAAATCAGTAACTTGTGAAAAATGATGATGATGTGAGTTCCTAGTCGGTCGAAAACCATGTTTCAGTCGGTCGAAAACCATGTTTACGAATAATGTAACCTAACCCAACACCAAAGATGCACTATAACTTGGTCATTTTGACCTTAACTTTCGACCAATGTGAACCCACGGTCAAACACAAAGGTCAAAATCAAAATCAACGAGTGTTAAGGACGATTAAGAGATGATCGAGCCTTGAATAATGATTTTAAACAAGTTTTAAGCCATAATGTGTGTCAAAAACAACCAAAATTTGTCAAAAATCAAAGTCCAAAAACCTAGTTCTTCAAGTTCACAAATCGGTCCAAAACTCAAGATTTAACGGATGAAATGCTCCAAGATTCTCACCAAATGTAAGTTAGGTGATGTTGAAACTAGAATCGGGACGAAAAACCATTCGAGAACACACGAAATTTTTGAGGAAAAAGGTGATCAGGGTATACAACAGTGCACTCTTTTGAAATGGGATGAAACTCAGAAAAAATGCTCTAAGTGTTGTATATATACCCCACACGTTTGGGTCTTGCGGAATTAGCAAGTACGCAAGGTTTAATTCCTGCGCACTTGTCAAGTACGCAGAAACCCTTGTGTTTCACAAATTTCAACTCAAATTATGAAGAAGTCAAAGTCAAATAACGAACAGGATAAGCACATTCAATCAAGAGGATTCAAAGTCAATTCAAGAAGGTTAAAAACAAATATTTTTGGCATTTTTGATAAGAATTGAACTATACACAAACTTAAAATCTTTTTGATCTTTTCTAAATAACGATATACATATATTCACACACAAGCTATTTTTGTTCACAGACACGAGCAGAGGATCATATCAGGCTAACTATAGCAAAAATGATACAAGATAAACATCAAAGAATATGGGATCATGTCATGGATTACAATTTATTCATACGTAATAAGCACATAAACAAGTAATTCACGTTGGCAATATTATAAGATTTGAAATCATAAGCATCTTAGTATCACGTTCTTGTGTGTTAAGGTAATAGTTATAAGTATACAATGTGTACCCCACAGTTATGCTATGAATTTAAATTTGCACTAATCGCAAGGCATCTAAGATTTTCCCAATGATTTTTTAAATTTTCAGAATGAGGCTACATCAATTAGCAAAGGAAAAATCAAACAAAATCCATAAGGATTATCAGGAATCATAAGATTCAGAATTGAGTGATTCATTTGTATTGGTTTCATGTGATTTCTTCAGTGAATATCGGTATGATGATTCAGGATAATGAATATGGTGTTTGAGGATTTAGGTAAGGGGATCCAACTTTTATCTAGATTTGATTTTAATGAATCAGGAGTGATTCAAGGGTGAATATATGCTCAACGGTTGATGTCAAGACATATCTTGATTCAATCTCTCATTGCATACTTGTGAGTATGGGCAGTGAGATGAACCGCATTAATTGTGCTAACGACCCAACCCGAAACTGGTCTCAGAAGAAAATCATTGCCAAAATCTAACATCTTATATCTGATAGTGATCTTTTGCATTCTTTTACGCACACACACTAGCAAACATGGGTTCAAATCACAGTTGTAGTATTGATTAAATTTCCACACTACGAATGATTCAAAGACGCTTATAGCCTACTGAAAATTCAAATTACTTGTAAATAAGCAGATTAAAAACACAACTATTTAAACAATCAAGTAAGCATGATGCAATCATTTCCCATATGTGCAATCTAAGACGTTTAGATCATTTCTGATGTACTATTATTTCCTGTTTTCTCAAAATGACTTTGAAATTTTCTAGGTATTCTATTTTGTTTGTATTTTTGTAAAATATTTGAAAATTAAAAGAACTATACAGAAAACATTTAAAAGAAATAAAAATTTAATTTCCATGAATTGAATTGATTTATGAAAAACAAGTTTTCACTCCGGATTGAACATTCCTATCATGTTGACAAGATGTTCAAAACGTGTTCGATCAAACGCCTTAGTGAAAAGGTCAGCAAAGTTGTCATCCGTGTGAACCTTTACAAGTTCAATGAGATGCTTTTCAGCACAATCATGGATGAAATGATGGCGAATTTCAATACATTTAGTTTTGGAATGTTTCACCGGGTTGTTTGTGATGGACATGGTGGCATTGTTGTCAATGAATAATGGAGTTCCAGTGAAATTTAAGCCGTAGTCTCTCAATTGTTGCTGAATCCACAATATCTGAGAACAACCGCTCGTTGCAGCAATGTACTCTGCTTCACATGTTGAGACAGAAACCGTTGACTGCTTCTTACACTGCCAGGAAACCAGCCTGTCTCCCAAGAATTGACATCCACCTGAAATTGATTTTCTATCAAGGTTACAACCGCCATAGTCTGAATCAGTATAGGCTTTGAGGTCAAATGACTGTTGCTTTGAGTACCAAAGTCCCAATTGGGGTTTCCCTTTCAAGTATCTAAATATCCTCTTGACAGCTATCGTATGAGACTCCTTCGGTTGTGACTGAAACCTTGAGCACAAGCATACTTCAAACATATGTCGGGCCTTGAAGCTGTGAGATACATGAGAGAACCGATCATCCCACGGTACAATTTACAATCCACATCCTTTCCATCTTTGTCTGGATGCAAACCGTGATTGACAGGAATAAGTGTGCCATAAGTACTGCTATCATTCATCTTATATTTTGATAAGATGTCCTTCACATACTTAGTTTGATGTAGATAGATGCCATCCTCTCTTTGACTGACTTGCAGACCTAGGAAGAATGACAATTCACCCACGTTGATCATCTCAAACTTAGACTTCATCACCTGTTCGAATTCCCTACACATCTCTTGATTTGTAGACCCAAAAATAATATCATCGACATACACTTGTACGAGTAGAATATCACTTCCTGCTTTCCAAATGAATAGGGTCGAGTCAATATGTCCACGATCGAAACCATTGGACAGTAGATGTTTTGATAATGTCTCATACCATGCCCGAGGTGCTTGATGAAGACCATAAAGTGCTTTGTCGAGCTTATACACTTTATTGATATTATGCGGATCTTCAAAGCCAGGAGGTTGAGTGACATAGACCTCTTCATGAACTTTTCCATACAGGAAAGCACTCTTCACATCAAGTTGATAGACCTTGAAGCCGACATAGGAGGCATAAGCGAGAAACAGTCGAATGGCCTCAAGTCTAGCAACTGGGGCATATACTTCAGTGTAATCCAGGCCCTCTTGTTGATAAAATCCTTAAACAACCAACCTCGCTTTATTCTTCACTACGACATGACGATCATCCGTTTTGCACTTGAACACCCATCTGGTTCCAATTGGTTGTACGCCTCTTGGCAAGTCAACTAAATCCCACACCTTCAACTTTTGGAATTAGGACAGTTCATCTTGCATTGCCTCAATCCAGAAGTTGTCAGCAAGAGCCTCCTTCACATTCTTCGGCTCCAACTGGGACACGAATGCAACATGCAAACATGTTTCCATGATACCAGTGTCAAGTATCTCAGCGTACGAACTAGTGTTCTCAGCAATGGTTCTATGACGAGTCTGAACACCGGCATGAGGATCACCAATAATGTTGTCAATTGGATGATTCTTATGCACTCTCGTCTCTGGTACATACGGTTCCTGGAGATTTGTGTCTAGATTCGTGCTCAACTCCCCCATATCCTGTGATCTAGAAGAAGACGATTCAATGTTGATTGGATCAGCTGGAGCTTCATTTCCTACACGAGTGTTAGGATCAGCTGGAGCGGCATATCTATCAACATGGACAACTTCAACGTCCTCACCATCATGAGTTCCAGATGCAGATGCAACATTGGAATCGGGAGTTACAATAGGTACGGTGGCACGGGCTGAGAAGTTGGAGTCATGGCCGCCATTAAAGAAATCGTACACATTTGCGGCATCATCAGCAAATAGATCAGGAATGTTGAAAGACTTGAATAACGCATCATAATCGAAACCCCAAGCTGGACCAGTTGGTTCAGGTGGAATGATGTGTTTACTGCAATCCACTTTGAACCATTCCTCGACAGTACGATTTCCTATATTGTACACTCTCTTGCATGGTGAATTGGCCACGTATCCTAAGAAGATGCCTTCCACTGCTTTTGCATGATCCTTGTATTGTAGCAATAAGGAACAAGGACTACCAAAAGGAACTAGGTAGTCAAGATTGAGAGGTCGATTGTTGATCAACTCATAGCAAGTCTTGTTGTGCCTCTTAACAGCCAGAACTCTGTTCAAGACGTGACAAGCTGTATTTACTACTTCTGCCCAGAACATTACAGGAAGCTTTGCATCTGACAACATTGTCCTTGCAGTCTCGATCAATGTTCTGTTCTTCCTTTCTGCAACTCCATTCTGCTGAGGTGTGTACGGGGCACTGAATTCATGACGAATGCCCTTCTTGAGACAGAAAATCTCCATCAAATTACTCTTAAACTCAGTTCCGTTATCACTCCTTATTCTTCTAATCTTCAACTTGCAAAGGGATTCCAAGATCAGGATCAGGTATTGAAGATTGCCAGCAGTCTCGTCCTTTGTACCTAAGAAATGCACCCAAGAAAAACGTGAGAAATCATCAGTTACAACCAGACAGTATGACTTACCTCCAATACTTCTGATACTTATGGGGCCAAACAGATCCATATTTAATAGCTCCAAAGGGGTATCGATGGAGTTTTGGAGCTTGGGCTTGTGAGACTTCCGTTGTTGTTTACCCTTTTTACAAGGCATACAGTCATCTGCAACGACAAACCTCAGCTTAGGAACCCCGGTAACTAAACCGTTTTGGACAAGATGATTCATTTTTCGATAAGAAATGTGTCCGAGTTTCCTATGCCACAAGATTGAGTAAAGCTCTGTCGCTTTGGTAAGCAAACAAGTAGCAACTGATAAGGTGGTTGTTGCCACACTCATATCGATCTGATAAGTGTCGTTTGTCCTTGGTGTTCGCATCAGAATCCAGTCTTCAGGAACTTCAAAACCAGGTTTGAGAATCATGCATTCTGTCTTGTCAAACATAACCGAGTACTCCTTGTCTCACATTTGAGAGACACTAAACAAGTTATGCTTCAGCTGTTCGTAGTAGTTGACGTTGTCGAAGCTAACACATCCATTTGAAACCACTCCTTGACGCGTGATACTGCCGCCTTTCTCTCCAGCAAAGGCGATATAGCCACCTCTGAATGGTTTAACATCTTGAAGCAGGGCCATGTTACCTGTCATGTGCCGGGGGCATCCACTATCTACATACCAACGATTAGAGATAGTACCCTTCGGATGTCCCTGCACGAGTCACAAACGAGTTAGTCAGATTTGGAGACCCAATCCATAGTGGTCTTGGGTCGTCCATCTTTCTCAAAATAAACTACCTCTATTAACTCACAGTCGTGACTGTCAAAAATGGGTGAATCTGTAAAAGACTTGGGACCAGGAGATTGAGAACCTTTTGTTTTCTTGTTCCAGGACCTCTTCTTTTTCTTAACTGGAACAGTAGGCTTACATTCAACAGCAGCAGGTGAACTAGTGGAAGCTTCACCTGATTAAACTCCAGCCAGTTGTTTGAGCTTTCTCAATCTCTTGTTCCTTCTTCTCTTCTATTGTTTGGAGAGTTTGACCACAGGTTTATCACCAGTTGCTACAAGAGGTAGATGCAAAAGGTTTAGCCAGAAACTTTTCCCCTTTTGGAACAGTTGGTTTAGCCTCAGATGTAGTCTTTGGCTTCACCAACAGTTTTACTGGAGGTTTCACCACATTCTTCTTTGGACTCTTGGAATGTTTCACTGGTGGTGACTTGGGGATAACAGCCGGTTGTGAAACAACTGGCCGTTTCCCTTGGTTCTTATTCGGGCAGTTCACAATGATGTGACCTACCGTACCACAGTGAAAACAGGTTCTTTTATCTTTGTAAGTCCTCCTGTAAGGCTCATTTGATTTAACAATGGAGGACTCAGCATGATGAACAGGAGAAGTTGTTTGATGAACATTAGTTTGACCCGATGGTGATTGGTTTTTGGGAATATAATACTTTTGAATATTTTCTTGATAGCCAAAAGGCTTCTTTCTTAACTTGATTAATGTTTTTATATCCCCCATAAAGCATCACTTTTAATTTTTCATTTGATTCAACGATATCAGGTTCAGTCAAAATACAATTATCACGATCAGTGACAATGTTTTTCTTAACTTTCTGTTCATCGACCAACTCCTCAGAGACTACACCATCAGGGAAGGTGTTCTCAGACCCATCATCAGAAGTAGTAAAGAACTCTTCATCAGATACAGAGTCAGCCTTACATGAGGAATCATTCTTATTAGAGGAATCATCCTGACTTAAGGACTCATCAAGGCAAGACAGATCAATGTAAATTAAGCCGTTGACAAATTTCCCACTTACTGGTGGAGGAATGGCATTAGTACCCAGCCCTAAGCCATTCACTTGTCTCACTACAGACTCGTAGTGTTCCACCACAAAACGAGAATTTTTCAACTTCTCAATATTGCCTTTCAACTTCAAGATCTCATTTTGCAGCTTGTTGATCTCATTGTTCCTTTTCTCTAACCCCTTGTACGCAACATCCAAATGAAACTATTGATCGCTGATTTTAAGTGAATAATCACGTTTTTCTTTCTTCAACGTTTCAATTGAATCTTTGAATCGTTTTTCATTTTCTTTGTAGCTTAAAGCTGCAATACGAAGGGGTTCGATTTTGTCTTGAAGCTTAGAATTTTCATCCTTTAAGCTTAGACATTTGGAATAAGAAATGACATCAAAAGAATTAGAATCTACCTCAGCTGATGAACATGATGCCTCTCCAATAGCCATGAGGGCAACTGTAGTTGTAGACTCTTCTTGGTCAGCCACAGAAGCTTCCCGTTCCTCTGCTTCCATCATCTTCACGATCTCAGCCATGAGACCAACTTGCGTTTGAGCAATAAGGGCATCCACCAGATGAACATCCCAATCAAAGTTGTCGTCCTGTTGTGCTACCAAAGCGTTGGACGTTCCACCTTGACCTTGATTGCGGTTGTTGGAGTTGTTGTACCCTTTACCGTTTCCTTGGCTAGGTCTGGTGAACCCCGAAGCCGGTGCTTTATCCTTTTGACATTCTCGAGCAAAGTATCCAAAATTCTGACACTTATAGCACTTGGCTTTGGATTTATCAAAACCAACCTTAGCATTTGAATTCCCACCAATGAACTTTCTTCCTGTTTTGTTCAGGAAACGCTTGGCTCTACTCAAGATCATGGCCATATTCCACTGAATATCCATGTCCTATATATCATCTGGATCCACCTGATTAAAGTCTTCTTCTATGGTTTCATGATCCGTCAGCTTGCCACCAATGAAGTTTTCATAGGCAAGCATACATGATGAAAACAACGCCACGTGATCTTCATCTATCTTGGCTATTGTTGATTGGTTAGCTGAAGATGTGGGAGAAGGATTTCTTGAGGAATTCTAGTGATGAGATCTAGAACCAGATTCAGATGCTGCATAGCAAGCATGACCACCACAAACATTTGAATTATCCTCCTCATGAGAGTTCCCTGAGAAAAGGGCAATTCCAGAACCCGATGACTTGGCTATGGAAGACGTCCCATAATACATAGAAGGGTCTTGTATTTGAGGTCTCCCTGAGCTCTCCTTTCTTTTTAGGTTCATATCATGTGTTTGAACCTTTACAATTTCTTCATCAATAGTCATCTCATAGAATTTTGAGTTCTCTCTCATTAGAGTGGTGTACATCTCAAATTTTGGTGGTAGGGCATCCAAAACTTCTCAACTAACTCCTCATTCAGATAGATCAGGTCATAAGCTTTCAGCTCAGTTTGCAGATGATAGAATCTAGAGATAAGCTCATCTATAGATTCATTCTCCAGATATCTGAAGCACTCATACTCCTTCCTAAGAAGATCCGTCTTACTCTTCTTAATGTCGCTGTTTCCCTCAAATCTCTTCTGCAAATCCTTCCAGAGATCTTTGGAGTTATCGTATCCTCTAAAGCTGTGAAATAACTCCGTGGTCAAGCCCATTGTAATAGATCCGTGTGTCTTCTTCTCTCTATCATAAAGTTTCTTTTCTTCTTCATCAAGTTTGGAGATAGGCTTGGGAACTTCCTCATCAAGATAAGTATATTTGGGATGCTTATAACCCTCAAGAATGGGTATCCACAATGAAGAATCGGTATAAGAAATATAGTGTTCAAAGCGTGCTTTCCAGTTTGAGTAATCATTTACATTAATCAGCTTTGGTGGTTTCTGTGGGGTTCCAATCTCATTGTCATAATTTATAAGGTTACCGAGGTTCTGAAGATTTGCCATGGTGAAACACTTAGTCAAATTTCAAAAAAATCAAAGCAACTTGTGCACTTAAGTTCTGGCCTAGTGCACTTAAGAACTTGTTCTTGCGCAATTAAGATTTGCTCTTGCGTACTTAACAAGTACGAAGGAGTAAATGACAAGTACGTAGGAAGGAGTTAAGTACGCAACAAGAAATAGTCTTGCGTACTTGGTAAGTACGCAGGAAGCTTGTACTTGTTTCCAAAAATGGTAAGTACGCAGATCACTTTTCACCAACCCTCACCAACTTTTTTCGGTGACTGGAATCTCACCGGAGATAGAAAAATTGAAGATATGACCAAACAAAATGAGCCAAAGGGTTAGAAATTCGTTTCTAACCAACCTTTGATGCTCAAAACACCCAAATACACAACAAAAGGTCGGTTTTTGAGTATTTTTGCTTCTAAAATAATGCTCAAGAGCTACCCCTATTTTATCACAAAAACACACACTTTTGCGTGCAAATCTTTGTAGATTGTGTAGAAGATGCTCCTAACACACTCACAACACTCGAAATCAAGAGCAACGCTCTGATACCAGTTGTAGGTCCCCGGGTGTCTCGGATCGTTACGTGTGGGTGTGTGACTAGTCGGACCGGGTGCGTAATGCACGTGACTAGGTGGAGAATCAAGTAACACAAAGTAAACCGACAACGAAATCACTTTCAAACTCCGTCTATTATAAAACTTGAAGGTTATAGAGAGAATACAACTGAGTGCAAATGACTGCATACATAACTTCTATCAAACCATTCTATTTATACTAGACATGATCTCTGCGCACTTAGCAAGTGTGCAGGGCAAATTGCTCATGCGTACTTAGCAAGTACGCAGAGTGATTTTGCATACTTGCTAAGTACGCATGAAGTAATTCTTGCGCACATGCTAAGTGCGCAAAACACTTAAAGAATTTAGACAACGAGTACATACAATAATAAATACAACTCGATACCTAATACATACAGACACTAAGATACAAAGACTAATACATACAATACAAGTACAAAAGCTAAGACAATATCCAGAGTGTTTGTCACACAAAAGTGCTTCAACGTGTACTTGTGTTCAATGCGATATATCAGTTACATCTCGTACTTCCGCCTTGGCGGGGTGTGACAGACTTGGTATCAGAGCACTGGTTATAGAGAATTAGGTTTACTCGAGACTAGACCTAGACTATAACTCTTAAGTTTATTACATTGAACCTTTGGAATTATGTGTGAATTGCATATTACCTTTTGCTTATCTTCTACACATTGCTTTGTCATAATCATATCGTCACAACACTACGCGTACTTTTTAATGATTCCGGTTATGTTTGCGGTAATCTATATCCGCCTCTATCTATCTTGGTGTTACCAAGGGCTGTACCTATACCTTCACCACACCTGCATCTAGTTCAACTGTGGAGTCCGCTTTCTTGTTAACATCTATTGTGTTTCACTTTATGGGGTATATACTTTCTTTTGTGATTTGCTGGATTAAATGGCTAGAACTTTCGCCATGAGATATGGCATACAAAATTGCTCGATGTAAAGGGAACCCGAGGTGGAGAAGCAGGACTAAATGGGGGAGAACTCTACGGGTCAGGAGATCCATTGATTTTTTTCTCATTTTGTTGGATAATTGGATCCACGTAGATTTACAAATTTGTAGCATGACTTGCTCGACTATGATTTGGGAATCCCTGCCCTATTATTACTACCTGACTTCCGCCACACACTTTTTTCTCTTATTAGAGGACGCCGATTGTGCCCCTCTACCATTGCCTCCATCCAGCAAAAGCCTTAGTCGACAGATCCATAGCTATTGATGCAAATAATTAAAAGTGATCAGATAGAACATTTACACTTTTACGCAAAAGTGCAACACGATGACATGATCTAATGAACATTTCAGATCCCTTTTAACTGAGAGCTTGAGATAGGAGAAACACTATAGCGATCATGAAAAGTAAATTATCATTACGGGTGCTCACGTAATCATAATTTGTAGTGCATGAGAACTCTAGTGAGCCTTACTTTCCGAGTTAATGTTCATGATTAATCTACATTTCTAACCCCGATTCCAGTCATTTGAATATTGATTAAAACTAGTGTCACCTTAGGGTTGAGACAAAGACATCAAACGATGCGATGGGCTACCTCATGTGACATGGGAATTTATATTGTCTCTTTTATCGTTAAATCGTAATGGATCCAAAACTCTTATCAAGATTTATTTTGCATGACAATTTAGACCGAGACACTTTTTGCATGACAATTTAGACCAAGACACTGAAGAATATGTTCTCAGTTGATTTAACCTCAGTATTTGGACCAGATTTGGCAATTATTTGTTAAGTATTGCTTCACCTTGGAGATCCAGCTGAAGAATTTTATGTTTTCGATTTCGTTACTTGTCTATCGACGCATGTGACCGAATCTCGGTCTAGCGTGAATCATACCTCGACATTTCTGACTCCCCTAATGGATCTTCGTGTAACTGTCTCGTAGTTCTGAAGGAACAAGAGAAATTCGAATTTTATCTAATCAACTCCTTAGTAAATTTTGAGCAACGAATATTTTCTCTCATCTATTTTACTTGCTACATATCCCTTGAGAATTTACTGGCCACGTAAATTCAGTACGGGTCATTACAACGCTCGACACTTGTAGTAAGTGTACGACTATCATCGGAGGTCCCGTCATAATCTTGGATTTTATCTTATAATCCAAGCGCACTCTAACATCGATGGAATAACAATAGGATTGAGAAATTACTTAAAGCAATTTAAGCTTATTTTCTTGAGCAATACAACATTTCTATACGATCATTCGTACAAATCCTCATTTTGCTGTTTATCATTCTCACTATACTCATGATATATATATTCTTAGTAATTCAGTTTCACACCTACTTGATTCTCATTGCGATTGCTCTGCACTCACTATGGTAATTTGGTACACTCAATCTCGATTCTCTTAACCACCACATTCATATTGTGGAAACTTGACCTAGGAGACATGTTTACTTAGGGGGAGCCATCTTTATGACGTTCATTGTCGTGCTGACTTCTATCATGTTGTATTTCTACTATGTTCACTTAGCAGCTTGTGCTCAGGTTTCTTTTGGTTGGGTTTACAGAAACTTTTCACTTTGGGATAATTATGGCTTAGCATGAAACTAATGCCCTTTTTGGTGAACATTGCCACGTATGTTTTGCAAATCTTGATTTCTCCTTGTGCTTCGATTTCTTATTGAAAACCATTTTGATGGAGAAAATGAAACTTTATGTTGGAATGATTCTTTGTGTAGCGAAAAAAAAATTTAGTCATCATTTAAAGTTTATTTATGGTGATTATCCCTATTTGTTACTCTTCGTATAATGTCCTTATAGATTCGAATAGGATAGTCTCATATCCTTTTTGTACTTACTCTATTTCAAAGGCCACTTTGTTGATTGAATTTCTGGTTTCCAAGTAGGTAGAGACGTATACACATCCCTTATTCTCAATCTCTTGTAACTAGAAAGCCTTAGAGCAACTACTGTTTAGAAACGACTTCTTAACACATGCCCTGATGGAATACAAATCTATGACATTCAAACACTCATTCCATCAACTTTATGGCTTAAACCCTTATGCAAAATATTTTAAGGCTATAACCAGTATGGGTGAAATACGAAATGGTAAGTCATAATGGTACCGTTTGAAAGCCAAGGAAGTTGTAGGCATACTGTACTACCAGTTATTGGCAGATAATCAATTTGACCCTCTTCAACGCAATATCTAAGGACAAACTCTTAAACCATATGGTCCATTTTCACCGACTTTAATGGAAAGCGAGGACCTAAGTTGAAATTTGAAAACCTTATCATTTGAAAGATGTGTCCTAAAATCAGAGGAGGGCAATTTTGAATTTATTTATGTGTTTTACGATTCTTAACCGATTAAAGCAGTACGCTACCATGAAGAGGAACACATGACGAATCATAGTTGACTTTGCTCTCTTGAAGATCCGCTTGGGATTGCATTATCTTTAAGGGACCTATGAGCATGACGTCCTCACATTTGGCAAATTCCTGAAGTTTACTTGATCATCTCTCCTATTTTCTGATGTCTACCTTATGAGAATCAAACCCCATGCTAAATTGACAATGGTATTACATCAAAGTCTACCCATTTTGTGGGTTAGCAATCTCATAATCATTTTTGAGGGACATAATTATTATGAGATTATATCCACAATGTGGCTGTTTATTTCCTCTTCTAGATGAATAGCGGATTACTTCCGAATCATTTCAACACACATCAAGAAAGATGTAGATATCTAATGTTATCCTATCAAATTTGGACGACTCGATTTGTGGAGTAGACCATTTTTTTATATGGACTTCTTGTTAAAATTTCATAATTCCTTTTCTAACCGTTAATCAAATTCGATTTCTGGTGGTAGTCAATTCAATGTCCAAATATTGAACTTGCACCTAGTCTTTTAACTAATCTACTTGATTAGATCATTCTGGATTTTTAGTCACTTTTTCTATCTAGATCTTATGGTGACTTGTTTATCATATAACCCGTTGCTAACTTCGGTAATAGGAATATGAACCTTTAGTTGAAAATCATCAAACATGGTTATATTATATTGAGACTAACACACGAGTTGGTACCAATCCCAATGCTTTGTGATGAGGTTATATAGGACCGGGTCATCGGTGACATCTATTTTATGATGACTCATTTCCTGTACCATTGATAGGATTGAGTAACTTTGACTCTTAGCAAATTTTTCTCGTCAGAATCTTAGTATAATATCCTATCTTTGTTAATCTTCGGTTTCACGACTCGAGTTTGGTACTCAATATATACTTTCTTTGTAAAGCTGTAAGCTTGGATTACTCTTTATTAATTCATTCTCTAATGAATAATCGCCACTCTTCAATTCTTGTACAAGAAGTGTGAATCTCGTCCTTTTGTTTTGTTGATTTTCAAAATTTCCAAATATCTACTTTTACGGTTATGTTGTATACACACCAACCATGTTGTGTCGTGTTATGACGCAACAATGTACTGACCTTTATGAGTAATTACTATTACTATAAATAAATAGATCCAACAACTCGAGATTCCACAAAGAGATGTGGGAACAAATTTCAATAGATTTCGTTACTAGGCTTACCTAAAACATTGGGCGGCTATGATTCATTTTGGGACATTGTTAACAATTAACGAACTCTTCACGTTTCCTACGTATCCTAGAGAACTTCTAGATAGTAAAGCTAGCTCGATCGTATAGTAGTGAAATTTTAGCAAGGCATGGAGTGCTTGTTTCCTTTATCTCCGATATGGATAGTCGCTTTACATCCCATTTCCGATAGGGATAGTGAGTTTACATCCCATTTTTTTTATACAGAAAACTTTGAGAACGCGCTTAGATACGAGCTCCGCTTACTATACTCAAAACGACGGTCTAAGTGAACGAACTATTCAGACCTTGGAGGATATGCTCAGGGCTTGTGTGATATAACATGGAGGTAATTTGGATACTCTTTTACCTTTGGTCGAATTTTCTTACACTAACAGTTATCACACTAGCATTAGATAAGCGCTACTGGAAGCTCTATTTTAACACAAATATTGACCACCATTTTGTTATGCTGAGGTTGGTACTAATCATTTGATTGGTCTTGTTGTGTAAAAAAAGAAACTACCTCAGTAGCTTAATGGTATATATAATGCTTATTATATATCGAGTCTCAAAAAGTGTTTATCTGACGAATCCCTAATTATATCACCTGAGGAAGTTCGTATTGACGACAAGTTTCATTTTAACGAGGTATTATCTCTCTGCATTCTAAGTACATGATATGATCATTCTTCATAACCTATGGTGTTTGTTATCGTTGTGACCCATTTTTATTCCAATGAGTCATGGTGATTCTACCAACTCTTTGGATCTTAATAGCAACTCTCGTACTATAATTTTATGGTTGCTGTTTATAATAGTATTCCTTAATGGCAACAAATAGAATGATACTTTTCTCATAAAAGGATACTGGATCACCGGGATTTTGTATCATAATATCGTTATAGATTTGTACCAACTTTGTATACCTATGTAGATCAATCCTTTGGCGGATTTCTTAATCTTCCGAATAACATCAACAGTGTACCGTTTGACTGATTCAGTAAAACAATGATCTATAGATTATTTGGAATTCGAAGGATTTTTCTCTCATTATTATTCAATTTGCTTTTGAGCCTAACTAGATGTACCTACTCTTGGTTATTCTTAGATCTTGATTTGTCAAATCTCCATGCTATATCTAGGAAACTAGATTTCCCTTGATAATCATACATGAATCAAGTTACGAACAAGAACTTGTCAACTATTATACCAATTGAATTTCGGGACGAAATTATGTTAACGGGGGGAGAATGTGACAACCGTGACTTTTACAGTCAACACCTGTGTTTGACGAGTTCGTATAATAATAGTATTATTATTATTATGTTGAAATATAATTTCATACGAAAGGAACTCGTTAGTGAACGAAAGATAATAGCAAGATTTATTTTGGTATTATAATGTCAAAAAGTTGATCAAGTTCAGGTCTATACGTGCTAACACCCGAGTCGAGCAGTTTCGTAAAATTTAATTTAAATCTGAAAGAATATATATTTACGAGACGCAAGTACTCGAGGAAAAATATTAAATTATAATGAGTTATTTTTGGGTAAAATAACGTCGTTATTTTTGGGTAAAATAACGTCGTTATTTTTATCGGGTTCGGTTCAACGGTATACCATCATCACAACACGCGGTACAACATCACCACACTATATATAGTGGGTCACCCCACTAAATCTCTCATTTGTAACTTTTAGAGAGAGAAAGTTAGAGAGAGAGGGCAGAGAGTTCATGTGGTGGTGGTTGTGGTCCGACGGTGGTCCAGTGGTGGTTTGGTGGCGGCCGACGGCGGTCCATGGTGGTCCGGCGGTGGCCGAAGGTGCCCGAGATGCGATTTTTCACCTGGAACCATTTCTCGACGCTATGAACGCAATGGTAAGCTCAGATTTGTCTAAATCCTTGCTTAAATTCGTTATAAAGGTCAAATATGAATCTGTCTAGAATGTTTTTGCATGCACAGTCTCGATCAGACAATCCCCGGAAATCCGACCGTTAGAAATGAATGAATTTTGGATATAATGTTGCCAACTCATAGATACAAAACCTTACTAGATGGAGTTTTAATCAGAGCTCTATAGGTATGATTTTTGTACCCTCGAATGCGACAGATCGGATTTTCGGATTCGAAAACTGGGTCTCAAGGAATCGTCGATCCCTAGAGATCCGACCGTTGGATCGTGACGATTTTTGGACAGTAGTTGTTTAACACATACATGAATCGTTTCACTGAAGGAAATTCCGATCAGATTTTGTAAATTATATTTTTGAATACGAACAGATTGTAACAGTTTTTAGGATCGAAAACAGGAAATTGATCGGGTTGCATGGCCATCCAAGCGGCATTGCATGTCGACTTTGAGCATGTGGAAAAGCTTGAGATATAAAAACGATCCTAATGGTGGTTTTGGTTCGTAATGCATGTGAAATTAGGGAGGTTCCGCGTACACGAACCATTTATACGGAAGGTATAAAATTACCCGTTAAGCTTTAGTTTATTTATAAAATAGTTTTATTAGTTATTGGTTAGGTATTGACCATGAAGATATTTATTATTGGGATGTTTGGTAGTTGTAGTGGTTATTGGTTATAAACCCAACCCCGCTCCACGTGAAACAAATAATGAAACTGATATATATATATATATATATATATATATATATATATATATATATATATTAGACAACAAATGTTTTAACAGATTTTTTTTATTGTGTGTTAGTTGCATTTGATATTTTTATTTTGAACAGTATATTATAAGATTTAGATCTGAAAAATTTGAGCTCCTAACTCAAAATGGTTGATTTATTAGAATTTTTGTAAAATATATTGTGTTTTAATGGCCAAAATTAGGGAAATATACCTACTGATGTTGAAAATATATTTAGAAACTTAGAAAAGATGTTCTCTGATATAAAAGAATTTCTATAGAAAATTCGTGTTTTATTAAAGGGTCTAGCTATTTATAAAATTTTATTTATCTTTAAAGACATGAATATAAGGAAAAATACTTTGTATGTTATCTGGATTTGAAAATTACAGTAGCTTCATGTAGATGAAAAACTATGTTTCTGAAATTTTCATTAATTTGTGAATTGTTTTGCTTTTTTCTCGAATTTCCTTGTACTTTGTAATGAAATAATCATTAAAGATATTCTATATATGTGAAAAATATGATTTTTTTCTCAGAAAATGTATTTCATATGTATAAGCTTGGAATAAAAGTTTTGGACGTTTATAATCTATAAAAGTATGTTTTTTGTAATTTTTGCTCTATTTGAGATAATAAAAGTGTATTTTTATTGATTTTTGGTAGTATAATATTTAAAGTAAATATTATGGAAATGGAAAAATTATAAAATTTACTAAAAATTATTTCTTATAGAAAGAGAGTTATATTAAAACTTTTGACCATTAAAAATCTATTTTAATATATTTTTATATTTTTGGTGTTATTAAGTTTATAAAAATCTAGGTTTTGTTGGTTTTAAGTATGAAAAGTGTTTGTAAAAAAATATAAGTTTTTGGTACAAAAGTTTTTATATATAATTTTGGACTTCTAATTTGGATGTTAATATCACACTAAAACCCTAATTTCGGACGGATCGGATTTTCAAATCGTAAACCGGACTTTACGCGCGTAACCGCGTTTTTGATCAAACCAAACCGTGACTTAAGATTTTATTATATATGACTTTATAACTGCTGATGTTATTTATTAAAATCTAAAACTTAAGGTTTTAAGGTCATAAATTTATATAAAAGTCGGGTTTACAATTTCTAACAGTTCGTACGCGTATGCACGTGTTTTGGGTATGCAACCGACTACATAGCCACATTTTATTTTGTTGACTTGGACACAATCTTTAGGAGTCCTAAATGCATCTTTTGTGTCCAATTGACTAGTAGGACCCTGTTAGGACTCGGATTTTATCGGTTTTTGTCGACTGTGTCGCATCACTTGCCTGCATGGTCCAGGTGAGTTTCACGGCCCCTCTTTACTTACCGTTTTACTGTTTTTGGGGGAAAGTTGTTTCTTTATTTATTTTTAGTCACATGTTACATGATACATTGATACATGAGTTATTTTTTTAATGCCTTAAAGTCCCCAATTTTGGGCAATCAATTAGCTGAGCGTAGCCATTGAGAATTTTGAGTAGTACTACTTGGGTTGACACCCCCCGCTCATGGTTTGGTCACGCCAACCGGACTTGTAGGGTCACTTGGGCACAAAGTTAGCCAATTTTTAGGCGGTTGTTTGCATTAGACTTCCGTATGGGGTACTTTATTTTATTTTGTTGAGTCTTTGATTGCGGCTCATGGTAATATGCTATCTAATACATGTGGACTTAACTTTTAGAATTTTATCATAAACTTTTTGTTGTGTGCAAACCTGCGAACTCACCAACTATTTATATAGTTGACCCGTTTTCAAAACATGCTTTCAGGTAAACAGAATTGAAGAAGAGATTTTTATGGGGGCTCGCTTTTGGATTAGAATTATTATTTTTAGTTTTGAATATGTACTTGGTTTAGCCAGGCATTTTAGATACATTGTACTGAATTGAGAATTTTGTTTTTGTACTTTTATTGGAAGTATGTAGTATCGTTCAATGTAATGCACAACTGTCCTTTTAGTTTCTCTTGTACTTGTGTTCAATGCGATATGTTGGTTACATCTCGTACTTCCACCTTGGCGAGGTGTGACAACTCCATCCTATCTGAGCACATCCTTTTTATTTTAAAAGTTATTGATTTTATTGTATTCAAACACTAAAATGTCAAACATCATGTTTCCTTGATGTTTGAATACAATAAAGTCAATAACTTTTAAAATAAAAAAGATGTGGTCAGATAGGATGGAGTTTACATGGGAAATTTTAGAGACTTAACAAAGAAACCAACCGTGAATGTGACCTGAAGAAAACGTTGATAAATAAGCGTTGATAAATAATTGTAAGGCTATAGATTTCAATTACGGATAAGAAGAAGATATGATGGTGTCGTTTGCACCAGCAAGAGGTGGCTCCGGTGAGATTTGTTCGATGATGTTCACAGTTGGAAAGTGTTTTCATTGATGAAAATGTAACTAGGATACGAGGATTAGGGTTTTTGGGTGGTGATGATCATTTGCGGGTATGTTGTTTAGAAGATAGTGATAGTGTGGGTAGGGCGGTGGTCTTCTTCTCCGGCGGTCCTCGTCTCCGGTGGTTGCGGTGGTGTGTGAGAGAGACGGTGGTTGCGGTGGTGTGTGAGAAAGACGGTGAAGGTTCTCTAGGTAGTGAAGTCTATATGAAACGGATATACAAAGCAACTGTCACGTATGGGCCTACCCGTGACCGCTACCCCTTTATTGGGATTTCCATAACGGTCATGTGTGAGCCTAAACGTGACCGTTTACCTTTATTGGGATTCACATTTCCCAGAGATGTCTGTCACCCAAATAATATCCATAACCGTGACGTTTGGGTCTAAACGTGACATATAATGGCCAAATCTCACGTTTGGGCCAAACCATCATCATTATTATGATTTTTTACGTGACAGTTAGACCTAAACGTGACGTATAATGTCCAAATGTCACGTTTGGGCCAAACCATCACCATTATTATTTTTATTATTATTTTTATTATTATTATTATTATTAGGTGTCGTTTATATGCTAACTATCACGTATATCCATGATTTTTACGTGACAATTAGACCTAACCATCACCGTTCATAGCTCACCTTTCGACCTATCCGTCACCTTTTGATGTATACATGCATGCATACATACATACATACATCACCTACATACATACATACAATTTTACAAGTTTAGAGAGAGAGTGTGTGTATGTGGGTGTTTAGGTGTAATGATGGGAATGAATTAAATGCATGTACGGGGAATGTATGTATGGATGTATGTATGTATGCATGCAACTATTTGGATCGCCCTATACGTGACATGTAAATGACATATTTCATGCATGTATGTATATATGCATATATGCATGTATGTATGTATGCATGTATGTATGTATGTATACATACATGCATGTATGGATTGATGGATGGATGTATACATGTATGCATGGATGTATGTATGGATGTATGCATGTATGTATGTATACATGTATGTATGTATGGATGTATGTATGTATGTATGTATGGATGTATGTATGTATGCATGTATGTATGTATGCATGTATATATGTATGTATGTATGTATGCATGTATGTATGTATGTATGTATGCATGCATGCATGTATGGATTGATGGATGGATGTGTACATGTATGTATGGATGTATGTATGCATGCATGTATGTATGTCATATGACTATATGTATGTATATACGAACGTATTTGAAGACGATTTGTGATCAATATGTGTATGTAGGTGTACATAAACGGTAATGAAACCTGACCCGTACACATCAAAAGGTCACGGATAGGTCGAATGATGAGCTAAAATTCAAAAGGTGAGCTCTAATCCGTGACGGTTAGGTCTATACGTCACGTAAAAATCGCCATTATACATGACGGTTAGCCTTTAAACGGCACCCTAATAATAATAATAATAAATAAAAATAATAATGGTTAAGGTTAGGGCTATTTGGTTCATAAACGTCACGTTTGGACCTATATGTGACGGTTGTATCAATTTTTTGGTTCATAACTGTCACGTTTGGACCTAGATGTGACTTTTAGATATTATTTGGGTGACAGAAAGCTGGAAAATGCGTATCCCAATAAAGAGGTCGCGGTCACGTTTCGCTCCATACGTGACGTTTAGGTCCATACGTTATATATAGTTCAAATAGACGGTGTCTTTATTTGGTGAGACAACCAGGATGTGGGCTCACATGTCCATACGTGACGTTTAGCTCCATGGCATAGAAAATGTATCAGGGCTCAAGTGGTTCACCGAAGCGACGAGACCTTGAAAGCAGCTTAGTCAAATTCTTATTGTAGTTCCGCTTCTTGCTCGAAAAAAGCAGAAAGACTTGCTTGTTGGAAATTGCTGCTTGGTTTAACATGTGCTTCAACAATATCTTTTGAGGTAAAAGTAATGTAAGTACATTTTGATACATACACGATGAATACATGTATGCATGGCTCCCTGTATGCCATTTTCAGAGCCCGTCGATATCTCTGGCGGCCTCCGTAGATGGCGTATGGGGAGCCAAGCATATGTCCCATCATGAACGTTCTATTTCTCTTTTTTGCATTATGTATGCTTATCAAGTTAAGAAACTGAAAACAATGATAGTAACACAACACAAATCCTAGCTAAAGGTGATGGTTTGGCCCAAACGTGACATTTGGCCAATATATGTCACCGCTAGGCCCAAACGTGATGGAACGTGATGGTTGTAGATATTTTGGTCCATAAACGTCACGTATGGACCCAAACATGACGGTCATGTTTAGTTGACAGACATCTCTCGCAAATGTGTATCCCAATAAAAGTGAACGGTCACGTTTAGTCCCATACATGACCGTTATGGGAATCCTAATAAAGGGGTAACGGTCACGGGTAGCACCATACGTGACGGGTTATTCGTATCCGTTACATATAGACCTCAATACCACAGAACCGTCAACACGATCAACCACCCGTCACCGCTTCCTCACACTACTACCACAATCACCGTGCATCGCCACCGCCGTCTTCCTCACACTGTAACATTTCTGATTTTATTATCGGTATTTTTCATTCAATGTAACACAATTCAAATCCAATTCTAGTACACTGATTTATTCTATTCGTACCAACTATTAAATAATAGGTTCCAATACAAATCCGTGAGTTTTACACGGGTATGTTCTATTAGAATCCTATATATGTAAATATTTATATAAATGTGTCAAAGTTGAAGTTGCAAGGGCTGATTTGGTAAATAACCAGATACCCTAGTAGGCACGGTCGCGCCTTGTTTTGGTACGGTCGCGCCAAGTGCATTGGCACGGTCGCGCCTCTCGTCAGTTAAAACGTAATAAAAGGCTTTAATCGTAGATTCGTTCGAATTCGTAACCATTCTACACGTTTCTACCATTAACGAACCCAATTAAGATTTTAATCACTGTATTTACGACGAATTAATCTAATTATGCCGATTCATCTCGTAACCGCCGATCATTTTCATGTATCCATCGATTTCAATCATTTTGACCATAATCCTCCTAAGCAAACACACTGTACGCCTTATTCGATCCTCTCTGAAGCTCCTGAACATGTTGATTTAGCTGGAGTTGCAGCAAAAGGCACCGGAGATCAAACCCGTCGTCGCCGGAACAAGTTCTAACCATACGCTATCAATCCATCATCCTTTCTGGTAATTGAAACATCCTACACCTTCGTTTTTATTCATAGATCAAAAACCCCTTGTTAATTCGGGTTAATATTATCGAAACTGTTGCGAACCAGATCCTAAGGTTCATACACTTTTGGCTTGATCGGATTCTAATCTAGACATGTTTGTAACTCAATTAAACTGCATGGTTAAATTCACAATTCTTTGATTATCAAAAGCCCTATGATTTCTAACGTTAATATTATAAGCTTTAATCAATTTTTTTCTGAAATTAGTCAGACACGGTCGCGCTAATCTGCTAGCACGGTCGTGCCTATCCGAGCACAGTCGTGCCCCATACATGACCTGTTCGTGCCTGCTAGCCAGACAAGGTCATGCCTAGAGAACTCTAGACACGGTCGTGCCCGACACAAGCACGGTCGTGCCTGATGACCAGACTTTGTTGTGTCCTGTTTTGATCAACACTGTCACGCCCAGCACGGTTGCGTCTGTGATCTTAACACGGTCGTGCCTTGTCTTAGGCACGGTCGTGTGTGTGAGAAAACCTTTGTCAGATTGTTTGATTTATATTTATATTTATATTTTCACAACAATAAGTATTAAGGTGTTTTGAACCCGAAAGCCACCCGTGGATTCGGGTTTGGTCTTGCAAACCGAAATTATTATTATAGTCCATTTATAAAATAATATATTTTCCCATTATTTTGTACCGTGACCCAAATTAAAAATAATACACTTTATATATTATTTCCTCCGTATTATAGGCATTTTTGTAACGTTTCAAATTCATAAATAATATAATTAAACTATTCATTTCAAATTGTTTTCATTTAGTCAACTCCTACACAACCCTTTTTTTTCATAATTCGTCACGAACTCGGTATATAATTCCTTATACTCATATCCATTGAAACCCTATACTTTGATTTAGACATTTTATTAATTTATGTTCATACGCAATACACTTTAGGTTAACGTTGTGCGTTACAAGGATCACGTTACTACCTAGTCTCTCGTGTTAACTACACCTTTGAATCAGGTGAGTATTACATAGCCCCTTTTACTCTTTTACACTTTTTGGGGTGAAACATGAACTCTATACACACAATTGCTTACATTTACACAAACTACACAAACACAAATCCTCTTTACATTCATGTATACAAAATTTGAGCTTTATGTTTGAGTGCTAGGTGTGTTAACTGTTTGTGTTCAATTTATGTGCAATCATTAGACATTCAAGCCGACGGTTAACAATGATAGATCTATTGAGTCTAACAAACCCACCCAGATTGGGGTGATTGTTACCAACAACATAATTTACATGCTAGTTACAAAAGTTTGATTGTACTTTGGTGACACAATAGCTGCTCCCCATAAATGCCTTATTTTATCATGTTATGTAAGGATTTGATTATTTATATCTACACACTATCTATGTATAAACTTGTGTATGCTCACCAACTTTTTAGTTGACTTTATTTTATTCATGTTTCAGGTGCTAATATGTGAGTTTGATCAAGACATGCTACACTTAGGCTTTGGACTTAGTTAAATTTGAATAAAGAATATTATGTATTTCAATTATGTACTTGTTTGAATTTGTTTGTGTTTGAATCGTTTGAAATGAAATTTGATGATTAAATTATTGAAATCTAGTCAACCTTGTGCTCATGAACAGTCATGTCCCGCCCCGACGTATTCCGCCGTCTGTTGGGGTGTGACACACACCACCATCTTCCTTCACCACTTTCACTGTCTTTCTCACACACCACCGCAACCACTGTCTCTCTCACACACCACCACAACCACCGGAGACGAGGACCGCCGAAGAAGAAGACCGCCGAAGACGACTACCGCAACCAGGTAAGTTATTTTACGACCCTAATTTTATCATTTTCAACCGATTAATAACTTAGATTTGTTAGGTTTGCCCTTAGATCTAGTGTAGGTTTATGACGGTTTATGGCGGTTTACGACGATTTACGGTGGTATATGTGTATATATGTGTGTTGTATATGTGTATGTATGTGTATGTATGTGTGTGTATATGTGTGGTATATGTGTATATATGTGTTGTATATGTGTATGTATGTGTGTGTATATGTGTATCTATGTGTATGTATGTGTGTGTGTGGTATATGTGTATATATATGTTGTTTATGTGTGTATATGCGTGTGTATAATAATAATAATAATAATAATAATAATAATAATAACAATCCTAATTATATAATCTTATAATAATAAAAATAATAAACCTAAACCTTAAACCATAAACCTAAACCTTAAATCTTAAACCTAAACCTAAACATTAAATCATAAACCCTAAATGTTAGTTTAACAAACATTTTAATTAATTATAAATACGGATTTATGCGCAGATATGTCTAGTTCCGAGGATGAGCAGGAGTTTATTTTAGGGATTGACGACTACCCACACCTTATGTTTGAGGCGGGTACGCCGGCACACCTGCGGTTTATGGCTCTTAGAGGGAGGAAGGTGGATCCAAACACCGTTTTGTCACGGGAGTGGTTTGATGAGGTTAGCCACATCGATTATTGGGCAGGATGGCCCGTGGGATAGTCTATTTACTATGGGCTGGCCCGTACATGGAGAGCTTACCCTCAAGGTGTACTCTACATTTGTGTTCCGGTCGCGTGAGTCGGGATTGCCAGAGCTGGACGAGACTGATATTGCGAAGGGACGGGTGGACGCGGAGGTAACTTTCCGCATGTTCGGGGTTGTGCATCGTATGTCCCTTAGACGGTTTGCTGTTGTCAGCAACCTTTATACCGAGGAGGAGACTCGGGAGCCAATCTACACCACAGCAATCTATATGGGGGCAGATTAAGCACACCACAGCAATCTATATCGCTGGACGTGGCAAGGCACCGATAGGGTCACCGCCATAGACCTCTTCTATCTTCGGTGTCTGCTCACACACACACCCTGCCACCTCGCTCGTGGGCTGGCGGATTACTTTGCCGGTTACTATCTCAGGCAGTCACGAGGGGCGTTGGTCGGCGGAAACATCGTGTCGCAGATCGCCAGAGGCCTGGGATACGCTCATGCGATGGAAGAGCTACCTATGGTTGCGGTTTCCCCACGCGTGGCGGGTTGAGCCACGGCGACCGGGATGAGGATCTCTCGGAAGTTCCCGGACGGGAAGTGGCGTTTGGTGAGGAGATATAATGTTTTTGAGGCCTAGGTGCCCGAGCCGTTGGTAGACCCCAACCCACTGGGTGCGCACAAGGTCCAGCTTGAGCACCTTGAGGAGGTGGCCGGCGGAGGGGATGAGCCCGTTCAAACGGCGGTTGAGTCGGAGGTCGAGCCGGTGCCGTCGCAGCATCCTCCGCGCATGTAACATGCCGTGTGGTTGCTTGCCGCCACACTGGATATGATCCGAGATACTCAGGCTCGGGGCACGCGCACCGAGGCCCAGGCCACGTGCACCGAGGAAATGCTGCAGTGGATCATCGACCACACGGTCGCGGACTATCGGGCCGCTGGTAGGCCGTTGTTGAGACCATCACCGAGGTTGTTGGGCGATGATGGTGCTAGCACGTCCGGTGGGAGTGGGTTCGGTGCGGGTGGGTCCGGTGCGGTGGGTCCGATGCAGATGGTGATGACGAGATGGAGGGGTAGATAGATTGTTAAATACATTTGTACTTTTGTTTTATATGTACAAACTCATTGTATTTATGTATGTAGTTTTATTTATAATGGTTTTGTTGTGTTTGTGATGGTTGTGTTTGTTTGTTTGTTTGTAATGGTTGTATATGATGTTTATAAATGTGGTTTTATTTACGAGTAGTGTAACACGCGAAAAAAACTCTTAGTTTTACATCTCAAACCGAAAATCAAAACAAAAACTAGTTTTAAAATAAAAAAAACGTGACCGGATTTTAAAAACTATAACTACCGATTTTTACAAAATCTTAACGTGATAAAAACAAAAAAACCAAAAGAAAAAAAAATCGTTATTCACTTTTTACATCTCAAACCGATAATCGAGGTGACCGGATTTTAAAAACTATAACTATCGATTTTTACAAACACTTAACGTAATAAAAACAAAAAACCAAAAGAAAAAAAAATAAGTCGTTATTCACTTTTTACATCACAAACCGATAATCGAGATGACCAGATTTTAAAAACTATAACTATCGATTTTTTCAAACTCTTAACGTAATAAAAACATGTATATATAAAATAATAATAATAATAATAAGTAAGGGTGACGTTTAGCCCTATACGTGACATATACACCCCTAAAACCCTAAAACTCAACTCAACCCTAAAAAAACCCACCAAAATATCCGACATTTTCTAGCGCGCTGATTCCAAAGTCTGGTGGATATGGGTGACGGATTGCTCTATACGTGACATTATATGCCCTATACGCCACATTTAACCCTATACGTGACGTTTAGGGCAGGTGTAGTTCAAAAATCATACGTTGCCTCTAAAATTTCCGTATTATAAAGCATATGCAATTATTACGTAATACTCATACAAATTTCAAACCAATAGTATTGATTACTTCCCTTAGAAATTTAATATTTTAATTATATCTTTTGTTTTGCATGGTAATGGAATAATAATTTAAACAAATTAGAAACGTGCCAACCATCCGACGAAGATAGGCAATTTGTACATCTGATAACGAATGGTAAAATAATTATGATTTTTTTAATTATGATTTTTTTTACATAAGTGGGTCGAAGGGGAGTACTTAATCATCTTAGGAGATATTTTTTTATTTAATCTTATAAAACGGGGGTTATCGTCATTTAAATTGGCAACAAGTATCAGATTTATAGGTGTGTTATTGAATGAAATAAAGTTGTTAGATACGAGGTTAATTCTGGCCAATTGAATTGGCGACAGCTTGTACGTGTCAACACCCCTTCAATATCCTGTCACTCACTCAAAAAGTTGTCGCCATTTGAATTGGCGACAACTTCTATATGTCAATATCATTTCAAGCCATGTCATTCACTCAAAAGTTGTCATCATTTGAATTGATGACAGCTTTTTGATTCGTCAAATCAAGTAGATCGAGAAAAGTCAAGGATACTTATAAATTTTAAACTTGTCGCAATTTGAATTGGCGACAACCACTTTTGTAATACTTAGTTAAAAGTGACTAAGGTGATTTAAGAGCTCCCCTACAACTCATTTCTATACAAAATAATAATAACTAGAAAATGAGACCCGCGCTTTGCGGCGGGAGACGAACCTTAAACAGCTGAAACGGTGACATTAACGTAGCTAAACACAAAATAAACGTGTTCAAGTACATAGAATAAATGTATAAAGTTACGACGAATCGGTTGTGAGCCCCACGCTTAGCGACGGGAGGCTCCCTTGCCACACGGTGGGAGATAGACCTTAAACGGCTAAGACGGTGAAATTAACGTGGCTAAACACAAAAAGAAACGTGGTTAAATACGTATGTGTATAAAGTTACAGCGAATCGATTGTGGAGATCGAAACATAAATAAAAAACAGTTGACAAAAAAAACGGCACACCCGTATTTTGAAAAAAGTTAACGAACGAAAGTTTATTGAACTTATGTGGCAAATCTATAAAAAAACGGAGTTTTGAGTAAAAAAAATTACAGCTTATTTTGAACTTTAGTGGCCAGATTATAAAAAAAAACTTTTATAAAAAAAATGAAAAAAAAACCCTACTATTCATCCCCATGGGAAATAAATAGTAGGGTAATGGAATAATAATTTAAACAAATTAGAAACGTGCCAACCATCCGACGAAGATAGGCAATTTGTTAATATGATAACGAACGGCTGAGACGGTGAAATTAATGTGGCTAAACACAAAAAGAAACATAGTTAAATACATATGTGTATAAAGTTACGGCGAATCGATTGTGGAGATCGATTGTGAAGATCGAAACATAAATAAAAAACAGTTATATAACGGAACTGATATTTTTAAGTCGGTGTCGATCTCGTTTTACACGGTATCAGCACATTACTGTCAGTCGATATAACCCACGACACATAAAAAATACTCAACATTAAATACGACTCCGTTTTTAACTGAATTTATACCGGCACATCAAGAAAAAAAATAATTAACGAACAAAAGTTATTATATATACTACATAGGGTAAACTCGAAACTTTAGAAACTTGAGAGAGTTAAAGTAAATTTTATAAAGATGGGGATGAGTTGTGAAATTTCAATAATTTACGGGGTTAAAATTGAATCTTAGAAAACTTTTTCGACACTTACATTAGTTATAATAATAATAAAATTTAAAAATTTAAAAAAATAAATTCCAAAATTAAACATGCGCCACTTTCTGTATCTATGTACCAAACCTTTTTGGTTTTCTATAAATAGATAACCACACTGCAACCATAACTCCACAAAACAAATTCCAACTTCACTTGAAAATGGTTAGCATTCAGGAGTTCCGAAACTCACAACGAGCAGAAGGTCCAGCCACTATTATGGCCATTGGGACCGCAACACCATCTAACTGTGTGCTCCAAACCACGTATCCAGATTACTACTTCCGTGTAACAAAAAGCAACCATATGGAAAAGCTCAAAGAAAAATTTAAACGTATTTGTAAGTTAAAAATGTTCATATGCTTGTAGGTATTCGAATTTTTTTAAAACTAGGGCCATGCATCACAAGGGGGTGATTCTTTGTTTTTTTTTTATTTCACATAGGGGTTACCTTTGCCGTTGCCATTGACAATGGCTTCCCCCCCACACTAGGCTTGTCAGTCGGTTCAGTTGGGATATCAAACTAGGACTCGTGTTCACTATAACAATAATTAATTGAGCCATCGACAGTGGTAACGCCGATGGCTTATATTTTCCCCATTGGCATTCATACAAAACCGATTAACATCCCAAGTGAGGAGCATGGCCGGCCCAAAGGGAGGGCGATGGTCCCGGGCCCAGAGTTTTTACTTTTTTTTATATTGTATATATATGTGTGTTTTTTTTAAATATTGTATCACCAATTTGAATTTAGGAAAAAATGTTGTCTTATTATTTTTATTTTATTAATATCGGAGACTTAAATAGCTTTTCTAAACAAGTTTTTAAATAATTGATTAATGATTTTTTTATAACTTTTATAATCTTTAAATAATTTAATATTTGGTTATATTATATATCTTAATAATTGATGAATATCCGTTTCACAAAAGTAGAATATATAGCCAAACTTACAATAATTTTGTAGAACATAACTAATAAGACTATGTATAACAACATAATTATTTTTAACATATTTATTTTTTTAACATAAGTACTCAATAATACACCAATAACAATTCAGATTAAGAAATGTTAATATAAATATAAGTTCGACATGTCCAGTTATTTATGAACATTGTTGTAAAAATCGGGATTAATCGATAGTCGGGGGGTCTACCGATGCGATTTCATTTAATCGGACGAAAATACAGGTAGCCGGTCTAAATTGGCCCAACAATTTTATTTTTTATTTGTCACTTATTTTTAAATAAAATTCTAAGTTTCGTATCAATGTTTATCGGTTGGACTGAACCATGGTTGTGTCGTATCGATGTTTACCAGTGTTCCAATATATATAGAGAGGGTGCCCGCGCGATGCGGCAGGGAACACAGACACCGGTAATCACATAACATGTTTTTTTAATTAGAAAAAAACTATAGCAATATCATAGTCAAATTAAAGAGAATAAAATGCTCGTTTTTATGGTGTAATTTTTTTAAAAAAAATATTAACATTTGAAAAAGTTATGGCCGTTCAAAATAATGAGTAGAGATGATAGTTACTGTATGAATAACTTCTAATTTTAGTTTTTTTTTAAACATTAGAGTGTTGTACCTTAATCTTAAAAAAATGTGTAACTAAATTTTCTTAAAAAGTGTTAAAATATATCTTTGTCCTCCTTAAATGCATTATATATATATATATATATATATATATAAGAGTAAGTTCACTAGAAAACTCATTTTAATTAGAAAACCAAAAAACTCCTACTGTATATATGTAGTACGCTAAAAAACGTAACCCACCCTCAAAAACCTACACCCCACCCCACTCCATCCCCACCCCACCCAAAAACCTAAACCCACCCCACCCACCCCCCAAAAACCTAAACCCACCACCCCACCCCTCCCCAAACCTAAACCCCCCATCCCACCCCATCACACCCCTCCAAAAACCTAAACTAAACCAAAAAACTAAACCAAAATACACATCCCACCCCCAAAAACCTAACCACCCACCCCATCCCCACCCAAAAACCTAACCCCACCCCACCTACCCCCTCACCCACCCCTAAAAACTTAAATCCCCTCACCCACCCCCCAAAAAATTAAATCCCCTCACCCACCCCCCCCAAAAAACCTAAACCCCTCACCCCATCCACCCCTCCAAAACCTAACCTTAAAGTTAAACTAAACCCAAAAAACTAAATACAAAAGCTAAACCCACTACTTTCGAGTTTTTTTTTTAACGAGGACGACGTGGGAAATAAGGTATCCGAAGCAGTTTTTTAATTTTTGATTTATTTTTTGAGTTATGATTTTTTTATTATTTTTTTTACCTTAAATAAGTCGTTTTTTGTTTTCTCATGAACATTGAAGGTTCCAGAGAAAACCACAAATTATGTGAAAACCGAGAAAACCACTAAAAAAACCAATTTTACCTAATCATATAATAATATTTATTTTTTATTTTATTTTATTTTTATTTGTTTATAAGAGTATGAATGTAATATTAAACATTTTTACCAAAAAACATTTTTACACATAGTGTTACGTATACGTAAACTTAAAACAAAAAAATTGCGATTATGTATACGTAAATCAAAAAAATTGTTTTTGGATATGTATACGTAAATAAAAAAATTGTCTGAAATGATGTGGTTTTCTCGGTTTTCGCCTAACTTTGTGGTTTTCTCTTGATCTCTCCCACATATATATATATATATATATATATATATATATCCCATTTTTTTAAAAATCTATATATATAAGCCCGTGTTATATTTTTTTATATATGATTATTGAGTTTATATGATAGAGACTGATTTTTTTACATGTCACGGGCCAAAACGTTTTGAGGATTCTTGGGACCGGCCTTGCTGAGGAGCCTAGTAGTGTGGGGAAGCCATCGCCAATGGCAATGGCGAAGGACCCCATGTCAAACGAATTCGAATTCGAGAATGACCTCGGTTGTGATATGATGTGTGGCTCATATGAAGCCATAGATAAAAAAAATATTAGTCATTATCATAATTCATTAATATTCTTCTTGTTAAATGTGATACAAATCTTTCATTGATATGCAGGCGATAAATCTATGATAAAAAAACGTTACATGTACTTAACAGAGGAGATCTTGAAACAGAAACCAAATCTTTGTGCTTATATGGCACCATCCTTAAATGATAGACAAGATATTGCTGTGGTGGAAGTACCAAAGCTCGGTGAACAAGCTGCAACTCAAGCAATCAAGCAATGGGGACAACCGAAGTCGAAAATCACCCACTTGGTTTTCAGCACGTCGTGTGGAGTCGACATGCCAGCAGCCGATTACCATCTCACAAAACTCCTTGGCCTTCATCCTTCAGTCAAACGCTTTGTAATGTACCAACATGGTTGTTATGCTGGTGGCTCCGTCCTTCGTTTGGCCAAAGACTTAGCCGAGAACAACAAGGGGGCGCGTGTATTGGTGGTCTGCTCGGAGATCAGTAGTGTAGTAAGTTTCCATGGGCCTGATGAAACAAACATTGATAGCCTTGTAGGCAGGGCTTTGTTTGGTGATGGTGCAGCAGCCATAATAGTGGGATCTGACCCATTGCTTGGTGTCGAAAAACCACTATTCGAGATTGCCTCTGTTTCGCAAACTATTGTCCCGGATAGTGAGGGTGCACTTGATGGACACCTTAGAGAGGCTGGGCTTATGTTTCATATCAGTGACAAAATTCCAAGACTTGTGTCAAACAACATTGAGAACATCTTGGTAGAGGTCTTTCAACCATTCAACATCATGGATTGGAACTCAATCTTTTGGGTTGTGCATCCGGGTGGCCCTGCGATTTTGGACCAAGTGGAGGAAAAACTAGCCCTTGAGCCTGATAAACTACGGGCCACTAGACGAGTGTTGCGAGAATATGGAAACATGTGGGGTGCTTCGGTCCTGTTTATCTTGAACGAGATGCGACAGTGTTCAGGTGCATATGGGCTTCGGACCACGGGTGAGGGTTTGGAGTGGGGTGTGTTGCTTGGAATAGGACCCGGGCTCACTATTGAGACTGTGGTTCTACGTGGTGTGTCCATTTAGTCTATGTTTATGGTCTTCATGTTTGGAATAAATGATGCCAATAAAATACATGTACCGTTGGTTTTCATGTAGTTTGTATTACATAATCATTAACTTCACCTATAATGATCTCTCTACATTCTCCCAATTTTTCCTTGCTTCATTTTTTAAGTTTCATTTTTACTAAATCAATGAAAATGCAATCAAGAAATATAGGAACTCCTTCAAGATCATGATTGTTGGAAAATTATTAAAATTGCTAGTAAAAAATACCCGTTGTGTTGAGGTAGGGCGCGTGTAGCAGTGGCTTGGTTCTGAACAACATATATAAAAATAATCACGATGCAATAATACATTTGGAACGTTAAAAAAACATAGTTTTTTAAAAGTTATAGGCTAAAATTAAGTATAAAGATTGTAACTCCGTTTTGAACAACGTAGATGAAAATAAACATGTTGTAACGGAACATTCATGCCTTAAAAAACATAATATTTAAAAGTTATAAATATTACGTCTTCCACTGCAACATGCAATACTTCCATAGCAAGAATAAATGGAAACGGAGATATTGGATCCTTCTGTCTCAAACCCCTACCCATATTAAATTCCTGAGTCAGACTCCCATCAGCAAAAACCGACATTCCAGCAGATGGCATACACGCCATTGCCTAACTTCTCCATCTACAACCAAAACCCATAAAATCCATAACTCTATCCAAATAGTCCCACTAAATAGAATCATACGTCTTTTCGAAATCCACCTTAAAAATCATAGCCGTCTTTTTTCTTCTTTTTAACCAAACTCAATATATTCATTCAAAATTAAAGGCTCATCTAAAATTTGTCTTCCTTTAATGAACTTCGATTGTTCCCGACTAACCACCGAATCCACGGCTCTAACAAAACGATTAGCCATAATATTTAGCTAATAATATGTACAATCATTACATCATACTCACACAATTTTCAAACCATTAATATTCACGATTTTGACTGGTTTTGTTTTTCTTAACGGCGAAAATTTATTAATACTAGCAAGAGATGATACAAGAAAGATTAGAAAGATCGGCTATCAATATTAAGATTAACATCTCATAAGGTTCAAGTTACACCAAGTTTTCTATTCTAATGATTGGCATTTCGTTAGATTTTTTATCCACAAAAGAATTTGCATTAATATCTGGCAATATTGTGTGCATATTCATCACCTTTTTATTGAAAATCTTCTTGTTTTAATTGGGCTCTCCAATTTTTTTGACAGTTAGTAATTTAGTATTTTTATTTAGATTTTGATATGAACTAGAAAATATGACCTGCGCGTAGGGGCGGACTTAAGTGAAGTCGGGGGGTGCACAGGAACCCCCGAGTTTTGAAATTTTAGTGTAACGGTAGGTAAAAAAACTGGGGTGAACCCCCTAAATATTATAGGGTGAACCCCTTGGAAATATTTCCTGAATCCACCACTGCCTGCGCGTTGCGACGGGGCTGTATGGTGATATTAACGTGTTTAAGTACATAGTTAAAGTCCACGTGATGCGAACCTCGTTACGTGTGTCGTGGCAAAGACAAGATCGTGCTAAGTACATAAAAGAAACGTATGAAGTTGTCACAACTCGGTTCTGGAGATTGAAAAATAGATAAATTATGGCGTTAATAGAAGTTAACTTAAAAAAGGCGAATTCATTAAAGAAGAATAAAAAAAGTAAAAGACTAAAAAGAAACGAAATTTGAGGATATACCCTAAGAGTTTAGAAATTTGAGAAAGTTGAAGGGTAATATATAAAAATGAAGAAAGCTGGAAGGTTATTATTAAATTAGGTGTCATATTAACGTGAATAAGCAAAAATAAACGTATATAATTAATGTTGCAATGTAAACATGAGTTAACATTGAAACGACAAACTCGTTAAAACATTTAGTAACAAAGACAATTATACAACGGAACCAATGTTTTTAGTCGATGTCGACCTCATTCTTCTAGGTACCAGCATTTAAAAATATATTTAACGATTTTAAAAAAAGTTAACGAACGAAAGTTATTGAAAAAAATGAATTTTAATAAAATGATTAACGGGGTTAAAAGCATGTATTATATATAGTAGAACTAATTGCACAGATGGTCCCTGTGATTTGACCAAATTATGGATTTGCTCCTAAGTTTGAAAAATTACGGATTTAGTCCAACATAGTTTAATTTTGTTACATTAACGGTCACTAAATTGGATGGAGGTTAACTTTTTCAGCTAAGTAGGTATGAAATAACAAAAATACCCCCTAACAATTACAGAGGCCATTTGTGTATTTACTTAAACTTAAAGCTAGCAGTCCTCTTCTAAAACCCCCCACCCCAAATCAAATAACGGTGAGTTACCATCACCACCACCACGACACCACCCCATCTTGACAAAACTCCTGGCACCACAGAAAAACTCCACCGTCACCGCCGTGAATCGTCATCTACTAAACTCCGACCTCCATATAACCTCCCTCCACCACCAACGTCCGCTCCACTCTCGCCGAAAACATTGAGCCGATTGACCACCGGTAGAATTTACACGGGCTAGGTGGTGGTAAAGGGTGTTGGGGGAACGTACAAGGTCGATTACAGCTGTGATTGCTCACTAATTTGGAAGTTTACCACTTGAAATCAGTTGGTTGAAACCAAGTACGCGGGTTTGCATATCGATCTTGATAGCTTCAAATTTGGTAGTGATTTCTCAGTTATCCGCTTGATTTAAGGTTTCCATAAGATCATAATTGATTTAGGACAATTTTGGAACGATTCCAGTCACAAATTCTGTGGAATTGAAGGAGGATTAGTCGGGTTTGACTTTTTTGAGTCAAAATTATTCTTATTTTTGAGTTCCAGGATTCAAGTTGCTGTAATAAATGAAAGAGATGATGATAATTGAGTGTATAATATATGAGTTCAATGATTTCAATAAGTATATAATATGTGGTGATAGTTATCAAAT
Organism: Smallanthus sonchifolius; assembly: GCA_023525975.1. NCBI lineage: Eukaryota > Viridiplantae > Streptophyta > Magnoliopsida > Asterales > Asteraceae > Smallanthus > Smallanthus sonchifolius. The sequence goes on along the minus strand of CM042029.1, from coordinate 27,351,258 downwards.
TGGAGGGGGAAGATACAGAAATGGGTGGGTTTGAATTTGGTAATTAATTGTGGCATATAATTCGATGGATGGTTGCTTGTTGATTTTACTTTCTTTGCTTTCAAGATTATCATCTTTGGGGATATACACACATAAAAACTGTGTGGTGTGGACGGCGATGTTGGTGTTCTCTTGGGGGAGAAGAGAAGAGAAGACAAGGGGTGGGGCGGGGCGGGGTGGGGTGTTGGAGCGGTGGTCGACGGTGGTGCAGGTGACGGTGGAGGCTGATTCTGTCAAGATTCTGTCAAAAACAAGAAATTTGTGGTAGACGGAGGGAGATACATCGGAAAACAAGGGTTTTTGTGTCGCCGGAAGGTGCAGGCGTCGACGGAAAAGATGGTGGTGGTGAGGGAGGGTATGAGTGAATGTTGTTGGTCCATAACATATTAATATAATGTATAAATTTTAGTTTATTTTTTATTTTTTTATTTTTGAAATAAGGGTATTTTGATTATTTTTAAAAACATTAACAGAAAAGTTAACCAGCATCAACTCCAGGGACTGTCAGTGTAACTGTCAGTGTAACAAAATTAAAGTATGTTAGACCAAATCCGTAATTTTTCAAATTTAGAGACGAAAACTGTAATTTGACCAAACCACCAGGACCATCCATGTAATTAATTCTATATAATATAAGGGTCAAATTAAAATTTTAGGAAGTTAGGGATTTAAATAATAATTTTAATAAAGTTAGAGGGTCTAATTGAGTCGGTGGCATCGTTGAGAAATCTATATCTATATTCTATAATAAATAAAGGTTTTTGTGAGATAAATTTCACGTCTCTCTCTTCTATTAATTACACAAAATTTCTTTAATTAATATTTAATATATTTTGTTTTCCGTCTCTCTCTAATATTAAATAATAATAATTTCTATAATTTTTTTTATAAAACGTTTTTTTATTTAAAAAAATATAGTTTTTTCATAAAACATTTTTAGAAATTGATATAATTCATTCTTTTTATAAAACATTTTTACAAAGTAACTATATGACGTTTCTAAAATTTGAATTAAAAAACTATAAAATATATAAATATTTATCATTAAGTATATAATATTGCATTTACTTATTGTATTTATTCAACCCGTACAATACACAGACTTTCTAAGATAGTGAGAGTATATATAATAGTTTTGTCTCCTTCGAAATGTTATTATATTTATGCCTTGTGTTTTGCATGCTAGTCGATTTTTCAGTTAGAAACAATGAACAAAAATTCCATCATATCACACAAATTAAAAAAGCATTAATATTGATGATTTTGACGGGGTTAGTACTTTAATATTTTAGTGATGTCTTGTGTTTTGCTTGGTACTGGATTTTTAAAGGGAAATTCTAATCACACACGCAATATTGCTAATTGGATCCGTCGTCGCGCTATACGCCCTCGTATAGATCAATACGAGGGCGTATAGGGTTCACTTTCTGACATAAGAATGACACGTGTCATTCTCTGTCTGAAGTATATGTCTCATACGATTCGTATTGCCCTATACGCAACGTATGTGGCAGGGCACAATAATTTTCTTCAAAAGTTGGAAGATTTGGTGTTAAAGAATCCTATACGTGGCGTATTGACCTATACGCCACGTATAAGTGTTTTTTATTTAATTATAATTTTTTTATTTTATTTATATTTTGTTTATTTTTATTTTAATTTATATAATTTTGTTAATATAAGCTTGTTAATCAAACAAAATATTAAACATTACAAACCAAACAAAATATTAAACATTACAAACCAAACAAAATATTAAACATTACAACCAAACAAATAAACTAAAATTATATACATTACATCAAAAAATTAAATATATACATCAAAATGTTTTACATACATAACAACGAAAGAAACAAAATACAAATAAAAGAACTAACCCTAACCGGCTCCGCCGTCACCCTGACCCGCCCCGCCCTCACCCTGAACGGGGTCATCCGGATAATGACGTGGCGGTGGTAGTGGGGGTGGCTCGATGACGGCGGCTCGTGACTGATTCACGAGCTGTCCAACCGCCCACATCATCAGGTCCTCCATGCGATCGAGTTGACGACCCTGTCGCCGTGAGTCGGCAACAAGGCCATCAAGCAATGCCTGGGTAGCCCTATCCAGCCTAACGGACCGACGTACGTGTCGGGGATGCTGTGGGCGATGCTCGTGGACCTGATCCACGTGTGGCGGCTCGTCCTCAATCGCCATACTCTGTAGCGGCTGAGGCATAGGCGGGTCCCCCTGTCCAGGCATCTGCGGCAACGGCACCGGGACACAAACCTGGTCCTGGACGGCCCCTACGAACCGAAGGCCCTGCGGGAATCGGTGCGTGATGCGCATGCCGCTCGCCATGCGACGGTCTAATCGGACAGGGGGAATGGGCGGTAACATCGCAGGCTCATGGTGGTCAAATGGTATGACCGACCGCATGATATGCGTGATGAAAGCACCGCCATATAAAAGTCTGCGCTTCTGTCGCATATAGGCAGAAGCAAAATAAAGCGCCATGCTCATGGACAGGTCGCACCGCCTCCCAGTAAGCAGGCAGAAAAGGAAGAAAAGATCTCTATTAGTGCACCACTCACGACTTTTCAGACGCGGTGTGATCGACGTCGAAATAAGCCGGTGCAGATATTTATACAAATGGTCTCTAATACCCGAGACCCTCCCCTTGGTACCCAACAAGGACTATCTGAAATCAAGCCCCAAAAAACAAGGAGTTCTTCCTTGTCCACCTCCGTCACCGCCTCGGTGAAAAGCGTCGTGACCGTCTCATGCTCGTAGTATAAGCCCGTCGTGACGGCCCACTGACGGAGGGTCTGACGGTAAACGACCCCAAAAATAGAAAAATAAATACGATCCGGATCAATATCCGGCGCCTCCCCGGGTAGAGGCTGCAGCCCAGTCTCTGAGTAGATGAACGTCGAAAGAAACTCGACGACCAGCTCTCGGTATGTCTCCGCAATAGCTATGTGGCTGTCCATTTTCCTTATGAGGCTTGTTCCAAACCCAAATTGTAACTGATAATACTGATCTGATACAATTTCATCAACAAACCCAACAAGTCTATCTAGCGAGCTGTTAGCGTTTCTAATATAGCTCTTTAAGAGCGAATGCTGGCTCTCGACTCGGTTCGTTGTATGTTGACCAAAATTGAGGTTTCTGTTGGACCACGCAGATACAAACTTTTCTTTATATGGGTCCAGCCAATTTTTAGTCACATAATCTATAACTCCTGAAAAAATATTTAATATTGAATAAATATTTAAATACTGAAAATATTAAATATTTAATATTTAAAACTTACTTCCTAGTTTGGCTGCATACATACGTTCGTAAAGCCGGTTGAAGTTGTACTGGTATATATCTGGCGTGGGAGACTCACATAATACCGACCATGAATACTTGAATTTTTTCCAGTCTTCGTCTGTAAATGATGCACTGCAATGTTTTGCGATATTCTCGTGTATGTACCACCGACATAGGTTCTTGGAACAGTCCGGAAATATTTTATCACACGCGTTCATAAGAGCTTTGTCCCTGTCTGTTACTATCACACGCGGCTCCATACACTTTTGCAACATTGCTTTTATTTGAAGTAGAACCCAAACAAAGTTTTCCTCCCGTTCTTTTGATATAAATGCATGAGCGACGCAAAACGACTGGTGTGTGGAGGTCACACCGACCACTTGGACAAATGGAAGTTTATACATGTTTGTTTTGTAGGTCGCGTCGATCATCAACACGTGCGGGAATGCACGCCACATCTCGTACGATTTCGGATGAACAAAGAATATCTCCACCACACTATTTGTGACAGGATCTTCTCGAGTATAGTAGACGTATTTTTTAAAAGAAAGCAGGTTTTCCAGAATCTGTATTGGAGTTTCACCGACTCTCGTTTCGTTTTTTATCTTTTGTATCGCATTATAAATGTCTTTTTTAATGCAACTACTCTCTGAGTTTTGTTCCCTTATAGTTGCCAGAATGTTTTGTGACAACATGTTTTGCGAATACAACTTCCCCACCAAAAGTTGTTCCGACTGAGACAGTCTCCTTGCAAACGAGTGCACCACAAGATGTTGACTAGGATCGTGGTTATGACTGTCATCCTTCACCGTTAATTTCAAATCACCAGTATTTTCTTGGTACTCTCCTTCCAATTTAAAGGGACAACTTATTTTCTTGCTACCGGCACGTCTAACCGTGGCAGTAGACGCACGTTCGCCGTGACGGTCACACACAAGCCACACCTTGATAAACGGTTCCGTCGGATCGTCGCCTTTTCTCCTCGATCGTCGGGTGACAAGGACGTAACCATTCTCACGTCCTCTCCGGATAGCCCAATCAACCAACTGTTCACGAGACTGAAAATTCTGGTCAGTTTTATAAGACACATTTTGATTGTTTTGTTCTTCGTCTTCGGAGTCGTCGGTTTGTTGTGTCGGGTAAGAGACTTTACCGTATACGTAGTCGTTCGTAGGTTGTGTAAGGTAAGATGGTTCACCGTATACGAACTCGGGATTGCTCAGTGGCTCGTTCAAATCTGGAAGCCTTACCCGTTGATTAGAATATACGTCGGACGAGACCTCCTCCCAGTTCACCTCTTGAACGCCAGAACTTTGCATGTTGTTTTCCAGCGACTCGTTAGAATCTACCTGAAAACCGTAGTTACCATCCCACCACCAAGACATTTTTATAATTTTTGGGAGATTGTTTGAATTTTTTGTAAGAAATGATACGTTCGAATGAGAATTCTTTACGGTTAAATACACAAATTTTGGGCCATATACGCATCGTATAGGGCAATACGGTGCGTATAGGATACGAGGTACTTTCTGCAACTAGTCATCCATCACATCTTTATACGCCGCGTATAGGTCAATACGAGGCGTATAGCGAGGTGATGGATGACTAGTTGTAGAAAGTACCTCGTACGCTATACGTCCTCGTATTGTCTTATGCATGCGTATAGGATTGGAATGACCATGTTGTAAGAGAATGTCCGGTATGGGAAATTGTGAAGGGCTATACGCATCGTATTGCCCTATACGATGCGTATATGGCCAAGTCCAAATAACAATTCTCGTATGCCATTAGTAGTCCCCTTTTTAAATTAGAAACAATGAATAAAAACTTAATCACATACAATAATTATGTAAAATCAATATTGAGTATAAATTAAAAACACGTGTTTTTAAAAACGTAATTTTTTTATTAATAATTATATAACATTATATATATTTAACCCGTTACTATCGAGAATTTAGAAAACAATTTAAAAATTAAATTACTTTTATGAATTTATAAACTATTCAAGAATAAAATGAGTGAGATAATTTTAAAGTTATACATAAATGATAGAGTTTTAAAATAGGAAACAAATATTGTTACGTAAAATAAAAAGTCAAATTGAGTAAATGAAAAATGAGCGGGAAAAATTTTGTGAGGATGAATGTGAGTGCGACATATGTCACTCTATTTTACTGCTTTATTAGCATAGATATGTTGATCATATGTAATTGGATGAATAAATAGAATCAGTTTTTCCTCTCTTAATTTCTCTCTGCTTTGTACTCTTGGGATTACAAAGTCCCAAAAGAATACATGTGACCATATAGAGATGTATCTCTTAAGATTATACTGAAAATGATCGACATGGAGATTTTACATGTCCGCATATGTGCTCTTGAATTTTCCCAAATATAAGAGGGATTCTTTATAGGAGTTTGTTTTCAGAGAGCTTAAAGATTGACTTGCTGAGAGAACTCACTGCACATAATAAGTCTTGTGGTAGCAAGAATTTTAAATTGTTGAGAGTTTGCTAGTTGACACTTTTGATCATTCACTTAATCACAATGCTACCTCGATAACATATTTGATCATGTTGTATGATGAAAAGTGTCTTTGGCTAGTAACTTCTGGTTACTCACCATATTTGATCATTATTAGATTATTTTGTGCGATATATTTCTAGATTGTAAAACCTTTAATGGTCATGTTTGTGATTTGGAGATATCCAACATCATTTTTTTTGTCACATTTTCAATGTGATAATCGTTGAGTTGATTGTAAAAAGTTTCTTTAGAATTTAGTATAATATAAGACATTTTTTCTAATAGTTTTGTGATTGTGTCCTTCTGTAGCATTCAATAAGGTCACCAATATATGAAATAGTACCAATAAGTGTCTGATAACTGATAAGAGTAATTTTATGTTTTAGGATATTGTTAGTTGCGTTGCTATATGCCAGACATTTATCACCGATGGTTTTAATAACCCTACTAGAGTATTATGACATAATTTTAGTATCTGGTAGATAAGATAATCATGCTCTTCCGGAGCATTCAGATTGGTTACAAACACTGTCGTATACCAAGTTCTCATCAGTGATGACTAAACAACAATATCCAAATGAAATGATGATAATGGGCCAAGGGTGCCCTCAAAAAGTTTATTTAATACCTTTTTATGGTGTTCGGGAGGTAAAGAAAACCGTCAAAACTACTGTTACTACAAAGGTAGTTTACTGTTAAAAATATTGTTTTTTCCTTTAATTATTTGCATCAGCGAAGAATCATAATGCAAGAAAATATCCATTCCCCACCATTTCATGGTCATCAGAAAAAATTGAAACACAACTTCAATTAAAAATCAAATGTTAAAACGGAACCACATGTTCTTTTTCACATAATCCCAGAAAAACATCCATATCTTGCATGAATGATTTGTAAGAAAAGCCCACAAAAGAAGAACATCAAGGCAAAGGCTATTTATTTATGATGCCAAGCGTATAACGAGTTCATATTCATATAAACATCCAACCTTTAATATAAATGTAGTCGACAAAATCATTGGTCAATATCTTCCCTCTTTTTCAATCAAACTAAATATTTTAAGATGATGAGGATACAAGTTCGTTGATCAGGGCATTATTTTGATTTTCACCGAATTCAAAAGGCAAACAAATCTTATCTTTATCCACAAATTCATTTGTTGATGCTTTATAGCAAAGTTTTAGATTTTGGGAACAATAGAAAATGTAAATTTTCCGAACTTTTAAAACTTTCAATGAAAAGATGTATAAAACCTACTACCATTAGTCTACAATCAGGTAACCAACTAAAGGCCCAATAGATTATCATTTAAGTCTTTAAATCTTATTATGAATAACAATATGCTAAAATGTCATAGGAGATGCACTAAAAAAAATCCTTTCTCCATCCCACAGACAGAATTTAGCATCATAATATCAATGGCATACAAACTATGTAGTGTACTTTGACTTTGGGAGTCAAACTTAGAACTTTTACATGCAAACTAGATATGGAATAGTATGCCAATTAAACACAGAACATTCCTATTAACGATTGTATCAAGAAACAAAATGTAAATGCATACGAAGTTGAAGCTTAAAGTAACCCATGCAGAATAAAATTAAAAAATCATTAACTGATTTTAAATTAGTTTAAAGATTTGTTAAAAGTTAATAAATGTATTTTAAACAAAATTTACTGGGTCAAACCTATTCCCACGGGTGAACTAGAATTATGCGTTACTTTCTTCCCAAAAATCGGGAACCCTAATCGCCGGAAATTACTCAAAATCAAAAACCAAAAATATCTTGTTTCAAGTATCCGTCTAGGGTTCGAATGAAAAAAAAAAATACAGTATGCAGGCGTTACCTTAAATGAGATTCAAAACGACAGCAAAGAAAATCAAATGGATGTTTACCTTCGATGGTGGTGGGTTTGTTGATGTTTTTGTTACTGATTTGAGAGAATGTCTCCCCATGGTATTTGTTTCTGCCAAAAATCGCAAAGAAACGCCATTGCAACACTGCTGGTTAGATGAGTTTGAAATCGTTGACACACGGCTGTGAACGAGGGTAGAAATTATCAAATCATTCTTAGAATGGTGGCTCAGTTGGTTAGAGAGTACCGATAACGTGTTGGAAATAAAGAGAAAACAGAAAGAAACTATGAGAGGGAAAACTGATTCTATTTATTCATCCAGTTACATATGGTCAACATATGCATTATAACTTGAAACTGATCATATAATAAATGTATTATTTAATCCTCTTAATGGGGGTATACTGTCTGTATTAAGTATAGAGTTTAAAATAATATTTAAATTTAGAAATCAGTATTGAGTATATTATTTGGTATTTAAACTTAGTATCAAGGTGAAATAATTTTGATTAAGAGCAAAAATATATTTATTTAGCATATTTCTTGTTAAAGTTTAATATTTTTTATTTTAATTTGATAAATTATTATTTTCTAATTATGTTTTTTTGGTCTTTGCATATATGGGACACTGGGATTACTTTTTCTTTGGATTGTTGTGGGCCATGTGTCCACTTGCCCTCCTACAAGGCTCTGTGACCTCTTGCTTCTTGAAGATGGAAAAGGGTTTTTTCCTAAAACACCTTCGGGTGTCTACTGCCTCCTCCGATGATTACGCTGAGATTGATCTTGTTTCCATGTTCTTCTTGGCTCCATCTGCTATTAAAGAGCGGTTGTCCCTCGGTTGCAACCACGAAGAATCACTCTTGCGAGCTCTTATATTTTACTACTATTGTAGCTATTTGCATCTCAATTTTTCTATATCTTCGTCTTTGTATTTTGGGTTAATTTCAAGTAATAAGATCGATCGATTATCATTTTATGACATGGTATCAGAGCACTAGCCTAAATAAACACATTTATCCACATTTCGTCGAATTTATCATAGTTGTTTAAAATAGTGCTATAGCAGAGACAACCAAATATCCTAAGGTGATTAAGAGAGGGTCGGAAGCCAAAGAGTAATTCATATAGAGATTTGTCGTCTAGAATGGAAGAGGGAGTCCTATTGATTAAATAACAAGCGGTGAGAACACAATCAGTCCAAAAATGGAAGGGAATACCCCTTGAAATAATAAAGTCCTAGGAACATTTAAGAGATCTCTATCTTTTCGTTCAACTATTCCGTTTTATTGAAGACTATAAGCACAAGTGGTTTGGTGGATGATACCATTATTTCTCATAAAAGTAGTCATTTGATTGTTGACAAATTTTGTTCCATTATCACTTCTAAAGATTTTAATAGTTTTATTAAATTGAGTTTTTATTAGTTTAAAAAAACTTTCAATATTGTAAAAAAAACCTCGGTTTTAGATTTTAGAAGAGAAATCATCCATAATATTAAAAAAATATATATTTAAAACCTTCATGGCTTTGTTTTTTATAAGGTGCCCATCAATCTCCCCGTTAACCTCTTCTGTGAAAACAATGTTGTCATCTCTGTTGCTGCAAACCTTGTCTTTCATGACCGCACAAAACATTTTGAGTTGGACCTATTCTTCCTTAGAGAGCCGGAGTGATCAAAACCATGCAGGTGGACTCTTATAATCAACTTGTCGATGTCTTCACTAAAGGTTTGTTGGCTTCTCAAACATGATTTTTTAATTAATCAATTATCTATGCATGACATGTTTTGATTATCAAATTGAGAGGGTGTTAAAATTTAATATTTTTAACACGTAGCAGGAGTGAAAATGCGTATCCCAATAAAGAGGTCGCGGTCACGTTTCGGTCCATACGTGATGTTTAGGTCCATACGTTATATATAGTTCAAATAGACGGTGTCTTTATTTGGTGAGACAACCAGGAGGTGGTCTCACTGGTCCATACATGACATTTAGCTCCATGGCACCGAAAATGTATCAGGGCTCAAGTGGTTCACCGAAGCGACGAGACCTTGAAAGCAGCTTAGTCAAATTCTTATTGTAGTTCCGCTTCTTGCTCGAAAAAAGCAGAAAGACTTGCTTGTTGGAAATTGCTGCTTGGTTTAACATGTGCTTCAACAATATCTTTCAGGTAAAAGTAATGTAAGTACATTTAGATACATACACGATGAATACGTGTATGCATGGCTCCCTGTACGCCATTTTCAGAGCCCGTCGATATCTCCGGCGGCCTCCGTAGATGGCGTATGGGGAGCCAAGCATATGTCCCATCATGAACGTTCTATTTCTCTTTTTTTGCATTGTGTATGCTTATCAAGTTAAGAAACTGAAAAAATTGATAGTAACACAACACAAATCCTAGCTAAGGGTGACGGTTTGGCCCAAACGTGACATTTGGCCAATATACGTCACCGCTAGGCCCAAACGTGATGGTTGTAGATATTTTTGTTCCATAAACGTCATGTATGGACCCAAACGTGACGGTCACGTTTAGGTGACAGACATCTCTGGCAAATGTGTATCCCAATAAAAGTGAACGGTCACGTTTAGGCCCATACGTGACCGTTATGGGAATCCCAATAAAGGGGTAGCGGTCACGGGTAGCACCATACGTGACGGGTTATTCGTATCCGTTACATATAGACTTCACTACCAAAGAACCGTCAACACGATCAACCACCCGTCACCGCTTCCTCACACTACTACCGCAATCACCGTGCATCGCCACCACCGTCTTCCTCACACCACCGCCTTCCTCCACCACTTTCACCGTCTTTCTCACACACCACCGCAACCACCGTCTCTCTCACACACCACCACAACCACCGGAGACGAGAACCGCCGGAGAAGAAAACCGCCGGAGACGACTATCTCGGTTTTAGATTTTAGAAGAGAAATCATCCATAAAATTAAAAAAATATATATTTAAAAACTTCATGGCTTTGTTTTTTATAAGGTGCCCATCAATCTCAACGTTAACCTCTTCTGTGAAACAATGTTGTCATCTCTATTGCTGCAAACCCTGTCTTTCATGACCACACAAAACATTTTAAGTTGGACCTATTCTTCCTTGGAGAAAAAATCTCTATTGCTGCAAACCCTCGCCTTCGCCCATATACCCGTCAAAGATGCACTTCCATTCTACACCTTGTATCTTTCTGGGCTACAGCCATCTCACCATGGCTATCGCTGCTTTAATCCGTCCACATATCGGATCAATATCCCTCTTCATGTCCATTCCAATGAGGACAACTTCCACTTTGCCACACCCAACAAAGTCTCTCCTCCTATCACTCCATCCAACCCCTATATTTCCTTTTCTAATTTCACAACTCTACCTCAGGACATTCCTAAACCTTTTTCCCATACAACTTGCCAACAAACTCCTTCACCATCTCCTCCCAACTCCATTATTTAATCTCCTTCTTCCAACTCCAATACAACACATTCTCCTCCTCCACCTCCTCGTACTCGTCCTTCGAATCTTCGTCAAAATTTTCGGCTGTCCAAACCTCATGCTCCTTATAGTCCTTCAACTGATCACGTGTCAACTTCCTCTCCTTCTACAACTGAGCCCAGTGATGAATCTTGAAGAAAAACGCAAGGGGGCGAGATTTTTTTTCCTATCAGGGGCCAGAGTATAAAATTTTCGTTCGAATACGTATAAATTAACATCACTAAGTGAAAAATCAGCCGAATACGTATAAATTAACACCAATGAGCGAAAAATCAGGACCAAGGACACCTTCCTCTGTACCATGTTTGATTCCCGAGGTGTTTGCATGCCCGTGCAATCCAATGCATGGTCGTGCATTGCTCATTTTGAGGCCTATAAATAGAGGACTTGAGTTCTTGGTTTCACACACCACAACCCACCTCAAGATAGTGCTAGAGAGTTCGTTTCTGTAGATTAGAGTAGAGAGTAGAGGGTTGAAGGGCTCCTCCTCCTTGTTCCACAATAGGGGAGCCTACGAAACTCAGTGTTACCTAGTTAGTATGACCATTCATGGCTAAACTCTTTATATTGCTAGGGTGAAGGTGAAGTTTGGTGCATGTTAATGTTTGACGTATTAATCTAGTGTATGTTTATGTCTTTAATTATTCGCTCTTAAAACCACCTCTTGGTGGGCTTTTTATTGTTGTCTAAATTTGTCTTTATTTTTGTGAGTGTTCTTGATTGTAAAGTGTAAGCCCGTAAAACCTTTTTAATCAAACTTCTTTTGAAACTTGTACGTCTTTATATAAGCAGAGATTGATAAGCCAAGGTTTGGTCAATACTAGTAAGGTCGTACGTCTTTATACGAACTTATTATGCGACCAAGAATTGGTGAACTCATGTTGGGAACGGTGCATCTTTATACATGGTCACATTGTTACACCACCTCCCGATGAGCAAAGTATAATCATCTATTTAACAATAATAATTAAGCATTTAAGTTCGATGTCCTAAACCAGCCTGGAGATAGCATGCAAATGGTTGAGGGTAACATTGTCACTAGGGGGAATCATTACCATTTTATTATTAAAGGTTTTAATTCGTGAAACAAATATTGTGAGAATAAGGCTCTAGCGGTGTACCGTTCACATGTTTGTATTAGTCATACCACTGGATTAGTCAACTTAACATTATGACGAACCAAGCGAATTCGAAGCCCAAAGCAATACTCTTCGTGACCTAATCATTTCCGAGATATTTACTTTTCTACTATTTACTATTCCACTAGTTACACATCTTGTTACACATATCATGCATGTTTTTACTTTTATAGTTATTTACTTTACCGTCATTTGCTTTTCTATTTCACAAGCACACAAAACACACTCACCAATTAAACCGGCTAAACGATAACAAAAGTTGAGTATTAGAACTCGACCGTGTCCATTGGTTCGATACTTGGTTTTTACCTAAACTATATTACACTGCGTTAGGTACACTTGCCTATTGTGTGTGTTTTTAAGTTAAAGTAATTATCATTTTATAAATTTAAAACATGATCTCGTGAAACCAATATCTCTAAATATTATTATATAATATTTACTTATCATACACGCACATCACTTTCTTACATGGTGACCTCAAGGATATGGTCTACCTTCGGCAGCCACAAGGCTTCATTGATCCAAGACATCCGAGACATGTTTGCATACTCAAAAGTCTCTATATGGCCTTAGACAGCTCCTCGGGCTTGGTTAGATCGCCTGTCTCAAGATCTTGACAAACTCGGCTTTCAAGGATCTAAAACTAATCCTTCCTTGTTTACGTACAAGTGTGGCAAAACAATCCTTTACACTCTAGTTTATGTGGATGACATCATCATCAACACCAGTAACAACACCAAAGGTATCAATACCTTCATCAAACAACCCATACATGATTTTCCTCTTAAAGATCTTAGGAATCTAGATTACTTCCTAGGTGTTGAACTTATGCGCCAAGGTCATAATATTCTGCTATCTCAAACGACATATATAGATAAATATATATATATATATAGGAGGGATCAAGAGAAAATCACAAAGTTAGGCGAAAACCGAGAAAACAACTAAAACAATGTGTAATACTATGGCTTACGTATACGTAACCGCAATTTTTTTGTTTTCTGTTTATGTATACGTAACACTATGGGTTACGTATACGTAAGCCAATATTTCAATTATTTTTTGATAAAAATGTGTAATATTACATTAATACTCTTATAAAAAATAAATATTATTATATTATTGCTTAAAATTGATGATTTTTAGTGGTTTTCTCGGTTTTTGCCTAACTATGTGGTTTCTCTGGAACCATTAGTAAAGGGTTCAAATGTTAACCAACTTTTTATATGATAACCATGCTAACCACTATAAAACAATCACATAATTTATAAGTTATTTTTTATTTTAATTGTTAAAATAGTATTTAAGTATCTTGAATAAATATTTTGAACGTAAATACGGAAATGATGAGTCTTACGTATACGTACCAAATAATGTTACATATACGTGACACATAGTGTTTACATATATCTAACATTAACATATTGATATTGATACATATACGTAACACTATGTTTGAGACTGGTTATCATGGTTATCACATAAATATTGGTTATTATTGGTTATTATAAATATATGAGGTTCTTAAATGAGTCGGTCTCTCTGACTCCAAGCCAGTCTCATCCCCTATGAGCATCAACCAAGTATTATCTCTAGGAGACAGTCCACTATTTTCTGAACCAGTGTTGTGTCATCAAATTGTTGGCACCCTCTAGTGTGTCACTCTTTTAAGGTCGGACATTGCCTTTGCGTCAACAAAGTGTGCCAATGCATGCACCTCCGTCAATCACTAGACTGTCGTCAAGAAAATTCTCAAATATTTAAAAGGCATCCTTCATCACGGCTTACTGATCCGTCACAAGTTTGGTTTCAATCTTCAAGCCCTTACTAACGTTCACTAGCAGGGAGCCTCTCCTACTCAAGTCTTCTTTAATGTTGATTGGGCTAGGTGCCCTGAAGACCGTCGGTCCACAGGGGGATTTTCCATCTATTTGGGTTCTAATATTATCTCTTGGACCGCACGCAAGTAGAAAACTATTTCCATATCATCCACGGAGTCCGAATACCAAGCTCTAACTGATACAACTGTAGAATTAACTTGGCTAGAGGCTCTTCTTCGAGATCATAGGATAAACACAAATTCTACTCCCACTCTCTGGTGTGATAACCTTGGAGCAACTTACCATGCAGCCAATCCAGTCTTTCATGCCCGAACATAACTTGTTGAAATTGATTTCCACTTTGTTCATGAAAAATTTGCTCAAGGCAAACAAAAAGTTCAGTTTATATCAGCAGATGATCAATGTGTAGACATCTTTACAAACCGTTGCCAACTCAAAGATTCGTCTTTTTACGTTCCAACCTACAGGTCGCTACCCGCCCTTAGCTTGCGGGGAATATTAGATCATAGTGATGTTAGTGATTAGTAGGAGGTAGATTATGTAAATATATGATTTGTATATATCGCTTATAGCCTAATTACCCACAATAAACACAAACAACATAATTACACACATAAAAGGAGTCGGTCGCAACACGGGTGGGTGCAAACCGGTCGCAGGATTTGAGATCACAAAAGTGGTTGCTAAATTCAGTGGCAATAAAACTTTGAATCGGTCGCAAAATCAGTTTACCCAAGGGAATTGACCGCAATTTAAGCCACAAATTGGTGGCAAAGTGATTCACGACCGAATTTGTCGAAAAACCCAATTTTCTAGTAGTGTAAAGTGATCGAGTATATATATTCTTGATTTAAATCAATCACAAATCCTTCCATTGATAGGTTTTCTACATAAAGTTCACATCTCCCAAACAAAAAACGTCAATCTAGTTGAGATAATCCAAAATCAACTAAAATCAAAGTAAGAGATTGATTAGTAACTCCTGATACACTTCGATATTTTGGGGCAAAACATACTAAAATTCTTTACACCTTTGTCATAGAATCAATTATATCATGGACTTACATGGCTCAAAAAGTTATTATACTTATCGAATGTTAGAAACTTCTAGTATATATTTCGTTTTGGTTCACCGGAAACAGTTTCAGTGTCATAGAATCAAACATACACACGAATTGCGTACAACTCCTAGCTCTTCCTCATCCGATCCGAGATACTATCAATATTCCAACAAGATTAAACATTTAGTTTGAGCTTGCAACAGATACTAAGAGCATTCTCACAAGTCTCTCTATCTTCATCCCTATAATTTAACTAAAAACATATTTACCTTTAAAATTTAAAAACTCACTTCAGGTTCCTCATATCTATCTCTATTCAATTAAATAATATTTTTTAATTATTTTTATTATATTTTCTCTTTCATCCACTCACAAAAATAACATAAAATATAATATAGGGTTGAATAGTACCTCCCTATATTTAGGAGCTCTTAAGGTTTTCCTTTAAATTTTAGAGATGGGGTATAGGGATGGTGATCCTGATGTGGAGTGAAAAAACAACAATATCTTATATTTTTCCTAAATTTTAGAGATATGAATGAGAATAGAGAGCTGATGTGAATGCTCTAAAAAGGTTAAATACCGGGAGGCTAAAGGGTTACCTGGGCTCAAATTCTTGAACATGTGCTATGTCTTTACCATGATCATCTGGCCAACTTACTCTTCGTATCTCCATGGTTTGTTGATCAACTTTTTGGTGTACTATTGTTGATTTCTTGAGGTTACTCTTGAGAGGAGTGGGTGTGGATGGCCCTTCCATGCCACCATTGATGTTAATTCTTGATCTATTGATAACATCGGTGATCTTTGCTTCATGGTCGTTAGCATAAACGTGTATATCTTTAAGGATCCCATGATGGTGATGGTGATGATGATCTTTATTTGATGTGGATTTGAGTGAAGGCGAAGAACGCCTTGTGTTAACTGATTGTTGTTGGTTTCTTCTTTTGATTCACCTTTGTTGGATCTTGAGGGCACATAGCAAGAGCATACTAAAGAGGTGCATCGATTATGTGTCGATGCCAGGAATGCAGATAGCGTAGACCACAACCCTTGTTCGGTTTGATCTAGTGACAAGTAAAGCTTAATACGGCAATATCAATGAGTTCAGATCATTATATTTGCTTTTATAAATTGGTCATAATGATATGTAAAAGCGAAAGAAAGCTTAATACTGCAATATCAATGAGTTCAGATCATAAGTATCAAGCGTGATGGATTTGTATTATTGTACTTACATTATATAATATGTGCAAGTCGTGCATTCTTGTTCATTACAAAAAAAACTCATAATAGACTTACAAGTAAACTAATAACTCCACACGTATCAATTAAATCATGATGTTCTTTTCGAAAGGGACGCTCGATCTATCGTGATTCAAGCCAATTCGATTTGAACTTTGGTCGCTAAAAATCAACATGGCCTGTCACTTCTTACGTTCCTCACGCATTGAATGTTTTTACAAGTTGTAGTCAAGATTTAAGGTGTTTGAGAGTGGGAATCATTTATTTATGGCTTTGATCTAGTGACAAGTAAATACTTTGTTTCTTTTACTTTTAAAGATGAACTTTGAAAATATACATTGAATTAGGAATACTGAAACTTTGCAACTTTGACTTTTTATCACTGCAAAATGAAAAATATTTTTTTTTTTCACATCTCTATTTCTACTATTTAATTTAATCTTAATTGTTATACGTATTTTTTCTTTTGCATCTACTAAACATTTCTTTTGTTATTTATTTATTTTTTTTTGTAGTGAAAGTGAAAGTAGATTTTTTAATTTTTTTTATTGATTGTTTCTTCATTTATTTATTTTTTTTATGTTTTTTATTAGTTAAATTTACAATATAAGACAGTCAAGTTTTCTTTGTTACATTACTTTAGTTTACATTTTATTTGATTTAATGCTTATATTTTGTTACTATATAAAATATATATAACACGAGAATAATATTTATCTTGTAAAGTGGTTGTAAGTGAATGATAGAGAAAAGGTAAATGATAAATGTATAAAAAAATATTATTTAATTGAAAATAAGAGAGAAAATATAATGATTTTAGTGTAATTATGAGAATGGAGATAAGGATGTTACTGAATGCTCTAAGTTTCTTTATTACATATTTACCCAACCCTAAAATTTAATAACATTTTTCCTCTTCCTAAAACCTATATATTACATATTTATCCAATTCATTTAAAAAAAATTATTTTATTACTAATTTACCCTTAATTAACCAATTAAAGTACTATTTACATATATCTCATTCCTATCTATTTGTGAGTGGGCAATTGTGTAATTTTAAGTTAATTAGGGAAATATGTAACTAAAGTTATAGGTTGGGGATATATGTAATTTAGAAGTTTAATAAGGAGAAATATGTAAAAAAAAACACAATTAAAGAAGTCCCACTAGATTTTCAAACTTATTAAAAAATAACAAAATCGTAAATGTATGATTCGTTAATCGTTATTCGTTTGTTGTAACTTTTGATTATTCCATTATAAATTTATATTATGGGGCCCGATTTTTTTACATGTCTCGGGCCCAAAACGTTTTAAGGATTCTTAGGACTGGCCCTGGGTAGTAGACAGGAAGGTGGTTTAACGGTAGCATACAGAAAGGTGGTTTGTTGATGATGGTTTTCTTGCATAGGTGTTAATCCACAAGATGAATTGAACAAATAATCAACAATTGAACTGCAAAAGGATCGTTTCTAATTTCCATTGATATGAGATATTGTCTTTATACATATCAAGAAGAAGCGACGCATCGGTTACATATTGTGCTTTGTTTGCCCAAATTTTAAACGGTTAAGGCGGTGACAGTAACGCAGCAAAGTACAAAAACAATTGTGGTTAGATAAATTTTGTCTTGCGCTCCACAGCGAGATGCAGTCCTTATACGGTTTACACAGTTAGATAACGGTACCGATGCTTTTCAGTCGGTGTTAGTCTCATTCTTTATGGTGTCAGCACGTCACCGTTAATCGATATAACCCACGATATCTTAAAAATATACTATTTTGAATACGACTCCGTTTTAAAAAAAATATACTGGGGCGTCAAAAAAAATAAACAACAAACGCAAAAGTTATTAAGGAAAAATCAGATTATATATACTACAGGAGGTAAACTCTAAACTTTAGAGTCTTAAGGGGGTAAAATGATATTTTATTAAGTTAGAGATGACTTTTGTCATTTCAATAAAATTAAAGGGGAAGAGTGGTCGGTGACGACACTTACATTTAAATAGAATGATAATGTTTCTCTCTGCTACTATATTTGGTTAAAACTATAAGAGTATGTGTAATAGGCGTGATACGGAAGGACGTGAGTGTCACCTCGGCCTTTTCATACCGGTGAACACTGCGTCGCAAAGGCTTTAATGGGCGTGACCCCCAGAAGGCTTTAATGTATTCACGAGGAAGGGGGCAGATTTTCTTTGATGGTCACCAATTAAACATGGACACCTCATAATTTTTTTTCTTCTATTTTTTAGTTTAATATTTATATTTTGATTAAATTTGGTTTTTATCAAATAGTTTATACATGGTAATTATTTAAAAAAGATGAAATACACGGTCTTGTTTATTTTATTTTTCTGAACATTTAGGTATAAATTTTAACGAAAACGGATTTATTTAAAAAAAAACTATTTTTCGTCATGTTAATGGTTTTTTAAAGTGTTTAGATCGACGTTTTAACTAATAAATAATTATTTTAAAAAATAAATATCAATTGTTTATTAAAACTAACAAAATGAAATAAAAAATCACACATTAATGTTGGGCATGAAACTATTATGCACCTTAGTGATTCTGGATAGTGATAACCCTTGTGCTGATATGACAGTGACATGAACACAAGAGTTAATTGTTATTGATTTAACTTTAGTGAACTCTGCATATTGTGCATGACAAAAGTTTTGGTATGCGTATGAAGTTACAAATTAAATAACTTATATAATCAATGATATATGAAGACACAGTTAATTGTTATTTATAATTGTGGAGTTAAAGAAAAGTTGATTCAAATTAAGAACCACCTGTTCAATATGTCTTTACTAGGGGTGGTAATCTTGACTCATTCATTTAAAATGGGTTTATTTGAGAAAAAATTCTATTGTATATGGGTCAATTTGGGTGACTTCAAATTAGTCAACGAGTTAATTTAGGTAAGTAAGTCAACGTGTCAATTTGGATCACCCTAAATATTCAATTAGTTCATTTGGGTCACCATAAAAAAATCAGCATGTCAAAATGATTAAATATTATAAAATTTTGTAAACTTAAAAATAGTGCATATGAGTCTCTCAACTTTGTCACCCCACACCCACCCGCCATCGGCGCACCCACCCCACGACGTCGCCACCGCCTGTCGCCGCCACCCAACTCAACCCTCCCCGCCCCCGCCCTGCCCCCACTCCGCCGCCACACCCCACCACGTCGCCACCCGCCTGTCGCCGCCACCCATCCCACCCCACCCACCCCCACCCCCACCCGCACACCCCACCACACTGCCACTACCGCCACCCAACCCACCCCACCCCACCCCCACCCACCACACCCCACCACGTCGCCACCGCATGTCGCCGCCACTCACCCCACCCCCAGCCCCAGCCCCACCCCACCCACCCCACTACGCTGCCACCCGCCCGATCGCCACCACTGCCGCCACCAACCCCACCCCCCACCCGCCACACCCCACCACGTCGCCACCTACCCCATCCCCTCACCCACCCGCACACCCCACCACGCTGCCACCGCCCGATCGCCACCACTACCGCCACCCACCCCACTCCACCCGCCCACCCCCCTCTCAACCCACCACGTCGCTACCGCTTGTCGCCACCACCTACCCCACCCCCACCCGCACACCCCACCACGGCGCCACCGCCCGATCGCCGCCACCCACCCCACTCCACCCGCCCACCCCCTCTCCACCCGCCACAGCCGACCATGTCGCCACCGTCTGACCCCGAACCCGTTATGACCCGTGACCCGAACCCGTCCGACCCACCCAGTTTGTCAAGCCTAGTTTTCATAATTAAAAATAACTTTAAAACAGTAAATATTACACAAGACACCAGATATATCCCATTACAATTCATCAAATAGGAAAATAGAAATTAGAAAAAGAAATAAGTACAATAGATATCATGACATGCCCTCTAGATTCTTCAAAAAAGAAGAAAGTGAGTTTGATTTATAAAAAAACTTAAATTTTGTCACACAAAGACTCAACAAGTTATGATGGATGTTTTGTTTGTATGCTATGAATCATTTGGGTGACTTGACCATAAAATTATGGACTAAAAAGGTATGTTTAGTATTTTGTAATTAAAATGTATTAATTAAACAATGTTTTGTTGTCTAATATGTATCAATCTTTTTCGTGTGAACAATATTAGATTATAAGGTGATGTTTAATTCGTAAATAATATTAAAAGTAAGTATGGATTTGAAAAAAAATATGAATATTTAAAAATGTTAAAAGAATTTTTTAATGGAATATTAATTATCTTTAATATGAAAAATAAATGGATGCAAAAATATTTGGAAACTCATCCAATACAAGTAGTTGTAGAATTTAAAAACTTTGTTAAGAATTTGTAAACTTTTAAAAAAAAATTGTAAACATTTATAAACTTTGTTAAAGAAATTGTAAAATGGTTATAAACTTATAAATTTCAAAACAGTCAAATTTCCCCCTTCATTTCATATTTCTAATGGTCATTTTTTTTCTAGTAAACTTCAGTTTTCGTCCCTAAGATTTGAACCAAACTTCAGGTTTCGTCCCCCTGTAACACATATCATACCTGACGTTTTATGTTTTAACAGTTTTCGTCCCTGTTCCTTAACTCCATTAAAATTTCTGTTAATTTTTATACGAAATTACTAATATGCCCCTCCATCTTTTTCTTCATCCTTAACCCACCACCACCACCATAAACATCTCCTGAAAGTCAGTGTCGTGAAACCTACACTCAATCCACCAAATTCTATAATATAATCCTTTCATTTTTGTCCCATATCATTCGAAGTCAATTGGAGATTAAAGATGTTTAAACCTTTAACCTTAGAATGTTTAAACCTTCGATCCCTTCTTCTTCACAAACCTCCATAACCAAATGCACATTCGAAATCAATTTTGTGTACAAGCATACTTCTGACGACTTGAATATGTAACCCCAAATTGACCTTTACCCAATTCTTTGCCCATGGTGGATTATTGTTTAACATCTTCAATTAACAATCAGGACTATGCAATTCTTACCTAAATTTTATCAAAGGTTGTGTTATCCCACCTGCAAAAGACGAAGCTCTTACACCACCCTCCAAACAGCCGCAACCTAACCCCTTTTGCCGGACCAAAACCAGGTTCACCACCACCGTACAAATCCTTACGATCGTTTCCGCACGGTTGCACCCTTAAAAGATGAGGACAGACCCGCTAACTTACCAGGGAAACAATTAGTCTTTGATCTTGACCCTCCTCCTACGCCGATTACGGTTCCTAGCAGACACCGCAACACCACCTTCACTTCACGGAAAATAGTTGATTGGAATAAGAACTTGGTTGAACAGAGATGGTTCGTCTTTTGCAGGCGTGTCAATAATATCTTGGTCGGCTCTTAGCTTCCCTTGATCGATGTCGGATGTAGAGAAGATAGTTGAACACATCAATGGAGTTGGCCAGAGAAGGAGGTGGGTGAGCGGTTTCTAGGGTTCTTAGAACTGCTTCTTGGGTCTAAATTTGAAGAAGAAGGGGAGGGTATATAAGTAATCTTACACAAAAACTAACATAAATTTTAACGGGGTTAAGGACTAGGGATGTAAAGTGTTAAAACATCAAACGTCGGGGATGAAATGTGTTATAGGGGGACGAAACCTGATTTTTTATTAAAAAATCAGGGACGAAAACTGTAGTTTACTCTTTTTTTCCCCTAAAAACTTACTATAAATACAATTTTTTTGTTTCATTCATTTTTCACACCTTCATCTCTTTTATTTCCTTCGGTATCTCTTACCATGAAAACAAATTCATATACATATGATACAAACGAATTCAATTTCGTTAATGTTAATTTTTTTTAACTGCAATACCTGGATATTATAGGATAATTGAGTTTCCTCGGGGCAACAACTAGAATATCTAGGGCAGCCCACCCTAGGAGGAACCCCCCAACTAGGTAAAACACCTGACCTGGCCATAGACCCTTTTTTTGCTGTGGCCAGGATTCAAACCCAAGACCTCCACTATGGGAAGTCTTGGGGCTACTATTACACCAAATGGCCAACAAGTGATGAATACTAAAAAAATAAAAATAAAAAATAGGATATTTGGGATTGAAGAATTAGTTTCTAATGCTTCTGAATCAATACCTAATTGTTATCGGGGACTGATTTTTCCACTCCCCTATTCCTAGTCCTAGATAGTGGTTTTAGTAACTAAAAATCAGTCCTCATTGTATGGCACCGACGGGGACTAACATTTAGTCTCGAGTAGACATAAATTCAGTCCTCGGCTTTTCTCCCCGTACCATGTCATTTCAGTCCTTAATACATTTCTTTCATGACTGAAAATCAGGATCTGATACTATGGTATTTCAGTCACCAATGTATTAAAGACTAAAAATCAGTCCAATAAACATTGTCTATTTTGTCCCTAATACGTTTCATTAGGTTTGGGTTCTATGGCAATTCAGCTTCTGATAAGATGTTTTAGAAACTGGTCGAGTGTGTGACAAATATATTAGTTTCCCTACTAGTCGTTGGTAACTTTTTTTATCAGCTAATTCAGCCTCAAGTTCCGTATGGGGTTTGTGATTCATTATCATTGAAGTTTCTATGAGTTTGCAATTCATCATACCTGTCTCTGCAAGGAGATCAAGAATGTACTTCCTCTGGAAAAATAAATATTCCTCGCTTCGATCTTAGAACTTCAATCCCAAGAAAATACTTCAATCTTCCTAAGTTTTTCATCTCAAATTCTGCAAATAGGTTTTGTTTTAGTTGCTCCATCTCTTCCTTGTCATTTCCTGTAATGATCATATCATCAACGCATATGATCAAACATGTTATAAGTCCATTTCCCTGTTTGAGGAACAGAGTGTGATCAGAATTGCTTTGTTTATACCCATATTTTCTCATTGCAAGAGTACACCTGCCAAACCATGCTCGAGGGGATTGCTTTAGCCCATTGAGAGACTTCTTAAGACGACATACTGCTTGTTCTTTAAAATATTTGGTGAATCCAGGCGGTGTTTCCATATATACTTTTTCTTTTAGTTCCCCATGCAGGAACACATTCTTCACATCAAATTGATGAAGAGGTCACCTTTCATTGCTGCAATGGAAAAGAGTACCCTAATTGTATCGATCTTTTCCACTAGAGAGAATGTTTCTTAATAATCGATTCCATATGTCGAGGTGTTGCCGAGTACCCTAATTGTATCGATCTATGCCACTAGAGAGAATGTTTCTTATAATTGATTCCATATGTCTGGGTGTAGCCCTTGGCTACCAATCGGGCTTTGTATCGTTCAATAGTCCCATCCGACTTGTGTTTGATAGAGAAGACCACCGACACCCCACTTGTTTTTTTTTCAAGTGGGAGTGTACACTTTTCCCATGTCTCGTTCTTAGTGCTTCCTTTTCAGTCTCCATGGCTTCTTTCCAATTTTTAGATTCCAAGACTTCTTGTGTTGTAGATGGTGTTTGTTTCGAGCACAAGGTAATGGAAAAGGCTTTAGCTTCTTTGAATAAGTTTTCTTTAGCAATGTTTGTCATAGGATATCTGGATCTTCTTTTTCGATGAGTATCTCTTGGGAGGATTGGCTTACTATCTATACTATATATAATACATTTGAGGAGTACAAAAATGTCTTTTAACACTTTTTTAAGAAATTTACTTACACACTTTTTTAAGCATAAGGAAACAACCCTCTAATGCTTAAAAAAAAACTGAAAATGGAAGTTATTCATACAATAACTACCTTCTTCCCTCATGATTTTAAACGGTTATAACTTTTTCATACGTTAATAATTTTTTTTAATTACACCATAAAAACGAGCATTTTATTCTATTTAATTTAAGTAAGTTTATTTCTAATAAAAAAAACATGTCACGTGATTACCAGTGTCTGTGTTCTCCGCCGCGTCGCGCATCGATACGACACAACCATGTTTCAGTCCAACCGATAAACATTGATACGAAACTTAGAATTTTATTAAAGAATAAGTGACAAATGAAAAATAAAAAAATAAAATCGTTGGGCCGATTTAAACCGCCTACCTGTATTTTGGTATGATTAGATGAAATCGCATCGGTAGACCCTCGATTATCGATTAATCCCGATTTTCGATTAATCCCAATTTTTACAACAATGTTAATAAATAATTGAACATGTCAAACTTATATTTATATTAACATGTCTTAATCTGAATTATTATTGGTGTATTAGTGAATACTTTTGTTAAAAAAGTAAATATGTTAAAAATAAATATATGGTTATACATAGTCTTTTTAGTTATGTTCTTCAAAATTATTGTAAGTTTAGCCATACATTATACTTTTATGAACCGGATATTCATCAATTATTCTGATATATAATAGAACAAAATATTAAATTATTTAATGATTATAAAAGTTATAAAAAAATCATTAATCACTTATTTAAAAACTTGCTTGGAAAAGCTATTTAAGTCTTCGATATTAATAAAATAAAAGGAATAAGGCAACATTTTTTCCTAAACTCAAATTGGTGATACAATTTTATTAGTTGATTGTACGAGTTAAAAGTTGATTTTTATTTAAGATGTCTTTCTTTTAATCTATATTTTATAGAATAAATTATATGTTACGTCTTTAGATATCTTAAAAAATGCTTCTGGCTTCTTTATTTTCAATAATTACACAAAATATCATTTCGTTTAATGTTTCACACATTTCGTCTTTTGATGAATGGACGTTAGTTTGAACCACTATCTCAGGTCATGTGTAAGATAAGATAAATGAGACAGTTGATCATTTTATTTTCACATTACGTAATTTACTCAAACAATAATAAAAATAATAAATTAAAAAATAACCCAACGTTAATTTGAAACCACTATGTGCACATCGCTAAAACCACCAACCTAAGTGTTGTATTCCCCGCCGCATCGCGCCGCCCTCCACTAGATAGTAGGCACAAATAGTAATTACTTCAAAACAAAGTCCACATAATAATGTAACAGAATTAACATTATTTTTTTCATTCCCCAAACCCGCTCCATTCACTGAATCAATCAAAGAGAACCAGAAGAAACGCATCATACAGTATATGTAGTAGTCAAATAGAAAGAGACAAAAAAACCTATCTTAACATTAACTTATCTATACTATATCTATAATATTGCTGTTTTTTTTTATCAAACACATGTAACAGACTTAACATTATTTTCTAAGTTTAACGTGCCGCAATGCGCCCGGACATTTTACTAGTACTAAATTATATATAACGTAAGTGTTCAAATTTGAATTTTCTCTCAATTAGGATTGGGCTTCTATACTAAATTATTGATGGTGAACAATTGAACCTATATAGTACATTTTGGGCTTAATATCAAATATCAGCCCAGTATTTGGGTCCGTTAATGAGCCACGTATATCAGAAAATGAGCTCCCACGTGCATCTTCCACCGTAGTCCTGCTCGCTCGATCGATCGTTGAACACTCGAGGAGACATGAGCCGGTAAAGCATTTCGCCATTTCGAATTCAGTTACGAATATTGTTGCTTACATTTTGATTTCATCTTAATTCCTAAATCAATTGATCATGTTATTGAATTATTAATTGCAAAATTTGAAGCGTAAAGACTACGATTCCGTGTTGATTGTTGCTAATTTGAATTTAAATTGGGCGGATTTTACGTTGAGGTACAGAGCTTCAGGCTCTTTTTCTGTGAAGAACAGGTGAATTGGTGTAGTAGTAATCTAGTTTCAAGCTAGGTTTTTATTTGGTCGAGTTTTGAAGTTCAAATTTGGTGTGTGTGTGGATTTTTTTTAAGACGATTTGATATGTTTTCTAGCATCTGTTATAGGATTCACTTTTGTGATTTTTTGTTAGTAATAATTTGATATTTAATTTTGTGACTAGGTTTGGGATTGTATATCATTTTAGGGTTTTGGGACTACAAAAGTTAGGAGAGAATTATTACTGTTGTTATGTGGCTATATGAGGGATATTTTAGGACAAGTATAGTTTAAAGGCTCAATTTGGTGCAGGTTTAAGACTATGAAAAAGAAGGAAAAATCCTCAAGTGACTAATGGGATTGTGGGGAGAGTGTGATTTAAATGGACCAGTTAAATATTCTCTGTTAAATTAACAATTTTGTGTGGGTGTAGGTTGATTGCAACCAGAAGGCTTGCTTCAAACATATTCGTACCTAGACTAGCTACAAGAACATTCTGCACCGATGCACCAGCGAAATTAAATGACGTTCCATCATCCGGAAGCCATTCTAACAAAGTAATGTTTTTGTTTCTTATGTCATTTGAGATATAATAGTTGTTTGTTGTCATAGCTTATCATCGATTGTCCTACTTCATATGTCTTGGTTTCTGCCAATTTTAAAAATTAGGTGGAAAAAGAAAGGAAGATGGATAGGGTACAGTAGTGACTTTTACATCTAATTACAAATAGTAGGAGGCTTATGTGATAACTGATATATTGGTTACAACTATTAAAGTATTTACTTCTGGAATCCTGTTGGTTATCACTGACTTCTTGTCATTTTTAGGAGCCTAAGGACGACGAAGGCTTACCTCAGCATGACGTTGCTATTGTTGGGGGTGGGATGGTTGGAATGGCCCTTGCTTGTTCACTAGGTACATGTGTGATTTATTCTCTCAACTGTATTCTAGTTAATGATTTCTTTTATTGCTTTTGAATCCTTAATTTTAATGAATTTGCCAAGGATCTGTTATTCATGCAAATTTTGTCTGTTTACTGTCTGGTTGCAGCAAGCATGCCGTTGACAAAACACTTGTCTATTGCCATTATTGACAGCAATCCTGCTTTGTCAAATGGGCCTGTCATCAAGAAAGATGATCCCCCTGATCCAAGGGTCAGTACAGTCACACCTGCAACCATTTCTCTCTTTAAAGGTATTAAGTTCAATAACCTTGTCAATTTCTGTTCGGTGCTAAAAGATACTATCTTTTTAGCCTTTTCATCAACACACAAGGCCAGTGTGAGGGGACAGACTCATATTAATATTTAAATGTTAAGTACTTAAGTGGATAGTATGGAGTTACGGTTACACTGTAAACATCGTATATACATGATTACAAATTAGCACAACCGCTGTTATTATTCATTTTTATATTTGTTTAACAAATGCATTGAATATAGTGTGGCTTTAGACCTTAAATGGCATTGATCACAAGAAGAGCAACTAAATACATATTCTAGCCACTATAGGGTACATGTATGAGAAATGTTTTACTATTTGGTCCGTAAAAAATAACTGGAATTACCATTCTGTAGATATTGGTGCTTGGGAATATGTAGAACAGCATCGGCATGCCTATTTTAATAAAATGCAGGTATATTTATTGCTAAAACGCTGATCTGTGCAGTTAGTGGATGAATCTTTTTGTGCTTTACAGTATCATAAACTGCCTATATCATAATTACTATTGTTATAAAGTTTTGATTATTATTCTCATAAGAACTTAAATATTTCTTCCTTGGGTTTGTTGTATAAAGACCATGCTTATGTTGAAAAACACGTAATTATCTGTTTATTAGGTATGGGATTACACTGGTTTCGGATACACAAGGTACAATGCAAGAGATGCAGACAAAGATGTTCTAGGGTAAGAACATAGTTATTTGTTCTTTAACAATCTTCTATACTTGTTTCCAGCAATGTCTAATTATCATTTTCTGGGATTTTAACTCAGTTGTGTTGTGGAGAATAAGGTGCTACATAAATCTTTACTGTCATGTTTACAGGTTAGTAAATTGCGTGTCAAACGCGCCTTCCGTTACTCCAACATAACTTCATATGTATACATTGTAAATACACCTTTGATGACTTTCTAACAGGTCTGACCCATTTCTATCTGTTTACCCATTAGACCCTTTGAAGATAAAACATAACCCAATTCGACCCATTTACAATTAACATAATCAAAATTGACACCTATATTTTACACTTAGGCTTTCAATATATTATACTGATGGAAATCTAAACTGAACAGAACAAAGATATCAACAATACAATCTACCCAACAAGATTGTCTTCAATTTCACTTCCGACCCGTTCATCAGTTTCTTCAGCAGGAGCCTCAGCATCAAATATGTCATCAAAAAATCTTGCAAATCTAGCAAAGCTGGATCTGAGTGATGGCACAAACTTGTATGCTAAGTTGGTGGTAAGTTTTAATAACATAAAAAATCTATTATTTCATGCTACTATAATATGTTTCCACTGAATAATATCTTGTTGACGGTTAACCAAAATGACATGTTTTATTAGGTTGGGGCTGATGGATCCAAGTCCCGTGTGAGGGAGTTAGCAGGAATCAAAACCACTGGTTGGAATTACTCGCAGAGTGCAGTCATCTGCACCGTTGAACATCCTACAGAAAACTTTTGTGCATGGCAACGATTTCTGCCAGCTGGACCTATTGCACTTTTACCAATCGGTGACAACTTTAGCAACATTGTCTGGACCATGTCTCCTAAAGACGCATCAAATCATAAAATAATGAACGAGGATGATTTCGTGAAAGCTCTAAACCACGCTCTTGATTTTGGACACGGTCCTCGTCCCGAATCACGTGTATTTGGTGGTGATGTGATTTCGTCCTTTTTCAAACCGGATGTGACATCTTCGGTTCATGAACGGTTCGAACCACCACCAAAAGTGGTGAAACTAGCTTCAGACAGGATGGCTTTTCCCCTCTCTTTGATGCATGCGAATCAGTATGCGTCAAAACGTGTGGTTTTGATCGGTGATGCAGCTCACACGGTTCATCCGTTGGCCGGTCAAGGAGTCAACATGGGGTATGGAGATGTATCTTCACTTTCGAATGTTATTGCTGATGGTGTTGCAGTGGGATCTGATATCGGTGAGGTAAGCAAACAGAACATTAGACAATCCTACCCGCAAACACATTTCCCTGCCATTGTTTTGTAAATTGCGAATAGGTGTGCAACCGATCATGAGCTCGTGTAAGCTCGAGTTCGGCCCGTTTAAAGCTCTACCTCGGCTCTTCAGTAAGCTCGAGCTTGGTTCGGACTCGGCTTGTTTATTGTTTAAATTATTTATTTATATACATATATAATTATTTTTATATTTATTATAACTATAATTAATAATTCTTATATATAACATACATGTATTATTTAATTATTTCTATCATAATTTTATATTAAATAAAAATTATATATATAATACGCTCGTCAGCTCGATATGTGAAGCTTAGGAGAAAGCTCATTTATTTAAAGATCTCTAGTATAAGAACGAGCTTCGGCTCTAGCTCGTTTACACCTGGCTCGATTTGAGCTTTTAGCGAGCCGATCTTGAGTAGCTCTCGAATGGTTTGGCTTGTTTACACAACTAATTGCAAGTAATCTATGCAGGTAACATTGCTGAAGAAATATGAAGCAGATAGGAAAACAGCGAATATCGCGATGATGGCTGTTCTAGATGGTTTCCAGAAAGCATATTCGGTTGATTTTGGACCGGTTAATATATTACGAGCAGCTGCATTTAACGGTGCAAATGTTTTCGCGCCATTGAAGAGGAATATCATATCTTATGCATCAGGAGAGCTTAGACTGCCGTTTTTGTCATGAAGTAGTTTTTCTTTTATTTTGGAATAATTGTGTCATATATTACGAAACCGTTTCTGTACAAATACTTTTTATAAGTTTCTGAATACGTGCATTAGCAAATATTTGAATTGTTGCTTGAGTGTGGTGTTGAGGTTCACAAAATACCCGATTTTGAACCCAACCTGAACCGTAGAGTTGAAATCAGTTTGTAACCTTAGGCCTTGAAACCGGTCAAACTGAAACCAGGTTTTGGAACCGGTGAAACACGATCCTTTCAGGTCAAACCCGGTAGTGCGTCAAGAACCAAATATCAACCTACAAATATCATGTGGCATGAATACGTGATTACAGAATCGATACCATCCAAACATCCAAACATCGCAACCCTAAAGGTGATGTTTCAAGGATGATCGAAGGCTATAAATAGGGTTCCAAATTTCAAAGTTTGTAATCAACAATTCTCATTATCATTACATACAAAGTTAGTTTATGATTCATTGATCAGTTCTTGTGTGCAATCCAATCTTGGACAACAATTGGTATTAGAGTCGGATTTTTGAAAGAAATCAAAATCATTCTTGGAGAATTTCAAAGGACTACAAATCGTAGGGTTCTTTTGCTTGTGATCGGCAATCACGGTTAAACGCAAAAGGCAATTCAGGAAGTTGAAGGCAGACGATTGATAGTGGTGAACGGCAATCACAGAATCAAACGAAAAAAAAGGGGCTACAAAGGATTGTTTGCATCAACAAGGAGACAGACAACGTTTTTTTCGTGGATACAAAAACATAAAAAGGCTATGATTTTTGTTAGGATCAAGACACAGGAACAAGGCAATATCATATTAAAGAAAAAAAAATCATATTAAAGTAGGCGGGCTGTCTGTTGGGAATAAACCGAAGAAAACATGGCCGAAAGAAAGGAAACCAAGAACTAGGAAGAATCATTCATCAATACAAGTTTTCGAGGTTTGTAATTCTCGTTTTTGGAACTTGGTATTGATTATAGTATAGAAATTAAAAGGTCTATACGGTTAGAAAAATCCTAGTTTATCAAAGTGAATATCATACAAGAAGAAGTCATTGGGTAAATACAAACAACGCGATGGTTACACACAAATCAATAGGATCTTTATCCCACTATCATTGCCCTATTTTGAAACCAACAAACTATACGGTGTAGGAAATTCAAATCAAGATCATTCTTGAGGCGAATGGGTTATGGGATATGATAAAACCTACTGTCGAAAAGTAGATGAGTAAAAGGACAAGGCAACAATTGCCTTGCTGTATCAAGCATTGACAGAGGATATGATTTTACAAGTTGGAAGTCACAAAACTGCTAAAGAAGTGTGGGAAACATTGAAGAAAAGACGTGTTAGATCAGATAAGGTGCAAAAGGCACAGTTGTAATCACTGATGATAGAATTTGAGACAATGCAAATGAAGGAAGAGGAAACAATATATGCCTTCACTGCAAAGATTAACAGTTGTGCCACAAAGCAAGCGAATTGGGAAAGACAGTGTATCAACCGTCTTTAGTACGAAAACTCTTAAACTCCGTACATAACCGGTTTATCCAACTTGTTGCATCCATAGAACAACACCCCGACCTAGATCAAGTAAATATGGACGAGAGCATTGGAAAACTCAAGGCTTATGAAGAAAGGGTAAAACTCAAGAAAGGAAGCCCCGGAGAAAGCCAAGACAAATTGTTGTTCTCACGTCACAACAAAAATTAAAATAGAGGAAGATGTTTTGGGTACGGTGGACGAGGTGGGTTTAATCCATCACGTGGAAATTGGCAAGATAACAAGGATAAGCAAGGTTTAAAAGAAGAAAGCTCGTCATATAAACCCAAGCCTAACAACAAATGGAGGAAATTTGCAAGAGACTCAAGCAAGGTGCAGTGCTATAAATGTCAAAAGATAAGTCACTTCAAGAAAGATTGTACTCAGAGGGAGGCTACACAAGAACATTCAAATCTGGTATATGAAGACGAGGAACCATCACTAATAATGGCAAGTCAATGTAAAAAAGTCAACACCACCAACAGTAACATTGGGTTAATTCTACACGAGAGTTAGTCCAAGATTGGTTCCTATTTTGTAGCAATGAACAGGTCAGAATAGATGCTAAGTTTCTTGTTTATTTTTTTATTTATTAAGTAGTGGGTGTAGCGGCCTAGCGGGTACCTAGTTTGAGTATTTATATTTCAATGTTATGCGATTTTGTATTTAGCTTTCACTCAATTAATCAAGTAGTACTTTTGAGTTCTTATTCTTTCTGTTTTCGAGTGTTATCTTAGCATTTTACCACTTCCAATTCAACAGTCACCATAAGTGAATGTGAAGAAGTTATGTTGAATGAAAGATCTTCCAGCTTAGCTACATTGCTCTTGGAGGTCTTTTGTCTGCTATCGCTTCCACCTGATCTCTCTTCAGCAGTTGCAGTATGGCGATGTGTATAGGATATGGTTTTATAATCAAGTATAAAACTAGAATTACCGGTATCTGACTCATTAACATCCCTGTTTGTTTTAACGGTGTCTTGATTTATGACCGGAGAAACTAGTGGCGATGTGTAAAATATATTAGGCATGTATCAAGAAAAACTACACCTGAACAACCAAATGTCTTCTAAGCCACGAAACTTGCATGTTTTGACTCAACCTCCTTAACCGAAGCTCAAAATTAATCAGATGGCTTGACGAGCCATCATGATGATACAACCTTGAGCCAGACCCAAGGAAGGCTCAAGCTTGACATAAGAGCCAGCAGCTCAAATAGCTAAACATATTAATAAGAAACCAAGGTCAATTATGTGAGCTCGAATCGAGCTCAACTCAAGCTCAGTCAGATTCGGGCATAAATAACATAACAAAATTCATAGCATTTGGATAATACATAGGGTTTATAACGCTCAATATCTCAAGTTTTGATAAGCTGGGACTCGACTCGTTATATGTTTCAAGCTGTTACAACCCAAACAGTAGAACTCAACCCAAAAGACTAGTCTGATGGGTGAGGGATCCATTTGGGTTATAAACCCCACATTAACCAATGTGGGACAAGTCCCATACCTTGCAATGTTTTCAGTCCATAACATTCGACCCTCCTTAAGGTCCAACGTCCTCGTTGGTCACGGCCACGTTGGTCACGGCTGGCTTCCTCCAGGCCACCACTCCGAGTTTGGCTCTGATACCAATGTTACAACCCAAACAGTAGAACTCAACCCAAAAGACTAGTCTGATGGGTGAGGGATCCATTTGGGTTATAAACCCCACATTGGTTGCCCATACAGCCGATGTGGGACAAGTCCCATACCTTGCAATGGTTTCAGTCCATAACACAAGCTCATTTTTTATTATCCGTTTTCCAATTTTACAAGTATATATCTGCCGAGTTGATTGTCCTATACAACTGAAAGTTCCAGGTTTATGTAAATGTGTCAAAATAAATTGATCTTCAGGTATCGACTTACAGGAGTTCACAAACAATTCCTATGGGTATATGCACAATTGAGCGGCTTGTTTCTGCTTCAAATAAAACAGCTACCATATTTACAAAAACGTATCCCGAATCAGACGTGCCAGAATCCGAGAAGATAACCGGCTTAGCACTTCAGGTAGTACTTTGGCTGATAAACCCGGCATAACAGGGAGAAGCTCTTGAATGACCCGATTCACATCCAAACCCTGTACAGAAAACATCACCGTATAGGTAAATTTAAGGAAACACCTAGCACCCGTGGCGTTAAAACACGATTATTTCATTACCTGATCAGGTGATCGGGGTCGTGAATCTTGAGCGGTTAAAAATTCAACAATCTTCTGAACATTGTTTAGGATAACTTTGTCCTCTTCAGTTATGTAAGGAATTAAACCTGCGGGCCTGATGGCTCCAAAGGAAGGAATCATGCTGAAAACCGGGGTAGGATTTTGGATCTTGAGTAGTGCCATAACTTGGACCAACTGTTCTCTAGTAATTGCATCAATACCTTTCACCATCTGTTTACAACAAAAATAATGTTTTAATTTTAGCATGATTTTATAATTTTTGTCTCACAACTAAAATATTTACACGATCATAATGTTAATACCTCGTCTAGAAGAAATTCTCTGAAGAAATTCCCTTTTTCAGATAGAAGAAATGCTAAGGCAGCTCTAGTTTCAACTGGCGGTTCTGATTGAAACCGGGGGAGTGTAAAGTTTGACTGAGTTTGAATAACACCGAGTCCGGCCATGTCACCGTTTAAATCCTCCCCACCACCACTTTTGGCTGCGGTTATGAAACTCTCAAAAGCTTGCATCACATCTATAAATCTTTCAGCATCAAAAACTCCAGATTTTCCGTATACCGTGTAACGTAAAGCACTCCTTAAACGTGGAGACTCGTCAGTAAGTAGCCTCTGATATCAGACAACAACAAAAAAGTCAAGTTGAGTTGGACAAATATGAAGCTGATTCATTGAGATTATCATGAATAAAGTGATGCCAGAAAGAAGGTTGAAAGATCATGGTTTCAGAATCTAGAGTGCTTAAACTTGTTGTCCATTGGAATACTATTTTCTTATATCTTCTTGAAGGTGGTGATGTCAATCCCTTTACTTATGAAGGTATAAAATCAAAAAATAATAACCAACCCGTGTTTTTCAGTGTCCCACTAAAGTCACTCACATTTTTTTCTAATAACAAAAACCGATGAAGTTACAATATTGTTCATATCTTGTGAAATTATTTTATAAATGTTAATTTTTTTCAAACTAATTGGCCTAAATAGAAGATATATGAACCTTGGTTACTATTTACTGCTTATTTTATTCAGGAAAAGATTGAGGTAAAAAGGATTAGAAATCTAAGAAGAGTGAGAAGGATTTAGGGTAATTGGATCAAATTGTAGAAAAATTTAATGGTTGAGATTAAATTGTAAGAGAAAAAATTGTTGGAAGGGTATTTTAGTCTTGACCACTTTTGTTGACTTTTTATCAAGTTCCCTCATCTTTTTTAAACGTTCATAACTTTTACATACAACATTATTTTTTTTAAAATAGTACACCATAAAAACGAGCGTTTTTTTATTTTTAAAACGAGTATAGTGTCGTTATATAAAGAAACGAAAAAAAAATTACGTTTTCCAGCTCATTGTGTAATACGTCAGGTCATTGTGTAATACATCAAGTCATTGTGTAATAGGTCTGGTCATTGTGTAATATGTCAGGTCATTGTGTAATAGGTCTGGTCATTTATAATTTGCTCATTGTGTAATATCAGTTCATTGTTTAATATCAGGTCATTGTGTAATATCAGGTCATTGTGTAATTTGCTCATCGTGTAATACGTCAGGTCATTATGTAATAGGTCTGGTTATTGTGTAATAGGTCTGGTCATTGTGTAATAGGCCTGGTCATTGTGTAATATGTCGGGTCATTGTGTAATATGTCAGGTCATTTATACATTGCTCATTGTATAATATTAGTTCATTGTGTACTATCAGGTCACTGTGTAATATCAGTTCATTGTGTAATACCAGGTCTGGTCATTGTGTAATACCAGGTCTGGTCATTGTGTAATATGTCAGATCATTGTGTAATATCAGTTCATTGTAATAGGCCTGGTCATTATGTAATATGTCGGGTCATTGTGTAATATGTCGGGTCATTTATACATTGCTCATTGTGTACTATCAGGTCACTGTGTAATATCAGTTCATTGTGTAATACCAGGTCTGGTCATTGTGTAATATGTCAGATCATTGTGTAATATCAGTTCATTGTTTAATATCAGGTCATTGTGTGATTTGCTCATTGTGTAATATCAGTTCATTGTGTAATATCATGTCATCGTGTGATATCAGGTCATCGTGTAATATCAGTTCATTGTGTAATATCAGGTCTTGTCATTGTGTAAAATCAGGTCTGGTTATTGAGTAATGTTAGGTCTGGTCATTGTGTAATTTGCTCATTATTGTGTAATTCGCTCAAATATGTCGTCATTGTGTAATGTAAGGTCTGGTTATTGTGTAATTTGTTCATTGTGTAATATCAGGTCTGGTCATTGTGTAATATCAGTTCATTGTGTAATATCAGGTCTGGTCACTGTGTAATATCAGGTAATTATGTAATTCATGTCTGGTCATTGTGTAATTTGCTTATTATTGTGTAATTCGCTCAAATATGTCAGGTCATTGTGTAATGTAAGGTCTGGTCATTGTGTAATTTGCTAAATGTGTAATATCAATTCATTGTGTAATATCAGGTCTTGTCATTGTGTAATATCAATTCATTGTGTAATATCAGGTATGGTCATTGTGTAATATCAGTTCGTTGTGTAATATCAGGTCATTGTGTAAAATCAGGTCTAGTCATTGTGTAATGTCAGGTCTGGTCATTATGTAATTTGCTCATTATTGTGTAATTCGCTCAAATATGTCAGGTCATTGTGTAATGTAAGATCTGTTTATTGTGTAATATGCTCATTTTGTCAAATATTTTTCATCATTGTGTTATATGTATTTATCATTGTGTTTTACGTTATCCAACTCATTGTGTAATTTGCTCATCATTGTGTAATTCGCTCAAATATGTCAGGTCATTGTGTAATGTAAGATCTGGTCATTGTGTAATATGCTCATTTTATCAAATATTTTTCATCATTGTGTTATATGTATTCATCATTGTGTTTTACGTTTACAACTCATTGTGTAATTCGCTCATTATTGTGTAATTCGCTCAAATATGTCAGGTCATTGTGTAATATTAGTTAATTGTGTAATATCAGGTCTGGTCATTGTGTAATATCAGAACTTGTATTACACATTGACCTGGTATATTACGCATTAACCATTATGCCCTTCCTTCAAAAACAATAAAATGACAAATGTCAAGCTTAAAATCCTTCTTATCCTTCTTATTTTTAAAACCCTTTTTACTATATAACCTAACCCTTTTATTCAAGTTTGACTTTAATGAAACAATTATTAACCTTGGCTATTATTTAGTAATTTTTTCTTCACAAGTACCTCCTATTTTAGGTTAATCTTGAAGAAAATAATCACTAAATAGTAACCAAGTTTCATATATCTTCCATTTACGTCACTTAATTTTAAAAGATTTAAACATTTATAAAAAAGATTCACAAGATTGGAATATTATTGAAACTTG
Organism: Smallanthus sonchifolius; assembly: GCA_023525975.1. Taxonomy (NCBI): domain Eukaryota; kingdom Viridiplantae; phylum Streptophyta; class Magnoliopsida; order Asterales; family Asteraceae; genus Smallanthus; species Smallanthus sonchifolius. The sequence continues at coordinate 27,313,990 of CM042029.1, read as the reverse complement.
AGTGGTTTTTGTTATAAAAATGTGACTTTAGTTGAAGACTGAAAAAACTTGGTTACTATTAGGTGAAATATTCTCACTTATGAACGAACCGATTTGGATTGTGTTTCATTTCAAACAAGTCAAATAAAAAAATCACTAAAAAGGAACGGGTCAAACGAGCAGATTGTTGAAGTCTATTTCTAGCATACAATCTCCTAAATAATTTTATCAAAATTCATATTATTATTGTAACAGTACTGTAAAATGTTATAATATACTATAGTTTGCATATAGTATTAGGGCAAATGTCACAAAACAACAATATACTTTTGGTCTTGGTCCGTTTTGGGAATTACAATTTTTCTGAACGGCCAGCTAGGGCGATTTATTTTTTTGCCCTCAACTAGTTATTACTTTTTGTACATTATTTTATCCTACAATTACCAAAATGGATCAAAAAAAGTTATAGTTACCAAAACGAATCACTGGCAAAAGTATATTACTATTTTATGACATTTTCCCTACAGGATTAGTTCATAGCTTCACTTATCGGAACCAATTATGAATATACCGAAAAATGAAGTAAGCCTATAATTTTGAACATAAATACCTGTGCAATATACGGATATGCTTCATCTACAATAGCAAACTCTGGATTCCCTACTAATGCAATACCCTCAAGCACTCCAATTGCTCTGATTATAAGAGCGAAATAAGGAGGAATGCGGAAGGGATAGTCAAATGTTATTTGTGCCAAATCAGCTGCTAACTCTTGGAAATTAATGTTTTTTGCTCCTCCACCTTCAAGAGCCTGGTCAAATACTTTGGCTAATACAGGTAATATTGGAGCCAAATTTACCCCATCCGGAATGAAACCAAGTTTCACAAAATCTTTAACAATAGCATCATAATCTCTATGAATAAGATGAGCAATAGCTTCAATCATCCCATACTTTTGATCATCCGTCAATTTCGTTACCAAACCTGATTATTCGAGCATTTAGCACTTCTAATAACTGGAACGAACTCAACAAATAGAGATGATATAACTATTACCAAAATCAAGAATAGCAAGCTTCCCATCTGGAGTGCGAATCATATTTCCAGGATGTGGGTCAGCATGAAAGAAACCTGTATCAAGTAACTACATTCACAAATGACAATGAGTTAGAAACTATTATCAAATGGAAGCATTGTAAACAATTAACTTAGATACAAAAATTTCATGTTTAGTTATTTATTTAAAAATGAAGTCATTGATATCTTCCCTAAAATACTTGAAGCAAAATTTTACCTGCTTTAGGTAGCATATGACTCCAACATTTACCAGCTCTCCAACATCACTTTCTGTACTTTGTGAAAGCTTTTCGCCGTCTACCCATTGTGTGGTAAGAACTTTCCTTGATGTGTATTTAGAATAAGTCTTAGGTATGACAACCTGGAACACCAGAACTTATTAAAATATGTAAAAGAAATCTTAACACATATAAAATTAACCCATGGTAACTTTAGTTCATGCATTCGTTTAGAGGGCAAAAATTACTTGTGGTAGATCCTTCTTCATCATCTCTGCAAAATATGTTCCATTTTCACCCTCGTTAACATAGTCAAGCTCCTCAAAGAAACGAGCAGCCCATTCATCTACCAACCCGACAACATCCAAAGAGATCTGGAAATTAAAGGAACAAATATCCATAACCCACTTGTATTTCCACAAAAATCAGGAGCACTAAATATATAGATAGGAAAAATAGGATATGGAACTGGATTTTAAGTTTTGAACTAAAATTACCTGAGGAAAGCGTCGAAGAGCCAAACCCAAGTTCCTTATGACAAACAAATCTATGGTTACTGTTTCAAGCACAAAAGGCCTCTGTACCTTAACAGCAACCAAATCTCCAGTTTCCTTTAGTCGACCCTTGTATACCTGTCCAAGTGAGGCTGCAACAATTTTCACAAACCATATGTATTAGCAACTTACCTGGATCCTAGAAAAAAACTATACACCTATCTATACTCTCTAATAAATAAAGGTTTTGGTGGGACACTTGTCACTCTTCTGTGCATCCCCGGCCTTTTTTTCCCGCCTCTCTGTCCTATTAATTATACATATTTCTTTAATTGTTTTTATAATTTTTTGTTTATCTCCTCTCTCTCCTATTAAATAATAATGATTTCTAAAATTATTTTTATAAAACGTTTTTTATTTAAAAAAAATTAGGTTTGTTCATAAAATATTTTTATAAATTGAACATTTCTTTCATTCTTTTTATAAAACATTTTAAAAAAATAACTATATAACGTTTCTATAATTTATATTAAAAAACTATGTAATATGTCATAAATATGTAATATGTAAATCTTTATTACTAAGTATGTAACATTGCATTTATTCAACCCGTGTAATACACCGGGTTTCTAACCTAGTAACATAATAAACAGAAAAATGAAGGGAACAAAACTAGTATTCACTCTCTACTAGAAAGAAAAGGGTTAGCAACATCATAAATTGAAAATATCTGGAAATGCGTAGTTAGAAATGAAGTCACCTGCTGCAATTGGGGAAGTTGTGAGTTCTGAATAGATGTTGTACCATGGCTGTCCAAGTTCCTCTTCTATACATGCCATGGCTATGTCATCCGGAAATGATGGAACCTTCAATCATCACAAAACAAAATTCTGAAATGAGACACTTTGAACAAGGAATACTACATGAAGACATACTAGTATTATTAATTTGTGAATATGAATGATTCATGGTTCAATTATTGATGCAACCTTGTTGCATGATGAGATAATCTGGTTTTACCTTATCACAAAGCTTTTGCAGCTCAGTCATTGCAGCAGGTGACAATATATCTGGCCGAATGCTCAATGCTTGCCCAAGTTTAATATATGCTGGACCCAAAGACGTTACGATTTCCCTCAACTCAATTGCCCGGGCAACTTCATTCTGATCAAGATAACAAAAGGCACCACAAACTTATAAGTCAATTTCAACCTTTTATAAGTGAAAAGTAATGCACTTTGTACTTTTATACATATCAAACCCAAAAAAACAGATGTGCAGATAAATCGAATCATACTTACCTCTTTAACCTTTTTATTTATCACGTCCCAAACAAGACGTGAAAGAAATCCTCCTGCTACAGACGTCAGTTGCATGATACGAGTGGCAACAGCTTGAGGTCTTTTACCCCAATACGCAGAGATACTAGCAGGATCATACACCAGAGGCAATAACTCGCTACTTTCACCAGTCTAACAAAGTACACAAAATCATAACGAATTAAACACAAAGTATTCATATAACATACATAGAATTAAAAATCACGGAGTGAGGTTGAGGATAATACGTCTACAAGACGAAGTTCAACATCGTCAGCAGCAAACTGAGAATCACTTAAATTTTGACCTCTAAGCCCCTTCATAAGTATCGCCAACTGCTCATTCTCCTCCATCTGAGCCCTAACTCTTTTAATCTCTTGTGAAACTGTCTCCATTCTCTGCAATCATAACAATCCCAATCAAAACCTAATTAACTGTTAACCTACTGATCAAAAAATGCAGAATGAAACCATCGAAATGCCGTTAATCGAAACCTAAATAATTGTTAACCGATTGATCTAATTACTAAAATTCGGAAGAGAGTTAAATGCACTGTCGAAGTGCTAAATAATTGTTCACCTACTGATCAAATTACTAAAATTCAGAAGGAAGTTACAGTTAATCGAAACCTAAAAATTGTTAATCTGCTGATCTAATTACCAAAATTCAGAAAGAAGTTAAATACGCAGTAAGCAGCGTCCAAGTGCCGTTAATCGAAACCAAAATAATAGTTAATCTACTTATCTAATTACCAGAATTCAGAAGGAAGTAAATGTACCGTCGAAGTGCCGTTAATCGAAGATCCATTGACGGTTCTCGACGGTCTAGCATCCGTCGTCTTAGGCTTCGGCTCCGTTGCGACAGCACGAGTGACTCCATTCCGACGCTTAACCCTAACAACGCTCCGAGCAGAACGGCGGACGGCGGTGAATCCGATGCTGCGATCAGGTAACGAGCGAGAGAAAGTGTCGATTCTGCAGCAGTTTAGCTGAGAGGCTGCTTCCATGGCGGAATCGAGGTAAAAGATTCGATGGAAAGAGTGAAGTTTGTTGGTGTATGTATGTGGTTTTTGGGGGTGATGTGTTTGTGGGTTCACCACTAGTAAACTCGGTGGATCAAACAAAATAGGAAATTGTTCAGTTGGTTATACACGTGGCAACATGAGGAGCAAGGAAATATTAGGGGAAAAAATAAGGTTTTGACGGGTACAGTATTCATGGTAGCTTCCCTCTCACGTCCCTATAATTACATTATAATATAATCACTATATTTTCTCTCTTTTTTCAATTAAATAACATATTTTTTATACATTTTATCTCTTCTTCACTTACAACCACTTTAAAAAAATATAAAAAAATTTATACAACTGAACAGCGTTTCCTCTAAATATAAAGAAAATTTATACATTTTCTCTCTCCTTCACTCACAACCAATTTAAACCACCACATATAATATAGGGAACTCACTCACAAACATATGTAGGACCTGCTGTGAATGATCTTACAGGTGTCTCCACAAAATGGTGAAATAAATAAGAACTTAAGAAGGTGAGATTAAATATGAAATTAAGAAAATTACGCCCGGAAAGCAAAAACAAGTAACTAAATGTTTTCCATCGGAGTTGGTGGGCAAGTGATAGGGGTAAAAGTCGCAAAACCTCTTGAAGCATCAAAATGAGGTCTTGAGTTCAAGTGTCATATAAATAAAGAAATTCATCGTGTAACATCCCGAGTTTTTAGAACACGAAATAGTCCACAAGAATTAGACCAAACAAGAAAAAGGGGAGCGGGCCTCGGGCTTGGGCTTGGGCCCGAATAGGGAAGGGAGTTGGGCTCCATAAAACCCCAACTTCTTCTTCTTCACCCTCATTTCACCCCTTTCCCATTTTTACAAGTTCTAGAGAGAGAAACACTTAGTGAGAGAGAGTGTCGATTTACTCCAAGATCGAACCATTCTTCTTCTCCAGTGATTACACGAAGCTTTGCTGAAGAAAACGAGCTGGTTTGAGGTAAGAAACTTGCTCAAATCTAAGTTTTTGTTATAAATGGGTTTTTAGGGTTTCATGGGTATAATCACATAAAGATCGGATTTTTACGTATAAAAATACCTGAAAAGTATAGATCTAGCTTCATAGGAGTTGGAGAAATAACTTGAACGTAAAAAGTTATGATTTTGGATCGAAAACAAGTCTGGTTAGAAATTAGGGTTCTTGAGCCGACACTCAGTGAGGAAGATGACACAAAGTCCTGAATGCAAGTTCAAGTGATTGTTTGATGCCATCAGCCGACTCTCTGATAACTATCAGCCGACTCTCTAATGCCATCAGCCGACTCTCTGATGCCATCAGCCGACTCTCTGACAGCCGACACTAGCAAGTTTAACCGATTTCAGTCATTGTATTCGCACAGACCACGTAGCGCTTATGTAGCCCAAAGATTGTTTTTACAGTAGATCGTAAACTAGGTGAGTTCTAATTCCCTTTTGCCTGCTTTAGAGGTGGTGTGCATACTTAATGTAAGTTGTTTATTAAAAGAGTGCAAACAAAATTGGGATCTAGGTTTACCCTGAGTTGAGATTTAACGAGGTTGTGTAACATCCTAAATTCTCTTTTACTTACAACATGAGACTTCGTCTAGGACTAATTTTGTCAAGGAACGAAATTATGGTGCGATAAGTAAATACCAATCGAATTAGAAGCGTGATATGTAAATTTCACCAAAATGGAGGGGGCTAAGTGAAAATTTACTAAATACCTAAAATCCATATTATAAACATCAGCCGCCAAAACCCTTTTACAGGTTCTTCTTCTTCGTCGCCTGTAATTCGAAAACCAAACACACCCTCATCTCCGTTTAACCTCTAATCCGATCACTAGCCTGGAAATACTAACCGATCTACATGAGAAATGTCTAGTTCATACTCGTAGCACCTCAGCGACCACGATTATGGCCTGTTCGGACCGGTATCACGCAAGAAGGATGGTGGCCAACGACTATGGTGTACTTGAATGGAAGTTCACGGCGGCAATGAGGTGTGCGCTGCTGCTATGGCTCCGGCAGCAGCAGGATAATCGCATGATGTAGGATACGCAAGAAGGGAACTATGTGAGCTTCATGGAAGAAGATGACGGTGGTACGTACGGTGGATAACGGTGAAGGTATAGTAGTTAACGGTGATGATAGGGTGGTGCAGACCTGACGGTGGTGTGAGCTGCTGCCATAACCCCGTCAGCAGCAGTGGGTTCTTGCAGCGTAACATGAGGGTGGTTAGCGGAGGTTGTACGGGTTTTCCGGTAAAGCGAGATGGTGGTGGCGTAAGTTCTGGCGAGTACTCGCTGGTTATGGGGTCTCAATGGTAGCTCATAGTGGTTGTTAACAGTTGTTTTGGATGGTGGCCGATGGTGAATAACAGGAGAGGTACGCACGGTGGTCACGAAGGGGAGTTAGAGGTGGATCATGGTGGAAATGGTAGTTTTGGGTAAAGGGTGTTCACGGCAGTAGTTTCGGGAGATGATGGTTCACATCAGTGAGTATGTAGAGGATGGTGTAGGTCGTACGAGTCTCCAGTGAGCTCTTGTTGCAGCGATTAAACGAGTATTGTTAAGGTGAGCTTCACGGAGATGGTGGCGGTGACCTCATGGTGGTGGTGCTGGGCTATTATGGCAGGATGGTGGCTCCTGGTAGTGATGTTGAGCTTCATGGTGGCATGATGGTGCTAGTTCATGTTGATGAATGCAAGGAAACATGTTAGTATGGTTAATGATAGTAGTTTCGATAATGATGAGGAAATGATAGTAGTTTCGATGATGATGATGATGATGATGATGATGATGATGATGATGATGATTACATGGTAGTAATTACAAGATGATGAAGATGGTGTTGTAAGAAAGTATAACCGGCGAGTCGAGGCGAGTTGCGGGTACGATTGAAAAGGACGGTTCGGGTCGAATCTCGGTTACATTACGGGTTCATGCTTGAGAAGGTATAATTCTTAAAACCCGTAGAATATTAATTAATATTATTATTAATTGGCTCGGGTCAAGAATACCGTGTTCGAAGGGACGTGTAAAGTTATATATATATATATATATATATATATATATATATATATATATATATATATATATATATATATATATATAACAAACAATAACCGGCAAGATTTATTATTTTTATAAATGATAAACGTATAGAAATATGGTTATTAATGTTAGTAATTAATACACGATTGATAAGGATTATTGTTGGTTGATATGGGATGGAAATAGACGATTGGAATTGTCGGGTTTAGACCAGAAACAAACGGGACTCTGTTCGATTTTCGTTAGAATTAAAGAAGTGTATTTTACCTAGACGTCCTCATTACGGTTTGGGTTGTTTGGAGAAAAGTGTCACACCCCAACCGACGGCGGAAACGTCGGGGCGAGACATGTAGACTGTTCATGAGCACAAAGTTCACTAGATTTCAATATTAAATCATCAATTTCATTTCAAACCATTCAAACACAAATAGCAAAATTCAACAAGTACATAAATAAAAATACAAATTGTTCTTTTAATTTAAATTAACTAGGTCCAACTTAAGTGTAGCATGTGTTGCTCAAATTCACACGTTAGCACCTGAAACATGAATAAAATAGGGTCAACTAAAAAGTTGGTGAGCATACATAGGTTTGTACATAGATAGTGTATAAATATGAATAAGCAAATCCTTACATGTCATGATAAATAAGGCATTTATGGGGAGCAGCTATTGTGTAACTAAAGTACAATCAAACCTTTGTATCTAGCATGCAAATTGTGTTGTCGGTAACAATCACCCCAATCTGGGTGGGTTTGTCAGACTCAATAGATCTATCATTGTTAATCGTCAGCTTAAATAGTTAATGATTGCACATAATTCGCACACAAAAGTTAACACACCTAGCACTCAAACATAAAGCTCAAATTTGCACGCATGAATGTAAATAGGATTTGTGTTTGTGTAGTTTGTGTAAATGTAAGCTATTGTTTGTATAAAATTCATGAATCACCCCAAAAAGTGTAAAAGAGAAAAGGGGGCTATGTAATACTCACTTGGATCAAGGGTGCAGTTAGTACGCGAGACTAGGTAGCAAAATGATTCTTGTAACTCACCACGTTAACCTAGTGTGTAATATATATCAAATTAATAATGTGTACGATAGTCTAGGTCTAAGTCTCGGATTTAATTGAGTGTGTGTACAAAGAGTGGTAGTATGTACAGGAGTGTAGGAAACTGTGGTTTGTTCTTGAATTGGTTTTGTATAAAATAAAAGATTTGAAATGAATAGTTTTAAAATATTTTAATTGGGGTTTGGGTTTTAATAACTAAATAATTTAAATAATTGATATTTAGTTATTTAGTTATGAAAATAGTGTGTGTATTATCTTAAACATAAATTAAATAAATAATTTTGCTTTATTTATTTATTTATAAAAATGTGTAAAAATAATATTTATTTATAAAGATGTGAAAATGATATTTATTAATAAAGATGTGAAAATGATATTTATTTATAATGATGTGAAAATGATATTTATTTATAATAAATATACCTTTAACCCCTTTTTTGTAGTTTATAATAAATAAACTTATTTATTTATTTATCATTTTAAAAATAAGTATTTGATTTAAAAGAAGTTAAAATTTTATAAACTTTATAAATACAAATATTTTATTTGGAAGTTAATTTCATTTAATTATTTAAATATCTAAATTTTTGTTTTAATTATTTAATATACAATTTGGACAACGAAATTCGTAATAAAACTGAATTTATATTGAAAATCTACAAATCTGGTTTTATTCTGTTACAAATATTGTAAGGTTTAATAAAATATTTTTTATAAAATTTCTGGAGCTTTAAAAATCGGTTTAAAAAATATATGCAGCTCACCCGGTTCGAACCCGGGTGGCTGTTGTGTGAGTCTCAAGCTGCAACCACTGGACCAGGAGCTCATCATGTTATAGAGTCAGTTTGATTTGGATATAACCCGATCAGTACAGGCGGTCGGGTCTGGCTTGAGGCACGCATAAAAAGAACCACCGAGTGTGGGTTTCGAACCCACGCCACCTGGTTCGGCGGTGCAGTGGCTTACCGGCCGTACCATGTGGTTTCGCTGGTATATTACGAAATCTAATTAATTAAATGCGTTAATTGAAATCGAAGCAAAAATTCAAATCCTAATTGGGAGCAAGAAACGGTATGAACCCTAATCGAAATTGGGTTTTGTTATGTTCTGTCATTACGAATTGGTAGGGGGTTATTGTTCGCCACCAAATAACGAATCAGAAACGATAAAACTTACTTGAATCGATGAAGTATCGGACGAGAACGACAGCTACGAAAACCCGGCTGCTCGTGGTGCTCGACAGGGTCCTAGAGTTGTAATGCAGATCGATTTAGGGTTGAGGGAGTTTGTAAGGGTCTGTGCGAAGGTGAGAGGGTGGTTTACTTGAATTGGTTTCATCCCAATTACACGATTTGATTTGATTATGCCGCTGACAGCTGTTGACGACTTCACAAGTCAAATTCGATGTTTTAACACTGAATTGGGTCGGGAATTTGGCTTGGATACATGGAGGATTATTTTGTGCGTGGAATTAGGGATTGAACGCGTTAAATTTTGTAATTTTGGTTTGACTCTGAGGAGTCAAACTTTTTTCGAATTTGAATTTACCGCCCAAGGATTTGATTTGTGATGCTTATTGGGTCGGATAGAGGTTGATACAAGATCCCACTGTTATGGACTGTCCATTATAACCGATTTGGGTTGATCAAGATGTCGATTTGAGGGTGAAGCAGGGCTGTAAAGTCAAACACGACAATTTGAGGTTTAAAAAGGTTCAATTTTTTTAGGGGGGGGTGTTAAAGACTAAATTTTAAATTGAAGTTTTATAATAAAATTAGTTTTTATAAAACTTGAAATCAAAATTATTATTTATTTTATCTTGAACTATTTATATAGGAAGTTCCATTTTTATAATATTATGAATTAAGGACGAATTTAATTTATTTGATACTAATGGTTATCTTTATATGTATTTATAATTGTATACCCGTGAATTTGTATTGTGATTTAGGGTTTGATTGTTGGTATGAATGGAATAAATCCGTGCACTAGATTTTGGAATTGAATGCGTTACATTGAATTGGAACTAAAGATAATAAAATCAGAAATGTTACAGTATCCCCATGTTGAGAGAATTTCGCCCCGAAATTCAGCTAGTTGAGGTGACTGAATCAGTAAAGAGGTGAGGGTACTTGAGCTTCATTTGGTCCTCACGTTCCTAAGTAAATTCAGTTCCACGCTTAGATTCCCAACGCACTTTGACAATAGGGATACGGCTTCGCTTGAGTTGCTTGATTTCGCGACCCATGATCTCCACTGGTCTCTCCACGAAGTGCATCGTTTCGTCAATGCGCACATCGTCAAGAGGTATATGGAGGTTCTCATCAGCAAGACATTTCTTTAGATTGGACACATGAAACGTAGGATGAACATTGCCAAGTGATGGCGGTAGCTCGAGTTTGTAAGCCACCTTCCCAATCCTTTCAAGGATCTTGAATGGGCCCACATAGCGAGGTGCTAATTTGCCTTTCTTTCCAAAACGGATCACACCCTTCCATGGAGACACCTTTAGAAGAACCAGGTCACCGATTTGGAATTCCAAAGGTTTCCGTCGTTTATCGGCATAACTCTTTTGCCGACTCCTCGCTACTCGAATGTTATCACGGATTTGAATAATATTATCGGATGTTTCTTGGATTAGCTCGGGACCGATGATTTGTGCTTCACCAATCTCGTTCCAACAGATACGAGAACGGCACTTACGGCCATAGAGAGCTTCAAATGGGGGCATATTGATGCTTGTGTGGTAGCTATTGTTGTAAGAGAATTCAAATAGGGGTAGATGTGAATCCCAATTTCCACCAAAATCAATTACACAAGCTCTAAGCATGTCCTCAAGAGTTTGGATTGTACGCTCGGTCTGACCATCAGTTTGGGGGTGGTAAGCCGTGCTTAAATCCAATCGTGTACCAATAGCAGTTTGGAGAGATTGCCAGAACCGGGAGGTGAATCGGGCATCTCTATCGGAGATTATGTTTAAGGGAACACCGTGACGGCTCACAATTTGGTCAATGTAAATTTGGGCCAATTTCCTAACCCGGTAGTCTTCACGGATGGGTAAGAAATGAGCAGATTTGGTGAGGCGGTCAATGATCACCCAGATGCTATCATAACCACTTGAGGTGCGAGGGAATTTGGTAATGAAATCCATAGCTAAGTTCTCCCATTTCCACATGGGAATTTCGGGTTGTTCAAGTAAACCGGAAGGACGTGATGTTCGGCTTTGAATTTGGAGCAAGTTAGACATTTGGCAACATAGAGAGCAATGCCTTTCTTCATACCGGGCCACCAATATTGTTGGCGAAGATCTTGGTACATTTTATCCGCACCAGGATGAATAGAATAACGAGTCTTGTGAGCCTCGTTCATGAGGAATGTACGGAGATCATCGCGCTCGGGAACCCAAATACGGTTCAAGTAATAAAGTAAGCCATTGGGTTTTGATTCAAGCTGAAGTTCAACACCACACGACATTTCCTCGTACATGTTACCCTCGGTGACTGAGACGTGTTGAGCTTCTAAGATGCGATTTTGAATGTCGGTTTGAATTAGGACACATTGAAGCATGACATGTCCTTTCGACTCAAAGCGTCGGCTACAACATTCGCTTTGCTGGGATGGTAACGAATCTCGCAGTCATAGTCGTTAAGGAGTTCAACCCAATGTCGTTGTCTCATATTGAGTTCTTTCTGGTTGAAAATGTGTTGGAGACTTTTGTGGTCGGTGAACACCACACACTTTGTGCCATAGAGGTAATGTCTCCAAATCTTCAATGCGAATACGACCGCACCCAACTCGAGATCGTGTGTCGTATAATTCTTCTCGTGAATCTTGAGTTGTCTTGATGCATAAGTGATTACTTTGCCTCGTTGCATGAGGACACAACCGAGACCTTGGTTAGAAGCATCGCAGTAGACAACTAGATCATCATTCCCATCAGGGAGAGTCAAAATAGGAGCATTGCATAACTTTTGCTTGAGAGTTTGGAAGGCTTCTTCTTGCTTTGGTCCCCATTCATAAGGTTTACCCTTGTGGGTCAAAGCGGTGAGTGGAACAGCAATCTTAGAGAAATTTGAAATGAAACGACGATAATATCCCGCAAGACCCAGAAATGAACGAACTTCGGTGGGGTCTTAGGGGCATTCCAATTCTTAACAGCTTCGATCTTAGCAGGGTCCACATGAATTCCTTTTTCGTTGACGATATGACCCAGGAATTGAACCTCCTTTAGCCAAAATTCACATTTGGAGAACTTGGCATATAGTTTCTCCTTCCTCAAGAGGTCCAAAACCAACCTAAGGTGTTGCTCATGATCATATTTAGTCTTGGAGTAGATTAAGATATCATCAATGAAGACGATCACGAATTTGTCGAGGTATGGTTTGCACACACGATTCATGAGGTCCATGAAGACCGCGGGTGCATTGGTTAGTCCGAAAGGCATGACCATAAACTCGTAGTGACCATACCTTGTTCGGAAGGTAGTCTTTGGAATATCTTCCTCTTGTACACGGAGTTGGTGATAACCAGATCGAAGATCAATCTTCGAGAAACAAGTAGAGCCTTGAAGTTGATCGAAGAGGTCATCAATTCTAGGCAATGGATAACGGTTCTTGAAGTAAGCTTGTTGAGTTCGCGGTAGTCAATACACATGCGGAATGATCCATCCTTCTTCTTGACGAATAAGACAGGTGCACCCCACGGTGAATGACTTGGACGGATAAAGCCCTTGTCGGAGAGTTCTTGGAGTTGGCTTGCAAGTTCTTGCATTTCGGAAGGTGCAAGACGGTATGGAGCTCTAGCCACTGGGTTAGCTCCGGGTACAAGGTCAATGCGAAATTCTACTTGCCGAACGGGTGGAAGACCGGATAAGTCTTTGGGGAATACTTCGGGAAAATCCCGGATGATGGGGATATATTGAATATTCTTCTCTTTGACATCCTTTCGAACAATATGAGCTAAGAAGGCCACGTACTTCTTTCGTAAGTACTTTTGAGCAGTAGTGCATGACATTAACCTGAGTCCTTTGCAGGGTTTTTCACCAAAGACTCTCAACGTTTCCCCTGACGGAAGGGGTATTCGGATGCACTTCTCAAAACAGATTACTTTGGCATGGTGACTTGACAGCCAGTCCATGCCTATGATGATATCAAAACTTCCTAGCGGCACTGGCACGAGGTTGATTGGAAATGTATGATCATTAAGTTCTAGAGAACAGTCGTGGATAACGAAGTCTATTGTAAGGGAGTCACCATTTGCTACTTCGACAGTGAAGGTCTTCTCTAATTTGGACCGTGTTTTTGCAAGTAAGGGTTCAAAGTTAAGTGACACGAAACTCTTATCCGCACCGGTATCAAATAAAATGGAGGCATATTGACTATTAACAAGGAACGTACCGTTGACCACATCATTGTTGGCTTGAGCTTCATTGGCGTTGATGTTGAAAGCACGCCCACGAGCTCCGCCTTGTCTAGCATTGATAAACTTCGGGCACTGGTCACGGAAGTGGTTTGGGTTGCCACATTCATAACCAGCACGCCCATTTGCTATGGCGGGGACACCTTGATTAGTCACTTGTTTATTGGTTCGGGTTGGTGGGTTGACTTGGCCTGCAAGTGCTTTGGCTCTACAAACATTGTCCGTATGACCATACTTCCCACAGTGCGTGCAAAGGCGACAGGGAATGGTTTGGGGATGGTGATAATTGCATGTGGCACAGAGCGGGTAGGTCCCCACATATGGCTTCTTGACCGGTACTTGAGCCATGGGAGCAACTTGGTTAATAGGCATAGTAGGAGTGACCACATCAAAATTTCTAGCCTTTCTTTTTCTGTTATTGTGGTAGGGTTCAGTTTTGGCTTCTTTGATGTGTACGGGAGGGGTTGTGGTGTCGGGAGCTTTCTTGGTGCCTTTCCTAGTCAGAGTACCTGCCTTTACATGGTTGTCGGTCAAAGTAGCAGATAATCGGATAGCATCTTCGAGTATGGCGGGATTTCTCCCTAAGACAGTATCCTGAATCTGCCTAGGTAGTCCACCGATGTACTTTTCAATGCAACGGGATAAGGGTGTGACCATGTGGGGCACAAGAAGACTCAGTTCATGAAACCGGGTTGTATAAGCCAGACTTTCACCACTGTCTTGGGTAAGATCCCAAAACTCAACTTCCAGCTTCCTCACTTCATTCTGAGAACAGAACTCTTCGGTCATTAGTCTCTTAACCTCATCCCATGGTAAGGCCATGGTTGCCTCTACTCCTCTGGTTCTCTTTTTCCCATTCCACTATGTGAGTGCCCGTTTTTGGAAAACACTTGTGCATGACGGACACGAAGGTCATCGGGACAGTCACTATTGAGGAAAGTGCCCTCAATACTTTCAAACCATTAAAGGAGTCCCGTAGCTCCTTCGGTACCATAGAACTTGAGAGGGTTACATGAATTGAAGTGCTTGAAGGTACAGTGTGGTGGGTTGGCACCATCACCACCATTAGTTCCATGGTTACCGTTTGTGGCACCATTAACTTGAGTGAGTTGAGTTACAAGTTGTGCAAGGATAGCAGCAATATCAGTGTTGTTTTTGGCCACGGTAGCACGACGGGGAGGCATTCTACAGATTTGCACAACACAAGAAGAGATGTAAGCACTTATGAAGGTTGATTGAATTTAAAAGATAAGATAACAAAAAAATAGTAAATAATAGTTTGGATTGTACTCAAATAGTGATATAATCACTTGAATACTGTGACACATCAAGGTTAATTAAACTCATATAATTTTTCAATGAGACATGCTTTAGCCTATAAGTAAACACTCATCCCGGGAATTCCAAGAAAGCATACGGGTCCCTCGGTTGATTGGGATTTATATGAAATGCTTTCCTAGACAGAAAACCCATAATACAGGTGTCACCCTTCCAGATTGCACGTGTCCTCAAATAATTAACAAAGTTTAAAAGCCTTAACGAGGAAATAAAGAAATTTTTATAGATTTAACTCCATGAAGTTTCCACATGCTATGATAATAATGATCAAGAAGTAGGCAAGAAGGTTATGAGGCTTAGGGTAAGGGCAGGGATATTGTTTTATTTAATTTATTATTTAGGTATAGTCTAATAAGTCATGAACTTTAACAAATAAGGTATCAAAATGAAACAAATATTAATATAATAAGCGTGTAACACATAGCACGCAACACATAACAGATAATCATGAAGCATGGTATAAGTGGGTGTCCTAAAGTTATAGTCTAGGTCAAGGGTGTCTAATAACCTAGTTCCCTATAACCAAGGCTCTGATACCAATCTGTCATACCCCAACCGACGGCAGAAACGCCGGGGCGGGACATTTAGACTGTTCATGAGCACAAGGTTCACTAGATTTCAATATTAAATCATAAATTTCATTTCAAACCATTCAAACACAAATAGCAAAATTCAACAAGTACATAAATAAAAATACAAATTGTTCTTTGAATTTAAATTAACTAGGTCCAACTTAAGTGTAGCATGTCTTGCTCAAATTCACACGTTAGCACCTGAAACATGAATAAAATAGGGTCAACTAAAAAGTTGGTGAGCATACATAGGTTTGTACATATATAGTGTATAAATATGAATAAGCAAATCCTTACATGTCATGATAAATAAGACATTTATGGGGAGCAGCTATTGTGTAACTAAAGTCCAATCAAACCTTTGTAACTAGCATGCAAATTGTGTTGTCGGTAACAATCACCCCAATCTGGGTGGGTTTGTCAGACTCAATAGATCTATCATTGTTAACCGTCAGCTTAAATAGTTAATGATTGCACATAATTCGTACACAAAAGTCAACACACCTAACACTCAAACATAAAGCTTAAATTTGCACGCATGAATGTAAATATGATTTGTGTTTGTGTAGTTTGTGTAAATGTAAGCTATTGTTTGTATAAACTTCATGAATCACCCCAAAAAGTGTAAAAGAGAAAAGGGGGCTATGTAATACTCACTTAGATCAAGGGTGCAGTTAGTACGCGAGACTAGGTAGCAAAATGATTCTTGTAACTCACCACGTTAACCTAGTGTGTAATATATATCAAATTAATAATGTGTACGATAGTCTAGGTCTAAGTCTCGGATTTAATTGAGTGTGTGTACAAAGAGTGGTAGTATGTACAGGAGTGTAGGAAACTGTGGTTTGTTCTTGAATTGGTTTTGTATAAAATGAAAGATTTGAAATGAATAGTTTTAAAATATTTTAATTGGGGTTTGGGTTTGAATAACTAAATAATTTAAATAATTGATATTTAGTTATTTAGTTATGAAAATAGTGTGTGGATTATCTTAAACATAAATTAAATAAATAATTTTGCTTTATTTATTTATTTATAAAAATGTGTAAAAATAATATTTATTTATAAAGATATGAAAATGATATTTATTAATAAAGATGTGAAAATGATATTTATTTATAATGATGTGAAAAATATATTTATTTATAATAAATATACCTTTAACCCCTTTTTTTGTAGTTTATAATAAATAAACTTATTTATTTATTTATCATTTTAAAAATAAGTATTTGATTTAAATGAAGTTAAAATTTTATAAACTTTATAAAAACAAATATTTTATTTGGAAGTTAATTTCATTTAATTATTTAAATATCTAAATTTTTGTTTTAATTATTTAATATACAATTTGGACAACGAAATTCGTAATAAAACTGAATTTATATTGAAAATTTACAAATCTGGTTTTATTCTGTTACAAATATTGTAAGGTTTAATAAAATATTTTTTATAAAATTTCTGGAGCTTTAAATATCGGTTTAAAAAATATATGCAGCTCACCCGGTTCGAACCCGGGTGGCTGTTGTGTGAGTCTCAAGTCGCAACCACTGGACCAGGAGCTCATCATGTTATAGAGTCAGTTTGATTTGGATATAACCCGATCAATATAGGCGGTCGGGTCTGGCTTGAGGCACGCGTAAAAAGAACCACCGAGTGTGGGTTTCGAACCCACACCACCTGGTTCGGCGGTGCAGTGGCTTACCGGCCGGACCAGGTGGTTTCGCTGGTATATTACGAAATCTAATTATCTAAATGCGTTAATTGAAATCGAAGCAAAAATTCAAATCCTAATTGGGCGCAAGAAACGATTTGAACCCTAATCGAAATTGGGTTTTGTTATGTTCTGTCATTACGAATTGGTAGGGGGTTATTGTTCGCCACCAAATAACGAATCAGAAAAGATAAAACTTACTTGAATCGATGAAGTATTGGATGAGAACGACAGCTACGAAAACCCGGCTGCTCGTGGTGCTCGACAGGATCCTAGAGTTGTAATGCAGATCGATTTAGGGTTCAGGGAGTTTGTAAGGGTCTGTGCGAAGGTGAGAGGGTGGTTTACTTGAATTGGTTTCATCCCAATTACACGATTTGATTTGATTATGCCGCTAACAGCTGTTGACGACTTCACAAGTCAAATTCGATGTTTTAACACTGAATTGGGTCGGGAATTTGGCTTGGATACATGGAGGATTAGTCTGCGCGTGGAATTAGGGATTGAACGCGTTAAATTTTGTAATTTTGGTTTGACTCTGAGGTGTCAAACTTGTTTCGAATTTGAAATTACCGCCCAAGGATTTGATTTGTGATGCTTATTGGGTCGGATAGAGGTTGATACAAGATCCCACTGTTATGGACTGTCCATTATAACCGATTTGGGTTGATCAAGATGTCGATTTGAGGGTGAAGCAGGGCTGTTTGACTTTCTGAAAGTCAAACACGGCAATTTGAGGTTTAAAAAGGTTCAATTTTTTTGGGGGGGGGGGTGTTAAAGACTAAATTTTAAATTGAAGTTTTGTAATAAAATTAGTTTTTATAAAACTTGAAATCAAAATTATTATTTATTTTATCTTGAACTATTTATATAGGAAGTTCCATTTTTATAATATTATGAATTAAGGACGAATTTAATTTATTTGATACTAATGGTTATCTTTATATGTATTTATAATTGTATACCCGTGTAAAACCCGTGAATTTGTATTGTGATTTAGGGTTTGATTGTTGGTATGAATGGAATAAATCCGTGTACTAGATTTTGGAATTGAATGCATTACATTGATGTGGAATTAAAGATAATAAAATCAGAAATGTTACAAAAAGAACCAGTTCAAGCGAACTTAGTATGTTCGCCTGAAGCAAGGATGGCGAACTTAGCATGTTCGGCTAATGTAGTGGAGGTGAACTTATGGTAACGAACTTATTAAGTTCGCTAGGTATGGATCAGACGAACTTGACCTAAGTTCGCCAGGTTTGTAAAGGAGAGAACTTAGCTTTAAGTTCGCCTAGTTTAGTATGGATAAACCGTTAGAGTAGGGATAGGGTCTGATGTGTATTTAACTACTCAATCCAAATCGTACGTGACGTGTTGGGCCTTCGATTAGGACAACGAGATTAGCTTATAAGGTGAGTTCTAGAAGCCCTCTTTTAAATGTTTTAAATAATATTTTTGAGCTGGTGTGCATACGTAACGATGTGACTATTTTATAAAACGATGTTTATGAATGATGTATGTGACGTTTTATAAAATGACGTATATGAACGATGTTTTGGAAGGAAATGTTATAAAAGAAGTGTTTATGAAATATTTTGCCAAAAGAAGTTTACGAAGTGTTTATGAATGAATGAATGGTTTTTAATAAAACGTACGAATGCTTTAACCGAAGTTTTGAAGTAAAAGAAGTGAATGTTTACGAAAGTCACAAACGAACGAATCTACCATTATTCCTTAGGGAATGAAGGTTATGGGTATGGGATGTATGTTATGGGCCTTTACCTTTTAGTGGTCTTTGTGGCTGGCCAAATGTTGTACAACTGGGGTGATGACAGTCACCAAGGGGATTATCGTGATCCTTGAAGTTGGTACGATTTACCTTATGGGGTAGTCGTGCTTGAAGTTTGGTACTTATGCCTTACGGGGTGCAGTGCTTGAAGTTTGGTACGTGTCATCCTTGTGATGTCGTGCTTGAAGTTCGGTCGAATAGCCTAAGTGCCGGGCCCTAGATTTCTTCGCCCGAAGGACAGTACGGTGTTGAAGGGCCTAGTGGTGGCGATCTTAGGGTTATTCCTCCAAGTATGTGACGTTTGGATTTGACGGTTACGAGAAGGCGCAGATTCGATATGTTCGTTGACTCATGGATTATGATGTGTTATGTTTTTGTTATTGCATTATTTTACGTACGCTTTTATTAAATGAAGTATGATGTTATGTTTTTGGCAAATATTTGAAGTTAATGTTTTATGTTAAAACTAGAACTCACCAGCGTAGCTGACTTTTAGTATGCACATTCATGTTAAGGACATGCATGGATGATGGACGGTGATGCTTGGCACGTGAGAAGAGTTACCCGATCGATCTACGAAGTCTGGCATCCCGTTATGTTTTAGTTATGATGTGTTCATGTCTTAGACATTGTTACGCTTCCGCGTGTTAAACAATGATTATGATTATGTTTGAATGAAATTTTTCGCTGCGTTATTTGATATTCAAGTTTAAGAACTGTTTGTGAATGAGTAAATTCAACAAGTAAGGCCTCCCGGGTTTGGGGCCTTACAGGTTGAAACCATTAAGGTCAACCAAGTCATCACGAGTAAAATTTAGCGAGTTCTTAAATATTTTGAAGGAATAACTATATTTTACAATGCTTTAGTTCTATACTTGAGTGTGTAATATTATAAATAATTTTTTTTTCTATTCTTTTATGAGGTATATTGTGGTTCATAGATGTATTATTATTGTATTCACATTTTATAACAATTACTAGCTTTAACCCCATGTGTTACATGGGGTAAAATGTTAAAATTATATTAATAAATATCTTAACACCTCTTTTTATACAAATTTGATATTTTATTGATAATTTTTCTATTTTGTTAAATGTTAAGATTATATGGATGTGAGTAATCAAAACATAAAAAAAGTACCTGAAAATATATTTCATAAGTACTTTTTACAATACATTAAACTAATGTCAAATGAAACCTTACAATAATGATGTACAAATTTAAAAATACTTTATTGTATACAACATTTGACGTGCTATTGATAACTTTTTAATGTTTAACACCACTAAATGCAACAAAGAATACATTTTCTTTTCCTCGATGACTGAAAACACAAGATAGCAAAAATGGTTCGAAAAAATAGTCACAAACAGTGTGAACCTGATTGAAGCCGGTAGGGAGTCAAAGAAATCCAAGATAATCAAATTGGTCAATGATTTCTTTACATACGTTGTTTCTCCAATTTATTAGCTTCTTGAAACTCTATCATCTTTTTTGTAAAACTTTAACCTTGATATTGTAACATATTTATAAATATTTAAGTTGTAATTAAATTTACGTATCAAAATTAAATTATTTTTTAAATCTCGCCTATTATACGGAAAATCTGACTAAACTTTTAAGGTTTAATCTCTCATTTAAAATAAAATAAAAAGATACAAATAAAATTTAAATTTCAACAATATATCGTATTTTAAATTCAAAATTTAAAACTCTAAGTTTTAAAAATCGCTCTCCTTGATATATCGACACCATTTAAATTTAAATTATCAAAATTAAATATGAAAAACAAAATAAAACTAATAAATTAGAATTGAAACTAAACATATTAAAAAAAAATAATCTCGTCATGTAATAAAATAAAGTTTAAAATATAATACACTTTTAAAAATAAATGGTTATAAATTTCTTAATTTTAATTAAAAAACTAATTATTAAACCTTCAAAATCAAAATAAAAATTTTATTTATATACATCAAACTTAATTAAAAAGCTACTAATTAAATATTAGTAAACTTTATCCTAACATATATTTATTTAAAATATAAAAGTAATATTTTTAAATTTTTGAAGTGAATGTAGTGATGACATATGTCCATTTATTTAGTCTTTTATTAGAATAAAGATTTTTATAAAGTATATTAGAAGGATAGAAATGACTTTTCACACCTATTTTAAGACGTCAGAATCTACGGGGATTTAAGACGCCGAATTTGCTTCATCGTTCGTCGGAGACGGTTCCTCTTCGTAACCGATGAAGCAATAATGCTTGCCACAGTCATGGGCGAAGGTTTGAAGGGGCTAGGACCCCTTCCATTTTTTCTGTTAGCCGTGTAAATTTTTCTATTTTCGTCAGAATTTTTTTTACGTATTGAGCCGGCCCCCGTTGTTTTATTTCCCTAAAGAATTCTTGGCTCCCTGTGATTTTTTATCGTTAAAAATTTCAGTTCAATGCTATGTTTAGATTGATTCGATAAGTTATAAGTATGAAATTAAAAAGTAGATTGTTTATTTAAAAAATAAAAGTGTAAGTTTAGGGGGGGAGGGGAAATGGAAAATTCAAAATTAATTTACCATAACTTAATTTTCTCTAAAACAATCGATCTGAGACCTTGAAACTTAACCAGACCCCCAAATCGCTGCTGAAGGAACTGAGTCCCTAATCGTCGCCGCTGCTCCACCGCTGTAAGTCATTAGGTGTTGAAACTTGAAACACTTAATTTATTGATTTCTTGCATTCTTGGTTCTTGTTAGTTTGTTACTCAATACTAACCCTAATTTCTTGATTTCTTGTATTCTTAATATCCACTCAATTCTTGTAAGTTGTATTATTGTTAAATATTAGGGTTAAAAACTTAATGGATTATGATTAGGATTATTGATTAATGATGATGAACAAGAGAATGATGATGAATTGGTGATGATTATTGTTAATACAATCCTATTTTTTTTTGTTAGGCATATTATGAGAAAGTTGAAAACTTTAACTATTAGTTTGATTTACATAGTATTCAAGAATCGCCTTCGCAATAAGATGGAAGACGAGTATCTCACGAATAGCTTGGTGATTTACATAGAAAAAGAAATTGCTAATAAGTCTGATTTAGAATGATGAATTCAAAAATATTAAAGGTCGTCAGGCTGAGTTATGATTTTCTTTAATTTCAGGTACTTACCATTTTTTTCTCGCATTATAATAGATAGTTTTATATTTAAAGTTATTTATTATTGATTTGTTTGGCCCTACCAGAACATATAACCCGAAACATATCGATAGGAAAAAAAAATTGGTCTCGTGACTTTCGGCTCCCGCTACTTAGTTTTTCAAGCTCCGCCACTGGCCACAGTGCCAGACGACCTCTCGTGACACCAAGGACTTTAATCGAAACAATAACAGTGGCTCTTCCTCTCCATCACCCTCATCCTCATATTCTTCCTCTTAGTCATCCTCATATTCTTCCTCTTAGTCGGCTTCTCGCTCTTGGTATGGCGGTGATAATGGCGACGACGTCGGTGATGACAAGTGAAATCAACGTTAAAGCCAAAGTACATGGATACTATTTTACCTCGAACACAAAATCTATCCATGAATGGTTTCATCCAGAATTCGCCCAAAGAAATCATCGGAGCGTATTCGTATTCGTCTTCTGTATTCCATTTATCTTCCATCTCTACCGACTCTGGCGAGCCAACAATTGAAGGTATTATCCACCGACATAAGATATTCTGTTTATTATTGCTCCGAAAACCAGGTACCACCGAAATTCTCTTCAAATTTCTGATCCAGTTTTGATGTGATAATTGTTAAACGATTGATGATTTTAACTCAAATTGTTACAAATTAGGACAATGTTGTATACCGTATCTATCCCTAAATCCTGCTTATCTTATCCAAAAACCACTTGGCACTCTCCAAATCTTAAAAGGAGTGGGCTTCGAGTATCAACTACAATATCTGAACCTAATGAGGTTAAATTAAAGTATACTCCATGGCTAATTGTTGGATTAGGGAATCCTCGGAACAAGTATCACGGAACTCGCCATAATGTAAGATTTTTGTTGATTTTCAGGGTTTAAGGTTTTGTTGATGTGTATTGGTAGTGACTATTAGTGTTTAAGACATCAACGGTTCTTGGTGTCAGCTGACAGAAGGGGTGTTGGCGGCGGCGTTGGTAACCCTAGCGGAGGCGATTCCGACTTCAGTCGATGAGGACGGCAACAGTGACGATATAAATGGGAGCATACATGCGAATGGGGGAAATGACTGATAGTGTGGGTGGTTTACAGTGATAGTGGAGAGAAAAGGGCTGTGAAGAGCCATGCAAGACGTAACTACGACTATCTGAAAAATGGGTCTCGAAGGAGTTTGGTACATGGTATCATCTTTTCTCTTGTATGAAGAAACACGTTTTAGCATAAAATTTAGGGGTGATTACGCATTCAAACCGGTGTTTTGTAGGTAGATGTTCAACTAAGGAACGAGGACTTGAGAATCGAGACACACATGACTAGGGGATATGGTTTTTTATTGAGGACCCTGTATCATTAAAGGTATGTTTTTTTAAAGATAAGTTGTTCCATTATGTTCGTTTTTACATGAATTCATCTAATATTTGTACTTATGCTGCAATTTTTGTGTTTTGATATCATGATTGATCTCAAAAGAAGGAGATTTTAATGGTTTTGTTGTTAAAATTGTTCCCTTTTAATGTGAACAATTATCTTATTATTATTTGTTTTCTTAAGGCTTTTGGACCCAAAGCACAGCAGAGATCAATTTGAGGGCTTCAATTGGATATTGTTTGCATGTGGGTAGACTGATTCCGGTAAACATACACAAAGTAGGCATGAGAAATAAGGTAGTTAAGTAAATAATCAGTTAAACTCTTTTCACAAATCATTTTAATTGAGTTATTTACATTCAAATAGTCTGCTTTATTTGCATATACCTTATGATATAGTAATAAATTACTTGATTTAATTCACAATTAAGGGTGGAGAATTATCTGCTGAGGCTGGTGTAATTCTGAGACCAGTTCGTCAAATATTCAATACTCTAGAGTCTAGAGGCTCAAAATGCTGATTATAGCACGTAAGTTACTTTATTGAAAACTTCATAGAACACTAACTTTTAACCAAAGCAATCTGGTCTATTTATTAATTTTCTAAACTGACTTTAGATTTTGTTCTTAATTATAATGTTTATATTGTTAGGGCATGAAATCCTCTAATTCTATTGTTAAAAAGTAGCTTGTTGACATGGGTTTATAGGTTTAGTGAAGATGATTCATCAAAGGTACAGGTTGGCTAGACTCAAGTTATTGCTTTTGTCACGGTTCAGTTAGTTCAACCGTTAGAGATAGGCCAAATAAAGGGACTTTTGCAATTTGCACCGAGTTCTCGCTTATGGTTGATCCGTCATTTGAATCAGGTCGTCCCTGGAGAATCTGCCATTGAGTTGGGTCGAATTGTAGATCGTAGTTTAAGGTATGCTTTACTTCACGTACTCATATTTGGATGATGGTTTTCTTTCTGTTTCATATGCAAATACCTCTTTAACAATGTTATGTTTTTAGGGACTACTTGGAAGCCAAAGTGTGTCATGTTAAGCCATTCAGGTTTAATTGTATAGTCTCTGGCCATGAGAATTTTGATAATGTATGTTTTAATACCACAAGTTTGCATAATACATTCTTTTATTTTTGAACTCTACATGTTTAAATATTTTTTTTTGTTTGCAGATTAGGAACACCCATAAGGAGCTCTTTGGCCAATAGGTTTTATTTTATTATGCTAGAATGGTTTCCTGCACTTGATAATCTGCTAGAATAAAAATAATTATTATGAGAAGGAAACAATTGGAGGCCTGCACAAAAAGGCTTGTGAGATCTTTCAGCTTAATTTGGAACAAGTAAATATATTATTTATACTATTTATTTTGGATAAGCTTTTCTTGCCAAATGTGTCTGTTTATTTGTTTTAATTTAGCCACCGAAAGCATGCTTTGATGAACGACATGGATAAGACACTTGATGATGCCAACATACAAATGGATAATTCTTGTGAGTTAATTAAATTATTTAATTGTATTTCAGAATCACGCCATACACATTTTGCACATTTCATTATATTTCTAAAAGTTTAGACTCATGTTATCAGAATCATAAGGTGTTAAAATCATAAGATATGACCTTTTGTTTTCATGTTTCCTTCTTTAGCTTTTGGTCAATCATCCATATGCCATCCTAGGCCAAATAAAAAGCCATGCGAGGCGCTGGGCAAAACACCTCGCTTCGGTGAGGCGTCGGAGATACATGAAGCGACGCTTCAGGCTTGGAGCGCGAGGCTATGCGAGGTAGCGCTTCATGTATTTTGGGGTTTTTTTTCACTGTTTTGTTATGAATTTGAGTTCCAATTACGGTTCCTCTTTTCTTAAATCAGTTTTTTTAATTTGTTTTTTGTTATAGCCTAATGGCTTCTTGTAAGTTCTGTGAGAAATTATTGAGTTTTTAGACTAAAACAACATTTAGTAGGAGGTTTTAAGTTTATGTGATTCTTTTCCCCCTTTTTATTTAAATTTAGTTGCTATATTTGTTCAAAATAAGTTCACTTTTGGATTCGAATGAAAAGTTACAAGTTTATGAATGACCTTGTATATTTATATTTGTTCAACTTATACAAACATACATTTTAAGAAGGGGTAAACAATACTTCTTTCTTATTGGTTGGTGTTGCTATGTGGCAGAGTGGTTGTTTTCTTTTTCAAGCAGCATATGACGTCGTTCCATCCATATGCCGGTTTTAGGTGCTTGACTTTTTTGTTTTAGCTACTAATTTCTACTAATTGTTTTAATTTTTAATATTTAACAAATAAAATTATTTTATCCACATTAACATTTAAATTTTAGTTTTTATGAAACTTTTGATCAGATTTTTTCGTGGGCTGAAAGGAGTGTACAGGTCGTCCAAATCAAACCTTACATATTTTTACACTTGATACCGACCGAACATCGGTACCAGAATCAATATTATCAAAACCAACAATGGTAGACTTTTTTTGTTTTTGATTGATATTAAACACTTGCCGGTATCATTTTGGGCATATAACGACTTTATTGTTTAGGTTTTCTCTTTTTTTTGCTATAGTGAGTGTCGGTTCCGTACGGATACCGAAACAAGCTGAACCAATAACGACCGAATTTCCACCACACAGTGTAGGGAATCCCAACACAAAATTAATTTGTCGGGGCCGCACATCGTGCGGGTTCCTAACTAGTATGGTATTAATTAGCTCGTTGTTATGCATCTTCAATTTTTTTTATTATTATTTTATGTATTGTTTGTTATTCATGATACTATCGTGATGAACAATAGTTAATAAGAGTTCGTGCTAATTCACAATCATGATGATTCATGATATTATATAATATATACCAAGATTAGGCTATAATAATCTTTTTTTCTTGTCATACTATCTTTCCTATAAAATCAAGGATCCTAAAATATACCGACATCTAAATTCATATTTTGACACCTTTTATACGTCTCTTATAGCTTTATACGGAACATATAACTTTCTCAATTTTCAATACCAGACATCTTGCATGGGGGTACATCGTGTCGTATAGTACTATATGCATCGTATAGACGAGTTGTCAAAGTCGACCCGAGAGGCGGTCCCATGGTGCAGTGGCAGATCCGGGACATTTCGTCTGTGGGTGCCAAAAATAGGTGTCATGTAAAAACGGGTCGGGTTTGGTCAAAATTTTGTTAACTTGCAGCAAATCCCACAAAGGGAGATCATGTTAGAACGGGTAAGCTCGTGTGAATAATGATAAAACTTTCTACACCTCACATACTTTATGTAGGTGGATTGGATTTGTAATACGACTCTTTTTTAACAATTGTGGAACAAAAAGTTTTCAACCGGAGGGTCATAATAAGATCTTCTTACATTAACTAGTGTACAAGAATTATTTTTTACCGATTAATATAAAAGACTTTAATATATCATAATATTATATATTTTAAAAATACAATTATATATATATATAGGGGAGGGATCAAGAGAAAATCACAAAGTTAGGCGAAAACTGAGAAAACCACATCATTTTAGGCAATTTTTTTATTTACGTATACGTATCCAAAAACAATTTTTTTGATTTACATATACCTAACCATAATTTTTTTGTTTTATGTTTACGTATACGTAACACTATGTGTAAAAATGTTTTTTTATAAAAATGTTTAATATTACATTGATACTCTTATAAATAAATAAAAAAAAAATAAAACAAAAAAAAATTATTATATGATTGGGTAAAATTTGTTTTTTTAGTGGTTTTCTTGGTTTTCGCCTAACTTGTGGTTTTCTCTGGAACCCTCCCCTATATATATATAAAAATAAAAACATCTTGATTGAATAAAGTTGTAATAAAAAAAAACCTAACATAATTTAAAACTTAATCAAATTATAAACTGTGACTAAAAAGCTTAAAGATTACTTTATATATTTATTTTCAAATTAATTACACTTGTGTTTAAAATTTGTGTAATTAATTTCAAAATAATCAATTAAAATAATGCACTACACACATAGTTGTCTAATAAAGGTGAGGTTGCAATTGATTAGAATTTTGATTAGGCTAGAGCCTTTGGTTTGGATGCCTTTGGTTTTCATCAAATGGAGCACAATCATTTTTTTCATAAATTTTAGAAATATTTTATAGTAATAAATGAGAGTTGAGTGGGTACCTTGCCCCATTCAACAAAGAGTGCATCCGCCCCTGCCATGGTTCATGCTCTTTAATGATGATATTGTGCTAGTCGCGGAAAGTAAACAGAGGTTGAGTAGAAAGCTAGCGGAGTAGAGAGCAGCTTTAGAGAAAAAGGGTTTAAGGATTAGTCGCTCCAAAATTGAGTACCTTTTTTGTGATTTCAGTGGCACAAGCGAAGTTGAGGACATCCAGATCACCATCGAAGGTCAGGTGGACCCACACGTAACCAAGTTTAAGCATTTAACATCGTTTGTATAGGCTGATGGGGACTTGGACAGTGACGTAACCCACCGCATACAAGCAGGCCGGTGTCGGTAGAGAGCAGCCACATGCGTATTGTGCGACAGAAGGTTCCCAACTAAACTAAAGGGGAAGTTCTATAGGGTGGAGGTTAGATCAACTGTGTTATACGAAACAAAATGTTGGCCCATCAAGAAAACATAGGCACGTAAGATGGAGGTAGCGGAGATGAGGATGTTGAGATAGATGTGTGCAAACACAATGTTTGATCGAGTACGAAATGAGGTGTTTAGGGAAAGATTAGGAGTGCCTAGGTAATCGTATAAGATAAGGGAGTGAAGATTGAGATGGTTTGGGTATGTGAAGAGAAGACAAATGACGACAACGGTTAAATCAGTGGAAACTCTCACCATAGAAGGAAGGAGGAATAGATGCATACTCAAATTGACTTGGGATGAGCAGATTAAGTATGATTTGTTAGACTTGCATTTCTTTGAGGATATGGTCGAGGATAGGAATTCATAGAGATGTAGGATTAAGGTTAAGGACTTTTAAGGGGAGGGTAACAGATGGGTCTAAACTTTATCATAGGGGCTTTGATATATCTAGATTTGTGGGGGCCTAAGTATGTTGTCGTTTTCTTAGTTGTGATATTACCTGTACTATTCTCACTATCTCACTACTCACACTTTTTCACATTTTCCTGGCTTTATTAATACTATTTTTATCAGATGACTTATTGTTTGTTATGTGGTGAGCGACTATGGTACTAATATACTTATTTCAGGTCGTGACAATGATTCTGGAGCTAAGGGTCTCACTAGAATCAACCTCTCCATCTAGGGGGTATGGTTTGCCTACATACCACCCTCCCATACCCTATCAATAGCTTGGCTATGAGTGAGATTTTACTAGGTATGGTTGTTGTTTTTCTGTTTGATTGTCGTGCAACTACGTGCAATGATTCACAGTGCATTCATCGTGATGTTCACATAATTGTAGTTCAATTTGAGTCTTCATTTATATGTTTTCTACAACGTATATCTTATTTTCAACACTCTGGCAAGGAAGCATATGCTTTTTTTTGAACGACAACACCTAGATATTCTAGGATGATTGGGTTTCCCCGGGGCAACAAACATCCCGGGCAGCCCATCCCGGGAGGACCCCCCAACTGGGTAAACCCCTGACCTGGCCTCAGACCCCTTTTTTGTTGTGGCCAGGATTCGAACCCAAGACCTCCACTATGAGAAGTCTTAGGGTTTACCATTACACCAAATGACCAACGATAAAAATCCTATAGTTGCAACAATAGCATATACAAATTTAACAACTAAAACTAGGAGTAACAAAAATACTAAAAAGTGTTATTGCATGACAACATTATTAGATTACTCTTATTCACAAGTGTCGGTGGCAAATTCCACCGACCAAAACAACCCCTTGACTTTTAATATTTTTTAAATCAGTTTCCTCTACTTTCTAGCCTTTGTTTACTTTTCGAATAATCCCCTCAACTTCGTATAATATCAAAACTAAACCCTAAACTTTTTACAACATTAATTTAACCATCTCAAGTTTTAGCGTTTAGAGTTTACTATATGTGGTATATATAATATGTTTTTCTTTAGTAACTTTCGTAAGTTAATTTTTTTTAACTAATTTGTTGTTGTCTTTTTTTTTCTAGCCTTTTTTTACTTATTTTTTATTGGTTTCATTTTTTATATAAAGTTACGAGTATAATCAACGGTCTCATCGTAACGTACGGGTTTGCAACGGCTTTGTTTCTTATATAAAGTTTCGAATGTTTTCAACGTTTATAGTTACGAGTATAACTAACGGTCTCGGCATAACATACGAGTTTGCTACGATTTTGTTTCTTCTATAAAGTGTGTAATGTTTTGGACGTTTATGTATTTAACTACGTTAATGTCACCACCACACACGAAACGAAGTTTACGTCCCCGCCGTAACGCGCGTGTAAAAGAAGTCATTGTAACTTAAATTTAAGACAAGTAAAACTACTTTTTCAAGATTTAAGGCTTAAAATTTAAAAGCATCTTCCTATAAATAAATTACTACTTGGTCATTTTTATTCTATTTTTTTTAATAAATATATCTTAAATTTATATACAAGATCACGTCTTTACATAGTAAGTCAAACAAGACTGATTTGTTTAGTTAAAAATATATAAAAAATATTCGTTTTTCTATTAATACAAAATTTCAGCTACTTATTAATTTTTTAAAGAGGACTATTTTAACCATGATATTTTTTTGAAACCAGCTAGTGATTTATATAAAACTAGGTTAAAATTTCGTGTATTACACGGTTTGACTATATATAATATTATATACTTATTAATAAAAAAAATTGTATTTTAAAAAACTCGTATATTATACGGGTTGATAAAATTTAATGTTATATACTTAGTAATAAAAGGTTTATATATCTTTAAAAACCCATATATTACACGGTTTGAATACATTAATTTCTATTTAATATAATTTGACTTACATCACTATTTAGTTAAAAAACTAAATTAAATTTTAAAGTTTCTTAAAATAAGAGATAATTTAAAATAAATGTGTTTTTTTAGTATAATTAATATTTTTATTTGAATATAAATCATTATTAAAAAAAGAGGTGCATTTAATAAGAGAGAGAGTCGAGAAAAAAATGATGAGAAGAGATGTAGACGTGACATGTGGCATAAATCATTTTTATTTATTATATAGTATAGATATAGATGTTTAAATTTATTCATTACTAAGAATTTTTTGATAAAAAATCACACATTAAAAACTTAATATATACGAAGGATTAGGTTCAGGTAAAATGGATTATAATTCTAAAACGTGTGAGAAGAATTTAGTGCCATTAGATCAAATTGTATTAAAGATTTAATGGTTGAGATTAAATTGTAGGAGAAAAAGTTACTGGAGGGGTATTTTAGTCTTGACCACTTTTGTTAATTTTTTTATCAAGTTCTCCACTCATTTTAAAACGTTCATAACTTTTACATACGATATTATTTTTTTTTAAAAATTACACCATAAAAACGAGCGTTTTTTATCTTTAAAACGAGTATAGTGTCGTTATAAACAAAAACGATTTTTTTACGTTTTCCAGCTCATTGTGTAATTAGTCAGACCAATGTGTAATACAATTTCATTTTGTAATACAAGTTCATTGTGTAATACAAGTTCATTGTGTAATACAAGTTCGTTGTTTTATATGTATTTATCATTGTTTTTTACGTTTTTCAGCTCATTGTGTGATTAGTGAGGTCATTGTGTAATATAAATTCATTTTGTAATACCACGTCTGGTCATTGTGTAATATCTGGTCATTGTGTAATTAGTCTAGTCACTGTGTAATACAAGTTTATTGTGTAATTAGTCAGGTCATTGTGTAATACAAGTTCATTATGTGTAATTAGTCAGGTCATTGTGTAATACAAGTTCATTGTGTAATACAAATTCATTGTGTAATATTTGGTCATTGTGTAATTATTTAGGTCATTGTGTAATACAAGTTCATTGTGTAATAAAAGTTCATTGTGTAATTAGCCCGTCATTGTGTAATACAAGTTAATTGTGTAATTAGTCAGGTCATTGTGTAATACAAGTTTATTGTGTAATACAAGTTCATTGTGTAATACCACGTCTGGTCATTGTGTAATACAAGTTCATTGTGTAATACCACGTCTGGTCGTTGTGTAATACAAGTTCATTGTGTAATACCACGTCTGGTCATTGTGTAATATTTAGTCATTGTGTAATTATTCAGGTCATTGTGTAATACAAGTTCATTGTGTAATAGAAGTTCATTGTGTAATTAGCCAGGTCATTGTGTAATACAAGTTCATTGTGTAATTAGCCAGGTTATTGTGTAATACAAGTTCATTGTGTAATACAAGTTCATTGTGTAATACCACGTCTGGTCATTGTGTAATACAAGTTCATTGTGCAATTAGTCAGGTGATTATGTAATACAAGTTCATTGTGTAATTAGTCAGGTCATTGTGTAATACAAGTTCATTGTGTAATTAGTTAGGTTATTGTGTAATACAAGTTCATTTTGTAATACCACGTCTGGTCATTATGTAATTAGTCAGGTCATTGTGTAATACAAGTTCATTGTTTAATTAGCCAGGTCATTGTGTAATACAAGTTCATTGTGTAATTAGTTAGGTCATTGTGTAATACAATGTCATTGTGTAATACAAGTTCATTGTGTAATACAACTTCATTGTGTAATACAAGTTAATTGTGTAATACACAATGACCATTATGTCCTCTCTTTAAAAACAATAAAAGGACACATGTCAATGCCAGAATCTTTCTTACCCTTCTTATTTTTAAAACCCTTTTACTACGAATACATAATAATGTAAAGTTGATTACTTTTAATATTATTAATGGGGAAAAAGTTTTTCTAACATAAAGCTATCAGTTTTTGTTAAATTTAGTAGCATGAAAAAATAAATATATTAAATAATTTATCGATTAAAAAATACACAACAATGTATGAGTTATAAAACTTAACAAACAATTTACATAAAAAAAAGTTAAAAAACATATTTTCTTAAATTTATAAATTAAAACGTCACCTACTCCCATTAATTTATGGCCACCCATTTTGAGGTGTATGGTCACCGTTCATATTTTATACTTGTATTTTCATTTTCAATCATGTCCTTTTTGGATGCTTTTTCATAGAATTTCATTTGGTTGGCAATAAACAGGGCTGTTCAAAAAGCTCGCGGCTCGTTCGAAGCTCGCTCGAAAAAAGTTCGGAAAAAGCTCGGCTCGAAAAAAGCTCGGTTGTAAACGAGTCGAGCCGGCTCGAATTGTAAACGAGCCGAGCCGAGCCGAGCTGACTCGAATTGTAATCGAGCCGCGCTCGGGCTCGGCTCGTGGCTCGGCTCGTTGGCTCGGCTCGTGGCTCGGCTCGTCTAAATAACTAATATATATATATATATATGTTATATATGTGTTATATTTGAAATATGATGTTTTGATTTTTTAAGTTAATTTGTTTTCAAGAACTCTGAGTTTTGGATTAAAATTTTACTTTATCTACAATTGTATTTACTCTCTACTTTGTAAGTTTTGGGTTATCTATGTTTTTTTTGTATTTTATATATTGTCCCTTCCATGCAGAGGCGGATTCAATGCATTGGGAGGGTGGGCCACTGCCCACCGTCTAAAGCCCAGCGAGCCCACACCAACCTAGGGTTTTTGTAGCCTAGCCCACCAAATTTGGTGCAGCATCTCAAGGTTTCCATGGTCCAGTATCCTAGCCCACCAAATTCATATGTTTTTTTTGAACGACTTGACAGGATCGCAAGATCCATGCTTCCCCTATGCTACGTCCCTTCCAATTCCGGTCAAATCTGGATCGCAACTTCGCAAGCACCGTCGCACGCAACACCGGCAGGCAACCCTCCAATTCCGATCGCGACCCCCTCTAGGGTTTTCGGTTTTTGATTTCTGAGTAACCGGTAAGTTTTCAAGCTTTTTTACATTATTTTTTATCTCTTGATAGATAATAACCCGATTTTAATACAAATTAGTTGTTAATTTACAGAAAATTTCTGTATCCGCCACCCGTATTTTGCCCATCCTACAAAAAGTTTCTGTATCCGCCACTACTTCCATGTATTTAGTTTTTTTAAGACAATCAACTTTAAACCGAGAATAAAATATTTTTTTTGTTGTTTATATATATATATATATATATTATTATGTAAAAAAAAAAACGAGCTAGCTCGACGAGCCACGAGCTGACTTGAGCTTTTTACGAGCCGAGCTCGAGCTCAACTTTTCAGCTCAAAAAAAAATCAAGCCGAGCTGGCTCGTTTAATTTCGAGCTTGAGCCAAGCCTGGCTCGGCTCAGCTCGGCTCGGCTCGGCTCGTTTACAGCCCTAGCAATAAATCAGAAAAATTGTTCCACGCAAATATATTTGGGAATTTCTAGTTGTTAACGTCGTTATTGAAATGCTTTTTTTAACGGCAGAAATTATATAAGAGTATGTGTAATGTGTGCGTGATCCCACATGAAATTTACGGGCATGGAACAACGCCCCCTAGGGTGTGATTGCAGGCCTGAAGGGGGGAGGGGGCGTGGGTGGATTCACATGCGTTGGGGGCTTGTGGTGTGTGCGTTATATATATATATAGGGGATGCTCAAATAAGAAGTAGGTTTTCGCTAAGAAAACTAAGAAATAATCAAAACGCTTTGAAACGATATCAAACGAACTTCGATTGAGCTCATTTCAGCGGTGTTGGTACCGTCTCGTCGAACTCTACCATTTTAGCTTTTAGGGTTTAGATTTTAAGGTTTAGCTTTTAAGGTTTAGTTTTTACGTTTGAATTTTAGGGTTTTAGCCTTATGGTTTAGCCTTAGGGTTTAGCTTTTAGGGTTTAGGTTTTTTGGGGGTGGGGATGGGGGGTTTAGGTTTTTGTGGGTGGGTTTAGGTTTCTGAGGGGATGGGGTGGGGGGGTATAGGTTTCTAGGAGGTGGGGGTGGTGGTTTTAGGCTTTTTGGGGTGGGATTGGAGGGGGTTTAGGTTTTTGGGGGTGTGGGTGGAGGGGGGTTTACGTTTTTGGGTCTGGATTAGAGTTCGATGAGACGGTTCTAACGCCGCTGGAATGAGCTCAATCGGAGTTCGTTTGACACACTTCTTAGCGTTTTTTAGCGAAAAACCACTTATTAGTGGAACCTTCCCCTATATATGTGTGTGTGGATAGTGAAACCACTACGCACCTTAGTGATTTTGTTTAGTGATTGTCCCATGTTGATATGACGGTGACGTGACGGATGTGAATCTGAAACCACTACTGATGGCCTAAAAACCAGCGAGAAGCTGAAAAAATTACAAACTTACAAATGATAAAACTAGTTGATCATAAGTTAATGGAACTTGGTTCTTACTAAATAATATGCTTTTCATTATTGGACAAGTGGAAGAGAATTATACATCGTTAAAGCAATTACCACTACACTCATGTATATATACTTCTATACATTATCTAGCCATTTCCGCTGATTGCATCAACATCATTCAGAAAACAGAGTTATCGTATCTCGAAGTTTCAAAAACATGTCTCCTAATACTATTAATAAAAATATCATAATGGGTTATAATCCAGATCTTGAGGTCATTGTTGATTTTGGTGAACTAAGTGATCGTTCATGAGCATTTTAAATCAATCTTTTTATCGAGGCTTAAAGGATTTGATTTTTTGTTATTTCAAATGGGTTATAATCCTTGGTCGTTGATAGCTTTAAAATAATTAATACTAGTTTCTCAAACTACAAATTATTTAATTGAAATATCTGGTTAATGATGAAATTAAACTAATATTGTAAAAACTAAAAGTTAGCTAAAACTCAATGAAGTATAAATTTGTTAATAGTGGGGAACTCGCGCGTTGCGACGGAGTCGACACTTAAAATAGCTAGGGGTTTCGTGATGTGTTAGTTATGCTATGTCGGAAAATGATGCAAGATATCGGGTAACATTAGATAACTTATGATTATATTTGGGTATTATTATTATTATTATTGCCTGACCCGACTCGACTAATATGTATTAATAAATACCAAACATATTATTAAAAGAAAATTGAATAAACGAAATTTAAAATTAAAATATTAAATTCAACCAATTAATGACCCGGACCCTTTTTGACTCAAACCAAAATAACACTAACTCTGTTATTTTTTTTGTGTTAAGTGTAAGGGTATTTTAGTACTTTTACACATCAGGGGTTGTTTACATAAATTATAAAGTTATTTTTTTATAATATTTAAGGGGCAATTTATGTAATTACTCAATTTAACAAAAACCAAACAACATTCTCATTCTTCCTTTTGTGTAAAATGAGTTTTTTTATTTGTATATATATTAAAGAAAACCGTTTTTATTTTTTAAAATTTTTTTATTGTTATTTTGTTATTTTTACTATTATTATTATTTAATAAAACTGTTTTTATTTTTTAAACTTTTTTATTGTTATTTTGTATTTATTATTTTGTTATTTTTACAATTATTAGTTAATAAAACTCGCTTTAAATATATAAATAAATACGTATTTTCTAAAAGGTTAAGGGGAAAAGAAAAAGCTTTAGTTAAGTGTTGAGCTTTAATTGTAGAGATGTGGTTGAATGGCTAATTGAATGCTGGGTAGAGATAGGTTAAATGGTAATTGAATGTTGGTTTTAATTGTAGATTTGGGTTAAATGGTAATTCAACATATTTTATGCATTAGTAAGTGAAGAGATGTAAAAACTCCACTTTGATAATAATTCCCGAATTCAATCAAGTACCAGCCCTGGATCCCTTTCATCTATGAGATCACCTTCTATTTATAGGATTTTTACATTCTCTTTCCTCTAACCGTATGATAGTGACAACCCCTTTCTTATCGGTTCTCTCTTCTCGTGGGCCCTCGTGGTGGTTAAGAAGTTAGATTTCTTTCTTTTAGGCCCCTTATGTATGATCCTTTCATCATACGTCGTCAAGTCCCCCTAGTCAATTTGATTTTCTTTGTTTCTTCAAAAAATTAAATTGACTACAAAAACTTTTTTCAGAAAATGGAGAAGCTTGACACGTGCAGGCGACGCTTCTTTCAAACCTACCGCACGTCCCATCCATCAGTCTCATAACCCTTCCTAGGACGCCACTATCTGACCGTCTGTCTTCTCTTCTTTTCTATAAAAAGGGGGGAGGGGGTAAGGTATTGTTGCCTTTTACTCGTCTTCTACGAACCCACCCTCTTTGATTTCGCCTAAAACCTTGCTTCTTTAATTTCTTCCGATCTTGTTAATTTTTTCGACGAATAGGTGATAACGCCGACGTGGCTTTGATTCCCATAAATTGGAGCGTGGAGCGCTTCGAGAGATTGAAAGCTTCGTATGGAATTCCTAACGATTTGGAACCCGAGTACCCTTCTTCAGGAGGCACGGCGGCCAAACCTCCTCCCGGCAAGATTACCTTATATGCTGACTTTTTCTCTGAGGCTAATTTCAGAGTTCCGGTCACCTCTTTTGTTATCGATCTCCTTCAGTTCTACAAAATTCACCTTTCCCAAGTTCACCCTCTTGGAATGTGCCGTATTAGGCATTTTGAGTTTTGCTGTATCGCCTTGAAATAGGACCCTTACGTCGCCATTTTTCATCATTTTTACAAGCTATATTTGAAAGATAGCTGTTTTCCTTCTCTAAACGCCCCGGGGTGATTCCTCATGCCAAAGAGACCCCTCAGGGATTCCGGGGTTGGAAAGAAAGGTTTTTCTATATAACTGCCTGGATGGTTCCCGCCAGTATGCAGATCCGGTCACTTCGTCTGGCTGTGGCGGACATTCCCCCTAATCTGGATGCTTTTAAGAAAACTCATGTTTTCTCTCTATTGACCTCCCGTCCGGCCGGTATTCAAGAGATTCCGGAACATGCCCTTGTCGGTGTTGGTATGAGCCGGAACTTGGGAAGGCTTGATCGTGTCCCGATTTACTCTGTGGGAAAAGAACGTAAATGTATGTTGTCTCACATTTCTTTTTGATAGATGACGCTTTCTCTCCTGTATATATTATGTTTGTATTTACTGTGTTTTCCCTTTTTCACTTGCAGCAGTTGCTAGTTATTATGACGTTCTTTTTCCGGATTCCTTTAAAAATCTTACCCGGACACATTTAAGTGTGGGGCCGGGTGAAAGGAATGTTCTTGAGGTTTTTCATGAACGTTTCTTTTTTCCCCGTGCTAGTCTGCAAGAGGCTGAAGAGGTTCTAGTAACTGGTTAGTTGATACGCAATGAATGTTTGGTTATTTCCTTCCTTTTTCTCCTGCTCATTGTTTTAAGTTGATGCATTGTTTCAGAGAGTCAAGAAGATGAACCTGAAGAGGTTCTAGTAAGGAAAAAAGCTTCCGGGAGTGCTTCCGGAGAGAAAGTACTCTCGCCCTAGAAGAAAAGGCGAAAGCTGACCGAGGCTTATGCTGCTGGGAAGAAGGCCCCGGGAGCGAGTCCCGGAGGTGTGTATCTGTTCTGTTTTTCTTTGGTAAGTGTAAAGAATATTTGTCCTGATATGCTCCTTTCCGATGCTTTTTAGGCTTAAAAACTGGTGAAGGGGTTACTCCAACTTGCCCAGTCATGCAAACAGCCAAACCTGCTGTTAAAGACCCGGAAGGTCCTAATCTTCAACCTTCTGTCCCTAAGGTCAAACCTTCCCCTATTCCCAAGAGCATGCCGACGGGGGCTCAAATCCCTCCCCGGGATAAAGGGAAGGAGAAGGAGAAGACCCCGGCGGGAACTGGGGAGGTTCATTCCCCAGATCTTCTTGTGTGAACACGAGCCAATCCGATTTTAGGATGCCCACCTAATCTGAGCCTTGGACTCCGGCAGATTCTAAATCCAAACATGTTCCTAACTGGAATATTTTGTAGGGTGACTGTTTGACAGATCCCCACCTGTGCCGGACGTTCTTGTTGCAGGCTTTTCCCCCAGCTGAGCGACTACGCCACTCAACCTGTTCCCTGAAAGTGCTGTCCGATAGAGCTGCTTTGAGCTGGGTTGAGAGTATGGCGGTCATGCCCGAGATATGTCGACAATGGGATGAGGGTCGAATGGAAGTTGCTCATCTGAGGAAAGCTTTGGCCCAGAAAAATGAAGATGCGGGTAAGGTGCTGACGCTAACACAGGAGGTGAAAAAACTGGATTGGCAATTGAAAAAGAAGGATGCCGCTCACTCGAAAGCCCGAGCAGAGTTCACTGAGGCCTGCTCACGGACAAATAAAGAGCTTGAGAAACGTGCCCAAATGATCCGGGAAGCAAAGGCACGTTCCGAGGAGCTGGCATTTCAGGTGGCGGAGAAAGATGAGGAGTTGAGGGTGTCCAGGGGAAGGTTGGATATGTTAGAGGGAAAGGTTGTGTCTTTCGAGAAGGAGAGAGAGAGTTTTGAGGTGGAGAAAGCTAAAATGATGAAAGAATTATCTTTTTTGAAGGAAGATAGGAAGTGGTTGGTGGCGGAAGGGTTTTCCAGGGTGGTGGAGGTAGTCAGGGGCAGTGATGAGTTTATTGATGGGGTAGTTGGTTTGAATGGAGCTGCGGAAGCGGCGGGTTATCATGATGGGCTAGCCGATGGGTTTCAAGCAGGGAAAACTGGTTTGTCTTTGGAGAGCCTCCCTGGCTGGAGCCTGGAAGCCCGAAACATACTTACTCAGAGGCAATATGCCTTTGATACTATGGAGTTCCCCGTAGTAGGTACTCTTGCCTCTTTGGCTAATCAATCAGACCTTAGGGAGATCAGGGATGTTCTTACCATTGAAGACTGACCTCTTTGTATTTTTATTTATCTTTTTTGGAGCCTGCGTGCCCTTTTACTTTTTGATATTGTAATCTTGTTTATGTATCTACTTATTTACCTTTGAATACAAGTATCCTTTTTATGTTTTTCATCTGTGCTTTTAAGAATATTTGCAATTTGTACAAGCTTTGTTATCATGCTGACTGTCTTGATCTGGTTTTGTACCGGACACGTAGTCCGGTCTTATTCCTTGCATTTTCTTTGTACTGTGCTTCGCCTTATGATGTAGTATGATTATCCCCTTTTTGTGTTATGCTTTGCTTTATCCTTAAATATTTGCAAGTCCGATCTTTTCATAGTGCCGGACACGTGGCCTAGTCTTTTATGGTGCCGGATACATTGATCCGGTCTTTTTAAGGTGTTGGATTAAAATCCATTCTTCTTGGTGCCGGACACGTGGTCCGGTCTTTTATGGTGCCGGATACCTTGATCCGGTAGTTGGATTAAAATCCAATCTTCTTGGTGCCGGACACGTGGTCCAATCTTTTATGGTGCCGGATACATTGATCCGGTCTTTTTTAATGTTGGATTAAAATCCAATCTTCTTGGTGCCGGACACGTGGTCCGGTCTTTTATGATGCCGGATACATTGATCCGGTCTTTTTTTTTTTAATATTGGATTAAAATCCAATCTTTATGGTGCCGGATACATTGATCCGGTCTTTTTTAATGTTGGATTAAAATCCAATCTTTATGGTGCCGGATACATTGATCCGGTCTTTTTAATGTTGGATTAAAATCCAATCTTCTTGG
Organism: Smallanthus sonchifolius; assembly: GCA_023525975.1. NCBI lineage: Eukaryota > Viridiplantae > Streptophyta > Magnoliopsida > Asterales > Asteraceae > Smallanthus > Smallanthus sonchifolius. Next base: position 27,273,777 of record CM042029.1, on the reverse strand, counting down.
TGCCGGACACGTGGTCCGGTCTTTTATGGTGCCGGATATATTGATCCGGTCTTTTTTAATGTTGGATTAAAATCCAATCTTCTTGGTGCCGGACACGTGGTCCGGTCTTTTATGGTGCCGGATACATTGATCCGGTCTTTTTTAATGTTGGATTAAAATCCAATCTTCTTGGTGCCGGACACGTGGTCCGGTCTTTTATGGTGCCGGATACATTGATCCGGTTTTTTTTAATGTTGGATTAAAATCCAATCTTCTTGGTGCCGGACACGTGGTCCGGTCTTTTATGGTGCCGGATACATTGATCCGGTCTTTTTTAAAGTTGGATTAAAATCCAATCTTCTTGGTGCCGGACACGTGGTCCGGTCTTTTATGGTGCCGGATACATTGATCCGGTCTTTTTTTAATGTTGGATTAAAATCCAATCTTCTTGGTGCCGGACACGTGGTCCGGTCTTTTATGGTGCCAGATACATTGATCCGGTCTTTTTTTAATGTTAGATTAAAATCCAATCTTCTTGTTGCCGGACACGTGGTCCGGTCTTTTATGGTGCCGGATACATTGATCCGGTCTTTTTTTTAATGTTGGATTAAAATCCAATCTTTATGGTGTCGGATACATTGATCCGGTCTTTTTTAATGTTGGATTAAAATCTAATCTTCTTGGTGCCGGACACGTGGTCCAGTCTTTTATGGTGTCGGATACATTGATCTGGTCTTTTTTTTAATGTTGGATTAAAATCCAATCTTCTTGGTGCCGAACACGTGGTCCGGTCTTTCATGTATAATGTAAACAATTTAGTATCAATAAGTTTTCATGTATAACGTAAACTATTTAGTATAATGTATTTTGTAAACAAATAAGTTTTCAGGTATGATGCAAACAATTTAGTATTATATATTTTGTAAATAAACATATATAATGTAAACAATTTAGTATAATGTATTTTGTAAATAAATAAGTTTTCATGTATAATGTAAACAATTTAGTACAATGTATTTTGTAAATAAGTTTCATGTGATTAATCTAGTATTATGTATGTTGCAAACAAACAAGTTTCATGTATCATGTGATCAATCAAGTATCATGCATATTGTGAATGTTCATATGTAAGTTATTGAATCTCTTGTGTAACGTAAACTATCAAATTTTGTAGGTGTTCGAGTGTTGCGGACAAGCGTGTTGCTTGACGTTTATGTATAATGCGGGTAGTTGGGTTATAATTTTTTTTTCAATCTTGTTGAGGTTTATATGGTTGGTTAACGCCTACGCGAAATGATTCATCTCCTTGTAGTGCCTAGTATACATTTTCGAATGTGTAAGATAACGAGAAGGTTGTGTAGATATTCAGAGTAGTGTGCTAATGAATAACTAATTTGTGCTCTTTGTTTGTAACTAAACAAGAAATTGCAATTTGTTCTTGTTTGTAAATTAATAAAATAGTGAAAATAATAAGTTGAATAACTAGATAGATGGATAAATAAATAAAAACTTTTTATTAAATTTTTAATCATCGTAAAGAGAATGCTTCAATGGAAAATAATGTCTTAGTTAACTAATAATTAAGCAACAGTTTAATAAAAGTTAATTTAACGAAATAAAAGTCATAAATAATTATTAATTAAGATAATGCTTTTATGAAACAAGTTGTATTAAGTTTCATTACAAGGTGAAAATGTTAATAGAAAATGTCTATTTCTGATACTATCTAAAGGTTTGATAAACGTTTTGTTTGAACAAAATAACGATGTTGTTTAATTCTGATAATAAAATGATTAGTTACAAAGAAAGCTTAGGTACGTGTAGTAAATTGTAATAAACGAAACGATGGTGTTTAGATTGTACACATTTGATAATATAATCAAATGGATATTTTGACAAATCAAAGTGATTCAAATTCTTATATTTTCAAGAAGACATGCTTTAGCCCATAAGTGAACACTCACTTCGGGAATTTCCAGGAAAGCATACGGATCCTTCGGTTGATTTGGATTTATATGAAATGCTTTCCTAGACAGAAGACCCAAAGTACAGGCATTCACCCTTCCAGATTGCACATGTTCTTTACAAATTTTCAGAATTCAAAACTTTGACGGGATTTTAAAATCTTAATAGGCTTTAGGCCTAAGAGTTTAAAATTTTGTTCACAAATAATGATGATGACATGAGTGCAACGATGAGTGTGCATAAAGGGTTAGATGTGAATAGGTGTGTGATAAGACTAAGGATAGCATTTAAAGGCCTCAAATAAGCAACATGTAATCAAGAAGTGGTAAAGAAAGTATTATATAGGTAGCAATGTTTTTAAGAATACGAGTTATCAAGTAGTGTAACATATAAACTATCATGTATTGTATCATGTGAAGTAACACTTAGAATAACATGTAAGAAGATTACACAAGTAGTGAACATGTAACACGTAGCAATGTGGCAAAAATCATATAACATAGAGCATGGCATTTGATGGATGTCCGAAGGTTATAGTCTAGGTCAAAGTGTCTAATAACCTAATTCCCAATACCAAGGCTCTGATACCAATCTGTCACACCCCAACCGACGGCGAAAACGTCGGGGCGGGACATGTAGACTATTCATAAGCTCATGGTTTGCTAAAGTTGTAATAATTAGACAGTAAATTTCATTTCATAACTCAAGTAATCATTTACATCATTTACAAGAATTTACGAATACATGAATCTCCGTATTAAAATTTAAGACTAGGTCCTCAACCCTAAGTGAAGTAGCTTGAATCATAACTCAAACAACTGTACCTGAAACATGATAAAATGAGAGGGTCAACTATAAATAGTTGGTGAGCATACATAGGTTTTGACACCACAAGTAAAGTTCAAGTGTTTTGTGTACAATTCATATGATGCATGGTTTATAAAGCATTTATGGAGAATCTAAGTTAAGCTAGTTGCACAAATGAAACTTTGTAATTGAAGGGCATAACAACACATGTTATCCTAATGTAGGGCATAACAACACATGTTATCCTGATGTAAATGTAGGGCATAACAACGCATGTTATCCTGATGTAATGTAGGGCATAACAACAAATGTTATCCTGATGTAATGTGTTAATGATTGCACAAGTGTAATATGTATATGTAGCCTTAACAATTAGCATTCAAACATAAAGCATAAATAAACACATATGATCACATTGTAGAATTGTACATGAGTAATTGCAAATAGAGTTTGAATGTAATCATGTTTCACCCCAAATATGTAAATGAGAAAAAGGGGCTATGTAAACTCACCTTGCAAGTTTAGAGGGTTGAACTTGAACTTGTAGTAACTTGGATTCAATGCCTTAAGGATTGCCTAAGTTAAGTTTGTTACGTTAGAAACACGTTATGGATAGTCAAGGGGTTGACAGTGTAATTAGTTGAAAGTGGTTGTTGTACACTAGAGTGGTTATCATTCCAGAGTAGTACCTCCAACAGAAAAGTTCCCAGGAAAGAGTTGGCCGGATCAGAACCCCGTCTTTTCCTAGCCAGAACTTTAATGTTTGTCAGATAACTACATACTGGTTTGAAAGTTACTCTATTTGCATACTTAACCAAGTTTAGGGTGAGTTTGGTAAGCTTGGAAAGTATAAGGGCTAAAGTGAAAATATGAGTTTAGTAAAGATAGAAATAAATTTAATTGAATATTAAAGGGTTTTAAAAATAAGGAGTTTTGTCAAAAACATGATTTTTTTGAAATTGAAAGGAATATAAAGATCAAAACAAAGTTTTTAAATAAAGTTTGAACAAGTTTAATTAAAATAAGGTTTTTGATCATGGATAGATCTATGATTATAACATAAACATGTTAGGGATCATAGATCTAGCTAGTTATGATGGACTTTTAAAAAGAAAAGTATGAACAAGTAAGAACATAAGAAGAACTTACTTAGAATGGAAAGATTTAAACTAGAATCTTCCAAAAGATAAGAAGAACAACCTTTAGTTGCTAGAGAGCCCTAGAGGATTGTTGAGGTGTGAAAATGAATGAGGTTTAAGGCTCTATTTATAGGTGAGACTAAGGGACTTATTCGCAAAAATCAATTTGTTGATAAGGACTAGGATTGCAAAAGGTGAAGAATAGTATTTAATGCTCATTAATGTTATGTTTGACTCCATAATTCATATTTAAAATTGTTTTTATAAAGTTTATAAAATCTTAAATATGTTACTTGTTTAATTACAAATGTTTATAAAAAAAATGTCTTTCATTTTTATAAAGACTACAATTTGTGTAAATGGTTTACTAAAATAGATATATGTTTACATATTTATTTAAAATTAAATACATACATTTAGAAAATGTAAACTCTTGATTAATGCTCATAAATTTTAAAACTTATAATTTGTATAGATGATTAATTTAATAACATCAAAAACATATATCATATATACATATTTATAATTAGATTCCTATATCTATATATAACAATATATAAAAACGTGATTAAAGATGTATAAGTCCTATATCAAAAGTTGTATAATTGATTTATTTGATATAATCATATATAAATATATATATATGAATGTACATACATATGTTATATATATAATAGGAGGGTAATATTTAAATGTAAGATCAAAAATCTAAATTGATAGATGTTAAAATAATAATTAAAGTGACATATTGTTTTGAACAAGTATGAGGTTCATTAGGAGTGTCGTTACTGTATAAAGTAAAATAACGTAGTATTCGAAAAATCTTGGATGTTACAGTATCCCCAAGTTGATGGAATTTCGTCCCGAAATTCAATTGTTTGGAGACTACTGAATCAGGAAGGATGTGAGCTTGGATTGTCGGTTTGAGGAGTATAGCTGATGTCAAGGTTCAAGTCTGGTCATCGTGTCAGGCATAGATGGTGGTAGTGGGTTTAGTTTGAATGAAATTAAGGGGAAAACTGTTGAAGAATATTTTGGATTCTACAGATGGAGTGTATTACTTAAAATGGAATTGATGGGAACTAGATGATCAAGGTTTGTTGAGATGTAATCGAATATGTTCAAGGATTATCAGTGTATAAAGGATTTCACAAACATTGGCCCCGTCAAACAACATAAAACTTTACGTGGCAAGAATAACGTTACTTCTGATTTTATGACAGGAACACTTATATATAGGAAGTACCAGCGGCGTATCCACCATGTCCTTATCATATCCCATTAGTTTTTGTTACTATGTACCACGATAGGTTTCATGTCATAACACATGACAGATTTCACTATGTCTTCCATGCGCTGATCTTTATAATTACGTGTGCACCCATAATTATCCAAATCGTCGCATGGTCCACATAGTTTATCCCATTGTGTGTGGGGTCCAGGGGGTAACACAAAAACACTTAATCTATAACTATTGCTTTCACGTATGTGTTGCTAACGAATAACTATGTCCATAGATGCTTGAGTCAATCACATACTAAAGAGTAATAACGTGGCATAATTTAGGATCCCATAGCATTCCTCGTGTTTGAACAAGAATACGTCAAACACCGAGTAGCTTTCATGGATAAGGTGAATAATCATGCCTTGTGTATGATGGACTTAATCAATTGTCACAATGTAAACAATCTAGTTCTGTGTATAATGTAAGCACTCAAGTTCATGTATGATTTACTGTCATGTACATTGTAAACAAATGGGCTTTATGTATACTGTAAGCAATTTAGTATCAAGTATATTGTAACCAAATAAATTTCATGTATAATGTGAACAATTAGTATCATGTGTTTAGCATCATGTATAGATGTAGTATCATATATATCGTAAATAAATAAGTTTCATGTATAACGCGAACAATTTTAGTATTATGTGTTTAGTATCAAGTATTAATGTAGTATCATATATATCGTAAATAAATAAGTTTCATGTATAATGCGAACAATTTTAGTATTATGTGTTTAGTATCATGTATAAATGTAGTATCATATATATCGTAAATAAATAAGTTTCATATATAATGCGAACAATTTTAGTATTATGTATTTTGTAAATAAATACGTATAATGTAAACAATTTAGTATAACGTATTTTGTAAATAAATAAGTTTTCATGTATAATGTAAACAATTTAGTATCAATAAGTTTTCATGTATAATGTAAACCATTTAGTATAATGTATTTTGTAAATAAATAAGTTTTCATGTATAATGTAAACAATTTAGTATCAATAAGTTTTCATGTATAATGTAAACTATTTAGTATAATGTATTTTGTAAACAAATAAGTTTTCAGGTATGATGCAAACAATTTAGTATTATATATTTTGTAAATAAACATATATAATGTAAACAGTTTAGTATAATGTATTTTGTAAATAAATAAGTTTTCATGTATAATGTAAACAATTTAGTATAACGTATTTTGTAAATAAATAAGTTTTTATGTATAATGTAAACAATTTAGTATCAATAAGTTTTCATGTATAATGTATTTTGTAAATAAATAAGTTTTCATGTATAATGTAAACAATTTAGTATCAATAAGTTTTCATGTATAACGTAAACTATTTAGTATAATGTATTTTGTAAACAAATAAGTTTTCAGGTATGATGCAAACAATTTAGTATTATATATTTTGTAAATAAACATATATAATGTAAACAATTTAGTATAATGTATTTTGTAAATAAATAAGTTTTCATGTATAATGTAAACAATTTAGTACAATGTATTTTGTAAATAAGTTTCATGTGATTAATCTAGTATTATGTATATTGCAAACAAACAAGTTTCATGTATCATGTGATCAATCAAGTATCATGCATATTGTGAATGTTCATATGTAAGTTATTGAATCTCTTGTGTAACGTAAACTATCAATTTTGTAGGTGTTCGAGTGTTGCGGACAAGCGTGTTGCTTGACGTTTATGTATAATGCGGGTAGTTGGGTTATAATTTTTTTTTTCAATCTTGTTGAGGTTTATATGGTTGGTTAACGCCTACGCGAAATGATTCATCTCCTTGTAGTGCCTAGTATACATTTTCGAATGTGTAAGATAACGAGAAGGTTGTGTAGATATTCAGAGTAGTGTGCTAATGAATAACTAATTTGTGCTCTTTGTTTGTAACTAAATAAGAAACTGCAATTTGTTCTTGTTTGTAAATTAATAAAATAGTGAAAATAATAAGTTGAATAACTAGATAGATGGATAAATAAATAAAAACATTTTATTAAATTTTTAATCATCGTAAAGAGAATGCTTCAAGGGAAAATAATGGCTAAGTTATCTAATAATTAAGCAACAGTTTAATAAAAGTTAATTTAACGAAATAAAAGTCATAAATAATTATTAATTAAGATAATGCTTTTATGAAACAAGTTGTATTAAGTTTCATTACAAGGTGAAAATGTTAATAGAAAATGTCTATTTCTGATACTATCTAAAGGTTTGATAAACGTTTTGTTTGAACAAAATAACGATGTTGTTTAATTCTGATAATAAAATGATTAGTTACAAAGAAAGCTTAGGTACGTGTAGTAAATTGTATTAAACGAAACGATGGTGTTTAGATTGTACGCATTTGATAATATAATCAAATGGATATTTTGACAAATCAAAGTGATTCAAATTCTTATATTTTCAAGAAGACATGCTTTAGCCTATAGGTGAACACTCACTTCGGGAATTTCCAGGAAAGCATACGGATCCTTCGGTTGATTTGGATTTATATGAAATGCTTTCCTAGACAGAAGACCCAAAATACAGGCATTCACCTTTCCGGATTGCACATGTTCTTTACAAATTTTCAAAATTCAAAACTTTGACGGGATTTTAAAATCTTAATAGGCTTTAGGCCTAAGAGTTTAAAATTTTGTTCACAAATGATGATGATGACATGAGTGCAAGGATGAGGGTGCATAAAGGGTTAGATGTGAATAGGTGTGTGATAAGACTAAGGATAGCATTTAAAGGCCTCAAATAAGCAACATGTAATCAAGAAGTGGTAAAGAAAGTATTATATAGGTAGCAATGTTTTTAAGAATACGAGTTATCAAGTAGTGTAACATATAAACTATCATGTATTGTATCATGTGAAGTAACACTTAGAATAACATGTAAGAAGATTACACAAGTAGTGAACATGTAACACGTAGCAATGTGGCAAAAATCATATAACATAGAGCATGGCATTTGATGGATGTCCGAAGGTTATATATAGTCTAGGTCAAAGTGTCTAATAACCTAATTCCCAATACCAAGGCTCTGATACCAATCTGTCACACCCCAACCGACGGCGAAAACGTCGGGGCGGGACATGTAGACTATTCATAAGCTCATGGTTTGCTAAAGTTGTAATAATTAGACAGTAAATTTCATTTCATAACTCAAGTAATCATTTACATCATTTACAAGAATTTACGAATACATGAATCTCCGTATTAAAATTTAAGACTAGGTCCTCAACCCTAAGTGAAGTAGCTTGAATCATAACTCAAACAACTGTACCTGAAACATGATAAAATGAGAGGGTCAACTATAAATAGTTGGTGAGCATACATAGGTTTTGACACCACAAGTAAAGTTCAAGTGTTTTGTGTACAATTCATATGATGCATGGTTTATAAAGCATTTATGGAGAATCTAAGTTAAGCTAGTTGCACAAATGAAACTTTGTAATTGAAGGGCATAACAACACATGTTATCCTAATGTAGGGCATAACAACACATGTTATCCTAATGTAGGGCATTACAACACATGTTATCCTGATGTAAATGTAGGGCATAACAACGCATGTTATCCTGATGTAATGTAGGGCATAACAACAAATGTTATCCTGATGTAATGTGTTAATGATTGCACAAGTGTAATATGTATATGTAGCCTTAACAATTAGCATTCAAGCATAAAGCATAAATAAACACATATGATCACATTGTAGAATTGTACATGAGTAATTGCAAATAGAGTTTGAATGTAATCATGTTTCACCCCAAATATGTAAATGAGAAAAAGGGGCTATGTAAACTCACCTTGCAAGTTTAGAGGGTTGAACTTGAACTTGTAGTAACTTGGATTCAATGCCTTAAGGATTGCCTAAGTTAAGTTTGTTACGTTAGAAACACGTTATGGATAGTCAAGGGGTTGACAGTGTAATTAGTTGAAAGTGGTTGTTGTACACTAGAGTGGTTATCATTCCAGAGTAGTACCTCCAACAGAAAAGTTCCCAGGAAAGAGTTGGCCGGATCAGAACCCCGTCTTTTCCTAGCCAGAACTTTAATGTTTGTCAGATAACTACATACTGGTTTGAAAGTTACTCTATTTGCATACTTAACCAAGTTTAGGGTGAGTTTGGTAAGCTTGGAAAGTATAAGGGCTAAAGTGAAAATATGAGTTTAGTAAAGATAGAAATAAATTTAATTGAATATTAAAGGGTTTTAAAAATAAGGAGTTTTGGCAAAAACATGATTTTTTTGAAATTGAAAGGAATATAAAGATCAAAACCAAGTTTGTAATTAAAATAAGGTTTTTGATCTTGGATAGATCTATGATTATAACATAAACATGTTAGGGATCATAGATCTAGCTAGTTATGATGCTTAGAATGAAAGGATTTAAACTAGAATCTTCCAAAAGATGAGAAGAACAACCTTTAGTTGCTAGAGAGCCCTAGAGGATTGTTGAGGTGTGAAAATGAATGAGGTTTAAGGCTCTATTTATAGGTGAGACTAAGGGACTTATTCGCAAAAATCAATTTGTTGATAAGGACTAGGATTGCAAAAGGTGAAGAATAGTATTTAATGCTCATTAATGTTATGTTTGACTCCATAATTCATATTTAAAATTGTTTTTATAAAGTTTATAAAATCTTAAATATGTTACTTGTTTAATTACAAATGTTTATAAAAAAAATGTCTTCCATTTTTATAAAGACTACAATTTGTGTAAATGGTTTACTAAAATAGATATATGTTTACATATTTATTTAAAATTAAATACATACATTTAGAAAATGTAAACTCTTGATTAATGCTCATAAATTTTAAAACTTATAATTTGTATAGATGATTAATTTAATAACATCAAATACATATATCATATATACATATTTATAATTAGATTCCTATATCTATATAGAACAATATGTAAAAACGTGATTAAAGATGTATAAGTCCTATATCAAAAGTTGTATAATTGATTTATTTGATATAATCATATATAAATATATATATATGAATGTACATACATATGTTATATATATAATAGGAGGGTAATATTTAAATGTAAGATCAAAAATCTAAATTGATAGATGTTAAAATAATAATTAAAGTGACATATTGTTTTGAACAAGTATGGGGTTCATTAGGAGTGTCGTTACTGTATAAAGTAAAATAATGTAGTATTAGAAAAATCTTGGACGTTACAGTATCCCCAAGTTGATGGAATTTCGTCCCGAAATTCAATTGTTTGGAGACTACTGAATCAGGAAGGAGGTGAGCTTGGATTGTCGGTTTGAGGAGTATAGCTGATGTCAAGGTTCAAGTCTGGTCATCGTGTCAGGCATAGATGGTGGTAGTGGGTTTAGTTTGAATGAAATTAAGGGGAAAACTGTTGAAGAATATTTTGGATTCTACAGATGGAGTGTATTACTTAAAATGGAATTGATGGGAACTAGATGATCAAGGTTTGTTGAGATGTAATCGAATATGTTCAAGGATTATCAGTGTATAAAGGATTTCACAAACATTGGCCCCGTCAAACAACATAAAACTTTACGTGGCAAGAATAACGCTACTTCTGATTTTATGACACGAACACTTATATATAGGAAGTACCAGCGGCGTATCCACCATGTCCTTAACATATCCCATTAGTTTTTGTTACTATGTACAACGATAGGTTTCATGTCATAACACACGACAGATTTCACTATGTCTTCCATGCGCTGATCTTTATAATTACGTGTGCACCCATAATTATCCAAATCGTCGCTGGTCCACATAGTTTATCCCATTGTGTGTTGGGTCCAGGGGGTAACACAAAAACACTTAATCCATAACTATTGCTTTCACGTATGTGTTGCTAACGAATAACTATGTCCATAGATGCTTGAGTCAATCAAATACTAAAGATTAATAACGTGGCATAATTTAGGATCCCATAGCATTCCTCGTGTTTGAACAAGAATACGTCAAACACCGAGTAGCTTTCATGGATAAGGTGAATAATCATGCCTTGTGTATGATGGACTTAATCAATTGTCACAATGTAAACAATCTAGTTATGTGTATAATGTAAGCACTCAAGTTCATGTATGATCTAGTGTCATGTACATTGTACCCAGTGTCTTTGTGGAAATCACAGTACCGTTTGGGATCTTGCACGGATTTTGAGTTGAGAGGTCGCAGGGGTTCTAATGTTATTTTTTCTGTTAAAAGAACTTCCCGGGGGCTTTTGACCAACTTGTTAATCCACGCAACTCCCCTGCTCTCCGGATTATCCTTGAACCTTGTGGAGGTATTGACAGATCTGACAGGTTCCGGGCGGGTGTATGGGAGAGGCCTCGTCCATGTACTAGGTCCTCGAAAATGTTGAGTCTGTCTGGAGGATTGTGGCTGTTTTCCCGTTCAATCACTTCGCCGATCCTTTTTATCATACTCATGAGTGCTCCGGACGGATCTTTCTGCTCGGACGAAGGCACTAGCAGCGGTCATCAGTTCTTCCATAGTTTTTGGTAAACCGTCCCGGCCATGGAGCCTACGGATGAGCTCATCATGTCGGATGCCTTGAATGAAACCTGTGATCATTAAATCCTCCCCTGCCCCGGCTATTTGCAAACTTTCTTTGTTATACCGGGTAATGAAATCTTCAACCGATTCCCCGTCTCGTCTCCGGATGTGAAGTATTTCTGTCTTGTCTTTCGTGTGTCTTTTTGCTGACTAAATTGTTGCATGAACTTTTCCAAGAATTCATCAAAACTGTCGATCCGGCCTACAGGTAAACTATCGTACTAGAGGCGAGCTGTCCCGACCAAGGTTTGAACAAACACATGACACCATTCATGCAAGGCCCATCTCTCTACCCCGCCAGCACTAATAAAAACATTGATGTGATCGTCCGGATCTGTGGTACCATCATATTTCCCAACTGTGGATGGCATTTTTAACTTACGAAGTATTTCTGCTTGAGCTATTCGGGGTGTGAACTTAGATTATGCTAACAAAGCTATTGGTCGGTACGGGCGATTGATGTCCATTGGAGGAGTATTTCCGGGTACAGGTATGAGTGCAGGAGGAGGTCCTTGCGTGTTGTACGGATGGGTGAGAGGAGCGGATTGCCCTCCGGGTAGAGATCCGGTAGTGCTTGCAGATGTAAATCCCCCTGGTGTGGCATAAGCGGTTTCCTCAAAAGTTAAACGGTTCCGGAGTTCTGCCAGACGTATTTCTTTCCAAAATTGCTCGTCCATTCGGGCCCGGCGTTGTTGTTCCATCCACCATTCGTTACCTGCGAGTAATGGCATGGTGTAAGGGAGGGATCCGGGAACAAGCGGGGTATTAGAGACGGGAAAGGGAGGTAGTCCAGCAGTGGTTGTAATGAGTTGCGGCAGATTATAAATGGGTATACCAGATGTGGTGATATGTGAGAAACTGGGAGGTATTGCAGGTTGCGGGAGGTCCCGGGTAATTTGGGTGGGAAGGGTAGTTGGGATTAGAGGCGGTATGGGGGATGATAAGACCGCCTGTGAAGGCAACGAGGCAGGTATATTAGTATGTAAAGTGTGAGGATGAGATGCTGCTGCTGCTGGCAACACATCTGCTGGATGGTTTTGAGCTTGTGCCAGACGCTCCTTTAGCAAAGAAATCATAGGAATACCAGCTTGAGATTGTGAATCTCCTGTTGGTGCCCCTGTGTTTGTAATGTGATTTCTCTCCTCATCGGATTCATAATCTGATTGTATGTTATCCATTGCAAGCAAAGATTGAATTCAGGATACCGTTGTAGCTATTGTTCGACCGGGATGGCGCCAATGAAGAGATGTAAAAACTCCACTTTGATAATAATTCCCGAATTCAATCAAGTACCAGCCTTGGATACCTTTCATCTATGAGATCACCTTCTATTTATAGGATTTTTACATTCTCTTTCCTCTAACCGTATGATAGTGACAACCCCTTTCTTATTGGTTCTCTCTTCTCGTGGGCCCTCGTGGTGGTTAAGAAGTTAGATTTCTTTCTTTTAGGCCCCTTATGTATGATCCTTTCATCATACGTCGTCAGTAAGAAGGCATAACAATTTGTGTTAGGTGTCTTAAAAATTTAGGTAAATTACAATGATATCCTTTTAATATGTTTTATATAGTAGTATAGATAAGAATCGAAAACATTTACTTGCGAGACTAATAACAATTTAGATTGTATTCAAATGAAACAATCCTATATAAATTAATTTCCATTAACATAACAGAAGTGTTAATTTAAACTGGTTAGCATGTTGCCCAGAAGAAGGTACCAAGCAAGAAATTTTGATCTTTTGATCAAACAGAAATAGCAAGAAACCAGTTATCCGATCAGAAGCAAGTTAGCAAGTTGAAACAAGTTTAAGAAAGTTAGCAAAAAAAAAACCAACAAGTAGGTTGGCTAGAATCCCAAGATGGGTAAGAAAAACAAAACAACAAAGTAAGGAGTCATGACGAAAGATAAAAAGCAAGAAAACATATTAAGCCGTTCAAAACCAATTCATAAGCAAGGAAATGTTTCACTTTAATGTCCTAAGTTGACTAAAACAAATTACACCACTTGGGCATTGATGATGGAAACAATATTGAAAGCATATGGTCTTTGGGAAATAATTGATGCTAAAGAAGGAATAGAAGCAACAATAGATGAGAAGAAAGAAAATACAACAAAAGCAATAATCTTCCAAACTTTGCCACAAGATGTGTTAATGCAAGTTGCACAATACTGGACTGCAAAAGAAGTGTGGGACTCGATTAAAGCTCTAAATCTTGGGGCAGATCTAGTTTAAAAAGCACGTCTACACACCTTGAGAAGTGAATTAGAGATTTTAAAGATTAAACCAAACGAATTAGTAAGTGATTTTGTGGGAACATTGGTAGCATAAGAACTAAGTCTAAAAGCTTGGTAGTACTCTAAATGATAAGACAATTGTTTGGAAGATGCTTAATTCAATCCCAAAGTAATTTCTACCGATCATTGCAACTATTAAACATTATCAAGAGGTTGACACGATGTCATTTGAAGAAGTAGTGGGTAGAATAATAACATTTGAAGAACGCCTCAAAAGTCAAGATGAACCGGAGGAAACTTATCAAAATAAACTTTTGATGGCAAGTTCAAGCAATAAAGGCCATGGTAGTGGATGTGGAAGGAACTTAAACAAAGGTGAAAGTGGATGTGAAAAAGGTATGGTTCAAGGAAATAAAGATAAAAGCAAGTTTATGTGTTATAAATATGATGAGTTTGGTCATTTTGCCAACAAAAGCACCAATTGGAAGGATAAAGAGAAAGACACGGGGCAAGAATATCATATCATCTATGAAGAAGATCCAATGCTATTGTAAATGCAAATCAAGAAAGTTGAATTATTAGTTTGAGTAAGTTATGTATATATTAGAAAGTATATTTAGAGTCTTTATTATTTGTAGAAAGTTAAGAGGTCAGTATGTAATTGTGTCAGGTTAAACGGTTGTGTCGTATCCTAAACGACGAGTCAGTCAGTAGTAGGGTTAAAAGAATCCTTCAACGCATATCCATGTGTCTGTATTAAACAAATTCAAAAAATCAAGCAAGTTTATCAAATCTTCTGTGTGTTGTTCTTTCAAATTTGTGTCTGATTTACCAACAGAGATGAGCTAAAAAGGTTGAGGCGTTAATCTCTTTTATTACGAGTTCAGATTCATTCTTTGTTTGAGTAAATCATTTCTATATTATTTTGTTTGTTCTTGATATAACAAGAAGATTCTATGTTTGTTGACATATAATATCATTAACAAAGTGTTTAAAAGAAATTAGAGAAGGAACCCTAATCAGTGACAATGACAAAATATACAGATTTATCAAATCTTTGTTAGACAAGTTTGTAACGACATTTAGGCTTCCCTAACAGTAAACAACGAACCCTATATATGCATCCACCACCAAAACGTTAGCCATCCATGGTCCTAAAGGTTGGCACGTAACGAAAAAGATAGCCAGTCGACAACATAACTTTAATCTAGCCTTGCATAAATGGTGGATTAGAAACATTTGAAGCCGGGGCATATAGAGAGAATAACCAATAGTGCCAAGGCAATCACGATGGCAAACACTATTAGTTTCACCTTCATATTCTGAACCCACATTTTTCTCTTCATCTTAGTTCCTTGTTTCTTGAAATCTTGTGCCTGAAATATGATATAAAATTAAATAATCGATTTAATTAGTGGTATTAAACTAGCCCAAAAGCATGTTTTTTGGCTCGAAAATGTGGTTAAACATTAATGTTGTTTTAGATAGACCTGATTGCGAAGGTTGTCGGTTTTATCAACTAGTAGTTCAATCTTCTCTCCACGGTCAAGAACCTGAACACAAAAAATATTATTCGAATATGATATGATGCAGACTGATGTAAACTTCATGAAATTCAGAGTTTATACGAAAGTAATATGCACAAAAATGACAAATTGAATATGAAGCTGATCCAAGAGTTAACACAATGGTGCTTGAACTAACTAGACAGAGAAAAGCACACGAGTTAGAAAAAGGCCGAAATTAATTACAAAAGGGCATAACTCTAGCTATGTTTGGAGTTATGGGTCCCATAAGTAATGGATGTAAACGTCTCAATGGACCGGATCATATGGTTTGCCCCATCTAGGGGTGTTAAAAATTGGATATCCAAAAAATTCATATAGTTGATTTCAGTATCCGAATCCATATTCGAAATTTCGGATATCTGAGATTTAAGATACGGATTTGGATAGTGAAACAGTTATCTATTTGCTAGAATTTCGGGAGTATAATCAAATATGCAAAGAAATTGAAGTGCGAAACATACTGACGGGATTTAGAAACACATATTTTCATCAAGTTTCAAGTTTAGACGAAATGAAGATCGTCTGGGGCATACTTATGCTTATTGGGTCCAAAATTGAGGCATTCAAGATTGAACATAAACAAAGTTGGTTTAATAGTAAATACCTAATAGTAATAAGTAATTAAGTATAAGTGCATAATTAATAAATATATTTTATAAACAACATTAAAGAAAAATTTTGGATATTCGGATATCCGTTTTTTTAAATTACCACCCGAATCAAAATTAAGGGTTTTTCATTCGGATGTTCAGATTCAGATCTTTTTAAACACCCCTAGCCCCAACTGTGATCATGGAATTCTATCATCTGGAGCCACGATTACCTCGATTTCAAACTCTGGTTTTTTCTCCAATTTTAATTGCTTGGATTTATTTCCCTTTTGATTGTAAAAATGTGTGAAATTTGATTTGAGTAATTTACACGTTTATTTTGTTAGTTAATCTGATTATTAACAATTTCAGTTTTTTAAAATTTGGCTTTTTATAGTAAAATTGAGTTTGATACATTAGTCTAGCCTCAATACTATATCGAATTTCTTTAAAAAATTTCTTTTATATATTTGTGATTTCACTCTATCATCCCAAAGTTACCTTCTCAATATTTTCCATCATGACTCCCTTGACTTCAGAAACTTGAGCCTTGACCTTAGCAATCTTGCTAATTTCTTCAGGATGAGAAACACAATAGCGCATATGTTCTTTCATTTTGGATCTGAAAATCACAAACAAAAGTGTTAAAAACATTCATAAAAAGAATATATAAATATCTATAATTCATTCTAAGCCGATCATGCATACGTACCCAAACTCTTTGTTCAAGCTCTTGGCACCAGCAGTTTTGGCTTTGCCTGCCCCATATTTGTGAAAAAAATCATCCTTAATCCGCTCCAAGAAGGCGATTGGAAGTTCCCTCCCAGCCGATTCAATAGCAACAACGCAGTACGCTGCAATGGCGAATGGAAGCCTAATTAAACTATACATCATATGCCAATGCACAAAAGAATTACTTGTTAGAAATGATTAACCAATGCCATTTCTTTCTCCAACTGAATCGTATAATCCGGCTTTATGAAAAAACTTGCTGTGTAACCAGGGTCGGCTAAACTTTTTTTATGGGGCCAAAGCAAATTATAGAATTCAGGCCTTTTTCATAAAAAAATACATTCTTTTCTTAGAGTAATAACAAATATGAATATGATGATACATTTTTTTTGTATACATAATTTCTTAAAGTTATACAATCACATTATTAAAGTTGGAGTGACTCAAGAACCGGTTTACAGCATAACAAGAAACTATTATCTTTACTAATATTTTTGTAATAGTATTCAGATAATAATTAATAAATAATAATATAATAATATTATAAATATATAAATAATAAGAACAATAAATTTAAATAAAAAATTAAATTTTTAGAAAAAGTGGTTTTTTTGGAATATTGAATAATAAAAAATAAATTTTAAATCGTTTTAGTCTGAATTTTGAGACGATTCTTCTATTTGGTATATTGTTGGAAAATGATCGTTAAATTTAGGATTTTTTTCCGTCATAACTTCTGACAATTTATTTGGTCAGAGTTTCGGCTGCGTCTCATAGGAAAACACCATTTCGCACATTAGATGCCGTATAAAGTATAAACTTAATAAAATCTTCTCATTACCAAACATATGATCACATCATCTTGCAAGAACGAATATATAGCACTTTCATTGTTCCCCCATTATGCATTTCATGCTTATAGATTCATATTGCAATCAGGAAACCAAAAATTCATAAAAACGAATAATCTAAATCATCCTCGTCTCACAATCATTCTCATAATACAAACAATAACCTAAGTCAATGTGAGACTAGCTCACTTGGTAGAGCCTCATGCCTCTTAGATGGGAGGTTCTGGGTTCAAATCCAGGCATACGGTGAAATATTTGGTGTAATTTAGGAGTTAGATGGGAGGTTCTGGGTTCAAATCCAGGCATACGGTGAAATATATGGTGTAATTTAGGAGTATGATAGATCTGCGTTTCAAAAAAAAAAAAACAAACAATAACCTAACCTATAAATTTCATTCAAACCAACATGTTATAAAATCCAAACAACAACAAAAATGAAACATAGATCTAAACAACTATTGATCGAACTCACTGTATCCTTGGTCGACGAGGTAATTGAAAGTGTGGCCATCACAATTATACGTAAAGCGGTTGGTGGTGGTAGGGAGTTTCTGAAGACATTGAACGGCAATGCTTGGAAAATTCCCGGAGAACTCCGTGTACTCGGCGAGGACCACTTTGCCTCTAGCGACGAAACTATAGATAAGGGATTCTTGTTTAGGCATTTTCTTATCATCTAAATTCAATCAAGTGGAACCGGAGAGAAAATGCCGAGGATGAGTCTCCGGGATAGTGATCTGAAAACGATGATTCAAATTAGAAGAGAATGTGTGGATGGACGAGAAACATTTTGTGAGAGTGGGAGGAAATGCAGGAAAATCGTTTATTTCCGAATAAATAGAAACATTTTACCTATTTATCGTTACAATTTTATGAACTTTTTTGTAATAAGTGTATAAATTGTCTTCGCATATGATGAATAAGAAAAAAACTCTGAAATTTTAAAAAATTCTTTATCACACATTGATGAAGGAAAAAAAGGTTTTTGATCCTAAATCGACAATGGTTGTTGAAATTGTCGATGGTGTTGGAAGCAGGATGGGTGAGGGTACAGACATACAGTATTCATTTTTATTTGAGCAAATTATAAATTATGTCATTTAAATATTACCTAAATTTCAGAATAGTCATTTTTATAGATAAAAAGATTAAAATACCCTCATGTGAGGAGCACATAACTGGATTTAATGTCTAAATTTAATGCCCGTTAGTCTAATGCACGTGACGTGCAAGGTTTTTTAAACATAAATGATATTTTCTGTGATTTCCTTAGTTAAAGAACGTATTATGAAATTTAGATAATATTTAAAGAATGTAATTTGTAATTTGCTTTAAAAAAATGTTTGAAAACCCGATTGAGCAAATTGATCTTGCCTCCTGAACTTACTTTCATCCCCAAAACAATCATTTGGTTTCTAGAAGAAATAGCTGGAATCGATGGTTAATCTGAGAAGATATTGAATCTAAAGGATCTTTTTAGCAGATTGGAATAAGAGGTTATGAGAATCAACTCGTTTAAACGCGAGCTTCCTCTCTGCATGATTCTCATGAATGATGGTTTGTTCGTTTTACTTTTTTGAGTAGTTTTGTAGCCTGATTAGGTAATGATGGTTCAGAGTTTTGATGATATTTGAAGAACTGAAATAATTTTGTTATGGTTTTTAAGATGCGTACCAAGTATTTGACGAAATGTTTGAATGATGTAATTTGTTGGTTTGTTTCAGCAATTGTTGTTTTGAAAGAGGATTTAATGGTGTTTAAGAAATTGACGAATGAACAAATGCTTGAAGAATTCATACCACTAAAGGCACCGAAGAAAAGTTGTGATGAAGATTGAAAAGTTGAAACCGATCACGATGGTGGTTTTCTTGCACACAAAACAGTAAATTATTAAAACATTAAAAAACAAATCTAAATTGTTTAAAATTTTAAGTAATTGTTTTAAATTTTGTTTTTCTTACTCACATACACATATGCGTAGGTTACGCACATAAAAATCATCAAACTAAATTTATCATATATGTTTGAATTAATTACACGGATGGTCCATGTGGTTTACCCAGATTTCACTTTTGGCTCCTGGGAATGGGAAATTACAGGTTTGGACTAATAGTTTGCACGTTTGTAACATAAATGACCCATGAAGTGGATGTCAGTTAAGTTTTTCAGTTAAATACATATGAAATTACTAAAATACCCTTTACATAACAAAATAATAAAAACAAAAAAGAATTAACTTATTAAAAAGTGGGACCCACTAAAATACAGGTATGTCATGTATCTCACCCTCCATCGCCACCACCAGTTCCGCCATGCCGACCATCCTCCACCCTGCGCCTATTTGCCGTCCGTACTGCCACCCAAATCCTCCAACAAAACCGATTAACTTATTCATCTTCAACCACCTCCTTTTCACTGGACTCCGTTTCTAACCGGAGCAACTCCGATTCCATCTTAGGGACTAAAACCCCCTTTGCATTGTCATCACGACTGCCTCCTTCCATCGCTAACCACACCTGCTTCTTCGCACTGCGGAGGGTCCTGTCGGCTTTTCCTCCGCCTCCGGCTGGTGTGTTGTATCAGATGCTTGAGGCGTATCAATCCCAGCATAGCCTCTAATGATTTGATTCTAGGAGGTGGTGCTAGGGTTCTTAATTTGTGCGAAAGTTTGGTGGGCTTGATAAAGATGACCTGCAGATACATACGATTGAAGGAGCTTAACGATGATGAAATTCTTTTGGGTGAAGTCGTTTATGATAATTTAGGTGTGGATTTGAGAGGTTATTGTGATGGTGTTGACGTTTTGGAAGAGATTGAAGAGGAATTGTTGTAGAGATCTAAGTGTTGTAGGGTGTTTTGGGGTGATGGCAAGACGAGCTTCTTGAACCAACATACGGTAACTCACAATTTGAAATTTTGATGTAGTCTCCACCATCGCCGCCGCCTCCTCCTCCTCCTCCTCCTGATGTTGTCTCCACCACCACCTCCTGATGTGGCCTTCACTAACACCGTCACCTGATGTGGTCTCCGCCGTCGCCTGATGTGGTCTCCACCACCACCGCCTTATGTCGTGGTTCACCTAGTTGAAGGTGGTGTTAGAGCTGGTTCTAGTTTCCTGGTAAGAAGAAGAAGAATGGTCACCTGGTTATTGTGGGAAAGGATATGTATTTGGGTTTTAACACAAATAGTTCCTATGGTTATTAATTTTTGTTTTTAAAAGAAATGGCACTTTAGTCATTTCATAAAAACTTAACTGAGTTTTTGACATCTGTTAGTGACAGGGGCCATTTATGTTACAAACGTGCAAACTATTGGTCAAAACCTGTAATTTCCCATTCTCAAGGGTCAAAAGTGAAATCTGAGTAAACCACAGGGGCCATCCGTGTAATTAATTCTGTATGTTTTAATTTGGTACCATTACCTACAAACGAGTAACTCGTATAAATACACGAACAATCAAACTAATTTTATATTATTTTTTGTTTTTAATATGGAAAAAATGAAGGATTTGTTTTTATTCCTTTTTAATACATGGGTTACGAAAATTGATAAGGAACACATATTTTGGTCATTTGTAAGAAAAAAATGGAAATCATCTTTCAAAAATATAATTTACCTTAATTAGTTCACGTTAACTTAAGGGTTGTGTTGGGGACACCGCTGAGTTTTTTTTCACACCTGATCTAGCCCTCACATATAGGTCTACAAGTAACGGTTGTGACCCAAACCGTCACGTATTGGCCTAAACGTGACGGTATGTCTCTTGTGAGTCCGAGAATAAAAAGGACACTGATGATACGAGGTTGTGCAGTCTGCAAAAAGGGAACCCTACCCGTCACGTATAGGCCAATACGTGACGGTTCAGTACGGGTTGTTTTGATATAAAGTTAACGCTGACAGTGTTGTCGGGCACCTAACCTAACCGTCATGGTTGGACCTATACGTGACGGTTAGATATGCAGATTCAGCATATATTAACACAACTCTCACCACTCACTCTCATAACACTAAACCCACCATCCTACACAAACTCGACACTACCATCTTCACCATAATTAAAAAGAACAGAAAGTATAGACGAAAGTGTGTGTTTGAGTTCTTGGTTATGGTTATTTGATGTTGGGACACCGCTGTTTTTTTTGTTTCACGCTTGACACTGATGTCGAGTTCGGGAGATCCTTATTAGAAGTCGAAGCTTCCAGATTTGAATGAGGAGCCAACCTTCAAATATCTGAATCAGGTTTAACAAGTCTTTATTTTATTAAGGTTTCTAGTAGGACGAGTAAACTTAGGGGTGTGCAAGTCTTTATTTTACGTCGGGTATCTAACCGGCCATTACGTTTTCAGGAGTATTTCGTATTCGGGAGTCCCCCTTCGTGGGGGGGCGGGGGGACCAATTCGTTGAATACATACGGTCAAGAGTCGTCTCAGCAACAACCATTACCGAATTACAGTCAAGAGGCGTACATGTCACTATTTGGATCGACAGATTACGCTCAAGGGTCGTACCGGCCATAACCAGAACCGGATTACGGACATCTCTCATACCGGTCACAACCAAAACCGGATTACGTACATCTCTCATGCCGGTCACAACCGGAACCGGTCACAACCAGAACCGGATTACGTACATCTCTCATGCCGGTCACAACCAGAACCGGATTACATACATCTCTCCTGCCGATCACAACCAGAACCGGATTACGTACATCTCTCGTACCGGTCACAACCAGAACCGAATTACGGACATCTCTCGTACCGGTCACAACCTAAACCTAAACCTTAAACCGTAAACCTTAAACATTAGTTTAACAAAAAATTTAATTAATTATAAATACGTATTTATGCGCAGATATGTCTAGTTCCGAGGATGAGCAGCAGAGATTTATTATAGGGATTGACGACTACCCACACCTTCAGTTTCAGGAGGGTACGACGGCACACTGGCGGTTTTTGGCTCTTAGAGGGAGGAAGGTGGAGCCCAACACCGTTTTGTCACGGGAGTGGTTTGATGAGGTTGGTGAGCTAGCGAGGGCGACGACGATTATTGGACAGGATAGCCCGTGGGATAGTCTATTTACTATGGGCTGGCCCGCACACCGAGAGCTTACCCTTGAGGTGTACTCTACATTTGTGTTCTGGCCGCGTGAGCCGGGATTGCCAGAGCCGGACGATACTGATATTGAGGAGGGACGGGTGGACACGGAGGTTACTTTCCGCATGTTCGGGGTTATGCATCGTATGTCCCTTAGACGGTTTGCTGTTGTCAGCAACATCTATACCGAGGAGGAGACTCGAGATCCGATCTACACCACACCTATCTATATGGGGGCAGATGACACACACCGGGTCTGGTGGCCTGCGATTGGTGACCATGCGTTTGGGGCCGATAGCAGGGTCTCTCACATACGAGACCCTCTTTATCGTTACATGCACCGATTGATCTCCACATCCATCACTGGACGTGGCAAGGGCACTGATAGGGTCACCGCCATAGACCTCTTCTATCTTCGATGTCTGCTCACACACACACCCTGCCACCTCGCTCGTGGTCTGGCGGATTACTTTGCCGGTTACTATCTAAGGCAGTCACGAGGGGCGTTGGTCGACGGCAACAATGTGTCGCTAATCGCCAGAGGCCTTGGATACGCTCATATGATGGCAGAGCTACCTATGGCTGCGGTTTCCCCACGAGTGGCGGGCTGAGCGACGACGACCGCGATGAGGATCTAGGTGCCCGAGCCGTTGGTGGACCCCAACCCACTGGTGCGTACGAGGTCCAGCTTGAGGAGGTGGCCGGTGGAGGGGATGTGCCGGTTTAGCTAGCGGTCGAGCCGGAGGCTGAGCCGGTGCCGCCGCAGCATCCTCCGCACGTGTACCATGCCGTGCGGTTGCCTGATGCCACACTGGATATGATTCGGGATACTCAGGCCCGGGTCACGCGCACCATGGAGATGCTGGAGTGGCTCATCGACCACACGGTCGCGGAGTATCGGGCCGCCGGTAGGCCATTTTTGAGACCACCACCCCGACAGTTGGGCCACGACGGTGCTAGCATGTCCGGTGAGGGTGGGTCCGATGCGAAGGGTGATGACGAGATGGAGGGGTAGATATATTGTTTAGATAGAGTTGTACTTTTGTTTTTATATGTACAAACTCGTTGTATATGATGTTTATATATGTGATTTTATTTACGAGTAACATGGTTTTGTTGTGTTTGTTTGGTTGTTTGTAATGGTTGTATATGATGTTTATTATATATGTGATTTTATTTACGAGTAGTTTAACACGCGAAAAAAACCCTTAGTTTTACATCTCAAACTGAAAATCAAAACAAAAACTAGTTTTATAATAAAAAAGACGTGACCGGATTTTAAAAACTATAACTACCGATTTTTACAAACTCTTAACGTGATAAAAACAAAAAAACCAAAAGATAAATCATTATTCACTTTTTATATCTCAAACCGATAATCGAGGTGACCGGATTTTAAAAACTATAACTACCGATTTTTACAAACTCTTAATGTGATAAAAACAAAAAACTAAATTAAAAAAAAAATAAGTAAGGGGTGACGGATTGCCTTATATGTGACATATACACCACCAAAACCTTAAAACCCAACTCAACCCTAAAAAAAAACCACCAACACATCCCGACATTCTCTGGCGCGCTGATTCCAAAGTCTGGTGGTAAGGGTGACGGATTGCCCTATACGTGACATTTGGTGCCCTAAACGCCATATTTAGCCCTATACGCGACGGTTAGAACAGATGTAGTTAAAAAATTAGACCGTGTCTATAAAATTTCCCTAACTCAATTGCCTTCTTCTTTCTTAAACAACCAAATGACTTAACATGAGGGTTTTGTCAATTACCCTCTTATTTAAATTTCATGAGGATGAATAGTAGGACCAGTGTTTATTTAAATTTCATGAGGATAAATAGTAGTACCAGTGATTTACAGGTTTATTTGCGTTGTTTCCTTGAAACACCTCAAAGGATTCAAATATAAATAAATTTTAAAAATGATATTATTAATTACATCTATATTGATATTTATTTTTCATTTTTAAGTAAAAAGAAACTAGAACAGAAACCATTTCGCTATATAGAGTTGAGTCAAATGTATTTGAAGAGCCGATAATATATATCTCATACACTTGAGGAAAATGGACCACTCTCATAACATGATGATTTAATCTTCAACACCATAAGGAATATTTTTGACCTAAACACGAGATTAAGGACAACCAGTGAAGTCACCGCAATTTTTAGGGTCGGGTTTGTCTCCAAAACCGCAAGCCTTTCCAATAGCGTCTAGACGAGGCATAATAAGATACTTGCAATACTTCGGGTCCTTTAATAACTCACAATAACAGTAAACATTTAGTCTGAGATTTTGGCAACATTGTGAATCGTAGGCCGGTAGTGGTGCACCATCGGGGAAATAAGGAACACATGCGTCTAGCAAGCTCGAATCGCAGTTGAATGCCATACCCAACTGCACTTCCTTCATAAGAATTGTTGCAGCTATCAACATCAATACCCTGAAAACATGGCATTTCTTCATTTGGAAAGAAAATAAAAAAGATATGAGAATGAAATGGATGAGGCTAATTGCAATGGTATGGCATGGAACAAGTGTTGATACTCTATTTATAAACTATAAAAGTTACAAGTAGTGAATATCTTGACCAATAATTTTTAGATCAAATATGAAAAGAAAATTTTGATACAAAATAAAAATAGAAAGTTAATAAAGTTAATATCTTTATAATGAGTGAATATCGGGACCGTTAAATTCTTTATCAAATGTGAATAAAATATTTGTATTGATCAAAAAAGAAAGTTAATATAAATATGATATAAAATGATGGTACTTTGTAATATAATCGGTGAACGTTTTACGGGTTGTGACGTTGACATTGACGTGGTTAAACATGTAAATAAAAATGTATGAATGTGTAGCGGATTGATTATGATTATAAACATGAAAATTAAATACCAAGTGACAATGGTAAATCCGGAAATCAATAAAAAGTCATGTCGTAATAAAAATGAGCGTTAACAAACACTAAAGTGTAATAAAAAAATGTAAAAATAAATTATATATGATTCAACTCAGTTTTGAACAAAATTAAAGTAACGTCGTCGTAAAAATAACCGTTAAGAAAAACGAAAGCGTATTAAAAAAACTTAAAATATATTATATTTGACCCGGTTTAGCTTTGAATAAAATATACGTCGAAACGCCTATAAAAATAATTGTTGTCACAATGGTTTATAAATTAAATTTGATGTTTTTTTTAAATCAACAATGTATTATCTGACAATATGATTAGACAAAATCATTAAGTAATACAAATAGAATGGTCGTGAACAATAAGGTACAAGGTTTCAAAGCAACAAAGTACAAGTAGACGTGGTACAAAGCCCCCCTTTTCCTATTTTCTCACTTTTTTTATTATAACTTCTTGTAAAAAAAAATTATTATTACTTCTTGTTATTTTTTTATTAAATTTTTTTATTATAACTTCTAATATAACTTCTTGTAATTGTTTTTTTGTTATTGTAACAAAATCTTAAATCTATACTATATAATAAAGGAAAATCATTGGGGACACGTGTCACTCCCTGGTTACTTATCATTTTTATTTTCTTGCATCTCTCCTATTAAATATTAATTTTTCTGTTTCTCTCTTCTATTAAATAATAATCTCAAATAATAATATTTATATTAATAAATAAAATTCTATGGACACGTGTAATTTTTTGGTTCATTTGTTTCATTTTTTTCACGCATTTCTCTCTCATATTGAATAATGATATTAAAAAAAATTATTTTTAGATTTTTAATATAAATCTTATTACGGATACTTATTATTTAGTTATAAATAGCTCAACCGATATAATATACCGGTTTATTCAACCCGTGTATTATACGGGTTTTAAAAATATAAAATTTTTATTACTAATTATATAACATTTTATTTATTCAACCCGTGTAATACACGAGATTTTAACCTAGTGTTCTAATAAAACAAAATTTAATAGGAAAAAAAATACAAATAAATAAATATTTAGAGTTTTGGAGCTGGCTTGTGGATCTCGTAGTGATGCAGTCACGCCCACCCTTCTTGATTAAAAAGATAGAGGTTTGACCTGGATAAACATTGGAATTATGTTTTAAAAAAGGGAAAATTATTAAAATAACATTTGACCGGTTGACTTTTTAAAAATAGATATGCATTTTTAGCCGTCTAAAACATGGTCATCAAGACCAATAGCCGGCTAAAAATTCCGTGCGTGTAAGGAATCTGTCAGATGCAACACCAATCAAAATTCGACACGTGGCATCACAGAAATTTTAGGTGACTATAGACGTCTATTTATACGGCTTATCCGACGTTTTTTTTTTCTAGGATGGCTTGATTTTAGCCGGCTGTTTGACTTTTCTTAACCAACTATTTGAATGTACATAGCTGGCTATTTGAATATTCATAGCCGGCTATTTGTCTTAAAATAAACACAACAATTATATAATAAGTAGTAAATACAATATAAGTTTAATATCTTAAAATAAACATAACAATCATATAAAAAGTAGTGATCAAGTACAATATTAAACTAATGTCTTACACAACAATTATTTTAAGACAAAAAATCTTATATGATTATAAAAATATATTTACAAGTTCAACAAAAAATACAGACATAAACTAAATAAACTAAACTACTTTGGAGGATTGCGGAGGGACTGCCCAATCGCTTGTGATACGCGGCAATTTTTCGTTGCATCTCCTCCATCATTTCTTTTTTCAACTCTTTTTTATCGTTCCACCTCTTCCTTCATTTATTGTTGCATCAATTGCTGCATCTAAAACGTATATAATATTTAGTAAACCAATTATCAATTCCTACCGATATTACTTGACTAATGAGAGTATGGGTCAATATTGAGGATCCAGATCTAAGGTAGTTTGATCCGTACAAAATAAACATGTTCTTAGGGTGGACGAGCGGGCTTCTCATGGGTTCCCCGGGTTGGCCGAGCTACGCCGTCGCACCGCTTGCGGGTTCCGCACGGGTTGTGTGGCAAAGGTATTAAAGCCCACTGGAACCAGCTAGAAATGAACGTTAGGGAGCCGTTGGGGAGTGGAGAATCTAGCCGTTGGGGTCTTTAAATAAAAAAAAATTTCTCTCTCAAATAAATCTCAAAATGTTTAAGCGCGCTATTTACATCCCGGAATCATCTAATAGTTCGTCGTCGTCGGAATCGAGTAGTCTTGAATTTTTAAACCTCGTTGTTCAAGCAGCCGATGTTGAAGACACTGTAAGATCGACACGCCGACATGTGGAACGTGATCGTGTCCAAGCAGATGAAACTCTAATGGCAGATTACTTTGTTGAGAATCCGAAATTCAAAGAAGAAGTTTTTAGAAATAGATTCCGCATGTCGAAGCCAATATTTTTAAAAATAGTTGGCGACATTAACACAAATTTTGAATACTTTCAAGTTAGTCAAGACGCACGGAAGAAACAAAGTTTCACTCCACTTCAAAAATGCACATCCTCCATAAAATAACTCGCAACAGGTAATATTCCCGATTCATACGACGAATATTTATATATGTCTGCAAGAACCTCTAGGGAATGTCTTGAGTATTTTTGCAATGCTATTGTTATTCTATAGGGTTAGAGGTGCACAAATCGGTTTTTTTAAACCAAACTGGTTTAACCCGACCCGAACCGGTTTGGCCCTAAACCGGTTCGGGTTAACCCGGTTTAGAAGGTGGAAAATGCCTAACCTATCAAACCGGTTAGGGTTGGTTACAAACCGGTTTTAATTAAAAAAATCGAATAAATTCAAATAAATTCGATATTTTAAATAAAAAAATAAAAAAAAATGTATAACAAATATAAAACATAAAGTGCAACGTTTATTAATATTTGGAAAGTTCAGAAATTAAAAAAACATTACAAGATAAAATTATAAAATTGAAAAACATTACAAATGACAATATATATTTTTATTTTTTGGAATATTGATTGATTATTCTTGTGCGTTGTCTTCGGAACCGGAGCTTCGTAGCCTTGCATCTTCAGCTAGTTCTTCATCGGTGA
The DNA here is from genome assembly GCA_023525975.1 of Smallanthus sonchifolius. Lineage (NCBI taxonomy): Eukaryota > Viridiplantae > Streptophyta > Magnoliopsida > Asterales > Asteraceae > Smallanthus > Smallanthus sonchifolius. Next base: position 27,244,932 of record CM042029.1, on the reverse strand, counting down.
CTAGTTCAGATATTCCAAGATCAACCTCGTTGTTGTGTATGATTTCTTCGGCTTGAATTTCGTCTTCGAGAGAAGTTTGGTCTTGTATCATATCCATCGCATCCAAATGGTCCTTCAAGCAAATGCACATTTCCATCGCCAGGGGGTGAGTATAGTCCTTCGTATCGATAAGACCCTGCCACTAAAAGAAAACGCAGATTCCGAAGCTACCGTGGAAGCTTGGACGGTTGGTACATCACGGGCCATGGCGGAAAGAATTGGAAACGAAGCTTCGTTTTTTTCCCACCAAGCCAAAATATAAAACTCCTCAAAAACGGTAGGAGGCATAAACGCTAAAAAGTTTGTGCCAATATACCTTCCGAGTTCGCTACTCGGGGTGGTACCTCGAGCCCGTTTACCAAATTCATTTAACATTTCGTTATATAAATTCAAATTAACATCCCTCGAGCTACCACTTGATGATGTACCCATTGTATCATGTGGAATCGGAGTTGTACCATATTTATGTAAATAAACATAAAATAAATCTTGTAAACATTTGTTAAAATATGTTTTTGTGCCTTGTGCAAAATGGATGTCCCACTATCCAAATTCAAAGCGTAAGTAATTCTATCAATCAACGTTTCAACCCCGAAAACATTTATGGTAGGGTTTAACGCGGCGACACAAGTTATAACAGGAGGCATTTCTTTAAAATATTTTACTAATTTTTCTTTCATCGGTTCTATCATTTTTGTAAAAATAGTGCTTTTATTTTCAAGTTCATACAACTTGTTAGCCATTAAATATATTTGTTTTAGAGTTAATGGACTTGTGGAATAATAAACACCGGATAAAAAGTGGTGGCGGTTTTGAAAATTTCAAGCAATTCGGTTACGTCTTTTAAAATGTCCCAACTCGTAAACGGAAACTTTAGAATTTTACGACGAGGTTTTGAGGCAAACACTACATGAAATATTTCTAAACTTTCTCTTTGTCGTAAAGCGCTATAAAACATATTATAAGTCGAGTTCCATCTTGTCTCGACATCCCAATTCGGATCTAAGCAAAGATTATTCGTTTCACGACAAAATCTAATATAATAATGGTATCCTTTTTTGTTACTAAAAATATCTTTAAGCATTAGTCGAAAAGCATATGTTAAGTTTGAAACCTCTTCAATTGCAAGCCCGACTTGCACCGCCAAGTTAATGATGTGTGCAACACATCGACTATGAAAAAAAACGCCGTTGCAAACCGATTTGTATTATTAGATGCATTATCAAAAGACATTGAAAAAAGTTTATCTTGTAATTTAAATTCGGTTATAACATCGTCTAATATATAAAATAAGTTTTTGCCGGTGTGTGGATATTCAAACAAGTCAAACGCGATTGTACGCTTCATCATTTGCCACGTATTGGGATCAACCCAATGCGCGGTAACGCAAAGGTACGAATCGGGTATACCATGTGGAGCCGACCAAACATCGGTGGTTAAGTTTACACCGGTTTTCAAATTTTCAAATCCCAAAATTAATTCTTTTTTTGCTTTTTTTCACATTTTTATACAATCCCGTCTAAGGGTTGTGCGACTTACTTGATGATAACGTGGTTGGAGTGTCTCTTGAATCATTCTTGTTAAGGGCGAATTGTCAAAGTGGTTGAACGACAATCCTTCTTGGATCACTAACTTCGCCATTCGATCTCGAACAATATTTAGATCAAAGTTTCAAATTCCTCCTTCGGGTGTCATCGAGGCTTGACCTTCACTTGGATTTCTCTTCAAGGACGGACAAGATTTTTCCATATGAGATCTCAAACTAGTGTTTGAATCTTTCCCCAAAAACGCACCACACATCTTGCAACGAGCACATTCCTTCCCGTTTGACAACAAACATAGATCGTAATTGCACCAAATTGCCGGATTTCTCGTTGTTGCTAAAATTTCCGCAACGGTAACTTCGTTTGAGGAACCACCAACACCAAAACTTACCATGCTTTTTTTTAGAGTTTAGAGAGAGTTTTTGAGCGTTTAAAGAGCTGTTTTAGAGATTAGAGTGTGTAGAGAGAGGTGTGATCAACCTCAAACACCCATCACCTATTTATATTGATTTATGGGTGCAAATAGGTCCAAAAAAAGGGCCAAAAAGGCTCCAAACGACTATAATACCGTTTTACGACGGTAACTTATTTCCCAGCTCCAAAACCGGTTTAAAAACCGGTTTCCTGAACCGGTTTGGACAAACCGGTCCTCAACCCGATTCCTTCCTGAAAATCTTAAACCGGTTACAAACCGGCGGTTATGGGTTAACCCGAACCGGTTTTACTTAAACTGGTTTAACTTAAACCGGTTTTCCGGTTTGGATCGGGTAGAAAACACAAATCGATTTTTTTGTACACCTCTATATATGGTCATGAATACCTGCGTGCACCAACTAGTCAAGATATTTCACTTTTATACCAAGCACACGGTGATAAGCACAGACTTCCCGGGATGCTTGGTAGTATCGATTGTACTCATTGGGTTTGGAGAAATTGTCCCACCAGTTTAAGGGGTCAATATCATCGAGGTGATCATGAGTACCCAACGATCATACTCGAAGCAGTTGCGTAAAATGATTTGTGGTTTTGGCACGCATATTTTGGTATTGCCGGGTGAACAATGACATAAACGTCCTCAATCAATCTCCATTGTTCACAAATGAGTTGCATGGAACTGCTCCTAGGTGCTCATTTTTTGTTAATGGCCATCAATACAAGCGGGGTTACTATCTTGCCGATGGCATATACCTTTCTTGGTCCACGTTTGTGAAATCATATTCTTATCCAACGGACGTGAATCAAAAAAAGTTCAAGAAAACGCAAGAGGGGGCAAGGAAAGACGTCGAACGAGCATTCGACGTATTGAAGGCTAAATGAGCCATAATTGCACGACCGACACGTTAAATGAAGGTGGAAAAGTTGAAGAACATGATGTACGCGTGTATCATATTACACAATATGATATTAAAATATGACGGAAATGCAATCTCACCGGTTCACATTGCGGATCCGCCTACCAATCCAGTTGTTCCGATAATATTATAATGGAACCGCGGAACGAAACCACACACTTTCATTTGAATTTTGATCTTACGACACATGTTGCCACAAACTTGGACATCCATCTAACGGACGACGAAGACGAGTAGTTTTTTTAATAATTGTACTTTTTTTATAATTTTTTTATTGATTTTATCTTTTTTATTAATTGTATTTTCATTTATGTTTATTTAATGAAATATTGTTTTAATAAAAAAATATTTTAGGGCTTATTGGTTCAACACCCTCCTCTTAGGGTTGTAAATGGTTCAAAAGGGTAAAAATGACATGACACATTTTAATTAGGTAAAAGTAAAGGGTTCCATGGGCTTTTTTTCACCACTCCCTCCACCCTTAATCACAAATCAATCTAATTGAATTATCCGCAACTTCGAGATCATGCCACTACAACTTTATTTGTTAGAAAAAATATAAAGTATATTAAACACTATATATTCCATTATATAGGCATTATAAAAGGAATATATATTTATTATATAACCGTATATGAGAAACAAATAAAAATACATATATTTTCGTGGCAAAGCTGTCCAAATTTCCGACAACTTTCCCACAAAATTTAACTTTTATTGTGGGAACGTTGTCGGTAATTCCGACCGTTTTCCCACGAATATATATATTTTGTGTTTTTCGATTATTAAACAGTGTTTGTTCGCTCCATCTTTTGTGTAACTTCATTATACGTTAAAGTACTTTTATTTCTCAAACTTATACGTATTATGGACATACTTACGTGCGACGCCGTGCGTATACCCTATCGAAACACATTATTCTAAACAAACTTTTTATTATCATATAAGTGTGTGTATATATATGTTTGTAAATACAATGACACACATACACATCTATACTATAATAATAAATAAAGGTTTCTCAATGCCACGTGTCGCCTCCACATTCATTCCTAAAAAAAAATTCCCGCATTTCTCTCTTAATAAATACACTTCCATATTTTCAATAATAATATATTTTTAAATAAATTATTAATTATACTAATAAAACGTATTTATTTTAAATTATCTAATATTATAAGAAATTTTGAAATGTAATTACTTAGATTATGTAGTAAATTAAAGTCAAATTACATTGAATAGTATTTAATGTATTTTTGAAACTCAATTATATATTAATTTTTATATATTTTTTTATTTTGTTTTCTATTGTTACTATATGTATTACATTTTTCCAGCTATAAGATATATATATATATATAGGAGAGGGTTCCAGAGAAAACCACAAGTTAGGCGAAAACCGAGAAAACCACTAAAAAAAATCAATTTTACCCAATCATATAATAATATTTTATTTTTGTTTTATTTTATTTTTATTTATTTATAAGAGTATCAATGTAATATTAAACATTTTTACCAAAAAACATTTTTACACATAGTGTTACATATACGTAAACGTAAAACAAAAAAATTGTGGTTACGTATACGTAAATCAAAAAAATTGTTTTTGGATACGTATACGTAAATAAAAAAAAATGCCTAAAATGATGTGGTTTTCTTAGTTTTCGCCTAACTTTGTGGTTTTCTCTTGATCCCTCCCCTATATATATATATATATATATATAGGGGAAGGATCAAGAGAAAACCACAAAGTTAGGCGAAAACCAAGAAAACCACTAAAGCAATGTGTAATATTATGGGTTACGTATACGTAACCGCACTTTTTTTGTTTTTTTACGTATACGTAACACTATGGGTTACGTATACGTAAGCCAATATTTAAATGTTTTTATGGTAAAAATGTGTAATATTACATTGATACTTTTATAAATAAATAAAAGTAAAATAAAATAAAACAAAAATTAAATATTATTATATAAGTGGTTAAAATTGGGTTTTTTAGTGGTTTTCTCGGTTTTCGCATAACTATGTGGTTTTTTCTGGAATCCTCCCCTATATATATAAATATTTAAGAAATTTATGTATTAATATTTTTTTCACCCTGTGTAGCACACAGATTTTAAACTAGTATACAAATACATACACATACACACACGTACACATACTTATACACACATATAAATTACAAAATGTTTAATAAAGAAAAAAACTAAAATACTGCAAGCAGCACAATTATTTTCTTACCGTAATAAAAAAAATAAACAAAAAGATACAATTTCATAAAAAGAAAAGTATTATTTCATCAAAATAATTGTGCTGCTTGGTGTGACCCGGACCGGCCATGTACATGAAGTAATAAATTTACATGTTTAAGTAGATGATGCCATCGAATATTTACGTTACTATCATAATTTGAAAATTGGAACAAAGAATATGATGTTAACCAAAATATATAGAAACGGATTAGATTGTCGTTTTATGAGGGCCAGTCTTTTTGTACGTACTTATACGCACAAGGGCATCAATATCATTATCAAAATAAAAGGAAGGTTCTTACCTCATGATTGGCTAAAGGAGAACAGAATCTAACTAGTTTTAGATGATATGCTTCTTAATTTCCATCTTATTCAAGCACTCTTATTATTCATTTCAATTTTCTTTGAGACACTAACTACTCCACTGAAGTTGTTGATCTATGTTTTAATGCTACTAGTAATAAACTAACATAGAATCATGATCGAAACTTTTTTGATTTAACATATGATTAGATATAACAAAGGAATAGATTGTTTAATATTTTCAAATTAGCAAGTTGCATGCATCAATACACAAGATTTATAATGCATACACTAGATGAAGTCTTTTTGACCAACTTATATGATTTATCATACAAGTATTTCAATGCTAAGAAACTATTTTCATCTATTTCGTCGGTCGTAAACCCATCTATAAAACTATTTGTGATGGATTTGCGATGGCTTTATGCATCACAAATATGTATTTTACTAGTTGTGATTCTGACATAGAGAAGAATTATAAATAATAGTGACAGTCTCTTGGGACCTAGGGGTTCGGGAGAACTGCCTAATTATGGTTGTCTAATCGTCTAACATGTTGAGACGATTTAGTCCATTACTTATAGCCCAGCGAGCGAACTTAGGCATGTTTTAAGCTAGTCTCTTTTCTTGCTCACTTGACTAGGTCTAGAGGGTTCTCAATTTCCCCTTTTTTTAATGTTGCTTTTGAACTTGGGTTCTTTTGAAATGTGGGTTGAATCTTTGTTGATTGATTAAATAATTTGTAATTTTAATGTTTGAGAATGTAGGGGGAGAATGTATTTATATGTCTAGGTTATAAATAATGTGTGTTGAAATATGTGTTTATTGGCTATAAAATGTTTACACATATTTAAGGAAGAAACATGAACATGAAGAAAAAAAGTGGTGGACATGCTGCGATGAAGAAGATGAAGAATCACCTATCATGATTTTGTATGAACAAAATGATGACTTAACATCAAATGTGAAACCGTTGGTCATTTGGTGCAATAGTAACCGCAAGAATTTTCATAGTAGAAGTCTTGGGTTCGAGTCTCATCTGGATCAATTATTTGGGTTGAGCCAGGGGTTTTCCAAGTTGTGGGCTTCCTCCTTGGTTAAGGGTTCGATCCGAATTGGTGGGGTAATTGGGCCCGATTTAGATAACATTATCTATCTCCCAAAAAGAATCCTCGTGTCTGCTTTTAAAGAAAACACCAAATGTGAACAAAATCGTGATTTTATATGGTTTACAACTTGAATGAGCAATTCAAGATATTAGAGGGACTTGATTATGCAATTAAAGCACATGACGATCATTATTATATCTAATTTTCTATCCGGTGTATTTGCTTTTATTTTAACGTATCCTGCGCATATATGTTGTTAGGGTTCACGAAGAGAATATAGACAAAGCTAATAGTTTATGATAAACATAGTAGTTTTCATCAAAAGAGCATCACTTTTCACTTTTCTATATTCACATCAGATAATTACAAGTTCGCCCTTCTGTTGAGGCGATTATAAATAGATCCCAATCACTCTACTTCTGTGCATCATTTCGATCAAATTCTTTTTTCACATTTCGCTTTTAAAATCATATGAAAACGAATAACTGATATATTGGGATAGGGTCAAGTAATCTGCATCCTGAGGTTTAAATAGTAGAATCTTGATTTGCTATAACTAGCCCTCGGGGTGTAGATTACTTCTTCCTCAACTCCAATGCGTACTTCTATCCGTTTCTATGAAACTTACCATACCCTCTAAAAATCCATCTTCCTCTGTGCCTTATTATGTTTTTGTGAAGGTACACAGCTAGTCCTTTTTTCATATATGCCTTTTATTTTACAGTACTTGATTGTTGATAGGTTGAGCAAAAGGTAAAGAATGAGAACCTCAGGTCCCCCAACCCCCCCCCCCCCTCCCCACCCACACACACATATCACAAAATTTAGTGTTTATTTATTTTTACTTTTTTAAAAGAGAGTTTGGTAATAGTATATCCAAGCTATTTTTGGTATTTATACTTTTAATCGAATCCCATTTTTATCTTCTTCAAAATAGGTTTTTTATTTAATCACTAGTTTTAACACCGTGTGTTACACGGGTTAAAATATTAAGATTATATTGATAAATATTTTATCAACTTTTTTATACAAATTTGATATTGCATTTTAAACTTTCATTTTGTTACATGTTAAGATTATATGGATGAGAGTAATCAAAACATTAAAAAAATATGAAAATACATTTCATAATAGCATGACTATTACATTTCCTAAACCATTTTTTCTTCAATATTTCTTAATAGCATGACTGAAACACTGACACTTAAAACTAATTTATGGTAAACAAACCTGATAATGTAAGTACATTTAGAAAATTAAGAGATTATAAACTTTCATTAAAATCATCATCAAGATGCTCTGATTGACAGATACTATTTGTACTTTTTTGTGAAAAATCTCGCTAAACTTTTAATACTAAATTTCTCATTAAAAATAATAATAAAAATATACAAATAAAATTTAAATTTTAACAATATATCGTCTTTTAAATTCAAAATTTTAAAAATTTCACTCCTTAATATTTTGACACAATTAAATTTAAAGTTATAAAATTAAAACTAATAAATTAGAATTGAAACTTGTAAACATATTTTTTGAAAAAAAAATCTGGTCATTTAAAAAATTAAAGTTTAAAATATAATACACTTTTAAAAATATAAAAGTATTAAATTGAGGATATAATAAATGTGGTTTTTTTTTTTTTTTTGGGGGGGGGGGGGGGGAGGGGGATTTTGTGAGAGTGAATGTGGTGATGCCAAGTGCAAAAACATTTATTCTTTTATTAGAAGAGAGATTTTCAAATTACGATTCTATTTTATCATCAATTCATATTCGTGATTAAAATTCACGCCTTCACAAATTACGACTATCAAAGTTTGTTATCAACTCATTTTACAAAAGTGAATGGTAGACACTTGTAATTAGAAAGGGTTCAATCGTAACTAGGACTTACGATTGAACGTGGTGATGTAGGGTCTCGTGTTTAAGTGTCTAGTTCGTACAGTTTTATGGGTGTTACTTTGTATATCGAGTCGGTTTTACGTTAGTATTTGTATTTGTGTCTATTACAGGTGATTGGATGCCAAGTACGCGTTTCAGAAAGCATTTGGGATGAAGTAGAAGGATTGGATGCGAAACTATGCAAAGATGGCGGCTTATAAGAAAGTTCTACAGTGCAAAACTTGACATAAGCATATCTTGAGCTAGAAATTGAACCACGGGGGCCATAATATATCTATTTGGGGTGTCTCGACGAGACGAATGTGAAAATGAAGATTAAAACTGGATTTGGGCGTATGGTACAGTCATTTGGGCGTACAGTACAATGGGCCGTACCAAATCGCCGTATAGAAAAGTCATTTATAGATGGTTGAGCGTATAAGGAGCAGTTCCAGCGTACCGTACGGTGGGCCCACTGTACCGTACGGTCGGGAGTCGGTTACATGCGGATTTTTAGGGATTTTCGTGCTATTTGAAGTATATCTTTAGGGTTATGGAAATTATCAATACCCAGCCATTTTTGGGTGTTTTGAGGGCGATTTTCAGAGGCAAGGTCAGTTCCGGATCAAGTATTGAAACTACGCTCGCGTGTCTGACAAGCATGCGTGGCTAAGCTGCGTGTGGCATCCTCCCGGCAGATGGTTCGTTTAGGTTTTCGTATTTTATTCAGTTGTTTGTATGTTTTAGATTGATTAGTTTCTGACAATAACTGATTGATTGATGTATTGGTTGAATTAGAAAATTTTATCTATGTGTTTTGAGTTGTTTGCTTTACAATCTTATTCGGTTGATGACAAAATTTAGTAGCATGGTTGGGTGACTAAAGTAGGTAACTTGACACTGATAAATTGAATGATTGAATTATACTAGCTATGATAAACTGGTTGCATATGTTTTCTGACAAAGAATATGTCTTCAATTACTAATTCAATTGATTTTCCAATACTTATGTGGTGTCTAAACTGAATAACTGAAGTTTGAGAGGGAGTTGCATCTTTATTTGATTTATGTTTTCATTCTAGTTTACTAATCTAAGTAATTTAACGTTCCACTGATTCCCTGTGGATTCGACAACCCTACTTCCTTGTCTATAGTCTAAGGTAGATAAGTAGTAGTTTTTATAAATGTTTTTGATTGACCTTGACACCGCGATCAAAATGGCGCCGTTGCCGGAGAGTCGGTGTGCTTAGTTTTATTGCTTTAGTTTAGTGAATTTTTAGTTTAGTTGATTTTTATTCTTTCAAAAAAAAACCCAAAAAAATTTCTCTTGCTTTTATTTTGTTTATTTTTTTTTGTTCAGAAAAACTTGGGTGTGCTACTTGTGCAGGTCGGCATGGACATGAATTATATTGATGATCAGTACTATTATGAGCCGTGTAGTAACTATGGCATCACTGACCACTAGGCTCAAGATTGCACAAGATATAATTCACATGGTGATGGTCCTGAGTATCAAAGCTATCAGGAGATTTACCATCAAGACTACCACCCGGGCAGGCCACCTGAACAAAAAAACTATCAGTCTGAACTGGATGCCATCCGGTCAGATATGAAGGAGTTGGCCAAAGTGGTCCATGAAGTGGTGCAACAACATGTGAGCCAGGAAAAATCTCATCAAGCTTTGATAGATCAAGTTACCCATTTAGCTGAGATTGTTGCAAGCATCATCAAAGAATTAGGTAAGCCTTGCAGTACACATCAGTCCTTAGGTTCCCAAACCACAAACAGTGAACACCTCAATGCTGTAAGTTTTGATTCCTCATTTGAATTTCATGCTTTTGAACAGACTCCACCACCTACTGTAGAAAGAGTGGTGGAGTACAGTGAGTCTAAATCTGACCATAATCAGGATTTAATTTCACAAAAAAATCTGAAAACAAAAATGTGAATAAATCTCTGAAAATTCCATTCTATTCGGCTTTGTTCTCACCAGTTTTAAGTGAAAAGGATCCAACACACGATGAGATATGAGAAAAGTTTGAAAAGCGTAAAATTAGCTCATTATTTTTAAATACGCTTAAACAAGATCCTGATAATATTGAATGTTTAAAAGGTTTGAGTACCCGAAAACGATGGCACAAATGTCCCGAACATGTAAAACTGAGTGTCAGTGTGCATGCCGGGTTTACGGGTACGCTTCCCCAAAACTCCAAGATCCAGGGCACCTATTATTTTAATACAATTAGGTGACATTAAACTTGATAGAGTGTTGCTGGATCTTGTAGCATCTGTAAGTATAATTCCACAGAGTCTGTATGATCAACATGAATTTGGTCCATTACAGAGAGTTAGCACCACCGTGTGTTGGCTGATCAGACTCCCACACATCCTCAATGGATTGTAAAGGATGTGATTGTGAAGGTAAATGAGTTTTACTACCCAGTGGATTTCTTGGTGTTGGATTGTGTCATAAACACAGAACCAACCATTATTTTGGGTAAACCGTTCTTGGCCACTGCGCAAGCAGATATTAACAGTGCCAAGGGAACGGTAAGGATGAGGTTTGGGGCTCAGAAAATGAGTCTTAGAATATTTTCAAACTTACCAACCCCGAAAGCTAACAAATGTGGATCACCTGAAAAGGTGAATCACACAGTTGAGCAGAAGGATGGAGAGACTCCAGATAAGGGGATGAAGAGGGTTAGAAAAAGGAGGCGGAAAGGAAAGAAACCGCAAGTTCCAGATGTAGAGCGGGAACTCTTTGCTTTATTTGTGCAAGCATGGAGGAAATTCGATGATGAGCGGAACTTAAGTGTGGGGAAGGAGGATTGCAAGCATCCCACCCGACCACCATGATGCAAGTAAGGTACACCGCGTCTGGCTGAAGACGTTAAACTTAGCGCTCTTAGGAGGCAGCCTAACGTTTGTTTGCTTATTTTCTTGTCTTGTTAAATGAACGTTATAGGTGTGTTCTCTAGAAACCCCAATGAGACTTCACTCGTCTACTCGGGCTACCGAGGGGTTTAAAAGGCTTGTTGCATACGCTAAATGCAATCGTGATACCTACAAAAGTGAGTTAGGACTTTGTTTTATTTATTTTTTGTGTTTTTATGTGTGAGCCGGCCAAGTGTGGGGAAGTTTCATGGGTTTTCAAATGAGTTTGGTGCAATTAAGTATGTTCGGTTTTTATCGAGTCAGTTTTATGTTGTTATATACTGAGTCAGTTTGATGCTTTTGGATTTTGCTTGTGCTTACATTTGCAGGTTTTGATTGATCCACTCGTACTCAATCTCCATTCGGGTGTTGATTTATGATTCTCGCTTTATTCTTGTAAAAGTAGTCTGCTTGCATCTGTGGAACACGATCGCGAATGAAATGCTATACGATCGTCTGAGGTTGGATTAAAGCCAGTTATAGCTCGAAACCAGCTAAGTCCTTTCCAATTATCTGTATATTTTTATTTTTGTATATTTATTTTTCATCATCACTCATCCTACACTAGGGACTCGAAAGTCGGTGGTTGGGTTTAATCGGATAGAAATACCGATTGTTACGATTAGCGTGTTGTGAGAATCTGTGCTGTGTAAAATGAAAGTACAGAAGCAAGTTTTCCAATTATGATTCCACTGCATTATTCTTTTTTGGGACGCAAAAGGTTAAGTGTGGGGATGTGATGTAGGGTCAAATATCTCATGTTTAAGTGTCTAGTTCATACAGTTTTATGGGTGTTACCTTGTATATCGAGTCGGTTTTACGTTGGTATTTGTATTTGTGTCTATTACAGGTGATTGGATGCTAAGTACGCATTTCGGGAAGCATTTGGGATGAAGCAAAAGGGTTGGATGCGAAACTATGCAAAGATGACGGCTTATCAGGAAGTTCTACAATGAAAAACTTGACATAAGCATATCTTGAGCAAGAAATTGAACCACAAGGGCCATAATATATCGATTTGGGTGCCTCGGCGAGACGGATGTGAAAATGAAGATTAAAACTGGATTTGGCGTAAGTTACACTCGTTTGGGCATATAGTACGGTTGGCCGTACCAAAGCACTGTATAGAAAAGTCATTTACAGAAGGTTAAGCGTATAAGGAGCAGTTCCAGCGTACCGTACGGTTGGCTCACCGTACCGTACGTTCGGGAGTCGGTTACATGCGGATTTTTAGGATTTTGGCCCTATTTGAAGTATATCTTTTGGGTTACGAAAATTATCAATACCCAACCATTTTTGGGTGTTTTGAGGGCGATTTTCAGAGGCAAGGTCAGTTCCGGATCAAGTATTGAAGCTATGCTCGCGTGTCTGACAAGCATGCGTGGCTAAGCTGCTTGTGGCATCCTCCCGGCAGATGGTTCGTTTAGGTTTTCGTATTTTATTCAGTTGTTTGTATGTTTTAGATTGATTAGTTTCTGACAATAACTGATTGATTGATTTATTGGTTGAATTAGACAATTTTATATATGTGTTTTGAGTTGTTTGCTTTACAATCTTGTTCGGTTGATGACAAAATTTAGTAGCAGGGTTGGGTGACTAAAGTAGGTAACTTGACACTGATAAATTGAATGATTGAAATATACTGGCTATGATAAACTGGTTACATAGGTTTTCTGACAAAGAATATGTCTTCAATTACTAATTCAATTTATTTTCCAACACTTATGTGATGTCTAAACTGAATAACTGGATTGTATGTGAAACCTAGAACCTGAAGTTTGGGAGGGAGTTGCATCTTTATTTGATTTGTGTTTTCATTCTAGTTTACTAATATAAGCAATTTAACGTTCCACTGATTCCTTATGGATTCGACCACCATACTTCCTTGTCTACAGTCTAAGGTAGATAAGTAGTAGTTTTTATAAATGTTTTTGATTGACCTTCACACCGCGATCAAAATGGCGCCGTTGTCGGGGAGTCGGTGCGCTTAGTTTTATTGCTTTAGTTTATTGAATTTTTAGTTTAGTTGATTTTTATTCTTTCAAAAAAAAAAATCCCAAAAAGATTTCTCTTGCTTTTATTTTTATTTTTATTTTGTTTATTTTTTTTCGTTCAGAACTACTTGAGTGTGCTACTTGTGCAAGTCGGCATGGACATGAATTGTATTGATGACCAGTACTATTATGAGCCGTGCAGCAACTGTGGCATCACTGGCCACTAGGCTCAAGATTGCACAAGATATAATTCACATGGTGGTGGTCCTGAGTATCAAAGCTATCAGGAGAATTACCATCAAGACTACCACCCGGGCAGGCCACCTGAACAAAACAACTATCAGTCTGAACTGGATGCCATCCGGTCAGATATGAAGGAGCTGGCCAAAGTGGTCGATGAAGTGGTGCAACAACATGTGAGCCAAGTAAAATCTCATCAAGCTTTGATAGATCAAGTTACTCATTTAACTGAGATTGTTGCAAGCATCATCAAAGAAGTAGGTAAGCCTTGCAGTACACATCAGTCCTCAGGTTCCTAAACCACAAACAGTGCACACCTTAATGCTGTAAGTTTTGATTCCTCATTTGAATTTCCTGCTTTTGAACAGACTCCACCACCGCATGTAGAAAGAGTGGTGGAGTACAGTGAGTCTGAATCTGACCATAATCAGGATTTAATTTCACAAAATAATCTGAAAAACAAAAATGTGAATAAATCTCTGAAAATTCCATTCACTTCGGCTTTGTTCTCACAAGTTTTAAGTGAAAAGGATCCAACACACGATGAGATATGAGAAAAGTTTGAAAAAAGTAAAATTAGCTCATTATTTTTAAATACGCTTAAACAAGATCCTGATAATATTGAATGTTTAAAAGGTTTGAGTACCCGAAAACGATGGCACAAATGTCCCGAACAGGTAAAACTGAGTGTCAGTGTGCATGCCGTGTTTACGGGTACGCTTCCCCAAAACTCCAAGATCCAGGGGCACCTATTATTTTAATACAATTAGGTGACATTAAACTGGATAGAGTGTTGCTGGATCTTGGAGCATCTGTAAGTATAATTCCACAGAGTCTGTATGATCACCATGAATTTGGTCCATTACAGAGAGTTAGCACCACCGTGGTGTTGGCTGATCAGACTCCCACACATCCTCGGTGGATTGTAAAGGATGTGATTGTGAAGGTAAATGAGTTTTACTACGCAGTGGATTTCTTGGTGTTGGATTGTGTCAGGAAAACAGAACCAACCATTATTTTGGGTATACCGTTCTTGGCCACTGCGCAGGAAGATATTAACTGTGCTGAGGGAACGGTAAGGATGAGGTTTGGGGCTCAGAAAACGAGTCTTAAAATATTTTCAAACTTACCAACCCTGAAAGCTAACAAATGTGGATCACCTGAAAAGGTGAATCACACAGTCAAGAATGCTTGTGTTGTGTTTGACAGGTCAGCAGAGCGAAAGGATGGGGAGACTCCGGATAAGGGGAAGAAGAGGGTCAGAAAAAGGAGGTGGAAGGAAAGAAACCGCAAGTTCTAGATGTAGAGCGGGAACTCTTTGCTTTATTTGTGCATGCATGGAAGAAATTCGATGATGAGCGGAACTTAAGTGTGGGGAAGGAGGATTGCAAGCATTCCACCCAACCACCATGATGCAAGTATGGTTCACCGCTTCTGCCTGAAGACGTTAAACTTAGCGCTCTTAGGAGTCAACCTAAGGTTAGTTTGTTTATTTTATTGTCTTGTTAAATGAACGTTGTAGGTGTGTTCTCTAGAAAACCTCATGAGACTTCACTCGTCTACTCGGGCTACCGAGGGGTTTAAAAGGCTTGTTGCATACGCTAAATGTAATTGTGATTCCTACGAAAGTGAGTTAGGGCTTTGTTTTATTTAGTTTTTGTGTTTTTATGTACGAGCCGGCCAAGTGTGGGGAAGTTTCATGGATTTTCAAATGAGTTTGGTGCAATTAAGTATGCTCGGTTTTTATCGAGTCATTTTTATGCTGTTATATATTGAGTCAGTTTGATGCTTTTGGATTTTGCTTGTGCTTATATTTGCAGGTTTTGATTGATCCACCCGTACTCAATCTCCATTCGGGTGTTGATTTCCGATTCTTGCTTGATTCTTGTAAAAGCAGCCCGCTTGCATTTGTGGAACACGATCGCGAATGAAATTCTATACGATCGTCTGAGGTTGGATTAAAGTCAGTTACAGCACGAAACCAGCTAAGTAAAATGAAAGTAAAAAAGCAAGTTTTCCGATTATGATTCCATTGCATTATTTTTTTTTCGGGACGCAAAAGGTTAAGTGTGGGGATGTGTTGTAGGGTCAAATATATCGTGTTTAAGTGTCTAGTTCATATAGTTTTATGGGTGTAACCTTGTATATCGAGTCAGTTTTACGTTGATATTTGTATTTGTGTCTATTACAGGTGATTGGATGCTAAGTATGCGTTTCGGGAAGCATTTAGGATGAAGTAGAAGGATTGGATGCGAAACTATGCAAAAATGGCGGCTTATCAGGAAGTTCTACAATGCAAAACTTGACATAAGCATATCTTGAGCTAGAAATTAAACCACGGGACCATAATATTTCAATTTGGGGTGCCTTGACGAGACGGATGTGAAAATGAAGATTAAAACTGGATTTGGGCGTATGGTATAGTCATTTGGGCGTACGGTACGATCGGCCGTACCAAAACACTGTATAGAAAAGTCATTTACAGAAGGTTAAGCGTATAAGGAGCAGTTCCAGCGTACCGTACGGTTGGCTCACCGTACCGTACGTTCGGGAGTCGGTTACATGCGGATTTTTAGGATTTTGGCCCTATTTGAAGTATATCTTTTGGGTTACGAAAATTATCAATACCCAACCATTTTTGGGTGTTTTGAGGGCGATTTTCAGAGGCAAGGTCAGTTCCGGATCAAGTATTGAAGCTATGCTCGCGTGTCTGACAAGCATGCGTGGCTAAGCTGCTTGTGGCATCCTCCCGACGGATGGTTCGTTTAGGTTTTCGTATTTTATTCAGTTGTTTGTATGTTTTAGATTGATTAGTTTCTGACAATAACTGATTGATTGATTTATTGGTTGAATTAGACAATTTTATATATGTGTTTTGAGTTGTTTGCTTTACAATCTTGTTCGGTTAATGACAAAACTTAGTAGCAGTGTTGGGTTACTAAAGTAGGTAACTTGACATTGATAAATTGAATGATTGAATTATACTGGCTATGATAAACTGGTTGCATAGGTTTTCTGACAAAGAATATGTCTTCAATTACTAATTCAATTGATTTTCCAACACTTATGTGGTCTAAACTGAATAACTAGATTGTATGTAGAGGTGCACAAAAGAACCGGAACCGGAACCGATCCGATGGATTATCCGAAACCGGATCCGGTGAGAACCGGTTTTTTTAGAACCGGTCCGGATATTATGAGAACCGCCGGTTCCGGGACCGGTTCTGGGTTTTTTGACGGACCGGTTAAAAATCGGATAAAAATCGGATTTTTTGGAACCGGTTTTTTTCGGACATTTTGGAACCGGTTCGGAACCGGTTCTAGCCGTTGGGGTTAAAAAAAAACGGCTATATAGCCGTTTTATGGCCGTTTTTTTTGTTTTTTTTTTGTTTTTAAGGATTGAAATTTAGTATAAATAGGTATTGGGTGTTTGTGTTAGTTCACCACAACATTCTAGCTCTCAAAACTCAAAAACGCTCTCAAAACGCAAAAAAACGCTCACGTTAAGCAAAAAAAAAACGCTCTCATGGCTTCCGCTTCCGCAAGCACTCAAAATTCGGTTGGTGGTTCTACTAGCGATGTTACGGTTGTGTCAATACTTCCTTGCTCCCGAAACCAAGAAATATGGGCTTATTTCGATTTATGCGAAATGTCGTACGGCTCGCAAAAGGCTCGTTGCAAACGTTGTGGTAAACTTTTAGCTGCGGCGGGAAATAGCAGTTTAAGGAAACATATTGCTAGTCACGCAAGACACACTCAAGAAGGTGAAAATCAAACTCAAATTGGTAGGGATGGAGGAGTTTGGCAATACAATGTCGAAAGTGTTCGTGAGAGAATGGCACATTTCGTCATTCAAGAAGGCTTGCCTTTTGATCATTTTGATAATCCGCGCTTGACGAGGATGATACAAGAGACGCTTCAACCGAATTACACAAATGTAAGTCGTTCTACTTTGAGAAGAGATTGTTTAAAAATGTGGAAAAGAGCAAAAAAAAATTAATTTTAGGTTTTGAAAAATTAAATACCGGCATTAACTTAACAACGGACGTTTGGTCCGCTCCACATGGTTTACCCGAATCGTACCTTTGCGTTACCGCACATTGGGTTCAACCGGAGTCGTGGCAAATGATGAAGCGTACGATTGCGTTTGATTATTTTGGATATCCACATACCGGTGAAAACTTATTTTATATTTTAGACTCGGTAATTCAAACTTATAAAATTCAACCGAAAATATTTTCAATATCTTTTGATAACGCTTCAAATAACACAAACGCGGTCGAAAAATTAAAAATAAAATATGAACCGCCTTGTAACGGTGTTTTTTTTCATAGTCGATGTGTTGCACACATCATTAACTTGGTTGTGCAAGACGGTCTAAACGTCCAAGAAATAAGAGACGTAAAAGAAAATTTTAAAGTGATGTTACGTGAAGTTTTTAGCACAAGCAAAAAAAGATATATAAACTATAGAAACTTGTGCCAACAAACGGATTCCATCTTTTTAGGTCCGAATTGGGACGTACCTACTAGATGGAACTCGACTTGGAAAATGTTTGAATCGACCTTAAGGCAAAGAATTACTTTAAAACATTTCCATGATGAACTTGTGCAAAAGAAACGTTGTTTACAAAAATTTGATAATATAAGTTGGGATATGATCGAGAAACTAACTAATTTGCTTGAGGTTTTTAAAAATGCAACTACATGTTTATCGGGAGTTTATTATCCCACGTCTTCGCTAATACTTCAACAATTATACTTAATATGTAATAAATTAAAAGAGTTTGAATATCACGGCACTATTTTTGAAAAAATGGTAAAACCTATGAAAGCTAAATTTAAAAAATATTTTTCAGAAATGCCGGCCGTTGTTACATGTTCGGCCGCCTTAAACCCAACGATTAATGTAACCGGTGTTGAAACATTAATTGGATCAATATCGGATGATTTAAATATGTTCGAGGAAGACCCAAATTTTGAATCAAATGCAATAAGGGATTTCAATTCGGCTTTTAATAATATGTTTGATTATTATTTACGCAAATATGGTGGAAGTGGTGATCCATCAAACATACGTGAATCAATGGGTTCGGGTTCAACTTCTAGTAGTTCAAGGAACCCGATGCTAAATTTATTTAACACTTTAAGAAACGAAAATACTAAACGAGCTCGTGGAACCACACCAAGTAGCGAGCTTGGGAGATATCAAGCAACCGACTTTATTTCTACTCTAAGATCCGAAGAGTTTGAAAACTTTGATATCTTGAGTTGGTGGCAAGGAAGGGAATCCCAATATCCCGTTCTAGCCGCAATGGCCCGTGACCTACTAACCGTCCAAGCTTCCACGGTAGCTTCGGAATCCGCTTTTTCTCTTAGTGGCAGGGTTTTATCTATTCGAAGAACGAGGCTTACACCGGAATCTATGGAGATGTGTATTTGCTTGAAGGACCATTTGGATGCCGCCGAACGTGTACAACATGTTGCAAAATTAGAAGGCGAGCTTGACGTTGAACAAGAAATACATGAATTCGAAGTAGAACATGGGGCGGCGACTCCACTTTCGGACGAAAAACAAGCTTACGATGAAGCCCAACGTATCTCAAGCGAAGAAGAATGAAAACCGATGTTACAAAGACTACGACGAAGAATATTGAAAACATAATAAATAATTAATGCTTTGTGATTCAATTATGTTTTTTGTATTTTTTTTGTACGAACTATTGTTAAATAACTTAAAAAAATCTACAAAATAAATAAAACATGTATTTTATAGTGTATCTTTGTTAATTTTTAATTTTTTTTTTTTCGGAACCGGTGGAACCGGTTTTTTTTAACCGGTCCGGTTCTAAATATCCGAACCGGTCCCAATAGGTTCCAAGTCTCCACACCCGGAACCGGATCCGAACCGGAACCGGTTCTAATGGATCCGGTTATTGACCAACTTTGACGGAACCGGTCCGGATCCGAACCGGATCCGGTTCAAAAAAAAAACCGATTTGTGCACCTCTAATTGTATGTGAAACCTAGAACCTGAAGTTTGGGATAGAGTTGCATCTTTATTTGATCTGTGTTTTCATTCTAGTTTACTAATCTAAACAATTTAACGTTCCACTGATTCCCTGTGGATTCAACAACCCTACTTTCCTGTCTACAGTCTAAGGTAGATAAGTAGTAATTTTTATAAATATTTTTTATTGACCTTGACATCGCGATCACGTGGTTATTCAAAACAAGAACATACGATGAAAACTTAGGATTGAGAATGTCTCGTAATTTGGTACTTGCGATGAATACTTACGCTCGTAAGTAAATTGCTCGGAAAAGACAAGTATCAAACAAGTAAGTGAAACATGTATTGTAAGTACAATACTTACGATCGTAAGTGGAGTTTTGATAAGAAAATGAAACGTATACTTATGATAGTACCTTGTTAGGGGACAAGGGGTATAACTATAATGGTAGACACAAACTTACGATGTGCAACGGATTTCCAATTTTGTTCCCTTAATCTTGGGATAAGACAACCTTAAAATACTCAAGCCCTCCATTAATGAAGCTTCAAAAAAATCTCCAGAAAACTTGAAACCTTCAAATACAAATCCTAGAACATCAATCCACAAGGTCTATCAACATCCATACACACTCTGTTACCGAAAAGCGCCATTTGGAATCAAGTATTCGATACAACAATGTGAAACTTACCAAAACCTTCAAAAATACAAGTCAAACAGAAATCACTGAAAATACACCATGAAATCGATCCTACATCCCTGAAATCTAACATAAATCAAGGGTCAAAACTCCGATACCAATTATAGGTCCTCATCAAATCAATAAACACTACAAGGGAATATGTAAACACACACACACCAACATAATCAATGTGTATGGTGGTATAAACACTCTCATGAATCAGTAAAACGGGTGGGTGTGTATCACAAGAAGATCTAAAACATAATAATGATGACTCAGTAAGAACCGGCACGAGAAAATACTTCCAAGTACTTTGTAATGCTAAAAAGCGCTTGAAAATGAATTAGGGTTACATCCTCACACATGCACACCCTAATTCCTTGAAACGCCCCCGAAAAGGTATATCTTATA
This sequence comes from Smallanthus sonchifolius, assembly GCA_023525975.1. NCBI lineage: Eukaryota > Viridiplantae > Streptophyta > Magnoliopsida > Asterales > Asteraceae > Smallanthus > Smallanthus sonchifolius. Next base: position 27,224,175 of record CM042029.1, on the reverse strand, counting down.
TTTGGCACAAAACATAATATCATAGTTCTTAAACCATAAATCAAAATTCTGTTACAGCGGAAGTCTTAAACTCAAATAATTCATAATGCAAAACATTGAAACATTGTTTCAACATCAACTATCGGGAATAGGAATTGTTAGTATTCAGCGCAGCAACCCGATGTCCATGATAACAAGCCCTCACAGGCCCACTACTTTGCTTTTGCTTTACCTTTACTACGTGTCATGCATACTAAAAGTCAGCTAACACTGGTGAGTTCTATCTTTACTTTAAATTGTAAAATTTCTTTTTAGTAGCTTAGGTTTATAAAAATAAAAAATGTTTTTCTTTCTATATCTTTAAAACACCTTAACTTTACTTTAAAACTTCACAATGTTATAATGTTGGATATTAGATGTCCGATCATCGATAATATCAACGTTACTATCGAGGTACGATCTGTAAGTCTTGAGCAGACCTGAAAGAACAGATCTGCGGAGAAATCCATCAAACAGTCCGGATCAAGGGGCGGAATCCCTTGATCCGGTATCACTCTATAATCAGAAATGGGTAGAGACGGGTGCGGGAATCACATACACGAACAGAAACATATGAAAATGAAAAGAACAGATAATTGAAAGCATAAAACGTATGATTCTTTGATTGAAATGAAAATAAACGCTCGATCATACACTAACAATTAGTCTCACCCCAGGGTGAGCTCCCCCTGGGGTGGTGATTCCCTCTACAGACACACACTCACTCCTAGGGCATAATCTGCTATATATAGGAGGCCAAGCACATGCGCCTTGTTTTCCAAGCCACCGCCCAATGGGCCTGAAAAACAGGTATCGAAACTACCTAGTTTCGATTGAACAAATGTTCAACCGAAACTAGTAGTTTCGATTGAACAAAAGTTCAACCGAAACTAGTAGTTTTGATACTGTAATTTCGATTGACAGCATGAGTCTCAAAATTATACCCAACAATCTCCCCCTAGACTGATGCTATCAATTCTTGTCCGACTCTGTCTTTCGTCTTCATAGATTGACCGATGATCCAATGCCTTTCGTTGTGATTCTCCCCCTCAAGTGTAGACCCTCCTATCTTGTAGGAAAATGATAAAGGTTTAAATCCCAAGTATTTAGCAGTAAATAACCATCTTTCTACAAGGATTCTTGACATTCTCGAACACTTGATCAACTTTTGCCTTCTCTCCCCCTAAAAAAAAGGTCAATTTCAAGCAAAGGCTCACTTTGTCTTGCATCTTCATAACTCTGCTGATAATTTGAAGTCTTTCGTGGTAATTCTCCCCTAAAGTGTAGACCCTCCTATTTCTAGGCATAAGATAAGGGATCGAATCACCATGTAATCAACAACTAATGATCCGGTTTGTCACAAGTATGCTTGACTTTGTTACCCGCTACCCAAACTTGAACTTTGATCAAAGGAATTACGGCTGAATCAGGCAGAATATCGTGTATATTGCCGAAGAAACGAAGTTTTCGAAAACCCGAAAAAGGTTGTCTCCAAGTTTTCTTCCAAAACTCCCCTCCTTCTATGCAATATCCTGTTAAAAAATTTCGATAGGCTCTACTTCAGTCGTAACAAGGCTAGTTTCGATAGAGGCAGTATTGAAACAAGAAGTTTCGATAGAGAAATTCTTCAATCGAAACTAGTAGTTTCGATAGAGAGATTCTTCAATCGAAACTAGTAGTTTCGATAGAAGATTCTTCAATCGAAACTAGTAGTTTCGATACCCTCTAGTTTCGATAGCCTAGTTTCGACAGCCTAGTTTCGATGTCTTCTACTTCTGATTTAGGGCAACACCAATAGTTTCGATAGAAAATGTTCAGCCGCCACATAGTTTCGATTGACCATCTTCAACCTTCAACTACTTCGATACCCCCAATCCAGGTCTGAAAAATGCTTCAAAAGCCTTACATCTTCATATTTTGAAAGTGGAAATGTAGAACAGCAGTCACGAACCTGCTACACATCGATTTCTTCAAGTTTAACGTCTCAATGGCAGGTTTTTCTTGATTTTGAGCAGATTCGAGAGCAATAAGAGCCACCATGGCTCTGATACCACTTGTAGGTCCTGAGCAGACCTGAAAGAACAGATCTGCGGAGAAATCCATCAAACAGTCCGGATCAAGGGGCCGAATCCCTTGATCCGGTATCACTCTCGAATCAGAAATGGGTAGAGACGGGTGCGGGAATCACATACACGAACAGAAACATATGAAAATGAAAAGAACAGATAATTGAAAGCATAAAACGTATGATTCTTTGATTGAGATGAAAATAAACGCTCAATCATACACTAACAATTAGTCTCACCCAGGGTGAGCTCCCCCTGGGGTGGTGATTCCCTCTACAGACACACACTCACTCCTAGGGCATAATCTGCTATATATAGGAGGCCAAGCACATGCGCCTTGTTTTCCAAGCCACCGCCCAATGGGCCTGAAAAACAAGTATCGAAACTACCTAGTTTCGATTGAACAAAAGTTCAACCGAAACTAGTAGTTTCGATACTGTAATTTCGATTGACAGCATCAGTCTCAAAATTATACCCAACACGATCCGAAGAGTTACACTTTAGGCAAAGAACAAATTATATCGTTTCATTGTTAAACGTTATTACACGAAACAATAATTTAGAATTCGGTGGATTAAATATCTAGAGAGATATTTATTCGTTACGTCGTATTTAATTATTTAGAATTATTAAATCTAACGAGAGGCGGAATGTGGTGTTATGTATATATATTAGTGTAATATATATTGACAGATTTTTTATTTAATAGTTAAATATAAAACAGTTTGGATAACGTAAGATAGTTTATTAATTAGTGTAATTATAAACTATGGGCGCTAAACTGGTTAAAGGTTAATCAGTTAATAATTAAATATTAATTGTTCAGGGTTTTTAGTGTAATTAGATTTACTATAAATATATCATTATACTAAAACCCTAATACCATCTTTGCCACCTCCTAGTTTTTGCAAAAAAAGAAAGAAACCGGACAAGCCGGTTGTTGCGAGCCACCTCCGACCACCGCTGGCTGGACCTGCGGTCGCCGTACGCCACCACCTCCACAACCGTATCGCGCCGTCGCCGCCCTGTGTTGTGCAGCCCACCAAAGCCGGCCACCCCATCGCCGTGTCCATTATGCGCGAGCCGAACTGAAAAGGAGAGAACCAGGTTGTCGTTTGGAGTGTTTCGTGTGACGTGTTCGTGTGACGAGCTCGTTGTTGTCATCTAGCATGACGTTATTTATACCTGAGTGTTTCAACGCGGTTATTTCGTCAAAGGTATAAAACCCGAAACACCCTATTGATGTGTTTTTGTGAGTTAAGTATAAAAATATAATTAAATATATTTTTAGGTTAATTGATTTCACGAGATCAGGTTTTAAATTTATAAAGTAAAATGATAATTATGTTAACTTAAACACACACAATAGGCAAGTGTACCTATCGCAGCGTAATATAGTCAGGTAAGAACCAAGTATCGAACCAATGGACATGGTAGAGTTCCAATACTCAACTTTTGTTATCGTTTAGCCGGATTAATTAGTAGGTGGGTTTTGTGTGCTTGTGAAGTAGAAAAGTAAATGACGGTAAAGTAAATAACATAAAAGTAAAAATGTGCGTGAAATGTGTAACGGAAATGTAACTAGCAGAATAGTAAATAGTTGAAAAGTAAATAAAGAGAAAATGATCATATTACGAAATGTATTGCTTTGGGATTTGAATCAGCTTGGTACGTGATAATGTTAAGTTAACTAATTCAGTGGTATGGCTACTACAAACTTGTGACCCGGGTAACCGCTAGAGCCTCGTCCTCACGACATTTGATTTGCAAATTATATTCTTTAAAAAGTGGTAGTGCCTCCCGTTAGGGACAACACTTACCCTCAACCCATCGAATGGTCATCTCCGGGTTGGATAAAGACATCAGACTCAAAATACTTTATATTAAGTTAAATAGGTGATTATATTTTGCTCACCGGGAGGCAGTGTAACAATGGGACCAAGTATAAAGACGTACCGTTCCCAACATGAGTTCACCAATTCTTGGTCGCATAATAATCTCGTATAAAGACGCACGATCTTAGAAGTATAGACCAAGCCTTGGCTTATCAATCTCTGCTCGTATAAAGATGTACGAGTTTCAAAGGAAGTTTGATTAAAAAGGGTTTTATGATCTTGCTCTTTAAAATCAAGACACTCACAAATATAAAGACGGATTTAGACAATAATAAAAGCCCATCAAAAGATGGTTTTTGAGGACGAATTAGTTAAAGACATAAACATACCACTTCATTAATAAGTTAAACATTAACATGCACCAAACATCATCTTCACCCTAGCAATACAAAGAAGTTTTAGCACTAATGGCCATAACGACTAGCGTAATGATGAGTTTCGTATGCTCCCTATTGTGGAATAAGGAAGAAGAGCCCTTCTACTCTAACTACGATAATGCTCTCTTTTTTAGTGTAATTTTTCTCTAGATTGGTGTATAAATGTGTGAAGAATGAAGAACCCAAACCATCTATTTATAGGCCTCGAAATGAGCAATGCACGACCGTGCATTGGTTTGCATGGGCGTGCAAACACCTCGGGAATATTTTAGGGTACAAAGGACAGTGCAAGATAGGGATTGCACGGTCGTGCATGGCATTGCACAGCCGTGCATTGCCATACTGCTCCCTAGTTTTGTCTTTTAGCTGCTGGTTTGACTTTTGTTGACCAATTTTGACTTCTTGGGGGTCAATGCTCCTGGAATGAATCTTCTAGAAGCTTGAATTCTTGATTTTCTTGATAGGATTTAGCTTGATTTGTATTTTTAACACCGAATAACCTGCAATTATCAAATATTTGTATTTTAAGCATAAATTGTAAGGTTATTATTCAATTTAGTACCATAATGCGGGATTATTATGTATGTAAAATATGTATAAATGATGACATATCTCCTATGGATGATCACTGTATGGAATCCATATCTGATCTGTTAATGATATTATTAAATCACTTCTGTTAAAAAATATTTGATTTATTTGTTTAAAAGGTTTAAATAATTATTTGTTTTAAAAGTTAAAACCGATACCATGATTTCCAACAGTGGTATCAGGGCCACCATTACGCGCGTTTAGACATAATTGTTTATTTTAAATCGATCTATTGTTTGATTTGTCAAAACTTTTGTTTGACAAAAGATCAAGCCTTTATCGTTTTGGTTGTGATTGTGTTTGGAACATCGAACCCTAGTGACCCATGGTTGTTTTGTCATGTTTGTTTTTATTATCTTTGTATTTTAAATTTGGGTTATTTGAAACCCGGATGTAATAGATAGGTTTCTTTTATTTTTATTTTTATTGTAAAAGTATAAAAGTTGTTAACATATCAAGACGAAGATTTGAAAACATGGATTGACAAAGACGAGAGTTTGAATATAGAGATCTTGGACTAAGTGGGAGGCGACAAGTTTATTTATTTTTGTTGTCCCTTAGACTGGTTTGGTTACTCGTTTGAAGGCTCGAACGAAACAGAACAAACTTACTAGTGGCTCGATGGTTGTTTTGTATGTTTGTGGTTGATATAATTATTTAGGATAATAATTAAAACCGCAAATATTTTTATAAAAACATTTAACACAATCTTATAAAACGACAAGAATATTAAATGGTTTAAAATTTCTTGGAAAGGTAATTAAATAAAAGTAGTTTTTATTTAAAAGTAAAACAAGTTTTAAATTTAATTTTTTTATTTAAAAACATATTTAAATTAATTAAACGTTAATTAGTTTAAAATTTAGTTCGGGACTAACGACCAATTTAGATTAAATAAGATATTTAAAATTGGACCGTGTCGAGTGTTGAAAAGCGTTTCACGAACTTATATAGTAAAATTGGTTTACTAAAATTTGCACGACTTATTTCATGCTATCCGTCATCCAAAATGTTTTTGACCCTTAACCGGTAAATTAAAATATTAAAGAAATCCCAATTATTAAAAATCTGTATTTTTAGCGCCACCCTTAATTATGACACTTAAACTAAACTAAAACGTCAATGTTAGCGAATTACCCTGCATTCGACGCCACAGTTTTAGTTAAAGGTAGGATCGCGATTCCTAAGTCACTTAGGCCGGGACTACAGTCACAATTGAAGGACACATATCACTTAAGTCGTTTAAGAGGGCGTAATTGAGGAAAACGTATTTAAGTGTGACCTTGCTTGTCATGCCCCTCAAACCAAGAGTTGTATAGTTGATACAATCGGTAATCGTTACCTACCTGTCTAGCTATACCAATGAAAAGTGCTTAGCCATTCACTGTAACATAGTAAACTGGGATCTTATTCTTAATTATAAATATTTTTGTCTTTGGGTCATTAATATAATGAAGATAATTAAAGCATGAAAATACTAAAATTTAATTGAATTTTGTAGATGGCTCCGTCTGCTGATGTTGTTATCCTAGAGCGTCTTAATGATATTCTTAAAATAAAACTTGATGGAACAACCTTCTTGGAATGGTACTACAGTCTAAAGAAAGTCCTTAGATATAACAAGAAGATGCATGTTCTTAAATTTCCCCTCCCTAAGCAGCCATCTGAGGATGCTGGCGAGTTTGTCATAAATGCGTGGAACAAACTTAAGGTTGATACCCGTGCTATATCAAACCTAATGCTTGCATCTATGGATTCAGAGATTAGAAAATCACTTCGGAAGTTGTCTGCTTATGACATGATTTGTAACTTGAAGGTAAAATACCATCAAGATTACAACATGGATTTTTCTCACTCTTTAATGTCACACATTAAAGACGTTGCCTTGAAGAATCCAGAACGTGTCGTGGTCATGGAAAAGAAAGAATCAGACGTCATGGAAGCATGCATTCCCATAGATGATCACTTGATCATAGACATTACCGTTGATAACGCTTTTGATGACTGTAATTGGGAAGCGCATCCTCTTAGTCGTTATGACTATGTTAGAGGATTCATATCTTAGTATGCCGAGTGGGTGCCCGATGATGCTTCAATGATGTCATGCTTCATTGATCAGCTTGAAAGAATAAGGATTTATTCTAGTAACAACATCTTAAAAGCTATGATCAATGATGAACTTCACTTGTGTTTCACAAGTAAAAGGGTTCCGGTAATGACTGTCAAGACCGGGGATAAGGGCTCGCTATTGGTGAGACCAAAGCAAATATCTCTAAAACGAAGCGTCGTGTTAGAAAATTGCTCGAAGATGCTCAAGCTAGTGGATGCATATATGCATATACTCCTGATATCTAGGCAAATTTCCATTGTTTCTTTATCGCTTAAAAGTTAGACTTTTAACGTATGCAAATTGGCTTTTTGCAGAGATAAAAGAAAATAAGGAAAGAAAAAAGAAAAGAAAGACGGACACAGCTTGAAGATTACTTCAAGTTGTTGATTACACCATTTGATGATGTTATCTTATTTTTGTTTAGAACAAATTTAAATTCCAAATTTATTTTCTTTTGAATATTGCTAGATTATTTTAAGTATGACTTATTTAAATCTTTAATGCATTATGGTTGTTGCGTGTAATGAATTAAGAATTCATTACCATCTATTTGACATGAAGACATGTGAGACATGTTAGTTAAGTCCATCAGATAATTAATTGTATCATATCTAATAGATATCATGAAACATATTAAGTCATGTAAAAGATATATATGAGAAATAAATGTTTACATACGACTTTATGATTGAAATAGTTTCAATAAAATTCCTCTAGAAAAGATCTTATGAGATAAGATATAAAAGAGCGATAAGAGTTATCACTACTACAAGACTAAGTAGTTAGTCATACAAAGCAGCATCACAAGATCCAAATCACTAGCCTTGAACCATAAAGTTCATCCGGAACAGGCATGAAGATTCATATGGGATATGAATATAAAAGAAACCTATGAACAAATAAGGATAGGATGTTATGAACCCCTATGCGAAATAGTTTCGTCTGCTGCCTTAATAAATACTTCAATAAGATTGAAACTGTTCATAACCATGATATACCTGATTCTTAAACATGAAACAAGTGTTGTTTAAAGTTCTAACTAAAGAGTATTATTCAATTGCATAGACATAAAATTTCATATACAGACAAGGATTAGATCCTAGAAAAATGTTTATCATAAACAAAAGATGTGATCTTTTACATTTGATAAATTTATAAATGTTTATCATGAACAAACGATGAGATATTTTTTAATTGATAAGTATATGAAAGAAAAGATGAGATCTTTTACAACAGACACTAGGGATCATACAATGAAAGAATGAGATTCTTTAGTAAAAACATCAAATGATGATCCAAACACACAATCCATTTACGACAAATAAAGATTTGATCAGACTACACATGAATGAGATTCATCAAGACGTAGAAGTTTTTTTAGAAACAACAAATGGATCGTTAATACTAGAAGCCTAACATATTATCAAAGGTTGATAAATTAGGAATTGGATTCCTAGTATCCTTAAAGGGATACAGATTACAAGTTTTAAAAAGTTGTATAAACTAATCAAAATCAACATGTATTATGAATACTAGAATGTTCTTGTAATAAATCAGTTTCAAGAAAAGTATAGAAGTCTGGACATGTCTTAGAACATTGAATCATTGAAACTTATATGATCATTTCAAATAAGATTCAATATGATAGATGCAAAGGCCAGTGGGAGTGAATACCTACAACAATAAGAATGTGTAAGAGACACACTATTAAGAGGAGTGTATAGTGATACACAGAAAACCACAGATAGGGATGATAAGTGTTATCATAAAGTGTGTATAATGATACACAAAATAAACATGGGATGATAAGTGTTATCATGGAATGTATAGTGATACATTACTGAAATTACGAATAATATTTTAAAACATATCATTGAAAGATAAAGTATCTTTAGAAGATCAAATTTCAAAGCTAACATTGATTACATTCATATATATATGTGATATATAAGAGGGAAAGATTCTAAAGTAAGAATCGCAGCAATCTATTTACATTAATAAAAATGTCTTAAATGTTTTGTGTGACAAATCAATAAAGACATATAACGTTAACACTTTTGTTAACATTATCCAAAACCCATAGTGATTGGGATAATATGAGAATGAAATGGTTCATATGGATTCATCTAAAAGGATAATGAGCGTTGTCAATATTTTTCATACGATGAAAGAGCTTTGAAATTTAGTTATGACAAAATAGTGTTTGAGAAACACATAATGGTGATCATAAATTGTTATGATGAGACAACACTACCTTATTGGATAAGATGCAAAAAGTACCAATTTTGACTATCAAGAAGGGTTCTTGAAACAATGTCATAATTAGTTATGACGACCTATTAGTCAAACACAACGATCTTAAAGGTTAAGATACAAGCACCATGAGATGATCATTAAGAATGATTACACGATACATCAACATTATCTGATAATGATGATACATCAGCGTTATCTAATAGAAAAGTTCCATCAATAAAATTTGCACAAACATGAGATGTTGTGACCTGGAAACATTAGAAGATAGTACTCTATAAGTGTTTTCAGATAACTTCTAAGAGCATTCACAACCCGTTTGGTATAATTATGTGAGTGAGTTTTGTATATTTTAAGGAGTGGTTTAAAGTGGTTGTGAGTGGAGGAGAGAGAAAAGATATGAGGTTTTGTAAATATAAGGATAAAAGTAGTGGTTTTTAGTATAATTATAAGGATAAGGAGAGAGAAAAATAGAGATAAAAGGTAGAAAAAGTAGTGTTTTTTAGTGTAATTATAAGGACAAGGATAAGGAATATAAAGAACGGGCTGGGAATGCTCTAATAGTTTGGAAAGAAGTTCCAAAAGAGTTTTTTCCATCATTAAGTTTCATTAATGGGATCATGAAACTTGGAGACATCATGATAAAACAAATTCACACAAATCAACATCTAGCTGGCCCATTTGCTAAACCTATACCTCAATCTGTATGAGGCATAAGTTGATAGGTGATAGAAATGCTAGAATTGAGTTTGATTTGTTAGTATTTGGTGCCTTTCGAACAATATAGAAACATTGGTATTTTATATTGGCTTAAAGGTTAAGTGCATTATAAATAGATGTTTCTATGATTCGAAGTTTTATACGTTTTAGAAATTCTTGAATATTATGTTATATTCTAAATGTTCGTAGTCGATCAGATTCATGGGAATCAATCTGAACGTAAGACTATTGTGAATCGGATGGTTGGTTCAATATGAATGAAAGACTAAGAAGTTGGTGACCTTATTTGTAACAAACCAAAATCCGGGTTTCGTTATAAATAAATATTCTAAATAATATTATGGTGAAAATAATATTTTAGAAATAAGTTGAAACAAGTGGGTTTCAAGTTAGTGTTGGGGTTATATTAGTTTTCAACTAATTTTGGAATGAAATGAGTGAAATGGAAGTTGAGGGGCTAAAGGAGTAAAATGATAAAATCTGCCATATTTGACATTTAGAAGTCAAAATTGAGCCATTTTGATTGTGTGGGTCGTTCATTTCAAGAGAGAAAAAGGAGAAAACGAAATTGAAGCCAAAATCGTGCATTTAGAGCTTGAATTGTGAAGGTTTTGACTTGTACATCACCTTCCTAACATCAAGTAAGTGATTATCTTCCATTAATTTCACCTTTGATGTGTTAGTTGGTGGGTTTTGTAGAAATCTAAAAATTATGAATGCATGTGGTTAATTGGTATTAGATTGTTGATAATTTAGCTAAACTAAAGGTAAAGAATAGTGATTAACATCCTAGAACCCTTTGATTTTGATTATGAGAAGTTAGGGTTCATATAGAGAAAATTGGGGGTTTTTGGATTATGATGATAAGATGTTGAATTAGTGATGTTTAAGTGTTTATATGGTGTTAGACACTTGAATGAACACCAAATTAACCTAATATAAAATATTTAACGAGAAATTAGTGTCAAGGAATTGGAAACGAAACTCAAATAAGTGAGTTTGGATGGAAAGATGGTGTTTGGATATGGGAATAACCCAAACGGGTCAGTTTGGGTTGGAAATGGGAAATTGGGTTGTGAACCCAATTATAATGTGATTTTGATGTATTTTTAGATTACTAAACTAGGTGTATATGTTTAGGTAATCTAATTGTGAATCGAGAAGGTGGTGCGGGATCTTCTAACCCGAAAGGTAAGTGCTTTTGCACTTACTTAGTATTGATGATAAATGGTTTTATATGCAATGTTGTATGCATAATGTGCTAAGTGATATGAATGTGAATGAATGCAGTTAAGTTGTATTACTATAATGGAAATGTGTATATGAGGTTATGATCTAAGCATCATAATGGAAATGGAATACGAGGTTATGATCTAAGAATCATAATGGAAATGTGGTAATGAGGTTATGGTTTAAATACCATAATGGAAATGAGGTTATGGTCTAAGTACCATAATGAAAATGGGATATGAGGTTATGATCTAAGTATCATAATGGAAATGAGGTTATGGCCTATGTGCCATAATGGAAATGGAAAGGTGTTAATTATGAATGATAAATAAAAAGAATGAAACTTGTAGGTGAAATGCAAGTGATATGTAGCCTAATGACAAATTGGGTGGAAACGGGTCAAATGGATGAATGTGTGAAAACAAGTAGTATTTACTTGCTTGACATGTTTTATCTTCATTACTAATGGTGATACATGTGGTGTTATGTAGGAAAATCTCCGATGTCAACTCCAAGTCGTTGGAAGGTTCTTGTATGTGTTATGGTGTTTTGGGTGTAAATGGAAATCCTTTAAAAGGATGTAATTGATACATGAATTTGTGTTTTGATGTACATAAATGATGTTTGAATGTTTTGAATCAAAAACCCAGGTGTTGGGAGATTTTGTGTTAAGTTGAAAATGGTGAATGGTGGGAAAATGGTTAAGTGTTGAAAACTGGGCAGCTGCGTAAACTTTCTGTTATGGGCAGAGAGATGCAGCTAGGCGTCCACCACTGTCTACGTTGACCTGATTAATCGATGAATCGGCCAAGTGGGAGATTGTTGGATATTAGATGTCCGATCATCGATAATATCAACGTTACTATCGAGGTACGATCCGAAGAGTTACACTTTGGGCAGAGAACAAATTATATCGTTTAATTGTTAAACGTTATTATACGTAACAAGAATTTAGAATTCGGTGGATTAAATATCTAGAGAGATATTTATTCGTTACGCCGTATTTAGTTATTTAGAATAGTTAAATCTAACGAGAGGCGGAATATGGTGTTATGTATATATTAGTCTAATATATATTTACGGGTTTTTTATTTAATAGTTAAATATAAAGCAGTTTGGATAACGCAAAATAGTTTATTAATTAGTGTAATTATAAACTACGGGGACTAGAACTGGTTAAAGGTTAATCAGTTAATAATTAAATGTTAATTATTCAGGGTTTTTAGTGTAATTAGATTTAATATAAATATATCATTATACTAAAACCCTAATTCCATCTTTGCCACCTCCTAGTTTTCGCAAAAAAAGAAAGAAACCGGACAAGCCGGTTCTTACGAGCCACCTCCGACCACCGCCGGCCAGCCCTGTTGTCGCCGTGCGCCATCACCTCGACCACCGTATCGCGCCGCCGCCGCTGCCTTGTGTTGCGCAACCCATCGAAGCCGGCCACCCGTCGCCGTGTCTCTTCTACGCGAGTCGAACTGAAAAGGAGAGAACCCGTTTGGAGTGTTTCGTGTGACGTGTTCGTGTGACATGTTCGTGTGACGAGCTCGTTGTTGTCCTCTAGCGTCACGTTCTTTGTACCCGAGTGTTTCAACGCGGTTGTTTCTTCAAAGGTATAAAACCCGAAACACCCTATGGATGTGTTTTATTTATTTAATATTGTCTAAAAGCTGTGTAATCGGATCACTGTATGGAATCCATATCTGATATGTTAATGGTATTATTAAATCGCTTCCGCTAAAATATATCTGATTTATTTATTTAAAAGGTTTAAATAATTATTTGTTTTAAAAGTTAAAACCGGTACCATGATTCCCAACATATAATTATAAAACTGTTATGTTATTGTCTTTCATAAAACTTTAACTTTGAGGGAACCAGCTTGGGTGTCCTCCTGTACTCTGTCTGACTATCGTTTCAGTTGCACATGACAAGTGACTTTAACATACTTTAACTATCACATATGGATCGTGGTCCGAGGACCAGATCCCTTTCACGCCTACACCTTAGTGTAAGACTTTTACTCTATCGTTGCCCACACCGCAGGGTGGGACTTTCTTTCTCGCTTGCACTTATGTGCGAAACTTCTTTAGCATTGCTTATACCTAAGGTAAGACTCCTTTAGCATTTCTTACACATCAGTGTAAGACTCCCTTAGCATTGCTCACACCTCAAGGTGAGACTTCTACTTTAGCAAGCCTACATGACTTTCTACTATGCAACTACTATGCAATTACACTATTTCACAAAATAGAAATGTAATCACATAAACTTTAATATTGACAAATAGCACATGTTAACACATAAGCATATAACAAGGCATTTGTCACTGTCGAGTTGTACCAAAGTAGAGCTCCTTTATCGTTATTTACTTTAGCTCTTTATTATCTTTCAAAACTCGTTTAAAAGGTACTACTCTTTAACTCTTTCTCTTTCCTTTTATAAAAATATATAATTCTTATAAAATATTCTTTAACTTTGAAAAACTATCCCTTTAAAAGTATGCATGTCAGCCCAAAACCGCTAGAAACTTCTATGTCTGAAACTTTAACAGTATGAATGCTAGCCCAAAACCGGCAATAATAACTCACCTCACTTCTACTGGGTTTATCTCACTTAGCAATGAAACTTCAAGCTAGGTGGGATGCTAATAAATATGTTTCAAAAGTCACGAATGGAACAAGGTTATAACCTACATATCTCATTCGAAAACTTCTATGTCCGAAATCTATTTCGACTGAAAACTCTTATTGTTAAAACTATCATCTATTACATGGATTTTACGTTCAAAAACTTTTGTCCGAAAAATGTTTCGTTCGAAAACATCTGTCCGAAATCCCTTTTTTCCGAAATACTTTTCGATCAAAATGTTATGTCCGAAATCCATGGCGTCCAAAATACTTTTCGGACATATCAAAGTTTTTGGACCATTCATGAAGATTTCGGACGATTCATCTAATCTTGGCTGATTTCTTCGTTTTTTATCCAAGCTTCGATCGTTTTACGTCAAAAACTTATACCTAGCTTCCATGAAGCAAGATACATACTTTTTATGTTAAATCACACGTAAAAATCATATCTTTATGTAAAACCCACCTTAAAACCCTAATACTACTTTTCAAAGGAGAATTTGAATCTGGAAGGGTTTTGTTACACGTAAAAGCTTGCTTCCATCTTCTCTAATCCTTAGGGACGTTCCATCAATGATCTAAGCCACGGATGGATGTCTCTGGTTGGGATTGAAGCTTTATCTCTCTAGCCTTTTCTCTCTCTAGATGGTAATGAAGACTGGGGAGTGGTGAGGGTGGCTAGGGTTTTACTCCCTCTCCTTCCATGAGCTTCCTTTGCCTTACCCAAGGCCCGGTCTCGCTTGAGCCCGCTTCTTCTTTCATTCTTTCTTTATTTCTTTCCCCGTACAACGTCTTGTATTTTCTGTCATGAATTTCCGGATTTACAAGTCTACCCCTTACGAAAGGTTAAGTCAAATAGGTGAGGATACAACTCCTTCATTTTTGCCTCTATTTCCCAAGTAGCTTTCGACCCCTTGCGATGCCTCCATTATACCTTGACCAACTGAATTTCTTTATTTCGTAGTTGCTTCTCTTTTCGATCTAGTATAGCCACGGGTTCCTCCACATAAATGAGTCTATTGTCTACCTCAATGTCGTTAAGTGGCACGTATGCTAATTCGTCAGCCAAGTGCGAAACGTGGAAGGTTGGGTGGATTCCACTCAACTCATCAGGTAATTCTAACCGGTAAGCAACTTCACCAACTCGTGCCAGTATCTTGAAAGGTCTGACGAATCTTGGACTTAACTTCCCTCTCTTTTCGAATTGTATAATCCCCTTCCTGGGAGACACCTTTAATAATACTTGATCCCCGACATTGAATTCGATCGTTCTCCGCCTCTTATCCGCGTAGGACTTTTGATGGTCCTGTGCTGCTTTCATTCTAGCATTAATCTGGTTAAACTTTTCAGAGCTTGCCGTGACTACCTCTAAGCTTCCCAACTCCTTCTGCCCTATCTCACCATAACAGACCGGGGTTCGACATCTTATACCGTACAACATTTCATAAGGCGGCATACCAGTAGTGGCATGGTAGCTATTGATGTAGGAGAATTCTGTCAGGGCTAGGTGACTATCCCAACTACAACCAAAATCTATACTACATGCGCGAAGCATATCCTTCAATGTTTGGATGGTCCTCTCCGACTGACCATCTATCTGTGGGTGATAAGCCGTGCTGATATTCAATCTCGTACCTATTGCCTCATGAAATCTCTTCGAGAACTTTGATGTGAATCGTGTGTCCCAGTCATATACAATATGTTTAGTTTCTATTAAACATATTTTTGCAAATTTATTATAGAGTATTTTTTAACTAATTTTGAAATGTTTTTTTTTGGTATTTCTAGTATTTTTAACTAATTTTGCATTATTTTTTATTTATTTGGAATGGTTACAGAAAATCGACTATATATTTTATTTTATCATTTAAATAAAAACAAATATCTCACTGTGGGAATACTCCGACGTTGATCTACGGGTAATATCGGACAATGTTGGCTTATGTCGGTAGAAACTCCATTGCTACCGAATATTGAATTGGATGGATACTAACTCGGTTAATAACACTTTCACTGACGGTGAACATCCTTCGCTTATCTATCGGTGAGACTTTCGTTGCTAATCAGTCACTAAATTTAGCACGGTTGTTTGGGCATCAGTACTCTGGTCGGTAATCTGTCGGTGATGCTTTCACGGGTAATCTGTTGGTAATATGTCGGCAAATTCTTTAGTAACTATATTTTCCAACGGCTATCACTGTGATGTCGAAGGATGTGTCCGCCTGAAAAGCCATCTGTTTTGTGGTGATATCTAAACGAAATGGCTTTACATTCACAAGAACTTGTGGAAATAGTTGAAGTTATGCTTCGGTAGTTGTTATATTGACCATAGTTATTTATCAAGTTTCACGTATATTCTTAGTCAAATCGTACATTCATAAAACTGAAACTACATGTATTCTTGTGTAAATACTTGACATTTAACAATTACACAATATATTAATTATATTTCTCTAAAGGGTGAAAGGGGTGGTCTCGGATTCGAGCTTCGTGCTAGGCCGAGTAAGCCTCACGGGTAGTGCGACGGGTTCAAGGCTCAGGTTCATGAAGCCGTGTGTTGTGGAGTTTTTTGACCGTTAAACTTTTACCGTTTCACCTCAAATATAGTTGTTAGGCTATTTTATAAAATAAAAAAAAACCCAATAAATACAAACCTTAAATACATAAATTTATACCAAATAAATACTCTCTCACTCCTACTTTTCTACAATACTTTTATTTTTCTACTCATGGATCCAAGGAAACAACCACCCTCCGCCTGCAAAACCTATAAACCAAAAGTCCGTTCGGGTCCAAGCGAACCAACTCCTCCACAATCGTTTCATTATCTTCAATTCTACCAAAATCCTCCAACCCAAACGTCAATGTCCGACCAAATTGCGTCGGGTCATTTTGTGCTTCCACAACCCGAAAGACCCAACCGGTTTTCATTCTACCAAAATCTACCCAGACCCTTTTATAACCCAACCCAAACCGTCCCACAAACTGAATACGAGTTGGAACAAGATGAGGGTAATGAAGATTATGAGGTAGAAGAAGTTGATGAATAAGAAGAACAATGATGCAAAGATAATTAAGAAAGCGTTGAAGGAGTATAAAAATAATACGAGAAGAGGTTTCTCCCATATGAGCGCATGAGAGATTGTAAAAGACCATGACAAATGGGAATCCATTCAGTAATGGGTGCGGAGTTTGAATCCCAATCCTAAAAGAGAACAAAAATATCGGAGTCAGACAATTAAACAAGTTCAAATGACGGTTTAACTAGAAAGGTCCATGTCACACCCCAGTCCCAGACACTGGTTAGTTGTGATGAAATGGTAAAGAACACATAACGGAAGCTAAACCATAATATCTTTCATTTAATAACTAAACTATTTTACATCTCGACCAAAGATCTATTTCAAATTAGACATACCAAAACCAACACTTCCCATCAAGGAACTCAAAACCATAGGGCTTATAGCTCTTTCAAGCATGCCTCCATTCATTCCATAACCATTTGGTTATCCAAACAACTATCCATATCTACCATTTATCTGGAATGCCATCTGCAAACCTGTCTAAAATGATTTAGAAAATAGCTTGATCAACATAAGTTGGTGAGTTCACATTCAAAATCATTTAGTTTCAAACTCATAGTTCAAACTGATATCCATTAGCAACTACTAATGATATCCCTCCAATAGTGAAAACTTTTCACTATTAGGTTTTCACAATCACCACTGAAAATATATCATGGTTCACCGTCATCATTGAAAAAATATCTTGAAAACATCCCTTGTGAAACTCGTTAGCGACTACTAACGGTTCCACCCGATAACACCGACTAGCGGTCTCAGAATACAATCCCACAATTCCCATCCAAAGTAGCGACGACTATTAAGCAATTATTATTATTATTATTACTATTATTATTATTATATATACGACAACTTATCGACCGTCACCAATGCACATCGATGACTAGCCAATTGTGCACAACAAAGCTCATTCCCCCATGGAACGTACCAAGCACTACATACGTGTATATGTATACATGGAATTATCTGATCATATATGATACTCAATCTCAAGATATCGTTTCCACAATTCGTATTCAAAATTCTTGTTTCATATCCTCATTTAGAAGAATAAAATCCTTTCATAATTTCCTTCGCCCAAAACGTATTTAAAAGTACTTGAAAATGGGCATCATAACAATTCATGTAAAACATCTGTATAAAACCAATCTCAGTTCATATCAAAACCCATTATAAAATATTCCCAATTTAGATGAACTCACCTCGATAGTACCTCGACTCGCATAACTTCAAACGATACCTCGTGTAATATCCTAGATGATACTAACATTACTTAAATAAATATATCTATCTTAGCGGTATTTAACCAAGTCATAGTAAGCCGGTCAGAACCTTACCTTGGAAGTATATAATACTTATTGAGGACGAAAAGCTAGAAACCGGAATTCCGAACGCGTATCGGGACCTCAGCAGATTCCCTAAACTAAGTGTGTGTCTCTAAAGGAGTAGTAGTGTGTGAGAATTGTGTAAATTGTTCTGCCATTGATTTCAATTTATATGTGAATTCTAGACCCGTAGCGTACCGCTAACCAGGGTGGTGGCGGTCTGCCACCACCGGATAAAGTGCGTGTGCACCACGTAGTGGACCGTTAACCATGCTGGTGGCGGTCCGCCACCCAACTAGTTCAACGAGTCATCAAAACACGTGTCAGCGGCTCGTTATCCGTATCCATATTGCGGCTAGCGGACCGTTACGCCCGCCGTAGCGGTCCGCCATAGGGTTGAGTCATCAGCCACGCATACCATAAGTGGCATTCTATTATGATTGCATTATCCATTTCATAGCGGACCATTAGGTACTATGGTAGCAGACCGCTGCCGTCCGAAAATCTAAATTTTCCATTTTAAATCCTCTAACTTTGGAACATTTACAATTCAACCCATGGACATTAATTCTTAACAGTTTTAGCCCTTAAATCATATGGGAAATTTCAAGGTGTTACAGTCCCCGACCCAAACGAAGACAAAACACCGACACGCCGACAAGTAAAGGGAAGAAAGTGGTCGAGTCATCAAGAAAGACGAAGGAAAGCTTGGTTGAAGCTCTATATGATTATTTGACAATGTAAGCGAAAGAAAAAGAAGAAAATAAAGTTCAAAAGAAATTGGACAAAACAAAATTGGCCATGATGGAAGAACAACAAAAGCTATCCGACAAGAACAATATGATCAGGACATTAAGACGTTTCTCGAACCACATGGCGATATCCCCGAATCGTTGTCGTTAGGCTATTTTATAAAATAAAATAACCCCCCCTATAAATGCAAAGCTTAAATACATAATTTTATACGAAACAAATACTCCTTTTCTACAATACTTTTATTTTTCTACTCACGGATCGAAGGAAACACCCACCCTCCGCCTGCAAAACCTATAAACCAAAAGTTCATTTGGGTCCAAGCGAACCGACTCATCCATAATTGTTTTAACATCTTCAATTCTATCAAAAATCCTCTAACCTAAACGTCAATGTCCGTCCAAATTGCGTCGGGTCATTTTGTGCTTCCACAACCCGAAGGACCCAACCAATTTTCGTTCTACCAAAATCTACCCAACCCAAACCATTCCACAAACTACATATGAGGTGGAACAAGAATAGAGTAATGATGATGAGGAAGAACAAGATTATGAGGTGGAAAAAGAAGTTGACGAAGAAGAAGATGAAGAACAATGATGCACATATAATTAAGAAAGCGTTGAAGGAGTATAAAAAACAATACGAGAAGAGAGTTTATCCCATATGAGCGCATGGGAGATTGTAAAAGACCATGACAAATGGGAACTCGTTCCGTTTATGGGTGCGGAGTTTAAATTTCAATCCCAAAAGAAAACAAAAACATCTGAGTCAGACAATTACACAAGTTCAAATGATAGTTTAACTAGCAAGGTCGCCGACCCAAACGAAGACAAACCACCAACACAGCCGACATGTAAAGGGAAGAAAAGCCGAGTCATCAAGCAAGAGTAAGAAAAGTTTGGTTAAAACTCTATAAGACTATAGGACGATGAAACAGAAATAAAACGAAGAAAAATAAACAAATTCTAAAGAAATTGGACGAAATAAAATTGGTCATGATGAAAGAAACAACGAGAAGCTATTCGGCAAGAACAATATGACCGAGACATTAAAACGTTTTACGAACCACATAACAGTATCCCCGAATCGTTCTTGCGAATCGTACTACAACGCATAGAACTAACTCGTTTTTAGTGATAGTTGTACATCCAGATTTTACTTTTATTTATTTAAAAAATTCAGATCTAAAAACATATGTTCAAAAGAAAACGATTTAGGAGGGGACTACAATGTTTTGTGAATTATATAAATAGTGGTTGACTTTTAAGTAAGAAGACAAAGATGATGGTTTAGGTGTCAATAATAGATGTCGAAGTTGTATAGATGTAAGGGACAAACAAGTCCACGGGAAATGAACCAAGAAAAGGATACAGCCAGGTTAGTAAGTAATGGTTACTGTTCCCTACCATCGGTGGAGTATTTGGTTTTATTCAAAAGTCAACCCACCTACAACAAACAATTACCCAACTCTTTTCTTAATATGGATCATGAATTTACCTTAGAAAATTACAAAAATAGTTATTATACTCATGTCATATAAGCTTGCTTGCTTTATGTTCACATATCTTTATAGTTTAAAAATATAATATTTGGCCCTATCTTTTATTTAATCTTTTCACATACCTATTAATTTTTTTTTTCACCAATTATTTTCACAAATATACTTTTATCTTCACATACTTGATTTATTTTCATTCAATATAGGCCAGTCTTATAAATTTGAAGACACTACATTATGTGAAATAAAACAGACACGTGTCATGGTATAAAGGTTAAAACACTCCAGGAATAGTTCCTTTTATGATTTTATCCCACGAATCAATTAAAAGAATAACTATTTCTGGATTGTTTTATACCTTTAAAACCATGATATACACAAAGAAATTTATATGTGGTCTAGTTTATTTCACACTCTAGAAATAGTGATTTTTAGGATTTTATCCGATAAATTTCACGTACTTATTTTATCTAACTATGTATATTATCTAATGTCTTCCATCAAACAACAATGATGTAAAAAAAACTACTATTAAACATATTTGTAATGAATTGTAGCAAACAAAGAGATGCATTGGTGATTTTGATCTATTTTAAACTATATTATTACAAGAGTATATCTTATAAAAGTTTCATGTGGTGACAATGGTTTATTGCGACAACACACATCATAGCATATATCTAGATAAACGTTCACATGCTACATGTTACTACAAGATGCACATGATCCAATACTGACCTTTCATGATGAATAGAAAGCTGGAGTCTTGCCATGAGAATTGACCCCATTGAAAATAAAAGTCAACCTATCATTGCATTGTAAATTGAACGTACGCTAACTCCATAACATTACAAAATCTTCATTCATCTGCCCCACTCTCATTCTTTTTTTAAGCAACCACTCTCATTCTAAACTACACACCTCTACCTTACCTTACCTTACCTTACCTTACCTTACCCACTTTATAAGCTTACAACCACCCCTTTTTCAAGAGTACTTAAGTTCTCAAGCTAGCTTACAATGGAGGATCAATCAGAGGCATGTAATTTGTATGAAGATCTACTAAGAGAGCTTCTCGACGAAAACTCGTCCTTCCTTTTGCAACCTCAAGAAATCACTACTGATTCGCTCGATAGTAACTCCTTTAATAACCTCATTTCAAACTTATTCTCCGGCCCAACGATATCGGATATTGAAACCGCGTTATTAGCTTCCAGTTACGCAAATCATACTCAGGATTTTTCAGCATTAGCCAGGTTTAATTTGTACCTTCATAATCATTTTTTTTCTTTCTAATGCATACTAGGTTTTCATGTGTTTCTCATCATAAACAAGGTTTAAAAGATAAGTTTTCTCTATATCTATGTATAGATCGATATATATACAATACAACAACAACAAACATATCCAGCAAAAATCTCACCAATAACAAAGCTATTAGTAAGGTCTGGAAATGGTGAAATGTAAGCAAGTCTCTATCCCGAAGGATAGAGACACGTGCTGCTTCGAGAGAGACCCCCAACTCAAGAAAACCCTTGTAGGACAGAAAGAGCATATGAGAACCGAAGAGTTTCACACAAAGATTTAAAACAGCAAACCACAAAAAGAACTAATGTGTCAGATTTATATAGATAGATATATAATATAGGTTTTTTTTGGCAATTGAAGTTGTATGATTCAGTAAGCTGATCTTGGCTTGTGTAACATAACTATGCATATAGTTATATTATATAGTTTGACTTTGTGTATGTGTGTGTATAGTTAGGGCTTAATTAACAAGTGGCATGGTTATATATGCATGTGTGCAGGATTTCAGATATGGAGAGAGGTGTAAGTAGGGTTGATAACAAGTATATACTGAAAATAAAAAACAGTGGGAATGTATTGGCAGATGATGGTTACAAATGGAGAAAGTATGGTCAGAAATCTATTAAGAACAGCGCCAACCCTAGGTAACTTTTCTGAACTCATTTTTGTTTAGTTACAGGGAAATTAATCTTAAATATTTAAACATATCTTCTTTATTATACTAATAAATAAAAATTCTACAAGACACGTGTCATTTTCTGATGTATCATTAGCATGTTTTTCTCACATTTATCTCTTATTAAGTAATAATATTAAAAGAATTTATTTTTAAATAATTAATATAAATCTAATTATGAATACTTATTATTTAATTATGAATACTTGTTATATTAATTATTAATTAAATAAATTTAATATTAATTAACATTTATCAATTACATAAAAAAATTCAATAAGCATTTGAAAAAAAAATGTTAACAAAATTTATAATTTTAACGTCAAAGTACATTCTTTTAAAAGACATATTTTAACGTGTATGTCTTAACAAATTACAGTATATCTTATTCAACATGTGTAATACGTGGGTATTTTTAAAACATAATTTTTTTTATTATTAAGTATATATAATATTTTATTTATTCAACTCGTGTAATACACGAGATTATAACGTAGTTTATATAATATAACTGGTGGATGCTTAGTGTTTTAAGTTGCTTTAAAAAATAGTCATTTCATTGATGTTCGAAAAAAAAAAACTAAATAAGCATTTCACTGTGGAACATTCCTATCAGCTTCTTCATCTTTATCTCTATAATTATAATAAATATTATATTTTTTTAAATTTATCTTTAAATTTGTTTTAATCCCTCATATCTCATTCTCTATCTTTATCTCACCCACAAACACTTATTATATTATTTTTTTCTCTTTCCTAAACACTTACAAAAAATATAAAGATTGATTAAAATGATTCTCTATGTTTTGATGGAGATAGAGATCCTAATGTATGTGTAAAATATAAGGGAACTCTAAATAATATAGATAATGATGGATATAGAAATGCTGATGTGAATGCTCTAAGATAATTAAAAAAATAATAAAAGTTATTACTATATCTAATAACCCTTTTCAACAAGGTAAAAATGTTAGTCACTTTCCTAATTATATTAATAAAATCAGTAATAATCTTAAAAATATTATGTAACTGAATTATGCTAAGAAACAACATATATGGATTCATAACAAATATTAGTTTTTATCGTTACAGAAACTATTATAAGTGTACCAACCCGCGTTGTGGTGCGAAAAAACAAGTCGAGCGATCGAATGATGACCCAGACACATTAATCATCACATACGAAGGACTTCACCTTCATTACATGTACCCGTATTTCATATTTGGTCAATCCGAGAATCATGACCCGCCAACCAAGAAGTCTAGAAAGCACAATGTCGAAGCAACAACAGATCAACATCGACAAACGACCAAAGACTCGGAGGAAAGCATAAGACATGATCATTGTCTTGACCAACCTGCATCAACCATATTAACAGACCATGAGCCTCAAGTAGAACTAACTTCTCAAGGGTTGCTTGAAGATATGGTACCATTACTTGTACGGAATCCTATCAACTCATCCAAATCTTGTTATTGGCCGTCTCATCCTTCTCCAACAGCTTCTCCTTCGTGTTCATGGTCACCCAACTTTTGATGGTTACTTGAATGTGTGTAATAGATAATGCATCACATATTTCCAATAAGTTAGGTTATGTTTTCAAAATGTTAAAGTTCAATGGCAAACAGTGCAATTGTACTCATATTAGATATATCTACTGCTCTATACGTATTGTAATGTTGTAATATTTAATATATGAAAAAAAGTTTATTTATAATAGATATCACAGAATTGCTCATTTTTTCATTGATCCCGCTTGGGTATTTATAATACAAATACAAGGGGATAAGATCTCAACAAACTAATTTAGAGATATACATTAATTAAAGTCATCAATTCCCTTTGGTAACACCAAAATCGGAGCTTAAGTTAACTTTTCTTTCAACGAATCGAAGGCATCTATTCCTTGCCTCAAATATACTTGATTTCGTTTCAGTTCAACTCTTTAATATTGAGGCTATCTATGATAAGTCCTAAATAAATTGTTGATAATATCCGGCTAGTCCAAGAAAGCTTCAAACTTCGGTTGAAGTCTTTGGTGGTGGTGTCCACTTTAGATTGTTAATCTAGAATGTTTTCATAATTCACAAGATGGCTCAAGAATTATACATCTTGTAGCTAGAACTCACGCTTGGAGAGTTAAATTTGGTTCTTGCTAAAAAGGAGCACGGAAGCTTAGGATTCGGAAGTCTGGATGCATTAAATTTGGCTCTTTAATATAAATGGCGTTGGGGATTTCACACTAATTCGGATTCGTTATGGATTCGGTTAATTGATCAAGTGATTCATGGGAAGGATTTTAATGGTGTTGGTTCGGGTGGGGGAGTGAGTACGTGGGCTAGTATCCGTAAAGTGGCCTGTGATCTTCATAGGATAATATTATTCCTATCTCGTCTATTAATAGAAAAGTTGGTTCGGGATTGTCTACTCGGTTCTGGACGGATACTTGGTTGGGTTCAACTAAGTTGTCGTCCAAATATGATCGATTGTATAATCTTGCGATGTCTAAAGACCGCTACATTGCAGATTTGAATCCCGGTCACCGGTGGCGGTGAATTTGGAGGCGGTCTATGAGAGGCGGATTGGAACAATCTTAGTTAGATGAGTTGATGGGGTAGCTTCAGGAGGTTCATCTTTCTTTTGAGGAAGATTCTTGGCATTGGAGTTTTAATGGCTCCTCGGATTTCACGGTTAAAGCATTGAGGAACCATATTGATAATTGTAATCTCCTGGCCATGAATAACTCGACTAGATGGAATAACTTTCTCCCAAAGAAAGTTAATATTTGTGCTTGGAGAGTGCTTTTGGATCGTTTGCCTACTACATCTAAGCGTTAAAATGTGATTGAGGTTGTTTGCTTTACGATTTAGTGGTTTCTTTGGAGATTTAGAAACTGTGGCCGGAGAGATTTTTTATTCTATTGTTTATTTTTCTTTCTTATGGTACACGAATAGGAACTGTAATCTTAAACTTGCTTGGTATGAGTGGCTAAAAAACTCTTTTCTTATGAAGTAATTTTCCTTGGGTGTCAGGTATCTTATTAGACTCTCTTTTTATAAAATGTTTGCCATTAAAAAAATAAAATAAAAAAGAAATTGGATGGTTAGAATCTTTGCATATGAATCACAAGTGATACTAAAGACTTAGAGATGATAAGGAAGTTCCAAGTTGAGCCGATGATCTTCCCGGGTCGCTTTTTATCCATGAACACCTACAGATACTAGTGTTTTGTTTTTTTATGTATTTGATTATCAAACGTCCAAAGATTTAAATGAATTTTTGAGTAACTTCGACTTTAAAAGTAAGGGTTAGGTTATAGTAAAAAGTGTTTTAAAAATAAGAATGGTAAGAAGGATTCTAAGCTTGACATGTGTTATTTTATTGTTTTTAAAAGGAGGGAATAATGGTCAATGTGTAATATACCAGGTTAATATGTAATATATCAGGTCAATGTGTAACACACCAGGTCAATGTGTAATACAATGTCTGATATTACACAATGATCAGACCTAATATTACACAATTAACTGATATTACACAATAAGCATATTACACAATGACGTGATATATTCGAGCAAATTACACAATAATGAATGAATTACACAATAAGCTGGAAAACGTAAAACACATTGATGAAAACATATAATACAATGATGAAAAATATTTGACAAAATGAACTTGTATTACACAATGAACTTGTATTACACAATGACCTGACTAATTAGACAATGAACTTGTATTGCAAAATGACTTTACTAATTACACAATGAACTTGTATTACACAATGACGAGACGTGGTATTACACAATGAACTTGTATTACACTGTGAACTTGTATTACACAATAACCTGACTATGATAAATACATATAACACAATGAACTTGTATTACACATTGAACTTGTATAACACAATGAACTTGTATTACACAATTAACTTGTATTACACAATGAACTTGTATTACACAATGACCTAACTAATTACACAATGAACTTGTATTACACAATGACTTGACTAATTACACAATGAACTTGTATTACACAATGAACTTGTATTATACGATGAACTTGTAATACACAATGAACTGATTAACTACACAGTGAGCTGGAAAACGTAAAACACAATGATAAATACATATAACACAATGAACTTGTATTACACATTGAACTTGTATAACATAATGAACTTGTATTACACAATGAACTTATATTACACAGTGACCTGACTAATTACACAATGACCTGACTAATTACACAATGACCGGACGTGGTATTACACAATGAACTTGTATTACACAATGAACTTGTATTACACGATGAACTTGTATTATACAATGACCTGACTAACTACACAATGAACTGAAAAACGTAAAACACAATGATAAATACATATAACACAATGAACTTGTATTACACAATGACCAGACGTGGTATTACACAATGAACTTGTATTACACAATGAACTTGTATTACACATTGAACTTGTATTACACAATGAACATGTATTACACATTGACCTGACTAATTACACAATGAGCTGAAAAACGTAAAAAAAAATTCGTTTTTGTTTATAACGACACTATACTCGTTTTAAAGATAAAAAACGCTCGTTTTTATGATGTAATTTTTTTGAAAAAATAATGTCGTATGTAAAAGTTATGAATGTTTAAAAATGAGGGGGGGAACTTGATAAAAGTTAACAAAAGTGGCCAAGACTAAAATACACTTTCAACAATTTTTTCTTCTACAATTTAATCTCAATCATTAAATCTTTTATATAATTTGATCTAATGGCCCTAAATCATTCTCACTCTTTTTACAATTAAATTTTTTTTTTACCTGAACTTAATCCTTAAAAACAAAACTACAATCAACTTCAATATAAATTTAATACATTTTAAGTTTTATTTTTTAACAATAATTAAAATGAACATATATCAATATCTTAATAAGACATTTAATTATTATAATATATAAATAAATATTCCAAATATATCCCACCAGATATATCATCTTACACGAGTGTAATGTGGCAAAATCATATAATGATATCGTAAATTGTTCAGTGATTTTGAATGGAGGAAATTGTACCAAAAAGCCTTGGAATATTTTCCGTATACTTTAAATTAAAAACTGTAAATTATATAAAAATAAATAAATAAGAAAATAAATGTATTTTTATTATAAAAAAAATAATATGAATTCAAATAATCAAGTTGGAATAGAAGAGTTGTGGTAAAACTTGTTGATACTTATTGATAAATGCTTTTAAATCATGTTATGAGACCACTAGTAGATCTTACTTTTCAACCAATGTTATATGTTGGGAACTTAAATTTTGAAAATAACTATTACTTTTGTTTGGAATTCATGTTATGATCAATGTTTTAAAACTGGATCGGACCAGTCATCTGACCGGTGCGACTTGGGTTCGGTCATTATAACGGTCCGGTTAATAGCTTAAAACGGGTTGTAAAATAATCGGCCGATCAACGAGATTTTTCGGTTGAACTGATGGACCGGTTTGGCGATTGGACCGGTTTTTTGTAAAAAAAACAAAATCTTTTTTCACTTTTTTTTCACGTTCCAAAAGTCCCCGCTTTGAATTATATTTGTTGGATTTTTAAGTTTGAGTTACGTTTGTTCGATACATGGATTAAATGTTTAAACATGTGTTTCTAAAAATAGATTATTATGTGTCTTTTTTAAGTTGGATGAAATTTTTTAAAAATTTTAAGTCTGAAATATGTTTGTTAGATACTTGTATTGTTATTTGTATTTTAATATTTTTTAAGACGTCATCTAGTTCATAATCCGGTCTGGCCGGTGGACCGATAAGGCATTGATACCTGAACCGACATTTAAATCAATTTCGCATGCAACAAGTAAACCTATTATTGAATCTGGAAAATTACTCTGAAATTTTAAAATGAACATGGACGGTTAGCACACTAAATGTATACGTTTTGTTCTTTGATTTGCTCATTCCTCAATTAAGATGCTTATCTTTTATTAGCTTTGGTATTGACTTTACCATACCATTTGACTTTAAATGAGATTGCGCAATGAAAGATTGTAATCACAGTTTTACCTTTGATTCAAAATCTCAGAAAAAAAAAAATAGTTTAGTATATTAAGATTGCTTATGGTTGGTACTAAAGTATTTATGTATGCAAGCACATGTTAATTTTTGCTGATCTTATTATGATTCTTTTACTTTATATTCTGTAGCCAAGAAATATAATCACATGCCTAGATTGTTTTGGTGTAGCCAGAGTAATTACACTATGGTGTCGACATGAGTCAAGATAGGTAAACTTCTTTGTTTGTTTGAAGAATACTTTTAACTAGAATATACTATAATTTGCATTCATCAACCTAAAAGTATTAAGGGAAAAAATAGTAGAATATTACCTAGCAGAGTGTCTATAACTGAGTATTACCCAGTTATCATTACCTATTGGGAAAATCACCGAAATAAACATTTGATCAAGTCAAATTCTGAGAATAGACATTTACTTTTAGCCTTCAGTTTCATAGACATTCTTTCACAACGAACGGCTTAAGCCAGCTAGTTAGCCGGCATATATTTCCATGCAAACTTTAACGTTGGTCCAATGAAGAGACGACGCGTGGCGGGCTAATTAGCCGTCCCATGATGGCTAATGTAATCCCCAGGAAATTCTGACATTTATTTTAATTATTCTGGCAAAATTGTAATTTCATTTTTTATGATTCGCATTTATGAAGTTATCCTATTTATTCATTATAATCCATGAGTGTGCATACGTACTTATATGATTGTTATGAAATAAATATATACACCGGCCGGAGCTGAGGATTCAGGGGGCCAGACGAGTTAGAAAAAAGGCCCCAGACGATAAAATTTTAAATACGAAATTCTTTATTAAAACAAAAAAATTTATAGCAATAAACAAAACAAAATTATAGTTTTAAAATAACATACTATAATAGTTTTTAAAAAGTATATATATATAATTTAAAATTTTTGGGCCCTCCGGGAGAGCGGGCCCTGGGCGGTCGCCCTACTCGCCTATGATCATCTCCGACCCTGCTTGTTATAATAACCAAATCTAAGCTAACAAGCTTTGATTATGAATTAATATCCTTTATGTGTTTACTTATAAATATATATGTGACTGTATATACACACACATGGTAAATAAATCATTTAAACAATTTATTATGAAAATATAACATTGTTAATTAACATTGCTAGTATTTTTAAATTACTAAACGTAAATAAAACAAATAAGTATATAATTACATTTATCAAACATTTTAAATATGAATTATTATGAAATGAAATCATAAACATAAAATTAATGAGCACTTAAGTTAGAATATGTTATGAAATTAAAAACTATTCTTTATATTTTGCAATCTTAGTCCCTATAACAAATTAAATTTTGTGAATAAGCCTCTGATACTACCCTATAAATGGAGCCCTTATTTCTTATGTATTATTCGCACATCAACGATCATCTAGAGTTTTTTAGCTACTAAAGGTCGTTATTCTCATCTTTTGAAAGATTCTAGCTTAAATACTTCCATTCTAAGTAAGTTCTTCTTATGTTCTTGCTTGTTCATACTTTTCCTTTCAAAAATCCCTCATAACTAGCTAGATCTATGATCCCTAACATGTTTATATTATAATCATAGACCTATCCAATATCAAAAGCCCTATTTTAATTAAACTTCTTAAAACTTTTATTTAAAAGCTTGGTTACATTCAAGGTACTCATTGCAAGGTGAGGTCATAGCCCCCTTCCTCTTTACTATTGTTTACAAATACTGGGGGTGGAACATGTTTACATTACAATACATACAAATTCAATACCATTGTTCTCATGCTATTTACTATGTGTTTTATGTCTTAAACTACTTGGTGACCATACGTGTGTTCATGTTTAGTACAATCATTAACTTGCGAGGCAAACCTAAGGTAGTACATTTTATGATCATTTATATGGGAAGTCGATACATACATAGCACGAACCTTGGCAGGTTTTGGGTATACATCTTACTACTTTTTTAAAATGACAATCAGTTGGATTGTACCTACAGTTTTCAGTTTACACGGTTTGATTGTACGCTTTGGAACTTTGTATGTTTTCACATTTATGCCTTAGTAATGCTTTGAATATATTGAATTTCAAATCCTTTTTACAACTTTTGTTTGGTGTCAAAACCTATGTTACTCACTAACTACTTGTAGTTGACATTTACTCACATGTTTAAGGTGTACAAGTTTAAGGACACTACTTGATCACATAGGACTATGCGCCTAGCCTTAATAAAGATTGAAATTAATTTGTGTAATTTTTTTTTTACATTTCTATTTGTAACGTATGCTTTAATTATGATGAAATAATATTATCACTTTTTGATAAATGATCATTGTTTATTAACAACCACGTCAGCCCCGGCGTATAATCCGTCGCCGGCCGGGGTGTGACAGCTAATTAGCCGAGTGTTAACAACGGCAAAATAGCTGACACCTAACGGCTAAGCCGGCGCTTCTTTATCGGTTGTAGCCGGCTGAGATCCATGGGCCGACTTGTTTTAGCCGGTGCTTTTGATGGTTCTATTCGTTTTGGACGGCTATTTAGCTGGCGCATCCGGATTTGGTTATATTTCTTATTTTTTTTTCGTTATATTTCTCAACTTCTATACATATGAAAACATATTTTGTTGTTAAATGGTTTAAATTTTTTAATGGAAAATGTTACACCAAGGAAGAAAATCCTCCGGTTGGAGAATCGGATAACCTTGTTGTTCTCCGGTTAACCTTTTGTTAGTAGAACCGGAAAACCGTGATGTTCAATTACCAGAAGAAGAAGATGAGTTTGTTGAAGATTGGGCGGCTATTAACGATCTCATAGAAGAATATGGTGTTTGTAATCCTATTTTTGATCCATTCGAAGACGACGAAACTGAAGTAGACGCTTGTTGGAGTCCTTAAATTTTCTTGTAATCTTTTAATTTTCTTGTAATCCTTTAAATTTTCTTGTAATCCTTTAACTTTCTAATGAATCTTTGATCGAATATAAATAAAAGAACTTCATAAGTTGAAACAAATTTTTAATAATACATCAAAGTAACAGGCTACCACAAAACTAACAGGCTACCACAAAACTCTTTACCCAACTTTTCTGTTGATTCGAACAAAGCTAAATAACAAAAATAGCATCTCCGCTGTTATAAAAATCAAGAACATTTGACGACCATGTCTCCGACTCCACACAAGGAAATAACCATTTAGGCTTTTCTGGAATATTTTCATTTTGAGACGTAGATGATTCTCCGGTTTTCCTCTTCTGTAAACGTCTCCAACCTGTGGTAGTCCACTTCAACGCGTAATATACTGTTGCGAATGATATTCTCCTTCATCTTTCCTTAAATCAGAAGGTTTTTCCATCGTTAATTAAAAACGTGAAAAGCCCATTTGTATTTATACAAAAACAATTTTTTTATTTAATTTAAAAATGGGCGGCTATTTAGCCGTTACATATTTACATAACAATCGGCTAATTAACCGTTCCATACACACATTTCAATGTTACACTGATTACGAGGGCACAAATTTCCATAAAGTCGACGCTTTTTTCAAATCAACGGCTAAGTATATAGGGGAAATTTAGCCGTCTATTTTTGAAATTTCATTCTAATTCCCATCTTAGTTCTCTGTTTTGAGAAATAGGTAGATTGACGGCTAACCTAGCCGACAAATCTTTGAAGTCTAGTCGGCGATTTCTAGCGATTTAGGCGTTGGTGATTTCAAACATGGCTGACGAAGAATACATGAAGGCAAAGGTCAAGATCAGATTTTCTCCAGGTGTTCTTCATACGATTAACGACAAGCTAATTTCAAATCAAGTTATAATATGGAATACTACGGGTTTTAGAAGGTGGTTACAAGTTCAGTGTACAATGGCGGATACTCTTTTAGTTCATATTATGTTTCAGCACAAGTTAAAATCTTATATGAACCCTAGAACTGATGGTATATATTATTGTGTTGGTGATGAGGCTTTAAGATTTGGACCAAAAAGAGTTTTGTCTTATCACCGGGTTTAGATTTGGGACATGGGATCATCAAGAGAGGGCTTTGTCATCGACGTTTAAATATCGAGTTTTGGGGGGAAACAAATTTAAGGTTGAAAATTTAGAACAACTTTATGCTAGAGATTTGTCTGCTTATGATGATGATGTTGTTGTTCGTCTTTCTTTGCTATTAATGATGGAAGTTGGATTTAAAGGTAGCCAAAAAGTTTCATACCTGGACGATTTCCTTGTGTCACTAGTCGATGATTTGAATGATTGGAAATGTTACCCATGGGGCAGTTATTTGTGGGATCTTACATATCTGAGCATGTTTAACTGTTTCCAGTCGAAGTTGGAGAAGATGGAAAGGGTAAGTCTG
Source organism: Smallanthus sonchifolius (assembly GCA_023525975.1). Lineage (NCBI taxonomy): Eukaryota > Viridiplantae > Streptophyta > Magnoliopsida > Asterales > Asteraceae > Smallanthus > Smallanthus sonchifolius. The sequence goes on along the minus strand of CM042029.1, from coordinate 27,191,194 downwards.
ATAAAAATGAGCTACTCTTTGAATGGATTTGTTTGGGCGTTCAAGGTTAGGAAACTTTATGTTCATGTTCATAATATAATGTAATGAATTGTAGCTTTAATGTAATTCTTTATTTACTATTATAGATGTGGATGTATGTGGTGTTTCCTGAGTGTCGATCATTCGTAGATAAGTACAAGTTAAAAGTGCCAAGATGTCTTAGTTGGGGAGTGGCCGGTATTATCACGTGGAATCGAGCATGCAAAGTTATGAAAAATGAGGTTAAAGTAATAATTTAAAACTTTTTATACTTAGATTAAATTCCGGGGTATTGTACTTATATTTTTTATTTATAGCCTAAGTATAGGCCCCTTGCACTTAAGTCAAACCACCTTGAGAAAGAGTTACATTGGTGGTTGTCTAGTGTGGAGTTTATTGATAAAGAAGAACAAATGAACTAGTCGATACCAAAAAAAGGGATTCCAATGGTTGACCACATGGCTGACCTGATGGATGAGCCAACGGCTAAACCATCGACTGAGACAAAAAAAGAAAAAGAAAAAACATAAGTCCAATAATCTGGATAAACTTTTGGAGATGATGCAACAAGTTGTGACTAGTCAAAAGGATCTTTCGGCAAATATATTTATTATTTTCTTGAAATGATGCCACAAATGTATTATTATTTTCTATAATGATTTTAATGATTATATAATTTCATAGGATTTTGTTTATGAGACTACGAAAAAGAGAAAGCTTGATGAGGAGGATGAGGAGGAGGGAAATGGTGAAGGCGAGGGAGACGAAGTAGGTTATTAGTTTGTTGATGTATTTTAGTTTGTTTATTATATAAAATGCCACTAATTGTTTTTTATATAGAGTGATGTGGATAAATATGTTAATTATGATGCGGCTTGTGGCGAGAAAACACCCGAGAGGATAAGTGTTGTGAACGTTGAGGACTCGATTAAATGAGTGAAGGCAAAAAGAGTTGGTAGACGGGTCAAGAAACCATCTGCATGCGTTAAGTCACCTTTTATAGTTTTCAAGACAATGACCCGTAAAAAGCAGAGTCCTGATTTGCAAAAAAATAATGGAACTTTATAAATCTGGGATGAGTTCAAAATAACACTCACACATAGAACACCATTACAGTCATTGTTCTGGAAGGATCTTTTGTCATTGGATGGGTCAAACAACTGGTTAGAGATGGATGTAAGTATATGGATGTAGTTTAGTTGTTTAAATATTTAAATTTATTAATGTCATTAGACTTTAAACTTTTGCAACAACATATATGGGCCTGGAGTATGTATCTTTATTACTCGAGGCCACAAGACGCAACATGGAGTATTTTACCGCCGTGGTTTGTACCTTATCCGGACGTTGGCGATATCCGGTATTTGTTGGGCAACGGGCGTTATGAACCATATCCATTGATAACAACGGTTGGTACGGTAAGTTTGACATACATTTATATTGATATATATTATAACAAAGTTATTAACAATAACTCTAAGTTTCATTGTAATATTGAACAAGTATATGTTCAACCAAAATTCGGGTTTCATTTTTAAATAAATAAATATTTCTAATTAATATTATGGTGAAAATAATATTTTAGAAATAAGTTGAAACAAGTGAGTTTCGAGTTAGTGTTGGGGTTATATTAGTTTTTAACTAATTTTGAAATGAAATGGGTGAAATAGAAGTTGAGGGACTAAAGATGTAATATGACGAATCTGCCATTTTGACTAAAAGAAGTCAAAATTCAGCATTTACTCATTTTGGTGTGGGTCGTTCTTGAGCAAGAGAGAAAAGGAGAAATCGGATTTGAAGCCAAAATCGTGCATTTTAGCTTGAATTTGTGAAGGTGTTGGCTTGCACATCATCCTTCTTGCATCAAGTAAGTGTAATCATCCTTTGATTTCACCATTTATGAGCTAGTAGATTAGTTTTGTCGAAATCCGAAAATTATGAATGTATGTGGTTAATTGGTGTTAGATTGTTGATAATCTAGCTAAACTAAAGGTAAAGAATGGTGATTAACATCCTAGAACCATTTGATTATGATTATGAGAAGTTAGGGTTCATATGGAGAAATTTGGGGGTGTTTGGTTTATAGTGATAGGATGTTGAATTAGTGATGGCTAAGTGTTTACATGGTGTTAGACACTTGAATGAACACCAAATTAACCTAATGAAAAATATTGAATGAGAAATTAGTGTCAAAGAATTGGAAATAAAACTCAAGTAGGTGAGTTTGGATGTATGATTAACCCAAACGGGTCAGTTTGGGTGTTTAGATAATCAAATTGTAAAACTTGAAGGGGGAGCGGGATATTCTAACCCGAAAGGTAAGTGATTTTGCGCTTACTTAGTATTGATGATAAATGATGTTATATGTAATGTGGTATGCATAATGTGTATGAATGTGTATGAACTAGTATGTGTAAATTAATGAATGTAGTTATAGTTGTAGTACTATAATGGATATGTGTGTATGAGGTTATGGTCTAAGTACCATAATGGAAATGTAGATATGAGGTTATGGTTTAAATACCATAATGGAAATAAGGTTATGGTCTAAGTACCATAATGGAAATGGGATATGAGGTTATGGTTTAAATATCATAATGGAAATGAGGTTATGGTCTAAGTACCATAATGGAAATGGGATATGAGGTTATGATCTAAGTATCATAATGGAAATGAGGTTATGGACTATGTGCCATAATGGAAATGAAAATGTGTTAATTATGAATGATAAATGAAAAGAATGAAACTCGTAGATGAAATGCAAGTGATATGTAGCCTAATGACAAATTGGGTGAAAACGGATCAAATGGGTGAATGGGTGAAAACAAGTAGTATTTACTTGTTTGATATATTTTATCTTCATTACTAATGGTGATACATGTGGTGTTATGTAGGAAAAGCTCCGATGTAGTCAAAGTCAAGTCCAAGGCGTCGGCGGGTTCTCGTATGCGAAAGGGGTGTTTTTGGGGTGTAATTAGAAATCCATAAACGGATGAATTTGATGCAAGAATTGATGTTTTTGGTGTGTAATTATGGTGTATGAAAGTTTTAAAAAAACCTAAGTGTTGGGGATAATTTTGTGTCAAGTTTAAATGGTAAAGAATGAAATTTTGGCTAAGTGTTGAAAACCGTGCAGCTGAATAAACTTTCTGTTTACTCAGCCTCCCCGCGGTACGCGAAGACCTGGATAAGATCTCTCACGGTACGCGAGAGACTTGTCTTCCGGGCGTGGTGTTTTGGAGCTCCCTTGCGGTACGCGAAGAGAGGTTTCTAATCCCTCGCGATACGCGAGGGTTGTAAAAAAAATGAAAGAAATTTCTTAGGACGAATGCTTCTGTGTATTAATTGTTTAATAAACGGTGTTTGAATTAAGGTGTTACAACTTGACACCAAACTCAAACTGGATGCTCTTGATATGGGGGAAATGATACGAGAATCCATGAAGGACTTGACTAAGACTCGGAGCTTTCGGAAATGAAAGGTTAGTAATGATTTGATAAGTGATTATATATATATATGGCGTATATGTATATGTATGAATGAATGAAAAGGTGTTATGTGTGTCGAAACTTGTTCTGTGATTTGTTATATGGAGATGATAATTACAATTAGGCATAGCGTATTATTAAACATGTCTAGCCAATATGATTAATATGACGAAATGTGCAAGGGTTTTTATGATAACCATATAATAATGACCATATGCAAGGATTAGGTGAAGGTGATTATATAAGTATGTATGTATATAGGTAGATATATATATACTTAATACATATAAGAGTGTAAGTGTGATGGATACCTAAGGTATTGAAAGTGTAAGGATATTAAGGTGTATTTGTTCTAATTCTCAGTTTAAAGATGAAGGGCGATACGAATAATGAACCATTGGATCCATGAATCCAATAAATGATAAAAGAAGAAGTGGGTAAGGCCTTCGAGCAAGTCACATCCTTGTTGATGGAAGAAATGAGAGGGGCTATTAAGTTCACTCTTGAGGATGTTATGAAAGAAAAAGAGAGGGAACCATAGGGTTGTACCCTAAAGGAATTTATGGTGATTAAGCCCAAAGAGTATGATGGGAAAGTGGACTCGATCCTTAGCCACAGGTAGGTGGTGGATATGGAATCTAACTTTGAAACAACTAAGTGTAAGCCCGAGGATAGGGTTATGTTTAGTGTGCCTCTACTGACGGGATGGGCGAAAGAGTGGTTGTTCAATCTTCGAAAGGAGAGGGGTGAATTGGGGATGACCTCCATGAATTGGGAGGAATTTAAGACGGACTTTCTAAAATATCATTGCCCTCAGGCCGCAATGGATAAGATGACTGAGGAGTTCCTCCTCATGAGGCAAAAGAATGAGCCAATATATGAATTGGCTGGGTTTCCTTTGATCGCGCCAAGATCTATCCGGACGTGGTGTCGACTGAGAAGGCGAAGATTGACAAGTTTTATGCTATGCTGACGGTGGAGTTCAGAGATATCATATCTCCATCCTCTTTTACCACACTTGTAGATTTGATAAACAACTGTCGAGAAAGGGAGGTGGAGTTGAGGAGGCAAGAAGCTAGAGGAGAAAAGAGGAAAAGGGTGATTGTAAATCAAGTGGTGAAAAAGATAAAGGGCGGGGGCCCTAGTAAGAAGCCTTTTTGCAAGTTCTCTCCCCGTGGGTGCAAAGTTTGTGGAAAAGAACATTTCGGGGAATGTAGGAAGGGAACTTTGAATTGTTATAAATGTGGGAAGCCGGGTACATGGCTAGTCAATGTACAAGCCAAATTCACTTGTGCTATAACTGTTACAAGCCCGGGCACAACAGGGCGGATTGTCCTGAATTGAAGCAAGGTGTAAGCGAAAAGAGGATTGAGGTGCCCAAGCCAAAGGGTAGAGCTTTCCACATATCGGTTGAAGAGTCGAAGACGAACTCGGAGATGGTGTCAGGTACATTCAAGATTAAGTCTTTACCTGCACTAGTTCTTTTTTTATTCGGGGGCTAGTCGTTCTTTTGTGTCCTTGAAATTTGTTAAGCATTCTTTGTTTCTAAGTAGCAAGTTAGATGAATGATATGTCATCATTTATACATATTTTACATATATAATAATCCTGTATTATGGTACTAAGTTGAATAATAACCTTGCAATTTGTGCTTAAAATACAAATATTTGATAATTGCAGGCTATTCGGTATTAAAAATACAAATCAAGCTGAATCTTTTGGAGAACACCAAGAATCCAAGCTTCTAGAAGGTTCTTTCCCGGATCATTGACCCCCAAGAAGTCAAAATTGGTCAACAATAGTCAATCAGAAGCTACAAGACAAAACTGGGGAAAAAGAGGGGGTTGCACGGTCGTGCATCCCATTGCACGACCGTGCATTGGCCTTCTCTGCTCCCCACGGCCCGATACCGTGTCCTCTGTACCTTGTTTGATTCCCTGGGCCTTTGCATGACCGTGCAACCCAATGCACGGCCGTGCATTGCACATTTTGAGGCCTATAAATAGGAGGCTTGGGTTCTTCATTCCACATACCAATCCAGAGAGAAATTACACTCAAGAAGAGAGCATTCTCGTAGTTAGAGTAGAGAGTAGAAGGGCTCTTCCTCCTTGTTTCACAATAGGGGGCCTACGAAACTCATCATTACGCTAGTCGTTATGGCCATTCGTGGCTAAAAATTCTTTGTATTGCTAGGGTGAAGATGATTTTTTGTGCATGTTAATGTTTAACTTATTAATGAAGTGGTATGCTTATTTCTTTAACTAATTCGTCCTCAAAAACCATCTATTGATGGGCTTTTATTATTGTCTAAATCCGTCTTTATATTTGTGAGTGTCTTGATTTTAAAGAGTAAGATTGTAAAACCCTTTTAATTAAACTTCCTTTGAAACTCGTACGTCTTTATACGAGCAGAGATTGATAAGCCAAGGCTTGGTCTATACTTCTAAGATCGTACGTCTTTATACGAGATTATTATGCGACCAAGAATTGGTGAACTCATGTTGGGAACGGTACGTCTTTATACTTGTTCCCACTGTTACCCCGTCTCCCGGTAAGCAAAATATAATCACCTATTTAACTTAATATAAAGCATTTTGAGTCCGATGTCTTTATCCAACCCCGAGATGACCATTGAATGGGTTGATGGTAAATGTTGTCCCTAACGCGAGGCACTATCACTTTTTAAAAAATATAATTTGCAAATCAAATGTCGTGAGGACGAGGCTCTAGCGGTGACCCGGGTCACAAGTTTGTAGTAATCATACCACTGAATTAGTTAACCTAACATTATCACGTACCAAGCTGATTCGAATCACGAAGCAATACATTTCGTAATCTGATCATTTTCGCCTTATTTACTTTTCTGCTATTTACTATTCTGCTAGTTACATTTCTGTTACACACTTCACGCACATTTTTACTTTTATGTTATTTACTTTACCGTCATTTACTTTTCTGCTTTACAAACACACAAAACCCACCTACTAATTAATCCTGCTACACGATAACAAAAGTTGAGTATTGGAACTCGACCGTGTCCATTGGTTCGATACTTGGTTCTTACCTGACTATGTTACGCTGCGATAGGTACACTTGCCTATTGTGTATGTTTTAAGTTAACATAATTATCATTTTATTTTATAAATTTAAAACCTGATCTCGTGAAATCAATTAATCTAACAATATATTTATTTATATTTTTATATACTATATTCACATACTACATCAATGAACCCTTAGAAATCGAGGCGGTAAATGATAAGAGTTTCCTAGTCTTCGATATTTATTGGAATTGCAAGTTAAGGGCGGGGGGTGAAACGTTCATTATATACTTAATTGCTATGGCCATGGGGAATTTTGATGTAATAGTGGGGATGGATTGGTTGTCAAAGAACAAAGCGAATATTCTATGTGGACCTAAGGCGATACAACTCGATTCCCCATCGGGTGAGTCCATTTACATAGAAGGTGAAAAGAAAGGCAAAGTAAGATTGTGTTCTTTTGTGAAGGCAACGAAGTATATGATGCGTGGGTGCAAGGCATACATGGCTTGTGTTGCGGAAGCGATAGAAAGGGTGAAAGATATTCGCGATGTTCCGGTTGTAAATCTGTTTGAGGATGTGTTTCATGATAAGTTACCGGGGGTTCCACTGGAAAGGGAAATAGAGTTTGGGATTGACTTGATACCGGGTGCTAAGCCGGTAGCCAAAGCACCTTATAGGTTAGCACCGCCAGAAATGAAAGAGTTAATGGAGCAATTGCAAAAGCTGCTTGATAAAGGTTTCATTCGTCCAAGTGTCTCACCTTGGGGTGCACCTGTTCTCTTCGTTAAAAAGAAGGACGGAAGCATGATAATGTGTATGGATTATCGGGAGCTGAATAAGTTGACGGTGAAGAATAGGTACCCGTTACCTCAGATTGACGACCTCTTCGATCAATTGCAAAGGGTGTCATGGTTCTCTAAGATTGATTTGAGATCCCGATACCATCAATTGAAAGTGAAAGAAGATGATGTTCATAAGACAACTTTTCTCACTCGATACGGTCACTATAAGTTTATGGTTATGCCTTTCGGTTTTCATGGATCTTATGAACCGAGTATGTAGACCGTTTCTTGACCGTTCCGTTATTGTGTTTAGAGATGATCTTCTCATCTATTCACGGAGTGAAAGTGATCATGTCTTTCATCTTCGTGAAATTCTTGATGTGTTGCAAAGGGAGAAGCTTTATGCTAAATTTTCAAAGTGCGCATTTTGGTTACGCGAAATCCGGTTATTGGGTCATGTGATTAATGAGAAATGGATTACAGTCGACCCATCAAAGATAGTGGCGGTAAAAGATTGGTCCTCGCCGAAGACGCCTTCGGAGGTTAGGAGTTTCTTAGGATTGGCGGGTTATTCTCGGAGGTTTATTGAGAACTTCTCTCGGATTGTCTTGCCGATGACAAGGTTAACGCGAAAGGAGACTAAATTTGTATGGGGTTCGGAGCAAGAATCTGCATTTCAACTCTTGAAAGAAAAGTTAACTATGACGCATGTTTTATCTTTGCCGGACGGGACTGAAGATTTTATGGTGTATTCGGATGCCTCGCATTCGGGGTTGGGTTGTTTTTTGATGCAAAGGGGTAAAGTAATTGACTATGCGTCTAGGCAATTGAAGACTCACGAGGTGAATTACCCTACCCATGATTTAGAGCTTGCGGCCGTGGTTTTCGCGCTCAAGATTTGGAGGCATTATTTGTATGGGGCTAAGTGTACGATATACACGGATCACAAAAGTCTCAAGTATTTCTTTGACCAAAAGGACCTCAACATGAGGCAGAGGCAGTGGCTTGAATTGGTCAAGGATTATGATTGTGAGATACTCTATCATCCGGGTAAAGCGAATGTAGTGGCGGATGCGCTTAGTCGGAAGACTAGTCATAAACCTATCAAGGTGAAGCATTTAAGATGACAATTTCATCATCCCTTATTAATGAAATCCGGGAGGCTCAAGTGGTAGCACTTGGTGGTGATTTGAAGAAGGAACGGATGGTTGCTTATGTTGATAAGCTTAGGGAAATAGCTCGGGGTTAAAGACATGCTTTGATAGAATTTGGATTCCTAAGTTGTCAAGTGTTTTGACAACTATTTAGATGAGGCACAAAAATCCAAGTATTCTATCCATCCAGGGGCCACAAAAATGTTTTATGATTTGAGGTGTCATTTTTGGTGGCCGGGTATGAGATTTGATATGGTTAAGTATGTGGAAAGATGTCTCACATGCTTAAGAGTAAAGGCGGAGCACCAAAAGCCGTATGAAAAGCTTCAACCGCTTGAAATACCACTTTGGAAATGGGAGAACATAACCATGGATTTGATCACTAAAATACCAAAGACTCGAAAGGGTTATGATCCGATATGGGTAGTAGTGGATCGGTTGACAAAGAGTGCACATTTCCTTCCTATAAAGGAAACGTATGCGTCTGATAGATTCGCGGAAATGTATGTGAAGGAAATTATGTCACGTCATGGTGTGCCGGTGTCTATTATATCGGATCGTGATACGAGATTTACTTCTCGTTTTTGGAAGAAATTCCATGAGGATAAGGGGACTAGATTAAATCTTAGCACCGCTTATCATCCACGAACGGATGGTCAAAGCGAGCGGACGATTCAAACGCTCGAAGATATGTTGCGAGCGTGTGCATTGGATTTTTGGGGAAATTGGGACAACCATTTACCGTTGGCGGAATTTTCGTACAACAATAGCTACCATTCTAGTATTAGTATGCCGCCTTTTGAGGCATTGTATGGGAGGAAGTGTCGAATGAATGTAGTTAGTATTGATGATAAATGGTGTTATATGCAATGTGGTATGCATAATGTGTATGAATGTGTATGAACTAGTATGTGTAAATGAATGAATGTAGTTATAGTTGTAATACTATAATGGATATGTGTATATGAGGTTATGGTCTAAGTACCATAATGGAAATGTAGATATGAGGTTATGGTTTAAATATCATAATGGAAATGAGGTTATGGTCTAAGTACCATAATGAAAATGGGATATGAGGTTATGGTTTAAATACCATAATGGAAATGAGGTTATGGTCTAAGTACCATAATGGAAATGGGATATGAGGTTATGATCTAAGTATCACTATGTGCCATAATGGAAATAGAAATGTGTTAATTATGAATGATAAATGAAAAGAATGAAACTTATACGTGAAATGCAAGTGATATGTAGCCTAATGACAAACTGGGTGGAAACGGGTCAAATGGGTGGAAACGGGTCAAATGGGTGAATGGGTGAAAACAAGTAGTATTTACTTGTTTGAAATGTTTTATCTTCATTACTAATGGTGATACATGTGGTGTTATGTAGGAAAAGCTCCGATGTAGTCAAAGTCAAGTCCAAGGCGTTAGCGGGTTCTCGTATGCGAAAGGGGTGTTTTTGGGGTGTAATTAGAAATCCATAAACGGATGAATTTGATCAAGAATTGATGTTTTTGGTGTGTAATTATGGTGTATGAAAGTTTTGAAACAAAACCCAAGTGTTGGGGATAATTTTGTGTCAAGTTGAAATGGTAAAGAATGAAATTTTGGCTAAGTGTTGAAAACTGAGCCTCCCTGCAGTACGCGAAGACCTCCGGGCATGGTGTTTTGGAGCTCCCTTGCGGTACGCGAAGGGAGGTGTCTAATCCCTCACGGTACATGAGGGTTGTAAAAAAAGTTTTGCTTGGGACGAATGCTTCCGTGTATTAAGTGTTTAATAATCGGTGTTTGAATTAAGGTTGTTACAGTTCCGATGAATATAGATAAGTTTTTAATCTCCTTTGACCTGAACGAGTGGACGATGACAATATATGACAGTTTTTTACCAACATAAATCTTTAAGTTTCATGACTAGTTTTTTAACAACATAAAAATATATTTTATTTATCTTGTAGTCTTAGAGTTACAGCTGATTCTTCCATGGGCGAAAAAGCTGATGCATTGGTGGATTTCATTGATTATGCTTTCGGTTTATGATTAAATTTCTTAGGGTATTATAAAGCAAAAGGGATTAAGGTTATGCATCCTCACCGATTTCTAAGACTTTACCCAAGGAAATGTCCTCATTAAAGGAGTAGAGCTGGAGTTGGAGATTGTGGAGCATGGGTGTGCATATTCATGGAGCGATTAATCAAGAAGGAGTTACTTTATGATCCAGTTGAAGACACAAAGCAAACTGCAATACAATTTCGCAATCGTTTTGCGAAAATATGCTATGAACATCTTATTACTGATGATCCGGTTGAAGAAATGGTTTAGATTGCAAACATTTTAGATGTGGTGACTAATCAAACAATTTTCTTTATAATCGTAATCAAACAATGTTATTAGACTGTAATTTTGAACTTTTACTGCTTTAATGCTAATTTCGTAGTTATTAGACTGTATCTGGAGATAATCCATTTTGGTTTCTGGATTTAAAATGCATTTATGGAGATAATCCATTTCTGGCTTAGCCGGCGGTGCAGTTAAACTGCATTTAGCCGGTGTTTTCTTGCCTTAGTCGTCGTTTTAAAGGCTCTAAACCGACAGATTATGTAGAGATAATACATTTTGGTTTCTAGGCTTAGCCGGCAGTTAAACTGCATTTAGCCGGTGGTTTCTGAACTTAGCCGTCGTTCCGGGCTTAGACGACAGTTAAACTGCATTATATGGAGATCATCCATTATGGTTTCTGAACATTTTTTCCTTAAACAACATACATAAATTGTTCATAGTCAAAGTTTAAATTGTTATTACAAATACATATGTCTTCATTACATTACAACTAATGATCGTTTAAATCATACTCAAATTTTTGTGATGTATTCTCATACACGTACTGACGGAAATTTTCTGAATCTACATATGTAGCCTCACACTGATCAACCGGTGCTTGATTATTTGATTTTGATTTAGATGACATATGTGATGGCATAGGGCTTTGACACGTGTCACGAGAATGCCCTCTTGTGTGGCACCGACTACATGAAATCGGTGTTGTTTCCTCCCCTTGAGATGGAATACGATTATTAGCACGAGGACGTCCGGCTTGTCTTTTATCAATAAGTGGTGGCTTCAAAATAATAAGGTCATTGATTATATCCCAATCTGCTTTTTCAGGAAGGGGATTTATTATCCCTTGGTACATATTTTTGTATACCTCGTTTGAAAACCAAGTCATTGCCCAGCTGCTACAATCAGTTTGTTTCAAATACCTTGAAACAGATATTACATGACAACATGGTAAACCGGATAGTTGCCATTGTCGACAACTACATGTTCGATTAACCAGATCCACAAAACCTTTCCTATGTATGTTAACTTCAAAGGTGTATTTATTGATACCATTTACAGTCCATGATGCACTTTTGAAAATTCTATGCTCAATCTTATTCTCAGCCCAATTAGTAAGCTGATGAGTATTTCTAGCTGTAAAGTATTTCAATCAATTAAAAATCATAAATTATTTAATACTATAAAGTAAAAAATTATTTCATGAAAATTTTACCTCCAATTTGTCGACGATTGAAATACCATTGTTGGACGGACTCATGGAAGAACTCGATTAGTTTGGTGATAGGCATCCTTCGAGTATTACGGGATAACGCGTTCACAGACTCAGCATTGTTTGATGTCATAATACTAAAGCGTTGACCAGGGAAGTGTGCTCGTGCCCATTTATGCAAACCGACACGTAAAAGAGTATCACGAACATTAGGAACAACTTCACATAGGGCATTAAAATATTCTTCAAACTCAGACGTTGTCTAAGCTTTGCAGGCCTTCCACCAAAGTAATTCGTGTTTCTTTTCCCTTAATGATTTTAAACGTAAGTTCATCATCAGATGTAGACAACAAAGACCATGGTATGCATGTGGAATCACACTCCTAATAGCCATGTCAATAGAAGCTGCTATGTCTGATATTATCGCCAAATTTAGATTATCACCAATACATTCTCTCAATTTTGATAAAAACCATGTCCAAGACGAACCACTCTCTGATTTGCCCACACCATACGCAACAGTCAAGATCTGATTATTACCGTCCATACCGACAGCTAAAAACATCGTTCCCTTAAAATCACCTTTAAGATGGGCCCCATCAATGATAATTATTGGTCGTATGTAATGCTTAAAACTCTGTATCTGTAATATAAACAGTTTAGTCAGTAACGAATTCAAAATAATAAACTTATGTAGAATTTAAAATAATAAACTTATGCAGAATTTAACATATACTAAACGCGGCACCAATAGCAAGAAAACACATTTCGAAACGACACGACTGATCTGTTAAAATGTGACACCCGACATTTCAGGTCAATATCCGTACACATTATGAACAAGTTTACATTACAATAAACGAGTTTACATTATAATTATTTTTGTGATTTATTTAATTTCACAAACAAGGACTTTAGAGTCTAGCAAAGATCGTACATGGTCTCAATTCATACTTGGGTAATTCTAGGAATTACCGGTGCAAGTACCAGTACAAACCGACTAAGACGAACAATAGTGGATAAATTAAATATCCAGGCGTATATATATATTACACAAATTTTAAGTTGGTCAATAAATTATTTTTAGAATAAATTTATAATACCGTGAAGAACCTAAACCGAATTAAATTACCCCTTAAAACACTAATTGATATTAATACCATTAATAAACTAATATTTAAAACTAATTATTAACACTCAAGTCATCTTTGACTTCTCGGCCGGAATTCAGAAAAGACACCCCCCTTCACTCGTCCCATGCCATAACTGAGAAAAACTCAGATAAAACCCATACCACTTTCAATCACTTTCCTCACAATTCTCATTTTTCTCTCATTTTCATACGGAAAACTTCCCATTTATCTTCAAAATCAAAGCCAAGTTTTAAGACAAAAACCATCAGGATTCAGTGTTTTCAAGTGTTTCTGAAAAGGGTTTAGCAAAAGATTCAAGATCATCTCTGTTTTCTCTCATCATCATCGCCACTGTTTTAAAGGTAAAAACTCGATATTTTCATATTATTTTCTTAAAAACCGGAGCCAATCATGCAAAATGTTCAAACGCAAGTAAGATAACAAGAAAAGTGTGTCAAATTCAAGTTTTAAAACAAAATATGCAGGACTGATTCTGTCAAACAGAAGTCCAGTAATCGAAACTAGGAGTTTCGATACCTGTTGGTCAATCGAAACTGGGAGTTTCGATACCTTTTACTCAATCGAAACTTAGAAGTTTCGACACCTGACTACTCCATCGAAACTAAGAAGTTTCGACACCTGTACAACAGTCTCATTTGGGCAGTAACTCAAAACTATTTTATAACAAAACATGTGTTGAACAACTAAGGAGATATTCAAACAAAAACAATCAGATTTACAAAGTCGGTGAACAATTTACAATTAAGACGTTTGGTCTTAACTCAATTTACCCTTGGTATCTAGGGTACGAATAGTCAAGGTTGACTACAACAAGTTTTATTACAAGTATACACAAACTCAAGGTGAGTTTCACGGCCCCTTTTTACTGTTTTCAATATTTGGGGGAAAAACATACTTACAATTATTTTATGGGATAACAAGAGAATAAGACACGACTTGTATGTTTACATGAGATGAGAACAACAATTTGAGGCCGGAAAAGTCCCCTGGAACAACGTAGTAACCATTAACTGTAGCCTAGGGTCCTATGAATAGTACTATGGAGAGTGACGTCTCCCGGTCATGGTTAGTCGCGCTAACCACAATCTGGAGGATTTATGGCCGCATAGAACCAGATAACGAAATTAGGGGCGTGTACAATTGTCATGGTTTGGTTACGCCTCATGTATGAACATATTATTTGTATTCCTAGCTAGTTTACAAATGGGTCAACGATTCTTATTCTGTTTATCACATACAACTGAAACGATTTATGAACAACTGAGTTTTACCAAGAACTATTTGATTAAACCTATGAACTCACCAACCTCGTGTTGACGTTTTCAAGTATGTTTTTCAGGAAATTGAATGATGACTGCAAGGTTAGCAATGTAGATTACATGCATGCACGATGGATACTACTCAAGGAGGATTTCCCTTGTATAACTCATTGAATTGAGTCATATTTGTGAAATCTTAACTTTTTGTAAACTCAGATTATGTTTTTGTAATGTATAATCTTAATCTTGTTTATGTATCCATTTATCATGTATGTGTTTGCGGTAATCATATGCTTTGGAAACCATTGAACGTCACGCCTCGCGTTTCCGCCTTGGCGAGGGTGTGACAGAACTTGGTATCAGAGCCATTGATTATAGTGAACTAGGAATCTAAATTGGAACCTAGTCTATAATCTAAATGACTCACTAAAACGTTTTCATTGCATAAGCATTGTATAACCAGTCATTTTGTCATATGGATATTGTAGTCACAAGCATGTCGTCACATTCACATTCTGATCCCGTCTCTGATACTGAATCAAACGAGGAACTTTCCGCCGCACGCTCCAAAAATCGAGTGCAAACCCGCAGCTCCACACCACCCAATGTTGCTTTAGGAGAACCACCTATAGTCTACCGAAAGAAAAACGGAGGACCCATTAGGGTACAAAGTGCTAGGAAGAGTGTTAGACTTCCGCACAAAAGAAAACTGGCAGCCCGTGACCCGAAGGACTTGGAGACTGATAAGGAGCCACCTAAGCAACGACCCTGCTACCACCCGACTGTGGGAACTATCCGTTGGATGCCACGTACCCTGGCACGATGGAGGGAGATGGAGAGCATCCCATCTACCTTTGAGCTTGGAGAGTCTTCTAACTCTCCAACACCCCTACCCCACACTGGGGAAGTCATGGAGCTCACAGTGCCTACACTAGTAGCACGCGTTCGTACGCATGAGGAGCGTCTTGATGATCTCCTAGATGACATTCGGGCACAGGGGGATGCAGCCACGCGACTTCGTCAAGGACTCGGATCTCAAGTTCAGACTCTAGATGACCGCACCCGAAACATACAGGATGCCACTAACTATCTGGAGTTGAGAGCCGACATGGACTGGCAGTTCACTGTCACTGTCTGAGACACGGTGGAAGCACTGGAGGAAAGGACTTTGGCTGCAGAATTTATGGCTAGAGCAAGCTTTGTTATGGCAGGACTTGCCATGATGATTGGATTGTACTCTCACTTCTTCTTCTAAACCTATTATGGGCGGGTTGTGCCCATAGTACATTATGTAGTTTAAAACTTTAGTACTGATGAGGTCATGATAACCCATCACTTTTGTATCCGTTTCTTTTGGGAACAATGTACTATGAATGTTTTAACTATGTATATAATGGTTATGTTTTGATGTTGTCGTGTCCTTATGCCATGTGCTATCATTATTGTCATATAATGTTGTTTCTTTTTAATTGATGTGTTAGAAAGAACGTCATGGCACCAAAGCGTAGCACACCCCGTAACACTACTGGAGACAACAATGAGACGATTTCTCCAAATGTAGAACAACTCATAGCACAGCGAGTAGCTGCTGCCATGCAACAGTATGAGGCAAATCGAAATAGTGGAGGAGGAAACGGCAGTGGTACCGGTGCAGGAGGAAGCGGTACAGCTGGAGGTTCCGGAGGTAATAGAATAAATAAGCCGTAACACATGGTCATGATCCGAATTATTGACGTTATGACTTGTAATTCTACAGATGCTCCAAATAGAAAGTGCTCCTACAAGGCCTTTCTATCTTGTAAACCCCGTAACCTCAATGGCACCGAGGGTGCAGTTGGGTTAATGAGATGGATAGAGAAGATGGAATCAGTGATTGATATCAGTGAATGCACTGCTGACTGCATGGTGAAGTATTCTACATGCTCACTCACTGATAAAGCTTTAACTTGGTGGAATTCACAAGTAAAGACTTTGGGAAGGCAGACAGCATATGAGTTGTCATGGGAAGACCTAAAAGCCATGATGATCGAGGAATACTGTCCTCGAAATGAGTTGCAAAAGATCGAATCTGAAATGTGGAATTTACAAATGATAGGAGATGATGTTGCTAGTTACACTGACCGATTCAATGAGTTAGCAATCTTGGTTCCACACATGGTCACCCCAGAATACAAGAAGGTTGAAAGATACTTGTGGGGTCTCGCACCGCAAATACGAAGCATGGTAACTTCATCGAACCCTATGGATACCAAGAGCGCCATAACTCTAGCTTTCAAGCTGAGGGATAATGCTGTACGTGATGGTTTGTTTGGAAAGAAGGAGACCGAAGAAGGAAAATCTGGAGAAAAGAGGAAATGGTTTGGAAAACCAAGTAATCAAAACAAGAATCAGGCTTACAAGAGACCTGAAACTATGAAGGCCTATGCTGCCAACCTTGAAGGACAAAGTGGATATCTTGGAACACGACCAAAGTGTGACAAGTGTGGATATCATCACAGTGAAAGGTGTATCCAATGTGGAAAATGTAAAAAGTATGGGCATATGACCCATAACTGTTGGAGCAATGCAAACTCTAATAAGACAAATCAAGTAACAGGAAAGGGCAACCCAGGAACAGGGAGGATGAATCAAGGATGCTTTGAGTGTGGAGATCCAAAGCACTTCAGAAAAGACTGTCCAAAGTTGAAGAACCGAAACGACAATCAGGCCCGTGGAAGAGCATTTGTGATGGGGGCTGGTGACGCACGACAAGATCCAAACATTGTCACTGGTACGTTCCCGATAAATAATCACTATGCCTCTATACTTTTCGATACGGGTGCTGATTTGAGTTTTGTGTCAAATGACTTTAAGTCCCTACTCGGTATTAAGCCCAGTAAACTAGACCAAAAGTATACAATTGAATTAGCGAACGGAAAATTAATTAATACCGGAGAAGTCATTCAGGGTTGTACCTTATGTCTTAAAAACCACACATTTAGTATAGATCTGTTACCTGTTGATTTAGGAAGCTTTGACGTTGTTATTGGCATGGATTGGTTGTCAAAGAATCATGCCGAAATTATTTGTTTTGAGAAGATTGTCCAAATCCCACTCTCAAACGGAGAAGTTCTTTCGATTCAAGGTGAGAAGAGTGGAGTGGCTTTGAGAATGATAAACTGTATGAAGGCTCGTAAGTATTTACGTAAAGGCTATTGCGTGTTTCTGGCTCACGTCGTCGAAAAGAAACCCGAGGAACGTCGACTTGAAGATATTCCAATCGCTAGGGATTACCCCGAAGTTTTTCCTGAAGACTTACCTGGATTACCACCACCGAGGCAAGTCGAATTCCGAATTGATTTGGTACCAGGATCCGCACCAATTGCGCGATCTCCGTATCGATTAGCACCTTCTGAAATGCAAGAATTATCAAATCAACTACAAGAGTTGCTTGATAAAGGTTTCATAAGACCGAGTTTCTCACCTTGGGGAGCTCCGGTTTTATTCGTAAAGAAAAAGGATGGAACCTTTAGGATGTGTATAGATTACCGAGAATTAAACAAGCTTACAATCAAAAACCGATACCCACTTCCTCGAATAGACGATTTGTTCGATCAACTACAAGGTTCTGGCTTCTATTCAAAAATTGATCTACGTTCAGGGTATCATCAATTAAGAATCCAAGAAGAAGATGTACCAAAGACAGCATTTAGGACTCGTTACGGTCACTACGAGTTCCTAGTTATGCCATTTGGTTTGACGAACGCACCAGCTGTCTTCATGGATCTCATGAACCGCGTGTGCAAGCCATACTTGGATAAATTCGTGATTGTATTTATCGATGACATATTAATATATTCACGAACTAAGGAGGATCATGAACATCACCTGAAATTAATCTTAGAACTACTCAGAAACGAGAAACTTTACGCTAAACTCTCTAAGTGTGAGTTTTGGATCCGAGAAGTGCATTTTCTTGGACATGTCATCAACAAGGAAGGAATTCACGTTGATCCATCTAAAATTGAAGCGATCAAAAACTGGGAAGCACCAAAGACTCCGACAGAAGTACGTCAATTTTTAGGTTTGGCCGGTTATTACAGACGATTCATCGAGAATTTTTCAAAAATAGCCCTGCCTTTAACCACATTAACCCAGAAAGAAAAGAGGTATGATTGGAGTGACAAGCAAGAGTCAGCTTTTCAATTACTGAAGCAGAAGCTGTGTAGTGCACCAATCTTATCCCTTCCTGAGGGAATCGACAACTTTGTTGTATACTGCGATGCATCACACCAAGGACTTGGTTGTGTGTTAATGCAAAGAGACAAAGTCATCGCATATGCCTCACGACAACTAAAAGTGCACGAAAAGAATTATACGACCCACGACTTGGAATTGGGTGCAGTTGTGTTTGCGCTCAAGATTTGGAGACATTACCTTTACGGTACAAGATGTACTATCTTTACTGATCACAAGAGTCTCCAACATGTATTTGATCAAAAGGAACTTAACATGAGACAACGTCGTTGGGTAGAACTACTAAACGATTATGATTGTGATATCAAGTACCATCCCGGGAAAGCCAATGTCGTAGCGGACGCTTTAAGTCGCAAAGAACGAGTTAAAACTCTTCGTGTTCGTACCTTAGGATTGACAATTCATACGAATCTTACTACTCAAATTCGGATGGCACAACATGAGGCAATCAAAGAAGAAAACATTCAGAATGAAGCTTTACGAGGAATGATAAAGCAATTGGAGCCAAAGTCAGATGACACTTTATACTTCATGAATAGAATTTGGGTGACACGTTTTGGTAACTTACGGGAGTTAGTTATGGACGAAGCCCACAAGTCTAGGTACTCCATTCACCCAGGTTTAGATAAAATGTATAAGGATCTAAAAGAATTATATTGGTGGCCCAATATGAAAGGAGATATTGCCACATACGTCAGTAAATGCTTAACGTGTTCAAAAGTAAAAGCCGAACATCAGAAACCGTCTGGTTTACTACAGCAACCTGAAATTCCCCAATGGAAATGGGAACAAATTTCTATGGATTTTATCACGAAATTACCCAAGACATCCAGTGGTTATGATACCATATGGGTAATTGTCGATCGATTGACAAAATCAGTTCATTTCCTACCTATGAAAGAAACTGATAAAACCGAGAAACTTGCAAAGCTTTATATCAAGGAAATTGTGGCTAGGCATGGAGTGCCAATTTCTATTATCTCGGATAGAGATAGCCGATTCGTGTCTAGAATCTGGAAATCATTACAAGAAGCCATGGGCACACGTCTTGACATGAGCACGGCATATCACCCACAAACAGATGGTCAAAGCGAAAGGACCATTCAAACTTTAGAGGATATGCTACGTGCGTGTGTAATTGATTTCGGAGGAAATTGGGATACTCATTTACCGTTAGCTGAGTTTTCCTACAATAACAGCTACTATACGAGCATTAAGGCAGCTCCGTTTGAAGCTTTATATGGTCGTAAATGCCGCTCACCGTTATGTTGGGCGGAAGTTGGTGAAAAACATTTGACAGGCCCTGAGATTGTCCAGGAAACCACTGATAAGATTTTCAAAATTAAGGACCGTTTGAAAGCGGCCCGAGATAGACAAAAGAGCTATGCTGACAACAGACGAAAACCATTAGAATTTCAAATTGGTGACCGAGTAATGTTAAAAGTCTCACCATGGAAAGGCGTTGCAAGGTTTGGTAACCGTGGTAAGCTCAACCCTAGATACGTTGGTCCGTTCGAAATACTGGCTAGGGTTGGCCCTGTAGCTTACAAACTCAAGCTACCACAAGAACTAAACAATGTACATGATACGTTTCATGTATCAAATCTCAAGAAGTGCTTATCAGACGAGACACTAATTATACCACCTGACGAAATTCACATTGATGATAAACTTCACTTCATTGAGGAACCGATTGAGATTTCAGATTGGAAGGTTCAAAAGCTGAGACGTAGTCGGATCAAACTGGTTAAAGTACATTGGAACTCAAAGCGTGGTCCTGAGTATACATGGGAACGAGAGGACCAAATGAAAACAAAATACCCATCCTTGTTTAAGGATACACTAGTTCAAGATGACACAAATTGAATTTCGGGACGAAATTCTGTTAACATGGGGAGAATGTGACACCCGACATTTCAGGTCAATATCCGTACACATTATGAACAAGTTTACATTACAATAAACGAGTTTACATTATAATTATTTTTGTGATTTATTTAATTTCACAAACAAGGACTTTAGAGTCTAGCAAAGATCGTACATGGTCTCAATTCATACTTGGGTAATTCTAGGAATTACCGGTGCAAGTACCAGTACAAACCGACTAAGACGAACAATAGTGGATAAATTAAATATCCAGGCGTATATATATATTACACAAATTTTAAGTTGGTCAATAAATTATTTTTAGAATAAATTTATAATACCGTGAAGAACCTAAACCGAATTAAATTACCCCTTAAAACACTAATTGATATTAATACCATTAATAAACTAATATTTAAAACTAATTATTAACACTCAAGTCATCTTTGACTTCTCGGCCGGAATTCAGAAAAGACACCCCCCTTCACTCGTCCCATGCCATAACTGAGAAAAACTCAGATAAAACACATACCACTTTCAATCACTTTCCTCACAATTCTCATTTTTCTCTCATTTTCATACGGAAAACTTCCCATTTATCTTCAAAATCAAAGCCAAGTTTTAAGACAAAAACCATCAGGATTCAGTGTTTTCAAGTGTTTCTGAAAAGGGTTTAGCAAAAGATTCAAGATCATCTCTGTTTCCTCTCATCATCATCGCCACTGTTTTAAAGGTAAAAACTCGATATTTTCATATTATTTTCATAAAAACCGGAGCCAATCATGCAAAATGTTCAAACGCAAGTAAGATAACAAGAAAAGTGTGTCAAATTCAAGTTTTAAAACAAAATATGCACGACTGATTCTGTCAAACAGAAGTCCAGTAATTGAAACTAGGAGTTTCGATACCTGTCGCTCAATCGAAACTAGGAGTTTCGATACCTGTTGGTTAATCGAAACTGGGAGTTTCGATACCTTTTACTCAATCGAAACTAAGAAGTTTCGACACCTGACTACTCCATCGAAACTAAGTAGTTTCGATGCACATTTGTCCAATCGAAACTAAGAAGTTTTGACACCTGTACAACAGTCCCATTTGGGCAGTAACTCAAAACTATTTTATAACAAAACATGTGTTGAACAACTAAGGAGATATTCAAACAAAAACAATCAGATTTACAAAGTCGGTGAACAATTTACAATTAAGACGTTTGGTCTTAACTCAATTTACCCTTGGTATCTAGGGTACGAATAGTCAAGGTTGACTACAACAAGTTTTATTACAAGTATACACAAACTCAAGGTGAGTTTCACGGCCCCTTTTTACTGTTTTCAATATTTGGGGGAAAAACATACTTACAATTATTTTATGGGATAACAAGAGAATAAGACACGACTTGTATGTTTACATGAGATGAGAACAACAATTTGAGGCCGAAAAAGTCCCCTGGAACAACGTAGTAACCATTAACTGTAGCCTAGGGTCCTATGAATAGTACTATGGAGAGTGACGTCTCCCGGTCATGGTTAGTCGCGCTAACCACAATCTGGAGGATTTATGGCCGCATAGAACCGGATAACGAAATTAGGGGCGTGTACAATTGTCATGGTTTGGTTACGCCTCATGTATGAACATATTATTTGTATTCCTAGCTAGTTTACAAATGGGTCAACGATTCTTATTCTGTTTATCACATACAACTTAAACGATTTATGAACAACTGAGTTTTACCAAGAACTATTTGATTAAACCTGTGAACTCACCAACCTCGTGTTGACGTTTTCAAGTATGTTTTTCAGGAAATTGAATGATGACTGCAAGGTTAGCAATGTAGATTACATGCATGCACGATGGATACTACTCAAGGAGGATTTCCCTTGTATAACTCATTGAATTGAGTCATATTTGTGAAATCTTAACTTTTTGTAAACTCAGATTATGTTTTTGTAATGTATAATCTTAATCTTGTTTATGTATCCATTTATCATGTATGTGTTTGCGGTAATCATATGCTTTGGAAACCATTGAACGTCACGCCTCGCGTTTCCGCCTTGGCGAGGGTGTGACATAAAATATGAGTAACACTTCATGGATTTGCCTTTTTCAAATTATGGAAAAAAGCTGGAAGTTCAAAAAATGAATCATCAGAAGATCCCATCAACATCTCCAATGCCCATGCTTTTCCACGCCAGGCTTGAGGGTATGTAATTTTGACCGGGAACTTTAAATTAATATCTTTAATTATTTCTTTCCCTCTGTAGACACGTCCAACATCCTTAACTTGATCTTTAATTAAGTCACCAATTACATTTTTATTTGCTTTTCTAATATACAGGTAGGTCTGAGTATGTGAACACGTGTGTTGGTTTTTGAAATATCTAACAATAAACACACTAGATTCACCATAACTATATGCCCTGATGCGCTACTCACAATTTGGCGCATGACATGATGCTTCATACCTATTCTTTGAAGATATATTAACTTTATAATCGAAACACTCTCTAACACACATTTTTCCAAGCTCCAACTTTAAATGTTCTTTATTTTTGAAACACATACCTTCGGATACATCATTACATTTCAACCCTATATCACCTTTAGGTTCTATACTAAAATGATCTGGGGTTGGGTCTGGAATCAGATCAGACTCTGGTTTTATCTTCTCACTTGCCTCCGGTGATGGTGACTCATGATTTGGGAATAAATTCCCCTCAACGGGAATTGAATAAAACTCTGGCTCAAGTGATGGTGACTCACGAATATTATTTTCTGGGGGAATTTAAATCAAACAGAAACTGACTTTGATCTTCTTTTATTAAGGGTTCAGAACTAGGTAAAGAAAATACGTCACTTGAGTGACGTATTCGGTTCAACGAACCAATTGAAACAGGTTTTAGGTTAGACGAACCAACACTATCTTCTGTTATAAAATACAACTTAAACATTTCCGGATTTTTTCCAACTATATTCAAAAAAATGAAATATCATTGTCATCGAATATATCGATTGGATCAGTAAAAGTTGACATTTTATAAGATAATCTTGTAATATTTTTAGGACCACAAACTTTCGAAAGCAAAGATAACAAACCAGAGTAAGTAATAACTGTAGGTAAGCTTAGTTCACCCCTTGCACAATTAAAAGGAACATATTGAATGGCACCATCAACAAGATCCCATCTACCACCACTGAAGATTACAATGTTCACATACATCGTTAAAAACTAACAAATTCATAAGAAAGCTATCAAATGGCAACCTGAGAGCATATAAGAAAACCAAATAACGAAAAAAATAAAAAATATAACAAAATCCGGATGTGCCGGCTAAATAGCGGTCCAAAACGAATAGAACCATCAAAAGCGCCAGCTAAAACAAGTCGGTTAAACGTCAAGCTGGCCCATGGATCTTAGCCGGTCCAGCGTAAAAGTTTGCACGGAAATATATGCCGGCTAACTAGCCGGCTTTAGCCGTCCGTTGTGAGAGAATGTCTATGAAACTGAAGGCTAAAAGTCAATGTCTATTATCGGAATTCGACTTGATCAAATGTCTATTTTGGTAATTTTCCCTTACCTATTACACTTACTTTGACATATCAACCACCTACTTAATTTGTTAACATTACCTATTACACTTACTTTCTGTTTGCAGTTATTAGCTCTCCCTTTAGTTACCATATAGGTGGTGAGTATTACACGATCAATGTGCTTTAGGGGTGTAGTTAATTGGATCCATTTGAATTGCAATCTTTGTTTATCATATATATACTTTGATTATGTAAAAATAGATTGTGCAGTTTATCCAAACTAGGTACAAATTTATTTTTATGTACTTTTTTAATGTTTTTATTACTTTCGTCAATATATTATTAACGTTTGACAATATGAAAAAGTTACCAATACATGATCAAATGTTGTATAAGAATACATGTTTAGATATTCATCAGTGTAATATTAAGGTTTACACAATGTAACACACGGGTTTAATGCTAGTATACTAATAAAAAAAAATAAGGTACACATGTTAGTTTCTGGGACATCCTTACCATGGTTTTTCTCGTTTCTCTCTCCTAATAAATAATTATACTAAAATGATATATTTTTAGATATTTAATATAAATCTAACTATGGATATTTATTATTTAATCATTGTTATTATTATATCATTAACAAAATGAATTTAATATGAATTAACATTTATCAATTATATAAAAATAATTAATGCCCAATTGAAAAAAAAATATTTTAAAAACTAACTTAACATAATTTATAATTGTCACATCAAAATACATTTTTAAAAACATATTTTAACGAGTGCATGTGTTAACATATTACATTATATTTTATTCAACTCGTGTAGTACACGGGATATTACAGACATGATTTTTTTTATTAATAAATATATAACATTACATTTATTTAACCGTGTAAAACAGGGGATTCTGACCTAGTATATTATATACTAGGTTGAAAACCCATGTTTTACACCGGTTTAATAAAAAAGTTATTAAATAGTTAGTAATTGAAATTTAGTAATCATAAAAAATTATTAAATAGTAATGAATATTTAGTAATTGATAAAAGAAAATATTAATTAACTAGTAATAAAATATTAAATAGTTAGTATTGAAAAAAATAAGCATCAAAAAGAATCTTGAACTCACAGAATTATTATGTCATATGTGCCACAACCAGTTACTTATTTATTAGATACTAGTTTTATACCCGTGTGTTACACGGGACGAAACGTTAAAGTTATATTGATAAATATCTTAACACTTATTTTATACAAATTTGATATTGTATTGGTAACTTTTCCATTTTGTTAACTGTTAAGATTATATGGATAGGAGCAATCAAAATATCAAAAAAATAAATGAAAAGACATTTCATAAGTGGTGTAATTTTTACAATAAATTAAATATCAATTGAAATCTTACAATGATAATTTATAAATTTAAAAATACTTCATTGTATACAACATTTGACGTGGTATTGATAATTTTTCCATATTAATAGTTTATCAAAAATTAATTGTCCAAGATAATAATATGCATCTATAAAGATAGGTAATATGCGTCATTTAACTATACTAATTTCTTTAAATGATCTTGGACCTTTAGTTTTGATTAAAAGAATTTTTTTTTAAAATACGCTTCACCAAGAGAAGTACAGACAAAATGGATTCTACCACTAGAAATGCCTTTTTTATATATTGTGTTGTTGCAAATGTAATTTCTAAAAAAGAACATCTTTTATTGTACAATATTTTGTTCATCATAACATAAATAAACAAAGAATATATCTAGATAAAAATAATCAATAAAATAAAGATTAATGTGTTTTGCTTTCTAGACATAATCATAAACTTATACATTTTATACATAAAAAAATCATGATCTTGACATAACATCATATAAACATACAAAAACATCAGTAGAATAAAAAATTCTTGAATCTTTATACAATGAAAAAAATCTTGAAGTTTACATGTGACTTTCTTGATCTAAGGAATTTGATTCATCAAACGATTACAGCTCTAGAAGCATAATAATTAATTAAAATTTTGCAGCACCAGAACTCAAATTTGCAAAGTGTCTTAAAACACAAAAATGAACACAACCCACATATTAGAACATAAATATGAAGAATACAACCTAACGAAATTAAAGATCATCATATACTCTTAAGTGTTTCGTAATTTCAATACCAAAACCGAATTGAAATGCACAAAATATTAGCACCCACGAAATGCAACAAAGAATAGAGTTTCTTTTCCTCAATGACTGAAAACATAAAATAGCCAAAAATGACCAAAATAAATGTCACAGACGGTGCAAATCTAATTGAAGCCAGAAGGAAGTCAAAGAAATCGGAGATAATTACATTGGTCAACAATTTCCTTGCATATGTTGTTTCTCCATTTTATTAGCTTCATGAAACTCTATCAGCATCTTTGTAGAAACTTTAACCTTAATGTTGTAACATATTTACAAATATTTAAATTATAATTAAATTTACATATCAAAATTAAATTAAAATTTTAAAAAAAATCTCGCATTGTACACGGAAAATTTAGTGTTTTATTAGAATAGGGATTTAAAAATGTCAAACAAAATATGGCTTTGGTGTAGTGGTGTTTTTTATTTACGTTGAAGCATACGACCCGGGTTCAAAACCCGCAGCAACACTCCTTTCACGGTTTTAAAGGCTTTAATGCCATTTTTTTCTTACGTTTTTTATTTATATACATAAATCTTTTATGCTCTTCTTGTGCAGGGTGAGTTTATCTAAAGTTTATGACTTTATTATATAAGTTTTCGATGACGTTAATTTCTCCCGTGGTTTAACACGTGGCAACACACTCTATCGCTCGGAAGCCGCCGCAACTCGCGGAACCTCCTTCTAGTATTTATTTAAAATACAAAAGTAGTGATTTCAAATTTTATATGTAAAATTAAAACTTTGTTTTATTAATAATGAAATTTTAAAATCACTCTTTTTAATAATAAAAAGTTAAAAACTCGTTTTTTTTAGTCTCCTATTTTTTAATTCTTGATCTTTTTAAGTATTCACTTTTGATGATAGTTTAAAAAATGTGAGTCAATTGTAATAATGGTAAATTGATTTGGTAAAATATTTATTTATGTAATTTTTTTAAAATGACAATAATGTAGTCATATTAATATAATAGAGACAAATAAAGAAATGCTGATGAATTAAACCAACTTAAAAATAAACTATGATTTTATTCGCATCATTTTAATTGTCTGAATTACAAGACTAAAATGAAAGGCTTTAAGTACAAACCCATGTACAACGACACACTGTTGAAGTGTAGCATTTCCCCCCGGCGAGCTTCCCATCCAACTCTCTACACAACAGGATAGTGATCACATATGGGGATATTTATCTTCATATTGTTCTCATCATCTTCAGTATTAATCTCAGCACCTGACAACCAATAACAGTATTTTAATATATATATATATATATATATATATATATATATATAGGGGAAGGATCAAGAGAAAACCACAAAGTTAGGCGAAAACCAAGAAAACCACTAAAACAATGTGTAATACTATGGGTTACGTATACGTAACCATAATTTTTTTGAATTTTTTTGTTTTCTGTTTACGTATACGTAACACTATGGGTTACGTATACGTAAGCTAATATTTAAATGATTTTTTGGTAAAAACTTGTAATATTACATTTATACTCTTATAAAAAATAAAAATAAAATAAAATAAAAAATAAATATAACTATATTATTGATTAAAATTGATTTTTTTAGTGGTTTTCTTGGTTTTCGCCTAACTATTGGTTTTCTCTGGAACCCACCCCTATATATATATATATATATATATATATATATATATAACATATAACCTAATCAATAAAAACGTTTGAAGAAAACATATATTCACCTGTATCTTTATGTGTATGTGTATCTGCTTGTGTTGTGATCACTAGTAAAAGGACAATAACCATGCTAATAATAAGCTTCATCGCTTATCTTTTGTTCCTTTATATCAAGTTTAATACCAACATGAACTGAAAAGTTTTGTTTACAAAGTTGTACTTTTATAGGATGATTTGGAGACATAATATTAAATAATTATTTTGTAGGTTTAACATATTAGAAGAAAAAAATAACTACAAATAATTTCCTAAGAAGCTGATAGAATGAATTTAATTTCGTATTTGATATATGATTTTGTTAATGAATTTAATTTTGGATTTGATATATGATATTGTTTAGTATTTTAGTATACACATACATCTTGCATTTATTTCCTAAACAATACATAAAGAGTGATATAAAAACTAATTTTATTGCAATTAATGTTAATAAATGCACCAATTATTATATTTTCATTTACTTGCATTGAAAATGTTAATGTGAGACTAGCCCACTTGATAGGGGCTCTTAGATGGGAGGTCATGGGTTCAAGCCCAGACATTTGGTGAATTATTTGGTGTGATTTAGGAGTACGAGTAAAGTAGATTTGTCGTTAAAAATAACTTCTTGCATTGAAAATACCTATGAATGTAAGATTTAAACTAAACTGGTAGATGTAAACACGCGTGTTGCTGCGCGGGCGTTAATACGGCAAGAAATTTGTAAAACTTGGCTTTGAATAAAAATTATGCCGAAACATACATAAAAATAAGCATGTCGTAGTAGCGATATATTTGAAATTTTTTAAAATGAGAAGCGAAAACGGCAAACAAAGTCGTGGGGTAGCTTTAATGACATATTGCGCGATTTTGAATAAAAATTATATCAAAACGTAGATAAATAAGGACGTCTCACAGCTGTAAATAAAATTTACATCGAAACGTAGCTAAAAATAAGCATGTCGCAATGGCATATTCATAATTTTATTAAAAAAATCATAGTTTAAAAATACGAAAAATGAAACCTTGAATTAGCTTTAGCTTGTACGCTTGTTATTTGATTATCTGTACATTACTATTCACAACTCGGCTTAGAAAAGAAAAAAACGCATGGCGAAATGTTTATAAAAATAAGCACGTCGCAACGGCGAATCTAGAACTTTATAAAACAACATGTTTTAAAAGTTGTAAGAGGAAAACAAAAAGGAAATATAAAAAAAAACGAAACCTTGAAGCAGCTTTGACGGCTTGTACGGTTATACTTCAATGATTTGTACATTATTACTCACAACTCGTTTTTGAATAAAGTTTACATCGGAACGTAGATAATAATAAACACTTTGCAACGGTATATTTGAAATTTTATAAAGTATCATGTTTTAAAAGTTATAAAAGAAAAAATATAAAAAATAATAATAATATGAATGTGAGTGTGTCTTGTGTCAACAGGTGGTTGTGCTAAAAAAAGGAAATTAATATATCAAATTCAAGCTTAAATTACTTGTACAAAATTGTTTTAAACACTTGTAAACATTGATGAAACATTATGAACAGTGATTCCATGTTGCCTATTGTATGTATATATATAAATAAATAATTTCTTCATTTTCAATTTCATTCCACAAGTTATGTATTAATTTATTATAATTATAACTAGTGGACGTTGTTCTATGTTGCGGCGGTGGCATTAACTTGGTAAAGTAAGTAAAGAGAAGCTTATGAAGTTACAACGGCTCGATTCTGAACATCAAAACGTAGATAAAAAATAACACATCGCAACAGTATATTCAGAAATTAACAAAAAATTACATCGTTGTAAAAAATGAGCATTAACAAAACATGGAAGCGAAACTAAAAAAAAGTAAAAGTATATCGTATTTGACACAGCTCAATTTTGACTAAAATTTACGTGGAAACGTAGAACGGCCCGGTTCTGAATAAATATTTTTTACCGAAACAAAGATAAAAATTAGTATGTCACAACGGTATATTCGAATGTATATAAATATTATATTTTAAAACTTATAAAAGAAAAAAAATGTTAAAAACTAATTATATTAAAATAAAAAAAAATACATGTGATGTGTCAGTGTTGTGCATGTGTGAGTGATGTACATGTGTGAGTTGCAAAGCAAAAAAGCACATGAATAGGGTTGTAATTGAACCAAATTGAGTCGAGTGAAGCTTTATTCGTGTTCGTTCGTGTAACATTTAACATGTTCATGAACGGTTCACGAACACTAACCGAATGAAATTTCATGTTCGTGTTTATTCATTAAGGATATGGATTTGTTCACGAAATGATCCGAACTTTTGATGTCAGCCATAATGTCTTCTGAATGAACATTTAATAAGATCATTTTATCATCAAGTTTTATGTACCTGTATCGAACAGATAACTTGTTATATAACTTCACCGTCAAATTTTTAAAAAGAAATAACATGTTTAATCCAATTTTAGTTTTTTTGGAATCATTAAACCCTAATAAATTGGTAGTACGCGTTTGTATCCTATAACATGAACTAAATTGCATATGGAAGCCAAAATCAGGGAAGCTTACATGATTTAGAATTGAAAACTTAGAAGCTCTAATCGAGTAATCGTGGAACAGAATTATAGAAGGTTGTGAGAATAGGGGGAACAACGCATAAATGAGAGTATGGTTTCCTACTTTACTTAGTTAACGTTAGAGTAATAAAATAAAATAAAAATTAAAGAATATAAAAAGTATACATAAAATAAAATAACATATACAAAAATCTTTAATGAACAACACAAACAAACGAACATGAACGGACTTGAACGTAAATGAATATAAATGAACGAACACTCATGAACACGTTATTGAACGTTCACAAACACAAAAAATTATTTAGATAATCGAACGGAATTTCTTGTTCATGTTCGTTCATTTATTAAACGAACGAACTTCTCGTCGGATGGTTCACGAACTGTTCAATGAACCTTCAGTTCGTTTACAGCCCTACACATGAACGATTCGAAACCATGTGTATGTGTGGCGGCCAGATTTGAAACCGAGCGACTGTTATGCAAGGTAGAGGATGTTGTCACTAAACTAAACTGTAACGAACCAACTTTCAGAGTTTATAATATAATATGTTAAGCATATTATAAAGGTGTAAATAAATAAAAATGAAAGTTGGAGGTTTGTTGTAAAAGTGGATTTTTAATTTGTTTGTGTGAAAGGGTCAAAACTGGAAGTTTGGGGGCTGTTTTGTAACATTGCAAATTCAGAATTTTATG
Source organism: Smallanthus sonchifolius (assembly GCA_023525975.1). Taxonomy (NCBI): domain Eukaryota; kingdom Viridiplantae; phylum Streptophyta; class Magnoliopsida; order Asterales; family Asteraceae; genus Smallanthus; species Smallanthus sonchifolius. The sequence continues at coordinate 27,159,971 of CM042029.1, read as the reverse complement.
AGAAATGGGTTCACACAAACACACACTTGTGTGTGTGTGTTTGGATCGTGAATAGCAAGGGAGCAAAAGGGGGAATAAGCCAAGATCAAAATTGATGATTTGCATGAAGAATCCGGATGATTTGGGGTGTTCATCTTCTTCTCGTCATCAAGTGAGCTTCTTCTTCATCATCATCATTGTTGGTATTCTTGGTGGGTTTTAGGTGAAAACGAATTTGGTGTTGAATTGGGTAGTCTGGATGGTTAATAACTAGTTAAAAGTGATAACCTAGCTTGATTGAAGGTAATGAGAGGTAGATAACAACATCTAAACATCCAATTTGATGATTCAAGAATTAGGGTTCTTGAGATGAAATTAGGAGTTTTTCATTTGAGGATGTTTGAATGTTGAATTGAGGTTGGGTAAGTGTCTAGGGAGTTAATAGACACACAAATAACCATAAAGCCCCAATTTTTATTGTAACGAACCAAATTTCGGGTTTCGTTTTATATAAACAAATATTTCTAATTAATATTATGGTGAAAATAATATTTAGAAATAAGTTGAAACAAGTGGGTTTCAAGTTAGTATCGGGGTTACACTAGTTTTAGCTAGTTTTGGAATGAAAGGGGAGAAAAGGAAAGTTGAAGGACTGAATATGTAATATGGCAAATCTGCCATATTTGACTATAGAAGTCAAAATTGAACTCATTTTGAGTTGTTGGATTGTTCAAGAGGAAGAGGGGAGAAAACGGGATTGAAGCCAAAATCGTGCATTTTAAGCTTGAAACTTGAAGGTGTTGGCTCACACATCACCTCTCTAACATCAAGTAAGTGTTGATCATCCCTTTCCTCTCATTCTTGAGGTGTTCTTGGTGGGTTTTGATAGAAACTCGAATTTATGTATGCATGTGGTGAAATAGTGTTAGATTATTAATAATCTAGCTAAACTAAAGTTAAAGAATGATGATTAACATCTTAGAACCCTTTGATTTTGATTATGAGAAGTTAGGGTTCATATGGTGAAAATTGGGGGTGTTTGGATCATAATGCTAGAATGTTGAATTAATGAAGATTAAGTGTTTTTAAGATGTTAGACACTTGAACAAACACCAAATTAACTTAATAATAATTTTTGAAAGAAGAATTAGTGTTAAGATTAAGTTAATGAAACTCAAGTAGGTGAGTTTGTGGTGAAAGAGGGTGTTTGGTTATGAGGATAACCCAAACGGGTCTATTTGGGTTGGAATTGGGAAATTGAGTTGTGAACTCAATTGTAATGAAATTTTGGTATATGTTAGATTACTAAACTAGGTGTGTATGTTTAGATAATCAAATTGTGGGTCTAGAAGGCGGAGCGGGATCTTCTAACCCGAAAGGTAAGTGCTTTTGCACTTACTTAGTTTTGATGATAAATGAGTTTTATGCAATGTTGTATGTATAATGTGTAAAGTTGCATAATTTGTTATGTGGTGTGAATGAGTATAAAATGGTATGCATAATTGAAGGAATGTAGTTATAGTATTTACACTATAATGGATATGTTGATATGGAGTTATGGTCTATGAACCATAATGGATAGAATGGATATGGAGTTATGGTCTATGAACCATAATGGATAGAATGGATATGGAGTTATGGTCTATGAACCATAATGGATAGAATGGATATGGAGTTATGGTCTAAGTACCATAATGGATAGATTAGTTATGGAGTTATGATCTCGTATCCTTTGGGATATGAAGTTATGGCCTACGTGCCAGTTATGATCTCGTATCCTTTGGGATATGAAGTTATGGCCTACGTGCCATAATGGAAATGGAAAAGTGATAATGAAATGATGAAAGTAACTTGTAGGTGATATACAAGTGTATGAAATCGTTAATTGGCCAAATGGGTGTTAACGGGTCAAATGGGTGAATGGGTGAAACAAGTAGGAATTTACTTGTTTGTTATGGAGTTATGGCCTTTGTGCCATAATGGAAATGGATCATGTGTTGATCATAATTGAAATTTGTAGTAAGGGTGCAAGAATATATAGAATAAATGATAATTTGAGTGGAAACGGGTCAAATGGGTGAATGGGTGAAACAAGTAGGAATTTACTTGTTTGTTATGGAGTTATGGCCTTTGTGCCATAATGGAAATAGATCATGTGTTGATCATAATTGAAACTTGTAGTAAGGGTGCAAGAATATGTAGCCTAAATGACAATTTGGGTGGAACCGGGTCAAATGGGTGAATGGGTGAAACAAGTAGGAATTTACTTGTTTGTTATGAATTTATCTTCATTACTAATGGTGATATGTGTGGTGAATGTAGGAAAAGCTCCGAGGTAGTCAAAGTCAAGTCCAAGACGTTGGCGGATCCTCGTATGCATATTTTCATGTTTTGATGATTTGGTGGAATTCCCCCTTTTTGATTGTAATTTGATAAATAAAACATGTTTTTGGGTTGTGATCATGTTGTTGAAGGGGTTTTTGGTTAAAACCCATGTGTTAGGCAAATTTGTTGTCTTGTATTTTGGAAAAAGTTGGAAAAATGGCTAAGTATGAAAACCTGCAGAAGCCTGCAAACTTTCTGTGAAAACAGGTCCCTCGCGGGGCGCGAGGGAGGTGACCAATAACTCTCGCGGTACGCGAGAGGTAAAAAAAAAAAAAAAAAAAAAATTCTGGGATTAAGACTTCCGCGCGTTAAAGTATAGTTTTTAAAAGTGGTGTGTTTCAACTTGGTATCAGAGCAATGGTTTGAGGGATTTGGTGTGGTGGCACCAAACTCAAACCGGATGCTCTTGATATGGGGGAAAATGATACGAGAATCCATGAAGGACTTGACTAAGACTCGGAGCTTACGGAAACGAAAGGTTAGTAATGATTTGATAAGGTGGTTATGTATATGGTGTTTATGTTTATGTATTAATGATTGGTAAAGTGTTATGTGTGCCGAAACTTGTCTTGTGATTTTTTATATGAATATGATAATTGCAATTGGGCATAACGCATTATTAAACATGTCTGGCCAATATGATTAATAAGACGAGATGTGCAAGAGCTTTTATGATAACCATATGACAATGAACATTAGCAAGGAGTAGGTGAAAGTGGTTATATGTGTATGTATGTATGTATGTATATGGATGATTAGATGGGGGTAATACATATACACATAGATAAGATATAGTGTCTTAACAAGTGGGTAGATTAAAGACCTATAAGTAGGTAGAACATCTACAACTTAGTTAAAAAAAATTGGTCGGGGAGACTAAGGGGCACTTGTGTAAGTAAAAGAAATGGGGGATGAAAGTCATCTTAAGGACTCAAGTATGTTAGAGTCTAGACGTGTATCACCTCGTGGGTGGTGAGGAACATGGAATAGGTTGGGAGAAAAAGAATGCATCAATCTAGCGGAGAAGGGCTAGAGCTTTCTATCATGTTGTATCGATCTTCCTTCAAGGAAGATAGGGCTCTTTGAGGTGATCCTTGGGAGGAACAGTGTGAAGCCTAGAGAGCGGGAAGAACTACGGTTGGTGAACCGAAGTGGAATGAAAACCTTGTTTTCACAAGAGGGTTCGTGGTGTGCGAACCAAAGGAGTTAAAGGATGAGAGTTAATAGCTGATTAATTAACGATGAATCACTATGATGGTCTTGTCTTTTGAAGCAATCCATTGTGATTGGTAGAGGGCGTATTACGCACGATGAGTCGACTCCGGGACGTGGCAGAGGATTGGTGAATTATTCTTCGTGAGGAGAAAGGCATAAAGGCGTGAAGGCACATGCATCGGGGGAATTCAAGAGATAACGTTGAATTACCATCGATTACAAGCCATGGTGGGTGGCATAGTGGAAGAGTTCCTTCATGTGCAGTGGACAGCAGAGGTGATCAATAAGATTTCGGGCAAGTGTTTTATGACTGGTCGAAGTCGCTCGAATCTTGGAATCATCGAAGAAATGTAGATAGATCGAGTTTCTCGATGCTATCTGTTGACGTTATAAAGGGGATCCTTGCGTATAGGAGTACAACTCAGGTGGAGTCAATTATTAAATGCGCAAGGAAAGGTTGAACACAGGAGATAAGTGGAAAACGAAGAGTAAATGAGAAGTGGCTTCGTGAAAGCCGAAACATTCTAGCTGAGCTAGAAACCCTTTATGGGAAGAAATGTCGGACATTGCTATATGTCTGGAGGATAACACAAATGGGGAGAAAATTTGAAATTTGCTTAGGCCTATGGGTCACGCATTTCTAATCACCATAGTCGTGACTGAAGCTTTTCGATCGTTGTGTTTGATGAAAGGCTAAGCAGATCGGTGGATTCGGGCGATCATCATTAAGGGTGTCATAATGTTGATGTTTACATGTTTTAATAACATGAGGTTGTGGATGAAACGATCACATGGATTTTGATCCGATGATTGTAAAAGAGGTGTTGGGTTACTTAGTAACCATATCATTGTCTAGTATGATAAAGGGGTGACGTGTTAATCTGTTCTCATTAGAGACAGTGAAACACGAGGTATACGAACTGGTGTATATACATGGCTTGTGCCATTGACATCAACCGGGGATATAAAAGGAATACTTAGTATTCCAGTTGAGAAAGAGGATTTGATAAGGGTCATTGAACCTGTGTGCTTTGTTCTAAAGCACATAAACTTTTCGATGGAAAGGGAAAATGGAAGAGTGCGTATTGTCACTGACAGTCGGTGGTAGGATAAAACTGACTAAAGGTCTCGCGGTTGTGGACTTTTTGGTCAAGGGGTAAATGTTAAAATGTTAATTGTACGCAAACGGTGATATACATAGGTGAAATATGTATATAAAGGGGTGAAATGTACATAGGTGGAATGTGTACATAAATGGTGGTTGAAGTCCTAGAACTTCATAAATGATGTTGGAAGTCTTTTGGACTTCACAATCGGTGTTTAAAAACGAAGTTTTCGAACTTCAAAGGTGGATTCGGTGATTGAGATCCTTAAATCTCAAAGGATGACTTATGATTAAGTCAATGGAGATACTTAGGGTGTTTGGGTCACGGATAGGGATCTTCCTTCCAGTGTTGTAAAAGAGGATTCAAGTAAGGAAGTTGTCGTATCCTTACTTGAGGAGGTCGCATGCTTTATCGGTTAAGAATGGGTGAGTTGAAGACTCGAGCTTCAAAGGGTGTTATGTATGGGCATTGGGATCCTCGAACCCCAAGAGGTATGAATTTGAGACCTTGAGTCTCAATGGGTTGATTGGTAAGGAAGTTTTGAAATTTCCATGTAAGAGGTGGGTGGCGTGGGATTAGAACTTGGATTTCCTTAGTTGTCAAACGTGTTGACTACTCGTATAAAGTGGTTCAAAAATCCAAGTATCCCATGGTTAGGAGTGTTGAAATTCAAGTGGAAACTTGACGTTATAAAAGTTTTCCTTTGAAATGAGTGGACTCCATAATACATTTTTACGTGACCATACATGAAAGCGTTAGGAGGATAGAACTGTTGTTATTTCATATGGTGAAGATGAGATAAATGATAAACGTTTCGTCTAAATGAATCAGTGACTATCTTAGATAGTGGGCGAACTAATTGGTGCAAAAAGTAGACAAACTGCATATCGTTGTCAAAGGAACCATTAAAGTCGGAGATAACCGTAGGGGAGTAACGAGGGCGTATAGAGTTACTACATTAAAGTGAAGTCATTCATGATGACAATTTCATCGTCTCTTATTGACGAAATTCGAGAGGCTCAAATGTTAGCACTTGGTGGTGACTTGAAGAAAGAGCGGATGGTTGCTTATGTTGATAATCTTGGTGAAAATAGCATGGGCTTGAAGACATGCTTTGATAAGATTTGGATTCCTAGGTTGTCAAGTGTTTTGACAACTATTTTGGATGAAGCGCATAAATCCAAAAATTCTATCCATCCGGGTGTCACAAAGATGTTTTATGATTTGAGGTGTCATTTTTGGTGGCCGGGTATGAGGCGTGATGTTGTTAAGTATGTTGAGAGGTGTCTCACGTGCTTAAGAGTAAAGGCGACGCAAGATCGCCAAAAGTCCTATGCGGATAATAGGAAGCGGGCGATTGAGTTTCAAGTGGGGGACTTTGTGCTTTTGAAGGTCTCTCCTTGGAAATGGGTGATACGGTTTAGGAAACAGGGGAAGTTAAGCCCACGTTTCGTCGGACCGTTTAAGGTGATAGTAAGGGTGGGTGCGGTAGCTTATCGTTTGGAGCTACCGGAGGGACTAAGTAGACTTAATAGCACGTTTCATGTGTCTCATTTGCGAAAATTTTGACGGATGAATCTACTTTTGTCCCATTGGATGATATTGTATTGGATGATAAGTTGATTTATGTTGGGGAAACAGTGGCAATCTTGGATAGAAAGTTGATGCGTTTACGCATTAAAGAGATTAGCCGAGTTTTGGCAAGGTGGAAACATAAGAAAGGAACGGAAATGACTTAAAAAAAAACGAGGAAGAAATGCTCAAATGTTATCCGAACCTTTTTATGTGAAGTCGGGTTTCGGGAACGAAACCCAAATAAGGGGAGGTGATTTGTAACGAACCAAATTCCGGGTTTCGTTTTATATAAACAAATATTTCTAATTAATATTATGGTGAAAATAATATTTAGAAATAAGTTGAAACAAGTGGGTTTCAAGTTAGTATCGGGGTTACACTAGTTTTAGCTAGTTTTGGAATGAAAGGGGAGAAAAGGAAAGTTGAGGGACTGAATATGTAATATGGCAAATCTGCCATATTTGACTATAGAAGTCAAAATTGAACTCATTTTGAGTTGTTGGGTCGTTCAAGAGGAAGAGGGGAGAAAACGGGATTGAAGCCAAAATCGTGCATTTGAAGCTTGAAACTTGAAGGTGTTGGCTCACACATCACCTCTCTAACATCAAGTAAGTGTTGATCATCCCTTTCCTCTCATTCTTGAGGTGTTCTTGGTGGGTTTTGATAGAAACTCGAATTTATGTATGCATGTGGTGAAATAGTGTTAGATTATTAATAATCTAGCTAAACTAAAGTTAAAGAATGATGGTTAACATCTTAGAACCCTTTGATTTTGATTATGAGAAGTTAGGGTTCATATGGTGAAAATTGGGGGTGTTTGGATCATAATGCTAGAATGTTGAATTAATGAAGATTAAGTGTTTTTAAGATGTTAGACACTTGAACAAACACCAAATTAACTTAATAATAATTTTTGAAAGAAGAATTAGTGTTAAGATTAAGTTAATGAAACTCAAGTAGGTGAGTTTGTGGTGAAAGAGGGTGTTTGGTTATGAGGATAACCCAAACGGGTCAATTTAAGTTGGAATTGGGAAATTGAGTTGTGAACTCAATTGTAATGAAATTTTGGTATATGTTAGATTACTAAACTAGGTGTGTATGTTTAGGTAATCAAATTGTGGGTCTAGAAGGCGGAGCGGGATCTTCTAACCCGAAAGGTAAGTGCTTTTGCACTTACTTAGTTTTGATGATAAATGAGTTTTATGCAATGTTGTATGTATAATGTGTAAAGTTGCATAATTTGTTATGTGGTGTGAATGAGTATAAAATGGTATGCATAATTGAAGGAATGTAGTTATAGTATTTACACTATAATGGATATGTTGATATGGAGTTATGGTCTATGAACCATAATGGATAGAATGGATATGGAGTTATGGTCTATGAACCATAATGGATAGAATGGATATGGAGTTATGGTCTATGAACCATAATGGATAGAATGGATATGGAGTTATGGTCTAAGTACCATAATGGATAGATTAGTTATGGAGTTATGATCTCGTATCCTTTGGGATATGAAGTTATGGCCTACGTGCCATAATGGAAATGGAAAAGTGATAATGAAATGATGAAAGTAACTTGTAGGTGATATACAAGTGTATGAAATCGTTAATTGGCCAAATGGGTGTTAACGGGTCAAATGGGTGAATGGGTGAAACAAGTAGGAATTTACTTGTTTGTTATGGAGTTATGGCCTTTGTGCCATAATGGAAATGGATCATGTGTTGATCATAATTGAAACTTGTAGTAAGGGTGCAAGAATATATAGCATAAATGATAATTTGAGTGGAAACGGGTCAAATGGGTGAATGGGTGAAACAAGTAGGAATTTACTTGTTTGTTATGGAGTTATGGCCTTTGTGCCATAATGGAAATAGATCATGTGTTGATCATAATTGAAACTTGTAGTAAGGGTGCAAGAATATGTAGCCTAAATGACAATTTGGGTGGAAACGGGTCAAATGGGTGAATGGGTGAAACAAGTAGGAATTTACTTGTTTGTTATGAATTTATCTTCATTACTAATGGTGATATGTGTGGTGAATGTAGGAAAAGCTTCGAGGTAGTCAAAGTCAAGTCCAAGACGTTGGCGGATCCTCGTATGCATATTTTCATGTTTTGATGATTTGGTGGAATTCCCCCTTTTTGATTGTAATTTGATAAATAAAACATGTTTTTGGGTTGTGATCATGTTGTTGAAGGGGTTTTTGTTTAAAACCCATGTGTTAGGCAAATTTGTTGTCTTGTATTTTGGAAAAAGTTGGAAAAATGGCTAAGTATGAAAACCTGCAGAAGCCTGCAAACTTTCTGTGAAAACAGGTCCCTCGCGGGGCGCAAGGGAGGTGACCAATAACTCTCGCGGTACGCGAGAGGTAAAAAAAAAAACAAAAAAAAAACAAATTCTGGGATTAAGACTTCCGCGCGTTAAAGTATAGTTTTTAAAAGTGGTGTGTTTCATTTATGGTGAATTGTAATATGGAGTTTTGGTGTAACTTGGATAAATCCTTAATGGGTCATTTGGGTTAAGGGAGTTTTAGGTGGTGTTTGAATGGTGTATGAGTGTTGTGGCATGTCCATGAACACTAGACCAAATAGAAACCACATTCATAATTGGTGATTTTTGAAGTTAAAGCGTTGGGGAAACTTGAGTGATTCCTTAACGGGTAAATATGGGTTGAAAGGTGATCGGTGTCGAAGGTACCGGTCAAAGATAAAGAATTAGAGTGTCCTAATCACCTTAAACTAGTTAGGGTAAGAAGGGTGTCGAACCACGAAGAGTTTGTTGTCGGTGCTTAACTTCAATTGACAAAGTGATTTATGAAGTTGCAATGGGTCTTTCTGACCAAATACAAGCAATGGTTTAGGTGAAACTTATCAAACTCAACAAACAAGGATTATCAAGTAACAATTATGATCAATAGTAATCAAGTACCAAACAAACAATTTAGATTGTAACAATAATTAAAAATGAATCACGCCCGGGTTTCAAGTTCACAAGTAATTAGGGATTATCACACCAACATATGAGTTCAAGCAATCAAATGGTTATCTAAATCAAATTGACCAAATCTAACCAAGAACATCAACATTCATACATCATCGGCAAATAGTGTAAAACAATATTCACGAATGAAATCGAGACAAATGTATGCAATATAGAATTAGATTAATCAATAAATTCAACACAAATCAAAGTTCATAGCAATTATCATCTAACGGGGTCAATGGTGCAAGAATTTATCGACTCCCGTGAGTTCATAACCTTACTAAACACAAAGATTCAAGTATTTCAAACCAAACGATTACAAGAATTGTTTCTCAAAGCTAGCACATGATAAAACCCTAAAAACTTACAAACAATCCACCCGGGAATGATTACCGGTGGATTAGCCGCTCATGGTTGTGGAATTCATCTTCGATTCTTCAATAATTCGGTATCAATCTTACAAATCGATCTTGGAATGGTGTTTCCTAGCCTCCAATCGCCCAAGAACTGATGTCCAAAAAGAGGATTTCGAATTTGGGGAAGAAACCCCCAATTAAACACTGAAAATCGGCTGTTTCACTAAAAAATCCGCATCTGAAACGTAACCAGCGTAAGCTTACTCCGTCGAGCTGAAGCTTCTGTTAAGAAAAGGTTACCGGCGTAAGCTTACGCTCCTAGGGCGTAAGATTACGCCCCTAGTGTATTTTTTTAACCAAATATTTGGATTCGGCTTCTCGAGCTACCCAAGATTCATATATTATGGGTCTCGTAACTCATTTTCTAGCTCGAGATATGTTTGTTACAAGATTCAGCTTCCAGAACTTCCACATCAGCCTCCATCTTTTGCATAGTTTCCGATCCAAACCCTCTACTTCCTCTCTAATGCTTCCAAAACACGTACTTAGCATCCAAACACCTACAAATCATAAACACATGCAAAGTAAACGCGTTCCATACTAAATCACACATAAAAACGTATAGTTAAGCATCATAAACACCCAACGAACACCTACACATCACATCCCCACACTTGAGTTTTGCTTGCCCTCAAGCAAAGTCTTTTGCTTCAAATCCACATTTCAAAATCTCAAACAATTATTTTAACTAAACATAAGCTAAGGTCCAAGGTCATGCAAAATTCATAAGAATTATACTCTCAACAGATTTACAATCCAACAAACCATCGATGAATTTTTAAACAAAAGGAAATATTGGAACGCGCTTAACTCATATCTAGTTATGGCTTTGCATGCACACACCCCTCACAATCAATCACTCCCCTCGGTTTCATATCTGGACTAGCGATGATGTGCTAGTATTTTTCACTCAAACCCAAACAATGAACCACATTATCATAAGCTTGCTTATTGATCACATCTCCTCCTACTAACACAACTAACATGCACAAATCAAAAAGGTCTTTTAAGGGTTGTAATGTAGGCTTGGGTTATGGGCATGGATAGTGATTTTTTAAAGTGGCTATAGGTAAGTGGAATTCAACTAATGAAGTTACAAATCAATCTAAAACTTTCAAATCTCTACTATGAGTATAAATGACCCATCAACACTAAAGTTCTTATTTTTTCAAACTATCAAATGAAACTTGGGTTAAACTGACCCAATAACATCTTTTATTGTAATTCAAACTAATACTCAAAACCTTACATGTTGACCCAATAATATTTTTGCATTTCTTTTTCATTCATTTTTTTTTTCTTTTTTTTTCTCAATTGCAACCGCAACTACAACAATCTAAGTTAATTGAATTCCAACTCACGGGTTTAAAAAGAGAAGGCTAAAAAGGTGAAAGGGCTAATGTTATGGGTTTTGTCAAACGAAAAGGTATAGGCTTAGAATGGGCACCTAGTGGATATTAACGGGTAAGGGTATAAAAATGGCTAAAAATAAAAAGGTTTCTCCTAATGTCTTTATCATTTTTGTGCAATTAATTGGTTCAAGGTCTCAATATGTATCAATAATATGCAAGTTCTAAAATGTGAAACAAAGTGGCTAAACACTCAAGTAAGAGAATATTTATATCAATTTGGCTCAAAATCTCACAACATAGTGGAAAATAGGTTACCGACATGTGCATGCAAACCGTCACCTTCAAATTTGTATGGTTTCCAAGATTTTCCACATCCCCACACTTGAACCTTACATTGTCCCAATGTAAATAGTTATGAAATATAAAAGTGTGGTTTGTGGGTGCAAAACATCCAATACCCAATATCTCCAAATATCCAACTCAAAGATTACCATAACCATAAGCACCAACCCAACCACAATCAACCAAGTTTCAAACAAAAACACACCAAAACACACAAAAACAGACAAAAAATAATATAGTTCAATCAAAGTAACATAAATATGAGAAAGAGTACGTGGACCTGATTAGAGGCGATCATAGAGTGCCTAAACCACCACCAAAAATGGACTCGTAAGTCTTCCATGAGTCTTCCCCACACTTGAGTGTTGCTGTGGTGATGAAACTAAAACACACAACACAACACAAAACAAAACAAAGACAAAATAAAGACAATCACAAGCCGGGTTGCCTCCCGGTTAGCGCTAAGTTTATTGTGCTCAGCCCGACATTACCTCCTTATGGAGGTTGAAACACAAACTTGCTTCCATTAGCTCCCCCACCACCTTGGTTGTTATCACTCCAACTCCAAGTCTCCTCTCTTGTAAATTCCACATCAAACAAATCTCCTTTCTCGTTCGGATGTTGGACATGGTCGGGTGGCTTCTTTGCATCTTTCAACTTCTCAGTTTTCTTCTCGATTGCCTTCGGCTCGTCTTTCACATTAAACCTGTCAAACATAATACCTTTCTTTTTGGTGTCACCCTCATTTGCCTTAGCACGAGGATGACACACTGATGTGCTTGAAATTACACATCTTTTCGGCACAAAACTTCGCTCATTTCACGATCAATTCTTGGTTACTTTCAACGTTTAGACACTTAATTGCTTCATTTCCTGTTTTCTAGGTTTTTGTGAAGCTTGGTGAACAAACAAGGAGATTCAGGGATAAAAAAGTGAAGTTTTAGGGTTTCTGTGATAGAGGCACGGTCGTGTCCCTAATTGGCACGGTCGTGCCAAGCTTACAAACCCTAGGCACGGTCGCGCCCCGTACCTGGCACGACCGCGCCAAGCCAAAACTCAAGGCACAACTGTGCCTTGACTCCCCACGGTCGCGTGTCAACCCGTGACTCTGACTCAGCCGTACCCTCAAAGAAAGAGAGCCAATGAAAGAAGCAGATCGGTCAAACCACCTGTCCCACGACCGTGCTAAACCCTTGGCACGGTCGCGTCCCCTTGTCTGACACGGTCGTGCCTTCCCACTAGGCACGGTCGTGCCTCTTGTTTTATAAATATCAGAAGTTTTCCTCACATCAGAGGCCTGGAGACCTGGAGAGTTGAAGCCCTTAGCACTGTTTTGTGCTCCAAATTTCCTTGTTTCTAGCCACAATTCAAGCTTCTAGGAGGGACTACAACATCAAGAGGATCACCATACATCATCATCGTCATCTAGCTTGGGGAAGTTGTTTGATTCTTAGCATTTCTTTATGAGTCTTGTAACTTTTCCTTGCTTTGTTCCTGTTCTTATGCTCACCATGAGCTAACTCTTGACATCACTTTGGTTTAGATGAAGTTTAGTAACGTTTGACAACATTTATGGATTTTTGGCATAGTTTATGTTAATGTTATGACAATGGCATGATTATTCCTCAATGATATTGTGTATTTGGGAGTTGATATTGTTTGCAAGACTTGTATATGTATTGGCTTTGTATGTTGAAAAACCCATGGTCTATGCATGTATTCATTGATTAGTGTATGTATGTATGCTAGTTTATGGCTTTTGACTAGGAATGGTGGATGAAGTCTTGTTTATGGTTGAAAACTCTTGAATGTGCATCCTTGTGCTTATGTTTGGAAAGACAAAGTGCATGTTATGGTGTGTCATGTTTAGTATTATGTTCATCTAGGACTTGTTGACGCAATCTTCTAGTTTATGTAATCTTGATATGAACATTGTGTGTTGAAGAAGTGCATGTTGTTGTTTACTTTAATCAACTTGAGGTGGGTTATGTGTTGATTCGTGTAACCTTTCCAACCAGTTGTTGAATTAGCCAACCTTGACAGGAAGCTAGTCCAATCTTTATTAAACATTAACGTATTCATAGCACGTGAGCTTCATTGTATGATTTTAGGTGGTTGGTTTGTGTAATTCATTCTAACTTTCCGAAGAATCATTTGATTAGATGTCTTTGACGAGAATTTAGTCAACTTATTTATCGTGCGCGTGTCATGTGATTGTAGTTGTTGTTGGATGTCTACTATATGGATTCGAGACCGAAGTGATATTCCTTCCTTGATTGTTTGACTTGTGTTCATAATTTAGTTTTATATTCTTGCATATTAGTTTAATCAAAAATCAACTTAAACATATTTTACCCTTACTTGATTGGATTTTAGTTCCGGTTTATTATCGCATTCCACCGTGTCCACGGATTGATATCCGGTTCTTACCTTTACTATATTGCTATCCGACGGGTACACTGCCCGATGTGTGTGTGATTAGTCTTTGGTGAAAACCTTTTTTAAAACTAATACTGTGTGATAAATCTCTATTAAAATATATATAGTTTCACACGCATCAAGTTTTTGGCGCCGTTGCCGGGGACACGGTTTGTGCGAGAACGATTGGGATTATTATTTAGTCATTTAGTACATATTTGTCTATATATCTTGGTAAATAATTTTCTTTATTTAAATTTGTTTTAATTTGTTTTATTTTTATTTTTTATTTTTTTTCTTCTTATTTTATCATCTTCGTCTTATTTCTTTTTGTGTATAGTTCGTCGGATGTTATTTTATTTTTATTTTTATTTTTACCCGGTACCCGTGATCGTTTTGTTTGAGTGTTCTTTGCAGTGATTTTCATGGATCGCGACTATGGGAGTTACAGTGATGAGTACTCGTTTGATCTATGGGGTTACCACGAGGAGATTTGGTGTGAGATTTGTGGGGGCCCACATTACATATTAGATTGTTGTCAGTTCCCGGGCTACCCCGTACGGCGCTATGAGGACCCTATATTCGGCCCGGTTGGTGATTTGGATGATTTGGAAACATTATTGTTTGAAGAGTCAACCGTGGTAATTGAAGAGGAGCCGCACCACGAGGAAGATGTGCAAACGGATGGGTTCACCAACGAACCAATGACTATGGTGACGCCCGATCCTCCGTTGTGCACCGAGAAGAGCCGGCCCGCGACTGATCATGATCACGATTCGTCATACGAGTCATCCGAACAGCGGGAGAAGGCGAGACATTTCACGGACCAACCGATTTGGAAGGCGCGACATCGGTCCACAAAGCATGGCAAGTCAACACTATCTTGCCGGGATGATCGCCTCCTTCACTACATCATGTGCCTCAGGTTCGGTCCGGGCAAATACAAGTGTTGGTGGCACGACCCGTCACTTCGTTTTTGCATTTACTATTGGTTGTCACTAGCCGGTGGTAAATGCATTAAACCAAACGGGTCGGATGGGTATTCAAGAATCATACGCCACCCGTTTGTTGATTTGCCCCATCATTTGTCCCAAATTGACACACATAAGGACACGAGTCTAGCTAATGACTCGATAATAACCTTAGCATGTCCGGGTTTCGCCCGTTAGTTTTGTGTGTTCATTTTATCTTCCAATTATTTTCTTAGTTTTTATTTTCTGTTTTTCTAGAATTCTACAATTTATTTTTGAGATAAGGTTATCGGGACGTGTTTTGGATCGAGCGGATTTGGGACAATGTTTGGAATGTCACAGGTATGTCTTCTAAATTTTTGGAAATATTAACTTGGGAGAATCGCAGTGGGGTTTGGAATACTCCACATGAAAAAATCAGGTTTCTGTGTCTGCTGGGTATGAGACACGGTCGTGCCAAACAAAAGGTGCGGTCGTGCCTTTTTGACCTAGACGCGGTCGTGCTTGGGCCCAAGGCGCGACCGTGCCAATGAAGTTTTGGGAGGGTTAAGTAAGTTTTGGCAGACTTCATTTTTTTTTACTTATTTTCTCCCCAAACGATCCCCAAAACGAGAACCCCCCCCTACATACGATTTTCCTCTATTCCGCATTGTTGATCTCCGTTCCTTCGAAGTCAGATGGCAGGCAACAGGGACCACCCGTACCTCGAGTTTGACATAAACGAGCACGAGTACGAGGCTCGTTTGGACGTTTTGTGGCCACGCAGAGGCCGGATTCTAGCTGTTCGTCGTTTAGAGCCAGCCGCCATCGATGCCATCGGTCAGCGGGACCGGTGGAACGACATTGTCACCGCCCCTTGGCGCCGGTTGTTCAGGCTTCACGCCATACAGTACGTCGAGCTCGTGATGGAGTTTTTCTCCACTTACGAGTTTGATTATCCTTGCGCGGACCTCGAGCAGCCCGAGACTGTTAGATTTAGGTTAGGCGGGGAGTGGCGAGTGATGTCCGTCGCCAGGTTTGGGAGATTATTGGGCTTGTATACGAGGCTGGAGCTTCAGACAGAGTTGTTCACTGAGGGGATCACCGAATTCCCGACAGAGGAGGAGAAGGATCAGTTTTGGCATGAGTTTGGGTTCGGGATTTACGATCCGAGTTTGACCAAGGCTTCGAGCCTTCGGGATCCGTTACATCGTGTTCTTCACCGCTGCATCGTTTATTCGATCTCTGGGAGAGGTCAGGGGGAGACGGTGGTGAACCTTAGGGAGCTATTTTACCTGTTTTTCCTGGTACGCCCGCGCGCCTGCAATCTCGCGCATTCTATCGCGGGGTACTTGGTGAACAGCTCGGGGCGCGACGTCACCAGCGCGATATGTGGAGGTCACTTCGTGACCAAGCTGGCGAGACACTTCCAGCTTTTGACAGATGACTTGATAGGGGATCTGACCCCTGTGGCCGAGACTGTCGTGATGTCTGTGCAGACATTGCGCAACATGCACGTCGCTCGGCGCGGCGCAGGGGGGATTAGATTGGTCGACAGATGGGGACGGACGTGGGATCCAGACCGTCCGGGCCCCGATCCAGATCGCGTACAGGTCGAGGCCGAGGCCGAGGCCGCCGCTCAGCAGGAGCAGGAGCAGATTCATGAGCTTCATCAGCCAGATCAGCCGCCTCCTCCGCCTCCGCCGCCACCACCGCCTCCGGTTGTCATCCCACACGACCTATTCATGCGTTACTGGGCCTGGCAGTATGAGGTGGAGTGCGCCGCTGCTGCTGGCGGGGCACCATACGTGGTTCCCCTTCCATTCTTTATGCAGCCAGAGCAGCAGCCTGATCAGCCACCACCATCACCACAGCATTAGCCACCACCATCACCACAGCATCAACCATCACCATCACCACCGCATCATCAGTCACCACCACCATCACCATCAGCAGCAGGAGGCGTGGGTGGCGGGGCCGCCGATATCGACCTTGAGGGTATGCAATGGGAGTAGTACCTCCCACTGCTTTTGGTATCATTTTTGTGAGTTGTACTTTTGTTGTATTGTACAAACTCTTGTATCGCGCTTTGGCGTTTATGTTGTACTTTTGTTTCCTTGTACTTTTGTTTTCTTGTACTTTTGTTTCCATGTACTGTTGTATATATTTGTGTTTATATTTTGGCTTGATGTTACTGATCTGTGTTTGATGTTAGTCTTGATTAGATTTTGGAATTGTGGAACTACATGGAACTACGTGGAACGTCATTGTTGTGGGTTGGATTTTTGCGTGTGCCATGATCGACACGAGGGAAGTTTCAGTTATCCCTTCACACTCCATTGCATTGCATTCCATTTTGCTTTGCATGTTTTTATATACATTGTGGGCAATGTATGTTTCTACGTGTGGGGTTGGGTGTTCATTCTTTGCTTTACATTATTTTTTGGTTGTACATTGAGGGCAATGTACAATTCTAAGTGTAGGGTGGGATTGTATTCGCGCATTGTTTGTCCTTTTAGCATTTTATCGATTCAATTTTTTGCAAAATATTCCTTCATAATTTTTTATTGGCACTAAATTAAAAGTTAACCGTTTAGCATTCACAATTTTTAGTAAATGATAGAGGTTTGATTTTTCGAAAGCAATTGAGATAGAAATTCCATTGAGTCAAACCCAATTTTTTGTGATAATCATGAGTTTTTGTGGGCTAAACGAATGAATTGCATGTAACCTTTTACTTACACCCATTCCTTTCCGTTTCCGTGAGTTTATTTTTTTAGCCTTGATAGCTTTAGACATTGTTTGCTCTCGTTTTTGCGGATTTGAGTGTGCCGGATGTTTCATGCTTGTTAGAACTTGCTTTTAGTATACATTTCGAAATCATGAACATAAATATTGCATAAAAATGATTGAGGCATTAGGATAAACCACTTTGTTAGCCTTTTATCTTTGTTTTCCCTTACCCGAACACATCCACTAGTTAACCACGTTGAGCCTATCCCATGTTCTTTCTTTTATTACCCACATTACACCGCCATTAAACCTTCATTAGCCTTTTTACTTATTTATTCTATTTTTTTTTTTTTTTTTTTACCCGTGTTAGAAATCCGGTCGGCTAATGTTAATTTTATAGCTTTTACTTTGTTGTAATCTTCAAATTCTTGAGAAGTTTTTAGCTAAGGAAAGATTCATATTGACTTAGTTCCCTTCAAAAGAAAAGAAATAGTGAAAAAAAAAATTAAAAAAAAAAAAAAAAAATAATTATATCACCAAAATCAGGTGAAATATAGTCGATTAGAGCAATTTTGTGAGCAAAGATGGAAAGAATTCGGTTGTTAGCTCTTATCTATATACGGAAGTATTAGTTAGTTTATTTTTCATATTAGAAGTGTTTTAGTTTTTGAATTAGCATAACCGCCGGGTTTTTAGCCATTTAACCACTTTTAAATTCCATTTTCTTACCCTTAACCATTGCCAAGTCACAACCCGTTTAAAGCCCTCTTGATTTGTGCTTTGTTTCATGTTAGTTGATAGAGATTTGATCTTTTAGCAAGCTTATGATTTATGCATGTTAATTGTCTTGGCATTTGAGTGTTCTTTACATACACCATTACTTGTATGATCATATATATTCCCGAGTGTGTGTGAACATTGTGAGAAGCATAAAGTTGCATGCTAATGACTTCCTAGGCATATTCATTTGCTCATTCGGTTGTTACTTCATTGGGTTCATTGGGTTTCATTTAGTTAATTTTGCATTTCTTGTCAAACCTTTATAAGTTTATTAATGCTTACGGTTTTTCGAATTGATCCATAGTGTCATTGGAAGTTTTGTTTTATTTTGATTTCTTGCTTGAGGACAAGCAATGTTCAAGTGTGGGGTTGTTTGATGTGATTGAAATTACACATCTTTTCGGCACAAAACTTCGCTCATTTCACGATCAATTCTTGGTTACTTTCAACGTTTAGACACTTAATTGCTTCATTTCCTGTTTTGTAGGTTTTTGTGAAGCTTGGTGAACAAACAAGGAGATTCAGGGATAAAAAAGTGAAGTTTTAGGGTTTCTGTGATAGAGGCACGGTCGTGTCCCTAATTGGCACGGTCGTGCCAAGCTTACAAACCCTAGGCACGGTCGCGCCCCGTACCTGGCACGACCGCGCCAAGCCAAAACTCAAGGCACAACTGTGCCTTGACTCCCCACGGTCGCGTGTCAACCCGTGACTCTGACTCAGCCGTACCCTCGAAGAAAGAGAGCCAATGAAAGAAGCAGATCGGTCAAACCACCTGTCCCACGACCGTGCTAAACCCTTGGCACGGTCGCGTCCCCTTGTCTGACACGGTCGTGCCTTCCCACTAGGCACGGTCGTGCCTCTTGTTTTATAAATATTAGAAGTTTTCCTCACATCAGAGGCCTGGAGACCTGGAGAGTTGAAGCCCTTAGCACTGTTTTGTGCTCCGAATTTCCTTGTTTCTAGTCACAATTCAAGCTTCTAGGAGGGACTACAACATCAAGAGGATCACCATACATCATCATCGTCATCTAGCTTGGGGAAGTTGTTTGATTCTTAGCATTTCTTTATGAGTCTTGTAACTTTTCCTTGCTTTGTTCCTGTTCTTATGCTCACTATGAGCTAACTCTTGACATCACTTTGGTTTAGATGAAGTTTAGTAACGTTTGACAACATTTATGGATTTTTGGCATAGTTTATGTTAATGTTATGACAATGGCATGATTATTCCTCAATGATATTGTGTATTTGGGAGTTGATATTGTTTGCAAGACTTGTATATGTATTGGCTTTGTATGTTGAAAAACCCATGGTCTATGCATGTATTCATTGATTAGTGTATGTATGTATGCTAGTTTATGGCTTTTGACTAGGAATGGTGGATGAAGTCTTGTTTATGGTTGAAAACTCTTGAATGTGCATCCTTGTGCTTATGTTTGGAAAGACAAAGTGCATGTTATGGTGTGTCATGTTTAGTATTATGTTCATCTAGGACTTGTTGACGCAATCTTCTAGTTTATGTAATCTTGATATGAACATTGTGTGTTGAAGAAGTGCATGTTGTTGTTTACTTTAATCAACTTGAGGTGGGTTATGTGTTGATTCGTGTAACCTTTCCAACCAGTTGTTGAATTAGCCAACCTTGACAGGAAGCTAGTCCAATCTTTATTAAACATTAACGTATTCATAGCACGTGAGCTTCATTGTATGATTTTAGGTGGTTGGTTTGTGTAATTCATTCTAACTTTCCGAAGAATCATTTGATTAGATGTCTTTGACGAGAATTTAGTCAACTTATTTATCGTGCGCGTGTCATGTGATTGTAGTTGTTGTTGGATGTCTACTAAATGGATTCGAGACCGAAGTGATATTCCTTCCTTGATTGTTTGACTTGTGTTCATAATTTAGTTTTATATTCTTGCATATTAGTTTAATCAAAAATCAACTTAAACATATTTTACCCTTACTTGATTGGATTTTAGTTCCGGTTTATTATCGCATTCCACCGTGTCCACGGATTGATATCCGGTTCTTACCTTTACTATATTGCTATCCGACGGGTACACTGCCCGATGTGTGTGTGATTAGTCTTTAGTGAAAACCATTTTTAAAACTAATACTGTGTGATAAATCTCTATTAAAATATATATAGTTTCACACGCATCACACACGTTAGTAGTAACTGATTTTGAACATTTCTTTTCAACCGAATATGTAAATAAATTTGAAAAAACATTTATGTTCAACTTACGATTCCCAAAGGTCATGTCAACAGTTCCGTTTCGGCAATTGATTTGCGCATTTGCGGTTGCCAAAAACGGTCTTCCCAAAATCACTCGTGGCTCCTCCTCCTTAGCAAGTGGTGCATAATCGAGCACCAAGAAATCTCCCGGATAGTAAAATTCTCCAATCTTCACAGCCACTCCCACTAATTTCCCCCGAGGCCGCGTGCGTGTAGCATTCGCTAACACCAAGGTGGTGGTGTATTCTTCTAATGGACCAAAATTGTATTGGTCATATATGCTCCCCGGTAAAATGCTCACCCCCGCTCCATAATCTAATAATGCCAATTTGGTTTTAAATTCCCCAATTTGAATAGAAACTAAGGGTTCTCCAAACTCAATTTCTTCCTCTTCTCTTTCTTCACATTCTTCATTACCATGGGCTACATCAATTGCACTAACATGATGTTTTGGGTTCAAAGTGGTGTCACTTGGCAATTTACCTTCATTTTGTTTGAGTTGAGCTATTTCTTGTGCCAATTGCCCAACTTGTCTCTCCAATGCCACAAAAGACTTGTCTCTCACTTCATTCTCCTTCTTTGATTCTTTCATCATCTCCAATAGTGCATCCAACTTTGAATTAACCGCATTATCACCCCCTGATGACTCATCTTGTTGTTGATGGTCTTGATTGTAATTCCTTGGGGGGTAATTTGTGTTCCGGTTATTGTTATAAGAGCTCCTTTGGTAACCACCCGAATTATAATTGCTTTGTTGACGAGGTTGGTATGACGAAGTACCTTGATTTGAACTTTGGAAATTTGGGTTCAATTGGTTTAACGCATCCCCATATTTGAAATTGGGATGATTCCTCGAGCTCGGGTGATAGGAGTTTGAGTTTGTATCATATGGTTTCCTATCACCATAAACTTGGTTCACGTCTTCTTGTCTACCTTCTTGGAATGGGCAACTCATGGTTTTGTGCCCCAAATCTCCACAACTCTCACAAACATCAAAACGAGTTTTCACTCCCGCTACTTCCTTTTTCTCTCATTTTTTCAACAAGGCCAACTCTTTCTCCATAGAAGCTAACCTCTCTTTTGTCTCATAGTCCGGGGCAGATTTTCAAATTGGGTGTTTGGCTCTTCGGCTAGCTGATGCCTCGGCTTTTGAACTTTGGCTCATTCTTTCTAAGAAATCCCAATCATCTTCTTCGGGATTAGACAACAATGTCCCATTACTTGTGGACTTCAATTACTTCCTCTCCTCTTGAGTCAAACCATCCACAAAGCACTTCACTAGTTCCCACAACTCGATTTGATGGTGGGGACATTTCCTCAACAACTCTTTGAAACGGGTAAAAGCTTCATGTAAAGGTTCACCTGTTTGTTGTTGAAAAGTCCGAATCTCAATTCGGGAGTCATCCGTCTTTGCAACCGAGTAATATTCGTCCAAGAAAACTTGTTGCATTTCATCCCATGTGTGGATGCTATTAGCCGGCAATGTGATGAACCATTGCTTTGCTCTATCTTTGAGGGAAAACTGAAAAAGTCGGAGTTTGACCTCATTTTGGTCAAATTTTTCATCCCCAATAGTGCTACAAATGGCGGCAAACTCAGCTAGATGAGTGTATGGTTCTTCGGTTACCATGCCATGAAAATGGGGAAGGACGTTGATGTAATTCGGTCTTGACTTGAACCTCCTCATTCCCGGAATTGGTGGAACAATTGGAGAAGCATTCTCCGAAATAGCCGGTCGAAAGCGACCATTAACTCCACCAATAGGGGCTACCGGTTGTCTTCGGTTTTCATTATTGTAGCCCCCATTAAATCTCCTCCCTTCTTGTCTAGGAGGATAAACAGGTCTATCGGGTCTACCCGTTCGACCCATTGGTTGTCTCGGTCTTTGGTGAACATAATTCACCTCTTCTTCCTCTTCAAAGCCTTGCCCCTCATTGTATTCTCCATATTGGCTCCGCTCACCATCTTCGTACTCGTAATCTCCAAACCCATTACCATTCCCAACCTCTTCATTATCATCATACCCAAAGTCTTCACCATCGTCATTCCCCCAACCATCGTCCTCATTGTCGTTTCTTGGTTGAGCTCCAAAGACATTTCCCGGAGGGGTTTGATTTTGTTGTGATCCCCTTCTTCCTTGGTACGTGGGATTGGTACGGATGTTAACGGGTCAGTTGTGTTGAACTGGACCCGACCCACGGGGTAGGTTGTTATTGATAGGTATAGATGGGGTTTGGGTTCGGTGAGGTGGAGTTGGTGGGCGGTTAGGGATAGGGCCTCTGTTTGGAGTTGGGCCACGGTTTCTCATGCTAGATCCGGAATGACTGCTTCGACCATCCATAGATGATGGTTCCGATGAAATAGTTGTAGATTTTGTTGTTGGGTTCGGTTTTGCCTTGCTATCTTCTCAATTTCTGGTTCAAAAACAAGCGGTGAAGTCCTCCCGGATGAACGGGTACGCATGCACTAATCTGTCACCTGCACACACAAACAAACACCACGCGTAACACAAAAATTGAAGAAGATTAACCAAACAAAACAAGTAACAAATAGTCACACGAATTAATTAAAATAAAACACCAAGCGCACACACTCCCCGGCAACGGCGCCAAAATTTGATCGGTGTCGAAGGTACCGGTCAAAGATAAAGAATTAGAGTGTCCTAATCACTTTAAACTAGTTAGGGTAAGAAGGATGTCGAACCACGGAGAGTTTGTGGTCGGTGCTTAACTTCAATTGACAAGGTGATTTATGAAGTTGCAATGGGTCTTTCTGACCAAACACAAGCAATGGTTTAGGTGAAACTTATCAAACTCAACAAACAAGGATTATCAAGTAACAATTATGATCAATAGTAATCAAGTACCAAACAAACAATTTAGATTGTAACAATAATTAAAAAGGAATCACGCCGGATTTCAAGTTCACAAGTAATTAGGGATTATCACACCAACATATGAGTTCAAGCAATCAAATGGTTATCTAAATCAAATTGACCAAATCTAACCAAGAACATCAACATTCATACATCATCGGCAAATAGTGTAAAACAATATTCACGAATGAAATCGAGACAAATGTATGCAATATAGAATTAGATTAATCAATAGATTCAACACAAATCAAAGTTCATAGCAATTATCATCTAACGGGGTCAATGGTGCAAGAATTTATCGACTCCCGTGAGTTCATAACCTTACTAAACACAAAGATTCAAGTATTTCAAACCAAACGATTACAAGAATTGTTTCTCAAAGCTAGCACATGATAAAACCCTAAAAACTTACAAACAATCCACCCGGGAATGATTACCGGTGGATTAGCCGCTCATGGTTGTGGAATTCATCTTCGATTCTTCAATAATTCGGTATCAATCTTCCAAATCGATCTTGGAATGGTGTTTCCTAGCCTCCAATCGCCCCAAAATCGCCCAAGAACTGATGTCCAAAAAGAGGATTTCGAATTTGGGGAAGAAACCACCAATTAAACACTGAAAATCGGCTGTTTCACTAAAAATCCGCGTCTGAAACGTAACCAGGCGTAAGCTTACTCCGTCGAGCTGAAGCTTCTGTTAAGAAAAGGTTACCGGCATAAGCTTACGCTCCTAGGGCGTAAGCTTACGCCCCTAGTGTATTTTTTTAACCAAATATTTGGATTCGGCTTCTCGAGCTACCCAAGATTCATATATTATGGGTCTCGTAACTCATTTTCTAGCTCGAGATATGTCTGTTTCAAGATTCAGCTTCCAGAACTTTCACATCAGCCTCCATCTTTTGCATAGTTTCCGATCCAAACCCTCTACTTCCTCTCTAATGCTTCCAAAACACGTACTTAGCATCCAAACACCTACAAATCATAAACACATGCAAAGTAAACGCGTTCCATGCTAAATCACACATAAAAACGTATAGTTAAGCATCATAAACACCCAACGAACACCTACACATCACAAGGCTAAAATGTTGTTTGAAGTTTGGTTATGGTTGTGTTAACTAAATTAAGTTGGGGTGTTGATCTTTAGATCATAGGTCTGTCTTGATTCTCAATTTGGTGTGAGGGTTGAGATCATAAGATTTTTAAATGCAAGTTGATTGCTAGGTGATCAAGGCGTTAAAGGAGCTAGCTTGGAAGACCAAGCGGAATCGTCTCTAGCTAAAGGTAAGTGCATTGCACTTACTTAGTAATGATATGTGGTAATAAATGCATGTACTTTATATACTTGTTGATATTGTTTATTATCATATGTGCAAATGTGTGTATGTTGATTTGGTAAAATTTGCATATGGTGTATGTATGCAAAGGGTGGGTGCTTGAGGACTATAAACCTCACAATGGCGATGGCGATTCGAGTTATAGAATTACTTATGAATTTTATGGAGTTGTTGTATGTGTATGTTGAATATAAGGGTAGTGTGAAATAGCGGTTTGAAGTCCTTGAACTTCACAAATAGAAAGGGTGATATTGGGATCTTTTGTATCGCACGTGTCGATAAATAATGGATATGTTATAAAGGTTGTTAGGAGTCACGTGTGTAGTTGTGTATACTTGTTTGTATGTTAAAGAGTCGGTGTTCGAAAGTCTGGGAAACTCACCTTATTGATTGATGAATTAGGTTAATAAACTTATATGGTGTAGTGGTGTAAAATTGACTTGTATGGTAAAGGTCAAACTTCTATGTTTATTGTAGTTTGAAATTGGTGTAATTGACTTATGTGGTGTATAGTCAAACTAGATGTGATTTATTGGTGTAATTTGATTTAGTGTGGTATGAGTCAAACTAATATGTAAAGTGTGGTGATTTGGTGTAATTTGACCATTATGTGCTAAAAGTCAAAGTAAAATGAAATTGGTGGAATTAAGGTCATGAACCTCACTTATGCCTGTCTTTTGAAGTCATTGAACTTCACTTATGTCGTTATAGCTTGAAGTCTTTGAACTTCACTATTGTCAGTGTTGCTTGAAGCCAAATAATCTCACATGAAAGTAATTTGAGGTCATGAGCTTCACGAGGACGTTTGTGATGTTTTGAGATCTTAAGACCTCACAAGGTGTATGGTCGGGTTGGTAGGAGATTCTAACTAGTGTGTGCATACATAAGTGGTAATGTATGTAAGGTGTTATGTATGTCATTAGAAGTTCTTTGGGCGTTAATAGGTGTTCGGGTTGGGATTACACATGTTTAAGTGTTAATACATGTTGTCGGCAAAATCCCAAACTTTTTTTGAGCATATCTCGAGTTAGAAAATTAACTACGAAACCCATAATATATGAATTTGGAGTGCCTAAACATGTGGAATTTGAAATTTGGTATTGCTAACCTGTAGGGGGCGCATAATGCGTTCGTACCAGCGCATATTACGCTGACGGATCTGTAGTCGACGCAAATTGAGCTGAAATTCCACTGATTTGCGCTGGTAAAAAATGGAAATGTCATTTTTGGGCCAAGGCTGAGGTGTTTACTAATGGTGTTGTATGTGGTGTTTTAATGTATGTAAAGCTCCGGTTTAGCCTCGGGTCTAGCTCGGAGTGTTGGTTTCTCATCAAAGGCTTTTTGGGTGTGTCGGTTGGGTGAATTAGCCTCTTTGCGAGTGCTTAAACCTTTTGGGTGTTTGTAGTAGATTAGTATATAGAATGGTTAGTTGTTAAAAGTCTTTGGGCTTATTTTGATTAAGAACTTAAATGTTTTCAATGGTTGTGGATAAATTTTGATGTTGCTTTTGTTGAATACGAATGGGACCTAATTCCGCACAACTTAAAGGTTTAAATTTGTCCTGAAATTTTGAGTGTTACACAAACCAAGTTATCACAATTGTTATTTTCCCTTTTTCTTGATTTAAGAGATTCATCCATAACAAATGAAATACACCAATCACTTTCATAAGCTATAGATTTAATCGGAAACCACACTTCAAACAGTGATCTTATGCAAAGACTAAATCCCTTTCAATAGAAATATTAGCAGACCACGAAAAGGACACGTGTATAGGCAAAAAAATAATAATAAAACAAAAAACCAAAAACGGGAAAGCAAGGACTCGAACCCAAGACGTCCAGTTACATTATGAAAGGACTCAAACCGGGTACCTCTCATAGTTGGCAAACATAGCATAAACATAGTTCTTAAAGTTTGAATAAACTTTAACCTTTAACAACAGAAGACTTTTACATTTTAGAGTCAATTAAAACTTTTGTCATAGCATTGTCAACTTTCATAAACTTAAGTAACGGGGCGTCAGTCTTGATCAGCAGCAGCCTTCCAGCCATCCTTTCCAAGCTATCTCAGCTTCAGACATGTTTCTTTCCATTATTACCTAATATGCATACTAAAATAGTCAGCTAACGCTGATGAGTTCAAGTTTTTAATCATTTAATAAGTAACCATTCATTCACATGTTATTCGTATAAAACTTGTTTATCGTACACATACTTTAGACATACTTTATACTACTAAGTAAAAACGTATTACAATACTACATGTAATCCTTACTTAGTCAGTTCTCTTTACATTATTACTTATTTCATACTTTATTTACATTCATTACATCCACGAAGGACACCTTCTTTCTTTAGTTTCATTCGTTACAGTACATACGAACACTTTTACATTATAGTCCACAAGGGACACTTTACTTTACCTTATAGTCCACGAAAGAAACAGTGTGCACCTTACAGTCCACGGAGGACACCTTACACTCCACGAAAGACACATTACATTTGGTGAGAATCCTTAATGCTCAACGATCAAAGGCTCCTCTCACTGGATTTCTACGAGGGAACTTACATTACTTTGGTGACCGTCATCACCGGGATAACCGCCGTTACCCCACGTTAACCAGTTGCAACATCCTCGTTACAGTGCCTTGACGAGCAATGTCCCGGTTGTTCATATAACAGCCATACAACTAATGCCATGACTCTGTCATAGGCTTCGAGTAGTACTAGTCATGAAAACTATGTCACTACCTTAAGACTTGCTTCGGTGTAACATTGTTAAAGATAAAGGCAACATAACCGACTTAATTCTTCAGTTCTCATTCATTCTTATTTTGTTTATAGAACATACAGTTAGATAAACCATTCACTTTCCTAGGGGTGAGCAGTTAACGGGTATTAACCGGTAAACCCGTCCAACCCATTGGAACCGACCCGTGAGGAACCGTAAAAGCTAACAAGGGTACGATAAACGGGTCTATGATTTAGCCTCAAAAGGGTAAGGGTCGGGTACGGGTCTAGAATCGAAGACAACCCGTAGACCCGTTAAACCCACCACCTTTTAAAAAAGTAATCAATTTCTAAAATATTTAGCGTAGATCAATATGTTAATTTGTGATATTTTTTAAATTTACCAAATCTAACTATACGGGTCTATCTTCACAAAACCCGCAAACCCTTAACCGACCCTTTTAACTATTATACGGGTCACGGGTATGTATTTGGTCATCAAAAGGGTACGGCTACGGGTATACCCGTACGGGTCGGGTATACCCATTTGCACACCCCTACACTTTCCTTTATATTCGTTCATAAAGCATAACGTTAGATAAACACATTTGTTAACATTTACTTGTTTACAAAACGTTACTTTTGTAAACCTCTTTCGTTCTTACCATTTACGTTTAAGTAATAAATTACATTTATTATAAACGCCTGTTAAGTGAGTATGCACACCACCCTAAAACAGTAAAATAAGGATTCTTGAACTCACCTCAAGGTATTATCTACTGTCCAAACGATGTCACGAACAATCTGGGTACATGGATAATTATCAGGTCTATACAAAACTATTCGGTTCTACATTTCTTTTCTAGCGAACTTAAGCTAAGTTTGTCTCTTTAGCATCAAGCGAATATAACAGGTTCGCCCCTTTTGACTAGAAGCGAACATAACAGGTTCGCCATAATTTGTGGCTAGCGAACTTGTTAGGTTCGCTGACCTGTTCGCCCTTTGGAACCCAGCGAAACTACTAAGTTCGCCAAGTCCACAACCAAGCGAACATGTTAAGTTCGCTATCCCTTGATTCAAGCAAACATACCAAGTTCACCTAAATGATGCAGTTTCATCCCCAGAAACCCTAGCTTAGCATGTCAATGGAGGCTCAGGTTAAACATGACCAAGATGCGAACTTTTTTACGTTCAAAACATTCATTTTACTTTCGTGATACCAGATCTATGACCAGTTTCTTAATCCACAAGTAAAAACCTTTCTTTTTTATCAAAATAACTCGAAAACCCTTAAACATACAAAAACTCACTTTTCAAACACAAATTCAAATCTGAACCTTTAAATACGTAAAGTTTCCAACTCTAATCGTTCAAAAGACTTGAAATCATCTTATATCTATAAATCACTAGTTTAGAACCCGTGTAATACACACGGGGTGAAAAAATATCAATACATAAAATTTTTAAATCTTTATGTATATATTTTACATGTGTAAAAATGTATTACATATACTAAGGATAGAACAAAATTCAAAATATGTAAAAATTAATATATAATTAGGTTTCGAAAATACGTTAGTTATTATTTAATATAATTTGATTTTCATATACTATTTGATTGAAATTAAAAGTTACATAATTAGATTTAAAGTTTCTTATAATTAGGGATAATTTAAAATAAATTTGTTTTATTAGTATAATTAGTATTTTCTTTAAAAAAATATTTTTATTAAAAGATAGAGATGTATTTAATAAGAGAGAGATGCGAAAAAAAAATGATTAGAATGAATATAAAGGTGACACGTGACATGCAATAACTTTTATTTATTATGTACTATAGATTCATAAATTGTTACTAAAAATATAAACTTTACGTAGAGTTCTTACCTTTGCGAGATTTACTGACATGCATACGAGTAGCTTAAAACTATAGCAAACGAACTCCTATTGAGGTGATTCAAGGGTCCACGAACCGTCTCACTGAGATCTACCAGATCCCCATTTAGCCACCGCCGGAAACCACCTCCTTCGGAAACACAAACTGCCGCCGGAAAGAACCTTCCAACTAGGGGTGTTCAAAAATATCTGAATCTGAAAGCGAACCCGAATTATCCGAAATTTCAAATCCGAACTATCCGAAATTTCGGATATCGGATATATTTATCCTTCTCCGTCGCCACCAACCATTTATGGTTAATTTCTGTTTGAACTTAGTTGTTTTGTTTGTAATGTTTGAAACTTATATTCCTTAGGACAGTAAAATCACTTCTGCATAGTTTGAAATTTCTTACAAATTTTTAGTCATTTTCATGGGAAAATGTTTGGAAATCACTCAATGAATCCAACATTTGAGAAATATAATTTGAAATTTAATTTCTATTTTAAAACTGAAATTCATTACAAGCACTCAACAAGCAGATGCAGAAGTGAACTTTAGACATTTAATTTATAATCAGAGCATTCAAATCCCCCAACAAAACTTCACTAATTTTTTTAGATTCCGGATATCCGAATTACTATTCATATCCGAAATTTCAGATATTTCGGATACGGATTCGGATAGTAAAATCCACTATCCGAAATTTTCGGATATCCGAAATTCCGGATATCCGGTTTTGAACACCCCTACTGGGCCGCCGCCGCCGCCTGCTGCTGCGCTTCCTGCGCCGTCCGCCGTCGTCCGCTGCCTTCTGTTCCCAAGTCTCCCAGACTCGTCGTCGTCGAGCTCCACCGTGGAGCAGCCGCCTGCCGCCGTGAGGGGTTGTGTTTCCCCCGCTCTCTGCCGTGTTCGCCGGAAGGGGGCTGATCTTCCTCCCTCCTCAGCGATCTCTCTCTCGTCTGATTACACACACATGGTGTGTGTGCTAGGGTTTTGAAAATGGGGAAAAGAAAGAATGAGATGTTTATATACGTAGGGTTTTGAGAGTGGGTGCACTCCGAGGGTAACATGTATCCACAACACGTTTCGCCTTGCGTCTAATCTGAAACGTTTCATTATCGTTATTATTTTAGTTAAATGTTTCATAATTAAAATAGTTAAGAGAAATAAAATAGTAATATTCCTAAAACGTTTACTATCAAGTTTCACGTTTATCAGTAGACTAAATCGGTTTGCGTCATTCCAACGCATTGTTCTGTTTGGGCCTATAAAACTCTTACTTACGGGCCTTTAAATCAAGAACCAACCGTTGGATTTGATCATATATGTGTCATGAAGCTTCAGTCCAAATTTGAAGACAACCATTTTGCCACATCTACTTTCTAACTAAGATGCAATATAAACTATAGTAAACACATTGGAGAGATCATAAAAAGATTAAAATTACTATATTACACAGGTTAATAAAATACGTTATGATAGTTATGAATTCTATTAAGTTAATTTTTAAAACATTTTTTTTCAACTGTGTATTAATTTTTTAATGTAACTGATAAATATTAATTCATATTAAATTCATTTGGTTAATAATATAATAATTATACATAATTAAATAATAAGTATGTATACTTAGATTTACATTAAATATTTAAAAATCTATTATTTTAATATTATTATTTAATATGAAAGAGAGGCAAAAAATATGTTGAGGATGTATCATAAAGTTAAATGTGTCCTCTAATTTAGTTGTTTATTAGGTAGTATAAATATAAATATAGGATTAGGTTAGGTAAAAAGGATTCTAATTCTAAAAAGAGTGAGAAGGATTTAGAGCCATTAGATCAAATTATAAAAAATATTTAATGGTTGAGACTAAATTATAAAAGAAAAAGTTGTTGGAAGTGTATTTTAGTCTTGGCCACTTTTATTGACTTTTTATCAAGTTTCCCACCTCATTTTTAAACGTTCATAACTTTTACATACGACATTATTTTTTTAAAAAAATTACACCATAAAAATGAGCGTTTTTTTATCTTTAAAACGAGTATAGTGTCGTTATAAACAAAAAAGAAATTTTTTTTTACGTTTTCCAGCTCATTGTGTAATACAAGTTCATTGTGTAATACAAATTCATTGTGTTATATGTATTTATCATTGTGTTTTACGTTTTTCAACTCATTGTGTAATTAGTCAAGTCATTGTGTAATACAAGTTCATTGTGTAATACAAGTTTATTTTGTAATACAAGTTCATTGTGTAATACAAGTTCAATGTGTAATACAAGTTCATTGTGTTATATGTATTTATCATTGTGTTTTACGTTTTTCAGCTCATTGTGTAGTTAGTAAGGTCATTGTGTAATACAAGTTCATCATGTAATACAAGTTCATTGTGTAATACAAGTTCATTGAGTAATACCACGTCTGGTCATTGTTTAATACAAGTTCTGATACGGATCTAGACCCATTTGAAGAACCACCCGGGAGTGCTATTTCTCAGCCCGACCCGTCGACCCGTGGCTAAGAGGGCCGCCGGTTTTAGCTCCAACCCATCCAACCAATTGTTTAAGTTTATTTCTTTATTTTGATTCAGTTTATCTTTTCCTTATTTATCGTTATTTCATTCCATGTTTATCTTGTTTTAGTTTCTTATTTAAAGAATTGTAATCCTAGGTTGGATGGTTATGTTTTGAATAAGAAAAGAGTTTTCTTTGAACAATATTTGTTCTTTGTCATTCGGTTGGCCGGAGGCAGGTTATCACGTTAGGGTTTCTAACGTCCACTCGTATACGGATCCGTATCAAGTGGTATCAGTAGCACCAGGTTACTCAGGATGTCGGATCGTGAGGGAGATCGCCGTCATCACCGTCGATACGCCGCCGGAGGCAACGGCTATGCACAGCGTGACCCACGGGATGTTGCTGAGATTGAACGATTACAACAACGGGTTCGTGAGCTTGAACTACATCAGTTTGTGCCGGAAAACAACTCCGCTACAGAATCCATTGTTTGGAATGACGACGACCATTACAACGTTTTCGCTAGAAGACCACGTCGCCATTCACCGCCACCGCCACCGCCACCACCGGCGGATCCTTTGCGGTCATTGGGAATTCGGACACAGATCCCGGAATTTGAAGGCCGCATGCAACCCGACGATTTCATCGATTGGCTTCAAACTGTTGAACGCATCTTTGATCTTCGACAGATTCCGGAAAACCTAAAGGTAAAACTTGTCGCTATTCGTTTACGTAAATATGCTTCCTTATGGTGGGAACATGTGCAAAACCAACGTTATCGGGACGGTAAACATAACGTACAAACATGGGACAAGATGAAACGATTAATGCGTTCCAAATTTCTACCGGTTAATCACAAACAGGATTCGTTTTTAGATTACCACAACTTAAAACAACAATTGCTTTCTGTTGAGGAATTTATCATCGAGTTTGAACGGTTACGTATGTGTCACACCCCCATATTTTATTTACTTATTAAATAAATACAGGTTGCAACGATTGGTTCATTACACGATAGCGGAAGCTGTAATAATGATTTCTAAGACTTGATTACATATACAATTACTAAAACTAAGAAATACTATGATCTAAGTTCTTCTAGATCAACGACAGACTTGAGACTTGATATTCTACGTCCTTCCAGCTACTAGGAATTGATCCAACATAGCTAGCCTATTCCAACCGCGCCATGGCTAGAGGTCACCTGAGAAACATACTTAAAATTGTCAACACAAAGGTTGGTGAGTTCACAGAGTTAGTTATATTAGTGCTTATAGTTTTTCCCGAAAACATGTACATGACTTTACCGTCATAAAATAAGTAGTTTTCCTTTGAAAACATGCCCATGACCTATCCGTCATGAAATAAGTAGTTTTCTTTTGAAAACATTACCATGACTTAGCCGTCATAAAATATGTAGTTTTCCTTTGAAAACATTACCATGACTTAATCGTCATAACTCCAATGTTTAACATGATCATTTTAACCTGATCAGTACTCTTTCATTTAAACCTGATCACTTTAACCTGATCAGAATTCTTTACTTTAAACCTGATCACTTTACCCTGATCAGAACACTTTTGTGTAAAACCTGATCATTTTAACCTGATCAGAACTCTTTTGATAAACCTGATCACTTTACCCTGATCAGAACTCTTTTGTGTAAAACCTGATCATTTTAACCTGATCAGAACTCTTTTGATAAACCTGATCACTTTACCCTGATCAGAACTCTTTTGTGTAAAACCTGATCACTTTACGTTGATCAGAACTCTTTTGTGTAAAACCTGATCACTTTACGTTGATCAGAACTCTTTTGTGTAAAACCTGATCATTTTAACCTGATCAGAACCCTTTTGTGTAAAACCTGATCATTTTAACCTGATCAGAACTCTTTTGATAAACCTGATCATTTTACCCTGATCAGAACTCTTTTGTATGTATTACCAATGAATATGATTACTAATCCGATCTATTGACCCCATTTGTAAGCTTGCAAGGAATACAAAATAGTATGTAATGTACGAGACCGTAACCAAACCCCAACTTTCTGTGCCTCCCCTCGTCTTTCTGCGAGTAAGACAATATGCGGTCATTCGGCCATTTTGACCCCTGGTTAGCGCGACTAACCATGACCGGAGGCGTCACCCCCAATAGTACTATTCATATAATCCCGGGCTAAATCCATAGCTAATGGTTACTAATTTATTACGAGGACTTTAAGCGCTTTATTGTTCCCTCAATACATACATACGGTCAGATCATTAGTTCTATTCATTTATACACAAAAGTCTTTTACAAGTATGTTTCCACCCCAAATCATTTCAAAAACTTAGAAAAAGGGGGATTAGTGAAACTCACAAGGAGTTAAACCAAAATGTTCATATTGTCAAATGTATAAGCAATGTAATTCATGTTTTCAAAATATAACAAGTAAGTATGTTTCTCCCCCGATGTTTACAAAACAGTAAATAGTTAAAAGGGGGCCGTGAACTCACCTTGTGTCCGATGAAATCCTAGCAAACCAACTTGTGCTAGTTCTTGTATATCCGTACCCTAATCACACAAGGGTACTAATGTGTTAAAACTACCCGTCTTATACGTAAGTTGTTCAATACTTGTTTTGTTATAAAACAGATCTTAGTTACTGCCCAATGTGACTGATGAACAGATGTCGAAACTTCCTAGTTTCGATTGGGCAATTGAGTATCGAAACTTCATAGTTTCGATTGAGTAGTTGGGTATCGAAACTATCTAGTTTCGATTGGCAAGAAGGGTATCGAAACTACCTAGTTTCGATTGAGCAATATGTATCGAAACTACATAGTTTCGATTGAACAACTAGTATCGAAACTCCCAGTTTCGATTGAGTAAACTGGTATCGAAACTCCTAGTTTCGATTGAATAGGTATCGAAACTCCTAGTTTCGATTGAATAACAGGTATCGAAACTCCTAGTTTCGATTGAACAGGTATCGAAACTCCTAGTTTCGATTACTGCACTTTGATTGACAGAATTCGTCCTGTATATTTTTATGTTCAAATCTTGAATTTGACACATTTTTCTTGTTATCTTACTTGCGTTTGAACGATTTGTATGCTTAGATACGGTTTTAAAGAAAATAAAGTGGATAATATCGAGTTTTTACCTTAAAACCGAGATGAAGATGATGAAAGAAAACAGAGAAGAGTCTTGAATCTTCTGTTAAACTTTCTTTAGAACACTTGAAATCTTCTTAAAATACCGAATTGTGGTGGATTTCTGCCTTAAACTGGACTTCGACTAGAAGGAGAATTGGGAAATTGCCGTATGAAAATGAGAAGTATGGAAGGGATTGTGGGATTTCGACTGAGGAGGTATGGTTTTTAATCTGAGATTGAGTGAACTTGCAAGTGGGAGAATGGCTCCCCTGACTCTCGGCCAAGAAAGTCAAGCAAGTGGGTTGGGATTTAAATAAATCAAACCATTTGATTTAAGTGTAATTTTAACCACTAGTGTTCGTATTTAGTCGGGTTATCCTGGTACGTGAACCGGTAACTCCTAGAATTACCAAAATATGAAATGAGACCATGTACGGTTTTTGTTAGGCCTTAATGTCCTTGTTTGTGAAATTAAGTAAATCACAAAAACAATTATAATGTAAACTTGTTTATAACATGTACGGATATTGACCTGAATTGTCGGGTGTCACATTCTCCCCATGTTACAGAGAATTTCGTCCCGAAATTCAGTTCTTGTCACTCTGACTTGATGTTTTTGTAAATAATGACGGGTACTTGGATTTCATTTTATCTTCCCGCTCCCACGTATACTCGGGGCCGCGCTTTGAATTCCAACGTACCTTGACCAGCTTAACACGGCTGCGCCTTGTTCTCTGAACCTTCCAATCTGTGACTTCCATAGGTTCCTCAATGAAGTGCAACTTGTCGTCTATGTGAATCTCATCAGGCGGTATTATTAATGTCTCGTCTGATAAACACTTCTTGAGATTTGATACATGGAACGTATCATGTACATTGCTTAGTTCTTGTGGCAACTTGAGTTTGTAAGCTACAGGGCCAACCCTAGCCAATATTTCAAATGGTCCAACGTACCTAGGGTTAAGCTTGCCACGGTTGCCAAATCTTGCAACTCCTTTCCAAGGTGAGACCTTTAACATGACTTTGTCTCCTACTTGGAATTCTAAAGGTCTTCGTCTGTTATCCGCGTAACTCTTTTGTCTGTCACGGGCGGCCTTCAGACGATCCTTGATTTTGAAAATCTTATCTGTGGTCTCTTGAATAACTTCAGGACCGGTTAAATGTTTGTCGCCAACTTCTGCCCAACCAAGCGGTGAACGACATTTTCGACCATACAAAGCCTCAAACGGAGCGGCTTTGATGCTGGTGCGGTAACTATTATTGTATGAAAATTCAGCTAGTGGCAAATGAGTATCCCAATTTCCACCGAAGTCAATTGTACACGCACGGAGCATATCCTCTAATGTTTGAATAGTTCTTTCACTTTGACCATCTGTTTGTGGGTGATATGCCGTGCTCATGTCAAGACGTGTGCTCATGGCTTCTTGTAATGATTTCCAGATTCTAGACACGAATCTGCTGTCTCTATCAGAGATAATAGAAATTGGTACTCCATGCCTAGCCACAATTTCCTTAATATAAAGCTTTGCAAGTTTCTCGGTTTTATCCGTTTCTTTGATGGGTAGAAAATGAGCTGATTTCGTCAAACGATCGACGATTACCCATATAGTGTCATACCCGCTCGACGTCTTGGGTAACTTTGTAATGAAATCCATGGAAATCTGTTCCCATTTCCATTGAGGTATCTCGGGTTGTTGTAACAATCCCGACGGTTTCTGATGTTCTGCTTTTACTTTTGAACATGTCAGGCATTTACCGACATAAATAGCAATTTCTCCTTTCATGTTCGGCCACCAGTAGAATTCTTTCAGATCCTTATACATTTTATCCGAACCTGGGTGAATGGGGTACCTGGACTTGTGGGCTTCGTCCATAACCAACTCCTGTAAGTTACCAAAACATGGCACCCAAATTCTATTTGCAAAGTATAAAGTATCATCTGATTTTGGCTCTAATTGTCTGATCATTCTTCGTATAGCTTCACTCTGAATGTTTTCTTCTTTGATTGCCTCCTGTTGTGCCATCCGGATTTGAGTCGTGAGACTCGCATGAATTGTCAATCCTAGGGCACGAACACGGAGTGTTTTAACTCGTTCCTTACGACTCAAGGCATCTGCTATGACATTTGCCTTACCAGGGTGATACTTGATATCACAGTCGTAATCATTCAGTAGTTCTACCCAACGAAGTTGACTCATGTTGAGTTCTTTCTGATTAACGATGTGCTGGAGACTCTTGTGGTTTGTAAAGATAGTACATTTTGTACCATATAAGAAATGTCTCCAAATCTTGAGTGCAAACACGACAGCACCCAATTTCAGATCGTGAGTCGTATAATTTTTCTCATGTACTTTTAGCTGTCTGGATGCATACGCTATGACTTTTTCTTCCTGCATCAATACACATCCCAGACCTTGGTGTGATGCGTCGCAATACACGATGAAATTGTCAGTTCCATCGGGAAGGGATAGGATTGGTGTACTGCAAATTTTTTTTTTTTTTTTGCTTCAACAATTGAAACGCTGATTCTTGTTTATCAGTCCAATCAAACTTTTTGTCCTTCTGAGTTAACGTGGTCAAAGGCAAGGCTATCTTTGAAAAATTCTCGATAAATCGCCTGTAATATCCTGCCAAACCTAGAAATTGACGCACCTCAGTCGGAGTTCCTGGTGCTTCCCAGTTTTTGATAGCTTCAATCTTGGTTGGGACTACGTGAATACCCTTCTTATTGATGACGTGTCCGAGAAAGTGAACCTCTCGAATCCGAAACTCACACTTAGAGAATTTGGCATAACGCTTCTCATTCCGGAGTAGTTCAAAGATTGATTTCAAATGATGTTCATGTTCCTCCTTGGTTTGTGAATATATTAATATGTCATCGATAAATACAATCACGAATTTATCCAAATATAGCCTGCACACGCGGTTCATTAGATCCATGAAAACGGCCGGTGCATTAGTCAAGCCAAATGGCATAACTAGGAACTCGTAGTGACCGTAACGAGTCCTAAAAGTCGTTTTTGGTATATCTTCTTCCTGAATTTTCAGTTGAGGATACCCTGATCGTAGATCAATTTTTGAATAGAAACTGGACCCTTGAAGTTGATCAAACAAATCGTCTACTCGAAGAAGAGGATACCGGTTTTTGATTGTCAGCTTGTTCAACTCCCGATAATTGATGCACCTTCTAAAGGTTCCATCCTTTTTTTCTTTACAAACAGGACCGGAACTCCCCATGGTGAGAAACTCGGTCTTATGAAAAAAATTACTCGACGAGGTGTCCAAGTTTTTGTTGTATATTGGGTAGAAATGAAAAACTATGAAAATGAAACTTTATGTTTGTCCCTCTTATGCTTTTCGAAAGCATTTTCCCGGACTAAGACTTTTCTCTTATTTCAGGTTTCATGTTTTCTATGATTTTCCTCTCCATATGCCTTCATGGAGCTAGGAATTGATGTTCCTTGGGAGCTCTTATTTGCGAACTTCGAGTCTAATCACCACTTTACCCCTTTGCTCGCCCTACCTTTCGAGGCAGACTAGCCTTTGGGTTGTAGCGTCCTGATATGTAAACTCATGTCTCGACTACCATACCTTCAAAGTATGTAAGCCATACGAAGTTTGATGTTTGTTTGGGATATTCATATTCCGTCTAGCTGAGGGAATGAATAATAATACTGTGAGAATGGTCTCATCGAATTAATGTTTTCCCCAAAATGGGCTATGGGTTTGTCAACCCATTAAGTTGGCAGAAAGAGTTGATAGTCAACTATTAGTCATACGGTGTGTATGCACTCCCTTAGTGTTTGAATGGTACTTTGGTGACTTACCATTACGTATTCCACTCATTCAGGTTATAGCCTTAAAATCCTTAGCACAAGGATAAACTTGAGGTAATGAGTGTTGAACGTCGAGACTTTTGTATTCTAACTGAGTCTACTCTAAGAGATCATTTCTTAACAATAGATGCTCTAGAGCTTCCCAATTATAGAAAACTAGGAGTGAAAGATGTAATCACACCTCTTTTCCAGGCTAAATCTGGGATCCATCCATCAAGATGAACTTTGGGTAAGTGCGAGTACAAAAGAGTAATAGATTATTCTTCTCAACTCTTTGTGGACAGTGGCCTGTTGTGAATAGTTCGAGTTTACGTCCTTTATGCATATCATGAGCTAATGAGATTAGCATGAGATTCCGCATTTGGGACTCCTTTAAGGGTTTTGCATGTCGTTTTGGTTAGTGCGACAATAGTCGTTAGTCCACACTTAGGTTTCTTTGGCATTCGTTTGAGCATCAACCCCGGCTTATCTATTGCAGAGAGAATAGTCAGACTTAAAGGTATATTGAATGTCAATGGTTGCGAGAGCAATCCTGTTTGACCGATATTCTGAAATGTCCGATTTCCTACTTGTCTCATGTCGAGCTTCCACAATATCCATAGGTGCCATGTGTATGCGGGTCAGAATAATATCCTGCCCTATTACTGAAGTTAGTGCATAACACTCTTGGCGTAACTTTCAATCAATTGTGAGATTGAACTGTATGATGGATCATGAGATTATGCTATAATCTCCCACAATAGTTGTGCAATTACTATAAGTGTTAGTTGTGGTAACACTCAATTTGAAGCATTCCTGACCAGTAGAATCTCAAAGAATGAATGTGCGAATTTCTTCGTCGTTCAGGATTTACTAAGGATTGGTTGAATTCAATTTGAATTTCTCTCGTTCCTCCAAAACTAGGAGAATGCTTTGTGAGCTCCTAATTGAGAAGTCTGATTTGTTGAGATCCAATCCTTAATCATGTGATTGAGAACATGAGTTGATCATCAGCTTAGACAGCAAGATTCACTAAAGTTCCCATGCACTGCAAATTATGATTACGTGTGCACCCGTAATGATGATTTGCCTTGCCTGATCCCTATAGTGTTTCTTCTATCCCTAGCTTTTAATCAAAAGTGATTTGAAAAGATCATTAGATTGCGTTTGCACATTTGTACAGGAGTGTGTATTGTTTTATCGGATTACTCTTAATTATGTGTACCAATACTCATGAATCTGCCGAATATGGCAGTTGTCGGATGAGGCTAAGGGTAGAGAGGCACCACCAGTGTCTCTTAAAAAAATGTGCATGGTGAAATTCAGGCACTATGTGTTGGGCAGAGATCCTCAAACGAGTGTCGAGCAACTCATGCTCCAAGTCTGTATATATGCATGGATCCACATGATCCTGATGTATGTCTGGTTCTCCTGACCCTTGGAGTTCTCTCCCATTTAGTCCTGCTTATTCACCTTGAATTCCCTTCTGTCTGGGCAATCATGCCTGCCATATAACATGGCGAGAGTCTAGGCATCCGATCCGACAACTTATGAAGAAGAGTATTTATACCACAAATACGTCAGAAAGATAGTTGCCTCCATGGCTGGAGTAGTTGTGGTGCAGGTATAGGTACAGATTCTGGTACGAGTTCAACCTGTTGTGATACCAAGATCGGTAACTGACGATCGTTGTCGTCGTAGTCCAAGCTCAGCTCGTAACTCGATCTTCTAAGGTTGCAGTATGCTGAGTACCCGTTATTCTTGACTCGTAATCCGAACAGTAACATGTTGTAAGTGTTTATTATTTTCACTTTATTGTATGTGTTTAAGTGTTCACTACATGTGCCATGTAATTGTATTAGTGTAGCTAATGGTACCCTAGTGTAATTTCCATACACTAATAGTCTACACAAATTGTTCGGCAACGGTTGGAATTCCTATGCTCAAGTCTTGGGTGTTTTTAGTGTGATGCAAGTCTTAGAAATCTTGGTCCCTAAATGAGTCCGGTTAGAGCCTAGGTATCACTAAGGACACCTAATTCGCTAAAACCATTGCTCTGATACCAATCTGACACACCCCCATATTTTATTTACTTATTAAATAAATACAGGTTGCAACGATTGGTTCATTACATGATAGCGGAAGCTGTAATAATGATTTCTAAGACTTGATTACATATACAATTACTAAAACTAAGAAATACTATGATCTAAGTTCTTCTAGATCAACGACAGACTTGAGACTTGATATTCTACGTCCTTCCAGCTACTAGGAATTGATCCAACATAGCTAGCCTATTCCAACCGCGCCATGGCTAGAGGTCACCTGAGAAACATACTTAAAATTGTCAACACAAAGGTTGGTGAGTTCACAGAGTTAGTTATATTAGTGCTTATAGTTTTTCCCGAAAACATGTACATGACTTTACCGTCATAAAATAAGTAGTTTTCCTTTGAAAACATGCCCATGACCTATCCGTCATGAAATAAGTAGTTTTCCTTTGAAAACATTACCATGACTTAGCCGTCATAAAATATGTAGTTTTCCTTTGAAAACATTACCATGACTTAATCGTCATAACTCCAATGTTTAACATGATCATTTTAACCTGATCAGTACTCTTTCATTTAAACCTGATCACTTTAACCTGATCAGAATTCTTTACTTTAAACCTGATCACTTTACCCTGATCAGAACACTTTTGTGTAAAACCTGATCATTTTAACCTGATCAGAACTCTTTTGATAAACCTGATCACTTTACCCTGATCAGAACTCTTTTGTGTAAAACCTGATCATTTTAACCTGATCAGAACTCTTTTGATAAACCTGATCACTTTACCCTGATCAGAACTCTTTTGTGTAAAACCTGATCACTTTACGTTGATCAGAACTCTTTTGTGTAAAACCTGATCACTTTACGTTGATCAGAACTCTTTTGTGTAAAACCTGATCATTTTAACCTGATCAGAACCCTTTTGTGTAAAACCTGATCATTTTAACCTGATCAGAACTCTTTTGATAAACCTGATCATTTTACCCTGATCAGAACTCTTTTGTATGTATTACCAATGAATATGATTACTAATCCGATCTATTGACCCCATTTGTAAGCTTGCAAGGAATACAAAATAGTATGTAATGTACGAGACCGTAACCAAACCCCAACTTTCTGTGCCTCCCCTCGTCTTTCTGCGAGTAAGACAATATGCGGTCATTCGGCCATTTTGACCCCTGGTTAGCGCGACTAACCATGACCGGAGGCGTCACCCCCAATAGTACTATTCATATAATCCCGGGCTAAATCCATAGCTAATGGTTACTAATTTATTACGAGGACTTTAAGCGCTTTATTGTTCCCTCAATACATACATACGGTCAGATCATTAGTTCTATTCATTTATACACAAAAGTCTTTTACAAGTATGTTTCCACCCCAAATCATTTCAAAAACTTAGAAAAAGGGGGATTAGTGAAACTCACAAGGAGTTAAACCAAAATGTTCATATTGTCAAATGTATAAGCAATGTAATTCATGTTTTCAAAATATAACAAGTAAGTATGTTTCTCCCCCGATGTTTACAAAACAGTAAATAGTTAAAAGGGGGCCGTGAACTCACCTTGTGTCCGATGAAATCCTAGCAAACCAACTTGTGCTAGTTCTTGTATATCCGTACCCTAATCACACAAGGGTACTAATGTGTTAAAACTACCCGTCTTATACGTAAGTTGTTCAATACTTGTTTTGTTATAAAACAGATCTTAGTTACTGCCCAATGTGACTGATGAACAGATGTCGAAACTTCCTAGTTTCGATTGGGCAATTGAGTATCGAAACTTCATAGTTTCGATTGAGTAGTTGGGTATCGAAACTATCTAGTTTCGATTGGCAAGAAGGGTATCGAAACTACCTAGTTTCGATTGAGCAATATGTATCGAAACTACATAGTTTCGATTGAACAACTAGTATCGAAACTCCCAGTTTCGATTGAGTAAACTGGTATCGAAACTCCTAGTTTCGATTGAATAGGTATCGAAACTCCTAGTTTCGATTGAATAACAGGTATCGAAACTCCTAGTTTCGATTGAACAGGTATCGAAACTCCTAGTTTCGA
This sequence comes from Smallanthus sonchifolius, assembly GCA_023525975.1. Classification (NCBI taxonomy): domain Eukaryota; kingdom Viridiplantae; phylum Streptophyta; class Magnoliopsida; order Asterales; family Asteraceae; genus Smallanthus; species Smallanthus sonchifolius. The sequence goes on along the minus strand of CM042029.1, from coordinate 27,117,083 downwards.
TTACTGCACTTTGATTGACAGAATTCGTCCTGTATATTTTTATGTTCAAATCTTGAATTTGACACATTTTTCTTGTTATCTTACTTGCGTTTGAACGATTTGTATGCTTAGATACGGTTTTAAAGAAAATAAAGTGGATAATATCGAGTTTTTACCTTAAAACCGAGATGAAGATGATGAAAGAAAACAGAGAAGAGTCTTGAATCTTCTGTTAAACTTTCTTTAGAACACTTGAAATCTTCTTAAAATACCGAATTGTGGTGGATTTCTGCCTTAAACTGGACTTCGACTAGAAGGAGAATTGGGAAATTGCCGTATGAAAATGAGAAGTATGGAAGGGATTGTGGGATTTCGACTGAGGAGGTATGGTTTTTAATCTGAGATTGAGTGAACTTGCAAGTGGGAGAATGGCTCCCCTGACTCTCGGCCAAGAAAGTCAAGCAAGTGGGTTGGGATTTAAATAAATCAAACCATTTGATTTAAGTGTAATTTTAACCACTAGTGTTCGTATTTAGTCGGGTTATCCTGGTACGTGAACCGGTAACTCCTAGAATTACCAAAATATGAAATGAGACCATGTACGGTTTTTGTTAGGCCTTAATGTCCTTGTTTGTGAAATTAAGTAAATCACAAAAACAATTATAATGTAAACTTGTTTATAACATGTACGGATATTGACCTGAATTGTCGGGTGTCACAGTATGCGGTGTGGGGTAGATGAAGATGACGAACAGGTTATAGCCCGTTTTTTGGGGGCGCTACGGCCGGAAATATCGGACGTGGTTATGTTGCAACAATATTGGTCTTTTAATGATGTGTGCAGGTTGGCTCAGCGGGTCGAAAAACAGTTGCTGACCAAACAACGTCCGGCACCACCGCGTTTTGCAAGCCGCCAACCGGCTGTTTCAGCCACACCCACCAGGGTCGGCCCAATCAAAGCCGACCCCAATGTTCCGGTTGTTCCATCCGGGTCGAGTTCTACTGCACTACGCTGTTTCAAGTGTCAAGGACTCGGTCACTTGAAACGAGATTGTCCGAATAAACAACTAATCGCTTTAGTTGATGTCCCGTTACCCACGTATGACACCGAGGACGAGCAAACCGACCCAACGGAAATCATTTATCCTGATCGAGGTGAATCACTTGTTATCCAACGTATTCTCAACACGGCCGTCCATAACACGGCTGATGACACACAGTGGCTTCGCAACAACATTTTTCGTACCAAGTGCACATCTATAGGAAAAGTTTGTACCGTCGTTATTGATGGGGGCAGTTGTGAAAATATCGTCGCTTCCTCCATGGTGGAAAAACTAAATTTACCACTACAACCCCACCCCGAACCATACCAACTTACGTGGCTCAAAAAGGGTAACCTCATCAAAGTTACGCATCGGTGTTTGGTTCAGTTTTCTATTGGTAATAAATATGCGGATGAGATATGGTGTGAAGTACTCCCGATGGACGCTTGTCACCTTTTGTTGGGACGTCCGTGGCAATATGACAGGCGTGCCAAACATGACGGTTTTCGGAACACATATTCATTCAAGAAAGATGGTGTTAATATTACCTTAGCACCACTCAATCCACATGATGGAGGACCCGAATCTATGTTGGTCTCCGGTACTGCTTTCGCCGGCCTCAATAAAAAGACACCAAATAGTACGGGTCATATCATCTTTGGCCTTTTGATTACGGAGGAAAACCCCATTGTGCCGATTGTTCCACCGGAGGTCCAACCACTCATAGCCGAATTTGGTGATGTTTTTCCGGAAGACATTCCAGCTGGTCTCCCTCTCGAGCGTGATATCCAACATTGCATTGACTTCCTTCCCGGATCAAGCATTCCGAACAAGCCGGCCTATCGGATGAATCCGAAAGAAGTTACAGAGTTGCATCGTCAAGTAACCGAGCTCTTGGAAAAAGGACTCATTAGAGAAAGCATGAGCCCATGTGCCGTACCGGCTCTCTTGGTCCCAAAACCGGGCTGAAAATTTCGCATGTGTATTGACAGTCGAGCAGTTAACAAAATTACAATCAAATACCGGTTCCCTATCCCACGGTTCGACGATTTGCTTGATCATTTACATGGAGCGGCTGTTTTTTCAAAGATTGATTTGCGTAGCGGGTACCACCAGATTCGCATGCGACCCGGTGACGAGTGGAAAACAGCGTTTAAAACACGGGATGGGTTGTATGAATGGATGGTTATGCCGTTCGGTTTGTCGAATGCTCCGAGCACTTTCATGAGACTCATGAATTATATTTTTAAACCTTTCATTGGTCGTTGTGTTGTCGTTTACTTTGACGACATTTTGGTGTTTAGCAAGGATGTCGCGCAACACTTACTCCACCTTCGAGACATTTTCATGGTCCTACGACAACAGAAGTTATACGCCAATGGACGAAAATGCCACTTCTTAACATCCGAGGTCGTTTTCTTGGGGTATTTAGTGTCGGGAAATGGCATTCGCATGGATGAATCCAAAATCTCGGCAATCACAACTTGGCCGATACCTAAATCCCTTCATGATGTTCGCAGTTTTCATGGGCTTGCGTCGTTCTACCGGCGTTTCATTCGCAATTTTAGTACAATCGTCGCCCCTATTACCGAGTGCTTAAAGAGTAGCAAGTTCACTTGGTCCACATCCGCACAACAATCTTTTGAAGCGCTTAAGACCGCCGTTACGCAAGCACCCGTTTTAGCCCTTCCCAACTTTGAACATGTCTTCCAAGTCGAATGCGACGCATCGGGATTAGGAATTGGCGGAGTTTTGAGTCAACAACATCGGCCCATTGCTTTTTTTAGTGAAAAGTTGAGTGACACAAGGCGCCGGTATAGTACGTACGATAAGGAGTTCTACGCTATTATTCGAAGTCTTGAATATTGGCGACATTATCTACTACCCAGCAAATTCATTTTATACTCCGACCACCAAGCCCTTAAATTCATTCAGGGCCAAACAAAGCTTAACCCGCGACATGCAAAATGGGTGGAGATGCTACAGGATTTCAATTTTGTTATTAGGCACAAATCAGGTTTCGCAAACTCAGTGGCCGACGCTTTGAGCCGGCGACCATCTCTCGTAACATCAATGGCTTTTGAGGTAATTGGGTTTCAATCCTTTTCTAATCTATATCAAGATGATCCAGATTTTCATGATGTCTGGACCAACAGCAAAACTAGTCCATATAAAGACTTTGTTCAAAGACATGGCTTACTTTACAAAGGGAGTCGTTTGTGTGTACCGTTCTCGTCGTTTCGCGAGGCGATTATTCTCGAATGTCATCAAGGGGCTTTAGCGGGTCATTTTAGACGCGACAAAACCGTCGCATTGGTCCAAGACAGATTTTTTTGGCCTAAACTAACTCGAGACGTGTCTATGATTTTGAAGCGGTGCCGTATTTGTCACATTGCAAAAACTCACCATACAAACCAAGGGCTTTACACACCTTTACCCGCTCCCATACGCCCCTGGGAGGATGTGAGCATTGATTTTGTTTTGGGCTTACCGTTGACTCAACGCAAGAAAGACTCGATCATGGTTGTTGTTGATAGATTTTCCAAAATGGCTCATTTCATACCTTGTGTCAAGACATATGATGCATCACAAGTCGCACGCATTTATTTTGATGAGATTGTCCGTTTACATGGCGTTCCAAAAACTATAACATCCGATCGTTACGTAAAGTTCATTAGTCATTTTTGGCGTACATTGTGGAAACGTTTGGGCGCGAAATTACAATTTAGTAGTTCCCACCACCCGCAAACGGATGGTCAAACAGAGGTTACAAATCGGAGTTTGGGCAATCTACTCCGAAGTTTGGTCGGGGATAATCCGAAGAAGTGGGACAGTGTTCTTCCTCAAGCGGAATTCGCCTATAATCGGTCTAATCACAGTTCAACCGGCCGTAGCCCGTTCTTTGTTGTATACGGTCGCAACCCTTTCACTCCACTAGACTTAGCACCGACTCCGGAAATTCAACATTTTAGCGCCGACGGGGATGAGCAGGCAACACAAATTAAGCTTTTGCATGAACAGGTACGGGAGCAGATCATTAAACATAATTTGCAATATCAGACACGGGTTAATAAACATCGCAGAAAAGTCGTTTTCAACGAGGGGTATCTCGTTTGGATATATTTGCGCCGTGATCGGTTTCCACAGGGGCGGTTTGGGAAGTTGCAGCCACGAGCGGATGGTCCATTCCGTGTTCTCAAACGAATTAATGATAATGCCTACAAAATCGACCTCCCGGGTCATTACAAGGTCTCCGCCACCTTTAATGTTGTTGACTTGTCTCCCTATGAACCCGGTGCTGAAGATGACTCGCGGACGAGTCCTTTTTTAGAGGGGGAGGATGATACGGATCTAGACCCATTTGAAGAACCACCCGGGAGTGCTATTTCTCAGCCCGACCCGTCGACCCGTGGCTAAGAGGGCCGCCGGTTTTAGTTCCAACCCATCCAACCAATTGTTTAAGTTTATTTCTTTATTTTGATTCAGTTTATCTTTTCCTTATTTATCGTTATTTCATTCCATGTTTATCTTGTTTTAGTTTCTTATTTAAAGAATTGTAATCCTAGGTTGGATGGTTATGTTTTGAATAAGAAAAGAGTTTTCTTTGAACAATATTTGTTCTTTGTCATTCGGTTGGCCGGAGGCAGGTTATCACGTTAGGGTTTCTAACGTCCACTCGTATACGGATCCGTATCAAGTTCATTGTATAATACCACGTGTGGTCATTGTGTAATACAAGTTCATTGTGTAATACCACGTCTGGTCATTGTGTAATACAAGTTCATTGTGTAATTAGTCAAGTCATTGTGTAATACAAGTTCATTGTGTCAAATATTTTTCATCATTGTGTTATATGTTTTCATCATTGTGTTTTACGTTTTGCAGCTCATTTTGTAATTCGCTCATTATTGTGTAATTCGCTCAAATATGTCAGGTCATTGTGTAATATGCTCATTGTGTAATATCAGACCTTGTATTACACATTGACCTGATGTATTACACATTGACATGGTATATTACACATTGACTATTATGCCCTCACTTTAAAAACAATAAAATAACACATGTCAAGCTTAGAATTCTTTTTAGCCTTCTTATTTTTAAAATCATTTTTATTATAACTTAACCCTATAAATATAAATACCGAACTCTCCATCAATGTTCTTCAATTGAATACAGGGAAGTCAAATCATGTTCTTGCTTCAGTTTATTTTGTCTTTATTTGGTTAACAAAAATTAATCTTTTTATGTGTAATCTTTTTGGTCCCCAGCTTAACTTCAAGTTTCATCGGTGATCGGTTAAAGAGATGTTTCAAACGTACATCTATAGAATAGAATGCTTAACCTAAGAAACTTTAATTCAAGAGGTTGAGGACAAGTGGGCCAAGTGGGTCCGGTTAAGACAACATATTGGCCGGAGTTGGACGAGACTCTCCCATGTGATGGGGGGTGCGACGTCACAATATTCAATGTTCACCGTTCAAAAAAAAGAGGTTGAGGACAAATGTAGTAAAATGACCAGAATGGCCTTGCCGGGAATGCCCTTGCCAGGAATGCTATTGAATTCTCAAAGCTTTTGTGGCTCGTCTACCAATGTTTTAAAAACAGGTTTAAATCGGCCAGTAATACCGGTTGAACCGGGTCTCGGCCACTAGCCCGGTAAGTTTGAGCCCGGTAAATTGGAAAACCGTTATGTTAGTTGAACCGCCGGTATTACCGGGTTATACCGTTGTACCGGTTTTAGTTACAAGTAAAATTTTATGTTTAAACTTAAAAAAGAAAATTTGTCGGGATACACACAAAGTCACAAACAAAAGGTTTTTTTATCAATTACCTTACCTACAGCCCAGTCTAGAAAAAAAATTCTATCGATATGCTCCTCTCCAGATAATAGCGGCCCATGTAAAAACTACGTTTAACCATCATCCTTCTGCTTGTCGTTAAAAATATTTAAGCGATAAAACTTCTTATTTAATATTGTAGGAAACGAAAATAGTTATGCTTTTGTTGATGAGGATGACGATGATGGTGAATTTTTATCCTTTAAGCAATCATGAAATTAATATATTGAACACTCTAGTGACATAAAACAATTATGCATTTTTATTTAAAAAACTTTATTGAAAAATTGAGTGCTTTTGGATTATCTTTTGATTATGGATTAACTTTTCGATTAATTTTTATCATGGAATCGTGTATTTTGGATTATTTTTTTAGTTAGAGTTGTATTTTTATGAAAATATAGGTTTACTAGTCAACCCGGTTGAACCACACGGTACAATCCAATACAACCGGTTGAACCATTTCTGAGCCTAATCCGATACAATTTAAAAACCGGTTTTTAAAACATTGTCGTCTACTATGCATAGAATGATTTTTCTAATTAACTCTAAAGTTTAATACGTTTTCAATCAATTTTTCATAATTTTTAATGTAACAAAGTTAATCAAACTTTTATAATATGTAATAAACTTCAAACATCGTAGTTTAATGTCTCAAACTTTTCAAGATTAACAATTTATGTCGAAGTTAAATACATTTCAGCTCAATTAACCGTAAATAAAAATTAGAAAATTACATAACTATCCGACACATTAAAGATAAGTTTCGAAATTTGTAATGGTTAACTTTTTTCTTTTTCAAATTAAATTTACATTTCGACCCTCAAATTTAGAAAACAATGACAAGTAGATGTGTACAACGCGGTTTTTTAACCACATGGGTTTTAAAACGGTTCGAATTTAGTCAACAAAGTCAAAACCGGATTAAACCCAAACCGTTTTGAATGAAAATAATCCGAACGATAGAAACCGATTGGGATTGGATTGGAACCGGATCCTATGAAACTGGTTTGAAAAAACCGATAATTTTTTATTTTATTTTGGAAGTTACAAAAGAGAAAAAAACTAGCAACACATTCTTAAGCTTAAAAAAGTAAATAAAAAGATTTCAATATTACATGAACCGGTTAGAAGTCTCATCCCTTCACGAGTCAAATTTAACTAGCAAATATCAATGTAACCAAAATATCATATCAATATTGCATACAAAATTATATATCAAGTTTGACCTTAGTTACCCTACACAACACACTTTGCAAAAAATACAGTTTAAAGCTCAAATAAAAACTCATAAAACAAACTAAGTAGCATTCTTTTTGTATACATTATATACCCATAAACACTTTCTAATCTAAAAATCATTTTCTGCCCCATGGAAAGCAGCCAAAACCCTGATGCATGGAAGGAAAAACCCATGAGCAAAGTTTGAGATTCAGTAATCAAGTGTTGACTAAATACGTACCTTCGACTTCTTGTGGCGTTGACCATAAAAATTAGCATTCTCGGTCGTTATCATCGGAGACTTTCCTCCGGCTGAGTTTTTATCATGCCGGGCTTTGTTGAATAGTTCAGTGTAACCTTCGCCTGATGCAGGATCATTATCATCCCAAGCACCAAATTTGGGGATTGCAGGGCCATCATCAGCCTGTCAATTAATTTTATTTTATAACCGGTCAATTTCATATTTACCCTTGCAAATTTACATAATATCATACTTTTTTTAACAGCAACTCCTAGAATTTTTTAAATAAACCCTTCTCTTTCTCCTTACACTCCAAAACTCTTATCCTAAGGGTATAAGCTTTCCATATCAATTTCGTCCATACCCACTGACAACCAAGCACAAACGTTGGTGGATCCCACACGCTCACAATCTTATTATTGAATACAATTTTGTATAAAATTTATACATAATTGTAAGGACGAATGACTGCAGGGGTTTGTATTAAGAATATTGATGTGGCATCGCAGTGATATGAATAAAGTTATGTCCAGAACGTTGCAGATTTATCTTATATATTCCTATTAAAGGTAAGGCATTCTTTGATTAACTTACATTTTCGTCACCACGAGTAACTTGTCCCAAACGCGTTCTTCCAGGAGTCGAAGAACCTGTACCATAGCTACTACCTTCAGATGAAACACTAGCCCTGTTTCTACCTCTAGCATGGTGACGTGGGTGCATTGGTGAGTTATCAAAACTCTGAACAGAACCACCGCCAGGCCTTGACATCCTTCTGGTCTGTGGAGAAGAATCACTTGACTTTCTCAAGTCAACTTCTCCCCGGCTCACGCGAGTCTCATGTTTTATCCTTGATGAATCTTGAACCTTTGGTCCTCTCTCGGGTTCAGACCTTGTTGATTCACCATATCTGATCTGAGCTTCTTCTGGATCCTGAAATGAAGGTTCATTGTTGGAAGAAGGATCAGAAATTTGGGGGTTCAACTTCTCTTTTCGACCTTTCTTTGCTTTCTCAAAGTAGACACTGTATGGAACTTCATTTTGATTGTCCCAATCCCCAAACTTTGGTACTTGTGAGCGGGTCTGCAGAAATGAAAATGAATCTAAAATCAGTCGAATCGATTGCATCATTTCCAAGTTTAATCAAATTAACATAAATCATGACAATAATTGAGAAAATTAACAGTTTCTGTTCAAAACAATGATTTAACCGATTAATTAAAACCCTAAAATTGTAATCAAACATTGGTACTTATGAGCGGATCTGCAGAAACAAAATGCATCTGAAATCAGTCGAATCGATTGCATCATTTGCATCCAAATTTAATCAAATTAACATAAATCATAACTATAATTGAGAAAATTAACAGTTTCTGTTCAAAACAATGATGTAACTGATTAATTCAAAATCCTAAAATTTTAATCAAACTTTCCTACTTATGAGAGGATCTGCAGAAACAAAATGAATCTAAAATCAGTCGAATCGGTTGCATCATTTGCATCCAATTTCAATCAAATTAACAAAAATCATAAATACAATTAAGAAGATCAACATTTTCCTCTTCAAAACCCTAGATCTTTGAGTTAAACACATTCTTCTCTATTCTCATCTCAACGAACATAACGTGAAATTAACAATGGAGAATGAAGATTATGAACAATATTCATCATTAACATGTCAAATAAATCCTCAAACAAATTACAGAATATGACAACAATCCTGTCATAAAAACTTGTTATTAACATGTAATCAGCAATAAACATCATCAATTTTACATGAAAAATGATAGGCTCCGCAAAAACCTAAATCCTAACTTATCAAAATCATAATCGATTCAACCATTTATCATGCGATTCATCAACGTAATTGGAGATAGAAGATGAAGAAAGTCGAACTTACGGCCATGATTCCGGTAGGATGGAGGTTTTAGCGAATGAAATAGAGCTTTTCGTTTTGATAAATGCTAACTACCAATGCAGAGGTGATGAATGAGAGAATGACTGGTTGACCGGCGCCACCGGTCATGAAACTCGAATTACAGGTTTGGAGACGACGACTTAAACCGTTGACTGAGCCGTACATGACGTTGGACTTTGAAGGGGTTGCCGACGATCCGGTCAAGGCTGCCGTCGTAATCAGCGGTCACCAACAATCTCACATCGTCGCTTCACCGTTCATATTACTTTTCTACCTGCTCTCTACTACTATAGTAATACCGTTGGGAATCATGGTATCACTTGACGTTGTACGTTGCCTTAACAGTAACTCTTTGTATCGTATTGGAAATTGTGATGTATAGCTCTAACGCAACGTATAATGATGTGATGGTTGATGTTACATTATACCTTAAACCATATCGTATTGTTCTATACGATGCGTATAAGGATTAGAAATTATCAGGTGAATGATGTTGTTTGGCATTGGAAATTGTGAAGCCCTATACGCCTCGTATTGCCCTATACGAGACGTATAACTCCATGTTTGGTTAGCAAGTCACGTGTCTTGTTAGTGGATCCCTTTGTTTGTTCTTTCATTCCATTCAAAGATATAATATGTTTTTTAACAATATTTTTGTTATTTCACCGATCGTCTTACCGATCAACTAGTTGTCGAGAAACATTGTAATAATTTAAAAACTAGGTCGGTGGCCACTCACAAGCCATTGACCAAAGTTTCTTAATACTCCCTTCACTTTATTAATTTTCCTATTGATCCCTTCAACTTTATAAATTCTTAAATATACCTCTCAAGTTTTTAAAGTTTCAACTTTACTAAGTACATAATTCTAAACTCTACACGTATACCTTAAGTAGTGTTTGGTTTACAAAATGTTTTGAAATTGGAATTTAAACGCTTCTTTGAAAATACATAATGTGTTTGGTTGATACATTTGTTAATGGAATTAGAATATAAAAATACTAAAATGACAAAATTACCCGTTAAAATTAACAAAATATAAAACAAAGATACAAACGCAAATATTTTTAAAAAAATGAAAATTGACTAGGCTTATTATGTAAATTATAAACATTTATGAAGTTTCATTTGAAATGTTGAGGGATTCTGAACAGGGTCGGCCCATTAGCATATGAAACCCATGCTAGGGCATGGGGTCTGAATCATAAAGAATCCAATTGTGGAGCGGGAAAGCTGCGGCGCTTAGGGACTTAACTCTTAAGGTGGCAATTAAGGCGACGATTAAGGGAGGGGGAGATCAATCGACGACAATTGCTTTTTGGAACTAAGACAAATGATGATGGGAAATCAATTGACGAGACATTAACAAACGTGTTCAAAAGAGTAAAATAAAATTAGATAGCTTCCCTCATTCCCTGCTTCACAATTTCTTGTTCTTAAGAATTCACAATCGTGTTCTCTCATAATTCGAAGTTTCATAATCGTTTAAAATATGGTTGATGTTACAATCTCCAATCGAACTTATTCTGAGTTCTAAGTTCTAATTCCATTTAGTTCGTTTGGGGCCACCAAATACGTTGAGCCGCCCTTGATTCTAAATTCTATCAGTAGAAAGATTTGGATGAAATTAATTTTAATTCTTATTCCTTCTCTTGACCAGCCAGAAATGAAAAGAAATGAAATCTACGTTCTAATTCCATTGAATTCATGCCAACCAAATAACTTATTATATATACATAAAACAAATATACTTCGTAAAATCTCACTCAAAGAGTAAGGTCTGGAGAGGGTGAAGTGATGGCAAAGCTTACCTCTCTCCCATAGGTTATAGAGGCTGCACAGAGAGACCCCCAGCTCGTAAAACATACATACAGTAAATAGCAAGTAACAAATATATAGTATCAAAATCGTATACAAGGACAATACATAAAAGTTCGTACCATAAGCAGGCAAATGAGTAGCTTCAGTCTCTAAAATCTAAAAAAGTGAAGCATACATAAAACACACAAGAACTACATGTCATAACCATATAATCAAGTAGTTATAACAAATACAAGTACAATAAGATATACAAATCTGTGTCCAACCTACCAAGAACATTACAATGGAGGATTATAAGATGAAATGATCACTTACAAGATGATTAAGAAGAAAAGGAACATCCTAATTCACCCAGATTTCTCATGCAATTCGTAAATTCTTGGATTGATGGTATCCCCTATTTCTTCTTGACGCATGGCGACATACACACATGAGTGAGTGAGGGAGGGAGAGACCCCTTTCCCCCTAACCATCAGATTTGTCATTTTTACAAATGCCCTCCCACACCCACCCATCAGATTTGTCATTTTCACAAAGCAACCCCTAAACCTTTCTTACTTGCTCATTTTCTCCCAAAATCCATGTATGCTCATAAGTCATAAGAAGCCCTCCACTTTACCAACTTATTTAAATACACCCACATGGTATTTTAGATACGTTATTTTATAATCAAATATTGGTTCGTTACATTTACCCTCTTAGACTCTTCAAAAATAATGTAAAAGGACAATCTCGTACTACTCAAATGTATTATAATATGCTATAAATAATATGAAAATAAAGTAAATATCAAATAATATATAAAAAAAGTAAAGATGTTATTGGTGAGATGTCAATTAAGTTCTTCTAGCTTGTTTACACAACCACGTAATAAAACTAGTCGTTCTCTTCAATATGAAAATATTCACACTAACAAAATGTCACCACCACATATTTGAAATTTCAACTTTCACGTATGCACACAATTTCATTGTATATATTATACTAGTGTTAGAATCCGTATATTACACGAGGTTATAAATTAAATAAATTTAAAACAAAATATAATTTGAGACAAAAAAATGATGAATACAATTCATAATTCATAAATCAGTAAATATTTCTTTGTATACGATGTTGGATGTTTTGTTTGAAATTTTTTCATCATTGTCTAGGGTTAAATTTGTTAACTCGTCTATGCTTTTAACTCTTGAAAGTGCAACATATAATTGACCATGAGTGAAAACCGATTGCCTCAAGAACAATCCAACCCTTGATGGTGACTGAACCTGACTCTTATTTATTGTCATGGCGAAACAAACCGAGAGTGGAAACTGTCTTCTTTGTAGCTTGAAAGGGATTCTTTTGTGTGAAGGCGTCAAATTGATTCTTGAATAAATGTGCGAGTTTCAATATTGCTTTCAGAAATAATCTCCGCCTCGATAACACGATTACCAAGAGATTTGACTTGTAATCTAGTTCCATTACATAACTCATTTTTCTTATCAATATTTCTCAGCAACATTACAGACACACCTACCTTCAAAACTAAACTATGATTTGGTAATCCTGAAAGTTTAAGACCATTAAGAACATCTGACGAGTATAAACTTTGTTAGAAATTATCGTTCAACTGTTCTGACTGGCATATGCTATCTGAACTTAAATATTCTTTTTGTTCACCGGGGAACATTGACAACAAACGATCATTAATCTCTTGCACTACTTCATTTGTCGGAGCAAGTAATTAGTTAATGATATTTTTTAAAATAATTAGTTAATGATATTTTTTTCAAATTTAAAATAATTAGTTAATGATATTTTTTCAAATTTAACACAATTTCAAACATTAAATTTGAAATCTTTACCAAATTAATGTAATTTTCAAAATTTGAGATTTTAATATGTATGTTACACCAATAGTGAAACTTTAATTTTTGAATTCGTTCACAAATTTTGAATAATTAATCAAGGTTGCCTTTTTTACATGGTCTTTTGTTAAATTGTAATTTTTAAATTTTGGTAATAGGTAACTGACATTTTAAATTTGATGTAAATATGAAAAATGATTTTAATTGACAATCATATGGATGTTTTTCTAAATGATGGTAATCAATACTTAAATTTTTGTAATAATATAAAAAAATCTCAATCAGGGGACTTATTTTTAGTAATTTCAAATAAAAAAAAGTATTAACTATTGATTGATAAAATTCAAATGACTAATATAATTCATAAAAGTATACCGTATATAACTAACATTTATTTCCTAATATAAATAGATTAGGAAAATATTCACTTTAACAAATAAATTAGTCATTTATTTGTTAAAGTTTTCCTTTTTTAATCATAATCTTCAATTCTTTTTAAAAAACAGAAATGATTAATTTTGAATCAAAGTTTGACTATATTGGATTGTTGGTATTTGTTTTAGTAAATCATACATTTTAAAATGTTAAATATTTACATTCATGTTTTTTTTTTGTATAATTGTAAATTTAAATAAATAAAGAGTTTGTTGATATAATTGTGTAACATGTATAATGAGTCATTAATTGTTGTATTAAAACTTGAGGCAATGACTTTATTAAAAAAATGTGTTAACACAATTTTTTGAAAAATAATAAATAAACAAATTTGAATGAGAAAATTACCAAATATGAGGTTGCCGGGTCCTTTACAAATTTGAAGAAATAACGGATGCATCTTTAGTATAACCCTTATACAATGGAAATAAAAACTGATTTATAAAAGATTGACAATACACATGATTCAACTTTAACATAAATTAATCTATAACTGTAATTTTAAAAGATATAGGGCTGTCAAAATACACAAATTTTAGGGGATGCAAGTTCAAAATACAATAAGAATGTAAGATCGATTCGACATGATTATCATCAAAAACTTAAATTTTCTAAAGATTCACAACTAACAAATTTGAAAATAGATTCAAAAAAATCTCCAAATTCAATGAGATTAGACATAATAATTAGAAAAAAATTGATCGATGCGTAAAGGTATTTGCTGGACGGAACGTTAGCCCTATTAAAAGTCTTACCATTTTTTGAAAACTTTATGGTAGTATTTTGATCATGTAAAGGTAAAAAATTTCAATAAGTTGAAAAGAGATTCATAAAATCTCCAGATTCAATGAGATTAGACATAATAATTTCATAAAAAGTGATCGATGCATAAAGGTAAGATCGATGAAGAGTATAGATTACATACTGATTCTTGATTTGATTTTGAAGTTCGGTTGTTGAAGATGAAAGAGAGAGAGCATCGATCAGGAAGGCGATTAGGGTTTTGTTTTGAAAGGGAAGTGATGTGATAAAGTTATGACCGGGTTTAAAAGGTTTATATAGGGTATTAATTCGGGTGGTTTTTAACCCGCTTGTTAACCCGTTTTATGTCCATATGGTTTTTGGTGGATCCAAAAGCTGAGGTGAAACGTGGTGCTGACAAGTGGCACAATGTTTTACTTGTTTATTGTATAGGATAAATTCATTCGTAAATAACCTTCGACTCAAAATATCTTTTTATAAACAATGATTTAAAGTGTCATTTACGTTTTTGTGGTTTGATCATTTTAGCCACTTTCAAACAAAAACTTTCTTTTAGCTTTTTCGTTCCTGACTTTTTAAAATCTAGCAATTTTCATCCACCTAACTAACTTCGTCTACATTTTAACGTTAAATCATGGACCTATGAATTTTAAACTGACCCTGATTTAACGTTAAAATGTAGATAGAGTTAGTAGTGAGGTGTATGAAAATGAATAGATTTTGAAAAGTTAAAGACGAAAAAACTAAAAAAACTTTTTGGATGAAAGTGGTTAAAATGGTCAAACCACAAGGACGAAAATGACACTTTACTCTTTAATATAACTAAGTTTAAATAGTATTCTTTTGCCATCAAAGTTCTGCATTGGTGGTCAGGGGGTTTTTCCAAAGGGTTTCCCCTATGTGGAGGTTATAGGTTCGAATCTTGTAAGGTGCACTTCATAAAAACTAGAAATATCCTCTGCAGATTTCGAATTCATTGGTGGTTGTTTGGGTAGACTGATGTACGAGCCTCCCCTGGTGGGACGTGTCAGTTGAGCCCACGTCGTTCAAAAAAAATAGTATTCTTTTTAGGGAAAATATACATTTGACCAAGGAGACTTCTATGTAAGACGAGATTTAATATGCGGATCTTATAATCATTTATCATATTATTAAATTATCAAATATAATTATTTATTTAATAACCTATGGCTAGTAATTAGTCGATGGGCCTAATTCCTCTTAATGGGCCACTAATGGGTTTCCCCTTGGGTGTACATATAAATAGAGAGTTAATTATAGAGAATAGACTAATCTTCAATCTATTCCATCACCACTAAATCGTCCCTCTCTCTCTTCTAACCGTGAGCTCTCCCGAACTCACCTAATATCATCCTAATCGTACACCCTAAACGGGAACCCGATCCAGATCAGAGATCATGTCGTCTTCCCCATCATCGGTGAACTTAGTGGGTATGTTTTATTATCATTGTTTTCCATTACATAGTCACAAGAACTGATCAACATGTGGTATCAGAGCAGATGTTGATAAATCAGTTCTTGTTTCTTTCCCTTATCTGGAATTAGAATCGGAGAACAAAAGTTCTGATAAAATCCATAAAAAAATCGTTTTTACTGACTTCACAGTTTTCTGTTTTACAAATAATATCACGGTTTTGATCTCATTAAAATTCGAGATCCATTAGTATTTTCGAAATCTGTTTAATATTATGTTCTAGATCTTGATTTCAGGTTTTATCTGATATTATTGAAGAACAGCTTATGAACTGTTCTTCGTGTTCATCGTTAATTTTGATTAAATCCCCTTAATTTGAGATGAATAATGAATTTGATTATGTTTCCTAAAATTGTGTAACTTTATCTCCAAGTTTTCACATTAAAATATTAATTTTATTATTTTAAATTATGAAACTTGGATATACTTAACACCTAAGATATTTTTGAAATCTCAAAGATAATCAAATCCCTTAATTTTTGCACATAGCTTAACCGGATCAGTCTTCACGGTTTTGTTTCACGTTTTTTTTTGTCTTCACTGTCCATGTTTCTCGGGTCTTAACCTTCACGGTTTGTGTTTATGAGTCATGATTCATGGTTTAGACTTCACATTTGGTTTACGGGTCTTAAGTTCACGGGTAACAGTTCACAGTTCAAGTTTACGGGTTTTACAGTTCACGGTTTACCTTTCAGAGACGTGAACCTTATAAAAGCCGTAAACCTTTGATGAATCGTGAACTCTTACCTGAACCGTGAACCTCTGCTGAACCGTGAACCCTAACCTGAACAGTGAACCTCTTCTAAACCGTGAAGCTTCCCATGAGCCGTGAAGCCTTATAGAACCGTGAACCCTTAAATAACCGTGAACCCTTACATTAGTCGTGAACCCTTATTGAACCGTGAACCTAGCCTTACCGTGAACCCTTATTGGTCCGCGCTAACAGGGGTTTGCTATAAATAAATGCTTTAGTTTTATTTTTTGTTAAACCTTAAAATTAAATGTTTTTCAAAACTTTAAAAACTTACTTGAATAACACCTAATGCTTCACTTCTGCCCAAAGGTGATGTGATGGATGTGTATACTTATTCAAGCTTAAATAAGCATTATAACTTAGTGCTTGTCATGATATTAACTTAGAAAAAACATGATAAACTTAAAAAACACCTAAAGTTTCACTTCTACCCAAAGGTGATGTGTCACGCTTGTAAAGTTATTTAAGTCTAATTAAGCACTACTTCGCCTAATATAACTAAGTGTTTCTACTTCTGCCCAATGGTGATGTGTCACATTTAGTTTTCGCGAAATTAATTATGTGCGTACTAAATAAATATTTCACTTCTGCCCAAGGGTGTTGTATCACATTCTTACTGCACATACTCATAATTAAAATTGTTCCTAATACTAAACAAATGTTTCACTTCTACTCAAAGGTGATGTGTGACATTGTTTAAGTAGAACCTAATAAATCTATTATTTTGGTGATTATAATAGATATTTATCACAGCTTCATTAATATAATGGTCCTTATTTCCGTCTGCCTTAGTTTAAGCTACCCTATAGACACTCTTAATTCTTCTTTAGCAATTAGTATTTTATTCTTTCTCGTATAAAATCACTGCAGCCCCTAACTTAGGAATCGAAACTTTGAATGGCACGAACTTCTCTGCTTGGAAAGATTCCCTGATGTTGTCTCTCGGCTTGATGGAATTCGATCACGCACTCGACAAGCCTGCACCTGCTGATCTTACTTACAAAAGCACTACTCAAGACATTATTAAGCATGAGAAGTGGTCAAGGTGTAACCGCATGGCTCTTGTCCTAATGAAGAACTCAATCAATCCGATCATCAGAGGAGCTATACCCGATTCTAAAGATGCCAAGACTTATCTAGCTTCTGTGGAGGATCAATTCAAGGGAACTTCTAAGGCGCATGCTAGCACTCTAATTCTGAAACTGGTGACTGCAAAGTATGACGGGATCAGCGGTATTCGTGAGCACATCATGATGATGAATGACATGTCCCGTAAGCTCAAGGGATTAGACATGGAAATCAGTGACGGCTTTCTAGTTCACTTTATCATGACCTCTCTTCCTAAGTCTTTTGAAGCTTTCAAGATCAACTACAACACACAGAAAGACAAGTGGACGATGAGTGAGTTGATTGCAATGTGCGTCAAGGAAGAAGAGCGTATGAAGCTAGACAGACCGGATGTTGCTTATCTCATGTCCGTTGATTCAAAGAAGAGGAAGGGAAATTTCTGTAAGAGGAATATTATAAGGTCCAGAAACAAGATGCAAATAGTGCTTCTAGCTCTAAGAACTTCAAAGGGAAGTCTCACTGCAAGTTCTGTCGCAAGGCTGGACATAGGTAGAAAGACTGCCCGGACTTTAAGGAGTGGCTGAGCAAGAGAGGTCATCTTTATATGATACTTGAGTCCTATAATTTAAATGTTCCAACTAATACATGGTGGTTTGATGCTGGTTCTATGGTTCATGTAACCAACTCTTTACAGGGATTCCTTACAATCCAGAAGCTGAAAAGAAACCGAAGAACACTTAAGATGGGGAATGGAGAAGAACTAGTTGTCAAAGCTGTGAGAACCTTAGAATTAATTATGAAAACCGGTTTATGTATTAAACTTTATGATACCTTATATATTCCTGAGATTACTCGGAATCTAGTATCAGGATCAAAGTTAGACATTGACGGTTTTGTTTGTTCTCATGGTCATGGCAAACTTTCTATTATGTTAAATTCTCAAGTGTTTGGACGTGGTTATCTGGATGATGGTCTCTATAGATTAGAACTAGATGATAATTTTTCCAAGTCTTTGCTATCATATAATATTAATGAAAACTTAACAAAGACTAAACGAAAGCGAGACTTAGAAGCTTCATCTATGTCGTGACATCAACGCTTAGACCACATTTCACGAGAACGCTTATCTCGTCTCGTGAAGGATGAAGTGTTACCATCTCTCGATTTCAATGACTTTGGAACATGTGTCAAATGCGTTAAAGGTAAAATGACATCAGCAAATAAGAAAGGTGCCACTAGGGGCTCTAATTTATTAGAACTCATTCACACGGATATTAGTGGCCCTTACCCTGTTGCTGGTATAACAAGACATACTTCATTTCTCACTTTTATTGATGATTATTCTCGTTATATGTACTTGTATCTTATTAAAGAAAAATCTGAATCACTTATGACTTTTAAAGATTATAAAACTGAAGTTGAAAATCAACTTGATCTTCAAATAAAAGTTGTGAGATCAGATAGAGGAGATGAATATTATGGCAAACATACTGATGTGGGTCAGGCTCCAGGTCCATTTTATGAGTTTTGTAAGAGCCAGGGGATCGTGAACCAGTACACCATGCCCGGTACTCCTCGGTAGAATGGTGTTGCTGAGAGAAGAAATAGGACCCTAATGAACATGGTACGCAGTATGTTAGCCAACTCAGGTTTACCCTCATTCCTCTGGACCGAGGCCTTAAAAGCAGTCGTTCATATACTCAATAGAGTTCCTTCAAAGTCTGTCCTTAAAACTCCTTATGAACTCTGGACAGGAAGGAAACCGAGTCTTAGATATATGAAAGTATGGGGTTGTCTTGTCGAAGCTAAAATCTATAATCCTTTTTTAAAGAAACTTGACATGAAAACTGTCACTTGTTACTTCATCGGTTATCCCGATCACTCAAAGGGTTATAGATTCTATTGTCCAACTCACGTCACTCGTATTGTAGAAACCAAGCATGCCAAATTCCTTGAGGATTTTAAGGTCAGTGGGAGTAGTGAAAATCCTTATCCAGATTTAGAAGAAGTACAAGACGCGGGGGAGAGATACGTTGCTTACCTTAACTCCGATTACTCCTCTTGTACACCACGTTGCACCGCACGTCACTACACCACTTCCTCCTTCAGATCTTAATGCTACTCCTTTTATACCAGAGAATGAAGGCACATTAAATGACCATCATGAAGACAATGCCGAACCCGATAATCAACTCAGGAGGTCATCTAGGTCCAAAAGGCCTACTAACTTGGATGATTTTGTTACTTACCTAACTGAAGCTGAAATGGATGCCGGAAAGTTTACAGATCCTACTTCTTATCATGAAGCCATTAGCAGTGATCAGACTTCTGAATGGAATAAAGCCACGAATGACGAGCTTGACTCCATGAAGAAAAATGATGTTTGGGATTTAGTTGAATTACCCAACGGTGCTAAACCCGTAGGATGTAAATGGGTATACAAAACTAAGCTAGATCCGAGTGGAAACATTGAACGTTATAAAGCGAGATTGGTTGCGAAGGGTTTCACTTAGAAAGAAGGAATCGACTATCAAGAGACCTTTTCTCATGTTTCTCGAAAGGATTCATTAAGGATCGTGATGGCCCTAGTAGCTCACTTTGATTTAGAGCTACATCAGATGGACGTCAAAACCACTTTCCTCAACGACGACTTGAATGAAGACGTGTTCATGAAATAGCGTGAAGGTTTTCAACATGAAGGTCAAGAACATCTAGTCTGTAAGTTAAAGAAATCCATATACAGGTTGAAGCAGGCATCACGTCAGTGGTACCTAAAGTTTGATGAAGTCATGAAGAAACAAAGTTTCCTGAAGAATCAAGTGGATCAATGCACTTACCTCAAGATGAGTGAGAGCAACTTTACTATACTTGTCCTTTACGTAGATGACATTCTATTGGCAAGTAATAGTTTAGATATGTTACATGAGTCGAAGCGTTTACTCTCGCATAACTTCGACATGAAGGATCTCGGAGAGGCTTCTTATGTTGTAAGCACCGAAATACACCAAGATAGATCTAAGGGCATTTTGGGATTATCTCAGAAATCCTACATCGAACGGGTCCTCATACGTTACAATATGCAACACTGCTCTTCTTCTGTAGCTCTAGTAGTTAAGGGAGATGTTTTCGGTTCTTTCCAATGTTCGAAAACAGAGGTTGAAAAGGAGAAAATGAGAATGATACCTTATGCATCAGTAGTTGGGAGCGTCATGTATGCTCAAGTCTGTACTCGTCCGGATATCGCTTATATTGCTGGAATGCTTGGCCGTTATCAGACTAATTCTGGCCTTGATCACTGGAAAGCAGCTAAGAAAGTACTTCGATATCTACAAGGGACGAAAGACTATAAACTGACTTATAGAAGAAGTGATAATTTAGAAGTGGTACGTTATTCGGATTCTGACTTTGCTAAGTGCAAAGATGACAAGAAATCCACTTCAGGATACATCTTTATGTTAGCCGGCGGACCTATCTCTTGGAAGAGTCATAAGCAACAGTTGACCACAACATCCACTATGATGGCAGAATACATAGCTGTGTATAACGTGACCTGTCATGGAATGTTGCTAAAGAATCTGATCACTGGACTCAAAATAGTTAATTCCATTTCTAGACCATTAAAGCTTTATTGTGATAACTCAGCTGCCGTTAGTTTCTCGAGCAGTAACAGTTCGACTGGAGCTGGATTATATCTTGATACAAAGTACTTGTTCGTACGTGAACGAGTTGAGGAAAATAATCTTTGTATTGAGTATATAAGTACTAAAGTTATGCTTGCGGATCCGATGACTAAAGGTCTCCCACCTAAAGTTTTCGAAGAACATGTTTCGAAGATGGGCTTTTCTAAAGACCTTATTTAGTAGCATAATGTACTTACTTACGTTTATTAATGAAATTTCCTCAGTTATTTGAATTTGTTTGTCTCTAAATATGTTATGCATGCCTAACGACATATAGACACTGATTATACAAATCAACGTTAAAGGGCTTACTTATAAATTTTATCCTAAATTTAATTAAGTTTTAAATTGGGATTTTAGTATGATTAATGGGGGTCTTGAGTTGGATATCGATTCAATGACTGTATTTTTCTGCTATAGTTTTGGTTTAAAACTAAAATGAATATTAAATCTGCAGACTTACTAATGCTCATAATAAATGATTATTGGGAGAATGTAAGACGAGATTTAATATGTGGCTCTTATAATCATTTATCTTATTATTAAATGATCAAATATAATTATTTATTTATTTAATAACCTACGGCTAGTAATTAGTCGATGGGCCTAATTACTCTTAATGGGCCACTAATGGGTTTCCCCTTGGGTGTACATATAAATAGAGAGTTAATTAGAGGGAATAGACTAATCTTCAATCTATTCCATCACCACTAAATCGTCCCTCTCTCTTCTAACCGTGAGCTCTCCCGAACTCACCTAATATCATCCTAATCGTACACCCTAAACAGGAACCCGATCCAGATCAGAGATCATGTCATCTTCCCTATCATCGGTGAACTTAGCAGGTATGTTTTATTATTATTGTTTTCCATTACATAGTCACAAGAACTGATTAACATTCTATAAATAGACATTGACTTTTAGCTTAAAAATACATAGATGGACACATTGAACCGCCGGCTAAATTAGCCGGCAAAAAACAGGGGTTTGCACCAATGAAATGTCGACACGTGGAAAAAGCATGGCTAAATAGCCGGCCCGTCTAGGCTATTTAGCTGGCCCAGGCTCACGTCTAAATAGTCGTATTTTCTCGGCTTAGCCCCCCGGCTAAGTGCAAAAACCTCATGCTCACGGCTACATGGCCTAGACGGGCCGGCTATTTAGTCGTGATTTTGCCATATGTTGACATTTCGTTGATGCAAACCCCTGTTTTTCGCCGGCTAATTTAGCGGTTCGATATGGAAATCTATGTATTCTAAAAATAAACACATAACACATGTTAACTATTTCAGCCAAACTGTAAACCGTAAACTAAAATGTATAAATCTCAATCGGCTAATCTACTTCGAATCTTCGATGTAGACTGATAGACGATTTAATAAATATAAAAACACTCCTTATGTGAAAGGATATTTTGGCCTCATGGCAGAAATTTGCAACATTTTGGCTGGCGGAAATTTGCAAATTTGGTTCATGTCAAAATCCAATATGGCGTAAGTCTTCTAATTTTGGGTTATATTATGTTACTTTTATAAACAAGTATTACAAAAAAAAAAAAAACTTATAAACTTTCTAAGTTTACACTTGAACTTCATTTTTACATGATTCAAATTCTTAACTAGTAAAACTGAACAGAAATATTTTTTTTACAATAAAACCTTTTTGTTTTTTGAAAGGCGAACATTGAATGTTGTGACATCGCACCCCCCGTCACATGGGAGAGTCTCGTCCAACTCCGGCCAATATGTTGTCTTAACCGGGCCCACTTGGCGTCAGAGTTTGAGAGCTTTCAAGGAAAAACCCCACCCAATACGGCCCCTTCCGGGCTTGAGGGAGAGCCGAGGCTCGAACCCTGGATCGGCGTGGGTAAAACACTGGTGCATCAGCCTAAAAGGCCTCATTTGCGATGCCGCAAAAATTAATGATGGTGGTAGGGATTGAACCCTGGTCCCTTGGGACTTCAGACCTCACCTTAACCACTACACCACAACCTTTTTCTTAATAAGATCTTTTAACATCTTAAAATTAAAGAAACACTTATTCGAGGAACCAAAGTCATTCCTTACCCATTTAATAAATTATTGAGAACCCTAAGGGGGCGTATGGTTTTGAATTGGAATCTATATCTATACTATATAATAAACTAATTTAGAACTCGTGTTTATTTACGGGGTGAAAAATATCAATATATAAATTTTTTAAATTTTTATGTATATATTTTATAACTATAAAAATATATTACATATACTTAAGATAGAAACAAATTCAAAATATGTAAAAAATAATATATAATTAGGTATCGAAAATACGTTAATTACTATTTAATATAATTTGACTTTCTTTTACTATTTGATTGGAAATAGAAGTTACATAATTAAATTTCAAAGTTTCATATAATAAGAGATAATTTAAAATAAGTGTTTTTATTAATATAATTAGTATTTTTTTAATATATATTATTAGTAAAAGATATAAATGCATTAAATAAGATAGAGATGCGGGAAAAAATGATGAGGATGAATATGGAGACGACACATGGTATGAAGAAACCTTTATTTATTATATAGTATAGACTATGTTAAAATCCCGTGTATTACACGGGTTAAATATAGGGGTGTAAACGAGCCAAGCCGCTCGTGAGCTACTCGAGATCGTCTCGTTAAAAACTCGAAACGAGCCGAGCTTAAACGAGCCCGAACCCGAGCCCGGGCTCGAGCTCGAGCCTAAAAAAAAGCTTGTTTAGTAAACGAGCTCGAGCCCGAGCTTTCACTTATCGAGCTCGAGCCGGCTCGCAAGCCTAAACGAGCCTATTATTTATATATATTTTTAAATAATATATTAAATATACATTTATAAAATAATATTAGTATATATAAAATTATGATAAAAATAACTAAATAATATATATTGTGTTATATAAAATTTTATAATAAAATTTATACAAAATAATTATATATAAATATATATAAATTAATTAATAAATAATAAACGAGCCGAGCTTGAGCTTGAAAAACTACCCAAGAGCCGAGCCCGAGATTTAGAAATAAAGCTCGAATCGAGCCGAGTTCGAGCTCGAGCTCAGGGAAAGTCAAACGAGTTGGGCTCGGCTCGGCTCGTTTACACTCCTAGTTAAATAAATAAAATGTTATATATTTAGTAATAAAAAAATTTATATTTTTAAAAACCCGTGTAATATACAGGTTGAATAAACAAATATATTACATCGGTTGAATAAAATATAATGTAATTTGTTAACAAACACATTTGTCAACATATATTTTTAAAAAATGTAATTTGTCGTGACAGTTATAAGGTTTGTTAAATTAGTTTTTAAAACATTTTTTTTAACTGAGTATTAATTTTTTAATTTAATTAATAATTGTTAGTTCATATTAAGTTCATTTGATTGATGATATAATAACTATTTATAATTAAATAATAAGTATTTGTAATTAGATTTATTAATATAAAGATTATTATTTAATAGGAGAGAAATAGAAAATCTAATATTTAATATGAGAGATATGCGAGAAAATAAAGATAAGGAGTAACCAGAGAGTGACACGTGTCCTGAAGAGATTTTCATTTATTAGAGCAGTAAGATAATGGTTTTTTTATGCCACGTGTCGCCACCATATTCAATCTCATCATTTTTTCTCGTCTCTCTCTCTTATTAAATGCACTTATATCTTTTAATAAATTACTAATTATACTAATAAAACACATTTATTTTAAATTATCCATTATTATAAAAAACCTTTGAAATCTAATTATGCAACTTTTATTTTCAATCAAATAGTATGAAAGTCAAATTACATTAAATAGTAATTGACGTATTTTCGAAACCCAATTATATACTATTTTTTACATATTTTGAATTTTGTTTTATATCCTTAGTATATGTATAGTAATACATTTTCACACCTGTAAAATACATAAATAAAATTTGAGAAATTTATGTATTGATATTTTTCACCTCGTGTGTATTACACGGGGTCTAAGCTAGTTAAAACTAAAAGAAAATGGATTCGGAATTTGAATTCTTTAAAAGGATTTGAAATTCAAGAGAATTAAGGTTTAGTTAAAACCTACTTTTATTTTTTACAAATAATGTTGTGTTTGAAAAGTTTGGTTATATTTTTTTATAAATGATAAATTATATGATCATTGTCAATATTTTATTTGATCTAAGAATCGAATTTATTGATTGAAATTAGCTTGAATCTAAGGGGGTGCGAGTGGAAGGTGGGTACCAAGCGGGTAGTGGGCGGGTTGGGTGGAACACCGCCGCATCTCCAGCGGCATCAGCGGGTTACTTCCAGCGGGTAGGTTCAGCGGGTTTATATACCCGCTCAAACAATGCAAAGTACCCGTTCAACTTTAATCGAATATAGCCGTTTAAAAAAAATTACCCCTATAAATACATACCCAATCATTTTATTCTACTCACTCAACCAAAATATGGAACGAGGTATATACGTGCATAATATTGCACAATATGATCTTAAAGAATGACGGGAACGCAATATCACCTGTCTACGTACGAGATCCTGCAGTCGAACCAGTTATTGACGATAACGGGCTTTCGGAGTTACACGATATAGCTACTCATACTAGTCTTAGATTTGATCTCGTGGAACATGTTGCGAGAAACACCCCGGATTTGGACGAAGACGACGAGTAGATGAATTTTTATTTGTTGTTATGTATTTTTATTTATTGTCTTTTAATTTATTATGTATTTTTAATTAATTAATTAAAGTTTTAGTTTATTAATTTTATTTGTTTTAATTTTTAATTTTTTTTTAAATAAGAGGGTTGGAGGATACCACTCCTACCATAGAGGGTACTTTGGGATAGTACTTTGGCTAATTGATGTGACATCTTGTGATTTGTGTAATTTGGAAGGGTAGTTTGGTTGGAATGGTACCACCCCCACCCCAAATCAAGTCGGCCAATTAGGCTAATAAAACACATTTATTTTTAATAAATTACTAATTATACTAATAAAACACATTTATTTTATCATAATTTCATGTCCAAATCTAACGGTTAATCAATATCGAACTAACCGAACCATCTTCTCCCATAACTGAATTAACAGTATCGTTCATAACCAATCGGTTATTAAAAACCAAAATAATACATTTATAGGTTTGGTTTTAGCCTAATTAGCCCGTGCTCACCCCCTCAACCCGACTCAACCAGTTTCAACTCTTTCAAAAATACACGTATTGACCCAAAACCATTTTGACCCGTTTGTTCCGGGCTTGCTAATTGACAACATGTGTGTTTGAAACAAAGAAAATACCATCTCAAACAGAACACAGATGTAGGAAATGATTAATTTAATCAAGAATTATAGTGCTATTGTGCAATCACTACTCAAAAAATTTGTATACAAACCTCAAAATGTTGCACACATCACCCATAAAACAGAGCTGCCAAGATCAACCATCAAGACTTTTAATCTTCATTGCGGAATCAATAATGCTCTTGTTCATCTCAGGGTGTTTGACCTTTAATAGTTTCTGGAGTTCACTGTAAGGCTCGGGGGGCTCGTGCCCCTCCGAGTTAAGAGCAAATATAACTTCATTCACGTCCTCCTCGAGCTGAAGGGAGAAAAGTTTGCTAAACACCTGAAATCAGGTAATGTTAAAAGATGATTACAAAAAATATATTACTTCAATTAGGGGTGTTCATAAACCGTTGAAATTAATTGAACTGCCCAAACCAAATCAAGTCGGCCAATTAGGCTGGTTTGAGATTTATATAGTTCGATTCACTGTTCGGCCGAAAGTTTGGAACATGGAACCGGCCGTTTAACCTTTTATTATTTATATATTTTTTTCATTTTTGGAATATAAAGTGATATGCATTATAATTATTAACCATCGTTATCATTTTAAAACATTTAATACAAAATTACAAACTAATGATTTGAAAGGAAAAAAAAAGTAGTTCAAACTGCCAAACCGCTAAAACCGACGGCCGACCCTCCTAACCCGACCAGTATCATAGTTATTTCCCAAAACCATATTTAGCAGTTTTCCCCAAAATTTTCTTCAAAACCGGCCGGACCGGACCATGAACACCCCAATAGTTTCAATAACATTGTACTTTGTATCTTCTAATTAAATGATTTGGCAAGTGTAACTAAATTATATTAGAATTAAGAAGGAACAATAAGTCTTAAAACAGGTCCTTACCCCTTTCATTCTTGATGTAACCATTTCTTTTATGGCTGGCGATCGGGATACCAAGTTAATAACAAAAAGGCCTTCCTCTGACAGGGAATTTTTAACAGTTTTGAGAAAAGATTCTTCAACAAAGTCTGCAGCAGGACAGGTCATTCCAGAGCTGCAACAAAAGGTGGTGAAAAATAACTTTCAGAACACGATTATAATTTATAACCAAATATTTTTTCCATAATTGTAAAATTATTCATAACCTCGAGTCTGGGGAGTCCACATCTACTATGAGTATGTCCACTCTGTCAATGCATTCACCTACAGCTTCAAGTTCCCTGCGACTCCCATTAGAACTATGTGACTTTGTGGAAACATCTCCCACAAACTTGATTCCATCAGTGACATGTACCTGATATGTTTTAACAAATAATTTAAAGTTGATTATTGCCTATAACATAGAGATATATGACAGAAAAGTTTATCCGAAAAATAAATTCAAATTGGTAAATTACCTTTAGGCGTTCATCATCTCGGAAACCAAAATAGTCCCTAGCAATATCCACCACAACTGGATCTAACTCGACAGCCTGAAGTATCAGAAATATTTGAGTGGTGATTTTAAGCCATGTATTACTTTTTTTGAGCAGTTAATCCAGCTTAAACCTTAAAATTACCTCGACTTGTAGAAATGGAATGGATCCATGGAGAAACATAGGAAGTAGCCCGGCACCCAAACCGATTACAACTGCCCTAACCTGGGAAGTAAGTAAATTTCATTTTAGCTATTTGTATGTCGTCAAAAGTAATTTGACTCCAAATGTCATACAAGATTTTATTCTTGTACACGTTTCCAATCAGAAGCACTGTTTTCCTTCTGACTGGTGCACACAAGTAAATAATGGAAGTGGCAAGATAGGCAGGTTGGGTAACGGGTCAACAGGTTCAGGCCAAAACGGGCCATTTTTGTTCAGTTTTTCCAAAATAATACATAAACAATATTATTACAATGAAATTCTATATATTTGAATAAAACAATTTAGGAGCTTGTATGCATTAAATAGACTTTGGGCGGCTTACAACCCAGTTGACTCATTTGATCCGCTCCTAATTTAGCTAAGTTTATATTCGACTGAGATAAAACACAGCCATGTTGACCCATTCATTAGTAAAGGGCCAAAATTGCCACCTCTAGCAAACAACTACCAAGTGTTTTGCTTCAAAATTTGGAGTACAACCGAGAAACAATCAGAAATACTCTGAGAGCATGAAGAACCTAACTAAGTAACTAACAACACTATCTATCAACAAAAATAAAAGATAAAGAAATGTACATGCATGGGAACATAAAAGAAATACTTTAATCAATAATCAATAATCAATAAACAATAAATGCAAAAATTCTTACTGTTCTTCCAGATGATGCCATTTTTTCCAGGTATGAAGAGATCAGCATAAACCCAGATATTATACCAGAATGATAAGAACTTGCTAAGTAACCATGATCAACACTCAGATCATTGTTTGCATCAACTACTGACAATTGAGAATCTTTTCTTTTCTGGGTTCCTTTTTTCTTTGATTTTGAAGAATTGGATTTCTTATTTCCGATTTCACCAACTTTCTTTTGAGATCCTTCACTTGTTAGTAAAGCTTCAGATTGTATCAGGCCTTCTGATCTTTCAAAAATTAGCCGGCGAAATACAAGGTCATTGGGGAGGGATAGTTGACTAAGTTGACCATCAACTTTTTCATATACCACATCATCAACAATTATTTGACCAGTCAACGCAGACGTTACCTATTGAAAAAACCAAGTTATACGGCTCATGGCACAAGAAACTATAAAATATCATCTTGAACCAGATTAACGCTCCAAAATAGACGGTTTACAAATGATCAAAAACCTGGTGAACGACTTTCCTCTCCTTGATCCCATCACTTGCTGCCATAAATCTATTCAAGATTTCATCATTAGCAGAGATATTTTAAAAAGAAAAAGGTAAATAATATATGGTACCAATATTAAAATGCAAAGATATTACTAAAACAACTTACGGAATTTGAGCTGCATCCTCAATATTAGCAGGTGCTAGTTGTTTAACAAGAGGAGAAAGATCCTTCTGGAGAAGAAAAAAAAAAGAGAAAAAAACAATATTCACCAAGTTAATAGTCATGGATATTGGATACACATGTGGCATACATCTGCCCCTCAACTCAACCATTAATCATAAAATAAAAACTCACCTGTATATCCTCACTGCTGGTGCCAGCATGGCTACCATCTAAGAAAACCTAAAATTAAGGCATGATGGTTAATTTAGGTGCTTTAGATTAAAAGGGTGACTTTATAAATATGTGTGGTTGCAGTTTCAAAAATAGCTACCATTATCAGCCGAGCTGACTTTGAACTCTCAACAACCATCCATTGTCCTTCTTCTGAAGAGAAGAGCCATTCATGAGCCCGAGTCTGAAATCTATAATATAGTTACGCATTTTATAATAAAATCTATACAACTGATTGCTGACTTTTATATAATATATATATATATATATGTATGTTTTACTTGAGATGTACAAAGTGTACGCAAGTTAAATGGAAGACTAACCTTGGGTACAAGGAAAACCCCACAATGATATAAAAACTCGTCTGAGTTTTGCAGAGCATCAAGAAGTACAGTTTTGTAGCAAAAGCGAGACTGCCCGGGTCCACCTAAAGTGAGTTGTACACGAAGACCTGGTTGAAGCTCTAATAGATCCCCTTTAACTCCTATTTTTAGATCTTCAAGTGAGTACAATATATCGTTCCCATTGGACCAATTTGTTCTGATTTTGTTCTCGGTTTCAAGGGCTTCAATAATTCCACGAGCCTAGTTGTATATGCAATATTACATGCAAAAGACGTCCAATGTCAAGACTAAAGAAATATATACATATGCCCATCAAAAGAGTGAAGGTGGCACGATTTGTGGGACAAGCAGGTCAGGTAAATGTTAATGTAAAAATAAATTCATATATTAATTCAGAAAAGTTAATGTAAAAACAATCAAAATCTTCAGATAACAACTTTCCTTTCTTAACTGCTTTTTTGACCCGTTTAATAAAACACAACCCAAATCAACCCACTAATAAGTAAATGGGTCAGAATTGCCACCTCTAAAGAGAAAAATAAAGCCAATAGACCCTTGTACCTGATCACCACTACCAAGAGTATCATGATGAAAAGAAGTCAATATTGTCCCTAGTGTAGTGGGACTTGCTTTCTCAGCAACCACTAAAAAGGTTCTTAAACTTGGTTTAAAACTTTTTGATGGTTTTTGTGGCAGTACATGAATACTGATTTTCCATCCGTAACGAAATTTGGGAAAAAACATGCCTGAAAAGAGAGAAATAATGTGTGATGAAACCACAATTAATAAAAAGCATCTCAAATTTCTCCAGGTATATAAAGCTCATTATGAATTGATGGAAGTCTGTGAATCATAATATCAAACATGAAAAAGAAATTTGTGTGAATCAATACCTAAAACATGAGATTCTCCAAGGGTGAGACAAATAAACTTCCCCCCTTCTTTCATAACTCTCTTCACCTGGCAATACACATCCCCAATATTAATTCAAATATTAACAGCTATGTGACATCGACTTTTTCAGGACTTGCAAAAAAAATATTATCTGCAAATTGTAATCAAAATTGAGACTCCAACAGACCTCTGATACATATTGAGTCCCTAGTGTAGGGCCAAGCTCAGGCTCCATTAAAGCATCTAATCCTCCCTTATCAAGAACAATATCAAATGAATTATCTGCAAACTGGAAAGTAACAGCGGTCAGAGAAAAGATGGTTGATATACATAAAACAAAAATCTTTAAAAAAATCAAACTAGTCGCTTTAGTGAGTGGATCGGCTATTGGCATGTCTGTCTTTGCATTAAACAAACAAACATACCCAGTATAATGCCACTTATATCATAAGCTATTTGTAGGGTCTGGGAAGGGTGTAATAAGGGCAAACTTTTCCTCTATTACAGGTGATAGAGGCTGCTCTCGCTGAGACCCCCAACTCCAAAAACCTCTTCTTTTTTTCACAGCATAGTATAGTATATTACAAAATAGTAATTCAGGTAGCATAACTATAGCTAAGAGAAATCAGAGCAAACAAGAGTACCAATAATGAAAGTTGTAAACTATCGCTAGCTAACATAACGTGATGATTAAACTATATTGGAGAAAGTGCAAACAACCATATAGTAGCTACAAATAAAAGAGCAAAAAGATCGGAAAAGGAGCACTAACCTCTACTAATAATGAAAGTTGTAAACTATCGCTAACATAACGTGATGAATAAACTATATTGGAGAAAGTGCAAACGACCATATAGTAGCTACAAATAAAAGAGCAAAAAGATCGGAAAAGGAGCACTAACCTCTATGCAAGCATAATACACTTCCCTAAAAAGGTCTAAACAGTTAGACAGGACTAAGCCAAGTCCAAGGCTAAGGCAAACAAAAGTATGTTTAATTATCAATATCTAAAACTTGCCTATAACCTTCTTATGTTTTAAAAGAACTTCTATTGAATTTAATTTTAGTTTACTTGTACCATTACGTCCCAGCCAGCTTGTTCTATCAGTGACAACATATGATTTTTGAGATAATACTTTCTGTTGTATACCAGGTCACCGACCCGTTCACTACACCTAATCATGGCCAAGCGCCTAGGCCATAAGCGATTCAAACCAACTATCCGTTAAGTTAGTCAATGATACAATCGGACCAGAACGGGGCTTCACAAGGTCGGCTAAGTTTGGGCAGAGCTGGGTCAATTATATCGAGGCTGATCCTTTCAACACGTGAGGATCCCATGCACATAATCATGCACTCCCCACGTTCTCAACATCCAGCCACATGCAACAGTTGAAACCAAGTTATCAGGCTATTTTCTTTCCATGCAAGTTAATTTTATTTCTATTTTATTTGCATTTATTTATTTTGGAGTAAGTTGTTTCCACTTTCCTAAATGTTAGCAATGTGTGGTGCCTCCTATTTTCCTCTATGTAATCCAAATGGATGAATGAAAATAGGCTGAGAGTATTTTACGAGAATTTAGAACAAAATTTTGTGGTTTTTATCTAAGTGTTTGAGTTAATTCCATGTCTTTGCTAGCTCAATTTTGGCACATCGAGTGGTGATCTTAGACCCGATCGTCAACCGTGATGGTGAGTATGTAGTTACAGTTTAATATCGCAGCCCTATCGTTTGTTTGGTGGTGTTTTCTGCATCCAAACGAGCCTTAGATCTATCCTATTTTGACCTTGATTTGATCCGGTGTTGTTCGGGCCAATTCTACAACACTTTCCCTGCTTGCTTAGATTAATGAATCCCCATTTTAGCCTCTCAAACTAAGAGTCCTTAATAATTTACATTTTCAATGCTAAACCAGATCCCTAGCAAACATACTCTTATGTACCATATACTAGCAAATTGTTCACCAAAGAAACATATGGATAGAAGTTCTCTTCGATGTATAATTTCAATCCACATAAACTTATATGCATTTATCAAATGTCCATAATTTACTTCTTTTTCCTCGATATATACAACTTCATACCACATACATTTATATGCATTTATTTACCGTCTATCATTCACTTCTTTTCTCTCAATCAATCGTTATCATTTTACAGACTTCCCTACCATTACTTGGCCTTTTTTTACGCGTAAACCTCTTGTTAGATCATAATGCAGGAAGACGCCAACGTACTGAATAAATTCCCCAAGTCCAAAACTAATTAGACAAGCTTACGGTGACAGAAAGAACCTCAAGGAAGCTACAGCATTCAAAAATCTTTCTACACTAAAACACATACCTAACTTCCTTCATCTTAATTCTGTATCATGCAAATATGGTGTTTGTGTTCGTGTGTGTGCGCGCATGTGTTAACAGATAACTCAAAATGATGACAAAATGTAAAAAAAATGGAAGAAAAGGCAATACCTGCATACTAGTCATATCCATGACCCTCCACCGCATAATAGGACGAGAACGCACATTCCGCTTCAACATATCCCCAATCACAACCTTAGAGAAATCAATATTGGTGATACAACGAAATCCGGCATCGTACAGCTGTTCAGAGAGCCGAGAATTGCCACAACCGGGAACCAGAATCTGAGCGTCTGATTCCGGAGGATTCACCGATGATTCTCTGTTGATCTCCGATGGTGATGAGAGCTGTGTGAGAAGAAGGTCGCGGAGCTGAGGCCACTCGGCGTACCATTCGAACGAGTCATCGGTGCCTCTGATGCTGAAGAATTTGTCCCAGTTTTCTTTGCTGGTGAAGTCGTCAAGTGTGCTGAGAAGTTGTGCTTGTTGTTGCCCTTTCTTCTGCTTCCCCATTTTTTGTGAGCTACACTGTATGTGTCT
This sequence comes from Smallanthus sonchifolius, assembly GCA_023525975.1. Taxonomy (NCBI): domain Eukaryota; kingdom Viridiplantae; phylum Streptophyta; class Magnoliopsida; order Asterales; family Asteraceae; genus Smallanthus; species Smallanthus sonchifolius. The sequence goes on along the minus strand of CM042029.1, from coordinate 27,083,361 downwards.
AAAACCCTAGTATTTAGGTCTCTTTAAGGGTTTTATTCCAATCGCACGACCCGGATCCGTTTACCTCTTTTGGTTTTGGTTTGGACCGGGTCTGGTCTAAATTTGGGATCGTCCAAAATTTTGGATTTAGCCCTTAATATGAAAGAAAAAGTTAACTCTTATACGACTCAAATACCAACCGTGTTTCATTTATGTATAGTTTAGAACTGTCGGTGTATTTTCTTAAACTTATAGGAGATGTCCTAAAATTTTGACATACCACATGGACCATCCGTGTAATTAACTCTTAATAATATAAAGTCACACAACTTAATAAACTAAACTTGGTAAATATCGTTATTATAGGTAAAGTGATTTTCAAAGATCATGAAAATCATAGAGCAAAATAGAAGAAGTTGTGCTTCAACTTGGAACATTCTTGCTATTCTTGTGTTTGTAGTTTGTTTGGTATTGTGTTACCACTTACCACTTTATTGAGAGAATCATTTGTAAGGGAGGGACACTCACTATACTTAGTGTATGTGAGTTAAGTATCACTATTTTGACATAGCGTATGATTGGGTTGGGAACACTATAGTGACATAATGTTGAGTTAAGTTGAGTTGAGTTGTGAGGTTTGACACTACCTTGATATAGTGTCGTGTTTGTGAGGTGTAGCACTAAATGGATATAGTGGTAGGTTATGTTAAACTATAAAGACTACCATGTTGATATACTTAGTCACATTTGATTAGTGAAACACTTTGGGTGTTTGTGATCTCTTCCGTTCAAGATAAACGTTTAGTGGAGCAACTCCCAATTAGATAATCGGGGAGAAGACGCAGAGTGGATTAGTTAATATCCACTTAAACCTCTATACATTCAGTTTTGTCTTTCTAGCCCTTAAAGTCTTTACATTAGTGGTTACTTGTAACTGTTTAAAGTTTTAACAAGTGTTAATCTATACAAGTTAGTTTTGAATCAACCAGTTTTTTTAAGAAAACCTATTCAACCCCCCCCCCCCCAACCACCTCCACCCCCGCCCACCCCTCTTCTAGATTTCTACACTAACTTTCTTAGTTATGTTGACGTGTGGTTAAATGAAACATTTGTGACAATATAAGGGTGTTGAGGGTCAGGGGTGGATTCATTATGGTGTCAGAGGGTGGTGAGGCACCCGCTCAGAAAAAAAATGTTAGTGTAAAAAGGGCAAATTTTGTATGAGGCACCCAAACTTATTTCACTCAAGCACCTTCTTCGAAACCCAAATATAATAATGTCCCCTCCTTTGTTGTCTTGTTTTTTTTAACGATGTTATATGGGAAATAGAATTACTCTTCAACGGTGGAGTTTAATGGTGGAGAATGCAGGAAAAGAGAAATGAAGAAGATGATAGAGTTATGGACCCACCTAAGACTAATATATATATATATATATTATTCATTACTTTTTCACTCTTTGGTTTAAAAAATGCTTTTTCTGATCTGGTACAGTAATATTTTGGTCACATTGTAAAGTATAGATAGTTTTATTTATTTTTTACTTTATTAATTTATTTGGTTTTAACTTAAAATATTTTAATTTTTTTTATTTTATTTGATAGGTTATTTATTATCATTGTATTTAATTTGGTGTTTAACTACGTATTTTATTTTACTTTCGCCACCATAAAAAGTAACATTAGGACATCTACTATAGTTGTAAAGTTCTAGTTCCATCACTGGATTTAATTCTTGTACAAAATTCACATCAAAAGTATAGAACCAACACTTTCACCTAGACCATAACACAGTCTTTCAGATATTCGAAAGGGTTCCTGTTCATTTTTTTTATTTTAACAAAATTGTTCGGTGCAATTATGATTGCTTGGTGGACTCATATTCTATTCTTGTCATTTCCATTTTTGATTCTTTCGCCAGAAGCTAGAGTCAAACAGTATCATCTTCAAGTGATGCTAATTTACCTGACCGCTGACCCGACCCATTTTTTACCTGACTTATATTTGCTCCGACCATTTGTTGCCCATCTGACTTAAGTTTCTGGATCCGCCACTGTTGAGGGTTCATTCTTGAACCATACGATATAAGTTTCATTTAACGATTCATAATGGACTTGAATGTGTTAAGAGGAAAAGATGACATAAGTTGGTACGACACGTATTATATTGAGTTCACAAAATAGGAATTGGTGTTAGAGAAAACGTGTTGGGAGATTTTGAGGGAAGAATTGGTAAGGAGAAGAAATCAAGAAGGAAAGGTCAACTACCATAAACTGATGTTGAAAATATACCTTGAAAAAATGGGTATTATCATCTTCAAGTGAAGAGAAACTTTTAGGTAAGTATCTTTGACCTAACCTTTTAGTTTGATGATTTCTAGATTGAAATCTGAGAATCTTTGTGTATTTGGATTAATAATGGCTTAACATACTAGGTAATGTGATTAGAACTTACTACAAAAATCCATAAATAGTGATGAACTATGAATGCATGTTTGAGGTTTTGAGTAGCCTAGTGGGTTTATGTTATAATATGAGTTTAATGGGTAATTTTTGGTATATTTGAACTAGTTACATCCCTTTGGGTGTAAATAAAGTGTTAGAATTGATTAGGCATGTTTATGAGGTCAAATTAAGTTTTGGTTGTATGAGTCTTTTTGTAAAAAATTGACCTAAAATGGTGAAACTAGGGATTTTATGATCAACAAAGGTTGAGTAACAACGAGTGGGCGGGAAATGTCAAAGACCTTACGCATAAGTGATTAATGGGTGAAAATGAGTTAAATTGGGTGGTTTTTTATGAATTCACCAAATGAGTTGTTTGGGTCGAGAAAAGAAGAAAATGGTTTGGCCAAGTATTGATGTTATAATGTTGGTATACATGTCTTAATAGTTTGTCTATGTGTATTCAAAATGAGACGAGGGTGTAACAAGTTAAGTTGACCAATATGTTGTGAGATTATGCTGTATGTCAAAGGTTTTCATAGTGACATGTAAAGTGTTGACTTTAGAAAGTCAACAACCAAGGAAGATGACATGTGCAACAAATGGTCCTTTAGTCAAAGGTGAGCAATTACAAAAGGGAAATTTCCTAGAATAAACATTTTTGAAAAGTTTTTCTCAAAAATAAGTCAACTACCTTCAAATGAACATGGATTTTCGACAAGATACTACCTAAACTCGGCGACTTCGCCGAGTTCACGTGGCTTCGTCCTTTAACTTACACGTGTCATTTTTGACGGAAAATTTAAAAAACTCGACAAAATCGTCAAAACATGTTTTTGCCGAGTTTTGTTCATAACTAGGCGAAACGCCGAGTTTTGTACGTATTTCGGCGAAAAATGACAGGTGTACGTTAAAGAGCCAAGACACGTGACATGGGCGAAGTCGCCGAGTTTTGGTAGTATCTCGACGAAAAAAGATGTTTATTTTGGGGGAGTTGACTTTTCTTTGTTTATTTTTAGGAAACCAATGATGAAAATGTTCATTCTGAGAATTTTCCCATTAAAAAACCCTAGTACAAAAGTATATGAGTTTATCTTGTTAAGTTTGAATGAATTTAATTCATTGCATGTTGTTAATGTGTTTATGAGTTAACAAAGTTAAATATATGGCATTGAAGAGAATTGGTGCATAAAGAGCAGAGACTCAAGGGTTTATAATGTGTATACGATTTAAGTGGAAAACCTAATTTACAAGGGTGCTTGTGATCATTGGGCTAAATACCAATCAGAATATGTAAGTGATTGTGAGAATGTGTAAGTGATTGTGATAACATGTGGGGAATGTGATTCATGAGTCGCAATGGTGTAATGAGACCCAAAGTTGGGTGATTTTTTAAATAGTTAAAGTATCATTGATGGTAAGGATTCACAAAGGCTATATGATCTAAAAAGGGAAACTTTGACTCATAAGGGGTTTTATGGTCATTAGGTGAAATGTGTTCACCAATAGTAAGTGAAGATGAGATGACTTCACATGTGGGAAACATGTACTTTTGTAACGTGACTAAGAGATGAGTATTATATACACCGTTGGCATCTTTTCAACCGTAAGTAAAATAACCCTCCAACGGTCAACTTGCCCACTTGTCACTTGTCCAACGGCTCTCTCCTACACGGTTTCACGAACCCGTGAAAACTACTCGTCGCCCAACCCGTGCCACTTGCGGCGGTGTTGCCATGAAGCCGTCCCAACCGAGCCCCACCCCTTCCACCCTAACATTAAAATTTGTTGTTTGAGATAAGATTGAGATCTTAAAAACCGGGTTATGTGAGGAAAATAAATTATTTTGAAACAAAAAAAAGATTGAGAACCCAATTCCTTCTTACACGTTTTTTAAAACAAAAAAAAAGTGTGGCTTTTAAGAATGATCAAGTTATATAAAGATGAATAATGATCATTTTGATGTAAAAAACTCAGAAGTACTACTTAGACCGCCTCCAACGCGCGCCCTTGAGCCGCCCATCAAGCCCAGTTGGCATCCATCACCCATGGATAACCATTGAGGGCTCATCGCCCATGATCACCCATCCATCCCCATGGGCAGCTTTTGTTTGAAGATAATGAGGTTGTTTGTGAGATGGATGGGTATGGTAGTGTTGGGGGTAAAATAAGTTTGTGGAAAGAATGGGAGAAAAGCTTATGTGGCATGCTGACTAGGACTGTTTATGGGATGGATGACTGTTAGCGTTGCGGACAGTCTTAAGTGTAATGTTGTTCTATGATATTAGATCACTAGCTTAGAAATTGTGTACTACGCAGGGTGAAAAATATCAATACATAAAATTCTTAAATCTTTATATATGTATCTTATAGATGGAAAAATGTATTACATATACTAATAATAGAAAACAAAATCAAAAAATATGTAAAATTTAATATATAATTGAGTTTAAAAATACAATAAATATTATTCAATGTAATTTGACTTTTATTTACAATTTGATTGAAAACATAAACTAAATAATTACATTTCAAAGTTTTCTTATAATATGAGATAATTTAAAATAAATGTGTTTTATTAGTATAATTAATAATTTGTTTAAAAATATTATTATTGAAAATATGGAAATTCATTTATTATGAGAGAGATGCGGGAAAAATTTTATGAGGATGAATATGGAGGCGACACGTGGCATTGAGAAACCTTTATTTATTATATAGTATAGATATAGATGTGGTTTCTAATAAGAAAATGCTCATGGTAGTAGTAAATATAACTTTAATGTTTGATGGACGAGAAAGAAAGCTATAAAGTAAATTTGGATGAAATTGTTGAACGTATCAATTTCATTTGTATAATTCATATGAAGTGATCATTCTAGGCGTCACCATTGTAATTTCACACAAATTTCGAGTTAGGTTGTACACATTCCATGATTCATTTCAACCGTCTTAAAATAATAGTATATACCGTCACTAGGGTTGGTGACTCGGTAACAGAGACAACCTCTTAAAACACTTATGTTTGAAAGTCTTGAGTTCAAGTCTCACGTATGTAAAGAAATTCAACGTTCTAAGAAAAATTAGCGTATAAGACTATGAGTGGTCTATATGTAGTCTAGCCGTCTAGGTGATTATCATCTTCAGTGATTCCTTCGAGAAAGATTCAACCATGTGTTATCATGAAGATATATATTGTATAATATGGAAAATGGGGAATGATCATTAGAAAACTCAATTTTCATGAGAAAATCAAAAAACTACTTATTTAAGGTAAAAAAAACAATAAAAAAGTTATAACTCAAAAAATAAATCAAAAATTAAAAAACTGGTTCGGAGACCTTGTTTCCCACGTCGTCCTCGTTCAAAACAAAACAAAAAAAAACTCGAAAAGTAGTGGGTTTAGATTTTGGGTTTAGTTTTTTGGGTTTAGTTTAGCTTTTACATTAGGTTTTTAGAGGGGTGGGGTGAGGGTTTAGGTTTTGGGGGGGTGGGTGGTGGGTTTAGGTTTTTTTGGGTGGATTAGGCTTTTTGGTATAGTTTAAGTTTTTAGAGGGATGGGGGGTTTATGCTTTTGGGGGGTGGGTGGGGGTTTAGGTTTTTGAGGGGTGGGTGGAGGTTTTTGGGTAGGGGTGGGGTGGGGGTTTAGGTTTTAGGGGGTGGGTTAGATTTTTTGGTGTACTACACATATGCAGTATGAGTTTTTTGGTTTTCTTATGAAAATAAGTTTTCTAGTGAACTCACCCTTATGAAAAATATTAAAAAATAAATATTAATAAAAATAAAATGTTCTCTCATATGTTATGTTTAAGGGTATATCCTCACTTGGCTCTTAAGTGAGCCCCCTCTCAGCCAATCACAAGCCCCTTTCAGCCACCTCCCCCTCACGCCACCATCTTCCCCGTGAAACCCCTCACGCCATTGGGGGTCGGTGTTCGTGAACCTTCTCACGCCATGAAGCCCCTCATGGTTTTCACCCGTAAAAATATACCGGATACTTTAACAGTGAATAGTAACATAAGAATGGGTATGTGTCTTAAATTTTTCAAAATTTTCATTTAATGTTTATAATTACTTTTAACTAAAATTTATTCTTCTCTTATAACATTTTATATGATAATATTTTCTTAAATTCTAAATACACTACTATGATGTGGGTATTTTTATCTATATTTTAATACAAATTTTTATTTAAACCGAACCCAATTAAATATAATATTTTTTTCAAACATGAGTCTAACCAAACACATACATTTATTTAATTCATATAAATGTGAAGAAAAAAAGAAGTTGACCTGGGAGACGTTGATAATAACAAACTCGTTTTATGTTAACCGTCGTTAACTGCCATGTGCATTCTATGCATCTCTCTCTCTCTCTCTCTCTCTCTCTCTTCGTCCCGAGTCTCTTTCCTAACAAATCTCTTCTCCTCACTCCTACTCCCATTTTCATTTTCACTTTTTTATTTCCAGAAAACAATCCGACGGAATCGGAATCATAACTAAATTAATTAATTTTGAGTTTTCAGTTTTTGATGATTTGGTTTGATTGACGAAATGGCAGTGAACGAATGGATCAACGGGTATTTAGAGGCGATATTGGACAGTAAGTCGTCGAATTTAGACGAGAACAAGGTGGATTTGCGAGAACAAGGCCATTTTAATCCCACCAAATATTTTGTCGAAGAAGTGGTTACCGGAGTGGACGAGACTGATTTGCATCGGACATGGATCAAGGTCGTCGCTACGAGGAACACCCGGGAAAGGAGTTCGCGACTTGAGAACATGTGTTGGCGTATATGGCATCTCACTCGCAAGAAGAAACAGGTACATATATATAAATATTATGCAATTCAACAATTCATATTTGCTTAATTTGTGCAACTTTAGTTGAACATATTATTATTGTTGCTGCTCTTACAAAGTTGTTATTTGTAGTTTGACAGTAGGCATGCTAAAAGGGTGGTGTGGGTTTTACACGAACCCATACACGACACGAATATAAAAATCGTGTTGTACACATGAACACGACACGTTTGTTTGTGGGTTGACACGAATACGGCCTGTTTAACACATGATTTTTTTTTATTTTTTCGTATTAATACTTTAAAATTACGAATTTACATATGCATTTTTTAGTTTTTAAGCAATTAGGTTAAACTATGCCAATTTTTATTTAAACCTTCAAATTTTTAACATGAGACGTACCTACATAGTTTAATTTATCATATAAAAAATATATTTTAAAGAATATATATAAAAGTAAATGGGCTAAACGATCAACCATAAACCCGTTGGGTTGACACGAGCACAACACATGTTAAATGGGGTTTTTTTATTTTTCATATTAATAGATTAAATTACAAATCTACATATATGTTTTTATTTTTTATTTTTTTAAGCAATTAGGTTAAACTATGCCAATTTGCATTAAAACCTTTAATTTTTTTTTGACACAAAACACATCTAAATAGTTTAATTTATTACATAAAGTTATTTTTAAAGAATATACATAAAACAAATGGGCAAAACTGGTCAACCCACGTACTTGTCCAGTTGACACAAACACGACCCGTTTAGCTAAAAGTGTTCGTGGGTTCAACCGAAATTACCCCAGACCCGTTTAGACTAAACCCAAACCCGTGAAATTCATGCCAGGGATGTGTCGTACCAGAAATTCACACCCCTAGTTTGACCCAAAGCCATAGTTGAAATGAATATAAAAGATTTATGTTGTGACCCTTGAAAGTTTCTAGTTGTATAATTGTATGGTTATATGAGTTGAGTTCATAGCAACAGAAGAGTAAAAAAAACTATAAAATCAAAATTTTAATTATTTAATTTGGTACTTCAAACAGTTGGAATGGGATGATTTTCAACGGGTTGCAAAGCGGAAATTCGAACGAGAACAAGGGCGCATCGATGTTAGGGAGGACATGTCAGAAGACATGTCAGAATCAGAGAAAGGAGACATTGGGGATTTAGGTGAGAGCCCAAATAAGACTTACCAACATACTGCTTCTAACTTGGAAGGTTGGTCAGATGATAAAAAAGAGAAGAAGCTTTACATTGTCCTCATAAGGTATTAATAATAATTACTTTTATTATATATTCCATTTAAAAACATGAAGATGACGGTTATCTTTCTCAAACAGTTTGCACGGTTTGGTTCGTGGAGAAAATATGGAGCTCGGTCGTGATTCAGATACAGGTGGTCAGGTAGTTATGAATAGATTTTCAAGTTATGTTTTGTATGAAAAGGTCAAACATGTAGAATGAAACGGGTCAAATGGGTCAAAAATTGGACAATGGGTTTCCCTAATGCATAAAATTCCTAAACTTTTTTATTCGAGATATTAGATTATTGTGTAAATAATATTATTTTTGTTTATCATATTTAAAGTATTGGAAAAAACCGCCAAACACGACCTTTTTCAGCATACACAAAAGTACCGGCTTTTACACTTTAAATAAAGGTATTAGTTGTAGCAGAACATTATATATTGCGAGAATACACAGTTTTTCAATCTTAAAAACTTTTAAAATATAAGAAAATGGTTGAAATGCATGTTTATTCATCTCCTAAAATTAAAAAAAATGAATAAATTTTGTTTGTGTATAGAACCTATAAATTTGTAAGTCATGTGTAAGTTATATTATCTACACATATGTAGATAAACGGTTAAAAACTAAAAAAACATATGAACAAATTAGTTTTATGGTTTTTATGTACATAACATACGCATTCGTATGTAAGAAGTAAAAATTTTTAAAAAATACAAACCACAGATTTAAGTTTGTTCTTTTTGTTCTTACAATAACCTAGTATTATATGATGAACCTCACCCTTAACTGTTATCCTAAAGGATTTTCTATTTAATTTGGTATGATAGATCAAGTATGTTGTCGAGCTTGCTCGAGCTCTCGCTAAGATGCCAGGGGTGTATAGAGTCGATCTTTTCACCCGCCAGGTGTTGTCACCAGAATTAGATTGGAGTTATGGAGAGCCCACTGAGATGTTGTCGGCGGGCTCTGATGATCCTGATGACGATGTTGGTGAAAGCAGTGGGGCTTACATTATAAGGATACCATTCGGCCCTCGTGACAAGTACCTTAGAAAAGAGTTACTTTGGCATCATATCCAAGAATTTGTAGATGGTGCACTTGCTCACATTCTTAACATGTCCACAGCATTGGGTGAACAAATTGGTGGGGGCCACCCAATTTGGCCGTATGTGATTCATGGTCATTATGCAGACGCGGGTGATAGTGCAGCTATTCTTTCTGGTGCACTTAATGTTCCCATGGTTTTAACCGGGCATTCCCTTGGTAGAAACAAGCTCGAACAGCTTCTTAAGCAGGGGAGGCAGTCGAAAGAAGATATTAATTCGACTTATCGGATTATGAGAAGGATTGAAGCAGAAGAGCTTTCATTAGATGCAGCTGAACTTGTGATTACAAGCACCAGACAAGAGGTTGATGAGCAATGGGGTTTGTATGATGGGTTTGATGTCAAGCTTGAGAAAGTGTTGCGCGCGCGTGCCAGACAGGGTGTTGATTGTCATGGTAGATTTATGCCGAGGATGGCGGTAATGTTATTTATATCTTCAATAACACTTTTGAAATTTAAAAAAAATTCAATTGAATTACTTTTCTGTTTTCAAACAAGAACTAGACAAAAAAAATTAAATATTTTTATTATAATATTATTTGAGGTTTTATTAAGCTTTCATTATGCTTAATTTGTATGATGAAATTTCAATAACCTCTATCTAACAATGTATAAAGTATATATAAAATTAGTCAAAAGGGTGTTTCTATTTGGCTGATTTTCATCCCATGGCCAAAGGGTGTTTTTTTCCCATACCATAATTTGGTGGATAGAAAAATTACTAAAAGTAACTAGAAAAATATTCTTTTACTATAATATATTTATATATATATATATATATAATGCTTAATTTGTGTAGAAAACTCAGTAACCTCTATTAAACAATGTACAAAGTAGATATAAAATTAGGAAAGTGAATGTGAAAACTCATTCCATTCATAGACAAGCATGGGCCAACCAAATTAACAGATATAATAACTAATTCCAGGTTATTCCTCCTGGGATGGATTTCAGCAAGGTCATCCAAGAAGCAAATGAGGCTGATGGGGATCCACAATTACCCAACACAGAAGGGTCTTCTCCAAAAACAGTGCCACCAATATGGTCAGAAGTGAGTGTATATGGTTTTTAAAATGCATGGTAATTTTCATATATCTGGGGCATTTGTTCATCAGTAAAATGTTTGTTGTAGGTTATGCGATTTTTGACAAATCCACACAAACCGATGATATTGGCGTTGTCAAGACCAGATCCAAAGAAAAACATTACTACCCTTTTGAAGGCTTTTGGAGAATGTCACTCTTTGAGAGAGCTTGCTAATCTTGTAAGTAGACTGGCTTAGTTTATGTGTGTATACGGTTGAGTTCAAATGAGAACCGCTATATAACTAGGGACCAAATGAACCTTCAAGGGGTGGGGCAATGGTAAGCACCTGTTTCCCTCTAGCAAAGGTCCCAGGTTCAAATCCTGCTTTCACTGGTTTCCTACCATAATCTCTTGAAGGCCACCTGCCCAGTTCAAGCTGCGATTTGTCTGACCCTGTTGGTTATCAGGGCACTGACGGGTCTAGTGAGTTTTCTGGTAACGGGTTCTTATAGTAAGCAAAAAAGTAATTAAAAGAAATAAAGAGAGATTTCATCCATCCATTCAAACATGATCCAAGGGCCAAAAAGTGATTTTTTTGGTTCCTAACTATTTAGTGGTTATAACTTGCTTGAACCTTCCTTTGTGTGTATATAGATCTATCTATATATGTATGTATATTAGTTGACTTAATGTAACATGCTTAAATACAGACTCTTATAATGGGGAATAGAGATGATATAGACGAGATGACTGCTGGGAACGCTTGTGTGATTACAACTGTACTGAAACTCGTGGACAAATACGATCTTTATGGTCAAGTGGCGTTCCCTAAGCATCATAAGCAGAGCGATGTTCCGGAAATCTATCGCCTTGCAGCCAAGACTAAGGTCTATCCACTACTACACAATACTGTAATTCAATATTTTTAACTTGTTTGCATACAGTAGTAAATTGTGATTATAATTGCATTATTCTTGTGACAGGGTGTTTTTATAAATGCTGCTTTGGTGGAACCTTTTGGGCTTACGTTGATCGAGGTTTGTAGTTATAAATCTTCCCGTTTCAAAGAATTTACCTTTGTTTTACGCGAGTACTAAAAGTTAGTACCTTGTGCCATCATTTGATACAGGCTGCAGCTCATGGACTTCCTATGGTAGCAACTAAAAATGGTGGTCCTGTTGATATTCATAGAGTATGCTATCCTGTTTCTTTTCTGTTTCAAATTCATGCATTTGATTCTATCTTAACCCTTATATGGATAACACAACACTCCATTGTTATTTAAGGAGGGTGTTTGGATTTGTGTTTTCAGAACACACATCCAAACACCCCCCATGACAAAACTAGTGGTCATATGCATGCACTTACAGGCGTTGAACAACGGGCTGCTCATAGACCCTCACGATCAACAAGGAATAGCTAACGCGCTACTTAAACTACTATCAGAAAAGACTATGTGGCAGGAGTGCCAGAAAAGTGGTTGGAAAAACATACACCTATTCTCATGGCCAGAACACTGTCACACATATCTAACACGCGTGGCATCATGTCGCATGAGACATCCCCCATGGAAAACTGACACCCCTGCAGATGGAATGCCAAAAGACGAATCATTAAACGACTCACTTCGAGACGTGCAGGATGCATCATTACTGTTGTCCATAGATGGAGACAGGTCTTATTCGATTAACGACTCGTCAGATGGTGGTGGAGATGTTAAACTGGGTATGTTAAGAACACAAGAACTTTGATCAAACTGATCGACTCTTTTTCATTGAATTAAAAACTTGCAAGTTACAATTGAAATATATATAGGTAAGCAATCCTATTCTAATTATAACTGGAAACAAAGAAAACGATTTCTACTAGAACGCTAATTCTAATCTGACCGACTCAACTAAATTGACTTATGGCTAATTACTATTTAGACCCTGAATTTTGTGATCTCCACCTTCCACCCCTTTGAGATCGACCGTACCTCCCTAAGCATCTTCACTTTACTCGGTATTGTTATTTTCACACTCCCTCTCAATACCGAGCGAATTCATTCCAACGATGCTACACATTTGTTCCATCTTCACTTTTGTTAATCCTTTGGTTAGCATATCTGCAGCCTGCACTTGGGTATCCACATACACCATCTCGATTTCTTCTTTCAACACTTTCTCTCGTACAAAGTGATAGTGCACCTCGATGTGCTTTGTTCGAGCATGAAATGTTGGGTTCTCGGCCAACTGGATTGCTGACTTATTATCGCACAAAAGCTTTACTCGGTAATCAACTTTCTGGTTCAGCTCCTTTAGCAACCTTACCAACCATACTAACTCCTGTGCTGCGCTGGCGGTTGCTCTATACTCTGCCTCGGTTGTGGATAACGACACCGTGGGCTGTCTTTTACTACTCCACGAAACAGCACTTGAACCAATTAAAAAGACATACCCGGTTGTTGACCGTCTACTACTCGGGTCTCCTGCATAATCAGCATCACAATACCCAACCAGCTCTATATTCTGCTCCCTCTTAAACTCCATACCAAAACCAATGGTACCTTTTATATACCGTAATACCCGACGGGCTGCATACATGTGTGGCTTTCTTGGATTCTGCATATATCGGCTTAAGACCCCCACAATGAAGGCAATGTCGGGTCGGGTCAATGTTAGATAGATAAGACTACCGATCACTTGTCTATACTCGGTTTGCTCATCTAGTTCTTTTCCTTCATCTGAGTATATCTTCACATTCACATCTGTTGGAGTTATTGCTGGCTTTGCATCCCACATGTCAAACTTTATCAACATGTCGATTGAATACTTTTGTTGATGCAGTAGTACTCCATTCTTTTTGTATTCGAGTTCTAGCCCGAGGAAATGCTTCAATCTTCCCAAGTCTTTCATACGAAACCGAGTGTTTAAGTTTTCTTTGAGTTGTGCTATTTCATCCGTTAGATCACCGGTGATTACTAAGTCATCGACATAGACTAGTACCACCGCCACTTTTGTTCCTTTTATCTTAACGAATAAGCTAGCATCTGCGGTAGTGCTAACGAAATCGTTGTATTCAAGGAATTCAGAAATTTTACCGTACCATGCCCTCGGAGACTGCTTTAAGCCGTATAACGCTTTCTTTAACTTGCAAACATATCCCAACTTAGTTTTGTCTTCGAACCCGGCTGGTTGATCCATATAAATGACTCGATCCAAGTCACCATAGAGAAAGGCATTATTCACGTCCATTTGCCATAATGCCCATCCCTTACTTGCTGCAAGAGCAATCAGAACTCGTACCGAGGTTAACTTAGCTACCGGACTAAACGTTTCATCATAGTCCAAGCCATATTCTTGTGAGAACCCCCTAGCCACGAGTCGGGCTTTAAATCTCTCAACCGACCCGTCGGCCTTCCTTTTCACTTTGTAAACCCACCTGCATGAAACAGGCTTCACAAATTCTGGTCTGGGAACCAATTCCCAGGTCTGATTTTGTATTAAAGCTGTCACTTCAGCTTTCATCGCATCAATCCATTCTGTTTTGTCACATGCTTCAAGGTACGAACTTGGTTCAATGACTTCTTCTTCGACCACTGCAATATTTGCAGCTGTAGTGTTTGCAAAACGAGGATTCTGCCTTCTGACACGTGTCGAGCGACGTAAAACAGGCGCTGAGTTTGGGTCTGGCAACTGCTGTTCGGTCTGTTCAGTCTGATCGAGACCGGTTTCTTCACTTGGTTCCGGTTTTTCTTCACTGCTGAACTCGAGATTGATGCTGGAGGATTCTAACTTTTCTTTCAAGCTTTCTGTATCAGGTAGGACTTCATTTCCATGGGACCACCACGATGAGTTCTCGTCGAATACAACATGGCGGGAAACATAACACTTTCCCGTGTTTGGTTCGCAACACTTCCACCCCTTGCGTTCTTCATCATACCCAACGAAAATACACCTCACGGCTTTCTTGTCTAGCTTCTTTCTTAAGTGGCTTGGCACGAAAACGTAGCATACACATCCAAAAACCCTCAAGTGGGTCACGTTCGGTTTCTTTTTGAACAGTAACTCGAACGGTGATTTGTACTCTAAGCCCTGTTGAGGTGTCCTGTTACTCACATAAGTTGCCGACTTAAACGATTCTGCCCAAAATCTTCCAGGTATGTTTTTATCGTGTAGCCAACATCCTGAGATTTCGGTTAAATGACGATTTTTGCGTTCCGACACGCCATTCTGTTGTGGCGTGTTTGGGCAGGTCAATTGCCTACCGATCTTGCATTGCCTTAGAAATTCTTTGAACTCGTAGCTAGTGTACTCTCCACCATTGTCAGACCTGAGGGTTTTGATTTTAAACCCTGTTACTCTCTCGGCTTCAATTCGAAACTCCTTGAATTTTGTTAAAGCTTCGTTTTTCTGTTTCATTAAGAATACCCAAAGGAAACGTGAAAAGTCATCAATAAATGTAATAACATATTGCATACCACTCAATGATGTGTGTTGCATCGGACCACACACGTCCGTGTGTACTAGCTCGAGGGGAGCTTTGGCTTTGTAATTGGACTTGTCGAATGGAAGCTGATGTGCTTTGCCGAATTGGCACCCGGAGCATACTTCTTCTCGGTTTACACTTAGTTTTGGTAACCCGGCAACTAGTTGCTTTTCCATCATGATTCCAAGCTTTTCATAACCCACGTGCCCAAGCCTTTGATGCCATAGATCCACTGTTTGGTTGTTCTTGGTCTTCTCAATGTAGGCTGCTTCAGCAGATAGAACATATACGGTTTCTCTTCGATGTCCTTTGAGCACCGGCACTGAAGGTGTCTCAAATTTTTCGAACACTTGGACATCGTTGGGCCCAAACAACACATAGTTACCTGCTGCTGTCATTTGGGGCACTGAGATCAGATTCTTCTTCATCCCGGGCACGTGGTAAACGTCTCTCAACACAAGTTCTTCTTTGTTGCTGCTTGTTGGAAACACTACATCACCGATGCTTGATATCGGGTGTTTCGAATCATCTGCAATAACAACAATGCGACTTCCTGCATACTTTTTCGGGTTAGATAACTTACTTTTCTCTCCCGTCATGTGATTCGAACATCCCGAATCAACAATCCAGTCGTCTAGGTGGTTGTTGCGAGGTTCTACCGAAGTTGTTAGAGCATAGGCGTCTTGGACTTGAGCAACATTTGCCTCGGCTTCCCAACCTTCCTCGACTTCAGCCACGTTGCCTTCGTCGTTGGTTTTGGAACGACAATCTTTTGCCATATGACCACGCCTTCCACAAGTGTAACACTTGTATGGAAAGCGCTTCTGGTCTGATTTGGACTTGCCCTTCTTGTCTTCGGCTCGATCATCTTTTTCTGCTGATCTGGGCTTCCACTTTGACCTCTGGTCTCGGTTTTGGGTGCCAAACTTCCCATACTTTGCTTTTCCTCGCGATCTTTCTGCATACAAGGCCTGGTCTGAACTTTCAGCCTTGATGGAGGTCTCGGACAGCTGTTTAGCCAAGGCTTCCTGACCGGACAACAGGTTTTCAAGTTCAACCAGAGTCGGTTGAGTTGGCCAGCCCTGAACTGCTGTTATAAAGCTCCTGTATTCAGGTTTTAGACCATGTATCATGATCCTTTTCATACGAGGTTCAGTTATCCTAGAGTCCCGGTCTAGTTCTCCTATCTCTCGACACACAGTTTTGATCTTTTGGAAGTATTGAGTGATCGACAGGTCTCGTTGGGATGTCGTCATCAGTTCTCCCTCAAGAACTTGCAACCTTGTGTCATTCTTTTTGGAGAACAATTTGGATAGGATGTCCCAAACTTCTTTGGGAGTCTCGACTTCCCGGAAGTACTCCAACATCTCTTCTTCTACGGTTGTCTTGAGAGTGAACATGGCTCTCCCGACTTTTACCCTCCACTTATGGACTGCTCCATTAGTGTCAATTCTGGGTTCCCGGGTCTCTGCTCCATTCACAACCTCCCAGAGGTCTTGACCCTGGAGGTACGACATAATACATGTCGCCCAGGTGTTGTAGTTGTTATTATTCAGCTTCTTGATCCCTCCAATAGTTTGGAATTCTGCCATGACTGACGGGTTGAACTTACTCGATCGATTCTTGCTTTGTTACTTCGTGGGTAACAGGTTCTGCGAGGCTCCCTGTGATCGTCAAGAACAATCACTGCTGTTGCCTTCGTTTCTTGATCTGGATCAAGCTTCTCTTCTGCCGCCGATGGGAACCTTGTTCTTCAAGGCTCTGATACCAGTTTGTTAAACTGGGTATGTTAAGAACACAAGAACTTTGATCAAACTGATCGACTCTTTTTCATTGAATTAAAAACTTGCAAGTTACAATTGAAATATATATAGGTAAGCAATCCTATTCTAATTATAACTGGAAACAAAGAAAACGATTTCTACTAGAACGCTAATTCTAATCTGACCGACTCAACTAAATTGACTTATGGCTAATTACTATTTAGACCCTGAATTTTGTGATCTCCACCTTCCACCCCTTTGAGATCGACCGTACCTCCCTAAGCATCTTCACTTTACTCGGTATTGTTATTTTCACAGGAGATATTCAAGATCAAGTGAAAATAGTAATGAGCAAGATGCAAAAACCTCAATCAACAGATAAAATAGGCAAGATGAGTAGTAACAGTAATAATAATAATTTGTCTAAGTATCCAGTATTAAGGAAGAGGCGAAAGTTGATTGTTATAGCCGTTGACTGTTATGATAGCAAAGGAGAACCTGAAAAAACTATGATTAGTGTTATACAAGAGACGTTTAGTGCGATTAAACTTGACTCGCGATTGGAGAAAGGGGTTGGTGTTGCTATATCCACAGCCATGCCATTATCAGAACTGGTGGAGTTTTTGAAAAATGGGAATATTAAAGTGAATGAGTTTGATGCTGTGGTTTGTAGCAGTGGAAGTGAAGTTTATTATCCGGGAACTTGTGAAGAAAATGATGAGCTCTACCCGGATCCGGATTATGCATCACATGTTGAGTACAGATGGGGTTCTGATGGTATCAAGAAAACCGCTTGGCGGTTGATGAATACGCCTAAAGATCAAGACGGGAAATCTGGTAAACCCTTAAAAGTTATTGAAGAAGATGTGAGATCTAGCAATTCTCATTGCCTATCTTTTCTGATTAAAGATGTTGAGAAGGTGTGAATAACAAGTCATAACTTTTATAAATTATAATTCAACCGATCTATGAATATTGAATAACTGTTTTATGATATTGATTTTGTTTTGTGGTTGCATTTGCAGGCAAGGAAAGTGGATGATTTAAGACAAAAGTTTAGAATGAGGGGTCTAAGGTGCCATCTTATGTATTGTAGAAACTCTACAAGAATGCAAGTTATTCCTCTCCTCGCGTCTCGAGCGCAAGCCCTTAGGTAAAGTTTCTTGAATTGAGATGTCGATTTTGACTCGTTTCACTTATGAATAGGTAGATTTGGGTTGTGCTATGTCTTTAAACGGGTCAAATGAAAAAAAAAAGAATTTATCTCAAAGGGGAAACTCGTCAAATGGGTATGGGTTGAAAGTTTCGTGAAGTCTTTTTATAATATGCATTACCCAACATGCCCATATTATAGTCAAACTAATGGAATTGACTTTTGATCTTATCTGTTATGGCCAATAGGTTTTTCTTCGTCCGCTGGAGATTAAATGTTGCGAATATGTACGTGCTCCTTGGTGAAACTGGTGACACGGATTACGAAGAACTCATATCAGGGACCCACAAGACGCTAATTCTAAAAGGAATTGTTAAAACGGGTTCTGAAGAATTGCTTAGAACCAGTGGTAGCTACTACAAGGAAGACATAGTTCCTAAAGATAGCCCCCGCGTTGCCTATCTTAATGCAACTAAAGCTGAAGACATTGCAAGCGCATTAGTCGGACTTTCTAAATGTGATACATAAATCCTTGATGTTAACTACATATCTTTAACTATTTTCCAACCCGCTACAACTTATGTGATGCTAAACACGATAATAACATGTATCAATAGTATCTTACAATGTGGGTTCAATTTAGCTAGACCATCATGTTCCCACTCTTGTAAGTTGCATTTTAGTTAATCTATCCATCCACCAAAATATGCATATGTAAATACATTAGCGATCTTTAGGATCTACAAGAACACTTTCATCATAATCAAGAAAAAAATATTATGTGATTTATCAGTGTCAAAAGTAGATGCACATCCTGGTCATGTTTTGAGCTAGCCAAGTCTATGACAGAGAACACAAATTTTCTCCCATTTAGTTTACCCTTTTCCGTTAAAAACCGACAGAACCGGATAGTAAACGCACATGTTTTGGAACATGAGTCTTGTAACACAGTATGTTTGTGACATGAGAGATACTGAATCATAAAAATTATCTGACCTCAAATATTATTAACGCGTTTTAAAAGCATTAACGAGAAGAAATTCACTGATTGTAGTTTATTTTTGTTTGAAACATTACAAGTTCAACCCCAAAAATAAAAAAAATATAATTTGTTTTAGTGGTGAAAGTATAAAAGTTTCATAGTTTGGTGTTCATTTTGTAAATTATTTCATGCTTTACCCTAATCTGCTGCCACCACTACAACTTTTTCTTCCGCCTGCATCGCACAACATTACATCAGTAACGCCACTACGATCTTCTTTGTATCGCTCTCAATCCGAAACCTAAACCCTAACTTTGCGCGTAAGAAATGGGAGATATTCTTACTGGCGCCGGAGACGATCGGAAAGCGGTTAAGCTTCCGATTCCAGGCAAACGAAACATCCTGATTACCAGTGCCCTGCCTTACGTCAACAACGTTCCTCATCTCGGAAACATAATTGGCTGTAAGTGCATCACGTATACTTAATTTTGGTTGATTAATGGTTAATTTGAACTTAATTTGTTGATTTTGTAGGTGTTTTGAGTGCGGATGTTTTTGCTAGGTATTGCCGATTGAGAGGATACAACACGATATACGTATGCGGCACTGATGAGTATGGAACAGCTACAGAGACGAAGGCTCTGGAAGAAAATTGCACTCCTAAAGAAATTTGCGACAAGTAATTACGTGTTTACTTTTCATTCTGTTTAATTTTAAGATGAATTGTTAAAATAACAATCGAGAATGATGAATTTGCGACAAGTAATAGAGATGATGAATTTGTGACAAGTGATTAAGTGTGTATGTTTCATTCTATTCGATTTTAAGATGAATTTGTTAAAATATTAATCGAGAATGATGAATTTGCTACAAGTAATTAAGTGTTATGTTTCATTCTATTCGATTTTAAGATGAATTTGTTAATATGTTAATCGAGAATGATGAATTTGCACAAGTGATTTAAGTGTTATGTTTAATTCTATATGATTTTAAGAGGAATTTGTTAAAATATTAATCGTGAATGATGAATTTGTGACAAGTGATTGAATCAGGGTTCTAATGGCCCGGTAATTAATTAGTTTCCATATCGTTCTAGGTATCATGCAATTCACAGGGACGTATATAAATGGTTTAATATAAGTTTTGATGAATTTGGAAGAACTTCAACTCCACAGCAGACTGAAGTTTGCCAAGCAATTTTCAAGAAGTTGCTGGAAAATAATTGGCTTTCTGAGAATACGATGCAGCAGGTGTGCTTAACTTTGGTTGTATTCAACTTGCGCTTTAAGATTCTGAGTTGTTTATGTTTCCCTTAGGCCTTGTGGGAAGATGATCCGTAAATCACAAATCTCTTTTTGACAATGCAGCTTTACTGTGATAAATGCAGTAAGTTTTTAGCTGACCGGCTTGTGGAGGGCTCCTGCCCAACACCGGGTTGTAATTATGATTCTGCACGAGGTGATCAGTGTGAGAAATGTGGCAAGCTATTAAATCCAACAGAACTCATCAATCCTCGATGCAAGGTAAATTTACTATTCTCTTATATTTGGTGAATTTAAATCTATATTGTTGGACACGATTGAATGTATTGTAATAGATAGTTATCTTTCTTCGTTTAATTTATGGTCTTGTTTGAGGATGGACTTTATGAGTGCTGATCCTTTCATTGGGATTTATTAAGCCAATCCCAGCAAGTTTGTGATAATGTTTTTAGAGATTTGAGCTGAAAAAGAGCTACATGAATCGTGGTTTAAAAAGGCGCGCCTGATGGGTGAGGCGCATGAGGTGATTAGGAAATCGCCTCAGGGCATTGAGGCGCTGCCTCATGCACATATGGGTCAAAATTGGGGTTTGTACTGGGTAGTTTGTAAAAACAACCAAAGGGATGAATAGATTATAAATAGTTTACTTGATAAAAAGGCTAATATACAAAAGAGATGAGCCAGGTGCTGCTTTTGGTTGTACATGGAGCAACTCGTCACGTATGTGAAGTTTTCATTTCACGCCTTGGATTTCGGGGCCTAAACGCCTTGGAGCGCTAGCGCTTTTTTAAACCAAGACTTGAACAATTTACCAGAATTGGATTTTAATACATTAGGTTAGATGCATTCTTTCTTGGACTAGTTGAGCTTTGAGGCTTGAGCGGTGTTGTAAAAATCGCTAGGCTTTAGTCGGGCGGTGGGGTACCGACTAGCAATTAATCGGATTGGAATTTTTATATGTTTCTAGAATTATTTACCAAAAATTTAGCTATAAATAAGCTTTATATATGTTTTAGTATTTAAAAAGTATGTATGTACTTACAACCTAAAAACCTATATGTACAACATCTTGATGCACACACATGTAAAAGTCTTGGTCAATTTTGTTAAAACTATAATTTTGAGGATGGAACTTGTAATTTTATTAAAGAATAAATGATAAATGAAAAAAAGATTTTAGTCTTGGTCAGTTTTGTTAAAACTATAATTTTTAGGATGAAACTTGTAATTTAATTAAAGAACAAGTGATAAATGAAAAAAAAAATAGTTGGAACTGTTTGCACCGACTAGCGATTAGTGGACCGATTACATAAAAATTCCAAGGTGATTCTCCGATTAATCGCCGATTTTTGCGACACTGGCATTGAGTTTAAGTAGTGTTTGGCATGCTAGAATCAGAAAATGAATGCAATGGTCCATTCCATTGCAATGAGCTTTGAGTGAATAAAGTTATGGTGTTCTCTCTTTATTTGTACATTTTTCCCGTTCCTGTGTGTAACTTCATTTTGTTCTGCTAATAGGTCTGTGCAACCAGCCCTCGAATCCGTGATACAGACCACTTGTTTCTTGAACTCCCTTTGTTGGAAGGTAAACTGCGTGATTACATCAGCACAATGTCAGTGGCTGGCTCATGGAGTCAAAATGCCATTTATGCAACAAATGCATGGCTTAAAGAAGGATTGAGGCAACGTTGTATTACTAGAGATTTGAAGTGGGGCGTTCCTGTCCCTCTTGAGAAGTACAAGGAGAAGGTAGGGAGCTCGTATATTTAGTTACAATTTCATTCTTAGCTGTTAATTTGTGTTTTAGCTTATTTATATGATGGGTTTTCAACCACAAATTATCTAGGTTTTCTATGTATGGTTTGATGCGCCTATTGGATATGTCTCAATTACTAATTGCTACACACAAGAGTGGGAAAAGTGGTGGAAAAATCCTGAAAATGTGGAGCTATATCAATTTATGGGAAAGGATAATGTCCCATTTCACACTGTAAGTTTATTCTGTTTATGGTGCAATTTCTTCACTATTAATATTTTATGGCTGTCTCTGCAAAAAGCAGGAATTTTAAGAAAAATAAAAATAAACATTTCTAGGTTATGTTTCCTTCCACACTTATTGGGACTGGGGAGAACTGGACTATGATGAAGACTATTAGTGTTACAGAGTACTTAAATTATGAAGCAGGTTTGTACGATGCTAACCCAAGAATTATATTTTTTTGCTTTAGAATTGTCAGTCAGATCTGTTTGTTTTGATATTTGTAGGCAAGTTTTCAAAGAGTAAGGGTATAGGAGTGTTTGGAAATGACGCTAAGGATACAAACATTCCTGTAGAAGTATGGAGATATTATTTGTTGACCAATAGACCAGAGGTAGGACATTTGTATCATATTTGATTGATTACACCTTCCTTGTTCTCTGGAATTCCCAAGTATTTTCTGATTCCTCTTTCCTTCTTATTTCAACGTGTTTTTTGGTCCAGGTATCCGACACATTATTTACATGGGCAGATTTGCAAGCAAAGCTAAACAGCGAATTGCTAAATAATTTAGGCAATTTCATCAACCGTGTATTGAGCTTTGTTGCTAAAGATCCAGGTTAGTGGTTGGTACCATTAGAATCTGAATTAAGATACCATCATTTCTATTATTTACTGGTTTATTTTCTCCTTTATGATTGCATATAAATAATATTAATAATCAATTGACTGAGTCGGGATCTGGCAAGGGCTCAGGATACAATTCCATAGTTCCTGATGCTCCAGGTGCAGTGTCACATCCTTTAACAAAAGCATTGGCTGAGAAAGTTGGTAATTATGTTGACCAATATGTGGAGGCCATGGAGAAGGCAAGTGATTATACTTGGTACATCAATATTCTTGCACACTTTTTTTCATCTGTAAAGTTGATTGAAAATTGTTGTAGGTCAAGCTAAAGCAAGGATTGAAAATTGCAATGAGTATATCCGGCGAGGGAAATGCATATCTACAAGTAAGTCAACAAACAGAAGTTAAAATAAGAACAACTTAAAATTCTTGCATCGTCAACTAATCCTATTACTTCTTCATGCAGGAAAGCCAATTCTGGAAGCTTTACAAGGAAGACCAACCTTCCTGTTCCATAGTCATGAAAACTTCGGTGGGACTAGTTTATCTTCTTGCATGCCTTTTAGAACCTTTTATGCCATCATTTTCCATTGAGGCAAGTAATTTCACAATTTTGTTTCTATGTGTTTGAAAGAAAGCTGTTATGTTTCTGTGAAAAGATAATTTTTGTAAACATTTTTATCATCTTATTGTTACAGGTACTCAAGCAGCTTAATCTGCCCCTTCAACTATCCCTTTCCGATGAAAAGGGGGATATTGTAAAGGCTAAAACTCCTTGGGATTTCATACCTGCTGGTCACAAAATTGGGACCCCTGTGCCATTGTTTAAGGAATTGGTAAATTTGTTGTCTCTTTTCTTTTTGTATATGACAGAGAGATGGAAATTACTTGAACATCTCTTATTTATGTTTTTTTTTGTGTTATGTGCAGAAAGATGAAGAAGTGGAATTCTTTAGGAATAAGTTTGCTGGAAGTCAAGCTGACCGTGCTGACCGGGCTGTGAAGGAAGAAGCTGAAGCAAAGAAAATTACTGAAAAACTGAAGAACACAAAAATTTCAGGTGATTGTTATTTTTTCAATTTAATCAATTTAGTGAACTAAAAGTTGTCATATGATTTGGTGGTTCACTTATTGTTTATGCCAAATCATTAATAGATAAAATTTATCTTTTTTTTTAAAACTTGACGTATGTATTAACTGAATTTGCAGATAAAAGTGGAAAGAAAGAACGACCAGCTAAATCTGCAGGTGAACCCAAAACTAAAGCTGCTGCTGTTGAACAGGAAGTAACAATCAGTAGACTTGATATCCGTGTTGGGGTTATTAAGGAAGTTCAGAAACATCCTGATGCTGATTCTTTGTATGTGGAAAAAATTGACGTTGGTGAAGAACAACCTAGGACTGTTGTTAGTGGGCTTGTCAAATTTATTCCTCTTGAAGAGATGCAGGTTCTTTTTACAACACATCTTACACTTGCGTATTAATGTCAACAGTATATGAACACACATATACATAACTATAATATAGAAAGTGATACACACATGTTGACTCACGGCTGAAGTGAGCGCCTAGGCACGCGTCTTGTGTCTTTGAGTTTTGACCACAGAACACAACTATAATCTAGAAAGTGACACGCACGTTGTTGCTTTTGAGTTTTGACCACAAAATACATAACAATAAAGTAGAAAGTGACGCACGTCGGTTCATGGTTCACAATTCTTTTTTTTTTTTTTGCAGAACCGAAAGGTGTGTGTTCTGTGCAACCTAAAGCCTGCAACCATGAGAGGAATTAAATCGCAAGCTATGGTTCTTTGTGCTTCCACTAGTGATTACACCAAGGTAAGCAACTAACTCATAATTATACATGAAGTCTTTCTTTCCATAGCCAATGGTTAACCATTTGCGTGAGCCGTCATAATTTCAGGTTGAATTGGTGGAGCCACCCGAGTCTGCTGCCATTGGAGAAAGGGTTACCTTTCCTGGGTTTGATGGCGAGCCTGATGATGTTCTCAACCCTAAGAAGAAGGTTTGGGAGACACTGCAAGTGGATCTACATTCAGACAAGGATCTTGTAGCCTGCTATAAAGATCTACCATTTACAACTTCTGTGGGTGTTTG
This sequence comes from Smallanthus sonchifolius, assembly GCA_023525975.1. NCBI lineage: Eukaryota > Viridiplantae > Streptophyta > Magnoliopsida > Asterales > Asteraceae > Smallanthus > Smallanthus sonchifolius. Next base: position 27,058,389 of record CM042029.1, on the reverse strand, counting down.
CAAGGTTTCATCGATATCTGATGGATCAATTCGATGAGCACTTGCAGGACTATGTTTTGCGGTTTTTGACAGTTTTTATTTTATCGAACATTGTGCTTGTTTTATGTAACTTTTACGACTACGCATCATTTTAACAAAACGAGTCCTATTATTCACCAAAATATGTCTTTAAGATTTTTTGCTTATATAAATGTAGTTTTAAAACTTATTGATGTTGGATTTAGAGCTTAATTTGAATATGAATCACTCCATATCTTTGCCGAGTCAACTCTTTATGTTTTCATAACCGAACTCTACTCTCAGAATATTCACATCCATACCAACATTTCACTGACATAACCATGTATGTAAATTCAATTCATGCAAGATCTATTTCACTCGTAATTAGACTTGCAAATCACATTAGCAACACATATTATCACATGTTTCACAATACACAAGCCGCATATACTTTCAGAAGGTATGTACACTCACCTAGATTTTACAACACCGATTGATATCGTCCCTTTGGTTATTCTCTAGCTATGGACACGTTCCCCGATCATATAAGCCGGGGAGTTAACCAACACTTACCCTGGGTTTCTAACCATACCCCTTGGGTATCCAACTCATACCCCTTCGGGTCCCGACCCAAATCTCTAGGGTCCGACGGTCCATGACCCCAACCCTAGGGTCCCAACCCGTAACCCTTAACCTATCAAGGTCAAGGAACCTTACCTCGTAATGTCGATCTCTCCAGCTCCTTTGACAGTCTCTCGCTATCGCCGACAATCACCACTCAAAAAAAACTTTGGAAGCGGTTCCAACACTCAAAAGAGCGTTTAGAACACTAGGAAAATCCTCTCAAAGGAGATATTTCCTTTCCAAAACTTGATTCTCAAGAGCTAACCCCTACCTCTATTTATAGAAGTTGTCCAATGTGCCAATAAGTGCCTATTGTGTACCACTCTGGCCAATACGGCCATATTGTGCATTGTCCAAATACGGACATACCGTGTTCCACTCTACACAATAACACCATATTGTGTGCTTTGGGCCAAAACTTAAAGTTTAGTCTGATTAGACAGACTCCATATTACTCAAAAAGTTCTCCATACTCAACACCCTTTCTTTTTTATTAAAACTGGAATCAGAATGTTACATAAACCACACAGATCGGAATTCCACCACAACATAAAACAAGGGTCGTTCATGGCTAAGTGATTTACAGATCTCCGAAAAGACATGATGTCACACCCACGCCAGCGGTGGAAACACGGGAGTGCAGCGAAATTGGATAAGAGAACACAAGGCAATAAAGGCATTTAATATTAAAATTTCATAATATTAAAAACCCAATTACATAATTTTCAATTTAAACCAAACAAATGACATGTTCAAAAGACAAAGCAACTTAAAATAAAATTCTTCAATTGATATCTAGGTAAATCCTATGTGATCTTGCATTGACCTATCACGAACTTAATCACCTCAAAACACGTACGAAAAACAAGTGTCAACTAAAATAGTTGGTGAGAATTCACATGTTTAATAAAAGCATATGTTTGGCAAAGATAACAATTCATAATTCAAGATCATCATATGGTACATAAAATAAAATAAACATATGATTAGCAAATCCAACCTAAAATGATTAATAACGAATAAGTGGTACAACTCGTAAGTTGCACTAATAACGAATAAGATGTCTAACCAAAAGTTGTCCATAAAGTATGTGCGGTTTCCATCCTATGGCCCATATCTGTACGACCGTTGGCTTGAAAACTTCAAGTTAAGGATTTGCAAGTTTAACGTTTATCATGTTGTGTTCATTTATTCACATACATATAAGATTCATTTGTTTTAGAATTGTTTGAAAACAACGTGTTTTAATGCGTGCCAACACGTACATGTTTCCCCCAAAACGATTTGAATAAATTGGGGCTATGAAGTCTCACCTTGAAAGCTAGGCGAGATAAGAGACTTGAACAAATAGATGAGGTGAATCACGGATCAGACCCTAAACAAATGAATAAACTAGTTTTAGGGTAGGTTTGATGGTTACGAGTGTTAGATAGGTGATTCGGGTCATAAGGTTAAGAATTAATTGTAAAAATAGAGTTTTAGTTGATTTTCAAATTTGGACAACAAAGTAGCTGAACAGAAACGTGCAAGTTAAAAATATCGAACGATGTCCAAAAATTATGAAATTTTGTAGGTGACTACTTTAAATCATTCCGAAGAAGTTTCGTTTAGAAAGTTTTATATTTGAGACTCGGATCATAGCCAAAACAGTTAAACAAGACAAAAGGTACTGAAAAAGGTTTCTGTCCCGTTTTAGCTACTACGGAGTCATACGTTTGAATTAGAAAACGTACTTTACATGGTTAGAAATCTATCTCGACGAGCTACGTCGTGGAGTTGGGTTTGCTCAGTCTCGTTTATTTATGATCAATTTATGCTTAGTTAAAGTCAACACCATTTATGTCCAAAGTCAACGGTTGCACTTAAGTGGACCGTTTAGGGTTTTAAGGTTACCGAACGCGTAAACAAAAATTAGACGAACGTTATTATATTATTATATTACATAATATAATCATATTAGATTAGCCAAAACGTTCCGTGTCACCGATCTAGCCATGATATTCACAGAAGCGTTTTGAAGAATCACAGGATGCAATCGGCATAGCCGACACGAGCAAGCAGATTCTATTTTAAATTAGTGTGTGGGTTCATATATATGATAATAAATATCAATTAACATGTTTTAAGTTAACAAGAATAAACTAAAGCATCGGCAGAGCCACTTTTACAATAGTTGTCTTGAGGATTCACAGAATGCGACGACATAGCCACCATTGCAAACGTGATTCTTTGTTTGATTGATGGTTATGTTAGCTTGATTTCTTGGTTTAGTTAATATTATTAGAGGGTTTTTAGGGCTGAGGTTTCACATGATCAAATGATCATTAATATAAAATAGAAAAACATTGAGGGGATGAAGAAAAAATGAATTAAAAGACGGTATTGAACTTCGGAGGGTTACTTACTTGTTTGATATTCAACTCTTGGAATCCTCTAGGGATTTTCGAAATCTTCACAAGGGAGGACAGGGATTTCACAAATTATAAGGGTTTGGGAGTGTTTGAGGGAAAATTAGCAATGAAAACAAGATCTTAAGCCTCCTATTTATACTAATGGTTGAAGGGGTGTAAATATGGAAAGTCTTAGGAAAACAATTTAGGGTTTTAGGGGCCCAAAACCTGCGAAATTCAGCTGAAAGGGCTGGGTTTTTTTTTTGTGGTTTCTTGCTTGGGTTAGGTCCAAGAGGAAGTGGGTTGGGTCCTAGCTGGGCCCGGTTGAGTGCGCGCATTCGAAAATTGCGATTTTAAGTATTTCTAAGTGAAATTGGCAAATGTTTTCAACATGAAAGTTTATTGCCATAACAAAATGAGTATGTTTAGCTAAAAAAAATTTAAGTTAAAGTTACGTTATTCGCGTACGGTAGTTGACGGTCGGTGTGCGGGAAAACAAATTTTTTGATCGTTTTTCGAAATTCAGGATTTATTTAAGGAAAGTTTTGCAAACAAACTTTGTTTTAAATAAAGAAATGAATATGTTAAACATTTAAAACATAAATTAATGTCATGTTAGACGAATTTGTCGGTTGCGGACGGTACGCAGCTAACGGCGGTTTAAAAGGCGAACGATCGCACGAAAGTACTAACTAATACTTTTAAGAATCAAATCACTTTGAATGAGTTATAAAAACATGTTTGAGATGTATGGGGGGGTGGTTCATGTGTATTTAATGTGTCATAATAATTAAGTTTACGGGTGATCCACGAATCGATCTTAGATAAGTATAAGTCTTTGTAAACAATGTATGAATAGGATTTCAAGTAAACTAAAAAGTCGTGTGGATTCTCATTCATAAGTCTAGAACCAATACAAGTAGTAAAAATCAGAAATGTCACACATGACTGGTAGGGGAACGGAGGGGGTGGGTTGGGGTATTTTGGTTATATATTATTTGCAAGTCGACATTTTTGTTTATATATTACTTTGGTTATAGAAGGGTATATATTAAATTTAACAAAAAATTTAGCAGAAGTTAGCCTTAGACCCATAAACTCTAAACTTGTAACTTTTTAAAGTTAATACCCAATCATGTTACTTTGCACAAACCACATGGACCATTTGTGTACTTAACTCTTTTTTATATGTTCATGTATATATTTTTATAAAATTAATAAATATAGTTATAGAATGAACTTGCTTAAAAAAATGAATTTGTTCAAAATATAATTAAAGAAAAAGAAAAAATTACCCAACCTAAGGACTAACTGACCAAAAACAAGCTAAGCACGGCTCCGTCATGGACCTACCACCCAAGAGTCATGGACGTGTTACGAATGGTCTAGACTATATAAGTTGGTGGTTGTAAATGGGACGATGCGTGGCCGGTTGTGGTCTTCAAGAAATAACAATGAAAAGAAAAAAAAATGTATTTTTTATTATTGAAATAAATTTTATGCAACACTAGTGTTTTGAAAACTTAGAAAATACATCGCACCCGAATATTATAGTTAGTTACATTTGAAACCCATAAATAAACAAAAACTATTCTACAAAATATTTGTGTTCGATCTCATTCGAGACATTAATAATGCTAAGTGAGAATTACACATTAATAACCCAAGTATTACACCCAAGACCCGAACAACAAATCCTAAAAATTTGCCTTATTTTGCCCATATGCCATCATTTTTGCCCCTTAGTGAATTCAAACATGCACATTAGCTCATTTACATACACAGATCAATATACATAGATTTAACACATTGCATGTAATAAATTGAGTTCAAGCAATCCCACCATACCTGTACCCTTCCCTTGCAATATACTCATTCTTGCAATTCAACATTGGGTCACATACCCTTTGTGACCCACCTTACGCATTGTGATTCGTTCGCGTGTTTACCTTCATGTGATGAAACACAATTCACTCAATAATCAAAAGCCTTCTTGTGTATCAAATATTTCTTTTTCGATCACATATTCTTTGTAAATCCCGTCTCAAAATGACAACAAAACACACAACTCCACACAAGAAAATCAATAAACACACTCAATTCATATAATCAAATCTTGACCCGTATCTATTTTGATCCTGCTTGGTGACTTGTCATTTTTTGACTAATATCCATAAACTGCCATACAAAAGCCAATCCAGAACCACAAACTGAGACGATACATCCGTTGACACGTCATTACCATTGAGATTGTTTTGCTTCCGAACCAATACAGTGCGGACCACAAAGCCAAAATGTGAATAGTTAATAGAAACAAAACAATGTCAATGGTAATGACTTGTCAACGAATGTATTGTCTCAGTTTATTGTTCTGAATTGGCTTTTGTATGGTAATTTATGGTTATTGGTCAAAAATGACAAGTTAATAGGGAGGATCTAAATGTAAATAGTAAATGAAATTCGGCTGTTGTTTCAAGAAAAGTCATGAACTTGCATCATCTTGTGGAAGAATTTGCAGATTAATCACTTCAATCTATGCCTTGTAATCAAGATTTTTAACAAAATGAAAAGATCATTTCTAACCTGGTTTTCATGTTTGTTTGTTTCGTTTACAGATACGACTGCATAAAAGACTATCATTCTCTTGCACTCACATATATATAGGGGCACCTATGAACTTGAAAATCAAACACAACACGGTCAGTTGTCAATTTGGGTGAAGAGCTATAAAATGCATGTCAACATCAAGATAAAAAATGGGATGCATCATGCACATGCCAAAAAAGAATGACTAGATGTTATAACAAGATATAAATTTTATCTTAATCCAGTTTACATCCTATGGACAAGAAAAGCAAAAACACTGCACGACCAGGAGTAAAATCCGAGCAAGATAATAATAGTAGACCCTAATTTGATTACTATTATTGTTGGGTAAAATTGTAAGAACATATTGGAAAGCTAGATACTTAAAGCAAGACTACACCACTTGGACAAATTCCGGAGATGAATACAAAAAGGAAATCCAAAAACTCAAAAATCAAAATGGGTCTGTGATCATTAATATGTTGATGTAAGATTTTTTTTCACTACAAGTATCATTGCTAATGTTGAAACATCAAGTTCAAAACCTCTTTCCGTCGTCTTTACAATATTTAGAAGACCATTCATTTGTTGATTATTAAGAAATCCTTGGATTAGAAGGTTGTACATTATGGAATTACTTTCGCAGCCTAATAATTCAATCTTATCATACAAATGAAAGATCTACTTTGTTCAGCCTTCAACCGAAGACATTTCTTTTCTGAAAAGTTGTTTATTCCATGCGTTGCATTTAAACCAAAACATCACAGTTTAAAACAACTCATTCTGACCCAAACCAAAACATCATTGTTTAAAACAACAGTTTTGAGCCGAACACGTTCTAACCTGAACCCGCTCTATCCTGAACCATAATATCATTTTTTTTAAAACAACCCGTTTTGACCCGAACCCACCCAAACCCACCCAATTTTCTAGGCCTATTTGCATGCACGTGAAGAACTAGTGTTGAAAGTAACATTTCTCTCTAGGTTTCGAACACGTACGTACTTAATCGTGAGTTCTAACTCTTGGACTCTTCTTAGCTTGAGGAAATACTCAAAAACTTAGAGATGACTTGTGGTACTCCAAGCCTTAAGGTTAACATCGAAAAACTTACAAGAATGGTGTGTCCTCTTGGCTTCACGATTTTAGACTGGAGCCATAACCGTGAGTTTTTGGTGGGGGGAGGAATTAAGAGTGTTTAGATGCGAATTTGAAAATGCGGTCTAATTTAAATGATCATTCTTTGTGTTTTAATCCTTTTGAATGCTATTACAATTGTACATGTTTATTAACTAATCTACATTTTGAAAAGAAATTGTCACATATGAACAATGATACCATTTTATTGGTTTCTTGGGCGGCATGATTCCATCATTTGGTTTCCTTTATGGCTGAATTTTTTTTTTCATTCTCATATTTTATTTTTGTCTATATTGCTTTTCCTCTCAAACACAAACAAAAACAAAGATTCATTGGTGGTGGATTTGGTTACTACCCCCCTTTAACTCACCCCCCTCCCTTTTGCTCACCTGGGTTTGATCCTTGGGAGTGACGAGTTTTTTCCCTTTTTTATTATTCTTTTATCCAGTTTTTTTCCTTTCCTACGTTTTCATTTAGTACACAATACGTCATTTCTTTTGTTTCCTTTCGTACGTGTTAACGTTTTGATTTACTATACAATACGTTCCCGCCGCGTAGCACGTGTTTTAATATATAGTTTTTTACAATTTGGGATGCAATGCTGCAAATTTACAAAAATAATGCAGGTTTGCTCCTTCACATTGCTATCTTTTTCGTAGATCAAATAAACATAATAGTTAACCCATCACACACAAAAAAAAAACTTATTATTATTATTAACACCTCATAATACTTTATTAACTTCGACCCAAGTTTAGGTTTGAGGCTCCTTGGAACTTGACCCATAAAATTATTGTTTTGCAAAAATCTAAAATAGCAAATTATATATCAAGATTGTTTAAATTAAATAAAGAAAATGTAAAAAGAAAACCTATTTTCACAAAGATTCAAGTACATAAACTATGAATCTGTTCCAGGAGATAATTGACAAAGGCTTGAAGCCTAGTTTGGAGATTTACATGACCGTGATGAAAGGTTGGTTTCATGTGGGCAATTCTAAAAAACGCACTTGAAACATTTGCTAAGATCCTGTCGCTAAATATGGTTCCAAATGAGGCCACCTACATCACACTCTTGGCTGGCTTATGTGACAACGGTGAATTTGATAGAGCAATGTGTTATTTTAAGTCCTTGTATCACAAGAAAGTGAATGTAGACATCTCTTTTTACAACATCTTATACAGGGAAGTGTAAAAGAATTCACATTGCAAAGGCACTTTAAGGTGAGCTCACCGTTTTGGGAATGCAACCTAACACGAAGAGTCATAATGCAATGATCGGGACATTATGCGAAGGAGGGTTAGTTAGCGAAGCTGTTGAGTGGTTTAATAAGATAGAAGTCTTAGTCTGCAAGGAAATTATGTTACAACCTTTTGGTCCAAGGGTTGACAAAGAAGCAACAAATGAATTGCCTAGACAACATAGTAAAGAAGATGGGAGAGAAAGTTTGAGCTTGATCCTTCAAGTTCATAAATGGTGCTTTTAGTGAAAAAGAATCTATTATTTGTTAGGGTGTTATACCAAATTGCACCGATGACAATTAAGCCTACCCATTTCTCCCGGGGTATAACACCCTAGCAAATGGTAGATTCTTTTTCACTAAAACCATCATTTCTGAACTTAAACGATCAAGCTCAAACCTTTTCTCTCCCATCTTCTTGGCTATGTTGTCTAGGCCATCCATCTGTTGTTTTTTTACCAACCCTTGGACAAGAAGGCTGTAAGTAACAAAATTCTCCTTGCAACCCTAGACTTTCATCTGATTAAACCACTCCACGGCTTCTCTAACTAGCCCTCCCTCACAGAATGGCCCGATGATCGCATTATGACTACTCGTGTTAGGCTGCATTCCCAAAACGGTGAGCTTACCATAAAGCGCCCTTGCAATGTGAGCTTGTTTACAATTCTCTGCACCCTGTATAAGGGTGTTGTAAAAAAAGAAATCTACATTCACCTTCTTGTGATCTAAGGACCTAAGAGCTTCACATTGGTATCTCTATCCACATCCCTATAATTACACTAAAATCACTATATTTTCTCTTCTTTTCAATTAAATAATATTATTTTATACCTTTATCATTACATTTTCTCTCTCCTTCACTCACAACCATTTCAAAAAAATATTAAAAAAATTTATGCTGGTGAACAGTTTTTCCCCCAAATATACAGAAAATTTATACTTTTTCTCTCTCCTCAACTCACAACCACTTTATACCACCACAAAAAATATAGGGAACTCACTCACATAAATATAGGGAAGCTGATGTGAATGCTCTAAAAACACATTGCTCTCTCAAATTACCGTTGTCACATAAGCCAACCAAGAGCGGATCAGAGCGCAGAATCGCGCGCTTCTTGTACACTTGTGTGCCTTGTGTAACCTAAAGCACAGGACCCTACGCCTTATGTCGCCTCGCGCATGCTTTTTTAAACCTAGGTATTTATAACATATATAATTTTTATATTTATTTTTTAATTCCGCCTCGGGCTTACGCCTCAGTTCGCCTCAAGGTTTACGCCTTGTGAGGCGAAGGGAAAACGTCTCGAGGCGCGATTCCATTCTTTTAAACTTTGCTATTAGCCTAATATAGCATCGATAATGGGGTGTCAACGGTCAGGTTTTAACAGTTTTTAGGTCAAATTGTAAGCCAAGTCATTAATAACAATTTTTTTTATCATTGGAACCGAAACCGAATAGTTACTACCGGTTTGGGTTCACGGTTTGAACGGAAGGTAAGATCTCAAGAACACAAATTACACGTCAAAAATTAGGTCAATCATGAGAAGGGGAAAGGTACCTGTTGTGATGAGCCAAATCAGTAACTATTCCCAACTATTTTGCAGCCATAAGTCGTCAAATGTAAAGACAATTCACATGTTATAAACTAAATCAGTAACTATTTTAACTATAGAACTATCATTAAACAAAAAGAACACATATATTATGCATTTAAACTCGATAATAGGGTTTCGAACTAAATCTAGGGAAAAAAATCCCAGCCCCTGCGTTTTTCTTCAAGATTCGCCACTGCATGAGCAGCCGATTAACACTCATGGAGATGCGTCGTCTAGGGTTAGAATTAAGATGAAGATGACATTAAGAAACAGACTAGAGAAGCGGCGATTTGAAAAAATATTAGGGTTAACTAGCTGAATATCAATTCATGAATCAACATTTCATGGGCTGTCAATTTGGGCTCCCAATTCAATTAATTAAATTAAAACAATACAACCCAGTTTTATACTAATAAATAAACATTTCACATCTTTTCGGGTATTTAAAACAAAATAAATTTATATATATTCTGCTTAAATTTCAATAGTTAACCCCTGTTTATAAAATGCTTTTGAAAATGGCTACCTGCCTTTGGTCCCTGGTAAAACCATTTTATTTATAGTCTAGTTCAATTAGTACAGAACAAATTAACAAATGTGAGAATGTAATTTGTTCAAATACATCAAATTAGCCAATTCTAATTTAACCCTACCATGGTTTTTAATTAAAAATAATGAAAGATTAACGTTTGGAAATTCCATTAAATAATTATATTGTAATGGATTTAAGAATGTGAACAGAATGCGGAACTTCGGGAATACCCTATGACGCTCAAGTCAGTGATTTATCCAATATAAGTGTAAACGTAAGTAAGTAGACAATACATAAGCATATGGATATATATAAGTTATAAGGAGTAAGGAGTATGAAAGAGGTTAATTAAGATAACTTGACAATGAGAAGTTACTTCCTCAACAAGAAGGTGCCTCAGCTTCTTGACAATGAAGGGAGAAATGAGAACTTGGTTCTAAAGGGGGAGAAACAAATAAGATGTCTAGAGTTATTTTTAGGAAAATGGAGTAGATTGAAGTGGGTGATGCTTTTATTTATAGAAGAGGAATCATAAAACCCTAAGGGCCCGTTGGTTCACAGAATCGGACGGAAATGGAATTAATTCCAACGAAAAATGTGTTTGGTTGGTCCGTGAAAGAAATTGAAATTGGAAAGTTTTCCTACAATAAAAGGAATTCACATTCCTTCACCTTATTGATAGAATTCAAAACATTCCAATGGAATGTTTGAAGATTACCAAAAAACACCTTCTCTTTCTTTCTACCATTCACCGCTCCTACCTTTCATCGATTCCAATTTCTAGTTCATAATATCTAATTAATAATTATCCATCATCGAATCCAATTTCTAGTTCATAATTAGTAATTATCCATCATCAATCGGTACTACAAAATCCATGGTTACCCAATGGGGAACCAAACCTGTAAATAGACCACATAACCCAATTATCCATCATCGAACAGCACTTCAAACTCCATGGTTACCAGCAGCAGGGGAATCGAAGCTATAAATCAACCTTGTGAACAATGATTACATCCCCATGACCTAATAATTTCATAGCAGCAGGGGAAGCGTGTGACACCCGACATTTCAGGTCAATATCCGTACATACTATAAACAAGTTTACATTTTAATTGTTTTTGTGATTTATTTAATTTCACAAACAAGGACATTAAGGTCTAACAAAAACCGTACATTGTCTCATTTCATATTTTGGTAATTCTAGGAGTTACCGGTTCACGTGTCAGATAACCCGACTAAATACGAACACTAGTGGTTAAATTAAATAACCAGAAATATATATATATATATATATATATATTACACAAAATTTACGTTGAACTATAATTTATTTTTAAGACTAAATCATATAATATACGACTTTTCGAAGACGTTACTATGTAGCGCCACCTTTAGGTACTCATACCTACAAATAATCACCTCAACGAATTATACAATCCAAGATTTCAATAGTTTTCATCAACGAGCTATAAACTTGTTAAATTTATGATACCGTGGAAAACCTAAACCAAATTAAATTACCCTTTAAAACTCTAGTTGATATTAATACACTTAACGAATTGAATAATTTACACTTAAATCTAATTATTTGATTAATTAACCCAATCTCCCTAATCCCTTGACTTTCTCGGCCGAAGCCAGAGAAGACCCCCCATTCACACTACTGTTTTCCTATCATTCAAATCCTTTATCTTTAGACCCATACCTCATGCCTTGGAGAATTGGATATAAACCATACCCTCTCAATCAAAAATCTCACGAACCCTTTTATCTCTCTCATTTTCTTACGGCAATCCTCCTCATTTCTCTTCAAGTTGAATTCAAGTTTTAAGACAAAATCCACCATATTTCGGTGTTATAAGAAGAGTTCCAAGTGTTTTTCTCAAGAATCAAGCTAAGGAGCTCAAGATCATTCTCTGTTTCTCTCAAAATCGTCATCTCTGTCTATAGGTAAAAACTCGATACCATCCATATTATTTTCTTTAAAACCGTAGCTAAACATACAGTTTACTCGAACGTAAGAAAAATAACCAGAAAAGTGTGTCGAATTCAAGTTTGAAACATAAAAATATGCAGGACTGATTCTGTCAATCAGAATTTCAGTAATCGAAACTATAGTTTCGATACCTGTTTACTCAATCGAAACTAGGAGTTTCGATACCTATTACTCAATCGAAACTAGGAGTTTCGATACCTATTACTCAATCGAAACTAGGTAGTTTCGATACCAGTTTTCTCAATCGAAACTAGGAAGTTTCGATACCTATTGCCCAATCGAAACTAGGAAGTTTCGATACCCAGTTTGCTCAATCGAAACTAGGAAGTTTCGACATCTGTTCTGTTCAATCGAAACTAAGTAGTTTCGATACCTGTTTCAGGCCCATTGGGCAGTAACTTAGAACTATTTTATAACGAAACAAGTGTTGAAAAACTAAAAAGATATTTAAACAAAAGCAATCAGATTTGCTAAGTCAGTGAACAATTTGCATATGAGACATTCGGTCATAACACGAATTACCCTTTTGTAATTAGGGTACGAATAGTCAAAGTTTGACTGGAACAATTATCGTTGCTAACATACACAAACTCAAGGTGAGTTTCACGGCCCCTTTTTACTGTTTTCAATATTTGGGGGAAGAACATACTTACAACTATTTTTATGTGATAACAAGAGAATAAGACTCGACTTTTATGTTTACATGAGTTAAACGATTTTAGGCCGCTAAAGTCCCCTGGAACAATTTAGTAACCATTAACTGTAGCCTTGGGTCCTACGAATAGTACTATGGAGAGTGACGTCTCCCGGTCATGGTTAGTCGCGCTAACCACAATCTGGAGGATTTATGGCCGCATAGAACCGGATAACGAAATTAGGGGCGTGTACAATTGTCATGGTTTGGTTACGGCTCATGTAGGAACATATTATTTGTATTCCTAGCTAGTCTACAAATGGGTTAACAATTCTTATTCTGATTATCACATACAACTGGAACTATTTACGAACAATTGAATTTCTCAAAGATCTATTTGATTTAAACCTGTGAACTCACCAACCTAGTGTTGACAATTTTAAGTATGTTTTTCAGGAAATTGAACGTGATCGCAAGGTTAGCAATGTAGATTACATGCATGCACGATGGATACAACTTTTGGGGGATTTCTCTTGTATAACTCATTGTAATAGAGTCATATTTGCGAAATCTTCACTTTTTGTAAACTCAATTTTACATTTTGGAATGTAAAACTTTAAACTTGTTTATGTATCCATTTATCATGTATGTGTTTGCGGTAATCATATGCTTTGGAAACCATGTAATGTTAGGCCTCGCGTTTCCGCCTTGGTGGGGTGTGACAAAGCGAGCCTGTAAATCAACCGTAACTTAAACCGGTAAGCAGGAGAATCGAACCAGAAGACGACGATCAACCGGAAAATCAGCCGTAAGGCGATGAAGACGAAGATAGGCCAGAAAATCGAACCTGTAACCAAAAGGCATGAAGACGATGATCCATGAAAATCGATGTTCCTGCAAGAATCGAACGATGAAGTCGGGCAATGAAAACATAGGCCAGAAAATACAGGATGAAGATGAACGGTGAATGCAACAATCTAGCGTGGCTCTTAGGGCTGTAAACAATCGACTGGATTATTTCTTTTAGGGGGGTTGACTGGGTGGGGGAAGGGGTAATTATGTCTTTTAAGTTTTTTTTACATTTCAATTCCTTTTACAATATTACCAACCAAACGTCTTAATAATTTTGAAAGGAATTCATTCAAATTCCGATTGCAATTCAATTTCCATTTTTTTACAAAACATTCTATGAACCAAACGAGCCCTAATGATTTTGTCTAACGTGGGTTGGATCAGTCCAACAAGCCCACCACTATATTCTGACTGGGCCTATGTATTTGACCCATTATATGACATGTGTCATCATGTTATATGTAGAGGTACGCAAAGCGGGTATTCTTAAGAACCGGTTCCGGTTCCAGAACCGGTTCCAGTTCTTACTGGTTTCGGTTCTTATCGGTTCCGGTTCCAAGTCCGTTTCTTGGTTGAAAAACCAGAACCTACGTACCGGTTCCGAGTATTCAAGAACAGGTTCCGGTAATTCAAGGCGGGTATTTCAAAAACCTATTTTCGGTAACCAACTTTGCTTTTTCTGTTCATGTTTCAAAATTCTTAATTTAAACCAATTTGACCCGGTGCACTGTAAATAAGGTTGTTGTGGCATTGAAGTGTAAATAAGGTTGTTGTGGCATTGAAGTGTATGCAGCTTTTGACCATACATGTTATCTTCGGTAATTACTTTATATTAGTTTTTGAAACTTAGTGAAGTTGATGCAATATATTAAAGATAGTAATATGATTCATAAGGTGATTAGCTTTCTTGTGATTAGTAAATAGTAATTACATATCTATTTTTTTTTTGTAAATTGCTCATGGTCTTGCTTTTTTGTCTCTTAATTTAGTGGATATAGAGATAAAATAGTTAGCTTACAAAATGATACTACAAGTACCGGTTCTAGATAGAACCGGTTATAAATAGAACCGGTTCTTGGTAGAACCGGTTCTTGGTAGAACCGGTTCTTGGTAGAACCGGTTCTGGGTAGAACCGGTTCCGGGTATTTTTAAAACTGGTTTTGACTAGAAATATTGGAACCTACCCCGACCCTACGGATAGGGTCGGTTCCGGTTCGGTTCCAGAAAAACCGGTTTTTAGGAAGAACCAGTTTCGATTCCTTGGGCGGTTCCGGTTTTTTTGTTCACCTCTAGTTATATGCAAAGGTATCCGTTTGAGAATCATTTTTCTTCATTTGTTTGTAAAATCGAATCTCAATATCATGCAAGCTAGAGTTGCAATATTCATCATCAAACTTTGAAAAATACATCACATCCGAAATCAAAGTATTATTAAAATTTGCTAAAAGAACATAGAATTTTAAGGATTTGGAATGCGGATAGAGGCGGGAGTGATAGGCGGATAGTGGTGCAGCGTTGACAATTGTGCGGTGATGGTAAAAACTGAAAAATGTATTTTTTATCATTGAAATGAATTTTATGCAACACCTGTGTTCTGAAAACTTTGAAAATACATCACCTCCGAAATCAAACCCAAACCTTTTCATTTATTAAAACAAGTCGTGTTTACATCAGGTACTAGTTTAGATCCGTGTATACACACAGGTAAAAAATATTAATAAATAAAATTTTTAAATTTTTATGTGTATATTTTACACGTGTAAAAATGTATCATATACTAAGGATAAAAAACAAAACTCAAAATATGCAAAAAAACTAATATATAATTGGGTTTCGAAAATAAATTAAATGCTATTTAATGTAATTTGTTTTACATTTATTATTGGATTGAAAATAAAAGTTAAATAATTAGATTTTTAAAATTTCATAAGTGATAATTTAAAATAGTTGTGTTTTATTAGTATAATTAATATTTTCTTTAAATAAATATTGTTGTTAAAAATAGGAGGTGCATTTAATAAGAGAAAAATACAGGAAAAAATTGATGAGAATGAATGTGGAGGCGACACGTGTCATGAAAAAACCTTTATTTATTATATAGTATAGATATGGTGTCAAACAAAAACCCTTTAATAACATAGACCGACAACCCCTACATATTATAGTTAATTACATTTGAAACCCATAAATAGACACCTTAACAAAAACTACTCTACAAAATATTTGTGTTCGATCTCATCCGAGACTTGAGCAATGATCAGCCGTTCATGGGCGCTTTACCTGAAAGTATATGCCACCCACAACATTAGTAATGCTAAGTGAGAAATACACGTTAGTAACCCAAGTATTACACCAAGACGCAAACAACAATTCCTATAAATTGCGTCAGCGTATTTGCCCACAATTGCGTACAAACGCGTATCATATGCCAGTTACAAGTCATTTTTGCCCCTTAGTGAATTTAAACATGCACATTAACTCATTTACATAGACAAATCAATATACATAGATTTAACACATTACATGTCATAAATTGTTGTACCCTTCCCTTGCAAGACACTCATTCTTGCAATTCAACATTGGGTCATATACCCTTTGTGACCCATGAACAAATGGTTTTTAATCACCAGTAACTTGAAAGTCATGATCCCAATGATTTTTAATCATCATTTGTGATGATTTTAAGTCTTTAGATGTATGAACATTCAACAATTTGTAGGAGTTCAATCCAAACTCAAAATATCTACACATAAGATTTTGGATTACCAATAGAGGTGTAAGGATTTTAAACAGCTTAGATTGTTAGTTAAATCCTTTTGATCAAGATTTTGGTTGAAACTTGTTACTCTTTTTCGATACACACTCACAGATTTTGATATTTTCGGGTTTTTGTGTGTGTAAAGCTTTTACTCGCGATCCCTCAAGTCTTAAAATATGACATTCGATCACCAGCGGTATATAATTACACTTTAAGCTATAGAATACAAAACATTTGACATTTTAGTTCATTTATGTATGAAAGTAAACGAGCCAAGCGAGTCTCGTTTATCTTAATAAGATGAAATGTTGAGCTCGAGCCAGCTTGCTTATTTTTATAAAAAAAAAATGAACTTTATATTTTTATACAGATTGATATGTATAAAAACAAAAATACTACTTTTAACATACACATAATACATAATTGAGCAAATTACAAATTACGTCATTTAAATATTACCTAAATTTCAGTATACGTCATTTAATTAAGGAAATTACAGTGTATGTCCTTTATGTTTAATAAAATTTGCACGTTTCATCATGTCGACTAACAGACGTTAATTTTTTCCGTTAAATATAGTCACGTGTCTTGCATTTGAGCTCGTTTTGGTCTTTTTACCCATAAAAAATAAAATTAAAATCCTTGCATGTGAGCGCGTTTTGATCTTTCCTTAAATATAGTCACGTGCTAACAAAGTTATCTGAATTACACTTCCGCAAGGAGTCAAACTCTACAAATTCAGACCAATTTTCCTTCTGTTAAATGAAAAATTACTAAAATAAATACAGATTGTTGAGTATATTGATCATGAGTTTACCTTGAGTGTTTCGGAAGGATCTTCACCGAAAATCCAGCAGTAGAGAGATCGATTTCATCAGAGGTGCTGAAGATGGTGGGTGGCATCGAAGGTCGTTGGAGGTGTTGAAGATGGTGGATGGCATCTTTACGTTAATTACACAAATAATTCATGTAAAGGTGAAAAGACCAATGTGTATGGTACGTGACCACATTTAACAAAAAAAATTAACGCACGTTAGTCGAAAGGATGAAACGTGCAAGGTTTTTTAAACATAAAGGACATACGCTGTGATTTCCTTAGTAAAAGAACGTATACTGAAATTTGGAGGGTATTTAAAAGACGTAATTTATAATTTGCTTTACATAATTTGTGAACCTATTTATATATTAATTTTTTGAGTAAATTTCGTTTTTGGCGCTGTGATTTAACATGTTTAACCATTTTAGTTCAAAAATGAATCTTTTAATATATTAGCCCATGAGGTTGTATTTTTGTAACCATTTCCGTACATTACACTAACTTTGTTAACTTTTTTTGTTAAGTATAGACTTTTTAGTCATTTTATTTTTAAGTGAAGTAGTTTAACTTTTTCAGTCTAATATAAAAAAATTAGGCTTTTTCATAAAAACTTTTTAAAAACGTTTTTTTTTTTACTTTTTTAAAATCATTTTTTTTAGTTTTTTCGTAAAATGTAAAAAAGGCAAAAAAAACGTTTTTAAAATAGTTAAAAAAACATTTTACGAAAAAACTAAATAACGCTTTTACAAAAAAACTAAAAAAATGTTTTTTTATGATAAAAAATTAGAAATGTTAAAAAAATGTTTTAAAAGTTTAAAAAAAAGACGTTTTTACAGGAAAAATAACTAAAAAAATGATTTTAAGAAGATAAAAAAAAACATTTTTAAAAATGTAGAAAAAAAAGTGTTTATGAAAAAACTTAAAAAAAGTTTTTATTGGAATGAAAAGATTAAAACAGATCACTTATAAATAAAATGACTAAAATGCTTATACTCTTAACTTTACATAGAAGTTAAGAGGGTTATTGTAATTGATTGAAATTGTTACAAAAATATAACGTTATAGGCTGATACATTAAATGTTTTTTTTGATAAATAGGCGAAAACACATGATTATAAACGAAATTTACTCCTTTTTTCCTTTTCTCAAATCACGCTATTTAAACACGACCCGTTTTGACGAGGGTTTACCCTAGGTGAGTTTTGAGACAGAAGGCCGGTTGGAGATGGCGAATCGCGCCATTGCTGTTGTTAGCAAAATCGAAGGTACTTTCACTAGCAGCAACCGTTTCCTTGTACCTTCAAAGAAAGCTTTCTCATCTTTGCACCTCGGTCTAGGGTTCGGTCCACCTGCGTCGAATTCTTGTTCACTTTATGATCATCCTCGATCTATGTTTGAAAACGTTAGGAACTTGAATGAAGCCTTGTACTTGTTCGATGAAATGCTTCAGACACGGCCTCTGCCGTCTGGTTTTCACTTTACTCGGTTGTTAGATTTTATAACCAAAATAAAGCATTTTTCTTGTTCAATTGATTGTTTCAAACAAATGTGGTCAGTAGGTGTTCCTGTTAATAAGCGCATTGCGTGTATCGTCATAAAGTGTTACGCCCGATTGCATCAGACCCGACATGGTTTCACGGTCTTAGGTTGTTGCTTCAAACACGCCGACACGTGGACTTGTAATACGCTCGTAAAAGGATTCATTGTAGAAGATAAGACTCATGAGGCAGAAAGACTGTTCAAGAACTTGATCAGAAACCATCTTTGTGAACCTGATTTGGTGACCTACAATACTATGATTACAGGCTTATGCAAGATTGGTAATAACTTTGCAGCAGCCATTGGTTTGGTTAGGCTGATGGATGGAAGAGGTTGTAAACCGAATGTTGATACGCATAACATCATCATCGACGCTCTCTGCAAGGACCTAATGATAGATGATGCTTTTAAGCTCTTCAAACGAATTATTATTCACAATGTGGTCACGTACAACTCTTTGATCGACGCGCTTTGTAAGTTGGGATGAGGTCTGTTGGATGATAAAACAAATGGAGTATCAAAGGGTCTTTCCTGATATAAAAACCTTTAATGTAATAGTTGATGCCCTTTGCAAACAAGGTAATATAAAAGAAGCAGAGGTTGTTATCGACATCATGTATGAGAGCTTCGATATGCATGTTGATACAGTGACAGTCAATTCACTTATTAACGTTCAGTGTTTGCGAGGTGAAATGGGAAAAGCCTTGGTACATTTTAACGAGTTGGGGTATGTAGGAATAGATCCTAATGCTGATACTTATAACATTATGTTGGACGGGTTTTGCAGGGATTTGAAGATGCGTGAGGTCTTTTTTTCATAATAGATTACTTGCTACATGTGCGGAACCCAAACCCAACATGGTCACGTCCAGCATTCTCGCGATGGCGCAGTTGTTGAGTGCTATCCGAGCCGCACTCAAACAGCAGGAATCAGAAGTCGAGTTTTCAGTGGACCACCCTTATATATTTTTCTTGCAGCCTCAGTCAGCCTTAGGCAACACCTATACCTATCAAGACGCACTTGCTTTTTTCCGTTTTATGGATGCCAATGGCAGCAACCTAAATTCACATATTGAAGTGTACAATGTCCTCATTGATGGTGCAATCAAATGCGGGAAGTTTGATACCGCAAGGCGTCTTTTCCATGACCTATCTGTTAAAGGTTTGCAACCTGATGTCCGCACATATACAATGATGATTAGTAGTTTTTGTCGGAGAGGTCTACTCAAAGATGCAAAAAATTGCTTTTTGAAATGGAAGAGACTACGGATTGCCCTATCCGAGGATATTTGAACAACAACATGATGTCGTTTGATGATGTACTTGAGGAGGAAACCTCCGCGCTGGTAGTGGAGCCAGACAACACTTTTCACAAGTTGTTGGGGATATTCTACAAGAATGTAGGAGTGTTTCCTAAGTGGGACTGGAGACATGAATATTAGACTCAAAAGGTACGTTATTTCTTCTTGCAGGTTCAAGTACTTAAGTTTTATCTTGTATTCTTGTTTCATCTGCCTGGTGGTTAGAGTTTGATGTATTACCTACTACTTAAGTTATATGTTATTTCATTGCATAAGCTTTCTTGTAGAGGACATGACATGGTTGTGGTTCTTGTGTAATATGTATTTATAAAGTAACTAGGTTAAAATCTCGTGTATTACACGTGTTAAATAAATATAATATTATATATTAAGTAATAAAAAATTTATTATTTAAAAACTCGTGTTTTACGTGGGTTGAATAAACCCGTGAAATACAATATAATTTGTTAATACATACAGTCGTCAAAATATGTCAGAAGATTTATTAATGTAAAGATTAGTATTTTATTTAAAAATATATTATTATTATTATAATTATTGGATAGTGGTGTAATTAATAGGAGAGAGAAGCAGAAAAAAATGATGAGAATGAATGTGGAGTCGACACGTGGCATAGAATACTTTTATTTATTATATAGTATAGATCATAGTCACATGGAACGCGGTACGTTCTGGTACGCGGAACGATAACTGGTACGCGATACGTGCATTTCTAAAATTCGGTACGACGGGGGTAGGTTCATTTGGAACGCCAATTCGGTAATTGGTACGGTGTACCATATAGTCCGGTACGGTGTATCATATACAAAACATTTTAAAATAGATTTTTTCATAAAATTTCAATTTAAATTGACACATTTCATAATCATAACAGAAAATTCATAAATTTCAATGTAATGTGTATGCTAAAAGGTAATATTTTTGAGTATTTATAGAGTAAAAATGCAGTGATTTAAAAAAGAGTCGTTCATATTAAACTGTTCAGATACCTAGAAATTAATTTTGTTAAAAAAAAAGGTTGAATGGCTGTTGAAATTCCAGTACGCGTACCAAAGGGATCGGGATCGCGTACCAAAGGAATCGGGATCGCATACCAAAGGTATCGGGATCGTGAATCTGCTGATAAAGGTTCGAATTGTTGTTCAATCGGGATCGCTTGATTTTACCGATCCGGATCGCGTACCATAGGCGATCGGTACGACTTTGTACTCGATTCCGGTACGGGCGATCTGGATCGCGGTACGTGGCTTGTCCAGCGTTTCCTGTGACTATGGTATAGATATGTATTTATCTTTCCAGAAGCGTGCTTATGACCTTTCAGCAACTTGTGTAGTTACTCGTTTTACGATTAGGCTGATGTATGAGAAAACTACACATTCATGAATCGTGAGGGATTGAAAGTCTAAATACTTTTCTATAAACAAATCTATTAGTGAGTTTCATAGCCAAGAAAGGTATTTTACAAAAGTCCCTTCTCTTGGTGCATGCTGGCTTAGATACATAGGTGTTTTTAAACCATTATAAATAAGCCCCGTGTTTAGAGGTGGAAGCTTTAACAATTTAGATACAAATGGGTTGATAAGCAGTGAATCAAAATATAATAAAAACAAATATGAAATTATAAGACTAGACTCAGTAGTTCAAGATATGGCACATATGGTAAAGTAGGTATACTTACCTGACTGTGTTAAATAATAGTATTT
This sequence comes from Smallanthus sonchifolius, assembly GCA_023525975.1. NCBI lineage: Eukaryota > Viridiplantae > Streptophyta > Magnoliopsida > Asterales > Asteraceae > Smallanthus > Smallanthus sonchifolius. The sequence continues at coordinate 27,036,658 of CM042029.1, read as the reverse complement.
TTTTTATATAATATGGGAATGACGGGGAGGTGCTATCCACTATTGGTTGGGTTGCAAACTGAAAGAACTTTATGTGGTATAAGCATTTAGAAGCATCAATTTAGGTTTCTGGTGCAGACTGGACTACAAGAAATTGGAGGTTGATTATGAAGTTTAAAGTCATGATCCTACTCCAAGTAATGGAGACACTAAGGGGGTGTTTATTCAAATAGTAATACTGATGGCCAATTCGGGCCGATCAGTTAGAGTTCATTCCAGTCAAAATGGTAACGGGTCAAATGGTTTTTACTAGTCAAAATGGTAACGGGTCAAAAAGGGCTTTTTACTAGCCAAGTGCTGCCCTTTGTGGCCAAGCAGCTATTAAATTCAGCCATTAAATATGAAATCAATATGAGGATGAGTCACTAGCACGATGACAACCCGCATAGCAACATTTTTAACAAATTTTAATCGGAAAATTAAGCCACGACCCACTAAATGTATGCACATTCAATGTAAACAAGTAAAACTATAAATCATTATCCTTAAAACATATGTTAAAAAAAATATCCTCTGAACAAGTAACTGATGAGACGGCCAATGAACCAACAGTTTTTACTATTTATCTTGTATCTGAGGAAATCGCGTTGCTCGAATTTATTCTTGCTATGCATTGCCCAGTCCAGATGTTGCTGATATTTATAGAACCAGTTGCATCAAGTAGGTAAATCAGAACAAGATAATAGAAGTGGCAAAACAATTAGCTAAGAAATAAATTAATAAAAAAAAGCTATTCTTATTTTGTTCTGTTTTGATAACAGGTCAAAATCAACTAATTGTTCGTAGGTAATGATATTCTTGAAGTTGTACTGTACATCTCATACATATTCCTGATGTCACTCCAGACATATGAAAGGATGATTAGTGGTTTTTTTTCAAAGAGGTCTACTCAAAGATGCAAGAAGATTGCGTTTGAAATGGAAGATTATTTGAGCAAAACATGATGTTGTTTAACTTTGATGATGTACTTGGGGTCTTCGAGAAGGGAAGAGGCGACAATTTGATACGAATAGGCCGCAAGAATGGAGGACTTTAAGCTTTTTCTTGACTTGGATGGATATATACCTCTTAGTTAGTTATTATCTTTTGCATAAGCTTGTCTAGGGATGGTTCTTGTGTGTTAATCATCATATAAACTATCTTAGGGAGTCATAATTGTAATAGCCATTGGTATCTTGGTTAAGTTATGCATAATTAAATTATCGAAATAATCTATCTGGCCTTTTTCCTGACTTTGAGCAACTACGCTTTTTATGATAAGTCAACTGCACATCAGGTGTAATCTTAACATGTTCATGGACCATGAAGGATTGAATTATGTGGAAGTTTCACATTGAGAAAATTAGCATATAATATTGTTCATGAGAGTATTTTTGTTACTCTATCCACTTGTCTGTTACATCCAACCCTGATGCTTGGTTTAGAGGTTGAAAAACGCCAGGTCGACCTTGGGTAATCTATATCTATATCTGTACTATATAATAAATAAATGTTTTTGTATGCCACGTGTCGCCACCATATTCAATCTCATCATTTTTTCCCCGCCTCTCTCTCTTATTAAATGCACTCATATCTTTTAATAAATTACTAATTATACTAATAAAACATATTTATTTTAAATTATCATTTATTATAAAAAACTTTGAAACCTAATTATGTAATTTTTATTTTCAATCAAATAGTAAATGAAAATCAAATTAAATTATATAGTAATTGACGTATTTTCGAAATCCAATTATATATTATTTTTTACATATTTTGAATTTTATTTTCTATCCTTAATATATGTATACTAATATATTTTTACACCTGTAAAATAGATAAATAAATTTGAGAAATTTATGTATTGATATTTTTCACCCCGTGTGTATTACACGGGTCTAAGCTAGTTTTGTTAAATAAATAAAGAGATACATGTTCTAAATACAATCCCGGGTTAGTTGGGTCTTAATTGGGCCTGGGTCGGACCTAAGCTGGGCTTTGTTTCTGACTAGTCTCCTTATTATGCAAAAGTTCTGCCTAGTGGAGAGTTTTTTTTATCAGTTTTCATAACTACTTTGTGAGTCTGGAATTATAATCTAATTTTGTTCTTTGTTTGTGGAGATCAACCCTTCTCGAAATGGGTCTACTATCCTTTGTTTTTCAGTAATCAAAACAGCCGACTCTCTTGATTCTCGCTTCTAAAGTTCTCCTGGGATGCGTGTTCAAAACAATACGTTAGCTTATGCTGCTTTCAAGTTTATGAAAGAGACAGAAGAAGTGTACAACCTTTAACTTCATATATTGAACTAAAAGAAGATAAACTTACTAGTTTGGTGGAAACAAACTAGCGGTCTAACTAGCTATTCGTGAACAAAACAAGAATGAAGAAAACAATCGAGACCCTAGAACTTGCTAGGAACTGAATTTTTTACATATTTTTTCAATCTCATAATATGAATGTATGCATTGAGCTCTCTCCTACTTCTTCAGAAAAGAGATTTGTTTATATTGAATATTTTCCCAATCTTTTCTAACAGAAATTATACCTTCGGTTTTGTTCGAGACAAGTTTTATATGAAGAGAAACCTTGAAAGAGACTTGCGACTTACACAAATCTTTACTTTGAAATACTCTTGTTTAGTATTTATGTGATGCCGATCAAGTCTCACAAATACACGTGCCCAACAACTATTGATAATCATCATGTGCTCCGCATGCCAACAAGTCATAATCTTCGATCTTGATTGAAGTGTCCAAGTGATAAGGATCCTCATTCATATTGATATGTATACCATAAACATAGTTCCAAAGTGTTTATGTAGAATGAAATGTGTCAAACTTGAATTTGGCATTTTTGGATGTGATTACAAATTAGGGCTTGTGTCTTATGTATTGACCTTTAATATATGGACGCATATAAGAAAACATGGTTCTTGAGGCTAAGTTAATCACGACGAATATCGTGGTTAACCAAACATAGTCATGTACAACACAACTATTAAGGGACTTTAAAAGTTTGGCTCCTATGATGTTGCGATTCTTTTTTACAAATATATGGAGGAAAGTGATTGTAAACCAGATAATTTTGCATATAACAAATCATTAGTTGTGTTTGCAAAAATAACATGATGCAAGGGTGTTTAGTTATGTTCAATATAATCATGGCAATCATCACTAGTTTCCCCCGAGGGCATGGTATGGCTTTGTTCTTGGTCTTGTTTAATAGATGTCGAGTGCCGGTTTTTCCCGTCCGAGAATCTCCATCTGCTCTAAGTGCGTCGGTAAAAAAAACATGCTTTTTGGGGGAGAGATACTATTTCAGCAATCGAGTCACAGGTATCTAACATATTCATACTTAAGGCTTTTCCACAAAGTGGTGACGAAACGTATAACTTGTACAAATCTTTCCATTTTCCAAGTCGAGCCAATCCATTCGTTCGTAGAGCTATTTACTCGATCGCAGACATTTCTGGAACACCTCTAACAGACTCACAACTTTATAAAAAAAATTGATTAATCATCTGTAACATCTACACATACCGCGTTTGCAATCAGCGAATGCATTCTTGGATCATTTTTCAACTCAACTTATAAACGAATAATAAGAATTGGGTCGTGTAATTTCGTTTTAAAATGAAACTCTTTTCGAATCATTATGGAATCAAATTAGAAGTGAACGTTCACAAAGATCGGGAAGTAGTAGCCGTAAATCTATCCACTCGTGTAGTTTTAGGCCGCAGATGTCTACTTTTCTTTAATATGGAATTCAAATCAAATCCTAGAGTTTAACCACTGGGGGAGAGTGGGTGAGCTTGCTTTCGAAAGTTTACAGTTTCTTGGCTAAAAATCACCCGACCTCTTTCTTTTTTCAATCGTTAGAAAAATGGTCAGCCATGCTCCCTACGTACCCTCTCGTTATTCCCATGATTCCCCGTTGAACCTATTCTCCGCAACCGTCGGTTCAAATCTATCTCGGGTACGATCACTGCACTCCAATTGTTGTATCTCCAATCTCTGCCTCGGTTGGTGACACCTATGGTTCTTAAGGTTTTTGATTCCAAGAAAGAGAAAGAAAAGAAGAGGATTTCTCCTCTAGTTGCGAAGGATACTATAAGACATAAAACCAGAGGTAGTGACATACCATTTTATCATTAATTATTATCTTATTTTGGGTCGTTAGTGTGAGTCAAATAATATGTAATATCCAGGATTTCTCCGAACGTACCTTTTCAAAACCCTTGTATGGTTGTCGTTTAAAACTTAAATTCTTAGAACCTTATACTTGATATGTATATATATATATATATATATATATATATATATATATTCATATATACAACTTATTTGAAAGTATATATATACATTTTTCAAAAAAGGAATGAATCAAAAAAAAAAAGAAGAGAAAACATATAATTTTATTGTATAAATAATAAATTTCTTAAAATCTTATTAGTTAATTATAAGATAAACTTTATAAATTATTTTATAAGGTTATAAAATAACAAAACTTAGTTAGCTTTTATAAAAATAAAACACATTTATTTTTATAAAAATCCAGGGACTAAAACTGTCATTTATCAAACTTATTTTAAACTAAAACACATGGTTTAACATAAAGTGAAAATAGCCTCAAACTTCAGGGACCTGTTTTGACTTTTCCCCAAACTCCCTTTCTCCATAACCGGTCATGGGTTCGAAACCCGCAGGCCCCAGTTTTTCCCCCGATTTAGTCAAAACGCGAAATCCGGTCCCAATTCAATGAACCTCGAACTCGTCTCTCGCGTGCGACCTAACCCCGAGGAACTTCAATGCTCGGACACGGCCCGAGACCCGCGCAATTTCGAAATTGAACTCGACAACTCCACCCGTCGCCTCCCCACCTAATCAAGCATTTAATGCACGGATTCGCTATAAAAGTCGACCCATACACCTAAACGATATCACACTCCAACTCAGTAAACTCTCAATTTCTCCGATTATAACCGGCACTACCCGAATCCTCCCTTGCTGCCGTCGGCGACAAGACCAACCCGTTCTCCTTCATCCCGTCATCTTTTCAGGTAATTCGAAATAGCATCAGTTTCGGTTTCATTCTAGGATCGATTGCCCTCTGTCAATTGCTAAAGACAGAGGGATCTACACGTCGAATTTGACGAGGTTCGTTTCTAGGGTTCATGTCAATTTGGGGGTAATCCGGGATGATATTCATGAAATTGATAATCCATGTTTTAACTTAACGAGCCCGTAAGTGGGATGGTCAGAGCCTGTGTGTATGCGGGTGAACCGGGCAGGGACCCGAGTTCGAACCCAGCAAACCGATTTTCGCCTTTTTATTTTTTTCAGCCTTTTTATCAGTTTTTAATACTTTTAATAATTTTTATAAATTCTGCTAAACTTTTATAAACTCAAAAATGATTTTTATTTATACTTTTAATTTCTGGAACTATTTTAATTATTTAAAACTTGTACTAAATAATCCTTTAAAAATAGTTCTAAACCCTTAAAATTATAAAAATATTTTTAAACTTTATAAAACTCATGTTCTAAACAGGAGGTACTTTATAAAAATTCGAATATGGAAATTGTCATTATTTCCTAAATTATTTCGGTTTTGAAAACCTTAAAAATAAATAAATACTTTAAAATAGAAATAACTTTCGTAAACTTTATAAAACCTAAAGTTAAAAGAAACTTATAATTTATAAACCCCCATGGATGTAGAATACATATAAGTTTATCATTTTAAACATAAACATTATTTAAATAGTTATAAACTTATAATTTAATACTTATTAAACTTATGGGTTCATTTAGACTTTAAGAATATTTAGACATCTTTTTCTCTTTTTAGATGTGAACTTTATAAAGAATTTTATAAACTTATAAATACGTATTATTTTTAAACATTATTAAATTTCAGTTATTTTGTAAGATAAATACCTAATTCTTAAATACTTTAAATCTTGAATGATTTCTACTTTTAAATAAAGCAATTATTCTTTTGGATAATTATTTATTCTTAGTAATTATTTATTCTTAAATAATTATTATTTATCCTTAATCACTAGTTAGTCTTTAAATACTTTGTATTTAATAATTATTTTACTTTTGAAATAATTATTATTTATCTTTAATCCTTATCTTAAATAATTATTTTAAACAATAATTATTTTAAACTATTAACTTATTTAAACTTTGAAAATCCAAGTCTAGCATGACTCATTCAAAACCTTATTAAAACTTGACTTAAACTTTATAAACACAATCATTCCCATCTCCCACTTGGAACCCTAGTCAAATCTTGAAATCCTAGATCCTTACCATAGACTTATAGGATCATACTTAAATCTTTAAACTTGCATACTTAGGATTATCGTGAGGATATTCTCCCTCCAAGTCTTGCAAATACTTATCCGTGTCGGGTACTATTCATCATCCATGTGAGTATACTTAGCCCCTTTTTCCTTTCTATGCTTTTGGGGTGAAACATGTTCAAAATTCTTAAACTTATACAATTCTTGTACAACTATGACTACGTGTTTATTCTTATGTTAAACTTGAGACTTGTATGCTTAGATTAAACTTAAAACTAGCACATTCATTAGCTTTGATCAAGCCAATAGTAACAATGATAGATCTATTGCATTTGACCAATCCACCTTGATTGATTGACCCCATCGGGGGGGAGCCCTTGGTGTTTGTTACTAGATTAAACTTTAAACTTGAGACTTATAAGGGTAACCTGCGGGTTATGCCTAAACTTGGTCGGAGGGTTGATGTGCACAATGTCTAACATGCTTGTTTTCTCATACTTACATTATAGAATGCATGAATCATAGTGAATTGTAATACTTTTCAAATACTTGTTAAACTGTGTCAAAACCTTTGTATCTCACCAACTATTTTGTAGTTGACAGATTCTTTCACATGTTTCAGGTTTACATCATGAGACATATTCGTGATCACATAGGATGCTTTGGACCTAGACTACTTAAATTAAATGTTGTATTCGTATTATTCTTCCTTGTACCGAATCTTAAATTATTTATTAATGAAATATCGAAACTTTAATAGTCAACCTTGTGCTATTGAACAACCGCGTCCGCCCCGACGTATAATCCGCCGTCGGTTGGGGTGTGACATAATACACTCAAAGAGATGCATGAATATGAGATTCATCCAAATGTTGATAACTACACCACACTAATCGATGCATAGAAGTCGCGAAGGCCGTTTAGAGACATAATGTAGAAATGATATAAACTCGGCCTGTTGACAAACTTTTTTGTTATACATGGCTCATGTAGAGTCGGTGATATGATAAAAGCACGAGAACATTTTGACTCGTTGCAAACTCTACGGTTGTGACCGAAAATATCCGGTTCCAACCTTAGAGACTGCAATGAATCTAAATGTTTTCTTGTTTTTGTCGTATTACCGACCCTACATGAGTCATGTATGATAAAAAAGATTGTCACTAGGCCAGGTTTATATCATTTTCACATTATATAACTCAAAACGGCCTTCGCGACTTCTATCTTACACTTTATGGCATAAGCACCGATTAGTGTGGCTTAGTAAATAACTTTTGGATTGATTTCATGTTCATGTATCTCTTTGAGTGCATTAACAGCCTCATCCCAACGACCCAGGATAAGATAATAATTGATTAATAAGAGGTATGTCACTACATCTGGTTTTATGTCTTTTTTTACCATTATACTAAACACAACTAAACCCCCTTGCATCATGTCATTTTTTGCAAGCAAAACTAATGATTGTGTTATATGCAAAACTATCGGGTTTGCAATAACTTTTCTCCATATATTTGTAAAAAAGAATCGCAAAATAATTTGTATTCTACATAACTATGTTTGGTTAACTACGACATTTTTCACGAATAACTTTGCCTCAAAATCATGTTTTCTTATATGAGTCCATGTAACAATGTACTAAAGGTCAATACATTAGCCACAAGCCGTAACTTGTAGCCACATCCAAGAATGCCAAATTTAAGTTTGACACATTTTATTCAACATAAACAGTTGGTAACTATGTTTATGGTATATATAAATAGGAATTGGGATCTTTATCTACTTTTTCTGAAAATACAAATAAAATTATCTTGCTTCTTCATTTATGTAACAATGCTCAGTAACATATTAAATTCTTCATCTAGTGGGAAAAAATTTCGTTTAATCATTTTATCAAGAATTAATTACACGGATGGCCCCTGTGGTTTACACAACTTATGGCCCTTAGGAATTAGAAACTACAGACCAATAGTTTGCACGATTGTAACATAAATGGCCCCTGAAATAGATGTCAGTTAAGTTTTTTTATGAAGAGAAACACTGAAAGAGATTTGCGACTTACACAAATCTTTACTTTGAAATACTCTTGTTTAGTATTTATGTGATGCCGATCAAGTCTCACAAATACACGTGCCCAACAACTATTGATAATCATCATGTGCTCCGCATGCCAACAAGTCATAATCTTCGATCTTGATTGAAGTGTCTAAGTGATAAGGATCCTCATTCATATTGATATGTATACCATAAACATAGTTCCAAAGTGTTTATGTAGAATGAAATGTGTCAAACTTGAATTTGGCATTTTTGGTTGTGATTACAAATTAGGGCTTGTGTCTTATGTATTGACCTTTAATACATGGACGCATATAAGAAAACATGGTTCTTGAGGCTATGTTAATCATGACGAATATCACGGTTAACCAAACATAGTCATGTACAACACAACTATTAAGGGACTTTAAAAGTTTGGCTCCTATGATGTTGCGATTCTTTTTTACAAATATATGGAGGAAAGTGAATGTAAACCAGATAATTTTGCATATAACAAATCATTAGTTGTGTTTGCAAAAATAACATGATCTAAGGGTGTTTAGTTATGTTCAGTATAATGGTCAAAGAAGACATAAAACCAGAGGTAGTGACATACAATTTTATCATTAATTATTATCTTATTTTGGGTCGTTAGGGTGAGTCTACTAATACACTCAAGGAGATGCATGAATATGAGATTCATCCAAATGTTGATAACTACACCACACTAATCGATGCATATGCCATAGAGTGTAAGATAGAAGTCGCGAAGGCCGTTTAGAGACAAAATGTAGAAATGATATAAACTCGGCCTGTTGACAAACTTTTTTGTTATACATGGCTCATGTAGAGTCGGTGATATGATAAAAGCACGAGAACATTTTGACTCGTTGCAAACTCTACGGTTGTGACCGAAAATATCCGGTTCCAACCTTAGAGACTGCAATGAATCTAAATGTTTTCTTGTTTTTGTCGTATTACCGACCCTACATGAGTCATGTATGATAAAAAAGATTGTCACTAGGCCAGGTTTATATCATTTTCACATTATATAACTCAAAACGGCCTTCGCAACTTCTATCTTACACTTTATGGCATAAGCACCGATTAGTGTGGTTTAGTAAATAACCTTTGGATTGATTTCATGTTCATGTATCTCTTTGAATGCATTAGCAGCCTCATCCCGACGACCCAGTATAAGATAATAATTGATTAATAAGAGGTATGTCACTACATCTGGTTTTATGTCTTTTTTTACCATTATACTAAACACAACTAAACCCCCTTGCATCATGTCATTTTTTGCAAGCAAAACCAATGATTGTGTTATATGCAAAACTATCGGGTTTGCAATAACTTTTCTCCGTATATTTGTAAAAAAGAATTGCAAAATCATAGGAGCCAAACTTGCAAAGGCCCTTTATAGGTGTATTCTACATAACTATGTTTGGTTAACTACGACATTTTTCACGAATAACTTAGCCTCAAAATCATGTTTTCTTATATTAGTCCATGTAACAATGTACTAAAGGTCAATACATTAGCCACAAGCCGTAACTTGTAGCCACATCCAAAAATGCCAAATTTAAGTTTGACACATTTTATTCTACATAAACAGTTGGTAACTATGTTTATGGTATATATAAATAGGAATTGGGATCTTTATCTATTTTTTCTGAAAATACAAATAAAATTATCTTGCTTCTTCATTTATGTAACAATGCTCAGTAACACATTTAATTCTTCATCTAGTGGGAAAAAAAAAATTCCGTTTAATCATTTTATCAAGAATTAATTACACGGATGGCCCTGGGAAAAAAATTCCGTTTAATCATTTTATCTAGGTGCATAAGTGAAATCTATGTAAAACACAGGGGCATCCGTGTAATTAATTCTTTTATCAAACTTGTAATAGGCATCATTAGTTGTAATTACCAAATTCATCTTAGACTCGGAACTCGAAACGCTATTTGTACCAACATGAAGAATACTACAACATGAGTTTCTATGAGCCATCATTATCACTAAAAAAAAGGGTGATTAGGCAGATCCACGTGAACATATTCTCTTATCTTTATTAAAAACATGTATGAATAAATGAGATTAAGGTGCAAAATTTCGTACCAGATGCCGCAAGAAGAGAGCATGACGGAAACCTATTTGCTGGTGTTGTGCAATCGTCGTCGGTGATAAACCAGAAATCAAAACGACGATTAGGGTTCGAAGAAGCTGCAGGCTCAATTAGCCCATCATTTATGACCCAAAATAACACTTTATAATAGCCTATAGTGACCAAAAAATTGTATATATTATTTGAGTTCAACAGCGGTCCAAATCGATCATGACCGTCAGATATTAAATCCCAGCCTTATAATGTCAAAGGTTACGCTATTTACGAAGCGGTTTCAAGCAGTTTCCTTGCAGTTTTGTCATTCTTGTTGCAGTTATCCTATGATATTATATTACAGTTACATCTTACCAAACCAGCATGAACCAACCCCCCAAATAACCCACCTTTTACATCAGCTAAAAACCGACAAATGCATTATTATATATAACAAATGAACATAGTTTTGTTGAAGTGGGAGATTTTATTGCACATTTGGCTCACAAAATCATGTCCCCGGTGGAGAAAAGACAACACTAGCCCTTAAATCTTTATGTTGGAGATGTTCAAAATTTATAAGACACAAGCAATAAATCACTAAAACCCAAGTGCATTTATGCGCAAGTAAAACTAAAAGTAAATCACTTGTTCTAATTTCATTTCTAGGGTTCCAATTTTAATGTTCTGACCGGTGGTGGTGCGATACGGAGTCGATCCAAAAAGCATGGCATCGTTCGTTTTCAACCAGATTAAACATGGCGATTAACTAGCTCAAGTTGAAGAGTCGGTTTTGCGTCCAGCAGCAGCAACAATCACGCCGACGGATGCTGTAAATCCTCCTCTTAATGCTGAGGAGACCACTTCCTGAGGTGCAATCGATTTATTTATGGAGCTTTCTTGCAAGGGTTTTGATATGATGAAAATTAGGGTTAAATTTGATGTATTGGTTTTTAAGAAGGGAGAGAACGTAGGTATAAATAATGGAGGAGGAACAATAAAAAAAAATCTTTGTTTTTTTTTAACAAAAATGCACTTTAACATTATACTATTCTGTAAGTTTTTGCATACTATTCTATATACTACTATATACTACTAGTTTAGAACCCGTGTTTATACATGGAGTGAAAAGTATCAGTATAAATTTTTTAAAATACTTTATATATATATATATATATATATATATATATATATATATATATATATATCAAGTGTAAAAATGTATTACATATACTAAGAATAGAAAACCAAATTCAAAACATGTAAAAATTAATACAAAATTGGGTATCAAAAATACGTTAATTATATTTAATGTAATTTGACTTTCATTTACTATTTGATTGTAAATATAAGTTACATAATTAGATTTCAAAGTTTTTTTATAATAAGGGATAATTTGAAATAAATGTATTTTATTAGTATACTTAGAATTTTCTTTAAAAATATATTATTATTATTAAAAAAAGAGATGTGTATTTAATAAAAGACATGGCGAAAAAAAATGATGAAAATGAATATAAAGACGTGATATGACATGGAAAATCTTTATTTATCATATAGTATAGATATAGATATAGAGATATAGGTTAGAAACCCGATATATCACACATGTTGAATAAATGCACTGTTATATATATTTAGTAATAAAGATTTAAATATTACACATTTATTGACATGTTACATAGTTTTTTTATACAAATTTTATAAATGTTATATAGTTATTTGTTTTAACTTTTTTATAAAAAGAATAAAAGAAATGTTCAAATTATAAAAATATTTTTATAAACAAACCTATTTTTTTAAATAAAAAAGGTTTTATAGAAATAATTATAAATATCATTATTATTTTATAGGAGAGAGAGAGACGAGAAATAAATTATAAAAAAATAAAAAAATTTTGTATAATTTATAGGAAAAAGACAAGGGAGAAATGTTAAGGGTGAAAATAAGAGTGATAATGTTCACCCCAAAACCTTTATTTATTATATAGTATAGATATAATAAAAAAAGTTTTTGTGAGACACCTGTCATTTTTATGTGTACCGTTAATATGTTTTTCTCGGTTCTCTCTCTAATTAATTATACAAATTTCTTTATTTTTTATTATTTTTGTTTCTCGTCATTCTCTCGTATTAAATAATAATGATTTGTATAATTTCTTTTTATGAAACGTTTTTTATTTTAAAAAATAGGTTTGTTCATAAAACTTTTTTTTTTTAATTTGAACATTTCTTTCATTCTTTTTTTATAAAACATTTAAAAAAAAATAACTATATATAACTTTTTAGAACTTGTATTAAAAAACTATGTAATATGTCATAAATATGTAATACATAAATCTTTATTACTAAGTATATAAAACATTGCGTTTATTCAATCTGTGTCATATACCGGGTTTCTAACATATATTATAATAAATGAATAACTATACTTGTTACATGTCGACTTCTGATGAAATCTAGATTTTTTGTTTTTTGGCTCTCTTTCATATTAGATAATAATGATGTTAAATAATTAAATATCTAGAATTTATTATAATATTTTATTAAAAATTACTAAATTATAAAAAAAATTCAATTATATCTCATCTTAAAATACAATTTTATAATTCTTAAATTTTCATTATTTGTTATTTATAATTCTTAAATTTTCATTATTTCACCAATGACTAATAACATACAACATACAAATCTTTATAAAAACTTTTGATTTATAACAAGTTGTATTTATTACATGGGTTTTAACCTAGTTTATTAAATAAAAGTTTTTTCATGTCACGTGTCGTCTCCATTTTCATTCTCATCATTTTTTTCTATCTCTCTTTTATTAAATAAATCTTTATCTTTTAATAATAATATATTTTTAAAGAAAATACTAATCTATACTATATAATAAATAAAGGTTTTTAGTGCTACTTGTCACCTCCATATTCATTCTCGTCATTTTTTTCTCGCATCTCTTTCTTATTTAATTCACTTCTATCTTTAAATAATAATATATATTTAAAGAAAATATTAATTACACTAATAAAAACATTTATTTTAAATTATCACTTCTTATAAGAAACGTTAAAATTTAATTATGTAACTTTTATTTCAATCAAATAGTATGTGAAAGTCAAATTACATTAAATAGTAATTAATGTATTTTTGAAACTCAATTATATATTAATTTTTACATATTTTGAGTTTGTTTATATCCGTAGTATATGTAATATATTTTTACACCTGTAAAATATATACATAAAAATTTAAAAATTTTAAATATTGATATTGTTCACCTCGTGTGTAGACACGAGACCTAACTAGTTATAGTAATAAAACACATTTATTTTCAATTATCTTTTATTATAAAAAACTTTGAAGTCTAATTATATAAAAAAAAATTCAATCAAATAGTATATGAAAGTCAAATTATATTAAATAGTAATTAACATATTTTTAACACCCAATTATATATAATTTTTTACATATTTTGAATTTTGTTTTCTATCCTTACTATATATAATACTTTTTTACGCATGTAAAATATATACATAAAGATTTTAAAAAAAATTATTGATATTTTTTACCCCGTGTATAAAATGGGTTATAAACTAGTATGTGTATGTAGGATCGGTAAATAAAAGATGGTTCTATTTCAGTTGAAATTGGCGGAAACAATCACAACTTGAGCAAAGTAAACAAGTAGACAAGAAGAATACTGATAAATGCAATTTGATTTAAGCTTCAAGTGTTACAAGGTTACAGAGAAAACTCTTAATCAAAAAGTACTTTTACAATAAATCTAAGTACTACTTATATAGTAACTTAGTATCAAGACAGACTCTTGATTCTAAGGATCAGATCTAACACAGACCGTTGATCTTGTATTGAAGCTATTCTACATGTAAAGACAAAGATAATAACTATGCTAGTTAACTTTATTCAAACGTCTTCTAAGGCATCATTGTTTGCATGCTTGGAGAAGAGCGTTGTTATCTTTTATTGTCTTCTACCAATGACATTCTTTCTGCGTGGAGTGTGTCAGAGTAGTAGCAGAAAGTTGTCAGTGGTAATGGTAAATTTATCAAGAACAGTCAGCTGCAACGTTTGATCTTCACTGAAAAGGCTATCAGCTGCAACTTTGATCTTCAGTGGATAAGGCCTATCAGCTGCAACTTTGGTCAGCAGCAGATAAGGCCTATCAGCTGCAACTTTAGTCAGCGGCTGATAAGGCTTATCAGCTGCAGCTTTGGTCAGCAGCGGATAAAGCCTATCAGCTGCAACTTTGTTGATCCGCAACAATCTTTGAGATCAGCAGCATTTGTACTTAGAGAATTTTGTAGCCATCGGTCTTTATTTCTACAGTATATATATTAAATTCCTGATTTTTCTCATAATTTAATTTATTTGTTCATTGATCTCATCTCTGTTTCAAGTCAATCACATGAATAAAAATAAAATTCATTAGTGTTTGATGAATTTCTATTTATTTGTTCATTGATCTCAATGCTCTTTATATATGAGGGAAATAGTGTACATTTTGTCATATAGTTTTTTTTTTTTTTTACTTTTGTGTTTTTTTTTCTTTCCGGTTCTTTATGTTTTAGTTTTATGGCGGAATAACATTCGCTTTGACGACAGGGGATGTTTTAAGGTTTTGTATTTGAGTAATAGTCGTTGTGACATGTTTTTGTATCTTCGTTTGCGTTCGACTTACTTGACGCTACGCTTTCGGATTTTATGTCGTAATGACACTTGCTTTTACGATGGGGGTACATTTTAGGGTTTTTTGACAGAGTGACAGCCGCGATAACGTGTTTTTATATATATGCATTTTGATACTCGAGATTGTGTTGCCAACGCAACGCGCGGTTGTGCAATAGTTAAATAACATTTAAAAAATGAGGAATTTTTACTTTCATATCATACAGCTGGATCTGTTGTTCTCTGAGGAGAATGGCTGTTTGTCTGTCTTGAGCTTTTCGTACTTCAGCCATCTCCTCTTCTTCTCTTTTCCTTCTTCTTTCCTCTATTTCTTTCTTCTCCTTCATTATCCTCTCTTCATCTTCTTTGGTCATGAGTCCCTTCCCCTTGTCTTTTCTGGATGCCTCTGCTTTAGCTTCATTGACCACAACAGCAGATGTAGTAGATGTTGTTGGGATCTCAGCTTCAGCTTCATTGTCATTTTGGGGAATGGACAAGGAAAGGGAACTTTCTTCATCTTCTTTCCATTCCATACCTGTCACTTCTTTCCATGCTTCTTTCATCTTTTCCTCGTCTCTTCTTTTGGATTCTTCTTCTGTGTTCAGTCTGACTGTTGGAGAAGAGAGAAATGATAGGTCTGAATCAGATCCAGATTCCTCCTTATAAAGAGAAGCCTTGATGATTTTGATCATTTCTTGACTTTCTAAGGAGTTGACATTGAAGATGAGTGATCTGAGCTCAAAGACCTTGTGCAGGAAGGCTGAAGGTAGGAGCAAGATCTCTTTGATGTTGATTGAGAGAGAAGATCCATTGCTCAGGAAGAACGTGAAGTCATGGGAGTCAGTGCTTAGCCATCCTTGCACTTCCACATCCCTGACCATTATGTTGTACAGGAATCTTCTCCAGCAAATAGCCTCTTCTTCAGTTAAAGCACTGCTCCTGATTATGTCAAGTCTTCTCGGAGCCAGTCTTTGTTCTGCTGCTGATGAAGATTCAGGATAAGCCACCCTGTTTGCTTCTTTTAGTAGTCTTTCAAACCAGGGCATGTTATCCTCCATTAAGTCATAGAACCTGCTGATTGAAAGTTCTGTTGAGAGATCTGATGAAGTATTGATGCAGTTTGTCAGATACAGATTGAGAACTTGGAGGGCATTAAGAGAGTTCCAGTTTAGCTCTTCTACTCCACTAAACTCCCATCCAATCCAGAATCTCTCAGCTATTCCATCATACCCCCAAGCTAGAATGGAGTCAAATTCTAGCTTCTTTGAAATTAGGAAGAGTTGGGGGGTAGATGAATGACTTATTATGGCTGCAGCTTCAAGAAGAATGCTGAATGATGGAGGTGTGTCTTCATGGAGAATTTCTTCTTGTAGCACCTCATTAATAGCTCGGACGACTAACTTCCAATCCTCATTGACATCTTCCTCTTCATCTACTGAGTCTGGCAAGTCATGGATTGGAACAAAAGCAGGTTTGTATAGGGAACTTTGAAACACAGTCTGCTCTTGTATCCATTCTTCGAGGCTGTCAGCATCATCTTCCTTAGTAGCCACCTCCCCCTTTTTGGTTGCATCAGTGAAAAGGGATGTATCTGTTTGAGTTCCCACTGATACAAGAGAGGGAGTAGGCACAGTTGGGCATTGATGGGCTTCATGCATAGAGACTTGGTGTCTTAGTTTGGACACTTCAGCCTCTAGCATTGCCACCCTGGCCGTCAATTCCAAGTTACGAAGTTTCAGTCTGTCCTCATCCACAGTTGTGGAATCCTTGGAGCTAGATGGGGCCTTAGGCCTAGCCTCTACATCCCCATCACCTTGGTTTTCTTGGCGCCTGGGATTCCTCTCAGTGAAGAGTGTTTCACAGGAAACATCCTCACTATGAGTTGCCGTGGTTAGGGTCTTAGCTATGTTATCACTGTCCTCCTGGGCAGTTGATGTACCAGGAGTAGTGATAGCCCTTTCCACATTCACTCTATCAATACTACCAGAGTGAACCTTCTTGGGTGATGAACCTGGGTTGGGTGCACCAGCAGCCTAGTCAATCAATACCTTCGATATAGTTGTTGTTGGAGAAGGTATATCATCTTGACCAGGTGCCTCTGCACTTAGGTTCAGAGAAGAGAAATAATGGAATGGCTCAGGGGGTTGCTCTATGGATCCGGGATGTGATCCTGATCCTAATAGAGAGGCTTCCAAGGAAGTCTCTCTAGTGTTGTGGCTATCCCTTTTGGTATTCTCATCAGAATGTTGGGATTCTAAATGAGGGCTTAGAGGTTGGGTTTGGGCCTTTGAGACAAGAAGAGAATGAGTCTTCTTGCTCCGTTTTCTGGTGTATGTCGTTGCAACTGGGGCCCTTTATGTTGAAAGATAACATCCAAAACAGATGTAAGTGATTTTTGTACCTGTGCATCCTTAGTAATATGCACAGGGGTTCGAATGGTGGAAGCAGATTGTTGTTCAGGATGTGATGTGGAGGGTGTGGGATCAGTATCAGCTGGGATTGCTGAACTGTCACCCGGGGTATGTTCAGCATTGTAGATAACAATGGAACATTGAACCCTGAGAACTTTTTGGAAACAGTTCTCATACTTTGAAAAATATTATTTTTATGTCCCAACATGATGTAGATTCTTGCAGGTTTTGAGAGTTCTTTTAGTTCCTGGTTGAAAACCTCCTGCAAGAATCTTGGGTACATAAAAAATTGTTGCTTTGCACCCTCTTGAAGGTTATATCTCAAACCCTCAAATATGAGGTGTGCAAAGTTGAAACCTAGGCCAGTAATCATACCATGAAAAGCAGAGGCAAGTGCGGAGCTCAATTGATGCCATCCACTTCTCTTCTGAGATATGCATTGAAGAAGAGTGTGGCAGAGATACTTCCATGGAGGGCCCATCAGCGCCTTCTCGATTGTATACTCATTTTGATTTCCAGGGTACCCTATGGATACAAAGGTCCTCATGTACTCGTCCTTTGAGTATGAGATGGCTGCTCCCTCATCCTGAAGCTTAAGATGTTTTCGGAGGGTAGCTTCAGAGATGATGATGTCCTTGCCGTCTACCTTGGCTTTTATTTGGGGAATCCCCTGTTCGGTAGAGTAGACGACGGTATTCCAGAAATCCTCCATATGAGGGATATATGGTAGGGTTGGTTGTGAGGGCAAAATGGATCTTTGATCGGCATAGGAAGTCGATCATATCATCGAATCCTTCGGATTTCTTTCCCTTGGTTAAGTATGCTGTAAGGTTGTGGTACGGGGAGAACTTATCATCAGGGTTATTGATGTCTGCCATTGTTGTTTGATTTTGGAGGGAAGGTTTGAAGGTTTAAGAATATGGAAGGCTTTGAATGTTTTAAGGATGGAAGGCTTTGAATGTGGTGAGGAATTGAGAGAAAATGATGTGGGTTTATGGTGAAATTGAATGTGAAGAGGTGGTAAGGAAATTTGATTCGTTCTTATAACGGCAGAGGAGGGAAAAAGCAAAATGACTTGTACAGTACAACCTTATTCACTTTTTACTGTTACAGCTGTAATACACCGAGGCAGTCATGGTAAAGACTGACGTTAATTTTTACAGCGGGTAAAAGTTAATTTGGACTTAAATTTACCCATCAGCAGCAAACTTGGTTGCTGTGGATGGATAAGTCTGTCCGCTGCAAGCTTGGTTAATGCGGAAGGTTAAGTCTGTCAGCAACAAACTCAATTGTTGCTGATGGATTCAATGATATGCAACAAGGATGTTGCTGCTGACAGCCTTAAAGCTATCCGCAGGAAACCTGTTCCTGCTGATAACTTAAAGCAGTCAGTGGTAAATCCTTTGCTGCTGAAGATTAAACCTGTCAGCAGCTGAAGGACAAAAATGCTGCTGACTTATAACTTTTATTTACAACATAAGACAAAACACATTTTAAAACAGAATTCTAGAGATAGATTTTAATCAAAGTTCATCATACTAATGGATTCAACTAAATATCTAAATCTAGCTTCATCAAAAGGTTTTGTAAACAAATCAGCATATTGCTCATTGGTATAAACTTTGGTTAAAATACTCCTCTTTTTCTCAGCTTGATCTCTTATGAAATGATACCTGATGTCAATGTGCTTTGTCTTGGAGTGCTGCACCGGATTGTTTGTGATTGATATAGCACTCATGTTATCAATGTGAATTGGAGTTGCCATGAAAGTCATCCCATAATCCAGCATTTGATTTTGTATCCAGATGAGTTGTGCACAGCAACTTGAAGCTGCAATGTATTCTGCTTCAGCTGTAGAAGTTGAAACACATGTTTGCTTCTTGCACTGCCATGAGATCAGTCTCCCTCCTAGAAACTGACATCCCCCTGATGTGGACTTTTTGTCCAAGTTGCATCCCCCATAATCACTATCAGTGTATGCATACAGATTGAACTTGTCATTTTTAGAGTACCAAAGCCCAAGTCTTGGGGCTCCCTTTAGGTATCTAATAATTCTCTTGACAGCTTGAAGATGTGAAACCTTTGGAGCTGCTTGAAATCTTGCACAGAGACATACTGCAAACATGATATCTAGCCTTGAGGCAGTGAGATACATGAGAGACCCTATCATTGCACGGTACTGATGTTGATCAGTGTCTTGACCATCTTTGTCTGGAGTCAGCTGATGGTGCACTTGCATAGGGGTTCTTGCAGCAGAGCAGTCAGCCATCTTGAATCTTTCCAAAATGCTCTTTACATATTTGGATTGGCTGATGAAGATTCCATTTGGGACTTGTTTGACTTGTAGACCCAAAAAGAAATTTAGTTCACCCATTGAACTCATTTCAAACTTTGAGTGCATCAGAATCTCAAAGTCTTTGCACAGCTTTTTCCTTGTTGATCCAAAGATGATATCATCAACATAGATTTGAACTAGTAAGATTTCTCCCCCTTCATCTTTGATAAACAAGGCATGGTCAATAGCACCTCTTCTGAAGTTGTTGCTTAGTAGATATCCTGACAAAGTTTCATACCAGGCTCTTGGTGCTTGATGTAAGCCATACAGAGCTTTGTCTAGTTTGAACACATGAGTAGGATGTGCAGGATCTACAAAGCCTGGAGGCTGTTTGACGTATACTTCCTCACCAATCTTCCCATACAGAAAGGCACTCTTTACATCCATTTGATAGACAGTGAAATTCTTGGATGCAACATATGCCAGGAAGATTCTGATGGCCTCCAGTCTGGCAACAGGAGCAAAGACTTCATCATAGTCAATTCCTTCTTCCTGAATGTAGCCTTGAGCTACAAGTCTGGCTTTGTTCTTGACTACAATGCCTCTCTCATCTTGCTTGTTCCTGAAAACCCATCGTGCGCCAATAGCATATTGACCTGGTGGAAGATCAACAAGTTTCCAAACATCCTACCTCTTGAATTGCAGCAACTCTTCCTGCATTGCCTCAATCCAGCTGCTGTGTTTCAGTGCTTCATCTATCTTCTTGGGTTCCACCTGAGATAGAAAACATGAAAACAAGCATATATTGGCCTCGTGAGATTTGCTTCTTGTGAGAACTCCTTGGTGGACTTGGCTAATAATATTTTCTTGAGGATGTTCTTTGTGGATCCTCTGTGCTGGTACCACCTCCAGCTGTATCCCTTGCTCCAGATTGCTTTGATTTTGATCAGGGGTCTCTTCATTCATGGTGGAAGAGTCTTCAACATCAGCAGCCACATCAATATTTTCAGCAATATCATCAACAGCATCTACAACATTTACCGAAAAGTCTTCATCTAAATTTTCAGTTTCAGACAGGCTGCTGCTGGTGACATTGGAGAGTCTTGTTCCGGCTTCACTTGCTTCAATTGCTTCCACAACTGATGGAGAATCAATGGATGGTCTTCTCAGACTGATAGAAGATTTGGGAAAATCCAGTCTGTAGTCAGTGGATGAAGTGGAGGCAGGTGTTTGTGTAGAGGTAGACTCCATATTTGAGAAGACGAGAGGCTCAAATATTTGGGAGAAGGAGTCTATGTCAAAGAGCCAGTTTGGACCTTTTCCCTGCTCACAGACAATGTGTTCTCTACATTCCACATTTGTTGATTCTTCCACAATTCTTGTTCTTGAATCGAATACTCTGTAGGCCTTTGATTGAGAGGAATAGCCCACAAAATATCCTTCATCAGATTTGGCACCAAACTTAGGAAGAACCCCATGTGTGATGAGAATGGTGCATGGACACCCAAAAGGTTTTAGAAACCCGACGTAGGGATCTCTTTGAAACCAAATTTCATAAGGTGTCTTGTTGAGGGGCTTGACAATGAGAACTATATTTTCCACATAGCAGGCTGTGCTAACTGCTTCTGCCCAGAATGTGAGAGGCAGTTTTGAGTCAGCCAACATAGATCTTGCTGACTCAATTAGAGTTCTGTTTCTCCTTTCAGCAACTCCATTTTGTTAAGGAGTTCTTGGAGCACTGTATTGTCTTTCTATCCCCTTGCTTTCACAGAAACAGTTCAAAGTGTGGTTCTTGAACTCTGTGCCCTGATCACACCTTATGATCTTCACCTTTTGATTGCTTTGATTCTCTATCCTTAGAATGTAGGATTTGAGAATTTCAGCAGTTTCATCTTTAGTTCTCAAGAAGTATACCCATGAGAATCTGGTGTAGTCATCAGTTATCACCAGACAGTATGACTTCTTGCCCATTGACATGACATTTGTAGGACCAAAGAGATCCATATGCAGCAGCTGTAGTGGGGTGTCATTTGTATTCAAGGTCTTGGGCTTGTGAGAACTCTTGTGTTGCTTCTCCTTTAAGCAAGCAATGCAGTGGTCTTCTAGCAGGAATTCTTTGTCAGGAAGCCCTCTAACAAGATTGTCATTTACTAGTTTGTTAATGGTTTTGATATTAACATGACTTAATCTATTGTGCCAGAGAGCTGATTCATCAACTGAGGCTTTTGACAGAAAACAGGAAACACTCCTAGATGGAGTGACTTCATTCATGTCCAGTACATAGAGATTCTCTTTTCTCTGAGTAGTTAATAAAATATTTTCTGGAGGATGTATGGATAAGCCTGGAGACAGTACGAAGCATTCTTTATCTGTGAAGAGCATCCAATGCTTTTGGTCACAGACCTGGGAAACACTCATGAGATTGAAGTCCAATTCTTTGACATAGTTGACCTTATCAATGCTCATTCTTTCGTTGGACACAGTTCCTTGTCCAGTAATGGATCCTCCCTTTGAGTCACTTCCAAAGGCAACATATCCTCCATAGAAGTGTCTGAAGTTGGAGAGGATGGATCTGTTGCATGTCATTTGCCTGGAACAACCACTGTCCACACAAGTGTTATTCTTGTGACCTGGCTGCCCCTGCACATGAGAGAGATCTAGTTAGTGGGAGGAAACCAAGAGCTTGCATCCTTGAAGAAAAGGGTTCTTAGAATATCAGATTCAGCATGTGTGCATTCAACAGAGCCAATGATGATTCTTGAAGGAATAGAAGTTGGGATCTTGGCTTTCCATTGCTGAGGAGATGGTTTTCCAGTTTTCTTTGCTCTATCAGCAGCTGATCTTGCTTTGGCTGCTGATGGATTTGCTTTATCAGCAGCAGATTTTGCTGCTAAGGATTTTAGCTTATCAGCAGCAGATTTTGTTGCTGCTGATGGCTTCTGCTTATCAGCAGCAGATTTTGCTGCTGATGATTTTGCTTGGGCAGCAGCAGATTTGGTTGCTACTGAAGGCTTCTGCTTATCAGCAGCAGATTTTGATGCTGATGATTTTGCTTGGGCAGCAGCAGATTTGGTTGCTGTTGGGGGCTTGTTCTTTGTTTTCTTGGGCTTCACTTGATTACCAAAAAATTTTCTGGCTGCTGATGAATCAACAACCGATGCCTGCTGATCCTTCTTTACCTTTTGTCTTTGAGGGGCTTCATGAAGGATCTGGTTGAAAGGGTTAAATTGAAAATTTGCAACAAAGTGGTCTGATTCACCACATATGATGCAAGTTTGTTGAGATTTTGGCAGCTGCTTCCTTGGTGGAGAAGGAGAGTTTCTGAATTGAATTGCCTTTGCTTCAAAGCTTCTAACCTGTTTGCTTTTGTTTGTTTTCTCAAAAGCATGTGGTTTTTGAACTCTTTGTTGCTGATTCCTCTGCTGCTGAAGGTAGTAGAAGCAGGTCCTGGCAGTGTGATTGTATTTGCCACAGACAAAGCATGATTTAGCCAATTTGTCCCTTGAAAGATAAACATAATCCTTTCTTTTGAAAAGGTCTTTGAAGTTCCAAGGGTGAGCTTTGTTGTGCTCAAAAGTGGCTTTTTCCAATGTCTTTTGAACATATGGAACTCTTTCTCCAGGAGCATGACATATGTCAAACACCTTCCTTTGAGGCTTTGAGGTTGAAGACTGCCCCTTTTCAACATTTAGCTTTCTTCCTTCTGGAGGATAGCTAATTTTGATTTGGTTGAAAGGCATAGGAATCGAATCAGCTGGTAAAGGAACAAGAGTACTTGTTTGAATGACTTCAAGAACAGGCGGTTCTGGTACTTGTACTGGTGGTGAGACTTCCTCAGTTTTAATGGACTCTGAGCAAGTTGACTCAGATTCCGACGAAGTAGTGTATTCTTGCACCAGTGGTTCATGTTCTGAAGGATCAAGATCTCGGTTGGCCTTTTCAAGATTTGAGAGATTGAAGCTTGGTTCATGGATGGCAACGTAGTCAACAGGAGGTGCAACGGCTTGATATTGTTCAGTCTGATACCCCAGACCAGTTTTTACCTTTTCATGAATTTGAGCATCCAAAAGTCTTTGCAGTTTTTTGGATGCAAATTCATATTTGTCAACATGAACTTTCTGGTCTGCCAATTCTGCTCTGGTAGCTTTTAATCTGGCCAGTAGATCATCAATCTGAGTTTCAAGATTGGTTTGTTCAAGTTTTAGTGATGAAATCTCTTTCTTTAGGCAGTTAATTTTTTCTTTATAACTGTTTTCTACCTTTTTGAATTCAGATTTCATTTGATAAAACTCTTCATTTTGATCTACAAGGTTTTGATTATGCTTTCTGTAGCCTAACACCTTATCAATACAAGCTTGGGAACAGAGATGTTCATATACCTGAGGCGGTATCTCAGTTGTGTCTGCCATAAGAGCTTGGTTGTTAGCAGGCAGATCTTCATACTGGAAGCTCCAGTCAAAGTCAGATGTTCCAACAGCTGCACAAGCTGGAGGAGTAGCTTGTTGCTGTTGTTGTCTGGGTTGGGCTTAGTGAGCTTGGCTTGATTGAGGAGTAGCTAGATTGGCTCTTGGTGCCTTGCATTCTCTAGCAAAGTGACCCAGTTGGTTACAGTTGTAACATCTTAGTTTGCTTTTATCCAATCCAACTCTGGTGTTGGAGTTGTTACTTGGAATGGGTCTTCCGGTTCTAGAGTAGAACCTTTTTGCTCTTATAGAGAGCATGGCATACGAGTGCTGTATGTCCATTTCTTCTAAGTCATCTGGATGGAAGCATTCCAGATCCTCCTTGATAAAGGACATGTTGCTTGAGTTTTTAGAGACAAAAGCAACAGAGGTTGAGGTTTGAGGAGGAGCTTCTAGGAGAAATGGTGAGGTGTTTGTTTGAGAGGTTGGAGTTTGTGGATGGGTGACAATGAGAGGATAGTAGTTGCTAGAACTAGGACCTGAGTGGTCAGAGTGGAGGGCAGAGGTGGTGGTGGATGTTGAGGCATTTTGATAGCTTGAGCTTCGTTCTTTTGCCTGAATCATCTCTGGCTCATAGGTTTTCAGCATACCGAAGAGCTCAGTCATTTAGAGAGTCTTCAGATTCTCAGTTCTTCTAATGGACACTGTGTAGAGTGTCCAGCAGCTAGGTAAAGACCTCATGAACTTTTTGAGAATATCTTCATTCTCCAGCTTCACCTTTGAGCACTGCAGCTCACCAACAAGATAAGTAAATCTGTTATATAAAACAATTATGGACCCACCTTCCTTCTAGACGAAGTTTTCGTACTGCTGCTTCAGGATGTCCCTTCTGCTTTCTTTGACTTCCTCTGAGCCAGCAAACATCTTCTCAAGAGTCTACTATAGCTCCTTAGCAGTTTTGTAACCTCTGAAGTTGCGAAAAACTTCATTTGGTAAGCACATTTGAATGGCTCCCAAGGCTTTGAAGTCTACCTCCATTTTCTTGATGTCTTCATCAGAGTACTTAGAGGGTTTTTTGGGAACCAGTGCACCTCCGGAATCAGCAGAGGACACCATGGGTGTGTATGTTCCATCTTTAATGGATTTCCACATCCCATATTCCTGATAGCAGAAGAAGCTTTCCATTATGTTCTTCCACATATCGTAGTCTTCCCCAGACACCAGTCTTGGTGGTCTGTTGATGCTTCCAATGTCTTCAAATCCATTGTTTTGTGCCATTTTTTATTTTTAGACAATGAGTGACTTTAGCAAAGAGATAGATAAGAATAGAACCAGAGAATGATTAAACAAATGTGAGTTTGTTTAATCTGTGAGCCAAAGCTCTGATACCACTTGTAGGATCGGTAAATACAAAATGGTTCTATTCCAGTTGAGATTGGCGGAAACAATCACAACTTGAGCAAAGTAAACAAGTAGACAAGAAGAATACTGATAAATGCAATTTGTATTAAGCTTCAAGTGTTACAAGGTTACAGAGAAAACTCTTAAGCAAAAAGTACTTTTACAATGAATCTAAGTACTACTTATATAGTAACTTAGAATCAAGACAGACCCTTGATTCTAAGGATCAGATCTAACACAGACCGTTGATCTTGTATTGAAGCTATTCTACATGTAAAGACAAAGATAATAACTATGCTAGTTAACTTTATTCAAACGTCTTCTAAGGCATCATTGTTTGCATGCTTGGAGAAGAGCGTTGTTATCTTTTATTGTCTTCTACCAATGACATTCTTTCTGCGTGGAGTGTGTCAGAGTAGTAGCAGAAAGTTGTCCGTGGTAATGGTTGCTTTATCAAGAACAGTCAGCTGCAACGTTTGATCTTCACTGAAAAGGCTATCAGCTGCAACTTTGATCTTCAGTGGATAAGGCCTATCAGCTGCAACTTTGGTCAGCAGCAGATAAGGCCTATCAGCTGCAACTTTAGTCAGCGGCTGATAAGGCTTATCAGCTGCAGCTTTGGTCAGCAGCGGATAAAGCCTATCAGCTGCAACTTTGTTGATCCGCAGCAATCTTTGAGATCAGCAGCATTTGTACTTAGAGAATTTTGTAGCCATCAGTTTTTATTTCTACAGTGTATATATTAAATTCCTGATTTTTCTCATAATTTAATTTATTTGTTCATCGATCTCATCTCTGTTTCAAGTCAATCACATGAATAAAAATAAAATTCATTAGTGTTTGATGAATTTCTATTTATTTGTTCATCGATCTCAATGCTCTTTATATATGAGGGAAATAGTGTACATTTTGTCATATAGTTTTTTTTTTTACTTTTGTGTTTTTTTTTTCTTTCCGGTTTTTTATGTTTAAGTTTTACGGCGGAATAACATTCGCTTTGACGACAGGGGATGTTTTAAGGTTTTGTGTTTGAGTAATACTCGTTGTGACATGTTTTTGTATCTTCGTTTGCGTTCGACTTACTTGACGCTACGCTTTCGGATTTTATGTCGTAATGACACTTGCTTTTACGATTGGGGTACATTTTAAGGTTTTTTGACAGAGTGACAGACGCGATAACGTGTTTTTATATATATGCATTTTGATACTCGAGATTGTGTTGCCGACGCAGCACGCGGTTGTGCAATAGTTAAATAACATTTAAAAAAGGAGGTGAATATTTCTTTCATGCCATTGGGCCGTCATGCCACGTGTCACGTGGTGTTGGGCACGAATAATTATTTATGTTTCAGTCGCATTTTTTGTTTAGATATATGCAAATGGAAATAGAAATAAAACAAAAAATAGGGTTGATTGTTTGTGTCAAGGCTGTAATCCAAGGGACCCGGGTTCGAGTCCCCGGAGTGCCTCTTCCTGTCATTTTTTTAATTAGCCTTTTTTTGTTATTTTTTGTATTGTTTTTGTATTATTTAACGTTTGAGCTTATTTAACTAAAAATATAATTATGTTTTCTACTTTAGGTTTAGTTGATTAACAACCAACCCTAATGAGCAAATCAACAAATTTCAATTTTGGTCCACACAATGAAGCACATTTTAGTCTTATTCTGTGTGCATGCTTGCACTTGCAACTATAAAATCAAGGGTTTCTTGGCCTTATACCAACATGTGTGCTTCAAGTCTTCATCTTAAGAGTGAAAAAGAAAATAAAAATGCGAGTCGTAAGCATTACATCTCATCCATAATGGCATTCAATACCTTTTTCTCGAGTTCATTTTCATCAATCCATAAGGAACTTTGGCGACGCACTAGCTCGTTCTTCTCTTTCTTCTTCTCCATGAATTTCTGCTCTCTTTTTTTGTGATATTCAAGCTTCTCGGCTCTTTCTTTTAACTGCACCCACCAAATTTCAATTGGCAATGGTAATAAGTGAACTTACTTTCTTAGAATAATTAGAACAGACTCTAATTTCTGGAAACTATAAAAATGTAAACCCTGCTAAGTTGAATGTAATGCCCAAATGTTGAAATCTTGTCTCTACAGTGTGCATGATTTTCTTTGAAGTTTGAACAGAGCTAGGGCTGTTCAAATAACTCGAAGCTCAAAACTTGCTCGAAATCGATTAGGCTCGGTTTGTAGAGTTCGAGCTGACCCTGAATCGGTTAAGTTAAGCCCAATTTTTTATGCTTTATATCCTAGTCCATTCTTGCTAGGGGTGTCAATTCCTAACAAGACCCTGAATACGACACGAAAATAATCAGGTTTTGGGTTGGTCATTTTAACCCGTTAAAAACGGGTCGTGTTCGGGTTGACCCGTTTAGGTAACAAATTTTTTTTTCCACATTTTAGAAACAACTGTTTAATTACTTTTGTGTTTAGTGTTTATCATAAAGAAACTAAATTATACCAAAACTTTTCTTTTTTTCTTTTACATAGATAACTATTCAATTAAATTTCGGTTTACCTTAAATGAATTAGATTTTGGATTTAGTAGTTTATGATTTTGATTTAGATAAACGGGTTAAACGGGTCAGGTTCGGGTTGACCCGAATTTAAGTGTATCCAGTTTATGATTGAAAATTTTGACACGAATAAGAATATGGGTCGTGTTCGGGTTGCATAATTCAAACGTCAATCCGCCAACCCAACACGATTTACACCCCTAATTCTTGCTCTTTCTCACCCCGCATTTTACAGCCCAAGTGCCCAAACCCAATTCTCCCATACTGATAATTAAATTCGTGACGCCGTGACGGGTGGACCTAGTTTCCTTTTTCATTATTCCACTGATTCGATGACCTATCGACTTCTCAAGTAATTTGTTGAACCTTGCTAGTGTATATATTATGTATTATGTTGCACTTTTATTTTTATCTTAGTTTATTTATGTTATACATTCAGTAGAGTATTTGTTTTAATCTTGAAACGTTGATCGAGCTAATTTTGTAGAGATTTATATGTTACTAAAGGTTCAAGTTCTTTTTATGATATTGCAGAACGTCTTCTCTGTTGGGTTAATCGTTTGTTCATTGGTCACGGGTCGCGGGTCAACGGGTTAAAGGTTAATGGGTCGCAGGTCAGCAGAAGAGTGGATCGTCAAACAGCTAATTTAAACGTGGATTAAGGGTGTTGAAGAAGTATTTGGCACTAGGAGTTGAAGAAGATTAGTTTGTTTAAAAATACCGAGTCATTAGGAGTTATCCGTTTCTTTTGCTCATTGTTTACGTTATTAGTTTTCTTATTTAAAGAGTCATTTGTATTAAAGTTTGAGTAGCAATTTCTAAATTAATAAAAACAGTTTGCAAGTCTTAATCTTGTGTGTTTTTCAAAGGGGCCTGAATCAATTGGTTGAACTGAGACTCCAAATAATGATCATGTTGAATTAGGGTTTGTTCAAAGAGTTCGAAGCTCGCTCGAAATCGACTTGGTTATAAAAGAGCTAGTTCGACTCGGTTTGTAATGAGCCGAGTTCGAGCTGACACTGGCTCGGCTCGTGAACAGCCAAAAACAAAGCAAACCAACTGATTGCTTCGTGTATTTGACCATGGTGGCACATGGCACAAAAGCTTTGGATGCACGATTGAAGCTACTCATGCAGTCAAACTATGGTCACAAAGAAGCCCAATGACAAAAGGTTGATGTAGTATGCTTCATAGTTGTCAATAGCGCTTGTAGCGCGCTACATAGCGAATCGATCAAACGTCGCTATTTCCATTTCTCGACTACATAGCGACCAGATAGCGAATTTTGTTTTTTTTTAATTTTTTTTTTATGTTTTTAACCAGTTTTTTACTTGATTAATATAAATAGGGTTGCTAATAACCCTAATATATGAAGATTTAGATGATTATTGATTATAATTGCTACAAATCCTACAATAGTTTAATATAAAATATTTCTAAAAATTTCTACTAGTGTATCGCTAAACGTGAAATAGCGCCCGCTATTTACCGCTATTCGCTACGTAGCGTATAGGTGGCTTGTCGCTATTTACCGCTATTCGCTATTGACAACTATGGTATGCTTAAATCTAAACTAATAATGCCTATAGGAGCAGATAACCGGACATAAATTGAACACTACACTATGTAAAGATGTCTATTCTAGCAATATTATCAAGGCACGACTCGGGCATTAAGATTGCTAGGGCAGGGACTACAATGCAACACATTATCCTGGCTGTGGTCATGAATGCCTAGGGTTACAAGATCTAAATCCTAATTATTGTATGCTACATATAGAACCCTAAATCCTAATTGTATAAGTTCATGAGTTGACTAAAGTCAGCAATTCCAGATCACCAATAGCAATTGGTGCTCATTCAGTTTCGTTTATTTAATTTAATTACCGGGTAAATGATGATAATCACAGAATGAGCAGAATCTATAAGCAAATCGACGTACCAGAGTTTGCCGGAACTCCTCTTCAGCAACCTGACGTTCGGCAGCTTTAGCCTTTTTCTCGGCGGTTTTAGCAGCCCTACGCTCTTCGCTTTCAATCCTCAGAGCTTCCTTTCGAATTTCATCTTTCCTTTGTTTTTCGAGCTTCTGAAGCTCCATTTCATGAATGTACTCCTTGCGAACCGCCTTAACCTTCTTCGCATATTCGCGACGGAGCTGATGGAGCTTCGCTTGAGCTTCCTTCGGATCCTTTGGCCGTTTCCAGCTGTTGAGATAATTGTTGGAGGAGAGATACTCCTGGTTGCGTTGGTGGTCGTTGTGATGCGACGGCGCGGCGGCGGTGGATACAGATCGGTTTGGTTGGACGGAAAATACGGTTCTCAGCGTCGGAGAACGGAGGAGCAACCGTGAGAACGCCATTGACGTCGGCGCCACCGAGGGTTTTCCAAATCCCGTGTGTTGGTTATTTCCCCTGTTAAAATAGGTTTTAAGCGAGTTTCTATTTTCTAACACAGAACTTTGATATCTTTCATTTTGGCCCCATAAGTTTTAATTCTGACATGAATTTCACACCGACTATTTTTTCTAGAGCCTCCAAAATATTTCGATCCAAAACGCACATCTTCACCCAAAGTTAGACTTAGATCCGTCACCAACAGGCACTGAAGGGTAACCTATGTCCGGACGAAATAGTTCTGAAGCACCTAGCCATGGAAAGTGTCGAGTACTTTAAATGCCTTGAAATTCATACACCCTGTCTCTGAGCCCGGCATATAATAACACCCGACATGTTAACCAATGATAATGTGTTGGTCAATATTTAACATCTCAGATGCTTAGCAGGTCTGGCAATTCACTCTACAAAGCTGTTGAGCACAACAGAAAACCATACATATCATTTATAACATAATGGTTTAAAAATGTTCTCGTGACATGAATACCTCTCACATGAGAGAGGCATTCAGTTCACATAAAACCACCTCACATGAAAGGGTCACCGAGACAAAAGAAGATCCGGGTATGCTGACTCTTCGAAAAACCAATCTTTTACCAACAGAGGCATCTAAGTCATCATTTTTTAGTTTAATCTTTAACATTATCATCAGTAAGTAACCGAAAACGAATTGCTTATTAGTTAATGTTGTACAATAAGTTTAGTAACATGAATGATTAAAACAAATTGTGTTACTAAAAAAAGGTAGACTTAGTAAAATATTTCATTATTTCCTATTACATTTTTGTTAAAAAAAAGTAGGATCGGTAAAAATCAATGTTCTAACATTAACCTTTTTGGCACATAACTTTGATATATTATCTTTTAGCCCCATAAGTTCATAAACATTAGGTCCAACACAAAATTCACTCACTATTTCTCTAACCACCAACACTGCAATCCTTTCGATTCCCTCCCAGTTCTTCGTACACTATCGCCTCGAATATCAGATCCACCGCCAAATCTCTCCGTTTCAACAACTATATTCAAGTTCGACCTGGATATCCATCAGTTGCTGTAAATGAGGAGGTAACTAATCACACAAAACACGCACTGATCTGTTCGTCAATGTGTGTGATCTAATTCATCTAATTTTACTGGATTTTGTATCGTAGTTACAGGCCTGGAGAAGGAACAACATTCAAAAAGCTGCATCATAACCGTCAACAGCTGAAGCAAGCCAAAGGACTGTATTACAAACTCGCAATTGCAGCGGTTTTCCTCATTGCTCCGGCACTCTACTTCGTCTACTTCGCCACCTCTTATTCATCGATATTTGACTCGCCAACTGAGGTCAATTCTGATCGATTTGTTTTTGTTGAGACCTTAATTTTGATTTGAATTCGTTTGCTTGATTTGAAATGTTGTGGAGCTACTGTTGTTGTTGCTGAATTTGAGCTAATAATGTGCTTTTAGCGCTGGTTTGAGTAGATTCAGACGTTATTAGGGCGATATTTTGATTTATACAGGATCATTAATTCATAGTACATATAAGCTGAACATGATTCCATTGAGATGCTACATTTTCATAAAGTTTTGATTTCGTTTGATTTTGTACTTTTTAACTCCCGACTTAAGAAGTACTACAAGCTTACGCGTACGGCTTTTTTTAAGCAAGGCGCTTAAAAAGTATATTTTTTACCGATTTTAGACATGTTTTAGGCTATTTTAGGTTTTTTTATCCCAGGCTTGTCTAGGGCTAGTGTAATTGTTTCAGACATGTTCAGACGAAATGTGGCCTGAAAATGGGCTTTTGAAGTGAGGCAATAAGACGGCACTTGGGCGCCTAGGCGCACGCCTTGTGTGCTTTTGACAACACAGAGACACGGTGTTTACTTGATATTAAAAGGATTGATAGAAGTGTAAGAAGACTTCAGGAACCAAACCTGTTTACACCCATCAAAAAACATAGCTTATGGGGCTAAAATGTGTGTCAATAAAATGAACATTGTCATATCATACATGTCTAAGATCATAAAAATATCAATGCACACGAGGAAGAATATAGGAGCATAGATTAAATGTTGAAGAATACGTTAACCATTGAAAGACGGTTGTATATTTGACTATACAAAAGGTCACAAGGGCCTAGATTTTATCCATCATATCATTTACATTAAATATATCCACACGTTATTTTGCAAATCAAGATGCTCTCTGTTGATTTTTTTAATACGGTTGCAAGAGCCTTACCAGAAGTTGATTTATGTATCACGCATGAGGCAGATGATAGGATTGTGTTCTTTTGGATGTAAAATTGTTCAGACAGTTTTGTTTCATAAGCCACTCCTATAGCTTCTAACTTATTAACTTATAGACTTTGATTACTTTTAAACAGGTTGATGTGCAGAAACTTTGGGATGCTGCTGATTCTGGTGGTTGGAGACCGTCCTCTGTTCCAAGATCTTACTGGCCTCGTATGTACTTTTGGTGTTTTTGATTTATTTGAATCTTGCTTAAAGTTCTTGTAGTTTAATAATTTTTATTTATTTTGAATTTGTATTCCCCAATACTTGTAGCTCCTCCAAGTGAGAGCAATGGGTATCTGCGTGTCCGTTGTAATGGGGGTCTGAATCAGCAGAGGACAGCAGTAAGTTTCTTATAAAGCTTTGAAGTTAGAAACTCCACTTTTATTTTTAAAAAATGTAAAACTTGTTGTCTTTTCCATGCACGTTTAGATCAAGATAGACAGACCAATGGATTAGACTTGAAGGGCTGTTGGTTTAATGTTGCTAGAACTTAAGAGTAAGAGTTTAGGTTTTCAAAATGCAATCTGAAAAGGTTTGAGATCTGGGGATTTTTTCTCATGTATTTCATTCTGCTGGATTGTTGGTTCTAAATTGTTGGTTGGGATTTGTGATCATCAATAGTGAAATTATAGGAAGTACTTTAAACGAGTTGTTTAAAATCCGTAATCCCTAATCCGATCTCTATATGCCTGAGACTTTCAACAATAGGTGAAATCCTATTGGTCAATCAAAGAGATATAGGTTTCTTTTTATTTAACGTTATCTCTACTGTTGCGTCTGCTTTGTAATCGGGCTTCTTGGTAGGGCTGGCATAACATGTCAGACACGACACTATAAGACACGAAGACCTGTTGTATTCAACACGAACACGACACGATAACTAATCGTGTCACTTTTTTCCAAACACGAACACGATGAATTCCATTAATGTTATAACTTTTAAAGATGCTTCGTAGAATCAGTGTGCGATAAGATACATATAGATCGAGAAACACGTTGACACGGAAGGGGATTGATTTTTAGGGTTTGAGCTTGGCATCAAACTACAGAATTACAGAACGATACACACCTTTGAAGGCATCAAATTGATGGCATAGAATCATTATTAACTAATACAAATAGTATGTTGGTGAGCAGTAAGTTACAAGTCCTATAAGCTTATTTGTGTACAACCACGTAAAGCATACTAAGACACCGCATGATTCTTGTTCCCATTTCCCACCACCTCTCATCACCACTTGAGGCTGCCATCATCACATTCGCCACAGCCACCGCCACCGCCATCGGACACTTCATGACCATCGTGGCAATCATCTTCTTCACCCGTTGATCTCTCCGTCCCTCTCACTTTCTTGTAAATGGGAAGAAAGAAAGTGTAAAGAAAGTGTGTAAATCAGAGAAAAGAACGCAAGTGGCTTGCTTGTACACGTGGGTTTAGGAAGAAGGGATGGGTGTCACGCAGATGCATGTTGTGCATATCAATCTGAGGATCTAACACTAAATCAGAAACCTGATGCTTGAAGACGCATACCTTCTTGAACCTTTGGAAGTCGTCTTCTCCCTCGAAATCGATTCGTTGCACCTTCTTGAACCTTTCGAACCCTAAGAAGCTCATCATATTCTTGGCTTTCGGTGTACATGAAAACCTTGGCTCTCCCATTTCTGACCCTGTCTCTCTCTCTCTCTGTTTGTCTTCAACGGCAGAACAAATCGTCAAATCCAGCGAAAGGAGAGGTGGTGGGAAATGGGAAGAAGAATCAGGCGGTGTCTTAGTATGCTTTACGTGGTTGTACACAAATAAGCTTATAGGAGTTGTAACTTACTGCTCATCGAACACGGGGTCAGAAGTGATTTACGAGTCGGACCAATCTGCGAATCGAGTATCTTTTAACAATTTGCAATTTATAACATCTTTTTTAAGAAAAAGGTTATCATTGAGGAAACTATAATAATAACCTTATGTGATTATCTATTCCCAGAAACAATAAAGATGAGAGCTTGATCATCTATATATCTCTTCAGCTCATTTAAGCATTACTTCAATGTAAAAAAGAACTAGGTTATTGATATAGTGATAATTTAACTTTACCATGACACTGTTTATTGTTGTGTGCATACCTATACTGTTATGAAACTGAGGATTTAACCTTATGCAGATATGTAACGCGGTTCTTGCTGCACGAATTATGAATGCCACCCTTGTGCTGCCTGAATTGGACGCAAATTCCTACTGGCACGATGACAGGTACCTCTAGATTATTTTTAGTGAAATATCATTTACCTTAGTTCTGAAATTACATATTTATTTGCCTGTGTTTTTTAAATATTTGAAAGGAAAGATAGGGACTGTAATTTTCTCGCTAGCTGAGCCATTCGCTTGACATGGTAGTTATACATATTTTGGCCTATATAAAAAAAGCATGAATTGATGTGTTTCACATCTTAGACCAAGTCTCTGTGTGTGTGTATAATTGTCAATCCTATATGTTATTTTATCATTTTTAAGATTCACATAAACATTTTCATTGCTCTTTCTTGCTCATGCACAGCGGTTTCCAGGGTCTTTATGATGTTGATCATTTTATCAAAACACTGCAAAATGACGTAAGGATCGTAGAAAGCATTCCAGAGATTAAGAAGAATGGAAAGACAAAAAAGATAAAAGCTTTTCAGGTTTGTTTCAAAAGGACATCATCACAATAAATATTTCATCAAATTAACGAGCAAACATAAATTAACATTAAGCTCCCATATTTTTCCTTTCTTTTTGTAGCTTCGCCCACCTAGAGATGCTCCTATAATTTGGTATACGACAACTGCTTTGGAGAAAATGAAAGAACACGGCGCTATCTATCTCACTCCTTTTTCCCATAGACTAGCAGAAGAGATTGACAACCCTGAATATCAACGGTTAAGATGCAGGGTCAACTATCATGCCCTTTTTTTTAAGCCACATATCATAGAATTAAGTCACAATATAGTTGATAAGCTTCGGTCACAAGGTCATTTCATGTCAATACATCTTCGGTTTGAAATGGATATGCTGTCTTTTGCAGGGTAAGTTACCATATGTGTTATATGTTCCTCATTCTATCTGCTGCATATTATTATGACATGGATCCTTGTGTCTGAATAAGAGGTGGCAAAATGGGCGGCCAGGTGGGTCAGTAACGGGTCAAAATTGGTTCAAGTAAAAATGTGTAATTTTTAGACGGGTCAAAACGGGCTGGGCCGGGCCAATCGACAATAGTTAATGCAGTTGCATAATAATGGTAAAAGGTACCATATGATGACAGTAATAATCTAATTTTCTTTACTTAAGTTATTCCAAAATTTTTAAGCATCACTTCATATGACTTTTGATTTTTAACCCGTAAGACCCATGCGACATGGTTCTCTTCTATTTAAATCTTTAGCTAAACCCGTTTGACTGGTTAGAAGAAATAAATGTAGCCCAAATCGACCCTTTTGTTGGTAAATGGGTCAAAACAGTCAACTCTTGTCTAAATGCTTGTTACTTTTTGCAGGTGCTTTGATATATTTTCTCCTGAGGAGCAAAAGATATTGAAAAAATATAGGAAGGAAAACTTTGCTGAGAAGAAACTTATTTATAGCGAAAGGCGGGCCATTGGAAAATGTCCATTAACTCCAGAAGAAGTACCTCAAACAGTCTTCACTAACATCCAAGATTATTTATTTTAAATAAAGTTTAATTTTTTCAATATTTTTCAGGTGGGTTTGATCTTACGCGCAATGGGGTTTGATAATTCCACTCGAATATACCTAGCAGCCGGTGAATTATTTGGCGGTGAACGGTTCATGAAGCCATTCAGGTCCATGTTTCCTCTGCTTGAAAATCACAGCACTGTGGATTCATCCAATGAGCTAAAAGACAACACTCAGGGTCTAATTGGGTCGGCTGTTGATTACATGGTTTGTCTTTTATCAGACATTTTTATGCCAACATATGACGGGCCCAGCAACTTTGCCAATAACCTATTGGGCCACCGGCTCTATTCTGGGTTCCGGACAGCAATTCGGCCCGATAGGAAAGGCCTTGCTCCTGTTTTTATCGACATGGAAAAGGGGCATACTGCTGGTTTTGAAGAGGCGGTTAGGCGGGTAATGGTCAAAACAAGCTTTGGTGGGCCCCATAAACGGGTCTCGCCCGAGTCTTTTTATACGAATTCTTGGTCTGAGTGCTTCTGTCAAACATCAGCATCAAATCCTGCTGATAGATGTCCAAGTGATCATCTGATCAGTAACTTGAATAGCAAGGAACAGGATAGTTGATGAAATATTACCCAAATCCACACTATGATTCTTTTTCAAGCAAAGATGATGAGCCCAAGATACTCTCTTTTTCCGTCTCTTTTTGGGGAGGGGGTTGTTAGTGTTACGATCTACTTCGGGTTTGAGGTGTATTAGAGTCTATAAATATCCGCTTTATAGTTATGAAACACTTTTTTAATTTATTGTTTCATCGCGTCCTAAACGTAACTATTTGATTAAAAAAAAGTGTATGTGTGAGTTTGCTGTTAAAAAAAAGAAAACAATGTAGAGTGGCGCTTCGGTGACTGCAGAAGTTAATGGTGAAACCCTTCGCTTAGCATCTAATTTCTCTCTTTTGCATTTTCATTTTTGTACCCCCGTTTATTCAACTATTTCACATAATCCCCTTGGACTTGGTAATTGTTGGTTGTCTTCAGAAGCATAGCATTCGTTATAAAATTCAAAATTTATTTTATGTTTAAACAAAAATTTGAAATGCGACCATCGCTCCTCTTAAACTAGAACATCATTGATCATGTTGCATTTTGAATTATTTCTGTGATGTAATTATGCAATTGGAACCAGAACAAGCGCAGGAAACCAGGAACTGAATCGGAAAAATGAGCAGGAATCCAGGACAAGAGCAGACTCAGGGCAGCAATCTGGAACAGGGGCAAGAAATGTAAACTTGAACAGGAGCAGCAACACTGAAAAACTTGAATACTTGGAACAGGAGAGCTCGACAGAAACTTGCAACATGTGTAGACAAGAATAGCCGATAAAAGATCCGGACAGGAAAAACCGGAACAGGGCCAACAGAAATAGTCAATTGTTGTGGTTCTAAGACGGAAAACAAGTGGTGGCAACAGTTGTAGGATAGAAATCAAGTAACGGTAGCAGCAGGCTTAGGACAGAAAACAAGTAGCACTGTAGGGTGGTAAACGAACCAAACGTTCAACAGGAAATTCATTAATATTCGTTCATTTAATAAACGAATGAACATGAATGCAATTTTTTGTTTATTTAATTAAACGAACGAACATGAACACATGTGTCGTTCGTTCATTTACGTTCGTTTATGCTCATTTATTTATGTTCGTCTGTTTACTTTCGTTTAAATATTCATTCAAATTTATTTATTACTAATAATAATTTAAAATCAATTTTATTTTCATATTTAAATACCCTTAAGCCTATATTAAAATCAATTTAATATATTTGTTTACTTTTAAAATGTTGAATACAAAGATGATACTTTAAACTTTAATTTAGATACTTACGTTTACTTTTAATTGGTGTTCGTTTACGTTCGTTCGTGTTTGTGAACCGTCCGTTTTTAGAATATTAATGAACGGACATGAGCACACTCATTTTCTTAATGAAGAGAAAAATATGTTCGTTTAAGTGTTTGTTCATTGTTCGGTTAAAGTTAAACGAACGAACACGAACAAGCCCCGTTCGTGTTCGTTCTGTTCATTTCCAAGCTAAGTAGCAGCAACAAGTGTGTGGTGACAATTGGTGCGTGCGGACAACAGGTCTGGGATGGGAAGTCGTTGGGATGGGAGGTCACGATAAATAGTAATAAACAATACCCTCATGAATAGTAACAGCCACTGAATAGTACTCTAGTGAATAGTAAGTTGTAACAGCCCTGTGAACATTACCCTAGTGAATAGTAACAGTCGCGTGAACATTAACTTCGTGGATAGTAACTGCCCGTAAACTGTACTGCCGACGTGAATGGTATCCAAGTCAAATGACATCACAGTTTAGGAGTGATGACAATGAACAATAATGTGTTATAGAACAAGAGCATGACAAGTAGTGAGAATCTAGAACAAGTTTCTTGAAAGAACATAAACATGGGCAATGCTTAAACACTTGAGAAACCTCTCTTAGACCTATGGGTAAAATACAAAATAAACACTAATTGTGATCAACAAATAATCTAATATTTATAATTAACAAAAACCTTAGCGTATGGTAGTGGTGCACAAAAAAACCGGTTTTTTTTTAACCCGGTCCAAACCGGTTGGGTTAAACCGGTTTGGACCAAACCGGTTCGGGTTGCCCAAAAACCGCCGGTT
The DNA here is from genome assembly GCA_023525975.1 of Smallanthus sonchifolius. NCBI lineage: Eukaryota > Viridiplantae > Streptophyta > Magnoliopsida > Asterales > Asteraceae > Smallanthus > Smallanthus sonchifolius. Next base: position 26,997,447 of record CM042029.1, on the reverse strand, counting down.
TGAAACCGGTTTGAGGATTTCTGAAGAAAATCGGGTTGGGACCGGTTTTGGCTAAACCGGGTTAGAAAACCGGTTTGAACCGGTTTTTTTTAAATGAATTAAATAGCATTAAATATCATTAAATATCATTTATTAAATGAATTAAATAACATTAAATAGCATAAGATATCATTAATAGCATTAAATAACATTTATTAAATGAAATAGCATTAAATATAATTAAATATCATTTATTAAATGAATTAAATAGCATTAAATATCATTAAATAGCATTAAATAGCATTTATTAAATGATTTTTAAAAAACATAGTAATTAGCATTTATTAAATGATTTATTTAATTAAATCGAAAATTAAAAATATAAATTTTTTTTTTTAAATAAAAACCGGTTAAACCGGTTTTTTTAACCCAAACCGGTTTAAACCTACCCGAACCGGTTTGACCGGTTTACATATTTCCACCTCCAAAACCGGTTTAACCCGAACCGGTTTGGGCTCAAACCGGTTTTGACTTTTCGTTGACCAAACCGGTTCGGGTCGGTTTGAACCGGTTTGGGTTAAAAAACCGATTTGTGCACCACTAGCGTATGGTCAACAAACACAACTTATTTTGTATATTTTTGCATTGTTACTGTATCATGCTTCCACAAACAACAAACACAAGAACAAAAATCAAAACGTCCAATTTGTAAACCTTTAACAGCGTATTCGGATATCATACACGTGAACCAAAAAACTCTCTGGGCGCTACACTTTTCAAAGGAGACATTTTACATGCTTTGAATCACACACACACACACACTAAAATAAAATGAAATAAAATAAAATAGCAACAAGAATAAGGAAATCTACAGATACAAAAAGAAGAAAAAGGCCTACAAAATCAGTGAGTTGATTGAGAATTCAGCTTGTTGGCAACATAGAGTAAATGACTAACATTTGTCGATGGGTAACTTTGTAGTAACTTGAGATTTGCTGTGAAATCGCCAGCGAGTAAACGTCTCCTCACAAGAATCAGCATTGCACAGCAAACTTGAAGCAGTGTCTCCTGTAAATTAGATTAGTGTATTCATAAATACATTTTTTACATTAATTATTTATAAAATTCAAAACATGAACAAAAAAGTATTAACGCGTCAACTGAACCCGACCCGACCATGCCCGGCCTGGCCCGGCCTGACCCAACTCAACCGTCTTGAGTTGAATTTAAAGATGACCCGTTTCCCAACCTATCCAATTTGTCATCTCTGATCAAAGTGATCAAACCCAATGTATCAAATGTGGAAAATAAGGAGCTTGTTGACTCACTCGAGGACCCACTGGGTTGCTTAAGAGCATATCCCATATGTGAAGAATGTCGGTAAAGTTGAATTCTTGAGTCAACAAGAGTGTAATCCATCTAAATGCATAGAACTGTGGGTTGACCTGTCAGTCAAACATTGGATTACATGTCAAAATGATCTGAAACGGAATCTTAAATCGTTCTACACAGCATTAAAACGAGTATGAAAATAAAAAGTTCTTACTTTGGTTGTGACCTCAAGATGTCGCCATAACTCTTCATCATGTTGCTTTAATAACTGTGACAGCCTTGAAATTGTTGAACGGATGCCAACAATACTATTATCAAGTTGCTGACAGAAATTATCTCGAAAATCACTTAATAACTCAACAAAGCAAAAGAACGTGTCTGCTTCTGCATTAACCTGCAACAAGTTCAAATCATTAGTTGTTTTTTCATAAAATCATTAGCAATTTAAATAATTAATAATAACAATCGATGTTATTCACTTACAGCATAATCCTCATTGGGGTCACTTTTGAACACATAGAACAAGGGGGCCAAAATTTCATTCATCCCTTGCACATATCTTATCCCCGGGTTCAGCTTTGCAAATATGATCAGTATATTTTTCAACGAGTCCTGAAAGTAACAACATGTTAAACTCATGTCCATATATCTCATGATTGCATCATTTCACGTGTGTAATTTTTGTAACTTCTGTAATACTTCCACTTACCCGATTGGCTTCTGCAAAAGCTGAGTCGCCTGAGAAAAACTGTATGTCTGGGTGAGTTCGTTTCACATCACGGTCTATCTGCTCAATGATCTCAGAGTCCTACAAGTAGCAGAAACTATAAACATGCACATATATGAAATTTCAAGATCTTTTGCCTGTTTTTGTACAAGATGGTCTAAATCACAATTATATAATATTATTTTAAATGGAAACAAATATCATTCTTTCAAATGTGAAATCACACCTGAAAGTATTGGTTCCAAATGCTAGTGTTCCCTAGGCTCAAAGGATGCTCCCCATTAGGTATTTTAGACCTTGCTAGTAAACCCCTGCCCATGATTATCTGATCACCATTTTTAGGAGATGCGGAATCTTCTAACTTCCTTGTGATTTCTGACTGACTAGCCACGAAAACATTTAGGAATCGATGCAAATACGCGCAAATTTCTATACATATATTTATAAATTGTCCCTATTTTGACATGTCAAGATGTCCATTAATCAATCAAATGATAAGATCATACAACTTCAAGAAAACCCCTCACATTCATCATAACTTCAAACATCATAATATATGCAATTTTTAATAAAGATACACGAATTCACCACACAAAGGCATACAAGGATCACTATGTTGTGGCCTAGTAGTCAAAATTCGCTCGCCTAGATGCTCAGGCAAAGCGAGGCGCAGCCATACCACCTTGCGTCCATCAAGCGGCTCATGCGAGGATTGAGGCCAAAACTGGTCTGAAACATCTAAAATGGCATGGAACATGTCTTAAACCAGCCTAATACATGTCTAAAACCCCTAAAAATGACATGTTTATACTGTGCGTCTCGCTTAAAAAGCCCTCGCTTTTAAGCGCCTTGAGCCTTTGACTAGTCTGCTATGTGGTGCAAATGAACAAAAACTTACTGGATTCGTCAAAAGATCTTCTTTAAAATGCTTGTACTGAGACCTCTTCTTAGACAATTCCGCTGACCAAATCCGTTTATCAACCGGAAGATATCCCAACAACAACTGAAAGCATGAAAGAACATCAATATATCAAATCAATCCTCCATTCCACAATTATCGACATCAAGCATAAACAAATTGATGATGTCATTTCAATTTTCAACACACAGAGTATGAAGCAGGCAGCATGTTATTACAATTCACACACCTTCCACGTAGTCGAACGGATACCAGCAGCATCCGGGATCCCCAACGAAGCAAGTTGACGCAATTCCCCCAAATTTATAATCTTCTTCGAAAGCTAAATTTGACACAAGATAACAAGAATTGGCATGTTAGATTAGATTTACAACTCATATAATGATTGTTGTCACCATCCTTTTGAACATTTAAAGCAAAATACATGAATTTATGATGTTATTTGTATTTCAACAAGAACAATTACAAGCCCTAGAAACTGTCACTCATTCAAATAAACACATTAATCGTTCATAATTATGATAATATACAAACCCTAACCTCTTGTAACAACTGAGCCTGGCGTGAAACATCTTCAACACTACTGTCATTATCACTACTGCCTATACGGTTCGACGAAACCCTAATTTCTGATTTCAGAGTCGGTTCAGGTCTAATTAAAGCGGCCGGCGGCAACAGAAAACGCTGTTCGGTTACAGAGGAATCGGAGGAAGTGACGGAGGAGGATTTGGACGGGTAACCGCCGGTGCGGTGGTCGCTCGGCGGCGGCGATAGAGATTGTGATTTCCACGGTGGAGATGACGGAGAAGACCACATAGGGCTGTTGAGCCAATCAGGAACTCGTTTCTTCTTCACCATGATTATGTGATTCAGTGGATCAGGGTTTGGATGAACACATAGCGTGTGTGAGTTGTGTGTGTGTTTGTTGGTTAGGAATTGGAATTGAAATTGGAATTGGTTACAGGTGTGGGATGTGGCTCCGGGCGTGTGTCATCGTCTTCCTCGTGGAAGCATGTATTGCATCCAATTAGAGTTGTGCCCCACGTTGCGTGTTGCCTTCGTAGCCCTTTCACTTTGGTCTCAACGGCCACCGTGTCTTTGCTGTTTTTTTATATATATTTTTCTTTTTAATTTTTTTTTTTTAAATGTACCCTATCGATGACCGTATGTGCTTGTTTTTTATACTCTTTCTTTAAGTGTCACGCAATTTAGCGGGGTCCGATGTGACAGGGAGGGGTGTCTGATGTCACGGCATCCGATGATGTCCTTGTGTGGATAGAAACGTTGCTAGGTGATTAATGTTAGAGTTATATGTCCAGGACACAACGTATGACAATGTTATCATTGATATTTGATCCTAAAATGTCACACACCAAGCAAATATTTCAAATAAACGTTTAAACGTGGTTTAACGCGTACAACCTTTTTGTTTAAGGCAGAGATATTATTAAAATAAAAACACCCCTTTTAGAAGAATAAAGGAGGAGGGAAATAGAAAGAAATAAATAATCAAAGATAATAGACAATGAAGATACAATTCACTTACAATTGAAATCTACACCATTTATCCCAGTCTAAAGCCCCAATTTTAGATCGACTTTTAACCCAAAGAAAACTGCTAGTCTTCAAATCTTCGAGGAGCCGATGGACGAACGCTTTCTGAACCTCAAAAACAACTTCGTTCCTCATTCTCCAAAGGCTCCAAATGGCGATGTAGGTAATGACTTGAATGGCTTTTCTCCGATATGACATAGTCAGGGCTGAGTTAAGCAACTTCATAATGTCCCTAACTGAAAAGACGTAGATAGGAGGCAGTTGACACCAATTGGGAACGAAAGCCTACAGCACGGAAGCAAAGTAGAATGATGTGAAAATATGTTCCGATGTCTCAGAAGCTCACGACATAAAGGGCAAAGCTCCGATTCAATATTAACTTCCTAAGTGAGTAAAGCTTTCCGAGTGAGGATTCGATCTAGTACAGCACGCCAAGCAAAAATGTTGATTTTTAACGGAACCCATTTACACCAATTGAAGAGAATGTTGTTTAGGGGAGGGGAAGAAGGGAATCAGAACGTATTATTGTTGAGCAATATTATGAATCAATTCATAGTTGATATTTAGTTTGTGGAGTTATATAAAACATATAAATATTAATATGAACATACATGAATGTTTATTTATATATGGTGATTCATTGCAAGTCTTGATAGCATGTGTTAAGACATTGTTATAACCTTTGCAATGATATTTGGAATGCCTTCAAAGTTATTTTATAGGCTTTGGCTTTCCTTTTCCCTTCTTAACTTGTGCAGGACGAAGCCTCCTTGTTCTTGTTTGACTTCCCACTTACTCTATATTGAATGTACTTTAGCCTTACACTAGAAAGTGAGACACATTTTCCTTTGACAAAGTTAAAGGTGGAGTAAGTCCCTGAAGATTCGTACTTGATTTTGAATCACAAAAAGAAATTCTTTGCACTTGGGAGGGCCGAAAATTCACAAGGAGAAGAACAAGAGAGCTTTTGAATGATAAAAGTACTCAAGAACTCATTCAAACTATCATTCTATCTTTGTAGTTTGATTTTGTTTTTGGATCACTTTGATTTCTACTTACATACACTACTAAAGGGTGCTTTAGTGAGTGTAAGTGCTCTTGACATTATTGGGTTGGTGACTAGCATTAAATGAAATTGCTTGGTGTGGACACTCTTGGAGGGGAAATACTTGGATCCTAGCTCATCCTTCATTCTTGTTGCAATCAGTTCTCACCGAAGGTTGTTATTGTTAGGGTTTCGTGCTAGGGTTTCAAAACTCTTTTAAAACGCGCAGCTGAAAACAAGCACGAACCGATCTAGGCCAATCCCTAGATCGCCAGCCATGAGTCCAGATGCAAACCAAATAATCAATAAACAACCATATGGGGTTCAGAGTTATACCTTTTGCGAATAGACGACAACCAAGTTGTAACACCACGTGAAAACTATTAGCCCCACACGAAGTTTGTGAATAAGTGATTGTCTGATAATTAGCAAGGAATATCCGTCTTTCTGCTAAAGAGTATGTATTAAACTCACAGTTCATTATATATTTTTTTTATAAATGTCAACTAAGTCTCGTAAGTAAATTGTTCCCGGTTGTTCAATCATTTGATAACCAGAGTCATTCATTGATAAATGATCACTATGAGCCAGACTCAATAAAATTTGATCAATCCTTTTTCTGTGTGGAGAACTGAGCCAAGAGTTCTCTTTTTTCATCATCAGTCGAATCACTGTTTGCAACCTACGATTCTATTTTATCATCAATCCAGTCCCCGTTCACATTTTTTCTCATCAATAAATAAATCTCTTTACTTGTATGACTTAGATGTCTCGTATTTCTTGAAAAAGTGATTCGATTGCTGAGATTTGGTATGATACTTATGAGATCGATTGACAACAATTCGGTCGCTAGATCCGGCTACACAAACTAAACCCGCAACTCTAATCACTTGCACAACCTAAATGCTCTGCACATATGTGCACAACTTATCTACATCTCGCACAACTAGGCATTCAATCCCGCATGCCCTATACGCTGCCTAAGGCGATTAGGCACATGATTGTGAAATGTTCACCACAACCCTGATCCCCATCACTAACCTGTAATCAAAACAAAGGCTGGAAATAAAGTATAGGTTATATCTTCCTAACCACTGGTCTTCGAGTGAACTGTCCGTAGGACAACCCTCCGCGAGTGTTGTTGTACCACACTGTCACACCCCCAATTTCATCTAAAGGAGTTTTACCGTTTGGGAAGCGACGAACCAGGATCTCAGACATTAGTTACTTTGAACGACTCTACATGGGACCCAAAATGAAAATATCATTCAAATCAGAGTATCAATGCGGAAGCGTAAAGAAAGTAAATGCGCAAAATACACGCGCCCAAAACCAAAGTCTAAAAGTCCAAAAAGTCCAAAACGTCCAACCAAAACAAGTACAATAGAATAATTCAAACAATTATAAATAAGTCATAATCAAAGTAGTTGAATCCCATGCATGCCCTAACGTGCACATGTGTCTTATCTTAGCGACCTGAGAAAACATGTAAGAAAATGTGACATCCGGCATTTTCAGGTTAACTCCGTTAACTCAAACCTCGTTAGTTCAAACATTTTTCGTTTCAAACTCAGTTATCTCAGTTAGTCGCACGTACATTGCATTTAATTATGATTAATTAAATGTGTCAGTCAATTCGCACACATCGGATCGCACTCGAGTCTAACCCGGAACGTTGGTGATTAATCGAAATTAATATTACGAACATTAATAATTTATATTTAATATAAATTACGAGTTTATGTGATTTGTATGTGATTACATGAATTATGTGTTTATTATTGTTTTCGTACGTGTTTATCGTGTGTAAATCATATTTAGTATTTTTATAAAAGTTAGAGTTTTTATAAAAATAATAATTGAGAGTTTTAGTTATTAATTAAGTATTAGTTAATTAATAATAGCCTATGGGCTTTAATTAAACTAGAAGCCCAACTTAAAACCCATTAGTAATGAGATAAGGATAAGATTTAAAAAATATATATATCTAAACCCTAATCCCCACCCATTGCCGTCGACTTCAATCCCCACTCCCCTAGTTCGACCGAAACAAGAAAGTAACCAAGGAACGTTCAATCGAGCCCCGATCGTGAATCCGGAAGTAGATACGTGCTAGTCTCGACGTTTCTAACACTCCTACGTAAGTCGTTTCGTTCAATTTCATCACTTTTTGATTCCTAAATTTTAGATCATAACCCTAGTTCATCCAAACATGGATTTTTATAATAAAAATGTTAACTTTATTATTGTTTTGCATGTATTTGTTGATTTTATGGTTATTTGCAAAACCCTAGATCCATGTGATTAGTAACTTGTTAAATATTGAAACTTTTTGATTATGTGATGGTGTAGAATCGCATGTTAGAGATGTTTGACACTTGTTATGGTTATAATTATGTTAGATAAATCATACGTGATGGATTTGGTACTTTAAATCTCGTTAAACAAGCTTAAAAACCCTAACTTACTTATAATGGAAACTTTTTAGAAATTCTATCTTGCATACTAGAAGTGATTTGAATGATGTGATGATGGTTATATGCTACTTGATACATGTTTAGATGATTTGTGAAATCAGATTTTGAATACATAACCCGGTTTTGTGAACTTTCCAAATAAGGCAACTTTAATTGTTAAAAGTGGCTATAACTTGCTATTTAGACATGCATGATATGGTTTGATGATAGATCTATGTTAGATAGGACACAATAACTTGTTGTAACGTGTTAAGTGTTTGAAATCACGCATGCTAGTCATAAGTTACTAAAGTTGGAAACTTTGTCTTGAATTATGATTTGCATGTTTAGGTTCTAGACAATTGTTATGTGATGTGATGATCTAGAACATGTTAGAGTGATCCTACGAATATATCAATGATGATAGTTTCCAGGAAACACGAGTCCCGAAAAAACTTTCTATTTATAGAAACCTGCTATTTTTGGAAACTTTCTATTTATAGAAACCTGTTATTTTTGGAAACTTTCTATTTATAGAAACCTGCTATTTTTGGAAACTTGTTATTTATAGAAACCTGCTATTTATGGAAACTTGCTATCTTGTTAGAACAAATAGGATTTTGTTGCTAAGTGTTACAGCATGATCATTTGTGTATAATATAGAAGTATTATACTGAACAAACATTAAATCGTTAAAAGGGTCACCAACGGGTCGTCGGGTCAAACTTGGTCAAACTTGGTCAAACATGAGTCAAACTTGTAAACTCTTTTCAAACACTTAAACAATGGGATTGTTTGGATACTTAGGGTTCGTATCAACTTGCACAAACACACACTTATAAACCGGTGTTTATAGGTGGCAGTTAGTCGTCAAGCATTCTAAGTTCGCTTTCTTTCGCACATACTCTAAGGTGAGTTTCACGGCCCCTTTTCTTACGTTTTAAACTTGGGGGAGAAAACATGGGTACGAACATTTAGATCTTACATTTCTTTTATATCACTTGTGTACTAAGCGCAAACATATCATGAAAGTCCTTACTTATTGAACTGTTAGTATATGGGTTAGCGAGGTAATCTTGAGTAGTACTACTGGGCACTGACAAGCCCCACCCGCGTTAGTCGCGCTAACACGACAGGTAGTCGAACGGGTGTAACATTGACCTAAACATTCACCATTGATTATGATAGTCACGGTGGGAGGCAGTACAAACATAAACAGTCAGCTTCGGTGTCGAAACGCTTTAGTAACATGTACTAGGTTAGCTACCTATGATATAAATTGTAAATGGTATTATCTAGTAAACTTTACAAGCATTGAAACCTGTGAACTCACCAACCTAGTGTTGACACGTTTTAGCATGTTTTCTCAGGTAATTAAGGTACAAGCACGAGCTAAGGCATGCATGCATACGAAGTCTAACATTTGCAAACTCAAGAATTATTTATTTTAAGTATCGTTGAATTGTTTATTTTGGCGCAACTGTTTTGGCGCATGTTTTTCATTTAACTTTTCGCTTCCGCAAGTCTTACATTAAATCAGTATTTTCATTACTGGTGTTGCATCGTGACTATGAGCAATACTAGCGGTTTTTATTAAACTCATATAGAGTCGTTCAATGTAACTAATGACTGAGATCCAAGTATGTCACGCCCCTAACGGTAAAACTCCGTTGGTGGATTTTGGGGGTGTGACAGATTGGTATCAGAGCCATTGGTTATAGAGAACTAGGAAATGCATACTAGACTATAACCACGTACATGCATTAGTTACACAGCACTTACACTCATACATGGCACTCACTCATCCCGTTACAGGAAATGCCGACCCCGCCTAATTCACCCGCATCCCCAGTCGTTCAGGAGCACGATGTTCCTACCGTACCTTTTCCAGAGCCGAGGAGACGTCGACTCAACCCGATCAACACCACAGTAGGGCATGACGAGCCTATTCATGTGCGTGTCAGAGGTAACACGCAGGACTGGGATTGGTATCCCGATAGGATCAGGAATTGGATCCGAGAGGAGGAAGTCCCACCTCCACTCACTACTGACATTGCTTCTTCATCATCTTCTGTACGAGCTTTGCCACCATTGCAGTACCCCTATGAGCAAGTGATAGCTGTCTTTGTGGCTAGGATGGACCGGGAGATCCGGAACATGAGGGGCGCAGCGGGAGGAGTATTGTCCCCGCGATGAAGTACAGAAACTTGAGAGCGAATTATGGAATCTCAAGATGGAGGGATCTGAAATCGAAGCCTACACTACTCGTTCGCATGAACTGGCGAACTTGTGTCCACAAATGGTAACACCTTCCTATAAGAGGATTGAGAAGTTCATTGATGGGTTGGTCCCGCAAATTCAGAGCATGGTGACATCTTCTAATCCCACTACGATCCAGCAAGCAATCAGGTTGGCTCACAGGCTAACCGATCAGGCAGTCGCTCAGGGCACTCTACCACCTAGAGGTGCACTATCAAAGACAGCTGACAACAAGCGGAAGTTTGACAGTTCATTCCCCAAAACCTTCCAGTCAAACCCACCTTCTCAGCAACAGCAACACCGTAAACTTGAACCTTCAAAGAACAACAATCAGTGTAAGTCTTCTCAGCAGAATCAGGGTTCTTATAATGGCAAGTACCCGAAGTGCAATAAATGTAACTTTCACCATCATGGAACATGTGACCGGTACCGTTGCCAACGGTGTGAAAAAATGGGTCATTTGGCTAAAGACTGTAGAGTAGATCTGCAGAACAAACAGACACCACCTGGAAACGCACCCAAAGGTTGTTTTGAGTGCGGTAAGGAAGGGCATTTCAAGAAGGATTGTTCGCAGTTGAGGAGAAACGGAAACGGGAATGGAAATGGCAACAATCATCAGGGTGGTAATGGAAATGGTAATAACCACCAGGGTGGAAATGGTAATAACAACGGAAATGGTGCAAAGGGCCGAGCATTTGTGATTGGATCGGGAGAAGCTCGGAATGATCGGAACGTGGTGAACGGTATGTTTCTCTTAAACGATCATTATGCTTCTGTACTTTTTGATACTGGCGCCGATAGAAGTTTTATATCTAGAGAACTTAGTGGTCAGTTAGGAATAAACCCAACCTTACTAGAACATCATTATACCGTAGAGATAGCAGACGGTAAAGTAATCGAGGCAACCCACATTCTCAAGGGATGTCAGTTAGAACTTTCTGGTCACAAACTCGACATCGATCTCATGCCAGTTACACTTGGCAGTTTTGACATAATTGTGGGCATGGATTGGTTGTCTGAAAACCAAGCTGAGATCATCTGTAGTGAGAAGATCGTTCGTATACCCCTTCCTAGCGGAGAGATCTTATCCGTCCATGGCGAAAGAAGTGGTGCAGTGATGGGCATCATATCTTTCATGAAGGCTCAGAAGTGTCTGCGTAAGGGTCATACCACGATACTGGCCCTTGTTGCTGACAAGTCCACCGAGGAGAAAAGATATCCCAATCGTTCGCGATTTTCCAGAAGTATTCCCTGAATACCTACCTGGTCTTCCACCTCATCGTCAGGTTGAATTTCAGATTGACCTAACACCCGGAGCAGCGCCTATTGCTCGAGCACCCTATAGACTGGCACCAAGCGAGTTGCAAGAGCTATCTACACAACTGCAAGAGTTGTTGGATAAAGGTTTCATCCGACCGAGCTCATCGCCATGGGGAGCTCCAGTACTATTTGTCAAAAAGAAATATGGAACTTTCCGCATGTGCATTGACTACCGTGAGTTAAACAAAGTAACAGTCAAGAACCGCTACCCCTACCCCGCATTGACGATCTATTCGACCAACTTCAAAGGTCAAGTTTCTACTCTAAAATCGACTTAAGATCTGGATATCATCAGCTGAGAGTTCGAGATGAAGATATATCCAAGACTGCATTCAGAACCCGGTACGACCATTTCGAGTTTTTGGTCATGCCATTTGGATTAACTAACGCACCCGCGGTGTTCATGGACCTCATGAACCGTGTGTGTAAACCTTATCTGGACCAATTCATCATTATTTTTATTGACGATATCCTCATATACTCTAAGAGTCAGGAAGAGCATGAGGAGCATCTGCGTTTGATCCTCGAGCTACTGAAACAGGAGCAGCTATACGCTAAGTTTTCCAAATGCGATTTTTGGATTCGCGAGGTTCAATTTCTAGGACATGTGATCAATGAGAAAGGAATACATGTCGATCCAGCCAAAGTGGAAGCTATCAAGAATTGGGCAGCACCCACAACTCTGACCGAAGTTCGGCAATTCCTAGGATTGGCCGGATACTACCGTCGTTTTATCGAAGGATTTTCAAAGATTGCCCAACCCCTCACTTCCTTAACCCAAAAAGATAAACCCTATAACTGGAGTGAGACTCAAGAATCAGCATTCCAGCTACTGAAGCAGAAACTATGTAGCGCACCTATCCTGTCTCTACCAGAGGGAACGGATGACTTCGTGGTGTATTGCGATGCCTCCATCCAAGGTCTCGGTTGTGTGTTGATGCAACGTGACAAGGTTATCGCATACGCTTCTCGACAGTTAAAAATCCACGAAAAGAACTACACAACTCACAATTTGGAGTTAGGAGACGTGGTGTTTGCACTCAAGATATGGAGACATTACTTGTACGGTACCAAGTGCACCATTTACACCGATCACAAGAGTCTTCAACATATTTTTGAGCAGAAAGAGTTGAACATGCGTCAACATCGTTGGATGGAGTTATTAAACGATTATGATTGTGCAATCAAGTACCATCTGGGCAAAGCTAATGTGGTAGCCGATGCCCTAAGCAGAAAAGAAACCAAACCCCGACGGGTTAGAGCATTACAACTCACTATTCATACAGGATTACCCGAACAGATCCGTAATGCCCAACTTGAAGCCTTGAAAGAGGAGAACTTATCGTTGGAATCCACTCGTGGTATGGAGAAACAACTTGAGGTTAAAACAGATGATATTCGTTACTTCGCGGAACGAATATGGATACCAGTATATGGAAACCTAAGAGATCTAGTCATGGATGAAACTCACAAATCCCGATACTCTATCCATCCGGGATCCGACAAGATGGAGGCAGTTACACTTGGCAGTTTTGACATAATTATGGGCATGGATTGGTTGTCTGAAAACCAAGCTGAGATCATCTGTAGTGAGAAGATCGTTCGTATACCCCTTCCTAGCGGAGAGATCTTATCCGTCCAGGGCGAAAGCAGTGGTGCAGTGATGGGCATCATATCTTTCATGAAGGCTCAGAAGTGTCTGCGTAAGGGTCATACCGCGATACTGGCCCTTGTTGCTGACAAGTCCACCGAGGAGAAAAAGTTAGAAGATATCCCAATCGTTCGCGAATTTCCAGAAGTATTCCCTGAAGACCTACCTCGTCTTCCACCTCATCGTCAGGTCGAATTTCAGATTGACCTAACACCCGGAGCAGCGCCTATTGCTCGAGCACCCTATAGACTGGCACCAAGCGAAAAATTAAGAATAAATAATATAACTAATTATATTATTTTTTTTATCTCAACCGATACACGATGTTATAAAATGATTCGAAATAATATAAATATATATTATTTAATAATACGGGTCACAGTTTGAAAATAATATAAACATATTATTTTATACGAAGTTACGGTTTTAAAAATAATATAAACATATTATCTTCATTTAATAATAACAATACTATTTTATTTATAAAAGTGGGAATAATATAAAAATGGGTTAACAATTCAAACCCGAGCCCACGGGTTGTTTCCCGGGCTAAGACATATTTATATAATAATATAATATTATAAGGTTTGATTTTTATATTAAAATAATACAAGAAAAATTGTTCAAAAAAAAGATGTGGGAGCCCGGCCTCGAACCCGGGTCTCTCCCACACACGCACAAGTCACTAACCAGTCCCACCCGCTAGGGTATCGCGATGATATCCGGATCTGATTAGTTTTAACACTAATGTGTTGGGTGTTCTTCACCTTTACGTGAAACCGGTCGAATCTCCCCCCCGAATCCACTGAATTCGACTACGATTGAGGCAAAAGGCATAGGGGTTTTGTTAATTGAAGGTTTACGAGTCTGTATGTGAGTTTAATTCGAAAAACACTAAGTTTTAGATCGTTAAATTTCTGTTTTGAAAGCCGAAACCCTAGGTTCTTAGCATGGATTCGATTTAAGCAATTCAGATGATAAAACCCGATGGAATCATAGGGCTTTTGACAAGCAAAGGTTTGCGAGTCAAACCCAGTGGTTTAATTAGATTGAAATTTAGTTTAAGATCAAAACCCCCCAAATAGGCTTAAGAACAAACCCTAGATACGGGTTCTTACACAATTCGATGTTATGAGATCGAATTAGCATAGGGTTATCCGTAAACAAAGTGTTGCGATACTAATGAAGTGATTTAATTTGATTGAAATCGAGTCAAGGGTATCGTTCGATTAAACCGAATTGGTTATGAACCCTAGAATTGGTTCGAGTTGAATTTGCTGTTATAAGCCCTAATTGGTATAGGGCTTTCGATCTAGGAGTAAAAATGAGACAGAGGGAAGGTTTAATTACCAGAATGCGGTTTGAATTGAAGGTGATCGACTAAAACCGACGCCGACGATGATGAGGTTGATCTCCGGTGACCCTGACTCCTTCTCCGGTGACGTTGACGTGTGGAAAAGCTTTGGGGAGACTTAATTAAGGTGTGCAGACGATTGATTTGTGAGAGTGATATCCGAATTGATCGAATTCGATAGGAATGATGATGTTCACGACGGTTACGATATAATTCGCCATTAACCTGTTTAATTTGCTAATGATGGATGTTTTAATTGATTTTTAAGATCGTTAATGACATTAATCGAGCGATAACGGTTTCAAATTCAACAGAATCGATTTGCAAATTTGAATTTGAGTGGATTGTCACGAGTTTGACTTCAAAAGTCAAACATGATTAATTTGAATTGATTTTGACTTTAGGAGTCAACAATTCAAGTTTTGGGACTTGACAGAGCTAGTCCCTGCAGTTTAAGATCAGAAATTGGCAGAATTAGCCCTTGGGATTAAATGTCGAGTTAACTGGGTTAGGTTTTAACATGAAATTTAACGGAATTTCTAACGGAACTAACTAAAAAGTCCGGATTGTCACATCATCCCCTAGTTGAAAGAATTTTCGTCCCGAAAATTAAATAATAATAAAAAACAATTTCCCGTGATATCACATCATCCCCTAGTTAAAAGAATTTTCGTCCCGAAAATTAAAAGATACCTTAAGAATTTGACGCGGAGTGCTTGAACAGATTAGGATATTTGCGCATCATCTGATCCTGGCGCTCCCACGTGAACTCCGGTCCGCGTTTCGAGTTTCAACGAACTCTGACAATAGGGATTTTACTGTGCTTTAACTTTTTGACTTCCCTATCCATAATTTCCACGGGTTCTTTGATGAAACGTAACTGTTCATCAATGTGTAGTTCCTCCAGAGGAACTGCAAGTGATTCGTCTGCTAGGAATTTCTTCAAATTTGAGACGTGAAAGACGTTGTGTACACCACAAAGTCCTTCAGGTAGGTCCAGTTGATACGCTACTGGTCCGATTCTCTTCATTATCTTGAATGGTCCGACATAACGAGGGTTCAGTTTACCTCGTTTCCCGAAACGAATGACACCTTTCCAAGGTGAGACTTTAAGTAAGACCATGTCACCTATTTGAAACTCTAAGGGTTTACGACGCTTGTCGGCATAGCTCTTTTGACGATCACGAGCTGCCGCCATATGGTTTCTAATTTGAACGATCTTTTCGGAAGTTTCAAATACAAGTTCAGGACCTGTAAGTTGACTATCCCCAACCTCGGTCCAACAAATAGGAGAACGACATTTCCATCCATAAAGTGCTTCAAATGGAGCTGCCTTGATGCTAGTGTGATAACTGTTGTTGTAGGAGAACTCCACTAACGGTAGGTGAGACTCCCAAGTGTTACCGAAATCGATCACACAAGCTCGTAGCATGTCCTCCAGCGTTTGAATAGTACGTTCTGTTTGGCCATCAGTTTGAGGATGGTATGTTGTGCTCATATCCGGTAGTGATTCGTGCATCAGTTTGAGGCTTTATGTAACGACTGCAAGAAACGAGAAGTGATTCGTGCATCACGATCCGAAATAATAGAGATTGGCACCCCGTGCCGAGAGACTATTTCTTTCAAGTAAGTACGAGTAAGCTTATCCATTTTGTCGGTCTTTTTGATTGCTAAGAAGTGAGCGGACTATGTTAATCGATCAACAATTACCCAAATGGTATCACATCCGGTAGGAGTTTGTGGTAATTTGGTGATGAAGTCCATGGATATTTGTTCCCATTTCCACATGGGAATTTATGGTTGTTGCAGAAGACCGAATGGTTTTTGATATTCAACTTTGACCTTCACGCAAGTCAGACACTTACTGTGACAATCCGGACTTTTCAGTTAGTTCCGTTAGTAACTCCGTTAAATATTCAGTTAATTCCAAACCCAGTTAATCCAATATTAAACCCCAGGGATTAATTCTGTCATTATTTGAACTAAAACTTCAGGGACTAGTTATGTAACTATTCAAAACCAAAATGTTGACTCCCTAAAGTCAAAATTGAAGGGTTTTGAGCTCTGTTGACTTTCCAAAGTCAAACCTAACATTCAATTGATTCGAATCAAACCAGAAACTGAAGTGGCTACTCGAATTCTCGGCTGTTAATCATCGTATTGATGATATCGATCATCAATGAGCCGTTTCTAGGTGTTTTAACTATTCCATAATCACACTCTCTAAACCTGTAACCGTCGAACCCGCAACAATGATCATCGAATTCAAGCAAATTCGCTTATTATTCTGAAATCGAACCCACTGCACACCTCATTCACACTCCCCTAAAGCTTTTGCCTACACCAATTACGCCGAAGAAGCCGTCAAGGTCACCGGAATCTAGCCCGCAGGCCGACGACACTCGTTCTAGCCGGAAGCTATCAATCCATCAACCATTCTGGTAATTGTTTACAGTCTCAGTCTCGTCTCAATTCATAGATCAAAAGCCCTATCATTATCAGGGCTTAAATTGTCTAATTCAACGTGAACCAGTTCTAGGGTTCATTTACTTTCGGGTTTAATCGAACCCCATCAATACGATAATGAAAACTGAAATCGATCATGTCCACAGACTCGCCTCGACGTCTAGATCGAAAGCCCTATACTCTTTGGGGCTTACATGATCGAATTGAATATGACCCTGATTCTAGGGTTCATGCAAAACTGGTTTAATCGAAACCCAGTCTAGAACCTGTTTAAATCTAATTAAACTATACCACAAGATTCGTAATAACCTGCTTAACATTAGCCCTATGCCAATTTAATATCTTACCATCGAATTGATATCGATCTGGAAATTAGGGTTTGTTCTTGATTTAATTTGGGGGATTTGATCTTAAACTCATTTTCAATCTAATTAAACCACAGGGAAAGCTTTGCAGACCTCTGTTGAGTAAAAGCCCCATGGTGTTAACGAGTTTTATCACGGAATTTGACTAAATCGATTCCAAGTTTCCTAATCTAGAGTTTCGGCCATTCAACCGACGATTAAACGATCTTAACCTTAATGTTTTTCAAATTAAACTCGTAAACAGATTGAACCTAGGCATATAATCAAAACCCCCAGATTTTTGTAACTAGTTATTGTCAAGATCGATGGATTTGGGACTAGATTGTACTCGATTTCGAAAGGGGAATAGAACACGGAAGCCGTAGATGTTAAAACAAACCGATCCGGATACTTGTTGCGATGACCCTAGCGGGCGGATTGGTTAAGGCAGTGTGTGCGTGTGGGAGAGACCCAGGTTCGAGACCGGGCTCCCACATTTCTTTTTAGACATTTTTCTAAACATATTTAATTATTAAAAATCAAACCATATATTATTATAATATTATACAAATGTGTTTTAGCCCGAGAAACAACCCGTAGGCTCGGGTTTGAATTATTAACCCTCCTTTGTTATTATTTCCCCACTTTTAAAAATAATATATTTACCATAAAGTTGTATAAAATAATATGTTTATATTATTTTCAACCCGTGACTCGTATTATTAAATAATATATAGATTTATATTATTTCGTATCGTTTTGTAACCACGTATAACATTTGAAACCAAATAATAATATAATTAATTATATTATTTACTCTTATTTATCGCGTTCATAAAAATAATATATTTATTATTTTATACCACGAATAAGTACTTAGAATATCCTTTCGAACCTAAAAATAATATATTAAATTATATTATTTTCCTATTTTTTTGTAAATGACAAAACGCTCGAATATATTTATTATTATTGTTGTCATTCGTCGCGCAACGTATATATATAATCTAATTACTAATTAAAGAATTCCTATTCCCGTGGACACGTTCGTCTACTCTCGGTTACTAGAGCGTTTCTTTAAGTCGTTTCTCATTCCGGGTCATTGTCACAATCCCATTTTTATCCTTAATTTATGTGTTTATAATTTTAGGGCATTCGTAAGTCATTTGAGACTTACACTCGTGGTTCCAACTTGTCCATTGTGTGATACTACCTACAACGCAACGCAGGTGAGTTTTCACGTCCCCTTTTACTGTTTTAACTTGGGGGAGAAAACATGACTAAACAATTTTGGATTTTGTAATTCGTATGATATCAATGTTAAATGCTAAACGTAACACGCTATCACAGAAAGTCCACAACTAATATCGGACCGTTAATATGGATCTTAGCGAGGTAATATTTAGTAGTACTACTGGGTTTGACAAATCCCACCCGCGTTAGTCGCGCTAACTCGATTAGATATCAAACGGGTGAAATGTTAGCCTACTCACACCGCCAGTGTTGATAGACCTGGCAGGAGGCAATAAACAAACAGTCAGCTTCGGTTGTGAGCGCTTGAGTTGAACATGAACATAGGTTAGCTACCTATAGATACGTACTGAATGAACATAAATTTGGTAAACGCTTATTTACATATATTGAAACCTGTGGACTCACCAACCTCGTGTTGACATATTTTCTTACATGTTTTCTCAGGTCGCTAAGATAAGACACAGGTTCACGTTAAGGAATGCATGGGATTCAACTGCTTTGATTTTAACATATTTATGTTTGTTTGAATTATTCTATTGTACTTGTTTTGGTTGGACGTTTGGACTTTTTGGACGTTTGGACTTTTTGGACTTTTGAACTTTGGTTTGGGCGCGTGTATTTTACGCATTTACTTTCTTTACGCTTCCGCATTGATACTCTGATTTGAATGATATTTTCATTTTGAGTCCCATGTAGAGTCGTTCAAAGTAACTAATGTCTGAGATCCTGATTCGTCACTTCCCAAACGGTAAAACTCCGTTAGTTGAAATTGGGGGTGTGACAGATTGGTATCAGAGCCATTGGTTATAGAGAACTAGGATTGCATACTAGACTATAGCCTCACACATTAGTTACCTGTCATTTGGATGTTTGGCACTTATATGTATTGTTACAGGAACATGTCGTCAACCCCACCTTCATCACCTAAGGCACCAAGACATAAGGCACCTATCATATCATCCCCGGAGCCCAAAAGGTGCCGGACTACTTCCAGTGACTATTCAGTTGACCAAGGGGAAGCGAGCAGCGCGCAAGCAATGAATCCTACTCGAAACTGGAACACATACCCATAAATGATCCAAAGATGGATCAAAATGGGAAATGTCCCATCACCTTACTTCGGTTCTACTTCCTCATCACCCACTTTGCCTAGCTTTCCATGTACTATGGAACAAGCTTTTGCAGCCTTTGTGTTTTATATGTCTAGAGAGTTAAGCATTGTGAAAGATACTACCGATGAGATACCGAATATTTTGAAGAAAGAGCCTCAAATAGAGGAGAATAAAGTAGGGATAGAACTTCTAACTGTTGAACTAGCAGTAACTGACCAGGTCCATAACCTTCTGGTGGATCGTGTGACACACTTGGAGACGAGGGTGGACACCTCGGACGATGACATGGGAGGAGTTCTGGAGAGGGTGGCTGCTCTGGAAGCTCAGCTACATGTAGCAAACCACACTGCTGAAGGTCTTTAAGAGAGGGTGACTCACTTGGAAGCCCAACTGCAAGCCGCTCTATTTCCCGAGGAGATTCCACTTTCTGATGGCGAGGAGGAGCCCTTTGAAGAAGAGCCCTTGGAGGAGGAACCAATAGAGATAGACGATGCATAATCGTATGTTTCTTCCGATGACGAAGATGCCTGATGATCTTCCTATTCTATCTTCCTTTTCATGTTTACTTTTGCTTATGTTATTTCTCTTTTCAAACCTAGATGGGTAAGGTTGTTCCCATCCAATAAAAGCATGAGAAGTTTAATATTTGAGTTATTTATTTTGTAGCCTTACAATTTATTTAATTTTCAAAATATTAGATGTTGTATCTCCTTACTCATACCTGAATAATGTTTAATATGCGATATATTTCTCATTGCTTTTCATTTGTGATTGTGAAGAATCATGTCAGGGAGAGGACACGGAGGCCGTGCCGTTGGTCATGGTACCATTAACATGACGGCAGCAGAGCTAGCGGCACTGATAAATGATAGTGTGGCGGAGGCTCTGGCAGCACAGAATGCTGCAGGTAAATGATTTAGCTATTGACTAATGATGTCAATCCATCTCCTAAAAACATCTTCCTAAACTCTATAATTCTGATCATATTTTTATTTCTAAATCCAGGCCAGCAAAATCAACAACCAGCCTGCACTTTCAAGGCATTAATGGATTGCAAGCCCTACGCCTTTAATGGAGCTGAAGGAGCCATTAGACTACTTCGTTGGTTTGAGAAGGTTGAATCGGTGATTGCCATGTGCAACTGCCCCGTGGCTAATCAGGTAAAGTTTGCCACCAGAACTTTGGAGGGCCCGGCACTCACATGGTGGAACGCCCAGGTCCAAATGTTGGGTCTGGCCATGGCGAATGGACTCCCATGGGAGGAATTTAAATCAATGATGAAGGAGGAATACTGTCCTCGCGATGAAATCCAGAAGTTATAGGGAGAGTTTTGGAACCTAAAGATGGAGGGTTCTGAAATTGAACTCTATACCACACGTTCCCATGAACTTGCTACTATGTGCCCGCATATGGTAACTCCTGATTACAAGAGAATCGAGATTTACATTGGAGGTCTAGTGCCTCAAATACAAAGCATGGTTACTTCATCCAATCCTACCACTATCCAACAAACTATCCGACTTGCCCATAAGTTAACCGACCAAGCGGTGACACAAGGGACTCTACCTCTGAGAGGTTCGGTTTCTAAACCCACCGACACTCACAAAAGCAAGTTTGATCATCATTCCAACACCCACAACCACTCCAACTCCCACTCCAAAGGACCCCAACCCAACCAACCCCAGTTTAATCAACCGTAGTAGCAACAACAGCGTAGGTTTGAGCCTACCAAGAACTTCAACCAGTCGACCTCTTCAGGTCAAAACCAGGGTGGTTACGCGGGGAAGTCTCCGAAGTGCAACAAGTGTAACTTCCACCACTTTGGGTTTTGCAACCATTGCCAGCGGTGCGGCAAAATAGGTCATGTTGCTAAGGACTGCAGGGGTGAGTTACAAGCTAAACAACCTTTTCAACAACCTGGATCCACAAGGGGTTGCTTTGAGTGCGGAAAGGAAGAGCATATTCGGAAGAATTGTCCTCAATTGAAGAAAGGGGGTAATGGAAACCACAACCCTAACCAGAATAACAATGGCAATGGTGGTAACAATGGCAATGGTGGAGGAAATGGTGCGAAGGGACGAGCCTTTGTACTAGGATCGGGAGAAGCCCGATACGACCATAATGTGGTCACCGGTAACTTTCTCTTAAATAATTACTTTGCTTCTGTCCTTTTTGACACTGGTACTGATAGAAGTTTTATATCTAAAAAACTTAGTGATATGATATAAGGAACTTCAACCCTATTAGAAGCTAAGTATACAATAGAGATAGCCGATGGCCAAATAATTGAGGCAACTCACATTCTTAAGGGATGTAAACTTGAGCTAGCTAAAAATATATTTGATATCGACCTTATGCCGGTCATACTTGGAAGTTTTGATGTAATTGTCGGCATGGATTGGTTATCTAATAACCAAGCCGAAATTATATGTCATGAGAAGATTGTTCGTATACCTCTCCCGAGTGGAGAAAACCTTTCCGTCCAAGGCGAAAGAGTTGGTGCAGTCATGGGCATCATATCTTTTATGAAAGCACAAAGATGCCTTCGAAAAGGGCATACGGCTATTTTGGCTCTCGTTGCTGAGGAGCCATCAGAAGAGAAGAAGATTGAACATATTCCCATCGTGCGTGAATTTTTGGAAGTATTTCCCGAGGATCTGCCCGGTCTGCCACCGCATCGTCAAGTTGAATTCCAAATTGATTTAGAACCCGGAGCAGCACCGATTGCTTGGGCACCTTACAGACTGGCACCCAGTGAATTACAAGAGCTGTCCACTCAACTGCAAGATTTGTTAGATAAAGGTTTCATCCGACCTAGTTCATCGCCGTGGGGAGCTCCGGTACTATTTTTCAAGAAGAAGGACGGAACGTTCCGTATGTGTATTGACTACCGGGAGCTGAATAAAGTCACAATCAAGAACCGCTACCATTTACCTCACATAGATGACCTCTTTGATCAACTCCAAGGATTAAGTTTCTATTCCAAAATAGATCTTAGGTCCGGATACCATCAATTAAGAGTCCGAGACGAAGATATTTCTAAGACTGCTTTCAGGACAAGGTACGGCCACTATGAATTTGTGGTCATGCCTTTCGGATTAACCAACGCACCTGCGGTTTTCACGGACCTCATGAACCGTGTGTGTAAGCCTTACCTTGACCAGTTCGTTATCGTTTTCATCGACGACATCCTCATTTATTCCAAGGACAAGGAAGAACATGAGGAACATCTACGCCTAATTTTGGAATTACTTAAGCGAGAGCAACTGTATGCTAAGTTTTCCAAGTGTGAATTCTGGATCCGGGAAGTTCAGTTTCTAGGACATGTGGTTAACGAGAAAGGAATACATGTCGACCCACCAAATATAGAAGCCATCAAGAATTGGGCAGCACCGACGACTCCGACTGAGGTGCGACAATTTCTGGGATTGGATGGATATTACCGTCGATTCATCGATGGATTTTCAAAAATTGCTCAACCTCTCACTGCTATAACTCAAAAAGGTAAAGCCTATACTTGGGGCGATAACCAAGAGTCAGCATTCCAACATCTTAAACAGAAACTTTGCAGTGCACCCATTCTAGCTCTTCCGGAAGGAACCGATGATTTTGTAGTGTATTGTGATGCATCTATTTAGGGACTGGGTTGTGTCTTAATGCAACGCGAAAAGGTGATCGCATACGCTTCACGTCAACTAAAGATCCATGAGAGAAACTACACCACTCATGACTTAGAGTTGGGAGCCGTAGTCTTCGCACTTAAGATATGGAGACATTACTTATACGGTACCAAATGCACCATCTACACCGATCACAAGAGTCTTCAGCACATCTTCGAGCAGAAAGAGTTGAACATGCGACAACGTCGTTGGGTCAAACTCTTAAACGATTATGACTGTGCGATCCGATACCACCCGGGTAAAGCAAACGTTGTAGTTGATGCCCTGAGTTGAAAGGAAACAAAACCCAAATGAGTTCGAGCATTACAGCTTAATATTCACCCCGGATTACCTGACAAAATCCGTAGTGCTCAACTCGAATCCCTAAAAGAAGAAAATCTACCGCTGGAAAGTACACGCGGTCTGGAAGCACAGCTTGAAGTCAAATCTGACGATATTCGCTACTTTGCCGAGCGAATATGGGTTCCAGTGTTCGGAAACCTAAGGGAACTAGTCATGGATGAGTCTCATAAATCTCGTTACTCGATACATCCAGGTTCCGACAAGATGTACCATGATCTAAAGGTACTATATTGGTGGCCGAAGATGAAGGCCGATATAGCCACCTGTGTTAGTAAATGTCTGACTTACGCAAAGGTCAAGGTTGAATATCAAAAACCATTCGGTCTTCTGCAGCAACCAGAAATTCCCATGTGAAAATGGGAACAAATATCCATGGACTTCATCACCAAATTACCACGAACTCCTACCGGATGTGATACCATTTGGGTAATTGTTGATCGATTAACAAAGTCCGCTCACTTCTTAGTAATCAAAGAGACCGATAAAATGGATAAGTTTACTCGTACCTACTTGAAAGAAATAGTCTTTCGACACGGGGTGCCAATCTCTATTATTTCGGATCGTGATGCACGACTCACTTCTCGTTTCTGGCAGTCGTTACATAAAGCCTTAGGCACGCGTCTAGATATGAGCACATCAAACCATCCTCAAACTGATGGCCAAACAGAACATACTATTCAAATGCTGGAGGACATGCTACGAGCTTGTGTGATCGATTTCGGTAACACTTGGGAATCTCACCTACCGTTGGTGGAGTTCTCATACAACAACAGTTATCACACTAGCATCAAGGCAGCTCCATTTGAAGCACATTATGGACGGAAATGCCGTTCTCCTATTTGTTGGACCGAGGTTGGGGATATCCAACTCACAGGTCCTAAACTTGTATTTGAAACTTCCGAAAAGATCGTTCAAATTAGAAACCGTATGGCAGCAGCTCGTGATCGTCAAAAGAGCTATGCCGACAAGCGTCGTAAACCTTTGGAGTTTCAAATAGGAGACATGGTCTTACTCAAAGTCTCACCTTTGAAAGGTGTCATTCGTTTCGGGAAACGAGGCAAACTGAATCCTCGTTATGTTGGACCATTCAAGATAATGAAGAGAATCGGACCAGTAGCGTATCAACTGGACCTACCTGAAGGACTTAGTGGTGTGCACAACGTCTTTCATGTCTTAAATTTAAAGAAATGCCTAACAGACGAATCACTCGCAGTTCCTCTGGAGGAACTACACATTGATGAACAGTTGCGTTTCATCGAAGAACCTGTGGAAATTATGGATAGGGAAGTTAAAACGTTAAAGCACAGTAAGATCCCTATTGTCAGAGTTCGTTGGAACTCGAAACGCGGACCGGAATTCACGTGGGAGCGCGAGGATCAGATGATGCGCAAATATCATAATCTATTCAAGCACTCCGCATCAAATTCTTAAGGTACTATTTAAATTTTTGGGACGAAAATTCTTTCAACTAGAGGATGATGGGACATCGCGGGAAATTTTTTTTATTTTATTATTTAATTTTCGGGACGAAAATTCTTTCAACTAGGGGATGATGTGACAATCCGGACTTTTCAGTTAGTTCCGTTAGTAACTCCGTTAAATATTCAGTTAATTCCTAACCCAGTTAATCCAATAATAAACCCCAGGGATTAATTCTGTCGTTATTTGAACTAAAACTTCAGGGACTAGTTATGTAACTATTCAAAACCAAAATGTTGACTCCCTAAAGTCAAAATTGAAGGGTTTTGAGTTCTGTTGACTTTCCAAAGTCAAACCTAACATTCAATTGATTCGAATCAAACTAGAAACTGAAGTGGCTACTCGAATTCTCGGCTGTTAATCATCGTATTGATGATATCGATCATCAATGAGCCGTTTCTAGGTGTTTTAACTATTCCATAATCACGAATTAACTCTCTAAACCTGTAACCGTCGAACCTGCAACAATGATCATCGAACTCAAGCAAATTCGCTTATTATTCTGAAATCGAACCCACTGCACACCTCATTCACACTCCCCTAAAGCTTTTGCCTACACCAATTACGCCGAAGAAGCAGTCAAGGTCACCGGAATCTAGCCCGCAGGCCGACGACACTCGTTCTAGCCGGAAGCTATCAATCTATCAACCATTCTGGTAATTGTTTACAGTCTCAGTCTCGTCTCAATTCATAGATCAAAAGCCCTATCATTATCAGGGCTTAAATTATCTAATTCAACGTGAACCAGTTCTAGGGTTCATTTACTTTTGGGTTTAGTCGAACGCATCAATCCGATAATGAAAACTGAAATCGATCATGTCCACAGACTCGCCTCGACGTCTAGATCGAAAGCCCTATACTCTTTAGGGCTTATATGATCGAATTGAATATGACCCTGATTCTAGGGTTCATGCAAAACTGGTTTAATCGAAACCCAGTCTAGAACCTGTTTAAATCTAATTAAACTATACCACTAGATTCGTAATAACCTGCTTAACATTAGCCCTATGCCAATTTAACATCTTACCATCGAATTGATATCGATCTGGAAATTAGGGTTTGTTCTTTATTTAATTTGGGGGATTTGATCTTAAACTCATTTTCAATCTAATTAAACCACAGGGAAAGCTTCGCAGACCTCTGTTGAGTAAAAGCCCCATGGTGTTAACGAGTTTTATCACAGAATTTGACTAAATCGATTCCAAGTTTCCTAATCTAGAGTTTCGGCCATTCAACCGACGATTAAACGATCTTAACCTTAATGTTTTTCAAATTAAACTCGTAAACAGATTGAACCTAGGCATATAATCAAAACCCTCATATTTTTGTAACTAGTTATTGTCAAGATCGATGGATTTGGGACTGGATTGTAATCGGTTTCGAAAGGGGAATAGAACACGGAAGCCGTAGATGTTAAAACAAACCGATCCGGATACTTTTTGCGATGAACCTAGCAGGCGGATTGGTTAAGGCAGTGTGTGCGTGTGGGAGAGACCCGGGTTCGAGTCCGGGCTCCCACATTTCTTTTTAGACATTTTTCTAAACATATTTAATTATTAAAAATCAAACCATATATTATTATAATATTATACAAATGTGTTTTAGCCCGGGAAACAACCCGTAGGCTCGGGTTTGAATTATTAACCCACTTTTGTTACTATTTTCCCACTTTTAAAAATAATATATTTACCATAAAGTTGTATAAAATAATATGTTTATATTATTTTCAACCCGTGACTCGTATTATTAAATAATATATAGATTTATATTATTTCGTATCGTTTTGTAACCACGTATAACATTTGAAACCAATTAATTATATTATTTACTGGCATTTATCGTGTTCATAAAAATAATATATTTATTATTTTGTACCACGAATGAGTACTTAGAATATCCTTTCGAACCTAAAAATAATATATTAAATTATATTATTTTCCTAATTTTTTGTAAATGACAAAACGCTCGAATATATTTATTATTATTGTTGTCATTCGTCGCGCAACGTATATATATAATCTAATTACTAATTAAAGAATTCCTATTCCCGTGGACACGTTCGTCTACTCTCGGTTACTATAGCGTTTCTTTAAGACGTTTCTCATTCCGGGTCAATGTCACAATCCCATTTTTATCCCTAATTTATGTGTTTATAATTTTAGGTCATTCGTAAGTCGTTTGAGACTTATACTCGAGGTTCCAACTTATCCATTGTGTGATACTACCTACAACGCAACGCATGTGAGTTTTCACGGCCCCTTTTACTGTTTTAACTTGGGGGAGAAAACATGACTAAACAATTTTGGATTTTGTAATTCGTATGATATCAATGTTAAATGCTAAGCGTACACGCTATCACAGAAAGTCCTCAACTAATATCGGACCGTTAATATGGATCTTAGCGAGGTAATATTTAGTAGTACTACTGGGTTTGACAAATCCCACCCGCGTTAGTCGCGCTAACTCGATTAGATATTGAACGGGTGAAATGTTAGCCTACTCACACCGCCAGTGTTGATAGACCTGGCAGGAGGCAATAAACAAACAGTCGTGAATTATATCGTAACCGTCGTGAACATCATCATTCCTATCGAATTCGATCAATTCGGATATCACTTTCACAAATCAATCGTCTGCACACCTTAATCGAGTCTCCCCAAAGCTTTTCCACACGTCAACGTCACCGGAGAAGGACTCAGGGTCACCGGAGATCAACCTCATCATCGTCGGCATCGGTTTTAGTCGATCACCTTCAATTCAAACCGCATTCTGGTAATTAAACCTTCCCTCTGTCTCATTTTTACTCCTAGATCGAAAGCCCTATACCAATTAGGGCTTATAACAACAAATTGAACTCGAACCAATTCTAGGGTTCATAACCAATTCGGTTTAATCGAATGATACCCTTGACTTGATTTCAATCAAATTAAATCACTTCACTAGTATCGCAATACTTTGTTTATGGATAACCCTATGCTAATTCAATCTCATAACATCGAATTGTGTAAGAACCCGTATCTAGGGTTTGTTCTTAAGCCTATTTGGGGGTTTTGATCTTAAACTAAATTTCAATCTAATTAAACCACAGGGTTTGACTCGCAAACCTTTGCTTGTCAAAAGCCCTATGATTCCATCGGGTTTTATCATCTGAATTGCTTAAATCGAATCCATGCTAAGAACCTAGGGTTTCGGCTTTCAAAACATAAATTTAACGATCTAAAACTTAGTGTTTTTCGAATTAAACTCACATACAGACTCGTAAACCTTCAATTAACAAAACCCCTATGCCTTTTGCCTCAATCGTTGTCGAATTCAGTGGATTCGGGGTGGGGGGGGAGATTCGACCGGTTTCACGTAAAGGGGAAGAACACCCAACACATTAGTGTTAAAACTAATTAGATCCGGATATCATCGCGATACCCTAGCGGGCAGGACTGGTTAGTAACTTGTGCGTGTGTGGGAGAGACCCGGGTTCGAGGCCGGGCTCCCACATCTTTTTTTTGAACAGTTTTTCTTGTATTATTTTAATATAAAAATCAAACCTTATAATATTATATTATTATATAAATATGTCTTAGCCCGGGAAACAACCCGTGGGCTCGGGTTTGAATTGTTAACCCATTTTTATATTATTCCCACTTTTATAAATAAAATAGTATTGTTATTATTAAATGAAGATAATATGTTTATATTATTTTCAAAACCGTAACTTCGTATAAAATAATATGTTTATATTATTTTCAAACCGTGACCCGTATTATTAAATAATATATATTTATATTATTTCGAATCATTTTATAACATCGTGTATCGGTTAAGATAAAAAAAATATAATTAGTTATATTATTTATTCGTATATATATA
This sequence comes from Smallanthus sonchifolius, assembly GCA_023525975.1. Lineage (NCBI taxonomy): Eukaryota > Viridiplantae > Streptophyta > Magnoliopsida > Asterales > Asteraceae > Smallanthus > Smallanthus sonchifolius. The sequence goes on along the minus strand of CM042029.1, from coordinate 26,968,310 downwards.
TATATATATATATATATATATTATTTTCTTAATTTTCATGAATGACGAAACACCCGATTATATTTATTATTATTTTTGTCATTCGTCACGTAAAGTAATTATAATTTGATTATTTAAGAAATTCCTAACTCCGTGGACACGTTCGTCCACTCTTGAATATTAGAGCGTTTCGTTAAGACGTTTCTCATTCCATGTCAATTCCCATTCTTTTATCCCTAATTTATGTGTTTATAATTTTAGGGCATCCGTAAGTCGTTTGAGACTTACACCCATTATTCTAACTTATCCTTTGTGTGATACTACCTACAACGCAACGCAGGTGGGTTTTCACGACCCTTTTACTGTTTTAACTTGGGGGAGAAAACATGATTAAACAATTTTGGAGTTTGTAATTCGTATGATATCAATGTTAAATGCTAAGCGTAACACGCTATCACATAAAGTGCTCAACTAATATCGGACCGTTAATATGGATCTTAGTGAGGTAATATTTAGTAGTACTACTGGGGTTGACAAATCCCACCCGCGTTAGTCGCGCTAACTCGATTAGATATCGAACGGGTGAAATGTTAGCCTACTCACACCGCCACTGTTGATAGACCTGGCAGGAGGCAATAAACAAACAGTCAGCTTCGGTTGCGAGCGCTTGAGCTGAACATGAACATAGGTTAGCTACCTGTAGATACGTACTGAATGAACATAAATCCGGTAAATGCTTATTTACATATATTGAAACCTGTTGACTCACCAACCTCGTGTTGACATATTTTCTTACATGTTTTCTCAGGTCGCTAAGATAAGACACAGGTTCACGTTAGGGCATGCATGGGATTCAACTGCTTTGATTTTAACATATTTATGTTTGTTTGAATTATTCTATTGTACTTGTTTTGGTTGGACTTTTGAACTTTGGTTTGGGCGCGTGTATTTTGCGCATTTACTTTCTTTACGATTCCGCATTGATACTTTGATTTGAATGATATTTTCATTTTGAGTCCCGTGTAGAGTCCTTCAAAGTAACTAATGTCTGAGATCATGGTTCGTCACTTCCCAAACGGTAAAACTCCGTTAGTTGAAATTGGAGGTGTAACACTTACTAACATAGGTGGCTATATCGGCCTTCATCTTCGGCCACCAATATAGCACCTTTAGGTCGTGGTACATTTTGTCGGAACCTGGATGTAACGAGTAACGAGATTTATGAGACTCATCCATAACTAGTTCCCTTAGGTTTCCGAATACCGGAACCCATATTCGCTCGGCGAAGTAGTTAATACCGTCAGATTTGACTTCAAGTTGTGCTTCCATACAGCGTGTACCTTCCAGTGGTAGGTTTTCCTCTTTTAGGGCTTCGAGTTGAGCACTACGGATTTTGTCAGGTAATCCGGGGTGAATAGTAAGCTGTAATGCTCGAACTCGTTTGGGTTTCGTTTCCTTTCGACTCAGGGCATCAGCTACAACGTTAGCTTTACCCGGGTGATACCAGATCACACAATTATAATCATTCAAGAGTTCGACCCAACGACGTTGTCGCATGTTCAACTTTTTCTGCTCGAAAATGTGATGAAGACTCTTGTGATCGGTGTAGATAGTGCACTTGGTACCGTACAAGTAATGTCTCCATATCTTAAGTTCGAAAACTACGACTCCCAACTCTAGATCATGAGTGGTGTAGTTTTTCTCATTGACCTTTAGTTGACGTGAAGCGTATGCGATCACCTTTTCGCGTTGTATTAAGACACAACCCAGACCCTGAATAGATGCATCACAATACACTACAAAATCATCGGTTCCTTCCGGAAGAGCTAGAATAGGTGCACTGCAAAGTTTCTGTTTAAGATGTTGGAATGCTGACTCTTGGCTATTGCTCCAGTTATAGGCTTTACCTTTTTGGGTTAAGGCTGTGAGAGGTTGTGCAATCTTTGAAAAACCTTCGATGAATCGACGGTAATAACCAGCCAATCCCAGAAATTGTCGCACCTCAGTCGGAGTCGTCGGTGCTTTCCAATTCTTGATGGCTTCTATCTTTGATGGGTCCACGTGTATTCCTATCTCGTTAACCACATGTCCTAGAAACTGAACTTCCCGGATCCAGAATTCACACTTGGAAAACTTAGCATACAGTTGCTCTCGCTTAAGTAATTCCAAAATTAGGCGTAGATGTTCCTCATGTTCTTCCTTGTTCTTGGAATAAATGAGGATGTCGTCGATGAAAAAGATAACGAACTGGTCAAGGTAAGGCTTACACACACGGTTCATGAGGTCCATGAATACCGCAGGTGCGTTGATTAATCCAAAGGGCATGACCATAAACTCGTAATGGCCGTACCTTGTTCTGAATGCAGTCTTAGAGATATCCTCTTCTCGGACTCTCAACTGATGGTAGCCGGATCTAAGATCTATTTTGGAATAGAAACTTGATCCTTGGAGTTGATCAAAGAGATCATCTATGCGAGGTAAAGGGTAGCGATTCTTGATTGTGACTTTATTCAGCCTTGAACGGAAAGGGTTTCTCCACTCGGGAGAGGAATACGAACAATCTTCTTATGACAGATAATTTCGGCTTGGTTTTTAGATAACCAATCCATGCCGACAATTACATCAAAACTACCAAGTGTGACTGGCATAAGATCGATATCAAATATATGTCTAGCTAGCTCAAGTTTACATCCCTTAAGAATGTGAGTTGCTTCAATTATTTGGCCATCAGCTATCTCTATTATATACTTAGCTTCTAACAGAGTTTGAGTTCCTTTTTATCATATCACTAAGTTTCTTAGATATAAAACTTCTATTAGCACCAGTGTCAAAAACGACAGAAGCAAAGTAATTATTTAAGAGAAACTTACCGGTGACCACATTATGATCGTAACGGGCTTCTCCAGATCCTAGTATGAAGGCTCGTCCCTTCGCACCATTTCCTCCACCATTTCCATTGTTACCACCATTGCCATTGTTATTCTGGTTAGGGTTGTGGTTTCCATTACCCCTTTCTTCAATTGAGGACAGTTCTTCCGAATATGTCCCTCCTTTCCGCACTCAAAACAACCCCTTGTGGATCTAGGTTGTTGAAAAGGTTGTTTAGCTTGTAACTCACCCCTGCAATCCTTAGCAGCATGACCTATTTTGCCGCACCTCTAGCAATGGTTGCAAAACCCGAAGTGGTGGAAGTTGCACTTGTTACACTTCGGAGACTTCCCCGCGTAACCACCTTGGTTTTGACCTGAAGAGGTCGACTGGTTGAAGTTCTTAGTAGGCTCAAACCTACGCTGTTGCTGCTGCTGCGGTTGATTAAACTGGGGTTGGTTAGGTTGGGGTCCTTTGGAGTGGTTGTGGGTGTTGGAATGGTGATCAAACTTGCGTTTGTGATTGTCGGTGGGTTTAGAAACCGAACGTCTCGGAGGTAGAGTCCCTTGTGTCACCGCCTGGTCGGTTAACTTATGGGCAAGTCGGATAGTTTGTTGGATAGTGGTAGGATTGGATGAAGTAATCATGCTTTGTATTTGAGGCACTAGACCTCCAATGTAAAGCTCAATCCTCTTGTAATCAGGAGTTACCATATGCGGGCACATAGTAGCAAGTTCATGGGAACATGTGGTGTAGAGTTCAACTTCAGAACCCTCCATCTTTAGGTTCCAAAACTTTCCCTCTAACTTCTGGATTTCATCACGAGGACAATATTCCTCCTTCATCATTGATTTAAATTCCTCCCACGGGAGTCCATTCGCCATGGCCAGACCCAACATTTGGACCTGGGCGTTCCACCATGTGAGAGCCGGGCCCTCCAAAGTTTCGGCGGCAAATTTTACCTGATTAGCCACGGGGCAGTTGCACATGACAATTACTGATTCAACCTTCTCAAACCAACGAAGTAGTCCAACGGCTCCTTCAGCTCCACTAAAGGAGTGGGGCTTACAATCCATGAATGCCTTGAAAGTGCAGGTTGGTTGTTGATTTTGCTGGTTTTGCTGGCCTGGATTTAGAAATAAAAGTAGGATTGGAATTATAGAGTTTAGAGCATGATTTTTAAGAGATGGATTGACATCATTAGTCAATAGCTAAAGCATTTACCTGCAGCATTTTGTGCTGCTAGAGCCTCCGCCACACTATCGTTTATTAGTGCCGCTAGCTCTGTTGCCGTCATGTTAATGGTACCCCGACCACCGGCACGACCTCTGCGTCCTCTCCCTGACATGATTCTTCACAACCACAAATGAAAAACAATGAGAAATATATCGCATATTAAACATTATTCAGGTATAAGTAAGGAGGTACAACATCTAATCTTTTGAAAATTAAATAAATTGTAAGGCTACAAAATAATTAACTCAAACATTAAACTTCTCATGCTTTTATTGGATGGGAACAACCTTACCCGTCTAGGTTTGAAAAGAGAAATAACATAAGCAAAAACAGGCATGAAAAGGAAGATAGAATAGGAAGATCATCAAGCATCTTCGTCATCGGAAGAAACATACGATTGTGCATCGTCTATCTCCTCTAGTTCCTCCTCCAAGGGCTCCTCCTCCAAGGGTTCTTCCTCAAAGGGCTCCTCCTCAAAAGGTTCCTCCTCAAAGGGTTCCTCCTCAAAGGGCTCCTCCTCGCCATCGAAAAGTTGAATCTCCTCAGGAAATAGAGCGGCTTGCAGTTGGGCTTCCAAGTGAGTCACCCTCTCTTGAAGACCTTCAGCAATGTGGTTTGCTACATGTAGCTGAGCTTCCAGAGCAGCCACTCTCTCCATAATTCCTTCCATGTCATTGTCCGAGGTGTCCACCCTCGTCTCCAAATGTGTCACACGATCCAACAAAAGGTTATGAACCTGGTCAGTTACTGCTAGTTCAGCAGTCAAAAGTTTAATCCCTACTTTATTCTCCTCTATTTGAGGCTCCCTCTTCAGAATATCCGGTATCTCATCGGTAGCATCTTTCACAATGTTTAACTCTCTAGACATATAAAACCCAAAGGCTGCAAAAGCTTGTTCCATAGTACATGGCAAGCTAGGCAATGTATATGATGAGGAAGTAGAACCGAAGTAAGGTGATGGGACATTTCCCATTTCAATCCATCTTTGGATCATTTGTGGGTATGCGTTCCAATTTCGAGCAGGATTCATTGCTTGCGCGCTGCTTGTTTCCCCCTGGTCAACTGAATAGTCACTGGAAGTAGTCCGGCGCCTTTTGGGCTCCGGGGATGATAGGATAGGTGCCTTATGTCCTGGTGCCTTAGGTGATGGAGGTGGGGTTGACGACATGTTCCTGTAACAATACATATAAGTGCCAAACATCCAAATGACATGTAACTAATATGTGAGGCTATAGTCTAGTATGCAATCCTAGTTCTCTATAACCAATGGCTCTGATACCAATCTGTCACACCCCCAATTTCATCTAATGGAGTTTTACTATTTGGGAAGTGACGAACCAGGATCTCAGACATTAGTTACTTTGAACGACTCTACATGGGACTCAAAATGAAAATATCATTCAAATCAGAGTATCAATGCGGAAGCGTAAAGAAAGTAAATGCGCAAAATACACGCGCCCAAAACCAAAGTCCAAAAAGTCCAAAACGTCCAACCAAAACAAGTACAATAGAATAATTCAAACAATTATAAATAAGTCATAATCAAATTAGTTGAATCCCATGCATGCCCTAACGTGCACCTGTGTCTTATCTTAGCGACCTGAGAAAACATGTAAGAAAATATGTCAACACGAGGTTGGTGAGTTCATAGGTTTCAATATATGTAAATAAACGTTTACCAGATTCATGTTCATTCAATACGTATCTATAGGTAGCTAACCTATGTTCATGTTCAGCTCAAGCGCTCGCAACGAAGCTGACTGTTTGTTTATTGCCTCCTGCCAGGTCTATCAACAGTGGCGGTGTGAGTAGGCTAACATTTCACCCGTTCGATATCTAATCGAGTTAGCGCGACTAACGCGGGTGGGATTTGTCAACCCCAGTAGTACTACTAAATATTACCTCACTAAGATCCATATTAACGGTCCGATATTAGTTGAGCACTTTATGTGATAGCGTGTTACGCTTAGCATTTAACATTGATATCATACGAATTACAAACTCCAAAATTGTTTAATCATGTTTTCTCCCCCAAGTTAAAACAGTAAAAGGGGCCGTGAAAACCCACTTGCGTTGCGTTGTAGGTAGTATCACACAAAGGATAAGTTAGAACCATGGGTGTAAGTCTCAAACGACTTACGGATGCCCTAAAATTATAAACACATAAATTAGGGATAAAAGAATGGGAATTGACATGGAATGAGAAACGTCTTAACGAAACGCTCTAATATTCAAGAGTGGACGAACGTGTCTACGGAGTTAGGAATTTCTTAAATAATCAAATTATAATTACTTTACGTGACGAATGACAAAAATAATAATAAATATAATCGGGTGTTTCGTCATTCATGAAAATTAAGAAAATAATATATATATATATATATATACGAATAAATAATATAACTAATTATATTTTTTTATCTTAACCGATACACGATGTTATAAAATGATTCGAAATAATATAAATATATATTATTTAATAATACGGGTCACGGTTTGAAAATAATATAAACATATTATTTTATACGAAGTTACGGTTTTGAAAATAATATAAACATATTATCTTCATTTAATAATAACATTACTATTTTATTTATAAAAGTGGGAATAATATAAAAATGGGTTAACAATTCAAACCCGAGCCCATGGGTTGTTTCCCGGGCTAAGACATATTTATATAATAATATAATATTGTAAGGTTTGATTTTTATATTAAAATAATACAAGAAAAACTGTTCAAAAAAAAGATGTGGGAGCCCGGCCTCAAACCCGGGTCTCTCCCACACACGCACAAGTTACTAACCAGTCCTGCCCGCTAGGGTATCGCGATGATATCCGGATCTAATTAGTTTTAACACTAATGTGTTGGGTGTTCTTCCCCTTTACGTGAAACCGGTCGAATCCCCCCCCCCCCCCCCAAATCCACTGAATTCGACTACGATTGAGGCAAAAGGCATAGGGGTTTTGTTAATTGAAGGTTTACGAGTCTGTATGTGAGTTTAATTCGAAAAACACTAAGTTTTAGATCGTTAAATTTCTGTTTTGAAAGCCGAAACCCTAGGTTCTTAACATGGATTCGATTTAAGCAATTTAGATGATAAAACCCGATGGAATCATAGGGCTTTTGACAAGCAAAGTTTTGCGAGTCAAACCCTGTGGTTTAATTAGATTGAAATTTAGTTTAAGATCAAAACCCCCAAATAGGCTTAAGAACAAACCCTAGATACGGGTTCTTACACAATTCGATGTTATGAGATTGAATTAGCATAGGGTTATCCATAAACAAAGTATTGCGATACTAGTGAAGTGATTTAATTTGATTGAAATCAAGTCAAGGGTATCGTTCGATTAAACCGAATTGGTTATGAACCCTAGAATTGGTTCGAGTTCAATTTGTTGTTATAAGCCCTAATTGGTATAGGGCTTTCGATCTAGGAGTAAAAATGAGACAGAGGGAAGGTTTAATTACCAGAATGCGGTTTGAATTGAAGGTGATCGACTAAAACTGATGCCGACGATGATGAGGTTGATCTCCGGTGACCCTGAGTCCTTCTCCGGTGACGTTGACGTGTGAAAAAGCTTTGGGGAGACTCGATTAAGGTGTGCAGACGATTGATTTGTGAAAGTGATATCCGAATTGATCGAATTCGATAGGAATGATGATGTTCACGACGGTTACGATATAATTCGCCATTAACCTGTTTAATTTGCTAATGATGGATGTTTTAATTGATGTTTAAGATCGTTAATGACATTAATCAAGCGATAACGGTTTCAAATTCAACAGAATCGATTTGCAAATTTGAATTTGAGTGGATTGTCACGTGTTTGACTTCAAAAGTCAAACATGATTAATTTGAATTTATTTTGACTTTGGGAGTCAACAATTCAAGTTTTTGGACTTGGCAGAACTAGTCCCTGCAGTTTAAGATCAAAAATTGGCAGAATTAGCCCTTAGGATTAAATGTCGAGTTAACTGGGTTAGGTTTTAACAGGAAATTTAACGAAATTTCTAACGAAACTAATTGAAAAGTCCGGATTGTCACACACACACTCATACCCTCAAAATCACGGTATACCAGAAATACTTATCGAGGGTACTCTCGTATTATTGAGTATACCCACTATCCCCTCGACACACTGAAATAAATTAGAGAGGTTCCGATGCTCAAATGAGCGTTAAAACATGGGGTTTTCTTAACCGAAAATTCCCACTCTCTCTATTTTCTAAGGGAGAAAGAAATCAAGAAGCGAATGAGCAACAAAATTCAGAACCCAATTAGATCGTGACACGTGGCAAGTGGATTTTTGCAAAACCATTGCCCCAGTGGAAGCTCTGACACGGCAGTGTTGACATGTTTTCCTAGGCAACACACTCGCACTAATCTCCGCAACTTCTAGTCGGCACAACCGTGTCCCTCCTTGAAATACCGTGTCAGGTCCGATCTCCCTTTTTCACGATTTAAACATCCGATTTTGATTTGTAAACCCTGTTTCTCTTTTACTTGATGCTTAATATCCAAATACCGAACTTTTTACCTTGAAAAATATTCCTTTTGCCATAACGTATAAAACCTGGGATATTAACGTTCGAAAACTGAGGTGTTACAATAACTTATAAAAATGTGTGTCATGTTATTTATTTAAATTTAAAAAATAATATAATAATAACTTATTTTAATCGTACATTTAGTCTTGTACTTCACAAATCCACAAGTTGAATATAACTCATAAGTTACTTGCAAACTCCATTTGTAGATCCAAACTTAACACAAGTCATTCGTTTCCTTTGTCGGATCGGTTCAAAGGTCACCGGATCCGTACTCACTGGTCCACGATCCGACACCAAAATTAGGTTAAAAAAGTATATTTGGGAACTACATGTTGATTTGCGATTCACATTATTTTCGGTCCGTTTTCTCCGAATCCGACACACAGACGAACTAAAATCACTTCACTTTCTCTCTACACTTCACCTGGACGCATCAACAAGGTACGCTAGGGTTTTTCTTCTTCACCGATAGATGTATATAATTCTAGTCAAAATTAGGGCTTTTTAGCTCCAATTGTGTATTTACGTAGTTTATGCTTATGTATTTGATCTAATTAGGTTAATCTGTGAAAAATGAAAGAACATGAGGATGAGGTGATGCCGAGTGTTGATAAATCTACTGTTACTATTGATTCTGCTGCTGTAGGTGAAGTTAGTGAAACATTGGGTGGTGGTGAGGGGAAAACTGAAGGGATTTTGGCTCAGAAAGAGCAAGGGGAGGATATGGTGGTGGATGTTGTGGGTTCTGATGCCGTTGGAGATGATCGTAAGTGTGTGCAGAGAGAACCGGAGACTCGTGATCAGGATATGGAGGATGTTGCAGGTTCTGGTGAAGGTTGTGATGCTTCAGTTGGAATTAGGGTTTTGAATTCTGAGAAAGATGAGGTGGTAGTGAGTGAGGAAGGAGTTGCAGGTGAAGGTGAAGGTTGTGATGATTCGGTTGGAATTAGGGTTTTAAGTTCTGAGAAAGTTGAGGTGATAGTGAACAAAGAATTGGAAAGAAGTGCTGATGTTGCAGTTACTGTTGTAAGTGGATCCAATGGTGATATTGCTGTAATAGATAGCAAGGAGCTAACAAAAAAAGGTTTGACCCAGGAGTCTGTTGAAGAGGTGGCGGACGGAAAGATTGTTGAGTCATCGATTTTAACTGCCGATGTTGGTTCACAGGAAGTTGACATGGTAGTTGATGAGGGTTCTGTTGATCCAAGTTTAGTTTGTGATAACAATCAAACTTCTGCAGCTGAGGTGGTCAATTCAAGAACAGATGAAGTTGATAAAAGTAGCAAAGAAGTTATAACAGATGATGCTCAAGAAATGACTGATGGAGATCATGTGGTGAATGAGAAAATTGAAAAAGAAAATGAAGGTTTAGTTTCATCGAAGATTTCAGAGCCGCTGACCACTATGAATCCTGGTTCTGAGGATGTTGATGTGGTGGTTGTAGAGGAGGGTTTAGCGAGTAAAGATGAAGTTCAAGATGATATTCCTGTTGATGCAAGTTTGGTTGGTCATGATTCAGCAACAGGTGAAGGTGAAATCAATGTACATGATGAAAAGCTTGACCAGCAAGCTGGAGTTGACAAATTGAGTGAAAAAGAGAGTTTTGATCCAACAATTGAGGTTATAACCGAAACTGTTGTTATGGTCAACAAGGAAGCAGAAGCGGGTTTGACCAAAAGCGAGGAGATTATGGAACAACCTACTGAACCTGTTCAAGAGGTGGCTTATGGAAATGGTGTTATGGATGACAAAACAGGAAAAGAAGATGAGATTGCAGATTCCTCAAAGATTCCGGAATCTTTGACCACGGTCAATCTTGGTCCAGGGGAAGTCAAACATGTAACACCTGCTGCAGATACGATCAACCATCCAGTAGTTTCACATGAAGATGCTGACATGGACAGGGGAGACGATGTAGGGATGGACATCGACGAAGTAATGGGTTGTAAAGATGAAGTCCCGGGGACTGATGTTACAAATAGTGCAGAAAAAGATCAACACTTGATTACTACTGCAAACTCTGAAGCTAATGTGGAACAGAAGCTTCTAGGATCTTCTTCTGAACCTGTTCTAATCCAACATCAAGAGGAATGCATCAAGCCTCGAGAACCGATCGTGTATGGGCGCCGTGCGCATGTTGAGGTTCCAGTCTATGAGTCACTGGATGTAGAACAGAAGCTTCCAGAACCTTCTTCCCCTGTATCAGAAGATGAAAATATGAATATTGAAACAGACTCAGAGGAAGAAGATGATGATGATGATGATAATAATAATACTAATGATGATAAATCTGTGCAAGAAGATGAGCAAAAAGATGGACAGAACCCTGAGCTTCTTGAAAATGGAGAATTGTTTTCACTGCATCAACTGTCTTATTTCAAGCCACCAGAAGATGAAGGTGAGTTCTCTGTTTCTGATTTAGTTTGGGGTAAAGTAAGAAGCCATCCCTGGTGGCCCGGGCAGATAATTGATCCGTCTAATGCATCAAAGAAAGCCATGAAATATTACAAAAAAGATTGCTTTTTAGTAGCATATTTTGGAGACCATTCGTTTGCTTGGAACAATTCATCCTTTTTAAAGCCGTTTCGGGCCAACTTTTCTCAATTTGAGAAGCAAACCGATACAGAAATCTTTAAAACTGCGGCTAGTTGTGCTTTGGAAGAAGTGAGTAGACGGGTCGAGTTAGGGCTTGCATGTTCTTGTGTTCCTAAAGAAATCTATAAAGAGATTGAATATCAGGTTATAGAAAACGCTGGAGTTAGAAAAAAATCAGATAAAAGACAAGGAAAAGATGAATCGGTCCGTGTGAGTTCTTTTGAGCCATATAATCTTGTGGATTATGTGAGATTACTGGCCCAGTTCCCGGGTCAAGGTGATAAAATGGATCTTGCAATAGCTAAGGCTCAGTTATCATCATATGGTCATTATAAAGGGCACCGAGAGCTCCCCGAGTTTTTGTTTTGTGGAGATATATTGGAAGATGATCCTGTTCTTGAAACGGTTGAACAAGTTAATAAAAAAAGTGAGAACGATTTGACCGAAAGTGTGAACCCGAATAAGGAGATAAGTTTATCTGATATAACCGATGATGCACAGGAATCTGCAGGTGGGGCCAGTAAACTGGTTTCTTCATCGGGTTTAAAAAAACGGAAGGCGCGTGCTTCCAATTCTAACGGGTCAGTAAAAAGACCAAACCATCCTCCTAACAAAGTTTCAACTCCAAAGCCGGTTTCAACTCCAAAGCCATCTTTCAAAATTGGTGAGTTGATTAAAAGAGCAGCAAGTCAGCTGACCGGACCGGTTGTCAAGTCCAGTAGTGACCCAAAGGTTGACCATGTTGACCAAACTGTGCAGACTCCTGAAAACAGTCAAATGGAAGCATCTGTAGCTGATATGCTTTCACAACTGCATTTAACTGCTCAAGATCCCATGAAAGAATACAGTTTTTTTCAGACAATCATCCCGTTCTTCTATGAACGAAGAGCAGCTGTTTTTAGCAAATCTTTAAAGAAACCTTCAACTGTTGAAAAACCCGACAATGATATGAAGTTAAAACCGCCCAATGAAAACGATCCTGAAGAATTTGACTTTGACTTTGACTTTGATGATGTTAATGATTCTTATTGGACGGACAGGATCATTCAGAACCATTCTGAAGATCAACCATTGCAAGATGATCAAAATGGAGCAGTGGAAGAACATCCGGTTGTGGAATATGAACCAGCAAAACGAAGGCGTCGATCAAGTAAAAAACAAAAACAGGCTCTCAGTAGTAACCATGAACCGCAACCGGAACCTGAACCAGAACCGGAAGTTGAGGAAGAATCAGAGTTGGTTAGAAAAAGACGGGAAAATCTGGCTACAGAAGTTGTATTGAAGTTTGAAGAGGGTATCAATTTCCGTTCAGAAATGCAGTTGAATAAAATGTTTAGACGATTTGGGCCGTTGTTGGAATCTGAGACCGAAGTTGACCGGGCGGGGGGACGGGCCCGAGTGGTGTTCAAGAAATGTTTTGATGCAGAAGTGGCTCATAACAGTGCTGGAAAGTTCAACATTTTCGGGTCGGTTAATGTAAGTTATGAGCTCAACTATAGCCCGTTAGTCTCGTATAAACCGTTGCCCTTACCGTTATTTCAAGAAGACCAAATGGATGCAAGTTAACTGTCATTGCTTTCTTGTTAGCATCTGCTAAATTATTTTATTTTGCTAGATATTTAACTTTTGTTGTGAGTTTACTTAATGTTTAAAGTTGCTTGATTTTTGCTTTCTGCCTTGTTTTTGTTGGAAGTATATATACATATACACACATTGAAAACAATCTGTAGGAGTGTAGGTCACTTAAACATTAAACACTATTTAGGTTTGAAATTTGACCATGAAAATATTTGGATGACGAAAACGCCCTTAGGAATCTTGAATGATCAAGTATCTTTGATGAGGAGTCGATGTCTTATAGTACAAATTTCTTTTTTTTTCTTAATTTATTGACATTTTTGTGTTTCGGCATCTTTGTTACCGAATTTTGTAAAATATTATTTGTTTTCATCCCATCATCCCCGGGCCATGTAAATAGTTCTGCTATAAGGAGGATTTTACTAAGTATGTTTGTTTGTTTGTTATTTAACCGTACGTTGTCAATGTCACATTATATTAAAAAAAAATAGAATTATATTATCGTAGGAAAGAAATCTTGGCTCTAAAAAGCATGAGAGGTTCTGTAGCACTTAGGTCTCGAAAGCCGAGGCACAAGACGCTAGGTGTGAGGCAAGAGCTTCACATACACGAGGTGCCATACATTCAAATAAATATGTATAAATTAATTCTAGATAACATTTACTACATTGTTGGTCTTAAGCCACTCAAAATTAGATACTAAAAATATATACAACCTAATATATAAAAAAAACTTTTATTGTACAATTAAATAAGCTCTATATACTACTAAAGTAGCTCAAGAAAACAAATATACCATAAAAATAAAGTTTTATGTACAACCTCTAAAAAACTTGCTATATGAAGTTTCAAGCCCAAACAAAAATCTAAAAAAAACCCCTAAGAAGTTATATGTACTACATAAAAAGGCTTCAATACTGCTGCCAAAAAGGAATAGCAAAGCACAAAATGTACTAAATCCCATCTAAACATGCTTAAAGTAGGATAAAAAAAACTTAGAAAAAAATTAATAAAATAATATAGGTTTATTATTTTTATATTTTTACACTAAACCTATATCTTTCACCTGCTACAACACACCACCAATGTCACACAACCATCTCTCCATTTTTACCATTCTCTTTTATTATCCTCCAAACAATAGATGTTATCTAATAAAAAATTAATAAAAAAAAACCTTTGAATGGTGTGTGTCTTAGAGAACTAACATGATACTGATTAGAAACACAAAATCTGTTCATGAAGCAAGCAAATTTTGCAGGCCAGGCCCCAAATAGTAAACAAAATAAAATCTTCAATTCATGACATCAAAACAACCACCATTTGAAATCATGCAATACTCCATGGTGGATGTTAGCAGCTTTATTCTTATAAAAGATCATTTGTGCTTCAAAACATTCAAGCCCATAATCATCTTTTGTTCCCTGCAGAAGAGGTAACAGAAAAAAGATCAGATTTCTTTGTTCTTCCACAAGAATGTTCTCATATACTCGTCAAAAGCATAAGAAGCTAAACAAGAACAGGTTTCTAATCATGTTTAGAGAATTTGAAACTAGAATGACATCAATTGTAGGGTTTATGCATCGAATAAAATTTCAAGGTTTCAGAAATTAAAGGAAAAGGGATGTAGACTTAGTTTTAGAAAGCACGCCTAGGCTCGAGGCGAACTCAGGCGCATGCTCTCTTGCTTCTAACTAGGTGAGGCGCAAGCTGTACAAAAAGCGCATGGAAGCTTATTTATAGCTAAATTTTGGGTAGGTGATGCTAAAAATCTATTAGAAATATATATTAATAATTAGCGCTTCGCGTATGAAAAACGGTGCGCTTTACGCCTCGGCTTGGGACCCTATCCCCTTGGTGCGCCTCGCGCTTTTTAAAGCCTAGGACGTACATACCATTAACCAAATACCCACCTGTGCCTAATGAAACAGGATTATGATAAAGATAAAAACCTACCAAATTTTAAGGTTGATAAACCTCAGGAAGCTGGAGACCGACACTTGCAGCAGATTTTCCAAGAACTTTTTTCATTTCATCTGATCTATCGACTGCAATGTTGTAAGTAAATAGCAAGTCCTACACCATCACAAGGAAATCCAAACTCAGTGTAAAATGGGCATCAAAGAACCTATCTCATCACTAACTTTAATCAACACAAAGAAACCAAATACGATGAAATGAAAAAGACAGAATACTTCTAAAACATTGTTGAGAATCCCTGATTACGTTACCAACCATGTACAGTAAAAAAGGTGTCAGGTTCGAATCCAGCTTCTACCGGTTTCTATAGTTTCAGCCTTAACCCCTGAAGGCCACCTAACCAGCATAACCTGCACTTTACCCAGTCCCACTTGTTAGCAGGGTATTGGTAGGTGGCCCTAGCGAGTTCTCACGGTTACAAAAAAACAGAAGTCTATACCTATCTTAATCGAGCTTCCATTAAGAGGAGATTATTATACGGAAACATGATTTTTGTAAGATTATCGCACGTGGTACGGAAATCACAATCACAAAACAAAATGGAAATTGTGTACCTGGTGATTATGGACACTGTTCAAAAGATAAGCATAATCACTAGCAAGTTTAGCTTTCTGCTGAATAACTGATGGCCCCAGCCCATCACCATTTTTCCTAAACTCTGACTTTATGAAGTCTCCAAAATGAATTTTATGTTCTTCCTTTCCAATTTGTTTCTTCACTGTTTTCATCAACTCTCTATAAACTTTTGCAGCTTTCAAAGCTTCACCAGCTCCCATCCTTCTTCTTCAAATCAAATTCTATCTTAAATTCCCCCTTTCTTACACAAATTTCTAAATCCTGGTCCAATTTAGCCGGTCAAAATTAAAATTAGGGTTTTGACTTTCACACGAATTAGTTACTAACCTAAAAAAAATTCTCATTTTCAAATCTAACAATTGACAATACAAATTCCACGAGGATATTGTATGCAGATCAGAATCAAAATATGTTAATTGTCGCAACAATTGCCGTTAATTTCATGTATTTAATAATTTCTTTTCCAGAAGTTATAAATTAAGGCCAATTATGCCGAAATCAAAAGAAATATTGCAGAGTAATGATGAGGAGACTAACCGTATAGTCCGGTAAAGGTACCGGCGGATAAGTCAGCTGGTAGCCACCGCTCGCCGGAGGAGTGGAGGCTGGGGAGGGATTGAACGGCTTGGCGCAAATGTTTTGGGTTTTGTTAAAAGCGACAATGCATTTCTTCCCCCTCGAAGTTATATTTATTTTCATTTTAGTCCCAAACTAGTTGACGTGCGCAGGATCGTTAATAATACTCATAACTTTATATAAAAATTGTGATGTAAACCGCGCCTTGAGTCGAGGACATTGATAATACTAATGTCTTGAACTTTATATTAAAAGCAATGAACATGCTATCCAAATATAGATAAACGATACTTTTGTAATTCACAAAAAAATTGTGTCGCGTGTTGCGACGGTGACATTGAAGTATGGTTAAACATGTAAAGAGAATTTGACCTACGTCGAAAAGTAGACTGGCTCGGCAATGGATAAAATTTATAACGAATCATAGATAAAAATAAGCTCGCTATAACGGTATATTCAGAGTGCACGAAAACTCACTATTTTGAAAGTTATTAGAGGAAAATAAAATGTGTAAAATTAGTTGTATAAATTAAAATAATAAAAAAATATATCTCTAATGTAGCTGATAATTATTGGAATACAACATGAGCATAGAAATATCAAACTGAATATCTTGAGGGGTTATTCAGAAATTTCAAAACTTTTGCGATGGACTAAAAATATAAAAAAGTCGTTCTAACTAAAAAGTAAAAAAGTTCATGTCACTTCATTGACATGTAGGTATTGGGACTTTAACTAAACCACACATTCAGAAGAGTGTAGTAGTTTTAATAAATATTAAACAAAAAGAAAATGTAATGATTGGTTGATCAAAGAGTAGGCTTCGTCTCTCTTCTCTCTCACGCCCATTTACAGGGCAACACCCATGTCTTTGGCGCCCCACAATGGCGCCAAAGTAACGTAGTTTAACACCTAAAGATGGTGAGGTGTACAAGGGCGTTAGCCGAGTACACTTGATCTTACACTTAGACTATGTTTAGTTCGTAGAACTTAAAGAAATTAAAATTGTTCAATATAAGTTATAAATAAAAGAATACTAAAGTCACTGACTTCCAAACCGTATATGTTTAAATCAAATGTTACTAAAATAAGTTTAGAAAATATGACTTTATCATACAAAATTAATAATATTTACCAATTACCATGATTTTTTTTTTAAATGCCTTGTTTGCAATTATACATGACTAAATAAACAAATCTGTCACAAATTTTATAGAAATCTTATTTACCATACAAAATATTAGTGTAAATTTTTTATTTATCTCAAATTAGACAATTTACTAATTTTGGTTTCTCATGGACATGTATCTTCTTGTGACCTAAAGGCATCTCCATTGCACAAAAGCGAACAGATACGAAAAGGGGAGGACGTCTCATTGTAGGGGTTATTCGCTTTCGGACAGGAAAAAATGTTTAAAAGAGGACTTAAGATTGGAGATAAAATGAGCCATATAAAAGATAAGTAAAAAAATATAACTAACATGACGTATTTGTAGGTGTTTGAAAAAGATTGCATTAAAGATGCCCTAGAACCTTGATAACCGTCGTAAATAAAAACATTTGTACATGTACTTTATAAAAAAAATTGCATTTTTAAATAGTGCATTATAATGTCAACTCCACATTATGACTTGTATACTCAACATTATAACGTGGAAACCAATATTTTTAAATAAAAAAAATGACAAATCACTAAACTAATTCAGTATCTTGACTTGCTTACCTTGTTTGTGGGTTACTTACTGACTAACCAAATAAAATAAAAGGTGGGGTTTAATTACTTGAGGCACACACGTTAGTATATTGTTTCATTTAAAATAAATGAAAAACTAAATTGGTGTTACATGTATGTAATAAACCCTTTAAACATTACTTTTTCATCTTCTTAACCTTACTTTAATTATCTAAATTAAGCTTCATTCAATTTGATAAATGCATATCTAAGTTTAAATTACCTTTTTTCTATAGTTGTTTCATTCACTTCGTTCTTCATAGGCAACAACTCATATCCATAGTCTTATTGTAACTAGAACAAGTAAAAAATATGAGAAAAAAAGATATCAATTATTTTGCAAGGAGAACAAGATAAAAAACCGGAGTCAATTTTGGATGAAAAAGAAAAGTTTAAAGTCGGGTAACGGGCGAAACTGTGTTTAGTGTGCTTGACCAAAACTTGTGGTGTTTATGTTTTATTTATTTTAGATAATTTAGCACGCTAAATATGAAAATATGATATTGTATGCATTAAGTTTGAAAATGATGATAGGAGTATTTTGATTACTAATATTTATTTTCATTGTTAATTGTAGAAAAAATATAATATTGTATTGTTTCCGGTGAAATTTTAGATAAATGCTTTTGTAAATTTATTATATGCATTTGAACCGCTTTATTATAGGATTAAATATGGATGTTGATTTGAAGATGCTGTTTTGAAACTTGTTTTTGACTTAAGTAATGCTATTTATTTTAGATATCTTTGTTTACTTTTCAAATATTGGTGAAATGACGTAGCATTTAGACCAGAGGAGCACAAAAAAAAAGGGTTTGGAAAGCCGACATGAACCAAATGTTAAACCGGTTTGAAACTAATCTGAACTATCAATTTGGAACCGGTTTAACCTGAACTGTACCGGTTAAACCCCCTCAAAAACTGGTTTCAAACCCTTTTTTAAACTAGTTAAAAGTACCACACCAAGGTGAAACCGTAGTTATTAAAACATAGACTAAGTTACAAAAAACGTCCTTCACGTTTATACAAAAATTCAGGTTTCATCATTTTTTTTACCTTTCGTAACAGATTTCGTCCCTTAAACTAACTGGCGTTAAAAAAACATGTATGTAATTTTAAACTTAAAGGATATTTTCTGTAATTTTGTCATCTTTTATGCCAAGTATGTTATTAATACTCAAGTGGCATTTAAGCATAAATAAACTAATGATCAGTAATGTAACAACCCTAGATTATATAGCGTTAGAAACGATTAATCGCCTAATACCAAATGCTTGAACATCTTTCAAAACCTATATCCTCCTAAAAATAAATAAAGACAATTTTGATCCGAACCATTAGCCTTTCACCCTCGACTTCAGATTATACGGCGTTTTTGGGGTGTCAATTAAATATTTATTTATCAAAAGTTAAATACTAAATAAATATTTTATTTTGATCCTATATATACGTTATATACAGTGTTAGAAAATACACATAGATTAGATACTAAATAAATATTTAATATGTAATAATATAAAAATCACATTAAAATAAAAAATTTCCATGATATGGATTAACTAGAAAGAAATTCGAAAATGCAAAATCAAGTCATGATCTGTGGCTTCCGGTTGACCATCCGGTACAGCCTCACCACCTGCTCCCTTTATCTTCTTAGGTCATGAAGTTCGACCAAAAAAAGTCAACTCTCAATACCCATGTTCTCTAAATAAACCTGCTATCAACTTTCCAGTCTCTCAAAACCAAACAATATTCAAACACCATGGATTACGATGACGCGATCCGCAATCTTCCGATCTACAAAGCCGCAATAACCGACAACTGGGACTCTGTGGAGCACATCTTTGATATTCATCCCGAAAAACTCGATGCAAAGATCACCTATTGGTGGGAAACGCCACTACACATCGCCATTGGAACCAACGCGTCCCACCAATTTGTGAACAAGATCATAGAACGGATTGTGGATACAGATGTTCAGAAACTAAGGACCAAGAGCTGGTGGGGGAACACCGTCCTGCACTATGCTGCCAAGGTCGGGAACACCATAGATGCTAAGCTGTTGGTGGCAAAAGATCCAGACATTACCCAGATTGTTAATAGAGATGGACACACCGCCCTGAAACTGGCGGCAAAGTATGGTCGGTTGGAGACACTATGGTACTTGTTGAATGTTACTACGGATGAACCGGGAGAGGATGGCACTAGTCCATACACTGGTGTTTCTGGTGGTGATCTCATTACACTCACCCTAACAGCTAGTTTTTGCGGTTAGTCATAATACTTACGCATTTACTTGCAAATATACTAGAGGTAGCAATAGGGTTGTTCAAAAGCTCGCGGCTCAGTAGAAAGTGGCCTGGTTATTAAACGAGCCGAGCCGAGGTAAGCTGAACTCGTTGGCTTGCTCCTCTGGCTCGTTTACATTAAAGCCTAAAATCTAAATATAATTATATATCAATATTTGTAAAAAATATCAAATTCAAAAGATTTCAAAAAGAAACGAGTTGGCTCGAGCGTTTTACAAGCCGAGCCCGAGCTCTAACATTTTAGCTCATTAAGATAAATGAGCCGATCCAGGAACCCTAGGTAGCAGGGACAAAAGGGTAATAATATTATTATTAATTATAATTAACCATTTATAATTTATAAAAGTTAAGCAAGGAGAAAAAGGTTTGTGAGTGAAACCGACCCGACCCAACATGTAATAAAAAGCGACTTTTTTTCAACTAACCTGTTTTGACCCGTTACCGAATCTGTCTGACTTGTCAATCTTGCCAGCTCTACAAAACTGATCCTATATGTTGTTGTGTATGCCTATGGTCTTGTCCTACAGATGTAGCACTTTATCTAGTAAAAAAGTACCCGGATTTGGTTACCCAGAAAGATAGGGAAGGCCAGACTGCCTTGCAAGTTTTGGCTACAAAACCGCATGTTTTTCCTAGCGGCAACCCGCTGCGGTTTTACCAGCAACTCATCTACACCTGTATGGTCTCTATATATTTACATATATTTTCTTCTAAAATCCTATCTACACTGATCTGATAGATTTTTTTTGGTTGTGTTGGATAAGGGATTCCTGTGAATATTGAAAAAGCATCAGAAAACCGTTTGCAGTTGTTTGTCTCAAAGTTTATCATGCTCGTAGCCCTGTGTACTAAAGATATATATAATATGAAACTAAAGCATGTTCAGACACTCAAACTTGTGGAACGAATGTGTTCGGTTGTTATAGAAAAAGGAAGCCATGCTATAGCCTGGGATGTGCTAGGAACCGCGGTTTCTACAGCTGTAAAAAGCGGGATTTATGAACTTATAAAAATTTGTGTCGAGACTTACCCAGATATAGTTTGGTACGAAGATGGAGGGTTGTATTTGTTCCTTTCTGCCATAAGATACCGTCAAGAAAAAGTGTTCAATCTTGTGTATCAAATGACAGGGCATAAAGTGTTTGCAGCAACTGTTAATCCTAATGGAGATAACCTGTTGCATATAGCTGGGAGGTTGTCGCCTCTGCCCCGCCTTAAGACCGTCAGCGGAGCATTATTGCAAATGCAACGGGAGCTTCAGTGGTTCAGGGTGATCTCATGCTTCTTGACAATAAACCTAACTGCTTGGGGTGCTTGGTTTAAAAAAGCGCTAGGCGAGGCGAGACGTTTCGGTCCCAAAATCCGAGGCGCCGCGCCTCAAGCGCGAGGCGAGGGCTTCACGTATGCGAGGCGTTAAGCTAAAAAAGTAATAAAAAATTTAGTAACATTCTTAAAACCTCCCAGTAAATGTTGTTTCAGTCTAAAAACTCCTCCTTTTGAGTAATTTTCACAAAACTTGCAAGAAAAACAACTTAAAAAACTGATTTAAGTAAAGAGGAACTAAAATTGGAACTCAAATTCATAAAAAAAACAGTGAAAAAAGGGCAAAAGTACATGAGGCGCGCCTCGCCTCGCCTCGCCTGTCAAGCCTGAGGCGGCGCCTCAGGGCGCTTCATGTATATGGGGCGCCTCACCATTTTGAGGCGTTTTGTTCAGCGCCTCATGCGCCTCACGCCTTAAGCAGCGCCTCAGGGCGCTTTTTTAAACCAAGTTGGGGTGTATATTTGGATATATGTTTTAAAAGTGATAATGTGATATTAAATAATCCTAAATAGATAATAATAATAATAATCAATTTCATAACAAAAATCCACACACCTCTTAACTATGGTATCAAATCCAACAAAGTAAACCTTCAAGGGGTGGCACAACGGTAAGCACTTGATTCCTCTCTAGCAGAGGTCTCTAGTTCAAATCCTATTTCCACTAGTTTCTTGCCATAACCTCTTGAAGGCCACCTGCCCAGCGCACGCTGGGGTTTACCCAATTCCATTGGGTAGTAAGAGTCCCGTGAGTTTTCCAGTAACGGGTTCTTATGGTTACCAAAAAATCTAAGAAAGTAGGTTTGAGTTGTGACAAGATTCTAATGTTCTTGTAGGAAGTAGAAAAGCATGTTGAACCATTATATAAAGATGCTTTAAACAATGATCACAAGACACCAAGAAGGGTATTTACAGAAGAACACACGGCCTTACTTGAAGAAGGAGAAACATGGATGAAGGACACATCATCATCATCCACGGTTGTGGGTGCACTCGTGGTCACTATGGCTTTTGCAGCAGCCTTTACAGTTCCAGGTGGCAACAACAGTTCCGGTCTACCATTCTTCCTAGAAGACGGAACATTTCTACTATTTATAGTATCAGATGCCATTGCCTTATTCGCTTCAACAACTTCCGTTTTGATGTTTTTAGCAATACTAACTTCCCGTTATGCAGAAGAGGATTTTTTCTATGCTTTACCTAAAAGAATGATGATTGCACTCGTGTCACTTTTTTTGTCACTTGCTGCTACAATGATCGCCTTTAGTGCAACACTCGCGTTACTACTTCAGGATGAAATATCATGGATTGCTGCACCTGTGACATTGTTTGCATCGGTTCCCGTTACATTATTCGCTATGCTTCAGTTCCCGTTGCTTGTTGAGCTAGTGTATTCAACATACGGGCCAAGCATCTTTAAAGAAAAAATGTATGGCTAATAGCTTTGTTATATTCTTATGTTAAGTGTAAATAGACCCAAATTACTCTTGTCCAAGTTATGATCGCCATAATATCTAATATAAAGATCAGCTAATTTGGAAATAGCATTAAACTAAGTTAAGAAAGCAATAAAAAGAACGGAAATGGCATACACTCTTCCGTAAGATAAAAGTATATAAAAAAGTATGACTCTTAAAACTCTATCACCTGACTATCATTATCATAAAACGGGCATCAAGCTGGTAACTGGAGTTTTACATTGTTCTTCCAGCTGTATTCAGAGAAAGTAAAAAATAATAAGTATTTTAGATTTTTGGAAAAATGTCATTCAAATAGTTTTGATTTAAATGGGTTGTTAAGGAAGTTTACCTTTGAAAGTAGTAATAGAAGAAATCAGCATAAAGCAATGTTTGGACTATCCCTGCTATCCAAGCTGCACGATCAATAGCATTATATGTTTATAAAGGAAGTCCTTATGTATTGTTCATAACTTCATAAGTAATGAATTTAGATCATTATGACCAGGTTAAAAATAGTCATGGAATGTTATATATTGTATAATGAACATAATAAGGGATAGACATACTGATCCAATGGACATAATGAGGTTCAGTGTAGTGGCGGTAGATCCAGTTCAAAATGTACAATGCACGGTATGCTCTGCACAAGGAAAAAAAAAAGAAAGCAAAATTTTACATCAAATAAAATAATATTATTACTACTTTACTAGTGTGAGGAAGTGCATTACCCTAGAAGAAATACATATTGACCGGTCAAATTGTCAATATTTCTAGTTCTTTGCAACAAGACCAACTGAGGAAGTATCGCGACAGCTTCCAAGTATAAGGAGAATGTCCACATTACCTGCTCACAATACATTTAAAAATATATGAACCAACACATTTTTCATAGCAAAACATACCTAGATGGGATTATCAACCGTGAAAATGTGGATAACAAGAATGGAAAACAGGTAATCATAATATTTCTTAAAAAACCAGTTTGATATAGAAGTACGAAACTGATCAACAAAAATGGATTATTTGACCCTTAAATAAATATACAATCAAATCACTTTGTCTAAACACCAAAATCTGATTATTACGATCCTAAGTCACAATAATCAGATAATCAGTTATATATTGCACATCCAAACACCTCTTAACTTCACTCTAGTTTCTATAAAAGCTGGTGCTAGGTGAAGAGAATACGAGTGCAACTCATGTATGTAAAGTTTGAATGAAAACACATGCATACCTCTTTAAAAGTGAACTTATGATTAATAAGTATAGCTAAAACCAAACAAGGAAGCACGAGAAAATAATGGCGAAAGGTATCTTGATCTTTATCGTATGATCTACGGACGATCTTGTGGCGCCTTATATACCACACAATAGAGAAAGAACTTCCCAGAAATATTAACTTCATGACAGTATTGTATAGTGAAATGAAATCTGTGACAATATCCAAGTAGCGAGTAACAAAAACCAGTGCATAGAGCTCCTGGGTCTTCAGTGATATCCCTGCAAGCAACATTAGATTAAAAAAAAAAGATCAAACAGCATGTCAATTGTCAAGATGCCATGAATGAATCACATAGACATATTGCTTTATAACTCACTAAAAGAAGCTAAAATCATGTCCACCATACCAATGTGAAACAGGGTATTTCATTAGTATTATCACTTCTTATGATGCCCCATTTTGAAGCGTAGATTTTTTGGTAATTAAAAGGTTATCGTAATAAAGCACTATAGCGACATATTAATTAATTACTAAAAACAAATTTTAGTTAAATGAGCAAACAACACAAAAGATGGAAATAGATCTTCTAGGTCAATAAAAACAAGCATACAAACGATGATTAGCATACGAAAAATAAACAATATTTTTCATCAAAAGAACTTTACAATTTACTAGTAATGACCTTTTAATTGCAATATGCCCTAAATAATCAACCCTAAATGCTAAACTCACAACAGAACCAACACCAGATACATAATTAGATAACAACCACTGCATTTTGTTAATAAAATTCACACCTATACTCCACCTGATTGACAAAATACCAGCAAAATCATCAATAAAATTCACTTCATATTCTCACAAATCAACGTTTACACGAACAGATAACACAAAATCAGTTCAGAATTCATCAACGATCAATCTAAAAACAACGAAATAGCCAATGACATCACAAATTTCTCTCCAAATCAACCAAAACCAAGCAATTTGGGGAAAACAGACAGCACCGGAATTACGAATTCTCGAATTTCATATCTGATCATCAACACAAATCTGTAAGACGAAATGTTGGTGAAATTAGGGCACAAAACGGTACCTGCGCAGGATTTGATGGTGTGTATCTTCAAGAGCAAGACGAGGACACTGGCGAGATGAGTCATGTCGCCTGCGAGTCGGAATATATTCATCGTTCGGTGTGTGTGCAGTGAGTGATCTGTGAAGTGTTAATCGGTGTGAAACTGGAAGCGATCTGCTTGGAGAATGTGGTTTTGAAACCGATCTGGTGGAGTGATCCAAGCAGACAGAATGAGATCGTTGTTTGCTAACCCTTTCGGCTCTCTCTTTCCTGAAATGTAAAACCCCCTGGAAATGAAGATATAGGAATAGGATCATGAATCGGGTTTGTTTGTTTGTTTGTTTTCATGGACTCGGATTGTAAGAGATCAAGTTGGGCTTCTTTGTTACATCAAACGTAACGTACGTACCTACCATACGGATGATGCTGAAGTTAAACTACCCTTTCAAATAAGTTTTACTTAGGGCATAAAAAATAACCATCCTTGCTATCTTTCACTTAGTCCACTGAACAAACGAACAGTTCATGAACCATTCGGCGAAAAGTTTGTTTACGTTTGTTCATTTAATAAATTAATGAACATGAACAAGAAATTTCGTTCGATTAACTAAACGAACATGAACATGAACATGAACGTTTGTTCGTTTGTTCGCGAACGTTCGGTAAGCTGTTCGTGAACGTTACTTCATTTACGTTCGTTTATGATTGTTCATTTTCGTTTATTTAAGATGTTCACTAAGATTTTTGTATGTTTCTGTTTTATTTTATCTAAACATTTTATATTCTTTAATTTTTAACATTTTTTATTACCCTAACAATTAATTAAGTAAAGTAGGAAACCATATTCTCATTTATACGTCATTTCTCTATCCACTATTACTCGATTAGGGCTTCTAAGTTCTCAATTCTAAATAATGTAAGCTTCCCTCAATCCTAAATCATGTAAGCATTAGGGTTGATATCAAAAGTCCTAAACTACGCTTCGTTCGGTAACGTTCGTGAACAAACCTGTTTCCTTAATGAATGAACACGAACATGAAATTTCGTTCGGTTAATGTTCGTGAACCGTTCTTGAACAAGTCCAATGCTTAACAAAAGAACACGAACAAAGCTTCATTCGGTTCGGTTCGGTTCGTTTATAGCCCTAGTTTTACTTACGTTGTAAAGTTTTAAATTTAAAAAAAAAAATGGTAAATTGCGAGTTTTTCATCCTGATGTTTGTACAAAACATCAGATTTCGTCCACCTTTAACATATTGATCTCTGACGGAAGGGTTCAAATGATAATAAACTTTTTATATGATAATCGTGATACTGATAACCACTATCAAACAATCACATAAGTTTGGACTATCTATGTAATTTTTCATACTTAGAGACCAAATCCAAAAACTTTTAAAACCACAAGGACTATATCTATAAAACAATTTAAGAATAATTAATTACACGAATTACCCTCGTGATTTACACGGATTTCACTTATTATCCAAATAAATGAAAATTACAGGTTCAATCCAATAGTTTATACATTCGTAACAAAGATGGCCTATGTGTTAGATGATTGTTATATTTTCTATTAATATTTTATAAAATGACCAAAATATCCTTTATATATTTAAAAAAAATAATGGGTCTCATTTTAAACTAAAAACAAAAAATTATTAATAAAAGATGAAATAAAATCTGGAAAACCAAAACGATCTTGTCGGAACAAACCACAGAGTCGATGTTGTCCCTGTGGTGGTTGTAAAACAGTGTCGCCATCACCGTTAAAGCTAGAACTGCCCTTAGGCCACCGCTAGACCGACTGTTTTGGGTCACCGGAATGGCGGCTTTCGCCATCTATAACCACCACCAAAACCCTGCTGCCACCGTTAGTCTTTTGGGCTTAAACTCGCCGCTCATTCCAGGTCGAGGGACTTTGTGACCGGTGATAACCGCCAATCCATGATATGCAAGGTCGTCTTCTGCGTGCTGCAATGCCACATGTTGCGTTGTCGAGCCCGTTAGGGTCAGACGTATCACCACACCGACACATTAACAACTCTTTAATACGCCAAATGTTACTATTTGAGACACGTGAGGACGTTTAATGTTGGTATCAAGGCACTTAAGACTATGCGTAGCACCTCCCACGCCCCCACCTCCTTCTCATTGGGCCACCTCACCATCTGCAGCACCTCCCTTCTCGCGTCCGTGACCATACTCACGCTCCCTCACAATTGCCCTCTCATGCCCAGGCGGCGCGGTGTTTCAGCCCCTCACCCCATGGCTCACTCCCCCTTCCTCACTCACCCTTCCGTTACACATAGTCAAATGTCTCGTTCCCTCATTCGTTGGGTTGGTGCTTTCCACTTATCACGTCTAAAGTTGTGGTTTACTTATTCGTCAAAGCTAAAAGCTTCAGTTATCAAGTCCGAAGATAGAAGTATGATCAAAGGGGTTCAAAATCTTTTACAAAATGGAAAATACTATACTAAATTAGAATTCTTTTTAACCATGCATTTTTAAATAAAACTAGTTGGTTAGCCCCTCGCTTCGCGAAGGGGTGGATCGGTTTTTAGAAAAAATTTAACACATGCAAATGCTCAGACGTAAAATAACGTTAAAAAACGTAACCTAAAACAAGAATATCGACGACGACGGATAGATTAAAAACTTAAACGTAGATGTAGCCGCAAAGGTTAAAAAAAAAGCAATGCTCAGACGTAAAATAACGTTAAAAAACGTAACCTAAAACAAAAATATCGACGACGGATCGATTAAAAACTTAATCGTAGATGTAGCCGCAAAGGTTTAAAAAAAGCAATGCTCAGACGTAAAATAACGTTAAAAAACGTAACCTAAAACAAAAATACCGGCGAGGGCTGATCGTTTAAAAAACTTAAACGTAGATGTAGCCGCAAAGGTTTGTAAAAAGCAAACCTAAAAAAAACACAGACGGCACCATCTCTTAAGAACGCAAATAAAATAAAGTCAAAGCGGCGCTAAAACCAAAGAAAATAAATCTAAAAAAGTAAACGAAACTTTGAAGCGGATTTCTCGTTATTAGCTTATATCCACGTTTCGCGGCGGCTGCCGGGCACATTGTTAATAAAATATAAATGAAAACGTAGGCGCAACGGTAAAAATAAGGTTAATAAAGTAGAAACATAAAAATAAATAATAAAAAAGAAAAAAATATACCGGTTCGGGTCGTCGAAAACCATAAAAGTTAATACTGATACGGGTTACGATAATACAAATACCGACAATGATGGTGTTCGCTCAGAATAGGTTCAGCTCGTCACGGTATCAC
This sequence comes from Smallanthus sonchifolius, assembly GCA_023525975.1. Classification (NCBI taxonomy): domain Eukaryota; kingdom Viridiplantae; phylum Streptophyta; class Magnoliopsida; order Asterales; family Asteraceae; genus Smallanthus; species Smallanthus sonchifolius. Next base: position 26,939,950 of record CM042029.1, on the reverse strand, counting down.
AATGTTAACGTTACTCGCTATAGGCAACGATAAAAAAATCTCGATTTTGAATACAACTCGGTTTTTAAAAAAATTATATCAGAACGCTGACAAAAAAACTAAAAACAGTCGCACACTTCGTATTTTGAAAAAAAGTTAACGAAAAAAGTTATTAAAGGAAACGAAATTAATAGAAAATTAAACGTGTTAAAAGTATAAATTTATATATAGTATAAGGTTAAAACTAAAAATCTATACATACTAATAAATAAAGGTTTTGGGGTGCCTCACGTCATTCTCATGTTCATCCTTAAGATTTTTTTCCCGCATCTCTCTCTCCTATTAATAATACAAGTTTCTATAAAAAAAATATATAATTTTTGTTTCTCGCTTCTTTCTTATTAAATAATAATGATTTCTATAACTATTTTTATAAAACATTTTTAATTAAAAAATAGCTTTGTTCTTAAAACATTTTTCTAATTTGAACATTTCTTTCATTCTTTTTATAAAATATTTTTAAAAAATAACTATATAACGTTTCTAAATTTTGTATTAAAAATTTATGTAATATTAGATCTTCATTACTGAGTATATATAACACTGTATTTATTCACTCTGTATAATATACAGGGTTTCTTACCTATATTATGATAAAAGAATAACTATAATTGTTACGTGTCGACTTCTGATGAAATCTAGATTTTTGTTTTTCGTCTTTATCTTCTATTAAATAATGATGATGTTAAATAATAAAATATCTAAAATTTATTCTAATATTTATTAAAAATTACTAAATCATAAGAAAATTTCAATTATATCTTATTTTAAAATACAATTTTATAATTTTTAAATATTCATTATTTATTATTTCACAGATGACTAATAACATTCAACATACAAATCTTTATAAAAAATACTATTTTATAACAATTTATATTTATTCAATCCATGTAAAACATAAAGTTTAACCTGATATATATATAAAAAAAGACAAGCGTTAATCAACGAATGGGAATGTCATTGTTTACACAAGTTCTTTCTTTAAACTTACTCTATAATTTATAATTGGTTAGTCCTTGGCAAATATCGAATGAAAACCTCGTAAGTACCATGGTTGTGGGACCACAAAAGAGATTGGAATATTGGTTAACAGAAAAAAGTTGGCCAATGAAACAGGTGCCGCCGCCGCCGAAGATAACAAATCAAAAATTATTACTGTTCACACGTGAGTATTTGCCATTTTAAAATGTAGATTAGATAATGTTATTTTAGACTTATATTTATAATTTTTTTTCACGCTTAAATTTTTTTACTATATCTTAATCTATAACTAGTAAAAAGTATTCGCGCGTTGCGGCGGGTCGTAGATCAAATTTGTAACTCCCGGGTTTCAAATTAACATCATGAAAAAAGAACGATATGTGACATATTTTTAACATGTGAAAACGAATTTATAAAATTATAGCATTAAAAAGATTCGTTTGATAAAAAGAGTTTAGATTAAAAAAAACGAAACCGTTATAAAAGATTCGTTTGAATGAATAAAAACAAATAACAAATTTGAAATTCTTAAGAAAACTTTGTATTTTACAAAGTTAATTTAGAAACCCGCACGTTGTAGTGTGTTAAACCACCAAAAAGATGGGTCGTTAGTAGTGGCGTTTCAATTCTGAACAATGTAGATAAAATTTGTAAAGCTCGGTTTCGATGATACGTATACCGGTATTAACATCGAGAGAAAAACGATATGTTAATGCTCATTAGTATACAAAACTATCATATGTTGCAAACATATTTTCTATGTTACAAACAAATTAATATACAAAACTATCTAGAATATTAACGTAAACTTTAGATAAAAAAACGCATACAGTGTGGTGCATTTAAAAAAGAATCTAAAATTATTTAAAAAACATCATATGTTACATAATTAAAAATAATAATTATGTAAACAAAAGTGGGTGGTATCAGAAAAAAAACAATACCTTTGCTAATCTTAAACACGTGAACTCTTGTTTGAAAGTAGAGTGTACTACCACACCATACCATACCACACCACACCACACCACACCACACTAAAAGACCCCTTTGTTTATGAAGTTCATATTTCATCCTTTTATAAACAAAACAAAAGTTCGAAAAAAACAAAACAAACATTGTTCCTAAGCTGTTATCTTTTAATATTTCTATTAATATTAATTATACATAAATTATGATTATATGATGATTTAACAAATTAAAAAATCATACAACTTTATTCGTATTTAGTGTACAAAACTAAAATAAGTTGAACATAATCAAAAGAATATCACGAGTGAAGTTGATCATTTATGGCTTCAATGCTGTATCTTTTCAAGAACCTAATCGAACAAGTCCGTTAGACGGCTCAAGTAATGTAGAATCCTTGCATCCTTAAATCATGTTATACACGATTCAAACCGATGCAAAAAAGTAACATTCTAACAATCTCAACGAATACATATCAAACCACTTCATACCCATCACATGAAAGGTAAATTAAACTCGAATATCAAAAAAATCAAATTCATAACTAGATTAAGAAACTCGACTAAACGTCATACAAAACTGTACTAAAATCGTCTACTTCTGAGTTAAGCAAGACGCTTTACGCTACAAAGACATCCATTGGTTGAAACATTAAAAAGAAAACCATAAACATCATTCCTATGAACAAAAATCTTGAGATACGAAACCCTGAAAAAGCTTCAGAAGAAGGTGAGTGTTCCAGCGGCGGTGCCATGCCTGTGGGAGTTAGTAATGCTCCACCACCCCCATTCGGTGTAGTGCCGCTCATATCAGATGGCGGCGTTAATGCTCCTCCGCCCCAGACCAGTGGTGCACCATTTTGTGGTGGAGGCAGAGCAGTGTCTAAAGGTGGATTTTTCATCCCTCCGGCGGTGCTGCAAATGCATACGTACATTAAGGATTGATGTTATAAAATAAAATTTTATTTTTCTTTTGCTTTAAACAAATTTACACACAAAAATAATAATTGGTGCAACAGACTGATAACCATAACTGAAACCGTTTAAAACCGAACATTTTCGATTTTCAACATAAGTTATTTGGGCTTCAGTTTTAAGAAATTTAACCCGGTTGTATATTGGGCTGTGGATTATCCTATTTGGATAGCCCATTAAACATTTTAGACATTTAGCACATTACAAAACTAATGAAACAGACGAAGGGGCTGAAACCTAAACCAATGAACAACCCTAGATATAATCTTGTTAAAAATAGTCTTTTTCGGTTGAAACTGAACCGGACCGAATACAAATTCGGGTGACCATTTTGAATTGTTTCGGTTCAGACAATGAAAAAAATCAAAACCAACAAAACCGAAAGGTTAGAGGTTCAAATCCTGCATGATGAGGGTTATGATGTATTTATCGTAGAACTAGCTTAGAACCCGTGTCTATGCACGGGTGAAAAATATTAGTACATAAATTTCTTAAATCTTTATGTATATATTTTACAAATATAAAAATGTATTACACATACTAAGGATAAGGATAGAAAACGAAATTCAAAATATGTAAAAATTAATATATAATTGGTTTTTAAAAAAATATGTTAATTATTATAATTTGACTTTCATTTATTATTTGATTGAAAATAAAAATTACATACTTAGATTTCAAAGTTTTTATTATAATGGATAATTTAAAAATAAATGTGTTTAGTTAATATAATTACTATTTTTCTTAAAAATATATTATTATTAAAAGATTGAGGTGTATTTAATAAGAGAGACGATAAAAAATGATAAGAATGAATATGAAATTGACACGTGTCACAAAAACCTTTATTTATTATATACTATGGATATCTACGAATTGGTGTTACAAAACCGAAAAACTTCAAATCATAATTGATAAACATATGATTTTTTCTTCTTAAGAACAATTTTTTACACCCAAAATAAAAATGAGACCTTATTTGATGATGACATGAAGGTTCAACCAATTATAAAATAACACGTCAGTTAAAAAACTGTTAATTGATAATTTATAGGGTTATTTATGTCATTTCATATAAATAAATAGAGAAGCACGGACATGGGACTGGTCAAACAGCATGTCGGCCAATTACAGTAATCGAAGGGTTGGGAAACGAAGAGGAAAACAACATCCTCATATGATAGCGACACGTGTACAGGCTCACAGAACAAAAAATGCACCCTCTCGCACGCGAACGCCCAACAGCGACAGACCGTCCCTCAGTAGAGCAGCAACTCCCAGCAAAAAGATTTCAAATCAATTTTCTGTTTAATTCTTTTAATAAAATATATATGTAAATTTTAACAAAAAATAAATATTCATTAAACTTTTAAAATTCCTTTTTTCTCTTTTTTATATTTTCATTAATGCTTTATTTTTTGCTTACGGTTATTTAACATTTTTATGAAAAAACCCAACTTCAATAAATTAGAGTGGTATGATTTTGTATTACCATTGGTTTGCAGATTTAATTTGATCACGAACACTAAACGAACGAAGATATATATTCATTAATACCTTTGTTCATGTTCGTTTATTTAACTAATCGAACATAATTCCTTATTCATGTTCATTCATTTATTAAATGAACAAACATAAACAAACTTTCCGTCAAACGATTCACGAATTATTCGCTAAATGTTCGGTTTATTTACGGCTCTAATTAACGGTAGTTTTATACTATCATTGTTAGCCCATACAATTGTAAGATTGTTATTTTAATTCCATGAGTTACACTTTATGTTATTTGGTTACTACACTATATTCATCAAATAAAGTATTTTTTTCGCTTCAAGTAATGAGTCTTAGGGCATTGGGTATGGTGAGTGATTGTAAGTTAAAAGTGGTTGCTACGTAGACTCACATAGCGGGTACGTTTAGTGAAAGTTAATGAGGGGTATGATTAATGAGTATAAGTAATTTTTTTAAATAAAAAAAATATTTAATAGAAAAATGATATGCATATGTCAAAAGGTGTTGAAGTCGGCATACCGCTCCCGAGGGACCCGTTCACGGTTCACTCACGTGTGAGGAGAGCAGTGTTCCTGTGAGCGGCTCCCACTCATGGAGTACACCAGATGCCCTTAGTGGAAAAAAAAAAGTTCTCTCATCCTATCGTTCCCTGACCCTAACAGTAGTTTAATTATATACAACATTTTTACCGAGTACGTTTATTTGATATAATTTTGTATATAATGAAATAAAATCTTTATATTTTTACAAATAATAAAAATAAGCTGACGTGGAAAAGGAATTAAGACATACCTCGGAGAAGCCGGGTAAAAACAAGATCCATAACCTGGAAATACAAAAATATCAAAAAAAATAAATAAATAGATTATGTTACAAGACCGAAAAACGATGTTTGCGTGCGATGGCAAAAAGGTGATTTGTACTAACTGGGATCGGTTTTGGCGACGGTGGCGGTTCCGGCGAAGTCACAAGTGGCAGCATCCATGGATGTGTGCATGTAATAGCTGTTAAATGCGTAGGAAGCATGTGCCTGGACGGTGTTTGGAAGAAAACATGGGCCGGATTCTTGTACCGGTGTGCAGTCTGCTCCGGCGCCGCAGGCGTAGTCAAGCGCTTTCTGCAACGCGTCTTCGGCGGCGTCGTTTCTGGCGACGCACCATGTCGCCGTCGTGAGTCTGCCGGAGATGAGCAGGTGAAGTAGCAGGACGACTGCTGCTACATTGGGGAATGGTGCCATTTGCAGAGTGGGGGTTTTGAATTGCACACACTATATTCACGTTTGTGAGTGTTTGCATTGTTAGAAGAGAAAGGGTAAAATTTATAATAAGATTGTTCTAGAATATATGGTTGTAATTAAAATTGTTTATTTACGGAAAATAATATTTTTAATTCACTATTTTTAGTATTTACCTAAATAGAACAAAAAGAAAAACCTTACTTACAATAATAATAACTACTTAGAATACTCGTGTTTTATGAAGGATGTGAGGTCATTTAATTTGTTTATAATATGTTTGGTTCGTCACATTATCATAATGGTAACGTAACTTGAAATAGGTTACGATACAATAAAAACACGATTTTAAATATACAACTCCGTTTTCAAAAACATTTATATCGGAATGTAGACAAGAAAAAAATAAAAAACAATCGCGCAAGCCGGTTTTTGAAAAAAGTCACGAACGAAAGTTATTAAAGAAAAACGAAACTAATAGACACGCTCTGCGCCTGGTGACGGGCCGATAGGTGGCCGGAGCTTGGTCGTTATTGGTTCGGGTCGTCGAAAACCATATAAGCGAATACGGAAACTGGTTCTGATAATACCAATATCGACAATAATGTTGTTCGCTCATAATAGATTCGGCTCGCCACGGTGTAACAACGGTAACAGCACTCGCTATAGCCTACGATACAAAAAAAACTCGATTTTGAACAAGACTTTGTTTTAATAAAATTATATCAGAATGTTAACAAAAAAACTAAAACATACGCGCATTCTGTTTTTTTTTAGTTAGCGAATGAAAGTTATTAAAGGAAAACAAAATTATTAGAAAATGAACGGGTAAAAAACGTATATCATATATAATATAAGAGGTAAAAATCTATACTACATAATAAACAAGTAAAATAGGATGACACTTGTCATATTTCTAGGCTTTCTTATTCTTATTTTCCCGCCTCTCTCATACTAATAATCAACTCAATTATTTTAATCAACTAAATTAACTATTTGTTTCAATTTTTATCTACACATTTTTTAATTTAAAATTTTGTTTAACATCAATTAATTTGTTCAATTATATTTTAATAAATTATATAAACTGAAAACAATTTTATAGTAAGCTAGGATTTATATAAAAAACTTTTAATCATATATTTACATTGTTCCATTTTGACGAATGTATGAGTTAACAGATTACATTATATTTTATTGAAGCCGTGTATTACACGGGTTTATTCAATCCGAGTATTACACAAGTTTTAAAGACATAAACTTTTTATTACTAAGTATATAACATTACGTTTATTCACCGTAATACACGAGATTCTAACCTAGTAAAAAATAAAAAAATAAAATATGTGTCACAATTTTAGAGGTATAGTTACTCTTAAAGGTCACTTCTTTTTAATCTAAGTAGTTTTTTTACCCTATCTACGTCGTGGGAGTCTAGTCATTATCTGTTCGGATGGTTTGTAGGGATAAAGTTACGTCGAAATGCATACTCGCTATAGCATACAATACCAAAAAAAAGTACTCAATTTTAAATACAATTATGTTTTCAATAAAATTTATACCGGAAAGTTGACAAAAATACTTAAAGAAAGCCACACCTTCCATTTTTTTAATATAAATTAATGAATGAAAGTTATTACAACTTTAGGCCTGTAAATGAATCGAACGTTCATGAACTGTTTGGCGGGAAGTTCGTTTATGTTCGTTCATTTAATAAGAGAACGAACATGAACAAATTTCTTTTGTTCGTTTAACTAAACGAACGAACATGAACACATGTCGTGTTCGTTCATTTATGTTCGTGAACGTTCTTTTATGTTTGTTCATATATGTTCATTTATGTTCGTTTATTAACGTTCGTTTGTTTAGGTTCGTTTGTTTGTGTTCGTTCGATTATATATATATATATACCTATGTATATATATTATTTTATTTTATTTATCCTAAACTACTAGGTTGTGCTAATAAATGGGTTAAAGAACCCACCAATCCATCATTAGAAAACCAACACGCAATCTCTTTTCCTGCAATTTCATCATCGAAAAACCAACAAGCTGTAATTTCAAATCGCTTTACCTGCAATTTAGATAAACCATCATCGGCTCATCGCTAGTCTCTTTACCTGCAATTTCAAAGAGAAAGTAAAAACAAAATCATCTCTAAATCTCTAATCGGCAGTCACCACTCGCTAGGGTTTTCAGTTTTCACCATTACTAATCTTTGTTTGCCGATCACAGCATAAAATCTTCGCTAGGGTTTTCACTTCTAAGACTGAAATAGGTTTGTCTAATTCTCTACTTAAACATGCATCATGGGTTGTATGTATGTATATGTATAACAGAAAGATATAACTGTTTTTTTTTGTTATCAATAGAGAGATGTCTCTACCCTGTGCGAATGATACAAAACATCAAGCAAGCATACACAATCCAACTCTGGAAAAGGCGCCTAATAGCGATGATGTTATTGTGGTTAATGATGAAGAAGAGAATGTCAATGATGAAGAAGTAAATAATAATGAAGATAATTCCCATTACACTAAAAAGAAAAGAAAGAAAACATCAATTGCTTGGGTTCATTTTCGCACAATAACTAATGTTGATCGAAGTGAAGTCCATCAATGTATACACTGTGGTGAAAAATTTAACAAGTTTAATGATGGAACCACCACACCATTAAATAGGCATATCAAAAAGAATTGTCCGAAATTAAAAGTCGTCGAAAGAGGGCAGTTAAAGTTAAATCTTTCTTCTGGAAAAGCACCAGGTTCTTTCTTTTATGTTGTATTTGAATTTCTTTTTTATTTATTTAGTGGTTTTAATGATCATATAACATTATACCATTAGTATTAAGTTAAATTTTATTTTCAAAATAGCATCAGGGTCTTCATTAATGGTGCAAAACTGGAAGTATAGCAATGTCAGGATGAGGGAGGTTATTTTTCTCATATGATCATGGTGTATGCGTTACCATTTAATTTTGTTGAGTATGAGTTGTTTAATGTGATGATGAAGGAATCTAATCCGGAATTTATTAAGATCTCGCGTGCATCAGTTCTACAAGATTGTGTTTCTAGTTATGAACTTGGAAAGAAAAGAATTCAAAAAATGTTGAATACTGTCAACCGTGTGAGCATCACAACTGATATGTGGACATCCGTTCAAAATATTCATTACATGGTAGTTACATGCCACTTTGTAGACTAAGATTTTGATATTCGCAAGTGTATATTGAGTTTTGTAGATCCGCCTCCGCCATATTCTGGCGTGTAAAATGAAAGAAAATTTTGATAAGTTTTGGGGTTCTTCTAATCTGCTAATTTCTATTGGTGTTGTTATGGATCCTAGATATAAATGAAATTAATTAAATTATCTTTCGGGACAATTTATTCTGCTGATAAGACTCGTGAAGAAGTTGAAGTTGTTCGTGACACTTTAGAGAAATTGTTTAATGATTATGTCAAGGCACATAAAGATTCCAATGTTGTTCAATCTAGTAGTGAAACTATTAAGAGTGGGAGTGGGATCGGAGCTGGTTATTCTAACAGTTCATCTAGCTTCATAACTTCTTGATTCGGTAAGGGTCTAAAATCAGGTAGCGCTAAGTATGGTCAACACATTAAAAGTGTTGATACTGTTGAACATGTGAAGTTAGAGTTGGCCACTTATTTAGATGAAGGAGTGCACATTTGTGACACAGGTGCAAGTTTTGATGCATTGGGATGGTGGAAGGAGAATAAACTTAAGTATAGAATTTTTGTCCAAAATGGCGGCTGATATTTTATCTATTCCAATAACAACTGTTGCTTCTGAATCGGCTTTTAGCGCCGATGGGAGGGTAATTGACCCACATTGTTCCTGTTTAGGAACAAAGATGATTGATATGCTTGTTTGTGGAGCTGATTGGTATCGTCATTACTATGAACTCCATAAAAAGAAAATCAAGGTAATTTGCTTATTCTTTCAACTATGATACCTTTTGTTTGTTACTAGTGGTCTATTACTAATATATATTTTTATTCTTATTTGTAGGAAAATGACGACATTACATACATTGAGCTTCAATGAAAAATATGAATTGGGTGAAGTATTTTGAATTATTGATTTAGTATGTAAATTTGAACCTATAATTTGAGCTTATGTATTTTATTTTATTTTATTTTTATTACAGGTTTAAATGTGGATGTATAGTTGATAGATTTTTGGATGAAACATGGATGGTGGATGGATGCTTTTTTCATGAATTATTATGGATTTTTTATGGTAGAATCAAGATTGATTTTTGGATGAATCATGCACATTTGAACTACTAATTTACATGTTTTTTTGGATGAATTATTAAGTATTAAACTTGTTCATATGTGTTCATTAATATTCGTTTGTGTTTGTTCGTTTTATGTTTGTTCATTTGTGTTCGTTTAGCTTTTTAATAAACGAACACGAGCATTTCCTTTTTCTTAATGAACGAACATGAATAAAAAAATGTGTTCGATTATGTGTTCATTTTCGGTTAAAATTAAATAAACGAACACGAATACACCGATGTTCGTGTTCGTTCAGTTCGTTTACAGGCCTAATTACAGGAAAAACGAAATTATTAGAAAATTAAATGAACTAAAAGCGTATATTATATATAGTATGAGAGATGAAAACAAAAAAAAATTGAATTGACTCTTGTCACCCCTTTATCTAGGGGTGTGCAAAAAAACCAAAAATTGAAGAAAACCGAAATTCGAATCGTATACGTAACCGAAAAAACCGAACCAAATTGTGAATTCGGATTTTAACCGTATCCGAATTGTGAATTCGGTTTTAGGTTCGATTAACGGATATGCCATTTTTTTGAATTTGGTGTATTCGGTTTGTTTGGTTAGACATATTTCAAATCCGGTTCGGTCTATTCAATTTATTCGGTTAAATTCGATTTATTTGGTTTATTCGGTTATATTTTCCTTTTGAAATCGTTTTATTCAGTTGAATTCGGTTCAGTTAGAAAATTTTTCAAATCGGTTCGGTTAGGTTAACAAATAAGAGTTAGAAAAAATCAAAACCGAATAATCCGAATCAAATTAATTTAACAAACCGTTAACAGAACCGATAAACACCCCTACTTTTATTGGTGGTGGGTAGTACTATTCGGTTTTATCCTTTTAAATATATATATATATATATATATATAGAGAGAGAGAGAGAGAGGTTAGGCTAGAAAGTGATAAAACCCTACAAAGTCTAAAAAGGAATCTGGGCCATTAGATCATAGTCATTTGTGGTGAAGATTAACCCGGTGGCATTCTGGTAAATAGCTGGAACTTAGAAACCACCATGAGGGGTAGAATAGGAAGATTCAACCTCAAAGCTTGCACGTGCAAGTAACATGCCATTTCCCTCACTTTTTTAAAACGTCCATAACTTTTTTATACGTAATTATTTTTAAAAAAAAATTCACCATAAAATCGAACGTTTTTTTATCTTTCCAATGAGTATGGTATTGCTATATATATATATATATTCTTTTAAATCGTTTTTGTTTAAATTACATTAAAGTGAGTTTTTTTCAACATGGTGTTTTATATCTGTGATGTTTTACATCTATGGTGTTTTATATCTATGATGTTTTACATCTATGGTGTTTTCAACCGGGCATTTTTTAACATTAAGTTTTTTTTTTCTAGTCATGGTGTTTTTCAACAAACATCTGTGATGTTTACATCTATAGTTTTATATATTCTTTTAAATCGTTTTTGTTTAAATTACATTAAAGTGGGTTTTTTTTAACATGGTGTTTTACATCTGTGGTGTTTTATATCTATGGTGTTTTACATTTATGGTGTTTAAAATTTCAACACCATAAATATAAACTTGGTTAAGGCTGTGTTCGAATTAAAGTGAGTTTTTTTCAACATGGTGTTTACATCTATGGTGTTTTTAACCGAGTGTTTTTTAACATTGAGTTTTTGTAGTTATGGTGTTTTTCAACATTGAGTTTTCTAGTCATGGTATTTTTCACCTGTGGGCCAATTTGAACATGTCATTTTAGTTTTTTTGGTAATGACGTTTTCACAAAAGACAAATTTCAACATGTTCTTTTTTTTGTTTTTTTGGTCATGGTGTTTTGATGTGTTTATTTTTATGGCGTTTTTGCTTCCGTCACGGTGTTTTACACTTTTAGCTTAAAATTTCAATACCATAAACATAAACTTGGTTAAGCATGTGTTCGAATTAAAGTGAGTTTTCAACATGGTGTTTCACATCTATGGTGTTTTCAACTGGGTGTTTTTCAACATTGAGTTTTTCTAGTCGTGTCGTTTTTCAACAAAGAGTTTTTTAGGTCATGGTGTTTTACACCTAAATGCCAATTTGAATTTGGCGTTTTAGTTTTTTTTTGTCATGGCGTTTTCACAATAACAAATATCAACATGGTAATTTTTTTGCTTTTTTAGTCATGTTGTTTTGACGTGTTTATACTTATAGTGTTTTGCTTCTTTTATGGTGTTTTACACTTTAGCTTAAATTTCAACACCATAAACATAAAACTCTATAAAACACCATAAAAACTCCCAATTTCAAACAACACCCAGTTGATCTTTTTTTTTTGAAATATATCAATACCATACTCGTTGAAAAGATAAAAAGACGCTTGATTTTATGGTGAAATTTAAAAAAAAATACTTACGTATAAAAAAGTTATGGACTTTTTAAAAACATGGAGGAAATTACATGTGACTTGCATTTGCAGATTCCTTTCTTTGTTTAAAGACTTTTGACCCAATTGCCATTTCTCTCCTTTTCCCTCATTGTACACGTGTCGTGCTGTGGTTCCTTTCTACACTTTGTAGGGTTTTAATTTTAACCCTTTGTAGCCTAACTCTCCTCTATATATATATATATATAATTTATAATATGTTTAATTTGAATTATATTTTAAAAATAAAATAAATATTAATACAAAGTTCATCTCTAACATATGCGACTAAACAAGAAGTCATTTATATAAGTAGAAGTTTCCAAAATCATCAAAGAAACTACTTTTTAGGATATTTTATAAATATGTCAGATATTTTATAAAGGTTTTTTTATACATTTATCCCTATTAAACTTTTAAATTACATATATTTATAAAATTACTTAAAATTACTCAAATGTCAATATTTAGGAAGGAGATATATGTAATAATACTTTAATTGGTTCATTGAGGTTAAAATTGTAATAAAATAAGTTGTTTTAAATGCATTGGATAAATATGTAATATATAGGTTTTAGAAAGGGGAAATATGTAATTAAATTTTAGGATTAGGTAAAAATATAATAAAGAAACTTAAGAAGAGGATATATGTAAATGTCCCTTTTATAAATATGTCAAAGTAAGTCCTGGAGTGACCATCATCGGGTGTGAAAACTTTAGATCGCTACTCTTCTAGGTTACTCTGGCGGGAGTCTAGCCCCTTAGGAAACCACCCTCAGAGTTTCAATAATTCAAAGACCCATTATATCATTAGTCAAAAGGATTTGAAGTCAAGATGATATAGTCTTTATCCCTCTACTTTTCTCTCAAAAGTTATTTTCGGTTTTAGACATTATTCTCTTCAAAATATTAGTTAACCAAATTTTGATATAGTGACTAGTGCTAGGAGATGTCACCAGTGTTTTGTGGATCGATACTTGATTCTTACTTTTGTTATACTATGGATATGATAGGTACACTTTTCTGGCCTATATATGGTATTTGATAAAAATATTCTTATAAATTTAAAACGGGATATGAGTTTCATACACCACTTTTTATATATAAATTTAAATCTAAGAATTTTACACCAATTGATTTGACATGTTTTTATTGAAACTCATAGTGTGTATATGATAAGATAGTCAAAAAAGTTAACTCCATTTTTTAATACTAATGGGAAGCTCGCGCGTTACGACGGAGCGTAAAGTTATGGGTTTTTGCGGTAGAAGTGTACAATTTACGGGCTTGTACTCGTCTTCCGTAAGTTTATCAGTTGTTTTTTTAGTTAAGTGAAGAAACTTTTACAATACATACCGTACTATCTATGAGTAGTGGAAACAAAAAGTAGTCAAGTGAATCTAACGTCATCTTTGAAATTACAGATCATGTATAAATCGAGCCCATTATTACTTCATTCATCAGAAGTCTCTTCTCCCAGTGAGATCCTGATGCATACTTATACATTTTAATCATTAAAGATTGACAATTATGAAACTATATCGTGAAACCAAACGTCTTTTGGTTTAAATATCTTCTTAATTGAAATAGATATGGTTGAAAGTTAATAAAGTTGACATCTTGGATGAAATATTCACGAACCTGATGTTCCACACCCTCCACTCAGTGTCTTCTAAATCTAGACCAGTGAAATTGTCAGAAAATGCCTAACAAGAAGGAACTTCCTTAATGTTATGTTGTATGTAGTTAAACTTACTTCAAGAATCTTATTAAAAGGAAGATAAAGATAAAATGTACCCGTATTGATAGCGTGAATGCATGATAACACGTGAGAAATTCAAACTAAGATTCAAAAAAACTCGCAAGGTGGGAAATCCAAGATTCAAAAAAACTCGCACAATCCAAATTACAATTCATGACAAATTAATAGTTAATTTGTTGAATTCAGCAGCAGAAAAAGTAAAAAACAAAGGGTAAAGCTATTTTATATACTAAGATCACATGAGTTTCTTATTAATTGCTTAAGAAATTAACAGTCAAACATCAAAACACTAAAAGAGAGACTGATCGAGAAAAAAACAAATCTAATTTGGTTTTTATAACCTTTCAATCACGATAAGCATTGGGCGCTGAGTATCGATTGAACATCGATACAAGTCTCTAATCAAACACCTAAGCATTTTTGAAATTTTTATGGTTTTCCAACACCCATATCATCAAGCTCCAAGCTTTTTCATCACTGCACCTTTGTTTCTAAGTAATTTAAATATTATGCATAGATTTCTCTCAACATGATAATTTTTTTTTATCCAAATCAATTCATACAGATAAATCAAACATCAAACAAAAATCTTGATAACAGGAAATAATTACACAACAATCAAAACCTTAAAATAAACGAAAACTAATAAACCCCCAAATTCAATTTCAACTCAAATTGCTTGATATTAAAATTAAATAAATAAAAATGGATAATAACTTGAATATCATAATTTAAACCTTAGCATCAGAATCAGCAGCTGCTTGGGAACGAACCCCTATTCTTCCTTAACCACCTAAAATCACTCGTCGGCTGAAGAAATAGCCTCCGGCGGATGACCGAACAATCAAATTTGACCCCAATTCTAAAGAAATCGGCACCTTTATCATAACACGTGACAAAAAAATGCATAAGCCATGGTCGAAAATTGAATGTATTAAGTATATAGTTAGGCTTATGATTTAGGCATGGCAATCATTTCCCACACATAATAATTAGTATTGTTGCAGCTTGTAAAAATGATTATTCAAAACTGATTATTTGCAGTCAGATTTTAATTTAAAAAGTTAGATATGCCTTGTAATAATATAGTTGTTTAGTCGTATTTAACAGTTAAGAGTAACTATTTATAAAAATCTTTAAAAGAGTGTTGTTGTTAAGAAGTGGAGGTGACAAAACCGAATAATCGGGCGGGTTGGGCAACAGGGCAAAGCATGTTATGTCTAAATGGTTTGACCCATTGACGTTTGGTCCTTTTGAGTTCTATAAACAATTAAAGATTTTTAGATAAAATATCCATGTACCATCTCATATGTCTCAAATGACATTCTCATTGTTTTTAAGGATGAGTGGTTTGGATTCATTTGCACCCTTCATGTTCCTTGAAGCTATGATCACATGAGCTCCATTCATTACTAATACTCTTGTTGTCTCTAAATGTTAACATCATATCACATTATATCATTAAAGTAGACAAAACCCCTGAATGTAACAAAACATTTTGAACAATCCTCTTACACTGTATCCTGATGTCATATCTTTCAAGAACTAATTTTGTGAGCACCTTACCTTTAGTCCCTATTATTAGAAATTGCATTTCAAACCATTAACGTATCTTGTTCAGAGGATCTATTCATAATTCACTGGATTTTATTCATATACTTTAAGTAAAAAATATGTTGATTTGAATCCACTTAAAATCATAAGAATCTCAAAGCAGCACAATTCAAATTAGTTCAAACCCACTTAAAATCATAAGAAAATGATTTTAAAATCAGCGAAGGGAATAAGACTAAATAAACAACAATTCGAAAGCGAAGAGAATAAAAGCCGCGTGAAATTAGTTTAAAATCAGTGTAAAACAAAGAATCATACCTGAACTAAATCAATGAATACCAACCTCTCCCTAGTGGGGAACCCGCGCGTTGCGGCGGAGTCGACAATTTACAGCGTTGTACTCAGTTTTTGTTTGTTTATCAATTGTTTCGTTTTTTGTTAGGTTCTAAGTTACTTAAAAGAATTGATATTAAACCAATGATGCGGCGGTGATGATAATTTCCAACACGGTATTCATTTTCTGTGTGTTTATCAATCCTCTTGTGATAGATAATGATGATCAATTGTATTTTAACATAAAATATAATCCTAATAAATACTTTCATCAATTCTTTCTACATATAATGATGTAGTACTATCTCATGAGTCGATGCAATCAACAACTCATCATTTGAATAGAGACCAATACAACCTATTGACTTATAGGTAATTGACCCAACAACTTACCGACCCATTTGCTCCTTCGAACCCGCAAGTGTTTTCGATTGCTAGCGACCCAACGACTAGTGAATTTGAGTTTCATGAGGTTGCTATCATTTAACTTCAAGAAAACAAAATAACACACTTTCGAAGATTTAAAAGCTAGAGTTAGTAGTTGTATACTTATCGGTATTCATAAAGTTGCTTAAACAAACACAATTTTGAACATTTGAAGGTGATACATATAGAAATTCAACATTAACAATTAGAAAAACATAACTCTTGTGAGATCCAGAAGCATTAGCATAGGTTTCATATCAAAGTCGGTATAAGCACGGAAATCTACAAACCAACCTCATCGCCCAGTCGTTTGCTTGGAGAAGATCTTGACCGCCCACATTTAAAATCCCAATCCATATTGTTTGAAGCACATATCCAAAATAGTCCGCTTCAAACACATCTTCAATTTTACCACCAATGGAGCATTAGAATTCGACACCAAATACTTACAGGACCTTGTTTAATTTGTATCATCATATAGTTCCATTCTCCTTTTTCCTTTTTACAGTCATGGAGGTACTCCTTGGTAGAGGTGCACAAACCGGGTTTTTTGAACCGAACCGGTTCCAAACCGGCCCGAATCGGTTTGGTCAACGCGAACGTTAAACCGGTTTTGACTAAACCGGTTCGGGTTAAACCGGTTTATTAAGTATAAAATCTCGAACCTGTTGAACCGGTTCAGTTCGGTTCTGGACCGGTTCGGGTTGGTGAACCGGTTCAAACTGGTTTTATTAAAAAAAAAAATAAATATTTAACAAATAAAAACATAAAGTTCAACGTTTATTCATATTGTAGGAGTTCGGAAATCACAAAACATTACAAAATTAAACATTACAATTCGACAAAAAGAATAATATTTTTTTTTTTGGAGTTTTTTTGTTTAATTTTTGCAGCGAGCACGTTCCAACCCGTTAGACATCTCACATAGATCGTAGTTTGACCAAATTGCGGGGTTTCTCGTTGTTGGTATGATTTTCACAACGCTAACTTCGTTAGAGGAAACACCAAAACTTGAATCGGTCATAGCGTTTTTTTATAAACGAGAGTGTAGAGAGCGGGTTTGAGAAGTGTGATTTAACCAAAACACCCCCTACCTATTTATATTGTGTTTGGGGGTTAAAATGGGTCAAAAAACGGTCAAAAATTGGTTCTAACGGCTATATAGCCGTTTTCCAACGGCTAGTTTCGAAATATTACCGTTAAACCGGTTCAAACCGGTTTACCAAACCGGTTCGTCAAACCGGTTCACAAAAAACCGGTTGTAAACCGCTTGTCGTGCAAAATACTTAAACCGGTTATAAACTGACGGTTCCTACTGGTTTGAAACCGGTTCACCAAAAACCGGTTCTAGGGCGGTTCGGGTTTCGGTTCCGAACCGGTTTGGATTTCCAAACCGATTTTTTTGTGCATCTCTAGTCCTTGGTGCTTGAAATCTTTTAGAAAGATTTCTCTGAGGCTAACCATTTTTTATTCTTTAAGTGACTTTGCAACAGGTTTGGTTGACAGAACCAAATGAGTGTCCTACTTGTTAGATTTGTTCGCTAAACAACAAACATATTTTCGTTGTAATAAAAAGGAAAATCTGTTAAAACACAGAAATAAATTTTTCAAAGAAAAATAAAGACTAACCGGTAACGAATGCTATGGAAATCTGCAACATAGTTGTTTATAAAATATTATTTTATAATGTAATCGATCTTTAAGTAAAACGGTTTAGGTGGTGTTGTTAGCATGTTCATCGGATTTATGATCATAATAATCCAATAACGACTCTCAAAATGGTAGCCAAACTTTGATAAAATGAACGTCTAAATTACCTAAACCCATGGTTGGAAAAATCGCTAGGCGCTAGTCGGGCGGTGGGGTTGGGCCTAGGTCTAGGCGGGATTAATCGAATTGGAATTTTTATATGTAATTTTTAGTTTTTTATACATACACACACATTTTTATAAGTAATTTTTATAAAAATGTTCATTTTTAAATATTTATACACATATTTGGCTGGAATTTGAAGGGGTTGGCTGAAAAATCCAAGGTTTTTCCGGAAAATTCAAGGCTTTCGCCGGAATTTGGCCGAAAATTCCAGGTTTTTGCCGGAATTTTCGCCAGAATCTGGCCGCCTAGGCCCGATTCCGATTAATGGTCCGCCTAGATCAAAATTACATGTAAATGGCCGCCTAGCGCCTAGGCCCGATTTTTACAACACTGCCTAAACCATGTTTTACCAAGTGCTTTACATTCGGGTTCGTGTAAATGTTATAGTTTCTTCAAGTCTTCCAAATTTTCCATCAAAAGCAACTGTCATCATCTTAAGAGCCACCCAATTCAGCTAGATTATCAGGCTAAATATAGAGTATAAAAGTTGAACACATCCCTCGCTTCGCGGCAGGGGTGGAACGCTTTTTACATCCATCATGGACATCATGATAAAGGTATCTAAAAGGTAAAACAAAAGGTGGAAATAGTAAAAAAATATCAAAATAGTAACAAGCATTTCAAATTAATATTATAAACCATCTAAAAGCAAAAGGTTTTGTGAAATATATGAAAATGAAAAAAAAAAACAGAGCTCTAGGGTACTACAATGGGAGTCCAAGAAATTGTCTCTATCTAATGATAGAAAAACAGAGCTGAAGAAGTTCTCTAGCATGTCCAAAAAGTTTTAAAAATAATAGTCGCCACTAAAGGAACACCAACATTGAAGCTTTCCATCACCTCCACAACTAAAACAAATAACTGCTTGATAGAACCAAATTATTTTATATGCCAAGAACACACACAGCTAGCAAAACCAAAATCAATCAAAATGCTAAACCCTTCAAAACTAAAAACTGAGAAATGCAACCAAGTTGACCTGAAATACTTTATGTCCAAAATTTTAAATACTATCATCTGTAGTCTTACTTTTTTTATGAATAAAATGATTAATTATGATGTATCTATTGTAAATTAACTTTGACCCAATTGACCCATTCTACTTATTTAACCATTTCCTTTCAAGTTATGTTTTTTTAATTAGACCTGTTAAATTGGTAACTAAACTATACAACTAAGCAGATATAAAATCTGTTACTCTCCCAAAATAAATAAATAAATAAATAAATAAATAAAAGTTTGCAATGTGCAATGAACCGTTTTCGAACAGAAATTAATCCTTACAGGATGGATCAAAAGACGCATGCTTCCATAAAATCAGCCAGGGTAGATGTTTTCCTTCCTACAAATATCAAGATACACATGATGCTAGAATTCAATTTAGGACCTCACAGGATAAAATTTTTGTAAATGCACAGAATGATAATAACCTAAATAAATGTACAAATTGGAATGAAGTTTGACCCTGACCAAAAAGCCTTCGTCATTTCTTAACTCAATACCCATTCCACAAAAGCAATTCATATGCATTTGGTTCTTGCTGTTTGATGTAACTTGAAAAGCATCATATCACCCACCATAGAAGCATGTCAAACAAAAGAGGTGATTGGAAACATGTTTTCAAAGAAATTATTGCAAGTTTGCAACATGAGGAATCAAAATCAAATGATTAGTTAATCAGCTGACTAAGGTTACACAGAGCTGGACACTTATCTAAATAATCAATTTTCTCATAAACATTTCTTAGCTATTGATCCAAATTAAATTATTTTGACCCTATCCAAAAACCAGTTTTTGCCAAACACTGAAAAGAAACTGATTAAACCAACTTCAAGTCATTATTAGAGGTGGCAAGATGGATGAGTTGAAACGACCCAGATTGACCCGTAACCATTTTTTGTCCATTTTTATACCATTTTATTTAGAGTCACTAAAAAAACCTTTTGTTATGTGATTAAAGTCCCTAAGCATTTTGAAAGACTACAATTTGACTTTTCTTGTTCTAAAAGACTTGTTGTGATTTAATCATTTTTAGTTGGTTTAATGACACATTTGGACAAGTAACAGAAAGAGAATATCCCATCTCTAATTAGCATTTATATAACCTACCAATTGTTATTCTTTGAGATACTACTATAGGAATATGAGAAAAAGGCTTCTTTAGTGTTGCTATATAACACCACCAAGTGCTGAAACAGGATATACCTATCATTGAAAAAGGATGCACCGCCATTAGTGCCATGTAATATGCATACAACATTACAATTTCATCTGTATTACTATGTACTATGTTTTTTTACTAAATTCAAATTATGAGGTAACAAAATAATGAAAATGGAAGGTGGATGTTGGGGGGGAAAACTGGTAATAACATAAATGTAACAAAACATGAAGTGATAATTTTATTTACAAATTGTAGAAAGGAGTGCACCTCACCTTCACAATTTTGGCACCAACATTATATGATGACAATATGTGTACAATCATAACGTATTTGCATCGTCCAAATTCGAAGTTAAGAATACATAGTAGGGAAAAAAAATAAAACTAAGAAGTGAAGAAAAATAATATCAATGAATATGTGATATTGAAATAAGCATGAATTAATTAAACATTAATAAGATCAACCTAAGCTAGGACTCTGAATAAACATGGATACTTGTAACAATAAATAAAATGCAGTTAAATGGCTTCGCCCTTTGACTTTATTTAAGCAATAAGATAACTGCTTACTTCTGTTGGGTTCATCACACCAAGTATATATAGCAAGTCATCACTGTCTTGATCCAGAATGTCCTGCAAATGATTTACATTATTAAAGAGAGTTATAAGATATAACAAAAACTAAAACCAAACAGAAGGGTGCCTTTACTATTGTAAAGCATCACCACCTCAGTCCCAACAAAAGTATCATTTGACTTGTAAGTTTAGGTAACATATAAGTTTAGGTAGACAGGCATAAGAGACAAGAATAAAGGAAAAAAATTCTAGTAGGGTTACGCAAAAAGCTTTTTCAACCGTTTCAAGAAGAAGGCAACCTGCTAAAGAAATTAGAATGTCGAATAAAATGCTAGTGAGCAAACAAAGTAAACAGCCACAACATTGGAATAATGAAAAGTCATTTCAATTGTTTCAGTTTAGAAAAGAAAAGAAAATTGCATGAAAAAAAAACAATCTACAACAAATACATCATACTTGTTAAATGTAAAATACTAAACATATTGCCTATTGAACGTAGCCCATTAGCCGAAACTGTAGAATACGAAAAGTAATATGAATGTGAATAAAATGCAGAAGCATATTGCCTATTGAAAGTAGCCTATTTTACTCAAAATGATATTGTAATTTTTAATTCATTCACTCATTTGAAATAATAATAAAAATGTCATTATTTCATTTTGAAAAACGGTCTTAATCTGTATTACCAGTGGCATTGTCGGAGAGAGTGGAGACGAAGCTTATTATGAGAAAACTGAAATGTTTCCAACACTCATCAGATATATGGGTGAAGAATAATCAGCATGAAATGTACCTTGCTTTTAAACATTCTGCAGCTGAAATTTTCTTCTTTTGGTTGTAATCTAAAGTCAAAACTACCGAATTGCTTATCATTGACCAAGAGTCAAACATTTTCATAAAACCATGAGTTCATATCACCCTCTAGTCCACCCATAGTTCGACTCGTGTTTGAAATGCACCTTGCTCTAAATATTCAAGCAAATGAAAACTGTATAGTAACAATACTAATACACAAGTACCTAATGAACCAAACTAAAATTAAACAAATCCATGACAAAAAAAACCCAGAAATAACCCATTTGGCCATCATATTTGCATGAAAACATTTCCAGTTAATTTTATTCTTGATGAATCACTGTCTTTACATGAAAAACTAAAGCACCAAACTACTTTTTGTTATGATTTTCTAAATCTTATGTATGATCGTCAATTCTTCATCAATAGTATGTTCCTCTATGAAATTGATAACCTGTATGTTCAAATTTCTAAATCAATTAATAAATAAAAATGAAAGAACATGTAATGATCAAGAATCCCATAAATGTATAATCTTTATGCACAACATTTCCAGGTTCAAGTTTGTTTCAAACAAAATGGAGAATTTCCACTCAATTTAATCAAATACCCAAATAATATGAGTTGCGTCCAACTAGAGATTTCCTACACATTCATCTGGAACTTCTCACCTTCAATATTAACCATTACTTTTTTCTTTACCTCATCCTTCACGTTCGGCTAACAAACAGAGAATTGCCTAGGTACTCCGTATACGGTGAGTCATTGGCAAAAGGCCACAGCCAGCCAAGGGCGAAGCTATGAAGGGGTCAGGGAGGGCCCCGGCCCCTGCCGTTTTTTCCGTTAGTAGTGTTAATTTTTCCGTTTTCGTCCGAAATTTTTTTACGTATAGAGCCGGCCCCTGCTTATTTTTTTCGGCCCCCGCTTCTTAGATTTTCAAGCTCCGCCACTGCAGCCAGCTGGCCCAACCCAGTCGTACGGAGCCCTTTAGCGCCCCAAGTTATCTCCGGTTCTGGGGAAAACTCACCCGCTCGAAAGCCCACTGGTGGTAAAACCCGGACGCCCTCGGGATCGAACCGGAGATCACAAAGATCCCGGTCTTCCTTCATTGAACCACCATGCCCCTTTCCAAAGTGATACTAGTGGGGATAAAACCTGGGTCTTTTTTAGGGAATCCAGACTTCCTACCACTACACCACATTGGAAGTTGGCTCATCCTCCACGTTTGTTTTCACATATACCCCACCTTAAGGGTGAAGGGGGTGGAATACTCATTTACTCATTAACTCACCAAAACTGTCCAATAGAATTATGTCACCTCAAAACTACTCATTTACTCATTTACTTAGATTTTATTGTAAACATCCTACTTATTTACTCACCAACCATTTTTTTAAATAAACATCTAAATAAAAAAGTCAATTTCATTAAATAAAAATTAACATAATACAATTAAAAACCTAGAAACATAAAAATAAAAAGCCTACAAATAAAAATTAAAAAACTAGAAAATTAACAAAAAATAAATAAATAAAAGCTAGATAATAAAAATAAAAAACCTAAAAGGTGCATTGACATCTATATTTTTTAATTTTATAAATTTTTCTAGAAATATAAAATATATAAAAACATTAACCTGGAAATTCAAGAACATTAACCATTTAAAACCTAGATAGGTGTCGTCGGGAGAAGTTAATATCTTGTAGTGACAAGAACTTTATATTATCATTTATTCAAGCTATGTATTATATTTATATATAATTAATAAGTCAGCTATTTACTTATTAAACTGAAAGTCAAAAATAATTTTCAAAACATTTACAAATTAAAATCATTTTTTTTAAAGCTACGTGAATGTTTTGGTAAATAGGGGATGTTTTGGTCAATAGCTGAGTCAAAAACCTTTTGGTTTCAACATTCGAGTAAATTTACTTGCATTACTTACTCGATTACAATAATCGGGGGGATTGGAGACGGTGTTCCCCGTTTATCCGACTTGTCTCTTTTTTACTCGGCCTAAACTGAGTTAGACGCCCCCTTCACCCTAAAGTACCTAAAGTATCGTATCTTCTTGGTCATCATCCGAACACATGATCTCACCCCAAAGAGATTTGATATATCAGAAATTTATTACACATCATGGTGGATTTGATATATCAGATTTTTTTTTGTATATCATCTATCATCTATGTTGATATATATTTTTTTCTTTATTTTAGTTACCTATTATCTGTTTTGTGAGAAGAAGTGCAAAATAAGAAGAAAGAGAATTTGAGAGTAAAGAAAGACAATTGTTATTATGTAAACTCATAAGAATACACATATCTAATCTAACGGATCTAATAAAAAAACTTAAAAATTTAAAAAATCAGAAAAAAAGTAAACAAAAGAATCTTTTTTTGCAAAAACTATTTTTTTATTAGACGGCTTCAACATGTGTTTATATTAGCATGTGTTATATGAAAAAAAAACTTCAAAAAAAATTACATAAAAATGAGTTTTTGAGAGTTTTTCACGTGTTAAACATATGGTTCCATGTTCTCCAATGAACCTTTATATATATAGGGGATGGATCAAGAGAAAACCACCAAGTTAGGCGAAAATTAAGAAAACCACATCATTTTAGACAATTTTTTTTATTTACGTATACGTATCCAAAAACAACTTTTTTGATTTACGTATACGTAAACATAATTTTTTTGTTTTATGTTTACGTATACGTAACACTATGTGTAAAAATGTTTAATATTACATTGATACTCTTATAAAAATAAAAATGTTTAAAATTGGTTTTTTTAGTGGTTATATTATTATTATTATATATACATATATACTAGTTTAGATCTCGTGTATACACAAGGGATAAAAAATATCAATAAATAAAATTTTTAAACCTTTACATGTATATTTTACAGGTGTAAATGTATCATATTATAAGGATAGAAAATAAAACTCAAAATACGTAAAGACTAATATATAATTGAGTTTCAAAAATAAATTAAGTACTAGTTAGTGTAGTTTGATTTTCATTTATTATTTGATTGAAAATAAAAGTTACATAATTATATTTTAAAGTTTCATAAAGGTTAATTTAAAATAAATGTGTTTTATTAGTATAATTAATATTTTCTTTAAATATATATTTTTGTCAAAAAATGGAGGTGAATTTAATAAGAGAGAGGCGGGAAAAAAATAATGAGAATGAAAGTGAAGGTGACACGTGGCATGAAAAAACCTTTATTTATTATATAGTATAGATCTATATCTATACTATATAATAAATAAAAATCATTTCTGCCACGTGTCAATATCTCTTCTCTCCATTTTTTTCCCGCCGCACTCTCTTATTAAATACACATTTTTTTTAATAATGATTTATATTTAAAGAAAAATATTAATTATACTAATAAAACACATTTATTTTAAATTATCTCTTATTTTAAGAAAACGTTGAAATTTAATTATGTAATTTTTGTTTTTTAACTAAATAGTGATGTAAGTCAAATTATATTAAATAGAAATTAATGTATTCAAACCGTGTAATATGCGACTTTTTAAAGATATTAACTTTTTATTACTAAGTATATAACAGTACATTTTATCAACCCGCGTAATGCAAGGGTTTTTTAATATATTTTTTTTATTAATAACTATATAATATTACATTTTATCAACTCGTGTAATATATATATATATATATATATATATATATTACTAGGTTAAAATTTCGTGTATTACACTAGTTGAATAAATAAAATGTTTTATACTTATTAATAAATATTTAATATTTTTAGAAACCCGTGTAATAGACGGGTTGAATAAACTGGTATACTACATCGGTTGAACTATTTATAATTAAATAATAAGTACTAGGGTAGAATCCCGTGGATTCCACGGGTTGAATAAATGTAATGTTAAATCAATAATAATAAAAAAGTTTATGTTTTTAAAACCCGTGTAATATATGGGTTAAATATACTCGTGTATTACATGGGTTGAATAAAATATAATTTAAATTTTTAACACATACACTCGTCAAAATGAATATATGTAAATATATGATTAAAAGTTTTTTATTTGAATCCTAGCTGGCTATAAAACTGTTTTCAGTTTGTAGAGTTCAACAAAATTTTATTGAAGAAATTAATTGATGATAAACACATTTTTAAATTAAAAAAAATATGTAGATAAAAATTGAAACAAATAATTAATTTAGTTGCCTAAAATATCGGAGTTGATTATTAAATAGAGAAATATGCGGGAAAATAAATATAAGAATGCCTAGAATTGTGACAAGTGTCCTCCTATTTTACTTGTTTATTATGTAGTATAGATTCGTAATTAGATTTATATTAAAAATCTAAAAATAAATTCTTTTAATATCATTATTCAATATGAGAGAGACGAGAAAAAAATGATACACATGAACCAGAAAGTGACACGTGTCTATAGAATTTTATTTATTATTATAAAGATTATTATTTGATATTATTATTTAATAGGAGAGAGAAACAGAAAAAATTAATATTTAATAGGAGAGAAAGACGAAAAAATTAAGGTAAGGAGTAATCAGAGAGTGACACGTGTCCCCTGTGGTTTTCCTTTATTATGTAGTATATATATATATATACCAGAGAGTGACATGTGTCCTCTGTGGTTTTCCTTTATTATGTAGTATATATATATATATATATATGAAAAAGAACAAATGTAAACCACCTTTAAATGTGTAAGCCAAAAAACCAAATCCTGTTCACATAGTTTATTGAGTGTTTGACTTTTAGGGAATAAATTAAAATAAGATAAAAATAAATGTGTGGTCAGAATTTAGTTTTTTGTTTTACAAGTTTACATTTGATATATATATATATATAGTATATAATATACAATGTTTTTAGTTGTTTTTTTATATTTTTTTCCGCCTCTCTCTCCTATTAAATAATTATTATTTATATAATTCATTTTTATAATTTTTTTACAAATTACACATTTTTCATTCTTTTTATAAAACATTTTTAAAAAATAACTATATATCGTTTCTAGAATTTTCAATGTTATGGAAACATCATTTTGAATCCTTATTATTGATTTATTACTTAAAATCGTTACTTATACGTAAATCAGTCTTAAGACATTCTTATTGTTTTATGAATTTAGTTAATTTTATTGTTCAACTCGTGTAATACACGGGAATCAAACCTAGTATTATATATATATATAGAAAGGATATAATGAAAACCCTATGCCGAGTGTTTTTTTTTAATTTTTACGAAAATATTATGTATGTATCATTTCGTGTTACATATGTAGCATGCTAACGTATGCAACAAAACTGGTTTTTTATTTTTCATTATTTAAAAAAATAAACCGCTCGGCGTTTTTTGGATTTTTTTTAAAGTAACGAAATTATGAAACTTACCCTAAAAAAGTTACATATGAGTTTTCATGGTTTTTTTCTACTCAAGTGAGTTTTCATTTTATACTTTCGCTCTCTATATATATGTGTGTGTTTGTGTTTTAACAACCCAGTTGAATATGAAATTCAGATTTACTTATTCAACTAGCTTAGATCCCGTGTATTACACACGGGATGAAAAATATTAATAAATAAAATTCTTAAATCCTTATGTGTGTATTTTACGGTATATTAAGGATAGAAAAAATAAAATTCAAAATATGTAAAAAATAATATGTAATTGGGTTTCGAAAATACGTTAACTACTATTTAATTTAATTTGATTTTTATTTATTATTTGATTGAAAATAAAAGTTACATAATTAGATTTCAAACTTTTTTATAATAAGAGATCATTTAAAACAAATGTGTTTTATTAGTATAATTAATATTTTCTTTAAATATATGTTATTATTAAAATATGTAGGTGCATTTATTAAATATATATTATTGAACATGTATCACTAACATATTATACAACTCGAACGTCAATGATGACTAAGGCAATGGTTATCTTCACACTTCTTGCTTTTCTCATGTTCAACCCAGGTAATTTACATTTCCCTTATGTTTGTTTTAAAAGTTTTATAACATACAACTCCATTCAAATCATCTTTTGATGTACATAGAAACCTTTTTTATGATTCGATTAGGGTTGTAAACGACCCAAGCCGTTTGAGTCGAGATTTGAATACATAAGTCAAATAGAAAAAGTAAATGTACGTGTATGTTCTAAATTCACAGGTACCGGATCAGTCATGTCTGAACGCGATTGCACAAGCGATATATCTATGGTACCATGTGTGAAAGATCAATGTGATTTTCTTTGTAAGCAGAAGTATAGAAGTACGCATGGGACATGTGTTGTCCCATTCTTTTGCTGATGTTTTAGGCATAATTGTCGTTCCTTGTTTTCCTCTCATTCTTCTCCTCGTGTTAATCATCTCTTCTAAGTTAAGTTTTAGTTATCTATAATTGCTATTAATACTAATCAATTAAGTTATTAATTACTGTCATTAATGAGTTTTTTTTAACGACAATCTAATCTACTCCTATCTGCACTATTGTCCACCACGAAACTCGAACGCTTGACATATATTTTAAATTTTAAATTTTAGTGGTGCCAAATTGACATTAGTTGATCCTTCCTTGGCTATTTTTTTTGAAAACCTTTTATATGTAAATTCATAACTTTTTATAAAAAAAAATCAAAAAAGCGCCGTCCAGATATTTTTATTTTTTATTTTTTAAATTATTCCAAGTTGTTTTACATAAGTAACATGTGTTTTTACATATGTAATTTTTGTTTTTACACAAAAAAGGGGATTTTTGTCCATTTAAAAAAAAACCGCTCGGCGTTTTTTGTATTTTTTTGACGAAAATTTAAAAAAAGTTGCTAAGAATGATTCCAAATTTTTTTTAAAAAAATATGTTTTTTGGTAGAGTTTTTAAGGTTTTCTCTACTTATGTGAGCTTCCAAAATATCCATTTCCTATATATAGAACTAATTACACGAATGGTCCCTGTGGTTTGGTCAAATTACGGTTTTCGTCCCTAGGATTCAAAAATTACAAATTTGGTCCAACATAGTTTGATTTTGTTACACTGACGGTCCCTAGAGTGGATGAGAGTTAACATTTTCAGTTAAGTAACAATGAAATGACCAAAATACTCTTAAATAAAAAAACAAAAAAAAAGAAATTAAATTATTAACCCTCTCCCCCTTCCTTCCATTGCAGCCTCAGAGGCCACCGCCACCCAGCTTCCTCTCCGGCCATCACCAACACCGTCTCCTCCAGCCTGCACAGTCTCCGGCCACCGCCCATTGTCATCTCTTCACACATACTTAAAGTTCCAATCTTCTGACGCACCCGCACCATACCTGATCATACCCTCTAAACCCACCGGCTTTCCCGGTCACCGGTTTCTCACCTACTAAACCCAATAGAAACCTCACCCCCTTCGCCGTTGTTCCTATCTGCATCTCCTCGTCAATATCCATCTTTTAATCTTCCACAAGTGTCATGGGTATGCTAATTTTACTAATATTTCTGTTTATGTTCTTTAATCTCCTTAACTGGCGAGGTTGTTCTCCCTCCAGATCCGGGTATTCCAGCCGATGACGGTGAAGTCGCGAGGGTCCAAACCAAGACCATTTGGCATCGTCCTTCGGGAACTTGCAATTTCCGACTCTTTCAGAGACTAGCGTCCATAGCAACGGCTCCTAGTGGGATCTCACCGGTATGGAAGAAACAACGGGGTGACCAGAGGAAAAGGTGTAGGAAATTGCAAGGACGACGTGGGAAGAAGCAACGGGGCGGCCATAGCAAAAGCTAAACCCACTGTTTTTTGATTTTTTTTTGAATGAGGACGACGCGAAAAACAAGAGCTCTGAAGCAGTTTTTTAATTTTTGATTTATTTTTTGAGTTATGTTTTTTTTATTATTTTTTTTACCTTAAATAACTAGTTTTTTGGTTTTCTCATAAACATTGAGTTTTCTTATGATTCTTCCCATATATATATATATATATATATATAGGGGGAGGATCAAATAAGAAGTTGTTTTCGGCTAAAAACTCTAAGAAGTGACAAAAACATTAAGAAACGATATCAAACGAACTCGGATTGAGCTCATTCCAGCGGCGTTGGAACCGTATCGTCGAACTCTATCATCTTAGCTTTTAGGGTTTAGCTTTTAGGGTTTAGATCTTAGCGTTGAATTTTAGGATTTTAGCCTTAGGGTTTAGCCTTAGGGTTTAGCTTTTAAGGTTTAGATTTTAGGGTTTAGGTTTTTTTTGGGGGGTGGGGGTTTAGGTTTTTGGGGGTGGGTGGGGGTGGGTTTAGGTTTTTGGGGGTGGGGTGGGGGGTTTAGGTTTTTGGGGGGTGGGGGTGTTGGTTTTAGGCTTTTCGGGGTGGGGTTGGAGGGGGGGTTTAGGTTTTTGGGGGTGCGGGTGGAGGGGGGTTTAGGTTTTTGGGTCCGGATTAGAGTTCGATGAGACGGTTCCAACGCCGCTCGAATGAGCTCAATCGGAGTTCGTTTGACCCACTTCTTAGCGTTTCTTAGCGAAAAACCACTTCTTAGCGGAACCTTCCCCTATATATATATATATTATTCTAGTTAACTTAAAATAGGAGGTAATAGTAAAGAAATTTTTTTATCAAATAATAAACAAGTTTCAAAATTGTTATATTTAATTCGAATTGAAATAAAATAATTGCTAAATAGTGAACAACATTTATATATGTATATATATATATAGGGAATGGATATTTTCGTCCGATTAGATGAATCGCATCGGTAGACCCCCCGACTATCGATTAATCACGATTTTTATAACAATGTTCATAAATAACTGGACATGTCGAACTTATATTTATATTAACATTCCTTAATCTGAATTGTTATTGGTGTATTAGAGAGTACTTATGTTAAAAAAATAAATATGTTAAAAATAATTATATGGTTATACAAAGTATTATTAGTTATGTTCTTCAAAATTATTGTAAGTTTGACGATTTATTATACTTTTGTGAACCGGATATTCATCAATTATTATGATATATAATATAACAAAATATTAAAATATTTAAAGATTATAAAAGTTATAAAAAAATCATTAATCAATTATTTAAAAACTTGCTTGGAAAAGCTATTTAAGTCTCCGATATTAATAAAATAAAAACAATAAGACAACATTTTTTTTCCTAAATTCAAATTGGTGATACAATTTTATTATTTGATTGTATGAATTAAAAGTTGATTTTTATTTAAGATGTCATTCTTTTAATCTATATTAAATAGAATAAATTACATTTTCGTCTTTAGATATCTTAAAAAATGAAACTACTTCTTTATTTTCAATAATTACACAAAATATCATTTCGTTTAATGTTTCATACATTTTGTATTTTGATGAATGGACGTTAATTCGAACCATTATCTCAAGTCATGTGCAAGACAGGCTGGATAAATGGGACCGTTGATTATTTTACTCCCACATCACGTAATTTACTCAAACAATAATAAAAATAATAAATTAAAAAATAACCCAACGTTAGTTTAAACCGCACACCGCTAAAATCACCAACCTAAGTTTTGTGTTCCCCGCCGCATCGCGCGGGCACCCCACTAGTATATATATATATATATATATATATATATATATATATATATATATATATATATATATATATATATATATATATATAGGGAATGGTTCAAATGCTAACAAACTTTTTATGTGATAACCGTGTTAACCACTATAAAACAATCACATAATTTATCAATTATTTTTATTATTTTAATTGTTAAAATAGTATTTAAGTATCTTGATTAAATATTTTGAACGTAAATATGGAAATGATGATTCTTACGTATACGTACCAAATAATGTTATATATACGTGACACATAGTGCTTACATATATGTAACATTAACATAATAATAATTGTTACATATACGTAACACTATGTTTGAGAGTGATTATCAAGGTTATCACATAAATATTGGCCAACATTTGAACTTCACCCTATATATATGTATATGTCTATATATAGAGGGAGGTTTAGTGGGGAGCCATAAAAAAATTGGAACCCCAATTTCACATGTGAAAAACTCATTTTTACATAATTTTTTTCGAAGCTTTTTACATATAAACACATGTAGAAGCCATTTAACAAAAAACAACTTAGTTTATGTAAAAAGGAGTTACTATTTTACTTAATTTTTTTTTTTGTTAAAATGATTTCTAAATGTGTTTATATGTAAAAGTTTTGAAAAAATTTATAAAAAAGTTAGTTTTTAAATTTGAAACACATGGTTTCCCGGCTCTTTAAGGTTCCCAAAGAACCATCTCCATGTTCGGAAAATTCAGATTTAATTATTTAATATAAACTAACAATGATATAATTTCATTAAAGTCATATAAATAAAACTTAATCTGACTTAGTTTTTCTAATGATATCACATCATATTACTAAAATCTGCAATAAATGAATATAATAATAACAAATGCATGAACTTTGATCTCATCTTCTATATAAGTATGTATCACTAACATATTATACAACTCGAACGTCAACGACGTACGACTAAGGCAATGGTTATCTTCACACTTCTTGCTTTTCTCATGATCAACCCATGTAATTTACATTTCCCTTACGTTTGTTTTAAAAGTTTTATAACACACAACCCCATTAAAATCATCTTTTGATGTGCATAGAAACATTTTTTGTGATTCGATTAGGGTTGTAAACCACCCAAGCCGCTCATGAGTTGCACTAGATCGGCTTGAGTCGAGATTTGAATACAGAAGTCAAACTGAAAAAGTAAATGTACGTGTATGTCTAAATACGCAGGTACCGGATCAGTCATGCCTGAACGCGATTGCACAAGCGATACATCTATGGTACCATGTGTGAAAGATCAATGTGACTTTCTTTGTAAGCAGAAGTATGGAAGTACGCATGGGACATGTGCTGTCCCATTCTTTTGTCGTTGTTTTAGGCATAATTGTCGTTCCCTGTTGTCCCCTCATTCTTCTCCTCGTGCTAATCATCTCTTCTAAGTTAAGTTTTAGATATCCATGATTGCTATTAATACTAATCAATTAAGTTATTAATTACTGGCATTAATAAGTTTTTTTTAACGACAATCTAATCTACTCCTATCTACACTATTGTCCACCGTGAAACTCGAACCCTCGACCTTGGCACAACTTTTTTAACATGTTTTTCTTGACTAATATGATTGAATGAATGATCATCCCTCACTCTTCTCCTCGAGTAGGCATACTTATACATAAAATAAGATCAAAGTTCATTAGTTATAAATTTTATCGGAAGATGAAAGATAAACCTTTAATTTTATAACATGAAATACCATTATGAATGTCTTTGCAAATACAACCATGATTTAAAAGAAAATGTGATCTTACGTTTAATTTTTTTTATTGTTAAAAAGTGGGCTCTTTCTATAGTAAAAAAAACTTATAAAAAAGTGTTTTTTGAGCAATTTTTGACCAAGCCTTGGGACACGATATATTTACAGTCCTACGTATATGATGTTTTTGGTCCTATGCACGAATGATAGATTTTTCCATCACATCGTATCTTCTAATTTTGATTACATTTATTGTTAGAATACAACTCCAACGTATAAGAGACAAGAGAAAAGGACAAATTACACCTTAAAATTTTAAACATGTTGTCGGTTATTGTATAAATGCTCAAAAGCGTACAAATCATACGAAGGCATCATGATACGATACATGTTTATTGGACGAGGGGTAAATCTGTCTGCGTCATAATAATAACGCATGTTTAATAAATAATTATGCATGTTTTATAATAACACATGTTTTATAATAACGTGTAATGATAATCAAACATGTTTTATAATAACGCATGTTTAAAATGATAATTACTCATCCGGAGTAGATAATCACACATAATTTATAATAACGCATGACCATAATTACGTATGTTATACACACATTACATCGACATTAAAAAAAATAGTCGACATTTTTAAAATAATATTATAGCAAACCTATACTAATATTAAAAGTAATAAAATGCTTGATTTTATGGTGTATTTTTTTTAATATTGTCATATAAAAAAGTTATACGTGTTTTAAAAAATGAGGTAACTTGAAAAAATCAAAAAATGTAGGTTATTTCAAATTTACCCCTCTAGACTTTTCATGCTTAAAAATAAATCGACTATGCACGCCATTCATCTTAACCTTTGATTTTGTAACATCTGAAAACCCAACACCTTTAATGGGCCTAATGAAAGAAAGAATGATGGAGGTGAAATGTGACGGACTTATGAGAAAGAGAGTTTCATGTGAAGGAATAAATTCTAGATCAGGTTCTATCCATCCTTCACTCTATCACACACTAGAAAGAGAAAGTTCAAGAATCACACACTAAAAGTTATAAAAAAGTTAGTTTTTAACATATGAAACACTTGATTTCCTGGCTTGTTTAGGTTCCCAAAGAACCATCCCCATGTTCGGAAAATTTAGGTTTAATTATTTAATATAAACTTACAATGATATAATTTTATTAAAGTCATATAAATAAAACTTAATCTGACTTAGTTTTTCTAATGATATCATATCATATTATTAAAATCTGCAATAAATGCAAATAATAATAATAATAATAATAATAATAATAATAACAACGGCATGAACTTTGATCTCTCTCTCTCTCTCTCTCTCTCTCTCTCTCTCTCTCTCCGTTTGTTATCACATATACATAGGTGTGATGCTTTTACTTGCTTTTTAAATTACTGATGGACTATTTGGTTTTACTAGAATACTAGTAATTAGATTTAGATTTAATTTTGGTTATTTGCAAGAAAAAGTAATTTGGTGATTTGAACAAATCTTCAAGACTCCAACTAGGTTTTATTTGGTAACTAGTTTAGAACCCCCATATACTACTCACTCAAAAATATCATATATTGAAATTCTTAAATTTTTGTGTATATATTTTATGGATGTAAAAATATATTATATATACTAAGGATAAAAAAAATTCAAAATATGTAAAATTAATATATAATTGAATTTTGAAAATACGTTAATTACTATTTAATGCAATTTGATTTTCATTACTATTTGATTTAAAATAAAAGTTACGTAATTAGATTTCAAAGTTTCTTATAATAAGGGATAATTCAATCTAAATGTGTTTTATTAATATAATTAATATTTTTTTAAATATATTATTATTAAAAGATAGATGTGTATTTAATAAGAGAGATGTGAAAAAAAAAATGATGAGAATGAATATGGAGGCGACACGTGACAAAGAAAACCTTTATTTATTATATAGTATAGATTTTGGTTTTATTTAGATTAGTTTTTGATTAATTTGGTTATTTAAATTAATTTGGTTTTATTGATTAATTTGTTTGGTTATTTAGAATTGATTAGTTTGGTTTAGCTAATTTGGTTTTATTGATTAAAACGTCAAACCGTAAGCATGAATCGGATGCATCAAAAGGGCCAAGCCCTGATAAAAGGGAGGGTTTTTTATAATATAACTTTTGGGAAAATGCCCCAAACTTTTAGTTCGCTTGGAGTCACCAACTACGTTGAGCTGCCCCTGCACCATACGTGTCATACACGACTCGTTTAACACAACGCTCCACATTTTACCGCTTCCAAATTCCGTAAGCAATGAAGAAACCTTATTCCAAGCTTAGGCTTTTTATGCAAGATGGGTTGTGATTGTGTTTGTTTATGTTGAGAGTGGGTCAAGTGATGTTTGGTGAAGGACATGATGAGTAAGTACAACATTGTTTTCGGCTTTTAGTTGTCACAAGATAACATTTTATATTCTATCTTCATAGGTCATTTGCCCCATCTCTAAGCATACATCATGATCATGTATGTCCATCCATATATACATACATAAACATAGATGTCATGGCCACATTGACGATGGATAATGGGTTTTTTGAGTGATAACAATCTGATATGATTGAGATATATTCAAGGACGAAAACATATAAAGAGACTTTTATCAAGTGGATATATATTGTCCGATATGAGTTGGGGTAAATGTTATTAAATTCTGTTGCTCATTCTACTTTCTAACAATCAGTCAATCAAGTATGAGAATTTGATAAGAATAATCATGTATCTTACTTTTATGATAATAATTTTCCTTTTTTTCTTTTAAATATATGGTATGTAAGGAAAAAAGAGAGTAATATGTCTACTATATATCTTCTTTCTAGAAATTGTTGCATGTATTTCGTTTTAAATTTAGGAAAAACTTCTTCCAATTGTAATCAAGTTTCTAAAATGTTTTATTTAAGTCACTCAGAGGTTTTTTATCCCTCTAAAAGCACTCAACTTACACTAAGTGTTTCATGTTGGAAAAATTTTAATGAAAATGTTTTTTCACTAATTTTGGACGTAAATAATTGTATTTATATATGCGTTAAATAAATAATTATTTATAGGTTTGTGTTCTATGTTGTGAGAGTATCATAACGAACCAAAAACACGTCCAAAACGGAACGAAGATGAATGAGACATCGATGCTCGAAGTTGAGTGGTTGGAATGAAAAATGTGAAACTTGGGTGATTCTAGTAGAAATTTGTGGCATCTTTTGATTTAATGCTAACAAATCTTGGTTATAAAAACAATTTGTCATGAACATTATAAAGGTTTTGATTATTACTCATAATTTTGACATTAACATGTCATAAACTTTTGGATGTTTTATTTGACTCATTATGGTCATAATTGTGTTTAAATAAAATAATTAAATAAGGTGTTTGGTATGAGTATACATAGAACCTTATGTTTCACCTTTTATGAGGGGAAAAAGAATATATGAGTTTTCTCTAAATCTTATCAAGTCTATAGAAAACTAGTAGTCACATTGTTAAATAAAATAGAGAGGAGTACTCTCTTTTTGTTCTTCCACCAACTAAACTTTATTATTTTTCAATAATCACTAACACCATAACCCGGTGCTACCTCGGGCGCGAGAGCTATTCCCGGCACTACACATTGCTTCGGCTGTTGTACCCTGGGAGACAGACATGTTCGTCCAAGAGGAGACACATAATCTGTTTTAAGGGCCCCGTGTTAAACACGATCCTCAGCCAAAATCGTTCAACATTTTGTGTGTTCATTGTTACAGTCAAGAACAGAGTAGATGACTCGGCTAGTCGAAGACGTTGGAGTCAGAATATCATTCAAGACTACGGTTTGAATAATATTAATTAGATATTTTTGTAATTTATCTTTATATTTGTTCATATTTGTATAACGTTATTGTACTGGTGCATTTCCCATGAATAACGAGAGTATCGTTATTATTATTTTTATTATTATTTTAATAAAACCGTGACCTACTTTTCTACAAACTTAAAACAGAATTTCATAAAGATTTGACCGTACAATCTAAACCTTTTACAAGGATTTTGGTTCACGAAATGATTATTTACTTGAAAATTTTGTTCATTGTAGTTTTCAAATAAATTTGGGAAATCATGGATGTAATACATTGAGTCGGATTATATGATTATTAGAATATAATATTTAATCTGAATACCGTAGGACAAAACGGATATTTTGATTCAAAATTTTGGAGTTATTTGGTTTTTGTCATTTTTCGTTAAATCGAATCATATACAAAAATATATGTATTTCAATATGCGTTTTGAAGTACTTGAGTTTTTCTAATAGGCGTGTTAGAAAAAAGTATTTTTGTAAAACCCATAAAAAAAACGTTTGTGAACGTTTAGTTTTTCATGTCTAATGTGAGTGTTAGAAATAATTATTTGATTAAATATTGACGGTTTCAAATTTTTTTGGAACAAACAAGTTTTTAATGCGCATTAGAAAATGTGGTTTTTCTAAACCCATAAAAAACGTTTGAGAACGTTTTATTTCTAACGAGCGTGTTAGAAACTATTATTTGGCTAAAGAATATCGGTGTCATTTTTTTATGGACCGTTTAACTGTAAACGTTTAACTGTGAGTATTAAACGTGTCGGTTAAAAATAATTAGTTTAATGTGAGCATTAAACAATAATTATTTGGCTAAAGAATGCCAGTTTCAAATGCTTTGAAACAAATATTTATGAACGTTTAATTGTGATAAATTAAACATGTCGGTTCTAATGTGAGCATTAGAAATAATTATTTGAAAATTTTGTTTTTTAAACCGTCTCACAAATATTATTATTGTAAAATAATAAAGGTTTATACACTTTTAGTTCATTTCTAACACGCGTGTTAGAAATAGTGTATTTTTATTTTTAACCCACATAGGTTAAAATGTTTTTTTGTAAACATTTAACATTCTAATGTGCGCGTTGGAAAGGGGTTAAATTTTATAAAATAAATAAACGTTTTGAGTAAACGTTGATGTTTTAACATGCGTGTTAAATACAAATTATTTTATAAAATGGAGGTTATATAACATTTATTTCGAGATGTTTAATTTCTAACAATAATGTTATAAGCGGTTTATTTGACATAAATTGAATAACATGAGTATTAGAAACGCTAATCGCGTAAAACCATATGTTAAACTGTTAATTTATCTAATGAGCGTATTAGATAATATGTTTAGAACAGTTAAATTATTTAATGAGCGTATTAAATAATATATTTGAAACAGTTAATTATTTAATGAGCGTATTAAATAATAAACTTTAAAACCGTTATTAATATATATTTTGAAACGGTTAATTATCTAATGAGTATATTAGATATTATGTTTAAACGGTTAAATTATTTAATGAGCGTATTAAATAATATGTTTAAAACTGTTATATTATTTAATGAGCGTATTAAATAATATGCTTAAAACGGTTAAAATATCACGCATTAGATACGGTTTATTGTATAAACCAGGGGTTTTAAACATTTATGATTTAAATGATTAATTTTCTAACGAACGTGTTAGAAACAGTTTATTTATATAAACCAAAGTTTAAAACATTTATGGTTTAAATGTTTATTTTTCTAACGAGCGAGTTAGAAATGGTTTAATTTTTAAACCAAAGGTGTAAAACATTTATGTTTAAATGTTTATTTTCTAACTAGCATGTTAGAAACGGTTTTATAAACCAAAGTTTTACAACATTTATGTTAAATTTTTATTTTCTAATTAGCGTATTAGAAATGGTTTATATTGTGAAACCAAAGTTTAATATCTTTTTGCACGCTACTGAGATCCGGAGCGACGCATGCGTGACGCGTTGACATGTGTGTGGGACGTGGTGTCTTTGGCGTTGTGTTGATTTGGTCTTTTAGATGAGTCTAGAGACATAATTAACATATTGGATAATAGTAGTGTTCAAGATAAGAACACTATGAGATTTGGTGTCTACACATCATCTATGTATCAGGTTTTGAATTATTACATTATAATGATTGACTTTCGATTTTTGTTTGGTGTTCCATATCTTTGGATAACCCATACAAAAAGAAATCAAGAATGTAATAATTTAACGAGTAGTGTAAGAAGGAATTTGCACAAAGACAACTTGCAAGTTGTCGCCTTTTGACTAAATATCAACGATGACACATCACACATGATGTGGTGAATGTATCTACATGGATGCAAGATATGTTGAGAGTATCAACATAATGAAAATTCACATTTGTGAATTATAACATATGAAAGAAATATATGTTGGTATTGTAAATGACTATAATAAATTGAGCGAGATTTATTATACGAGACTTATAATAATGATGGAATGGTAGTTGCGCCTACCACAATCAATGTTATTTGAACAATGTAGAGGACCTGTCCTTCAATTTGGGAGAGTATCCCAAATACATGGTTTCAAGGAAAAAAAATTGAAAATGTATACATCACTATAGGCAAATGTATTTGCCATAGTTGAGTGTCAATTTAATTGACTATCTCAAAACTTTAGTGATTTATACTAGTAACATTCATTGTTTTAAATGTATTCATAAAAGTGAGTTGACATGAGATTTTGTTGTAACTTCTTACGAGTCAATGGTGATGCTTTTGGAGAACAAAAGCAAAATATCCTAATCTGACTGATGAAGTTATGTATGTCTGCGTAACATACTTTAACTTTTGAGACACTCCTAAATACCGAGGTATTGAGATGGTGAATAAAGTCTCATAAATTTGTCTAAACTAGGGAATGAATGTTGGCAAGAGATAGTGCAGTATGTCTTAAGGATGTGAAGAATCAGAATGATGCATTGTCACACCCCAACCGACGGCGGATTATACGTCGGGGCGGACGCGGTTGTTCAATAGCACAAGGTTGACTATTAAAGTTTCAATATTTCATTAATAAATAGATTCAAAGGTTCAATACAAAGGAAATAACAAGTATACAACATTTATTTAATAAGTAGTCTAGGTCCAAAGCGTCCTATATGATCACAAACAAGTCTCATGATGTAGAACCTGAAACATGTGAAAGAATCTGTCAACTACAAAATAGTTGGTGAGATACAAAGGTTTTGACACAGTTTAACAAGTATTTGGAAAGAATTACAATTCACTATGATATATGCATTCTATAATGTAAGTATGAGAAACAAGTATCTTAAACATTGTGCACTTCAACCCTCGAACCAAGTTTAGGCATAACCCGCAAGTTACCCTTATAAGTCTCAAGTTTAAAAGTTTAATTCAGTAACAATCACCAAGGGCTCCCTCCCCCCCGAAGGGGTCAATCAATCAAGGTGGATTGGTCAAATACAATAGATCTATCATTATTACCATAGGCTTGATCAAAGTTAATGAATATGCTAGTTTTAAGTTTAATCTAAGCATACAAGTCTCAAGTTTAACATAAGAATAAGCATCTAGTCATAGTTGTACAAGAATTGTATAAGTTTAAAGTTTTGAACATGTTTCACCCCAAAAGAATAGAAAGGAAAAAGGGGCTAAGTATACTCAATTGGATTGATGAAGAGTATCCGACACGGATAAGTATTTGCAAGGCTTTGAGGGAGAATATCCTCACAATAAGCCTAAGAATGCAAGTCTAAAGATTTAAGTTTGCTTCTACAAGTCTAAGGCAAAAGATCTAGGATTTCAAGATTGACTAGGGTTCCAAATGGGAGACGAGAACGATTTGTGTTTATAAAGTTTATGTAAGTTTCTAAATAGGGGTTTCACAAAGTTTGAAAATCAAAGTTTAATAGATTCGTGGTTTAGAATAATAACATTTTAAAAGTTTTACAACGATTGATTTCACAAGTCATGTGTTAATAGTTTAAAGTAGTTTTCTAAGTATTATAAATAAGGTTGCACCAAAAGAATCAAGATTAATAACATTTATTTAAAGAATAAATAATTATTAGAAATCTATGATAATCATTTTTAATAAGTAGTTAAAGACTAAGAATAAACAAATAATTATTAAGTGTTTTAATAATTTTTTAAGAATAATTAATTATTAAAGAATAACAATTATTTGACAAGGATAAATAATTATTTAAAAATGGTAATTACTTTATCCAATTAAATAATTTATATTAAGTATTTAAGACTTTATTAGGTATTCATTTTACACATTGTTTTGTAATATATAATGTTTATAAGTTTAAATAAGTAATATGTAATTATAAGTTGATAAAAGATTTAGATACAGTTTCTTATTTTAACCCTTTTTACAACATAAAATTTCTTTACAAATTTATGAATGTTTAAAGTTTCTATTTAATAAAGTTTATAAGTTTTTGTTTTCAAATTGTAACATAAGTTCTATAATGATTTTATAAGTTTCTTTTCCCTTTTAAATGAAAATTGATAAATGTGTTTAAATAAACAAACTATTTTCATTTATTTTAGAAATAATAGCTTTGTCGATTTTTATAATTCGTTTTTGTTGGAAAGATGGATTCTATAAAGTTTGAAAGTATTTTTGTGATTTTTGAGAATTTAAAACTATTTTTAAAGAATAAAACATTATGGGATTTAACTAATTTTAATTAAATAAAATAGCTCTGGTATGCAAAAGTGTAAAAAGAATTCATTTTTATGTTTATAAAAACCTAACAGAATTTATAAAAATAATCGGAGCATTTAAACCTCAGTGAAAAGTATAAAAAAATGAAAGTATCAAAAACGGTTTACCCGGACTCGAACTCGGGTCTGGGACCGGGTCGCAAATCATACACACACTCCCAGCCATCCCGCCTACGGGTCTCGGTGGTAATATATCCGAACAAGAAAAGTTTTAAACAGAAACTCAAATCATCCCCAAAATTGACATGAACCCTAGAACAAAGAATCGCCAAATACGCATCGAATTGCCCTCTGTTAATGGAATTAAACAGAGGGCTTTCAATCTATGAACTATGGCGAGTACAATGGGCACAAGAATTACCTGATTTGAAGTCGGGACGAAGGAGAACGAGGTCAAGCTTTGACTTCGGCTATCGAGATAAAAATCGCGAAATGTGGATGATGATCATCCGAATTGAGAGTGAAGAAGGTTTTGGTGTGGTGTTACTGAGATTTCCAATCGGTATTTATAGCCAATTTCGATGTTAAATGTCGAATTGGTTGGGGAGTTGGCGGTTGAACGGCCGAGTTCAAATTCGACGAATGCGCGGGTCTCGGGCCGTGTCCGAGCAATGAATTTCATTGGGTTCTGGTCGCACGCCTCCTGCGAGTTTGAGGTTCATCGAACCTGGTCGATATCGCGGATTTTGTGTGAAAAAGGGGTGGAACCGGGTCTGCGGGTTTCGAACCTGGGACTTGATTTGGGTTCCGAAAGTTTGGTGAAATAGATTCAAAGGTTCAATACAAAGGAAATAACAAGTATACAACGTTTATTTAATAAGTAGTCTAAGTCCAAAGCGTCCTATGTGATCACAAACAGGTCTCATGATGTAGAACCTGAAACATGTGAAACAATCTGTCAACTACAAAATAGTTGGTGAGATACAAATGTTTTGACGTAGTTTAACAAGTATTTGGAAAGAATTACAATTCACTATGATATATGCATTCGATAATGTAAGTATGAGAACAAGTATCTAAAACATTGTGCATATCAACCCTCCAACCAAGTTTAGGCATAACCCGCATGTTACCCTTATAAGTCTTAAGTTTAAAAGTTTAATTCAGTAACAATCACCAAGGGCTCCCCCCGAAGGGTCAATCAATCAAGGTGGATTGGTCAAATGCAATAGATCTATCATTGTTACCATAGGCTTGATCAAAGTTAATGAATATGCTAGTTTTAAGTTTAATCTAAGCATACAAGTCTCAAGTTTAACATAAGAATAAACATCTAGTCATAGTTGTACAAGAATTGTATAAGTTTAAAGTTTTGAACATGTTTCACCCCAAAAGAATAGAAAGGAAAAAAGGGGCTAAGTATACTCACTTGGATGATGAAGAGTGTCCAACAAAGATTAAGTGTAGCAAGACTTTGAGGGAGATTATCCTCACAACAAGCCTAAGAATATAAGTCTAGAGTTTAAGTATGATCTACAAGTCTATGGCAAGGATCTAGGATTTCAAGATCGACTAGGGTTCCAAATGGGAGACGGGAATGATTGTGTTTCATAAAGTTTGAATCAAGTTTCAAATGAAGTTTTGAATGCATAATGCAAGACTTGAATACCAAAGTTTAGTAAGTTTATAGTTTAAAACAATTATCTAATTGTTAAATAATTATCAAGGGTAGATAATAATTATTTAGAGAGTAACTGATTTCTAAGAGTAAATGATAATTATTTAAAGAATAAATGATAATACCAACTATTCCAAGATTAAAATAGTTATTAGGGATAAATAATTATTTACAAGAAGAATTTGTTTATCTTAGCAATATAAATCTTTAAGGATTTGTTAAAGAATTTAAGTATTAAACATTTTCTTTACACACTAGAGTGAAATGTTTATAAGTTTAAATAAATAATAAGTATTTATAAGTGTGAAAAATG
This sequence comes from Smallanthus sonchifolius, assembly GCA_023525975.1. Classification (NCBI taxonomy): domain Eukaryota; kingdom Viridiplantae; phylum Streptophyta; class Magnoliopsida; order Asterales; family Asteraceae; genus Smallanthus; species Smallanthus sonchifolius. The sequence goes on along the minus strand of CM042029.1, from coordinate 26,896,171 downwards.
TTTAAATAGAATTTCTCATAAATTTTATATTTTTAAATGTAAGTTTATAAATGATTAAGAAATAAATAAAGTATAATTATTTTTCTTTTTTCAAATTTGTATTTTGATTATAAAATTATAAGTTTATAATGTTTCCTTCAAATGGTAAGTTTATAAGTGTAAGTATTTAATTTAAAGTTTATGTTTTAAAAGTATAAGTTTATAAATGTTTTAAAGTCTTTATAAAGTTTATAGGTTTACAAAAGTTTAGAAAATAATTAAAGCATATTTATTTTCTCATGTTTTATATAAACAATAGGTTTATGTTTATATAAATTTTATAAAGTGTGTAAATTTATAAATAAATTTTATAAACTTTTCTGAGTTTAAAAGTTTATAATTTAAATTAATGATTTGGATAAAAAAAATCCTTTTTAATTTAGAGTACAAATAATAAAGTAAGTTTATTGTTTTTAAATAAATAACTTCTGTGAAATTATGAGTTTTATAAAGGTTTTAAAAGTATTATTATAGTTTTTATGGATTTAAAACCAAAATTAAAGATTTAATTAATTATAGGTTTAACTAAGTTTTATTTAATTAAAAATGTTCCTGAATGTAAAAGTGTAAATAAAAATTGGATTTAAGTTTATAAGTGTATAACATAGTTTATAAAAATTATAAAAGTTTAAAAACTGTTTTTAAAAGGCTAAAACAAATAAAATGGGTAAAATCGGTTTACCCGGACTCGAACTCGGGTTCTTGTCCGGGTCGCACCCACACACAAGCACATTGACCATTCCGACTACTGGTTCATTAGTTTAAAACGTGGAAAAAGAATCACTTAAACAGAATCCCGAATCAAGCCCCAAACCGTATGAATCCTAGAATCGAAATCTCCCAAATACGAATCGAATCACCCTCTGTTTATGCGTTTAAACAGAGGGCTTTTGATCCTCACTTGAAAACGACGGTCTTGGCAATAAGAATTACCTGAAACGACTTCGAGTTGAGAGAGAACGAGCTCACGCTTTGACTTCGGCTATCGCGGACTTGATTGAACAATGTAGGGTTCGATCGGTGGAATTGACACTTGAGAGAGGTTTGGTGTGATGATGTTGAGCTATGGGGGTCGATATTTATAACCATTTCGGCATTGAATGCGCGAACAGGTTGGGGAAAATCGGTTGAGCCGATCGGAGTAAATACCGGCATCACACGTTGCCTCGGTCGAATAGGATCATTAAGGTACCTAAGGGACGGGTCGCATGCGCGAGATGAACCCGAGGTTCATCGAATCCGGACGAGATTCGCGTTTTTTGAATAATCGAGTTAAAAACCGCGGGTGGCGGGTTTCGAACCTGGAACCGCTTTTGGTTTCAGAGGTTTGAGGTTTTTACAAAACAGGCCCCTGCTATTTGAAGTGTTTATCATTTCTTGTAAAACTTAAGTTTTAGTTAAAAATCAGTTTTAATAAATGACAGTTTTAGTCCCTCGATTTCATAAAAATGAATTAAATGAGTTTCTTTCTAAACAAATAATTTATTAAGTAAAATTTAAATGATTAGATTTTATAAAATGATCTACAGGACTTGTTATAAACTAAGTGGTTAAAATGAATTTATATTATTTATAAATTTACAAGGTTTTAAGAATCTATATATAGATATATTCATACTTTTAAATCAATTTCACATATATATACATATATATATATATATATATGTTCTAAGTATAAATTATTTATATATAAATTTAAAACTAATATTTATTGTTTTAAGGAAATAGTTTTAACGCGAAATCGAGTTTTAATTTAGTAACACGTGCAAAGATAGGTCGGAAAATCTCGGACATTACAGTCTCCCCTACTTTAGGAAATTTCGTCCCGAAATTAAAGTAGAAGGGTTTAGTTTAGGATTGGAATCTATGATACGCACACGTGTAATGAGAAAGATACTTTACGTTTCCAAGTAAACCCTGGGTTACGTTTAGAGTTCTGAAGGGATCGTATCTAGGAATAAGATTTCGCTTGAGTTTCTAAGTTTTCAAAGCGTATGGTTACCAAGAGTCTCCCTAAGAAGTATATAGTTTCGTCTAAATATGTGAAGATTTGTTTTCAGAAATGTATTTGAGAGGATAACTGCTGAATTTCCATTCAAGGTTTAAAGTGAGATGCATCACTTGGGATGAATTGGATGATAGTTTAATGATTTGAGTTTGTAGTCAAATACGTCTAAGGCTTGCTACGGTACCTAAGTTCCGTGGCTACCTTTTACCATAAGTCTTATGTAACATCCCTGATTTTCTGGTACTACTTTTACAATAATGACACCCAATTGAATACCGTACTTGTCCCACTCATTTGAGTCACATTAATTATCATTATAATCATGTAGTCATTTAAACTAACATCCTCACTTTCCATCTTAGTTTCTACTATATATATATATATATATATATTATATGTTTTAATTATAAACATCTGGATACACATGCACTTGATTTTATTAAACAAACCACTTGCACAGATTGAAAAAAAAATTATTAAAATAAAACTCTCCCTTTTATAAATTAGACTTTTATATAAATGATATAAACAAATAAAATAAAATTTTAAAACAAATAGCATCGGTCTTGAACCCCCCCCCCCCTTTGAACCTTTGGTATAAACTTTGACCATATCCTCGAATTTTGACTTATCAAAGTCAAACATGTCCACATTCCTGCATTTCGACACCTGATTTCGACCGACCCGGATTGTTATGGGCTTTCCAGAGGTGCTAAGTCGATTACCGGACTTATCCAGACCCAATAAACGTACCAATCCATCAATAATCGCGGCTTAATTCGAAATTCAAAGCCATTTGACTATTCTGAGTCAAATGCGGCTAAATCCGACTGCAATCAAGAAATTAAACGCGTTTGAATCCCGAAATTTACGCACTGATTGATCTCGTATGTATTCAAGACTATTTCGCGAATTCATCCTAAACCAAACGGTTTAACACGTAAATCGCGTCTGACAGCTGCCACACTTTGATCCTACTCGAATCATGTAATTAAGGACGAATTGAATGAATTAATTCATTCCCTCACCTCCGCATACCTTCACCCTAACACTCTGAACACTCGTACGATCCACATTTCATCTCTGAAGCTGTGTCCAGATCGAAGAACACCGAAACTGAAACCTCTGTTGATCGTCCTATTTACACAACCATTCCAGGTAATTCGTAAACCATTACTTTCGTTTAGACCCTAGGAACGAAAGCCCTATGACTTCAAGTACGATTATTGGCTCAGGCGAGTCAATTTGGGTGGCTAGGGTTACAGGATACGCATCGGGGATGAAGGGATTTGAGGTTAACAGTCTATCTATTTTTCCAACCGGCTATTAAACAAGGCAAATGCCCACTTCCACCGGTTAAATCACTTGACTCATACACGTTTGGTTGCGGGTTCGAAACCCATGCCCGCATCCTTTTTGCCTTCAAGTAATACCCAAACCCGTTTCCTCTCTGACCTCACAGTAAAACTGAATTAAATGCAGGTTCTATCACCACTGACCCTTGGGTCTAGTGGTAGATCACTTCTGTCATACAGGATCCACCCGAGTTCGAGCCGGGTGGCCCTCAATTATTTTTTTAAAGCAGTTTTGACATCTTAAGAACTTTATAAAAATTAGTTTATGAAACCTACACCCTATAAAACTGATTTAGTACGATAATTAACAAATTTTAAAGGAAAACAATTATTTTTACAATTTAAAATGTTTTAAAACTATATTTCCAAGATAAAAATCACTAAAATGTTATTTTAAATAAAATAATTATTTTACAAACAAAACATTTAAACTAGTCGTTTAAGTTGCAAATTTCGATATGATTTATATAAATTCTACCTAACCATTTGATACCGTTACAATATTATTATTTATATTTTTAGGAAAATATATGTACTAATTAAGGTTTAAACGTATCAAACAAATTCCTATATGTATTAATAAACACATTCTTATTTACCCACTTTTGAGACTCATCATTTTAATAACATGTCAAATAAATAAAAAAGGGAATTATTTCTTTAATATGGATTATCTTGGTACAATATTAATTCTCTAGCATTTAAATTACATTTAAAAAGATATATATATATATATATATAATTTAACCCTACACATATTTTTTGACATAGTTTTATAAATGAATAAATAAAAAGAATTTATTTATTTAAATTATTTACATTTAAACCCTAACACAATAATTATTTTCCAAACATATTTTGAACCTACAATTTTCATACCAGACTATTATCTAATTACATATGACTCAATCTTTGTACAAATCCACACATTAAAACCCATTGAACTCTAGGCGTCGCTTTAGACTTTGCACATGTTAACTAATGTAAGATCATACAATCCACTCTAGGTTGATTCCGTGATTTCAAGGTCACTTGTCAGACCTATTGCTCGTGCTATCTACACAATTGATATAAGGTGAGTTTTACATAGCCCCTTTTTCACTGTTTTTACATTTTGGGGTGAAACATGATCACAATTTACAATGATTTACATAAACTACACAATACAAATCCACTTTACAATTTGTGTGCAATTTGAGCTTTATGTTTGAGTGCTAGGTGTGTTAACTACTTATGTGCAATTAGATTTACAATCATTAACTAATCAAGCCGACGGTAAACAATGATAGATCTATTGAGTCTGACAAACCCACCCAGATTGGGGTGATTGTTACCGACAACACAATTTGCATGCTAGTTACAAAGGTTTGATTGTACTACTTGGTTACACAATAGTTGCTCCCCATAATTGCCTTATTAATCATGACTTGTATGGATTTGTTTACACACAACACTTTGATGCTATTTAGAGTCAAAACCTATGTATGCTCATCAACTTTTTAGTTGACATCGTTTTCATCATGTTTCAGGTACAAATGTTTGAGTTGAACAAGCTCGCTACACTTAGGATGTGGACCTAGATATTTAAAAGAAACATGTTATGCATTTTTCATTTTTCATGTACATGTTGAATTTTATTGAAATGAAATGGGAGGATTAAACATATTACAATCTAGTCAACCATGTGCTCATGAACAGTCAACATGTCCCGCCCCGACGTATTCCGCTGTCGGTTGGGGTGTGACATCTTAGATCATAGCACACGACAGAGTTCACTATGTCTTCCCATACGCTGATTTTCATACTTACGTGTGCACCCGCAAGCATTTAAATCGTCGCATAGTCCGTATAGGTCCTTCCGTTTGTGTGTGGATCAAGAAAGAGTACAAGAATTTGTTTAACTCATGATTAGTGTTTCCACGTAAGAGTGATCATTGATTAACGAGTCCCTTAGAGAGAAACGTCATTCAATGATTAAAGAGAGAAGAATGTGACAAGATTTAGAGTTTCAAAGTTTCCTCGTGATTGAATAAGAATACCTCAATCATCGAGTAGTTTAAAGTCTTTACACTTTCCTCGTGTTTGATCAAGAATACATCAAACCTTGAGTAATTTAAAAGTCTTATACGTTCATCATGTTTGAACAAGCATACGTCAAACATGGAGTAGTTTAAAGTCTCATACGTTCATCATGTTTGAACAAGAATACGTCAAACATGGAGTAGTTTAAAGTCTCATACATTCATCATGTTTGAACAAGAATACGTCAAAATGGGGTAGCTCAAATTGTGTTTGAACAAGAATACGTCAAACATAGAATAGTTTAAATTGTGTTTGAACAAGAATACGTCAAACATAGAATAGTTTAAATTGTGTTTGATCAAGAATACGTCAAACATAGAATAGTTTAAATTGTGTTTGAACAAGAATACGTCAAACATAGAATAGTTTAAATTGTGTTTGAACAAGAATACGTCAAACATAGAATAGTTTAAATTGTGTTTGAACAAGAATACGTCAAACATAGAATAGCTTAAAGTCTCTTAGTTTAGCTTCAATGTATAGAAGTATACGATTACGTTTCGAGTATAAAGCGGTTATCTAAATACTCTAGTGTTTAAGAGAGGTATGGGATAGCGTTTGGAACAGGATTAACCTTTATACGCTTTCTCACAGAAGATTCGAGTTGTCTAGAAGATTTGGCGGATCCCGATGTTTGGGTTTGAAGAGAAGACTAGGGAGGTATTCTGCTAAAGAGAGCAATGTCTCCCTTCATTTTAGTTTCTAGTATCAAGAATGAAATTTTCTCGTGTATTTGGAATGTACGTTTATCAAGTCTTATAGGGTTTAGTTGAGACGAACACAAAAAGTTTTCAAGACTAAGAATCCAAGTATGAGTTTGAAAGTAGGATAAGTCAGTTGATTTCAAGTTTCAATATTAAGCTTTACATGATCCTTTATTGATCATGTTTAGTTTTAAGAATACGGGTTTGAGTATTTGTATAAGTTTTTGCATGACTCAAAAGTCTCTGACCTTGTGTATACGAAGTTTAGTGCTTTAGTAACGTGCATTTAAGCTTTTAGTTCCCGTTGTGATTTATAGCAAATCTTTTACGTGACAAGATATGGATGAGGAAAGTCTCCTAGCATAGGGTAACGGGAAAAAGTTTCGATAAGGTTTACGATATTGTGTTTACAAATGATTTATCTTGTTTCATAACAACATGCATAGTTTTCTTTTGTATAGAATGTAATCAAGAGGTTCAAAAACGACGAGTTAGGCAACGATAAGTAGTATAAGTAGGACTTTATAAAAGGTCAGTATGATTGCCAAACGAAAAAATAGGTCAAGTTTAGAAGTGTTAAGTCTATATAAGAGGTAAGGATCATAGTTGATTACGGCAGTGGTTCCTAAGTCGTGTTGTTTTAAAAGAGTGCTTACGAATTAGAAGGTTTGTTCAAAGTTTATTCTTCAAGTATGCGTGTGTCACTTAGGATTTTTATAGTTTAATACAACGTTGTTAATTATCTCAAGTACTAACGTGAGCTACTCTTGACGAAAGTGTTTGGGTAGAAGTGTTAAGTTTGTAGTGCTAGAAGGAAAGTCAAGCTAGTAAGTGATAACAAGATAAATTTCAAAATAACTTTCGTTAAATGTTTCAAAATTGGGACTTCTAGCCCTTACATATTACAATTTAAACGGAAAATTAAAGTGTGTAAGTAAGTTGATTTAATATGTTCAGAAGGTTTTTATTCATAATACTGAGTTATCACAGTAATACTTTCAAAAATAGTTTTGATTGGAGGTTGATGGGCTAATGAGGAGGATTCCCGGAAGAAGGGGTTGTCACAAGGACTCTCTTAAGTACCCTATTTCCCTAGCCAGAACTTCCTCATGGGCCTACAACTTCTCTCAGTTGTTGTCATCGATGTTTGGGTTTATGGTACTATGTCGAGGTTCATTATGGGTTTAGAGTCTTAAACGTGGAGCTTGTTTATTCTATAGTAGGATTCTTCCTCTACAAGGAAATTACTTAGGTTACGAATTTCTTTGTTAACGTACTTTAGGTTTAAAAGACGTTAAGTTTTGTTTACAAGAAACGGTGATATGTAAGTTTTAAAGATGTAATGAAAGTTTTGAGATATAGAAGTGTGACAAAGTTTGAGTAAATTATCAAATAAAGTTTTGAGTGGTAAAATGAAAGCACAAGAGTTTCTCAAGTTTATAAAGTAATGAAGTTTGTAAAAGGACTTGTAGGATAATACATGGTTTTAAATGTGCTGGTATTACAAGGGTCATGAAGTTTAAGGACGTATGAAAGTTTTGAGATGTATAAAAGTGTAACAAAAGTTTCGAGTTAGTTATCAAATGAAACTTGGTTAAGTGCTAAGGAGGTAAGGTAAAAATACAAGGGTTACCTCTTAGGTGTCATATTTATAAAATAGTGAAGTTTTGTAGAAGAATTTGTAGGGTAACACATAGTTTTAAGGGTTGTATTACGACGATCACGAAGTTTATTGGGTAATATATATATGAATATAAGTTTATGTATGTAGTTTTTAGGTATAGTCTCGTAAGAATTTCTTCTTGAAGGTAACTCCTTCAGGTCATGAAGAGTAAGCATGCTGTCATGCGACCATTCTTGAAGAGACGAAACATAAGAATCATAGAGTAAAGGTTACAGAGGAAAGTTTTTGAATCATGAATTTATGAAGTGTATAGTATTTGAGATGGTACTCATTTAGTGCATATCACTAAGTAAGTACTTTGACATATCAAGAGAAATCTTGGCTCACTAATGTTTAGAGAAGTCATGCATTCCTATAAGTGGATACGCATCCCAAGAATTCCCAGGAAAGCATACGGGTCTATCGGTTGATTTGGATTTGTACGAAATGCTTTCCTTGACAGAATTTCCTAGAATACAGGTATCCACCCTTCCGGTCCGCACAAGTTCTCGCACATTATCTAGAACTTAAATATTCTTGACGAGAGTTTAGTGGTGGATTAGGCTTGAAGCCTAAGAACGTGTCCTCGATGTAGTAGCCTCTTGTAGTACGTAGGTAAGTAGAATCGTAGAATCTCCAAGCGTTCACGTATAAGATTTAAGAATAGAATGAGGAGAGAATTCCTAGTAAAGGACATGAGATAACTTATGTTTGGGTCTCCTAAGTTATAGTCTAGGTCATGTGTCTAATAACCTAATTCCCTATAACCAAGGCTCTGATACCAATCTGTCACACCCCAACCGACGGCGGATTATACGTCGGGGCGGACGCGGTTGTTCAATAGCACAAGGTTGACTATTAAAGTTTCAATATTTCAGTAATAAATAGATTCAAAGGTTCAATACAAAGGAAATAACAAGTATACAACGTTTATTTAATAAGTAGTCTAGGTCCAAAGCGTCCTATGTGATCACAAACAAGTCTCATGATGTAGAACCTGAAACATGTGAAAGAATCTGTCAACTACAAAATAGTTTGTGAGATACAAAGGTTTTGACGCAGTTTAACAAGTATTTGGAAAGCATTACAATTCACTATGATATATGCATTCGATAATGTAAGTATGAGAACAAGTATCTTAAACATTGTGCATATCAACCCTCCAACCAAGTTTAGGCATAACCCGCAGGTTACCCTTTTAAGTCTCAAGTTTAAAAGTTTAATTCAGTAACAATCACCAAGGGCTCCCCCCCGAATGGTCAATCAATCAAGGTGGATTGGTCAAATGCAATAGATCTATCATTGTTACCATATGCTTGATCAAAGTTAATGAATATGCTGGTTTTAAGTTTAATCTAAGCATACAAGTCTCAAGTTTAACATAAGAATAAGCATCTAGTCATAGTTGTACAAGAATTGTATAAGTTTAAAGTTTTAAACATGTTTCACCCCAAAAGAATAGAAAGGAAAAAGGGGCTAAGTATACTCACTTGGATGATGAAGAGTGTCCAACAAAGATTAAGTGTAGCAAGACTTTGAGAGAGATTATCCTCACAACAAGCCTAAGAATATAAGTCTAGAGTTTAAGTATGATCTACAAGTCTATGGCAATGATCTAGGATTTCAAGATTGACTAGGGTTCCAAATGGGAGACGGGAATGATTGTGTTTCATAAAGTTTGAATCAAGTTTCAAATGAAGTTTTGAATGCATAATGCAAGACTTGAATACCAAAGTTTAGTAAGTTTATAGTTTAAAACAATTATCTAATGGTTAAATAATTATCAAGGGTTGATAATAATTATTTAGAGAGTAACTGATTTATAAGAGTAAATGATAATTATTTAAAGAATAAATGATAATAGCAACTATTCCAAGATTAAAATAGTTATTAGGGATAAATAATTATTTACAAGAAGAATTTGTTTATCTTAGCAATATAAATCTTTAAGGATTTGTTAAAGAATTTAAGTATTAAACATTTTCTTTACACACTAAAGTGAAATGTTTATAAGTTTAAATAAATAATAAGTATTTATAAGTGTGAAAAATGTTTAAATAGAATTTCTCATAAAGTTTATATTTTTAAATGTAAGTTTATAAATGATTAAGAAATAAATAAATTATAATTATTTTTCTTTTTTCAAATTTGTATTTTGATTATAAAATTATAAGTTTATAATTTTTCCTTCAAATGGTAAGTTTATGAGTGTAAGTATTTAATTTAAAGTTTATGTTTTAAAAGTATAAGTTTATAAATGTTTTAAAGTCTTTATAAAGTTTATAGGTTTACAAAAGTTTAGAAAATAATTAAAGCATATTTATTTTCTCATGTTTTATATAAACAATAGGTTTATGTTTATATAAATTTTATAAAGTGTGTAAATTTATAAATAAATTTTATAAACTTTTATGAGTTTAAAAGTTTATAATTTAAGTAAATGATTTGGATAAAAGAATCCTTTTTAATTTAGAGTACAAATAATAAAGTAAGTTTATTGTTTTTAAATAAATAACTTCTGTGAAATTATGAGTTTTATAAAGGTTTTAAAAGTATTATTATAGTTTTTATTGATTTAAAACCAAAATTAAAGATTTAATTAATTATAGGTTTAACTAAGTTTTATTTAATTAAAAATGTTCCTGAATGTAAAAGTGTAAATAAAAATTGGATTTAAGTTTATAAGTGTATAACATAGTTTATAAAAATTATAAAAGTTTAAAAACTGTTTTTAAAAGGCTAAAACAAATAAAATGGGTAAAATCGGTTTACCCGGACTCGAACTCGGGTTCTTGTCCGGGTCGCACCCACACACAAGCACACTGACCATTCCGACTACTGGTTCATTAGTTTAAAACGTGGAAAAAGAATCACTTAAATAGAATCCCGAATCAAGCCCCAAACCGTATGAACCCTAGAATCAAAATCTCCCAAATACGAATCGAATCACCCTCTGTTTATGCGTTTAAACAGAGGGCTTTTGATCCTCACATTAAAACGACGGTCTTGGCTATAAGAATTACCTTAAACGACTTCGAGTTGAGAGAGAACGAGCTCAAGCTTTGACTTCGGCTATCGCGGACTGGATTGAACAATGTAGGGTTCGATCGGTGGAATTGACACTTGAGAGAGGTTTGGTGTGATGATGTTGAGCTATGGGGGTCGGTATTTATAACCATTTCGGTATTGAATGCGCGAACGGGTTGGGGAAAATCGGTTGAGCCGATCGGAGTAAATACCGGCATCACACGTTGCCTCGGTCGAATAGGATCATTAAGGCACCTAGGGGACGGGTCGCATGCGCGAGATGAACCTGAGGTTCATCGAATCCGGACGAGATTCGCGTTTTTTGAATAATCGAGTTAAAAACCGCGGGTGGCGGGTTTCGAACCTGGAACCGCTTTTGGTTTCAGAGGTTTGAGGTTTTTACAAAACAGGCCCCTGCTATTTGAAGTGTTTATCATTTCTTGTAAAACTTAAGTTTTAGTTAAAAATCAGTTTTGATAAATGACAGTTTTAGTCTCTCGATTTCATAAAAATGAATTAAATGAGTTTCTTTCTAAACAAATCATTTATTAAGTAAAATTTAAATGTTTTTTTTTAGTGAAAATGTTTTTTCACTAATTTTGGACGTAAATAATTGTATTTATATATGCGTTATATAAATAATTATTTATGGGTTTGTGTTGTATGTTGTGAGAGTATCATAACGAACCAAAAACACGTCCAAAACGAAGCGAAGATGAATGAGACATCGATGCTCGAAGTTGAGTGGTTGGAATGGAAAATGTGAAACTTGAGTGATTCTAGTAGAAATTTGTGGAATCTTTTGATTTAATGCTAACAAATCTTGGTTATTAAAACAATTTGTCGTGAACATTATAAAGGTTTTGATTATTACTCATAATTTTGACATTAACATGTCATAAACTTTTGGATGTTTTATTTGACTCGTTACGGTCATAATTGTGTTTAAATAAAATAATTAAATAAGGTGTTTGGTATGAATATACATAGAACCTTATGTTTCACATTTTATTAGGGGAAAAAGAATATATGAGTTTTCTCTAAATCTTACCAAGTCTATAGAAAACTAGTAGTCACATTGTTGAATAAAATAGAGAGGAGTACTCTCTATTTGTTCTTCCACCAACTAAACTTTATTATTTTTCCATAATCACTAACACCATAACCCGGTGCTACCTCGGGCGCGAGAGCTATTCCCGGCGGTACACACTGTTTCGGCTGTTGTATCCTAGGAGACAGATGTGTTCGTTCAAGAGGAGACACGGAATTTGTTTTAAGGGCCCCGTGTTAAACACGATCCTCAGCCAAAACCGTTCAACATTTTGTGTGTTCATTGTTGCAGTCAAGAACATAGTAGATGACTCGGCTAGTCGAAGACGTTGGAATCAAGAATATAATTCAAGACTACAGTTTGAATAATCTTAATTAGATGTTTTTGTAATTTATCTTTATATTTGTTCGTATTTGTATAACGGTATTGTACTGGTGCATTTCCCATGAATAACGAGAGTATCGTTATTATTATTTTTATTATTATTTTAATAAAATCGTGACCCACTTTTCTACATTTCAATCCTATGTAATATTTTTATAAATATTCAAAAAAAATTTTAAATTGAATGAAACAAATGATATATATATATATATATATATATATATATTATTCTAGTTAACTTAAAATAGGAGGTAATAGTAAAGAAAATTTTTTATCAAATAATAAATAAGTTTCAAAATTGTTATATTTAATTCGAATTGAAATTTTTTTTTTTGCTAACTAGTGAACAACATTTATATATGTTTCATTTATATTATTCAGTTTTAAAAAATTAATAACATTTATAAAAATTTTACATAGGATTGAAACACTAAATGAAAGTTGAGTAACTTTAGAGGGACAAAAATACTTTGAATGACTTATATGGAACATTTGTTAAACTTGCATGGCTACTAGTGTTTATGGTTATCCCTTAAATTTATTGTGTAAATATTTTATCTTTACATAGTCATGTATTATTCGAGTGTTGCGGCGGGAATGTTATAACTTGTAAGGTTTGGTTTCGATGACATGTACAGTGATATTCACCCGCCAAAAAAACTAACTTCGAAACGATGATACAAAAAAGCACGTAGAAATGAAAAATCCCGAATTTAAAATAAAATCATATTTTATAGGTTGTAAGAAGAAAGGAAAGAAAAAAAAAAACGAACTTTTTAAGTAGCTTCGACGGCTTATACGCTCGTATTTCAATGACTTGTATATCATCACGAAAAATCAGGTTTGAATTAAATTATATCAAAACATACATAAAAATAAGTAAGTTGTAACAATACATTCAAAATTCTGTAAAATGTTTTATCGAAAGGTCCCTGTGGTTTGTCATTGTTTTGGATTTGCTACCCAAGTATGGAAAACTAAATGTTTCCTCCCCGTGGTATGTAAGCGGGTAACATAAAAGGCCCCTGGTATAGATGTCAGTCAACTTATGCTGGTAAGTAGGTGTACATGACCAAAATGCCCTTACAATAAAAAAAATAAAAACAAAAACAATTTAACCTATAAAAATTATATATATTAATTTAACCTACCCAACCATCTTCATCTTCTGCTTAGGCTTTTCGCAACGCACCGTCCGTTCAATCCACGTGGCCGCTCGTCTCACAGGCCGGCGTTGAGGGCTTGCCGCCCGTCGCTGGTCGCCCGCCCCCAAGGGCACCATTTGTTGAATGTTTGTGGGCCCAATTTCTTTAATTTCTTCATTATTGATTTTGTTATTTAAAGTATAATTGAACATTAATTTATTAATTTTATTTAAAACCTAATTACAACTTAATTTAAATGTAACTTAAAACCTAATTAAAACTTAACTTAAAACATAATTAAATTGTATTTTTTTCTAAAGGCTAGTTTTTTTGTATTTTTTCTAACGGCTAGTTTTTTGTATTTTTTCTAACGACTAGTTCTTTTTTATTTTCTCTAACGGCTAGTTTTTTTTTTGTATTTTCAAAATACTTTTCATCGACACAAGCCATATGGATCAATACTAACGAGCAGAACATGAACTTTGTGTAACGAGATCAGAGAGAAATATAACATGGCTCGACGCAATTAGTAGTTTCAATTTTTAGGTATTATTGTATTTTTTATTTTTAATTTAAGCCTCATTGTCGTTTGATTATGTTTTATTGTATTTTTTTATTTAATTTAATGTAATTTTAATTTTTGTTTTATTATTTAGTTATTTAATTATTTATTAATTAATTTAAGTTATTTAATAGTAATTTAAATAGATAAATGAAAATAAAAAAAAATGATGTGGAAATAATGAGGTTGTTTGTGGGATGGATGAGTATGGTAGTGTTAAGGGTAAAATGAGTTTGTGGAAAGAATGAGAGAAAAGCTGATGTGTCATGCTGACTACGACCGTTTGTGGGATGGAGGACTGTTACCACACCAGCAGCAGTTCCCCCATCTCATCGCATCTGATTTCAGCAAAATCTGAACCTCCCCTGTTTGTCGATGTTTTGTAAAATTTGATTTAAGTTTGACCTGATTGGATTGGATACAATTTTCACTGACAACGGCTCCTATTTAATCGAGGGTGATGTTGGATTTAGAACTAAAGTTAACTATATATGATCTGATCAGCGTTTGGGTGTCGGAGAAGAAGGGATGAGTCGAAAGGAAGGCTGGAGATGGGTAGGGAAGTGGTTGCTATTCAGATCGAACAACCTCGTGACCGTTAATATGATAGTGAAGGAAGCAGTTAAACGTGGCTTGAGGTTGGTGGTGACGGTTTCACCGGTGGAAACGGTTTATTTATAAAACCAAAAAACCCATATTTAATTTTGTTTTTAAAGTGGATCCAGTTTTGCATCTTTCAACAAGAACGACCACCCAAAGATTTTGAATTTGGTGAATGTGAGAGACCTGCAAATTGAACCCACCCTCATCTCCTTTATTCGTTTTTCAACTTCATGGAGGTCGCCGACAAAGATGTGTGGTGGGTTGGTTTTGATGGCGGCGGTGGATTTCAGTTCGTCTATAGATGTGTTGCCGGAAAACAGGTTCGACGAGATCTGAGCATGGTGGTGGCAGTAGATTCGGTGGCCGGAGGTGGTGGGTTCTCATCCGGGAAGAAAGGGGAGGGATGTGGGTGGCTGAATTGTGTGAATTTGTGGGTCCCACTATTTATTAACTTGTTTTTTTATATTTTAAATGTGTGAGGATATATTCACAAGGGTAATTTGGTTATTTCATAGGCACTTAATAAAGAAAATATATGACCATCCAATCTGGGGACCTAATATGTTACACTTTGTCATACAACAGGGAGGAAACATGTAGTTTCTTATAGTTGAGGAGTAAATTCAAAACAATGACAAACCACATGATCTTTCGTGTAATTTACTCTAAAAGTTATAAGGGGAACAAAATATACCTAAAATTAATTAAAAAAATTAAAATATTAAAATTTAGAATAATAAAAAAAAAGTTGCACATGGGAAGGACAAGGGAAAGGGTTGAACTGACTAGGGGGCGGGGATGGAACCTGCACCAACCATCAAGCCTGACTCCAGTTTTTGTCTACGATCCGACTATACATACACACATATGTATAGGGAGGGTTGAACCAGCCGGGGAGGGAGATCAAACCTTGGCCTCACAGGTGGAGGAGTGGTGTGATATTATTTTTACCCTAATTCATCCTAAGTACAAGGGTGGAAGCAAAGTTTTTTTAATATCCAACTCCTACACTCAAACCACGGCTTCATTCATTGCTTCCACAACCCAAAAACACTACACGCGGCTACCCGGTGTTCCTGTGAAACCCCGAAGGTGAACCTGCATTCCACCCCTTCCACCCTAACAATATTTAAAGATTACTTTTAAATAAGTAAAAAAAAATGAAAAATAGTTGTATAAGTATATGAATGTTAAAATTTGTAACGTTTGATATAAACGTAAAATTGATGATTTAGAAACAGAGTATGAATATTTCCTACAAAGGGAAGGTGTGAGACGTAAGCTTGGATTTAGTCTTTTACAAAAAAATGCACAAGAATCGGCACGGAAAGATATTGAACGTGCATTTGGAGTTCTAAAGAAAAAATGAGCTATGATTAAGAATTTGTGTCGAATGTGGTCCAAATAAAAAAAATATGAAATGTTATTGACACTTGCATAATATTATATAACATGATATTGAAAGACAATGGCTAGTCATTTGCCAAAACTATGATGATAACCAGCAAATGCCACCGAGACACTACTAAGCCTACACGGGGATTTGACGTAGCATATTTGGAGAAATCGTCTAAATGACGGTTGATTTTTTGTATTCTAATATATTTGTTTTTTATTTAAATAAAATTGTATTTTGTTGTCTTTATTCTAAACAAAATATTTGTAAACATTTGTTTTTTTTATTTAATGTTAGTTGATGACAAAAAAAAATTAAATGCCCCTGTTTTGATGTAACAATGACGTGGTAAAACATGAATTACTTTTAAGTGAATCCATCACGGATGGCATAACTATCTATCATTGACTAGAACCACTTGAGGAGTTACATCCTATAACGTCATGTCATGTTTAGGTTCTTGTGTTTTCAGGTCCATGTTAACCCCTCGAACAAAGCACTGTTTTCATATGATATACTTATATTATTAAGGTCGGTTTACCGAGTTTGTATCTCAAACGTATCAAACAAAAAAATAATCTAAAGAGAAGTTGGTTTAAATGTTTATCAGTTGAAACGTTCAAGAATTTTTTTTGAAGAAATGATGGAGTTAGCAAAAGGTATTTGGTTTGTGGGTCTCTTTTGAAACACTTTTAGTTTATGGTGAGTCCGTCCCTTCCACAAGTGGACTTGACTTTTCTGATTTGGCTCCGCTCACGTGCAAGCGGATTTGATGAAACCATGTTATTCTGGCGTTGCTTGTGTTAGTCCACTTCAGCGTTTCATGAATTTCGCTTGCCACGTGAGCGGACTTAAATCAGAAAAGTTATAGTCCGCTTGTGGGAGGAGCGGACTCCCTATAAACCGAAAGAATTTTAAAAATCATCCACAAATCAAATTTCTTTTGCTAAGTAAATCATTTCTCCAAAAAAAAAATCAGCTTTCAAAGAGTATTTCAATGCACTCAACTTCATAAACCACTTATCAAAGATATTCATATAAGAATATAGTTTTAGTAATGATATGTTAACATATTAATTACTTTAAAAAAATGTTTGTAAGCCAACCCGTGCTACAAATCCATCCTTTTCAACCCGAATCTGTTTTAACAGGTTAAATCTTTTTTTTAACGACTAACACACACCTTTCTACACTACTCTTAAACTACACATTTTTTTTCCAAATTACACCTTAACCAGGTTTTAACAGTTTATATAATATAACTATTTAACCACCTCTGGTAAACACCATGTGTGTCCTTAGTGGTGGACCTAACCCTAATCATGTCTTTAGCTTTTTTTCTTTCATTTTTTTTAGTTTTTACTATATAAAAGTATTACTTTTTTGTTTTTTGTTTTTGCCTTTAATATTCCAAGATCCAGAAAAAAAAACAGCAATGACTTGCTCATACTTTATGTTTTCTTTCCAAAAGTAGCATAAGATAAGGTTGGAATGCTGTGTTGGCATCTCATTTGTTGCTTATAAGCATGTGCCAATCATGAGATGGTCCTTTCTCTTTGATGCCAAAACACAGCCATCAACCAGTTTACTACACCTGCAGCCTTCAATATCTTATATTATCTCTAAACTTGTTTATCATATTCTTAATCTAACAATTAACAAGTCTAATCATTATCACAAAAGCAAAAGACAGAAAAGGACATCAAGCATCACATGATCACTACTTGTAAACCTGTGGTTTCACCAGCACAAGAGAATATAAAAATACCCGAGATGACGTGTCAACTTCTGATTGATTAGAACGAGAATATCAATGAATGGTGGGCACGAACGCATGGGTTGTTTCAAGGGGGGTTTAACCTTGGTGACACTTTAGTCTTTAACTCTAGATCTGACTTTGAGTTTATAATAATAATGATAGTAATAATATAATGTAAGGTTCCATTGACATCTGGTAGTTTGTGGGTTCAAATATATAAAGTCAATAGTATAGCGCATTCAAATTTCTATGTCATTAAAACCCTTTATCAATGGAGAATCATCACTTGCAAAAGATGGAAACTTTCCTCAAGAAAGAACTAATCCCTTCTTATTTTCAAGAAACTACGAAAGCAGCCCAAGTTGTGGGCGGTTGGAACAGGCTTAACGGGCTATTTAGTCATCCTGGAGATGATGGTGGTTCAAGGTCTTCATCATTGTCGTCGTTGTCATCATCTATGAGCGGTTTGCCTTATTTTCTTGAAACTCACACACAAAACAGCGAGCTTTCACAAGCCGTTGAGCCATGTTCACAGCCTTTAGTAACCAACACCTCAAGATTCCCAAACCTCACACTGCTTTTGACTGAACCCAAGGGCGCGACCAGTGTGCAGCCAGTCGCGCCCTTGGGTTCTAACTTCTGGCTGAGTATGAAGACTCAGCCAATGAAGTATACAGGGAGACGAATTGTCGATTCTACCCTTAGAAAGAGTTCAGTTTGTTCACAAGGGAAGCTTTTTAGAGGGGTAAGACAGAGACATTGGGGGAAATGGGTGGCGGAAATTCGGTTACCAAGAAACCGGACGCGGGTTTGGCTCGGGACGTTTGAAACAGCAGAAGAAGCTGCTTTTGCATATGATACAGCTGCTTATCTGTTAAGGGGTGATTATGCACATTTAAATTTCCCAAATTTGAAGAACCAGTTGAAGGCTAATTCAGTAAATGGCCACACTGCAGCTCTTCTTGAAGCAAAGTTGCAAGCTTTATCATCTAATAAGAAGGGTACTGATCTATCACCACCACCACCACCAGCATCCCCAGAAATCGGTTTAACGACAGAAACTCGTACGGGTCATGAGTTGGATAGTGAAAAAAACAAGAAACCGATAGAATCAGGGGAATCAGATGGTGTCGAAGGTGTTCAGTTGAGCCGAATGCCGTCTTTGGACATGGATATGATCTGGGATGCTATTCTTGTTTCTGATTCATAACTAGATATGCTCATAGTTGGTAACTCCCCCCCCCCCCACCACACACACACACACTTTTTTTTTTATTTTTATTTGAAGGTACATCAGTATTCATCTTCTCTTCCAAAATTGTTGCATTTTTGCTTTCTGTTTTTAGTTGTCCTTTTTTTTTTTATCTTGATTCCAAGTTTTGGTGTTGGTAGTTTTTAAGTGTTGATGTAGACCATTCTTATTTTAAGGGTTTGACTTTTTATTTAATTAAATATGGGATTCTTAATTGTGGAAGTCACTTTCAGTTTTAGGATTTTCTCTATGGACCCTCCACTTTAAGCATATTCTTAAGCAGGTACTTGGACCCATATTCAAAGTGGGTATCAATCTTGATCAATAAGTAGGGTAAAGTGATAATTTTGAACATAAAATGACTTAAGAGTCTGAGTCAAATGAATTGGATGGGTGGTAACAAGTCAAACTCAACACGTTTAACCCACTTATCTAACGAGTCAAACGAGTTGGTGGATCGTAAACGAGTCAAACTCACCCCTTTTAACCCACTTATCTAACGAGTCAAACGAGTTGGCGGATCGTAAACGAGTCAAACTCAACCCGTTTAACCCACTTATCTTATGAGTCAGCAGGTTGTAAATGAGTTGGCAGGTTGTAAATGAGTTGACATGTTGTATTTAAGTTGTAAGCATGTTAAACAGGTTGGTGGGTTCTAATAAATCAGTAAACGGCTCGTAGACGGGCCGGTGGATTGACCTATTTAACTAAACGGGTTGATGAGTCGACATGTTTACTTAAACATGTTAAACATGCCAACTCGAACACGACCTGTTATTAAACAGGATAAATACGACAAGTCAAAATCTGATTATTTTTATGTCGTGCCATGAATTACCACCTCTACTGGTAATGAATTAGATTTGGATCTATTAAGATCTGAACCACATGTTAGTTAACAAATCTTGATTTGAACCATGATCCAACAAATCTAATTAATGGAACAAAATAAAGAAAGAACTCAATTTGGTCAATTTAAATTCATAGCACAGATTTTGTTCAAGTTTGACTACCAACAGAAACATAAATCATACCAAAATTCTAAAAGCAACAGCTTTGAAGAAAGCTACATGGAATAGAAATCTTGAACTACTATTTCTAGTGTCAAAAGATTTAATATTGATCAAGAACTGATCTTTAACCTCGGATTCTCCAAATCTCTCAACTGTAACCAATGGGCCGTTTCATCGATTTCATCAAATATTTCCAAAACTTGTTCTTTGTCGTCGGCTGATTTTGTCTTGTTTTCAGCATTAATATCAGGAATCATTGATTCATCATCATGACTGTTTTCATCTTGATTTGATTCATTTTCTTGGATACATGTTGGTAAATAATGGACTAATGGTTCATCCCTTGGACAGACATTGACTTTTGTTGACCAGATTCATCAACAAACACCACATGATCATCTTCAAGATTGAATGATTTATGCTCTATTTTGACATTTTCAGCTCCCATTTCAAGATTTGGGTCCTTACCTGTAGTTTCTTCTTCACCTTCAGAGCTGCTACTGTCATCATCATCATCATCACCATCATCAAAATACTCGGAATTTGGCTCGTTTTCTTGAAATTTATGAGAACTTCCACCATTGTTTTCCATATTTGTATTCATCATAAAATACTGTTGTTGGGAAGATACTGAAGTGGTTAAAACTTGCCCTTTTTTAAAATTCTCTGTAAGTTTCCATTTCACTTCTGTATCTTTCCTTATCTTTCGCCGCCTTTTCCTGGTATACCTAAATCAAGAAACAATCCATTATATGTGAACAAGAAAAAACAAAAAAGATTTTTTTTATGTTACATGTTGAATGATTTAATAACAAAAACAATCCATCACCCGTTTACTTGAATGGGTCGCCGATTCAGGTTTATATTTTTTCGATAACTGTTCAAACGAGTAAAATAAATAAAAACAGCTAAAAAGAAAACGGGTCAAACGTCACATAAAATGTATTTTTAATGAATAAAATCTCTTGTATTTCAATTAAAAAGTTAGACAATCATTGAAATAATACAATTTGGTTTGTTATCCTGGTATATACCTAAATCAAGAAACAATCCATTACAAGTGAAGACAAAACATAAACAAAAAGAATTTTAATTTTTTTTACATGTTGCATACTATATTAAAAAAAAATCCATCACCCATTTACTTGAATGGGTCAATTCAGGTTTATATTTGATCTCTAATGGTTCAAACAGGTAATATAAATTAAAAAAAAACAGCCAAAAAGAAAACGGGTCGAACGTCACACAGTGTGTATTTTTAATCCATAAATCTCCTATATTTTGTTCTAAAATTAGACACCAAAAGGATCAACCCAATGCAACTAGACCCGACCCGTAAGTACCCATTTTGGACAAAAATATTTTTGGATCAACCCAACCGACCCATTTTGGACTGCACCAAAAAGGGCCCGTTTTGACGAGAACCCATTTAGATCCATTAAAAACATGCCTACTCACCGCCTTTTCAGACTCGGTTAATTTGTTCCATTCTTCACCAACCATCCTGCTGATGGCTTTATCTTTACCCGTCTGAAGTAACTTGAGTCTAGCATGATGTTCAGAAAAAAAGAAATTATAACCACTTCGGTTAGGTTTCGGTTGAGCTGGATCCCTCTTTCTAATTTCAGATTTCTTCCTACGTCTACGCCTACACCTAACCATGGTTAAACCTTGAGTTGCATCCGTGGTTACTTGACCCTCAAGTTTTGATATTTCATACAACGGGGTTTGCACGGTTTGATAAAGCACCCCTTGTAACAGCTCTCCACCTATTCTCACAGTACAAAGATAACCACTTTCAAATTTTCCATCAAGTACACCTGTCACCGGTAAACCTATTGATGATTCTGGAGAGCCTGCATTGTTACATTTAACAGTTTTATAAATATAAATATTCAAACTAAGAAGAAAATGTTATAAATAAACAAAAAGAAGGTGATTTAGGGATGTTTGGATTTGTGCTAACTTCACAAATAAACAAAATTTGTCAAACACTGGAAGGGCTGATTATCTCATTATTACAACTTCAAACAGAAAAAGTATATCCAAACACCTATCTCCTACATCCTATTTTATTATCATTCAAAATCACATAATAACTAAAATGCAATTCTAAAAACCAACATAAATGTTAACATTTTACAATAAAAATTAGAAAAAAAAAGAATGTATTAAAGATGATAGTGAGTGACCTTTAGGCAATGACTGTTCTTCTGTATTCATCCCCTGCCTCTTCACTGATGTGTCTTGAATTTCAGGTAACGAAAGCATGGGTTTATTCATTCCATATGTTGAAGTGAGTACGGTTTTTGTACTCTGCCAAGTATCTAAAGAAATAAATTATTAAAAACGGCATTTTAGACATACAAGTTATAACAGTAAATGAGTGTTGAAATTATGAGGTGTGCGCACACCAGTGGGAACAGGAGTCCATGCTTTAGCCTTGAAATAATAAACTTGTTCAAAGTGATGAACAAGTGACATGTAATACTTTCGCAAGACAAACGAAGCATTTGTAGCAGAGGGTGGAAAGTTGAAACAATTGGTCACCTCCCTCCATTTCTTCTCTTCAAGAACCTGAATTTTGATTTTTGAAAAAGATAGTGAAACATGTAACCAAAATGGAAGAAAGTAACTAGACGTGAAAATAACGGGGTGTTTGCGTGTGTTATGAAAATGATTAATTGATAACTAAATAATCAAAATAATATAATGAGTTGTAGCCAAATAGAAGATAGTGTTTGGATGTGCTTCTTTGGTTAAAGTTGTAACAATCATATAATAAATATTTGGTAAATTTAGAGTTGGTTAACAAATCAGCTAATTTGTTCCAAAACACACATCCAAACATCCCCTAAGAAGTATAAGATCAACGGTACCTTTTTAATGCCTCCACGAGACGTAACTTCCATAAACAGGCGATGCAAATCAAGATCTCTGCCGCCAACAATGGGAATCCTATAAATAAAAAACTGTTTAGAATAATATCAAGAACCTCACGAAACTCATAATCCTTTATTCCTTTTTTTGGTAATCATGGGACCCTGCCAATACCCTGCTAACCAACGGGATCAGGTAAAACGCAGCTTGTGCTGGACAGGTGGGCTTCAAGAGGGTTAAAGGCAAGAAACCAGTGTAAGTTGGATTCGAATTTGAGACCTCTGCTAGAGGGACTCAAGCGCTTACCACTGTACCACCCTAAACATATATGCTAATAATTGGAATATAAACATAAACATAGGCATGCTATAATATATTGTATGGCAAGTATAGTTTCAAACAACAAATTGACATAATCATGAAATTTGATGGTAAAAGATTACTTGAATTTGGTCCCCATAGCAGCATGAAATTTCCCAAGAATATCCATGAACAAATTGGGACTAGCAATAACATCTTCATATTGAGCAATGGGAGGTGGATATAAGTAACACTGCATGGATTTCTCATTAACTGGAACTGCATTTTTGTTTTCTGTTGAACATGATGCTGCCATTGCCACACTACCACCACCACCCCCAACCGCTGAGCCACCACGCTGTTCCTCCACCTTCCCCTAAATTCAACACCTGTTTCCTTACTGAACACACATAAAGACAAGATAGAACTCCAATCAAACAAGAATTTGAAATAATAAAATCGCTTAAACGTGTAACATGGTAACTTTTATTGTAAATCAAAAGAAGAAACAAGACCAAGAACATACATGTGCAGAAAATAATATAAAATGGAAACTAAGATCAAATTACATCCAAAACTGCCCTAAATTAATGCCAGATTTCACCATACTATAGTCATTAATTTCTTTGAAGTTTCAAGGATGTATCACAAAAAAATCCCTTTCAATTCAGAACTACAAATTAAGAACCATTTTAAACACCTTTTAAAATATAAATTGTTATGAATCAGAATAAGCATTATATTCAGAAAAATTGAAAACAAAATTCTTAAAATCTCCAAAAAGATTGTATGTTTCTATAAATCAAAACTAAATACAATGGAGTTAACCAATACTCATAATGTCAAAAATTTATTGAAAATGTTGATTTAGGATTGGATTTTTTTAAAGAAAAAGAACACATTGAAATGCAAATAATAATTGTAAAATTAAATAACAATAAAAAATAAAAAAACCCAAAAAGCAAAAAGACAATCTAAGACGAAGAGAGATCTGTCTTGTGGGGATAACCAGAGTGAAGATTTAATCATTAATTGAAACAAAAAGCAAAAAGAACCCTACTTTTATTATAAAGATTACACATTTGCTAAAGAACAGTGATGGGGTTTAAAAATTTTCTTGTGGGTCATTGAAAAACATAATATTGATTAAATTAATGACAAATAGAGGCATAAATTAAAAATCCCAGATGAAAAAAATGGGGATAAAAACTTACCAAAGACTGTGACATGGCAGAATTTGCAGAAATTGGATATGAAATAAGCTTTTTAATGGAAGGAGGGTTTGGTGAAATATGTATCATGCAAACTATATTAACCTTTTGTTTCGATTTTAACATTGATGATGATGATGCTTGTTGAAATGGGATATGAAATAAGCTTTTTAATAGGAGGAGAATTTTATTGATATTGAAATTACCATTTTGCCCTTTAAATCACTGGTTTCAAATTCTCATATTTCAGATTGTGAAGAGAAGGTTTGGGCATTTTGGTAATTTTCATGACTGAATTTTCTCATTTTATTTGTGGGTTATTTTTCTTTGTTTCTATCACCATTAAATGATCAAATATAATGCAAAAATAAGTGCTTATGTTGTGGCCTATAATTTACCATGTATTGATTTGTATGCAAATCATGCATATTTCAATAATTTAATCATTGGACAAGTCGAAAATCCTTAAAAATAAAAATTTAGGCATTTTCCACAATTTATTTATTTTTTCTTAAGAGTTAATTACATGGATAGTCCCTGTGGTTTGTCAAAAGTAACAAGTTCAGGTACTAATAGTTTGAAGTTGCAAGTTTGGGTACTAACTTTTATTTTTGTAACACTATTAGGTACTAAGACTAACGTTCGTTAACTTTTTTGTTAAGTTGGAGTTAAATAACTTTTTTACCCTTTGACTATTTTTAATAGGGACTACCTATGTAACTGTTACTATTAACTGGGACCATTTATGTAAAAGTCACCATTTCCTTGTTCTCCTATCTTCCTCATTTGACCTAAAAACACCTCCTCCACCACTGCAACAGTAGCCTCTCCCTATCCCATTTATTTCCGGTCGCCGCCCCTGAAAGAACTCCAGCGATTGAGACCTGTCTCCTGTGTCGGATTCCTTTCACCATCTTATATTCGACTTCCTCTTTGGGTTATCAAACGATGATGGTTCTCATTATTCTCTCAAATTTGCAGAGTTGTGTCCAAATTGTTGACTACACCATTGCATATATGAAGCCACCGATTGCAAGATTTCAAGGTATGTGAAGCTAATTTGTTCTCTGTTTGAACTGAATGCCAAATCATGAGAGATTTTGAAATGGTGAGTTATAGTGGCAAAGGGGTAAGGTTAAAGGTGCAGTAGCAATTAACGTCTTATGTTTGATCACAGAACCCAGAAATTCAAAATTGAGGGCTTACACAATGACGATGGTGGAGAAAGAGATGAGGGGGCGTGGATTTGAACTGGACATTGTTGTGATTATGTGTGAAGAATATGATTTAGATTTAAGTTTATTTATTTAATATTTTATAGAAATTACACAAATGATCCCTATCATAAAATAGAGTTAGTTATATAAATGGTCCCTTAAGTAATTAAAGGATAATTTGGTCATTTTATCTAAACTTAACAAAAAAGTTAACGAACGTTAGTCTTAGTACCTAATAGTGTTACAAAAATGAAAGTTAGTACCCAAACTTGCAACTTCAAACTATTAGTACCTGAACTTGTTACTTTTGACAAACCACAGGGACTATCCATGTAATTAACTCTTTTCTTAATTTTGTCATGTGTTAAACATTTTCTTAGAATGTGTTTTAGATATATAAATCAAAGATGTTCATAAATGATGGTAGTGTAGTACACCTTAAACAAATAAATTTCATATAAATAAAAGATACATATAGAAAAATGTGATAGTTAAGGTAAATTTATGGCAAATTTGAAGGGATTGATCATATAGGGTTGATTATGGTTATATTTTATCTCAAACACAATACCAAACCAAACCAAACCAAATCAAACCAAACCAAACGTACCCAGTATAATCCCACACATAGCTAACGCTATTAGTAGGGTCTGGGGAGGGTGTGATGAGGGCAAACCTTACCCCTATCCCAAGGGATAGAGAGGCTGCTCCCGTTTAGACCCCCGGCTCCATGGGAAAGAAAAAGATAAAAATATAAATAAAATTAATGAGTAATAAAGTAAAATAAATCTAACAGTAATCTAACAATTAGCAGTGTATGACTAGAGTATATTAGTCACAAGAAACACAACACTATCTCAAACACAATGAATTCATCAATTAGTTAACTTGGCCAAAATTCAAATATGTGGTAATTCAAAGTTTCCTTACAATCTTTTAAATCATCAAACAAATAAAAAAATGTGTGTTCTTTTAGTTTCAATATTCACTAGAGTTTGAGAAAATGGGTTATTGTGATTACTAAATATGATACTTGCATTTTTGTTTTGACACCGTCATTAGTTATCAAAACATGGTAACTATAGATCCTACCAACATGTGATTTCCCGCTGCAGCACTAGAGACGGTGGGCGGTGTTCCCCGCTCGTCCTACACGGCCACATCCCCCTCCCTCTCTCTCGAGCCTCCCTCCTGTAGCCTCCTTTTTCCTTCTTTGTTTATTTCACCTTCCACCTCATAGCATCCTGCCTGTAACTCTCCCCTTCCACTCCCTTCAACTTAAGGGGGAGGGTATGGACGAGTGGCGGGTGCGGCGCCACCTAAGGCCCCGCGGGAACACCCCCTGTTGGCCCCCTGATTTTTGAAGCTTTCTCGGTGTGTTCTCCCCGGCCTCCTCACAACCAACGATTATAAAGTTGTTACATTTAATAATTCTTTCTTTAAAACAAACCATTATATAAACAAATAAATTTCTTTTATTCTTCACCACTTTCGACGCTTATTTCAAAATACTATAAATACAAGCCTTTGTTTCTAGTGGCGGATCTATAACAAAAGTTCATGGGTAACGAATTTTTCTATCGTTCATTCATGTAAATGAAATAATTTTTTTTTACCATACTTTGATGTAAACAAATTTTTTTTACGGTAACATGCAACTGGCGAGGCGGACTGCAGAGGCGGAGGACTGGGGTTTGGCGGAGGCGGCGTCGGGCGGTGGTTTCAACTCAGGTCGAGGGCCTGGTCGAGTGGTCAGTCTCTAACTCTCATAGTCTCACAGTACCCGCTCTATGTCTTTCTTCTTGCCGACTGCTTGGGTAAGTTGGGCTTAAGAATTAGCCCAAATGTTTTATTAAAACTCAATACCTCAAAACCATTAATAAAATGTGGGGACTTTTTATAAAGTATTAGGTTTTTTTATAAAATTTTATACTTTTTATGAAGTGTTGAGCTTTTAAAAAAATTTGAGGGGTAACATAATTTTTGCTTAGGGGTAACCGGATACATAAAACCGTAAAAAAAAATTTACACTACGCGTAAAAGTTCCCCTACACCAAGGGTAGGTCCGCCCCTGTTTGTTTCACTTCTAGTCATTCAGTTTTCTCTACTCTCATATACTCTCCAAGAAAATGGCGATACCGTGGACCATGATCGAAGAAGAGGCTCTAGCACGTGTGTGAATCGATGTTGATACCGGTAACTCACGAATTTCCCATAGTTTTGGAGGTGCGTTTCGAATCATTATCACTTGACAATGAAAGTGGATGAATTTAAGATGAAAGTTGAGGAGGTTTAATATCATTTACAACCACCTCTACAATGAAAGAAGAATTGTTACGAGTGAAACCGATCTTTTGACACATCTAATGATCAATATGGTTTCACAAACAGCATGGCCTTTGCCCATACGGCGACATGGAAAATAGTTAAAGATCATCCCATTTTTTTTGTAATGAAACTTAATTTTTATTTATGAAATGTAATTTTTGTTAGTCTTGCATCGTTTTATAGTAATTTATTTTATTAATGAAGTCTAGTTTTATATTTTAAAATTTAATTTTATATTTACTTATTGTAAATAGATTATATTTAATTAATTAATTTGAAAATGTTTAGGGATAACTGGAAAGTATTCCCCTCCTTTAAAGAAGGGCCAAAAAAAGATTGGGAAGTGATGGAAAATCTGATATGACACTGACGTGACATCAAGAGTGGGAGGGGTGGATAGCCTCCACCCTGAGACTATCAGGCATGCCCCAAGGGCGTCCAATGCCCTTCAGCACCACATCATTCTTCACTCTCCACACACCACTATCAGGCGCACCCAAGGACGTCCATTGCACATTATCACCATTTTTTTTAAATAAGAAGACTATTTTACCAAATAATAAAAAATAGATAAAAATACTTAAATAAAAACAATAATATTGATTGGTTTAAAAAAATAATAATTATTTTTTATTAAAATAAAGGGGGAAGAGCTCGTTGCTATGGTGACGGCGTGAATGCCCAGATGTGGACTGGAAGAGGGGGGCACAGTGTTCACCGTGTGGTCCACGAGCTACATAGGCAATGGCATAGTCCATGGTTAGGCAGGCCGGAATGCCGGATAGTCTAATAGAACATTGTTTGAAACTTTATTGATGGTATTAGTAACTAAACAAAGACCAACCTGATTGATGGTATTGGTAACTAAACAAAGACCAACCTGTGAACACTAAGTTACCTTCTTCTATGCGATTGGTACAACAACAGTTGGGTTATGCGATGGGTACAATAACTAACAAATAGGGTTCCATCACCACCGGATGGGTACAACAGCTAACAAATAGGGTTAAAATAAGATAATTTTATTGCATCTAAACATAAGATGGAAGTATCCTAAATCATTTTATTTATTCATTGTAGTGACTAACGACTACTAGGCAATCTTTTTACCTAATTGATGCATATTAAAGTTCATGTACTTGCTAAAATACTAAAACTGTGAAACTTTTGAAACATTTATATGTTACTTGTCAAACCTATAGTCTGAGTTTGACTTTTTAGAAGTCAAAACAGATACTAACTGAAAACTGACACCAAACAAAGATATGAAATACAAAAAACACTTGCTATTGTAATTGCCAAAGTTGTCTTTCCAAAGGCTTATTTAACACATGCTAACTGAATCTAATATTCACAACATACATATGATATCAAAAACAAACACTAAATCAAGAATACAAATTTGTTGATCCTTTCTGTTCACTTGGTGTTTGAGGCTCAAAGTTGAAAGCTTGAAAATCTTGATGGGCATTTCAAGAGCTTTTTGTATGTCCTGAAGATGATACACTTCTACATCGTTTTTTCTTCGTCAAACCCTGCAAAATTATTTATGATTTTTCTTCATCAGATCCTCATAACGAACACGCGGTGGTGGGTCCAAATGAGAAATCATTTTATTCAGTATTGCATACACTATAGATCATCCTAATGATTTCATAAATAGCGTGTTCATAGGTTATAGCAGGAGGTTCAAATGACACCCATTAAAAATTAGGAACCAAATAACTCACTTTAATGGATGTATGAGAACACCCATACACACACACACATATGTATGTATACATATGTATACACACACACATATGTATGTATACATATGTATGTAGTATGTACGTGTAAGTCATACCTATAAAGAAGGAAGTTAACTAAAAACTTGTGCATTAAGCCAAATTAATAGCAACAAATCTAATAGTGTCAACAAAGGTAAGTTAGGTGATCCTAATTACATCTATTTATCACTTTCTAAATCTGCTATGATGACAAGTGATGATTTTCAAGATTGTCAAAATCTAATTCAACCATGGAGAGACCGATATTAGTCTAATACCATAGTAGCAAAGGCACCCAGGCGAGGCGAGACGAGGCGAGGCCATACCGCCTTGCGTCCATCAAGGCGCTCAGGTGAGGATTTCGGCCAAATTTCTGAAACATCTAAAAATGGCCTGGAACACGTCTAAACCAGCCTAAAGCAAGCTTAAAACATGTCTAAAACCCCTACAAATGGCATAGTTATACTGTGCACCTTGCTTAAAAAAGCCCTCGCTTTTTAAGCGCCTTGCGCCTGAGCGACATGCTCATCCTTTGCACCTTGAGTGTCCCTTGAGCCTTTGACTACTATGTCTAATACTACATAAATAGGCATTTAATTTCTTCTTTTTCCAATGTGGGATTGGGTTTGCACCCATCATTAATCATCAAATCCACAAAACTGTCAATTATGGATAAATTTCCTGAATTACTACACAAGGGGACTAATAAGTTGATTTTCAAGATAATAATGATGCAGTGTCAAGATAAGGAATATCTAAAAGAAGTTATTGTATGAAAGCCATGAACTTTTCACATGATGTATATGCCAAAAAAGTGGTCAAAATAGCAAAAAAAAGAGAGTCAAACAACCAACCTTATGGGAAGGAAGGGGTAGAGAAGCTTGCCGGGAGGTCCGGGGTTCAGTCATCCGAATCTCCTGAAGCTGGCGGGCTATATCCTCCAAAAGCTGCAACTGCAAACTTTCTTTTTCCCGACCATCAACAGAAACATTAAGTTTTTCTCTTCCTTCTTGCACAACCCTCAACCTTTCTCTGAGCCATTCAACTTCAGTATCGAGTTTGGTGCGTTCATGATCCAATGCTGATGTGGAATTCCGTCTTAAACTACCCTTTGAGCCACTGATAGGTGGCAGCCCGATACTCGTCTCGGGCCCACTCTGTTTCCGGTCAGTTTGTTTCTTATTTCCAGTTGACTTTGTGTCATTGTCAATTACATGGACATCATAAACAGGTGAACCGGTCTCACCACCACGATCTTTTTCTTCCCCTACAATGGCTATAGTTTTCTCGGGTTCCTGTTGTTTCGGAAAGTCAACATCTTCAAACAATCTTGAATTTTTCTTTCCGGTTATGTTCATGCTAAGATGATGTAACATCAAATCAGGATCTTGAGCAAAATCTTCATTATTTCCGCCATTAAATTGATCATTTTCAGCACGAATCATTTGTCTGTATGCATCAACTTCTTTCTCCAAGAAATGTTTTTCCCTTTCTCTCCTCAAAACAATTTCTTTCAAAATATTCATTTCTTCTTCATCATAAGCCGATTTTTCTTCTATCATTCTTTGATATTGGTGTGCCTCCATCTCTATCGATGCTTTCTCTTCTTGTAAACGAAGAATCATCGACATTGCTTCATCTGCAGCAGTTGCAGCAGCGTTTCTTTCTTTCTCCAGTTCAACATAAAGTGCTGATCGCGCCGCCTGTGATTCTTCTAATTCGTGTGTTAAAAACACAATCATCTTGTCTTTGTCAGCTTCATTATCAGGAATCATCTGCTTGGGGTCACCGAATACAATACCTTCATCATATCTGCTATCCGACTTAACCACCATGGAAGTCTCCGCTTCATCTAAAACCAACCAAACAACCATACTTATAATATGATGACAGATGATTAGATCATGTAAAAAATGAACGGAATGAGAGCTTGGTTTTAAAAGAGCGTGGCGCTCCGATACGTTTTGATCCCGAAAGCTGATGCATGATGCATAATGCGCAATGCACGTGCATCCAGGGGTGAAGCTTGAAGAAAAGCGTGGGGGGGGATTTTTTTCTCCCTGTCAGGGGGGCCGGAACTATAAAATTTTCGGCCGGATACGTATAAATTAACACTATTGAGCGAAAAATCGGCTGAATACATATAAATTTACACTACTGGGCGAAAAGTCGGGGGGGGGGGGCCCTAAGAAAGCTGCGCCCCTGCGTGCATCACGTATGTGAGGCATTCGTTACTAAAAAAACTATTCATAGATAATAGTTTAAATTGTTAACTTTAAACACTAAAATGTAATCTATTTTCATCATCTGGTCAGATTTGTTCAATAAGATTTGAAAAACTCACTCATTGCAATGGATGGTCTAATTTCTTCAAATACCGGTCAACTACATAATGCGCCACATCAGTCACATCACATGCACATCATGGAATCGCATCGCATCAACTGCAACGATGCGATCTCATCATCACATTACGCGCTCCCAATGCGTGCATTTTAAATACAAGAATGAGAGTACTCACACTTACAGTTATTAGCACCGGTTGAAACAACCGACCCGCCATCATGCCCAACGCTCTCTTCATCACCACCATTACTTTGCTGATCAACACACGTAATCCAATTTGGCGAAGACGACACCGAAGACTGTTTTCCACCATCAAAAACCGCCTTCCTTCTCCGTCTAAAACCGCCTCTCAACCTATAATTCAAAGCCCCTTTTCCCTTCAAATCAAACCCCCTTTCCTTTTCAACCCTAATTCCAGAACCACCACTCCCATTCCTAGGGTTTCTAGCATCAGACTTTGACCCACAAGATCCCTCACCCTCCCCCTCACCCTCACCCTCACCCTCACCTTCCATTCCCAGATCCAAATCTTTATTCAAATTACCATTTTGACCCCTAAAGAAAACAGAATCAAAAGGGAACTTTCTAGTAGCAGAAAACTGAACACCAGACACCTTATCAGTTGGGCAATCAACCAGTAAACTTCTAAATGATCCATTTTCAGGTGTTGGCAAGCTCAAACCAAACAAACCCAGAAATTTAACAGCAAATAAAGCAATTGTTGACCCACAAAGTAAGAAATATGCTATAAAAAGATCAAGAAAAGCACCCACCAGAGTATCCAAGGTCCAGAATCTCCTATTCATCTTCTAGGGTTTTTGTTACAGGATCAAGAAAAGTTTGTTGATTGCCGCAAGATAGTTGATTGATTGAAGATGCGAAATACCCAGTTGGATTTTGAGATAAGAAATCAAGAAATTGGAAACCCCAGATGCGAAATACCCAAAACAATTGAATGTGAATTCGATTATTAGCGATTTGAAAGAGATGAAGAAAAATAAAAAAAAGGTATTAAAATCGGTCTGATTATCATTTTTGTTTGCGAATGAAACACGCAGTATTGTTATGGATTAGACACGTGTGATTCGTTTTCTGCTTCCCATTTGAATTTCTTTTTTATTTTGACAGTAAACGTTTATCATCACGCCAAAGAGATCACCCTTTCGTCCGAATAACAGAAGTGTGATAACTCGGTCCACACCATCTAGAAGGACGCTCGCAACTGAAAAAAAAACCCTTTGTTTCAACATGAAATATTTGGTTTCAAACGAGACTCGTACCCATAACCTCTCTTTTAAATTTCTTGTTATTTTTTGTAATATAGTTTAATTATTATAATATTTTTTTATAAATACAGTTTAATTTATTATAATAACTAGTTTAGATCCCGTGTTTACACACGGAGTAAAAAATATTAATATGTAAAATTTTTAAATCTCTATTTATATATTTTACAGGTGTAAAAATATATTACATACACTAAGGATAAAACAAACTCAAAATATGTAAAAATTAATATATAATTGGGTTTCAAAAATAAGTTAGTTAGTATTTAATTTAATTTGACTTTCATTTATTATTTGAATGAAATAAAAGTTACATAATCAAATTTCAAAGTTTTCTATAATAATAAGTGATAATTTAAAATAAATATGTTTTATTAATATAATTAATATTTTCTTTAAGTATATATTATTATTAAATTAAAAGATAGAAGTGCATTAAATAAGAGAGAGAGGCGGAAAAAAAATGATAAGAATGAATATGGAAGCGACACGTGACGCTATAAAACCTTTATTTATTATATAGTATAGATTAAGATAGCTTAATTGCATTGCTATCGAAAAAAAAAGGTAATCTTTAATGTAATTCGTATTATTATATTAAATAATCAAGAATCGTGACTTCAATCAAGATAACACAAATTTATGGGATGGAATGTATAAGGTACAAAGTGTGATGGAAAAAATAATTGAGTACATTACATCATAAATATGAATATAATAAATAAATGAAAACTGGAGCCGACAGTATATCATGATAGGGCATTTCTTAGAAAGCAATCGCATATGAAGCGACTAGTAAAGAAAACAAAAGTGGAACGAGTGTGAGGCGTGTAGAACTCGCATCTGATGAACCATTATCTGTTGGTGTGGTATTTGATCCACGGCCTGAACCAGAAGGGTTGTTTGGAGAAGAAGATGTTGGAGAACCTCCGGGTGATGCAGCTGTTTAAATTAAAACATTGTGTAAGAATTAGACTAAGATGAAGAAGAAGGCAACTTTGGACCCATAACTTACAAAATATTGCAATATAAAAGATGAAATCTTATACCACCTAACAAACATTTGATCACATATGAGTGTAAATTACAAAAGAGGAATTACCATTGCATTGGCTAGTTGGAGGTGTTTGAACATTACATTCCCCGGGCAACTCAAGAGCTTGAGTTTGGTTGATGTTAAGGCCTAAGGACGAACCACCACCGTTTAGAACCTCACATAGACATTGTGGTTCCGACTTGACCACACTAGCGAGTTGGGTGCAACACCCTGAAGACGGGGTTGAAGAGTTGCCAGTAATGTAGTTAAGGCATGGAGACATGCTAATGATCACGTTCGTGCACCCTGAAGACGATTGTGCCATTCCATAACCACATAACACGGTTATTGTGACTACTATGATCATCGACTTTAAAACGGGAGTGTTGTGTGCTTGATTGGGTGCCATTGGAGAGAGTGTTTGGTTAGAAAGAGTGCTTGAAATTGTTGGTAGTTTGATTTGAGAGGCTGTGTTTTTGGTTTCATTTATAGAAGGAAATTGAGAAGAAAAGTCAAATTCAACCGTTGAGGTAAGAGAGTTTGCATTTAGGTTACCAACTATGCTCCTAACCCACGGAACAACCCACCTTTGTATCAATCTTTTATATTTTCGTCAAAATTTAATTAATATATATTATTATTCTTTTTTCTTATTGGTTTTCTATTGTTCCCTATATCTATTCGTCTTTTATTCAGTAATGTGTGTGTGATATTTTTGTGAATTCAAGAGGCACATGCTAAATGTGTGTGTGTTTTTTTTTCTAAAGAACTTAGTTTATAAATTAACCAGGTTAGAGTCTTATGTATTATACGGGTTAAATAAATGTAATTTTATATATATTTAACAATAAAAATTTTATATCTTTAAAAACTCATGTATTATACACAAGTTGAATAAATCCGTATCTTACAAAGGTTGATAAACTCGTGTTTTACACGGGTTGAATAAAATATAATATAATATGTTAACACATAAATCGTCAAAATATGTACGTTGAAGTGACAATTATAAATTCTGTTAAGTTAATTTTTAAAACATATTTTTCTCAACTTGGTATACATTTTTTTATGTAAGTAATAAATGTTAATTCATATTAAATTCATTTGGTTAATGATATAATAAGTATTTATAATTAAAAAATAAGTATCATAATTAGATTTATATTAAATATTTAAAAATATTTATTTTAATATTATTATTTAATAGGAGAGACAAGAAAAATATGTGATGAAGTAACTCGTAGTAATGGTTACAAAGCGGGAGCGTTAAGGTTTGCAACGTAAAAGTAAAATTATGTAAAACTAAAAAAAAAATAAGTTTAATACAAACTTGGGTAATTAAAAAAAACATTTAAAAACACAAAAAAAAAACTAAGAAATAGAAAAAACCCCACCCCCGAGGTTCGAACCAGGGTGGGTGGGTGGACATTCGTAGTGGTTTCCCTGAAAAGTGATTCACTCCCGCCACGTCACTGTCACATCATCACATGTGCAATCACTAAACCAAATCACTAAAACGCGTAGGGGTTTCACTATCGACACACAAATATATACACACATATATATACATAACACAGACACACATGAATTGTACCCCTTTCCCCGTGAAAGCCCTTACGCTAGAGCCCCACGTCTTGGATCACGTCGCAGGGAGCGGTGTTTTACGCCGGTTGTTGAGCCAGGTGGCTCACGCCATCCATTTCACGCCTCCACTACGGAGGCCCTAATAAGGAAGTGGCTGCTACCATCAGGCCAACTAAGACTTTTTTTTAAGTCTGCTTAAAAAAAGTTATTAATAAAAAAAATGAGTGAACCTAAAAAAATAATAATAATATCAACCAACAAAGTTACGCCAAGTGTTTTAGCCGTTCATTTGAATCAATTGGCTTGTGTTAGTGTTAACGTCTTATTGTTTTGTATAATGTTTTGTATAGAGTTATAGAATTGACAAAATGCAAGAAGCTTGAACTTGGTGGAAATAATAAAGTAAAGATTGATAGAAAGCGGACTCATTTTTTCATTGTTCGTCTTAACAATTTAACCCCTTGCATATCTTATTTATACAAGTTTTGGATATTCTAAAGAAGACTAAATCCTATTAAATTGAATTTCGTGTGATTTTTATTATTGGATTGTCTTGATTACATATGTGATTAAAGTTGTGTTATAGTTGTGATTAGGGATGGAAGCGAACCCGTGGCATAAGTAAAAACCTGAAATATTCGGTACGAGTATTTTAGTATGAGGTTAGTCTAAAAAATTTCACGGGTTTGAGACATGTATGGTATGAGTTGATACTCGTCCAAGTATCCAAACCCATTTACCTGCATTGAAACCAAATATATTAATGAGTTAAAAAAATGCACCATTGGTTTGATCAAATTGCATGTTTGGCATCAGAATTGAAAAATTACAAACTTAGCTCAAATGTTTGCGAGCTGGTTGCACTTTTAGCCCATGACGTTAATACCAATTAATTTTTAACGAAAAATTATCTCATGTGCCATCCATGTGAGAGTAATTTAGACTTTTCAAATATTAAACCTTAATAAACAAAAATGCATAAAAATATATAATACATGTATTTTTTTTGGAATTTGAATTCCTTTTAGGGTGCGTTTCTCGATTTCTTCTCCCTAAAGGAATTATTCTCGATTGTATTTTTCTTTCTCAAAATATCAAGAGAAAGTGTTTTACAAGTACATAACTGGAATATAACTTTGGTGTAATTGGTGTTTTGTGTTTTGTATATTGAGGTCTTTTTTTGCTAGTTCTCCGCTAGCAGTTATATGAGTAATTCTCATTGTTGTGTTGTTGTCAAAAAAAATAAAAAATTAAATCGCATGTTAATACCCGCTACATGATAAATTACCCAAAATAAGTAGCATAATACTCTTAGGACTTGGATGGTACATTTAGAGAGTGAATGAGTATAAAAATGTTGTCACGTCTAGACCGGACAAGAGACGGGTACATAACCAATCTAGTTAATTAAGCCTCCTAGAATCATCTTCAATTGAACCGGTGAATCGGACCGGTGGTCGAACCGAATTTCATTTTTTTTCTTCAATATCTCATTTACTGATTTATTTATTATTACAGACTTCATATTTTATTTATATAAGTCTCCGTATTTTACTAAAATTATAAATCAAAAACAAAACATAAAATAATTTCATATTTTATTTTAATTATATATGTATAAGTTCTTAAATTATTTACAACGTTATAATTATTAGGTTTTTTTTAACTAATACGATTGATTCAATTAGTGAACCGATAAAAGAAACGGTTCAATTACTACTCCGGTTATGAATACATCTGTGTAAGTGTAAAGAGAGCAAAGTGAAGATTGAAGTTTTTAACTATTAGGCCGGTTGGACAAGTTTTTAGCTATTAGGTTTTTGGGCTTATTCATTAATTATGAACTAGGTTCATCAATTATGAATTGTGTTTTTGGGTTTATTCACTATTATGCCGGTTTGCAGACCTTAGGGGATTGGGAATGGACAATGGGTATGGAGGTGGGTAGGGAGGGTTCAGCGGGTAGAAGTAGGAGAGTACTTTGGACGGGTTTCTATACCCACTGGCTTTCTGATGGGTTTAAGAATTAAGGACCTTTCATTTATTAAATTATTTAGTCAAAATAAAATACACATATATGAATTGATACATTTAATAAAGATAACTAGATGGCTTAACCGCGCGTTGCGGCGTATTGCGATAGATTGTCAAAATATTCGTGCTCTAACGAAGTGATGGTGATATTGTTAATGTCAGGTGTAACTTTGATTATCGGTGATTGTTGTTTTGAAATGAAGTGTTAAACTTTTAGTATTGTAATTATTTATACATAATGCACGAAGTTGTAAGGTTATGTTATATTTTATTTTTTGTAATTTCTTTAATTTTAAAAAGAGTATTCAAAAAGGTAAAAAAAGAATGTTAAGGAATTAAAACTATTATCCATTAAACAACTTGAAGATATATGTAATTGATTGTATTAGAAATGAGAAATATGTAAAAAAAACTCTTAGTAAAAATAAGGGTAAAAGATTCATTCAATAAATTAATTTTAATAAAATGGATAAATATGTAACTGATGTTATAAAGAGGAAATATCAGTTTTCTATTTAGAAAGATATTTGATTATAAGTTGGGACATTACAAAATTTTAAATTCTAATATATTAAATAAATTATAAACTTTATTAGTCAGAAAATATTAAAAAAAAGTGCAATACAATACAAAATGGGTGTATGGGCTAAAAAGAAAAATGAAACATGAGAGAAAGCTTTGAACTTACGTAAGATGATAAAGAGCTACTATCACACCAAAATTAGCTTTTTATGTGTAAGTATGAAAGCTTGTAAATAATAAGTAAAGAAAAGTTGATTTTTACTGTTCCCAATCATTTGTGTTTTTTACTGTTCCCAAGCCTTTGTGTTTTAAAACCTTTTGTTAATTGTTAATTATGTTATGTTTTTTTTATTTAAATGTAATGTTTTCTTAGTTTTTATGGCTTCTTTTTTATTTTATTTAAGTTGTTATATATAATTAACTAAATTAATAATAATAATAATAATAACAGTAATGTGACGGTGTGAAGATGTGGAACCATTTAGTTATTAATTTGTTTTAATTTAAAAAAAATAAAAACAAGAGGGTTGGAGGGTATTTGGAGGGTACCACACCCACCATAGATGATACTTTGGCTAATTGAGGTGTCATCTTCTAATTTGTGTAATTTGGGAGGATAGTTTGGTTGAGAGGGTACCACTCCCACCTCCCTTAGAGAAGCACAAAAAAACCGGTTCCATACCCGAACCCGAGGACTCAAACCGGAACCGTTTCAGTTCCTACCCGGCTTATGATGGATCCGATTTGGACCCAAAAAAATCTGGCGGTTCCTTCCCGATTTGGATTCATTTCCGCTAGACCAGTTCCTATTCGGAACCGATTAAAACCGTTTCCTACCCGGTTCCGGCCGTTTTTTTTGGAAAAAATAGCCGTTTTAACGGCTATATAGCCATTGAGACTGTTTTTAACGTTTTTAGCCCCCCTAAGTTAGTGTAAATAGATGTTGAATGAAATGGTTGAATACCCAACTTGAAAACGCAAAACACACATCATTGTTACTGGCATTTTCTATAACTTTTATTTATTTTCCACTAACTTGGTATTTGGAAGTCTAGTCCCCCATAATTATAAACATTCAAATGTTATATGTAAGTCTTTCATAGATGTTTCCCTTATAACAGTTTTAGTCTCCCTAACTTTAATTCTTCATAACAACACTTAGTTGTTAAAGTTAGGTTAAAACCTCGATAATTAAGTTATCAAATATCATTCCCCGACCTTTAACATCTTTATAAATGTCATTTCATAATATTTACTTAATACTATTTTTATCAAAATAATTTCATCTTGATGCTAGATATTTATTAAAAATATCTCTTAATTCATATAAAAACCGGGATGTTACATTACGAATCAATTTGTTTAGAGAAACACGAGATAGGCGTGAGATTCATTTCCTGCTTCCATTTGGATTTCTTATTTTTTATTTCAAAATATACTTTAATTATTCAAATAATAACAGTTACAAGATTTAATAGACAGATGATCTGTAGGGTCATTGACTTATAGGACAAATTAGACCGGTAAATAGGTGGGTGTTATTTATTTGCGTTGACATTGAAAAAAAATGTAAACTTTAATGTAATTCATATTATATTTATTAAATAATCAAGAATCGTCATCCCAACCAAAATAACACAAATTTATTTGATGAATGTATAAGATAGATGACAAAAAGAATCGAGTTCATCACATTATATTTATGATAAATAAATGAAAACCGAAGCCCATAGTATTTCATCATATGACATATCTTAGAAAGCAATAACATATGAAGCGACTAGCAAAGAAAATAAAAGTGGAACGATTGTCAACCGTGTAGAAATTGCATCTGATGAACCATTATCTGAAGATGGGGTTGTTGGAGAACTTGTAGGAGAACTTGCGGGAGGTGCAGCTGTTCAAATTTCAAAATAGTGTGCAAGAATTAGTGCAAAGAACATGTACCAGTTTTAAGTTTTAATTAAGTTTAACAAAATGATGACGTTTTTTTTCTTTCCAGTTTGTTTATATAGGAAGGAAATAAAAAGGTAATTTGAACTCATAACTTATAATTTATTGCAATATAAAGATGAGTCATATACCATCAAACTAAATATATGATCCCATGAGTCATATACCAGTTTGTTCAAGAGAGGAATTACCATTGCATTTGCTAGTTGGAGGTGTTTGGACATTGCATGCCTTAGGTAACTCAAGAACTCGAGTTTGGTTGAGATTGTCAAGGCCTAGAGATGAACCACCATCCTTTAGAATCTCACACAAGCAACGAGGTTGTGACTCGACCACACTAGCTAGTTGGGTGCAGCACCCTGAAGAAGGGATCGAAGAGTTGCCCGTAGCATAGTCAAGGCACGGAGACAAGTTAACAATCACGTCTGTACAGTCTGAAGACAATTGTGCCATTCCACAACCACATAACACGACTATTGTGACTACTACGATCATCGGCTTTAAAACGAGAGTGCCATGTGATTGATTGTGTGCCATTAGAAAGTGTTTGATTAGAAAGAGTGCTTGAAATTGTTAGGTAATTTGATTTGGAAGGGTGTAGTTTTGGTTTCAATTATAGGAGGAAATGAAAAGTCAAAGTCAACGGTTGAGGTTAGAGAGTTACGTGATAAGAAAAGAACTCCCCAACATAATATTCCTCTATATTGTATATATTAAGTATTTATGTTAAATAATAAGGAAATATTCGAATGGGTTTTCTTTAAATATTCATGAAGTCAATGGTTATTCATGAATCCCTCTTACAGAAGATGATCATTATATTTATTTTCTTTATAACAAGTAGCTATAATTAATATATGTATGTTCGACTATAATTTCCTAGCCTACTTTTTCCTAATTAGTGTTTATCGTGTATCATTAAACCTTCATAATCCTAAAAAAAATAGTATACCTTTGATAATCTCCTGTTCCATTAGGGCAACTTTTACATTTTTCATTTTCTCGTCCAATCCAAAAACTCGGCATCATATTCAATTTTATCATAAATTTAGTGGCGGACCTATGATTTTTTCACTGGTCGCTTTTTGAAAATTTTGATGAATCCACTTCCTTCATCTTCGGATACATAAATAACACGTAAAAACGAGAAACAAATGTTATACGGCATAGTTGTTTAGTTAATATCATGGACTAATTCAAACTCAAATCGATCTTTAGATTATTATAAGTAAGTTATAACCTATAATTAGTGAAACTTTGTTGTTTAGTCAATATCATGGGCTAATTCAAACTCAAATCTTTAGATTATTATAAGCAAGTTATTAAGGAGTTTGGTCATATTAAATAGATATTAAAACACAACTTTGGGTTGTGAGGATAAAACACTGTAGATGTTATACAATTTTTAAAGCAAGTTGTACAAGCACATGATGCATTAATATGATGCATATTTAGTTTAAAATAAATAAGTATTTAAAAGGAAAAAGCCTAAATAATAAGTAAACCAAATGGGGCTCCTTCTACTTTTTTTTACATTGAGTTGTGTAATCCCTCTTCTACAAAAAAAAAATTACTATTTTTTTATTTTGCTATACACGCGAGGTAGATGGTAACACGTGGGGAATCGACATGCTTGTTTTTATTAATGTTTTGATGTAAAAAACTCTACGGTGGAACGCCGCCGCCGCGACATGCTTATTTCCACCTACTTTTCGGTTAGATCGTAACCGAATCGTTACAACGTGCCACCCACCGCAACGCGCGGGGTATAATTCTACTTCGAAATTAAGAGCAAGGGGTATACACCCCACATCACGCGGTGATCTGATGTGGCTCGGCCATCACGACGTTAAGGCCATGGGCACACCACCCCCACCTAGCGTGATCCATGGCGTGATTGTTTGGCGTGGTTTTTTTTCACGGGAGAGATGAATAGAATAGAGCCGTTGCAACGACTACTTTTTGAATAATTTTAAAAAAAGTTTTCTTTAATTTAATTTCTATTATCTCACATCTCCTATATAAACGCAAAAAACGTACATTTTATCTCATCTCCTATACTACACAAAATCTTTATACTACTAAAATGTCTTCTTCAAGCGAAGAAGCCCGAAAAATGGCGTTCGACGCTTTCGCACGGCGGTTATGTGGCGACAAGAAGCGGAATCGTCCTCAAGACCGAGAAGAAACACGCAATCGAGAAATTTATAACGCACTAAAGACGGACTTGATTGGATATCTTTATGAAAATTCAAATAATTAGGTTATTTTTTTTTACTAATGTAATTTCCAAATGTTTTATAAAAAAAAATCAAAAAAGCGCGGACCAAATGTTTTAATAATTTTTTTTTTAAATTCTGCCTAATTGTTTTACATATGTAACATGTTATGTTACTTAAGTAACACGATTTTTTCACAAAAAAACGGGATTTTTGTCCATTAAAAAAAACCGCTCGGCGTTTATTTATTTTTGACGAAAATCTTATAAAAGTTTGCTTAGAAAGATTTTCAATTTAAAAAAAAAATATAAAAACACGTTTTTTTAAGAGTTTTTAATTTTTTCATAACTTATGTAAGTTTTCAAATTATCAATCCCCAGATGTATAGATATGAAACTAATGTAACATCATATAAAGAAAAACAAATAATGATGATAGTTTATTTAATAAAATTAGTTAGCCTCGCAAAATATAGTTTTAAATTAAAGACTTATCATCCAAATAAAAATTCGGCCACACTCGCTTCTTCTGCAATAACTAACAACCATGTTCATAGCCAAACTTCCTTCACCAGTCACAAACCCTATGTCGCATAATATTGCATCACTCGACACTCACAAAAGCTTTCTCTTTTTTGTTGTTAATCAGGTAAGATCCAACTTCGTTGATTAGTTGCGCATTTAGTCTGTATGCTACAATCGAGGTAACAATAGGTTTGGGTCTGTATAGCTTAAATTACTTATGATTCTTGAATTGTTTCATTATCTCACTATCCTTCATGATAACATCAAATTTGTTGTTGTTTTATGGTAGATGTATATATTACTGCAGTTTATGACCCATTTTACTGTAGAAAGACTTTGAACCATTGTAAGTAATTTTACAGATTAAACCCCATTTGACTAGGTAACCAAAAGTGTTTAACCAAAAGTGATGTTTTTTTGTAGTTAATAACCATATAACTGTAACATCCCAAAATAAATGAGGATTTTAAATAACGGGTTGAACCGGGACGAACGGGATAAAAGGGCGAGGCGTAACGGGCCGGGCCGGTTGGGCCGGCAAACTTGAAGGAAGGGGGGGTTTCCTCCCTTTAAATAGCCAACACACACACACTTTCTCTCATTTGCAAGAATTTAGAGAGAGAAACCGTAGAGAGAGAAAGTTGGCGGATCGACCCGAGATTGAAGGAGCTTGTTGCTACTGAACTCGTGAGCAAAACCTCCGGATCAGAATCTCGAAATCAGGTAACACCCGAACCAAATCTGAATTTTTGTTCGTTTTTGGGTTTTCGGGTATTTTTGTGAAAATGACGGGTTTTTATAAACCAAATGAGGAAAGGGTTATAAATCTGGAATCACGAAAGGAAAATACACGTTTTGAATACAAAACGTCCGGATCTTGACAAGATCGGACCTGCATGCGAAAGTTAGGGTTTTTGGGGAAGATAGCTGAGTTCTGCAGGTATCGAAACTAGAGTTTCGAGTGGCCTGCAGGTGTCGAAACTAGAAGTTTCGAGTGACCTGCAGTTGTCGAAACTAGAAGTTTCGAGTGACCTGCAGTTGTCGAAACTAGAAGTTTCGAGTGACCTGCAGTTGTCGAAACTAGAAGTTTCGAGTGACCTGCAGTTGTCGAAACTAGAAGTTTCGAGTGACCTGCAGTTGTCGAAACTAGAAGTTTCGAGTGACCTGCAGTTATCGAAACTAGAAGTTTCGATGGGCCTGCACCTGTCGAAACTAAGTAGTTTCGATAGGTCTGCATCAGTAGGTGAAGTCAGTGTATTCACCTGTAACAGAACGAGTAAACCGTTAGAGTCGGGATTTAGGTCTGATGTGTATTTAATTAATCAATTCAGATCGGAAGTGACGTTGTTGGACCTTTGTTTAGGACAACCCAAGAGTAACTTATAAGGTGAGTTCTAGAAGCCCTCTTTTAAATGTTTTATATAATATTTTTG
This sequence comes from Smallanthus sonchifolius, assembly GCA_023525975.1. Classification (NCBI taxonomy): domain Eukaryota; kingdom Viridiplantae; phylum Streptophyta; class Magnoliopsida; order Asterales; family Asteraceae; genus Smallanthus; species Smallanthus sonchifolius. The sequence goes on along the minus strand of CM042029.1, from coordinate 26,851,486 downwards.
GGCTGGTGTGCATACATACGAAATGATGTTTACGAAAGGATGTTACGAAAGGATGTTTACGAAATGATGTTTACGAAAGGATGTTTACGAAAGGATGTTTACGAGATGATGTTTATGAAATGTTTTGCCAAATGAAAGGTTTACGAAAGAGATGATGTTTTGTTTAATAAAACGTACGAATGCTTTAACTAAAATGAGGTAAAGGTTTTATGAAAGTCACGAATGAACGAATCTGCCACGAGTTCCTACGGGAGCTAAGGTATGTATGTATTGGCCTCACTCTTACGGGGGGGCCTTTGTGGCTGGCTAACGGTTGTACAACTGGTTGAGGATGGGGTGACGACGGTCACCCATGGGATTACCGGGATCCCGATGGAAGGTACTATTCCTTGCGGGGAAATATTGCTGGTATGCGCTGTCTACCTAGAGGTAACGAGCCTTAGGAGACATATGTTTGGTTCACCTAGAGGTAACGAGCCTTAGGGGACCTGTGTGACGGATGACTTAGAGGTAACGAGCCTTAAGTTCATCCGCTGGTATGCGCTGTCTACCTAGAGGTAACGAGCCTTAGGAGACATATGTTTGGTTCACCTAGAGGTAACGAGCCTTAGGGGACCTGTGTGACGGATGACTTAGAGGTAACGAGCCTTAAGTTCATCCGCTGGTATGCGATGTATGGATTTGACGGTTACGAGAAGGCGCAGATTCGGTTCATATTGACTATTGTTACGATGTTATGCTACGATGTTTTGATGATGTTAAGTTATTGCATGTTTTATGTACGCTTTTATTAAATAAAGTATGATGTTATGTTTTTGGCAAATATTTGATGTTAATGATTTATGTTAAAACTAGAACTCACCAGCGTAGCTGACCTTCTTAGTATGCACATTCAGGTTAAGGGCAGGTTATGATGATGGACGGTGATGCTTGGCTAGCGATGAAGAGTTACCCGGCTGACACGAAGACTGGCATCCCGTTATGTTTTGATTATGTTATGTAATGAATGTTGTAAACAAAGTTTTACGCTTCCGCATGTTAAACGATGTAATGTTATGTTATGTAATGAACGAAATTTTCCGCTGCGTATTTTGATGTATGAGTTTAAGAACTGTTTGTGAATGAGTAAATCCAACGCGTGGGGCCTCCCGGGTTTGGGGCCTCACAATAACCATCCAAATTAACATATAATCAAATGTGAAGTTTTACCACAGTTTTAATGACCCATTTTACTACAGTTTTAACCCCTTTTGTACCATATAACCCCTTTTATTATTGCAGTTATATATCAAACATCAGCTGCTAAAAAATATTTGGTTTGGTTGGTTTTAATAAACCAAACAACATATTAAAACAACAGAGGGTCGGGTTGGTTTTAATAACCAAAACAACAGAACAATAGAGGGTAGAGGGTTTGTTTGTTTACTGCAGTTTTAATGACCCGTAATGTAACACCTGCCACGAAAATGTCTAAGATTTGACAAAATGTCCACGAAAATGCAAACATTTTATTTGCAAAAATGGCCAAATAAATGTTAACGAAGTAATGCTCAACGTTCTTCTACGTATAAGCATTCAGGCTATAGGTATACATAAAACTTGCAAGGGATACACGGGTCTCGGGTGAAATTCCCGGATTACGGCTGGTACTTCCCTTTATAACAAATGAGGAGACATGGAGTCCCCATTGTTATAAAGACATACTAACAGTGTATACTGTGGTGCGATTGAACAGGACGGGCCTGCTGAATGTGTAGATTGAATATGAAGTTGTGATTATGAAATTAATACTTGTTTGTGCTAAATGATTTTAAAGTCAAGATATGGTATTCACCAGCGTTCGCGCTGACGTTTTATTTTCAAAATGTTTTCCAGGTAATGATTAAAATATGATGAGATGAGAGTATGGGCAGACATGAGATTTGACACAGGAAAAAGGATGAAATACACGTAGGATTCTCAGGCCTCATGTAAAGGGAAATCCTAAAGAAAGGAGATAGGACCAGGGAACTGATCAACCCTATGTTTTACTATTTCCAGTGGCTCATCATGTATTTGATTTCAAACAATGTTTTGTAATCAAATGAAAAAGGGTATTGAAACCCTATGTTTATGAAGTAAATACAAGGCTTTTGTTTTCCAACTGAGTTTTGGTATGTACAATTACAACCCTCGAGGTTGAAAGAATGGTGAAACGATCCTTTGAAAAGACTTCCGCTGTATTTTATAAAAAAAAATCCAAAATCAAGTAACCAAATGATACCAATCGAGCTCACACTCGTCAAGGGGGTGCCTGAGGCGGAGTGTGACAGGTTGGTATCAGAGCCACAGGTTTTAGCGAATTAGATACTTGGATCTAGTATCTAAGCTTCAACCATTAAATACTTTTAAGAGAAGAAAACAAGGTGACCTTCTGACCGGTATGTAGTTATCTGACAAACGGAAGTGTTCTGTCTAAGGAAAGAGCGGTGTATAAATCTCTCCTAGACCCGTCGCTCTTACCTGGGAACATGACTGTTGGAGGTACTACTCTGGAAAGATAACCATCCTTTTAGAACTTTAGCTAAGATTAAGATACTGGCTTTAGTATCTAAGTCTTACAAGTAAAACAAATACTAATATGATAATATTGCAGATGTCTGGAGGAAATACTATTCCGTATTACGATCCAATCGTCCTATTAAGCAAGAATCTCCGGAATATCATCCGTTAGGTTGACAACAGAATCCTATCTGTTCGCCCTACTATAATAACGACCCATTTGCGGTACTCCCTAATTCTCCCGAATACCACCCGCAGTCCCAAAATTCTTCTAGCCAATGGATGGATGCTGGATCAGACTTTAGCAACTGGAATACTGCTGTTCAATCTGTGCAAGGAAATGAGGCCCAATCCAGTCAGATTCGATCATCTAAAGAAGATCCTTCTAAAGATCCCCAATATCAATCTGCTTCTGAAAATCCTAATTATTATCCTTTCAATAACCCTATCTCAAACAGTTCTGATTATCAGTCCTATAACTCTGGATCCCCGGTCATGTATGATCCATATGTGTTCCCCGAACCAACATGTGATCCTTACCAAGCTTACTTTCAATCACCAGAATGTCATCATGTTTATAATGGTATGCTGATGGGTATTCGTGTTCCTCCTCCTAAATATGGTTATAAGTATACTATGCCTTCTTCCCATATTGAATGTTTAGATCGTTCGTTACGCAAACGGATGAGATAACCGAGAAGAAAATCATGGATAAGAAAAGAACCCAGTTTTATGGGAAACAGGTATATGATTATGGAAAGGATCTGAAGACCCTGGGGAAGGAACTGATGAAGGATTGAAATTTTGTTGTATTTTGCTTTTATTGTAATATATTTTTATGATAATAAAATATCGTTTGTTTTTATTTTTATTTTCAGAATGGTTGAAAAAGGAAAAGGTCCTAGTTTTCTTCTAAAATTCGCTCCTGCTAATTACTTTGACCGTAAAACGAATGAAAGAACTATAGAAGTTAATGTGGAAACTGAAAGTTCTACTTCAGAAGCCTCGAAGACATAGGAAACCCTAGTGTTCCTTATAATCCTTCTATAAGTTTTCATTCTCCTCCAACTGCTGGAAGCTATAACATCACTCCTGTTTATCCACAAATTTTTCATGAGAGATATGCCAATATTCCTTATGAAAATAAATATGATCCTGAAGAAGAAGAAGAAAAAGAGCGTGCTGATTCTAATATACCTTATGTTCCGTACTATGAGACGATTCATATTCCTGCCCCGCATATAAATGAGAATGCGTCAGGAAGTGAAAGGGAACAAATGTTTTTAAACCGGATAGCTGAACTGGAAAGAGAAAAGGCTGAAGTACAAGCACGGAATACCCTTCTAGTTCAAGCCGTTGAAGAGAAGAATTTTAGGAATCTTTAGAAATAATGATTTTTACATGTGTATTTTCTTCTTATGAAATAATTTATCAATAAAACATTCTGTTTTAATTCAAGTATTGTCTCTTGATAGAATGTCGAAACAAACTGGACCTTCTCAAAATACCAGAGGCAAGAAAAAGCAGACAGTAATTGATAATGCCGCTGAAAATAACGAATCTCGAAAAGAACTTCAGAAGATGTTCACAGAAGGAATAAATGATTCTCTTCCAATGATTTTTACGGAACTTGAAAAGAGACAGGCAGATAGAATATCTGTTCAACCTTCTAAATCTCTTCACTCCCAAACCCGAACAGTGACCCAATCAAAACCCATTACTCTAGAACCAAAGGGTTCTGTCTCCCACAAATCCAAGAAAACCAAAAGAGAAGAATATTACCATAACTCTTCTGAGGATGAGAGTATGGGTAATAACTATGGTCATATAGCAAATAAGAAGAAGGTAGTAGGTTGTACCTATAAGATGTTCCAGGATTCTAAGCCATACAATTTTTCTAGAAAGGAAGGTGGGATAGCCACATTAAGGTGGATAGAGAAGACTGAATCAGTTTTAGCTATCAGCAAGTGTGCTGAGGAGGAAAAGATTTTATATGCTTCCATTCTATTCAAAGATCAAGCCTTAGAATGGTGGAACAACATTATTGCTGCCAAGGGCAGAGATGCAGCCTACGCAATGGGCTGGAGCGACTTTAAGGCAAGGGTTGAGAAGAAATATGTTCCCCAAAATAAACAGGAACAGATTGAAGGAAAATTCCTAAGTTTAATAATGATAGGAACAAATCATCAGCAATACGCCACTAAACTCCTGGAATATGCTAGAATTGTTCCACATCTTGTAACCCTTGAATCAAATCTGATCAAACGTTATATTTGGGGTTTGACCGGAGAAATCCGCGACATGGTGAAAGTCGTGAATTGTGAAAATCTTGATGATGCCATGGATCTGGGGGCATCATTAACTACCAGCCTGATAAGAAACCAGGAAGAGGGAAAGAAGAAGAATGAGGTAGCTGGGCAAGGCCCGAGTGGATCCAAGAAATCCAACTTTATTCCTCGGAATAACAAATTTTCTATTCCTGAATGTTCAAAGTGTAGGAGAAGGCACTTAGGACAATGTAGATCTGGACCTTTTTGCAACTTTTGCAAAATGTCTGGACATAAAGCAAAAGATTGCTTCAGGAAGAAACCAATTACTTGCTTTGGATGTGGTGAAGCTGGCCACATCAAAATCAATTGTCCGAAGCAGAAGAAAACGGATGGGACAGGTCCCAAACCTATAGATGGAGTAAAGAAGAATGCACGAGCATTTATTCTTAACACTCATGAAGCAGCAGGTATGCCCGATGTCATTATGGGTACATTTCTTGTCAATGATATTTATGCTCGAGTTTTATTTGACTCTGGTGCAAACCAAAGTTTTATACATCATAGATTCTGTAGACTGGTAAATAAAACTCTAGCTAATTTAGATAAGAAATACATAATAGAGACTGCTAATGGTGACCTAGTCCAAATCTCTAAAATCCTTAACGATTGCCATATCACATTATCAGGACATGTTATACCCGCAAGATTGTTGCCAATGACTTTGGCAGGTTTTGACATTGTCTAAGGAATGGATTAGTTAGCCTCTAACCAAGCCCGTATCATGTGTGATAAAAAGGCAATAGAACTTCGTTCGCTGAAAGGCAATACTCTTATAATCAATGGCGATAAATTATCCAACTCTGTTGGAATAATTTCTATGCTAAAATCCACCAAGTATTTAAGAAAAGGTTGCTTAGCATACTTGGTTTCTATAACTACCGACACTAAGACGAAGATTGAAGATGTGCCGGTTGTGGCTGAATTCCCTGATGTTTTCCTGATGAACTGCCTAGAATTCCACCTGAAAGAGAAGTGGAGTTCAAAATAAATCTTGTACCCGGTACAACACCTATTGCTAAAGCCCCGTACAGATTAGCTCCAAATGAAATGACAGAATTAAAGAAGCATTTAGATGAATTACTAGAAAAAGGATTCATAAGACTAAGCTCATCACCTTGGGGAGCTCCAGTCTTATTTGTTAAGAAGAAAGACGGATCAATGCGTATGTGCATTGATTATCGTGAACTGAACAAGGTTACGATAAAGAATCGTTATCCACTTCCCCGAATCGATGATCTTTTTGATCAACTCCAAGGAGCTTGTTGCTTCTCTAAGATTGACCTTCGATCTAGTTATCATCATTTGAAAGTCCAGGAAGAAGACATTCCTAAAACTGCTTTCAGAACTCGATATGGTTATTATGAGTTCATGATAATGCCGTCTGGACTTACTAATGCACCAGCAGCATTCATGGATATGATGAATCGAGTCTGTAAACCTTACTTGGACAAATTCATTATCGTATTCATTGACGATATCCTTATTTATTCCAAAAGTAAGGAAGATCATTCCAATCACTTGAAAATCTTACTTGAAATTCTGAGAACAGAGAAGCTATATGCTAAGTTCTCAAAATGTGAATTCTGGCTGTCAGAAGTTCAATTCCTTGGTCATGTAATCAATGCCAATGGTATTCAAGTTGACCCTGTCAAAATTAAAGCCATATCCAAATGGGAAATCCCGAAGTCACCGACTGAAGTCCGTAGTTTTCTCGGATTAGCTGGTTACTATCGGAGATTTATCCAAGATTTCTCTCGAATCGCAGTACCATTAACTTCTCTGACCCGCAAGTCAGTCATGTATGAATAGGGTCCTAAACAATCTGAAGCATTTGAAACTCTGAAACAGAAACTGAGTCAAGCACCCATACTGGCTTTGCCAAATGGAAATGAAGGCTTTTCAGTATACTGTGATGCTTTACACACCGGCTTTGGTTGTGTGCTGATGCAAGGAAGCAAGGTTATTGCTTATGCTTCTCGTCAATTGAAAACTCATGAAAAGAACTATACGACTCATGTTTTAGAACTGGGCGCCATAAAATTCGCACTGAAATTATGGAGGCACTATCTATATGGAGTCAAATTCACTATCTTCACTGATCACAAAATCCTAAAGTATATATTCAGTCAGAAGGAACTGAATATGAGACAGAGATGTTGGATGGAAGTCCTAAATGATTACAATTGTGAAATCTGTTATCATGAAGGAAAAGCCAATGTCGTAGCTGATGCTCTGAGCAGAAAGGAACATGAGAAACCTAAACGAGTTCGTGCTTTAAGGCTCGATCTCCAAATCGATCTTATTACTCATATTAAGGAATCTCAAAAACTTGCCTTGCAAGAACCCAACCTCGAGAAGGAAGGATTGGAAGGCATGACTGATCAGCTAATCAAATGAGATGACGGAATTCTTAGAATGAATAAAAGAATCTGGATTCCTATCTATGGGAATACTCGTGAAGAAATTCTTGAAGAAGCCCATAAATCTAAATATACAATGCATCCTGGAATCGATAAGATGTATAAAAACCTAAAACCCAATTACTGGTGGATAGGGATAAAAAAGCATATCGCTATCTATGTTACAAAATGTTTAACCTGTTCTTAAGTGAAGGCTGGACATCAAAAGCCGTCTAGCTTGTTACAACAACTTGAAATTCCTGTCTGGAAATGGGAAATGATAACTATGGATTTTATTACAAAACTTCCCCGAACGAGTCAAGGGAATGATACTATCTGGGTTATCATTGACAGACTAACTAAGTCTGCTCATTTTCTTTCGATGAAAGAAACATTCAGTATGGATAAGCTGGCACAGCTATACGTGAATGAAATCGTAACATTACATGGTGTGCCACTATCTATCATGTCAGATAGAGATATTAGATTTACTTCTCGATTCTGGCAAAGTTTTCAGAAAGCTCTTGGTACTAAATTAAATCTTAGCACTGCCTACCATCCTCAGACGGACGGGCAGATCGAAAGAACAATTCAAACCCTTGAAGATATGTTAAGAGCTTGTGTTATTGATCTTGGAGGAAGTTGGTATGACCACTTACCTCTAATGGAATTCTCCTACAATAATAGTTATCATACGAGTATACAGGCTGCTCCTTTTGAAGCCTTACACGGTCGTAAATATCGAACTCCAATATGTTGGTCTGAAATAGGAGAAAATCAGTTGTATAGAACTGAAATAGTCCTGGAAACAACTAAGAAAGTTATCCAAATAAAAGATAGATTGAAAGCGGCTCGTGATCGTCAAAACAGTTATGCTGATAAGAGACGAAAGCCGTTAGAATTTAACGTCGGTGATAACGTTCTGTTGAAAGTTTCACCCTGGAAAGACATTGTAAGATTTGGAAAGAAAGGAAAATTAAGTCCTAGATTCGTAGGACCATTCAAGATCCTGAAAAGAGTTGGGCCTGTGGCCTATCAACTCGAACTACCAAATGAAATGAATGGAGTACACGATGTATTCCATGTGTCAAATCTGCGTAAGTGTTTGGCAGATGAATCTCTCATAATGCCCCTACAAGATGTAGAGGTAGATGAAAAGTTAAGATTTGTGGAGCAACCTTTGCAAATCGAGGACACACAGGAAAATAAATTGAAAATAAAGAAAATAATGATTGTGAAAGTGAAATGGAACTCCAGACGTGGACCTGACTACACGTGGGAACTGGAGTCGGAAATGAAAAAGAAATACCCATACATGTTTGCATAAACTCGAGGACGAGTTTAAAACAAGGTAAGGAGGATGTAACACCTGCCACGAAAATGTCCAAGATTTGACAAAAGGTAAAACCCTAGGGACTATAAGTGTAATTATACTTAAGTTCAGGGTTTAAATTAAAAAATTAAAGATTAAGACCTTAGCGGACCGCTAAGGTAAAGCCTAACGATCCGCTAAGAATACAAAGTTGGGTGGCGGACCGCCATGACTTGGGTAACGGTCCGTTACTTGTTAGCTAAGCAATGAATCTGGTTAAGCCACGTGTATAGTGACTAATGGTCACTTATTGTGACATATGTACTCGTGGCGGACCGCCATGCCATGTGGTAACGGTCCGCCAGCCGCAAAATTCTCACAATTCACCATGTAGCTAGGTGGCGGACCGCTACGCTTCCTGGTAACGGTTCGCTTGTCGCAAACCTAAGAACGGTCCAATCGGATTGAGACGTGTAGGGCTGGCGCATGTAAGGGCGGTAGCGGACCGCTACGCTCGAGCATAACGGTCCGCTACGGACCCCAGATTCCCCTATAAATACTTGATCGATCTCATTCGATTTCTCTCATCCCAAACTCATCCTTCACTTCCAAAACTCGTCCTAGAGCTCATGTAGACTATACCCGACGATCCCAGTTCCCACTCCTCATAGTGCTCGGTTTAAGAAGAAACGCTCCTAGAAGTGCGGGTACGCTAGAGAAATCAAGTTAAGAAGCTAGACGTTAAGCTTTGACTCTAGAGGTTCATTCCTACAAACAAGGTGAATACTTTATCTTTTTTAAAACTTGTGTCAAACATTTTATTTGCAAAAATGGCCAAATAAAGGTTAACGAAGTAATGCTCAACGTTCTTCTACGTATAAGCAATCAGGCCATAGGTATACGTAAAACTTGCAAGGGATACACGGATCTCGGGTGAAATTCCCGAATTACGGCTGGTACTTCCCTTTATAACAAATGAGGAGACATGGAGTCCCCGTTGTTATAAAGACATACTAACAGTGTATACTGTGGTGCGATTGAACAGGACGAGCCTGCTGAGTGTGTAGATTGAACATGAAGTTGTGATTATGAAATTAATACTTGTTTGTGCCAAATGATTTTAAAGTCAAGATATGGTATTCACCAGCGCTCGCGCTGACGTTTTATTTTCAAAATGTTTTCCAGGTAATGATTAAAATATGATGAGAAGAGAGTATGGGCAGACATGAGATCTGACCAGGAAAAAAGATGGAATGCACGTAGGATTCTCAGGCCTCGTGTAAAGGGAAATCCTAAAGAAAGGAGGTAGGACCAGAGAACTGATCAACCCTATGTTGTACTATTTCCAATGGCTCATCATGTATTTGATTTCAAACAATGTTTTGTAATCAAATGAAAAGGTTATTGAAACCCTATGTTTATGAAGTAAATACAAGACTTTTGTTTTCCAACTGAGTTTTGGTATTTACAATTACAACCCTCGAGGTTGAAAGAATGGTGAAACGATCCTTTGAAAAGACTTCCGTTGTATTTTATAAAAAACTCTGAAATCAAGTAACCAAACGATACCAATCGAGCTCACACTCGCCCGGGGGTGCCTGAGGCGGGCTGTGACACGTAATCCAAGGGTTCTTAATGATTTTTACTAACTTATAACTGTTGTGAATATTAATAGGTTTGTCTCGTTATAGAAGTTATGGCACGCACTTCAGAAGGATGTGGTGGGGGTTACGATAGTATATTCAACGGTAGATGACTAACTACACATGCATATGATGCTCCCCTTGAGTCTAGCGATAATGATGAGCCGACCGTTGCTGTCGGGCGAGGACCGTCTATCCAAACCCCACTACCTACACCCGAAAATCGCATTTGAATTTGGGTTGAAAATGATGAGTAAGTAAATATATATATATATATATATATATATAGATATATATGTTAATATTCTCTTAATATGTGAATCCAAAATGGTTATTAATGTTGATTGTGTTGCATTGTTTCCATTTTGTAGATGTAATATTGAAATTAAAGTTTCCCGGACCATTGGTTCCATTTTGAGGTCTATGTGGTCGGGTCTGTGGCAGGGATGGAGAGATTTTCCTTTTCATTATCGTGAACGCATGTTTGAGCATTTGCAGGTGTGTATTTAAGACACTTGTGTATGTAGTAACTTAATAAAGAATGTATACGGTATTAATTAGTGTTTTTCTATAGAAATACTATAAGTGGGAAGATGAGTGGAAATCCTTAGTTCATTCTTGCTGGTTGAAGTGCATCAAGGGAAAGTTTCCTGATTTGTTGAAGAGGGCTCGGGATAAAGCCAAGACCCTTGCGATCCAAGAGAGTATAGATGTTGGGAACGATTTGAGTTCCCTTCTTCCATTTAAGCCACATTGGATTAGTCAAGAGTCTTGGGCAACACTAGTTGAGGATTGGAATACCGACTCATGGAAAGGCAAGTCTTCTATAAGCATTAATAATATATGTAAAGCAACAGGCGAAAGGCAAACGTTCGTCTCGAGAAGCTTTGTCACGGTCAGAAAAAACTTGTTAAGAAATGTTAATTTAATCTCTTTATATAGATATTATTCTACAAATCTAAACCAATCATCGTAAAGCCCTCTTTCTTCATAGTCAAAACATAAAACCGGGCTATAAAGAGGTTAGATCTTCAATAATATTTGAATTTGAAGCTTATTCTTGAATTTTTATGTTAAGTTGTTACTGTATCTCATGTGTTTTCTTCAAATCTCAATTTGTTTGCAGAAATATCGTAAACTTTTAATCGAAAATTGTGTTTTGATTACATATTTTTAATGCATTTAAGGTTTCTTCAAAACATCATTTGTGTTAATAAATTAATTATCTTCCCTTGCCGTGTGTGCATATATATACACTAGGTTATACCCCGTGTATTACACGAGGGTTGAATAAATAAAATATTCAATAAATAGTAATAAAGATTTAAAAATTATAAACATAAAAAAGAATTTTAAGAAAGTTAAATAGTTGGTAATGAAGATTCAAAAAATATTAAAAGAATTAAAAATAAACTGGAAAAATAGTTTTGAGCTCACCGAATTATGACATGTAGCACAACAAGTTACCATTTATTAAGTATAAAAGATTGTATAAAAATAAAAGAATGACATTGTAAAAGTGTCAAAATATATGCACTTTCAAAACAAAAGAAATGCAATATATATGGCAATAATAAAATAATTGTTATATGAGATAAAAATTGATGACAAAAATAATTAAATGAGGATAAACAAAATTATGAATTACAAAATTTGTAGATAAAACCCAAAACGAATTATTAATATATACTAATAAATAAAGGTTTTGATAGAACACGTGTCACTTTCTCATGCCTCCTCACATTGATTTTCTCGTCTCTCTCTTCTAATAAATGTGCATCTATCTTATTAAATACTAATAGTAATGATATTATAAATATATTATTAAAGAAGAATACTAATTATATTAAATAAGAATATATAATAGGAAATCAAAATATAACTAATTAATGCAAAATACTAATTTGTTATATATACACACATTTTCACTTGATGACGTATTTACAAATTTATAAGTTTTATCTTTTTTAATATATAATCTCGTGTAATACACGGGATTCTAACCTGGTCTAGTTAATATAACAGTGTTGATTAAAATGTTAAAACAGTTTTGATGATATAATAACTATTCATAATGTAAGTTTCTTTTTTGAAAATTGATAAGTAACGTCAGAAATCATTACTATCAATAATTAATTTCATATTAGATTCATTTAATTATGATATAATATAACTATCCATAATTACATTTATATTAAATATCGGTGAGGATGCACCAGAGAGTGACACGTGTTCCTCATTTAATATGGAGAGATGCGGGAAAATAAGGGTGAGAATGTACCAAGAAGTGACATGTGTCCCAAATTATTTTTATTTATTATAATAGATATAGGGTAAGGATCCATTATAAATCCAAATCATTATTATTTTTAACAACATTATTATACTAATACAACGTAATGTTCTTTTTTGCATTTTCATAAATTCGCAAGGGTAATGGAAGTTTACACCAGTGTAAATTTGTTGAAAACATAAAAAAATATATCTTTCATTAAAAAAATTAAACCAGTGTAAACTTCCCTTACACTTGTAAATTTACGAAAATGCAAAAAAGAACATGACGTTGTATTGGTGTAATAATATTATTAAAAAATTATAATGATTTGGATTGATTTTTGTGTAGTTAGTTGGGTTAACACAATAATAGTGGGTTATTAAAACGCACACACACACATATTGCTTGGAATGTATCACAACGGGCATAAATGATTCATATTTTGATGTAATAGATTATATTGAGTTATATTTGCTTGTAGTTGTTAAAACTGGGAATAATATATTTGGTATTAATATGTTGTAAAGGGTATTGTGCTAATCTATTACTTATATGCATTGGTTGAAGGAACAAATAGCGAAGTTGGAAAGAGATAAAGTAGAGAATCAAACTATGGTGGAGAAAATTGAAGAAAATGCGATGTTATACACTGAAATGAGTGAAAGGTTACAATCTTTGTCACAAAACTCTCCACAAAGTTAAGATATGGTTTATGTTGGTAAACACTATTCAAATATTATTGTAATATTTTGGATAATTTGGATTTATATTGTGCTACATTTGAAAGTTGATATTTTATTTTGTGTTTGTTTGAATATTTATCTTTGATATGATTTTATTTATATATTTATTAAGATTTGAGTATAATGTTTACAAATTAAAAATTGGAAAATAATTTATAAAACGAGAATTTTTGAAAAATTCTCAACAAATTTCGTAGCTAAATATGTAGCAAAAACCTTACAAAATTTATAGCAAAAGACTTCCAAATCCGTAGCTACATTCATAACAAAAATAAAACAAAATTTGTAGCAAGATCTGTAGCTAAATTCTGTAGTAGAATTGGTAGCAAAAACACATGAAATTTTCTTTGCTAGGCCGTAGCTAAATCCGTAGCAAACTTTGTAACTAAAAATTCATCAAACTCCGTAGCTAAAAATCCATAGCTAACAATTCGTAACAAAATTCCGTAGCTAAAAATTGGTAGCAAAACCCATAGCAAAATCTGTAGCTAAAATAGTTACGTCCCATTTTGCAGCTAAAACCGTCGCAAAAATAAGTTCCGTAGCAAAATTTATAGCAAACCAAATTAGCCACGAAACTTGTAGCTACAGACCAAATCTATAGTAAAATGGGTGTTTGTTACGGATTTGTGTTAAAAATTCTATTTTATAAATTTATTCAATTTGCTAATTGCTCTTTTTCTTTTTATTGCATGATTGGGCTTATTGTCTTTGGGTTTCTCAATTTTCTGATGTGGGCTTCTTGGCCCATATCACCTTCAAGAAACAAGACAAAGCCCGGTTTCCTTTCCTTTGTCTCCTACGCATGTCGCATATCAGATCAGAAAAAAGGGTGCCTGCCAGTTGATTGCGCAATATTTAATCTTCGTTTCCATGTTTGTTTTGTCTCCTTCCGCTATTAAAAGAGCGGATCTCCATCTAATGTTGCTACGAAGAATAATTTTCTCTATTTAGGGTTCTTAAAACCTTCTTTGTCTTCGTCTTTATTTCTTTGTAATTTTTGGTTGATTTCAGTAATAAAATCATTTGATTATCATTTTTTAACAATTTGGCTATAACAAATGCCTGTTTTTATAGTAGTATACTATTCCTCTAGATTGTATTTATTAATATTTACGTTAAATGTTAAATATTAAGCAAATATTTGAATAATTTTCTTTAAATATTCGAGTCAAAGGTTACTTTTGAGTTATGAATCCCACTCGAATAGAAGCCGACCATTATAATTTCTATATAACAAGTAACTAAACTTATTATAGTGTTTGACTAATTCCCTTGCCTAATTTTGTCTAATTACTTTGTCGTGTATCATTAAACCTCCATAACACTACAAAAAGGATTATTCCCTTGATAATCTCCTATTTCATTAGGCATTAGGTCAACTTTCACATTTTTCATTTCCTCATTCAATCCGGATTCTCGTTACCGTATTTAATTTTGTAACCCATATTCAGTGACGGAACTATAAAATTATTCACTCGTCACTTTTCAAAATGTTCAGTGAATTAGTGTCACATACATAAATATTACATAAAAACAAGTATCAGATACTATACACCTCAACCACATAGGATTAATGAAACGAGTGGAAAAGCAACTAAAAGAACTCTAGTTCAAGAAGAATTCATCTCACCAAGACATAACCTTTAAGGCGGTATATATGTCATCATAATTGGTGCCACTTGAAAGAGTTCCCCACCTCTTGTAGTGATCTATATATGTACACCCAGGAAGTGTAGTCTAACTTAAACACTATCAATGAAGTCTACTTCTTTTGCGTGTACACCAACTGATCAAATAACTGTAGATGATTATGTTTGTCCCTTAACTTTGGCCCATCTATCTTACCCTTGTGCAATCAAACACTTGTACATCAGGCATGTTTAATACATGTCATGTGCTTTCTTGTATGCCACTACTTCAATTTCAAATCCCACGTTGTTTGAAACAATGTAGGAAGAAGCAAAATCCTAAAACTGAAGTATCTTGCCGGCAGCTAAATTCATATGGACCTACCCACCTTCCACATATTAAACAAAATTTTTTTAATAGCAATGACAACTAGCTACTATATATATATATATATGTAAGCATGCAATGTATAACTTAACTCCAAACAAGCCAAGAGCTCATATAACAAGTTCCTTAAATTATCCATTTAATGGCTCGTTTAATGATAAGCGCACTTGTTATAATTGCTATATTGGTGTGTGGTGCGACGTGTTTAGATGCAAGGAAGTTGTTGAGTGAGAAGAAGGGATCGATCGTGGAGGGTACTTTGGTCGAAAGTGCCCTTCTGAAGCACGCCACAACACACCCATTTGGTTTAAGTGAAAAGCTCTTTGCTCTTCATCTTGCTAGTATTGACAGGATATTGGTGGAGTCTACACCTAGTCCTGGTGTTGGCCATTAGTTTGCCTTGTTACCTCTATGGGCAGAAAGATATAGATATGATATAGATATGATATATATGTTTGATACATCAAAATGTAAGATATTTATATATATAGCTTTTGTATGTTTGGAACATCATTATATAAAATATTAATGTAAATAGTGTTTGGAATTGAATATACTTTGGGTTGATTGATTACATACCAAGTACTTAATTACTTGGTATTAGTTGTTGAAAGATACTACTTAAATGCCCATTTATTTTTCATATTTGTTATAGCTTATAAGTCAGTCTAAAGACTAAATTTATTATAAAGTTATTAATTATTTAAATTCTTACATCATAACAATAGAGCAATGCAACTTGTAGGAACTTAAAATAATAAAGTAGGCTGTTAGTGAATAGTGATTTATATATTAGGGTGTTAAAATGTTTAGGTTGAAGACTTCATAACATTTTCTCCACTTAGCTCATTTGCTTATTTTCAAGAAAGTTAGACCGTTTGCAGTTTATAATTGCGAAAATCATCAAACTAGACATTTTGACTGTTGACTTTATCAAACTAAACATCCTTTTCAGCCATTAAAAACATAGATATCGCCTTAAAATTCCACACATATTTAAGACGGCTAAGCCGCCTAATCTAGCCGTCACAGAAAATCACGAAAATTACACATGGGCGTCTATCGTGCCGACGCATGTGCGTACTGAAGGCTATGTTAAGTCGGTTCATTAGCCGTAGCCGACTTCTCACGTTTTAGCCGGCCCACAAAACCAAAATTCAAAACAGTAACATGAAATTTAACAATGAATAACATCATAATCACTTTCAATGATAAAATTAACAATGGACGTTCTAGGTGTACAAAAACTGAAAACCATACCGTTCTAGTGGAGGTGATCGGGCGACGGCAGGTTGTGGTGATTGGTTCACGGGCCTCGGGAGGAAAGGTGACAAAATAAACGACTTTAAGAATGTATTTCTGAACAAAGATAGTTTCAGAAGGCTTTATCTTTCCATACATCCATAGAGCTCTCTGAATGCTTTTATTCAAATAACCAATCTCAATTTTGTAGCTCTAAGTGAGTTATGATGAATGTTATCTCTGTCTACTGTACTACAATGTAAGATGCTAGAAGGAACTTGAACTTTCTATATCTTATAGAGCACACTATACATCATCAGGAAGTTGAAGGAAACATCTGTTTGGTTTGGTTATACTCTGTTATCGTGAGCTAGACTAAAACCTAACCGTACTGAACAAACCAAACCAAACCAAAGAATTTTTTGCTAAAATGGGCCGTGGCAAATAGAGTGATCACATTTGGGCTTTTCTCCCTAGTTTAACACATATGAGTTTGCCGCCCTTTGGAATGTAGACAACTTCCTTTACTTTCCAATCATTGATTTTTTTCAGACCTGTCAGTGAGCCCAAAGCTCTCGCCTTTTGAAATGGCGACAACATTGACAAGGTTGTGAGTAGGCATCTTGAACAGTTTTGTTGAGTTGTAAAGTTTGAAATGAATTAAAAGCTATCGCCTATTCAAATGGCGACAACTTTGGCATGGTACGATTGCAGGAATGTTTCTAGGGAGTGACTAGACAATTAACAAAGTTGTTGCCCTTTGGAATCGCGACATCATTGACAAGGTTGTGACTAGGCATCTTGAACAGATGAGATGGAGGATGACTGGAGGCTGTCGTCATTCCAAAGGGCGAGAGCTTTGGGCTCACTGACGAGTATGAAAAAATCAATGATTGGAATGAAAGTAAAGGAAGTTTTCGCCATTCCAAAGGGCGAGAGCTTTGGGCTCACTGACAGGTATGAAAAAAATCAATTATTGGAATGAAAGTAAAGGAAGTTGTCGCCATTCCAAAAGCGAGAGCTTTGGGCTCACTGTCAGGTATGAAAAAATCAATGATTGGAATGAAAGTAAAGGAAGTTGTCGCCATTCCAAATGGCGGTGACCTCATATGTGTTAAACGAGAGAGAAAAGCTCAAATGTGATCACTCTATTTGCCATAGCCCATTTTAGCAAAAAATTCCAAACCAAAGTAATCGGTTATTCTTGAAAGTAAAAAATGAACCATCAGTTAATCATTCGGCTTGGTCAATTTGATCTTTTGTCGGTTATAGGTCGTTTCTGGTTTCCTTCAAACGAGAGTATGGTGGGTGGACAAGTACAGCTCAATGTGATCTTTAATTTTTTTGTTTATTTATTTACTTTTAACAGCTAACTTACACATAGTCTAAATCTAATGATAAATCTACATGAATATTCATCGTACGATTAGAGCCCCCTTCTACTTGGAACTAACACTTTTAATTCACATATTGATATCTTTGGACTACAAACCCTTTGTTGTGATTCTCCAATTCTTCTATCCTTTGGACCGGAGGCCCTGATAATCGAACTGTTTGTGATCAATTACTTTCTGATTTCAACTTATTTAATTATTTGATTATACACACAAATTGTGGTTCTTAATCATCCACTTCTAAGTCATGTAGACTATTTTATTTCAATAGTTTCATGAACACAATGCATTCATACATAGTACCAATTTTTGTATATATGCATGTATAAAAAAATAAAAGTTTTACATGTGTATATGATAAAAGATACAATCAAATACTACAAATCTTGATTCCCCCATGCATGCATGGCACTTGCATATTTTCCAAAATCATTGAATTCCTAAAGCTTGAATTCTCCGAATAAGTGACAAAGACATCAAGTTTCTTTCTTTCCATTCATCTACACTCTCCTTCTCCCCTTCTATCAAGCATCGATTGTGACCATCAAGTATGCTCACAATCGTTGCCATTGTCGGTCTCAAATCCGGATTCGATTGCGTGCACGCCATGGCTAACTTCACCACCCTCCCCAACTCTTTCCGGTTATACTCTCCATCCAATCTCGGATCCACAATCTCTTCATAACTTCCTTTCCGAGACTCGAACTCACTAACCTTTTTCACCAACAAAACCTCCGGCCGACGGAAATCCACCGCCATCCGCCCCGTCACCACCTCCAGCATCACTACTCCGAAACTATAAACATCTGCCATTGGTGTAGCTTCCCCGAGTTCCATATACTCTGGAGCCATATACCCGAAAATCCCACGGACACAAACTTTTTTATCGATTACGACATGATGTCCGTGCTCGTTTCTTGTTAAAAACTCCGCGAGTGCGAAGGATCCGAGCCGCGGGTTCATGTCGTGGTCGATATAAACCGCGGATGACGTGATGTTTCGATGGATAACTTGTTCTTCCCATTCTTCATGAAGGTATCGAATGGCACACGCAAGAGATTTGACAATGTTGTAGCGATGGTTCCATTGTAGAAAGTTTGACTTCCTATGGTTGTTATGGGAGAGGAGTTGACCAAGAAGACGGTTCACCGAGTAGTCATAGACCACTAGCATTTCACCTTGCTCGGTGCACCAGCCCCGGAGCTGGATGAGGTTCCGGTGCCGGAGCCGGCCTAGGTTCGCGAGCTCGTTCGCGAACCTGAGCCGGAGAGCTGGGCATGTTTTCATCCCCAGTCTTTTTATAAGTATGCCATGGTTGTCAAGAACACCGTAGTAAGCCGTCCCGAAGTCGACCTCAGATAGCCGGTTAGAATCGGAGAAGTTGTTGGTTGCGGAGATGATTTCCTTGTAGGTTATCTCCCTTGGGGGTTCCACCATCAAGAACGGGGTTAACTGGCGGCGACTTTGTGCACTGACGGTATCAGTACCGTCACTGCACAAGTCGCCGCGTTCCTGTTGGGCGGTTATATACAAGCTTTCTTCGGTGGCGGTGGCGAAGGAGGTTGAGCTACCGGAAGCGATTCCGAAAGAAGCGGTGATGGTGGTGGTGGCCGCGGTGGTGGTACGGGATACGGATATGTAAGAAGGGTGGGATTTGAAAGAAGGAAGATTAGGAAGGGTGGAACAAACACCACCAGAAAGTGCTTCAACAATCCATCTCATGTTGGGTCGGGTTACCGGGTCATGGAGCGTGCATAGCAACCCGAGGTGAATCAATTGCTCCATTTCTCTAACGCCGTAAGACCCGTCAGGCAACCGGCTATCAACCGCTTTCAAAACCGTCTTTTCGTCGGATAACTTTCTAAACCGGTCAACAAGAATGATCTGGTCGTCGGGAAGTGTAAGATCTACGGCTCGTCTTCCGGAACAAATTTCTAGCAACACAATGCCAAAACTAAACACATCGGATTTCGCGGTCGCCACGGCTTTCTTCTGGAAGCTCTCCGGCGGTAAATACCCAATCGTGCCGCCAATACTAGTCGTGTCCGCCAGCCGGAGCGAGTTATCGCTGATGGACGATGTTCTTGTTTCGTACCCGAGCTCGTGTTCCATCCACCTAGCTAACCCGAAATCACCAAGCCGGCAATTGAAATTAGAATCCAACATTACATTACTAGTTTTCACATCACGGTGTATGATCTGAGCCTCAAGCTGTTCATGGAGATAAAACAGTGCCGCGGCCAGACCCTTCACTATTTTCGTCCTCCTTTCCCAACTTAATGGCGGGCCTGCTGTCAGGCCCGCCACAGTTCCATAGTTTCCCGCCCGTCGGAAAAGGAGTCGGTCAAGACTACGGTTTGGCATGTAGTCATACACAAGTAGGAGTTTATCATCATGAACACACCATCCGCGGAGAGGGACCAGGTTGCGGTGGCGCAGATGCGCCACCGCAACCAATTCTGCGGCAAAACTTTTCTCAAACCGGTCCCCGATTTCCGTCAAACACTTGACGGCGGCCAGGGTTCCGTCACTCGGTAGGACAGCACGGAACACTCTCCCGAACCCGCCACTCCCGAGAATTTGGTCGTGGCTAAACCCTTTGGTCGCGATGTAAAGCTCGGAGTACGTAAATGTTTTAGGACTGTGGGCGGCGATACTCGTCTCCTTCGAAAACTGCACTCCGTCGGTGTCGTGGAAGATCGCCGACGATGGTTTTACGCATAAACCACAAAACCGAATGTCCCGTTTAGAATTCAAGAATTTGTGAAGCGTGTTACGTATAACCTCATGGAGATGGATACCCCATGATCGTTGCTTAGATGGCGGTGGTGGTGGCGGTGGATGGATGTCGTCGCCGTCGGATGGTAGGACAAAGCAGAGGTGGTGGAGGTGCATGGTGGTGGAGGATGAAGGTGATCGGTGTTTATCGACAAGATTGAAATGGATAAATAGGCGTAGAAAAAGGGTACCTTTCTTGTGGTGTCACTTGTCACCAACAAATAACATAAATCAATAACCCATAAAGGATAAAAATATTAAATCCAAAAAAGAAATACAGGTGGAGCGGTCACTTACCCGCATTGACTTTTTGATAGAGTTAGCACCGAAGGTCGAAAATGAAGTTAATTTTAGGGTGGGCCAAATGTTATTTATTTTTAAATTAATTAAGACAAATATTATTCATAAAATTTGAAATAGAAAAAAATATTATTTATAAAAATGGTTATGATCTATATAACTATCAAGTGTATGGCTTATTTATGTACGTTTAAATTAGCCAAATTGTTTTATGAAGTGTACATAAACCGTTAGCATCCGGTCTAATTTCGACCTTAGGTTAGTATAGCTAGCACGAAAGCGATGTCATTTAAGACGATCTTCGGGTACAAAACACGAAAACAACTTGACAAGTATTTTGGTATTCGACAAATGTATTAATCGGTGTGGTTACGGCACTTCTAATAAAAGGTTGAATAAATATAATATCGATACTAGACTAGATTTATACATTAACTTGCATAATGTGTAGGTGATACTAGACTTGGTTCTGTATATGAAAGTAACCATAGAGTTTGGTAAGTGAAGTGGATTGGGTACCCGGAGATAAGTTTAGATTATTTAGAATAATATTTTGTATAAAAAAACAAGAAAATAGTTGAAAAGATTGAAAGAAAATGACATTGATTGGTTTCAAATCTTGAATATTAGGGCATGATAGATGGTTTAGCATGATTTTTTTAAGTTTTTAAGTGACTTTATTCAACTATGGATTTGTTGTAAGTTTGAATTTTGTGTTCTCAAGTTGGCCAACGATTTCTACACTCGTGTCTCCATTGTGGTTGAGGGAGGTTGGTGAAATATGAGTAGGCAACATAGTTTTGACAAGTGATCGTACATTTTGTATTTCAAAACATATATATTTATGGGTGTCAATGATTACCGATTTTTAAAGATTTGGTTGATTTTTTTGTAAAAAAAGGTATTTGTATATGAGTTTATTTGGATACACTTAAAGTAGGGGTGTAAACGACTCGAGCCAAGCCCGAGCTAGACAGGGCTCGAGCTCGGCTCGTTTAACTTATTGTGAGCTCGAGCTCGGCTCGATTCGAGCTTTATTTCTAGAGCTCGGGCTCGGCTCGTGGGTACGTTTTCAAGCTCGAGCTCGGCTCGTTTATTATTTACTAGGTTATATACTCATGTATTACATGGGGAATTGTTTAATAGAAAAATAAAAGTACAATAAATAAAAAATTTGTTTCCTTGATTAAGTAATAGTTATAATTCAAATTTTATTTTATTTTTTATGAAAAAAGAAAAATTAACATAATTAGATTTCAAATTCAAACTTACTTA
This sequence comes from Smallanthus sonchifolius, assembly GCA_023525975.1. Classification (NCBI taxonomy): domain Eukaryota; kingdom Viridiplantae; phylum Streptophyta; class Magnoliopsida; order Asterales; family Asteraceae; genus Smallanthus; species Smallanthus sonchifolius. Next base: position 26,829,235 of record CM042029.1, on the reverse strand, counting down.
AAATAGGAAAAAAAATTAATGAGAAGAAAATATGAAAATGACACGTGACATTTCTTGGAATCGTTTATTAGAATAAGGCTTAGTTAATTTATATATAATTTTTATTATTTTTATATAAATTTTATTAAAACTTTTATATATAACATAATATGTATTATTTAGTTATTTTTATCATATTTTTATATATAGTAATTATTATTTTATAAATATATATTTAATATATTAGATAAAAAATTCTATAAATAACAGGCTCGTTTAGGCTCGCGAGCCAGCTCGAGCTCAATAAGTAAAGCTCGGGTTCGGGCATGGGCTCGTTTATTAAACAAGCTTATTTTTGAGCTCGAGCTCGTTTAAGCTCGGCTCGACTCGAGTTTTTAACGACCCGATCCCGAATAGCTCGTGAGCCGGCTTGGCTCGTTTACGCCCCTACACTTAAGTTAAGAAATATGTCAATGCGGGTATACTCAACTTACACAACGGGTTAAAACTGGCCACTTTCTATAAAACTTGTCAACTTAAAAGGGTCCAAAATGGGTCAGCACCACCCACGACCATTGTTTGTCGTCACCACCAACTCGTCATCGTCTTCCACCACCACCTTCGCTGCCAGCACCACCACCCGTCTACACTTCGGTCACTGCCAACACAACCTACACCGTGGTCGCCACTGTCGCCTTCACTACCACTACTCATCGTTGCCCTTGCCATCGCTTGGGAACCCACTAGAGTCGTAGTGAAAGCGAGTCTTCATAGGGCAATTGTCGCTACTTATGGACCCGAACCTGGGTGATCTATCCATGACCAGGATGAAGCTTGGGTAAATTAAGTGGAGGTTTGAACCGACTACTGTTGAAGAATCTACGGATGAGTTGTGGTCAGGGGTGAAATGCCACTCGAACCCAGAACTAGTTGGTTCTCCCAAAATGCATTGAGGCGCAACAATTAACTAGACATCTAGGGGTAAATAACTGTTTCGGTGCAGGCCGCGAGAGTGGTACCAAATCGAGGTAAACTCTGAATACCAAGTATGACCGCAAAATAATAGGGATCAAGGTCGGTCGGTGAGAAGATGAGGGATAAGCTTCATCGTCAAAAGGAAACAACCCGGATCACCAGCTAAAGCCCCTAAATGACCGCTCAGTGATTGAGCGCTCTTGCGCCAAAGATGAACTAGGCTAAACGATCTTGAGCTAGAGACACCAAACAAAATCGTCCATGAAGCGAAGACTCACCAAATATAATCTCCCTTTGAGTCGAAGACACAAAAAATGTAATCGCCCTTGAAGCATAGACATACCAAATACAATATACAATTCTTTGACGTAAGGTGGAATCGAATACAAAACGTTCCTTTAAGGGGGAACGTAACGTAACTAAATATACGTGGTTTTCTTTGTCGTCAAATCTGTAATTTGAAGATTTATTATCCTAGTAGAACTGAAAAATTATAAGAGAGCTAATCAATAGGTTGTTTGGCTTAGATATTAATGTTCTTGTTTGAAAAGACAACTTAATCTACAATTATTTATGGTCCCTCCCTTTTTTCACTCGATCACTCAATTGGCATCATATCTCATGCACTTTTATTGGCTTTAACTGAAATTCTAATACTAACTTGCTAGACCCTATTTCAAACCAAATATTTCATATTTTATATTTAATCAAACAGTTTTATAAAAGCTGTCTCATACAAAATAGATGCGTTAAATGCAATATTTTTTATATGGGCTTGATCCAGGAACTAGCAGATTCTTGCTTAAACCAGCTAGACATGAGTAAACGGGGTAGAAAAGGGCCCAACTTAAAAGTGTGATGGGCGGTTTGCCTAGCTGTCGGACACGAATTCCATCATTTAGAGGCTCAGTTTCAAAGTCAAAGATGTTTATCCAATTTTAGCAATTTTTATTTGTTTCCTTTTTATATGTAAAATCGTGCAAATCTTTGATTCGAGTATTTTACGCATTTATTTAGGAAGTCAGTTTCTAGCCGGTTAACGTTTATTTTTCATTTTTGACCAAGAAATGACATATTTAGATTCATCTTATAAAAAAGAGAGTAATGAAAAGATTTCATTAGTAAATAACACTCCAACTTTCTTCTCTAGAGGTTATTCTTTGTTTATTTTGTTTCTGACCTACTTCAATATTTCAAAATAGTTGGTATAACTTAAGCCTTGAATTTTTTTTTGAACGACTGAATTTTATATATAAAACCCGACTAGGAAATAACTAGCCAGAACGAAACAACAGAAAACAATACAATAACTAAGATATGGTCAACCTTAAAAAAATAACGTTACGATAGATAATCGTGAACCACTACAATGAATACCTAAGAATAACTACAAAAATAATTTTCCGCATGAAGTAGTTATTCTCGTAACCGTAATGTCACACCCCTGTTTTCAACACCATGGGTGTGTGACCCATTGGCATCCTTCTCTTTTTATAATATTAGAGTTTTCATCGCAGCGGAAAAAACATTGGATCGTTTCTTTCATAACTATTCAACTCATAAGTTGATCTTTTCAAAACATACTTTTCGTAGATATGTTTTTAAACTCCTCTTTGATTACAAAACATTTATTGAAATCATGTTACATCATTTCCTGTGTCACATTAGGTTTTAAAGCCACAAGGTAGATTCTGTGCCTAGGGAGTCAAAATCCACTCAGCACTAATCAAGTATGTTCTTTCATTGTCTACCTGTAATGTAACACCTCGAAAATTCCCAAAGAAAGTACAAGTAAAAGGGCTAATGGTAGGGGTGTTCAAACGAATCGAATCAGGTTTTTCGGTTTATTCGAATTTGGATTTTTTTTTCTGAATTCGAATTTGAATAAAAATCACTTAAACCGATTTGAATAAGCTTATTCGAATCGAATTCGAATTCATTTGAATAAACCGAAATATTATTATTATTATTTTTGGAAAAAAAAATTAAAAAAATTACAAATATTCAGTCGTGTCAACTATACCATAATAATATTCAAGAGTTTTCAAAACAACCCCAACAACATTACACAACTAAAAAGTGTAGCCTTAAACAACATAAAAATAGTCCTAAATGTTCAAAACAGTCCTAACAAGTACGAGCATCATAAAAATATTAAAATTTAATAAAACGAACATGAAAAAGGGGTCCAAACAACATGAAAACATCAACAAAAATGCATCCCCAAACTAAACCTATTTTTATAAGGGGACATTATATATTAAAAAAAAATTCGGGTTATTCGAATCGAATTGGGGATTTCAGAATTCGAATTCGATTTATTTATATGAATCGCATAATTATTCGACTCGAATAAACCAAAATTCGAAATCGAAATTTTTAGTCGAATTAGGTTTGAATCGAATTTGGGTTATTTGAATGGGATTCGAATAAAAGGTACGAACAAATCAAACTACAAGGGCCAAAAGTGAAAAAAAGTTCGAAAATTGGCCTGTGATGGACCGTCACCATGGATAACAGCTCGTTAAACTCCATGACGGACCGTCACCCGTCATGACGGTCTGTGCCACAAAACAAGACGCGGTTTTAGGGTTTCTTACGCGTGTCCTCTGACTCAGCCTTTGTGACGGACCGTAACAGTCCGTTACGTGGTCCGCAAGAGTGTGGTCACCAAGCTAATGGGTGACGGACCGTCACTCCTGGTAACGGTGTATCACCGCTTAGAAATTTTCCATATAAGTATTTGATCGATAACAACCATTTTGCAACATCCCACACCATTCTCTAAAACACACACACCTCTGGTGATCTATTCTTAAGCCCTACTTCACGATAGCAAGTCCGGTTTCAAGCGTTTCGTCTACAAATTGTCGTAGATAGTTTGAGGTAAGGTTCCAACCTCTTGTTTAAAGCATGGTTATGTACTGTTAAGTCTAGTAAATGCTCAATTAAGTAATGCCAAAATGATTTAGGGTATTGTGCAAGATGTTTATACAATTCTAGTTGAATTAAGCCGAGGTGATGCTGAGGTAAGTTCCTAAACAGTGATGTGTACATCATTTAAAACAACCATGGCCCTGTTATACTCCAATTTTTGCATGGTTGATTTATGAAAACATTTTGGTATCTTAAAACATTGTATTCGATGATTATATGTGTATAACGCATTTTAAGTGCTTACTATATTCCTCCTGACCCATAGAAAGGCACGTTGGACGAGACGCGTGGAACGATCGCTGATTATATATGTATGAGTATTCCATTTGATTCCTCATAGATGTGCTATGAGATAGGCATTACATGATTGGGTTTTAAGATACCTTGGCAGGTCATTTTGAAAAATGATTTATTTATGGACTCAATAACTTTATGTTGACCCATTTAATTGTATAAATGGCCCATGTGGTTTGATCAAATTGCATGTTTAGCTCCCATGTTTCAGTAATTGTAAATTTAGCTCAAACTTTTGAAACCTAGTTGCGCCTTATCCCCTGATGTTAACACTAGTTAGTTTTTAAGAGAAAGTTAACCCATGTGTCATCCATTTGACTTACGATTGCAAACTTAACTCTAAAATGAGTTAAAATCAGTAAAAATCATTAAAAAAAATAATAAAACATCAATAAAAAATCTGTAAAAATTCGAAACAAAATCGGTAAAAATCATTAATTTTTTTACTTCTTTTTAAGATTATGTTTGCAATCGTAAGTCAAGTGGATGGCGCATTGACTAACTTTCTGTTAAAAACTAACTGGTGTCAAGACAACCAATTCTCAAAAGTATGAGTTAAATTTATAATTTTAAAACTTAGAGATCAAACATACAATTTTATTAAATCACGATGAGGCATTTATACAATTAACTCCTTAACAAAGCTTAATTAACAGTATTAAAATGAACATAATTATGAAAAGTGACATCTTCCAAACCACGTGGTAACACATGCCATCCTTGTAATAACGACCCTACCTCTATGATTAACTAAAATATTATATAAAAGAGTGGCCGATCAAGGGTTTTATATGTGATTACAAGAAATTCCATATATTGCAATTAGCAAACTTGAAAAACCTATTTATCATGTACACATGTATAATGCATGCTAGTTTAAATCCCGTGTCTACACACGTGGTGAAAATCATCAATATATAAAATTTTTAAATTTTTATATATATATTTTACATATGTAAAAATATATTATATATACTAAGGATACAAAGAAACTCAAAATATGTAAAAAATAATATATAATTAAGTTTCAAAAATATAATTTAACTTTCATTACTATTTGATTGAAAATAAAACTTACGTAATTAAATTTCAAAGTTTCTTATAATAATAAGGGATAATTAAAAATAAATGTGTTTTATTAGTATAATTAGTATTTTATTTAAAAATATATTATTATTAAAAGATGAAAGTGCATTAAATAAGAGAGAGAGGCGGAAAAAAAATGATAAGAGTGAATATGGAAATGACATGTGGCACTAAAAACCTTTATTTATTATATAGTATAGATACGTATACAAAAATGTCATTGTCGACCAGCTAACCGCAAGCTACCATGTGACAACAGCCTACTATTCTTTTTTCTTATAGTTACATGATTTTATTTTATATGCTTTTTTTAACGGCTAGTCTTTTTTTTTTTTACTTTACTTCAAGTGAGAATATAATTCAATATTATTTGGGTGAAAGACATACATTTTTATCATTAAACCAAACTAAGGGTAATTTAAATCTGTATGTATATAAAAAGTGGCGGATCTAGAACAAAAGTTCAGGGGTAATGAAATTTTTTTTACGTACTTTCATGTAAATGAAACAAAAATTTTTTTACCGTACTTTCATGTAAATGAAATAAAAAAAATTTGACCGTATTTTCATGTAAACAAATTTTTTTGACGGTAATATGCGACTGGCGAGGCGGAGGAATGGGGTTTGGCGGAAGCGGCGCCGGGCGGTGGTCTCAGCTCAGGTCGAGCGACTAGTCGAGTGGTCGGTCTTTGACTCTCACAGTCTCACAGTTCCCGCTCTCTGTCTTTCTTCTTGGGCGGCCGTTTGGGTAAGTTGGGTTTGAGAATTGAGACTTTGAGGCACTAAGTTTTAATAAAATATTTGGGCTGGCTAAAGCCCAAATGTTTTATTAAAACTCAATACCTCAAAACTTTTAATAAAATGTGGGGACTTTTTTATAAAATTAGGTTTTTTTATAAAATTTTGGACTTTTTATGAAATGTTGAGCTTTTAAAAAAATTTGAGGGGTAACTTAATTTTTGCTCAGGGGTAACGTAAGGGGTAACCGGATACATAAAACCGTAAATTTTTTTTATTTTGCACTACGCGTAAAAGTTGAAGGGTAGCGGGGGCTACCCCTACCCTATGAGTACATCCGCCCCTGTATATAAATCTGCACATTTTATACAAACATTTTGATAACTTTTTATTTAGTAAAATTATATAAAGTTTTTTCATGCCACTGTGGTCAATATTATTTTTTTTAAAACCAATCATGTCAATTGTAAAAAAATAATGTTACTGCTCGAAAATTTTCTATTATATGTTATATATGGGACGCGAAATTCATTGGTATCGGGCATGTTAACCCCAATGTGGCTCCGGCCACTTTGTTACTGGATCTGTTAATACACTGCTAACCAACGGAAGAGACAAATCGCAGCTTCAACTGGGCATGTTACTTTTTAAGATTTAAGAAGTTATGGTAGAAAACCATCAAGTGTTAGAAATGTTTTTTTTTCCTGCTATCATGTACGGTTAAAGGCTAATTAGTTTTAAACTTTTATTAGTTTGAGTAAAAAAGCAACATCAATAAAAGAATGGTCATCCATTATAGATTCTTTATTAACCAGAAACTAGGTTAAAAACCCGTGTACTACACGCGTAGAATAATGAAAACGAAACATATTATAAATCTGTAAATACTTCTTATGGCTGAAAGTACGTTTTATATATGATAATGACAATGAAAAGTTACAATTATAATTTACATATCGACAAATACTTTTTTCTAAGATTAAAAAAATTACATATTGTATACAACATTTCATGTTGCTAAGAACAATCCAAAGAAAAGTAGATCCCTAATTGGACATCGGTTAGAGAATTGTTGTTTGCTAAATCTTCCATGGGGACATAATCATCATCAAATCTTGAATAATCCTTTGGTCTTTGAATCCATGAGTAAATTTTTGACCAGTGCACTAGAATCTGTTGAAAGCTGTTCAGTAACATAAAAATGTATTAATTGATTCGACACACAGATAAAAAATAGAAAATTATTAAAAAAAAAACCTTTTAAGCTTTCATTGCCAATTGCAAACTAAATTCCTTCATTGTCTCAAGTCCATGCAAGAAATAATCTTTCAAAGCAATGTTTATATTCAGTCAACTCGACCTAACCAAGTGCATACTAATAAGCCTCTTACCTCAGCATGAAGTTTCTCCATTGGCATCCATTCATTGGCTCCACAAATATCTGATAACACTGTAAAAAAAGGACGCAATAAAAAAAATTTATAAATACTTCTATAAAAAAAAAAGCAAATTGAAAGCAACTGAAGGAAAAGATGAAGCATTCTATATTTCTTTGCTTACACCATCCTCTTTCTCACTTGGAACATAATCAAATTGTGATTCCATGTCTGCTTATTGTTTTTGGAGAAGATGTAAGCTTTGCAAGATGTTTGACATTAGAATTTTGGAAAGTTATACGTCTCGTACAGTGCTATACGAGGCGTATAATGGGTGTCAAAATAAGGTTTTGGGTGTCGATATATTTGGAGACGTTTTTTTAGCCTTTTTAAGGGAATTTCCTTTATATGTCGGGGTGTTTAAACACGTATATCTAAATTTTCGGATATCAGAAAATTTTGGATATTCGATAATTTCGGATAGTGGATCCGAAATCTGAAAAACACAAGATTTTTTTCACTTTAGAAATAAATTTCTGGTTCTTTCCTTGTTCTGATTACATTTCCACTAATTGCAAAAACACAAGATTTTGACCACTTTAAAAATAAATTCTGTTTCATTCACCTCAAAGAGATTCGTAATAAACATCTCAAGGATTTATGAGACATAACTAATGTGATCTTCATTACTACTATAATCCCCATTACTTATTGATAGATTTAATCAAAGAAAACTCATTCAAGTATAAACAAAATCAACAATACTTAATTGAGTCGATATAACCCGCGATACCAAAAAAATATTCTATTTTGAATACGACTCTGTTTTTTAACAAAATTTATATCGGGACATTAAAAAAAATTAAACAAACAAATGAAAATAATTAAGGAAAAATCAAAGTGACATTTTATAAAGTTGAAACTTTAAAAACTTGAGGGGATCAAAGTGACATTTTATAAAGTTGATGGACAATTTTTCTTAAAGCATCAAAATTGAGGGGTTGAAGTGGTCACCGACACTTCTCTTTAAATAATAGTAGAATTTGGGCCCGAGAGTCGGGCAAACCAGCTATAGCGTTTGTCCAAGCGTCCGGCTCATTGAAATGTTTTCGTCCATATCTTCTCCAAACACAACGAAAGTTATTATTGTTTAAAATCGGATAAATTTTAGTTCACTTGTTTTATTCGGGTTTGTCAAATACGAACCCGCTAATTCTTGTATTAACTTTGTATCAATTTATTATTTTGTAATATTTATCGTGGAAAATATCACCATAGTTGCCCCAAACGTTAGTTCACCTGATCTTTAGATGTACAACCGAATTTTGGTCCAAATTTTTATGTAAACTTATTTTTGGGACCATTATATGTTATTAAACTAGGTTATAAACCCCGTGTGTTACACGGGTTGAATAAATACAATTTTATATGTTTAACAATAAATATTTATATATTACATATTTATGACATATTACATAGTTTTTTAATGCAAATTTTAGAAACGTCATTTAAAATGTTTTATAAAAAGAATGCAAAAATGTTCAATTTCCAAAAATGTTTTATGAACAAACCTATATTTTTTTAAATAAAAAACATTTTATAAAAAGAGTTATAGAAATCATTATTATTTATAGGGAGATATGAAAAACAAAAAAATTATTAAAAAACAATTAAGAAAAATTTGTGCAATTAATATGATAGAGAGGGAAAAATTTGTGTAACCAAAACATTTATTTATCATAGAGTATAGATATAGATTATATATAAAGAAAAGGTTTTTGGGACTTCTGCTTCTGGTAGTGACTGACTGGTGAGAGAGCCCATGGGCTCTGAGGTCAATTGCTCAATCTTGAACTCAGGAACTTTTAAATCTTATCCAAGTATTTATGAAAAATAGTATCTATGTATGTATATTCAACTCTTTATCATTTATCGTTGTGTGTTACATGGGGTGAAACATCAGTGAAAAAAATGCTTGAATAACAATGATAATACACATGATAAACAACAAAGCCGAGATTGGTATAATGAAAATGCGGACTAAAACTCAGAGAAAGCTATAAGAAATAAAGTTAAAAACCTTTAATCAACGTTAAAGTGTAAACAACAGATATTTACCAAAGTCAAAACACAAAATTAACATGCCAGTGACACACATGTATAAATCCTTTTAAAAAACAGGTAAGCAACAAATTAAAAAATAAGTTGCACTTCAGAACAATATAAACCATTGGAAGTAAAAAATTAGTAAAAGGAAAAATTGGAAAATATGCTACTGTGTATAACACTTACACATACTAAAATTCCTAGAAAAAGAATACCCACGTGATGGGTGGCGTGATCCTATGTGGCAATAGAAAAAAAAAACCACGACGTGATATTTTTCACGCGAGAAACGAATTGGAAAATTGATTTTGTACCGTTGATGCAGGAAACAGATTAGGAAATTAGGAGCTTTTCTTCTACTCAGCCATTGTTGATCAGAGCTTTTCTTTTGCAGCGGCGGAAGCAATCAATTCCATTTGTAAATTCCCTTTAATAATTTGTCAACAGTTCCATTTATATATTCCCTTTAGTAATTTGTCAACAATTCAAAGCAATCAATCTGAAAATTGGTGACAAACCACAAAGAACTTATATATTCTTCTACTTGAAGGTGATAGTTTTGCGGTTGTACCTGCGATTTGAACCCCATATCTTATAAGGTGTAGAAATATAAACAAAATAATATGTTCAAATCAAATGTATCTACAATTACATTACCTTTTTAGTATCCCAATTCCATGAATTCACTCAATTAGAAAATAAGATAATTAAATTATAGAATAAATTACAAACATTAGATCTATAATTGAGTGACTGTGTTTCATTACAAATTGAGAATATATTTGTATCCCAGTTTCTATATCAGAATACCAGACTACAAAATGCTTATGCTCCAAATCTCCAATTTATTAATTGTCATATGAGTACATATATTAGTCAACTACTTATTACTGTCTGTCATATGAGTACATATATTAGTCTGCACAAAAAGTCAAACTTCTAGCTAGGTTAACCCAGCTAACACTTTTTTACTAATATTTTTGCTTTATAAACTATTTTATATTGAAAGCAAAAAAATAGTTCATGAAAGTAAAACAAAAACTCAATATGACATTTGATGGTTTCAAATAAAAGGCTTTATTTTTAGGAAAAAAAAACGAAAAATTTAGGCGAAAAAATAAGAAATTCTATGCAAACATTTTCATTTTTCTGAATATCTTAAAAAATACAATTAAAAGTTTCTTAATACTATATTAAACTAAGAATATTCCAATTTCACTTCAGGTTTCAATTTTCAAACAACAGATAAAGAACTTAAAATACCTTGCATGAAGACTCAATAACACATGTAAACACAATATGAGATCTTTAACTTTTCGAGTTTATGCGTATTGCTCCAATTTTACTATTTCGAGTTTATGCTTATGCTCAATAACATATAACCCGTGTTTAGCTTCATCTTTAATCTGAATTAATTTTAATTGTCTCGTTAAAACCACAAAACATCAATCAAAAGTAAGAGAAGTTATATCCACCTCTAGATTTCTCTGAGTAGGATCCACAATTTGTTCATTGTATATCTGTGGAAAATATTAAATGACAGCAAATTCATCATCTAGACTCAAAATTAAAAATCTGACAAATGGTGAAGATCAAGCAAATGCACAATTTGTTCATTGTTAGAAAACATCTTGCTTCGAACATAGGAGTTTCTGGCAAGCAAAACAACAATTTGTTCATTGCCACCGTACTGTTAATTCATTATGTAAAAAGGTCTTGAGATGCTAATATTTAATCCTGTTTATAGTGAACACTTCATAATTATCTGCACCCATTTGGGGGAAGTCAACTTATTAGGTCCCTGCAAACATGGATTTAATAACCTAAGTAATTAATCTTGTTTATAGTGAATACTTCACATGAAGCGGAAAATTATCATATTACATAATCACCTAATTAATTTTTGTAAATCACTCTTTTAATTGTGTAAACTAAAGGCCTAACTGATATTTCTATCTCTAGTTCCTCTTCTTACATCAAACCATAATATTCTTGTCCCAAAATTTAATTAAGCTTTCCAAGCTAGAAAATGTGTACAATCTAGTTCTATTAATGTATGTTGCTTCTATATAAAAAAAATAGAGAAACATTGCCTACAATACAAAAAAAAAATAGTTCTAATAAATTGTTAAATATTTAATTGTTTAAAAATCAAGCATCTAACACTTTATACAAACGGATGCAATGTGAATTACATTAACATGAGCTAACATCGATTTTATATAGATGATGATGCTAAAATTTTCCAATTCGAGACACGGTGTAACTAAAGAAGCAATCAATCTAGCGTATAAGATTAAGCGATTCATTATCCTCTTCAAATTATAACCTAAATTAATCCCGAAAATTACATTCTCGTACCTCTTAACGAATTAAATTTCAGTCAGGTGTATTAGCCGGTATCTATACGAATCAAACACAATAAAACATTACGTAATAAAAAATCAATCACATATATCTCGACTGTAATCTCTGATATCACAACGACAAACAGCGCAGTCATCGAGCACGAAAATCAACATAAATTAAAAGGAAGAACTTACAATAAAGAATCAAATAATAGTACCAAATAAAACGAACCAAAAAAATTAGGGCAAGGTAAACAAACACAAAAACCTAATTTATTAGAGGATTGCAATTAATTCAGTAGACAGCATGTGCTAGACAAAAGAAAATCAATAAAAAGAACTAGAATTATAGTCTCATTACCTGACATGCCGAACAACCAATCGATCAATGCGTTAATGGGAATGCTCTTAGGAGGCAAATCAAACTAATAACTTGCTGCTCATAGTACCAACATCACCAATGAAAGTGCAATGCCAAAATTTGAATGCGGGAAACATGAATCGAATTAAAATAAGAAAAGATAAGTTCGTGAGAAGAACTTTCTTATGAATATTCCAATGCGGGATGTTAAATTCCCAGTTAATAGTTCATCAGATTAACAAAATTACAAAGATCGAAATAGCAAAAAAAACGAACGAAATAGTTGATCGATGTCGTTTGGTCAATCAAAAACAATCCTTAAACACCTTAACTAGTAAGGGTAAGTAGAGTATCGTATCCACAAAGAGTATGTGGAAAGTGTTACTTTGTTACAAGATTCAAAGACAGAAAACAATAATAACTGATTTGGATTTGGGTTTAAAACAATAACGAGAGAGGTAATCCTCTCCGGGGTTCGGGTATGCAAACACAAATTCCTTCAAGGTAGTTAGCAAGCAATTACATAGACATAATCATACATTTCAATTAAATTCAGTGATAATATGAGAATCTGATGTAAATAAAACTTATTCTCATACAACCATCAATGATAAACCAATTATGATCCAACCCCCAAGTTGTCCCCGATGTAAAGAAACCCGAGACTATTGAGACTTGAACAACAATTCGAAATCAATCAATGAAGTTTAAAGCATTCAATCAATAAATGAAATCATATGGCTAAAAATGTCAATCAAGATTACAAACCAAAGCTAACCATTCAAGAATTCATAAGTGTTCACAAAACCCTAGACCCAAAGAGGACTACAAGAGATTTAGCCACCCATACTCATAACAACAATCAAATTCAATGTATTAGAACTTACAAACATCAAATATTAAGAACAATTGACATAGGAATAGTGGAAATCGCTTTCTTGGAGCTCTGGAACGGCTGGTATCGAAGATAAGTCGAAATGGGGGCTGCTGTGGATTAAAACTCGACTTAGGTTAACTTTTCTGTAAAAATAGATCTTCGCGTGTCGCGAACCTCCTTGCCCAGGTTCTTCGCGTGGCGCGAAGAACAAACTAGTCGGGGTGCCTCTTTACTTCTTCGCGTGTCGCGAACTTTGAAGCCCAGGTCTTGCGTGTCGTGAAGACCATTAAATCCAGGAAGTTGACTTTTTGACTTCTTAATCACTCGTGCTTCGCATCCGACTGCTTCGCTTCCATTTCCCGCTCATTTAGCACACAAAACCTGGAAGGTAGACACAACCACAAACACGCATAAAACCGCACAAAGATACATACAAAGATAACTAAAACGCACGCAAAGCGGCATGTAAACTGAGGTTATTAAACCCTACATCATATCCCCACACTTACTCTTTTGCGTCCCGAAAAAGAATTATGCAATGGAATCATAATTGGAACCTGCTCTCACAATCTCATATACTAAAAACATAATCACGCATTGACTGTAACAATTGGTATTTCTCTCCGATTAAACCCAACCACCGATCTATTGATCCCCCGATTCTGTGATCTACTATCCTATTCATTATCAAGCGACAGTTTGTCTACGGGTCTCACACTTAGAAAGCTACAACTTAATCTAATCCCATCTCAAGGTCATGTTTAGGCACGGGTTAAACCTTATATATTTCCCACCATTATAAACACTAATTTACAAGTTTTTGAAAATTATGGAATTATGGATCGATGGATGCATGTTTTTTTTAGCTTTTTTTATTTTATGAATGAACCTAACCCAGTGGTGTTTCAATCACGCTGGAACACGATATATGACACGTAGGCTGCAGTTCTTAAGCAATGAAGTACATAAGCTTCAGAGCATGGGTGTATCCTTCAAGTCACCATCCCGAAGGGAAACACATACTCCTAACTTAGTCATCCAATATTGATCACTTAAGTCCCGCCCATGGGTGTATCCTTCAAGTCACCATCCCGAAGGGAAACACGTAGGCAAAACTCAAGCATATGCACCAAGCCATTTAAACCCCTCGGTAGCCCGAGTGGACGAGTTTAGTCTCGTGAGGGTTTCTAGGGAACACACCCACAACGTTCAAACATGGCAACAAAACTAGACAAAGTAAAACTTAGGTTGCCTCCTAAGAGCATTAAGTTTAACGTCTTCAGCCAGACGCGGTGTACCTGAGATTAGTTACGTGTCTCCATCTTCTAGAGTGCTCAAGAACAACACCTCGACTTGCTTATCCGGACCATTGATGTCATTAGGCTCTAAGTATGGCTTCAAACAATGGCCATTCACTGTTTGACTCAAATGGTCCTCAAAGTCCTCAATCTCAACATCACCCGAGTGACCCATTTTGGTCACCAAGTAAGGACCTGTCCACTTGATCTTTAACTTACCATAGAAGAACTTCAATCTGGAGTTGAACAACCACACCTTTTGCCCAATTGCAAAGATTTTCAACCGGATCTTTGCATCGTGCACCTTCTTCATCTTATCCTTGTAGATTGAGGCACTCTCATATGCATCATCCCTTAGTTCCTCCAACTCACTCAAGCACAACTGTCTTTGCTTACCTGCAGCATCATAATCAAGATTAACATTTTCAATAGCCCATAATGCTCGATGAGCCAATTCCACAGGTAAGTGACATCCCTTCCCATAGACCAACCGGTATGGAGTAGTGCCAATAGGTGTTTTGTAAGTAGTACGGTATGCCCACAAGGCATCATTTAGTTTGTTTGACCAATCCTTGTGGTCAGACCGTACTGTTTTCTACAAAATTTCTTTGATTTGCCTATTGGACACTTCCACTTGTCCACTTGTTTGTGGATGGTAAGGTGTGGCAATCCGGTGGTCTACACCATAGTGTTTCAAAAGTTTGCCAAAATAAAAATTCTTAAAATGAGATCCCCTATCACTTATGATCACACGAGGAAGCCCAAATCTAGAAAAAATGTTTGACTGCACAAACTTGCAAACTACACTATGGTCGACCCATTTTGACATATAGTCAACGACCACCAAGATGTATAAATTTCCAAAAGAATTTGGGAATGGGCCCATGAAATCAATCCCCCAAACATCAAAAATATCAACAACGAGGATTGGTTGCATGGGCATCTCATTCCTCTTTGTGATACTACCCATCTTTTTGCAATTTGTACATGTTCTAGAAAATTCAAAGGCATCCTTAAAGATAGTGGGCCAAAATAACCCGCAAGATAAGATCATATGTCCTGTTTTCTGGACACTAAAATGGCTACCACACGCAGACGCATGTGCAAGCTCCAACACTGATGGGATCTCTGATTCAGGAATGCAACGCCTGATGAGTTAGTCCGCTCCCACCTTGAACAAATCCGGTTCATCCCAGATGTACTGGTTGACCTTTTTCAGGAATTTGTTCTTCTTTTTCTTGGTCCAGTCTTCAGGAATAGTACCTGTAACTAAATAGTTAGCAATACCTGCATACCAAGAATCAGAAGATGAAATAAACATTAAACACTCATCAGGGAACCGCTCATTAATCTCAGGAGTGACATCCTCCTCTTCCCTTTGAATCTGTGACAGATGGTCAGCCACAAAATTCTCACATCCCTTCTTGTCTCGGATCTTAAGATCAAATTCCTGTAATAAAAGGACCCACCTGATCAACCTAGTCTTGGCATCCTTCTTTGCCATCAAATATCGGACAGCTGCATGATCAGAATACACAATTACTTTGCTACCCCAAATATAAGACCTGAATTTGTCTAAGGCATAGACAACTGCAAGCAACTCCTTCTCTATTGTGGTGTAATTCAATTGAGCACCAGAGAGGGTCTTGCTTGCATTGTAAATGACAACGGGTCTTTTGTCTACCTTTTGACCCAACATAGCCCTAGTTGCATAATCACTAGAATCACACATTATTTCAAAAAGAAGATTCCAGTCCGGTGATTGCAAAATTGGGGCTTGTACCAATTGATCTTTTAAAACTTGAAAAGCATTTAAACAATCTTTATCGAAGTCAAAAGACACATCTTTAAGAAGTAAGTTACATAAAGGTTTTGTGATGACACTAAACCCCTTAATAAACCTACGGTAAAACCTCGGCATACCCTAGAAAAGAGCGCACATCCTTGACATTCATCAGGGGATGTAATGTTGAAATAACACTAATTTTAGCTTTGTCTACCTCAATCCCCCGACTTGAAACAACATGACCCAAAAAAATATCCTCTTGAACCATGAAATGGCTCTTTTCCCATCTTAAGACCAAATTAGTTTCTACACATAGTTGCAACACTTTAGACAATTCATATAAACAAACCTCAAACGATGAGCCAAAAACTGAGAAATCATCCATAAAGACCTCAAGCGACTCCCCGACCATATCCGAGAAAATACTCATCATACACCTTTGAAAGGTGGTCGGGGCGTTGCACAACCCAAATGGCATCTGCCTAAAGGCAAAGGTACCATAAGGGCATGTGAAGGTGGTCTTTTCCTGATCATTAGGATGGATGGCTATTTGGTTTTACCCTGAGTAACCATCTAGAAAGCAGTAAAATTTCTAACCTGATAGCTTCTCTATGATTTGGTCAATGAATGTCAAAGGAAAGTGATCATTCAATGTGGCAGCATTCAGTTTCCTGTAATCAATACACACACGCCACCCGGTTACCGGCCGAGTGGCAATTTGCTCACCATCATCACATGTTATTACCTGTATACCTGCTTTCTTGGGCACTGTTTGGATTGGACTCACCCATGGGATGTCAGAAATGGGATAGATGATCCTGGCGTCCAACCACTTCAAGACCTTCTTCTTGACAACTTCACGCGTGTTGGGATTTAGACGGAGTTGAGCATCCCGTGAAGGTCTTGCATCTGCATCTGTGATGATCTTGTGCATCACAATGGAAAGACTGGCACCCTTCAAATCAGCAATGGTCCAACCCATTGCAGCTTTGTAATCTTGAAGCACCTTCAGTAGCGCCTCCTCCTGCTCTTCACCCAGGTTGGATGCAATGATGACAGGTAGAGTCTCACCCTCCCCCAGAAATGCATACTTGAGGTTTTTGGGGAGGACTTTCAACTCTACCTTTGGGGGCTGACAATTGATGGTTGCAGCCCCGAGTCAATCTCTGTTGGTAGAATTTCCACATGATGTGTCCATGGAGGTCTACCATCCTTCACAGCTAAAGCTTCAACAAGCTTTTCCTCCTCCTTCAAGTCAAACTCCAGTTCCTGTTCAACCCTGTCATAAAAAAAACACTCCTCTGTGGATTCATCCTCAGAATGAGGTTAGAATCCTTCAGTGATGTCTTTCATAAAGCATTCATCACTTGGCAGAGGGTTAGATTCATTTGAAAAGATATTTAAATAGACCCTTCTATTGCCAAATGTCATATCAACTGTGCCTAAGCGACAGTCAATCAAAAAGTGGGATGTGGCTAAGAAGTGTCGACCCAAAATGACAGTTGGTTTAGTGACCTTTTCAGATTGCACATAGTCAAGAACCAAGAAGTCCACCGGATAGTAGAATTGATCCACTTTCACTATCACATCACGAACAATCCCTCTTGGGAGTTTAGGGGTCAAAACCGCCAACACCACGGTGGTATTTGCTCGACGTAGAGGGCCAAAGTCATATTGGTCATACAAACTCCCAAGAAGGATGCTCACACTTGCTCCAAGATCCAATAACGCCTTGCTCATTTTGAAATCACCCACTTGTATAGAAATTATGGGCGCTACTGGATCTTGGAGTTTAGGTGGAAGAGAACCAGTCAAGATAGCACTAACTCGTGCATTCAGATCAAGCTTTTCAGGAATTTTATGATGCCTTTTCTGAGTGCACAAGTCTTTCAAGTACTTGGCATAGACTGGTATCTGTTTAATTGCATCAAGAAGCGGTATATTAATTTTTACCTGTTTGAAGAGTTCCCAGATTTCCTCTTGTTGAGGACCTCGCTTCTTGACCGCTACCTGTTTACCTGCATTCACTAAAGAAGCAGGGAATGGCACCCTTGGAGGCACCACTCCCCCATTATCAACAGTAGATGATGTTTTAGGAAAAAGTGGTTCTTTCAGAAAACCAACCCGTGTAACCGGAATCGGTTCGGGTTCATCATCACTGACATTATGCTCATCAATGTCCTCCACCACACCATCAACAAAAGGTGGTGGAGGTGCAACCTTATTATCATAGACCTTACCACTTCGGAGAGTACTAACCTTGCCCATGTGGTTGTTCTTCATGGTTTTGTTCCCCGAAGTGTGATGGGATGGGTTGATCAGTGTATCACTTGGAAGCTTGCCACTACTCTTCTTCAACTCAGCTATTTCAGTGGCAAATTGACCCATTTGAGTGGTCATGAATTGGAAGGATTTATCACGCACATCATCAGCTTGGTTCTTCTTTTGCAAATCTTGTTGGATAGACTTCAAGAGACCCAACACAACATCCTCACTACTCGAATTAGAAGATCCAGATGATCATCCCTGCTCATTCCCCTTTTAGTATCCCCTTTGGTTGTTGTTTTAATTATAATTCTGATTTCGTGGCGGGAATGGTTGTTGAGCTCTTTGACCACTAGCTTGGAAATTAGGGTTAGCTTGATTTGAGGCGTCCCCATAACGAAAGTTGGGATGATTTCTGAGGCCCGGTTGGTAGTTGTTGGATTTCATGTTATAGTTCCTACCACCCCCTTGCACAAAATTTACATCTTCAAAGGTACCCGAGCAAGTGGCACCATTATGCCCCAAGTCTCCACACTTATCACAAACTTCATACGGTTGACCTCCAATACCCATGTTGTCAACCTGCTTCTTTAGCTTCTCTAACATGTTTGCCTCAGAGCTTGGGCTGTCAACTGCTCTAACCACCGAATGCCTTGCCCGTCTTGAAGATTGGGCTTTCCTTTTGGATGTCACAGCCATCCTCTCTAAATAATCCCAGTCAACATCCTTAAAATTGGTACCAAATGTACCATTAGAGATAGAATTGAGGTCACGGGCATCATCATCTGTCAAGCCTTCATGGAAGGCATTCAACATCTCCCACATTTGCAAACCATGGTGTGGGCAATTCTTTATCAACATCTTGAACCTAAGGAAGGATTCATGAAATAACTCCCCAGACTGTTGTTGGAAGTTTCTAATGTTCTTCCTATCATCACTAGTCCTTTGATTCGTGTAGAAATCATCTAGGAACTATTGTTGCATATCCCCCCAAGTGTAGATAGATGCAGAAGGCAGAGAATGAAACCACTGTTGAGCCTTGTCTTCTAGGGTGAATTGGAACAATACTAACTTCACATCATCGAGTGTGAATCCCTGTCCCCCAATGGTGTTGTTCATGGCATCATAAGCACTCAGATGCAAGTATGGCTCTTCTTTTCCTCGACCATGATACTTAGGAAAATTTTGAATTGCCTGGGAACGCACTTCAAATGACCTCCCATGTTGTTGTGGAATGACAAATGGGGAAGGGTTGTAAGCAATAGATGGTCTGAAGTGGCTCTCAATCCCTCTGACAGGGACCCTGTAATGTCTCCTTGGAATGCCTCCCGGATTGTCAACAGGAGGTATTGCATTCCTAGGACTCGGTCTTCTTTTCCTGTTTTCAGGCTGATGTTGTGGAGGGATCGGTGCAGGAATATCATGCTGAGGTAGTTGTTGTGGCAACCTCTGATCGAACTGATGCTCATTCGATATTTTAAACCGAACACCTGTATTTTGTCTCATGTATACTGGCCTCCTAAGCCTCGGTGTCTCCCTTCTGTCAACATCATGAGTATCATCTTCATATTCCCCATACTCATCATCAAAGCCACCAGCCTCATCCTCATAATCTAGACCTGAGGTGTATGGATGGAAGCTCGGCGGGGGCGTGGAAAGGAATGTGGATGGCTTTGTCTTAGGTGGTTGTGAAGTTGGTGGTGGGAAGGGATCTGTTACTACCTCACGTATGATGAAGAATAGTGAGTGTCATGTTTAAACTCCAAGGGTTGGTTTACTTGTGGTAGAGGTTGGCTAAAGTTTGGTAGTGGCAGAATTTGGCTGGTGGATGGGTTGGGATTCCCATCTGTTCCAAGTGGAGGAATAGATGGTCATAAATCTCGTTACTCGATACATCCAGGTTCCGACAAAATGTACCATGATCTAAAGGTACTATATTGGTGGCCGAAGATGAAGGCCGATATAGCCACCTATGTTGGTAAATGTCTGACTTGCGCGAAGGTCAAAGTCGAATATCAAAAACCATCCGGTCTTCTGCAACAACCGGAAATTCCCATGTGGAAATGGGAACAAATATCCATGGACTTCATCACCAAATTACCACGAACTCCTACCGGATGTGATACCATTTGGGTAATTGTTGATCGATTAACAAAGTCCGCTCATTTTTTAGCAATCAAAGAGACCGACAAAATGGATAAGCTTACTCGTACTTACTTGAAAGAAATAGTCTCTCGGCACGGGGTGCCAATCTCTATCATTTCGGATCGTGATGCACGATTCACTTCTCGTTTCTGGCAGTCGTTACATAAAGCCTTAGGCACGCGTCTAGATATGAGCACAGCATACCATCCTCAAATGGATGGCCAAACGGAACGTACAATCCAAACTCTGGAGGACATGCTACGAGCTTGTGTGATTGATTTCGGTAACACTTGGGAGTCTCACCTACCGTTGGTGGAGTTCTCCTACAACAACAGTTATCACACTAGCATCAAGGCAGCTCCATTTGAAGCACTTTATGGACGGAAATGTCGTTCTCCTATTTGTTGGACCGAGGTTGGGGATAGCCAACTCACAGGTCCTGAACTTGTATTTGAAACTTCCGAAAAGATCGTTCAAATTAGAAACCGTATGGCGGCAGCTCGTGATCGTCAAAAGAGCTATGCCGACAAGCGTCGTAAACCTTTGGAGTTTCAAATAGGTGACATGGTCTTACTCAAAGTCTCACCTTGGAAGGTGTTATTCGTTTAGGGAAACGAGGCAAACTGAATCATCGTTATGTTGGACTATTCAAGATAATGAAGAGAATCGGACCAGTAGCGTATCAACTGGACCTACCTGAAGGACTTAGTGATGTACACAACGTCTTTCACATCTCAAATTTAAAGAAATGCCTAGCAGACGAATCACTCGCAGTTCCTCTGGAGGAACTACACATTGATGAACAGTTACGTTTCATCGAAGAACCTGTGGAAATTATGGATAGGGAAGTTAAAACGTTAAAGCACAGTAAGATCCCTATTGTCAGAGTTCGTTGGAACCCGAAACGCGGACCGGAATTCACGTGGGAGCGCGAGGATCAGATGATGCGTAAATATCCTAATCTGTTCAAGCACTCCGCATCAAATTCTCAATGTACTATTTAAATTTTCGGGACGAAAATTCTTTCAACTAGGGGATGATGTGACATCCCGGGAATATTTTTTTAATTATTTTATTATTTAATTTTCGGGACGAAAATTCTTTCAACTAGGGGATGATGTGACAATCCGGACTTTTCAGTTAGTTCCGTTAGTAACTCCGTTAAATATTCAGTTAATTCCTAACCCAGTTAATCCAATATTAAACCACAGGGATTAATTCTGTCATTATTTGAACTAAAACTTCAGGGACTAGTTATGTAACTATTCAAAACCAAAAATGTTGACTCCCTAAAGTCAAAATTGAAGGGTTTTGAGTTCTGTTGACTTTCCAAAGTCAAACCTAACATTCAATTGATTCGAATCAAACCAGAAACTGAAGTGGCTACTCGAATTCTCGGCTGTTAATCATCGTATTGATGATATCGATCATTAATGAGCCGTTTCTAGGTGTTTTAACTACTTCATAATCATGAATTAACTCTCTAAACCAGTAACCGTCGAACTCGCAACAATGATCATCGAATTCAAGCAAATTCGCTTATTATTCTGCAATCGAACCCACTGCACACCTCATTCGCACTCCCCTAAAGCTTCTGCCTACACCAATTACGTCGAAGAAGCAGTCAAGGTCGTCGGAATCTAACCCGCAGGCCGACGACACTCGTTCTAGTCGGAAGCTATCAATCCATCAACCATTCTGGTAATTGTTTACAGTCTCAGTTTCGTCTCAATTCATAGATCAAAAGCCCTATCATTATTAGGGCTTAAATTATCTAATTCAACGTGAACCAGTTCTAGGGTTCATTTACTTTCGGATTTAATCGAACTCCATCAATCCGATAATGAAAACTGAAATCGATCATGTCCACAGACTCGCCTCGACGTCTAGATCGAAAGCCCTATACTATTTGGGGCTTACATGATCGAATTGAATAGGACTCTTGATTCTAGGGTTCATGCAAAACTGGTTTAATCGAAACCCAGTCTAGAACCTGTTTAAATCTAATTAAACTATACCACTAGATTCGTAATAACCTGCTTAACATTAGCCCTATTCCAATTTAACATCTTATCATCGAATTGATATCAACATGGAAGTTAGGGTTTGTTCTTGAAACGATTTGGGGTTTTCGATATTAAACACAGTTTTAATGCAATTAAACCTTATCAACAGATTCGCAAGTTCGTTTTTGTTAAAAGCCATATGTTTTCATCATATATTAATATCGGATTTGAATAAATCGATTCGATGTTCATGTCAGGGTTTTCGATTCCTAAATCGAGGATTAAACGATTCAAGAGTTGATATTTTTCCAATTAATCCCGAAACCAGATTCGCTTATACCTCGTAATCAAAAACCCTTTGCTGCTTCGATCGATCATTATCGGATTCGATGGATTGGGACTGGATTCGATCGAAGGTGCTTTGGGGAGGGAAGCCATTTGAACTTGAGTGTTAAAATCATTTAGAACCGGTTAACATCGCGAAACCCTAGCGGGCGGATTGGTTAAGGCAGGGTGTGCGTGTGGGAGAGACCCGGGTTCGAGTCCGGGCTCCCACATTTCTTTTTAGACATTTTTCTAAACATATTTATTTATTAAAAATCAAACCATATATTATTATAATATTATACAAACGTGTTTTAACTCCGGAAACAACCCGTAGACTCGGGTTTGAATTTATTAACTCACTTTTATTATTATTTCCCCACTTTTAAAAATAATATATTTTTCAAGACTTAGTATAAAATAATATGTTTATATTATTTTCAACTCGTGACTCGTATTATTAAATAATATATAGATTTATATCATTTCGTATCGTTTTGTAACCTCGTATAACATTTGAAACTAAATAATAATATAATTAATTATATTATTTACTCGCATTTATCGCGTTCATAAAAATAATATATTTATTATTTTGTACCACGAATGAGTAATTAGAATATCCTTTCGAACCTAAAAATAATATATTAAATTATATTATTTTTCTATTTTTTTATAAATGACAAAACGCTCGAATATATTTATTATTGTTGTTGTCATTCGTCGCGCAACGTATATATAATCTATTTACTAATTAAAGAATTCCTATTCCCGTGGACACGTTCGTCTACTCTCGGTTACTAGAGCGTTTCGTTAGGACGCTTCTCATTCCGTGTCGTTGTCATAATTCCCATTTTATCCCTAATTTATGTGTTTATAATTTTAGGGCATTCGTAAGTCGATTGAGACTTACACACGTGGTTCCAACTTGTCCTTTGTGTGATACTACCTACAACGCAACGCATGGGAGTTTTCACGGCCCCTTTTTCTGTTTTAACTTGGGGGAGAAAACATGATTAAACAATTTTTGGATTTTGTAATTCGTATGATATCAATGTTATATGCTAAGCGTAACACAATATCACAGAAAGTCCTCATCTTATATCGAACCGTTAATATGGATCTTAGCGAGGTAATATTTAGTAGTACTACTGGGTTTGACAAATCCCACCCGCGTTAGTCGCGCTAACTCGATTAGATATCGAACGGGTAAAATGTTAGCCTACTCACACCGCCAGTGTTGATAGACCTGGCAGGAGGAAATAAACAAACAGTCAGCTTCGGTTGCGAGCGTTTGAGATGAACATGAACATATGTTAGCTACCTATAGATACGTACTGAATGAACATAAATCCGGTAAACGCTTATTTACATATATTGAAACCTGTGGACTCACCAGCCTCGTGTTGACATATTTTCTTATATGTTTTCTCAGGTCGCTAAGATAAGACACAGGTGCACGTTAGGGCATGCATGGGATTCAACTGCTTTGATTATAACTTATTCATGTTTGTTTGAATTATTCTATTGTACTTGTTTTGGTTGGATGTTTGGACTTTTTGGACTTTTGAACTTTGGTTTTGGGCGCGTGTATTTTGCGCATTTACTTTCTTTACGCTTCCGCATTGATACTCTGATTTAAATGATATTCTCATTTTGAGTCCCATGTAGAGTCGTTCAAAGTAACTAATGTCTGAGATCCTGGTTCGTCACTCCCCAAACGGTAAAACTCCGTTAGTTGAAATTGGGGGTGTGACATGTAGCAAACAATAACAAAATAACACTAAGCGCACTAACTCCCCTTCAACGGCGCCATTTTGATCGATGTCGTTTGGTCAATCAAAAAAAATCCTTAAACACCTTAACTAGTAAGGGTAAGTAGAGTATCGTATCCACGAGGTGTATGTGGAAAATGTTACTTTGTTACAAGATTCAAAGACAGAAAACAACAATAACTGATTTGGATTTGGGTTTAAAACAATAATGACTGAGGTAATCCTCTCCGGGGTTCGGGTATGCAAACACAAATTCCTTCAAGGTAGTTAGCAAGCAATTGCATAGAAATAATCATACGATTCAATTGAATTCAGTGATAGTATGAGAACCTGTTGTAAATAAAACTTTTCTCATACAACCATCAATGATAAACCAACTATAATCCAACCCATAAGTTGTCCCCGATGTAAAGAAACCCGAGACTATTGAGACTTGAACAACAATTCGAAATCAATCAATGAAGTTTAAAGCATTCAATCAATAAATGAAATCATATGGCTAAACATGCCAATCAAGATTACAAACCAAAGCTAACCATTCAAGAATTCACAAGTGTTCACAAAACCCTAGACCCAAAGAGGACTACAAGAGATTTAGCCACCCATACTCATAACAACAATCAAATTCAATGTATTAGAACTTACAAACATCAAATATTAAGAACAATTGACCTAGGAATAGTGGAAATCGCCTTCTTGGAGCTCTGGAACGGCTGGTATCGAAGATAAGTCGAAATGGGGGCTGCTGTGGATTAAAACTCGACTTAGGTTAACTTTTCTGTAAAAACAGATCTTCGCGTGTCGCGAACCTCCTTGCCCAGGTTCTTCGCGTGGCGCGAAGAACAAACTAGTTGGGGCGCCTCTTTACTTCTTCGCGTGTCGCGAACTTTGAAGCCCAGGTCTTCGCATGTCGCAAAGACCATTAAATCTAGGAACTTGACTTTTTGACTTCTTAATCACTCGTGCTTCGCATCCGACTGCTTCGCTTTCATTTCCCGCTCATTTAGGACACAAAACCTAGGAGGTAGACATAACCACAAACACACATAAAACTGCACAAAGATACATACAAAGATAACTAAAACGCACGCAAAGCGGCATGTAAACTGAGGTTATTAAACCCTACATCAATAGTTCTATTGAAAGAGAAACTCACAGGAACCCTAATAATCGTCTATTTCGAAACCTCCAGAATCATTCTACTCGATTTTTCTTACTTGGTTGATCAGATTCTACGGGGGAAATCATAGCTTCCTATACTCCAAAGGAATCCAAATCTAGTTCTCTTGATCGATTATCATATTGTTGAAGAACATCTGCTGAGAGACGAAGAATGCGTGATTTGAAACGACAATTTTGATGGTGTAGAAAAAATGAAACAGTGGTGTGTTAGGGTTAGTTCAAAATTTAGAACGGGTCATAACAGCGGGTCATAAGATCCGCATGATTTACCAGTTTGTTTAAAGGGGTTTAGGCGGGAAAACTTTGCTGAGAATTAATGTGGGCCTGACACTTGGCAAAAGGATTTAGTTTTTTTTATTATAAGAGAGATGTTTTGCTTGAATTAAAGCGAAAATTGGTAAATTTTAAATATTTGAGTGAGGTATCTCTATTATAATAATCAATTAAATTTTGTGTTATTTGTCAACATCATATTCATTCTCACATTCATTTCACATTTACATCCTCCATCCAATATTTTCATATTTAGCTTATTTTTTAGAAAAAAAATTATATAAATAAACATTTTACCAAATCAATTTCATCATTATAACCATTGACACATTTTTTAAAAATTTATCATCAAAAGTGAATATTAAAAAAAAATATATTTAAAAAAATGAGTTTTTAAAGTTTATTATCTAAAAGCGAGTCTTTAAAATTTTATCACTAAAAAACCAAAAATTTAATTTTACATATAAAATTTAAAAATACTACTTTTGTATTTTAAATAAATATGTGTTATAATATAGTTTTCTAATATTTAAGTATTAGTTTTTTTTAACTAAGTTTTATATCAAATTTGTATAAAAAAATGTGTTAACATATTTATCAATATAATCTTAACGTTTCACCCCGTGTATTAAACGAGGTTTAATATTAGTAGATAATATACTAGTACTAGTATTAAATGGAAAATGCTAAAATAGGATATTTAGCATTCCTTACTGCTAAATGGTCGTACTGGTGCTCGTCGGCTCAACACAACACATACCCGAAATATGACCAACTCGAAACGACACAAACCTAAAAGTTATGTCAGACACACTAACACTACTAATTTATCTTGAATTTAATATATTGTTTTTGTTTTGATATGCTCAAAGAGAAGACATCTTATTGGTAACTAAGGTTTTCAGATCCATAGATGCTGAAAAAAAGTATGATAAGGAGGTAGAGAGAAGGAGACCTAGCAACCCAATAGACCCAGGTGGTATGGGTTCAAAGCCAGGCGAAACGAACCATGAAGTTGAACTATTCAGGAGGGTTGTGATGATATTAATAAAAGGAAAACATGTTGATGTTCCATTCGACCCAGGTAGCCTTGGTCCGAAGGCAAAACTCAAGGACGAGTTTTTTTTCGAATACGGGAAGTATGATGCAGCGTTTATCTCTAATTGGAATTTGAAGATTATTTTTGTTATTTGAATTTCGTATCTAAATTATTGGATTATCTTTATATTGTTTCCTTTTTATCTTTATTTTGTTTCCTTTTTATCTTTATTTGTTTTCTTAATTATATCTAAGGTTTGTCTTTAAATACCTAGAGAATTATTGTTTTAGTGGGTTGATTGTTTATGGATATTGTTTTTTAACAAACCTTTGAGGTTTTTTAAGCTTTTGGAATCCTTTGAGTATTTTTGGCCATTTAATTGCTTTCGAAACTGCATGAGTTGGTATCAAAGCTCTAGGTTTATCAAATGGCTCTACGTGAAGGCGGGTGTTTTCTTGTTCGAAGAGTCGCCAACCGAGGCATCGACAAGAACATTGGTGGTTCACGTACTCATGAAGATCTATTCAATCATGACCGTAGATTCACCGGACGAGGCACGAGATCGGGAACCGTATCAAACGACTCAAGCGACGAGTCCGAGATCTCGAGTTGCAACTAGAGATTAAACGGCTCCGACAAAGGATCCGCAACCTCGAGTTGCAACAGGATACATGCCGGACAGAAACCGAGTTGAGCACCATCGTCGAGGACGAAGGTGGCGACGGAGAGAAGCAGTCGTTTAGCCGTCATCCACACCGGTTCTCTGAACCAATCTATCAAGAGGGTTTATCGGAAGAAGAACCCAAATTCGATGAAGATGGTTTGCCCTATGACGAAGAAGAATATTTGTGGGTGCAACGAGCGATTACCGGAATTACTGATTAAGAAGAAGAAAAAGAAGTCAACAACAATCATAAGATTTTGATGGTTTTTCCAAATGCAAAGGTAGAAAACGGAGGTGATACGATAGTCTCTGGTGGAGCTACGGTGGTCACTGATGGTGATGAGTTGTTGTCGGCATGCCACATTAAAATCACCAATACTAGCGGTGTTTTGAATATTTCTTTAATAGTCCAAGATTTGGAGAATATTGCGGCTGCCAAAGTTGAGGAAGGAAAAGATTGTATTCCATGTGGTGAGCCTTTATTTTCGGGTTTTCAAAAGGTAGAATCCATTCAAAAGGATAAAATGATTGAGGCGAATCTTCAAATTGTATTTGGACATGCAAATAATAATAATGGAACAATGGATTGTGAGGTCCTCATGCATGTTCAACAGAATGTGAGGCACTTTGTTAGGCTACCTCCGGCTTTGAAAACCTCAAATGGTTGCGAGCCTCCTCATATGCAAAAAAAGACGGCCCAAAAATGTGGAGTGAAGCATGGGGATGGCCCAACGGCTAGTAAATATTGGTCATTTGGGCCTACTAAAGCCCAACTAATGAATATTCAAACAAAAATTTTAGCTTACCTTGGCGTGCTCAATTGTCAATTCGATTAAAATTCCAATATAAATTATGCTATGGGCACCAAAATGTGGGCCACGGAATTATTCCAATATGGTGA
Source organism: Smallanthus sonchifolius (assembly GCA_023525975.1). Lineage (NCBI taxonomy): Eukaryota > Viridiplantae > Streptophyta > Magnoliopsida > Asterales > Asteraceae > Smallanthus > Smallanthus sonchifolius. Next base: position 26,800,500 of record CM042029.1, on the reverse strand, counting down.
AAATGTGGAGGATGAGGAAAAAAGATTGTATTATATTCCTCTTCATATTGATCAAATAGTGAAAAAGAAACGATCTGATGTTTCTTTCGACCTAGGTGGTATGGTTTCAAAGCCAGGCGAAACGAACCATGAAGTTGAACTATCCAGGAGAGTCGTGATGATAATGAATAAAGATTAGGTTGACGTTCCCTTTGATCCCAGTGGTTTTTATAAGACTCGTGGTCGAGTCTTTTTCAAGAAGGGAAGTATGATGCATGAGCATCTGGTCCATTAATTCGACCTGACCCGATCAGCGGCCCGACCCGACCATTAATTATATTTTAGTTATTCAAATTTATTTGTTTTCTTTTTATTAGGATATTTTTTTTATTACCTATTTTAGCTCTTGAAATATTTAGTATAAATATAGACTAGGTTTATTGTTTAGAGAGTTGATTGTTTTATGAATATTATTTTTTAACAAACCTTTGAGATTTTTTAAGCTTTTGAAATCCTTTAAGTATTTCGTGTCATTTGATTGCTTCCGAAACTGCATCAAAGTATTTGGTTGTTAATCTTGCATTTTATTAAAAAATCTCTAAAGAATACAATCTCATTCATCAATTAATGAATAAATAAAACATACAAAAATCAATTAACGTTCTGTCCATGAAAAACCATGAATCAATTAACAAACAAATCAAATACCTAAAATTATGTGTTATATGATATCAATACACATGTTTATATCTATCTTATATAATAAACAAGTAAAACTTAGTACAACATGTTAGCACCACGTTTAACCTTACAATTTTTTCTCTCCAAAACCAACTTGAGCGTAAACGGGTCAACACATGGGTAAAATTAAGACCCGTATTACTACCATATTAAACCCTTTTAAACCCGTTCTAACCTTTCAGCCGATCACTAAGACACCAAAAAACCCTAATTGCCGCCTCTGTTACATATTCAACAACAGACCTTCAAAATCAAATCAGTTATCAGTATGTAATCTATACTCTTCGTCTATTATTTCGATTCTTTCAAAGTATATGTTCGAATCAATAGCTTTAACCTCACCCATTAGGGTTTTCAACCGTCGTCTTCTTCTTCTTCAACGACCTGCATGTGTGTTTGCTATTTCGTGTCGTCTCTTCGTGATCGTCGTCATCGTTGTCTCACGACAAACCAAAATGAAGAAGCCCTAATTTGACGTTTTCTTGATAAATTTCTTCAATCACAGATCGAAACAGCCAAAATGAAGAAGCCCTATTTGTTTTATTGCTTGAAAACTAATTTTTCGTACTGTTTTCACTTTTATCTTTTTTCATGATGCGATGATACAACTGTATAGGTATGGGATATAACTTTTAGCTTTATCAGTTATTTTTGAACTATTTATTTCCTGATGTGGACCTATTGATTATTAGTGTTGCTTGTAATTGTTATATAATTATCCCCTCAGCTGATGTACTGATAATTTTAGATTGTAAACTTGTGGAACATTCATGACTGCAACTATTCAATGAGTATACCTACCAATGAAGCAATTGAAGCTTTATGGGTTATTTGTACCATAATTTCTTTTGCTTCAACTGCTATTAGTTATTTTCTTTTATCCTAAAACATGCAGATTTTAAGGCCTTTTAAAGATGGAGGACACACTGACTGGACTTAAAGTCATTGAATATGATGAAACAAAATTAGTTTGTCTTTAAGAACACCTGTTTTTGAAATAGAAATGGCTTAGCAGAATCACGTGTTAGCTGTAGAACTTTTCGATAACACATGGTATTATTTATTTGTGTATTTACGAAGTGAAACAATGTTTTACATACTATAGAATTTATTAATCTTATATGCCATTTTATGGTTTTGATTTTAAGAAAATTACCTCAAAGAACAGGTTTTTTTTACATACCCTATTGTGTTGTATATCTTTGTTTTGATTTTAAGAAATTGCTTCGATTGAAAATTATATTTAATGTTTCAGATTGCCAGTCTTAAGCCAACTCTTGCAAAGAAAGAAGGGGATCAAGAAAGTGTGCAACACAGAGTATCTGGAAGTTCAGGTGGCAAATTGTCCCCTCCTAACTTACAACAGGTAGATTCATACGATGAGCCAAAGAATCATAGGAAATTGAGGGAAGATATAGGCAACACTGAGGTAATTTATAAATTTAATTAAATAGATTTATCACTATGTGAGACGAAACAAAACTAAGGAACCTCAATCCCCTGACACGTTTTCTTATGCCCTCGCTTTTCAGGCGCGCTTTTTAATAGTTGGGTGGCACTGCATCGAGTTATATGATACTGATATGCTCTAATGTAATGAATGTAATTGTGATTTTGAATATGTTTTGGTTACATTTATTTATTCACATATAGTTGAAGTATTACAATTTCCTTTGCACTTCAGGTTCTTATGGAAAGATAGTTTGTTCATTCAAGAGAAGAGCTCTAGGATACTTACTTTGGTTGTGAGGTTCTTAAAGCAACGCTCATAATACATTAGAGTTCATAGTGATGCTGTTTTGGAAAGATTAGTGGAGTGGCCTGTATTCAGGTATGTTATGTAATTTGGTATATGGCTTCCATCACGAAATGTAAGGTCTCTTTTGTGTCGTAAGATTTTTTTTATAAAATTTGGTTCAAAGCTATTTGGGTAATCAGATTGCTTTTTACAGCTGAAAAAGGCCATCACATCCAAACCGCAACGTTCCATCTTCTATCAACTGCCGTTAAAAAAATATCTCCAACAACCACTCAAGAGTCATTGCAGGTAATCGTACTTTCTAAATGTCAAAAGAGTTGGTTAACTGTAATTTCCTATGCAACCATTCCTGCATCTTTGGTAATAAGTATGGGTTGTTGTAGCCGGATGAAAGCAATACACATTTGAGGGTCATGAGGCTCTGTATATTCTGCCGCCCTCACTATAAAGAAACAATACATGCAAGTATCTTTTGTTTCTTTATCCACACATTTTTTGTTTTGCTCATATCTAATTAGCTTTAGATTTTTTATATCCTAAAATATGAGTAGGCTGTGATATTTACATGTGATCATCTGAACAATTGAATCTGTTTATTTTTTGTGAAGTTTATTTTCTCAACATCAATTGATGGGAAAATCAAAGCATGGCTTTAGGGTTGTTTGATGGTTCGGCCAGTTTCAACGGTGTGACCTGAAATGAGTAAATGTTTATTTTAGTTTTATATTTTCTTTAACCACACTTTGTACAAGTTGTCTCCTAAATAGGATACCAAATATCTGGGGATAATGTTCAAAATCCTCTTCTCGGAGAAATAAGTTGTGGTTCTTTACTACTTCAATTGCAGGTGAAATATATTGATTTCATCATTAAGGACATCATATGTCACTTTCTTTCATAAGTTAATGTATGATGCGTTAATATTTTTTGTGTTAATGCAGAAAATTTGGGATGAAGTTGGTGAAAGTGATAAGGAAAGAGATAAAATGCGTCTTCAAGAGTTTTTGAATGTGTACAAAAGGAAATTTGACCAGGCTGCAAAGTCAAAGGCTCATCTTCTTCAACCATTGGCAGATGCTAAACTTGAATTCTCCACTCTTCTTGCATCTCTTGGATAGAAATCATTTGTTAACATTCAGGGTAGCGGGAGACCTACATTTTTTTCTTTGTGAAATAGATTTTTTTTTTTGTGGTTTAATTGTAGCATGTTTGTCTAAACGGGTCGACGGGTTAAGTTGTTTGTAAACAAGTTGTAATTTTAAGTGATCTGGCGGATTTTTTTATTTATCTTTTTAGGTTGGCAGGTTGACTTTATAATTTATATTTATTAAGTTCTAATTTGAAGTGATTTGACGGGTCAACCTGTTTATCCAAAATAGAACCTGAACACTGCCTGTTAATTAAATAGTTAGGTGGGTCAACCCATTTGAATCGGACACATTTAGACCCAACCCTAATCTTTTATTTTCCTTCAAGACTGTTGGCATATAATCCACCTGAACTTGAGAGATGAACATCTTTGGTTAGCAGAATATTTATAGCCAAGGAATTTGATATAAGGCATTGGAAATTATGTTTTTTTGAAGACATTTACTGAGTATTACCATTGTTTGTCAGGTTGTTTTGAAAAACTATAGTTAACTTTTATCGAGATTTGAAGTTATAACTTAGTAGTTTGACCTTATCATAAGTCAACATGCACCTCTTTTTTAAAGTATCTAAATTTGAGAATTATCATACTAACTCATGAAACATATTTAATGTTTAAAGTATATGTTAATGATCAATCGTATATTTTTAATGATTCATCCCGTGTAATACGCATATTCTATCCTAGAAAACACAATATCAAACACCCCCTTATTTCGGGCTTGTGTTTGTAGGATATGAGGCTTGCTTTGTGTTAGTCGAATTTGTTTCTCAATCTACACCAATTACAGCTACTACAAATGAGCTTTACAAGGTGGCTAAGTCTCATGATCTAAGTGACACTGTATGCGGCCATTAGGGATGACGATGAAACCCGAACCCGATGGGAAAACCCGAAACATTTGAGACGGGTATAGGGTCGGGTAATCGGGTATGGGACCGGGTTTGGGATTACTTTTGAAATTTTTCATGGGTTTGGGACGGGTATGGGATATGGTGATGTACCCGTTTAACCGCCCCTAGGGCTGTAAATGAACTGAACGTTCAACGAACAGTTCATGAACCGTTCGACGGGGAAGTTCGTTTACGTTCGTTCGTTTAATAAATGAACGAACATGAACAAGAAATTCTGTTCGATTAACTAAATGAACGAACATGAACAGAGGTCTCGTTCGTTCAATTGTGTTCGTGAACGTTCGGTAATCGGTTCGTGAACGTTCGGTAAGCTGTTCGTGAACGTTCGTTCGTTTATGTTTGTTCATTTTCGTTTATGTAAGATGTTCATTAAGATTTTTGCATATTTCTGTTTTATTTTATCAAAACATTTTATATTCTTTAATTTTTAAAATTTTATATTACCCTAACAATTAACTAAGTAAAATAGGAAACCATATTCTCATTTATGCGTCATTCCCTATCCACTGTTACTCGATTAGGGCTTCTAAGTTCTCAATTTCTAAATAATGTAAGCTACCCTCAATCCTAAATCATGTAAACATTAGGGTTGACATCAAAAGTCCTAAACAACTAGCGCTTCATTCGGCAACGTTCGTGAACCGTTCATGAACAAAACCATTTCCTTAGTGAACGAACACGAACATGAATTTTCGTTCGGTTAGTGTTCGTGAACAAGTTCAATGCTTAACGAACGAACACGAACAAGGCTTCGTTCGGTTCGGTTCGTTTACAACCCTACCCACCCCGATTTCCTGATAACGTATACCCGTTTACCCGATTATATATCCGATGTAGTTTTTTTTTCTTTTTTATTTATTCTAAGTATATATATCGTATTTATTTGACGTATATATACCGTATTTTTTTTAAATGTACATACCCAACATGATTTTGTTTCTTTCTTTTTTTTTATTTTAGTTACAATTTTTATGTATACCCGATAAATACCCGACGAGTTTAGGTCGAGTATACCCAACTGGTATTTTTTAGAAACTAATGGGTTTACCCGAAACTCGCGGGCATACCCGATACCCGACGGGTTTTGGGCCGGGTATGGGACAAGATTTATAACCGGGTATGGGGTTGGGATTACCTAAACCCGTCCCAAACCAGACCCATTGTCATCCCTAGCGGCCATTTCTAGAATTAAAAAAACAGAGACGGGTTAAAAATTTTAATCTTAGATAGAGATAGAAAAATTACAAATAAAACATCCAACATTATATATAAAGAAATATTTACAGATTTATTAATAATATTCATTAAATCTTTTTTATTTCATATCGTACCGTTTATTTAGCACCCGCGTAATACACGGGTTCTAACACTAGTACATTATAAAATAAACAAAAAATAGAAGGACCAATAAACAATGGTGAAAACCCAACTCGACGGACAGTGAAGACCAGGTCAAAGTCTAAAGACGTGGAACTAGGGAGCGGATTGGCAGAGACACTATCAAATATCGCAGCCGCAGACTTGATGTCTTGGAGAGCCAACTACGTTTTCTTGGCTGTATAAAAGTTTTATTGAATTGTTCTTCTTTGTAATGTTATTTGATATTTGATACAAACTTAACATTACATCTGATAACAAATGAACATGAACAGAGAAAAGATGGAGGCTCTATATTACTCAAATGAAGATTAGCTTACAAATGAAGATGAAGGCAACATTAAATAGGAAGCAAACTAAGCTAAAGCCCATAACAGAGCCCATAACAACTTATTATGCTAACATTCCCCCTCAAACTCACAATGCAATAGAAATAAACATTGAGAGTTTTTCACATAAAAAACGAAATCGAGATGCCGATTGAGCCTTGGTGAAAATATCTGCAATCTGCAAGGCTGATAGAACAAAAGGAATTGAGATGGTCCCGATCAGAAGATGATGACAAGTAAAATGACAATCTATCTCAATATGTTTTATCCGTTCATGAAAGACAGATCTGCATAGCACTTTGATTATCACAATGTAATGGGGTAGGCGACGAAACGACAACCCCCATGTTTGCTAGAAGCCATCGTAAACAAACAATTTCACATGTAGTCACAACCATAGCACGATATTCAGCCTCAGTGGAGGACATAGAGACAACATCTTGTTTCTTTCTTTTCCATGAGATTAAGGAATCACCAAGGAAAATACAGAAACCAGTTGTGGTTTTACGATCATTGGGATCAATATCCCAATCAGCATCACTATAGACACGCAGTTCCAGAGAAAATGTAGAAGGGAACAAAAGACTTTGAAACTGAGTGCCATGAAGATATCTCAAAATACAAAGAACAGCACCCTAGTGAACAGAAGTAGGAGCGGTAACAAACTGGCTAACCACATGAACAACATGAGCAATATCAGGGCAAGTAACTGTAAGATAAACCAAACTGCCTACAATAGTACGATATAGGCTCGGATCAGATAGAGGAACACCATCAGTGAGAGAGTAACGTACATTGGTTTCAAGAGGAGTGTCCGCAATTCTGTTATCAGAAAGTCTCGCACATTGAAACAGATCAGAAATATACTTCGTATGAGAGAGAAGATATCCATTTTTAGATTGAACTACCTCAATCCCCAAAAAACACCGTAATAATCCTAAATCTTTCATAGCAAAACGGTGAGCCAAGTCACGTTTCAAGGATTCAATGTCATCATAATCATCGCCAGTGATAATCATGTTGTAACATCCATGATTTTCTAATATTATTTTATTTTAAAATTATACAATAATTACATTTCGTTTCAATTGGCACATTACTATTTTTATGTACGGATTCAAATTTTCAATATTGCAACTCCATAGTATGTATAACATATATATTTATATTTATATATACGTTATTATAAAAACTAAATAAAAAAATTAAAATTTACGAAATTAACGACGCATGCCCTTTGTGTGTGTGTATATATATATTCATTTAATTATAAATATATATGTAGTTTTTAGTCATAATAGATAAACCATTTATACAATTTACAACTTTATAAAAATAGAGTTCTCTCCTTTGAAAGATATTTAATGATTAGTTTTTGTAAGTTTATAAAAACAAATTTTATATATAATTAAAATAAATGTAAAGCTCTCACAAGCCAAAGAACCCCCTTTTTTTCATTTGAGCCCCTTCTAATATCTTGAACCCAATGTGAACCTGGAATTTAGCCAATTTTTACTATGGAAAGTCAAACTCGATCAAATCCTCATTCAATCCATGTGATTTCGGATCCTAATCAGCCCACAATCCTTCCAAACTCATTTACAATCTTATGGAAACTCGAAATCATCTAAATTGATTGAGAAATCAATTCTTGTTGACCCATTAAGTTGCTACGGTTATGGGTTTCAAAAACCCAGTAATCAAGCTTCAAAATCCCTCAAATCTCGTCGATTAACGACTGTTATATGCGTTGTAAACACACCCTTTATATATCTAATCTGACTCCATGTAACAACACCTCAAAAACGTTCCTTTCTCTCTGATTTCAATCGGCACACAAGGGAGGGAAGAATCTCGATCTCACGACAAATCAAGGCTGCTTGGGTTCTTCCTTGCTCCCGAAATCAATTTCAGGTAACCTCCCCTTGTCAAATATCGCATCCCTGATCTTGATTCTCTTTATTTTCGATTTAGGGTTTGTGTTTGGGTAACCCCTGGTTCACGATCTTTATTGTAAAGGGGAAGGATGAACTCGGTGGTGAGGTTTTAAACTTTAATTCTCCTTAACTAATCAAAACTAAGCCCTGTTCCCTACCCATGCTAACAGCTTTCAGGTCTCAGGTTCTAAACCTGGCAGGCCTCCTTTTTTTTCCATTTTGTTTTGTTGTCTTACTTCCATTTCTCACACACACACACACATATATATATATATATAGTTATATACACAAACTAATGTACTTTTTATAAAGATAAAGAATGACATACATATTTATAATTATAACATATACAAATAAATGTTAACATCTATACATTATTTAATAACCTTTATGAGTGTATAAATATATATATATATATATATATATATATATATATATATATATACACTCATGACATGAACCATGACCCGTCCCAAGGCCTGAACCATGCCCCAAACCATGACCCTAACTAAGAACCAATCCATGACTCGAACCATGACCCATCCCATGACCCGAACCATGGACAAACCATGATCCGACCCGTGGCTCGACCATTGACCTGACCCATGACTCGACCCATGCCCGTACCCATGACATGAACCATGACCCGTCCCAAGGCCCGAACCATGTCTCGAACCATCACTCGTGTCATGACCCGACCCTATGCCCTGACCCATAACCCGAACCATGACACGTCCCAAGGCCCGAACCATGCCCCGAACCATGTCTCGAACCATCACTTGTGCAGTGACCCGACCCATGACCCAACCTATGCCCTGACCCATGACCCAAACCATGAAACGTCCCATGACCCGACTCATAGTATAAATTTATTAATTACAAATATTTTATTTCTCATAATATATTTTACTATTACCAAACAACTTGAATTAATGATTTACTTCATTCCCACAGGGTAACCAAACATGACAAGGGAATGGAATGGTCCATTTCTTTCCCTTGTCCATTCCATTCACTCGTCCATTCCATTCACTCGTCCATTCCATTCCTTAGTTCATCCCATTACCTCATACCAAACAGACCCTTATTATATTTAACAAATTTACAATTAATATTTATTATGGACACCTAAATTTCTTTTATAAATGAGAATTTATAGGGCATTATTTCATAAAATTTCACCTATTTATTTTCACTATTAGTTATCGCTAAAATACGTATCTTTTCCTTCGTCTGTTCGTTCCAAATCCAAGAGTCCCAATGTTTCCGTTTCCAATAATCATTTATATATCAAATATGTATAAATTATTGATCCACTATACTTCGTCAAAACATAGGTCAATATTGTGGTTAACTAGAACTCTTGTGCAACAACAACAACATATTTGTGTGATTATCAAGCTATTCATTGCAAGGTGAGTTTTACCTAGCTCCTTTTTACTTTTTGCACTTTTGGGGTGAAACATGATTACACTTTGAAACTCTTTGCAATTACTCATATACAATTCAATAATACGATGTTATGTGTTATTTGTGCTTTATGCTTGAATGCTGTGAGTTAAGACTACATATACATGACATTAGTACAATCATTAACTCACAAGCCAAAGGTTAACATTGATAGATCTATTGAGTCAGACAAACCCACCCGGGTAGGGTGTTTGTTACCGACATTACATTAGGGTAACATGCCTGTTATGCCTCACATCAGTCACAAGGTTTGATTGTACACCTAGTTTAACTATAGATTCTCCATAAATGCCTTATAACATTTAAACTTTATTTGTGGTGTCAAAACATATGTATGCTCATCAACTATTTTTAGTTGACCTCGTTTTTATCATGTTTCAGGTACTAACTTTTGAGATCATTTACAAGATTCTACACATAGGATTGAGGACTTAGTTAAATAATGAATTAAACATTTATGGTGTACTTTGTTTTCCTTTTGTATAATTGTACATGTTTTATTGAACAAGTGTTATGAAAATTTGGATTCAATTAATATATGAAACTTTATTTTGACCATATGCTATTAAATAGTCTACATGTCCCACCCCGATGTATTCCGCCGTCGGTTGGGGTGTGAAAATGTCATCCACATATAAAGACAAGAGAATGCGTCCAACATTCGTACATCGAACAAATAATGTCGAATCACGATTGGTAGGAAGAAAACCAAGGGAAGTGATGACTATAGAGATATTTTCAAACCAGGCATGAGGGGCCTGTTTGAGCCCATATAAAGCTTTTCGAAGCCGACAGACTTCACCGGGCTGATGAGCTATTCCCGGGGGTGGAGTCATGTAAACCTCCTCATGAAGATCACCATTCAGAAAAGCATTTTTGACATCCATTTGACAGATCTTCCATTGTCGAACGGACGCAACAATAATTAAAGTACGAATTGTTGTCATTTTTGCCTCAGGGGAAAAGGTCTCCTCATAATCCATACCATACGTTTGCAAATATCCTTTTACCACAAGTCTGGCCTTGTACCGTTCAACAGAGCCATCAGACTTTGTCTTAATCTTATACACCCAACGATAACCAACCTTATGTTTACCTGGTGGTAGAGGAACCAAATCTCAGGTGAGAGTCTGATGAAGAGCAGTGAGCTCTTCAGCCATAGAGTGTTAGAGACAGCCTCTCTATATGATTCTGGTTCAGACAGATGATGAATGCTCGCGATAAATGAACTAAATGAAGCAGATTATGCAGAGTATGCAAAATCTGGTAGTTGAGTAGACTTACATGCACGAGTAGACTTTCTCGGAGGTGGAGGATTTTTAGTTTCAATCGGCGGAGAATCAACATTGGTGCCGGATGACGTGGAAGGTTCATGAGTTGGCACATCATGTGCAACAGAAGTATCTGGAACAGGCACATTAGGATCAACAGACTAATCGGGAACATCAGAGGTTGGGACATCAATGTTGCTAGCAAAAGGATCAATGTTCTGAAGATCTGACTTTGTTACATCATGGGACTTAGCTGGAATCAAATAGAAGGGAATATGTTCAAGAAATGTAACATGTATTGATACATATAACTTCTGACTTACAGGATCAAAAGAACGGTATCCTTTCTGTCCCATGCATATCCTTTGGGACCACCGGCATATCCTAAGAAAACACATAATGCTGACTTATTTGTCAATTTGTCTCGTTCAACATGAGGACGGAGGGCAAAACAAGTACATCCAAAAACCCGTAACTCACCATAATCTGGGCGTTCACCGAAAAGACTTTCAAATGGAGACATCCCATCATTGTGAGAAGTAGGGATCCTATTAATCACATGTTGGACGATCAGGAGTGCTTCTCCCCAAAAGACACTAGGAACCTCAGCAGATAAAAGGAATGAACGAGTGGTTTCCATAAAGTGGCGATGTTTCCTTTCAGCAACACCATTATGTTGAGGGGTGTCAGTACAAGACGATTGGTGTATGGTACCATCTGATGCAAGCAACTGAGTAAAATCATTAGAGGTGTATTCACCACCTAAGTCACACCTGAAGCACTTTATCACAGCTGAGTGCTGCGTTTGAACATAAGCCTTAAATGTTTTATAAATGTCAAAGAACTGAGATCTACGTTTCATAAGGTACAACCAGGTATAACGAGTGTAATCATCAATAAAGGAAACATAATAACGTGAACCACCCTTAGTGGATACTGGTGATGGTCCCCACACATCAGAATGAACAATATCAAATGACGCAACAGAATGAGAAAGACTGTTATCAAAAGGTAAAGCAAAAAATTTGACAAGTTTACAACCACAATAATAAGAAATATCATAGGTTTGCAACTGACCCAAAACACCTGTGGAAACCAAAAATTTTAAACGAGACGCGGACACATGTCTCAAATGAGAATGCCAAATATAAAATTTAGACGACAAATGACTTAAACGAAAAGAGGATAAATCAACACTGGAGGCAGCAACACCAGGAGCGAGCACTTTGAGTTCTTCTAGGACATATAAATCTCCCTTCCTACGGCCGATCCCAATCACCCTTTGAGTGTGTTGATCCTGCACAACACAAACAGAGTCACAAAAGAAAACCCAAATTCCAGACTTACACAACTGACTGACCGATAAAAGATTTAAGGCAAGCTTCGGAATATAATACACATCATTGAAAGACACATGAGGGGTAGACACAGAGCCAACACCCTCTACTGACATAGATGTAGCACTAACAAATATTACAGAAACAAGAGAAACATGAGACAAAGAAAGAAAAGAAGATAGATAGGGAGACATATGATGTGAGGCACCAGAATCCAAAATCCATAATGATGACAAAATACCTGAGGTACCAGATGAAGACAGTCCCGCAACAGACATGGCGGTAGGGTTGGCGGCAATAAACTGTCTGAACTGTTCAAATAATTGTGGATCCAGAGCAGATGGTTGTTTAGAGGTTTCTACAGATGGTGGTTGATGTCGCTCGGACGGTCTATAAAAACTAATATAAAAACCTAACCTAGACTCTCTAGTTTTAAATTTATAAATCTAGACTCAATCTAATACTAGACCACACAACCGGCAAGTGTACCGATCAATGTAGTAAAGCCTAATGAAGTCCGGATGTCGAACCCACGAGACACTAGCAATAACCCTACCTAGACTCTGACTCAACTAACTAAACTGAAATATATTGGGGGATTTTGTGTTGTAACTTAATGTAAACTTTCTAACTAACGACACTCAACTATCAAGCAGAACTCTTTAAACGAATTCAAGAATAGGGAAGGCACTACCTAGGTTAAGAATCTTACTTGCAAAGTATAACTTCTATCGGTTCTGAAAACTATGATGGATCTGGGTTTCTAATGAAACAACTCTAGATAACCTAATGGATTCCTGATCACTCTCGGTCTCGGGATGTCACCAACTCAGCTACCTAAAGCGTATTAAACTCACCAGATAATTGGATCACTTCTCAGGTATTTCCAACTATGACAAGTACCCTAATAAACGGATTACCTCTCAGTCTCACCGCCTACCATACACTCAAGGAATGCATGGGGTAATCTCAAGTTAACTACTATGATTCGGATAGCAACAATCATTAGACACCTAACACTAACGTCCTCTCAGACTGTTAATACTCGGATTCCTAATGACGAAGACTAAACGACTAATTCTCACCTCTCGGGTATTGAACTAGGACACACATTCACTTCTAATCAGTAATCACTTATGAATTCCTATGGCTACTACGTCTAGAAACCACTCACAATCACAAACCCTAAGATCTATGACCACAAAACGAAGATCAAACTGGCAGACAACCACAATCAACGCAGGAAATCAGAAACAACCACACAATCAGATGTAAACATATACTAACATCATACATAATCAACCAAAGATCTTTACTAAATCATAAACCCATCAATTGAATCCAAAAACCGATAAAAATCATAACTTTAACATGCAATCATCTTAAACCTAGGCAGTATGCAAAATCTAGCCAACAAACATGTTCAAAACAACCAAAACAGAAGTCATAAACATAGTCATAGGTTCAATTAAACAAAGTAAAGATAAAAGAAGAAGAATCATAAACCGAACGATCACGAATAACCAATTCGGGTTCCAAAACTCCAACTCCTTGCTCCACTAGCCTTCTTCTTCCTCAAAATCGCCAAAAGGCTCTAACTTGACGGCTGGAATCGACTAGATTCAGAATGGGAGAGTCCTAGACCTTTAATCCTTTAAATTAGGTCAAAAAACACGTTTCTGGGGTCCCTCGCGTACCGCGAGGCCCAGACGGAAGTTCCCTCGCGTACCGCCGGAGACAAATTAGTCGCGCAGGATTTCTGGTCTCCCGCGTACCGCGAGGAATTCGGCACCAAGCTCTCGCGTACCGCGAGAGATTACTGGATTTTTGAACTTATTTTCTCGAGCTACCCCAAATCGATATATTATGGGTCCCGTAACTAATTTTCTAGCTCAAGATATGCCTCTTCTAAGGTTGGACTCTTTCCCGACTTTTTCCGTTTTCATCCCGGGTTCTCGTATGCTCGTTTCCTTCACACGTGTTGATCGTTTAAGCTCCAATTCTTCCCGAATACCTACCATATACAACATTACTTAGTACAAACCATAAATGACTCAAAACGACTCTAAAACCATACGAGAACGCTACGAAATACAAAGGAAAACAAGGTGTGTTTTGCAACACATCAAATATCCCCACACTTAACCTTTTTTCGTCCTCGAAAAAGATCTCTGCAATGGAATCATAACTGGACAAGGCTTTATTATTCTTTAATTATTTCCAACATATATAATAACGCATTAGAGTGCAATAACCGGTATTTCTATCCGACTAAACCCAAACACCAAAAATCAAGCCCCTCCGAAGAAGTGTTCTAATCCCATTTATACAGCATATCAGTCAACCTATGGATCTCACACTCAAAAGTTACACTTCCACCTAATCCCGTCTCACGGTCATGTTTAGGTCCGGTTTTTAGATCATATAGATCTTCCCACCACAGCAGCTAAAACGTTTATGTTTCCCAAATTCATATGAATGCATGGAATGAAATGAAATGAGTATTATTTTACTTATGAATCAACCTTTTCCCAGTGGTGCATCTCCCGAGTTACCATCCCAGAAGGAAGCGCGTAGGATCAAGTCATATCATGAAAGCACGTAAGATTTTAGTTCAGAGGCGTATCCACAGAGTCACTATCCCCATGGGAAACACATAAACAAAACCCTAATTATCCCAACCATCGATTATTCAAGTCCCGACCCATGGGTGTATCTCCCAAGTCACTATCCCGGAAGGAAACACGTAGGTTAGAAACTCGAACTCTCAATTCTAAATTATACTCATGATGTGTATTATGAATGCGGGCGCCATCAACTCTCGGGTTCATTTGCATAAACAGAGAGTGATGTGCCAAAAATATTTAAGAAACATAAAAATCTCAGCTTACCGTGGTACCTATCACCCTATATTGACAGTTTCAGCTTCACCGATACCCTAAGATGAGAACCCACAAGATTTCATGATTTAATTCAGTTATTTCCTAATTAACACTTTTCAGGATATTTAAGCTTTTCAAACTGGCTGAGTCTACCGATTCATCACAAATTAGACACGTTTTCTATTGTTCTATTTCAATTTATTTTCAACAAGCATTTCCAGTTATACCTATCATCTTCCATTTTGCTTGCAAAAACTCTAATTCAAAGGACATTTTTTTCAATTTTTTCAAAAATTTACCTAAAAATACAAAAATAGACTCTTTATAAAAGAAAAACAAACTAAACAAACTAGACTCAAGAAGTTTCCCATCCCCACACTTGAACGACACATTGTCCTCAATGTGAACCAAGAAACAACTAAAAATAAAATTAAAATAAAGACTCAAAAATAAAAGATGGTAAAGTGGAAGCGACTTAGCTGGTAATGATAGCATGATTATGTGCAGCTTCGTTCTTCCACTTGTGCAACCGTATAGCATTTCATTCGCGGCTTGCACATCTCACTGTCGGGATGCCTTTACAAACTGGTAATGGTGATGATCGATCCCGCCCGAATGGAGATTGAGTACGGGCGAAATGATAAAACCTGCAAAATAAACCGCAAACATACCCGCAGCATCAAACTGACTCAAAATAAAAATAAAATAAAAGACTCGACTGACTCACTAAGAAATAAAAGACTCAAGATAGATAGATTGCAGAGAAAACATACTCGATAGGTGGCAAACACATAGACATGAAAGCCACATTACGTAGATCATCGGTCATGAACGGTTTCTAGATCTCCCGTTGTAATGATGGTCGGTGAATGATGATGTGTGAATTAATGTGATGGATGATGGTGGTTAAAGGTGATGCTTCATGGTAGTGGTGGTATGAAGGTAGGTGATGAATAGTGGTGGTGAGTGAAAACGGGGACGGAAACGGGTAAGGGAAACCATGGGAACAAATGAAAAAGTTTTGGTCAAGACCCCCTCGCGTACCGCGAGAGACATGTGGCTGGCTCCTCGCGTACCGCGAGGAACAAAAGACTGAGCCGGCCACTCTTTTTGTCTCTAGCGTACCGCGAAATATTGCATCCAAACTCCTCGCGTACCGCGAGGAGGCATCCTTCACAGAAAGATTCGAACTTTTTCCACTTTTTATACTTAGAAAAATTTTTGATCATTTAAAATCTTGTTTCACCCAAACTCACTAAAAACCGTCCCAATCATAAAAACGAATGTAAACATACCTGGAACTTCATTCCCGACGATTCTCCTCACCGAATCAAGCATGAATTACTGCAAAACTCGACACAAACAAAACACACTACCGAAAAAAAATAAAGGAAAAGACACGGACTCACACTAACGAATGCACACAAACTCTACATCCCGGGCACTTGCCCGAGATTCAAGCAAGCCTACCTATCAGGAGGCTTCTCCTTTATGCCGCCCCCATCCGGCCCGTTTAGTATGATTGGTCTACCACCTTTTTTACAAACATGGGTGGCAGACCTTAAGAACAATTTTGAAAATTCAAACGGGTCGGGCCACCAATACTTAAACTTACCTGGACCAAACTTGATACGTGGCATGTAATGTGGTGCATGATCATCTCCAGTATACTCCTTCCTACGATCCGTGTATGACCATCCCAGGACCTTCATAACATGCCGGTCCATACGTCTTCTCGCCCTGTCCCGTGGTCTTGATGATCTAGGTGGCGATCCACCATCTTCTTCCTCCACGGGCTCTTGCCTTTCTCTACCTTGGGTGAAAAGTGGTAGGTCCGACACCAGCTCGGTTCGTGGTTCATTGATAACCTCTTGCACTTTCACCTCTTCTTCTATCCCCACACTTGGCTCTTGATATAATAGATCTTCAAGAAGTTTTAGATCGCCAAGTGGGTCATATTCTCCATCTTCTTCAAAAGTTGGCAAACCCACCAACTCGTCACCAAACTCTTCTTCCCATGACGCCTCATCAACAATCTCAACTAAAAGCTCATCCTCACTATTATCATCAGTCTCGAACAACCCGGCTAATCCCTCTTCAAAGCATTCATCTTCAATCGGGGTTTTAGGGATTTCAATATTCTCTTCATCATCAATCACATCTTCATCATCGCTCCAAAAGCTATCATTGTCACTCTCATCCCAAGAGAATTCATAGACACCCGGCCGAATTTGCTTAAGACCCTGCAGGTCCGAGGGTGGGACTACTACGCCCATTTTTGTCCTCGGTTCCGGAGGTGCCTCTTCCTTTTGTAGCTTGATACTTTCTAGCTCATCCATGAGCCTCCCATTTTCTTCTAGAAAGTGTAATTGTTCGGCTCTAGTTATCAGATGCCATTGATTGTTCATGATATCTTGCACCTTCCTCTGCTCCTCCTTGATTATATCTTCATTCCTTATTTCCTGCACCAACTCATTCTCACAAGACAAGTGTAAAGTATCATAATGAACTGTGTTATCTTGTGTAGAAGTTGACACACCAAAATCAGTAATATAATCAGGGTCAGAATATATACCTGGAGGTGGGACTTGTGCTTCACCTTCTGTCACTGTGCTTTGCACGTCGTCCATTGTATTCCCCAGTATTAACTCCCCTGATGCAGTTTCGATCCCAATCTCATTCCCATCTTGATCGTAAACCACACGATCTATATTTGTAGGCCGGTGTGATCCAATGCGAGCTAATATTGCTTGGATATCCCTCTCGTACTGCTCGTTTGCCTCTTTGCACCAGGCATTCAACTCTTCTCGAGTTCTGTATCTCTCATGTGGCTGTACCTGCTGATAAGCATACTCATAGTAGTTTTTAGATTCCCCCGATGAATATGGGCAACGACAAGTAAAATGGGGTCCTCCACAGATTTCACACATAATGAAAAAATTAATAAAAATTAAATAAAAAATTTTTAATTAAGCAGACTCAAGATACAAGCTAGACACACTAAAAACAAAGACTCACTAAAGGACACACAAACTAGACTCAACAAAATAGAAAAGACTCAAAACACAAAAAGACCAAATAATCAGATAAGTTCAATCAAAGTTAGATACGCTATCGCCTAAGTGTCCCCGGCAACGGCGCCAAAAACTTGATGTCGCTCGGACGGTCTATAAAAACTAATATAAAAACCTAACCTAGACTCTCTAGTTTTAAATTTATAAATCTAGACTCAATCTAATACTAGACCACACAACCGGCAAGTGTACCGATCAATGTAGTAAAGCCTAATGAAGTCCGGATGTCGAACCCACGAGACACTAGCAATAACCCTACCTAGACTCTGACTCAACTAACTAAACTGAAATATATTGGGGGATTTTGTGTTGTAACTTAATGTAAACTTTCTAACTAACGACACTCAACTATCAAGCAGAACTCTTTAAACGAATTCAAGAATAGGGAAGGCACTACCTAGGTTAAGAATCTTACTTGCAAAGTATAACTTCTATCGGTTCTGAAAACTATGATGGATCTGGGTTTCTAATGAAACAACTCTAGATAACCTAATGGATTCCTGATCACTCTCGGTCTCGGGATGTCACCAACTCAGCTACCTAAAGCGTATTAAACTCACCAGATAATTGGATCACTTCTCAGGTATTTCCAACTATGACAAGTACCCTAATAAACGGATTACCTCTCAGTCTCACCGCCTACCATACACTCAAGGAATGCATGGGGTAATCTCAAGTTAACTACTATGATTCGGATAGCAACAATCATTAGACACCTAACACTAACGTCCTCTCAGACTGTTAATACTCGGATTCCTAATGACGAAGACTAAACGACTAATTCTCACCTCTCGGGTATTGAACTAGGACACACATTCACTTCTAATCAGTAATCACTTATGAATTCCTATGGCTACTACGTCTAGAAACCACTCACAATCACAAACCCTAAGATCTATGACCACAAAACGAAGATCAAACTGGCAGACAACCACAATCAACGCAGGAAATCAGAAACAACCACACAATCAGATGTAAACATATACTAACATCATACATAATCAACCAAAGATCTTTACTAAATCATAAACCCATCAATTGAATCCAAAAACCGATAAAAATCATAACTTTAACATGCAATCATCTTAAACCTAGGCAGTATGCAAAATCTAGCCAACAAACATGTTCAAAACAACCAAAACAGAAGTCATAAACATAGTCATAGGTTCAATTAAACAAAGTAAAGATAAAAGAAGAAGAATCATAAACCGAACGATCACGAATAACCAATTCGGGTTCCAAAACTCCAACTCCTTGCTCCACTAGCCTTCTTCTTCCTCAAAATCGCCAAAAGGCTCTAACTTGACGGCTGGAATCGACTAGATTCAGAATGGGAGAGTCCTAGACCTTTAATCCTTTAAATTAGGTCAAAAAACACGTTTCTGGGGTCCCTCGCGTACCGCGAGGCCCAGACGGAAGTTCCCTCGCGTACCGCCGGAGACAAATTAGTCGCGCAGGATTTCTGGTCTCCCGCGTACCGCGAGGAATTCGGCACCAAGCTCTCGCGTACCGCGAGAGATTACTGGATTTTTGAACTTATTTTCTCGAGCTACCCCAAATCGATATATTATGGGTCCCGTAACTAATTTTCTAGCTCAAGATATGCCTCTTCTAAGGTTGGACTCTTTCCCGACTTTTTCCGTTTTCATCCCGGGTTCTCGTATGCTCGTTTCCTTCACACGTGTTGATCGTTTAAGCTCCAATTCTTCCCGAATACCTACCATATACAACATTACTTAGTACAAACCATAAATGACTCAAAACGACTCTAAAACCATACGAGAACGCTACGAAATACAAAGGAAAACAAGGTGTGTTTTGCAACACATCAGTGGTGTAGCAGCATCAGTAAACTGAGGTGGATTAAATGTCCATGAAGATGGACCACATGAACCAGCATAAGTGGATGTGCGAGATGGAAATTGTCCACTTGATCTGTTCTGTTGTGGGGGCTTCTGCGAGTTAGAATTCCTTATACTAAGTAACAATGGACATTGAGACTTCCAATGATTTTTCCCTTTACAGAATGCACATTCATCAAAGGCAACTTTAGCACCTTGTCTAGACTGATTAGGGGAACAGCAAACACAGCTCGAGTAGTAGTTACTTTAGGACCTTTATCAACTTGAGATTTTAACCGAGTTTCCTCTACAATCAACTCGTGAACAACCGAATCAACTATTGGAAGAGGGGAACGATGAAGAATCATTCCCCGCAGTCCTTCAAAATCTGAGCGTAATGCCATCAAGAATTGTACCAAATGTTGTTCCTCCTTTCGAGCAATATAAGGTTTAAACACCTTCAGTGCTGCAGATTCCGCAAGTGCCAATTGAATCCATAAATCCGACATAGCTCCATAGAAGTCTTGAATGCTCATCTCATTCTGTTGAAGAGCACGGATATCAAACTCCAACTGGTACTGCTTGGCAAAATTAGACCAAGTATTCATCATTTCCAAATGATCCCAAACCTCCTTAGCTGTATCATACTTAGCCAACTGAATACCAATGGATTGACCTACAGAGTTGTTAATCCAAGTGATAACTTTAGAGTTATCCGTTTCCCATGTATCGAGAGCTAAGGCATATTCAGTAGCCTTAGACTTATCAGTGGGCTTTCCCTTAGTACCTGTGACATAGCTCCACATATTTTTCCCCCGAAGAAAGTTTTTCATTACGTAACTATAGTAGGCGTAGTTTTTACCATCCATACGAGTACTAATAGACTGAAGGGAGTCACCTTTCCCAGCCATATTATCAAAACAGAATTACAGCAGAATAACCACAAACTTCGAATTACCGCAAACTTTGAATACCGCAAACTTCGAATTACCGAAAACTTCGAATCACCGCAAACTTCGAATACCGCAAACTTAGAGATACCACAAACTTCAATTACCGCAAACTTAGAGAAACAACAAACTTGGAAACCGCAAACTTCGTGAAACCGCAAACTTTGTGAACAAACCGCAAACTTTGTAAAACGGGACAGAAACGAGGTCCAAACCTGTCAATCGGTCCAGAAGCTCTTCCAAATACACAAGTCAGTTCAAATAAAATGAAATCCGTAACTTTGATACCTCACGAGTCAACGAAAACCGTTGTAAGCTGAGCAGAAGCGACAACGAACGAAACAACCTTTCAACAACGAACAAACCAAACAACGAACGAATCAACTACTGAGCGGAAGCGACAATAAAGACTTCAATCAAGAATGAATCGAGTTGTCTCTGATACCATGTTAACAAATGAACATGTACAGAGAAAAGATGGAGGCTCTATATTACTCAAATGAAGATAGCTTACAAATGAAGATGAAGACAACATTAAATAGGAAGCAAACCGGGCTAAAGTCCATAACAAAGCCCATAAGAACTTATTATGCTAACAACATCTACATCAATTCTTCATGTGTAAGTGTAATAGTTTTGATCTCTCATTGCACACAAATACTTATTTGTTGAGATCATTAATCGTCAAACCCAAACCTAAGACCAACAATTGATATCTGAGTAATTTTGATAATTCAATATCCATATCTGCTCAGTTATTATGTTTTTGAGACAAAGATCTACTTTTACACAAATCAAGTTTATACCTAATGTTTATACCTAATTTGCCAATTTGTCATCTCTTCTTTAAAAAGCTTTACTCTCAAAATTTGGAAAATATTGAAACTCAAAACAATTGAAGAAGACATGTCCAGTTGTAATTCGTTATTGGTTATTTCTAACGGCGTTGTCACGTGGCAACGAGTGGTTGGCTGGGTTTTTTATACTTTTATTTACTTAGACAAACAACTTTTTTTTAACGGCGAACATTGAATGTTGTGACGTCGCATCCCCCGTCACATGGGAGAGACTCGTCAAAGTCCGGCCAATATGTTGTCTTAACCGGTCCCATTTGGCGTCAGATTAGGAGAGCATCCAAGGAAAAATCCCACCCAATACGGCCCCTTCATGGCTTGAGGGAGAGCCGAGGCTCGAACCCTGGATCGACGTAGGTAAAACCCATGTGCAATAGCCTAAGCTAGGCCTCAGTTGCATACCGCAAAAACTAATGTGAAGAATAGGGATTGAACCTGGGTCACTAGAAACACCAGGTTTCTCCCTTAACACTCCACCACTAACTCATTAGCTACTTAGACAAACAACTAAGCCTAAAGTACAAACACAAGATACAGGAGTTTATTTTGTTTTTTTCTGACACATTCTCTACACTTAAAAATTTGACATGTTTTCTCTCTCTCTCTCTCCCTTGATAATTGTACCATCATTTCTAACAAAATTTATTTATCTTTAAAGTTTCTTTAACTTTATTTTAAATCGGACAGGTATTTTTTATATTAATTTATTTAACTCTATTTTGTTTATTTGATTGTTATAAAGATTTGATCAGTTTAATAAATTGTATCTAACGTATTATTAAGATATTTAAGATAAGAAAGGGAAAATATAGAAAGATGGGGTTTATAAATCCTTTTTTATTTTTTTTTGTTTAATTTTTTTTATTACGATTAATAGTTAATCTTAAAAACAATAAACTACTAATTAAAATAAATACTTTATAAAGTAGAGATATTTTATAATGTTATTCAAATTTTATGATTTTGATATACTAAAATTTACCGAACCTTTGCTTTAAGTTTAATGATAATGATATGATAGTGCCAAATATAGAGTATTTAAATTGACTCATGTCATTTATAAGTTTTAACAAAATTTTGCTAGATTTAATTTGTATTATTTACACGAAGGATTGCGTGAGGCGATTGAGGACATAGTTGTTTGTGGAGGTCCTTTCTTTGGAGACTTCCAATGACGACTTGCTTCCCTACCTATTAGGTTTGGGGGTTTGGGGTTGTATTCCGCTGTTGAGGCTTTATCTTATGCCTTTGTAGCCTCGAGGGCCCAATCTTGGGCGTTACAGGACTACATCTTACGAGATAGCGGCATATGTGGTATGGACTCTGATTATGATTGTGCTTTGGCTTGTCTTCGTGATACGATTTCAAGCTTTGACTTCAGCGGTTTCACTAATAAGGACACCGCCCCCCTAAAGCACAACATGCATTGGCGAGTGCCCTTTTTAGTAAAATCGTCCGTGAAATGAAAGTCCAGTTTGAAATGACCGTTAGACAAAGAGCTGTTTTTTAGTGTCTACGAGCACCACATGCTCAAGATTACCTTCTCGCGATCCCTATAGATGGGCTAAGCCAACATATGGGGCCGGTGGAGTATCGTACTATCCTTAAGTATCGCCTCATGATTCCACTATACCCGGTTGACGAGTTATGCCCTGTTTGCCGTAAGGCGTGTTTAGACTCCTATGGGGAGCATGCGGTTCATTGTAGAGAGCTCCCGGGGTTCAAGTACCGACACGACTTGGTTAGGGATGTTCTTTTTGACATATTTAGGCGTGCCAGGGTTTCTACTAAGAAAGAGGCACCAGTGAATTTCTTGACGGACCCATTGGAAGGAAGATCAACTCTTAGACCCGCTGACATTTTGGTCTTTGGGTGGATAGGTGGGAAACATGCATGTGTAGATCTAACAGGGGTCTCCCCTCTGGTGGGCTTGGGAGTTAGTGCTTTCACGGTGAGTCAGACTGCTCTAAAAGCTGCTTCGAGCAAAGTGACCAAACACGAGAAAGCGTGTCTTGACAACCAACACGTGTTTATACCATTTGCTTTTGACACTTTTGGTTTCCTTGCACTAGAGGCCGTGGAGTTACTTAACCGAGTACAGCGGGTCATGCATAGTAATGTTATGACCCCAAGATCTGTAGATGTAGTTTTTAAAAGACTTGGTTTTACTATTCAAAAAGGGTTGGCGGCGCAGCTTGTTGTCCGTTTGCCTTCTATCTCTATGTAATTTCCCTTTGTGAGTTGTGTTTTTAACATATTTGATTATTTACACTTAATAAATATTCAACAATAGGTTGAGATTAGATTATTAACTCTTCAAAAATAACGCAAGGATGCGTTTTTTCCTCCTTAAAATGATCCTATATATGTAACTCATTATCTTTTTGAACCCGAGCCAATCTCTGACATCTTTCCCACAAGAATTAAAAGTGGTAGAAGGATATTGAAAACGAAGATGTATTTAATCTTGAGGGTTTTTTTTATCGTAGGCTATAGTTAGTATGTGTATCGACGTAGCTTTTTTTTATCGTAGGCTATAGTTATTAATACACAAGGCGAAGACCTAACTCCCGCCGCATAGCGCGGAGAAAAACTAGTTATTATTATTTCCACATCTTTTAAAAGAGCCTTATAGGCCTTGACATGTGTTATGTGTTCATTTTTGTTATTATTATATTATTATTACTAGGTTGTTATTTCGTGTATTACACGGGTTAAATAAATGTAATATAATATATTTGTAATAAAAATTTCATGTTTTTAAAACTCGTGTATTACACTGGTTGAATAATGTATAATATAATTTATTAACACATACACTCGTCAAAATAGAACAATATGAATTCATATGATTAAAAGTTTTTTATTTGAATCCTAACTAGCTATAAAATTATTTTCAGTTTGTAGAATTCATAAAAATATGATTTAACAAATTAATTGTTGATAAACACAATTTTAAATTAAAAAATGTATGGATAAAAATAAAAACAAATAATTAATTTAGTTGCCTAAAATAGTGGAGTTGATTACTAATAGAAAAGAGAGGCAGAAAAAAGAGAATGAAGAGCCATAAAAATATGACAAATGTATTTCTAATTTACTTGTTTATTAGTTAGTATAGATTTTATAAATCTTATTCTTATTAATATTTTATTATTTTTAATCTTCACATCTTACAAACAATTAGAAACTAAGATTAAAAAGAAAGGCCCGTGAACAGTAACTTTCCAATGGGGGAGCGACATGTGGAATTTTTTTTTTATATTTTTATTTTTAATCTTTTAATATATAATATACGTTTTTAGCCCGTTTTATTTTCTATTAATTTTGTTTTTCTTTAATAAATTTCGTTCGTTAATTTTTTTCAAAATACGGAGTGCGCAACTATTTGTAGATTTTTTGTCAACGTTTCGATATATATATATTTTTAAACGGAGTTGTATTCAAAATCAATTTTTTTTTCGTTTCCTATAGAGAGTACCGTTGTGGTACTGTTACGAGCCGAACCTATTATGGGCGAACAACATCATTGTTGATATTGATATTATCGGGATTCATATCGGTACTCGCCTTATGGTTTTCGACGACCCGAAGAGGTATTTTTTTTAATTCGTTTTTTTTTTCTTTTTTTATTATTTAGTTTTATGTTTCCTTTCTATTAACATTATTTTTAGCGTTGCACCTACATTTTCGTTTAAATTTTATTAACGATGGGCCCGACACCATTTTCTATGATAACCATCGTTCGTTAAATATTTTTAAATAATGGAATGCGCTGTTTGCTTAAACTTTTTTTTGTCAACGTTCTGGTTTAAATTTTGTTGAAAACTAAGTTCATTTCAAATTCGAGTGTTTTTTTTTTATCGTACGTTATAACGAGTCTGAGATTTGATGTAAGTTTTTTAACACAAACGAGTCAAACTAACCCACCGTGAAGCGCAGAGGATAAAAACTAGTTTATATTATTCACAAATTTTCAAAGCTTACTAAAGAATTACGCTAAATTTCTAGATTTTATAAACAAATTATGTTATATTTTAGGATGTTAAAATTCTCTGATTTCTATGTGTGCCTATATGGCTCGAGACAGGCAACACATAAAATTAAAAAATATCTACGTGTGTGCTCATGGCGCATACTATGCATACATGAGAAACTAACTCTGGGTACTGATCGTGATGTCGAGGTCAATCAAAAACATTTATAAAAACTACTGCTTAGCTACCTTAGATTATTAGGGAAGTAGGGTTGTCGAATCCACAGGGAATCAATGTAAAGATATAATTGCTTAGCTTAGTAAATTATGCTACTTAGAATTCAGATTAAACAAATATGTAACTCCCTCCAAATTTTCGGTTTTAGGTTTATGTAAAACTCAGTTGTTCATTGGATACAACATAGACATAGTGTTGAAAAATCTTTTAAAACAGTAATTGAAGACAGATTGTTGTCAGCAACCTATACGACTAGTTTGTCACAAACCAGTACAATCCAACTATCCAATTTATCAATGTCAAGTTACCCAACCCTGCTACTAGGTTTTGTTATCAAATGAACAAGATTGTAAAGCAAGCAAACTCAAAGCATAAATATAAACTGTTGAAATCAACTAATACATCAATCTATCAAGTTTGTGTCAAAAACTAACAAGATCTAAAACATAAACAAACTGAATCAAACATGAAATCTATATGAACCATCCGCCGATAGAAAGCCACAAGTGAATTAGCCAATCATAATAATAATGAACTCGGTCTTCGATCTTCGTGCACTGTGCCAAAGACACCTCCTAATTCCCAGCCGTCAAAGAATGAGGCTTCTGCCTTGTCGATTGTGCGTGACCGTTCCCAGCCATCAACTCCTAATTCTCCTCTTTATTCTTTGCTTGAGTGTGGGCTTGCCAAACCAATGGGCCCATTATGTATTTTCATTCTCGATCCATGGAAATCAACAGTCATTTAACTTCTAAATTCTAATCCATCAAATTAGTATGCTTGTTTTTGTTAACTTTTAGTATCCAAATTTTCACGTCAGACTCTTGTTTAACATTTGCTATAAAATCATGAATCAAATAACTCAACTTCAATTTATTTTACTTTAGTTTAGTTGGTATTTAATCTTTATTCTAATTTAGTTTATATGAACTTATTGTTTTTAACTCATTATATATAAAAACCTTTAAAATATTAAAATAAATCAAAGTAAATTGTTTATCACATAATTGGGGGTAAAAATACATGATTATATATAATTAGCACGTGTTTATCAATCACTCATCAGGTACGGGTAAACTTCTAAATTACATTTTCATCCTAATTCGATGTTCCCATGACAAATATGTGCCTGCCTCTACATTCTTAACCCATCAATTCCAACTCAATCTGATTTGCCCATGGCATAATACAAATTCTAACAAACCCACTAATAACCATTTGTCATATTAACTCTTCCAACATACAATGCTCAAACAACGATTTGCCATATTTGAAATACATGGTGGTTTCCATTTTTAGGCTTGAGATACTCGACGGTTGGTTTTTGTTTCCATTTTTAGAAACAACGGATTGTTGCTATTTATAGAAGGTTTTACCGATGGACTTCCATTGTGCTATCGGTTTGTATGTGGCACACACCAAAAAATGACCGAAAAAAAACATGGTGGGAATCTATAAATAATCATTCAGAAACATTCTGACGGGTTGCTCGTCGGAAAACACTTTTCAAACAATTAATCAAAAATCTTTTTTTTTTTGTAAAAGCCTATTGTAACACCTAAGCCTGACATGATAGTGTCTTGGATAGGTACGACCGTTTCGGTCGTTTCCAAGACCATAGCCAAGTGCGATGTCAATTGTCGAGAAAAAAAATGCTCAACACGACAGTGTCGACCACGTGACCAAGACTATGTATTGTATTTATCAGAGGATCATGGTTGACTTATTTTACCTAAGTGTGGTCACTTAACATCATTTTTATTTCAAGAACCCATTTACCTCTTCAAAAAATATACACATACACATATCCCACCCCTCTCTAGAATTTGCCCAAAAAACTTGAAGATCTTGAGTTGCATGCTGAGAAATCCAGTTTAGGAAGGTTGTATGATCAATTACAGAAGTTTTCCTAGCTGTGAACATATTTGATTCATTGTTGGTAAGCAAATCATTTAGAGGGTGTTTGGGATTGCGTTAGAAAACTGTTTATTGACTTATTGGCTTTTTCAAAAACCAATAAGCAAAAAAAAGTGTTTGGCAAACATACAAACACTTTTGTTTTAACTTTTTGATAAAACTAAAAGTTGTTTTTTAAGAAGCCACAAATTCCTGGCTTTTCAAATGGTTTTTGGCTTTTACAATCAAATATTACCAATCTACCTCTAACAAATACATATATATCATTATATATATCATCGATCATTAACCTTAGAGAGAACACATACACGTCTGTCACCAACGTTCGTCAATTATTGACTTATTGGCTTTTTCCACCACAAAAGTTAATCCAAACACTTTTTTTAAAACTCATTTTCAAAAAGTCATAAGCTAATAAACACTTTTAACAAAAAACACTTTTGGAAGTTAAATAAGCAATCCCAAACACCCTCTTAAGTTTTGGTGTATTTGACTATTTGAGTATTTAATGAGAAACCTTGGCAATTTAGGTGATAGAAACTAGAATTTGGGCTAGTCAAGGTTATATCTCGACATCTTAGTAGCATATTGGGTTTTTGGTAAGTATTATCAACCAACATTGGTGCTTGGATTTGGGTATATATGGAGGTTTTGTAAGGAAATGAGGTCTTGATTATGTTTTTTGAGTAAGTTAATAAAATTAGTTGGTATGATGACCTAAATGATTTATAAGATTTTGGTAAGCAAAAGCAAGCAAGAAATTTGGTTGCATATCGAAAATTAAGGTCTGAGTTACGTTGTTATCCGGTATGAGACACGGTCGTGTCAGCCAGTGGACTCGATGAACGGACTTGTCACCAAGTACCATGATCATGTGGTCCTCGTGTGCACGTCAATCTTGGTAGACACAAGCGTGTCTCGCTAGACCATGATCGTGTCAACCAACTTGGATAAACGACCGGTGAGTTACCAGGAAACACAGATCGTCCATGCGACATGTGACTAGACCTGGTCGTTACGAGTGTGTTGTGACCTAACACGATTGTGTCAGTGCTATGGAAAGTTGAAAATGGACTTTTGGAATAGAAATTGTTTAGGGTTTGATTTTAGATAAGTAGGCTATGTAATAATTATTGAAAAATCATGTTGAGAGCCTAATTTAGAACCTATTGGATAAACTCATTTATTGTATGTTCATGTATACGATAGAGCTAGTGCCACTATATTCGCTTGTGATTGTAAACACTTAGCTCAGGTGAGTTCCTTTGATTATATTTCAAAATTGGATGTGTGCTTAGTTTAAATTATAATTAGTTAAACGCACTTTGAAAATCTATCTTGAGAGTTGAGAAATTGATGCCGGAATAGTAAATGATTTTTATTTATATTGAGCATCTTTAGTAATGGAACTTTTGTGTTAAAATCTATCTTGAGAGTTACGAACTTAATGTCGAATAGTAAATGGTTTTCACTTGTATTAAGTACTAGTTTAGATCCCGTGTATACACACGGGTGAAAAATATTAATAAATAAAACTTTTAATCTTTATGTGTATATATTACACGTGTGAAAATGTATTATATACTAAGGATAAAAAACAAAACTCAAAATATGCAAAAACTAATATATAATTGAGTTTCAAAAATAAATTAAATACTATTTAATGTAATTTGTTTTTCATTTATTATTTGATTAAAAACAAAAGTTAATTAATTAGACTTTTAAAGTTTCATAATGGATAATCTATACTCTATAATAAATAAAGGTTTTAATGAAACAAGTTTTTCCGTCTCTCTCTCCTATTAATTGCACAAGTTATTTAATTGTTTTTAATGATTTTTTTGTTTTCCGTCTCTCTCTCATATTAAATAATAATGATTTTATAATTGTTTTTATAAACGATTTTTATTTTAAAAAAATATAGTTTATTCATAAAACATTTTTAGAAATTAAACAGTTATTTCATTCTTTTTATAAAACATTTTTAAAAAGTAACTACATGAAATTTCTAAAATTTTATTAAATAACTATGTAATATGTTATAAATATGTAATATGTAAATATTTATTATTAAGTATATATAACATTGCATTTATTCAACTCGTCTAATACACGAGGTATCTAACCTAGTTTAAAATAAATGTGTTTTAATAGTATAATTAATATTTTCTTTAAATATATATTTTTGTTAAAAATAGGAGATGCATTTAATAAGAAAGAGACAAGAAAAAAATAATAAGAATGAATGTGGAGGCGACACGTGGCATGAAAAAACCTTTATTTATTATATGATATACACTAGGTTAAAATCCCGTGTATTACACGGGTTAAATAAATAAAATGTTATATATTTAGTAATAAAAATTTTCTATTTTTAAAAACCCATGTAATACACGGGTTGAATAAACCAGTATATTACATCGGTTGAATAAAATATAATGTAATTTGTTAACAAACACATTTGTCAAAATATGTTTTTAAAAAATATTATTTGTCGTGATAGTTATAAGGTTTGTTAAGTTAGTTTTTAAAACATTTTTTTTCAAGTGAGTATTAATTTTTTAATTTAATTGATAAATGTTAGTTCATATTAAGTTCATTTGATTGATGATATAATAATTATTTATAATTAAATAATAAGTATCCGTAATTAGATTTATTAATATAAAGATTATTATTTAATAAGAGAGAAAAATAGAAAATCTAATATTTAATAGAAGAGAGAGGCGGGAAAATAAAGGTGATGAGTAACCAGAGAATGAAACGCGTCCTGAAGAGATTTTCATTTATTAGAGTAGTATGATTAAAATATGGAAGTGCATCTAATAAGAGCGAGATGTAGGAAAAAAATGATGAAAGTGAATATAGAAGCAACACGTGGCATGAAAAAACTTTATTTATTATATAGTATAGATCTTAAGATAGTGATTAAAGATTGTATTTGAGAGTTGAGAACTTAATGTTAGAATAATAAAGATGTTATGGCATGTTTGATTTGGTATGTATACAACTTTTTTATATCAATTATGAATGTTTAATTTGCATACATATGACTTTAATTGCATTAAGTATCTCTAGACAATGTTTGAAATGTATTTTTGGAGCATGAACTTATCATACACTCACAAATGTAAACTGACTCTGTTTTGTTTGAGCACACATCTCAGTTGATCGTTAGTTGGTCAGGATCTAGCTAGTGGCTTGAAGGTATCTAATAGATGTTGACTTTGAATGAAAAGTTTTTGACGATTCAATTGAAGTCTTGACCCTTTGTATCAAGTATTGATGTACTTTAACTTGTTTAGCTTGGTACTTTGGAAGTTTTAAGACTATAGGTCTTCATATTGTACTTTAATCTTGGAATAATTAAAATACTTTGTTTCAGCTCCTTAAAGTATGTAATTTCAACTGTTTGTCTAGCCTTGGTTTGCGCAGCGCGTGTAAGGCCCCAAACCCGGGAGGCCTCACCCGTTGGATTTACTCATTCACAAACAGTTCTTAAACATGAATATCAAATAACGCAGCGGAATCATTCATTCAACATAACTAAAAACTTGTTCATACATGCGGAAGCGTACATTGTCAATTACATAAACTTAACATAAACAACTCATAACGGGATGCCAGTCTTCATGATCGGCCGGGTAACTCTTCTCGCTTGCCAAGCATCGCCGTCCATCGTCCATACCTGCCTTAACCTGAATGTGCATACTAAAAAGTCAGCTACGCTGGTGAGTTCTAGCATTTCAAATAAAAACTTTAACATTAACATTTGCCAAAAACGCATCATTCATTTAGTAAAACCTTTCACAAAAGCATGTAATAATAATATCTTTAAAAAGGTTTCGTACCCATATCATCATCAACATCATAATCATAAACACCGTTAAACGGATCGTTCTTTAAAACTTTTAACATTCATTTAAGTCATACATTATTATCTAGATCTGTGTTACCCTTCGTTCCGTCATTTAGTATGGTATTGCCCCTAAGGCTTAACTGCACGAAGACCGACAATACCATACATTCCGTCAATTCCCTTTTGGTATTGCCCCCAAGGCTAACTGCGCGAGGACCGACAATACCCATTCAGTTGCCCCTATGGCTCTCATGTCCATAAACCGACAACTTCCATCGACGGTTATGACTCTCAGCCATAACATCGTCGGATCATAATTTAACCTTACATAGGGTCACGTTAACCCCTGAGTAACCGTCGTTACTCCCTTTACCAGTTGTACAACATCATAACCATTGACATGCCACATAGACAATGCCCCTGTTGTTCTTGTGGCAACTATGGCTCGCTGTCCATAATCTACCACAAGGCTGGGAATCTCATTCCCAGACTTCATTCGTCAATTCCATTCATTCGACAGATTAGATTTGTAATGACTTCTTTAAAACCTTTACCTCTTTCTCTTCTCATTAAACATTTCCTCATTTAAACCGTTCATAAAGCATTCGTAACCTTTTTGGCAAAAACATTTCAAAACCTTTCCTTTCGTAAACATCGTTTTGTTAAAACATCATTTCGTTAAACATCATTTCGTAAGTATGCACACCAGCCCAAAAACATTAACAAAACATTTAAAAGAGGGCTCTAGAACTCACCTGATAAGCTAGTCTCGGTTGTCCTAAACGAAGGTCCAATGACTTCACGTACGATCTGAATTGAGTAGTTACATACACATCAGACCATTACCGACTCTAACGGTTTAACCCTTCTAAACATACTAACTTTACTTAACCAGTCTGATGTCTGCGCACTTAGCAAGTGCGCAGACCCTGCTGCCTGCGCACTTAGCAAGTGCGCAGACCCTGCCTCCTGCGCACTTAGCAAGTGCGCAGGACCCTCCTCCTGCGCACTTAGCAAGTGCGCAGGACCTGCTCCGTGCGCACTTAGCAAGTGCACACGACCTGTTCTTCGCGAAAACCCTAACTTTCGCATTTCGGGTCTGATCATGTCAAGATCCCGAACATGTTGCATCCAAAACGTTCGTTTTCCCTTAGGGATCTCAAATCTATGATTATTTATCAGATTCATCCGTTCAAACCTTGCCTTTTCACCCAAATCCCGAAAAACCCAAAAACGAACTAAAAACTCAGATTTAGGTCGGATCGTTACCTGAATCGAGCTTCTGATCCGGAGGTTCTTCTCACGAGTGCAAGAGACACGAGCGGGTGCAATCTTGTGCGATTCCGACACTTTCTCTCTCTACGGTTTTCTCTCTCTAGAATTGCAAATGAGAGAAATATGTGGTGACCTTGGCTATTTATAGGGGAGACCTCCCCAAGCCCGGTTCGCGACTGACCCGGCCCGACTTCGGCCCGCTTGAACTCGTTAACTTTATTTCTCGACATTTTGGGATGTTACAAGTCTACCCCCTTATAATAGGTTTCGTCCCCGAAACCTATCATAAGTCAAATAATTGAGGGTACGACTCCCTCATCTCCGCCTTCGTTTCCCATGTAGCCTCCGACCCCTTTCGGTGCCTCCATTGGACTTTAACCATTTGGATCACTTTGTTACGCTAACGCTTCTCCTTTCGGTCCAGGATAGCCACGGGTTGTTCGATGTAATTAAGGCTGTTGTCGACCTCGATGTCAGTAAGTGGTACGTGAGCCGATTCATCCGCCAAACACTTTCGCAAGTGTGATACATGGAAGGTAGGATGAATCCCACTTAACTCGTCAGGCAACTCCAACCGGTAAGCGACTTCACCAACCAGCGCCATTATCCTGAACGGTCCGACAAACCTCGGACATAACTTTCCTCTCTTTCTGAATCGAATGATTCCCTTCCAGGGGGACACTTTCAGCATTACCCTGTCCCCAACATCAAACTCAATAGGCCTTCGTCGTTTATCCGCGTAGGATTTCTGGCGATCTTGTGCGGCCTTCATTCGAGCTTTGATTTGATCAAACCTTTCCGATGTTTCTTTTATGACTTCCAGACTTCCTAGCTCCTTCTGTCCAATCTCACCCCAACAAACCGGGGTCCTGCATCTTCTACCATACAACATTTCGTAAGGCGGCATGCCTATTGTCGTGTGATGACTATTGTTGTAGGAGAACTCGGCTAACGGCAGATGGCTGTCCCAACTGCCACCGAAGTCGATAATACAAGCACGGAGCATATCTTCCAACGTCTGAATGGTCCTTTCGGACTGACCATCCGTTTGCGGGTGGTATGCTGTGCTGATATTAAGCCTCGTACCCATCGCCTCGTGAAATCTTTTCCAGAACCTCGATGTAAATCGTGTGTCCCGATCAGATACGATCGTCAAAGGCATCCCATGCCGTGCTACTATTTCGTTAATAAATACCTCCGCTAACCTTTCCGACGAGAACTTCTCGCGAATAGGTAGGAAATGAGCACTCTTCGTTAAACGGTCCACGATTACCCAAATGGCGTCATGACCTTTAGCTGTGCGAGGTAGCTTAGTTATGAAGTCCATGGTAATGTGTTCCCACTTCCATTCCGGTATATCAAGTGATTGAATCTTTCTATACGGTTTCTGGTGCTCGGCCTTTACTTGCGAGCAAGTCAAACACTTGCTTACATACTTCGTCACGTCACGTTTCATTCCAGGCCACCAGTATTCCCACCTCAGATCTTGGTACATTTTATTGGTACCGGGATGGATAGAGTAACGAGACTTATGAGCCTCATCCAAGATTTTGCTCCTAAGTTCGCCACCCATAGGTATCCATATCCGTCCATAACGCGTTCTAACACCGAGGGTGTTATATTCCAACTTGTCCCGTTGGCCAACCATCCTTTCTTTCTTTATATTTTCTTCCTTTAAAGCTTCATCTTGAGCTCTTTCGATTTCTCTCATCACATCCGATGTTACCACCAATTGGCAAGCTTTCACTCTGATAGGAGTAGGCACATCCTTTCGGCTTAGAGCGTCAGCCACCACGTTTGCCTTTCCAGGATGGTACATTATTTCACAGTCATAGTCCTTCAGGAGTTCCAACCATCTCCTCTGCCTCATATTAAGCTCCTTTTGTTCGAAGAAGTACTTCAAACTTTTGTGGTCGGAGTAAATAGTAAACTTTACCCCGTACAGATAGTGTCTCCAGATTTTTAATGCAAATACGACAGCAGCAAGTTCCAAATCGTGAGTCGGATAGTTGACTTCGTGAACCTTCAACTGCCGCGACGCATAGGCAATCACTCTACCACGCTGCATCAACACACACCCCAATCCCTGACCCGAAGCGTCAGAGTATACCACCAAATCTTCACTGCCCTCGGGAAGGGCCAAGACTGGAGCTTGTGTTAGCTTCTCTTTCAATTCCTTAAACGCCTCATCTTGGGTCGAACCCCATTCGTACTTTACTTCTTTCCGAGTCAACTTTGTCAATGGCGAAGCTATTTTCGAGAAATCCTGGATGAATCTCCGATAGTAGCCCGCCAATCCTAAGAAACTGCGGATTTCAGTTGGCGTCTTAGGAATGTCCCATTCACTTACCGTTACTATCTTTGCTGGGTCAACCATAATGCCGTTCGGGCCAATGACGTGACCTAGGAATTGGACTTCCCTAAGCCAGAACGCGCATTCGGAGAACTTAGCATACAACTTCTCCTTCTTTAGAGCTTCCAACACTTCCTTTAAGTGACATGCGTGATCACCCTCATTCTTGGAGTAGATAAGGATATCATCGATGAACACGATTACCGATCGATCCAGCATCGGTCGACACACCCTATTCATTAAATCCATGAACGCTGCAGGGGCGTTCGTCAATCCGAAAGACATTACGCGGAACTCGAAATGTCCATAACGCGTGCGAAATGCAGTTTTCGGTATGTCTTCTTCCCTCACCTTCAATTGATGGTTCCCGGACCGAAGGTCGATTTTCGAAAACCAACTTGCGCCTTGCAACTGGTCGAACAGGTCATCGATCCTTGGTAAAGGGTACTTGTTCTTCACCGTTCGTTTATTCAACTCGCGATAATCGATACACATTCTCATCGAACCATCTTTCTTCTTTACAAACAATACCGGAGCACCCCACGGCGAGATGCTCGGTTGGATAAATCCTTTCTCAAGTAACTCGTCTAGTTGGACCATAAGTTCCTTCATTTCCACTGGTGCTAGTCGATATGGAGCCTTAGCCACGGGCTGGGCATCTGGTACTAAGTCAATTCGGAACTCAATTTCTCTATCGCGTGGTATCCCAGGCAAATCCTCTGGAAACACCTCCGGGTACTCGCGTACCACGGGTACATCGTCTAGTTCCTTCACTTCCTTACACTTATCAATTACATATACCAGATAAGCCTCGCATCCGCGCCTCAAATAATTCGTTGCCTTAATCATTGAGATGACATTTGGCATCGGGGCGTCACGATCTCCAAAAACCTCGACTTTGTTACCATCCGGAGCCTTGAGTCGGATTATCTTTCGTTTACATATGATTTGTGCTTCGTTGGCAGTTAACCAATCCATACCCAGCACGACATCGAACCCTCCCAAAACCATAACAAACAATCTGACAGTGAACCTATGTCCTTCTATTTTTATTGTGGAGTTGTCAACTACATCGGTCACTCTCGCAGTTCTACCCTCTGCGGTTTCTACGCTAAAGGCCCTTTCTAACTTACTGGCAGCGTACTTCATTCTCTTACAAAAAGACGCAGATATAAAACTCTTACCGGCACCCGAATCAAATAACACAGAAACAAGAGTGTTGTCAAGGACGAATGTACCTGACGCCACGTCGGGGTCCATTCTGGCCTGGTCTTGCGTCAGCGCGTACGCACGAGTCTTTGCACGAGATCCCTCTCCCTTCTTTTCCGGGCCCTTTCCCTTCCCGGTTTCCCCCATCCTTGGCTTCGGGCAGTCCCTACTCAGATGACCGAAATCCCCACAGTTGTAGCACTTGTAGTGTTGTGTGCACTCACGGGCATAGTGTCCGGTCTTGCCACACTTAAAGCACAGGTTAGATCCCAGTCTACATTCACCTACATACTCCTTTCCACACTTCTTACAAACAGTCGGCTCATCCACCCGAGCCCTTTTATCGCGAGCCCCAAACACCTTTCCACCAGTTCGCTTGTTTGAGAAGCTCGGTCTCTTCTTTGGTTCCTCGATGGCGGCGACATTCATTGCCAGATCATCAAATACTACGCCGCTCAGTTCTACTACCGAATCATAGGTAGTAGGGGCGTTTGCCTTAACATAGGTGCGGACCTGGTCCGACAACCCATGAATATAGCAGGCAATCTTTCTCTCTTCAGTAGTGACAAGGTGTGGCACCAGACGTGCCAGTTCATTGAATCGGGTTGTATATTGCCGGTGCGTCATGTTCCCGGCCTTCAAACCAGAAATTCCCTCTCTACCTTCTCAATCTCGTTCCTTGGGCAGAAATTCTTGATCACCAAAGTTTTCAAGTCAGCCCACATCATCGCATCCATAATCTCGCTCCCTTTTGCCTGACGTACACCTTCCCACAAATGGGATGCTTCCTCCCTCAAGGAGTTAGCAGCAAATTTCACAACTTGATCCGCTCGACATTCGCTGAGACGGATGGCAGCCTCCATACGGATTATCCAGTCAAACGTAGCTACCGCGTCTTTCTTTCCTGTCAGGACTGGCGGGTCACATGCCTTGAAGGACTTATAGTCGCATCCGCGAGCAGGCGGTGCGTTGATTGCCTCGGTGTTCGGGGTATCAATCGTCGGGTTAGACCCACCCTCCCCATTGACCTGCTTCAATGCTTCTGCCAACAGACTTGGCAGGGAATTCTTCATCAACTCGGAGAACTCTCGAGCTATGGCTGCTCTCACTTCTGGTTCAAAAGTGAAAGGTTGTTCTGCAACCTGTGTCTGTTCAGTTCCATGCACACTAACCGTCGGTTCAGTATGAACACTTCCTTCTTCGCTGTGCTCTTGGCGCGCAGGAATCCTGCCACGCCCACCATTTCGACCGCCGGTACGACCACCGGTACGGCCACCACGCCTTCCGTTCCCTCTCCTAGCCATTTCGTTCTATAAGACAAGAAATCCAATGTCATCACGCTAGTAACAAATAAAATTCAATAAGTATTGTAAGATGTTAATATACACTGGCCATCTGTAATTAACCATTACACTACCTTTCGATTTCTATTTGACCACCTTTGTGATTCTATCAGAACACAAGTCCTTACTTAACCTCTTCTAAGGTATACTATATACGTAAATACATATACTACCTTCATACCTGATGCTTTGGCTCGAGTTACCCGTACTGGCATCCGCTTTCGGTCCCATTCAAAGTTTAAGTTCAGACACTGGGGGTGTCCGAATCTCTCAAACTATTGCTCTGATACCAACTTGTAAGGCCCCAAACCCGGGAGGCCTCACCCGTTGGATTTACTCATTCACAAACAGTTCTTAAACATGAATATCAAATAACGCAGCGGAATCATTCATTCAACATAACTAAAAACTTGTTCATACATGCGGAAGCGTACATTGTCAATTACATAAACTTAACATAAACAACTCATAACGGGATGCCAGTCTTCATGATCGGCCGGGTAACTCTTCTCGCTTGCCAAGCATCGCCGTCCATCGTCCATACCTGCCTTAACCTGAATGTGCATACTAAAAAGTCAGCTACGCTGGTGAGTTCTAGCATTTCAAATAAAAACTTTAACATTAACATTTGCCAAAAACGCATCATTCATTTAGTAAAACCTTTCACAAAAGCATGTAATAATAATATCTTTAAAAAGGTTTCGTACCCATATCATCATCAACATCATAATCATAAACACCGTTAACGGATCGTTCTTTAAAACTTTTAACATTCATTTAAGTCATACATTATTATCTAGATCTGTGTTACCCTTCGTTCCGTCATTTAGTATGGTATTGCCCCTAAGGCTTAACTGCACGAAGACCGACAATACCATACATTCCGTCAATTCCCTTTTGGTATTGCCCCCAAGGCTAACTGCGCGAGGACCGACAATACCCATTCAGTTGCCCTTATGGCTCTCATGTCCATAAACCGACAACTTCCATCGACGGTTATGACTCTCAGCCATTACATCGTCGGATCATAATTTAACCTTACATAGGGTCACGTTAACCCCTGAGTAACCGTCGTTACTCCCTTTACCAGTTGTACAACATCATAACCATTGACATGCCACATAGACAATGCCCCTGTTGTTCTTGTGGCAACTATGGCTCGCTGTCCATAATCTACCACAAGGCTGGGAATCTCATTCCCAGACTTCATTCGTCAATTCCATTCATTCGACAGATTAGATTTGTAATGACTTCTTTAAAACCTTTACCTCTTTCTCTTCTCATTAAACATTTCCTCATTTAAACCGTTCATAAAGCATTCGTAACCTTTTTGGCAAAAACATTTCAAAACCTTTCCTTTCGTAAACATCGTTTTGTTAAAACATCATTTCGTTAAACATCATTTCGTTAAACATCATTTCGTTAAACATCATTTCGTAAGTATGCACACCAGCCCAAAAACATTAACAAAACATTTAAAAGAGGGCTCTAGAACTCACCTGATAAGCTAGTCTCGGTTGTCCTAAACGAAGGTCCAATGACTTCACGTACGATCTGAATTGAGTAGTTACATACACATCAGACCATTACCGACTCTAACGGTTTAACCCTTCTAAACATACTAACTTTACTTAACCAGTCTGATGTCTGCGCACTTAGCAAGTGCGCAGACCCTGCTGCCTGCGCACTTAGCAAGTGCGCAGACCCTGCCTCCTGCGCACTTAGCAAGTGCGCAGGTCCTTCCTCCTGCGCACTTAGCAAGTGCGCAGGACCTGCTCCGTGCGCACTTAGCAAGTGCGCACGACCTGTTCTTCGCGAAAACCCTAACTTTCGCATTTCGGGTCTGATCATGTCAAGATCCCGAACATGTTGCATCCAAAACGTTCGTTTTCCCTTAGGGATCTCAAATCTATGATTAGTTATCAGATTCATCCGTTCAAACCTTGCCTTTTCACCCAAAACCCGAAAAACCCAAAAACGAACTAAAAACTCAGATTTAGGTCGGATCGTTACCTGAATCGAGCTTCTGATCCGGAGGTTCTTCTCACGAGTGCAAGAGACACGAGCGGGTGCAATCTTGTGCGATTCTGACACTTTCTCTCTCTACGGTTTTCTCTCTCTAGAATTGCAAATGAGAGAAATATGTGGTGACCTTGGCTATTTATAGGGGAGACCTCCCCAAGCCCGGTTCGCGACTGACCCGGCCCGACTTCGTCCCGCTTGAACTCGTTAACTTTATTTCTCGACATT
Source organism: Smallanthus sonchifolius (assembly GCA_023525975.1). Lineage (NCBI taxonomy): Eukaryota > Viridiplantae > Streptophyta > Magnoliopsida > Asterales > Asteraceae > Smallanthus > Smallanthus sonchifolius. The sequence goes on along the minus strand of CM042029.1, from coordinate 26,760,215 downwards.
TTGGGATGTTACAGCGCGTGACACCTGTGTGTGAATTATTAGCTTTAAGTTTCAGGCGGAGTATTGACGGCCCAACAATTTGTCGGTAATTACCGACGGTGTCCACCAAAATCCAAAAAGTAATTAAAAAATGGATTTTGGTGTATTCCATCGGTTATTTCCGACGAATTGATCTATCGATGATACTTGTTTCAGATTGTATCAGAAATTTTCGCTTTTACGAAATACTGAAAAAATATTATAGAAACCAATACTTTTTGTATCCATGTAAAATGAATAAAAATAATAGAAAAAATAGCGAAGATTAGAAGATGGTGAATTATGTTAGGGTTTGTATGATAATTTTAAAAAAAATGGATTAAAAACGTATGATATAAATAGTACAAGGGTTGAAAAACGAAAATATTAAAAAAGAAATACGTGGCGAATCAGTGTTGGATGGAACACTATTCAAGTAAGTTATGTTTTAAACTTAGTTTATAATTATAATGATGTAATTGTTAAAAAAAAAAGCACTTTCCAATCTATCTAACAAGTACATAAATTTAGTTTATCCCATATAGCTTAGGTTAGGATAAAAATTAAATGCATACTATATAGTCTATAGTATAATTATACTACTTAAAAGCAAGTGTCGGTGGTAACAATTTTAACCTCTTCTATTTTGTTAAATGGCACAAATGGTCCCTCAATTTTATAAAATGTTACTTTAATCCCTTCAAGTTTTTAAATTTCAAATTTACCCCGTGCATTATATATAATCTTATTTTTTCTTAATAATTTTCGTTTGTGTGTTTAATTTTTTTTCTTAACGTCCCGGTATAAATTTTGTTAAAAACGGGGTCGTATTCAAAATAGAGTATTTTTTAGGTATCGTGAAGTGCTGGTACCGTGAAAAATGAGACCGAAACTGATTGAAAAAACATCGATGCCGTTATATAACTGTCTTTTATCCATGTTTCGATCTCCACAGTCGAGTCGACGTAAATTCATACGTTTGTTTTATGTATTCGACCACGTTTCTTTTTGTGCTTACCAATGTCACCGTCTCAACCGTTACGCCTCCGTCGTAGAGGGCATGACAAAATTTATTTAACCATGTTTCTTTTTTTTTTTCTGCTTAGCCACGTTAATGTTACCGCCTCAACCATTTAAGTAAATGTTTATGGTCATTCTCTTCGTATTCCCTTGCCATGAATAATACAATGAGCCCAATATATACAAATCATATTTACACTTGAATACCCTCAAGAATACAAAATAATGCATCTATATAACTATCCGCTAATATACCACCGCAGTTCGAGCGGTAGAAGGATGAAAGCTCAAACTGGATCGAAAACTGTGAAACATAAGCTTGGGAAGGCCCTTTGTAAAAATGTCTGCATACTGAAACTCAGATGGGACATGAAGAATACGAATGTGACCTACACCAACCTTTACTCGGACAAAGTGAATGTCAATCTCCACATGCTTTGTCCGCTGATGTTGGACCGGGTTATCCGATAAGTATACACATGAGACGTTGTCACAATAAACAATGGTAGTTGTACGCAAGGGAACATGTAACTCAAGTAGTAGGTTTCGAATCCAACTAACTTCGGCAACCGTGTTCGCAACCGCCCGATATTCAGCTTCGACACTAGATCGTGATACAGTGGCCTGCCTTTTGAAGGACTAAGATAAAAGATTATCACCTAAATACACACAGTAGCCGGAGGTGGAGTGTCGTGAGTCTGGACAACCACCCCAGTCCACATCGAAATAAACCGTAAGAGCATCATACCTCTTTACTAACATTCATTACAATTTAGACAAGTAGTGAAAGGTTAATTCATTAAAAAGGGTGAATATAAAAATACATGATAGAAATTGAACACTTTGTGATGATAAGAGCACATACAATATATTGATTATACAAGTTTTCATAATAAAATAATATTTATGTATTTTACTTTATTATAAAATAGATAAAAAAAAATTCTTTTAAAGATGTCGGTGTAACAAATTCTAGAATAATCTCTCTCTAAGTAACGAAAACATATACATCCCCATATTATTTTGCCGAAGGACAACCGGACAAGGCACAAGGGCGGATTCTGATGTTTGGAAATGGAATACCTCCAAATTCATTAATTCTGACAAGTCAAACCTCTTCCAAGTCAAACTTGTACCTTGGCATACAACCAAACACCCCCGTTGACATTTCTCTATGTACTATTTATATATGTTGTAACAGGTAAATCATGATTTGATTTGGGTTATAGCCCACTTGGTAAGAGGATTGTTTTTAGGTGAGAAGTATTAGCCCACTTGGTAAGAGGATTGTCTTTTAGGTGAGAAGTATTGGGTTTAAACTCAGAAAAGTGATGATTTTTTGATGTAATTTAAAAGTAGGAGTAAAATTCACTTTATTTTAAAAAAAATTAAGTCGACAAAATAACAAGTTGTTTTCATGTCTTCATGTGAAAGGCTCCAGTTCGATTTCTTTGATGTTATTGTAATTTGTGGTGCTTTATCAAAATCTTTTATATAAATGAAGTCTAGCACGATTCAAATGAATCCTTTTTTCGTGTCATAGTGGACAAGTGGATTAGGAAAGTAGATTTAGAGTGTGTGTCTAAGTTTGTCGTTCAAAAGAAAATGAATCTTCTTTCCATAAAGAAAAAGTCAGTTTAATATGATTCAAATGAACGTGCTATGAGATGATACTCTTCCCAAGGAAAGAGCATATAAAAGTATGGGTAGCAATTTCAGACAACCTGAAATAGCACATGTCCGACTTATGCTGAGCAGATTTTGGATATCAAACGGACCTTCAAAGAAGGTAATTTTAATGTGACAGATTTCCTTTCTTTTGCAATCAGTTTTACTACAACACCAGCTACTCTAGCTAATTTGAAATAGGACGTGTAAATAATTAGGTCTTGGATTGTTGTACTTCATCCGTTTAATAAATGGAGCGTGTACAGTTGACATGCGTAATTAAAGAGGTGTTTGCGTTGACATGTTTAACCTATTTAATTAAACAATTCGACTCGCAAGCCATTTACGTCCCATTTAACTCATTTATTACAAATCATCAACCAAATTAACATGCTTACAACTTGATTACTACTCGTCTACCTACTTGACACGTTTAAATAAATGAACCAAACGGGTAATGTTACATGATTTAAGTGTCTTTAGTTAGGGTTTATGTTTTTAAAACAAGGAAATATATGGCCCATCTTTAAGTTGAACAACCACCGTCAACCTAAAACTTGTCAAACCAAAACGATTCACACCCTAGATAAAAGTTTCAAAATTAATGATTAAAAAACATATCAAAACAACTAAATACATTATTTTTAACGGCATCAAAACAAATAAATAATGATAGATAAATTAACTCATATTAACATTTGACTAATATAATTAATATTTCGATATATATAATATTCCAAGATAGAGTTTATAGTATATCCTTACAATAGTATACCCTATGCTTCAACATGTAATGTAGACACCTAATAGACTGAATTGCAACTAAAGAATCTAAAACATAAGAAAGCTAATGATTGTTGACCCTGAAAGTTAGTTTCTGCATCAAGTACTTGTATTTGCATGCACAAAACTAATGATTTGTTGTACGGAATTCGCTATATCTTCTGCTGAAAACCTTGCTTCACTAGCAACCTACACAAATGGATCCATTAACGAACACCAAACTGAAAAACACAAATATTTCACATGTGAAAAACATGTACCTTAACATTGAAGGAATAGAGCACAGTTTGTTCAATGGTGGTAATGTTGGTATGAAGGATATTAAACTGTAAATCTTCAAGTGCTGCAATGGTTTTAATAAGTTGACCAGGTCTTCTCCGACATAAAATCTTGATCATGGCGTCAAACCCTAATAATCTCACTTCTACATCTGCCAAACACGACTTGCTCTCTGCGGTCTCCTCCTTAAGTCCGTCGTCGTATTCCCCTAGCTTCATTGGATCATCATGCGGCTGTGGGTAGAACATTGCTACCGGAGGGCCTTGTTGAGGTTGTTGTATGATTGGTAGAGTGGATGAATCTCCTACAACTCGTGGAGTCATGTCACCGTAGAGTCTTCGCCTCTTTTGTGACTCGAGACACTGCAGGAGTTGCTCTAACTCCCTCACGAACTCGATTGCTCCACCGATGATTGATGCTTGATCACCCTATAACAATGCATATATAAAAGTATCATTAGAACTCCACACACTAATGTAAATGAATTGGTGGAACCAGAACCTCTCATTCGAAGGGTCATCGATCAATTGTTTTTTTATACTCAGCTTTTATATATAAAAAACTGACAAATTGTAGTGATCACCGGAGGGGAGGGTCTGAGGGTCAATGGACCCTCTTGACCCTCCCTTGTGCCGACCATGTGTAAATTAATAAGTTCATACCCGTTGAACATAAGAACCGGGCATGAGAGACCGAAGAACGCGTAAATGCTCATTCATCTGCTTCCTTCGGTTTCTTTCGACAGCGATATGAGTCATTCTTTGGCTCTCAACTTCTTCACTAGTCTTTATAGTCCTTGGTCTTTTTCTCTTGTTCTTCCCTTCTACACCTAGGGTTTTATGAACATCATCACTAATATACTGAAGCCGATCCGACGCACCTTCTGAAACCCTAGCTTCTTCCTCTCTTTCGCCTCCTTCAATCACAATATGATGTTCGATATCATCGTCTCCAAGAGGAGCCAATAGAGATTGATGATGATCTTCTTGAACCCTTTCGTTCAAAACCGGGAACTTCAAGAAGTAAACCGGATCTATCCTAGTTTCTTGACTTCCATCATGATCATCATGGGATGTTAATTTGTTTTGATTCAAAGCCAACTTTGGTCCAAGATCTGCAAACTGCATCACATCTGCAAAGCTCAACTTATCCAAAGAATTCGAGCTCGAAAAGCCGCCAGAAGGTAGATGTTGCATTGGATTGTTGAGCATGAATTGCTGCTGTTGTTGAAGCTGATGAAAGTGATGATTATCATGGCCATGTTCATGTTCATAATCACCATTAAAGTCCACCCCAAGAAAACCTCCCTGCAAGAGTTCAAATTCAGTGTAAAACAACATGGTGATTGAAAAAGATAGTAATATATTTAGGGTTTCATATGTTCATACCGAGTAGTTGTTATCATCTTTCTCCATATATATACAAAACAAGAAAGACTTTTGACTAACGAAATTGAACCCTAAAAGACAAAACCTCTTGAAATTTGCAGCAAATGGGTCCAGAATTCAGTAATCAATTAGTAAATCATGGAGAGAGGGGTGGGGTTACACCATGAACATATGGACAAAGAAGAGAGACAGGTATATGTATATATATATGGGAGGTTTATCTCTATGTAACATGCCGTAGTTGGTATGTTAAGGATGGCTTTGACTTTCTATATACATGTATCAAAAAAGAAAAAAATGAAAAAAACTTTAATAAGTTATAATAGTTATATTTACCAATTGCTAAAAAAATTAGCAATAATTTTTACAATTTTAACAACTAAATTGTTACATATATCCTTTAGTAGATAACCCTAAAGAGATTGATACATTTATATTTCATTATGAAAATGCTTTCAAGTTTTAATCAAGTGTTTTCAAAACCAGGCCGGTTATATCAGGAACCGTACACATAACTGGTCCGGTTATGTGTAGTTGAACCACTTTCATTTGAACCGGCCAGTTACCGTTGAACCGGACTGGGGGTTAGACCAGATTTCAAAAAAATTTATTTTTTTTGTTTTTTTCTTCAAAATCTTATTTTCGGATTTAATTTAGTATTACAAGTGGTATGTTTTATTTATTTAAGCATTTATACAACATTAAAATTACAATATCACGTTAAAACAAAAAAAATGTGTGTCATTCGATTATTAAATCGATCCGACCTATTCGACCGGTGAACTTTTAAGGCGGCCGCTTCAATGTCCGACCTGATTCTAAAAACATTTGGTTTTTATTTTCTTTTGAACATTATGACATCTTATTTATAGATTTTTTTTTCATCACACAATATTATTTACTAAAGAACTTTGTTATAGTAAATTGATATGGGCTTCTAAACTTCCCATCTACTTTATCTTCTAGATATTTATTATAAAAGAATAATAATAAAAGTTCACCTTTTTATTTATCAAGTTCAAAGTTGTTCTTGCTTACAAAGCATATCCATCAAACACATAATAATAATAATAATAATAATAATAATAATAATAATAATAATAATATTATTATTATTATTATTATTATTATTATTATTATTATTATTTACTTTTATTATTATGTGTGTAGAGAGAGAGATGGAGCCTGTGGATGGATTAATAAGCACCTCACAAGATCACCTCTCAAATTTTCACCATCTTTTTAATTAATGTGATCACAAGCACCCAACGCTCATACCACCATCACCTTCTCTTTTCATGACACGCTTAATTCATTAAGACGCTCGCCTTTTCAACATTTGAATTTTCAAAAATTTCGTTTAACAATTTGAGTGCTATATTTGTATATTTTCTAATTAAAATTACATTTACTGATAAACAACAAAAGATGTATTATAGGAGCCTCTTCTAACATCCTTGACTGATGATACCTTTTACGTACTCCCTTCACGTGTGTTGGCTAGAGGAATTCAAGATGTTTATGGATTGATAATATTGAATCAAACTATATAAAATTTTAAATTATTAATTCGAATAAAAATCATGCTATTTATATTTTGATTTCATGGTTTGAATAGTTCCTCTTTAACTTTTAAGTATACAATCATTGAAAATGTTTTTATTTCTGATATTGGTTTCATTTCTCATATTTAATAACAACTACTTAAATTTATTTGCTTGTTTATAAAATATTTCTTGTGAATATCATGTGAGTTGAAAACATGTAGATAAGCTTAAGGTGAAAGAAAAATCAATACAGGGTACACAAAGATATATAATGGTTAGCATGGATGTTAACTAATTCACCTTATATCTATTTCTTGATATCCACCGTTATTTTAACTAAGATCTAAGTAGATATAGATCACCTTCAAAGTTATCTATAATATGATAGAGATCACCGATTTTCTCCTTAATTATACTTGGGTAAGGATCACCAAATGATTCTCACTCTCAAGCTATTGGTCACATATGCAAGATTCTCTATAAGTTTGTTATAAATCACTAATGGTTTCTACCTAATCTATGTAGGGATTGATACTCACAATATAAATGTTTGGAAGGATATTACAATAAGAATAGAAACACATTTTCTCTTTCTACTATTTATACATCTCTTATTATGAAATGTGTTTGAGGAGTAGGAGATCATATGAAAAGTAACTTAAAAGTTCAAGTTATAAGTGTGAACATGAAGTGTCAAATATGGGATGAATGCTTTTTAATCAAGAACAAGTAAAAAATTGGAGGTAGCATCGACTTTTTTATGTAAAAGGATAAGCCCAAAGAAATTAAAAGTAGTGAACAAGTAAAAGTACATAGTATTTAATACCACCAATATGTAAAAGGATAAACCCAGAGAGTCGACCCTTAGGGAGTCAACCACCAGAGAGTCGACCCTCCTAACACAAGTCCTGAACGCAAGTTCAAGCGATACTCAAATGTCACAGCCGATACTCTTGGACGACACTCAAGTGTTTCGGGAAATATTCCCAGCTGACTCTTAAGAGTCGCTGGACACTGTATCGGCCAACTCTTGAGTGTCACTAGTAGTAGTTTTGGCCGACTCTCGTATAGAAATGATAGAATCCGTGTCTTGAATTATGTACAGATCGGTTTACGCGTTAATAATAGATAGGACGTCAAATACAAGTGAATACCATAGTCAGGTGAGTTCTTATTGCCCTTTTTTCAAACGGTTTTGGGGTGGAATGCATACAGTTTAAAGTAAAGATAGAACTCACCAAAGTTAGTTGACTTTTAGTATTCATGATAGTTAGTAAAGGTAAAGCAAAGGCAAAGTAGTGGAACCGTGAGGGCTTGATAGCATGGACATCTGGTTGCTGCGCTGAAGACTGACATTTCCTGTTCCCGGTAGTTTATGTTCAAACAATGTTTCAATGTTTTGCATTATGAATGATTAGAGTTTAATACTTTGTAACATCCCAAAAAAAAAACGACATTTATAATAACGGAATAAACGAACGAGGCATGTCGGGTCGGGCCGGATGGGCCGGCGGGCTGGAAGGGGAGCCTCCTCTATAAATAGCCAAGGCCACCACCCATTTCTCTCATTTGCAACTTCTAGAGAGAGAAACCGTAGAGAGAAAGTTGGCGGATCGACCCGAGATTTGAGAAGTGTGTTGCTCCAGAGCTCGTGAGAAGAATCTCCGGACCAGAAACTCGATTCAGGTAACGATCTGGCCTAAATCTGAGTTTTTGTTCGTTTTTGGGTTTTTCGAGTTTTGGGTGAAAATGTAACGTTTTCACGGATAAAACTGAAAGATAAACATAGACTTGAGTTCCTTAATGGAAAGCAAACGTTTTGAAGTAAACAAGTTCGGGATCTTGACGTGATCAGACCCGAAGGCAAAAGTTAGGGTTTTTGCGAAGAAGCCGTTCGTGCGTACTTATCAAGTACGCATGAAGCTGATCCTGCGTACTTACCAAGTACGCAAGAAGAGGGTCCTGCGTACCTATCAAGTACGCATGAAGAGGGTCATGCGTACTTATCAAGTACGCATGAAGCAGGTACTGCGTATTTATCAAGTACGCATGAAGCAAGGTTTGCGTACTTATTAAGTATGCAAGAGCAAGGCCCTGCGCACTTGCTAAGTGCACAGGCATCAGGTTGATTAGGTAAAGTCGGTATGTTTAGAAGGTTAAACCGTTAGATTCGGGATTTGGTCTGATGTGTATTTAACTAATCAATTCAGATCGGAAGTGACGTAGTGGGACCTTTGTTTAGGACAACCCGGATTAGCTTAACAGGTGAGTTCTAGAAGCCCTCTTTAAATGTTTTATATAATGTTTTCGGGCTGGTGTGCATACATATGAAATGATTGTAACAGCCCGAGTTTTAGAGCGCGAAAGAATTCACGAGAATTAAAAACTTAAATAAGAAAAGAAGGTAAGCGGGCTTGGGCCGGGGTGTATGGACCGAAAGGGGCAAAGGTCGGGCCCTTATAAGCCTCAAAATCAGCCCAAAATCCTCACTTCCAACACCATTTCTGGATTTCTAGAGAGAGAAAGTGAGAGAGAGTCTAGAGAGAGAAAGTCCTAGTTTTCGAATCTAAGCTCATAGGAACGTAGGCATACGTATTTGGAACGATTAGCTGTGAAGAAGAAGCGTTTACAGGTAACCGATTCTCCTAGATATGAGTTTTTGTTCGTTTTTTGGTTTTTTGGGTTTTGGAGGAAAAGGTAACGTTTTTACGGATTAAACTGGAGGAAAAACATAGATTTAAGTTCCTTAATGAAAAGCAAACGTTTTGAATGTAAACAATTCCGGGATCTTGACGTGATCAGACCCGAACACGAAAGTTAGGGTTTTTGCGGGGAAGCAGATCCTGCGTACTTACCAAGTACGCATGAAGAGGATCCTGCGTACTTATCAAGTACGCATGAAGCAAAGCCTGTGTATTTATCAAGTACGCACGAAGCAAAGCATGCGTACTTATCAAGTACGCAAGAAACAAAGTCTGCGTACTTATCAAGTACGCAAGAACAAGGCTCTGCGCACTTGCCAAGTGCGCAAGCATCAGGTCTATGGGTATATATATATAGCTGGATTAGTGAAGTCGGTATGTTCGCCTAGCCAGAAATAGTGAAACCATTTAGCGTCGAGTTAAGTCTGATATGTGTCTATTGTTATGATTGTTCAGATTGTGTTAGATCCAGTAGACCATTGCAACTAAGATACCAGGTGAGTTCTAATCCCCTTTTTGCCTTCTTTAGGGGTGGTGTGCATACTTAGTGTAAAGCGTTTATTATATTTTATATATTATAAACTGAAGGGAAAAGCTATGTTTTAGTGAAAATTTTAAAAGAGGCAAAAGTATATTTTAGTAAAGTATGATTATATTATTGGCAGGCGTTTACTATATTTATTATACATAAACAAAGGCATAATATAAGTGCTAGTATGTTTTCAGTAAAGCAAGATATATCATTTGGCAAGCGTTTACTATATTTATTATACATAAACAAAGGCACGATATATGCGTTAAGATATATTTCAGTAAAAGCAAAGGTATTTATGGCAAGCGTTTACTATATTTTTATATACATAAACAAAGGCATAATACATGTTAAGTTATGAACAAGATTTACAGAAAGTTTTGTGAACAGTTTTCCTTCGGGAATGTGTACCAGCTATAAAGGTCCTTGGGACAGATGTTACTTGTACAAGATGTCAGATATGGGTTCTACCCATTAGTAAGAACCTTTGGGTTCGGTAACGGTTGTACAACTGGGATGAGTGACGACGGTTGCTCGGGAGGTCCACGCAACCTCCCCGTAGTGTTAAGCGGTATTGTCGGTTCATTGTCGTTGATCATGGGGGCATTGACCAGGGTATTGTCGGTTCATGGTTGTTGATCATGGGGGCATTGACCAGGTACTCGTCGGTTCATGGTCCTTGACCATGGGGGCGGTACAGTAGTGACAAGGAATTGACGGATAAGCGGTATTGTCGGTTCATGGTCGTTGATCATAGGGGCATTGAACAGGTATTTGTCGGTTCATGGATGTAAGCCATGAGGGCAGTACAGTAAGGAGGAATTGACGGTTTATTATACGTTTTAAACTGTTTGAAAAGTAAAGTGTGTTAAGTTTAGCCTTATTGGCAATATATATGTTTTAGTAAATCTTTTGTATAATTGATTTAAAGTAAACGTTAGAACTCACTCAGCGTTGCTGATTTTTAGTATGCACATCAGTTAAATGCAGGTGGCAGTAGATGGAAGTGGATGCTTGGCTTGGCGAGAAGAGTTACCCGAAGATCAGCATCTGGCATCCTATTTATGTTTCTTTTGATTATGTTGATTAAGACAAGTTTCAATTGTATTTGACAAGTTTCAGTTGTTTAGACATGTTATGTTTCCGCTGCGTATGTTGAGATTTTAAATCGTTTCCGCTGTGATAATGTATGTCTTATGTTTAAGTGCTATGTGTTGTTGAGTAAATCCAATAAGTGAGGCCTCCCGGGTTTAGGGCCTTACAAGTTGGTATCAGAGCCATAGTTTGAGGGATTTGGACATCCCCGATGTCCAGACTTAAACTGAGAATGGGACCAAGTAGCGGATGCCAGTACGGGTAACTCAAGCCAAAGCATCAGAAGCGTATAGTAAGTAAAGTTTACCTTTTAGAATGTCAAGATAAGAATAGAGGCTTTAGTGGAACCATGAAAGCGAATAAATAGAAAACAGGATGTGATGTAATGGTTAATTGCAGATGGCCAGTGTATATTAACATCTTACCTTACTTATTGTATTCTACATATTCCCTAGCATGATGAAATTAAATCCTTTTGTTCTCTATCTTTCAGTTAGAAATGGCTAGAGGTGGAGGAACTAGAGGGGATGGAGGAGGAAGACGTGGTGGGCGTACAGGCCGCCACGGTGGAGCTAGCACAAACCAAGTGATTGAGGGGAGTGTTCACACTACCCATACTGAGACAGAGATTAGTCAGCACAATGTTGAACATGTGGAAGGAGATGACCAACCGTTTGAGTTTGAACCAGCCGTGCAAGCGGCTATTGGCCGTGAGTTTACCCGACTGCTGAAGGAAACCTTACCGGTCATACTGGACGAAACCTTGAGGAAGGCCAAGGAGAGCCCTAACACAACTGAAGAGCCTGTGGTGCTTCCAACAATGGGAGGACCAAATCTGGTAGAGAATGTTGCACCGCCTGCTCGCGGCTGCGACTACAAGGCGTTTCAGGGTTGTGATCCACCCGTGCTACTGGGGAGAAGGAAGCATCAGACACCTTAGATTGGATTAACGGCATGGAGTCGACCATTCGTCTTAGTGAATGTCGACCGAAACAAGCAGTCATGTTCGCTGCGAAGTCATTGAAAGGAGAAGCAGCACACTGGTGGGAAACTGTGAAACAGGCTAAGGGTGACCAAGCGGTTGGATTGATGAGGTGGAGCGACCTAAAAGCGTTGGTAACTGAAAAGTTTTGTCCTTAGAACGAGGTCCATAAGGTGGAAAGGGAATTCTTGACTCTCCAAGCCGGACTCATGACTCACCGGCAATATACTTCAAAGTACAACGAGTTGGCATGCCTGGTGCCTCATCTTGTAACGACAGAGGAGAGGAGGATTCATTATTATGTTCAGGGGTTGCCTCCAAAGATACGTACCTTTGTAAAGGCCAACACACCGAGTACCTTTGAGTCGGTGGTTGTCCTAGGCGGAGTTGTGTACGATGACATCGCCTCTGAAGTCATTGCTGAAGCACCCAAGAAACAAGCAGCTAAGCGCACTGCTGAGGAACTTCAGGGTCCTAACGATAGGAGGGCAAGGGTAGAAGCTGAGGGTCTATGCGGGAAATGTGGAAGGAGACATGGATGTGAGTGTAAGGCGGGTCAGGTAGGATGTTTCAGGTGTGGCAAGTTTGGACTCCAATCACGGGACTGCCCGGAAAGGCTAAGATGCCACAATTATGGGGAACAGGGACACGTGAGCCGAGATTGTAGGAAACCCAAGGAAACGGAAGCGGGGGGATCTGGAAAGGGAAAGGGTTCAGAGAAGGAACCCTACATGAACAGAGCCAAGGTGAGGGTCTACCAGATGACACAGTAAGGTATGTTGCAAGCTCTTATTTGTGATATGGCAAGTTTATGTTATTATTTCCTTACTAAATTAGTTAGCCCCATTAGTCTATATACCTTAGAATTTTAGATCGCCCAAGGTTAAGCTCCCAGTGGTAGTTAATCACAATGGCCTTCATGACCAAGCTGCCTTGCATAGCTACGGTTTATGCCACCCACTCTGTGATTTGCTATCAGTATAGCTTATGACAGGTTTCGAGGACGAAACCTATTGTAAGGAGGGTAGACTTGTAACAGCCCGAGTTTTAGAGCGTGAAAGAATTCACGAGAATTAAAAACTTAAATAAGAAAAGAAGGGAAGCGGGTTTGGGCCGGGGTGTATGGGCCGAAAGGGGCAAGGGTTGGGCCCTTATAAGCTTCAAAATCAGCCCAAAACCCTCACTTCCAACACCATTTCCGGATTTCTAGAGAGAGAAAGTGAGAGAGAGTCTAGAGAGAGAAAGTCTCGGTTTTCGAATCTGAGCTCATAGGACCGTAGGCATACGTATTTGGAACGATTAGCTGTGAAGAAGAAGCGTTTACAGGTAACCGATTCTCCTAGATCTGAGTTTTTGTTCGTTTGTGGGTTTTTCGGGTTTTGGAGGAAAAGATAACATTTTTACGGATTAAACTGGAGGAAAAACATAGATTTAAGTTCCTTAATGAAAAGCAAACGTTTTGAATGTAAACAAGTCTGGGATCTTGACGTGATCAGACCCGAACACAAAAGTTTGTGTTTTTGCGGGGAAGCAGATCCTGCGTACTTACCAAGTACGCATGAAGAGGATCCTGCGTACTTATCAAGTACGCATGAAGCAAGGCCTGCGTATTTATCAAGTACGCACGAAGCAAAGCATGCATACTTATCAAGTACGCAAGAAGCAAAGTCTGCGTACTTATCAAGTACGCAAGAACAAGGCTTTGCGCACTTGCCAAGTGCGCAAGCATCAGGTCTATGGGTATATATATATATAGCTGGATTAGTGAAGTCGGTATGTTCGCCTAGCCAGAAATAGTGAAACCATTTAGCGTCGAGTTAAGTCTGATACGTGTCAATTGTTATGATTGTTCAGATTGTGTTAGATCCAGTAGACCATTGCAGCTAAGATACCAGGTGAGTTCTAATCTCCTTTTTGCCTTCTTTAGGGGTGGTGTGCATACTTAGTGTAAAGCGTTTATTATATTTTATATATTATAAACTGAAGGGAAAAGCTATGTTTTAGTGAAAAGTTTAAAAGAGGCAAAAGTACATTTTAGTAAAGTATGATTATATTATTGGCAAGCGTTTACTATATTTATTATACATAAACAAAGGCATAATATAAGTGCTAGTATGTTTTCAGTAAAGCAAGATATATTATTTGGCAAGCGTTTACTATATTTATTATACATAAACAAAGGCATAATATATGTGATAGTATTTTCAAGTAAGCAAGATATATCATTTGGCAAGCGTTTACTATATTTATTATACATAAACAAAGACACGATATATGCGTTAAGATATATTTCAGTAAAAGCAAAGGTATTTATGGCAAGCGTTTACTATATTTTTATATACATAAACAAAGGCATAATACATGTTAAGTTATGAACAAGATTTACAGAAAGTTTTGTGAACAGTTTTCCTTCGGGAATGTGTACCAGCTATAAAGGTCCTTGGGACGGATGTTACTTGTACAAGATGTCAGATATGGGTTCTACCCATTAGTAAGAACCTTTGGGTTCGGTAACGGTTGTACAACTGGGATGAGTGACGGCGGTTGCTCGGGAGGTCCATGCAACCTCCCCGTAGTGTTAAGCGGTATTGTCGGTTCATGGTCATTGATCATGGGGGCATTGACCAGGGTATTGTCGGTTCATGGTCGATGATCATGGGGGCATTGACCAGGTACTCGTCGGTTCATGGTCGTTGACCATGGGGGCGGTATAGTAGTGACAAGGAATTGACGGATAAGCGGTATTGTCGGTTCATGGTCGTTGATCATGGGGGCATTGACCAGGTACTTGTCGGTTCATAGATGTAAGCCATGATGGCAGTACAGTAAAGAGGAATTAACGGTTTATTATACGTTTTAAACTGTTTGAAAAGTAAAATGTGTTAAGTTTAGCCTTATTGGCAATATATATGTTTTAGTAAATCTTTTGTATAATTGATTTAAAGTAAACGTTAGAACTCACTCAGCGTTCCTGATTTTTAGTATGCACATCAGTTAAATGTAGGTGGCAGTAGATGGAAGTGGATGCTTGGCTTGGCGAGAAGAGTTACCCGAAGATCAACATCTAGCATCATATTTATGTTTATTTTGATTATGTTGATTAAGACAAGTTTCAATTGTATTTGACAAGTTTCAGTTGTTTAGACATGTTATATTTCCGCTGCATATGTTGAGATTTTAAATCATTTCCGCTGTGAAAATGTATGTCTTATGTTTAAGTGCTATGTGTTGGTGAGTAAATCCAATAAGTGAGGCCTCCCGGGTTTGGGGCCTTACAATGATATTTTACGAAACGATGTTTATGAAACTATGTTTATAAAATGATGCTTATGAAACTATGTTTACGAAATGAAATTATTTGGAATGAACGGTTTATGGAAAGAAAGTTTTATGAATGGAATGTTTACGAATAAAATGTTTATAAAGAAACGGTTTATAATGAAGGTAAAGGGTTCGAAAATGAATGAAATGTTTTACGAAAAGAATACAAAGTTACTTTGATTTTGTGAAATAATATAAAATCTTAAATTATATTAAATAATTTAATATAATTAAATAATACAAAGTTCAAAAATTTTAAATAATTTTCCGCTAAAAAATTTTAAATAATTAAATAATACAAAGTTACTTTGATTTTGTGACAATGCAAACTTTACGCTAAAAAATTTTAAATAATTAAATAATACAAAGTTCGAAAATGAATGAAATAGTCTACTTATCACCCATCTCTATAATTCACCATTCCTCCAATAATGTCCATTTTTAATAATTTTCCGCACGATAAGATAGAGAATTGGAGATAGAGACCAACTAGGAGAGAGAAACACACATCTATAAAAAACACACACATCTATACATACTAATAAATAAAGATTTTGCATTGTCACACGTCACTCTCTCATGTCTTCTCGTATTGGTTTTCCCGTCTCTCTCTCCTAATAAATGCACATATATCTTATTAAATAATAATGATATTATAAATATATTATTAAAGAAAAATAATAATTATATTAAATAAGAATTCAAAATATAACTAATTAAAGAAAAATACTAATCTATACTCCCAAATAAATAAAGGTTTTTTTTCAAAATGGTTTTCCCACCTAAAGTTTAATTATAATTTAAGATTTTAAACCTCTCACAAACAATAAATGCTTAACAAATATAATTGTTAAAATTATTTAATATCATTTGACTAGAACTTAAAAACCGTTTGATTTTAAACCTCTCCCGTTAGTTATCCGACTCACGATTTGGAACTTGCTGTTGTCGTATTCGCATTGAAAATCTGAAGGCACTACCTTTACGGGGTGAAGTTTACTATTTACTCCGACCACAAAAGTTTGAAGTACTTCTTCGAACAAAAGGAACTTATTATGAGGCAGAGGTGATGGTTGGAACTATTGAAAGACTATGACTGTGAAATAATATAACATCCTGGAAAGGCAAACGTGATGGCTGACGCTCTAAGCCGAAAGGATGTGCCCACTCCTATTAGAGTGAAAGCTTGCCAGTTGGTGGTAACATCGGATGTGATGAGAGAAATTGAAAAGGCTCAAGATGAGGCACTTAAAGAAGAAAACATAAAGAAGGAAAGGATGGTTGGCCAACAGGACAAGTTGCCCTTGGTGTTAGGACACGTTTTGGACGAGTATGGATACCTATGGGTGGCGAGCTTAGAACCAAAATCTTGGATGAGGCTCATAAGTCTCGGTACTCTATCCATCCTGGTACCAATAAAATGTACCAAGATTTGAGGAAGGAATACTGGTGGCCTGGAATGAAACATGAGGTGACAAAGTATGTAAGCAAGTGCTTGACTTGCTCGCAAGTAAAGGCCGAACACCAGAAACCGTATGGAAAGATTCAACCACTTGATATACCAGAATGGAAGTGGGAACACATTACCATGGACTTCATAACCAAGCTACCTCGCACAACTAAAGGTCATGATACCATTTGGGTAATTGTGGACCGTTTAACGAAGAGTGCTCATTTCCTACCTATTCGCGAGACGTTCTCGTCAGAAAGGTTAGCATAAGTGTTTATTAATGAAGTAGTAGCACGGCATGGGATGCCTATGACGATCGTATCTGACCGGGACACACGATTCACATCGAGGTTCTGGAAAAGATTTCTTGAGGCGATGGGCACGAGACTCAATGTTAGCACGGCATACCACCCGCAAACGGATGGTCAGTCCGAAAGGACCATTCAGACATTGGAGGATATGCTTCGTGCTTGTATTATCGATTTTGGCGGCAGTTGGGACAGTCATCTGCCGTTAGCCGAATTCTCCTACAACAATAGTTATCACACGACGATAGGCATGCCGCCTTACGAAATGTTGTATGGGAGAAGATGCAGGACCCCGGTTTGTTGGGGTGAGATTGGACAGAAGGAATTAGGAAGTCTTGAAGTCGTAAGAGAAACGTCGGAAAGGATTGATCAAATCAAGGCACGAATGAAGGCCGCACAAGATCGTCAGAAGTCCTATGCGGATAAACGACGAAGGCCTATTAAGTTTGATGTTGGGGACAGAGTAATGTTGAAGTTATCACCCTGGAAAGGAATCATACGATTCAGGAAGAGAGGAAAGTTAAGTCTGAGGTCTGTCGGACCATTCAGGATAATGGCACGGTTTGGTGAAGTCGCTTATCGGTTAGAGTTGCTTGATGAGTTAAGTGGGATTCATCCTACCTTCCATGTATCACACTTGCGAAACTGTTTGGCGGATGAATCGGCTCACGTACCACTTACTGACATCGAGGTCGACAACAGCCTTAACTACATCGAAGAACCCGTGGCCATCTTAGACAGAAAGGAGAAGCGTTTGTGCAATAAGATTATTCAATTGGTTAAAGTCCAATGGAAGCATCGAAAGGGATCTGAATCCACTTGGGAAACGGATACGGAAATGAGGGAGTCGTACCCTCAACTATTTAACTTATGATAGGTTTCGGGGACGAAACCTATTGTAAGGGGGGGTAGACTTGTAACATTCCAAAAAAATAAAATAAAATAAAACGACAGTTATAAGAACGGAATAAACGAACGAGGCATGTCGGGTCGGAAGGGGAGCCTCCCCTATAAATAGCCAAGGCCACCACCCATTTCTCTCATTTGCAACTTCTAAAGAGAGAAACCGTAGAGAGAGAAAGTTGGCGGATCGACCCGAGATTTGAGAAGTGTGTTGCTCCAGAGCTCGTGAGAAGAATCTCCGGACCAGAAACTCGATTCAGGTAACGATCTGGCCTAAATCTGAGTTTTTGTTCGTTTTTGGGTTTTTCGAGTTTTGGGTGAAAAGGTAACGTTTTCACGGATAAAACTGAAAGATAAACATAGACTTGAGTTCCTTAATGGAAAGCAAACGTTTTGAAGTAAACAAGTTCGGGATCTTGACGTGATCAGACCCGAAGGCGAAAGTTAGGGTTTTTGCGAAGAAGCAGTTCGTGCGTACTTATCAAGTACGCATGAAGCTGATCCTGCGTACTTACCAAGTACGCAAGAAGAGGATCCTGCGTACCTATCAAGTACGCATGAAGAGGGTCATGCGTACTTATCAAGTACGCATGAAGCAGGTACTGCGTATTTATCAAGTACGCATGAAGCGAGGTTTGCGCACTTATTAAGTACGCAAGAGCAAGGCCCTGCGCACTTGCTAAGTGCGCAGGCATCAGGCTGATTAGGTAAAGTCGGTATGTTTAGAAGGTTAAACCGTTAGAGTTGGGATTTGGTCTGATGTGTATTTAACTAATCAATTCAGATCGGAAGTGACGTAGTGGGACCTTTGTTTAGGACAACCCGGATTAGCTTAACAGGTGAGTTCTAGAAGCCCTCTTTAAATGTTTTATATAATGTTTTCGGGCTGGTGTGTATACATATGAAATGATGTTTTACGAAACGATGTTTATGAATCTATTTTTATAAAATGATGCTTATGAAACTATGTTTACGAAATGAAATGATTTGGAATGAACGGTTTATGGAAAGAAAGTTTTATGAATGGAATGTTTACGAACGAAATGTTTATAAAGAAACGGTATATAATGAAGGTAAAGGGTTTGAAAATGAATGAAATGTTTTACGAAAAGAAAAGGGCAAAGATTTTAAAGAAGTCATTACAAATCTAATCTGTCGAATGAAGGGAATTGACGAATGAAGTCTGGGAATGTAATTCCCAGCCTTGTGGTAGATTATGGACAGCGAGCCATAGTTGCCATAAGAACAACAGGGACAGTGTCTTTGTGGCATGTCAATGGTTTGATGTTGTACAACTGGTAGGGAGTAACGACGGTTACTGAGGGGTTAACGTGACCCTTTGTAAGGTTAAATTATGATCCGACGGTGTTATGGCTGTGAGCCATAGCCGTCGATGGAAGTTGTCGGTCTATGGACATGAGAGCCATAGGGGCAACTGAATGGGTATTGTCGGTCCTCGTGCAGTTAAGCCTTGGGGGCAATACAAAAGGGAATTGACGGAATGTATGGTATTGTCGGTCTTCGTTCAGTTAAGCCTTAGGGGCAATACCATACTAAATGACGGTACGAATGGTAATACAGATTTAGATAGTAATGTATGACTTAAATGAATGTTAAATGTTTTAAACAAATGATCCGTTCAATGTGCTTATGATGAGGATAAATGTTTGAAGGTTTTTAATGATGAACGAAAGGCCATGTTTTCTTATACATGATGTTAAACCCTAATGAATGATTGAATGATGAACCATTTCTTAAATCGAACGAAAACTAGAACTCACCAGCGTTGCTGACTTTTTAGTGTGCACATTCAGGTTAAGGCAGGTTATGAGGTTGGACGGCGATGCTTGGCTAGCAATGAAGAGTTACCCGGACGCTTATGAAGACTGGTATCATGTTACGTTTTGTTTTCGTTAAGTTATGTTTAGACATGTTTACGCTTCCGTATGTTGAACAATGTAATGGTTATGTTTTTATGAAGTATTTTCCGCTGCGTTATTTGATATTCAAGTTTAAGAACTGTTTGTGAATGAGTAAATCCAACAAGTGAGGCCTCCCGGGTTTGGGGCCTTACATACTTCCGTTGTATTAGATTTTGATTTATGGTTTAAGAACTATGTTATTATATTTTGTGCCAACTATGAGATGTACCGGGTTTGGGGCGTTTCAATCTCTCTCAATCTCACTTTCAGTTATTTCTCTAAGAAATCAATGATGAAGATGAATGTGGCATGAGGGGAGAATGTCGGTTATGAATGGAATGGGAGAATAAAATGGGTAGGTAGTTACAAGCCAATTCAAACTCATTTGAATTCAAACCTATCCTTTAATAGCACATGTAATTTAGGGCTAGAAAAACAGGTCAATTCGTGTCTAAACAGGTCAGAGGCGACGCGAATAACACAAATATCAAACATAAATATGACTTGTTTAACTATTTTATATCTCCTGTTTATAAGACAGTTGTATTTTTTATGTATCAAGAAAAAGAAATGATGGAACCTAGCCTCCTAATTTTACTTATTTTTTAAAATGAATAAAATTACATAATAAATTTTTATTAAACAGGTTTAATCGTGTCTTAAACAAGTCAGCCACATCACTAACGCTTTAACTAATTACCATCAATTAATTAACTAACATTTGTTATGTATTTTATTATATAAAAACCGGCACACACAAATTTATATATATATATATATATATATATACATACTAATATATAAAGGTTTTGTAGTGACACGTGTCATTCCCATGTTTATCGTTAACATTTTTTTCACGTTTCTCTCTCCTATTTAATGATACAAATTTCTATAAAAAAAATTATAATTTTTGTTTCACGCATATCTCTCCTATTAAATAATAATTATTTTTATAAAATATTTTTTAATTAAAAAATAGCTTTGTTCATAAAACATTTTTATATTTGAACATTTCTTTTATTTTTTTTATAAAACATTTTAAAAAAACAACTATATAATGTTTCTAAAAATTGTATTAAAAAATTATGTAATATGTCAAAAATATGTAATATTAGATCTTTATTAATAAGTATATATAACAATGCATTTATTCACCCCGTATAATATACATGGTTTCTAACCTATGTAATATAAATAAAATAACTATATTTGATACGTGACGACTTCTGATGAAATCTAGATTTTTGTTTTTCATTTTTCTCTCCTATTAAATAATGATTATGTTAAATAATTAAATATCTAACGTATATTCTAATATTTTATTAAAATTACTAAATCATAAGAAAATTTTAATTATTTCTTATTTCACAGATGACTAATAACACCAAACATACAAATCTTCATAGAAAATATTATTTTATAACAAGTTGTATTTATTCAACCCATGTAAAACTTAGGCTTTAACCTAGTGTGTGTGTATATATATATATATGTATGTAATGGTTCAAATACATATATATATATATACATATATATAGGGAATTGTTCAAATACTAACAAACTTTTTATGTGATAACCGTGCTAACCATTATAAAACAATCACCTAATTTATAAGTTATTTTTTTCTTTTAATTGTTAAAATAGTATTTAAGTATCTTGAATAAATATTTTGAACGTAAATACGGAAATGATGAGTCTTACGTATATGTACCAAATAATGTTACACATATGTGGCACATAGTGTTTACATATATGTATATTAACATAATGATAATTGATACATATACGTAACACTATGTTTGAGAGTGGTTATCATGGTTATCACTTAAATATTGGTTAGCATTTGAACCTCACCCTATATATATATATATATATATATATATATACACACACACACACATAAAGCACACACAATGCATACATTTCACATTGTTCACATATAAAACACACACCAAGTTTAATTATTTAATTAAACTTTACAAACCCCATAAAATCATGTGTTACTTATATCTCAGTGACTCGTGTATATTTGATCTTAAACCAAAATTAGATAGATAAATATCAAAAATATTTGTAAAATATTGGTTAAATTTAGTATTTTGCATTTGTTGCAAAATGAACGTCTTTTTATTTTTGCAAATCCAAATCGTAAGCTACTTTTTCAATTAAGTTTCAACTTCGAAAACATTTAGTATTAGGTTCAATGCGACAACACAAGTAATAACTTGAGGTATGTCTTTAGAATATTATATTAAATTCGATATCCTCCATTGTATCATTTTAGTAAACTTTTGACTTCGAAATTCATACTCGGATAATTTTAAAAACATTAAAACGATTTGGTTAACTACTAAAGTACTTGTAAAATAATAAAGTCACGATTTTAAAGTAGTTACGGTATTGAAGATTGCGAGCATATCGGTTAATTGTTCGATAAGTATTCATTTAGTAGGTACGTCCCAAATTGAACGTAACCAAGTGGCATTCATCTTGCGACAAATTTTCATATATCTATGATATATTTTGTTACTATCCTCAATATGTTTAAGTTCGTCTTGCACAACAAGCTAATGATGTGTACAACACACCAACTATGAAAAAAAAATGTATTTGCAAATCACTTTATATTTTAATTTTAGTTATGCAACCGCGACAATATTATTCAAGGTATTATCAAGCGATATATAAAAAAACTTTGTTTGTTAATATATAAGTTGTTATTACTTTTTCTAAAAATTGAAATAAGTTATCTATGGCATGTGGATACCCAAACAATTCAAATGAAATCATACATTTCAACATTTACGACGTATCAGGATTTACGAATGAGCAGTAAGACAAAGGGTTGAATCCAATGAATCTTGAAGAGTCGTCCAAACATTGCAAGTTAAATTTACACTGGTTTTAAGTTTTCAAATCCTAAAATTATTTCCTTTTTTGTTTTTACCAACATTTAGATAATATCGCGTCCAAGGGGTGCGCGACTTACATTAGGATAATGCGGTTTAAGAGTATCTTGGGTGAGCTTCATCAAGCACGTATTTTCGAAGTGGTCAAAAGGCAAACTCTTTTGAATCACAAACTTTGTCATCTTATATCAAACCGCATTTGTGTTAAAATTCCAAATGTTGCTATTATTCGACATTGTTGCTTGACCCCGAGCTCGACCTTGTTTCACCACCTTTCAATATTGACTTATATGGCCTCTCAAAGTCAAGTTTGATTGTGAGTTACTAAAACCACCACATTTCTTGCATCGAGCTTTTTTTGGACCGCTCGGCATTTCACATAAATCAAAATGTTGCCAAATGTCCGGGTTTCTAGTTGTAGGGACAACCACAACAATTGTTAAGTTACTTAACGAAGAACCAACACCAACAAAAGATTGAGATTGACCACTCTGGGATGTCATTTCATAACATTTTTTAGAGATTAGTGAGAGTTTTTGAGTTTTGAGAGATTAGAGAGGGTTTTTGAGTTCTGAGATATTAGAGAGATTAAAGAGTGTTTTTGAATTTTGAGGTATTAGAGAGCTTTTTTAAGTGTTTGATTAAACCAACAAACTCAATACCTTTATATACTAACATAACATATGAGGGATAAAATGGTGAAAAAACATATGAAGCCGGTCATAAATCCGTTATCCAAAATAACATAACGACTACTGTTTTTGTTTCCCATATAACCGGTTTCTGACCAAAATAAACAAACGATCCAAAATTGATCATTAGATTCGGTTTCAAACCGATTTCAATCACACAGGTTCTGGTTCAGGTTTGGAACTGGTTTCGATTTGCAACCCTTTTATTTCTCCACTGACTAGAAGAACAAAACTAGAGGCAGCTGCCTGTCATAGGCCAAAACCTTTGGGCCTCATTAGCCCAAACTAAAATGTCATAAACAGCGGGTGCAAAAATTATGTTGGCCCAATAGCACAACTGACGCTTAACTAGGCCTTTTGAGAAGGGGCTAATTTGGCTTTTGTTATATCTGTCTTTTGTTGCAGCATTGCACTAGGCTTCTTTTTTTTTTTCATCAGCAATAGCAGTATTAGCACTAGCCACTAGATATAAAAGTCATCCTTTAGCTCTAAACATTTTTTTAGTTAATAGTTTTAGGATAAAAAAGTATATAAATTAAGTACTAGCCACTAGATATAAAAGTCATCCACTAGATACTCATTTAGTTGGATTGTTGAAAGTTAAAGTTTAGAACATAAATCAGATGATTTTTAGTACTTTGATAAGGTTTTCTTCCCCTTCAAATATAGAGGTTAAAATTACCCAAATCAATTTAGGTTCTTGCGTATTTCTATTTAGGATTTTTTTTTTACAGTTAAAGAAAGGGGAAAACCATATTATTGATATAATTTTGCACCGGTAGTATTATTTTTTTTGGAACGGCGAATTTCATTTTAACCCTGTCACTAGTGAGACTTGAACCTGTTACCTTTAAAGCTTCGGTGTTTTTAGAGGCTTTGCCTCTGTCATTAGGCTACCAACCCCAATAGATTACACTTTAGTATTAGTTTAGGGTTTAGAAAAGTCAAGATACAACATGTTTTCACCAAACTCGTTAATGACCAAGTAAAATTGCCTACAAAACCTAAAACAATTCGGTGAAATCACCTACAAAATCAATTTTAATAAAATTAGGTGATCCGGCCCGGTAAAAAAGTTTTTATATACATATGAGTACAAAAACTTTTGTCCACGTAGAAAAAAAATTATGATTCCGCAACTATGTTTATTTTTTTTAATGATAAGTTAAATAAAATAAATTATAGGGTAATTAAAAAGTTTTCATGTAACAGGCACATACATGTGGTCATGTGGATGTTACTTAAACAAGTTTAAAAATTAAAACCTCACAACTTTTCTGTTGAAATCTGGGTCACTTTTTATTATAAAATAACAATAAAATAATATTAACGAGACTCTCGTTAATCATGGGAAATAAATAGTACATTGCAATACATAAAACCAAATGAAAAAGATAGAAGATATAATTTATATATGCCAAAATTCATTCAACCGATTTCTTTAACTGGTACTACAACGAACGTCTTCTTGAATATTCTTGACTCGAGTCTTCACCACGTTGGGTCTTCAACTATGCTCCTTGACTGCAACAACTAGCACACTAAAACGTTGACGGTTTTGGTTGAGGATTCCTGTTCAACACGGGTCCTTTAAAACAGATTTCACGCCACCTCTCAAACGAACGCGTCTGTCTCCCAGGGTACAACAACCTGAACAGTACGTGTACTGCCGGAGATGTCCACGCATCCGAGGTATCACCGGGTAAATTATATATTTAGAAAAGGTAAGAAAAATATGAAGTTTGAGATGGTGGAAGAATTAGAGAGAACTTATCTCTTAATTCTTTAGAACTTGCAAGAACAATGTTTTCTCTCATTTCTCTAAAGTGTAGTCTTTACTACAAATTTTTTTCTTCTCTATAAAATGAACCAAAATGTTCATTGTAAATCCATTGAAAAAATAAAACTAATAGTTCATAATAAAAAGACTTTAATCCAAACTTAATAGTAATAAACATAAGTAATTAAGAAGAGAAATGAAAAGTCTTTTTTAATTATGACATTAGTTAAAATAATTGTTACATCTTTTAATTATGACATGAGTTAAAACAATTGTTACATATTTACACAAAAGATGTAACAAATTCTTATTAGAGACACCAAGTTTCAAAATTTTCAATCTAACAACTCAAATTGAGAATCGAAATCTCATTCATCAAAGTTAGTGAAAAGTTCATTTTCACTAAATTTTCAACAATCCCCCACATGAATGGAGATCGATCAAAACACACAAAAACCTAATGACACCTCGACAGTTGAGTCTTGCATAGGATAGGTAGGAGTTATCCCTTGAACCTTCCCTTGTGAAACATACTTAGCTTACTAGCTGTTGGTAGACGCGATGTCCTTGAACCTAAGGCTGTTTGTATAAACGATAATATACTTCACACATGACTCTCCTTAGTAGGGCACATCCCCTCACTGCCGTGGCCAATAATGGTCCTGGAACACTTTCCTGGTTCTGCGAGAGCTCTAGGAATTGTGCCCTCAATTCCATTTGAAGCGACCCCACTTCTCTCTAACATAGGTGATTTGTCCTTAAATCATTAAAAGCATTATGATTACTTAGATTTATCTAAATCATTTACCACTTATTATGCTTAGCCTCACAATTTGTCACCGGATGTCATAGGAATGGACTAGGAAGTAATTAAACTCTCTTTACTATTTAGGAGGATATATATATATATATATATATATATATATATAAACATATACATTAGCTTATATAGCAACTTAGTTATGCCCCCACAGTGACCACCCTTAGATATATGAGCCGGTTGTCCTATTGAACTTAGATCTAGGGATCTCTAGTAAACTAAGGTAGGTTTCCTTCATTTACCGTCTTTCATGAGTTTTAGTCTCATTCCACAACTGCATCTCTCATCAACCCTCGGGTTGTTGGATCCAAAACCATTATCTATCACTTCGTGAAGTTAATACAGATAATTGCAATTGAGACGAGTTGTTATAATGTGTTCTTAACTAGCAAGTTAATATAGCCTATTGTTAAGTTCTTTAAGACTATAACATCTTGTTATAATGATTGTCTTTAAAGAGTACAATTCTCATTTTAAGGCGAACACATCTTCACTATGCCTTTGGTATCAGACATCTAGCAAGTTTTACAGAAGTTACATCAATCTCCTTATATTGAATAAAGATAATTTTTTTGTCCATACAAAAATTCTTTCTTGTGTCTAAGTACATTTTGAATGTTTGTAGTAAATATGTCTCCTCGAAGCATCATAATTAACTAGTACTAGTCTAGCATGCTTTAGACTACAATACTCAAGCATGTGAATAGAAGATGAATCATTCTGATTCTTCACAACCTTAAAGGATATCACAATATTCCTTGTCAACATTCATGCCTCAGTTTAGACAAGTCATGAGACTTATTCTTCATTCAAGTTAGGAGCATAACCTATTTACCTTTAACTTCCAAGGCTTCACCATTAATTCATAAGCACTTAACCATAAGTCTTAACCCAAATAACTGGTGAACACTTTCATCACCCACAAAAGGTTGAATTGTACAAGTGTACAACCACTTTTATGTTGAGATAAAATCAATTAGATTGATATTTAACAACATGACATTCAACTCATTTGTCTTTAAGTGATTTGCACTCTTGTCTTGTTGTTTCCTTGAAATTGTGTATATTTAAGATACTCTCCCAAGTTGAAGGTTAAAACCTACACTACTTCCAACAACAAATGGTAAATCTTTCGTAACGAATCTCACTCGATTCATTAAAGATTAATATTAACATCAATTTCTTTCATATGTCAAAATTCACACTTGTGAATATGCGGGACCGCGTCACTTGTACGTCAAGAGCCACGTTGTGGCGCCATGCACCCACAGGTATGCGCTCCCCAATAGGGACACGCTACATGGCAGTCACATCTCGTCGTTGGTCGGTGCCACCAGGCGGTTGCGCCCCGCAACTTGCAACCATGCCATGCGGATACGCGGTCCGGACAGGTAGGCCATGCAGACACCTGGACTCCTCAAGGCGCCCACGCCACACGATACCCAGAGAGTCGTCGCCCGTCTCGCGCCATTCAGGTTCCGGACCACGCGCACGGGGTCGGAAACAAAAGCGGCTCGTTGTTGATGCGAGTGTGCGAACTGCTAAGTATGCCATTAACGCGCCACATCACGCCCATCGCCCACACCGTACGCGCGCGTGTGCGAGTTAGGATGCTACACACTAATATACCACTCATAGGTATTCATATGAAGTATGTTACATATCTCATATTTATGTATTTTGTCTTATCTCATTAGACAAGATAACAACTCTTCAAGTTGTAGGTGTGCAAATCACTTCTTGCACTATCCGTTTAACCATCTCCATATGGTTTAACATTATTTTTCATAATATATATATTTTACGTCTTTCATACATTATTGATTTATTTATTTGTTTAAAAATGTATATGTTATCCGAAGATATTGAACACAAAACAAAATTATAACACTTGAAATAAAAATCAATAAAATATAAAATGCTTTAATTAATAATAAATTAAACAGATATATCAATGATAAAATCATCAAACCGAATTCATCTCAATAATATCTTCTTGTAGCATTTCATGGGGTACTCCCTCCATAAACTCTATGCACACATCAAGTTACTTGTTTCATTTAAAAACTCTAAACTTGAATGGTCACAAATTTGACCAAAATAATACAACAAAGTTGTTTGTATAATAACCTACTTGCAAGTGGATATATTTGAACAATTAGAACTATTCATAACAACGTTTAGTTGTTTTTCACCAAATAGTCTCCGCGAGACTATTATATGGTTCAATACATGCTCCTTCTCGCACGAGTAGCGAACCAATCTATAAGCAAAACATATGGTTTATTCTTTCAAAACATTTCTTAGCTTTATGCTTGTTTAAAAAATTAAACTATATTTATTTTATGTTTTGATTACAAAATCAGCAACATAAACTCCAAATTAGTTTTATTATAAAACTGATATATAACACGCTCGTTAAAAATAAAACGATCCAAATCGCTTTAAAATGTAAGGTTTAACACAATAAACCGATTCCAACATGATTGTTAGGCATGAACGATTACAAAATTCGTTTTTAAAGCTTTATTTGTTTATAGAAAATAAACCGTTTCTAACCCGATTGTTAGACGTAAATGGTTACAAAAACCGTTTTAAAGCTTCCGTTTATGCAAATTAAACCGGTTCTAACACGACTGTTAAAAATAAACGATTACAAAAATCATTTTTTTGTGGTTTATCTCAATAAACCGATTTTAATATGCATGTAATAAAATAAACGAGCACAAAAATCGTTTTAAAAAATATGGCTTAGAAAACATAAACCATCTCTCTAACACGCATGTGAGATTGTTAAACATTTACAAAAAAAGGTCTATACATTAAATCTGTTCTAATACGCTCGCTAGAAAATAATACGTTTGGACAAAACGTATTTAAAACTATAAACCGTTATCTAACACGCATGTTATAAAAAAATGAAACGTTTACAAAAAAACGTATTGTTTATAAAGTAAACCCTTATCTAACACGAATGTTAGATAATTTAACGTTTACACGAAACGTATGATTTTTACCAATGAACCCGATCTAACACACATGTTAGGAAAATCAAACGATGACAATATCGTTTTAAAACCAAACGATTGAACCAAACCATTCGTTTTGTAGCACGATATATGATTTACGACTGTACTCCAATCACAGCAAAAAGTACTATACCAAAATCTCTAAAATATTTTTATTTTTAAATCATTTCGTGAACCCGAAATCCTTATAAAAGGTTTTAAGATTATCTCAACAATCTCATGAAATTCTGTTTTAAGATTGTAGGAATCTGTGCCACTTTTTATTATAAAATACCAATAAAATAATATTAACGAGACTCTCGTTAATCATGGGAAATAAATAGTACATTGCAATACATAAAACCGAATGGAAAAGATATAAGATATAATTTATATATGCCAAAATTCATTCAACCGATGTCATTAGCGGGTACTACAACGAACGTCTTCTTGAATATTCTTAACTAGAGTCTTCACCACGTTGGGTCTTCAACTATGCTCCTTGAATGCAACAAATAGCACACTAAAACATTGACAGTTTTGGTTGAGGATTCGTGTTCAACACGGGTCCCTTAAAACAGATTTCGCGCCACCTCTCAAACGAACGCGTCTGTCTCTCAGGGTACAATAACCGGAACATTACGTGTACTGCCGGAGATGTCCACGCACCCAAGGTATCATCGGGTAAATTATGTATTTAGAAAAGGTAGGAAAAAGATGAAGTTTGAGATGGTGGAAGTATTAGAGAGAACTTATCTCTCAATTCTTTGGAAATTGCAAGAACAATGTTTTCTCTCATTTCTCTAAAGTGTGTAGTCTTTTCTACAATTTTTTTTCTTCTCTATAAAATGAACCAAAATGTTTATTGTTGTGGTTCCTTTTGATCTGCTGATATTCAAAAACAAAGTCTTCAATCACACTCTGGAATGGCGGAATCAATCCAGAAATCAAAACAACACCGAGATGATCGAATCGAATACGAACATGAAGGATGAAATCAAACACAATAGATGCACATAATCAAGTTGTTAATCTTCATTCAATAACACTGTAGATCACAGAATCACAACAACACACAATGAACTTCTCTCTGATAAACTTGGAATCAAAAGATACAAATGAGAATAGTTACTTGAAATTACAAAAGACAAACTATTTATACTATTCAGGTTTCGATCGAAAACTACCGAAAACTCTGAAGTTATACATTTCTAAACCTAATTGATTTCTATGGACTACTAGGTTCCAACAATCTCCCCCTAGTCCATAGAACATCAATTCTTCACGTGTTGTCTTTTGCAGGCTTGGCCTTGGCTTTAACATTCAGCTTCTTAGCATCTAGAGCATCAAGTCTCTTCTTGATCACTTCAGATTCATGTCTTCTTGACAAACATCGAGCCACGACTCTCATATACAACTTGGCCTCAGATTTAATCTTCGTGCTCATATCACACCTGATCAGATTCTTGTACAAAGTCTTCAGATCTTCATCAGAAAAGCTAAACAAATCAACTGGATCAAAGACTCTGAATTCTGGTGACTTATCCTGCACGATCACAGCTTCATGTGTTTTGCTGTCATACATCCACTTCTTGAAGCTTTTGATGAACGTCTCTTTACGTGCTGGGATGTATACAGTTGAAACTGTATCAGCTGGCTTAACAATGTACCTGAATCTTCTTCTGCCATTTTTATCTTTTCTTTTTAACTGTCTGTATTCAGGCACTTGTGGTTTGAAGCTTTCAAACTTATCTTTTCCACACTCTTTCTTCAAATACCCTTCAAAGTTAGCAGCAAATGTATTATTCGATGGATTGTTCATCTTCAAGTGACTTAGCTCTCTAATATCCCAGTATGGCAATGTCTTTAACTTTAAGCTTCTATCAAAATACTGGATATTCCCATCAACTCTCTTCAACACATACATCTTCTTCTCATCATCATACATCCATGCCAATATTTCTCCAGTCAAAGCTTGTTCTGGATTCTTGATCGTCTGTGTAAGCCTTTCAACAATGGATGGCTTTTCAGTAACTGTCCACCAAGAACTCTTATCTGTCTTTGAAGTCTTTGACTCTTCAGTTGGTGTTTCAATGTATTCAGGAACAGTAAATGGTTGTCGTTCATCTACAAGCTTATCCATTTTACCGATCACTAAACCATCTTCTTCAACATATGTCTGCTATTGTTCGTAGTCATACTCTTTGTATTCAATGTTGGTTTGAGTATCTTGTTCAGCGTCTTCAGTTGTTTTTCCACTTCCATAAACACCTCCAGCACCACCACTATTATTATCATCATCTGAAGAATAATTATCATCTTTCTTTTCTCCAGTGATTACAACTTCTTCATCATTATCTTCCTCCTTCTCTGTATCTTCTTGATTTTCATCAGTTCTCTCCAATCCTTCACCTTCGTCATTCAGAAGCATATCAATGCCAAACAAAGTGTTGTCTTCATACATGTTTGCTTCAAAGATTGGAGTCTGAACTTGTCCACTTGTAGAAGGAATTGGTTCAGTAGCTGCCGGACTTTGAACGTCTTCAACATTTTCTTCTTGATTTGTAACAATTTGAGCTATCAAATCTTGTACAATCCTTTGAAGTTGATCAATCTGCTGCTGTTGCTGTGCAAGTAAACCCTTATGTTTATTGCTTTCTGTTTTCAAATCTTATATCTTTCTTGTATTTGCAGCTTCTCTGCTTTGCAGGTTTGAGATTTGAGTCTTCAGTTGACTAACAACATCTGCAGTTTCCCTGGTTGCATAATTGAGAAACTCTTCATCAACAAATCCATAACCTTTTGATCTCTTGGACTTGGGCTTTTCTGGTACTTCCTTTGCCTTGCTCTTTCCTTTATCAAGTGCTGTTGTTATTGTTTTCTTTTTCTTTTTAAATTATGGATCTGTAAACACGATACCCTTAGACGGAGGAGGTCTAGAAGGTACGGTCTTTGATTTTTCAGGCTCTTTCCTCTTGTTAGATGGGGTTGTTGCTGTTGCTGTTATCTGTTCATCAGGAACTTCCAAGACTTCTGTATTAACACTCAAGATATCTTCAGCTTCAGCAATAAATTCTTCTGTATGGCTCATCAATGGTTCAGTAAGTTCTTCATTAACCTCAGGAGCCCTGTTATCTTCAACAGTCACATCAGGTGCTTCATACTCTGCCATATGTGTATCAACCCTTGGTTCTTCAACTTGAATTTGAACCTCTGACTGGATTTCAGGTAAAACATTACTTTGACCATCATCATTTCCCTGATCATCATCATTACCTTGATCATTTGCATCACTATCACTATCAACTCCATATTCCATATCTTCAGCCATTAGATCATCTATTTCATCTTCAAGATTGAAGTCTGGATCAGGATTCTCTTCAATCATGTTAGGAAATAGTGGTGTAACAGTACCACTAAACCTGCTTGTCTTTATAACATTATTCATGCTGCTGAAAATCACTTCTTGCATTGACTCTAAAGGTAGTTCAACACCATCATTTTCAAAATTTGGCAGCAATGTGTTGATGATCATTTGTACAAATCTTGGGTACATTAGAAACTTGTAATTCTGCCTTGGTCCCACAAAGTTGCTAATCATTGCTTCAAATATCATCCTTGAAAAGTTAAATCTTCTATGAGTTTCCAGACAAACCAACGCCCTGCTGAATACTTCACCTATTTGATCGAAAGCAGACGTTCTGGGACTCATGCAATGTATTAGAACATGAACAAGGTACCTCCATTGTTTCCCAAACATTGTTTTAGTAACTTGTCTTCTTAGAAATGTTCCTTCATATCCCATGGTCATAATAATTCCTAAAACTCCAATATGATTGATCTTGTAAGGAAAATCAGTTGCATCTCTGAAGTTTAACACTTCTCTAATCACTTGTTCTGTAACTTTAATCTTGTTCCTCCAACTGTGCTTTCTACCCAGATCTCTTTATTAACATGTTTGTATTCCACGTTGTCCCAAAATTCCCTAACATGTTTTTCAAACACACGCACTTATGTAGATATTGCAGTATGAATTCTTGAGTTTGTTAGAAACCTCACAATCTCCTCATAGCCACGTGCCTTCTTTGTGTTTGTAATTAAACAGGCACAGATGTTGTGCTTAGTCTCAAACTTTAACCTGTTCATATCTGTAAAAAAACAACAAGTTAGAAAATTTCTGAAAAAGTTCTTAACTTTTGACATTTCGATCGAAAACTCCCTTATGTACAACTTTTTCGATCGAAAACCTTTAAAACCACTTTTGTCAGACAAAATGAAATCCTTACAACTTTGAACATTTCGATCGAAAACTCTATCAACATTCCAACATTTCTATCGAAAACTCTTATATATGATCAAAGATTTAAAACAAAATCTTGGAACTTTTCGATCGAAAACTCTTTATCAGTACATTACCTTTTCGATCGAAAACTCTTAGTTATCTTTTTGATAAAAAAAACTTTGAATTTTATCAACTTACAACTTTTCGATCGAAAACCTTCATGAAAACTACCAATAACCAAACCCTGATTTTTTGATCGAAAACTCTTATTTTTCAAAAAGTTTCAATCATACACTTTTCGATCGAAAACACTTTCCGGTCGAAAACTCATTTTGGATGAATCAGACGACTCTTCATTTCCATCCGAAACACTTTTCGGACCATTCATGAGACTTTTCGATCCATTCAACTAAGATTTCAGGCAATTCAAATATTCAAACATTCAAGCTTAAACTAAGGCTTTAGATCTAACCTATCAACCTCTACGAATCACGAGAACATACCTAGATGATCGAAATCAACTAAGGAACACGATGACGTCACAATCCAACACTTTTTCACACAAAACCTCAACACTTGTAAAAAAAACTCGATGAATTTTGAATCGGCACAGTCGAGAGAAAACAATAGTGGGAAAAAGATTTTCAATCGAAAATTTTTGAATATATAGATTTTTCAAATCTGACCGAAAACTTCGGTTGTAACTTTTCGATCGAAAACTTTTTCAGATGATACTTTTTCGGTCAAGAGATTTCAACCGAAAACTCCAAAATTATTGAATTTTGAAAATTTTCAAACCAACTTTATTTTATTTTTTTTATTTTGTTGTATATATATTTTTTTATTTAAGTCCATTTTAACATCATTAAAACATGTTCCAATTTTTAATAATTTTCACAATCACAATCATAACCAGATAAGAATACACACTTGCACACTAATTTTTATCAAAAATGACTTATTATTCTTCTTCAAACACAGAAAACAGTTAAACACTTAACAAAACTATTTTCTTTTTTACTTTTTCTCAACATATTTCAACAATTTATTCTATTTTTCATTTTTTCTTTTGGTGAACTGAACTGATATATGATCACAAATGTATATTGTCTTAACTACACTGCATATCAAATCAGGATCTAAACAGTTCAACCTTGATTTCCAGTATAATTTTCAGCTTAAACTCAAACATCATATTTCAGCAGATACTGTGTGACATTTAAGGTAAGATTTATCAATACAGAGTGTATCCAAACATCGTGATGGATTAAGCTAATACGCAACACAAAGTTTCACCAAAACATAATCCAATCGCCAGCATGAGGGTAGCGTTTTTAGCATAGAAAAATAATCCAAATGGATTTGATGTGAATCTTTTTTATTCTTATATCTTGGTTTATGATGGAACGAACACTGAATCAATTTGATTCATATGAGATATGACATGTAGTGATTGAATTTTGGAATCAGATTTGATTCGATTATGTGGATATCCAGAGAGTATTGGATATGTCAATTGAAATCACGAATGATTCAAAGGGCGAGACAAACTGACTTTCTGGTTTCCATCCGAGATTTCCACCAGAACCATCAGCTGTATAAAGATGTTTAACTCTAAATCGTATATTTGACGGATATAGTCAATAGAGTAAACGAATTGTGCTAAAAACCCATCAAGATCCTGGTCTCATGGTATGCATGGATTCACTTAGCATTCGAAGAATGAAAGTACCGATATTCGATGAGGATAACACTAAGATTGCAATTTAGTTAATCACACAAATATCGCCTAATTTACATATGCAGAGCCTACCAGCATATCAAAAATTGTAACCGATGTCACCATCTTATCCAATTCATGCATAAGCTTAGCACACACTTGTACTATCATTTCCTATAAATACATCAATTAGACACACTAATTTTTTTATTTTCAGATATTCAGATTTTCAACTTTATTCACATAGATCAAATACACTCAGCATATTCAGCATAATTTTTCTTTTTCTTTTATTCTTCCCCTAAAATTGTGATGTAACTTTATTTACTACTTATATCACTATGAGAACAAACATATCGGACACAAACATTCATTAAGCTAACACACATATAAAGCATACACAACACAATTTTAACACTTAAAAGAAAATCTTTTTGAGGAACAGATTTCTAAGGTCTTTCAGTTCAAAAATGGACTATTTATTATTCTGAAAAACCCCCTTTTTTTAATGACGTTTTAAAATGAAATCATCTCCAACATCTCAACCAAAGAGTTAAACCGATCAGTTGAAAAAGCTTTTGTAAAAATATCGGATTTTTGCTCTAAGGTATCGATATGGACCACTTTAATCAGCCCATTCTCAAAACAATCACGAATGAAATGTAACCCGATCGCAATGTGCTTTGTTTTGGAATGCTGAATGGGATTTTTGACTATTCCGAGCACTGCCTCGTTGTCACAAAAAATCAGAGTTTCCAGGAAATTCACTCCAAAATCTAGCATTTGATGTTGAATCCAGATAACTTGTGAATAACAGCTCGAGGCAGCAGTATACTCAGCTTCAACAGTTGATGTGGATACATTCGTTTGTTTCTTAGATTGCCAAGACACTAGTCTCTCCCCCAAAAATTGACATCCGTCAGATGTTGACTTCCTGTCCAAGTTACAACCTCCATAATCACTGTCAGTATAAGCAAAGAAGTTAAATTCAGAATCATAAGGGTACCATAAACCTAAATTTACTCAACCCTTAAGATATCGAAATATGCGTTTAACAGCCGATTCATGAGATTCCTTTGGAGCTGCCTGATATCTGACACAGGAGCAAACAACAAACATGATATCCGGTCGGCTTGCAGTCAGATACATCAACAAACCAATCATTGACCGATACATCTTTTGGTTAACTTCAACTCCAGACAAATCCATAGTGAGAGGTTCATGGGGAGCAATTGGTGTTGAAGTTGATTTGCAGTCATTCATCTTGAACTTTGTTAGAATATCTTTCACATATTTTGCCTGATGGATAAGAATCCTAGCATCAGACTGTTCAACTTGTGACCCTCATAAAAGAACTGCATTTTTCCCATTAAGCTCACTTCGAATTTCAATTTCATGACTTCTTCAAAGTCCTTGTAGAGAGCTTCATTCGTTGAACCGTAGATAATATCATCAACATAAACTTGTACAATTAACAGTTCAGCACCAAATTTCTTCAGAAATAAAGTCTTGTCAGTTGTTCCACGAACGAAGCCATTCAATGTAAGATGTGTTGACAAGGTTTCATACCACGCACGAGGCGCTTGATGTAACCCGTACAATGCTTTATCAAGCTTATACACCTGAATGGATGGGCTGGGTCTTCAAAACCCGGTGGTTGATTCACGTAAACCACTTCCTTTACCACCATATAAAGAAAGGTTGTTTTCACATCCATTTGATATACAGTAAAATTCTTGTACGATGCATAAGCCAAAAAGATATGTATGGCTTCAATTCGTGTAACCGGAGCAAAGACATTATCATAATCTAGTCCTTCCTCTTGATAAAAACCTTGTACAACCAGACGTGCTTTGTTACGAACTACAATCCCACGATCATCCCTTTTGTTTCTAAAAACCCACTTCGTTCCAGTTGGATATTTTCCTTCAGGTAAATCCATGAGATGCCACACGTTTAATTTTTTAAACTGAAGGAGTTCCTCTTACATAGCTTCAATCCAACTTGTATCTTGTAATGCAACTGTAACATTCTTTGGTTCTTCTTGAGATAAAAAGCAGGAGTACAAACAGACATTAATATTTCCAGCTTGACTTCTTGTCTTAACTCCATCCTCATGAGATCCAATAATATTCTCAACTGGATGAGTAGAATGAATTCGATGATTTGGAATAGTACCCACTTCCACAGATTTTGGCATATTTGAATCATTCAAATCTTGTACTTGATTACTTGAATCTTCAACACTTGAATAACCTGTTTGATATACATCCTCAGTCTAATCATTTACAGGATCCAAGTGAAGTTCACTAACTATTGGTTCATCATTAGTACTTGGAACTTCTTGTACTTCAGAATTAACATTAGTGATAGAATTGTCAACAGGATCTTCTTGTGTTTGAGTTGATGTAGTAACATTGTCAGACATCTCATTTTGAACAATCACATTTTGTGGTCCAACCAAAAACTTTTCAACAGATTGATCACTTCTTGTAGAAGACTCAGTTACAATACCCAAAGTACTTGCTTCATTAGAATCTATTTGAGGTTGCTGATCAAAGGTCTTGAAGATTACGCCAGCATCAAAGAACCAGTTAGTTCCATTTTGATCTGGAGGGGTATTTAGTTCTTTCCACTCCATATAGTAAGATTCTTGAACAATTTTGGTTCTCTTGTTGTATACTCTGTAAGCTTTCTAATACGAAGAGTAACCCAGGAAATAACATTCATCACCAACAGCTGCGAATTTTGGCAGTGAATCTTGTGTATTTAACAGTGTACAAGTACAACCAAATGCTCTGAAGAACTTGATGTACGACTTTCGTTTAAAGAATAGTTCATAGGAAGTCTTTGTAAGTTGCTTCACCATAAGAACTCTGTTCAAAACATAACATGCCGTGTTGACTACTTCAAGCCAGAAAATAATAGGCAACTTTGAATCGACAAGCATTGTTCGAGCAGCTTCTATCAAAGTTTTGTTCTTCCTTTCAGCCACGTCATTCTGTTGTGGTGTTCTTGCATCACTATACTGATGTGTTATGCCTTTTTCTGCACAAAACGAATTTATCAGTTGATTTTTAAATTCTGTTCCATTGTCATTACGAATGATTGATACTTTGCTATCACAGATGTTTTCTATTCTTTTGACAAATTAAAAAATCGTTTCAGGTGTCTCATCCTTTGTTGCAAGGAAAAACACCCATGAAAATCTTGAAAAGTCATCTGTGATAACAAGACAATATGACTTTTTCGCAATGTTTTTAACTCGAACTGGACCAAACAAATCCATATGTATGAGAAATAAAGGTCTAGTAAAAGTTGTTATGGTTTTTCTTTGATGGGATTTCTTGTGCTGCTTTCCCTTTGCACATGACATACAACTTTCTTCAATTATGAACTATTTCTTTGGCAATCCTCGCACCAAATCTTTATGCACCAAGTTATTCATGTTCTTCAAATTTACATGACCCATTCGTCGATGCCACAAATAAGATTCTGAACCAGTCGCTTTTGATAACAAGCATGAGACATTAACTGGTGTAGTATGATCATTCATATCAACCACATATGTGTTGAATTTTCTTGGAGCTTGCATCAGAATCATTTCTTCTGGAATAATCAGTCCGGGCTTTAAGAATAAGCACTCCTTTGTTGTAAAATGGACTGGTATGTCTTTCTCACATACTTGAGAAACACTAAGTAGATTGAATTCCAATTGAGACACAAACTTGACTTTCTCTATCGTGATAAGGTCATTTGACACTGTTCCTTGACCAGTAATTTTTCCTCCATTTTTGTCTCCAGCAAAAGCAACAAAACCACCATCAAAAGATCGAAAGTTTTCCAAAATCTCTCTTTGTCCAGACATATGCCTTGAGCAACCGCTATCAACATGCCAAGCATTATTAATACTCCTCTCGGTTAAACTCTACACATTCAAGACAAACTTAATGAGAAACAGGTACCCAGATCATCTCTGACCCGGGCTGACTTTGACTTTTTACAGTCTTAGTCACAACGACTTGTTCCTTCAAGTTTATATTCTTCTTTGTTCCAACCATATGTGAAGATTGTTCATTTTTAATTTTCCAAACACAACCAACATTTTTCCCATATTTCTTAGTCATTTTTTCTTTAGCAAAATAGATTGGTTGGTTAAGTTTATTCACATACTTTGAACCTTTTGGGACACGTGTGTCCACAAAATTAGGTAGCACATAAGCACGGCCAACATTTGAATACAAATCATGACAATTTCTAGAAAGCAAGTAATCACGATTGTATCGTTGTTTCACTCTGGACTCTGACTCACTGTCGTTCTCAGACGCTCTCCTGAAATGCTTTGTAATTTTGCTCTTAACTCTCTCTTTGTTCTTTGTGAACCTTGACTCACTTGAGTTGTGTTTGCAATTTCTAGCAAATTGTCCAACTTGACCACACACAAAGCAATTGTAGCTTTTGACTTTGACCCTGACTTTGAACACTCGCCTACTTCACTCTTTGATCCACAAACTTTCTTTCTTAAATGTCCTTTTGCTTTGAACAGACTTATCTTTGAAATCAATGAACTGGTCTTTGACATCAATGTATTTGCCTTTGACATACCAAGACTTTCTTTGGACAGTTGTTGGAATACTGACTTTAACTTTGATAACTTTATTGATCTCTGTCTCACTGGTAAGAATATGATTCTCTGGTGCTATAACATCATTTTTCTTTGGTCTTTCACTTGACAAATCATACTCTTGAATTAATGGATTTCCAAACTCATCTAAGACAACATCACCAGCTAGACTTGAGACTTTATGAAGTGGGACATAGTCTCTAGCTGTATGCACCACTTTATCAAAAAAAATGGATGTTGATGACACTTCAGACACACAATCAGAATCATCACAAACACTAGTAGAACATGCCGAAACATAAGAAGCATCAGAATCAGAAAAATGGAAATTGTTTACATCAACATTAGAAACTGAAACAAATCTATTTAGATTACAGTCAACATCTAGGTACTGTTTGTAATCCCTTATAAACTCCCTAGTGCACTGTTTATTGAAAGCAGAAAAACTTTTCACTCCATCAAGTTCACTATCATCATCCACACACCCTGAGTTAACATCTGCACTTATATACATATCATGAAAGTTAGAGTTACCCGCATTTATCAACTCATTTGATTCATGCGCTTCAGGAAATGGTACAAACTTATCAGTATGTGGAACTTTGTTATAACCCAACCCGTATTTGATATAAACAGTTCTCTGTTTACTCACACATTCATCAAAGACATTTTGTTGCATCTTCCACTTTGCAACTATAACCCGTTCTTTTATTAACTCAGTTTTAGATGTGACAAGTTTTTCTGAAAGATCTTTTATTAAAACGTCCTTTTTATCTAGATATTTTTTAAATGTTACATTATCTTTCAAAAATGCTTTAATTTTCCTTGTAAAATTAAATTCATTTTGTTTTAATTCTTTGTTTACACTTTTTAGCTTATCATTTTCAGCAAGTAAGAATGTGTTTGCTGCATGATAATTCTGCATTCTTTTACGCACAAAGAGGAACATATATCAGATTCATTATCAGAATTTACCTCACTCTCAGATGAAGTTTCATCAGAATCAACAGCTTTGCCCTTTCCTTTAGAATCGGTTTTGAGCGCACAAACACTGGCAATCTCAGCTGGTTTCTTTGAAACTTCAATTTCAGCCATCAAGGCTTCATCAAGTTCATCCTCAGCATCCTCGATCTCATCTTCCCATTCACAATTGCTGAGATGTTTGGACATGAGTGCAGTTGGAGCCTTCTTTGACTTGTCAGTCTCATCAATCATTTCAACTAGCTTAACTCCTCTTCCCTCAACCTTCTTTTTCTTGTCCTTCGTACACTAACGAGCGAAGTGATCAAGTTATTGACAGTTGTAGCACCTAAGTTTAGCTTTGTCAAAACCAATCTTTTTCCCAAATTGCAGCTTATCCTTCCCAACTTTCTCCAGATACTTTTTAGCCCTTATAGCTATCATGGACATCTGCCATTGCAAGTCCATATATTCCAAGTCATCAGGATTGATCTGAACAATATCCTCTACATCATGCACGACAGGTTGAATCTTTCATGTTACTAATGCATCATAGTTGTTCATGAAAGCTCCAAACAGAGCAATCCAATCTTCAGGAATTTATCCAGATGACTTGACTTTCTCACCAGAGGAGTGTTCACAACAACCCTTGCTTTTCTCAGATTTTGTTCCACTGCTTCCTTCACTGTTTCTAGAAAACAATGCTGCATTTGCTGAACCTGAACTGTTTTGCTTATCCTGGTTGTTCAGCTCTCTCTTCTTTGCATCCAATTCATAAGACTCGAGCAGACAGATAATATCATTAAGGGATTTACTCTTCAGATCTGGAGTTGTGTTCTTGATTAGCATACAAGGTATGCTCTAGCAGTCTGGTAATGAGTCCAACAGCTTCTTCCCTAGACCATACTCTTCAAATTTCACTCCCATTTTTCTCAGTCTGTTGATCATAGTTGTGAACCTGGTCACTGAGAGTCTCATTCTTCTTATAGCTAAACATGTTGTATTGCTTCTGTAGAAGATCGGTTATGCTTTCTAGAAGAGCTGCATTTTCTTCAAATCTTAAACACAATGCATTCCACAAACCTTGAGCTGTCTCATGTTGCTCAAAATTCAGATACAACTCAGTCGGAAGTGCTAGAATAATAGATCCCAATGCTCTGTTATCCATCTCGATCAGCTTCTTATCTTCCTTTGAATATAAATCAGGATCTGCAATCGGGACTAACCCATCAACGTTTGCAGTCTTGAGAATATGAAGACCCTTCACAATTGATTCCCATAGTGTGTGTTCAGTAAACTAGAAATATGCCTTCATCATTATTTTCCAACTGGAAAATTCTGATA
The DNA here is from genome assembly GCA_023525975.1 of Smallanthus sonchifolius. Lineage (NCBI taxonomy): Eukaryota > Viridiplantae > Streptophyta > Magnoliopsida > Asterales > Asteraceae > Smallanthus > Smallanthus sonchifolius. The sequence goes on along the minus strand of CM042029.1, from coordinate 26,718,158 downwards.
TTGATTTCAGCATCGGTGGTGATTTCCCAATAACCATCTCAGTATCGTAAACCTTTACAGCCATTATGTACTTGTAATTTGAAACTTGGTCGAAATCAGAAAAACTTCCAACTTAGAACTTTTTGGTCGAAAACTTGACTGATCGAAAACTCTTTTCGGACAAGACTTTTCGGTCGAAATGTCAGAATATTTCGAACACAGATGAAATTTATCCTTAGATTTTTTGCACTGCTTTTCAATCGAAAACTGTAGGCTTTTCGGTCGAAAAATGAATTTGACTCCTTCAAATAGATTTTTTGGGCAATTCAACTGAGGAACACTTGAATCGACCAAAAACTTCCTGTGATGATCTGAATAAAAAATCATGCCTCCAAACTTGGTGTAAACTTCATCTCCATCAATATTAGCTTCAAATCAACAACAATGGCACCCAAATTACTCCAATTCGATCAATTTTGATTAAAATTCTTCTTAAATACCAAGAGCTTTAACCAACAGCTCTGATACCACTTGTGGTTCCCTTTGATATGTTGATATTCAAAAACAAAGTCTTCAATAACACTCTGGAATGGCGGAATCAATCCAGAAATCAAAACAGCACCGAGATGATCGAATCGAATACGAACATGAAGGATGAAATCAAACACAATAGATGCACACAATCAAGTTGATAATCTTCATTCAATAACACTGTAGATCATAGAATTACAACAACACACAATGAACTTCTCTCTGATAAACTTGGAATCAAAAGATACAAATGAGAATAGTTACTTTAAATTACAAAAGACAAACTATTTATACTATTCAAGTTTCGATCCAAAACTTCTGATCGAAAAGTGTTTTCGACCGAAAACTAAAGTTTTTGACCGAAAACTCTGAAGTTATACATTTCTAAACCTAATTGATTTCTATGGACTACTAGGTTCCAACAATTGTAAATCCATAGAAAAATTGAAACCAATAGTTCATAATAAAAAGACTTTAATCCAAACTTAATAGTAATAAACATAAGTAATTAAGAAGAGAAATGAAAAGTCTTTTTTAAATATGACATTAGTTAAAACAATTGTTACATCTTTTAATTATAACATGTGTTAAAACAATTGTTACATATTTACACAAAAGATGTAACAAATTTTTATTAGAGACACCAAGTTCCAAAATTTTCAATCTAACGACTCAACTTGAGGATCGAAATCCCATTCATCAAAGTTAGTGAAAAGCTCATTTTCACTAAATTTCCAACATTTTCAGTGTCAAATATTTCTTTTCCAACGATATGATATGACATCAGTAAGAATTAAAAAAGTTATGTATGTACATAAACAAAATACATACGTGTATCGATAATAATTCAATCTAAAAGTTTGGCTGGTTATAATAATAACTTTAACTTTTGTTGTCAATGACAGTTCTAGTAGCATAATCATCATATATTTACACTCAATTCTCCCTCGATTTCGCTTGTACGTTTTTTCATTTCATTTAAAATACTCATTTTGAGCCAAAATAAGTGTAAATTTATGATGATTATGCTACTGAGACTGTCGTTGATAACAAAAGTGAAAGTTGAGATTATCACCAGCCAAACTGTTAGTTTGGATTATTATCAGCTAATGAATAATAGTTTGCATTATTAAAACCAAGTTGCCTTTTTGTTTATATACATACGTTACACGTGTAAATGTTTTTAAGGTGCATACAACGAAATATAACCTAATCAAAGGCGGATCTAAATACATAGAATTTGTTTGGGGGGGAGCCCTCTATGAAAAAAATTAGTGTTATATACACGTTAAAAATTAGTGTTTTGACAGCTTTGCGCACCGATCTTGCGCGGGCTGTTTTGAGGGACTTAAACTATGAACCAGAAGACGTGCGAGTAGGCGTTTCGACCGTGAGACCTTAAACTTGATTTTCAAAAAGAGAAACGCTTGAAAAAGTTCTGTTTTGAGTGAGTTATGGTCCCGATAAGATAGGGTGACGAATCTGTCAAAAATTCAGCATTATAGTTTTTATGTTTTAGAGAAAAGTTTTTATTTTTATTGATTAAATCAAGCTTTGATAGCCTAGATCTATGATTATAACATGTAAGTGTTAGGGAATCGTAGATCTAAAGTTGTTTTTGTAAAAACATTGAATGAATTAAATATAAAAATTTAAGAACACCAAGAACATGATGACTAGAACTTACTTGTGAATAAGGAACAACTTTGGATCTTCAAAGAGGGGGCAAGGGAACGACTTTGGGCAGCCTTGGGGCTCTATATTTCACAAGAATGGTGTAAAGAAAAGGGAGAAACAAGGCCTCTATTTATAGGTTAGGATTTAGAGAAAAATGAGGAGTTCTAGTTGGATTAGGATTAGGATTGTATTAGGAGCTAAAAGATACTAGCAAATAGGATTAGTTAGTTACTAGGATTTTTATAAAATAATAGGTTAATTTTTATAAAGTTTCGATGGATATGGGGAGATTATGAAAGAATCATGAGTTGTTAGTTATGATAGAATTGTAGTTGGTTAAGTTTTAGATAATTACTAGTTAGCTTTAACAAAAGGTTTAATAATATTCAAGGATAATTAAGAGGTTTAATTCCCATCAATTTATATATGTATAAAATAATCGTAAGTTTTTAAAAAAATATGGACATTTATTTTTAAGGATTTAATAACATTCATGACTAGATAATTACAAGTCCATAATGATTAAAAGTGTTAGTTATATGTTGAATTATATAAAATGTTTAATAGGTTTAGGATAATTATTGTGTAAAATAAAAGAATATATATATATATATATTAATATAGAGTTTCCATCAAATATAAAATCTCGGTTTCATAATAAATAATCCTTCAAGTATTGGATTTTATAAAATGTTACACAATGAACCTTGTAGTTACAAATATGAAAATTTTGACCTTATAAGTTTGAATTTAGGTTTCTAAAGATAGAGACTTTCCATAAAATTTATTTTTTTTTATTAGGGTTTAAGGCATCCAAGTTACTACATTAGGCAAGATATAGGATAATATAGCATTGAATCACATAGAATAACCATAGTAAATAACAATATATAGAATCACAATGTATTGAAATTGAATTATGCTAACGTTTTCATAGATCGAAATAGTTTCAGGAATGCATAAAGAATCAATAGTATCACTAAAATGTTACATAAATATCATGGAAAGATCAAGGATGTTACAGTCTCCCCTAGTTAAGAGAATTTCGTCCCCGAAATTCAACTTGTAGAGTTTGTGCTATCCTGAAATAGATGAGGGTATTTGAGTTTCGTCTGGTCTTCACGTTCCAGGTGAACTCAGGACCACGCTTAGAATTCCAACGAACTTTAACAATTGGAATACGGCTTCGCTTCAGTTTCTTAATGTCACGATCCATAATCTCAGTAGGTTCTTCAACGAGGTGCAGTTGGTTATCGATGCGGATCTCATCCAAAGGAATGTGCAAAGTGCCATCAGCTAGACACTTCTTCAGATTAGACACATGAAAAGTGTCATGGATAGAGTTAAGTTCTTGCGGTAGCTGAAGTTTGTAGGCTACTGGACCAATCATTTCCAGGATCTCGAATGGTCCAACATACCTAGGAGCTAGTTTACCCTTCTTCCTGAATCGGACAATTCCTTTTCCAAGGTGAAACTTTAAGTAGAACACGATCACCAATCTGGAATTCAAGAGGTTTTCTTCTATTGTCCGCATAACTCTTCTGAAGATCTCGTGAGGCTTTAAGTCTATCTTGAATTTGAAATACTTTATCTGAAGTCTCTTGAATAAGTTCCGGACCAGTTATCTGATTGTCTCCGATTTCAGTCCAACAAACAGGGGTGCGACATTTTCTTCCGTATAAGGCCTCAAATGGTGCACACTGAATGCTGGTGTGATAATTGTTATTGTATGAGAATTCTATCAGAGGTAAGTGATTATCCCAACTTCCACCAAATTCGATGACACAGGCTCGAAGCATGTCCTCAAGAGTTTGTATGGTTCGTTCACTTTGGCCATCAGTCTGAGGGTGATAAGCCGTGCTAAGATCCACACTTGTTCCCAAGGATTTCTGTAAAGATTTCCAGAACCTAGACGTAAACCGACTGTCTCGGTCAGAGATGATGGATAGTGGAACACCATGACGAGCTACGGTTTCATTGATATAGATCTTGGATAACCTCTCCATTTTATAGTCTTCTCGGATCGGTAGGAAGTGGGCAGATTTAGTCAGGCGATCGACTATGACCCAAATTGAGTCATGCCGACCGCAGGTTTTAGGAAGCTTAGTAATTAAATCCATGGAAATCTGATCCCATTTCCATTGAGGGATTTCGGGTTGCTGGAGTAGGCCTGATGGTTTTTGGTGCTCAACTTTGACTTTTTGACAGGTCAAACATCTTCCAACATACAGAGCTATGTCTTTCTTCATTCCAGGCCACCAATAACATTTCCTCAAATCTAAGTACATCTTATCAGAACCTGGATGAATAGAATAGTGAGACTTGTGAGCTTCATTTAGGATAAGTTTCTCGGAGATTATCAAAATTAGGAACCCACATTCGACCCATGAAGTAAAGAATTTCATCGGTATTGGACTCCAACTGATGTTCAGCAATACTTTCCAATTCATCCTTTAGATTCGTCCTAACAAGTGCTTTCCTTTGGGCTAGAAGGATTTGGGCTTTGAGACTAGTATGTATAATCATTCCCATCGCATGAGTGCGTGAGGGTTTGATTCTTTCCTTTCTGCTAAGAGCATCGGCTACTACGTTAGCTTTACCCGGGTGATAGCGAATCTCGCAATCATAGTCATTTAGTAGTTCCACCCAACGCCTCTGTCTCATATTTAAATCCTTCTGATCGAATATGTGTTGTAAGCTTTTATGATCGGTGTAGATAACATATTTCTTTTCAAGATCATTAGGCTGTCTCGATGCGTATGCAATGACCTTTCCTCGTTACATAAGGACACAACCTAGGCTTTGGTTGGATGCGTCACAGTACACAACAAAGTCGGCTTTGGTTGGATGCGTCACAGTACACAACAAAGTCATCGTTGCCATCTGGTAAAGTCAGAATGGATGCATCACATAACTTCTGCTTAAGCAACTGGAACGCATCTTCCTGTTTTGGTCCCCAGTCAAAAGTATGGTTTTTCTGAGTCAGAGTAGTGAGTGGCAGAGCAATTCTTGAAAAGTTCAAGATAAACCTTCGATAGTACCCCACTAGACCCAGAAATGAGCGAACCTCTGAGGGAGTCTTTGGTGCATTCCAGTTCTTGACTGCTTCAATCTTGGCAGGGTCAACATGGATACCCTTGTCATTGATCACATGACCTAAGAATTGAACTTCACCAAGCCAAAACTCACACTTAAAAAACTTAGCATAGAGTTTGTCACACCCCCAATTTCAACTAACGGAGTTTTACCGTTTTGGGACGTGACACACCAGGATCTCAGACATTAGTTGGATTAAAACTGTGTCTAGGTTAGAGTTCGATTAAACCCGAAACGTATGAACCCTAGATTCGGGTTCATACTAAATTCGATGATAAAAGGATAAATTGATAGAGGGTTTTCAATGAGTTTAGGATTTCGAAACTGTTGATGTATTTTAATTTGATTGAGGTTGGGTTTAGGGTCGAAACCCCCAAATCATTTTCGTATAAACCCTAGATTACGGGTTTAGATTAATTCAATGATATGAGCCCCAATAACCATAGGGCTTTCATTAAATGGACAAAAACGAAGCTAATGGTGGAATCAATTACCAGGATCGAGTTCCAATTGACGGCTATCGACTGAATTCGGCTCCGTCGTCGCGCGGGTTCGTCTTTGGTGACTTCTACTGTGATTTCGACTGAATTGATGTGTGCAACAGTTCCAAAGATGATTGATTAAGGTGGGCAGAGGTTTAATTTCAGGATTGGCGATCAAATCGATACGAATTCGTGTGTATAGTAGATGAACTTCGACGGTTACGATTTTTAGAACATAATTAGTTTAATTCGATAAATTAACGAGGATTGAATGTTCAATAATGGTCGTGATTAGCATTGAAGTCGATTTCGGTTACGAATTTCAGTCGACATGATCGAGATATACGGATTTGAGTCACATTGGTTGCGGGTTTGACTTCTAAAAAGTCAACAGATTCGATTTTCTTCAATTTTGACTAATGGAAGTCAACAAATCAGGTTTTGCATATTTGCAAGACAAACCCCTATAGTTTTGATATTAAATATTAACATAATCGGTCCCTGGGGTTTGAATTTAACTGGATTAGCTAACTGGGTTAAGTTTTTTTAACAGAAAGCTTAACGGAATTGTTAACGGAGTTAACTTGAAAAGTCGGATTGTCACATCATCCCCTAGCTGAAAGAATTTTCGTCCCGAAAATTAAAATAAAAAAAAATTCCGGATGTCACATCATCCCCTAGTTGAAAGAATTTTCATCCCGAAAATTAAAATAGTACCTTAAGAGTTTGACGTGGAGTGCTTGAACAGATTAGGATATTTGCGCATCATCTGATCCTCGCGCTCCCATGTGAATTCCGGTCCGCGTTTCGAGTTCCAACGGACTCTAACAATGGGGATTTTGCTGCGCTTTAACGTTTTTACTTCCCTATCCATAATTTCGACAGGTTCTTCGATGAAACGTAACTGTTCATCAATGTGTAGTTCCTCAAGAGGAACTGCGAGCGATTCGTCTGCTAGGCATTTCTTCAAGTTCGAGATGTGAAAGACGTCGTGTACACCACTAAGTCTTTCAGGTAAGTCCAGTTGATACGCCACTGGTCCGATTCTCTTTAGAATCTTGAATGGTCCAACATAACGAGGATTTAGCTTACCTCGTTTCCCAAAATGAATGACACCCTTCCAAGGTGAGACTTTTAACAAGACCATATCCCCTACTTGAAATTCTAATGGTTTACGACGCTTGTCGGCATAGCTCTTTTGACGATCACGAGCTGCTGCCATACGACTTCTAATCTGGACGATTTTCTCAGAAGTTTCGAGTACGAGTTCAGGACCTGTAAGTTGACTATCCCCAACTTCGGCCCAACAGATAGGAGAACGGCATTTCCGTCCATACAGTGCTTCAAATGGAGCTGCCTTGATGCTAGTGTGATAACTGTTGTTATAGGAGAACTCCACCAACGGTAGGTGAGACTCCCAAGTGTTACTGAAATCAATCACACAAGCTCGTAGCATGTCCTCTAGAGTTTGAATAGTACGTTATGTTTGGCCATCGGTTTGAGGATGGTAAGTTGTGCTCATATCTAGACGCGTGCCTAAAGCTTTATGTAACGATTGCAAGAAACGAGAGGTGAATGGTGCATCACGATCCGAAATGATAGAGATAGACACCCCTTGCCGAGAGACTATTTCTTTCAAGTATGTACGACTAAGCTTATCCATTTTGTCGGTTTCCTTGATTGCTAGGAAATGAGCAGACTTTGTTAATCGATCAACAATTACCCATATAGTATCACATCCAGTAGGGGTTCGTGGTAATTTGGTGATGAAATCCATGGATATTTGTTCCCATTTCCACATGGGAATTTTTGGTTGCTGCAGAAGACCAGAAGCTTTTGGTATTCAACTTTAACTTTTGCGCATGTCAGACATTTACTCACGTAAATAGCTATATCGGCCTTCATCTTTGGCCACCAATATAGTATCTTTAAATCATGGTACATCTTATCGGAACCCGGATGAATGGAGTAACGAGATTTATGAGCTTCATCCATGATTAGTTCCCTTAAATTTCCGAACACTGGAATCCATATTCGTTCGACGAAGTAACGAATTCCGTCAGATTTTACTTCAAGTTGTGCTTCCATGCCGCGTGTACCTTCTAACGGTAGGTTATCTTCTTTCAAGGCTTCAAGTTGAGCACTACGGATTCGGTCAGGCAATCCAGGGTGAATAGTAAGTTGTAACGCTCGAACTCGTTTGGGTTTCGTTTCCTTTCGGCTTAGTGCATCAGCCACAACGTTAGCTTTACCCGAATGATACCGGATCGCACAGTCGTAATCATTTAAAAGTTCAACCCAACGATGTTGTCGCATGTTCAACTCCTTCTGCTCGAAGATATGCTGAAGACTCTTGTGATCGGTGTAGATGGTGCACTTGGTACCGTACAAGTAGTGTCTCGATATCTTAAGTGCGAAAACTACGGCTCCCAATTCTAGGTCATGAGTGGTGTAGTTTTTCTCGTGAATTTTTAACTGACGTGATGCATATTCGATTACTTTCTCCCGCTGCATCAAAACACAACCTAAACCTTGGATAGACGCATCACAATATACTACGAAGTCGCCCGTTCCTTCCGGAAGGGCTAGTTTAGGTGCACTGCAAAGTTTCTGTTTAAGGAGTTGAAATGTTGACTCTTGTTTATCACTCCAGATATAGGCTTTACCCTTTTGACTCAAAGCAGTAAGGGGTTGTGCGATCTTAGAAAATCCTTCGATGAAACGACGGTAGTAACCAGCCAATCCCAGAAATTGTCGCACCTCAGTCGGAGTTGACGGTGCTGCCCAATTCTTGATGGCTTCTATCTTCGATGGATCGACATGTATCCCTTTCTCGTTAACTACATGCCCTAAGAATTGAACTTCCCGAATCCAAAATTCACACTTGGAAAACTTGGCATAAAGTTGTTCATTCTTAAGCAGTTCCAGAATCAATCGAAGATGTTCTTCGTGTTCTTCTTCATTTTTGGAGTAGATGAAAATTTCGTCGATGAAAACGATAACAAAATGATCAAGATAAGGTTTACACACACGGTTCATGAGGTCCATGAATACCGCAGGTGCGTTGGTTAATCCGAAAGGCATAACCATAAACCCATAGTGGCCGTACCTTTTCCTGAAAGCAGTCTTAGAGATATCCTCATCTCGGACTCTCACCTGATGGTAACCAGATCTAAGATCTATTTTGGAATAGAAACTTGACCCTTGGAGTTGATCGAAGAGGTCGTCAATACACGGCAGGGGATAACGATTTTTGATTGTTACCTATGCACATACGGAAAGTACCGTCCTTCTTTTTAACAAACAGGACTGGAGCTCCCCATGGCGATGAGCTAGGTCGAATGAAGCCTTTATCTAACAACTCCTGTAACTGAGTAGATAGTTCTTGCAATTCACTAGGTGCTAATCGATAAGGTGCCCGAGCGATCGGCGCTGCTCCTGGTGCAAAATCGATTTGAAATTCCACTTGATGGTGCGGTGGTAAGCCAGGTAAATCTTTAGGAAATACTTCCAGAAATTCCCGTACAATTAGGATATCTTCAATCTTCTTCCCTCCAGATGGCTGCTCGGCAACGGGAGCTAAGATAGCGGTATGTCCTTTCCGAAGGCATTTTTGTGCTTTAATGAAGGATATGATACCAACGACTGCACCACTCTCCTTTGCCTTGGACAGAAAAGATTTCCTCTCTAAGGAGAGGAAGACAAACATTTTTGTCACAACAGATGGCCTCAGGTTGGTTCTTGGATAACCAATTCATACTGACAATAAGGTCGAAACTGCCAAGTGTAACTGGCAGAAGGTCAATGTCAAGTTTATGACTAACCAATACTAGTTTATAGCTGTAAGAATGCGAGTTGTTTCGATTCTCTGAGCGTCTACTATGTCAATAGTATACTTGGCTTTTAATAGAGTTGGAGCACGACACACTAATATGGAATTTGTGAAGTCATACTGAGACTTCTAGTGAGATCTGCGCTTATAAAGCAAGTGTCAGTCAATGCATAGGCTAAGGAGAGAGGTTCACATGTAGGAAAGAAAAGTCCAATGAGATATAGATTCCAGTAGCATAAGAGATAGGATGTATGTTTAAGTAATTGCGTTCAACAGATGGTTGGTTAGGTTAAATCTTCGTTTCCTAATGTCATTGGATCAACAGGATCATTTTGTGAAGAACTCCTCAAATTCTGTGTACCTAGTTGAAGTCGGTGGTTTTACTCTGAGGTTTTACTTGAGTTTCACTCTAGGTGGTTCCATTGATCAAGTTTGAATGAGAGTCGTAAGATCACTAAGACTCTTACATGAGTGAAAATAACATTGATGGATTCCATTGATGATAATTCAGTGTGTCCGTAAACATTTTCAACCTGATAGTTGCGTCTATCAGCTGTTAAACGAGTTTAACGATACCAACTAGTCGTTGAGTGGGTTATGAGGGTCTCTATTGGCAGTGGGAATATAAGTCTATAGATCACAGATTAGGACCATTTATCCACACACCAGGTTTCACCAGGACTTACATGCACCTCAAATTACTATTACGTGTGCACCCGTTATGATAATTTGCTTTGCATGCTCACCCTAGCTTCTCCCTACCCTGTGTCAAAATGTCCCTCAATTTGCATTACCGAGTACAATGTGTTGTCAGATATGATAAGTCATCGAGAGGCTTAGTCATCAACCACAAGTTGACCAACTAGGACTCATATCAGGATGAGTAGTCAGGGATCGTTCGATCCGAGTATTCACTCGAGTTGAAACACAATACGAGAGTTCAATCCAGCGGATTGCAGATGGAATCATGTACATGAAGCAAACATGTACATGAAATGCGACTTCAAGAAGTGTAACTATTTCATGGATATGTGTTACTGGAAGAAGGAAAGTAGTTGTTCTTCCTACTGAGTCAGAATAGGGTTTGAGTATGCATTGAGCAATGCGTTCTCAAATTTGTGGTCAATCTATTCTCAACAGAATATCGACCAAAGACACGAGCCCATGGCTCTAGAAAGTGATGACATCTACGTGTCAATAGATTCTGCAATAATGCGTGTAACGGTCTGCCTTCAGTCGGCGCATTGTTGCTAGTGGTTACGTAGGGACTCGCCTCCGACGATCCCAATGCCCAAAGTGATATGCGTTAATGCTGAGTGTCGTCCATAACATGGACCTGAGAAAGCCCACCATACCCAACGGGTGATGGTGATGTAAGTGACTCCTCCGAAGGCTCTGTCTCGTTGCCCTCGGACGGGAGTGGATGATATTCTGGTTCCCCGAGTGTCGCCACTGGGAATTGATGATGCAATGTAAATGTTGTGTCCCTTGCCAACTGAGGGTGATACGGATGGTATTAACATGCCTGCACTGCAATGTATGTATAGATGCTATATGTATCAGGTATGAGTGTCTGTGCCATATTACTAATGCATGTGTACGGTTATAGTCTAGTATGCAATCCTAGTTCTCTATAACCAATGGCTCTGATACCAATCTGTCACACCCCCAATTTCAACTAACGGAGTTTTACCGTTTTGGGACGTGACACACCAGGATCTCAGACATCAGTTACATCGAACGACACTATATGGGACATAAGTGTAATATAATCAAAGTTTAGAGTTTAAATGCCGAAGCGTAAAGAAAATAAATGCGCAAAATACACGCGCCCCAAAAAGAAAGTCCAAACGTCCAAGTCCAAACAATAATAAAAAGAAAACAATCAAAGTAGCAAGACATCAATAAATCAGAAGCATCTCATGCATGATCCTAGTTGTGCACCTGTGTCTTAACTTAGCGTCCTGAGAAAACATGTAAGTAAAAATGTCAACACGAGGTTGGTAAGTTCACAGGTTTCAATATATAAATAAACGTTTACCAGATTTATTGTACAATCAACATATATATACCAATGAGTAGCTAACCCATGTTCATGTTTGCTATTACGCTCGCAAACGTAAACTGACTGTTTGTATTGCCTCCCACCAGGCCTATCAACCACGGTGCACGTTTAGGTCAATATTGCACCCGTTCGATATCCAATCGAGTTAGCGCGACTAACGCGGGTGAGGTTTGTCAAACCCAGTAGTACTACCCAACATACCTCGCTATATTCATATTTAAACGGTTCGATGTGAGGACTTTCATGATAGAGTTTACGCATAGTCATAACAAGTGATATAAAATTAAGTACAAAAATCAAAAAGAGTTTGCATCATGTTTTCTCCCCCAGTTTAAAACAGTAAAAGGGGTCGTGAAAACTCACATGAGTGCGAAGGTAGTAATCACACAAGTACGAGATTAAAATCTCAAGCGGTAGCCTGACACGGCTCACAAATGTCCTAGCATTACAACATGACAGTTAGGGACTCAAAGGAAATATGTGAAGACGACACAGAAAATAGGGAACATCCTAAAAGAAACGTTCTAATGATTAAGAGTAGATGAACATATTCACGGGAATGAGAATTCTTAATTAGGATAAATACGTTTCACGATGAATGACAAATAATATATAATAAATATATTCGAGCGTTTTGTCATTAAATAGTAGTCTAGAAAAATAATATTATTATATTATTTTTAAACTTGCATAGTTAGTACGATAACTATTTATGTGGCAAAAATAATAATATATTATTTTTACTCTAGTAAATAGACGTGTGTAAATAATATAACATTTTATATTATTAAATAGTTTAAAACGTTACACGAGGTAAATAAACGAGGCAAAATAATATAAAATATATATTATTTTATACTAGAAGTCACGGGTTAAAAAAAATATAAATATATTATTTTGTTCGAAGTCGCGGTTTGAAAATAATATAAACATATTATTTTAAAAGTGAGAATTTATACTAAAAATGGGTTATAAAATCTAACCCGAGCCCACGGGTGGTTTTCCGGGCTAAAACACTTTAATATGATATTATAATAATATAACAATTGATTTAAATATTAAAATATCATTAAAATAAATATTTAAAAAGAAAACAGGGGAGGAGGGTTCGAACCCGGGTCTCCTCCCCATAAGCATACAGACTTAACCAGTCCGCCCGCTAGGGTCATCGCAACCAAACCCGAACAGGAAGAGTTTTAATCAGAAAATCACGTGATCCTTTTCCTTGCGAGAACCGAAGCCAAACCCAGTCCCGATTGTGTTGATTTCGGCCGCGATCAAGTAATAGGGCAGAGGGGTTTTGTTAATCTGGTGTTTACGAATTCGTATGAGAGTTTAATTTGGAAATTATCAAGTCTGGGATCATTTATTTTAAGATAAGAAGGCCGTAACCCTAGATCTAGAACATCAAATCGATTCCCTTGATTCTGATAATAGAATGGCTGGATTCATGGGGCTTTTGCTAATTAAGACCTTTCGAAAACATTGCAATAGTTTAATTTGATTAAGGGTGTGTTTAAGATTAAAAACCCCAATTCCGATTATGAACAAACCCTAATTTCCAGATCATTAATAATCTGATGATATAAGACTGAATCACCATAGGGTTTTCAAAGAGTGGGTGATGGCGATGCTAACTATATAGTTTAGTTGGATTAAAATTGTGTCTAGGTTAGAGTTCGATTAAACCCAAAACGTATGAACCCTAGATTCGGGTTCATACTAAATTCGATGATAAAAGGAGAAATTGATAGAGGGTTTTCAATGAGTTTAGGATTTCGAAACTGTTGATGTATTTTAATTTGATTGAGGTTGGGTTTAGGGTCGAAACCCCCAAATCATTTTCGTATAAACCCTAGATTACGGGTTTAGATTAATTCAATGATATGAGCCCCAATAACCATAGGGCTTTCATTAAATGGACAAAAACGAAGCTAATGGTGGAATCAATTACCAGGATCGAGTTCCAATTGACGGCTATCAACTGAATTCGGCTCCGTCGTCGCGCGGGTTCGTCTTTGGTGACTTCTACTGTGATTTCGACTGAATTGATGTGTGCAACAGTTCCAAAGATGATTGATTAAGGTGGGCAGAGGTTTAATTTCAGGAATGGCGATCAAATCGATACGAATTCGTGTGTATAGTAGATGAACTTCAACGGTTACGATTTTTAGAACATAATTAGTTTAATTCGATAAGTTAACGAGGATTGAATGTTCAATAATGGTCGTGATTAGCATTGAAGTCGATTTCAGTTACGAATTTCCGTCGACATGATCGAGATATACGGATTTAAGTCACATTGGTTGCGGGTTTGACTTCTAAAAAGTCAACATAATCGATTTTCTTCGATTTTGACTAATGGAAGTCAACAAATCAGGTTTTGCATATTTGCACGACAAACCCCTATAGTTTTGATATTAAATATTAACAGAATCGGTCCCTGGGGTTTGAATTTAACTGGATTAGCTAACTGGGTTAAATTTTTTTAACAGAAAGCTTAACGGAATTGTTAACGGAGTTAACTTGAAAAGTCGGATTGTTACAGAGTTGCTCTTTCTTTAGAAGCTCAAGGATAAGTTTGAGGTGTTTCTCATGATCGGTCTTGGTTCGGGAATAGATCAAGATGTCATCTATGAAAACAATGACGAATTTATCTAGGTAAGGTCGACAAACACGGTTCATGAGGTCCATGAATATCGCGGGTGCATTGGTTAGTCCAAATGGCATAACTACGAACTCATAGTGTCCATAGCGGTTTTGAAAGGCGGTTTTGGGTATGTCTTATTCATTCACTCGAAGTTGATGATAACCAGAGCGTAGATCAATCTTTGAAAAACAGGCGGCTCCTTGTAATTGATCAAACAAATCATCAATCCTCGGTAGTGGATACTGATTCTTGACGGTTAGTTTGTTGAGCTCTCTATAGTCAATGCACATCCGAAAGGATCCATCTTTCTTCTTGAAAAATAAAACCGGAGCTCCCCAAGGTGAGAAACACGTTTGGTCAAATCCCTTGTCTAATAATTCTTGAAGCTGACTGGATAGCTCCTTCATTTCTGACGGGGCTAAGTGGTAAGGGGATTTAGCAACAGGTGTTGCACCATGTACAAGGTCAATCCGGAACTCGACTTGTCAGATAAGAGGTAGTCCGGGCAAATCATCAGGAAAGACCTCTGGGTAGTCTTTAATGATAGGGACATCTTGCAATTTCTTTCCTTGATTCTTCTTTTCCACAATGTGGGCCAAGAATGCCATAGTAGTGGGTTTTCTCAGCAAGCTATGGGCTTTCATATATGAAATGATCTTTAAGTTGTTCCCAGACCTCTTTCCATGGATAGTCAAAGTATCTCCAGATTTAAGGGGAATACGGACTAGTTTCTCAGCACAAATGATCTCAGCATGGTTGGTGGATAGCCAATCCATTCCTACCACTATGTCAAAGCTTCCAAGTTGGATAGGGATAAGATCGATTGAGAACGGATGATCGTCAAGTGTTAAAGTACAACCTCGGAAAATAGTATTGGTATGTATTAGATCTCCATTAGCTAACTCGACAGAATAAGTAGTATCTAGTTTAACAAAGTTGGAGCTAAGCAAAGATTCGAACTCGGTTGAGACAAAATTTTGTCCGCTCCGGAATCGAATAGGATAGAAGCATAGTGTTGATTGATGAGAAACGTACCCGTAACAACGTTTGGATCTTGACGAGCTTCGGTTGCTCCAATAGCAAAAACCCGTCCATTAGCAGTTGGGTTGTTGGCATTATTCAGATGAAGCTTAGGATAACGATTCCGGAAATGACTTGGGTCACCACATTCATAGCAAGATCGAACAGTGTTATTTCCGGTAGTAGCAGCAGTGTTGGCTGCCATAAGAGTATTGTTGTTAGCCGTGGCAGCTGGAGCTTTGCAAGTCTGGAATACGTGACCAAGTCGGCCACAGTTAGTACACTTGCGACACCCTCCGAAGTGATGAAAAGGGCATTTAGGACACTTAGGCATATTCCCTGTATATGGCTTCTTCACATAGGCCTGAGGAGCAGGAGCAACTTGGTTTACCGGTGTAGCAGGAGTTACCATAGAAAACCCTTTGGTAGTATTTTGTTTCTTGTTATAGTTACGGTCAGGCTTCTTGCTTTCAACATTCACCTTCTTAGAACCCTTCCTAACCAGAGCTCCCGACTTAACCAGATCGTCGGTGATAGTAACAGACAATAGGACTGCTGCCTCCAAAGTAGTGGATGAACTAGATAAGGTAGGGATTCAGACTAGAGGGTTCAAACCAGTAATGTACCGGTCAATCTGTCTGCTAACAGGTGTAACTACATGTGGCACTAGAATACTGAGCTAATGAAAACGCTCGGTGTAGGCTGCATGCTCACCACCATCCATCTCATGGTTCCAAAACTCAATCTTTATCTTCTTAAGTTCATTACTCGGGCAGAATTCCCTAATGAGCAACTCCTTAAACTCATTCCAAGGCAAGGCTAGAGCTACGTTTCTTCCCCTGGCCCTGATTTGGGCATTCCACCAAGTAAGATCCCATTTCTGAAATGTGCTTGCGGCAAACATCACTTTCAGATTTTCTGGACTCTCAGCCATGTCCAGAGCATATTCAACTTTTTCAATCCATTGGAGCAGCCTAGTTGCTCCTTCAGTACCATTAAAATCAGCGGGCTTGGAGTTAGTGAACTTCTTATAGTGGTCAGTGTTGTTATTATCGGCTCTAGAACCGCCAGTGTTACGGAGCGAGTTACTGACTTGGGTAACCATTTCAGGAAGGACATCCCTTAGTTGTCGGGTGATGATAGCAGCAATCTCATTGATCTCGGTAGTGTCACGACGAGGAGGCATTCTACAAGATAGAGTATAACTAGATAAGTTGATAAACGATAGATAGAGTCGCAAGATAATCAAAATAGGAATTTTATTCATAATCAAGTTGTTTAATTACAAATAAGGAAAGATAAATACATAAACACATATAACCACTTAATGTCCTGAATTGAAAATAAAAAGAATTAATTGACTAATTAAAACTCTAGATCTGCATGGTAGATGGTAGGAGAGTGTGTTTTAGCCTATAAGCGATACTCACACCAAGATTTCCCAGGAAAGAGTGACAGGTCCAAAGGGATTTATGCGCCACGCCTTTACTAGACAGAGCCCTTGGTGTACAGGTACCCACTCTTCTAGATTACACACTGTCCTTCGATCCACCAATTAGACCCTTGGACTTGAAGAGAGTGATTTAGGAATCGCCTCGGCTCCGTTTTCTATGTCTCGGATGTTCGAAGACTTGGTAGTTCCAGCTCCAATCTCCTTAGGTTCCACCGGTCATGTAAAGCGTACGTTCTCCGGGCGATAACGACTAGTTGCGTCAGACCGCAGCTCCGGGTTGTTCATGTCTCGAGCTTCTTGTGTCCACTTGATTGAGCTTGGGGTTGCTATACTTTTCCTTGTTAGGTTGATGAAGTTATCCATCGCTAGAAGAAGTGAGGTTAGAGATAAGTTAAACACATAAGGTTAGACACAAAAGAAAAAGTAGCTTCCTAATAGGGAAATCCTAGGGTTATAGACTAGGTTTATTCTAAAGCAACCTAATTCTCTATAACCATGGCTCTGATACCAATCTGTCACACCCCCACCGATGGCGGAATTTACGCGAGGGGTGACGAATTGAAATCATCACAATGATTAAAAGAAATACTATTAAATTAACCGAATAATTGCATTACATTGTTTTAAAAACACACAACCAAACAAAATAGATAAACAAATAGTCTTTATTAAACTTTATAAATAACTAAATCTCCTAGAGCCAAGTCTCGAAGTCCTAGCGTGATTGTAACAGCAACCTAGTTATCAGTATCTGAAAAACATGCTAAAATATGTCAGCTATAAAGCCGGTGAGAACATAGGTTTAAGTAATTACATAGTATAGATAATGAAGATTTTTGCAATTCATAAACAAGATTCAATAACAAATAAACAAACTTTTATACATCGATTCAACCAAACCTAATGACAAGATTGGGTTCCCATAGAATTGATATAGCATGAATAACAAGTTTTGCAGTTTATGTATATCTAGTCTCAAGTTGATATCGTATCTCATCAACTCAAGAACTAGATCGGCATGTCAGGCCCATAGATCTATGACTTACTCCCGTTGGCTTATCCCAAGTTAATGGTTGTAGAGTGTGTATAAAACCGTTTAAGTTTACAAGTATAGAAAGTTGTTATTGAAATTGCAAAAGTAGTATTTTAGTTTGATATAGTTTGTACAACCTTTGATATACGAGCATGTTTTCCACCCCAAAGATAAAAAGTAAAAAGGGCTATGTATCTCACCTTGAAGTAGGTGGGTAGAATCTTGTTCTGGTAGTAACTTGGTTACGAGAATTTCTTAAGGATTAAACCCTAAGTAAGTTATAGTGAAAGTTTAGAATAGATAAAGGTTGATATTGTAAATACAGGAAAGTGGTTGTCGTATACTAGAGTGGTTATCGTCCCAGAGTAGTACCTCCAACAGAAGCGTTCCCCAGGAAAGAGTTGGTTGGATCAATACCCCGTTTTTCCTAGCCAGAACTTTCTGCTTGTCAGATAACTATATACCGGTTGGATGGTTACTCTATCGATATACTAGACCAAGTTTAGGGTTTATTTGGTAACTTTAGAAAGTGTAGGGGCTAAAGTGTAAATATGATTTTAGTTGGGATTAAAATGAATAAGTTGAATATTAGAGGATTATAATTAAAAAAAAGTAGAGAGTTTGAATACAAACATGATTCAAGAATGGATAGAGATTAAAAATAAATCAAAACTTAGATTTTTATATAAAAAGTTTGAATGCGATTAAAAGACTTATGAGTATCATAAGTTTCTGTATTTTTATAACTTATAACATGTTAAAATCACTTATTTTATAATAAAATTCGTATCTTTTATAAAAATTATGAATATCATGAAAGTTTGCAAAAGGGGGCTTTTGACAGCTTTGCGCACCGATCTTGCGCGGGCTGTTTGAGGGACTTAAACTATGAACCAGAAGACGTGCGAGTAGGCGTTTCGACCGTGAGACCTTAAACTTGATTTTCAAAAAAAAAAAGAAACGCTTGAAAAAGTTCTGTTTTGAGTGAGTTATGGTCCCGATAAGATAGGGTGACGAATCTGTCAAAAATTCAGCATTATAGTTTTTATGTTTTAGAGAAAAGTTTTTATTTTTATTGATTAAATCAAGCTTTGATAGCCTAGATATATGATTATAACCTGTAAGTGTTAGGGAATCGTAGATCTAAAGTTGTTTCTGTAAAAACATTGAATGAATTAAATATAAAAATTTAAGAACACCAAGAACATGATGACTAGAACTTACTTGTGAATAAGGAACAACTTTGGATCTTCAAAGGGGGGCAAGGGAACGACTTTGGGCAGCCTTGGGGCTTTATATTTCACAAGAATGGTGTAAAGAAAAGGGGAAACAAGGCTTCTATTTATAGGTTAGGATTTAGAGAAAAATGAGGAGTTCTAGTTGGATTAGGATTAGGATTGTATTAGGAGCTAAAAGATACTAGCAAATAGGATTAGTTAGTTACTAGGATTTTTATAAAAGAATAGGTTAATTTTTATAAAATTTCGATGGATATGGGGAGATTATGATAGAATCATGAGTTGTTAGTTAGGATAGAATTGTAGTTGGTTAAGTTTTATATAATTACTAGTTAGCTTTAATAAAAGGTTTAATAATATTCAAGAATAATTAAGAGGTTTAATTCCCATCAATTTATATATGTATAAAAGAATCGTAAGTTTTTAAAAAAATATGGACATTTATTTTTATGGATTTAATAACATTCATGACTAGATAATTACAAGTCCATAATGATTACAAGTGTTAGTTATATGTTGAATTATATAAAATGTTTAATAGGTTTAGGATAATTATTGTTTAAAATAAAAGAATATATATATATATATATATTAATATAGAGTTTCCAACAAATATAAAATCTCGGTTTCATAAAAAGATTTAAATAAATAATCATTCAAGTATTGGATTTTATAAAATGTTACACAATGAACCTTGTAGTTACAAATATGAAATTTTTGATCTTTTAAGTTTGAATTTAGATTTCTAAAGATAGAGACTTTCCATAAAATTTATTTTTTTGATTAGGGTTTAAGGCATCCAAGTTACTACATTAGGCAAGATATATGATAATATAGCATTGAATCACATAGAATCACCATAGTAAATGACAATATATAGAATCACAATGTATTGAAATTGAATTATGCTAACGTTTTCATATATCGAAATAGTTTCAGGAATGCATAAGGAATCAATAGTATCACTAAAAGGTTACATAAATATCATGAAAAAATCAAGGATGTTACACTCCCCCCTTAAAAAAAATTAATGTTATATATCGCTAGTCAACCGACTCTAAAAATTTCCTACCCTATGAAAAAAAATTCTAAGTCCACCATTGAACCTACTATCATGCATTATATGTCCAAAACAAAAGGAACAAGTAAATGAGGATGCAATTCGTAAAGAATAGAAAGAAAAAACCTTAAATATGAGTATAATTTGCAGTATCACATTAAAGAAAACTTTAGATATAAGTGCAGTTTGCAATACTACGAGAAAAAAAAAACCCTTCAGAAATGAAATGAGTATAATTAATAGTAGTTCAGCAGTACTTCATTAAAAGAACCTTACAACTTGCGGTACTAGAATCAAGAACACTGATATATAATAAACGCATGTGCATTGTACACTAAAAAGATATAATAATATATAAATAAAAAATGCGAACATTCGAAAAAATAAATAGGAACATTCAAAAAGAAAACACGACATGATGCCTAAATCAAAATCTACTGAAAATCAAACTCACCTTTAAACAATTGTTGGGAGTGAACTTAAAATATAAATTTGTAAGAAAAAGTAAATAAATAAATAGTAATAAACTATTAGTCTTTCCCTACACGGCTCAAATTATTTCAAGCAATTTAGAATAAATTTTCCATATAATTACTTTTTGCAAGGCATTATTCAAATAACAAATTATGATTATCATTAAATAACTAATATAATGAGCAGTTTTCAGTTTTTCAGTCTTTTTTTTTTAAAGGCAAATTTCTTTATTTCTTTGGAAGTGAGACTTGAACACATGACATACTCAATCATTAGTGTTCTTAAAGGATTTTTCTCTACCAATGGGCCACCAACCCCATTGGCAATTTTTCAGTTTTTCTAATGTAAATAATTGATGCATTCATAAGAGCGTATTCAAATGTCTTCAAAAACACTAATAATAATAAGAAATTTTCTACCGATAATTCGAGACGAAAACAAATGATATTCGATTTCTATTAATCAATCACCAAAAACATAACCGTCTTATAATGATCCCTAACATCCTATTAATAATATTTTTTAACTAATCTTTAGAAAATTCTGTAAAATATTAAAATTCAAACTAAATCTGTAAAACATAACCATCTTGATAATCTTTTAAGATTATCCAATTCCTTCTCTAAACGTAACCCGATCCATAACTCCTTTGGCCCGCTTAATTTCGGTCCACCAAGCTTTCTCCGTGAGTCCAAACACGCCAACAGACCCAAGACCAAACCAAAAGGCATAAGTGCGCATACGCGTAACCAAACCTGTGGCTGCTCATACATCATACCCGCCGGGTTAGAAAAAGACTTGTCCACGAGTATTGCACAACCCTAGGGCTAGCAAAACATGTCAGATACGACACGATAAGACACGATGACCTGTTGTGTTCAACACGAACACGACACGATAACTAATCGTGTCATTTTTTCCAAACATGAATACGACCTGTATAGAAACAGATCACCTATTAAGGGACCTGTTTAGAAAGAGAATAAATATCACATATTTAATTAAAGAAAAATATCAAAATTTCATAAAAATTTAAAAATTCAAATCATAACATCCATTAATATAATAAATCCTAAACTTTATTAAAACAAAAACCCATAAAAGTCAAATCAAAACATCCATTAAAGACAATTCCAAGTTCTAGGTGTTTGGGCTTGGGTTGGGCCTATATGTAAATAGGACGTTGATAGCGTGTGATAAGTATATAAAAATATAAGTAAATATATTTTAGGATGATTTCACAAGATCAGATTTTAAATTTATAAAATGATAATTACTTTAACTTAAAACACACACAATAGGCAAGTGTACCTATCGCAGCGTAATATAGTTTAGGTAAGAACCAAGTATCGAACCATGGACACGGATCCCGTACTCAACCCTTGCTATTGTATGACTAGAATAATAAGTTGGAAAATGGGTTTTGTTTAAAAGAAAAATAAAAAAGTTAAGAAATGTAATTAGAACTATTATTCTGTTTAAGGTGTTACTCTAGTTGTTATCCCTTGTTAATTAATGTTGTATTTAAAGTAAGGTTGGTCATAGTTACCAGTACTAACCCTTTCGATAGGGGAGTTAGTATTTCGTAACGGAACAGTGGATACGGTCAGCCAACTGTTCCTTAATGAATATAACGGACCCTAAACGGGGTGTCAAGTCCGTCGGTATCTTCACAATTCATTATTCGGACTTATTATCCTTGTGACTGACGTACGTCTGGTCTTGTAACTTCTTCCGGTAAGTCGGAATGCACGACTTCCTCCAAATGTACTTTATGAACGCTCGGACCTAACAATTTATATTCTTAAATAGTTGTCTTTACTTATAATATTATTTCAAATAAATAAGACTTTCCTTCTCAAGATCAAACCCCATGGCTCCCGCTAGAAGTCCTCTACAAGCCGATACAAGAGAAGTAGAGAAATACCGACACAAACCGTCCGATCTAGTTAGGGCTCAAACGGCCTGCTGAATACCCAAACCTCTAATCAATCCATAATATTAAATCTATACTAACCGGCCGTGTTAGCATCAAGATTTGTATATAGACTGTACAAACATCGAATAAGCTTCCCAAACAAGAAGTCTTGCTTGAGTGACTCACAAGATAAAAGATTATTAGATTGATTTAAAGATCACTTATTCTGGTCTTTTTTAGATAACTTATAGTAAAGACTTTAAAAACATAACTTACTAAAAATACTTCATTAATTAATTAAAGTTCAACCAACTCGAGCAACACAAGAGAATTAGCCATGAATGACCATACAAGTGACTCTACTAACCTTTAGATAATATGTGGAAGTGTTCCAACACCAAGGGATAGTGGGTATAGGTTGCCTCTTGTTTCACTCGAACGAGAAGAATAAGTTCATATTACAAGACTTAGAAAAGAAAATAAAATAGAAAAAGCTAAATGGACCAAAACCGAGAGAGTTTCGGCTCTTAGCAGAGCACTAAGGCCTTCACACCTCTTGATCTTAGACACCTAAAACACTAGAATGAGCTTACTATTTATAGACTCAGAATTTGGTAATGCACGGACGTGCATTGGGATACACGATCGTGCAAAGCACTCATTTCTTGCACGTGAAGAAATCTGGCAGAGCAGGAGAGTATAGGGACCCAAAATAGGGTTTTCACGACCGTGCATGGCAATACATGGCTGTGCATTGCCATATTTTGGTACCTGTTGACTTCTTGACTTCCTGGTTTGACTCCATGCGTCCGGTTTCATTCAATTGGCTTCCGAATGCTTATTTTGCCTTGTTTTTGGGTGTTTTCTTCATGTTGTAACACAAATAAGTGGATTAAGTATCATATCTTATCATATTCTCTATAATTTGTGTTATTTATGGGGATAATTGTGCATGTAAAACATGTATAAATGATGGTACATCAGATGTTAAATGTTAACATGTCACTAACGGGTCTTAACAGGTTAACATGTCTTTAACCTGTTTAGACATGAATTTAACGTTGTCTTAACGTATCGGCCATTTAAGACATGAAACATGTTAAGTTCAAACACGTTACATTTTAATTACGTGTCGTGTCATGTTAACATTGTGTCAAAAATTGCCAGCACTACACAACCCATCAGCAAAACCCATGAACTTTCAAAACTCTAAAGAATGTCAAGCCTAATAAGACTAGGTCCATTGAAACCTAAAATCTCAATCAAGCCCATTTTTTATTCAATCCTACCACTGTCCAACCAGCACCCAAGCTTAGCGTTTATCTTTAGATTAACATTTGTTGAAGACTAATCGTATACTCGCATGGGTGCAGTTCCAAAGCCTACGAGACACTTTTCTTTCCTCTCGCATCCGTTATAAGCAATCCCAGCATACAACCCACCCGATGATATGATCCGAAGCATCCGACCCGTCAGTACATGCCTCGTCTTAACCCAACAAGAATCCCTCAACCATCCGAAGGAAACCTGTCAAACATTATTGTTAGACAAACTCCACCTGAGACCAACGTGACCAGTTCCTAAAACTCGTGGATCCCATCAACATGTGTGTTAGAGAAATTCCAATAACCTGGTAACATTACATACCCAACAGTTGTCACACCCCGGCCGGCGGCGGATTATACGCCGGGCTGACGCGGTTGTTCATAAGCACACGATCATCTATTAAATGTGACAATATTTATTCATCAAAATTAAACGCATCCGTTACAAGTAGAAATGGATAATAAAGCGTTCAAACATGACATAAGTTGAATTTAATCTTTAATAGAGCTAGGTCCAATGTCCTAAGTGATCAAGTAGTGTCCTCAAACTGGTGCACCTGAAACATGTGAGTAAATGTCAACTACAAGTAGTTGGTGAGTAACATAGGTTTTGACACCAAACAAAAGTTAAGTATAGGTTTACAATTCAATATGTTCAAAGCATGTCTAAAGCATATGTGAAGACATACAAGGTTCCAAGCGTACAATTCAAGCCTGATAATAGAAAACTAGATACGCAATCCCACTGATTGCCATTTTGAAAAAGGAAGCAAGCGGATACTCCAAGTTATAGTTGATACCCAACAAAATCCGCCAAGGTCTTGTGGTAAGTTATAGTTTCAGTTTCCCATATAAATGATCATGTTAGGTACTACCTTAGGCTTGGGCTGCAAGTTAATGAATGTACTGGCATGAAACACATGCAATGGTCACCATGTAGTTCAAATATAAAGCATAAAGATCAAGCACAAGAACATAGATATTGAATTGTTTAAATAGATAAAGTTGATAACATGTTTCACCCCAAAAGCAAAACAGTAAAAAGGGGCTATGTAAACTCACCTTGCAATGAGTAGCTTGGATGTCACACAAGTATATTGCACAAATGTTCTAGCTAATCACAAGGTTAACCTATATTTGATGGAACATATATATCAATGATTTGTACAACTGAAATAGAGAATCCTATTGTGCGAGGAGATTGATGTGAGTGTCCTCATTTTAATAATAAAATAATTATTTGAGTTGCAAATAATATTTTATGTAAATATTTGATAAATATTTGTATTGTAATAAGTGAAAGAATTAATAACGATGTTGTTTGTTTGTAATAATTATATAAACGTATGAATAAATAATTAGGTTTCTTTTGTTTGTAAATAAATACACAAATAAATAAATGACTAGTTTTCTTTTATTTGTAATTGCATAAATTAATAGATAGATAGATGAATAAATAAATGAGTAATAATTAGTTGAGTAATTAAATAATTTACTACATAAATAAATGAAACCTTTCATTTGATTTATGAAAAACAAGTGTTAAAAATAATGATTTAATTAGTTGGTAATTACACCAAAATTTAAAGTATAATAATGTTTTAATTAATTAATAATTAAACCATGATTAATTATTAATTAAAAGTATAGAATTGAGTTTTAAATGTTCTCATATAATAAAAATAAATTATATAAAAGTTTGTATAAATATTTATAAAGAAATGAGTTTATAATCATAATCATAATTAGTTGAAAGTGGTTGTTGTACACTAGAATGGTTATCATTCCAGAGTAGTACCTCCAACAGAAAAGTTCCTAGGAAAAAGTTGGTCGGATCAGAACCCCGTCTTTTCCTAGCCAGAACTTTAATGTTTGCCAGATAACTACATACTGGTTTGAAATTTACTCTATTTGCATACTTAACCAAGTTTAGTTTGTGTTTGAAAAGTATATGGGCTAAAGTTAAAATATAAGTTTATGTAAAGACAGAAATTGAATATTAAATAATTTAACTTGAAAATAAGGATTTTTAGTAAAAACATAATTTTTGAAATTGAAAGGAGTAAGAATGATCAACCAAGCTTTTAAATAAAAGTTTGACACAATTTTAATTAAAATAGGGCTTTTGATCTTGGATAGGTCTATGATTATAACATAAACATGTTAGGGATCATAGATCTAGCTAGTTATGAGAGATTTTTAAAGGAAAAGTATGAACAAGCAAGAATATAAGAAGAACTTACTTATGAATATGGAAACGACTTTGAATCTTGAGAGAGGGGTTAGAACTTGATATGGTGTGAGAATGAGGGAAGAATGAGGGTCTATTTATAGGGTAGTATCATGGGCTTATTTACAAAATTTAATTTGTTATAGGGATTAAGATTGCAAAATATGAAAAATAGTTTTTAATTTCATAACATATTTCAACTTAAGTGCTCATAAATTTTATGTTCATGACTTCATTTCATCATAATTCATATTTAATATGTTTATAGATATAATTATATATTTATTTGTTTTATTTACCTTTAGTAATTTAAAAATACTAGCAATGTTATATTTTCATAATAAATTGTTTATATCATGTGTGTATATATATAGTTTTAGAAATGACTTAGTATGTACCTATATATTTATGGAATAGGATGCTGACAATTATTTATAAAGCATATAACATAAATATTTATTACTTATGAATTTGAAGTAGGTAATTAAGGTTCTTCATAAATGCGATTCACCAAAATAATGAACTTACATTGCCGGAAAAGTTAAAATAAGGTCGGAATTTCCTGGGGATTACAGTCTCCCCTACTTTAGGAAATTTCGTCCCGAAATTATTTAGGAGAAGGGTCTAAGGAATAGACATGTGTTTGGATTCTCAACTAGCTTTGCTTTTCGGTTTGAGGAGTATAGTTGATGACAAGCTTTAGGTCAGGTCATCGTGTGAGGTATGGATGGTGGTAGTGGATTTTGTTTGAGTGGAAATAAGGAAAAGATTGCCCGAGAATGATTTTTTTTGGATTCAAATGATGGAATGCATCACTTGTAATGAGGATGATGGAAACTTTTAGATCTAAACTTTTTAAGATATAGTCTAAGATGTTCGAGTGATGTCACTAGATAAGGATTTCAAAACTACTAGTCAAGGTCAGAGTAACAGGAAATCCCTACATGAATACGGACAACGTTACTTCTTACAATATGACAGGAGCACATATATATATAGGATGTACCAGCGGTATATCTACTATGCCCTTATCATATTCCGTTAGTTTCGTTAGTGTATTTCACCATAGGTTTTATGTCATCGCACACGACAGAATTTACTATGTTTTCCATACGCTGATTTTTATAATTACGTGTGCACCCGTAATTACTCAAATCGTCGTATGGTCCGTATAGATCGTTCTATTACGTGTGGGTACAGAGGTGGGGGAAATATCAAAAACATTTATTTTATTATTGTTTTCATACATGAGTTGCTAGTGAGTAATTGTGTGTCTAGATGGTAAAGTCAATCAGGGAGTAAAGACTGGCATAACCCCATACATGGGTGCCCTAAGTAGATGGCACACCCTCCATGTCACACACCCCATGTCACACCCCCAAAATCCACCAACGGAGTTTTACCGTTAGGGGCGTGACATACCAGGATCTCAGTCATTAGTTACGTTGAACGACTCTATATGCGTTTAAGAAAACCACTAGTATTAATCATAGTCACGATGCAACACTAGTAATGAAAGCACTGATTTAATGTAAGACTTGCGGAAGCGAAAAGTTAAATGAAAAGCATGAGCCAAAACAGTTGCGCCAAAAGTAAACAATCCAACGATAAATAAAACAAGAAGTTATTGAGTTTGAAAACGATGGACTTCGAATGCATGCATGCCTTAGCTTGTGCTTGTACCTTAATGACCTGAGAAAACATGCTAAAACGTGTCAACACTAGGTTGGTGAGTTCACAAGTTTCACTCATGTTTGACTCATGTTTGACCAAGTTTGACCAAGTTTGACCCGACGACCCGTTGGTGACCCGTTTAACGATTAAATGTTTGTTCAGTATAATACTTCTATATTATACACACAAGATCATGCAGGTAACACTTAGCAACAATTCCTTATTGTTCTAACAAACAAGCATGATTTCCAAAAATAGAAAGTTTCCAAAAATAGTAGGTTTCTATAAATAGCAGGTTTCTATAAATAGCAGGTTTCTATAAATAGCAGGTTTGTTCGGGACTCGTGTTTCTTGGAAACTATCATCATTGATATGTTTGTAGTATCACTCTAACATGTTCTAGATCATCACATCTAATAACAATTGTCTAGAACTTAAACATGTAAATCATAATTCAAGACAAAGTTTCCAACTTTAGTAACCTATGACTAGCATGCGTGATTTCAAACACCTAACACGTTACAACAAGTTATTGTATCTTAACTAACATGTACCAATCATCAAACCATATCATGCATGTCTAAATAGCAAGTTCTAACCACTTTTAACAATTAAAGTTTCCTTATTTGGAAAGTTGGTAAAACCGGTTTATGTATTCAAAATTTGATTTCACAAATCATCTAAACATGTATCAAGTAGCATATAAACATCCTCATATCATTCAAATCACTTCTAGTATGTAAGATAGAATTCCTAAAAAGTTTCCATTATAAGTAAGTTAGGGTTTTTAAGCTTGTTTAACGAGATTTAAAGTACCAAATCCATCACGTATGATTTATCTAACATAATTACAATCATAACAAGTGTCAAACATCTCTAACATGCGATTCTACACCATTACATAATCAAAAAGTTTCAATATTTAACAAGTTACTAATCACATGGAGCTAGGGTTTTGCAAATAACCATATAATCAACAAATACATGCAAAATAATAATAAAGTTAACATTTTTATTATAAAAATCCATGTTCGGATGAACTAGGGTTTTGATCTAAAATTTAGGAATCAAAAAGTGATGAAATTGAACGAAACGACTTACGTAGAGACGTTAGAAACGCCTAGACTAGCACGTATCTACTTCCGGATTCACGATCAGAGCTCGAACGAAGGTTCCTTGGCTTGTTCTTGGTTCGGTCGATTGAGAGGGTGGGGATGGTGAAGTCGACGGCAAGGTGGGATTTATGGTTAGGGTTTAATTAATTTTTTTTTTAAACTTTTATCCTTATCTCTTTACTAATGGATAATAACTTTTAAAACTTTTATCCTTATCTCTTTACTAATGGATAATTAAGATTGGCCTGCGGGCTTAATTAAGGCCCATAAGTCAGATTAACTAAATAATAACTTAATTAATAATAAAACCATTTAATTTTATAAAAATACTAACTTTTATAAAAATACTAAATACGATTTACACACGATAAACACGTACGAAAACAATAACATTCACATAATTCACGTAATCACATATAAATCATAAAAACTCATAATTTATATTAAATATAAATTATTAAATGTTCGT
Organism: Smallanthus sonchifolius; assembly: GCA_023525975.1. Lineage (NCBI taxonomy): Eukaryota > Viridiplantae > Streptophyta > Magnoliopsida > Asterales > Asteraceae > Smallanthus > Smallanthus sonchifolius. The sequence continues at coordinate 26,688,837 of CM042029.1, read as the reverse complement.
AATGTTAATTTCGATTAATCACCAACGTTCCGGGTTAGACTCGAGTGCGATCCGATGTGTGCGAACTGACTGACACATTTAATTAATCCAAATTAAATGCAATGTATGTGTGACTAACTGAGATAACTGAGTTTGTAACGAAAAATGTTTGAACTAACGAGGTTTGAGTTAACGGAGTTAACCTGAAAATGCCGGATGTCACACTCCAGGTTATCCATAAAGTTTATAGCTCTCTCATGTTTGAACAAGAATACGTCAAACCCCGAGTAACTCAAAGTTTATAGCTTTCTCGTGTTTGAACAAGAATACGTCAAACCCCGAGTAGCTTAAAGTTTATAGCTATCAAGTTTCATGGATAAAGTAAACGATCATGCTTCATGTATATAGTGGGCAATTTATTGTAAACAATGTAAACAGACTAGTTTCGTGTGTAGTGTAGGCACTCAAGTTTCATGTATAGCGTGAATAATATAGTACTATGCATATTGTAATTAACCAAGTATCACGTATCGTGTGAACAATCTAGTGTCGTGCATGTTGCAAGTAATCAAGTTCCGTCTATAATGTGATCAATCTAGTATCATATATATTGTAAACAACCAAATATTTGTATCATGTGAACAAGCTAGTATCATGTATATTGCAAACGAGTAAGTTTCAAGTGTGATGTGATCAATCTAGTATCATGCATATTGCAAACAACCAAGTTTCGTGTATAATGTGACTAATTAAGTTTCGTCTATGAAGTAAACAAATTGGTTTTCACGTATAATGTGAACGTTCATATGTAAGTAATCAACTCTCATGAGTAACGTAAGCTATCAAATTTCGTAGGTGATCGAGTTTTGCAGCCAGGCATGTTGCTTGACATTCATCTATCATGTAGGTAGTTGGGTTTTAAGTTTTCCATTTTCGTTGAGGTTTATATGGGTGGTTAACGCCTACGTGAAATGATTCATCACCTTGAAATGACTAGTAAGCTCATACATTCCGGAAGGTTTTAGGTGATGGGAAGGTTTTGCAGGTATTCAGCATAATGTGTACATGAATATCTAATTTATGCTTTTTGTTTATAAATAAACGGGTAATTTGAAATTTGTACTCTTGTTTGTAAATTAATAAATGGAATAATAATTTGGGTGGATGGATAATTGGATAAATAAAAACCTTTTAATTTGATTATCATAAAGCAAATGTTTCAAAAGATAATAATGGCCTTATTATTTAATAAATAAGCCAAAATTTAAATATTAATTAGTTTAACGAAATAACAAGTCATAATAAAATAGTTAATCAAGTCATCATAAAAAGGATGAAATACTTGTTATTACTTTTATAAAATCATTTGTACAAGACTGGTATTAAGCTTCTTTGCGAGGTAAAGGGGGTTTGTAAATAGTTTATACTCTAGATAAAATCTATAAACCAAGAGTTTGATAAAGGTTTTGTTTGAACAAAATAACTATATTAGTTAAATTGGGGAAATAACAAGATAACTAGTTTACAAAGAAGGTTTAGATATCAATCATTAAGGAAAGTTAAAAAAAATTAACATTTATATTTAGGTACAGAATATGGGTTTCAATTTAAGTTTTTAAGAAGACGCGAAATAAGGTATCCGGCTAACATCTCAGGTAGTTTTCCACCAGGAAGCAGACGAGTACCAAGACGAACATCGTTGTAGTTATTCGTATTGCAAATCTGGCGTCAGCCCTAGTTATTTTCGTATGTGCATCAAGTATTCCCTGGTCTCCACTCCTTGCCTTAGAAACTCTATGGTCCTTACATATAGGTGAGCGGCATCAGGTGGAACTCCTAACGCACTGGTAGGTTCCTTGCCTTGTCCTGCTCCTGGATCTGGATGGTATAGGTTAGGTGTTAAATAAGGTTTCTCGGAGGTGATTCAGCTTCTCGGAGTCTCAAGTCTGCTCCTAAGCCAATCTGCTATGCAGTCAAACATGGATCTAGCAACTAGTCATTCCGGTGACTGGTTGTCTGGTGATGGGGACCCAAAGTATTCCTCTTGTGTTGACTCTGATTTGGGGTGATTCTTAGGGGAATGAAGAGGGTAAGAGACCATGTCTAGCACGAAAAGGTCGTAAGTGTAATGGTAAGTTGTTAAGTATAAAGGTATTCATGAGTTTAATATTTTGACTAATCATAACATCGAGCTCTTATAATAATATATTAGGAGTAACACTTGACCTATAAGTAGTGTACCCACGAGAAGGATTCCCAGGAAAGAGAGGTGGGTCACAAAGGACACACTGAAGTACTCAGTCTTTCTTTAGACAGAATCTTTCATGGACTTACACCCACTCTTCCAGCCATCATGTACAAGTGACATTATTATTTGAACTCATGGTTATGGTGAGAATCGTTAGGGATTGTGTCTTGTGGCTCAAGGGTGTGCTTCACCTATTGAAGCAGCTTCTTTTCCTCAGATGGTAAGGGCTAAGAGTTTAAATCCTTTGTAAATGATAATAAGGGTGATAAAATTTCCAAGGCATAAGGATGAAGAGGTATAGTTGACTTAAATATGATTAAGAGTAAGGATGAAATAGAGGGTTTAGACTTGTGTACCAAATTATAATAATTAAGCGGATGATGTTTAGATTGCATTCATCTGGTGTATAGCCGAATGGATGTTACGATAAATCAAAGTGATTCAAGTCCTTATACTTTCAAGAAGACATGCTTTAGCCTATAGGTGAACACTCACTTCGGGAATTCCCAGGAAAGCATACGGATCCTTCGGTTGATTTGGATTTATATGAAATGCTTTCCTAGACAGAAGACCCAAAGTACAGGCATTCACCCTTCCAGATTGCACATGTTCTCTACTAATTTTCAGAACTCAAAACTTTAATGGGACTTTAAAATTTTAATAGGTATTGGATCTAGGAGTTTTAAATCTTTCCATGAGTGATCAGTGATGATGTGTAAAGATGGAGGTGTATATGTCAAAACTTAGGATAGCATTTAGTAATATCAAATAGGTATTGCGCAGACAATTCAAATAGTGTAACAAATGAGGTATTACAGGAGTAGCAGTTTTTGTGAACATGTAGGTTATCAAGTAATATAGTACATAAGAAAATTTGTATTGTATCATGCAATGTAATACACCAGATAATATGTAAGATACTTACATAAGGGTATCCTAAGGTTATAGGATATAGTCTAGAAATATATTTCAAGTAATCCATATGGTTTTAAATAAATCCATGTAGTCCTTGGAATGTTGTAGTTCATGTAATTGTATCATGTAAACATAAATAGATAGATGTAGATAAGTATGGGTATAAATGAGTATAAAGTGGAGTTCCTAATAAAAGACATGAGTTAAACTCATGTTTGGGGACTCCTAGGTTATAGTCTAGGTCATGTGTGTCTAATAACCTAATTCCCTATAACCATGGCTCTGATACCAATCTGTCACACCCCGGCCGGCGGCGGATTATACGCCGGGGCTGACGCGGTTGTTCATAAGCACACGATCATCTATTAAATGTGACAATATTTATTCATCAAAATTAAACGCATCCGTTACAAGTAGAAATGGATAATAAAGCGTTCAAACATGACAAAAGTTGAATTTAATCTTTAATAGAGCTAGGTCCAATGTCCTAAGTGATCAAGTAGTGTCCTCAAACTGGTGCACCTGAAACATGTGAGTAAATGTCAACTACAAGTAGTTGGTGAGTAACATAGGTTTTGACACTAAACAAAAGTTAAGTATAGGTTTACAATTCAATATGTTCAAAGCATGTCTAAAGCATATATGTGAAAACTTACAAAGTTCCAAGCGTACAATTCAAGCCTGATAATAGAAAACTAGATACGCAATCCCACTGATTTCCATTTTGAAAAAGGGAGCAAGCGGATACTCCAAGTTATAGTTGATACCCAACAAAACCCGCCAAGGTCTTGTGGTAAGTTATAGTTTCAGTTTCCCATATAAATGATCATGTTAGGTACTACCTTAGGCTTGGGCTGCAAGTTAATGAATGTACTGGCATGAAACACATGCAATGGTCACCAAGTAGTTCAAATATAAAGCATAAAGATCAAGCACAAGAACATAGATATTTAATTGTTTAAATAGATAAAGTTGATAACATGTTTCACCCCAAAAGCAAAACAGTAAAAAGGGGCTATGTAAACTCACCTTGCAATGAGTAGCTTGGATGTCACACAAGTATATTGCACAAATGTTCTAGCTAATCACAAGGTTAACCTATGTTTGATGGAACATATATATCAATGATTTGTACAACTGAAATAGAGAATCCAATTGTGCGAGGAGATTAATGTGAGTGTCCTCATTTTAATAATAAAATAATTATTTGAGTTGCAAATAATATTTTATGTAAATCTGTAGGTCCCTTCGTGTGTGTCGGATCGTCACATGCAAGTGGTCTACTAGTCAAACCGGGTTGCGGAATACCCATGACTAGGTGGAGAGTCTTACTAAACAAAGTAAACCAAACACGAGAGTCACAATAAACGTTCTTTGTATTATAAACACTCGACGGTTACAGAGAGAATACAAGTTGCGTACTTAGCAGAACTGAGTTCGTCTAAACAAATGTTCCTGCGTACTTAGCTTCTGTGAACCTATCCTATTTATACAGACCTGATGCCTGCGCACTTAGCAAGTGCGCAGGACCAATTGCTCTTGCGTACTTAGCAAGTACGCATGGGTCTTCTTGCGTACTTGCTAAGTACGCAGGAGCTTTCTCCTGTGCACTTGTAAGTGCGCAAAACACTTAACAGAAACACAACATACATTATGTAAAAGTAAATACAACTCGATAAACCATTACATAATGACTCATAAATACAAAGAAAAATTACAGACATTAGACATACTCACTAAGACTCTATCCAGAGTGTTGTCACAGGAAAGTGCATCAACAAACTCCCCCTTGACAACAGCTCGGGATCTTCATCGTCTTCAGTCTTCGGTCTTCAGTCTTCACAGCGTCTGCTCCTTAGCTTCCATCTTCTTTTTGTAATCAAGACAGAACTTGATCAACTTGTCGTAATTGGCAGAGAGAAGCTTCGTCCATTCGTCAATGTGGATGCAGTACTTGTCGGCTAGTACCTCCAGATCGTTCACAGAAAAGTTAATGAAGCAGACTTCATCAAATATCCCTATCACTTCCTTTGGCACCATATTTCCACTTTCTGACTTACCTTTACTCATTACCACAGCCTCGCCTGTTTTTGGATCAACGTACCAGTACCACATGTCACCAAGAATATCCTGAGGTAACTTGCTCAGGGTAATCTTAGTTTCACATCGCACTGGCTTGTATACCAATCTCTTTATGGGCTTCTTAGTCACAGGATGCACAATGTGCTTATCCTTGACTCTTCTGGGCACCTGAGGCTTGAGGTATTCAAAGTTCCCTTGTCTTGCTTCACGCTGTAGTGTTACCCACAAACCCATTGCTACTGCATTATTCCAGTGACTTAGCAGATCGTGGTTTGCAAGGTTAACTAGGTCGTACTTGGGCAAAGAGTTGAACGCCTCACTGGTGGGTTTCAAGTATTGAACCCCCCCCCAGATCTTTTGATGGTGAACAGCTGATTGTCCTCCTCGTACCTAACAGCTAAGATCATACCTGTCGCTCCGTGCTTGTCTGTGATAGACGTCTTTTGCCACACGGTAGTTGGACCCTTTGTAGATGCAGAAGGCATGTCTTTCTCTTTTTGTGCCTCGGGGTCCGCAGGTATAGGGTCGACCGGGGAGGCTTCAGTTGTGGCTTCAACATTACTTGCCATGTGAACTGAGCCTGTGTCGAGCAGAGATTCGAGCGATGGTACTTCAAAGATCTCACCATCCTCTAGCTCGTACTCTCCTTCCCCGTCGCCCTTGGGAATATCTATCACCACATCATCGTCATTCTTATTCCAGTCATCACCAGAGTCGATCTCTCCTTCTTCCAGATTAAGGAGAGCATCGATCTGTGCCTCTTTGGAATAGTCAGGCTCTAAATAGAGGATCTCATCATCAGATAAGTCCTTGAGCACGTCAGCCACTGACTTCCCTTTATCTCCGCCACCACCACCTGAGGTATCACCACCCTCTTGCTGAGTAGACTCCCCCTCAGCCAATGGAACAGAAGAGATGGGCACAATCGCCAAAGCTAGGTGCTCACCTCCACTAGGACCGACTTCAGGATCCTTGTCTTTATCATCATCCTTAGTCAGATCGACTGGATGACAAGACTCGGCACCGGTGGATTTCTTTTCTTTGTCTTTCTCTTTCTCTTTCTCTTTCTCTTTCTCTTTCTCTGTCTCCTTCTCCCCCTAAGCACCTAGCTTCGCGGTTAGTTCACCAACTAATTTGACCATCGCTGCGTGCTCTTTTCTCTGCAAGTCCATCCTCAGCTCCAGTGAAGTTCTGTGGCCTAGAATCATTTCGTTAGTCTTCATTAACAGTTCATTCTGTGCCAAGACATTCTTCAACTGTTCATCAGTCCCCGTTCTTTGGCTACGCAGAATCTTAACTTCATCCGCCAGAGAGTTTATCTGTGCTTGTTGAGCATCAGAATCCTCTTTTGACTTTTGAATAGTCTTCAACAAGCCAGCAACTTGGGTTTCTAGCACATCGATCCTAGCTTCATTTGGATCCGGATGCCTAGATGATGAGGCTTCGGCGTTGTGGATGGGGGAAGAGAAGATTGTGTCAAAGTCGAACCCCTGTGAGAAATCACCGTAGTTAAAGGGTTGACCTGACGGCTCTTTGGTGGGTGTTGGGATGGGGGATGTAATGATGGGAGTTATGGTTGGGGTGATGGTGACTGACTCCGTGAGAAGTGGAGCAGTCACCGTCACCTGGACGGTTGGAGTAGGGAGGGTCACCGTCACAGGAATCACCTCTGTGACCGCCGTGACTGCCACATCTGCTTGTACCAGTGGCCTTCTCCTCCTTCTAAACAGTTGCCGTGCTGGCGTGGTAGATTCTGACTCTGGACGGGCAGCTTCAACTTGTACTGGCTGCACAGTCGGAATCTCTTCAACCCTGGGGATAGCAACCTCTTGCCTATCGCCCCTTTTCTTGTTGGCTTTCTCTCGCCTTCGTCTTTGTAGAGCAGCGTCAGAGTCGGAAGCCGGCTCATATTCACTGCTCGAGCTTTGTCGTTTTCTTTTTGAAGACGACTCAGGCAGGGTTACCTGTGCCGACCTTCTCGGATGTGCCTGTGATGGTGCGTCATCGGAATCAGAAGAATCTGATTCTGTTGCCTCCGAATCGGATTCCTCAGCACCACCTTCATCATCACCTTCATGTTCATCATCACCTTCATCTTGTTCTTCATCAGAGTGATCACTCATCTCTGGTCCCGAGTTGGGACTATACCAGTTCCAGTCCTTCGGAGAGACGTATGCTTCATTAATCAAGTGGCCGAAGAGTTCAATATGCTCAGGGGTAGGTTCTACACTGCCTGGCTTTAGAAACTGTGAAAAGACTCTCTTGTCCACCCTTTTTACCTGCAGTCTCTCCCCGGTAGCACGCAGATTTGGCAATGCATCATCGATCAGTAGTTGCACAAACCTCGGGTATAAAAGGAACCTAAACCTCTCTGCTGTATTTATCTGGTCATTAATTGCTTTGAAAATATAGCGAGAGAAGTTGTAGCCCCGATTGAGAGACATGCCCACCATGGCCGCTGCTAGGTCATGACCCATGGCATCTTTCCCCGCTTTCCTGGATGAGATGCACACGATCATGATGTGGGCAAAGTAACGCCATTGAGCCAATACCCACATCTTCTTGTAGGAAGCATAGTCCCTTGCCCCGACATATCCCATTCTGTGCCTCCAACACCCATCCACGTAGTAATCTGGATAGGATGTCGGGTAATGGTAGCAAGGTCTCCGAACCGCAGTACTCTCCTAATTGTATCCTCGGAGATAGCAATAGCCCTACCGTCAACGGTTGCCCTTATAACATTAGGGGACACCGTGCAATCGTGCTCTGCAGTCTCCCAGAATTGCTCCAGGTAAGGTCTTGAGACTGTTGGGTTTGCTGAGATTGCATAACTTATTCTTGATCTGTTGAGAAAATCCACAATCTCCCTGTATTGCAAGGCTGCGCCTTTCCATTCTGGTTCGGTGTTAGCCACTAGGTTGAATTCGTCATTGAATGCACGTGCCATAGCCTGCAAACACACACAGAAAACATATTCAGAACAACTTATAACACTGGAAGTAGACACACATGACACAGTATAGTAGTTACACTTTGAAAAAAATTTCAGACTTAGAAAAAATTTCTAAGTGTTGGTCCTGCGCACTTAGCAAGTGCGCAGGTTTTTCCTCTTGCGTACTTAACAAGTACGCAAGAATTACTTCTTGCGTACTTGCTAAGTGCGCAAGAACAACCCTTAGCAAAAAATTCAGAATTTTAAAATCGTTCAAAGCGTGTGTTGATTAGGTCGCCACTAGGTCGGAATCATGGATTTCACCCTATGGTACCATTATTAACACCACAAAACACTACACCACGAGCAATTTTGACCTAGGTCAGTCGAACGACCCATTGACTGTTCAACTTCAATCGACGGATCAGACGATGACTAAGAGAATGAATAGAGGATCGATTAGGCGTGTATTTGCAAATTAATGTCAATAAGTTACCCAAACAACCCCATTTCACCCCAAAATGTATCGGATTTAACCTAATATTTTCTAAGTCAAAAATCGGTCCAAATGTCAAGAATCTACGGTTGGAATCGGTCTATAATCTCACCACTGAGATGAAATACGAAGATGACAATGTGATTGGGATGAAAAGTCCGGTTGGAACACTTGAAATTTTTGAGGAAAATGCTCGGAGGGAATAGCACAGGAGAAAAACGATTTGAAAGTGATAAACCCTAAAAAGTTTTCTAAGTCCTGTATTTATACCCAACACATATTGGTCGTGCGTACTTACTAAGTGCGCAGGACTTAACTCCTGCGTACTTACTAAGTACGCATGACTTAAGTCTTGCGTACTTGTTAAGTACGCAGGGTTTACCTCATGCGCACTTATCAAGTACGCAGAGACTCTTATGTGCGCACATTTTCAACTCAAATTATGAAGATTTTCAAGTCAAATAACGAATAAGATAAAAATATTCAACCAAGAGGATTCAAATACAATTCATGAAGATTAAACATAAAATATTTTTGGCCTTTTTCTGATTTAAACTTGAACTATGCATAAACTTAAAAACTTAAAATCTTTTTGTTCTTTTCAAGATAGATATATACAATCATTTACACAAGCTATTTTTGATCAAAGGTACGAGCAGAGAATCATATCAGGCTAACTTATAGCAAAAACGATACAATATAAACATCAAAGAATATGGGATCATGTCATGTATTACTCTTTATTCATACGTAATAAGCACATAAACAAGTAATTCAAGTTGACAATATTATAAGATTTGAAACTATAAGCATCTTTGTATCACGTTCTTGTGTATTAATGTATTAATTATAAGATATACAACGTGTACCCCACTAATATGCTATGATATTTTGCACTATCTTCAAGGCATCTAAGATTTTTTCAATGATTTTCTTAATTTTCAGAATGAAGTTACATCAATTAGCACAGAAAAATCAAGCAGAATCCATAAGGATTATCAGGAATCAGAAGATTCAGAATCGAGTGATTCTTTTGTCTTGGTTTCATGTGATTTTCTTCTTTGAATATCGGTATGATGATTCGGGATAATGAACATGGTGTTTGATTATAAGGTAAGGGGATCCAACTTTTATCTGGATTTGATTTCAATGAACCAGGAATGATTCAAGGGTGAATATATGCTCAACGGTTAATGTAGAGACATGTCTTGATTCAATCTCTCCTTGCATACTTGTGAGTATGGGCAGTGAGATGAACCGCATTAATTGTGCTAACAACATAACTCGAAACTGATCTCAAAAGAAAATTATTGTCAAAATCTAACATCCTTTATCTGATAGTGATCTTTTCTAATCTTTTACTCACACACGCTTGCAAACATGGGTTCAAATCACAGTTGTAATTTAGATTTAGTTTCCACACTACTAGTGATTCAAAGACGCATACAGCCTACTGACAATTCAAATTACTTGTAAATAAACAGATTAAAAACATAACAATTTTAAACAGATAAGTAAGCATGACGCAATCATTTCCCATATGAGCAGTCTATGAAGTTTAGATCATTTCTGATGTACTATCATTTCCTCTTTTCTCAAGTTAACTTTGAAATTTTCTCCATTTTCTATATTTTTTTTTGATTTTTGTAAAATATTTTAAAACTAAAAGAACTATACAGAAAATTTAAAAGAATTGAAAATTTAACTTCCATGAATTGAAATGATTTAAGAAAACTTGGTTTTCACTCATGATTGAACATTCCTATCAAGTTGACAAGATGCTCAAAACGGGATCGATCAAATGCCTTTGTGAAAAGGTCAGCAAGATTGTCATCCGTGTGAACTTTTACAAGTTCAATTAAATGCTTTTCAGCACAATCACGGATGAAATGATGGCGAATCTCTATATGTTTAGTTTTGAAATGTTTCACCGGGTTATTTGTGATGGACATGGTGGCATTGTTGTCAATGAATAGAGGAGTTCCAGTGAAGTTTAAGCCGTAGTCTCTCAACTGCTGCTGAATCCACAGTATCTGAGAACAACCGCTCGCTGTAGCAATGTATTCTGCTTCACAAGTTGAGACAGAAACCGTTGACTGCTTCTTGCACTGCCAGGAGACCAGCCTGTCTCCTAAGAATTGACATCCACCAGAAGTTGACTTTCTGTCAAGGTTACAACCGCCATAATCTGAATCAGTGTAGGCTTTGAAGTCGAATGACTGCTGCTTGGAGTACCAAAGACCTAATCGGGGTTTCCCTTTCAGGTATCTGAAAATTCTCTTCACGGCTATCATATGTGACTCCTTCGATTGAGACTGAAACCTTGAGCACAAACATACAGCAAACATTATATCGGGTCTTGAAGCTGTGAGATACATAAGTGATCCGATCATCCCACGGTACAACCTACTGTCCACATCCTTTCCATCTCTGTCGGGATGCAAACCATGATTGACTAGGATTGGTGTGCCATAAGGAGTGCTATCACTCATCTTGTATTTTGACAAGATTTCCTGCACGTACTTCGTTTGATGTAGATAAATACCATTCTCTCTTTGACTGACTTGCAGACCTAGAAAGAATGACAGTTCACCCATATTGCTCATTTCAAACTTGGACTTCATCACCTTCTCGAATTCCCTACACATCCCTTCATTGGTAGACCCAAAGATAATGTCGTCGACATATACTTGCACAAGAAGAATGTCACCTCCTGCTTTCCGCATGAAGAGAGTCGAGTCAATCTGTCCACGGTCAAAACCATTAGACAGTAAATGCTTAGATAATGTCTCATACCATGCCCGCGGTGCTTGATGAAGACCATAAAGTGCTTTGTCGAGCTTGTACACTTTATTGATATTATGCGGATCTTCAAAACCGGGAGGTTGAGTGACATAGACTTCTTCATGCACCTTACCACAAAGGAAAGCACTCTTCACATCAAGTTGATAGACCTTGAAGCCGACATATGTGGCATAAGCCAAGAACAGTCGAATGGCCTCAATTCTAGCAACTGGGGCATATACTTCATTGTAATCCAAGCCCTCTTGTTGATAAAAACCCTGAACAACCAACCTTGCTTTGTTCTTCATAACTACATGACGATCATCCGTCTTGCATTTGAACACCCATCTGGTACCAATTGGCTGAAAGCCTTTTGGCAAGTCAACTAAATCCCACACGTGCAACTTTTGGAATTGAGACAGTTCATCTTGCATCGCCTCAATCCAGCAGTTGTCAGTGAGGGCCTCCTTCATATTCTTCGGCTCTAACTGGGACACAAATGCAGCATGCAGACATGTTTCCATGACACCAGTGTCAAATATCTCTGTGTAGAGACTGGTGTTCTCAGTGATGGTTCTATGACGAGTCTGAACACCGGCATAAGGATCACCAATAATGTTGTCGATTGGATGATTCCTATGCACCCTCGTCTCCGGTACAATCGGTTCTTGAATTTCTGGATCTAGATTCGTGCTTAACTCCCCCATTTCCTGTGTTCCAGAGGAAGAAGATTCAATGTTTATTGGATCAGCTGGAGCTTCATTTCCTACAGTTGTGTTAGGATTGGCTGGAGCGTCATCTCCATTAACAAGAACATCTTCACTGTCATTACTGTCATGAGTTCCAGATGCAGATGCAGCATTGGAATCAGGAGTTATAATTGGTACAGTAGCACGAGTAGTAAAACTGGAGTCATTGGCGCCACGCAATAAATCATAGACATTTGCGGCGTCTTCTGCAGATAAGTCAGGAAGATTGAAAGACTTGAATAGCGCATCATAATCAAAACCCCAAGCTGGACCTTTTGGTTCTGGTGGAGTGTTGTGTTTACTACAGTCCACTTCAAACCATTCCTCTACAGTTCGAGTTCCTATGTTGTACACTCTCTTGCAGGGCGAATTGGCAACATATCCTAAGAAGATGCCTTCCACCGCTTTCGCATGAAATTTAGACTGACGGTCTTTATACTGTAGCAATAAGGAACAAGGACTACCAAAAGGAACTAGGTAATCAAGATTGGGAAGTCGATTATTGATCAACTCATAACATTTCTTGTTGTGCCTTTTCACAACCAGAACCCTGTTTAAGACGTGACAAGCTGTATTAACTGCTTCTGCCCAGAAAGTGACAGGAAGCTTTGCATCTGACAGCATAGTCCTTACAGTCTCGATCAGTGTTCTGTTCTTCCGTTCAGCAACTCCATTCTGCTGAGGTGTGTACGGCGCGCTGAATTCATGACGGATCCCTCTCTTGAGACAGAAAAGTTCCATCAAATTATTCTTGAACTCAGTTCCGTTGTCACTCCTTATTCTTCTAACTTTTAGCTTGCAAAGAGATTCCAAGCTCAGGATCAGGTATTGAAGAATATCAGCAGTCTCGTCTTTTGTACCTAAAAAATGCACCCAAGAAAAACGTGAGAAATCATCAGTTACAACTAGACAGAACGACTTACCTCCAATACTCCTGATACTTATGGGGCCAAACAGATCCATGTGTAATAGCTCCAAAGGGGTATCGATAGAGTTTTGGAGCTTGGGCTTGTGAGATTTCCGTTGCTGTTTGCCCTTTTTACACGGCATACAGTCATATGCAACGGTAAACCTCAACTTAGGAACCCCGGTTACCAAACCGTTTCGGACAAGATGATTCATTTTACGATAAGAAATATGTCCGAGTTTCCTATGCCACAAGATGGATTCAAGTTCTGTCGCTTTTGTAAGCAAACAAGTAGCAACTGATGAGGTGGTTGTTGCCACGCTCATATCGATCTGATAAGTGTCGTTTGATCTTGGTGCTTTCCAAAGATCCTTGGAGGTGTCATAGCCTCAGAAACTGTGAAACAATTCCCGAGTTAATGACATAGTGATTGAGCCAAGAGCCTTATTTTCCCGATCATAAGCTTTCTTTTGTTCTTCATCAAGCTTAGAGATGGGCTTTAGCACCTCTTCATCAAGATAGATGTGTGTGGGATGCTTATATCCCTCAAGGATTGGTATCCATAATGATGAGTCGGTGTATGAAATGTAGTGCTCAAAACGCGCCTTCCAATTGGAATAATCGTTTACATTTAATAGTTTAGGCGGTTTCTGAGGTGTACCGATCTCATTATCATAATTTAACATGTTTCCAAGATTCTGAAGGTTCGACATAGTGAATTACTTGGTCAAAAATCAGAAAAATCAGACACTGTTGCGCACTTGGTTTTGGCCTTGCGCACTTGAGAAATGGTCTTGCGTAGTTAAGATTTGCTCTTGCGTACTTGTAAGTACGCAGGAGTAAATATTAAGTACGCAGGATATAACTTAAGTTCGCACAAGTTCAGTCTTGCGCACTTGTAAGTACGCAGGAGATAACTCTTGCGTAGTTAGTAAGTACGCAGAAAACTGTACTTTTTACCAAAAATGGTAAGTACGCAGGACACCTTTTCAGCAACTCTCACCAACCTTTTCCGGTCGCCTGAAAATCGCCGGAGATAGTGAAAAGTAGGCTGATGATCAATGCAATTGAGCCAAAGGATCAGAAACAAGTTTCTAACCAACCTTTGATGCTCAAAACACACAAATACACAACAAAAATCGGTTTTTGAGATAATTTTGCTTCTAAAAAAGTGCTCAAGAGCTACCCCTTTTTATCACAAAAATAAACAAAAATACCTCTTTTTACTTGTAAAACTCAGTAAAACGTCTCCAAACTCACTTACAACACTCGAATTCAAGAGCAAAGCTCTGATACCACTTGTAGGTCCCTTCGTGTGTGTCGGATCGTCACATGCAAGTGGTCTACTAGTCAAACCGGGTTACGGAATACCCGTGACTAGGTGGAGAGTCTTACTAAACAAAGTAAACCAAACACGAGAGTCACAATAAACGTTCTTTGTATTATAAACACTCGACGGTTACAGAGAGAATACAAGCTGCGTACTTAGCAGAACTGAGTTCGTCTAAACAAATGTTCCTGCGTACTTAGCTTCTGTGAACCTATCCTATTTATACAGACCTGATGCCTGCGCACTTAGCAAGTGCGCAGGACCAATTGCTCTTGCGTACTTAGCAAGTACGCATGGGTCTTATTGCGTACTTGCTAAGTACGCAGGAGCTTTCTCCTGCGCACTTGTAAGTGCGCAAAACACTTAACAGAAACACAACATACATTATGTAAAAGTAAATACAACTCGATAAACCATTACATAATGACTCATAAATACAAAGAAAAATTACAGACATTAGACATACTCACTAAGACTCTATCCAGAGTGTTGTCACAGGAAAGTGCATCAACAAACTCCCCCTTGACAACAGCTCGGGATCTTCATCGTCTTCAGTCTTCACAGCGTCTGCTCCTTAGCTTCCATCTTCTTTTTGTAATCAAGACAGAACTTGATCAACTTGTCGTATTTGGCAGAGAGAAGCTTCGTCCATTCGTCAATGTGGATGCAGTACTTGTCGGCTAGTACCTCCAGATCGTTCACAGAAAAGTTAATGAAGCAGACTTCATCAAATATCCCTATCACTTCCTTTGGCACCATATTTCCACTTTCTGACTTACCTTTACTCATTACCACAGCCTCGCCTGTTTTTGGATCAACGTACCAGTACCACATGTCACCAAGAATATCCTGAGGTAACTTGCTCAGGGGAATCTTAGTTTCACATCGCACTGGCTTGTATACCAATCTCTTTATGGGCTTCTTAGTCACAGGATGCACAACGTGCTTATCCTTGACTCTTCTGGGCACCTGAGGCTTGAGGTATTCAAAGTTCCCTTGTCTTGCTTCACGCTGTAGTGTTACCCACAAACCCATTGCTACTGCATTATTCGAGTGACTTAGCAGATCGTGGTTTGCAAGGTTAACTAGGTCGTACTTGGGCAAAGAGTTGAACGCCTCACTGGTGGGTTTCAAGTATTGAACCCCCCCAGATCTTTTGATGGTGAACAGCTGCTTGTCCTCCTCGTACCTAACAGCTAAGATCATACATGTCGCTCCGTGCTTGTCTGTGATAGACGTCTTTTGCCACACGGTAGCTGGACCCTTTGTAGATGCAGAAGGCATGTCTTTCTCTTTTTGTGCCTCGGGGTCCGCAGGTATAGGGTCGACCGGGGAGGCTTCAGTTGTGGCTTCAACATTACTTGCCATGTCAACTGAGCCTGTGTCGAGCAGAGATTCGAGCGATGGTACTTCAAAGATCTCACCATCCTCTAGCTCGTACTCTCCTTCCCCGTCGCCCTTGGGAATATCTATCACCACATCATCGTCATCCTCATTCCAGTCATCACCAGAGTCGATCTCTCCTTCTTCCAGATTAAGGAGAGCATCGATCTGTGCCTCTTTGGAATAGTCAGGCTCTAAATAGAGGATCTCATCATCAGATAAGTCCTTGAGCACGTCAGCCGCTGACTTCCCTTTATCTCCGCCACCACCACCTGAGGTATCACCACCCTCTTGCTGAGTAGACTCCCCCTCAGCCAATGGAACAGAAGAGATGGGCACAATCGCCAAAGCTAGGTGCTCACCTCCACTAGGACCGACTTCAGGATCCTTGTCTTTATCATCATCCTTAGTCAGATCGACTGGATGACAAGACTCGGCACCGGTGGATTTCTTTTCTTTGTCTTTCTCTTTCTCTTTCTCTTTCTCTTTCTCTGTCTCCTTCTCCCCCTAAGCACCTAGCTTCGCGGTTAGTTCACCAACTAATTTGACCATCGTTGTGTGCTCTTTTCTCTGCAAGTCCATCCTCAGCTCCAGTGAAGTTCTGTGGCCTAGAATCATTTCGTTAGTCTTCATTAACAGTTCATTCTGTGCCAAGACATTCTTCAACTGTTCATCAGTCCCCGTTCTTTGGCTACGCAGAATCTTAACTTCATCCGCCAGAGAGTTTATCTGTGCTTGTTGAGCATCAGAATCCTCTTTTGACTTTTGAATAGTCTTCAACAAGCCAGCAACTTGGGTTTCTAGCACATCGATCCTAGCTTCATTTGGATCCGGATGCCTAGATGATGAGGCTTCGGCGTTGTGGATGGGGGAAGAGAAGATTGTGTCAAAGTCGAACCCCTGTGAGAAATCACCGTAGTTAAAGGGTTGACCTGACGGCTCTTTGGTGGGTGTTGGGATGGGGGATGTAATGATGGGAGTTATGGTTGGGGTGATGGTGACTGACTCCGTGAGAAGTGGAGCAGTCACCGTCACCTGGACGGTTGGAGTAGGGAGGGTCACCGTCACAGGAATCACCTCTGTGACCGCCGTGACTGCCACATCTGCTTGTACCAGTGGCCTTCTCCTCCTTCTAAACATTTGCCGTGCTGGCGTGGTAGATTCTGACTCTGGACGGGCAGCTTCAACTTGTACTGGCTGCACAGTCGGAATCTCTTCAACCCTGGGGATAGCAACCTCTTGCCTATCGCCCCTTTTCTTGTTGGCTTTCTCTCGCCTTCGTCTTTGTAGAGCAGCGTCAGAGTCGGAAGCCGGCTCATATTCACTGCTCGAGCTTTGTCGTTTTCTTTTTGAAGACGACTCAGGCAGGGTTACCTGTGCCGACCTTCTCGGATGTGCCTGTGATGGTGCGTCATCGGAATCAGAAGAATCTGATTCTGTTGCCTCCGAATCGGATTCCTCAGCACCACCTTCATCATCACCTTCATGTTCATCATCACCTTCATCTTGTTCTTCATCAGAGTGATCACTCATCTCTGGTCCCGAGTTGGGACTATACCAGTTCCAGTCCTCCGGAGCGACGTATGCTTCATTAATCAGGTGGCCGAAGAGTTCAGTATGCTCAGGGGTAGGTTCTACACTGCCTGGCTTTAGAAACTGTGCAAAGACTCTCTTGTCCACCCTTTTTACCTGCAGTCTCTCCCCGATAGCACGCAGATTTGGCAATGCATCATCGATCAGTAGTTGCACAAACCTCGGGTATAAAAGGAACCTAAACCTCTCTGCTGTATTTATCTGGTCATTAATTGCTTTGAAAATATAGCGAGAGAAGTTGTAGCCCCGATTGAGAGACAGGCCCACCATGGCCGCTGCTAGGTCATGACCCATGGCATCTTTCCCCGCTTTCCTGGATGAGATGCACACGATCATGATGTGGGCAAAGTAACGCCATTGATCCAATACCCACATCTTCTTATAGGAAGCATAGTCCCTTGCCCCGACATATCCCATTCTGTGCCTCCAACACCCATCCACGTAGTAATCTGGATAGGATGTTAGGTACTACCTTAGGCTTGGGCTGCAAGTTAATGAATGTACTGGCATGAAACACATGCAATGGTCACCAAGTAGTTCAAATATAAAGCATAATGATCAAGCACAAGAACATAGATATTTAATTGTTTAAATAGATAAAGTTGATAACATGTTTCACCCCAAAAGCAAAACAGTAAAAAGGGGCTATGTAAACTCACCTTGCAATGAGTAGCTTGGATGTCACACAAGTATATTGCACAAATGTTCTAGCTAATCACAAGGTTAACCTATGTTTGATGGAACATATATATCAATGATTTGTACAACTGAAATAGAGAATCCTATTGTGCGAGGAGATTAATGTGAGTGTCCTCATTTTAATAATAAAATAATTATTTGAGTTACAAATAATATTTTATGTAAATCTTTGATAAATATTTGTATTGTAATAAGTGAAAGAATTAATAACGATGTTGTTTGTTTGTAATAATTATATAAACGTATGAATAAATAATTAGGTTTCTTTTGTTTGTAAATAAATACACAAATAAATAAATGACTAGTTTTCTTTTATTTGTAATTGCATAAATTAATAGATAGATAGATGAATAAATAAATGAGTAATAATTAGTTGAGTAATTAAATAATTTACTACCTAAATAAATGAAACCTTTCATTTGATTTATGAAAAACAAGTGTTAAAAATAACGATTTAATTAGTTGGTAATTAAACCAAAATTTAAAGTATAATAATGTTTTAATTAATTAATAATTAAACCATAATTAATTATTAATTAAAAATATAGAATTGAGTTTTAAATGTTCTCATATAATAAAAATAAATTATATAAAAGTTTGTATGAATATTTATAAATAAATGAGTTTATAATCATAATCATAATTAGTTGAAAGTGGTTGTTGTACACTAGAATGGTTATCATTCCAGAGTAGTACCTCCAACAGAAAAGTTCCCAGGAAAGAGTTGGTCGGATCAGAACCCCGTCTTTTCCTAGCCAGAACTTTAATGTTCGCCAGATAACTACATACTGGTTTGAAATTTACTCTATTTGCATACTTAACCAAGTTTAGTTTGTGTTTGGAAAGTATATGGGCTAAAGTTAAAATATAAGTTTATGTAAAGATAGAAATTGAATATTAAATAATTTAACTTGAAAATAAGGATTTTTAGTAAAAACATAATTTTTGAAATTAAAAGGAGTAAGAATGATCAACCAAGCTTTTAAATAAAAGTTTGACACAATTTTAATTAAAATAGGGCTTTTGATCTTGGATAGGTCTATGATTATAACATAAACATGTTAGGGATCATAGATCTAGCTAGTTATGAGAGATTTTTAAAGGAAAAGTATGAACAAGCAAGAATATAAGAAGAACTTACTTATGAATATGGAAACGACTTTGAATCTTGAGAGAGGGATTAGAACTTGATATGGTGTGAGAATGAGGGAAGAATGAGGGTCTATTTATAGGGTAGTATCATGGGCTTATTTACAAAATTTAATTTGTTATAGGGATTAAGATTGCAAAATATGAAAAATAGTTTTTAATTTCTTAACATATTTCAACTTAAGTGCTCATAAATTTTATGTTCATGACTTCATTTCATCATAATTCATATTTAATATGTTTATAGATATAATTATATATTTATTTGTTTTATTTACCTTTAGTAATTTAAAAATACTAGCAATGTTATATTTTCATAATAAATTGTTTATATCATGTGTGTATATATATAGTTTTAGAAATGACTTAGTATGTACCTATATATTTATAGAATAGGATGGTGACAATTATTTACAAAGCATATAACATAAATATTTAATACTTATGAATTTGAAGTAGGTAATTAAGGTTCTTCATAAATGCGATTCACCAAAATAATGAACTTACATTGCCGAAAAAGTTAAAATAAGGTCAGAATTTCCTGGGGATTACAACAGTGACTCCAAACCCATATTTTGACTCGTACAAACCCAAATGATTCCCCTGATAAACCTAACATGCCACCACATCACAAACAAGCTAAACCCAAAAACCAAACCCGCCTTGAATGATACCACCGGTGACTATGGTTGGTTTAAAGCCCAAACCCCAAATGATGGCTCCCAAGCCATGGTGTGAAATCCTAACACTAGGGATACCACCACTCATATCATGCTAACCACCAGACTGATGTCAAATGGTAAGGACCACTCTAATGGAATACACTCCAATAACCTCACAATAACTACTCTTATTTAATAGAGGTGTGCGATAAGAGAAGGAACATTGCTTACCGAGTATATCGGCTCCTGACCCGTCGCCTTACTCGCAAGCTTTGACCACCTCCGCCACCGACGGAATAGACCATGACCGCCGTAAAATATTGAAGCTCCTGCCGTCCTGCACGCTACCATCTGACTAAACCCACAAATGGATTCTACTTCTTCCTTTGGCATTGGTTCATCCGGAGGAGATTCCCCCATTCTCGCTGCTTCTCCCGAAAAACCTAATTCCCCATTGTGAGAGAGTTTTACGAAACTAGGTAATAAGTCCCTGGTTTTAGAAATATCCGGAATATGGGAGAAATAAAGAGACATGTAGTGCGTCTTTTTAACTTCCCCGAGTTCTTTTTGACTCGCGCTTTACATGTCTTCCTTCATCGGTTCCTGCCTCCCGTTAGGCCTATACCTTTTGGCTAAACTCGCTTCCTTTCCTGGGCTGCTGCTTAGAAGCCCAACAACAACTGGCCCACCGTGACCACCTTAGGGAGGCCGTTTTGATAGCCCACTTCATTTTGAGTCCAACGAACCAAATTAACCCCCAATTGTTATAAGGATCCACCTTCTCCAAGCCCAAAGAAGCTATTAACCCTAACTAGATAAAACCCATCGAGCCCCACTTTATCACCCAACTCCTGTACAATCCACTAACCCGGCTCACGCCCCAATATGCCATTTTCTAGAACCTGACTAGTTCCAGACCACATGACATTTCCTTGTGACCCTGTACCATAAACATCACACCACATTCGATCTACTTAAACAACATCCTTGCTCAAGGCTTCGGCAATCAATGCACGATCTCCACTAAACTCGCCTTCATTCCCATCTTCATCAAACATAGGTTTGTATTCCGATACACCCTTTTGATAGATTGGTTCGAAGAACCGAGGTGGGTGATGGTTGAACAGATGCTGCTCTCCGTCACCACCTTCGTCCCAGACGAAGGTGCTCGACTCAGTTTCTGTCTTGCGCATCTCCCATTGCAACTCCATGTCATGGACTCATTGTCAGAGTCATTGGATCTTTGTTACTTTTCAATATTACCAACTCCACCATTGCCAAAGTTGGCGATTCTGGGAGTAGTTGATCTCCTCCACCAGCACGTGGTTCGTGAATAGCCCTGTTGTTGCCTCGTCTGGAGAATCTACAACCGATAGCGTTTCCTTTCCACGCAAAGTCATTTGATCATCAATAGGTTTGATACCACTTGATATACACACGAGAGCATATTCAAATGACTGAAATTTTTAATATTTTTTGTTGGTAGGTGATTAATTTATAACTTACCATTTAACTTTATATCATTATAATGAATCACATCATATTAAATATATCTGTTTCAGATATCTTTGCTAAATCTTTATAGGAACATATACTAAAATGGGTAAATTTGTGATTAAAAATAATCACAACATGCATTATTAATATATAGAAGATGCGTTATTATTTTGCTTTTGTCTTGCAAGTATAATGTTGAATTCCAGCTTGCTTAATATAGAATTAGCGTATTTAGATCATTGTTTTTGTTGTGTGTTAGTTGATTAATTTATAACTGGTAGATTTTTATGTAGTGTAGTCTTAACTTATTTCATATCATCATTATAGTGAATTAAATGTGAATCACATCAAATCTAATATATTTACTATAAGATCTTTTCAAAAATCACATGTCCCTTTTTATATTTACAATGCAAGCGTTACATATTTCATATTTCATCTTTATATGAATAGACACGAAAATGGATACCATGCATGATTTAAAATAAACAAGCGTGTAAAAACATATCACGCGTTATTAATGTACAAACATGCATTATTATTTTGATGTTTGTTTGCTAGTATAATAGTATCTAATTCCAGT
The DNA here is from genome assembly GCA_023525975.1 of Smallanthus sonchifolius. Lineage (NCBI taxonomy): Eukaryota > Viridiplantae > Streptophyta > Magnoliopsida > Asterales > Asteraceae > Smallanthus > Smallanthus sonchifolius. The sequence continues at coordinate 26,666,849 of CM042029.1, read as the reverse complement.
GTGATTAATATAAAAACTTACGTACTTTCATTACTTTTAATATTTTGGAATGGTGGTTGATTCTTTGTAACACTCTTCATTTATGACATACTTCATCATTATATTAAATGTGAATCGCAACACATTTTACAACATCTTTCAAAAATCACCTAACCATTTTTATATTTTCGATGCAAGCTTTATTACGAATTAGCTTGCGTAATGTTTTAGTTTTTTTTTAATTAAAACATGCGTTCAAACAAAATCAATATGCGTTATTAACATATTTTTATTTCATATATTGTTAAAGAAGTAACATGCGATATAAATAAGCACATTTTAAAGTAAAAATCATTACTACTTTTTTCGTAATTTTGAATATGACTGAATAAAAATTTCATTTAAAACGAGTCAGTTCGAAATTTCATTTTCTTTTATAAGTTTGGATATATAATGCTTTACGGCATTCTCAGTTTTTTCTACTTTTATATATTAATCTTCATTCAAACCCTAGCCATTGTTTGTAACGCACAGAAATAACCGCTAGTATATAAATGAAAAAAGTATGTAATGTAACTATTCATATGACATGTTTATGATTGGCATATCGAAACCATCATTGTTGACAGTAGGACCAGAAGCTATATGGACAAAAATGGGTGCAGCAAATCACATGTTACCTGTTGCACTTTCACCTATGCTTACTCTTTGATGATGGGTTGCTTTCTATATCTGATTTAGGCTTATCCACCATTTTATACATATATTGTTGCTCTACATAAACCCAACCTAAAAGAGGGGTCAGCATGCCCTCCCAGACCCCAACATAATTACCATTATACCCTTCGTAAAATTCAAGATAACCCTCCTCAAATGGAATGGAAAAGTGGAAGACAATATGATATCGTCTTCAATAAACACCCACAAAAAGAACCTAATAATTAAATACTAGATATTAATAAAAGAATTGTAAAGATAAAGATAACATTATTATTCCCAACTATAATGACCACCCACAACACAAACCCACCTTACTTTGAACCCACTAGCACATAACCTTAATTAGCTCAACTGTCTCTATTTGCACCACTGGGAAAAGGAAATCACTTTTTGGGTTTCAATCTTTTTCTTGAAAATGATTGTTTTTACCGCATGCTATGGTGGATAACTTCAAGATTTACCTCAAAACCAATTCCATCTTTTAAAAAGTAAAATTTTTGTACCATTCATGTAAAGAAATGATTTTTTTCAACCAACCATGAGAATAGTAATTCAATGGACTCCATCATTACCATGTTAACCAGAGATCAGGTAAACTACAACCTGCGTTAGACATGCGACTTTTTTTAGAAATCAAGATTCGAACCAGCGACCTTTTCAAGAGGATGAGTTGCTTACCACTACATCACCCATGTGTAAATACATGATTTGTTAACAAAAAAATGGTTACTTTTGTATTATTAACTGTTAAAAGAAAATCTTTATAGCTTTCAAATGTCCAAGAAAATTAACAAGATTCTCTAGAGACTGACACAAATGTTGAGGAGACAAGATTCTTCCCAACTTTATTCAACCAAAAAAGCTACCCCACCACACCATCACTCAGCAACCATTTCTACAAGGGTCTAAAACAAGACTGTAAAGTATATCTTCATTTAAAACATCAAGATCTAATGTTAAAACAAACAAAATCTAATGATGAATAAAGCAGAAAATAAAATAAAGAAAAGAGGGGAATATAATCATGAAATTTATTAAGGGGAGAGGGGTGTTTTCAATCTTTCCATTAGTACAAAAGTTATAGACAATGAAGGTCAATTAAAGAAAACTAACCTAGAGTCATTAATGATTAAACCACCACCACCACCATCTTCTTCCCCTGTTAGTAGATGATCTGTTAGAAACCTGTTTTCTTATGTTGCAGATCATTAATCTAGATACTAAACTAGGTATTTCATGGGTTCCTACTTCTTTCTTTACAAAGGTCAATTCTACCCATATCTTCAACTAAGCTAAACTTAACATCAATTAACTGAAAACTATAACAAAGGATGATCCGACCCGACCCGACGGATGGTCAATTAACATTTTTGGTACCATCCATTTTCACCCATTCATAACGCCCCAGGAGAGGCTTGTCATTCACAGGGTCAAAGTTGTACCTGCAAAACATTTAAAAAAAATAAATAACCAAGCAAATATCATGTAGAGGTTACAACAGTCAATTTAGGTTGTGTTTTATCTATAAAAAAATGAAACTAAAAAAAATTAACTAAAAGGAAACGGGTCAAAACGGGTTTACAGCTGTCGTCCAGTTTATTAATAATTACATGGTTAATAATATTACATTATAATCATCATTAATGCATAAATTATTAATAAAAAAATCCAAAAAATGAAGAAAAAAAGTGTTTGCTTGGAACGGGTCTAGACCCATTCCACTTCGACCCATACTTATAAATGACCCGTTTCAATCCAAATCCACTTAGCAAGCCTGTTCAAAATGTCGTATGTAATCAGATTGCAATTAAAAAAAGAATATATACTTTTCGATAAATAGTTGTTGCTGCTGCTTTTCTGGCTCAGTGAAGAACTCATCCATTTCAATTGTTAGAGAGATGTGACTCGGTGCTGAACTTTGAACTCGGTAATCGGCATTACTAGAATAAGCCCGTTTTGTAGAAGAACCAGGAGTACTTATAGTGTCTGGATCCCTAATCAGATTGCACGGTGTGGTCTCTCGGGTGCTTCTGTCACAAGAAAAATTAACACTGTTTTAATTAGAACAACAAATAATAATTAGCACTGGTTCAATTTCTTAGCATATGATTCCAAAGAGGTGTTGCAACCACTACATCTAATTCCATAAAGTAAAAGTGTTCATATAAGATAACTTAATATAAGATTCTTACTTGGGCCCCCAAGGGTCCTACAAATATCAAATAATATACAAGAAATTATGATCCCAATAACAAATCAAAAAAACATAATTTTGCATGATTGAAGTAACACAAAGGGATCCAATGAAATGATATCATTAAAGCAGTTCATTTGACAACTATTCAATGGGTTCTAATATCATATAAGTCAAACACAAGAGCCAAAAGAGCATTCCAAAATCATATAATCAATTTAAAACTGAATATGTAAATTCTACAATCTAAATAATTGACATAAGTTCTATACCCTTTCAAGAGCCCACATATATGAAAAAGGGTTAAATTTGTAATAAAAGTGGCACTGGGATGTTAATATTCAAGATTAAAAAAGATTTTAACAAATTCAGATCAATTATCCAGTTTAAGTCTGAATATGTAAATTCTACAATCTAAAATCTAAAATAAACTTGCATAAGTTCTCTACTATTTCAAGAACCCACATATATGAACATGAATTTAATTTATAATAAAAGTGGCATTTGGATATTAACATTCAAGATTTAACAAATTTAGAACCATGATCAATTTAAGACTGAATATGCAAATACTACAATCTAAAATCTAATCAAAAAATTTAACAAATTCAGAAATTAAGAAGCATGATGAAACCATACAAGAGAGGGGTCTGTGACTAAACAGGTCCTCTGTATCAAGAATAATTCCAGAACAAAATAAAACAAGATTTCTTACACAAAAGTTGAAACCCTTTTTTTCAAAAATTGGATAAAAAATATTGAATTTTTTTTTTTAATTTACTTTCTTTTCATTGCAGTCTTAAAAACCAACCTATGACAGAGAGCAGAAAAACCCCTTTTGGAAGAGACTTTTTCAGAGATTTTCAAAAAATGAAGAACCTCACTTTATATTAATGCAATCATTAACCATTTCAAACAAAAATTTAACCGAAATAGGCTGACAGATTCTAGATCCTGCCCACTTTTAATCCAAAAGGGGCAAAATTAAGAAAAAAAAAATTAAACCTAATTTTCTGATTTCAATTAGGGAAGAAGGATCAAAATAAACAAAAATTAGGTTAAAAAATGAATCAAGAAAACCCTTAATTCGTAATTTAACAGAAAAAAAAAATTGGGGGAAAAAACCCTAATTACAATACCGACCTTCCTCTGCCTTCAATTTCCAGCATGCTCAAGTTTAACCAAAAAGGGGCAAAATTAAGAAAAATATACTGCAAAATTAAACCTAATTTTCTGATTTAAATTAGGGAAAAAGGATCAAAATAAACTAAAATTAGGTAAAGAGAAGAATCAAGAAAACCCTTAATTTGTAAATTAATAAAAATAATAATTTGGGGAAAACACAAAAAAAAACCCTAATTTCAAAACCGACCTTCCTCTGCCTTCAATTTCCAGCATGTTCTCCCCAAACGAAGCTTCATCATCATCCCTAATCGCCGTTTCATGACGAATCTCATCTTTCTCATCACCCAATTTCTTAACGGATGAAGTCCCTGAAGAAACCCTAATTCCGGATGAATTAGAATTTTTATTCGATTTCGGTGGAAGACGATTCTCCTTGTGTCGTCTCTTAACGAGACGGCGGCTGCGGAGTTGAATGTAGGAGCCGGAACTGGAGGAAACGGCGGCGGCTTTCTGGAGAGCTAGTGTTCTGGCGCGTGTACGGACGCCGGCGTGAGAAGGGATGTCCGTTACAGAAAAGTCTCTGGTGGTTTTTGAGTTCCTGACGATGTATTTGCCCATTTTTTGAGTTTGATTTTTGGGGTTTGTGAGTGGTTTTAGGGTCTGAAAATCATCACCGGCTGGCCACCGTTTGAGTGAGAAGGAAGAAGCCGAGAGAGAGAATTTGGGGAAAAAGATGATTCGAGGGTTTTAACAATTTTGAAGCTTAATTTATTGGGAATGGGACCATTGCCAAGAAAAATATTCCCTCAATTTTAATGTTCAAATAATTCAATGTTTTCATTTTATAACCCGTAAACTTGAAACCTAAAATATTTGAGACGTGACGGATATCTAGATATGAGACCAGGCGTATGATTAGTTTTAGTCGCTTTTGTGAATATACCTAAATACCTAATACCCGATCGATAATGGGTAACCAGGGATCCACGAGTACATGACCGGGTATGGAACACAATTTTACAGTCATGTATATCAATATGTCGTATTTGTCATCCTTATTTTTAGGGGTAATACTTGTGTCTTAAGTTATTAACGGATCCAATTTATATATTAATTCATATCAATAAAAATAAGTTAAACTCTACTTTAAACATGGTAAATATTGTATAACACGAACACAACGTACATAACATATTTATCTAAAGAAGTCAAATATGTTGATAACTTGTAAAAGATAATCATATGATCTTATACCATCGACGCTTCGACCTGAGTGATAGCCTTGTGCTATAGTAGAGCTCATAGCGTACTAGGTCTTAAGTTCGAATCTTGGTGTTTAACTCCTGCTTTCAGCCTATGCTGGGTCGGTTGGGTCGGGTTTTACTCGATCCTAAATTGGAGAGGATTAGCTTTGTCTTTCTAAAAAAGCGTATAATCATATTTAAATGAGTTAAGTGGTCATAAACGGTTGACGTACTTAGATAAACGGGTTAAATGAGTTGTAATAAATGGGCTAAACGGGTTACCGTTTGACTTTATAATATTTATATTTTTTAAAATTTTTATTACAATTTTAAACTGATTGAAACCTTTTTAATTAAATCGATTAAACATGACCAAACCCAAAACTTATGTATTAAAATTCATGTATTACACGGGTTGAATAAAATAACTTGTTGTAAACCCGTGTAATACACGGGTTGAATAAAAATAACTTGTTATAAACCCGTGTAATACACGGGTTGAATAAAAATAATTTGTTGTAAACTAGCAGTGTCTCTGGAGATTTGTATGTCGTATGTTATTGGTGAAATAGTTATTTTTTAAAAATATTTTATAAAAAGAATGAAAGAAATGTTCAATTTATAGAAATAATTTATGAACAAACATATTTTTTTAAAATAAACGTTTTATATAAAAATCATTATTATTTAATAGGAGAGAGAGGCGGAAAACAAAAAAAAATTTAAAAAATTAAAGAAATTTATAAAATTAATGGGAGAGAGAGGCGAGAAAAAAAATATTGAGGGTGATTATTTAGTATATCTATACTATATAAAATCTATGTAGTATAGATATAGATTTTATTATATAAGTTGATTGTTAATGACTATGTGGAAGTGATTATTTAGTAAATTAAGTAATCAAAGCACATTATATTATCGAAACATTTAAACATATCATCACCAGGTGTTGCAATAATTAAATAATCAATTTTAAAATATATATCACATGATGTAACAATAATAAAAACATATATGTTGATGTATCAGATTAGATGGTGTGTAAATCAAAACTTTTGTTTTATATCTATCAACTTTCATAACATTAATGTAACGATTAAATAATGTTTTATTTTTTCAAAATATGAAGAAAAAAAAAAAGAGAGAGGATATTTTTCATGCTGGTTCCTTGAATTCATGTATATGACGATGTTTATGAGATTTCAGATATTTCAAGTAGTAAAAACAAACCCATTAAATATAAAATTATATATAATTTCTTAACACTACAATAGTAACACTCTATACCGACGATTTTTTTCACCCTACAGTGACGACTTGTCGTCGGGATAGCTTATACCGACGACATGTCGTCGGTATAGATGTCGTCAGGATTGCCTCTTACCAATAGCCTAAGGGTGTCGTCGGTATAGGTGTCGTCGGTATATGGTCTAATTAAATAATTCAAAAAGAAACTCTATAGCGACGACAGTCTAGCCCTGTACAGACGACATGTCGTTGGGACAGGCTCGACCTATACCGACTACATGTCGTCGGTATAGGGTTTTTTGAAAATTTTTTAATAATTTTTTAAAATGCTTATACTGACGACATAAGTCTTTTCTGTTTTTTTATATTTTTTAATTTTTTTTCAGAAATATTAAATTTCTAAAAACAAAAACCTGCAAATCATTAAATATAAACCATTCAAACATTCAAATCCAATAAAAACTAATATCCGAAACATAAACCAAACATCCAAATTGTTCGACACACAAACTTGTCCCACAAATCAAACATAAACTTGTTCGACACACAAATATACCGACGAGTTCAAGAGAAACACCAACAACAAAGGCAAAGGCTCAACAACTCCAAGCTAATTATCGTCGCTATTAGTTCGGCGCTCCCACATTCGACGCATTTCATACATTTGTCGTTGCATTTCAAGCATTTGTTGATTATGCGTACGACGTTCTTCCTCTCATTGTTGATTTTGCAGTCGTTGTTCTTCCTCTCGTTCGGCTTCGCGTTGTTGTTGTGCTTGGAATTTTTGTTGAAGACTAGTCACACGCTCATCAGCGTCTTGCCAATGTGGTTGTGGAGGGGGTGTACTGAACACATCCGGTGTGGGATTACTCACCACACGACCAACACCCCGGATATGGCCACGTTGATGACCCAATGCACGCTCCATGCATGCAAACTCATCGTCAACAGATGAGTCACCACCAGACTCAGCAGAGGATCTTGTATACTCCTCTTGGATTCGGTCCTGCATTAAACAATGTAATAAACAATCACTTGACTATTTTACTAAAATTCAGCAGCATAACTGCTGTACAATGGATAACAAACATGTTAAACTATAAGTTATAAACGACCCAAATTCACAAATTCCGATCAACCAACACTAATAACAACAAATACTAATAATACTAACAAACATATTCAACAATTGGCCTCGAGTTGAATGTTCTAAGTCTATTAAAGTGTGTTTGAGTCATTTTGACTCGTTTAAAGTTACAGTTGGATGTTCTAAGTCTATTAAAGTGTGTTTGGGTCATTTTGACCCGTTTTAGTTAAAGTTGGATGTTTTAAGTCTATTAAAGTGTGTTTGGGTCATTTTGACCTGTTTAAAGTCAAACTTGGATGTTCTAACAACAAAATCATTTTACTTACATAATCTGTTGATGCTAACTCATTGACCCAGCCCGTCCCTTCTTTATAACGGGTCGATCTGAACACGTCAATAGGGTCGGTCCCCTGTGAAAACAAAAATAATATCGACGACATGTTAATAAGCATGTTTGTATAATACTAACAACTGTATTTCATACATCCATGTGTCGGCGTTGGGCGTATGATTTGCTGCCATGGAAACTTGGGTAGCATTGTTGTGCTTGGTTTTGTTTGTTCTTCTCCGAGCGGTTTCTATAGATCGCATCTAAAAACAGTTGATTAATCAAAATATCCCAAGTTCCTTGATCAACATCTTTTGGTGGATTATTCCTCGCCGCCTCCACATCATCGTATCCCCCTGCTCGTCAAAATGAACTTTCAACACTCTCTTTTGGTCTTTATAAGCCCTCTGACACTCGGCGGTGATCAAAATAATCCTACAAATGGAAAGTAATTAGAAAAAATCTAATAGTTATGAAATTGTAATTAATTATAAAACATCTATACTTACTAAAAGAGTGGGATATACGGCCCGTTTCTTCTCATCTGGAACATTGGCCCAGCTAGGATAATATGGAGGAACAACCTTTTCAACCTCCTGGGAGATAGCACGGATCAAATCAGAAGAATTCGGACCCACGAACTTGTACCCACCGCCATGAAGTTCAACATAAATGGGAAGAGGCCTCCTCCTATTTTCCTCAAATTTCTTATATAATTTGAGGTTTTTGCCTTTAGAACGCCTTTTTTGAAAGGCACTACCTAAATTGACACATGGAAGTTAGGCAATTATAAAGATATCTATTAAACACTAACAAGTAACTTACCACCAGATCCACCCGCACAACCCGAGTCGAAGTTATACAGACCCCCGTATCCACTGTCTCCACCATCACCACCGTGTGACTGCATCGTCGTTGCCATTATTCCTACAACAAAAATAATTAGTAAGCACAAATAATTAAACACAAATATGATGTTATTCACACCTCGTCAACCGCAATGAGTTCCGAACTTGCAACAAAATTAAATTAAGTTACATATACATACAAACATATATACATACATCCACAAATCATACAATTACATAAACATACCTACAAATACATACATACACATATACATACATATTATATACAAACATACATAAATAAATTCTCAAATTACATACATAAACACAATGTCATACATAAAAATACATAAAAACACATACACACATATATACATACATATTATACACAAACATACATAAATGCCCAAATTCCCAAATTACATACAAAAACACAATTTCATACATAAACATAATACAAATACATACAAACACACATACACATATATATACATACATATTATATACAAATATACATATATAAATCCCTAAATTCCCAAATTACATACATAAACACAATTCCATACACAAACATAATACAAATACATACAAACACACATACACATATATACATACATATTATACACAAACATACATATATAAATACCCAAATTATAAAATCATACATCTAAACCATATACACATACATACAAATAAACACAAACATATACATACAAACATACATCTAAACCTAATTTGTAGAAAAATTGCTAACCAAGTTTGCAAATTAGCTTCGAATAGCTTGAAATCATCCAAAAATGGTCAAAGTTTCAAACACCTAACAAAAATCAAAGAAATTAAACCAAAAACCCAAAAATGTTGATTTTCTTGTCAAGATTGAAACATAGATGTTAACTCACCTCAAAACCCGAGAGATTGGTGAAGATTGCTCCACAAAATACCCAAAAATCATGAAATCGTCGGAGAGAGAGGGAGATGGAGTGATTTGGGGATTTTTTTTGGTGGAAATGGGAGGCAGAAAGCTGTTGTCACACCCCCAAATTCCACTAATGGAGTTTTACCATTTGGTGCGTGACAAACCAGGATCTCAGTCATTAGTTACATCAAACGACACTATATGAGACATAAATGTAATATCACAAAAGTTCAGAGTTAATGCGGAAGCGTTTAAATAAGAAAATAAATGCGCAAAACAAATGCGCTAAAGTATAAAAGACAAGTAAATGGTTTTAAATGTTTGCATAAGGATGGAATGATAGTAGAACTCCATGCATGTCCTAAATGTGCAACTTGTGCCTTAGCGACATGAGAAACATGTAAGAAAAAGTGTCAACACGAGGTTGGTGAGTTCACATGTTTATAAGTAAATAAACTATTTGAGTGTTTGCAGGATCCACATTCGTAAGTCACACCTATTGTTAGCTAGGCAATGTACAAGTTACTCTAAGCGTTCGCAACCGAAGCTGACTGTTTATGTTTGGGTGCCTTCCGCCATTGCTAACATCAACAAATGGCAAGTTTTTAGGACAATTTACACCCGTTAGACCTCCAATCAAATTAGCGCGACTAACCCGTGTGGGGTTTGTCAAACCCAGTAGTACTACTCAAATTTCCTCGCTATACTCCATATATTAACGGTCCGAGTGTGTAAGGACTTTGCATGTTATGTATGCACTTAGGTACACAAGTGGTAATGAAATACTATGTGATCCATGTCCGTGTGTATGTCTCTCCCTGGCTGGGAGACAAGTAACGGATGCCTGTTCGTATGCATGTTTCTCCCCAACAGGAAAACAAGTAAGATGATGTTTGTTTGTACGCATGTTTCTCCCCAACAGGAAAACAAGTAAAATGATATTCGTTTGTATGCATGTTCCTCCCCAACGGGAAAACAAGTAAAATACTATTTGTGTATATGCATGTTTCTCCCCAACAGGAAAACAAGTAAAATAATGTTTGTGTGTAAGCATGTTTCTCCCCCAATAGTAAAACAAGTAAAAAGGGGCCGTGAAACTCACCTGAGTTGCGTAGGTAGATTCACACAAGAATGAGATTTGAACCACAAGTGTTAGCCTGCAACGGCTTACGCATGCCCTAGAATTATACATATAACTATTAGGGACTTGTGACGACGACACGAATGGTTGAACGTCCTATGATGCTCTAATGATCGAAGAGTAGACGAACTTGTCCACAGAAATGTCTTCAATTGCGAATAATATTATTTACATAAATAATCATGCGTTTGTACCATTAAATAATGGTCCTGGAAAATAATATAATTTGTTATACTATTTTTAAGTTCGAAGAATTATCACAATAATCATTTTCGTGGCAAAAATAATAAGTATATTTTTTTTATCGAGGATATATATGTGCGTAATAATATAAATAATTATATTATTTTCAATTGTGGAGTAGTATTTATTAACGAGTTATAAAATAATAGTTTTAGATGTAAACAAAATAATTATGCTATTGTTATTATTATTTTAACACCTAAACTAAGATATAAATTCGTTCCCGAGCCTATGGGTGCTTTTCCGTGTTAAAACATAATTATGTATAAATATAAAAATATAGGAATGAGTTTTATATTAAAAATAGTAGTTCAAAAATGATTTAAACCAAAACGGGGGTGGGGAGACTCGAACCCGGGTCTCCTCCACACCAACACACAGCCTTAACCAACTCACATGCTAGGATAATCGCATACAGAACCCGGATTAAAATGTTTTAACCTCACCATCCCCTGAGTTCTTCTCCTTTTGCGAAAGACGAATCAAAACCCAATCCCGATTCCACCCAAATCGATCACGATTGATCTAGGATTCATAGGGATTTTGTTTACAAATCTATTTCGAGCCTATGGGTAGATTTAATTGCAAAAACAACAAGATTTGGTTGTTAATTCCTGATTGAGCACACCGAAAACCCTAGGTTCCAACCAGAATTCGATTTGCATAAAAATGATGAGGTTAAGGGTCGGGATCATAGGGCTTTCAAAGAATGATGAGTCGCGAACCTGACCATGTAATTTAATTGGATTGAAAACTTGTTTAGGGTGAGGTTCGATTAACTAGTTCATACGAAGAACCCTAGATTCTTGTTCTTACCCAATTCGATGTTATAGAACTGAATTAGCATAGGGCTTTCAAAGGATACCTGATTGCGAAGCTTTCCACAAGATTCGATTGAATTGTAATTGGTTCTAAGATGTAACTCGATTAAACCCGAAATTACGAGAACCCTAGAATCAGTACGTGTTAAATTAGATATTGTAAGCCCTGATTATGTTAGGGCTTTCATAGTAGAGATGAAATCGAGTCTAGAGATGTGTTCAACTCCCTGATTCGATGTCGGATTTATGGAGATCGGTTAGAACCCAGCCCCGACGTGCGCGGGTTAGTCTCCGGTGATTACTACTTTGATTTCGACCGAATTGGTGTGTGAAAAAGTTCCAGAGATGCTCGATTAAGGTGTGCAGAGTTTTAATTTTAGGAATAGTGATCGAATTGATACGAATTTGTGTGTAATTAGGATGAACTCGACGGTTACATTTTTAATGAGCATAATTGAGTTTAATTCACTTAATAACGATGATTGAAACTGTAATGATGACCGTTAATGACATCAATGTGCAATTTAAGGTACAAATTCGAACATAATTCAGTTTTAGTTGCGAATTTGAGTCAAGAACTATGAGATTTGACTTTACAAAAGTCAACAGAACCAAAATGTCTTTGATTTTGACTTTTTAAGTCAACAGATTAGATTTAGAGCAATTACAACTTTGGTCCTTGCAGTTTTAGATGTATTTGAGCTTGGATATATGCAGAATTAGTCCCTGGGGTTTGAGATAGGGTTAAATAGGTTAAGATTTACCGGAACTTACTAACGGAGTTAGTCTAAAAGTCCGGATTGTCACACATTCCCTAGTTGAAAGAATTTTCGTCCTAAAAATTAAAATTTTTTTTTGAGGTGTCACATCATCCCCTAGTTGAAAGAATTTTTGTCCCGAAAATTAGAATAGTACTTTAAGAGTTTGACGTGGAGTGCTTGAACAGATGAGGATACTTGCGCATCATCTGATCCTCACGCTACCACGTGAATTCCGGTCCGCGTTTCGAGTTCCAACGAACTCCGACGATAGGGATTTTACTACGTTTGAGCGTTTTGACTTCCCTATCTATGATTTCTACTGGTTCTTCAACGAACCATAGTTGTTCATCAATGTGCAACTCCTCAAGAGGAACCATGAGTGTTTCGTCTGCTAGACATTTCTTCAAGTTTGAGACATGAAAAACATCGTGTATACCACTAAGTCCTTCCGGTAGGTCCAGTTGATATGCTACTGGGCCAATTCTCTTCACTATCTTGAATGGTCCAACATAACGAGGATTCAGTTTGCCTCGCTTCCCGAAGCGAATCACACCTTTCCAAGGTGAAACTTTGAGTAGAACCATATCGCCTACTTGAAACTCTAACGGATTATGACGCTTATCGGCGTAGCTCTTTTGACGATCACGAGCTGCCGCCATACGGTTTTGAATTTGAACGATCTTTTCAGAGGTTTCGAATACAAGTTCGGGACCTGTAAGTTGGCTATCCCCAACTTCAGCCCAACAGATAGGAGATCGGAATTTACGTCCGTACAATGCCTCGAATGGTGCCGCCTTGATGCTAGTGTGATAACTGTTGTTGTAGGAGAACTCCACTAAAGGTAAGTGAGACTCCCAAGTGTTACCGAAATCGATCACACAAGCTCGTAGCATGTCCTCTAAGGTTTGGATGGTACGTTCCGTTTGACCATCAGTTTGCAGATGATATGCTGTACTCATGTTTAGACATGTACCTAGAGCTTTCTATAATGATTGCCAAAACCGAGAGGTGAATCGAGCGTCTCAATCCGAAATGATAGATATTGGCACACCGTGCCGCGAGACTACTTCCTTCAAGTAGATGCGAGTGAGTTTTTCCATTTTGTCAGTTTCTTTAATTGCAAGGAAGTGTGCAGATTTGGTCAAGCGATCTACGATCACCCAGATGGTATCGCATCCAGTAGATGCGAGTGAGTTTTTCCATTTTGTCAGTTTCTTTAATTGCAAGGAAGTGTGCAGATTTGGTCAAGCGATCTACGATCACCCAGATGGTATCGCATCCGCTAGGGGTTCTGGGTAGTTTAGTTATGAAGTCCATAGAAATCTGCTCCCATTTCCACATTGGGATTTCCGGCTGCTGAAGTTGACCAGAAGGTTTTTGGTATTCCACTTTGACCTTTGAGCAAGTCAGGCACTTGCTCACATAGGTGGCTATATCGGCCTTCATCTTTGGCCACCAATATAACACCTTAAGGTCATGGTACATCTTGTTAGAACCTGGATGAATAGAGTATCGAGATTTATGAGCTTCATCCATAACCAGTTCTCTTAAGTTTCCGTACACTGGAATCCAAATTCGCTCTGCGAAGTAGTGAATGCCGTCTGACTTAACTTCAAGTTGTTGTTCCATTCCTTGTGTACCTTCTGAAGGTAGATTTTCCTCTTTTAAAGCTTCAAGCTGAGCACTGCAGATCTTGTCAGGTAATCCGCTGTGTATGATAAGTTGCAGTGCTCGAACTCGCTTGGTTTTGTTTCCTTACGGCTCAGGGCATCGGCTACCACATTAGCCTTCCCCGGGTGATATTTGATTGCACAGTCATAATTGTTCAGTAGTTCAACCCAACGTCGTTGTCTCATGTTTAACTCTTTCTGTTCAAAGATATGCTGAAGACTCTTGTGATAGGTGTAGATGGTGCATTTGGTACCGTACAAGTAGTGTCTCCATATCTTTAGCGCAAATACTACGGCTCCCAATTCTAAGTCGTGTAGTTCTTCTCATGGATTTTCAGTTAATGAGAAGCGTATGCGATCACTTTCTCGCGTTGCATCAGTACACAACCAAGACCTAGGATGGATGCATCGTGATATACCACAAAATCATTCGTTCCCTTTAGAAGGGATAGGGTTGGTGCACTGCAAAGTTTCTGCTTCAGAAGTTGGAATGCTGATTCCTGAGTATCACCCCAGTTATAAGGTTTACTCTTCTGAGTTAAGGTTGTGAGGGGTTATGAAATCCTGGAGAATCCTTCAATGAAACGACGGTAATAGCCAGCCAATCCCAGAAGTTGTCGCACCTCAGTTGGCGTTGTAGGTGTTGCCCAATTCTTGATGGCTTCTATCTTGGACGGGTCGACATGTATCCCCTTCTCATTGACTACATGTCCTAGGAATTGCAGTTTGCGAATCCAGAATTCGCACTTAGAGAGTTTTGCATACAGTTGTTCCTTCCTTAGCAATTCCAGAATCAAACGAAGATGTTCCTCATGTTCATCCCTATTCTTGGAATAGATGAGGATGTCGTCAATAAACACAATGACGAACTGATCGAGATAGGGTTTACACAACCGGTTCATGAGGTCCATGAATACCGCAGGTGTGTTTGTTAGACTGAAAGGCGTGACCATAAACTCGTAATGGTCGTACCTTGTCCTGAATGCAGTTTTTGAGATGTCCTCCTCTCGGACCCTCAACTGGTGATAACCTGACCTAAGATCAATCTTAGAATAGAAACTTGATCCTTGGAGTTGGTCAAATAGATCATCAATACGAGGTAAGGGATATCGGTGTTTGACTGTCACTTTGTTCATCTCACGATAGTCGATGCACATTCGAAAAGTTCCGTCTTTCTTCTTGACGAATAGGACTGGAGCTCCCCATGGCGATGAGCTCGGTCGAATGAAACCCTTATCTGACAACTCTTGAAGTTGTGTTGATAAATCTTGTAGTTCACTGGGTGCAAGTCTATAAGGTGCCCGAGCAATAGGCGTTGCTCCGGGTGCTAAGTCGGTTTGGAACTCGACCTGTCAATGTGGTGGAAGACCAGGCAGGTCTTCGGAAGATATCTCCGGATAATCACGAATGATCAGGATATCATCAATCTTCTTCTCCTCGGATGGCTGCTTGGCGGCGAGAGCCAGACTGGTAGTATGACCTTTTCATAGACACTTTTGTGCTTTCATGAAGGATATGATGCTAACGACTGCACCACTCCTTTCACCTTGGACAGAAAGGGTTTCTCCACTAGGGAGAGGAAGGCGAACAATTTTCTCCCGACAGATAATTTCAGTTTGGTTCTTAGATAACCAATCCATTCCGACAATTACGTCAAAAATGCCAAGTGTGACTGGCATAAGGTCAATGTCAAGTTTATGACCAGTCAATCCAAGTTTACAACCCTTAAGAAAGTGAGTTGCTTCAATTATCTGTACATCAGCTATTTCTAGTAAGAAATTTGTGAGGTCATTGAAATAACTGTATATGTTGGGGCATAAATCAAATTAGACCAAGGATTAGTCACAGGATAAGATAACAAGGTCAAATGGAATCTATTGTTGGAGTGTAAGGAGTAACGAGTTAGTTTAGAAAGAATTTCTCAAATTCCGATTGCATAGTTAGAGTCGATGGGTTTACCATGAGGTTCTACTAGAGTTTCAATCTAGATGGTTTCATTGATCAAGTCTGGATGAGAGTCTTAAGTTCACTAAGGCTCTTACATGAGTGGAATCAAATGATGGATCCTATGGATGATAGTTCAGTGTGTTCGTAAATACCTCCAACATGATAGTCGCGTCTATCAACTGTCAAACAGGTTTAACAATACCAACTAGTCGTTGAGTGGTTTACGAGAATTTCTACTGACAGTGGAAACTTAAGTCTGTAAATCACTGATTATGACCATTTATCCACACACTAGGTTTCACCAGGACTTACATGCACCTCAAATTACTATTACGTGTGCACCCGTAATGATAATTTGCTTTGTATGCTCACCCTAGTTCTCCCTGTCCTGTGTCAAAATGTCCTTTAGTTTGTATTGCCGAGTACAGAGTGTTGTCAGGTATGATAAGTCATTGAAAGGTGTAGTCATTAACCATAAGTTGATCGACTAGGACTCATATCAGGATGAGTAGTCGGAAATCGTTTGATCTGAGTATTCACTCGAGTTGAAATACACTACGATGGTCCAATCCACAGAATTGTAGATGCTAGCATGCACGCAAAATGCGACTTCAATAAGTGAAACTAGTTCATGGATATGTGTTACTAGAAGAGGCAAAGTAGTCGTCTTTCCAACTGAGTCAGGACAGGTTTTGGGTATGCAATGTGCAAGGCGTTCTCAACCTTGTGGTCAATCTTTCTTCAACAGAATATCAACCAAAGCACGAGCCCACAGTGATGACATCTACGTGTCAATGGATTCTGCAATGATGCGTGCAACAGTCTGCCTTTACACTGGGAATTGTTGCTAGTGGGTACAGTAGGGACTCGCCTCCGACGATCCCAACTCCCAAAGAGATATGTGCTACTGCCGAGTGTCGTCCATAACATGGACCTGAGAAAGCCCGCCATACTCAACAGATGATGGTGGTGTGAGAGACTCCTCTGAAGGCTCCGTCTTGCTGCCCTCGGACGAGAGTGGATGTTGTTTTGGTGATTCCCCGAGTGTCTCCACTCGGAATGATGATGCAATGCGAATGACGTGTTCCTCGTCAGAAGAGGGTGATATGGATGTTGTCATCATGCTTGCAATGCAATGTATGTATGGATACCATGTGTATCATGTATGAGTGTCTGTGTCGTGTAACTAATGCATGTGTGAGGTTATAGTCTAGTATGCAATCCTAGTTCTCTATAACCAATGGCTCTGATACCAATCTGTCACACCCCCAAATTCCACTAACAGAGTTTTACCGTTTGGTGCGTGATAAACGAGGATCTCAGTCATTAGTTACATCAAACGACGCTATATGAGACATAAATGTAATATCACAAAAGTTCAGAGTTAATGCGGAAGCGTTTAAATAAGAAATAAATGCATAAAACAAATGCGCTAAAGTATAATAAGACAAGTAAATGGTTTTAAATGTTTGCATAAGGATGGAATGATAGTAGGACTCCATGTATGTTCTAAATGTGCAACCTGTGCCTTAGTGACCTGAGAAACATGTAAGAAAAAGTGTCAACACGAGGTTGGTGAGTTCACAGGTTTACAAGTAAATAAACTGTTTGAGTGTTTGCAGGATCCACATTCATAAGTCACACCTATTTTTAGCTAGGCAATGTACAAGTTACACTAAGCGTTCGAACCGAAGCTGACTGTTTATGTTTGGGTGCCTTCCTCCATTGCTAACATCAACAAATGGCAAGTGTTCAGGACAATTTACACCCGTTAGACCTCCAATCAAGTTAACGCGACTAACCCGGGTGGGGTTTGTCAAACCCAGTAGTACTACTCAAATTTCCTCGCTATACTCCATATATTAACGGTCCGAGGGTGTAAGGACTTTGCATGTTATGTATGCACTTAGGTACACAAGTAGTAATGAAATACTTTGTGATCCATGTCCGTGTGTATGTCTCTCCCTGCTGGGAGACAAGTAACGGATGCCTGTTCGTATGCATGTTTCTCCCCAACAGGAAAACAAGTAAGATGATGTTTGTTTGTACGCATGTTTCTCCCCAACGGGAAAACAAGTAAAATGATATTAGTTTGTATGCATGTTCCTCCCCAACGGAAAAACAAGTAAAATACTATTTGTGTGTATGCATGTTTCTCCCCAACAGGAAAACAAGTAAAATAATGTTTATGTGTAAGCATGTTTCTCCCCTAATAGTAAAACAAGTAAAAAGGGGTCGTGAAACTCACCTTAGTTGCGTAGGTAGATTCACACAAGAATGAGATTTGAACCACAAGTGTTATCCTGCAACGGCTTACGCATGCCCTAGAATTATACATATAACAATTAGGGATTTGTGACGACGACACGGATGGTTGAACGTCCTATGGTGCTCTAATGATCGAAGAGTAGACGTACTTGTCCACAGAAATGTTTCCAATTACGAATAATATTTTTTACACAGATAATCATGTGTTTGTACCATTAAATAATGGTATTGAAAAATAATATAATTTGTTATACTATTTTTAAGTTCGAAGAATTAACACAATACTATATTGTTTTTATCGAGGATATATACGTGGGTAATAATATAAATAATTATATTATTTTCAATTGTGGAGTAGTATTTATTAACGAGTTATAAAATAATAGTTTTAAATATAAACAAAATAATTATGCTATTGTTATTATTATTTTAACACCTAAACGGAGATATAAATTTGTTCCCGATCCTACGGGTGCGTTTCCGGGCTAAAACATAATTATGTATAAATATAAAAATATAGGAATGAGTTTTATATTAAAAATAGTAGTTCGAAAATGATTTAAACCAAAACGGGGGTGGGGAGACTCGAACCCGGGTCTCCACCACACCAACACACAGCCTTAACCAACTCACATGCTAGGATAATCGCATACAGAACCCGGATTAAAATGTTTTAACCTCACCATCCCCTAAGTTCTTCCCTTTTTGCGAAAGCCGAATCAAAACCCAATCCCGATTCCACTCAAATCGATCACGATTGATCTAGGATTCATAGGGATTTTGTTTACAAATTTATTTCGAGCCTGTGGGTAGATTTAATTGCAAAAACAATAAGATTTGGGTTGTTAATTCCTGATTGAGCACACCGAAAACCTTAGGTTCCAACCAGAATTCGATTTGCATAAAAATGATGAGGTTAAGGGTCGGGATCATAGGGCTTTCAAAGAATGATGAGTCGCGAACATGACCATGTAATTTAATTGGATTGAAAACTTGTTTAGGGTGAGGTTCGATTAACTAGTTCATACGAAGAACCCTAGATTCTTGTTCTTACCCAATTCGATGTTATAGAACTGAATTAGCATAGGGCTTTCAAAGGATACCTGATTGCGAAGCTTTCCACAAGATTCGATTGAATTGTAATTGGTTCTAAGATGTAACTCGATTAAACCCAAAATTACGAGAACCCTAGAATCAGTACGTGTTAAATTAGATATTGTAAGCCCTGATTATGTTAGGGCTTTCATAGTAGAGATGAAATCGAGTCTAGAGATGTGTTCAACTCCCTGATTCGATGTCAGATTGATGGAGATCGGTTAGAACCCAGCCCCGACGTGCGCGGGTTAGTCTCCGGTGATTACTACTTTGATTTCGACCGAATTGGTGTGTGAAAAGTTCCAGAGATGCTCGATTAAGGTGTGCAGAGTTTTAATTTTAGGAATAGTGATCGAATTGATACGAATTTGTGTGTAATTAGGATGAACTCGACGGTTACATTTTTAATGAGCATAATTGAGTTTAATTCACTTAATAACGATGATTGAAACTGTAATGATGACCGTTAATGACATCAATGTGCAATTTAAGGTACAAATTCGAACATAATTCAGTTTTAGTTGCGAATTTGAGTCAAGAACTATGAGATTTGACTTTACAAAAGTCAACAGAACCAAAATGTATTTGATTTTGACTTTTTAAGTCAACAGATTAGATTTAGAGCAATTACAACTTTGGTCCTTGCAGTTTTAGATGTATTTGAGTTTGGATATATGCAGAATTAGTCCCTGGGGTTTGAGATAGGGTTAAATAGGTTAAGATTTACCGGAACTTACTAACGGAGTTAGTCTAAAAGTCCGGATTGTCACAGCTGTTTCGTGGGTTAATTCACGCTGAGACCTATACCGACGACATATCGTCGGTATAGGCTCGAAAGTCGGCGCCATAGGTCGCCTATACCGACGACATGTCGTCAGTATAGGCTTCGTAGGGTTTTGACCAATCAATAAAGTAAAAAATCTTGTCGTCGGTATAGGTCTTGACAGTCGGCGCCATAGGTCGCCTATACCGACGACATGTCATCGGTATAGGCTTCGTAGGGTTTTGACCAGTCAATAAAGTAAAAAAAGCTTATGCCGACGACATGTCGTCGGTATAGGGCATTCCAGAATTTTTTTAATTTAAAAAAAAAATTGACCGACGAAAATTTATTATATTAAAAAAACAATAAGAAAATCGAAATTACCCAATACCGACGACATGTCGTCGTCGTCGGTATAGGTTTTTCCCAATATTTCATAGGCGCCATGTTTTCCCTCCATGTGGCTCAACCCTGTCCCGACGACTTGTCGTCGGTGTAGGGTCTCCCCTCTCAAATTTTGGGATTAGCCTATACAGATGGCATGCCGTCAGTACAGGGTGACCTATCCCGACGACAAGTGTCGTCGGTATAGGCGGCGTCGGCACAGGGTGAAATACTTGTAGTGTAATACGATGATCATTGTTGTAACAATAAATAAAATAAAATTACTTTAACAAAATGATTATTTTACATAATTAAAGGAATAGTGGGGCTCTTATAGTATTCTTCGAAGCAAAGTTGTTGATCAACCATTCATAATCCATACTTTCTAAATAATCATTTTTCAATAGCTATCATTATTAATACATTAAGTACTAGTTTAGATCCTGTGTCTAGACACGGAACGAACCAACTTTCGGGTTTACCTTATAATATATTCTTTATATTGTAGGGGTGTATTTATATAAATGAAAGTTGGATGGTGCTTTATAAATGGTGGAATTATCTAGTTTTGGTGCAAGGGGTTTAAATTGCAAGTGGAGGGACTAAACCCGTCAAATTAGCAAATATAATTTATATGAGGGGTGAGCAAAAAACCGAAATAACCAAAACCGAATTAACCGAAAAAGCCGCACCGAAAAAACAGAACCAAACTAAAACCGACGGTTTTGGTTTTGTATTTTTTTGAAAAACGAAAATTACGGTTTGGTTTCGGTTTTGTATCTTTTGAAAACCGAAAAAACCGAACCTAACCGAACATATACATATGCTTAAATTATATATTATATGCATTCACATTTCATAATATATAGTATATTGTGTTGTGTGCTTGTATGTTAAAAGTGTACACATATTTGTGTTACATGTATTTGCATTTATAGTAGATTATTATTTATATTTATTGAATTTATAGATTATAATGTTTTTTTATGTTGAGTATTTTTTAAGAAACTAGTAATTTTTGTAGTCTAAAATATTTAGTCTCAAATGTGTGATAATCATTAGTTAATAAAAATAATTTAGGTCCAAAATTTCAAACTAAGTTTATTATTTTGGGCTATTTTCTTTTACCCCAAAAAAATTCAAGCCCAATTGGTTTTAAAACCGAAACCGAACCGAAAAACCGAAACCGAACGGTTTTAAAAACCCCAAAACCGAACTTTTGGTTTTTGGTTTGGTTTTACCCCAAAACCGACTCAAACCGACCCATGCACACCCCTAATTTATATGGCTAAGATGGGTGGAGACACACACTATTTCTTGAGTGTGTGTGTCGTGGGTTTCAAGGAGAAAAAAAGAGGAAGGAGCTTCAAGCTCAAATCTGGAACATGGAGCATGAAATTGAAGGTTTTGATCCACACAATTCCTTCAACACATCAAGTAAGATCTCTTTCTCCTCTTGAATCCACCATCTATGGTGATCATGGTGGGATTTTATTGAAATCATGTTAAAGGCTGAATTGGTGGTTGATTATGGTTAGTAACTTGTTTAAAGTTAAAACCTAACTTGATTAGTGTTAAAGAGTGGTTAATAACATCCTTTTAACACCTAATCCAAGAATCAAAAAGTTAGGGTTCTTGAGGGTGAATTGGGGATTTTGTAATTGGAGATGTTTAATTGATGGATTGAGGGTTGGTAAGTGTTTATGGTGGTAATAGACACTTTAATTGATAAGAAACCTCAATCTATTTACTAATTTGGAAATTAGGGTTCTTGAGAACCTAATTTGGAGGTTTTATAATTAGAAGTGTTCAAATGGTGAATTCAGTATGTATAAGTGTTTATGGTGTAATATAAACACACTTTCAAGCATAAAACTCAATTGAATTGGTGAATAATGAATTGTTAAAATTATGGAAATTTGGTGAAATCCTTAACGGGTCAAAATGGGTAGAATTGGTACAATAATGGTTAAAAGCTTGTATGGAGCTTAATAAACAAAGATTAGATGATAGTAATGATCATAAGATCCTGGGTGGGTGTCAAACCTCAAATTGGTGATTTTATATGAGTTCACTAGATTTGCTAAACAAAAGTTATGAATTGTTTAGGTGACCGGATTTCTAAGGTTAAGGATCAATCGAGATCATAGATTCAACATAAAAGGTAAGTGCCTTGCACTTACTTAGTATTTGATAAACTAATGTTGTTGTAAAAATAGATAGTATGTTGAAGGAATACTTGCTTATGTATTGTTAATGTGGTATGTGTGAATTGGTATAATTTGACGTAGGTGGTAAAGAGTCAAAGTAGTGTGCTTATTGTGGTTTAAATCTTAGTGTATTAACTTGTGTGGTAAAAGTCAAACTAGTACGCGTATTGTGGTTTGAATGTTAGTGTGTTGACTTATGTGGTAATAGTCAAATTTGTATGTATCATATGATAGAAATTGTATGTTTGACTTAATGTGGATATTTGATCAAACTAAGTCATTGACGTGTGGCAATGTGTGAAATTGGATTAGAAGTTAATTAACTAAACTGGACTAACTATTATTATCAAAAGGAATGAAAGACTCAAAGTGGTTAAAATCACTAAATAGTTGATTATGTGAAATTATATAGAATTTGACTTGATATGTTGTTGAGTCGACCCATTAGTGTAAAATTGGTAAAATGATTGAATAACATGAAGTGTGGGTACTTCATGGAGGAGTTAAGTGAAGTAATATACATCACGGTTGAAAGTGAGGTCATATGCTTCACGGGTGGAAGTGAAGTAAAATACTTCACAAGTTAAATGCTTCATGAAGTAACATGGAGTCAAATACTCCATGGAAGAAACCGAGAGGTGGATCTCTCACAAGACATGTGGATATGTCAAATAAAGGAATGATAAATTATAAATTATCTATAGGTTATTACTAGCCTTAAGAAGTAGTTAAATGTATGATTAAACAATTGAAAAGATGGCATTGGAAGTTAAACTCTTAACAAGCGGAAGCGGGTCATAGTACTTAGACTTGAGTAATCAAAATACTAAACTTTACATGTTGGGATGTTGGGTAACCTTAATGGATGCTTAAATATATAGATATGTACCGTATTAGTTTTAAAATGCAATCGGGTCACTCGGCCGAAAGTTGCAAAAGCTGAAAAACTGAATTTGGACCACTTTGACCTTATGTGGGCGTCCCATACGCCCAGACTGGCGTCCCATACGCCACCTGGCGTATGGTACGCCCAAATGGGTCTGTTAGACGCTGGGAAATGTGTGTTTTTGGGATTCTGGCTTGTTGTTCTTGTTAGGAGTCTCAAGGACTAATTATCTTTACTAACCTTGTTCATTTTGATGCTATGAATGTAGGAAAAGCTCTATCATGATCTCGGGTCTCGTCAAGGATGGAAAATTGGATTCTCAACCTTTCTTTTGGAAATTGTTTACTTTAAAACTAACCCTTAGAAGGGATTATTTATGTTAACAAGTATATTTTGGAATTGTAGTAGTTTAAACACATGTCCTTGTGAAACTTATGATATTCACATGTTAATGTGAATAGATTATCAACGTTTTTAAATATGAATTATCGTTGAGACCTAGCTTCCGCATTGTTTTAAAAGTTTAAATCGGTTTGAAATTCTGGGTGTTACAATTACATATACTAAATATAGAAAACAAATTCAAAATATGTAAAAACTAATATATAATTGGGTTTCGAAAATACGTTAATTACTATTTAATATAATTTGACTTTCATTTACTATTTGATTGGAAATAAAAGTTATATAATTAAATTTTTAAAGTTTCTTATAATAAGGAAGGGATAATTTAAAATAAATGTTTTTATTAATATAATTAGTATTTTTTAAATATATATTATTATTAAAAGATAGAAGTGTATTAAATAAGAGAGAGAGGCGGAGAAAAAAGTGGTGAGAATAAATATGGAGGCGACACGTGGCATGAAGAAACATTTATTTATTATATATTATAGATATAGATTTCTTGGGATATTGTGTATTGTAAGTTTGGGTCATGAGCGGTCGCCCACTAACACACCCTCGGGGCCGCCCATGATGAAGATGCAAAATTTTAATTGTTGTTTTAAAAGTTGTTATTAATATTTAATAGAATTTAGGCAATCGTTGCTTAACTAGAAAATTTGATGTCAATAGAATGTTGATGATGCCAAGTATTACATGTTGGGATTTCATACAACGTTGTTAGGTCGAGAAATCCAGATTCAGTTCTCCCGCCATCCTTGAGGAGCGTAGACAATAACCATATAACATGGGTTTCCTACAAAACCAAAAAATTAACCCTATATTATATTTATTACACAAATGTAACACCTTTCTTTTATCTGAACTCCCGTCCCCTGTTAGCCTTAATTATGATATCCAAGTTTAACGGGTAACAAGTGTAATTAGTGTAAAGTTATGTTTATGTCAATTGTATAATAATAGTAAGAGTAGAGATCATTGTGTATACATTGAAAGATAGAAACTGGTTGGGCTTTAAAGGATACGTCGTTTAGGATTGGGAGGCGACGATTCTTTCTAGGGTTATAAAACCCAAACCATACGCATGTAAACATTGTTGGTTCCATCGATCAATTGAAAGTTCTTTAGGGTTCATCACTGTCTTGTTCTTATAATCGTTCATGTTGCAATCATGATCTGGAGGCTATGATCCCCGCACACGTTCAAACCAAAAAGGTCACTACTAACGTTAACCCCCTCTGGTTCACTTACTTCTTCGTTCTCCAAATGGATAACCGATTCCACCGACTCACCAATTACTTATGATGGTTAGATTGGTAACAAATTTTTTTATATTTACATTTGGTTGAAACTAGGGGTGTCAATCATGTCGGGTTGATGGGTTGGCGGGTTAATGGTTTTTGGGTTGACGGGTTGAATTCTTCAACCCTAACCTAACCCATAACTTATTCGTGTAAAAAATTTCAACCCTAACCTAAATACATTAAATTCGGGTCAACCCAAACCTGACCTATTTAACCTATTTATCTAAATTAAAATCATGAACTACTAAATTCAAAATGTAATTCATTTAGAGTAAACCAAAAAATAATTGAATAATCATCTATTGAAAGGAAAAAAAGAAAAGTTTTGGTTTAAATCAATTTCTTTTATGATAAACACCAAATACAAAAGTAATTGAACAAACGTTTCTAGAAGTAAATTGTTCCTATAATTGCTAAGAAATAACATATATTTCACTAATAAGTGCAAATTAAATTCATCATATACAAATTATATAGTGATGTTAAAGGAAAGATAAAAAAATGTTTTACACTACGATTTGCAAGACCAAATTACTAGTCAATCAATAAAGTTTAATATAGAGGTAAAACTCACTTTTTTAACTTATAATTTCCAAACAAGTCTACACAATGTTTATTGTGTTATAAATTTCCCAAAAAAAGTTAAACCTCACTTCATTTTAAAAGTCAAAATGTATTATTGTGGAACAAAAGGAGCACATTAGAAAACATGAACATAACAACTTGCTTGCTAAAGAAGTCACCTGATGATGCAGATTGAGGTGGCTCTGTTTACTAGTGGTTGTTTAGTTGCATGATTATCATTAAAAAAATGTAATAGTTTAATTATACCAAACTAGGCACAAATGATAAGTACATATAGAAAATAAACATAGGGAACTAGAATTAGATCCCGCGCTATGCGCGGCGGGTTCATATAACCAAAAGATAAAATGATAGCTTGGGAACGTGGGTATAAATAAGCACATCGCGGGTTCCTATAACCAAAAGATAAAAGACGACTTCGTGGTGGGCACTGATTCATATGGAAATGTAAATAAAATTAAACATGTCGTGAAAGCAAATAGTTTCTTGTGCGTTGCCACGGGTTATAAACATTAACTTAATCTTGGTTAACGGGTCGTAAAAAAACCTATTTGTCGTAGTATAAGGCAAAAGGTCAAAAGTTTAAAAAACTTAAATACAAAGCGGTCACTGTTGCGGCGCAAACATGGATAAAATTCGGAACCGTATAAAAAAACGAAACGGTGATGTATCCCTACATATCACAGCGATGCCGTTAAATAAATAAGCACGTCTCAACGATATATTCGAAAGTTAAAAAAGCATAACATTAAATATGTAATCAAAAAATAAAAGATAAAAAATAATTAAATATTAACTAAATTAAGTAAACAATAAAAGAAAAAAACAAAACAAATTTAAATACTAAATTAATTAGCAAAGAAGAAAAATAAAACAAAAAAAAAGAAAAAAAGTTATAAAAAGGAGATAAATGGTAAAACAGGCAGAGGGAGGAGTAGCGTGGGATCAAACTCGCGTGCTCTTCCTCGGGTGTAAGCACACTACCAGTCGACATAGATTTTCATTCTTTTAGGGTGATGGGTCATTTACCCTATTACTCATTTACTCACCAAAACTGTTCAATATAATTTTACCACCTTAAAACTACTCATTTACTCAGATTTTATTGGAAACACACTACTCATTTACTCACCAACTTTTAAAAAAAAAGAAAACATTTAAATAAAAGTGATGTGTGTGATAGTGGTGGGGTCCACCAGAGTGAGGGGGGTTGTCATCCGAGTAAATATACTCGTGCATTCTACCCCGCACACTACTCGGAAGCTTACTCGGTTGGTTAGGGACGGTGTATCCATTTACTCGGTTACCATTTTCCCTACTCGATGGTGATCGAGTAATGCGCCCCAACACCCTTAACATTCTCATTCAATGTGTATAAACAAAAGTAAAAAAAATGATAAAAAGATTAGAACTAATAATAATAATAATAAATATAGACAAATAAATAAAAAAATCGTTATTGTTTGTATAAAAGATAAATATAATAAATTAATTATTAACTAATGTTTGATAAAGTATCTAAAAAACATACAAATTAAGATAAAATAAATAAATTTGGTGAAAGAGCACAAAGAAGGGTTTTGTATGCAATAAAAAATAGATTCAATTATATTTTCAAATTTGGAAGTGGGTATACAACGGAATCTGGTGGACGTTTATGATAATGATAAAGAGAAATGTTAATTTATCTAGTAAAACGCCTTTACATTCGTTTTGGGCATGACAAAGAAGTTGTAAGACATAAATTTCTAACTCCAAAAGTTAAGAAATGATTATTACTGTTTATTTTGAAACAATTTGGAAACAAGTATCATGGTGTTTTTGTTTTTTTCAATTTTAATTTTCAAAATTGTTTCAAAATTGAGCAGTAATAATTATTTCTCAATTTTTGAAATTAGAAATTTGTGATTTACATCTTCTTTGTCATGGCCAAATGAATGAGAACACGGTTTATTAGATGTATAATTTTCTCTTCATCAACATCATAGATGTCTACCAGATTTCGTTTTACACTTAATTCCACATCTGAAGATATTATTGAATCTATTTTTTTATGGCCTACAAAACTCTTCTCTGTGCTCTTTTCCATGAGTGAAAAGGGAGTTATGTATAAAAACATTTGTTTTATTTAGTTAAATTTAATCTATAGTTACATGTGACCACAATAGTTTTGTATGTAATAGATATAAAAATTTCGGTGATATAAGACATTTATTTAATTATCTTTTAATTTGTGAAAATTAACCTACCATAAATATAAAATGTTATTTTTATTTATGATTATTTTATTTAAAAAGAAAGATGTAAATAATAACTAATACGTGAATTATCAATTTAAGGAAAGATGTGATAAATAGTATTTATCAATTTAAGTTTGAAAAAAAGTTATTTAAATAACCAAAAAAGTATTTTCAAAACTTATATAAACACTTGAATCAATAATATATAAAAACTCAAAAGGGAAGATGTGACAGACAATATATAAAAATAATGGATTAAACCTAAATTATATTAAAACTTATACAAACGAAGATACTAAAAGTAAACATTGAGTAATAAAAATTATTTAAAATAACTCAAAAGGAAATATATAAGTTTTTATAGAACGATTAATATAATTAGTGGATTATCACTACATGTTATTATTCGTATAACATTCGTTATTGTAATTCTACAACAAGCATTATTGTTATTATTCGTATAACGTGCGTTATTATTATTTTAGAACGAGCGTTATTATAAAATATGTGTTATTATAAAATAACTTGCGTTACTATTATTACACGAACGGATTTACCCCTCGCCCCAAAAACATATATTGCGTCCTGATGATTTTGTACGCTTCGCACTCTAAAAACCATTTATAGAGTAACCGGCCCTGTATATAATACATAGTAATTGAAAAGGAAAACATAAACACAACGTGGTGCTTGGACTAATGGTAAGACCCATGCAAATCAAGTCGGCGGTATATTTTTATTGTTTAAATACTATTGGGGGTGTCCGTGCAATACGGCGGGGAACACAACACTTAGGTTGTTGATTTTTTTGGTGTGACAGAGCGGTCCGGTTCGGTTTTAAGCCATAACCATAGCCAAAATTTTCGGTTAATGTATTTTAAAAACCAACTAGTTTTGATTATTTCGGTTTTGGTTAATCGGTTATTAACATTGGGTCGGTTCGGTTTTCGATTAATAACCAAAATTTTAACTTGAGCTAAAAAAATTTAACTTGAGTTGAAAATATTGACTTGTAATCAAAAGCGTAACATTAAATATGTAATCAAAAAAATAAAAGATTGAGTCGGTCAATGTCAGACAGCGCTCGTGCCGGGTGGGTCAATGTTCGTTCAGTTCGTTTACAATCCTATGGAGGGTTTTACATGGCCGGTTAATTGTTTATAAGAATTAATGGGTTAGGTTCAATTAACTAAATACTTTATAATAGGTTTATATTTGTTCAATTAGTTTATAACAAATATTAATAAGTTTATACATGTAAAATTTTAAAGTTTTAAATTAAATTTTTAGGTGTCGTTTTGGTCAAAAGAAAATTCATGTGGGTCGGTGTCAAAATTTCACTGTGTTCGCTCGGGATTATAAAAAAAGAGTCCAGTATTATCGGTTATAAACATTGGGTCGGTCAATGTCAGACAACGCTCGTGCCGGGTTGGCCTGAACCATGGTTGTGTTTTATCAATGTTTACCAGTGTTCTAATATATATATATATATATATATATATATATATATATATATATATATATATTAGGTTAAAATCCAGTGTATTACACGGGTTAAATAAATAAAATGTTATATATTCAGTAATAAAAATTTTATATTTTAAAAAACCCGTGTAATACACGGGTTGAATAAACCAGTATATTACATCTATTGAATAAAATATAATGTAATTTGTTAACAAACACATTTGTCAAAATATGTTTTTGAAAAATGTAATTTGTCGTGACAGTTATAAGATCTGTTAGGTTAGTTTTTAAAACATTTTTTTTTAAGTGAGTATTAATTTTTTAATTTAATTGATAAATGTTAGTTCATATTAAGTTGATTTGATTGATGATATAATAACTATTTATAATTAAATAATAAGTATTCGTAATTAGATTTATTAATATAAAGATTATTATTTAATAAGAGAGAGAAATAGAAAATTTAATATTTAATAAGAGAGAGAGGCGGGAAAATAAAGATGATGAGTAACCAGAGAGTGACACGTGTCCTGAAAAGATTTTTCATTTATTAGAGTAGTAAGATAAGATATATATATATATATATATATATATATATATATATATATGCGGCGGGCAACACAGACACAGCTAATCACGTAACATGTTTTTTTCTTAATTAGAAAAAAAATCTATAGCAATACCATACTAAAATTGAAGAGAATAAAATGCTCATTTTTATGGTGTAAGTTTAAAAAGAAAAAAAATATTAATGTATGAAAAAGTTATGACCGTTTAAAATAACGAGTGGAGAGGGTGGTTACTATATGAATAACTTTTATTTTCAGTTTTTTTAAAGTATCAGATAGTTATACTGTGTGCTCTAAATGGTGTATACAGAGGTTTACTCACCCTTTGTGGGTTCGGTCACCCGACACCGTTGGAAAAATAATTATTTGTTATATATACTATAAAATCCCGAGCGACCCCAATGAAATTTTGACACCGACTCACATGAATTTTCTTTTGACCAAAACGACACCTAAAAATTTAACTTAAAATTTTACATGTATAAACTTAATAATATTTGTTATAAACTAATTGAACAAATATAAACCTATTATAAAGTATTTAGTTAATTGAACCTAACCCATTAATTCATATAAACAATCAAGTTCACTAGCTAATTATTTAACCTAATAACCATTTACTCTAAGTCTTTATGTTAATTTCTAAACAATTAACCGACTTTGTAAAACCCTACCTAGGATTGTAAACGAACTGAATGAACATAAACGAGGCTTGTTGGGTTCGTTCGTTTAACTGTGCCCGAACAAATGAACATACACGAACACTTAAATGAACGGTATTATCTAGGTGTTGCTCATTTTATCCTACATAATCTAGGTATTGCTGTTAAAAAAAATGAACGGATTTCAATTCGGCAAATATATTTCAACTCAAAATATTTCAGTGACCTAACTCAATCCGGTGAAAAAAGTTTGATGACCCAATTCAATCTAGTAGAAAAACCCAATGACCCAGCTGAGAAAGTTTAATAAACATTCGAACATCAAAAATTTCCGACCACCGTAAAAAAAAATTCTAAGTCCGTCGCAGCTCATGACCTCATTTCCCTGTATTTTTATTTCATTTATATTCATTTTTTTTTGTCTTTAATCCATTAATTTGCGTTTCAAAAATATAAACCACAAACAAACTATTTCTTTAAAATATTCTTTATATTATATCTATATTTAAAGGAGAACTAAATGAACAGTAACATTCATTTTTTTAATTTTTTTCAGCTTTTATTTTGCACCCTCATATTATTTATAATATACGTTTTTAACCCGTTTTATTTTCTAATGGTTTCAGCTTTTTGTAATAACTTTCTCTTATTAACTTTTATTTAAAAACAGATTTTACGACTGTCTTTAGTTTTTCTTTGTCAACGTTCCAATATAACTTTTTTTTAAAACGGAGTTGTATTTAATATAGAGTTTTTATTTTGTATCGTAGACTATAGCGGACGCCGTTATCATTGTGGTACCGTGAGGAATCGAACAAATTATGAGCGAATAAAATTGTTGTCGGTATTTGTACTAATGGAGCCAGTATTGGTATTATTGGAGCCGGTATTGGTATTCGCTTTTATGTTTTCAACGAGCTGAAAATAACATAATTGCCGGTATTGGTATTATCGGAACGAGTGTCGGTATGCGTTTCTACGGTTTTTAATGATTTCATTACGCGGGGAAAAAACGTAACTCCCGCCGCGAAATGCGGGGGGGGGGGGAACTAGTTAATATTATTATTTGTATTTCATTTTTCCTCATATTATATCTTTTAAATAAATTTACAACAATATTTGGTTATGTATAAACTATACACATACATGTGAAATTTGAAAGGATTTACTATTTCGACATTCTCATTTTTATTAGTGTTTTGACGTGAAAATTTTATCACCGGTTAAATACTGATGAACATGTCATCGAAACTAAGCCTTACAAATTTTAGCAACACATTCGCAGCTAACGGGTTTCGCCTACTAGTTTATCCCATATAGTTCAACCAAACACGTCATATGTTTTCTTTTCGTGCTTAAAATTTAAACATATAAACAAAAGAAAATTAATATACAAGCTAGCAGTATTGGGCCATAGAAAAAAGTCTTAGTGGGCCGGTTGGCCTTGCAATTGTGATGATGTACATGTAATCAAAACTAAGTCTTACAAATTTTAGCAACACATTCGCAGCTAACGGGTTTCGCCTACTAGTTTATCCCATATAGTTCAACCAAACACGTCACAATGTGTTCTTTTCGTGTTTAAAATTTAAACATATAAACAAAAGAAAAATAATATACAAGCTAGCAGTGTTGGGCCATGGAAAAAGGTCTTAGTTGGCCAGTTGGCCTTGCAATTGTGATGATGTACATGTCATCGAAACTAAGCCTTACAAATTTTAGCAACACATTCGCAGCTAACGGGTTTCGCCTACTAGTTTATCCCATATAGTTCAACCAAACACGTCACAATGTGTTCTTTTCGTGTTTAAAATTTAAACATATAAACAAAAGAAAAATAATATACAAGCTAGCAGTATTGGGCCATGGAAAAGGTATTAGTGGGCCAGTTGGCCTTGCAATTGTGACCTAGTTGCCTAGTTGGTACTTGGTTGAATGGGGTTGGCCCATATTGGTTTGTTTATGTTTTGGGTTTTCATCTCTTTTGGCTCACAAGGAAAAATCTATGGCAGATAAACTTAAAATCAGGCATGGTTGAAGTTGTTGTTTGTATTCAAAGGTAGCAAATCATATAATACCTTATAGTGTTTCGATTGAGGATGTGTTTTCCTAAAATCTAATATATAAATGTGTTTTTTTGTACTTTTAGATATTGTACTATTTTCTAAATGTGATGTTTAAGTGTGTTAGTTATTCGGTTTTACATTATTGTGTTTATCTAAATTTAAAATGTGATGTTTTAGTTCAGAATGTTTTGTTTTTTAAATACAGCACAAAGATTACACTAAAGAAAAATACAACACAGAAATACATCACAGTTTTCGAATGTTTTTTTAAATTGTTATTTTTTATAACAATAATTAAAGTTAAAAAATGCTCAATTTTATAATGTAATTTTTTAACGTAATAAAAGTGGAGGGAACTTAAAAAAATGAACAAAAGTGGTTATTCTCCTTTTTCCTATACTTTGATCCTAACCATTGATTAGAAAAATAGAAGGATGAGACGCTTTCTTTGCCTACTTAGGCAACTATACATTTTAAGAGATCCTCCCACACATGCGTACGTACGTATGTACAAATACATATGTACGTACACATACTCCTATACTTTGATCCCAACCATTGATTAGAAAAATAGAAAAATGGGATGCTTTCTTAGCCTAGTTAGGCAAATATACCTTTTAAGAGATCCTCACATGCATACGTACGTACGTACACATACATACATACATACATACATACATACATACACGTACGTACGTACGTACACATACATACGTACGTACGTACACATACATACATAGATACATACATACGTACGTACGTACTACGTACACATAAGTGTGTACGTACGTACATACATACATACATATGTACGTACATACATACAAACGTACATACATACATACGTACATACGTACATACATACGTATGTACGTACGTACATACATACATACATACCTACCTACACACATACATACATACATACCTACATACATACATACCTACATACATACATACATACATACATACATACATACATACATACATACATACATACATACATACATACATACATACATACATAGGGGAATGATCAAGAGAAAACCACAAAGTTAGGCGAAAACAAAAAAAACCACTAAAACAATGTGTAATACTATGGGTTACGTATACGTAACCGCAATTTTTTTGTATTCTGTTTACGTATACGTAACACTATGGGTTGCGTATACGTAAGCCAATATTTAAATAATTTTTTGATAAAAATATGTAATATTACATTGATACTCTTATAAAAAAAATAAAAATAAAATAAATATTATGATATTATTGGTTAAAATTGGTTTTTTTAGTGGTTTTCTCGGTTTTCGCGTAAGTATGTGGTTTTCTCTGGAACCCTCCCCTACATACATACATACATACATACTTACATACATACGTACACATACTCCTATACTTTGATTCCAACCATTGATTAGAAAAATAGAAGGATGAGATGCTTTCTTAGCTTACTTAGGCAAATATACCTTTTAAGAGACCCTCTCATACATATGTACGTACACATACATATGTACGTAGACATACTTATATACTTTGATCCCAACCATTGATTAGAAAAATAGAAGGATGAGATGCTTTAGCCTACTTAGGCAAATATACCTTTTAAGAGATCCACACACACGCAACGATCAAACATGGAAAATGTTGTGGTGACTGATTTTGACAACCAAAAAGGATGATTATCCCATATTGAAGTTCCCGATAGGATAGATTTTGAAGGAACTATTGGCCTGCATTAAATAAGATCTTTATCAAGTGGAACAAGTCATGAATACAAGGTAGAAGATCTTGAAAGTATCAAGACAAGGAAAAGGAAAAGGAAAGAAGAAAGGGGCCAAAGTTCAAAGACTTTATGCGGTTACTATAACAATCCTGGGCATACGATCAAAGACTGTGATGTGAGATCACAAAACAAGTACGAATCGAATGCAGAATCAAAGAAAATAGAAAACTGATTGTGTGATAGGATCAAAGCAAAGAAATCACGCCGTGTTAAGAGATCAAAGTGGAAGAAAATAAGGTCGCGAAGAAAAGAAAAGTCTAGTCATGTAAGGCGACTAGGCGACTGCATCAAAGATCAGGTGATGGCCGTCGTTTGAGTCATGCAAAAACCTAACAAACCTAGATAGTAAGGCAAGTAAGGTATCGTATCCACAGAGGAGCATGTGGTTAGTGTGATTATGTTTCGTCTGACTTATCTATCCTAAACCTAATTAAATTACTTAAATTAACCTAAGAATAGAAAACTGATTTTGATTGATTGTTGTGAAATTGATTCAAGAACATAAAGTCAATTAACTAAATAATTATTGGAAAACAGATCACTCACAGGTTTCAGATTGTGAAGATGAATGGATGACCTAGTCTGTACCGAATGGAAATCACATAGACATGATTCGTTATACTATTCAATGTTGACGAATAATTAAAAGACAAATTATTTAACTGTGCTGATCTACGATTAGAAAACCGAATAATCGACACAGCTGAATCCCCAACTAATTAACTACCAGTTCAAAAGACTAAAACTGATTGAATTCAATAGTTCACGATCTAATAACATACATATTGAAAACCAAGTAACTGATGAAAACAAACCAAATCTTATAAAATCAATCCGTTTAGTCAAACCAAATAAACACAAGACAATAACTAACCGAATAATTGAGTCAAAATCTAATCCAAAGTTAGGTATCAACTGGTTGAATACACTCTACTAACAAAATCCTACACCCTGAGGATGATCACAAAAATTTTAGCCAATCATAAATCATAATAACCAAGAAAATGAATGTTGTTATCACACAATTGTCCATTTAAAATTAATCAAATAAAATACTCATTCTTTGTAATACAAACTAATTAAAAATAAAACATTTAAACTTCCCTTTGTGTTTTCTGTCTACAACTTAGCGCTACACGCCCTAATTGCCGTACACAATCTTCCCTGAATCCCCCTCTTTGTGTCTATAATCCCTTTTATTAATCCACCATTTTGTGTTGATTTTATCTTTGCCAGCAACATCCATTTGATTTTAATTCATCTTCATTTTATTTCACGGTCAAAACCCATTTCTATTTTGGGCCAAATCACAATCATTCTTAATTCCACTGAAGCCCACGTGAGATAAGCCCAAATTGAATTTTCTTTTTGACGTCAATCACGTGAATTCCTAAATTTGAAATAGAATCATGAATCAAAATTCAATCACTTTTAGTTTAACTATTTTCTCATTTAATTTATATGAATTATATTTTTTTAGTTTATTTTATATTAAAACCTATAAAATATAAAAAAAAGTCAAGGTAAATTGTTTATCACATAATTAGGATTAAAAACACATGATTATATACAATTAGCACGTATAAATCAAACCATTCATCATCAGGACCAGTGAGAGACCGAGTAGAACCAGAGTGATACCCGTGTTGTGTTAAAGTAAAGACAAATTGTTGTTTGAGGCAACCGTGAAGACAAGATTGAATCGTGTGAGATGATCAATATCAAGATTAAGGATCCGTGTGGAGCGGACTCCTGTGAAAGAGGGCAAATTAGCTTGTGTGAAGAAATCAAAGGAAGATCTAAGAGATCCAGGTTGGGTGATCAGGATAGTGGGATACGATCCAATAAAAGGAGTATGTGATAGATCAAAAGGAAGAACCGTGTGATACGAAAGTTGTGTGATACAAATCTAATAAAAGAATTGAGAAGCAAAGTTTGATTATAATGTACGCGTGGAGCAAGCAAACCAAAGAAACGAAGGATGGATATTGAAGATGGTAGCAAGGAATTTGTTACAAGGTGTAACATCCCATAATTTGAAACCCAAACGTTGAGGGTTAAATGTTAAAAATATACTAAATATGTTTGATTATTTATTTTTACAATTTGATTGTTTGTTTTTCATGTGGGCCTGCATATTTCTCCTTGGGCTTGAACAAGGAATTAGTTGTTGCTAATTGGGCTTGAAGACCACATTGCTGATCTGCTTGTTGTTTGAAGACTACTCAATTATTCCTCAACGGTTGTTTTAAGGGTGTCCCAAGTTTGTCGCTGATTTCACATGGAAAGAAAGGAAATTGTTGTTTGGAAATAATCATCGTATCATTCTTCCAGCTGTGATTGACACCATCTTCGCTGGTTGTCCCTCTTTTACGCTTGGTTCTTGGCTATTTATACATGTCGCTGTGCTTCAAGGAAAGGGTCTTCTTCTTCTCCACAAAAGAAGTGCTAATCTCTGATTTAGGGTTTTATCCCCATTTATATTTTGTTTCATCTTAATATTAGCCACAGATCATCTGTGAGTAATCTTGTGTTCTCCTTTGTGCTTATTTTGTCTCTGTTTAAATCTTGTTTACTTACTTGAGACATTGGTTTGTTAATTTATGATTTGGGAATAAACATCGATTACCATTTTTGACATTAAAGAAAGGAGATAAAAGAGTGTCAGTTAAAGAACACGACACTAGCACTAGATGGACGAGACGAGAAAAGAATATTAAAAGGAAAATATGGAAAAGACGTGGTTAGCGCACCTCTAACCAGATCTTAACGGCCCACTACGTGTGTTTAAGGAAATTTGAAACGAAAAGGGTAGCGGACCGCTACCTATAAGCTAATGGTCTGCTATGTAATGCTAAAGAAAACGACAACAACCTTTGAAGCTAACATGTGAGGGGCTAAGGTGGCTAGATAACGGATCGCTATCCAGGACCTTAGTGGTCCGCTACGTGTGGATTAAGGAAGGCCGAATGCTATGAGGCGGTAGCGGTCCAATACTAGCCTCATGGCGGTCCGCTACGGGCGCCTGTTCTAGCCTACAATATTGAGGGTTAAGGTCCTCATTAGAGACACAAAAAATTTCAAACAACACATCCACACTTCTAAAAAACGAATAAGTGTTGGATCGGGTGAAACATTTGAGCTAGGAATCGAACGTAGCGAATCCCTTTGGTTATCGTAAGTACATTGAACCCATAATTAGCTATGCTTGCCTACATGATTATGTGTCTAAGGCATGCTAATGTACGCTTAATAACTATACATGATAAGAACATGAGTATGTGATATGAAAGCATGATGAATCACATGCTAAATAAACATGATTAGATGTTAATATGCATACACATGTTGCATATGTGTGCTTGATGCATTAAGAGACTATGGACTTACGATGTCCAAGATCTCAATGTGAAACGAAGGGCTATGAACCTACGCAGTTCAAGGAGTTCGTATACGAGGGGCTTGGGATCTACACGATTCAACGACCTCGTAAAGAGTGAAACCAGTAAGCGAGGGGCCATGGGACATACGCGGCCCAAGGACCTCGTGAGAATGTGTATACAAGGGGCCATGGGACCTATGCGGTTCAAGGACCCTGTGAATGTGAAACGAGATGCCTAGAACCTACATGGTTCAAGGATCTCGTAAATGGCGTAACATAGGCACGTCCGAAATGTGACGGGAGCTTGTGGTGCCTA
This sequence comes from Smallanthus sonchifolius, assembly GCA_023525975.1. Lineage (NCBI taxonomy): Eukaryota > Viridiplantae > Streptophyta > Magnoliopsida > Asterales > Asteraceae > Smallanthus > Smallanthus sonchifolius. The sequence continues at coordinate 26,628,195 of CM042029.1, read as the reverse complement.
CAGAACGGATTAAGGGACGTAAGGTGTCCGTGGACCCAAGGAGTCCCATGATAAAAGAAATGGTTTTGAAGAGACAATGTGGTGTACTTACTTAGTGTAAGCTAATGTAAAAACGTTTTCAAAACATTTAAGAAAAAAGCACCCGAGATGGTTGAAGCTTCCAAGGACGTGGCCGGTTGGAGATTTGGAAATCCCTAGATCTTTTGTGAATATATCATTTTAATTGTTTGTAAAACATTACTATATTTTAATATTAAAGTACCCTTGTCACTATGGTGCCAAGGTTTTTAACAACTGAGACCAAAACTCTAATATTTTAAGAATTAAGAAATGAGGGTGTTTCACAAGGAAGGAAAGTGAAGACTATGATTAAATACTAAGTTTAGGGGGGATATTAGAAGCATAAACTTAGTATAATTATGTAATTACTGTGACAAATATTTAGTCTATGTTTATGTTAAGAATAGTGTCATTAGGGAAGTTAGTTTAAGTTTGTTAATGTTAGTTATAGGAAGTTAATTAACCGTCATAAGTTAGTTATGTTGGTTTATTAAAGTGTCAGTTAGTAGCTTATAAATAGGCCAAATGAAAAGCCCGTCAAAGGTGGCTCGAAGCCAGTCTGTTGCTCCTTTGGAAATAATGTTTGAATGTGTGTAATATATGTAGTATTTTGTGTTATCATTGTGTTACTGCATTCGTATGTTCAAACCTGTGTTTTGTTCGATTGTCCCTTTGCCAACATACCCATGTGACAAACAAAACCAGACATAACAGTATAAGAAACCATTTAAGAGCCGATAACTCGATATGCCTATGTTATTCAAGTTGCAGTTCTACACAACCATCAAGTCCAAAACCAAAACTTATTTCTTAATTAAATGGACATGCATACGGATACGGCATAGCACCATAAAAAGCCGCAAACCATCGTCAATATAAAGTACCATCAATGAACACATATACCAGCGTACAACTGATGATTAATGACCAAACTCCACCTTAATTGTGTTGGAAACCAGGCCCAAGAACACACTAATTTTGATCTCAAAGATCGTCTTTTTATTGATAAAACTGTAAATAATACAATAACCATATCATCTATTTATACTAATCTAAACCCAAACCTATTCTAACTTAAACTCAATTAAACTAATTAAATAAATTAATAATTATCTCTAATCAAGATTAATCATTTTATCTATTTATACTAATATAAACCCAAATCTATTTATACCATCATCAACCGCCTTAAAAACTCAAAGAAAACTGTGTTTGATTAAACCTTTATAGTGCCAATTGCGTTAAAGAGAAAATCGTGAAAGAACGTGATTAAGGGACATATTTCGGGTTGTTATTCATTAGATTGCACTACGGTAACAAAAAAAAGAGGTAAAAAAATATGTAAAAAACACGATTACAAGACAGGCAGCTGTTCAATTAAGAACCATAATTTTGGCAAGAACCATGCATTTCTACTCAAATATACACAAATGCATACATACATCCTTAAATATGTGTGGTTGTGGCCAAAATTATGGTTCTTAATCGAACATGTCCCTTACAAGACATGTATTGATCAATTTTATTTGTTGAATTACACTACAAAAACCGGATAAAAACTCGATTAAGAGAAACCTGCCAATTTTATATTGATTAATCTGTACAAAAACCGTGTAGTAATTTGTGTCGAGAAACACAATTAGTTATATTGGTTTGTGGTTAATTTTATGAAGTCAAAGTGGTCATCAAAATGCTATTTTTTGAATTAAGTTTTTTTGTTATCAAATCTATGTAAACATAAACTAGTTTTTCAAACTTAAAATGTGTGTTTTTAAAAGAAGACAGATCCTAAATATTACTTTAAATATAATCACTCAAATTATGTTTTTAGAACAAATTCTGAGGACTGGGGGAGCCAGCCCAATTACTACCCCTATGTCCTTCTAAAATGAACATACATAATGGCAAATAGTGATGCATTGTTCTTGCTTCTGCTAAAAAGGACTGGGGGCAGTTGGAAAAATTTAATTTGATCGCCAATGGCATTCATTGTTAATGGCAGCCATTGGGAGTTTTTGGTTTGACCCACCACGTGCTTGATGAAATGCTTCAACCAAAGTTGAAACATTTTGATCCACTCCTTTACTGCTCTCTATATAATGTGTACTTGAGTAGCTCTATCCAACGATTGTTGATCAATTTTTGGAGGAGGGTTAATGGGGTTTCTTGTAGTACGAGGGTACATAGTGATAGTGGTGGTTGTGGTTTTGATTGTCTTGGTTGGTGACTATGGTATAGTTTCAGCAGGTATTGTTAAGGGATTAAAAGATGAGAAAGGGTTGTTGGGGAAGTTTAGACGTGGCTTTAAAGGGGGTTTAGGAGGGGGTCTTGGAGGTGGTTTTGGCAATGGGGGAGGTCTTGGAGGTGGAGGGGGTCTAGGAGGAGGAGGTGGGCTTGGTGGTGGCGGTGGACTTGGTGGCGGGATTGGTGGAGGTGTAGGAGGTGGTATAGGGCTAGGTGGAGGTGGAGGTGGAGGTGGAGGACTTGGTGGTGGGTTAGGTCACCATGGAGGCTTAGGAGGAGGTGGCGGGCTTGGGGGTGGTGGGGGAATTGGTGGCGGGATTGGTCATAAGGGAGGTCTAGGAGGTGGTGTTGGATTAGGAGGAGGTAGTGGGCTTGGGGGTGGTGGGGGACTTGGTGGTGGTTTAGGTCACCGTGGTGGCTTAGGAGGCGGTGGTGGATTAGGAGGGGGTGGCGGGCTTGGAGGTGGTGGTGGGTTAGGACACCATGGCGCCTTAGGAGGAGGTGGCGGGCTTGGAGGTGGTGGTGGTCTTGGTGGCGGGATTGGTCATAAGGGAGGTTTAGGAGGTGGTGTTGGATTAGGAGGAGGAGGTGGGCTTGGGGGTGGTGGTGGACTTGGTGGCGGGATTGGTCATAAGGGAGGTTTAGGAGGTGGTGGGCTTGGGGGTGGTGGTGGACTTGGTGGCGGCATTGGTCATAAGGGAGGTTTAGGAGGTGGTGTTGGATTAGGAGAAGGTGGTGGGCTTGGGGGTGATGGTGGGCTTGGGGGTGGTGGTGGACTTGGTGGCGGGATTGGTCATAAGGGAGGTTTAGGAGGTGGTGTTGGATTAGGAGGAGGTGGTGGGCTTGGGGGTGGTGGTGGACTTGGTGGAGGGATAGGTCACAAAGGAGGTCTAGGAGGTGGTGCTGGACTTGGTGGTGGTTTAGGTCACCATGGTGGCTTAGGAGGTGGTGCTGGATTAGGAGGAGGTGGCGGGCTTGGGGGTGGTGGCGGACTTGGTGGTGGAGGAGGGCTAGGTGGTGGGGGTGGACTCGGAGGAGGTGGTGGCGGGGGAGGTGGTTTTGGTGGAGGGGGAGGTTTTGGAGGAGGTGGAGGTTTTGGAGGAGGCTTTGGAGGTGGCGGTGGGTTTGGAGGTGGTGCTGGTGGTGGACATTAGGACCCCACGTTATGACCTCAACCACTAGAACTTTTCTTAAACCCGCTTGTAATATTTCCTACGAGTATATATTTACGTTGTACTAAGTTACTTCTAGGCATGATGACATGCTTCTTGTACTCTCAACTCAACTTCATCAATAAGCATTGTTACATGTTGCATCACATTATTATGTTGCTTCCCTTTTGAGAAGATACATCATTTATTCATTCTTACTAGCCATTTAAAAATTAACATAAAAATGGTGTAGGTTAAATGTCATTTACAAATATGGATGTGTTGGTTTTACACAATAATAATAATGTCCAAAATAAATTGAAGAAAGACAAGTGCTAAAATCCATGAGAGTTACTGAACAATAATTTGTGAATCATGACACCAAAAAGGAGAAGTCACATTTGATAAGATTTCTGACCACGCTATGTCCCCATTACCACCAGACTAATAACCCCACCTTTTTTCCGACTTTTGTATCTATTCTTTTGTATTTTTAATAAATACTCAACTTTTACCACTGATTTCTGTATTTATTTTTGCTTTTAAACTGTTGAAATTCAAATATTATATATGTTAATTCATTTTTTAAAGCGTGGTACACGCGCAAATTAATATTTTAGTAAATTAAATGATTTTTATGAATATACTAATGCTTGACATACCAAATGGACTAGTTGTTTATAATGGGGAAAATCACATGAATGCTAATTTAAATAAATATATTATCAAAATACTTATTGATATATTTTTAAAAACTTTTATCAATTTTATCTAACAAATTAATCTTTTAATAAAAGAAAGCTAAATCAATAATGACTTTTTCGCAAAACTTACATTGACACAAAAGTCTAATACATGATATATGTTGTCACAATCCGCGTGATTGGCGTAAAACTTGTCATAACATGTGTAATCTTATCGTGATATATGTGTTGTATTTTTATCGGATGTAATTTATAACTTTTAAATTTATGAATTTAAAGAAAGAAGGTCGATATCTATTTAGGTTTACTGAAAATAGCTATTCAATGTGGTTTTTTTATTTCTACTCATGACTTAATGGTCTACCGGTATGATGTTTGTCCCCCACAAAAGTGAGGTCGGTTTAAATATTTGCAAATGCAAGGTTAGATGAAATTTAGGTGTAAAAATTTGTTGTTAAAAAACTGGTTTTTTTATACATTATAGTCTTAATTTTCAAATATAATAGTAATTTGTTCTTTAGAAATTCAACAACCACACAATAAATTAAAATTTTTTTTGTTTCATTGGTTTTAAAATGATTGAAAAAACATTGCTCACATAACTAATGTTAGGGTTTTAAAATATATCCATATCTACTTTATGCAATGATGATAAATTTCCTACAATCACAAGTATTTCCATTGTGTTAATAAATTCCCCCTTGAACACATGTTTCAGAATCTTTAGCAAAATAACAATGCAATAAACTTATTTTCTTGAAATTAATTAAAACATGAAAATTAAATTCAATTATCATCACACAACTAAAAAACAATTCAAAACATTTAAACACCATCAAGTCCCACAATATTTACCAAGCAAAAAGAGTACATTAACTTTTTCTTCATAATTAACTTACCTGTTGGATTCTGGGTTTGGACCACTGGGAACTTCATGAGCAGCTTCATGAAACCCTACATGAGTGGCGGCACCGGCGGTGGTGTTCATGGTGGTCGTTTCGTGTGGCCGGGAATTCTTCAACAACCGCCTTACATACGTAGAACTACTCGTTTCGAGAGGATGAACAAAGAGAGGAAAAACAATAAGGATGCCAACAAAGAGAAGAAGCTTCTTGCTAGTTACATCTGCCATGGAAATTTGAAAACAAACTGCTGCAACACCCCCCAAGAAGTATGCAAAGATCAATATCCATGAACCAATTGAGCAAACCCTAGTGCTGAATTCAAGAAAACTAGGGTTTCTGATTAGGGTTCTTCATATTTGGATCTACAAAAGAGTTTCTTCAAAATCTTGACACATTTAGATATCCAAAAAAGGAGGTATCTTTTGATGAAAGCAAAGCTTCTGCTGCAGTTTGCTTTGGTGTGACTTTTTGAAGTTTTTTTGTTGATATGAAGAGCTAGTGAATCACTTAGTAAATGACTATAATACCCCTTTGTTTTGTTTAAGTTACAATGAAGTCCCCAAGTCTTTGAACTGTTAGCTCTGATTAGACTAATCACCTATATATGGCTCCAAAGTTGGGGCCGAGGCTATTTTGTAGACGTTCAAATAGATCTACTTCACTACTATTCAAATGTTTAAAAAAAGGAGAAATATATTAAGGATACTTTGGTTATTAATTAGGATAACTCTAGAGAAGAAAAGAAATAGTTTTGAGAATTCAAACTGGTTCAAAAACTGACCTGACATGTGGAACTCGAAAGGTATATCGGAACGCATTTTTGATCTCCTATGACTTCCAATGAATTTGAAAGTTTGATATTTTGGCTAGTGGAAAAGAATGCTAGTTTTTTTATTCTAGCCGCTATGTCCCGTGATTTACTAATCGTGTAATCTTTTACGGTAGCTTCGGAGTGCGCATTCTTTTATTGACAGTGTTTTATCCGTACGAAGAACAAGCCTCCCTCTCGTGGCGATAAAAATGTGGATTTGTTTGTCTTGAACACGAAATTCAAGTTGAAGAAGAAATACACAAATGAGAGGTGGCTCAAGAAAGGACGTTGTCACTTTCAACCGATGAAGAACTTGCATACGACGAAGCACAACGGAACATCAATATATATACATATATATATGTAGAGGTTAGGCTAGAAAGGGATAAAACCCTAGAAAGTCTAGGAAGGAATCTGGGCCATTAGATCATGGTCATTTGTGGTGGAGATTAACGCGGTGACATTTTGGTAAATAGCTGGAACTTGGAAACCACCAGGAGGGGTAGAATATGAAGATTCAACCCCAAAGCTTGCACATGCAAATCACATGTCATTTCCCCCACTTTTTTAAAACGTCCATAACTTTTTTATACATCATTATTTCTTTTTAAAAATTTCACCATAAAATCGAGCGTTTTTTATCTTTCCAACGAGTATGATATTGATATATATATATATATATATATATATATTCTTTTAAATCGTTTTTTGTTTAAATTACATTAAAGTGGGTTTTTTTCAACATGGTGTTTTACATCTGTGGTGTTTTACATATATGGTATTTTTAACTGCGTATTTTTTAACATTGAGTTTTAAAGGTCATGGTGTTTTACACCCGGGGGCCAATTTGAATATGGCGTTTTAGTTTTTTTGGTCACGGTGGTTTCACAATGGAAAATTTCAACATGGTATTTTTTGGCTTTTTTGGTCATAGTGTTTTGACGTGTTTATGTTTATGACGTTTTTCATCAGTCATGGTGTTTTACACTTTTAGCTTAAAATTTCAACACCATAAACATAAACTTAGTTAAGGCTGTGTTCGAATTAAAGTGATTTTTTTTCAACATGGTGTTTTACATCTATGATGTTTTTAACCGAGTGTTTTTTAATAATGAGTTTTTGTAGTCATGGTGTTTTTCAACATTGAGTTTTTCTAGTCATGGTAATTTTCACCTGGGGCCAATTTGAACATGACATTTTAGCTTTTTTGGTAATGGCGTTTTCACAAAGACAAATTTCAACATGTTCATTTTTTAGTTTTTTTAATCATGGTGTTTTGATGTGTTTATGTTTATGGCGTTTTTGCTTCTGTCATGGTGTTTTACACTTTTAGCTTAAAATTTCAATATCATAAACATAAACTTAGTTAAGCCTGTATTCAAATTAAAGTGAGTTTTCAACATGGTGTTTTACATCTATGGTGTTTTCAACTGAGTGTTTTTCAACATTGAGTTTTTCTAGTCATGGTGTTTTTCAACAAAGAGTTTTTTGGGTCATGGTGTTTTATACCTAGATGCCAGTTTGAATATGGCGTTTTAGTTTTTTTTTGTCATGGCGTTTTCATAATGACAAATTTTAACATGGTATTTTTTTTTGGCTTTTTTAGTCATGTTGTTTTGACGTGTTTATGTTTATGGCATTTTGCTTCCGTTATAGCTTAAAATTTCAACACCATAAACATAAAACTCCATAAAACACCATAAAAACTCCCAATTTCAAACAACACCCGGTTGGTCTTTTTTTCTTTTTGAAATATAGCAATACCATACTCGTTGGAAAGATAAAAAGACGCTTGATTTTATAGTGAAATTAAAAAAAATAATTACGTATAAAAAAGTTATGTACGTTTTAAAAAAATAGGGGAAATAGCATGTGACTTGCATGTGCAGATTCCTTCCTTTGTTTAAAGTCTTTTGACACAATTGCCCCGTCCATCCTTTACCCCCATTGTACACATGTCGTGCTGTGGTTCCTTCCTACACTTTGTAGGGTTTTAACCCTTTATAGCCTAACCCTCCTCTCTCTCTCTCTCTCTCTATATATATATATATATATATATATATATATATATATATATATATATATATAAGAATGTTCAATTCAGAACACTAAATATTACGAGAACATAAGGAACAAAATGAATCCTTCATTTTTTCAATTTTAAAAGGTTTTGAAATATAAAAAATGATAGAAATACAATATTTATTTATCTCTAGAGAAATTTATAAAAAATTATGAACAAATTTCATTTATTTGAATAACCTACATATGTGTAATTCATGTATATGATCTATAGGTTATTTTACCTACACATGTGTAGGTAAAATTTTAAACGTATAAAAACATATTCAAAAAGTTGTTTAATGGGTTTTTATGTATATAAACATGCATATTTATATGTATGAAATACAATTTTTTAAAAATATAAATCATGGATCAAGAAATTAAATGATTTAAGTTTTTTCTTTTTGTTCTCGCAGTAATTTAGTGTTCTGTATATATATATATATATATATATATATATATATATATATTCTATTTTATTAATACTTATCTCACACGCTATCAAGTTTTTGGCGCCGTTGCCGGGCATACGGTGATTTCAAGAAAAATCCGAGTTAACAAATTAGTCTTTTTAACCTTAACATTTTCCATCTGTTTTTCTGTTACGTTTGTTGCAGGTAGTGTATGATCCATAGCTGCACTACTGGTTTATATCAATCTTTAGTAGAGCCCGAAAGATTCTTTCACCGTCGATTACGAGAAAGCCGTACTAGAAAAATGGCCGTAGAAAATCACACTATTTTCGACTTTGCAAGACCGTCACTTGAAGCTTTGGGGTCTAGTATCCAAGGCCGACAGTTGACGCTAACAACTTTGAGATCAAATCACATGTAATTCACATGATCCAATCATCATGCACTTTCCATGGATTACCCAATGAAGATCCACATGCCGACATTGCAAATTCACTCGAAATTTGTGACACTTTCAAACTTAACGGAGTTTTGAACGACGCTATTCAACTCCGAATGTTTCCCTTTTTCTTGAGGGAACAAGCTAAGGCATGGTTGAATTCTCTTGTCCACCTCTAGTGCATATAACTTCAGAAATCGTTCCGCTAGACTCCTACTTCATGTCCAACATTCGTGCCAAAATCTGGTATCTTTCCCCCACCTATTTTCTTTTTAATTGAGGTCAAAGGATCACCCCTAAGTCATCCAATTTTTCGAATCAAGGCCAAAGGGATCAGTAACCATACACCCTTGTCACCATGTTTTATAAAATCTTTGGACTAATTTTGATACACTTTATACTCATGAAATATATAACCAACTCACCAAAATGTTAAACATATTACTGTTTTCACAATAGATATTGTCAGCTTCAAGACCCAAATTTATAGACTTTTGTCTTGTAAGAACGATGGCAAAAAAATACTTTAAAAGTCCCTCTCAGTGAAGCTTACGCTAAAAAGAAGCTATAACACCTCACAAGTCACAAGATTATATGAACCTTCATCCAACTCAGATCAAACTGTCACTCACGTGATTGATTAATCAAGTTCACACCACACTCTATGCTATCTTGTCATGAATTTTTAAATGTGTTGATACTTATATGTATATGGTCACACATAGGGGTGAGTATTGGGCTTTGACCGTACCAACCCGGACCGGACCGGGACCATTTAAGGGGTAAACTGGGGACCGAGGACCGGACCATTTGTAGATGGGTCGGTCTGGGCTTTAACGGGCCGGTCTCGGGCTTTAACATTCAAGCCCATTTATTTAACTATATATTTTTGTTTGCACTGTCGTGTAATATATAAACATAACAAAGAAGTCGTAAAATAAATGGAGATGCAATTAAGGGAAACTAAACATGGGTGCTTTAAGATAACTATATGTAGGCTAAACAAAGAAGCGTGCGAATGTAATTTACAAATACGAATACATCTTGACAATCAAATAATGCAGTCAACAACCGCAAACAAGAGCTACTTAAACATATCAAGTTAGACTCAAAGAATCAATTTTTTCTAATGCACAAAGTGAATCCTTAAAAAATAATGCATAAATCAGTATGTAGTCTTAAACAATTTAAAAAAAAAATTCAAAAATCCATTTTGTCTACGGTAGCACCAGAAACCATTGCCAATCAATTCAATTCAAACTTAAACAATTAAAAAAAATTAAAAAGAATCCTTCAAAAATAATGCATAAATCAGTATGTAGTCTTCAATCTTGATTACTTCATTCGTCAATCGCCACCAATCCCATGTTCTCAGAAATATCTATTAAGAAATAAAAATAGTGATTAGAATTTCAAAAACTGTGATCAATTGTATATAGCAATTCAAGAATAACAATTTCAACAAACCTTGTGCTAGATCTTCAAGTTTTTTCAAATCATCGCTTTCATTGATTTCTTTGCTTGATTTTCGAACCCAATCTTGGGTACAAATTAATGCTTCAACAATTGGAGGGGATAACGAACTTCAATACGAGTCCACTACCCGTCCATCGGTACTGAAAGCTGACTCCGAGGCAACAGCTGAAACTGGAATAGCCAAGATATCTAAAAAAAAAGAAAAAACAATTAGCATAGTACTAAATCATTAAATAAGTGTATAAAAAAGTATGTAATACCGTTTGCCATCTTGGAAAGAATCGGATATTGAGAGGAATTTACTTTCCACCACATAAATATATCAAAACTGGGACTATTTTCTTCAATGTCATCTTTGAGATACTTTTCAAATTCTGTTTTTTGACCAAAGGAAAGAACTCCACCTCCCCGATATTGTTGAAAAGCATCAAGAAACGAGTTTTCACCAACTCGAAACTGTTCAAATTTATTATCTACTTTAAGGGGGTTACTTGTACCCGTTCCATACATAACCTCATACTCTTTAAATAGTGATTGCATCTCACTTTTGACATCATCAACCATGGTATCTACCATCTTTTTAAATTCTTCTTTTGTTGTTTTTTTATCTTCTTCTTTGTGTTTGTCAAGTTCTTTCCTAATCAACGTACAAATTCTCTCACAAGTAAACTGTATAATATGAAGCTTCATACGAGGATCAAGTATAACTGCAAATTCCAACAACATATTTTTCCTACCTTCATCTCCAAAATACTTTTCAAACTTGTGTTTCATCAGTGATGCGATCTCCATGAATTCATATACTTGGCCCTTTTCATTCAATAACTTATCTAAAAAATCACTCACATTTATAACCTCAGAAAAGAACTGATGTGCTATAACATATGTTGAACATGAAAATTTTTCAGTTTTTCGTTCAAAGAGTCCAAGTAATTCTACCATCTTAGTCGCATACAACCAATCAGTTCTATCTGGGATTTCAACCAAATCATTCATATAGCCCTTAACTCTTTTACCATATAGTTCAAAGGCTTTTTCAAATTTGATCGCTCTTTCTAACATATCGTGCGTGTTGTTCCATCTAGTGGAGACATCAAGGGATAACAAAGTTTTTGATTCAATATATTTTTCCTATTAAAATCGTCTCCATGAATTCCCTAAACCCCTCATGTTCAACGAATGAGAATGGAAGTTCATCCACAACCATCATCTTAACTAAAGATTTCCTAGCTTTAGCCGGATCATACTTCCATGTTTTCAAGGTAGCATTACTTCCCCCCACCCCGTCATCCATTTTTTTCATAAAGTTTTTTTTTTCTAGATTAGCAGGATTTGACTTACATATATTTACATGTCTTTTCATTGTGGATGTGCCAATCTCTGCACAAATATATCCAGCACAATAGTTGCATAAACCCTTCTTTTTCCCCTCTACGTAGATTTTCTTAAAATGCTTTCAAACAAGAGATGAATACTTTCTTTTTCTCTGACTCTTCGGATGTTTCCCAACTTCTTTTTCATTTGCGGGTTGGCCTTCGTCGCCACTTGATATATCATCATGATACTCTTGTGAATCCATCTACAATCAACATTTAATTCATCAATATATATTACAATTGACATTCAATAACTCCTAGAGTAACATGCAATACAACTTAATAAATACATACAACTTAATGCATCAATACTTGTTGCCATCGAGAAAAAAATTCACAAAACTAATTGTTGCCATCGAGAAAAAAAAACTAAAACTTTCCTATTAAAATTCACAAACTCATGATATTACCCTCCTGACCTAGGATTACTTGTTGCCATCGAGAAAAAAAAACTAAACACAGCCTATTTGTTTATATCGATTAATATACCCGACCAGCCCGACTCGACTAACCCGAAACCTGATCACTTTTAAAATTGAATAAAAAGTGTATGAATTTAGCAATATACATATAATAGCAAATATAGATTCATGATGAGTGCAAGAGTTCATATGTGCAATGTTTATCTTGTTTTCTATCAAAAAGAGTATATTAATATCCAACCAGATCTAACCCGAAACGATGAACCTGAATCCTCTTGATGTTAATTTGAGATAATTACCTGGAATCCGCTTGATGTTAATCGGTTGAAATATTTGAATTTTGAAGATTGAATGTAGGAACTTGGAAGACTAAGAATATTGCCTATGAAGTTGATTGGTAATATTCTATCACTTTCTGTCGTAAATGTCAACTTGGAATGAATTTCAATATTATTCAATTTCCATATATAAGATTATATCCCTAGAAAAAATAGGGATGCATGCATATGGGGTTATACTCGGGCTTTACGGGCTTTTTTAAAGAACCGCGGGCTTAGCCCGGACCGGAACCAGGACCGTTAAGCCATGAAAGATTGGACCGAAGACCGGACCGATTATACACATCATGGGCCGGGCTCGGGCTTAACGGGCCGGTCCTTCGGGCTTTCACGGGCCAACCCATTTAATGCACACCCCTAGTCACACAATATAAAGTTTATAGTATTTATTTTTGATGAAAACAAAAATATGCATATGTGATATGAATCTATACTACATAATAAACAAGTAAAATAAGAGAACATTTATCACAATTCTAGACCTCCTAATTCTTATTTTTCCGTCTCTCTCTTATATTAATAATGAACTCCACTATTTTAGGCAACTAATTTAATTATTTATTTTAATTTTTATCTATAGAATTTTAAATTTTAAATTGTGTTTCTCATCAATTAAATTGTTTAATCATATTTTATGATTTCTACAAACGAAAAACAATTTTATAGTCATGCAGGATTCAAATAAAAAAAACATTTTATCATATATTTAAATATTCATATTATTCCATTTTGACGAGTTTATGTATTAACAGATTATATTATATTTTATTCAACTCGTGTATTACACGGGTTTTTAAAAACATATTTTTTATTACTAAGTATATAATATTATATTTATTTAACCCGTGTAATACACAGGCTTCTAATCTAGTATATTATATACATGTACTATTATGTTTCTATCATATATATATATATATATATATATATATATATATAGAGGAGGGTTCCGGATAAAACCACAAGTTATGCGAAAACCGAGAAAACCACTAAAAAAACCAATTTTACCCAATCATATAATAATAATTTTTTTTGTTTTATTTTATTTTTATTTATTTATAAGAGTATCAATGTAATATTTGACATTTTTACCAAAAAAACATTTTTACACATAGTGTTACGTATACGTAAACATAAAACAAAAAAAATTATGGTTACGTATATGTAAATCAAAAAAATTGTTTTTGGATACGTATACGTAAATAAAAAAATTGCCTAAAATGATGTGGTTTTCTCATTGTGGTTTTCTCTTGATCCCTCCCATATATATATATATATATATATATATATATATATATATATATATATATATATATATATATATATATATAACTGATTATTAACAACGTCACTCAATCAAACAAATTAAAGAGAATCCACATTTATGCAAATGAAGTAGTCTATGCATATATGATCCGTTTGCAATGATTTTTTGGTTTTCTTAAACCCGTAGAAGCCACTTTTACTAGTAATGAAGTGGATATATGCATGGTTGGTATTTCATTATGCAAGTATTGTGTAGAAAGTTTTCCATATTTACATAACAAAATATATTTTATTTTTCATGCATGTTTTTTTATTCACATCTCATTATTAAAAGGCAGACTTTTACCCCGCTTTTTTTTAAAGCAGACATCAAAACTTTTTTGGGAGATGGATGTTATCTAAATCGGGTCTAATTACCTCATCAATTCGGATCGAACCCCCAACACATTAGTAAACCCATAATTAGGAAAACCCCCTGGCTTTACTCAAATATTGTTTCATTGAGACTCCACTATAGAAAGTCTTAAGGGTATCATTGCACCAAATAAATGGCCAACGATTTTACCTCCACTATGAGAAATTTTGCATACTTAAGAATACAAAAGAATCTATGAAGAATACACTTTTGGTTATACTTTAATGTATACAAATGTTCATACTTATAATTATTTGATAATATTTTTTTAAATATAAATACTAAACAATTTATAAAACCCAATGTTTCTGTGCCACCAACTATACATTCTTTTAAGTTTACTAAACGGAGCGTTCAAATAACAAATCAATTGGATTTAGTTTAAAATCGGTTGGGTTATATGATCCGCTATATTTGTTTTATAGCAGAGTGATGGTAATATTGGGCGTGACGATCGGAGATAGCGGTACACTTCAAATCATTTTTCAAATACTTCATTTTTCTTCGATCCATGTCCCGTGTGAAAAGTACATACGATCAAATTTGACTAAAATTTTTGTATATTAGACCAAATTTAATTATTTTTGACCATGTTTACAAGGTATAAATACATCAACACATATTGCAAAGGAATATATATTTATTGGTTGGCGGGTTGAACGCGAAAACCAAATAAACATGAAAATTATGTTAGACACGTGAACACAAACACGACTTCTGTGTACGCCGGTTGAATAGGACATCACTTTTTTTTTAATTTCTTTTTTCATATATATTACTACTACGAATATTACAACTTTAAATCCAAATACACAAATGTATATGAAAGAGTTGCGGTTAAACTATAGAACTCGACATCCATTTCTCTTACAACTTTTAATTTAATTTGACATAAATTACTGGCGTGTGCAATTTGTAACATTAATAACTTAGGTAATTCTTTCACATGCTCAGTTTTAATGGTAACAACCAACAAACCAAACTACAGGCGAGCAAACAAGTGTAGTTATCGCAATGCAGTATAGTTAGTAATAAGTACCAAATACCAATCTGTGAACTCTGTGTCTCCTGATACTCAACCCTCTACCAATATCTAAACGATGAAAAGAAGATGTGATTTGATTAAACTAACAAGGAACTAAAGAACAAACAGAAAACAACTAGAGAAGTTTAAGGAATACATATGGAGAGAATAACCACCTAGGCGTCAAATCCTTTTGATTGAACTGACAAACTGGAATTACTTAATGAAGAACAGTTATGTGAAGTACTAGAACAGATGTTAACCCAGACAAGGTGTTAATCCCATAAGAACAAAGAGGTAGTGCTATATAAACACACACTAACACCCTAATATTGTGAAGCAAGTTTTAGTTACAACTAACTTATGATTTAGAGTTTATTGACTAACAAACAAGAAGATAAGCGTGCTAGCGAATTACAATCTATTATCAAATGAATCAAGCAAAACCTTAATTAGTTCTTAGACCCTACTATTTAGATCTAATACCTAAGTAGTGCACACACAATTCCAATTAAATCTCTGATTTGTTTATTACCTTTAAGATCGGTGAATACAAGATGGTTCTATTCTAGTTGAGACTGGCGGAAACAATCACAACTATACAATGTAAACAGGTAAACACAAAGAATACTGACAAATGCAAATTGTATAAGCTTCGATGTTTACAAGATTACAGAGAAAACTCTAAGAAAGCACACTTGTACAAATGAAGATACAATACATATAAAGGAACTTAGAATTAAGACAAACCCTTGATTCTAAGGATCAGATCAAACACATACCGTTGATCTTGGACAGTTACAAGCTATGCTACAATTGGTAGACAACTAAAAGACAAACTGTAGCAAACAGTTGTGATCAGGTCAAAAGTCTTCTTAGGAATCTTTGCAGGAGACTTTAGAATAAGTAGCTTTGTCTTTAATCATCTTCACCAATAATATTACTTCTGTTGATAGATGTGTCAGTGTTATAGCAGAGGAGTCAGTAACAAAGTCAAAGCTGCTGATGATTTGCCTATCAGCAGCATCAAGTAATCAGTAGTAACTCTGGAATTTAGTAGATAAGGCGGTCCGTAGCAGATTTGTTCATCAGCAGGAGAACAACTATCAGCAGCAAACAAGCTTATCCGCAGCAGCTTGTTGGTCAGCAGCAAAAATGTGGAGTCCGCAGCAGTTGTACTTAGAGAATTTTGTAGCCATCAGTCTTTATATCTACAAACTCCCCCTATACTGATGCTACCAAAACTCTCTTACAAATTTTGTTGCTGAAGCTTGTGCATATTAGCAACTATCCTTGCTATCTCATAGCCTCTAGGGTCCTTGCTAGGATTATCAAGAGGAAGCTTAGACAGAGACTTGATGTCCTTGCTTAGCATCTTAAAGATGGCCTTGCTAGAACATCTCATCTGCTGACCTCTGACAGCTATTATAGTGAATGCATCCTTCTCAGCATTATAAGACCAACTAGTGAATGGAAAGTGGGATTGGAGAGGTTTAGCATCAATGATTACATCTTTGCTAGGGTTGAAGTGATGTTTGATCACTAGCAACAGATGCCTTCCACTTTTATTCTCAGCTCATGAGCTTCACCCAGCTCCATCATTCTTCTAAAATCATAATCTGGGAGCTGCATCACCTCATCTACAGTTTTATAGATTGACCTTTTTGCTTCTGCCCTCCCCCTGAAAACTTCAAACCATTGATCTTGATTACTATAGAACCAAGCAACAATTTCTCTTAAATCTTCTGGTTTGGTAGTAGGTTTGGTTTTCTTCTTGGGGGGGCTGTTATGAGGAGGAGCTGGGTGGGAGGATTTGGACTCTTTGGGTGGAGAGGAGGGAGGTCTAGGAGGGAGAGTGAAAGGTTGTTGGATAGAGGAAGGAGTGGATGAGGGAGTAGGCTTGGGTTTCTTTTGTTTTCTTTCATCAGTTTGAGTATTTACCCTTTTCTTTGAGCCTATCTTCCCCAATCTCTCTTCCTCTTCCTTCTTTACTTTGATATACAAGGCTTGCAGGTTCATAAAACTCATTGGACCTAGCCTCTTTCCACTCTCTCCTCTAGCCTTCAGGAAGTCCATCATGACCTTCCTTTCTTCATGGGTCTTTATGTTAAATGCAATGGTCTTTTTGGACTTTTGTTTGGCTTTTTCTTCTTCTTCAGCTCTTTTCTTGTTTGCCAATTGAACTTGCTGACCCATGAAAGCTCTATAGATTTCTTTATTTGACAATTTCTCAAGGTAGTCTGCATCCTCACCTTGAGAAATCAGAGCTTCTGTCCACTCCTCTCTCATCTCTTTGGCTAGTTCAGAGTCAGTTATCCAGAACTTAGCCTCTTCTCTTCTTTTCTTTTCTCTTTCTTCTTCTTCTTATTTATTGAGTTGTTCCTACAGCTGAAGAGCTAGAGCTTTATCTTCTTGTAATTGTGTAGTTGTAGAAACTTTAACTTTCAAAGTATCCAGTTGCCTAGCATGCAATTGGATCTGTTGTTCCCTGAGGAGAATGGCAACTTTCCTTTCTTGAATCTTTCTAAGATCAGTCATCTCCTCTTCTCTTTTCTCTCTTCTCTTTCTCTGTTCTTTCTTCTTCTTATTCTTTTGTCATGATGCCCTTCCCCTTGTCTTTATTTGATGCCTCAGCTTCAGCTTCATGGATCATAACAATAGATGTAAGAGATGATGTTGGGATCTCAACTTCAGCTTCATTGGCAATCTAAGGAACGGACACAGAGGAAGGGACTGCTTCACTTTCTTTCTTTTCCCATTCATTCTCATGTATAGCTTTAAAAGCCTCTTTAACATTTTGAGCAGTCATTTTTCTTGACTCTACTGCTGCATTCAGTATAACAGTTGGTGAGGAGGGAAGGGATAGATCTGATTCAGAATCATCCATTGCAATCCATCACTCTTTTCAAGAAAAGCTTTGATAATCTTGATCATTGATTGACTTTCTAAGTAGTTGATGTTGCAGATGTGTGTCCTGAGCTCAAAGACCTTATGCAGGAAATTTGGATTGAGGAGCAGGATTTCTTGAATGTTGTTGATTTTGAAGGATGATCCATCATACAAGAAGAACTGAAAACCAGAGGACCAAGTGCTTGACCATCCTTGCACTTCCAATCCCCTGACCATTTCATTATAGAAGAATCTTCTCAAACATAGAACTTGTTCTCCAGTTAAAGAACTGCTCCTTATCAAGTCAAGTCTTGGAGCTAGTCTTTGTTCTGCTGTTCTTGAAGACTGTGCAGTATGTTTAGGATAGGCCACCCTTTTTGCTTCTTCTAGAAACCATTCAAACCAGGGCATATTATCCTCCATCAAGACACAAAATCTATCAATTGCAAGTTCTACTGAGAGATCTGTGGAAGTGTTGATGCATCTTGTTAAGTACAGGTCAAGTGGATTCAGTGTATTCCAATTAAGATCTTCTATTCCACTAAATTCCCATCCAATCCAGAATCTCTCAGATAGACCATCATACCCCCAAGCTAGGATAGAGTCAAACTCTAGCTTATGTGCAGTCAGTGTGAATTGAGGGGCAATGGTCTGTCTTGATATATTTGAAGCAGCTGGCAATATGCTGAATGATAGAGGTTTGTCTTCATCTTCACTTTTATTTTCCAAAACCTCATCAACAGCTCTGACCACTAACTTCCAGTCCTCAGATATATCGTCCTCTTCATCTACTGAGTCTGGCAAGTCATGGATTTGAACAAAAGCAGGCTTGAAGAGTGTACTTTGAAATACAGCCTGCTCTATCCATTCATCAAGATTGTCAGTATCATCTTCAGCAGTAACTATCTCCCCCTTTTGGTTGCATCAGTGCATAGAGTTTCATCTGTTTGAGTGCCCACTGATACAAGGGAAGAAGTATTCACAGGTGGGCATTTATGGGCTTCATGCATAGAGACTTGGTGCTGTAGTTTGGAAACCTCAGCCTCTAGCATTGCCACCTTGGCCGTCAATTCCATGTTTTCAAGTTTCACTTTATCCTCATCCACATTTATGGAATCCTTGGAACTAGATGGGGCCTTAGGCCTAGCCTCTGCATCCCCATCACCCTGGTTTTCTTGGCACCCGGGATTCCTCTCAGTGAAGAGTGTTTCAAGAGAAACATCCTTAATGTGAGTTACCATGGTTGGGGACTTAGTAATGTTATCACTGTCATCCTTGTCAATTGATGTACCAGTAGTAGTGATAGCCCTTTTCACATTCACTCTATCATCATTCCTAGAGTGAACCTTCTTAGGTGATGAACTTGGCCCGGGTACATTAGCAGCCAAGTCAATCAATACCTCCGAGATAGTGGTAGTTGGAGAAGGCATATCATCTTGACTAGGTGCCTCTGCACTTAAGTTCAGAGAAGAAAAATAATTAAAGGGCTCAGAAGGTTGTTCTATGGATCCGGGATGTGATCCTGATCCTAATAGAGGAACTTCCAAGGAAGTCTCGCTAATAATTTGGCTATCCCTTTTGATATTCTCATCAGAATATTGGGATTCTGAATGAGGGCTTTTAGGTTAGGATTGGGCCTGCGAGACAAGAATAGAAGGAGTCTTCTTGCTCTGTATCTTTTTCTTGTATAGCTTGCCTCAACTTGGGCCCTGTGTTCCAGTTGGGCTTCTAAAACAGGTGTAAGTATTTTTTTTTTGTGCCTGTGCACCCTCAATAGGATGCACAGGGGTTCAAACAATGGAAGTAGATTGATTTTCAGGCTTTGAATTGGAGGGTGTGGGATCAGTATCAGCTGGGATTGCTGAACTGTCACCCTGGGTACTTTGTATGTTCATTATTGTAGATAACAATTGAACATTGACCCCTTAGAACTTTTTGTAAACAGTTCTCATGCTTTGAAAAATATTATTTTTATGTCCCAACATAAGGTAGATTCTTGCAGGTTTGGAAAGGTCTTTTAGCTCATTGTTGAAAACTTCCTGCAAGAACCTTGGGTACATAAAGAATGCCTGCTTTGCACCTTCTTGAAGGTTATATCTTAAACCTTCAAAAATGAGATGTGCAAAGTTGAAACCTTGGCCAGTGACCATACCATGAACAGCAGAGGCGAGAGCAGAACTCACTTGATGCCATCCACTTCTCTTCTAGGATATGCACTGTAGAAGAGTGTGGCATAGAAACTTCCATGGAGGGCCCATCAGCGCCTTTTCAATAGTATATTCGTTCTGATTTCCAGTGTACCCTATGGATACAAATGTCCTTATATACTCTTCCCTAGTGTATGAAATGGCGGCCCCCTCGTCCTAAAGCTTGAGGTGTTTTCTGAGAGTAGCTTCAGTGACGATAATGTCTTTGCCGTCTACCGTGGCTTGGATTTGGGGAATCCCCTGTTCGGTAGAGTAGACGACGGTGTTCCAAAAATAATCCATATGAGGGATGTATATGTTAGGGTTGACGGTTAGTGCAAAATATATCTTTGATCGACAAAGAAAATCGATCATATCATCGAACCCTTCGGACTTCTTTCTTTTAACCAGGTATGCAGTGAGATTGTGGTAGGGTGAAAACTTGTCATCAGGATGGTTTATGTCGACCTCTACCATTGTCGTTGGATTTGGAGGGAAGGAGTAAGTTTTTTTTTTGAAAGGTGGTTATGTATGGAAAGCTTTGAATGCTTGAGAGAAAATGGTGAGAGTTAGGTTAGAATTGAATGTGAAGAGGTGAAGGAGAAATTTGATTTGCGTTATAACGACAGAGGAGGGAAAAAACAAAGTTACTTGTACAGTACAACCCATTCACTTTTCACTGTTTTACAGCTGTAATACACTATAGCAGTCATGGTAAAGACTGAAAGTACTTTTTACAGCGGGTAAAAGTTAATTTGGTCTTATTTTTACCCATCAGCAGCATACTTGGTTGCTGCGGATAGTTAAGCCTATCCGCTGCAAACTTGGTTGCTGCGGATGGTTAAGTCTGTCAGCATCAAACTCAATTGCTGCTGATGGATGTAATGGTCCTCAACAAAGATGTTGATGTTGATTGCCTTAAAGCTATCCGCAGGAAACTTGTTCCTGCTGATAACTTAAAGCAGTAAGTGGCATGTTCTTTGCTGCTGATGATTAGACCTGTCAGCAGCAAAAATGGTTGCTGCTGACTTATAACTTTTATTTACAACAAAAGACAAACACATTTATTAAAAAAAATTTAGAGACATATTTTAGTCAAAGTTCATCATACCAATGGATTCAACTAAATATCTAAATCTAGATTCATCAAAAGGTTTTGTAAACAAGTCAGCATATTGCTCATTGGTATGAACTTTGGTTAAAATAATTCTCTTTTTCTCAGCTTGATCTCTTATGAAGTGATACCTGATATCAATGTGCTTTGTCTTGGAGTGCTGCACCGGATTGTTTGTGATTGATATAGCACTCATGTTGTCAATGTGAATGGGAGTGGCCATGAAAGTCATCCCATAATCCAGCATTTGGTTTTGTATCCAGATGATTTGTGCACAACAACCTAAAGTTGCAATGTATTCTGCTTCTGCTATAGAAGTTGATACACAGGTTTGCTTCTTGCATTGCTATGAAATCAGTCTTCCTCCCAGAAACTAACATCCCCCTGATGTGGATTTTTTGTCCAAGTTGCATCCTCCATAGTCACTGTCAGTGTATGCATACATATTGAACTTATCATTTTTAGAGTACCATAGCCCAATCCTTGGGGCTCCCTTTAGGTATCTAAAAATTCTTTTGACAGCTTGAAAATGTGTATTCTTTGGAGCTGCTTGGAATCTTGCATAATGGCATACTGCAAACATGATATCTGGCCTTGAGGCAGTGAGATACATGAGTGATCCTATCATTGCACGGTATCAGTGTCTTGACCATCTTTGTCTGGAGTCAGTTGATGGTGCACTTGCATATGAGTTCTTGCAGCAGAGCAGTCAGCCATCTTGAATATTTCCAAATTTCTCTTGACATATTTGGATTGGCTGATAAAGATTCCATTTGGAACTTGTTTGACTTGAAGACCCAAAAAGAAATTTAGTTCACCCATTGAACTCATTTCAAACTTTGAGTGCATCAGGACCTCAAAGTCTTTACACAACTTCTTCCTTGTTGATCCAAAGATGATGTCATCAACATAGATTCATCAACTGATGCCTTTGATAGAAAACAAGATACACTACCAGATGGAGTGACCTCATTCATGTCAAGCACATATAGATTATCTTTTCTCTGAGCAGTCAATAGGATCTCCTCTGGAGGAGGTTTCTTTAAGCCAGGGGATAACACAAAACATTCTTTATCTGTGAAAAGCATCCGATGCTTTTGATCACAGATCTGGGACACACTCATAAGATTGAAGTCTAATTCTTTGACATAGTTTACTCTTCCAATACGCATCCTTTCATTGGACATAGTTCCTTGTCCAGTAATTGACCCTCCTTTTGAATCACTCCCAAAGGCAACATATCCTCCATTGAAGTGTTTGAAGTTGGAGAGGATGGATCTGTTTCCAGTCATGTGCCTGGAACAACCACTGTTTATAACCCAGGTGTTATTCTTGTGACCTGGTTTTCCCTGCACATGAGAGAGATCTAGTTAGAGGGAGGAACCCAAGAACTTGCAGACTTGGGTAAGTGTGTCTTTGGATCAGCAACATCAGTATACTTGCACTCAATGGAGCCAATGATGATACTTTGAGGGATAGAGGTTGGGATCTTGGCTTTCCATTGCTGAGGAGGTGGTTTTCCAGTTCTCTTTGCTCTGTCAGCAGCTGATGTTGCTTTGGCTGCTGAAAGACTTGCTTTATCAGCAGCAGATTTTGCTGCTGAGGACTTTGGCTTATCAACAACATATTTTGTTGCTGCTAAGGACTTTGGCTTATCAGCAGCAGATTTTGTTACTGCTGAAGGCTTGTCCTTTGGTTTCTTGGGCTTCACTTGATCAACAACATTTTTCTGGCTGGTGATGGTTCAACAAAAGATGTATGCTTCTCCTTCTTTACCTTTTTAACAAAGGGTTTCTCTGTAGAAGTTCTTTTGCTGATAGGCTTTTGTTTCCGAGGGGCTTGATGAAGGATCTGGTTGAAGGGATAAATTTCACAATTTGCAGCAAAGTGGTCTGATTCACCACAGATGATGCAATATTGTTGAGGTTTTAGCAGCTGCTTCCTTTGTGGGGAGAGAGAGTTTCTGAAATGAGTTGCCTTGGCTTCAAAACTTCTTACCTTTTTGTTCTTGTTTGTCTTCTCAAAAGCATGTTGCTTGAGGTTTCTTTGATGCTGAAGGTAGTAGAAGCAGGTGCTGGCAGTATGGTTGTATTTGCCACAGACAAGGCATGATTTAGCCAATTTGTCCCTTTGAAATTACATAGTCCTTTTTCTTGAATAAGTCTTTGAAATTCCAGGGATGGGCTTTGTTGTGCTCAAAGGTGACTTCCTCCAATGTATTTTGAACATATGGAGCTCTCTCTCTCTGTTGAATGGTTTTAGATTGAGGATTAGGGTTGGTGGAGATTGAAGACTGCCCCTTTTCAACAGTTAGCTTTCTTCCTTCTGGAGGATATCTGATTTTGATTTGTTTGGTGAGTTGAGGTACTAGTACTGGTATTGAAGGGATGAAGGGGCTTGGACCGTTGGTTTGAATAACTTCAAAGGCAGGTAGTGATGGAGCTGCATTTGTTTCAGTGGAGTCTGAGCATGTGGACTCAGACTCAGATGAAGTAGTGCATTCTTGCACAGAGGTTTCTTGGACAGCAGGATCAAGATTCGGTTGGCCAGATCAAGATTGGAAAGATTGAAACTTGGTTCATGAATGGCTACTTAGTCAGCAGGTGGAGGAACAACATTGTAGGGTTTTTCAGCTTGAAACCCAAGTCCAGCAGTTACCCTTTCATGAATTTGAGCATCCAAAAGTCTTTGCAGTTTTTTAGATGAAACTCATATTTTTTCACATGGACCTTTTGGTCTGCTAATTCAGCCCTTGTAGCCTTTAACTTAACCAGAAGATCATCAATCCGAGTTTCAAGATTTGTTTGTTCATTTTTTAATGATGAAATCTCTTTCTTTAAACAGTTAATCTTTTCTTTGTAACTGTTTTCAACCTTTTTAAATTCATATTTCATTTGGTGAAACTCTTTATTTTGATCTATGAGATTCTGGTTATGTTTTCTGTATCCAAGAACCTTATCAATACAAGTCTGAGTACAAAGATGTTCATATACCTGAGGTGGTATCTCTGATGTGTCTGCCATGAGAGCTTGATTAATGGCAGGAAGATCCTCATACTGGAAGCTCCAGTCAAACTCAGCAGTTCCAACTGCTGCACACGCTGCAGTTTGAGTAGGAGGGGTAGTTGTTGCTGTCTTGGCTGAGCTTAGCTTGTTTGACCTTGATGAACTTGCCTTGGCTGGGTAGCAGCTGGATTTGCCTTTGGTGCCTTGCATTCTCTGGCAAAATGACCAAGTTGGTTACAGTTGTAATATCTCAGCTTGCTTTTGTCCAAGCCAACTCTGGTGTTGGAGTTGTTACTTGGAATGAGTCTTCCTGTTCTAGAATAGAACATTTTTGCTCTTAGAGAGAGCATGGCATATGAGTGTTGTATATCCATTTCTTCTAGATCATCTGGATGAAAACATTCCAGATCTTCTGGATAAAAACATTCCAGATCTTCCTTGATAAAGGACATATTGCTTGAGTTTTCAGAGACAAAAGCAGCAGAAGTTGATGTTTGAGGTGGGGCTTCAAGAAGAAATGGTGAGTTGTTTGGTTGTGAGGTTGGAGTCTGGGGATGAGTGACAATGGGAGGGTAGTAGTTGCTTGAGTTAGGAACCGAGTGGTCAGAGTGAAGTGCAGAGGAAGTGGTGGTGGATGATGAGGCTGTTGAGTAACTTGAGCTTCTCTCTTTGGCTTGAATCATTTCTAATTCATAAGTCTTCAGCATGCCAAATGTAACACCCGTGATTTTTTCGACCCTATTTTATCTTAGTTATATCAATAATAAACACCACATTTAAATTCAAAAAAAAAAATTCAAGCACATTATGCCCTATGAATCATTCTTTTTCTTTCATTTCTGATTTAAACCTTGCTTACATATAAATATCTAAAACACATATTTGAGTATTTACTTATATCTTCATGGACACAAATTATACTCATGTATTGGAATATATCTATTTAAACCCCACTGGGATGTTTAATTTACAAGTATAAAATTAACATTATAAATTTAGAATTAGTATTTTGTTTATAAAGTATCAAAGAAAAATTTAAGATTTATAAAATCTAAAGTCAAGATAAATGCACACATATATTTACAATTTGAATAAAACTAGTGTGAATTTTTCAATTGAACCCTCCTATTGTCTTTAAACCCTAAATCCTAAACTTTGACCCCCCCACCCACTCACAAACTTAACCTGTTTGACTTTTTAAAGTCAACAGGGTCGAATTTGGGTAATCTAAACATTCAAAATGGAACCATTCGTTCGTTTTGAACTTTCCCTGAATGAGTAAACATCTATCGATCTCTCCTAACTCGTCAAGACCCTTCAATTTGACAGTGCATGCGGATAATTTCGGATTTAAAACAGGTTGACCTCATAAGGTCAAACTGCGTTCAAATTCGATCCTCAATCAAACAATCAGACGCATTTTAAACCCGTAAATTTTGCATAATCAATCCTAGCATGAACACAGACCTAGTTCACGACCCAATTCGTTCCAAGTCAAGCAAATTAATGCGTAATCACAGCTGTCGGTCGCCCCCTCTAATCCCGAATCAAATCAAGCTTTTAAAACGAAATCAATCCAATTAATCAATCCACACACCTCCGCATAACCATTTACAAACTCTCTAAACCCGAAATAAACCTACATTTCACCTCCAGTACGCCGTCGAGCCTCAAGAACAGTCGGAGTTACATTTCAGTCCTTCCCCCTCAATCCCTCATCAAACCACGTAAGTGTTATACCATTTGTTTCGTTATTGAATGCTTGTCAATAGCCCCATATCACCTTGTAAGCACAAATTGTAATCGGGGTTAATTTGGAACTAGGGTTACGGGTTACGTTAATGGGGAAGATGTCGGGTTGGGACTGTTTTACAAATAAGTTAATATACAAATGCTTATCAAGGTTTGATGCCAGATCACTTGGTTAAAACCTTTCCCTCATCCAGCTTAGGTCGCGGGTTCGAACCTGGCATACCCGTTTTTACCCACTTTATTTTACTTTGTTGCTATATTCTCTTTTACTCACCCGCACACACCCATATTAAAGTTATAACTAATACTACTTTCATAATGTTGATGCACTTTCCTGTGACAACACTCTGGATAGAGTCTTAGTTTGTATTTCTAATGTCTGTAATTTGTCTTTGTATGTAAGAGTCGTTATGTAATAGTTTATCGAGTTGTATTTACTTTTACATAATGTTTGTTGTTTTTCTGCTAAGTGTTTTGCGCACTTACATGTGCGCAGGAGAAAGCTCCTGCGTACTTAGCAAGTACGCAAGAACACCTCTGCGTACTTGTTAAGTACGCAAGAGCAATTGGTCCTGCGCACTTGCTAAGTGCGCAGGCATCAGGTCTGTATAAATAGGATAGGTTCACAGAAGCTAAGTACGCAGAAACCATTTTGTTCAGACGAACTCAGTTCTGCTAAGTACGCAACTTGTATTCTCTCTGTAACCGTCGAGTGTTTATAATAGAAAGAACGTTTATTGTGACTCTCGTGTTTGGTTTACTTTGTTTTGTAAGACTCTCCACCTAGTCACGGGTATTCCGCAACCCGGTCCGACTAGTACACCACTTGCATGTGACGATCCGACACACACGAAGGGACCTACAAGTGGTATCAGAGCATTGCTCTTGAATTCGAGTGTTGTAAGAGAAAGAGAAAGAGAAAGACAAAGAAAAAAATCCACCGGTGCCGAGTCTTGTCATCCAGTCGATCTGACTAAGGATGATGATAAAGACAAGGATCCTGAAGTCGGTCCTAGTGGAGGTGAGCACCTAGCTTTGGCGATTGTGCCCATCTATTCTGTTCCATTGGCTGAGGGGGAGTCTACTCAGAAAGAGGGTGGTGATACCTCAGGTGGCGGTGGTGGAGATAAAGGGAAGTCAGCGGCTGATGTGCTCAAGGACTTATCTGATGATGAGATCCTCTACTTAGAGCCTGACTATTCCAAAGAGGCACATATCGATGCTCTCCTTAATCTGGAAGAAGGAGAGATCGACTCTGGTGATGACTGGAATGAGGATGACGATGATGTGATAATCGAGATTCCCAAGGGCGACGGGGAACTAGAGTACGAGTTAGAGGATGGTGAGATCTTTGAAATACCATCGCTCGAATCTCTGCTCGAAACAGACACAGGCTCAGTTGACATGGCAAGTAATGTTAAAGCTACAACTGAAGCCTCCCTAGTCGACCCTACACCTGTGGACCCTGAGGCACCAAAAGAGAAAGACATGCCTTCTGCATCTACAAAGGGTCCAGCTTCCGTGTGGCAAAAGACGTCTATCACAGACAAGCACGGAGCGACATGTATGATCTTGGCTGTTAGGTTCGAGGAGGACAAGCAGCTGTTCGCCATCAAAAGATCTGGAGGAGTTCAATACTTGAAACCCACCAGTGAGGCGTTCAACTCTTTGCCCAAGTACGACCTTGTGAACCTCGCAAACCGTGACCTGCTGAGTCACTCGAGTAATGCAGTAGCAATGGGTTTGTGGGTTACACTACAGCGGGAAGCAAGATCAGGGAAATTTGAATACCCCAAGCCTCAGGTGCCTAGAAGAGTCAAGGATAAGCACGTTGTGCATCCTGTGACTAAGAAACCCTTAAAGAGATTGGTATACAAGCCAGTGCGATGTGAAACTAAGATTCCCCTGAGCAAGTTACCTCAGGATATTCTTGGTGACATGTGGTACTGGTACGTTGATCCAAAAACGGGCGAGGCTGTGGTTATGGGTAAATGTAAGTCAGATAGTGGAAACATAGTGCCAAAGGAAGTGATCAGGGTTTTCGATGAAGTCTGCTTCATCAATTTCTCTGTGAACGATCTGGAGGTACTAGTAGACAAGTTCTGCATCCACACTGACGAATGGACAAAGCTTCTCTCTTCTAAATATGACAAGGTGATTAAGTTTTGCCTTGATTACAAGAAGAAGATGGAAGCTAAGGAACAAGTGCTGTGAAGACTGAAGAATGAAGACTGAAGACGATGAAGATCCCGAGCTATTGTCAAGGGGGAGTTTGTTGATGCACTTTCCTATGACAACACTCTGGATAGAGTCTTAGTTTGTATTTCTAATGTCTGTAATTTATCTTTGTATGTAAGAGTCGTTATGTAATAGTTTATCGAGTTGTATTTACTTTTACATAATCTTTGTTGTTTTTTTGCTAAGTGTTTTGCGCACTTACATGTGCGCAGGAGAAAGCTCCTGCGTACTTAGCAAGTACGCAAGTACACCTCTGCGTACTTGTTAAGTACGCAAGAGCAATTGGTCCTGCGCACTTGCTAAGTGCGCAGGCATCAGGTCTGTATAAATAGGATAGGTTCACAGAAGCTAAGTACGCAGAAACCATTTTGTTCTGACGAACTCAGTTCTGCTAAGTACGCAGCTTGTATTCTCTCTGTAACCGTCGAGTGTTTATAATAGAAAGAACGTTTATTGTGACTCTCGTGTTTGGTTTACTTTGTTTTGTAAGACTCTCCACCTAGTCACGGGTATTCCGCAACCCGGTCCGACTAGTAGACCACTTGCATGTGACGATCCGACACACACGAAGGGACCTACAAGTGGTATTAGAGCATTGCTCTTGAATTCGAGTGTTGGAAGTGAGTTTGGAGACGTTTTACTGAGTTTTACAAGCAAAAAGAGGTATTTTTGTTGATTTTTTTGATAAAAAAGGGGTAGCTCTTGAGCACTTTTTTAGAAGCAAAAATCTCTCAAAAAACCGATTTTTGTTGTGTATTTTTGTGTTTTGAGCATCAAAGGTTGGTTAGAAACTTGTTTCTGATCCTTTGGCTCGATTGCATTGATCATCAGCCTACTTTTCACTATGTCCGGCGATTTTCAGGTGACCGGAAAAGGTTGGTGAGAGTTGCTGAAAAGGTGTCCTGCGTACTTACCATTTTTGGTAAAAAGTACAGTTTTCTGCGTACTTACTAACTACGCAAGAGTTATCTCCTGCGTGCTTACAAGTGCGCAAGACTGAACTTGTGCGAACTTAAGTTATATCCTGCGTACTTAATATTTCCTCCTGCGTACTTACAAGTACGCAAGAGCAAATCTTAACTATGCAAGACCATTTCTCAAGTGCGCAAGGCCAAAACCAAGTGCGCAACAGTGTCTGACTTTAACGATTTTTTGACCAAGTAATTCACTATGTCGAACCTTCAGAATCTTGGAAACATGTTAAATTATGATAATGAGATCGGTACACCTCAGAAACCGCCGAAACTATTAAATGTAAACGATTATTCGAATTGGAAGGCGCGTTTTGAGCACTACATTTCATACACCGACTCATCATTATGGATACCAATCCTTGAGGGATATAAGCATCCCACACACATCTATCTTGATGAAGAGGTGCCAAAGTCCATCTCTAAGCTTGATGAAGAACAAAAGAAAGCTTATGATCGGGAAAAGAAGGCTCTTGGCTTAATCACTATGTCATTAACTCGGGAATTGTTTCACAGTTTCCGAGGCTATGACACCTCCAAGGATCTTTGGAAAGCACTTCAGAAAAGATTTGAGGGGAACAGTGACATTAAAAAGTGTAAGCGGGATCTTCTCCGAAAGCAGTATGAATGCTTCAATTTCATGGAAAATGAATCGTTAGATGATCTCATCTCTAGATTCTATCATTTACAAACGGAGTTGAAAGCTTATGAACTGAAATATCCCGATGAAGAACTGGTGGAAAAATTTCTTGATGCTTTGCCACCAAAGTTTGAGATGTATACAACCCCGATGAGGGAAAATCCTAAATTCTATGAGTTAACAGTAGATGAGGCTATTGGTAAGATTCAAGCTCATAACATGAATCTTATGAAGAAGGAGAGCTCGGGAAGACCTCAGATACAGGACCCTTCCATGTATCATGGGACGACTTCCACTTCAAAATCATCGGGCTCTGGAATTGCCCTCTTTACTGGACACTCTAATGAAGAAGACCACTCAAATGGGTGTGGTGGTCATGCTTGTTATGCATCCGGATCAGGGTTGGGAACCAATCATCAACACACCTCAAGAAATCCTCCAGCTACGTCTTCAGCTAACCATTCTGCAATAGCCAAAATAGCTGAAGATCACGTAGCATTGTTTTCATCATGTATGCTTGCGTATGAGAATTTCATAGGCGGCAAGCTAACGGATCCCGAAACTATTGAAGAAGAATTTAACCAAGTGGATCCTGATGAAATTGAGGACATGGATATTCAATGGAATATGGCCATGCTTTTGAGGAGGGCCAAGCGTTTCCTGAACAGAACAGGAAGAAAGTTCATTGGTGGACATTCTAATGCCAAGGTTGGATTTGATAAATCCAAGGCCAAATGCTACAAGTGTCTGAACTATGGACACTTTGCTCGTGAGTGTCAAAAAGACCGAGCACCGGCCTCTGGTTTCACCAGACCTAGCCAGGGAAACAGCCACGGCCACAACAACACTAGCCACCACAATCAACACCAAGGTGGTTCGTCAAATGCACTGGTAGCTCAGCATGACGAAAATTTTGATTGGGGTGTTCATCTAGAGGACGCCATCATTTCTCAAACACAGGTTGGTCTCATGGCTGAGATCATGGAGCTGATGGAGGCTGAGAGAAAAGAAGCTGAGGAGAAGGAAGCTTCTGTAGCTGTTGAAAAGGAGTCTACCACTACCGTTGCTCTCATGGCCATTGGAGAAGCACAGAGTTCATCATCTGAGGTAGATTCTAACCCTTTCTTTGTTATTTCTTGTTCTAAATGTCTAGAGCTAAAGCATGAAATTTCTAAGCTCCAAGACAAAATCGAACCCCTAACTATGGCAGCTCATAATTACAAAGCAAACGAAAAACGTTTTAAAGAGTCTGTTGAAACGTTAAATAAGGAAAAATATGAATATTCTTTACAAATAAGTGAGCAACAAGTTCACTTGGATATTGCGTATAGGGGGTTAGAAAAACGGAACAATGAAATCAACAAACTGCAAAATGAGATCCTGCAGTTAAAATGTACAAATGAGAAGTTGAAAAACTCTCGCTTTGTGGTGGAGCACTACGAATCAGTAGTGAGGAAAATGAACGGTATAGGTCTTGGTACCAATGCCATTCCTCCACCAATAAGTGGGAAGTTTGTCAATAGCTTGATAGACATTGATCTCACCTGTCTAGATGAGTCCTCTGATAAGGATGATTCCCTTAAAAAGGATGAATCCTCAAGTAAGGCTAACTCCACATCTAGTGAGGAGTATGTTACTGCTTCTGAAGATGGGTCGGTTGACACTTGCCTTGAAGGAGTAGTCTCTGAGGAGTTGTTGACTGAACAGAAAGTCCACAAAAACATTATCACTAATAGTGATAACTGCATTTTAACTGAACCTGATATCATTGAAACAAATGATAAACTTAAGGTAATGCTTTACGGGGGTTATAAAAATATTAACCAAGTTAAGAAAGAGGCTTTTTCAGCTCATTATGGGCTTGGTTACAAAGAGAATTTGCAAAAGTATTATACCCCCAAAAACCAAACTGAAAAAGGTCAGACTTCTGTTCATAAACCAACTCCTCCTGCTCATAATGGAGAGTTTTCTAAGGCCAGATCTAATGAGCCTTACAAGATAACTTATGTAGAGAAGAGGAACTGTTTTCACTGTGGCTTGGTTGGGCACATTGTTGTGAACTGTCCTTCTAAGAACCAAGGGAAACATCATGTTGTTTCACAGCCCGCTGTTATCCCCAGGTCACCACCAGTGAAACCATCTCCCAAAAGTCCAAAGCAGAATGTGGTGAAACCACCAGTACAACCGATGGGAAAACCGAAGATTAAATCTGAGGCCAAACCATTTGTTGCAAGAAAGGTAAAGCAACCTGCTGTACCTCGTGTGTCTACATCTGGTAGTACACGCACTGGTGAGAAATCTGTGGCTAGACTCTCTAAGCCACAAAGAAGAAGAAGGAATAAGAGGTTGAGAAAGCTGGAACAGCTGACTAAGACTCAATCAAGTGAAGCTTCCACAAGTTCACTGGCTGTGGTTGAGCCAAAGTCTACTGTTCTGGTTAAGAATCAAAAGAGATCCTGGAACAAGAAAGTTAAAGGTTCTCAATCTCCTGTTTCAAATTCATCCAAAGATTCACCAATTTTGAACAGTCATCATGACTGTGAGTTGAAAGAAGTAGTTTATTTTGAGAAGGATGGACGACCCAAGACCACAATGGCTTGGGTCTCCAAATCTAACTAATTCTTTTGTTACTCGTGCAGGGACGTCCGAAGGGTACTATCTCTAACCGTTGGTATGTAGATAGTGGATGCTCCCGGCACATGACAGGAAACATGGCCTTGCTTCAAGACGTTAAACCATTCAGAGGCGGCTATGTGGCCTTTGCCGGAGAAAAAGGCGGCAGTATCACGTGTCAAGGCGTGGTGTCGAACGGTTGTGTCAGCTTTGACAATGTCAACTTCTGCGAGCAGCTGAAGCATAACCTGTTGAGTGTCTCCCAAATGTGTGACAAGGAGTACTCGGTGATGTTTGACAAATCAGAATGCCTGATTCTCAAACCTGGTTTTGAAGTTCCGAAAGATTGGATCCTGATGAGAGCACCAAGATCAAACGACACTTATCAGATCGATATGAGTGTGGCAAAAACCACCTCATCAGTTGCTACCTGTTTGCTTACCAAAGCGACAGAACTTGACTCCATCTTGTGGCATAGGAAACTCGGACATATTTCTTATCGTAAAATGAATCATCTTGTCCGAAACGGTTTGGTAACCGGGGTTCCTAAGCTGAGGTTTACCGTTGCAGATGACTGTATGCATTGTAAAAAGGGCAAACAGCAACGGAAGTCTCACAAGCCCAAGCTCCAAAACTCTATCGATACCCCTTTGGAGCTATTACACATGGATCTGTTTGGCCCCATAAGTATCAGGAGTATTGGAGGTAAGTCATTCTGTCTGGTTGTAACTGATGATTACTCACGTTTTTCTTGGGTTCATTTTTTAGGTACTAAAAACGAGACTGCTGATATTCTTCAATACTTGATCCTGAGCTTGGAATCTCTTTGCAAGCTGAAAGTGAGAAGAATTAGGAGTGACAACGGAACTGAGTTCAAGAATAACTTGATGGAGCTTTTCTGTCTCAAGAAAGGGATCCGTCACGAATTCAGCGCGCCGTACACACCTCAGCAGAATGGAGTTGCTGAAAGGAAGAACAGAACACTGATTGAGACTGCAAGGACTATGCTGTCAGATGCAAAGCTTCCTGTCACTTTCTGGGCAGAAGCCGTTAATACAGCTTGTCACGTCTTAAACAGGGTTCTGGTTGTGAAGAGGCACAACAAAACTTGTTATGAGTTGATCAACAATCGACTTCCCAATCTTGATTACCTAGTTCCTTTTGGTAGTCCTTGTTCCTTGTTGCTACAGTATAAAGACCGTCAGTCTAAATTTCATGCAAAAGCGGTGGAAGGCATCTTCTTAGGATATGTTGCCAATTCGCCCTGCAAGAGAGTGTACAACATAGGAACTCGTACTGTCGAGGAATGGTTTGAAGTGGACTGTAGTAAACACAGCACTCCACCAGAACCAAAAGGTCCAGCTTGGGGTTTTGATTATGATGCGCTATTCAAGTCCTTCAATCTTCCTGACTTATCTGATGAAGACGCCGCAAATGTCTATGATTTATTGCGTGGCGACAATGACTCCAGTTTTTCTACTCGTGCTACTGTACCAATTATAACTCCTGATTCCAATGTTGCATCTGCATCTGGAATTCATGACAGTGATAACAGTGAAGGTGTTCATGTTGTTGGAGATGACGCTCAAGCCAATCCTAACACAATTATAGGAAATGAAACTCCAGCTGATCCAATTAACATTGAATCTTCTTCCTCTGGAACACAGGAAATGGGGGAGTTAAGCACGAATCTAGATCCAGAAATTCAAGAACCGATTGTACCGGAGACGAGGGTGCATAGGAATCATCCAATCGACAACATTATTGGTGATCCTTATGCAGGTGTTCAGACTCGTCATAGAACCATCACTGAGAACACCAGTCTCTACACAGAGATATTTGACACTGGTGTCATGGAAACATGTCTGCATGCTGCATTTGTGTCCCAGTTAGAGCCGAAGAATGTGAAGGAGGCTCTCACTGACAACTGCTGGATTGAGGCGATGCAAGATGAATTGTCTCAATTCCAAAAGTTGCACGTGTGGGATTTAGTTGACTTGCCAAAAGGCTTTCAGCCAATTGGTACCAGATGGGTGTTCAAATGCAAGACGGATAATCGTCATGTAGTTGTGAAGAACAAAGCAAGATTGGTTGTTCAGGGTTTTTATCAACAAGAGGGCTTGGATTACAATGAAGTATATGCCCCAGTTGCTAGAATTGAGGCCATTCGACTGTTCTTGGCTTATGCCACATATGTCGGCTTCAAGGTCTATCAACTTGAAGTGAAAAGTGCTTTCCTTTATGGTAAGGTGCATGAAGAAGTCTATGTCACTCAACCTCCCGGTTTTGAAGATCCGCATAATATCAATAAAGTGTACAAGCTCGACAAAGCACTTTATGGTCTTCATCAAGCACCGCGGGCATGGTATGAGACTTTATCTAAGCATTTACTGTCTAATGGTTTCAACCGTGGACAGATTGACTCGACTCTCTTCATACGGAAAGCAGGAGGTGACATTCTTCTTGTGCAAGTATATGTCGACGACATTATCTTTGGGTCGACCAATGAAGGGATGTGTAGGGAATTCGAGAAGGTGATGAAGTCCAAGTTTGAAATGAGCAATATGGGTGAACTGTCATTCTTTCTAGGTTTGCAAGTCATTCAAAGAGAGAATGGAATTTATCTACATCAAACTAAGTACGTGCAGGATATCTTGTCAAAATACAAGATGAGTGATAGCACTACTTATGGCACACCAATCCCAGTCAATCATGGTTTGCATCCCGATAGAGATGGAAAGGATGTGGACAGCAGGTTGTACAGTGGGATGATCGGATCACTTATGTATCTCACAGCTTCAAGACCCGATATAATGTTTGCTGTATTTTTGTGCTCAAGGTTTCAGTCTCAACCGAAGGAGTCACATATGATAGCCGTGAAGAGAATTTTCAGATACCTGAAAGGGAAACCCCGATTAGGTCTTTGGTACTCCAAGCAGCAGTCATTCGACTTCAAAGCCTACACTGATTCAGATTATGGCGGTTGTAACCTTGACAGAAAGTCAACTTTTGGTGGATGTCAATTCTTAAGAGACAGACTGGTCTCCTGGCAGTGCAAGAAGCAGTCAACGGTTTCTGTCTCAACTTGTGAAGCAGAGTACATTGCTGCAGCTAGCGGTTGTTCTCAGATATTGTGGATTCAGCAGCAATTGCGAGACTACGGCTTGAACTTCACTGGAACTCCTCTATTCATTGACAACAATGCCACCATGTCCATCACAAATAACCCGGTGAAACATTCCAAAACTAAACACATAGAGATTCGTCATCATTTCATCCGTGACTGTGCTGAAAAGCATTTAATTGAACTTGTAAAAGTTCACACGGATGACAATCTTGCTGACCTTTTCACAAAGGCATTTGATCGATCCCGTTTTGAGCATCTTGTCAACTTGATAGGAATGTTCAATCCTGAGTGAAAACTAAGTTTTCTTAACTCAATTCAATTCATGGAAGTTAAATTTTTAATTCCTTTAAATTTTTTGTACAGTTCTCTTGGTTTTAAAATATTTTACAAAAATCAAATAAAAAATAGAAAATGGAGAGAATTTCAAAGTTAACTTGAGAAAAGAGGAAATGATAGTACATCAGAAATGATCTAAACTTCATAGACTGCTCATATGGGAAATGATTGCGTCATGCTTACTTATCTGTTTAAAATTATTATGTTTTTAATCTGTTTATTTACAAGTAATTTGAATTGTCAGTAGGCTGTATGCGTCTTTGAATCACTAGTAGTGTGGAAACTAAATCTAAATTACAACTGTGATTTGAACCCATGTTTGCAAGCGTGTGTGAGTAAAAGATTCGAAAAAAAATCACTATCAGATAAAGGATGTTAGATTTTGACAATAATTTTCTTTTGAGATCAGTTTCGGGTTATGTTGTTAGCACAATTAATGCGGTTCATCTCACTGCCCATACTCACAAGTATGCAAGGAGAGATTGAATCAAGACATGTCTCTACATTAACCGTTGAGCATGTATTCACCCTTGAATCATTCCTGGTTCATTGAAATCAAATCCAGATAAAAGTTGGATCCCCTTACCCTATAATCAAACACCATGTTCATTATCCCGAATCATCATATCGATATTCAAAGAAGAAAATCACATGAAACCAAGACAAAAGAATCACTCGATTCTGAATCTTATGATTCCTGATAATCCTTATGAATTCTGCTTGATTTTTCTGTGCTAATTGATGTAACTTCATTCTGAAAATTAAGAAAATAATTGAAAATAATCTTAGATGCCTTGAAGATAGTGCAAAATATCATAGCATATCAGTAGGGTACACGTTGTATATCTTATAATTAATACCTTAATACACAAGAACATGATACAAAGATGCTTATAGTTTCAAATCCTATAATATCGTCAACTTGAATTACTTGTTTATGTGCTTATTACGTATGAATAAAGAGTAATACATGACATGATCCCATATTCTTTGATGTTTATTTTGTATCGTTTTTCCTATAAGTCAGCCTGATATGATCCTCTGCTCGTGTCTTTGATAAAAAATAGCTTGTGTAAATGATTATATATATCTATCTTGAAAAGAACAAAAAGATTTTAAGTTTTTAAGTTTATGCATTGTTCAAGTTTATTCAGAAAAAAGCCAAAAATATTTTATGTTTAATCTTCATGAATTGTATTTGAATCCTCTTGATTGAACGTTTTTATCTTGTTCGTTATTTGACTTAAAATCTTCATAATTTGAGTTGAAAGTGTGCGCACATAAGAGTCTCTGCGTACTTGATAAGTGCGCATGAGGTAAACCCTGCGTACTTAACAAGTACGCAAGACTTAAGTTATGCGTACTTAGTAAGTACGCAGGAGTTAAATTCTGCGCACTTAATAAGTACGCATGACCAATATGTGTTGGGTATAAATACAGGACTTAGACAATTTTTTAGGGTTTACTTTTCAATCGTTTTTCTCCTGTGCTATTCCCTCCGAGCATTTTCCTCAAAAATTTCGAGTGTTCCAACCGGATTTTTCATCCCAATCACATTGTCATCTGCGTATCTCATCTCAGTGGTGAGACTATAGGCTAATTCCATCCATTGATTCTTGACATTTGGACCGATTTTTGACTTAGAAAATATTAGGTTAAATCCGAAACATTTTGGGGTAATATGGGGTTGTTTGGGTAACTTATTATCTGTAACAAGCTAATAGGGAGCTTTAATCGACTCCCTAATCATCTCATGGTCCTCGATTGATCCGTCATTTGAAGTTGAACCGACAGTGGGTCGGCGACGGGTCTAGGTCAAAAATTGAACGAGTGTAGTGTTGATAATGGTACCATAGGTTAGAATCCTTGATTCCGACCTAGTGGCGACCTAATCAACCCACATTTTGAACGAATTACAAGTTTCGGAAATTTTTGCTAAGGGTTGTTCTTGCGCACTTAGCAAGTACGCAAGAAATGCTTCTTGCGTACTTGTTAAGTACGCAAGAGGAAAATCCTGCGCACTTAGTAAGTGCGCAGGACCAACACTTAGAAATTTTTCCTAAGTCTGAAAATTTTTTCAGAGTGTAACTACTATACTATGTCATGTGTGTCTAATTCCAGTGTTATAAGTGGTTCTGAATATGTTTTCTGTGTGTGTTTGCAGGCTATGGCTCGTGCATTCACTGACGAATTCAACCTAGTGGCTAACACCGAACCAGAATGGAAAGGCGCAGCCTTGCAATACAGGGAGATTGTGGATTTTCTCAACAGATCAAGAATAAGTTATGCAATCTCAGCAAATCCAACAGTCTCAAGACCTTACCTGGAGCAATTCTGGGAGACTGCAGAGCACGATTGCACGGTATCCCCGAATGTCATACGGGCTACAGTTGACGGTCGGGCTATTGCTATCTCGGAAGATACAATAAGGAGAGTATTGCAATTCGGAGACCTTGCCACCGACCCGACATCCTATCCAGATTACTACGTGGATGGGTGTTGGAGGCACAGAATGGGATATGTCGGGGCAAGGGACTATGCTTCCTACAAGAAGATGTGGGTATTGGATCAATGGCGTTACTTTGCCCACATCATGATCGTGTGCATCTCATCCAGGAAAGCGGGGAAAGATGCCATGGGTCATGACCTAGCAGCGGCCATGGTGGGCCTGTCTCTCAATCGGGGCTATAACTTCTCTCGCTATATCTTCAAAGCACTAAATGACCAGATAAATACAGCAGAGAGGTTCAGGTTCCTTTTGTACCCGAGGTTTGTGCAGCTACTGATCGATGATGCACTGCCAAACCTACGCGCTATCGGGGAGAGACTGCAGGTAAAAAGGGTAGACAAGAGAGTCTTTGCACAGTTTCTAAAGCCAGGCAATGTAGAACCTACCCCTGAGCATACTGAACTCTTCGGCCACCTGATTAATGAAGCATACGTCGCTCCGGAGGACTAGAACTGGTATAGTCCCAACTCGGGACCAGAGATGAGTGATCACTCTGATGAAGAACAAGATGAAGAGAATGAGGATGATGAAGGTGATGATGAACATGAAGGTGATGATGAAGGTGATGTTGGTGGTGCAGAGGAATCCGATTCGGAGGCAACAGAATCAGATTCTTCTGATTCCGATGACGCATCATCACAGGTACATCCGAGAAGGTCGGCACAGGTAACCCTGCCTGAGTCGTCTTCAAAAAGAAAACGACAAAGCTCGAGC
This sequence comes from Smallanthus sonchifolius, assembly GCA_023525975.1. NCBI lineage: Eukaryota > Viridiplantae > Streptophyta > Magnoliopsida > Asterales > Asteraceae > Smallanthus > Smallanthus sonchifolius. The sequence continues at coordinate 26,588,993 of CM042029.1, read as the reverse complement.
AGCGAATACGAGCCGGATTCCGACTCTGACGCTGCTCTACAAAGACGAAGGCGAGAGAAAGCTAACAAGCGGGCGATAGGAAAGAGGTTGCTATCCCCAGGGTTGAAGAGATTCAGACTGTGCAGCCAGTACAAGTTGAAGCTGCCCGTCCAGAGTCAGAATCTACCACGCCAGCACGGCAACTGTTTACAAGGAGGAGAAGGCCACTGGTACAAGAAGATGTGGCAGTCACGGCGGTCACAGACGTGATTCCTGTGACGGTGACCCTCCCTACTCCAACCGTCCAGGTGACGGTGACTGCTCCACTTCTCACGGAGTCAGTCACCATCACCCCAACCATAACTCCCATCATTACATCCCCATCCCAACACCCACCAAAGAGCCGTCAGGTCAACCCTTCAACTATGGTGATTTCTCACAAGGGTTTGACTTTGACACAATCTTCTCCTCTCCCATCCATAATGCCGAAGCCTCATCATCTAGGCATCCTGATCCGAATGATGCAAGGATCGATGTGCTAGAGACCCAAGTTGCTGAACTGTTGAAGACCATTCAAAAGTCAAAAGAGGAGTCTGATGCTCAACAAGCACAGATTAATTCCCTGGCCGATGAAGTTAGGATTCTCCACAGCCAGAGAACAGGGACAAATGAGTAATTGAAGAATGTCATGGCACAGAATGAACTGTTAATGAAGACTAACGAAATGATTCTAGGCCACAGAACTTCACTTGAGCTGAGAATGGATTTGCAGAGAAAAGAGCATGAAGCGATGGTCAAATTGGTTGAAGAACTGACCAAGAAGCTCGGTGCTCAGGAGGAGAAGGAGACAGAGAAAGAGAAAGAGAAAAACAAAGAAAAGAAATCCACCGGTGCCGAGTCTTGTCATCCAGTCGATCTGACTAAGGATGATGATAAAGACAAGGATCCTGAAGTCGGTCCTAGTGGAGGTGAGCACCTAGCTTTGGCGATTGTGCCCATCTCTTCTGTTCCATTGGCTGAGGGGGAGTCTACTCAGCAAGAGGGTGGTGATACCTCAGGTGGTGGTGGTGGAGATAAAGGGAAGTCAGCGGCTGATGTGCTCAAGGACTTATCTGATGATGAGATCCTCTACTTAGAGCCTGACTATTCCAAAGAGGCACAGATCGATGCTCTCCTTAATCTGGAAGAAGGAGAGATCGACTCTGGTGATGACTGGAATGAGGATGACGATGATGTGATAATCGAGATTCCCAAGGGCGACGGGGAACTAGAGTACGAGTTAGAGGATGGTGAGATCTTTGAAATACCATCGCTCGAATCTCTGCTCGAAACAGACACAGGCTCAGTTGACATGGCAAGTAATGTTGAAGCTACAACTGAAGCCTCCCCAGTCGACCCTACACCTGTGGACCCCGAGGCACCAAAAGAGAAAGACATGCCTTCTGCATCTACAAAGGGTCCAGCTCCCGTGTGGCAAAAGACGTCTATCACAGACAAGCACGGAGCGACATGTATGATCTTGGCTGTTAGGTTCGAGGAGGACAAGCAGCTGTTCGCCATCAAAAGATCTGGGGGAGTTCAATACTTGAAACCCACCAGTGAGGCGTTCAACTCTTTGCCCAGGTACGACCTTGTGAACCTTGCAAACCGCGACCTGCTGAGTCACTCGAGTAATGCAGTAGCAATGGGTTTGTGGGTTACACTACAGCGGTAAGCAAGATCAGGGAAATTTGAATACCTCAAGCCTCAGGTGCCCAGAAGAGTCAAGGATAAGCACGCTGTGCATCCTGTGACTAAGAAACCCTTAAAGAGATTGGTATACAAGCCAGTGCGATGTGAAACTAAGATTCCCCTGAGCAAGTTACCTCAGGATATTCTTGGTGACATGTGGTACTGGTACGTTGATCCAAAAACGGTCGAGGCTGTGGTTATGGGTAAAGGTAAGTCAGATAGTGGAAACATAGTGCCTAAGGAAGTGATCAGGGTTTTCGATGAAGTCTGTTTCATCAATTTCTTTGTGAACGATCTGGAGGTACTAGCAGACAAGTTCTGCATCCACACTGACGAATGGACAAAGCTTCTCTCTGCTAAATATGACAAGGTGATTAAGTTTTGCCTTGATTACAAGAAGAAGATGGAAGCTAAGGAACAAGTGCTGTGAAGACTGAAGAATGAAGACTGAAGACGATGAAGATCCCGAGCTGTTGTCAAGGGGGAGTTTGTTGATGCACTTTCCTGTGACAACACTCTGGATAGAGTCTTAGTTTGTATTTCTAATGTCTGTAATTTGTCTTTGTATGTAAGAGTCGTTATGTAATAGTTTATCGAGTTGTATTTACTTTTACATAATGTTTGTTGTTTTTCTGCTAAGTGTTTTGCGCACTTACATGTGCGCAGGAGAAAGCTCCTGCGTACTTAGCAAGTACGCAAGAACACCTCTGCGTACTTGTTAAGTACGCAAGAGCAATTGGTCCTGCGCACTTGCTAAGTGCGCAGGCATCAGGTCTGTATAAATAGGATAGGTTCACAGAAGCTAAGTACGCAGAAACCATTTTGTTCAGACGAACTCAGTTCTGCTAAGTACGCAGCTTTTATTCTCTCTGTAACCGTCGAGTGTTTATAATAGAAAGAACGTTTATTGTGACTCTCGTGTTTGGTTTACTTTGTTTTGTAAGACTCTCCACCTAGTCACGGGTATTCCGCAACCCGGTCCGACTAGTAGACCACTTGCATGTGACGATCCGACACACACGAAGGGACCTACACATAAAAATCATGATTTTCTTCAATAAATTGATTTTATAAATAATAATGCGAGTAGCTAATTTAGTACCATATTACACATTACCATCATGAATTATCTTAATGAGATAAGTATCCCTATTAAATTACAATTAATAATTTATTGTTAACACCCGAAGCCCCTCTAATAAATAAAATATATAAAACATTTTGGGATATAAATGGAGTTATATTTTTATAAAACCCATTTTTGCCTTATAAAGTTTTACAAATTCCTTAGTAAATTTATATTTTTCATATATAAATCGTTTAAAGCAAGTTTTATACCTTTTAAAATAATTCCTCTTGATTTACTTATTAACTAGTGAGACCATTAATTTTTACACTTAATTTTCATAGAATTTGAACTTTAAATAAGTAAATGGATTTATCTATTGATTCATTTATTTATGCACTTATTTATTTACTAAATCATTATTTATTTATTCAACTAATTATCACTATTCATTTATTTATTCATTTATTAATTTATACATTTACAAACAAAAGAAAACTAGTTATTTACCCCTTTATATGTTTACTTACTTAATTACAAACAAATGAGATCGTTTACTCATTTGTCGTTTATTCAAATTGTAATACAATTATATATCAAGAGTTACATAAAGTGTTCTTTGGAACTTAAATAAATATCTTCTTATTTAATTTAGAAAACCCACACCCAACCCCTTGTACGTTAAGACCTCCTTTAAGTTGTGAGAACCCATTATTGATACACTAACACTATTAAGTCATAGGTTAGTCTTGAGATTTGCCAAAATCTGTTGTACAACAACAACAAACATAGTTGTGTGACTTCCAAGCTACTTGTTTCAAGGTGAGTTTACATAGCCCCTCTTTTTTATCTTTACATACTTTGGGGTGAAACATGATCTATTCTTTAAAAACTTTTTGCATAGACTTGAATACAATTCAATAATATGATAATATGTGTTACGTGCTTTATGTTTGAATGCTATGAGTTACGACTACATATACATGACTTTAGTACAATCATTAACTACGTACAAGCCAACGGTTAACATTGATGGATCTATTGTGTCTGACAAACCCACCCGGTTAGGGTGTTTGTACCGACTTTACATAAGGGTAACCTGCGTGTTATGCCTCAGTCCAAGGTTTGATTGTACACACATAGTTTAACTATAGATTCTCCATAAATGACTTATACACATGTATCGTATGAATTGTATAAAACATCTTAAACTTGTTGTGTGTCAAAACCTATGTATGCTCACCAACTTTTTAGTTGACCTTATTTTCATCATGTTTCAGGTACCAATGCTTGAGAATAATTACAAGTTGCTTCACTTAGGACCGAGGACCTAGAATGAAATTTAAAGAAACTATTTATGTATTTTCTATTCTTGTATTGTGGAATTTGATGTTTTAATGAAATTTGGTTGTTTAAATATTTCAACTTTAGTAAACCTTGAGCTTTTGAACAGTCTACATGTCCCGCCCCGACGTATTCCGCCGTCGGTTGGGGTGTGACAGATTGGTATCAGAGCCTTGGTTATAGGGAATTAGATTATTAGACACTCTTGACCTAGACTATAACCTTAGCACCGTGCGGAGACGGCTAAAGCTGAAGCCAGATCGGCTACCCGAGTGACCATAGCGGTGCTCGTCTTGGGAATTATTCTCCTTCTAGTGGAAAGCTATAAGGGACGTTAACAAAATTATTTTTTTATTATTATTTATTGTCTTTAATTATTCAGTATGAAAACCATTTCCCTATATTTTGAGTAATGTTTAACATTTCAACATTTAATCAACTTTATATATTCCAACCCTAAAGTTATTATTTCGTTAATTTGACACGTTGAGTATGAATTACACCCATCATATTTTCATCAAAATTTTCCAAGTATCACCTTCTTCATTCAACACGATTTAGTACACTACCGACAATCTCCTTCGTAAACGACCCAACCTATTAGAATTAAACAACCTCATTATTTTCAAACCAAACGTTTATCAAACTTTTAGAGAGTATCACAAATATAAATTTTTCCATAAACATTTTCACTGTGTAAGGGAACTTAATACAACCTATGTTATAAAAAAATATTATTTCGAATTGATAAATAATTATGATTTTCCTCATTTAAGTAATTATTTCTAAACTGTGGCTAAATCAATATACGACTACTTGTTTAAGCCAATAATTCATCTTAAAGTTATTCTCTTATTAATAATTGAAAATTTAAATTAAAAGATTTTTCCTATAAATTGTCTATCTATTTAGATTATCTAACCCAATAGTTTCTTTACTTTATATATCTACAACCAAGAACAATTTACAATTTCATATTTTCAAACAAAGATCAATTATTTGTAAACACATTTCCCTGAGTGTTTTCAGAACCCCCTCGTTACCTTTCACTTGCCGCTTCAAAGGACGATCCATACCGCGTATACGTTAACCATCCCCACAAACCTCAATGAGATTTAAAGAGCTAGAACCTGGCTACCACATTATACATGAACGCCAAACAACACGCTTCTCCGCAACACTCGATCACATGCAAAACTCGTTAGTACATGTCACAAACGAAATTCAATAACTTAAGTATGCATGTTCACAAGTTACACAACACGATCACATAATACATGAAACTAGTTTATGTGCGAATCACAATTTACTGGATTAATCACATAACTCATGAAACCTGTTTATTTTCAATACACATGCTACGGGCTTGAACACACAATACATGAAACTTAATTGTTTGCAATATACATGGTACCTAACAATTGATTGTTTTATATACAATACTTGATTGACCGTACTGAACATGAAACTTATTTGGTTGCAAAGTACATGATACTAGGTTTTAACACCATACATGAAATTCAATTCTTACAATACACATGATACTATGTTGCTTACATTACACATGGTAGCTTGTACATGATGCTAAGTTGTTTACGTTACACATGAAACCTATTCGATTACAAACTATATAATACTAGATCATACATGAGACTTGTGTGTTTACATTGTACACGAAAATAAACTGCCTACAATTGATGCAATTTGATTTATTACACACAAGGCATGGCCATACACTTTGTTCACCAAACCTGAAAATCCTAACACATTGAAGCTACTCGGGGTTTGACGTATTCTTGTTCAAACACAAGGAAGCTGTAACACTTTAAAACAACTCGGGGTTTGACGTATTCTTGTTCAGACACGAGTAAACCATGGAACTTTAGGCTATGCTACTTCTTACCCTTTAGTTGCTAGTTAACCTGCCTACTTAAGGACATAGTACTTTTAGCAACTCATATGTGGAATCAACATACATGAACTGAGTGAATTTGTGCTACCTCTTGACCCGCACACAACGGGAGGATCTATACGGACCATGCGATGATTTGAGTAATTACGGGTGCACACGGAAATTATAAAAATCAGCGCATGGAAATAACATAGTGAATCTTGTCGTGTGTTGTGACCTAAAACTTATCATGATATGTAACGACGAAACTGATGTGATATGACAAGGGCATGGTGGAAACGCCGATGGTACTTCCTATACATAAGTGCCCTATCATATTATCAGAAGTAGAGTTGTTGTTCTTCTTGAAGTTTTGACCCAGACCAATGTTCGTAAAGTCTCTTATCCACTAACAGTTTTGAGCATAATCGTCAACATCTTAAACAAACACTAATCGTCAAGCTACCATAAAAGTCTATTCCAAGTAACGCATTTCACCTTTAGATCCTTCGACAGATCCCTCCTTAAGTCTGTTAAACCTAAAGCTCACCGATAACATTCATACTTAACTTCAACTTTAGACCTAAATCCTGTTATCTATCATACTCCTCAAATCGACAATCAAAACTCATTTCCTTCCTGATGCAGTAGACACTACTAGTTTAATTTCGGGACGAAATTCCCTCAACATTGGGATACTGTAACACCCGTGATTTTTCCGACCCTATTTTATCTTAGTTATATCAATAATAAACACCACATTTAAATTCAAAAAAAAAATCAAGCACATTATGCCCTATGAATCATTCTTTTTCTTTCATTTCTGATTTAAACCTTGCTTACATATAAATATCTAAAACACATATTTGAGTATTTACTTATATCTTCATGGACACAAATTATACTCATGTATTGGAATATATCTATTTAAACCCCACTGGGATGTTTAATTTACAAGTATAAAATTTACATTATAAATTTAGAATTAGTATTTTGTTTATAAAGTATCAAAGAAAAATTTAAGATTTATAAAATCTAAAGTCAAGATAAATGCACACATATATTTACAATTTGAATAAAACTAGTGTGAATTTTTCAATTGAACCCTCCTATTGTCTTTAAACCCCAAATCCTAAACTTTGACCCCCCCCCCCCCACTCACAAACTTAACCTGTTTGACTTTTTAAAGTCAACAGGGTCGAATTTGGGTAATCTAAACATTCAAAATGGAACCATTCGTTCGTTTTGAACTTTCCCTGAATGAGTAAACATCTATCGATCTCTCCTAACTCGTTAAGACCCTTCAATTTGACAGTGCACGCGGATAATTTCGGATTTAAAACAGGTTAACCTCACAAGGTCAAACTGCGCTCAAATTCGATCCTCAATCAAACAATCAGACGCGTTTTAAACCCGGAAATTTCGCATAATCAATCCTAGCATGAACACAGACCTAGTTCACGACCCAATTCGTTCCAAGTCAAGCAAATTAATGCGTAATCACAGCTGTCGGTCGCCCCCTCTAATCCCGAATCAAATCAAGCTTTTAAAACGAAATCAATCCAATTAATCAATCCACACACCTCCGCATAACCATTTACAAACTCTCTAAACCCGCAATAAACCTACATTTCACCTCCAGCACGCCCTCGAGCCTCAAGAACAGTCGGAATTACATTTCAGTCGTTCCCCCTCAATCCCTCATCAAACCACGTAAGTGTTATACCATTTGTTTCGTTATTGAATGCTTGTCAATAGCCCCATATCACCTTGTAAGCACAAATTATAATCGGGGTTAATTTGGAACTAGGGTTACGGGTTACGTTAATGGGGAAGATGTCGGGTTGGGACTGTTTTACAAATAAGTTAATATACAGATGCTTATCAAGGCTTGATGCCAGATCACTTGGTTAAAACCTTTCCCTCATCCAGCTTAGGTCGCGGGTTCGAACCTGGCATACCCGTTTTTGCCCACTTTATTTTACTTTGTTGCTATATTCTCTTTTACTCACCCACACACACCCATATTAAAGTTATAACTAATACTACTTTCATAAAAATCATGATTTTCTTCAATAAATTGATTTTATAAATAATAATGCGAGTAGCTAATTTAGTACCATATTACACATTACCATCATGAATTATCTTAATGAGATAAGTATCCCTATTAAATTACAATTAATAATTTATTGTTGACACCCGAAGCCCCTCTAATAAATAAAATATATAAAACATTTTGGGATATAAATGGAGTTATATTTTTATAAAACCCATTTTTGCCTTATAAAGTTTTACAAATTCCTTAGTAAATTTATATTTTTCATATATAAATCGTTTAAAGCAAGTTTTATACCTTTTATAATAATTCATCAGTCCAAGGTTTGATTGTACACACATAGTTTAACTATAGATTCTCCATAAATGCCTTATACACATGTATCGTATGAATTGTATAAAACAACTTAAACTTGTTGTGTGTCAAAACCTATGTATGCTCACCAACTTTTTAGTTGACCTTATTTTCATCATGTTTCAGGTACCAATGCTTGAGAATAATTACAAGTTGCTTCACTTAGGACCGAGGACCTGGAATGAAATTTAAAGAAACTATTTATGTATTTTCTATTCTTGTATTGTGGAATTTGATGTTTTAATGAAATTTGGTTGTTTAAATATTTCAACTTTAGTAAACCTTGAGCTTTTGAACAGTCTACATGTCCCGCCCCGACGTATTCCGTCGTCGGTTGGGGTGTGACACCAAACAGCTCAGTCATCTGCAGAGTCTTTAAATTTTCAGTTCTTCTGATTGACACTGTGTAAAGTGTCCAGCAGCTTGGCAGAGACCTGATAAACTTTTTGAGAATGTCTTCATTCTCCAGCTTCACTTTTGAGCACTGTAGCTCTCCCACAAGGTAGGTGTACCTGTTGTACAACACGGTAAGAGACTCACCTTCCTTCCAGATAAAGTTTTCATATTGTTGCTTCAGAATGTCTCTTTTATTTTCTTTCACTTCTTCTGACCCAGCAAACATCTTCTCAAGAACCACCCATAGCTCATTGGCAGTCTTATATTCTCTGAAGTTGTGGAAAACTTCATTTTGCAAGAACATCTGAATAGCTCCCAAGGCTTTGAAGTCTACCTTCATCTTCTTGATATATTCATCTGAATACTTTGAGGGTTCTTTAGGGGCTGATGGACCTCCGAAATCAGCAGAGGCCACCATGGGTACATATGGTCCATCTTTAATGGATCTCCACATCCTATACTCTTGATAGCAGAAGAAACTTTCCATCCTGTTCTTCCACATATCATAGTCTTCTCCAGACACCAGTCTTGGTGGTCTGTTGATGCTTCCAGTACCATCAAAACCATTGTTTTGTGCCATTTCTGGATATATGGTGTTTTAGCAAAGAGATAGTAGTGAATAGAACCAGAAAGTAATTAAACAAGTGTGAGTTTGTTTAATCTGAGAGCCAAAGCTCTGATACCACTTGTAGGATCGGTGAATACAAGATGGTTCTATTCTAGTTGAGATTGGCGGAAACAATCACAACTATACAATGTAAACAGGTAAACACAAAGAATACTGATAAATGCAAATTGTATTAAGCTTCAATGTTTACAAGATTACAGAGAAAACTCTAAGAAAGCACACTTGTACAAATGAAGATACAATACATATAAAGGAACTTAGAATCAAGACAAACCCTTGATTCTAAGGATCAGATCAAACACATACCGTTGATCTTGGACAGTTACAAGCTATGCTACAATTGGTAGACAACTAAAAGACAAACTGCAGCAAACAGTTGTGATCAGGTCAAAAGTCTTCTTAGGAATCTTTGCAGGAGACTTCAGAATTAGTAGATTTGTCTTTAATCATCTTCACCAATAATATTACTTTTGTTGATAGATGTGTCAGTGTTGTAGCAGAGGAGTCAGTAGCAAAGTCAAAGCTGCTGATGATTTGCCTATCAGCAGTATCAAGTGTTTGATGCTGTTGAGAAGCCTATCAACAGCAACTCTGGACTTCAGCAGATAAGGCGGTCCGCAGCAAAGTTGTTAATCAGCAGAAGAACAACTATCAGCAGCAAACAAGCTTATCCGCAGTAGCTTGTTAGTCAGCAGCAAAAATGTTGAGTCCGCAGCAGTTGTACTTAGAGAATTTTGTAGCCATCAGTCTTTATATCTACATTACCCGTTAGGGATTCAAGCCTCGGATTATAAACCTGTTAATATAACCTAAATATAATACTAATCAATCCCAAAATACATAACTTTATAAATAAATCTTACAATACCACACAAATCAGTTTTCCAATCAACAATAGCATGCATTCATAGACATCGAGTATAGTAATAGAAACTTCACTAAAATCACCAAAGCATCAGAATTAGTCAAACAAAGTAAAGATTCATCTAAACCTAGATGATTATGATAAACTAGCCAATTACAATTAAGAAACACCAAGAACCAGTCATAAACATGTCTGGAATTCGAATGAAAACAAATCACTAATGCAAATCGAGCCGATTAACGAGAATACACATTAACCGGGTGATAGATCGTCACTCTGGGCTTCAATATATGTTCATTTAGGCTCCAAATCACCCCAAATACGTCCCTTGGACGTCCTCTAATCGCCTCTGGTCGAACCCCCCTTGAAAACAACCGTCAAAGTTCTTTAAAATAATGAATTTAGGGTTTTGCACGTTGGTCGGCATATGGCCCGCACGGGCCCTATGCATAAGGGTGGTGCCCTCTTAAATACGTTGGAATTTGCCATTTTCTGCATCAGTCAGCGTGCGAGCCGTACTGATAACCCCTTTAAAAATTTATAAAAGTATACACGTTAACTCCACGAACCCGTTAGATTGGCTAGGTTGACCCACTTAGCTAAACGCGTTTGTGAATTTGACCAGAAACTAAAATATGCTAAACCTGTAAATTCTATGTTACATTTGTGTCATGTCGGAAATTACGTGTCGTTGATCCGAATTACGGACCTTGTCATATATATATATATATATATGACCTATTTAATTATTTTTATCATTTTAAGTTGCATTCAATAATGTCATTTTCTCGATGATATCCGTGCCCGGCTATGTGAACGTACATGCTTTCTTCCTATGAATCGGGACAAAGGGTACGCTATCAAGTTGTGTGTCTTAATTAGAAAGAAACTGTAGAAAATTATGACTTACTTTTATGTGTTTGGCATCTTTTGCATGTCCGCTTTTCCTTTAATAAACCTCACAAAAATATAAATTATTATAATATTAGCTTTCTAGTAGTATTGGGTTGGTTGATATCTTCGTTGTCTAAAGAAAAAAAAACTTGCGTACATTTTGGTAAAGCTTTCAATTCAGTTAATTGAAACTTCCTAGATAGCATCTTTGGTCTAACGAGTTTTTGCTTTAAGTGACGGTATCGGATTAAACTTTAAAGCATGCCTAGAAAAAGATTATTATTTGTTTTATAGTAACCGATACTCCTGCTACTGAGATCTATTTGTAAAATGAGTTAGACACTATCACCAGTTTAATTTAGAGCAAATTACAAATTACGTACTTTAGTATTAATCAAATTTCAGAAAACGTCTTTTAGAAAAAACATTGCACGTTACGTCCTTTAGACTAAGATAATATTGATAATTTGTTTACGTGAATCACATAGGCCATTTGCACATCCTTTATGATATATGAAATAACCAGTTTAACCTTTACGTTAGAACTTTAGATAAAGTTATATAATAAACGAAGATTCATAGAAAGGTAATCCGATTAACTAATTGGATCTTTGATTTTATGAATTAGGGACAAAGTATGAACTACCACCTTTGGGGATTAAGGGGCGGCTTTTAGATAAAGAAACTAAAGCTTCAACTTCGGCTTTTAGGCTTGTCAGTTGCCTACTAGGCCATGTGAATTTGCCTTAACCTTTGTTAAATCTTGCTCTAATCATGTCAAATCGAATTAAAAAACATAAATCACAAAAAAGTTCTTTACTAAAATTTATAACAATTAACCCTAAAAGATTATGCACCTCTAAATATAGATGAACCTATAAATATAGATGAATCTCTAAATATAGATGAAAATAATTATAATGATTAACCTCGCCAGATATAATTTTTTTAGTTTATTATTGCTGGTCTCAAGCCTGGATAAAGGAGAAGGGTTATGAATGAACTTTGTGAAAAGGGGCCTCATATTTTTTGTTTGCTTTAAGCCATCAAAATCATTGAGCCGCCCCTGTGGGGATATGGATATAAGTCGATAAATGAAAGGGTAAATCATATAAAATAACAAAGATATTAACCAATACAACTAGAAAACAAATATTATAATAACTTACAGTTTTCTGAGGTTCATTAAAGTGAAAAACGGACATGCAAAAGATGCCAAACATATATATACAAGTCACTTATAATTTTCCACACCTTCTTTCTAATTAAGACACACAACTTGAGAGCACTCCCTTTGTCTACATTCATAGGAAAAAAACATATACATTCACATAGTTGGGCACGGATATCATTGGGAAAACGACATTATCGAATGCAACTTAAAGTTATAGAGATAATTAAATCGGTTATATATATAGTGCCGTAATTCATATTAGCGACGAATTTCCGACATGACACAAATGTAACATGGAATTTATGAGTTTGAGTTTAACCTAAACGTGCTCGATTTAGCTTCTGGTCAAATCCGCTAATGCATTTAGCTAAATGGGTCACAATGTTTGCTTCTATCCGTGGACCTAGGTATAGAAAGTGTACTAATGTGGCGCTAAAACATTCCAATGAAGAGACAAGTTTAAAAATGTATCACAATCTAACAGTCTAAACCATGCACTATAACTTTTTTTAAATTCACCTTCAAATACGGAGGCGAGATGAAAACTGAGAAGTGAGACCATACCAAAGTGTGAAAATTTTAGGTTTCTAGTTTCCATGTGGGCCGATCCCTACAAATCACCCACAAAAGGGCGTACCCGGTGCTTTAACCGGCATTTGTGCAGGGTCTAGGGAAGGGCCTACGCAGCTTTACACTACACTTCGTGAGGAAGATTGTTTCCTACGACTTGAATCCATGACCTCAAGGTTACAAAGTAGCAACCTTATTAGTTGCACGCTCCAAATCCTCCCTCAAATTTAAAGTGAGAAATTCAAATGTTCCTTTCATTGATTGAAGCCGGTTGAAGAAACTTTTACCTTCAAGATCTACATGTAGCACAAACATAAATTAAAGAGCGAATTACAAATTACGTCATTTAAGTATTATTACCCAAATTTCAGAATACGTACTTTATGTTTAAAAAACCTTGCATGTTACGTTCTTTAGACTAACGGACATTAAATTTCACCGCTAAGTCAGGTCTCGTGCCACACACATAAGAGTATTTTGGGGCTTTCACACATAAAAAGACTATTCTTGTAATTTGTTTCTATAAGGGACTGTATGGCAAAAATTACAAGAATAGTTATTTTATGTGTGAAAACACCAAAATACCATCATGTGCATGACACGTGACCTAACTTAACGGTGAAATTTAACGCCCTTCTTCCTCCACTAGTTGATACTTCAAGGAGGTTTTACCTCATGATTAATGTTTATAATATACTACATATTTACATATGTGTAATATTTTGAAGCCTTGATCACTTCCATCCAACAAAATAATAATAATAACTTAGGTAGATTTTAATAAAGTTTTCAGTCCAATTACTTGAACTTCCTGGATAACATCCTTGGTCAAATGGGTTTTGGGTTTACGTGATAGTGTTGGATGGATTAAAGCATGCCTAGAATCTTAACTTTTCAATTGAACACCCAACCCCCCTCGTTAGCCCTTAAGTTTTTGGTCAAGTGTCGAAGAAAAAGATAATTCAAAAGATAAAAGTTGTCTCTGAAGTGAAGTTCAGAACTCTGAACTTTACTTTAAGAAGGTCACTTAATGCCTAACTCAGAAGCTTTGGGTACCTTTTGAGGACTTAGTCTTCTGCAACTGAAGTACAAAGGATGCAAGCTTCACCGACTTATACATCGTCATCGACTGACGTGACTTAAAAGACGTATAACATTCTAGATTTATCATAACACAACATATATGTAAGTGGGCTGATTGCAAGAGATGATACTAAAAAGGTAAAAGATGTCAGATCACCTAAATGGACCACTAGGCTGAATCACTTCAGGAAAAGCGTAACCATACTAGCCGCCTATCCATAATTTGACCAAGATGGTTCGGCTACTTAAGTCAAAGTCATTCGACTTCAGCAACTCAAGTGTGTGGAATACACATCCAAATATTTCGGATTGTTCCATCAAGTACTCTAGATACAGGTTAGAGTTTTATTGAATTGTTTTTTTATCGTAACATCATTCGATATTCAATATAAACTCTCAACATTATATCTACATCTATTCTTCATTTATGTGTGTGATAATATTGATCTCTTATTCCGTAGAAATCAGTTATCATTTGTTGAGACCATTAATCCTCAAACCCAAAACTTAGGACCAACAACATTAAACACCCATTTATGACCACTGACATCACCATGATGGCTAATCATATGCCACATGTAACCATACTTTAAGTTTGTCCTCAAGTAGATTCTTTAAATACTATACCCGCCATGTATTGATCAAATGAAATCATCAAGATCTCCATTATCGTCTTCAAGATCTGAAAGATTCTTCATCACTTTTATATGTTTTTTTCTTGTCAAGAAGACCATTTTCCATTTACTGTATATATAAGTATATAACTAGATAGTGAGGGTGGCGTTGGTTGTAAGTTTGCTAGAAACTTTTGAACGGGAACAGGAAACGAAAAGGGTTCATGCATGTCTTTGTGTGTGAGGGGTAGAAAGCGGTCAAAAAAGGGGTAGTCAAATCCCTTTCACCAATAAGGGATTTCCTTTTTTAATAATAAAGGTAAAATAATAAGTAAAAAGTAGTCATTTTTAAAAGAAAAAATTAACTAAAAATCTGACATAAATTAGTTGATAAAATGAAAATTTAGGACTCTGCACGGGATAGTCCGGTTCGATTTTAAGTCCTAACCGCAACTGAAACTGATATTTTTAGTTATGGGATTTCTAAAACCGATCCAGTTTCATTAATCGGTTTCTAAAGATGGTTCGGTTAAGTTATGGTTCGTCGTTAAACAAACGACCAAAATTTTCAGGAGGGTACCAAAATGGACATTAGCCGGCTAAAAATTATCAAAATAGACATTTAGCCGGTACTACGCTGGCTAAGCTTTTGAATTTTGCGGGTTAACCCTTTAAATTTAGCCTGCTAAATGTCCATTTTAGTATTTTTTTTTTCCTTTAAGCATGGACTAAAAAAAATAAATTCATTTCTAAAGTTTTATACCTTACTAAAATTTTAAAATAAAAAAAATACTTGTTGTACCCTTAACTTAGGGAGGGACGAAAACACAAGATTCCTTGCTAGTCAGTTCGTCCTTTTAATTGTTAGATCGATTATATTTTAAAATATCATAATTTAATATTTGTTAGTTTTTTTTTGAACGGCAAACATTGAATGTTATGACGTCGCACCCCCCCGGTAACATGGGAAAACCTCGTCCAACTCCGGTCAATATGTTGTCTTAACCGGGTCCACTTGGCGTCAGAGTTGGAGAGCATCCAAGGAAAAATCTCACCTAATACGCTCCTTCCGGGCTTGAGGGAGAGACGAGGTTCGAACTCTGGATCGGCGTGGGTAAAACTCATGTGCATCAGCCTAAGCTAGGCCTCATTTGCATGCCGCAGAAACTAATATGGAGAGCATGGATTGAACCTGGGTTACTAGGAACACCAGGTATTTCCCTTACCACTCCACCATTAGCTCATTGGTAACTAATATTATTAGTTATAAAAATATTTCTTCATGAATCATTCATTAATACTTCTTAAAAATTTTATGCCATTAATTTATTTTTTCCAGGTAAAAATATTTACAAGAAAAGTGTTTCAAAAGTAGTGTAAAACAAAGGGATAAGTAATTAATTTGAATTTTCTATTGATTAATTAGTTTATTGTTCTCTTGATTAATTAGTTTATTGTTACTGCTTATTCAAAATTGACAATTTAACTCAGAAATTGGTGAGGTAAGGTATCATACCCGGTTGAATTGGTCAAATTTAGCCAACAACAGGCGATTCCCTTGGATCCGGATAGCATAGGGCCCACCAACGGTGCTTCACCTACTTGGCAAGTTGTGCGAGAACCATGTTATGCCTGTCTCTGTCACACCGCGTCAAAGCGGAAACACGAAGGCTTGGTGAAATTGAATCACAACACTTGGAATAGAGATGAAAACGAAGGCATTTCAATTAATTCAAATAATTGTTTTACATAAGGTTAAAATATTCAAATAACAAGTATCTCAGGTTAATTATTATCTGGATACCTTCCATGCATCCTAGCGTGAAAACAAGCATCAAACATCAAGTTAAATTTCCAGAACCTGAAAACATGCGAAAACAGGTCAACTATAAAGTTGGTGAGTTCATAGGTTTTACACACACAACAGTAAATGTTGCAAAGTAGAATTTATAAACAAGTTTAGATATACAAGTTATTAAATTCAGATACATGTCGTCCACAACCAACCCTAGTAACTGATATGCCCCTAGAGTATGACCTTGTCAAACTGCGATGTTATGTATATCGGATTTCAAATATCCAACTCCCCACCTGGGAACCCCAAAGTTGGTTAGCGCGCACCAAATCTGGGTATTGGATGGGCTTATCACACCAATAGATCTATCATCATACTATCGTGGGCTTCGCAAAGTTTATGGTTGTGTATGATGGTTGTGATGAGAGGGCCTTTGATGAGTATGAATGATGCAACATGTATAAGCCATTTAATCTTACAAGTATATGAAATCGTTTGTTTGAATTGTATGAAAAGTAATTATGACCTTGATTGTGATATGTGATCATGTTTTCACCCCAAAGTACAAAAAATGAGAAAGGGGCTATGAATCTCACCTCGTGTTCTTGAAGCTTTATCGGTTATGGATGCCCTAAACTATTAATATCCAAGTGATTTTATGAAATTAAAGTTGTATTGATATGAGGGAAGGTTTATATACAAGACAATAACAAGGAATGGCTTATTGTATATTTAGAAAAACTATGTATCAAGCTAAGTACCAAGTCTTTCCTTACCCATAACCTTTCACAAAAAAGATCCCCAGGAAAGAGAAGTAGGTCACACGGACACACTTAAGTACCAATTCTTTCCTTACCCATAACCTTTCATGGACATATACGTACTCTTCTCTTGCATATAAGTTCTATCATACACAAAATAGTCAAGCAAATCGAGTTTTAAAGATCGAAAGATGGAAAATTCCAATGATGTTTAGAAGATAAACCATAAACTTTAAGTAAGATATCATAAGGATTACAAGGTTTTAAAATCAAGGGATTAAACCTAGTTTTAGATGATTATCTTAGTGATTTAGTTATAAAATATTACTTATTTTTACATAATTTAAAGTTGTAAAAAGATTCCTATAATTTAGGGTTTTGACAGAATTGAGCTGATTGCGCACTCATCTTGCGTCAACAGTTTTGGGGTGGAAAACTTCAAATAAATGGATGAGATCGGTGGGGTTTGAAAGGTAACTCAATAAGCTAAATTTTGATATAAAGATCACCTCATTTGGATAAGAATTGAGGAAGGTATGGTCAAACCAAGTTGACTTCAATTTTCTTACAAAATACGAAAATTAGCTTGTTTAATTTTGTTGAAGTTAAAGTTTGAAGCTTTTTAGGTTTTAATCAAAGTTTTGATCCATACACCTGTATATAGATGATATAGACTCATGAATCATCTTAGATTAAGCAAAAAAAACATGGACGAAAAGGATGATTAAAGATGAAGAATAAGATGATGAATGTTGTGGCAAAAACATGATGATCTTGGGTTTAAATCCTTCAATTGATCCGTGACTACTACAATTAAAGGTGTATGATCATGGATAAACATTAGTATTAGACAAGAATGAATGTAGAAGAAACTTGTAACAACAAGAATTCAAGATCATAAAGGAAAACATAAGAATATATGAAGAATACGAAGATAAACATGAAGAAGAAAAGGAAGAATGCAAGCAAGTCTTTCTTGGATGCTCTTGGCCGAATTCTCCTAAGGCTCTAGAGGGAGTCTTTTGCTTTGTGTTGGTGTGAATAATGAGGGAGATGAGGGTCCTATTTATGGTTGAAAAGTCTAAGGTTTAAGGAGAGGATAAGACCAAGTTTTGAAGGAAGTTTGTTGGGATTGGGTTGAGGATCATTATGGCCGAAATTATCAAGAGGAGGGGTAGAATTCAGCCGCTAACTTCCAAGGGAAGTGTTTCTAGATGGTTTTATTCAAAGGTCCTCAAAGTTACGTATACGTAAATCGGGTGTAAAACGAACTTTGTAACGAATGAGGTGTAATTCTAAGTGTTGAATTGCATCAACAATTTATGCATCCATGTTTATTAATTGAGTGGCTTTCTTGTTTTTAGAGATTAGTTTGGCAGTTTTTCATGGTTTTCACGGTTGTGGGTATAGTTTTTTAGTCCAGTTTTACCTCTTCTTTCGTATGTATGAATGCCAAAAAAATGAAAGTTGATAGGGGAACTTGGGATGGTATCAGGTGGGTGGAGCCATTGGGTGGGTTGGGTAATAATTAAAAAAAACAATATTTTTTTATGATGTATATATATAGGAGAAGGTTCCACTAATTAGTGAATTTTCGCTAAGAAACCTAGGAAATTGGGTCAAACGAACTCCGATTGAACTAATTCCAGCAGCGTTGGATCTGCTCGTCGAAATAAAGTCTAGAGCTAAATTCTTAAAACTAAACGCTAAAGCCCCCACCCCCAAAACCTAAACCTACCCCCCCCCCCCCCGGCAAAAAACCTCGACGAGCCAGTTTCAAAGTCGCTGAAATGAACTCAATCAAAGTTTGTTTGACCCGGTTTCGATTAAAAAAGAAATCATTTCTTAGGTTTCTTAGCGAAAATTCACTTCTTAGTTGAACATCCCCTAATATACACACACACATATATAGGGTTGAGTTCATGAGAGAACTAACTTTAATGAGAGAAATAGAGAACTTCTCATTAAAGGGAAAAAAATAATGAAAAAAATCATAACTCAAAATATAAATCAAAAAACTAAAAAAGTGATTTGGATACCATGTTTCCCACGTCGTCCTCGTTAAAAAAATATAAATAAAAAATAACTTAATACTACATATGTGTAGTATCACCTAAAAAACCTAACCCACCCCCAAAAACCTAAACCCCCCACCAACCTCCCCCCTCTCTCCAAAAACCTAACCTAAAAGCTAAATTAAACCCTAAAGCTAAACTGGCTATTTTTTCGAGTTTTTTTTTTTGAACGAGTACGACGTGGGAAACAAGGTCTCCGAACCATTTTTTATTTTTTGATTTATATTTTGAGTTATGATTTTTTTTTGCTTTTAATGAAGAGTTCTCTAGTTCTTTCCCTAAATGTTAGTTTTCTTATTAACTTCACCCTACATATATATATATATATATATATATATATATATATATAGTTATAAAAATAATTTTATTTATAATATAAACTCTATAATATTATAAGATTAAAGATTTATTAATTTTAAATTTTACAATTATTTATTTTTGCTGTAAAATTTATAAACTTTATTAATAATTTACAGACTTTATAAACCTTATATTATTATAAAAATTTAACATTTATTAATTTCATATATATTATTAAAATAAAAGGATTGATAATAAAAATAAATGTAAAAGGTGAATAGTGGTTTCACACCCCGCATTAATGAGTGAATGTTTTTATTTTATTTTGTTTAATTTTAAAATAATTATTTAGTTGAAATGTCGGATGGTATTATGTGAGGTAGGGATGTCGTTTTTACCCGAAATCCAAATACCGACCCCGACCCGAATTAACTCGAACCCGATTTAAAATGAAACCCGAACAACTCGAACCCGTTTAAGATGGAACCTGAAGCCGAAAGTAGTATTCGGTTTGGTAATTGGGTTAAAAAATGCCGATTAACCCGAATAATAAAAAATGGTAGTTTTATTATTATTATTTATTTGTAAACTTAGCTCATATATATGTAACATTTTTCAACGCTTATTTTATTAGAATTTTTTTAATATATGATTGAAAACAAACGGGCGGATATGAAGGTGGCAATTAGAAGAGTGAACATTTTATTGGTTGATACGATTTGACGTTTTTTTATTTATTTATACGATTGGTTTATACGGTTTGGTTTTATGCTTTTTTGTGTTTTTAAAGTTAATATATGTGTTTAGTGCTTTAGTTTGAATGAAAGATCATATAGGAGTGTTTTTATTTGACATTTTGTGCGTGTTATTTAATAAAGATCATGTTAAGTTAAATTGTAAAGTATGCTTTGCAGCTTGTACTTACAAACCCGAATACCGATTAATCCGACCCGAATAACGCGAAACCTAACAACTCGAAAGTGATTAACCCGAATTTTATTTGGTTCGATAAACGGGTATGATTCTTATAACAAAAAACCCGAATAACCCGAAACCCAATTAAAAAACCCGAAGAACAGTTGTGAGCGTTTAATAGAATAACAGTGGATGGCCCAGAAGAGAAGCCCCAAAAGGCCCATTAAGATAACACTTCCTTCACTTCACATGGATCGCATGGTCGATACGACACCGTTTCCAGAACAGCACCTCACGTCTTCACCTTCCTGAATACGGTTAAAAAACATAAAACATCACGGCCGTTGTTCAAAATTGTGAATCGGAGACGGTTATTATCCATCGCGATGGATCCTAAAAGATCTCCAAGCATTTCTTTCACATTCCTGATTATTTCATCGATTCTGTGCTTTCAATCTAGGGTTTGTAATCACATAACCGTTGTTCTAGTTCTAGTTCTAGTTCTATTAAATGTTAATTTGATTTCGATCGGTGAATTCTAACTGCTTTATTTGGATGTAGGGCGATGGAACTGGTTCTGTTTATTTCCTCGATAGCTCATCTCACTCCTATTTTCAATCTCGCTCATCGGAGGTAACTTGTTTTGTTAAATTTGATTTGAATTTGATGCTCGGTTTAGTTCTAATTGCTGGCATTCACTGTAATTGTATTTCGTTTACTGAATCTACGTCGTTTTTTACTTAAATCGATGAAGATAGATAATGATTTCGGTTGATTTCGTGTGTGGAGGTTCCTAAGCAGTTATTGTGGCGTCATTTTCGTTAAATTTGGATTCAGATAGTTTACTTATGTATAATGCAATTATTGATGCTTATTATAGTAAATTATCTTATAGGTAGGTGAAATATGTAGTTAAATGGAGACGTATAGGCGTCAAGTGATTTACACTAGGAAATGAAGAAATGGAACTTTGCTAGATGCTTATATTATAATTAATAATATGCTTTTACTTTATGTATTCTATTTGTAACCTTCAATATTAGAAGTTTTCCTGTTCGGTAGCTTGGTCAAGAAATTGTTTTCAGATGTTGATAGAATCATAAAGGTTATTTGAGAAGCTAGTACCAATGCTTTTGTAATCGTTGTTTAGTAATGTAGGAGATCCATATTTTTATTCCAAGAAAGAGTTCTTATGGGACCAAGATTATCATTCAAAATAGAATGTGCATCCTGTTTTATAACCTTCAGGATGCCTGTATAGATATATGGCCATCCTTAGGCAAAAACGCATGCCTCAGTTCGCTTCAGGAGTTCACGTCGCTTCATGCACTTTGAACCATTTTTCTTGTTGCCTAGGTGCATTTTTTAAAACCAAGCACACAAACACAAAGATGTAAAGTGGTTAGAGTGGATGTTAACAAATCCTCCTTAAATCCACTCATTGGTCTTCAACCAAGAGTTGTCTTCATTATCTTCTCTCCAAGAATAGGTAGAGATCACGGTAGGGATCCCCAAAGACTTATTCCTTTACACTTGGTAGGGATCATTAAAGACTTCTCCCTAATTACAATTGGTAAGGATTATCAAAGACTTTTCTTAATTACATTTGGTAGGGATCACAATGACTCGTCTCTAATATGGTAGAGATCACCAATCACGAATACATATAAATGTTAAAATGATTGTTACAATTTCACAAACAAATTCTCTTGCTAATCTATGATCTTGAATCTGATGTAAGATACGTGCTAGGAACAAAGATCACTCAATAATGATTTAGAAATCTGGAGTATTAAGTATTCAAGAGGTGAGTCTAAGTGTTGGTGGAAATATTGCTTAAATAGACGGGTTAGTAAACTACTAAACTTAAAAAGTAGTCACGGTTGAGTCGTGCATTGAACATGCTCCTATCTAGAGCAATTCAATAAAACTGTAAAACAAAATTGCAGCTGTTGTGTTGAGTTAAAATTTGATTGGTAGCTTTACTTAAGAGAAATTAGGAAGATGTCATTTGACCATATTTACTATAAGAGCATTATCTTTGTTTGCATGAGTTAATTGTTATGTGTCGGGAGCATGCCCAAAGTGTTTGCCATTTAGCCTAATTAGTCCAACACATTACTGTTTTAAAACATCTTCATATGGAAGATTCTTTCTAAAGATTTTATGAACTTTGGATTGTTTTATAAAAACTATTGAAAAATTGTGTTAGTTTGAAAAAATTTTATACTTAAGTGATCAACCAAAAGTTCCAACACAACTCATTTATGCTTAATTGAATGTGTTGATTGTCCAAGGGTGATCATGCTTGATGTTGACTTGAAAAACTAAAGCTGACTTGATCCATTTTGCCCATGCGTAGCATGGTTGATACACAGTCCGACAATGGAACTACCATTCTACTTAGGTCCACTATTTTCTATTTTCTTCGATATTTGGCTTAGACATTTTTTGTTGATATTCAAGCGTGTAGGTATGAACATATGAGATTATGAATAATTATGTTTAGCATTTGTATAACATATTTGTAGTATTATTATCATCAAAATAAAGAGGATTTTACAATGTGTGACCATGTATAAGCTATAATAGGCTACATGGCTAATGAAGGGTTGTTAAGTAAATGGTGAATGAATATTTATTTTTTTAGGCAGTTTAAACAGCAAAAAATGACCGTTTTAATCCTCAGTTTAAAATGCTGAATGAAAAATCATTGACAAGTGTTCTCAATAACAAAAACTTTTGATTTTAAGCTTTGGAATTATTTTAACAAAGAATATTTGAGATAATGATGCAAATTCGTTGATACTGTTCTAACTTTATTAATAGATTGAAGTCAATGATGATTACTAGGTCAGCAAAATACTGAAACCTTATATACAAAACAAAAACTGATGCTATATGTGAAGTTCAAAGTCTGTCAAAATTACAAAATGGCAACATTAACTGATTAGTCATCTCCTTTTAGGGCTTAAATAATTCCTCATCATCATTAATCCACTTATCTTTGTCAACATTAACCCACTTATCTTTCATTTCATTGATCTATGTTCTTCAAAATGTTTATTCAATCAACAAGCCGACAAGGTATTCCACTGTACAATATAACACATAAGTTATCAGAACATGGATTTTTCTTATGAATCAGGATAAACAAACTTCAAATGAGCACACTATGAAAACAGAAAATAAAAAATCTGAAAGCATGTCAAAGTTCATTGATTTCATTTCCTCTTGATATTTGAGATTTTAGACTTCAAAAACTAATAAAAAGTTAACGGTATGTCATGAGAGTAGAGTTTTATTTTTGTTTCTGCAGTCCAAATCAATATCACTTCCAGAAGTAGGTGCTGCTGTTTCAATCTTGCTTGGTTTTGCACCTCCTTCTACACTGTCCTCTGCCAGCTCAGAAAAGGCAATATTACTCCTAAATTATTCGAATTTCTTGTTTCTACTTTTAATTTCTTCTGTTCAATGTGATGTAGTTCCTTATTGATTTTGCAGTTAAACGAGGTGCTTATGCCTAACCCCTTTAACAGGCCTCATGCTGTTTTCTTCCTAGAGATTGATGGATTTGGAGGTAGGAACCCATATTCATCCAAATCCATGTCTATCATATTATAAATTACTTTCAAAAAGGATTTATTTAAAAAATAATAATAAATTCCATGCAGATATGCAGCCTGAGGTCAAGAGTAATGTTTTCAGTAAAGCCCTTAAAAGTAAAGTTGCTATCGGAAATGCTGAAATTCAACTTTCTGGTATCACATTTTTTTCATCTTGTTGTGTAATAAACGAAGTTGTTTATATAAATGACAATTTTTATGCATAATTGCAGGTGAAGATGAGTTGATTCAAATCTCTTTAAACGGACCACCACTTTTGGAGGATATGGACATAGAGTTTACCCGTTTTGTTAGTTTTAACTTCGATTCTATTGTACTCCATTTTGTTATATCTTCATGTGTTAATCCTATCTAGGGGTATTAATCTTGCCGGGTTGGCGGGTTGAATCGTTGAACCCGAACACGACTCATATATTTATTCGTGTCAAAGATATCAAGCCTAACATGACTCTTAGATATGACAGGACAACTTAAACATGACCCTTAGATATGACATCCCAAAACCTTATTATTTTCGTGTCATGTTATAAGTTACCACCCCTAATCCTGTCCGTTGATTATTGATCTAGGCTTCTTGGTTGGGTGGATCATATGTTAATACTTCACCGGAGCCATTGCATGGAGAATTGACTATCCCTTTGGCAAATGGTGTTCAATTAAAGCTTCATATGTCAAAGAACGCAGACAGAGAATTTATAGCGAGCATCATCTCTCTCATTCATAATTCCAAGGATGGAGTCCATCTCTCTCATCCATCTGATGGACCTTATGTAGCTGACTGTATACCTGAAAGTATACCTTCTACTCCAGCAGAACTGATCAAAGGCAAATTTGATGGTTTTAAGGTTATAAGTAATTTTCTTTTTTTATTTCTTCTTTTTTTAGTTTTTGTTGATTTCGCGTTCCTGTCTTACACTTTCAGTATTGTGACATGTTGCAGGCTCTACAAGAGCACTATGGAACAGATGATATTGTTCAGAAATGTGCTGAATTGTTGGTGACATCAGTATCCAAGATATACGACTATTTGCAAAGAGTACACGAAGGTCAGATTGTTGGCGTAGTTGTTTTTAATGGGTCACCTGCTAAAGAATCCGATACGATGCTAACCTTAAACTACACAAAACAAGCGTCACCTAGGTGGTTGGAGGAAAAACAGGGTTCCCATGATGCAGCTCTGATTGCAGAAATGCTTCTTGTTAGACGAACCCTGGCATGGATCACTGGCATCATTCTTATAATTGCCACTCTTATGGGGGTAAGCATGTTTAAATTAGGGTGTAAACGAGCCAAGTCAAGCCGAGCTCGAGCTCATCTATTATTTAATTATATATTTATAACTATTTTTAAATATATTTATAATTATAATTATTACATGTGTTACGTAATTTTATATATAATAATAATTATTATATAACTACATATTTAATACATTAAATAAAAATTGCATAAATAAAAGATATGTTCAGACTCACAAACCTGCTCAAGCTCGATATATTAAAAGCTCAAGCTCGAGCTCGTTTATTAAATGAGTCCCCATATAAGCTCAAGCTCGAGCTCGTTTATTAAATGAGTCCCCATATAAGCTCAAGCTCGTTTAAGCTCAATTCGAGTAGCTCACAAGTGCATTGCTCGTTTACAACCGTATGTTTAATGACCAGAAAACTAAACCTGGTACCTATATAACCGTTCAGTTTCTTTACAGGTATGGTTCCTCATGTACATGCCACTCACAAGGGATACTCTTCTGTATTCTAATGTCAAGCTCGACTAGATCGCGAGCCATGGCATCGCAAAAGTATCATTCTAAATTTTTTGCTTGTCAAACAAGAAAACATTTATCATCAACCTTCTTTATATTCCTGTTTTATGAATTTTGCAAAATAAGTACAATGTTTGATTGATTGTTTACAAACACAAACCGAAAATCTTAACAGGCACAACAAAATACAGAGTCGCTAAAGCACTTGGCCTTGTGAACCTTCTTTTTAACACGCCTATCATTAAAAGATGTTCGTGAGCTAAGTGGTGTGTTAATTCTATCCATTACGTTCAAACTCGATGCACCAAGCACCGCCTTCGGTTCCTCCAAAGCCCGCTGCATCCCCCAAATTGCTAGTGGCCTCATGTACACTAATGATCTATAGCTCCCATCCATTGTCCAGCCTTCTGGTGTCTGAAACGCGTATCTGCATATAAAAGGCACAAATTACTAGTGAACCGTGTTTGATATTGTTGCCTGACCCGTTTCCGTTTCTGTTTCAGCAGGAATAATATATACAAATGGATCAACTTACCCGAACCCTTCCTCTGACCAGCCAGCAGTGAATATCCCTTCAGCTGTTGTGAAAGCTTCTTCATCCATCCCAGCATGAATCATGGTGGCTGCAACTCCATACGTGACACCCGTCCACACTTCACGAGATTGCATACACGTTTCATCCACTTTCCCGTTAGGATGCATACCGTTTACAGCCCCCATACGGCCTCCTCGTACTTTCATAACATTGAAATCGAATATCTTCTGTAAAGAGCTTTGAATCTTATCGTCACCAAAAAGATTCGGTAATCCTGCAGATGCTGTATACCACTGACCCGCTAATTGATCAGCTTGGATCGATTTACTGTTACCACTCGACCCGCTATCATAATTAAAATACACCCCGTTCCACAGTTTGGATTCAAACGAGCTCTTCGCCTTCAAGAATTTCTTTTTGTATTTTTGAGCAGCGACCTTATCGTCTAGCTCGACTGCCATGGCTGCTGCAGCTTGAAGTGCAGCGAGCCATAAACAACCACAGTAAGCACTAATCCCGTGAACCGTCCATGTGTCATAAGTTTGATCTGGGAACCCGTCGTTTTCAATTAAACAGTCCCCATCCCGGTCAAACTGGTCCATATAATCCATGGCAGCACGAACCGCGGGCCAGACATCGGTTCCAAACGATAAATTTCCTGTTGCAGCAAAGTCCCGGTATACTTGAAGAACAAATTTGGGGTTTAAATCCTTCCATTTGCTTGTATCGTGTATGTTATATGCATTCATTTCATGCCATGGATCATGAGTTCCAAGATCATGAGGAACTGCACCTTTAACCTTACCGATTCCCGAATTTCCTTCAGCAAGAAACTTGACTTTTCTTGTATCTTCACTTAAGACCGCTTTTGCAAAGTCCCGTTGGATACTGAGTTCTATTTTCGGGAATAGTTCTAGAAGTGCAAACGACGCGTAGAAATGAACATCGTAAGTACACCACATGATATACTCCACACCCTCTAGATAAAGAAACCGGCCCACGTCTTCTTCATCGTCATGTGATACTGAAATTGAACTAAGATTTGCTGTTTCAACTTGTTTGGGAACCTCGGTTTCATCTTCTTCACTTGAATTTGTAAGAGAGTTTTCATTCTCATATGTTGAGTCGTTATTCTCGATGCTATCAGAGGCATTGGTTTTCTTGTGTTTTATCCTCGGTTGATGCCGATCACTCCCAGAGTCGTCTGCTGGTACTGGAGTGTCTGAATCAAAGTTGTAAATGATCATTAAATTAACTTCAAATTATTAACTAGGGCTGTTCACGGGTCGACACCGGACCAGACCGTTTTATGGTGTGTCCTGGTCACGGTTCAGCCGGCCCTGACCACATACTGCACTGCCCTAACAACAAACTTGCGGTTAATAATTTTACATGTACATGACGAGGCAAAAAATGGTCATACAAGCAGCATGACTTTGTCAATGATGTGTGTCATCACATCAGTCACTTTTGTGTCAGTATAACACATCATACAACATGTATGATTTGAGTGAACACCAACTTATACACCCCGTAAAAACATTATGGCATGCATGATGTGTCGGTATATCACATCATACGAATCGTATGACCATTTTCGCCTTGTCATACAACATGTATGACAGGCGAAAAAACTTCATACGGCCTATGGATAACATGTCAGTGTCGTGCGTATAGTTCTGTCCTAATTTAACCATATATAGTTTAGCAAAGATTAGTACCGATCCAAACTGTGCCACCAGCAACCAAAAAGTAGAGCTCGTTGAATAATGTAAATTTGTACCTAAAAACAAACACCATTGTAACACCAGTCTTACATAAGAACCATGTATACTGATCTATATAAAAAGTTAAATTATCATTGTAATAATATCGTTTTGCAGTTTAGTGTTAACTATTGAATAAAAAACGTCTACGGGTCAAGCCAACCCGACCCTTTTGACATGAGCTAGTATAAAGTTATAAACTTTTGGATGTTGAAGAATGTAAGCACCAAGACAAGAAGTTACCATTCTGGTAGGTCCTCATTTTTCAAGACAGGATTTTGCCATTTCTGGATATCTTCTTCCCACCTCTTATAATCTAATTAAAGCATAATCTCAACATTAAAAAGCCAATTAACAAGTAGATTAATTTGATGATATTAGTTCTCAAGAACATGATAAAGAATGCCATACTTGTTAAAGCATCATGAACCAAATCCTCAGCTGCCCTCTCAGAAGTACCATAATATTTGGTGTACCTCCTGAAGAACAAAAACAATATAAAAAATCAGATCAAAATAAATAAAAAAAATGCACGAATGCAGATTCAAGTACTTAACAGATTCTGAAACTAAATGGGAAACCTTCACACAATAGTAACCTAGTTTCCCAATCGTTCCAGTAAAGTCACTCAAAGTTTTACTGTTCCTCTAAAGTGACACAACTTTCATTAGGTGTTCGAATCTTGTGAAACCTTTTTTATAAATGTTAAAAATTTTAAAACTAATTGACTAAAATGTAACATATATGAATCCTAGTTACTATTTGTTGATTATTTTTTCTTTAAGTTTGACTTAAATTGAAAATTATGAAACTTGGTTATTATTTACTGAATTTTTTTTCTTCAAGATTACCTCTTACTTCAAGTTAATTTTAAAAAATAGTCACTAAATAACAACTAAGATTCATATATGTTCCATTTAGGTTACTTAAATTAAAAAAAAGTTAACATTTATAAAAAAAATTCACAAGATTGGAACATCTAATGAAAGTTTAGTGACTTCAGATGAACAAAAAAACTGAGTGATTTTAGTGGAACGCTGGGAAACTTAATTACTATTGTGTGAAGAAACCCCATTGGAAATAATAAGAAACCGAAACCTGTGATATAATTTTCCCTTCATGAATTTGACTTTTGGGGATGACCATGCTACAGAAAATGCAACCGTGCACTTCCCATTTGGTTCGACCCACGTTGAAGCTGACACAGCAGCACAATTAGCCTCCCCTGCTGATGATGGAAAAGTTGCTCCATTGTTAAAATTCTCCCGATCAAAATGTCCATCCTAATCGCAACAAGATCCAAGTTTACATGATTTAACATAAAGATTCATAAAGGGTCATAAAGAATATATAAAAAAGATTCAAACTTTACAAAAAGATCCAATTTTGCATGATTTAATATACAGATTCAAAACGGGTTGTAAAGATTTTATAAAAAAAGGTTCAAACTTTATAAAAAATATTTTCTAAAAGGATCCAATTTTGCATGACATACTATAATGATTAAACGGGTCGTAAAGATTTTATAAAAAAGGTTGAAACTTTATAAAAAAAATTATAAAAAGATGCAGTTTTACCTGTGCCATTTTACCCCACATATCTTTTGCAGTAACACAGCTTTCATCAGATAATCCAAAACTTGGTAAAACCGTCACGTTTACATTTTGAGTTTCACAGGCAGCAATGGCAAAAGTAACAGGAGGGTTTTCTTTGGCTGTCCTGCATATATTATAATCCCCATCAGAATCTTTGACTCAAAATACACAACTTAATTATACTTTAATTGCAATCTTAATGTTTTTGTGACATAAAGAACACTTCATGGATGATGTTATTATACAGTCGGGTCAGAAATTGGAACTATAAACTTGTGATGTAGAAGCACACCGGAGACTCCATCTTCACCTCTGTTAATAAAAAAATTAAATGTGAAAAAATGAAGAAAATGGAGCGGAATGCTAATAAATAAGTTAATTAAACTCACATGAAAGGCTCATTGACATGATCTCCTGAAAAGTGTGACGTTCCTCCAATCGAATTCTGCATAAAGTTTACAAAATATATTATATAAATATGTTAGAATCTGTTGAATCTTCCAATTGCTTAAATCTAATAGCAGAATCAAACATACCGCCCATGTGAAAAGAAGGCTGACTTGTGCCCTTTCCTTCCCGGTATTCACCAACTAACAACAACAAAACAGAAACCTTGTAAAATTCTTTCATATGACCGCAGAATTATAATAAAGTCTAGATTTTTATACCGTGTAAACAAAAACAGTGGTTGGAAGACTACTATCACGGTAATTATGAGGCAAAAATGGT
Organism: Smallanthus sonchifolius; assembly: GCA_023525975.1. Taxonomy (NCBI): domain Eukaryota; kingdom Viridiplantae; phylum Streptophyta; class Magnoliopsida; order Asterales; family Asteraceae; genus Smallanthus; species Smallanthus sonchifolius. Next base: position 26,558,486 of record CM042029.1, on the reverse strand, counting down.
GAAATTTGGCGACACGAAACTTTAAGTTCAGGGTCGGGTTCACCATCATAAACAGTCCATGCTCGTGGAAATAACGCATGGTATGTGGAATTATGACCACTTAAATTCCATCCCCATGATGATAAACCTTGATCTGATCTGAATTAAATACATTTACATATTGTCATTACCTTAAACTGTCAAAAACACACAAGATATAAAGATTTGTATACTCCTATGACATATTCTTACCCTGTCCCATCGTGTTGACCCGGTGCTAAAACTGATGCATACTTTTTACTCCCAGCATCTCGCGATATAAAAATCTGAATTTCAGTTATAAATCTTTATAAATATACAAATCATTTTTAAAAAAATAAAAGAAGACAGATAAGATTATAAGTTAAAAGGGGAGATCTTTACAGAGAATTGATTGGCCATCATAGGAGAAGGCTCACATGCACCAGGAATTATTTGGAATTGCCTAAATTCTCCTCTAAATCCTCTGGTTATGCTCCCACTTCTGCAAGAACACAACATAACAAAACACATCATGCATGGGTAAAACTGTAATTCTGTAAATCATAAACTGAAGCCACTGTTTGGTCACAACTTACCCCATCCCACCAAGCGGGACCCCTTGGGTCGCCGCTGGTTTGCCTTCACGATTAAAAGGATCGATAGGCGCTCTCTGTAAAACAAACGTTAACCACAACTTCAAACATAAATAAAAGAACATAAAATAAGAAACACACAATATGATTCACAAAGCAATAGAGTTCCAAGAGTTGAAGGAATTACCCTTCCATGAGAGGCCTCTTCCCTTACATATGACCATAATCGTATACCAAGACCAATCTGCATTTGATATTTAATCAGACGTTATTAAGGTTAATATGTTAGTTATCATCAAACAAACGTACCCAGTATAATCTCACTCATAGCAGAGCTATTGGTAGAGTCTAGAACATCTTTTTTTTTCTTTTTTCGTTTTGCGGTATAGTATAGTATAGTATATTGTAGTATAGTAATCCAGATATGTTAGTTATATCATTAACAAAGATTATAAAGTTACCATTTTTAATGCTTCCATGAAGGTAACACTAAATTCTTTGAGAATACCAGCATGGCTGTTTAATTTTCTTCTCCATGCTTGTTCTGGTGGTGCACCACTGTCAAAATCAAGCTGCAGACAACAATTCAGAAGCTTAAATTACTGATCTTTAAGTTGCAACAATAAAAACCCAGATCCAAGATTCTCTGATTTTGCACAACCCATAAAAAATATTAAAAATATTATTAAAAAAATAAAAAAAAATGAAGTTTTTGAAGAACTGACCAATTGCAGAGTAGTTCTATTTACAAATTCTTCAGCAGGCCATGAATTCCTTCTGTGATGGAAAATATTTTTCTTTTTACCCATTTGACCCAAATTTGTTTTACAAATTACACATATTCACACAATCTGCCTGGAAGATGAACTCAGCTCTGGTTTGGTTGATGAAAGGTCAAACTTCAACTCTAAGCATAGCCACCAAAGTTGACCAAAGGAAATCGTACGGAATTTGGGACTACTGGAGAAAGTTAAGAATCTCAATTCCCAAATGAGGGTTAGGGTTTTCCGGAGTAACTGCAACGGTGATCAAATCATACGGATAACCGGAACCGGATGAAGAATTGTGAAGCAATTGGTAATGAACCGAATTGATGAAACTGAATTCAACTACTCTTGTAATCAGAAATAGTTTTGAGATGGTAAAGATCGAGCGAACTGGGTGGTGTGAAATAGAATCAAATGGGTGTTTGATGAAGATGATGATGCATATGGTCTCGTTTGAATCTGTGAATAGAAAATTGGGGGTCAGAGTTTGTTTGCTGTGAATATTTGACAATGAAGAATAAGAATAACGGAGAGGAAACACAATGGGCAGTTATTATTATTATTATTATTATTAATTAATTAAATACTAAAAGGAAGGAGAAACAGGAAGCGGGGTTGGTTGAAGCCGACGGAGAAAACCGGAAATCAATACATCCGGGTCGGGTAATGATCCACTTGATATCACTCTCAATGTTCCTTTTGATTAAAGATGCTAGAGTTGGCCTTCGAGTCGAAAATATGACATTCGATGGGTATCCATTTATTTCATTTCATTAAGAAAAGATTATCCAAGTCTGCCTATTTTGCGATTAAGGTTTTTATCGATTTTTACTGAGGATTGCTCTGATCTATCCCCCGTCCGGATCCAGCTATCATTGTCTCCCGAGACTAGCACTAGGTTGATTATACTGCAGCATAGTTGCCATTCATTGAGTTCCATTGCCGATTGAGGAGTGTGTCTCCACCTCTATTTCCATGTTGGGGTTGATTCTGTAAATTTTTACGTTCAGTTACCTTATATTTTTTCTTCATTTTCAATGAGAATAAGCCTAGGAAGATGTCTTTAAGAGGTTCGTTTTTTGCCCACGGATCGATCCAGAATTGAATCTTTTCTCTCTTTCCTAGTAGGCCTTTAATCGGGTTTTGTAGCTTTAGATTTGCAAAAGAAAAGTTTGATTCTAATTTAGCAATATTGTTCCAAGTAACTATAAAAGCTTTCTTAACGTTTTAAGAATTTGTATTAAAAAAGTATGTAATATGTCATAAATATATAATATGTAATTCTTTATTACTAAATAGTAGGGGTGTTCAATATTTGGTTTCAAACCGATTAAATCAAAACCGAAATTGTTTAAAACCAAACCGAATTACAAATTTGGTTTTCGGTTTGGTTCAAACCGAATATGTAATTTGGTTTTCGGTTTGGTTCAAACCAAATATGTAATTTGGTTTTTGGTTTTTGGTTTGGTTTAGGTTTCAAGATTTTGAATTCGATTTTAACTGAAAAACCTGAATTGGGTTATACCAATATTTTAATCTATATTTTACAGCTAACTCAATTCATTTATATCAATAACAAATACGAAATATTCATATATGGATTATAAATCATTATTTGAAGAAGGTATGTTTTTATTTATATTTTCATAAAATGTTATGTTGTTTAAACCGAATAAGTTATAGTTACCCAAAAGAAGAAAAAAAGTTTTTTTTTTGCTAATTCGGTTTGTTATGTTTAAACCGAAAACCAAACCGAATTACAATGTGGATTTAGGTTCGGATTAGGTTTCCTCAAATGTGGTTCGGTTCGAATTGTGGTTTCAACCAAAAAAAATACCGACCCGAATAACCCAAAAAAACTAGCAACCCAAACGATTAACACTCCTAGTAAATATAATAGACGGGTTTTCTAACCAAGTAATGCTCTATATAAGAACTTTTATTTCAAGAAATAATTACATAATCATAATAATAAAATACAAGAAACTTGGTTGTATTTTATGCTTATTACAAATTGTATTTTATGCTTATTGCAAATTATAAAGAACGTAAAATATAAATAGAGAGAAAATGTTATAAAAACATTGATTTGGTACTTTTAGTTTAGAAAATAAGACGTTAATCCGTATATTTAATTATGTCGTACAATGTCATGTTACTGAAAAATAATAATTACTTTATTTGATCATCCGTGATTACGAGTCAATTATTTAGCTTAGGATTCAAATATGCTTTCCGGTGTGAGCAGGTGGATTATGAGTCAATTATTTTATAAATATTCCACGGCACAATCTGTTAAAAAAAAGAAAGACATTTCTTCATGCACATTTTTTAATAGTTGTCCTTGTCTACGTTTTGAACACGGTTTTAGTTATAATTAATAAAATGTATTTAATGTTATATTATTATTATTTAGTTATATGATTTTGTAATTATATTTGATAAATAAGTATTTAATTTTAAGAAAACGTTAAGGAATATTAGTAGATGATTTTGACTCATATTAAAATGATTGTTTTGAGTCAAACGGCACGACTCATTTTCTAATATGTTCAACCATTTCATTCTAACATCTTTAATTTGATGTAATAAAAGCTAGTTTAAAAGAAAAATATATATATATTAAGCGTGTTTATGATGCATGATTATGAAATATGGTAAAACGGGTTTTTGGTAGCTAGGAATCACAATTGTTTTGTTTGACAGGTTGAAAATGATGAATCCGAACTCAGCTTGTATATATATTTGGGTCAGATATATCGACTCCAACTCGGACACGTTTAAAATAATGTAATCTGAACAAGACCCGTGCAACGTGTTTATTGATGGTGGTGGTTTAAAATTAAGTTAACTATTTATTGAAATATGAGTACAATTCCATAAAGGATCAATATCATGTGACGTTTTGCTGCAGTTTTTCATGTACGTGTCAACTAGCGCGACGTTCGTTGAATTAAGGTGTTACAGATCTGGTTATCGTTAAAGGTATAAATCTAAACACCCTATGGTTGGTTATTTAATATTGTTTATACGCGTGTAATCGGATCACTGAAAGGAATCTAGATCTGATCTGACAATGGTATTAATAAATCGCTTCCGCTAAAATATATCTGATTTATTTATTTTAAAAGGTTTAAATAATTAATGTTTTAAAAGTTAAAATTTGTACCATGATTCCCAACAAACACAAGGTCCAACTAAGACTCAAAATCCCTTATGAGATTTGGTTTGGGGATGTAACGCATATGTTACAAGTGAATCTACGAATAAACTAAATCCTCGTGGCGATAAAGTTGTTTTCGTCGGATACCCTAAAACAATCGGTTACTACTTCTACAATCCTGTTGAAAATCGTGTTTTCATTAAACGCAGAGCTACTTTCTTGGAGAAAGAACTACTTGCGAGAGGGATTGGAGACAACCATGTGGATATGGATGAGATCCAAGAACCACTATCTGAACCTGCCATTCAGCATGAGACTGCTGAAACTGAATCTGGAAATGTTCAAGATTCAGCTGTAACACAAACTGTTCGCAGAAGTAATAGAGATCGTCATGAACCCGACCGGTATATCGGGATTCACAAGATTGACGATGTCCTGATAATTGATCAGGCAGAGCCCACTAGTTACAAATCTGCAATCTTAGATTCAGAATCTAAGAAGTGGCTTGAAGACATGGATGTTGAAATCCAATCCATGCACGACAACCATGTGTGGGACTTGGTTGATCTTCCTCCCGAGAGTCGGACAGTAGGAAGTAAGTGGATTTTCAAGAAGAAAATCGACATGGATGGGAATGTGCAAACCCTCAAAGCAAGGCTAGTAGCGAAAGGTTTTACTCAGACTCGAGAAATTGATTATGATGAAACTATCTTGCCTGTAGCCATGCTTAAGTCTATTAGGATCTTGCTTGCCATTGCCGCGTATTATGACTACGAGATATGGCAAACGGATGTCAAAACCGCGTTCCTAAACGTACGACTTACTGAAGATGTCTATATGGTTCAACCAGAAGGTTTTGAAGATCCAGATAATCCTAATAAGGTATGCAAGTTGAACAAATCCATTTATGGATTAAAGCAGGCATCCAGAAGCTGGAATCTTCGCTTCGACCAGAAAATCAAAAAGTTTGGTTTTGTCAAGAATGAAGATGAACCATGTGTTTACAAGAAGGCAAGTGGGAGCCATATAACTTTTCTAATTTTGTATGTAGATGACATACTGCTCATTGGAAACTATATTCCTATGTTAAAAGACGTAAAGTCTTGGTTAGTAAAATGTTTCACGATGAAAGATCTTGGTGAAGCTGCTTATATTATGGGAATAAAGATCTATAGGGATATATCAAAGCGACTTATAGGATTAAGTCAAAGTACATATATTGATAAGGTCATTCGACGCTTTTTCATGCAAGACTCTAACAACGGATCTTTGTCTATGGCACATGGAACCACACTGAATAACAAACAGTGCCCTCAGTCTGACGAGGACAAGAAGAAAATGGAAAAGGTTTCATATGCTTATGCGATTGGTTCGATCATGTATGCCATGCTATGTACTAGACCTGACGTATCATACGCTTTAAGCAAGACAAGCAGATATCAACAGAATCCTGGTGAGAGTCACTAGATAACTGTAAAGAACATTCTTAAATACTTAAGAAGGACTAAGGATATGTTCTTGATATACGGGGGACTAGAAAGAGAACTAGCTGTTAAATATTACACCGATGCTAGCTTCCAAACGGATCGAGATGATTCTCAATCACCATCGGGTTTTTTTTTGTTCTAAATGGTGGAGCAATTACTTGGAAAAGTATTAAGCAAATTGTTGTTGCACAATCCACCACCGAGTTAGAATATATTGCGGCTTCGGAAGCTGCAAAGGAGGCTGCTTGGATGAAGAAGTTCATTGCTGATCTCGGAGTAATGCCTAGCATTCAGAAAACCAATCGAGATACTGTGTGACAATACTGGTGGTATTGCTCAAGCTAAATGTGACAACCGTGACTTTTACGGTCAACACCTGTGTTCGACGAGTTCGTATAATAATAGTATTATTATGTTGAAATATACTTTCATACGAAAGGAACTCGTTAGTGAACGGAAGATGATAGCAAGATTTATTTTGGTGTTATAATGTCAAAAAGTTGATCAAGTTCAGGTCTATACGTGTTAACACCCGAGTCGAGCAGTTTCGTAAAATTTAATTTAAATCCGAAAGGATATATATTTACGAGACGCAAGGACTTGAGAGAAAATATTAAATTCTAACGATTTATTTTTGAGTAAAATAACGCCACTATTTTTATCGGGTTTGTTTAAACGAAAAACCGACACGCGATAGGAGGCCGCAGGGGCTATAAATACCCCATCTTCATCCACTATCTCATTTTTCAAAAATTCAGAAAAATTTTAGAGAGAGAGTGGAGAGGGCTGGAGAGGTTTCAGGCAAAGTAGTGGTGGTCCGACGGTGGTGCGTGGCAGTCAACGGTGGCCAATGGCGGCCGAAGCTCGTTTTTCATCCGAAACCATTTCTCGACGCTACCAACGCAACGGTAAGCTCAGATTTGTCTAAATCCTTGCTTAAATTTGTTAAAAAGAGTTTTTAAAATCTGTCCAGAAAATTTTATGCATGCGCAGTTTTAAAGATCGGACGATCCCCAGAAATCCGACCGTTAAAAATGCATGAATTTCAACACATAGACGCAAAACCCTACCGGAGAAATTGTTGATCAGAGCTCTCTAGGTATGCTTTTTGTACCTTCGAATGCGATTGATCGGATTTTCGGATTTGAAAAACTCGGTCTCAAAGAATCGTCGATCCCTGGAGATCCGACCGTTGGATCGTGAAGATTTTTGGACAGTAGTTTATAAAAACATATATGAATGTTTTCACCGAAGGAAATTCCGATCAAATGTTGGAAAGTATATTTTTGAATACGAACAGATTGTAACAGTTTCTAGGATCGAAAACAGGAATATGATCGGGTTGCATGTTCATCGAAACGACATTGCATGTCAAATTTGAGCATGTCGGAATGCTCGGGAGATAAAAACGATCCTAATGGTGTTTTTGGTTCGTATTGCATGTGAAATACGGGAGGTTCCGCGTACGCGAACCATTTATACGGAAGGTATAAACTTTACCCGTTAAGCTTTGATTTTATGTTAGAATAGTTTTATTAGTCATTGGTTGGGAATTGAACCCAAAAATATTTAGTATTGATATATTTGGTATTTTTAGTGGTTATTAGGTTATACACCTAACCCCGGTTCACGTGGAGCTAACATATTTATTTTTATAGAACAGTTGTTTTTGATAGATTTTTATAAACTTTTGATTTAGTTTCCAAATTTATTTTTAAAAAAAGTAGTATTTATATAAAAAGTGAGATCTGGAAATGTTGGTAACTAAACTATTTATAGATTATTTATTAAAATTTCTACAAGTTTAATACATGAAAATTGAAAAAAATATCTCTGAGTATTGGAAAAATCTGGAATTTGGTCAGTAATTAGTATATAATAAAACATGACTCCTGTCCAAAATTCATAAAAATTGAAGTTGTCTAAGTAGGTGTTTAGTATTTATGAAGTTTTATCGATTGAATTTGGGATCATATACTTCTGGACAACATTAGGACTTGAAACTTTTAATAAAATCTCATATGGACCTAAAATTAATCTGGTAAATTTTTGACAAGTTAACTATTTTTCTCTAATTTGTTAAAGTTTAAAAATATTATATTCATAATAAATAATCTGGATATTGAAAAAGTTTGAAAATTGGTCAGAAATTCTTATTTATATATATTATCAATTTGTGAAAGTTTCAAGCATTAAATGTATGTCTAAGTATGGTTTTGAAATTTTGGTCCATTAAAACGTTATAAAAAGTTACTATTTTTAGAAATTTTTGTATAAAATTGTTTTTATAAAATATTTTAGGGGATTTTGGACAGAAGTATGATCACATTAAAAACATGAATTTGTACTTTTAAATTGGGTGCTAATATCACACTAAAACCCTAATTTCGGATGTATCGGATTTTCAAACCGTAAACCGGACTTTAAGCGCGTAACCGCGTTTTTTATCAAACGAAACCGTGACTTGAGATTTTATTGTATATGAATTTATAACTACTGATGTTCTTTATTAAAATCTAAAACTTAAGGTTTTAAGGTCACGAATTTATATAAAAGTCGGTTTTACAATTGCTAACAGTTCGTACGCGTATGCACGGGTTTGGGTATGCAACCGATTACATAACCACTTTTTGTTTTGTTGACTTGGTCACAACCTCTGAATGCGTCGTTTGTGTCCACTTGACCGGTAGGACCCGATTAGGACTTGAATTTTTTCGGTATTTTGTCGTCTGTGACGCAGTACTCGTCACACTTTTCAGGTGAGTTTTCGCGGCTCCCTTTTTACTTACTGTTTTACTTTTTTTGGGGAAAGTTGTTTCATTTTTTTTTGTCACATGTTACATGATACATTGATTATATGAGTTATTTTTTTTATAATGACTTAAAGTCCTCAATTTTAGGCAATCAATTAGCTGAACGTAGCCGTTGGGAATTTTGAGTAGTACTACTTGGGTTGACACCCACGCTCATGGTTTGGTCGCGCCAACCAGACTTGTAGGGTCACTTGGGCGCAAAGTTAGCCAATTTTTAGGCGGTTGTTTGCATTATACTTCCGTATGGGGTACTTAATTTTTAATTTCGTCGAGGCTTTGATTGCGGCTCATGGTTATATGTTGTCTAGTACACGTGTACTCGATCAATGGATTTTTGATCACTTTAGATTTTTATCCGAAACTTTTTATAGAGTCGCAAAACCTGTGAACTCACCAGCTATTTATATAGTTGACCCGTTTTCGAAACATGCTTTCAGGTAAACAGAATTGAAGAAGAGATTTTTATGAGGGCTCGCTTTTGGATTAGAACTATTGTTTTTAGTTTTGATTATGTACTTCGGTTATAGTCAGGCATTTAGACACTTTGTACTGTTTTAGAGATTTTTTCTTGTATTTGTACTTTCGTTAGAAGCATGTAGTATGGTTCAATGTAATGCACAATTTTCCTTTTAGTTTCTCTTGTACTTGTGTTCAATGCGATATACCGGTTACATCCCATACTTCCGCCTTGTTGGGGTGTGACAGACTTGGTATCAGAGCACTTGTTATAGAGAATTAGGTTTACCCGAGACTAGACCTAGACTATAACTCTAAGTTTATTGCATTGAACCGTAGGAATTATATGTGCATTGCATACTACCTCTTGCTTATCTACGACACATTGCTTCGTCATAATCATGTCGTCGTCACAACACTACGCGTACCTTTATCTGTCTTGGTGTTACCTCGAGTTGTACATGTACCTACACCGCACCTGCATCTACTCCAGTTCTGGAGTCGACTTTCTTATGTAACATCTATTGTTTTCACTTTGTGCGGTATATACTTGCTTTGGTGATCTGCTGGATTGGATGGCTAGAACTTTCTCCATGAGATATGGCAGCCATAATTGCTCGATTTAAAGGGAACCCGAGGTGGAGAAGCAGGACTAAACGGGAGAGAACTCTACGGGTCAGGAGACCCATAAAAAAAATTTGTTTGTTTTGTTGGATCATTGGATCCACGTATATGTACAAATTTGTAGCATGACTTACTCGACTCTGATTTTGGGATCTTTGCCCTATTATTACTGCCTGACTTCCGCCACACACTTTTATTTTATTAGAGGACGCCGGTTGTTCCCCTCTATCGTTCCTCCGTCCAACAACAGCCTTAGTCTGCAGATCCATGAGTATTGGTACAAATATATAAAAGTGATCAGATAGAACATCCACACTTTTACGCGAAAGTGCAACACGATGACGTGATCCAATGAACATTCCAGTTTCTTTTTTTTTTAGCTGAGAGCTCGAGATAGAGGAAACACTGTAGGGACCATGCAAAGTAAATTATCATTACGGGTGCACACGTAATCATAATCTGCAGTGCATGAGAACTCTAGTGAGTCTTACTGTCCGAGTTAATGTTCATGATTAATCTGTATTTCTAGTCCCGATTCCCAGTCATCCGAATATTGATCGAAACTATCGTAACCTTAGGGTTGAGCCGAATACATCGAATGATGCGATAGGCTACCTCAGGTGACATGGGAATTTATATTGTCTCTTTTATCTTTGAATCTTAGTGGATCCAAAACTTTTATCAAGATTTCTTGTGCATAAAAATTTAGACCGAGACACTGAAGAGATATGTTCTCAGTTGATTTAAACTCGGTATTTGGACCGAATTTGGCAATTATTTGTTAAGTATTGCTTCACATTTGAGATCCAGCTAAAGATTCTCTCATTTCAATTTTGTTATATGTTTATCAACGCATGTGACGACTCTCGTTCTAGCGTGAATCAGACCTCGACATTTCTGACTCCTCTAATGGATCTTCATGTAACATTCTCGTAGTTCTGAAGGAATAAGAGAAATTCGAATTTGATCTAATCAACTCCTTACTGAATCTTGAGCAACGGAGATTTTCTCTCATCTATTTTACTTGATAAATCAGATGCCTTGAGAGTTTACTCGCCACGTAAATTCAATATGGGCTTTACAACGCTTGACACTTGCAGTAAGTGTACGACTATCATCGGAGGTCCCGACATAATCTTGGATTTTATCTTATAATCCAAATGCACTCTAATATCGATGGAGTAACAATATGATGGAGAAATTCCTTAAAGAAATATAAGCTTCTTTTTCTTAGACAATATAACCTTTATATACGATCGTTCGTATAAATTCTCATTTCGATGTTTGTCATTCTCAGTATACTCCTGATAAATATTCTTAATAATTCAGTTTTACACCTACTTGAAATTTCCATTGCAAGTGCTCTGCACTCACTATGGTAATTTGGTACACTCAATCCCGATTCTCTTAACCGCGACGCTTATATTGTGGAAACTTAACTTGAGAAACTTGTTTACTTGGGAGGAGCCATCTTTACGACGTTCATTGTCGTGTTTATTTCTATCATTTGTAGTTCTACAATGGACACCGAGCGGTTTGTGCCCATGATTCTTTTAGTTGGATTTACAAAAACTTTTTTATTTTGGGATAGCTATGGCTTAGTATGAAACTAATGCCCTTTTTTGTGAACATTGCTACGTATGTTTTGCAAATCTTGATTTTTCCTGGCGCTTCGATGTCTTATTGAAAACCATTTTGATGGAGAAAATGAAACTTTATGTTGGAATGATTCTTTGTGTACCAAAATTTTATTAGTAATCATTCAAAGTTTATTTATGGTGATTATCGCTATTTGTTACTCTACGTATACTGTCCTTATAGATCCGAATAGGATAGTCTCATATCCTTTTTGTACTTGTTCTCTCTCAAATGTCATTTTGTTTATTGACTTTTTGATTTCCAACTAGGTAGAGACGTATACGTATCCCTTATTCTCAGCCTCCTGTAATTAAAAAGCCTTAGAGCAACCACTGTTTAGAAACGACTTCTTAACACGTGCTCTAGGGAATACGAATCTAAGACATTTAAACACTCATTTCCTCAACTTTATGGCTTAAACCCTTATGCAAAGGATTTTAAGGCTATAACCAGTATGGGTGAAATACGAAACGGTAAGTCATAATGGTACCGTTCGAAAGCCAAGAAAGTTGCAGGCATACTGTACTACCAGTTATTGGCAGATAATCTATTTGACCCCCTTCAACGCGAGATCTAAGGACAAACTTTGAAACCTTATGGTCCATTTCCATCGAATTTAATGGAAAAGCGAGGACCTAAGTTGAAATTTGAAAATCTTATCATTTGAAAGATGCGTCCTAAATCATAGTAGAGCAATTTTGAATTTATTTTTGTGTTCTACGAATTCTTAACCGATTAAAGTTGTACGTTACCAGGAAGAGGAACAAGGGATGAATCATAGTTTACTCTGCTCTCTTGAATAACCACTTGGGATTGCATTATCTTTAAGGGACCTATGAGCATGACGTCCTCACATTTGACAAATTCCTGAAGATTTACTTGATCCTCTCCTATTTTTTTTTTTACGTCTACTTTAAGAGAATCAAACCCCAGGCTAAATTGACATTGATATTATATCAAAGTCTACCCATTTTGTGGGTTATCAAGCTCATAATCATTTTCGGGGACATTATTTTTATGAGATTATTTCCACAATGTGACTGTTTATTTCCTCATCTAGCTGAATAGCGGATTACTTCCGAATCATTTCAATACACATCAAGAAAGATGCAGACGTCTAATGTTATCCTATCAAATTTGGCCGACTCGATGTGAGGAGTAGACCATATTTTTTATATGGACTTCTTGTTAAAATTTCAGAATTCCATTTCTGACCGTTAACCAAATTCGATTTCTGGTGGTAGTCAATTCAATGTCCAAATAATGAACTTGCACCTAGTCTTTTAACTAATCTACTTGACTAGATCGTTCTGGATCTTTAGTCACTTTCTATATCTAGATCTTGTGGAGATTTGATTTTTAGTATAACTCATTTCTAACCTTGGGCAATATGTATACGATCATTTAGTTGAAAATCATCAAACATGGTTATATTATATCGAGACTAACACGCAAGTTAGTACCGAATCCTAATGCTTTGTGGTGAGGTTACATAGCACCGGGTCATCGCTGACATCTATTTTATGATGATGACTCATTTGCTATAACACTTCATAGGATTGAGTAAATTTGACTCTTAGCAAATTTATCTCGACAGAATCCTAGTATAATATCATTTATTTGTTAATCTTCGGTTTCACGACTCGAGTTTGGTACAATCATACTGGTACTCATTATATACTTGCTTTGTAAAGCTTTAAGCTTGGATTTCTTGTTATTAATTCATTCTCTAATGACTAATCATCACTCTTCAATTCTAGTACAAGAAGTGTGAATCTCGTCTTTTTGTTATGTTGATTTTTAAAATTCCCTTGTATCTACTTTTACGGTTATGTCGTATACACACCAACCATGTTGTATCGCCCTATGATGCAACAATGTACAAACTATTGAATAGTAACTACTATTACTGACAATCACAAGGTACACCAACCCGGGATTTCACAGTGAATGTGGGAACAAATTTCAATAGATTTCGTTACTTAGAAATTTAGGCGGCTATGATTCATTTTGGGACATTATTAACCAATTAACGAGCTCTGCACATTTCCTACTTATCCGAGAGGAGTTATAGGTAGAAAAGCTAGCTCGACTGTATTGTAGTGAAATTGTAACAAGCATGGAGTGCGTGTTTCCTTTATCTTCGATACGGATAGTCGCTTTACATCCCATTTCTAGCAGACACTACAAAAAGCTTTGATAACGCGCTTAGATATGAGCACCGCTTACTATCCTCAAACTGACGGTTTAAGTGAACGAACTATTCATACCTTGGAGGCTATGCTCAGGGCTTGTGTGATAGAATTTGATGGTAATTTGGATACTCTTTTACCTTTGGTCAAATTTCCTTACACTAACAGTTATCACACTAGTATTAAATGAGCGCCATTAGAAGCTCTGTTTTGACACAAAGGTTGATCACCATTTTGTTGTGTTGAGGTTGGTAATAATCATTTGATTGGTCTTGTTGTGTACAAACTGAAACTACCTCAGGAGCTTAATGGTATATACGATGCTTATCGTATATCGAGTCTCAAAAGGTGTTTAGCCGACGAATCTGTAATCATACCACCTAAGGAAGTTCGTATTGACGACAAGTTTCATTTTAACGAGGTGTTATCTCTCTGTATTCTAAGTACATGATATGATCATCCTTCATAACCTATAGTATTTGTTATAGCTGTGACGCATTTTTATTTCAATGAGTCATGGTGATTCTACCGACTCTTTGAACCTTAATAGCACCTCTCCTGTTAAAACTTTATGGTTACTATTTATAATAGTATTCCTTAATGAAAACAAGCAGAATGATACTTTTCCTTTCTTATAAAAGGATACTAAATCATCGGGATTTTCTAATATAATATCATTCTAGATTTGTACCAACAGAATGATACTTTTCCTTTCTTATAAAAGGATACTAAATCATCGGGATTTTCTAATATAATATCATTCTAGATTTGTACCAACTTTGTATACCTGTGTATATCAATTCTATGGCGGATTTGTTAATATTCTGAATAACATCAACAGTGTACTGTTTGACTGATTCAGTAAAACAATGATCTATAGATTCTTTGGAATTCGAAGGATTTTTCTCTCATTATTATTCAATTTGCTTTTGAGCCTAACTAGATGTAACTTACTCTCGGTTATTCTAAGATCTCGATTTGTCAAATCTCCATGCTATATCTAGGAAACTAGATTTCCCTTGATGATCATACATGAATCAAGTTACGAAAAAGAACTTGTCAACTATTATACCAAATTTTGTTAACTGGGGGAGAATGTGACAACCGTGACTTTTACGGTTAACACCTGTGTTCGACGAGTTCGTATAATAATAGTATTATTTTTATGTTGAAATATACTTTCATACGAAAGGAACTCGTTAGTGAACGGAAGATGATAGCAAGATTTATTTTGGTGTTATAATGTCAAAAAGTTGATCAAGTTCAGGCCTATACGTGTTAACACTCGAGTCGAGCAGTTTCGTAAAATTTAATTTAAATCCGAAAGGATATATATTTACGAGACGCAAGGACTCGAGAGAAAATATTAAATTCTAACGAGTTATTTTTGGGTAAAATAACGCCACTATTTTTATCGGGTTTGTTTAAGCGAAAAACCGACACGCGATCGGAGACCGCAGGGGCTATAAATACCCCAACTTCATCTACTATCTCATTTTTCAAAAATTCAGAGAAATTTTAGAGAGAGAGTGTGGAGAGGGCTGGAGAGGTTTCCGGCAAAGTAGTGGTGGTCTGACGGTGGTGCGTGGCGGTCAACAGTGGTCCCGCGCGGTGGCCGATGGCGGCCGAAGCTCGTTTTTCACCCAGAATCATTTCTCGACGCTACGAACGCAATGGTAAGCTCAGATTTGTCTAAATCTTTGCTTAAATTCGTTAAAAAGAGTTTTTAAAATATGTCCAGAAAATTTTATGCATGCGCAGTTTTAAAGATCGGACGATCCCCGGAAATCCGACCGTTAAAAATGCATGAATTTTGGATATGATGCTTTCAACACATAGACGCAAAACCCTACCGGAGAAATTGTTGATCAGAGCTCTCTAGGTATGCTTTTTGTACCTTCGAATGCGACTGATCGGATTTTCGGATTTGAAAAACTCGGTCTCAAAGAATCGTCGATCCGTGGAGATCCGACCGTTGGATCTTGAAGATTTTTGGACAGTAGTTTACAAAAACATATATGAATGTTTTCACCGAAGGAAATTCCGATCAGATGTTGGAAAGTATATTTTTGAATACGAACAGATTGTAACAGTTTCTAGGATCGAAAACAGGAAATTGATCGGGTTGCATGTTCATCGAAACGACATTGCATGTCAAATTTGAGCATGTCGGAATGCTCGGGAGATAAAAACGATCCTAATGGTGTTTTTGGTTCGTATTGCATGTGAAATACGGGAGGTTCCGCGTACGCGAACCATTTATACGGAAGGTATAAACTTTACCCGTTAAGCTTTGATTTTATGTTAGAATAGTTTTATTAGTCATTGGTTGGGAATTGAACCCAAAAATATTTAGTATTGATATATTTAGTATTTTTAGTGGTTATTAGGTTATACACCCAACTCCGGTTCACGTGAAACTAATATATTTATTTTTATAGAACAATTGTTTTTGATAGATTTTTATAAACTTTTGATTTAGTTTCCAAATTTATTTTTAAAAAAGTAGTATTTATATAAAAAGTGAGATCTGAAAATGTTGGTAACTAAACTATTTATAGATTATTTATTAAAATTTCTACAAGTTTAATACATGAAAATTGGAAAAAAAAAATACCTCTGAGTATTGGAAAAATATGGAATTTTGTCAGTAATTAGTATATAATAAAACATGACTCCTGTCCAAAATTCATAAAAATTGAAGTTGTCTAAGTAGGTGTTTAGTATTTATGAAGTTTTATCGATTGAATTTGGGATCATATACTTCTGGACAATATTAGGACTTGAAACTTTTAATAAAATCGCATATGGACCTAAAATTAATCTGGTAAAGTTTTGACAAGCTAACTATTTTTCCCGAATTTGTTAAAGTTTAAAAATATTATATTCATAATAAATAATCTGGATATTGAAAAATTTTAAAAATTGGTCAGAAATTCTTATTTATGTATATTATCAATTTGTGAAAGTTTCAAGCAATAAATGTATGTCTAAGTATGGTTATGGAATTTTGGTCCATTAAAACGTTATAAAAAGTTACTATTTTTAGAAATTTTTGTATAAAATTGTTTTTATAAAACATTTTAGGGGATTTTGGACAGAAGTATGATCACATTAAAAACATGAATTTGTACTTTTAAATTGGGTGCTAATATCACACTAAAACCCTAATTTCGGATGTATCGGATTTTCAAACCGTAAACCGGACTTTAAGCGCGTTTTTTATCAAACGAAACCGTGACTTGAGATTTTATTGTATATGACTTTATAAACACTGATGTTCTTTATTAAAATCTAAAACTTAAGGTTTTAAGGTCACGAATTTATATAAAAGTCGGTTTTACAATTTCTAACAGTTCGTACGCGTATGCACGTGTTTGGGTATGCAACCGATTACATAACCACTTTTTGTTTTGTTGACATGGTCACAACCTTTAGGAGTCCTGAATGCGTCGTTTGTGTCCACTTGACCAGTAGGACCCGATTAGGACTTGAATTTTTCCAGTATTTTGTCGTCTGTAACGCAGTACTCGTCGCACTTTTCAGGTGAGTTTTCGCGGCCCACTTTTTACTTACTGTTTTACTGTTTTTGGGGAAAGCTGTTTCATTTTTTTTTGTCACATGTTACATGATACATTGATTACATGAGTTATTTTTTTTATAATGACTTAAAGTCCCCAATTTTAGGCAATCAATTAGCTGAGCGTAGCCGTTGGGAATTTTGAGTAGTACTACTTGGGTTGACACCCCCGCTCATGGTTTGGTCGCGCCAACCAGAATTGTAGGGTCACTTGGGCACAAAGTTAGCCAATTTTTAGGCGGTTGTTTGCATTATACTTCCGTAAGGGGTACTTAATTTTTAATTTCGTCGAGGCTTTGATTGCGGCTCATGGTTATATGTTGTCTAGTACATGTGTACTCGATCAATGGATTTTTTATCACTTTGGATTTTTATCCGAAACTTTTTATAGAGTCGCAAAACGAGCGAACTCACCAACTATTTATATAGTTGACCCGTTTTCGAAACATGCTTTCAGGTAAACAGAATTGAAGAAGAGATTTTTATGAGGGGTCGCTTTTGGATTAGAACTATTGTTTTTAGTTTTGATTATGTACTTCGGTTATAGTCAAGCATTTAGACACTTTGTACTGTTTTTGAGATTTTTTCTTGTATTTGTACTTTCGTTAGAAGCATTTAGTATGGTTCATTGTAGTGCACAATTTTCCTTTTAATTTCTCTTGTACTTGTGTTCAATGCGATATACCGGTTACATCCCATACTTCCGTCTTGTTGGGGTGTGACACTAAAGAACCAAGGTCACACCACAGCACGAAGCACATACTCAGAAGATTTCATTATATACGAGATATAATAGAACAGGGAGACATCGTGTTTGTAACATCCATGATTTCTCAGACCATAAATTTTCTGGATTCATTTTATTTTAATAATTCCAATAATAACACTACACATTAAAACCTGTATTTATTCTAGCACCGTTGTCACATAAACCACCATTTTAAGTTTATTTTTTTTGATATATTTATTCAAAATTTAGAACCTTGCGTTTACATTTCTTCATCACCGGTTTGATATTTATATATACATATATATAAATACATATATATCCACATATATGTATGGCTATTTAGTTATAAATAAAGGTAAACAAAAATATTTATGTATTTGAAATGTATAATTAAACCACACAAAAAGTTTTGTTTAGCAATTATACATATATATGTATTTGACATTTTAAATTATATATAGTCTTCTAAAGTTATAAAAGAAATTAGATTTTATATATAAATTACAAAGGGGATTAAAATAAATAAACCTAGTTGAAACCCCCTTAGTCCTTGAACCTTGAACCCTCACATTTGATCTATGACAATAATTTTGACCCTCATCCATGAATTCCAACTCATTCCAATTTGATTTATTTAGACTTTAAAAGTCAAAATACCCAAAATTGTATAAATCTAAACTATTATCGGTAAATTCCTGCTGTTGTGGACTTCCCATTTGTATACAATCATCTATAGACCACACCCTAGCCATTTAAAGTTTCAATTCGATTAAACACGGGCTAAATTTTGAATCTTGAACAGTTTGACTTTCCTGAGTCAAACAGTGTGCAAATCGTTTCCAAATCAAGGAATTTAAAACGCGTTTAACACCCGTAAATCAAGCCATGACGAACCTCACTTGTACCTAGTCCATAAACATGACTCAATTCACCCAAATTCATCGATTTAATGCATGATTTAGGGCCAACATCTGTCGCCTTCAAATCCGCATCGGATCCAGCCTTAATTGCGAAATTAAACGAATCAAAACACACCCATACCTTCGCACAGACCTGAACAAACTCTCCCAACTTTCAATTTACCCGCATTGCACCTCTGGAACTCTGTCAAGCTCCAAGAGCGCCGAACCTTTCCATCCTACCATTTGCCTTCGATTCGTAATCATTTCGGGTAAGTTTTATATCAATAATTTCGTTTTAGTTCAAATATCAAAAGCCCCATGGTCTAAGCAGTTAATTTTTGCGTAACCAGGTTTAATCGAATAGCTAGGGTTGGGGTTTTCATCGGGGACGATAGGGGGGAGGCCTGGCCTTGCGAGTTTTAACATTAAAAAAAACCGTTTTCTATCAAGGCATCTTGCCCAGATCGCTTGGTTAAGTCTGTTTGCCCTCACATATTAGGTTGTTGGTTCGAACCCACTCCCAAACCATTTTATTTTGCGAATATACTGCCCAAAAACCCAATTACCTGCTAACCTTGTTTATCAATTTCATAAACCAGCAGAATGACACAACTGGGCCACTGATCCAGTGGTTCATGCGCTTGACCCACACCGAACCCACCCGGGTTCGAGTGCCAGAAACCACCTTTATTTTTAAACTTGTTTTAAAACATTGAACTATTTTATAAAACTTTAAAAACTCAGAATCAGTTTAATAAAATTTGATTGTTAAATTATCAAGAGGAACTATTTTATTTGTTCTTTTTAGAATAAAAACCTAATAAAAAAATTTAGTTTATCTAATATAGTTATTGTAGATAAATTATTTTAAATCCTTGGTTTATAAAGTATAATTGGAATATAATTAGGATCACTTTTATATACCCATTATCTTACAAAGATTTATATATTCTTTGTATAATTTCCTTTTATTATATAAAAACATTTAAAACCAGCTTTATACCTTAAATTCTGATTTAATTATTTATTAATTATATCATTACTTTTAACACTTATTTTCCATGGAAATCAAAATAACTAAATAAAATGATTATTTATTTACTCATTAGTTATTTAAATACCTAATTTAAACTATTTATTCATTTATATATTTATTTACAAACAAAAGAAATCAGTTACTCATTCTTTCATTTACTCGAATTAAAATACAATTATTTATTGAGATTTACATAAATATTATTTAAACTCGTATAACCGTTTTCTTATTAAAATGAGAAGACCCACAACAATCCCCTTTTCGCATTAGAATTTTATATTCATTTTGTGCAATTCATTAATACACATATTCCATCAAACATAGGTTAATCTTGTGATTTGCTAGAACATTTGTGCTACAACAAACATAGTTGTGTGACTTTCAAGCTACTCATTTCAAGGTGAGTATTACATAGCCCCTTTTACTCTTTTACATTTTTGGGGTGAATCATGAACGCTATACAAACAATTGCTTACATTTACACAGACTACACAAACACAAATCCTCTTTACATTCATGTGTGCAAATTTGAGCTTTATGTTTGAGTGCTAGGTGTGTTAACTTTTGTGTGCAATTTATGTGCAATCATTAACTATTCAATCCGACGGTTAACAATGATAGATCTATTGAGTCTGACAAACCCACCCAGATTGAGGTTATTGTTACCGACAACACAATTTGCATGCTAGTTACAAATGTTTGATTGTACTTTGGTTACACAATAGTTGCTCCCCATAAATGCCTTATTTTATCATGTTATGTAAGGATTTGTTTATTCACATCTAAATACTATCTACGCACAAACCTGTGTATACTCACCAACTTTTTAGTTGACCTTATTTTATTCATGTTTCAGGTGCTAATGTGTGATTTTGATCAAGGCTTGCTACACATAGGTTTTGGGACTTAGTTAATTTAAATTCAAAGGACAATTTGTATTTTCATTTATGTACCTGTTAAATTATGCTCTGTTTGTTTGAATGGAAATGAATTTAATGATTAATATATTACAAGTTAGTAAACCTTGATCTCATGAACAGTCTACATGTCCCGCCCCGACGTATTCCGCCGTCGGTTGGGGTGTGACAGTGTTAAACAAAGTTCACACAGATCAAAATCTAGCGGACCCGTTCACTAAGCCTATGCCTCATTCTAAACATGAGGAGCATGCTGACAATATAGGGCTTAGATTTGCTAGACAATGGATTTGATCTATATTTAGTATTTGGTGCTTTCGAACTATTCAGTTACATTGGTTTTTATGAATGATTTAATGGTTAAATGCATTATAATTAGATGTTACTGTGTTCGATAGTTTATACGTTTTAGAAATCCTTGAATATATAGATTATTCTAAATGTCCGTAGTCGATCAGATTCATGGTAATCAATATGAACGTAAAACTATTGTGAATCTGATGGTTGGTTCATTATGAATGAAAGACCAAGAAGTTGGTGACCATATTCACATATAATTATTAGAGAATAATTATTGGACATGACGCGTTTCAAAACTATCTTCATGGATTGATATCTTGAGATATTTTGAATAAAGTAAGATCTGTCGATCCTCGACCCGAGGCACTTACTAGAACTCTTCCTAACCAAAGGTTGTTCTTTGATCTTATCTAACGTTGTACCATAACAGGCAGTAATAAGGGTATTATCAGGAGTAATCTGAAGTTCAGTGGAAGTTGTACGTGGCCAAAGGAAACTGTTCTTCTTTAATTAGAAGCTGGACATTCTGGCGCCCTCGTTGATTCAAGCCGGTGTAAAACACATGGCCATGCTCAAACTAAATGAATAGTTTGTTTAGACTACTTTGAATTGGAGAACGAGAACAAGAATAGTTGAACCACATATGAGAAGAGAATGATATCCGTGTCTCATGTTCAACGAATGCCCTAAATAGAAAGGATACAAATGCTCACTAGGACTGTTATACTTTGTAAAATAAAGGTTACTTGTATAAAAGGAAATAGTTTGACGATTGTAAATACGTCATACCCTTCCAGCGGCAGTGGGATGAAGCTAGGCGTCCACCACTGTCTACGTTGAACCGATTAATTGAAGAATCGACCAAGTAGGAGATTGTTGGATATGTGATGTCCAATCGTTATATAAGTCAACGTTACTATTAAGGTACGATCCAAAGAGTTACACCTTGTACAACGAACAAAATATATATAATATTTAATTGTTAAATATTATTCATGAAACACGGAAACAATAAATGGTGAGTAAATATTTAGAGAAATATTTGTCGGAGATTGAGATAATTAATTATCTGCGGGGAATGAATGTTTAATCAGTTAAACATTCAAATATTATATTTTTACTAATTATATTATGATTAGTAAATACAAGGGTTATAATAATTAAAGGTTAATTATTGCTTGGGTATTAAGTGTTAATACCAGAGGGACTAGTGTGTAAATATAATGGTTATAAATATACCATTATAATTAAAAACCCTAACCCTAATTCTACACCTCAAAATCGGCGCCCCCTATTCTCCTCCTTGGTCCGGCCGACGCCACCCCACCCCACCGTGAGCCGCCGTCCGTCGTCGTACCGGGTCGTCGCCGCCGTAGCAAGACGCCTTTGTGGTCGGCTTTTCCTTGCGCATCTCGTGTGACGTTTTGCTGCAGTTTTTCGTGTACGTGTCAACTAGCGTGACGTTCATTGAACTAATGTGTTACAGATCTGGTTATCGTTAAAGGTATAAATCTAAACACCCTATGGTTGGTTATTTAATATTGTTTATACGCGTGTAATCGGATCACTGAAAGGAATCCAGATCTGATCTGACAATGGTATTAATAAATCGTTTTCACTAAAATATATCTGATTTATTTATTTAAAAAGGTTTAAATAATTAATGTTTTAAAAGTTAAAACTGGTACGATGATTCCCAACAAACACAAGGTCCAGCTAAGACTCAAAATGCCTTGTTTGAGTGCTCAAATCCCAACCAACCCAAGTTTAAATCATTTACCGACTAGGCCTAGTATAATACTAAAGTCTTGTATGAAAACACACTACTTTGAATGAATGTTTAACAAGATGTCTTGCTTGAGACAGCCATAAGATTTAAAACTTTGGTGAAAGAAAACCAAGAACTCATGCCCATAAGGAAGATCATATTCAAACATTAACCAAAAAACAAAAACACACCATACATTAATTAAAACATTAAAACAAACCAATCTTCATCAAGACCTAAGTGATACAAGAGAACTAACCAATAATGGTCATAAAGACGACTATACCAACACTTGGTGATATAATCATGGAATAATCCAAGGATTAAACCAAAGCCAAAGTGAAGCGAGTATAAATTACCTTTAGACACTTGAATATGAAGAACTAGGATTATATACTATTTGGTACACTAGTATTTACAGAGAAAGGGGCTAGAAGAGTGGAATTATACCCCTGGAAGTGTAAACTAACGTGTGAGGCGTGAGCCTCTATTTACAGTTTGAAAAGGTGAGAGGCACGCATGTGCCTCTTGGTGCCTGGTCGCTTTCGTACAAAAGTACGAAGTACTACGAACAAATCTTCTGCTTTTCAAGTGACCGTTAGGAGTACATATCAGCAATATGCA
Organism: Smallanthus sonchifolius; assembly: GCA_023525975.1. Classification (NCBI taxonomy): domain Eukaryota; kingdom Viridiplantae; phylum Streptophyta; class Magnoliopsida; order Asterales; family Asteraceae; genus Smallanthus; species Smallanthus sonchifolius. The sequence goes on along the minus strand of CM042029.1, from coordinate 26,534,896 downwards.
CAGTCGTGCGTATGGAGGCATGGTCGTGCCTCCTGGTTTTAACCAATGTTGACTTCCTGGCTTGATTTCATGCTTTTCCTTAGGGAGGAATGGGTGTGCATGACCATGCCTAGCTTATGGCTTCCAAAAGTCTCTATTTTTTATGGATTTTTCTTTCCTTTTCTGATATGGAGGGACAAATTGACTGCAAATTCAAATATGTAGCAACTGGGTATCTTTTCCTATGAATATACTTAAAAACCAGTCAAATATTGGTATGATTATGCATAAAAAAACATATATAATTTGTGACACATCAATTCCCTAGCCTTTGTTTGATTTACTTATTGTTGTTGTCTCTAAATATAAATCCTTAAAATCTTTTAAAAGTTGAGGAGAACCTATTCCAGGTTTTGATATATACCTTCATCCCAAAAGGCGGTGTCAAGAAAAAAAATCAAATTTGATTGTAAGTTGTGTTTAGACATGTCATGGCTTATTCGTTTCTCAATTCTTGCAAACAAACACGATAATTAGTATGTTGGAGTACCACCCATTTCCGTCAAGAGGTGTGTTTGGAGGCAGGGATGTGGTTGAGAGTCAAGAGGTGGAGACAGAGATGAGAGGGGAGGGAGAGCCGTGGGGGCATCCGCAGAATGTTTGTGGCCCTTGTGGTAGTGCTTTCGGGCCTAGATATCAATGGATTTTGAAGCGAGAGGAATTTATCCTTGGCTATGGATGACCACGAATGATGAATGAAAGAGGAATTTTCAACATGATAATTTATTTATATATAATAAACTTAATTTAATTACAAAGGATAATATATATATATATATATATATATATATATATATATAGAGAGAGAGAGAGAGAGATGAGGGATCAAGAGAAAACCACAAAGTTAAACGAAAACCGAGAAAACCACAAAGTTAGACGAAAACCGAGAAAACCACTAAAACAATGTGTATATGTATATGGGTTGCGTATATGTAACCGTAATTTTTTTGTTTTCTGTTTACGTATACGTAACACTATGGGGTTACGTATATGTAAGCCAATATTTAAATGATTTTTTTTATAAAAATGTGTTATAAAAAATAAAAATAAAATAAAATAAAAAATAAATATTATTATATTATTGGTTCAAATTGGTTTTTTTAGGGTTTTTTCGGTTTTCACATAATTATGTGATTTTCTCTGGAACCCTTTCCTATATATATATATATATATTGATATTATGATATAAGTTGGCCACAAATCAATGCTCAAATGAAAACAAAATGCGTTTGGTTTCATGATTCAAATGAGGTAGTTGTGTACAGTGTTTGAACATTCGCATATGGCAAATGCGATACGAGGGAGAGTCTTCTAGATGATGACATCTTCCTCACTTTGAAATTTGAATTTTGAGAATCTATTTGAATATGAATGCCACCCCCTTTGAATACTAGAGTTTTGAAAAGTTGTACAAATTGTATAGCAATCCTATAGAAATATTCTAAATTAAAGTATATTTCTAGGAAGTTAACTTTTTAATTTAGGTATTTTAAGATTACAAATGTCTTTGGAGTTTACTAATAATAACCATTAGAGGTATGATTAAGGATATAAGAGCATTCACAACAGTTTTTCTATATGTTTGTGGGTGAGTTCCTTATATTTTAGGGGTGGTTTAAAGTTGTTATGAGTAGAGGAGAGAGACAAATGTATACATTTTCTGTATATTTGATAGAAACACTGTTTACATATATAAATTTTTTAATATTTTTAAAAATAGTTGTAAGTGGATGAGAGAGAAAAGGTAATGATAAAGATATAAATAGTGATTTTATTATAATTATAGGGATGGGGATAATGAAGCTGCTGTGAATACTCTAATATTAAAAATTATACTTTGAATATTATTTTATATATATTGATAGAGAATCTTAACATATTTCAATTAGAATTAATTACATGGATGGCCCATGTGGTTTGGTCAAATTATGGTTTTGGCCCGTAGGATTAGGAAACTACAACTTTGACCCAATAGTTTGCACGATTGTAACACGTTTGGCCCCTGGGTTGGATGGAGGTTAACTTTTTCAGTTAAGTGCAGGTGAAATGACTAAAACACCCCTCTGAACAAAAGTGTCAAACCTTCCACCTCCAACCATCATCTCCACCCTCTCACACCTCCTCCACCTCCACCGCCTTGCACCGCCATCTCCGACCATCCTACCACACCTCACCTCCACCGCCACCTCCACTGCCACCTTCACCACCGGTCGCGTCTCCGGCAGCCGAGAAAGGAGCAGGGGGAGAGTGGGAAGGGCTTATGGCGGTGGTTCTGAGACAGACCTAGGGTTCCTCCATAGCAGCTGATTCCAATTTCTTCTACGGCGGCGACGGTTCTGAGACAGACCACGGCGATGGCGACGACCTGCTGAACTCCCACCCCCTTTCGATGATTCCAATATCTATGAATGAGAAACATTGATTTGAACCAGATGGACCAAAAAAGTCATCATCTATGAATGAGAAGCTTCCATTAAATCAATCAATTTGATTTCCACAATAAACCAAAAGCCATTATCATCCCGAGAAGCTTCGTATTTTGCCCAAAAAAGTCGATTTTTTTTAGTTGGATGGTTGAAGGTGGACTGATAAAAAACTATCCAGTGGTTTTTTTTTGGATTGAACGATTGAAGTGGACCGGTTAAGGAAGAAAAAAGTTGCGATACAGAGTACTGGGAAATAGGGTTGGGCGGCCGGAGGTGAAGGTGGCAGTGGAGGTGGCGGTGGAAGGCGGTGGAGGTGAGGTGTGGTAGGATGGTCGGAGATGGCGGTGGAAGGCGGTTGAAGGCGGTGGAGGTGGAGGAGGTGTGAGAGGGTGGAGATGATGGTTGGAGGTGGAGGGTTTGACACTTTTGTTCAGAGGGGTGTTTTAGTCATTTCACCTGCACTTAAATGAAAAAGTTAACCTCCATCCAACCCAGGGGCCAAACGTGTTACAATCGTGCAAACTATTGAGTCAAAGTTGTAGTTTCCTAATCCTAGGGGCCAAAACCATAATTTGACCAAACCACAGGGACCATCCATGTAATTACTTCTTTCAATTATAAAATACTTATTCACAACATATTAAGCTAGTTTTTTTTTCTCTCTTTTAATTTGCATATTCCAATAACTGCAATTAACTTTCTTCATAAAAGAAATAAAAATGTTGTATTTGGGAAACAATAAGATACATATAAGGGGTGTTTACAATTCGGTTTTGAAACTTTTTTTTGGGTGGAACCGTTATTTACAGTTTCATGGTTTGGTTGGATTACTGGTTTTGACAGTTAATCGTTTGGTTTTGACAATCTGATGGTTTTTTTTTTCAAAACCATTACTTTCTATTAAGAACTTTTAAAATGACACAGACGAATTATAATTATAACATATATATATATATATACACACACGTAACTACATATTGTAAAAATGAAAAAGAGATATATAAATAATAAAGGATAAATGATTGATTCAATTGACACAGCCTGTACAAAGTTTCACACCATACCAAATTGTCAACACCAAACCATTTGGATCTCAAACATGGTCGGAACTTATTAGGGGCAAGAGGGGGCCAGACCCCTTTCCTATTTTTTCTCATAAATAATGATTTCGGCCCATTAGGCTTATTTCATATTAGTGATAATGTTCGTGCCCCTTCTAATCTAGATCAAAAGACAAAAAATTTGATTTTTTATGTCTAATATTTTTGGACCAAAAACCAATCAACCGACTTGCTTCGGTTTAGGGGTTCAGTCGGTTTCAACATCTTATAAACATCCTTAGATACAATGTCGTTTACAAAAGAGACTACAATAAGTGTAAAATACATATTATAAACGTAAAAGAATTTAAACTAGTATCTACTACTGCAAGATTAAACAAACTAATAATATGTGTTAGATTTGGTCGACGCATGTGTTTGACACAGTTTCTTAAAACATATTTTGCGTCTCTACTCATACTTCGTGTTTGTATCAAAAAAATAAATGTACTACCGGAGAACATGAGTGGCTCGACTATACAAAAAAATAAGTCGCCGCTTAGAGCCTCATATTTAAGGGGCCCCCGATTTTTAGGATTTAACTTCATTTAATTTTCTGGTTTTGACAAGTAGAACAAAAAATCAGTGTACTTGAAAGAGTTCTTTTTGCTAAAATTCACTACAACTTTAATACGTGTGATTGTGTGACGTTAGGTAATTGAATACAAAAAATATGTATTATCATATTTTCATGTATTCTAAGAAAAAGAAAAAAATATATTTTTAATAAAAAGAGACTCGATTTTATAATTCGTTTTAACCTTAAAAAATATTAAGCCGAGCCTGTCGGAGAAGAACTCACAAGCCTAAGGTTACGTCAGTTTTTGTTTGTTTTTTGTTTTTTTTTGAAAGTAGAAATTCGGTAAACACACCACTCTTTTTTGGTTCTCTGGAATTGGAACACCATTTGGAGAGTGGTCCTCTCTTATTTTTTTTTTAATTATTCCAGTCTTTTTCGTATTCTACAAAATGAATCCACTGGTTCATGTTAGTAAACCTAAAAGAAATTTGCTTAATGATTTTTAATTACAATTAACGATATTAAATGTGCAACTAATCTGTTTAGTAACGGTTAAAATACCGTGCAATTTACATTTATTAGCGAGTAATTTTAAAAAGGGAAAACTTTGGAGAATCCTATCAAAGTTTCAACTTTGTTCCAATTAAGTTACTCATACTTTTTTGTCTCACTTACAGCATTCACAACCCGTTTGGTATAATTATGTAAGTGAGTTTTGTATATTTTAAAAAGTGGTTTAAATTGGTTGTGATTGGAGGAGAGAGAAAATGTCACACCCCCAATTTCAACTAACGGAGTTTTACCGTTTGGGAAGTGACAAACCAGGGTCGCAGTCATTTGTTACATTGAACGACACTATATGGTACTAAAATAAAAATATATCATAAATGATCAGAGTAAATGCGGAAGCGTAAAACGAAAGTAAATGCGTAAAACAAACGCACCCAAGAAAAGTCCCAAAGTGTCCGGTCCAAACGAAGTCCAAAATAAAACAAAGTACAAGCAATTCAACAATAATATTTTATAAATAAATCATAAGACTCCATGCATGCCCTATGTGTGCACCTGTGCCTTATCTTAACCGACCTGAGAAAACATGCAAGAAAAGATGTCAACACGAGGTTGGTGAGTTCACAGGTTTCAGTTTGCAACAAAGTTCAATAAGTTAATGTACATTCAATATATAAATCAATAGGTAGCTAACCCATAAGCATGTTAACTAATGCTCTCGCAACCGACAGTTGACTGTTTATGTTTTTGCCTCCCACCAAGCCTATCAAACATGGTGCATGTTTAGATCAAGAATGCACCCGTTCGACATCCAGTCGGGTTAGCGCGACTAACGCGGGTGAGGTTTGTCAAACCCAGTAGTACTACTCAACTTACCTCGCTATGTTCATATTAACGGTCCGATGTGAGGACTTAGTGATAGATGTGTACACATAGTTAAACAAGTGATAACATATATGAATTACATAACCAAAAATGTTTATGTCATGTTTTCTCCCCCAAATTGTAAAACAGTAAAAGGGGCCGTGAAAACTCACCTGAACGGCGTAGGTAGGTTCACACTAGAATAAGATTGAAACCACGAATGTTAGCCTGCAACGGCTTACATATGCCCTAGAATTACAAACAACAATTGGGGATGCAATGAGAACCTGTGACGACAACACGGAAGATTGAACATTCTAAATAATCGCTCTAATGATTAAGAGTAGACAAACGCGTCCACGGGAATAAGAATTCTTTAATTATTAATTAAGATATATACGTTACGCGACGAATGACAAAACAACATATTCTGTAATAAGTATCTTCAAGCGTTTTCGTCATTAAGTAATGTCTAAGAGAATAATATAATATATATTATTTTTAGATTTAATCAAGTATCACAAAAATCAATTGTGCGACAAATAATAAAATTATTATTTTATTCGAGGATAAAAACGAGTGTGAATAATTGAAATAATTATATTATTTATTTGCTTAAAACGTCACACGAAGTTTATAACCGAAACGATAATAATATATAAATATATCATTTTTAATTGAGATGACGGGTTGAAAATATTATATTATTTTTAAATGAAATTTAAATAATAATACAAGATACGAGGCTCAACCCGAGTCTACGGGAGGTTTTTGTAGTTTAAATATTTCAATATAATATAATAATAATATAGGGATTATCTAAATATTAAAACAATGGTTTTTAAATTAAACAAAAATTAAAATAGTGGCAGGGGACTCGAACCCGGGCCCCCTCCCTTACAGCCAAACGGTTTAACCAGTCCACCCGCTAGGGCAATCGCAACAAAACTCAACCAGAAATGATTTTAATCATTAGCCCGCTGTGATCTTCCTTTTTACCCAATTTCGAATCCAATCCACATCCGATTTCCTCGAATTCGACTATGATCGAAGCAAGCGACAGATGTGTTTTGTTAATCGAGTTCATGCGAGTCTGTAGGACTAGTTTAATTTCAATTCTAACAAGTTTAGGATCATTTAATTACACAAATACGGGCTGAAACCCTAGATCAAGAACACAAATCAATTTAGATCAAATTCGATAATATCACAGGTTGGAATCATAGAGTTTTTACTAAATAAGATATTGCGAATCTGCTGGTATAGATTAATTTTATGGAGAACAGGTTTAGGATCAAAACCCCCAAATCGTTTGAAAAACAAACCCTAGATTACGGGTCTTGACTAAATCGATGATGTTTGTTTCAATTGATATGGGGCTTTCAAAGAGTAGATGGTCGCGAGTCTAACCATATGAATTAATTGGATTAAGACCGAGTTTAGAATCAAAAGCCCCAAATCAATTTTAGAACGAACCATATGATCAGGATCATGTTCAATTCGATGTTGTAAGCCCTTAAAATGATAAGGATTTCAACTAATAGGTGAACCCGAAGCTAAGGGTGTAGGAATTTACCAGAATCGTTGACGAATTGATGGGGAACGAGTAAACGCAATCACCGACTGAGAATGGGTCGGCCTCCGACGACTTCTGGTGCGATTTCAATAAAATTGCTGAGTGCAAAACATTCTGAGATGTTCGTTGAGTGTGAGCAGAGTTTCAATTTGTGAAAATAATACACTGATCCGTCGAATTTTGACGAACTCGTGATGTGGTCGACGATTACGGTAATAACTCCCATTATTGGGATTAATTCGTGATTTTAAGAAGCTAATAATGACCCTAATGATGATTGTAAATGTTACGCACGATTTTCAGTTACAAAATTAAGCTTCACTCGATCGTGGGATTCAAATTTTTGAATCAAAGTCGTGAGTTTGACTTTGAAAAGTCAATCAGAATTCAGTTTCCCTTGATTTGAGTTTAAAAGTCAACATGAATTGAAAATGAGTTAATTACAACTTTGATCCCTACAGTTTGAATTCAGATGTTGACAGAATCAGACCCTAAGGTTTAAGATTAGGTTAACAGAGTTAGGATTTAACGGAATTTTTAACGAGATTGCTAACGGAGTTAATTTGAAAAGTCTGATTGTCACAGAAAAGATATAATATTTTTGTAAATATAAGAATAAAAGTAGTGGTTTTTAGTATAATTATAAGGATAAAGATAAGGAGAGAGAAAAATAGAGATAAAAGATAGAAAAAATAGTGTTTTTTTAGTATAATTATAAGAATAAGGATACGGAATATAAAGAACGGCCTAAGAATGCTCTTAGGTCACTCAACTTTAAGTGGTTGTTCTAATCCTATGTTTTTTACTTGTTTAAGAGGTTAGCATTCCCATGTGACATTTGTTTTTTTTAATATATGAAAAGAAAAAATATGTCACATTGCTACCCTGTTAAAAAAGTAAAAGACATATGATTAGAACACCTACTTAAAGTTGAGTAACCCAATTGAGACAAAAAAACATAAGTGACTTAATTGGAACAAAGTTCAAACTTTGTAACTATTTTAAAAAGTTTTCCCTTTTAAAAATGGTATGCATAAATTGTTAGCAAAACCTTTTTATATTCTCATAGTCAATCCAGGCCGTGAGTTACTCGATATCGGCTTGCTAAAAGCTTGAATCGAGCCGAGCATAAACGAGCTAGAACCCGTAAGCTTTTTAATAAACGAGCTCAAGTTAAACGATCATTTTTTACGTATACGATTTTGATTTAATATATTAAATTTGTTTGTTTTCAGAAAACGTGATTTGGCTCAGGATTGCCCATTTTTATTAATTCTAGAGTTTCTCTAAATTTGAAAGTGATCACTTACTAAGTTTCCATACAAAGGCTCAATCCAATTAAGTCTGTAGCGTCTATCAATTTCGCCATATCTCCTTTTTGAGATGAAAATCTCATTGCGATCTCGTTCTCTTTTTTCTTTTAATAAACGAGCCTAATTCGAGCTTGAAAAACTATTAATGAGCCGAACTTAAACTTTAGAAATAAAGCTCAAAACGAACCGAGCTCGAGCTCTCTATACGTTAAATGAGCCGAGCTTCGTTTACACCTCTCCTCATATTGTTTTAATTAATTGGTTTTAACTTATCATCAAATACACAAATCATGTTTCACAAGATAACTCATTAACTCATTAAGTGTTTGGTCGCTAATTTTGAGATGAAATGTATTGCGACGCGCTTTTGCTGTTGTTTAGCGACGGAAAGAACTCCAACATGTGATGGTAGCTAATTGGCACCTGTCAAAAAGGTTGTGGTGTAGTGATTGAGATAAGGCCCGAAGCTTCAAGGGACCGAGTTTGATCCCTGTCACCACCATTAATTTCCGCGGCATCACAAATGAGGCATCTTAGGCTGATGTACCAGTGTTTTACCCACGCCGATCCAGGGTTCGAGCCTCGGCTTTCCCTAAAGCCCGGAAGAGGCCGTATTGGGTGGGGTTTTTCCTTGAAAGCTCTCCAACTATGACGTCAAGGGACTCGGGTTCGATCCCTACCACCACCATTAATTTACGCGGCATCCGCAAGTGAGGTATCTTAGGCTGATGCACCAGGGTTTTTACCCACGCCAATCCAGGGTTCGAGCCTCGGCTCTCCCTCAAGCCTGAAAGGAGCCGTATTAGGTGGGGGTTTTCCTTGAAAGCTCTCCAACTCTGACATCAAGGGACCCGGGTTCGATCCCTACCATCACCATTAATTTCCGCGGCATCGCTAGGGCTGTTCAAAAAGCCTGCGGCTCGTGGCTCGCTCGAAGTTCGCTCAAAAAAAGCTCGGAAAAAGCTCGGCTCGAGAAAAGCTCGGTTTTAAACGAGCCGAGCCGAGCCGAGCTGGCTCGAATTCTAAACGAGCCGAGCTCGAGCTAGGGTTGGCTCGGCTCGGGCTCGGCTCGTGGCTCGGCTCGTCTAAATAACTAATATATATATATATGTTATATATGTGTTATATTTGAAATATGATGTTTTGATTTTTTAAGTTAATTTGTTTTCAAGAACTCTGAGTTTTGGACTAAAATTTTACTTTATCTACAATTGTATTTACTCTCTACTTTGTAAGTTTTGGGTTATCTATGTTTTTTTTGTATTTTATATATTGTCCCTTCCATCTATTTAGTTTTTTGAAGACAATCAACTTCAAACCGAGAATAAAATATTTTTTTTGTTGTTTATATATATATTAATATGTAAAAAAAAACGAGCTAGCTCGACGAGCCACGAGCTGGCTCGAGCTTTTTACGAGCCGAGCTCGAGCTCAAATTTTCAGCTCGGAAAAAAAATCGAGCCGAGCCGAGTTGGCTCGTTTAATTTCGAGCTCGAGCTCGAGCCAAGCCTGGCTCGGCTCGGCTCGTTTACAGCCCTAGGCATCGCAAATGAGGCCTCTTAGCCTGAGGCACCAGGGTTTTACCCACGCCGATCCAGGGTTCGAGCCTCAGCTCTCTCTCAAGCCCAGAAAGGGCCGTATTGGGTGGGGTTTTTCTTTGAAAGCTCTCTAACTCTGATGCCAAGTGGGCCCGGTTAAGACAACATATTGCTCGGAGTTAGACGAGTCACTCTTATGTGACGGAGGGTTCGACGTCATAACATTCAATTCAATGTTCGCTTAAAAATAAAGCTAATTGGCACCTTTCAAATCCACAACACTTTCAAATCGAAATATATGATTAAAACCATTAAGAATTGATTCTATAAATACAGTAATCTCATTAAGATTTCACACTCTCAATACCAAGATACAAATGAGAAAATAATAAGATAAAATTGGATTACATTTAAACCTACCAATCTGCTAAGACTTCACATGAAAATTTGATTCTACACATTAAATGGAAGTACATAAATTAATAAATGAAGAAAGCAACTTCAAAGATTACAGCATTTGAAGCTATTCTTAATGCGTTTGTAATTTAGTAATCCACTTTATGCAGCCCCCACCTTTGCGCCCATTAAAACCCTCACGCCCACCCTTTGACGCCCCGTCGTAATGTTTAACGTCTCATTTGACGGATGTGTACCTGGACATTAAGCCCATTACACTCAATCTAACAAGTTCAGTGATTACAATGACTTGCTTTTCATAGTTATAAGGCATATAATGATCATATATGAATATGCTTGATCAAATTTTGATTAGACGTGAGCAGAGGCGTCTCTGATATTTCAAATGTCCAGCACGACTACAGAGAAATGCCCATAGAATATGAACTTATATTTTTTTTAAAATAATAATAAAAAAATCGGTTTATATAGAAATAAATGTAATAAAAACATAAGCAAAATAAAAATATTGTAGCAAAACATATACCTAAATTAATCGTGAGACTCTCTGAGCATTCTTCAAAGCAAAGTTGTTGATCAACTCGTCATAATTCAAACTTTGTAACATCTCGTGCTCAATAGCTAGTATTGCTAATCCATTTAGTTTTTCTTGGGCCATTTTAGATCGTAAATAAGATCTCAACAACTTCAACTTTAAAAAACTTCTTTCTACAGATGTCACCGTTACTGGACTTGTCAACGAAACTCTGTATGCAATCGATGCGTTAGGAAAATAATCGTCTTGGGTCTTTAAAAATTTCAAAGCATCAATAGGGCTAGTAATTTCACTATGTAATGATGAGTCAATTGATTTTTAACTCCATGTAAAGTTCATTAGCATCGATATCTAATCCTTCCTCATTCTTCAACCATTTTCAAGACGAATACAACAAATTTGAATTTATATTAGTTAGGTAATGATAAGTCAATTGATTTGAACTCACGTAAAGTTCAAAAAAGACTTTATATTAGTTCAAAAAAATATTGTATTTAAATTAAATTTGGGCAAAATCAAATTTGAATTTTAATGGGTTTAAACTTTTATAGTTTTTATATAAAATATAATTATAGGGGTGAGTTCCAGAGAAAACTATCTTTTAGATGAAAACCAAGAAAACCACTTTATAGCCCTTGATTTTTTTGATCTATGGTTAAAATTGATTAGTGGCATGATTGTAATAAAGTAATAATCTGAGCCTTTTATAAGGCTTTGAAGGATAATATGGGAAAAGAAAAAGATATTAATTTAGAAACTGTCATATGTAATTAACTAGCTTTCCAAATTTCACTATTATCTCTCCTCTCTTACTATTTATGATCAAACAAATCAATAAAAAACAGATTTACGTATATATGCTTACATATAGTTAAACATGTATGCTTACGTATATGTAAACATGTTAACATATGTGTTTACGTATATGCAAGCAGGTTACGTGTGGAGATGATGTGTATGTTACGAGTTATGTATATGTAGCTTGTTTTTTTATGAATCAATCAAGCATGCTTAGGTATACGTAAGTGCATGTTTAAATATACGTAAGCGCATGTTTACATATACGTAAGCGCATGTTTACGCATGTGTAATACGTAAACACATGAAATCATTGAACCAAATAAAAAACGTTCATGATTGACTAAAACGTGTAAACAAACTTAATATATACAAGGACAAAATTAAATATATGACAATAAAAGATAAATGATAAATTATTTAAGTCACAGATTGGTAAATAAAATTCCCAGAAAAGAATCTACGATTATGAGAAAAAAAAATCAGGAGATAAAAAAAGGTCTTAGAATGAGATAAATGTCAAAAGCTTTGATGCTATTCAATTTTGAAAAAAGATTCGAAAAAAGGTTATTTGATGTTTCAAACATTCATTGAAAATAAAGAAACGTAAAAATAGGAGAATAATTAGGGATTTGATGGAAAAATAATAAATATTAAATATACGTTAATGTAGATTTACTAAATTACCCTTTTATATAAAAAAGAAATAAATAAAATTTAAAATTTCTGATTGACTGAGACTGGTTTTCTTGGTTTTTACCCAACTTTATGGTTTTCTCTTGATTCTCTATATACATAAATTTAAAAAAAAATTAGGCCCCTCGAAATTACATGTCCGGCACGCAACCATCAAAATTATATGCCCCGCACGGTCGCACATTTCATTGAGCCACCTCTGGATGTGAGTATGTTTGATTAAATTTACTATATTTAATCAATTATCGTTTTATTAATTTGTAATTAAATATATTTAGTTTTAAAATAGTGTGAGATTATCAATGGTTTTAAGAAATAATTTATTTTATTTTATTTATCTATAAATTATCTTTGTTTAGAAAAACTGCTTTTAAATTTAAAAAACGGTTTTACAAATAATGATTATTCGAAGAGGGTAAAGTGGGAAGGCGAGGAGGGGGAGTACGACAAGTAGGAAGGGGGGAGGGGTATACATTTTATTTTATAGAAAGTGTTTTTAAAACTAAAAAAAATTGTTTTAGAAATAATATTTTTTTAAATGAAGTAAAATTATGGGACACGTGTCAGTTGAGAAACGTGGCCAAAGAACCCAACCGGGTTCGAAACTGGAAGACTATTCTCCCGGAAATAGCTCAAAACTTCGCACAAGCATATCTCGGGTTAGAAAATGAATTACGGGAGCCATAATATATGAAAATGGGGTGTTTCGACGAGGATTATATGTAAATAAGGTATGTCGGACCGATATCCAAATTATAACGGTCCAACATGTGTTGCTGAAGCAATTCGGGAGACTTTGACAGGTGTTTTGGTGACTCAGCACCCACGTTAGACCGATATGGTTTACACGTCAGTCTGACTGTCGGACCGATATGGTTTACACGTCGGTCTGATATGGAGACGCCGGACCGATATGGATTAGACGTCGGTCCGATATGTGCTGCAGAAGCAAAAATAGAGGTTTTGACGCGTGTCACCGACTTCAGCCGAAGTCGGACCAACTTGGGATGACATGTCGGTCTGACATGGGTCCTGATTCAGCTTATAAATAGATTCTTGAGGCCGTTGAAGTGAGAAAACATCACACACAAACACCACACAATACACACACATACTTTGAGAAGGTTAGAAGACTCGGTGCGGCGCGTTTAAGTGCGAGTGCGGTACGCTACGATTGCGTTTCAAGTTTGGAGAAGCGTTTAAAGCGAGGAACGAACTTAGGAACTACCCGAGGATAATGTAAGTACACTGGACCCGTACCCTTGACACAAATACGTGAATTATGTGTTTAAAATGATACGTGATATGTGATATGACGAGGGTATGGGGTAATGACAGATTAGTTTAAACACTAAACGTGAATAATGGAGTAATCACGACATATCCAAGGAATGGTAGATACGCCGCTGGTACTTCCTATATATAAACTTCTTGGTATATTGTGGTGAAACAATTATGAATGTTTAGGGGTATAGACTAATAAATAATAATGAAATATAGTAAACGTACGGAAGAACATCCAACCGGTATGTACTTATCTAACAAACGGAATATATTGTCTAAGAAAAGATTGGTGTATAAATCTCTCCTAGACTCGTCACTCTTTCCTGGGGACATCTCTGTTGGAGGTACTGTTCTGGAAGAAAAATCACCCCAGTTTACAATATATGACGAATACGAATATGAGATGAAAGTATATCATGCATAATGAATATAAATATGTGATGAATATGAATATGTGAAATGCATGATGATACGTGCAAATATGAATGAGTATGATGTAACGAGTCTAAACCCTAAAATGGAATAACGGAGTACTCACAAGGTGTTAAAGGGGTGGTGGATACAACGCTAGTACTTCCTATATATAAACTCTTTTAATGCATCGTGGAGAAACCGTTACGAAGTTTTAAGGCAAGGACTGGTTGAGAAATAAATCAAGCATATACATGAAATGAAAACAAATGCTTGATACATTTGGGAGGCTGTGAGTCAAAGATACTCAAGGTCACAAATGAAATGAGATACCTGGCCTATAAGGTGGATTTCAATAAAGAAAAGAAAACTTTAGGCATACGGGGCTGAAAGAGTAAAAGATTCCAAGCCTACGGTGCTGAGAAATGAATGAGTATTCGTGACAAATGCAAGGGGTCTATACTGATGAGTATAAGAATCTTGCCAATACTTAGACCAGAGGTACGGACTAAGATGGTTGTGAGGGGGTTAGCACACCCATAAAATATACGAATGACGTGACCGGAGATGGTTACGGGGGCGCCGAGAGTCTGGGAAACTTGAACAATAATAAAGAACCTAAATGGTTCATAATAAAATGAACGATGCAGTGTACTTACTTAGCGTAAGCTAATTCAAAAATGTTTTTCAAACACTGCAGGAAAGAAGCACGTGGAATAGAGCTTTCTATGGACGAGGCTGGTCGGAGTTGAAGGATCCCTATGTAATATGATGTAAATACATCATCTTGTAAAACAATATTATAATAAAAAAGTTACCTTAGCCAATTATAGCAAGCTTTTTGTCAAACTTGGATCATTTTCCGTAATATAAAACTATGATAAAATAATATAGTAAAAATAGGGTGTTTCAAATTACAAGTTTAAAAGTTGTTTTTTCTGTGGTGTAACATGTAGGAGTGGATATGTATGACTTACCTTGTTTTTATTTTTATAGAAAGTTTTTAAACTTAAAAAATGGTTTATAAATAATGATTATTCGAGGGGGGTAAAATAAGGGAGGGTACGACACGGAGTGGGTACAACAAGTAGGAAGAGAGAGGAGTATACGTTTTATTTTATTAAAAGTGTTTTTAAAGTTAAAAAGAACGGTTTTAAAAATAATGATTTTCGAATGGGGGTAAAATGACAAGTTTAAAAGTTACTTTTTTCAAGGAGAAGTTACGACAATTAGGAGTGGTGGACATGTATAACCTAACCCGTTAGTTTTGCAACATGAAACAACATTAACTATGGAATTTAAACCCGTCGCTAAAATTACCATGGATTCCGACCGTCTTAAAATTACTTGGGAAATATCATTTTCTGTAATAGTGTGACATCATTAGTAACATTTTATATTAGACCATCCGTAGTGGTTTCACACCCCATCATGTTAGACCAAATCAGCACAAAGGGTAATCAATGTCCAGAATCACTAACGTGCATAGTGGTTTCACTGCCACATCACCCACTATATTAATGGGTGAACTTTTTTATTTATTTTTAATTCATTTTATTAAGTTTTTTAAACAATTGATATTAGTTTTTTAAAACAATTAGTTATCATCCGAAATGTCGATCCAAAATTACAAAACTACTTACGAGATCAAAAATAGTTTTTGAAAAGAACTACGTTTTCGTTAAAATTTATGCCTGGATGTTCAGAAAAATTAAATAAACAAGCCCGTGTATTTTTTTTTTAAATAATTACCGAGAATGAGTTATTTGAGAAAAAACCAAATTAAATCCTATAGTAAATATCTAATTAAAAAAAGAAAAAGAATCTCTGAGTTGTGTAATTGTGATCGGCTAATGGACGTATACAAGTTGCCCCCTTTGCCCGTGAGTGTGTTCACGCAACAAGGGCTCACGCCCCGGATCACGCCTGCAAGGACGGTGTTCCACGCCAGTAGGTTAGCCAGAGCCACCACTTTATCGGCCTCAGAAGTAATAACATGGTATGCAACTTTCAAATTAACCTAAAAATATGATATGATAAACATTATTAAAAATCTTAACATATACTATATACTAGTTTTATTAGAACTTTGTAATATTTTTTTGAGAAATATAGACGAGATAAAATGTCATATTTTCATCCTAGTATGATTTATCATCATCATCGTCAATTATTTTAAACCATGAGCGGCTCAACGTTTTTTTAGAGTCTAAAATAAACTTTAAAGTTGAGTCTTTTAATTTTTTTTTAAATGTATGAAAGTATTTTAAAATATAATTATATAGAGCTTCAAACGTATAATATTAAGGTTTATGTCGCATGTTGTTATAGTAGCAATCATAAATATACTCTTAATCATTTTGTTATTTTTACTTATTTCTTTATAAAAACACAAAAATCGATAGATTATCACATCTATTTTCATCTTATAATATAGATTAAAATGATTTTTACAACTTTTTAGGACTCTTCAAATTTGGAAACCTAAAACGATTGTTTTAGCTATTTGTACCGTAGAGACACTACTGTTTTAAATAAAAAACCAAACATGTTTTTTAGAGTAAAGTACATGGATGATCCTTGTGGTTTACCAAAATTTTGGATTTGATCCCTAGCTTTCCAAAAGTACACGAATAGTTCATAGGGTTTGCACTTTGTAACGCATTTAATCCCCAAACTTTGCCAAATATACATGTACGGTCCCTGTGATTTGCACTTTGTAACGCATTTAATCTCTAACTTGGACCTTCTGAATCCTTGATCTGTTGGCTGGAGACTAAATGCATTGCAAAGTGTAAAACACAAGGACCATCCAAATACTTTTGAAAAGCTAGGTTACAAATCCAAATATTTAGTAAATGACAGAGATCATATATGTACTTTACTCTTCTTTTTATTTATTTTTTTAATAATTTTCACCAAACTCAGAAAGGAATCAATATGACAATATGTCGTGTAAAGAAAAGTTTTCATGTAGTGTCACGAACGTGTCTTAAAACTTTACTTGTCCTTCTTTCCCAAATATTATTTTACTAAAACAAGTAAAAAAAACTCAAAAAAATAATTTTTATATAATCTATACTATATAATAAATAAAGGTTTTTGCATGACACGTTTCGCCTCCATATTCATTCTCATTATTTTTTTTCCGCCTCTCTCTCCTGATTAATGCACTTCTATCTTTTAATAATAATTTATATTTAAAGAAAAAAATACTAATTATACTAATAAAAACATTTATTTTAAATTATCTCTTATCATAAGAAACTTTAAAATTTAATTATATAACTTTTATTTTTAATCAAATAGTAATAAAAGTCAAATTATATTAAAAAATAGTAATTAACGTATTTTCGAAACCCAATTATATATTATTTTTTACATATTTTGAATTTGTTTTCTATTCTTACTATATGTAATAAATTTTTACACATGTAAAATATATATACATAAAGATTTAAAATTTTTATGTATTGATATATTTCATCCCGTGTGTAAACACGAGATCTAAACTAGTAAACAGAATAAAACACCCTTTTGTATAAAGAAAGAAAAGAAGGCGCTTTTTAAGCGTCTTTGCCTAACAGAAGAATTTCAAGACTTCGTGTCAAAGCAATTACATCCTAGAATATTCAGATGGGAGATTTAAGGGGATTTTAATAATACTTTTAAAATTTATATTTTGTTGTTAACAAAACATAAAATAATCACTTTTCGCCGTTCAAAAAAATAAAATAATCACTTTAGATGATTGACAAATAGTGATTTATAATTATTTTATAATTTGTAAAAACTTTAATCAGATAACCAATACGAAAACTCTTTTTAATGGTATGGAGCAATGTTTTTAAACCAGATCGAACAGCGAACCTGTTATATTATCGGTCCATTGGTTGAACAAATTATCAATTTGAAAATTAAAAACTATAACAAATAAAAACATCTAAAATATAAAGATATTTTCCTATAACAAATAACAAGGTTTTAACTAGTTCTAAATTCCTATTTAGTTATGCGGTCTTATCTAATTATTATTGTTTATGAATATACAATAAATAAGGTGGTCAAAGTTTTCATATAAGTTTTCATGTATTGAATAAATATAATGTTAAATATGTAGTAATAAGAAGTTTATGTTTTTAGAACCCGTGTACAGACTGAATAAACCCGTGTAATACACGGGTTGAATAAACCCGTGTAATACACGTTGAATAAAATATAATGTAATTTATTAACACATACACTGCTCAAATGAAACAATGTAAATATATAAATATATGATTAAAAACTTTTTATTTGAATCCTAGGTGACTATAAATTTTTTTTCAGTTTGTAGAGTTCATAAAAATATGATTGAACAAATTAATTAATGATAAACATAATTTTAAATTAAAAAATGTGCAAATAAAAATCAAAACAAATAATTAATTTAATTGCTTAAAAAGTGGAGTTTATTATTAATAGAAGAGAGATGTGAGAAAATTAGAATGAGAAGGCTTAGAATTGAAACAAGTAAGTGTCCACCTAATTTACTTGTTTATTAAATAGTATCGATTAGTAATTAGTATATGTTATTTAACTACTCGTGCTCCGTGACGGATACCAGACCTTAAACGGTTGATGTAGCGACATTGACATGGCTAAGCAAAAAACGAAACGTGGTTGAAAATTTTTGCCCCGCGCTTCGCGGCGGGAGACGAAACTCAAACGGTTGAGGTGGTGACATTAGCATAGTTAAGCACACAAAAAAACGCAGTTAAATATATAAAAGAAACATATGAAGTTACGACGACTCGGTTGTGGAGATTGAAACATAGATAAAAGACAGTTCGATAACGGTATCGATATGTTTGAGTTGATGTCGGTCTCATTATTTACGGTTGTCAGTCGATATATAGAGAAAAATATAAGGAAAAAAAAGTTGTTAGCGAAATCAAACCCGTGACATATCTATTGAAGTTGGCACATGTATAATAGGGTGGACTTAAAAAAATAAATGTAAACATTTTTTTTAAGAACGGCATTTATTCGTTATTTTATAACGCGTTCGCACACAAACCTCATAAGACAAAAGAACTAACGATTGATGTAACCATCAACAACAACCGATCGATCAACGTATTATCGCCCTCTACACCCTCACCCAAATTAAGTTGGACAAAAAGTTGAATCCTATGTAACATCCTTATTTTTTGGTACGTTAACATAACTTGATAATTTAAATATAAGGATTTGTAACTTCCCAATGATTGTAATAGCATTCTATTTTATGTTAATAGTTATTACAAAGTCTTGAAAGAAATTGCTTCTTAAACCTTACGTGGAATGAACATAAAATAAAATGTGTAAAAGTTGAACTATAAACTTTATGCCTAACAAGTGGCATTAATAGTATGATTAAAATCCATTATACAACTAAACTTGATGGGCAATAGTATAAACTTGGGATTAAACAGTTAAGAATCAAGAGTCTTAGAACATAAGTATGAAACTTTAGAAGTTTAGGGACGAATAGTGAAATTTTGACAGTCCACATGACGAATGATGTACTTTTACATATACGAATTATAGAAAACAAAATTTAAAAATATCAATACATAAAATTCTTAATTTTTTATATATGTATTTTACATGTGTAAAAATATTTACATATACGAATGATAGAAAACAAAATTCAAAATATGTAAAAATTAATATATAATTGGGTTTCGAAAATACGTTAATTACTATTTAATGTAATTTGACTTTCATTACTATTTGATTGAAAATAAAAGTTACGTAATTATATTTCAAAGTTTCTTATAATTAATGATAATTTAAAATAAATGTGTTTTATTAGTATAAATAGTATATATCTTTAGAAATATATTATTATTAAAATATAGAAGTATATTTAATAAGATAGAGATGCGAGAAAAAAATGATGAGAATAAATATGGTGACGACATGTGACATGTAAAAACCTTTATTTATTATATAGTATAGATACGAATACAAGAAAGCTAGACATTAAGCTCTAGTTGATGCCAGCTGGCATAACTAGCTCAAACTAACTCCTATGAGTCGTTAGTCGTTGAGTTCATTGTCTAGAGTAGAAGCTTTGGCAAGAAACACAGACTGGTCTAGATGAAAATGATCATCTAGATCATTTTGATCATGCAGAGTAATCTAGACCATCTGCCTTATACATTTCTGTCTTCTTATATGGAGTATTGCAGAAATTTTAGACTTCATCCGAATAAAATCCTTCATTTGGAGTACTTGTAATCTTCAGACAGCTATTCAGACCATTCTCTGCCCGGAATAACTTATTCATCCGGAGTCAAAATACTTCTTCCGTAGTATTTACACGCGTGTTTTTAATAAGTATTAGCCATTATAAGTATTTACAGTCTACCCTAGACTGATGTTTACAAATAATCTTGAAAAACCAATTTCTTCATCTCTGGTTTCCTTTGCATATAAGTTGATAACTTTAAGAAAGTATTCAACATCTGCCCAATCTTTTAGCATGTGTTAAAATTTCATGTTACTTGCTACAAGGATATCCTCATTGCTCAAACACTTTAAATCTTGAGTTACATGTACTCATGTGGGTTCTAAGGTACCTGTTTCAATCACAACTTCAAAAATGTACTTCAGCCTCGAGAAAAGGATTTTCAGTTTCACGTCAGTATCTTCAGCACCACCGGCATCACACCACATCAAACGGGTCACCGAAAACCTAGCTACCAAACAAACCCAACTTCATTTTCTTCGTGCTCCCTCTAAACAACCTAGAAACTTTGTGAAACAGAGAGCAAGAGAGATACTTGAGTTGTTTCTTCCGATTGCAGAGGCGATGATGAGATTTACTTTTGGACTAAATCCGTAATTTTAGAAGTCTAGGGACAAATAGTGAAATTTTGACAAATCACATGGAGAAATGATATAATTTACTCTAAATAAAAAAGACAACTTGTCTATTTATCATGTTATTAAACTTGACTATAATATCTTTTGGGTTGTGGTAAACGTTCTGATATGTCGTTTTCAATAAAACACAACACATAAGATTTTTTTTATTTGTATTATGTCACAGAAATTATAATATTCATCAAAGATGTAGAGGCGGCTCAACTATCTCGGTAGTGCAAAGTAAAGTCGACATCTTGGGCCATTTTCAAATGTTATTCAAATCCTCGTCCTTTATTCGAGTTAAATACTAAGTGTGCGTTTGTTTCGCGTAATTCGTCGGAATTTGAATAGGAATTGGAATTTTAAGGAATTGGATTTGAAATTGTAATTATGCAATGGATTTGGAATTTAAAGTAATTGAAATTAATTAAAGGAATTTGAATTCCAAATCCATTTAAGTGACAAAACAATTATTAAGGAATTGTAATATATCACAATGACCACGACTTAGCTAATGTAGTCGGCCCCGCCAACCACCACCACCGACCGGTTCGGGTCGTGCGGGTTCGGGCCACGTGTCATAACGGGTTAGGAGCAAAATGACTTCGGGTCAAAACGGGTTTGGAGCAAAATTAGTCCGGGCAAAATAGGTTCGACCAAGACGGTGGGAGGTCGGGGGGGGGGGGGGGGGGGGGCGCACCCACCCCCACCTCCGTACCCTACCACGTCGCCACCGTCTGTCGCCGCTACCTACCCCACCCACCCACCCAACCTACCTCACCACGTCGCCACCGCCTCTCGCCGCCACCTACCCCACCACCCTACCCGCCCCCACCCCCACCCTACCCGCCCCAACCCCACCCTACCCGCCCCTACCCCCAACCCCATACCCCACCACGTCGCCACCGCCCGATCGCCGCCACCTACCCCACCCTACCCCCATCCACCCCCGACCATACCCCACCACCCCACCCCACCCACCATACACCCACCCCATACCCCAACACCGCTTGTCGCCGCCACCTACCCCACCCTCCCCACCCAACCCTACACCACCCCCACCCTACCCACCCACCCACCACCGCTTGGCTACGTGGTGGGGTATACCGGATGGTGGTGGGCGGGGTGGGACTGGTGGGGGTGGATGGGAGTAGGGTGGGTAGGGTGGGGGTGGGTAGGGTGGGAGTGGCGTGGGGGTGAGTGGGATAGGGTGGCAGCGACAGGCTGTAGGGACGTGGTGGTGGTGGGGTGTGTGGCGGCGTGGTGGGGGATGTGGGTGGGGGTGGGGTAGGTGGCGGCGACAGGCGGTAGCGTATGTGTGACATTTCGGGTTTTATTCACGCTTTTATATTATGTATCCTGTAAACATATTCTATTCAATGGAATGCAAGTGGTTTTATTTAATATATATATATATATATATAATTTAAGGATTTAAAATAAATAAAATTTTATAAGTTTTAAACTTATATAAAATTTTATTCAAAAACTAAATTAAAAGGGTTCATTTATAAATAAGATAACCTATTCAAATAAAATAAATAACTTTTATAAAAATATTTATGATAATAATAAATAATATAAGTTATAAAATATAATTGAAATTAAAAAGAAATTTAATTAATTACTTTTATAAAATTTAAGGGGCTGTTTTGAAAATTTCCAAACTAAAAGGTTTTAAACCAAAAACCGGTTAAGGGACTAAACATGGCCAAATCAAACCTCAGGGACCCATCCGTAATTATCTCAGGGGCTACTTTGATTCAAAAACAAACTCCAGGGACCAAGGTTGCCAATTCTCAATTCGCAATTCCGGTCACCTTCCCCATTGTCCGGCGGTCCGAGACATTTTCCGGCGACACCTCGACAGGGCTGTTCCCTGCACCTCGACAGCTGCTAAAGGCAGCTCTGGCCTCGTCTCTCCCACACGAACAAAAGGCCCCGACCAATTGGTCTCCCCAATATACGGATCGTCTGATCCTGTTGGTGGCCGAGAACCCACGCCCGAATTCAAGCCCGACAGTCAACCTCCACGCGTGTTTGATAGCTTGTTAGCTTCGTCTCGTCCAGACGAGTGTCGGGACGTGCCCAATTGCATGTTTTGTCATAAGAAACGAGCTCGGCTATAAATAGCCATAGTCGGACCTGCACGAGCTCGCTTCCCCTCTTCCACCCACTCTCACTCCAAATTGAAGGCACCATTGCATTCGTCGTCTCTGAGTGAAGCTTTGACCAGAATATCAGGGCCTAATTCCATCCCGAAACTTGAAATCACGATCTTGGTATTTTCGGACCAAAAGGCTGTCGACCAGACCCTTCGCGACCAGGTTCGAGCCTAAAATTCGTTCAATTACCTTCTGTTACCCTCTGGAAAACTATCCTAATCGAAATCGCGGCAATAAACCGTCGATTACCGGGCAAACCAATGTCCTCGGACACGGTTTGCCGGTTGTCGAGGACCAGCGACCAGTTCGCATTTGTATGTTATTAATTAAACGGTACACACATAACCAGCGATGGGCAGTAGCCCGGCTGGTTATGCGTGTGTGTGTTTGTGTTGTAGGTCGCGGGTTCGATCCCGGTTGGCCTTCGGCCCAAATTTTTTTATTCTGTTTTTATTTTATTTATTTATTTTAACTTATTTTAACATTCTTTTTATACAATAAAAACTAAAACGAGTCAGTTTACTTGTTCGTTTATTCCGGAAACCACTAAAATTCTTTTATACACATTTAACCCACAAAAGTTTTTATAAAATAATAAATATTATATTTTTATAAATTTGTTAAAATAGTTCAACTTACAAAATATATATATATATATATAATGATAATATAAATAAATAAATAAATAGGAACTTTTATAAATACATAATAACTACTTATTTAAAAATGAAAATATTTTAACAATATATATATATATAATTTTTTTAAGTTAAAGTTTTACCAAGTCATTACTATTTTCTACCATATTTTATACAAATAAATATTAAAGGATATTAATATAAAACCCATACACATTTAAATACGAATACGCACATACAAATAAAACATACAATAATACTTATCTATCCACATAGGATTTCATCGTGCTTAGGTTTCAACGTCCTTATCACCCGCACTCGTGGATTATCATATCCGCTAGCCAGGTGAGTTACATAGCCCCTATTTTACATTTTTACGCATTTTGGGGTGAAACATTATACATGCTACTCACTTTGTTTATACGTGTTATACATGTGGACTATATGCTTATTATCTTGGGTGTACATACATTTACTTTAAACACAAGAAAACCAACAGTAATATTAATAGATCTATTGTGTGCCTGACTAGCGCACCCGGTTAGGGTGTTTATTACTGCATACTCGGATATAGCCGCGTGTTATATTCAAACATACCGGATATAGTGGGTAACTATATTCAAACATACCGGACTTAGCTGTTGTGCTATGTTCAAGCGCGTCAAACAAGGTTTGAATTGTGATTAGATAAATGATACACCATATATATACTATGTTTAACAAGATAAACAATGAGTTGCAAAACGTTTTTATCTACTACTTATCGGAACTACAAAAACCTATGTACTCACCAACTTTTTAGTTGACACTTGATTTAAATAATGTTTCAGGTTTGGATATGTGATTGCTTGCTGAAGATTTCTCCACTTAAGAACTATGGACCTAGTTAAATAAATCAATGTTTTGAACTAGACTAGGTTATTTGAAATGTATTATATTTGGATCTTTGTTGTCTTCAAATTTAATTAATGAATTATGCAACTTTTTAGTTATCATGTGCTTTTGAACAATCATTTCATTGTCCGCCTCGATGATTCCGCCATCGGTCGGGGTGTGACTGATTGGTATCAGAGCCATGGTTATAGGGAATTAGGTTATTAGACACAATGACCTAGACTATAACCCTAGGACTCCTTTTATGTGTTACGTGCTAAATGATTATCTGCTATGTGAATTATTTGTAGTTAGATATTATTTGAATTTCCTCAAGTTTGGTACATGAGACTTATACACATACATACAAGGCTTTAAACATACGATACATACTTTACATACACATTTGACAAATAAACATATGCAAACAAATACACTACCCATCCTTATCCATACTCTTTCCATACTATTTGCAACATTTCTACACATTTTATACTCATAGACTCTTGAGTCTATTAAAATCTTGAAAATCTCGTAAACGACTTAATTTCTTGAAACCAGTAAAGGACATGTGCAATCTGGAAGGGTGACACCTGTACATTGGGTTTTCTGTCTATGAAAGCATTTCGTATAAATCCAAATAAACGGACCCGTATGCTTTCCTGGGAATTCCTGAAGTGAGTGTTTACCTATAGGCTAAAGCATGTCTCCTTGAAAGTTTTGAGGAATTATTTAACGTTGATAAGTCAATGTATTCGCAAGGATACGATCCGAACTTAAACTCAAAATTTGGGGACATTATAGCAAGATAGGAAGAACTAGACGAACATGCAAAGCAAATCATTATTACGGGTGCACACGTAGTAATGAATTGTAGTGCATGCAAGTCCCGGCAATTCCTACTACGCGAATAATGATCTATAACATCACGTTCTACCCGGAATAGATGGCATAGTATCCCCCAGTAACTTTGAATAAATACACATGCACTGGCACGTGTCTTGATGAAACCCTCTTTTCTGCTTACATTATTTCCCACTATGACTCATATATATCCATCTTATCTAAAATATCATTGTCTTTTCTTATGGTGTTAGAATGCCTCCTCGACGTGCAAACTCTAGCACTTCCAACCCGGATCTTGCTACCCTTCTTGCCCAGCTAGTGGGGCAAATGACCCAAGCCAATAACAACAGTGACGGGTCTCACAACATCTAAGGAAACGGTGGTACAAACCCGCCTCAATGCACGTTTAAGCACTTTAACTCGTGCAATCCTACAAAATTCTTCGGTACTGAAGGTGCTACCGGCCTACTGCAATGGTTTGAAAGCATGGAAAGCACATTCCTAAACAGTGACTGCCCCGATAATATTCGGGTTCGCTATGCCACAAGTGTACTTCAAAAGAGAGCCCTCACCTGGTGGAACGGTGAGAAACGCACTCGTGGTGTTGAGGTTGCTACATCTTTATCATGGGATGATCTGAAGAAAGCCATGACTGATGAATTCTGTCCTCGAAATGAAATGAGGAAGCTCGAGACTGAGTTTTGGGATCTTGCCCAAGACAGCGGGGATAATCTGGCTTACACCACCCGGTTTCAAGAGCTAAGTCTGTTGGTGCCTCATATGATCACTCCCATTGCTCGGGGAATTGAAAAATACATAGACGGGCTGCCTATGCAAATTCAAGATGCTGTGTTAGGAAGCAATCCTCCTACACTTGAAGCTGCTATCCGTCTATCCGCTACGCTATCCGACAACCATGTCAAAGCCGGAACCTTAACAAGAAAGGGTTCCAAGAAGGTTGTTTCCACTCTTGCGGCCGGCAAAGATGTAAAACCCGAGTCTTCTAACCGCAACAAGAAACGAAAGGGTCGAAACTTCGCAGCAGTAACTCCCGCTGTACCTGCTATTCAAGCGGCCCCTTTGGGTCAAAACCCGAAACCTTATCTGGGCCTGAATCCCCAATGCCAGACCTGCAAGTACCATCATCCTGCCAACTTACCATGCCGATTGTGTTCAAGCTGCGGACGATATGGACACGTGGTCACTACTTACCGTACCCGTCCTCCCGTCCATCAAGCTGCTCCAGCCAACCGCCCAATCTATCCGGCACCTCTCAATGGTCGGGCATGTTACGAATGTGGAGATCCAAACCATTTCCGTGACCGATGCCCAAAACTTCATCATCAAGGTGGTCCTCAAGGACGAGCGTTTAATATAAACGCTAATGAGGCTCAAGCAAACAACGACGTGATAAATGGTACGTTTCTCGTAAACAATCATTATGCATCCATTTTATTTGATACCGGTGCCGATAGGATTTTTGTGTCTCTTGCCTTTGAATCTCGACTTACTAAACAAAGAACGAAACTTGACAATTCTTATTCCGTGGAGATAGCAAACGGAAAATCTATTACCATAAATTCTGTTATCCGCGACTGCAATCTCGAGCTTAATAGTCATGAATTCTCCGTTGTTCTCCTTCCAATGCAATTGGGAAGCTTCGATATTATAATTGGCATGGACTGGTTATCCAAGCACCATGCCGAGGTTATTTGCTACGAAAAGTGCATTCGTATACCTCTCCCTTCGGGTGACACGTTAGTTATTTTCGGTGAAAAACCGTGTCGTGGTCTTCAACTCATGTCTTGCAAATTAGCACAAAAGTACTTGCGGAAAAAGTACGTTGCTTTCTTGGCCCACGTAGTTGACACGAAAGACAAGGATAAGAAATTGCAAGATATTCCTATCATTCGAGACTTTCCCGAGGTATTCCCTGAGGATTTACCCGGTCTTCCTCCTCCTAGACAAGTGGAGTTTCGTATTGACCTTGTGCCTGGAGCAACTCCCGTGGCAAAAGCTCCCTATCGTCTTGCACCTTCCGAAATGCAAGAACTCGCAAGTCAATTACAAGAACTCTT
Source organism: Smallanthus sonchifolius (assembly GCA_023525975.1). Taxonomy (NCBI): domain Eukaryota; kingdom Viridiplantae; phylum Streptophyta; class Magnoliopsida; order Asterales; family Asteraceae; genus Smallanthus; species Smallanthus sonchifolius. The sequence continues at coordinate 26,507,372 of CM042029.1, read as the reverse complement.
ATCCAAAGGATTTATCTGACCAAGCCATTCACCTTGGGGTGCTCCCGTGCTGTTCGTAAAGAAAAAGGATGGATCGTTTCGAATGTGCATTGATTATCGTGAACTCAACAAGCTTACAATCAAGAACCGTTATCCTTTACCCCGTATCGACGATCTTTTCGATCAGCTTCAAGGTTCAACATGCTTCTCCAAGATTGACCTTCGTTCCGGGTACCATCAACTTCGTGTTCTCGATGAAGACATTCCGAAGACTGCCTTTCGGACTAGATATGGTCACTACGAGTTCATGGTCATTCCCTTCGGTTTTACTAATACACCTGCAGTCTTCATGGACCTCATGAACCGTGTATGCAAACCTTATTTGGACAAGTTCGTGATCGTTTTCATTGACGACATTCTCATATATTCTAAAACGAAAGCGGAGCATGAACAACATCTTCGTTTGATTTTGGAACTCTTGAAGAAAGAACAACTATACGCCAAGTTCTCCAAGTGTGAATTCTGGCTAAAGGAAGTTCAATTTTTGGGACACATAGTCAACGATAAGGGAATTCATGTGGACCCGGCAAAGATCGAGGCGATAAAGAATTGGAGTACTCCTAAGACTCCTACCGAGATTCGTTCATTCCTTGGACTAGCAGGTTACTATAGTCGCTTCATCCCAAATTTCTCCAAGATTGCGGTTCCGCTCACTGCCTTGACTCATAAAGGTAAATCTTACGAGTGGGGACCCAAGCAAGAGGAAGCTTTTCAAACTCTCAAGCACAAGCTCTGCAATGCTCCTATTCTAACACTTCCTAGTGGTAATGAAGACTTTGTCGTTTATTGTGATGCATCCAACCAAGGTCTTGGTTGTGTTCTAATGCAACGTGGCCAAGTAATTGCATACGCATCACGTCAGCTCAAATCCATGAGAAGAACTATACGACCCATGATCTCGAGCTTGGTGCTGTCGTTTTCGCCTTGAAAATTTGGAGACACTATCTTTATGGCACCAAATGCGTGGTTTTCACCAACCACAAAAGTCTCCAACATATTTTCAATCAAAAAGAGCTTAATATGAGGCAACGACGATGGGTTGAACTTCTTAACGACTACGACTGCGAGATTCGCTACCACCCCGGCAAAGCAAATGTTGTAGCCGACGCCTTGAGTCGTAAAGAACGTAGCATGCTTCATAGTGTTTGTATTCATAACGATATCCAAGCCCGTATTCTCCAAGCACAACACACCTCGGTTACCGAGGGAAACATGTATCAAGAGATGGCATGTGGTGTAGAACTCTTGCTAGAAACCAAAGCCAACGGTCTATTGTATTACTTAGACCGTATCTGGGTTCCCGATCGCGACGACCTTCGTATATTTTTGATGAACGAGTCCCACAAAACTCGATATTCGGTACATCCTGGAGCTGATAAGATGTACATGGGTCTTCGTCAGCAATATTGGTGGCCCGGCATGAAAAAGGATATTGCCCTCTTTATGGCAAAATGCTTAACTTGTTCTAAAGTGAAGGCCGAACACCAAAAGCCTTCTGGACTCCTCGAACAACCAGAAATTCCCATGTGGAAGTGGGAGAACCTCGCTATGGACTTCATCACCAAACTTCCACGCACTTCTAGTGGGCACGATAGTATCTGGGTTATTATCGACCGACTTACAAAGTCTGCTCATTTCTTGCCTTTTCGTGAGGACTATCGAGTCGAGAAATTGGCTCGGATCTACATTGATGAGATCGTAAGTCGTCACAGAATCCCTTTGAACATCATCTCCGATCGTGATTCGCGTTTTACTTCCCGATTTTGGAAATCATTACAATCTGCGCTTGGTACTCGTTTGGATCTAAGTACGGCTTACCATCCTCAAACTGATGGACAAACCGAGCGAACAATCCAAACTCTCGAGGATATGCTTAGAGCTTGTGTCATTGACTTTGGTGGAAATTGGAATTCTCACCAACCACTGATCGAATTTTCCTACAACAACAGCTACCACACAAGTATTAATATGACACCGTTTGAAGCTCTTTATGGACGAAAATGTCATTCACCGATTTGTTGGAACGAAATTGGTGAAGCAAAAATCACCGGTCCCGAGCTTATCCAAGAGACCACCGATAAAATCTCTCTTATTCGTGACAACATTCGAGTAGCAAGGAGTCGGCAAAAGAGCTATGCCGATAATCGACGAAAACCCTTGGAATTTCAAGTTGGGGATATGGTTCTTCTAAAGGTATCACCTTGGAAGGGCGTAGTCCGATTTGGAAAGAAAGGAAAACTTGCACCTCGATATGTGGGTCCATTCAAGATACTCGAAAGGGTAGGAAAAGTGGCCTACAAACTCGATCTTCCTTCAGAGCTCAGCAACGTTCATCCGACTTTCCACGTATCTAATTTGAAAAAGTGTCTAGCCGACGAGAATCTCCACATCCCTCTTGATGAAGTGCGTATTGACGAGAAAATGCACTTTGTTGAGAAACCCACGGAAATCATGGACCGAGAAGTCAAGAAACTCAAGCGTAGCCGCATCCCCATTGTCAAGGTCCGTTGGGAGTCTAAACGTGGACCCGAGTTCACTTGGGAACGTGAAGACAAAATGAAAACCAAATATCCACATCTCTTTTCATAGCCTCCGTTTGAATTTCGGGGCGAAATTCCTTTAACATAGGGAGACTGTGACATTTCGGGTTTTATTCACGCTTTTAAATTATGTATCCTGTAAACATTTTCTATTCAATGGAATGCAAGTGGTTTTATTTAAAATTTTGTACAAGTATATATAAATATATATATATATATATATATATATATAATTTAAGGATTTAAAATAAATAAAATTTTATAAGTTTTAAACTTATATAAAATTTTATACAAAAATCTAAATTAAAAGGGTTCATTTATAAATAAGATAACCTATTCAAATAAAATAAATAACTTTTATAAAAATATTTATGATAATAATAAATAATATAAGTTATAAAATATAATTGAAATTAAAAATAAATTTAATTAATTACTTTTTTAAAAGTTAAGGGGCTGTTTTGAAATTTTCCAAACTAAAAGGTTTTAAACCAAAAACCGGTTAAGGGACTAAACATGGCCAAATCAAACCTCAGGGACCCATCCGTAATTATCTCAGGGGCTACTTTGATTCAAAAACAAACTCCAGGGACCAAGGTTGCCAATTCTCAATTCGCAATTCCGGTCACCTTCCCCATTGTCCGGCGGTCCGAGACATTTTCCGGCGACACCTCGACAGGGCTGTTCCCTGCACCTCGACAGCTGCTAAAGGCAGCTCTGGCCTTGTCTCTCCCACGCGAACAAAAGGCCCCGACCAATTGGTCTCCCCAACATACGGATCGTCTGATCCTGTTGGTGGCCGAGAACCCACGCCCGAATTCAAGCCCGACAGTCAACCTCCACGCGTGTTTGATAGCTTGTTAGCTTCGGCTCGTCCAGACGAGTGTCGGGATGTGCCCAATTGCACGTTTTGTCATAAGAAACGAGCTCGGCTATAAATAGCCATAGTCGGACCTGCACGAGCTCGCTACCCCTCTTCCACCCACTCTCACTCCAAATTGAAGGCACCATTGCATTCGTCGTCTTTGAGTGAAGCTTTGACCAGAATATCAGGGCCTAATTCCATCCCGAAACTTGAAATCACGATCTTGGTATTTTCGGACCAAAAGCCTGGCGACCAGACCCTTCGCGACCAGGTTCGAGCCTGAAATTCGTTCAGTTAACTTCTGTTACCCTCTGGCAAACTATCCTAATCGAAATCGCGGCAATAAACCGTCGATTACCGGGCAAACCAATGTCCTCGGACACGGTTTGCCGGTTGCCGAGGACAAGCGACCAGTTCGCATTTGTATGTTATTAATTAAACGGTACACACATAACCAGCGATGGGCAGTAGCCCGGCTGGTTATGCGTGTGTGTTTGTGTTGTAGGTCGCAGGTTCGATCCCGGTTGGCCTTCGGCCCAAAATTTTTTATTATGTTTTTATTTTATTTATTTTAACTTATTTTAACATTCTTTTTATACAATAAAAACTAAAACGAGTCGGTTTACTTGTTCGTTTATTCCGGAAACCACTAAAATTCTTTTATACGCATTTAACCCACAAAAGTTTTTATAAAATTATAAATATTATATTTTTATAAATTTGTTAAAATAGTTCAACTTACAAAAAAAATATATATATATATATAATAATAATGATAATATAAATAAATAAATAGGAACTTTTATAAATACATAATAACTACTTATTTAAAAATGAAAATATTTTAACAATATATATATATATAATTTTTTTAAGTTAAAGTTTTACCAAGTCATTACTATTTTCTACCATATTTTATACAAATAAATATTAAAGGATATTAATATAAAACCCATACACATTTAAATACGAATACGCACATACAAATAAAACATACAATAATACTTATCTATCCACATAGGATTTCATCGTGCTTAGGTTTCAACGTCCTTATCACCCGCACTCGTGGATTATCATATCCGCTAGCCAGGTGAGTTACATAGCCCCTATTTTACATTTTTACGCATTTTAGGGTGAAACATTATACATGCTACTCACTTTGTTTATACGTGTTATACATGTGGACTATATGCTTATTATCTTGGGTGTATATACATTTACTTTAAACACAAGAAAACCAACAGTAATATTAATAGATCTATTGTGCCTGACCAGCCCACCCGGTTAGGGTGTTTATTACTTCATACTCGGATATAGCCGCGTGTTATATTCAAACATACCGGATATAGTGGGTAACTATATTCAAACATACCGGACTTAACTGTTGTGCTATGTTCAAGCGTGTCAAACAAGGTTTGAATTGTGATTAGATAAATGATACACCATATATATACTATGTTTAACAAGATAAACAATGAGTTGCAAAACGTTTTTATCTACTACTTATCGGAACTACAAAAACCTATGTACTCACCAACTTTTTAGTTGACACTTGATTTAAATAATGTTTCAGGTTTGGATATGTGATTGCTTGCTGAAGATTTCTCCACTTAAGAACTATGGACCTAGTTAAATAAATCAATGTTTTGAACTAGACTAGGTTATTTGAAATGTATTGTATTTGGATCTTTGTTGTCTTCAAATTTAATTAATGAATTATGCAACTTTTTAGTTATCATGTGCTTTTGAATAATCATTTCATTGTCCGCCTCGATGATTCCGCCATCGGTCGGGGTGTGACAGTATAGCAGGTGGGGTATGGCGGGTGGGGGTGGGGTGGGTGGGGGAGGTGGCAGCGACAGGTGTTGGCGACGTGGTGGGGGTGTGGCGGTGCTGCGCGGTGGTCAGGTGGCGGCTGCAGGCGGTGGCGGGTCGTTGGCGGCGAATGCGGTGGTGGGGTAGTTGACGGCGGTCGTGGGTTGAAGGTCTGGGGCGGTGGCCGGGGTGGTAGTCAGTGGTCAGGGGTCGACTGCGGCGGTCGAAGATCGGCAGCGATCGGGGGTGTCGGGGGGCAGTGGCGACAACGGCGGTCGTGGGTGGGGGCGGTGGTCTGGGGTCGACGGCGGCGGTGAGTGGTTGAAGATTCCATTTCGTTTTGGTGAATTCCTTCACAATTTGGAAGGAATCTAAAATCTTTTGTTTGTAGGAATTTGAAGGAATTTATTCTAACTCCAATTCCAATTCCCTTCTATACAATGGAATTCGGATTCAAATTCAAACATATTATGCAAACCAAACACAATAAGGAATTGAATGTCAATTACAATTCCATACAATTCCATCCAATTCCATTCAATTCCATCAAACCAAACGCACCCTAAAATGTTTATAGTTGGCGGAGTTAAAATATTTTTTTGTAAGTTTATAAACTATTTAACCTAAGTTTTTTTTAGTTTTATTATATGGAAATTATTTATTTTTCTAACTTTACCGTTGTTTTATTAATAAGTTTTTAACTTTTTCTACGAAATGGTAGATATTTTTGCCAAAACTTTGTACAACAACGATAATTTTTTTGAACACATTTTTGGAACGTTCTTTATCTTTACTTATTCGATTCGATGTTGAGTTTGATTAATGATTATCAGTTATCTTAGTTTTTTTTGTCAATCTCGTTTGTAAATGATTCCATTCTCATATTGAAAATATGTTTGTTGCTCGCTTCAGTAAATCACTATCCTAAACCTGTTAGCATATCAAAAAGCAAGAAAGCAACAACTTACAAATCAGACATCATCTATTAATATTTGCACAAATCATTCAATTAGATTAGCATTTAGATATAGTACAAAGCAAGTAATTAGGCTCAATCGGAAATCGGGGAGGGGGCCCAAAGGGGTTGTGATGTAGTGGTTGAGGTAAGGCCTAAAGTCCCATGGGACCCAGGTTCGATCACTGCTACCACCATTAATTTCCGCGGCATCGCAAATGAGGCCTTCTTAGGCTGATACACGTGGGTTTTACCCACGCCGATCCAGGGTTTGAGTCTCGGCTCTCCCTTAAGCTCGGAAGGGGCCGTATTAGGTGAGATTTTTCCTTAGAAGTTCTCCAACTCTGACGCCAAATGGGCCCGGTTAAGAAAACATACCCGATAGAGTTGGACGAGGCTCTCCCATACGACGTCACAACATTCAATATAAATGGACATGAAGCATACAAATTGTGTTAGAAATATTTGACTTGTATCCACTAAGATCACACTCGTATCCACTAAGATCACACTCTCCTATAAAACATAACTGCTATTAGACAGTTTTGTAAAGGTTTTGAAACTGGCATGACAGGTTTTACAAACCGTTGATTATTGTACATATAAAGTAGTTTTTTATGTTTTTACAAAATAGAATAACAAGAGAGTGATAGTACAACAGGAAGAGATTTAGACTGTAATATGTGGAGAATGTCTGATTATGATTATCTATAGGACCGCTAAAATAAACATTCAATTGATTCGCTTTCGCATCAAAATCCGAGTTTGTTTCGTATATGTTTCCCTGGGTTTGATTTGAAGAGAAACGTGAAATATTCCATCAAGATTTTGTAGTTTTATGGAGCTTTTGAAAACCCAAACTTCTCATTACAATGGCGTCACTCTAACTTTATTAGATTCTTATTCTCTATCACCTCTTCCCACACTAGCCAATCACATCCAATCACTTCGTCTACATCAAAAAACAAAGTTTAACAACATTCGTGTATTCATCTACTAAACCTATTACAAGTTACAACGTATAGATTTAAATTTTTTTTTACCTTCACTAGAAAAATAGAATATAGACGTATAATAAATACCTAACGATCCCAGAACAGTGAGAGAAGCATTGAGCGACCACCAATAGAAATCATGTTAGCTTCCCATTTGGAAAGCCTCTCCCGAACCTGTCAACAATAACATGCCAAACTCGAGCTTTCACCTTATTCGACCAACCAGGATACCTAAATATATAAAAGAAGTTTTTCCAGTTTACAACCGGACACAACAACAAAAGAGATCACCTCCTCATAATCCACTCACACTCCAAATAATCTGGATTTATGTAATTTGTCTTTAATTCATATACAAAAAGAAAAACTTAAGATCTGTTACAATAGTATTAAAATTAGAAACATACCCCCCTCCCTCAATAAAAACCATGTCATCAACATAGAATAAATAAGAAAGATAAATATTGTCTTTCCCAACCTTAGCCGGCTGAAAATAGCCGCCTAACACAAGATCCTCAATAGATGATGGCACATGTAAGAAGTGTGAAAACCGTCACATTGGAGGGATGAGGGGAGGGGAAGCAGAAGCAGAACATATGTGATTAACAATTAAGTAGGATTTGTTATACTTCCACCTCTCTGAGCACATGATTGATGATAGAAGTTTTTGAGACGTCGGATAAAGCTTACACATTTTTATAGGGGGTATAGATTTTCCCTAGATTAGTCTTAGTGTCATGGTTTTGTTTTGGCGTTGTTTCCTAGGTATTAGTGCTAGTTACTTTCTAAGTGAATAATAATCCTTTTCTCTTCTATTCTACTACTAATATTTACTTTCTATTACTCGTATTAAAAAACGGGTTTTTGAGCTTGGGGTCTGATTGGGAGTAGCCTCCACATCTTTTGGGATAAAGGTAAGGTCTGCCCTCATCTAACCCTTCAGATACCCTACTTTTTATGTAAGATTTTGTTGGTACATTTGTTTCTATATTTTTCTAAAGAAAAAAGCAATTTTATGAAGTTCCAACTGGACTGGGCGATAAAGGACACTATACTCATTTACACGGTGCGTTTACCACATTTACAAGATGTGGATATTCCATATCTATACTAGGTTCTGATTACGCATTACATGATATATTTAACCTACTAAAGCGGTGCCCGCACGATGCGACAGGGAACACAACACAATAACACAAACACTGGTAAAACGCTTGACTAGTTATATGGTGAAGTATCATATAGATTTAAAGGTTTAAAGTTTATAAAATAAAGTAAATATGGAATTAAAGGTTTAAAGTTTTAAAACGGTTTTGAAAATTTAGTTAAACATGAAATTGATTGTTTACATAATTAGATTGTAGTTACTTTTTTTGTATTTAATCATATAATTCATAAACTACAATTTTGCCCCCTTAAACTTTTAAAAGATAATGTAAAATGTCGTTCTATTCAAATGTATTATTAATATAAGAGTAAACTGTAGTTTTCGTCCGTAAGGTTTGAACAAAACATCATGTTTCGTCCACCTGTAACACATTTGATTCTCGACGTTTGATGTTTTAACACTTTGCGTCTCTGGTCCTTAACTCTGTTAACTTTTCTGTTAGTTTTTTGTGTGAAATTATTGATTTTGGTGGGTGATATGATGTTTGAGGAAGAAGGGGGAGGGGTATATTAGTAATTTAACACAAAAAACTAACAAAAAAGTTAACGGAGTTAAGAATCAGGGACGCAAAGTGTTAAAACATCAAACGTTAGGGATAAAATATGTTACAGTCGGATGAAACCTGATGTTTTGTTCAAACCTCAGGGACGAAAACCGTAGTTTACTCTTAATATAATATAATATAGATTTACATGATGCGTCTACGTGTATCAGAATTCGATGCAAATATATAAAATTTACTCATAGACCTCATAGCTTCCTAAGTTTTTAGAGGCTAAAAACATTTTTTAGCGAACCCCACACTGACATGTTTAAATGAAAGGTTGAAATATTGTACATACTGTTTCGAGATAAAGAGGGGACCGGCTATGTTTCCTCTTTTCGAGTTTTTGGTGAATCCGAAGGATTGTGGGCCAAAAACACATATTTAATTTTCATTTCTTTTTAAGGAATCGTACGATTTTAATTTATGTGAAACATCATGAGGCACTGAGATGGGGTTGAGGTGGCAGTGAGATACACTGAAACTCCGCCCCCACCTCTAGGTACCGCAAAACACACCTCGTTATGGAAACACCATGTCAATAAGTGACGAAAACAAAGATGGAAAATGAGATGTCGGATGATGGAGGAGGGGGCGAGAGGAGCGGGAACATCATCCCCACATCTGGAACAGGAGGATCCGAATGGGAGGGGCGGGACGTGTGGGTAACCATTCTGTCTAGCCTAATTTGTCTCTTTAAGTTTCATATTTTTGAAAAGTTTTGTTCTAAAATGTTGTTTTTACCTGTAAATTTATGAGTTTTGAACATAAGTTTTTCGAAACATGTTTTTTATTCAATCTTAGAGTTGTCTGTGACGTTCAATGAAAAAGATTATTTCACAATACTAAACTATTTGTGGAAACACATGAAACATATATAAATCATTTAATTTTTTATTATATGCGTAGGTTATATGCATAAAAATAGTTTGTTCATATATGTCTCAATTTTATATTATTTACCTACACATGTGGGTAAGTTATATTACCTACTCATGTGCATGTTATATACATAACAAATGATCAAACTATTTTGTTCATATTTTCTAAACATCATGAAAGAGGAGTGAGAGATAATAACCACTACATATATACAATTTTCTTTTATTTATAAGATCGAAAGAATGAATGATTCAGTTTTGTTGTGTGTGTTCTTGCAATAAATAATGTTCTGAACTGATCATCTCGTATGTGTTTGTATATAACACACACATTTACGCGGGTTGGATAAAGAAAATGTTAAATAATTAGTAATAAAGAAAAACAAGCGGGATAAAATTTTTTAAACTTACATAACTGTGATACGTGGTGTAATAAGGTACTTATTTATTAGGTTTAGATATATAGAAGGGAGAGTTCTAGGTATAACAAAGTTTTTTTTTGTCAAAACAAAGGGAAATAATCCGGAGCACTTATTTCTTTTTCAATCTGAAAAATTAAAATAAATCAAAATGGTATAATGGTAAAAAAATAAAACACTTATCTCTCTAGTTAATTAATTCTCTCTCATTTTTTCAATTAATTAGTTTTCTCATCTATCTCAAATTAATTAGTTTTCTCATCCCTTTTATCTTACAGAGAAACTTATTATACCCCTATCAAAACAAACTTATGTTCTCTCTCCGGTATCCATATAATTATTTGTATTTTATCCTACACATCCTACATCGTTTGCTAAAACAAACCTGCACATGAATCAATTTGGTGAAACTTATTCTACACATCCTACGTATAGAAAAATTCATAGGATGAATCTTATCCTACACGTATGAACTTCATTTGTTGAAACATATCGTACACATATCCTTCATCAATGAATTTAATTAAAAAAACTTATCATACATATATCTTTCACCGTGTGTAGGCAATAACATAAACAACAATATAATACACAAGACACAACACATATATAGGTACCAAGTACTTTCGTTTTTTTTCTTATTTTAAGTTAACATAAACAAAATAATACACATATATAGATCGATACCAAATATATTAATACTTAAATACACAAAAAATATACATATAAACAAAACAATACACATATGAGCAAAGATTTGACATTCTCATTGATTTAGCATCTGCATCACTATAATACTTCCTAATTGTTTTAGGTTTTTTGAAGCACGAATCTTAGGTGCTTCATCATTTGCAGGAACTGCTTGAATGATCACCATGGGAATATGCATCGAGACCATTAATTTGAATAAGAAGATCAAAAGATTGAACATGAAGAACAAACAAAGAGCTAATAATTAATCTGGAAAGGAAAGCTCAGTTTTGGGAGAGAATTCTTTGATATAGGGAGTGGCATCAAAGTTGTTATGATCTTGTTTACACATGGTTGCCAAGTGTTTAATGGTTTGAGCATGTCGTTGCAACAAACTTGAAGGCTATTGTAACAAATCTTCAAGTTGTTGGCTAACAACTATTCTCCTCTTTTTCTTTCATGTTTTAGAGTTTCTAGCTAAGTGTGAACCTAAAGATTCATAGTCGAGCCAAACGAAGCTTAGTTCGTGTTCGTTCGTTTAGCATTGAACTAGTTCATGAACACTAACCTAACGAAATTTCATGTTTGTATCCGTTCATTAAGGAAATGGATTTATTCGTGTTCGTTCGTTAACTTTTGAAACAGACACAAATGAACATAAACAAACACATGTTAGTTTTAAAATTAATAACAATATTGTTAATTCTAAATATTAGACACAACCATCCAAAATATAAATCAAGTTTAACTACTTAGACATAATTATCTTAAAATATTTGACATATTACATAACCATAACTATCCCCAAAAAAATGTTTAAAAGGTCTAATGAGTAATAAAATGAAAATCAAAATATATAAAAATATAAAAAGTTTAAGTAAAATTTAAATATCTAAAAAAATCTTTAATAAACGACATAAACAAACGAACATGAACGAACGAACATAAATGTACCTAAACTAACGAACATAAGCGAACGTAAACGAACGAACATAAGTGAACGCAAACAAACGAACATACGCGAACGTAAATGAACGCACGTTCACGAACACAATTGAACGAACAAAACCTTTGTTCATATTCGTTCATTTAACAAGTCGAACGGAATTCCTTGTTCATGTCCGTTCATTTTTTAAACTAACGAACTTTTCGCCGAATGGTTCACGAGTTTTTCACTGAAGGTTCAGTTTGTTTACATCCCTAGTGGTTAGTGAGTGTGAGCAAAAATGCAGTGTTACGTAGACGTCACACAAGTAGTGGATTTTGTCACACTCACTAAGGTGTGTAGTGGTTAATGACTGTAACAATTTTTTTTTAATACATTTTTTTATTATTTAAAAAAAACTAATATTAGTTTTTTGAAAACATTTAGTTATTATCCGAAAATGTCGATCCAAACAAGTGTCAAAACCATTTACGAGACCAAAAATAATTTTTTGAAAACAACTTCGTTTTCATTAGAATTTATACCGAAATGTTCTAAAAAATAAGCAAGCCTATGCATTTCATTTTTTTTTTGAATAATTATCGAGTACAAGAAAACTAAATTAAGACCTAAATTAAATAATATAATAGAAAAATATAATAAGGTGACAAGTTATAACTGGCTCATTAAAATTACGCTTTTGCCCGTGAGAATGGTGACGTCAAACGGGTCGTCTCATTGCTAGTTCCGTTTTAGACTGATGGTTGTGGGGCTTTATTGAGAGTGGTTTCATCCTCTAATATCACGCCATGTGGCGCTGACTGGATGCTGACTAAGCAGTGGATAAAGCCCCTGCTGAAGCACTTGAGGGTGTTGTGGTGCAGGTGAGCGGGGGCTTTATCGAATTAATTTTTTGTTTAATTATTTATTCAATTCAAATTTAAAAACTAATATTACATTAATATAAATAGAAATATTTCATAATTCAAAAATCAAAAATAATAATAATAATTTTTCAATTACTAGTCTAATACAAGATCATCGGGTCGTCTAGCCCACAAATGCTCGACCAACTCATGACGAAGGTTTCCGTGTACCTCACGGTTCTTGATATCTTCTATGTTTTGAAGTCTTTGTTCATCGATGGTTGTGGTGGAACATCACCTTGGTAGTTTTGACAAATAGCCTTACCCTCGTCTTCTAGAATCATGTTATGTAGAATTAGACAAGTGTAGACGGCGTCCATTATCTTCTCCCTTGTCCAAAACCGTATTGGGTTCGCCAACAAATGAAAGCGTTTCTTTAGAACTCCAAACGCTCTTTCAATATCCTTTCTTGCCGATTCTTGCTTCTTCGTAAAGTACTTTCGTTTGTCTTCAAGTGGAGACGTAAATGCTTGAACTAGTGTCGCCCATTCGTTTTTTGTTTTCCCACTTCAATAATGAGATCGTTTTCTTCGGAAGAATCGGATGAAGAAGACGGATTCCACTCCATTTTTTGTTTATAAAAGTGAGAGAAAATAGGAAGTTTATAAAGGTTTTGAGAGATAAATGAGTGAAGAGGAGTTAATTTATATAAATAGAATTTTTTTTTTCTTTAAACCCAACGGCTCTCCCCAACGGCTCTCGCTAGCCGCCCCACGCCCACCGATCGCGCCCCCCCATCGCCTGACCATCTTGTGGTGTGCGCGGCCAAGGTGGCTCGCGCCCACCCCCTTGCGCCCCCAACAACCTGCCACAACCATTAGCCTTAGTGTTCCTCCGTGGCCACGGAGTCACATCGAACCTCACGATCCACTATAGCCTAATGCAATCTTTTCTTTTAAGTTAATAGAAGATTAAACTTTGGAGCTTTATTTGAGAAGTTTCTATAAATACAAGGGTCCATGTGAAAAACAAAATATTTGTAAGGTCAACTTGATCATAAAGGTTCCAATTGCCGGCCGGATTCTTTGTCCTTTGCAACTGCCTCTCAAAGTCCATCTTTCTACTGCTAAACCTCCGCCGTCGCCATCTCAAAACAATCCTACTTTCCTCTGCTTTCTCGGCGTCCGTACTCCGGTCAGTACCAATAAACCCGAATTTCACGCTTTTCTTCCCTACTTGTTTTCTAATCCAATTTATCTCGTCTTCTCTGAAAATAAACAATTGAACGGGTTTCTGTTTGTAATTAGGTCAAATTGATCAGTAATTAGGGTTTCAAATTGAAATACATGGAGGAGGATCTTAAAACGTGTAGATTAGAAACCGATTCAACTGAATTCACCGACACGGTGTTCAACTGCGTCGTACCGTACATCCACGTCTGCCGTGACCGGAGCTCCGTCTCTTTAGTCTGCCGGAAATGGTGCGAACTCGACGGCGTCACACGGAAGCACGTCACTGTCGCCATGTGCTACTCAACGACGCCGTTTCGTCTCCGTCAACGTTTCCCCCTTCTTGAATCGTTGACCGTCAAAGGAAAGCCACGCGCCGCCATGTTCGATTTAATCCCGGTTGATTGGGGCGGTTTCGCTGCCCCGTGGGTTCAAGAAATCTCGAGCTCGTTAAACTGTATAAAATCCATCCATTTCCGGCGTATGATTGTTCGCGATTCCGATATCGAGTTACTCACCCGAACCAGAGGGCATGAACTTAGGGTTTTGAAGCTTGATTTGTGCTCGGGCTTTTCGACAGACGGTTTGTTAAAAATTGGTCAGTTATGCACCAATCTGAGAACCCTGTACCTGCAAGAGAGCCTGATTGTTGAGAAAGACGGGCAATGGTTGCACGAATTAGCTTTACATAACACTGTTCTCGAATCGTTAAACTTTTACATGACAGATCTTGGTAAGTTTAGTTTCAAAGATCTTGAACTTATCGCGAGAAACTGCCGCGAATCTTTAACATCTGTGAAGATCAGTGAGTGTGATCTTACTGAGCTTGTTGACTTCTTTAACCATGTAGTCAATTTACAAGAATTCGGGGGTGGTGCGTTTAGTAATCAGCCCGAAAAATACACAGGGCTGAAGTTTCCTACAAGTTTGAGGTGTGTGGCTTTGAATTACATGAGTCAGACTGAAATCCCTGTTGTACTTCCTTTTGCTTCTCATATAACAAAACTTGATCTGTTATACGCGCTATTTGATACGGATGATCACTGTTTTTTGGTTCAAAGGTGCCCGAATTTGGAAGTTCTTGACACACGGGATGCGATTAGAGACAGGGGTTTACAGGTTTTAAGTCAGTTTTGTAAAAAATTACGCAGGATTAAGATCGAACGTGGTGATGATGAAGAGGGTTTTGTGTCTCAAACAGGGTTGATTTCTTTATCACAAGGCTGTCTTGAGTTAGAATGTTTGCATGTAAATCTCACAGATGTGACGAATGAAGCTTTGGAAAGTGTAGGGACTCATTTGAAAAAGCTTTATGATTTCAGGATGATTTTATTGGATAAAGAAGAAAGAGTTACAGAATTGCCATTGGATAACGGGGTTCGGGCTTTGCTCAGTGGGTGTAACAAGCTAGAACGGTTAGGTGTGTATCTTCGTCCTGGTGGTTTAACCGATGTTGGTTTGGGCTATATCGGGCAGTATGCACAAAATGTTAGATACATGCTTCTTGGTTTTACTGGTGAGTCTGATGCAGGGCTTATTGAGTTGTCAAAAGGGTGTCCGAAACTGCAGAAATTGGAGATGAGAGGGTGTGGGTTTAGTGAACACGCGCTTGCTACTTTTGTGCTTAATGTACCTTCTTTAAGGTACTTATGGATTCAGGGTTATCGCTTGAGTGAAAACTGTAGTGGGATATTGGCGATGGCTCGCCCCTTTTGGAATATGGAGTTGATTAGCTCTGAAATAATTGATGGTCCACCTGGGAATCCAGAGCAACAGCAACCGCCTTCTTTGCTCGCGTATTATTCACTCGCGGGACAACGAACAGATTTTCCAGAAACTGTTTTTCCTCTACACCCACCTGCTAATCTTCTGTAACAAGTAACTATCTCTTTCTTTCTTCATTTGTTTTAGAAAAATAAGGTTTTGGATGTGAAAATCATGATCCTGATCCTGAAACTTGTTGGATGGTTAATCTGCAGATTGGTCTTGTTTCTTGACCTGTTGGTGTTGTAACGATTTCGGTTGTCAGTTAGATAACTGAAGTGAAAATCTAATGGACAATCTTCAAGATTCTAGATTCAAGATTCAAGATTTATTAACAATAGTCACGGCTATTAGGATACGCGTTACAGGATCAGATTCTAAAAGGCTTTTGGTGAACATGGCAACTTTGCATGTAAGATTCTATGGTTTGTGGATTTGTTTCTTTTTGTTTTCATAAAGTTGACAACTTTGAAATACTACATTTTGATTTTATTTGTGGCCTCATTGTGATCAAGATGTGGTCAAAAGTTTGATTCTCATAAAATCAACTGTTGTACGGTGCTCTAGATAAATTAGTTAATGTTGGTACAAACTTTTCGTTGGGTATCTAGTCCCACTCTTAAGACTTTAGTTCCCTAAATAAGTTGCTAATTGTTCGTATTCCTTTTAACTTTTTTTTATCTTCAAAAGTTCCCTAACGTATTTTTTTTAATAAAAAGAAATGACTAGTTAACTCAAAACAAAGTAATTTTTTTGTTTTTTATAAATACGGTTTAATTTGTATAAAATTAGGATACGCAATAAATAAATAAACGATAAGCATACAGCGTAAAATAATTATAGTAATTGAAGTTAAATGAACATAATATCTCCCTCATGAAGCATGTTATGCATAGTTGGGTAAATATGAGAACTACAAACATTAAATGGAATTTTATTTTTTATCGTACACTAGCTTTATATAGGACACATTGTTAACTGTCAATCATCTTCGTCTCTTAAGTTAAATTGTTCCCGCTTTAATAATGTAGCAATCAGTTTGACAAAATAATATCACATTGATAGCACAACATGGTTTGAAAGTATTACATGTTTTACAAAAAGAAATAGACATTTGAGGAAGAAAAACAAGAGTAAGTACTAAATTAGGTTTGTGTCGGTTTATTTTTATAAGTTATAAAATTTTCTCCAGTGACGTCTTTCTCTATCAGCAAGATACCAAACAAGAAAGTGTTAAAGACATATCATCATATCTGCTCTTTTTGCATGATGTAGTTGTTAAGACATTAATAAAAGATAGATGAACAAAACATAATAGTTTTTAAGTCTCAAATATTGTAAAATGAAGATGGTGTTGTTTTCAAGTCATTAAAGAGTGTAAGAAGACCCAACCCTCTTAAAATGATTGTTAAATTTAATGTAGACCCCACCCTTTTGAACAACTACCTTATGACATTGGTTTTCCTTACCTTCTGATAAGTTGAAAATGTTGTACAACACCCGTTCTTGTCTGAAGTGTATTCATCAATATGGTTCCTGCATTTGCTATCATATGATTAATCTTAGGAACCAAGTACTCGTATAACTGAAGTGAAAATCTGATGAACAATCTTCAGAATTCATGATTTAATAACAATAATCATGACGATTAGGATGCGCGTTACATGATCAGATTCTAAAAGGCTCTTGGTGAACATTTTGGAAACTTTGTAGGCATCAAAGAATTAGATAATGGATTATAATTCAAGCATGTTCCATGTAAGATTCTATGGTTTGTGGATTTGTTCCTTTTTCAAGTTCACAACTTTCAAATTCTCCATTTTTGATTTTATTTGTGGTCTCATTATGATCAAGATGTGGCCAAAAGATTGATTTTATTTGTGGTCTCAACTGTTTGTACGGTGCTCTAGATAAATTAATTATGTTGGTACAACCTTTTTCATTGTATATCTATTCCCACTCGCGTATTTATTTCCTAAGTATGTATTTTATTTTGTTCATATTTTTTTAGGATTTAATGCTTTTTTATAACTAATTTTTCATATTTCTTATACTTTTTATCTTCAAAAGTTCCGTAACTTATTTTTTAAATAAAAGATATGACTAATTGACTTATAACAATGTAAACTTTCTGTTCTATAAGTACAATTTAAGTTATTTAAAATTGGGACACTTAATAAATAAATAATAAAAATACAACGTAAAAAATTAAAGTAATCGAGGTTAAATGAAGATAATATCTCTCTTGTGACTGTTGATGCTATATAATGCATGGTTGGGTAAATGTGAGAACTACCAAACACTAAATGGTATATTTTCTATCTTACACTAGCTTTATTGTAATTACACATCCAGAGTAACTGTATTTCAAAGCAGACAACCAGGCACTAACAATATTTTAAATTGACACATTTTTAACAGTCAATCATCTTCGTCTTTTGTTAAGTTAAGTTGTTCTCACCTTAATAATTTTGCAATCGGTTTAACAAATAATGTTGCATTGGGAGCACAACAATGCTCGAGTGTATTGCATATTTTACCGAAAGAAAGAGACATTTGAGGAAGAAAAACCGGAGTAAGTACTAAACTATGTGTTTGTACCAGTTTATTTTTTTAAGTTATGAAACACCGCCCCCCCCCCCCCCGACGTCTTTCTCTATCGAGAAACATATATCAAACAAACGCCCATTCTCACATCATCTTTGCTCTCTCTGCATGAAGAGTTGTTAAGGCATTAACAAGAGCTAGATGAACAAAACATTGTAGCTTTGAATTCACGAATATTTTAATATGGAGATGGTGTTGTTTTCAAGTCATTAAGAGGGGTAAGAAGACTCAACACTCTTAAAACAAGCACTAACCTGGACTTAGATCTCACCCTTTAGAACAACTGCAACTACATTGTGACACTGGTCTTTCTCACCTTCTAATAAGTTGAGAATATTGTAGAACATCGTTCTCTTGTCCTTAAATATGCAAACACATGATTGATCTTAGGAATGCAGTTGTAAAGTTATTAAAGAGATTCATTTGAACTGAAACCACCCAACACGAGTACTAAACTAGGTGTAAACTCCACCCTTTTTTATCAGGTGTCACAAACAACTACCAATGTAGTGTGACATTGATCAGTCTCTCTCTCACCTACCTTTTGATAAGTTAAGAATGTTGTAGAACAATCCACTATTGTCAATTAATGCATCCATCATAATGGATTCCACATTTTCAATCATTGATCTTAGGAGCCAACTACTTATATAATACAGTTGTAAAGTTGTTAAAAGAGAGTTGATTGAATTGAACTACCCAATACGAGCACAAAACTGTGTGTAGACCCCATCATTTTCTAGTCTAGACCCTATAATTTTCTAGTCTAGCGACATGAGTTGTGCTCTCACCTTCAGATAAGTATAAAGTTTTGCATAACACCACTTAGATGTGAGCACTTGGTTCATACATTATGAAACAACCACGGAAAATAATTGATCTTGTGATTCGAAAGACCTTTAATACGTTTAAATTACCGCTATGCCCATTGGTAGAGGAAAATCCTCTAGAAGCACTAAGGATTGAGGAGGTCATGAGTTCAAATCTCACTCCCATAGTAATAAAGAAATTTGCCTTTCAAAAAAAAAAAAGTAAATAAGTTATAGATTAGTGTTTGCACAACACCACTTGGATGAGCAGTTGATTCATACATAACAATCTCTCTTTATATGTTTGTAACTTAAGTTATGGATTAGTGATATACCTAACCTTCTAGCTTTACAAAACAAACACATGTATTGTATCGTCATTTCCACATCAATATGTACAAGCCTATGTCGCGTACGTATTAAATTTTGGCAGCTGAATGTACGTTTGTTGATGACACATGAGCGAAAAGTCGATACCCAGGTGATCAACACGCACGACATGATTTTTAGCCTGAATTGATGGGATTGAAATACATGCACGAACGTATATACATAATACATGACAACAGTGGATTCAAGTATCACATGACTAGAGGTGTGAACTTTTTCTAATATAGGTATAGAGTTATAACACAGCTAGGAATTGTGATTTTCTCTAAATTTTATTGTCCTAAAAAGTTGAAATATAATTTTTAATCGGATTATATCAATTAAATTAAATGTGGTGTTGAATGTATCATAAAAAGTGAAGGGAGCAAAACCCTTAAAATGTTAGAAACTTGATTGATTTTAAGTTGAAATGTAATCAATAACTAACAATTCAATTAAATGAAGATCATCAAGGAACTAATTGAAAATTAACAATCTTAAAGCAAAAAATTTTGATTCAATATCCAATAAACAAAACACTTAAATATCAAAAGTTAGAACTAAAACTTAATGACAAAACAAAATCTTTCTAACAGCTTTGTCAAAGTATGCACAGTTATTGCCAAAGGAAATCAACATGACCAATGATAAACAAATATTGCCAAAGGTATGAAAGAAATCCTCATGGTTCTTAGCAACATCTAACCCTGTTGTTAAAAGCCTAATCTACCACGGTCACCGGGGCTTTGGTCCACCACCACAGACTGACAGATATCCCTGCGACTTTTCACAATTCCGGCCTTGTGGGGCCTTCATTTCAGCTTCTGGTTGATGAACTTGAAAGTTTAGGTGATTCTGCTGCTGGAGTTCCCATATCCTTAGTTTTATGAAGAAGAAACGTCCCCGAGAAAATAGTCACAAAACCGCTGAGTTCAGTAATAATCTGAGATGCATTTTGATGCTTCCAGTTCTGCAAGGATTTCAAAACACAAAATTTGATCAAGAAACATCATAAGAATGTTAAAATTTTGATTTTTGATTTTTTTTTTGTGTTTAGGTGTCATGGTTATTGTAAATCACCTTAAACATGATCATACTGGCCAAAATTGTGAGACTAGTAAACATGACATAATAAACTGGTGAAATCACAGCAGTATTGAAGGTGTCTAGTGCCTGCAAATACATTAAAATACACCATTATGTATGTATGTATATATGTATATATTAACAGTTGGCAAATCCAAAACAAAAGATAAAAGATATAATTTATAATTTACCTTGTTCAAATAGTTGAGTTGCAAGAGAATGAAACCCAAAAGCAACACTGTGAAGAACCATGTTTGGAAGTATATGAACTGATTACTACCCGAAAACGATAATTTCATGGCGATTCCCACTGCTTTCACACACATAACCTACATTTTTCATAAGTTTTAAGGTCAAAAAATATCAAACCAAAACAGAAACAGAAATAAATAACAAGATAACACGAACCGTGAGGGAGCCCATCAGAGAGCAAATCCCAACGTATATGACCAGATGGGTCGCACCATAGAGTGGCACATAACGGTAAATAAGTACGCCAACAACAACCAAAACAATGCAGGCATAGACCAGAAATCCTGTTTAAGACCCTAAATTTCTGTGTCAAGATATCAAAAGCAATAATCTTTTTACCAACTGTTTTATCCAAAATATAAATTATATAACATAACGTACCTGGTGCGGTTGCAAAGAACCAAATTTCTTTAACTGACTTAATCTGGATCTCCTGTGGCGCGTGCAGAACGATTGTGGTCGAGCCCACCAAACAGAGTGCGCACCCGATTACACCAAAAATATGCAACCTTTCATCCAAAAAATAATGGGCTAGAACTGCACTGCACCAAGATTTTATATATGTCTATAAAAATGTCACCTTTAAATCAAGGAAATTACCACAAGTCATATGGTGGACTACCTGATTATCATACTTAGAGCCCCTAATGGGGTTACAAGAATTGCTGGTGCATATGCATAAGCAGCAAAATTTGCCACCTCACCTATGATCACTGCAATTTCAATATAAGAATGAAAACCATTGTAGATTGTGGGTGCAAATGTGCGATTATGACAGCGCTAATGCATGACTGCAAAAGAAATAATACAAACTTGTGGTGCAATTAGAACTTACTGCTAATCATGCCAGCCCACCACCATGGTTCTTTCAAGTATGAATAACCTCCTGAACCTGATCAAAGAATTTTCCACATATATAAGATTGTATATTCAAATCCATATATATCAAACATTTAGTAAATGATTCAGGGATATGGGTTGATCAATTGACATATACTAATACAAATACAATGATATTTTTTTTCACAGTATTATTAGTATGTAAGGTATGTATGGCAATAGGCCGGATTTGGGATTGCTTTTGGTAAACCCAGTCCCAGACCTGTTGGGTACCCGATCACTCATTACACATCAGGTTCACGGGTTCCCCGGGGTTTATGGATTCCCGTCGAACTTATATGGTTAAAAAGTACCATTGGGATTCCCATTACTCGAAACCACCGGGGTTTATGGATTCCCGTTGAACTTATATGGTTAAAAAGTACCATTGGGATTCCCATTACTCGAAACCACCGGGGTTTATGGATTCCCGTTGAACTTATATGGTTAAAAAGTACCATTTGGATTCCCATTACTCGAAACCCACTCTAAAACTCACCCCATAACCTACTTAAAATATCAAATAGTCAAGTACAATTCTTAAAGTTCCATATTTTTAATAACTTCAAGTTATTAACAATTCAAAAGTATTATTTATTATATATACTTGGTTCGTTTTCAATATGGGATTGGTTTCAGGTAATGGGACGGGTATCACCTAATACCATACCAATCCCAAACCAAGGAAAAAATTTATAATTAGTCCCAATCCGATACCAGTCCCACACCTGAATACCCATCACCAATGTGTCCATTTTTCCATCGGGTCGGGTTTTTCTGTCATCGCTGCTTTAAGGTAATAAACATGATTGAAGTATTCATCATGTGGAATTCTGTCATATGTTTCTTTTTAACATAAATCATGATCATGAGAAAATAATAAAGCTAGTTTTTAACATAAATAATAAATCTTATCTAAAACATAAACCCTAGTTTTTAACATACAGAAAATAAAATTCAGAGGGATGGATGGAAGGAAACCTGCTCTAATTCCTGTAGCACCAGCATTCATGAGACCCTTTTTCTTAATGATAAAGCTAGATCCAATAAATACACTTGAAGATAAAGCCAACACAAGCCCATGAACATTATCAGATGACATTCCCCCCATTTTTATAAACCCTAAATCAACAATTTGGTTGATTTTCACCTGGAAACTGAAAATCAAAAGACCCACGAACAAATTCACGATCTTTATGTGTTTCGATCGATCCCCACTTTAAACAATCGAAATCGAACTCAAAGCATGAAACTTTCGACTTTTTGGGTGTCTTGGTGAAATGGGTGTCATGTGAAATGATGTTTTCTTTATCGATTCATATGGAAAATGATAGATCACATGTTTTAGGAAGTGGGTTTTCCAAAAGTTCCAACTTTTATAAGTAAAGATTTCAATTTGTTTTTTTCTAAAATGGAAGAGAAAGATGAAGAAGTAAGGAGCAAGAAATGGTACGTCTGTTGCATGCGCCTTGATTGTGCCATTATTAAGTTTTCAAATGAAATGGGCCGGCCCGGGGCGGTCTGGGTGGTCCGGGTTGGGTTGGGTCTAGCAAATTTGTTAGCCCGGATTTACCTATAGTCTTGGGTTAGATACCCGGGTCAAGAAAATTTCATCTAGTTCATTTAGAGATGTCAGTTAAAGTTGTATAAATAACTGACTGTTTTACGCTCGATGGTCTAGTAAAGTATCGGGGCGGCTGCTGGCACAATGAGAAGTGAAATAAAGCAAGGGTTTTAGACCCCAATTCACTGGGGTTTTAAATTCTAAGAAAAATATATAGGAAGTTTGGGCTTTGGATTGTCCACCCTGGGGTTTGACGAAAAGGGCCACAATTTTATTATCAGCTGTAAAGCGTGATATTTGAAGTTTGGGTTTGAGCTCGTTTTATTAAATGAGATTCAATATAGACTTGAGCTCGAGCTCAGGCTCAGGTTCCGGCTCTTTTAAGCTCGACTTGAATCGAGTTTTCAGGGAGATGATCTCCGGTAGCTCATTGCGGGTCGACTTGCTTAACCCCCATATCCCTTATTTGCAACTTGCATGATTTAAAGATCGGTTGGTGGAGTCATCTTTGTAGAATTAGGCTAAAAGCAGACAAGTTTGGTCGAATAGTACCTTCACCCGATTTATTTCTGTATTAGTTGGGAATATTATAATTATTATTGTGATAGTGATTAACGAAGTTTGGTTAAGTTACTTGATAGTTTCAAATAGTTTTTGTATTGTAATTAGTGTGATAGCACCTACATTTTTTTAACTTTTTCGTTCATGTAAATTTGGCTAGAAGAATAAAAAAAACTTCATTCATCTATGAAAGTTGAATTTCAAAATTAATGTTGAGTTAATTGCACAAATGGTCCTTGTGGTTTACTCAAATTACACGCTTGGCATCGGGATTAATAAATTACAAACTTGACCCAAATATTTGTGAGTTGGTTTCGTCTTTAGTCTGACATTAATACCAATAAGTTTTTAAAGGAAAAATTACTTTGTATGTCATCCATGCGAGGGTAATTTCGACTTTTCAAATGTTAAACCCTAATAAACAAAAATGCATAAAAATAAGAAGGAAACAACCCAAAAATTGTTATGTTTATGCAGCTTTTTATTTATTTTTTATGCATTGTTTTTTACAGTGGAGGTATTTTTTATGTAGTTTTGTGCTTATTTTTTTATGCATTTTTTGTTTATTAGGGTTTAACATTTGAAAAGACTAAATTACCCTCATGTGGATGGCATACGAGGTAATTTTTCTGTTAAAAACTAATTGGTATTAACGTTAGTAGCTAAATGTGCAAGCAACTCACAAATGTTTTGGGTAAGTTTGCAATTTTTCAATCATGAGGACCATACATGTAGTTTCATTAAATCACAGGAGTCATTTGTGCAATTAACTCTTAACTATTAACTATTAAAGTTGGTTTACAACATTTTTAGAACATAATTTTCAAGAAAAGACATTGATGTGCAAAGATCCTCTTTGATTTTGTTACTTTCAATGATTTTGTTAAGAATAATTAAAGCTTGATTAAAAGGTTGATTGCGACAAAAGAAACTTAGGCCAACTTGATCCTCAGTTAACTTGTAGTCTTAGAAAAAGCCAAATAATGACAGTTAGCTCCAGATGCTACCTTGTAAACTGTTCATAAAGACTTGATTCCAGCACAATAGTCGGTTTGATAATTCTTATCCATGATTCAGTTTTGATGGTTTAACCACCAAAACCGACATGATCACAGATCTAGTTTATCTTTTTCCAAAATCATAGTTAGCGATTCGAAGCATATTTTCATCAAAACCGGCCAAGTCAAAGCATGATATCGTAGTACCCTCTAATGCTACCGTAGTCTTTTTGTATATCTTACCGCATATGCCATTTAAAATAGTACTTGTGCGGATCAATATTTAGAAATTAATAATGTAATGTGAATTTATTGAACATATATCAAATACTAATCTTTAAAATCAGAGTAACTTGATCCTACTTGATTCAATAGTGAAAGCCGTTTATATAGATGTGTTTTTAAAAGTGCAGTTGATGTAAATGAAATAGGTTGAGCAAAAGTTGCAGCATCCAAGTGCTAAAGGTTAATTTTTTGGTGGAGTGGTAGTATAATAAATCTCAGGCTATATTCGAATGATCTTACACAATTACAAGAGAGTGAATATATAGAGATATATAAAGATAATGAAAAGACTATACTAACTGCAAAAGTAAATGTACAGTAGGTAGACAGTCATAATAATGATGGTTATAAGTGGCGTGTTGTAATATCCCCTCAAGCGAGATGGTGGTGGTCCAAGACGCAGCATGGTCCGGAAGGCTTCAAACTGGGGACGAGGAAGGCTTCAAACTGGGGACGAGGAAGACATTTAGTAAATATGTCTGCAACCTGGAGCTTGGTAGGAACAAAAGCAGTGTGCGGTTTACCCAAGGATACGAGCTCTCCAATGAAGTGATAGTCACGCTCAATATGTTTAACGCGCTTGTGAGAGATGGGATTTTGCGTGAGAAATAGGGCACTACGATTATCACATAAAATGGTGGGGCGGTCCGGTGGAAGGGCATGAAATTCACGAAGAAGATGAGTCACCCAAATGATTTCAGCAGCTGCATGAGCCATGGCCCGATATTCAGATTCACAGTTTGAACGGGAGACCGTAGGTTGTTTCTTAGAGCTCCATGAAACAAGATTATCACCTAGAAATATAGAGTACCCGTAGGTAGATCGTCTGGTTTTGAGACTCCGAGCCCAATCTGCATCAGAGTAGCCAAGGAGCAAAGTTTTGGATGGTTTGCTGAAGGTGAGACCAAATGACAAAGTTCCTTTAATATACCGAAGGATTCGTTTAACTTCCTGGTAATGTTCAATGATTGGAGCATGAAGGAATTGGCTTACCTGGTTGACAGCATAAGAGATGTCTGGTCGGGTGTTGGTTAAATATTGTAAAGATCCAACAATAGATCTATAATTAGATGGGTTCGAGTTAAGTTCCCCTTTAGAAGTAAAGGAGATGTTGGCAGGTAGAGGTGTATGGACCGGTTTGGCATCAAGCATATTAGCGTGTTCAAGGATTTCTCTAGCATATTTGGACTGATTTAAGAATAGTCCATTAGTGAGATATGTAACTTCTAGGTCCAGAAAATAGTTGAGCTCCCCGAGATCTTTTGTAGCAAACTCTTTGATTAATCGTTGAATGAATGCCGTGTGATCATGTTCGTGGTTGCGAGTGAGAATTAAATTGTCAACATATACCAATAAATACATGATACAAGCATCCTTTTTGAATACAAATAAAAAGGTGTCAGCCCTGCTACACGTAAATCCGCTGTTGATTAAAAAAGTGCTTAACCTATGAAACCAAGCACGCGGGGCCTGTTTAAGCCCGTATAAAGCTTTGTTCAACTTGCAAACATGATTAGGAAATTTAGGATCAATAAACCCGGAGGTTGTTCCATACAGACACATTAATTTAGATGGCCATGTAAAAAAACATTGTTAACATCCAGTTGGTGGAGCTTCCAGTTGTTGAGGACGGCTAAGGACATGATTATTCGAACAGTGGAGGCCTTTACAACTGGGCTAAACGTGTGCAAGTAATCTAGGCCGGGGGTTTGACTAAAGCCTTGTGCCACAAGCCGAGCTTTGTACCGTTCAATAGTACCATCAGCATGATATTTGGTTCGATAGAGCCATTTAGACCCAACGATTTGACGATGCATGGGACGAGGAACTAAGGACCAGGTGTGGTTATTATGAAGAGCATCTATTTCATGATGCATGGCTTCAACTCATTTGGGTTCTTTTACTGCAGAGTTGAATCCTTTCGGGTCTGTGGATGCAAATAAGGCAGTATGAAGAGCATGACTCGTGATATGAGACAGGTTTCTTGATGGCGGGGTTTAAATATACCGGCCTTAGCACGTGTAAGCATGGGATGTGTCGGTAAAGGAGGGGGCGGAGGTGGGGTGGGGTGGGGTGGGGATGGGTGAATGCGTCATGTTAACAGGAGAGGGTGTAAGGATGGGTGAAGTTGGTTGTAATGGTGGAGGTGGAGGTGGGATAGTGGGGATAGGACAAGAAGCATGTGATTGGGGAAGGGTTGAGGGTACGGCTGAATTAATTTGAGGGTGAGTTGGAGGCGTGTGCATGGGGATGTCCATGCATAGGAGACATGGGTTAGGTGTAGATTTGGGTGATATAGGCTGAGGTGGTGGGTCAGTAGGTATGTACGGTTTGGTGGGATGGGTGATATCAATGAAGGTGGTTAATTGAAGTTGGGAAATGGATTTTTCAAATGGAAAAGTTGATTCATCAAACTTAGCATGCCTTGATATGTAAATACGAGATGTCCTTTGTACTTCGGGCTGTATCCAATAAAAGTACAAGGCAAGCTCCGTGGTGATAATTTGTGTTCCGAATAATCACGTAGAAACGGAAATACGCGGCAACCAAAAGCCCGAAAAGTGTTATAATTAGGTGGGTGAGAGTAGAGAAGCTCAAACGGAGACATGCCACCTAAGATGGTGTTTGGTAACCGATTAATAATATAGACCGCAGAAGAAAAAGCATCTACCCAATATGATGACGGAAGACGAGCATTGAAGAGCATGGTTAAACTTGTTTCAACAATGTGTCGGTGCTTGCGTTCCGCCCGTCCGTTCTATTGTGGAGTGTAAGGGCAAGACAACCGATGAAATGTACCGTTATTATCGAATAGAGTTTTTACTTTGTAATTAACAAATTCAGTGCCCCCATCACTCTGAAAAATTTTAATTTTTCTTGATAGTTAGGTCTGCGCAAGCTTCATAAAATGTACTAATGCATCATAGAACTCGGACTTGAGTTTCAACGGATATAACCAACAAAAACGAGAATGATCATCAACAAATATAGCATAATATCGATAGTTGTCGTTGGACAATACCGGGGATGGACCCCATAAATCACAATGAACAAGGTCTAAAGGGTTCAACGCTCGTTTCTTATTAGCATCAAAGGGCAATCTGTGACTCTTAGCTAGTTCACATGAGGAACAAATTCCCGGTTTGGGTAAAATAGATGTAAAAGATAAATCTCCTTGTTTTTGTAATGTGACAATAGTATCAAAAGAAACATGTCCCAAACGGGAGTGCCAGACTTCATAAGAGGCTTTAGGACTTATTGAGGAGGCAAATAGAGCATGATGACCCGGTTCAAGGACATATAGTCCATTTTCACATCTTCCTTTGGCTAGGACCTGTTTGGTTAGACGATATTGAATAAAGAAACATGGGTAAGAAAGTAAAACATCCACAAAATTATCCTTTGTTAGTTTGCTGACGGATAAAAGGTTCTTAGTGATATGAGGCACAACTAAAACATCTCTTAACTTGATATTATCAAATAGAATGGAGTGTCCTTTATGAGAGACAGGAAGGGTATTACCATTTCCAAATGTGACCGAGTCGTTACCTGCATGAGGGTTCGGGCTGGAAACGTTCTCCGAGGAGGAGGTCATGTGGTCCGAAGCACCCGAATCAATATACCACTCGGGTCCGGACGAAAAGACATGACACTGGGCTAGGAAGGCACGGGCCAAGTTGTCGTCGGTAGGGGCTGTATGCGAAGCAAATGATGATATACTCGGACAGGCAGTGGTGTAATGGCCATTCTGTCTGCATAATTGGCAATGTGGTTCACGCCAACCACGGTTTCTGCCACCAGAGAAACCAGAACCTCGAGAAAACCGTCCCCGATTTCCCCGATAATATGAAGTGGGTCGATAGGTCTGAGCAGTGAAGGCCACAGTAGGGCTAGTAGAATTATGAAAGGCCCGTAAAAAGAGTTCATGGTTTTCAGCCCTAGCCAGGAGATCAGGAAACATTGGGGCAGGCCGGTTGGAGCGAATAGATGTGCAGAA
The DNA here is from genome assembly GCA_023525975.1 of Smallanthus sonchifolius. Classification (NCBI taxonomy): domain Eukaryota; kingdom Viridiplantae; phylum Streptophyta; class Magnoliopsida; order Asterales; family Asteraceae; genus Smallanthus; species Smallanthus sonchifolius. Next base: position 26,478,270 of record CM042029.1, on the reverse strand, counting down.
GGTTTCAAAGGACGATCCAAGGCCACAGAGAAACCAATCAAGGCCATGACTTTCCAAATGGAAGGTCATGGGTTCGAGTCTCGTTTGAGACAAATTGTTCCAGGTTGAGCCAGTAGGTTTTCCCAATTGTGGGTTTCCTCTTAGTCTGGTCCGGGTTCAAGTCCGTTGCGGTTTAGGAAAATCGTCTTTAAAAAAAAGTTCTAAAGGTAAAAAATTTAGACCAGATTGAAAGGTTAACTTGGCTCGGTTTTAAAACGTGTCATTATGAGCCATTATTCAATGCTTTTTGTGAGACATTATTCAATGCTTGTTGGGTTTATATGCAGTAATTTTTTTTTGGGGGAATGAGTCATAATAGGTCTATGATTTTTTGTTAAAAGGCAGAGGGGCTTTGAGGGTGTGGAGGGTCGTGACAATAGAAGACTCACGTTTTAGAGGGGGCCAAAATATTATTTTTTCTTGTTTAGGTACCGTAGGTCGATTTTATAAAAAAGACGTTACATTTTTTTCTCGTTTAAAAGAAATTAACTTAATAGTAGTACATTTTATAAAGGGCGTTCAATAAATCTAGTTCTTTTTTTTTTTTGCTGAAAAGGTGTTTTTACTAAAAAAGTATTCTAAAGGGGGCTTAATAAGTTAAGTTATTTACCAATTAGGTTAAAATATATTTATTATTTAATACTTACTTTAAAAAAACAAAAAAAAAGATGGACTATAGGATTGGCGTTTGCGATTGATATTCGATACATAATATAAACCACAATAGTTGACAAAAAAAACCCAGGATGATTGCAATTGGCGATTGAAGATTGTTTGATACATAAAAAACCTACTGATGTATTAAAATATTTGGAATAAGTTAATTGTTTTCTTAATGCATTATATGCATATAGAATCTTGTCGACTATTTCAATAATTGTGGCATCTGCAGAAAGAAGGTTTTCAAGAATTAAAGTTGTTGAAGTTTACTTACGATCCACAAGGTCTTAAGAAAGACTTAATAGATTTGCAGTATAACTATTGAGAATTATTATTTAGAGAGTGTGTATTATGAAAACAACTTTGCTTCCAAATTTGCTAGAAACGATTCGTTTGACTGTGTAAAATAGATCATTTGCTATAATAATTTTGTTTCATTTATTGTTATAATAGTTATTAAGTTTATATATATGTATTTTAAAATAGATCATTTGCTATAGTAATTTTAGAGGGTCATTTTTACTAGTCGCACATGTCATCCGAAGTCTCAGGGGTGGATATGCTAATAGGTTTGAACGGGTTGACCGCCACATATCCTCTATCACCACCTACTGATATTCGAAGCTACCACAATCACTCTCCGATCACCACAATACCAGGGTCACCAGCAAAAATCAGAAAAAGAAACCAAAAGTGTTGCAATGAAATGGATTTCATGAATAAGAAAGAAAACAATCGACAAACACGCGATGTGAAAGCGTGTATCGCTCACGATTAGAAGCTTTATGTGTATATTATTAAAGGCCCTGGCTACTGAACATAAACAAGCCGAACACAATATTTGGGGGACAACCCGTATTAAACAATAAACTCTAACACAAAAAATACAATGATCCTAACCCCCTTGGAGAACAAGACCTCTATTCTAATCTAACTAGGAAACCAGATCAAAAACAAATTTCTAAATAAAACAACTAAATAATAAAACTATTAAACAAAATAAACTCAATCTGCTTTTTTTTCTTTTCTTGAAAATCTCGATCTTTCACAATCTGATATTTTTTTCTTGAAAATCATCGGCTATCCAAGGTTCGTGTGATCCGATCCAAATTAGTCCAACATAGATGGTGGACCATCAATATGGGCTTAGGCCCATTAACAGAACCCATCAAGGATGAGCTTATGAATGATTGACCCACTAATGGTGGGCCCATTAATAGTTAGCAGCAGCCACTTTGTACTTATTATAGTAGGGCCACCCATGGTTTAGCCGTTCATGCCTTCAAAATTCATTTAATCTTATTGGAATGCATTATTGAATCTTTGTTGACGTCTTTGGATCATTGAGTCATTCATGCGGCTAGATTTAAAGAAAGGGAAGACAAATGTTAAAATGCATATTTAGCCAGCTAACTTAAAAAGGCGTCGGCTTAGCCGGAAAAATTCAAAGGCTTAGCTGGTAAGAACCAAAGGCTTAACAAGTGTAGTACCGACTAAATATCTATTTTAATAATTTTTTACCGGCTAATATCTATTTTGATATTTTCCCCTTAAAGAAATCATACATTGTTAAAGGATAAATGAAGAATGAAAGTTATGAAACCATAATTGGAACGGGAAAGCCATATGACGTGAATGTGGGCCCTAAACTTTTCTTCATTTTATGTTCATTTTGTTGTGGTTCTCTTTACATTGAACTAAAAACAATTGAAGTCGACATGTACGTTCTAAATTATTACTGGTCATTTTAGGTGGTGACCTTTTACATTCCATGTTTAAGGTAAAGGATAAAATTTGATGCAAGGTTTAGTAACTCTGCATTTTATACCGTATGCTTATATATTTGTTTTTTATTCGTTCACAATTTTTTTTTTCTCTTTAACTTTTAAAATTTAATATTTTATAAAAGCTTCAAATATACGTTACGACGTGCTTATTTTTATCTACGTTTCAGGGTAAATTTGACTTAAAACGGATTCGTGCGGCATTATGTGCAAGTTATCGAAGCAAAAAACGAAAAAACTGTCAAAACTTATTCAAGGTTTTGATTTTTTTACCGTTTCTTTTTCTTTTCTTCCTACAACCTTTAAAATATGAAACGTTAATATTTTTAATTATTTGATTTTTTTCTGTTGCGAGGTGCTTATTTTTATTAACGTTCTGACGTTACTCTTTTTAACAGTTTCGTTTCTTAATATAAAGTTTCGAATATTATCAACGGTCTCGCCATAATGCATGGGTTTGTTACGGTTTCATTTTTCTTATTCAAAGTTACGTATGTTATCGACGCGCAGGATCATGACGATGTTTCGACGTTAATTTTTCACGGTTTTATGCCCGCCGCAACGCGGGGTCCTAATACTAATTTTTTTACACATTTAAGAAATAACAAATATTCTTTTATCACTCGAATCATCCAAATTAATGTTCGCAAATGCAAAGCCTTTCTTTTAAAACGCATTGAAGATGAGATGATTGTTCCTCCTGCTATACCTGCAAATGAATCACAAATCGACTTCTTTTACGCGGTAAGTTAACCTAGTTTCTAACACCTATGTTTAGTGGCGGACTCAGAAATTTTTTTTATGGGTGTCGGAAACGTATGACAAGACCAGTTAATTGTTTAGAAAGAATTAGATGGCTTAGGGTAAAATTATCTAGAACAAAAGTTCAGGGTCAACGTAATTTTTTTTTACCGTACTTTCATTTAAATGAAACAAAAAAAAATTTGACCATACTTTCATGTAAATGAAACAAAATTTTATTTTGACCGTACTTTTATATAAACCAATTTTTTTGACGGTAATATGCGACTCGCGAGACGGAGGACTAGATTTTTTTTACCGGCCAACACAAAATCTCTACTCCACATCTACTTTGCTTTTAAAATCATCACACTTGCATTCTATAAGATTTGAATCTATAACTATTTAATTAAGGAGTACACCAGTTTATCACCACGATATCTTTGAGGACAACACCTATGTTAGATGACATCGGGTTTTTCTATGTTATGCGGTACTTGTTCTTATATTTACATATATAACACACTTAGTATAATTTTCAAATAGTAATACTAGTAAAACAATTTTGGATCAAAGGCTAGATTATTTAAATAATAAAAAAAAGCCTTACATAATAGTAACTAAATTTTCTATGTATTTTATATAATTATTTAAAAAATTATTTTATTAAAGGCACTCAAATTTAAAGTAACATTTTAATTTTTACGATCTTACTTTCTATTCGATAGATGTTTATTTTGAGCATGTGGGTAGATGACATTGCAAAGAAAGAAAGGTTCGAGGAATTTGATTATAATATTTTTAGGAAAGACTAGAAGAATTTTTTATAATATTACTAGGTTAAAAACCTATGTATTACATGGGTTAAATAAATTATTTGTATGTTTAATGTAAATTAGCACATTTCATGAACATTTGTATGTTTGATGTTATTGATGAAATAATTATTTTTAAAAAATTATTTATAAAAATGATGAAAGAAATGTTTAATTTATAAAAAAAAATTATGAACAAACATATTTTAAAAATAAAAATCATTTTATAAAAATAATTATAGAAATTATTATTATTTAATAGGAGAGAGAGAGATTTGAAGCAAATTTTTTTTTTTTAAATAAAGAAAATTATATAATTAATAGGAGAAAGATTAAATATGAAAGTAACAAGTGTCTCACTAAAATCTTTATTTATTATATAGTATAGATTTGTTGGAATATAATATCTACTCAGATAAACCAGGTTTCTCGAAGAATTTTTATTTTTGTGGAGTTGAAAAAACCAATGGTTGTAGGCTAGTGAAGTGGGGCCGGTGATGGTGTTGCAATCTTTATGCCAGAAACTGTTGTTATGTTTTTAAAAGACTAAGTGTCATTTTTGATTTTATGGTTTATCAATTTTAGTCAGTTTTATTTAAAAACTTTTTTTTAGCATTTTTGTTCTTGATGTTTTTAAATTTAGTCATTTTTATTCAACTAACTAATCTCGTTAAAATTTTAACGTTAAATCAAGGGCGTTTTAGTCTTTTCAAAATTCTTCTTTTTAACTCTTTTTTAATCCCTTTTATTTCCACTCCTTTTCAAAGCTTAAAAAAGTAAAAAATTCTTGAAGTTTTTTTTGAAGATGACGATGGCTTGGAACTGGTTGAAGATCTCGTCGAATGACTACGGGATAACAGAGTAATCAGACATAAACTGGGTTGAAAATAAAGTTATTTGAAAAGATCAAAATGCCCCAGATTTAACGTTAAAATTTTAACGGAGTTAGTCAGTTGGGTGAAAATGACTAGATTTAGAAACGTCAGGGACGGAAATGCTAAAAAAAGTTTTTGAATAAAAGTGGCTAAAATGACCAAACCACAGGGACAAAAATACCAAACCACATGGACGAAAATGACACTTTACTCCTTTAAAAATGAAGCTAGAAGTGATTTTAACCTTTTGGCCTAAATTATTTGAGTGAGAATGTGATGGCTAAGCAAATATATAAATATAATAAGAATTAGTTACACTAATAGTTTATACGAATTTTACTTATTGCTTATAGAAATTAAAAATTATAGGTATTTGTCAAAACGTAACATAGATAGTCTTTGAAGTGAATGTCAGTTAACACTTCTGTTAAAATTTATCCCTTTAAAATATAATAAAAAAAATAAACCCTATAAACACATTCCTTTTTATTAAAATAGGCAAAAAGATTTAATCATATAAATATAAAAAAATAAATCCTAAATCCCCCCCCCCTTATCATCCCTTTCATCACTTCCCCATCTCCCCACCATCATGACACTCAAGCCATGTCGCTGACGATATTGGTGGTTGTCATGGGCGGACTTAGTAAGGGGGTATATGGGGGACAACCACCCTTCATGAAACTTTTTTTTAGTGTTATATGCGTGTTAAAATCTCGATCACCTGCATAAAAATTTGAAATAGCCCCCCGATCACCCCCCATTGAAAAAAAAGTTAGTTTCATATGCACGTAATATATTACTAGTCAACCGACCCAAAAAATTTCCGACTCCCATAAAAAAAATTATGGGTCCGCCACTGGTGGTGGTCTAATGGAGCGGTTACCTTTGACCAGACTCCTCCTCTGTGACTTGCATTTGGCCCACATCTCCACCACCATCACACCTAACTAAGGCTATCGAGTGAGTCGATTAGGGTTCGAAGGGATGGTGGTGTTGTTTATGTTTTGATCAATTGGGGAATGTTGTGCAAATGAAAACGCATATTTTTCTACCATTTATAACACCATAACCCGGTGCTACCTCGAGCGCGAGAGCTATTCCCGGTAGTACACACTGCTTCGGCTGTTGTACCTTGGGAGACAGACGTGTTCGCCCAAGAGGAGACACAGAATCTGTTTTAAGGGCCCCATGTTAAACACGATCCTCAGCCAAAAGCGTTCAACATTTTGTGTGTTCATTGTTGCAGTCAAGAACATAGTAGATGACCCGGCTAGTCGAAGACGTTGGAGTCAAGAATATCATTCAAGACTACGGTTTGAATAATCTTAATTAGATATTTTTGTAATTTATCTTTATATTTTTGCAAATGAGGGTTGTGGCTGGTCTTGAGACTTATAAGGGCCCGACCCTTGCCCCTTTCGGCCCATACACCCCGGCCCAAGCCCGCTTCCTTTCTTTTTATTTAAGTTCTAATTCCTCGTGAATTCTCTCGTGCTCTAAAACTCGGGATGTTACAAGTCTACCCTCCTTACAATAGGTTTCGTCCTCGAAACCTGCCATAAGCTATACCGATAGCAAATCACAGAATGGGTGGCATAAACCGTAGCTATGCAAGGCAGCTTGGTCATGAAGGCCATTGTGATTAACTACCGCTGAGGATCTAATCCGGGTAATATCTAGTTCTAAGGCTCCTAAGCTGATGGGGCTAACCAATCATTCAAACTTGGTTTGTGCTAGCTCCACCGTGGCGGCCTGTACACCCACCACGTCTAGCCATTTCTAACTGAAAGATAGAGAACAAAAGATTTAATTTCACCATGCTAGGGAATATGTAGAACACAATAAGTAAGGTAAGATGTTAATATACACTGGCCATCTGCAATTAACCATTACATCACATCTTGTTTTCTATTTATTCGCTTTCATGGTTCCACTAAAGCCTCTATTCTTATCTTGACACTCTAAAGGTAAACTTTACTTACTATACGCTTCTGATGCTTTGACTTGAGTTACCCGTACTGGCATCCGCTTCTTGTCCCATTCTCAGTTTAAGTCTGGACATCGGGGATGTCCAAATCTCTCAAACTATGGCTCTGATACCAACTTGTAAGGCCCCTTTCCTGAAAGGCCTCACTTATTGGATTTACTCATCAACACATAGAACTTAATCATAAGACATTCATTAACACAGCGGAAACGATTTAAAACTTCAACATGCGCAGCGGAAATACATAACATGTCTAAACATAACTTGTCAACATACAAACTGAAACTTGTCTGAATCAACTAAAACAATAACATAGACAGGATGCCAGACTCTGGTCTTCGGGTAACTCTTCTCGCCAAGCCAAACATCCACTTCCATCTACTGCCACCTACACTTAACTGATGTGCATACTAAAAATCAGCAACGCTGAGTGAGTTCTAACGTTTACTTTAAATCAATTTTACAAAAGATTTACTAAAACACATATACTGCCAATAAGGCTAAACTTAACACAATTTACTTTTCAAACATATATACTGCCATTAAGGCTAAACTTAACACACTTTACTTTTCAAACATATATACTGCCATTAAGGCTAAACTTAACTCACTTTACTTTTCAAACAGTTTAAAACGTATAATAAACCGTCAATTCCTCTTTACTGTACTGCCCTCATGGCTTACATCCATGAACCGACAAGTACCTGGTCAATGCCCCCATGATCAACGACCATGAACCGACAATACCGCTTATCCGTCAATTCCTTGTCACTACTGTACCGCCCCCATGGATTCATCCATGAACCGACGAGTACCTGGTCAATGCCCCCATGGATTCATCCATGAACCGACAATACCCTGGTCAATGCCCCCATGGCTCACGTCCATGAACCGACAATACCGCTTAACGCTAAGGGGAGGTTGCGTGGACCTCCCGAGCAACCGCCGTCACTCATCCCAGTTGTACAACCGTTAACGAACCACAAAGGTTCTTACTAATGGGTAGAACCCATATCTGACATCTTGTACAAGTAACATCTGTCCCAAGGACCTTTATAGCTGGTACATATTCCCGAAGGAAAACTGTTCACTTTACTGTTCATAAATATTTCTGTAAATCTTGCTCATAACTTAACATATATCATGCCTTTGTTTATGTATATAAAAATATAGTAAACGCTTGCCAAATGATATATCTTTGCTTTTACTGAAACATAGCTTATCATAAAAATACATCTTACTTTCTGAAACATAGCTTATCATATATATCATGCCTTTGTTTATGTATATGAAAATATAGTAAACGCTTGCCAAATGATATATCTTACTTTACTGAAAACATACTAGCACATATATCATGCCTTTGTTTATGTATATAAAAATATAGTAAACGCTTGCAAAATGATATATCTTACTTTACTAAAACATACTTTTGCCTCTTTTAAACCTTTCACTAAAACATAGCTTTTCTCCTCAGTTTATAATATATAAAATATAATAAACACTTTACACCAAGTATGCACACCACCCCTAAAGAAGGCAAAAAGGGGATTAGAACTCACCTGGTATCTTAGCGGGGATGTCCTACTGGAATCTCACACAATCTGAACAATCATAACAATTCGTCACATATCAGACTCATCGAAACTACCTAGTTTCGATACCTGTAGACCTATCGAAACTCCCTAGTTTCGATACATGCAACCCTATCGAAACTTCCTAGTTTCGGTACATGCTGACCACTCGAAACTACCTAGTTTCGATACACGTTGACCTATCGAAACTACCTAGTTTCGATACACGTCCCTGACTCGAAACTACTTAGTTTCGATGCTTGCCCCTGACTCGAAACTACTTAGTTTCGATACCCTTCAGCTCAGTCATCTTCCCCACAAAACCCTAACTTTGTACGCAGATCCGACCTCGTCAAGATCCAAACTTTTTATGTTGAAAACTTGTGTTTTCTAACCGAGAGTCTAGATCTATACTTTGTTTCCATTTTTAAACGCAAAAATCTAACATTTACCCGATTTTATTTCAAAACCCAACTCATACAAAAACTCAGATCTGGAACAAATGGTTACCTGAAATCGCTTCCCCTTTGGTGATAAACACTCACGAGACTCTTGCTAATGCTCCTTGAAGCTCTAGTCCGAAAACCGGGTCTTTCTCTCTCTAGGCTCTCTCTCGCTTTCTCTCTCTAGAATTCCGAAAATGGTGTTGCAAATGAGGGTTGTGGCTGGTCTTGAGACTTATAAGGGCCCGACCCTTGCCCCTTTCGGCCCATACACCCCGGCCCAAGCCCGCTTCCTTTCTTTTTATTTAAGTTCTAATTCCTCGTGAATTCTCTCGTGCTCTAAAACTCGGGATGTTACACTACTGCATTTCCCATGAATAACGAGAGTATCGTTATCATCAATTTTATTATTATTTTAATAAAACTGTGACCCACTTTCCTACAAACTTAAAATAAAATTTCGTGAAGATTGTTCGTACAATCTAAACCTTTTACAAGGATTTTGGTTCACGAAATGATTATATATTTGAAAATTTTGTTCGTTTTAATTTTCAAATCAATTTGAGAAATCATGGATGTAGTACATTGAGTCGGATTATATGATTATTGAAATATAATATTTAATCTGAATACCGTAGGACAAAACGAATATTTTTTATTCAACCTTTTCGAGTTATTGGGTTTTGGTCATGTTTCGTTAAATCGAATCTTATACAAATATATATGTATTTTCAAATGTGTTTTGAAGTACTTGAGTTTTTCTAATAGGCGTGTTAGAAAAACTATTTTTTTAAAAACCCATAAAACAAAAACGTTTGTGAACGTTTAGTTTGTTCTGTCTAACCTGCGTGTTAGAAATCATTATTTGATTAAATAATGACGGTTTCAATTTTTTTGAACAAATAAGATGCTAATGAGCGCATTAGAAAGTGTGGTTTTTCTAAACACATAAAAACGTTTGAGAACAGCGTGTTAGAAATTATTATTTGGCTAAAGAATATCGGTGTCAAAAAAAAACTTTGGACCATTTAACTGTAAACGTTTAACTGTGAGTATTAAATGTGTCAGTTAGAAATAATTAGTTTAATGTGAGCATTAAAAAAAATATTTGGCTAAAGAATGTCGGTTTCAAATGCTTTGAAACAAATATTTATGAACGTTTAATTGTGAGCAATTAAACATGTCGGTTAGAAATAGTTATTTCTAATGTGAGCATTAGAAATAATTATTTAAAAAATGTGTTTTTCTAAAAACCGTCTCACAAATATTATTATTGTAAAATAATAAAGATTTATACATTTTTAGTTAATTTCTAACACACGTGTTAGAAATAGTGTATTTTTAACCAACATAGTTAACATTCTATCGTGCGCGTTGGAAAGGGGTTAATTTTTATAAAATAATTAAACGTTTTGGGTAAACGTTGACATTTTAACATGTGTGTTAAATACAAAATATTTTATAAAATGGAGGTTATAAAACATTTATGTCGAGATGTTTATTTTCTAACAATAATGTTATAAACGGTTTATGTGGTATAAACCAAAGCTTTCAATGATGTAACATGAATGTTAGAAACAATTTATTTGACATAAATTGAATAACATGAGTATTAGAAACGTTAATCGTGTAAAACCATATGTTAAACTGTTAATTTATCTAATGAGCGTATTAGATAATATGTTTAAAACAGTTTTATTAATGAGCGTATTAAATAATATATTTGAAGCAGTTAATTATTTAATGAGCGTATTAAATAATTAATTTTAAAACCGTTATTAATATATATATATATATATATATATATTTTTGAAACGGTAAATTATCTAATGAGCGTATTAGATATTATGTTTAAACGGTTAAATTATTTAATGACCGTATTAAATAATATGTTTAAAACCGTTATATTATTTAATGAGCATATTAAATAATATGCTTAAAACGGTTAAAATATCCAATGGGCGCATTAGATACGGTTTAGTGTATAAACCGGGGGTTTTAAAAACAAGTATGGTTTAAATGTTTAATTTTCTAACGAACGTGTTAGAAATGGTTTATTTATATAAACCAAAGTTTAAAACATTTATGGTTTAAATGTTTAATTTTCTAACGAGCGAGTTAGAAATGGTTTAATTTTTAAACCAAAGGTGTAAAACATTTATGTTTAAATGTTTCTTTTCTAACTAGCATGTTAGAAACGGTTTTATAAACCATAATCTTACAACATTTATGCTAAATGTTTATTTTCTAACTAGCGTATTAGAAATGGTTTATATTGTGAAACCAAAGTTTAAAATCTTTTTGCGCGCTACTGAGATCCGGAGCGGCGGATGCGTGACGCGTTGACATGTGTGCGGGACGTGGTATCTTTGGCGCATGCGTGACGCGTTGACATGTGTGTGGGAAGTGGTGTCTTTGGCATTTTGTTGATTCGGTCTTTTAGATGAGTCTAGAGACATAACTAACATATTGGATAATAGTAGTGTTTAAGATAAGAACACTATGAGATTTAGTGTCTACACATCATCCATGCATTCGGTTTTGAATTATTACATTATATTGATTGACTTTCGATTTTTTTTGGTGTTCAATATCTTCGAATAACCCATACAAAAAAAAATCAAGAATGTAATAATTTAACGGATAGTGCAAGAAGGAAATTGCATAAAGACAACTTGGGAGTTGTCGCCTTGACTAAATATCATCAATGACACATCACACATGATGTGGTGAATGTATCTGCATGGATGCAAGATATGTTGAGAGTATCAACATAATGAAAAGTCACATTTGTGAATTATAACATATGAAAGAAATATATGTTGGTATTGTAAATCTATACTATATAATAAAGAAAAGTTTTTGCATGTCACGTGTCACCACCATATTCAATTTCATAATTTTTTTCTCGCCTCTTTCTCTTATTAAATGCACCCATATCTTTTACTAAATTACTAATTACACTAATAAAACACATTTATTTTAAATTATCTTTTATTATAAAAAACTTTGAAACCTAATTATATAATTTTTATTTTCAATCCAATAGTAAATGAAAGTCAAATTAAATTAAATAGTAATTGAAGTATTTTTGAAACTATATATTATTTTTTTTACATATTTTCAATTTTGTTTTCTATCCTTAATATATGTATAGTAATACATTTTTATACCTGTAAAATATATAAATAAAATTTGAGAAATTTATGTATTAATATTTTTCACCCCGTGTGTATTACACGGGGTCTAAGCTAGTGACTATAATAAATTGAGCGAGATTTATTATACGAGACTTACAATAATGATGGAATGGTAGTTGCGCCTACCACAATCAATGTTATTTGAACAATTGTCACACCTCCAATTTCAACTAACGGAGGTTTACCGTTTGAGAAGTAACAAACCAGGATCTCAGTCATTAGTTACATTGAACGACTCTATATGGGACTCAAATGAAAATATCATATCAATCAGTATAAATGCGGAAGCAATAAAAGAAAGTGAATGCGCAAAACAAACGCGCCCAAAAAGTCCAGTCCAAACATAAACGAAAACAGTCCAAACATAAATGAAAACAGTTCGAATGTAAAAAAATATAATTCAAAAATAGGACACCATGCATGTCCTATATGTGCACATGTGCCTTATCTTAGCGACCTGAGAAAAATGTAAGAAAAGATATCAACACGAGGTTGGTGAGTTCACAGGATTCAATATATAAATAAACGTTTACCAGATTTATGGTACAATCAATATATATATCAACAGGTAGCTAACCCATGTTCATGTTTGCTATTACACTCGCAACCGTAAACTGACTGTTTGAATGCCTCCCACCAGGCCTATCAACCATGGTGCACGTTTAGGTCAATATTGCACCCGTTCGATATCCAATCGAATTAGCGCGACTAACGCGGGTGTGGTTTGTCAAACCCAATAGTACTACCCAACATACCTCGCTATACTCATATTTAAACGGTTCGATGTGAGGACTTTCATGATAGAGTTTACGCATAGTCATAACAAGTGATACATAATGAAATACAAAAATAAAAAAGTATTTATGTCATGTTTTCTCCCTCAGTTTAAAAGCAGTAAAAAAGGGGGCCATGAAAACTCACCTGATGACGTAGGAAGTAATCACACAAGTAACAGACTTGGTACACAAGTGTTAGCCTGCAACGGCTTACGTATGCCCTAGAATTACAAATAACAATTAGGGACTCATTGGGATTTGTGACGACACACGGAAGCTTAGAACGTCTTTAAACATTCTAAGGATTAATGGGTAAACGGACGAGTTTACGGGAATACGGATTTCTAAATTAGGATAAATACGTTCGTGACGAATGACAAAATAATATATAACAGATATATTCAAGCGTTTTCGCCATTAAATAATGGCCTAAGAAAATAATATAATATATATTATTTTTAGATTTAACAAAGTATTCCAATAAAAAATTGCGCGTCAAATAATAAAACCATTATTTTATTCAAGGATAAAACGAGTGTAAATAATATAAATGATTATATTATTTATTAGTTTAAAACGTTACACGAAATTTATAACCGAAACGATATTAAAATATTATATCATATTTATTAAATGCAGTTTAATTAAAAATACGAGACACGAGGCTAAACCCGAGTCTACGGGAGGTTTTTCGGTTTAAACACATTTATATATAAATATAATAACATTAGGATTTGTTTACATATAATAAAGATGGCTAGAAAATAATTTAAAAACCAAAACTGTGTGGAGAGACTCGAACCCGGGTCTCTCCCACACAAGCACACTGCTTTAACCAGTCCCACGCGCTAGGGTTATCGCAACAGAACCCGGTTCAAGTGGCTTTTGATTCTTAACTCCACTGAGTTCATCCCTTTCACACAAACCCGATCGATCCCAGTCCCAAATTCCTTCGATTTCGAATACTGATCAAAACAGAAGAGAGGATTTGATAATCGAGACAATGCGAATCTGAATGTGTGTTTAGTTGCAAAATTAATGAGTTTAGGTTCGTTAATTCTTGGATAAAAGACTCGAAACATTAGGATACGAACACCAAATCGATTTGAATGATTCTGATAGTAAAAATTGTTAAAATCATAGGGCTTTTACTATATCAGACCTTGCGAATCCAATGGTGTGGTTTAATTTCATTGAAACCGTGTTTAAAATCAAAAACCCCAAATCGTGACTCGAACTCCGGCTACAACTGCTTCGATTCCGGTGGAATTGATGTGTGGAAAAGCTCTAGATGGATCCGTTTGGGGTGTGCAGAGACTGATTTGCGTGAGAGATAATCGAATTGATCGAATTCGAGTGACTTTAGTTACGGGTTCGACGGTTATAAGTTTAATTATCATAATTGGGTTTGAATTCGGATAATTGCTGCGATTAAAGCCTTAATGGTGGTCGATAATGATGCCACATGCGTTTTCAGTTACGAAATCGAACAGGAATTGATCGTGGAAGTCGAATTCGAATCAAGGAGTTGCGAATTTGACTTTCATAAGTCAACAGAGACACAAATTCACTATTTTGACTTTTGGGAGTCAACAGATTGGATTTTTGGAACTTGACAGAACTAGTCCTTGCAGTTCCAAGTGTTTTTGAGTTTGGAAAATTGACAGCATTAGTCCTTGAGGTTTCTAATTGAGTTAGCTAGGTTAGGAATTAACAGAATATTTAACGGAATTATTAACAGAGTTATCTTGAAAAGTCGAATTGTCACATCATCCCCTAGTTGAAAGAATTTTTGTCTCAAAAATTAAAATCATAAATTTTTTTTTCCGGATGTCACATCATCCCCTAGTTGAAAGAATTTTCGTCCCGAAAATTAAAATAGTACCTTAAGAGTTTGACGTGGAGTGCTTGAATAGATGAGGATACTTGCGCATCATCTGATCCTCACGTTTCCACGTGAATTCCGGTCCGCGTTTCGAGTTCCAACGGACTTTGACAATAGGGATTTTACTACGCTTAAGCGTTTTGACTTCCCTATCTATGATTTCTACCGGTTCTTCGATGAAACGCAACTGTTCATCGATGTGTAGTTACTCAAGAGGAACCGCGAGTGACTCGTCTGCTAGACATTTCTTCAAGTTTGAGACGTGAAAGACGTTGTGTACCACTAAGTCCTCCAGGTAGGTCGAGTTGATACGCTACTGGACCAATTCTCTTCACTATCTTGAATGACCCAACATAACGAGGATTTAGTTTGCCTCGTTTCCCAAAACGAATGACACCCTTCCAAGGTGAGACTTTTAACAAAACCATATCCCCTACTTGAAATTCTAACGGTTTACGACGCTTATCGACATAGCTCTTTTGACGATCACGAGCTGCTGCCATACGATTTCTAATTAGAACAATTTTCTCAGAAGTTTCAAGTACAAGCTCAGGACCCGTAAGTTGACTATCCCCAACCTCGGCCTAACAAATAGGAACGGCATTTTTTTCCATATAGTGCCTCGAATGGAGCTGCCTTGATGCTAGTGTGATAACTGTTGTTGTAGGAGAACTCCACCAACGGTAGGTGAGACTCCCAAGTGTTACCGAAATCAATCACACAAGCTCGTAGCATATCCTCCAGGGTTTAAATAGTACGCTCCGTCTGGCCATCAGTTTAAGGGTGGTATGCTGTGCTCATATCTAGACGTGTGCCTAAAGCTTTATGTAACGATTGCCAGAAACGGGAGGTGAATCGTGCATCAAGATCCGAAATGATAGAGATTGGCACCCCGTGCCGAGAGACTACTTCTTTTAAGTAAATACGAGTAAGCTTCTCCATTTTGTCGGTTTCCTTGATTGCTAAGAAGTGAGCGGACTTTGTTAAACGATCAACGATTACCCAAATGGTATCACATCCGGTAGGAGTTCGTGGAAATTTTGTGATAAAGTCCATGGATATCTGCTCCCATTTCCACATGGGAATCTCCGGTTGCTGGATTAGACCAGAAGGTTTTTGATATTCTACTTTGACCTTTGCGCAAGTCAGGCATTTGCTCACATAGGTGGCAATATCGGCCTTCATCTTTGGCCCCCAATACAACACCTTTAGGTCATGGTACATCTTGTCAGAACCTGGATGAACGGAGTAACGAGATTTATGAGCTTCATCCATGACTAGTTCCCTTAAGTTTCCGAATACTGGAACCCATATTCGCTCGGCGAAGTAGCGAATTCCGTCAGATTTAACCTCGAGTTGTGCTTCCATACCGCGTGTGGCTTCCAGCGGTAGGTTTTCTTCCTTCACGGCTTCGAGTTGAGCACTACGGATTTTGTCAGGTAATCCGGGGTGAATAGTAAGATGTAATGCTCGAACTTGTTTGGGCTTGGTTTCCTTTCGACTTAGGGCATCAGCTACACCATTAGCTTTACCCGGGTGATACCGGGGGTGATACGGAGTTATCTTGAAAAGTCGAATTGTCACATCAATGTAGAGGACTTGTCTTTCAATTTGGGAGAGTATCCCAAATACATGGTTTCAAGGAAAAAAACATTGAAAATGTATAGCAAATGTATTTGCCATAGTTGAGTGTCAATTTAATTGACTATCTCAAAACTTTAGTGATTTATTTTAGTAACATTCATTGTTTTGAATGTATTCATAAAAGTGACTCGACATGAGATTTTGTTACAACTTCTTACAAGTCAATGGTGATGCTTTTGAAGAACAAACGCAAAATATCCTAATCTGACTGATGAAGTTAACTATGTCTGCGTAACATACTTTAACTTTTGAGACACTCCTAAATATCGAGGTATTGAGATGGTGAATAAAGTCTCATAAATTTTTCTAAACTAGGGAACGAATGTTGGCAAGAGATAGTGCGGTATTTCTTAAGGCTGTGAAGAATTAGAATGATGCATCTTCTGTTCACATGCTAAAGTATTGTAGTCTAAAGCATGCTAGACTAGTACTTGTTAATTTAGATACTCTGCAGAGATTAAATTAGCTTGAAACATTCATAATCTGTGTATAGACAAAACCATAAAGTATAACTTTATTCGGTCAAAACGGGATAACTTATGAAAACCGATTAACTAGATCATGAGGAGAAATCATGCTGTAGTAAGTGTGGGGAACTCACACCAAGGCATATGTTGCCTAGTTGGATGACCTCGTTACACAAAGATGTAGATACTTGTTATCTAATCATGAGTGTCTAAAGTCATCATAAGTAATGTTACTCAAACTTGATTAAAGTGCAAACAATGTGGGGGGAGAAGCCATTTATGTAGATGACAAGTTACGGTTTGTAGAAATGGTATTTGAGAATGTTTTCTCAAAACCCCGTGTGAATGGGAGAACCTTTCATTACCCATTTTAGTGAATGGATATGTTTATCCAATAAGACCTAAATGTGGGGTTAACTTGCATTTGAGAAGAATGTGGAATGTTTGGCAATAAAGATTTTCGTAATCCAATTAAAGATTGCAAACATGTGTTCAAGTGGAGTACACAAGGTCATAAGGAGTCTATCTAGAGTATTAGACTTGGATGCTAATTGGTAATATCCAAAAATCTAGTCATATTTTGAGAATGCATACCAAGAGTATTATGGAAACGTGTTGAGCCCTAATGAGCGTTTCATGTAATTCTAAAGACTAAACGATATAACTAGATCCAGGTAGAGATCATGGTTATAGTCTTGTGAATTGACAGATGGCAAGAATGACTTGTGAGTCAAGAACACGTTGAAACAACTGATCTCAATTGCAAATTATCTTTGTCGACTTGACGAAGTCAAAGATAATGGTTATGGATCCAACAACCCGAGGGTTGATGCGAGATCGAGTTGTGGAATAAGACTAAAGCCCATGGAAAAAGATATATGGAGGTAACCTAACCTAGTTGACTGGAGATCCCAAGATCTAGGTTTAATAGGACAACTAATCTATATATCTAAGAGTGGTCAGCGTGGGGGAAGCTAATATATATGTTTATATAGAAGCTAATATATTTGTTAATATACATCCCCTAAACTATAAAGGGTGTTTAAATACGTCATAGTCCATTTCTATGATAATAGTGACAATGTTGTGAGGCTAAGCATAATATGTGGTTAATGATTTGTGTAAATCAAGATAACCAATACTTTTAATGATTCGAGCGGGAATCACCTATGTAAGAGAGAGGTGAGGGTCGCTTCGAATGGATTTTGGGGGAAAAAAAATCCTAAAGCTCTCGCAGAACCAGGATAGTGTTCCATGACCATTATTGGACACGAAAGTGAGGGGATGGCCCGGCTAAGGAGAGTATTGTGTGTAGTGTGATAACGTCTTCACAAACGGTGGTTCGTTCAAAGACATCGCGTCTACCAACCACTAGAAGACCAAGTATGCTTCACAAAGGAAGGTTCAAAGGGTAACATCTACCTATTCTATAATATTCAACTGTCAAGGTTTCATCGGGATGTTATGTGTTTTGATCGATCTCCATTCATGTGGGGGATTGTTGGAAAATTTTTATTGAAAATGTTTTTTCACTAATTTTGGACGTAAATAATTGTATTTATATATGCGTTATATAAATAATTATTTATGGGTTTGTGTTCTATGTTGTGAGAGTATCATAACGAACCAAAACACGTCCAAAACAGAGCGAAGATGAATGAGAAATCAATGCTCGAAGTTGAGTGGTTGGAATGAAAAATGTGAAACTTGGGTGATTCTAGTAGAAATTTGTGGCATCTTTTGATTTAATGCTAACAAATAATTTGTCATAAAATATTGTGAGTCTTTTAATTTTGACACTTAATTCCTTGTCATGATTCATATTGTAGTTTTGGTTTTGTCTCATAAATTCATATAAAACTCTTTTTATTTCTGTTTAATACAAATTAAAATATAGAGTTATGTCATATTAATCTAGTATTAAATATGAAGTCTTTTTTTTAAATGATCAAAAAGACATGGAGAAAAGAGAGAAAAAAGATCTAGAGAATTTGTTCCAACATAATTTAGAGATGAAACTCTCTAATTCTTTCACGATCACCAACTTCATATTTTTCTACCATTTCTAACACCATAACCCGGTGCTACTCGGGCGCGAGAGCTATTTCCGGCAGTACACACTGCGTTGGCTGTTGTATCATGGGAGACAGACGTGTTCGTCCAAGTGGAGACACAGAATCTGTTTTAAGGGCCCCGTGTTAAACACGATCCTCAGCCAAAACCGTTCAACATTTTGTGTATTCATTGTTGCAGTCAAAAACATAGTAGATGACCCGGCTAGTCGAAGACGTTGAAGTCAAAAATATCATTCAAGACTACATTTTGAATAATCTTAATTAGTTTCAATCCTATCATAATAGTCCCAGACTTTTTCAAAATAGATATATATCCAACGTAAATAACAATTAATGATTTATCATACTGGTAACTCATTCTCCCTATGACCAATGACTCATAGTTTTAATCCTATCCATATCCTTTTTTTTTAATCCCCTCTTTTATTTTTATGAATAAGCTCCTTACTTTTACAAAATTTACAACTCAAACCCTCAATTTTATAAAGTTTCAGATTTATTTCTACACAAAATTTTTAATTCTGTCTCTCAAATTTTGAATTTCAAATTTAACCATGTAATATATTATTAATATACATTTTTAACTCTAAATTTCTATAACTCTCAAATTTATCCCTCAAATTTTATTTTATATTCATTTGTATAAATTATTTTTTTTTCTATTTTTATTTTGTTTTTACTTTATTACTACTTTCTTTAACGAATTTGTCATTTCAATGTTAACTCATATTCGCGCCATATATTATCTATTTTTCGATCTCCGCGTTTCTATTATGTACTTACTCACGTTATTGTCGTCGCTGCAACGTGCATAAACAGCTTCACAACCCCGCCACACCGTGTGGGTTTTAATTATGTACTTAAACATATTAATATCATCGTACAATCCCGCCGTATCGCGCGGGTAATATTTTCTAGTTATTATTATTATTGCTAGAATTGAAGTTAGTTATTTAATTAGTAGTTTGTTCATATGATCCAAAACAACATATTGTTTTCATTAATATATACAGAAAATGGAAATGCACGTGCCTTTGTGTCTATGAAGAATAATGAATGATGTATCCTGATTCTTGTATTAATGTGCATTTTTATAATTTATATAAAAAAGACTTCTTATGCATGATTTTAACTTTTGAATAATTGGTAAACTAGTGGATTTATTATTGGAATTTATTTAGTGATATAACCTTTTGATTATTTAATAAGTTAGTTTAGTTATTAACATTAACAAAAAGCTTTAAAAAAGAAAGGCTTAACAACAATAAACTTTTCCTTTTTTCTATTTTACCACATAACTTTCTTTCTTCAGCAAACAACTCTCTCTGTCATCTCTACATTACCTTCTACCAAGTGATCCATCTGTAAGATACCTACTGGTCCAAACAAGGTACAAATGAAGAAACAGAAAGTACAAGTCGCATACCAGATTACTCTCTAAAATAAGGGCTACAGAAGATGGAAGCAAGGCTGGAGAGTAGATGCGAGAGGCGGTTGATTGTTTGTGACGGTTTCGCTAACCCGACGACGGCAACGAAAAGAGAAGCAGAGCCTGAATAGCCGCCTCCAATGTGTGGGAAGGCCGTAATCGCTGACGGAGATGGAGGCGTCGAGGGTCGTGACGGTTTCATGGCAGAGATATGGATACCGCCACCTAGGGTTTCGAACTATACGTCGCCACCGCTGCCGGGGCCATATCTTCGCAGTAACCCCATCTATTACATCGATCTACCTCCTGGATTCATAACCGCCGCTCATTCTGACTGTCTAGGTCACCGTAATCATGGTCGCTGATGGTGGTGTCAGGTTGTTTTGGGGGTGGGGAGCGGTGTCAAAGCCGGAACTCAGGTGGTACACCGTGGAGATGAGGGGCCATTGATGGAGATGTTTTTTAGAAATGGGGTTTATCACTACAACTTGAATGTGAATCATAATCGTATAGATTGACTTGAAGTAAAGCCAAGAGATTGAAAGAGAAAGAAAATGAGGTTGAGAGATCAGAGAAATGAGAGATGAAAGTAGGACTGGAGAATGATAAAGGGTTAAAAAAAATAAATAATAATAATAAAGTCTGATGATTTTGGTAAGGGTAAAACCATGTGCTTACATTTCACATGGTCAAAATTCAAAAAAATAATTATTGATATCTAATATATTTTTATTGCATATTATTAACTCAACATAAATATGAAAAACTATCATTTTATAGTTAAAAATTATTTGTAATAACTTTTGTTTCTTAATTAAAAAAAACGGAATGCGCTGCTTCTTTAGATATTTTTTATTAACATTCCGGTATAAATTTTATTGAAAACATAGTTATATTTAAAATCGAGTATTTTTTTGAGTATCGTAGATTATACCGAGTATACGTTTCGACGTTCGGGTTATCCCTGTAAACGAGCCGAACTAATAATGAGGCAAACTCTCGCAGCGTAGCGCGGGTAAAAAAAACTAGTTGACCTTTTAATATTAAAAGTATATTTTAAAATTTATCTTTTAAAATTAAGAATCTTAATTAGGTTTGATTTTAAACGGTTTCGATTCGATTCATTTATCGATTTATTCGGTTTGAAACCAAATATTAAACACCACTACTTAAGATATATAAGAATTGTTATTTTATCAACGACATAAATATGTTTTCTCACATAAACGAATTGATTTTTCATAGCAAATGCTTATATTCTTTTACTTTTGTTTTTTGTTATAACTTTTAAAATATGATGTCTTATAAAATTTCGAATATACGATTACGACGTGTTTATTTTTATCTATGTTTAGATGTAAGTTTTGTTCAAAATGGAATTGTGAATTATAGTGTACAAGACTACAAGTTATCTAGGCACTTACGTACAACGTCGTTATGAATTTTTAACTCTTTACTTTTATTAAACGATTTTGCTTTCGTTTTCTTGTTTTTTAACGGTTAACTTTTTTAACATCTTTGTTACGACTTTGTTTTCTTTTATATAAAGTTTATGGGATATTATTCACTATTTCACTGCAACGTATTGGTTTGCGTAAAACTTTTGTTTTTTTATAAAGTTTCGAATACGTTTATTTATTTCGTACAGGGTAACTTTTTAACGGTTTTATTTCTATAAAATATTTTTAATATTAGTAACGCTCTATTAAATGTTTGGTTTTTTTATGTATCGCGTGTTTTAACATGTCGCTACGCGCGAGTTAATGCGCCACAACGCGTGTGGCTCTTCAAAGACTTTGTTTTATTTAGCGGTTTAACATTTTTTGTCTCGAAGCCGATTAGCGTCTGTTTTTCTTAGTTTTTCAAAGAATTTGATTTATTTAACGGTTTGGCCTTCATTTTTTTATAGAGTTTGATTTATGTAAAAATATAACGAGTTCACAACATGTCACGCCCGCAACGCGCGGGGTAAATTACTAGTTAAGTTTTAATAATTAACCAATAAACTTTTATATATAAGTTCACTAGGTTAAAATCTCTTGTATTACATGGTTTTAATAAATATAATATTATATATTAAGTAATAAAAATATTATTTTTTTAAAATTCATGTTTTACACGAGTTGAATAAACTCATGAAATACAATATAATCTGTTAACACATACACTCGTCAAAATGTGTCAAGAGATTTTATTAATATAAAAATTAGTATTTTCTTTAAAAGTATATTATTATTAAAAAAAATATATGTGTATTTAATAAGAGAGAGATGCAGGAAAAAATGATGAAAATAAATATGGATGCGACACGTATTATAAAAAGCCTTTATTTATTATATAGTATAGATATAAATGTGATTATCAACTTATTGATAATTGCATTGTGGTCTTCCATTGCAATATTTTGATGAATAGTATTGTTTTTTTTATGAATCTATAAATATAAAAGTAGTTTTTGACCTATTTGGTTTGGTCAAAATAACAATTTTGGTTCATTAGTTTCAATTTGACTTTTTTGCTACATGTGGTATGCAATTTGTCTTAGTTAACTCCAACCCGCTAACACTCTTACTTTTTTTTCTTCTGTTAAATAGAAGGGTATTTTAGACATTTCACATATACGAGCCAATTATGCAATAGGGACTATTTTTTGTAATTTACCCACACGCAACTGCAAATTCCATCTCCGAGACCTCCGCCCCCGACCTTCATCTGCAACGACGACCCTCCATCTCCGACCACAGTCGCGGCCTCCGGCCAGTCCACCACCACCAACCATGTAAATTCTCCTTGTCGGAAGCAACAAGAGCCACAATGACATTGCAGTTTCCTAACATCATGTGTATGGAAACATAACCCACAAAATGAAATTTACATAAAAAAAAATAACAAGACCCACGAAATGAAATTGCAAAGCTCAAGATGAATAAAGTCGAAAAACACAAAACAGTGATACATAGAAACAAAAACCACTGCTATAAATAATATTCATTAATTCTTGAAACAGAAACACAAATAGGTGTTTTTTACAACGTCGGTGGCAGCAGCTATAGATATAGATTTAGGAACAAAAATCAGGGCTGGCTGGAGTTGGGGTCAAACGTTGGTGGCAGCGGCTACAATGGTTGTCTGCATATCTGAGCATTTGGTGAGAACTAGGGTTTCCAAACTTTTTTTTTTAAATATCACATGTAATAAGGTTTATATAAGATTTTTTTCCGACAATTTTGATAAATAAAAATCTTATGGTGACACGTGTTACTTTGTGGTACATAATCAACATGTTTTTCTTGACTCTTTTCTATTACCTAACTAGGTTAGAATCCCGTGTACTACACGGGTTGAATAAATGTAATGTTAAATACATAGTAATAAAAAGTTTATGTTTTTAAAACCCGTGTAATACAAAGGTTGAATAATCATTTGTATTATATGAGTTGAATAAAATATAATGTAATTTTTTAACACATACACTCGTCAAAATAGAAAAATGTGAATATGTAAATATATTATTAAAAGCTTTTTATTTGAATCATAGTTGGCTATAATATGATTGAACAAATTAATTGATAATAAACACATTTTTAAATTAAAAAAATGTGTAGATAAAAATTAAAACAAAAAATTAATTTAGTTACCTAAAATAGTGGAGTTGATTATTAATAGGAGAGAAATACGGGAAAATGAGAATGAGGAAGGCTAGAATTGTGACAAGTGTCTTCCTATTGTACTTGTTTATTATATAGTACTAGATTAGAATCCCGTGTATTACACGAGATTGTATATTAAAAAAAGATAAAACTTATAAATTTATAAATACGTCCTAACTTGTCAGAATATTATGATAGTCTCAAGATATATCAAGTGAAAATGTGTGTGTATATAACAAATTAATATTTTTCTTTAATTAGTTATATTTTGAATTCTTATTATATATTCTTATTTAATATAATTATTATTCTTCTTTAATAATATATTTATAATATCATTATTATTTAATAAGATAGTGGTGCATTTATTAGGAGAGAGAGACGGGAAAACCAATATGAGGAGGCATGATGGAGTGACATGTGGCACCCCAAAACCTTTATTTATTAGTATGTATAGATATAGATATATATAGATGGTATTAAACTAATATATTTTTAAATATTTAATGTAAATCTAATTATAGATACTTATTATTTAATTATGTATAATTATTATATCATTAACTCAATAAATTTTGATATGAAATAACATGTATCAATTACATTAAAAAAATTAATACCAAGTTGAAAAAAAATGCTTTAAAAAAATTTACTTAACAAAATTTATAATTGTCACGTCAAAGTATATTTTTTTTAAAACATAATTTTGACGAGTATATATATTAATAATTACATTATATTTTATTCGGTTCGTATAATACACGAGATTTTAACCTAATATATAATAGAAAATAACCCAGCCTAGCTGGTTTGTCACTCATACAACCATAGAAGCGGTCATGAAGGGGTTTTTTTTACCATCATTATTATCATCGCTATCATACCTTCATATAAGTATTTATAAATTATTCATTATTTGAAAGAAAAAAAAGTAAAATCAAAAATTTACTTTAACATGATTATAAATACATTATTGTTGTTGTTATTGTTATTACTATTACTATTATATCTTCCACGTGTCAAACGAATGATAGATTCGACATCATTTTCATAATAATTACACCATGGAGGGGGTTTCTTGTTTTTCTACCATCATTATTATCATCACTACCATACCTTCATATAAGTATTTATAAACTATTCATTATTTAAAAAAAAAAGTAAAATCAAAAATTTACTTTAATGTGATTACAAATACACTAATGTTGATGTTGTTATTACTATTAATATTATATTTTCCTCGTGTCAAATGAATGATAGATTCGACATCATTTTCATAATAATTACACCATAGAAGTGGTCATGGAGGGGAGGGGGGGATTCTTGTTTTTCTACCGTCATTATCATCATCAGTATCATACCTTCATACAAGTATTTATAAATTATTCATTATTTGAAAGAAAAAAAAAAGTAAAATCAAAAATTTACTTTAATGTGATTACAAATACACTACTCTTGCTATTGTTATTACTATTACTATTATATTTTTCACGTGTCAAACAAATGAAAGATTCGACATCATTTTCATAATAACTAGTTTTTAACTCACGCGCTTCATTGCGGGAGCCTGGTTGTTATTGGTTTGACTCGCTTGCGTGGATAAAACTTACATCGAATCGCAGACTCGTTATAAAGTATGATACCAAAAAAACACTCGAATTTGAATACAACTCCGTTTTCAATAAAATTTAAAGCAGAACGTTGGCAATTTTTAAAAAAACAACGCATTCCGTTATTTAGAAAAACCTAACGTACGAAAGTTACCCATCGTTAAAAAATATTAAACGAAAACGTAGGCGCAACGGTAGAAATAATTTTAATAGAAAGGAAACATAAAGCTAAATAATAAAAAAAGGGAAAAAACAAATTAAAAAAATAACCGATCCGGGTCGTCGAAAACCATAAGGAGAATACCTTCCGATAATACTAATATCGACAATGATGTTGTTCACCCATAATAGATTCAGCTCGTCATGGTACCACAACGGGTCAACGGTAACGGCACTCACTATAGACAACGAAAAAAAATCAATTTTGAATACAAGTCTGTTTAAAAAAAAATATATCGGAACGCTAACAAAAAACTACAAACATTTGCGTACTCCGTATTTTGATAAAAGTTAACGAACGAAAGTTATTAAAAGAAAAAAAAATTAATAGAAAATTAAACAGGCTAAAAACGTATATTATATACATTATAAGAGTTAAAAACGAAAATGCAAAAATAAATAAATTAATAATTAATATGAGAAAAGTATGGAAAAAAGAACTAAAGTGGCCAAATTCAAAATGAAAGAAAGTTGACTATTCTCTCAAGTTTGTTTTTAATCTTACTTGTTAATTACACACCTAATGTCCACCTAAAATACACATAGCGACATCTTTTCGTCTATTACGTTAGGTTTTAGTGACACGGGACATCTTTTGTGTAATTAAATCTGATATGTCTATAGTATATAACAAATAAAGGTTTTGGTTATATATTTTTCCGTCTCTCTCTCCTATTTAATGATGATATTAAATTAATACATTTTTTAAGTATTTAATATAAATCTATTTATCGATACTTATTAACCAAATAAAGTTAATATAAATTAACATTTATCAATTACATAAAAAAGATTAATACCCAGTTGAAAAAAATATATTTTATAAATTAACTTAAAGTAATTTAAAATTGTCACGCCAAAGTACATTTTTTAAAAACATATTTTGGAGAGTATATGTGTTAACATATTACATTTTATTTAATACGCATAATAAACGAGTTTATTCAACCCGTGTAATAACAAGTTTTAAAGAAATACAATTTTTATTTTATAAGTATATAATATTATATTCAAATTACTCGTGTATTACACGGGATTCTAACATAGTTGTAAATAAAAAAAAGCTTTATTTTGTAATATTCGGCTTTCTTGTCCTACCGCGCAGGGAAATACCTAATTATTTGACATTTACGATTATTGTTGGGAGTGGAGATTGTAAATCCGAAAAGGTTAGAAGCCAAGAAAGTCCAGAATGTTATAAAATGAGTGTTATTACTTATAAATGTATGTGACTATTCATATTCTTAACTCTCTTTATCATTTATAATTTTAGCCCTATATATAGAGGCTCTTGTATTTGGTACAAATGAATAATATAAGAAGTGATCTTATTCTCCAAATGTTTCTTTCTCTCTATAATACCTGTTCTTATTTTTGTTGTTTTACAACACGTTATCAGCGCGTTGCTCTTGATGTTCAACCATATTATCATAAGTTCATCATGTCAAACCTTGAATTTTCGGCGTTAGACATTACGGGAAAAAACAATTTATTATGGGCATTGGATGTCGAAATACACTTGAATGCAAATAATCTTGGTAACACCATTAAAGAAGAAAATACAACGAGTATCCAAGATAAGGCTAAGGCAATGATATTCCTACGCCATCATATTTATGAGGCCTTGAAAAATGAATACCTTACTATTAAGCATCCACTTGTCCTTTGGACCAATTTAAAGGAAATGTATGACAACCAGAAAACGGTAATATTACCTAGAGCTCGTTATGAATGGACTCACTTAATGTTACAAGATTTCAAATCTATAAGTGAGTACAACTCGACAATGTTTAGAATCATGTCACAATTAATTCTATGTGGTGACAATATTACTGATCAAGAGATGTTGGAAAAAACATTCTCCACTTTTCATGCTTCAAATGTGGTCCTGCAACAACAATACCGTGCACAGGGGTTCACTAAATATAGTGACCTAATATCATGTTTACTTGTGCCCGAGCAAAATAATGAGCTTTTAATGAAAAATCACGAGGCTAGACCGGTTGGCACAACCCCATTCCCAGAAGCGAATGTGGCTACATATAATGACCATAATGGAACTCGTGGTCGTGGTCGTGGCCGTGGTCATGGACATAGATATAATCGGGGAAATTATCATGGTGTTCAAATTAGAAACACAAAATTTTACCGAAAGTGTCATGAGAGTGGAAAGAAATTTAAGGATGAAAAATATAAGAAAAAAGAAACTACACCAAATTCATGCTATCGGTGCGAAAGTAACAATCATTGGGCTCGTACCTGTCGCACACCCAAACACTTGGTGGAACTTTACCAACAATCTGTCAAAGACAAAGGGAAAAGAATAGAGACAAATCTTGTATATGATGATATCCCCGATGATGATAAATGTCTTAATAATACAACTCATATGGATGCTAGTGATTTCCTTATTGATATCCCCGGTGGTTCCCTTACCGATACAAATCAATTGGATGCTTGCACTTTTCCATACATATGAAAATTGGATCTTATATTATGCTACTTTCTTCAGTTTTTTTAGACATTTTGCATGAGACCCTGTTTTTGTTTTGAAGCATATGGGATATTTTTTGTTATGGTATTTGTCATGTTTGAAACATGTTTTATTAATAAAACCTTTTTTGTTTTGAAGTATATGTGATTTTTTTTGTTATTGTATATGTTATGTTCGAAACTTGTTAGACATTTTATTTATGATTTTTTTTCTTGTGAAGCTTATGGAGCGTGTAACTAAACTTGATATTAGTGATGGAGACATATGTCTAATAGACAGTGCAACTACACATACAATTCTCAAGAAAAAGAATTATTTCTCTAATTTAATTATAAAAGAGGCAAGCGTTAGTACTATATCCGGTAGTACAAATTTAATTGAAGGTTTTGGAGAAGCTTATATAGTGTTACCGGGTGGAACACAATTTAAATTTGACAAAGCCTTATTTTCCCCATTGTCTCAAAGAAATCAAATAAGATTTAAAGATATCCGTCTAAATGGATACCATGTTGAGACTACATGTGAGGGACATAATGAATACCTCCAAATCACAAATATGAAATCGGGTAAAAAGCATGTATTAGAAAAATTACCCGCACTTGCATCCGGTTTGTATTAAACAAAAATTATTGCAATTGAATCAAATGCAACCATAAAACTGAAGTTTATGGACCAAGAAAACTTTATCATTTGGCATGACCGGTTAGGCCATCCCGGATCAACAATGATGCAAAAAATTATAGAAAATTCATGTGGGCATCCTTTGAAGAACCAGAAGATTCTTTAGTCTAAGGACATTACATGTGTTGCATGCTCACAAGGGAAGTTAATTACTCGTCCATCACCAACTAAGGTGGGGATTGAATCCCTTAGTTTCTTGGAAAGAATACATGGAGACATATGTGGGCCTATACACCCTTCTAGTGGACCATTTAGATATTTTATGGTCTTAATTGATGCATCAACTAGATGGTCACATGTGTGCTTATTATCAAGTTGTAATATGGCATTTGCACGCCTACTTGCTCAATTAATAAGGCTAAGAGCACATTTTCCTGATTACCTCATCAAGAAAATTTGGTTAGATAATGCTGGTGAGTTTACATCCCAAACATTTAATGATTATTGCATGTCTATTGGGATACATGTAGAGCATCATGTAGCTCATGTGCATACACAAAATGGCCTTGCTGAATCGCTTATCAAGCGACTTCAAATGGTTGCAAGACTGATGATTATGAAATCAAAACTACCTGTTTCAGCCTAGGGGCATGAAATTCTACATGCAGCAACACTAATTGGCATCAGGCCAACGAGTTATCGTACTTCTTCCCCAATAAAGTTGGTTTTTGGTCAGGAACCAAACATTTCCCATCTAAGGATTTTTTGTTGTGTCGTATATGTTCCAATCACTCCACCACAACGCACAAAGATGGGACCTCAAAGGAGGTTAGGAATATATGTTGGGTATGAATCACCATCTATCATTAAGTATTTAGAGCCATCAACAGGAGATATATTTACGGCTCGATTTGGTGATTGTCATTTTGATGAATCAACATTCCCAACATTAAGGGGAGATGAAAAACAACTGGAAAGCGATATAATTTGGAATGAATTATCGTTATCTCATCTTGATCCTCGAACTAAACAGTGTGAACTAGAAGTTCAAAGGATAATTCATTTACAAGGATTGTCAAATCAATTACCAGACGCATTCATTCACCCAAAGAGAGTGACTAAGTCACATATACCGGTTGTTAATGCTCCATTAAAAATTAGTGTCCCAAAGGGACAACCACATATTGGTAATGAGTCTAATGCACGCCTGAAGCGTGGTAGACCAATCGGTTCTAAAGATAAAAATCCTTGAAAGAGAAAATGAGCAAATAATACAGATGGTCAAGTCGAGGTAACAATAACACCAGAAAATGAATCTCTTGAAGAGACACTAGACATGATGGTTCCAGATGAACCTCAGGTACCTGAAAACGAAGAGATCTCAATAAATTATATCATGTCTAGAGAAGTATGGAACCGAAATAAAATTGACGTAAATGACAATTTCTCATATAATGTAGCGCTACAAGTAATGGAAAATGATAAGGATCAAGAATCAAGATCTGTTGAGGAATACAAACATAGAAATGATTGGCCAAAATGGAAAGACGCAATTGATGCAGAATTAAATTCCCTCACGAAAAGAGAAGTTGTTGGACCAATAGTCCATACACCTAAAGGTGTAAAGCCCGTCGGATATAAATAGGTCTTTTTGAGAAAACGTAATGAAAAAGGTGAGATTATACGATACAAGGCACGATTGGTAGCACAATGGTTCTCGCAAAGACCCGGAATTGATTATGAGGAGACATATTCTCCAATGGTGGATGCGACGACTTTTTGTTATCTTATTAGTCTGGTAATATAAAAAGGGATTGATTTGCGTCTAATGGATGTTGTGACAACCTATCTATATGGCTCACTTGATACCGACATCTACATGAAACTCCCTGAAGGATTTAAACTGCCGAATTCACATAAATTTAGTTCTCGAGAACATCTTTCAATAAAATTAAACAAATCACAATATGGGCAAAAACAATCTGGGCGTATGTGGTATAATCTCCTCAGTGAATATTTGTTGAAAGAAGGTTATAAAAACGATTCTATTTGTCCATGCATTTTTATAAGAAAATCAGAATCTGGATATGTTATAATTGGTGTATACGTTGATGACTTAAATATAATTGGAACTCCTAGGGAGCTCCAAAATGCAATCAAATACTTGAAAAGGGAATTTGAAATGAAAGACCTTGGAAAGACAGTTTTGTCTCGGGTTACAAATTGATCATCTTAAAGATGGAATCCTTGTGCACCAAGAAACATACATAGAAAAACTGCTTAAAAGGTTTTATATAGACAAATCACATCCATTAAGTACTCCAATGGTTGTAAGGTCACTTGATGTTGAAAAAGACCCATTTCGACCTCTGATAAACGGAGAAGAATATCTTGGCCCAGAAGTACCATATTTAAGTGCAATTGGCGCATTAATGTTTCTTGCTTGCCACACACGACCGGATATACCATTTTCTTTAAACTCATTGGCAAGATATAGTTCATGTCCGACAAAGAGGCACTGGAATGGGATTAAACAGATATTTTGATATCTTCAAGGTACGAAAGATATGAGTTTGTATTTTACTAAACAATCAAAAAGGGGTTTGGTTGGTTTTGTAGATGCAGGTTATATGTCCGATCCTCACACCGGTCGATCTCTAACCGGATATTTGTTCACAAGTGGAGGTACAACACTTTCATGGCGTTCCGTAAAGCATACAATTACAGCCACTTCATCTAATCATGCAGAAATATTGGCAATCCATGAAGCAAGTCGAGAATGTGTTTGGTTGAGAAATGTAATACAACACATTCGTGGATCATGTGGTATTATTTCAGAAGACGAAGGACCAACGGTCTTACATGAAGATAACACAGCATGCATTGCACAACTCAAGGAAGGATACATCAAAGGAGACAGAACCAAGCATATTTCACCAAAATTCTTTTTCACACATGATTTACAAAGGAGTGGTGATATTATCGTCCAACAGATTCGTTTTAGCGAAAATTTGGAAGACTTGTTTACCAAATCACTTCCGACCTCACCATTCAAGAAACTGGTTCACGAGATCGGGATGCGTCGACTCAAGGAGCTTTACTAATAATCATCAGGGGGAGAAAATACGCGCTGCACTCTTTTTCCCTTAGCTATGGTTTTTCCCACTGGGTTTTCCTAGCAAGGTTTTTAACGAGGCAACATCACCAAGCGTATTAAACGAATAATATATTTTTGCATGGATAGTCAAGGGAAAGTGTTATAAAATGAGTGTTATTACTTATAAATGCATGTGACTATCCATATTCTTAACTCCCTTTATCATTTATAATTTTAGCCCTATATATAGAGGCTCATGTATTTGGTACAAATGAATAATATAAGAAGTGATGTAACATCCCAAAAATAAAACGACAGTTAAAATAACGGAATAAACGAACGAGGCATGTCGGGTCGGGCCGGATGGGTCGGCGGGCTGGAAGGGGAGCCTCCCCTATAAATAGCCAAGGTCACCACCCATTTCTCTCATTTGCACCTTCTAGAGAGAGAAACCGTAGAGAGAGAAAGTTGGCGAATCGACCCAATATTTGAGAAGTGTGTTGCTCCAGAGCTCGTGAGAAGAACCTCCGGATCAGAAACTCGATTCAGGTAACGATCGGGCCTAAATCTGAGTTTTTGTTCGTTTTTATGTTTTTCGGGTTTTGGGTGAAAAGGTAACGTTTTCACAGATAAAACTGAAAGATAAACATGGATTTGAGTTCCTTAATGGAAAACGAACGTTTTGAATGTAAACAGGTTCGGGATCTTGACGTGATCAGACCCGAATGAGAAAGTTAGGGTTTTTGTGAAGAACAGGTCGTGCGCACTTATCAAGTACGCACGGAGCAGGTCCTGCGTACTTATCAAGTATGCAGGAAGAGGGCACTGCGTACTTATCAGGTACGCAGGAAGGGCACTGCGTACTTATCAAGTACGCAGGAAGAGGATCTTGCGTATTTATCAAGTACGCAGGAAGTAGGGTCTGCGCACTTGCTAAGTGCGCAGGCATCAGACGGGTTAAGTAAAGTTAGTATGTTTAGAATGGTTAAACCGTTAGAGTCGGTATGGGTCTGATGTGTATTTAACTAATCAATTCAGATCGGAAGTGACGTTGTTGGACCTTGTTTAGGACAACCCAAATTAGCTTATCAGGTGAGTTCTAGAAGCCCTCTTTTAAATGTTTTAATAATGTTTTTGGGCTGGTGTGCATACGTAACGATGTGACTATTTTATAAAACGATGTTTATGAATGTTGTATGTGACGTTTTATAAAATGATGTTTATGAACGAAGTTTTGGAAGGAAGGGTTATGAAAGAAGTGTTTATTAAATATTTTGCCAAAAGAAGTTTATGAAGTGTTTATGAATGAATGAATGTTTTTAATAAAACGTACGAATGCTTTAACTGAAGTTTTGAAGTAAAAGAAGCGAAGGTTTACGAAAGTCACAAACGAACGAATCTGCCAATATTCCTTAGGGAATGAAGGTTAAGGGTATGGGAAGTATGTTATGGGCCTTCACCTTTTAGGGGCCTATGTGGCTGGCCAACTGTTGTACAACTGGGGCGATGACGGTC
This sequence comes from Smallanthus sonchifolius, assembly GCA_023525975.1. Lineage (NCBI taxonomy): Eukaryota > Viridiplantae > Streptophyta > Magnoliopsida > Asterales > Asteraceae > Smallanthus > Smallanthus sonchifolius. Next base: position 26,444,667 of record CM042029.1, on the reverse strand, counting down.
GCCAAGGGGATTATCATGATCCTTGAAGTTTGGTACGATTTACCTTACGGGGTAGTCGTGCTTGAAGTTTGGTACTTGCGCCTTACGGGTCGTAGTGCTTGAAGTTTGGTACGTGTCATCCTTGTGATGCCGTGCTTGAAGTAGTGTTGAATAACCTAATTATCGGGCCCTAGGAGTTCTTCACCCGAAGGACAGTACGGTGATTGATGGGCCTAGTGGTGGTGATCTTTAGGTTATTCAGCCAGTATGTGACGTTTGGATTTGACGGTTACGAGAAGGCGCATATTCGATATGTTCGTTGACTTATGTTTATGAAGTGTTATGTTTTGTTATTGCATTATTTTACGTACGCTTTTTATTAAATGAATTGTGAAGTTATGTTTTTGGCAAATTATTTGAAGCTAAAGTTTTATGTTAAAACTAGAACTCACCAGCGTAGCTGACTTTTTAGTATGCACATTCAGGTTAAGGCAGGTTACGATGATGGAAGGTGATGCTGGGCGGCTTGATGAGTTACCCTGATGACATGAAGACTGGCATCCCGTTATGATTAGTTTACGTTATGTTTATGTATTAGGCTATGTTGCGCTTTCGCATGTTGAACAATGTAATGGTTATGTTTTAATGAAGTATTTTCCGCTGCGTTATTTTGATATTCAAGTTTAAGAACTGTTTGTAAATGAGTAAATCCAACAAGTGAGGCCTCCCGGGTTTGGGGCCTTGCAAGTTGGTATCAGAGCAATAGTTTGAGAGATTCGGACACTCCTAGTGTCTGAACTTAAACTGTGAATGGGACCGAAAGCGGATGCCAGTACGGGTAACTCGTGCCACAGCATCAGGTACGAAGGTAGTAAATATTTACGTATATAGTATGACTTAGAAAGGGTTAGGTAAGGACTTGTGTTCTGATGAAATCACAAAGGTGGTCAAATAGAAATCGAAAGGTAGTGTAATGGTTAATTGCAGATGGCCAGTGTATATTAACATCTTACAGTACTTATTGAATTTTATTTGTTAACTAGCATGATGACATTGGATTCCTTGTCTTATAGAACGAAATGGCAAGGAGAGGAAACGGAAGACGTGGTGGGGGCCGTATCGGTGGTCGTACCGGCGGTCGAAATGGTGGGCGTGGCAGGACCCTGCGCGCCAAGAGTATAGTAAAGAAGGAAGTGTTCATACTGAACCGGCGGTTAGTGTGCATGGAACTGAGCAGACACTGGTTGAAGAACAACCTTTCACTTTTGAACCAGAAGTGAGAGCAGCTATAGCTCGAGAGTTCACCGAGTTGATGAAGAATTCTCTGCCAGGTCTGTTAGCTGAAGCATTGAAGAAGGTTAGTGGGGAAGGTGGGTCTAGCGCGGCAACTAGTGCCCAGAATAACGAGAAAAAACAGCGCGCCGCCTGCTCGCGGATGCGACTATAAGTCATTCAAAGCATGTGACCCGCCGATCCTGACTGGGAAGAAGGACGCGGTGGCTACATTTGATTGGGTGATCCGTATGGAAGCTGCCATTCGTCTGAGCGAATGTCGAACGGATCAAGTTATAAAATTTGCTGCCAACTCCTTGAGAGAGGAAGCATCCCATTGGTGGGAAGGTGTACGTCAAGCAAAACGGAGCGAGGTTGTGGATGCGATGATGTGGGCTGACTTGAAAACCTTGGTGATCAAGAATTTCTGCCCAAGGAACGAGATTGAGAAGGTAGAGAGGGAATTTATGGGTTTGAAATCCGGGAGCATGACGCACCGGCAATACACAACCCGATTCAATGAACGGGCACGTCTGGTACCACATCTTGTCACGACCGAGGAAAGAAAGATCGTATGCTACATACAAGGACTGCCGGACCAAGTCTGCACCTATGTTAAGGCAAACGCCCCTACTACCTATGATTCGATAGTAGAACTGAGCGACGTGGTATTTGACGATCTGGCACTGAATGTCGTTGCCATTGAAGAGCCCAAAAAGAAGTTGAGTTTTCCCGCTAAGCGATCGGGTGGGAAGTTGTTTGGGGCTCGGGACAAGCAGGCCAGGGTAGGCGAGGCGGCGATCTGTGGAAGATGTGGGGTAAGACATACGGGTGAATGTCGGTTAGGGTCTAATCTATGCTTTAAATGCGGCAAAACCGGACACTACTCCCGTGAATGCCCGCAAGGCTTCAAATGCTACAACTGTGGGGAGGGTGGACATATGAGCCGGGAATGCACCAAGCCCAGGATGGGTCAAGCCGGGAAAGGGAAAGGCCCGGAGAAGACAGAAGAGAGACCCCGAGCAAAGACTCGCGCCTATGCGCTGACGCAGGAACAGGCCAGAGCGGACCCCGATGTGGCGTCAGGTACGTTCGTCCTTGACAACACTTTTGTTTCCGTGTTATTTGATTCGGGTGCAAGTAAGAGTTTTATATCTGCGACTTTTTGTAAACGAGTGAAGTACACTGTCAGTAAACTAGAAAGGGCCTTTAGCGTAGAAACAGCTGAGGGTAGAACTGCGAGGGTGACTGATGTAGTTGACAATTCCACGATAAAAATAGAAGGCCATAGATTTCCCGTCAGGTTGTTTGTCATGGTTTTAGGTGGGTTCGATGTCGTGTTAGGAATGGATTGGCTAACTGCCAATGAAGCACAAATTATATGTAAACGAAAGATAATCCGACTCAAGGCTCCGGACGGTAGCAAAGTCGAGGTTCTTGGAGATCGGGACGCCCCGATGCCAAACGTCATCTCGATGATTAAGGCAACAAATTACTTGAGGGGCGGATGCGAGGCTTATCTGGTGTAAGTGATCGACAAGTGTAAGGAAGTGAAGGAACTAGACGATGTACCCGTGGTACGCGAGTACCCGGAGGTGTTTCCAGAGGATTTGCCTGGGATACCACCAGACAGAGAGATCGAATTCCGAATCGACTTAGTACCAGATGCCTAGCCCGTGGCTAAGGCTCCATATCGACTAGCACCAGTGGAGATGAAAGAGTTAATGGCACAACTAGATGAGTTACTTGAGAAGGGATTTATCCAACCGAGCATCTCGCCGTGGGGTGCTCCGGTGTTGTTTGTGAAGAAGAAGGATGGTTCGATGAGAATGTGTATTGATTATCGCGAGTTGAACAAACGTACGGTGAAGAACAAGTACCCTTTACCAAGGGTCGACGACCTATTCGATCAATTACAGGGCACAAGTTGGTTCTCAAAAATCGACCTCCGGTCTGGGTACCATCAGTTGAAGGTGAGGGAAGAAGACATACCGAAAACTGCATTTCGTACGCGTTATGGACATTTCGAGTTCCGCGTAATGTCTTTCGGATTGACGAACGCCCCCGCAGCGTTCATGGATTTGATGAATAGGGTTTGTCAACCAATGCTGGATCGATCGGTAATCGTGTTCATCGATGATATCCTCATCTAGTCCAAGAATGAGGGTGATCACACGTGTCACTTGAAGGAAGTATTGAAAGCTCTGAAGAAGGAAAAGTTGTATGCTAAGTTCTCCAAATGCGCGTTCTGGCTTAGGGAAGTCCAATTCCTAGGTCACGTCATCAACCCGAACGACATTATGGTTGACCCAGCAAAGATAGTGACGGTAAGGGAATGGAAAATTCCTAAGACGCCAACTGAAATCCGCAGTTTCTTGGGATTGGCAGGCTACTATCGGAGATTCATCCAGAATTTCTCAAAAATAGCTTCGCCATTGACAAAGTTGACTCGGAAGGAGGTAAAGTACGAATGGGGTTCGAACCAGGACGAGGCTTTTAAGGAATTGAAGGAGAAAGTAACCCAAGCTCCAGTCTTGGCCCTTCCCGAGGGCAATGAAGACTTAGTGGTATACTCTGACGCTTCGGGTCAGGGACTGGGATGCGTGTTGATGCAACGCGGGAGAGTGATCGCGTATGCGTCACGGCAGTTGAAGGTTCACGAAGCTAATTATCTGACTCACGATTTGGAACTTGCTGCTGTCGTATTCGCATTAAAAATCTGGAGGCACTACCTTTATGGGGTGAAGTTTACTATTTACTCCGACCACAAAAGTTTGAAGTACTTCTTCGAACAAAAGGAACTTAATATGAGGCAGAGGCGATGGTTGGAACTGCTGAAAGACTATGACTGTGAAATAATGTACCACCCTGGAAAGGCAAACGTGGTGGCTGACGCTCAAAGCCGAAAGGATGTGCCTACTCCTATTAGGGTGAAAGCTTGCCAGTTGGTGGTAACATCGGATGTGATGAGAGAAATTGAAAAGGCTCAAGATGAGGCACTTAAAGAAGAAAACATAAAGAAGGAAATGATGGTTGGCCAACAGGACAAGTTAGAATATAACACCCCTGGTGTTAGGACACGTTTTGGACGGGTATGGATACCTATGGGTGGCGAGCTTAGAACCAAAATCTTGGATGAGGCTCATAAGTCTCGGTACTCTATCCATCCTAGTACCAATAAAATGTACCAAGATCTAAGGAAGGAATACTGGTGGCCTGGAATGAAGCACGAAGTGACAAAGTACGTAAGCAAGTGCTTGACTTGCTCGCAAGTAAAGGCCGAACACCAGAAATCGTATGGAAAGATTCAACCACTTGATATACCGGAATGGAAGTGGGAACACATTACCATGGACTTCATAACCAAGCTACCTCGCACAGCTAAAGGTCATGACACCATTTGGGTAATTGTGGACCGTTTAATGAAGAGTGCTCATTTCCTACCTACTCGCGAGACGATCTCGTTGGAAAGGTTAGCGGAAGTATTTATTAACGAAGTAGTAGCACGGCATGGGATGCCTTTGACGATCGTATCTGACCGGGACACACGATTCACATCGAGGTTCTGGAAAAGATTTCACGAGGCTTAATATCAGCACGACATACCACCCGTAAACGGATGGTCAGTCCGAAAGGACCATTCAGACATTGGAGGATATGCTTCGCGCTTGTATTATCGATTTTGGCGGCAGTTGGGACAGTCATCTGCCGTTAGCCGAATTCTCCTACAACAATAGTCATCACATGACGATAGGTATGCCGCCTTACAAAATGTTGTATGGGAGAAGATGTAGGACCTCGGTTTGTTGGGGTGAGATTGGACAGAAGGAATTAGGAAGTCTTGAAGTCGTAAGAGAAACATCGAAAAGGTTTGATCAAATCAAAGCACGAATGAAGGCCGCACAAGATCGCCAGAAGTCCTATGCAGATAAACGACGAAGGTCTATTAAGTTTGATGTGGGGGACAGAGTAATGTTGAAAGTGTCACCCTGGAAGGGAATCATACGATTCAGGAAGAGAGGAAAGTTAAGTCCGAGGTTTGTCGGACCATTCAGGATAATGGCACGGGTTGGTGAAGTCGCTTATCGGTTAGAGTTGCCTGATGAGCTAAGTGGGATTCATCCTACCTTCCATGTATCACACTTGCGAAAGTGTTTGGCGGATGAATCAGCTCACGTACCACTTACTGACATCGAGGTCGACAACAGCCTTAATTACATCGAAGAACGCGTGGCCATCATAGACAAGAAGGAGAAGCGTTTGCGTAATAAGATTATCCAATTGGTTAAAGTCCAATGTAAACACCGAAAGGGATCGGAAGCCACTTGGGAAACGGAGAAGGAAATGAGGGAGTCGTACCCTCCATCTATTTGACTTATGATAGGTTTCGGGGACGAAACCTATTGTAAGGGGGTAGACTTGTAACATCCCAAAAACAAAACGACGGTTAAAATAACGGAATAAATGAACAAGGCATGTCGGGTCGGGCCGGATGGGTCGGCGGGCTGGAAGGGGAGCCTCCCCTATAAATAGCCAAGGTCACCACCCATTTCTCTCATTTGCACCTTTTAGAGAGAGAAACCGTAGAGAGAGAAAGTTGGCGGATCGACCCGAGATTTGAGAAGTGTGTTGCTCCAGAGCTCGTGAGAAGAACCTCCGGATCAGAAACTCGATTCAGGTAACGATCGGGCCTAAATCTGATTTTTTGTTCGTTTTTGGGTTTTTCGGGTTTTGGGTGAAAAGGTAACGTTTTCACGGATAAAACTGAAAGATAAACATGGATTTGAGTTCCATAATGGAAAACGAACGTTTTGAATGTAAACAGGTTCGGGATCTTGACGTGATCAGACCCGAATGAGAAAGTTAGGGTTTTTGCGAAGAACAGGTCGTGCGCACTTATCAAGTACGCACGGAGCAGGTCCTGCGTACTTATCAAGTACGTAGGAAGAGGGCACTGCGTACTTATCAGGTACGCAGGAAGGGCACTGCGTACTTATCAAGTACGTAGGAAGAGGATCTTGCGTACTTATCAAGTACGCAGGAAGCAGGGTCTGCGCACTTGCTAAGTGCGCAGGCATCAGACGGGTTAAGTAAAGTTAGTATGTTTAGAATGGTTAAACCGTTAGAGTCGGTATGGGTCTGATGTGTATTTAACTAATCAATTGTTGGACCTTGTTTAGGACAACCCAAATTAGCTTATCAGGTGAGTTCTAGAAGCCCTCTTTTAAATGTTTTAATAATGTTTTTGGGCTGGTGTGCATACGTAACGATGTGACTATTTTATAAAACGATGTTTATGAATGTTGTATGTGACGTTTTATAAAATGATGTTTATGAACGAAGTTTTGGAAGGAAGGGTTATGAAAGAAGTGTTTATTAAATATTTTGCCAAAAGAAGTTTATGAAGTGTTTATGAATGAATGAATGTTTTTAATAAAACGTACGAATGCTTTAACTGAAGTTTGGAAGTAAAAGAAGCGAAGGTTTACGAAAGTCACAAACGAACGAATCTGCCAATATTCCTTAGGGAATGAAGGTTAAGGGTATGGGAAGTATGTTATGGGCCTTCACCTTTTAGGGGCCTATGTGGTTGGCCAACTGTTGTACAACTGGGGCAATGACGGTCGCCAAGGGGATTATCGTGATCCTTGAAGTTTGGTACGATTTACCTTACGGGGTAGTCGTGCTTGAAGTTTGGTACTTGCGCCTTACGGGTCGCAGTGCTTGAAGTTTGGTACGTGTCATCCTTGTGATGTCGTGCTTGAAGTAGTGTTGAATAACCTAAGTATCGGGCCCTAGGAGTTCTTCACCCAAAGGACAGTACGGTGATTGATGGGCCTAGTGGTGGTGATCTTTAGGTTATTCAGCCAGTATGTGACGTTTGGATTTGACGGTTACGAGAAGGCGCATATTCGATATGTTCGTTGACTTATGTTTATGAAGTGTTATGTTTTGTTATTGCATTATTTTACATACGTTTTTTATTAAATGAAGTGTGAAGTTATGTTTTTGGCAAATTATTTGAAGCTAAAGTTTTATGTTAAAACTAGAACTCACCAGCGTAGCTGACTTTTTAGTATGCACATTTAGGTTAAGGCAGGTTACGATGATGGAAGGTGATGGAAGGTGATGTTGGGCGGCTTGATGAGTTACCCGGATGACATAAAGACTGGCATCCCGTTATGATTAGTTTACGTTATGTTTATGTATTAGGCTATGTTGCGCTTCCGCATGTTGAACAATGTAATGGTTATGTTTTAATGAAGTATTTTCCGCTGCGTTATTTTGATATTCAAGTTTAAGAACTGTTTGTAAATGAGTAAATCCAACAAGTGAGGCCTCCCGGGTTTGGGGCCTTACAAGTGATCTTATTCTCCAAAGGTCTTTTTCTCTCTATAATACTTGTTCTTATTTTTGTTGTTTCACAACACAGAAGCAATTGAAAAGAATAATAATGATGTAACATCCCAAAAATAAAACGACAGTTATAATAACGGAATAAACGAACGAGGCATGTCGGGTCGGATGGGTCGGCGGGCTGGAAGGGGAGCCTCCCCTATAATAAGCCAAGGTCACCACCCATTTCTCTCATTTGCAACTTCTAGAGAGAGAAACCGTAGAGAGAGAAAGTTGTCGGATCGACTCGAGATTTGAGAATTGTGTTGCTCCAGAGCTCGTGAGAAGAACCTCCGGATCAGAAACTCGATTCAGGTAACGATCTGGCCTAAATCTGAGTTTTTGTTCGTTTTTGGGTTTTTCGGGTTTTGGGTGAAAAAGTAACGTTTTCACGGATAAAACTGAAAGATAAACATAGATTTGAGTTCCTTAATGGAAAGCAAACGTTTTGAAGTAAACAAGTTCGGGATCTTGACGTGATCAGACCCGAAGGCTAAAGTTAGGGTTTTTTGCGAAGAAGAAGTTCGTGCGTACTTATCAAGTACGCATGAAGATGATCCTGCATAGTTACCAAGTACGCAAGAAGAGGATCCTGCGTACTTATCAAGTACGCATGAAGAGGGTCATGCGTACTTATCAAGTACACATGAAGAAGGTACTGCGTATTTAGCAAGTACGCATGAAGCAAAGTCTGCGCACTTATTAAGTACGCAACAACAAGTCCCTACGCACTTGCTAAGTGCGCAGGCATCAGGATGGTTAAGTAAAGTTTGTATGTTTAGAATGGTTAAACCGTTAGAGTCGGTATGGGTCTGATGTGTATTTAACTAATCAATTCAGATCGGAAGTGACGTTGTTGGACCTTGTTTAGGACAACCCAAATTAGCTTATCAGGTGAGTTCTAGAAGCCCTCTTTTAAATGTTTTAATAATGTTTTTGGGCTGGTGTGCATACGTAATGAAGTGACTATTTTATAAAACGATGTTTATGAATGTTGTATGTGACGTTTTATAAAATGATGTTTATGAACGATGTTTTGGAAGGAAGGGTTATGAAAGAAGTGTTTATGAAATATTTTGCCAAAAGAAGTTTATGAAGTGTTTATGAATGAAGGAATGATTTTTAATAAAACGTACGAATGCTTTAACTGAAGTTTTGAAGTAAAAGAAGTGAATGTTTACGAAAGTTACAAACGAACGAATCTGCCAATATTCCTTAGGGAATGAAGGTTATGGGTATGGGAAGTATGTTATGGGCCTTTACCTTTTATGGGCCTTTGTGGCTGGCCAACTGTTGTACAACTGGGGTGATGACGGTCACCAAGGGGATTATCGTGATCCTTGAAGTTTGGTACGATTTACCTTACGGGGTAGTCGTGCTTGAAGTTTGGTACTTGTGCCCTACGGGGCGCAGTGCTTGAAGTTTGGTATGTGTCATCCTTGTGATGCCATGCTTGAAGTAGTGTTGAATAACCTAAGTATCGGGCCCTAGGAGTTCTTCACCTGAAGGACAGTACGGTGATTGATGGGCCTAGTGGTGGTGATCTTTAAGTTATTCAGCCAGTATGTGACGTTTGGATTTGACGGTTACGAGAAGGCGCATATTCGATATGTTCGTTGACTTATGTTTATGAAGTGTTATGTTTTGTTATTGCATTATTTTACGTACACTTTTTATTAAATGAAGTATTAAGTTATGTTTTTGGCAAATTATTTGAAGTTAAAGTTTTATGTTAAAACTAGAACTCACCAGCGTAACTGACTTTTTAGTATGCACATTCATGTTAAGGCAGGTATGGATGATGGACGGTGATGCCTGGCAAGTGAGAAGAGTTACCCGGTTGATCATGAAGACTGGCATCCCGTTAAGATTAGATTATGTTTTGTTTATGTAATAGACTATGTTACGCTTCCGTTTGTTAAACAATGTAATGGTTATGTTTTATTGAAGTATTTTCCGCTGCGTTATTTGATATTCAAGTTTAAGAACTGTTTGTGAATAAGTAAATCCAACAAGTGAGGCCTCCCGGGTTTGGGGCCTTACAAATGAACTTGTGATGGGCAATAATACCGGAAAATTCAAGTGTTGGTGGCACGACTTGATTGCTTTATGTTTGCATTTACCGTTTGGTTCTCACTAATCATTGGTAAATGCATTAAAACAAACGGGTCGGATAGGTTTTCAAATATCATAAGCCACCCATTTGTTAATTTTCCCCATCATTTTTCCTATGATGACATGCATTAGGGTCGAGTCAAGCTAAGGACTCGTTAATAAATAAAGCGCTTCTGGGAGGCAACCCAAGTTTTTTGTAAGTCGTTTGTCTAATTACTTTTGGTTGGTTGCGCGAATTACCAAACACGACTCAACACGAGCTATGTTGCTGGAACCCATGGTCCACATAGGCATGTGCCTGGTCCACATAGCCATGTGTATCGCAATTCCTAGCTGTTTCTCATGCACATGGGCAGACATGAGCATGCCTGGCCTATGTTTCCAAGGGAAGACATGAGTATGTCTGGCCTGTGTTACCAGGACACATGGTCCACATGGTCACGTCAGCCAAAATTTTCAAAAAAAAAAAATTAAAATATCAATCTTTGTTCGTTTAGTGTTTTCATTTACTTCTTTAGTATGCGTGCTTTATACCTTTTTGATTATACTCATCTTTTGCGCTTGAATGTGTTAGTGAACATTTTGGTTAGAGTTTTCACGCTTGGAATCGCTTAGAGGCTTTTTGGGAACTTATTGAGCGTTTCTTCACTAATTTCACCAGGGGAGTTTTCTGTTTCACCCCTTTCTCGCACTCATATGCATTTTCATGGCTCATGCATATTTTTTTACATTGAGGGCAATGTACATTTCAAGTGTTATATACTTCTCATTGCATTTTAGAAAACTTCCCATTTTTGACAAAAAAAAATCACTAAAAGTTCAATAAATAGCATCCATATATCTTTATTTTAAATCCTTAAGCATGATTGCATTGTCTGCATCACACGATTAAGTGAACTCTCGAGTGTTGCAATAAAACATTTTGGAATATTTTGAAAGCATGGCAAGATGAAAAATATGACATTTATGCAGGTGTTTGAACCTTGACCTTTATCCCTCCGTTTCCGTGAGAATTTTTGAGCCTTTATTGCTTATGTGCGCCATATTGTACTTCATGTTCACGTTTTTGTTGATTTTTGAGTGAGCCAGATGTTGCATTCATATTAGAACTTGCTTAGGACATACATTTCAAGATCATGAACTGAGTTTTTGTATGAAAATGACAGAGGCGTTAGGATCACCCACTTTATGCAACATTTTTCATTTCTTTTACCCTACCCACATCATTACCACTAATCGCCACGTTGAGCCTTGTTCCCGTTTTGTATTATAACCCACATTTTAAACCCACTTTGCCAAATTAGCCTTTTATTTTTAAACCTTTGTGTTCAAATTCCGGTTTATGTTGGTTGTCTAATTTGTGCTCTCTAGTTAACTTGTTCAGAACGTATGTTGTTTCATTTGACGTTCGTTGCAGCTTTATAGAATTATATATAGTTTCGAAAAAAGAATAAAAAAATCAGAAAATTAAATTGTTGTAGTAGTTTCGTATTAGAAAGAAAGAAATAAAGTGAGCGAATCTTGTGTATTGAATTGAAAAATCTTTATCTTAGCTCGCTATTAGTTATGTTTAAGTTGTTTGTTTATTATTCCTTATGTTCGTTGTAGTTGTTCACATTTAGCTTCTAACTATTCCGGCTTTTAGCCATTTAGCCACTTTATATCTAAAATTTCATACCCTTAGCCCATGCCACGTTACAACCCATCAAAGTCCTCTTGATTTATGCATTTTCTCATGTTAATTGGTGGAGATTTGATTCCTTTGCAAGCTTATGATTATGTTGCTTCATTGTTTGGTATTAAGTGATTCATTTATACACTTGCACATACAAATAACTGAGTGTTGAGTGAACTTTTGTGAGAGGTTTAAGCTCATGCATAAAAGAAAGATCCAATAGACTTGTTACGTTGAATTAATATTGCTAAGTTTTGAAAAGAAAATATAAAAACACTTTTAACTCGTTTGGTTTCTTCTTTTGACTGTTGCATTGCCTGATAATCTTTTATGAGTTTGGATTTTTTGTTAGCTTATGGTCTGCTTCCCACCTTTTGTTTTGCCAATGGGATTCTTTTAAAACTTTTGTACGAGAGTTTGCTTGAGGACAAGCAAAGTTCAAGTGTGGGGATGTTTGATATGTTAATAATTACACATGTAAATAATGCATATTTCCCCTCATTTTGATTGTTTTTTGTTGCAAATCCTTTGGTTCGGACACGTATGTGTGTTTAATTTGAATATTGCAGCTCCCGGTGGGAACGTGGTGATTTTTGGTGAAAAACTCAATACTTGAAAAAAATCTCGAAAAAGGAAATTTTCTCTAGACATGGCCATATCAAATTCTGACATGGCCATGTGAGCCAATGTTGCTGAGAGGACTGCAGGATGTGCTGATCAGATAGTCCACATGAGCATGTCATTTTCGGACATGGCCATGTGCAGACGCAGATTTCACCTTTTATCCCCAATTCTCCCTCATTTGAAGAGGATTCCATTTTTTACTAAGAACCCTAGTTCTCTCAAGTGTTTTAGGCGATTTTGAGCTGGATATTGGAGATTGAAGATCCACACATTCAAGGAAGATTTAACCTCCTACAAACAACCTCTTCTCATTTTTTTGTTTGATTACTAGATCTCTCATGTTTTCATCCATTTTCTTAAGTTTGGTTGTGGTGTTTGTAAGCCCCATGGGCTAAACTCATGTTATCACTTGGATTAGATGAAACTTAACATGTTTTAACAACTTGTACACAACTATTGGTGTTGATTATGCCAATTTCATGATGATGCTTGATTACTCTTCAATGAATGTGTTTATTTGCTCTAGTTTGATGATTTAGTTAACCTTGTGGGTGTTGTAACCATATTATGTTGGAAAACCGTATGTGTTATATAGCGTTTATTCACATATTTGCATATCTTGTATGTATTTTTGTGGCATTCGACTAGGAATGGTGTATGAAGGTTGATTATCTAGTAAGATTGGACAAATGTGCATCCTTATGCTTATGTTTGAGAAAACCGTGTTGTATATTATGAATTTCTCATGTCATTGGTTATGAAATTCTTTGGTTTATTAGCGTGAACTTATTGGTTTTGTAATCATGATATGATGTTCATGAGTTGAAGATTGGTCATAGCTTTGTCTACTTTACGTATTTTGAGGTGGTTACCATGTGTTTATCGTGCTAACTTTCCAAAGATTTGTAGAATTTGATAACCCTGACGGGAATCTTGTTCATCTTAAATCTTGACATAATTGTATCATTGGTTCTTCATTGCATAACTTTAGCTGGATATTGTGTGTTTATCGTTCTAGCTTTTCAAAGAGTTATATGATTAGATAGCCTTAACGAGAGTCTAGTCTACCTCCATGTACCATGTATAGAAAATGATTTCATCATGAGTTTGTGCTTGTTGTTATTGTGTTGCTAAGTCGATTCAAAGTCCAAGTGATATCTTCCCTTGATTGTTTATCTTCATATTTGCCTTCATTCTTGGATTAGTTAAATTGTTAGTTATTTTTGTTTAAAAATAAAAAAATATCAAATCTTCTACTTTGATCGGCTAGACAGTGACAAAGGTTTATTATCAGGAGCTATCGTGTCCACGGATCGATACTCGGTTCTTGCCTAAAACTATACTACTTATACGATAGGTGCACTTGCCTATTGTGTGTGTAGTTAGTCCTAAGGTGACAATCGTTTCTTTATTTAAAACACCGTTGTGTGAAAAATCTTTATTAAATTCTATATACACTTTACACACATCACTGGTTCATAACAGAAGCCCTAATCCACCACCTTCCATTTTTTCGATAACCAATACCGCCCCCTTGTAGTCAGTTAGGAATGAAACAAATATGAAGCCCAAAATTATACCATCTGGGTAGTAAAAAGCTCTAGATTTACGCAACTCAATTTCATTCACGTTGACTTTTTTTGAGAATTCGTAAACGTGAACCAATTTAGTCCCCGCAATATGTTAATCTATGATTCAAATTGGATCAGATGAACATTCGATGGAGGTTATAGGTGGGTCATGGAAGGAAATGAAGGGTCGGTGGCGGAGGGTTGCACAGTGTGGAGACAAAGAACGATGTTCGATGGTGGTGGTCTGGCCGGTGGCGGCGGCGATCCGTTCAGAGATAGTGGCCTGGCATGAGGTGGCAGCCGGAGTGGATGAGTGTCTAGTGTTTGGGTGGTAGATAGAGCAGTGGTTTGGGGAAGATGATAAAGAGGATGAGAGCTTTTGTATATTTTTTTAATTTTATTTTATTAGTATCAAGGGTCCTTTTGTATTTTTCACATAATATTTAATAGAAATAATAGATAATGTTAGTGGGCTGAACTTTAATTGATATGAAAATAAAAATCATTGACTAAAGAGTCAAAATTTAAACTTTTGAACCGAAATTGTTATTTTGAGCAAACCCCAAGTACTAAAACCATGTTTAACTCTTTATAAAATCAAAATCTGGGTACGGTGGTGGTGGTGGTGGTGGTGGCGGTGCAAGTGTGGTCGTGGTATGAATTTAGGGGTTTGAGAGAGAGGAAAGGAGGGAGGGAGGGAGGGAGGAGTTTTTTTTATATATATTTAAAAAAATCATTTATTTTGTTTTATTTTTTTATAGTATAGGGTGTTTTAATAAAAAGTTAATAGAAAATTTGGATGATATTAGTTGACCGGAATTTCATTGATATGAAAATGGAACTACCGTACTAAAAAAGTCAAATTTAAACTTTTAAAGTAAATGTTTATTCCTGTCAAACCACAGGGTCTAAACCCATATTTAACTCTAATTTTTTGTACTAATTTATTTATATATTAGAGTGTTACTAAGAGTTTAAAGTTTATTTTGTAATCATACATTTAATCTAGAGGCTTTGTTATCGGCTGAGCAAGTGTTTTATGGATGCTCGTTTGTTCTATAGCCTATTTTTAACCCAATAGGTTTTAACCGGGAAATTTGTGAACTACGGAAACATGATAAACCGATTCGATATCAATGTGTTATGCGTATTGGTTAAAATCTAATTAAGTCACAAAGTAAAGAGTGAAACAAACGAGTGAAGCGTTGGTTGTCGGTTGTCAAGGTCGGGCATCGGGGCCGTTCGAACCGACTCTAACTTTTTCAGGATTTTACCTAAAACTGTTACGTTAGAAAGGGTCCTAGACTAGGTTCTAGATACAACCCTGTGACGGTTAAGTCGGTATTCATAAATTTGTAAATGAACTGAACAAATACGAACCACACATAATTGTTTCGTTCGTTTAATTTTAACAAAATAAATGATTGAACACGAACAAATAATCGAACGAGGTTTTCTTGTTCGTGTTTCGTTCAACAAACAAATAATAAATAATAAATGAGAAAAATATATAACTTATTCAAACAAACAAAAATAAAAATTTAAATAGAATTAAATAGAAAATATATATCTTTATAAAATAAATAAGTTGGTTAATTAATTAATAAAATATTAAACAAAATTTATAAAATAAAAGTGATAAAAAGAATAAAAGAAGAATAAAGAAAAAGAAAGAAAAGAAAAAAATAAATAAATAAAAAGAAACTTTAGCATTTACAAGAATAATAATTTATGACTAAAAAGTCAATAATGTCCTTGACTTAACAGGAATATTTAACCCTAGTTAGTAAAACTGACAAGAAATTAGGAAAATTTTCAAATAAATGATAGTTAGTGAAAGTCGAAATTTTAAATGAGCCATTTCATTATTGGGGTAATTATAAGAATAAAAATTATAATTTAGTCTGATTTTTACTTTTATAATTAGAAAGTTAGTTTTGTAATTTTGGTACCCTTATAACTTTTTTTATTCTGAGATTGATTTTCTTTGGTTTCCTATGGTTTCCTATTAAAAGGGGTTCTCTTATGAAACCAACCCACCCCACACACACAAGACATATATATGGCTGTGTGTTTTAGAAAATTATGAAACGTCTATCACTTGTATCAATCAATATTCTTTGAACAATCCACTAGGAATGTACAACTTTGTTTATAGGCGTAGTCAGGGGCGAAGCATTGAAGGGGCTAGGGGTGGTCCCGACCCCCCCTATTTTTTTCGTTATTAGTCTAAATTTTCGTGTTTTCGTCCGAAATTTTTTATACGTATTGAGTTGCCCTCCTGATTTTTCCTCTAAAAAATTCTTGGCCCCCTGATTTTTTTCCTAAAAAATTATTGGCCCCCTTTGATTTTTTATCTCTAAAAATTTCAGTTCAATGCTTTATTCAGATTGATTCGATAAGTTATCAGTACGAAATTAAAAAAAAGCTTACTTATGAATTATGATTCATTGATTTGATAATTTGAAGTATGATCTATGGATTGTTACTAACTTAGAATTGTTTAGTATTATGGTTAGAAACTTATGGATTATGATTCATTGATTTGATAATTTGATTTATGATTTATGAATTATGATTTATGGAGTGTTTGGATGAAAAAAACTGCTCATTTTCTTAATTGCTTATCTTAGGGTGAAATTGTGTTTAAATAAGCAAATCCCAAACACCCAGAAATTGTGTTTTCTTGGTCATTGTTGTCCCAATTGAGGTTTCTTAATGTTTTCTTTTTGTGGGTTTTATTTTTAGGTGTTTCAAGTTCAAGTTAATTCCATGTGCTCTGATATGGGTGGCTTCTTTCTCAAGGTTAACTTTTGATTAAAGATTTCAAATCTTTATGCTATTTTTTATGAATTCTTAAGGTGTCATTCAGTCTAGTTTTATGATATTAGTTGCATGATGAATTGAATTGGGTAGTTGGTAAGTTTTTACGAAACCTAATTAATTTTAAATTTTGACCGTGTTGGTTCCTGTACTTATAACCCAAAACATAGCGATAGGAAAAAAAATTGTTTAACCCGACCTGAATTGAATCGCCGACCTGAACATGTAACCCGAAACATAGCGATAGGAAATTTTTTTTTTGTGTCTCATGACTTTTGGCCCTCCCTACTTATTTTTTCAAACTCAGCCACTGGAGGTGGTAATACTTGGGGTGAACAATTCCCATCCTACAATCTCTCTTCTAAGACGCTTAATTGAGCAATCTTTTATATCCACAACCAATACACTGAGAATTCGTCGACTTCTAGACGCAACCAACCTTGATTCGGCAAGTTTAGGCATAGGTCAAGCCTAATTTGCCTAAATTGGACGAGACACACTAATATAATTATAATAGATTTACAATATTTTATAATAGATTTACAATATTTTGTCAAAGGTAGTCACAGTAACATAATTATGATAGATTTACAATATTTTAGATGCTAGGAACAAATAGTTTTTAATGTAACCGGGTTCATACAACATATTTTGAATGCAGTAATACCTAATTTGCCTAAATTGGACGAGACATTAGATCTGGCCCATATGTCTCACAAAGTTTTTGTTAACAAGAAAAAAGGCATCCCAAAAGTCGGTTCTCTGGTAACTTCACAGAGTTATTTGACAATACGTTAGGAATTTTAATACTTCTCTTTATTAAATTTTGTTAACACGCGATTACTATTGCTACATCTCGATCCTTACTATGGACAAAGGAGTACACAAATTTATTTTCAACAAAAAGTTTGTGTTCATCAGTTATATGATATTCCTCTTTTGTTCTTCTTTGTCAAGGACGTTATACTAGTCGGTTATGAAGCCAACGACGAAGATGTAGAATATTAGTTTGTGATAAATTGACGAGTTGGTCAGGTGTGTGTGTGTGGGGGGGGGGGGGGGTCGATATGGTAGTCCGAAGGTGTCCAACCGCTTAACCTCTCAATTATTCATCTCTTTACTCAATCATCAAATAAGAAAATTTTAATAGAATAAAAACTAAAACTTACTTAGTCATAACACGGATCATTTAGGAAGGACCCATTAATTTCTTATATTATTCAAAACATATCTCAATCATTAGTGGAATTTTAACAAGAAGAATAAGAAACTTTGAGGAATAGAATAACAATTTTCTTACTTGTGTTACATTGCCTTTTTTTTGAAGTACTTTGATAAGTGTTTTGTAAGTCTTATATTCCTTTGATAGTATTATATAACATAAATGAATTGAAATGCCCTTATAATAAAGCATGTTAGAACACACGTAACACGGATATCCTAATGCCACTTGTCTATCCTTGCTATAGACAAAGGAGTACACAAATTTGTTTTTAGCAAAAAGATGGTCCCAAAGATGGACGTTCATCAATTATGTGGTTTGCCTCTTTTGTTCTTCTACGTCAATTTGATGTGTATCTGATCCAACCAGTTAACTCCACTGTTATCCAGCTCTTTATTCGATCGTCAAATAATAAAACTTTATTAAAAGAAAACTAAAACTTACGTAACACAAATCCTTCAGAAAGTACCTGCTGAGATATGATATTATTTAAAAGATATCTCGATCGTTAGTGGAATTCTAACAACAACAAGAACGTCAACGTTCGTTGATGTAATTCCGACAACAACACGCTTTGATGAAATACCACACCAATTGTACTTTTACTTAAATATTCAAAAAATGATCTAACTAGTTTCTAATCTCTTGTTAACTAAGGGGTTGTTTGGTAGCCTTTTAATGGTCATCAAGAGACTACCTCTTAATGGTTTAAAGGCTTTTAATGGTTAAGAGGCAAGGGGCCATGTAACTTGTGATAACTTACCATTAAGATGTTGTCTCCTAACAATTCAGACGTAAGGTTGTCTCTTAACTATTAAGAGGTTTTGAATCATTAAAAGATAGCTTTTTAATAATTATTAAAAGGCTACCAAACATGGCCTAACTAATCTGGTCTCCAACATAGTTGATAGGGACCTCTATTTACATATTCCCATGCCTAACGATCAATTTGGATTATCAAAAAAACAATGTATGATTGCATTTTTATTTTATCAAATAGGTACATGTAACTTTCATCATATTTGGGAAATAAATTAAAAAAATCGATTTGAGAAATATAAGTAAATTGTTTTAATGTAACATTAAGTACAAAAACAATGTAAACTTATAAAAGTCGGTATTGTATAACATATACAAATTTAAAGTACCAATGTTTTTTAGGCCGGACTTGACCCGTTAAATCAGAAACCGGCTAGGTCACCGGTCTATTCTAGAAAACCTAAATCGCTTTATAGCAAACCGACGGTTTTGCACGCGACTGTATTGAAACCCGAGAGATTCAAGATTGATATCAACTAAAAGAAAGAATGAAAATTAAAAATACTTGATAGCTACGTTTCGAACACAGGACTTCCGAGTGTGTCCAGATTTGTAAACTGCTGTACAAACCAACTTGTTTTAAATTTGGAGTAGAATTAACTTCAAATAGAAGTTAATTTTCACATGAATTTCATACACGCATACTAGTTCACGTGCACTAAACATTTTTATATTTGGTGGTGACGAATTTGTAAGTTTACTCTTGTGTTCTATTTGAGGTTAATTTTCAAATTTATAATTAGTTGAACTTTTTTGTATTTTCTATATTTTCAAATTAACTAATAACATAATATCCGGTTTTTGAAACCGGTCCAATCAGTGGACCGATAAGATGACCGGTTCATCAGTGGCGTATCCAGGAATTTTTTCCAGTGGGTTCACTGTTTTTAGCTGCTCAAATTTCATAGGACCGGACATAAAAAATTTCGGGTCGGTTCGACGGTTAGGGTCGGATAAGGTTCAAAGGTTCAGTGGTCGGACCGGTCGGAGATAAAAAAATGAGCTAACTTGAAATACAAGCATATATCAAAATAACTAAAAATTAAACTCTTAAAATAGTAAAAGCAATTTAAAAAACCAGTTGCTCTGAAGGTTCATTGGTCGGACCGGCCCGACCAGTTCAACTGAACCGGTTAATATTATAATTAATTTAACACTAAAATATACAAATTATAAAAGCTTTAGTTATAATCAGCATTAAAAAATTTAATAGTAATATATATAAAATTTTAATTTTTCCTAGCCTAACAAAAAAGATACATGCGTTGATTAGTTGTTTCCTATTTCTCAAGTTATTAATTAATTTAATTCCAAAGTTTCTAATTTCCCATCTCTTTTCTTCCCCATTTCAAAAACCTAAAAAACAAACTCCATCATTCTTCTTCATCCTCTCAGTTTCTTTCTAAAAACTTGTATTTATGTTCGACAATGGGTTAAGATTAGCTCCGTCGCCGATGAAGCTAGGGGTTCACCCTATGTTTTATTAGGGGGTTAACATTAGTTTTTTTTCATATAACTTCCTATTATAATTTCGAAACTTGGGGGGTTCCGGTGAACCCCCTCCGCCTAACCTAGATCCACCCCTGCGGTTCATAATCTGCGCACTTTTGATCGTGCTATGGACAAAGGAGTACACAAATTTGTTTTTGGCAAAAGATGGCCTCAAAGATGTGCGTTTTCATCAATTATTTTGTGTTCTTCATCAAGATTTGTCAAACACGTCTTTTGTGATAAATTTAGGAATTGGTATGGCAATCAGAATGTGTATCTGATGCAACCACTTAAGCCCATTATTATTAATCTCTTCATTTAAGAAAATTCTAATATAAAAAGAACTAATACTTAACACAAATCTTTCAGGAAGAATGGGTTAAGTTTTTTATATTAATCAAAAGATACATTGATCGTTGGTAGAATTCTAACAACAACAACACATAACATTTAGCAAGAACCCATTAGTTTCTTTTATAACACATCGCCTTCAACAAGTACATCAACAACACACTTTGATGATGGTCTTTAGACTTTTACTCGAATTTTCAAAAAAGAATCAATTGGTTTCTGATCTCTTATCAATCGACTAATCTTGTCTCTAACAAAGTTGATAGGACCCCAATTGAGATTCTAGATCTTTTCTAACCTAACGAGAGATTCTAGATCTTTTCTGACCTAACAATCATTTTATATTATTAAATAGATAACGTAAGTTTACATTTTTGTTTTGTCAAATATGTAGATCATCTTATTTGAGATATAAAATTAAAAGAATTCTGTTACAGTTTTTGTTATTTTTTCAAGTATTATTTGTTATATGGGTGATGGTCCAATGGTAGATGTAAAGTCTCTTAAATATCTAAAAGACCTAAATGTCATGGGTTCAAGTCCCAGTAAATAAAGAAATTTATCGTTAAAAAAAATTGAATAAAATATAGTAATCATTTGTAATGTTAGAAAAGTCTACATTATATAACATAAATAAATTGAACTTATCTTATCCTTTTTTAATGACAATAGTCATCTAAGATGCTTTACGCATAAAATTATCCTATTTAATAAGAGATGTTAGATCACACGTAATATGAGCCTACTAAGGCCCATGTTAGTCCATGCTATGGACAAAGGAGTACACAAATTTGTTTTCAACAAAAAAAATGTGTGTTCATCAATTATGTGATATTCCTCTTTTGTTCTTCATCAAGGGTGTTATACTAGTGGGTTATAAAGCCGGTGACGAAAATGTAGAATATCAGTTTGTGATAAATTAGGGAATCAATCCAGTTGGAGAGAAGCGATATGATAGTCTGAATGTGCATCGGATCCAATCATTTAATCCCAAAACTATTCATCTCTTTACTCACTCAACGGATAAAAAAATTTATAAAATAAAAACTAAATCTTACTTGACACGAATCCTTCTGAAGGACCCATAATTTCTTATATTATTCAAAAGATACCCCGACCGTTGTGGAATTCTAACAACAATAGAACTTTGATTAGGAACCCATTAAATTCTTTTACAACACAAGGCCTCAACAAGAACAATAACGATCGTTGGTGAGTTCCAACAACAACTTAACCCAAATACCTAAAAAGGACCGACTGGTATGTGATTTCTTATCAACCCACTAATCTTGTCTCAAACGTAGACACATAGTTAATAGGGACCCGATTGAAATTCTACAAGTTCTACGGCTTAACAATCATACTAAATAGATAACGTGTGCTCACATTTTAGTTTATCAAATAGGTATGTGTTACTTGCATTCCCTATTAACTCAATTACTAAAGTCGATAGAAAGTTAACATAGACAAAATTTACCCTCCCATATTTATTAAATGCTATAACTTATCTCTTTAACTTATTAAATTATCACTTTAACCCCCTTAAGTTTATAAAGTTTTAAGTTTACCCCTGTAGTATATTTAATTGGATTTTTTCTCTATAAATTTTGTTTGTTAATTTAAAAAAATAATAAATAATTTATTGTTGTGTTAATTTTTTTTTCTTGATGTCCACCTATAATTTTTTTTTAAAAAACGGAGTTGTAATGTAAATATGATATTTTGTATGTATCATGACTTATATTGACTTACGGTAAATTGCTGGTATCGTGAAAAATGACATCGACACCGACCGAAAAACACCTGTACCGTTATATAACTTCGATCTTCACAACCGAGTATGCACCTTTAGTATATTTAATTGGATTTTTTCTCTATAAATTTTGTTTGTTAATTTAAAAAAATAATAAATAATTTGTTGTTGTGTTAAATTTTTTTTCTTGACGTCCACCTATAATTTTTTTTTTTTAAAACGGAGTTGTAATGTAAATATGATATTTTGTATGTATCATGAGTTATACCGACTTACGGTAAAGTGCTGGTATCGTGAAGAATGACATCGACACCGACCGAATAACGTCTGTACCGTTATACAACTTCGATCTTCACAACCGAGTCGATGTAACTTTATACGTTTCTTTTATGTACTTAAACACGTTTCTTTTTATGCTTAGCCACGTGAACGTCACCACTCAACCAATTAAAGTCCGTCTCCCGCCGCGAAGCGCGGGCCTAAATTTCTTGTTTTATTTAAGGATTAAATAAATCAAATTCTTACTTATGTTACGTTATTTTATTGTTTTTCTAAGTACTATTTGAATCAAACTAGTAATTTAGCACGGCGCGTTGCAACACGTTAAATAACAAATAGAAAAAAACAAAATCTTTACACGTTACGGATGAGTATTATTTAAATTCGTATAATGCAAAAAAAAAAACCTTTAGACGTCTCGGATCGAAAAACCGAAAAGAAGGAAAACATTTACACGTTGCGGTTAACTCGTGTATTACAGCGCATTTAACTACGAAAAAATTTAACGTATTTGAAACTTTAATTAAAAAAATGTAACTTTTACATTTTATAACTCATTAAACCGCTAAATAAATTAATGTTTTAAAAAGAAATTATAAAAAGAATGAAAAAGAAATTTAAAAAATTTTAGGCAAATTCATGATTGCAGAAAGGTTAAGTCTTTGAAGGGGGATTTGGTTTTTTTTTCCAGAAAAGATTGGTGCTTGCTTTCTAGTGATAAGACTGGAAATGATCTCCTCACATCCTCCGTTTGTTTTTTTTGTTAGTATATTAAAAAAATTTTGATAAAGTAAAGATGAGCAGCAACTTTTTTTTTTACCGGATAAGTCTCTCACGTGTACCAATGAAAGTTGGTGGGATGAATAGTGTCACACCGACGTTCCTAAATAGTATGTGTAATATAATAACTATTGTAATGTTAGAAAAGTCTACATTCTACTAATCTTATTTACTAACGTCAGTGGTTTTGACAAAATTCTCCCAACTCTTAACTTTCTTAATTTTTAAATAATAACATTTAAGTTTCTATATTTTAATAATATGTCCTTAATTTTCTAAAATTCAAATTTATCCTTATATAAAGTTCTTAACTATATTTCTTAATTTTTAAACTTTCAAGCTTACCCTTTAAATTTTGTTTCTTTTTTCTATTACTTCTTTTTTACATTCGTTTATAAAAAAATTACTTTTTCCTTTTTTATTTTGTTTTTACTATAATTTCGTAGGTTTATATCGTACATGCTTAATTAATAACTTTTTCAAATATACTGTTGATACGTATTTTTTCTTTGCGTATTTAATCACGTTTAACACCCCCCGCAATGTGTGGGGTTAACTACTGGTTATATAACATAAATGAATTGAAATTACCATAAAATTTTAATAAAAGAAAACTAAAAGTTACTTAACACAAATCCTTCATAAAGAACCCGTTAAATTTTTATATTATTTAAAAGATATCTCTTTCATTGGTGGAAATCTAACAACAAGAAGAACACATAACTTTTAGTAGGAATTCATTTGTTTCTTTTACAGCACACGACCTTCAACAAGAACATCAACGTTCGTCGATGGAATTCCAACAACGACACACTTTGATGAAATATCATGGTCATTGTACTTTTATCCAAATATTTGTAGAAAAAAAATAATGTATTGCATTTTCATTTTATTACCCATATTTGAGAAAAGGTAAAAATTACGATTTGAGAAATTAAAGAAAAAAGTTTTTAATTTATCATTACAAACTATATTAATAGCAAGTGTTGGTGGCGTAAGCCACCGAACACCTCTAGCCCCTTCATTTTGCTCAATTGATATTACTTACCTCTGATTTTGTAAAATGTTACGGTAACCTCCTTAAGTTTTTAAAGTTTTGAGTTTACCCATGTAATATATATAATAAATTTCCTTCGTTAATTGAACTTTTTTTATTGACATTCCGGTATAAATTTCATTAGAAACGGGAGTCGTATTCAATGTAGGGTATTTTTTAAGTGTCATGGGTTATACTGACTGACGGTAATGTGTTGGTACCGTGAATAACGAGATCGACACCGACTAAAAACATCGGTTCCATTATATAACTATTTTTCATCTATATTTTTAACTTCACAACCGATTTGCTGTAACTTTATATGTTTTGTCTATGTAATTAACTACTTTTCTTTTTGTGCTTAGCTGCGTTAATGCCACGGCCTCAGCCGTTTAAGGTTTGCATTCAAACGTCAAGCGCTAGGTCTCACGCCGCAGTGTGCGGGTCTAATTTTCTAGTTAAATATAAAAACAATGTTAAGTTATAAAAGTATGTATTTAGATAACATACAATTTAGAAAGGGTGTGAATAGTACTCCATGTTTATTGGATAATTTGGGAGGTTGCAAAATATGATCGGTTGTTTTTTATTTTATTTCCATAAAAAATGTTATTGTATTACAAAATTCGGTTTGAAACTACTACAAAGTTACCATGGTGATCCCAGGGGAGTAGAGATTTTATTTCAAATTTTTAATCTAGCTTTTGTTATTTAAATTTTTTTTTAGTTTATTTATGAATACAGTTTTTTTAGCTTCGTTTTCCCAAACTTATTTTTTATTTTTACGTTACACGTTTTAACACGCCTGATTTATTAATGTTTTAAAATATACAATAGCCAAATACGACTATAAGTAAGGAAGAATTACTTGCCCCGTCGCGTACGCACCATTACCGCGATTTACTGCAACGCCACGGAGCGCGTGTTCCCCCTAGTTGTATAACATAAAACAATGTAAAATACTTGATATGTACGTTTCGAACTATTGTACAAATGTGGGCGGACCTATATAGAGTGTGTGGGGGCAACCGTCCTCTATGAAAATTTTCTTTTTAGTGTTATATTATATATATGTGATAAAATTCTGATCGTCCCCTATAAAATTCTACAGTAGTCCCCCGATCGCCCCCATGAACATTTTTTAGTGTTATATTCGAATTATATATCGCTAGTCAACCGACCCCAACAATTTTTGACCCCCTTAAAAAAAGTTTCTAGGTCCGCCACTATTTACAAGCCAACTTGTTTTAAATTTTTTAAAAAAATAACTTCAACTAGAAGTTAATTTTCACAGGAATTTTATACACACATACTAGTTCACGTGCACTAAACCATTTTTATATTTGGTGGTGATGAATTTGTAAGTTTACCCTTGTGTTCTATTAGATGGTTAATTTTTAAATTTATAATTACTTGGATTCTTTTAGTACTTTTTATATTTTGAAATTAATTAATATAATATTCGGTTTTTGAAACCGGTCTGAATGTCCGATCGATGGACCGATAACACGGCCGGTTCGATAACCTGTCGGTTTTCAAAACATTTGAAATTGCACCACACTGTGTATAGCTTCCTATTGTAAGCACCATACAACACATTCATGAACACAATTATCGTTAACCACATCTAAATCACATCACGACAAAACAAAACTAAATATAACAATCAAATAGTCAACATTCCAGTCAAACACCGCACCACATAAGTATCTAACCAGTCAAATCGTTAAGTCATACCGCAATATCTTGTGACAATTGCCACTACTACCGATCATTCAAAATCAACTATCTCAAAGCGTGCTCGCAAAGTTATTACTCGACCACCCCAGGTGCATCTGGTGCATCCTCCTCTGGTTCTTCCTCATCGGATCATGGATCAATCCCCGGATCCTCTTGAAATAGAGCTCTCTTAGCTGTCATGTGCGATTGATCCTCAGCCATGCAGGTCCACATCCTGGAGGGAAATCGCGTACTGCCGACACCGCTCGCCTCTTCCATCCGATAGTTCTGGTCGTAGCACCACCTGGAACGCCATCTTCCTCAGCCCTAGCTATGCTTGGCGCAGGAAGCGCCAGCACTACTCCCATGTCACTGATCGTCTGGTCTACATCAAGTGTTGGTTCGTCATGACGGTCCACCCCCATTCTAGCCAGAGCTCCTCGCCTGACCGATCTAGTCCGCTTTGCTTTAGCCATCAGTAC
Source organism: Smallanthus sonchifolius (assembly GCA_023525975.1). Taxonomy (NCBI): domain Eukaryota; kingdom Viridiplantae; phylum Streptophyta; class Magnoliopsida; order Asterales; family Asteraceae; genus Smallanthus; species Smallanthus sonchifolius. The sequence goes on along the minus strand of CM042029.1, from coordinate 26,418,280 downwards.
CTGCACAAGATAGAACGTTGGAGTGATTACTATAGGCTCAACTTCAGAATATGGTGATCAAATGCAATTTGGTGGTCCACATTACTGCTCGTACTCTAAACCTTTCCCATCATCTTCACACTAGCTTTCTATCTTTACCACACGCCGGATGCACATGCATCCCACACCACTCACTTAACACCACACAATTATAGAGTAATTTATCTATATATCACACTTACACATCACACGTAGTTATACACAAATTCACTACATTACGCTAACACACCAAACTATGTAACATAACGCAATTAATGCTACTCTACATTAATTAGCTCACAAAACATGATTTCACCATGTCACACCACACACTTCACATAGTTCTATATACTACCACAACACATAGCACACCTCATGTTCCCACAAGGAACCATAAATCATTTACTCACATTAATCGTTTACCTATCGTAACACTACACAAATGGTAAATAATAATTACTGATCAACTTGAAAGACTAACCTCTTGGCTCGCGGTTACTCGTGGTGGCATTCGTTTCACCCTCTTCCTATTTTCAGTTTAAGTTAAAGTATTTTATTTGTTTAAAAACACCAGTTTTCTCTTAAACCACAGCTCTGATACCAACTTGTAAGACCCCAACCCGAGCATCCTACTGTTAGTTCTCATAACGGGTCAATCTCAGCTAAAAGGCATTTATTATTAACTCTATTACAGCGAAAGTCTTTCTAAAATCATTTATTACCATTTATTGTTATTAAACATACCTCATGAATGCATGCACACCAATCCGAGTAGCACCGCCTCCAAGCCAAGATACGTCATCGTTATGCTTACCTACACAATAATCTAACGTACACACAAAGTCAGTTATGCTGAGTGAGTTCTAATAGTTTAATTTAAACAAAAACCATCACGTCATATTCTTTAGTTTATTCCACTCAAAACCCTTCGGTCCTTATAACATAGTTTTACGATTCTTTAACGAATAGTTAACCCTATGATATCCCACGACATCCGATACCCGTTCATCACCCGGGACTTATCCCGTACTACCAATAATAATAATAATAACCTTACCATTACGTCGACATAGACTCAACATACTATACTAATAAGCCATACCAAGAACAAGTATTAACTCAACTCTTGGTTAGCATAACATACCCTAAACATTAACACACCCGGCCTTAACCAAGGCTCTCACAATTTACTTATACAACAATCATAATACGTCACGTCACAAACCTGACAAAACAGTCAATCTACTCTACATGCCACAATAATATCATCAACACATCACATTAACACTATCTCACACACAATAAATATAACTCATTACTAGCATGCAAATTAACACATATATACGCATCCAAACACATACCTCATCACTGCACCCTCGTCAAGGTTACCCTCGTCAGGGCGTTCAACACCCCCCGAGCTCATCATTAACCTGTTAAATAAATATCACCTTTGGTGACTTCCCGAAGGACCTCATCCTTCACAATCCCGTTTGTCGTGCCATAACGACAAAGAAGCAAACCCGACACATAAATATAAACACATAATATCACGCATGGTATACAAGACTCATTAACTACACCTGCACCCCACACACGACACTAGAACAACATAACCCACATGCAATCATAACCCTTTATACTTTAAGCCCGACTCTCCCAGTCCAAACCTTAACACGTCGCACATTAATATCTCCTCTATAACTCACACATTTCTATGAACACGCCATAACCCTACGACTCTCAATTAAGCCATTTATACCCAAAGCATATCGGTTTATAACTCGTGACCATTAACAGTAAAACGTTTAAAAGAGGGGATTAGAAACTCACCAGATATGTCGAGTGTTGATCCTTGTCATGTACTACGTCCACCCACTTGTAACCCTGAACCTGTCAAATATACGATCACTTGATCAACCGACGTTCTAAACATAAGTCTAAAAACACATAAATTAATACAATCCCGTCCCTTGGTCTCATCTGCTCGCCCTTCTAATTCATTGAACCTGTAGATCCACGAACACACGTACCAGGTCGTCCTTGACCCGTTTAAAGACCGAACACACGAACCAGATTTTTATGTATGCATGCACGTACGTAGCTCCGCCATGCAAACCCTAATCACCCACACGTAATCATCCACCTCCTAGTTGGTGTCGTACCCGCACCCCAACTCGCCCCAGAACCACTGCCTATCATCGTGTATCACCCGCCTAGCCACCCGCGTGACTTTTATGCATACCAAGTCGGCCACTCGTGTTTTCACCGTGCCCCGCCGCTGTCCTCCACCGTCGTGCCACCTCGGTAGACGCCGGCAACCGTCACCGTCCTCGCCACAACCCGTTCCAACCGCCTCCTACCACCGGCTCTGCCTTTGCCGAGCATCACCACCATCGAGCACCACCGGCAGCTTCGTCTCCCAGCATCATGTGTGCTAGCCCAACACTAAGTCACTGAGCATCCTCACCCGCACGTTCCTTCTCTCCCCCTTTCTCTTCCTGCTGCGTCCCGCTAGCGGGCCACACCTCAGCCGTCGCACGCCACCGCTACTATGCCATCTAACCAAATGGTTTTCACTTCTCGTTGCCTCCGTGATTGCCACCACAGCCGGGCACCGTTCCTTCTTTCACTTTCGGTTCACGACAGTTAACACAACCCTAAACTAGCAACTACACATGTCACGTAAACAAGATGAACGAGAAAAAGGATTTGGATTACCTTAACATGTACGGAGTTTCTTTTGCTCTTCGCCACCGTACGAACCACCATGCGTACACCGTCCCCGACGTCTCCCTCCTCCGCGTTTCCTCTCACTGCCGTTGTGCACAACCCTAGCCGAATGGCTTAAGGTTTGTGTAAGGATGTATTTAAATCCTCACAGCTTACACTCGTTAAAATGTCCCATGCGTGACAATCGTTACTCACTATTATGTTCAATAAAGATTCGGGTCGTCCACTAAACCGAACCATTTACTTTTGAATTTCCGTGATGTTACAAGTCTACCCTCTTTAAAAGAGGATTCGTCCTCGAATCCTATGTCAGTACAAACCAACACACTGTATCTATTCGTTCTTACTCAACCGCCACCATTGGCGTTTCATGAAGTTTACTCATTGCCCCGCCTTCAACTTCGTGGCTTGTAGGTTTCACTTATACGTTCCCTTGTCTCTCGTCATCTATTCATTGCTCACGGTACATAGCCATTTAACATGTTTCCCACCTCATTTTTAACTAATATGTTCCAGAGTTGTCTATTAAACTTTCGTTATTTTGACATTTCGTCAGAGGTGACGTTCCATGTTTGTCTTAAATGTTACTCTCTTCACGAAGGTTTCATTGTCATTTTCCTTGACAAAACGTCGTCACTCTTAATTTCCTGAACAATACTGCACATATCATGTCTAGTATCACGTAGTACAACTGTTATCCGCTCACTTGTCACATTTCATTCTAATTTACAGGCACAATTGCCCTTTGTCTCTTGTATAATCCAAAGGATTTCGTCATCCTTCGCATTTCATACTATAATTGCCACTAAGTATTAATCTCTCAACGTCTAGGCATCACCGTCTTACTCACCGGGGTACTGAACCCGTCCTCCTTTGATGATCTCCCAGAGCTTGTGCCAAGTTACACTGTCTCCCATAAATTCATTTACCATAACATCCCTTTACTTTATTATCACGGGTTCAATACGACTCCCAAGTAGACTCATACTACTCAAGACTAGTGTTATAGCCATTAGTTCTCGTTGAATCTCAAAAGTCCACACGTCACCATCATGCTTGCTTCGAAGGCAAAGCATTCAGTACATTTGACGTTCCACTGGAGCTTCCCTTTTATCCATTCATATGTTTGCCGGCGTAGGCCTTGCCTTCCAAGTCACTTATGTGCAATCGTGGACTTACTCTTCTCTCGCTCTACTTTCCTCGTCGTTGTTCAATCATTACCACTCATTTACCGTCCGTGTATCGTCCATCGGGCACGAACATGAAGTCCGTCTCACCACTAGCCTCCGCCTCTCGTTGTCTCATTCCGAGCATATAAATTCACTCATCTTGTACCTTACCTTGACATACTTCTCTACATGGAACGTATCACATGAAGGCCCTTCCGTCACCTCATTTACTTCGTGTTGGAATCTTCAGCGTCGTCATCTCGATCTTGTCATATCTATCTCAGATCAATCGTCCATGTTACGCTTTTCTCATCGACTCTCACAACTCCACTTGTTGGCTTCGTGCTCCGCGTTCCCGAGATGTAAGTACAGGTATCTCATAAGAGCACCTCGCCGACCGTCTCCAATAACGCCAGAACCGCTCGCATCACTTCAGTGTATTAACATCGAGAAAATCGTCAGGATAGAAATACTATACTTGTGCACACAGACTTTCCGTCTTATGTACGTCTAAGCGTGTACTATCAGGACACACCGACACAGCATACTACAGATCATAGCATGTTCTACATGAGTACTAATAAACCCACCTTCTATCTTACACAAGGTGCACACAGGTATTTAAACTCGAGCAAATTTATATGTTATACAGTATGACCCTGTCTTTTATAGACACACAAACTCCTGAACTCTGCCTTCTATTTATTATAATAGTAACCTCTGCCACACGTCGCCACACGTTCACTCATAATTCACACGGTCTAAACCCTACGGGTAGTATTAATGATTTAAGGCAACACCCTACTCAATCTAGACACAAGTCAACTCTCTACACATGCATACATACAATATTTATAAGCACTAATTTCCACGGAGCCTTGCCCAGGTCGTTCACACAAGGTGCAACAGACCCCTCGTACTTCACACCCCCACTTAGCCCTTAACTCATAGATGACACTATCACACTTTCGTTAACACATAGAATTTCATGACCCATAGCTACACAGGTCTACTCACAATATCTAATCAATCACATCGGCATTTACTTTTGGTATGACTCATACCATGCAAAATCAAATTACACCACACTATGTATAGCTTCCTATTGCAAGCACCATACAATACATTCACGAACACAATCATCGTTAACCACATCTAAATCACATCACGACAAAGCAAAACTCAATATAACAATCAAATAGTCAACATTCTAGTCAAACACCGCACCACATAAGCATCTAACCAGTCAAATCGTTAAGTCATACCGCAATATCTCGTGACAATTTCCACTACTACCGATCACTCAAAATAAACTATCTCAAAGCGTGCTCGCAAAGTTGTTACTCGACCACCCAGGTGCATCTGCTGCATCCTCCTCTAGTTCTTCCTCATTGGATCCTGGATCAATCCCCGGATCCTCTTGAAATAGAGCTCTCTTAGCTGTCATGCGCGGTTGATCCTTCAGCCATGCAGGTCCACATCCTGGAGGGAAATCGCGTACTGCCGACACCGCTCGCCTCTTCCATCCGATAGTTCTGGTCGTAGCACCATGTGGAACGCCATCTTCCTCAGCCCTAGCTATGCTTGGCGCAGGAAGCGCCAGCACTACTCCCATGTCACTGATCGTCTGGTCTACATCAATTGTTGGTTCGTCTTGACGGTCCACCCCCATTCTAGCCAGAGCTCCTCGCTTGACCTGTAAGGCCCCATACCCGAGAGGCCTCACTTGTTGGATTTACTAATTCACAAACAGTTCTTAAACATGAATATCAAATAACGCAGCGGAAAATTTCATTCAAACATAACGTCATCATTGTTCATACATGCGGAAGCGTAAACATTGTTTAAAACATAAATACATCATAACTAAACATAACGGGATGCCAGTCTTCATAGTCAGTCGGGTAACTCCTCTCTCTAGCCAAGCATCACCGTCCATCCTCATAATCTGCCTTAACCTGAATGTGCATACTAAAAAGTCAGCTACGCTGGTGAGTTCTAGTTTTAACATAAAACTTTAGCTTCGATTAATTTGCCAAAAACATAACTTCATACTTCATTTAATAAAAAGCGTACGTAAAATAATGCAATAACAAAACATAACACTTCATAAACATAAGTCAACGAACATATCGAATCTGCGCCTTCTCGTAACCGTCAAATCCATACGTTACATACTAGTTGAATAACCTAAGGATCACCACCACTAGGCCCATCATCACCGTACTGTCCTTCGGGTGAGGAACTCCTAGGGCCCGATACTTAGGCCATCCAACCCTTCAAGCACGGCGTCCCAAAGGATAGCGCGTACCAAACTTCAAGCACTGCACCCCGTAGGGCGCAAGTACCAAACTTCAAGCACGACTACCCCGTAAGGTAAATCGTACCAAACTTCAAGGATCACGATAATCCCCCTGACGACCGTCATCGCCCCAGTTGTACAACAGTTGGCCAGCCACAAAGGCCCCTAAAAGGTAAAGGCCCATAACATACTTCCCATCCCTTAACCTTCATTCCCTAAGGAATATTGGCAGATTCGTTCGTTTGTGACTTTCATAAACCTTCGCTTCTTTTACTTCAAAAACTTCAGTTAAAGCATTCGTACGTTTTATTAAAAACATTCATTCATTCATTAACACACTTCATAAACTTCTTTTGGCAAAATACTTCATAAACACTTCCTTCATAACCTTTCCTTCTAAAACATCACTCATAAACATCATTTTATAAAACGTTACATACAACCTTCATAAACATCGTTTTATAAAATCGTTACATCGTTACGTATGCACACCAGCCCAAAAACATTATTAAAACATTTAAAAGAGGGCTTCTAGAACTCACCGGATAAGTAGTTTCTGAAATACTCTTAACTGGCTACTGCGCGTCACTAATGTCACTCACGATCTGTTATAATAAAGTCATACGTGTAAGGTAGTGCTCCTAGATGACACTTGACATCTCTATGCTTAAACCTAGTAGTTTCGATGGATTTGCTTATATCGAAACTTGATAGTTTCGATAGGTTGTTTATATCGAAACTTGGTAGTTTCGATAAGTAACTTAGGTGTAATCTTAACTTTGGATCGTGGGCTCATATCGAAACTATGGTAGTTTCGATGGGTCTGCACATATCGAAACTAGGTAGTTTCGATGGGTCTGCACATATCGAAACTAGGTAGTTGAAACTAGGTAGTTTCGATGGGTCGGCACATATCGAAACTAGGTAGTTTCGATGGGTCTGCACATATCGAAACTAGGTAGTTTCGACGAGTCTGCACATATCGAAACTAGTAGTTTCGATGGGGTCTGCACATATCGAAACTAGTAGTTTCGATGGGCCTGCACAGATCGTCTTCCCAAAAATCTGAAGTTTTGCATGCGAGTCTGATCGAGTCAGTATCTCAATTTTTCTTAGATCAAAACGTTCGGTTTTCATTCTAGATGCTATACCTAAGCTCATTTTCAAGTTCCATCCGCAAAATCGTTACCTTTTTAGCCAAAGCCCGAAAATCCCAAAAACGAACAAAAACTCAGATTTAGGCAAGATCATTACCTGTATCGAGATTCTGATCCGGAGGTTCTTCTCACGAGCTTAGCAGTAACGTGTTCCCTCAATTCCGGGACGATCCGTCAACTTTCTCTTTCTAGACCCGAGCTCTCCTTTCTCTCTCTAGAAGTTGCGTGAGTGGGGGAATGAGCAGAGAAGAGGGCTGCCCTGCCTCTTATATACCTAGGCTTCCCTCGGCCCATTGAAGCCGAGCCCAAGCCCGCTCCTTTTTGTTTAAATATTCTGACTAAATCACCGGTCTCGCTATATTTATTCGTTTTATTATTTTTAGGATGTTACAAGTCTACCCCCCTTACAATAGGTTTCGTCCCCGAAACCTATCATAAGTCAAATAGTTGAGGGTACGATTCCCTCATTTCTGTCTCCGTTTCCCAAGTGGCTTCCGATCCCTTTCGATGTTTCTATTGGACTTTAACCAATTGGATAACTTTGTTACGTAAACGTCTCTCCTTTCGATCTAGGATGGCCACGGGTTCTTCGATGTAGTTAAGGCTATTGTCTACCTCGATGTCAGTAAGTGGTACGTGAGCCGATTCATCCGCCAAACACTTTCACAAGTGTGATACATGGAATGTAGGATGAATTTCACTTAACTCATCAGGTAACTCTAACCGATAAGCGACTTCCCCAACCCGTGCCATTATCCTGAACAGTCCGACAAACCTCTGACTTAACTTTCCTCTCTTCCTGAATCGTATGATTCCCTTCCAGGGTGATACTTTCAACATTACTTTGTCCCCAACATCAAACTCAATAGGCCTTCGCCGTTTATCCGCGTAGGATTTTTGACGATCTTGTGCGGCCTTCATTCGTGCTTTGACTTGATCAAACCTTTCCGACGTTTCCCTTGTTACTTCCAGACTCCCTAATTCCTTCTGTCCAATCTCGCCCCAACAAACCGGGGTTCTGCATCTTCTCCCATACAACATTTCGTAAGGCGGCATGCCTATCGTCGTGTGATAACTATTATTGTAGGAGAATTCGGCTAATGGCAGATGACTGTCCCAACTGCCGCCAAAATCGATAATACAAGCACGAATCATATCCTCCAATGTCTGAATGGTCCTTTCGGACTGACCATCCGTTTACGGGTGGTATGCCGTACTGATATTAAGTCTCGTGCCCATCGCCTCGTGAAATCTTTTCCAGAACCTCGATGTGAATAGTGTGTCCCGGTCGGATACTATCGTCAAAGGCATCCCATGCCGTGCTACTACTTCGTTAATAAATACTTCCGCTAACCTTTCCGACGAGAACGTCTCGCGAATAGGTAGGAAATGAGCACTCTTTGTTAATCGGTCCACAATTACCCAGATGGTGTCATGACCTTTAGCTGTGCGAGGTAGCTTGGTTATGAAGTCCATGGTAATGTGTTCCCACTTCCATTCTGGTATATCAAGCGGTTGAATCTTTCCATACGGTTTCTGGTGCTCGGCCTTTACTTGTGAGCAAGTCAAGCACTTGCTTACATACTTTGTCACTTCATGTTTCATTCCGGGCCACCAGTATTCCTTCCTCAGATCTTTGTACATTTTATTGGTACCAGGATGGATAGAGTAACGAGACTTATGAGCCTCATCCAAGATTTTGGTTCTAAGCTCGCCACCCATAGGTATCCATACCCGTCAAAAACGTGTCCTAACACCAAGGGTTTTATATTCCAACTTGTCCCATTGGCCAACCATCCTTTCCTTCTTTATGTTTTCTTCTTTAAGTGCCTCATCTTGAGCCTTTACGATTTCCGTCATCACATCCGATGTCACCACCAACTGGCAAGCTTTCACTCTAATAGGAGTAGGCACATCCTTTCGGCTTAGAGCGTCAGCCACCACGTTTGCCTTTCCAGGATGGTATATTAAGTCACAGTCATAGTCTTTCAATAGTTCCAACCATCGCCTCTGCCTCATATTAAGTTCCTTCTGTTCGAAAAAGTACTTCAAACTTTTGTGGTCGGAGTAAATAGTGAACTTCACCCCGTAAAGGTAGTGCCTCCAGATTTTTAATGCGAATACGACAGCAGCAAGTTCCAAATCGTGAGTCGGATAATTAGCTTCGTGAATCTTCAACTGCCGCGACGCATACGCTATCACTCTCCCGCGTTGCATCAACACGCATCCCAATCCCTGACCTGAAGTGTCAGAGTATACCACTAGGTCTTCATTGCCCTCAAGAAGGGCCAAGACTGGGGCTTGGGTTAGCTTCTCCTTCAATTCCTTAAACGCCGCATCTTGGGTCGAACCCCATTCATACTTTACCTCCTTCCGAGTCAACCTTGTCAATGGCGAAGCTATTTTCGAGAAGTCCTGGATGAATCTCCGATAGTAGCCTGCCAATCCCAAGAAACTGCGGATCTCAGTTGGCGTCTTAGGGACATTCCATTCCCTTACCGTCATTATCTTTGCTGGGTCAACCATAATGCCGTTCGGGTTGATGACGTGACCTAGGAATTGGACTTCCCTAAGCCAGAACGCGCATTTGGAGAACTTAGCATATAACTTTTCCTTCTTCAGAACTTCCAATACCTCCTTCAAGTGACACGCGTGATCACCCTCATTCTTGGAGTAAATGAGGATATCATCGATGAACACGATTACCGATCAATCCAGCATTGGTCGACAAACTCTATTCATCAAATCCATGAACGCTGCGGGGGTGTTCGTCAATCCAAAAGACATCACGCGGAACTCGAAATGTCCATAACGTGTGCGAAATGCAGTTTTCGGTATGTCTTCTTCCCTCACCTTTAACTGATGATACCGGGACCGAATGTCGATTTTCGAGAACCAACTTGCGCCTTGCAATTGATCGAACAGGTCGTCGATCCTTGGTAACGGGTACTTTTTCTTTACGGTACGCTTGTTCAACTCGCGATAATCAATACACATTCTCATTGAACCGTCTTTCTTCTTCACAAACAACACCGGAGCACCCCACGGCGAGATGCTCGGTTGGATAAATCCTTTCTCAAGTAACTCGTCTAGTTGGACCATAACTTCCTTATTCTCCACTGGTGCTAGTCGATATGGAGCCTTAGCCACGGGCTGGGCATCTGGTACTAAGTCGATTCGAAATTCAATCTCTCTGTTGGGTGGTATCCCAGGCAAATCCTCTGGAAACACCTCCGGGTACTCGCGTACCACGGGTACATCGTCTAGTTCCTTCACTTCCTTACACTTGTCAATCACGTACACCAGATACGCCTCGCATCCGCGCCTCAAGTAATCTGTTGCCTTAATCATCGAGATGACATTTGGCATCGGGGCGTCCTGATCTCCAAGAACCTCGACTTTGCTACCATCCGGAGCCTTGAGCCGGATTATCTTTCGTTTGCATATAATTTGCGCTTCATTGGCAGTTAGCCAATCCATACCTAACACGACATCGAACCCTCCCAAAGCCATAACAAACAATCTGATAGGGAACTCATGACCTTCTATTCTTATCGTGGAGTTGTCAACTACATCGGTTACTCTCGCAGTCCTACCCTCAGCGGTTTCTACGCTGAAGGCCCTTTTTAGCTTACTAACAGTTCACTTCACTCGTTTACAAAAAGTCGCAGATATAAAACTCTTACTGGAACCCGAATCAAATAGCACAGAAACAAAAGTGTTGTCAAGGATGAACGTACCTGACGCCACGTCGGGGTCTGCCCTGGCTTGGTCTTGCGTCAGCGCGTACGCACGAGTCTTTGCTCGGGGCCTCTCTTCTTTCCTCTCCGGGTCTTTCCCTTTCCCGGCTTCACCCATCATTGGCTTGGTGCATTCCCAACTCATATGACCATTTTCCCCACAATTGTAGCATTTGTAGCCTTGCGGGCATTCACGGGAGTAATGTCCGGTCTTGCCGCATTTAAAGCACAGATTCGATCCTAACCGGCATTCACCCGCATGTCTTACCCCACATTTCCCATAAACTGTCGTCCCGCCTACCCTGGCCTGCTTATCCCGAGCCCCAAACAACTTCCCACCCGATCGTTTAGCGGGAAAACTTAACTTTTTCTTAGGCTCTTCAATGGCAATGATATTCAGCGCCAGATCATCAAATACCACGCCGCTCAGTTCTACTACCGAATCACAGGTAGTAGGGGCGTTTGCCTTAACAAAGGTGCGGACTTGGTCCGGCAACCCTTGAATATAGCAGGCAATCTTTCTCTCTTCAGTAGTGACAAGATGTGGCACCAGACGTGCTAGCTCATTGAATCGGGTTGTGTATTGCCGGTGCGTCATGTTCCCGGCCTTCAAACCCAGAAATTCTCTCTCCACCTTCTCAATCTCGTTCCTTAGGCAAAAATTCTTAATAACTAAAGTTTTCAAGTCAGCCCACATCATCGCATCCACAATCTCACTCCCTTTTGCCTGACGTACACCTTCCCACCAATGGGATGCTTCCTCCCTCAAAGAGTTAGCAGCAAATTTTACAACTTGATCCGTTCGACACTCGCTCAGACGAATGGCAGCTTCCATACGGATCACCCAATCAAACGTAGCCACCGTATCTTTCTTTCCAGTAAGGACCGGTGGGTCACATGCTTTAAATGACTTGTAGTCGCATCCGCGAGCAGGCGGTGCGTTGTCGGTCTCATTGTTCTGAGCACCTATTGCCGCACTAGACCCACCCACCCCATTAACCTGCTTCAATGCTTCTGCCAACAGACCTGGCAGAGAAGTCTTCATCAATTCTGTGAACTCTCGAGCTATAGCTGCTCTCACTTCTGGTTCAAAAGTGAAAGGTTGTTCCTCAACCAGTGTCTGCTCAGTTCCATGCACACTAACCGCCGGTTCAGTGTGAACACTTCCTTCTTCACTATTCTCTTGGCGCGCAGGGATCCTACCACGCCCACCATTTCGACCGCCGGTACGACCACCGGTACGGCCACCACGCCTTCCGTTTCCTCTTATTGCCATTTTGTTCTATAAGACAAGAATCCAATGTTATCACGCTAGTTAACAAATAAAATTCAATAAGTACTGTAAGATGTTAATATACACTGCCATCTGCAATTAACCATTACACTACCTTTCGATTTCTATTTGACCACCTTTGTGATTCCATCAGAACACAAGTCCTTACCTAACCCTTTCTAAGGCATACTATATATGTAAATATATATACTACCTTCATACCTGATGCTGTGGCTCGAGTTACCCGTACTGGCATCCGCTTTCGGTCCCATTCACAGTTTAAGTTCAGACACTGGGAGTGTCCGAATCTCTCAAACTATTGCTCTGATACCAACTTGTAAGGGCCCCATACCCAAGAGGCCTCACTTGTTGGATTTACTCATTCACAAATAGTTCTTAAACATGAATATCAAATAACGCAGTGGAAAATTTCATTCAAACATAACGTCATCATTGTTCATACATGCGGAAGCGTAAACATTGTTTAAAACATAAATACATCATAACTAAACATAACGGGATGCCAGTCTTCATAGTCAGTCGGGTAACTCCTCTCGCTAGCCAAGCATCACCGTCCATCCTCATAACCTGCCTTAACCTGAATGTGCATACTAAAAAGTCAGCTACGCTGGTGAGTTCTAGTTTTAACATAAAACTTTAGCTTCGATTAATTTGCCAAAAACATAACTTCATACTTCATTAAATAAAAAACGTACGTAAAATAATGCAATAACAAAACATAACACTTCATAAACATAAGTCAACGAACATATCGAATCTGCGCCTTCTCGTAACCGTCAAATCCATACGTTACATACTAGTTGAATAACCTAAGGATCACCACCACTAGGCCCATCATCACCGTACTGTCCTTCGGGTGAGGAACTCCTAGGGCCCGATACTTAGGCCATCCAACCCTTCAAGCACGGCGTCCCAAAGGATAGCGCGTACCAAACTTCAAGCACTGCACCCCGTAGGGCGCAAGTACCAAACTTCAAGCACGACTACCCCGTAAGGTAAATCGTACCAAACTTCAAGGATCACAATAATCCCCCTGACGACCGTCATCGCCCCAGTTGTACAACAGTTGGCTAGCCACAAAGGCCCCTAAAAGGTAAAGGCCCATAACATACTTCCCATCCCTTAACCTTCATTCCCTAAGGAATATTGGCAGATTCGTTCGTTTGTGACTTTCATAAACCTTCGCTTCTTTTACTGCAAAAACTTCAGTTAAAGCATTCGTACGTTTTATTAAAAACATTCATTCATTCATTAACACACTTCATAAACTTCTTTTGGCAAAATACTTCATAAACACTTCCTTCATAACCTTTCATTCTAAAACATCACTCATAAACATCATTTTATAAAACGTTACATACAACCTTCATAAACATCGTTTTATAAAATCGTTACATCGTTACGTATGCACACCAGCCCAAAAACATTATTAAAACATTTCAAAGAGGGCTTCTAGAACTCACCAGATAAGTAGTTTCTGAAATACTCTTAGTTGGCTACTGCGCGTCACTAATGTCACTCACGATCTGTTATAATAAAGCCATACGTGTAAGGTAGTGCTCCTAGATGACACTTGACATCCCTATGCTTAAACCTTGTAGTTTCGATGGATTTGCTTATATCGAAACTTCATAGTTTCGATAGGTTGTTTATGTCGAAACTTGGTAGTTTCGATAAGTAACTTAGGTGTAATCTTAACTTCGGATCGTGGGCTCATATCGAAACTATGGTAGTTTCGATGGGTCTGCACATATCGAAACTAGGTAGTTGAAACTAGGTAGTTTCATTGGGTCGGCCCATATCGAAACTAGGTAGTTTCGATGGGTCTGCACATATCGAAACTAGTAGTTTCGATGGGGTCTGCACATATCGAAACTAGTAGTTTCGATGGGCCTGCACAGATCGTCTTCCCAAAAATCTGAAGTTTTGCATGCGAGTCTGATCGAGTCAGTATCTCAATTTTTCTTAGATCAAAACGTTCGGTTTTCATTCTAGATGCTATACCTAAGCTCATTTTCAAGTTCCATCCGCAAAATCGTTACCTTTTTAGCCAAAGCCTGAAAATCCCAAAAACGAACAAAAACTCAGATTTAGGCAATATCATTACCTGTATCGAGATTCTGATCCGGAGGTTCTTCTCACGAGCTTAGCAGTAACGTGTTCCCTCAATTCCGGGACGATCCGTCAACTTTCTCTTTCTAGACCCGAGCTCTCCTTTCTCTCTCTAGAAGTTGCGTGAGTGGGGGAATGAGCAGAGAAGAGGGCTTCCCTGCCTCTTATATACCTGTGCTTCCCTCGGCCCATTGAAGCCGAGCCCAAGCCCGCTCCCTTTTGTTTAAATATTCCGACTAAATCACCGGTCTCGCTATATTTATTCGTTTTATTATTTTTAGGATGTTACATGACCGATCTAGTCCGCTTTGCTTTAGCCATCAGTACCTGCAAAAGGTAGAACGTTGGAGTGATTACTATGAGCTCAAATTCATAATATGAGAGTAATAATAGACTGCCAAATTACGGTGATCAAATGCAATTTGGTGGTCCACATTACTGCTCGTACTCTAAACCTTTACCATCATCATCATACTAGCTTTCTATCTTTCCCACAAGTCGGATGAACATGCATCCCACACCACTCAATTAACACCACACAATTATATAGTAATTTATCTATATATAACACTTACACATCATACATAGTTATACACAAATTCACTACATTACGCTAACACACCAAACTATGTCACACAACGCAATTAATGCTACTCTACATTAATTAGCTCACAAAACATGATTTCACCATGTCACACCACACACTTCACATAGTTCTATATACTAACACAAGACATAGCACACCTCATGTTCCCAAGCGGAACCATAAATCATTTACTCACATTAATCGTTTCCCTATCGTAACACTACACAAATGGTAAATAATAATTACTGGTCAACTTGAAAGATGTACCTCTTGGCTCGCGGTTACTCGTGGTGGCATTCGTTTCACCCTCTTCCCATTTTCGGTTTAAGTTAAAGTATTTTGTTTGTTTAAAAACACCAGTTTTCTCTTAAACCACAGCTCTGATTCCAACTTGTAAGACCCCAACCCGAGCATCCTACTGTTGGTTCTCATAACGTGTCAATCTCAGCTAAAAGGCATTTATTATTAACTCTATTACAGCGAAAGTCTTTCTAAAATCATTTACTACCATTTATTGTTATTAAACATACCTCACGAATGCATGCACACCAATCCGAGTAGCACCGCCTCCAAGCCAAGATACGTCATCGCTATGCTTACCTGCATAATAATCTAACGTGTACACAAAGTTAGCTACGTTGAGTGAGTTTTTATAGTTTAATTTAAACAAAAGCAATCACATCATATTCTTTAGTTTATTCCACTCATATAAAATAGTTTTACGATTCTTTAACGAATAGTTAACCCTATGATATCCCACGACATCCGATACCCGTTCATCACCCGGGACTCAGCCCGTACTACCAATAATAATAACCTTACCATTACGTCGACGTAGACTCAACATACTATACTAATAACCCATACCAAGAACAAGTATTAACTCAACTCTTGGTTAGCACAACATGCCCTAAACATTAACACACCCGGTGTTAACCAAGGCTCTCACAATGTACTGACACGACAATCATAATACGTCACGTCACAAACCTGACAAAACGGTCAATCTACTCTACATGCCACAATAATATCATCAACACATCACATTAACACTATCTCACACACAATAAATATAACTCATTACTAGCATGCAAATTAACACATATATACGCATGTAAACACATACCTCATCATTACACCCTCGTCAGGGCATTCAACACACCCCGAGCTCATCATTAACCTGTTAAATTAATGTCACCTTTGGTGACTTCCCGAAGGACCTCATCCTTCACAATCCCGTTTGCTGTGCCATAACGACAACGAAGCAAACCCGGCACATAAATATAAACACATAATATCACGCATCATATACAAGACTCATTAACTACACCTGCACCTCACACACGACACTAGAACAACATATCTCACATGCAATCATAACCCTTTAGCCTTTAAGCCCGACTCTCCCAGTCCAAATCTTAACATGTCGCACATTAATATCTCGTCTCTATAACTCACACATTTCTATGAACACGCCATAACCCTACAACTCTCAATTAAGCCTTTTATACCCAAAGCATATAGGTTTATAACCCGTGACCATTAACACGATTAATTATATTAATACCACGTGAATGTGTGTACGATAACCCCAAAATAGTAAAACGTTTAAAATAGGGGATTAGAAATTCACCGGATATGTCGAGTGTTGATCCTTGTCATGTACTACGTCCACCCACTTGTAACCCCGAACCTGCCAAATATACGATCACCTGATCAACCGACGTTCTAAACATAAGTCTAAAAACACATAAATTAATACAATCCCGTCCCTTGGTCTCATCTACTCGCCCTTCTAATTCATCGAACCTGTAGATCCACGAACACATGTACCGGGTCATCCTTGACCCGCTTAAAGACCGAACACATGAACCGAGTTTTTATGCATGCATGCACGTATGTAGCACCGCCATGCAAACCCTAATCACCCACTGTTAATCATCCGCCTCCTAGCTGGTGTCGTACCCGCACCTCAACCCCCGAACCACTGCCTATCATCGTGTATCACCCGCCTAGCCACCCGCGTGACTTTTATGCATACCAAGTCGGCCACCCGTGTTTTCACCATGCCCCGCCGCTGTCCTCCGCTGTCGTGCCACCTCGGTAGACGCCAGCAACCGTCACCGTCCTTGCCACAACTCGTTCCGGCCGCCTCCCACCACCGGCTCCGCCTTTGCCGAGCATCACCACCATCGAGCACCACCGGTAGCTTCGTCTCCCGGCATCATGCGTGCTAGCCCAACACTAAGTCGCTGAGCACCCTTACCCGCACGTTCCTTCTCTCCCTCTTTCTCTTCCTGCCGCGTCCCGCTGGCGGGCCACACCTCAGTCGCCGCGTTCCACCGCTATTACGCCATCCAACCAAATGGTTTTCACTTCTCGTTGCCTCCGTGATTGCCACCACAGCTGGCTACCGTTCTTCCTTTCACTTTCGGTTCGCGACAGTTAACACAACCCTAAACTAGCAACTACACATGTCACGTAAACAAGATGAACGAGAAAAAGGATTTGGATTACCTTAACATGTACGGAGTTTCTTTTGCCTGTCGCCGCCGTACGAACCACCATGCGTACACCGTCCCCGACGTCTCCCTCCTTCGCGTTTCCTCTCGCTGCCGTTGTGCACAACCCTAGCCGAATGGCTTAGGGTTTGTGTAAGGATGTATTTAAACCCTCACGGCTTACACTCGGGTCCTTGTATTATCTCTAACGTGCATTTCCATCTCAATTTAACTCCTTAACCGTCTAACTGTGAAGTTTAATGTTGTTAAAATGTCCCATGCGTGACAAACGTTACTCACTATTATGCTCAATAAAGATCTGGGTCATCCACTAACCCGAACCATTTACTTTTGAATTTCCGGGATGTTACATGCAGTGGAGTAAATGGGTCCCGATGAAATGTAACATCTTTGTGTGGCGGGCAGAGATGGAAAAGATTCCGACTGCTACGATACAGAGGAGAAGAAATATTCAGGTTGGAGATACGAAGTGCACTTTTTGTAACGAGGGGGAGGAAACGGTGGAGCATATCTTCACATCGTGCATCATTGCGGTGACTATTTGGCAACATATAAGCACGTGGTGTAAGGTGCCTTTCATCTATGCCTTTTCTTTTAAGGACATTCTTGAATTTCATGAGACGGCGGGTATTTCGGATCATGCGAAGGAGGTGCTTAACGGGGTTATCATGATTGGGTGTTGGAGTCTTTGGAAGGCTCGGAACGAATTCATATTTTCTAGTAAGTCGATAAAAATTGGGAGCATCCTTAGTCAAATCAAAGCGGTGGGGTTTTTATGGTACTTTTCTAGATCGAAATATTAGGACCTCTCATGGGAATATTGGTGTAAATTTGTTTTTATGTAATCGTTGTTTGTTTCTGCTCAACCTATTTTGGGTTGTTGCTTGTTTCTAACGAAGTTTACCGTTAAAAAAAAGTAAAGCACCCATAAAGCTTAGGAAATACCTTCTCTGAGCCGCCTACCTATCCGCAACTCTCATTGAATCTCTCATAAAGGTGATCAAACAGGCAAGTCTAGCTCACAAGCAGCTGGGCCGGTCCCGAGAATCCTTAAAACGTAATGGGCCCGGGACATGTAAAAATAAAGCGAAACCTATAATATAAACTCAATAAACATATATAAAAAAATAATATGGGCTTATATATAGATTTTTTTATTTATTGGTTCAGTTCAGATTTATAATTATAAATAATTGGGCTTATACATATAGATTTTTTTTAAAAAAAACACATTTCTAAGTGGGCATTTTTTAATTTATAAGTAGGTTAATAAGATAAATTGATAATACAAGTTGGACATTTTATAAATATATAAAATATATATAAAAAAATTAAAAACTACAGGCCCCAGAGGGCCCGGGCCGCCCATCGCTATGGAACGTCTTCCCCGATCTCTGCTGACTGGACTAACAATCGTTTTATATTTTTAAATATATAACGTACGTTTACATTTTTGTTTTGTCGAATAGGTATCCCTTGCATCTTATTTGAGAAATAAAATATAAAAAAGCTTACTCGTTTACAAGGTTTTTTGGTCATTTTTCTAAGTATTATTTGAATTAAATATAATAATAATTGTAATGTTATAAAAGTCTATATTATATTATATAAACTACAATTCTAAAGTTCGGTGCCTAGGTCAATTTGAAATTATCCTATCTAATAAGTGATGTTAGAATCGTTGGTCATTTGGTGTAATGGTAACCTCAAGACTTTCCATAGTAGAGGTCTTGGGTTCGAATCCTGACAACAGTAAAAAAGGGGTCTGTGATCAGGTCAGGGGGTTTACCCAGTTGATTGGTCCTCCTGTGGTGAGCTGTCTTAGATATTTTAGGTGTTGCCCGGAGGGACCCAATTATGCTAAAATATCTAGGTATTGGTGTTAAAAAAATAATAATAAGTGATGTTAGAGCAGGCGTAACATTGGACCTACAAATGCCACATGTTGGTTGGTCCTTGCTATGGAGAAGAGTACAAAATTTTAATTTTAGCAAAAAGATGGTCCCAAAGATTATGTGCGCCTACTAATGCCGCATGTTGGTTCTTGCTATGGGTGTTTATCAATTATGTGGTCTGCCTCTTTTGTTTTTCTTAAGGGTGTTACATCGTTAATTGATCACCATGTCGTCAAAGATGTAGAGAATAAGTTTGTGATAAATTGAGGAGTTGGTCCGGTGAGGGTCAAGCAATATGGCAGTCCCGATGTGCATTTGAACCTACAATTGAACCCCCACTATTATTCATTTCTTCACTAAATCATCAAATAAGAAAATTTTAACGCAAATCCTTCAGGAAGACACATGCTAGATTTTATATTATTCAAAAGAAATCTTGACCGTTGGTGAAATTCTAACGATAACCGAAACACATAACTTTCAACAAGAACCCATTAACTTCTTTTGCGACGCAAGGCGTTCATCCAGAACATCAACGATTGTTGGTGGAATTCCAATATTAAAAAAGAACCAAATCGTATTCTCTAACAACAACATGCTTTGATCTTTGATTCTCTTCTACATCAGTGTCACATCACTTTTCTCTAAACAATCCTTACCCATAGAAATAGTCATCTTTCACCTCACTAATCAAATTACCGCCATTAAAAGTAAACGATTCCTAAAGATTGAAAACCCATCGACCAAATTCGTTACTCTTTAAATTTTTGTTTTTTTTATACAACTTAAGTGGAAGGACCATTACAAACTAAGTTTGAAGAACACGAGTGAACAGTAAATAAAATATATTTTTTAAAGAAGAACTTTTCTCTAAACCATCCCTAACCATAGGAATAGTCATCTTTGATCACACCCTTAATCAAATTAACATCATTAAACCAATTAACTATCTTTAAAAAGTAAACAGTTTCTAAAAACTGAAAACCCATCCACCAAATTCATTACTCTATAAACTATTTTTAACTCAAAAATTAAAATTTAACTAAACCCTTATGTTTTAATTTACAATTCTAGTCTCTTTCAAATTGACTATACAATTATACTATAATAGTGAAGATTAAACCAAGGTTAATCTTTTTGTCTCATAATAAAACACTAAAACCAATTACATCCAAAGCCCCTCGTGTGCAACACACGTGCACCCCAACCCACCATCTTATTCCTTTATATTACATCTCCCAATCCCCATTCTCCAAGTATTCCCTTAACAAAATACCCAAATTATTAATTTCAGAATCAGGATCATCATCATCATCATGTGTTGCCGCCATGGATACATCTCAAGAATCCCCACCACCCCCCCACCCCTCCTTTCCCCACGAACCCACATCCCAATTTCATCCCCAATTCGCCTCCCCATACCCGCCGCCACCCCCAAATCTTTCCGAACAAAATCCCTATCCGCCGCCGCCGTTAAAGATGGCGGCTCCTCCGTAATCATGGAAGATTTGAGTTTCTACGAGCTTCTGGGTATACCGGAAACGGTGTCGTTTGGGGAGATAAAGCAAGCGTACAAGCAATTAGCGAGGAAGTACCACCCGGATGTGTCGCCGCCGGGTCGGGTCGAGGAGTATACACAGAAGTTTATTATGGTTCAGGAAGCGTATGAGACGTTGTCGGATCCGGATCGGAGGGCGGTGTATGATAGAAACATGGCCATGGGGATTCACTTTGTGTTTTCTTCAATGAATCAAGAGGTATATTGTTTGATCATGATGTTATTAGTGTTTTATAATCTAATTATATGGTTGTTGAATTTTAAATTTTTTTTTTGTTGTTAAGTTGCTAGGTTTTTTTTGTGTGTTTAATTGGGTTTTCTTTTCTTGTTTGATTTTGTGCTTTGGAGGTGTAGATATTGTGAACTAATTTTTTATTATTATTATCTATTTTTTGGTTATTTAGATAAGGATCTCGGTTTGTATTTTTTTAAATTTTAGAGTTTGATAAATAGTGGTTTTCTAAATATAGGTCTTAATAATATAATAAGTCTTTATGGGAGGTTAAACCAAATCGAGAGAAATATGATATTTAGTTAAATTATAGAGATCATTGTAAATGATCTAACTCACCCATTATAATCACCGGTCTTGTGACGCGTCATAGCTTTTCCTATACTTGTGTTTACGTTGGACTTAGCCTTGCCTTAGCGTTAAGACGGTTAGTGCTACGTTTTCTCGTCTTTTTTCTCTTTGACATGGTGCTTCTATAGTTTTATGTTACCTGGATTACTATACTGTACATGTCGAAAAAAGGTTTTTGAAGCCAGGTGTCTCACTAGGAGCAGCCTCTCTGCACCCTGGGTTACAGGAAAGGTTTGTTCCCATCTCACCCTTCGCAGACCCTACCAATAACCTTGTTATGAATGAGATTTAATTGAGTATGTTTGTTTTGTTTAGAATTATGTTTAGGAATCAAGATTTTGGTATTGTTGTCGTAATCTTTGTTCGCCTTGTGTGCATGTGTTATCAAGATTAACTAAGATAGTGATCATCTTGACACATACATATGTTAGTTTAGTTTCTTTGGGTTCATTTGAACAATTCATCCTTGAATGTATTATGTTTCTGCAGAAAATGGAGAAAGGTGAATGGAGAGGTCAATGGCAAACTCAACTATCCGAGCTCCGAAAAAGAAGCATGTATAAAGAATCCGGTAATAACACATCATGGGCAGCGTGTATGCGTAGGGAAAGAAAACAATCTTCATCATGATTATTAATAAAGCATGGAGATTTCGTGTATATATCGCCACTGCCGATGCCTATATGATGCTTTATAAAGCAGCACGCGCTCGCGCTATCGGCAAGTCAAGAAATGTATAAAAACTAGCTATAGGAAATAGGTGCGATTATGTAGTTAAAAACTATGGTAAATTAATAGGAAATATATATCATTTTCTTTAGTATGCATGGTAATAATACTGCTTTAGATTATATGATGTTTAGCTGTGGATGAGAATGTTTGGCTGCTTTCAGCCAACTGACAAATGGGATATGAATTAATTTTCTTGAATTATTGGTGTGAGAATTTGAGTTGCAAATTTGCAATGGGGTCATCAATGTCAATTTGTGGGGCTCTTTATTTCCTGTATCACTAAAAACGTAACTTGCAAGAAAGAGACATTTGAGGTTCTCTGTCCACTGTTTCAAGATTTTTAAAGTAGAGTCAAATCAGATTTCACTATTAATAATTAAAATTAAAAATACTGTTCATTTTTTAGATAAGTTGAAAGAATGTGTTTTTTCTTTCAATTTGGTTAAAGAGAGTGGTATTTTTATAAAAAAAAGGTAAATATATAAAGAGAGTACTGAGAGAGTAAATTAGATGAATTACCTACTCTTGTTGGTATATATATTTTGTACGGGTACAGTCTTTGTCAAAGGGTAGTGGACCCCACAAAAGGGTGTGACTGATATGATTAGAGTTGTACAAACCTGGTTTTTTTTTCTTTCAAAAAGCACCGGGTTTGTAATCCGAGTTGGTTTGGTCAAACTTGATCAACTCCGGGTTGAAACCCAAACCGGTTTGGGGCGGGGTTGTGTAACATCCCAAATAATAGAAAGTAAATAAAAAGGAAAAGAACAAGTGGGCTTAGAGGTGCACAAAAGGCGGTTTTTGAACCGAACCGGTTTCGAACCGGCCCGAACCGGTTTGGTCAACGCAAACACTAAACCGGTTTTGACCCAAACCGGTTCGGGTTAAACCGGTTTTGCAAGTATAAAATGTCGAACCTATTGAACCGGTTCAGGTCGGTTCTGGACCGGTTCGGGTTGGTGAACCGGTTTAAACCGGTTTTTTTTATAAAAAAAATTTTTTAAAATAAATTAAAAAATATTACAACATTACAATACGAGAAAAAGAAAAACATATAGTTCAACGTTTATTCATATTGTAGGGGTTCGGAAATCACAAAACATTACAATATTAAACATTACAATACGAGAAAAAAAAAATATATTTTTATTTTTTGGAGTTTTTTTGTTTAATATTAGCCGTCATTCTCGGAGTTACTAGTGGATCCTCGTAGTCTATCATCTTCGGCGAGTTCTTCATTTGTAAATGCACATTTCCATTGCCGCGGGAGTGAGTCTAGTTCTTCGAATAGATAAAACCCTGCCACTAAGAGAAAAAACGGATTCCGAAGCTACCGTGGAAGCTTGGACGGTTAGTAAATCACGGGCCATGGCGGAAAGGACCGGAAAAGTAGATTCGTTTCCTTTCCACCAAGCCAAAATATCAAAGTCCTCAAAAACATCCGGACTCATAAATGATAAAAAGTTTGTTCCCGTATACCTTCCGAGTTCGCTACTCGGGATGGACCCTCTAGCCCGTTTAGTAAATTCATTTCTCATTTCGTTATACAAATTTAAGTTCACATTCCTCGAGCTGCTACTTGATGCGCCCGCGCCCATCGTATCATGTGGGGTTTGTGTTGTACCATATTTATGTAAATAAATATCAAACAAATCTTGCAAACATTTGTTAAAATAAGTTTTTGTTACGGTTGAAAAATGAATATCTTCGGAATTCAAATCCAAATCGTAAGTTATTTTATCAATCAAGGTTTCAACACCGTAAACATTAATTGTAGGGTTTAATGCGGCGGCACAAGTTATAACCGGAGGCATTTCTTTAAAATATTTAACAAATTTTTCTTTCATCGGTTTTATCATTGTCGTAAAAAGAGTATTTTTATTTTCAAGTTCGGCTAATTTGTTACACATTAGAAATATTTGTTTAAGAGCCAAGGGACTTGTGGGGTAATAAACCCCGGATAAAAAAGTAGTGGCGGTTTTGAAAACTTCGAGCAATTCGGTTAAATTTTCAAGAATGTCCCAACTCGTAGACGGAAAACTTTGAATTTTACGACGCGGTTTTGAGGAAAGCATATCATGAAAAATTGATAAAGTATCTTTTTGACGTATAGCACTATGAAACATTTTATAAGTTGAATTCCATCTTGTTGGGAGGTCCCAATTGGGACCTAAGCAAATCAAACCCGTATCGTTACATAATCTAATATATTCATGGTATCTTTTTTTACTACTACTAAAAACGTCTTTAAGCATGACTCGAAATGCATTACTTATTTCAATAACGGGTTCAACCCCAAGCCCGTCTTGCACGGCTAAGTTGATGATGTGTGCAATACATCGATTATGGAAAAAAGCGCCGTTGCAAATCGGATTATATTTTAATATTAATTTTTGAACCGCATTTGTATTATTTGAGGCATTATCAAAAGATATTGAAAATAATTTATTTTGTAATTTAAAATCGGTTATCACATCATCTAAAATGTGAAATAAATTTTGACCCGTGTGCGGATATTCAAACATATCAAACGCGATTGTACGTTTCATCATTTGCCACGTATTGGGATCAACCCAATGAGCGGTAACGCAAATATATGAGTCGGGAATACCATGTGGAGCCGACCAAACGTCGGTGGTTAAGTTCACACCGGTTTCCAATTTTTCAAAACCTAAAATTAATTCTTTTTTTGCTTTTTTCCACATTTTTAGACAATCACGTCTAAGAGTACTACGACTTACTTGATGATAACGTGGTTGAAGGGCTTCTTGAATCATCCTCGTCGTGAGCGGGTTGTCGAAATGGTTGAACGGCAAACCTCTTTGAATAACTAATTTCGCCATTCTATCTCGAACAATATTTGGATCGAAGTTCCAAATTCCACCCTCGCTTGTCATAGATGCTTGACCCTCACCTGGAATATTCTTCAAACTCTGACACGATTTTTCCAGATGAGTTTTTAGAGTAGAATTTGATTCCTTTTTAAAAAAACCACCACATTTTTTGCAACGAGCACGTTCCAACCCGTTAGACAACTCACATAGATCGTAGTTTGACCAAATTGCGGGGTTCCTCGTTGTTGGTATTATTTTCACAACGCTAACTTCGTTAGAGGAAACACCATAACTTGAAGAACCTGCCATTGCGTTTTTTGAAATTTTTTGAGCGTTTTTTGAGCGTTTGAGAAGTGTGATTTAACCAAAACACCCACTACCTATTTATAATGTGTTTGGGGGTTAAAATGGGTCAAAAAACGGTCAAAAAACGGTCAAAAATTGGTCCCAACGGCTATATAGCCGTTTCCAACGGCTAGTTTTTTTTTTGACCGTTAAACCGGTTCAAACCGGTTTACCAAACCGGTTTCTCAAACCGGTTCACAAAAAACCGGTTGTAAACCGCTCGTCGCACAAATAGGTTAAACCGGTTGTAAACTGGCGGTTCGTATCGGTTTGAAACCGGTTCACACAAAACCGGTTATGGGGCGGTTCGGGTTCCGGTTCGGAACCGGTTTGGATTTCCAAACCGGTTTTTTTTGTGCACCTCTAAGTGGGCTTGGCCCAGATTTCGGCCCATGGGCCGATATTAGAAGGAAACCCTTCTACATCTGCACACAGCCTCTCCCCATCCTCTCATTTGCGCAAGACTAGAAAGAGAAAGAGAGAGCTCAGTCTAGAGAGAGAAAGATCGGGATCAAGCTCAAAGTCTCGAAGATTTGTTGCTCACTACCTCTGGAGCATAAAGAAACAGGAAAGAAGCAGTAACAGGTAATCGCTATACCTAAATCTGAGTTTTTGTAACTTTCGGGTTAAAGGGTAAAAATCGAGTGAAGAGGTAGATTTTACGTGTGAAACTTGAAACAAACCACATATTTGGGTTCATGGGAAGTAAAGGAACGTTTCGAACGTAAAAAGTTCAAAGCTTGATCGATTAGAATAAATGGCCAGATCTAGGGTTTCTGTTTGGGGAAGATGACTGAGTCATCGAAACTACATAGTTTCGATAGACAAAGTATGACTCGAAACTACCGAGTTTCGATTGTAGCAGACCCATCGAAACTACATAGTTTCGATACAGACCCTAAACTTAAACTACTAAGATTTTACACAAGTCACCACTCGAAACTACATAGTTTCGATAGGCAAAGTATGACTCGAAACTACATAGTTTCGATAGACAGAGTACCACTCGAAACTACATAGTTTCGATAGACAAAAGTATAACTCAAAACTACATAGTTTCGATAGACAAAGTATGACTCGAAACTACCGAGTTTCGATTGTAGCAGACCCATCGAAACTACATAGTTTCGATACAGACCCTAAACTTAAACTACTAAGATTTTACACAAGTCACCACTCGAAACTACATAGTTTCGATAGGCAAAGTATGACTCGAAACTACATAGTTTCGATAGACAGAGTACCACTCGAAACTACATAGTTTCGATAGACAAAAGTATAACTCGAAACTACATAGTTTCGATAGACAAAGTATGACTCGAAACTACATAGTTTCGATAGGCAAAGTATGACTCGAAACTACCTAGTTTCGATAGAAAGGGTATGACTCGAAACTACGGGGTTTATACTTAGTAATGTCTAGTGTCATTTAGGAGCAATACCTTATGCATATAACTTTATTATACAGATCGTGAGTAACCCTAGTGACGCTCAGTGACCAATTGAGAGCATTTCTGAGACCACCCATCAGGTGAGTTCAAGATCCCTATTTTACTGTTTTAGGGTGGTGTGCATACTCAAGAATTAGACGTTTATAAATAAATGTATATTATTTAATTAAACGTTTTGTAAGAAAGAAAGATAACGGTTGTTAAACCGAATGTTTTGACAGGAAGAAAGATAACGGTTGTTAAACCGAACGTTTTGAAAGAAAGAAAGAAAGAAGAATGGTTTATTTAACTATATGTTTTATAAACAAGAGAAAGAGAAGAAAGAATGGGTTATTTAACTATATGTTTTATAAACAAGAGAAAGAGAAGAAAGAATGGTTTACTTAACTATATGTTTTATAAACGAAGAGAAGAATAATAAGTCAAATACATTGTCTAATCTGTAAGAGTATGCTTATACGACGAAAGACTTGGAGTAGTAGCGTAGTCCTAGAGGCTAGTGCTACTCTAAGCATAGTAGCAAGTCTTGAGGTAGTAGTATAGTCCTTGAGACTAGTGCTACCCGAAGCCGATGCTGCGTCATGGACAAGTCCATGATGTACCATGAGAAAAATCGGGACAGTGCTCGGCAGGGCATTGTAACGAGGATGTTGCAACTGGTTAAGATGAGTAACGATGGTTACTCTAGCGGCGACGGTCGCTAAGAAAGAATGAAGAAGCCCGCTTGGGGGCACAGAAAGTCGGTTATCGGCCTTTGGACGTTGAGCCTTAGGGAACAATAACCGCGAGAAAGAGTTCCTTCGGGAAGTAAGAACGAAGAAGCCCGCTCGGGGGCACAAAACAGATTGTAGACATTAATGTATGACTTAAAGAAAAGAGTACAAAGTAAATACGTATGAATATAGAAGAAGAAAGAAAGATTTTTATACGTATGTATTTTAAAGAAGGAAGACATATTTTAATGTGTATGTATTTAAAGAATAAAGAAAGATTTCATTGTATTACGTGTATAATATAATACGTATATTTAAAAGGGAAAATCCTTTTCATATATATATAAAGCTAAAGAAAACTTGAACTCACCAGCGTTAGCTGACTATTTTAGTATGCACATCAGGTAGCAAAGGAAAGGAAAAGAAATGATGCCGCGAGGGCTTAGGAGTGAATGGCTGGATGGCTGCTGCTGATGAAGACTGACATCCCCATTTGCTAGTTTTAGATTGTTGAACTATGTTTAAATTTTAAGTTTTAATTGACTCTGAATTTTGTAAAGACTTCCGCTGTTAGTTTAATGTTTGATTCAAAGTTTAAGAACTATGTATATGCAATGTTTGCCAACTGTGAGAGGTACCCGGTTTGGGTTCTTTCAGGTTGGTTTGAGGGCAGGGTTGGTTTGAGGTTAGGGTGAAGCTACCCTATCCGATGCGGAGTGGATCAGGCTTGGTCCGACTCTGGTCGAATTGAAACTAGTTCGAAGTCTTTTTTTTATGAAATTTATGAAATACAAATTTAACAAAGAAACTAAGAATTTTTATTAAATATTTTAAAAGTTATAAAAACATAAATTATAATACGTTACAATAAAAAAATACATAGCGTCGAAACTATAAATAATAAACTTTCGAGACGTTATTTTAAGTCTTTTCCGAAACCCGAGCTGGCTCATAGGTAATCGTCCAAAGCGGATTCGTCGTCAGTGAGTGGGTTCGTCAATCCTCATTGTACCTCGTCCTCTTATATCTCACTTGCTACAAGGTTTTCACCTTCAGGTGATGATTTGTCTTGTATTTGTTCCACCGCGTCCAAGTGATCTTTTAAGCAAATACACATTTCCCCCAATTGTGTAGTGAGTTTTGTTCTTCGTATATAAATAACCCTGTCACTAGTAGAAAAAGCAGATTACGAAGCTCCCGTAAAAGCTTGGACGGTTAGTAGATCACTGGTCATAGCGGATAGGACCAGAAATTGGTCTCCCTTCTCTTTCCGCCAAGCCAAAATTTTCAAATTCATGTGGAGTCATACAGGTTAAATAATGTGATCTGATATATATGTCCCCAACTCGCTACTTGTAGTATTACCCAGCTGGCGTTTAGTGTTTTCATTCATTATAGTATTAAATAATCTAAAAGTTGAATTACTACTTCCACTAGAAGATGGTGCATTTCTCATTGACTCGTGCACGGTATATGTTATACCATATTTTGCTAGATAAAGATTAAAAATAGATGATAAATCTTTATTAAATTTAGTTTTTAATTTTTCTTCATAAAATGGGTCATCATCGTGTAAATCCAAATCGTAAGTTATTTTTTAAAGTAAAGCTCCAACCCTAGAAAAATTTATGGTAGGGTTTAATGTGACGAGTGACGACACAAGTAATAACCGGAGACATTTCTTGAAAATATTTTTAATTTTTTTTTTCATCGGTGGTGTTCATTTTATTTGTTACATATTAACTAGATTTGATTTAACACTCTGTAATATCCTGGATTTTTCCGACCTAACTTGTCCTAAACCCTTGCACGTGTTAGTAATCCAAAGCTTGAATCTTTATTAAAAATCTATGTTCTTAAATAATAAGTATTAATTTATTTTGATTATACCTGATATATATATATATACATATATATATATATATATATAACTTATTTAAAAATACATATATATGCATCTTATGGATAAAATGTATTAAATTCTTAAAGCTTTATTGGTTTATAATTATATAAATATTATAATTTATAAACTTACTTTTAATACTTAAACATATAAACTATAAATCTTATAAATTGTTTTATAAAATAATAAAGAGAGTATAAAACTTATTAAACTTATTTAGCTTTATAAAATAAAAACATATTTATTTTATAAAAAGTCCAGGGAGTAAAACTGCCAACTCTTGAAACTTGTTTTAAACTAAATCCTAAGTCTTAGCATAAAATAATAAAAGCTTGAAACTTCAGGGACTGAAGTTGTAACTAACCCAAACTTCCAACCCAGAAATCGATCCCGAGTTCGAATCCCCCTAAGCCCGGTTTCACCCTCGTTTATTCGAAAAACGCGTTTTCCGGCCAAATTCGATGAACCTCGAGCTCCTCATCAGCCGTGCGACCTAAACCTAACACCACTCAATGCTTGATTTCGAGTTTAACACCCGCGTAATTCGAATTTAAACATGAAATTACTCATCCGTAATCTCTCCACCTAATCGGACATTAACGATGAAATTGAGTATAAATACCCACGGAAACACAATAGCGACATCACTCTCAAGCTTCCTAAACACCTAATTTAAACGTTCATCACTTGCATTTATGGTTTGGATCCGTGGTCAGTCGCACGAAAGCTCGAACCCGTTCTCACTCGTTTCTTCATCATTTCAGGTAACTCTCATGGCCAAATCCTTTGTTTTCGATCCGTAATCAAAAGCCCTCTGTCAATTTGCAATGACAGAGGGTGAATCGATTCGTATTTAGGAGATTTCGATTTCTAGGTTTCATATGAAATTAGGGGCGATTTCATATTGTGTTTATCAAATTCTTTTTCTACATTATAACTCAACGAGGCCCGTTGTCGGGTGGTTAAGCGTGTGTGTGTGTGACTCGGTTGGCCCGGGTTCGATCCGGCCAACCCGAGTTTTGCTTCTTTTTTTTATCCTTTTTAATCAGTTTAAAACTTTCTAATAATTTTTATAAATTTTGTTTGACTTTTATAAACTTAAAAATGATTTTATTCACACTCTTATATCCTGGAACTATTTTAATTAATTAAACTTAAGTAAAACTTATAAACTTAATTCTCTAAAAATAGTTTTAAATCCTCAAAAACTATAAAAATGCTTTTAAAACTTTATAAGACTTATATCCTAAACATGAAATAATTTATAAATTTCAAAACTTTAATTTGTTATTATTTCCAAATTATTTCTGTTTTAAAACTTTAGAAATAAATAAATACTTTAATAAAAACCGAAATAACTTTTATAAAAAAAACAGAAACTTAATTTATTATTTTTTTGTAGAATAATACATTTAATTGTTTAAAGCTTTAAAATAAATTACTAAACTCTAATTAAAACAAGAAACTAATAAACTTATACATTTATATAAAATCTTTTTCTATTTGAACCACTTTAGAAAATAAATAAATATTTATAAACTTGTAAACTTATAAATACATAAAAACCTTAATTTAATAAATTACAAACTTATATAACACTTATATTTTATAAACAAAAACCATTCGTTTATATAAATTTAAACAGAAAAATAAATATGCTTTATTTATTTTCCTAAATATTTATAAACTTTATAAAATTTAAAGAAACTTTAAACCTTTACACTTTAAAACTTATAACTTAGAATATAAACTTTATAAGAAATGTTAATTGACACTTTTATAAACTTATAACTACATGTTATCTTATTTAAACTACAAGATAATTTATAAAATAAATACTTAATAGCTAAATACTTTAATAAATCTTAAATGATTTATATTGATTATTCTAAATAAGGTAATTATTCTTTTAGATAATTATTTATCCTTAATAAATATTTTACTCTTTACTATTAATCCTTAATTATTATGTATTCTTTAAATATTATTATTAACCCTTAATAATTAATTATCCTTTAAATATTTATTCTTACAATAATTATTAGTAATCTGTAATAATTATTCATATTTTAAATAATTATAAATCTTTAATAAATATTTAGTCTTTCGTTTAGTTATTATTTCAACTCCATTACAAATACTTAGAAAAACTATTTTGATTATTATTGCGTATTGTGTGTAATTAATAATTGTAAGACTTTTAAATAATTATTTTAATTAATAATTATTCTAAACTATAAACTTATTAAGATGTTGATATCCAAGTCTTGCATTCAAAACCTTAATTGAAACTTTGATTTAAACTTTATAAACACAATCATTCCCGCCTCTCATTTGGAACCCTAATTAATCTTAGAATTCTAGATCCTTTGCCATATACTTATAGGATCAAACTTGAAACTTTAGACTTGTGTTCTTAGGCTTGTTGTGAGGATATTCTCCCTCGAAGTCTTGCTACACCTAATCCTTGTTTGGACACTCATCATCATCCACGTGAGTATACTTAGCCCCTTTTTGTTTTACTTTATTTATAAACTTGGGGTGGAACATGCATCAAACTTCCAAACTTATACAATTCTTGTACAACCATGATTACATACTTATTCTTGTGTTATTATGCTTGAGACTTGCATGCTTAAATTAAACTTAATACTAGCATATCTATTAACTTTGATCAAGCCTATAGTAACAATGATAGATCTATTGTATTTGACCAATCCACCTAGATTGATTGACCTTTCGGAGGGAGCCCATGGTGATTGTTACTGAATTTAAACTTTAAACTTTCAAGTGTAACCTCGGGTTATGCCTAAACTTGGTTGGAGGATTGATATGCATAATGTTTAAACTTGTTTGCTCTCATACTTATACTATAGAATGCATAACATAGTGAATTGTAACACTTTTCAAAGACTTTACTAAAACTATGATAAAACTTTCGTATCTCACCAACTATTTTTAGTTGACAGTTTACTCAACATGTTTCAGGTATACTAGCATCATGCTTGTTTGTGAATCACATATGATGCTTTGTACTTAGATTACTTATTAAATTAAACTTGTATTCTTGTTATGTTCGTTTTCATTTCTTGTATTGAACATTTGAAAGTCATTAATAAAGTATTTAAACTTTAATAGTCAATCTTGTGCTTCTTGAACAACCGTGTCCGCCCCGACGTATAATCCGTCTTCGATTGGGGTGTGACACACTAAAGGACTCGTAGGATAATAAATTTCCGATAAAAAAGTTGTCGTTTTAAAAACATGAAGCATATCGGCTACTTGTTCAATAATAGCTCAAACTGACGACGGAAATGGTGTAACCTTTTTGTTTCTAGCAGGTTGGTAATGAAACATTTGCAAACTTCGTTTTTGAGAAATAGCTTATTCAAAAATATTACAAATTAATTCCATCTTATATTGTAGGTACCAATTCGGATATATGCATTCGGCATTGCCATCATTACAGAACTGTATATATCTTACATATCTTTTTTACTCACTAAAATATCACGCAACATTTTGTTTAAAACCATTTTTTATATTTTCAATTTAACTAATACCATTTTGCACGGTCAAGTTTATGATATGTGCAACACGTCGACTATGAAAAAATTATCGTCGCAAGCCGGTTATATTTTAAAATAATTTTGTTTACCGCTACTCGATTATTCGAGATGTTATCAAACGAAATTGAAAAAAAGTTTGTTTTCTAATTACCTTGTCCAGAATATAAAATAAATTGTCAACGGTGTGGGAATATCTGAACAATTCAAACGCTATCGTACGCTTAATCATTTTCCATATTTGGTGATTTAATGAATGGGCGGTAACGCAAAGGTACGAATCTGGTGAACTTTCTAGTTAAGTTAACATCAGTATTTAAACTTTTAATCCTAAAATTAATTCATTTTTAGCTTTTTCCACATTTTTAAACAATCACGTCTAAGGGTAGCACGACTTACGTGAGTGTATCGAGGTTGGAGTGTTTCATGAATAAGCCGAGTCAAACGCTCTGTAACATCCCAAAATAAATGAGGATTTTAAATAACGGGTTGAACCGGGACGAACGGGATAAAAGGGCGAGGCGTAACGGGCCGGGCCGGTTGGGCCGGCAAACTTGAAGGAAGGGGGGGTTTCCTCCCTTTAAATAGCCAACACACACACCATTTCTCTCATTTGCAAGAATCTAGAGAGAGAAACCGTAGAGAGAGAAAGTTGGCGGATCGACCCGAGATTGAAGGAGCTTGTTGCTACTGAACTCGTGAGCAAAACCTCCGGATCAGAATCTCGAAATCAGGTAACACCCGAACCAAATCTGAGTTTTTGTTCGTTTTTGGGTTTTCGGGTATTTTTGTGAAAATGACGGGTTTTTATAAACCAAATGAGGAAAGGGTTATAAATCTGGAATCACGAAAGGAAAATACACGTTTTGAATACAAAAAGTCCGGATCTTGACAAGATCGGACCTGCATGCGAAAGTTAGGGTTTTTGGAGAAGATAGCTGAGTTCTGCAGGTATCGAAACTAGAGTTTCGAGTGGCCTGCAGGTGTCGAAACTAGAAGTTTCGAGTGACCTGCAGTTGTCGAAACTAGAAGTTTCGAGTTACCTGCAGTTGTCGAAACTAGAAGTTTCGAGTTACCTGCAGTTGTCGAAACTAGAAGTTTCGAGTGACCTGCAGTTGTCGAAACTAGAAGTTTCGAGTGACCTGCAGTTGTCGAAACTAGAAGTTTCGATGGGCCTGCACCTGTCGAAACTAAGTAGTTTCGATAGGTCTGCATCAGTAGGTGAAGTCAGTGTATTCACCTGTAACAGAACGAGTAAACCGTTAGAGTCGGGATTTAGGTCTGATGTGTATTTAATTAATCAATTCAGATCGGAAGTGACGTTGTTGGACCTTTGTTTAGGACAACCCAAGAGTAACTTATAAGGTGAGTTCTAGAAGCCCTTCTTTTAATGTTTTAATTAAATGTTTTGGGCTGGTGTGCATACATACGAAACGAGGTTTATGAAACGAGGTTTACGAAACGAGGTTTATGAAACGAGGTTTACGAAACGAGGTTTATGAACGATGCTTCCGAAAGGGGAAGACGAAACGAGTTAATGAGATGTTTACGAAACGAGGTTTACGAGATGAGGTTTATAAAATATTTTGCCAAACGAAGTTGTGAAAGGTTTACGAATGAAGTGTTATTTAATAAAACGTACGAATGCTTTAACTAAAACGAGGTAAAGGTTTTTATGAAAGTCACGAATGAACGAATCTGCCACGAGTTCCTACGGGAGCTAGAGTATGTATGTATGTATGTATGTATTGGCCTTACCTTACGGGGGGCCTTTGTGGCTGGCTAACGGTTGTACAACTGGTTGAGGATGGGGTGACGACGGTCGCCCATGGGATTACCGGGATCCCGATGGAAGGTACTATTCCTTGCGGGGAAATATTGCCTATGGTATGTTTAGTCTACCTAGAGGTAACGAGCCTTAGGAGACGTGTGTATGGTCTACCTAGAGGTAACGAGCCTTAGGAGACGTGTGTATGGTCTACCTAGAGGTAACGAGCCTTAGGAGACGTGTGTATGGTCTACCTAGAGGTAACGAGCCTTAGGAGACGTATGTTTGGTCCACCTAGAGGTAACGAGCCTTAGGAGACCTGGATGACGGATGACTTAGAGGTAGCGAGCCTTAAGTTCATCCGCTGGTATGCGATGTAAGGATTTGACGGTTACGAGAAGGCGCAGATTCGGTTCATATTGACTATTGTTACGATGTTATGCTACGATGTTTTGATGATGTTAAGTTATTGCATGTTTTATGTACGCTTTTATTAAATGAAGTATGATGTTATGTTTTTTTGGCAAATATTTGATGTTAATGTTTTACGTTAAAACTAGAACTCACCAGCGTAGCTGACCCTTTTTAGTATGCACATTCAGGTTAAGGAAGTTATGATGATGGACGGTGATGCTGGGCGGCTTGAGGAGTTACCCGGATGATATGAAGACTGGCATCCCGTTACGAGTTGTTTTTGTTATGTACATGTATTTGAAAATGTTACGCTTCCGCATGTTAAACGATGTAATGTTATGTTTGAAATGAAATTTTCCGCTGCGTTATTTGATATTCTAGTTTGAGAACTGTTTGTGAATGAGTAAATCCAACGCGTGGGGCCTCCCGGGTTTGGGGCTTCACAAGTTGGTATCAGAGCAATAGTTTGAGAGATTTGGACACTCCCTGTGTCTGAACTTAAACTGAGAATGGGACCGAAAGCGGATGCCAGTACGGGTAACTCGAGCCACAGCATCAGGTATGAAGGTAGTGTATATATATTTACATATATAGTATGCCTTAGGAAGTGTTAAGGTTAGGACTTGGGTTCTGATGGAAATCACAAAGGTGGTCAAATCGAAATCAAGAGGTAGTGTAATGGTTAATTGCAGATGGCCAGTGTATATTAACATCTTACAATGCTTGTTGAATTCTATTTGTTAACTAGCGTGATGACATTGGATTTCCTTGTCTTGTAGAACGGAATGGCAAGAAGAGGGAACGGAAAGCGTGGTGGGGGCCGTACCGGTGGTCGTACCGGTGGTGGCCGAGGTAGAACTCCTATTCACCAGGAGTACAGTGAAGAAGGAAGTGTTCACACTGAGCCAGAAACTAGTGTGCACGGGACTGAGCCGACTCATGCTGAAGAACAACAATTCACTTTTGAACCGGAAGTAAGAGCGGCTCTGGCACGTGAGTTCACCGAATTGATGAAGGCTTCTTTGCCAGGACTACTGGCAGAAGCACTAAAGAAGGCTAATGAGGAGGGCGGATCTAAACTGACAACTGATATTCCAAACATTGAGGCCGTTAACGCACCGCCTGCTCGCGGCTGCGACTATAAGTCATTCAAGGTATGTGACCCGCCGGTTCTGACTGGAAAGAAGGACGCGGTGGCTACTTTTGACTGGGTAATTCGTATGGAAGCCGCCATTCGTCTGAGTGAATGTCGACCGAATCAGGTCGTGAAGTTTGCTGCTAACTCCTTGAGGGAGGAAGCATCTCACTGGTGGGAAGGTGTACGCCAGGCTAAGGGGAACGAGGTGGTTGATTCGATGATGTGGGATGATTTGAAAACTTTGGTGATCAAGAATTTCTGTCCAAGGAATGAGATCGAAAAGGTAGAAAGGGAATTTCTGGGTTTGAAGGCCGGGAGCATGACGCACCGGCAGTATACGACACGGTTCAATGAACTGGCACGTCTGGTGCCACACCTAGTCACTACTGAAGAAAGAAAGATCGCTTGTTATATTCAAGGGTTGCCGGACAAGGTCCGCACATATGTTAAGGCAAACGCCCCTACTACCTACGATTCGGTAGTAGAACTGAGCGGCGTGGTATTTGATGATCTGGCGCTGAATGTCGTTGCCATTGAAGAGCCTAAGAAGAAGCTGAGTTTTCCCGCTAAGCGATCGGGTGGGAAGTTGTTTGGGGCTCAGGACAAACGGGCCAGGGTAAATGAATTAGCAGTCTGTGGGAAGTGTGGGGGAAGGCATGCCGGTGAATGCCGGTTGGGATCGAATTTGTGCTACAAATGTGGCAAGACCGGGCACTACTCCCGAGAATGCCCGAACGGCATCAAATGCTACAACTGTGGGGAGAGTGGCCACATGAGCCGGGAATGCACTAAGCCCAGGATGGGCGAGACCGGGAAAGGGAAAGGCCCAGAGAAGAGGGAGGAAAGGCCCCGAGCGAAGACTCGAGCGTATGCACTAACGCAAGAACAGGCCAGGAATGACCCCGATGTGGCGTCAGGTACGTTCATCCTTGACAACACTTTCGTTTCAGTGTTATTCGATTCGGGTGCCAGTAAGAGTTTTATATCTGCAACTTTCTGTAAACGAGTAAAGTACACGGTTAGTAAAGTAGAACGAGCCTTTAATGTAGAAACCGCTGAGGGTAGAACCGTAATGGTAACCGAAGTAGTTGACGATTCCACGATAAAGATAGAAGGCCATAGATTTCCCGTCAGATTATTTGTTATGGTTTTGGGAGGGTTTGATGTCGTGTTAGGTATGGATTGGTTAACTGCCAACGAGGCTCAAATTATATGCAAACGAAAGATAATCCGACTCAAGGCTCCGGATGGTAGCGAAGTGGAAGTACTTGGGGATCGCGATGCCCCGATGCCCAACGTCATCTCGATGATTAAGGCAGCAGATTACTTGAGGCGCGGATGCGAGGCTTATCTGGTATACGTAATTGACAAGTGTAAGGAAGTGAAAGAACTGGACGATGTACCCGTGGTACGCGAGTACCCGGAGGTGTTTCCGGAGGAGTTGCCTGGGATACCACCCGATAGAGAGATTGAATTTCGAATCGACTTAGTACCAGATGCCCAGCCCGTGGCTAAGGCTCCATATCGACTAGCACCAGTGGAAATGAAAGAATTAATGGCACAACTAGACGAGTTACTTGAGAAAGGATTTATCCAACCAAGCATCTCGCCGTGGGGTGCTCCGGTGTTGTTTGTGAAAAAGAAAGACGGTTCGATGAGAATGTGTATCGATTATCGCGAGTTGAACAAACGAACGGTAAAGAACAAGTACCCTTTACCAAGGATCGATGACCTGTTTGATCAATTGCAAGGCGCAAGTTGGTTCTCGAAAATCGACCTTCGGTCCGGGTACCATCAGTTGAAGGTGAGGGAAGAAGACATACCGAAAACTGCATTTCGCACGCGTTATGGACATTTCGAGTTCCGCGTAATGTCTTTCGGATTGACGAACGCCCCCGCAGCGTTCATGGATTTGATGAATAGGGTGTGTCGACCGATGCTGGACCGATCGGTAATTGTGTTCATTGATGATATCCTCGTCTACTCCAAGAATGAGGGTGATCACGCTTGTCATTTGAAGGAAGTGTTGGAAGCTCTAAAGAAGGAGAAGTTGTATGCTAAGTTCTCCAAATGCGCGTTCTGGCTTAGGGAAGTCCAATTCCTAGGTCACGTCATTAACCCGAACGGCATTATGGTAGACCCAGCAAAGATAACGACGGTAAGGGACTGGGATATTCCTAAGACGCCAACGGAGATCCGCAGTTTCTTAGGGTTGGCAGGCTACTATCGGAGATTCATTCAGAATTTCTCGAAAATAGCTTCGCCATTGACAAAGTTGACACGAAAGGAAGAAAAGTACGAATGGGGTCCGAAGCAGGATGAGGCATTTAAGGAGTTAAAAGAAAAGCTGACCCAAGCTCCAGTCTTGGCCCTTCCCGAGGGCAATGAAGACCTGGTGGTATACTCTGACGCTTCGGGTCAGGGGTTGGGGTGTGTGCTGATGCAACGTGGAAGAGTGATCGCATACGCATCACGACAGCTGAAGGTTCATGAAGTCAACTATCCGACTCACGATTTGGAACTTGCTGCTGTGGTGTTTGCATTAAAAATTTGGAGGCACTACCTCTATGGGGTAAAGTTTACCATATACTCCGATCACAAAAGTCTGAAGTACTTCTTCGAGCAAAAGGAGTTAAATATGAGGCAGAGGCGATGGTTGGAACTTTTGAAAGACTATGACTGTGAAATCATGTACCATCCTGGAAAAGCCAACGTGGTGGCTGACGCTCTAAGCCGGAAGGATGTGCCTGCTCCTATTAGAGTGAAAGCTTGCCAAATGGTGGTAACGTCGGATGTGATGAGGGAAATTGAAAAGGCTCAAGAAGAGGCACTAAAGGGGGAAAACATAAAGAAGGAAAGGATGGTTGGCCAACAGGATAAGTTAGAATATAACACCCTTGGTGTTAGGACACGTTTTGGTCGAGTATGGATACCTATGGGTGGCGAGCTTAGGACCAAAATCTTGGATGAGGCTCATAAGTCTCGTTACTCTATCCATCCCGGTACCAACAAAATGTACCAAGATCTGAAGAAGGAATACTGGTGGCCTGGGATGAAACACGAAGTGACGAAATACGTAAGCAAGTGCTTGACTTGCTCACAAGTGAAGGCCGAACACCAGAAACCGTATGGGAAAATTCAACCACTTGAGATACCGGAATGGAAGTGGGAACACATTACTATGGACTTCATAACCAAGCTACCTCGCACAGCTAAAGGTCATGACACCATTTGGGTAATTGTGGACCGTTTAACGAAGAGTGCTCATTTTCTACCTATTCGCGAGACGTTCTCGTCGGAAAGGTTAGCGGAAGTATTTATTAACGAAGTAGTGGCGCGGCATGGGATGCCTCTGACGATTGTATCTGATCGGGACACACGATTCACATCGAGGTTCTGGAAGAGGTTTCACGAGGCAATGGGCACGAGACTCAATATTAGTACGGCATACCACCCACAAACGGATGGTCAGTCCGAAAGGACCATTCAAACATTGGAGGATATGCTTCGTGCTTGTATTATCGACTTCGGTGGCAGTTGGGACAGTCATCTGCCGTTAGCCGAATTCTCCTACAACAACAGTCATCACACGACGATAGGCATGCCGCCTTATGAAATGTTGTATGGGAGGAGATGCAGGACCCCGGTTTGTTGGGGTGAGATTGGACAGAAGGAATTGGGAAGTCTTGAAGTTGTAAAAGAAACGTCGGAAAGGTTTGATCAGATCAAAGCACGAATGAAGGCCGCCCAAGATCGTCAGAAATCCTACGCGGATAGACGACGAAGGCCTATTGAATTTAATGTTGGGGACAGAGTAATGTTGAAAGTGTCGCCCTGGAAGGGAATCATACGATTCAGGAAGAGAGGAAAGTTAAGTCCGAGGTTTATCGGACCATTCAGGATTATGGCACGGGTTGGTGAAGTCGCTTATCGGTTGGAATTGCCTGATGAGTTAAGTGGGATTCATCCTACCTTCCATGTATCACACTTGCGAATGTGTTTGGCGGATGAAACGGCTCACGTACCACTTACTGACATCGAGGTCGACAACAGCCTTAACTACATTGAAGAACCTGTGGCCATCTTAGACAGGAAAGAGAAGCGTTTACGTAATAAGGTTATTCGATTGGTTAAAGTCCAATGGAAGCACCGGAAGGGATCGGAAGCTACATGGGAAACGGAGACGGAAATGAAGGAGTCGTACCCTCAACTGTTTGACTTATGATAGGTTTCGGGGACGAAACCTATTGTAAGGGGGGTAGACTTGTAACATCCCAAAATAAATGAGGATTTTAAATAACGGGTTGAACCGGGACGAACGGGATAAAAGGGCGAGGCGTAACGGGCCGGGCCGGTTGGGCCGGCAAACTTGAAGGAAGGGGGGGTTTCCTCCCTTTAAATAGCCAACACACACACCATTTCTCTCATTTGCAAGAATCTAGAGAGAGAAACCGTAGAGAGAGAAAGTTGGCGGATCGACCCGAGATTGAAGGAGCTTGTTGCTACTGAACTCGTGAGCAAAACCTCCGGATCAGAATCTCGAAATCAGGTAACACCCGAACCAAATCTGAGTTTTTGTTCGTTTTTGGGTTTTCGGGTATTTTTGTGAAAATGACGGGTTTTTATAAACCAAATGAGGAAAGGGTTATAAATCTGGAATCACGAAAGGAAAATACACGTTTTGAATACAAAAAGTCCGGATCTTGACAAGATCGGACCTGCATGCGAAAGTTAGGGTTTTTGGAGAAGATAGCTGAGTTCTGCAGGTATCGAAACTAGAGTTTCGAGTGGCCTGCAGGTGTCGAAACTAGAAGTTTCGAGTGACCTGCAGTTGTCGAAACTAGAAGTTTCGAGTTACCTGCAGTTGTCGAAACTAGAAGTTTCGAGTTACCTGCAGTTGTCGAAACTAGAAGTTTCGAGTGACCTGCAGTTGTCGAAACTAGAAGTTTCGAGTGACCTGCAGTTGTCGAAACTAGAAGTTTCGATGGGCCTGCACCTGTCGAAACTAAGTAGTTTCGATAGGTCTGCATCAGTAGGTGAAGTCAGTGTATTCACCTGTAACAGAACGAGTAAACCGTTAGAGTCGGGATTTAGGTCTGATGTGTATTTAATTAATCAATTCAGATCGGAAGTGACGTTGTTGGACCTTTGTTTAGAACAACCCAAGAGTAACTTATAAGGTGAGTTCTAGAAGCCCTTCTTTTAATGTTTTAATTAAATGTTTTGGGCTGGTGTGCATACATACGAAACGAGGTTTATGAAACGAGGTTTACGAAACGAGGTTTATGAAACGAGGTTTACGAAACGAGGTTTATGAACGATGCTTCCGAAAGGGGAAGACGAAACGAGTTAATGAGATGTTTACGAAACGAGGTTTACGAGATGAGGTTTATAAAATATTTTGCCAAACGAAGTTGTGAAAGGTTTACGAATGAAGTGTTATTTAATAAAACGTACGAATGCTTTAACTAAAACGAGGTAAAGGTTTTTATGAAAGTCACGAATGAACGAATCTGCCACGAGTTCCTACGGGAGCTAGAGTATGTATGTATGTATGTATGTATTGGCCTTACCTTACGGGGGGCCTTTGTGGCTGGCTAACGGTTGTACAACTGGTTGAGGATGGGGTGACGACGGTCGCCCATGGGATTACCGGGATCCCGATGGAAGGTACTATTCCTTGCGGGGAAATATTGCCTATGGTATGTTTAGTCTACCTAGAGGTAACGAGCCTTAGGAGACGTGTGTATGGTCTACCTAGAGGTAACGAGCCTTAGGAGACGTGTGTATGGTCTACCTAGAGGTAACGAGCCTTAGGAGACGTGTGTATGGTCTACCTAGAGGTAACGAGCCTTAGGAGACGTATGTTTGGTCCACCTAGAGGTAACGAGCCTTAGGAGACCTGGATGACGGATGACTTAGAGGTAGCGAGCCTTAAGTTCATCCGCTGGTATGCGATGTAAGGATTTGACGGTTACGAGAAGGCGCAGATTCGGTTCATATTGACTATTGTTACGATGTTATGCTACGATGTTTTGATGATGTTAAGTTATTGCATGTTTTATGTACGCTTTTATTAAATGAAGTATGATGTTATGTTTTTTTGGCAAATATTTGATGTTAATGTTTTACGTTAA
Organism: Smallanthus sonchifolius; assembly: GCA_023525975.1. Taxonomy (NCBI): domain Eukaryota; kingdom Viridiplantae; phylum Streptophyta; class Magnoliopsida; order Asterales; family Asteraceae; genus Smallanthus; species Smallanthus sonchifolius. The sequence continues at coordinate 26,375,613 of CM042029.1, read as the reverse complement.
AACTAGAACTCACCAGCGTAGCTGACCCTTTTTAGTATGCACATTCAGGTTAAGGAAGTTATGATGATGGACGGTGATGCTGGGCGGCTTGAGGAGTTACCCGGATGATATGAAGACTGGCATCCCGTTACGAGTTGTTTTTGTTATGTACATGTATTTGAAAATGTTACGCTTCCGCATGTTAAACGATGTAATGTTATGTTTGAAATGAAATTTTCCGCTGCGTTATTTGATATTCTAGTTTGAGAACTGTTTGTGAATGAGTAAATCCAACGCGTGGGGCCTCCCGGGTTTGGGGCTTCACACGCTCGTTGTCAAAGTGCTTGAACGACAAACTCTCTTAAATCACAAAATGTGCTAGCCTCTCCCGAACCGCATCAACGTTGTAAATAAAAATATTACCGTCGTTTGACATAGTGGTTTGACCACTCGCCGCCGCTTGAGCCTTCAACACATTACACTAGTTTCGGGTTATGTGGTTTTTCAAAGTCGTGTTGTTATCTTTGCCAAAAAAGCGACCACACAACTTGCAGACATCCCACACAAATCATAATGTTGCCAAATATTTCGTTTTCTAGAGGTGGGAACAACTCTCACAACCATGATTCTACTCCTAGAATGAGTACTTTCGGAAGCCATTTTAGATTTTTGAGAGCGGTTTTGGGATTGAAGAGAGTAGAGAATTGTGTGATTCAGCCAACATAACCAATACCTATTTATATTAACTTACTAGGTTAAAATCCCGTGTATTACATGAGTTAAATAAATATAATATTATATATTAAGTAATAAATTTTTTTTAAACTCGTGTTTTACACGGGTTGAATAAACCCGTGGAATACAATATAATCTGTCAACACATACAAACGTCAAAATATGTTAGGAGATTTATTAATATAAAGATTAATAATTTCTTTAAAAATATATTATTATTAACAGATACATATGTATTTAATAAGAGAGAAAAACAAGAAAAAAATGATAAGAATGAATATGAAGAAACCTTTATTTATTATATAGTATAAATATAGATTGATATTTTTTTTAAAAATATATTACTATCAAAAGATAGATGTGTATCTAATAAGAGATAGGGGCGAGAAAAAAATGATAACAATGAATATGGAGGCAACACGTGACATGAAAAAACATTTATTTATTATATAGTATAGATATAGATATAGATGGGGACAAAATGGTAAAAAAAATGCAAAAAAAGGTGTAAAAAAATTAGCATCTAATGACTATTTTTTAGCGTTACGAACCGGCATAAAGTCGGTTTCAAACTGACTCGGTGTGGTGAACCGGCTCGGGTCGGTTCAGAGGCCGTTTTGGGTAGAGGGACCGACTTGGGTTGGATTTGAAGTAAGAGGTTTTAAAAAAAATCAGAAACTGTTAGACCTACTTAGACATTACTGATAAACATATGTACTTGTATTTATCTAATTCTTGATGGATGTATTTGTATATTATTTATCTATTTAAGTATCCTTAATTGAGGGATACGATTCATTCCAACTATCCACATGGTATCATGCCATAACCGATCCTTTCCCCACCCTTGTCTCTCTCTCTCCCTCTAATCACTTACCTTCCCTGCCTATCTGTGTTCCTCACCTCCGATCTTCCTCATGGCTGGAACTTCAATCAATACCTCCATGGGTCATGTCTGGATTATGGACTCGGGAGCCACGGACCATATGACTACCTCTCTCAACATTCTCAACAATGCCTCCCTTTCCACGGGCGATTCCGTCACATTCGGAAATGGTACAACTCTCCCAATTTCTCATATTGGTACCACCACCGTTGCAAATAATACACCTTTGCACAATGTCTTGGTGGTTCCTCATCTTACGAAAAACTTATTATCTATTAGCAAATTAACGACCCATAACAATTTGGATGTCTTGCTTTCCCAACCCAACTTCTATATTCTGGACAGAACCACAAAACAGGTTCTCTTCTCGTCCAGGGCAGATGTGAAGATGGCCTATATGTCTTGCCGCATGATCATAATGCCTTTGCTGCACACTCTAGTTCATCTTTGAAAGCCTCCTTTGAACTTTGGCATTTGCGGTTGGGGCATGTGTCGTTTGACACTATTTTATCGTTAAATAAAACAGGGCGTTTATCTGTTACCTCTATTTTACTTAAGCCGGGTTTATGTTCATCTTGTGAACTATCCAAAGGACACTGCTTATCTTTTGATCTGAATGAAAAACGGACAGTTCAGCCTCTGGATCTGATTCATTGTGATTTATGGGGACTGTTAGTTTAGTGTTGACCGACTCATCAGGAGGTGAACGTTGCATGATGTAAACGTTGGGAGCTGCTTTGACCAATAAAGTCGGAAGACCTGTTAATCAGGAAATTAGTTAATTTTTATCTCTATTTAATGTTTCAGCAGTCATTCAGTTTTGTATTCATTCATTAGTCGAAAATTCTACTTTGTAATCTGTGCTGACTTCAAGTATTTGATTAGTGAAATAAAGATTACATTCGACTATCATCTTGTTCCTAATTTCCTTTGTTTTTAATCATATACACACCTGATAACCAACATTTGGTATCAGAGATTCAGGTTCTGATCCTTTTGTATGCCTAAATATCTCCAATTCAACACCATGTCAGCCATAGCAACCACTTCAAACTCTCAAAAGGATACCCCATTCTCGTTTCAGTGCTCGGTCTTTACACCGACGAATTACAACACCTGGGCTATTAAGATGGAGGAAATTATGGATGCCCACGGGTTGTGGGATGCCATCGAGCCACCAACTGGTGTGGTTGTGGATGAGAAGAAATCCAAGCAAGCTCGTGCTTTTATCTTTCAGTCCATTCCGGAGGAGATTCTATCGCAGGCTGCGAAGAAGAAGACGGCCAAGGAAGTCTGGGATTCTCTGAAATCCCGGTACGTAGGGGCTGAACGAGTTCAAAAGGCTCGGTTACGGATCCTAAAGAGTGAATTTGAAGGATTGCAGATGAAGGATGGAGAGAGTATTGACGAGTATGCCGGAAAACTCTCCGGTATGATCTCAAAATACAACAGTGTTGGTGCTACTTTGGAGGATGAAGAACTAGTCAGAAAACTGTTTGATACAGTGCCAGAAAAGTTTATAAACTTGGTGGCCTCTATTGAACAGAGTTCAAACGTTGAAGTGATGGCTTTTGAAGAAGCCATAGGGCACTTGAAGGCATATGAGGATAGGCTGAGACTTCGACAGTCCAATGTTAAAAGTGAAAGCAGTTTGTTGTTCATGAAGACTGAGGTGCAAACTAATTCAAAGGCCCTAGGAAGATTTCAGAAATCAGGTGGACGAGGTAAATTTGACCGGGGTGGTCGAAGCGGGTTCCGTGGGCGTGGCCGGGGTAGGGGTAGCCGTGGCTGGCACGCAGGGAACCAAGAACAGGGAAACAACACAAGGAACAAAGATAAGAGGCATACTGAATGTTTCAATTGCCATCATTATGACCATTATGCCTTAGGGTGCAAAGAGCCCAAAGAAAACAGGGATAGCCAACTTAGCGCAAACGCAGGAGGAGGAAACTACACTCCTGTTAACTGTACATGGTGAAGACGTGCCAAGTTTAGTACTGTTGAATGAAGATAGGTTCACACCAAAACAAGAAGAGCCACGGGTCGGAGAAAACCGAAATGTATGGTATATAGACAATGGGGCGAGTAATCACATGACCGGACTTGAGGAATCATTCGTTGACATGGATTCTAAAGTCACGGGTCAGGTTCGTTTTGGTGATGGATCAAAGGTACAAATTAAAGGCAAAGGATCATTACTTTTCGAATGCAAGAATGGGGATCAGTTGCTAGTCCCTGATGTGTATTACATTCCTGCATTGACAAGTAATATCCTAAGCCTAGGCCAATTAACTGAAGAGGGGTACGACATACGAATGCAGGGCAACTGCTTGAAGATGAACAATGAGGCCGGAAAGCTTGTGTTAAAGGTACAAAGGTCAGCAAACAGACTCTATAAAATTATGTTGAAAAATGCAAAACCAGTTTGTTTGGCAGTGCATATGGATGATGAGGCTTGGGTTTGGCATGCAAGAATGGGACATGCCAACTTCACAACATTGGAAACAATGGCACGAAATGAGTTGGTGATTGGAATGCCTAAGATTTCACATCCCAAACAGGTATGTGAAGGTTGTCTGGTGGCGAAGCATACTTGCAAACCCTTCCCGAAAGAAGCTCAGTGGATAGCAAGTGAACCGTTGGAACTGGTCCACGCAGACCTCTGTGGGCCGATATCACCACAAACATCAGTAGGTAATCGATACTTTCTCTTAATTGTTGATGACTTCACTAGACATATGTGGGTATACCTAATCGACACAAAAGATCAGGCTTTTCAAAAGTTCAAGTTTTTTAAGGCACGTGTTGAGAAAGAAAGCAAATACAAAGTGAGAATGTTGCGAACAGATCGAGGAGGTGAGTTTACCTCACAAGCATTCAATGATTATTGTAAGCATGAAGGTATAAAAAGGCAGTTGACTGCACCCTACACCCCACAACAGAACGGGGTAGTAGAGCGTCGAAATCGAACGATCATGGAGATGACACGATCGTTACTAAAGTCGATGGATGTACCAGAAGTATTATGGGGGGAGGCATTAAGGCACTCGGTATACATTCTCAATAGAATTGGAACGAAGGCGGTGAAAGACACAACTCCGTATTATCTGTGGAAGGGGCATAAACCGAATCTTCAATACCTGAAGGTATTTGGTTGTGTTGCGTATGCAACACATGTGAAAAATCATCTTACCAAGCTTGAAGACAGGGGAAAGGCGATGGTATACTTGGGACTAGAGGATGGAACGAAAGGTTATCGATTGCTAGATCCCAAGAAGAATAGGGTTGTAATTGTACGAAATGCAGATTTCATTGAACACAAAAAATGGGCCTGGGAAGAATCTGGTAAAGAAAGGCCCACCTCCAGCTGGGCTAGTGCACCTGTCAATGGCCCATACATGCCTGGTCAACCTCAAGCACAAATTGGCGATCAAATTGGAGATGAGCATACAAGCCCTAATACGCCGATTAATGCTAACCCATACTCACATTTGAAAGAACCCAAACCGGGTACCTCTCACAGTTGGCAAACATTGCATATACATAGTTCTTAAACTTTGAATCAAACATTAAACTAACAGCGGAAGTCTTTACAAAATTCAGAGTCAATTAAAACTTAAAATTTAAACATAGTTCAACAATCTAAAACTAGCAAATGGGGATGTCAGTCTTCATCAGCAGCAGCCATCCAGCCATTCACTCCTAAGCCCTCGCGGCATCATTTCTTTTCCTTTCCTTTGCTACCTGATGTGCATACTAAAATAGTCAGCTAACGCTGGTGAGTTCAAGTTTTCTTTAGCTTTATATATATATAAAAAGGATTTTCCCTTTTAAATATACGTATTATATTATACACGTAATACAATGAAATCTTTCTTTATTCTTTAAATACATACACATTAAAATATGTCTTCCTTCTTTAAAATACATACGTATAAAAATCTTTCTTTCTTCTTCTATATTCATACGTATTTACTTTGTACTCTTTTCTTTAAGTCATACATTAATGTCTACAATCTGTTCTGTGCCCCCGAGCGGGCTTCTTCGTTCTTACTTCCCGAAGGAACTCTTTCTCGCGGTTATTGTTCCCTAAGGCTCAACGTCCAAAGGCCGATAACCGACTTTCTGTGCCCCCAAGCGGGCTTCTTCATTCTTTCTTAGCGACCGTCGCCGCTAGAGTAACCGTCGTTACTCATCTTAACCAGTTGCAACATCCTCGTTACAATGCCCTGCCGAGCACTGTCCCGATTTCTCTCATGGTACATCATGGACTTGTCCATGACGCAGCATCGGCTTCGGGTAGCACTAGTCTCAAGGACTATACTACTACCTCAAGACTTGCTACTATGCTTAGAGTAGCACTAGCCTCTAGGACTACGCTACTACTCCAAGTCTTTCGTCGTATAAGCATACTCTTACAGATTAGACAATGTATTTGACTTATTATTCTTCTCTTCGTTTATAAAACATATAGTTAAGTAAACCATTCTTTCTTCTCTTTCTCTTGTTTATAAATCATATAGTTAAATAACCCATTCTTTCTTCTCTTTCTCTTGTTTATAAAACATATAGTTAAATAAACCATTCTTCTTTCTTTCTTTCTTTCAAAACGTTCGGTTTAACAACCGTTATCTTTCTTCCTGTCAAAACATTCGGTTTAACAACCGTTATCTTTCTTTCTTACAAAACGTTTAATTAAATAATATACATTTATTTATAAACGTCTAATTCTTGAGTATGCACACCACCCTAAAACAGTAAAATAGGGATCTTGAACTCACCTGATGGGTGGTCTCAGAAATGCTCTCAATTGGTCACTGAGCGTCACTAGGGTTACTCACGATCTGTATAATAAAGTTATATGCATAAGGTATTGCTCCTAAATGACACTAGACATTACTAAGTATAAACCCCGTAGTTTCGAGTCATACCCTTTCTATCGAAACTAGGTAGTTTCGAGTCATACTTTGCCTATCGAAACTATGTAGTTTCGAGTCATACTTTGTCTATCGAAACTATGTAGTTTCGAGTTATACTTTTGTCTATCGAAACTATGTAGTTTCGAGTGGTACTCTGTCTATCGAAACTATGTAGTTTCGAGTCATACTTTGCCTATCGAAACTATGTAGTTTCGAGTGGTGACTTGTGTAAAATCTTAGTAGTTTAAGTTTAGGGTCTGTATCGAAACTATGTAGTTTCGATGGGTCTGCTACAATCGAAACTCGGTAGTTTCGAGTCATACTTTGTCTATCGAAACTATGTAGTTTCGATGACTCAGTCATCTTCCCCAAACAGAAACCCTAGATCTGGCCATTTATTTTAATCGATCAAGCTTTGAACTTTTTACGTTCGAAACGTTCCTTTACTTCCCATGAACCCAAATATGTGGTTTGTTTCAAGTTTCACACGTAAAATCTACCTCTTCACTCGATTTTTACCCTTTAACCCGAAAGTTACAAAAACTCAGATTTAGGTATAGCGATTACCTGTTACTGCTTCTTTCCTGTTTCTTTATGCTCCAGAGGTAGTGAGCAACAAATCTTCGAGACTTTGAGCTTGATCCCGATCTTTCTCTCTCTAGACTGAGCTCTCTCTTTCTCTTTCTAGTCTTGCGCAAATGAGAGGATGGGGAGAGGCTGTGTGCAGATGTAGAAGGGTTTCCTTTTAATATCGGCCCATGGGCCGAAATCTGGGCCAAGCCCACTTGTTCTTTTCCTTTTTATTTACTTTCTATTATTTGGGATGTTACAAGTCTACCCTTCTTATTAGAGGTTTCGCCCTCGAAACCTTTCATGGGTCAAACATCTGAGGGTACAACTCCCTCATTTCCGACTCCGTCTCCCACGTGGCTTCTGATCCTTTTCGATGTTTCCATTGAACTTTGACTAGCGGGATAACTTTATTGCGTATTCGCTTCTCTTTTCTGTCTAGGATTGCTGTGGGCTCCTCAATATAGTTAAGCTTATTGTCTACTTCGATGTCATCGAGTGACACTTGTGCCGATTCGTCAGCTAGGCACTTTCGCAATTGCGAAACGTGAAAAGTAGGGTGGATTCCACTCAATTTTTCAGGCAGTTCTAGTCGATAAGCCACCTTTCCAACTCGTGCCACAATCTTAAATGGTCCGACAAACCTCGGACTTAGTTTCCCTCTTTTTCGGAATCGAATTATTCCCTTCCACGGAGACACCTTCAATAGTACTTTATCTCCAACCTGGAATTCAAGGTCTCTCCTTCTCTTATCAGCGTAAGACTTTTGCCTATCCTTAGCGGCTTTCATTCGCGCTTTGATTTGGTCAAACTTCTCAGAAGTTGCTTTGACTATGTCAAGGCTTGCGAAATCTTTCTGCCCAATTTCGCCCCAACATACGGGCGTTCTACACTTCCTTCCATATAACATCTCATAAGGCGGCATTCCAATGGTCACATGGTAACTGTTGTTGTAAGAAAACTCCGCCAGTGGTAAGTGACTATCCCAACTACCTCCAAAGTCAATGATACATGCCCGCAGCATGTCCTCTAGAGTTTGGATAGTCCTTTCGGACCGGCCATCGGTTTGCGGGTGGTAAGCTGTACTGATATTAAGTCTCGTACCCATTCCCTCATGGAATTGCCTCCAGAACCTTGATGTGAATCTCGTGTCCCGGTCTGACACAATTGACAATGGCATACCGTGTCTGGCCACGATCTCGTTAATGAATAGTTCTGCTAGTTTTTCTGACGAGTAACTCTCACGCATGGGCAAGAAGTGAGCACTCTTCGTCAGTCTATCCACAATTACCCATATAGTATCATATCCCTTAGCTGTACGCGGTAGCTTGGTTATGAAATCCATGGTAATGTGTTCCCACTTCCATTCAGGAATGAATAGTGGTTGCATCTTTCCGCACGGCTTCTGGTGTTCGGCCTTCACTTGAGAGCAAGTTAGGCATTTGCTCACATAATCGGTTACATCATTTTTCATGCCGGGCCACCAGTATTCCTTCTTCAAATCATGGTACATCTTGTTAGTTCCGGGATGGATAGAGTAACGAGACTTGTGAGCCTCGTCAAGGATTTTGACTCTAAGTTCGCCACCCTTGGGTATCCACATCCTCCCGAACCGAGTTCGTACCCCATAAGCATTGGTTTCTAACTTTTCTTGCTGACCCACTATCCTTTCCCTCTTGACATTTTCCTCTTTCAAGGCTTCATCTTGGGCACGTTCTATTTCTGTCATAAGATCTGGAGTCACGATTAGTTGATAGGATTTCACTTCGACAGGAGTTGTCGCCTCCTTTCGACTCAAGGCGTCGGCCACCACATTCGCCTTTCCGGGGTGGTAAAGGATTTCACAGTCGTAGTCTTTTAATAATTCTAACCATCGCCGCTGCCTCATGTTCAACTCTTTTTGTTCGAAGAAATACTTCAAGCTTTTGTGGTCGGAGTAGATGGTGCATCTGACTCTATAGAGGTAATGTCTCCAAATCTTTAAGGCAAAGACAACGGCCGCGAGTTCAAGGTCGTGAGTCGGGTAGTTGACTTCGTGAGTCTTTAATTGTCGTGATGCATACGCAATCACCTTTCCTCGTTGCATAAGCACACAGCCTAACCCCTGGCCTGAGGCGTCAGAATACACCACTAGGTCCTCGTTACCATCGGGTAGGGTCAGCACCGGTGCTCGGGTTAATCTCTTCTTTAATTCTTCGAAGGCAGTGGTTTGGGCCTGGCCCCATTCATATTTTACGTCCTTACGAGTCAATTTGGTTAGAGGTGAGGCTATCTTAGAGAAGTCTTGTATAAACCTCCGGTAGTAGCCTGCCAAACCTAGAAAACTTCGTACATCCGTTGGTGTTTTCGGAATTTCCCAATTCCACACTGCATCAATCTTTGCTGGGTCTACCATGATGCCTTCAGCGTTAATCACATGACCTAAGAATTGGACTTCCTTTAGCCAGAACGCGCATTTCGTGAACTTAGCATAAAGCTTCTCTGTCTTTAATGTGTCTAGAACTTCTCGCAGGTGACATGCATGATCACCCTTGCTCTTAGAATATACGAGTATATCGTCGATGAAGACTATCACTGACCGGTCTAACATTGGTCGACACACTCTGTTCATCATATCCATGAAGGCTGCGGGAGCATTTGTAAGCCCAAAGGACATCACTCGGAACTCGTAGTGTCCATATCGCGTTCGGAATGCGGTTTTAGGTATGTCTTCCTCTCTTACCTTTAGTTGATGATAACCTGACCGCAGGTCGATCTTTGAGAACCATTTGGCGCCCTGTAATTTGTCGAATAGATCGTCGATTCTGGGTAGTGGGTACTTATTCTTCACAGTTCTTTTGTTCAATTCTCTGTAGTCGATGCACATTCTCATGGCACCATCTTTCTTCTTGACAAACAGCACCGGAGCACCCCATGGTGAAATGCTCGGTCTGATAAATCCCTTTTCCAAAAGTTCTTCCAGTTGGGTCATCAGCTCTTTCATCTCAAGTGGCGCTAGCCGGTAAGGTGCTTTGGCAACGGGCTGGGCACCTGGCATTAAATCTATTTGGAATTCTGTCTCCCGATCAGGCGGCAATCCGGGCAGTTCCTCAGGGAACACTTCCGGATAATGGCACACCACGGGTACTTCGCTTAACTCTTTTACTTTTACGTCTTTATCGATCACGTACGCCAAGTAGGCCTCACACCCACGCCTCATATACTTTTCTGCTTTCATTTGTGAGATTACATTAGTCAACGGAATGTCTCGTTCCCCATAAATTACGACCTCGCTGCCGTCAGGAGCGTTGAGCTGAATCACTTTTCGTTTACACACAATCCGAGCTTCATTGGCAGATAACCAATCCATTCCCAGTACTACATCGAATCCTCCCAAGGCTATAACGAATAATCTAACCGGAAATCTATGGCCCTCTATCTTTATGGTAAGATCGTCTACCAACTCTACCACTTTAGTGTTTCTACCCACTGCAGTCTCAACATTAAAGGCTCTTTCTATCTTGGAAGTTTTGTATTTCAGTCTTTTACAGAACGAGGAGGATATAAAACTTTTACTAGCACCTGAATCAAACAGAACAGAAACAAAGGTGTGGCCAAGGATGAACGTACCTGACACCACGTTGGGATCTCCCCTTGCTTCCTCCTGTGTCAGGGCATAGGCTCTGGTTCTTGCTCCCCCTTTCTCAGCCTCCTTTGCCTTCTCATTGTTTGTTGTTCTTGGTTTACGGCAATCCTTGGAGAAATGTCCTGATCCACCACAGTTGTGGCACTTTCTATTGTTTGCAGAACCGGGAGCGTTGGGACATTCACGAGAGATGTGCCCGGTCTTGCCACAATGGTAACATATGTTCAACCCATACTTGCACTCCCCAAGATGTGGCCTATCACATTTGCTACAGTTGACCCTTTCCTCCGGTCTTGGCTTCTTACTTTTTGAGGCAGACCAATCCCCGCCCGAGCGCTTAGTGGCGTTAGACCATTTCTTTTGAGTTTCAGCGGGGGTTACGCCTTCTGCGGCCACATCATCAAAAATCTTTCCACTCATAGCCACCACCGAGTCAAAGTCTCCAGGGGTGTTGGCATTAATGATTGTGTGAACTCTTGGAGGTAGCTTCTGGATATAGCATTTGATCCTTCTTTCTTCTGTGTTCACCAAGTGGGGAACCAGCTGAGTTAACTCATTAAACCTGGAGGTGAACTGTCGATGAGTCAGGCTACCAGCCCTGAGTTCCACGAAGGCTTCTTCCATCTTATCAATCTCATTTTGGGGACAGAACTTCTGAATAACTAGTGTTTTTAGATCTTCCCACTTCATTCTATCAATATCCCTTTCAGACTTAGCTTTCTTCACATTCTCCCACCAGCTCAGTGCCTCGAAGGCGAAAGAATGAGCGGCAAACCCTACCGCTTGGTCAGCACGGCATTCACTCATCTTAATGACTGCAGTCATGCGGTCAATCCAGTAGTATGCGGCAATAGCATCTTTCTTCCCATCAAAAGTTGGCGGATCACAATTTCGAAAGGACTTGTAGTCGCATCCGCGTTTCTCTTCATAGTCAGAGTCCTCACCTTCAGACTCAGGTTCGATCATATTTCTATCTTCGGCCCGTAAGCCCCTTTCTCTCTCCCCTTCCACAGTCTTCAGGGCTTCAGCGAGTGCTGCAGGTAGAGTATTCTTCAGAACTGCAGCCACTTCGTCGGCTATCGCTCTCCTGACAATTGGCTCCAAAACTAAGCCTTCTTCATCCTGTGCTCCGGGGTTACTCGGAGCATCCTCATTAGTAGTATGGATCGACACCGACCCATGAACAGAGGGTTCACTTTCTTCTATTTCAACCCGGTTGACACGGGGCCTGCCCCTACGTCCCGTACCGGCTCCCCCCTTTGCACCTTTCCTTCCAGCCATGACGTTTTCTCACTGCGAACAAGGAGATACTCATGTTATCCTGATAGGTAATTATTTAGAACACCTTGAGTAATGTAAATTACTAATTACAGAGACCGGTATGAAATTACTAATTTACTTTACTTCCTGGGTTCTGAACATTCCCCGTCAGAGTGACGTTTGTACTCAAGTCCAGAGTTTCTACATCAAGGCACCTTCGCTCTACTTTCTATTCTAAGGTATTTGGTGTCTATGTTTCTAAACTAGGACATGGACTACCTTACTATTCTAAGGCCCTTTACTGTTTACTGTTTCTACAGTCACTAATTACTAAGGCCTTACTGTTCTCCTTTCGTGGCTTGGCTGTTCTGACTGACATCCCATTCTTCTGTCCCATTCTCAGTTCAAGTTCAGACATTTTGGCGAATGTCCGAATCTCTCAAACTATGGCTCTGATACCAACTTGAAAGAACCCAAACCGGGTACCTCTCACAGTTGGCAAACATTGCATATACATAGTTCTTAAACTTTGAATCAAACATTAAACTAACAGCGGAAGTCTTTACAAAATTCAGAGTCAATTAAAACTTAAAATTTAAACATAGTTCAACAATCTAAAACTAGCAAATGGGGATGTCAGTCTTCATCAGCAGCAGCCATCCAGCCATTCACTCCTAAGCCCTCACGGCATCATTTCTTTTCCTTTCCTTTGCTACCTGATGTGCATACTAAAATAGTCAGCTAACGCTGGTGAGTTCAAGTTTTCTTTAGCTTTATATATATATAAAAAGGATTTTCCCTTTTAAATATACGTATTATATTATACACGTAATACAATGAAATCTTTCTTTATTCTTTAAATACATACACATTAAAATATGTCTTCCTTCTTTAAAATACATACGTATAAAAATCTTTCTTTCTTCTTCTATATTCATACGTATTTACTTTGTACTCTTTTCTTTAAGTCATACATTAATGTCTACAATCTGTTCTGTGCCCCCGAGCGGGCTTCTTCGTTCTTACTTCCCGAAGGAACTCTTTCTCGCGGTTATTGTTCCCTAAGGCTCAACGTCCAAAGGCCGATAACCGACTTTCTGTGCCCCCAAGCGGGCTTCTTCATTCTTTCTTAGCGACCGTCGCCGCTAGAGTAACCGTCGTTACTCATCTTAACCAGTTGCAACATCCTCGTTACAATGCCCTGCCGAGCACTGTCCCGATTTCTCTCATGGTACATCATGGACTTGTCCATGACGCAGCATCGGCTTCGGGTAGCACTAGTCTCAAGGACTATACTACTACCTCAAGACTTGCTACTATGCTTAGAGTAGCACTAGCCTCTAGGACTACGCTACTACTCCAAGTCTTTCGTCGTATAAGCATACTCTTACAGATTAGACAATGTATTTGACTTATTATTCTTCTCTTCGTTTATAAAACATATAGTTAAGTAAACCATTCTTTCTTCTCTTTCTCTTGTTTATAAATCATATAGTTAAATAACCCATTCTTTCTTCTCTTTCTCTTGTTTATAAAACATATAGTTAAATAAACCATTCTTCTTTCTTTCTTTCTTTCAAAACGTTCGGTTTAACAACCGTTATCTTTCTTCCTGTCAAAACATTCGGTTTAACAACCGTTATCTTTCTTTCTTACAAAACGTTTAATTAAATAATATACATTTATTTATAAACGTCTAATTCTTGAGTATGCACACCACCCTAAAACAGTAAAATAGGGATCTTGAACTCACCTGATGGGTGGTCTCAGAAATGCTCTCAATTGGTCACTGAGCGTCACTAGGGTTACTCACGATCTGTATAATAAAGTTATATGCATAAGGTATTGCTCCTAAATGACACTAGACATTACTAAGTATAAACCCCGTAGTTTCGAGTCATACCCTTTCTATCGAAACTAGGTAGTTTCGAGTCATACTTTGCCTATCGAAACTATGTAGTTTCGAGTCATACTTTGTCTATCGAAACTATGTAGTTTCGAGTTATACTTTTGTCTATCGAAACTATGTAGTTTCGAGTGGTACTCTGTCTATCGAAACTATGTAGTTTCGAGTCATACTTTGCCTATCGAAACTATGTAGTTTCGAGTGGTGACTTGTGTAAAATCTTAGTAGTTTAAGTTTAGGGTCTGTATCGAAACTATGTAGTTTCGATGGGTCTGCTACAATCGAAACTCGGTAGTTTCGAGTCATACTTTGTCTATCGAAACTATGTAGTTTCGATGACTCAGTCATCTTCCCCAAACAGAAACCCTAGATCTGGCCATTTATTCTAATCGATCAAGCTTTGAACTTTTTACGTTCGAAACGTTCCTTTACTTCCCATGAACCCAAATATGTGGTTTGTTTCAAGTTTCACACGTAAAATCTACCTCTTCACTCGATTTTTACCCTTTAACCCGAAAGTTACAAAAACTCAGATTTAGGTATAGCGATTACCTGTTACTGCTTCTTTCCTGTTTCTTTATGCTCCAGAGGTAGTGAGCAACAAATCTTCGAGACTTTGAGCTTGATCCCGATCTTTCTCTCTCTAGACTGAGCTCTCTCTTTCTCTTTCTAGTCTTGCGCAAATGAGAGGATGGGGAGAGGCTGTGTGCAGATGTAGAAGGGTTTCCTTCTAATATCGGCCCATGGGCCGAAATCTGGGCCAAGCCCACTTGTTCTTTTCCTTTTTATTTACTTTCTATTATTTGGGATGTTACAACATTCTTTTGATTCCTCAGGTAACCATGGAAGTAATTTGCAGGAATCAAGTTCGAATTCTCAATCATCGAGTTGGAACACTCCTGGTGACACAGTGCCTTTTGACGACACACCCTATCAAGGGTTCAAATCGATCGGTGGGGTCTACAAAAAATCAGAGGTCATGAATGATGAACATGTTAGAGACCTTTATGAAAGAGATCAAGAATTGTTGTTGATTGATGACGAACCATCGTCATATGATGAAGCTGCAACCGACGAAGGCTGGTTAAAGGCTATGAAGGACGAACTCGGCTCAATTGAAAGAAATAATACCTGGTCTTTAACCCAATTGCCATCTGGTCACAAGGCAATAGGGTTAAAATGGGTATTTAAGCTCAAGAAAGATACGAATGGGAATATTATAAAGCACAAGGCTCGGGTCGTAGCTAAAGGTTATGTGCAGCAAAAGGGTATTGACTTTGAGAATGCCTTCGCACCAGTTGCTCGGTTAGAAACAATTAGACTTCTTCTGGCAATAGCAGCAAAAGGGAATTGGATTGTGCATCACCTTGGTGACAAGTCCGCTTTTCTCAACGGAGAACTTGAAGAAGAGGTGCACGTGACACAACCGAGTGGATTCGAGATCAAGGGAAAGGAGAAAATGGTGTATCGGTTACATAAGGCCCTTTATGGTCTGAGACAGGCCCCGAGAGCCTGGAATGCTCGGTTGGATGAAATCCTTAAAGATCTCGGATTGGATAGATGTGTGCACGAACAGGCCATTTACAAGGTACATGAACCCAGTTTTATTCTTATTGTTGGTGTATACGTTGATGATTTAATTGTGACCGGGTCGAGTGAAGAAAAAATTCATGAGTTTAAGCAAAAGATGAAATCGGTCTTTGATATGAGTGACATGGGAAAATTGTCATATTATCTTGGTATTGAAGTGGAACAAACCAAGATGGGAATATCAATGAAGCAGGAGGCATATGCAAACAAAATCCTCAAGATGGCAGGTATGTCTACTTGTAATGCTACAAGTTTTCCTATGGCCCCTAAGTTGCAGTTAACGAAGGATGAAGATGGGGAAGATGTAGACCCAACCATGTATAGGAAGATAATAGGAAGCCTTCGTTACTTGATTCATACCCGACCAGACGTCAGCTACTTTGTTGGAGCTGTAAGCAGGTTTATGCAAAACCCAAAACAGAGTCACTATGTAGCAGTTAAACAAGTATTAAGATATCTTCGAGGTACAGCTGGGTATGGGCTGAAGTATAATAACAGTGGTGATGGTAAACTACTTGGGTACAGCGACAGTAGCTACGGTACTGATGTTGAAGACCGGAGAGGCACGATTGGAATGGCATTTTACTACTCATGTAACTTAATCACTTGCTCATCACAGAAACAGAAGACAGTGGCATTAAGCTCGTGCGAAGCCGAGTTCATGGCAGCAACGTCAACGGCTTGCCAAGCATTGTGGTTAGGGAATTTGATCAGTGATCTACTTGGAGGAAAAACACAGCAGGTGAAACTTCTTGTGGACAATGAGTCTGCTATAGCCTTGATGAAAAACCCTGTGTTCCATGGGAGAAGCAAACATATTGACACAAAACATCATTTTATTTGGGAGTGTGTGGAACGGGAACAAGTTTGTGTGGAGCATGTAAGTGGTAGTATTCAGAAAGCTGATATCCTAACAAAACCATTGCCTCGAATAAAGTTTGTTGAAATGAGGAACCTTGTTGGGATGACAGACCCGCACAAAGATGTCAACACTATGGGGGAGAGTGTTGGTCTAGTGTTGACCGACTCATCAGGAGGTGAACGTTGCATGATGTAAACGTTGGGAGCTGCTTTGACCAATAAAGTCGGAAGACCTGTTAATCAGGAAATTAGTTAATTTTTATCTCTATTTAATGTTTCAGCAGTCATTCAGTTTTGTATTCATTCATTAGTCGAAAATTCTACTTTGTAATCTGTGCTGACTTCAAGTATTTGATTAGTGAAATAAAGATTACATTCGACTATCATCTTGTTCCTAATTTCCTTTGTTTTTAATCATATACACACCTGATAACCAATAGGGACCATCCCCGGTTACATCCGTTGACAACTATCGCTATTATGTCATATTTGTGGATGCTTTTTCTAGGTTTACTTGGTTCTATCCGCTACAAACTAAATCCGGATTTCAAGCGATCTTACCCGTTTTTATGCAGTTTGTTCAAACTTAATTTTCAAGAAAAATCAAGGTGTTTCAAAGTGACGGGGGTACCGAGTTTGTAAACCACTATGTTCGCCATTTATTCAAACAAAATGGAACGTTACATAGATTACCGTGTCCGTACACCCCGCAACAAAATGGTCGAGTTGAACGGAAACACCGACATGTTGTTGAAACAGGATTGGCAATGCTATTCAATGGACGGGTTCCACCATCTTATTGGGTTGAAGCGTTTAGTTCGGCGGTTTATATTATTAACCGACTCCCCCACAAAAATTTTGGACGAAAAATCACCTTTTGAGATATCATTTTCTCGCAAACCCATATATAATAATTTTCGCCCATTTGCTTGTCGGGTGTACCCATATTTACGTGATTACTCGGATCACAAATTGGCACCTCGAAGTGTACCGTGCATCTTCTTAGGGTATTTGCTCCAAATACAAGGGATATAGATGCCTTGACCCGTCAACTAATCGCATTTACATCACCCATCATGCCCGCTTCGATGAGCTAAATTTTCCCTTTGCAGGTGACAACTCTCAATCGGATGAAACCTTTTTACCCCTTCATAGCTTTTTGGAAAACCTCATGTACAAACCCATCACCTACTGTGATGAAACAAAATCCTGAAGACATTGGGCCTCATTATCGCCTATGCCCAGCTTCATTTGGCACTTTGCCCAATCTGGTCACCCAGTCACCTACTAGAACATTTGGACCTGATGGACTGCCCACGTCCCCAGTCATTGTTCCGAATCAGCCGGTTCAATCCATCTCTAATGAAGACCAATCCTCGATTACTCTTAATCCTGATGGTACCGGTCCTTCTACGGCTTCTGGTCCAGCACCAATCACAACTGACCCAGCTGCTGTTTTGCCTAATCCGGATCCAGGTACTGCCCCAACAGTTACTTCTTCACACCCCATGGTTACCCGGGCAAAAGCCGGCATATTTAAGCCTAAACACCATGCCGACTTTGCCCATACTCAGTGTCACAATTTATTTTTAGCTCTCTTTGCTAGTTCAGAACCACGAGGTTTTAAATCCGCTGCCAAATATTCACACTGGCTCGATGCTATGAACAAGGAAATATCTGCTTTAAAAAACAACAATACATGGACGTTAGTGCCCCGTCCCAACACAAATAATATAGTTGGTTCCAAATGGCTATTTCGCACAAAGTATCATTCGGATGGATCTATTGACCGCTACAAGGCCCGTCTAGTGGCCCAAGGGTTTAGCCAAGTGCCTGGTATGGACTACTCACACACCTTCAGTCCGGTGGTAAAAGCATCCACCATTCGGGTGGTCTTATCGTTGGCTGTTATTAATAACTGGAGCTTACATCAATTGAATGTAAATAACGCCTTTTTGCACGGGAATCTAAAAGAGGTTGTCTACATGGAACAACCACCTGGGTTTGTGAACCCTTCATTTCCTACGCATGTTTGTCGCCTCAATAAAGCTCTCTATGGCCTTAAGCAAGCTCCGAGAGCCTGGTTTCAGCGACTAAACACATTTCTCATTCAAAATGGTTTTTCATGTAGTCGCGCGGATCCATCTTTATTTGTGTTTAAACGTGATTCTACCATCATGTATCTATTGGTCTATGTTGATGATATTATTTTAATTGGAAATCAAGCCACTGTCATAACCTCGTTCATCAATCGGTTACATACCGAATTTGCCATCAAAGACCTTGGCAACTTAAACTATTTTCTTGGTCTTGAGGTGACTTCCACCTCTGATAGATTGTTCTTGTGTCAATCTAAGTAAGCCCGCGATATACTTGAGCGAGTTGATCTTCTTGAATCTAACAACACACCGCCGGCTGCCAATGAGTCCTTATATACCGCTGGTGAACCCTACAAAGACCCGACTCATTACATAGCTCTTGTTGATGCCTTGCAATATTTGACTATCACTCGCCTTGACATCTCTTATGCTGACAACCAAGTGAGCCAGTTTCTACAAGCCCCCACCATCACTCACTTTCAATGTGTTAAACGAATTCTTCGGTATGTTAAAGGCACGCTTGCCTTCGGTCTCACCTTTTCTAGACCACCATGCACCTCTATTCTTGGATTCTCGGATGCAGATTGGGCCCGATGTATTGACACACGTCACTCCACTTACGGCTATTCTATTTTTCTTGGTGGAAATCTTGTCTCATGGAGTGCTAAGAAGCAGCCAACCGTGTCCAGATCAAGCTGTGAATCTGAATATCGGGCCATGGCAAATACCGTTGCTGAAATCATCTGGATCACACATCTTCTAAGGGAACTTTATGCACTACTTCCTGATCGTCCCACTTTACTTTGTGACAATCGAAGGGCCTTGTTCCTCACTCAGAATCCAGTCTCTCATAAGCGTGCTAAGCATATTGATCTCGATTATCACTTTATCCGAGAACTGGTTACGTCTGGAAAATTGCATACCAAGTTTGTACCAACCAAGCTACAAGTGGCGGATATTTTTACCAAAAGTCTACCACGGTCTCAGTTTGAGTTCTTTCGCACTATGCTCCGCCTTGGCCCCCCCACCATTCCGCTTGAGGGGGGATGTTAGACCTACTTAGACATTACTAATAAACATATGTACTTACTTGTATTTATCTAATTCTTGATGGATGTATTTGTATATTATTTATCTATTTAAGTATCCTTATCCCTTAATTGAGGGATACGATTCATTCCAACTATCCACAGAAACCTATCTTAAACCTACGAGCAGACTCGGGTTCAAGACCAGGTTGGCTTGATTCGGCTTGGTCACCAGGTCGGGCCGGGTTTTGACCCGGTTCATCGGGTCGAGACTGGTTTTTTTTACACCTCTAGATGTGGTAGTGACAACCGAATATTTGATTGATGGTCATTTAACATGCACTCCATGCAGCTTGCTATGTATGCAAACCACCATCGGTGTAACCGTCCCAACCTGATGGGTCAAGACCGTGGGTAGAGCTCAACTGGTTTATAAGGTCCAATATCATACCTCTTCGTGAAGTTGAGCTAGATTAAGGGCCGGTTTAAAAAATGTAAAGATCATATGCATTGGGCCTCTAAATTCAGTTAGTACTGCCAACGAGAAGTCTAGGGATCAGGCCCAGTTAGAATTGTACTGGTACTAGAGTTAGAGGTGCACAAAAGAACCGGAACCGGAACCGATCCGATGGATTATCCGAAACCGGATCCGGTGAGAACCGGTTTTTTTAGAACCGGTCCGGATATTATGAGAACCGCCGGTTCCGGGACCGGTTATGGGTTTTTTGACGGACCGGTTAAAAATCGGATAAAAATCGGATTTTTTGGAACCGGTTTTTTTCGGACATTTTGGAACCGGTTCGGAACCGGTTCTAGCCGTTGGGGTTAAAAAAAAACGGCTATATAGCCGTTTTATGGCCGTTTTTTTATTTTTTTTTGTTTTTAAGGATTGAAATTTAGTATAAATAGGTATTGGGTGTTTGTGTTAGTTCACCACAACATTCTAGCTCTCAAAACTCAAAAACGCTCTCAAAACGCAAAAAAACTCTCATGGCTTCCGCTTCCGCAAGCACTCAAAATTCGGTTGGTGGTTCTACTAGCGATGTTACGGTTGTGTCAATACTTCCTTGCTCCCGAAACCAAGAAATATGGGCTTATTTCGATTTATGCGAAATGTCGAACGGCTCGCAAAAGGCTCGTTGCAAACATTGTGGTAAACTTTTGGCTGCGGCGGGAAATAGCAGTTTAAGGAAACATATTGCTAGTCACGCAAGACACACTCAAGAAGGTGAAAATCAAACTCAAATTGGTAGGGATGGAGGAGTTTGGCAATACAATGTCGAAAGTGTTCGTGAGAGAATGGCACATTTCGTCATTCAAGAAGGCTTGCCTTTTGATCATTTTGATAATCCGCGCTTGACGAGGATGATACAAGAGACGCTTCAACCGAATTACACAAATGTAAGTCGTTCTACTTTGAGAAGAGATTGTTTAAAAATGTGGAAAAGAGCCAAAAAAGAATTAATTTTAGGTTTTGAAAAATTAAATACCGGCATTAACTTAACAACGGACGTTTGGTCCGCTCCACATGGTTTACCCGAATCGTACCTTTGCGTTACCGCACATTGGGTTCAACCGGAGTCGTGGCAAATGATGAAGCGTACGATTGCGTTTGATTATTTTGGATATCCACATACCGGTGAAAACTTATTTTATATTTTAGACTCGGTAATTCAAACTTATAAAATTCAACCGAAAATATTTTCAATATCTTTTGATAACGCTTCAAATAACACAAACGCGGTCGAAAAATTAAAAATAAAATATGAACCGCCTTGTAACGGTGTTTTTTTTCATAGTCGATGTGTTGCACACATCATTAACTTGGTTGTGCAAGACGGTCTAAACGTCCAAGAAATAAGAGACGTAAAAGAAAATTTTAAAGTGATGTTACGTGAAGTTTTTAGCACAAGCAAAAAAAGATATATAAACTATAGAAACTTGTGCCAACAAACGGATTCCATCTTTTTAGGTCCGAATTGGGACGTACCTACTAGATGGAACTCGACTTGGAAAATGTTTGAATCGGCCTTAAAGCAAAGAATTACTTTAAAACATTTCCATGATGAACTTGTGCAAAAGAAACGTTGTTTACAAAAATTTGATAATATAAGTTGGGATATGATCGAGAAACTAACTAATTTGCTTGAGGTTTTTAAAAATGCAACTACATGTTTATCGGGAGTTTATTATCCCACGTCTTCGCTAATACTTCAACAATTATACTTAATATGTAATAAATTAAAAGAGTTTGAATATCACGACACTATTTTTGAAAAAATGGTAAAACCTATGAAAGCTAAATTTAAAAAATATTTTTCAGAAATGCCGGCCGTTGTTACATGTTCGGCCGCCTTAAACCCAACGATTAATGTAACCGGTGTTGAAACATTAATTGGATCAATATCGGATGATTTAAATATGTTCGAGGAAGACCCAAATTTTGAATCAAATGCAATAAGGGATTTCAATTCGGCTTTTAATAATATGTTTGATTATTATTTACGCAAATATGGTGGAAGTGGTGATCCATCAAACATACGTGAATCAATGGGTTCGGGTTCAACTTCTAGTAGTTCAAGGAACCCGATGCTAAATTTATTTAACACTTTAAGAAACGAAAATACTAAACGAGCTCGTGGAACCACACCAAGTAGCGAGCTTGGGAGATATCAAGCAACCGACTTTATTTCTACTCTAAGATCCGAAGAGTTTGAAAACTTTGATATCTTGAGTTGGTGGCAAGGAAGGGAATCCCAATATCCCGTTCTAGCCGCAATGGCCCGTGACCTACTAACCGTCCAAGCTTCCACGGTAGCTTCGGAATCCGCTTTTTCTCTTAGTGGCAGGGTTTTATCTATTCGAAGAACGAGGCTTACACCGGAATCTATGGAGATGTGTATTTGCTTGAAGGACCATTTGGATGCCGCCGAACGTGTACAACATGTTGCAAAACTAGAAGGCGAGCTTGACGTTGAACAAGAAATACATGAATTCGAAGTAGAACATGGGGCGGCGACTCCACTTTCGGACGAAGAACAAGCTTACGATGAAGCCCAACGTATCTCAAGCGAAGAAGAATGAAAACCGATGTTACAAAGACTACGACGAAGAATATTGAAAACATAATAAATAATTAATGCTTTGTGATTCAATTATGTTTTTTGTATTTTTTTTGTACGAACTATTGTTAAATAACTTAAAAAAATCTACAAAATAAATAAAACATGTATTTTATAGTGTATCTTTGTTAATTTTTAATTTTTTTTTTTTTCGGAACCGGTGGAACCGGTTTTTTTTAACCGGACCGGTTCTAAATATCCGAACCGGTCCCAATAGGTTCCAAGTCTCCACACCCGGAACCGGATCCGAACCGGAACCGGTTCTAATGGATCCGGTTATTGACCAACTTTGACGGAACCGGTCCGGATCCGAACCGGATCCGGTTCCAAAAAAAAAACCGATTTGTGCACCTCTAACTAGAGTATCTTTTCCAATAAAACTTATTTACTAAAAAAAATGTTGTTTAAAAATAAAAATAATGTTTTAGTGGTAAAAATAAAAATAATGGTTTAGTTATGTCAATGTGGGACTAGCCCACTTAACCTTTTAGATGAGAGGTCCTGAGTTTAAACTCAGACATGTGAAGAGTTATTCTATATAATTTAAGAGTAGAATTAAGGTAGATTTGCGCTTAAAAATAGTTGTGTAACCCAAATAAAGTCTTATTTATTACTCACAATCTTATTGGATAACCTCAATTCATCAAATAATTATTGATTTAATTATTTTTTAGCTAGTTTTAGTTCATTAAATACTTATTAACCCATTTTTAATTATTATAGAAAATAAAAATTAATAGTTTCTTCCTAAAAATTTAAATAAAATATTATTTAATATATAAATTTTAAAATATCTTGGTCATCATAGTTGAGGCTCAGTTAAACACCTACCATTTTGTTTGTAAACTTTGAACGGTAAATAGTGAGTCTTGCACCGCATAATATATCATGTCTTCAATTTTGCTTACGTACAAACCAATCTTCAGTCATATTTGTTATATAACACCTAAAATATTAAAATGAAAATTTTGAAGTAAGGAAAAAGGAAATGTAAGTGAACAAATTGAGTTCACATGTGAACTAAGAGTAATTCTCATCTGAACTTAATTTCATTGTTAAACAACTATAATTCACATGTGAATTGGTGTAGCTTCCTTGTTAAGATTTATATTTTACTTATGAACTCTTGTGAGTTCCATTTGTAAAGAATTAGAGTATGTTTGGTATGAGGTAATGGAATGTACGAGTGAATGGAATGGACGAGGTAATGGAATGGACAGAGAAATGAAATGGATCATTCAATTTCATTGTCTTGTTTGGTTACCATGAGTGAATGAAATAAATTATTACTTTATGTTGTTTGGTAGGATAGAAAAGAAGAAGGAATAAAATTGGTGGTGAGTGGCGGTATTGGGTGGTGGTGGGTGACGGTGGGTGATGGCGGTGGCTGTGGTAGGAGGTGGTGGTGGGTGGTGGAGGAGGCGACAGTGGTGGTGGTGGTGGAGGAGGTGACAATGGTGGTGGTGGTAACGGTGGCGGTGGTGGGAGGTGGCGATGGGTGGTGGTGACAGCGGTGGGAGGTGGGGTGGGTATTGGCGGTGGTGTGGTTGTGGGTGGCGATGGTGGTGGCAGCGAGAGATGGCGGTGGGTAGTAATAATGTTTTGAGTTTGTTTGTCACTATTTACTTCATCAATAGTGCAACAGGAGCATATGCTTTGTTGCATAATATACTTTTTTGTCGAAAGTTCGATTTTAAATCTTGATTCCTCAACGTAAACAACATACATTTCTATACAATTTATCTAATTATGAAAATATTACTCCGACAACTAATTTTTCATTTTCTGGGACACATGTGTCAATTTCGTTACTATAAGATGATTTACTTGTAGATATGTTATGGGAATATGTAAATAGGTTCTAAAACAAGTTAAATGTCTTTTAAGACAATGTAGTATCATTTTATATGTGATCTCGTAGTACTTTTAACAATAATTGTTTAGATGTGTGAAGTGTTTGGAACCAAGTTCTTAACAAGTATCAATTAACATTCTTAATAAGTTTCAATTCACATGTGAACTGATATGATTTAATCTTGAACAAATCGCCATTTATATATGAAATAGTAGGAAATGTAGTTTGAAGAAGTATATGTTCACATGTGAACTCACAGAAGTTCTATTGTAATATTTGTTCATAAAACAATAATGGAGAATTAAAGACACCAGGGGAACTAAGAATATTAACATAAACATTAAAGCTTACTTTAAATTATGTAAGGAAATTATAAAGAGAAATTTAACACAGTATAACTTCAATTCATATTTAAATCCTGTCATAATTATATAAATTAATAAGGTATAGTGTAAAGATAGGATTAAGGATTGTGAATTCTCAAAATCTATCTATACTAATAAAGGAGTAAAAAAATAGTGTCACGTGTCGCCCACACAAAAATTTTCCCGCTCATTTTTCATTTGCCCAATTTGACTTCTATTTTACGTAATAATATTTATTTTCAATTTTGAAACTCATCATTTATGTATAACTTATATATTTATATAGAAAGTATTTTAAATTTTAACTTATTATTTCAAATTTTAAATTTATCTCACTCATTTCATTTATATATATTTTATATACTCATAAAAGTAATTTAATTTTTAAATTGTTTTCTAAATTCTCGATTTTCGATTTGAATAGTAATATAAGATTAGATTCAGGTAAAAATGATTCTAATTCTAAAATGGGTGAGAAGGATTTAGTATCATTAGATCAAATTGTAGAAAAAAAAAATTAATGGTTGAGATTAAATTGTATGAGAAAAAGTTGTTGAAAGAGTATTTTAGTCTTGACCACTTTTGTTGACTTTTTATCAAGTTTCACCCCTCACTTTTAAACGTTCATAACTTTTACATACGCCATCATTTTTTCAAAAAAAAATACACCATAAAAACGAGTGTTTTTATCTTTAAAACGAGTATAGTGTCGTTATAAACAAAAACGAAGATTTTTTTTTACTTTTTCTAGCTCATTGTGTAATTAGTCAGGTCATTGTGTAATACAAGTTCATAAGGAGGGAGCTGTGGGCAATACCAACATCAGGCAGTGTCTTCGTAAGGTTGCAGATGGCCATTTTACAGCGGCAGTGAAGGTGTTATGCTCGTCTGGTGTTGCTCCATACAATGGCGATACCATACAAGCTTTAGAGGCTAAACACCCGCACAGGCAACCTCCATCTATGCCAAATGAAATATACTCCGAGCCTCCTCTTGTTGCGGAGGTTGATAGTGTCCTTGGTTGAATTAAATCGTTTCCTAAGGGAACTTCGTGTGGGAAAGACGGCTTGCGAGCACAACACATTTTGGATGCATTATGTGGAGACGGGTCTGCAGTTGCCACTGATCTTTTAACTACTATCACCGCAGTGGTCAATTTGTGGTTAGGGGGGAGATGCCCATCGAGTTTATCAGGTTTTGTTGCGTCTGCTCCTCTTACACCGCTCTTAAAACCCGACAACGGGATCCGACCTATTGCAGTGGGTACTATATGGAGGCGGTTGGTGTCCAAGGTTGCTATGAAGGGTGTCGGTAAAGAGATGGCCAAGTACCTTAATGATTATCAGTTTGGGGTTGGTGTGTCCGGTGGCGCCGAGGCCATTTTACATAGCGTCAACCGGGTATTGAATGAACGTCACACGGATGGGTCTCTGGCCATGCTTACAGTAGATTTTTCTAATGCATTTAATCTGGTGGATAGATCAGCCTTAATTCGCAAGGTCCGGATGAGGTGCCCGTCTATTTCTTTGTGGGTAGAATTCCTATATGGGCAACCAGCTAGATTGTATCTTAGAGACGCGTACATTTGGTCCACCACCGGGGTTCAACAAGGAGACCCATTGGGACCACTTCTTTTCGCTCTTGTTTTGCACCCCCTTGTGCATCAAATTAGAGACAAATGCAAGCTTCTTCTTCATGCTTGGTATCTTGATGATGGGACTGTCATTGGAAATTCAGAAGAGGTGGCTAGAGTGTTAGACATTATTAAGGTGGTGGGTCCTACCTTGGGTCTTGAACTGAATATTAAGAAAACTGAGTTATTTTGGCCTTTATGTGATGGTAGCAAGTTTCGTGATGGTTTATTCCCTGTGGACATTGGGAGGCTGTTATCCGGGGTAAAACTTCTTGGTGGGGCCGTCAGCAGAGATGCAAATTTTATTAGTGGGTTAGCTAAGAAGAGAGCTACTAACGCTGTTAATTTGATGCGTCTTCTTCCCAAACTTCGTGACCCGCAGAGTGAGCTACTCTTGCTTCGATTTTGTATGGGTATTGCCAAACTTTTCTTTGGCTTGAGGACGTGCCAACCCGTACACATGGAGGAGGCAGCGCTGTTCTTTGACGAAGGATTGCGTGGGGCGATTGAGGACATAGTTGTTTGTGGAGGTCCTTTCTTTGGAGACTTCCAATGGCGACTTGCTTCCCTACCTATTAGGTTTGGGGGTTTGGGGTTGTATTCCGCTGTAGAGGCTTCATCTTATGCCTTTGTAGCCTCGAGGGCCCAATCTTGGGCGTTACAGGACCACATCTTACGAGACAGCGGCATATGTGGTATGGATTCTGATTATGATTGTGCTTTGGCTTGTCTTCGTGATACGATTTCAAGCTTTGACTTCAGCGGTTTCACTAATAAGGACACCGCCCCCCCTAAAGCACAACATGCATTGGCGAGTGCCCTTTTTAGTAAAATCGTCCGTGAAATGGAAGTCCAGTTTGAAATGACCGTTAGACAGAGAGCTGTTTTTGAGTGTCTACGAGCACCACATGCTCAAGATTACCTTCTCGCGATCCCTATAGATGGGCTAGGCCAACATATGTCGCCGGTGGAGTATCGTACTATCCTTAAGTATCGCCTCATGATTCCACTATACCCGGTTGACGAGTTATGCCCTGTTTGCCGTAAGGCGTGTTTAGACTCCTATGGGGAGCATGCGGTTCATTGTAGAGAGCTCCCGGGGTTCAAGTACCGACACGACTTGGTTAGGGATGTTCTTTTTGACATATTTAGGCGTGCCGGGGTTTCTACCAAGAAAGAGGCACCAGTGAATTTCTTGACGGACCCATTGGAAGGAAGATCAACACTTAGACCCGCTGACATTTTGGTCTTTGGGTGGATAGGTGGGAAACATGCGTGTGTAGATCTAACAGGGGTCTCCCCTCTGGTGGGCTTGGGAGTTAGTGCTTTCACGGTGAGTCAGGCTGCTCTTAAAGCTGCTTCGAGCAAAGTGACCAAACACGAGAAAGCGTGTCTTGACAACCAACACGTGTTTATACCATTTGCTTTTGACACTTTTGGTTTCCTTGCACCAGAGGCCGTGGAGTTACTTAACCGAGTACAGCGGGTCATGCATAGTAATGTTATGACCCCAAGATCTATAGATGTAGTTTTTAAAAGACTTGGTTTTGCTATTCAAAAAGGGTTGGCGGCGCAGCTTGTTGCCCGTTTGCCTTCTATCTCTATGTAATTTTCCTTTGGGAGTTAAAAAGTATTAAAAGTTTAGTTTTTTGTGTAATACAAGTTTATTGTGTAACACAAGTTCATTGTGTACTACAAGTTCATTGTGTTATATGTATTTATCATTGTGTTTTACGTTTTTCAGCTAATTATATAATTAGTCAGGTCATTGTGTAATACAAGTTCATTGTGTAATACCACGTCTGGTCATTGTGTAATATCTGGTCATTGTGTAATTAGTCAGGTCATTGTGTAATACAAGTTCATTGTGTAATTTGTCAGGTAATTGTTGTGTAATACCACGTCTGGTCATTGTGTAATATCTGGTCATTGTGTAATTAGTTAGGTCACTGTGTAATACAAGTTCATTGTGTAATTAGTCAGGTCATTGTGTAATATCTGGTCATTGTGTAATACAAGTTCATTGTGTAATTAGTCAGGTCATTGTGTAATACAATTTCATTGTGTAATACCACGTCTGGTCATTGTGTAATACAAGTTCATTGTGTAATTAGTCAGGTCATTGTGTAATACAAGTTCATTGTGTAATTAGTCGGGTCATTGTGTAATACCACGTCTGGTCATTGTCTAATATCTGGTCATTGTGTAATTAGTCAGGTCATTGTGTAATACAAGTTCATTGTGTAATTAGTCAGGTAATTGTGTAATACAAGTTAATTGTGTAATTAGTCAGGTCTTTGTGTAATACAAGTTCATTGTGTAATACCACGTCTGGTCATTGTGTAATTAGTCAGGTCATTGTGTAACACAAGTTCATTGTGTAATTAGTCGGGTCATTGTGTAATACAAGTTCATTGTGTAACTAGTCAAGTAATTATGTAATTAGTCAGGTCATTTGTAATATCCCAAAAATAAAACGACAGTTAAAATGATGAAATGAACGAACGAGGCATGATGGGCCGGGCCGGGCGGGCCGACGGGCCAGAAGGGGCAAACATAGGGGAGCCTCCCCTATAAATAGCTTAGGTCTCCATCATTTCTCTCATTTGCAAGTTCTAGAGAGAGAAACCGTAGAGAGAGAAAGTTAGCGGATCGACCCGAGATTTCAGCAAAGTGTTGCTCCATAGCTCGTGAGAAGAACCTCCGGATCAGAAACTCGATTCAGGTAACGATCGGGCTTAAATCTGAGTTTTTATTCGTTTTTGGGTTTTTCGGGTTTTGGGTGAAAAGGTAACGTTTTCACGGATAAAACTGAAAGATAAACATAGATTTGAGTTCCTTAATGGAAAGCAAACGTTTTGAAGTAAACAAGTTCGGGATCTTGACGTGATCAGACCCGAAGGCGAAAGTTAGGGTTTTTTTTTGCGAAGAAGCAGTTCGTGCGTACTTATCAAGTACGCATGAAGATGATCCTGCGTACTTACCAAGTACGCAAGAAGAGGATCCTGCGTACTTATCAAGTACGCATGAAGCAGGTACTGCGTATTTATCAAGTACGCATGAAGCAAAGTCTGCGCACTTATTAAGTACGCAAGAGCAAGGCCCTGCACACTTGCTAAGTGCGCAGGCATCAGGCTGGTTAAGTAAAGTCAGTATGTTTAGAAGGTTAAACCGTTAGAGTCGGGATTGGGTCTGATGTGTATTTAACTAATCAATTCAGATCGGAAGTGACATTGTTGGGCCTTTGTTTAGGACAACCGAGACTAGCTTATAAGGTGAGTTCTAGAAGCCCTCTTTTAAATGTTTTAATAATGTTTTTGGGCTGGTGTGCATACGTAACGATGTGACTATTTTATAAAACGATGTTTATGAATGTTGTACGTGACGTTTTATAAAATGATGTTTATGAATGATGTTTTGGAAGGAAAGGTTATGAAGGAAGTGTTTATGAAATATTTTGCCAAAAGAAGTTTATGAATGAATGAATGCTTTTAATAAAACGTACGAATGCTTTAACTGAAGTTTTGAAGTAAAAGAAGCGAAGATTTACGAAAGTCACAAACGAACGAATCTGCCAACATTCCTTAGGGAATGAAGGTTAAGGGTATGGGAAGTATGTTATGGGCCTTTACCTTTTAGAGGCCTCTGTGGCTGGCCAACTGTTGTACAACTGGGGCGATGACGGTCGCCAAGGGGATTATCGTGATCCTTGAAGTTTGGTACGATTTACCTTACGAGGTAGTCGTGCTTGAAGTTTGGTACTTGTGCCCTACGGGGCGCAGTGCTTGAAGTTTGGTACGTGTCATCCTTGTGATGCCGTGCTTGAAGTAGTGTTGAATAACCTAAGTATCGGGCCCTAGGAGTTCTTCACCCGAAGGACAGTACTGTGATTGATGGGCCTAGTGGTGGTGATCTTTAGGTTATTCAGCCAGTATGTGACGTTTGGATTTGACGGTTACGAGAAGGCGCAGATTCGATATGTTCGTTGACTTATGTTTATGAAGTGTTATGTTTTGTTATTGCATTATTTTACGTACGCTTTTTATTAAATGAAGTGTGAAGTTATGTTTTTGGAAAATTATTTGAAGTTAAAGTTTTATGTTAAAACTAGAACTCACCAGCGTAGCTGACTTTTTAGTATGCACATTCAGGTTAAGGCAGGTTACGATGATGGAAGGTGAT
Organism: Smallanthus sonchifolius; assembly: GCA_023525975.1. NCBI lineage: Eukaryota > Viridiplantae > Streptophyta > Magnoliopsida > Asterales > Asteraceae > Smallanthus > Smallanthus sonchifolius. Next base: position 26,344,998 of record CM042029.1, on the reverse strand, counting down.
GCTGGGCGGCTTGATGAGTTACCCGGATGACATGAAGATTCGCATCCCGCTATGATTAGATTATGTTATGTTTATGTAATAGACTATGTTACGCTTCCGCATGTTGAACAATGTAATGGTTATGTTTTAATGAAGTATTTTCCGCTGCGTTATTTTGATATTCAAGTTTAAGAACTGTTTGTAAATGAGTAAATCCAACAAGTGAGGCCTCCCGGGTTTGGGGCCTTACATCATTGTGTAATACAAGTTCATTGTGTAACACTACGTCTAGTCATCGTGTAATTAGTCAGGTCATTGTGTAATACCACGTCTGGTCATTGTGTAATATCTGGTCATTGTGTAATACAAGTTCATTGTGTAATTAGTCAGGTCATTGTGTCAAATATTTTTCATCATTGTGTTATATGTATTCATCATTGTGTTTTACATTTACAACTCATTGTGTAATTCACTCAAATATGTTAGGTCATTGTGTAATATGCTCATTGTGTAATATCAGGTCTGGTCATTGTGTAATATCAGACCTTGTATTACACATTAACCTGGTATATTACACATTGACCATTATGCATTCCCTTTAAAAACAATAAAATGACACATGTCAAGCTTAGAATCCTTCTTATCATTCTTATTTTTAAAACCATTTTACTATAACCTAACCCTAGTAATATATAAGATAGTTTATGTGTTAATTTTATAATCTATCTATCTATTATAATACATAAAAATAACTTGAGACACGTGTTACTTTCTGGTGTCTTCCTATCATTATTTTCTCGACTTTCTCTCATATTAACTGAGGAACACATGTTACCTCTCATCGATATTTAATGTAACTGTAATTATGGGCAATTATTAACTAAATTATTTAATATGAAATTAATCATTGATATTAATAATTTCTGACTTTACTTATCAATTTTTGAAAAATAAATTTAACATATCATCAAGATTGTTTCATTTTCAGTTTTTATCTACTAATTTTTGAATTCATAATTTTGTTTATCAACAACTAATTATTTTTATCATCAAATTTTATCTCATATAATAATTGTTTTATTACTACCATATGTATTGCATTTGCTTTGTTTTTGAAGTGTATGTATTTTAACACTTCTACATTGTCATCTTTACATTCTTATACAATTTTCTATACTTAATAAATAAATAACCGTTTACACTACATGTTACAATTCGGTGAGCTCAAGACTATTTTTCCAACTTATTTTTAATTCTTTTAATATTTTCTAAATCTTCATTGCCAACTATTTAATTTTCTTGAGATTCTTTTTTTTGCTTATAATTTCGAAATCTTTATTATCAACTATTGAATATTGAATATTTCATTTATTCAACCCGTGTAATACACGAGGTTCTAACCTAGTAAATAAATAAAACAATTGAATTTAAGGTATTATTTCACAATGAAATCATCTGCTTGTTCTACGTTTATGTATCCTCGTTTTTGAGGATTGAGACTTCCTTTATTGTTTCCCATACATTTGTGATAAATCAAGAACGAAGTAGACAATTACTACTTCTTTTTCTTCTTTGATTTGTGAAACAAAATTTAAATCTTATCGTGATTTAATGTGTGAAGAAAAAACCAAACGCAATTACAATGTTAACTTGTGAATCGCTAAAATAACTTGATGATTTTGCTCTTATTTGATGAATAAAGGATACTTAATTGGACGGCCACAATCATTCCCTAGTGTTGGTGGTTTTGTGTCATCTAACAATTTTGTGTAATTTGATTTGCTTTTAAGAAGTGTGAAATGCACACTTGTTTGAAAAGCTTATGATTTATGGTGCTTTAGAAATCTTTTTGTTTCAAGGGGGCAAAGCCCACTAAACAAACGGGGTCCGGGACAGCGCCACTAATGGGGTCCAAGGGGCAGTGCCCCTGGATGGGGTTAAACTGTCAGGCAAGCTTGGAAAACAATTATTTTTCATGTTTTGTTATTCGTTGGAAGTTCATTCGAAAGTGGAAATTTTCTAAAGTTTGATTTTTGGAATAACTGAATATCGGTAGCAATTTTGGTTATCCGGGCCAAATTGAATCAACCAGCGGTTGAGGACACTTTAAACGGTTGACGATTGAGACTGTTTTTAGTCAACAGTCATGAAGTTTCATAGTATTGATTCACTCCTATAAGTATTGGATAGACTTATTTAACTTAAAAGTCCTTTTTGTGAGAAGGACTTATTGATTTATAACTTTTGAAGGAGTTTTAAAAAAAAGTGTTTGGATTAGTTTATTTGGTGGGGAAAATCAATAAGTCAATAATTTGTTTTTAAAAAGGTGTTTGGATTAACTTATTCATGTAAAATGATCAAAAATGACATTTTTTATAAGTTAATAAGTTGTTTTCAAACATTGAAGGGTACTTTAGTAATTCTTATCTACGGAAGTTATAAGTTTCTCTCAAAAGTAAGAACCAAGCTACTTCTTAAAATCAACTTATATCACCATTTTAAAAAGTTACTTTCACACCAACTTTTCCTTAAACAAACTTATGACTTATTAGTTTTTCAAAGAAGTTAATAAGTCAATAAGTTAATAAGTTAGTTTGAAAAGGCAATCCAAACACCCCTAAGTCAATTTAGTCAATTTCACATTCGGGAAAATCCTAACAAATTTCACAGTTTCGTTCTTGAATCTATAATTCTTATACGATTGAATATTTGTGTATACCAATAAAATAATTCAACCTAAAAACGAATACGCGATTATCAGAAAATCCAAATCAGCATGAATTACAACACCTACACCAAGTTCCTACCTTTTGGATTTCCCAAATAACCAACCCCTTAATAATAATAATAATATTCCTCACTATGTGGTGTGTACATATGGTTAAATTTTTTTAGTTTTATCTACAAAATATCTTTCCAACTTATCACATCACGCTTTGAGGACCATCTTTATTTGGCATGCATATACGGGGTAGACAATGACAAACTAATACTACGATTGGTCTGATGTTTGAGCAAGGCTGAGGGCCCGTTAAATTAAAGATCGGCCCCTTAAATTAAACCAATTGATGGCCCGGCCCCATTAGAAACTTAGAATCGGCCCTGTTATTAAATATTTAATTTCGTATGTTTTATGAAGTATGTGTGACATTAAGTATTGTTCAGTTTCTTTGTTTTCCTTCATTCCTGCACTAGGTTAAAATCCCGTGTATTACATGGGTTAAATAAATAAAATGTTATATATTTAGTAACAAAAATTTTATATTTTTAAAAACCCGTGTAATACACGGGTTGAATAAACCAGTATATTAAATCAGTTGAATAAAATATAATGTAATATTTTAACAAACACATTTGTCAAAATATGTTTTTAAAAAATGTAATTTGTGGTGACAGTTATAAGGTCTGTTAAGTTAGTTTTTAAAACATTTTTTTCAACTAAGTATTAATTTTTTAATTTAATCGATAAATGTTAGTTTATATTAAGTTCATTTGATTGACGATATAATAACTATTTATAATTAAATAATAAGTATTCGTAATTAGATTTATTAATATAAAGATTATTATTTAATATGAGAGAGAAATAGAAAATCTAATATTTAACAGGAGAGAGAGGCGGGAAAATAAAGATGAGAAGTAACCAGAGAGTGACACGTGTCCTAAAGAGATTTTCATTTATTAGATTAGTAAGATTCTAATTTCTCGTTATAGTAAAAATAATAGATAATTAAAATTTCATACATAACCAATTTTAAGTAGAGAATAATAAAAATTATAAAAAATAATATATATATGTATATATATATATATATATATATATATATATATATATATATATATATATATACGGTTCAAATAACAATTAATATTTTATGTGATAACCGTGATAACCACTTTCAAACAATCAAATAGTTTATAAATTATAATGTGTATATGCATATAAATATATATAGGGGTAGGGATCAAATGAAAACTATAACATAGTGTTACATATACGTAACATTTATCATTTTGTTTTCTGTTGACACAATGTTTCATTACGTAACACTATGTGTCACGTATATGTAACACTATGTGTTACGTATATGTAACACTCCCCATTTCCGTATTTATGTTCGACATATATGTAACAGATACTTAAAATACTATTTTTACAATTAAAAAAATAATAATTTGTATATTATGAGAAATAGCGAAAAACAATAAAAAAATAACATTTATTTATCTAGAATAGTGCATGGGGGTCGACCGACAACCATTGAATAAAAAATTAGTGTTTGTTGTATTTTTTTTTCAAGCAACGTCCAAGAAAGTTAGACATCGACCCCATAAATATTTAACACTTAACTATTAAATCTAATACTAATACAATTGGCTCATAACCTATTAAATCTTTTAAAATAATTAAACCAAACCTTTAACCCAATGCCTATAAAAAACCGAACCGAATATCCATTTTAACGTTTAAACTTATAAACTATAATTGAAAACAAAAATTAACGCCACCCAAAAACCATCATACGTGAGAAAACCAATTGACTGCATCAGCGAGACCATAAAGTTTTTCAACTTTAGGAATATGAATATTTGAAGTTTCTCAAAATAAAACTTGGATCTTCATCTTTTAAGACTCCTGGATATATTTATTTGGATAATCTTTCAGTGTATTTCACTAAACGACCACAAATTTCATTTTATCATCCTAATTAATGAGACGAGCTTAAAATGAACTTGAAATGGTAAACATGGATGACTACTATATTAACACAAAGACGCCGAGACAAAAGACAGACATCACATATCACCAATAATATGAGTATGATTGTTTCAACATGGTGCATGACATGCAAATCCAAGAGTTTGGAAACTGTTTTCGCAAGGTAACATCTTATTTACTTATTTTTATATCCGCTTTGAGTGCATGTGATAATTTTTGTGGGTTTAATATACCAAAGATATTATCCGAGTTGTATCCATGCAATTTTACTAAACATGGTAAGAGAAACCTTAAGATTGAACTCCCGAACTACATGGATAATTTGAAAGTGGATATAAGATTTGCGATATTGAATGGTCTATATACTCTTGTAAGACTGATGGTTGAAACAAAGAAACATCGAGACTTTACGTTGGTGAACTGTTTATTGAAGTTGGCTCTCATTTTACCCGTCACAACAAGTGTTGAGAAATGTCTTTCTACAATGCAGTACGTGAAGTCCGATTTGCACAATCGGACTGGTGATAAGAATTTGAGTATTAATTTCATTTGTTTTATTGAAAACTAGTTGCTTAGGAAAGTTTCTATAAATGATGTAATGACTCGGTTTCAAAAAATGAAATTGCTCAATTGATGGTCGAAAAAGCCCAAGCCCATAGACGACCTGAAGACCCGATAACACCACAAGAGCCGGCAAAACGTAAGACCCGACAAAAAACAACACCCTTCTTTTTTTAGCTAGTTTTCTCTTTTGTATTTAATATTATTATGATTAGATTTTTTTACTGTATATTTCTTTATTATATAAATTAACAAAAAAATTATTGTGAAATAAATTAAAACTAGCCTTGCTTCCATCTTCTATAGCCCTTATTTTAGAGAGTAATCTGGTGTGCGACTTGTACTTTCTGTTTCTTCATTTGTACTGTTTGGACCAGTAGGTATCTTACACGTGGACCACTTGGTAGAAGGTAATGTAGAGATGACAGAGAGAGCTCTTTGCTGAAGAAAGAAAGTTATGTGGCAAAATAGAAAAAAGAAAAAGTTTACTGTTCTTAAGCCTTTCTCTTATAAAACTTTTTATTAATATTATTGATTAAATGATTAAAACTAATAAAATTATTAAATTAAATGAACTATTAAAGCTAAATATAATTATTAAATTAAGTAAAATATTAAAATAAAAAATACAACACGTCGGTGAATATATGAAATTATAAATTTTAATGACCCTCGGTAATGTGTCCGTTGGTACATTCCGTCGGTCCGTCAGAATAGAAATTCCCAAGACGATTTGTCCGACAAAGTATTACCGACAGATTCTCGTCAGTAACTACTATCAATAATGGATTTCTGACAAAATCGTCCGTCAATTATGCTCAATAGTTAAGTGGTACAAAGAATTTTTAGTGAAACATACCTAAGCTAACCGACATATGATCATCTTTTACATACTCAAGTCATTTCACTAACACATGTTAGCATAATAAGTTGTTATAGGCCCTGTTATGGGCTTTAGCCCAGACCCAGTTATCTTTCTATTTAATGTTGCTTTCTTCTTTATTTGTAAGCTAATCTTCATTTGAGTAATATAGAGCCTCCATCTTTTCTCTGTACATGTTCGTTTGTTAACATGGTATCAGAGCCATCTCGATTCATGCTTGATTGAAGTCTTTGTTGTTGCTTCCGCTCAGTTGTTGATTCGTTCGTTGGTTGGTTTGTTCGTTGTTGAAGGGTTTCGTTCGTTGTGGCTTCTGCTTAACTTATACAGTTTTCGTTGACTCGTGAGGTATCAAAGTTAAGGATTTTGTTTTATTTGAACTGACTTGTGTATTTGGAAGAGCCTCTTAACAGATTGCAAGGTTTGGACCTCGTTTCTGTCACGTTTTTCGAAGTTTGCGGTTTTCACCAAGTTTGCGGTTCGAAGTTTGTGGTTTTTCACCAAGTTTGCGGGTCGAAGTTTGCGGTTCCTCTAAGTTTGCAGTATTCGAAGTTTGCGTTAATTCAAAGTTTGCGGTTATTCTGCTGTAATTCTGTTTTGATAATATGGCTGGAAAAGATGACTCCCTTCAGTCTATTAGTACTCGTCTCGATGGTAAAAACCACACCTACTAGAGTTACGTAATGAAAAACTTTCTTCGAGCGAAAAATATGTGGGGTTATGTCACAGGTACTAAGGGAAAGCCTACTGATAAGTCTAAGGCTGCTGAATATGCCTGAAGGGAGTTCACTAGAAAACTCATTTTCATGGGTGAGTTCACTAGAAAACTCATTTTCATGAGAAAACAAAAAAACTCATACTGCATATGTGTAGTACACCCAAAAACCCAACCCACCCTAAAAAACCTAACCCCCACCCCACCCCCACCCAAAAACCTAAACCCACCCGATCCACCCCCAAAAACCTAAACCCCCCACCCACCCACCCCCCAAAAACCTAAACTAAACCCAAAAACTAAATAAAAAGCCTAACCCACCCCCAAAAACCTAGACCTCCCACCTCACCCCCACCCAAAAACCTAACTCCCCCAAAAACCTAAACCCCCCACCCACCCCCAAAAACCTAAACCCCCACCCCACTCCACCCCTCCAAAAACCTAACACTAAAGCTAAACTAAACTCAAAAGCTAAACCCACTACTTTTCGAGTTTTTTTTTAAATGAGGACGACGTGGGAAACAAGGGCTCCAAAGCAGTTTTTTAATTTTTAATTTATTTTTTTAGTTATGATTTTTTATTATTTTTTTACCTTAAATAAGTAGTTTTTTGGTTTTTTCATGAAAATTGAGTTTTCTTATGATACTTCATCTATATATATACTAGGTTAGAATCCAGTGTATTACACGGACTGAATAAATGTAATATTATGCACTTAGTAATAAAAGATTTATGTTTTTAAAAACCTGTGTATTACACGAGTTGAATAAAATTTTACGTGACAATTATAAATTATGTTTAAGATAATTCTTAAAACATTTTTTAGCAGAGTATTAACTTTTTTTATGTAACTGATAAATGTTAATTCATATTAAACTTTAGAAACCCGGTGTATTACACGTGCTAAATAAATGCAATGTTATATATACTTAATAATAATGATTTATTATATAGTATAGATATAGTGATTTTGTTTACAAAATAATGAATAAGTATTTAAAGAATATTTGTTTGAACATATAAATAATTATTAGTATAGATATAGTGATTTTGTTTACAAAATAATGAATACGTATTTAAAGAATATTTGCTTGAACATATACATAATTATTATATTAATAAATTATATGTTTCAATTAATTAAATAGTTGAATAAATTAAATGAAAAAAAATAAAGAGGGTATAAGTTAAATAATTGGGTAATAAAAGGAGTTAATAAGGGTTTTAAATAAAATGATAAGTTTTTAATTAGAGTTTATTAGTTTTTAATCGTCTAAAATGATTAAATATTTATTTAAAATTGTTAGGTTAACAATCTAGTTCATATATTATTCCCGAGTCTTGAAAGTTTTATAAAATAATTTTTATAAGAAAAATAAGATTAAAAATAGGGTTTTAAAAATGTTTGAAAATAAAAAAGGACCACGGGACTCGAACCCGGGTCACTTGAGAGAAACCACTAATGCGTAAACCACTAGACCAGGCAGGTCTTAGTGGTAGATGATCGGCATGTTTACATGACAACCCTAGTCCGAGAGGGGACCGGGTTTCAGGCAAAAACATGCGCAAAAACAAGGTGCGGGGCTAGACTCGAACTCACGACCTTGCCTGAGGAGGATTAGGGTTTTTAACTGGTTGAACCTGGGTTTGTGCTTTGGTCTGAAAGAGACGCGAAATCGTTGTAACAAACAACCCGAACCTCGTCTTCTTCGCCAACCCGTAACCCAAACCCTAGCCATTCAATTCAATTGATTAAGCACCATATCCTCCTCAAATTCATGGGGATTTTACTCCCTACAACAAAACAAAATCATAGACACCATAATTACCTCAAATGATTAGGGATGGAGGGAGAACGAAAGCGAGTCCGAGATCGGCGATCCTTGAGCTCGTCGAAGTTCTGGAGAGGGAATGCAATGAATACAGAGGTATAGGAAGTTCGTGGCTTCGATAGTGAAGAGGTCGGTTCGATTTTATAGGCTAATTTCGCGTTAAATGCTCGAATTGATGTCACAGTTGATTAGGGACGGTTACGAGTTGCTTGAACTCAATACCATTGATTTTAGTTGTAATTGACCCGTTACAGGTGATTAGATTGGTCGTATGATCGTTTACATGTGCTTGATTTTAGTTATATAAACGAATTCGAGTGTTTGGGATTGAATCCGATAGAGAAAATGCACCCGTTTGACTTTCTGTAAGGCCCCCTTCCTGGGTAACCTCACTTGTTGGATTTACTCATAAATATAACCATAAATATTGAATTTAAATTAAAATCATTCAGGAGTAGCGAAAACAAACATCATTCGAATACATAACATAACAGCGGAAGTCTTAACAGTTAAAAACATAACATTTGCGAAGGCGTGATGGCTACCCGGTCACTGAACCTCACTAAGGTCACACATAATCTGTATAATCAGGTCATATAGTATAAGATAATGAACCTAAATGACACTTAACATTTCTATTCTTACGGCTAGGCAAACTTAAGTAAGTTCACAAGGTTTGGGTATAGGCGAACATGACAAGTTCGCCTATCGGTCGGTCGACTTTTCATAAGTATAGGCGAAATTAGGTAAGTTCGCCTCTTTTTATATATGGGCGAACTTAGTACGCGAACATGAGTCGGCGAACATAGTCAGCAAACTTGAGTCGGCGAACATAGTCAGCGAACTTGAGTCGGCGAACATAGTCAGCGAACTTGAGTCGGCGAACATAATCAACGAACGTGGTGAGTTAGGAGAACTTAGTCAGCGAACTTAATAAGTTCATTAGTTGGGGTGTAAGTTCGCCTGTCGCGACCTTCTTTTCCAATCAGACACCAGATCAGGTCGGCCCGACTTGAGGTGTTCAAACCTCAAACTTTTTCTGTTCAGAACGTTCCATTTTCATTCATGAGTTCAAACATATGCTTTGTTTTGAATATTATACTTAAAAACCTATCCTTTATTCATTTTTAACCCGAAACCCCAAAAGTTACAAAAACTCAGATTTGGGGATGGTGGTTACCTGTTGTCGCCTCCTTTTCCCTGTAAGACGGTCCAGAGATGATGGCAATCGAGCTTTCTCTCTCTAGACCCGAGGTCTCCTTCTCTCTCTAATGGTTGCGCAAGTGAGGGTGGAATGGAGAGGAGGGGCTGCTTTGTTCTTTATATACGTGGGCTCCCTCGGCCTATTGAAGCCGAGCCCAAGCTCGCTCCCCTTCTCTTTTTCTTTTGCTTTTGAGTTTAAATATTTCAACTAAATCTCCGGCCTCACTATATTTATTCGTTTTTTTTATTTTTTGGATGATACAAGTCTACCCTCCTTAGAAAGGTTCGTCCTCGAAACCTGATAATCGTTAAACAGCTGAGGATATATTCCCCTCATTTCGTCTTCTTTTTCCCAAGTAGCTTCTGAACCCTTTCTGTGTTTCCATTGTACTTTTACTAACGTGATTGATTTATTGAGAAGTCATTTTTCGGTTCGGTCAAGTATAGCTATTGGTTCTTCTACATAGTTTAAACTTTTATCCACCTCGATCTCGTCATAAGGTATGTGAGCTGTTTCGTCAGCTAGGCACTTGCGTAAGTGCGACACGTGGAACGTAGGGTGTATTCCACTAAGCTCAACGGGTAGGCCGAGTCTGTAAGCAACTTGACCCACTCTCGCTAAAATCTTGAAAGGTCCGAAAAACCTTGGACTTAGTTTGCCACGTTTTCTGAATCGGATGATTCCTTTCCATGGTGATACCTTTAATAGTACCATGTACCATACTTGAAACTCTAAATCCCTCCTTCTCTTATCCGTGTATGATTTCTGTCTGTCTTTTGCGGCTTTCATTCGAGCTTTGATTTGATCAAATTTCTCGGAAGTAGCTTTGACCACTTCGAGACTTGGAAAATCCTTCTGTCCAATTTCCCCCCAACAAACCGGGGTCCTACATCTCCTCCCATACAATATTTCAAATGGCGGCATGCCAATAGTTGAGTGATAGCTGTTGTTATATGAAAATTCTGCCAATGGTGGATGGCTGTCCCAGCTCCCACCGAAGTTAATGATACAGGCCAGAGTATGTCCTCCAAGGTTTGAATGGTCCTTTCAGATTGACCATCAGTTTGAGGGTGGTAAGCGGTGCTGATGTTCAGTCTAGTGCCCATCGCTTCATTGAATTTCTTCCAAAACCTTGATGTGAATCTAGTGTAGGTCCCTCGGGTGTGGCGGATCGTCACATGCAAGTGGGTCTACTAGTCGGACCGGGTGCGGAATACCCGTGACCAGGTGGAGAGTCTTACAACACAAAGTAAACCGACAAGAGAATCACTTTAAACTTTCGTCTATTATAAACACTTGAAGGTTACAGAGAGAAATACTGAGATTACAAGTTTTGCGTATTTGCTACTGTGAGTGCGACTAAGATTGCGTACTTATCTACTGTCAACCATTCCTATTTATACACGACCTGATGCATGTGCACTTATAAGGTGCGCAAGGCAATTTGCTCATGCGTACTTAGCAAGTACGCAAAGGTATTCTTGCGTACTTGCTGAGTACGCAGGAACTATCTCCTGCGCACATACAAGTGCGCAAAACACTTAGAGAAATATGCAACAGTCAATATGTAAAAGTAAATACAACTCGACAACTAATGCATACAGACACTTACAAACAAAGACAAATACATATATGAAAGTACTAAACTAAGACTCTATCTATCCAGAGTGTTTGTCACAGGAAAGTGTTTCAACAAACTCCCCATTGACAACAGCTCTGCATCATCTTTGATCTTTAGTCTTCAGTCTTCGGTCTTCAGTCTTCAGTCTTCACAGCTATGCATCTTTAGCTTCCATCTTCTTCTTATAGTCAAGGCAGAACTTGATCACCTTGTCATATTTATAAGCAAGGAATTTCGTCCATTCGTCCGTATGCATGCAATACATGTCTGCTAGTGCCTCCAGATCTTTCACAGAGAAGTTAATGAAGCAAACTTCATCAAATACTCTGATTAGTTCCCTCGGCACTAAGCATCCACTTTCTGACCTCACCTTTCCAATCACCACAGCCTCGCCCGTTTTGGGATCAACGTACCAGTACCACATGTCACCAAGAATATCCTGAGATAACTTGCTCAGGGGAATCTTAGTTTCACATAGCACTGGCTTGTATACCAATTTCTTTAAGAATTTCTTAGTCACAGGATGTCTTGCTGTCTTATCCTTGACTCTCTTGGGCGCTTGAGGCTTGAACACATCAAACTTCCCAGATCTTGCTTCCCGCTATAGAACCACCCACAAACCCATCGCCACTTCGTGATTAGAATGACCCAGCAGCTCTCGGTTTGCTAAATTCACAAGGTCGTATTTGGGTAAGGAGTTGAACGCTTCACTGGTTGGTTTCAAGTATTGAACCCCCAGATCTTTTGATTGCGAACAACTGCTTATCCTCCTCGAACCTTACAGCCAAGATCATCCCTGTTGCCCCTTGTTTGTCTATGATAGACGTCTTCTGCCAAACAGGAGCTGGACCCTTAGATGCAGTAGAAGGCATATCTTTTTCTTTTGGTGCCTCCGGATCCACAGGTGTAGGGTCAACTGGGGAGGCTTCAGTCGAGGCTTCAACATTACTAGCATGCTCGACTGAACCTGTGTTGAGCTGAGCTTCAAAGGATAGAACTTCAAATATCTCTTCATCTTCTAACTCATACTCTCCTTCCCCGTCGCCCTTGGGAATTTCTATCACTACATCCTCATCATCTTCATCCCAATCATCACCAGAGTCGATCTCTCCTTCTTCTAGGTTGTAGAGAGCGTCGATATGTGCTTCCTTGGAATAGTCAGGCTCTAAGTATAAGACCTCATCGTCAGATAGATCCTTAAGCACATCAGCCGCTGACTTTCCTTTGTCACCACCACCACCAGAAGTATCACCACCCTTCTGATGAGAAGACTCCCCCTGAGCCATTGGAATAGAAGAGATAGGCACAATTGCTAAAGCTTGGTGCTCACCTCCACTAGGACCGACTTCGGGATCCTTGTCTTTGTCATCATCCTTTGTCAAGTCGACAGGATGACAAGGCTCATCACTAGAGTGTGTCTTTTCTTTCTCTTTCTCCCCCTGAGCATCAAGCTTCTTGGTCAGATCAGCAATTAGTTTGACCATCAGCTCATGCTCCTTCTTCTGCATATCAAACCTCAGCTCGAGAGACGACCTGTGCCCTAGAATCATGTTGTTTGTCTGGATTACAAGCTTATTCTGGGCCATTATGTTCTTCAGTCTCTCGTCTGTCCCCGTTCTCTGGCTTCGTAGAATTCTAACTTCGTCCACCAACAAATTAATCTGTGCTTGTTGAGCATCAGATTCCTCCTTTGACTTCTGAATAGTTTCCAACAAACCAGCAACTTGGGTTTCCAGAATTGCTATCCTTTCTTCATTAGGATCAGGATGTCTGGAGGTAGATGCTTCTGCATTATGAATTGGGGAGGAGAAGATAGTATCGAAGTCATACCCTTGAGTAAATTCTCCGTAGTTGAAGGGTTGACTTATCGGTTCAATGGTGGTTGTTGGGATTGAGGATGTGATGACAGTTGTAGGTGTTATGGAATGGGTGATGGTGACTGACTCCGTGAGAATTGGAGTAATCACCGCCACCTGGACAGATGTGACAGGGAGGGTCACTATCACATGAACCTCCTCTGTGATTGAAGTAACTGCCACGTCAGGTTGTACATGTGGTCTCCTCCTCTATCTTCGGTATAATTGCTGTGAAGGTGCAGAGTAGTGACCTCCACCTCACTGGCAATAGCAAGTTGCTGCCTATCCTCTCTGTTCTTGTGAACACTTTCACGTCTTTACCTTTGAATAGCAGCGTCAGAGTCAGAATCAGGCTCATATTCAATGCTAGAGGACTGTCGCTTTCTCTTTGAGGACGACTCAGGAAGGGTGACCTTCGTCGTTCTCCTCGGGTGAACTTGCGATGGTGCATCATCGGAATCAGAAGAATCAGACTCTGTCTCTTCCAAGTCGGATCCCTCAGCACCATCATGACCTTCGTCTTCGTCTCCACCATCAGACGATCCATCTTCACTTTCAACTTCCTCCTCTTCTTGTTGTTGTTGTTGTTCATCTGAATGTTCACTCAACTCTGGCTCCGAATCATGACTATACCATCTCCAGTCAGCCGGTGCCACATATGCTTCATTTATTAGGTGGCCAAAGAGTCCTGTATGCTCAGGGGTAGCTTCTACACTGCCTGGCTTAAGGAATTGTGCGAACACCCTCTTGTCCACCCTCTTCACTTGCAGTCTCTCTCCAATTGCAAGTAGGTTTGGCAACACATCGTTTAACAAAAGTTGCACAAACCTTGGGTATAATAAGAACCTGAACCTGAACCTCTCAGCCGTGTTAATCTGATCATTGATGGCTTTAAATATGTATCGTGAGAAGTTGTAGCCATTATTGAGAGACAAGCCAACCATGGCAGCAGCAAGGTCATGACCCATTGCATCCTTTCCCGCTTTTCTTGAGGAGATGCACATGATCATGATGTGGGCAAAATATCTCCATTGATCTAGCACCCACATTTTCTTATAAGAAGCATAGTCTCTCGCACCGACATACCCCATTCGTTGCCTCCAACAGCCATCCATAAAGTAGTCAGGATAGGCTGTCGGGTCGGTGGAAAGATCTCTGAATTGCAAGACCCGTCTAATAGTGCCTTCAGAGAAGGCGATATCATGACCATCAACGGTAGCCCTTATAACATTGGGGGTTACCGTGCAATCATGCTCCGCGGTCTCCCAGAATTGCTCGAGATAAGGTCTTGAAACGATAGGGTCAGCTGAAATAGCATAGCTGATTCTTGAACGGTTCAAGAAATCAACTATCTCTCGATACTGAAGTGCTGCACCCTTCCATTCCGGTTGAGTATGAGCTAGAAGATTGAACTCATTCATAAACGCACGAGCCATAATCTGCAAAAACACACAGAAAACATAATCAGAACAACAAGTTTCATTGGAATTGAATAAACATGACTCAGTATAGCAGTTACTCTTTGAACTGAATTTCTAGACTTAGAAATTTTTCCCAAGTGTTGGTCCTGCGTACTTAGCAAGTACGCATGAATTTCCTCTTGCGTATACGCAAGAATTACTTCTTGCGTACTTGCTAAGTGCGCAAGAAACATACACGTTCAAAATTCCAGAAGTTTTAAAAATCAACAGATGTTCAAAAATTGAGTAGATTAGGTCACCACAAGGTCGGAATCAGTGATTAGGACCCATGGAACCAACATCAACACCAATTCACTTCTACATTGGTCTAATTTTGACCTAAAAGATGACCTTTCGAACCGATGGTCAAATCCAAGCCCAAAGTCAAAATCAAAGGATTAAACAGACGATTAATGATTCTAGGCAAGTTTTAGTTATCATGAATTCACAAAACAACCAATAATTTGTCTAAAATCACGGATTAAACCCTAAATTTTGAAGTTTTTTGAATCGGTCCAAAATCACGAATTTGTGGATGGATTGAGTCTAGATTCTCACCAATGGATTGTAGTACAAAGATGATACTAGTAACGGGACGAAAAATCAGTTGGAACACTCGAAATTTTTGAGGAAAATTTGCGTAGGGAAAATGAACAGACGTTTGAACGATAAAAGTCTGAAAATTTTCTAAGTGGCATATTTATACCCAACACTAACCGGTCTTGCGTACTTTCTAAGTGCGCAAGCTTTAACTCCTGCGTACTTACAAGTGCGCAAGACTTAACTCTTGCGTACTTGTTAAGTACGCAGGGCTTACTTCATGCACACTTATCAAGTACGGAGAAACCCTTAAGTGCGCAAACTTTCAACTCAAATTATAAAGGTTTTTCAAGTCAAATAGCGAACAAGATAAACAACATTCAATCAAGAGGATTCAAACTCAATTCAGGAAGGTTAAATACAAATATTTTTGGTTTTTCTGATTAAGATTGAACTGTTCATAAACTTAATTTTTTTTTTATCTTTTCTAGATAGAAATATACATGTATTTACACAAACTATTTTTGATCAAAGACACGAGCAGAGGATCATATCAGGCTAACTTATAGCAAAAACGATACAATATAAACATAAAAGAATATGGGATCATGTCATGGATTACTATCTATTCATACATAATAAGC
The DNA here is from genome assembly GCA_023525975.1 of Smallanthus sonchifolius. Lineage (NCBI taxonomy): Eukaryota > Viridiplantae > Streptophyta > Magnoliopsida > Asterales > Asteraceae > Smallanthus > Smallanthus sonchifolius. The sequence continues at coordinate 26,328,986 of CM042029.1, read as the reverse complement.
ACATAAACAAGTAATTCAAGTTGACAATATTATAAGATTTGAAATTATAAGCATCTTTGTATCACGTTCTTGTGTATTAAGGTATTAATTATAAGATATACAACATGTACCCCACTGATATACTACAGCAATGTAAATTGCACTATCTCAAGGCATCTAAGATTTTCCCAATGATTTTCTAAATTTTCAAAATGAAGCTACATCAATTAGCACAGGAAAAATCAAGCAGAATCCATAAGGATTATCAGGAATCATAAGATTCAGAATCGAGTGATTCATTTGTCTTGGTTTCATTTGATTTCTTCATTGAATATCGGTATGATGATTCGGGATAGTGAATATGGTGTTTGACTAAGGTAAGGGAATCCAACTTTTATCTGGATTTGATTTCAATGAACCAGGAGTGATTCAAGGGTGAATACATGCTCAACGGTTGATGTAGAGACATGTCTTGATTCAATATCTCCTTGCATACTTGTGAGTATGGGCAGTGAGATGAACCGCATTAATTGTGCTAACGACATAACTCGAAACTGATCTCAAAAGAAAATTATTGCCAAAATCTAACATCCTTTATCTGATAATGATCTTTTCTATTCTTTTACACACACACACTAGCAAACATGGGTTCAAATCACAGTTGTAATTTTAGATTAAGTTTCCACACTACTAGTGATTCAAAGACGCATACAGCCTACTGACAATTCAAATTACTTGTAAATAAGCAAATTAAAACTATAATAATTTACACAATTAAGTAAGCATGACGCAATCATTTCACATATGAGCAGTCTGTGACGTTTAGATCATTTCTGATGTACTATCATTTCCTCTTTTCTCAAGTTAACTTTGAAATTTTCTCCATTTTCTATTTTGTTTTTGATTTTGTAAAATGTTTTTTTTAAAGTTAAAAGAACTATACAGAAAACTTAAAAGAAAATAAAATTTAACTTTCATGAATTGAATTGATTTACGAAAAACAAGTTTTCATTCAGGATTGAACATTCCTATCAAGTTGACAAGATGCTCAAAACGGGATCGATCAAATGCCTTTGTGAAAAAGGTCAGCAAGATTGTCATCCGTGTGAACTTTAACAAGTTTAATTAAATGCTTTTCAGCACAATCACGGATGAAATGATGGCGAATTTCTATATGTTTAGTTTTGGAATGTTTCACCGGGTTATTTGTGATGGACATGGTGGCATTGTTGTCAATGAATAAAGGAGTTCCAGTGAAGTTTAAGCCGTAGTCTCTCAATTGCTGCTGAATCCATAATATCTGAGAACAACCGCTCGCCGCAGCAATGTATTCTGCTTCATAAGTTGAGACAGAAACCGTTGACTGCTTCTTACACTGCTAGGAAACCAGTCTGTCTCCTAAGAATTGACATCCACCAGAAGTTGACTTTCTATCAAGGTTACAACCGCCATAGTCTGAATCAGTGTAGGCTTTGACGTCGAATGACTGCTGCTTAAAGTACCAAATGCCCAATCGAGGTTTCCCTTTCAAGTATCTGAAAGTTCTCTTCACGGCTATCATATGTGACTCCTTCGGTTGAGACAGAAACCTTGAGCACAAGCACACAACAAACATTATATCGGGTCTTGAAGCTGTGAGATACATAAGTGATCCGATCATCCCACGGTACAATCTGCAATCCACATCCTTTCCATCTTTGTCAGGATGCAGACCATGATTGACTGGGATAGGTGTGCCATAAGTACTGCTATCATTCATCTTGTATTTTGACAAGATGTCCTGCACATACTTAGTTTGATGTAGATAAATGTCATCCTCTCTTTGACTGACTTGCAGACCCAGGAAGAACGACAATTTACCCATGTTACTCATTTCAAACTTAGACTTCATCACCTGCTCGAATTCCCTACACATCCCTTCATTTGTAGATCCAAAAATAATGTCGTCGACATATACTTGTACAAGAAGAATGTCATCTCCTACTTTCCTAATGAAGAGGGTCGAGTCAATCTGTCCACGGTCAAAACCATTAGATAATAGATGCTTAGATAATGTCTCATACCATGCCCGCGGTGCTTGATGAAGACCATAAAGTGCTTTGTCGAGCTTATACACTTTATTGATATTATGCGGATCTTCAAACCTGGGAGGTTGAGTGACATAGACCTCTTCATGTACTTTTCCATATAGGAAAGCACTCTTCACATCAAGTTGATATACCTTGAAGCCGACATATGTGGCATAAGCCAAGAACAGTCGAATGGCCTCAATTCTAGCAACTGGGCATATACTTTCGCGTAATCTAAGACCTCTTGTTGATAAAAACCCTGAACAACCAATCTTGCTTTGTTCTTCACAACCACATGACGATCATCCATCTTGCATTTGAACACCCATCTGGTTCCAATTGGCTGAAAGCCTTTTGGCAAGTCAACCAAATCCCACACGTGTAACTTTTGGAATTGAGACAATTCATCTTGCATCGCCTCAATCCAGCAGTTGTCTGCGAGAGACTCCTTCACATTCTTCGGCTCTAACTGGGACACGAATGCAGCATGCAGACATGTTTCCATGACACCAGTGTCAAGTATCTCCGAGTAAAGACTAGTGTTCTCTGCAATGGTTCGATGACGAGCTTGAACACTAGCATGAGGATCACCAATAATGTTGTTGATTGGATGATTCATATGTACTCTCGTCTCTGGTACATTCGGTTCCTGAATTTCTGAATCGTTATTCGTTCTTAATTCCCCTATTTCCTGTGTTCCAGAAGAAGTAGATTCAATGTTAATTGGATCAGCTAGAGCTTCATTTCCTACAGTTGTGTTAGGATTAGCTTGAGCGTCATCTCCATCAACATGAACATATTCACTGTTATCACTGTCATGATTTCTAGATGCAGATGCAGCATTGGAATCAGGAGTTACAATCGGTACAATAGTACGAGTAGAGAAGCTGGAATCATCGCCGCCACCCAATAATTCATAAACATTTGCAGCGTCAACTTCAGATAGATCAGGAAGATTGAATGACTTGAATAGCACATCATAATCAAAACCCCACGCTGGACCTGTTGGTTTTGGTGGAATGCTGTGTTTACTGCAATCCACTTCAAACCATTCCTCGACAGTACGAGTTCCTATATTGTACACTCTCTTGCAAGGCGAGTTGGCAACGTATCCTATGAAGATGCCTTCCACTGATTTTGCATGAAACTTAGATTGGTGGTCTTTGTATTGTAGCAATAAGGAACAGGGACTACCAAAAGGAACTAGGTAATCAAGATTGGGAAGTCGATTGTTGATCAACTCGTAACAAGTCTTGTTGTGCCTCTTCACAACCAGAACTCTGTTTAAGACGTGACAAGCTGTATTAACTGCTTCTGCCCAGAACGTGACAGGAAGCTTTGCATCCGACAGCATAGTCCTTGTTGTCTCAATCAATGTTTTGTTCTTCCGTTCTGCAACTCCATTCTGCTGAGGTGTGTACGGGGCGCTGAATTCATGACGGATCCCCTTCTTGAGACAGAAAAGTTCCATCAAATTATTCTTGAACTCAGTTCCGTTGTCACTCCTTATTCTTCTAACCTTCAGCTTGCAAAGAGATTCTAAGCTCAAGATCAAGTATTGAAGAATATCAGCAGTCTCGTCCTTTGTACCTAAAAAATGCACCTAAGAAAAACGTGAGAAATCATCAGTTACAACCAGATAGAACGACTTACCTCCAATACTCCTGATACTTATGGGGCCAAACAGATCCATGTGTAATAGCTCCAAAGGGGTATCAATAGAGTTTTGGAGTTGGGCTTGTGAGACTTCCGCTGCTGTTTACCCTTTTTACATGGCATACAGTCATCTGTAACGGTAAATCTCAGCTTAGGAACACCGGTTACCAAACCGTTTCGGACCAGATGATTCATTTGATATGCAGAAGAAGGAGCATGAGCTGATGGTCAAACTAATTGCTGATCTGACCAAGAAGCTTGATGCTCAGGGGGAGAAAGAGAAGGATAAGGACAAAGAGAAAGAAAAGACACACTCTGGTGATGAGCCTTGTCATCCTGTCGACTTGACAAAGGATGATGACAAAGACAAGGATCCCGAAGTCGGTCCTAGTGGAGGTGAGAACCAAGCTTTAGCAATTGTGCCCATCTCTGCTATTCCAATGGCTCAGGGGGAGTCTTCTCATCAGGAGGGTGGTGATACTTCTGGTGGTGGTGGTGACAAAGGAAAGTCAGCGGCTGATGTGCTTAAGGATCTATCTGACGATGAGATCTTATACTTAGAGCCTGACTATTCCAAGGAAGCACAGATCGATGCTCTCTACAACCTAGAAGAAGGAGAGATCGACTCTGGTGATGATTGGGATGAAGATGATTTCCCAAGGGCGAAGGGGAAGGAGAGTATGAGTTAGAAGATGGAGAGATCTTTGAAGTTCCATCCTTCGAAGCTCAGCTCGACACAGGTTTAGTCAAGCATACTAGTAATGTTGAAGCCTCGACTGATGCCTTCCCAGTTGACCCTACACCTGTGGATCCGGTGGCACCAAAAGAAAAAGATATGCCTTCTACTTCGTCTAAGGGTCCATCTCCTGTTTGGCAGAAGACGTCTATCATAGACAAACAAGGGGCAACAAGGATGATCTTGGCTGTAAGGTTCGAGGAGGATAAGCAGTTGTTCGCAATCAAAAGATCTAGGGGTTCAATACTTGAAACCAACCAGTGAAGCGTTCAACTCCTTACCCAAATACGACCTTGTGAATCTAGCAAACCGAGAGCTGCTGGGTCATTCTAATCACGCAGTGGCGATGGGTTTGTGGGTGGTTCTACAGCGGGAAGCAAGATCTGGGAAGTTTGATGTGTTCAAGCCTCAAGTGCCCAAGAGAGTCAAGGGTAAGACAGCAAGACATCCTGTGACTAAGAAATTCTTAAAGAAATTGGTATATAAGCCAGTGCTATGTGAAACTAAGATTCCCCTGAGCAAGTTATCTCAGGATATTCTTAGTGACATGTGGTACTGGTACGTAGATCCAAAAACGGGCGAGGCTGTGGTGATTGGAAAGGTAAGGTTAGAAAGTGGATGCTTAGTGTCGAGGGAACTAATCAGAGTATTTGATGAAGTCTGCTTCATTAACTTCTCTGTGAAAGATCTGGAGGCACTAGCAGACAAGTATTGGATGCATACGAACGAATGGACGAAATTCTTTGCTTCTAAATATGACAAGGTGATCAAGTTCTGCCTTGACTATAAGAAGAAGATGGAAGCTAAAGATGCATAGCTGTGAAGACTGAAGACCGAAGACTGAAGACTAAAGATCGAAGATGATCTAGAGCTGTTGTAAAGAGGGAGTTTGTTGAAGCACTTTCCTGTGACAAACACTCTGGATAGATAGAGTCTTAGTTTAGTACTTTCATATATGTATTTGTCTTTGTTTGTAAGTGTCTGTATGTATTAGTTATCGAGTTGTATTTACTTTTACATATTGACTGTTGCAGATTTCTCTAAGTGTTTTTCGCACTTGTATGTGCGCAGGAGATAGTTCCTGCGTACTTAGCAAGTACGCAAGAATACCTTTGCGTACCTGCTAAGTACGCATGAGCAAATTGCCCTGCGCACTTGCTAAGTGCGCAGGCATCAGGTCGTGTATAAATAGGAATGGTTGACAGTAGATAAGTACGCAATCTTAGTCGCACTCACAGTAGCAAATACGCAGAACTTGTAATCTCTGTATTTCTCTCTGTAACCTTCAAGTGTTTATAATAGACGAAAGTTTAAAGTGATTCTCTTGTCGGTTTACTTTGTGTTGTAAGACTCTCCACCTGGTCACGGGTATTCCGCACACGATCCGACTAGTAGACCCACTTGCATGTGACGATCCACCACACCCGAGGGACCTACATCTAGTATCCCTGTCGGACACAATCGACAGCGGCGTGCCATGTCTGCTCACAATTTCCTTGATAAATATTTCTGCTAGTTTTTCAGATGAAGAAGTCTCATGTATTGGCAAGAAGTGAGCACTTTTCGTCAAGCGGTCGACGATCACCCAAATGGTATCATTGCCTTTAGCTGTTCGCGGTAGCTTGGTAATGAAGTCCATCGTGATCTCCTCCCACTTCCATTCCGGTATTGGTAAAGGTTGCATTTTACCGCATGGTTTCTGGTGCTCGGCCTTAACTAGTGAACACGTTAGGCACTTGTTCACGTACTCAGTCACATCATTCTTAATGCCAGGCCACCAGTACTCTTTCTTCAAGTCTTGATACATTTTGTTTGTCCCGGGGTGGATAGAATAGCGAGACTTATGGGCCTCATCGAGGATTTTGGCTCTAAGCTCACTAATCTTAGGTATCCACATCTGGCCAAACCTAGTTCGTACACTGTATGCATTTGCATCCAAATTCCCTTGTTGTCCTACTATTCTTTCTAGTTTTATATTTTTTCTAATAGTGCTTCATCTTGTGCCTATGATATTTCACTCATCAAATCTGGCGTTATAATCAGCTGACACGCTTTGATCCGGATAGGTGCCGGTTCTTCCTTTCTTCTTAAAGCGTCAGCCACTATGTGTGCCTTGCCTGGATGGTACAATATCTCACAATCATAATCTTTCAGTAGCTCTAACCACCTCCTTTGTCTCATGTTTAATTCCTTTTGTTTGAAAGAGTACTCCAGGCTTTTGTGATCGGAGTAAATGGTGCATTTAACTCCATACAGATAGTGCCTCCATATTTTTAATTCGAAAACTACTGCCTCTAACTCTAGATCATGAGTTGAGTAGTTAACCTCGTGAATTTTTAGTTGTCGCGAGGCGTAAGCAATGGCCTTTCCTCGTTGCATAAGTACACAACCTAAACCCTGACACGAAGCGTCAGAGTAGACTACCAAGTCTTCATTTCCCTCAGGTAGTGTCAAACTGGAGCTTGGGTTAATCGTGTCTTAAGTTCCTCAAACGCTTTGTTTTGGGTTGGACCCCATTCATATTTTACTTCCTTCCGTGTCAGTTTAGTTAGTGGTGAGACTATTTTCAAGAAATCTTGAATAAACCTCCGATAGTAGCCTGCCAATACCAGAAAACTTCGTATCTCTGTTGGTGTCTTTGGGACGTTCCATTCCTTTACTGCCTCTATCTTTGTAGGGTCTACCATGATGCCATTTTGGTTTATCACATGACCTAGGAATTGGACTTCCCTAAGATAGAACGCGCATTTGGAGAATTTTGCGTACAACTTTTCCTGCTTTAGCACTTCCAAATCCTCTCTTAGGTGACAGTGGTGATCACCCTCATTTTTCGAATAAATCAGAATGTCGTCTATAAAAACTATCACTGATCGATCCAACATTGGTCGACATACTCTATTAATCAAATCCATGAACGCTGCTGGTGCGTTGGTTAATCCGAAGGACATCACAAGAAACTCATAATGCCTATAAAGCTTGCGAAACGCGGTCTTTGGTACATCTTCTTCTCTTACTTTCAACTGATGGTAACCCGACCTAAGATCGATCTTTGAAAACCAACTCGCACCTTGCAGTTGATCAAAAAGGTCATCTATTCTAGGCAGTGGGTATTTGTTCTTTACTGTCCTCTTGTTCAGTTCGCGGTAGTCAATGCACATGCGCATGTTGCCGTCCTTCTTCTTTACAGATAGTACCGGAGCGCCCCATGGTGAAATGCTCGGTCTAATAAATCCTTTTTCTGTTAATTCCTCTAATTGAGACATCAATTCTTTCATTTCTGACGGAGCTAATCGGTAGGGGGCTTTGGCAACGGGCTCAGCTCCTGGCAGAAAGTAAATATGAAATTCTATTTCCCGATTGGGTGGCAACCCAGGTAGATCCTTAGGGAACACTTCCAGAAAGTTGCACACTACGGGTACATTCTTGAGTTCCTTCATTTTCATTCTATAGTCAATAACATACACAAGATAAGCTTCGCAACCGCGCCTCATGTAACTTTCGGCCTTGATAATCGAGATGACGTTCGAAATCGTGCAATTCCAATCCCAGTAAACCGTAATTGGACTGCGGCTAGGAGCTTTGAGGTGTATCCTCTTACGTTTACATATGATTTGAGCTTCGTTGGCAGCTAGCCAATCCATACCCAATACTATATCGAATCCTCCTAAGGTGAGAAGGAATAATCTAGAAGAAAACTTATGGCCCTCTATTTCTATCATACAATCCTCTGTTACTTGGAATACTACCGAATTTTTACCAACGGCAGTTTGTACGCTAAAGGCCCTTACTATGGTGTTGATGGTGCAATTTAGTTTACGACTAAATGCATTTGATATAACGCTTTTACTAGCACCAGAGTCAAATAAAATAGTAGCATGTTCATCATTAAATAGAAACGTACCTGACACAACATCAAAGTTTCCTCTTGCTTCCTTCTCAGTCAGGGCGTAGGCTCGAGTCCTATCCTTTGGCTGTTCCTTTTTAGCTTCCTTCTCCTTTCCCGAACCAGATTGTCTAGTTCTCCTGCAATCCCTAGTCAGGTGTCCATATTTTCCACAACTTTAGCACTTGACGTCCTTTAAGCAATCTCGGTAGTAATGCCCCGGCCTTCCGCACTTATAACACATGGTTGAGCCAACTAGACATTCGCCTTGGTGTTACTTTGAGAATCTCTTACAAACTTCATACTCTTCTGCCCTAGGCTTCTTCACCTCAGCGGTGTAGTTTCCCTTTCCATTGCCTTTGAACGAGTTCTTCCATTTCCGCTTCGGAGCTTCGGGAACTGTGTCCTCGTTAGCATAATCGTCATAGACAATTCTAGACAGATTGACTACTGACTCAAACGTCGAGGGTAGATTATCTTTCACATGAACACGGACCCTTTGAGGTAGGCCCTTCATATAGTACTTGATCAGTCGCTCTTCAGTCTCTACCAGGTAAGGTACCAGTTGAGCTAGCTCGTTTAACCTAGAAGTATACTGGCGGTGCGTCTTGCTGCCAGCCTTGAAGTTTAGGAATTCATTTTCCACCCGATTAATTTCTTTCTGGGGACAAAACTTTTGGATTATCAGCTTCTTCAGGTCTTCCCATGTCATTATGCTAAGAGCATTTGACGAATTTGTTCTCTGAATGTTTCTCCACCAACTTAGTGCTTCATTGGTGAAAGAATGAGCAACATACTTAACGACCTAGTCAGGTCGACACTCACTGATGTTGATTACGGCGTTCATCCTGTCAATCCATTCAAACGTAGCCACATAATCTTTGTTCCCATCAAAATTTGGTGGGTCACTGTCCTTGAAACCTTTGTAAGTACACCCTCGAGTGTTTGATCCCACCATTACTTCATCCCCATCACTGTCATATACTTTCTCTTCATGGTTTCCTTCGTCCTCCTCTTTGCTTTTCTTTAGTGCCTCAGATAGTAGGTCAGGCAATACGTTCTTCAGAGTGAGTATAACCTTGTGGGCAATAGCATCCCTAACCTCGGGTTCCAACTGTAGAGACCCTTGATTGCCGTCCCAGTTGGGGTCACATTAGTTTCGTGCACACTCTCAGTGTGTTCAGCGTGCACACTCTCTTCCTCTTCACGTCTTTGATTCAATGGAGGTCTACCGACTCGGCCAGTGTGACCGCCTTGGCATCCGGTTCTTCCTCCACCAGCCATAGTTCCTAGTTTCCTGATAGTTATAAAGGGAATACACCAATGTCATTCCTTCAGATCATAGTTTTAGAACAGTACGATCAAGGTAAATGTTTAATTACAGTGACCGGTTTGTGATTACTAATTTACATTGCTTTTCGGGTTCAAAACTCTTCAAATCGGTTGTGACATTGACATCTATTTGTTTTAAGTTAAGATATCTATTCTTATCCACATGCATTAACTTTAGAACTTACTTACTGTGCTGGCATTGGCGTTGGCTACCCATACTGACATCCGTGCGTTGGTCCCATAATCAGCTTGAGTCCAGACATTTAGGGATGTCTGAATCTCTCAAACTATTGCTCTGATACCAACTTTTAAGGCCCCCTTTCCGGGTAACCTCACTTGTTAGATTTACTCATAAACATAGTCATAAATACTGAATTTAAAATAAAAGCATCCAGGAGTAGCGAAAACAAACATCATTCGAATACATAACATAACAGTGGAAGCCTTTACAATTAAGAACATAACATTTGTCTCTACATATATAAAAGGGGGATGTCAGTCTCATGCCGGGTCGCCATCACACCTTCGCATGACCCTTCCTTTTGTTACCTGAAATGTATACTAAAAGTCAGTTAATGCTGGTGAGTTCTAGTTTAAAAACAATCAGACATAACATTTATCTTACCATTAAGTATTATATATATATATATATATATATATATATAAAATACGTACATTTGCATATTCTTTGCTTTACTGTTCTCACATAACATTCATACTGCGTATATATATATATATATATATATATATATATATATATATATATATATATATATATGTACATACATACTTACTTTGGGGAGAACATTCACTGGTCATACACATAAGGGTGATTAACCCGTCATAATTGTTGCGTGAGTCACAAAGACAAACGCCATAAGAACTATCGTCGTAGTCCGTTTCATAAACCGTTCGGCCCTAGAAACCGTCCGTCGTAACATAAATCCGTTAGACAACCTTTGTCCGTCCGCCTAAAACCCATCCTACCGGCGTAGTCCGTTCATTCGCCCATCTGCACTAAGGCATCCGTTTCCCACGCGACTATTATTTATGCAACCGTTCTACATATAATAAGGCAATTGCTTCGACCGTCCATTAATGCCTTTCATGCGTCCTAGCTGATGAAGGAACGTATTTGTCCCTGTTGCAAAATAGTCACGTGGTCGTCCGTCTACCGAAGTAGCCGTTATTCACGAAGCATCCATAACATTACATACATTAATGACAAGCAATATACATATAATATACAGCAAGTCATTTATGTTATGCCATTCTTTCATTCATTCTTTGTAAACATACGTTTCATTCCTGGTTCGTAATTTATTTTAATATATATATGTATATATCACGTATGATCACATTGACATTTATAACACGTATTCATTTAGTGTATACACTTCAGCCCTAAAACATTTAACTAGATTTGCACATAACATAATGGGGGCACATAGAACTCACCTAATGAGTGGTTTCTGAATACACCTAGGTGGTCACTGAACCTCACTAAGGTCACACACAATCTGTATAATCATGTCATATAGTATAGGATAATGAACCTAAACGACACTTAACATTTATATTCTTAAGGCTAGGCGAACTTAAGTAAGTTCGCAAGGTTTGGGTATAGGCGAACATGACAAGTTCGCCAATCGGTAGGTCGACTTTTCATAAGTATAGGCGAACTTAGGTAAGTTTGCCTCTTTTTATATATGGGCGAACTTAGTACGCGAACATGAGTCGGCGAACATAGTCAGCGAACTTGAGTCGACGAACATAGTCAGCGAACTTGAGTCGGCGAACATAGTCAGCGAACTTGAGTCGGCGAAGATAATCAACGAACTTGGTGAGTTAGGCGAACTTAGTGAGCGAACTTAATAAGTTCGCTTGTTGGGGTCCAGGCGAACTTGGTAAGGTCGCATGTCGCAACCTTCTTCTCCAATCAGACCCCAGATCAGGTCGGCCCGACTTGAGGTGTTCAAACCTCAAACTTTTTCTGTTTAGAACGTTCCATTTTCATTCGTGAGTTCAAATATATGTTTTGTTTTGAATATTATACTTAAAAACTTATCCTTTATTCATTTTTAACCCGAAACCCCAAAAGTTACAAAAACTCAGATTTAGGCATGGTGGTTACCTGTTGTCGCCTCCTTTTCGCTGTAAGACGGTCCAGAGATGATGGCAATCGATCTCTAGCAAGGCTTTCACCAATGTCTTGTTTGAGATCCTAGAACTCAGCTTCCAATTTCTTGACCTCATTACGAAGGCAAAACTCATCTGTCATGAGCATCTTGACATCGGCCCAAGGCAAGGCTAGTGCAACCTCAATCCCACAGTTACGTTTTTCTCCATTCCACCATGTGAGTGCCCTCTTCTGGAAGACACTAGTAGCATAACGAACCTTCAGGTTCTCAAGACAGTCAACGTTGATGAAAGTCCCCTCAATGCTTTCAAACCATTGGAGAAGTCCAGTGTCTCCTTCGTTCCTGTAAAACTTGGTGGGGTTTTAGGAGTTGAAGTGTTTGAATGTACACGAGGTATTCCTAGGTGTAGCATTTTGGTTAAGCTGATTGACTTACTGAATGATCCTATCGGTGAGGTTGTTCCTACGTTCATGACGGGGAGGCGCTCTACAAAAGGGATGAATAGGAAGTTCATAAGATGTGAATCATCTATAAGAGTTTGCAATTTAATCATGAGATGTTAGGTGAAACATAGATGGTACCCTAATGGGCACATTGACTTATAAAGATACTTTAAGTTTTTCTAATGTTTGAGAAGTCATGCTTTAGCCTATAAGTGGACACTCATCCCAATAATTCTCAGGAAAGCATAACTGGTCCATCGATTGATTTGGATTTATATGAAATGCTTTTCTAGACAGAACTCCCAGAATACAGGCATCCACCCTTCCGGATTACACAAGTTCTCATTCATTAGTTAGAACTTACATACCTTTGACGAGAGTTTCATTTGGATTAGACTCTTAAGTCTAAGTGTAAGTTTCATGTAGTTCAAGTAGTTCCAAATAGTTTCATGTAGACCCTTGAATGTTGTAGTTCATGTAGTTGTATCAGGAAATCAGAAATAGATAGATGTAGGTACGTATGCATAGTAAGAAAAGAGTGGAGTTCCTAATAAAAGACATGAGTTAAACTCATGTTTGGGACTCCTAGGTTATAGTCTAGGTCATGTGTCTAATACCATAATTCCCTATAACCATGGCTCTGATACCAATCTGTCATAATCCGGCCGGCGGTGGATTATACGTCGGGGCTGACGCGGTTGTTCATAAGCAAATGATCATCTATTAAATATGATAATATTTATTATTCAAATTAAATGCATCCGCTACAGTTGGAAATAGAAAACAAACAGCTGCACCTGAAACATGTAAGTAACTGTCAACTACAAGTAGTTGGTGAGATACATAGGTTTTGACACCAAAAAGAGTTAGTATAATATACAATTCAATATGTTTAAAGCATGTCTAAAGCATATATATGAAAACATACAAAGTTCCAAGCGTAAAATTTCATCATGTAATAGAAAACTAGTTATGCAATCCCACTAATTGCCATTTAAAAAAAAGGGAGCAAGCAGATACTCCAAGTTATAGTTGATACCCAACAAAACCCGCCAAGGCCTTGTGGTAAGTTATAGTTTTAGTTTTCCATATAAATGATCATGTTAGGTACTACCTTAGGCTTGGGCTGCAAGTTAATGAATGTACTGACATGAACACATGTAATGGTCACCAAGTAGTTTAAGACATAAGCATAAAGATCAAGCACAAGAACATAGATATTGAATTGTCTAATAGATAAAGTTAACGACATGTTTCACCTCAAAAGTAAAAACAGTAAAAAGGGGCTATGTAAACTCACATTGGATTTGTAGCTTGAAATCACAAGTCCAGATAGTTGCACAAGTTTTTTAGCTAACCACAAGGTTAACCTATGTTTGCATTTATATATGTATCAATGACATGCTCAAATGATTTAAATAGTAAGGGTTGAGCTAGATTGTATGAGTGTGTATCTATTTGTTGTAAATGTTGTGTTTGTTAAATAGGGAAATAATATGTTTGTTTAATAGAGAAAATAATATGCTCGTTAATAAAGGTTTTAATATCGGTTTATATATATATATATATATATATGAATAGTGATTTTGTTTATAAAATAATGAATAAGTATTTAAAGAATATTTGCTTGAACATATACATAATTATTATATTAATAAATTATATGTTTCAATTAATTAAATAGTTGAATAAATTAAATGAAAAAAAATAAAGAGGGTATAAGTTAAACAATTGGGTAATAAAAGTAGTTAAAATGGGTTCTAAATAAAATGATAAGTTTTAAATTAGAGTTTATTAGTTTTTAATTCTCTAAAATGATTAAATATTTATTTAAAATTGTTAGGTTAAGAATCTGGTTCATATAATATTCCCGAGTCTTGAAAGTTTTATAAAATAATTTTTATAGGAAAAATAAGATTAAAAAAAGGGTTTTAAAAATGTTTTAAACTAAAAAAGGACCACGAGACTCGAACCCAGGTCACCTGAGAGAACCAAGAATGCGCAAACCACTAGACCAGGCAGGTCTTAGTGGTAGATGATCGGCATGTTTACATGACAACCCTAGTCCGATAGGGGACCGAGTTTCAGGTCAAAAACATGCGCAAAAACAAGGTGCGGGGCTAGACTCGAACCCGCGACCTCGCCTGAGGAGGATTAGGGTTTTTAACCGGTTGAACATGGGCTTGTGCTTTGGTCTGAAACAGACGAGAAATTATTGTAACAAACAACCCGAACCTCGACTTCTTCCCCAACCCGTAACCCAAACCCTAGCCATTCAATTCGATTGATTGAGCACCCTATCGTCCTCGAATTCATGAGCCTTTTACTCCCTACAACAAAACGAAATCATAGACACCATAATTACCTGAAATGATTAGGGATGGAGGGAGAACGAAAGCGAGGCCGAGATCGGCGATCTTTGAGCTTGTCGAAGTTCTGGAGAGGTATAGGAAGTTCGTGGCGCCTGTAGTGAAGGGGTGGGTTCGATTTTATTGGCTAATTTCGTGTTAAATGCTCGAATTGATGTCACGATTGATTGGGGACGGTTACGAGTTGCTTGGACTCAATTCCATTGATTTTAGTTGTAATTGATCTATTACAGGTGATTAAAACGGTCGTATGATAGTTTACATGTGTTTGGGATTGAATCCGATGGAGAAAACCCACCCCTTTGACTTTCTCAAGTCAACTACGGGTTTAGGGTTTCAAAGCTCAAAGGGGGTTCAAATTGAGGGTTTAATGTATTCAAGGAGGCTCATTGTGACCAAAGGGGGTTCAAACCAAGTTTATTAGTCTTAAATCCTATGTGTTTATTTTGTAAAATCTATGAAATTAAACTACAAGTTTGAAATGTTTTATGTAAGTACAGGTTCGAGATGTTTTATATCTTTTTATAAATTTAATAATCCTATAACATAATTAAATGTTATAAGTTAAAATTATATTTTTTGTAAATAAAAGGGGTTTTATTTATGTAGAACTTATTTATGAAATTAAATCTTTATAAGCCCTTAATTTTATAAGATTAAAGCATTTATGAGTTTGAAATAATTGTACTAAATATACGCATGTATGAACATTCTTGTAATAAAATGTGACACTTTCATAAATGCAAATCATATAGTAATAGAATTACAAATGCTGGAAAAGGGAAGATATAGGCCGAACATTGGTATTCAGTTGGCTAAGTATGATAAAGCCAAGGAGGTTTGGGATCATTTGGAAAGGTTGTATACTCAGTCTAATTTTGCCAAGCAGTACCAGTTAGAGTTTGATATCCGTGTCCTTCAACAGAATGAGATGATAATTCAAGACTTCTATGTAGCTATGTCGGATTTATGGGATCAATTGGAACTTACGTAATTTGCAGCACTGAAGGTGTTTAAACCTTATATTGCTCGAGGGAGGAACAACGTTTGGTACAATTATTAATGGCATTACGTTCAGACTTTGAAGGACTGCGTGGAACGATTCTTCATCATTCTCCTCTTCCAACAGTTGATTCAGTTGTTCACGAGTTGATTGCAGAGGAAACTCGGTTAAAATCGCAGGATGATAAAGCTCCTAAAGTGACTACTACTCTAGCTGTGTTTGTTGTTCCCCCTAATCAGTCTAGCCAAGGTGCTAAAGTTGCTTTTGATGAACGTGCATTTTGCAAAAAGAAAAATCATTGGAAGTCTCAATGTCCGTTATTACTTAGCAGAAGGAATTCTAACTTGCAGAAGCCCCCACAACAGAATAGATCAAGTGGACAATTTTTGTCTCGCCCAACTACTTCTGTTGGTTCATCTGGTCCATCTTCATGGACATTTAAACCACCTCAGTTTACTGTTGCTGCTACACCACCATCAGTAGAGACTTCTAAACCACCTTCTACTCTGGATCCGCAAGTGTTTGAACAGTTCAGATAGTTTCTTGCCTCCAACCCTACCGCTATGTCTGTTGCGGGGCTGTCTTCATCTGGTACCTCAGATATTTCGTCATCATTATGGATTTTGGATTCTGGTTGTAGGTTTTAAGTATTGAACTCCCCCTGACCTTTTTATAGCAAATAATTCCTTATCATCTTCAAAACACACCGACAAGATCATCCCTGCAACACCATACTGTTCTGTGTATTGTGGTTTGTACCATGGTGCTTCAGCTTCTTTGATCAACCATTCCTGAGGAATCTTCCTCGAGGAAGTACCACTCGTACCCGCTTCAGGAATTTTAGCTGAAGATTCGTTGACATCTTCAGTCTGAATGGTCTGTTCAGTTTGTTCCTTAATGGCTGTGGCCTCAAAAATTTCACCATCCTCCAACTCATAAATACCCTCTCCATCTCCTTTCAAAATTCCACAATAACATCATTCCCGTATTCGTCCCAATCATCACCACTATTTATTTCTCCTTCTTCAATCTCTTCTATAGCCCCTATCATGATTTCATCATTTAGGTTGGGACTTATAGCCAAATCTTCTAACACCTCGGCAAATGTTTTTCCCTTATCAGCACCACCGCCCTGTTGTTGTTGCTGGGTGGACTCTCCCTTAGCCATAGGTGTTGATTGTGAAGGCCCAACATTGGGATCATCATCCTGATCCTTATCTTTCGTGAGGTCGACATGGTGGCAAGTTTCTTCTTCTGCCTTCTTGTTTGTCTCCCCTGAGACGCAAGCTGTTTTGACAGTTTTGCCACCAAATCAACCATAACCTGATGCTCACCTCATTGGATCAGCAATTGATTCTACATAACAGTACGGGTGGTGAGGAACATTTCATTGAGATTGAATTGCATCTTTTGAAACTCAAAGAATGACTTCATTTGTTCCTCCATGGCTTGCCATTGATGGGTCAATTTGGTGTTAGAGTCAACAAGTAAATTGATTTGAGTTTGTTGGGAAGCTACTTGTGACTCTAAGATTGCAATCCTTTGATCCCTAAGATCTACCACCCTTGCTGTAGAAGGTTCACCCGTCTCATGAATAGTATCGGCAAACAGCTCGGATAAGTCAAAATGATGTCCCATGTCACCAAACTCAATTGAGTGTGTCATTGGTGGCAAAGTACCAGCAGTGACAGTGAATGGTAAGGTTGTCGTTTGGAGAACTGTGGGTGATATGGTTGTTGAAAAAAGGACTGACTCGGTCCAAATGGAAGGTATTGTTGAAGTTAGGAGCTGAATTGTTGTAGCCGGAAGAGAGACGACTACAGGAATAGATTCTTCACTTGTTGGAACAACAACTGGTGTTATCGTTCTACTTCTTCGTCGGCTGTACAACTGTGTTTGTTTGTGTTTCTTGATCGGTAGGTCCCGGGGGCCTCGATCGAGCACAGCGGAAGACTGATAATACACAATGTAGACCTGTTCATTGATTCGTGGGGAGAACAGATGAAGGAAATGATGGACCAGAGCATATGAAAAATAGGAACAGATAAACAAGAGAATCGATAATCCATAACAACGTTATCATCACAGATTACATACCGAAAGACTATGCATCTTTAGTTTAAGCTCACAGTCCAGCGGTCGGGAGAGCTCGACCCGACCTCTCTCAGAATCTCACATTTGTTCTCTGCACTTTACAAATGAGACCAACATCTCTTATTTATAGAGGCAGGAACAACTTGTCATGCGCACTTAACAAGTACGTATGACATTTGGTCATGCGTACTTATTAAGTACGCAAGGCAAATGCCTTGCGCACTTGTTAAGTGCGCATGAACAAGTGGTGAACTTGCTAAGTACGTAGAAACATTCTTCTGCGTACAAGCTGAGTACACCGATACATAGAATTTTCCTATAGTTACCAAAACATGCATCAACAGACTCCCTCTTAAACATAGCATCAAATTCTATCTATCACTAACACTGATATTCATCAGTTTACAAAGAATGTCCTAACAGACTCCCTCTAAACTAATGCTATCACGTGTCTTCTGGCAAGACTTGATCTTCTGGTATTCACTTGAAATCTTCAAATGTTCAAAATTCAGTCTTCAGTTGTCGTGCGATGACAAACAAGACTCCCTCTTGACTGTAGCTTCTTTGTAGACCAAAACAAGTGCTTCAATAAGAACCAACTAACCCAATACAACTCATTGTAGTTCACCTTCTCAGCAGTAGCTTGCTCCACCCTGACTACCCTGCAAATCAGCTGGCATATGATAGAGAGTTTGAATTTCCATTAATCTGTATCAAACTAATCAACTCCCATATGAATTCCAGTAAGATAAACTTTAGTCTTTAAGACAGATGTGTTAACTCTATCTTGTATCTTTACGAGTTAACCAAATTCCCGAAGATGTTCATATCCAATTCCCCATTCCATGTAAGCTCCATCTGACTAGACCAAAAACAAGGGATTGTTTCCTATCCCGTCAGCAAATGATAAAGGTTCTGTCTTCAACTAATAATCCCACGGATATCCAGCTTTATCTTAAAAACACTCGATAAAATCAAACACAAATTCATGCTCAGTAGTGATCATCATGTATCCAATCTCCAATATTCTTCAGTTAGATCTTCATTCCTGGTTAATATCTCCTAATCAGTAACATTTAGCATGATGAAGTCCCTTAACTAGTTTGTCTATCCGGATTCCACCTAGATCCCAAATGAGAAATCCAATCATAACTAAAACACACCAAATCTTGAACACATTCTTGACCAATGAGCATGGAAAAGAAAAATAAAATATAGTTTACACGAGAAATCATAGTTAAGATTCATGTTACTTTAAAAGTCCCATGAATACTCTTAAAAAGTTTATCCCCCTCATTTCTCTATAAACTATGACCAGTTTCATTACGGCTTCACCCGATTCCTCAAAAACCACGTCTAGACAAAACTAGGATTTTATTTCTTTGCAAAGATGTAATAGCGAAACTATGGCTTCAAATTGTTATAGTATTCATCCCCTATTAAATAAGTATCCCGGATACTCGTTGCCTACATATTCAGGTTTGAATACATAAACAATATGATTCAAAGACCCAGAGCAACACATCTTCACAAACAAATCAAGACTTTTAGCCGATGACGACCCACTTGTTCAAATTGATTTAGCAGTCATTCCCTATTATAGAAGTATGCAAGATACTTGTAGCCAACATTTTCAGGTTTGAACAACTTAGTAAAATAACAACTGGTATCATTCAGCAAAAATCTCGACCTTGTTTCGCCATGCTACTTTATATACAAATTTCAGTCCCGAAAAATCAAAATCACTAAATTTTCAAAATTGGCTCGAAACAAGTATACAAATGATCGCTAAAATATTTAGCCAGGAAAAGTTTTCCCGCCAAAATGATAACTGAAGAGCAAATACGCATGTTTGATATTGCTTGCGTATTTAGTTAGTACGCACAACAGTGAGTCATGCGTACATGTCTTCATGCGCACTTGCCTTCATGCGAACTTATAAGTACGTAGGGTTGTTTACTCCTGCGTACTTAACCAGCAGTATACCAACGCACTTGTCTGATCTTTGAGGGAGATTTCAGAAACTGTTGGATTTCTGAAATTGATGTTTCCAAAGGCTTAGTAATCATATTCTAGCAAACCAGTAGCCTTCCAAACATCAAATGAAGCGATAACGAAGACGAATTTTAGGATTCTGTTCTGAACAGGTTGAAACTTTCATAAGTACGCAGAAGCTAAAATTCGAATCTGGAGCACAAATCAACGAACACCGAGGCTCTGATACCACTTGTAGGTCCCTCCAGGTGGGTGTTTCGGATCGATATCGTGTGAGAACGTAGCCTAGTAAATAGGTTTTGAATGCCCGTTACTACGTGGAACAATGTAAGAATGATCGTATGACAATCAAAACGAGATGATACTAATAAATACACGGTCTATTGATTTCATAGTGTTTCAAACAAGTACAGAAACAGATTGAATGACTTCTAGACTGATACAATACTAATCTGTGCAAAAATAAATATGTGTATAAAATGAAACAACCTATGGTAATTATAGACTTGGTCCATGCGTACTTGGCAAGTACGCATGACCATCCTTCAGCGTACTTGCTAAGTACGCATGACCATTATACTTGGCAAATACGTAGGAACTCATCCTTGCGTATTTGTTTAGTACAATATCAAAATACAACACGTTCAGACATAAACATACATAATAAAACTCGATAAGCAAAATACAACATATACTACATACATACAAGACTGAACTAAATAATAACAAAAGCTTCAGCTCTATCCAGAGTGCCTGTCACAAAACATGCATCAACTGTGAATACACCTCTAATGATTTTACTCAGTTGCTTGCATCAGATGGTACCATAGACCAATCTTCTTGTACTGACACCCCTCAACAAAATGGTGTTGTTGAAAGGAAACATCGCCATCTTATGCAAACTGCTCGTTCATTCCTTTTATCTGCTGTAATACCTAATGTCTTTTGGAGAGAAGCACTCCTGACCGCCCAACATGTGATTAATAGGATCCTTACTTCTCACAATGATGGGATGTTTCCATTTGAAAGTCTTTTTGGTGAACGCCCATATTATGGTGAATTACGGGTTTTTAGATGTACTTGCTTTGCTCTCCGTCCTCATGTTGAACGAGACAAATTAACAAATAAGTCAGCCTTATTTGTTTTCTTAGGTTATGCCAGTGGTCCCAAAGGATATGGCATGGGACAGAAAGGATACCGTTGTTTTGATCCTGTAAGTCAGAAGTTATATGTATTTAGACATGTTACTTTTCATCAACATATTCCATTATATTCGATTCCAGCTAAGTCCCATGATGTAACAAAGTCAGATCTTCAGAATATTGATCCTTTTGCTAGCAACATTGATGTCCCAACCTCTGATGTTCCCGATTAGTCTGTTGATCCTAATATGCCTGCTCCAGATACTTCTGTTGCACATGATGTGCCAGTTCATGAACCTTCCACGTCATCTGGGACCAATGTTGATTCTCCTCCACCTGTGAGAAAGTCTACTCATGCATGTAAGTCTACTCAGCTACCAGATTTTGCATACTCTGCATATTCTGCTTCGTTTAGTTCATTTATCTCGGGCATTCATCATTTGTCTAAACCAGAATCATATAGAGAGGTTGTCTCTGACCCCCTATGGCAAAATTCTATAGCTGAAAAGCTCACTGCTCTTCATCAGACTCACACCTGGGATTTGGTTCTATCACACCCTGCCTCAGGCACCCCCTAGACGTGTGCGAGCCCGATTGGTATATTTGATTTCTGAGTTTTTATAAAATACAGCGGAAGTCTTTTCAAAAGGATCGCTTCATCCTTCTTTCAACCTCAAGGGTTGTATTTGAAAATATCAAAACCCAGTTGGAAAACAAAAGTCTTATATTTAGTTTATAAACATAGGGTTTCAATACCCTTTCAACTTTGATTACAAAACAGAGTTTGAAATCAAATACATCATAAGCCACTTGAAATAGTATAACTCAAGGTTGATCAATTCTCTCGTCCTATCTCCTTTCTTTAGGATTTCCCTTTACATGAGGCTTGAGAATCCTACGTGCATTCCATCCTTTTATTTTTTGGGTCAGATTTCATATCTACCCATATCCCACTTTCATCACATTTTATTCGTTACCTGAAAATATTTTGAAAATAAAACGTATGCGTGTACGCTGGTGAACACAATATCTTGACATAAAAACATTTGGCACAAACAAGTATTAATTTCATAATCACAACTTCAGGTTCAAACTACACACTCAGCATGCCCGTCCTATTCAATCGCACCACATTATACACATGTAGTATGTCTTTATAACAAAATGGACTGCATGTCTCCTCATTTGTTATAATGGGAAGTACCAGCCGCAATCCGGGAATTTTACCCGAGACCCGTGTATCCCTTGTAAGTTTTACGTATACCTATGGCCTGAATGCTTATACGTAGAAGAACATTGTGCATTATTTCGTTAACCTTTATTTGGCCATTTTCGTAAATAAAATGTTTGACACAAGTTTTAAAAGCGATAAAGTATTCACCTTGTTGTAGAAATGAGCCTCTAGAGTCAAAATCTTAACGTCTAGCTTCTTAACTTGATTTCTCTAGTGTTTTGACCTTTCTATGAGCGTTTCTTGTTACACCTGGTGCTAGAACGAGCGGGAATAGAACCGGGATCGTCGGGAGTCATCTAGGGGGTCTCTGGAACGAATGTGTAAAGTGAGGACTGTGTTTGGATGTGAAATTTCGAATGAAATCATCCATCTATTTATAGGCTAAAATACTTACCCGTAGCAAACCGCTACACAGGGCGTGGCGGTCGACCACCGCCTTGGATGGCGTCAGCCCTAAATGTCACTCAATTATTGGACCAAACCTTAAATTGCGGCTAGCGGACCGTTACCAGGGAGCGTAGCGGTCCGCCACCCAGATAAGTGGCAGATTCTCAGAGTTTTGCGGCTGGCGGACCATTACCACCTGGCGTGGCGGTTCGCCACGAGTACGCGTGTCAACATATTTGACCATTAGTCACTCTACACGTGGCTTACCCGGATTTACTACTTAGCTAACAAGTAGCAGACCGCTACCACCTATGGTGGCGGTCCGCCACCCAACTACTCGGGGTGGGGGTTCAATAGCGGACCTCTACTAGTTCCTGGCACCCGTAGCGGACCGTTAGGGTTAACCTTAGCGGTCTGCTAAGGTCTTAATTTCTCAATATTTCATTTCTAACCCTGAACCTTAGTAAAATTATAGTTATAGTCCCTAGGGTTTACCTTTTGCCAAATCTTGGACATTTTTGGGGCAGGTGTTACATCCTCCCCACCTTGTCTGGAACTCGTCCTCGAGTTACTCAAACAGGTGTGTATATTTCTTTCTTATTTTCGACTCTAGTTCCCACGTGTACTCAGGCCCACGTCTAGAGTTCCATTTTACCTTTACGATTATCAATTTCTTTATTTTCAATCTCTTTTCCTGCCTGTCCTTGATTTGCAAAGGTTGTTCCACAAATCTTAACTTTTCATTTACCTCTACATCTTGTAGGGGAATTACCAGAGAGTCATCTGCCAAACACTTACCCAAATTTGACACATTGAATACGTTATGTACTCCATTCATTTCATCTGGTAGTTCGAGTTGATATGATACAGACCCAACTCTTTTCATGATTTTGAATGGTCCTACGAATGTAGGACTTAATTTCCCTTTCTTTCCAAATCTTACAATGTCTTTCATTGGTAAAACTTTCAACAGAATGTTATCACCGACGTTGAATTCTAACGGCTTTCATCTCTTATCAGCATAACTCTTTTGACGATCACGAGCCGCTTTCAGTCAATCTTTTATCTGGATAACTATCTCAGTTGTTTCTAAGACTATTTCTGTCCAGACAACTGAATTTCTCCCATTTCATACCAACATATTGGAGTTCGACATTTACGAATGTATAAGGCTTCAAAAGGAGCGGCCTGTATACTCGTATGATAACTATTATTGTAAGAATGCCAGCTTATCCATACTGAACGTTTCTTTTATTGGGAGAAAATGAGCAGACTTAGTAAGTCTGTCAATGATAACCCAGGTAGTATCATTTTCTTGACTTGTTCGGGGAAGTTTAGTAATGAAATCTATGGTTATCATTTCCCATTTCCAGACAGGAATTTCAAGTTGTTGTAACAATCCAGATGGCTTCTGATGCTCAGCCTTAACTTGAGAACAGGTTAAACACTATTCAACATAGATAGCGATATGCTTTTTCATTCCTATCCACCAGTAATTGGCTTTTAGGTTTTTATACATTTTATCTCTTCTGGGATGCATTGTGTATTTTGATTTATGGGCTTCTTCTAGAATTTCGTCACGAGTGTTTCCATAGATAGGAACCCAAATTCTCTTATTCATTATAAGAATTTCATCATCTCCTTCGATCAACTGATCAATCATGCCTCCCAATCCTTCTTTCTTAAGGTTGGGTTCTTGCAAAGCAAGTTTATGAGATTCCTTAATACGAGTGATAAGATTGATTTGGAGATTGAGTCTTAAAGCACAAACTCATTTAGGTTTCTCATGTTTTTTTCTGCTCAAGGCATCAGCCACAACATTGGCTTTTCCTTCATGATAACAGATTTCACAATCGTAATCATTTAGGACTTCCATCCAACGTCTTTGCCATATTCAGTTTATTCTGACTAAATATATACTTCAGGCTTTTATGATCAGTGAAGATAGTGAATTCGACACCATATAGATAGTGCCTCCATAATTTCAGTGCGAATATTAAGGCGCCCAGTTCTAAGCCATGGGTCATATAATTCTTTTCATGAGTTTTCAATTGACGAGAAGCATAAGCAATAACCTTGCTTCCTTGCATTAACACACAACCAAAGCCGGTGTGTGAAACATCACAGTATACTGAGAAGCCTTCATTTCCATTTGGTATGGCCAGTATGGGAGCTTGAGTCAGATTTTGTTTCAAGGTTTCAAAAGCTTAAGATTCATTTGGGACCCCATTCATACTTGACTGACTTGCGGGTTAGAGAAGTTAATGGTACATCTATTCGAGAAAAATCTTGAATAAATCTTCGATAGTAACCAGCTTGACCGAGGAAACTACAGACTTCAGTTGGAGATTTTGAAATTTCCCATTTGGATATGGCTTCAATCTTAACATGATCTACTTGAATTCCATTGGTATTGATCACATGACCAAGGAATTGAACTTCTGAGAGCCAGAATTCACATTTTGAGAACTTAGAGTATAACTTTCCTGTTCTCAGGGTTTCAAGTAAGATTTTCAAGTGGTTAGCATGATCTTCCTTATTTTTGGAATAGATAAGGATATCGTCAATGAATACGATAACGAATTTGTCCAAGTAAGGTTTACTGACTCGATTCATCATATCCATGAATGATGCTGGTGCATTAGTAAGTCCGAACGGTATTACCGTGAACTCATAATGACCATATCGAGTTCTGAATGCAGTTTTAGGAATGTCCTCCTCCTGGACTTTCAATTGATGGTAACCAAATCGAATATCGATTTTAGAAAAGCAGCGAGCTCCTTGGATTTGATAAAAAAGATCATCGATTCGGGGAAGTGGATAACGATTCTTTATTGTATCTTTGTTTAGCTCCCGATAATCAATACACATAAGCATTGATCCATCTTTCTTCTTAACGAATAAAACTGGAGCTCCCCAAGGGGATGAGCTTGGTTTTATAAACCCTTTCTTCAGTAATTTGTCTAATTGCTTCTTTAATTCTACCATTTCATTTGGAGCTAATCTGTACGGGGTTTTAGCAATAGGTGTCGTACCGGGTACACGATTAATTCTGAATTCCACTTCTCTCTCAGGTGGAATTCCGGGCAGTTCATCAGGGAATTCAGCCATGACTTGCACATCTTCAATCTATGTTTTAGTGTCAGTAGTTACAGAAATAAGGTATGCTAAGCATCCTTTTCTTAAGTACTTCGTGGCTTTTAGCATAGAAATTATTCCAACAGAGTTGGATAATTTATCACCATTGATCGTAAGAATATCGCCTTTTGGCGAACGAAGTTCTATTGCCTTTTTGTCACATAGGTTATGGGCTTGGTTAGAGGCTAATCAATCCATTCCTAACATGTCCTGATCGTAAGAATACCTGCCAAAGCCATTGACAACAATTGATCGTAAGAATACCTGCCAAAGCCATTGACAACAATTTTGCAGGAATAACATGTCCTGATAATGTGATATGGCAATCGCTCAGGATTTCAGAGATTTGGACGAGGTCACCGTTGGCAGTCTCTACTACGTATTTCTTGTCTAATTTAGTTAGAGTTTTATTTAACAGCTGACGTGTCATGAGATAAGTATAAAAATATAAATAAATATATTTTTAAGGTGATTGATTCCACAATATCAGGTTTTAAATTTAAATGATAATTACTACAACTTAAAACACACAATAAGCAAGTGTACCTATCGCAGCGTAATATAGTTAGGTAAGAACCAAGTATCGAACCAATGGACACGGTCGAGTTCCAATACTCAGCTTTTTTTTATCGTTTAGTCGGATCAATTAGTGAGTGAGTTTTGTGTGTTTGTGAAGCAGAAAAGTAAATGACGGAAAAGTAAATAACAGAAAAGTAAAAATGTGCGTGAAGTGTGTAACATAAATGTAACTAGCAGAATAGTAAATAGCAAAAAAGTAAATAAAGCGAAAATGATCAGATTACGAAATGTATTGCTTCGGGATTCGAATCAGCTTGGTACGTGATATTGTTAGGTTAACTAATTCAGTGTTATGACTACTACAAACTTGTGACCCGGGTCACCGCTAGAGCCTCGTCCTCACTACATTTGATTTGCAAATTAAAAGTTGTAGTGCCTCCCGATAGGGACAACATTTACCCTTAACCCTTCAAATGGTCATCTTCGGGTTGGTTAAAGATATCGGACTCAAAATGCTTTATATTAAGTTAAATAGGTGATTATATTTTGCTCACCGGGAGGCGGTGTAACAATGGACCAAGTATAAAGACGTACCGTTCCTAACATGAGTTCACCAATTCTTGGTCGCATAATAGTCTCGTATAAAGACGTACGAGATTAGAAGTATAGACCAAGCCTTGGCTAATCAATCTCTGCTCGTATAAAGACGTACGAGTTTCAAAGGAAGTTTGATTAAAAAGGGTTTTACGATATTACTCTTTAAAATCAAGACACTCACAAATATAAAGACGGATTTAGACAATAATAAAAGCGCATCAAAAGATGGCTTTTGAGGACGAATTAGTTAAAGACATAAACATACCACTTCATTAATAGGTTAAACATTAACATGCACCAAACATCATCTTCACCCTAGCAATACAAAGAAGTTTTAGCCACGAGATTGGTGAACCACAAATCACCGGTCACAAGCTAATTCAAGAAACATCCGACAAGAATATCCAAATCCGTGACAACATTCGAGTAGCGAGAAGTCGGCAAAAGAGTTATGCCGACAAACGACGAAAACCCTTGGAATTCCAAGTCGGTGACCTTGTTCTTCTAAAGGTGTCTTCGTGGAAGGTTGTAATTTGCTTTGGAAAGAAAGGCAAGTTAGCACCTCGCTATGTGGGTCCATTTAAGATCCTTGAAAGGATTGGGAAAGTGGCTTACAAACTCGACTTACCTCCATCACTTGGCAATGTGCATCCTACTTTTCACGTGTCTAATCTGAAGAAATGTCTTGCTGATGAGAATCTTCACATACCTCTTGACGACATGCACATTGACAAAACGATGCACTTCGTTGAGAGACTAATGGAAATCATGGATCGTGAGGTCAAGCAGCTCAAGCGAAGCCGTATTCCTATTGTCAAAGTTCGTTGGGAATCTAGACGTGGTCATGAGTTTTCTTGGGAACGAGAGGACCAAATGAAGCTCAAGTACCCCCATCTATTCACTGATGCCGTCGCCTCCACTAGCTAAATTTCGGGACGAAATTCCCTCAACATGGGGATACTGTAACATTTCTGATTTTCATTATCTGTATTTCAATTCAATGTGATACATTTCAAATCCAATTCTAATACACTGATTTGTTCTATTCGTACCAACAATTAAATACTATGTTTCAATGCAAATCCGCAAATTTTACACGAGTATATCCTATTAAATTCTACATAAGTTCATATTTATACAAATCTGTCAATACTGAAATTGCAAGGACTGATTTTATAAATAACCAGAAACCCTAACAGGCACGGTCGCGTCAAGTGCTTTGGCACGGTCGCGCGCCTTGCTTTGGAATTGTCGCGCCCGATGCTTTGGTACGGTCGCGCCTCTTATTGGCACGGTCGCGCCTCTCGTCAGTTGAAACGTAAATGCAGCCTTTAATCGTGGAATCATTTGATTACATAACCGTTCCACACGTTTCTACCATTAACAACCTAATTAATATTTTAGTCACTGTATTTACGACGAATTAATCTAATTATGCCAATTCATCTCAAAACCGTCAAATCATTTCACGAGACCATCGATTCCTCCATTTCGATCCTAATTCTCTCAAGCAAACAAACGACACACACTACTCGATCCTCTCTAAAACTTCTGGACACACTGATTTAGCCGGAGTTGCAGCAAAGAGCACCGCAGATCAAACCCGTCGTCGCCGGAACTCGCCTCTACCGTACGCTATCGATTCATCGTCTTTTCAGGTAATTGAAACCTCATACACATTCGATTTAGTCTATAGATCAAAAGCCCCAACTCAATTGGGGCTTACAATATGGAAATTAACACGAACCTGATTCTATGTTTCATTCAAAAATGGTTTAATCGAATCCGGTTCTGGACATGTTTTAAATACAACCAATCTATACCAATAGACTCGTAATAATCTAATGGATGAAAGCCCCATGATTTCCAACATTAACATTATAAGAATTAGTCAATCCGTTCCTGTTTTGGAACAAACACGGTCGCGCTAACCATTTAGCGCGGTCGTGCTTCATGAGACACGGTCGTGCCAATACCAACGCGGTCGTGCCTCACACACTCAGACCCGGTCGTGCCCCTTGGCTAGACTTGGTCGTGCCTCAGAACCCTAGACACGATCTTGCCTGGCCCAGACACGGTCGTGCCTAGTGAACAGCTTAATTATGTCTTCTGTTTGATCAACACGGTCATGCCCTGACTAGCACGGTCACGCCCGTGGTCCTAGCACGATCGTGCCTTGTCCCAAGCACGGTCGTGTGTGTGAGAAAATCTTGGTGGAATACTAAATTTTATATTTTAAAAACAATAAGCATTTCAAATGAATTTTCAAATAAAAATAATTGATTTTATAAAGATTTATATTAACCTTATTTAAAAAGATCAAATTCCTATTCTAAAATAAATAGAAGTTATTTATTTAAACCTACAAAATTAAATTTATCTTATTATTAAACACTACACCTAGATATTATTTATACAACCCATTTACACATATTTATAAAAATAGATTAACAAAAGTTATTTACTAAATCTATATTTAATATAAAACGCTCGGTACATCTTTATCACTAAATGACTAAGTACATATTTTTATAAATAAATAAACAAAGCAACAATTATCTATTTAATTTATATTTAAACATTATTTTTCATAACTAAATGAATGAATAATAATTATTTTGGGTTATTTAGTTATTCCAAACTCAAACCTTAATTTTATACAATACCATTCAAGTACAAACCACTAACACCTACAACTTCATATCCTTATACACACATCTAATTCAACCCTAGACTTAGACATAGACTATTATGCACACTATTAATTCAGTACATATTACACTCTAGGTTAACGTTGTGCATTACAAGGATCTCGTTTCTATATAGGATCTCGTGTTAGCTACGCTTTTTGAATCAAATGAGTATTACATAGCCCCTTTTACTCTTTTACACTTTTTGGGGTGGAACATGAACACTATACAAACTATTGCTTACATTTACACAAACTACATAAGTACAAATCCTCTTTACATTCATGTGTGCAAATTTGAGCTTTATGCCTGAGTGCTAGGTGTGCTAAATTTTGTGTGCAATTTATGTGCAATCATTAACTATTCAAGCCGACGGTAAACAATGATAGATCTATTGAGTCTGACAAACCCACCCAGATTGGGGTGATTGTTACCGACAACACAATTTTGCATGCTAGTTACAAAGGTTTGATTGTACTTTGGTTACACAATAGCTGCTCTCCATAAATGCCTTATTTTATCATGTTATGTAAGGATTTGTTTATTCATAATCTATATGCTATCTATATACAAACCTGTGTATGCTCACCAACTTTTTAGTTGATTTTATCTTATTCATGTTTCAGGTGCTAATGAGTGAGTTTGATCAAGGCATGCTACATATAGGCTTTGGACTTAGTTAAATTTAAATAAAGACTATTATGTATTTAGTTTATGTACTTGTTTGAATTTGGTTGTGTTGAATTATTTGAAGTTAAATTTGATGATTAAAATATTGAAATCTAGTCAACCTTGTGCTCATGAACAGTCTACATGTCCCACCTCGACGTTTTCGATGTCGGTTGAGGTGTGACTGATTGGTATCAGAGCCTTGGTTATAGGAAACTAGGTTATTAGACACCCTTAATTACTTGAACCGTATTTGGGTTCGCGATCGCGATGATCTCCGTGCATTTCTCATGAACGAGGCTCACAAGACTCGTTATTCTATTCATCCTGGTGCGGATAAAATGTACCAAGATCTTCGCCAACAATATTGGTGGCCCGGTATGAAGAAAGACATTGCTCTCTATGTTTCCAAATGTCTAACTTGCTCCAAAGTCAAAGCCGAACACCAACGTCCTTCCGGTTTGCTTGAACAACCAGAAATTCCCGTGTGGAAATGGGAAAATTAAGCTATGGACTTCATTACCAAACTCCCTCGTACCTCAAGTGGTTATGATAGCATTTGGGTGATCATTGACCGTCTCACCAAATCTGCTCATTTCTTGCCTATCCGTGAAGACTATCGGGTTGAGAAATTGGCCCGAATTTACATTGACGAAATTGTAAGTCGTCACGGTGTCCCACTAAACATAATTTCCGATAGAGATGCTCGGTTCACCTCCCGTTTCTGGCAATCTCTCCAAACTGCTCTTGGCACACGATTGAATTTGAGCACGGCTTACCATCCCCAAACTGATGGTCAGACCGAGCGTACAATTCAAACTCTGGAGGACATGCTTAGAGCATGTGTAATTGCTTTTGGTGGCAATTGGGATTCACATCTATCCCTAATCGAGTTCTCCTACAATAATAGCTACCACACGAGTATCAACATGGCTCCATTTGAAGCTCTCTATGGTAGAAAGTGTCGTTCTCCTATCTATTGGAACGAGATTGGTGAAGCACAAATCACCGGTCCCGAGCTAATTCAAGAAACATCCGACAAAATTATCCAAATCCGTGACAACATTCGAGTAGCGAGAAGTCGGCAAAAGAGTTATGCCGACAAACGACGAAAACCCTTGGAATTCCAAGTCGGTGACCTTGTTCTTCTAAAGGTGTCTCCGTGGAAGGGTGTAATCCACTTTGGAAAGAAAGGCAAGTTAGCACCTCGCTATCTGGGTCCATTTAAGATCCTTGAAAGGATTGGGAAAGTGGCTTACAAACTCGACTTACCTCCACCACTTGGCAATGTGCATCCTACTTTTCACGTGTCTAATCTGAAGAAATGTCTTGCTGATGAGAATCTTCACATACCTCTTGATGACGTGCATAATGACGAAACGATGCACTTCGTTGAGAGACCAGTGGAAATCATGGATTGTGAGGTCAAGCAGCTCAAGCGAAGCCGTATTCCTATTGTCAAAGTTCGTTGGGAATCTAGACGTGGTCCTGAGTTTACTTGGGAACGAGAGGACCAAGTGAAGCTCAAGTACCCCCATCTCTTCACTGATGCCGTCGCCTCCACTAGCTAAATTTCGGGACGAAATTCCCTCAACATGGGGATACTGTAACATTTCTGATTTTCATTATCTGTATTTCAATTCAATGTGATACATTTCAAATCCAATTCTAATACACTGATTTGTTCTATTCGTACCAACAATTAAATACTATGTTTCAATGCAAATCCGCAAATTCTACACGAGTAAATCCTATTAAATTCTACATAAGTTCATATTTATACAAATCTGTCAATACTGAAATTGCAAGGTCGCGCCTCTTATTGGCACGGTCGCGCCTCTCGTCAGTTGAAACGTAAATGCAGCATTTAATCACGGAATCATTTGATTTCGTAACCGTTCCACACGTTTCTACCATTAACAACCCAATTAAGATTTTAATCACTGTATTTACGACGAATTAATCTATTTATGCCAATTCATATCAAAACTGTCAAATCATTTCACGAGACCATCGATTTCTCCATTTCGATCCTAATTCTCTCAAGCAAACAAACGACACACACTACTCGATCCTCTCTAAAACTTCTGGACACACTGATTTAGCCGGAGTTGCAGCAAAGAGCACCGCATATCAAACCCGTCGTCGCCGGAACTCGCCTCTACCGTACGCTATCGATTCATCGTCTTTTCGTGTAATTAAAACCTCATACACATTCGATTTAGTCTATAGATCAAAAGCCCCAACTCAATTGGGGCTTACAGTATGGAAATTAACACGAACTCGAATCTATGTTTCATTCAAAAATGGTTTAATCGAATCCGGTTCTGGACATGCTTTAAATACAATCAATCTATACCAATAGACTCGTAATAAACTAATGGATGAAAGCCCCATGATTTCCAACATTATAAGAATAAGTCAATTCGTTCCTGTTTTGGAACAGACACGGTCGCGCTAACCATTTAGCGCGGTCGTGCATCATGAGACACGGTCGTGCCAATACCAGCGCGGTCGTACCTCACAAACTCAGACCCGGTCGTGCCCCTTGGCTTTACTTGCTCGTGCCTCAGAACCCTAGACACGGTCGTGCTTGGCCCAGACACGGTCGTGCCTGGCCCAGACACGGTCGTGCCTAGTGAACAGCTTAATTATGTCTTCTGTTTGATCAACACGGTCGCGCCCTGACTAGCACGGTCGCGCCCGTGGTCCTAGCACGATCGTGCCTTGTCCCAAGCACGGTCGTGTGTGTGTGAGAAAATTTTGGCAGAATACTAAATCTTATATTTTGAAAACAATAAGCATTTCAAATGAATTTTCAAATAAAAATAATTGATTTTATAAAGATTTATATTAACCTTATTTAAAAAGATCAAATTCCTATTCTAAAATAAATTAAAGTTATTTATTTAAACCTACAAAATTAAATTTATACTTATTTTTAAACCCTACACCTAGATATTATTTATACAACCCATTTACACATATTTATAAAAATTGATTAACAAAAGTTATTTACTAAATCTATATTTAATATAAAACGCTCGGTACATCTTTATCACTAAATGACTAAGTACATATTTTTATAAATAAATAAACAAAGCAACAATTATCTATTTAATTTATATTTAAATATTATTTTTCATAACTAAATGAATGAATAATATTTATTTTGGGTTATTTAGTTATTCAAAACTCAAACCTTAATTTTATACAACACCATTCAAGTCCAAACCACTAACTCCTACAACTTCAATTCCTTATACACACATCCAATTCAACCGTAGACTTAGACATAGACTATTATGCACACTATTAATTCATTACATATTACACTCTAGGTTAACGTTGTGCATTACAAGGATCTCGTTTCTATCTAGTCTCTTGTGTTAGCTATGCTTTTTAAATCATGTGAGTATTACATAGCCCCTTTTACTCTTTTACACTTTTTGGGGTGGAACATGAACACTATACAAACTATTGCTTACATTTACAAAAACTACACAAGTACAAATCATCTTTACATTCATGTGTGCAAATTTGAGCTTTATGCCCGAGTGCTAGGTGTGCTAACTTTTGTGTGCAATTTATGTGCAATCATTAACTATTCAAGCCGACGGTAAACAATGATAGATCTATTGAGTCTGACAAACCCACCCAGATTGGGGTGATTGTTACCGACAACATAATTTTGCATGCTAGTTACAAAGGTTTGATTGTACTTTGGTTACACAATAGCTGCTCTCCATAAATGCCTTATTTTATCATGTTATGTAAGGATTTGTTTATTCATAATCTATATGATATCTATATACAAACCTGTGTATGCTCACCAACTTTTTAGTTGACTTTATCTTATTCATGTTTCAGGTGCTAATGAGTGAGTTTGATCAAGGCATGCTACATATAGGCTTTGGACTTAGTTAAATTTAAATAAAGACTATTATGTATTTCATTTATGTACTTGTTTGAATTTGGTTGTGTTGAATTATTTGAAGTTAAATTTGATGATTAAAATATTGAAATCTAGTCAACCTTGTGATCATGAACGGTCTGCATGTCCCGCCCCGACGTTTTCGCCTTCGGTTGGGGTGTGACAGTTTTAGCTACGAATGGCCATAACGGCTAGCGTAATGATGAGTTTTGTAGGCTCCCTTATTGTGAAACAAGGAGGAAGAGCCCCTCTACTCTCTACTCTAACTACGAGAATGCTCTCTTCTTGAGTGTTATTTTGCTCTGGATTGTTGTGTGGAATGAAGAACTCAAGCCTCCTATTTATATGCCTCAAAATGTGCAATGCACGGTCGTGCAATGGGTTGCATGGTCGTGCAAAGGCCCATGGAATCAAACAAGGTACAGAGTACACGGTACTGGGCCGTGGGGAGCAAGAGAGGGCAATGCACGACCGTGCATTGGGATGCACGGTCGTGCATCCCTCTGTTTTCTCTCAGCTTTTGTCTTTTAGCTCCTGTTGATTATTGTTGACAAATTTTGACTTCTTGCGGTCAATGCTCAGGAGATAAACCTTCTAGAAGCTTGAATTCTTGGTGTTTTTTTATAGGATTTAGCGTGATTTGTATTTTCAACACCAAATATCCTGCAATTATAAAATATACGTATTTTAAGCATAAATTGCAAGGTTATTATTCAATTAGTACCATAATGTGGGATTATTATGTATGTTAAATATGTATAAATGATGACATCATAACACCCCGCACTTAAACTTTGCTTGTCCTCAAGCAAACTCATGCATGATCACGCCCATAACTAAAAACTTTACAAGGGTAATGGAGTTTCAACTAGTGTTGAAACTCCGGGATAACTCTTGAGTTACTTATTTTATTTTTGTGTTTTTCTTGTTTTAAGATGATGGAATCCATGACAAGCCTACTAGAACGTTGATTATGAAAAAACTCCTCACTACTCACAATGTTCACTCAACTCTAGGGTTATATATATGGATAATATAAGCTAAGTGGGACACTCGAATTCGAATCGAATTATGAAATGGTCATAAGCTTCTATGCAAATCAAGTCTCCACCAACTAACTAAGTAGTATGCATGAATCAAGAGAAATTTTAAAGGGTTGTAATGTGGCTAAAGTAAAACTAAAGGTGAAAATGAAAATCTTTTTAGATTTTTAGGGGTTTTAAAGGGGTTTGAAGGGCTGCAGCTATCGCGAATCACTCAGCTACGACCTCATGGCTTAAAATGGAAAGTACTAAAAGGTCCCTCTACAGTACTCAGATCATGATGGTATAACTAATCTGAGGGCTCGTTTATGGTCAGATTACCAAGACCAAGATCTCTCATCAGGTTCAACTCATTCCTTATTGCGTAGTGCAAATTGCTACCTTTCCGTACGGTCCATTCAGCTAGCCGCCTAATAGCACCTACTTCAATCAGGTATGTGTATTCACTTTGGGCTCGAGTTTGATTCTTGCTACACTTTCCATAGTGGCTCCAGCTGCCACATTTTCTACATCTACCGTATCTTTTATCTCTTCTTTTGGCGGCACTTTTTGACAAGCCGCAGAATGGTGGTAATTGTTCTTGCTTGCGCCACCATTTTCTTACATCACTGGTTGCTTGAAAAATCTTTTCTCCGAGTTCGGTTGGTAATTCGGGCTTTGCGAAACGAAGGCAGGAAAGCAAATTAAAATCAAAAGAATGCATATCCAGTTCTTTAAGGTCTCCCGGTAAAAGACCAACTTGTCTTTTTTTCTTTTTTTTTTATGACAACACAACTCTTTCAATACTTATCTTTACTCAGTTTCCTTAAAATAATATTTCCTTGAATTTTCCTGCAGATAGTTCGGATAATTTCCTAATGCATCCCCCATTTGTATATTCCAATTCTTCTGAGTAGGATAGATTATTTCCAAAGTCATCCCGATGATAATGAACTTGAAATGAAAACATAAGACAATTTTCCCATTTTGAAGACAGTTAGCCGATAACCGATGTTTGTGAAAAGCTGGTTGGGTGATAAGTATTGGTTTAAAAAAGTCTAAGGCTCAGAGGGCTATCTAGGCGGATAATATTTTTGTGATTTTTGGATAATAAGGGTAATAAAGTCCTAGGTGACTCAATCATTTTCATACTTCCACTAGTTCATGGTCTTGATATGTATAAGTCATACAAGTTCTAATTATACATAGAATTCAATCGAATAAACACTCAATATACCAAACGAAAGAGCATGCAAAAATAATGATAATAATGCTCGTGAAAAGTCTCAGATTATTCTCACATGGAAACGGATGGTATAGGGTTTATTGATTTGTTGTGCATAATTTTTGTTTGTTTCTACTTGTCATGTCTTCATTTTATTTAATTAAGTGCAAACTCCAAGAGGTTTTTGTTTAAAAAGGGTTTAAATATTTTTTGAAAATTTTTTTGGGTTTTATAAAAGGTAGTTTTTTGTAATGTTTTATTCAAATGGGTAGAAAATCACAAGTTAAATTTTACTGCTTTGAGGTTAACAGTCATGAACCTCTAATTCCCCACCCCACACTTAAAACTGTGCATTGCCCTCAATGTACAAATGCATGTAATGGAATGCTATGCATGGAGTTTTAAGGGAAAAGAAACTGGTACTCCCCCGATCAATTTGGTGTATAACCTAAGGCTAAAACTTATTGTTGCTGTCAGGTTGTGCCTATCAGCTGTTTGTCAACATGTTGCTTCAAACACTATGGCTTCCGGCTCCAGGCTCATGGAGTTGGAGTGTAACTCCTCAAAGTGGAGAGATGATCTGGTGATGTTATTCTACCTAAAACATAAAAGAAAACATAAAAACGAAACAGGAAAATAAACGATAGTAGTTAAGTTACTAAGTTCCTAGTATCGAGAACGCATACCTAGGGGCTGAAGTAATTAGAAACTTAAATTTGGAGAAACCAAACCTGAGGTCCATGCTTTCTGCCGTATGCACCAACTTCTTAATTTATGATCATCAGGTTGCCTCCCGGAAGCGCTACATTTATTTATGAGTTTTTAGCCTGACGTGTAGGTGTTGCATCAGTCTTTCTCTTCTAGTGGAACATCATTCACTTCTTGGTCAATTGGTCCTTTGAGGTAGCGTTTCACTCAATGACCGTTTACTTTGAAGGTTGTTCCATCTGATTGCTCTAGTTCTAATATTCCATACGAGAATATCTTTCTGACTATGTATGGTCCAGTCCATTTTGATCTTAGCTTCCCTGGAAATAGTTGTAGTCTTGAGTTGTAAAGTAAGACTTTGTCGTCTTCTTGAAATTCCCCCTTCTTTAGCTTCTTGTCATGAAGTCTTTTTTCTCTGTCCTTGTATATTGTTGAGTTCATATATGCTTGATTTCTTAGCTCTTCTAATTCATGAATTTGTAGAAGGCGATGTTCCCTTGCCCTTGACAATTCTAAGTTTACTGCCTTAAGTGCCCAATATGCTTTATGCTCAACTTCGGTTGGGAGGTGACATGCTTTGTCATAAACCATTCGGTAAGGGGTAGTCCCGATGGGTGTTTTGTAAGCTGTGCATAGAGCCCATAATGCATCTTCAAGCTTATCGGACTAGTCCTTCTGATTTGGACTTACGACTTCTACTTGACCATTTGCTTGGGGATGGTAAGGTGTGGAAAGCTTGTGAGTACACCCATAGCGCTTAAGAGTCTTTTCTAATTGAGAGTTGCAGAAGTGTGTTCCTCTATCACTAATTAGCGCTTTTGGGGTGCCAAAACAAGTAAACAATCTTTTGAGAAACCGAATGACTACTTTTGCGTCATTGGTTGGTAGAGCTTGTGCCTCGACCCATTTTGATACGTAGTCCACTGCTACCAAGATATATTGATTTCCTTTTGATGGGAGAAAAGGACCCACAAAGTCGACCGCTAAATATCGAATATTTCACATACTTGGATGCATGTTTGAGGCATTTCATCCCGTTTTGAAACACCCCATGTCCTTTGACATGAGTCGCATGTACTTATAAGCTTATGGGCATCTTTGAAAACAGAAGGCCAATAGAATCCGGCCTCAAAGACCTTTCTTGCCATGTAATTTCCTCCATGGTGTCCTCCCGTTGGTCCTTCATGGCATTGCCGCAATATCTCGTGTCTCTTTCCCATATACGTATCGTCGAACTATTTGGTCTGGGCAAACACGAAACAAATATGGATCTTCCCAGAAATAATATTATATCTCTGAGAAAAATTTCTTTTTCTCTTGGAATGTCATTTCTTTTACTAGCACCAATGGTAGTAAAAGAAATGTCTTGCACATGCAGTATGTATTCATGAGGGAAGTTATCATTTATAGCCACTTCCTGAGTTTTCTGGATATTTTCAAGGCGAGATAGATGATCTGTTGCGAAGTTTTCAGCTCCCTTCTTATCTTTGATCTCTATGTCAAATTCTTGTAATAGGATAAACCATCTAATTAACCTTGGCTTTGCATATTGTTTGTTGAAGAGATGTCTTAATGCTGCATGATCGGTGTAAACGATGGTCTTGGATAAGACTAAATACGAGCGGAATTTATAGAACGCAAAAACCACAGCTAATAGCTCTTTTTCAGTGGTGGTGTAATTTTCTTGAGCATCATTCAAGGTTTTACTTGCGTAATGAATTGGGTGGAAGTGCTTTTCCTTTCGCTGTCCGAGAACTGCTCCTACTGCATAATCGCTTGCTCGCACATACGTTCGAATGGTTTTGTCCAATCAGGTGATGTCATGATTGGCGCATCAGTTTCAAAAGTTGTCAAACAGTCGTCGAAGAACAAGAACGGTCGATCTTTTTCTAACAGTTGAGTTAGTGGTCTAGCGATTGATGAGAAATCTTTTATGAATCTTCTGTAGAATCCTGCATGACCGAGGAAACTTCTGATTCCCTTCACTGAATTTGGTAGAGGCAACATTGATATAGTTTCAAATTTTGCTCTGTCGACTTCAATACCATCTTTTGAAATCTTATGACTCAAAACTATTCCTTCCTTGTCTATGAAATGACACTTCTCCCAATTTAATGCCAGATTTGATTCCTCGCATCTTGCTACCATTTTTTCTAAGTTTTGTAGACAGTGATCGAAAGAATTTCCAAAGACTGAGAAGTCATTCATGAATAATTCCATTGATTCTTCTATCATATCATGGAATATAGCGATCATGCATCGTTGAAATGTAGCGGGAGCATTACACAGGTCGAACGACATACGTCTATAGGCAAAGGTGCCATAGGGACAGGTGAACATGGTTTTTTCCTGATCTTCGGTGGCAATAGGAATTTGGAAGTAGCCCGAAAATCCATCCAGAAAACAATAGAACATGTTCCCAGATAGTCGTTCCAACATTTGATCTATGAAAGGAAGCGGAAAGTGATCCTTTCTGCTAACATCATTCAACTTACGATAATAAATACACACCCGCCATCATGTGACCGTACGGGTTGGTATTAATTCATTTTTCTCGTTTGTAACTACTGTTATTCCTCCTTTCTTTGGAACGACTTGTACAGGACTAACCCAGGCAGAGTCTGAGATAGGGTATATAACCCCCGCATCAAGTAATTTGATAACTTCATTCTTCACTACCTCTTGCATTTTTGTATTTAGCCGCCTTTGGTGCTGCACACTAGTCTTGTAGTTTTCTTCCATGAGTATCTTATGTGTGCAGAATGATGGATTAATTCCTTTAAGATCCATTAGCTTCCACGTAATGGCCTTCTTATGCCTTTTTAATACTGCTAGTAATTGTTCTTTTTCATCATCTTTTAATTTTGAGGAGATGATGACCGGAAGCTTGGATTCCTCGTCTAAAAAGGCATATGAAAGGTTATGGGGAAGCTCTTTTAGCTCCAATGTGGGTGGTTCTTCAATGGATGATTTTGTCTTTTCACTCTCGTCTCTATCTTCCAATTCTTCAATAACTAATGTATCTTCATCATGATTAGTATGTTTTATCATGAACCCTTCATAAACTAAATATTCCTCATGTTATTCAGCTGGCCATTCTTCCTCCTTTCCTAAGACGTCATGCATGTAGTAGCTTACAAGATAGTCGAATTCGTTGAATAGAAAAGCGAGATCGTCGTGACAGCTTGGTCGCTTCATGGCCTTCTTAAGGTCGAAAGTAATTCGTTCTTGTTGGACCCTCAATGCTAGTCTTCCTCCCCAAACATCGATGAGGGCGAGAGCTATATTGAGGAATGGTCTCCCCAAAATAAGAGGACAACGTGTTCCACCAATTATATCAACTACCACAAAATCTACTGGAAAAACGAATTCATTAATCTTTATGAGCACATCTTCATCGATTCCCTTTGGATAGCGAACTGTTCTATTGGTTGGACACAATTCTAATTTTGTGGGTTGGAGTTTCTTGAGGTTCATCTTATTAAATACGGCGCCTGATAGGATGTTTACGTCAATATGCAGATCTGCAATGGCGTTGCCTTGAATTGAGTCGCCTATAAGACATGAAATCATAAATTGGTCAGGAGGTTTCCTTCCTCTCATAATGGCTGAGCATTCTTCATTCAACGTGATTTGTGGGCGTTCTTCCATTTTCTCACGATTGGTCAACATATCTTTGAGGAATTTTGCATGAGACGACATCTTATAGAGGAAGAGCTCGTATGGTATATTTAGCTGAATTTGATTTAGTAAGGACTGAAAACGTTTGAACTGCTTTTCTAATCTTGGTAGTTCCAAGGTTTCTTGTATGATTTCACCCTTACTATGTTATCTTTGCCGATATCCCCCATATCATCTATAGGAATCATGGTCACAACCTCTACGTTCTATTCTTGTGTTGCCTGGTTGTCTTTATCACCTGGTGGGTGATCAAGCACTTTAGATGGATCTTCATGCGGTTTTGTAGCATAGAGTTGAATGATTTGATTCTTTATTTCCTCTAGATTACGAAATAATTTGTCTGGTTTCCAAGGATTTGGTTTTTGAAAGACACAATAAATGTCTAACGATGGAGGTGGGGAAGGAAGCATTTCAGATGGGGTTGGGTGGAGATTCATCTCATGATCCATAGGGCGCCATACGAAAAGGTAACACTCCTCGGCTTAGTGTGATCCTCCACATAACTCGCACCATGAATCTGAGAAATCCCCGTCAAATCTGAAGAATTCTTCTTGGGTAAAATTTTCGTTATATGAATCCATTTAATTTTTGTGAAAACTTTTCTTGTAAACAAAAGGCTAATTCGTTAACTCATTTTTTTCTTGAAATCTGTAAGGCCCCAAACCCGGGAGGCCTTACTTGTAGGATTTACTCATTCACAAACAGTTCTTAAACATGAATATCAAATAACGCAGCGGAAAATTTCATTCATTCATCATAATTAAAACTTGTTCATACATGCGGAAGCGTAAACATTGTTAAAAACATAATTACATCATAACTAAACATAACGGGATGCCAGTCCTCAAAAGCAGTCGGGTAACTCTTCATCTCTAGCCAAGCATCACCGCCATCCTCATAACATGCCTTAACCTGAATGTGCACACTAAAAAGTCAGCTACGCTGGTGAGTTCTAGTTTTCGTTCGATTTAAGAAATGGTTCATCATTCAAAACATTCATTAGGGTTTAACATCACGTATAAGAAAATAGGGCCTTTCATTCATAAACCTTCCAACATTTAAACACATTGAACGGATCATTTGTTTAAAACATTTAACATTCATTTAAGTCATACATTACTATCTAAAATCTGTATCTTTCTTTACGCGTCTCTGTGTCCCCGAAGGAACCCTTCATGTCGTCGACAACCGTTACGTATCACCGTCGTTGCCACAACATTCCGTCAATTCCCTTTTTGGTATTGCCCCCAAGGCTAACTGCACTAGGACAGACAATACCCATTCAGTTGCCCCCCTATGGCTCTCAGCCATAGATCGACAACCTCCATTGAAGGCTATGGCTCTCAGCCATAGACCGACAACTTCCATCGACAGCTATGGCTCTCAGTCATAACACTGTCAGATCATAATTTAACCTGACGTAGGGTCACGTTAACCCTTGAGTAACCGTCGTTACTCCATACCAGTTGTACAACATCAAACCATTGGCAGGCCACTAAGACACTGCCCCTGTTATTCTTATGGTAACTATGGCTCGCTGTCCATAATCTACCACAAGGCTGGAAATCTCATTCCCAGACTTCATTCGTCAATTCCATTCATTCGACAGATTAGATTAGTAATGACTTCTTTAAAACCTTTGCCCTTTTTCTTTTCTTTTCACAAAACCTTTCCTTCACTTTCGAAACCCTTTACCTTTACTTTAAACCATTTCTTTATAAACATTCGTTCTTAAACATTCCGTTCATAAAACTTTCTTTCCATAAACCGTTCATTCCAAATCATTTCATTTCGTAAACATAGTTTCATAAACATCATTTTATAAAACAACATTTCATAAGTATACACACCAGCCCGAAAACATTATATAAAACATTTAAAAGAGGGCTTCTAGAACTCACCTTATAAGCTAGTCTCGGTTGTCCTAATCAAAGGCCCAACAACGTCACTTCTGATCTGAATTGATTAGTTAAATACACATCAGACCAATACCGACTCTAACGGTTTAACCATTCTAAACATACTAACTTACTTAACCTGCCTGGTGCCTGCAAACTTAGCAAGTGCGCAGACCCTGCTGCTTGCGCACTTAGCAAGTGCGCAGACCCCTCTTCCTGCGTACTTGATAAGTACGCAGGACCTGCTCCGTGCGCACTTGGTAAGTGCGCACGACCTGTTTCTTCGCAAAACCCTAACTTTCGCATTCAGGTCTGATCTCGTCAAGATCTCAAACCTGTTTGCATCCAAAACGTTCGTTTTCCATCAAGGAACTCAAATCTATGTTTATCTTTCAGTTTCATCCGTAAAAACGTTGCCTTTTCACCCAAAACCCAAAAAACCCAAAAACGAACTAAAACTCATATTTAGGTCGGATCGTTACCTGAATCGAGCTTCTAATCCGGAGGTTCTTCTCACGAGTTATGGAGTAACACTTTGCTGAAATCTCGGGTCGATCCAC
Source organism: Smallanthus sonchifolius (assembly GCA_023525975.1). Taxonomy (NCBI): domain Eukaryota; kingdom Viridiplantae; phylum Streptophyta; class Magnoliopsida; order Asterales; family Asteraceae; genus Smallanthus; species Smallanthus sonchifolius. The sequence continues at coordinate 26,285,882 of CM042029.1, read as the reverse complement.
CAACTTTCTTTCTCTACGGTTTCTCTCTCTAGAAGTTGCAAATGAGAGAAATGAGTGGTGACCTTGGCTATTTATAGGGGAGGCTCCCCTTCCAGCCCGCCGGCCCATCCAACCCGACCCGACATGCCTCGTTCATTTATTTCGTCATTTTAACTGTCGTTTTATTTTTGGGATATTACAAGTCTACCCCCTTACAATAGGTTTCGTCCCCGAAACCTATCATAAGTCAAATAATTGAGGGTACGACTCCCTCATTTCCGTCTCCGTTTCCCAAGTGGCTTCCGATCCCCTTCGATGCTTCTATTGGACTTTAACCAATGGAATAACTTATTACGCAAACGCTTCTCCTTTTTGTCTAAGATGGCCACGGATTCTTCGATGTAATTAAGGTTGTTGTCGACCTCGATGTCAGTAAGTGGTACGTGAGCTGATTCATCCGCCAAACACTTTCGCAAGTGTGATACATGGAAGGTAGGATGAATCCCACTCAACTCATCAGGCAACTCTAGCCGATAAGGGACTTCACCAACCCGTGCCATTATCCTGAATGGTCCGACGAACCTCGGACTTAACTTTCCTCTTTTCCTGAATCGTATTATTCCCTTCCAGGGTGACACTTTCAACATTACTCTGTCCCCAACATCGAACTCAATAGGCCTTCGTCGTTTATCCGCATAGGATTTCTGACGATCTTGTGTAGCCTTCATTCGTGCTTTGATTTGATCAAACCTTTCTGACGTTTCTCTTACTACTTCAAGACTCCCTAATTCCTTTTGTCCAATCTCACCCCAACAAATCGGGGTCCTGCATCTCCTCCCATTCAACATTTCATAAGGCGGCATGCCTATAGTCGTGTGATGACTATTGTTGTATGAAAATTCGGCTAACGGCAGATGACTGTCCCAACTGCCGCCAAAATCGATAATGCAAGCACGAAGCATATCCTCCAATGTCTGAATGGTCCTTTCGGACTGACCATCTGTTTGTGGGTGGTATGCAGTGCTGATATTAAGCCTCGTGCCCATCGCCTCGTGAAATCTTTTCCAGAACCTCGAAGTGAATCCTGTGTCCCGGTCAGATACGATCGTCAAAGGCATTCCATGCCGTGCTACTACTTCGTTAATAAACACTTCTGTTAACCTTTCCGACGAGAACGTCTCGCGAATAGGTAGGAAATGAGCACTCTTCGTTAAACGGTCCACAATTACCCAAATGGTGTCATGACCTTTAGCTGTGCGAGGTAGCTTGGTTATGAAGTCCATGGTAATGTGTTCCCACTTCCATTCTGGTATATCAAGTGGTTGGATCTTTCCATACGGTTTCTGATGCTCGGCCTTTACTTGTGAGCAAGTCAAGCACTTGCTTACGTACTTTGTCACTTCATGCTTCATTCCAGGCCACCAGTATTCCTTCCTCAGATCTTGGTACATTTTATTGGTACCAGGATGGATAGAGTACCGAGACTTATGAGCCTCATCCAAGATTTTGGTTCTAAGCTCCCCACTCATAGGTATCCATACCCGTCCAAAACGTGTCCTAACACCAAGGGTGTTATATTCCAACTTGTCCTGTTGGCCAACCTTCCTTTCCTTCTTAATGTTTTCTTTCTTAAGTGCCTCATCTTGAGCCTTTTCAATCTCTCTCATCACATCCGATGTTACCACCAACTGGCAAGCTTTCACTCTAATAGGAGTAGGTACATCCTTTCGGCTTAGGGCGTTAGCCACCACGTTTGCCTTTCCAGGATGGTATATTATTTCACAGTCATAGTCTTTCAACAGTTCTAACCATCGCCTCTGCCTCATATTAAGTTCCTTTTGTTCGAAGAAGTATTTCAAACTTTTGTGGTCGGAGTAAATAGTAAACTTCGCCCCGTACAGGTAGTGCCTCCAGATTTTCAATGCGAATACGACAGCAGCAAGTTCCAAATCATGGGTTCGATAGTTAGCTTCGTGAATCTTCAACTGTCGTGACGCATACGCGATCACTCTTCCGCGTTGCATCAACACGCATCCCAATCCCTGACCCGAAGCGTCAGAGTATACCACTAAGTCTTCATTGCCCTCGGGAAGGGCCAAGACTGGAGCTTGGGTTAGCCTCTTCTTCAATTCCTTAAACGCCTCATCTTGGGTCGAACTCCATTCATACTTAACCTCTTTCCGAGTCAACTTTGTCAACGGCGAAGCTATTTTTGAGAAATCCTAGATGAATCTCCGATAGTAGCCTGCCAATCCCAAGAAACTACGGATTTCAGTTGGCGTCTTAGGAATATTCCATTCTCTTACCGTCACTATCTTTGTTGGGTCAACCATAATGCCGTTCGAGTTAATGACGTGACCTAGGAATTGGACTTCCCTAAGCCAGAACGCCATTTGGAGAACTTAGCATACAACTTTTCCTTCTTCAGAGCTTCCAATACTTCTTTCAAGTGACACACGTGATCACCCTCATTCTTGGAGTAGATGAGGATATCATCGATGAACACGATTACCGATCGATCCAGCGTTGGTCGAAAAACTCTATTCATCAAATCCATGAACCCTGCGGGGGCGTTCGTCAATCCGAAAGACATTACGCGGAACTCGAAATGTCCATAACGCGTGCGAAATGCAGTTTTCAGTATGTCTTCCTCCCTTACCTTCAACTGATGGTACCCGGACCGAAGGTCGATTTTCGAGAACCAACTTGCGCCTAGCAATTGATCGAACATGTCATCGATCCTTAGTAAAGGGTACTTGTTCTTCACCGTTCGTTTGTTCAACTTGCGATAATCGATACACATTCTCATCGAACCGTCTTTCTTCTTCACAAACAACACCGGAGCACCCCAAGGCGAGATGCTCGGTTGGATAAATCCTTTCTCAAGTAACTCGTCTAGTTGTTCCATTAATTCTTTCATCTCCACTGGTGCTAGTCGATATGGAGCCTTAGCCACGGGCTGGGCATCTGGTCCTAAGTCAATTCGGAACTCAATTTCTCTATCGGGTGGTATTCCAGGCAAATCCTCTGGAAACACCTCCGGGTACTCGCGTACCACGGGTACATCGTCTAGTTCCTTCATTTCCTTACACTTGTCAATTACGTACACCAGATAAGCCTCGCATCCGCGCCTCAAATAATTTGTTGCCTTAATCATTGAGATGACGTTTGGCATCGAGGCGTCACGACCTCCAAAAACCTCGACTTTGCTACCATCAGGAGCCTTGAGTCGGATTATCTTTCGTTTGCATATAATTTGTGCTTCATTGGCAGTTAGCCAATCCATACCTAACACGACATCGAACCTACCCAAAACCATAATAAACAATCTAACAGGGAACCTATGTCCTTCTATTTTTATTGTGGAGCTGTCAACTACATCGGTCACTCTCGCTGTCCTACCCTCAGCGGTTTCTACGCTAAAGGCCCTTTCTAGCTTACTGACAGCGTACTTCACTCGTTTACAGAAAGTCGCAGATATAAAACTCTTACTGGCACCCGAATCAAATAACACAGAAACAAAAGTGTTGTCAAGGATGAACGTACCTGACGCCACATCAGGGTCCTTCCTAGCCTGATCCTGCGTCAGTGCGTACGCTCGCGTCTTCGCACGAGATCCCTCTCCCTTCTTTACCGGGCCCTTTCCCTTCCCGGTTTCCCCCATCCTGGGCTTCGGGCAATCCCTACTCAGATGACCGACATCCCCACAGTTGTAGCACTTGTAGTGTTGTGTGCACTCACGGGCGTAGTGCCCGGTCTTGCCACATTTGAAACACAAGTTAGATCCCAGTCTACATTCACCTGCATGTCTTACCCCACATTTCTTACAAACGGTCGGCTCATCCAACCGAGCCCTCTTATCACGAGCCCCAAACATATTTCCCCCAGTTCGCTTGTTTGAGAAGCTCGGTCTCTTCTTTTGCTCTTCTACGACAACAACATTCAGTGCCAGATCGTCAAATACCACGCCACTTAGCTCTACTGCCGAATCATAGGTAGTAGGGGCGTTTGCCTTAACATAGGTGCGGACCTGGTCCGGCAACCCTTGAATATAACAAGCAATCTTCCTTTCTTCAGTAGTGACAAGATGTGGCACCAGACGTGCCAGTTCATTGAATCGGGTTGTGTATTGCCGGTGCGTCATGTTCCCGGCCTTCAAACCCAGAAATTCTCTCTCTACCTTCTCAATCTCGTTCCTTGGGCAGAAATTCTTGATCACCAAAGTTTTCAAGTCAGCCCACATCATCGCATCCACAATCTCGCTCCCTTTTGCTTGACGTACACCTTCCCACCAATGGGATGCTTCCTCCGTCAAGGAGTTAGCAGCAAATTTTACAACCTGATCCGTTCGGCACTCGCTCAGACGAATGGCAGCTTCCATACAGATCACCCAATCAAACGTAGCCACCGCGTCTTTCTTTCCAGTGAGGACCGGTGGGTCACATGCTTTAAATGACTTATAGTCGCATCCGCGAGCAGGCGGTGCATTGTCGGTCTCATTGGCCTGAGTACCAATTGCCGCACTAGACCCACCCACCCCATTGACCTGTTTCAGTGCTTCTGCCAACAGACCTGGCAGAGAAATCTTCATCAACTCTTTGAACTCTCGAGCTATAGCTGCTCTCACTTCTGGTTCAAAAGTGAAAGGTTGTTCTTCAACCAGCGTCTGCTCAATTCCATGCACACTAACCGTCGGTTCAGTGTGAACACTTCCTTCTTCACTATTCTCTTGGCGCGCAGGGATCCTGCCACGCCCACCATTTCGACCGCCGGTACGACCACCGGTACGGCCCCCACCACGCCTTTTGTTTCCTCTCCTTGCCATTTCGTTCTATAAGACAAGAATCCAATGTCATCACGCTAGTTAACAAATAAAATTCAATAAGTACTGTAAGATGTTAATATACACTGGCCATCTGTAATTAACCATTACACTACCTTTCGATTTCTATTTGACAACCTATGTGATTCCATTAGAACACAAGTCCTTACCTAACCCTTTCTAAGGCATACTATATACGTAAATATATATGCTACCTTCATACTTGATGCTGTGGCTCGAGTTACCAGTACTGGCATCCGCTTTCGGTCCCATTCAAAGTTTAAGTTCAGACACTGGGAGTGTCCGAATCTCTCAAGCCATTGCTCTGATACCAACTTGTAAGGCCCCAAACCCGGGAGGCCTCACTTGTTGGATTTACTCATTCACAAACAGTTCTTAAACATGAATATCAAATAACGCAGCGGAAAATTTCATTCATTCATCAAAATTAAAACTTTTTCATACATGCGGAAGCGTAAACATTGTTAAAAACATAATTACATCATAACTAAACATAACGGGATGCCAGTCCTCAAAAGCAGTCGGGTAACTCTTCATCTCTAGCCAAGCATCACCGCCATCCTCATAACATGCCTTAACCTGAATGTGCACACTAAAAAGTCAGCTACGCTGGTGAGTTCTAGTTTTCGTTCGATTTAAGAAATGGTTCATCATTCAAAACATTCATTAGGGTTTAACATCACGTATAAGAAAATAGGGCCTTTCATTCATAAACCTTCCAACATTTAAAAACATTGAACGGATCATTTGTTTAAAACATTTAACATTCATTTAAGTCATACATTACTATCTAAAATCTGTATCTTTCTTTACGCGTCTCTGTGTCCCCGAAGGAACCCTGCATGTCGTGGACAACCGTTACGTATCACCGTCGTTGCCACAACATTCCATCAATTCCCTTTTTGGTATTGCCCCCAAGGCTAACTGCACGAGGGCCGACAATACCCATTCAGTTGCCCCCCTGTGGCTCTCAGCCATAGATCGACAACGTCCATTGAAGGCTATGGCTCTTAGCCATAGACCGACAACTTCCATCAACGGCTATGGCTCTCAGCCATAACACTTTCAGATCATAATTTAACCTGACGTAGGGTCACGTTAACCCTTGAGTAACCGTCGTTACTCCATAGCAGTTGTACAACATCAAACCATTGGCAGGCCACTAAGACACTGCCCCTGTTATTCTTATGGTAACTATGGCTCGCTGTCCATAATCTACCACAAGGCTGGAAATCTCATTCCCAGACTTCATTCGTCAATTCCATTCATTCAAAAGATTAGATTAGTAATGACTTCTTTAAAACCTTTGCCCTTTTTCTTTTCTTTTCACAAAACCTTTCCTTCACTTTCGAAACCCTTTACCTTTACTTTAAACCATTTCTTTATAAACATTCGTTCGTAAACATTCCGTTCATAAAACTTTCTTTCCATAAACCGTTCATTCCAAATCATTTCATTTCGTAAACATAGTTTCATAAACATCATTTTATAAAACAACATTTCATAAGTATACACACCAGCCCGAAAACATTATATAAAACATTTAAAAGAGGGCTTCTAGAACTCACCTTATAAGCTAGTCTCGGTTGTCCTAATCAAAGGCCCAACAACGTCACTTCTGATCTGAATTGATTAGTTAAATACACATCAGACCAATACCGACTCTAACGGTTTAACCATTCTAAACATACTAACTTACTTAACCTGCCTGGTGCCTGCGCACTTAGCAAGTGCGCAGACCCTGCTGCTTGCGCACTTAGCAAGTGCGCAGACCCCTCTTCCTGCGTACTTGATAAGTACGCAGGACCTGCTCCGTGCGCACTTGGTAAGTGCGCACGACCTGTTTCTTCGCAAAACCCTAACTTTCGCATTCAGGTCTGATCTCGTCAAGATCTCGAACCTGTTTGCATCCAAAACATTCGTTTTCCATCAAGGAACTCAAATCTATGTTTATCTTTCAGTTTCATCCGTAAAAACGTTGCCTTTTCACCCAAAACCCGAAAAACCCAAAAACGAACTAAAACTCAGATTTAGGTCGGATCGTTACCTGAATCGAGCTTCTAATCCGGAGGTTCTTCTCACGAGTTATGGAGTAACACTTTGCTGAAATCTCGGGTCGATCCGCCAACTTTCTCTCTCTACGGTTTCTCTCTCTAGAAGTTGCAAATGAGAGAAGTGAGTGGTGACCTTGGCTATTTATAGGGGAGGCTCCCCTTCCAGCCCGCCGGCCCATCCGACCCGACCCGACATGCCTCGTTCGTTTATTTCGTCATTTTAACTGTCGTTTTATTTTTGGGATATTACAAGTCTACCCCCCTTACAATAAGTTTCGTCCCCGAAACCTATCATAAGTCAAATAATTGAGGGTACGACTCCCTCATTTCCGTCTCCGTTTCCCAAGTGGCTTCCGATCCCCTTCGATGCTTCCATTGGACTTTAACCAATGGAATAACTTTATTACGTAAACGCTTCTCCTTTCGGTCTAAGATGGCCACAGGTTCTTCGGTGTAATTAAGGTTGTTGTCGACCTCGATGTCAGTAAGTGGTACGTGAGCTGATTCATCCGCCAAACACTTTTACAAGTGTGATACATGGAAGGTAGGATGAATCCCACTCAACTCATCAGGCAACTCTAGCCGATAAGCGACTTCACCAACCCGTGCCATTATCCTGAATGGTCCGACGAACCTCGGACTTAACTTTCCTCTCTTCCTGAATCGTATTATTCCCTTCCAGGGTGACACTTTCAACATTACTCTATCCCCAACATCGAACTCAATAGGCCTTCGTCGTTTATCCGCATAGGATTTCTGACGATCTTGTGCGGCCTTCATTCGTGCTTTGATTTGATCAAACCTTTCTGACGTTTCTCTTACTACTTCAAGACTCCCTAATTCCTTTTGTCCAATCTCACCCCAACAAATCGGGGTCCTGCATCTCCTCCCATTCAACATTTCGTAAGGCGGCATGCCTATAGTCGTGTGATGACTATTGTTGTATGAAAATTCGGCTAACGGCAGATGACTGTCCCAACTGCCGCCAAAATCGATAATGCAAGCACGAAGCATATCCTCCAATCTCTGAATGGTCCTTTCAGACTGACCATCCGTTTGTGGGTGGTATGCAGTGCTGATATTAAGCCTCGTGCCCATCGCCTCGTGAAATCTTTTCCAGAACCTCGAAGTGAATCGTGTGTCCCGATCAGATACGATCGTCAAAGGCATTCCATGTCGTGCTACTACTTCGTTAATAAACACTTCTGCTAACCTTTCCAACGAGAACGTCTCGCGAATAGGTAGGAAATGAGCACTCTTCGTTAAACGGTCCACAATTACCCAAATGGTGTCATGACCTTTAGCTGTGCGAGGTAGCTTGGTTATGAAGTCCATGGTAATGTGTTCCCACTTCCATTCTGGTATATCAAGTGGTTGGATCTTTCCATACGGTTTCTAAGGGTGTATAGTGGTTACCGAGTGAAAATTTTTAAAACAATTTTTTTCATATAATTTTTTTTCTTATCGTTATGTTTCGGATTATATGTAGAGGGACCAACACAGTCAAAATTTAAAATTACTTAGGTTTCCTAAAAACTTACCAATTACCTAATTCATAAAAAAGAGCACAAAGATTCAAAATTTTTAATCAAAAGTCAACATTGAGAAATAAGTCATCCATGTCAGAGCACATGGAATTAACTTGAACTTGAAACACCTAAAAAATAAAACCCATAAAAAGAAAACATTAAGAAAACTCAATTGGGATAACAATGACCAAGAATTGGGTGTGTGAAGGAGTCAAGCGGTGGCGAGCGCGCAACGGCGACGAACGGCGGCAAGAGGCACTAAAACGGTGAAAGAGTGAACTCGTGAAGGGGATTTCAGTTTTGGGGGAAGCGGGATTGATTTGAACGACGAAAGACGGAGGAGGGGGATTTCAAATTTAGGGTGAATGATTTAAACTTTTCATCCCCCCTAAACTTACACTTTTATTTTTTAAATGCACAAACTTTTTTTTTAATTTCATACTGATAACTTATCGAATCAATCTGAATAGAGCATTGAACTGAATTTTTTAGGGATAAAAAATCAGAGGGGGTCAAAAAAAATTTAGGGGAGGTGGAGGCGCGGCTCAATAGGTATAAAAATTTTCGGACGTAAACACGAAATCCGAAAATTTACACTACTAACGGAAAAAATAGGGGGGACCGGGGCCACCCATGGCCCCTTCAATGATTCGCCAATGCCACTCACACTACCTCGGCACACCACCTCGGCGTGGAGTGAACGTCCCTTACTTTCACGCCCCATTACACGTGACCTTGTAATGAAAAAAAGTCATTAAATGATAAGCACAAAAAATCATGGCCATGAACCGTGCACGTGGGGAACATGATAAGGAAACCTATCCACGAATTTAAGAGGAAGGTCAATGAATAATCATAAAGAAAACTTAGACAATAAACATCCTGATTTTAGATTCAATAATCTTAAAGAAAAATCAAAACAAAAAAGTGTAAGCAACTGTATCAACTTGGTTATGTTCATTAATATTTATCTGCATTGTTTTGTGTGACCTTATCCTGATAAAGCCACATATGATATATGCTAAATGCCGTGGAACAGAATCACAAACATAAAGTTTTTTTTTCTTCTTTTGAACGACATTTATGTCTGACATGTTTTGTAACTGAAACCGGAATCAAATAAATAAGAATTTTTTTAAAGTAAAAACGAGGCTTCAGATAAAGAATTTTTCGATAGAAAACCCGGTAAACTGCCTGTGGCAATTTGTCCATGGGTTTGGCTTACTACGACGTATTGGTTCATATCTTATGGGTCTTGTGTTGGTGTTGTTAACAAACGAACATGTATAGAGAAAAGATGAATGCTCTATATTACTTAAATGAAAATTATCTTACAAATGAAGAAGAAAACAATCTTAAATAGAAAGATAACTGGTACTGGGCTAAAGCCCATAACATGGCCCATAACAACTTATTATGCTAACATCCCCCCTCAAACTCACAATGCAATAGAAATAAACATTGAGAGTTTGTCACACAAAAAACGAAACCGAGATGCCGATTGAGCCTTGGTGAAAATATCTACAATCTGCAAGGCTGATGGAACAAAAGGAAGTGATATAGTCCCGAGCTGAAGATGATAACGAGTAAAATGACAAACTATCTCAATATGTTTTGTTCGTTCATGAAAGACAGAGTCGTTGGCGATCTGCATAACACTTTGATTATCACAATGTAATGGGGTAGGCGAGGAAACAACAACCCCCATATCTGCTAGAAGCCATCGTAACTAAACAATTTCACATGTAGTCACAGCCATAGCACGATATTCAGTCTCAGTGGAGGACCTAGAGACAATGTCTTGCTTCTTGTTTTTTCATAAGATTAAAGAATCACCAAGGAAAATACATAAACCAGTAGTGGATTTACGATCATTGGGATCACTATCCCAATCAGCATCACTATAGGCACGCAATTCCAGAGAAGACGTAGAAGGGAATAAAAGACTTTGAAACTGAGTGCCACGAATATATCTCAAATTATGAAGAACATCTCCCTAGTGAATAGAAGTAGGAGCGGTAACAAACTGGCTAACCACATGAACATCATTAGCGATATCAGGGCGAGTAACTTTAAGATAAACCAAACTGCCTACAATGGTACGATATAGGCTCAGATCAGATAGAGTAACACCATCGGTGGGAGAGTAACGTGCATTGGTTTTAAGAGGAGTGTCTGCAATTCTGTTATCAGAAAGTCTTGCACGTTGAAACAGATCAGAAATATACATTTATATATAGATATATATACATTTAATCCATACCATACGTTTGGGAATATCCTTTTTCCATAAGTCTGGCCTTGTACCGTTCAACACAATAATCAGACTTTGTCCTAATCTTATACACCTAACGACAACTAACCACCTGATGGTAGAGAACCTGTAACACCTGCCCCAAAAATGTCCAAGATTTGGCTTAGCGGACCGCTAAGGTTAACCCTAATGGTACGCTACAGGTGCCAAGAACCGGTAGAGGTCCGCTATTGAACCCCCACCACGAGTAGTTGGATGGCAGACCGCCACCGTAGGTGGTAGCGGTCCGCTACTTGTTAGCTAAGAAACAAATCCGGGTAAGCCACGTGTATAGTGACTAATGGTCGAATATGTTGACACGCGTACTCGTGGCGGATCGCCATGCCAGGTGGTAACGGTCCGCCAGCCGCAAAACTCTGAGAATCTGCCACGTATCTGGGTGGCGGACCGCTACGCTCCTTGGTAACGGTCCGCTAGCCGCAATTTAAGGTTTGGTCCAATCAGTAAGTGACATTTAGGGCTGACGCCATCCAAGGCGATGGCGGACTGCCACGCCTTGTGTAGCGGTCCGCTACGGGTCAGTGTTTTAGCCTATAAATAGATGGACGATTTCATACGAAATTTCACATCCAAACACGGTCCTCACTTCACACATACGTTCCAGAGACCCCTTAGACGACTCCCGACGATCCCGGTTTGATTCCTGCTCATTCTTCCACCCGGTGTAAGAAGAAACGGTCGTAGAAAGGTCGGAACACTAGAGAAATCAAGTTAAGAAGCTAGACGTTAAGATTTTGACTCTAAAGGCTCATTTCCACAACAAGGTGAATACTTTATCGCTTTTAAAAATTGTGTCAAACATTTTATTTACAAAAATGGTCAAATAAAGGTTAATGAAATAATGCTCAACGTTCTTCTACGTATAAGCATTCAAGCCATAGGTATACGTAAAACTTGTAAGGGATACACGGGTCTCGGGTGAAATTCCCGGATTGCGGCTGGTACTTCCCTTTATAACAAATAAGGAGACATGGAGTCCCTGTTGTTATAAAGACATACTACCGGTGTATACTATGGTGTGATTGAACAGGACATGTCTGCTGAGCGTGTAGATTGAACTTGAAGTTGTGATTATGAAATTAATACTTGTTTGTGCCAAATGTTTTTATGTCAAGATATTGTGTTCACCGGCGTTCGCGCTGACATTATATTTTCAAAATGTTTTCAGGTAATGAATAAAATGTGATGAAAGTGGGATATGAGCAGATATGAAATCTGACCCAAGAAATAAAAGGATGGAATGCACGTAGGATTCTCAGGCCTCGTGTAAAGCAAAATCATAAAGAAAGGAGATAGGACCAACGAATTGATCAACCCCGAGTTGTACTATTTCCAATGGCTTATGATGTATTTGATTTCAAACTCTGTTTTGTAATCAAAGATGAAAGGGTATTGAAACCCTATGTTTATAAAGTAAATACAAGGCTTTTGTTTTCCAACTAGTTTTGATATTTACAAATACAACCCTTAAGGTTGAAAGAAGGATGAAACGATCATTTTGAAAAGACTTCCGTTGTATTTTATAAAAAATCTGAAATCAAAGATATCAATCGAACTCGCACACGTCCAGGGGGTGCCTAAGGCGGGGTGTGACAAGTTGGTATCAGAGCCACAGGTTTTAGCGAATTAGATACTTGGATCTAGTATCTAAGTGATGTAAGGTCAAATATCTCATGTTTAAGAGTCTAGTTCGTACAGTGTTATGGGTGTTACTTTGTATATCGGGTCGGTTTTACGTTGCTATTTGTATTTGTGTCTATCACAGGTGTTTGGAACTTAAACGCATATTTTGAAGGCATCTGGGAGAAAGTAGGAGGAGCTAATGGTGAAACTATGCAAAAGATGGAGCCTAAATAAGAAGTTCTAGATTCCAGAACTTGGAAAGGGCATATCTCGAGCTATAAAATGAGTTACGGGGCCCATAATATATCGATTTGGTGTAGCTCGAGGAGCCGGATGTGAAAATGAAGATTAATTATGGATTTTGGGTGTACCATACGGTCAATTGGGCGTACAGTACGGTCGGGCGTACCAAAGCACCGTATAGAAAGGTCGTTAACAGAAGGTTGAGCGTACGGGGAGCAGATCCAGCGTACCGTACAGTGGGGCCCACCATACCGTACGGTCGGGAGTCGGTTACATGCGGAATTTTAGGGATTTTGGCCCTATTTGAAGTATACCTTTAGGGTACAAAGCATGCATGGCTAAGCTGCGTGTGGCGATTTTTAGAGGTAAGATCAGTTCTGGATCAAGTATTGAGGCTATGTTCACGTGTCTGACAAGCATGCATGGCTAAGCTGTGTGTGGCTTTCTCCCGGCGGATGGTTCCTTTAGGTTTTCGTATTTGATTCAGTTGTTCACCTGTTTTAGATTGATTAGTTTCTGACAATAACTGATTGATTGATGTATTGGTTGAGTTAGACAATTTTATCTATATGTTTTGAGTTTGTTTGCTTTACAATCTTGGGTGGTTGATGACAAAACTTAGTAGCAGGGTGGAGTGACTAAAGTGGGTAACTTGACACTGGTAAATCGAGTGATAGAATTATACTGGTTATGACAAACTAGTTGCATTGGTTTTCTGACAAAGAATCTGTCTTCAATTACTATTTCAACTGATTTTCCAACACTATGTCTATGTGGTGTCTAAACTGAATACCTGGATTGTATGACAAACCTAGAACCTGAAGTCTGGAGGAAGTTACATCTTTATTTGATCTGTGTTCTAATTATCATTTACTAAACTAAGCAATTAATCTTTCCACTGATTACCTGTGGATTCGACAACCCTACTTCCCTGTCTACAGTCTAAGGTAGATAAGTAGTAGTTTTTATAAATGTTTTTGATTGACCTTGACGACGCGATCACTAAGCTTTAACCATTATGCTTTTAAGATAAGAAAACAAGGTAACCTTCTGACTGTTATGTAGTTATCTGACAAACGGAAGTGTTCTGTCTAAGGAAAGACCGGTGTATAAATCTCTCCTAGACCCGTCTCTCTTACCTGTGAACATATATGTTGGAGGTATTACTCTAGAAAGATAACCATCCTTGTAGAACTTTGGTTCAGATTAAGATACTGGCTTTAGTATCTAAATCTTGACTAAATAAAATAAGATAAATACTAATATACTAAGATTGCAGATGTCTGAAGGAAATTCCATTCCGTATTACGATCCTAATCGTCCTATTAAGCAAGAATCCCCGGAATATCATCTGTTAGGTTTACAACAAAATCCTATTTATTCGCCTTACTATAATGACGACCCATTTGCTGTACTTCCTAATTCTCCCGAATACCACCCTCAATCCCAAAACTCTTCCAGCCAATGGATGGATGCTGGATCAGACTTTAGAAATTGGAATACTGCTGCTCAATCTGTACAAGGAAATGCTCAATCTGCTTTCGAAAACCCTAATGATTATCCATTTAATAATCCTGTGTCAAACTGTTCTGATTATCAATCCTACAACTCTGGATCCCCAGTCTTGTATAACCCTTATATATATCCTGAACCTCCATATGATGGTTCTTTCAAACACTATTTCCAAGCTCCATCTGGATACCGAAATGCCTACAACAATATTATAGTTGGACCCCGCGAGCCTCCACCTAAATATGGTTATGAGCATAGTATGCCTTCTTCCCCTATTGAATATTTAGATCGTTCGCTACGTCAAACATATGAGATAACATGGGAGAAGATTATGGACAAAGCAAGAACCAAATTCTATGGAAAATAGGTGTACAAATTTGAAGAGGATCTAATGACTCTTGGGAAAGAGTTGATGAAAGATTGAAAATCTTGTCGTATTTTATTTTGTAATGTAATATATCCTGTTTTAATAATAAAGTATCTTTTGTTTCAAATTTCAGAATGGTTGGAAAGGGCAAAGGTCCTAGTTTTCTTTGAAAATTCGCTTCTACTAGTTACTTTGACCGTAAAACGAATGAAACAACTATAAACTGAAAGCTTTACTTTCAGAAGTCTCGGAGAAATAGGAAACCCTAGTATTCCCTATAATCCTTCTATAAGTTTTTATTCTGCTCCAACTGCTGGAAGCTATAATATCACTCCTGTTTATCCACAAAATTTTCATGATAGATACGCCAATATTCCTTATGAAAATAAATATGATCCTGAAGAAGAAGAGCGTGCTGATTCTAATATACCTTATGTTCCTTATTATGAGACGATTCCTATTCATGCGCCGCATATAATTGAGAATGCGTCAGGAAGTGAGAGGGAGCAAATGCTGTTAAACCAAATAACTGAATTGGAAAGAGAAAAGGCAGGAGTTGAAGCTCGGAACATCCTATTAGTTCAGGCTCTTGAAGAAAGGAATTTTAGAAATTTCTGAATAACTTGTATATATATTATCTTCTGTAATGTATTTTATCAATAAATTTTTTTTTACATCAATTCGTGTTCTTTTGATACCATGTCTAAACAAACTGGACCTTCCCAAAACACGAGAGGCAAGAGAAAGCAAGCAGAAAATGCTGCTGAAAACAATAACTCTCATATGGAACTTCAGAAATTAATCAAGGAAGGAATCAACGATTCTCTTCCGCTGATATTTACTGAGCTTGAAAAGAGACAAGCTGACAGGATATCTGTTCAATCTTCAATTCCTCAATCTATTCATTCCCGACAAACTTGAACAGTTACTCAATCAAAACCCATCACTCTAGAACCAAAAGGCTCTGTTTCTTATAAGTCTAAAAATAATTAAAGGGAAGAATATTACCATAACTCTTATGAGGATGAGAGTATGGGTAATAATTATGGGCATACAGCAAAGAAGAGAAAGGAGATAGGTTATAAATACAAGATGTTCCAGGATTGTAAGCCATACAACTTCTCCTGAATCTATTCATTCCCGACAAACTCGAACAGTTACTCAATCAAAACCCATCACTCTAGAACGAAAAGGCTTTGTTTCTCATAAGTCTAAAAAGACTGAAAGGGAAGAATATTACCATAACTCTTCTGAGGATGAGAGTATGGGTAATAATTATGTGCATATAGCAAAGAAGAGGAAGGTGATTGGTTGTACATACAATATGTTCCAGGATTGTAAGCCATACAACTTCTCCGGGAAGGAAGGTGGTATAGCTACATTAAGGTGGATCAAGAAGACTGAATCTGTACTAACTATCAGCAAGTGTGCTGAGGAAGATAACGTTCTATATGCTTCCAACCTATTCAAGGACCAAGCTCTTGAATGGTGGAACAATATTATTACTGCCAAAGGTAGAGATGCAGCCTATGCAATAGGCTGGAATGCCTTTAAGACAAGGGTTGAGAAGAAGTATGTTCCCTAGAACGAACGAGAACAAATTGAAGGAAAATTTATAAGTTTAAGAATGATAGGAATGAATCATTAGGAATATGCTACCAAACTCCTGGAATATTCACGAATCGTTCCTCATCTAGCTACCCTTGAATCCAATTTAATCAAACATTATGTTTGGGGTTTGATTGGTGAAATCCGTGACATGGTAAAGGTCGCAAATTGTGATAACCTTGATGATGCCATGTATCTGGGGGGAATCATTAACAACCAGCTTGATTAGAAATCAAGAAGAAGGAAAGAAGAAGAAGGAGATAGCTGGGCAAAGCCCGAGTGGATCCAAGAAATCCAACTTTACTCCTCGAAATAACAACTCTTCAATTCCTGAATGTCCAAAGTGCAGGAGAAGGCACTTAGGACAATGTCGATCTGGACCTTATTGTAATTTTTGCAAAATGTCTGCACACAAAACCGAAGATTGTTATAGGAAAAGGTCAATTACGTGCTATGGATGTGGTGAAGATGGACACATCAAGACTAATTGTCCTAAATTAAAGAAAACCAATGGGACGGGTCCTAAACCGGCAGATGGAGTAAAGAAGAGTGCATGAGCATTCATTCTCAACACTCATGAAGCAACATGTATACCCCATGTCATTACGGGCACATTTCTTGACAATGATATTTATGCTCGAGTTTTATCTGACTCTGGTGCAAACCAAAGTTTTATAGATCATAGATTATGTAGGCTGCTGAAATGTCATCATTTATACATATTTAACATACATAATAATCTCACATCATGGTACTAATTGAATAATAACCTTGCAATTTATGCTTAAAATACGTATATGTTGTAATTGTAGGATATTCGGTGTTGAAAATACAAATCAAGCTAAATCCTATCAAGAACACCAAAAATTCAAGCTTTTAGAAGATTTATTCCCAGAGCATTGACCCCCAAAAAGTCAAAATTGGTAAAAAATAGTCAACAGGAGCTAAAAGACAAAAGCTGGGAGAAAACAGAGGGATGCACAACCGTTCATCCCAATGCACGGTCGTGCATTGCCCTCTCTTGCTCCCCACGACCTAGTACCGTGTACTCTGTACCCTATTTGATTCCCTGGGCCTTTTCACGACTGTGCAACCCATTACACGGCCGTGCATTGCACATTTTGAAACCTATAAATAGGAGGCTTGAGTTCTTCATTCCACACACCAATCCAGAGCAAAATAACACTCAAGAAGAGAGCATTCTCATAGTTAGAGTAGAGAGTAGAGGGGCTCTTCCTCCTTGTTTCATAATAGGGGAGCCTATGAAACTCATCATTATGCTAGTCATTATGGCCATTCATGGCTAAAACTTCTTTGTATTGCTAGGGTGAAGATGATGTTTGGTGCATGTTAATGTTTAACCTATTAATGAAGTGGTATGTTTATGTCTTTAACTAATTCGTCCTCAAAAACCATCTTTTGATGGGCTTTTATTATTGTCTAAATTCGTCTTTATATTTGTGAGTGTCTTAATTTTAAAGAGTAAGTTCGTAAAACCCTTTTTAATCAAACTTCCTTTGAAACTCGTACGTCTTTATACGAGTAGATATTGATAAGCTAAGGCTTGGTCTATACTTCTAAGCTCGTACGTCTTTATACGAGACTATTACGCGACCAAGAATTTGTGAACTCATGTTGGGAACGATACGTCTTTATACATGGTCCCATTGTTACACCGCCTCCCGATGAGAAAAATATAATCACCTATTTAACTTAATATAAAGCATTTTGGGTCTGATATCTTTAACCAACCCGGAGATGAACATTCGATGGGTTGAGGGTAAATGTTGTCCCTAACGGGAGGCACTATCACTTTTTAAAGAATATAATTTGCAAATCAAATGTAGTGAGGACGAGGCTCTAGCGGTAACCCGGGTCACAAGTTTGTAGTAGTCATACCACTGAATCAGTTAACCTAACATTATCACGTACCAAGCTGATTCAAATCCCAAAGCAATACATTTCGTAATCTGATCATTTTCGCTTTATTTACTTTTCTGCTATTTACTATTCTGCTAGTTACATTTATGTTACACACTTCACGCATATTTTTAATTTTTTGTTATTTACTTTACCGTCGTTCACTTTTCTGCTTCACAAGCAAACAAAACGCACTCACTAACTGATCCGGCTAAACGATAACAATACTTGAGTATTGGAACTCGACCGTGTCCTTTGGTTCGATACTTGGTTCTTACTTAACTATATTACGCTGCGATAGATACACTTGCCTATTGTGTGTGTTTTAAGTTAACGTAATTATCATTTTAATTTATAAATTTAAAATCTGATCTTGTGAAATCAATAATCTTAAAAATATATTTATTTATATTTTTATACTTATCTCATGACACATCAAGTTTTTGGCGCCGTTGCCGGGGGACACGGTGATTTTGTAACATCCCAAAAATAAAACGACAGTTAAAATGACGAAATAAACGAACGAGTCATGTCGGGTCGGGTCGGGTCGGATGGGCCGGCGGGCTGGAAGGGGAGCCTCCCCTATAAATAGCCAAGGTCACCACCCATTTCTCTTATTTGCAACTTCTAGAGAGAGAAACCGTAGAGAGAGAAAGTTGGCGGATAGACCCAAGATTTCAGCAAAGTGTTACTCCATAACTCGTGAGAAGAACCTCCGGATTAGAAGCTCGATTCAGGTAACGATCCGACCTAAATCTGAGTTTTAGTTCGTTTTTGGGTTTTTCGGGTTTTGGGTGAAAAGGCAACGTTTTTACGGATGAAACTGAAAGATAAACATAGATTTGAGTTCCTTGATGGAAAACGAACGTTTTGGATGCAAACAGGTTCGAGATCTTGACGAGATCAGACCTGAATGCGAAAGTTAGGGTTTTACGAAGAAACAGGTCGTGCGCACTTACCAAGTGCGCACGGAGCAGGTCCTGCGTACTTATCAAGTACGCAGGAATAGGGGTATGCGCACTTGCTAAGTGCGCAGGCAGCAAGGTCTGCGCACTTGCTAAGTGCGCAGGCAGCAGGGTCTGCGCACTTGCTAAGTGCGCAGGCACCAGGCAGGTTAAGTAAGTTAGTATGTTTAGAATGGTTAAACCGTTAGAGTCGGTATTGGTCTGATGTGTATTTAACTAATCAATTCAGATCAGAAGTGACGTTGTTGGGCCTTTGACTAGGACAACCGAGACTAGCTTATAATGTGAGTTCTAGAAGCCCTCTTTTAAATGTTTTATATAATGTTTTCGGGCTGGTGTGTATACTTATGAAATGTTATTTTATAAAATGATGTTTATGAAACTATGTTTATGAAATGAAATGATTTGGAATGAACGGTTTATGGAAAGAAAGTTTTATGAACGAAATGTTTACGAACGAATGTTTATAAAGAAATGGTTTAAAGTAAAGGTAAAGGGTTTCGAAAGTGAAGGAAAGGTTTTGTGAAAAGAAAAGAAAAAGGGCAAAGGTTTTCAAGAAGTCATTACTAATCTAATCTGTCGAATGAATGGAATTGACGAATAAAGTCTGGGAATGAGATTTCCAGCCTTGTGGTAGATTATGGACAGCGAGCCATAGTTACCATAAGAATAACAGGGGCAGTGTCTTAGTGGCCTGCCAATGGTTTGATGTTGTACAACTGGTATGGAGTAACGACGGTTACTCAAGGGTTAACGTGACCCTACGTCAGGTTAAATTATGATCCGACAGTGTTATGGTTGAGAGCCATAGCCGTCGATGGAAGTTGTCGGTCTATGGCTGAGAGCCATAGCCTTAAATGGAGGTTGTCGATCGATGGCTGAGAGCCATAGGGGGGCAACTGAATGGGTATTGTCGGTCCTCGTGCAGTTAGCCTTGGGGGCAATACCAAAAAGGGAATTGACGGAATGTTGTGGCAACGACGGTGATACGTAACGGTTTTCCACGACATGCAGGGTTCCTTCAGGGACACAGAGACGCGTAAAGAAAGATACAGATTTTAGATAGTAATGTATGACTTAAATGAATGTTAAATGTTTTAAACAAATGATCCGTTCAATGTGTTTAAATGTTGGAAGGTTTATGAATGAAAGACCCTATTTTCTTATACGTGATGTTAAACCCTAATGAATGTTTTGAATGATGAACCATTTCTTAAATCGAACGAAAACTAGAACTCACCAGCGTAGCTGACTTTTTAGTGTGCACATTCAGGTTAAGGCATGTTATGAGGATGGCGGTGATGCTTGGCTAGAGATGAAGAGTTACCCGACTGCTTTTGAGGACTGGCATCTCGTTATGTTTAGTTATGATGTAATTATGTTTTTAACAATGTTTACGCTTCCGCATGTATGAACAAGTTTTAATTATGATGAATGAATGAAATTTTCCGCTGCATTATTTGATATTCATGTTTAAGAACTGTTTGTGAATGAGTAAATCCAACAAGTGAGGCCTCCCGGGTTTGGGGCCTTACAAGTTGGTATCAGAGCAATAGTTTGAGAGATTCGGACACTCCCAGTGTCTGAACTTAAACTTTGAATGGGACCGAAAGCGGATGCCAGTACGGGTAACTCGAGCCACAGCATCAGGTATGAAGGTAGTATATATATTTACGTATATAGTATGCCTTAGAAAGGGTTAGGTAAGGACTTGTGTTCTGATGGAATCACAAAGGTGGTCAAATAGAAATCGAAAGGTAGTGTAATGGTTAATTACAGATGGCCAGTGTATATTAACATCTTACAGTACTTATTGAATTTTATTTGTTAACTAGAGTGATGACATTGGATTCTTGTCTTATAGAACGAAATGGCAAGGAGAGGAAACAGAAGGCGTGGTGGGGGCCGTACCGGTGGTCGTACCGGCGGTCGAAATGGTGGGCGTGGCAGGATCCCTGCGCGCCAAGAGAACAGTGAAGAAGGAAGTGTTCACACTGAACCGGCGGTTAGTGTGCATGGAACTGAGCAGACGCTGGTTGAAGAACAACCTTTCACTTTTGAACCAGAAGTGAGAGCAGCTATAGCTCGAGAGTTCAAAGAGTTGATGAAGACTTCTCTGCCAGGTCTGTTGGCAGAAGCACTAAAACAGGTCAATGGGGTGGGTGGGTCTAGTGCGGCAATTGGTGCTCAGGCCAATGAGACCGACAATGCACCGCCTGCTCGCGGATGCGACTACAAGTCATTTAAAGCATGTGACCCACCGATCCTCACTGGAAAGAAAGACGCGGTGGCTACGTTTGATTGGGTGATCCGTATGGAAGCTGCCATTCGTCTGAGCGAGTGCCGAACGGATCAGGTTGTAAAATTTGTTGCTAACTCCTTGAGGGAGGAAGCATCCCATTGGTGGGAAGGTGTACGTCAGGCAAAAGGGAGCGAGATTGTGGATGCGATGATGTGGGCTGACTTGAAAACTTTGGTGATCAAGAATTTCTGCCCAAGGAACGAGATTGAGAAGGTAGAGAGAGAATTTCTGGGTTTGAAGGTCGAGAACATGACGCACCGGCAATACACAACCCGATTCAATGAACTGGCACGTCTGGTGCCACATCTTGTCACTACTGAAGAAAGGAAGATTGCTTGTTATATTCAAGGGTTGCCGGACCAGGTCCGCACCTATGTTAAGGCAAACGCCCCTACTACCTATGATTCGGCAGTAGAGCTAAGTGGCGTGGTATTTGACGATCTGGCACTGAATGTTGTTGTCGTAGAAGAGCAAAAGAAGAGACCGAGATTCTCAAACAAGCGAGATGGGGGAAAGATGTTTGGGGCTCGTGATAAGAGGGCTCGGTTGGATGAGCCGACCGTTTGTAAGAAATGTGGGGTAAGACATGCAGGTGAATGTAGACTGGGATCTAACTTGTGTTTCAAATGTGGCAAGACCGGGCACTACGCCCGTGAGTGCACACAACACTACAAGTGCTACAACTGTGGGGATGTCGGTCATCTGAGTAGGGACTGCCCGAAGCCCAGGATGGGGGAAACCGGGAAGGGAAAGGGCCCGGAAAAGAAAGGAGAGGGATCTCGTGCGAAGACGCGAGCGTACGCACTGACGCAGGATCAGGCTAGGAAGGACCCTGATGTGGCGTCAGGTACGTTCATCCTTGACAACACTTTTGTTTCTGTGTTATTTGATTCGGGTGCCAGTAAGAGTTTTATATCTGCGACTTTCTGTAAACGAGTGAAGTACACTGTCAGTAAGCTAGAAAGGGCCTTTAGCGTAGAAACCGCTGAGGGTAGGACAGCGAGAGTGACCGATGTAGTTAACAGCTCCACAATAAAAATAGAAGGACATAGGTTCCCTGTTAGATTGTTTGTTATGGTTTTGGGTGGGTTCGATGTCGTGTTAGGTATGGATTGGCTAACTGCCAATGAAGCACAAATTATATGCAAACGAAAGATAATCCGACTCAAGGCTCCGGATGGTAGCAAAGTCGAGGTTTTTGGAGATCGTGACGTCCCGATGCCAAACGTCATCTCAATGATTAAGGCAACAAATTATTTGAGGCGCGGATGCGAGGCTTATCTGGTGTACGTAATTGACAAGTGTAAGGAAATGAAGGAACTAGACGATGTACCCGTGGTACACGAGTACCCGGAGGTGTTTCCAGAGGATTTGCCTGGAATACCTCCCGATAGAGAAATTGAGTTCCGAATTGACTTTAGTACCAGATGCCCAGCCCGTGGCTAAGGCTCCATATCGACTAGCACCAGTGGAGATGAAAGAATTAATGGCACAACTAGACGAGTTACTTGAGAAAGGATTTATCCAACCGAGCATCTCGCCTTGGGGTGCTCCGGTGTTGTTTGTGAAGAAGAAAGACGGTTCGATGAGAATGTGTATCGATTATCGCGAGTTGAACAAACGAACGGTGAAGAACAAGTACCCTTTACCAAGGATCGATGACCTGTTCGATCAATTGCTAGGCGCAAGTTGGTTCTCGAAAATCGACCTTCGGTCCGGGTACCATCAGTTGAAGGTAAAGGAGGAAGACATACTGAAAACTGCATTTCGCACGCGTTATGGACATTTTGAGTTCCGCGTAATGTCTTTCGGATTGACGAACGCCCCCGCAGCGTTCATGGATTTGATGAATAGAGTTTTTCGACCAATGCTGGATCGATCGGTAATCGTGTTCATCGATGATATCCTCATCTACTCCAAGAATGAGGGTGATCACGCGTGTCACTTGAAGGAAGTATTGGAAGCTCTGAAGAAGGAAAAGTTGTATGCTAAGTTCTCCAAATGCGCGTTCTGGCTTAGGGAAGTCCAATTCCTAGGTCACGTCATTAACCCGAACGGCATTATGGTTGACCCAGCAAAGATAGTGGCGGTAAGAGAATGGAATATTCCTAAGACGCCAACTGAAATCCGTAGTTTCTTGGGATTGGCAGGCTACTAACGGAGATTCATCTAGGATTTCTCGAAAATAGCTTCGCTGTTGACAAAGTTGACTCGGAAAGAGGTTAAGTATGAATGGGGTTCGACCCAAGATGAGGCGTTTAAGGAATTGAAGAAGAGGCTAACCCAAGCTCCAGTCTTGGCCCTTCAAGAGGGCAATGAAGACTTAGTGGTATACTCTGACGATTCAGGTCAGGGATTGGGATGCGTGTTGATGCAACGCGGAAGAGTGATCGCGTATGCGTCACGACAGTTGAAGATTCACGAAGCTAACTATCCAACCCACGATTTGGAACTTGCTGCTGTCGTATTTGCATTGAAAATCTGGAGGCACTACCTGTACGGGGCGAAGTTTACTATTTACTCCGACCACAAAAGTTTGAAATACTTCTTCGAACAAAAGGAACTTAATATGAGGCAGAGGCGATGGTTAGAACTGTTGAAAGACTATGACTGTGAAATAATATACCATCCTGGAAAGGCAAACGTGGTGGCTGACGCCCTAAGCCGAAAGGATGTACCTACTCCTATTAGAGTGAAAGCTTGCCAGTTGGTGGTAACATCGGATGTGATGAGAGAGATTGAAAAGGCTCAAGATTAAGCACTTAAGAAAGAAAACATTAAGAAGGAAATGATGGTTGGCCAACAGGACAAGTTGGAATATAACACCCTTGGTGTTAGGACACGTTTTGGACGGGTATGGATACCTATGAGTGGCGAGCGTAGAACCAAAATCTTGGATGAGGCTCATAAGTGTCGGTACTCTATCCATCCTGGTACCAATAAAATGTACCAAGATCTGAGGAAGGAATACTGGTGGCCTGGAATGAAGCATGAAGTGACAAAGTACGTAAGCAAATGCTTGACTTGCTCACAAGTAAAGGCCGAGATCTTCAAGACGTTGCCAAGAGGATGAAATGTGCTTTAACTAACGCCATTAAAGCCCATCTATGGTTGCATATGTTTAAATCAATCTCAAACTTATTCGAGCTAAGTTGAGCTTTCAATAAGTTCAAGCTCGAAATGTATATATAAAGCCGAAGTTTAGCTTATAAAGACTTGACATGAACTCAGATTGTTATTGAGCCTTATTTAATACGTATATGTAAATATGTGTAAATTAAAAATAATAACTGATGTTATTGTTGATTTTTATTATTGTTAAACCAATCTACGAGTAAAGATATCTTATTGTGTTTAGTTGGTGACTAAGTATATTCTGGTCATGTGTCATGACTAGCTTTGTACAACGTTTAGTGCGAAAGTGTTATTTGAGTGTCTTGTGCAAATAAAACAAATTCGAGTTTTCCGAATATACCATTTCACTTTTAGTTTTTACAAATAAGTAAGCAAATACTTTATTTATTAAAATAAAGGTATCCACAGTGATAAAATAATAATCCAAATAGACCTAGTATCCTCAACTTCGTAACAAATTTATATATTATAACTTTAAAACATTTGTTATTTACAATATATATTTTTATATACAAATATAATAGGTTAGAATCTCGTTTATTACACGGTTTCAATAAATGTAATGTTATATATATACTTAGGGGAAGTTTTCACTAAAAAGTGGTTTTTCGCTAAAAAAACGCTAAGAAGTGGGTCAAACGAACTCTGATTGAGGTCATTCCAGCGGCGTTGGAACCGTCTCATCGAACCTTAATCCGGACCCAAAAACCTAAACCCCCCTCCACCCGCACCCTCAAAAACCTAAACTCCCCTCCAACCCCACCTCGAAAAGCCTAAAACCACCACCCCCACCCTCGAAAGACCTAAACCCCCACCCCCACCCCTCAAAAAAACCTAAACCCCCCACCTCCCCCAAAAAAACCTAAACCTTAAAAGCTAAACCCTAAGGTTAAACCATAAGACTAAAACCCTAAAATTCAAACATAAAATATAAGACCATGCCATTAAGGCTTGTTCCTTGTTCCACCAACTTTTTATGAGGTGTCATATGTTTGTTCCTTGTTCCACCAACTTTTTATATGGAAATAAATGTAAGAGTTAAGACCATGCCATTAAGGCTTTCGTGATATTAATCGCATTCAATGCCCCACTGTACTTTTTTTGAACGTCGAACATTAAATGTTGTGACGTCGCACCCCTGTTATATGGGAGTGTCTCGTCCAACTCCGGTCAATATATTGTTTTAACCGGGCCCACTTGGCGTCAGAGTTAGAGAGAATCCAAAGAAAAATCTC
This sequence comes from Smallanthus sonchifolius, assembly GCA_023525975.1. NCBI lineage: Eukaryota > Viridiplantae > Streptophyta > Magnoliopsida > Asterales > Asteraceae > Smallanthus > Smallanthus sonchifolius. The sequence continues at coordinate 26,260,253 of CM042029.1, read as the reverse complement.
ACCCAATACGGCCCCTTCCGGGCTTGAGGGAGAGCCGAAACTCGAACCCTGGATCGGCGTGGGTAAAACCCTGGTACATCTGCCTAAGAACTAGGCCTCACTTGCATGCCTCAGAAATTAATGGTGATGACAGGGATTGAACCCGGATCCCTTAGGAATTCATTTCTCACCTCAACCACTATACCATAACCTCTTTGGCAATGTCCCATTGTACTAACACAACAATTTTCATTTTTATAGTTTTTCAGTTTTTCTTTTTCTTATCTTATCATAATATGCACACCTAATAAATTAATATGCTTTTCGTATTTTATATTATTTTTTTAAGTTTATATTTTTTACTTGTTAAATTTATTTTCAAAATCCACATTAAAATATTTTAAATAATGTATTGGTTTGTTTATATTATTTATTTTCGGTTAATGTGTATCGCAACTTGTTAATAAAAACTAGTGGGATTATCCGTGAACTGTGGTAGGTAAGGACTTGTATGTGTACATTTACAATCTGATATGTCTAAAAAGATATCAGCATGCGTTTTACGTCGATGGTAGTTATATTGGCACCTAAAAGATAGCATGGCCTAATAATAATAGTAAGGTCATTCGTAGTGGTTTCACGCACCGTCACGTCACTGTCACATCATTACAGAGGCAATCACTGTACATAATCACTATGGTGTGTATTGGTTTCACGCCCCGTATTTATTTTTTAATAATATTAAGTCGTTGGAGAAGTGCCCCTTTGCCTGTGAACCTGCTCACGTTGGAGGCCCATGTCCTGGATCACGCCCCAGGGGGTGTTTCACGCCGATGGTTGAGACAGGTGGTTCACGGCACCCATTTCACGCCCTATTACGGGGGCCCTAATAGTAATAGTAGTAGTAATATTATTATTATTATTATTATTATTAAAATATACCAATAATATTATTAATAAAATTAATATAAAGTAATAAATATTAATGATTTAGTAGTATCAAATTTGCGTACACAATTTAGATTGTAATTTAGTAATAAATATTAATATTAATGTCAGAAAAACAATAAATATTAATAATAGTAGTATCAAATTTGCATACAAAATCTGGATTTTAATTTGTAATACTTAGTGTAAACATAGAAATATTTTTATTTACGTTCTTGTATACGTTTTTACATAAAATTTACTAAAAGTCTAAAATATAGGAACCGAGCGGCCAAGTAAAAAAAAAGGAAAATCTTTATGTTAAATGTAAATTAGTTTTAATAAATTTAGATAAAAAGATTTATGCAAAACTTTATATTGAATTTAGAGTTAATTACATAAATGACAACTGCGGTTTGATCAAATTACATGTTTGGACTCCAGGTTTTAAAATATACAAATTTAGCTCAAATATTTGAGACATGTTGCGCATTTAGCCCCTATGTTAACACCAGTTAGTTTTTTAACAGAAAGTTAACCGATGTATCATCCACGTGACTTACGATTGCAAACTTAACTTTAAAAATGAGTTAAAATCAGTAAAATTTAATTAAAAAATTGTTAAAAATCAGTAAAAGTTCGTAAAAATCAGTAAAAATTCTTCAAAAAATAAGTAAAATTCACTAATTTTTCTATTGATTTTTACTAATTTTGACTGATATTACTTATTTAAGATTAAGTTTATAATTGAAAGTTACGTGGATAACACCTGAGTTAACTTTCAGTTAAAAACTAATTGGTGTTAACATCAGGGGCTAAAGGCGAATGTCTCAAATGTTTGGACTAGCAATTTTTCAAACCTGGGATCAAACATGCAATTTGATTAAACCACAGTAGCCATTTATGCATTTAACTTTCAATCTACATCGATGCATTTTTTCTTGCATGTTCATTTTTCTAGCTGCTAAAATCAAACGGATTATCAGAGATTTGACCCCCAAATACGTTTCATAATAAGCAAAGTGGTTCTGGACGATGGTAGGCGACGGATTAGGTTTGTATGTGAGATTCTGACTATCAAACGCTTTTCCGACGGATTGGTTAGCTTCAAATTTGGTTCATCTCATGCATCTTCGATTAGGGTTTCCCGCTTTCAACTTGCTTCATCTCCGATTCGGTTGTTTTTTCTTCCACTGAAGTTACGATTCGTAAGGAGCTGGATGACCTAAAATCGTTGTTCGCATCTCTCGCCGCTCAGTCTCTGTCACAACCCATTCGGCGGCGGAATCACCGAACGTGACGTGTAGGATTGTTCAAAGGCATCGTGGCACTATTGTTGAAATATAAATTTAACCGATTTCATTAAACTAAGAATTTCAAATACAATTGTTTCAATTTAAGGAAATACATTGATAAACAAAAGACAAAAATATTTAAATTTGATATCTAAGGCAAAGTCCCTAGATTTCCATTTCCATTGTAGCATCAAACATCTCCTGAAAACATGTAAAATAATATTTGATCAACAATAAAGTTGGTGAGTTCATACAAGTTTCATACATATAATAATCATGTTTAAAGCAACAATTCACATGCATAGACATACTTTACTAATGTTCATACAATTTGTAATGATATAGTTCAAACCTATTGTTGACATAGCATACCTAGCATCCAAAAAATACTAGTCGAAAAAAATAACATAACAAGATCGGGGGCTCCATAAAGGTAACGAAAAGCCGACGGGTGTCAATCCTATAGCGCTACACTTGTTAAGTGCGGTTTTGCAAGAATTAATGAACTATTGTATTAACAAGTTGTATTTAAGCATGTAGTCAAGTTGTTGTCACATGAGCATGTTAATGAATTGTGTTTAAATAAAGTGTGAATCTTGTAGTGTATGTGTTTTGAATATGTACATGTTTTCAAGTCCCAAAGTGCAAAAATGTAAAAGGGGCAAGTATGAAACTCACGGTTTGGCGTGGTAACGAAAGGATGAACGGGAAGGTGAAGAGTCGGGAATGCCGGTTAACCTAAAAGGTAACGTAGGCATAAGTTCGGTGGAGAAGAAATAATAAATAATATATATGTATAATAGTATCAAGTTGGTCATGCATCGCCGACGGCGGACCGAAACACAAACCCCTAACTTAGTTAGGAATTCGGATGGTCAAAAGTTAGTATAGTTAGTAATATACCACTTGAAGTGGCCAAGAGAAAGGTTGGGAAATCCACAAACCTTGTTAGATTTATTTATAATATTTATGTATAGGATTTGAACACCTTGTGGCTATTGGATGTCTTATGGTAGATGAACCTATGTTCATCTACTTCATCCAAATACCTTAGCACAAGGCTTCCATCATAGAATTTTGATGGAGGCTTGGTTTGGTTTTATCACAACTAGATGTAAAATATCCAAACAAGAACATGAAGAAGAAGAAATGTTAGTTGAAAGACCACAACTTGGACCTCAAATGGTGACTTATCTTAGATGTTTACCAAGGTAAACAAATGATAAGATCCTAGAGGTTTATCCAAGAGGGTGAAGGAAGAATTGTTAAGAAAAAAAAACTTGAAGAAAAATAAGGTTTTTACCTTATAAAATTCGGCCAAAATTCTTGGAAGAAATGGAGCACTTGGAGAGATTTGTAAGAGAATTTGGAGGGTGTAAGGGTGGAGGAGTGAAAGGGAGTGGGTATTTATAAGTGTGGATTAGGGTTTGGGGTATTAAATGAGTTAGTTGGGAGTTGGTGGTTGAAAGGGAGGTGATTCTTTTTTTTTTAAAAAGAAAAAAATGAAATAATAATAATAATAGTACTAATGATAATAATACTACTAATAATAATAATAATAATAAACCGAGCGTGTATGGACGTGAAACGAGAATATAAATGTAAAAAAAATGAAACGCGTGTTTGTAATATATAATTTTGTAATATTGCACGTATGATGTTGTCTTGCATATGTATAAATGTAATGTATGTTGTAAACATGTAATTGAATAAATCCAATAAATTCATTGATCATAAGTCTCGGGTTACAATGGATTCAAAAATGAAAGTACAAGGGTACAAAATGTAAATAAACGATGATGTGGAAAGTACGGATATTACAGTCTCAAAGCGGCGCTGCATGCTAGAATTAGAGGTCCTCTTGGAGACAGGCTGTATGATTTAGTTACACAAAATCGAAAAGATCAGAAACTCACCTTTGAAGATCAGAAACTCTCTCTTCCACCCTCGGCGACCATCACCACCATCCGGCGAACGACTGTTTGGGCTTGTTGCTTCCGTCGATTTGGCATCGATGCCGCAACGATAACAGGGAATTGGTGAACCGATTTGGGTAACAATTTGGGCTTGTTGCTTCCGTCGATTTGTGTTTGGATTTGACAGCATCAAGCGATTTGGGTTTGTATACACAATCCAGCAGATGGTGGTTGATTTGATTTAGGTATGTGGTGTTTGATTCCCCCCCCCCCCCCCTTTTTTCTTTGCAAGCGATAGTTACTGATTCAAGATCAAGTTCAGTGTCCCAATATCTATTTGCTCTCTATCATCTCCAAACGATTTAACAGCAATACGAATTCAAGATCAAGTTCAGTGTCTAACATGTAGTCTCCCCGAATCGGATGGGTGGAGGAGAGGGGGGGTTAGGGTTGTGGTTTGGTGGTGAGGTTTATATTTACCTTGCTAGTGAGTGTTTTTGGGGTTTGTGGTCTGATTTTGGTTTGGTTTCATAGCTCGGGGGTTTTGTCAAGAGCTGTTGTTATGTCTGGGATTCGGGATGACAGGGTGGTTCCTCCATTGGAGGTAGGTGTTTGGTTGTGTCCATTTAAAGGATTCCATTGCTGTCCGGATGGAACGTCGGGATCCAAGGGGTTTCCTCGGTTGGTTGTGTAACATCCATGATTTTTCGGGCCTAATTTTTATTTTATTTCACAACCCATTTCAATTCCGTACCGGTTCAACTCAATATTTCACACTATTTTACACATGTATCAATTTAACGTTTCAACCTAGCTTATCCATAGTACTTTTTATTAAATATATAACGTATGCATGTATAATTATATAAGTTGTATATATATATATATATATATATATATATATATATATATACAATTTGCTTTAATCAAAATAAAACTTATAAATTTTTAATCGTGTAAGTACATCTTTTTATATATGTAAACATATTTATTTATGAATAAATAAATAAAAATATGTATATATTTTTAATAGATAATTCATTGACAAAGTTTGTTATTTTATATAAAAAAATGGAATATATCTCTTTATAAAATATTTATAATTAAATAGATAATAAATTAGATTTTATAAAACACAATGATTTAAAACAAATAACATTAGTCTTGAACCTTTGATTCAAAGAAACACCCCTTCTAAACGTTTGAACCCTTGAATTTGAACCATTTGACCACAACTTTGACCGCAATCGCCCCATTTTGACTCATTTTGACCTCAAAAGTCAAACATTGCAAAATCTTACAATTCAAATTCAAAATCAATCATAACGGGAATCAAATGATTTTTCATGGATACTAGCACGATTGTAGACTGTTTCTAAACGCAAGGGACCGGTAAATTTATCAAAATTCGGGGCTTATTTCAAACTCAAACCGAATTGAATAAGTTTGACTCCCCAGAGTCAAACATTGCCAAATTTAACTCCAAATCACAAATTTTAACGCGTATTAAACCCGCAAATCATGCCTTGACTGATCTCGCATGAATCCAAACCTAAAAAGCGACCCAATTCATCCTAAACTAAGCGTATTAACGCGTAAAAGATATTGACAGTTGTCGTCTCCAAGATTGAATCGAACTGAGTAATTAACATGTAATTGATCCAATTGATTCACCCCTCACCATCGTACATCACTCTACAAACTCTCTGAGTACTCCTTCGACCCGCATTTCGTCTCTGGACACCGATCGAGTATCAAGAACACCTCTCTGTTTCCTCTAGCCGACAGAAATCAAGACTCGACCATTTCAGGTATGGTTTGTGTCATTAGATTCGCATTTTCATTACGAACGAAAGCCCTCTGTCTATTTCCTAAGACAGAGGGCATCAATCACAATCCCCATTCAACTTGAACATCAGTTCATACAGACTCTAATTGGGGATTTCCGATTCAAACCTTTTAACGCATTTAAGTTATTCAAATCCTTATTTAACCAGCGAACCATCTAGTCCAACCGGTTAAATGCTCGTGTGGTTAGACTAGATGGCATGGGTTCGAAACCCATTGCCGCGTATCCGGCCGACCTTTTTGCACACGCCCTGAACATCAAACCCGGTTTACTTTGCTCTGCGCGTTAATAACCAAACGCACTGGACTTGTTTACGAATAACTCCACTGGTCTAGCGGTACAAGCGATCTTCACTCACAGGAACCACCCGGGTTCGAACCGGGTGGCCTGTTTATATTTTTAAACACCATTTCTAAAACTCCAAAAATTTTATAAAAAATATTTTTATAAACCTTGAAACATTTATAACATAGTAAAAGCAGAATCATTAAATTTCAATATAAATTCCGATTTAATCCGAATTAAAGTGTTAAATTGCATATTAAACTTTTAAATCAAAACTTTAAATATTTAAATAAATTTCTAAATAAAAACAATTTAATTTTTATAAAAGTTATAAAAGATTAATTTTATTTAAAACAATCAATACTTATTTTTAAAGGAAAAATAAATAAATAAAAGTTATTTATTACAAAGGTAAATATATTTTACTTTCTTTTACGCACCTTTATAAATAAATTTCATTTTTACATGTCTTTACAAATAAATAAATTATTTATTTAACTAAGATAAATCACACGACTAATTTTATAACTAAATTATTAAATAATAATTGTTTAATTTATTTAGTTATTCGAACTCAAAACTTAGTTTAATTATTTTAAGACTATTTATTTAAATTCCTCATTTTATGAAATATTTCATTCAAGTACGAACCACTAATACTTACCACTCCAACACTTGTCACACACAACCGATTCAAACCCTAGACTTAAACATAGACTATTGTACCCTCTAATAAATCAAATATACATTATACATTAGGTTAACGTGGTGAGTTGCAAGGATCAAATTCCAATCTAGTCTCCCGTGTTTAGCTACACCTTGAACCAAGTAAGTATTTCATAGCCCCTTTTACTCTTTTACACTTTTGGGGTGAAACATGAACTCTATACAAATTACTATTTACATTTACACACAAACAACACAAGTACAAATCCTATTTACATTCATGTGTGCAATTTGAGCTTTATGCCCGAGTGCTATGTGTGCTAACTTTTGTGAACACTTATGTGCAATCATTAACTATTCAAGCCGACGGTTTTCAATGATAGATCTATTGAGTCTGACAAACCCACCCAGATTGGGGTGATTGATACCGACAACACAATTTTGCATGCTAGTTACAAAGGTTTTATTGTACTTGGTTACACAATAGTTGCTCCCCATAAATGCCTTATTTATCATGTTATGTAAGGATTTGTTTTACAAACTATATGCTATCTATATACAAACCTGTGTTATACTCACCAACTTTTTAGTTGACTTTATTTTATTCATGTTTCAGGTACTAATGTGTGAGTTTGATCAAGATGTGCTACACATAGGCTTGGACTTAGTTAAAATAAATAAAGAACTTATGTATTTTAATTATGTTGTTTTTCTTGGATTGTTTTGTCATGAATGTTGCAATGAAATTTGATAATTAATATAATTCAATTTAGTCAACCTTGTGCTTATGAACAGTCAACATGTCCCGCCCCGATGATTCCACCATCGGTCGGGGTGTGACAGATTGGTATTAGAGCCTTGGTTATACGGAATTAGGTTATTAGACACTCTTGACCTAGACTATAACTTTAGGACACCCATACAATGCCATGCTACTACATGTTACATTAGTAATTCTTGTGTAAATATTTTTACATGCTATCATAAGTAATTACACTACATGAGGACTTATGTGTCACACTACTTGATAACTTTTGTGCTTACACTCATTACTATCTACATGCTACATGATTAGTTCTTATGTAAATATTTTTACATGTTATACTATATAATTACATCATATGATACTTAATAGTCTATGTGTCATAATACCTGCCAACTTTTTCTCCTATCCATTGCTACCTATTTAAATTATTTAAAGTACTATCCTAAGTTTAACACACACACATACACACCAAATTATTCACACATATTTAATCTCACACACAAAAATATCATCATCTCTTGTTATCAAAATCTAAACTATTGGGTCTAATTGGGCCTAATAATAAACAAGAAGCCCATTCACCCTTCAAGAAAAATAAGCCCACTACAATAAATAAAACCTCACTTTTGGGCCTCAAAGCCCAGTCCACAACAATTCTCATCATGACCATGAGCCCAACGATAGCGTTATTTATACATGATAGCTGGAAGAGTGTGTAAGCCCATGAGGGATTCTGGCTAAGGAAAGATAGGGTACTTAAGTGTGTCTTAGTCACCCACCCCTCTTTCCTGGGAGTCCTCCTCGGGGATGCATTGCTTATAGGTCAAGTGTATTTCTAAATTACTATTGTGAAGGTTCGGTGTTATGACTAGTCAAACTCTAAACTTATGAGAACCTCCATGTCTAACACTCAATATTTCATTATCATTTACAACCTTTTTATTGTTTTCTGCTAGACATGGACTCCTACTCTCCTTCCTCCCCGGTTTACCGTCCTGGAGCAGAGTCTGATTGGGTAGAAGACAGCGGGACACCCGTGTATCGGTCACCAACACCCCCAACTGCTAGACCGAGATTTGATGTAAGGGCAGACTGGATTAGGAACACTGGCCCAAGATTCCGAACACCTAGATCACCCGCACCTAGAAACCCGTATCAAACACCCCATCTCCACAATCAGTTACCACCCCCACTAAGAGACCCTTATCTAGTACCTGACCCGTACCATCCTAACCCTTGGGTAAGGCATACCACAGCACCCACTGGTGTTATGGGAATTCCAACCAATGACATTCACCAATTTGTAAGGACCTCAGAATTTGAGAGGCAAAGGATGGAGCAGGGGGTAATGCACGACTTGTAAGGACAAAGAATGGATAGCCTAGCAAACCAATTAGGGTACCAAAAAGAGTTAATCTCCATACTCGAGAAAGAAATACAGGAACATCGCACGGAGACCGCCAAAGCTGAAGCCAGATCTGCTACACGAGTGACCATAGCGGTGCTCATCTTGGCGATTATCCTCTTCCTAGTGGGAGGTTACCAGAGACGTTAGGAGAAATTTCTATTTATTATCTTTAAATTTTCAGTTTGAGAACCATTTCCCTATGTTTTGAGTAATGTTTTACATTTCAACATTTAATCAATTTCATACATTCCAATTCTAAAGTTATTATTCATTGATTTGACATGTGGAGTGTGAATTACACCTATCATATTTTCATCAAAATTTCTCAAGTGTCACCTTCTTCTTTCAATACGATTCAGTACACTACCGACAATCTACTTCGTAAACAACTCATCGTATTAGATTTAAACAAACCTCGTTATCCTGTTCAAACAAAATATTTATCAAACTTTTAGATAGTATCAAAAATATAAATTTTCTATAAACATTTTCATCTTGTGAGAAAGCTTAATATAACATGTTTTATAAAAACATTATTATGACTTTTCTCGTTAGAGTAAGTATTTCTAAACCTCGGCTAAATTAATATACAACCACTTGTTTAGCCATTAATCCCTCTTAAATAAAATAATTGAAAATCTTAATAAAAAGGTTTTTCCCATAAATTGGTCATTTATTTAGATTATTCAACTCATTAGTTTCACTACCTTATATATCTACAACCAAGAACAAATTACAAACAAAGACAAGTTATTAATAAACACATTTCCTAGAGCGTTCTCAGAACCTCCTCGTCACCTTTCACTTGCCACTTCAAGAGACGATCCATATCGCGTAGATGTTAACCATCCCCCCAAACTCAACGATATTTAAAGAACTAGAACCTAACTACCACGTTTTACAAGATCGCCAACAACACGTTTCCCCGCAACGCCTGATCACATACAAAACTCGTTAGTATACATCACACACGAAACTCAATAACATACGTATGCACATTTGCAATATACATAACACGAGCACCTAATAAATGAAGCTTAATTATTTACAATATACCCAATGCTACACTGACTACATAATACATGAAACTTGATTATTTGCAATACACGCTCTATTGGATTGATTACGGAATACATGAAGCATAGTTGTTTGCAACATACATACACTAAATTGATCATAAGATACATAACAATTGATTGTTTGATACACAATACTTGATTGGTCACATTGAACAGGAAACTTATTTAGGTTACAAAGTACATGATAACTATATGATACAAAGTTGTTAACACCATACCCGAAATTAATTCTTACAATACACATGATACTATGTTGCTTACATTATACATGAGAGCTTATACATGATACTAAGTTGTTTAAGTTACGCATGAAACCTATTTGATTATAAATTACACAACACTAGATCATACATGAGACTTGTGTGTTTACATTATACACGAAACTAAGTTTTCTCAAAATTGTTGCTATTGATCTAACACAATACACACAAATAATGGTTATACACTTTGTTCACCAAAGTTGAAGACCATAATACATTGAAACGACTCGGGGTTTGACGTATTCTTGTTCAAACACGAGCAATCTAAGAAACTTTAAGTTATACTACTTTACTACTCTTTAGTTGTGAACTGACCTGATTAAGGACATAGTTATTTGCAAAGCTATTATTCGGCCTTAGAATATGCCAGCCTATGTATGTGGGGGAAGCTGTTTCAATTTTTGACAACTGTTTCAATTTTTGACAAGGGCCTCCGGGGTGCGATCGAGGATATCGTGGTTTGTGGTGGTGCTTTTTTTAGGGATTTTCAATGGAGGTTGGCATCACTTCCAACCTGTTTTGGGGGTTTGGGTTTATGTGCGGCTCAGGATGTATCTGCTTATGCATTTGTGGCCTCGAGGGCACAATCTTGGAGTTTACAGGACCACATTCTTCGGGGTTGTGATATTGATGGGTTAGACTCTGATTATGGGTGTGCGATGGATCGCTTGCGCATGTCACTTCCTGATTTCGATCTTAGCGGTTTCTCTAATAAGGACACCACCCCCCAAAGCCCAACATGCTTTGGCGAATGCCTTATTTAGCAGAATTGTCTAGAATTTGGGAGTAAAGTTTGATTTATCACCTTGCCAAAAAGCGGTGTTTGAATGTCTCCGGGCTCCTCGGGCTCAAGATTTTCTAACATTTATCCCCATTGAAGGACTCTGCCAGCATATGTCGGCTGTGGAGTACCGAGCTATCCTCAACTATCGGCTAATGATCCCCTTGAGTCCGACTGATGAGCCCTACCCAGTTTGCCGCAAGGCTTGTTTGGATTCTTTTGGCGAGCATGCGGTCCATTGCAAAGAGTTACCCGGGTTTAAATACAGGCATGATTTAGTTAGGGATGTTCTTTGTGATGTTCTCAAATGGGCAAGAATTTCTGCTAAAAAAGAGCCCCCCGTGAACTTTCTGACAGATCCGCTTGAAGGGAGGTCTACTATACGGCCGGCTGATATTCTTGTGTTGGGTTGGGCAGGGGGGGGAAACACGCTTGTGTGGACCTTATAGGAGTGTCCCCTCTTGTGAGGCTCAGGGACAATGGGGTTGTGGCGGGCCATGCTGCTTTAAAGGCGGAATCATGCAAAGTTGCTAAACACGAGAAAGCTTGTTTAGAGAACCAACACGTGTTTATCCCTTTTGCTTTTGATACTTTTGGGTTCCTAGCACCGGAGGCAGTGGAATTCCTAAACAGGGTTCAACGAGTTTTGCATAGTAATATTTCGGCCCCTAAGACCCAAAGCTTTGTTTTTAGTAGGATCGGTTTTGCTATTCAAAAGGGGGTTGCAGCGCAACTTGTTGCACGTTTACCTGTCACTTTATTGTAATCGTCCTTCTTTTCTGGTAATCGAAAAAATATTATTTTAATAATATAAACATGATTTTTCTTTATTAAAAATGGTAAGATATAATAAATTAAATTGCATTTAAAGAAATCGTTTTCTGTTTTTCAAATAAAACGATGAATTTTGCCTGCCTCGCGTTGCGGCGGCGTCGAATTTATACGGCAGGAAGCTGAACCTAAGCGCTACGTGGCGGTAGTTATCGATTCGGGTCTGTGGGTATAAAACTTACACTTTAACACATACTCGCTATAACGTAAGATACAAAAAAAACCCACTCGAAACACTGAAAAAAATAAATAAACCCGTGCATCCCGTTTAGAATAAAATCTTAACAAAAACTATTACTAATACCCATTAAACTTTTATTGCAATTTTACAAAAAATTGAAGCTTTGTGACAAATCTGTAAAAAGAAAAAAACTTTGAGTAAAAAGAAACTTGTGTCAAATGTGTAAATACACAAACTTTTGTGCCAAAATAAAACCCATGGAAAGGTTACTATTGAATTCCTAAGGTTTTATGTCAAATGTGTAAATACACAAACTTTTGTGCCAAAATAAAACTCATTTGAATTCCTAAGGTATTGTGTCAAATGTGTAAATATACAAACTTTTGTGCCAACTTGAAAACCACAAACTTGTGTGGCCAAAACATGAACCACTAAAATATTTTGTGCCAATTTGAAAACCACAAACTTGTGTTGCCAAAACATAAAGCACTAAAATTTTACTATAGAATACCTAAGGTTTTTCAATACAAGGATAATTGCAGCGAAAAATCGGTATATTAGAAAATAAAAAAAAATTACAGCACATTTAAGCTAAATTACATATCAACACGTTGGTATTCCAATTAGTACCGCTTTGAGCTTATAAGCAAAATGTCATGAGTTTAAACCTCACTACTATAAAAATAAAAGAGTTAATTACACGGATAGTTCTATGTGGTTTGTGAAAAGAAACATATATGAGTATCAAGGGTTTCAATTTTCAAGTATAGGTATTATGTTTTCAATTTTGTAACAATATTAGGTATTAAGACTAACTTACGTTAGTTTTTCTATTAAGTTCAAGAGTATTTAAGTCTTTTCACAATAAAAGGACTGATTATGTAAATAAATAGCTTGGTGATGGACCATATTATAATCAAAAGTATGCACAAGGACCATTTGTGTAACTAACCCAACCCCCGGTCGTCTCCTTCTATCAAAAAACCCTTCTTCGGACGAAACAGACGACATCGGCGGTCCAGATGAAGAATCCAAACCCCCCAATCGTCTCCTTCTGTCAAAAAACCAATCCGTCGTTCCCATGGCCGTCCACCAGGCTCCAAAAACAAATCCAAATCCCCATCATCGTCACCCATGAATCCCCTAATTCCCTCTCGTCTCACGTCCTCAAGGTCTCCGCCAGGCGGACCAGATGAAGAATCAGAAACAGAGGTATGGATTTGGTTTTTGTTGGAGGACAAAGGTATTGATTTCAAGGGAGATGAAGGGGACGAGATGTTCACTTAGAACCTGATTGTGGTTTAATCAAAGGGCTAACAACCCGATTGCAGGACAAAAGTATAACAGAGGCTCAGATTTAGATGGTAGTTGGCGGTGGTGGACGGCGGTGGTTGTGGCGTGCGTTAGTATTGTGGTGGCGTTTCTCCACAAATAAATATATATGTATATATGTGTGTGTATATACATATAATTTATTCTATATATGTTTAATAATTATGTTTAGAGTACTCTTATGTCTATTAAAGGGCATTTTGGTTATTTAACACAAACTTAATTAGAAAAACTAACGTCACTTAGTCTTAATACTCGAACTCGTTACAAAATTGAAAGTATAATACTCATATTTGTAACTTGAAATCATTAGTATCCATACATGTTACTTTTCACAAACCACATTTACTATCCGTGTAATTAACTCAAAATAAAATTACGCTAAATTACCCAACAAGTGTCCAAGTCATAACATGCGTAAACAAATCGGCACGTTTTACATCGATGATAGATATGAACACTATTATGAAAATGAGTGACGAATCTGTCATTCTTTTGAATCGTGAAAGATTGTAGGGGCTTTTTATTTCATTGGCGTGTTCATCGTTCGAATCGGGAAAAGTAAAAAATAATGATAAAGTAATAATAATGGTAGTAACAATAAAAATAATAATGGTAATAAAAATACATAATAATAAAAATTATGTTTGATATGAGGTAATGAAATGGACGAGGGAATAGAATGAACGAGGTAATGAAATTGACAAATGAATGAAATGGACCATTCCATTCCATTGTCTTGTTTGGTTACCATGAGAGAATAAAATATATAATTACTTTATGTTGTTTGATAGGCTAGAAAAGATGAAGGAATAAAATCGGTGGTGAGTGGCGGTGGTGGTAGCTGGCGGTATTGGGTGGTGGTGGGTGATGGTGGCGGTGGTGGGTGATGGTGGCGATGGTGGCTGTGGTGGGCAGTGGTGGCGGTGGTAGGAGGTGGTGGTGGTGGGTGGAGGAGGCAATGGTGGTGGTGGTAGTGGGAGGTGGCGGTGGGTGGTGGTGACAGTGGCGGTGGTGGGAGGTGGCGGTGGTGGCGGAGGGAGGTGGCGGCGATGGGAGGTGGAGGTGGGTGGTGGCGGCGAGATATGGCGGTGGGTGGTGGAGGTAGCGGTGGTGGTGGTGGGTGGTGGAGGCGGTGGTGGTAAAGGTTGGTGGTGGTAGGAGGGTGTGGTGGTGATAAAGGGTGAAAGAGGGGATGTAATGAAAAAAAACAAGGTGGGTGGATAGAATAAATTTGAGGGATTTATATGGAATGACATTCCTTGTGGAATGGGTGATTACATTCTATCGTTCAACTAAACACCATTTTTTTTATTCCCTCGTAATCGTTCATTTCATTCTACCTCTCATTCTTTCATACCAAACACTACCTAATTGTACTAATAGTAGTCATTGAATAAGATAATAATAGAACGTAATATCAAGTCAAGAAAGGTCGGTAAAGGATTGAAGAGTGCAGAAAGCAGGATTCGAACACCTAACAATTTGGAAACAGAGTGCACAAACATATGTGTTGGATTGATTTTGGAATTGAGATGCCTCTTACATAGTTATAACTAGTAATTTACCCGGCCACGCTGCGGCCTCTGCGCGATACGACACGTTAAACAACAGACGCTAAACGGCATCGAACCTTATAAAAGAAAAAAGAAAGTTAAATCGTAAAATAAATCAAAGTCTTCGAAAAAGTTAAAAAAAACATACGCCAAACGGCCTTGAAACTTAAAAAAAAATAGAAGCTAAACCGCTAAATGAATAAAAATCTTCGAAGAGTCACGCGCATTGTGGCGCGTTAACTTGCACGTAGCGACACATTAAAATACGAAATACTTAAAAAAATAAAACATGTAATAGAGCGTTGATAATATTAAAGATATTATATACAAAACGAAACCGTTAAGAAAGTTTTCATGTACGAAAATAAACGTATTCAAAACTTTATATAAAAAAACTGAACCTTTATGCATACTCACGTATTGCAGCAAAATTATTAGTAATATTCAAAAACTTTATTAAAAAAACGAAACCGTAGCAAGGCTGTTAAAAAAAGTTAACAATTAAAAAAAACACGAAAGCAAAACCGTTTAAACAAAATAAAAACATTAACGACTTTTATCTACCAAAATAATAAAATAGGGTCATACGTTGTCGACCCAAAATTATGTTAACATTTTGTTACGGACTATCGTTTTTTAATATTTACATTTTGATTAAGAAACACTCATTATGAAAGATGGAAACTCCTAACGATAAGAATTTGTTTAAGATTTGAAAAGAAAAATTAGTATAGAAAGTAGTATAAGAACATATGTAAAAGGATAAGGAAAAAAAATTAAAGATAATAAGACTTGCATATGTAACTTGTAAGGCATGCATTAAGTGTTTCAGGGTTTTGTAAGCATTTGAATTTGAATTTGAATGTATAACACATTGTCAGGTTGAGATTTACATGTGTACTATTCATTAAATTACATTTTAATTAAACTAGTTTTATTTCCTCTGCACGAGTAGCCGTTCTTTCGCAAAAATGTGAAGCATTCTGCTTCGAAATGGTTGCATGCAAAGCAATGTCTAATGGCTTTTCATACAAAGTGAATACTTTCTGGAACAAAATGACTGCATATGTGGTCATCTACAGACCCTAAAAAGCAGTTATACATATACACATTTGCACATAATGGTTGCAGAAATTGCACAGGTGTGCAAAACGGATTTTCTTTTTTCAAAGTGTTGGTTGGTTGTTCGCCCATTAAAGCGGTACGTGAGCTGGGTTCAGAACGTCGTAAGTGTCATGAAAATCTATAATCTATAATCTATATCTATAACATATAATAAAACAAAACAATGTGGGACACTTGACAAGCCCTGAGGGCATCAATTTTAGGGTTTTCCCGCCTAAACCACAATCCCTTTATCACGTCACACACGGATCTAAATTTGGATCCACACGCGGATCCTCTTGCGGGTTATAACCCATTTATTGACAATACGGGTTAATAGCAAAATAGTGTATTCTTTTTGCAAACCCTAAGATAGGCCTTTCATCGCCGGTCCTTGCTCTCCTCTGTTGAAGACCTTCACCCAAAGATTGAGAGTTCAACATCGTTCAAGGTTTGTTGTTCTCCCTTTTGTTTAACCGCATCTTCCCTCTACTAAATTTTTTTTGTTTCGAATCGCATCATGTTTTTTCTTTCACGATAGGTGTGTTCTCCTTAAATCTTTCATCTCCACATAATCATCATACTAATCGGATCAGGAAATCCATCGAATAAGGTATGTTTTTTTGTTTCTTATTAATCGTTTATTTCTTTTGAAACCCTAAATTAGAGCGATTTTGATTGCGATAGAATTTGGGGTTTTCCGATTAAAGTCACATAGATCCGTTTTCTCTTCATCATTGTTGATTTTGTTTTTTTTTTCCTAATCTGTTTATAGGAAGATGGATATGTTTTCTGTGCATCAACACAATATTTAAATGACAAAGCTTAATTAATCTTTTGGGTTTAATAAAATACAAAGCTTTTGGTGGTGATGTTCTCATGAAGATTCGTACACGTTTCCTGAAGCCTTCTTTCAAATAGCTTTGGAAGTAAGTGATAATAGGAAGAAAAAAAAAAGGTATTTGTTTATTAATCTTTTGGACAGACCATCAATCTTTGATTTACTATAATAATTTAAACATCAATTAATGTTATATGTTATCCGTCAAAATGGACACTAGCTGATCAAATAAAATTATTTGGTATCTAACATGGTAAGCATGATTTCTTGATGTAGAACTTTGAAATTTTTTTATGTCATTAGTTGGAAGCCGGCCATTGCAGATGACATATTTGCACTAAATATATCCTTTGATCTTCTCATTAGAGAAAATTGGTCAGCTTGCTACATATTTTCAGTTGGTGCACTTTTGCTGATTTGGTGAAAATGATAGTAAACCTCATAGTAATTATAGAAAAGATAGCCTTATAGTAGTTTTGACGAAATTGAAATTCATGTGTAAGCAATGTGAAGTTGACGTTCTTGATGTTTTTGAATAAATTTGTTATTTATTATTTTTTTTGTCAAATGACGTTCTTGATGTTTTTTTTTTGTCAAACATACTACTTATTGATGATAGTAACAAACATGTTAACTGATGTAGCAGAATACACAACAGATAACATAATGCAAGCTTTTAATCGGTTAGACAGGAATTACAGTCTTTGCATCCAAATGATCCTAATTGTTGTATAAAGTACAATGTGTGGCGTGTGAGACATCATATCCAGGTAATTTATGTTATAAAGTTGTTTTCTCGCTTTTAAAAACATATATTTTTTTGTGAAGATATATATTGTGTAGCCTCTTCACTGTTTTGATAACTTTTTGTTATAAAGCTTTGATACTCATTTATTTATAGTCACTATAATAAAGCTTAAATCATATAGGAACAAGTTGACCGGGTTGGAGGCACCAGGATTGAAATTACTTAATCGTCATTTTTTGAAATACAAGACTATTCGATAATAAATTAAAAAAAAAAGGATCATGTTTCAAATAAATTTTTGATGTTTTTAAATTTTTAACTTTTAAATGAAATTTAGGTTTTAATTCTTTAAGTTTTTGGATTTATAACCGATAACCAAAATTAAGATTGTCTTTCAAATTTCAAATTTCAAATTTTCAACTTATATTTAGTATGTTGAGCCCTAAATTAATTCAAAGCTTTCCTTATTTACGTTTAAAACGATTTAAAAAGAATTTCCCTTTTAAATATGAAGTTTCCTTATTTTCGTTTATGTTTTATATAATTTGAACTTTACTTATTTACAATTTCAATACCATATTTATGTATTGTTTGAAATTCCTTTTTTAACTTTCAATTATAAAAGAATAAAAGATTTTGACCAGAACTTTAATACGGCAATATATATTTGGTTTAAAAAATATCATTTCCTTATTTCCATTACAGACATCCTTCTATATGTATTATACCATGTTTTCAACTGTCATAAGCTTCGCTATACTCTTATTTACCTCTGTTTCTACTTGGATTATTTATCCTTGGCCTGTTTTTTTTTTTAGAAATCTTATTAACTTGTCATGGGTCACATAATATCATTTGACCACCAAATTTGTATTCTTGTAATATTTCTTACATTTTTTCGTATCATTGATAAATATTAAGTGCATAAATATTATGTACCAAAAGCGACATCATCAATCCATATATAAAATTAGCAGAAGGATATATAAAATAAGTGAAATTTTTTGTAATATTTCTTCTAGGATGTCATGTTTCTTTGTTTCTTTTAGGGTGAGAGGGGCGCCCGAGTAGGAGAGAGGAGCCTGAGTAAAAGGGGGTACACTACCCCCATTTCCTCCGAGTTGCTTGGGCCGAGTAAAGTTTTAACCAAATTCGAGTATTTTTACTCGGGTGTGAGAGATGAGTGTGTGAGTAGTTTTGGTTAGTGAGTAGGTGTTTCCTGTTGGGTGTGAAGGCTTATTGGGCCGGACTGGGCCAAATGGGCCCGGTGGGCCTGAGCTGATTTGGGCTGGACTTTTGGGTCATCTGCGGCTGGGCCTCTTGGGCCTATTAAGGCTGAAAGAACAAGATCAGAGCTGGCGGCAGCCTTAGGGTTGCTTGGTTCTATTTCTTGTTGATTAAGTTATTACCTTATTTAATTAACCCTAATCTTGGTACTCTATGATGTAATTGTATTCCTTGAGCATCTAATAAGAATAAACCCTAGTTGCAACAGTGGATGTAGGTCACCTTGACCGAACCACTATAAATCTCTCGTGTCTCTTTTCTTTTCTGTTTATTGATATTGTGCGTGTGTGTGATTTCGCTGTGTTACCGACATTGATACCTAACAAGTGGTATCAGATCTTTTGGCTCGTTGTTTACACACGGTCTGCACTGGTTTAATCGTTGAAAGGGTTAAGGGCTGTTCGAGAAGGGTAGGCTATCAAGGTTTCTGTTTCGATCTGCTGCCTCTGGCGAAGGTAGTGGCTGTTCGCTGGGTTGCTAAGTTTCGCGATTAAGGGCTGCTGTTTTGCACCAGGTTTCGTCGCATATAGCTGCTGTTTCGAACTGCTGCTGTGAATTTTGCTGTGTTTGCGATCTGCTGCTGGAAGGCTGTTTGCGGGCATGTTTTGCTTCTGTTACTGTAGCGATTAGGGTTAAGAGAAACCCTAAAAGCCGTCGCAAGTGGGGGACAGAAAGAGGCTGATCGGAAACATTTTTTGTGATTTTGCGATTAGGGTTTGGTCTATTAAACCCTTGAAGTTGCTGCTGATCACGGGTTTTGCAGGTGAAGCGCCGGTTCAGGTGTTTCAGGGTTTAGGGTTTCTTTGGAGGTTGCTTGACTTCGGCTAGTGGACTTTCTTAATTTTGGTTTTTTTTCTGATTCTCGTTTGCAATGGCTGAAGACAGGAAAATTCGAATCGAAAAGTTTAACGGGACTGATTTTGCATGGTGGAAGATGCAAATAGAGGCGTTATTCGGTGAAAACGATTTGGAGATGGTATTAGCAGAAAAACCGGATGGAATGAGTAAGGCTGACGAAGTGGTTTGGAACACTAAGGACAAAAAGGCGAGATGTAAGATTGTACTAGCTTTGACGAGGAGCGTAGCGTTCAATATCAAAGAGGAAACCACGGCTTATGGTATGATGACGGCTCTGTCAAACATGTATGAAAAGCCGTCTGCCGGTAATAGAGTGTTCCTGTTAAGAGAGTTATTCATGATGAGGATGAATGAGGGAAGCTCGGTGCCTGATCACATAAATAATATAAATTCAATTTTGTCCAGGCTATCGACCGTTGGGACAAAGCTTGATGATGATACTCAAGCTGCGATACTGTTATCCTCTTTGCCTGACAGCTGGTCAGGTTATGTGACGGCGATCACTAATTCTGGTGGAGCTGGGAATTTGAAGTTTAGCGTGGTCCGGGATAGTATTCTGGGTGAGGATATTCGCCAGAGGAACACTAATGGAGGATCTTCGTCTTCTGATATATTCAATGTGGGCAGAGGAAGGTAAAATAACAGGAGCAATGGGAGTAGGGGAAGGAGTTCGTCTAGAGCTCGGAAAAATGTGAGGTGTTGGAGCTGCAATGAAGTTGGGCATGTGAAAAGTCAGTGTCCAGGAAGGAATAAGGAAGAGTCTGGGAAGAATGAGGGCAAAAGGCAGGTAAACACGGTTCAGGCAGATGAGGAATCTGATGATGATGTTTTGGTTTGTTGTGTAGAGTCTTCTACAGATTCTTGGGTTATGGATTCTGGTTCTTCGTTTCACGCGATGCACAGCGGGGAGATGATGGAGAATTTAAAGGTTGGTAACTTTGGGAAGGTACGAATAGCTAATGGTGATGTTCTTGATGTTACGGGCATGGGTGACGTGAATTTGGTTACTTCTTTGGGAACCACATGGAACTTGAAGAGTGTCAGGGTTATTCCAGCTTTGAAGAGTAAGCTTATCTCTGTCGGTCAGCTAGATAAACAGGGACTAGAAGTAAAGTTTGGTGGAGGCAAGTGGAAAGTAACTAAAGGGAATCTGGTAATTGCTCGTGGAAACAGGTGAGGTTCTTTATACATGGTGGAGGTACCTGCTGAGAGAAGTATGACCGTCCCTCAAAACAAAGTTATGTTCGCTGAATCAAAGGGGCGAAAAAAGGTTCAATTTGCAAGAGGGGAGCCTAGTGCCAAGGTGATTCAAGCTGAGCGGGGTCGGAGGTCAAAACCGGGTCAGGGGTTTGGTGACAGTGGGAACATGGGGCGTGTTCCGGGTACAGTTACAAAACAACGGTGGGTTTTGAAGATCGGTAGTCCGACTGTGAAAATCTCTCCTATGGAAGTCTTGCTAAAGGAGGAGAGTGGTGGTTCTCGGGTTATCTCTGGAACTGGTGGATCGTGCAAACTAGTTGAGATAGAGAATGAGTTGGAGCTCGGGGGAGCCTCAACTGCCCTTTCATGTACTTGATGCGAGGGGGATTGCAACTAGGGGGACTTTGATGAAGTCTGAGCTTGTTTATGGGGACTGAAAGCTCGGGAGACTTTGGATAAGGAGGATACTGGAATTACTGGATTAGGGATAACTTGGATGGTGTTTGTGGATTGAGCAAAGCCTTCAAGTGGGAGATTGTTGGGTGTGAAGGCTTATTGGGCCGGACTGGGCCAAATGGGCCCGGTGGGCCTGTGCTGATTTGGGCTGGACTTTTGGGTCATCTGCGGCTGGGCCTCTTGGGCCTATTAAGGCTGAAAGAACAAGATCAGAGCTGGCGGCAGCCTTAGGGTTGCTTGGTTCTATTTCTTGTTGATTAAGTTATTGCCTTATTTAATTAACCCTAATCTTAGTATTATATATATCCCTATGATGTAATTGTATTCCTTGAGCATCTAATAAGAATAAACCCTAGTTGCAACAGTGGATGTAGGTCACCTTGACCGAACCACTATAAATCTCTCGTGTCTCTTTTCTTTTCTGTTTATTGATATTATGCGTGTGTGTGATTCCGCTGTGTTACCGACTTTGATACCTAACATTTCCAATGAAATTTGAGTAAATGAGTAGTTTTGAGGTGATAAAATTCTATTAAGCAGTTTGATGAGTAAAATTGTTGAGTGAGTAAGGTGCCCCCTCACCCTTAAGGACTACAAGGATGCATAATTTACAAAAAAAGTTATACTTTATTTATCATTTACCTATTGTGATTACCTAGATAAGTATGTTTTATGTGAAGACTAGATAAACTCCCTAAACAATTGCCATATTGGGCATATCTAATGAATATTGAGACTTTCATGAATAAGCAATAGTTAAAGCCAATTTAAACTATTTAGCTGTTAACACATAATCGTCAATACATACCATTTAAGGGTATTTTGGACTCTTGATGAATAGTAAAGTATATGTATAAAACTGTATATTAAATCAAACGTTACACACCTGTAGTTTTCTTTGGACAATAAGTAATTACTAATTGGTTTAAATTTGTTCACGCAAATGTTAATGAGCGATAATGCATCTTTTTTACACTTCAAATAGTTCTTTTAACAACATTATTTTTCTATCAATTCCTATAATCTTTGCAAGAACGGTTTTCAATATTTTTATTATTAACTTTTTTTGTTTTACAGGGATCAACCACCCCTCCTGTTCCTGCTACAGTGTTTTTGGGGGCTAAAGATCAGTGTTGTAAAAATCCCGCCTATGCGTCGATTAGTCGCTAGGCGGCTCGTTAACGACTAATTTTGGCCTAGTCGGTCCAAATCGCGCCTAGGCGGCTAGATTCCGGCGAACATTCCGGCAAAAACCTGAAATTTTCGGCCAAATTCCGGCTAAAACCTTTGGTGTGGTTTAAAAATGAACATTTTTTTAAAAATTACATATAAAAATGTGTGTATATATATAAAAAACTGAAAATTACATATAAAAATTTCAGTCCGATTAATCCCGCCTAGGCTCCGATTAATCTCGCCTACACCTAGGCCCTATCTCACCGCCCGACTAGCGCCTAGCGATTTTTACAACCATGCTAAAGATGCAGCACTTGCCAGTAGGACCAGTGAACGCCAATATGTTCTTCTTGATTTATACAAATAAAAATTGAGAAAAATCGTTCGTCATTTAAAGGTTTACACATTTAATTGTTTCATTGTTTTCAGTTTCATTTGAATCTACTTCTGATTTTTCAAAATTCGGTAAAGTTTTAATGTTTCAAAACCATATTAATGCAGGAATAGACATGGGGAGGCTTCCACCTGTTCTACCCATTTGACCCATTCTCCTTTTTCCATCTTTTAAGTTTAACCCATTTGACAAATAAATGGGTCAAATTGTCACTACTTTCACTTTCAAAAATTCAGTTGTAATATATGTTATTGAGAATATTGGTGATATACTTTGATTATATGGAGAAAAACTAATAACACTTCTGGAGAGAACGTACGAGATCACCCGGAATTATGCAAAAGAGTGTGTTGAGGTAGCAAAGGAACTTGGTGTTTCTTCGGTCAACTTATGGTCAAAGATGCAAGGAATTTTTTGAAAATTTATGAAAAATCTACACACTTATATTTTTTTATATTTAATGTAATATTTAAAACATATGAAGGGGAATAGTATCAATAGGAGAAAATTATAAATTTCAATCCATGATGTACATGTGTGTTCGTTCTTGCTATATGTGTTACTTTTTCACCTTTTCACGCTACAAAATCACATTGGGTTTCGGTGTTTCATTTAATGTAATATGTGATTTCTTTTTTTTCTAGATTTGTATTTTATATAATTTAAATTTTGTTAACCCGTGTAATACACGAGTACATAACCTAGTTAGTTATGAAAGCAAATATATATATCCTCTCCAAGCTTTTCAAAAAATTCAAAGTTATCCGCCACTGCAAAAAAAAAAAAAAAAAATTCAATAAGATCCCGTAACATAAATAAACATAACCAACCATTCCCTAATTACAAATTTTTTTTTTGGAAAAAAAAACACATAAGTGGATGAGGGTCATTAACTGACGTAAAAGTTATAGTAGTTACTTCAAAAAAATTTCAACATAAAATGCACTTACTTCAAAAATAAACACACAAAATTTCAAGGAGTCGCATAATTTATAAGTTATTTTTTTATTTTAATTGTTAAATACTCTTTAAACGTATATCTTGAACATATATGTGACATGAGGAAAGTTCATTTCAGAACAATAAAAAAATGCGAGAATAAAAAGAACTAATCTTAGCCATTAGATCATTTCATCAATGGCTTAAAATAGAGTTTTTTTTTTCCAAATTAGTGTTTATGGGAAAAATATTTACCAAAATGGTGCTCTTTGAAAAATATTTACTAAAATAGTGTTGGTTATTTATTTTGTATTTATCTTTTATTTTTTAATTAAAACCAAGATTGCTTAGATAACTATTCTTCCGACGTTTCAGTTTTTGGAACCCTTCCTTCTCTCTGCCATTGACGCACTGACCTTGGACATCATCGATCACGTTTTTGGATTGAATCAATCTGTCGACCATTGTCTTCTCTCTGCCGATGTCGTTTGAATCAGAAGCGGCATCCATCGACAAGTAAGATTGAATTTTAAGAACTTCAGATTTGTTGAATTTTGAATTTTTGAAGGTTGAAACCATCAATCGATTACCTGTATTTTGAAGTTTAGTTGTGAACTTTAAAGATTATGTTGAATTTTGAGGTTTTCCTTGTGGCTTTTTATGCTGAAACAAAATCCAATTATGCAGTTGGAAAATTCAATGGCTTTTTATTTTCCAAACAATACTTTTAACATGATTATATGAAGTAACCAAAAACTATTACATATATTCCAAATAAAGTACAATGAATTCTTATTAACCCGTTTCCTTCATGTAAGTAGCAGACTTATAATGCCAATTATGTGTATATTTTTTATTCATAAACCATACTCCTAATGTAGAATGGATCAAGTTAATGCAGTATCACATATGGTTCAAAATGAGGATTTCAACATAATGTTTGAAGCTGCTGTTGTAAACAATGATGATGTGGATGAAATTGAAACTGACGTGGATGATACGTTAGGAGAAGAAGGAATTGAAGATGAAATTCAAGTAGATAGAGATGAAACACCATATGATAACATTCAGGTACCTTCGACTTACACTAATCTAGAGGAAACTAATGTGGCTATTGATAACAATTGGATGGTATCACATCCTAAGAGTATAAATGATTTGACTCATGAGCTGAGAAAAGATTCTTTCAATGACAAGGAAGAACTTATTAAAGCTATAAAGCTCTACAATATCATGGCACATAAACATTTTGAGGTGGTTGAATCACGGCCAAATACTTGGTGCATAAGATGCAAGTTACATAAACAATCTGGTTGCAAATGGAAACTTTGTGCAAGTAAGGGAATCCTAAAGGCGGTTAACGAGCATGTCTAATATCTGATCTTCATAGTGGAATCCTAAAGGCGGTTAACGAGCAAGGATCTCCTTGGTTGGAGCCGCGTGGTTTTCATAGGTATTGTTCATTTATTTTTTCTATTTTTTGTGATTATTCTTATTGACTTTGCAACTGACAGTGTAAAGCTTATCCATAGGTATTTCTTAAGCATTTCATCAACAACTTTAATGATAAGTTTCACAACTCACAACTAAAAGCTTTAGCATACCGTGCCGGGAGTCAGAATCAAATACGAAAGTTCAACTCCATTATGGAAGAAATTGGAAAAATAAATCCACAAGCTCGTCAGTGGCTTGAGAGGCATGCACTTGATAAATGGACACTGGCACATGATGGTGGAAAGCGATATGGGTTCCTAACTACCAATTTGTCAGAGATTTTTAACAGTGTACTTAAAGGTGCTCGTTTTTTACCAATTACAGCATGTGTTCAACTTACATTTTATAGATTGGTTCACTATTTTGATGTGAGACGTCCTATGGGATCTAGTGCTTAAGCTAACGGGGATGTGTGTACTCCCCATGTCGTTGCGAAACAAGTAGCTTTGATGTCAAAAGCTAGTGCACATTCTTTGAGGTCTTTTAATCGACAAAAGGGATATTTGAGGTGATCACTCAAAAAGGAAAAAATGTCCAAGTAATTAACTTGGAACAAAAAACTTGCACATGTGGTAAATGGGAGATATTTAAGTATATGTGTTCTCATGTTTTGAGTGCATGTGCCAAACTTTCTTTGAACACTTGGCAATACGTTCATAAATGTTACTCAATTGTTGATTATTGTGCTACTTGGTTATCTGAGTTCTCGCCACTTCCTCATGAAGCATATTGGCCACAACCATCATCTATTAGAGTATTGCTTCCCAACTCAGATTTAAAACGAGATAAAAAGGGTCGTCCTCGCTCAACAAGGCTACGAAATGGAATGGATATTAAAGAGGGGAAAAAGACTAATCTGTGTGGAATTTGTAGACAACATGGCCATAATCGAGCAAGATGTTCTTCAAAGCCTATAAGAATGGATAATGATCCCTAAGCGAGTCGAATTTCTTTGGCACTCTCTGTTTTAATTTGTATTTGAGATTGATATCGGTAGCGGTCAAGTTTATGTCACAGTTTTATTTTTATTTGTATTTGATATTAAGACCGGTAACGGGTCAAGTTTTGATGTTTGATTTATCTTTTTTATTTCATTGTTTAAATTTATTTGGGATGATTCTGATTATAAGAAAAAAAAAATTATAATCCGATGGTAAAAATCAGAAAAGAATTATAATGGCTGATCAAAGAAAAAAATAGAAAATGATATTGGCTTAATAGAATAAAAACATTAAAATGTATAATAAAAGAATAAAAAATAGATAATGGATTGATATAATAAATAAAAAACAAAAAAGAGGACTAATATGTTGGTTAAAAAATTAAAAAAAATAGACCAACACCATTTTGGTAAATACTTTTTTCACAAACACCATTATGAAAAAAAAAACCCTTAAAGTAATCAGTGGCATCTTAGTAATTAGTTAGAATGATAAGAAAAGTAAACAATAACATAAGGGTAATACATGAATTTAACACGTCTCTATCAAATTAGTTTCTAAATTTATCTCCTAAATTTCTCATCTAATTGAAATTGACTTTCATTCTCTTTCCAAATAATTACTTTTTTTGTGTTGAGTTGCTCTAGCGTCTCCTTTCGTCCAGTGATGGCATCTTCACTACATGTAATTGATAAAAATCATGTTGGAGGAATCTTGGAGCAATTCTCACATGAATGTATAATCAAAAACATATATTTCAAGATGATTGAGTCAATATATGCTCCTGGTAAACATGTTATTATATTGATTTTTTTTTGTAATTGGTTCTTCAAATGAGAAGCAAACGTTTACTTGCATTTCTATAATTCTCTATAAGTTCATTTTCTCCGATTAGCTTTTTTCTCTTTTATTAATATGAAAATTTCTATATCATACATTGTGTTTTATTATTTTTTTATACATTTGTGATTCATATTTTTGAAAAAATATTTCAAGGAGAGTAATATCGTTGTGGGAAATTTTTTAATTTAGTATAATTAATATTAATTTTTTTGTGAAATTATCATATAATATTTCTTAATTTTAGAGGAGTTGGTAACTTTTTGAAAGTTTTAATCTACACATATTATATTTCAACCTACACATATGAAGCTGAAACCTATACGTATGGAGTTTCAACCTACATACAGAGGTTTCAACATACATGTATTGATTTTCGATCTACACATATGGAGTTTTAATCTACACATAGAGTTTATAGCTCTTTAGGAGTTTCAACCTACACACATTTTGTTATGTGTACGATACATTTTGTTATGTGTTGGATACGTACCCATTCATGTATATTTTTTTCATGAAATTCATAATGTTTTTTTTATTTCATGTTCAACAAATTACCTACACATTCATTTATAGTTCAAATGTATTTTTTTCATGTTTACTTTAACATTCATAACACATTAGTTTTTTCATATTATGTGTAGGAAAATATACGGAACAAACTATGTGTAGGTGAACAATGATACTTCAAATGTATCTTTTTTTCATGCTCATCTCTAATTAGATTTATGATACACCTTAGTCATTGACATGTTTATTATTTGTAGGATGAGTTTCAGGATGAATTTCGTTAGTGTAGGATTAATTTGAACTAACTATTTGAAAAAAAAATGAGAGAGATGATTATTTTATATAATAAAATAATAATGTGTGTTCAATTATTATTTGAAAAAAAGGATATATAAACTAATTAATTGGAGAGATGAGTTACAACTAATTTATTGGAGAGATACATTTTAATATTTACCATTATACCCTTCTTATTTATTTATTATCTTTTAAAATTAAACAAAAAATGAGTGGTCTAGATTAGTCCTTCATGTTCTCGCAATAATTTGTGTTCTGAATAGAACTCTCCCCTACGTGACATAGTGTTACATATATGTTACACTAGTAGAATGGTAATTGTTACATATACGTAACACTATGTTTGAGAGTGGTTATCATGGTTATCACATTGGTTATCATTTGAACCGCACATATATATATAGGGGAGAGTTCCAGAGAAAATCACATAGTTAGGCGAAAACCGAGAAAACCACTAAAAAAACCATTTTTAACCGATCATATGATAATATTTATTTTTTGTTTTATTTTATTTTTATTTATTTATAAGAGTATCAATGTAATATTATACATTTTTACCAAAAAATCATTGAAATATTGGCTTACGTATACGTAACCCATAGTGTTACGTATACGTAAACAGAAAACAAAAAATTATGGTTACGTATACGTGGTCCATAGTATTATACATTGTTTTAGTGGTTTTCTTGATTTTCGTCTAACTTTGTGGTTTTCTCTTAATCCTTCCCCTATATATATATATAGAGAAAGAGAGAGGTGAGTTCACTAGAAAACTCATTTTCATGAGAAAATCAAAAAATTCCTACTGCATATGTGTAGTACACCCAAAAACCTAAAACCCCCACCCGACCCCCCCTCCCAAAAAAAAAACCTAAACCCACCCCACCCACCCCCCCCCCCAAAAAAAAAAAAAAAACCTAAACCCCTCATCCCACCCCTCCAAAAACCTAAACTAAACCAAAAAGCCTAACCCCCTCTAAAAAAACCTAACCCCCCACCCCACATACCCCCTCACCCACCCCCCAAAAACCTAAACCCCCCATAAACCTAAACCCCCCACCCCACCCCTCCAAAAACCTAACCTAAAAGCTAAACTAAACCCAAAAAACTAAACTCAAAAGCTAAACCCACTACTTTTCGAGGTTTTTTTTTTAACGAGGACGACGTGGGAAACAAGGTCAGTTTTTTAATTTTTGAGTTATGATTTTTTTATTATTATTTTTTACCTTAAATAAATAATTTTTTTTGTTTTCTCATGAAAATTGAGTTTTCTCATGATCCTTCCCCTATATATATATGGGGATGTTCCTATCAAAACCCATTCTTAATGTCAAAACCATAAAACTCAATGTGATTGGTTGCTTTTTTGTGTAAGATGAAATAAGTGGTTGAGATTTAATCTGTACAAAATAAGTGGTGAGGATTGATTTGAGGGTAAATGGGTCTTTTTACTTTTTTTATTCTGCTATTTTTTAATATATTCAAATCAATAAATGTACATCTGACATTATCAGAGTCTCTCTCCTTCATAAACACACCCACCTCTTTAATGTTCATTTTAACACATATCTATTCATCATCTCTTCCATTTCACCTAGATCTCACCTAGATTTGTTCATTTTTACTACCACTCCCAACGATTTTGAGGCTCCGATTTAGAATCTTCATCTTTACAAGCTCTGTTTGGGGAAACCATCCTTGCAACCAAGAACAACTCGAGACGGATCTTGCTAGGAGACTCTACCTTTGTTCAGGAGATTCATGATCTTGCTTGGCGACTCCAACTCGGGACGGATCTCTATTCGGGAAACAACCAAGAATAACTTGATGGTGCGTTTGTGTTTTTTCGTATGTTTTGTTTTGTGTAACAAAGATGAAAGGAAAACAAGGACCCATTTGAGATGTAAAGTTTTGAGTCGGTAGGAGTAGTTCATGTGAAATGTAAAGTATTGGTTTAATTTGTTTTGACTATTCACGTTTGTGTTATTTAATTTTGAAAGACATTTTCATTTTGAGAGACCACAATCTCCCTCATTATGATTTGTTTAAATCTTGATTCTATGTTCTTTTGCTAGTTGTGTTGTGTAAGCAAAGTGAAGGCATGTTTCGTTACATTGATGTAACAGTCGTTACACCAATGTAACTATATTATTAAACCAATGTAACTAGAGTATTACACCAATGTAATGATCTGTTACATAAAAAATGTTTTTCGTTACATTATTGTAAACCCAGACGTGAAATTTTTTTTATCATACGAATGTTGATTTTTGTTAATTTTGTTCATGACACTAATGTAAATATAGTATTAAACCAATGTAACTAAAGTATTATACCAATGTAATGATTTGTTACATAGAAAATGTTTCGTTATATTGATGTAAATACTGACGTTTGTAAAAAAAATATTATATTATACCCAAATTAAAGATAAAAATGTGATCTATTTATTGGTATAATTTTTATAAAAAAATAACTTATTATAAAAAAGTTATAAATGTTTTAAAAACATGAGAGGAATCTTTTTTATAAAAAAAAGTGGGGTGGGTAAGAAGGTGACACATGTCACCTTCTTATTGAATCTGATTTTGGTGTGTGAGTAAATGACTGTTTTTTCCTTTTCATATAAAACAAATTTAGTGACACATGTTATGATCTTGTGTGTTTGAATAAAAAGTAACCATTTTATGATAGTTTTAGAGTTTTTAAGTGAAACTTAGAGTTTTGATAGGAACCAAGCCATATATATATATATATATATATATATATATATATATATATATATATATATATATATATATATATATATATATATATATAGGGGTGAGTTCACTAGAAAACTCATTTTCATGAGAAAACCAAAAAACTTATATTGCATATGTGTAGTATACCCAAAAACCTAACCCACCCCAAAAACCTAACACTCCACCCCCACCCAAAAACCTAAACCCACCCAACCCACCCCCCCCCCCCCAAAAAAACCCACCCCACCCCACCCCACCCAACGCACCCCCCCCCTAAAAAAAACCCACCCCACCCCACCCCTCCCCTTCGAAAACCTAACATTAAAGCTAAACTAAACCCAAAAAACTAAACCCAAAAGCTAGACCCACTACTTTTCGAGTTTTTTTTTAACGAGGACGACGTGGGAAACAAGTTCTCCGAAGCAGTTTTTTAATTTTTGATTTATTTTTTGAGTTATGATTTTTTAATTATTTTTTTACCTTAAATAAGTAGTTTTTTGGTTTTCTCATGAACATTAAGTTTTCTTATGATCTTTCCTGAAACGCCCCAAAACGGGTACATCTCATAGTTGGCACACAACATAACAAACATAGTTCTTAAACCGGAAATCAGAATCTATTACAGCGGAAGTCTTTAATTCAAATCATTCATCAAACTAAAACATGAAATATTGTCTATAACATGAACTATCAGGATTGGAAATGTCAGTCTTCAATACCGCAGCCCGATGTCCATGCTATCCAGCCCACATGGCTCTTTCACTTTTCTTTAGCTTTACCCTTTTTACCTGCCATGCATACTAAAAGTCAGCTAACGCTGGTGAGTTCTCTCTTTACTTTAAACTGTAAACTTTATCTTTGGTAGCTTAGTTTTATTAAAATAAAATAAGCTTTACTTTCACTTTCTTTGAAATAAACTTTTAACTATTACTTTAAAACTTTACAACGTTACAGTTATAAATCTGTTACGTTACTATCTGTCATTAAAACTTTATCTTTAAGGAAACTCGTTAGGGTGTCCCACTGTACTCTGTCTATCATTTCACTTATACTTGACAAGTGACTTTATCATACTTTAACTATCACATATGGATCGTGGTCCGAGGACCAGATCCCTATCTTGCTTACACCTCAGGGTAAGACTTTTACTTTAGCGCTGCCCACACCTCAGGGTGGGACTTTCTTTCTCGCTTGCACGTTAGTGCAAGACTCCTTTAGCATTGCTCACACCTCAGGGTGAGACTTTCTCGCTTACACCGAAGTGAAGACTCCTTTAGCATTGCTTACACCGAAGTGTAAGACTCCTTTAGCATTGCTTACACCGAAGTGTAAGACTCCTTTAGCATTGCTCACACCTCAGGGTGAGACTTCTACTTTAGCATGCCTGCAGGACTTTCTACTATGCAACTACTATGCAATGCAATTACACTATTACACAAATAGAAATGCAATCACATAACTTTCATATAGACAAATAACACATATTAACACATAAGCATATAACATGGTATTTGTCACTGTCACTGTCACTGTCACTGTCGAGCTGTACCGAAGTACGGCTCCTTTATCATTCTTTCTTTAGCTCATTGTTATCTTTCAAAAACTTGTTTAAAAGATAATACTATGCTCTTTTGTTCTTTATCTTTCATTTTATAAAATAACATTTTTATAAAATACTATACTTTGCCTTTCATTTTATAAAAATAACATTTTTATAAAATACTATACTTTGCCTTTCATTTTATAAAAATAACATTTTTATAAAATACTATACCAGTATACATGCCAGCCCAAAACCATTAGGAAAAAGGGCAAAAAGAACTCACCAGATGAATCGTTTCTGTTTACACCTAGCCGGTTCCTGAATGTCACTATGGTCACCCACAATCTGTATAATCAAGTCATAGGCGTAAGGCTGTGTTCCTAGGGGACACTTAGACATTACTAGGCTTGACTCAGATGTTTCGGGTCATGGTTTCATTATCGAAACTAGGTAGTTTCGAGTCCTGGCTCCTTATCGAAACTATGTAGTTTCGAGCCCTGGCTTCTTATCGAAACTAATAGTTTCGAGTCACTGCTTCTTATCGAAACTAAGTAGTTTCGAGTCATATGACTTATATAAATTCTTAGTTAAGGTCTTGGGTCTATATTGAAACTATGGTAGTTTCGATGGGTCTGCCCCTGTCGAAACTAGGTAGTTTCGATAGATGTGTCCATATCGAAACTAGTAGTTTCGACTGTGCAGTCTTCTTCCCCAAACAGAACCCTAGATCTGGTCCCTTTGTTCTAATCGATCAAGCTATGAACTTTTTACGTTCGAAATGTTCCATTTTCCCCCATGAACCCAAACCCGTGGTTTGTTTCCAGTTTCACACGTAAAAATCTAAATCTTTACTCGATTATTAACCCTAAACCCGAAAGTTACAAAAACTCAGATTTAGGCATAATAATTACCTGTTATAGCTTCCTTCTCGTTCCTTTATGCTCCAGAGATGTTGAGCAACAATCCTCGAGACTTTGAGCTTGATCCGAGCTTTCTCTCTCTAGACGATCTCTCTCTCTCTCTCTAAGGTTCTTGCGCAGGAAGAAAATGAAGGACACAGGAGGAAATGGCTACTGATTAGAAAGGTTCTTCTCAGTTTTCGGGCCCATGGGCCGGCCCCTAGCCAAGCCCACCTTCCTTTTTCTTTTATTTGGGTTTTTTATTTATTTTGGGATGTTACAAGTCTACCCCTCTTACGAAAGGTTTCGTCCTCGAAACCTGTTATAAGTCAAACAGGTGCGGGTACGACTCTTTCATTTCTGTCTCGGTTTCCCATGTAGCTTCTGACCCTTTACGATGCTTCCATTGTACTTTGACTAACTGTATCACTTTATTCCGTAACCGCTTTTCTTTCCTGTCTAGTATGGCGACGGGTTCCTCGATGTAATTGAGGCTATTATCTATCTCGATGTCGTCAAGTGTCACATGCGCTGATTCGTCGGCCAAGCACTTGCGCAAGTGCGACACGTGGAAGGTTGGGTGAATTCCACTAAGCTCATCCGGTAATTCTAACCGGTAAGCGACTTCACCAACTCGCGCTAGTATTTTGAAAGGCCCGACGAATCTTGGGCTTAACTTCCCTCTCTTTCTGAATCGAATGATCCCCTTCCAGGGAGATACTTTCAATAGTACTTGATCCCCGACCTTGAATTCGATTGGTCTTCGCCTTTTATCCGCGTAGGACTTTTGACGGTCCTGTGCAGCTTTCATTCTGGCCTTGATCTGGTCAATCTTTTCAGAGGTTGCTGTGACTACCTCTAAACTTCCCAATTCTTTCTGTCCTACCTCCCCCCAACAGACCGGGGTTCGACATCTTCTACCATACAACATTTCGTAAGGCGGCATACCAATAGTGGTGTGGTGGTTGTTGTTGTAGGAGAACTCTGCCAATGGTAGGTGACTATCCCAACTGCCACCAAAGTCTATAATGCATGCGCGGAGCATATCCTCTAACGTCTGGATGGTCCTTTCTGATTGACCATCCGTCTGTGGATGATAAGCCGTGCTGATGTTCAGTCTTGTACCCATTGACTCGTGAAATCTTTTCCAGAACCTCGATGTAAATCGGGTGTCCCGGTCAGATACAATTGATAACGGTACGCCATGTCGAGAGACAATTTCATTGATAAATACTTCTGCCAACTTCTCAGATGAATACGTTTCGCGAATTGGCAAGAAATGTGCACTCTTTGTCAGACGATCCACTATAACCCAAATCGTATCATGGCCTTTTGCTGTGCGGGGCAGCTTTGTAATAAAGTCCATGGTGATACGCTCCCACTTCCATTCGGGTATTTCCAGAGGCTGGATCTTCCCGTACGGTTTCTGATGCTCTGCTTTAACTTGTGAGCAAGTCAGACACTTGCTTACATATCCGGTCACATCATTCTTCATGTTAGGCCACCAATACTCTTTTTTCAAATCCTGGTACATCTTCGTGGTTCCTGGGTGGATGGAATATCGAGACTTATGGGCCTCGTCAAGTACTTTGGCCCTAAGCTCTCCGCCCTTCGGTACCCACATGCGACCACACCTGGTCCTCACTCCATGAGTGTTTAATTCTAACTTTGTCTGTTGACCGACCATTCTTTCTTTCTTTATGTTCTCTTCCTTTAGTGCTTCCTTCTGTGCTGCTTCTAGCTCTGTCATAAAATCTGGGGTTATCACTAACTGGTACGCTTTTACCCTAATAGGAGAACGATTCTCCTTACGACTTAGGGCATCAGCGACCACATTCGCCTTTCCCGGGTGGTATAGGATCTCACAGTCATAGTCTTTCAGCAATTCTAACCACCGCCTTTGCCGCATATTCAGGTCTTTCTGTTCGAAGAAATACTTCAAGCTCTTGTGATCCGAATAAATCGTGCATTTCACCCCGTAGAGGTAATGCCTCCAAATCTTTAACGCAAAAACAACTGCCGCGAGCTCCAAATCGTGAGTCGGGTAGTTAATTTCGTGGATCTTTAGCTGTCGTGACGCATACGCGATCACCTTTCCCCTCTGCATCAAAACACACCCTAACCCTTGTCCCGATGCGTCAGAATATACCACCAGGTCCTCGTTACCGTCGGGTAGTGCTAACACTGGGGTTTGGGTCAACTTCTTCTTTAACTCTTCAAATGCTTTGGACTGAGCCTGACCCCATTCGTACTTTACTTCTTTACGTGTCAACTTTGTCAGTGGCGAAGCTATTCTCGAGAAGTCCTGAATGAACCTTCGATAGTAACCTGCCAATCCCAGAAAACTCCGAATCTCGGTTGGCGTCTTCGGGGTTTCCCATTCCTGTACTGCCTCTATCTTAGCCGGGTCAACCATAATGCCGTCTGCGTTGATAACGTGACCTAAGAATTGGACTTCCTTAAGCCAGAACGCGCATTTGGAGAACTTGGCATACAACTTTTCTTTTTGTAGCGTCTCTAGTGCTTCTCGAAGATGACAAGCATGATCACCTTCACTTTTCGAATAAATGAGTATGTCGTCTATAAACACTATCACCGACCTATCTAGCATCGGTCTACACACCTGGTTCATCATACTCATGAATGCTGCCGGAGCGTTCGTCAAGCCGAAAGACATCACGCGAAACTCGTAATGCCCATAACGCGTGCGAAACGCTGTCTTAGGTATGTCCTCTTCTCTTACCTTTAACTGATGATATCCCGACCGCAGATCGATCTTGGAGAACCATCTGGCGCCCTGTAGTTGGTCGAACAGATCATCGATCCTTGGTAGCGGATATTTGTTCTTTACTGTACGCTTGTTCAACTCTCTGTAGTCGATGCACATTCTCATGGCACCATCTTTCTTCTTTACGAACAGAACCGGAGCACCCCATGGAGAAATGCTTGGTCTGATAAATCCTCTATCCAAAAGTTCTTCCAACTGTACCATCAGCTCTTTCATCTCCAGAGGTGCAAGTCGGTACGGTGCTTTAGCCACGGGCTGGGCACCTGGCACTAAGTCTATCTGGAACTCTGTCTCCCGGTCAGGTGGTAACCCAGGCAACTCCTCAGGAAACACCCCCGGAAAATTACATACAACTGGTACGTCTTTTAACTCTCTCACCTTTACATCATTGTCTATCACATAGGCCAGGTAGGCCTCGCATCCGCGCCCTATATACTTCTCTGCCTTTATCATTGATATGACGTTCGTTAGTGAACCGTCGCGATCCCCGTACACCAAAACCTCGCCACCGTCTGGAGCTTTGAGCTGAACTATCTTTCGTCTACATATTATCCGGGCTTCGTTGGCAGCTAACCAATCCATACCCAAAACTATATCGAATCCTCCCAAGGTCATAACATACAACCTAACTGGGAATCTATGGCCATGAATCTTTATCGTGCAATTATCTACCAATTCACTTACTATCGTGGTCTTGCCCACTGCGGTTTCCACATTAAAGGCCTGCTCTACTCTAGTAACTTTGCATTTCATTCTTTTACACTTAGAAGATGATATAAAACTCCTACTGGCACCCGAATCAAATAATACTGAAACATAAGTGTGGTCAAGGATGAATGTACCTGACACAACATCTGGGTCTCCCCTAGCCTCCTCCTGTGTCAGTGCATACGCCCGGGTCCTTGCCTTCGGCTTCTCAGGTTCTTTACCCTTCTCGGTGCCAGTAGCCTTGGGTTTCCGACAGTCTTTGGCCATGTGGCCAGGTATCCCGCAGTTATAACAAGACTGTGCCCCGGGACACTCTCGAGAGTAGTGTCCGGTCTTTCCGCACCTATAGCACATATTTAACCCAACTCGGCACTCGCCCGAGTGCTTCCTGCCACACTTAGCACAATCAACCCCATCTTCAATCCTCAGTTTCTTCGTATCCGGCCCCGCCCACTCTTTAGCTGGCCGTTTAACGGCATTGGTCACTTTCTTCTCAGTAGGCAGTGGGTCTGCGGATTCGAAGTCATCATAAACTATCCCAGCAAGTGATACCACAGATTCAAAACTCGTGGGAGCATTAGCTTTCACGTGCACACGGACTTTCTGTGGTAGTCCCTTGATGTAGTACTTAATCCTCTTTTCCTCAGTGTCCACCAGATGTGGAACCAGCTGAGCCAACTCTTGATATTTGGAGGTATACTGGCGATGAGTCATACTACCAGCACAGAGCCCCAGAAATTCCCTCTCAACTCTGTCAATCTCGTTCTGCGGGGCAGAACTTAGTGATTAGCAGCTTTTTCATGTCGTCCCATTTCATCTTTTTCATTTCAGCAGAAGACTTGATTCTTTCGATCGATCTCCACCAGCTTAATGCCTCATTAGTGAATGAGTGAGCGGCAAACTTGACCGCTTGATCATCACGGCACTCACTAATGTTGATCACCCCATTCATTCTCTCTATCCACTCAAAAGTGGCAACAGCATCTTTCCGTCCATCATACTTCGGCGGGTCACACCCCCGAAAGGACTTATAGTTGCAACCCCGGGTTGCCATTTCATAATCAGAATCATCACTGTCAGTGACTCCAAGTCTCTTGCTGCTTTCCTCTTTCGTTTCTTTCTTCCCAATATTAAACTCTTTAAGGGCCTCGCCCAATGCTTCTGGTAGAACTTTCTTCAAGATTGAAGTAACCTCTGCCGCTATAGCTTCTTTCACAATCGGTTCCAACTCAAGCGCCTCATTAGGGGCATCGTTAGGAGCCGACACATGGTTCCCACTATCATTATGCTCCACATGCACCGATTCAGCTTCGTTGCGGGAGTGCTCACTTTCTTCAGGACGGTTCCGGTTACCTGGAGGTCGGCCTCGACGACCAGTACGACCCCCAGTGCGACCTCCTCTCTTTGCTCTAGCCATTTAGTGTCTACTGTGAACAAAGATAGCTCGTGTTATCAAGATAGGTAACAATTTAGAACACCTCGAGTACTGTAAATTACTAATTACAGAGACCGGTATGAAATTACTAATTTACTTTACTACTCGGGTTCTGAACATTTCCTTTCCGAGTAACATTTGCATCCAAGTTCAGAGTTTCTACTATAAGGCACGTACTATCTACTGTCTACTGTCTGTGCTAAGGCATGTACTATGTACTATTTATGCTAAAGCATCTACTTTCTGCTATCTGTACTAAGGCATTATTGTCTATGTTCTATGTAAGGACATTGACTACCTTCTGTCTACTATCTTTTCAAGGACGGGCTGCTCCGACTGACATTCCTTTCCTTCCTTTGCTTTGTCCCATTCTCAGTTTAAGTTCAGACATTATCGCAAATGTCTGAATCTCTCAAACTATGGCTCTGATACCAACTTGAAACGCCCCAAAACGGGTACATCTCATAGTTGGCACACAACATAACAAACATAGTTCTTAAACCGGAAATCAGAATCTATTACAGCGGAAGTCTTTAATTCAAATCATTCATCAAACTAAAACATGAAATATTGTCTATAACATGAACTATCAGGATTGGAAATGTCAGTCTTCAATACCGCAGCCCGATGTCCATGCTATCCAGCCCACATGGCTCTTTCACTTTTCTTTAGCTTTACCCTTTTTACCTGCCATGCATACTAAAAGTCAGCTAACGCTGGTGAGTTCTCTCTTTACTTTAAACTGTAAACTTTATCTTTGGTAGCTTAGTTTTATTAAAATAAAATAAGCTTTACTTTCACTTTCTTTGAAATAAACTTTTAACTATTACTTTAAAACTTTACAACGTTACAGTTATAAATCTGTTACGTTACTATCTGTCATTAAAACTTTATCTTTAAGGAAACTCGTTAGGGTGTCCCACTGTACTCTGTCTATCATTTCACTTATACTTGACAAGTGACTTTATCATACTTTAACTATCACATATGGATCGTGGTCCGAGGACCAGATCCCTATCTTGCTTACACCTCAGGGTAAGACTTTTACTTTAGCGCTGCCCACACCTCAGGGTGGGACTTTCTTTCTCGCTTGCACGTTAGTGCAAGACTCCTTTAGCATTGCTCACACCTCAGGGTGAGACTTTCTCGCTTACACCGAAGTGAAGACTCCTTTAGCATTGCTTACACCGAAGTGTAAGACTCCTTTAGCATTGCTTACACCGAAGTGTAAGACTCCTTTAGCATTGCTCACACCTCAGGGTGAGACTTCTACTTTAGCATGCCTGCAGGACTTTCTACTATGCAACTACTATGCAATGCAATTACACTATTACACAAATAGAAATGCAATCACATAACTTTCATATAGACAAATAACACATATTAACACATAAGCATATAACATGGTATTTGTCACTGTCACTGTCACTGTCACTGTCGAGCTGTACCGAAGTACGGCTCCTTTATCATTCTTTCTTTAGCTCATTGTTATCTTTCAAAAACTTGTTTAAAAGATAATACTATGCTCTTTTGTTCTTTATCTTTCATTTTATAAAATAACATTTTTATAAAATACTATACTTTGCCTTTCATTTTATAAAAATAACATTTTTATAAAATACTATACTTTGCCTTTCATTTTATAAAAATAACATTTTTATAAAATACTATACCAGTATACATGCCAGCCCAAAACCATTAGGAAAAAGGGCAAAAAGAACTCACCAGATGAATCGTTTCTGTTTACACCTAGCCGGTTCCTGAATGTCACTATGGTCACCCACAATCTGTATAATCAAGTCATAGGCGTAAGGCTGTGTTCCTAGGGGACACTTAGACATTACTAGGCTTGACTCAGATGTTTCGGGTCATGGTTTCATTATCGAAACTAGGTAGTTTCGAGTCCTGGCTCCTTATCGAAACTATGTAGTTTCGAGCCCTGGCTTCTTATCGAAACTAATAGTTTCGAGTCACTGCTTCTTATCGAAACTAAGTAGTTTCGAGTCATATGACTTATATAAATTCTTAGTTAAGGTCTTGGGTCTATATTGAAACTATGGTAGTTTCGATGGGTCTGCCCCTGTCGAAACTAGGTAGTTTCGATAGATGTGTCCATATCGAAACTAGTAGTTTCGACTGTGCAGTCTTCTTCCCCAAACAGAACCCTAGATCTGGTCCCTTTGTTCTAATCGATCAAGCTATGAACTTTTTACGTTCGAAATGTTCCATTTTCCCCCATGAACCCAAACCCGTGGTTTGTTTCCAGTTTCACACGTAAAAATCTAAATCTTTACTCGATTATTAACCCTAAACCCGAAAGTTACAAAAACTCAGATTTAGGCATAATAATTACCTGTTATAGCTTCCTTCTCGTTCCTTTATGCTCCAGAGATGTTGAGCAACAATCCTCGAGACTTTGAGCTTGATCCGAGCTTTCTCTCTCTAGACGATCTCTCTCTCTCTCTCTCTAAGGTTCTTGCGCAGGAAGAAAATGAAGGACACAGGAGGAAATGGCTACTGATTAGAAAGGTTCTTCTCAGTTTTCGGGCCCATGGGCCGGCCCCTAGCCAAGCCCACCTTCCTTTTTCTTTTATTTGGGTTTTTTATTTATTTTGGGATGTTACATTTCCCCTACATATATATATATATAGGGTTGAGTTCATGAGAGAACTCATTTTAATGAGAGAATTAGAGAACCACTAATAAAAGAAGGGGTGGAATTTTAAAAAGTAAGGGTAAAATTGAAACTTAAAATATATAAATATTTAAACTTTTCTATCTTTTGCATACATTATTATTTTTTTAAAAACATTGCATCATTAAATCAAGAATTTCTTTATCTTTCATTTGAGTATAAATAACGTTATAAAAAAAATAAGAATTAACTCGTCGTTTTTTTTCTTATTATTTTCAACATTGCATATGTGTAGTATCACCCCAAAAACCTAAACCCCCACCCCACCAAAAAACCTAAACCCCCCACACCCACTCTCAAAAACCTAAACCCACCACACCCACCCCAAAAACCTAATCCCCTCCCCCCACACACACCCCCACCCAAAAACCTAAACCCCCTACCCACCCCCACCCAAAAACCTAAACTCACCGCACCCAACCCCTACCCTCAAAAACCTAACCCTAAATGTAATACTGCATATGTGTAGTACCACCCCAAAAACATAACCACCACCCAAAAACCTAAACCCCTCACCCCACCCCCACCCAAAAAACTAACCCCACCCCACCCCCCCCCCAAAAAAAAGCCTAAATCCTCCACCCACCCCCAAAAAGCCTAAACCACCCCCACCAACCCCTTCCTCCCTCCAAAAACCTAACTTAAAAGCTAAACGAAACCCAAAAACTAAACCCTAAAGCTAAACCGACTATTTTTCGAGGTTTTTTTTTAGAACGAGGACGACGTGAGAAACAAGGTCTCCGAACCAATTTTTTAGTTTTTGAATTATATTTTGAGTTATGATTTTTTTACCTTTAAAGATGAGTTCTCTGGTTCTCTCCCTAAATATTAGTTTTCTTATGAACTTCACCCTATATATATAGAGAGAGAAAGTATCATAGGAAAACTCAATGTTCATGAGAAAATCATAAAACTACTTATTTAAGGTAAAAAACTAAATAAAAAAATCATAACTCAAAAAATAAATCAAAAATTAAAAACCTGCTTCGGAGCCCTTGTTTCTCACGTCGTCCTCGTTCAAAAAATAAAAAAAAACTCGAAAAGTAGTGGGGTTAGCTTTTGGGTTTAGTTTAGCTTTAATGCTAGATTTTTGGAGGGTGGGGTGGGGGTTTAGGTTTTTGGGGGGTGGGTGGGGGGTTTAGGTTTTTCGGGGGTGGGAGGGGGGGTAGGTGGCGTGGGGTTAGGTTTTTGGGTGGCGTGGGGGGTTTA
Source organism: Smallanthus sonchifolius (assembly GCA_023525975.1). Taxonomy (NCBI): domain Eukaryota; kingdom Viridiplantae; phylum Streptophyta; class Magnoliopsida; order Asterales; family Asteraceae; genus Smallanthus; species Smallanthus sonchifolius. The sequence continues at coordinate 26,218,036 of CM042029.1, read as the reverse complement.
GGTTTTTGAGGGTGGGTTAGACTTTTTGGTTTAGTTTTTGGGTTTAGTTTAGGTTTTTGGGTTTAGTTTAGGTTTTTGGAAGGGTGGGGTGGGGTGGGGTGGGGTGAGGGGTTTAGGTTTTTGGGGGGGTTGTGTGGGGTGGTTTAGGTTTTTGGGTGGGGTGGGTTTAGGTTTTTGGGTGGGGGTGGGGTGGGAGGTTAGGTTTTTAAGGGTGGGATGGGTTTTTTGGTATACTTCACATATGCAGTAGGAGTTTTTTTATTTTCTCATGAAAATGAGTTTTCTAATGAACTCACCCTTATATATATATATATATATATATATATATATTTCATATTTATTTTTTTATTAAAACAAAAACATATAAAGTTTAAAACTCAATAACATTTTAAAACCTAATAAACTTTTTTAAAAACTAATTAACACAATATCTTTTTTAGTTTTAGTTAATCTAAACCCATTTAACTCATTTAAAATTATAAACTTAATTAACCTACATTTTTTAAACCTAATTTAATAAAAAGAAAATAACAAGAAGTTTGTGGAGACGTCCTCAGGGGTAGAGGTGCACAAAAGAACCGGAACCGGAACCGATCCGATGGATTATCCGAAACCGGATCCGGTGAGAACCGGTTTTTTTAGAACCGGTCCGGATATTATGAGAACCGCCGGTTCCGGGACCGGTTCTGGGTTTTTTGACGGACCGGTTAAAAATCGGATAAAACTCGGATTTTTTGGAACCGGTTTTTTTCGGACATTTTGGAACCGGTTCGGAACCGGTTCTAGCCGTTGGGGTTAAAAAAAAACGGCTATATAGCCGTTTTATGGCCGTTTTTTTGTTTTTTTTTTGTTTTTAAGTATTGAAATTTAGTATAAATAGGTATTGGGTGTTTGTGTTAGTTCACCACAACATTCTAGCTCTCAAAACTCAAAAACGCTCTCAAAACGCAAAAAAACGCTCACGTTAAGCAAAAAAAAAAACGCTCTCATGGCTTCCGCTTCCGCAAGCACTCAAAATTCGGTTGGTGGTTCTACTAGCGATGTTACGGTTGTGTCAATACTTCCTTGCTCCCGAAACCAAGAAATATGGGCTTATTTCGATTTATGCGAAATGTCGTACGGCTCGCAAAAGGCTCGTTGCAAACGTTGTGGTAAACTTTTAGCTGCGGCGGGAAATAGCAGTTTAAGGAAACATATTGCTAGTCACGCAAGACACACTCAAGAAGGTGAAAATCAAACTCAAATTGGTAGGGATGGAGGAGTTTGGCAATACAATGTCGAAAGTGTTCGTGAGAGAATGGCACATTTCGTCATTCAAGAAGGCTTGCCTTTTGATCATTTTGATAATCCGCGCTTGACGAGGATGATACAAGAGACGCTTCAACCGAATTACACAAATGTAAGTCGTTCTACTTTGAGAAGAGATTGTTTAAAAATGTGGAAAAGAGCCAAAAAAGAATTAATTTTAGGTTTTGAAAAATTAAATACCGGCATTAACTTAACAACGGACGTTTGGTCCGCTCCACATGGTTTACCCGAATCGTACCTTTGCGTTACCGCACATTGGGTTCAACCGGAGTCGTGGCAAATGATGAAGCGTACGATTGCGTTTGATTATTTTGGATATCCACATACCGGTGAAAACTTATTTTATATTTTAGACTCGGTAATTCAAACTTATAAAATTCAACCGAAAATATTTTCAATATCTTTTGATAACGCTTCAAATAACACAAACGCGGTCGAAAAATTAAAAATAAAATATGAACCGCCTTGTAACGGTGTTTTTTTTCATAGTCGATGTGTTGCACATATCATTAACTTGGTTGTGCAAGACGGTCTAAACGTCCAAGAAATAAGAGACGTAAAAGAAAATTTTAAAGTGATGTTACGTGAAGTTTTTAGCACAAGCAAAAAAAGATATATAAACTATAGAAACTTGTGCCAACAAACGGATTCCATCTTTTTAGGTCCGAATTGGGACGTACCTACTAGATGGAACTCGACTTGGAAAATGTTTGAATCGGCCTTAAGGCAAAGAATTACTTTAAAACATTTCCATGATGAACTTGTGCAAAAGAAACGTTGTTTACAAAAATTTGATAATATAAGTTGGGATATGATCGAGAAACTAACTAATTTGCTTGAGGTTTTTAAAAATGCAACTACATGTTTATCGGGAGTTTATTATCCCACGTCTTCGCTAATACTTCAACAATTATACTTAATATGTAATAAATTAAAAGAGTTTGAATATCACGGCACTATTTTTGAAAAAATGGTAAAACCTATGAAAGCTAAATTTAATAAATATTTTTCAGAAATGCCGGCCGTTGTTACATGTTCGGCCGCCTTAAACCCAACGATTAATGTAACCGGTGTTGAAACATTAATTGGATCAATATCGGATGATTTAAATATGTTCGAGGAAGACCCAAATTTTGAATCAAATGCAATAAGGGATTTCAATTCGGCTTTTAATAATATGTTTGATTATTATTTACGCAAATATGGTGGAAGTGGTGATCCATCAAACATACGTGAATCAATGGGTTCGGGTTCAACTTCTAGTAGTTCAAGGAACCCGATGCTAAATTTATTTAACACTTTAAGAAACGAAAATACTAAACGAGCTCGTGGAACCACACCAAGTAGCGAGCTTGGGAGATATCAAGCAACCGACTTTATTTCTACTCTAAGATCCGAAGAGTTTGAAAACTTTGATATCTTGAGTTGGTGGCAAGGAAGGGAATCCCAATATCCCGTTCTAGCCGCAATGGCCCGTGACCTACTAACCGTCCAAGCTTCCACGGTAGCTTCGGAATCTGCTTTTTCTCTTAGTGGCAGGGTTTTATCTATTCGAAGAACAAGGCTTACACCGGAATCTATGGAGATGTGTATTTGCTTGAAGGACCATTTGGATGCCGCCGAACGTGTACAACATGTTGCAAAATTAGAAGGCGAGCTTGACGTTGAACAAGAAATACATGAATTCGAAGTAGAACATGGGGCGGCGACTCCACTTTCGGACGAAGAACAAGCTTACGATGAAGCCCAACGTATCTCAAGCGAAGAAGAATGAAAACCGATGTTACAAAGACTACGACGAAGAATATTGAAAACATAATAAATAATTAATGCTTTGTGATTCAATTATGTTTTTTGTATTTTTTTTGTACGAACTATTGTTAAATAACTTAAAAAAATCTACAAAATAAATAAAACATGTATTTTATAGTGTATCTTTGTTAATTTTTAATTTTTTTTTTTCGGAACCGGTGGAACCGGTTTTTTTTAACCGGTCCGGTTCTAAATGTCCGAACCGGTCCCAATAGGTTCCAAGTCTCCACACCCGGAACCGGATCCGAACCGGAACCGGTTCTAATGGATCCGGTTATTGACCAACTTTGACGGAACCGGTCCGAATCCGAACCGGATCCGGTTCCAAAAAAAACCCGATTTGTGCACCTCTACTCAGGGGCATCAAGAAGATGATGAATCTGACACAATGGATTTTTGTTATCCTATTAATATTAATATTTATATTTATATTTATAAAGTAATAAATTCAATGACCAACATTGTCTAATCAGTAATGACCACTCATGTTAGTTTTTAAAAAATTGTCGTCATCCCAACTCCTCAACCAACCTTTGCAATAAACACATTTTGCTGCTATTTCTTGACTTGATTTGAAGGCACCACTTAGGCTTTTCTTTTTTCAGAGAGTCGACTTTCTTAAACTTATATTTTTTTTTTTGTGAGTCATGCATGTCTTTCTCAATAGATAGTAACCGTAGCGGACTCGAACCCGGGACCCACCTAGAAGGAAACACATAACTGGAAAAACTCACTGACTCAACCTGGAACAATTTATTCCAAGCGAGACTCAAACCTATGACCTTTCATTTAAAAAGTCATGGGGCTACCACGGGTTTTTCTCTTTTTCCTTTTCTTTTGGAGGTGGATTGACCATGTCATTAGATTATTGACAATAAAATTTATAAAATAAAAATAAAAATGTAGATGGGCAGTTTTGGTCTATTTAAACATTTCAAGATTTCATTCACTCACTCACTCTCATCTTTAAACAACACAAGAAAACACAAAATGGTGTTGCCAAAAGAAGAAAGCCCAATCTTTGACATCAAGATATCAACGGTTGGACCAGGATATGTATCCGGTCACGGTGCGGTCCAAGAGCTAACCGGCATGGACTTAGCCATGAAGCTTCACTACATCCGAACCGTTTATTATTTCCCGAGCCAAGCATTTGAAGGGTTCACCATCCTCAACATCAAGGAGACTATGTTCTATTGGATGAACCATGCCTACATCCCTTGTGGACGTTTCAGGAAGTCCGACTCAGGCCGACCCTATGTCAAGTGCAATGACTGTGGGGTGCGGTTAACCGAGGCTCGTTGCAACATGAGCCTCGATGAGTGGCTCGAGTCAAGAGACGATGCAAGGCATAAGCTTGTTGTTCCTAGCCAAGTCCTTGGTCCTGACTTGCTTTATTCTCCACCGGTTTTAATGCAGGTTTGGTTTGCTAAATAATTTGCTTGCTAGGCACTTGTATCTAATGCACATATAGTAGTACTTCAAATAATTAATCATAGATCAAGATCTCTTAAATTCAGATTAATTAAACATGTTAGAATAAATGATTTTCCAAAAAAGGTTGGCTAGTAAAGTCATAGCCTTTCATCATTTGTAGGTTATCAGATTGATTAAAATCACTATATGAAATATTCGGGTTTTTTTTCTTTCTCTATCCTATAGGTACAATGTTTAAATCAATTGAGAACCATTTCTTCTGTCTGGATCGATATTATTCCATTCCAATTCCTTCCTGATACCTCTCAAAGAAATTATCGAATTGGATCCTAAATTGACGGAAGCACATTTTTCGTATTTATTGGCCATATCTATACAACAAAAGGCAAATGGCAGCACCCTCACATTATTATTGTTCATTGAACAGTAATAAAACATCTTTTATACTTGTGTGTGTGGTACGGTGCGGGTGTGTTTACGAGAATGGGCAAACGTCCCCGGTGGTAAGAGAACGCTCCCCTGAACCAATGCACACGGGTTCAAATCCCACCCACCCCCATCCTCTGCCAGTTCAACTGATGACGTTAGTAGCGTCTTTGCTAACATCAACATTAGTTTTAAAGAAAATAAATTTGTTATTCGACTTTTTTAAAAACGCTAATTTTTTGCAGTTTAACACGTCGTAATGCCCGGGTTTTAATACTAGTTGTGTATGTTTGTATATATTTAGTGTATAATAGTAAGATATTGATGAACTAAAAGTCAAATGTGTAACCCTTATTTATTAAAAGCAGTTAACCAAGTTTAAATGCGGAGGAATAGCAGTTGGGGTAAGTTGGGCCCATGTCCTCGGTGATGTTTTCACAGCTGCAGCCTTTATGAACCTGTGGGGCCAAGCTACCAATAACAAGTACCCGACCCAACCACTCATTATGGCCTATTCAAATAGTGAAGCCCAAAACTCCAAAAGCCCAGTAAAGGACCCGCTTTCTGTAAAACGGGTTGGCCCGGTCGGCGACCATTGGGTCACTTCGAATGACACAAAAATGGAAACATATTCTTTCTATGTTCCTTGGGCCGAGTTGACTCGGATTCAGTCAAAAATATGTGGAGACAAAGACCATCAACAAATTCCACCATTTGAGTTGATTTGCGCTGTGGTTTGGCACTGTGTTGCCAAGATTAAACACGGGTCGGATGTGAAGACGGTGACAATTTGCAAAAAGGACCTCGAAAATTCATTCGAAGGGGTTATCACAAACAAAGCCCAAACAGTTAAGGTGGTGAAAACAGATTTTTTGGTTAAAGAACTGAGCCTGATGGAACTCGGGTTGTTGATTATGAATCAAGTTGTGGATGAGACGAAGATAATTGAGGAAGCAATGGATTCTGCGAATGAACAACCAGACTTTCTCGTATATGGAGCGAATTTGACTTTTGTTGACTTGCAAGGTGCCCCTATTTATGATTTGGATATAAGAGGACACAAGCCCGTTTATGTAAATTGTGCTATTGACAATGTGGGAGATGAAGGTGTCGTGTTGGTTTTTCCTTCGCGAAAAGACAACTCTAATGGGATTACGGTTAGCATAACGCTTCCGGAGAATCACATATCAAATCTTATATCAATGCTCAAGAAAGAGTGGTCTCTCTATTGAACTTTAATTTGTTTTTGTACCTTTATGTAATTCTAGCGTGTGATTGTGTGCGTCTTTGAAACCAAGTGTATGTCACTCTTTTTCATCATCATTATTAATATTACTATTATTATTCTATTAATATTATTAGTGGTGGAATCATTACATTTTAATTGGAGGGTCATCATTAGTTACTCTTCTATATCAATTACAAATAAAGGGTTCAATTCAGGTTTTCTTTAATAAATATCAACTTTTATATATAAAACTAGACAAATTCTGGGAACTGAAGTATCAACGGCCTCTTGATCCTTTGCTGTTTCCACCACTAAATATTATTACTATTATTATCAACTTTTAGTCTTTGAAAGGATTCATGAACACACAAATTATCATTATAGAAAGGAACCTTTTTGTATGACATTTACTAAAGGTTTTGATATGTCGATTTGATTGAATCTAGGATAGAGTTAAATATACATGGAAGACAAAAAAGAAAGTGAAAAATAAAAATAAATAATTATACACATTGCTTTCTTTAAATTTGAACCAAAAATAAGTCTCACCCATTTTTTAAGTCTCAAATCTATACATATAATAAATAACTAAATAGTTGTGTTACGTGTTAGAAGCCTAAAATTCTTTTTTTTTCTTTTATTATTAACTATTTAATATATGTTTTATTAATTTCTAAATCTTTATTACTAGTTAAAATTTTATTTATAATTTATAAATCTTAATTATTAACTATTTAATATTTTCTTTATTAAACACAATTAAAACACGAGTTTCTAACCTACTTTAATATAGTCATATACACACACATCGTAAAATCCAGAACATCATTCTCCTTCATTTCCATTTGATATGAGTTGTGCTAAACGAATTTTTAGAAAGTATATTTTTTTTAAATTGTCTTATACATATATTGTTGATTACAATTATGTATTTAGAGAAGCAGGAACCGTCTACAATGCACATATTTGTAAGTTGCATGAAACATTTGCAAGTTTGATGTACTATTTTTTTAATGGATTTTGATGCATATTTGTAACGATGTGTTAACTAATTACAAGGGTGCAACCAAATTCCGAGGTTTGATTCATTTTTGTAACAAATTTTGATGCATCAGTGTATCAAAATTAACTCTACATTTATTACAAATTAACAAATTTGATACCAACATTTTAAAGATTTATTGTTGAGGAGGATTTGAAAGTTCAATATGGAAGCATTAAATGCTAATTGATGCTTATTTGATAATGGAGTTGTGATCAATAAAATTGCTGAATAATTAGGATTGCTAGAGATGGTATTTCAATTTTATACGGATGTGATAAAGTGTGGATAAGGAAGCATTTTAGAGAAAAAAGATACTTGATTGATACAAGTAAGTACGGTAAGTACGGTTTTCAGGTATATTCTAACGAGTCGGTGGAAAAAAACCTGCAAAGTTCTGGCGTTCAAGATGTGAACCGGGAGGAGGTCTCGTCCGACGTTTATTCTCATCAACAGGTAAGGCTTCCAAATTTGAACGAGCCACTGAGAAATCCCGAGTTCGTATACGGTGAACCGTCTTACCTTACACAACCCACGAACGACTACGTATACGGTGAAGTCTCTTACCTGACACAACAAACCGATGGCTTCGTGTGCGGTGAAGTCTCTTACCCGTCACAACAAACCGACGACTTCGAATACGTGTCATATAAAGCTGACCAGAATTTTCAGTCTCGTGAACAGTTGGTGGATTAGGCTGTCCGGAGATGACGTGAGAATGGTTACGTCCTTGTCGCCCGACGATCGAGGAGAAAAGGCGACAACCCGTCGGAACCATTTATTAAGGTGTGGCTTGTGTGTGACCGTCACGGTGAACGTGCGTCTACTGCCACGGTTAGACGTGCTGGTAGCAAGAAAATAGGTTGTCTCTTTAAATTAGAAGGAGAGTACCAAAAAAATACTGGTGATTGGAAATTAACGGTGAAGGATGACAGTCATAACCACGATCCTAGTCAACATCTTGAGGCGCACTCGTTTTCCAGGAGACTGTCTCAGTCGGAACAACTTTTGGTGGTGAAGTTGTATTCACAAAACATGTTGCCACGAAACATTCTGGCAACCATAAGGGAGCAAATCCCAGAGAGTAGTTGCATTAAAGAGTACATTTATAATGCCATACAGGTTTTGGAAAACCTGCTTTCTTCTAAAAAATACGTCTACTATACTCGGGAGGATCCCGCCACAAATGTCGTGGAGGAGATATTCTTTGTTCATCCTAAATCGTACGAGATGTGGCGTACGTTCCCTCACGTGTTGATGATCGACGCGACGTACAAAACAAACATGTATAGACTTCCATTTGTCCAAGTGGTCGGTGTGACCTCCACACACGAGTCGTTTTGCGTCGCTCATGCATTTATATCAAAAGAACGGGAGGAAAACTTCGTCTAGATGCTACTGCAAATCAAAGCAATTTGCAAAGTGTATGGAGCCGCGTGTGATAGTAACAGACAGGGACAAAGCTCTAATTAACGCGTGTGATAAAATATTTTCGGACTATTCCAAGAACCTATGTCGGTGGCACATACACGAGAATATCTCAAAACATTGTAGGGCATCATTTACAGACGAAGACTGGGCAAATTTCAAGTATTTATAGTCGGTATTGTGTGAGTATCCCACTCCAGATATATACCAGTACAACTTCAACCGGCTTTACGAACGACTGTATGCAGCCAAACGAGGAAGTAAGTTTTGAATATTTAATATTTTTAATATTTATTAAATATTTAGTATGGTTTAAATTATTTTTCTAGGAGTTATAGATTATGTGACAAAAAAATTAGTTGGACCCATATAAAGAAAAGTTTGTATCCGCCCGGTCCAACAGAAACCTCAATTTTGGCCAACATACAACGAACCGAGTCGAGAGCCAGCATTCGCTCCTAAAGAGCTATCTTAGAAATACTAACAGCTCGCTAGATAGACTTGTTGGGTTTGTTGATGAAATTGTAACATATCAATATTATCAATTATAGTTTGGGTTTGGAACCAGCCTCATAAGGAAAATTGGCAGCCACATAGCTATTGAATTGTTTGATAACCTGCACGGTAAAGTTTCACATAAAGCTCTAAATTTGTTAGAAAACGAGTGGTACAAGTTATCACATATACGGAAACAAAATGAAACGTGTGGTTGCCAACTTTTCAGTAGTTGTGGGTTGTCGTGTGCTTGTCGTCTGGCAAATATCGAAGCTACAGGTAAACTGTTCTGACTATTTATCTTGTTTTTTTATTTTCAAACTGTTCTGACTATTTAGTTTTAATACAGGTGGCAGAATCCCGCTAGATGCGGTGGACGTATTCTGGAGGAAACTTGATTTAAAACCGTCATTTGTCGATGATGAAAATGTGGACGTGGATAAAGTACTTGGTCAAGTGAGAAACAAAATTTTGTCACAATCCGATCAGTTCAAAAAAAGTATGTTGTCGAGAATCGCATGGGTGGTCTTTCCGAGCAAAAGTAACAAGAAAGCGCCTGTAGTACAAGAAAATACTCGCGGTCGTCCAACTATGAAAAGGCAACAACAAAGGAAACAGGATGTCGCGAGAAACAACTCATTCTCAGGATCCAAAAAAATCAAATGTGACCCTGCGAGACACAGCTCGTACATTCAAGACTCTATACAAGCGAGTTCGGTCATTCAACATCGTCGTTCAACGAAGGGTAAAGGAAAACAACCACAAGATGATAACGCCCATCTTGGGTTTCCATCGATTATGGGGAAAGATGCGGTTAACATCATAAATTGTTTTAAGGATTCGATACCATATTTATTTTATCCGTACATTTCACATATACAAGATGCAAATCCTGACGGTAACTGTGGTTTTCGATTGGTAGCTTTGGGCTTAGGGTTAAATGAAAACCGGTGGCTTTTTATCCGACAACAACTTCTACAGGAGATGGACAATAAAAAGGAATGGTGGAGAACTGTTTTTGACAGAGTCGCCTTTCAAGAATATGATAGGCTACGTCACACGATAGATTGGCATGATATGAAAGTCGCACCAGTTAGTCGTTGGATGTCGATGCCATACACAAGACTCCTAATTGCTCAAAGATTTGGGGTGATTATTTATCTTTTAAGCATCGCCGGTAATCAAACATTTTTTCCATTGTGGTTTGGTCCTAACGTTCACGCTCAACATCAAATCGTATCGTTAGTTCACGTCAAAAATGCTCATTTCATCCACATCAAGTTAGATGGAGATTTTTCGATTCCCACGCCGAATGCACTTTGGAATTTGCACCGAAATGATGATGCAGCAAAATAGGAAAATATATACAATGATCATATTGAACGATTTAAGAAAATAATTGTTACTAATAGATCTAGATTTTCACAATACGTCACGAATCACGGATGATGTTTGTTTAAAATTTTATTTTAACTATTTTTAATTAATTTTATGGTCATTTTTATTAGTTTTTTATTTATTTTAATTTAATTATTTTTAATTTATTATTAGTTAATTATAACTAGTTTATAATTAACTATAACTAATTTTAATAAATCTTTTAATTAATAATAACTAATTTTAATTAAATATTCTATATGTCATGTATAGCTCAATACGTGACGTATAGACTTGAATTAAAGAGAATTCAAACTTTTCAAATTTAAGATATTTAAAGGCTATACGCCACGTATAGGGCAATACGTGGCGTATAGAATACCAAAGGTTGGAGGCTATACGCCACGTATTGATCTATACGAGGCGTATAGCCTTTTGATAAACCAGGTAGATGCCTCGTACATGACCAAACGAACCAAAGAAACACACACAAACACATTCGCGACCCTGCAAGAAAAACTCGTTGATTTGGATTGTCGTCTCAAAAAATGTTCGAAAAGGTACATATCTCAACTCCCGGTCAATAATATTACGTTTATATTGATTATTAGCGGGTAAAAACTGGGTAGCTTAGGGATTTTTTTTGGGGTTTGATTTCAGATAGTCCTTGGTTGGGTACCAAGGGGAGGGTATCGGGGATTAGAGACTCTCTATATAGATATCTGCACCGGCTTATTTCGACGTCGATCGCACCGCGTCTGAAAAGCCGTGAGTGGTGCACTGATAGAGACAACTTCTTTCTCTATTGCCTGCTTACTGGCAGGCGGTGTTGTCACACCCCGGCCGGCGGCGGATTATACGCCGGGGCTGACACGGTTGTTCAAAAGCACATGATTGGCTATTAAATGCGATAATATTTATTATTCAATTTAAAGTGTTCGTTACATGGGAAAAGGAAACGAAACGATCAAAACATAACGTATATTTAATTAACTAGGTCCATGTCCTATGTGAGCACGTTGAGTCCTTAAACCGGAGCAACTGAAACATGCGAGTAAATGTCAACTACAAGTAGTTGGTGAGTAACATAGGTTTTGACACTAACAAAAGTTTAGTAAAAATGGTTTGAAATTCAATATTGTTCAAAGCGTAACTATGGCATAAATGTGAAAACATACAAGGTTCCAAGCGTACAATTCAATCCGTAGTAAATGGAAAACTGGTAAGTACAATCCCACTGATTGTGTTTTGGAAAAATAGTAATATGGTACACACAAAACCCGCTAAGGTTCGTGTTAACTGGAATCGGATTCCCCTATAAATGATCATGTTAGGTACTACCTTAGGCCTGGGTAGCAGGTTAATGAATGTACTAGCATGAACACATGTAATGGTCACCAAGCAGTTTAAGACATAAAGCACGTAGTAAATAGCATGAGAACATTGGTATTGAATTTGGTAAGTATAGTATGTAAACATGTTCCACCCCGAGTATTTGTAAATAATAGTAAAGAGAAAGGGGGCTATGAAACTCACTTGAATCAATTTAGGAATGGTAGAAACCGGTAGGTATGGGTAGGCCTCGTGAGGATTTCTCACACAAAACCTACACGTGTAAACGTATCTAGCTCAATGTATGTTTAATGGAATTCGGGAAGTTTTGATATCTTAGGGTTTCATAAGGTTTGGGGTTTGATATGGGATTGATATATATTTTTTTGTAAGGAGTCATACGTCTATGACAATTATTAAGATAGTTTGTATGATTAATTAGGATTTACTAAATCTTGAAAAGTGTGTTTAGTAAAAATAGCATATGGGATTTATTTAAGTAAAATAATGAATAAATATGAATTAGTAAGAACTTCATCATTTATATACAATAATTATTTAAATTTGGAGAGTCTTATAAAATAATTATTAACAATGATTATTTAGATATTTATAAGTCTAAAAATAAACATTTAAGTAATTATTCGTACCATAGTATCTACAGATTTAAAGAATTTTAATAGCGTTACTACTTAATTAAAAAGAAAACAAATTTATTTGACAAATCATTTTCATAATTTATCCTTAATTTAGAATTGTTTTTGTAGTAAATTTTAATTAAAGCAAATTAAATAATTTACATTTTAAATTTTTCAGCTTTCATAATCCTTTGAATTGTTTTTATAGAATTTATAAAAATAAATTTGGAATTTTTAAGCATAAATTAGAGGTTAAAAATGAGTAAAAGAAATAAATTTTTGGAAAAGGGGCGGCCTGGGTTGCGAACCCGCGACCTTCTGTTTAGGAGTGTTCATTGTTACCGGTAGATCAGGGCTCAAGGCCTTGACTAAGGACCGAAAGGAATTGTTTTTAACACCCGTATCCTACCCATCTTCTTCCCCAATTTGGCCGGCGGCGAACCCTAATTCCAGACCGGCACAATTCGTCCCCGATCGAATGAGAAAGCCTGGGGTTTTCGTTCCTTGGATTGCGACGAGTCTAAGCACACAAGAATTACCTGGAACGATTATGGATTGGAGGAGAATGACATAGGGATCGAGTTCGGTTTCTTTTGAATTCGCCGGAGCCTTGGAGATGGAATGCGGTGGGCACGATCGTGAAGGGTGGATGTTGCGAAGGCGTAGATGTAGGTTTTATAGCCAGATTTCGTAGGTAATCATACGGTTGAAATCTCGATCGACCGAGGACGGTTACGAGTCGGTTTGGTTCGAGATTATTGATTTCGAGTGTAATCGATCCGTCGCAGACTGTTGGCGTGATCGTATGGACGTTTTCAGGGGCTCGGCTCTTAATTCCAACATCCGGATCGACGGATCATCGAGTAAATGAAGAACAGTTTGACTTTTGAAAGTCAAACTACGGGACAAAGTTTTTCAAAAATTGCAGTTTGGTCCCTAGGATTTGTACTGTCATCAATTTATGTCTAAAACTTAGTTTAGGTTTAAATCAAGTTTTCAAGAATTGCAAATTGGACCTCAACTTTCTATAAGACTTAAGATTTGTCAATTTTACAAATCTTTATACTTTTAAATGTTAATTAATTTTAAAAATAATAAATTAGAAGTAAGAGTTTTATTTGTAATTATAAATTAAGTATTTAAATTAATTGTTTTATAATCTTAACGGTTTACAAATTTCTATTTTGTCTGAATGATGTTATTAACTAATCATCACCCCCAATTATACTTTGATATTTTTTTGTTTAAAAATTTTGTATTAATATATTCATAAATGTACATGTTTCTTTATTAGGATAACAGTAAATATTTATATAATTGCGTAGTAATAATGGTATTAAATGCGGGCGTTTAAAAGAATTCGAACCCTTTATTAAATTGTATAAGTATATTCTCAAAAATGAATAGGTTACAATACTGGATAAGTTAGGATAAGGTCGGAAATTCCTCGAGGATTACAGGTGTGCCCTATCCACATGCATGGCGCTTTATTTTGCATCTGCCAATATGCGGCAGAAGCGCGGACTTTTGTATGGCGACGCTTTCATCTCTCAGTTCATGCGGTCGATTACACCATTTCATGTGCATGATCCTGCGATGTTACCGGCCATTCCCCCTGTCCGATTAGACCGTCGGACGGCGAGCGGCATGCACATCACGCACCGATTCCCGCAGGGCCTTCGGTTCGTAGGGGCCGTCCACGAACAGGTTTGGGTCCCGGTGCCGTTGCCGCAGATGCCGGGACACGGGGACCCGCCTATGCCTCAGCCGCTAGAGGGTGTGGCAATGGGGGACGCGCCGCCGCACGTCCGGCACGTCAATGACATCCACGTCCATCCGCCACAGCATCCCCGACACGTACGTCGGCCTGTTAGGCTGGACAGGGCTACCCAGGCATTGCTTGATGGACTTGTTGCCGACTCACGGCGTCAGGTTCGTTAAGTCGATCGCGTGGAGGACCTGATAATGTGGGCGGTTGGCCGCCTCGTGGATCTGTCACGAGCCGCTGGCATCGAGACACCACCACTACCACCGCCACGTCATTATCCGGACGACCCCGTTCAGGATGAGGGTGGGGCGGGTCAGGATGACGGCGAAGCCGGTCAGGTTTAGTTTTTTTTATTTGTGTTTAGTTTGTTTCGTTGTTATGTATGTAAAACATTTTGATGTATATATTTAATTTTTTGATGTAATGTATATATGTCATACCCCACGTATAGGTCTATACGCTACGTATGGTTCATGTTCGGCAACTTGGCCTTCGTATGGCTTGCGTTGCTCGGTAACAGCACAATGCATGGCTTTGGTTGCCTACGTATGGCTCGGTTACCCAGTAACTACCTATACGCCACGTATAAGGCTTTACGTGGTGTATAGGTATTAAAAAATTTTATTTTTATTATTTAAAATAAAAACAATATATTATTATTATTATTTATTATTTAAAATAACAATTATTTATCATTATTTAAAATAACCAATTATTTTTATTATTTAAAACAAAAACAATATATTATTATTATTTATTATTATTTAAAAAAACAATTATTTATTATTATTTAAAATAAAAACAATTTATTAAAATTATTATTTAAAAAAACAATTATTTATTATCATTTAAAATAACAATTATTTATTATTATTTAAAATAAACAATTATTTTTATTATTTAAAATAAAAATATATATTATTATTATTATTTATAAAAACAATTATTTATTATTTTTTTAAATAAAAATATATATTATTATTATTTATTATTATTATTTTAAAAAACAATATTTATTATTATTTAAAATAAAAAATAATAACAAATTATTATTACTATTTAAATTAAAAAAAATAAAAACAATTTATTATTATCAGATATGGCGGATCATGAGGATGATATTCATACGGAGCAGATAGTCGATCTTGCGCACTACCATTTTCTAGATTTTTCGGCAGATTCGGAGTGGTATGGCCGGTCCCAGAAGGTCCGGGAGGTGCAGTTGGGCCCAGGGACAGCGGTCGATTAGGGGCTTCTGGAGGAGGTACAGGAGGCCGAGCGGGTTAGGGCCATCATCGGCCAGGACACGCCATCGTCTCGTCTTTTTGATCTTTTATTCACGGAGACCTACCGAGAGGTGGTCGTCAAGTTTCTTTCGACGGTCATCTACTCAGAGGCTGGGCTGGAGCCTCTTCTCGGGGAGGCGTCGGATATGGAGCCGGATCAGGTTACATTCTGTATTTTTGGGACCGTTTACCATCAGACCCTCCGTTAGTGGGTCGTCACGACGGGCTTGTATCACGAGCCTGAGACGGCCACGCCACTTTACATCGAGGCG
The DNA here is from genome assembly GCA_023525975.1 of Smallanthus sonchifolius. Taxonomy (NCBI): domain Eukaryota; kingdom Viridiplantae; phylum Streptophyta; class Magnoliopsida; order Asterales; family Asteraceae; genus Smallanthus; species Smallanthus sonchifolius. The sequence goes on along the minus strand of CM042029.1, from coordinate 26,202,187 downwards.
GTGACGGAGGTGGACAAGGAGGAACTCCCTTTTTTTTGGGGTTTGATTTCAGATAGTCCTTGGTTGGGTACCAAGGGGAGGGTCTCGGGGAATAGAGACTCTCTGCATAGATATCTACACCGGCTTATTTCGACGTCGATCGCACCGTGTCTGAAAAGCCATGAGTGGTGCACCGATAAAGACAACTTATTTCTCTATTGCCTGCTTACTAGCAGGCGGTGTGCCCTATCCACATGCATGGCGCATTATTTTGCATCTGCCTATATGCGGCAGAAACGCGGTCTTTTGTATGACGGTGCTTTCATCTCTCAGATCATGCGGTCGATTACACCATTTCATGTGCATGATCTTGCGATGTTACCAGCCATTCCCCCTGTCCGATTAGACCGTCGCACGGCGAGCGGCATGCGCATCACGCACTGATTCCCGCAGGGCCTTCGGTTCGTAGGGGCCGTCCAGGAACAGGTTTGAGTCCCGGTGCCGTTGCCGCAGATGCCGGGATAGGGGGACCCGCCTATGCCTCAGCCGATAGAGGGTGTGGCGATGGGGGACGCGCCGTCGCACGTCCCGCACGTCGATGACATCCACGTCCATCCGCCACAGCATCCCCGACATGTACGTCGGCCTGTTAGGCTGGACAAGGCTACCCAGGCATTGCTTGATGGACTTGTTGCCGACTCACGGCGACAGGGTCGTTAAGTTGATCGCATGGAGGACCTGATGATGTGGGCGGTTGGCCGCCTCGTGGATCTGTCACGAGCCGCCGGCATCGAGACACCACCACTACCACCGCCACGTCATTATTCGGACGACCCCGTTCAGGATGAGGGTGGGGCGGGTCGGGATGACGGCGAAGCCGGTCAGGGTGACGGCGGAGCCGGTCAGGTTTATTTTTTTTATTTGTATTTAGTTTGTTTCGTTGTTATGTATGTAAAACATTTTGATGTATATATTTAATTTTTTGATGTAATGTATATAATGTTTAGTTTATTTGTTTGGTTGTCATATTTAATATTTTGTTTGGTTGTAATGTAAAAATATAATAAATGTTTAAAAAAAATAAAAAAATATATAAAATTCATAAATAGATAACGAACTTATATTAACAAAATTATATAAATTAAATTAAAAAAGATAATTAAATAAAAAAACAAAATATAAATTAAATTAAAAAAATAATTAAATAAAAAAAACCTATACGCCACGTATAGGATTCATAAATTTCCAAAGCTTTCATCTTTTTGAAGCAAAAATATAACTCGTGCCTCATACGCTGCATATAGCTCAATATGTCACGTATTAGACCAACCGCCAGACAGATAATGACAGGTGGCATTATGTTCTCAGAGACTGAACCCTATACGCCCTCGTATTGCCCTATACGATAGGTCGCGGCGTGTCCAATTAGCAATATTCCGTGTGTGGTTAGAACCACCCTTTTGTAAATCATCTTTTTCTTTTCAAATTCTGAACCCGTGAAGTGATATGAATAAATTTTCATAAGGAAGGAGAATTTAAATTTACTTTTGTGGTGTTTATACTTTTTGTTTTTATTACATTTGGTTTTCTAGGTTTCAAGACAATTTTTTTTAAATAGGGATTATGGAGATTGGTTAATAGTTTCTAGGACTGATTCTTGAGGATGGTGGTTTATAGGTGTTACATGAATGGCCTTCACGTAACTATCTTAGGTGACATGAACCTAGTACATTTACATGAATGGCATTCCCGGGTCTACATGCTTACGTGAATGGCATTCTCGTATATACGTGCTTACGTGATTGGTATTCCCGGATCTACGTGCTTACGTGAACGACATTCCCGGATCTACGAATTGTTAAAAACACAAAAACCACAATGATTGTTACATGAATGCCATGATTTTAACCCTACATTGGAAACGGTATGGAGATTATTCCATGGTTGCCTCAGTCACACACCGACTTCTTCCGGTATCTCAAGAACTTGCAAGAACTGCCATGGAGATTATGAGTTCTATTGTTACATGAATGGCATTCACAAAGATAGAGATTGTACCCCTACCGATAAAGTTAACGGAAGAAGCAACATCTGGGATTGCGATTCATGGAACCCTTAGTCCAGGAATGCCATTCACATATGTTAAATGATCCGGGAATGCCATTCACGAAACTCTGAGATCCGTCATTGCCATTCACGTATGTGTACCGGGTTCTCGCCAACTAGGATGGTGCCGTGAATGGCATTCACGGAACACCCAAAAACCATCAAAGTTCAGTGTCAGTCGTAGAAACCATTAAAAATCTCCATAATCCCTATTTCAAAAACAAATTTCCCCAAAGCTGTGGAATTTCTGAACAGGATTCAGCGGGTAGTACATAGTAATTCTTCGACGCCTAGGACCCAAGGCTTTGTTTTCTGCAGGATCGATTTTACTATCCAAAAGTGGGTTTGTGGCGCAGCGTGTTGCCTGTTTACCTGTCACTTTATTGTAATCGTTCTTCTTATTATGAAATGTTGCTCGTTTACCTGCCACTTTATTGTAATCGTCCGTCTTATTATGAAAAAAAAATAGATTTTAATAATTCAAACCTTAATCCTAATAATTTGGCCGGTAACAATCATAACTTTCACTTTTGTTGCTAAGGGCAATCACAGTAACATAATTATCATAGATTTACACTTGTTTTGATGATTTTGAACGAAATGGAGAAACATACAAGCAAAATCGAGTGAAAATCAATTGTAAATCTATGATGATTATGTTACCGGGATTGCCCTTTCCAACAAAACTTAGCATCAGCCATATTATTAGTTTGGATTATTATCGACCAATAAGTCATAGATTGGATTATTATAATCCAATTTACCTTAAGAGAATTCATTAGAAAGAGTTAAAAGTTGTTACGGAAATGTTAAAGCAATTTTGATGCGGAAATAGTAATCAATCAGGGATTTAAACCGAATTTAAAATTTAGGCGAAGCCTCAATGGGAGGAGAGTTAAACAGAAGAATATGAAATTGTTTGATAACTAGATTGTTATCTATCTGCGCTCCGCGGCGGGTGTCAGACTACTCGTTAATAAAATTTAAATGAAAACACAGTTGCAGCGGTAAAAATAATGTTAATAAAAAAGAAAAATAAACTAACTGATAAAAAAGGAAATATAAATAAATAAATTTATTAGTTCGAGTCGTCGAAAACCATAAAAGCGAAGACCGATACGGGTTCCGGTAATACCAATACAGACAATGATGGTGTTCGCTCATAATAGGTTCGGCTCGTCACGGTACCACAACAATAACGGCACTCGCTAAATGCAAAAATACAAAAAAAAATCTCGGTTTTGAATACAACTCCGTTTTAAAAAAAATATATCAGAACGTTGACAAAAAAACTAAAAACAACCGTGCACTCTGTATTTTAAAAAAAGTTAACAAACGAAAGGTATTAAAAGAAAACAAAATTAATAGAAAATTAAAGGGGGTAACAGCGTATAATATATAGTACAAGGGTTAAAAATGAAAATTTAAAAAACAAAAAAAAGTTACGTGTGAACTATTTCAAAATCACACACTTATGTGGCAAAATCATAAAGAAAAAAAGTGACTATTCCCCCGTACGGGAATTAATAGGTTAATATTTGTAGAGTCTTAAGTCTTTTGATGCTAATAAATTCAATTGAAAGTATTGAATTATCAGTTTCACATAAAATGAGCAGAGTCGGTCTCGAGTATTTGAATGCTTTACACGAGCCTAAAAAAAGGCCCATAATAAAATATATAATTTTATAAACTAATTTGTTTTTAACGACAATTAACGTTATAACATTGACAGCGCGCTGATTGGTCTGGCACAGTAGCCGCAGCAAGGCAATGTTGTGGAGAGCTCAGGGCCGGCTCAACGTATTTGGTGGCCCTAACGTATTTGGTGGCCCTAAGCGAACTACAAGTTTTGGGTCATTTTCCAAAAGTCATATCATAAAGAACCGCTTTGCGTTTTTTGATGCATTCGATTCATGCTTATGTTTTCGGTTTAATATTTAGCAAATAACATATTATAACCAAATCAATTAATCACATAATATAACCAAATAACCAAATCAATTAATCACATACTATAACCAATTATCAATAGGCAATTGCAAATAACAGTATACTAATTAAACAACAACTGGTGTCTTTATTATAACTAATAAACCAAATAACCAATTAACCAAATAGCAGATTACGAATTAAACAACAAAGTAGCAAAGCAACTAGCAAGCAAGTAGCAAAAAACAACTGAATAACTGGCCCAGCAGCGCTGAAGTTCATAAACAACAAGAAACTAACGATTAAAGGATCAATTGATGGCCCAGCAGCAGCAGCTTCCTTAAAGCCCAATTGAATTTGATTCCATCTCTAATCTTCAATTACAAAATCCCACTAATAATTAGTTAGGTTAAATTAACTATTAACACACTTTAACTAATTATTTAAAATTAATTAACTCAAATAAATATGTTACACATACTTTTTTCGACACACACTACACAAGTAAAATCAACTAAAATATGCATTTCCATTGCCACATGGTCTACTTAATAAACACCCTAGCTAAAGTACTAGAAACATATCCAATCTATATCCAATAACCATGATAATAATGAATATTGCCTACCTCTCTTTCTTTTCTTTTTCTTTCATATCTATATATACCATCCCCTCTATCTTACATTTCATATAAATACTTATATATATTACAAACCAAAATTGTGGTAAATTTGTAAAAACTGCAGAATGACAAGTTTCTTCACAATCTTTCCATGCCCATAACGCCTCATCGATTCGACCCCCCCCCCCCCTCGCGACAATGCTGCATTTTCAAGATTTTAATCACCATCTTCAAAGAGGGAAATCAATCCAATGCCTTGATTGATATTGTCTCAAATTTCAAAAATTTGGTCCTTTTTGAAGAGCTCCTCAATTCCCAATTCAGAGTTGACTTTAATTTGGTCAAACATCAACTTAGTAGGGAATAACATATGGCAAAGCACAAACATCAACAGATTCCAACTGTTTTGCTTCAGACCAAACTTCAACCTCCTTGTTATCATGTAAAAATATGTTTTTTCCTGCTTTCTCCTTGAAATGAGGACAATCTTTGCTGCTAAATAACCATTCTTGGTTATCCAAACCAGACCATTGAGTCAATTCAGGAACCGCGAGTATTTGCTTTAAATACTTGGTATCAGGGTGTGGTGGTCTTATTGATTCTTTCTTTTTGGAATTGAGCAACGGTTGTGACGGTTTTGTTGAAGAAATGGGCAATGGTTTATTTGTAATATGATTAGGAATTGAAGATGGTGGTCTAGATGTAGGGATTGGCAACAGTTGACTTGGCATATGACCGGTATTCACAGGTGGCGATATTGTTGACGTGGGTTTGACCAGAGTATGATTAATTGGCGGTTTTTTAGAAATCGGTGACATGGGTTGTGAAGCGATTGTCCCGTTGACTTTTCGTTGTTTAGTATCCACCTTAGTTGACTTACCTGGTTGACTTAATCCTGGATTTTGGAGGAAATCTTGTTTCTTTCCATTCTCTGTCAAGATACTAGATATGGGACAAGCCGTTTTGTTTGGCCTAGGTTCATTCTCTGCTAGCAGACAACCCAAAATTCAATACTGATGTTTTTGAAGGCGAAAATGTAAAACTAATAGAGGGATAACTTTATACAATAGTAAACGAGTTACTCAAGTATTCCCACTAAAGTTACTCAAAGTTTTTTTCCGTCTAAAGTCACTCAACTTTCATTAGGTGTTTCAATCTTGTGAAATTTTTTATAAATGTTAAAAAAAAATTAAAATTAAGTGACCTAAACGGACCATATATAAATCCTAGTTACCAATTAGTGGTTATGTTTTTTAAATTAACTTGAAACAGGAGGTATCGCTGAAGAAAAAATATTCACTAAACAATAACCAAGTTTCATTATTGTTTGAAGTCAAATAGGGAAAAATTATCAAGATTCATATGTCAATTTAGGTCACTTAGTTTTAAAAAAATTAACATTTATAATAAAATTTCACAATACTAGAACACCTAATGAAAGTTGAGTGGCTTTAGAGAAAAAAAAAACTTAGTGACTTTCGCGGAACACTTGGGAAAACTTGGTTACTATTGTCTATCGGGTGAAGTTTCCCAATAAATGTAACTTAAAATCTATGAAAGAAGATAACTGACCATGAGAAAAACCATTTATCTCCATATCTTTTCTTTTCTTGAGCTCACTACCAGAATGCTGAATACCAACATTTGGAGTATTAGATGTCGACAAATTGTTTAAAGAACCAACTGTTTCACCATTTTTCATATATTTATTTTTGTCCCACTCTGCCTTTGTAAGCTCGGTTTTTTTCTTCACTCTCTCACGGGTCTTTTGACCATTGATCGTATTTTGGACCATTGACATTCGGTCAAAGGTTGACTTTTTGTTGATTCCTTGACCATCCATTTTAGGAATTTCACCTCGGTCAACATTTGACTTTCTATTCTCAACAGGAAACTGGAGGCTTCCTGTTCTTTTTTCCTCTTCTCTAATCCTTCTACCTAACTCTTGCACAAATTTGGAATTATCAATATCCTCGGTCTTAATCCTGTTGACCAACTTTTTTTCATTTTGACCCCATGAATGTACATATTCTTCCTTTCCAATAAGCAATTCTTTACGTTCCCCGTTTTGAGGCTGCACTGATGTTTTCTTGTGGCCTGAAAAACCGTCCTTTTGTTTATTGTGCTCATTCTTTTGAAGAAGTGGGTCCCCATTTTGACTTCCAAACTGTGTGTCAACTCTCTTCTCGTAATCTTTCTTCTTCTCCCTATGTTTGTCTTTCTTCTCATTGTCCTCCCTTTTTTCTTTACGGTCTCTTTTCTCTGTCTTTTTTATCCTTTTTATGCTTCTTTTCTTTATGCGTTTCCTGAAGTTACAAAAAACTGCTGCTTTTGAAATTATCAATAATCAATTTCAGAACTTTCTGTACTAAAAATATAAATGTCACAATGGGAGAATAATAAATCATCTCACAATTGTCAATAAATAATGTAGTCAGAATAATTAGATTGTTAATGTTCTACAAGTATATAGGAAACTAGTTCTTGATATCCAAGTAGGAATCTTGTAACTATGGTTAGTAGACCTTATTGTGATCTATAAAGTAAAGTAACTAATTGACCAAATTTTCAAACTTATATCATTACAACAGTAATCATTAAAGTGACCCATAAGTGGGTTTCACTATGAGTTGTACTTTAAATTCAAATTTTCCTATTCTATCAAAGAAAAAAAATCTATCTATTCCCACTTCTCTGGTTCAATCTCAATTAATCAACATCCTAATATTCTTTTTCTTTAAATAAACTTATATTACATAGTAAGTTGAGAACCACGACAACAGTATAAGCACTAGTACGTAGTGTTTGTCAGATAGAGTGAGAGAGAGAGAGAGATGGTTATGCAGTTACATAACCGTCTTATGTATCACAGTTAAAGCAATAGGTACAAATGCTTGTGTGGTTCTCTCAGTTCTCTACTTCAATTGGTTTTGTATTGAACGGCCATCATATAACAGATAAGGGGATTTGGGGAAACTAATTAGTAACTAAATACAATCCTTGTTCTTATGCACAAGAAGTCAAATGTTTCAGTTATTATGAGACTAAGGTACTAGAAACAATCAATGTAGAACACTAAAAAACTGGGTATTGTGTCCTCTTAACAAAAAGAACCAGTAAATCGAATCTAGAATGTTCGCATTTTTGACCTTTTGTGCCTAATGACGTTCTCAATTAATTAAATTAACTGCATATTTTCATTGATTCATCAACAAATAACATACTTAAATGAATCACATTCACAATTTCAAAGTGTCCACCTTATCTTTCCAACTAGCTTACCTTTTTCAGCACAACGGTTTCATCTAGTTTCCTTTCATATCCAGGTGGCGGAAATGGAAAACACCGCGACATTGCAGAAGCTTCCGGAACAAACGATGCCCAAATTTTTGACAAACAAAAACTTTGTAAATGTTTTTAAGCATGACCAAGCCAATGTGGAAAGTAACAAGCAACAATTCTCCTCTCCATTAACCATGTCCTCAAGCTCATTTCCAGCTTCAATGTCCTTCAGTTAACCTCTACAAAACCAACAACCAAAATCATTTTAACTTCAACTGTAACTATAACCTGAACTTACACATCCCTACAATGTTTACAGAATCTAACTTCAGACTAACAGTAACACTTAAGAGCTAGCGATCAAAGATAAAAAAGCACAAAAATGTACAACATTTACAAAATTTAATCTTGATCATGTCAACCCAAATGACTTCTTGAAAAAATAAGTCAACCCAGATGAATTCTTGAGAAATTAAGTCTACCCAGATGAATTCTTGAGAAATTAAGTCTACCCAGATGAATTCTTGAGAAACTAAGTCAACCCTTTTGGTCTTTCCAGCTTTTCCAATAAGAAACAACACTCCACTTCCCCATTAATCCTACATGACAGTTATACTTGCACAATCCATTTAGCTAAAAAAAAGTTTCTGACTGATACAATTTCCCTGAAATTATGAATCATAAGAACCAAAACCCGAGCTCCTGATCAGTAACGAGTAAACTGTAACCCTCTATTGCACTAAAACAATGATCAATGATTTCTCAAAGTTACTGTAGCTGCAACCGAAATGCACTCCAATGGATTCACTTAGCAAATAATACAACTTCCCAAAAATTATGAACCAATAATCAAATTCCTAAGAAACACTATTGCACTAAAACAAGGATCAATCATTTCCCATAGTCAAGGTAACTGCAACTGAAATGCAGTTTCAAATCCTAATCAAAACCCTAATTCCCCAAAAACCAATGCAATCAATCAAACCCTAAACCAAAACACACCCACAATACCCTTAAACCCTACAAAAAATCCAAAATAAACCCTAAAAAGCAGAGTTTTTTAAATTCTATAATGAAAAGATTTGCAAACTTCTCCCCCCTCTTTATAACTATCCCTTGAAAATTGTAGCTCGAACACAAAGGATCAAGCTCGTCATGCATCAAGACATATACATTAACTGAAGATTGATTGATTGATTGATTAGAATCGAACATACACACACACATATATATGTAATTCTGATTACCTTGTCCGCTAGAAAGTGGACATTGTGTGTGAATTGGAGTGGAGATGATCGAATTGGATAAAGATGCAATTTTTAGGGTTTAAATTGCAATCTTTGATGGTGTTAAGAGTGTTTATTGAAATGGGTTTTTGATGGAAGTAGGTTTTGTGTTCGGGAATCACACGCGAAAGAGAGAAAAGATGTAGGCTGAGGCTGAACCCTGGTATATATATTCACAAGCTTTTTAGAGAGAGAAAGGTTGTGTGTTTCTCTCTCCTTCTAACAGCCGCTCACTACTCTTTTTCTATCCAAGCTTATACAACCCTCAAGTTTTTTCTTATAGAAAAGTATTATATATAGTGTGTTTGGTTGATTGGAAAAGTATTAGAAAGTTATATGTTCAACCGATATGGATTTATGTCAGGGCGGTCTATTACTGACGTGATGTATATTTTGGGGAGATTAATGAAAAAGTATAAGGGGAAGCGGGATTTGTATATGGTGTTTATTAAACTTTGAAAAGGCTTACGATAGTGTACTTCATCGATTGATTTGGGATAGACATGCGGGATGGGGTTTTTTTGGGAGATATATATATGTTGATAAGGTGTTCATTGACCTTGAAAAGGCTTATAAGAGCATGCATTATCTAATGATTTGAGATAGTCTTGAGGGAAAGGGGGTTCTCGGGAGATATATAGAGGTAAATAGAGATATGAATGACAGGGCAAAAACAAACGTTTGTGCAATAATGGACAGTGGCGGGACTTGAACAATTAAATTAGGGGCCAAAATACTACACATAAAAAACCAATTTTTTTAGTAGATTTTTGGAACAGATTTAGGCAAAAAAAATAATTAAAAAAAATCATAACTCAAAATTAGGGGTGCAAACGAGCCGAGCCGAGCCCGAGCTTGACTAGGCTCGAGCTCGGCTCGTTTAACTTACTGTGAGCTCGAACTCGAGCTCGGCTCGATTCGAGCTCTAATTTTGAAGCTCGGGCTCGGCTCGTTGGTAGCTTTACAAGCTCGAGCTCGGCTCGGGCTCGGCTCGTTTATTATATATTAATTAATTTATATATAGTTATAATTATTTTTATATAAATTTTATTATAGTTTTTATATATAACATAATACATATTATTTAATTATATTTATCTTAATTTTATATATACTAATTATTATTATTATTTTATAAATATATATTAAATATATTAAAAACATTATATAAATAAAAGGCTCGTTAAGGCTCGCGAGCCGGCTCGAGCTCGATAAGTGAAGCTCGGGCTCGGGCTCGTTTAATAAACAAGCTTATTCTTAGGCTCGAGCTCGGCTCGAGCTCGTTTAAGCTCGGCTCGTTTCGAGCTTTTTAACGAGCCGATCTCGAGTAGCTCGCGAGCAGCTCGGCTCGTTTGCACCCCTACTCAAAATATAAATCAAAAATTAAAAAAGTGGTTCGAATACCTTGTTTCCCACGTCGTCTTCGTTAAAAAAAACTCGAAAAAATAGTCGTTTAGCTTTAGGGTTTAGTTTTTTGGGTTTAGTTTAGCTTTTAAGTTAAGTTTTTGGAGAGGGGGCGGTGGGTTGGGGTTTAGGTTTTTGGGGGGTGGGTGGGGTGGGGTTAGGTTTTGGGTCGGGGTGGGGGTGATACTACATATATGCAATATTGAAAATAAGAAAAAATACGACAAGTTAATTAATATCTTTTATAACATTATTTATACTCAAATGAAAGATAAAGAAATTCTTGGTTTAATGGTGTAATTGTTTTTAAAAAAATGGTGTAATTGTTTTAAAAAAAATAATAACGTATGCAAAAGATAGAAATGTTTAAAGATTTATACATTTTAAGTTCCAATTTTACCCTTGCTTTTTAAAATTTCACCATTATCTTTTTAGTGGTTCTCTAGTTCTCTCATTAAAACGAGTTCTCTTATGAACCTTATATATATATATATATATATATATATATATATAGGTGCATGTTCTTTTGAGAACCAACTATATGTTGAGAACCGAAAGAACCGCACAAAACGTATACATATCGCTTTAGTGAAAAAAGTAAAATTCAACAACAATGTTTTATTTATCTCTTCCCACTCTTAGTTTGAGTTTATCTCCTCTCTCCTGAATTTTTTTAAGAAAAGTATAAAAATATGCATATATGCATTCATTTGTGCATATAGTGTGAGTGCATATATGCATTTAAAAAAACGATTATAAATTTGAGGTCTTTTAAAACCAAACCTTAAACATATTGAAATGTACATGAATTCTAGTCAATTTATATTATAAATAGAGGAAGAGTTAATGCGGTTCTCATGGTTCTTAACATATTATTGGTTCTCAAAAGAACATACCCCTATATATATATATATATAGTACAAAGTCTCTTTTACCTAAAAAGTGTAGAAAATAACGTGGGAGTGACATGTGGCATTTGATGGATTTATTCATAAAGTGTACTTTAGTATTTTCCTCATAATTTAGTTATGGTAAATCCTATAATCATGGTAAGGTAATTTGCATATTAATTTAATTGGTTTTTAACTAAATGAACTTATTTCTTCCATACGATTTTGTTCATACTTTCAGAGATTCAATGGCTAGCGATTCCAATTAAGAAATGATCGAAGGTAATGTTTTATTCAAATATTCTGATAATACTGATTTATATTAGGATGTTTGATTATGTACTGATTGTATACACTATGTATTTAATGGCTAGCGATTCCAATGAAGAAAGGATCGAATGTAATGTTTTGTTCAAACATTCTGATTGCACTGATTTATATTAGGATGTCTGAATATGTACTGATTTGTATACACTGTGTATTTATGTTTTTTATGAAATTTGAAACTGGATTGGGTGATGAATGACACACAATGTATCATCTGTGTGTACTGATATGTATACAGTGTGCTGATTTGTTCCAAAAATAACCGCATATGATGTTTTTTTTGTCAAACAGCACATACCACGTGTGCTTGTGTTGTTTTACTATGTGTGTTGATTTGTTCCATATTTAACCGCATATGATGTTTATTTCATCAAACATCACATACCACGTGTGCCATGTTGTTTAAATGCTCGTGTGCTGTTTAATAGAGGCTGAAAGAATGTTGATGTTGTATTACATTTATCTTTTTTTTGGTGCTATGTTGTTTAAATGTTTGTGTGCTGTTTAATGTGTGTTGGGTTGTTCAAATAAATTGCGTAATGGTTGTGTTACATTTATCTTATTTTTTGTAACATGGATTTTTTGAAACCAGTATTGTGGTTTGCGTATATCGGTTATAGGAATTAGAGAGAGAAAATTAATTGTGTTTAATGATTATCGTTTTTTAAGGGATTTAAAAAGTCAATTTGGGTAGAAATAATTACAAAAAGTCTAGATTGTCCTTAGTAATAATTGCAAATTAACATCAAACTTTTAAATAAATCTCAACCATTAATCAATAAAATGGATGATTGAGATGACTTCATAAACTTTTTAGGCAAAAAACACTTTGTAGGGGAACATTCCTCTCTCTCTCTCTCTATATATATATATATATGGGAGGAATAGTATAAGAAGTGAAAAAAGTGTAGGAAGTCACCATGAAGTGTATGTGTCCAAGGAGTGAACCAATGGGGAAAAGCAAAATAGTGAAAGAAACATGTGCGCGATATTTCAAATGTTCAAAAGATGCACATGCAAGTCACATGTATATTTCCCCATATTTTTTAAACGTTCATAACTTTTTAATGTGTTAATATTTTAAAAAAATTACACCATAATAACGAGCGTTTTTTTATCCTTAATATGAGTACAATATTGTTAGATAAATTTTTTTAAAAAAAATCCGTGTTAAGTGAGGTTTTTTTATTCATGGTGGTTTTGCACTATGTTATACAAACTCTATAAAACATCATAAAAACGACGTACAAATACCATAAAAATGTCATAAATTAAATAAAAAACATAAAAAAACATTTAAACTGGACATTTTATAGTGTTTTTTAAGTGAATGTGTTATGGTGTTTATAGAACTACACAAGTTTTTAGTGTTTTTGAACTGGAGGAGTTTATGATATTTAAAAAAAGCTTGTTTCATCTGGAAAAGAAAAATACCATAAATAAAACACCTAAAACCATCATGGTAATGGTGTCTAGAAATACGTTTTCTGTTTGATCGCGTACGAGCTCCTGCAACTCTCGCGTTCATAGAGCTGAACATAAAAAATAACGATTCCTCAGAGGTGTTGGAGAATCGAAAAAACGCATTTTCTGTTTTATGCACAATCACAGTTCAAAACACACTATAAATTTGCCCAGTTTAAAAACACCATAACACGCCCAGTTCAAAAAACAGTATAAAAGAAGACACCATAAAGAAAACACTTAAAACCATAATGGTAATTGCATAAAAAAAACCATAAAACGCATTTTTAGTTTTCTGCATAATCACAGTTCAAAACACACCATAAAGTTGCCCAGTTTAAAAACACCACAACACGCCCAATTTCACATGCGTTTTTTCGTTTTCCGCACGATCGGTGTTTAAAAACATCAAAAAATGCATGAAAAAGACACCATGAAAAGAAGTCATGATAATGCGGAAAAAACACTATAAAACGCAATTTTAGTTTTCTGCACAGTCACAGTTTAAAACACATCATAAAGTTGCCCAGTTTAAAAACACCATAACTTGCCCAGTTTCGCATGAGTTTTTCTGTTTTTCGCACGATCGGTTATCAAAAACATCAGAAAACTCCATGAAAAACGTCATGGAAAAACGTCATGAAGAAACGCAGTGAAAAACGTCCATAAAAAACTCAGTGAAAAAAGTCATAAAAAACGTCATAAAAAACGCAGTGAGAAAAATATCATAAAAACGTTATGAATAAGTCTTGAAAAACCGCCATGAAAAAGACACCATGAAAAAAAATATGAAAAAACGCAGTGAAAAACGTCCATGAAAAACTCAGTGACAAAAACATCATAAAAAACTTTATGAAAAAGTCTTAAAAAAACGCCATGAAAAAACACAATAAAAAATGCCATGAAAAAACGTTGTTAAAAACGTACAAACCCGGTTCAACGATTTTTTTTTAAATATAGCAAGACCATACTCGTTTTAAAGATAAAAACGCTCGATTTTATTATATAACGAATTTTTGTGCCCGACGCGTTACAGCCGAAAGAAAGATTAACGAACTCATACAACTACACAAAGAAATAAACCATTGATATTTGAAAACTAAAAAAACGAAATAAAATACCCTTATCTTAATTTCTAAAATATAAACAATTTTGTTTGCTAAAAGAATTATGAAAAAGTAAAAATAATATTTAATAACTTTTTTTCGATTAATGAACTCATACAATTATACAAAGAAATAAACCGTTGATATTTGAAAACTAAAAAAATAAAATAAAATAAAATACCCTTTATCTTAATTTGTATTTAATGAAATATAGACAAACTTATACGGACACGTACATAATATTAGCACATAAGAAAATGCGCATAAAAAAATATTGTTGAAACATACATACGCTTATTGTCGAAAATCATAGTTTTTTTCTCACGGATGCACGGCAAGACTTTGGTCGTTATTGGTTCGGCTCGTTTGCCGAGATAAAACGAACGTCGAAAAAACTGAAATGTTTGTCGGAGATAAAGAAAAGAGAAACAAATGAAAATGTAAACAACTAAAAAAAGATGTCGCTTAAGAAAAAAGGAACAAATGAAAAAGAAAAAAACAACTAAAAAAAGATGTGGAAGAAGGCTTCGAACTTGCTCCCTTGAGTGTAAAGGCACATATTGAATATTTGATATATAATATAGATTAGGAGGTGTGTTGGCTTTACCATTTTGGGAATTTGTAACTGTATATTTGAAAATACAAAATCAGCCGGTCTATTAAAAAAACATCAAAAAGTCTAGGGCCACCATCGACGTCTTTTGTTGTTGCTGGACCCGTACGATGAGGATGAAAACATGGAGATGTAGAATGGAAACGGTAGCGGTGTTGGTCCGAAACCCACCATGCGGCTATATATTATGTGATGGTTGCGGTGCCGTTATTTCTCTCTCGTGGCGATCTCGCGGCTGGTGCAAAACCAACGCGGTTGTGTTTAAAAGCCAATGAAAATGGCGCTCGTTTATAGTGTTTTATACGGTGGCAAACGACGGTTGGAGAATCGGATGAGACGTGGCGGTTGGAGAAGATGTGAGACGGGGAAGTTGTGGTGGCGGTTGGCGGACACGCCGTTATCGACGGTGGTGGCGGTTGAGGGAGAAACCGTTACAATCCATCGTTATCTACGCAATTGAAGGGGTACTGTGCCGTTTCGCTGTTTGGAACGGAGAAGTTTGAGACACAAAAGTAACTTCGTTGACTGAAACTAACCGACAACTTCGTTAACTGAAACTAACGGAAGGATAACGGAACATGGAGAGGATAACGGAAGAGACCAACTGATTTTAAGGTTATGTTAATTTAAAAAAAACAATAATCTATACTAATACATAAAGGTTTAAGAGAGACAATTATCACTTCTTCGTACCTCTTCACATTAGTTTTCTCGCCTCTCTCTCCTAATAAATGCGCTTTTATCTTATTAAATAATAATGATATTATAAATCTTACTACTCTAATAAATGAAAATCTTTTCAGTACACATGTTACTCTCTGGTTACTTATCACCTTTATTTTCTTGCCTCTCTCTCCTATTAAATATTAGATTTTCTATTTCTTTCTCCTATTAAATAATAATATTTATATTAATAAATCTAATTACGGATAGTTATTATTTAATTATAAATTGTTATTATATCATCAATCAAATGAACTTAATATTAACTAACATTTATCAATTAAATAAAAAATTAATACTCAGCTGAAAAATAATATTTTTAAAAACTAACTTAACAGACCTTATAACTGTCTCGACAAATTACATTTTTTAAAAACATATTTTGACAAATTACATTATATTTTATTCAACCGATGTTATATACTGGTTTATTCTACCTGTGTATTACACGGGCTTTTAAAAATATAAAATTTTTATTACTAAATATATAACATTTTATTTATTTAACCCGTGTAATACACGGGATTTTAACGTAGTATACTAATAAATAAAGGTTTAAGGTGGACACTTGTCACTTTCTCGTGCTTCCTCACATTGGTTTTCCCGCCTCTCTCTCCTAATAAATGCGTCTCTATGTTATTAAATAATAATGATATTATAAATAAAATATTAAAGAAGAATACTAATTATATTAAATAAGAATATACAATAGAAAATCAAAATATAACTAATTAAAGAAAAATATTAATTTGTTATATACACACATTTTCATTTGATATATCTCGAGACGATCATAATAGTCTGACAAGTTATGACGTATTTACAAATTTATAAGTTTTATCTTTTTTAATATAAAATCTCGTATAATACACGGGATTCTAACCTTGTAACATATAAAAAAGATATAAACGTTTAAAAAATGAGAGTGGAAAATGCATGTGATTTGCATGTGTATGTTATTTCTCCCTCTTTGAAACAATTACTATTATACCCTTAAAGGCTTAAAATCCCTTTCATTTTACGTGACCTTCTTAGAAACCCTCCATCTCCAAGATTAAAGGCTCAAAATCCTTCTTACGCTTCCCACACGTTTTCCCTTCCTAGTGGAACCCTATACATATATATACTAGCTTAGACCCCGTGTATTACACACGAGGTGAAAAATATCATACATACAATTCTAAAATTTTTATATATATTTTTTACAGGTGTAAAAATATATTACATATACTAATGATAAAAAACAAAATTTAAATTATGTAAAAATTAATATATAATTGGGTTTTGAAAATACGTTAATTACTATTTAATATAATTTGACTTTCATTACTATTTGATTGAAAATAAAAGTTAAATAATTAGATTTCAAAGTTTTTTATGATAAAAGATAATTTAAATAAATGTATTTTATTAGTATAATTAGTATTTTTTTAAATATATTATTATTATTAAAAGATGAAAATGTATTTAATAGGAGAGAGATGCGGGAAAAAAAATGATGAGAGTGAATATGGAGGCGACATGTGGCAAGAAAAACCTTTATTTATTAGATAGTATAGATATAGATATATATAGGTAGAGGTTATGCTAGAAAGGGATAAAACCCTATAAAGTATAGGAAGAAATCTGGGCCATTAGATCATAGTCATTTGTGGTGAAGATTAACGCGGTGATATTTTGGTAAATGGCTGAAACTTGGAAACCACCAAGAGGGGTAGAATAGGAAGATTCAACCCCAAAGCTTGCACATACAAGTCACATGTCATTTCCCCTACTTTTTTAAAACGTCCATAACTTTTTTATACGTCATTATTTTTTTTATAAAAATTTCACCATAAAATCGAACATTTTTTTATCTTTTCAACGAGTATGGTATTGCTATATATATATAAATCGTTTTTGTTTAAATTACATTAAAGTGGGTTTTTTTCAACATGGTGTTTTACATCTGTGGTGTTTTACATTTATGGTGTTTTATATCTATGGTGTTTTACATCTATGGTGTTTTACATATATGGTGTTTTCAACTGTGTATTTTTTAACATTGAGTTTTTTTTCTAGTCATGGTGTTTTTCAACAAACATCTGTGGTGTTTTTCAACAAACATGTGTGGTGTTTTATATCTATGGTGTTATATATTATTTTAAATCGTTTTTGTTTAAATTACATTAAAGTGAGTTTTATTCAACATGGTGTTTTACATCTGTGGTGTTTTACATCTATGGTGTTTTATATCTATGGTGTTTTACATCTATGGTGTTTTCAACTGTGTATTTTTTAACATTGAGGTTTTTTTCTAGTCATGGTGTTTTTCAACATGGAGTTTTAAAGGTCATGGTGTTTTACACCTGGGAGCCAATTTGAACATGACGTTTTAGTTTTTTTTTGTCTTGGTGTTTTCACAATGGAAAATTTCAACATGGTCTTTTTTGGCTTTTTTAGTCATGGTGTTTTGACGTATTTATGTTTATGGCGTTTTGCTTCAGTCATTGTGTTTTACACTTTTAGCTTAAAATTTCAACACCATAAACATAAACTTGGTTAAGGCTGTGTTTGAATTAAAGTGAGTTTTTTTTTTCAACATGGTGTTTACATCTATGGTGTTTTTAACCGAGTGTCTTTTAACATTGAGTTTTTGTAGTTATTGTGTTTTTTAATATTGAGTTTTTCTAGTCATGGTATTTTCACTTGTGAGCCAATTTGAACATGAAATTTTAGTTTTTTTGGTAATGGCGTTTTCACAAAAGACAAATTTCAACATATTCTTTTTTTTTGTCATGGTGTTTTGACGTGTTTATGTTTATGGCGTTTTTGCTTCTGTCACGGTGTTTTACACTTTTAGCTTAAAATTTCAATACCATCAACATAAACTTGGTTAAGCATGTGTTCGAATTAAAGTGAGTTTTCAACATGGTGTTTTACATCTATGATGTTTTTAACTGGGTGTTTTTCAACATTGAGTTTTTCTAGCCGTGATATTTTTCAACAAAGAGTTTTTTAGGTCATGGTGTTTTATACCTAGATGCCAATTTGAATATGGCGTTTTAGTTTTTTTTGTCATGGCGTTTTCACAATAACAAATTTCAACATGGTAATTTTTTGCTTTTTTAGTCATGTTGTTTTGATGTGTTTATGTTTATGGTGTTTTGTTTCTTTTATGGTGTTTTACACTTTAGCTTAAAATTTAAAAACCATAAACATCAAACTCCATAAAACATAATAAAAACTCCCAATTTCAAACAACACACATCTATGATGTTTTCAACCGGGTGTTTTTTAACATTAAGTTTTTCTAGTTATGGTGTTTTTCAACAAAGAGTTTTTTGGGTCATGGTGTTTTACACCTAGATGCCAATTTGAATATGACGTTTTAGTATTTTTTTTGCCATGACGTTTTTACAATGACAAATTTCAAAATGGTATTTTTTGACTTTTTTTAGTCATGTTGTTTTGACGTGTTTATGTTTATGGCGTTTTACTTCTGTTATGGTGTTTTACACTTTAGCTTAAATTTCAACATCATAAACATAAAACTTCATAAAAACTCTCAATTTCAAACAACACCAGTTGGTATTTTTTTTAAATATAGCAATATCGTACTTGTTGGAAAGATAAAAAGACGCTCGATTTTATGGTGAAATTTAAAAAAAAAAATAATTACGTATAAAAAAGTTATGGACGTTTTAAAAAAATGGGGGAAATTGCATGTGACTTGCATGTGCAGATTCCTTCCTTTGTTTAAAGACTTTTTGACCCAATTGCCTTTTCCTCCATTTTCCCCCATTGTACACGTGTCGTGCTGTGGTTCATTCCTATATTTTGTAGGGTTTTAACCCTTTGTAGCCTAACCCTCCTCTATATATATGTTTTTCTCGATACAAATCATTGATTTGAACGTCGAAGAATGTTCTCGAGGTTCTGGTCATGGAAACAGTCTCCTACACAAGTGTTTACATCGAATAGGTTGCTGCTTTGTGACCAACCTGCGGCCACGAAAACAGAATATTGAACACCCTATTCTATGCAGGGGCGAAGGATAGTGAGACCCCCCCTGATTTTTTGCTTAGTAGTGTTATTTTATACGTATTCGGTCGATTTTTCGCTCAATAGTGTTAATTTATACGTATTCGCCAAAAATATTTTAGTTTTGGCCCCCCTGATAGGAAAAGAAACCAGGTCCCCCTGCGTTTTTCTTCAAACTCCGCCACCGATTCTATGGTGGGGTCATAGAAGAAGTAGAGAACATAGAATAGGAGTAACAAAAACTTGTTCATTCTTTAATCCAGATCAATGTATTGCAAGTCGTTACAGATATGAAATTAGGAATTTGGGTTCTGGACATACTCCCATGCATCTTGTCTAAATGAATTGAATTCGGGTTTGTTTGTGTTTGTTCGTTAAACGAATTATTGAAATAATCTCCGGAATTCAATTCAATTTGTTATAATTTTTTTTTGTGATTATCATACGTTTTGGTGTCTGGGCAGGGCTGGAGCCTGCAAAAAGACTTGGAAGTCATTGGGCTGATTGGATTGGGTTTCTAAGCTGGAATGGAAGATGGATGGTCCCGGGTCAAGTAGAGCTTGCTGTTTAAGGTTGACAATGAAACCATTATAGATCTTAGTGATTATGTTTAGAGATCTTAGTGACCCTATCGCTTTGCTGTACTTTGCGCTTTTTAAAACTAAGGATAGAATTATAGAATTAATATAGTTGGATCATTTAAAAAGGTTTTTAATCTTAAGATTTTAAAAGGTATTTTAAACCACTTTTTTCCTTTGACTATCTAGGTTACAAATATAACTGAAAATTGCATCAAACTGATTTTTTGTTGAACCAAAAACAAGTTAGAAATTTCATGGACTGCATAAAAAGTTTTCAGCAGCGATAACATAATCTTAGAGCATTCCCATCAGTTTTACTATCCTCATCTCTATAATTACACTAAAAATCAGTACCTTTTTCTCTCTCATTTTTAATTAAATAATATTTTTTTATACGTTTATCATTACCTTTTCTCTCTTCTCCACTCACAACACTTTCAAAAAAATATTAAAAATTTATGCAGGTAAACAGTGTTTTCCTCAAATATACAAAAAAATTTATTATTTTCTCTCTCATCACTAATAACTACTTTAAACCAATTTTTAAAATATATGAAACCTCACTCAAAAATATATAGAGAACTGCTGTGAATGCTTTTAGCAAGTGTAGCCAGTGGGCCATTTTGGATTCATTTCAGTTAATGGGCCAATGAATGGGAAAACAAGTTTTGAGTTTAGAAAATAACAGCATTTAATCTTATAATTTAATGTTTGAATTTTACTCTAAAAATTTCTAGTTTTGGTTTTATTTTTTCTGAATGGTTTTTTTTAACACTTAGATATTCTAGGATAATTACTTTTAAATATAAAATATGATAAAAGTTTGAATGAAGAAAATAACATTAACTTCTTATTATTGTGATATGTTAATTACAAAAGTTTATTTTCCTAAAACATATATACATATGATTATATTTTAGTAAAAAAAATATTTTGAAAGAGAGATGCAATAGTATCTTCAAAGTTCAACATACACTATGCTTATGTTAAGTTAGAAATAGTTATATCACCAATGTTAGAATATGAAATTACCCGGTTTTTAAAACTGATTCGACAGATCCAACTAGTTCAACCAGTTAACATGATTCTATGTATTTATATGTTTTTTTAGAATCACATTTATTGATTCGTCGAGTATGTAAACATAGGTATTTTAAAATCAAACAAGAGCTATCTTGGACCAAGAATCGGGAAGGTTTAGGGGATTTGGGCATCACTATGCAAAAGAGGCTATGTTAGGCATATGGATAGCCAGGTTTGAAGCTAAACTCAAGCGAGGCATATGAACTATCAAACATGTTCATTTCATTTAAGATGAAACGGGCTGCATGTTCGTGTTCGTTTTGCCACTGAGCATGCTCCACTCATTTAGGTGGTCTTTCTGGCGGTGACGGTGGTTATAATCGGAATTATGGTGATGCTGGTGGTAGAAATGAACGCTTTTAACCTACACTCCTTAAAGTAATCTCATTGTCTATATTGCCTTGGTTTTTTCCCCTTATCAACATGGAAAATGTTTTAAATATTTTCCTAAGATACTAGGGTTTAGGGGTGTTAATGGTTCACTTCCGAAGGTTTTGATAAAATTTTGGATCATATAGTAAACTACGGTTTACGAAACGGACAAACTAAACCGGCCGACTTGGCAGTTTGTAAAATTGACAAAGAAAAACTAATTAAAAGGCTAACTGACCGATTTTAAGTTTCATACTGTTGATCAGACCTTAAACCGTAAAATTCAAATCACGAACTAAACCATATAAATTTCAAACCGGTCGAAAGCGATGACTTTTTCCAGTTAGACGCGGTTATGTTAGCTTCAACGATTTAAAAACACGTTACTAGAGTTATTTTTATCAAGTACAAAATAAATAATATGAAGCATTAATAATTTTTAAGAATATTATTTTCTAATTTTGTCATTAATGTTATTTTAATTTTAGGAATCCAGGAATTGAAGGTATAGTGATATTGGGTGTTTAACTGTTTATTTTATAAGTTTGACTTCTACAAACTTTTGAAATTTAGGTTGTTCTAAACCAATGTTTTGAAACCCGGACCGGACCGGCCGGTCGGACCGGGAACCGGTGGTCTGACCGGTCCGGTTACATGTGTTGAACCGTTTCTGCAGCGAACCGGTGGTCGGACCGGTTGAACCGGCGGTCGGACCGAAAACCGGGTGGTCGGACCGGTTGAACCGCTTGACTATTTTATTTTATTTTTTAATCTTTTTTAAGTCTCTTGGCTTCTTATTTCGTAGGTAATTGTTAGTTTAAAATTATTGGAATTGACTTGTTGGTGTTTTTTAAAGGATTAATAGCTATTTAGACTGATATATTTTTATAATATTTATGACGTCGTCCGGTTCTTAAATCCGGTCCGACCGGTCAGACCGGTCCGACCAGTGAACCGGTAAAGAGACCGGTTCAACGTCCGGTCCGGTTCTAAAAACATTGTTCTAAACCCACCTCTGGTGGTGTGCTTCTGACTGCAAACTCTCTCTCTTGGCCATTTTCTTGCTTTTTATTTTAAAACAATAATTAAACTTATATAACAGATATTTTATAAAATAACTATACATTTGTGTTTCTCTTAAAGTTTCAAAACTATACTTATATTTACCAAAGAGAAATTTGTTTTTCTATCCTTTATTAATCTGAAATAAAAAAATATATATTTATAATCTTAAGATAACAAAAATTATATATGTATAAAGTTTTTCGTTAAATAACTTACATAAAAAACCATCGTTTGTTTCTTTTAGTTTAAACTTTAAAGAACAACTTTGTAAAATACTAACTAAGTTTCAAAAATGTTTCAATTAGAAAACTCATCATAGTATATCCGAGGGTGTATACCGTGTAAAATGCGTATTAAGTGACCTAATTAAAACACTTTTGAAATTTAGTTACTATTTTATTGTGTTTTC
Source organism: Smallanthus sonchifolius (assembly GCA_023525975.1). Taxonomy (NCBI): domain Eukaryota; kingdom Viridiplantae; phylum Streptophyta; class Magnoliopsida; order Asterales; family Asteraceae; genus Smallanthus; species Smallanthus sonchifolius. The sequence goes on along the minus strand of CM042029.1, from coordinate 26,178,923 downwards.
CTAACTTTTTTAAATTACTGTCGCTATATTTTTTAGTACTTTTTGAATTAATTACACCGATGGTCCCTGTGGTTTGGCCAAACTACGGATTTCGTCCCTAGGATTCAAAAATTACAGGCTTGGTCCATGAAACTTTCATTTCGTTACACTGACGGTCCCTGGAGTGGATGGGAGTTAAGTTTTTCTGTTAAGTGACTGTGAAAAGACCAAAATACCCTTTAATAATAAAATAAGAATAAAAACAATAAATATAAACATAACTAATGGGTCCCACCTTGTGTCTTCATCAGTTCATCATCTAACCTACACCTTTTGTCATTATACCTTGACCCGATGACAACCCAACACCAAAACTCCACCCCATCGCCGGAAGCACCATGGCGTTCAAGTCACCACCGCCTGCTAGACATCCACTGTCGAGATCTACATACACCTCATAGCTTCAGTCGAGATCTACATAGGACTGCCCGTCGTCGTCTTCTGCAACAGGGGCCTTCACCGGCGACTAACCATCCCTGTCCAAAACACCATAACCGTCCCCACCGTCATCGCCTCTTCATTTTCCTGTCACCATCTCTCATCTTCATCCATCGCAACAATCAAATTTTTTTTTTCTGATATGGGTTATGGATTTCCTTTTAAAAGGTAAAACCCTAGACACCATGAACCCAAGGGCTGCCACCATCACCACCATGGTTGCCACCACCGTAGCTGCCGTCTCAGCCGGAGATGGAGGCTTAGCCGGAGACGGAGGTATCACAAATTCACCCCACCACCGTCTTAGCCGGAGATGGTTATTCTTCCTCGAAAGATCGCCGGCCCCTCCCCTTGACCTGCAACTTCCGGCATCGTTTCAGAGGTCCCTTCTAGTAGATCGATCGATCGATCTCGATTACGAATTCGATACATGTCACCATCACCACCATGGTTGCCACCGCCGTCGCTGCCGTCTCAGCCGGAGATAGAGGCTTAACCGGAGACGGAGGTATCACAAATTCACCCCACCGCCGTCTTAGCCGGAGATGGTTATTCTTCCTCGAAAAATCATCGGCCCCTCCCCTTGACCTGTAACTTCCGGTATCGTTTCAGAGGTCCCTTCTAGTAGATCGATCGATCGATCTCGATTACGAATTCGATACATGTCACCCCGATTTGAAACCCCAGTATCTATTCAATATATAGGGCTTTTTGTATCCGAGCATAAGAGTTGTGGTCGAAATCACCGATTTCATTCGGCGGGTCCAACATGCCATAAAGATCCAGGATCCGACCCACAATCATGACTCGGAGAAGAACTCGGCTGTTTTAGATCTAGACAGGAACGAGGGGTAGGATAGGGGCTGTTTTAGATCTAGACAGGAAAGGAGAAGGGATGGTAGTGGCTTAGATGAGTTGGGACGACGAAGGAGAAGGGATGATAATGGTGGTGCTGGTTGAAGTTGTCGGCATGACGGTGGGGGTGGAGGTGCACTGGTCGGAAAAGCGGTGGGGATGGTGGCCGACGTGATTGTCATTGATGTCAGAGAATTTGAAATCTTGGAAAAGCGGTGGTGGTGGTGGTGGCGGCGGCGCCGTGGCGGCGGTGGCGGTGGTGAGGGAGGGGAGTTGATGTGTTTGTGGGTCCCACAATATTAATATACATTTATTTATTTTTTTGTATTTTTAAAATAAGGGTATTTTGGTCATTTATAAAAATTTAACTGAAAAAGTTAACCCCCATCCACTCTAGGGACCATGGGTGCAACAAAATCAAACTATTTTGGACCATCCTTGTAATTTTTGAACCACAGGGACGAAATCCGTAATTTGACCAAACCACAGGGACTACTGGTGTAATTAATTCTTACTTTTTTTTTACCCTTGTGATAAAGTTATACTTGGGTGGTGACTTCAAGAAAAATAAGGCTCTGTTATTTAAAGAATTCTGTTTTTTTTAATACGTTATTATTAAATTTTCAACACTTTTTAGATAGTGAAAACAAATTTTTTTAAGAATAGCCATCATATGTGGTTCTTCTTTTTCTTTTTAACAAAACGCCACCTTATTTTTATTTACTAAGCCTATAATGTTCAACTTAACGTTCAATATATTAAACAAATATATAATATTTCTTTGATTAAAAAAAGAGTTTTTAATACTCATAATGAGACCCGAAGTATCTTCACACGTACAAATATTATATTTATTTTTTTAAATAAATATGTGAATATTAGTCAATTTCAAACAAGCAAACAAAGTGTCGGCTAGCATTTCCTGGAAACTTCCCCTTAAATTCGATTACAAGATGAATGCATCTTGGACAAGAGTAGATGTTGACTTGAATCATTGACGTACAACAAAACAAGCCCATGGTACAACCTGTTATAGACACATTTTTTTCTTAAAAAAACAAATAAAAAATAAGTTTTTATTATTCAATTATTAAATTGATCTGATAGTACCTTACATAATATTTAAAATATTTAAACTTGTTTATACAAATTATAATATCTAAATTTTAAATTCAAAATCTTATATTTTATGTCTTGTATTATATTATAGGATTCTACTATACATATGATATATAACATAATAGAATTTTACTTAAACGTTTGGATATATTATAGAGATGATTTTATTATTTACTGAATTATTTTTTTGGATCAATTTCATATATTCTTCTATAGGAGAAGTATTAAGAGAAAATCACAAAATTAGGCGAAAACCAAAAAAACTACTAAAACAATGTGTAATACTATGGGTTACGTATACGTAACCGTAATTTTTTTGTTTTCTATTTACGTATACGTAACACTATGGGTTACGTATACGTAAGCCAATATTTAAATGATTTTATGTTAAAAATGTGTACTATTACATTGATACTCTTATAAAAAAATAAAAATAAAATAAAATAAAAAATAAATATTATTATATTATTGGTTAAAATTGGTTTTTTAGTGGTTTTATCGGTTTTCGTCTAACTATGTAGTTTTATCTGAGACCCTTCTCTACTTCTATAAACTTGAAAAATATTATATATATATACCCAACAAAAACTAAAAATATCATATATACCCTTACAAACATGTAATAATATCATATATACCTATTTTTTTTAAAATTACTTAAAAGATGACCATTTTACCCTTATTTCTCTAAAATTTTAAAATTTCATATTTACCAATTTTTAACATTGAAACTTCATATTTACTCATTTCTAACTTTAGAATTTTATATTTAACCAGAAACAAAAGTTTTCTCAAAATACCATTTTGAATTTTCTCATATTTTTTTATAATTTTACCGATTTTCTTTTATAGCATTAGTATTTTGTAACTTTCTTGCAATCATTTTTCTGAATGAGTTTGAAGAATCGCGATAGTCGCCATAAAAAAATAGGAAAACAAGTGGTTTTTTACGTATCTGATAAAACTAAAAAAAATAGACTATAAAAACATATAACGGATAAAGGTAGAATGGTTATAAAATAACAAATTATTTAAATTGGATATATATTATATTTTTATTTTTGATTGGCATATATGATATTTACCCATATTTGTAAGGGTATAAATATGATATTATCCTTTAAATTTTAAATAAAATAATCTATCATATTTTCTTAATTAACACACGTTGCCAGCTAAAATTTTCAACTTCGATCACCGACCATTTCTTTTTAAATAAAAAACACACTTTCCCTAACGTTTACATAGAAGTGAATTAATTTAAGTTTACATACAAAATAATAAATATATTTAAAAAATGATTAAAAGAATTGGTAGATCCCGGATCTCATTTGCAATGTGGCCGTTGATGATGGGTTTCCGTTTATTTATTTATTTTTTAAATAAAATAACGATTCGTGCAATGTGAGCCTTTGAGGTTGTATCAGATCACCCCTTAAAGACATACGCAGTGAACAGCAATGTTTCCAAAGGCATAATTAGTATTGGATTTGCATATTCTTCACTTGGAACAAATACTAAACTAACATCCGTCAAAAGACTACATATTATACTAAATTTAAATGTTACATCCATTCATAACTTCATCAAACAAGTAAAATTTAACTATAAACGAAAGCCATAAACTTTTGTTTTGGAATCTCATGCTCATGCTCCTAACACTCCAACTCCTTACCCTTGTTAATAGAGGTCACATAATCTCTAAATACATGCTAAAACAAGTCAGCTTATTGTTACGGGGTCATCTCCCGAGGCCCCGTGTGACAAAATGGGTTGTCTCAGGGTCAGCCAATTCGTCTTGCTTATGATCAGGGTCAATTGGTTTCATCATGCATTGGACTCATCAGGCGAGTGGAAATAACTCGCAACCAGTGACGCTTCCGTGTGCAAGCACACCTAGGCATGTTCACATCGTCTATCCTACTAAGGTCGTGTCCGATGAAGTCCGGACTAGCTAGCAAACACAAGCGTTCAAGTACAAACCCTACGAAAACGATCTTCAAATATTTGGTCTGTGACACTTTGCCACTACCATTTCATGGACGTCCTCGTGCATGCTCGCAATCCCATACTTGATTACAGCCGAAAGACAATGCATCTTCACCCCGTAAGATTGAAAATGATTCACTTTGGTAAGAAGGAAATCGGTAGTTCAACAACATATATCTTCATCTGGATCAGTTCTATTAATTGCATCGGATTACTTTACGTGGCGCCGATGTTCGCCAGTAGTTTCAGTATGAGGACCTGAAGGTTGTAACAGTATTAACCTTCCAGTTATGACACTACTGGACCATAGGTTGCTGAACTCGATCACGACGAGCTTCAATGTAACTGTACTAGGGCCGGAGCTCATGATCTCATACTTGGGCTTACAAAGACCATCGTCGAAGTGTTCCCCATTTGGTCTTCTCCCACTACCATTGAGTCATCATACTCTTCTAGTTTAAGCACATATGGGATGAGTCACTGTAACACCTCAAATTTTCTATAAGAATTAAAGTCTAGGGGTTAAACTAAACTATAAGTTTTTAAAGTTGAGTGACTTAAAAGGAAAAATATGAGAATAAGGCGGACATCGGACCGATATCCTGCCCCATGTCGGTCTGATATGTGTAGAGGAAGGAATGAACCGGGTGCCGACACGTATCCGATGACTCAACTGATGACTCAGCTAGATGTCGGACCGATATGGTTCGTATGTCGGTCCGATATGTGGGCGCGGAGTCAAATAGGCCGACATAGGGGATGTCGGACCGTTATGCTTGTGGATGTCGGTCCGACATAAACCCGATTTCACCCTATAAATAGATGGGTTGATTTATTCACTTTTCACACACCAAAACACACTCACCAAAACAAACTTAACCTAGAAGTTCATGCTGAGGTTCCGATACGCGTTTAGAAGTCCGATTTCTAGCCTTACGCCTTCAAATTGAGGTAGATAGTGCTGAGGTAAGGTTCCAACAACTTGGTTACTAACCATTAAGCTTTGATTATATTATCAAGCTTATTATAGATTTTAGTTAAGCAGTTAAGTATACGTCGAGATGCTGTCCGAAGTATTGGACATATTATTGATACGATAAGCTAAGATACTTTCAAGGTGAGTTCATCTAACTGGGAAATGTTTTATGAATGGTTTTGATTATGAAAGTATTATCAAATGATTTTATTTTGAAACCAAACAATGCTTTAAGAACGAGTATCTTGAATTGTTATAAATGCGTCAGATAAAGCTTTCATGTGGTGGGGTGTATCATGATAGTAATTCCTGTGTCAACCAAGCCTTCAGTTTTGGGGCGGTCTACTGTTCGGTTTCGACAGTAGACTATTGTCTAGTTTGGACAGTATGGTCAGATTGCCATCTGTTTCAGTTATAGGGCAGATGATGGAAATGTTTGTTATCTAGGTATGATACAGATTAATTCAAGCTATGTTTTCAATTGATGATATTGTGAACCCCAGAATGTTTATGAAAATCCAGTAGTTGTTACTATTGGAAGGAGGTGGTTAGTTATTGCTAACGGATATCATATTGAACCCTAATTTCGAAACCAAATGATTTTAAAAGGGAACTCACCAACTTATGTTGACCCAGTTATTTTCTAAATCTTTTAGATAAGTTAGTAGACGGCATTCCAGATAAACGGTTATTACGAAAACCTGTTGATTGAACACTCTGATAAATGAAGGCACACTTGAAAGAGCTATAAGTCTTGCCAGATGGTTAAGTTGTAAAAGATGTATGGTTTACGATGTAAAACAATTTAGTTATTTATGAAGAAGGTATTATGACTTAGCTTCTGCTATATGTATTTGGTATAAACGTCACAGTAACTAGAAGGCGACCTTCTGACCAATATGTAGTTATCTGACAAACGGAATGTTCTGTCTAGAAAAGGACGGTGTATAAATCTCTCATAGACTCGTTGTCCTTACCTAGGAACATCTCTGTTGGAGTGTTGTGGACGTGAAAATTTAATGGTTTAGCTTCTGCTGTGTGTTTTGTATCATACGTCACAACTAACCGGTGCCTGGAATCGGGGTGTGACAATCACGTTCCAAAGTATCCAAGGATTGACTCGCTCCGATACCACTTTGTCACGAGGACATCTCTCGAGGCCCCGTGTGGCGCCTTGGGTTGCCCCAGGCCAGCCATTCCGTCCCGCTTATGATCAGTGTCTACTGGTTTCGTCCTGTCTTGGACTGATCAGACGGGCAACAACAACTCGCGACCAGTGATGCATTCAGTGTGCAAGCACACCTAGACTAATCAGGCGGGCAGCAACAACTCGCGACCACTGAGGTTGTGCCCGATGAAGTCCGGATTAGCGAGCAAACCCAAGCGTTTGATTACAAACATTAGCAAAACGATCATCAAAATATGGTCCGTAACATTATGCTGAAAAGTCTAAAATTAACATTACAAAATCGTTACAAACAACATGTCATACCGAATCTTGTTTAAACTAGTATTACTTTATGCTCGAAGGTCGTCATGGATCATAATAACATCTCTTATTTTCGACGAAAAGTCTGTACATCTAAGGTTTTTGAAGTTCCTCTATAACATTTAAGCCCCCAAAAGGTTCCTTATAGCATTTATGGTTGTTGGAGGTCCTTTGTACCGTATAAGGTTGTCCAAATGTCCTCTACAACGCTAACATATTGCAATCAAACTCTATAGAAGGCAGTATTGTTACCTACTCAGGTATGGTAAATTCGTAATCAATTGGCTTTGTTTCTAACATACCCAAAACATAGTAGTTATTAAGTACGTTTAATCTCATAACAATAATTACTTGCAATTAAATGATTATTGTATGTTATTAAAATATGTAAAATGTATAATAATACAAAATATTAACGTTAAGAATTAAAATTGAAATTTAAAACCCTTAAAATATTATAATTTCTTTCGAAAACAAATTTCTTAAAACGTAATTTCACAAAACTTTTAAGTTAAATTCCTATTTGTAGTTATTATATATATAAAAAAATTCACAAAAAATAGAAATGCAGCTTAAAAACTAATTTTTAAAATATTATCTGTTTATTAAATTTGGGTTTTAAAAAATACTAGAAAATATATGACCCGCGCGTTGCGACGGGACCGTACAGTGCCATTAACGTGTTTAAGTACATAATTAAAGCTCACACGATGCGTCGAGTTTGCGAACCTCGTTACACACGTTGCGACTACGACAATAACGTGACTAAGTACATAAAAGAAACGTATGAAGTTGCTACGACTCGGTTATGGAGATCGAAAAATAGATAAATTGCGGCGCAAATAGAAATTAAGATTGAAACGTCAAATTCGTTAAAAAAGTTAGTAACAAAGTAAAACAAAATTAAAATATAAAAACTAACTTTTACAAACGAGAAAAAAAGAAACGAAATTTGAGGGTTACTGTTGAGAGTTTAGAAATTTGAGGGGTAAAGTTGAGAATTTTATCGAGATGTAAACTTGAAACTTTAGAAATTCAAGTGATATACTTAAAAATTTAGAAACTTGCGTTTTACTATATGAAAATAGAGGGTCATTAATAAACCTTTGTCGGTGACCACCGACATTAGTTTTTAAGGGTTTAAGTAATGGGTGACCGACCTAACCCCTTGAGGCCTAGTCCACACATAATCCCAACAATTGCATGGCTAGAGGTTTGGACTCTTGACCTCTAGTTTGTTGCACATCTTTACTTAACCATATAGGTCACCCATTCATTACATTTTAAATCGTTCTCTAATTTAATCCATCTCCTTATGTTATGGTTCAGTTTAATAAAAATTTAAAATTATTATGCTTTTCTTCTTTGACTACTAATTAGAGAGTAAAAACTAGGCTTAAGACTTGTCCAACTCAGGAGTTTTAGCTGTTATTCCATAACATTGATCTTGTGTTGTTTAGTGTGTAAGTATTTGTATTTGATCGGATTTTATATCCAATATTGAGATTCAGATTTTTCAAAATAGAAGATGAGCTCTTATATTGATTACTTAAGAGTTAATGATATAAAGATTTGCTTAAGCTGAAATATTCAACTACTACTATGCTCAAGATCTGAATACTTATACTAATAAGTATTCAGACTTTATGCAATCATCCATAAAACACGTTGGGTGTGTTTTCGTGATTTCTCTAATAGATCCATTATGTTTTTTTTAGAACGGCCACAATGAGATAACTCAAAGAAAACTATTGAGGCACTAGCAAATACCCCAAATACAAACACCAAAGACAAAACCAAAACGGAAACACCAAATACAAACAACCACACTAAAAGGAAGGAAAAAAAAAACACAACCGCAGGCCAAGCACTAGCTGACCCGAACAGCAGGTCACGCACCAGTGAATTATATGAGTTGTCAAACATTTACGTGAATTATAGTTTTCTTTGTTTAGTTTTGGTATTACACATGCTTAAGTGTGTTGCATGTGAATTATATGAGTTGTCAAACATCTAATAGACACCCTCTTCGATAGAGGTTGTGCGTCAAAGTTCCTCCACAATTGTTTCTTCTTTTAGTTCTTCATTAGGATAAAGTTGGATGCAACTTAGTAGGCGTAGCCATCGTAGATTCGTATATGGTCACTTACAATTGGCTTCAATTAAGCAAAGTTTTGTCGTACAAAAGTAGGATATTGGAAACATTATAGTTATGGTTGTTGTAACTTTTGTTAGCATAATAAGTTATTATGGGCCCTGTTATTGCTTTATCCCAAGCCTAGTTATCTTTCTATTTATTGTTTCTTTCTTCTTCATTTGTAAGCTAATCTTCATTTGTGTAATATAGAGACTCCGTCTTTTTCTCTATACATGTTTGTTATTCAACATGGTATTAGAGCCTACTCGATTCATGCTTGATTGAAGATTTTTTTGTTGTCGGTTCTGCTCTATTGTTGATTCGTTCGTTGTTTAGTTGTTCATTGTTGAAGGGTAGAGGCTTAGCACTCATTCGGTGAAGCTTGCATCGGATTTCTTTGTCTCGTGAGGTATTACAGTTACAGATTTCTTTTTATTTGAAATGATTTGTGTATTTGGAAGAGCTTCTGGACAGATTGACACGTTTGGACCTCGTTTCTGTCCCGTTTTATGAAGTTTGCGGTTGGTTCACGAAGTTTGCGGTTGGTCACAAAGTTTGCGGTTGGTCACGAAGTTTGCGGTTGGTCACGAACTTTGCGGTTGGTTACGAAGTTTGCGGTTGGTCACGAAGTTTGCGGTTGGTCACGAAGTTTGCGAGTTGGTTACGAAGTTTGCGGTTGGTCACGAAGTTTGCGGTTGGTCACGAAGTTTGCGGTTGGTTACCAAGTTTGCGGTTGGTTACCAAGTTTGCGGTTATTTGAAGTTTGCGGTTATTCGACTGTTGTTCGGTTTTGATAATATGGCTGGGAAAGATGACTCTCTTCAGTTTTCTAGCACTTGTCTGGATGGTAAAAACTACACTTACAGGAGTTACGTAATGAAAAACTTTCTTCGAGGGAAAAATATGTGGGGTTATATCACATGTACTAAGGGAAAGCCTACTGATAAGTCTAAATCTGCTGAATTTGCCTTAGCTTTTGATACATGGGAAACGGATAACTCTAAAGTTATAACTTGGATAAACAACTCTGTAGGTCAGTCCATTGGTATTTAGTTGGCTAAATATGATACAGCTAAGCTGTAACACCTGCCACAAAAATGTCCAAAATTTGACAAAAGGTAAACCCTAGAGACTATAAGTGTAATTGCACTTAAGTTCAAGGTTCAAAGTGAAAATTTGGAATTTTAGACCTTAACGGACCGCTAAGGTCAAGCCTAACGGTCCGTTAGGAGATTAAGTTGGGTGACGGGCCGCCACCATACATGGTAACGGTCCGCTACGTAGGGACTAAGCAATGAATCCGGGTTAGCCACGTGTATAGTGACTAATGGTCGAATATCTTGACACGCGTACTCGTGGCGGACCGCCACGCCAGGTGGTAACGGTCCGCCAGCCGCAAAACTCTCAGAACTTGCCACGCGTACTGGTGGCGGACCGCTACGCCCCCGGGTAACGGTTCGCTAGCCGCAAACTTAGGTTTGGTCCAATCAGTGATTGACATTTAGGCTGACGCCATCCATGGTGGTGGCAGACCGCCACCCTTTGGCTTAGCGGTCCGCTACAGGTTGATTATTCAGCCTATAAATAGCCCAGCGATCTCATTCAGTTTCTTCACCCCAAACACGATTCCATGTCTCACATTGTGTTCCAGAGCTTCCATAGTCAACTCCCGACAATCCCGGTTCGATTCCCGCTCCTCGTAACTCTCAGATTAATAAGAAACACTTGTAGAAAGGTCAAGACGCTATAGAAATCAGGTTAAGAAGTTAGAAGTTAAGCTTTGAACTCTAGAGGCTCATTCCTACAAACAAGGTGAATACTTTATCTCTTTTAAAACTTATATCAAACATTTTATTTACGAAAATAGCCAAATAAAGGTTAATGAAGTAATGCTCAACGTTCTTCTACGAATAAGCATTCAGGCCATAGGTATACATAAAACTTGCAAGGGATACACGAGTCTCGGGTGAAATTCCCGGATTGCGGCTGGTTCTTCCCTTTATAACAAATGAGGGACATGGAGTTCCCGTTGTTATAAATACATACTGGCAGTGTATACTCTGGTGCGATTGAACAGGACGGGCCTGCTGAGTGTGTAGATTGAACAGGAAGTTGTGATTATGAAATTAATACTTGTTTGTGCCAAAATGATTTTATGTTAAGATATTGTATTCACCAGCGTTCGCGCTGACGTTTTATTTTCAAAATGTTTTCCAGGTAATGATTAAAATATGATGAGAAGGGTATACGGGCAGACGTGGGATCTGACCCAGGAAAAAAAATGGAATGCATGTAGGATTCTCAGGCCTCGTGTAAAGGGAAGTCCTAATAAAGGAGATAGGACCAGAGAACTGATCAGTGTTGGAATTATTTTCAGTGGCTTATCATGTATTTGATTTCAAACTATGTTTTGTAATCAAATGAGAAGGGTATTGAAACCCTCTGTTTATAAAGTAAATACAAGAATTTTGTTTTCCAACAAAGTTTTAGTATTTACAATCACAACAATGAGGTTGAGATAAATGATGAAACGATCTTTTGAAAAAGACTGCCGCTGTGTTTTACAAAAACTCTGAAATCAAGTAACCAAGTGATACCAATCGGGCTCGCACGCATCCAGGGGGTGCCTGAGGCGGGGTGTGAAAGGTTTTAGCGAATTAGATACTTGGATCTAGTATCTAAGCTTCAACCATTAATGTTTTAAGTAAAGTAAGATTTAACCATAATGCTTGTAGGATAAGAAAACAAGGTGACCTTCCGACCGGTATGTAGTTATCTGACAAACGGAAGTGTTCTGTCTAAGAAAAGAGCGGTGTATAAATCTATTCTATACCTGTCGCTTTTACCTGGGAACATGACTGTTGGAGGTACTACTCTAGAAAGATAACCATCCTTGTAGAGCTTTAGTTAAAATTAAGATACAGGCTTTAGTATCTAAGTCTTACAAGTAAAAAAAGTACTAATATGATAAGATTGCAGATGTTTGGAGGAATACTGTTCCGTATTACGATCCTAATCGCTCTATTAAGCAAGAATCTCCGGAATATCATCCATTAGGTTCGCAACAGAATCCTATATGTTCACCATACGATAATGACGACCCATTTGTTGTACTTCCTCACTCTCCCGAATATCACCCTCAATCCCAATACTCTTCTAGCCAATGGATGGATGCTGGATCAGATTTTAGCAACTGGAATACTGCTGCCCAGTCTGTGCAAGAAAATGAGGCACAATCCAGTCAGATTCAATCATCTGAAGAAGATCCATCCGAAGATCCCCAATATCAAGCTGCTTCTGAAAAACCCTAATGATTATCCTTTCAATAACCTAGTCTCAAACAGTTCTAATTATCAATCCTATGACTCTGGATCACCGGTCACATATGATCCATATGTTGATCCTTACCAAGCTTATTTTCAATCACCACCCGAATCTCATCATGTTTACAACGATATGTTAATGGGTATTCGTGATCCTCCTCCTAAATATGGCTATAAATATACTATGCCTTCTTCCCATCTCGAATGTTTAGATCGTTCGTTACGTCAAACGGATGAGATAACTAAGAAGAAAATCATGGATAAGAAAAGAACTCAGTTTTACGGGAAGCAAGTATATGAGTATGGAAAGGATCTGAAGACCTTGGGGAAGGAACTAATGAAGGATTGAGATCTTATTGTATTTTACTTTTATACTGTAACATATTTTGTGATAATAAAAGTATCTTTTTTTTTTAATTTTCAGAATGGTTGGAAAGGGAAAAGGTCCTAGTTTTCTTCAAAAATTCGCTCCTGCTAATTACTTTGACCGTAATACGAATGAAACAACTATAGAACTTAATGAGGAAACTGAAAGTTCTATTTTCAGAAGCCTCAGAGATGTAGGAAACCCTAGTGTTTCATATAATGCTTCTATAAGTTTTCGTTCTGCTCCAACTGCTGGAAGCTATAATGTCACTCCTGTTTATCCACAAAATTTTCATGAGAAATATGCCAATATTCCTTATGAAAATGACCCAGAAGAAGAAGAACGCGCTGATTCTAATATACTCTATGTTCCATATTATGAGACAATTCCTATTCCAGCTCCGCATATAAATGAGAATGCGCCAGGAAGTGAGAGGGAACAAATATTGTTAAACCGGATAACTGAACTAGAAAGAGAAAAGGCTGAAGTAGAAGCACGGAATGCCCTTCTAGTTCAAGCTCTTGAAGAGAAGAATTTTAGAAATTTCTAGAAACAATAATTTTTACATACGTATTTCCTTCTTGTAAATATTGTATCAATAAAAATTTCTGTTTTAATTCAAGTATTGTCTCTTGATAGAATGTCGAAACAAACTGGATCTTCTCAAAACACGAGGGGCAAGAAAAAGCAAGCAGTGCTGGATAATGCTGTTGAAAATAATGAGTCCCGAAAGGAACTCCAAAAGATGATCATGGAAGGAATTAAGGATTCCCTTCCGATGATTTTTACGGAGCTTGAAAAGAGACAAGCTGACCGAATTTCTGTTCAATCTTCAGTTCCTCAATCTGTTCATTCTCGACAGACTCGAACAATGACCCAATCAAAACCTATTACTCTGGAACCAAAGGGTTCTGTTTCCTACAAGTCTAAAAAGACGGAAAGGGAAGAATATTACCATAACTCCTCAGAAGATGAGAGTATGAGAAATAATTATGGTCACGTAGCCAAAAAGATAAAGGTAGTAGGTTGTACGTACCAGATGTTCCAGGATTGTAAACCATACAATTTCTCTGGAAAGGAAGGTGGAATTGCCAGACACATTGAGGTGGATTGAGAAGACTGAGTCAGTCCTAGCTATCAGCAAATGTGCTGAGGAGGACAGGGTTTTGAATGCCTCAAATTTATTTAAGGATCAAGCCTTAGAATGGTGGAACAACATTGTTGCTGCCAAAGGCAGAGACGCGAGTGCCTTTAGGGCAAGCGTTGAAAAGAAGTACGTTCCCCAGAATGAACGGGAACAGATAGAAGGAAAATTTTTAAGTTTAAGGATGATCCGAACGAATCATCAGGAGTATGCTACCAAACTCCTGGAATATGCTCGAATCGTTCCACATCTTGCAACTCCTGAATCAAACCTAATCAAACGTTGTATCTGGGGTTTGATTGGTGAAATCCGCGACATGGTGAAAGTCGCGAATTGTAAAAATCTTGATGATGCCATGGTTTTGGGGGCATCATTAACTACTAGCCTGATAAGAAATCAAGAAAAGGGAAAGAAGAAGAAAGAGATAGCTGGGCAAGGCCCAAGTGGATCCAAGAAATCCAATTTTTCTCCTCGAAACAACTCTTCCATTCCTGAGTGTCCAAACTGCAGAAGGAGGCACTTGGGACAATGTCGTGCGGGAATTTTCTGCTATTATTGTAAGATGACTGGACACAAAGCAGAAGATTGTTTCAGGAGGAAATCATCTACTTGCTTTGGATGTGGCGAAGCTGGTCACATCAAAATCAATTGTTCGAAGCGGAAAAAGACGGACGGGACAGGTCCCAAGCCTGCCGACGGAGTAAAGAAGAATGCGTGGGCATTTGTTCTTAATACTCACGTAGCAGCAGGTATGCCCGATGTCATTACGGGTACATTTCTTGTCAATGATATTTATGCTCGAGTTTTATTTGACTCTGGTGCAAACCAAAGTTTATAAATCATAGATTTTGTAGACTGTTAAATAAAACTCTAGCTAAATTAGATAAGAAATACGTAGTAGAGACTGCTAACGGTGACCTCGTCTAAATTTCTGAAATCCTCAATAATTGTCATATCACATTATCAGGAAATGTTATACCTGCAAAATTGTTGCCAATGACTTTGGCAGGTTTTGACATTGTCTTAGGAATGGATTGGTTAGCCTCTAACCAAGCCCGTATCCTATTCAATGAAAAGACAATAGAACTTCGTTCGCCAAAAGGCGATATTCTTATGATCAATGGCGATAAATTATCCAACTCTGTTGGAATAGTTTTGATGTGCTCTAAATTATACATGTATTTCATATCATTTGCATCCCATTTATTGGTAATTTCTTTGTACAATGTGTTAATTTGTCGCACATTTAACTTGTATTTAAGTTTCAGGGAAATCTAAGCTCAAAAAGAAAAAACAAATGAAAAGACGGTGAAAATACAAGAAATTGGCCAAGGCAGAAGCTGAATCACGGGCCGTGTCCCACCAGGCATGCCCCTGTGACCTCACTCAGTAGAAAAGACAAAGTCTCCCAGCCAAGCACGGGCCATGCCCCACCAGGCACGACCCCGTGGTTAACTTTCTGTCGAACCAGAGTACTGTTGTCACCCAGTCAGACGAAGCACGGGGCCGTGCCCCACCAGGCATGCCCCCGTGTCCGGTACATGCAGAGTATGTACGCGACCGGGACAAAAAGTAGTTCATCAGATGTCTCAGCAAGGGGTCGTGCCCCACCAGGCACGGGCTGTGCCTCACTTCTCAGACACTATAAATAGAGTCATTTGGTTCTTGTGAAGGGGTTGGCCTTTGGGGGAGAAATTCCACTAACAGCTGTAGAAGACCATTTGAAGGCCCAAGAAGACATATTCCATCTTTATAATCTCACTTGGAAGATATCATCTTCATCCTTTAGAAGCTTTGGTTACATCTTAAACTCACTATGTCTCGCATGTATCTCATTTGTATTATGTTTGTGTGTAAGCTCATCATGAGCTAAACATCTTTTCAACCATCTTAGTGTGATGAAACTCAATTAATTATGTTGAACTCATGATTATGGATAATTCATTATGTTAATGTAATGATGATTTTGTGTTAACCTCTTGGTGATCTTGCATGTCTAAATGTTTGTGGAACAAATTAAGGTTTATAAATGGGAAATCATATCATGTTGGAAAACTTATGAGACTAACATTTATTTATAACCTTAACATCTTTTGTTAAAATGTTATAGCTAAGAATTAGGAATAATCTTTGAAACCTTATTTGTGAAGGAAACATGAAGACATGCAACCCTTTGGTCAATATTTTGAAAAACGAAGAACAATGTTGTGTTATTTCTATAATAAAAGTTATACTAATCGAAAGTGACAATGACTCGCTCTTAAAATTTATATAGCTTTGTTTTAGAATATCATAAGTCAAGAAGTTACACTCTTTTATCTAACTAAACGAATCTTAAGTGGATGACAAGTAATTTACTCATTGAATTCCTTCTTAATGGTTAGGGAATTATAATCTTTAAATGGATTTTGGTTCTACTACTTCAAAGAACATTAACATAATAGTAAACTTTAGCCATATGAAAAAAGGTCAACATACATTAATGAGTGGATTCCAAACTAAAATGGTTGTCTTTTAAAAATTATTACTTTTACTCAAATTACATCTTTTTCAGAAAATACAAAAGATAATCTTCATTCCAACAAGAAAACAATTCAATCACTTTTTCATTAGTCACTTGATCTAATTTAAAATCTGGGTTGATACGTTAACTGTGTCCATGGATTGACATCCGGTTCTTATCAAAACTGTATTACCCATCGATAGGTGCACTTGCCTTTGTGTGTGTATTGTAGTCTAGGTGAAAACCATCTTTTAAAACCGACATTTGTGTGAAAAATCTTTATTAAAACATAATACTTCATGCACATCAAATTTCTATGCTAAAAGCCACTAAGTACTTAAGAAAAGGATGCTTAGCATACCTTGTTTCTGTAACTACCGACACCAAGACAAAAATTGAAGATGTGCCGGTTGTGGCTGAATTCCTTGATATTTTTCCTGATGAACTGCCTGGGATTCCACTTGAGAGAGAAGTGGAGTTCAGAATTAATCTTGTACCTGGTACGACACCTATTGCTAAAGCCCCATACAGATTAGCTCCAAATGAAATGGCAAAATTAAAGAAGCAATTGGACGATCTACTGGAGAAAGGATTTATAAGACCAAGCTCATCACCTTGGAAGCTCCAGTTCTGTTTGTTAAGAAGAAAGATGGATCAATGCGTATGTGTATTGATTATCGTGAATTAAACAAAGTTACGATAAAGAATCGTTATCCACTCCCCCGAATTGATGACCCTTTTTATCAACTCCAAGGAGCTCGTTGTTTTTCTAAAATTGATCTTCGTTCTGGTTACCGTCAATTGAAAGTTCAGGAATAAGATATTCCTAAAACTGCTTTCAGAACTCGATATGGTCATTATGAGTTCACGGTAATGCCGTTTGGACTCACTAATGCACCAGCAGCATTCTTGGATATGATGAATCGAGTCTGTAAACCTTACTTGGACAAGTTCGTTATCGTATTTATTGACGATATTCTCATATATTCCAAAAGTAAGGAAGATCATGCCAGTCACTTGAGAATCTTACTTAAATTCTGAGAACAGAGAAGCAATACGCTAAGTTCTCAAAATGTGAATTCTGGCTGTCGAAAGTTCAATTCCTTAGTCATGTAATCAATGTCAAAGGTATTCAAGTTGACCCTGTCAAAATTGAAGCCATATCTAAATGGGAAATCCCGAAGTCACCAACTGAAGTCCGTAGTTTTCTCGGATTAGCTGGTTACTTTCGGAGATTTATTCAAGATTTCTCTCGAGTCGCTATACCATTAACTTCTCTGAGCCGCAAGTCAATCAAGTATGAATGGGGTCCTAAACAATCTAAATCTTTCGAAACTCTAAAACAGAAACTAACTCAAGCACCCATACTGGCTTTGCCAGATGGAAATGAAAGCTTTTCATTTTACTGTGATGCTTCACACACCGACTTTGGTTGTGTGTTAATGCAAGGAAACAAAGTTATCGCTTATGCTTCCAGTCAACTGAAAAACTCATGATTTAGAGCTAGGTGCCATAATCTTCGCCCTGAAATTATGGAGACACTATCTATATGGAGTCAAGTTCACCGTGTTCACTGATCATAAAAGCCTACAGTATATATTCAGTCAGAAGGAACTGAATATGAGATAGAGACGTTGGATGGAAGTCCTGAATGATTACGATTGTGAGATCTGTTATCATGAAGGAAAATCCAATGTCGTAGCTGATGTTCTAAGCAAAAAGGAACATGAGAAACCTAAACGAGTTCGTGCTTTAAGACTCGATCTCCAAATCGATCTTATTACTCGTATTAAGGAATCTTAGAAACTTGCTTTGCAAGATCCCAACCTTAATAAAGAAGTACTGGGAGGCATGATCGATCAGTTGATTAAAGGAGATGATGGAATTCTTAGAATGAATAAGAGAATCTGGGTTTCTATCTATGGAAATACTCGTGAAGAAATCCTGGAGGAAGCCCATTAATCTAAATACACGATGCATCCTGGAAGCGATAAGATGTTCAAAAACCTAAAAGCCAATTACTAGTGGATAGGAATGAAGAAACATATCGCTATCTATGTTGCAAAGTGTTTAACCTGTTCTCAAGTGAAAGCTGAACACCAAAAGCCGCCAGGCTTGTTACAGCAAATTGAAATTCCTGTCTGGAAATGGGAAATGATAACTATGGACTTCATTACTAAACTTCCCCGAACGAGTCTAGAAAATGATACTATCTGGGTTATCATTGACAGACTTACTAAGTCTGCTCATTTTCTCCCGATGAAAGAAACATTCAGTATGGATAAACTGGCACAGTTGTACGTTAATGAAATCGTAGCATTACACGGCGTGCCACTATGTATCGTATCAGATAGAGATAGTAGATTTACTTATCGATTTTGGCAAAGTTTCCAGAAAGCTCTTGGTACCAAATTGAATCTTAGCACTGCCTACCATCCTCAGACGGACGGGCAGAGTGAAAGAACAATTTAAACTCTTGAAGATATGTTAAGAGCTTGTGTCATTGATCTGGGAGGAAGTTGGGATGACCACTTACCTCTAATGGAATTCTCCTACAATAATAGATATCATACGAGTATACATGCCGCTCCTTTTGAAGCCTTATACGGCCGTAAATGTGGAACTCCAATCTGTTGGTCTGAAATAGGAGAAAATCAGTTGTCTGGACCTGAAATAGTCCTGGAAACAAATGAGAAAGTTATCCAAATAGAGGATAGGTTGAAAGCGCTCGTGATCGTCAAAAGAGTTATGCTGATAAGAGACGAAAGTCGTTAGAATTTAACGTCGGTGATAACGTTCTATTAAAAGTTTCCCCATGGAAAGGCGTTGTAAGATTTGGAAGGAAAGGAAAATTAAGTCATAGGTTCATAGGACCATTCAAAATCTTGAAAAGAGCTGGGCCTGTGGCCTATCAACTCGAACTACCAGATGAAATGAATGGAGTACATGATATATTCCATGTGTCGAATCTGCGCAAGTGTTTGGCATATGAATCTCTAGTAATAACCCTACAAGATGTAGAGGTAGATGAAAAATTAAGATTTGTGGAACAACCTTTGCAAATCGAGGGCAGGCAGGAAAAGAGATTGAAAAGAAACAAAATGATAATTGTGAAGGTGAAATGGAACTCCAGACGTGGACCTGAATACACGTGGGAACTGGAGTCTGAAATGAAAAAGAAATATCCACATTTGTTTGAGTAAATTCGACGACGAGTTTAAAACAAGGTGGGGAGGATGTAACACCTGCTACAAAAATGTCCAAAATTTGACAAAAGGTAAACCTTGGGACTATAAGTGTAATTGTACTTAAGTTCAGGGTTCAAGATGAAAATTTGGAATTTTAGACCTTAACAGACTGCTAAGGTTAAGCCTAACGGTCCATTAGGAGATTAAGTTGGGTGACGGACCGCCACCATACATGGTAACAGTCCGCTACGTAGGGACTAGGCAATGAATCTGGGTTAGCCACGTGTATAGTGACTAATGGTCGAATATCTTGACACGCGTACTCGTGGCGGACCGCTACGCCAGGTGGTAACGGTCCGCCAGCCGTAAAACTCTTAGAACTTGCCACGCGTACTGGTGGCGGACCGCTACGCCCCCGGGTAACGGTCCGCTAGCCGCAAACTTAGGTTTGGTCCAATCAGTGATTGACATTTAGGGCTGACGCCATCTATGGCGGTGGCGGACCGCCACCCTTTGGCTTAGCGGTCCGCTACGGGTTGATTATTCAGCCTATAAATAGCCTAGCGATATCATTCAGTTTTTTCACCCCAAACACGATTCCATGTCTCACATTGTGTTCCAGAGCTTACATAGTCGACTCCCGAAAATCCCGGTTTGATTCCCGCTCCTCGTAATGCTCTGATTAATAAGAAACGCTCGTAGAAAGGTCAAGACGCTAGAGAAATAAGGTTAAGAAGTTAGAAGCTAAACTTTGAACTCTAGAGGCTCATTCCTACAAACAGGGTGAATACTTTATCTCTTTCAAAACTTATGTCAAACATTCTATTTACGAAAATGGCTAAATAAAGGTTAATGAAATAATGCTCAATGTTCTTCTACGAATAAGCATTCAGGCCATAGGTATACGTAAAACTTGCGAGGGATACACGGGTCTCAGGTGAAATTCCTGGATTATGACTGGTGCTTCCCTTTGTAACAAATAAGGGACATGGAGTTCCCGTTGTAATAAAGACATACTGCCAGTGTATACTGTGGTGCGATTGAACAGGACGGGCCTACTGAGTGTGTAGATTGAATAGGAAGTTGTGATTATTAAATTAATACTTTTTGTGCCAAAATGATTTTATTTCAAGATATTATATTCACCAGCGTTCGTGCTGACGTTTTATTTTCAAAATGTTTTCCAGGTAATGATTAAAATATGAGGCGGGGTGTTACATAAGCAGGTTTGTGACCATTTGGAAAAGTTGTATACTCAGTCTAACTTTTCCATGTAGTACTAGTTGGAGTTTGATATCCGTGCTCTTCAACAGAATGAGATGAGCATTCAAGACTTTTATGGAGCTATGTCGGATTTATGGGATCAATTGGCACTTACGGAATCTGCAGCACTGAAGGTGTTTAAACCTTATATTGATAGAAGGGAGGAACAACGTTTGGTACAATTCTTGATGGTATTATGTTCAGACTTTGAAGGACTGCGTGGAACGATTCTTCATCGTTCCCCTCTTCTAACAGTTGATTTAGTTGTTCACGAGTTGATTGCAGAGGAAACTCGGTTAAAATCGCAGGTTGATAAAGCTCCTAAAGTAACTACTCCAGCTGTGTTTGCCGTTCCCCCTAATCAGTCCAGACAAGGTGCTAAAGTTGATTTTGATGAATGTGCTTTTTGCAAAGGGAAAAATCATTGGAAGTCTTAATGTCCGTTGTTACTTAGCAGAAAGAATTCTAACTTGCAAAAGCCCCCACAACAAAACAGATCAGGTGGACAATTTTCGGCTCGCACGTCCACTTCTGCTGGTTCATCTGGTCCATCTTCATGGACATTTAAACCACCTTAGTTTACTGCTGCTGCTACACCACCATCTGCTCTGGATCCGTAAGTATTTGAACAGTTTATACAGTTTCTTGCTGCCAACCCTACCGCTATGTCTATTGCGGGATTGTCTTCATCTGGTACCTCAAGTATTTTTTCATGTTTAAGGATTTTGGATTATGGTACCTCACATCATATGTCTCCCTATCTGTCTTCTTTTCTTTCTTTGTCTCCTGTCTCTCCTTTTTCTGTCATGTCTGCTAGTGCTACATCCATGTTGGTAGAGGGTGTTGGATATATGTCTACCCCTCATGTGTCTCTCAATGATGTCTATTATATTCCGAAGCTTGCCTTAAATCTTGCTTCAGTCAGTCAGTTGTGTAAGTCTGGAATTTGGATTTTCTTTTGTGACACTGTTTGTGTTGTGTAGGATCAACACACTCAGAGGGTGATTGGGATCGGCCGTAGGGTGGGAGATTTATATGTCTTAAAAGAACTCAAAGTGCCTGCTCCTGGTGTTGTTGCCTCCAGCGTTGATTTATCTTATTTTCGTTTATGTCCTTTGTCGTCTGAATTTTATATTTGGCATTCTCGTTTGGGACATGTGTCCGCATCTCGTTTAAAAATTTTGGTTTCCACAGGTGTTTTGGGTCAGTTGCAAACCTGTGATATTTCTGCCAAATTTTCTGCTTTACTTTTTGATAAAAGTATTTCTCATTCTGTTGCACCATTTGAAATTATTCATTCTGATGGGTGGGGACCATCACCAGTATCCACTAAGGGTGGTTCACGTTATTATGTTTCCATTATCGATGATTACACTCGTTATACGCGGATGTACCTTATGAAACGTAGATCTGAGTTCCTTGACATTTATAAAACATTTAGGGCTTATATTCAAACGAAGCATTCGCCTGTGATAAAGTGCTTCAGGTGTGACTTAGGGGGTGAATACACCTCTAATGATTTTACTCAGTTGCTTGCATCAGATGGAACCATACACCAATCTTCTTGTACTGACACCCCTCAACAGAATGGTGTTGCTGAAAGGAAACATCGTCATCATATGGAAACCGCTCGTTCATTTCTTTTATCTGCTGAAGTACCTAGTGTATTTTGGGGAGAATCACTTCTGACCACCCAACATGTGATTAATAGGATCCCTACTTCTCTCAATGATGGGATGTCTCCATTTGAAAGTCTTTTCGGTGAACGCCCAGATTATGGTGAATTACGGGTTTTTGGATGTACTTGCTTTGCTCTCCTCCCTCATGTTGAACAAGACAAATTGACCAATAAGTCAGCCTTATGTGTTTTCTTAGGCTATGCAGTGGTCCCAAGGGATATGGCACGAGACAAAAAGGATACCATTGTTTTGATCCTATAAGTCAGAAGTTATATGTATCAAGACATGTTACTTTTCTTGAACATATTCCATTCTATTCGATTACAGCTAAGTCCCATGATGTAACAAAGTCAGATCTTCAGAATATTGATCCTTTTGCTAGCAAAATTATGTCCAAACCTCTGATGTTCCCGATTCTTCTGTTGATCCTAATATGCCTGCTCCAGATGCTTCTGTTGCACATGATGTGCCAGTTCATGAACCTTCCACGTCATTTGGCACCAATGTTGATTCTCCTCCACCTCCAAGAAAGTCTACTCGTGCATGTAAGTCTACTCAACTACCAGATTTTGCATACTATGCATATTCTGCTTTGTTTAGTTCATTCATCGCGGGCATTCATCATCTGTCTGAACCAGAAACATATAGATAGGCTGTCTCTGATCCTCTATGGCAAAATGCTATGGCTGAAGAGCTCACTGCTCTTCATCAGACTCACACCTGTGATTTGGTTCCTCTACCACCAGGTAAACATAAGGTTGGTTGTCGTTGGGTGTATAAGATTAAGACAAAGTCTGATGGCTCTGTTAGACGGTACAAGGCCAGACTTGTGGCAAAAGGATATTCGCAAACGTATGGTATGGATTATGAGGAGACCTTTGCCCATGTGGCAAAAATGACAACATTTCGTACTTTAATTGCTGTTGCGTCCGTTCGACAATGGAAGATCTGTCAAATGGATGCTTTTCTGAATGGTGATCTTCATAAGGAGGTTTACATGACTCCGCCCCCGGGAATAGCTCATCAACCTGGTGAAGTCTGTCGGCTTCGAAAAGCTCTATATAGACTCAAACAGGCCCCTCGTGCCTGGTTTAAAAAAATCTCTACAGTCATCACTTCCCTTGGCTTTCTTTCTAGCAATCATGATTCGGCATTATTTGTTCGATTTACGAATGTTGGACGCATTCTCTTGTCTTTATATGTGGATGACATGATTATTACACGCGATGATTATGATGGCATTAAATCCTTGAATCGTGACTTAGACTATCGTTTTGCTATGAAAGATTTGGGGTTATTACGGTATTTTTTGGGGATTGAGGTAGATCAATCTAAAAAGGGATATCTTCTCTATCAGACGAAGTATATTTCTGATTTGTTTCAACGTGCAAGACTTTCTGATAACAGAATTGCAGACACTCCCCTTGAAACCAATGCACGTTACTCTCCCACTGATGGTGTTCCTCTATCTGATCTGAGCCTATATCGTACCATTGTAGGCAGTTTGGTTTATCTTACAATTACTCGCCCTGATATCGCTTATGCTATTCATATGGTTAGCCAGTTTGTTACCGCTCCTACTTCTGTTCACTGGGTAGCTGTTCTTCGTATTTTGAGGTATCTTCGTGGCACTCAGTTTCAAAGTCTTTTATTCCCTTCTATGTCTTCTCTAGAATTGTGTGCCTACAGTGATGCTAATTGGGATAGTGATCCCAATGATCGTAAATACACTACAGGTTTCTGTGTTTTCCTTGGTGATTCCTTAATCTCATGGAAAAACAAGAAACAAGACGTTGTCTCTAGGTCCTCCACTAAGGCTGAATATCGTGCTATGGCTGTGACTACATGTGAAATTGTTTGGTTACGATGGCTTCTGGCAAATATGGGGGTTGCTGTTTCCTCGCCTACCTCATTACATTGTGATAATCAAAGTGCTATACATATCGCCAAGAACTCTGTCTTTCATGAACGAACAAAACATATTGAGATATATTGTCATTTTACTCGTCATCATCTTCAGCTCGGGACCATCTCACTTCCTTTTCTTCCATCAGCCTTGCAGATTGCAGATATTTTCACCAAGGCTCAATCAGCATCTCGGTTTCGTTTTTTGTGTGACAAACTCTCAATGTTTATTTCTATTGCATTGTGAGTTTGAGGGGGGATGTTAGCATAATAAGTTGTTATGGGCCATGTTATGGGATTTAGCCCAAGTCCAGTTATCTTTCTATTTAATGTTGCTTTCTTCTTCATTTGTAAGTTAATCTTCATTTGTGTAATATAGAGACTCCGTCTTTTATCTGTACATGTTTGTTATTTAACAACTTTATAACCTGTTCATGCTCCCTTGCAATCGTGCTTCTGTTCACTGGGTAGCTGTTCTTCGTATTTTGAGGTATCTTCGTGGCACTAAGTTTCAAAGTCTTTTATTCCCTTCTGCGTCTTCTCTGGAATTGTGTGCCTACAGTGATGCTGATTGGGATAGTGATCCCAATGATCGTAAATACACTACAGGTTTCTGTGTTTTCCTTGGTGATTCCTTAATCTCATGGAAAAACAAGAAACAAGACGTTGTCTCTAGGTCCTCCACTAAGGCTGAATATCGTGCTATGGCTGTGACTACATGTGAAATTGTTTGGTTACCATGGCTTCTGGCAGATATGAGGGTTGCTGTTTCTTCGCCTACCCCATTACATTGTGATAATCAAAGTGCTATACATATCGCCAAGAACTCTGTCTTTCATGAACGAACAAAACATATTGAGATATATTGTCATTTTACTCGTCATCATCTTCAGCTCGGGACCATCTCACTTCCTTTTCTTCCATCAGCCTTGCAGATTGCAAATATTTTCACCAAGGCTCAATCAGCATCTCGGTTTCGTTTTTTATGTGACAAACTCTCAATGTTTATTTCTATTGCATTGTGAGTTTGAGGGGGGGGGGGGGGGGTGTTAGCATAATAAGTTGTTATGGGCCATGTTATGGGATTTAGCTCAAGTCCAGTTATCTTTCTATTTAATGTTGCTTTCTTCTTCATTTGTAAGT
Source organism: Smallanthus sonchifolius (assembly GCA_023525975.1). Taxonomy (NCBI): domain Eukaryota; kingdom Viridiplantae; phylum Streptophyta; class Magnoliopsida; order Asterales; family Asteraceae; genus Smallanthus; species Smallanthus sonchifolius. The sequence goes on along the minus strand of CM042029.1, from coordinate 26,153,366 downwards.
TAATCTTCATTTATGTAATATAGACTCCATCTTTTATCTGTACATGTTTGTTATTCAACAACTTTATGACCTGTTCATGCTCCCTTGCAATCGTGCTTCCCGTGAAACCACGGGTTGATCGAACTGTAGGAATAGTGGGTCATTTTTTTATTAAAATAATAATTAAGATACTCACGTTATACAAGTGAAATACACGTGTACAAAATTGTATACAAAATGAATGGAAAAGATAAATATATTTACAAAATTTATACAAATCTAACCGTAATCTTCCACGAGTTTGAGTCTTCGGCTACAAAACGAACGGACTAATCTTATTCATCTTAGTCTTGTTTTGGACACGGTTTGTTTTGTTGTGAAACCCTCACAAAATAGAACACAAAACCACAAAAGAATAATTATATTTATCGCAGTTACATATTATTTGTTTTCAAAATTAGTAAAAACCCACGTTTTCACTGAATTTTCCATGAAGCATAGGTATTTGTGGTGCCATATGAGGTGTTGTTTGGTCCTAGGTTGGAATGAAAAATTAATATGCAGATAAGAAACTTGTTATGAACATATATTAGAGTTTATTAAAAGGTGTTTAGATAATAAATATGAGCACATAAAATATCATTTTTTTTAATTCTTATTAAGAGAATAACTCAAACTATAAAAACCTACAGATAGTAGAGAACACACTATTAGATTCCTAATAGTAATCCTAGTTGCCAAATAACGCACTCTAAATATAATCAACAATTCTTTACTTGTTTTTACATAGAGAGTACCAATGATGAAACGACTTATACGAGGGCACTACCTTGATTCACTTAGAATATTTTCATTCAGCAGAGAGCAAAAACCATTCGATATCAGTATAAAAGATGACCTTTTATAAATGACCCAAGTTTATGCTTGGCAACTCATTTAAGTATGAATAAAACAATCATGAGAACGAACTCAACATGTTTCTTATTGGTAGTACGAGTTGATTTTCATCTAAAGCAGTTCTACTTTGCGTACAATTGTAACTTGAGTCTTCATAGCTTTCAATAAGAGCTCAAACAAATTTTATTGTCTCCAACTTTTGAATATTCACCGGAAAAGAGTTATCAGTCACTATATGTTTAACATGACATTTCTACTTCTTATCATTAAAACTGAAAATAAAGAGTGAACATGGGTGAGGATAAGACTTGCACATTGAACAACCATTTGAGAGTTCAGGTCCAAAACCCGATACTCTTGAGCCGGTCGGTCGTAAAGTTGGATAATTGCGCCCACTATTATCATTATTCTAAGTTGTTAATGTGGTTTGTTAATTAAGCATTTACACACATACTTTTGTTCCTTTATTTTGAGTATTTACATAATATCGACTCATTAAAAATTAAAATCAAGCTGAGCTTGAAGGAGATCGAGCCTGAGTTTGAGCTTTTATTGCACTACTAGAAAAAAATGTGTTTTCGACGCAAATTTTCGTCGCAAATGCGTCGGAAACACCAAATTCCGACAAATTTGCGACAAAAACCATCTGACGGAAAAACCCTCGTCGGAAAATATTTGCGGCAAAATAGCGACACAATTGCGACAAAAAATGGTGTCGGAATTTCCGACGCATTTCCGACACAAGCACCTAATTATAATTTTTAGAATAATTATTATATTATAATTATTAACATAATTATCTTTTTCTGTTTTCTCTAATTAATAATTTTGTCACAAATGTGTCGGAAATTTCCGACACATTTCCGACGGAATTTTTTTACTTTATTAATTAAATTTCTTTCATTTTAATAATATAGAAAATGAAAAAATATTTTTTGTCGCAAATGTGTCGGAAATTCCAACACATTTCCAACGGATTTTTTTTAAATTTTTTTTATTTATTTGTTTCTTTCCTTATATTTGTTATTTTTTATTTAATAATAATAAAATAATACTCCAACTTTTGTCGCAAATGTGTCGGAGTTTGCGACGCAATTTGTTTCTAAAATAAAAAAAATAATAACAATAAAAAAAAAGTCTGGATATTTCTGCTAAAAAAAAATACAAAATACAGATTAAAATCACATTCATCCACAAATAATTCCAAATTTATCAAATTTACACACAAATAATTTATCCACAAAGAATTCCAAATTCACAAATTTAGTATGTCTAATACAGTGAATGGTACGTAACCATATATAGTTCATGCATGCGGGTTCCTACAAAGGGTAACGATCAAACAAATTAGGACAGATGGATATTCATGAGCCAAATATTAGTACAGTCAGAGCAGATGTAATGCGTATCTATACCTGGTAAAATGGGTGGTCCGGGTCTGCGGGTCAGAACTAGTTTGAATTACAGAGAAATACGGTGTTCAACAAAAGAGCCAAATGCAACCTGAAAATGATCAAATCAATTACATTTCCATTTTGAACATTATCAAATTAATTAACAGTTTTGAATTTTGAGTTTTGACACCAAATAAACTACTTTGCAAGATCAAAATGGTGAAATTTGAAGTAAATAAAGAACTTCAAATTGAACTTAAATTGCAGAATCTCGTGCAATACATTTGACCCAAAAATTCAACACCCAAATTTCAATTTGATTCTCTTACTGTAAATCAAACCTCCAAACTCAATATCCTTTTCCCAAAATTAGAAAAACCTCTATTTTGATTTTTGTTCCAAGGACACATAGGAAATCAAAATTCAATAAAACTTTTTTATGCTAAATCTATTCTTTTCTTTTTCTTTTGCCCTAACTTATCAAGTTTTACCCCACATTACAACAAATTCAATAAAATAATGAATGAATGCTTACAAGTGTTAAAGGCTCCTGGACGAATTCATATGCTGCTACAAGAAGTCAAAGAAAGCCTTTCAACATAGAATCAACTTTTGAATTAAAACTATCTAAATTTACTACAAATTTTATATGAATTCAAGACCATTTAGAGAAAAATCTAATAAAAGCATCAGAATTTCAGTAGATGATACAAATATACTCATCATAATAACTTTGTAACAAAATTCATTTGAATGTTTTGCAATTATAAGCTTCTCCAAATTCTAACTCGTATATATGGATTTTAATCTTTATCCTTTCTATTTTTGGATGTTTAAGAATGAGGGAAAAAAACTATAGCAGAGCATAAATCTATTATGGTTTTGAAAGGTATGCAGTCAAACCTGAGTAAATTTGATAAATTACTTTTTCTCGATGACATAATTGTAGAAGTCGTGTAGGATGGGAGTAGCAATCACTGTTGCTGAATCTGTTTGTAATCAAGAATTGCTAGCCAGCATAGTGTAAAAGTAAGCAACCTATGGCTTTAAGGGCTACTCTTTAATATCCAATAAAATATATGTTACTAATTTCTAGTCTTTTGGATATGAAGTGTTATGAATGTGAGAGCATGTGGTATACCTCCCTGTGAGTGAGGCCTCTCACGCCACTCACTTGGGGAGAGGGTGGTGTTCCTAGTGAGTGAGGTCCCTCACACCCAATCACAATGCCTCACTCCTCTCTTTCTCCCCCCCCCATTGCTCTCTCACTCCCGTGAGATTTCTCACGCAAATCGTCTCACGCCAAGCCTCACTTAAATAGGGGGCGGTGTTCTCACTTGGTGAGGGTGCCACATAGGCTCACGGAATCCCCTCACGAGACCACAGCACATGCTCTGAAAAGCACTATGAAATGGATTATACCTATAAGGCTGACACTTGGAAACCTGTGCGTTGTTAAATGCTTTGAAAGTACATTGAACTGTGGTGTAAGGGCTTTTGCTGCAAGTCAACCATCAACTCCAAATTCATTAAACCTAGATGCACCAGAAGCAAGACAGTCATAAGGAGCACCTTAAATATGATGACCATGTATTTTTCTTGATGAAATTTTAGTATGAATGCAAAACAAAATTCACAACATTATTGATAGAATCATGAAAGCAAAGTATTCATATTCATAATGCATGTCATGGATTATTTCATACAACTTCCGTTCTAAAAACTACAAAAGAACTACAGCTGGCAGACAATTCGTCCATTTAAATAAATTTAAAAAAACTAGAGAAAAGAACCAACACACTCTAAATTTGAAATAACATTGTGTTGACAGGAATTTAGTAACTTTGCTACTAAGATACAAAATTGACATATCTAGTGTTATTTCATGAGAAGAGATGGTAGTATTTAGCTTCTTAATTTTGTAATTCAGTTAGAAAACTTAATATGAAGAGACGCATAACATCAATCAAGCACTCTTAAGCCATGAATAAAATTAAAATCAATCACTAAACTCTTCAATAACGAAAGATCTAACTTAATAAAACCTAGAAATGAATATAATAGAGGTTTAAAACCAACCAGTTACGAAGAACTTCACAATGGCATAAGTAGCGTTCAAATCAAACACGAAATCAAGCTGATATACGCCATCGTTGACGGTGTTTGCGTGGGGATTAGGCGGCGACGCGCGACGGTGGTCGGAGATTTGGGCCGATTTGGCGGTCAGGAGGCAGCGAAGATTTCGCGGTGGGGGATGGCGTCGGCTGATGCAGATAATGTGGGGGATGAGGGTTTGTGTGTTAGGGTTTTCTAGTTTAAACATAATATATTTTAAATCTTCTGTGGGAATTGGTCGGAAAAGTACGACACATTTGCGACGCAAACTAGTAATAATAATAAAAAAAATTATTCATGATAATTAATAATAAAATATAACAATAACAAATACTATTTATAAATAAAAGTATGAACGTTTATAAGTAACTTGGTTAAAATCCCGTGTATTACACGGATTAAATAAATAAATTGTTATATATTTAGTAATAAAAAATTTATATTTTTAAAAACCCGTGTAATACACGGGTTGAATAAACCAGTATATTACATCGATTGAATAAAATATAATGTAATTTGTTAACAAACACATTTGTCAAAATATGTTTTTAAAAAATGTAATTTGTCGTGCCATTTATAAGGTATGTTAAATTAGTTTTTAAAACATTTTTTTCAACTGAGTATTAATTTTTTAATTTAATTGATAAATATTAGTTCATATTAAGTTCATTTGATTGATAATATAATAACTATTTATAATTAAATAATAAGTATTCGTAATTAGATTTATTAATATAAAGATTATTATTTAATAGAAATGAGAAATGGAAAATCTAATATTTAATAGAAAAGAGAGGCGAGAAAATAAAGATGAGGAGTAACCAGAGAGTGACACGTTTTTTTACTTTATATTATTATTATTATGTTTAGTAATATTCATAATAATAATAATATAATAATACTATTATTATTATAAAAAAGTAATTAAAAATAATAATAATAAATAACATTATGTGTTTTGTCGCAAATGCGTAGCAAATTGCTACACATTTGCTACGCAAGCTCCTAAAAATAGATATTTCGTCGCAAAAGCGAAGCAAGTTGCTACACAATTGTTACGCATTTCCAACAATCTGATTTTGTTTTTCGTTTTTCGAGGGTTAAACGTTGTTTTTTTCATTCCATCTTCTACACAACTTCATTATATGTTAAATACTTTTTATTTCACAAACTTATACATATTTTAGACATATGTATGTACGTGTACACCATCGAAACCCGTTACAAAAAACACCCTTTCAAGTTTTGTAAGCATATACGTATGTGTATGTGTATACACCGAAAACTGTACATACATATACACTTAAGTATACAAATACTCACACACACAAATACATATAAACACATACATATGCACAACACATACATAGATATACACATATATATACAAATACAGCGTACATACACAACACATGCATATACACCTATACATACAAATACACACACATGCATACACATACATTGACCATCATTGACTATTATTGACCCTAATTGATAAACAACGACCATATTAAAAAGGTATTTTTTATTTAATTTTTAAGATTATTAATCGTTTTGTCGGAAATGTGTAGCAAATTGCGACGCATTTGCGACATAAAAATATCAATTATTTATAAATATATTAAAAGGGTATTTTTATTTTAATTTTTAAGATTATTAATCGTTTTGTCGGAAATGTGTATCAATTGCGACATAAACAATATCAATTATTTATAAATATATTAAAAAGGTATTTTTATTTTAATTTTTAAGATTATTAATTGTTTTGTCGAAAATGTGTAGCAATTTGCGACGCATTTGCGACAAAAACAATATCAATTATTTATAAATATATTAAAGAGGTATTTTAATTTTAATTTTTAAGATTATTAATCGTTTTGTCGGAAATGTGTAGCAATTTGCGACGCATTTGCGACAAAAAACAATATAAATTATTTATAAATATATTAAAAATGTATTTTTATTTAATTTTTAAGATTATTAATCGTTTTGTCGGAAATGTGTAGCAAATTGCGACGCATTTGCAACATAAAAAATATAAATTATTTATAAATATATTAAAAGGGTATTTTTATTTTAATTTTTAAGATTATTAATCGTTTTGTCGGAAATGTGTAGCAATTTGCGACGCATTTGCGACAAAAACAATATCAATTATTTATAAATATATTAAAGAGGTATTTTAATTTTAATTTTTAAGATTATTAATAGTTTTGTCGGAAATGTGTAGCAAATTGCGACAAAAACATTATCAATTATTTATAAATATATTAAAAAGGTATTTTTATTTTAATTTTTAAGATTATTAATCGTTTTGTCGGAAATGTGTAGCAAATTGCGACGCAATTGCAACAAAAACAATATCAATTATGTATAAATATATTAAAAAGGTATTTTTTATTTAATTTTTAAGATTATTAATCGTTTTGTCGGAAATGTGTAGCAAATTGCGACGCAATTGCTACAAAAACAATATCAATTATGTATAAATATATTAAAAAGGTATTTTTTTATTTAATTTTTAAGATTATTAATCGTTTTGTCGGAAATGTGTAGCAAATTGGGACGCATTTGCGACATAAACAATATCAATTATTTATAAATATATTAAAAAGGTATTTTTATTTTAATTTTTAAGATTATTAATTGTTTTGTCGAAGATGTGTAGCACGGGTTAAATAAATAAAAGTATGAACGTTTATAAGTAACTTGGTTAAAATCCCGTGTATTACACGGGTTAAATAAATAAATTGTTATATATTTAGTAATAAAAAAATTATATTTTTAAAAACCCGTGTAATACACGGGTTGAATAAACCAGTATATTACATCGGTTGAATAAAATATAATGTAATTTGTTAACAAACACATTTGTCAAAATATGTTTTTAAAAATTGTAATTTGTCGTGCCATTTATAAGGTCTGTTAAATTAGTTTTTAAAATATTTTTTTCAACAGAGTATTAATTTTTTAATTTAGTTGATAAATATTAGTTCGTATTAAGTTCATTTGATTGATAATATAATAACTATTTATAATTAAATAATAAGTATTCGTAATTAGATTTATTAATATAAAGATTATTATTTAATAAAATGAGAAATGGAAAATCTAATATTTAATAGAAAAGAGAGGCGGGAAAATAAAGATGAGGAGTAACCAGAGAGTGACACGTTTTTTTACTTTATATTATTATTATTATGTTTTGTAATATTCATAATAATAATATAATAATACTATTATTTTTATAAAAAAGTAATTAAAAATAATAATAATAAATAACATTATGTGTTTTGTCGCAAATGCGTAGCAAATTGCTACACATTTGCTACGCAAGCTCCTAAAAATAGATATTTTGTCGCAAAAGCGTAGCAAGTTGCTACACAATTGTTACGCATTTCCAACAATCTGATTTTGCTTTTCGTTTTTCGAGGGTTAAACATTGTTTTTTTCGTTCCATCTTCTACACAACTTCATTATATGTTAAATACTTTTATTTCACAAACTTATACATATTTTAGACATATGTATGTACGTGTACACCACGAAACCCGTTACAAAAAACACCGTTTCAAGTTTTGTAAGCATATACGTATGTGTATGTGTATACACCGAAAACTGTACATACATATACACTTAAGTATACAAATACTCACACATACATAGATATACACATATATATATAAATACACACGCACATACACAACACATGCATATACACCTATACATACAAATACACACACATGCATACACATACATTGACCATCATTGACTAATATTGACCCTAATTGATAAACAACGACCATATTAAAAAGGTATTTTTTATTTAAGTTTTTAAGATTATTAATCGTTTTGTCGGAAATGTCTAGCAAATTGCGACGCATTTGCGACATAAAAAATATCAATTATTTATAAATATATTAAAAAGGTATTTTTATTTTAATTTTTAAGATTATTAATCGTTTTGTCGGAAATGTGTAGCAAATTGCGACGCAATTGCTACAAAAACAATATCAATTATGTATAAATATATTAAAAAGGTATTTTTAATTTAATTTTTAAGATTATTAATCGTTTTGTCGGAAATGTGTAGCAAATTGCGACGCATTTGCGACATAAAAAATATCAATTATTTATAAATATATTAAAAAGGTATTTTTTTTTATTTTTAAGATTATTAATCGTTTTGTCGGAAATGTGTAGCAATTTGCGACGCATTTGCGACAAAAACAATATCAATTATTTATAAATATATTAAAGAGGTATTTTAATTTTAATTTTTAAGATTATTAATAGTTTTGTCGGAAATGTGTAGCGAATTGCGACGCAATTGCAACAAAAACAATATCAATTATTTATAAATATATTAAAAAGGTATTTTTTTTTTAATTTTTAAGATTATTAATCGTTTTGTCGGAAATGTGTAGCAAATTGCGACGCAATTGCAACAAAAACAATATCAATTATGTATAAATATATTAAAAAGGTATTTTTTATTTAATTTTTAAGATTATTAATCGTTTTGTCGGAAATTTGTAGCAGATTGCGACGCAATTGCTACAAAAACAATATCAATTATGTATAAATATATTAAAAAGGTATTTTTTTATTTAATTTTTAAGATTATTAATCGTTTTTGTCGGAAATGTGTAGCAAATTGGGACGCATTTGCGACATAAACAATATCAATTATTTATAAATATATTAAAAAGGTATTTTTATTTTAATTTTTAAGATTATTAATTGTTTTGTCGAAAATGTGTAGCACGGGTTAAATAAATAAAAGTATGAACGTTTATAAGTAACTTGGTTAAAATCCCGTGTATTACACGGGTTAAATAAATAAATTGTTATATATTTAGTAATAAAAAAATTATATTTTTAAAAACCCGTGTAATACACGGGTTGAATAAACCAGTGTAACATCCTAAAAATAATAAAACGAATAAATATAGCGAGACCGGTGGTTTAGTTGGAATATTTAAACAAAAAGGGAGCAGGCCTGGGCCCGGCTTCAATGGGCCGAGGGAAGCCCATGCGCATAAGAGGCAAGGCAGCCCTCTTCCCTGCTCATTTCCTCAACTCACGCAGTTTTTAGAGAGAGAAAGGAGAGCTCGGGTCTAGAGAGAGAAAGTGACGGATCAACTCGGGAATTCAGGAGAACGTTGCTGCTGTTCTCGTGATCATATCCTCTGAATCAGAAATCCAATCCAGGTAACGATTCGATCAAATTATGAGTTTTTGTTCGTTTTGGGAGTTTTCGGGTTTTGGCTAAAAGATAACGATTTTTGCGGATGAAACTTGAAAGTGAACTTAGGTATAGCATCTAGAATGAAAAACGAACGTTTTGATCAAAGAAAATCTAGATATCGACATGATCAGATTCGCATGCAGAACATTCGGATTTTTGGGGAAGGCGATAAGTGCAGACCCATCGAAACTACTTAGTTTCGATATGTGTAGACCCATCGAAACTACTTAGTTTCGATATGTGCAGACCTATCGAAACTACCCAGTTTCGATATATGCAGGCCCAATCGAAACTACCATAGTTTCGATATGAGCCCCCGATCCGAAGCTAAGATAATACATAAGTTACTTATCGAAACTACCTATCGAAACTATCTATCGAAACTACCTATCGAAACTATCTATCGAAACTACCTATCGAAACTACCAAGTTTCGACAGAAACAACCTATCGAAACTACCAAGTTTCGATATAAGCTAATCAATCGAAACTACTATGTTCAAGCATAGTAATGTCTAGTGTCATCTAGGAGCACCATCTTATGTGTATGACTTTATTATACAGATCGTGAGTGACATTAGTGAAGCCCAGTAGCCAGCTTAGTGTATTACAGAAACTACTCATCAGGTGAGTTCTATGTGCCCCTTCTATGTTATGTGCAAATGTTTTCAAATGTTTTGGGGCTGAAATGTATACACTAAGTGAATAAAGGTTATGAATGTTAATGTGATCATATGTGTTATACAAGTATATATATATACCTATACACGAAAGAGAAATTATGAATAAAGAATGAAAAGCATGATTATAAAGAATGAACGAAAGTATAACACCATATGAAAGAATGAAATCCTGCTTTATATCCATGTATATATTGCTTGCAAAGAATGAAATGAATGAATGTCATAACATATAAGAATGAAATCGTGCTTTATATCCATGTATATATTGCTTGCCAAGTACAGAAAATGTTATGGACGCTTCGATGATAACGGCTGCTTCGGTAGACGGACGACCATGTGACTATTTTATAACCGGGACAAGTGCGCTCCTTCATCGGCTAGGACGTACGAATGCCATTAATGGACGGTCGAAGCAATTGGCATATTATAGTAGAACGGTTGTATAAATAATAGTCGCATAGGAAACGGATACCTTCGGGTAGACGGGCGAATTACGGCCTACGACGGTAGGACGGTTGTAAGTCATGACGGACGGACAAAGATTGCCGGACGGTTGTAAGAATAAAATGACGGACGGCACTAGTTGCCGGACGGTTGTAAGTATAGGTGGGCCATGACGATGGACCACGGCGATTGTCTTTGTGACATTCGTAAGCAAATGACGGGTTGATCACCCTTATATAGTATGACCCATGAAATTAAAGAAAGAAAGAAAAGAAATTAAAGAAAGAAAGAAAAGAAAGAAAAGGGTGAATGCATATATATATATGAAATCACAAAAATACAGAAAAGAAAGATGAAAAGAAAGACAAAAGTTATGAATACGTATTTATATGAATGACTATACAGTAATGCATACTTATAAAGTAAAGAATAGAATGTTTATATCAAATTGCATTAAACTAGAACTCACCAGCGTTAGCTGACTTTTAGTATACATTTCAGGTAAAGGAAGAAAAGGTCGTGCGATGGCGTGAGGGTTACCCGGCACAAGACTGACATCCCACTTTTGTTTGTTAAGACAATGTTGTGTTTTTAAATGTTAAGACTTTCGTTGTTATGTAATGTAATTGAATGATGAATGTTTTAAATTTAAGTTCAGTATTTATGGCTATGTTTATGAGTAAATCCAACAAGTGAGGTCACCCGGGAAAGGGGCCTTACAAGTTGGTATCAGAGCAATAGTTTGAGAGATTTAGACATCCCTAAATGTCTAGACTCAAACTGATTATGGGACCAACGCACGGATGTCAGTATGGGTAACCAACGCCAACGCTAGCACGGTAAGTAAGTCATAAAGTTAATACTCTTGCATAGGAATAGATACCTTAACTTAGAACAAATAGATGTTAATGCCACGACTGATTTGAAGAGTTTCGAACCCGAAAAGCAATGTAAATTAGTAATCACAAACCGGTCACTGTAATTAAGAATTTACCTTGCTCGTACTGTTCCAAACTATGATCTGAAGAAATGACATTGATGTATTCCGTTTTTAACTATCAGGAAATTAAGAACTATGGCTGGTGGAGGAAGAACAGGACCTCGAGGCGGTCGCACTGGCCGACGAGGTAGACCTCCGTTGAACCCAAGATTTGAAGAAGAAGAGAGTGTGCACGCAGAGCACACCGAAAGTGTGCACGAAACAGAAGTGACCCCAATTATGAACGACAGTCCAGGGCCTATACAGTTGGAACCTGAAGTCAGGGATGCTATTGCCCGTGAAGTTGTGCTCACTTTGAAAAAGGTATTGCCTGATCTACTATCCGAGGCAATAAAGAAAAGTAAGGAGGAGGATGAAGGAGACAATGAAGAGAAAGTATATGACAGTGATGGGGATGAAATAAAGATTGGATCGAGCAATCGTGGGTGCACTTACAAAGGTTTCAAGGACGGAGACCCACCCAAGTTCGATGGGAGCAAAGATTCAGTGGCAACGCTTGAATGGATTGAGAGGATGAGTGCTGTAATCAACATCAGCGAGTGTCGACCAGACCAGGCTGTTAAATATGTTGCTCATTCTTTCACCAACGAAGCCTTAGGTTGGTGGAGGAACATTCAGAGGACAAAGTCCTCAAACGCTCTTGCAAGAATGACATGGGAAGAACTGAAAAAGCTGGTAATTCAAAAGTTCTGTCCCCAGAACGAAATTGATCGAGTGGAAAGTGAATTCCTAAACCTTAAAGCTGGCAACAAGACACACCGCCAGTATACTTCTAGATTCAATGAGTTGGCACAGCCGGTACCCCACCTGGTGGAGACAGAAGAGCGAATGATCAAGTATTATGTGAAGGGCCTACCTCAAAGGGTCCGTGTCCACGTGAAAGCCAACCTACCCTCGACCTTCGAGTCGGTAGTGAATCTGAGCGGAATCGTCTACGACGATTATACCAATGAGGACCCACCAACAGAAACCCAAAAGAGAAAGTGGGAGAACCCGTCTAGAGGCACCGGAAGAGGGAACGTAATAACTGAAAATAAGAAACCAAGGTCGGACAAATATGAAACCTGCAAGAAATGCGGAAGGCAACATTTTGGCGAGTGCCGGGTCGGCTCCACCACATGTTACAGGTGTGGGAAGGCGGGGCACTACTCTCGTGACTGCTTGAGAGACACTAAATGCCAAGTATGTGGACTGTTTGGTCACCTGGCTAAGGATTGCAGAAAAGCCAGACAATCTGGTTCGGGAAAAGAAAAGGAACAGGAACAACCAAAGACTAGGACTCGAGCTTACGCCCTGACTGAGGAGGAAGCAAGGGGAAATCCTGATGTTGTGTCAGGTACGTTCCTAGTTAATGATGAACATGCGGCTATATTATTTGACTCGGGTGCTAGTAAAAGCTTTATATCAAATGCCTTTAGTCGAAAACTGAATTGCACTATCAACACAGTAGTAAAGGCCTTTAGTGTACAAACTGCCGTTGGTAAAAATTCGGCAGTATTCCAAGTAACAGAGGATTGCATAATAGAAATAGAGGGTCATAAATTTCCTTCTAGATTATTCCTTCTCACCTTAGGAGGATTCGATATAGTATTGGGTATGGATTGGCTAGCTGCCAACGAAGCTCAAATCATATGTAAACGTAAGAGGATACACCTCAAAGGTCCTAGCGGCAGTCCAATTACGGTTTATGGGGATTGGAATTGCACAATGCCGAACGTCATCTCGATGATTAAGGCCGAAAGTTACATGAGGCGCGGCTGCGAAGCTTATCTGGCATATGTTATAGATGATAGAATGAAAACGAAAGAACTCAAGAATGTACCCGTGGTGTGCAATTTTCCGGAAGTATTCCCTGAGGATCTACCTGGGTTGCCACCCGATCGGGAAATAGAATTTCAGATTGATTTACTGCCAGGAGCTGAGCCCGTTGCCAAAGCCCCCTACCGATTGGCTCCGTCAGAAATGAAGGAATTGATGTCCCAACTAGAGGAACTAACCGAGAAAGGATTTATTAGGCCGAGCATCTCACCATGGGGCGCTCCGGTACTATTTGTAAAGAAGAAGGACGGCAGTATGCGCATGTGTATCGACTACCGCGAATTGAACAAGAGAACAGTAAAGAACAAATACCCACTGCCTAGAATAGACGACCTTTTTGATCAACTGCAAGGTGCGAGTTGGTTCTCAAAGATCGATCTTAGGTCGGGTTACCATCAGTTGAAAGTAAGAGAAGAAGACGTTCCAAAGACCGCATTTCGCACGCGTTATGGGCATTATGAGTTTCTCGTGATGTCCTTCGGATTGACCAACGCACCAGCAGCGTTCATGGATTTGATGAATAGAGTATGTCGACCAATGTTGGATCGATCGGTGATAGTCTTTATAGATGACATACTGGTGTATTCAAAAAGCGAGGGTGATCACCACTGTCACCTAAGAGAGGTTCTGGAGGTGCTAAAGCAGGAAAAGTTGTACGCAAAATTCTCCAAATGCGCGTTCTGGCTTAGGGAAGTCCAATTCCTAGGTCATGTAATAAACCCAAACGGCATCATGGTGGATCCTGCAAAGATCGAGACAGTAAAGGAATGGAACATCCCAAAGACACCAACAGAGATACGAAGCTTTCTAGGGTTGGCAGGCTACTATCGAAGGTTCATCCAAGATTTCTCAAGAATTGCCTCGCCGCTAACCAAACTGACACGGAAGGAAGTAAAGTATGAATGGGGTCCAACCCAAAACAACGCGTTTGAGGAACTTAAGACACGATTAACTCAAGCTCCAGTATTAACACTACCTGAGGGAAATGAAGACTTAGTAGTCTACTCTGACGCTTCAGGGCAAGGTTTAGGGTGCGTACTCATGCAACGAGGAAAGGTAATTGCTTATGCATCGCGACAACTAAAGGTTCATGAAGTTAACTACCCAACACACGATCTAGAATTAGCAGCAGTAGTTTTCGCGTTGAAAATATGAAGACACTACTTGTATGGAGTTAAATGCACCATCTACTCCGATCACAAAAGCTTGAAATACTTTTTCGAACAAAAGGAACTAAACATGAGGCAAAGAAGATGGTTAGAGCTACTGAAAGACTATGACTGTGAGATATTGTACCATCCAGGCAAGGCAAACGTAGTGGCTGACGCTTTAAGTAGAAAGGAAGAATCGGCACCTATTCGGATCAAAGCGTGTCAGTTAATTATAACGCCAGACTTAATGGGTGAAATATCAAAGGCACAAGATGAAGCATTGTTAGAAAGAAATGTGAAACGGGAAAGAATAGTAGGACAACAAGGGAACTTAGATGCGAATGCATACGGAGTACGAACTAGGTTTGGCCGGATGTGGATACCTAAGATTGGTGAGCTTAGAGCCAAAATACTCGATGAGGCCCATAAGTCTCGCTATTCTATCCACCCCGGGACAAACAAAATGTATCAAGACTTGAAGAAAGAATACTGGTGGCCTGGCATGAAGAATGATGTGACAGAATACGTGAGCAAGTGCCTAACGTGTTCTCTAGTTAAGGCCGAGCACCAGAAACCATGCGGCAAAATGCAACCATTACCAATACCGGAATGGAAGTGGGAAGAGATCACAATGGACTTCATTACCAAGCTACCGCGAACAGCTAAAGGCAATGATACCATTTGGGTGATCGTCGACCGCTTGACAAAGAGTGCTCACTTCTTGCCAATACGAGAAACTTCTTCTTCTGAAAAGCTAGCAGAAGTATTTATCAAGGAAATTGTGAGCAGACATGGTATGCCGCTGTCGATTGTGTCTGACAGGGATACTAGATTCACGTCAAGGTTTTGGAAGAAATTCAATGAAGCAATGGGCACTAGACTGAACATCAGCACCGCTTACCACCCCCAAACCGATGGACAATCGGAAAGGACCATTCAGACCTTGGAGGACATGCTCCGGGCCTGTATCATTGACTTCGGTGGGAGTTGGGACAGCCATCTACCATTGGCAGAATTTTCATATAACAACAGCTATCACTCGACTATTGGCATGCCGCCATTTGAAATGTTGTATGGGAGGAAATCTAGGACCCCGGTTTGTTGGGGGGAAATTGGACAGAAGGATTTTGCAAGTCTCGAAGTGGTCAAAGCTACTTCTGAGAAATTTGATCAAATCAAGGCTCGTATGAAAGCCGCAAAGGACAGACAGAAATCATACGCGGATAAGAGAAGGAGGGATTTAGAGTTTCAAGTAGGGGACATGGTACTGTTGAAAGTATCACCGTGGAAAGGAATCATTCGGTTCAGAAAGCGTGGCAAACTAAGTCCAAGGTTTGTCGGACCTTTCAAGATTGTAGCAAGAGTGGGTCAAGTTGCTTACAGACTCGACCTACCCGTCGAGCTTAGTGGAATACACCCTACGTTCCACGTGTCGCACTTACGCAAGTGCCTAGCTGACGACACAGCTCACATACCTTACGACGAGATCGAAGTGGATAACAGTCTAAATTATGTAGAGGAACCAATAGCCATTCTTGACCGAGCTGAGAAACGACTACGCAATAAGTCGATACCGTTAGTCAAGATACAATGGAAGCACAGAAAAGGGTCAGAAGCTACGTGGGAAAAAGAAGACGAGATGAAGGGACTATACCCTCAATTGTTTAACCTATGAACAGTTTCGAGGACGAAACCTCTTTAAGGAGGGTAGACTTGTAACATCCTAAAAATAATAAAACGAATAAATATAGCGAGACCGGTGGTTTAGTTGGAATATTTAAACAAAAAAGGAGCAGGCCTGGGCCCGGCTTCAATGGGCCGAGGGAAGCCCATGCGCATAAGAGGCAAGGCAGCCCTCTTCCCTGCTCATTTCCTCAACTCACGCAGTTTTTAGAGAGAGAAAGGAGAGCTCGGGTCTAGAGAGAGAAAGTGACGGATCAACTCGGGAATTCAGGAGAACGTTGCTGCTGTTCTCGTGATCATATCCTCTGAATCAGAAATCCAATCCAGGTAACGATTCGATCACATTATGAGTTTTTGTTCGTTTTGGGAGTTTTCGGGTTTTGGCTAAAAGATAACGATTTTTGCGGATGAAACTTGAAAGTGAACTTAGGTATAGCATCTAGAATGAAAAACGAACGTTTTGATCAAAGAAAATCTAGATATCGACATGATCAGATTCGCATGCAGAACATTCGGATTTTTGGGGAAGGCGATAAGTGCAGACCCATCGAAACTACTTAGTTTCGATATGTGCAGACCCATCGAAACTACTTAGTTTCGATATGTGCAGACCTATCGAAACTACCCAGTTTCGATATATGCAGGCCCAATCGAAACTACCATAGTTTCGATATGAGCCCCCGATCCGAAGCTAAGATAATACATAAGTTACTTATCGAAACTACCTATCGAAACTATCTATCGAAACTACCTATCGAAACTATCTATCGAAACTACCTATCGAAACTACCAAGTTTCGACAGAAACAACCTATCGAAACTACCAAGTTTCGATATAAGCTAATCAATCGAAACTACTATGTTCAAGCATAGTAATGTCTAGTGTCATCTAGGAGCACCATCTTATGTGTATGACTTTATTATACAGATCGTGAGTGACATTAGTGAAGCCCAGTAGCCAGCTTAGTGTATTACAGAAACTACTCATCAGGTGAGTTCTATGTGCCCCTTCTATGTTATGTGCAAATGTTTTCAAATGTTTTGGGGCTGAAATGTATACACTAAGTGAATAAAGGTTATGAATGTTAATGTGATCATATGTGTTATACAAGTATATATATATACCTATACACGAAAGAGAAATTATGAATAAAGAATGAAAAGCATGATTATAAAGAATGAACGAAAGTATAACACCATATGAAAGAATGAAATCCTGCTTTATATCCATGTATATATTGCTTGCAAAGAATGAAATGAATGAATGTCATAACATATAAGAATGAAATCGTGCTTTATATCCATGTATATATTGCTTGCCAAGTACAGAAAATGTTATGGACGCTTCGATGATAACGGCTGCTTCGGTAGACGGACGACCATGTGACTATTTTATAACCGGGACAAGTGCGCTCCTTCATCGGCTAGGACGTACGAATGCCATTAATGGACGGTCGAAGCAATTGGCATATTATAGTAGAACGGTTGTATAAATAATAGTCGCATAGGAAACGGATACCTTCGGGTAGACGGGCGAATTACGGCCTACGACGGTAGGACGGTTGTAAGTCATGACGGACGGACAAAGATTGCCGGACGGTTGTAAGAATAAAATGACGGACGGCACTAGTTGCCGGACGGTTGTAAGTATAGGTGGGCCATGACGATGGACCACGGCGATTGTCTTTGTGACATTCGTAAGCAAATGACGGGTTGATCACCCTTATATAGTATGACCCATGAAATTAAAGAAAGAAAGAAAAGAAATTAAAGAAAGAAAGAAAAGAAAGAAAAGGGTGAATGCATATATATATATGAAATCACAAAAATACAGAAAAGAAAGATGAAAAGAAAGACAAAAGTTATGAATACGTATTTATATGAATGACTATACAGTAATGCATACTTATAAAGTAAAGAATAGAATGTTTATATCAAATTGCATTAAACTAGAACTCACCAGCGTTAGCTGACTTTTAGTATACATTTCAGGTAAAGGAAGAAAAGGTCGTGCGATGGCGTGAGGGTTACCCGGCACAAGACTGACATCCCACTTTTGTTTGTTAAGACAATGTTGTGTTTTTAAATGTTAAGACTTTCGTTGTTATGTAATGTAATTGAATGATGAATGTTTTAAATTTAAGTTCAGTATTTATGGCTATGTTTATGAGTAAATCCAACAAGTGAGGTCACCCGGGAAAGGGGCCTTACAAGTTGGTATCAGAGCAATAGTTTGAGAGATTTAGACATCCCTAAATGTCTAGACTCAAACTGATTATGGGACCAACGCACGGATGTCAGTATGGGTAACCAACGCCAACGCTAGCACGGTAAGTAAGTCATAAAGTTAATACTCTTGCATAGGAATAGATACCTTAACTTAGAACAAATAGATGTTAATGCCACGACTGATTTGAAGAGTTTCGAACCCGAAAAGCAATGTAAATTAGTAATCACAAACCGGTCACTGTAATTAAGAATTTACCTTGCTCGTACTGTTCCAAACTATGATCTGAAGAAATGACATTGATGTATTCCGTTTTTAACTATCAGGAAATTAAGAACTATGGCTGGTGGAGGAAGAACAGGACCTCGAGGCGGTCGCACTGGCCGACGAGGTAGACCTCCGTTGAACCCAAGATTTGAAGAAGAAGAGAGTGTGCACGCAGAGCACACCGAAAGTGTGCACGAAACAGAAGTGACCCCAATTATGAACGACAGTCCAGGGCCTATACAGTTGGAACCTGAAGTCAGGGATGCTATTGCCCGTGAAGTTGTGCTCACTTTGAAAAAGGTATTGCCTGATCTACTATCCGAGGCAATAAAGAAAAGTAAGGAGGAGGATGAAGGAGACAATGAAGAGAAAGTATATGACAGTGATGGGGATGAAATAAAGATTGGATCGAGCAATCGTGGGTGCACTTACAAAGGTTTCAAGGACGGAGACCCACCCAAGTTCGATGGGAGCAAAGATTCAGTGGCAACGCTTGAATGGATTGAGAGGATGAGTGCTGTAATCAACATCAGCGAGTGTCGACCAGACCAGGCTGTTAAATATGTTGCTCATTCTTTCACCAACGAAGCCTTAGGTTGGTGGAGGAACATTCAGAGGACAAAGTCCTCAAACGCTCTTGCAAGAATGACATGGGAAGAACTGAAAAAGCTGGTAATTCAAAAGTTCTGTCCCCAGAACGAAATTGATCGAGTGGAAAGTGAATTCCTAAACCTTAAAGCTGGCAACAAGACACACCGCCAGTATACTTCTAGATTCAATGAGTTGGCACAGCCGGTACCCCACCTGGTGGAGACAGAAGAGCGAATGATCAAGTATTATGTGAAGGGCCTACCTCAAAGGGTCCGTGTCCACGTGAAAGCCAACCTACCCTCGACCTTCGAGTCGGTAGTGAATCTGAGCGGAATCGTCTACGACGATTATACCAATGAGGACCCACCAACAGAAACCCAAAAGAGAAAGTGGGAGAACCCGTCTAGAGGCACCGGAAGAGGGAACGTAATAACTGAAAATAAGAAACCAAGGTCGGACAAATATGAAACCTGCAAGAAATGCGGAAGGCAACATTTTGGCGAGTGCCGGGTCGGCTCCACCACATGTTACAGGTGTGGGAAGGCGGGGCACTACTCTCGTGACTGCTTGAGAGACACTAAATGCCAAGTATGTGGACTGTTTGGTCACCTGGCTAAGGATTGCAGAAAAGCCAGACAATCTGGTTCGGGAAAAGAAAAGGAACAGGAACAACCAAAGACTAGGACTCGAGCTTACGCCCTGACTGAGGAGGAAGCAAGGGGAAATCCTGATGTTGTGTCAGGTACGTTCCTAGTTAATGATGAACATGCGGCTATATTATTTGACTCGGGTGCTAGTAAAAGCTTTATATCAAATGCCTTTAGTCGAAAACTGAATTGCACTATCAACACAGTAGTAAAGGCCTTTAGTGTACAAACTGCCGTTGGTAAAAATTCGGCAGTATTCCAAGTAACAGAGGATTGCATAATAGAAATAGAGGGTCATAAATTTCCTTCTAGATTATTCCTTCTCACCTTAGGAGGATTCGATATAGTATTGGGTATGGATTGGCTAGCTGCCAACGAAGCTCAAATCATATGTAAACGTAAGAGGATACACCTCAAAGGTCCTAGCGGCAGTCCAATTACGGTTTATGGGGATTGGAATTGCACAATGCCGAACGTCATCTCGATGATTAAGGCCGAAAGTTACATGAGGCGCGGCTGCGAAGCTTATCTGGCATATGTTATAGATGATAGAATGAAAACGAAAGAACTCAAGAATGTACCCGTGGTGTGCAATTTTCCGGAAGTATTCCCTGAGGATCTACCTGGGTTGCCACCCGATCGGGAAATAGAATTTCAGATTGATTTACTGCCAGGAGCTGAGCCCGTTGCCAAAGCCCCCTACCGATTGGCTCCGTCAGAAATGAAGGAATTGATGTCCCAACTAGAGGAACTAACCGAGAAAGGATTTATTAGGCCGAGCATCTCACCATGGGGCGCTCCGGTACTATTTGTAAAGAAGAAGGACGGCAGTATGCGCATGTGTATCGACTACCGCGAATTGAACAAGAGAACAGTAAAGAACAAATACCCACTGCCTAGAATAGACGACCTTTTTGATCAACTGCAAGGTGCGAGTTGGTTCTCAAAGATCGATCTTAGGTCGGGTTACCATCAGTTGAAAGTAAGAGAAGAAGACGTTCCAAAGACCGCATTTCGCACGCGTTATGGGCATTATGAGTTTCTCGTGATGTCCTTCGGATTGACCAACGCACCAGCAGCGTTCATGGATTTGATGAATAGAGTATGTCGACCAATGTTGGATCGATCGGTGATAGTCTTTATAGATGACATACTGGTGTATTCAAAAAGCGAGGGTGATCACCACTGTCACCTAAGAGAGGTTCTGGAGGTGCTAAAGCAGGAAAAGTTGTACGCAAAATTCTCCAAATGCGCGTTCTGGCTTAGGGAAGTCCAATTCCTAGGTCATGTAATAAACCCAAACGGCATCATGGTGGATCCTGCAAAGATCGAGACAGTAAAGGAATGGAACATCCCAAAGACACCAACAGAGATACGAAGCTTTCTAGGGTTGGCAGGCTACTATCGAAGGTTCATCCAAGATTTCTCAAGAATTGCCTCGCCGCTAACCAAACTGACACGGAAGGAAGTAAAGTATGAATGGGGTCCAACCCAAAACAACGCGTTTGAGGAACTTAAGACACGATTAACTCAAGCTCCAGTATTAACACTACCTGAGGGAAATGAAGACTTAGTAGTCTACTCTGACGCTTCAGGGCAAGGTTTAGGGTGCGTACTCATGCAACGAGGAAAGGTAATTGCTTATGCATCGCGACAACTAAAGGTTCATGAAGTTAACTACCCAACACACGATCTAGAATTAGCAGCAGTAGTTTTCGCGTTGAAAATATGAAGACACTACTTGTATGGAGTTAAATGCACCATCTACTCCGATCACAAAAGCTTGAAATACTTTTTCGAACAAAAGGAACTAAACATGAGGCAAAGAAGATGGTTAGAGCTACTGAAAGACTATGACTGTGAGATATTGTACCATCCAGGCAAGGCAAACGTAGTGGCTGACGCTTTAAGTAGAAAGGAAGAATCGGCACCTATTCGGATCAAAGCGTGTCAGTTAATTATAACGCCAGACTTAATGGGTGAAATATCAAAGGCACAAGATGAAGCATTGTTAGAAAGAAATGTGAAACGGGAAAGAATAGTAGGACAACAAGGGAACTTAGATGCGAATGCATACGGAGTACGAACTAGGTTTGGCCGGATGTGGATACCTAAGATTGGTGAGCTTAGAGCCAAAATACTCGATGAGGCCCATAAGTCTCGCTATTCTATCCACCCCGGGACAAACAAAATGTATCAAGACTTGAAGAAAGAATACTGGTGGCCTGGCATGAAGAATGATGTGACAGAATACGTGAGCAAGTGCCTAACGTGTTCTCTAGTTAAGGCCGAGCACCAGAAACCATGCGGCAAAATGCAACCATTACCAATACCGGAATGGAAGTGGGAAGAGATCACAATGGACTTCATTACCAAGCTACCGCGAACAGCTAAAGGCAATGATACCATTTGGGTGATCGTCGACCGCTTGACAAAGAGTGCTCACTTCTTGCCAATACGAGAAACTTCTTCTTCTGAAAAGCTAGCAGAAGTATTTATCAAGGAAATTGTGAGCAGACATGGTATGCCGCTGTCGATTGTGTCTGACAGGGATACTAGATTCACGTCAAGGTTTTGGAAGAAATTCAATGAAGCAATGGGCACTAGACTGAACATCAGCACCGCTTACCACCCCCAAACCGATGGACAATCGGAAAGGACCATTCAGACCTTGGAGGACATGCTCCGGGCCTGTATCATTGACTTCGGTGGGAGTTGGGACAGCCATCTACCATTGGCAGAATTTTCATATAACAACAGCTATCACTCGACTATTGGCATGCCGCCATTTGAAATGTTGTATGGGAGGAAATCTAGGACCCCGGTTTGTTGGGGGGAAATTGGACAGAAGGATTTTGCAAGTCTCGAAGTGGTCAAAGCTACTTCTGAGAAATTTGATCAAATCAAGGCTCGTATGAAAGCCGCAAAGGACAGACAGAAATCATACGCGGATAAGAGAAGGAGGGATTTAGAGTTTCAAGTAGGGGACATGGTACTGTTGAAAGTATCACCGTGGAAAGGAATCATTCGGTTCAGAAAGCGTGGCAAACTAAGTCCAAGGTTTGTCGGACCTTTCAAGATTGTAGCAAGAGTGGGTCAAGTTGCTTACAGACTCGACCTACCCGTCGAGCTTAGTGGAATACACCCTACGTTCCACGTGTCGCACTTACGCAAGTGCCTAGCTGACGACACAGCTCACATACCTTACGACGAGATCGAAGTGGATAACAGTCTAAATTATGTAGAGGAACCAATAGCCATTCTTGACCGAGCTGAGAAACGACTACGCAATAAGTCGATACCGTTAGTCAAGATACAATGGAAGCACAGAAAAGGGTCAGAAGCTACGTGGGAAAAAGAAGACGAGATGAAGGGACTATACCCTCAATTGTTTAACCTATGAACAGTTTCGAGGACGAAACCTCTTTAAGGAGGGTAGACTTGTAACATCCTAAAAATAATAAAACGAATAAATATAGCGAGACCGGTGGTTTAGTTGGAATATTTAAACAAAAAAGGAGCAGGCCTGGGCCCGGCTTCAATGGGCCGAGGGAAGCCCATGCGCATAAGAGGCAAGGCAGCCCTCTTCCCTGCTCATTTCCTCAACTCACGCAGTTTTTAGAGAGAGAAAGGAGAGCTCGGGTCTAGAGAGAGAAAGTGACGGATCAACTCGGGAATTCAGGAGAACGTTGCTGCTGTTCTCGTGATCATATCCTCTGAATCAGAAATCCAATCCAGGTAACGATTCGATCACATTATGAGTTTTTGTTCGTTTTGGGAGTTTTCGGGTTTTGGCTAAAAGATAACGATTTTTGCGGATGAAACTTGAAAGTGAACTTAGGTATAGCATCTAGAATGAAAAACGAACGTTTTGATCAAAGAAAATCTAGATATCGACATGATCAGATTCGCATGCAGAACATTCGGATTTTTGGGGAAGGCGATAAGTGCAGACCCATCGAAACTACTTAGTTTCGATATGTGCAGACCCATCGAAACTACTTAGTTTCGATATGTGCAGACCTATCGAAACTACCCAGTTTCGATATATGCAGGCCCAATCGAAACTACCATAGTTTCGATATGAGCCCCCGATCCGAAGCTAAGATAATACATAAGTTACTTATCGAAACTACCTATCGAAACTATCTATCGAAACTACCTATCGAAACTATCTATCGAAACTACCTATCGAAACTACCAAGTTTCTACAGAAACAACCTATCGAAACTACCAAGTTTCGATATAAGCTAATCAATCGAAACTACTATGTTCAAGCATAGTAATGTCTAGTGTCATCTAGGAGCACCATCTTATGTGTATGACTTTATTATACAGATCGTGAGTGACATTAGTGAAGCCCAGTAGCCAGCTTAGTGTATTACAGAAACTACTCATCAGGTGAGTTCTATGTGCCCCTTCTATGTTATGTGCAAATGTTTTCAAATGTTTTGGGGCTGAAATGTATACACTAAGTGAATAAAGGTTATGAATGTTAATGTGATCATATGTGTTATACAAGTATATATATATACCTATACACGAAAGAGAAATTATGAATAAAGAATGAAAAGCATGATTATAAAGAATGAACGAAAGTATAACACCATATGAAAGAATGAAATCCTGCTTTATATCCATGTATATATTGCTTGCAAAGAATGAAATGAATGAATGTCATAACATATAAGAATGAAATCTTGCTTTATATCCATGTATATATTGCTTGCCAAGTACAGAAAATGTTATGGACGCTTCGATGATAACGGTTGCTTCGGTAGACGGACGACCATGTGACTATTTTATAACCGGGACAAGTGCGCTCCTTCATCGGCTAGTACGTACGAATGCCATTAATGGACGGTCGAAGCAATTGGCATATTATAGTAGAACGGTTGTATAAATAATAGTCGCATGGGAAACGGATACCTTCGGGTAGACAGGCGAATTACGGCCTACGACGGTAGGACGGTTGTAAGTCATGACGGACGGACAAAGATTGCCGGACGGTTGTAAGAATAAAATGACGGACGACACTAGTTGCCGGACGGTTGTAAGTATAGGTGGGCCATGACGATGGACCACGGCGATTGTCTTTGTGACATTCGTAAGCAAATGACGGGTTGATCACCCTTATATAGTATGACCCATGAAATTAAAGAAAGAAAGAAAAGAAAGAAAAGGGTGAATGCATATATATATATGAAATCACAAAAATACAGAAAAGAAAGATGAAAAGAAAGACAAAAGTTATGAATACGTATTTATATGAATGACTATACAGTAATGTATATTTATAAAGTAAAGAATAGAATGTTTATATCAAATTGCATTAAACTAGAACTCACCAGCGTTAGCTGACTTTTAGTATACATTTCAGGTAAAGGAAGAAAAGGTCATGCGATGGCGTGAGGGTTACCCGGCACAAGACTGACATCCCACTTTTGTTTGTTAAGACAATGTTGTGTTTTTAAATGTTAAGACTTCCGCTGTTATGTAATGTAATTGAATGAGGAATGTTTTAAATTTAAGTTCAGTATTTATGGCTATGTTTATGAGTAAATCCAACAAGTGGGGTCACCCGGGAAAGGGGCCTTACAACCGGTATATTACATCGGTTGAATAAAATATAATGTAATTTGTTAACAAACACATTTGTCAAAATATGTTTTTAAAAATTGTAATTTGTCGTGCCATTTATAAGGTCTGTTAAATTAGTTTTTAAAATATTTTTTTCAACTGAGTATTAATTTTTTAATTTAGTTGATAAATATTAGTTCGTATTAAGTTCATTTGATTGATAATATAATAACTATTTATAATTAAATAATAAGTATTCGTAATTAGATTTATTAATATAAAGATTATTATTTAATAAAATGAGAAATGGAAAATCTAATATTTAATAGAAAAGAGAGGCGGGAAAATAAAGATGAGGAGTAACCAGAGAGTGACACGTTTTTTTACTTTATATTATTATTATGTTTTGTAATATTCATAATAATAATATAATAATACTATTATTTTTATAAAAAAGTAATTAAAAATAATAATAATAAATAACATTATGTGTTTTGTCGCAAATGCGTAGCAAATTGCTACACATTTGCTACGCAAGCTCCTAAAAATAGATATTTTGTCGCAAAAGCGTAGCAAGTTGCTACACAATTGTTACGCATTTCCAACAATCTGATTTTGCTTTTCGTTTTTCGAGGGTTAAACATTGTTTTTTTCGTTCCATCTTCTACACAACTTCATTATATGTTAAATACTTTTATTTCACAAACTTATACATATTTTAGACATATGTATGTACGTGTACACCATCGAAACTCGTTACAAAAAACACCCTTTCAAGTTTTGTAAGCATATACGTATGTGTATGTGTATACACCGAAAACTGTACATACATATACACTTAAGTATACAAATACTCACACATACATAGATATACACATATATATACAAATACACACGCACATACACAACACATGCATATACACCTATACATACAAATACACACACATGCATACACATACATTGACCATCATTGACTAATATTGACCCAAATTGATAAACAACGACCATATTAAAAAGGTATTTTTTATTTAAGTTTTTAAGATTATTAATCGTTTTGTCGGAAATGTCTAGCAAATTGCGACGCATTTGCGACATAAAAAATATCAATTATTTATAAATATATTAAAAAGGTATTTTTAGTTTAATTTTTAAGATTATTAATCGTTTTGTCGGAAATGTGTAGCAAATTGCGACGCAATTGCTACAAAAACCATATCAATTATGTATAAATATATTAAAAAGGTATTTTTAATTTAATTTTTAAGATTATTAATCGTTTTGTCGGAAATGTGTAGCAAATTGCGACGCATTTGCGACATAAAAAATATCAATTATTTATAAATATATTAAAAAGTTATTTTTTTTTTATTTTTAAGATTATTAATCGTTTTGTCGGAAATGTGTAGCAATTTGCGACACATTTGCGACTAAAACAATATCAATTATTTATAAATATATTAAAGAGGTATTTTAATTTTAATTTTTAAGATTATTAATAGTTTTGTCGGAAATGTGTAGCGAATTGCGACGCAATTGCAACAAAAACAATATCAATTATGTATAAATATATTAAAAAGGTATTTTTTTTTTAATTTTTAAGATTATTAATCGTTTTGTCTGAAATGTGTAGCAAATTGCGACGCAATTGCAACAAAAACAATATCAATTATGTATAAATATATTAAAAAGGTATTTTTTATTTAATTTTTAAGATTATTAATCGTTTTGTCGGAAATGTGTAGCAAATTGCGACGCAATTGCTACAAAAACAATATCAATTATGTATAAATATATTAAAAAGGTATTTTTTATTTAATTTTTAAGATTATTAATCGTTTTGTCGGAAATGTGTAGCAAATTGGGACGCATTTGCGACATAAACAATATCAATTATTTATAAATATATTAAAAAGGTATTTTTATTTTAATTTTTAAGATTATTAATTGTTTTGTCGAAAATGTGTAGCACGGGTTAAATAAATAAAAGTATGAACGTTTATAAGTAACTTGGTTAAAATCCCGTGTATTACACGGGTTAAATAAATAAATTGTTATATATTTAGTAATAAAAAAATTATATTTTTAAAAACCCGTGTAATACACGGGTTGAATAAACCAGTATATTACATCGGTTGAATAAAATATAATGTAATTTGTTAACAAACACATTTGTCAAAATATGTTTTTAAAAATTGTAATTTGTCGTGCCATTTATAAGGTCTGTTAAATTAGTTTTTAAAATATTTTTTTCAACTGAGTATTAATTTTTTAATTTAGTTGATAAATATTAGTTCGTATTAAGTTCATTTGATTGATAATATAATAACTATTTATAATTAAATAATAAGTATTCGTAATTAGATTTATTAATATAAAGATTATTATTTAATAAAATGAGAAATGGAAAATCTAATATTTAATAGAAAAGAGAGGCGGGAAAATAAAGATGAGGAGTAACCAGAGAGTGACACGTTTTTTTACTTTATATTATTATTATTATGTTTTGTAATATTCATAATAATAATATAATAATACTATTATTTTTATAAAAAAGTAATTAAAAATAATAATAATAAATAACATTATGTGTTTTGTCGCAAATGCGTAGCAAATTGCTACACATTTGCTACGCAAGCTCCTAAAAATAGATATTTTGTCGCAAAAGCGTAGCAAGTTGCTACACAATTGTTACGCATTTCCAACAATCTGATTTTGCTTTTCGTTTTTCGAGGGTTAAACATTGTTTTTTTCGTTCCATCTTCTACACAACTTCATTATATGTTAAATACTTTTATTTCACAAACTTATACATATTTTAGACATATGTATGTACGTGTACACCATCGAAACCCGTTACAAAAAACACCCTTTCAAGTTTTGTAAGCATATACGTATGTGTATGTGTATACACCGAAAACTATACATACATATACACTTAAGTATACAAATACTCACACATACATAGATATACACATATATATACAAATACACACGCACATACACAACACATGCATATACACCTATACATACAAATACACACACATGCATACACATACATTGACCATCATTGACTAATATTGACCCTAATTGATAAACAACGACCATATTAAAAAGGTATTTTTTATTTAAGTTTTTAAGATTATTAATCGTTTTGTCGGAAATGTCTAGCAAATTGCGACGCATTTGCGACATAAAAAATATCAATTATTTATAAATATATTAAAAAGGTATTTTTATTTTAATTTTTAAGATTATTAATCGTTTTGTCGGAAATGTGTAGCAAATTGCGACGCAATTGCTACAAAAACCATATCAATTATGTATAAATATATTAAAAAGGTATTTTTAATTTAATTTTTAAGATTATTAATCGTTTTGTCGGAAATGTGTAGCAAATTGCGACGCATTTGCGACATAAAAAATATCAATTATTTATAAATATATTAAAAAGGTATTTTTTTTTATTTTTAAGATTATTAATCGTTTTGTCGGAAATGTGTAGCAATTTGCGACACATTTGCGACAAAAACAATATCAATTATTTATAAATATATTAAAGAGGTATTTTAATTTTAATTTTTAAGATTATTAATAGTTTTGTCGGAAATGTGTAGCGAATTGCGACGCAATTGCAACAAAAACAATATCAATTATGTATAAATATATTAAAAAGGTATTTTTATTTTAATTTTTAAGATCATTAATCGTTTTGTCTGAAATGTGTAGCAAATTGCGACGCAATTGCAACAAAAACAATATCAATTATGTATAAATATATTAAAAAGGTAATTTTTATTTAATTTTTAAGATTATTAATCGTTTTGTCGGAAATGTGTAGCAAATTGCGACGCAATTGCTACAAAAACAATATCAATTATGTATAAATATATTAAAAAGGTATTTTTTATTTAATTTTTAAGATTATTAATCGTTTTGTCGGAAATGTGTAGCAAATTGGGACGCATTTGCGACATAAACAATATCAATTATTTATAAATATATTAAAAAGGTATTTTTATTTTAATTTTTAAGATTATTAATTGTTTTGTCGAAAATGTGTAGCAAGGGTTAAATAAATAAAAGTATGAACGTTTATAAGTAACTTGGTTAAAATCCCGTGTATTACACGGGTTAAATAAATAAATTGTTATATATTTAGTAATAAAAAAATTATATTTTTAAAAACCCGTGTAATACACGGGTTGAATAAACCAGTATATTACATCGATTGAATAAAATATAATGTAATTTGTTAACAAACACATTTGTCAAAATATGTTTTTAAAAATTGTAATTTGTCGTGCCATTTATAAGGTCTGTTAAATTAGTTTTTAAAATATTTTTTTCAACTGAGTATTAATTTTTTAATTTAGTTGATAAATATTAGTTCGTATTAAGTTCATTTGATTGATAATATAATAACTATTTATAATTAAATAATAAGTATTCGTAATTAGATTTATTAATATAAAGATTATTATTTAATAAAATGAGAATTGGAAAATCTAATATTTAATAGAAAAGAGAGGCGGGAAAATAAAGATGAGGAGTAACCAAAGAGTGACACGTTTTTTTACTTTATATTATTATTATTATGTTTTGTAATATTCATAATAATAATATAATAATACTATTATTTTTATAAAAAAGTAATTAAAAATAATAATAATAAATAACATTATATGTTTTGTCGCAAATGCGTAGCAAATTGCTACACATTTGCTACGCAAGCTCTTAAAAATAGATATTTTGTCGCAAAAGCGTAGCAAGTTGCTACACAATTGTTACGCATTTCCAACAATCTGATTTTGCTTTTCGTTTTTCGAGGGTTAAACATTGTTTTTTTCGTTCCATCTTCTACACAACTTCATTATATGTTAAATACTTTTATTTCACAAACTTATACATATTTTAGACATATGTATGTACGTGTACACCATCGAAACCCGTTACAAAAAACACCCTTTCAAGTTTTGTAAGCATATACGTATGTGTATGAAACGCCCCAATGCGGGAACATCTCATAGTTGGCACACAACATAACAAACATAGTTCTTAAACCGGAAATCAGAATCTATTACAGCGGAAGTCTTTAATTCAAATCATTCATCAAACTAAAACATGAAATATTGTCTATAACATGAACTATCAGGATTGGAAATGTCAGTCTTCAATACCGCAGCCCGATGTCCATGCTATCCAGCCCACATGGCTCTTTTATCTTTCTTTAGCTTTACCCTTTTTACCTGTCATGCATACTAAAAGTCAGCTAACGCTGGTGAGTTCTCTCTTTACTTTAAACTGTAAACTTTATCTTTGGTAGCTTAGTTTTATTAAAATAAAATAAGCTTTACTTTCACTTCCTTTGAAATAAACTTTTAACTATTACTTTAAAACTTTACAACGTTACAGTTATAAATCTGTTACGTTACTATCTGTCATTAAAACTTTATCTTTAAGGAAACCCGTTAGGGTGTCCCACTGTACTCTGTCTATCATTTCACTTATACTTGACAAGTGACTTTATCATACTTTAACTATCACATATGGATCGTGGTCCGAGGACCAGATCCCTATCTTGCTTACACCTCAGGGTAAGACTTTTACTTTAGCGCTGCCCACACCTCAGGGTGGGACTTTCTTTCTCGCTTGCACGTTAGTGCAAGACTCCTTTAGCATTGCTCACACCTCAGGGTGAGACTTTCTCGCTTACACCGAAGTGAAGACTCCTTTAGCATTGCTTACACCGAAGTGTAAGACTCCTTTAGCATTGCTTACACCGAAGTGTAAGACTCCTTTAGCATTGCTCACACCTCAGGGTGAGACTTCTACTTTAGCATGCCTGCAGGACTTTCTACTATGCAATGCAATTACACTATTACACAAATAGAAATGCAATCACATAACTTTCATATAGACAAATAACACATATTAACACATAAGCATATAACATGGTATTTGTCACTGTCACTGTCACTGTCACTGTCGAGCTGTACCGAAGTACGGCTCCTTTATCATTCTTTCTTTAGCTCATTGTTATCTTTCAAAAACTTGTTTAAAAGATAATACTATGCTCTTTTGTTCTTTATCTTTCATTTTATAAAAATAACATTTTTATAAAATACTTTACTTTGCCTTTCATTTTATAAAAATAACATTTTTATAAAATACTATACTTTGCCTTTCATTTTATAAAAATAACATTTTTATAAAATACTATACCAGTATGCATGCCAGCCCAAAACCATTAGGAAAAAGGGCAATAAGAACTCACCAGATGAATCGTTTCTGTTTACACCTAGCCGGTTCCTGAATGTCACTATGGTCACCCACAATCTGTATAATCAAGTCATAGGCGTAAGGCTGTGTTCCTAGGGGACACTTAGACATTACTAGGCTTGACTCAGATGTTTCGGGTCATGGTTTCATTATCGAAACTAGGTAGTTTCGAGTCCTGGCTCCTTATCGAAACTATGTAGTTTCGAGCCCTGGCTTCTTATCGAAACTAAGTAGTTTCGAGTCACTGCTTCTTATCGAAACTAAGTAGTTTCGAGTCACTGCTTCTTATCGAAACTAAGTAGTTTCGAGTCGTATGACTTATATAAATTCTTAGTTAAGGTCTTGGGTCTATATCGAAACTATGGTAGTTTCGATGGGTCTGCTCCTGTCGAAACTAGGTAGTTTCGATAGATGCGTCCATATCGAAACTAGTAGTTTCGACTGTGCAGTCTTCTTCCCCAAACAGAACCCTAGATCTGGTCCCTTTGTTCTAATCGATCAAGCTTTGAACTTTTTACGTTCGAAATGTTCCATTTTCCCCCATGAACCCAAACCCGTGGTTTGTTTCCAGTTTCACACGTAAAAATCTAAACCTTTACTCGATTATTAACCCGAAACCCGAAAGTTACAAAAAACTCAGATTTAGGCATAATAATTACCTGTTACAGCTTCCTTCTCGTTTCTTTATGCTCCAGAGATGTTGAGCAACAATCCTCGAGACTTTGAGCTTGATCCCGAGCTTTCTCTCTCTAGACCCAAACTCTCACTCTCTCTTTCTCTCACTAGAAACTTGCGTGACAAGTGTGGTGAATGAGGGAGAGGCTGATGGCTGCTGCTATGAAGGCTCCCTGTCATTTTTCGGGCCCATGGGCCGAAACTTTGGCCAAGCCCACTTTGTTTCCTTTATTTGGGTTTCTATTTATTTTGGGATGTTACAAGTCTACCCCTCTTACGAAAGGTTTCGTCCTCGAAACCTTTTATAAGTCAAACAGGTGCGGGTACGACTCTTTCATTTCTGTCTCGGTTTCCCATGTAGCTTCCGAACCTTTACGATGCTTCCATTGTACTTTGACTAACTGTATCACTTTATTCCGTAACCGCTTTTCTTTCCTGTCTAATATGGCGACGGGTTCCTCGATGTAATTGAGGCTATTATCTATCTCGATGTCGTCAAGTGTCACGTGTGCCGATTCGTCGGCCAGGCACTTGCGCAAGTGCGACACGTGGAAGGTTGGGTGAATTCCACTCAGTTCATCAGGTAATTCTAACCGGTAAGCGACTTCACCAACCCGTGCTAGTATTTTGAAAGGCCCGACGAATCTTGGGCTTAACTTCCCTCTCTTTCTGAATCGTATGATCCCCTTCCAGGGAGATACTTTCAATAGTACTTGATCCCCGACCTTGAATTCGATTGGTCTTCGCCTTTTATCCGCGTAGGACTTTTGACGGTCCTGTGCAGCTTTCATTCTGGCCTTGATCTGGTCAATCTTTTCAGAGGTTGTTGTGACTACCTCTAAACTCCCCAACTCTTTCTGTCCTACCTCGCCCCAACAGACCGGGGTTCGGCATCTTCTACCATACAACATTTCGTAGGGCGGCATACCAATCGTGGTGTGGTGACTGTTGTTGTAGGAGAATTCTGCCAACGGTAGGTGACTATCCCAACTGCCACCGAAGTCTATAATGCATGCGCGGAGCATATCCTCTAACGTCTGGATGGTCCTTTCTGATTGACCATCCGTCTGTGGATGATAAGCCGTGCTGATGTTCAGTCTTGTACCCATTGACTCGTGAAATCTTTTCCAGAACCTCGATGTAAATCGGGTGTCCCGGTCAGATACAATTGATAACGGTACGCCATGTCGAGAGACAATTTCATTGATAAATACTTCTGCCAACTTCTCAGATGAATACGTTTCGCGAATTGGCAAGAAATGTGCACTCTTTGTCAGACGATCCACTATAACCCAAATCGTATCATGGCCTTTTGCTGTGCGGGGCAGCTTTGTAATAAAGTCCATGGTGATACGCTCCCACTTCCATTCGGGTATTTCCAGAGGCTGGATCTTCCCGTACGGTTTCTGATGCTCTGCTTTAACTTGTGAGCAAGTCAGACACTTGCTTACATATCCGGTCACATCATTCTTCATGTTAGGCCACCAATACTCTTTCTTCAAATCCTGGTACATTTTCGTGGTTCCTGGGTGGATGGAATATCGAGACTTATGGGCCTCGTCAAGTACTTTGGCCCTAAGCTCTCCGCCCTTCGGTACCCACATGCGACCACACCTGGTCCTCACTCCATGAGTGTTTAACTCTAACTTTGTCTGTTGACCGACCATTCTTTCTTTCTTTATGTTCTCTTCCTTTAGTGCTTCCTTCTGTGCTGCTTCTAGCTCTGTCATAAAATCTGGGGTTATCACTAACTGGTACGCTTTTACCCTAATAGGAGAATGATTCTCCTTACGACTTAGGGCATCAGCGACCACATTCGCCTTTCCCGGGTGGTATAGGATCTCACAGTCATAGTCTTTCAGCAATTCTAACCACCGCCTTTGCCGCATATTCAGGTCTTTCTGTTCGAAGAAATACTTCAAGCTCTTGTGATCCGAATAAATCGTGCATTTCACCCCGTAGAGGTAATGCCTCCAAATCTTTAACGCAAAAACAACTGCCGCGAGCTCCAAATCGTGAGTCGAGTAGTTAATTTCGTGGATCTTTAGCTGTCGTGACGCATACGCGATCACCTTTCCCCTCTGCATCAAAACACACCCTAACCCTTGTCCCGATGCGTCAGAATATACCACCAGGTCCTCGTTACCGTCGGGTAGTGCTAACACTGGGGCTTGGGTCAACTTCTTCTTTAACTCTTCAAATGCTTTGGACTGAGCCTGACCCCATTCGTACTTTACTTCTTTACGTGTCAACTTTGTCAGTGGCGAAGCTATTCTCGAGAAGTCCTGAATGAACCTTCGATAGTAACCTGCCAATCCCAGAAAACTCCGAATCTCGGTTGGCGTCTTCGGGGTTTCCCATTCCTGTACTGCCTCTATCTTAGCCGGGTCAACCATAATGCCGTCTGCGTTGATAACGTGACCTAAGAATTGGACTTCCTTAAGCCAGAACGCGCATTTGGAGAACTTGGCATACAACTTTTCTTTTTGTAGCGTCTCTAGTACTTCTCGAAGATGACAAGCATGATCACCTTCACTTTTTGAATAAATGAGTATGTCGTCTATAAACACTATCACCGACCTATCTAGCATCGGTCTACACACCTGGTTCATCATACTCATGAATGCTGCCGGAGCGTTCGTCAAGCCGAAAGACATCACGCGAAACTCGTAATGCCCATAACGCGTGCGAAACGCTGTCTTAGGTATGTCCTCTTCTCTTACCTTTAACTGATGATATCCCGACCGCAGATCGATCTTGGAGAACCATCTGGCGCCCTGTAGTTGGTCGAACAGATCATCGATCCTTGGCAGCGGATATTTGTTCTTTACTGTACGCTTGTTCAACTCTCTGTAGTCGATGCACATTCTCATGGCACCATCTTTCTTCTTTACGAACAGAACCGGAGCACCCCATGGAGAAATGCTTGGTCTGAT
This sequence comes from Smallanthus sonchifolius, assembly GCA_023525975.1. Classification (NCBI taxonomy): domain Eukaryota; kingdom Viridiplantae; phylum Streptophyta; class Magnoliopsida; order Asterales; family Asteraceae; genus Smallanthus; species Smallanthus sonchifolius. Next base: position 26,117,751 of record CM042029.1, on the reverse strand, counting down.
AAATCCTCTATCCAAAAGTTCTTCCAACTGTACCATCAGCTCTTTCATCTCCAGAGGTGCAAGTCGGTACGGTGCTTTAGCCACGGGCTGGGCACCTGGCACTAAGTCTATCTGGAACTCTGTCTCCCGGTCAGGTGGTAACCCAGGCAACTCCTCAGGAAACACCCCCGGAAAACTACATACAACTGGTACGTCTTTTAACTCTCTCACCTTTACATCATTGTCTATCACATAGGCCAGGTAGGCCTCGCATCCGCGCCCTATATACTTCTCTGCCTTTATCATTGATATGACGTTCGTTAGTGAACCGTCGCGATCCCCGTACACCAAAACCTCGCCACCGTCTGGAGCTTTGAGCTGAACTATCTTTCGTCTACATATTATTCGGGCTTCGTTGGCAGCTAACCAATCCATACCCAAAACTATATCGAATCCTCCCAAGGTCATAACATACAACCTAACTGGGAATCTATGGCCATGAATCTTTATCGTGCAATTATCTACCAATTCACTTACTATCATGGTCTTGCCCACTGCGGTTTCCACATTAAAGGCCTGCTCTACTCTAGTAACTTTGCATTTCATTCTTTTACACTTAGAAGATGATATAAACTCCTACTGGCACCCGAATCAAATAATACTGAAACATAAGTGTGGTCAAGGATGAACGTACCTGACACAACATCTGGGTCTCCCCTAGCCTCCTCCTGTGTCAGTGCATACGCCCGGGTCCTTGCCTTCGGCTTCTCAGGTTCTTTACCCTTCTCGGTGCCAGTAGCCTTGGGTTTCCGACAGTCTTTGGCCATGTGGCCAGGTATCCCGCAGTTATAACAAGACTGTGCCCCGGGACACTCTCGAGAGTAGTGTCCGGTCTTTCCGCACCTATAGCACATATTTAACCCAACTCGGCACTCGCCCGAGTGCTTCCTGCCACACTTAGCACATTCAACCCCATCTTCAATCCTCAGTTTCTTCGTCTCCGGCCCCGCCCACTCTTTAGCTGGCCGTTTAACGGCATTGGTCACTTTCTTCTCAGTAGGCAGTGGGTCTGCGGATTCGAAGTCATCATAAACTATCCCAGCAAGTGATACCACAGATTCAAAACTCGTGGGAGCATTAGCTTTCACGTGCACACGGACTTTCTGTGGTAGTCCCTTGATGTAGTACTTAATCCTCTTTTCCTCAGTGTCCACCAGATGTGGAACCAGCTGAGCCAACTCTTGATATTTGGAGGTATACTGGCGATGAGTCATACTACCAGCACAGAGCCCCAGAAATTCCCTCTCAACTCTGTCAATCTCGTTCTGCGGGCAGAACTTAGTGATTAGCAGCTTTTTCATGTCGTCCCATTTCATCTTTTTCATCTCAGCAGAAGACTTGATTCTTTCGATCGATCTCCACCAGCTTAATGCCTCATTAGTGAATGAGTGAGCGGCAAACTTGACCGCTTGATCATCACGGCACTCACTAATGTTGATCACCCCATTCATTCTCTCTATCCACTCAAAAGTGGCAACAGCATCTTTCCGTCCATCATACTTCGGCGGGTCACACCCCCGAAAGGACTTATAGTTGCAACCCCGGGTTGCCATTTCATAATCAGAATCATCACTGTCAGTGGCTTCAAGTCTCTTGCTGCTTTCCTCTTTCGTTTCTTTCTTCCCTATATTAAACTCTTTAAGGGCCTCGCCCAATGCTTCCGGTAGAACTTTCTTCAAGATTGAAGTAACCTCTGCCGCTATAGCTTCTTTCACAATCGGTTCCAACTCAAGCGCCTCATTAGGGGCATCGTTAGGAGCCGACACATGGTTCCCACTATCATTATGCTCCACATGCACCGATTCAGCTTCGTTGCGGGAGTGCTCACTTTCTTCAGGACGGTTCCGGTTACCTGGAGGTCGGCCTCGACGACCAGTACGACCCCCAGTGCGACCTCCTCTCTTTGCTCTAGCCATTTAGTGTCTACTGTGGACAAAGATAGCTCGTGTTATCAAGATAGGTAACAATTTAGAACACCTCGAGTACTGTAAATTACTAATTACAGAGACCGGTATGAAATTACTAATTTACTTTACTACTCGGGTTCTGAACGTTTCCTTTCCGAGTAACATTTGCATCCAAGTTCAGAGTTTCTACTATAAGGCACGTACTATCTACTGTCTGTGCTAAGGCATGTACTATGTACTATTTATGCTAAAGCACCCACTTTCTGCTATCTGTACTAAGGCATTACTGTCTATGTTCTATGTAAGGACATTGACTACCTTCTGTCTACTATCTGTACTAAGGCATTATTGTCTATGTTCTATGTAAGGACATTGACTACCTTCTGTCTACTATCTTTCCATGGACGGGCTGCTCGGACTGACATTCCTTTCCTTCCTTTGCTTTGTCCCATTCTCAGTTTAAGTTCAGACATTATCGCAAATGTCTGAATCTCTCAAACTATGGCTCTGATACCAACTTGAAACGCCCCAATGCGGGAACATCTCATAGTTGGCACACAACATAACAAACATAGTTCTTAAACCGGAAATCAGAATCTATTACAGCGGAAGTCTTTAATTCAAATCATTCATCAAACTAAAACATGAAATATTGTCTATAACATGAACTATCAGGATTGGAAATGTCAGTCTTCAATACCGCAGCCCGATGTCCATGCTATCCAGCCCACATGGCTCTTTTATCTTTCTTTAGCTTTACCCTTTTTACCTGTCATGCATACTAAAAGTCAGCTAACGCTGGTGAGTTCTCTCTTTACTTTAAACTGTAAACTTTATCTTTGGTAGCTTAGTTTTATTAAAATAAAATAAGCTTTACTTTCACTTCCTTTGAAATAAACTTTTAACTATTACTTTAAAACTTTACAACGTTACAGTTATAAATCTGTTACGTTACTATCTGTCATTAAAACTTTATCTTTAAGGAAACCCGTTAGGGTGTCCCACTGTACTCTGTCTATCATTTCACTTATACTTGACAAGTGACTTTATCATACTTTAACTATCACATATGGATCGTGGTCCGAGGACCAGATCCCTATCTTGCTTACACCTCAGGGTAAGACTTTTACTTTAGCGCTGCCCACACCTCAGGGTGGGACTTTCTTTCTCGCTTGCACGTTAGTGCAAGACTCCTTTAGCATTGCTCACACCTCAGGGTGAGACTTTCTCGCTTACACCGAAGTGAAGACTCCTTTAGCATTGCTTACACCGAAGTGTAAGACTCCTTTAGCATTGCTTACACCGAAGTGTAAGACTCCTTTAGCATTGCTCACACCTCAGGGTGAGACTTCTACTTTAGCATGCCTGCAGGACTTTCTACTATGCAACTACTATGCAATGCAATTACACTATTACACAAATAGAAATGCAATCACATAACTTTCATATAGACAAATAACACATATTAACACATAAGCATATAACATGGTATTTGTCACTGTCACTGTCACTGTCACTGTCGAGCTGTACCGAAGTACGGCTCCTTTATCATTCTTTCTTTAGCTCATTGTTATCTTTCAAAAACTTGTTTAAAAGATAATACTATGCTCTTTTGTTCTTTATCTTTCATTTTATAAAAATAACATTTTTATAAAATACTTTACTTTGCCTTTCATTTTATAAAAATAACATTTTTATAAAATACTATACTTTGCCTTTCATTTTATAAAAATAACATTTTTATAAAATACTATACCAGTATGCATGCCAGCCCAAAACCATTAGGAAAAAGGGCAATAAGAACTCACCAGATGAATCGTTTCTGTTTACACCTAGCCGGTTCCTGAATGTCACTATGGTCACCCACAATCTGTATAATCAAGTCATAGGCGTAAGGCTGTGTTCCTAGGGGACACTTAGACATTACTAGGCTTGACTCAGATGTTTCGGGTCATGGTTTCATTATCGAAACTAGGTAGTTTCGAGTCCTGGCTCCTTATCGAAACTATGTAGTTTCGAGCCCTGGCTTCTTATCGAAACTAAGTAGTTTCGAGTCACTGCTTCTTATCGAAACTAAGTAGTTTCGAGTCACTGCTTCTTATCGAAACTAAGTAGTTTCGAGTCGTATGACTTATATAAATTCTTAGTTAAGGTCTTGGGTCTATATCGAAACTATGGTAGTTTCGATGGGTCTGCTCCTGTCGAAACTAGGTAGTTTCGATAGATGCGTCCATATCGAAACTAGTAGTTTCGACTGTGCAGTCTTCTTCCCCAAACAGAACCCTAGATCTGGTCCCTTTGTTCTAATCGATCAAGCTTTGAACTTTTTACGTTCGAAATGTTCCATTTTCCCCCATGAACCCAAACCCGTGGTTTGTTTCCAGTTTCACACGTAAAAATCTAAACCTTTACTCGATTATTAACCCGAAACCCGAAAGTTACAAAAAACTCAGATTTAGGCATAATAATTACCTGTTACAGCTTCCTTCTCGTTTCTTTATGCTCCAGAGATGTTGAGCAACAATCCTCGAGACTTTGAGCTTGATCCCGAGCTTTCTCTCTCTAGACCCAAACTCTCACTCTCTCTTTCTCTCACTAGAAACTTGCGTGACAAGTGTGGTGAATGAGGGAGAGGCTGATGGCTGCTGCTATGAAGGCTCCCTGTCATTTTTCGGGCCCATGGGCCGAAACTTTGGCCAAGCCCACTTTGTTTCCTTTATTTGGGTTTCTATTTATTTTGGGATGTTACAGTGTATGTGTATACACCGAAAACTGTACATACATATACACTTAAGTATACAAATACTCACACATACATAGATATACACATATATATACAAATACACACGCACATACACAACACATGCATATACACCTATACATACAAATACACACACATGCATACACATACATTGACCATCATTGACTAATATTGACCCTAATTGATAAACAACGACCATATTAAAAAGGTATTTTTTATTTAAGTTTTTAAGATTATTAATCGTTTTGTCGGAAATGTCTAGCAAATTGCGACGCATTTGCGACATAAAAAATATCAATTATTTATAAATATATTAAAAAGGTATTTTTATTTTAATTTTTAAGATTATTAATCGTTTTGTCGGAAATGTGTAGCAAATTGCGACGCAATTGCTACAAAAACCATATCAATTATGTATAAATATATTAAAAAGGTATTTTTAATTTAATTTTTAAGATTATTAATCGTTTTGTCGGAAATGTGTATCAAATTGCGACGCATTTGCGACATAAAAAATATCAATTATTTATAAATATATTAAAAAGGTATTTTTTTTATTTTTAAGATTATTAATCGTTTTGTCGGAAATGTGTAGCAATTTGCGACACATTTGCGACAAAAACAATATCAATTATTTATAAATATATTAAAGAGGTATTTTAATTTTAATTTTTAAGATTATTAATAGTTTTGTCGGAAATGTGTAGCGAATTGCGACGCAATTGCAACAAAAACAATATCAATTATGTATAAATATATTAAAAAGGTATTTTTTATTTAATTTTTAAGATTATTAATCGTTTTGTCGGAAATGTGTAGCAAATTGCGACGCAATTGCTACAAAAACGATATCAATTATGTATAAATATATTAAAAAGGTATTTTTTATTTAATTTTTAAGATTATTAATCGTTTTGTCGGAAATGTGTAGCAAATTGGGACGCATTTGCGACATAAACAATATCAATTATTTATAAATATATTAAAAAGGTATTTTTATTTTAATTTTTAAGATTATTAATTGTTTTGTCGAAAATGTGTAGCACGGGTTAAATAAATAAAAGTATGAACGTTTATAAGTAACTTGGTTAAAATCCCGTGTATTACACGGGTTAAATAAATAAATTGTTATATATTTAGTAATAAAAAAATTATATTTTTAAAAACCCGTGTAATACACGGGTTGAATAAACCAGTATATTACATCGGTTGAATAAAATATAATGTAATTTGTTAACAAACTCATTTGTCAAAATATGTTTTTAAAAATTGTAATTTGTCGTGCCATTTATAAGGTCTGTTAAATTAGTTTTTAAAATATTTTTTTCAACTGAGTATTAATTTTTTAATTTAGTTGATAAATATTAGTTCGTATTAAGTTCATTTGATTGATAATATAATAACTATTTATAATTAAATAATAAGTATTCGTAATTAGATTTATTAATATAAAGATTATTATTTAATAAAATGAGAAATGGAAAATCTAATATTTAATAGAAAAGAGAGGCGGGAAAATAAAGATGAGGAGTAACCAGAGAGTGACACGTTTTTTTACTTTATATTATTATTATTATGTTTTGTAATATTCATAATAATAATATAATAATACTATTATTTTTATAAAAAAGTAATTAAAAATAATAATAATAAATAACATTATGTGTTTTGTCGCAAATGCGTAGCAAATTGCTACACATTTGCTACGCAAGCTCCTAAAAATAGATATTTTGTCGCAAAAGCGTAGCAAGTTGCTACACAATTGTTACGCATTTCAACAATCTAATTTTGCTTTTCGTTTTTCGAGGGTTAAACATTGTTTTTTTCGTTCCATCTTCTACACAACTTCATTATATGTTAAATACTTTTATTTCACAAACTTATACATATTTTAGACATATGTATGTACGTGTACACCATCGAAACCCGTTACAAAAAACACCCTTTCAAGTTTTGTAAGCATATACGTATGTGTATGTGTATACACCGAAAACTGTACATACATATACACTTAAGTATACAAATACTCACACATACATAGATATACACATATATATACAAATACACACGCACATACACAACACATGCATATACACCTATACATACAAATACACACACATGCATACACATACATTGACCATCATTGACTAATATTGACCCTAATTGATAAACAACGACCATATTAAAAAGGTATTTTTTATTTAAGTTTTTAAGATTATTAATCGTTTTGTCGGAAATGTCTAGCAAATTGCGACGCATTTGCGACATAAAAAATATCAATTATTTATAAATATATTAAAAAGGTATTTTTATTTTAATTTTTAAGATTATTAATCGTTTTGTCGGAAATGTGTAGCAAATTGCGACGCAATTGCTACAAAAACCATATCAATTATGTATAAATATATTAAAAAGGTATTTTTAATTTAATTTTTAAGATTATTAATCGTTTTGTCGGAAATGTGTAGCAAATTGCGACGCATTTGCGACATAAAAAATATCAATTATTTATAAATATATTAAAAAGGTATTTTTTTTTATTTTTAAGATTATTAATCGTTTTGTCGGAAATGTGTAGCAATTTGCGACACATTTGCGACAAAAACAATATCAATTATTTATAAATATATTAAAGAGGTATTTTAATTTTAATTTTTAAGATTATTAATAATTTTGTCGGAAATGTGTAGCGAATTGCGACGCAATTGCAACAAAAACAATATCAATTATGTATAAATATATTAAAAAGGTATTTTTTTTTAATTTTTAATATTATTAATCGTTTTGTCTGAAATGTGTAGCAAATTGCGACGCAATTGCAACAAAAACAATATCAATTATGTATAAATATATTAAAAAGGTATTTTTTATTTAATTTTTAAGATTATTAATCGTTTTGTCGGAAATGTGTAGCAAATTGCGACGCAATTGCTACAAAAACAATATCAATTATGTATAAATATATTAAAAAGGTATTTTTTATTTAATTTTTAAGATTATTAATCGTTTTGTCGGAAATGTGTAGCAAATTGGGACGCATTTGCGACATAAACAATATCAATTATTTATAAATATATTAAAAAGGTATTTTTATTTTAATTTTTAAGATTATTAATTGTTTTGTCGAAAATGTGTAGCACGGGTTAAATAAATAAAAGTATGAACGTTTATAAGTAACTTGGTTAAAATCCCGTGTATTACACGGGTTAAATAAATAAATTGTTATATATTTAGTAATAAAAAAATTATATTTTTAAAAACCCGTGTAATACACGGGTTGAATAAACCAGTATATTACATCGGTTGAATAAAATATAATGTAATTTGTTAACAAACACATTTGTCAAAATATGTTTTTAAAAATTGTAATTTGTCGTGCCATTTATAAGGTCTGTTAAATTAGTTTTTAAAATATTTTTTTCAACTGAGTATTAATTTTTTAATTTAATTGATAAATATTAGTTCGTATTTAGTTCATTTGATTGATAATATAATAACTATTTATAATTAAATAATAAGTATTCGTAATTAGATTTATTAATATAAAGATTATTATTTAATAAAATGAGAAATGGAAAATCTAATATTTAATAGAAAAGAGAGGCGGGAAAATAAAGATGAGGAGTAACCAGAGAGTGACACGTTTTTTTACTTTATATTATTATTATTATGTTTTGTAATATTCATAATAATAATATAATAATACTATTATTTTTATAAAAAAGTAATTAAAAATAATAATAATAAATAACATTATGTGTTTTGTCGCAAATGCGTAGCAAATTGCTACACATTTGCTACGCAAGCTCCTAAAAATAGATATTTTGTCGCAAAAGCGTAGCAAGTTGCTACACAATTGTTACGCATTTCCAACAATCTGATTTTGCTTTTCGTTTTTCGAGGGTTAAACATTGTTTTTTTCGTTCCATCTTCTACACAACTTCATTATATGTTAAATACTTTTATTTCACAAACTTATACATATTTTAGACATATGTATGTACGTGTACACCATCGAAACCCGTTACAAAAAACACCCTTTCAAGTTTTGTAAGCATATACGTATGTGTATGTGTATACACCGAAAACTGTACATACATATACACTTAAGTATACAAATACTCACACATACATAGATATACACATATATATACAAATACACACGCACATACACAACACATGCATATACACCTATACATACAAATACACACACATGCATACACATACATTGACCATCATTGACTAATATTGACCCTAATTGATAAACAACGACCATATTAAAAAGGTATTTTTTATTTAAGTTTTTAAGATTATTAATCGTTTTGTCGGAAATGTCTAGCAAATTGCGACGCATTTGCGACATAAAAAATATCAATTATTTATAAATATATTAAAAAGGTATTTTTATTTTAATTTTTAAGATTATTAATCGTTTTGTCGGAAATGTGTAGCAAATTGCGACGCAATTGCTACAAAAACCATATCAATTATGTATAAATATATTAAAAAGGTATTTTTAATTTAATTTTTAAGATTATTAATCGTTTTGTCGGAAATGTGTAGCAAATTGCGACGCATTTGCGACATAAAAAATATCAATTATTTATAAATATATTAAAAAGGTATTTTTTTTTATTTTTAAGATTATTAATCGTTTTGTCGGAAATGTGTAGCAATTTGCGACACATTTGCGACAAAAACAATATCAATTATTTATAAATATATTAAAGAGGTATTTTAATTTTAATTTTTAAGATTATTAATAATTTTGTCGGAAATGTGTAGCGAATTGCGACGCAATTGCAACAAAAACAATATCAATTATGTATAAATATATTAAAAAGGTATTTTTTTTTAATTTTTAATATTATTAATCGTTTTGTCTGAAATGTGTAGCAAATTGCGACGCAATTGCAACAAAAACAATATCAATTATGTATAAATATATTAAAAAGGTATTTTTTATTTAATTTTTAAGATTATTAATCGTTTTGTCGGAAATGTGTAGCAAATTGCGACGCAATTGCTACAAAAACAATATCAATTATGTATAAATATATTAAAAAGGTATTTTTTATTTAATTTTTAAGATTATTAATCGTTTTGTCGGAAATGTGTAGCAAATTGGGACGCATTTGCGACATAAACAATATCAATTATTTATAAATATATTAAAAAGGTATTTTTATTTTAATTTTTAAGATTATTAATTGTTTTGTCGAAAATGTGTAGCACGGGTTAAATAAATAAAAGTATGAACGTTTATAAGTAACTTGGTTAAAATCCCGTGTATTACACGGGTTAAATAAATAAATTGTTATATATTTAGTAATAAAAAAATTATATTTTTAAAAACCCGTGTAATACACGGGTTGAATAAACCAGTATATTACATCGGTTGAATAAAATATAATGTAATTTGTTAACAAACACATTTGTCAAAATATGTTTTTAAAAATTGTAATTTGTCGTGCCATTTATAAGGTCTGTTAAATTAGTTTTTAAAATATTTTTTTCAACTGAGTATTAATTTTTTAATTTAATTGATAAATATTAGTTCGTATTTAGTTCATTTGATTGATAATATAATAACTATTTATAATTAAATAATAAGTATTCGTAATTAGATTTATTAATATAAAGATTATTATTTAATAAAATGAGAAATGGAAAATCTAATATTTAATAGAAAAGAGAGGCGGGAAAATAAAGATGAGGAGTAACCAGAGAGTGACACGTTTTTTTACTTTATATTATTATTATTATGTTTTGTAATATTCATAATAATAATATAATAATACTATTATTTTTATAAAAAAGTAATTAAAAATAATAATAATAAATAACATTATGTGTTTTGTCGCAAATGCGTAGCAAATTGCTACACATTTGCTACGCAAGCTCCTAAAAATAGATATTTTGTCGCAAAAGCGTAGCAAGTTGCTACACAATTGTTACGCATTTCCAACAATCTGATTTTGCTTTTCGTTTTTCGAGGGTTAAACATTGTTTTTTTCGTTCCATCTTCTACACAACTTCATTATATGTTAAATACTTTTATTTCACAAACTTATACATATTTTAGACATATGTATGTACGTGTACACCATCGAAACCCGTTACAAAAAACACCCTTTCAAGTTTTGTAAGCATATACGTATGTGTATGTGTATACACCGAAAACTGTACATACATATACACTTAAGTATACAAATACTCACACATACAAATACATATAAACACATACATATGCACAACACATACATAGATATACACATATATATACAAATACACACGCACATACACAACACATGCATATACACCTATACATACAAATACACACACATGCATACAAATACATTGACCATCATTGACTAATATTGACCCTAATTGATAAACAACGACCATATTAAAAAGGTATTTTTTATTTAAGTTTTTAAGATTATTAATCGTTTTGTCGGAAATGTCTAGCAAATTGCGACGCATTTGCGACATAAAAAATATCAATTATTTATAAATATATTAAAAATGTATTTTTATTTTAATTTTTAAGATTATTAATCGTTTTGTCGGAAATGTGTAGCAAATTGCGACGCATTTGCGACATAAACAATATCAATTACTTATAAATATATTAAAAAGGTATTTTTATTTTAATTTTTAAGATTATTAATTGTTTTGTCGGAAATGTGTAGCACGGGTTAAATAAATAAAAGTATGAACGTTTATAAGTAACTTGGTTAAAATCCCGTGTATTACACGGGTTAAATAAATAAATTGTTATATATTTAGTAATAAAAAAATTATATTTTTAAAAACCCGTGTAATACACGGGTTGAATAAACCAGTATATTACATCGGTTGAATAAAATATAATGTAATTTGTTAACAAACACATTTGTCAAAATATGTTTTTAAAAATTGTAATTTGTCGTGCCATTTATAAGGTCTGTTAAATTAGTTTTTAAAATATTTTTTTCAACTGAGTATTAATTTTTTAATTTAGTTGATAAATATTAGTTCGTATTAAGTTCATTTGATTGATAATATAATAACTATTTATAATTAAATAATAAGTATTCGTAATTAGATTTATTAATATAAAGATTATTATTTAATAAAATGAGAAATGGAAAATCTAATATTTAATAGAAAAGAGAGGCGGGAAAATAAAGATGAGGAGTAACCAGAGAGTGACACGTTTTTTTACTTTATATTATCATTATTATGTTTTGTAATATTCATAATAATAATATAATAATACTATTATTTTTATAAAAAAGTAATTAAAAATAATAATAATAAATAACATTATGTGTTTTGTCGCAAATGCGTAGCAAATTGCTACACATTTGCTACGCAAGCTCATAAAAATAGATATTTCGTCGCAAAAGCGAAGCAAGTTGCTACACAATTGTTACGTATTTCCAACAATCTGATTTTGTTTTTCGTTTTTCGAGGGTTAAACGTTGTTTTTTTCATTCCATCTTCTACACAACTTCATTATATGTTAAATACTTTTTATTTCACAAACTTATACATATTTTAGACATATGTATGTACGTGTACACCATCGAAACCCGTTATAAAAAACACCTTTTCAAGTTTTGTAAGCATATACGTATGTGTATGTGTATACACCGAAAACTGTACATACATATACACTTAAGTATACAAATACTCACACACACAAATACATATAAACACATACATATGCACAACACATACATAGATATACACATATATATACAAATACACACGCACATACACAACACATGCATATACACCTATACATACAAATACACACACATGCATACACATACATTGACCATCAATGACTATTATTGACTCTAATTGATAAACAACGACCATATTAAAAAGGTATTTTTTATTAAATTTTTAAGATTATTAATCGTTTTGTCGGAAATGTGTAGCAAATTGCGACGCATTTGCGACATAAAAAATATCAATTATTTATAAATATATTAAAAGGGTATTTTTATTTTAATTTTTAAGATTATTAATCGTTTTGTCGGAAATGTGTAGCAAATTGCGACATAAACAATATCAATTATTTATAAATATATTAAAAAGGTATTTTTTATTTAATTTTTAAGATTATTATTCGTTTTGTCGGAAATGTGTAGCATATTTGCGACGCATTTGCGACATAAAAAATATCAATTATTTATAAATATATTAAAAAGGTATTTTTATTTTAATTTTTAAGATTATTAATCGTTTTGTCGGAAATGTGTAGCAAATTGCGACGCAATTGCTACAAAAACAATATCAATTATGTATAAATATATTAAAAAGGTATTTTTTATTTAATTTTTAAGATTATTAATCGTTTTGTCGGAAATGTGTAGCAAATTGGGACGCATTTGCGACATAAACAATATCAATTATTTATAAATATATTAAAAAGGTATTTTTATTTTAATTTTTAATATTATTAATTGTTTTGTCAAAAATGTGTAGCACGGGTTAAATAAATAAAAGTATGAACGTTTATAAGTAACTTGGTTAAAATCTCGTGTATTACACGGGTTAAATAAATAAATTGTTATATATTTAGTAATAAAAAAATTATATTTTTAAAAACCCGTGTAATACACGGGTTGAATAAACCAGTATATTACATCGGTTGAATAAAATATAATGTAATTTGTTAACAAACACATTTGTCAAAATATGTTTTTAAAAATTGTAATTTGTCGTGCCATTTATAAGGTCTGTTAAATTAGTTTTTAAAATATTTTTTTCAACTGAGTATTAATTTTTTAATTTAATTGATAAATATTAGTTATATTAAGTTCAATTGATTGATAATATAATAACTATTTATAATTAAATAATAAGTATTCGTAATTAGATTTATTAATATAAAGATTATTATTTAATAGAAATGAGAAATGGAAAATCTAATATTTAATAGAAAAGAGAGGCGGGAAAATAAAGATGAGGAGTAACCAAAGAGTGACGCGTTTTTTTACTTTATATTATTATTATTATGTTTTGTAATATTCATAATAATAATATAATAATACTATTATTATTATAAAAAAGTAATTAAAAATAATAATAATAAATAACATTATGTGTTTTGTCGCAAATGCGTAGCAAATTGCTACACATTTGCTACGCAAGCTCCTAAAAATAGATATTTTGTCGCAAAAGCGTAGCAAGTTGCTACACAATTGTTACGTATTTCCAACAATCTGATTTTGCTTTTCGTTTTTCGAGGGTTAAACATTGTTTTTTTCGTTCCATCTTCTACACAACTTCATTATATGTTAAATACTTTTATTTCACAAACTTATACATATTTTAGACATATGTATGTACGTGTACACCATCGAAACCCGTTACAAAAAACACCCTTTCAAGTTTTGTAAGCATATACGTATGTGTATACACCGAAAACTGTACATACATATACACTTAAGTATACAAATACTCACACATACAAATACATATAAACACATACATATGCACAACACATACATAGATATACACATATATATACAAATACACACGCACATAGACAACACATGCATATACACCTATACATACTAATACACACACATGCATACACATACATTGACCATCATTGACTAATATTGACCCTAATTGATAAACAACGACCATATTAAAAAGGTATTTTTTATTTAAGTTTTTAAGATTATTAATCGTTTTGTCGGAAATGTCTAGCAAATTGCGACGCATTTGCGACATAAAAAATATCAATTATTTATAAATATATTAAAAAGGTATTTTTATTTTAATTTTTAAGATTATTAATCGTTTTGTCGGAAATGTGTAGCAAATTGCGACGCAATTGCTACAAAAACAATATCATTTATGTATAAATATATTAAAAAGGTATTTTTAATTTAATTTTTAAGATTATTAATCGTTTTGTCGGAAATGTGTAGCAAATTGCGACGCATTTGCGACATAAAAAATATCAATTATTTATAAAGATATTAAAAAGGTATTTTTATTTTAATTTTTAAGATTATTAATCGTTTTGTCGGAAATGTGTAGCAATTTGCGACGCATTTGCGACAAAAACAATATCAATTATTTATAAATATATTAAAGAGGTATTTTAATTTTAATTTTTAAGATTATTAATAGTTTTGTCGGAAATGTGTAGCGAATTGCGACGCAATTGCAAAAAAAACAATATCAATTATATATAAATATATTAAAAAGGTATTTTTTATTTAATTTTTAAGATTATTAATCGTTTTGTCGGAAATGTGTAGCAAATTGCGACGCAATTGCTACAAAAACAATATCAATTATGTATAAATATATTAAAAAGGTATTTTTTATTTCATTTGTAAGATTATTAATCGTTTTGTCGGAAATGTGTAGCAAATTGCGACGCATTTGCGACATAAACAATATCAATTATTTATAAATATATTAAAAAGGTATTTTATTTTAATTTTTAAGATTATTAATTGTTTTGTCGGAAATGTGTAGCTGTAAGGCCCCTAAACCGGGTGACCTCACTTGTTGGATTTACTCATAAACATAGTCATAAATACTGAACTTAAATTAAAACATTCGTCATTCAATTACATAATCAAAACAGCGGAAGTCTTTACAAATAAAAGCATAACATATTCTTAACAAACAACAGTGGGATGTCAGTCTTGTGCCAGGTAACCTTCACGCCTTCGCACGACCCTTTCCTTTGTTACCTGAAATGTATACTAAAAGTCAGCTAACGCTGGTGAGTTCTAGTTTAAAGACAATCATACATAATATTTATCTTATCCTGAATATAATGTATACATGTATATTCATACTTTTAAATATTCTTTACTTTACTGTTCTCACATAACATTCATTGAGGGTATATGAAACGCCCCAAAACGGGTACATCTCATAGTTGGCACACAACATAACAAACATAGTTCTTAAACCGGAAATCAGAATCTATTACAGCGGAAGTCTTTAATTCAAATCATTCATCAAACTATAACATGAAATATTGTCTATAACATGAACTATCAGGATTGGAAATGTCAGTCTTCAATACCGCAGCCCGATGTCCATGCTATCCAGCCCACATGGCTCTTTTATCTTTCTTTAGCTTTACCCTTTTTACCTGTCATGCATACTAAAAGTCAGCTAACGCTGGTGAGTTCTCTCTTTACTTTAAACTGTAAACTTTATCTTTGGTAGCTTAGTTTTATTAAAATAAAATAAGCTTTACTTTCACTTTCTTTGAAATAAACTTTTAACTATTACTTTAAAACTTTACAACGTTACAGTTATAAATCTGTTACGTTACTATCTGTCATTAAAACTTTATCTTTAAGGAAACCCGTTAGGGTGTCCCACTGTACTCTGTCTATCATTTCACTTATACTTGACAAGTGACTTTATCATACTTTAACTATCACATATGGATCGTGTTCCGAGGACCAGATCCCTATCTTGCTTACACCTCAGGGTAAGACTTTTACTTTAGCGCTGCCCACACCTCAGGGTGGGACTTTCTTTCTCGCTTGCACGTTAGTGCAAGACTCCTTTAGCATTGCTCACACCTCAGGGTGAGACTTTCTCGCTTACACCGAAGTGAAGACTCCTTTAGCATTGCTTACACCGAAGTGTAAGACTCCTTTAGCATTGCTTACACCGAAGTGTAAGACTCCTTTAGCATTGCTCACACCTCAGGGTGAGACTTCTACTTTAGCATGCCTGCAGGACTTTCTACTATGCAACTACTATGCAATGCAATTACACTATTACACAAATAGAAATGCAATCACATAACTTTCATATAGACAAATAACACATATTAACACATAAGCATATAACATGGTATTTGTCACTGTCACTGTCACTGTCACTGTCGAGCTGTACCGAAGTACGGCTCCTTTATCACTCTTTCTTTAGCTCATTGTTATCTTTCAAAAACTTGTTTAAAAGATAATACTATGCTCTTTTGTTCTTTATCTTTCATTTTATAAAAATAACATTTTTATAAAATACTTTACTTTGCCTTTCATTTTATAAAAATAACATTTTTATAAAATACTATACTTTGCCTTTCATTTTATAAAAATAACATTTTTATAAAATACTATACCAGTATGCATGCCAGCCCAAAACCATTAGGAAAAAGGGCAATAAGAACTCACCAGATGAATCGTTTCTGTTTACACCTAGCCGGTTCCTGAATGTCACTATGGTCACCCACAATCTGTATAATCAAGTCATAGGCGTAAGGCTGTGTTCCTAGGGGACACTTAGACATTACTAGGCTTGACTCAGATGTTTCGGGTCATGGTTTCATTATCGAAACTAGGTAGTTTCGAGTCCTGGCTCCTTATCGAAACTATGTAGTTTCGAGCCCTGGCTTCTTATCGAAACTAAGTAGTTTCGAGTCACTGCTTCTTATCGAAACTAAGTAGTTTCGAGTCACTGCTTCTTATCGAAACTAAGTAGTTTCGAGTCGTATGACTTATATAAATTCTTAGTTAAGGTCTTGGGTCTATATCGAAACTATGGTAGTTTCGATGGGTCTGCTCCTGTCGAAACTAGGTAGTTTCGATAGATGCGTCCATATCGAAACTAGTAGTTTCGACTGTGCAGTCTTCTTCCCCAAACAGAACCCTAGATCTGGTCCCTTTGTTCTAATCGATCAAGCTTTGAACTTTTTACGTTCGAAATGTTCCATTTTCCCCCATGAACCCAAACCCGTGGTTTGTTTCCAGTTTCACACGTAAAAATCTAAACCTTTACTCGATTATTAACCCGAAACCCGAAAGTTACAAAAACTCAGATTTAGGCATAATAATTACCTGTTACAGCTTCCTTCTCGTTTCTTTATGCTCCAGAGATGTTGAGCAACAATCCTCGAGACTTTGAGCTTGATCCCGAGCTTTCTCTCTCTAGACCCAAACTCTCACTCTCTCTTTCTCTCACTAGAAACTTGCGTGACAAGTGTGGTGAATGAGGGAGAGGCTGATGGCTGCTGCTATGAAGGCTCCCTGTCATTTTTCGGGCCCATGGGCCGAAACTTTGGCCAAGCCCACTTTGTTTCCTTTATTTGGGTTTCTATTTATTTTGGGATGTTACAGTATATACATATGTACATACATACTTTCTTTGGGAGAACACATATTGGCCATAATCTTAAGGGAGATCAACCCATCATACTTGTCGCGAATGTCACGAAGACATCGCAGTCAGAGCTACCGTCGTAGCCCTTCTCATTACCGTCCGGCTCTAGAAAACCGTCCGTCATAACATTAAATCCGTCCGGCAACTTTTGTCCGTCCGCTCTTAACCGTCCTACCGTCGTAGTCCGTCATAACATTAAATCCGTCTGCCCTAGGGCATCCGTTTCCCACGTGACCATTATGTATGCAACCGTTCTACATTAGTTAAAGCAATTGCTTCGACCGTCCATTTTTACCTTTTCATACGTCATATCTTACGTAGGAACGTTTTCGTCCCGGTTGCAAAATAGTCACGTGGTCGTCCGTCTACCGAAGTAGCCGTTGTCACAGAAGGGTTTATAACGTTTACATTCATTCATAACATGCAATATATATAATATAAAGCAAGATTTCATTCTTTTACGTTATGTCCTTCTTTCATTCATTCTTTATAATCATACGCTTCATTCTTTATTCGTAATTCATTTTCATATATAAGTATTTATATATATATATATATATGTATGATCACATTGACATTTATTCATTTAGTGTATACACTTCAGCCCCAAAAACATTTATAAATCATTTGCACATAACATAGAAGGGGGCACATAGAACTCACCTGATGAGCTACTCTAGGTTGTCCTAAACAAAGGCCCAACAGCGTCACTTCCGATCTGGATTAGGTAGTTAAATACACATTAGACCCAACCCCGACTCTAATGGTTTACTCATTCTAAACTTACTGACTTTACTTAACCAACCTGTGGCGTGCTGTCTGCTGCCTGCGCACTTAGTAAGTGCGCAGGGACTTGCTCATACGCACTTGGTAAGTGCGCAGGAGTCTTCCTCCTGCGTACTTGGTAAGTACACAGGGACTGCTGCCTGCGCACTTAGTAAGTACGCAGGGATTCCTTCCTGCGCATTTGGTAAGTACGCAGTACCTGGTTCTTGGACCAAAATTTCGGAATTCTTGCATGTTAATCCGATCATGCTAATCTTACAATTTTCTTTGATCAAAACGTGCGGTTTTCATTCTAGATTCTATTTCTAAGCTTATTATCAAGTTTCATCCGTAAAAACATCACCTATTTAGCTAAAACTCGAGAAACCCCAAAATGAACAAAAACTCATATTATGATCGAATCATTACCTGGATTGGAATTCTGATCCAGAGGTTTTGCTCACGATCTCAGTAGTAACGTGCTCCTTAAATCTCGTCACGATCCGTCGACTTTCTCTCTCTAGACTCGGGCTCCCTTTCTCTCTCTAGAATTGGTGAAATGGAGGTGAAATGGTCAAATGGGCTGTCTTGCCACTTTTATACCTGGGCTTCCCTCGGCCCGTTGGAGTCGAGCCCAAGTCCATCCGTTCTTATTTCGTTTTATATCATATAAATCTCCATCGTATTATTATTTACTTATTTACTATTTTCGGGATGTTACAAGTCTACCCTCCTTAAAGAGGTTTCGTCCTCGAAACTGTTTATACGTCAAACAATTGAGGGTATAGTTCCCTCATCTCGTCTTCTTTTTCCCATGTAGCTTCCGACCCTTTTCTGTGTTTCCATTGTATCTTGACTAACGGTATCGACTTGTTGCGTAGTCGTTTCTCAGCTCGGTCAAGGATGGCTATTGGTTCCTCTATGTAATTTAGGTTGTTATCCACCTCGATCTCGTCGTAAGGTATGTGAGCTGTGTCATCGGCTAGGCACTTGCGTAGGTGAGACACGTGGAACGTAGGGTGTATTCCATTAAGCTCAACGGGTAGGTCGAGTCTGTAAGCAACTTGACCCACTCTTGCTAAAATCTTGAAAGGTCCAACAAACCTTGGACTCAGTTTGCCACGCTTCCTGAATCGGATGATTCCTTTCCACGGTGATACCTTTAACAGTACCATGTCCCCTACTTGAAACTCTAAATCCCTTCTTCTCTTGTCCGCGTATGATTTATGTCTGTCCTTTGCGGCTTTCATTCGAGCCTTGATTTGGTCAAATTTCTCGGAAGTAGCTTTGACCACTTCGAGACTTGCAAAATCCTTTTGTCCAATTTCCCCCCAACAAACCGGGGTCCTACATTTCCTCCCATACAACATTTCAAATGGCGGCATGTCAATAGTTGAGTGATAGCTGTTTTTATATGAAAATTCTGCCAATGGTAGATGGCTGTCCCAGCTCCCACCGAAGTCAATGATACAGGCCCGGAGCATGTCCTCCAAGGTCTGAATGGTCCTTTCAGATTGACCATCGGTTTGAGGGTGGTAAGCGGTGCTGATGTTCAGTCTGGTTCCCATCGCTTCATTGAATTTCTTCCAAAACCTTGAGGTGAATCTAGTATCCCTGTCGGACACAATCGAAAGTGGCATACCATGTCTACTCACAATTTCCTTTATAAATACTTCTGCTAGTCTTTCCGACGAAGAAGCCTCACGTATTGGCAAGAAGTGAGCACTTTTCGTCAAACGGTCGACGATCACCAAAATGGTATCATTGCCTTTAGCTGTTCGCGGTAGCTTGGTAATGAAGTCCATTGTGATCTCTTCCCACTTCCATTCTGGTATAGGTAAAGGTTGCATTTTACCGCATGGTTTCTGGTGCTCGGCTTTAACTAGTGAACACGTTAAGCACTTGCTCACGTATTCAGTCACATCATTCTTCATGCCAGGCCACCAGTACTCTTTCTTCAAGTCTTGATACATTTTGTTTGTCCCGGGGTGGATAGAATAACGAGACTTATGGGCCTCATCGAGTATTTTAGCTCTAAGCTCGCCAATCTTAGGTATCCACATCCGGCCAAACCTAGTTCGTACACCGTATGTATTTGCACTTAAGTTCCCTTGTTGTCCTACTATTCTTTCCCGTTTCACATTTCTTTCTAACAGTGCTTCATCTTGTGCCTTTGTTATTTCGCCCATCAAATCTGGTGTTATAATCAGCTGACACGCTTTGATCCGGATAGGTGCCGATTCTTCCTTTCTACTTAAAGCGTCAGCCACAACATTTGCCTTGCCTGGATGGTACAATATTTCACAGTCATAGTCTTTCAGTAGCTCTAACCACCTCCTTTGCCTCATGTTTAATTCTTTTTGCTCGAAAAAGTACTTCAAGCTTTTATGATCGGAGTAGATGGTGCATTTAACTCCATACAAATAGTGCCTCCATATTTTCAATGCGAAAACTACTGCTGCTAACTCGAGATCGTGCGTTGGGTAGTTAACCTCGTGAATCTTTAGTTGTCGTGAGGCATAAGCAATTACCTTTCCTCGTTGCATAAGTACGCAACCTAAACCCTGCCCCGAAGCGTCAGAGTAGACTACCAAGTCTTCATTTCCCTCAGGTAGAGTCAAGACTGGAGCCTGGGTTAATCGTGTCTTAAGTTCCTCAAATGCGTTATTTTGGGTTTGACTCCATTCATATTTCACTTCTTTCCGTGTCAGTTTAGTTAGTGGCGAGGCTATCCTTGAGAAATCTTGAATGAACCTTCGATAGTAGCCTGCTAATCCAAGAAAACTTCGTATCTCTGTTGGTGTCTTTGGGATGTTCCATTCCTTTACTGTTTCTATCTTTGCAGGATCTACCATGATGCCGTTTGGGTTTATCACATGACCTAGGAATTGGACTTCCCTAAGCCAGAACGCGCATTTGGAGAATTTCGCGTACAACTTCTCCTGCTTTAACACTTCCAGAACTTCTCTTAGGTGACAGTGGTGATCACCCTCGTTTTTCGAATATATCAGTATGTCGTCTATGAAAACTATCACTGATCGATCCAACATTGGTCGACATACTCTATTCATCAAATCCATGAACGCTGCTGGAGCGTTAGTCAATCCGAAGGACATCACGAGGAATTCATAATGTCCATAACGCGTGCGAAACGCGGTCTTTGGTACGTCTTCTTCTCTTACTTTCAACTGATGGTAACCCGACCTAAGATCGATCTTTGAGAACCAACTCGCACCTTGCAGTTGATCAAAAAGATCGTCTATTCTAGGTAGCGGGTATTTGTTCTTTACTGTTCTCTTGTTCAATTCGCGGTAATCAATGCACATGCGCATGCTGCCGTCCTTTTTCTTTACAAATAATACCGGAGCGCCCCATGGTGAGATGCTCGGTCTAACAAATCCTTTTTCTGTTAGTTCCTCTAGTTGAGACATCAATTCTTTCATTTCTGACGGAGCCAATCGGTAGGGGGCTTTGGCAACGGGCTCAGCTCCTGGCAGTAAATCAATCTGAAATTCTATTTCCCGATCGGGTGGCAACCCAGGTAGATCCTCAGGGAACACTTCCGGAAAGTTGCACACCACGGGTACATTCTTGAGTTCTTTCGTTTTCATTCTATCGTCAATAACATACGCCAGATAAGCTTCGCAACCGCGCCTCATATAACTTTCGGCCTTAATCATCGAGATGACGTTCGGCATCGTGCAATTCCAATCCCCATAAACCGTAATTGGACTGCCGCTTGGAGCTTTGAGGTGTATCCTCTTACGTTTACATATGATTTGAGCTTCATTGGCAGCTAGCCAATCCATACCCAATACTATATCGAATCCTCCTAAGGTGAGAAGGAATAATCTAGAAGGGAACTTATGACCCTCTATTTCTATGATGCAATCCTCTGTTACTTGGAATACTACCGAATTTTTACCAACGGCAGTTTGTACGCTAAAGGCCTTTACTATGGTGTTGATAGTGCAATCTAGTTTACGACTAAATGCATTTGATATAAAGCTTTTACTAGCACCAGAATCAAATAAAATCGCAGCACGTTCATCATTAACTAGAAACGTACCTGACACGACGTCAGGGTTTCCCCTTGCTTCTTCCTCAGTTAAGGCATAGGCTCGGGTCCTAGCCTTTTGTTGTTCCTGTTCCTTCTCCTTTCCCGAACCAGATTGGCCGGCCTTCCTGCAATTCTTTGTCAGATGCCCAACCAATCCACATACTTGACATTTGGCGTCCTTCCAACAATCTCGGGAGTAGTGCCCCGGCCTCCCGCACTTGTAACACACGGTGGTGCCGATTCGACACACGCCACTATGTTGTTTTCCACATTTCTTGCACGTTTCATGTCCGTCCAACCTCGGTTTCTTAATTTCAGTTGTTTCATTCCCTCTTCCGGTGCCTCTAGACGGATTCTCCCATTTCCTCTTTTGTGTCACAGGTGTCGGGTCCTCATTGGCATAATCGTCGTAAACGATTCCAGCCAGGTTGACTACCGACTCGAAGGTCGAGGGTAGGTTGGCTTTTACGTGGACACGGACCCTTTGCGGCAGACCCTTCACATAGTATTTGATCATACGTTCTTCGGTTTCCACCAAGTGTGGTACCAGTTGGGCCAGCTCGTTGAACCTTGAAGTATATTGGCGATGAGTCTTGTCGCCAGCTTTGAAGTTTAGGAACTCGTTCTCCACACGATCAATCTCATTCTGTGGGCAGAACTTTTGGATTACGAGCTTTTTCAAGTCCTCCCATGTCATTCGGGCAAGAGCATGTGGCGACTTTGTTCTTTAAATATTTCTCCACCAACCTAGTGCTTCATTGGTGAAAGAATGAGCAACATATTTAACCGCCTGGTCTGGTCGGCACTCGCTGATGTTGATTACAGCGTTCATTCTCTCAATCCATTCCAAAGTAGCCACTGAATCCTTGCTACCATGAAACTTGGGTGGGTCTCCATCTTTGAAACCTTTATAAGTGCACCCTTTAGTGCTTGGCCCCACTTTTATCTCATCCCCGTCGCTGTCATATACTGTTTCTTCGTGGTTTCCTTCATCCCCCTCTTTACTTTTCTTTATTGCCTCGGATTGTAGATCCGGCAATACCTTCTGCAAAGTGAGCACAACTTCACGGGCAATAGCATCCTTGACTTCAGGTTCCAACTGTATAGGCCCTGGACTGTTGTCCCTAATTGGGGTCACTTCTGTTTCGCGCACACTTTCGGTGTGCTCTGCGTGCACAATCTCTTCTTCTTCAAATCTTGGGTTCAACGGAGGTCTACCTCGCCGGCCAGTGCGACCGCCTCGAGGTCCTGTCCTTCCTCCACCAGCCATAGTTCTTAATTTCCTGATAGTTAAAGAGGGAATACATCAATGTCATTTCTTCAGATCATAGTTTGGAGCAGTACGAGCAAGGTAAATTCTTAATTACAGTGACCGGTTTGTGATTACTAATTTACATTGCTTTTCGGGTTCGAAACTCTTCAAATCAGTCGTGGCATTAACATCTATTTGTTCTAAGTTAAGGTATCTATTCCTATGCAAGAGCATTAACTTTACGACTTACTTACCGTGCTAGCGTTGGCGTTGGTTACCCATACTGACATCCGTGCGTTGGTCCCATAATCAGTTTGAGTCTAGACATTTAGGGATGTCTAAATCTCTCAAACTATTGCTCTGATACCAACTTGTAAGGCCCCTAAACCGGGTGACCTCACTTGTTGGATTTACTCATAAACATAGTCATAAATACTGAACTTAAATTAAAACATTCGTCATTCAATTACATAATCAAAACAGCGGAAGTCTTTACAAATAAAAGCATAATATATTCTTAACAAACAACAGTGGGATGTCAGTCTTGTGCCAGGTAACCTTCACGCCTTCGCACGACCCTTTCCTTTGTTACCTGAAATGTATACTAAAAGTTAGCTAACGCTGGTGAGTTCTAGTTTAAAGACAATCATACATAATATTTATCTTATCCTGAATATAATGTATACATGTATATTCATACTTTTAAATATTCTTTACTTTACTGTTCTCACATAACATTCATTGAGAGTATATACATATGTACATACATACTTTCTTTGGGAGAACACATATTGGCCATAATCTTAAGGGAGATCAACCCATCATACTTGTCGCGAATGTCACGAAGACATCGCAGTCAGAGCTACCGTCGTAGCCCTTCTCATTACCGTCCGGCTCTAGAAAACCGTCCGTCATAACATTAAATCCGTCCGGCAAATTTTGTCCGTCCGCTCTTAACCGTCCTACCGTCGTAGTCCATCATAACATTAAATCCGTCTGCCCTAGGGCATCCGTTTCCCACGTGACCATTATGTATGCAACCGTTCTACATTAGTTAAGGAAATTGCTTCGACCGTCCATTTTTACCTTTTCATACGTCCTATCTTACGTAGGAACGTTTTCGTCCCGGTTGCAAAATAGTCACGTGGTCGTCCGTCTACCGAAGTAGCCGTTGTCACAGAAGGGTTTATAACGTTTACATTCATTCATAACATGCAATATATATAATATAAAGCAAGATTTCATTCTTTTACGTTATGTCCTTCTTTCATTCATTCTTTATAGTCATACGCTTCATTCTTTATTCGTAATTCATTTTCATATATAAGTATTTATATATATATATATATGTATGATCACATTGACATTTATTCATTTAGTGTATACACTTCAGCCCCAAAACATTTATAAATCATTTGCACATAACATAGAAGGGGGCACATAGAACTCACCTGATGAGCTACTCTAGGTTGTCCTAAACAAAGGCCCAACAGCGTCTCTTCCGATCTGGATTAGGTAGTTAAATACACATTAGACCCAACCCCGACTCTAATGGTTTACTCATTCTAAACTTACTGACTTTACTTAACCAACCTGTGGCCTGCTGTCTGCTGCCTGCGCACTTAGTAAGTGCACAGGGACTTGCTCATGCGCACTTGGTAAGTGCGCATGAGTCTTCCTCCTGCGTACTTAATAAGTACGCAGGGACTGCTGCCTGCGCACTTAGTAAGTACGCAGGGATTCCTTCCTGCGCACTTGGTAAGTACGCAGTACCTGGTTCTTGGACCAAAATTTCAGAATTCTTGCATGTTAATCCGATCATGCTAATCTTACAATTTTCTTTGATCAAAACGTGCGGTTTTCATTCTAGATTCTATTTCTAAGCTTATTATCAAGTTTCATCCGTAAAAACATCACCTATTTAGCTAAAACTCGAGAAACCCCAAAATGAACAAAAACTCATATTATGATCGAATCATTACCTGGATTGGAATTCTGATCCAGAGGTTTTGCTCACGATCTCAGTAGTAACGTGCTCCTTAAATCTCGTGACGATCCGTCGACTTTCTCTCTCTAGACTCGGGTGTAACATCCCAAAAATAATAAAACGAATAAACATAACGAGACCAGTGATTTAGTCGGAACATTTAAACAAAAAGAGAGCGGGCCTGGGCCCGGCTTCAATGGGCCGAGGGAAGCCCATTGCACATAAGAGGCAAGGCAGCCCTCTTCCCTGCTCATTTCCCCAACTCACGCAGCTTTTAGAGAGAGAAAGGAGAGCTCGGGTCTAGAGAGAGAAAGTGACGGATCAACTCGGGAATTCAGGAGAACGTTGCTGCTGTTCCCGTGAGCAAAACCTCCGAATCAGAATTACAATCCAGGTATCGATTCGATCACATTATGAGTTTTTGTTCGTTTTGGGAAGTTTCGGGTTTTGGCTAAAAGATAACGATTTTAAGGATGAAACTTGAAAGTGAACTTAGGTATAGCATCTAGAATGAAAAACGAACGTTTTGATCAAAGAAAATTTAGATATCGACATGATCAGATTCGCATGCAGAACATTCGGATTTTTGGGGAAGGCGATAAGTGCAGACCCATCGAAACTACTTAGTTTCGATATGTGCAGACCTATTGAAACTACCCAGTTTTGATATATGCAGACCCAATCGAAACTACTATAGTTTCGATATGAGCCCCCGATCCGAAGCTAAGATAATACATAAGTTACCTATCGAAACTACCTATCGAAACTACTTATCGAAACTACCAAGTTTCGACATAAGCAGCCTATCGAAACTACCTATCGAAACTACCAAGTTTCGACAGGAACAACCTATCGAAACTACCAAGTTTCGATATAAGCTAATCAATCGAAACTACTAGGTTCAAGCATAGTAATGTCTAGTGTCATCTAGGAGCACTACCTTATGTATATGACTTTATTATACAGATCGTGAGTGACTCTAGTGAAGCTCAGTAGCCAGCTAAGTGTATTACAGAAACTACTCATCAGGTGAGTTCTACGTGCCCTCTTCTAAGTTATGTGCAAATGATTTATAAATGTTTTGGGGCTGAAGTGTATACACTAAATGAATGAATGAAATGAATGTCAATGTGATCATACGTGATATATTAAGGTATATGTGTAGATACATATGAATGCGAATAATGAATTACGAACAAAGAACGACACGTATGTTTGCAAAGAATGAATGAAGGAATGGTATAACGTAAATAAAATGAAACCTTGCTTTATAAATATATATTGCATGCGAAGAAGGTAAGTATACGTTATGGACGGAAACGAAGCTAACGACTACTACGGTAGACGGACGACCACTTGACTATTATGCAGCTAGAGAAGGAAGTCTAGAAAGGTAGACTAAATAAAGGCCACTACGGTGGAGTAAGTCGCTAAATCAATATTCGGCTGTATAATTAGTTCAAGTGGGAAACGGATGCCTTATGGCAGACGGGCGAATATGACGGACTACGACGGTAGGACGGTTAAGACGGACGGCCGAAGGTTGGCCGGACGGAAAAGTTAAGGCGGACGGTTTCTAGGACCGGACGAGTAATAGGGCTACGACGGTAGCTTAAGGGCGTATGTCTTTGTGACATACGCAGTAAAAGGCGGGTTGATCACCCTTATGTGTATGACCAATAAATGGTAAAGAAAGTAAAGGTGAATGCATATATATGTAATCACGTAAGAAAGATAAGGAAAGAATGTTAAGAAAAGTGAAAGAAAAAGGGTGAACGCATATATATATATATATATATGTGTAATCACATTAATAAAGAAAAGAAAGATGAAAGAAAAGCAAAAGCTATGAATACGTATTTATATGAATGACTTTATAATAATGTTTACTTATGAAGTAAAGAAAAGAATGTTTATATCTAAACGCACTAAACTAGAACTCACCAGCGTTAGCTGACTTTAGTATACATTTCAGGTAAAGGAAGAAAAGGTCGTGCGAGGGCGTGAAGGTTACCCGACACAAGACTGACATCCCACTTTTGTTTGTTAAGACAATGTTGTGTTTCTAATTGTTAAGACTTCCGCTGTTATGAAATGTAATTGAATGATGAGTGTTTTTAATTTAAGTTCAGTATTTATGACTATGTTTATGAGTAAATCCAACAAGTGAGGTTACCCGAGAAAGGGGCCTTACAAGTTGGTATCAGAGCAATAGTTTGAGAGATTTAGACATCCCTAAATGTCTAGACTCAAACTGATTATGGGACCAACGCACGGATGTCAGTATGGGTAACCAACGCCAACGCCAGCACGGTAAGTAAGTAATGAAGTTAAGGCTCTTGCATAAGAATAGATACCATAACTTAGAACAAATAGATGTTAATGCCATGACTGATTTGAGGAGTTTTGAACCCGAAAAGCAATGTAAATTAGTAATCACAAACCGGTCACTGTAATTAAGAATTTACCTTGCTCGTACTGTTCCAAACTATGATCTGAAGAAATGACATTGATGTATTCCCTTTGTAACTATCAGGAAATTAAGAATTATGGTTGGGGGAGGAAGAACAGGACCTCGAGGGGGTCGCACTGGCCGACGAGGTATACCTCCGCTGAACCCAAGATTTGAAGAAGAAGAGAGTGTGCACGCAGAGCACACAGAAAGTGTGCACGAAACAGAAGTGACCCCAATTAGGAACGACAGTCCAGGGCCTATACAGTTGGAACCTGAAGTCAGGGATGCTATTGCCCGTGAAGTTGTGCTCACTTTGAGGAAGGTATTGCCTGACCTACTATCTGAGGCACTAAAGAAAAGCAAAGAAGAGGATGAAGGGAACGATGAAGAGAAGATTTATGACAGTGACGGGGATGAAGTAAAAGTGGTATCAAGCAACCGTGGGTGTACTTACAAAGGTTTCAAGGATGGAGACCCACCCAAGTTTGATGGCAGCAAGGATTCGGTGGCTACGCTTGAATGGATAGAGAGGATGAGTGCTGTAATCAACATTAGCGAGTGTCGACCCGACCAGGCTGTTAAAGATGTTGCTCATTCTTTCACCAATGAGGCCCTGGGTTGTTGGAGGAACATTCAGAGGACAAAGTCCCCAAATGCTCTTGCAAGAATGACATGGGAAGAACTGAAAAAGCTGGTAATTCAAAAGTTCTGTCCCCAGAACGAAATTGATCGCGTGGAAAATGAATTCCTAAACCTTAAGGCTGGCAACAAGACACACCGCCAGTACACTTCTAGATTCAATGAGTTGGCTCAGCTAGTACCCCACCTGGTGGAGACAGAAGAGCGAATGATCAAGTATTATGTGAAGGGCCTACCTCAAAGGGTCCGTGTCCACGTGAAAGCCAACCTACCCTCGACTTTCGAGTCGGTAGTGAACCTGAGCGGAATCGTCTACGACGATTATGCCAATGAGGACCCACCAACAGAAACCCAAAAGAGAAAGTGGGAGAACCCGTCTAGAGGAACCGGGAGAGGGAATGTAACAACGGAAACTAAGAAGCCAAGGTTGGATGAATATGAAACTTGTAAGAAATGTGGAAGGCAACATCTTGGCGAATGTAAAATTGGCACCACCACATGCTATAAGTGCGGGAAGCCGGGGCACTTCTCCCGAGAATGTGTAAGAGACGTCAAGTGTCAAGTATGTGGATTGTTTGGACATTTGACAAAGAACTGCAGGAAGGCCGGCCAATCTGGTTCGGGAAAGGATAGGGAGCAGGAACAGCCTAAGGCAAGGACTCGTGCCTATGCCTTGACTGAGGAAGAAGCAAGAGGAAACCCTGATGTCGTATCAGGTACGTTTCTAGTAAATGATGAACATGCTGCTATTTTATTTGACTCTGGTGCTAGTAAAAGCTTCATATCAAATGCATTTAGTCGTAAATTGGATTGCACTATCAACACCATAGTAAAGGCCTTTAGCGTACAAACTGCCGTGGGTAAAAATTCGGCAGTATTCCAAGTAACAGAGGATTGCATCATAGAAATAGAGGGACATAAGTTTCCATCTAGATTATTCCTTCTTACCTTAGGAGGATTCGATATAGTATTGGGTATGGATTGGTTAGCTGCCAACGAAGCTCAAATCATATGCAAACGTAAGAGGGTACACCTAAAAGCTCCTAGCGGCAGTCCAATTACGGTTTATGGGGATTGGAATTGCACGATGCCAAACGTCATCTCGATGATCAAGGCCGAAAGTCACATGAGGCGCGGTTGCGAAGCTTATCTGGCATATGTTATTGATGATAGAATGTACCCGTGGTGTGCAACTTTCCGGAAGTATTCCCTGAGGATCTACCTGGGTTACCACCCGATCGGGAAATAGAATTTCAGATTGATTTATTGCCAGGAGCTGAGCCCGTTGCCAAAGCCCCCTACCGATTGGCTCCGTCAGAAATGAAAGAATTGATGTCTCAACTAGAGGAACTAACAGAAAAAGGATTTATTAGACCGAGCATCTCACCATGGGGCGCTCCGGTACTATTTGTAAAGAAGAAGGACGGCAGCATGCGCATGTGCATTGACTACCGCGAACTGAACAAGAGGACAGTAAAGAACAAATACCCACTGCCCAGGATAGACGACCTTTTTGATCAACTACAAGGTGCGAGTTGGTTCTCAAAGATCGATCTTAGGTCGGGTTACCATCAGTTGAAAGTAAGAGAGGAAGACGTACCAAAGACCGCGTTTCGCACGCGTTATGGGCATTATGAGTTTCTCGTGATGTCCTTCGGATTAACTAACGCACCAGCAACGTTCATGGATTTGATGAATAGAGTATGTCGACCCATGTTGGATCGATCTGTGATAGTTTTTATACACGACATACTGGTATATTCGAAAAACGAGGGTGATCACCACTGTCACCTAAGGGAGGTTCTGGAGGTGCTAAAGCAGGAAAAGTTGTACGCAAAATTCTCCAAATGCGCGTTCTGGCTTAGGGAAGTCTAATTCCTAGGTCATGTAATAAACCCAAACGGCATCATGGTGGATCCTGCAAAGATCGAGACAGTAAAGGAATGGAACATCCCAAAGACACCAACAGAGATACGAAGTTTTCTAGGATTGGCAGGCTACTATCGAAGGTTCATTCAAGATTTCTCAAGAATTGCCTCGCCACTAACCAAACTGACACGGAAGGAAGTAAAGTATGAATGGGGTCCAACCCAAAACAACGCGTTTGAGGAACTTAAGACACGATTAACTCAAGCTCCAGTCTTAACACTACCTAAGGGAAATGAAGACTTGGTAGTCTAGACTGACGCTTCAGGGCAAGGTTTAGGGTGCGTACTCATGCAAAGAGGAAAGGTATTTGCTTATGCATCGCGGCAACTAAAGATTCACGAGGTTAACTACCCAACACACGATCTAGAATTAGCAGCAGTAGTTTTCGCGTTGAAAATATGGAGGCACTATCTGTATGGAGCTAAATGCACCATTTACTCCGATCACAAAAGCCTGAGGTACTTTTTCGAACAAAAGGAATTAAACATGAGACAAAGAAGGTGGTTAGAGCTACTGAAAGACTATGACTGTGAGATATTGTACCATCCGGGCAAGGCAAACGTAGTGGCCGACGCTTTAAGTAGAAAGGAAGAATCGGCACCTATCCGGATCAAAGCGTGTCAGCTGATTATAACACCAGATTGGATGGGTGAAATAGCAAAAGCACAAGATGAAGCGCTGTTAGAAAGAAATGTGAAACGGGAAAGAATAGTAGGACAACAAGGGAACTTGGATGCAAATGCATACGGTGTACGAACTAGGTTTGGCCGAATGTGGATACCTAAGATTGGCGAGCTTAGAGCCAAAATACTTGATGAGGCCCATAAGTCTCGCTATTCTATCCACCCCGGGACAAACAAAATGTATCAAGACTTGAAGAAAGAATACTGGTGGCCTGGCATGAAGAATGATGTGACCGAGTACGTGAACAAGTGCCTAACGTGTTCACTAGTTAAGGCCGAGCACCAGAAACCATGCGGTAAAATGCAGCCTTTACCAATACCAGAATGGAAGTGGGAGGAGATCACAACGGACTTCATTACCAAGCTACCGCGAACAGCTAAAGGCAATGACACCATTTGGGTGATCGTCGACCGCTTGACAAAGAGTGCTCACTTCTTGCCAATACGTGAGACTTCTTCGTCTGAAAAGCTAGCAGAAGTATTCATCAAGGAAATTGTGAGCAGACATGGTATGCCACTGTCAATTGTGTCCGACAGGGATACTAGATTCACATCCAGATTTTGGAAGAAATTCAACGAAGCGATGGGCACTAGACTGAACATCAGCACCGCTTACCACCCTCAGACCGATGGTCAATCTGAAAGAACCATTCAGACCTTGGAGGACATGCTCCGGGCCTGTATCATTGACTTCGGTGGGAGTTGGGACAACCATCTACCATTGGCAGAATTTTCATATAACAACAGCTATCACTCAACCATTGGCATGCCGCCATTTGAAATGTTGTATGGAAGGAGATGTAGGACCCCGGTTTGTTGGGGGGAAATTGGACAAAAGGACTTCGCAAGTCTCGAAGTGGTCAAAGCTACTTCCGAGAAATTTGATCAAATAAAGGCTCGAATGAAAGCCGCAAAAGACAGACAGAAATCATACGCGGATAAGAGAAGAAGGGATTTAGAGTTTCAAGTAGGGGATATGGTACTATTGAAAGTGTCTCCGTGGAAAGGAATCATTCGATTCAGGAAGCGTGGCAAACTAAGTCCAAGGTTTGTCGGGCCTTTCAAGATTTTAGCGAGAGTGGGTCAAGTTGCTTACAGACTCGACCTACCCGTTGAGCTTAATGGAATACACCCTACGTTCCACGTGTCCCACTTACGCAAGTGCCTAGCTGACGACACAGCTCACATACCTTACGACGAGATCGAAGTGGATAATAGTCTGAATTATGTAGAGGAACCAATAGCCATTCTTGACCGAGCTGAAAAACGACTACGTAATAAGTCGATACCGTTAGTCAAGATACAATGGAAGCACAGAAAAGGGTCAGAAGCTACATGGGAAAAGGAAGACGAGATGAGGGGACTATACCCTAAATTGTTTAACGTATGAACAGTTTCGAGGATGAAACCTCTTTAAGGAGGGTAGACTTGTAACATCCCAAAAATAATAAAACGAATAAACATAACGAGACCAGTGATTTAGTCGGAAAATTTAAACAAAAAGAGAGCGGGCCTGGGCCCGGCTTCAATGGGCCGAGGGAAGCCCATTGCACATAAGAGGCAAGGCAGCCCTCTTCCCTGCTCATTTCCCCAACTCACGCAGCTTTTAGAGAGAGAAAGGAGAGCTCGGGTCTAGAGAGAGAAAGTGACGGATCAACTCGGGAATTCAGGAGAACGTTGCTGCTGTTCCCGTGAGCAAAACCTCCGAATCAGAATTACAATCCAGGTAACGATTCGATCACATTATGAGTTTTTGTTCGTTTTGGGAAGTTTCGGGTTTTGGCTAAAAGATAACGATTTTACGGATGAAACTTGAAAGTGAACTTAGGTATAGCATCTAGAATGAAAAACGAACGTTTTGATCAAAGAAAATTTAGATATCGACATGATCAGATTCGCATGCAGAACATTCGGATTTTTGGGGAAGGCGATAAGTGCAGACCCATCGAAACTACTTAGTTTCGATATGTGCAGACCTATCGAAACTACCCAGTTTTGATATATGCAGACCCAATCGAAACTACTATAGTTTCGATATGAGCCCCCGATCCGAAGCTAAGATAATACATAAGTTACCTATCGAAACTACCTATCGAAACTACTTATCGAAACTACCAAGTTTCGACATAAGCAGCCTATCGAAACTACCTATCGAAACTACCAAGTTTCGACAGGAACAACCTATCGAAACTACCAAGTTTCGATATAAGCTAATCAATCGAAACTACTAGGTTCAAGCATAGTAATGTCTAGTGTCATCTAGGAGCACTACCTTATGTATATGACTTTATTATACAGATCGTGAGTGACTCTAGTGAAGCTCAGTAGCCAGCTAAGTGTATTACAGAAACTACTCATCAGGTGAGTTCTACGTGCCCCCTTCTAAGTTATGTGCAAATGATTTATAAATGTTTTGGGGCTGAAGTGTATACACTAAATGAATGAATGAAATGAATGTCAATGTGATCATACGTGATATATTAAGGTATATGTGTAGATACATATGAATGCGAATAATGAATTACGAACAAAGAACGACACGTATGTTTGCAAAGAATGAATGAAGGAATGGTATAACGTAAATAAAATGAAACCTTGCTTTATAAATATATATTGCATGCGAAGAAGGTAAGTATACGTTATGGACGGAAACGAAGCTAACGACTACTACGGTAGACGGACGACCACTTGACTATTATGCAGCTAGAGAAGGAAGTCTAGAAAGGTAGACTAAATAAAGGCCACTACGGTGGAGTAAGTCGCTAAATCAATATTCGGCTGTATAATTAGTTCAAGTGGGAAACGGATGCCTTATGGCAGACGGGCGAATATGACGGACTACGACGGTAGGACGGTTAAGACGGACGGCCGAAGGTTGGCCGGACGGAAAAGTTAAGGCGGACGGTTTCTAGGACCGGACGAGTAAAAGGGCTACGACGGTAGCTTAAGGGCGTATGTCTTTGTGACATACGCAGTAAAAGGCGGGTTGATCACCCTTATGTGTATGACCAATAAATGGTAAAGAAAGTAAAGGTGAATGCATATATATGTAATCACGTAAGAAAGATAAGGAAAGAATGTTAAGAAAAGTGAAAGAAAAAGGGTGAGCGCATATATATATATATATATATATATATATATATATGTGTGTGTGTAATCACATTAATAAAGAAAAGAAAGATGAAAGAAAAGCAAAAGCTATGAATACGTATTTATATGAATGACTTTATCATAATGTTTACTTATGAAGTAAAGAAAAGAATGTTTATATCTAAACGCACTAAACTAGAACTCACCAGCGTTAGCTGACTTTAGTATACATTTCAGGTAAAGGAAGAAAAGGTCGTGCGAGGGCGTGAAGGTTACCCGACACAAGACTGACATCCCACTTTTGTTTGTTAAGACAATGTTGTGTTTCTAATTGTTAAGACTTCCGCTGTTATGAAATGTAATTGAATGATGAGTGTTTTTAATTTAAGTTCAATATTTATGACTATGTTTATGAGTAAATCCAACAAGTGAGGTTACCCGAGAAAGGGACCTTACAAGTTGGAATCAGAGCAATAGTATACATAGATATACACATATATATACAAATACACACGCACATACACAACACATGCATATACACCTATACATACAAATACACACACATGCATACACATACATTGACCATCATTGACTAATATTGACCCTAATTGATAAACAACGACCATATTAAAAAGGCATTTTTTATTTAATTTTTAAGATTATTAATCGTTTTGTCGGAAATGTGTAGCAAATTGCGACATAAAAAATATCAATTATTTATAAATATATTAAAAAGGTATTTTAATTTTAATTTTTAAGATTATTAATCGTTTTGTCGGAAATGTGTAGCAAATTGCGACGCAATTGCTACAAAAACAACATCAATTATGTATAAATATATTAAAAAGGTATTTTTTATTTAATTTTTAAGATTATTAATCGTTTTGTAGGAAATGTGTAGCAAATTGCGACGCATTTGCGACATAAAAAATATCAATTATTTATAAATATATTAAAAAGGTATTTTTATTTTAATTTTTAAGATTATTAATCGTTTTGTCGGAAATGTGTAGCAATTTGCGACGCATTTGCGACAAAAACAATATCAATTATTTATAAATATATTAAAGAGGTATTTTAATTTTTAAGATTATTAATAGTTTTGTCGGAAATGTGTAGCAAATTGCGACGCATTTGTGACAAAAACATTATCAATTATTTATAAATATATTAAAAAGGTATTTTTATTTTAATTTTTAAGATTATTATTCGTTTTGTCGGAAATGTGTAGCGAATTGCGACGCAATTGCAACAAAAACAATATCAATTATGTATAAATATATTAAAAAGGTATTTTTTATTTAATTTTTAAGATTATTAAACGTTTTGTCGGAAATGTGTAGCAAATTGCGACGCATTTGCGACATAAACAATATCAATTATTTATAAATATATTAAAAAGGTATTATTATTTTAATTTTTAAGATTATTAATTGTTTTGTCGGAAATGTGTAGCACGGGTTAAATAAATAAAAGTATGAACGTTTATAAGTAACTTGGTTAAAATCCCGTGTATTACACGGGTTAAATAAATAAATTGTTATATATTTAGTAATAAAAAAATTATATTTTTAAAAACCCGTGTAATACACGGGTTGAATAAACCAGTATATTACATCGGTTGAATAAAATATAATGTAATTTGTTAACAAACACATTTGTCAAAATATGTTTTTAAAAATTGTAATTTGTCGTGCCATTTATAAGGTCTGTTAAATTAGTTTTTAAAATATTTTTTTCAACTGAGTATTAATTTTTTAATTTAATTGATAAATATTAGTTCATATTAAGTTCATTTGATTGATAATATGGTAACTATTTATAATTAAATAATAAGTATTCGTAATTAGATTTATTAATATAAAGATTATTATTTAATAGAAATGAGAAATGGAAAATCTAATATTTAATAGAAAAGAGAGGCGGGAAAATAAAGATGAGGAGTAACCAGAGAGTGACACGTTTTTTTACTTTATATTATTATAATTATTATGTTTAGTAATATTCATAATAATAATATAATAATACTATTATTATTATAAAAAAGTAATTAAAAATAATAATAAATAAATAACATTATGTGTTTTGTCGCAAATGCGTTGCAAATGTGTAGCAATTTGCTACGCAAGCTCCTAAAAATAGATATTTCGTCGCAAAAGCGTAGCAAGTTGCTACACAATTGTTACGTATTTCCAACAATCTGATTTTGTTTTTCGTTTTTCGAGGGTTAAACATTGTTTTTTTCGTTCCATCTTCTACACAACTTCATTATATGTTAAATACTTTTATTTCACAAACTTATACATATTTTAGACATATGTATGTACGTGTACACCATCAAAACCCGTTACAAAAAACACCCTTTCAAGTTTTGTAAGCATATACGTATGTGTATGTGTATACACCGAAAACTGTAAATACATATACACTTAAGTATACAAATACTCACACA
The DNA here is from genome assembly GCA_023525975.1 of Smallanthus sonchifolius. Taxonomy (NCBI): domain Eukaryota; kingdom Viridiplantae; phylum Streptophyta; class Magnoliopsida; order Asterales; family Asteraceae; genus Smallanthus; species Smallanthus sonchifolius. The sequence continues at coordinate 26,080,577 of CM042029.1, read as the reverse complement.
TACAAATACATATAAACACATACATATGCACAACACATACATAGATATACACATATATATACAAATACACACGCACATACACAACACATGCATATACACCTATACATACAAATACACACACATGCATACACATACATTGACCAGCATTGACTAATATTGACCCTAATTGATAAACAACGACCATATTAAAAAGGCATTTTTTATTTAATTTTTAAGATTATTAATCGTTTTGTCGGAAATGTGTAGCAAATTGCGACATAAAAAATATCAATTATTTATAAATATATTAAAAAGGTATTTTTATTTTAATTTTTAAGATTATTAATCGTTTTGTCGGAAATGTGTAGCAAATTGCGACGCAATTGCTACAAAAACAATATCAATTATGTATAAATATATTAAAAAGGTATTTTTTATTTAATTTTTAAGATTATTAATCGTTTTGTAGGAAATGTGTAGCAAATTGCGACGCATTTGCGACAAAAACATTATCAATTATTTATAAATATATTAAAAAGGTATTTTTATTTTAATTTTTAAGATTATTATTCGTTTTGTCGGAAATGTGTAGCGAATTGCGACGCAATTGCAACAAAAACAATATCAATTATGTATAAATATATTAAAAAGATATTTTTTATTTAATTTTTAAGATTATTAAACGTTTTGTCGGAAATGTGTAGCAAATTGCGACGCATTTGCGACATAAACAATATCAATTATTTATAAATATATTAAAAAGGTATTATTATTTTAATTTTTAAGATTATTAATTGTTTTGTCGGAAATGTGTAGCACGGGTTAAATAAATAAAAGTATGAACGTTTATAAGTAACTTGGTTAAAATCCCGTGTATTACACGGGTTAAATAAATAAATTGTTATATATTTAGTAATAAAAAAATTATATTTTTAAAAACCCGTGTAATACACGGGTTGAATAAACCAGTATATTACATCGGTTGAATAAAATATAATGTAATTTGTTAACAAACACATTTGTCAAAATATGTTTTTAAAAATTGTAATTTGTCGTGCCATTTATAAGGTCTGTTAAATTAGTTTTTAAAATATTTTTTTCAACTGAGTATTAATTTTTTAATTTAATTGATAAATATTAGTTCATATTAAGTTCATTTGATTGATAATATAGTAACTATTTATAATTAAATAATAAGTATTCGTAATTAGATTTATTAATATAAAGATTATTATTTAATAGAAATGAGAAATGGAAAATCTAATATTTAATAGAAAAGAGAGGCGGGAAAATAAAGATGAGGAGTAACCAGAGAGTGACACGTTTTTTTACTTTATATTATTATAATTATTATGTTTAGTAATATTCATAATAATAATATAATAATACTATTATTATTATAAAAAAGTAATTAAAAATAATAATAAATAAATAACATTATGTGTTTTGTCGCAAATGCGTAGCAAATGTGTAGCAATTTGCTACGCAAGCTCCTAAAAATAGATATTTCGTCGCAAAAGCGTAGCAAGTTGCTACACAATTGTTACGTATTTCCAACAATCTGATTTTGTTTTTCGTTTTTCGAGGGTTAAACATTGTTTTTTTCGTTCCATCTTCTACACAACTTCATTATATGTTAAATACTTTTATTTCACAAACTTATACATATTTAAGACATATGTATGTACGTGTACACCATCGAAACCCGTTACAAAAAACACCCTTTCAAGTTTTGTAAGAATATACGTATGTGTATGTGTATACACCGAAAACTGTACATACATATACACTTAAGTATACAAATACTCACACATACAAATACATATAAACACATACATATGCACAACACATACATAGATATACACATATATATACAAATACACACGCACATACACAACACATGCATATACACCTATACATACAAATACACACACACGCATACACATACATTGACCAGCATTGACCCTAATTGATAAACAACGACCATATTAAAAAGGCATTTTTTATTTAATTTTTAAGATTATTAATCGTTTTATCGGAAATGTGTAGCAAATTGCGACATAAAAAATATCAATTATTTATAAATATATTAAAAAGGTATTTTTATTTTAATTTTTAAGATTATTAATCGTTTTGTCGGAAATGTGTAGTAAATTGCGACGCAATTGCTACAAAAACAATATCAATTATGTATAAATATATTAAAAAGGTATTTTTTATTTTATTTTTAAGATTATTAATCGTTTTGTAGGAAATGTGTAGCAAATTGCGACGCATTTGCGACAAAAACATTATCAATTATTTATAAATATATTAAAAAGGTATTTTTATTTTAATTTTTAGAGTAAACTGCCATTTTCGTCCCTGTGGTTTGGTCAAAATTGCCACTTTCATCCAATAGTTTGTTTTTTTGTATCTGGGTCCTCATGGTTTTAAAATATTGCCATTTTCATCCTCGTGGTTTTAAAATATTGCCACTTTCATCCAGTCAGCTAACACCGTCCGTTTTTCTCAGTTAAATGAGGGGTATTTTAGTCCTTTTACTTATTTGTTTTATTTTTTCATCTTTTTTACTCTCACTTTTTAATCATCCCCAATTTAACCTCTAATTTAATCATCCACCTGCTGGCCTTCTTCCTCTTTTCCTGACCAGTTTCCGACGAGCACCACTGGAACACCTCCGTCGCTTGTTTCTATGATTAAAAAGTGAGAGTAAAAAAGATGAAGAAATAAAACAAATATGTAAAAGGACTGAAATACCCCTCATTTAATTGAGAAAAACGGACGGTGTTAGCTGACTGGATGAAAGTGGCAATATTTTAAAACCACGAGGACGAAAATGGCAATATTTAAAAACCACAAGGACCCAGATACAAAAAAACAAACTATTGGATGAAAGTGGCAATTTTGACCAAACCACAGGGACGAAAATGACAGTTTACTCTAATTTTTAAGATTATTATTCGTTTTGTCGGAAATGTGTAGCGAATTGCGACGCAATTGCAACAAAAACAATATCAATTATGTATAAATATATTAAAAAGGTATTTTTTATTTAATTTTTAAGATTATTAAACGTTTTGTCGGAAATGTGTAGCAAATTGCGACGCATTTGCGACATAAAAAATATCAATTATTTATAAATATATTAAAAAGGTATTATTATTTTAATTTTTAAGATTATTAATTGTTTTGTCGGAAATGTGTAGCACGGGTTAAATAAATAAAAGTATGAACGTTTATAAGTAACTTGGTTAAAATCCCGTGTATTACACGGGTTAAATAAATAAAGTGTTATATATTTAGTAATAAAAAAATTATATTTTTAAAAACCCGTGTAATACACGGGTTGAATAAACCAGTATATTACATCGGTTGAATAAAATATAATGTAATTTGTTAACAAACACATTTGTCAAAATATGTTTTTAAAAATTGTAATTTGTCGTGCCATTTATAAGGTCTGTTAAATTAGTTTTTAAAATATTTTTTTCAACTGAGTATTAATTTTTTAATTTAATTGATAAATATTAGTTCATATTAAGTTCATTTGATTGATAATATAGTAACTATTTATAATTAAATAATAAGTATTCGTAATTAGATTTATTAATATAAAGATTATTATTTAATAGAAATGAGAAATGGAAAATCTAATATTTAATAGAAAAGAGAGGCGGGAAAATAAAGATGAGGAGTAACCAGAGAGTGACACGTTTTTTTACTTTATATTATTTTAATTATTATGTTTAGTAATATTCATAATAATAATATAATAATACTATTATTATTATAAAAAAGTAATTAAAAATAATAATAAATAAATAACATTATGAAACGCCCCAATGCGGGAACATCTCATAGTTGGCACACAACATAACAAACATAGTTCTTAAACCGGAAATCAGAATCTATTACAGCGGAAGTCTTTAATTCAAATCATTCATCAAACTATAACATGAAATATTGTCTATAACATGAACTATCAGGATTGGAAATGTCAGTCTTCAATACCGCAGCCCTATGTCCATGCTATCCAGCCCACATGGCTCTTTCACTTTTCTTTAGCTTTACCCTTTTTACCTGCCATGCATACTAAAAGTCAGCTAACGCTGGTGAGTTCTCTCTTTACTTTAAACTGTAAACTTTATCTTTGGTAGCTTAGTTTTATTAAATTAAACTAAGCTTTTCTTTCACTTTCTTGAAATAAACTTTTAACTATTACTTTAAAACTTTACAACGTTACAATTATAAATCTGTTACGTTACTATCTGTCATTAAAACTTTATCTTTAAGGAAACCCGTTAGGGTGTCCCACTGTACTCTGTCTATCATTTCACTTATACTTGACAAGTGACTTTATCATACTTTAACTATCACGTATGGATCGTGGTCCGAGGACCAGATCCCTATCTTGCTTACACCTCAGGGTAAGACTTTTACTTTAGCGCTGCCCACACCTCAGGGTGGGACTTTCTTTCTCGCTTGCACGTTAGTGCAAGACTCCTTTAGCATTGCTCACACCTCAGGGTGAGACTTTCTCGCTTACACCGAAGTGAAGACTCCTTTAGCATTGCTTACGCCGAAGTGTAAGACTCCTTTAGCATTGCTCACACCTCAGGGTGAGACTTCTACTTTAGCATGCCTGCAGGACTTTCTACTATGCAACTATTATGCAATGCAATTACACTATTACACAAATAGAAATGCAATCACATAACTTTCATATAGACAAATAACACATATTAACACATAAGCATATAACATGGTATTTGTCACTGTCACTGTCACTGTCACTGTCGAGCTGTACCGAAGTACGGCTCCTTTATCGTTCTTTCTTTAGCTCATTGTTATCTTTCAAAAACTTGTTTAAAAGATAATACTATGCTCTTTTGTTCTTTATCTTTCATTTTATAAAAATAACATTTTTATAAAATACTATACTTTGCCTTTCATTTTATAAAAATAACATTTTTATAAAATACTATACTTTGCCTTTCATTTTATAAAAATAACATTTTTATAAAATACTATACTTTGCCTTTTATTTTATAAAAATAACATTTTTATAAAATACTATACCAGTATGCATGCCAGCCCAAAACCATTAGGAAAAAGGGCAATAAGAACTCACCAGATGAATCGTTTCTGTTTACACCTAGCCGGTTCCTGAATGTCACTATGGTCACCCACAATCTGTATAATCAAGTCATAGGCGTAAGGCTGTGTTCCTAGGGGACACTTAGACATTACTAGGCTTGACTCAGATGTTTCGGGTCATGGTTTCATTATCGAAACTAGGTAGTTTCGAGTCCTGGCTCCTTATCGAAACTATGTAGTTTCGAGCCCTGGCTTCTTATCGAAACTAAGTAGTTTCGAGTCACTGCTTCTTATCGAAACTAAGTAGTTTCGAGTCACTGCTTCTTATCGAAACTAAGTAGTTTCGAGTCACTGCTTCTTATCGAAACTAAGTAGTTTCGAGTCACTGCTTCTTATCGAAACTAAGTAGTTTCGAGTCACTGCTTCTTATCGAAACTAAGTAGTTTCGAGTCACTGCTTCTTATCGAAACTAAGTAGTTTCGAGTCGTATGACTTATATAAATTCTTAGTTAAGGTCTTGGGTCTATATTGAAACTATGGTAGTTTCGATGGGTCTGCCCCTGTCGAAACTAGGTAGTTTCGATAGATGCGTCCATATCGAAACTAGTAGTTTCGACTGTGCAGTCTCCTTCCCCAAACAGAACCCTAGATCTGGTCCCTTTGTTCTAATCGATCAAGCTTTGAACTTTTTACGTTCGAAATGTTCCATTTTCCCCCATGAACCCAAACCCGTGGTTTGTTTCCAGTTTCACACGTAAAAATCTAAACCTTTACTCGATTATTAACCCGAAACCCGAAAGTTACAAAAACTCAGATTTAGGCATAATAATTACCTGTTACAGCTTCCTTCTCGTTTCTTTATGCTCCAGAGATGTTGAGCAACAATCCTCGAGACTTTGAGCTTGATCCCGAGCTTTCTCTCTCTAGACCCAAACTCTCACTCTCTCTTTCTCTCACTAGAAACTTGCGTGACAAGTGTGGTGAATGAGGGAGAGGCTGATGGCTGCTGCTATGAAGGCTCCCTGTCATTTTTCGGGCCCATGGGCCGAAACTTTGGCCAAGCCCACTTTGTTTCCTTTATTTGGGTTTCTATTTATTTTGGGATGTTACAAGTCTACCCCTCTTACGAAAGGTTTCGTCCTCGAAACCTGTTATAAGTCAAACAGGTGCGGGTACGACTCTTTCATTTCTGTCTCGGTTTCCCATGTAGCTTCCGAACCTTTACGATGCTTCCATTGTACTTTGACTAACTGTATCACTTTATTCCGTAACCGCTTTTCTTTCCTGTCTAATATGGCGACGGGTTCCTCGATGTAATTGAGGCTATTATCTATCTCGATGTCGTCAAGTGTCACGTGTGCCGATTCGTCGGCCAGGCACTTGCGTAAGTGCGACACGTGGAAGGTTGGGTGAATTCCACTCAGCTCATCAGGTAATTCTAACCGGTAAGCGACTTCACCAACCCGTGCTAGTATTTTGAAAGGCCCGACGAATCTTGGGCTTAACTTCCCTCTCTTTCTGAATCGTATGATCCCCTTCCAGGGAGATACTTTCAATAGTACTTGATCCCCGACCTTGAATTCGATTGGTCTTCGCCTTTTATCCGCGTAGGACTTTTGACGGTCCTGTGCAGCTTTCATTCTGGCCTTGATCTGGTCAATCTTTTCAGAGGTTGTTGTGACTACCTCTAAACTCCCCAACTCTTTCTGTCCTACCTCGCCCCAACAGACCGGGGTTCGGCATCTTCTACCATACAACATTTCGTAGGGCGGCATACCAATCGTGGTGTGGTGACTGTTGTTGTAGGAGAATTCTGCCAACGGTAGGTGACTATCCCAACTGCCACCGAAGTCTATAATGCATGCGCGGAGCATATCCTCTAACGTCTGGATGGTCCTTTCTGATTGACCATCCGTCTGTGGATGATAAGCCGTGCTGATGTTCAGTCTTGTACCCATTGACTCGTGAAATCTTTTCCAGAACCTCGATGTAAATCGGGTGTCCCGGTCAGATACAATTGATAACGGTACGCCATGTCGAGAGACAATTTCATTGATAAATACTTCTGCCAACTTCTCAGATGAATACGTTTCGCGAATTGGCAAGAAATGTGCACTCTTTGTCAGACGATCCACTATAACCCAAATCGTATCATGGCCTTTTGCTGTGCGGGGCAGCTTTGTAATAAAGTCCATGGTGATACGTTCCCACTTCCATTCGGGTATTTCCAGAGGCTGGATCTTCCCGTACGGTTTCTGATGCTCTGCTTTAACTTGTGAGCAAGTCAGACACTTGCTTACATATCCGGTCACATCATTCTTCATGTTAGGCCACCAATACTCTTTCTTCAAATCCTGGTACATTTTCGTGGTTCCTGGGTGGATGGAATATCGAGACTTATGGGCCTCGTCAAGTACTTTGGCCCTAAGCTCTCCGCCCTTCGGTACCCACATGCGACCACACCTGGTCCTCACTCCATGAGTGTTTAACTCTAACTTTGTCTGTTGACCGACCATTCTTTCTTTCTTTATGTTCTCTTCCTTTAGTGCTTCCTTCTGTGCTGCTTCTAGCTCTGTCATAAAATCTGGGGTTATCACTAACTGGTACGCTTTTACCCTAATAGGAGAATGATTCTCCTTACGACTTAGGGCATCAGCGACCACATTCGCCTTTCCCGGGTGGTATAGGATCTCACAGTCATAGTCTTTCAGCAATTCTAACCACCGCCTTTGCCGCATATTCAGGTCTTTCTGTTCGAAGAAATACTTCAAGCTCTTGTGATCCGAATAAATCGTGCATTTCACCCCGTAGAGGTAATGCCTCCAAATCTTTAACGCAAAAACAACTGCCGCGAGCTCCAAATCGTGAGTCGGGTAGTTAATTTCGTGGATCTTTAGCTGTCGTGACGCATACGCGATCACCTTTCCCCTCTGCATCAAAACACACCCTAACCCTTGTCCCGATGCGTCAGAATATACCACCAGGTCCTCGTTACCGTCGGGTAGTGCTAACACTGGGGCTTGGGTCAACTTCTTCTTTAACTCTTCAAATGCTTTGGACTGAGCCTGACCCCATTCGTACTTTACTTCTTTACGTGTCAACTTTGTCAGTGGCGAAGCTATTCTCGAGAAGTCCTGAATGAACCTTCGATAGTAACCTGCCAATCCCAGAAAACTCCGAATCTCGGTTGGCGTCTTCGGGGTTTCCCATTCCTGTACTGCCTCTATCTTAGCCGGGTCAACCATAATGCCGTCTGCGTTGATAACGTGACCTAAGAATTGGACTTCCTTAAGCCAGAACGCGCATTTGGAGAACTTGGCATACAACTTTTCTTTTTGTAGCGTCTCTAGTACTTCTCGAAGATGACAAGCATGATCACCTTCACTTTTCGAATAAATGAGTATGTCGTCTATAAACACTATCACCGACCTATCTAGCATCGGTCTACACACCTGGTTCATCATACTCATGAATGCTGCCGGAGCGTTCGTCAAGCCGAAAGACATCACGCGAAACTCGTAATGCCCATAACGCGTGCGAAACGCTGTCTTAGGTATGTCCTCTTCTCTTACCTTTAACTGATGATATCCCGACCGCAGATCGATCTTGGAGAACCATCTGGCGCCCTGTAGTTGGTCGAACAGATCATCGATCCTTGGTAGCGGATATTTGTTCTTTACTGTACGCTTGTTCAACTCTCTGTAGTCGATGCACATTCTCATGGCACCATCTTTCTTCTTTACGAACAGAACCGGAGCACCCCATGGAGAAATGCTTGGTCTGATAAATCCTCTATCCAAAAGTTCTTCCAACTGTACCATCAGCTCTTTCATCTCCAGAGGTGCAAGTCGGTACGGTGCTTTAGCCACGGGCTGGGCACCTGGCACTAAGTCTATCTGGAACTCTGTCTCCCGGTCAGGTGGTAACCCAGGCAACTCCTCAGGAAACACCCCCGGAAAATTACATACCACTGGTACGTCTTTTAACTCTCTCACCTTTACATCATTGTCTATCACATAGGCCAGGTAGGCCTCGCATCCGCGCCCTATATACTTCTCTGCCTTTATCATTGATATGACGTTCGTTAGTGAACCGTCGCGATCCCCGTACACCAAAACCTCACCACCGTCTGGAGCTTTGAGCTGAACTATCTTTCGTCTACATATTATCCGGGCTTCGTTGGCAGCTAACCAATCCATACCCAAAACTATATCGAATCCTCCCAAGGTCATAACATACAACCTAACTGGGAATCTATGGCCATGAATCTTTATCGTGCAATTATCTACCAATTCACTTACTATCGTGGTCTTGCCCACTGCGGTTTCCACATTAAAGGCCTGCTCTACTCTAGTAACTTTGCATTTCATTCTTTTACACTTAGAAGATGATATAAAACTCCTACTGGCACCCGAATCAAATAATACTGAAACATAAGTGTGGTCAAGGATGAACGTACCTGACACAACATCTGGGTCTCCCCTAGCCTCCTCCTGTGTCAGTGCATACGCCCGGGTCCTTGCCTTCGGCTTCTCAGGTTCTTTACCCTTCTCGGTGCCAGTAGCCTTGGGTTTCCGACAGTCTTTGGCCATGTGGCCAGCTATCCCGCAGTTATAACAAGACTGTGCCCCGGGACACTCTCGAGAGTAGTGTCCGGTCTTTCCGCACCTATAGCACATATTTAACCCAACTCGGCACTCGCCCGAGTGCTTCCTGCCACACTTAGCACATTCAACCCCATCTTCAATCCTCAGTTTCTTCGTCTCCGGCCCCGCCCACTCTTTAGCTGGCCGTTTAACGGCATTGGTCACTTTCTTCTCAGTAGGCAGTGGGTCTGCGGATTCGAAGTCATCATAAACTATTCCAGCAAGTGATACCACAGATTCAAAACTCGTGGGAGCATTAGCTTTCACGTGCACACGGACTTTCTGTGGTAGTCCCTTGATGTAGTACTTGATCCTCTTTTCCTCAGTGTCCACCAGATGTGGAACCAGCTGAGCCAACTCTTGATATTTGGAGGTATACTGGCGATGAGTCATACTACCAGCACAGAGCCCCAGAAATTCCCTCTCAACTCTGTCAATCTCGTTCTGCGGGCAGAACTTAGTGATTAGCAGCTTTTTCATGTCGTCCCATTTCATCTTTTTCATCTCAGCAGAAGACTTGATTCTTTCGATCGATCTCCACCAGCTTAATGCCTCATTAGTGAATGAGTGAGCGGCAAACTTGACCGCTTGATCATCACGGCACTCACTAATGTTGATCACCCCATTCATTCTCTCTATCCACTCAAAAGTGGGAACAGCATCTTTCCGTCCATCATACTTCGGCGGGTCACACCCCCGAAAGGACTTATAGTTGCAACCCCGGGTTGCCATTTCATAATCAGAATCATCACTGTCAGTGGCTTCAAGTCTCTTGCTGCTTTCCTCTTTCGTTTCTTTCTTCCCTATATTAAACTCTTTAAGGGCCTCGCCCAATGCTTCCGGTAGAACTTTCTTCAAGATTGAAGTAACCTCTGCCGCTATAGCTTCTTTCACAATCGGTTCCAACTCAAGCGCCTCATTAGGGGCATCGTTAGGAGCCGACACATGGTTCCCACTATCATTATGCTCCACATGCACCGATTCAGCTTCGTTGCGGGAGTGCTCACTTTCTTCAGGACGGTTCCGGTTACCTGGAGGTCGGCCTCGACGACCAGTACGACCCCCAGTGCGACCTCCTCTCTTTGCTCTAGCCATTTAGTGTCTACTGTGAACAAAGATAGCTCGTGTTATCAAGATAGGTAACAATTTAGAACACCTCGAGTACTGTAAATTACTAATTATAGAGACCGGTATGAAATTACTAATTTACTTTACTACTCGGGTTCTGAACGTTTCCTTTCCGAGTAACATTTGCATCCAAGTTCAGAGTTTCTACTATAAGGCACGTACTATCTACTGTCTACTGTCTGTGCTAAGGCATGTACTATGTACTATTTATGCTAAAGCATCTACTTTCTGCTATCTGTACTAAGGCGTTATTGTCTATGTTCTATGTAAGGACATTGACTACCTTCTGTCTACTATCTTTCCATGGACGGGCTGCTCCGACTGACATTCCTTTCCTTCCTTTGCTTTGTCCCATTCTCAGTTTAAGTTCAGACATTATCGCAAATGTCTGAATCTCTCAAACTATGGCTCTGATACCAACTTGAAACGCCCCAATGCGGGAACATCTCATAGTTGGCACACAACATAACAAACATAGTTCTTAAACCGGAAATCAGAATCTATTACAGCGGAAGTCTTTAATTCAAATCATTCATCAAACTATAACATGAAATATTGTCTATAACATGAACTATCAGGATTGGAAATGTCAGTCTTCAATACCGCAGCCCTATGTCCATGCTATCCAGCCCACATGGCTCTTTCACTTTTCTTTAGCTTTACCCTTTTTACCTGCCATGCATACTAAAAGTCAGCTAACGCTGGTGAGTTCTCTCTTTACTTTAAACTGTAAACTTTATCTTTGGTAGCTTAGTTTTATTAAATTAAACTAAGCTTTTCTTTCACTTTCTTGAAATAAACTTTTAACTATTACTTTAAAACTTTACAACGTTACAATTATAAATCTGTTACGTTACTATCTGTCATTAAAACTTTATCTTTAAGGAAACCCGTTAGGGTGTCCCACTGTACTCTGTCTATCATTTCACTTATACTTGACAAGTGACTTTATCATACTTTAACTATCACGTATGGATCGTGGTCCGAGGACCAGATCCCTATCTTGCTTACACCTCAGGGTAAGACTTTTACTTTAGCGCTGCCCACACCTCAGGGTGGGACTTTCTTTCTCGCTTGCACGTTAGTGCAAGACTCCTTTAGCATTGCTCACACCTCAGGGTGAGACTTTCTCGCTTACACCGAAGTGAAGACTCCTTTAGCATTGCTTACGCCGAAGTGTAAGACTCCTTTAGCATTGCTCACACCTCAGGGTGAGACTTCTACTTTAGCATGCCTGCAGGACTTTCTACTATGCAACTATTATGCAATGCAATTACACTATTACACAAATAGAAATGCAATCACATAACTTTCATATAGACAAATAACACATATTAACACATAAGCATATAACATGGTATTTGTCACTGTCACTGTCACTGTCACTGTCGAGCTGTACCGAAGTACGGCTCCTTTATCGTTCTTTCTTTAGCTCATTGTTATCTTTCAAAAACTTGTTTAAAAGATAATACTATGCTCTTTTGTTCTTTATCTTTCATTTTATAAAAATAACATTTTTATAAAATACTATACTTTGCCTTTCATTTTATAAAAATAACATTTTTATAAAATACTATACTTTGCCTTTCATTTTATAAAAATAACATTTTTATAAAATACTATACTTTGCCTTTTATTTTATAAAAATAACATTTTTATAAAATACTATACCAGTATGCATGCCAGCCCAAAACCATTAGGAAAAAGGGCAATAAGAACTCACCAGATGAATCGTTTCTGTTTACACCTAGCCGGTTCCTGAATGTCACTATGGTCACCCACAATCTGTATAATCAAGTCATAGGCGTAAGGCTGTGTTCCTAGGGGACACTTAGACATTACTAGGCTTGACTCAGATGTTTCGGGTCATGGTTTCATTATCGAAACTAGGTAGTTTCGAGTCCTGGCTCCTTATCGAAACTATGTAGTTTCGAGCCCTGGCTTCTTATCGAAACTAAGTAGTTTCGAGTCACTGCTTCTTATCGAAACTAAGTAGTTTCGAGTCACTGCTTCTTATCGAAACTAAGTAGTTTCGAGTCACTGCTTCTTATCGAAACTAAGTAGTTTCGAGTCACTGCTTCTTATCGAAACTAAGTAGTTTCGAGTCACTGCTTCTTATCGAAACTAAGTAGTTTCGAGTCACTGCTTCTTATCGAAACTAAGTAGTTTCGAGTCGTATGACTTATATAAATTCTTAGTTAAGGTCTTGGGTCTATATTGAAACTATGGTAGTTTCGATGGGTCTGCCCCTGTCGAAACTAGGTAGTTTCGATAGATGCGTCCATATCGAAACTAGTAGTTTCGACTGTGCAGTCTCCTTCCCCAAACAGAACCCTAGATCTGGTCCCTTTGTTCTAATCGATCAAGCTTTGAACTTTTTACGTTCGAAATGTTCCATTTTCCCCCATGAACCCAAACCCGTGGTTTGTTTCCAGTTTCACACGTAAAAATCTAAACCTTTACTCGATTATTAACCCGAAACCCGAAAGTTACAAAAACTCAGATTTAGGCATAATAATTACCTGTTACAGCTTCCTTCTCGTTTCTTTATGCTCCAGAGATGTTGAGCAACAATCCTCGAGACTTTGAGCTTGATCCCGAGCTTTCTCTCTCTAGACCCAAACTCTCACTCTCTCTTTCTCTCACTAGAAACTTGCGTGACAAGTGTGGTGAATGAGGGAGAGGCTGATGGCTGCTGCTATGAAGGCTCCCTGTCATTTTTCGGGCCCATGGGCCGAAACTTTGGCCAAGCCCACTTTGTTTCCTTTATTTGGGTTTCTATTTATTTTGGGATGTTACACATTATGTGTTTTGTCGCAAATGCGTAGCAAATGTGTAGCAATTTGCTACGCAAGCTCCTAAAAATAGATATTTCGTCGCAAAAGCGTAGCAAGTTGCTACACAATTGTTACGTATTTCCAACAATCTGATTTTGTTTTTCGTTTTTCGAGGGTTAAACATTGTTTTTTTCGTTCCATCTTCTACACAACTTCATTATATGTTAAATACTTTTATTTCACAAACTTATACATATTTTAGACATATGTATGTACGTGTACACCATCGAAACCCGTTACAAAAAACACCCTTTCAAGTTTTGTAAGAATATACGTATGTGTATGTGTATACACCGAAAACTGTACATACATATACACTTAAGTATACAAATACTCACACATACAAATACATATAAACACATACATATGCACAACACATACATAGATATACACATATATATACAAATACACACGCACATACACAACACATGCATATACACCTATACATACAAATACACACACATGCATACACATACATTGACCAGCATTGACCCTAATTGATAAACAACGACCATATTAAAAAGGCATTTTTTATTTAATTTTTAAGATTATTAATCGTTTTATCGGAAATGTGTAGCAAATTGCGACATAAAAAATATCAATTATTTATAAATATATTAAAAAGGTATTTTTATTTTAATTTTTAAGATTATTAATCGTTTTGTCGGAAATGTGTAGTAAATTGCGACGCAATTGCTACAAAAACAATATCAATTATGTATAAATATATTAAAAAGGTATTTTTTATTTTATTTTTAAGATTATTAATCGTTTTGTAGGAAATGTGTAGCAAATTGCGACGCATTTGCGACAAAAACATTATCAATTATTTATAAATATATTAAAAAGGTATTTTTATTTTAATTTTTAAGATTATTATTCGTTTTGTCGGAAATGTGTAGCGAATTGCGACGCAATTGCAACAAAAACAATATCAATTATGTATAAATATATTAAAAAGGTATTTTTTGTTTAATTTTTAAGATTATTAAACGTTTTGTCGGAAATGTGTAGCAAATTGCGACGCATTTGCGACATAAAAAATATCAATTATTTATAAATATATTAAAAGGGTATTATTATTTTAATTTTTAAGATTATTAATTGTTTTGTCGGAAATGTGTAGCACGGGTTAAATAAATAAAAGTATGAACGTTTATAAGTAACTTGGTTAAAATCCCGTGTATTACACGGTTAAATAAATAAAGTGTTATATATTTAGTAATAAAAAAATTATATTTTTAAAAACCCGTGTAATACACGGGTTGAATAAACCAGTATATTACATCGGTTGAATAAAATATAATGTAATTTGTTAACAAACACATTTGTCAAAATATGTTTTTAAAAATTGTAATTTGTCGTGCCATTTATAAGGTCTGTTAAATTAGTTTTTAAAATATTTTTTTTAACTGAGTATTAATTTTTTAATTTAATTGATAAATATTAGTTCATATTAAGTTCATTTGATTGATAATATAGTAACTATTTATAATTAAATAATAAGTATTCGTAATTAGATTTATTAATATAAAGATTATTATTTAATAGAAATGAGAAATGGAAAATCTAATATTTAATAGAAAAGAGAGGCGGGAAAATAAAGATGAGGAGTAACCAGAGAGTGACACGTTTTTTTACTTTATATTATTTTAATTATTATGTTTAGTAATATTCATAATAATAATATAATAATACTATTATTATTATAAAAAAGTAATTAAAAATAATAATAAATAAATAACATTATGTGTTTTGTCGCAAATGTGTAGCAATTTGCTACGCAAGCTCCTAAAAATAGATATTTCGTCGCAAAAGCGTAGCAAGTTGCTACACAATTGTTACGTATTTCCAACAATCTGATTTTGTTTTTCGTTTTTCGAGGGTTAAACATTGTTTTTTTCGTTCCATCTTCTACACAACTTCATTATATGTTAAATACTTTTATTTCACAAACTTATACATATTTTAGACATATGTATGTACGTGTACACTATCGAAACCCGTTACAAAAAACACCGTTTCAAGTTTTGTAAGCATATACGTATGTGTATGTGTATACACCGAAAACTGTACATACATATACACTTAAGTATACAAATAATCACACATACAAATACATATAAACACATACATATGCACAACACATACATAGATATACACATATATATACAAATACACACGCACATACACAACACATGCATATACACCTATACATACAAATACACACACATGCATACACATACATTGACCATCATTGACTAATATTGACCCTAATTGATAAACAACGACCATATTAAAAATGTATTTTTATTTTAATTTTTAAGGTTATTAATCGTTTTGTCGGAAATGTGTAGCAATTTGCGACGCATTTGTGACAAAAACAATATCAATTATTTATAAATATATTAAAAATGTATTTTTTATTTAATTTTTAAAATTATTAATCGCTTTGTCGGAAATGTGTAGCAAATTGCGACATAAAAAATATCAATTATTTATAAATATATTATAAAGGTATTTTTATTTTAATATTTAAGATTATTAATCGTTTTGTCGGAAATGTGTAGCAATTTGCGACGCATTTGCTACAAAAACAATATCAATTATGTATAAATATATTAAAAAGGTATTTTTTATTTAATTTTTAAGATTATTAATCGTTTTGTCGGAAATGTGTAGCAAATTGTCACGCATTTGCAACATAAACAATATCAATTATTTATAAATATATTAAAAAGGTATTTTTATTTTAATTTTTAAGATTATTAATTGTTTTGTCGGAAATGTGTAGCACGGGTTAAATAAATAAATGTATGAACGTTTATAAGTAACTTGGTTAAAACCCCGTGTATTACACGGATTAAATAAATAAATTGTTATATATTTAGTAATAAAAAATTTATATTTTTAAAAACCCGTGTAATACACGGGTTGAATAAACCAGTATATTACATCGGTTGAATAAAATATAATGTAATTTGTTAACAAACATATTTGTCAAAATATGTTTTTAAAAAATGTAATTTGTCGTGCCATTTATAAGGTGTGTTAAATTAGTTTTTAAAACATTTTTTTCAACTGAGTATTAATTTTTTAATTTAATTGATAAATATTAGTTCATATTAAGTTCAATTGATTGATAATATAATAACTATTTATAATTAAATAATATGTATTCGTAATTAGATTTATTAATATAAAGATTATTATTTAATAGAAATGAGAAATGGAAAATCTAATATTTAATAGAAAAGAGAGGCGGGAAAATAAAGATGAGGAGTAACCAGAGAGTGACACGTTTTTTTACTTTATATTATTATTATTATTATTATGTTTAGTAATATTCATAATAATAATAATATAATAATACTATTATTATTATAAAAAAGTAATTAAGAATAATAATAATAAATAACATTATGTGTTTTGTCGCAAATGCGTAACAAATTGCTACACATTTGCTACGCAAGCTCCTAAAAATAGATATTTCGTCGCAAAAGCGAAGCAAGTTGCTACACAATTGTTACGTATTTCCAACAATCTGATTTTGTTTTTCGTTTTTCGAGGGTTAAACGTTGTTTTTTCATTCCATCTTCTACACAACTTCATTATATGTTAAATACTTTTTATTTCACAAACTTATACATATTTTAGACATATGTATGTACGTGTACACCATCGAAACCCGTTATAAAAAACACCCTTTTAAGTTTTGTAAGCATATACGTATGTGTATGTGTATACACCGAAAACTGTACATACATATACACTTAAGTATACAAATACTCACACACACAAATACATATAAACACATACACATGCACAACACATACACAGATATACGCATATATATACAAATACACACGCACATACACAACACATGCATATACACCTATACATGCATACACATACATTGACCCTAATTGACTATTATTGACCCAAATTGATAAACAACGACCATATTAATCGTTTTGTCGGAAATGTGTAGCAATTTGCGACGCATTTGCTACAAAAACAATATCAATTATGTATAAATATATTAAAAAGGTATTTTTTATTTAATTTTTAAGATTATTAATCGTTTTGTCGGAAATGTGTAGCAAATTGCGACGCATTTGCGACAAAAACATTATCAATTATTTATAAATATATTAAAAACGTATTTTAATTTTAATTTTTAAGATTATTAATCGTTTTGTCGAAAATGTGTAGCAAATTGCGACGCAATTGCAACAAAAACAATATCAATTATGTATAAATATATTAAAAAGGTATTTTTTATTTAATTTTTAAGATTATTAATCGTTTTGTCGGAAATGTGTAGCAAATTGCGACGCAATTGCAACAAAAACAATATCAATTATTTATAAATATATTAAAAATGTATTTTTTATTTAATTTTTAAGATTATTAATCGTTTTGTCGGAAATGTGTAGCAATTTGCGACGCAATTGCTACAAAAACAATATCAATTATGTATAAATATATTAAAAAGGTATTTTTTATTTAATTTTTAAGATTATTAATCGTTTTGTCGGAAATGTGTAGCAAATTGTCACGCATTTGCAACATAAACAATATCAATTATTTATAAATATATTAAAAAGGTATTTTTATTTTAATTTTTAAGATTTTTAATTGTTTTGTCGGAAATGTGTCGCACGGGTTAAATAAATAAAAGTATGAACGTTTATAAGTAACTTGGTTAAAATACCGTGTATTACACGGGTTAAATAAATAAATTGTTATATATTTAGTAATAAAAAAATTATATTTTTAAAAACCCGTGTAATACACGGGTTGAATAAACCAGTATATTACATCGGTTGAATAAAATATAATGTAATTTGTTAACAAACACATTTGTCAAAATATGTTTTTAAAAAATGTAATTTGTCGTGCCATTTATAAGGTCTGTTAAATTAGTTTTTAAAATATTTTTTTCAACTGAGTATTAATTTTTTAATTTAATTGATAAATATTAGTTCATATTAAGTTCATTTGATTGATAATATAATAACTATTTATAATTAAATAATAAGTATTCGTAATTAGATTTATTAATATAAAGATTATTATTTAATAGAAATGAGAAATGGAAAATCTAATATTTAATAGAAAAGAGAGGCGGGAAAAAAAGATGAGGAGTAACAAGAGAGTGACACGTTTTTTTACTTTATATTATTATTATTATTATGTTTAGTAATATTCATAATAATAATAATATAATAATACTATTATTATTATAAAAAAGTAATTAAAAATAATAATAATAAATAACATTATGTGTTTTGTCGCAAATGCGTAACAAATTGCTACACATTTGCTACGCAAGCTCCTAAAAATAGATATTTCGTCGCAAAAGCGAAGCAAGTTGCTACACAATTGTTACGTATTTCCAACAATCTGATTTTGTTTTTCGTTTTTCGAGGGTTAAACGTTGTTTTTTTCATTCCATCTTCTACACAACTTCATTATATGTTAAATACTTTTTATTTCACAAACTTATACATATTTTAGACATATGTATGTACGTGTACACCATCGAAACCCGTTATAAAAAACACCCTTTTAAGTTTTGTAAGCATATACGTATGTGTATGTGTATACACCGAAAACTGTACATACATATACACTTAAGTATACTGTAACATCCCAAAATAAATAGAAACCCAAATAAAGGAAACAAAGTGGGCTTGGCCAAAGTTTCGGCCCATGGGCCCGAAAAATGACAGGGAGCCTTCATAGCAGCAGCCATCAGCCTCTCCCTCATTCACCACACTTGTCACGCAAGTTTCTAGTGAGAGAAAGAGAGAGTGAGAGTTTGGGTCTAGAGAGAGAAAGCTCGGGATCAAGCTCAAAGTCTCGAGGATTGTTGCTCAACATCTCTGGAGCATAAAGAAACGAGAAGGAAGCTGTAACAGGTAATTATTATGCCTAAATCTGAGTTTTTGTAACTTTCGGGTTTCGGGTTAATAATCGAGTAAAGGTTTAGATTTTTACGTGTGAAACTGGAAACAAACCACGGGTTTGGGTTCATGGGGGAAAATGGAACATTTCGAACGTAAAAAGTTCAAAGCTTGATCGATTAGAACAAAGGGACCAGATCTAGGGTTCTGTTTGGGGAAGAAGACTGCACAGTCGAAACTACTAGTTTCGATATGGACGCATCTATCGAAACTACCTAGTTTCGACAGGAGCAGACCCATCGAAACTACCATAGTTTCGATATAGACCCAAGACCTTAACTAAGAATTTATATAAGTCATACGACTCGAAACTACTTAGTTTCGATAAGAAGCAGTGACTCGAAACTACTTAGTTTCGATAAGAAGCAGTGACTCGAAACTACTTAGTTTCGATAAGAAGCCAGGGCTCGAAACTACATAGTTTCGATAAGGAGCCAGGACTCGAAACTACCTAGTTTCGATAATGAAACCATGACCCGAAACATCTGAGTCAAGCCTAGTAATGTCTAAGTGTCCCCTAGGAACACAGCCTTACGCCTATGACTTGATTATACAGATTGTGGGTGACCATAGTGACATTCAGGAACCGGCTAGGTGTAAACAGAAACGATTCATCTGGTGAGTTCTTATTGCCCTTTTTCCTAATGGTTTTGGGCTGGCATGCATACTGGTATAGTATTTTATAAAAATGTTATTTTTATAAAATGAAAGGCAAAGTATAGTATTTTATAAAAATGTTATTTTTATAAAATGAAAGGCAAAGTAAAGTATTTTATAAAAATGTTATTTTTATAAAATGAAAGATAAAGAACAAAAGAGCATAGTATTATCTTTTAAACAAGTTTTTGAAAGATAACAATGAGCTAAAGAAAGAGTGATAAAGGAGCCGTACTTCGGTACAGCTCGACAGTGACAGTGACAGTGACAGTGACAAATACCATGTTATATGCTTATGTGTTAATATGTGTTATTTGTCTATATGAAAGTTATGTGATTGCATTTCTATTTGTGTAATAGTGTAATTGCATTGCATAGTAGTTGCATAGTAGAAAGTCCTGCAGGCATGCTAAAGTAGAAGTCTCACCCTGAGGTGTGAGCAATGCTAAAGGAGTCTTACACTTCGGTGTAAGCAATGCTAAAGGAGTCTTACACTTCGGTGTAAGCAATGCTAAAGGAGTCTTCACTTCGGTGTAAGCGAGAAAGTCTCACCCTGAGGTGTGAGCAATGCTAAAGGAGTCTTGCACTAACGTGCAAGCGAGAAAGAAAGTCCCACCCTGAGGTGTGGGCAGCGCTAAAGTAAAAGTCTTACCCTGAGGTGTAAGCAAGATAGGGATCTGGTCCTCGGAACACGATCCATATGTGATAGTTAAAGTATGATAAAGTCACTTGTCAAGTATAAGTGAAATGATAGACAGAGTACAGTGGGACACCCTAACGGGTTTCCTTAAAGATAAAGTTTTAATGACAGATAGTAACGTAACAGATTTATAACTGTAACGTTGTAAAGTTTTAAAGTAATAGTTAAAAGTTTATTTCAAAGAAAGTGAAAGTAAAGCTTATTTTATTTTAATAAAACTAAGCTACCAAAGATAAAGTTTACAGTTTAAAGTAAAGAGAGAACTCACCAGCGTTAGCTGACTTTTAGTATGCATGACAGGTAAAAAGGGTAAAGCTAAAGAAAGATAAAAGAGCCATGTGGGCTGGATAGCATGGACATCGGGCTGCGGTATTGAAGACTGACATTTCCAATCCTGATAGTTCATGTTATAGACAATATTTCATGTTATAGTTTGATGAATGATTTGAATTAAAGACTTCCGCTGTAATAGATTCTGATTTCCGGTTTAAGAACTATGTTTGTTATGTTGTGTGCCAACTATGAGATGTACCCGTTTTGGGGCGTTTCAAGTTGGTATCAGAGCCATAGTTTGAGAGATTCAGACATTTGCGATAATGTCTGAACTTAAACTGAGAATGGGACAAAGCAAAGGAAGGAAAGGAATGTCAGTCCGAGCAGCCCGTCCATGGAAAGATAGTAGACAGAAGGTAGTCAATGTCCTTACATAGAACATAGACAATAATGCCTTAGTACAGATAGTAGACAGAAGGTAGTCAATGTCCTTACATAGAACATAGACAATAATGCCTTAGTACAGATAGTAGACAGAAGGTAGTCAATGTCCTTACATAGAACATAGACAGTAATGCCTTAGTACAGATAGCAGAAAGTGGGTGCTTTAGCATAAATAGTACATAGTACATGCCTTAGCACAGACAGTAGATAGTACGTGCCTTATAGTAGAAACTCTGAACTTGGATGCAAATGTTACTCGGAAAGGAAATGTTCAGAACCCGAGTAGTAAAGTAAATTAGTAATTTCATACCGGTCTCTGTAATTAGTAATTTACAGTACTCGAGGTGTTCTAAATTGTTACCTATCTTGATAACACGAGCTATCTTTGTTCACAGTAGACACTAAATGGCTAGAGCAAAGAGAGGAGGTCGCACTGGGGGTCGTACTGGTCGTCGAGGCCGACCTCCAGGTAACCGGAACCGTCCTGAAGAAAGTGAGCACTCCCGCAACGAAGCTGAATCGGTGCATGTGGAGCATAATGATAGTGGGAACCATGTGTCGACTCCTAACGATGCCCCTAATGAGGCGCTTGAGTTGGAACCGATTGTGAAAGAAGCTATAGCGGCAGAGGTTACTTCAATCTTGAAGAAAGTTCTACCAGAAGCATTGGGCGAGGCCCTTAAAGAGTTTAATATAGGGAAGAAAGAAACGAAAGAGGAAAGCAGCAAGAGACTTGGAGTCACTGACAGTGATGATTCTGATTATGAAATGGCAACCCGGGGTTGCAACTATAAGTCCTTTCGGGGGTGTGACCCGCCAAAGTATGATGGACGGAAAGATGCTGTTGCCACTTTTGAGTGGATAGAGAGAATGAATGGGGTGATCAACATTAGTGAGTGCCGTGATGATCAAGCGGTCAAGTTTGCCGCTCACTCATTCACTAATGAGGCATTAAGCTGGTGGAGATCGATCGAAAGAATCAAGTCTTCTGCTGAGATGAAAAAGATGAAATGGGACGACATGAAAAAGCTGCTAATCACTAAGTTCTGCCCGCAGAACGAGATTGACAGAGTTGAGAGGGAATTTCTGGGGCTCTGTGCTGGTAGTATGACTCATCGCCAGTATACCTCCAAATATCAAGAGTTGGCTCAGCTGGTTCCACATCTGGTGGACACTGAGGAAAAGAGGATTAAGTACTACATCAAGGGACTACCACAGAAAGTCCGTGTGCACGTGAAAGCTAATGCTCCCACGAGTTTTGAATCTGTGGTATCACTTGCTGGGATAGTTTATGATGACTTCGAATCCGCAGACCCACTGCCTACTGAGAAGAAAGTGACCAATGCCGTTAAACGGCCAGCTAAAGAGTGGGCGGGGCCGGAGACGAAGAAACTGAGGATTGAAGATGGGGTTGAATGTGCTAAGTGTGGCAGGAAGCACTCGGGCGAGTGCCGAGTTGGGTTAAATATGTGCTATAGGTGCGGAAAGACCGGACACTACTCTCGAGAGTGTCCCGGGGCACAGTCTTGTTATAACTGCGGGATACCTGGCCACATGGCCAAAGACTGTCGGAAACCCAAGGCTACTGGCACCGAGAAGGGTAAAGAACCTGAGAAGCCGAAGGCAAGGACCCGGGCGTATGCACTGACACAGGAGGAGGCTAGGGGAGACCCAGATGTTGTGTCAGGTACGTTCATCCTTGACCACACTTATGTTTCAGTATTATTTGATTCGGGTGCCAGTAGGAGTTTTATATCATCTTCTAAGTGTAAAAGAATGAAATGCAAAGTTACTAGAGTAGAGCAGGCCTTTAATGTGGAAACCGCAGTGGGCAAGACCACGATAGTAAGTGAATTGGTAGATAATTGCACGATAAAGATTCATGGCCATAGATTCCCAGTTAGGTTGTATGTTATGACCTTGGGAGGATTCGATATAGTTTTGGGTATGGATTGGTTAGCTGCCAACGAAGCCCGGATAATATGTAGACGAAAGATAGTTCAGCTCAAAGCTCCAGACGGTGGTGAGGTTTTGGTGTACGGGGATCGCGACGGTTCACTAACGAACGTCATATCAATGATAAAGGCAGAGAAGTATATAGGGCGCGGATGCGAGGCCTACCTGGCCTATGTGATAGACAATGATGTAAAGGTGAGAGAGTTAAAAGACGTACCAGTTGTATGTAGTTTTCCGGGGGTGTTTCCTGAGGAGTTGCCTGGGTTACCACCTGACCGGGAGACAGAGTTCCAGATAGACTTAGTGCCAGGTGCCCAGCCCGTGGCTAAAGCACCGTACCGACTTGCACCTCTGGAGATGAAAGAGCTGATGGTACAGTTGGAAGAACTTTTGGATAGAGGATTTATCAGACCAAGCATTTCTCCATGGGGTGCTCCGGTTCTGTTCGTAAAGAAGAAAGATGGTGCCATGAGAATGTGCATCGACTACAGAGAGTTGAACAAGCGTACAGTAAAGAACAAATATCCGCTACCAAGGATCGATGATCTGTTCGACCAACTACAGGGCGCCAGATGGTTCTCCAAGATCGATCTGCGGTCGGGATATCATCAGTTAAAGGTAAGAGAAGAGGACATACCTAAGACAGCGTTTCGCACGCGTTATGGGCATTACGAGTTTCGCGTGATGTCTTTCGGCTTGACGAACGCTCCGGCAGCATTCATGAGTATGATGAACCAGGTGTGTAGACCGATGCTAGATAGGTCGGTGATAGTGTTTATAGACGACATACTCATTTATTCGAAAAGTGAAGGTGATCATGCTTGTCATCTTCGAGAAGTACTAGAGACGCTACAAAAAGAAAAGTTGTATGCCAAGTTCTCCAAATGCGCGTTCTGGCTTAAGGAAGTCCAATTCTTAGGTCACGTTATCAACGCAGACGGCATTATGGTTGACCCGGCTAAGATAGAGGCAGTACAGGAATGGGAAACCCCGAAGACGCCAACCGAGATCCGGAGTTTTCTGGGATTGGCAGGTTACTATCGAAGGTTCATTCAGGACTTCTCGAGAATAGCTTCGCCACTGACAAAGTTGACACGTAAAGAAGTAAAGTACGAATGGGGTCAGACTCAGTCCAAAGCATTTGAAGAGTTAAAGAAGAAGTTGACCCAAGCCCCAGTGTTAGCACTACCCGACGGTAACGAGGACCTGGTGGTATATTCTGACGCATCGGGACAAGGGTTAGGGTGTGTTTTGATGCAGAGGGGAAAGGTGATCGCGTATGCGTCACGACAGCTAAAGATCCACGAAATTAACTACCCGACTCACGATTTGGAGCTCGCGGCAGTTGTTTTTGCGTTAAAGATTTGGAGGCATTACCTCTACGGGGTGAAATGCACGATTTATTCGGATCACAAGAGCTTGAAGTATTTCTTCGAACAGAAAGACCTGAATATGCGGCAAAGGCGGTGGTTAGAATTGCTGAAAGACTATGACTGTGAGATCCTATACCACCCGGGAAAGGCGAATGTGGTCGCTGATGCCCTAAGTCGTAAGGAGAATCATTCTCCTATTAGGGTAAAAGCGTACCAGTTAGTGATAACCCCAGATTTTATGACAGAGCTAGAAGCAGCACAGAAGGAAGCACTAAAGGAAGAGAACATAAAGAAAGAAAGAATGGTCGGTCAACAGACAAAGTTAGAGTTAAACACTCATGGAGTGAGGACCAGGTGTGGTCGCATGTGGGTACCGAAGGGCGGAGAGCTTAGGGCCAAAGTACTTGACGAGGCCCATAAGTCTCGATATTCCATCCACCCAGGAACCACGAAAATGTACCAGGATTTGAAGAAAGAGTATTGGTGGCCTAACATGAAGAATGATGTGACCGGATATGTAAGCAAGTGTCTGACTTGCTCACAAGTTAAAGCAGAGCATCAGAAACCGTACGGGAAGATCCAGCCTCTGGAAATACCCGAATGGAAGTGGGAGCGTATCACCATGGACTTTATTACAAAGCTGCCCCGCACAGCAAAAGGCCATGATACGATTTGGGTTATAGTGGATCGTCTGACAAAGAGTGCACATTTCTTGCCAATTCGCGAAACGTATTCATCTGAGAAGTTGGCAGAAGTATTTATCAATGAAATTGTCTCTCGACATGGCGTACCGTTATCAATTGTATCTGACCGGGACACCCGATTTACATCGAGGTTCTGGAAAAGATTTCACGAGTCAATGGGTACAAGACTGAACATCAGCACGGCTTATCATCCACAGACGGATGGTCAATCAGAAAGGACCATCCAGACGTTAGAGGATATGCTCCGCGCATGCATTATAGACTTCGGTGGCAGTTGGGATAGTCACCTACCGTTGGCAGAATTCTCCTACAACAACAGTCACCACACCACGATTGGTATGCCGCCCTACGAAATGTTGTATGGTAGAAGATGCCGAACCCCGGTCTGTTGGGGCGAGGTAGGACAGAAAGAGTTGGGGAGTTTAGAGGTAGTCACAACAACCTCTGAAAAGATTGACCAGATCAAGGCCAGAATGAAAGCTGCACAGGACCGTCAAAAGTCCTACGCGGATAAAAGGCGAAGACCAATCGAATTCAAGGTCGGGGATCAAGTACTATTGAAAGTATCTCCCTGGAAGGGGATCATACGATTCAGAAAGAGAGGGAAGTTAAGCCCAAGATTCGTCGGGCCTTTCAAAATACTAGCACGGGTTGGTGAAGTCGCTTACCGGTTAGAATTACCTGATGAGCTGAGTGGAATTCACCCAACCTTCCACGTGTCGCACTTGCGCAAGTGCCTGGCCGACGAATCGGCACACGTGACACTTGACGACATCGAGATAGATAATAGCCTCAATTACATCGAGGAACCCGTCGCCATATTAGACAGGAAAGAAAAGCGGTTACGGAATAAAGTGATACAGTTAGTCAAAGTACAATGGAAGCATCGTAAAGGTTCGGAAGCTACATGGGAAACCGAGACAGAAATGAAAGAGTCGTACCCGCACCTGTTTGACTTATAACAGGTTTCGAGGACGAAACCTTTCGTAAGAGGGGTAGACTTGTAACATCCCAAAATAAATAGAAACCCAAATAAAGGAAACAAAGTGGGCTTGGCCAAAGTTTCGGCCCATGGGCCCGAAAAATGACAGGGAGCCTTCATAGCAGCAGCCATCAGCCTCTCCCTCATTCACCACACTTGTCACGCAAGTTTCTAGTGAGAGAAAGAGAGAGTGAGAGTTTGGGTCTAGAGAGAGAAAGCTCGGGATCAAGCTCAAAGTCTCGAGGATTGTTGCTCAACATCTCTGGAGCATAAAGAAACGAGAAGGAAGCTGTAACAGGTAATTATTATGCCTAAATCTGAGTTTTTGTAACTTTCGGGTTTCGGGTTAATAATCGAGTAAAGGTTTAGATTTTTACGTGTGAAACTGGAAACAAACCACGGGTTTGGGTTCATGGGGGAAAATGGAACATTTCGAACGTAAAAAGTTCAAAGCTTGATCGATTAGAACAAAGGGACCAGATCTAGGGTTCTGTTTGGGGAAGAAGACTGCACAGTCGAAACTACTAGTTTCGATATGGACGCATCTATCGAAACTACCTAGTTTCGACAGGAGCAGACCCATCGAAACTACCATAGTTTCGATATAGACCCAAGACCTTAACTAAGAATTTATATAAGTCATACGACTCGAAACTACTTAGTTTCGATAAGAAGCAGTGACTCGAAACTACTTAGTTTCGATAAGAAGCAGTGACTCGAAACTACTTAGTTTCGATAAGAAGCCAGGGCTCGAAACTACATAGTTTCGATAAGGAGCCAGGACTCGAAACTACCTAGTTTCGATAATGAAACCATGACCCGAAACATCTGAGTCAAGCCTAGTAATGTCTAAGTGTCCCCTAGGAACACAGCCTTACGCCTATGACTTGATTATACAGATTGTGGGTGACCATAGTGACATTCAGGAACCGGCTAGGTGTAAACAGAAACGATTCATCTGGTGAGTTCTTATTGCCCTTTTTCCTAATGGTTTTGGGCTGGCATGCATACTGGTATAGTATTTTATAAAAATGTTATTTTTATAAAATGAAAGGCAAAGTATAGTATTTTATAAAAATGTTATTTTTATAAAATGAAAGGCAAAGTAAAGTATTTTATAAAAATGTTATTTTTATAAAATGAAAGATAAAGAACAAAAGAGCATAGTATTATCTTTTAAACAAGTTTTTGAAAGATAACAATGAGCTAAAGAAAGAGTGATAAAGGAGCCGTACTTCGGTACAGCTCGACAGTGACAGTGACAGTGACAGTGACAAATACCATGTTATATGCTTATGTGTTAATATGTGTTATTTGTCTATATGAAAGTTATGTGATTGCATTTCTATTTGTGTAATAGTGTAATTGCATTGCATAGTAGTTGCATAGTAGAAAGTCCTGCAGGCATGCTAAAGTAGAAGTCTCACCCTGAGGTGTGAGCAATGCTAAAGGAGTCTTACACTTCGGTGTAAGCAATGCTAAAGGAGTCTTACACTTCGGTGTAAGCAATGCTAAAGGAGTCTTCACTTCGGTGTAAGCGAGAAAGTCTCACCCTGAGGTGTGAGCAATGCTAAAGGAGTCTTGCACTAACGTGCAAGCGAGAAAGAAAGTCCCACCCTGAGGTGTGGGCAGCGCTAAAGTAAAAGTCTTACCCTGAGGTGTAAGCAAGATAGGGATCTGGTCCTCGGAACACGATCCATATGTGATAGTTAAAGTATGATAAAGTCACTTGTCAAGTATAAGTGAAATGATAGACAGAGTACAGTGGGACACCCTAACGGGTTTCCTTAAAGATAAAGTTTTAATGACAGATAGTAACGTAACAGATTTATAACTGTAACGTTGTAAAGTTTTAAAGTAATAGTTAAAAGTTTATTTCAAAGAAAGTGAAAGTAAAGCTTATTTTATTTTAATAAAACTAAGCTACCAAAGATAAAGTTTACAGTTTAAAGTAAAGAGAGAACTCACCAGCGTTAGCTGACTTTTAGTATGCATGACAGGTAAAAAGGGTAAAGCTAAAGAAAGATAAAATAGCCATGTGGGCTGGATAGCATGGACATCGGGCTGCGGTATTGAAGACTGACATTTCCAATCCTGATAGTTCATGTTATAGACAATATTTCATGTTATAGTTTGATGAATGATTTGAATTAAAGACTTCCGCTGTAATAGATTCTGATTTCCGGTTTAAGAACTATGTTTGTTATGTTGTGTGCCAACTATGAGATGTACCCGTTTTGGGGCGTTTCATATACAAATACTCACACACACAAATACATATAAACACATACACATGCACAACACATACACAGAGATACGCATATATATACAAATACACACGCACATACACAACACATGCATATACACCTATACATACAAATACACACACATGCATACACATACATTGACCCTAATTGACTATTATTGACCCAAATTGATAAACAACGACCATATTAATCGTTTTGTCGGAAATGTGTAGCAATTTGCGACGCATTTGCTACAAAAACAATATCAATTATGTATAAATATATTAAAAAGGTATTTTTTATTTAATTTTTAAGATTATTAATCGTTTTGTCGGAAATGTGTAGCAAATTGCGACGCATTTGCGACAAAAACATTATCAATTATTTATAAATATATTAAAAACGTATTTTTATTTTAATTTTTAAGATTATTAATCGTTTTGTCGGAAATGTGTAGCAAATTGCGACGCAATTGCAACAAAAACAATATCAATTATGTATAAATATATTAAAAAGGTATTTTTTATTTAATTTTTAAGATTATTAATCGTTTTGTCGGAAATGTGTAGCAAATTGCGAGGCAATTGCAACAAAAACAATATCAATTATGTATAAATATATTAAAAATGTATTTTTTATTTAATTTTTAAGATTATTAATCGTTTTGTCGGAAATGTGTAGCAATTTGCGACGCAATTGCTACAAAAACAATATCAATTATGTATAAATATATTAAAAAGGTATTTTTTATTTAATTTTTAAGATTATTAATCGTTTTGTCGGAAATGTGTAGCAAATTGTCACGCATTTGCAACATAAACAATATCAATTATTTATAAATATATTAAAAAGGTATTTTTATTTTAATTTTTAAGATTTTTAATTGTTTTGTCGGAAATGTGTCGCACGGGTTAAATAAATAAAAGTATGAACGTTTATAAGTAACTTGGTTAAAATCCCGTGTATTACACGGGTTAAATAAATAAATTGTTATATATTTAGTAATAAAAAAATTATATTTTTAAAAACCCGTGTAATACACGGGTTGAATAAACCAGTATATTACATCGGTTGAATAAAATATAATGTAATTTGTTAACAAACACATTTGTCAAAATATGTTTTTAAAAAATGTAATTTGTCGTGCCATTTATAAGGTGTGTTAAATTAGTTTTTAAAACATTTTTTTCAACTGAGTATTCATTTTTTAATTTAATTGATAAATATTAGTTCATATTAAGTTCATTTGATTGATAATATAATAACTATTTATAATTAAATAATAAGTATTCGTAATTAGATTTATTAATATAAAGATTATTATTTAATAGAAATGAGAAATGGAAAATCTAATATTTAATAGAAAAGAGAGGCGGGAAAATAAAGATGAGGAGTAACCAGAGAGTGACACGTTTTTTTACTTTATATTATTATTATTATTATTATGTTTAGTAATATTCATAATAATAATAATATAATAATACTATTATTATTATAAAAAAGTAATTAAGAATAATAATAATAAATAACATTATGTGTTTTGTCGCAAATGCGTAACAAATTGCTACACATTTGCTACGCAAGCTCCTAAAAATAGATATTTCGTCGCAAAAGCGAAGCAAGTTGCTACACAATTGTTACGTATTTCCAACAATCTGATTTTGTTTTTCGTTTTTCGAGGGTTAAACGTTGTTTTTTTCATTCCATCTTCTACACAACTTCATTATATGTTAAATACTTTTTATTTCACAAACTTATACATATTTTAGACATATGTATGTACGTGTACACCATCGAAACCCGTTATAAAAAACACCCTTTTAAGTTTTGTAAGCATATACG
This sequence comes from Smallanthus sonchifolius, assembly GCA_023525975.1. Taxonomy (NCBI): domain Eukaryota; kingdom Viridiplantae; phylum Streptophyta; class Magnoliopsida; order Asterales; family Asteraceae; genus Smallanthus; species Smallanthus sonchifolius. Next base: position 26,049,738 of record CM042029.1, on the reverse strand, counting down.
TATGTGTATGTGTATACACCGAAAACTGTACATACATATACACTTAAGTATACAAATACTCACACACACAAATACATATAAACACATACACATGCACAACACATACACAGATATACAGGTAATTATTATGCCTAAATCTGAGTTTTTGTAACTTTCGGGTTTCGGGTTAATAATCGAGTAAAGGTTTAGATTTTTACGTGTGAAACTGGAAACAAACCACGGGTTTGGGTTCATGGGGGAAAATGGAACATTTCGAACGTAAAAAGTTCATAGCTTGATCGATTAGAACAAAGGGACCAGATCTAGGGTTCTGTTTGGGGAAGAAGTGCACAGTCGAAACTACTAGTTTCGATATGGATCTATCGAAACTACCTAGTTTCGACAGGGGCAGACCCATCGAAACTACCATAGTTTCAATATAGACCCAAGACCTTAACTAAGAATTTATATAAGTCATACGACTCGAAACTACTTAGTTTCGATAAGAAGCAGTGACTCGAAACTACTTAGTTTCGATAAGAAGCAGTGACTCGAAACTACTTAGTTTCGATAAGAAGCAGTGACTCGAAACTACTTAGTTTCGATAAGAAGCAGTGACTCGAAACTACTTAGTTTCGATAAGAAGCCAGGGCTCGAAACTACATAGTTTCGATAAGGAGCCAGGACTCGAAACTACCTAGTTTCGATAATGAAACCATGACCCGAAACATCTGAGTCAAGCCTAGTAATGTCTAAGTGTCCCCTAGGAACACAGCCTTACGCCTATGACTTGATTATACAGATTGTGGGTGACCATAGTGACATTCAGGAACCGGCTAGGTGTAAACAGAAACGATTCATCTGGTGAGTTCTTATTGCCCTTTTTCCTAATGGTTTTGGGCTGGCATGCATACTGGTATAGTATTTTATAAAAATGTTATTTTTATAAAATGAAAGGCAAAGTATAGTATTTTATAAAAATGTTATTTTTATAAAATGAAAGGCAAAGTATAGTATTTTATAAAAATGTTATTTTTATAAAATGAAAGATAAAGAACAAAAGAGCATAGTATTATCTTTTAAACAAGTTTTTGAAAGATAACAATGAGCTAAAGAAAGAACGATAAAGGAGCCGTACTTCGGTACAGCTCGACAGTGACAGTGACAGTGACAAATACCATGTTATATGCTTATGTGTTAATATGTGTTATTTGTCTATATGAAAGTTATGTGATTGCATTTCTACTTGTGTATTAGTGTAATTGCATTGCATTGTAGTTGCATAGTAGAAAGTCCTGCAGGCACGCTAAAGTAGAAGTCTCACCCTGAGGTGTGAGCAATGCTAAAGGAGTCTTACACTTCGGTGTAAGCAATGCTAAAGGAGTCTTACACTTCGGTGTAAGCAATGCTAAAGGAGTCTTCACTTCGGTGTAAGCGAGAAAGTCTCACCCTGAGGTGTGAGCAATGCTAAAGGAGTCATGCACTAACGTGCAAGCGAGAAAGAAAGTCCCACCCTGAGGTGTGGGCAGCGCTAAAGTAAAAGTCTTACCCTGAGGTGTAAGCAAGATAGGGATCTGGTCCTCGGACCACGATCCATATGTGATAGTTAAAGTATGATAAAGTCACTTGTCAAGTATAAGTGAAATGATAGACAGAGTACAGTGGGACACCCTAACGGGTTTCCTTAAAGATAAAGTTTTAATGACAGATAGTAACGTAACAGATTTATAATTGTAACGTTGTAAAGTTTTAAAGTAATAGTTAAAAGTTTATTTCAAAGAAAGTGAAAGTAAAGCTTATTTTATTTTAATAAAACTAAGCTACCAAAGACAAAGTTTACAGTTTAAAGTAAAGAGAGAACTCACCAGCGTTAGCTGACTTTTAGTATGCATGACAGGTAAAAAGGGTAAAGCTAAAGAAAAGTGAAAGAGCCATGTGGGCTGGATAGCATGGACATCGGGCTGCGGTATTGAAGACTGACATTTCCAATCCTGATAGTTCATGTTATAGACAATATTTCATGTTTTAGTTTGATGAATGATTTGAATTAAAGACTTCCGCTGTAATAGATTCTGATTTCCGGTTTAAGAACTATGTTTGTTATGTTGTGTGCCAACTATGAGATGTACCCGTTTTGGGGCGTTTCAAGTTGGTATCAGAGCCATAGTTTGAGAGATTCAGACATTTGCGATAATGTCTGAACTTAAACTGAGAATGGGACAAAGCAAAGGAAGGAAAGGAATGTCAGTCGGAGCAGCCCGTCCATGGAAAGATAGTAGACAGAAGGTAGTCAATGTCCTTACATAGAACATAGACAATAATGCCTTAGTACAGGTAGCAGAAAGTAGATGCTTTAGCATAAATAGTACATAGTACATGCCTTAGCACAGACAGTAGACAGTAGATAGTACGTGCTTTATAGTAGAAACTCTGAACTTGGATGCAAATGTTACTCGGAAAGGAAATGTTCAGAACCCGAGTAGTAAAGTAAATTAGTAATTTCATACCGGTCTCTGTAATTAGTAATTTACAGTACTCGAGGTGTTCTAAATTGTTACCTATCTTGATAACACGAGCTATCTTTGTTCACAGTAGACACTAAATGGCTAGAGCAAAGAGAGGAGGTCGCACTGGGGGTCGTACTGGTCGTCGAGGCCGACCTCCAGGTAACCGGAACCGTCCTGAAGAAAGTGAGCACTCCCGCAACGAAGCTGAATCGGTGCATGTGGAGCATAATGATAGTGGGAACCATGTGTCGGCTCCTAACGATGCCCCTAATGAGGTGCTTGAGTTGGAACCGATTGTGAAAGAAGCTATAGCGGCAGAGGTTACTTCAACCTTGAAGAAAGTTCTACCAGAAGCATTGGGCGAGGCCCTTAAAGAGTTTAATATAGGGAAGAAAGAAACGAAAGAGGAAAGCATCAAGAGACTTGGAGTCACTGACAGTGATGATTCTGATTATGAAATGGCAACCCGGGGTTGCAACTATAAGTCCTTTCGGGGGTGTGACCCGCCGAAGTATGATGGACGGAAAGATGCTGTTGCCACTTTTGAGTGGATAGAGAGAATGAATGGGGTGATCAACATTAGTGAGTGCCGTGATGATCAAGCGGTCAAGTTTGCCGCTCACTCATTCACTAATGAGGCATTAAGCTGGTGGAGATCGATCGAAAGAATCAAGTCTTCTGCTGAGATGAAAAAGATGAAATGGAACGACATGAAAAAGCTGCTAATCACTAAGTTCTGCCCGCAGAACGAGATTGACAGAGTTGAGAGGGAATTTCTGGGGCTCTGTGCTGGTAGTATGACTCATCGCCAGTATACCTCCAAATATCAAGAGTTGGCTCAGCTGGTTCCACATCTGGTGGACACTGAGGAAAAGAGGATTAAGTACTACATCAAGGGACTACCACAGAAAGTCCGTGTGCACGTGAAAGCTAATGCTCCCACGAGTTTTGAATCTGTGGTATCACTTGCTGGGATAGTTTATGATGACTTCGAATCCGCAGACCCATTGCCTACTGAGAAGAAAGTGACCAATGCCGTTAAACGGCCAGCTAAAGAGTGGGCGGGGCCGGAGACGAAGAAACTGAGGATTGAAGATGGGGTTGAATGTGCTAAGTGTGGCAGGAAGCACTCGGGCGAGTGCCGAGTTGGGTTAAATATGTGCTATAGGTGCGGAAAGACCGGACACTACTCTCGAGAGTGTCCCGGGGCACAGTCTTGTTATAACTGCGGGATACCTGGCCACATGGCCAAAGACTGTCGGAAACCCAAGGCTACTGGCACCGAAAAGGGTAAAGAACCTGAGAAGCCGAAGGCAAGGACCCGGGCGTATGCACTGACACAGGAGGAGGCTAGGGGAGACCCAGATGTTGTGTCAGGTACGTTCATCCTTGACCACACTTATGTTTCAGTATTATTTGATTCGGGTGCCAGTAGGAGTTTTATATCATCTTCTAAGTGTAAAAGAATGAAATGCAAAGTTACTAGGGTAGAGCAGGCCTTAAATGTGGAAACCGCAGTGGGCAAGACCACGATAGTAAGTGAATTGGTAGATAATTGCACGATAAAGATTCATGGCCATAGATTCCCAGTTAGGTTGTATGTTATGACCTTGGGAGGATTCGATATAGTTTTGGGTATGGATTGGTTAGCTGCCAACGAAGCCCGGATAATATGTAGACGAAAGATAGTTCAGCTCAAAGCTCCAGACGGTGGCGAGGTTTTGGTGTACGGGGATCGCGACGGTTCACTAACGAACGTCATATCAATGATAAAGGCAGAGAAGTATATAGGGCGCGGATGCGAGGCCTACCTGGCCTATGTGATAGACAATGATGTAAAGGTGAGAGAGTTAAAAGACGTACCAGTTGTATGTAATTTTCCGGGGGTGTTTCCTGAGGAGTTGCCTGGGTTACCACCTGACCGGGAGACAGAGTTCCAGATAGACTTAGTGCCAGGTGCCCAGCCCGTGGCTAAAGCACCGTACCGACTTGCACCTCTGGAGATGAAAGAGCTGATGGTACAGTTGGAAGAACTTTTGGTGTAACATCCCAAAATAAATAGAAACCCAAATAAAGGAAACAAAGTGGGCTTGGCCAAAGTTTCGGCCCATGGGCCCGAAAAATGACAGGGAGCCTTCATAGCAGCAGCCATCAGCCTCTCCCTCATTCACCACACTTGTCACGCAAGTTTCTAGTGAGAGAAAGAGAGAGTGAGAGTTTGGGTCTAGAGAGAGAAAGCTCGGGATCAAGCTCAAAGTCTCGAGGATTGTTGCTCAACATCTCTGGAGCATAAAGAAACGAGAAGGAAGCTGTAACAGGTAATTATTATGCCTAAATCTGAGTTTTTGTAACTTTCGGGTTTCGGGTTAATAATCAAGTAAAGGTTTAGATTTTTACGTGTGAAACTGGAAACAAACCACGGGTTTGGGTTCATGGGGGAAAATGGAACATTTCGAACGTAAAAAGTTCAAAGCTTGATCGATTAGAACAAAGGGACCAGATCTAGGGTTCTGTTTGGGGAAGAAGACTGCACAGTCGAAACTACTAGTTTCGATATGGACGCATCTATCGAAACTACCTAGTTTCGACAGGAGCAGACCCATCGAAACTACCATAGTTTCGATATAGACCCAAGACCTTAACTAAGAATTTATATAAGTCATACGACTCGAAACTACTTAGTTTCGATAAGAAGCAGTGACTCGAAACTACTTAGTTTCGATAAGAAGCAGTGACTCGAAACTACTTAGTTTCGATAAGAAGCCAGGGCTCGAAACTACATAGTTTCGATAAGGAGCCAGGACTCGAAACTACCTAGTTTCGATAATGAAACCATGACCCGAAACATCTGAGTCAAGCCTAGTAATGTCTAAGTGTCCCCTAGGAACACAGCCTTACGCCTATGACTTGATTATACAGATTGTGGGTGACCATAGTGACATTCAGGAACCGGCTAGGTGTAAACAGAAACGATTCATCTGGTGAGTTCTTATTGCCCTTTTTCCTAATGGTTTTGGGCTGGCATGCATACTGGTATAGTATTTTATAAAAATGTTATTTTTATAAAATGAAAGGCAAAGTATAGTATTTTATAAAAATGTTATTTTTATAAAATGAAAGGCAAAGTAAAGTATTTTATAAAAATGTTATTTTTATAAAATGAAAGATAAAGAACAAAAGAGCATAGTATTATCTTTTAAACAAGTTTTTGAAAGATAACAATGAGCTAAAGAAAGAATGATAAAGGAGCCGTACTTCGGTACAGCTCGACAGTGACAGTGACAGTGACAGTGACAAATACCATGTTATATGCTTATGTGTTAATATGTGTTATTTGTCTATATGAAAGTTATGTGATTGCATTTCTATTTGTGTAATAGTGTAATTGCATTGCATAGTAGTTGCATAGTAGAAAGTCCTGCAGGCATGCTAAAGTAGAAGTCTCACCCTGAGGTGTGAGCAATGCTAAAGGAGTCTTACACTTCGGTGTAAGCAATGCTAAAGGAGTCTTACACTTCGGTGTAAGCAATGCTAAAGGAGTCTTCACTTCGGTGTAAGCGAGAAAGTCTCACCCTGAGGTGTGAGCAATGCTAAAGGAGTCTTGCACTAACGTGCAAGCGAGAAAGAAAGTCCCACCCTGAGGTGTGGGCAGCGCTAAAGTAAAAGTCTTACCCTGAGGTGTAAGCAAGATAGGGATCTGGTCCTCGGACCACGATCCATATGTGATAGTTAAAGTATGATAAAGTCACTTGTCAAGTATAAGTGAAATGATAGACAGAGTACAGTGGGACACCCTAACGGGTTTCCTTAAAGATAAAGTTTTAATGACAGATAGTAACGTAACAGATTTATAACTGTAACGTTGTAAAGTTTTAAAGTAATAGTTAAAAGTTTATTTCAAAGAAAGTGAAAGTAAAGCTTATTTTATTTTAATAAAACTAAGCTACCAAAGATAAAGTTTACAGTTTAAAGTAAAGAGAGAACTCACCAGCGTTAGCTGACTTTTAGTATGCATGACAGGTAAAAAGGGTAAAGCTAAAGAAAGATAAAAGAGCCATGTGGGCTGGATAGCATGGACATCGGGCTGCGGTATTGAAGACTGACATTTCCAATCCTGATAGTTCATGTTATAGACAATATTTCATGTTATAGTTTGATGAATGATTTGAATTAAAGACTTCCGCTGTAATAGATTCTGATTTCCGGTTTAAGAACTATGTTTGTTATGTTGTGTGCCAACTATGAGATGTACCCGTTTTGGGGCGTTTCAAGTTGGTATCAGAGCCATAGTTTGAGAGATTCAGACATTTGCGATAATGTCTGAACTTAAACTGAGAATGGGACAAAGCAAAGGAAGGAAAGGAATGTCAGTCCGAGCAGCCCGTCCATGGAAAGATAGTAGACAGAAGGTAGTCAATGTCCTTACATAGAACATAGACAATAATGCCTTAGTACAGATAGTAGACAGAAGGTAATCAATGTCCTTACATAGAACATAGACAGTAATGCCTTAGTACAGATAGCAGAAAGTGGGTGCTTTAGCATAAATAGTACATAGTACATGCCTTAGCACAGACAGTAGATAGTACGTGCCTTATAGTAGAAACTCTGAACTTGGATGCAAATGTTACTCGGAAAGGAAACGTTCAGAACCCGAGTAGTAAAGTAAATTAGTAATTTCATACCGGTCTCTGTAATTAGTAATTTACAGTACTCGAGGTGTTCTAAATTGTTACCTATCTTGATAACACGAGCTATCTTTGTTCACAGTAGACACTAAATGGCTAGAGCAAAGAGAGGAGGTCGCACTGGGGGTCGTACTGGTCGTCGAGGCCGACCTCCAGGTAACCGGAACCGTCCTGAAGAAAGTGAGCACTCCCGCAACGAAGCTGAATCGGTGCATGTGGAGCATAATGATAGTGGGAACCATGTGTCGGCTCCTAACGATGCCCCTAATGAGGCGCTTGAGTTGGAACCGATTGTGAAAGAAGCTATAGCGGCAGAGGTTACTTCAATCTTGAAGAAAGTTCTACCAGAAGCATTGGGCGAGGCCCTTAAAGAGTTTAATATAGGGAAGAAAGAAACGAAAGAGGAAAGCAGCAAGAGACTTGGAGTCACTGACAGTGATGATTCTGATTATGAAATGGCAACCCGGGGTTGCAACTATAAGTCCTTTCGGGGGTGTGACCCGCCGAAGTATGATGGACGGAAAGATGCTGTTGCCACTTTTGAGTGGATAGAGAGAATGAATGGGGTGATCAACATTAGTGAGTGCCGTGATGATCAAGCGGTCAAGTTTGCCGCTCACTCATTCACTAATGAGGCATTAAGCTGGTGGAGATCGATCGAAAGAATCAAGTCTTCTGCTGAGATGAAAAAGATGAAATGGGACGACATGAAAAAGCTGCTAATCACTAAGTTCTGCCCGCAGAACGAGATTGACAGAGTTGAGAGGGAATTTCTGGGGCTCTGTGCTGGTAGTATGACTCATCGCCAGTATACCTCCAAATATCAAGAGTTGGCTCAGCTGGTTCCACATCTGGTGGACACTGAGGAAAAGAGGATTAAGTACTACATCAAGGGACTACCACAGAAAGTCCGTGTGCACGTGAAAGCTAATGCTCCCACGAGTTTTGAATCTGTGGTATCACTTGCTGGGATAGTTTATGATGACTTCGAATCCGCAGACCCACTGCCTACTGAGAAGAAAGTGACCAATGCCGTTAAACGGCCAGCTAAAGAGTGGGCGGGGCCGGAGACGAAGAAACTGAGGATTGAAGATGGGGTTGAATGTGCTAAGTGTGGCAGGAAGCACTCGGGCGAGTGCCGAGTTGGGTTAAATATGTGCTATAGGTGCGGAAAGACCGGACACTACTCTCGAGAGTGTCCCGGGGCACAGTCTTGTTATAACTGCGGGATACCTGGCCACATGGCCAAAGACTGTCGGAAACCCAAGGCTACTGGCACCGAGAAGGGTAAAGAACCTGAGAAGCCGAAGGCAAGGACCCGGGCGTATGCACTGACACAGGAGGAGGCTAGGGGAGACCCAGATGTTGTGTCAGGTACGTTCATCCTTGACCACACTTATGTTTCAGTATTATTTGATTCGGGTGCCAGTAGGAGTTTTATATCATCTTCTAAGTGTAAAAGAATGAAATGCAAAGTTACTAGAGTAGAGCAGGCCTTTAATGTGGAAACCGCAGTGGGCAAGACCACGATAGTAAGTGAATTGGTAGATAATTGCACGATAAAGATTCATGGCCATAGATTCCCAGTTAGGTTGTATGTTATGACCTTGGGAGGATTCGATATAGTTTTGGGTATGGATTGGTTAGCTGCCAACGAAGCCCGGATAATATGTAGACGAAAGATAGTTCAGCTCAAAGCTCCAGACGGTGGCGAGGTTTTGGTGTACGGGGATCGCGACGGTTCACTAACGAACGTCATAACAATGATAAAGGCAGAGAAGTATATAGGGCGCGGATGCGAGGCCTACCTGGCCTATGTGATAGACAATGATGTAAAGGTGAGAGAGTTAAAAGACGTACCAGTGGTATGTAATTTTCCGGGGGTGTTTCCTGAGGAGTTGCCTGGGTTACCACCTGACCGGGAGACAGAGTTCCAGATAGACTTAGTGCCAGGTGCCCAGCCCGTGGCTAAAGCACCGTACCGACTTGCACCTCTGGAGATGAAAGAGCTGATGGTACAGTTGGAAGAACTTTTGGATAGAGGATTTATCAGACCAAGCATTTCTCCATGGGGTGCTCCGGTTCTGTTCGTAAAGAAGAAAGATGGTGCCATGAGAATGTGCATCGACTACAGAGAGTTGAACAAGCGTACAGTAAAGAACAAATATCCGCTACCAAGGATCGATGATCTGTTCGACCAACTACAGGGCGCCAGATGGTTCTCCAAGATCGATCTGCGGTCGGGATATCATCAGTTAAAGGTAAGAGAAGAGGACATACATAAGACAGCGTTTCGCACGCGTTATGGGCATTACGAGTTTCGCGTGATGTCTTTCGGCTTGACGAACGCTCCGGCAGCATTCATGAGTATGATGAACCAGGTGTGTAGACCGATGCTAGATAGGTCGATGATAGTGTTTATAGACGACATACTCATTTATTCGAAAAGTGAAGGTGATCATGCTTGTCATCTTCGAGAAGTACTAGAGACGCTACAAAAAGAAAAGTTGTATGCCAAGTTCTCCAAATGCGCGTTCTGGCTTAAGGAAGTCCAATTCTTAGGTCACGTTATCAACGCAGACGGCATTATGGTTGACCCGGCTAAGATAGAGGCAGTACAGGAATGGGAAACCCCGAAGACGCCAACCGAGATTCGGAGTTTTCTGGGATTGGCAGGTTACTATCGAAGGTTCATTCAGGACTTCTCGAGAATAGCTTCGCCACTGACAAAGTTGACACGTAAAGAAGTAAAGTACGAATGGGGTCAGGCTCAGTCCAAAGCATTTGAAGAGTTAAAGAAGAAGTTGACCCAAGCCCCAGTGTTAGCACTACCCGACGGTAACGAGGACTTGGTGGTATATTCTGACGCATCGGGACAAGGGTTAGGGTGTGTTTTGATGCAGAGGGGAAAGGTGATCGCGTATGCGTCACGACAGCTAAAGATCCACGAAATTAACTACCCGACTCATGATTTGGAGCTCGCGGCAGTTGTTTTTGCGTTAAAGATTTGGAGGCATTACCTCTACGGGGTGAAATGCACGATTTATTCGGATCACAAGAGCTTGAAGTATTTCTTCGAACAGAAAGACCTGAATATGCGGCAAAGGCGGTGGTTAGAATTGCTGAAAGACTATGACTGTGAGATCCTATACCACCCGGGAAAGGCGAATGTGGTCGCTGATGCCCTAAGTCGTAAGGAGAATCATTCTCCTATTAGGGTAAAAGCGTACCAGTTAGTGATAACCCCAAATTTTATGACAGAGCTAGAAGCAGCACAGAAGGAAGCACTAAAGGAAGAGAACATAAAGAAAGAAAGAATGGTCGGTCAACAGACAAAGTTAGAGTTAAACACTCATGGAGTGAGGACCAGGTGTGGTCGCATGTGGGTACCGAAGGGCGGAGAGCTTAGGGCCAAAGTACTTGACGAGGCCCATAAGTCTCGATATTCCATCCACCCAGGAACCACGAAAATGTACCAGGATTTGAAGAAAGAGTATTGGTGGCCTAACATGAAGAATGATGTGACCGGATATGTAAGCAAGTGTCTGACTTGCTCACAAGTTAAAGCAGAGCATCAGAAACCGTACGGGAAGATCCAGCCTCTGGAAATACCCGAATGGAAGTGGGAGCGTATCACCATGGACTTTATTACAAAGCTGCCCCGCACAGCAAAAGGCCATGATACGATTTGGGTTATAGTGGATCGTCTGACAAAGAGTGCACATTTCTTGCCAATTCGCGAAACGTATTCATCTGAGAAGTTGGCAGAAGTATTTATCAATGAAATTGTCTCTCGACATGGCGTACCGTTATCAATTGTATCTGACCGGGACACCCGATTTACATCGAGGTTCTGGAAAAGATTTCACGAGTCAATGGGTACAAGACTGAACATCAGCACGGCTTATCATCCACAGACGGATGGTCAATCAGAAAGGACCATCCAGACGTTAGAGGATATGCTCCGCGCATGCATTATAGACTTCGGTGGCAGTTGGGATAGTCACCTACCGTTGGCGGAATTCTCCTACAACAACAGTCACCACACCACGATTGGTATGCCGCCCTACGAAATGTTGTATGGTAGAAGATGCCGAACCCCGGTCTGTTGGGGCGAGGTAGGACAGAAAGAGTTGGGGAGTTTAGAGGTAGTCACAACAACCTCTGAAAAGATTGACCAGATCAAGGCCAGAATGAAAGCTGCACAGGACCGTCAAAAGTCCTACGCGGATAAAAGGCGAAGACCAATCGAATTCAAGGTCGGGGATCAAGTACTATTGAAAGTATCTCCCTGGAAGGGGATCATACGATTCAGAAAGAGAGGGAAGTTAAGCCCAAGATTCGTCGGGCCTTTCAAAATACTAGCACGGGTTGGTGAAGTCGCTTACCGGTTAGAATTACCTGATGAGCTGAGTGGAATTCACCCAACCTTCCACGTGTCGCACTTGCGCAAGTGCCTGGCCGACGAATCGGCACACGTGACACTTGACGACATCGAGATAGATAATAGCCTCAATTACATCGAGGAACCCGTCGCCATATTAGACAGGAAAGAAAAGCGGTTACGGAATAAAGTGATACAGTTAGTCAAAGTACAATGGAAGCATCGTAAAGGTTCGGAAGCTACATGGGAAACCGAGACAGAAATGAAAGAGTCGTACCCGCACCTGTTTGACTTATAACAGGTTTCGAGGACGAAACCTTTCGTAAGAGGGGTAGACTTGTAACATCCCAAAATAAATAGAAACCCAAATAAAGGAAACAAAGTGGGCTTGGCCAAAGTTTCGGCCCATGGGCCCGAAAAATGACAGGGAGCCTTCATAGCAGCAGCCATCAGCCTCTCCCTCATTCACCACACTTGTCACGCAAGTTTCTAGTGAGAGAAAGAGAGAGTGAGAGTTTGGGTCTAGAGAGAGAAAGCTCGGGATCAAGCTCAAAGTCTCGAGGATTGTTGCTCAACATCTCTGGAGCATAAAGAAACGAGAAGGAAGCTGTAACAGGTAATTATTATGCCTAAATCTGAGTTTTTGTAACTTTCGGGTTTCGGGTTAATAATCAAGTAAAGGTTTAGATTTTTACGTGTGAAACTGGAAACAAACCACGGGTTTGGGTTCATGGGGGAAAATGGAACATTTCGAACGTAAAAAGTTCAAAGCTTGATCGATTAGAACAAAGGGACCAGATCTAGGGTTCTGTTTGGGGAAGAAGACTGCACAGTCGAAACTACTAGTTTCGATATGGACGCATCTATCGAAACTACCTAGTTTCGACAGGAGCAGACCCATCGAAACTACCATAGTTTCGATATAGACCCAAGACCTTAACTAAGAATTTATATAAGTCATACGACTCGAAACTACTTAGTTTCGATAAGAAGCAGTGACTCGAAACTACTTAGTTTCGATAAGAAGCAGTGACTCGAAACTACTTAGTTTCGATAAGAAGCCAGGGCTCGAAACTACATAGTTTCGATAAGGAGCCAGGACTCGAAACTACCTAGTTTCGATAATGAAACCATGACCCGAAACATCTGAGTCAAGCCTAGTAATGTCTAAGTGTCCCCTAGGAACACAGCCTTACGCCTATGACTTGATTATACAGATTGTGGGTGACCATAGTGACATTCAGGAACCGGCTAGGTGTAAACAGAAACGATTCATCTGGTGAGTTCTTATTGCCCTTTTTCCTAATGGTTTTGGGCTGGCATGCATACTGGTATAGTATTTTATAAAAATGTTATTTTTATAAAATGAAAGGCAAAGTATAGTATTTTATAAAAATGTTATTTTTATAAAATGAAAGGCAAAGTAAAGTATTTTATAAAAATGTTATTTTTATAAAATGAAAGATAAAGAACAAAAGAGCATAGTATTATCTTTTAAACAAGTTTTTGAAAGATAACAATGAGCTAAAGAAAGAATGATAAAGGAGCCGTACTTCGGTACAGCTCGACAGTGACAGTGACAGTGACAGTGACAAATACCATGTTATATGCTTATGTGTTAATATGTGTTATTTGTCTATATGAAAGTTATGTGATTGCATTTCTATTTGTGTAATAGTGTAATTGCATTGCATAGTAGTTGCATAGTAGAAAGTCCTGCAGGCATGCTAAAGTAGAAGTCTCACCCTGAGGTGTGAGCAATGCTAAAGGAGTCTTACACTTCGGTGTAAGCAATGCTAAAGGAGTCTTACACTTCGGTGTAAGCAATGCTAAAGGAGTCTTCACTTCGGTGTAAGCGAGAAAGTCTCACCCTGAGGTGTGAGCAATGCTAAAGGAGTCTTGCACTAACGTGCAAGCGAGAAAGAAAGTCCCACCCTGAGGTGTGGGCAGCGCTAAAGTAAAAGTCTTACCCTGAGGTGTAAGCAAGATAGGGATCTGGTCCTCGGACCACGATCCATATGTGATAGTTAAAGTATGATAAAGTCACTTGTCAAGTATAAGTGAAATGATAGACAGAGTACAGTGGGACACCGTAACGGGTTTCCTTAAAGATAAAGTTTAAATGACAGATAGTAACGTAACAGATTTATAATTGTAACGTTGTAAAGTTTTAAAGTAATAGTTAAAAGTTTATTTCAAAGAAAGTGAAAGTAAAGCTTATTTTTATTTTAATAAAACTAAGCTACCAAAGATAAAGTTTACAGTTTAAAGTAAAGAGAGAACTCACCAGCGTTAGCTGACTTTTAGTATGCATGACAGGTAAAAAGGGTAAAACTAAAGAAAAGTGAAAGAGCCATGTGGGCTGGATAGCATGGACATCGGGCTGCGGTATTGAAGACTGACATTTCCAATCCTGATAGTTCATGTTATAGACAATATTTCATGTTATAGTTTGATGAATGATTTGAATTAAAGACTTCCGCTGTAATAGATTCTGATTTCCGGTTTAAGAACTATGTTTGTTATGTTGTGTGCCAACTATGAGATGTACCCGTTTTGGGGCGTTTCAAGTTGGTATCAGAGCCATAGTTTGAGAGATTCAGACATTTGCGATAATGTCTGAACTTAAACTGAGAATGGGACAAAGCAAAGGAAGGAAAGGAATGTCAGTCGGAGCAGCCCGTCCATGGAAAGATAGTAGACAGAAGGTAGTCAATGTCCTTACATAGAACATAGACAATAACGCCTTAGTACAGATAGCAGAAAGTAGATGCTTTAGCATAAATAGTACATAGTACATGCCTTAGCACAGACAGTAGACAGTAGATAGTACGTGCCTTATAGTAGAAACTCTGAACTTGGATGCAAATGTTACTCGGAAAGGAAATGTTCAGAACCCGAGTAGTAAAGTAAATTAGTAATTTCATACCGGTCTCTGTAATTAGTAATTTACAGTACTCGAGGTGTTCTAAATTGTTACCTATCTTGATAACACGAGCTATCTTTGTTCACAGTAGACACTAAATGGCTAGAGCAAAGAGAGGAGGTCGCACTGGGGGTCGTACTGGTCGTCGAGGCCGACCTCCAGGTAACCGGAACCGTCCTGAAGAAAGTGAGCACTCCCGCAACGAAGCTGAATCGGTGCATGTGGAGCATAATGATAGTGGGAACCATGTGTCGACTCCTAACGATGCCCCTAATGAGGCGCTTGAGTTGGAACCGATTGTGAAAGAAGCTATAGCGGCAGAGGTTACTTCAATCTTGAAGAAAGTTCTACCAGAAGCATTGGGCGAGGCCCTTAAAGAGTTTAATATAGGGAAGAAAGAAACGAAAGAGGAAAGCAGCAAGAGACTTGGAGTCACTGACAGTGATGATTCTGATTATGAAATGGCAACCCGGGGTTGCAACTATAAGTCCTTTCGGGGGTGTGACCCGCCGAAGTATGATGGACGGAAAGATGCTGTTGCCACTTTTGAGTGGATAGAGAGAATGAATGGGGTGATCAACATTAGTGAGTGCCGTGATGATCAAGCGGTCAAGTTTGCCGCTCACTCATTCACTAATGAGGCATTAAGCTGGTGGAGATCGATCGAAAGAATCAAGTCTTCTGCTGAGATGAAAAAGATGAAATGGGACGACATGAAAAAGCTGCTAATCACTAAGTTCTGCCCGCAGAACGAGATTGACAGAGTTGAGAGGGAATTTCTGGGGCTCTGTGCTGGTAGTATGACTCATCGCCAGTATACCTCCAAATATCAAGAGTTGGCTCAGCTGGTTCCACATATGGTGGACACTGAGGAAAAGAGGATTAAGTACTACATCAAGGGACTACCACAGAAAGTCCGTGTGCACGTGAAAGCTAATGCTCCCACGAGTTTTGAATCTGTGGTATCACTTGCTGGGATAGTTTATGATGACTTCGAATCCGCAGACCCACTGCCTACTGAGAAGAAAGTGACCAATGCCGTTAAACGGCCAGCTAAAGAGTGGGCGGGGCCGGAGACGAAGAAACTGAGGATTGAAGATGGGGTTGAATGTGCTAAGTGTGGCAGGAAGCACTCGGGCGAGTGCCGAGTTGGGTTAAATATGTGCTATAGGTGCGGAAAGACCGGACACTACTCTCGAGAGTGTCCCGGGGCACAGTCTTGTTATAACTGCGGGATACCTGGCCACATGGCCAAAGACTGTCGGAAACCCAAGGCTACTGGCACCGAGAAGGGTAAAGAACCTGAGAAGCCGAAGGCAAGGACCCGGGCGTATGCACTGACACAGGAGGAGGCTAGGGGAGACCCAGATGTTGTGTCAGGTACGTTCATCCTTGACCACACTTATGTTTCAGTATTATTTGATTCGGGTGCCAGTAGGAGTTTTATATCATCTTCTAAGTGTAAAAGAATGAAATGCAAAGTTACTAGAGTAGAGCAGGCCTTTAATGTGGAAACCACAGTGGGCAAGACCACGATAGTAAGTGAATTGGTAGATAATTGCACGATAAAGATTCATGGCCATAGATTCCCAGTTAGGTTGTATGTTATGACCTTGGGAGGATTCGATATAGTTTTGGGTATGGATTGGTTAGCTGCCAACGAAGCCCGGATAATATGTAGACGAAAGATAGTTCAGCTCAAAGCTCCAGACGGTGGCGAGGTTTTGGTGTACGGGGATCGCGACGGTTCACTAACGAACGTCATATCAATGATAAAGGCAGAGAAGTATATAGGGCGCGGATGCGAGGCCTACCTGGCCTATGTGATAGACAATGATGTAAAGGTGAGAGAGTTAAAAGACGTACCAGTTGTATGTAATTTTCCGGGGGTGTTTCCTGAGGAGTTGCCTGGGTTACCACCTGACCGGGAGACAGAGTTCCAGATAGACTTAGTGCCAGGTGCCCAGCCCGTGGCTAAAGCACCGTACCGACTTGCACCTCTGGAGATGAAAGAGCTGATGGTACAGTTGGAAGAACTTTTGGATAGAGGATTTATCAGACCAAGCATTTCTCCATGGGGTGCTCCGGTTCTGTTAGTAAAGAAGAAAGATGGTGCCATGAGAATGTGCATCGACTACAGAGAGTTGAACAAGCGTACAGTAAAGAACAAATATCCGCTACCAAGGATCGATGATCTGTTCGACCAACTACAGGGCGCCAGATGGTTCTCCAAGATCGATCTGCGGTCGGGATATCATCAGTTAAAGGTAAGAGAAGAGGACATACCTAAGACAGCGTTTCGCACGCGTTATGGGCATTACGAGTTTCGCGTGATGTCTTTCGGCTTGACGAACGCTCCGGCAGCATTCATGAGTATGATGAACCAGGTGTGTAGACCGATGCTAGATAGGTCGGTGATAGTGTTTATAGACGACATACTCATTTATTCGAAAAGTGAAGGTGATCATGCTTGTCATCTTCGAGAAGTACTAGAGACGCTACAAAAAGAAAAGTTGTATGCCAAGTTCTCCAAATGCGCGTTCTGGCTTAAGGAAGTCCAATTCTTAGGTCACGTTATCAACGCAGACGGCATTATGGTTGACCCGGCTAAGATAGAGGCAGTACAGGAATGGGAAACCCCGAAGACGCCAACCGAGATTCGGAGTTTTCTGGGATTGGCAGGTTACTATCGAAGGTTCATTCAGGACTTCTCGAGAATAGCTTCGCCACTAACAAAGTTGACACGTAAAGAAGTAAAGTACGAATGGGGTCAGGCTCAGTCCAAAGCATTTGAAGAGTTAAAGAAGAAGTTGACCCAAGCCCCAGTGTTAGCACTACCCGACGGTAACGAGGACCTGGTGGTATATTCTGACGCATCGGGACAAGGGTTAGGGTGTGTTTTGATGCAGAGGGGAAAGGTGATCGCGTATGCGTCACGACAGCTAAAGATCCACGAAATTAACTACCCGACTCACGATTTGGAGCTCGCGGCAGTTGTTTTTGCGTTAAAGATTTGGAGGCATTACCTCTACGGAGTGAAATGCACGATTTATTCGGATCACAAGAGCTTGAAGTATTTATTCGAACAGAAAGACCTGAATATGCGGCAAAGGCGGTGGTTAGAATTGCTGAAAGACTATGACTGTGAGATCCTATACCACCCGGGAAAGGCGAATGTGGTCGCTGATGCCCTAAGTCGTAAGGAGAATCGTTCTCCTATTAGGGTAAAAGCGTACCAGTTAGTGATAACCCCAGATTTTATGACAGAGCTAGAAGCAGCACAGAAGGAAGCACTAAAGGAAGAGAACATAAAGAAAGAAAGAATGGTCGGTCAACAGACAAAGTTAGAATTAAACACTCATGGAGTGAGGACCAGGTGTGGTCGCATGTGGGTACCGAAGGGCGGAGAGCTTAGGGCCAAAGTACTTGACGAGGCCCATAAGTCTCGATATTCCATCCACCCAGGAACCACGAAAATGTACCAGGATTTGAAAAAAGAGTATTGGTGGCCTAACATGAAGAATGATGTGACCGGATATGTAAGCAAGTGTCTGACTTGCTCACAAGTTAAAGCAGAGCATCAGAAACCGTACGGGAAGATCCAGCCTCTGGAAATACCCGAATGGAAGTGGGAGCGTATCACCATGGACTTTATTACAAAGCTGCCCCGCACAGCAAAAGGCCATGATACGATTTGGGTCATAGTGGATCGTCTGACAAAGAGTGCACATTTCTTGCCAATTCGCGAAACGTACTCATCTGAGAAGTTGGCAGAAGTATTTATCAATGAAATTGTCTCTCGACATGGCGTACCGTTATCAATTGTATCTGACCGGGACACCCGATTTACATCGAGGTTCTGGAAAAGATTTCACGAGTCAATGGGTACAAGACTGAACATCAGCACGGCTTATCATCCACAGACGGATGGTCAATCAGAAAGGACCATCCAGACGTTAGAGGATATGCTCCGCGCATGCATTATAGACTTTGGTGGCAGTTGGGATAGTCACCTACCATTGGCAGAGTTCTCCTACAACAACAGCCACCACACCACTATTGGTATGCCGCCTTACGAAATGTTGTATGGTAGAAGATGTCGAACCCCGGTCTGTTGGGGCGAGGTAGGACAGAAAGAGTTGGGGAGTTTAGAGGTAGTCACAACAACCTCTGAAAAGATTGACCAGATCAAGGCCAGAATGAAAGCTGCACAGGACCGTCAAAAGTCCTACGCGGATAAAAGGCGAAGACCAATCGAATTCAAGGTCGGGGATCAAGTACTATTGAAAGTATCTCCCTGGAAGGGGATCATTCGATTCAGAAAGAGAGGGAAGTTAAGCCCAAGATTCGTCGGGCCTTTCAAAATACTAGCGCGAGTTGGTGAAGTCGCTTACCGGTTAGAATTACCGGATGAGCTTAGTGGAATTCACCCAACCTTCCACGTGTCGCACTTGCGCAAGTGCTTGGCCGACGAATCAGCGCATGTGACACTTGACGACATCGAGATAGATAATAGCCTCAATTACATCGAGGAACCCGTCGCCATACTAGACAGGAAAGAAAAGCGGTTACGGAATAAAGTGATACAGTTAGTCAAAGTACAATGGAAGCATCGTAAAGGGTCAGAAGCTACATGGGAAACCGAGACAGAAATGAAAGAGTCGTACCCGCACCTGTTTGACTTATAACAGGTTTCGAGGACGAAACCTTTCGTAAGAGGGGTAGACTTGTAACATCCTAAA
The DNA here is from genome assembly GCA_023525975.1 of Smallanthus sonchifolius. Taxonomy (NCBI): domain Eukaryota; kingdom Viridiplantae; phylum Streptophyta; class Magnoliopsida; order Asterales; family Asteraceae; genus Smallanthus; species Smallanthus sonchifolius. Next base: position 26,030,512 of record CM042029.1, on the reverse strand, counting down.
ATAAATAAAAACCCAAATAAAAGAAAAAGGAAGGTGGGCTTGGCTAGGGGCCGGCCCATGGGCCCGAAAACTGAGAAGAACCCTTCTAATCAGTAGCCATTTCCTCCTGTGTCCTTCATTTTCTTCCTGCGCAAGAACCTTAGAGAGAGAGAGAGAGAGATCGTCTAGAGAGAGAAAGCTCGGATCAAGCTCAAAGTCTCGAGGATTGTTGCTCAACATCTCTGGAGCATAAAGGAACGAGAAGGAAGCTGTAACAGGTAATTATTATGCCTGAATCTGAGTTTTTGTAACTTTCGGGTTTCGGGTTAATAATCGAGTAAAGGTTTAGATTTTTACGTGTGAAACTGGAAACAAACCACGGGTTTGGGTTCATGGGGGAAAATGGAACATTTCGAACGTAAAAAGTTCATAGCTTGATCGATTAGAACAAAGGGACCAGATCTAGGGTTCTGTTTGGGGAAGAAGACTGCACAGTCGAAACTACTAGTTTCGATATGGACGCATCTATCGAAACTACCTAGTTTCGACAGGGGCAGACCCATCGAAACTACCATAGTTTCAATATAGACCCAAGACCTTAACTAAGAATTTATATAAGTCATACGACTCGAAACTACTTAGTTTCGATAAGAAGCAGTGACTCGAAACTACTTAGTTTCGATAAGAAGCAGTGACTCGAAACTACTTAGTTTCGATAAGAAGCAGTGACTCGAAACTACTTAGTTTCGATAAGAAGCCAGGGCTCGAAACTACATAGTTTCGATAAGGAGCCAGGACTCGAAACTACCTAGTTTCGATAATGAAACCATGACCCGAAACATCTGAGTCAAGCCTAGTAATGTCTAAGTGTCCCCTAGGAACACAGCCTTACGCCTATGACTTGATTATACAGATTGTGGGTGACCATAGTGACATTCAGGAACCGGCTAGGTGTAAACAGAAACGATTCATCTGGTGAGTTCTTATTGCCCTTTTTCCTAATGGTTTTGGGCTGGCATGCATACTGGTATAGTATTTTATAAAAATGTTATTTTTATAAAATGAAAGGCAAAGTATAGTATTTTATAAAAATGTTATTTTTATAAAATGAAAGGCAAAGTATAGTATTTTATAAAAATGTTATTTTTATAAAATGAAAGGCAAAGTATAGTATTTTATAAAAATGTTATTTTTATAAAATGAAAGATAAAGAACAAAAGAGCATAGTATTATCTTTTAAACAAGTTTTTGAAAGATAACAATGAGCTAAAGAAAGAACGATAAAGGAGCCGTACTTCGGTACAGCTCGACAGTGACAGTGACAGTGACAGTGACAAATACCATGTTATATGCTTATGTGTTAATATGTGTTATTTGTCTATATGAAAGTTATGTGATTGCATTTCTACTTGTGTATTAGTGTAATTGCATTGCATAGTAGTTGCATAGTAGAAAGTCCTGCAGGCATGCTAAAGTAGAAGTCTCACCCTGAGGTGTGAGCAATGCTAAAGGAGTCTTACACTTCGGTGTAAGCAATGCTAAAGGAGTCTTACACTTCGGTGTAAGCAATGCTAAAGGAGTCTTCACTTCGGTGTAAGCGAGAAAGTCTCACCCTGAGGTGTGAGCAATGCTAAAGGAGTCTTGCACTAACGTGCAAGCGAGAAAGAAAGTCCCACCCTGAGGTGTGGGCAGCGCTAAAGTAAAAGTCTTACCCTGAGGTGTAAGCAAGATAGGGATCTGGTCCTCGGACCACGATCCATATGTGATAGTTAAAGTATGATAAAGTCACTTGTCAAGTATAAGTGAAATGATAGACAGAGTACAGTGGGACACCCTAACGGGTTTCCTTAAAGATAAAGTTTAAATGACAGATAGTAACGTAACAGATTTATAATTGTAACGTTGTAAAGTTTTAAAGTAATAGTTAAAAGTTTATTTCAAAGAAAGTGAAAGTAAAGCTTATTTTATTTTAATAAAACTAAGCTACCAAAGATAAAGTTTACAGTTTAAAGTAAATAGAGAACTCACCAGCGTTAGCTGACTTTTAGTATGCATGACAGGTAAAAAGGGTAAAACTAAAGAAAAGTGAAAGAGCCATGTGGGCTGGATACCATGGACATCGGGCTGCGGTATTGAAGACTGACATTTCCAATCCTGATAGTTCATGTTATAGACAATATTTCATGTTATAGTTTGATGAATGATTTGAATTAAAGACTTCCGCTGTAATAGATTCTGATTTCCGGTTTAAGAACTATGTTTGTTATGTTGTGTGCCAACTATGAGATGTACCCGTTTTGGGGCGTTTCACATAATAATAATAATATAATAATACTATTATTATTATAAAAAAGTAATTAAGAATAATAATAATAAATAACATTATGTGTTTTGTCGCAAATGCGTAACAAATTGCTACACATTTGCTACGCAAGCTCCTAAAAATAGATATTTCGTCGCAAAAGCGAAGCAAGTTGCTACACAATTGTTACGTATTTCCAACAATCTGATTTTGTTTTTCGTTTTTCGAGGGTTAAACGTTGTTTTTTCATTCCATCTTCTACACAACTTCATTATATGTTAAATACTTTTTATTTCACAAACTTATACATATTTTAGACATATGTATGTACGTGTACACCATCGAAACCCGTTATAAAAAACACCCTTTTAAGTTTTGTAAGCATATACGTATGTGTATGTGTATACACCGAAAACTGTACATACATATACACTTAAGTATACAAATACTCACACACACAAATACATATAAACACATACACATGCACAACACATACACAGATATACGCATATATATACAAATACACACGCACATACACAACACATGCATATACACCTATACATACAAATACACACACATGCATACACATACATTGACCCTAATTGACTATTATTGACCCAAATTGATAAACAACGACCATATTAATCGTTTTGTCGGAAATGTGTAGCAATTTGCGACGCATTTGCTACAAAAACAATATCAATTATGTATAAATATATTAAAAAGGTATTTTTTATTTAATTTTTAAGATTATTAATCGTTTTGTCGGAAATGTGTAGCAAATTGCGACGCATTTGCGACAAAAACATTATCAATTATTTATAAATATATTAAAAACGTATTTTAATTTTAATTTTTAAGATTATTAATCGTTTTGTCGGAAATGTGTAGCAAATTGCGACGCAATTGCAACAAAAACAATATCAATTATGTATAAATATATTAAAAAGGTATTTTTTATTTAATTTTTAAGATTATTAATCGTTTTGTCGGAAATGTGTAGCAAATTGCGACCAATTGCAACAAAAACAATATCAATTATGTATAAATATATTAAAAATGTATTTTTTATTTAATTTTTAAGATTATTAATCGTTTTGTCGGAAATGTGTAGCAATTTGCGACGCAATTGCTACAAAAACAATATCAATTATGTATAAATATATTAAAAAGGTATTTTTTATTTAATTTTTAAGATTATTAATCGTTTTGTCGGAAATGTGTAGCAAATTGTCACGCATTTGCAACATAAACAATATCAATTATTTATAAATATATTAAAAAGGTATTTTTATTTTAATTTTTAAGATTTTTAATTGTTTTGTCGGAAATGTGTCGCACGGGTTAAATAAATAAAAGTATGAACGTTTATAAGTAACTTGGTTAAAATACCGTGTATTACACGGGTTAAATAAATAAATTGTTATATATTTAGTAATAAAAAAATTATATTTTTAAAAACCCGTGTAATACACGGGTTGAATAAACCAGTATATTACATCGGTTGAATAAAATATAATGTAATTTGTTAACAAACACATTTGTCAAAATATGTTTTTAAAAAATGTAATTTGTCGTGCCATTTATAAGGTCTGTTAAATTAGTTTTTAAAATATTTTTTTCAACTGAGTATTAATTTTTTAATTTAATTGATAAATATTAGTTCATATTAAGTTCATTTGATTGATAATATAATAACTATTTATAATTAAATAATAAGTATTCGTAATTAGATTTATTAATATAAAGATTATTATTTAATAGAAATGAGAAATGGAAAATCTAATATTTAATAGAAAAGAGAAGCGGGAAAAAAAGATGAGGAGTAACAAGAGAGTGACACGTTTTTTTACTTTATATTATTATTATTATTATGTTTAGTAATATTCATAATAATAATAATATAATAATACTATTATTATTATAAAAAAGTAATTAAAAATAATAATAATAAATAACATTATGTGTTTTGTCGCAAATGCGTAACAAATTGCTACACATTTGCTACGCAAGCTCCTAAAAATAGATATTTCGTCGCAAAAGCGAAGCAAGTTGCTACACAATTGTTACGTATTTCCAACAATCTGATTTTGTTTTTCGTTTTTCGAGGGTTAAACGTTGTTTTTTTCATTCCATCTTCTACACAACTTCATTATATGTTAAATACTTTTTATTTCACAAACTTATACATATTTTAGACATATGTATGTACGTGTACACCATCGAAACCCGTTATAAAAAACACCCTTTTAAGTTTTGTAAGCATATACGTATGTGTATGTGTATACACCGAAAACTGTACATACATATACACTTAAGTATACAAATACTCACACACACAAATACATATAAACACATACACATGCACAACACATACACAGAGATACGCATATATATACAAATACACACGCACATACACAACACATGCATATACACCTATACATACAAATACACACACATGCATACACATACATTGACCCTAATTGACTATTATTGACCCAAATTGATAAACAACGACCATATTAATCGTTTTGTCGGAAATGTGTAGCAATTTGCGACGCATTTGCTACAAAAACAATATCAATTATGTATAAATATATTAAAAATGTATTTTTTATTTAATTTTTAAGATTATTAATCGTTTTGTCGGAAATGTGTAGCAAATTGCGACGCATTTGCGACAAAAACATTATCAATTATTTATAAATATATTAAAAACGTATTTTTATTTTAATTTTTAAGATTATTAATCGTTTTGTCGGAAATGTGTAGCAAATTGCGACGCAATTGCAACAAAAACAATATCAATTATGTATAAATATATTAAAAAGGTATTTTTTATTTAATTTTTAAGATTATTAATCGTTTTGTCGGAAATGTGTAGCAACTTGCGAGGCAATTGCAACAAAAACAATATCAATTATGTATAAATATATTAAAAATGTATTTTTTATTTAATTTTTAAGATTATTAATCGTTTTGTCGGAAATGTGTAGCAATTTGCGACGCAATTGCTACAAAAACAATATCAATTATGTATAAATATATTAAAAAGGTATTTTTTATTTAATTTTTAAGATTATTAATCGTTTTGTCGGAAATGTGTAGCAAATTGTCACGCATTTACAACATAAACAATATCAATTATTTATAAATATATTAAAAAGGTATTTTTATTTTAATTTTTAAGATTTTTAATTGTTTTGTCGGAAATGTGTCGCACGGGTTAAATAAATAAAAGTATGAACGTTTATAAGTAACTTGGTTAAAATCCCGTGTATTACACGGGTTAAATAAATAAATTGTTATATATTTAGTAATAAAAAAATTATATTTTTAAAAACCCGTGTAATACACGGGTTGAATAAACCAGTATATTACATCGGTTGAATAAAATATAATGTAATTTGTTAACAAACACATTTGTCAAAATATGTTTTTAAAAAATGTAATTTGTCGTGCCATTTATAAGGTGTGTTAAATTAGTTTTTAAAACATTTTTTTTAACTGAGTATTCATTTTTTAATTTAATTGATAAATATTAGTTCATATTAAGTTCATTTGATTGATAATATAATAACTATTTATAATTAAATAATAAGTATTCGTAATTAGATTTATTAATATAAAGATTATTATTTAATAGAAATGAGAAATGGAAAATCTAATATTTAATAGAAAAGAGAGGCGGGAAAATAAAGATGAGGAGTAACCAGAGAGTGACACGTTTTTTTACTTTATATTATTATTATTATTATGTTTAGTAATATTCATAATAATAATAATATAATAATACTATTATTATTATAAAAAAGTAATTAAGAATAATAATAATAAATAACATTATGTGTTTTGTCGCAAATGCGTAACAAATTGCTACACATTTGCTACGCAAGCTCCTAAAAATAGATATTTCGTCGCAAAAGCGAAGCAAGTTGCTACACAATTGTTACGTATTTCCAACAATCTGATTTTGTTTTTCGTTTTTCGAGGGTTAAACGTTGTTTTTTTCATTCCATCTTCTACACAACTTCATTATATGTTAAATACTTTTTATTTCACAAACTTATACATATTTTAGACATATGTATGTACGTGTACACCATCGAAACCCGTTATAAAAAACACCCTTTTAAGTTTTGTAAGCATATACGTATGTGTATGTGTATACACCGAAAACTGTACATACATATACACTTAAGTATACAAATACTCACACACACAAATACATATAAACACATACACATGCACAACACATACACAGATATACGCATATATATACAAATACACACGCACATACACAACACATGCATATACACCTATACATACAAATACACACACATGCATACACATACATTGACCCTAATTGACTATTATTGACCCAAATTGATAAACAACGACCATATTAATCGTTTTGTCGGAAATGTGTAGCAATTTGCGACGCATTTGCTACAAAAACAATATCAATTATGTATAAATATATTAAAAAGGTATTTTTTATTTAATTTTTAAGATTATTAATCGTTTTGTCGGAAATGTGTAGCAAATTGCGACGCATTTGCGACAAAAACATTATCAATTATTTATAAATATATTAAAAACGTATTTTAATTTTAATTTTTAAGATTATTAATCGTTTTGTCGGAAATGTGTAGCAAATTGCGACGCAATTGCAACAAAAACAATATCAATTATGTATAAATATATTAAAAAGGTATTTTTTATTTAATTTTTAAGATTATTAATCGTTTTGTCGGAAATGTGTAGCAAATTGCGACGCATTTGCGACAAAAACATTATCAATTATTTATAAATATATTAAAAACGTATTTTTATTTAATTTTTAAGATTATTAATCGTTTTGTCGGAAATGTGTAGCAATTTGCGACGCAATTGCTACAAAAACAATATCAATTATGTATAAATATATTAAACAGGTATTTTTTATTTAATTTTTAAGATTATTAATCGTTTTGTCGGAAATGTGTAGCAAATTGTCACGCATTTGCAACATAAACAATATCAATTATTTATAAATATATTAAATAGGTATTTTTATTTTAATTTTTAAGATTTTTAATTGTTTTGTCGGAAATGTGTCGCACGGGTTAAATAAATAAAAGTATGAACGTTTATAAGTAACTTGGTTAAAATACCGTGTATTACACGGGTTAAATAAATAAATTGTTATATATTTAGTAATAAAAAAATTATATTTTTAAAAACCCGTGTAATACACGGGTTGAATAAACCAGTATATTACATCAGTTGAATAAAATATAATGTAATTTGTTAACAAACACATTTGTCAAAATATGTTTTTAAAAAATGTAATTTGTCGTGCCATTTATAAGGTCTGTTAAATTAGTTTTTAAAATATTTTTTTCAACTGAGTATTAATTTTTTAATTTAATTGATAAATATTAGTTCATATTAAGTTCATTTGATTGATAATATAATAACTATTTATAATTAAATAATAAGTATTTGTAATTAGATTTATTAATATAAAGATTATTATTTAATAGAAATGAGAAATGGAAAATCTAATATTTAATAGAAAAGAGAGGCGGGAAAAAAAAGATGAGGAGTAACAAGAGAGTGACACGTTTTTTTACTTTATATTATTATTATTATTATGTTTAGTAATATTCATAATAATAATAATATAATAATACTATTATTATTATAAAAAAGTAATTAAAAATAATAATAATAAATAACATTATGTGTTTTGTCGCAAATGCGTAACAAATTGCTACACATTTGCTACGCAAGCACCTAAAAATAGATATTTCGTCGCAAAAGCGAAGCAAGTTGCTACACAATTGTTACGTATTTCCAACAATCTGATTTTGTTTTTCGTTTTTCGAGGGTTAAACGTTGTTTTTTTCATTCCATCTTCTACACAACTTCATTATATGTTAAATACTTTTTATTTCACAAACTTATACATATTTTAGACATATGTATGTACGTGTACACCATCGAAACCCGTTATAAAAAACACCCTTTTAAGTTTTGTAAGCATATACGTATGTGTATGTGTATACACCGAAAACTGTACATACATATACACTTAAGTATACAAATACTCACACACACAAATACATATAAACACATACACATGCACAACACATACACAGATATACGCATATATATACAAATACACACGCACATACACAACACATGCATATACACCTATACATACAAATACACACACATGCATACACATACATTGACCCTAATTGACTATTATTGACCCAAATTGATAAACAACGACCATATTAATCGTTTTGTCGGAAATGTGTAGCAATTTGCGACGCATTTGCTACAAAAACAATATCAATTATGTATAAATATATTAAAAAGGTATTTTTTATTTAATTTTTAAGATTATTAATCGTTTTGTCGGAAATGTGTAGCAAATTGCGACGCATTTGCGACAAAAACATTATCAATTATTTATAAATATATTAAAAACGTATTTTTATTTTAATTTTTAAGATTATTAATCGTTTTGTCGGAAATGTGTAGCAAATTGCGACGCAATTGCAACAAAAACAATATCAATTATGTATAAATATATTAAAAAGGTATTTTTTATTTAATTTTTAAGATTATTAATCGTTTTGTCGGAAATGTGTAGCAAATTGCGAGGCAATTGCAACAAAAACAATATCAATTATGTATAAATATATTAAAAATGTATTTTTTATTTAATTTTTAAGATTATTAATCGTTTTGTCGGAAATGTGTAGCAATTTGCGACGCAATTGCTACAAAAACAATATCAATTATGTATAAATATATTAAAAAGGTATTTTTTATTTAATTTTTAAGATTATTAATCGTTTTGTCGGAAATGTGTAGCAAATTGTCACGCATTTGCAACATAAACAATATCAATTATTTATAAATATATTAAAAAGGTATTTTTATTTTAATTTTTAAGATTTTTAATTGTTTTGTCGGAAATGTGTCGCACGGGTTAAATAAATAAAAGTATGAACGTTTATAAGTAACTTGGTTAAAATCCCGTGTATTACACGGGTTAAATAAATAAATTGTTATATATTTAGTAATAAAAAAATTATATTTTTAAAAACCCGTGTAATACACGGGTTGAATAAACCAGTATATTACATCGGTTGAATAAAATATAATGTAATTTGTTAACAAACACATTTGTCAAAATATGTTTTTAAAAAATGTAATTTGTCGTGCCATTTATAAGGTGTGTTAAATTAGTTTTTAAAACATTTTTTTCAACTGAGTATTAATTTTTTAATTTAATTGATAAATATTAGTTCATATTAAGTTCATTTGATTGATAATATAATAACTATTTATAATTAAATAATAAGTATTCGTAATTAGATTTATTAATATAAAGATTATTATTTAATAGAAATGAGAAATGGAAAATCTAATATTTAATAGAAAAGAGAGGCGGGAAAATAAAGATGAGGAGTAACCAGAGAGTGACACGTTTTTTTACTTTATATTATTATTATTATTATTATGTTTAGTAATATTCATAATAATAATAATATAATAATACTATTATTATTATAAAAAAGTAATTAAGAATAATAATAATAAATAACATTATGTGTTTTGTCGCAAATGCGTAACAAATTGCTACACATTTGCTACGCAAGCTCCTAAAAATAGATATTTCGTCGCAAAAGCGAAGCAAGTTGCTACACAATTGTTACGTATTTCCAACAATCTGATTTTGTTTTTCGTTTTTCGAGGGTTAAACGTTGTTTTTTTCATTCCATCTTCTACACAACTTCATTATATGTTAAATACTTTTTATTTCACAAACTTATACATATTTTAGACATATGTATGTACGTGTACACCATCGAAACCCGTTATAAAAAACACCCTTTTAAGTTTTGTAAGCATATACGTATGTGTATGTGTATACACCGAAAACTGTACATACATATACACTTAAGTATACAAATACTCACACACACAAATACATATAAACACATACACATGCACAACACATACACAGATATACGCATATATATACAAATACACACGCACACACACAACACATGCATATACACCTATACATACAAATACACACACATGCATACACATACATTGACCCTAATTGACTATTATTGACCCAAATTGATAAACAACGACCATATTAATCGTTTTGTCGGAAATGTGTAGCAATTTGCGACGCATTTGCTACAAAAACAATATCAATTATGTATAAATATATTAAAAAGGTATTTTTTATTTAATTTTTAAGATTATTAATCGTTTTGTCGGAAATGTGTAGCAAATTGCGACGCATTTGCGACAAAAACATTATCAATTATTTATAAATATATTAAAAACGTATTTTTATTTTAATTTTTAAGATTATTAATCGTTTTGTCGGAAATGTGTAGCAAATTGCGACGCAATTGCAACAAAAACAATATCAATTATGTATAAATATATTAAAAAGGTATTTTTTATTTAATTTTTAAGATTATTAATCGTTTTGTCGGAAATGTGTAGCAAATTGCGACGCAATTGCAACAAAAACAATATCAATTATGTATAAATATATTAAAAATGTATTTTTTATTTAATTTTTAAGATTATTAATCGTTTTGTCGGAAATGTGTAGCAATTTGCGACGCAATTGCTACAAAAACAAAATCAATTATGTATAAATATATTAAAAAGGTATTTTTTATTTAATTTTTAAGATTATTAATCGTTTTGTCGGAAATGTGTAGCAAATTGTCACGCATTTGCAACATAAACAATATCAATTATTTATAAATATATTAAAAAGGTATTTTTATTTTAATTTTTAAGATTTTTAATTGTTTTGTCGGAAATGTGTCGCACGGGTTAAATAAATAAAAGTATGAACGTTTATAAGTAACTTGGTTAAAATACCGTGTATTACACGGGTTAAATAAATAAATTGTTATATATTTAGTAATAAAAAAATTATATTTTTAAAAACCCGTGTAATACACGGGTTGAATAAACCAGTATATTACATCGGTTGAATAAAATATAATGTAATTTGTTAACAAACACATTTGTCAAAATATGTTTTTAAAAAATGTAATTTGTCGTGCCATTTATAAGGTCTGTTAAATTAGTTTTTAAAATATTTTTTTCAACTGAGTATTAAATTTTTAATTTAATTGATAAATATTAGTTCATATTAAGTTCATTTGATTGATAATATAATAACTATTTATAATTAAATAATAAGTATTCGTAATTAGATTTATTAATATAAAGATTATTATTTAATAGAAATGAGAAATGGAAAATCTAATATTTAATAGAAAAGAGAGGCGGGAAAAAAAAGATGAGGAGTAACAAGAGAGTGACACGTTTTTTTACTTTATATTATTATTATTATTATGTTTAGTAATATTCATAATAATAATAATATAATAATACTATTATTATTATAAAAAAGTAATTAAAAATAATAATAATAAATAACATTATGTGTTTTGTCGCAAATGCGTAACAAATTGCTACACATTTGCTACGCAAGCTCCTAAAAATAGATATTTCGTCGCAAAAGCGAAGCAAGTTGCTACACAATTGTTACGTATTTCCAACAATCTGATTTTGTTTTTCGTTTTTCGAGGGTTAAACGTTGTTTTTTTCATTCCATCTTCTACACAACTTCATTATATGTTAGATACTTTTTATTTCACAAACTTATACATATTTTAGACATATGTATGTACGTGTACACCATCGAAACCCGTTATAAAAAACACCCTTTTAAGTTTTGTAAGCATATACGTATGTGTATGTGTATACACCGAAAACTGTACATACATATACACTTAAGTATACAAATACTCACACACACAAATACATATAAACACATACACATGCACAACACATACACAGATATACGCATATATATACAAATACACACGCACATACACAACACATGCATATACACCTATACATACAAATACACACACATGCATACACATACATTGACCCTAATTGACTATTATTGACCCAAATTGATAAACAACGACCATATTAATCGTTTTGTCGGAAATGTGTAGCAATTTGCGACGCATTTGCTACAAAAACAATATCAATTATGTATAAATATATTAAAAAGGTATTTTTTATTTAATTTTTAAGATTATTAATCGTTTTGTCGGAAATGTGTAGCAAATTGCGACGCATTTGCGACAAAAACATTATCAATTATTTATAAATATATTAAAAACGTATTTTTATTTTAATTTTTAAGATTATTAATCGTTTTGTCGGAAATGTGTAGCAAATTGCGACGCAATTGCAACAAAAACAATATCAATTATGTATAAATATATTAAAAAGGTATTTTTTATTTAATTTTTAAGATTATTAATCGTTTTGTCGGAAATTCGGTGGCAGTTGGGATAGTCACCTACCGTTGGCAGAATTCTCCTACAACAACAGTCACCACACCACGATTGGTATGCCGCCCTACGAAATGTTGTATGGTAGAAGATGCCGAACCCCGGTCTGTTGGGGCGAGGTAGGACAGAAAGAGTTGGGGAGTTTAGAGGTAGTCACAACAACCTCTGAAAAGATTGACCAGATCAAGGCCAGAATGAAAGCTGCACAGGACCGTCAAAAGTCCTACGCGGATAAAAGGCGAAGACCAATCGAATTCAAGGTCGGGGATCAAGTACTATTGAAAGTATCTCCCTGGAAGGGGATCATACGATTCAGAAAGAGAGGGAAGTTAAGCCCAAGATTCGTCGGGCCTTTCAAAATACTAGCACGGGTTGGTGAAGTCGCTTACCGGTTAGAATTACCTGATGAGCTGAGTGGAATTCACCCAACCTTCCACGTGTCGCACTTGCGCAAGTGCCTGGCCGACGAATCGGCACACGTGACACTTGACGACATCGAGATAGATAATAGCCTCAATTACATCGAGGAACCCGTCGCCATATTAGACAGGAAAGAAAAGCGGTTACGGAATAAAGTGATACAGTTAGTCAAAGTACAATGGAAGCATCGTAAAGGTTCGGAAGCTACATGGGAAACCGAGACAGAAATGAAAGAGTCGTACCCGCACCTGTTTGACTTATAACAGGTTTCGAGGACGAAACCTTTCGTAAGAGGGGTAGACTTGAAACGCCCCAAAACGGGTACATCTCATAGTTGGCACACAACATAACAAACATAGTTCTTAAACCGAAAATCAGAATCTATTACAGCGGAAGTCTTTAATTCAAATCATTCATCAAACTATAACATGAAATATTGTCTATAACATGAACTATCAGGATTGGAAATGTCAGTCTTCAATACCGCAGCCCTATGTCCATGCTATCCAGCCCACATGGCTCTTTCACTTTTCTTTAGCTTTACCCTTTTTACCTGCCATGCATACTAAAAGTCAGCTAACGCTGGTGAGTTCTCTCTTTACTTTAAACTGTAAACTTTATCTTTGGTAGCTTAGTTTTATTAAAATAAAATAAGCTTTACTTTCACTTTCTTTGAAATAAACTTTTAACTATTACTTTAAAACTTTACAACGTTACAGTTATAAATCTGTTACGTTACTATCTGTCATTAAAACTTTATCTTTAAGGAAACCCGTTAGGGTGTCCCACTGTACTCTGTCTATCATTTCACTTATACTTGACAAGTGACTTTATCATACTTTAACTATCACATATGGATCGTGTTCCGAGGACCAGATCCCTATCTTGCTTACACCTCAGGGTAAGACTTTTACTTTAGCGCTGCCCACACCTCAGGGTGGGACTTTCTTTCTCGCTTGCACGTTAGTGCAAGACTCCTTTAGCATTGCTCACACCTCAGGGTGAGACTTTCTCGCTTACACCGAAGTGAAGACTCCTTTAGCATTGCTTACACCGAAGTGTAAGACTCCTTTAGCATTGCTTACACCGAAGTGTAAGACTCCTTTAGCATTGCTCACACCTCAGGGTGAGACTTCTACTTTAGCATGCCTGCAGGACTTTCTACTATGCAACTACTATGCAATGCAATTACACTATTACACAAATAGAAATGCAATCACATAACTTTCATATAGACAAATAACACATATTAACACATAAGCATATAACATGGTATTTGTCACTGTCACTGTCACTGTCACTGTCGAGCTGTACCGAAGTACGGCTCCTTTATCGTTCTTTCTTTAGCTCATTGTTATCTTTCAAAAACTTGTTTAAAAGATAATACTATGCTCTTTTGTTCTTTATCTTTCATTTTATAAAAATAACATTTTTATAAAATACTATACTTTGCCTTTCATTTTATAAAAATAACATTTTTATAAAATACTATACTTTGCCTTTCATTTTATAAAAATAACATTTTTATAAAATACTATACTTTGCCTTTCATTTTATAAAAATAACATTTTTATAAAATACTATACCAGTATGCATGCCAGCCCAAAACCATTAGGAAAAAGGGCAATAAGAACTCACCAGATGAATCGTTTCTGTTTACACCTAGCCGGTTCCTGAATGTCACTATGGTCACCCACAATCTGTATAATCAAGTCATAGGCGTAAGGCTGTGTTCCTAGGGGACACTTAGACATTACTAGGCTTGACTCAGATGTTTCGGGTCATGGTTTCATTATCGAAACTAGGTAGTTTCGAGTCCTGGCTCCTTATCGAAACTATGTAGTTTCGAGTCACTGCTTCTTATCGAAACTAAGTAGTTTCGAGTCACTGCTTCTTATCGAAACTAAGTAGTTTCGAGTCACTGCTTCTTATCGAAACTAAGTAGTTTCGAGTCACTGCTTCTTATCGAAACTAAGTAGTTTCGAGTCGTATGACTTATATAAATTCTTAGTTAAGGTCTTGGGTCTATATTGAAACTATGGTAGTTTCGATGGGTCTGCCCCTGTCGAAACTAGGTAGTTTCGATAGATGCGTCCATATCGAAACTAGTAGTTTCGACTGTGCAGTCTCCTTCCCCAAACAGAACCCTAGATCTGGTCCCTTTGTTCTAATCGATCAAGCTTTGAACTTTTTACGTTCGAAATGTTCCATTTTCCCCCATGAACCCAAACCCGTGGTTTGTTTCCAGTTTCACACGTAAAAATCTAAACCTTTACTCGATTATTAACCCGAAACCCGAAAGTTACAAAAACTCAGATTTAGGCATAATAATTACCTGTTACAGCTTCCTTCTCGTTTCTTTATGCTCCAGAGATGTTGAGCAACAATCCTCGAGACTTTGAGCTTGATCCCGAGCTTTCTCTCTCTAGACCCAAACTCTCACTCTCTCTTTCTCTCACTAGAAACTTGCGTGACAAGTGTGGTGAATGAGGGAGAGGCTGATGGCTGCTGCTATGAAGGCTCCCTGTCATTTTTCGGGCCCATGGGCCGAAACTTTGGCCAAGCCCACTTTGTTTCCTTTATTTGGGTTTCTATTTATTTTGGGATGTTACAAGTCTACCCCTCTTACGAAAGGTTTCGTCCTCGAAACCTGTTATAAGTCAAACAGGTGCGGGTACGACTCTTTCATTTCTGTCTCGGTTTCCCATGTAGCTTCCGAACCTTTACGATGCTTCCATTGTACTTTGACTAACTGTATCACTTTATTCCGTAACCGCTTTTCTTTCCTGTCTAATATGGCGACGGGTTCCTCGATGTAATTGAGGCTATTATCTATCTCGATGTCGTCAAGTGTCACGTGTGCCGATTCGTCGGCCAGGCACTTGCGCAAGTGCGACACGTGGAAGGTTGGGTGAATTCCACTCAGCTCATCAGGTAATTCTAACCGGTAAGCGACTTCACCAACCCGTGCTAGTATTTTGAAAGGCCCGACGAATCTTGGGCTTAACTTCCCTCTCTTTCTGAATCGTATGATCCCCTTCCAGGGAGATACTTTCAATAGTACTTGATCCCCGACCTTGAATTCGATTGGTCTTCGCCTTTTATCCGCGTAGGACTTTTGACGGTCCTGTGCAGCTTTCATTCTGGCCTTGATCTGGTCAATCTTTTCAGAGGTTGTTGTGACTACCTCTAAACTCCCCAACTCTTTCTGTCCTACCTCGCCCCAACAGACCGGGGTTCGGCATCTTCTACCATACAACATTTCGTAGGGCGGCATACCAATCGTGGTGTGGTGACTGTTGTTGTAGGAGAATTCTGCCAACGGTAGGTGACTATCCCAACTGCCACCGAAGTCTATAATGCATGCGCGGAGCATATCCTCTAACGTCTGGATGGTCCTTTCTGATTGACCATCCGTCTGTGGATGATAAGCCGTGCTGATGTTCAGTCTTGTACCCATTGACTCGTGAAATCTTTTCCAGAACCTCGATGTAAATCGGGTGTCCCGGTCAGATACAATTGATAACGGTACGCCATGTCGAGAGACAATTTCATTGATAAATACTTCTGCCAACTTCTCAGATGAATACGTTTCGCGAATTGGCAAGAAATGTGCACTCTTTGTCAGACGATCCACTATAACCCAAATCGTATCATGGCCTTTTGCTGTGCGGGGCAGCTTTGTAATAAAGTCCATGGTGATACGTTCCCACTTCCATTCGGGTATTTCCAGAGGCTGGATCTTCCCGTACGGTTTCTGATGCTCTGCTTTAACTTGTGAGCAAGTCAGACACTTGCTTACATATCCGGTCACATCATTCTTCATGTTAGGCCACCAATACTCTTTCTTCAAATCCTGGTACATTTTCGTGGTTCCTGGGTGGATGGAATATCGAGACTTATGGGCCTCGTCAAGTACTTTGGCCCTAAGCTCTCCGCCCTTCGGTACCCACATGCGACCACACCTGGTCCTCACTCCATGAGTGTTTAACTCTAACTTTGTCTGTTGACCGACCATTCTTTCTTTCTTTATGTTCTCTTCCTTTAGTGCTTCCTTCTGTGCTGCTTCTAGCTCTGTCATAAAATCTGGGGTTATCACTAACTGGTACGCTTTTACCCTAATAGGAGAATGATTCTCCTTACGACTTAGGGCATCAGCGACCACATTCGCCTTTCCCGGGTGGTATAGGATCTCACAGTCATAGTCTTTCAGCAATTCTAACCACCGCCTTTGCCGCATATTCAGGTCTTTCTGTTCGAAGAAATACTTCAAGCTCTTGTGATCCGAATAAATCGTGCATTTCACCCCGTAGAGGTAATGCCTCCAAATCTTTAACGCAAAAACAACTGCCGCGAGCTCCAAATCGTGAGTCGGGTAGTTAATTTCGTGGATCTTTAGCTGTCGTGACGCATACGCGATCACCTTTCCCCTCTGCATCAAAACACACCCTAACCCTTGTCCCGATGCGTCAGAATATACCACCAGGTCCTCGTTACCGTCGGGTAGTGCTAACACTGGGGCTTGGGTCAACTTCTTCTTTAACTCTTCAAATGCTTTGGACTGAGCCTGACCCCATTCGTACTTTACTTCTTTACGTGTCAACTTTGTCAGTGGCGAAGCTATTCTCGAGAAGTCCTGAATGAACCTTCGATAGTAACCTGCCAATCCCAGAAAACTCCGAATCTCGGTTGGCGTCTTCGGGGTTTCCCATTCCTGTACTGCCTCTATCTTAGCCGGGTCAACCATAATGCCGTCTGCGTTGATAACGTGACCTAAGAATTGGACTTCCTTAAGCCAGAACGCGCATTTGGAGAACTTGGCATACAACTTTTCTTTTTGTAGCGTCTCTAGTACTTCTCGAAGATGACAAGCATGATCACCTTCACTTTTCGAATAAATGAGTATGTCGTCTATAAACACTATCACCGACCTATCTAGCATCGGTCTACACACCTGGTTCATCATACTCATGAATGCTGCCGGAGCGTTCGTCAAGCCGAAAGACATCACGCGAAACTCGTAATGCCCATAACGCGTGCGAAACGCTGTCTTAGGTATGTCCTCTTCTCTTACCTTTAACTGATGATATCCCGACCGCAGATCGATCTTGGAGAACCATCTGGCGCCCTGTAGTTGGTCGAACAGATCATCGATCCTTGGTAGCGGATATTTGTTCTTTACTGTACGCTTGTTCAACTCTCTGTAGTCGATGCACATTCTCATGGCACCATCTTTCTTCTTTACGAACAGAACCGGAGCACCCCATGGAGAAATGCTTGGTCTGATAAATCCTCTATCCAAAAGTTCTTCCAACTGTACCATCAGCTCTTTCATCTCCAGAGGTGCAAGTCGGTACGGTGCTTTAGCCACGGGCTGGGCACCTGGCACTAAGTCTATCTGGAACTCTGTCTCCCGGTCAGGTGGTAACCCAGGCAACTCCTCAGGAAACACCCCCGGAAAACTACATACAACTGGTACGTCTTTTAACTCTCTCACCTTTACATCATTGTCTATCACATAGGCCAGGTAGGCCTCGCATCCGCGCCCTATATACTTCTCTGCCTTTATCATTGATATGACGTTCGTTAGTGAACCGTCGCGATCCCCGTACACCAAAACCTCACCACCGTCTGGAGCTTTGAGCTGAACTATCTTTCGTCTACATATTATCCGGGCTTCGTTGGCAGCTAACCAATCCATACCCAAAACTATATCGAATCCTCCCAAGGTCATAACATACAACCTAACTGGGAATCTATGGCCATGAATCTTTATCGTGCAATTATCTACCAATTCACTTACTATCGTGGTCTTGCCCACTGCGGTTTCCACATTAAAGGCCTGCTCTACTCTAGTAACTTTGCATTTCATTCTTTTACACTTAGAAGATGATATAAAACTCCTACTGGCACCCGAATCAAATAATACTGAAACATAAGTGTGGTCAAGGATGAACGTACCTGACACAACATCTGGGTCTCCCCTAGCCTCCTCCTGTGTCAGTGCATACGCCCGGGTCCTTGCCTTCGGCTTCTCAGGTTCTTTACCCTTCTCGGTGCCAGTAGCCTTGGGTTTCCAACAGTCTTTGGCCATGTGGCCAGGTATCCCGCAGTTATAACAAGACTGTGCCCCGGGACACTCTCGAGAGTAGTGTCCGGTCTTTCCGCACCTATAGCACATATTTAACCCAACTCGGCACTCGCCCGAGTGCTTCCTGCCACACTTAGCACATTCAACCCCATCTTCAATCCTCAGTTTCTTCGTCTCCGGCCCCGCCCACTCTTTAGCTGGCCGTTTAACGGCATTGGTCACTTTCTTCTCAGTAGGCAGTGGGTCTGCGGATTCGAAGTCATCATAAACTATTCCAGCAAGTGATACCACAGATTCAAAACTCGTGGGAGCATTAGCTTTCACGTGCACACGGACTTTCTGTGGTAGTCCCTTGATGTAGTACTTAATCCTCTTTTCCTCAGTGTCCACCAGATGTGGAACCAGCTGAGCCAACTCTTGATATTTGGAGGTATACTGGCGATGAGTCATACTACCAGCACAGAGCCCCAGAAATTCCCTCTCAACTCTGTCAATCTCGTTCTGCGGGCAGAACTTAGTGATTAGCAGCTTTTTCATGTCGTCCCATTTCATCTTTTTCATCTCAGCAGAAGACTTGATTCTTTCGATCGATCTCCACCAGCTTAATGCCTCATTAGTGAATGAGTGAGCGGCAAACTTGACCGCTTGATCATCACGGCACTCACTAATGTTGATCACCCCATTCATTCTCTCTATCCACTCAAAAGTGGCAACAGCATCTTTCCGTCCATCATACTTCGGCGGGTCACACCCCCGAAAGGACTTATAGTTGCAACCCCGGGTTGCCATTTCATAATCAGAATCATCACTGTCAGTGGCTTCAAGTCTCTTGCTGCTTTCCTCTTTCGTTTCTTTCTTCCCTATATTAAACTCTTTAAGGGCCTCGCCCAATGCTTCCGGTAGAACTTTCTTCAAGATTGAAGTAACCTCTGCCGCTATAGCTTCTTTCACAATCGGTTCCAACTCAAGCGCCTCATTAGGGGCATCGTTAGGAGCCGACACATGGTTCCCACTATCATTATGCTCCACATGCACCGATTCAGCTTCGTTGCGGGAGTGCTCACTTTCTTCAGGACGGTTCCGGTTACCTGGAGGTCGGCCTCGACGACCAGTACGACCCCCAGTGCGACCTCCTCTCTTTGCTCTAGCCATTTAGTGTCTACTGTGAACAAAGATAGCTCGTGTTATCAAGATAGGTAACAATTTAGAACACCTCGAGTACTGTAAATTACTAATTACAGAGACCGGTATGAAATTACTAATTTACTTTACTACTCGGGTTCTGAACGTTTCCTTTCCGAGTAACATTTGCATCCAAGTTCAGAGTTTCTACTATAAGGCACGTACTATCTACTGTCTACTGTCTGTGCTAAGGCATGTACTATGTACTATTTATGCTAAAGCATCTACTTTCTGCTATCTGTACTAAGGCGTTATTGTCTATGTTCTATGTAAGGACATTGACTACCTTCTGTCTACTATCTTTCCATGGACGGGCTGCTCCGACTGACATTCCTTTCCTTCCTTTGCTTTGTCCCATTCTCAGTTTAAGTTCAGACATTATCGCAAATGTCTGAATCTCTCAAACTATGGCTCTGATACCAACTTGAAACGCCCCAATGCGGGAACATCTCATAGTTGGCACACAACATAACAAACATAGTTCTTAAACCGGAAATCAGAATCTATTACAGCGGAAGTCTTTAATTCAAATCATTCATCAAACTATAACATGAAATATTTTCTATAACATGAACTATCAGGATTGGAAATGTCAGTCTTCAATACCGCAGCCCTATGTCCATGCTATCCAGCCCACATGGCTCTTTCACTTTTCTTTAGCTTTACCCTTTTTACCTGCCATGCATACTAAAAGTCAGCTAACGCTGGTGAGTTCTCTCTTTACTTTAAACTGTAAACTTTATCTTTGGTAGCTTAGTTTTATTAAAATAAAATAAGCTTTACTTTCACTTTCTTTGAAATAAACTTTTAACTATTACTTTAAAACTTTACAACGTTACAGTTATAAATCTGTTACGTTACTATCTGTCATTAAAACTTTATCTTTAAGGAAACCCGTTAGGGTGTCCCACTGTACTCTGTCTATCATTTCACTTATACTTGACAAGTGACTTTATCATACTTTAACTATCACATATGGATCGTGTTCCGAGGACCAGATCCCTATCTTGCTTACACCTCAGGGTAAGACTTTTACTTTAGCGCTGCCCACACCTCAGGGTGGGACTTTCTTTCTCGCTTGCACGTTAGTGCAAGACTCCTTTAGCATTGCTCACACCTCAGGGTGAGACTTTCTCGCTTACACCGAAGTGAAGACTCCTTTAGCATTGCTTACACCGAAGTGTAAGACTCCTTTAGCATTGCTTACACCGAAGTGTAAGACTCCTTTAGCATTGCTCACACCTCAGGGTGAGACTTCTACTTTAGCATGCCTGCAGGACTTTCTACTATGCAACTACTATGCAATGCAATTACACTATTACACAAATAGAAATGCAATCACATAACTTTCATATAGACAAATAACACATATTAACACATAAGCATATAACATGGTATTTGTCACTGTCACTGTCACTGTCACTGTCGAGCTGTACCGAAGTACGGCTCCTTTATCGTTCTTTCTTTAGCTCATTGTTATCTTTCAAAAACTTGTTTAAAAGATAATACTATGCTCTTTTGTTCTTTATCTTTCATTTTATAAAAATAACATTTTTATAAAATACTATACTTTGCCTTTCATTTTATAAAAATAACATTTTTATAAAATACTATACTTTGCCTTTCATTTTATAAAAATAACATTTTTATAAAATACTATACTTTGCCTTTCATTTTATAAAAATAACATTTTTATAAAATACTATACCAGTATGCATGCCAGCCCAAAACCATTAGGAAAAAGGGCAATAAGAACTCACCAGATGAATCGTTTCTGTTTACACCTAGCCGGTTCCTGAATGTCACTATGGTCACCCACAATCTGTATAATCAAGTCATAGGCGTAAGGCTGTGTTCCTAGGGGACACTTAGACATTACTAGGCTTGACTCAGATGTTTCGGGTCATGGTTTCATTATCGAAACTAGGTAGTTTCGAGTCCTGGCTCCTTATCGAAACTATGTAGTTTCGAGTCACTGCTTCTTATCGAAACTAAGTAGTTTCGAGTCACTGCTTCTTATCGAAACTAAGTAGTTTCGAGTCACTGCTTCTTATCGAAACTAAGTAGTTTCGAGTCACTGCTTCTTATCGAAACTAAGTAGTTTCGAGTCACTGCTTCTTATCGAAACTAAGTAGTTTCGAGTCGTATGACTTATATAAATTCTTAGTTAAGGTCTTGGGTCTATATTGAAACTATGGTAGTTTCGATGGGTCTGCCCCTGTCGAAACTAGGTAGTTTCGATAGATGCGTCCATATCGAAACTAGTAGTTTCGACTGTGCAGTCTCCTTCCCCAAACAGAACCCTAGATCTGGTCCCTTTGTTCTAATCGATCAAGCTTTGAACTTTTTACGTTCGAAATGTTCCATTTTCCCCCATGAACCCAAACCCGTGGTTTGTTTCCAGTTTCACACGTAAAAATCTAAACCTTTACTCGATTATTAACCCGAAACCCGAAAGTTACAAAAACTCAGATTTAGGCATAATAATTACCTGTTACAGCTTCCTTCTCGTTTCTTTATGCTCCAGAGATGTTGAGCAACAATCCTCGAGACTTTGAGCTTGATCCCGAGCTTTCTCTCTCTAGACCCAAACTCTCACTCTCTCTTTCTCTCACTAGAAACTTGCGTGACAAGTGTGGTGAATGAGGGAGAGGCTGATGGCTGCTGCTATGAAGGCTCCCTGTCATTTTTCGGGCCCATGGGCCGAAACTTTGGCCAAGCCCACTTTGTTTCCTTTATTTGGGTTTCTATTTATTTTGGGATGTTACAGTGTAGCAAATTGCGACGCAATTGCAACAAAAACAATATCAATTATGTATAAATATATTAAAAATGTATTTTTTATTTAATTTTTAAGATTATTAATCGTTTTGTCGGAAATGTGTAGCAATTTGCGACGCAATTGCTACAAAAACAATATCAATTATGTATAAATATATTAAAAAGGTATTTTTTATTTAATTTTTAAGATTATTAATCGTTTTGTCGGAAATGTGTAGCAAATTGTCACGCATTTGCAACATAAACAATATCAATTATTTATAAATATATTAAAAAGGTATTTTTATTTTAATTTTTAAGATTTTTAATTGTTTTGTCGGAAATGTGTCGCACGGGTTAAATAAATAAAAGTATGAACGTTTATAAGTAACTTGGTTAAAATACCGTGTATTACACGGGTTAAATAAATAAATTGTTATATATTTAGTAATAAAAAAATTATATTTTAAAAAACCCGTGTAATACACGGGTTGAATAAACCAGTATATTACATCGGTTGAATAAAATATAATGTAATTTGTTAACAAACACATTTGTCAAAATATGTTTTTAAAAAATGTAATTTGTCGTGCCATTTATAAGGTCTGTTAAATTAGTTTTTAAAATATTTTTTTCAACTGAGTATTAATTTTTTAATTTAATTGATAAATATTAGTTCATATTAAGTTCATTTGATTGATAATATAATAACTATTTATAATTAAATAATAAGTATTTGTAATTAGATTTATTAATATAAAGATTATTATTTAATAGAAATGAGAAATGGAAAATCTAATATTTAATAGAAAAGAGAGGCGGGAAAAAAAAGATGAGGAGTAACAAGAGAGTGACACGTTTTTTTACTTTATATTATTATTATTATTATGTTTAGTAATATTCATAATAATAATAATATAATAATACTATTATTATTATAAAAAAGTAATTAAAAATAATAATAATAAATAACATTATGTGTTTTGTCGCAAATGCGTAGCAAATTGCTACACATTTGCTACGCAAGTTCCTAAAAATAGATATTTCGTCGCAAAAGCGAAGCAAGTTGCTACACAATTGTTACGTATTTCCAACAATCTGATTTTGTTTTTCGTTTTTCGAGGGTTAAACGTTGTTTTTTTCATTCCATCTTCTACACAACTTCATTATATGTTAAATACTTTTTATTTCACAAACTTATACATATTTTAGACATATGTATGTACGTGTACACCATCGAAACCCGTTATAAAAAACACCCTTTTTAGTTTTGTAAGCATATACGTATGTGTATGTGTATACACCGAAAACTGTACATACATATACACTTAAGTATACAAATACTCACACACACAAATACATATAAACACATACACATGCACAACACATACACAGATATACGCATATATATACAAATACACACGCACATACACAACACATACAAATACACACACATGCATACACATACATTGACCCTAATTGACTATTATTGACCCAAATTGATAAACAACGACCATATTAATCGTTTTGTCGGAAATGTGTAGCAATTTGCGACGCATTTGCTACAAAAACAATATCAATTATGTATAAATATATTAAAAAGGTATTTTTTATTTAATTTTTAAGATTATTAATCGTTTTGTCGGAAATGTGTAGCAAATTGCGACGCATTTGCGACAAAAACATTATCAATTATTTATAAATATATTAAAAACGTATTTTTATTTTAATTTTTAAGATTATTAATCGTTTTGTCGGAAATGTGTAGCAAATTGCGACGCAATTGCAACAAAAACAATATCAATTATGTATAAATATATTAAAAAGGTATTTTTTATTTAATTTTTAAGATTATTAATCGTTTTGTCGGAAATGTGTAGCAAATTGCGAGGCAATTGCAACAAAAACAATATCAATTATGTATAAATATATTAAAAATGTATTTTTTATTTAATTTTTAAGATTATTAATCGTTTTGTCGGAAATGTGTAGCAATTTGCGACGCAATTGCTACAAAAACAATATCAATTATGTATAAATATATTAAAAAGGTATTTTTTATTTAATTTTTAAGATTATTAATCGTTTTGTCGGAAATGTGTAGCAAATTGTCACGCATTTGCAACATAAACAATATCAATTATTTATAAATATATTAAAAAGGTATTTTTATTTTAATTTTTAAGATTTTTAATTGTTTTGTCGGAAATGTGTCGCACGGGTTAAATAAATAAAAGTATGAACGTTTATAAGTAACTTGGTTAAAATCCCGTGTATTACACGGGTTAAATAAATAAATTGTTATATATTTAGTAATAAAAAAATTATATTTTTAAAAACCCGTGTAATACACGGGTTGAATAAACCAGTATATTACATCGGTTGAATAAAATATAATGTAATTTGTTAACAAACACATTTGTCAAAATATGTTTTTAAAAAATGTAATTTGTCGTGCCATTTATAAGGTGTGTTAAATTAGTTTTTAAAACATTTTTTTCAACTGAGTATTAATTTTTTAATTTAATTGATAAATATTAGTTCATATTAAGTTCATTTGATTGATAATATAATAACTATTTATAATTAAATAATAAGTATTCGTAATTAGATTTATTAATATAAAGATTATTATTTAATAGAAATGAGAAATGGAAAATCTAATATTTAATAGAAAAGAGAGGCGGGAAAATAAAGATGAGGAGTAACCAGAGAGTGACACGTTTTTTTACTTTATATTATTATTATTATTATTATGTTTAGTAATATTCATAATAATAATAATATAATAATACTATTATTATTATAAAAAAGTAATTAAGAATAATAATAATAAATAACATTATGTGTTTTGTCGCAAATGCGTAACAAATTGCTACACATTTGCTACGCAAGCTCCTAAAAATAGATATTTCGTCGCAAAAGCGAAGCAAGTTGCTACACAATTGTTACGTATTTCCAACAATCTGATTTTGTTTTTCGTTTTTCGAGGGTTAAACGTTGTTTTTTTCATTCCATCTTCTACACAACTTCATTATATGTTAAATACTTTTTATTTCACAAACTTATACATATTTTAGACATATGTATGTACGTGTACACCATCGAAACCCGTTATAAAAAACACCCTTTTAAGTTTTGTAAGCATATACGTATGTGTATGTGTATACACCGAAAACTGTACATACATATACACTTAAGTATACAAATACTCACACACACAAATACATATAAACACATACACATGCACAACACATACACAGATATACGCATATATATACAAATACACACGCACATACACAACACATGCATATACACCTATACATACAAATACACACACATGCATACACATACATTGACCCTAATTGACTATTATTGACCCAAATTGATAAACAACGACCATATTAATCGTTTTGTCGGAAATGTGTAGCAATTTGCGACGCATTTGCTACAAAAACAATATCAATTATGTATAAATATATTAAAAAGGTATTTTTTATTTAATTTTTAAGATTATTAATCGTTTTGTCGGAAATGTGTAGCAAATTGCGACGCATTTGCGACAAAAACATTATCAATTATTTATAAATATATTAAAAACGTATTTTTATTTTAATTTTTAAGATTATTAATCGTTTTGTCGGAAATGTGTAGCAAATTGCGACGCAATTGCAACAAAAACAATATCAATTATGTATAAATATATTAAAAAGGTATTTTTTATTTAATTTTTAAGATTATTAATCGTTTTGTCGGAAATGTGTAGCAAATTGCGACGCAATTGCAACAAAAACAATATCAATTATGTATAAATATATTAAAAATGTATTTTTTATTTAATTTTTAAGATTATTAATCGTTTTGTCGGAAATGTGTAGCAATTTGCGACGCAATTGCTACAAAAACAAAATCAATTATGTATAAATATATTAAAAAGGTATTTTTTATTTAATTTTTAAGATTATTAATCGTTTTGTCGGAAATGTGTAGCAAATTGTCACGCATTTGCAACATAAACAATATCAATTATTTATAAATATATTAAAAAGGTATTTTTATTTTAATTTTTAAGATTTTTAATTGTTTTGTCGGAAATGTGTCGCACGGGTTAAATAAATAAAAGTATGAACGTTTATAAGTAACTTGGTTAAAATACCGTGTATTACACGGGTTAAATAAATAAATTGTTATATATTTAGTAATAAAAAAATTATATTTTTAAAAACCCGTGTAATACACGGGTTGAATAAACCAGTATATTACATCGGTTGAATAAAATATAATGTAATTTGTTAACAAACACATTTGTCAAAATATGTTTTTAAAAAATGTAATTTGTCGTGCCATTTATAAGGTCTGTTAAATTAGTTTTTAAAATATTTTTTTCAACTGAGTATTAATTTTTTAATTTAATTGATAAATATTAGTTCATATTAAGTTCATTTGATTGATAATATAATAACTATTTATAATTAAATAATAAGTATTCGTAATTAGATTTATTAATATAAAGATTATTATTTAATAGAAATGAGAAATGGAAAATCTAATATTTAATAGAAAAGAGAGGCGGGAAAAAAAAGATGAGGAGTAACAAGAGAGTGACACGTTTTTTTACTTTATATTATTATTATTATTATGTTTAGTAATATTCATAATAATAATAATATAATAATACTATTATTATTATAAAAAAGTAATTAAAAATAATAATAATAAATAACATTATGTGTTTTGTCGCAAATGCGTAACAAATTGCTACACATTTGCTACGCAAGCTCCTAAAAATAGATATTTCGTCGCAAAAGCGAAGCAAGTTGCTACACAATTGTTACGTATTTCCAACAATCTGATTTTGTTTTTCGTTTTTCGAGGGTTAAACGTTGTTTTTTTCATTCCATCTTCTACACAACTTCATTATATGTTAGATACTTTTTATTTCACAAACTTATACATATTTTAGACATATGTATGTACGTGTACACCATCGAAACCCGTTATAAAAAACACCCTTTTAAGTTTTGTAAGCATATACGTATGTGTATGTGTATACACCGAAAACTGTACATACATATACACTTAAGTATACAAATACTCACACACACAAATACATATAAACACATACACATGCACAACACATACACAGATATACGCATATATATACAAATACACACGCACATACACAACACATGCATATACACCTATACATACAAATACACACACATGCATACACATACATTGACCCTAATTGACTATTATTGACCCAAATTGATAAACAACGACCATATTAATCGTTTTGTCGGAAATGTGTAGCAATTTGCGACGCATTTGCTACAAAAACAATATCAATTATGTATAAATATATTAAAAAGGTATTTTTTATTTAATTTTTAAGATTATTAATCGTTTTGTCGGAAATGTGTAGCAAATTGCGACGCATTTGCGACAAAAACATTATCAATTATTTATAAATATATTAAAAACGTATTTTTATTTTAATTTTTAAGATTATTAATCGTTTTGTCGGAAATGTGTAGCAAATTGCGACGCAATTGCAACAAAAACAATATCAATTATGTATAAATATATTAAAAAGGTATTTTTTATTTAATTTTTAAGATTATTAATCGTTTTGTCGGAAATGTGTAGCAAATTGCGAGGCAATTGCAACAAAAACAATATCAATTATGTATAAATATATTAAAAATGTATTTTTTATTTAATTTTTAAGATTATTAATCGTTTTGTCGGAAATGTGTAGCAATTTGCGACGCAATTGCTACAAAAACAATATCAATTATGTATAAATATATTAAAAAGGTATTTTTTATTTAATTTTTAAGATTATTAATCGTTTTGTCGGAAATGTGTAGCAAATTGTCACGCATTTGCAACATAAACAATATCAATTATTTATAAATATATTAAAAAGGTATTTTTATTTTAATTTTTAAGATTTTTAATTGTTTTGTCGGAAATGTGTCGCACGGGTTAAATAAATAAAAGTATGAACGTTTATAAGTAACTTGGTTAAAATCCCGTGTATTACACGGGTTAAATAAATAAATTGTTATATATTTAGTAATAAAAAAATTATATTTTTAAAAACCCGTGTAATACACGGGTTGAATAAACCAGTATATTACATCGGTTGAATAAAATATAATGTAATTTGTTAACAAACACATTTGTCAAAATATGTTTTTAAAAAATGTAATTTGTCGTGCCATTTATAAGGTGTGTTAAATTAGTTTTTAAAACATTTTTTTCAACTGAGTATTAATTTTTTAATTTAATTGATAAATATTAGTTCATATTAAGTTCATTTGATTGATAATATAATAACTATTTATAATTAAATAATAAGTATTCGTAATTAGATTTATTAATATAAAGATTATTATTTAATAGAAATGAGAAATGGAAAATCTAATATTTAATAGAAAAGAGAGGCGGGAAAATAAAGATGAGGAGTAACCAGAGAGTGACACGTTTTTTTACTTTATATTATTATTATTATTATTATGTTTAGTAATATTCATAATAATAATAATATAATAATACTATTATTATTATAAAAAAGTAATTAAGAATAATAATAATAAATAACATTATGTGTTTTGTCGCAAATGCGTAACAAATTGCTACACATTTGCTACGCAAGCTCCTAAAAATAGATATTTCGTCGCAAAAGCGAAGCAAGTTGCTACACAATTGTTACGTATTTCCAACAATCTGATTTTGTTTTTCGTTTTTCGAGGGTTAAACGTTGTTTTTTTCATTCCATCTTCTACACAACTTCATTATATGTTAAATACTTTTTATTTCACAAACTTATACATATTTTAGACATATGTATGTACGTGTACACCATCGAAACCCGTTATAAAAAACACCCTTTTAAGTTTTGTAAGCATATACGTATGTGTATGTGTATACACCGAAAACTGTACATACATATACACTTAAGTATACAAATACTCACACACACAAATACATATAAACACATACACATGCACAACACATACACAGATATACGCATATATATACAAATACACACGCACATACACAACACATGCATATACACCTATACATACAAATACACACACATGCATACACATACATTGACCCTAATTGACTATTATTGACCCAAATTGATAAACAACGACCATATTAATCGTTTTGTCGGAAATGTGTAGCAATTTGCGACGCATTTGCTACAAAAACAATATCAATTATGTATAAATATATTAAAAAGGTATTTTTTATTTAATTTTTAAGATTATTAATCGTTTTGTCGGAAATGTGTAGCAAATTGCGACGCATTTGCGACAAAAACATTATCAATTATTTATAAATATATTAAAAACGTATTTTTATTTTAATTTTTAAGATTATTAATCGTTTTGTCGGAAATGTGTAGCAAATTGCGACGCAATTGCAACAAAAACAATATCAATTATGTATAAATATATTAAAAAGGTATTTTTTATTTAATTTTTAAGATTATTAATCGTTTTGTCGGAAATGTGTAGCAAATTGCGACGCAATTGCAACAAAAACAATATCAATTATGTATAAATATATTAAAAATGTATTTTTTATTTAATTTTTAAGATTATTAATCGTTTTGTCGGAAATGTGTAGCAATTTGCGACGCAATTGCTACAAAAACAAAATCAATTATGTATAAATATATTAAAAAGGTATTTTTTATTTAATTTTTAAGATTATTAATCGTTTTGTCGGAAATGTGTAGCAAATTGTCACGCATTTGCAACATAAACAATATCAATTATTTATAAATATATTAAAAAGGTATTTTTATTTTAATTTTTAAGATTTTTAATTGTTTTGTCGGAAATGTGTCGCACGGGTTAAATAAATAAAAGTATGAACGTTTATAAGTAACTTGGTTAAAATACCGTGTATTACACGGGTTAAATAAATAAATTGTTATATATTTAGTAATAAAAAAATTATATTTTTAAAAACCCGTGTAATACACGGGTTGAATAAACCAGTATATTACATCGGTTGAATAAAATATAATGTAATTTGTTAACAAACACATTTGTCAAAATATGTTTTTAAAAAATGTAATTTGTCGTGCCATTTATAAGGTCTGTTAAATTAGTTTTTAAAATATTTTTTTCAACTGAGTATTAATTTTTTAATTTAATTGATAAATATTAGTTCATATTAAGTTCATTTGATTGATAATATAATAACTATTTATAATTAAATAATAAGTATTCGTAATTAGATTTATTAATATAAAGATTATTATTTAATAGAAATGAGAAATGGAAAATCTAATATTTAATAGAAAAGAGAGGCGGGAAAAAAAAGATGAGGAGTAACAAGAGAGTGACACGTTTTTTTACTTTATATTATTATTATTATTATGTTTAGTAATATTCATAATAATAATAATATAATAATACTATTATTATTATAAAAAAGTAATTAAAAATAATAATAATAAATAACATTATGTGTTTTGTCGCAAATGCGTAACAAATTGCTACACATTTGCTACGCAAGCTCCTAAAAATAGATATTTCGTCGCAAAAGCGAAGCAAGTTGCTACACAATTGTTACGTATTTCCAACAATCTGATTTTGTTTTTCGTTTTTCGAGGGTTAAACGTTGTTTTTTTCATTCCATCTTCTACACAACTTCATTATATGTTAGATACTTTTTATTTCACAAACTTATACATATTTTAGACATATGTATGTACGTGTACACCATCGAAACCCGTTATAAAAAACACCCTTTTAAGTTTTGTAAGCATATACGTATGTGTATGTGTATACACCGAAAACTGTACATACATATACACTTAAGTATACAAATACTCACACACACAAATACATATAAACACATACACATGCACAACACATACACAGATATACGCATATATATACAAATACACACGCACATACACAACACATGCATATACACCTATACATACAAATACACACACATGCATACACATACATTGACCCTAATTGACTATTATTGACCCAAATTGATAAACAACGACCATATTAATCGTTTTGTCGGAAATGTGTAGCAATTTGCGACGCATTTGCTACAAAAACAATATCAATTATGTATAAATATATTAAAAAGGTATTTTTTATTTAATTTTTAAGATTATTAATCGTTTTGTCGGAAATGTGTAGCAAATTGCGACGCATTTGCGACAAAAACATTATCAATTATTTATAAATATATTAAAAACGTATTTTTATTTTAATTTTTAAGATTATTAATCGTTTTGTCGGAAATGTGTAGCAAATTGCGACGCAATTGCAACAAAAAACAATATCAATTATGTATAAATATATTAAAAAGGTATTTTTTATTTAATTTTTAAGATTATTAATCGTTTTGTCGGAAATGTGTAGCAAATTGCGACGCAATTGCAACAAAAACAATATCAATTATGTATAAATATATTAAAAATGTATTTTTTATTTAATTTTTAAGATTATTAATCGTTTTGTCGGAAATGTGTAGCAATTTGCGACGCAATTGCTACAAAAACAAAATCAATTATGTATAAATATATTAAAAAGGTATTTTTTATTTAATTTTTAAGATTATTAATCGTTTTGTCGGAAATGTGTAGCAAATTGTCACGCATTTGCAACATAAACAATATCAATTATTTATAAATATATTAAAAAGGTATTTTTATTTTAATTTTTAAGATTTTTAATTGTTTTGTCGGAAATGTGTCGCACGGGTTAAATAAATAAAAGTATGAACGTTTATAAGTAACTTGGTTAAAATACCGTGTATTACACGGGTTAAATAAATAAATTGTTATATATTTAGTAATAAAAAAATTATATTTTAAAAAACCCGTGTAATACACGGGTTGAATAAACCAGTATATTACATCGGTTGAATAAAATATAATGTAATTTGTTAACAAACACATTTGTCAAAATATGTTTTTAAAAAATGTAATTTGTCGTGCCATTTATAAGGTCTGTTAAATTAGTTTTTAAAATATTTTTTTCAACTGAGTATTAATTTTTTAATTTAATTGATAAATATTAGTTCATATTAAGTTCATTTGATTGATAATATAATAACTATTTATAATTAAATAATAAGTATTCGTAATTAGATTTATTAATATAAAGATTATTATTTAATAGAAATGAGAAATGGAAAATCTAATATTTAATAGAAAAGAGAGGCGGGAAAAAAAAGATGAGGAGTAACAAGAGAGTGACACGTTTTTTTACTTTATATTATTATTATTATTATGTTTAGTAATATTCATAATAATAATAATATAATAATACTATTATTATTATAAAAAAGTAATTAAAAATAATAATAATAAATAACATTATGTGTTTTGTCGCAAATGCGTAACAAATTGCTACACATTTGCTACGCAAGCTCCTAAAAATAGATATTTCGTCGCAAAAGCGAAGCAAGTTGCTACACAATTGTTATGTATTTCCAACAATCTGATTTTGTTTTTCGTTTTTCGAGGGTTAAACGTTGTTTTTTTCATTCCATCTTCTACACAACTTCATTATATGTTAGATACTTTTTATTTCACAAACTTATACATATTTTAGACATATGTATGTACGTGTACACCATCGAAACCCGTTATAAAAAACACCCTTTTAAGTTTTGTAAGCATATACGTATGTGTATGTGTATACACCGAAAACTGTACATACATATACACTTAAGTATACAAATACTCACACACACAAATACATATAAACACATACACATGCACAACACATACACAGATATACGCATATATATACAAATACACACGCACATACACAACACATGCATATACACCTATACATACAAATACACACACATGCATACACATACATTGACCCTAATTGACTATTATTGACCCAAATTGATAAACAACGACCATATTAATCGTTTTGTCGGAAATGTGTAGCAATTTGCGACGCATTTGCTACAAAAACAATATCAATTATGTATAAATATATTAAAAAGGTATTTTTTATTTAATTTTTAAGATTATTAATCGTTTTGTCGGAAATGTTTAGCAAATTGCGACGCATTTGCGACAAAAACATTATCAATTATTTATAAATATATTAAAAACGTATTTTTATTTTAATTTTTAAGATTATTAATCGTTTTGTCGGAAATGTGTAGCAAATTGCGACGCAATTGCAACAAAAACAATATCAATTATGTATAAATATATTAAAAAGGTATTTTTTATTTAATTTTTAAGATTATTAATCGTTTTGTCGGAAATGTGTAGCAAATTGCGACGCAATTGCAACAAAAACAATATCAATTATGTATAAATATATTAAAAATGTATTTTTTATTTAATTTTTAAGATTATTAATCGTTTTGTCGGAAATGTGTAGCAATTTGCGACGCAATTGCTACAAAAACAAAATCAATTATGTATAAATATATTAAAAAGGTATTTTTTATTTAATTTTTAAGATTATTAATCGTTTTGTCGGAAATGTGTAGCAAATTGTCACGCATTTGCAACATAAACAATATCAATTATTTATAAATATATTAAAAAGGTATTTTTATTTTAATTTTTAAGATTTTTAATTGTTTTGTCGGAAATGTGTCGCACGGGTTAAATAAATAAAAGTATGAACGTTTATAAGTAACTTGGTTAAAATACCGTGTATTACACGGGTTAAATAAATAAATTGTTATATATTTAGTAATAAAAAAATTATATTTTTAAAAACCCGTGTAATACACGGGTTGAATAAACCAGTATATTACATCGGTTGAATAAAATATAATGTAATTTGTTAACAAACACATTTGTCAAAATATGTTTTTAAAAAATGTAATTTGTCGTGCCATTTATAAGGTCTGTTAAATTAGTTTTTAAAATATTTTTTTCAACTGAGTATTAATTTTTTAATTTAATTGATAAATATTAGTTCATATTAAGTTCATTTGATTGATAATATAATAACTATTTATAATTAAATAATAAGTATTCGTAATTAGATTTATTAATATAAAGATTATTATTTAATAGAAATGAGAAATGGAAAATCTAATATTTAATAGAAAAGAGAGGCGGGAAAAAAAAGATGAGGAGTAACAAGAGAGTGACACGTTTTTTTACTTTATATTATTATTATTATTATGTTTAGTAATATTCATAATAATAATAATATAATAATACTATTATTATTATAAAAAAGTAATTAAAAATAATAATAATAAATAACATTATGTGTTTTGTCGCAAATGCGTAACAAATTGCTACACATTTGCTACGCAAGCTCCTAAAAATAGATATTTCGTCGCAAAAGCGAAGCAAGTTGCTACACAATTGTTACGTATTTCCAACAATCTGATTTTGTTTTTCGTTTTTCGAGGGTTAAACGTTGTTTTTTTCATTCCATCTTCTACACAACTTCATTATATGTTAAATACTTTTTATTTCACAAACTTATACATATTTTAGACATATGTATGTACGTGTACACCATCGAAACCCGTTATAAAAAACACCCTTTTAAGTTTTGTAAGCATATACGTATGTGTATGTGTATACACCGAAAACTGTACATACATATACACTTAAGTATACAAATACTCACACACACAAATACATATAAACACATACACATGCACAACACATACACAGATATACGCATATATATACAAATACACACGCACATACACAACACATGCATATACACCTATACATACAAATACACACACATGCATACACATACATTGACCCTAATTGACTATTATTGACCCAAATTGATAAACAACGACCATATTAATCGTTTTGTCGGAAATGTGTAGCAATTTGCGACGCATTTGCTACAAAAACAATATCAATTATGTATAAATATATTAAAAAGGTATTTTTTATTTAATTTTTAAGATTATTAATCGTTTTGTCGGAAATGTGTAGCAAATTGCGACGCATTTGCGACAAAAACATTATCAATTATTTATAAATATATTAAAAACGTATTTTTATTTTAATTTTTAAGATTATTAATCGTTTTGTCGGAAATGTGTAGCAAATTGCGACGCAATTGCAACAAAAACAATATCAATTATGTATAAATATATTAAAAAGGTATTTTTTATTTAATTTTTAAGATTATTAATCGTTTTGTCGGAAATGTGTAGCAAATTGCGACGCAATTGCAACAAAAACAATATCAATTATGTATAAATATATTAAAAATGTATTTTTTATTTAATTTTTAAGATTATTAATCGTTTTGTCGGAAATGTGTAGCAATTTGCGACGCAATTGCTACAAAAACAAAATCAATTATGTATAAATATATTAAAAAGGTATTTTTTATTTAATTTTTAAGATTATTAATCGTTTTGTCGGAAATGTGTAGCAAATTGTCACGCATTTGCAACATAAACAATATCAATTATTTATAAATATATTAAAAAGGTATTTTTATTTTAATTTTTAAGATTTTTAATTGTTTTGTCGGAAATGTGTCGCACGGGTTAAATAAATAAAAGTATGAACGTTTATAAGTAACTTGGTTAAAATACCGTGTATTACACGGGTTAAATAAATA
This sequence comes from Smallanthus sonchifolius, assembly GCA_023525975.1. NCBI lineage: Eukaryota > Viridiplantae > Streptophyta > Magnoliopsida > Asterales > Asteraceae > Smallanthus > Smallanthus sonchifolius. Next base: position 25,993,750 of record CM042029.1, on the reverse strand, counting down.
AATTGTTATATATTTAGTAATAAAAAAATTATATTTTAAAAAACCCGTGTAATACACGGGTTGAATAAACCAGTATATTACATCGGTTGAATAAAATATAATGTAATTTGTTAACAAACACATTTGTCAAAATATGTTTTTAAAAAATGTAATTTGTCGTGCCATTTATAAGGTCTGTTAAATTAGTTTTTAAAATATTTTTTTCAACTGAGTATTAATTTTTTAATTTAATTGATAAATATTAATTCATATTAATTTCATTTGATTGATAATATAATAACTATTTATAATTAAATAATAAGTATTTGTAATTAGATTTATTAATATAAAGATTATTATTTAATAGAAATGAGAAATGGAAAATCTAATATTTAATAGAAAAGAGAGGCGGGAAAAAAAAGATGAGGAGTAACAAGAGAGTGACACGTTTTTTTACTTTATATTATTATTATTATTATGTTTAGTAATATTCATAATAATAATAATATAATAATACTATTATTATTATAAAAAAGTAATTAAAAATAATAATAATAAATAACATTATGTGTTTTGTCGCAAATGCGTAGCAAATTGCTACACATTTGCTACGCAAGTTCCTAAAAATAGATATTTCGTCGCAAAAGCGAAGCAAGTTGCTACACAATTGTTACGTATTTCCAACAATCTGATTTTGTTTTTCGTTTTTCGAGGGTTAAACGTTGTTTTTTTCATTCCATCTTCTACACAACTTCATTATATGTTAAATACTTTTTATTTCACAAACTTATACATATTTTAGACATATGTATGTACGTGTACACCATCGAAACCCGTTATAAAAAACACCCTTTTTAGTTTTGTAAGCATATACGTATGTGTATGTGTATACACCGAAAACTGTACATACATATACACTTAAGTATACAAATACTCACACACACAAATACATATAAACACATACACATGCACAACACATACACAGATATACGCATATATATACAAATACACACGCACATACACAACACATACAAATACACACACATGCATACACATACATTGACCCTAATTGACTATTATTGACCCAAATTGATAAACAACGACCATATTAATCGTTTTGTCGGAAATGTGTAGCAATTTGCGACGCATTTGCTACAAAAACAATATCAATTATGTATAAATATATTAAAAAGGTATTTTTTATTTAATTTTTAAGATTATTAATCGTTTTGTCGGAAATGTGTAGCAAATTGCGACGCATTTGCGACAAAAACATTATCAATTATTTATAAATATATTAAAAACGTATTTTTATTTTAATTTTTAAGATTATTAATCGTTTTGTCGGAAATGTGTAGCAAATTGCGACGCAATTGCAACAAAAACAATATCAATTATGTATAAATATATTAAAAAGGTATTTTTTATTTAATTTTTAAGATTATTAATCGTTTTGTCGGAAATGTGTAGCAAATTGCGAGGCAATTGCAACAAAAACAATATCAATTATGTATAAATATATTAAAAATGTATTTTTTATTTAATTTTTAAGATTATTAATCGTTTTGTCGGAAATGTGTAGCAATTTGCGACGCAATTGCTACAAAAACAATATCAATTATGTATAAATATATTAAAAAGGTATTTTTTATTTAATTTTTAAGATTATTAATCGTTTTGTCGGAAATGTGTAGCAAATTGTCACGCATTTGCAACATAAACAATATCAATTATTTATAAATATATTAAAAAGGTATTTTTATTTTAATTTTTAAGATTTTTAATTGTTTTGTCGGAAATGTGTCGCACGGGTTAAATAAATAAAAGTATGAACGTTTATAAGTAACTTGGTTAAAATCCCGTGTATTACACGGGTTAAATAAATAAATTGTTATATATTTAGTAATAAAAAAATTATATTTTTAAAAACCCGTGTAATACACGGGTTGAATAAACCAGTATATTACATCGGTTGAATAAAATATAATGTAATTTGTTAACAAACACATTTGTCAAAATATGTTTTTAAAAAATGTAATTTGTCGTGCCATTTATAAGGTGTGTTAAATTAGTTTTTAAAACATTTTTTTCAACTGAGTATTAATTTTTTAATTTAATTGATAAATATTAGTTCATATTAAGTTCATTTGATTGATAATATAATAACTATTTATAATTAAATAATAAGTATTCGTAATTAGATTTATTAATATAAAGATTATTATTTAATAGAAATGAGAAATGAAAAATCTAATATTTAATAGAAAAGAGAGGCGGGAAAATAAAGATGAGGAGTAACCAGAGAGTGACACGTTTTTTTACTTTATATTATTATTATTATTATTATGTTTAGTAATATTCATAATAATAATAATATAATAATACTATTATTATTATAAAAAAGTAATTAAGAATAATAATAATAAATAACATTATGTGTTTTGTCGCAAATGCGTAACAAATTGCTACACATTTGCTACGCAAGCTCCTAAAAATAGATATTTCGTCGCAAAAGCGAAGCAAGTTGCTACACAATTGTTACGTATTTCCAACAATCTGATTTTGTTTTTCGTTTTTCGAGGGTTAAACGTTGTTTTTTTCATTCCATCTTCTACACAACTTCATTATATGTTAAATACTTTTTATTTCACAAACTTATACATATTTTAGACATATGTATGTACGTGTAAAAGGCAAAAGGCCATGATACGATTTGGGTCATAGTGGATCGTCTGACAAAGAGTGCACATTTCTTGCCAATTCGCGAAACGTACTCATCTGAGAAGTTGGCAGAAGTATTTATCAATGAAATTGTCTCTCGACATGGCGTACCGTTATCAATTGTATCTGACCGGGACACCCGATTTACATCGAGGTTTTGGAAAAGATTTCACGAGTCAATGGGTACAAGACTGAACATCAGCACGGCTTATCATCCACAGACGGATGGTCAATCAGAAAGGACCATCCAGACGTTAGAGGATATGCTCCGCGCATGCATTATAGACTTTGGTGGCAGTTGGGATAGTCACCTACCATTGGCAGAGTTCTCATACAACAACAGCCACCACACCACTATTGGTATGCCGCCTTACGAAATGTTGTATGGTAGAAGATGTCGAACCCCGGTCTGTTGGGGCGAGGTAGGACAGAAAGAGTTGGGGAGTTTAGAGGTAGTCACAACAACCTCTGAAAAGATTGACCAGATCAAGGCCAGAATGAAAGCTGCACAGGACCGTCAAAAGTCCTACGCGGATAAAAGGCGAAGACCAATCGAATTCAAGGTCGGGGATCAAGTACTATTGAAAGTATCTCCCTGGAAGGGGATCATTCGATTCAGAAAGAGAGGGAAGTTAAGCCCAAGATTCGTCGGGCCTTTCAAAATACTAGCGCGAGTTGGTGAAGTCGCTTACCGGTTAGAATTACCGGATGAGCTTAGTGGAATTCACCCAACCTTCCACGTGTCGCACTTGCGCAAGTGCTTGGCCGACGAATCAGCGCATGTGACACTTGACGACATCGAGATAGATAATAGCCTCAATTACATCGAGGAACCCGTCGCCATACTAGACAGGAAAGAAAAGCGGTTACGGAATAAAGTGATACAGTTAGTCAAAGTACAATGGAAGCATCGTAAAGGGTCAGAAGCTACATGGGAAACCGAGACAGAAATGAAAGAGTCGTACCCGCACCTATTTGACTTATAACAGGTTTCGAGGACGAAACCTTTCGGAAGAGGGGTAGACTTGTAACATCCTAAAATAAATAAAAACCCAAATAAAAGAAAAAGGAAGGTGGGCTTGGCTAGGGGCCGGCCCATGGGCCCGAAAACTGAGAAGAACCCTTCTAATCAGTAGCCATTTCCTCCTGTGTCCTTCATTTTCTTCCTGCGCAAGAACCTTAGAGAGAGAGAGAGAGATCGTCTAGAGAGAGAAAGCTCGGATCAAGCTCAAAGTCTCGAGGATTGTTGCTCAACATCTCTGGAGCATAAAGGAACGAGAAGGAAGCTGTAACAGGTAATTATTATGCCTGAATCTGAGTTTTTGTAACTTTCGGGTTTCGGGTTAATAATCGAGTAAAGGTTTAGATTTTTACGTGTGAAACTGGAAACAAACCACGGGTTTGGGTTCATGGGGGAAAATGGAACATTTCGAACGTAAAAAGTTCATAGCTTGATCGATTAGAACAAAGGGACCAGATCTAGGGTTCTGTTTGGGGAAGAAGACTGCACAGTCGAAACTACTAGTTTCGATATGGACGCATCTATCGAAACTACCTAGTTTCGACAGGGGCAGACCCATCGAAACTACCATAGTTTCAATATAGACCCAAGACCTTAACTAAGAATTTATATAAGTCATACGACTCGAAACTACTTAGTTTCGATAAGAAGCAGTGACTCGAAACTACTTAGTTTCGATAAGAAGCAGTGACTCGAAACTACTTAGTTTCGATAAGAAGCAGTGACTCGAAACTACTTAGTTTCGATAAGAAGCCAGGGCTCGAAACTACATAGTTTCGATAAGGAGCCAGGACTCGAAACTACCTAGTTTCGATAATGAAACCATGACCCGAAACATCTGAGTCAAGCCTAGTAATGTCTAAGTGTCCCCTAGGAACACAGCCTTACGCCTATGACTTGATTATACAGATTGTGGGTGACCATAGTGACATTCAGGAACCGGCTAGGTGTAAACAGAAACGATTCATCTGGTGAGTTCTTATTGCCCTTTTTCCTAATGGTTTTGGGCTGGCATGCATACTGGTATAGTATTTTATAAAAATGTTATTTTTATAAAATGAAAGGCAAAGTATAGTATTTTATAAAAATGTTATTTTTATAAAATGAAAGGCAAAGTATAGTATTTTATAAAAATGTTATTTTTATAAAATGAAAGGCAAAGTATAGTATTTTATAAAAATGTTATTTTTATAAAATGAAAGATAAAGAACAAAAGAGCATAGTATTATCTTTTAAACAAGTTTTTGAAAGATAACAATGAGCTAAAGAAAGAACGATAAAGGAGCCGTACTTCGGTACAGCTCGACAGTGACAGTGACAGTGACAGTGACAAATACCATGTTATATGCTTATGTGTTAATATGTGTTATTTGTCTATATGAAAGTTATGTGATTGCATTTCTACTTGTGTATTAGTGTAATTGCATTGCATAGTAGTTGCATAGTAGAAAGTCCTGCAGGCATGCTAAAGTAGAAGTCTCACCCTGAGGTGTGAGCAATGCTAAAGGAGTCTTACACGTCGGTGTAAGCAATGCTAAAGGAGTCTTACACTTCGGTGTAAGCAATGCTAAAGGAGTCTTACACTTCGGTGTAAGCAATGCTAAAGGAGTCTTCACTTCGGTGTAAGCGAGAAAGTCTCACCCTGAGGTGTGAGCAATGCTAAAGGAGTCTTGCACTAACGTGCAAGCGAGAAAGAAAGTCCCACCCTGAGGTGTGGGCAGCGCTAAAGTAAAAGTCTTACCCTGAGGTGTAAGCAAGATAGGGATCTGGTCCTCGGACCACGATCCATATGTGATAGTTAAAGTATGATAAAGTCACTTGTCAAGTATAAGTGAAATGATAGACAGAGTACAGTGGGACACCCTAACGGGTTTCCTTAAAGATAAAGTTTAAATGACAGATAGTAACGTAACAGATTTATAATTGTAACGTTGTAAAGTTTTAAAGTAATAGTTAAAAGTTTATTTCAAAGAAAGTGAAAGTAAAGCTTATTTTATTTTAATAAAACTAAGCTACCAAAGATAAAGTTTACAGTTTAAAGTAAAGAGAGAACTCACCAGCGTTAGCTGACTTTTAGTATGCATGACAGGTAAAAAGGGTAAAACTAAAGAAAAGTGAAAGAGCCATGTGGGCTGGATAGCATGGACATCGGGCTGCGGTATTGAAGACTGACATTTCCAATCCTGATAGTTCATGTTATAGACAATATTTCATGTTATAGTTTGATGAATGATTTGAATTAAAGACTTCCGCTGTAATAGATTCTGATTTCCGGTTTAAGAACTATGTTTGTTATGTTGTGTGCCAACTATGAGATGTACCCGTTTTGGGGCGTTTCAAGTTGGTATCAGAGCCATAGTTTGAGAGATTCAGACATTTGCGATAATGTCTGAACTTAAACTGAGAATGGGACAAAGCAAAGGAAGGAAAGGAATGTCAGTCGGAGCAGCCCGTCCATGGAAAGATAGTAGACAGAAGGTAGTCAATGTCCTTACATAGAACATAGACAATAACGCCTTAGTACAGATAGCAGAAAGTAGATGCTTTAGCATAAATAGTACATAGTACATGCCTTAGTACAGACAGTAGACAGTAGATAGTACGTGCCTTATAGTAGAAACTCTGAACTTGGATGCAAATGTTACTCGGAAAGGAAATGTTCAGAACCCGAGTAGTAAAGTAAATTAGTAATTTCATACCGGTCTCTGTAATTAGTAATTTACAGTACTCGAGGTGTTCTAAATTGTTACCTATCTTGATAACACGAGCTATCTTTGTTCACAGTAGACACTAAATGGCTAGAGCAAAGAGAGGAGGTCGCACTGGGGGTCGTACTGGTCGTCGAGGCCGACCTCCAGGTAACCGGAACCGTCCTGAAGAAAGTGAGCACTCCCGCAACGAAGCTGAATCGGTGCATGTGGAGCATAATGATAGTGGGAACCATGTGTCGACTCCTAACGATGCCCCTAATGAGGCGCTTGAGTTGGAACCGATTGTGAAAGAAGCTATAGCGGCAGAGGTTACTTCAATCTTGAAGAAAGTTCTACCAGAAGCATTGGGCGAGGCCCTTAAAGAGTTTAATATAGGGAAGAAAGAAACGAAAGAGGAAAGCAGCAAGAGACTTGGAGTCACTGACAGTGATGATTCTGATTATGAAATGGCAACCCGGGGTTGCAACTATAAGTCCTTTCGGGGGTGTGACCCGCCAAAGTATGATGGACGGAAAGATGCTGTTGCCACTTTTGAGTGGATAGAGAGAATGAATGGGGTGATCAACATTAGTGAGTGCCGTGATGATCAAGCGGTCAAGTTTGCCGCTCACTCATTCACTAATGAGGCATTAAGCTGGTGGAGATCGATCGAAAGAATCAAGTCTTCTGCTGAGATGAAAAAGATGAAATGGGACGACATGAAAAAGCTGCTAATCACTAAGTTCTGCCCGCAGAACGAGATTGACAGAGTTGAGAGGGAATTTCTGGGGCTCTGTGCTGGTAGTATGACTCATCGCCAGTATACCTCCAAATATCAAGAGTTGGCTCAGCTGGTTCCACATCTGGTGGACACTGAGGAAAAGAGGATTAAGTACTACATCAAGGGACTACCACAGAAAGTCCGTGTGCACGTGAAAGCTAATGCTCCCACGAGTTTTGAATCTGTGGTATCACTTGCTGGGATAGTTTATGATGACTTCGAATCCGCAGACCCACTGCCTACTGAGAAGAAAGTGACCAATGCCGTTAAACGGCCAGCTAAAGAGTGGGCGGGGCCGGAGACGAAGAAACTGAGGATTGAAGATGGGGTTGAATGTGCTAAGTGTGGCAGGAAGCACTCGGGCGAGTGCCGAGTTGGGTTAAATATGTGCTATAGGTGCGGAAAGACCGGACACTACTCTCGATAGTGTCCCGGGGCACAGTCTTGTTATAACTGCGGGATACCTGGCCACATGGCCAAAGACTGTCGGAAACCCAAGGCTACTGGCACCGAGAAGGGTAAAGAACCTGAGAAGCCGAAGGCAAGGACCCGGGCGTATGCACTGACACAGGAGGAGGCTAGGGGAGACCCAGATGTTGTGTCAGGTACGTTCATCCTTGACCACACTTATGTTTCAGTATTATTTGATTCGGGTGCCAGTAGGAGTTTTATATCATCTTCTAAGTGTAAAAGAATGAAATGCAAAGTTACTAGAGTAGAGCAGGCCTTTAATGTGGAAACCGCAGTGGGCAAGACCACGATAGTAAGTGAATTGGTAGATAATTGCACGATAAAGATTCATGGCCATAGATTCCCAGTTAGGTTGTATGTTATGACCTTGGGAGGATTCGATATAGTTTTGGGTATGGATTGGTTAGCTGCCAACGAAGCCCGGATAATATGTAGACGAAAGATAGTTCAGCTCAAAGCTCCAGACGGTGGCGAGGTTTTGGTGTACGGGGATCGCGACGGTTCACTAACGAACGTCATATCAATGATAAAGGCAGAGAAGTATATAGGGCGCGGATGCGAGGCCTACCTGGCCTATGTGATAGACAATGATGTAAAGGTGAGAGAGTTAAAAGACGTACCAGTTGTATGTAATTTTCCGGGGGTGTTTCCTGAGGAGTTGCCTGGGTTACCACCTGACCGGGAGACAGAGTTCCAGATAGACTTAGTGCCAGGTGCCCAGCCCGTGGCTAAAGCACCGTACCGACTTGCACCTCTGGAGATGAAAGAGCTGATGGTACAGTTGGAAGAACTTTTGGATAGAGGATTTATCAGACCAAGCATTTCTCCATGGGGTGCTCCGGTTCTGTTCGTAAAGAAGAAAGATGGTGCCATGAGAATGTGCATCGACTACAGAGAGTTGAACAAGCGTACAGTAAAGAACAAATATCCGCTACCAAGGATCGATGATCTGTTCGACCAACTACAGGGCGCCAGATGGTTCTCCAAGATCGATCTGCGGTCGGGATATCATCAGTTAAAGGTAAGAGAAGAGGACATACCTAAGACAGCGTTTCGCACGCGTTATGGGCATTACGAGTTTCGCGTGATGTCTTTCGGCTTGACGAACGCTCCGGCAGCATTCATGAGTATGATGAACCAGGTGTGTAGACCGATGCTAGATAGGTCGGTGATAGTGTTTATAGACGACATACTCATTTATTCGAAAAGTGAAGGTGATCATGCTTGTCATCTTCGAGAAGTACTAGAGACGCTACAAAAAGAAAAGTTGTATGCCAAGTTCTCCAAATGCGCGTTCTGGCTTAAGGAAGTCCAATTCTTAGGTCACGTTATCAACGCAGACGGCATTATGGTTGACCCGGCTAAGATAGAGGCAGTACAGGAATGGGAAACCCCGAAGACGCCAACCGAGATTCGGAGTTTTCTGGGATTGGCAGGTTACTATCGAAGGTTCATTCAGGACTTCTCGAGAATAGCTTCGCCACTGACAAAGTTGACACGTAAAGAAGTAAAGTACGAATGGGGTCAGGCTCAGTCCAAAGCATTTGAAGAGTTAAAGAAGAAGTTGACCCAAGCCCCAGTGTTAGCACTACCCGACGGTAACGAGGACCTGGTGGTATATTCTGACGCATCGGGACAAGGGTTAGGGTGTGTTTTGATGCAGAGGGGAAAGGTGATCGCGTATGCGTCACGACAGCTAAAGATCCACGAAATTAACTACCCGACTCACGATTTGGAGCTCGCGGCAGTTGTTTTTGCGTTAAAGATTTGGAGGCATTACCTCTACGGAGTGAAATGCACGATTTATTCGGATCACAAGAGCTTGAAGTATTTCTTCGAACAGAAAGACCTGAATATGCGGCAAAGGCGGTGGTTAGAATTGCTGAAAGACTATGACTGTGAGATCCTATACCACCCGGGAAAGGCGAATGTGGTCGCTGATGCCCTAAGTCGTAAGGAGAATCGTTCTCCTATTAGGGTAAAAGCGTACCAGTTAGTGATAACCCCAGATTTTATGACAGAGCTAGAAGCAGCACAGAAGGAAGCACTAAAGGAAGAGAACATAAAGAAAGAAAGAATGGTCGGTCAATAGACAAAGTTAGAATTAAACACTCATGGAGTGAGGACCAGGTGTGGTCGCATGTGGGTACCGAAGGGCGGAGAGCTTAGGGCCAAAGTACTTGACGAGGCCCATAAGTCTCGATATTCCATCCACCCAGGAACCACGAAAATGTACCAGGATTTGAAAAAAGAGTATTGGTGGCCTAACATGAAGAATGATGTGACCGGATATGTAAGCAAGTGTCTGACTTGCTCACAAGTTAAAGCAGAGCATCAGAAACCGTACGGGAAGATCCAGCCTCTGGAAATACCCGAATGGAAGTGGGAGCGTATCACCATGGACTTTATTACAAAGCTGCCCCGCACAGCAAAAGGCCATGATACGATTTGGGTCATAGTGGATCGTCTGACAAAGAGTGCACATTTCTTGCCAATTCGCGAAACGTACTCATCTGAGAAGTTGGCAGAAGTATTTATCAATGAAATTGTCTCTCGACATGGCGTACCGTTATCAATTGTATCTGACCGGGACACCCGATTTACATCGAGGTTCTGGAAAAGATTTCACGAGTCAATGGGTACAAGACTGAACATCAGCACGGCTTATCATCCACAGACGGATGGTCAATCAGAAAGGACCATCCAGACGTTAGAGGATATGCTCCGCGCATGCATTATAGACTTTGGTGGCAGTTGGGATAGTCACCTACCATTGGCAGAGTTCTCCTACAACAACAGCCACCACACCACTATTGGTATGCCGCCTTACGAAATGTTGTATGGTAGAAGATGTCGAACCCCGGTCTGTTGGGGCGAGGTAGGACAGAAAGAGTTGGGGAGTTTAGAGGTAGTCACAACAACCTCTGAAAAGATTGACCAGATCAAGGCCAGAATGAAAGCTGCACAGGACCGTCAAAAGTCCTACGCGGATAAAAGGCGAAGACCAATCGAATTCAAGGTCGGGGATCAAGTACTATTGAAAGTATCTCCCTGGAAGGGGATCATTCGATTCAGAAAGAGAGGGAAGTTAAGCCCAAGATTCGTCGGGCCTTTCAAAATACTAGCGCGAGTTGGTGAAGTCGCTTACCGGTTAGAATTACCGGATGAGCTTAGTGGAATTCACCCAACCTTCCACGTGTCGCACTTGCGCAAGTGCTTGGCCGACGAATCAGCGCATGTGACACTTGACGACATCGAGATAGATAATAGCCTCAATTACATCGAGGAACCCGTCGCCATACTAGACAGGAAAGAAAAGCGGTTACGGAATAAAGTGATACAGTTAGTCAAAGTACAATGGAAGCATCGTAAAGGGTCAGAAGCTACATGGGAAACCGAGACAGAAATGAAAGAGTCGTACCCGCACCTGTTTGACTTATAACAGGTTTCGAGGACGAAACCTTTCGTAAGAGGGGTAGACTTGTAACATCCTAAAATAAATAAAAACCCAAATAAAAGAAAAAGGAAGGTGGGCTTGGCTAGGGGCCGGCCCATGGGCCCGAAAACTGAGAAGAACCCTTCTAATCAGTAGCCATTTCCTCCTGTGTCCTTCATTTTCTTCCTGCGCAAGAGCCTTAGAGAGAGAGAGAGAGATCGTCTAGAGAGAGAAAGCTCGGATCAAGCTCAAAGTCTCGAGGATTGTTGCTCAACATCTCTGGAGCATAAAGGAACGAGAAGGAAGCTGTAACAGGTAATTATTATGCCTGAATCTGAGTTTTTGTAACTTTCGGGTTTCGGGTTAATAATCGAGTAAAGGTTTAGATTTTTACGTGTGAAACTGGAAACAAACCACGGGTTTGGGTTCATGGGGGAAAATGGAACATTTCGAACGTAAAAAGTTCATAGCTTGATCGATTAGAACAAAGGGACCAGATCTAGGGTTCTGTTTGGGGAAGAAGACTGCACAGTCGAAACTACTAGTTTCGATATGGACGCATCTATCGAAACTACCTAGTTTCGACAGGGGCAGACCCATCGAAACTACCATAGTTTCAATATAGACCCAAGACCTTAACTAAGAATTTATATAAGTCATACGACTCGAAACTACTTAGTTTCGATAAGAAGCAGTGACTCGAAACTACTTAGTTTCGATAAGAAGCAGTGACTCGAAACTACTTAGTTTCGATAAGAAGCAGTGACTCGAAACTACTTAGTTTCGATAAGAAGCCAGGGCTCGAAACTACATAGTTTCGATAAGGAGCCAGGACTCGAAACTACCTAGTTTCGATAATGAAACCATGACCCGAAACATCTGAGTCAAGCCTAGTAATGTCTAAGTGTCCCCTAGGAACACAGCCTTACGCCTATGACTTGATTATACAGATTGTGGGTGACCATAGTGACATTCAGGAACCGGCTAGGTGTAAACAGAAACGATTCATCTGGTGAGTTCTTATTGCCCTTTTTCCTAATGGTTTTGGGCTGGCATGCATACTGGTATAGTATTTTATAAAAATGTTATTTTTATAAAATGAAAGGCAAAGTATAGTATTTTATAAAAATGTTATTTTTATAAAATGAAAGGCAAAGTATAGTATTTTATAAAAATGTTATTTTTATAAAATGAAAGGCAAAGTATAGTATTTTATAAAAATGTTATTTTTATAAAATGAAAGATAAAGAACAAAAGAGCATAGTATTATCTTTTAAACAAGTTTTTGAAAGATAACAATGAGCTAAAGAAAGAACGATAAAGGAGCCGTACTTCGGTACAGCTCGACAGTGACAGTGACAGTGACAGTGACAAATACCATGTTATATGCTTATGTGTTAATATGTGTTATTTGTCTATATGAAAGTTATGTGATTGCATTTCTACTTGTGTATTAGTGTAATTGCATTGCATAGTAGTTGCATAGTAGAAAGTCCTGCAGGCATGCTAAAGTAGAAGTCTCACCCTGAGGTGTGAGCAATGCTAAAGGAGTCTTACACGTCGGTGTAAGCAATGCTAAAGGAGTCTTACACTTCGGTGTAAGCAATGCTAAAGGAGTCTTACACTTCGGTGTAAGCAATGCTAAAGGAGTCTTCACTTCGGTGTAAGCGAGAAAGTCTCACCCTGAGGTGTGAGCAATGCTAAAGGAGTCTTGCACTAACGTGCAAGCGAGAAAGAAAGTCCCACCCTGAGGTGTGGGCAGCGCTAAAGTAAAAGTCTTACCCTGAGGTGTAAGCAAGATAGGGATCTGGTCCTCGGACCACGATCCATATGTGATAGTTAAAGTATGATAAAGTCACTTGTCAAGTATAAGTGAAATGATAGACAGAGTACAGTGGGACACCCTAACGGGTTTCCTTAAAGATAAAGTTTAAATGACAGATAGTAACGTAACAGATTTATAATTGTAACGTTGTAAAGTTTTAAAGTAATAGTTAAAAGTTTATTTCAAAGAAAGTGAAAGTAAAGCTTATTTTATTTTAATAAAACTAAGCTACCAAAGATAAAGTTTACAGTTTAAAGTAAAGAGAGAACTCACCAGCGTTAGCTGACTTTTAGTATGCATGACAGGTAAAAAGGGTAAAACTAAAGAAAAGTGAAAGAGCCATGTGGGCTGGATAGCATGGACATCGGGCTGCGGTATTGAAGACTGACATTTCCAATCCTGATAGTTCATGTTATAGACAATATTTCATGTTATAGTTTGATGAATGATTTGAATTAAAGACTTCCGCTGTAATAGATTCTGATTTCCGGTTTAAGAACTATGTTTGTTATGTTGTGTGCCAACTATGAGATGTACCCGTTTTGGGGCGTTTCAAACAACGACCATATTAATCGTTTTGTCGGAAATGTGTAGCAATTTGCGACGCATTTGCTACAAAAACAATATCAATTATGTATAAATATATTAAAAAGGTATTTTTTATTTAATTTTTAAGATTATTAATCGTTTTGTCGGAAATGTGTAGCAAATTGCGACGCATTTGCGACAAAAACATTATCAATTATTTATAAATATATTAAAAACGTATTTTTATTTTAATTTTTAAGATTATTAATCGTTTTGTCGGAAATGTGTAGCAAATTGCGACGCAATTGCAACAAAAACAATATCAATTATGTATAAATATATTAAAAAGGTATTTTTTATTTAATTTTTAAGATTATTAATCGTTTTGTCGGAAATGTGTAGCAAATTGCGACGCAATTGCAACAAAAACAATATCAATTATGTATAAATATATTAAAAATGTATTTTTTATTTAATTTTTAAGATTATTAATCGTTTTGTCGGAAATGTGTAGCAATTTGCGACGCAATTGCTACAAAAACAATATCAATTATGTATAAATATATTAAAAAGGTATTTTTTATTTAATTTTTAAGATTATTAATCGTTTTGTCGGAAATGTGTAGCAAATTGTCACGCATTTGCAACATAAACAATATCAATTATTTATAAATATATTAAAAAGGTATTTTTATTTTAATTTTTAAGATTTTTAATTGTTTTGTCGGAAATGTGTCGCACGGGTTAAATAAATAAAAGTATGAACGTTTATAAGTAACTTGGTTAAAATACCGTGTATTACACGGGTTAAATAAATAAATTGTTATATATTTAGTAATAAAAAAATTATATTTTAAAAAACCCGTGTAATACACGGGTTGAATAAACCAGTATATTACATCGGTTGAATAAAATATAATGTAATTTGTTAACAAACACATTTGTCAAAATATGTTTTTAAAAAATGTAATTTGTCGTGCCATTTATAAGGTCTGTTAAATTAGTTTTTAAAATATTTTTTTCAACTGAGTATTAATTTTTTAATTTAATTGATAAATATTAGTTCATATTAAGTTCATTTGATTGATAATATAATAACTATTTATAATTAAATAATAAGTATTTGTAATTAGATTTATTAATATAAAGATTATTATTTAATAGAAATGAGAAATGGAAAATCTAATATTTAATAGAAAAGAGAGGCGGGAAAAAAAAGATGAGGAGTAACAAGAGAGTGACACGTTTTTTTACTTTATATTATTATTATTATTATGTTTAGTAATATTCATAATAATAATAATATAATAATACTATTATTATTATAAAAAAGTAATTAAAAATAATAATAATAAATAACATTATGTGTTTTGTCGCAAATGCGTAACAAATTGCTACACATTTGCTACGCAAGCTCCTAAAAATAGATATTTCGTCGCAAAAGCGAAGCAAGTTGCTACACAATTGTTACGTATTTCCAACAATCTGATTTTGTTTTTCGTTTTTCAAGGGTTAAACGTTGTTTTTTTCATTCCATCTTCTACACAACTTCATTATATGTTAAATACTTTTTATTTCACAAACTTATACATATTTTAGACATATGTATGTACGTGTACACCATCGAAACCCGTTATAAAAAACACCCTTTTAAGTTTTGTAAGCATATACGTATGTGTATGTGTATACACCGAAAACTGTACATACATATACACTTAAGTTGTAAGGCCCCTTTCCCGGGTGACCTCACTTGTTGGATTTACTCATAAACATAGCCATAAATACTGAACTTGAATTTAAAACATTCATCATTCAATTACATTACATAACAGCGGAAGTCTTAACAATTAAAAACACAACATTGTCTTAACAAACAAAAGTGGGATGTCAGTCTTGTGCCGGGTAACCCTTACGCCATCGCACGACCTTTTCTTCCTTTACCTGAAATGTATACTAAAAGTCAGCTAACGCTGGTGAGTTCTAGTTTAATGCAATTTGATATAAACATTCTATTCTTTACTTTATAAGTATGCATTACTGTATAGTCATTCATATAAATACGTATTCATAACTTTTGTCTTTCTTTTCATCTTTCTTTTCTGTATTTTTGTGATTTCATATATATATATGCATTCACCCTTTTCTTTCTTTTCTTTCTTTCTTTAATTTCATGGGTCATACTATATAAGGGTGATCAACCCGTCATTTGCTTACGAATGTCACAAAGACAATCGCCGTGGTCCATCGTCATGGCCCACCTATACTTACAACCGTCCGGCAACTAGTGCCGTCCGTCATTTTATTCTTACAACCGTCCGGCAATCTTTGTCCGTCCGTCATGACTTACAACCGTCCTACCGTCGTAGGCCGTAATTCGCCCGTCTACCCGAAGGTATCCGTTTCCCATGCGACTATTATTTATACAACCGTTCTACTATAATATGCCAATTGCTTCGACCGTCCATTAATGGCATTCGTACGTCCTAGCTGATGAAGGAGCGCACTTGTCCCGGTTATAAAATAGTCACATGGTCGTCCGTCTACCGAAGTAGCCGTTATCATCGAAGCGTCCATAACATTTTCTGTACTTGGCAAGCAATATATACATGGATATAAAGCAGGATTTCATTCTTTCATATTGTGTTATACTTTCATTCATTCTTGATAATCATGCTTTTCATTCTTTATTCATAATTTCTCTTTCATGTATAGGTATATATATATATATATACTTGTATAACACATATGATCACATTGGCATTCATAACATTTATTCACTTAGTGTATACATCTCAGCCCCAAAACATTTGAAAACATTTGCACATAACATAGAAGGGGGCACATAGAACTCACCTGATGAGTAGTTTCTGTAATACACTAAGCTGGCTACTGGGCTTCACTAATGTCACTCACGATCTGTATAATAAAGTCATACACATAAGATGGTGCTCCTAGATGACACTAGACATTACTATGCTTGAACTCAGTAGTTTCGGGAGGTGGGTCACATCAAAACTATGGTAGTTTCGAGCTATGGTCTTACACTCGAAACTAGGTAGTTTCGAGTCATAATCCTTCTATCGAAACTAGGTAGTTTCGAGTCATGAGATCCTATCGAAACTATGGTAGTTTCGAGTCATTAACTTATGAAAAATCTTAGTTTAGGTTCAAGGTGACACTCGAAACTAGGTAGTTTCGAGTCCTGAGTTCCTATCGAAACTATGGTAGTTTCGAGTCATTGGCTGCTATCGAAACTAGATAGTTTCGAGTCAAACATGACTATCGAAACTAGAGTAGTTTCGACGGGTCTGTATGTATCGAAACTATAGTTTCGAGTCATGGGTCTGCATCTTCCCTGACCAGAACCTTGCTCCAGCCAACTTATTTCCAATCGATTAAACCTTGAGCATTTTACGTTAAACACCTTCCTTTATCGTTCTTGAGTTCAAATACGTGATTTGTTTCAAGTTTCGTATGCAAAAATCGTATCTTTATTTGATTTAAACCCGAGACATGCAAAGACTCATAATCAGAGGCGATGCTTACCTCAACAGGCCCGATTTCTGTTGCTATGCGTTGAAATGGTGGAGTCGGATGATTCCCGAGCCCTTGAGTCTTCTCCTTGCGGTTTTCTTCACAAGCCGATCGCTCTCTCTCTCTCTCTCTAGTATTCTTGCGCAGGAAGATGAAATGAGAGGGGCTTGGGTTGAAGCTGTTGTTTTGTAATGGGGTTTCCCCCTTTTCTTTTCGGCCCATGGGCCAAAATTTTGGCCAAGCCCACTTTATTTCCCTTTTCTATTTGTCTTGTCATTATTTGGGATGTTACAAGTCTACCCTCCTTAATGAGGTTTCGTCCTCGAAACCTGTTACACGTTAAACAACTGGGGATACAGTTCCTTCATCTCGTCTTCTTTCTCCCAAGTAGCCTCGGACCCCTTTCTGTGTTTCCATTGTATTTTGACTAAAGGAATCGACTTATTGCGTAATCGTTTCTCAGCTCGGTCAAGAATGGCTATTGGTTCCTCTACATAATTTAGACTGTTATCCACTTCGATCTCGTCGTAAGGTATGTGAGCTGTGTCGTCAGCTAGGCACTTGCGTAAGTGCGACACGTGGAACGTAGGGTGTATTCCACTAAGCTCGACGGGTAGGTCGAGTCTGTAAGCAACTTGACCCACTCTTGCTACAATCTTGAAAGGTCCGACAAACCTTGGACTTAGTTTGCCACGCTTTCTGAACCGAATGATTCCTTTCCACGGTGATACTTTCAACAGTACCATGTCCCCTACTTGAAACTCTAAATCCCTCCTTCTCTTATCCGCGTATGATTTCTGTCTGTCTTTTGCGGCTTTCATACGAGCCTTGATTTGATCAAATTTCTCAGAAGTAGCTTTGACCACTTCGAGACTTGCAAAATCCTTCTGTCCAATTTCCCCCCAACAAACCGGGGTCCTACATTTCCTCCCATACAACATTTCAAATGGCGGCATGCCAATAGTCGAGTGATAGCTGTTGCTATATGAAAATTCTGCCAATGGTAGATGGCTGTCCCAACTCCCACCGAAGTCAATGATACAGGCCCGGAGCATGTCCTCCAAGGTCTGAATGGTCCTTTCCGATTGTCCATCGGTTTGGGGGTGGTAAGCGGTGCTGATGTTCAGTCTAGTGCCCATTGCTTCATTGAATTTCTTCCAAAACCTTGACGTGAATCTAGTATCCCTGTCAGACACACTCGACAGCGGCATACCATGTCTGCTCACAATTTCCTTGATAAATACTTCTGCTAGCTTTTCAGAAGAAGAAGTTTCTCGTATTGGCAAGAAGTGAGCACTCTTTGTCAAGCGGTCGACGATCACCCAAATGGTATCATTGCCTTTAGCTGTTCGCGGTAGCTTGGTAATGAAATCCATTGTGATCTCTTCCCACTTCCATTCCGGTATTGGTAAAGGTTGCATTTTGCCGCATGGTTTCTGGTTCTCGGCCTTAACTAGAGAACACGTTAGGCACTTGCTCACGTATTCTGTCACATCATTCTTCATGCCAGGCCACCAGTATTCTTTCTTCAAGTCTTGATACATTTTGTTTGTCCCGGGGTGGATAGAATAGCGAGACTTATGGGCCTCATCGAGTATTTTGGCTCTAAGCTCACCAATCTTAGGTATCCACATCCGGCCAAACCTAGTTCGTACTCCGTATGCATTCGCATCTAAGTTCCCTTGTTGTCCTACTATTCTTTCCCGTTTCACATTTCTTTCTAACAATGCTTCATCTTGTGCCTTTGATATTTCACCCATTAAGTCTGGCGTTATAATTAACTGACACGCTTTGATCCGGATAGGTGCCGATTCTTCCTTTCTACTTAAAGCGTCAGCCACTACGTTTGCCTTGCCTGGATGGTACAATATCTCACAGTCATAGTCTTTCAGTAGCTCTAACCATCTTCTTTGCCTCATGTTTAGTTCCTTTTGTTCGAAAAAGTATTTCAAGCTTTTGTGATCGGAGTAGATGGTGCATTTAACTCCATACAAGTAGTGTCTCCATATTTTCAACGCGAAAACTACTGCTGCTAATTCTAGATCATGTGTTGGGTAGTTAACTTCATGAACCTTTAGTTGCCGCGATGCATAAGCAATTACCTTTCCTCGTTGCATGAGTACGCACCCTAAACCTTGCCCTGAAGCGTCAGAGTAGACTACTAAGTCTTCATTTCCCTCAGGTAGTGTTAATACTGGAGCTTGAGTTAATCGTGTCTTAAGTTCCTCAAACGCGTTGTTTTGGGTTGGACCCCATTCATACTTTACTTCCTTCCGTGTCAGTTTGGTTAGCGGCGAGGCAATTCTTGAGAAATCTTGGATAAACCTTCGATAGTAGCCTGTCAACCCTAGAAAGCTTCGTATCTCTGTTGGTGTCTTTGGGATGTTCCATTCCTTTACTGTCTCGATCTTTGCAGGATCCACCATGATGCCGTTTGGGTTTATTACATGACCTAGGAATTGGACTTCCCTAAGCCAGAACGCGCATTTGGAGAATTTTGCGTACAACTTTTCCTGCTTTAGCACCTCCAATACTTCTCTTAGGTGACAGTGGTGATCACCTTCATTCTTTGAATATATGAGGATGTCATCTATAAAAACTATTACTGATCGATCCAACATGGGTCGGCATACTCTGTTCATTAAATCCATAAATGCTGCTGGTGCGTTGGTTAGTCCGAAGGACATCACAAGAAATTCATAATGCCCGTAACGTGTACGAAACGCAGTTTTCGGTACATCCTTCTCTCTTACTTTCAATTGATGGTAACCCGACCTGAGATCAATCTTTGAGAACCAACTCGCGCCTTGCAGTTGATCAAAAAGGTCGTCTATTCTAGGCAGTGGGTATTTGTTCTTTACTGTTCTCTTGTTCAATTCGCGGTAGTCGATACACATGCGCATACTGCCGTCCTTCTTCTTTACAAATAGTACCGGAGCGCCCCATGGTGAGATGCTCGGCCTAATAAATCCTTTCTCGGTTAGTTCCTCTAGTTGGGACATCAATTCCTTCATTTCTGACGGAGCCAATCGGTAGGGGGCTTTGGCAACGGGCTCAGCTCCTGGCAGTAAATCAATCTGAAATTCTATTTCCCGATCGGGTGGCAACCCAGGTAGATCCTCAGGGAATACTTCCGGAAAATTGCACACCACGGGTACATTCTTGAAGTGTACTGGCGATGAGTCTTGTTGCCAGCCTTGAAATTTAGAAACTCGTTTTCCACTCGATCAATCTCGTTCTGTGGGCAGAACTTCTGGATTATCAACTTTTTCAGATCTTCCCAAGTCATTCTTTTGAGAGCGTTTGGCGATTTAGTTCTTTGGATAGTCCTCCACCAACTTAGTGCCTCGTTGGTGAAAGAGTGGGTCACATATTTTACAGCCTGGTCAGGTCGGCATTCGCTTATGTTGATTACCCCATTCATCCTCTCGATCCATTCAAACGTAGCCACCGAATCCTTGTTTCCATCAAATTTGGGCGGATCACCGTCCTTAAATCCTTTGTAGGTACACCCATGGGTGTTCAGTCTCACTGTCACTTCATCCCCATCACTATCATAAACTTTCTCCTCATGGTTGTTTTCCTCCTCCTCTTTGCTCTTCTTTAGTGCCTCAGATAACAGATCAGGCAGTACTTTCTTCAGAGTTAGTATGACCTCACGGGCAATAGCATCTCTAACTTCGGGTTCCAGTCGTAGAGATCCTTCATTGCCCTCAGCTGGTGGGGTTACATTTGTTTCATGCACGCTCTCAGTGTGTTCCACGTGCACACTCTCCTCTTCCTCATATCTTTGGTTCAATGGCGGTCTACCGACTCGGCCAGTGCGACCGCCTCGGCGTCCAGTTCCTCTTTTACGAGCCATAGTTTTCTAGATTTCCTATTGAGTAAAAAGGTATACATCAATGTCATTTCTTCAGATCATAGTTTGGAACAGTACGAGCAAGGTAAATTCTTAGTTACAGTGACCGGTTTGCGATTACTAATTTACATTGCTTTTCGGGTTCAAAACTCTTCAAATCAGTCGTGGCATTAACATCTATTTGTTCTAAGTTAAGGTATCTATTCTTATGCAGGAGCATTTACTTTATGACTTACTTACCGTGCTAGCGTTAGCGTTGGCTACCCAGACTGACATCCGTGCGTTGGTCCCATAATCAGTTTGAGTCCAGACATTTAGGGATGTCTGAATCTCTCAAACTATTGCTCTGATACCAACTTGTAAGGCCCCTTTCCCGGGTGACCTCACTTGTTGGATTTACTCATAAAAATAGCCATAAATACTGAACTTGAATTTAAAACATTCATCATTCAATTACATTACATAACAGCGGAAGTCTTAACAATTAAAAACACAACATTGTCTTAACAAACAAAAGTGGGATGTCAGTCTTGTGCCGGGTAACCCTTACGCCATCGCACGACCTTTTCTTCCTTTACCTGAAATGTATACTAAAAGTCAGCTAACGCTGGTGAGTTCTAGTTTAATGCAATTTGATATAAACATTCTATTCTTTACTTTATAAGTATGCATTACTGTATAGTCATGTAACATCCCAAAATAAATAGAAACCCAAATAAAGGAAACAAAGTGGGCTTGGCCAAAGTTTCGGCCCATGGGCCCGAAAAATGACAGGGAGCCTTCATAGCAGCAGCCATCAGCCTCTCCCTCATTCACCACACTTGTCACGCAAGTTTCTAGTGAGAGAAAGAGAGAGTGAGAGTTTGGGTCTAGAGAGAGAAAGCTCGGGATCAAGCTCAAAGTCTCGAGGATTGTTGCTCAACATCTCTGGAGCATAAAGAAACGAGAAGGAAGCTGTAACAGGTAATTATTATGCCTAAATCTGAGTTTTTGTAACTTTCGGGTTTCGGGTTAATAATCGAGTAAAGGTTTAGATTTTTACGTGTGAAACTGGAAACAAACCACGGGTTTGGGTTCATGGGGGAAAATGGAACATTTCGAACGTAAAAAGTTCAAAGCTTGATCGATTAGAACAAAGGGACCAGATCTAGGGTTCTGTTTGGGGAAGAAGACTGCACAGTCGAAACTACTAGTTTCGATATGGACGCATCTATCGAAACTACCTAGTTTCGACAGGAGCAGACCCATCGAAACTACCATAGTTTCGATATAGACCCAAGACCTTAACTAAGAATTTATATAAGTCATACGACTCGAAACTACTTAGTTTCGATAAGAAGCAGTGACTCGAAACTACTTAGTTTCGATAAGAAGCAGTGACTCGAAACTACTTAGTTTCGATAAGAAGCCAGGGCTCGAAACTACATAGTTTCGATAAGGAGCCAGGACTCGAAACTACCTAGTTTCGATAATGAAACCATGACCCGAAACATCTGAGTCAAGCCTAGTAATGTCTAAGTGTCCCCTAGGAACACAGCCTTACGCCTATGACTTGATTATACAGATTGTGGGTGACCATAGTGACATTCAGGAACCGGCTAGGTGTAAACAGAAACGATTCATCTGGTGAGTTCTTATTGCCCTTTTTCCTAATGGTTTTGGGCTGGCATGCATACTGGTATAGTATTTTATAAAAATGTTATTTTTATAAAATGAAAGGCAAAGTATAGTATTTTATAAAAATGTTATTTTTATAAAATGAAAGGCAAAGTATAGTATTTTATAAAAATGTTATTTTTATAAAATGAAAGGCAAAGTATAGTATTTTATAAAAATGTTATTTTTATAAAATGAAAGATAAAGAACAAAAGAGCATAGTATTATCTTTTAAACAAGTTTTTGAAAGATAACAATGAGCTAAAGAAAGAACGATAAAGGAGCCGTACTTCGGTACAGCTCGACAGTGACAGTGACAGTGACAGTGACAAATACCATGTTATATGCTTATGTGTTAATATGTGTTATTTGTCTATATGAAAGTTATGTGATTGCATTTCTATTTGTGTAATAGTGTAATTGCATTGCATAGTAGTTGCATAGTAGAAAGTCCTGCAGGCATGCTAAAGTAGAAGTCTCACCCTGAGGTGTGAGCAATGCTAAAGGAGTCTTACACTTCGGTGTAAGCAATGCTAAAGGAGTCTTACACTTCGGTGTAAGCAATGCTAAAGGAGTCTTCACTTCGGTGTAAGCGAGAAAGTCTCACCCTGAGGTGTGAGCAATGCTAAAGGAGTCTTGCACTAACGTGCAAGCGAGAAAGAAAGTCCTACCCTGAGGTGTGGGCAGCGCTAAAGTAAAAGTCTTACCCTGAGGTGTAAGCAAGATAGGGATCTGGTCCTCGGACCACGATCCATACGTGATAGTTAAAGTATGATAAAGTCACTTGTCAAGTATAAGTGAAATGATAGACAGAGTACAGTGGGACACCCTAACGGGTTTCCTTAAAGATAAAGTTTTAATGACAGATAGTAACGTAACAGATTTATAATTGTAACGTTGTAAAGTTTTAAAGTAATAGTTAAAAGTTTATTTCAAAGAAAGTGAAAGTAAAGCTTAGTTTAATTTAATAAAACTAAGCTACCAAAGATAAAGTTTATAGTTTAAAGTAAAGAGAGAACTCACCAGCGTTAGCTGACTTTTAGTATGCATGGCAGGTAAAAAGGGTAAAGCTAAAGAAAAGTGAAAGAGCCATGTGGGCTGGATAGCATGGACATAGGGCTGCGGTATTGAAGACTGACATTTCCAATCCTGATAGTTCATGTTATAGACAATATTTCATGTTATAGTTTGATGAATGATTTGAATTAAAGACTTCCGCTGTAATAGATTCTGATTTCCGGTTTAAGAACTATGTTTGTTATGTTGTGTGCCATCTATGAGATGTTCCCGCATTGGGGCGTTTCAAGTTGGTATCAGAGCCATAGTTTGAGAGATTCAGACATTTGCGATAATGTCTGAACTTAAACTGAGAATGGGACAAAGCAAAGGAAGGAAAGGAATGTCAGTCGGAGCAGCCCGTCCATGGAAAGATAGTAGACAGAAGGTAGTCAATGTCCTTACATAGAACATAGACAATAATGCCTTAGTACAGGTAGCAGATAGTAGATGCTTTAGCATAAATAGTACATAGTACATGCCTTAGCACAGACAGTAGACAGTAGATAGTACGTGCCTTATAGTAGAAACTCTGAACTTGGATGCAAATGTTACTCGGAAAGGAAATGTTCAGAACCCGAGTAGTAAAGTAAATTAGTAATTTCATACCGGTCTCTGTAATTAGTAATTTACAGTACTCGAGGTGTTCTAAATTGTTACCTATCTTGATAACACGAGCTATCTTTGTTCACAGTAGACACTAAATGGCTAGAGCAAAGAGAGGAGGTCGCACTGGGGGTCGTACTGGTCGTCGAGGCCGACCTCCAGGTAACCGGAACCGTCCTGAAGAAAGTGAGCACTCCCGCAACGAAGCTGAATCGGTGCATGTGGAGCATAATGATAGTGGGAACCATGTGTCGGCTCCTAACGATGCCCCTAATGAGGCGCTTGAGTTGGAACCGATTGTGAAAGAAGCTATAGCGGCAGAGGTTACTTCAATCTTGAAGAAAGTTCTACCAGAAGCATTGGGCGAGGCCCTTAAAGAGTTTAATATAGGGAAGAAAGAAACGAAAGAGGAAAGCAGCAAGAGACTTGGAGTCACTGACAGTGATGATTCTGATTATGAAATGGCAACCCGGGGTTGCAACTATAAGTCCTTTCGGGGGTGTGACCCGCCGAAGTATGATGGACGGAAAGATGCTGTTGCCACTTTTGAGTGGATAGAGAGAATGAATGGGGTGATCAACATTAGTGAGTGCCGTGATGATCAAGCGGTCAAGTTTGCCGCTCACTCATTCACTAATGAGGCATTAAGCTGGTGGAGATCGATCGAAAGAATCAAGTCTTCTGCTGAGATGAAAAAGATGAAATGGGACGACATGAAAAAGCTGCTAATCACTAAGTTCTGCCCGCAGAACGAGATTGACAGAGTTGAGAGGGAATTTCTGGGGCTCTGTGCTGGTAGTATGACTCATCGCCAGTATACCTCCAAATATCAAGAGTTGGCTCAGCTGGTTCCACATCTGGTGGACACTGAGGAAAAGAGGATTAAGTACTACATCAAGGGACTACCACAGAAAGTCCGTGTGCACGTGAAAGCTAATGCTCCCACGAGTTTTGAATCTGTGGTATCACTTGCTGGGATAGTTTATGATGACTTCGAATCCGCAGACCCACTGCCTACTGAGAAGAAAGTGACCAATGCCGTTAAACGGCCAGCTAAAGAGTGGGCGGGGCCGGAGACGAAGAAACTGAGGATTGAAGATGGGGTTGAATGTGCTAAGTGTGGCAGGAAGCACTCGGGCGAGTGCCGAGTTGGGTTAAATATGTGCTATAGGTGCGGAAAGACCGGACACTACTCTCGAGAGTGTCCCGGGGCACAGTCTTGTTATAACTGCGGGATACCTGGCCACATGGCCAAAGACTGTCGGAAACCCAAGGCTACTGGCACCGAGAAGGGTAAAGAACCTGAGAAGCCGAAGGCAAGGACCCGGGCGTATGCACTGACACAGGAGGAGGCTAGGGGAGACCCAGATGTTGTGTCAGGTACGTTCATCCTTGACCACACTTATGTTTCAGTATTATTTGATTCGGGTGCCAGTAGGAGTTTTATATCATCTTCTAAGTGTAAAAGAATGAAATGCAAAGTTACTAGAGTAGAGCAGACCTTTAATGTGGAAACCGCAGTGGGCAAGACCATGATAGTAAGTGAATTGGTAGATAATTGCACGATAAAGATTCATGGCCATAGATTCCCAGTTAGGTTGTATGTTATGACCTTGGGAGGATTCGATATAGTTTTGGGTATGGATTGGTTAGCTGCCAACGAAGCCCGAATAATATGTAGACGAAAGATAGTTCAGCTCAAAGCTCCAGACGGTGGCGAGGTTTTGGTGTACGGGGATCGCGACGGTTCACTAACGAACGTCATATCAATGATAAAGGCAGAGAAGTATATAGGGCGCGGATGCGAGGCCTACCTGGCCTATGTGATAGACAATGATGTAAAGGTGAGAGAGTTAAAAGACGTACCAGTGGTATGTAATTTTCCGGGGGTGTTTCCTGAGGAGTTGCCTGGGTTACCACCTGACCGGGAGACAGAGTTCCAGATAGACTTAGTGCCAGGTGCCCAGCCCGTGGCTAAAGCACCGTACCGACTTGCACCTCTGGAGATGAAAGAGCTGATGGTACAGTTGGAAGAACTTTTGGATAGAGGATTTATCAGACCAAGCATTTCTCCATGGGGTGCTCCGGTTCTGTTCGTAAAGAAGAAAGATGGTGCCATGAGAATGTGCATCGACTACAGAGAGTTGAACAAGCGTACAGTAAAGAACAAATATCCGCTACCAAGGATCGATGATCTGTTCGACCAACTACAGGGCGCCAGATGGTTCTCCAAGATCGATCTGCGGTCGGGATATCATCAGTTAAAGGTAAGAGAAGAGGACATACCTAAGACAGCGTTTCGCACGCGTTATGGGCATTACGAGTTTCGCGTGATGTCTTTCGGCTTGACGAACGCTCCGGCAGCATTCATGAGTATGATGAACCAGGTGTGTAGACCGATGCTAGATAGGTCGGTGATAGTGTTTATAGACGACATACTCATTTATTCAAAAAGTGAAGGTGATCATGCTTGTCATCTTCGAGAAGTACTAGAGACGCTACAAAAAGAAAAGTTGTATGCCAAGTTCTCCAAATGCGCGTTCTGGCTTAAGGAAGTCCAATTCTTAGGTCACGTTATCAACGCAGACGGCATTATGGTTGACCCGGCTAAGATAGAGGCAGTACAGGAATGGGAAACCCCGAAGACGCCAACCGAGATTCGGAGTTTTCTGGGATTGGCAGGTTACTATCGAAGGTTCATTCAGGACTTCTCGAGAATAGCTTCGCCACTGACAAAGTTGACACGTAAAGAAGTAAAGTACGAATGGGGTCAGGCTCAGTCCAAAGCATTTGAAGAGTTAAAGAAGAAGTTGACCCAAGCCCCAGTGTTAGCACTACCCGACGGTAACGAGGACCTGGTGGTATATTCTGACGCATCGGGACAAGGGTTAGGGTGTGTTTTGATGCAGAGGGGAAAGGTGATCGCGTATGCGTCACGACAGCTAAAGATCCACGAAATTAACTACCCGACTCACGATTTGGAGCTCGCGGCAGTTGTTTTTGCGTTAAAGATTTGGAGGCATTACCTCTACGGGGTGAAATGCACGATTTATTCGGATCACAAGAGCTTGAAGTATTTCTTCGAACAGAAAGACCTGAATATGCGGCAAAGGCGGTGGTTAGAATTGCTGAAAGACTATGACTGTGAGATCCTATACCACCCGGGAAAGGCGAATGTGGTCGCTGATGCCCTAAGTCGTAAGGAGAATCATTCTCCTATTAGGGTAAAAGCGTACCAGTTAGTGATAACCCCAGATTTTATGACAGAGCTAGAAGCAGCACAGAAGGAAGCACTAAAGGAAGAGAACATAAAGAAAGAAAGAATGGTCGGTCAACAGACAAAGTTAGAGTTAAACACTCATGGAGTGAGGACCAGGTGTGGTCGCATGTGGGTACCGAAGGGCGGAGAGCTTAGGGCCAAAGTACTTGACGAGGCCCATAAGTCTCGATATTCCATCCACCCAGGAACCACGAAAATGTACCAGGATTTGAAGAAAGAGTATTGGTGGCCTAACATGAAGAATGATGTGACCGGATATGTAAGCAAGTGTCTGACTTGCTCACAAGTTAAAGCAGAGCATCAGAAACCGTACGGGAAGATCCAGCCTCTGGAAATACCCGAATGGAAGTGGGAGCGTATCACCATGGACTTTATTACAAAGCTGCCCCGCACAGCAAAAGGCCATGATACGATTTGGGTTATAGTGGATCGTCTGACAAAGAGTGCACATTTCTTGCCAATTCGCGAAACGTATTCATCTGAGAAGTTGGCAGAAGTATTTATCAATGAAATTGTCTCTCGACATGGCGTACCGTTATCAATTGTATCTGACCGGGACACCCGATTTACATCGAGGTTCTGGAAAAGATTTCACGAGTCAATGGGTACAAGACTGAACATCAGCACGGCTTATCATCCACAGACGGATGGTCAATCAGAAAGGACCATCCAGACGTTAGAGGATATGCTCCGCGCATGCATTATAGACTTCGGTGGCAGTTGGGATAGTCACCTACCGTTGGCAGAATTCTCCTACAACAACAGTCACCACACCACGATTGGTATGCCGCCCTACGAAATGTTGTATGGTAGAAGATGCCGAACCCCGGTCTGTTGGGGCGAGGTAGGACAGAAAGAGTTGGGGAGTTTAGAGGTAGTCACAACAACCTCTGAAAAGATTGACCAGATCAAGGCCAGAATGAAAGCTGCACAGGACCGTCAAAAGTCCTACGCGGATAAAAGGCGAAGACCAATCGAATTCAAGGTCGGGGATCAAGTACTATTGAAAGTATCTCCCTGGAAGGGGATCATACGATTCAGAAAGAGAGGGAAGTTAAGCCCAAGATTCGTCGGGCCTTTCAAAATACTAGCACGGGTTGGTGAAGTCGCTTACCGGTTAGAATTACCTGATGAACTGAGTGGAATTCACCCAACCTTCCACGTGTCGCACTTGCGCAAGTGCCTGGCCGACGAATCGGCACACGTGACACTTGACGACATCGAGATAGATAATAGCCTCAATTACATCGAGGAACCCGTCGCCATATTAGACAGGAAAGAAAAGCGGTTACGGAATAAAGTGATACAGTTAGTCAAAGTACAATGGAAGCATCGTAAAGGTTCGGAAGCTACATGGGAAACCGAGACAGAAATGAAAGAGTCGTACCCGCACCTGTTTGACTTATAACAGGTTTCGAGGACGAAACCTTTCGTAAGAGGGGTAGACTTGTAACATCCCAAAATAAATAGAAACCCAAATAAAGGAAACAAAGTGGGCTTGGCCAAAGTTTCGGCCCATGGGCCCGAAAAATGACAGGGAGCCTTCATAGCAGCAGCCATCAGCCTCTCCCTCATTCACCACACTTGTCACGCAAGTTTCTAGTGAGAGAAAGAGAGAGTGAGAGTTTGGGTCTAGAGAGAGAAAGCTCGGGATCAAGCTCAAAGTCTCGAGGATTGTTGCTCAACATCTCTGGAGCATAAAGAAACGAGAAGGAAGCTGTAACAGGTAATTATTATGCCTAAATCTGAGTTTTTGTAACTTTCGGGTTTCGGGTTAATAATCGAGTAAAGGTTTAGATTTTTACGTGTGAAACTGGAAACAAACCACGGGTTTGGGTTCATGGGGGAAAATGGAACATTTCGAACGTAAAAAGTTCAAAGCTTGATTGATTAGAACAAAGGGACCAGATCTAGGGTTCTGTTTGGGGAAGAAGACTGCACAGTCGAAACTACTAGTTTCGATATGGACGCATCTATCGAAACTACCTAGTTTCGACAGGAGCAGACCCATCGAAACTACCATAGTTTCGATATAGACCCAAGACCTTAACTAAGAATTTATATAAGTCATACGACTCGAAACTACTTAGTTTCGATAAGAAGCAGTGACTCGAAACTACTTAGTTTCGATAAGAAGCAGTGACTCGAAACTACTTAGTTTCGATAAGAAGCCAGGGCTCGAAACTACATAGTTTCGATAAGGAGCCAGGACTCGAAACTACCTAGTTTCGATAATGAAACCATGACCCGAAACATCTGAGTCAAGCCTAGTAATGTCTAAGTGTCCCCTAGGAACACAGCCTTACGCCTATGACTTGATTATACAGATTGTGGGTGACCATAGTGACATTCAGGAACCGGCTAGGTGTAAACAGAAACGATTCATCTGGTGAGTTCTTATTGCCCTTTTTCCTAATGGTTTTGGGCTGGCATGCATACTGGTATAGTATTTTATAAAAATGTTATTTTTATAAAATGAAAGGCAAAGTATAGTATTTTATAAAAATGTTATTTTTATAAAATGAAAGGCAAAGTATAGTATTTTATAAAAATGTTATTTTTATAAAATGAAAGGCAAAGTATAGTATTTTATAAAAATGTTATTTTTATAAAATGAAAGATAAAGAACAAAAGAGCATAGTATTATCTTTTAAACAAGTTTTTGAAAGATAACAATGAGCTAAAGAAAGAACGATAAAGGAGCCGTACTTCGGTACAGCTCGACAGTGACAGTGACAGTGACAGTGACAAATACCATGTTATATGCTTATGTGTTAATATGTGTTATTTGTCTATATGAAAGTTATGTGATTGCATTTCTATTTGTGTAATAGTGTAATTGCATTGCATAGTAGTTGCATAGTAGAAAGTCCTGCAGGCATGCTAAAGTAGAAGTCTCACCCTGAGGTGTGAGCAATGCTAAAGGAGTCTTACACTTCGGTGTAAGCAATGCTAAAGGAGTCTTACACTTCGGTGTAAGCAATGCTAAAGGAGTCTTCACTTCGGTGTAAGCGAGAAAGTCTCACCCTGAGGTGTGAGCAATGCTAAAGGAGTCTTGCACTAACGTGCAAGCGAGAAAGAAAGTCCTACCCTGAGGTGTGGGCAGCGCTAAAGTAAAAGTCTTACCCTGAGGTGTAAGCAAGATAGGGATCTGGTCCTCGGACCACGATCCATACGTGATAGTTAAAGTATGATAAAGTCACTTGTCAAGTATAAGTGAAATGATAGACAGAGTACAGTGGGACACCCTAACGGGTTTCCTTAAAGATAAAGTTTTAATGACAGATAGTAACGTAACAGATTTATAATTGTAACGTTGTAAAGTTTTAAAGTAATAGTTAAAAGTTTATTTCAAAGAAAGTGAAAGTAAAGCTTAGTTTAATTTAATAAAACTAAGCTACCAAAGATAAAGTTTATAGTTTAAAGTAAAGAGAGAACTCACCAGCGTTAGCTGACTTTTAGTATGCATGGCAGGTAAAAAGGGTAAAGCTAAAGAAAAGTGAAAGAGCCATGTGGGCTGGATAGCATGGACATAGGGCTGCGGTATTGAAGACTGACATTTCCAATCCTGATAGTTCATGTTATAGACAATATTTCATGTTATAGTTTGATGAATGATTTGAATTAAAGACTTCCGCTGTAATAGATTCTGATTTCCGGTTTAAGAACTATGTTTGTTATGTTGTGTGCCATCTATGAGATGTTCCCGCATTGGGGCGTTTCAAGTCATTCATATAAATACGTATTCATAACTTTTGTCTTTCTTTTCATCTTTCTTTTCTGTATTTTTGTGATTTCATATATATATATGCATTCACCCTTTTCTTTCTTTTCTTTCTTTCTTTAATTTCATTGGTCATACTATATAAGGGTGATCAACCCGTCATTTGCTTACGAATGTCACAAAGACAATCGCCGTGGTCCATCGTCATGGCCCACCTATACTTACAACCGTCCGGCAACTAGTGCCGTCCGTCATTTTATTCTTACAACCGTCCGGCAATCTTTGTCCGTCCGTCATGACTTACAACCGTCCTACCGTCGTAGGCCGTAATTCGCCCGTCTACCCGAAGGTATCCGTTTCCCATGCGACTATTATTTATACAACTGTTCTACTATAATATGCCAATTGCTTCGACCGTCCATTAATGGCATTCGTACGTCCTAGCCGATGAAGGAGCGCACTTGTCCCGGTTATAAAATAGTCACATGGTCGTCCGTCTACCGAAGTAGCCGTTATCATCGAAGCGTCCATAACATTTTCTGTACTTGGCAAGCAATATATACATGGATATAAAGCAGGATTTCATTCTTTCATATTGTGTTATACTTTCATTCATTCTTGATAATCATGCTTTTCATTCTTTATTCATAATTTCTCTTTCATGTATAGGTATATATATATATATACTTGTATAACACATATGATCACATTGGCATTCATAACATTTATTCACTTAGTGTATACATCTCAGCCCCAAAACATTTGAAAACATTTGCACATAACATAGAAGGGGGCACATAGAACTCACCTGATGAGTAGTTTCTGTAATACACTAAGCTGGCTACTGGGCTTCACTAATGTCACTCACGATCTGTATAATAAAGTCATACACATAAGATGGTGCTCCTAGATGACACTAGACATTACTATGCTTGAACTCAGTAGTTTCGGGAGGTGGGTAGCATCAAAACTATGGTAGTTTCGAGCTATGGTCTTACACTCGAAACTAGGTAGTTTCGAGTCATAATCCTTCTATCGAAACTAGGTAGTTTCGAGTCATGAGATCCTATCGAAACTATGGTAGTTTCGAGTCATTAACTTATGAAAAATCTTAGTTTAGGTTCAAGGTGACACTCGAAAAGTAGGTAGTTTCGAGTCCTGAGTTCCTATCGAAACTATGGTAGTTTCGAGTCATTGGCTGCTATCGAAACTAGATAGTTTTGAGTCAAACATGACTATCGAAACTAGAGTAGTTTCGACGGGTCTGTATGTATCGAAACTATAGTTTCGAGTCATGGGTCTGCATCTTCCCTGACCAGAACCTTGCTCCAGCCAACTTATTTCCAATCGATTAAACCTTGAGCATTTTACGTTAAACACCTTCCTTTATCGTTCTTGAGTTCAAATACGTGATTTGTTTCAAGTTTCGTATGCAAAAATCGTATCTTTATTTGATTTAAACCCGAGACATGCAAAGACTCATAATCAGAGGCGATGCTTACCTCAACAGGCCCGATTTCTGTTGCTATGCGTTGAAATGGTGGAGTCGGATGATTCCCGAGCCCTTGAGTCTTCTCCTTGCGGTTTTCTTCACAAGCCGATCGCTCTCTCTCTCTCTCTCTAGTATTCTTGCGCAGGAAGATGAAATGAGAGGGGCTTGGGTTGAAGCTGCTGTTTTGTAATGGGGTTTCCCCCTTTTCTTTTCGGCCCATGAGCCGAAATTTTGGCCAAGCCCACTTTATTTCCCTTTTCTATTTGTCTTGTCATTATTTGGGATGTTACATAAGTATACAAATACTCACACACACAAATACATATAAACACATACACATGCACAACACATACACAGATATACGCATATATATACAAATACACACGCACATACACAACACATGCATATACACCTATACATACAAATACACACACATGCATACACATACATTGACCCTAATTGACTATTATTGACCCAAATTGATAAACAACGACCATATTAATCGTTTTGTCGGAAATGTGTAGCAATTTGCGACGCATTTGCTACAAAAACAATATCAATTATGTATAAATATATTAAAAAGGTATTTTTTATTTAATTTTTAAGATTATTAATCGTTTTGTCGAAAATGTGTAGCAAATTGCGACGCATTTGCGACAAAAACATTATCAATTATTTATAAATATATTAAAAACGTATTTTTATTTTAATTTTTAAGATTATTAATCGTTTTGTCGGAAATGTGTAGCAAATTGCGACGCAATTGCAACAAAAACAATATCAATTATGTATAAATATATTAAAAAGGTATTTTTTATTTAATTTTTAAGATTATTAATCGTTTTGTCGGAAATGTGTAGCAAATTGCGAGGCAATTGCAACAAAAACAATATCAATTATGTATAAATATATTAAAAATGTATTTTTTATTTAATTTTTAAGATTATTAATCGTTTTGTCGGAAATGTGTAGCAATTTGCGACGCAATTGCTACAAAAACAATATCAATTATGTATAAATATATTAAAAAGGTATTTTTTATTTAATTTTTAAGATTATTAATCGTTTTGTCGGAAATGTGTAGCAAATTGTCACGCATTTGCAACATAAACAATATCAATTATTTATAAATATATTAAAAAGGTATTTTTATTTTAATTTTTAAGATTTTTAATTGTTTTGTCGGAAATGTGTCGCACGGGTTAAATAAATAAAAGTATGAACGTTTATAAGTAACTTGGTTAAAATCCCGTGTATTACACGGGTTAAATAAATAAATTGTTATATATTTAGTAATAAAAAAATTATATTTTTAAAAACCCGTGTAATACACGGGTTGAATAAACCAGTATATTACATCGGTTGAATAAAATATAATGTAATTTGTTAACAAACACATTTGTCAAAATATGTTTTTAAAAAATGTAATTTGTCGTGCCATTTATAAGGTCTGTTAAATTAGTTTTTAAAATATTTTTTTCAACTGAGTATTAATTTTTTAATTTAATTGATAAATATTAGTTCATATTAAGTTCATTTGATTGATAATATAATAACTATTTATAATTAAATAATAAGTATTCGTAATTAGATTTATTAATATAAAGATTATTATTTAATAGAAATGAGAAATGGAAAATCTAATATTTAATAGAAAAGAGAGGCGGGAAAATAAAGATGAGGAGTAACAAGAGAGTGACACGTTTTTTTACTTTATATTATTATTATTATTATGTTTAGTAATATTCATAGTAATAATAATATAATAATACTATTATTATTATAAAAAAGTAATTAAAAATAATAATAATAAATAACATTATGTGTTTTGTCGCAAATGCGTAACAAATTGCTACACATTTGCTACGCAAGCTCCTAAAAATAGATATTTCGTCGCAAAAGCGAAGCAAGTTGCTACACAATTGTTACGTATTTCCAACAATCTGATTTTGTTTTTCGTTTTTCGAGAGTTAAACGTTGTTTTTTTCATTCCATCTTCTACACAACTTCATTATATGTTAAATACTTTTTATTTCACAAACTTATACATATTTTAGACATATGTATGTACGTGTACACCATCGAAACCCGTTACAAAAAACACCCTTTCAAGTTTTGTAAGCATATACGTATGTGTATGTGTATACACCGAAAACTGTACATACATATACACTTAAGTATACAAATACTCACACATACAAATACATATAAACACATACATAGATATACACATATATATACAAATACACACGCACATACACAACACATGCATATACACCTATACATACAAATACACACACATGCATACACATACATTGACCATCATTGACTAATACTGACCCTAATTGATAAACAACGACCATATTAAAAAGGTATTTTTTATTTAATTTTTAAGATAATTAATCGTTTTTTCGGAAATGTGTAGCAAATTACGATATAAAAAATATCAATTATATATAAATATATTAAAAAGGTATTTTTATTTTAATTTTTAAGATTATTAATCGTTTTGTCGGAAATGTGTAGCAAATTGCGACGCAATTGCTACAAAAACAATATCAATTATGTATAAATATATTAAAAAGGTATTTTTTATATAATTTTTAAGATTATTAATCGTTTTGTCGGAAATGTGTAGCAAATTGCGACGCATTTGCGACATAAAAAATATCAATTATTTATAAATATATTAAAAAGGTATTTTTATTTTAATTTTTAAGGTTATTAATCGTTTTGTCGGAAATGTGTAGCAATTTGCGACGCATTTGCGACAAAAACAATATCAATTATTTATAAATATATTAAAAATGTATTTTTTATTTAATTTTTAAGATTATAAATCGTGTTGTCGGAAATGTGTAGCAAATTGCGACGCATTTGCGACATAAAAAATATCAATTATTTATAAATATATTAAAAAGGTATTTTTATTTTAATTTTTAAGATTATTAATCGTTTTGTCGGAAATGTGTAGCAATTTGCGACGTATTTGCTACAAAAACAATATCAATTATGTATAAATATATTAAAAAGGTATTTTTTATTTAATTTTTAAGATTATTAATCGTTTTGTCAGAAATGTGTTGCAAATTGTCACGCATTTGCAACATAAACAATATCAATTATTTATAAATATATTAAAAATGTATTTTTATTTTAATTTTTAAAATTATTAATTGTTTTGTCGGAAAAGTGTAGCACGGGTTAAATAAATAAAAGTATGAACGTTTATAAGTAACTTGGTTAAAATCCCGTGTATTACACGGATTAAATAAATAAATTGTTATATATTTAGTAATAAAAAATTTATATTTTTAAAAACCCGTGTAATACACGGGTTGAATAAACCAGTATATTAAATCGGTTGAATAAAATATA
This sequence comes from Smallanthus sonchifolius, assembly GCA_023525975.1. Classification (NCBI taxonomy): domain Eukaryota; kingdom Viridiplantae; phylum Streptophyta; class Magnoliopsida; order Asterales; family Asteraceae; genus Smallanthus; species Smallanthus sonchifolius. The sequence goes on along the minus strand of CM042029.1, from coordinate 25,957,713 downwards.
ATGTAATTTGTTAACAAACACATTTGTCAAAATATATTTTTAAAAAATGTAATTTGTCGTGCCATTTATAAGGTCTGTTAAATTAGTTTTTAAAACATTTTTTTCAACTGAGTATTAATTTTTTAATTTAATTGATAAATATTAGTTCATATTAAGTTCATTTGATTGATAATATAATAACTATTTATAATTAAATAATAAGTATTCGTAATTAGATTTATTAATATAAAGATTATTATTTAATAGAAATGAGAAATGGAAAATCTAATATTTAATAGAAAAGAGAGGCGTGAAAATAAAGATGAGGAGTAACCCGAGAGTGACACGTTTTTTTACTTTATATTATTATTATTATGTTTAGTAATATTCATAATAATAATAATATAATAATACTATTATTATTATAAAAAAGTAATTAAAATAAAAATAATAAATAACATTATGTGTTTTGTCGCAAATGCGTACAAATTGCTACACATTTGCTACGCAAGCTCCTAAAAATAGATATTTCGTCGCAAAAGCGAAGGAAGTTGCTACACAATTGTTACGTATTTCCAACAATCTGATTTTGTTTTTCGTTTTTCGAGGGTTAAACGTTGTTTTTTTCATTCCATCTTCTACACAACTTCATTATATGTTAAATACTTTTTATTTCACAAACTTATACATATTTTAGACATATGTATGTACGTGTACACCATCGAAACCCGTTACAAAAAACACCCTTTCAGGTTTTGTAAGCATATACGTATGTGTATGGGTATACACCGAAAACTGTACATACATATACACTTAAGTATACAAATACTCACACATACAAATACATATAAACACATACATATGCACAACACATACATAGATATACACATATATATACAAATACACACGCACATACACAACACATGCATATACACCTATACATACAAATACACACACATGCATACACATACATTGACCATCATTGACTAATATTGACCCAAATTGATAAACAACGACCATATTAAAAAGGTATTTTTTATTTAATTTTTAAGATAATTAATCGTTTTGTCGGAAATGTGTAGCAAATTGCGACATAAAAAATATCAATTATTTATAAATATATTAAAAAGGTATTTTTATTTTAATTTTTAAGATTATTATTTGTTTTGTCGGAAATGTGTAGCAAATTGCGACGCAATTGCTACAAAAACAATATCAATTATGTATAAATATATTAAAAAGGTATTTTTTATTTAATTTTTAAGATTATTAATCGTTTTGTCGGAAATGTGTAGCAAATTGCGACGCATTTGCGACATAAAAAATATCAATTATTTATAAATATATTAAAAAGGTATTTTTATTTTAATTTTTAAGGTTATTAATCGTTTTGTCGGAAATGTGTAGCAATTTGCGACAAAAACAATATCAATTATTTATAAATATATTAAAAATGTATTTTTTATTTAATTTTTAAGATTATTAATCGTTTTGTCGCAAATGTGTAGCAAATTGCGACGCATTTGCGACATAAAAAATATCAATTATTTATAAATATATTAAAAAGGTATTTTTATTTTAATTTTTAAGATTATTAATCGTTTTGTCGGAAATGTGTAGCAATTTGCGACGCATTTGCTACAAAAACAATATCAATTATGTATAAATATATTAAAAAGGTATTTTTTATTTAATTTTTAAGATTATTAATCGTTTTGTCAGAAATGTGTAGCAAATTGTCACGCATTTGCAACATAAACAATATCAATTATTTATAAATATATTAAAAAGGTATTTTTATTTTAATTTTTAAGATTATTAATTGTTTTGTCGGAAATGTGTAGCACGGGTTAAATAAATAAAAGTATGAACGTTTATAAGTAACTTGGTTAAAATCCCGTGTATTACACGGATTAAATAAATAAATTGTTATATATTTAGTAATAAAAAATTTATATTTTTAAAAACCCGTGTAACACACGGGTTGAATAAACCAGTATATTACATCGGTTGAATAAAATATAATGTAATTTGTTAACAAACACATTTGTCAAAATATGTTTTTAAAAAATGTAATTTGTCGTGCCATTTATAAGGTCTGTTAAGTTACTTTTTAAAACATTTTTTTCAACTGAGTATTAATTTTTTAATTTAATTGATAAATTTTAGTTCATATTAAGTTCATTTGATTGATAATATAATAACTATTTATAATTAAATAATAAGTATTCGTAATTAGATTTATTAATATAAAGATTATTATTTAATAGAAATGAGAAATGGAAAATCTAATATTTAATAGAAAAGAGAGGCGGGAAAATAAAGATGAGGAGTAACCAGAGAGTGACACGTTTTTTTACTTAATATTATTATTATTATTATGTTTAGTAATATTCATAATAATAATAATATAATAATACTATTATTATTATAAAAAAGTAATTAAAAATAATAATAATAAATAACATTATGTGTTTTGTCGCAAATGCGTAGCAAATTGCTACACATTTGCTACGCAAGTTCCTAAAAATAGATATTTCGTCGCAAAAGCGTAGCAAGTTGCTACACAATTGTTACGTATTTCCAACAATCTGATTTTGTTTTTCGTTTTTCGAGGGTTAAACGTTGTTTTTTTCGTTCCATCTTCTACACAACTTCATTATATGTTAAATACTTTTATTTCACAAACTTATACATATTTTAGACATATGTATGTACGTGTACACCATCGAAACCCGTTACAAAAAACACTCTTTCAAGTTTTGTAAGCATATACGTATGTGTAAGTGTATACATCGAAAACTGTAAATACATATACACTTAAGTATACAAATAATCACACATACAACTACATATAAACACATACATATGCACAACACATACATAGATATACACATATATATACAAATACACACGCACATACACAACACATGCATATACACCTATACATACAAATACACACACATGCATACATATACATTGACCATCATTGACTAATATTGACCCTAATTGATAAACAACTACCATATTAAAAAGGTATTTTAATTTTAATTTTTAAAATTATTAATAGTTTTGTCGGAAATGTGTAGCAATTTGCGACACATTTGCGACAAAAACATTATCAATTATTTATAAATATATTAAAAAGGTATTTTTCTTTTAATGTTTAAGATTATTAATCGTTTTTTCGGAAATGTGTAGCAAATTGCGACGCAATTGCAACAAAAACAATATCAGTTATGTATAAATATATTAAAAAGGTATTTTTTTATTTAATTTTTAAGATTATTATTCGTTTTGTCAGAAATGTGTAGCAAATTGCGACGCAATTGCTACAAAAACAATATCAATTATGTATAAATATATTAAAAAGGTATTTTTTATTTAATTTTAAATATTATTAATCATTTTGTCGGAAATGTGTAGCAAATTGCGACGCATTTGCGACATAAACAATATCAATTATTTATAAATATATTAAAAAGGTATTTTTATTTTAATTTTTAAGATTATTAATTGTTTTGTCGAAAATGTGTAGCACGGGTTAAATAAATAAAAGTATGTGTAAGGCCCCAAAACCGGGTGACCTCACTTGTAAACTGAACTTAAATTAAAACCTTCATCATTCAATTACATAATCATAACAGCGTAAGTCTTTACAAATAAAACATAACATTGTTCTAAGACATATAAAACAAAAGTGGGATGTCAGTCTTGTGCCGGGTAACCTTCACGCCTTCGCACGACCCTTTCCTTTGTTACCTGAAATGTAGTTTAAAGACAATCATACATAATATTTATCTTATCATGAATATAATGTATATAAGTATATTCGTACTTTTAAATATTCTTTACTTTACTGTTCTCACATAACATTCATTGAGGGTATATACATATGTACATACATACTTTCTTTGGGAGAACACATATTGGCCATAATCTTAAGGGATATCAACCCATCATACTTGTCGCGAATGTCACGAAGACATCGCAGTCAGAGCTACCGTCGTAGCCCTTCTCATTACCGTCCGGCTCTAGAAAACCGTCCGTCATAACATTAAATCCGTCTGCCCTAGGGCATCCGTTTCCCACGTGACCATTATGTATGCAACCGTTCTACATTAGTTAAGGCAATTGCTTCGACCGTCCATTTTTACCTTTTCATACGTCCTATCTTACGTAGGTACGTTTTCGTCCCGGTTGCAAAATAGTCACGTGGTCGTCCGTCTACCGAAGTAGCCGTTGTCATAGAAGGGTTTATAACCTTTACATTCATTCATAACATGCAATATATATGTAATATAAAGCAAGATTTCATTCTTTTACGTTATATCCTTCTTTCATTCTTTCTTTATATCATACGCTTCATTCTTTATTCATAATTCATTTTCACATATATAAGTATTTATATATACATATATATACGTATGATCACATTGACACTTATAGCATTTATTCATTTAGTGTATACACTTCAGCCCCAAAACATTTATAAATCATTTGCACATACATAGAAGGGGGCACATAGAACTCACCTGATGAGCTACTCTAGGTTGTCCTAAACAAAGGCCCAACAGCGTCACTTCCGATCTGGATTAGGTAGTTAAATACACATTAGACCCAACCCCGACTCTAATGGTTTAATCATTCTAAACTTACTGACTTTACTTAACCAAACTGTTGCCTGCTGTCTGCTGCCTGCGCACTTAGTAAGTGCGCAGGGATTTGCTCTTGCGCACTTGGCAAGTGCGCAGGAGTCTCCCTCCTGCGTACTTGGTAAGTACGCAGGGGCTGCTGCCTGTGCACTTAGTAAGTACGCAGGGATTCCTTCCTGCGCACTTGGTAAGTACGCAGTACCTGGTTCTTGGACCAAAATTTCAGAATTCTTGCATGTTAATCCGATCATGCTAATCTTACAATTTTCTTTGATCAAAACGTGTGGTTTTCACTCTAGATGCTAGTTCTAAGCTTATTTTCAAGTTTCATCCATAAAAACGTCTCTTTTTTTAGCCAAAACCCGAGAAACCCCAAAATGAACAAAAACTCATATTATGATCGAATCAGTACCTGGATTGGAATTCTGATCCGGAGGTTTTGCTCACGATCTTAGTAGTAACGTGCTCCTTAAATCTCGTGATGATCCGTCGACTTTCTCTCTCTAGACTCGGGCTCCCTTTCTCTCTCTAGAATTGGTGAAATGGAGATGAAATGAGCTAGTGGGTGCCTTGCCCCTTTTATACCTGGGCTTCCCTCGGCCCGTTGGAGCCGAGCCCGAGCCCATTCATTCTTATTTCGTTTTATGTCGTTTAAATCTCTATCGTATTATTATTTACTTATTTACTATTTTCGGGATGTTATGAAACGCCCCAAAACGGGTACATCTCATAGTTGGCACACAACATAACAAACATAGTTCTTAAACCGGAAATCAGAATCTATTACAGCGGAAGTCTTTAATTCAAATCATTCATCAAACTATAACATGAAATATTGTCTATAACATGAACTATCAGGATTGGAAATGTCAGTCTTCAATACCGCAGCCCGATGTCCATGCTATCCAGCCCACATGGCTCTTTCACTTTTCTTTAGCTTTACCCTTTTTACCTGTCATGCATACTAAAAGTCAGCTAACGCTGGTGAGTTCTCTCTTTACTTTAAACTGTAAACTTTATCTTTGGTAGCTTAGTTTTATTAAAATAAAATAAGCTTTACTTTCACTTTCTTTGAAATAAACTTTTAACTATTACTTTAAAACTTTACAACGTTACAATTATAAATCTGTTACGTTACTATATGTCATTAAAACTTTATCTTTAAGGAAACCCGTTAGGGTGTCCCACTGTACTCTGTCTATCATTTCACTTATACTTGACAAGTGACTTTATCATACTTTAACTATCACATATGGATCGTGGTCCGAGGACCAGATCCCTATCTTGCTTACACCTCAGGGTAAGACTTTTACTTTAGCGCTGCCCACACCTCAGGGTGGGACTTTCTTTCTCGCTTGCACGTTAGTGCAAGACTCCTTTAGCATTGCTCACACCTCAGGGTGAGACTTTCTCGCTTACACCGAAGTGAAGACTCCTTTAGCATTGCTTACACCGAAGTGTAAGACTCCTTTAGCATTGCTCACACCTCAGGGTGAGACTTCTACTTTAGCATGCCTGCAGGACTTTCTACTATGCAACTACTATGCAATGCAATTACACTAATACACAAGTAGAAATGCAATCACATAACTTTCATATAGACAAATAACACATATTAACACATAAGCATATAACATGGTATTTGTCACTGTCACTGTCACTGTCGAGCTGTACCGAAGTACGGCTCCTTTATCGTTCTTTCTTTAGCTCATTGTTATCTTTCAAAAACTTGTTTAAAAGATAATACTATGCTCTTTTGTTCTTTATCTTTCATTTTATAAAAATAACATTTTTATAAAATACTATACTTTGCCTTTCATTTTATAAAAATAACATTTTTATAAAATACTATACTTTGCCTTTCATTTTATAAAAATAACATTTTTATAAAATACTATACTTTGCCTTTCATTTTATAAAAATAACATTTTTATAAAATACTATACCAGTATGCATGCCAGCCCAAAACCATTAGGAAAAAGGGCAATAAGAACTCACCAGATGAATCGTTTCTGTTTACACCTAGCCGGTTCCTGAATGTCACTATGGTCACCCACAATCTGTTATAGCTTCCTTCTCGTTCCTTTATGCTCCAGAGATGTTGAGCAACAATCCTCGAGACTTTGAGCTTGATCCGAGCTTTCTCTCTCTAGACGATCTCTCTCTCTCTCTCTCTAAGGTTCTTGCGCAGGAAGAAAATGAAGGACACAGGAGGAAATGGCTACTGATTAGAAGGGTTCTTCTCAGTTTTCGGGCCCATGGGCCGGCCCCTAGCCAAGCCCACCTTCCTTTTTCTTTTATTTGGGTTTTTATTTATTTTGGGATGTTACATGTTACAAGTCTACCCTCCTTAATGAGGTTTCGTCCACGAAACTGTTTATACGTCAAACAATTGAGGGTATAGTCCCCTCATCTCGTCTTCTTTTTCCCATGTGGCTTCTGATCCTTTTTTGTGCTTCCATTGTATTTTGACTAGCTGAATCGACTTATTGCGTAGTCGTTTCTCAGCTCGATCAAGGATGGCTATTGGTTCCTCTACATAATTCAAACTGTTATCCACCTCGATCTCGTCGTAAGGTATGTGAGCCGTGTCGTCAGCTAGGCACTTGCGTAAGTGCGATACGTGGAACGTAGGGTGTATTCCACTAAGCTCGACGGGGAGGTCGAGTCTGTAAGCAACTTGACCCACTCTTGCTAGAATCTTGAAAGGTCCGACAAACCTTGGACTGAGTTTGCCACGCTTTCTGAATCGGATGATTCCTTTCCATGGTGATACCTTTAACAGTACCCTATCCCCTACTTGAAACTCTAAATCCCTTCTTCTCTTGTCCGCGTATGATTTCTGTCTGTCCTTTGCGGCTTTCATTCGAGCCTTGATTTGATCAAATTTCTCGGAAGTAGCTTTGACCACTTCGAGACTTGCAAAATCCTTTTGTCCAATTTCCCCCCAACAGACTGGGGTCCTACATTTCCTCCCATACAACATTTCAAATGGCGGCATGTCAATAGTTGAGTGATAGCTGTTGTTATATGAAAATTCTGCCAATGGTAGATGGCTGTCCCAGCTCCCACCGAAGTCAATGATACAGGCCCGGAGCATGTCCTCCAGGTCTGGATGGTCCTTTTCGATTGTCCATCGGTTTGGGGGTGGTAAGCGGTGCTGATGTTCAGTCTAGTGCCCATCGCTTCGTTGAATTTCTTCCAAAATCTGGATGTGAATCTAGTATCCCTGTCGGACACAATTGAAAGTGGCATACCATGTCTGCTCACAATCTCCTTGATAAATACTTCTGCTAGTCTTTCTGACGAAGAAGACTCACGTTTTGGCAAGAAGTGAGCACTTTTCGTCAAACGGTCGACGATCACCCAAATGGTATCATTGCCTTTAGCTGTTCGTGGTAGCTTGGTAATGAAGTCCATTGTGATCTCTTCCCACTTCCATTCTGGTATAGGTAAAGGTTGCATTTTACCGCATGGTTTCTGGTGCTCGGCCTTAACTAGTGAACACGTTAAGCACTTGTTCACGTATTCAGTCACATCATTCTTCATTCCAGGCCACCAGTACTCTTTCTTCAAGTCTTGATACATTTTGTTTGTCCCGGGGTGGATAGAATAACGAGACTTATGGGCCTCATCGAGTATTTTGGCTCTAAGCTCGCCAATCTTAGGTATCCACATCCGGCCAAACCTGGTTCGTACACCGTATGTATTTGCACTTAAGTTCCCTTGTTGTCCTACTATTCTTTCCCGTTTCACATTTCTTTCTAACAGTGCTTCATCTTGTGCCTTTGATATTTCACCCATCAAATCTGGCGTTATAATTAGCTGACACGCCTTGATTTGGATAGGTGTCGATTCTTCCTTTCTACTTAAAGCGTCGGCCACTACGTTTGCCTTACCCGGATGGTACAATATCTCACAGTCGTAGTCTTTCAGTAACTCTAGCCACCTCCTTTGCCTCATGTTTAATTCCTTTTGTTCGAAAAAGTACTTCAGGCTTTTGTGATCGGAGTAGATGGTGCATTTAACTCCATACAGATAGTGCCTCCATATCTTCAACGCGAAAACTACTGCTGCTAATTCTAGATCGTGAGTTGGGTAGTTAACCTCGTGAATCTTTAGTTGCCGCGATGCATACGCAATTACCTTTCCTCGTTGCATAAGTACGCACCCTAAACCTTGCCCCGAAGTGTCAGAGTAGACTACCAAGTCTTCATTTCCCTCAGGTAGTGTTAAGACTGGAGCTTGGGTTAATCGTGCCTTAAGTTCCTCAAACGCGTTGTTTTGGGTTTGACCCCATTCATATTTTACTTCCTTACGTGTCAATTTAGTTAGTGGCGAGGCTATTCTTGAGAAATATTGAATGAACCTTCGATAGTAGCCTGTCAATCCTAGAAAACTTCGTATCTCTGTTGGTGTCTTTGGGACGTTCCATTCCTTTACTGTCTCGATCTTTGCAGGATCCACCATGATGCCGTTTGGGTTTATCACATGACCTAGGAATTAAACTTCCCTAAGCCAGAACGCGCATTTGGAGAATTTCGCGTACAACTTCTCCTGTTTTAACGCCTCCAGAACCTCTCTTAGGTGACAGTGGTGATCACCCTCGTTTTTCGAATATACCAGTATGTCGTCTATAAAAACTATCACTGATCGATCCAACATTGGCCGACATACCCTATTCATCAAATCCATGAACGCTGCTGGTGCGTTAGTTAATCCGAAGGACATCACGAGAAACTCATAATGCCCATAACGCGTGCGAAACGCGGTCTTTGATACGTCTTCCTCTCTTACTTTCAACTGATGGTAACCCGACCTAAGATCGATCTTTGAGAACCAACTCGCACCTTGCAGTTGATCAAAAAGGTCATCTATTCTAGGCAGTGGGTATTTGTTCTTTACTGTCCTCTTGTTCAGTTCACGGTAGTCAATGCACATGCGCATGCTGCCGTTTTTCTTCTTTACGAATAGTACCGGAGCGCCCCATGGTGAGATGCTCGGTCTAATAAATCCCTTTTCTATTAATTCTTGTAGTTGAGACATCAATTCTTTCATTTCTGACGGAGCCAATCGGTAGGGGGCTTTGGCAACGGGCTCAGCTCCTGGCAGTAAATCAATCTGAAATTCTATTTCCCGATCGGGTGGCAACCCAGGTAGATCCTCAGGGAATACTTCCGGAAAATTGCACTCCACGGGTACATTCTTGAGTTCTTTCGTTTCCATTCTATCGTCAATAACATATGCCAGATAAGCTTCGCAACCGCGCCTCATGTAACTTTCGGCCTTGATCATCGAGATGACGCTCGGCATCGTGCAATTCCAATCCCCATAAACCATAATTGGACTGCCGCTTGGAGTCTTGAGGTGTATCCTCTTACGTTTACATATGATTTGAGCTTCGTTGGTAGCTAGCCAATCCATCCCCAATACTATATCGAATCCTCCTAAGGTGAGAAGGAATAATCTAGAAGGAAACTTATGTCCCTCTATTTCTATTATGCAATCCTCTGTTACTTGGAATACTGCCGAATTTTTACCAACGGCAGTTTGTACGCTAAAGGCCTTTACTATGGTGTTGATAGTGCAATCTAGTTTACGACTAAATGCATTGGATATAAAACTTTTACTAGCACCAGAGTCAAATAAAATAGCAGCATGTTCATCATTAACTAGGAATGTACCTGACACGACATCAGGGTTTCCCCTTACTTCCTCCTCGGTCAGGGCGTAGGCTCGAGTCCTCGCCTTCGGCTGTTCCTTTTCATTTCCCGAACCAGATTGTCTGATTCTCCTGCAATTCTTGATTAGATGTCCAAATAGTCCACAGCCTTGGCATTTAGTGTCTCTTAAACATTCGCGAGAATAGTGTCCCGCCTTCCCACACCTATAACAGACGGTGGAACCAACTAGGCACTCGCCTTGGTGTTTCCTCAAACATTTCTTACAAGCTTCGTATTCTTCAGTTCTTGGCTTCTTAGCCTCAGCTGTATAGTTCCCCTTTCCAGTTCCCTTAGACACGTTTTCCCATTTCCTTTTATGTGTCTCGGGTAACAGACCAGGCAATATGCTCTTCAGTGTCAGTACAACCTCACGGGCAATAGCATCCCTAAGTTCGGGTTCCAATCGTAGAGCCCCTTCATTGTCACCTCCCGGTGGGGTCACATTAGTGTCATGCACTCTCTCGGTGTATTTCACGTGCATGCTTTCTTCTTTCTCTTGTCTTTGGTTCATTGGCAGTCTACCTACTCGGCCCGTATGGCCGCCTTGGCGTGCAGTTCTTCCTCTACTTGCCATAGTTTTCTAGAAATTTCTGATATGAAAAGGGAATACATCAATGTCATTTCTTCAGATCATAGTTTGGAACAGTATGAGCAAGGTAAATTCTTAATTACAGTGACCGGTTTGTGATTACTAATTTACATTGCTTTTCGGGTTCGAAACTCTTCAAATCAGTCGTGGCATTAACATCTATTTGTTCTAAGTTAAGGTATCTATTCCTATGCAAGAGGATTAACTTTATGACTTACTTACCGTGCTAGCGTTGGCGTTGGTTACCCATACTGACATCCGTGCGTTGGTCCCATCATCAGTTTGAGTCTAGACATTTAGGGATGTCTAAATCTCTCAAACTATCGCTCTGATACCAACTTGTAAGGCCCCAAAACCGGGTGACCTCACTTGTTGGATTTACTCATAAACATAGTCATAAATACTGAACTTAAATTAAAACCTTCATCATTCAATTACATAATCATAACAGCGGAAGTCTTTACAAATAAAACATAACATTGTTCTAAGACATATAAAACAAAAGTGGGATGTCAGTCTTGTGCCGGGTAACCTTCACGCCTTCGCACGACCCTTTCCTTTGTTACCTGAAATGTATACTAAAAGTCAGCTAACGCTGGTGAGTTCTAGTTTAAAGACAATCATACATAATATTTATCTTATCATGAATATAATGTATATAAGTATATTCGTACTTTTAAATATTCTTTACTTTACTGTTCTCACATAACATTCATTGAGGGTATATACATATGTACATACATACTTTCTTTGGGAGAACACATACTGGCCATAATCTTAAGGGAGATCAACCCATCATACTTGTCGCGAATGTCACGAAGACATCGCACTCAGAGCTACCGTCGTAGCCCTTCTCATTACCGTCCGGCTCTAGAAAACCGTCCGTCATAACATTAAATCCGTCCGGCAACTTTTGTTCGTCCGCTCTTAACCGTCCTACCGTCGTAGTCCGTCATAACATTAAATCCGTCTGCCCTAGGGCATCCGTTTCCCACGTGACCATTATGTATGCAACCGTTCTACATTAGTTAAGGCAATTGCTTCGACCGTCCATTTTTACCTTTTCATACGTCCTATCTTACGTAGGTACGTTTTCGTCCCGGTTGCAAAATAGTCACGTGGTCGACCGTCTACCGAAGTAGCCGTTGTCATAGAAGGGTTTATAACGTTTACATTCATTCATAACATGCAATATATATGTAATATAAAGCAAGATTTCATTCTTTTACGTTATATCCTTCTTTCATTCTTTCTTTATATCATACGCTTCATTCTTTATTCATAATTCATTTTCACATATATAAGTATTTATATATACATATATATACGTATGATCACATTGACACTTATAGCATTTATTCATTTAGTGTATACACTTCAGCCCCAAAACATTTATAAATCATTTGCACATACATAGAAGGGGGCACATAGAACTCACCTGATGAGCTACTCTAGGTTGTCCTAAACAAAGGCCCAACAACGTCACTTCCGATCTGGATTAGGTAGTTAAATACACATTAGACCCAACCCCGACTCTAATGGTTTAATCATTCTAAACTTACTGACTTTACTTAACCAAACTGTTGCCTGCTGTCTGCTGCCTGCGCACTTAGTAAGTGCGCAGGGATTTGCTCTTGCGCACTTGGCAAGTGCGCAGGAGTCTCCCTCCTGCGTACTTGGTAAGTACGCAGGGGCTGCTGCCTGCGCACTTAGTAAGTACACAGGGATTCCTTCCTGCGCACTTGGTAAGTACGCAGTACCTGGTTCTTGGACCAAAATTTCAGAATTCTTGCATGTTAATCCGATCATGCTAATCTTACAATTTTCTTTGATCAAAATGTGCGGTTTTTACCCTAGATGCTAGTTCTAAGCTTATTCTCAAGTTTCATCCATGAAAACATCATCTATTTAGCTAAAACTCGAGAAACCCCAAAATGAACAAAAACTCAGATTATGGTTGAATCATTACCTGGATTGAAGTTCTGATTTAGAGGCTTTGCTCACGAGCTCAGCTGTAACGTGCTTCTCAAATCTCGTGACGATCCGTCGACTTTCTCTCTCTAGACCCGAGCTACCTTTCTCTCTCTAAGATGGTGAAAATGAAGGTGAAATGATCTAGTGGGCTGCCTTGCCCCTTTTATACCTGGGCTTCCCTCGGCCCGTTGGAGCCGAGCCCAAGCCCATCCGTTCCCTTTTTGTTTAAATATTCCAACTAAATCACCGGTCTCGCTATATTTATTCGTTTTATTATTTTTGGGATGTTACAAGTCTACCCTCCTTAAAGAGGTTTCGTCCTCGAAACTGTTCATACGTTAAACAATTGAGGGTATAGTCCCCTCATCTCGTCTTCCTTTTCCCATGTAGCTTCTGACCCTTTTCTGTGCTTCCATTGTATCTTGACTAACGGTATCGACTTATTGCGTAGTCGTTTTTCAGCTCGGTCAAGAATGGCTATTGGTTCTTCTACATAATTTAGACTGTTATCCACTTCGATCTCATCGTAAGGTATGTGAGCTGTGTCGTCAGCTAGGCACTTGCGTAAGTGCGACACGTGAAACGTAGGGTGTATTCCACTAAGCTCAACGGGTAGGTCGAGTCTGTAAGCAACTAGACCCACTCTTGCTAAAATCTTGAAAAGTCCGACAAACCTTGGACTTAGTTTGCCACGCTTTCTGAATCGGATGATTCCTTTCCATGGTGATACTTTCAACAGTACCATGTCCCCCACTTGAAACTCTAAATCCCTTCTTCTCTTATCCGCGTATGATTTCTGTCTATCTTTTGCGGCTTTCATTCTAGCCTTGATTTGATCAAATTTTTCAGAAGTTGCTTTGACCACTTCGAGACTTGCAAAATCCTTCTGCCTAATTTCCCCCCAACAAACCGAGGTTCTGCATTTTCTCCCATATAACATTTCAAATGGCGGCATGCCAATAGTCGTGTGATAGCTGTTGTTATATGAAAATTCTGCCAATGGTAGATGGCTATCCCAACTCCCACCGAAGTCAATGATACAGGCCCGGAGCATGTCCTCCAAGGTCTGAATGGTCCTTTCCGATTGTCCATCGGTTTGAGGGTGGTAAGCGGTGCTGATGTTCAGCCTAGTGCCCATTGCTTCATTGAATTTCTTCCAAAACCTTGATGTGAATCTAGTATCCCTGTCGGACACAATTGACAGCGGCATACCATGTCTGCTCACAATCTCCTTGATAAATACTTCTGCTAGTCTTTCTGACGAAGAAGACTCACGTATTGGCAAGAAGTGAGCACTTTTCGTCAAACGGTCGACGATCACCCAAATGGTATCATTGCCTTTAGCTGTTCGCGGTAGCTTGGTAATGAAGTCCATTGTGATCTCTTCCCACTTCCATTCCGGTATAGGTAAAGGTTGCATTTTACCGCATGGTTTCTGGTGCTCGGCCTTAACTAGTGAACACGTTAAGCACTTGCTCACGTATTCAGTCACATCATTCTTCATGCCAGGCCACCAGTACTCTTTCTTCAAGTCTTGATACATTTTGTTTGTCCCGGGGTGGATAGAATAACGAGACTTATGGGCCTCATCGAGTATTTTGGCTCTAAGCTCGCCAATCTTAGGTATCCACATCCGGCCAAACCTAGTTCGTACACCGTATGTATTTGCACTTAAGTTCCCTTGTTGTCCTACTATTCTTTCCCGTTTCACATTTCTTTCTAACAGTGCTTCATCTTGTGCCTTTGATATTTCACCCATCAAATCTGGCGTTATAATTAGCTGACACGCTTTGATTCGGATAGGTGTCGATTTTTCCTTTCTACTTAAAGCGTCGGCCACTACGTTTGCCTTACCCGGATGGTACAATATCAAATAGTCGTAGTCTTTCAGTAACTCTAGCCACCTTCTTTGTCTCATGTTTAATTCCTTTTGTTCGAAAAAGTACTTCAGGCTTTTGTGATCGGAGTAAATGGTGCATTTAACTCCATACAGATAGTGCCTCCATATTTTCAATGCGAAAACTACTGCTGCTAATTCTAGATCGTGCGTTGGGTAGTTAACCTCGTGAATCTTTAGTTGTCGTGAGGCATAAGCAATTACCTTTCCTCGTTGCATAAGTACGCAACCCAAACCCTGCCCCGAAGCGTCAGAGTAGACTACCAAGTCTTCATTTCCCTCAGGTAGTGTTAAGACTGGAGCTTGTGTTAATCGTGCCTTAAGTTCCTCAAACGCGTTGTTTTGGGTTTAACCCCATTCATATTTTACTTCCTTACGTGTCAATTTAGTTAGTGGCGAGGCTATTCTTGAGAAATCTTGAATGAACCTTCGATAGTAGCCTGCCAAACCCAGGAAACTTCGTATCTCTGTTGGTGTCTTTGGGATGTTCCATTCCTTTACTGTCTCGATCTTTGCAGGATCTACCATGATGCCGTTTGGGTTTATCACATGACCTAGGAATTGGACTTTCCTAAGCCAAAACACGCATTTGGAGAATTTTGCGTACAACTTTTCCTGCTTTAGCACCTCCAGAACTTCTCTTAGGTGACAGTGGTGATCACCCTCGCTTTTCGAATATACCAGTATGTCGTCTATAAAAACTATCACTGATCGATCCAACATGGGTCGACACACTCTATTCATCAAATCCATGAACGCTGCTGGTGCGTTAGTTAATCCGAAAGACATCACGAGAAACTCATAATGCCCATAAAGCGTGCGAAACGCGGTCTTTGGTACGTCTTCTTCCCTTACTTTCAACTGATGGTAACCTGACCTAAGATCGATCTTTGAGAACCAACTCGCACCTTGTAGTTGATCAAAAAGGTCGTCTATTCTAGGCAGTGGGTATTTGTTCTTTACTGTCCTCTTGTTCAGTTCGCGGTAGTCAATGCACATGCGCATGCTGCCGTCTTTCTTCTTTACGAATAGTACCGGAGCGCCCCATGGTGAGATGCTCGGTCTAATAAATCCTTTCTCAGTTAGTTCCTCTAGTTGAGACATCAATTCTTTCATTTCTGACGGAGCCAATCGGTAGGGGGCTTTGGCAACGGGCTCAGCTCCTGGCAGTAAATCAATCTGAAATTCTATTTCCCGATCGGGTGGCAACCCAGGTAGATCCTCAGGGAATACTTCCGAAAAATTGCACACCACGGGTACATTCTTGAGTTCTTTCGTTTCCATTCTATCGTCAATAACATATGCCAGATAAGCTTCGCAACCGCGCCTCATGTAACTTTCGGCCTTGATCATCGAGATGACGCTCGGCATCCTGCAATTCCAATCCCCATAAACCGTAATTGGACTGTCGCTTGGAGTCTTGAGGTGTATCCTCTTACGTTTACATATGATTTGAGCTTCGTTGGCAGCTAGCCAATCCATTCCCAATACTATATCGAATCCTCCTAAGGTGAGAAGGAATAATCTAGAAGGAAACTTATGTCCCTCTATTTCTATTATGCAGTCCTCTGTTACTTGGAATACTGCCGAATTTTTACCAACGGCAGTTTGTACGCTAAAGGCCTTTACTATGGTGTTAATAGTGCAATCTAGTTTACGACTAAATGCATTGGATATAAAACTTTTACTAGCACCAGAGTCAAATAAAATAGCAGCATGTTCATCATTAACTAGGAACGTACCTAACACGACATCAGGGTTTCCCCTTGCTTCTTCCTCAGTTAAGGCATAGGCCCGAGTCCTTGCCTTTTGTTGTTCCTGTTCCTTCTCCTTTCCCGAACCAGATTGGCCGGACTTCCTGCAATTCTTTGTCAGATGTCCAAACAATCCACATACTTGGCATTTGGCGTCCTTCCAACAATCTCGGGAGTAGTGCCCCGGCCTCCCGCACTTATAACACACGGTGGTGTCGATTCGACACTCGCCACTATGTTGCTTTCCACATTTCTTGCACGTTTCATATCCGTCCAACCTCGGTTTCTTAATTTCAGTTGTTTCATTCCCACTTCTGGTGCCTCTAGACGGATTCTCCCACTTTCTCTTTTGTGTCACAGGTGCCGGGTCCTTGTTGGCATAATCGTCGTAAACGATTCCAGACAGGTTGACTACCGACTCGAAGGTCGAGGGTAGGTTGGCTTTTACGTGGACACGGACCCTTTGCGGCAGACCCTTGACATAGTATTTAATCATACGTTCTTCGGTTTCCACTAAGTGTGGTACCAGTTGGGCCAGCTCGTTGAACCTTGAAGTATATTGGCGATGAGTCTTGTCGCCAGCTTTGAAGTTTAGGAACTCGTTCTCCACACGATCAATCTCATTCTGTGGGCAGAACTTTTGGATTACGAGCTTTTTCAAGTCTTCCCATGTCATTCTGGCAAGGGCATGTGGTGACTTTGTTCTTTGAATATTTCTCCACCAACCTAGTGCTTCATTGGTGAAAGAATGAGCAACGTATTTAACCGCCTGGTCTGGTCGGCACTCGCTGATGTTGATTACAGCGTTCATTCTCTCAGTCCATTCCAAAGTAGCCACCGAATCCTTGCTACCATCAAACTTGGGTGGGTCTCCATCCTTGAAACCTTTATAAGTGCACCCTTTAGTGCTTGACCCCACTTTTATCTCATCCCCGTCGTTGTCATATACTTTTTCTTCATGGTTTCCTTCATCCTCCTCTTTACTTTTCTTTATGGCCTCGGATAGTAGATCAGGCAATACCTTCTTCAAAGTGAGCACAACTTCACGGGCAATAGCATCCCTGACCTCAGGTTCCAACTGTATAGGCCCTGGACTGTCGTCCCTAATTGGGGTCACTTCTGTTTCGTGCACACTTTCGGTGTGCTCTGCGTGCACACTCTCTTCTTCTTCAAATCTTGGGTTCAACGGAGGTCTACCTCGTCGGCCAGTGCGACCGCCTCGAGGTCCTGTTCTTCCTCCACCAGCCATAGTTCTTAATTTCCTGATAGTTAAAAAGGGAATACATCAATGTCATTTATTCAGATCATAGTTTGGAACAGTACGAGCAAGGTAAATTCTTAATTACAGTGACCGGTTTGTGATTACTAATTTACATTGCTTTTCGGGTTCGAAACTCTTCAAATCAGTCGTGGCATTAACATCTATTTGTTCTAAGTTAAGGTATCTATTCCTATGCAAGAGGATTAACTTTATGACTTACTTACCGTGCTAGCGTTGGCGTTGGTTACCCATATTGACATCCGTGCGTTGGTCCCATAATCAGTTTGAGTCTAGACATTTAGGGATGTCTAAATCTCTCAAACTATCGCTCTGATACCAACTTGTAAGGCCCCTAAACCGGGTGACCTCACTTGTTGGATTTACTCATAAACATAGTCCTAAATACTGAACTTAAATTTAAAACATTCATCATTCAATTACATAATCGTAACAGCGGAAGTCTTTACAAATAAAACATAACATATTCTTAACAAACAAAAGTGGGATGTCAGTCTTGTGCCGGGTAACCTTCACGCCTTCGCCCGACCTTTTCTTCCCTTACCTGAAATGTATACTAAAAGTCAGCTAATGCTGGTGAGTTCTAGTTTAAAGACAATCATACATAATATTTATCTTATCATGAATATAATGTATATAAGTATATTCGTACTTTTAAATATTCTTTACTTTACTGTTCTCACATAACATTCATTGAGGGTATATACATATGTACATACATACTTTCCTTGGGAGAACACATATTGGCCATAATCTTAAGGGAGATCAACCCATCATACTTGTCGCGAATGTCACGAAGACATCGCAGTCAGAGCTACCGTCGTAGCCCTTCTCATTATCGTCCGGCTCTAGAAAACCGTCCGTCATAACATTAAATCCGTCCGGCAACTTTTGTCCGTCCGCTCTTAACCGTCCTACCGTCGTAGTCCGTCATAACATTAAATCCGTCTGCCCTAGGGCATCCGTTTCCCACGTGACCATTATGTATGCAACCGTTCTACATTAGTTAAGGCAATTGCTTCGACCGTCCATTTTTACCTTTTCATACGTCCTATCTTACGTAGGTACGTTTTCGTCCCGGTTGTAAAATAGTCACGTGGTCGTCCGTCTACCGAAGTAGCCGTTGCCATAGAAGGGTTTATAACGTTTACATTCATTCATAACATGCAATATATATGTAATATAAAGCAAGATTTCATTCTTTTACGTTATATCCTTCTTTCATTCTTTCTTTATATCATACGCTTCATTCTTTATTCATAATTCATTTTCACATATATAAGTATTTATATATACATATATATACGTATGATCACATTGACACTTATAGCATTTATTCATTTAGTGTATACACTTCAGCCCCAAAACATTTATAAATCATTTGCACATACATAGAAGGGGGCATATAGAACTCACCTGATGAGCTACTCTAGGTTGTCCTAAACAAAGGCCCAACAGCGTCACTTCCGATCTGGATTAGGTAGTTAAATACACATTAGACCCAACCCCGACTCTAATGGTTTAATCATTCTAAACTTACTGACTTTACTTAACCAAACTGTTGCCTGCTGTCTGCTGCCTGCGCACTTAGTAAGTGCGCAGGGATTTGCTCTTGCGCACTTGGCAAGTGCGCAGGAGTCTCCCTCCTGCGTACTTGGTAAGTACGCAGGGGCTGCTGCCTGCGCACTTAGTAAGTACGCAGGGATTCCTTCCTGCGCACTTGGTAAGTACGCAGTACCTGGTTCTTGGACCAAAATTTCAGAATTCTTGCATGTTAATCCGATCATGCTAATCTTACAATTTTCTTTGATCAAAATGTGCGGTTTTCACCCTAGATGCTAGTTCTAAGCTTATTCTCAAGTTTCATCCATGAAAACATCATCTATTTAGCTAAAACTCGAGAAACCCCAAAATGAACAAAAACTCAAATTATGGTTGAATCATTACCTGGATTGAAGTTCTGATTTGGAGGCTTTGCTCACGAGCTCAGCTGTAACGTGCTTCTCAAATCTCGTGACGATCCGTCGACTTTCTCTCTCTAGACCCGAGCTACCTTTCTCTCTCTAAGATGGTGAAAATGAAGGTGAAATGATCTAGTGGGCTGCCTTGCCCCTTTTATACCTGGGCTTCCCTCGGCCCGTTGGAGCCGAGCCCAAGCCCATCCGTTCCCTTTTTGTTTAAATATTCCAACTAAATCACCGGTCTCGCTATATTTATTCGTTTTATTATTTTTGGGATGTTACACATTTGCGACATAAACAATATCAATTATTTATAAATATATTAAAAAGGTATTTTAATTTTAATTTTTAAGATTATTAATTGTTTTGTCGGAAATGTGTAGCACGGGTTAAATAAATAAAAGTATGAACGTTTATAAGTAACTTGGTTAAAATCCCGTGTATTACACGGGTTAAATAAATAAATTGTTATATATTTAGTAATAAAAAAATTATATTTTTAAAAACCCGTGTAAAACACGGGTTGAATAAACCAGTATATTACATCGGTTGAATAAAATATAATGTAATTTGTTAACAAACACATTTGTCAAAATATGTTTTTAAAAAATGTAATTTGTCGTGCCATTTATAAGGTCTGTTAAATTAGTTTTTAAAACATTTTTTTCAACTGAGTATTAATTTTTTAATTTAATTGATAAATATTAGTTCATATTAAGTTCATTTGATTGATAATATAATAACTATTTATAATTAAATAATAAGTATTCGTAATTAGATTTATTAATATAAAGATTATTATTTAATAGAAATGAGAAATGGAAAGTCTAATATTTAATAGAAAAGAGAGGCGGAAAAATAAAGATGATGAGTAACCAGAGAGTGACACGTTTTTTTTACTTTATATTATTATTATTATGTTTAGTAATATTCATAATAATAATAATATAATAATACTATTATTATTATAAAAAAGTAATTAAAATAATAATAATAAATAACATTATGTGTTTTGTCGCAAATGCGTAGCAAATGTAGCATATTGCTACACATTTGCTACGCAAGCTCCTAAAAATAGATATTTCGTCGCAAAAGCGAAGCAAGTTGCTACACAATTGTTACGTATTTCCAACAATCTGATTTTGTTTTTCGTTTTTCGAGGGTTAAACGTTGTTTTTTTCATTCCATCTTCTACACAACTTCATTATATGTTAAATACTTTTTATTTCACAAACTTATACATATTTTAGACATATGTATGTACGTGTACACCATCGAAACCCGTTATAAAAAACACCCTTTCAAGTTTTGTAAGCATATACGTATGTGTATGTGTATACACCGAAAACTGTACATACATATACACTTAAGTATACAAATACTCACACACACAAATACATATAAACACATACATATGCACAACACATACATAGATATACACATATATATACAAATACACACGCACATACACAACACATGCATATACACCTATACATACAAATACACACACATGCATACACATACATTGACCATCATTGACTATTATTGACCCTAATTGATAAACAACGACCATATTAAAATGGTATTTTTTATTTAATTTTTAAGATTATTAATCGTTTTGTCGGAAATGTGTAGCAAATTGCGACGCATTTGAGACATAAAAAATATCAATTATTTATAAATATATTAAAAGGGTATTTTTATTTTTAAGATTATTAATCGTTTTGTCGGAAATGTGTAGCAAATTGCGACATAAACAATATCAATTATTTATAAATATATTAAAAAGGTATTTTTATTTTAATTTTTAAGATTATTAATTGTTTTGTCGGAAATGTGTAGCAATTTGCGACGCATTTGCGACAAAAACAATTTCAATTATTTATAAATATATTAAACAGGTATTTTAATTTTAATTTTTAAGATTATTAATCGTTTTGTCGGAAATGTGTAGCAATTTGCGACGCATTTGCGACAAAAAACAATACCAATTATTTATAAATATATTAAAAATGTATTTTTATTTAATTTTTAAGATTATTAATCGTTTTGTCGGAAATGTGTAGCAAATTGCGACGCATTTGCAACATAAAAAATATCAATTATTTATAAATATATTAAAAGGGCATTTTTATTTTAATTTTTAAGATTATTAATCGTTTTGTCGGAAATGTGTAGCAAATTGCGACGCATTTGCGACAAAAACATTATCAATTATTTATAAATATATTAAAAAGGTATTTTAATTTTAATTTTTAAGATTATTAATCGTTTTGTCGGAAATGTGTAGCGAATTGCGACGCAATTGCAACAAAAACAATATCAATTATGTATAAATATATTAAAAATGTATTTTTTTATTTAATTTTTAAGATTATTAATCGTTTTGTCGGAAATGTGTAGCAAATTGCGACGCAATTGCTACAAAAACAATATCAATTATGTATAAATATATTAAAAAGGTATTTTTTATTTAATTTTTAAGATTATTAATTGTTTTGTCTGAAATGTGTAGCAAATTGCGACGCATTTGCGACATAAACAATATAAATTATTTATAAATATATTAAAAAGGTATTTTTATTTTAATTTTTAAGATTATTAATTGTTTTGTCGGAAATGTGTAGCACGGGTTAAATAAATAAAAGTATGAACGTTTATAAGTAACTTGGTTAAAATCTCGTGTATTACACGGGTTAAATAAATAAATTGTTATATATTTAGTAATAAAAAAATTATATTTTTAAAAACCCGTGTAATACACGGGTTGAATAAACCAGTATATTACATCGGTTGAATAAAATATAATGTAATTTGTTAACAAACACATTTGTCAAAATATATTTTTAAAAAATGTAATTTGTCGTGCCATTTATAAGGTCTGTTAAATTAGTTTTTAAAACATTTTTTTCAACTGAGTATTAATTTTTTAATTTAATTGGTAAATATTACTTTATATTAAGTTCATTTGATTGATAATATAATAACTATTTATAATTAAATAATAAGTATTCGTAATTAGATTTATTAATATAAAGATTATTATTTAATAGAAATGAGAAATGGAAAATCAAATATTTAATAGAAAAGAGAGGCGAGAAAATAAAGATGAGGAGTAACCAAAGAGTGACACGTTTTTTTTACTTTATATTATTATTATTATTATGTTTAGTAATATTCATAATAATAATAATATAATAATACTATTATTATTATAAAAAAGTAATTAAAAATAATAATAATAAATAACATTATGTGTTTTGTCGCAAATGCGTAGCAAATTGCTACACATTTGCTACGCAAGCTCCTAAAAATAGATATTTCGTCGCAAAAGCGAAGCAAGTTGCTACACAATTGTTACGTATTTCCAACAATCTGATTTTGTTTTTCGTTTTTCGAGGGTTAAACGTTGTTTTTTTCATTCCATCTTCTACACAACTTCATTATATGTTAAATACTTTTTATTTCACAAACTTATACATATTTTAGACATATGTATGTACGTGTACACCATCGAAACCCGTTATAAAAAACACCCTTTCAAGTTTTGTAAGCATATACGTATGTGTATGTGTATACACCGAAAACTGTACATACATATACACTTAAGTATACAAATACTCACACACACAAATACATATAAACACATACATATGCACAACACATACATAGATATACACATATATATACAAATACACACGCACATACACAACACATGCATATACACCTATACATACAAATACACACACATGCATACACATACATTGACCATCATTGACTATTATTGACCCTAATTGATAAACAACGACCATATTAAAAAGGTATTTTTTATTTAATTTTTAAGATTATTAATCGTTTTGTCG
Organism: Smallanthus sonchifolius; assembly: GCA_023525975.1. Lineage (NCBI taxonomy): Eukaryota > Viridiplantae > Streptophyta > Magnoliopsida > Asterales > Asteraceae > Smallanthus > Smallanthus sonchifolius. The sequence continues at coordinate 25,934,039 of CM042029.1, read as the reverse complement.
GAAATGTGTAGCAAATTGCGACGCATTTGCGACATAAAAAATATCAATTATTTATAAATATATTAAAAGGGTATTTTTATTTTAATTTTTAAGATTATTAATCGTTTTGTCGGAAATGTGTAGCAAATTGCGACATAAACAATATCAATTATTTATAAATATATTAAAAAGGTATTTTTATTTTAATTTTTAAGATTATTAATTGTTTTGTCGGAAATGTGTAGCAATTTGCGACGCATTTGCGACAAAAACAATATCAATTATTTATAAATATATTAAACAGGTATTTTAATTTTAATTTTTAAGATTATTAATCGTTTTGTCGGAAAAGTGTAGCAATTTGCGACGCATTTGCGACAAAAAACAATATCAATTATTTATAAATATATTAAAAATGTATTTTTAGTTAATTTTTAAGATTTTTAATCGTTTTGTCGGAAATGTGTAGCAAATTGCGACGCATTTGCAACATAAAAAATATCAATTATTTATAAATATATTAAAAGGGCATTTTTATTTTAATTTTTAAGATTATTAATCGTTTTGTCGGAAATGTGTAGCAAATTGCGACGCATTTGCGACAAAAACATTATCAATTATTTATAAATATATTAAAAAGGTATTTTAATTTTAATTATTAAGATTATTAATCGTTTTGTCGGAAATGTGTAGCGAATTGCGACGCAATTGCAACAAAAACAATATCAATTATGTATAAATATATTAAAAATGTATTTTTTATTTAATTTTTAAGATTATTAATCGTTTTGTCGGAAATGTGTAGCAAATTGCGACGCAATTGCTACAAAAACAATATCAATTATGTATAAATATATTAAAAAGGTATTTTTTATTTAATTTTTAAGATTATTAATCGTTTTGTCGGAAATGTGTAGCAAATTGCGACGCATTTGCGACATAAACAATATCAATTATTTATAAATATATTAAAAAGGTATTTTTATTTTAATTTTTAAGATTATTAATTGTTTTGTCGGAAATGTGTAGCACGGGTTAAATAAATAAAAGTAAGAACGTTTATAAGTAACTTGGTTAAAATCCCGTGTATTACACGGGTTAAATAAATAAATTGTTATATATTTAGTAATAAAAAAAATTATATTTTTAAAAACCCGTGTAATACACGGGTTGAATAAACCAGTATATTAAATCGGTTGAATAAAATATAATGTAATTTGTTAACAAACACATTTGTCAAAATATGTTTTTAAAAAATGTAATTTGTCGTGCCATTTATAAGGTCTGTTAAATTAGTTTTTAAAACATTTTTTTCAACTGAGTATTAATTTTTTAATTTAATTGATAAATATTAGTTCATATTAAGTTCATTTGATTGATAATATAATAACTATTTATAATTAAATAATAAGTATTCGTAATTAGATTTATTAATATAAAGATTATTATTTAATAGAAATGAGAAATGGAAAATCTAATATTTAATAGAAAAGAGAGGCGGGAAAATAAAGATGAGGAGTAACCAGAGAGTGACACGTTTTTTTACTTTATATTATTATTATTATTATGTTTAGTAATATTCATAATAATAATAATATAATAATACTATTATTATTATAAAAAAGTAATTAAAAATAATAATAATAAATAACATTATGTGTTATGTCGCAAATGCGTAGCAAATTGCTACACATTTGCTACGCAAGCTCCTAAAAATAGATATTTCGTCGCAAAAGCGAAGCAAGTTGCTACACAATTGTTACGTATTTCCAACAATCTGATTTTGTTTTTCGTTTTTCGAGGGTTAAACGTTGTTTTTATCATTCCATCTTCTACACAACTTCATTATATGTTAAATACTTTTTATTTCACAAACTTATACATATTTTAGACATATGTATGTACGTGTACACCATCGAAACCCGTTATAAAAAACACCCTTTCAAGTTTTGTAAGCATATACGTATGTGTATGTGTATACACCGAAAACTGTACATACATATACACTTAAGTATACAAATACTCACACACACAAATACATATAAACACATACATATGCACAACACATACATAGATATACACATATATATACAAATACACACGCACATACACAACACATGCATATACACCTATACATACAAATACACACACATGCATACATATACATTGACCATCATTGACTATTATTGACCCTAATTGATAAACAACGAAAATCTTAAAAAGGTATTTTTTATTTAATTTTTAAGATTATTAATCGTTTTGTCGGAAATGTGTAGCAAATTGCGACGCATTTGCGACATAAAAAATATCAATTATTTATAAATATATTAAAAGTGTATTTTTATTTTAATTTTTAAGATTTTTAATCGTTTTGTCGGAAATGTGTAGCAAATTGCGACATAAACAATATCAATTATTTATAAATATATTAAAAAGGTATTTTTATTTTAATTTTTAAGATTATTAATTATTTTGTCGGAAATGTGTAGCAATTTGCGACGCATTTGCGACAAAAACAATATCAATTATTTATAAATATATTAAACAGGTATTTTAATTTTAATTTTTAAGATTATTAATCGTTTTGTCGGAAATGTGTAGCAATTTGCGACGCATTTGCGATAAAAAACAATATCAATTATTTATAAATATATTAAAAATGTATTTTTATTTAATTTTTAAGATTATTTATCGTTTTGTCGGAAATGTGTAGCGAATTGCGACGCAATTGCAACAAAAACAATATCAATTATGTATAAATATATTAAAAGGGCATTTTTATTTTAATTTTTAAGATTATTAATCGTTTTGTCGGAAATGTGTAGCAATTTGCGACAAAAACAATATCAATTATTTATAAATATATTAAAGAGGTATTTTAATTTTAATTTTTAAGATTATTAATAGTTTTGTTATATATTTAGTAATAAAAAAATTATATTTTTAAAAACCCGTGTAATACACGGGTTGAATAAACCAGTATATTACACCGGTTGAATAAAATATAATGTAATTTGTTAACAAACACGTTTGTCAAAATATGTTTTTAAAAATTGTAATTTGTCGTGCCATTTATAAGTTCTGTTAAATTAGTTTTTAAAATATTTTTTTCAACTGAGTATTAATTTTTTAATTTAATTGATAAATATTAGTTTATATTAAGTTCATTTGATTGATAATAGAATAACTATTTATAATTAGATAATAAGTATTCGTAATTAGATTTATTAATATAAAGATTATTATTTAATAGAAATGAGAAATGGAAAATCTAATATTTAATAGAAAAGAGAGGCGGGAAAATAAAGATGAGGAGTAACCAGAGAGTGACACGTTTTTTTACTTTATATTATTATTATGTTTAGTAATATTCATAATAATAATAATATAATAATACTATTATTATTATAAAAAAGTAATTAAAATGTAACATCTCAAAATGTCGAGAAATAAAGTTAACGAGTTCAAACGGGCGGAAGTCGGGCCGGGTCAGTCGCGAACCGTTCTTGGGGAGGTCTCCCCTATAAATAGCTAAGGTCACCACATGTTTCTCTCATTTGTAATTCTAGAGAGAGAAAAACCGTAGAGAGAGAAAGTGTCGGAATCGCACAAGATTGCACCCGCTCGTGTCTCTTGCACTCGTGAGAAGAACCTCCGGATCAGAAGCTCGATTCAGGTAACGATCCGACCTAAATATGAGTTTATTTCGTTTTTGGGGTTTTCGGGTTTTGGGTGAAAAGGTAAGGTTTAAACGGATGAAACTGAAAGATAATCATGGATTTGAGTTCCTTAATGGAAAACGAACGTTTTGAATGCAACAGGTTCGGGATCTTGACATGATCAGACCCGAATGCGAATGTTAGGGTTTTTCGCGAAGAACAGGTCGTGCGCACTTGCTAAGTGCGCACGGAGCAGGTCCTGCGCACTTGCTAAGTGCGCAGGAGGAGAGACCTGCGCACTTGCTAAGTGCGCAGGAGGAATGACCTGCGCACTTGCTAAGTGCGCAGGCAGCATGGTCTGCGCACTTGCCAAGTGCGCAGACATCAGAACTGGTTCAGTGGAGTTAGTATGTTAGAATGGTTAAACCGTTAGAGTCGGGATTGGTCTGATGTGTATTTAACTAATCAATTCAGATCGGAAGTGACGTTGTTAGACCTTCGTTTAGGACAACCGAGACTAGCTTATAAGGTGAGTTATAGAAGCCCTCTTTTAAATGTTTTAATAATGTTTTTGGGCTGGTGTGCATACGTAATAATGTCAAATTACATTAAATAGTAGTTGACGTATTTTCGAAACCCAATTATATATTATTTTTTACATGTTTTGAATTTTGTTTTATATCCTTAGTATATGTATAGTAATATATTTTTACACCTGAAAAATACATAAATAAAATTTGAGAAATTTATGTATTGATAATTTTCACTCGTGTATATTACACGGGGTCTAAGCTAGTATATATATATATATATATATATATATATATATATATATATATATATATATATATATATATATATATATATATATATTATAACTCATGAATAGTAACTCATTCGTTAGTTTCTTGTCATGTGTAATGATATAACAATTATATCGTATAAAAGCTGTATATATAACAATGTAACTTATTCATTAGTTTTTTTGTCATGTGAAGTGATAAATTAAAAAGATTATCAAACCAATAATAAATACTAAGAAGAGCCAGCAGACTGGTCATACGGTTGCCCATGTACGCAAGACTTGAGTTTGAGCTTCGACCACCTCACTTTTTTTTACCTTTAGAAATAAAAAAAACATAAAATAAATAAATTGAGAAACAAAATTTAAAACAAATTGAAACCTATCAAACTGGTTTAACCTTAAGTCTCCATAAACATGTTGTGTTCGTCAGTGACGGACCCAAGAATTTTTATCATGGGGTCGGTTGTCTATCTCTAAATTTAAGATTTTTTTGGCTTGGGCCAGGTCGGGTTACATGGTAAAAAATAAAACCAAATTAAATTGCAAATACATAATGTTGGGACATTAAGGTCCAACTATGATGGGATTAAAATGTGATTAATCCTTGTTTTGATAATGATAGAAATTAAATAACTTGTGTTAATCAAGTGTTCATTAAAGATGATCATATATCAACATACATATCATTAGACATGTCAATGTATCGTAAATAAATGTGATCAAGAAGTTCTAACTTGTTAAAGAAAATAAAGTTCAAGCCTACATTATTCTACAAACAAAATGTGATGGAAGTTCTAGTGAAAGATTACGATGCAACCTTCAACAAGAATATGATCATGCTTACAAATAAAGGTGCAAGCTACAACATGAATATGTTGTGAAATTAGAGAGAAATACAAATGACATAAAAGTTAACATTTTATAGTCGGAAAGAATCAATAGATTCCCTTTCGGGAGAGATTCATCCTTCCCGAACGCAACATACAACTATACGTTTCACTACTCTCTCCAAGTCTGCATGTTCCCCCCTCTTCCTTACCATCGCAAGTCTTTGTGAAAGAACTCCGACGAGAAGAAAAAAAGGCGTTAAGAGACATCCTGGCCCAACCATAGATAGTCTAAGATCCTTTTTCAAACTCTCTTCGATTTCGAGTCAAGAGATAGATAAATAGACACAAAGCAATGAAGCAAAGACAGATATAGTCGCTAACTTATAAGATAAGTAAGTCTCTCTAGACCATACAAATGCACGTCGAGCCCATGCGATGGGTTTGGTTAAGATATGACAACTTCCACCAAGTATACAAATGGAACATAACCATACATCGCCTCCGATTATATCTTCCTAATCGTCTATAATAAGAATTCATCATTCCCCCAAAGGACGATTTAATTAATAACCAAATATGATACTTGGGCTTTTCTTACATTTCTTCCCCCCGGAGCCCAAGTATCATATACACCTCCAAATAAAGATCCTTGAATACTAGAAGAAAAGCACCTATACCTAACAAGATACTATGTTCAACTCTATGTATTCATTTATCTGTAGATTACATTGAATGTATATTTATAAAAACTTCGTTTTACAAAGTGAAAGTCATTTCCATGAAAGATTTTTTTATAAAAGCTAAAGTTTTATAAAACTAATGTTGGTAACTAAATCTAATTGGTTTAGTTAGGATTTGAATTTTGAAAGAGATGTTGGTGGGGAGTTTCCAACACAATCTTGGGAAAACAAAGTTAGATATAACAATAGGATAAAAGGGTTTGTTTTGTGGTTAATACATCCATTCTTGGTTCTAATGTTTACAAGATGTGACTTGAGTATAAAGATATTACTTTCTAGTATCAAAATGCAGGAAATGACTTATGTGTGTGAGAGTGGATAATGTCAATTGTCAAAAAATGAGTGGCCAAGGCTGGGGACCATACCCACAGTCAATGGGACGGTCGACCGTGGAGGGGAAAACCTCAGTGACCTCCTTGTCTTGACATGTACCTATAAATAAAGGCCTTGGCAATCCTTCATACTCATCCCTTTGCTCATAAACACTTTCAAATATATATCTCTCTAATTTCTAATATCATTTGAAGAGAGAAGATCAAGATCAAGAGCAAAAGAAGAAGTTATGCTACAACTTAGAAGATTATTCTTGTGTTGTATATGAGGGGTCATCACTATTGTTTAGTAAATATAGTTGTAACTTGTGAGAGATAACACTATCTTGAAATAATGTTTAAGTTGAGTGATATCACACTATTTTGATATAGAGTTGATGTGTTAGTGTGTACACTATCTTGGCATAGTGATTGATTGTGAGGTTATACACTATCTTGATATAGTGCATACTTTAGAGAGTCCACTATCATGATACAATGAAGATATGTAAAGACATATTATCTTGATATATTGTGTTTAAGAAAGTGATCACTACATTTGAATAGTAAGACTTTATACAATGTGATCACTACATTTGAAATAGTGAGATGTTGGTGCACCAGTGATCCTTCCATTCAAGGGAGACGACTTGTGGAGCAACTCTGGATTAGAGAATCGTGAGAGGAAGTATTGTGGATTATTTAACATCCATTTTAACCTCTATAAAATTCGGTTTTATCTTTTTATCCCTTAAACTATTTACATCTTGTATGCTCAAGTGTTATAATAAATTTGTAAAAAAATATAAGTTTATTTTATAAAAGTTTAGAAAAAAAAAATAATTTTATATTTAAAAAAATAAACTTTATATAAATATGTAAATCTAATTTTATTTTAGTACATTTATGTTGTACATTTTTTATAAGTTAAATAAAAATAAAAAAATAAAAACACACTTAACCCAACCCACCCATATCCAGTTTGAAGGCGCCCATCACAACTTATGTAACTCAAAAAGCATAATAGACAATCCACTAAATGGGTCGTTCGTAAGGCTCTCGTCCTTCGTCTGTCACATCGACCTCTGTGGGAGCCAAGGACCACGTTACGGGTGATTCTTTTTAGATTTCTAAATAACTCAAACACTACGTAAATTAATGCAAACCCTCTTAAACCACATAGGTTTAGGAGTCTTGTGTTTAACTCCCACAATAGTAAAGATACTAAAAAAAAAATCGACATTCTAAAAATAAAGTATACCTTGTGCAACAATGATGGTACAATGACCGTAACAACATCAAAGTAAGGGCATCCAAAAAGTAGAAGATGGTACATTTAAAGATGTAAAAAGGATTTAATTTGCCACCTATTTTTGTCCACCGACACAAAACACTTTTCAACTCCAAATTACATGGTGTAAAGTTGACACGTATTTTTTTTCTAAATTGGCCACACAACTATTGTTTGATGGCAAAATCACCCCCTCTTCAATCATTGGAGGCATCTTCTAAAAACTATATTCAATTATCATAAAGCAAAAAGTATTAAGAAACTTGCTTATGAAAATAATTAAAAAAAAAAAACTTAATCATGCAAAATAAACTTGGATCCAATAACTTGATTCTTACCCTTTGCTTTTTGGGCACACAATCAATTATGTTTAACTTTACATCTAAAAACAAAATATTACAAATACAATCTTCCATTTTTCAAATCTACACTTTTCCACCTCCACTTTCCATTCTTTTTCACTTATGATATGTTGTATGTATACATACATATATGAACTATGAAATACACCGTACACTATGATACAACATTACCCGAATTTGATTTTTACGGCATGTGAAGCGCAAAAGGTTTTCTTCGTCTTTGTAACCGAACGATTGTTTCTTGACCATCTTTGTTTCGAACTTTCGATCAACATATATATGGACTTGAATGCAATTATAACTTTAAAAGGGGGCAAAAATGAAAATAAAAAAAAGGACAGAAAAGGAAACAGAAAGTTTTTCGATATGGGAATCAACCCGACGGATTTGACCCTTTTACCCTCGACTGAATCCCGTAATAACTAACGTACCACTTAACGAACTTCCTCAACCCGGTGGCCAAATCGGTAGTGGGTTTGTACCCGAAGTCATTATACGCTAGGCTCACGTTAGCGTGAGTGAACGGAACGTCACCGTTTCTTGGCATCTTAATCACATGCTTCTTAGCCTTCACGTTCAATAAACTTTCCAAAATTGACACCAGTTTCCCCACCGTCACCGGCGACGTGTTCCCCAAGTTATATACCCTCAACTGCGCCGGCCCTCTCTTCTTCCCGCCTTTTCCGGTACTCTTCTCCGCCGTGTCAAGCGCCCCTAAACAACCCTTCACCACGTCATCAATAAACGTGAAGTCACGCGCCACCTCTTTGTTGTCATGCGTTTGGTAAATATTAATCGGTTTCCCTTGAAGTATATCTTTCGTGAAGAAGAAGTAAGCCATGTCGGGTCGGCCCCACGGCCCGTAAACCGTGAAGAATCGGAGCCCCGTGAGGGACAACCCGTAGATATGGTTATACGTGTGGGCAATTTCCTCTCCCGCCTTTTTTGTTGCGGCGTATAAACTCGCCGGCCGGTCGGTCCGGTGGGATTCCGAGAACGGGTTTTCGGTATTCAACCCGTAAACCGAGCTGGAAGAAGCCCAAACAATCGCGGGCTGCGGATCCGCATTTTTCGCGACTTCGAGGAGATTCACGAATCCAGCAATGTTGGAGCGAATGTACGACTGAGGATTTTCCATAGCGTACCGCACGCCAGCCTGCGCCGCGAGGTGCAGGATGTGCGTGAACGGTACAATGTCAAAAAGTTTAGCTAACAACTCGCCATCATTGAGATCTCCTTCGACGATGAAGATCTCATGTTGTTTTAAAACCTTTTGCCTCGCCCGTTTCAACGACGGGTCGTAGTATGAATTAAAATTATCAAGACCCAGAACCCCGTCTCCGCGTTTTTTCAACGCAAGGGAGCAGTGGGTTCCCACGAACCCTCCTGCTCCTGTTACCAGGACCGAGAATCCGTCCTGACGATGCGGGGTGGAAGAGCGGCGGACTTCTTTCTCCCACCCCGCGCCGCTGCCATAAAACGCGGAGGAGAGGAGGTGGGATGTGGTGTGGAGGTGGGGAGTGTCGGAGGCTGGAGGGTAGTTGAATGTGAAGTAGAAGATTAAAATTAAAGCGACCAAAAGGGTGACCCGGAATAGAAGCTTGGAAGACGCGGCTAGGAGTTTCGTGCTGTTGACGCGCCGGATGTAGCTGTTGTAGCGTTCTAGCTTGGCGGTTTTGCTGGTGTCCGGCGGTGAAGCCATTGGTGGTGGTAGTGGTGGTGGTGGTGGTAGTAGAGCTGATTATCAAGTAATGGTTTGATAATTGTAGCCCTGAGTGGAGAGTGTTGCAAAGGAGGATATAAAGGAGGAGAATGAAAGAGAGGGGTAGGTGTGGGTTTGGGGGTTGGGGGGGGGGGATAGGGTAATGGTGGGTCCGGAAAATGTTGTGTTTGGGTGTCCACTTGCTTTTTAAATTACGACATGCTTTTCACTCGGTTACAGGTGGAAAGAGTTGAGAGGGAAATAGACTATTATGTACATGCCTATCTGTATTTGTATTTACATTTACATTTTATTTTTATTTTTCCAATAAATATATTATAAAAATTAGATCCAAATAAACGGGAAGTATGAGATAATCATTAATTGCAACTATTTTCGTACGAAAACAATTTTATTTGAAGTAAAATCAACATTATGCTTTCAGTAAAATTTGAGGCTGCATTATAAAATAAAATTACCCTTTATACGGCTCGTATAGAACTTATACGGATCGTATAGTCTAAAAACTCAAACTAAAACCGACCAAAAATGTCATATAGGTCACATACGGTCTTCAGTACAGCCATATTATGTCTAAAAAAGCAGAATACGACTATATTGTGTCCAAATTTACTCAATACAGTCGTACTATGTCTAGTATATGACTCTATAAAACCAATACGAGTCGTATAAAGTTCACGTGTCCAAAAAACTTGATTGAGTGTATTTATATCCGCGGCTAAAATAAACTATTCTTTTGTGAGCTATAGTGGATCCACCCATGATAATCCTATAATATAATTTTGACCTTAAGGTTTATTTTATTATATTAATGATTGATTCATTCTAAAAGTTAGTAGGGCGAATTTATTTCATGGTTTCCATTTAATAGTTTATTGGATGGGGAAAAAAACCAATATCCAAAAGAACAAAAGTTGGAGAGTGAATGAGGGACAAATGGTAACATATGAAGATTAAGGAAGGGGTCATAGGTCGGGTGTAAGGAAGATAAAGATTGACCAATTAATATTGTTCGTTGTGTATGCAAGTAAAATGTAAGGAAAAAAATATATAGAGAAATATATTTATATATACATAAAATTATTAAATTTTATATATATATATTTTATAGGTGTAAAATGTATTATATATACTAAGTATACAAAAAAATTCAAAATATGTAAAAATTAATATATAATTGGGTTTTAAAAATACTTTAATTATTATTTAATATAATGAATGAGATCTTACTTACAAGGTAGTTTGCTATGAATGAGATCTTACTTACACGGTAGTTTGTTTGTTAAATAATGAAATAAAGGTTAGTTTGATTTATACGACTAGTTTCAAGTTCAATCATAAATTGAACCGTTAAACCTTTTTTTTCAAATTATAAAACATGAACCGAACCGTAAAATCTCAAAGCTACCTGTTTGATTTGGTTTGGCAGGTTTAGTCAGTGTAATTATTACTGTGTTGTTTTTCCCGCTGCATCGTGCGGACACCCTTCTAGTATATATGTAAAGACATCATAATAATAACAATAATAATGCTTGAGAAAACTAGATCTACTATTATGGGGTGGAAATAAAGAGTAAAAAATAGTTGGAGGAGTGTTTGTGTTAATATGCACAGAAATATTGATTGACAGAAAATTTGTCTTGGATTCGTTATGTGTCTTTCCTTTATTTAAGGGATTTTAATTTGTATATGTGGTGATAAAACACGCTGGGTAGGTACCCGTATGTACTCGCCTCTCACCGACACTCTCTAAACGACAACAAAATTGTTTTTATTTTATATACTTTCAATAAGTTTTTATTTATCATGTGCATTTAATAATTTATAAATCACTTATCACTATTAATACGTTCACATTAATTATTACTTTTCGGTTCAATTACAATATTTTTATAAAATCTCTCAAATATAATTTTTAAAGAGCATCTTCCATCCAAAAAAATTATAATTATAAATATGTATAAATGTGCATAGTGCCATGGTCACCTACCACATCAAAGATTCACTCATATATACTTATTGGAAGTAAAAATTAACAATAATATAACTCATTCTTCAATATTTACATACTTAAGAAAGATAATATTGAGTGTACTCAAATCCCAAGAATTGATAACATACTAGAAATTATAGATTTTAGGGTAAAACCAAACTTAAAAATGAAAGCTTGGGTTTTAGTTTTTTTAAAAATCATTTGGTTATGCTTTTTTCAGTTTTCGGTTTTTTTATAATGGATTTGCTTTTGATTTTTTGATTTTACCGATTGGACGTGTATTTTTTGGAATATTTTTTTTAATTAACTTGTTATTATTTGATTAGTACATTCTTGGGCCTAAATGTTTTGAGCTACATAATTTATCACTTTTTATAAAATAATTAAGAATAAAAAATAAACATTATAATCCATAAATTCAATAACAAATATAAATCTTAACTCATTATTAATGCATATATGCGTAACATATATATGTATATACATGCACACGGTATGTTATAAAAGTTTTTTTATATATATATATATATATATATTCGGTTTTTCAATTTTCAAAAAATACAGAACTGAAATCGAACTATAGTTTTCGGTTTTTAAAAAATACAAAACCAAGACACCGGTTTTTATTTTGGGTCGATTTTTTCAGTGTGATTTTTTGATTAATTCAATTTTTTTCTCGCCCCTACTAGAAATCAAACCCGTTTACTTTTATATAAACCTTTTCACATTCATCAACATTCTTTCATTTTAAGGAAGAATTCTTTTTTTTTCCTACTAAGAATAAGAGGCAACTTGATGATGGACTGATGCTATAAGATAATACAAGTTATTTTATTTTATTTTATGAGAAAAAGATAAAAGAATCACAAGAAAAACAAAGAATCTAACAATATGATAAAACTTACACCTACCTCCTATTACAGAGATAAAATAAGAAAGATAATACTAGTCAAAACTTACAACCCTTTTCTTTGTAGGGATTAAAAAAGAATATACGATGGCTTTGTTGGCTTTTATATTTATTATTATATATGTTTTTTCCCTCGTGATTTTAACTTAACTTTCTAATATATTAGCTTCTAGCTCTAATATATCTACTTAGTAATTCATATATGGAATTGACATATAACATAATTCTAACTTTTTAATTCTATCGGCTTAAGATTATATTAACAAATATCTTAACAATTTTTTTATACAAATTTGATATTGTATTTGTAATTTTTTTATTTTGTTACATGTTAAGATTAATGGATGAGAGTAATCAAACAATAAAAAAATACATGAAAATACATTTCATAAGTTGTATACTTTTGAGAATACTTCATTATATGTAACCTTACAATAATTATTTACAAATTTGAGAATACTTGTATTAGTAATTTTTTCATGTTTACCAAAGATTAATTGTTTGAGTTCATTTCTATTTTTAACTTTTGATAATACAATATACAGCTGATCATTAATAAACACTGGATCTTTTAATACAAACTAACATTTAAAAGTGATTGACCTAAACTTTTATTTATGGTCATTACAGAAATACAACAGTTGTATATTTTTTCTTTGAAGTTTTAATGAAATTCTTTTTTCTGAATATGTGTTAACCTAATTATAGGGATAAAATTTTGATGATTAATGTTGCTTCAAAATATAATTTTCACTTCTATAACACGATTACCTTGTGATATGACCTAAACACTTGTTACATTACCTAAACCATTTTTTCATCAATATTTATTAATAGTATAACTGAAACACCGACATTTAAAACTAATTTATGGTTTGACAAACCTGATAATGTAAGTCCATTTAGAAATATCAGTAGATTATAAACTTTCATCAAAATCATCATCAAGATGATCTGATTGACGTATACTATTTGTACTTGTATGCGGAAAATCTCGCTAAACTTTTAATACTAAATCTCTCATTAAAAAAATAATAAAAACTACAAATAAAATTTAAATTTCAACAATATATCTTCTTTTAAATTCAAAATTTAAAACTCTAAATTTTAAAAATTAACTCCTTAATACTTCGACATAATTAAATTTAAAATTCCAAAATTAAATATGAAAATTTTAAAACTAATAAATTAGAATTGAAACTTGTAAACATCTTTTTTGAAAAAAAAAATCTTGTCATTTAAAAAAAATTAAAGTTTAAAATATCATACACTTTTAAAAATAAATATTTACAAGTTTCTTAATTTTATTAAAAATTAAGTATTAAAATTTATAAATCAAATTAAAAAAATATTTATAAATATCAAATTTAATTAAAATAGTACTAAGTAAATATTAGTAAACTTTATTCTAACACATATTTATTTAAAATACAAACGTAGTATTTTCAAATTATATATTTAAAAACAAAAAAATCTTGTTTTTTATAATAAAATTTTAAAAAATCATAATAATAAAACTTTAAAAACTCGTGTTTTTAAAATCTCTTGTTTTATAATACTTAATTTTTTTTATATATTAACTTTTGATGATATTTTTTAAAAAAGTGTGAGCCAATGATAATTTTTTTAATGATAATTCTTAATTTGTTTTTAATATTAACATGTTAATTTACACTCTACATTTAACTTTTTTAAAATATTAACTTTTGATGTTTATTTATGTAATTTAAAAAAAAACTAAATATGAAAGTATTAAATGGAGGATATAAATATGGTTTTGGGAGGAAGTTATGAGATGGAATATGATGAGTGACAAAACTATTTAGTTTTTTATTAGAAGAGAAATAATAAATAACTATGTGACACATGTCACTTTTGGGTGGATCTTTAACATGTTTCTCACGACTTTCTCTCCTATTAGATAATGAAATTAAAAAAAACATATTTTTAAATATTTAACATAAATTTAATTATTGATATTTATTATTCAGTTATGAATAGTTATTATATTATTAACCAAATAAAGTTAATATCAATTAACATTTATAAATTACATACAAAAAAAAAATTAATACTCAGTTGAAAAAAAATGTTTTAAACACTAATTTAACAGAATTTATAACTGTCACGTCGGTCAAAGTTCATTTTTTTAAAAACATATGTTGACGGGTGTATGTGTTAACAGATTACATTATAAGTTATCCAACCCATGTAATGCATGATAAGTTTAATTAATCACAATTCTCATTAATATTAACAAAAAAATGTTTGCATCACAGATGCAAACCATATACACTCATGATATTAAAGAACTCTCAAAAGCTAATCGATACTAGTTGGCCCTAGTGGGGTTCAAAGGGCAACGCCCTTGGCTGAAGGATGGTTCTTCGAACTATTTGGTCATGCTAACTAGTTTACTCATCTAGAGTAGAGATTACTCCACCTGAGTAAGTTTGATCTCCTGAATAAATTTGCTCACCTGAGTGAGTTTACCTCTCCTGAGTATATTGACTCTCTGGAGTAGATTGACTCTCCAGTGTAGATTGTCTCTTCTGAGTAGATTACCGATTGAATTTTGTGAATATTACAAAAATAATTTAATTTGAAAGTGAACTATCATGATTGTCAGAGAATCCAAGTCACATCATATACACAAACCCAGAATTCCTACAAAACGCATAAGAGTCTAAATCTTGATCTTTCATATTTGAACATTGCCACATATATACCTTTAGCTTGAACAAATCTTCATGAATGCTCGGCTCTTGAATGAGGAAGCCAAAGTGGTTGTTCTTTTTGTTGGATGTGAAATATGGATCGATTCAACATCTATCTAAACTACAAATTGAGACTTCAACTTCTATTTTGGTAAATCCGAACCTTGAAGCTGGTTCCCGGTTCCCCAATGGTAAATCCGAGTTTTTTTAAGTTTTTCACATGTGAAACACATGGTTCCTGGTTTCCTAATTTTTATGGTTCCCCAATGAACCTCTCTCTCTATATAAACAAAAGGAAGAATTTAGCATATTTACCTATTTGTGATAAATAATTTGATTTCTAAAATATTCAAATTTAAATATTTAACATTGATATTGCTTTTTATCGTTCCATATGTTTAGCTTATTTCCTTTACAACATTGACTATACCATACAAAAAGTGTTAGTGCATACATTGTCACAAACTACAAAATACACTCTCTTTTTTCAAAACGTAAATTTTGTCTTTCCAAGTCAATATCAAGCATTCTCACCCATGAGAGTTAAAGACACACTCAAGCTCTAGGTAAATGGGTTGTTCACTTTGACAAATGATCACTCAGAGACAAAGTTGTAAAGATTTTTTATAAATCTATATTGAAGTTTATAACGTAATTCATATTGTACAAAATTTGTCAAACCATGCATGCAAGGATTTGTTGGTCCATTTGGGCGAATAAGAAACACTTTGAGAACCATTGATTATAATATAATCATGAGAAAGAAGGAGCATTATTGATTCACGTCTTGATTGTGATTAGACATGTGAGGCCTGCCAATTTTTTGAAAAGTGCTTTAACTTATATTTAAACACATTTCCTTCACCATTTGGACCAAGATTCAACCATTTAGTACTTTAAGTGGTTTTATGTTCGTAATTAAGCATCACATATAATCAAGATTAAAGATAGAAATAGAATAAGTGAGTTAATAATAGCTAAATTTTAATACTCAAATACTCATTTGTAAAAGTGTTATCACTTTTAGAAAGTGAGAAGTTCTTGATGGTCCCTACCAAAAAGAATGTGGGGAGAAGCTCAACTGATCTTCACCATCTTAGAAAGACGATTTAAAAGTCGTTAGCAATCGCTACCAAATAGTAATTACACAGAAGTTTTGGTGATCTTTACTATCTTAGAGAAACAGTTTTTAAATGACGATATTCAATCACCCATTTCAAGAGAAGTTAGTAAAGAATAACTTTTGACTGAAGAGCAAAGGTTGAAAGCAAGTTGAAGAGCAAAGGTTGGAAGTAAGGTGATTTAACATCACGCGAACCATTGTATATCCGCTTGTTTATGTTTTTTTTCGAAAGACAAATTTTATTGAAACAAGCACGTCCCAGCGATAGGAGGGGCGACTAAGAACCAATACAAGTGATTATATCATAATTACAAGAAATTGAAATTACACCACTCCTTTTAGAGAAGGGATTTATGTTTGGAACGGTTCTTTATCCAAAGGAAACTGAGGGTCTTTATATTTTCTAAAATCTTCTCCACTTTGGCCGATTTGTTAGAGAATTACCATTTCCTTTCTAGATTTTCATAAGCACCAACATGAAATTAGGATTATACCGTGGAATACTTCCGCTTGTTAATTATTTGTGAAATAATGCATAATTAAATATATGGTGAATAAGATATTTAAAATAACGCATAATTAAATAATAACTTATTCACTTTTCTTAATTCATACGGCGATAAAGGTGGTTTAAGTCGGTTCTAAGGGATTCTTTTAGGAAAATCATAAAAATAAACATGTAGATTAAAAAAATTGTAAAATGACTACCGACTTTTTTGTCTCATTGAAATTGCAAAAAAAAACAGAGAAAAAAAAATTCAATGATTCTATGCAACAATCATTGAAAGTACATATAGGTCTACATAATCAACCAACCAAAATTTCTCACGAAAAAAGTTGAGAAGTTGATGCTTAGCCGACGGATTGTGGTGGAAACTGGTGTTTAGCTGGCGGCTAGTGCTTAGCTAGGTCAGCTAGAATGGGTAACGTGACCTTTTTTGATTGGTTCTTTTATAAATATTTAGTTTTGTAAGGTTTAAAAGTTAATATTTATTTAAAAAAAAGGTTAAGTCACCATGTTCATTCTGAAGATTTTCTTTTCTTTTTCGTTACATCTATCTCGAGTTGTCATTAAATCATTGCTATTAATTTTTGATCCCAAAAAGAAGTAATATTCGAAAAATGGGCTTTTATGATCCGATCAAAAATCAAACTTATTTAGACGTTCTCGGCTTCTCGCTATCATCTATTATTCGAAAAAGATGTTCAACCTATAAAAATTATTCAAAATATTTTAAAATCGTACACTTTCAAAAAACTTTAGCCTAATCAATCCTTAATTAATTTAAAGAAATAAAAACTAAGGATGAGATAGTGACTTATGCGTTACTTTAAATATCTTATTAACACTATATATTTTATATAACTATAAACAAACCAAATGTAATTTAATCATTTTCATTAGAGATATGTACGTAGAAATTTCATATAAAAAATAAACTAATCAAACCAAACCATGAATCAATCTAAGAAAATTTACCAAATCCAAACGATCTTTTCATGGTCGTTTAATTGCCTCCGATCCAATTGGAGGTTTAATTGACTTTAAAAAACACGACTTTAATTTTCTTGATTTCAATACATTATACCATATATTTGACCTCAATAAGATAACAATATAATAAGTTTATCTTGACCTTTTCATCATAGACAACAAAAAGAAGTTAAACAAAAAAAACTACCAACAAAAGGTAAAAACACGGTTGAAAAGAAAAGGCCACCGACAGGTTTCGAACCTAGGAGGATGGCGTCAACGGTAGCTTATGGGAGGCGGCGTGAGCAGCTGGGCTACTAACCCTTCACATTAACTTATCCCATTTATGTTCTCTTACTGTAGACGAATTTCGTTGAAGAAAAAAATAGGAAGCAATAGAATTCAGCCACGTGGACTTCCGCCCAATTCAATAAACCAGAGTTGTTTATTGTTAACGGCACTATCAAAATATATAGGTTATAAAACTAATAACAATTATGAATTAGTTATCCCTACTAGAATAATGAATATCATACTAAAATCATAAAAAAAAAATTATTTTATCCGTCAGTAATCACTGACGGTTGTGAAACTAACTACTAATCAATGGGTAGTAATTAAGCATAAGATTTCAAATAACATTTCTATCTAGACTGTTCAAACGTTTGTTGGTGTGACCAAGTTGCGACGAAGATTACATCGGTAATTTGTCGCTAATTTAAAGTTAGAGTAAATTACAAAAGTCGTCCTTTATGTTTATACACTTTTTCAGATATTGTCCTTTAGCAACAAAAGATATGAGAGGTCATCATTTATGATTAAAAACATTACACATCATGTCCTTTAGCCTAAACGATGTTAACTTTTAACGTTAGATCTTGTCATTTGGAGGGTAATATAGTCATTTCATTATTTCAGGGACTATTTTTGTAATAACTAAAATGTTTGGGTTTAAAACACCTCCCCCCCCCCAAATTGAGGTCAAAATTTGTGGCAAAAACTTTAAACAAACGTTCAGAACGAAGTCACCGGTGGAGAAATTGGTTAATGAGATCGAAATCAGAGGCAAAAATCTTCACTTGTCGCCTTCCTTTCCATTATTCACGCCTCCAATCAGAGGCAAAAATCAGTATACTTGATAATTTTCTTTTTACTAAAACTCATTCCAACTCTAAGCGTCTGTTTGGTATGGGGTAATGATATGAACGAGGGAATAGAATGGACAATGGAATGAAATAGACCATTACCGTTCCATGGTCCTGTTTGGTTAACATATGGTAATGGAACGAATCATTACTTCATGTTGTTTTCTAGACAGGAAAATACGATGAATGTAATACAATTAATTAAAAATGACAAAATACTCGGGTCATGGGTCAGGGCATGAGTTGGGTCATGGATCGGGGTCGTGTGTCGGGTCATGGGTCAGGGCATGGGTCGGTTCATGGTCCGAGTCATGGGACGGGTCAGTGGTCGGTTCATGTGTTAGGTCATGGTTCGGTTAATGGGTTGGATCATGGTTTAGGGCATGGGTCGGGTCAAGGTTCGGTCATGGATTAAGGAATAGGTCGGGTCATGTGTCAGGTCATAGGTCGGTTCATGTGTCGGGTCATGGGGTAGGGCATAGGTCGGTTTGTTGAAGCACTTTTGTGTGACAGACACTCTGGATACTGTCTTAGCTTTTGTACTTGTCTTTTGTGTATTTGTATTTGTATTTAGTATCTGTATGTATTGATTATCGAGTTGTAATCACATATGTATGTACTTAGTGTCTGTTTCTTGTAAGTGTTGTGCGCAATTAGTAAGTGCGCAGGATATATATCTTGCGTACTTAGCAAGTACGCAAGAACTGTCTGCGTACTTGCTAAGTACGCATGAACAAATTGTCATGCGCACTTGTCAAGTACGCAGGAACCAGGTCTATTATAAATAGCAGGTTGTGACAGAAGTTAAGTACGCATTCACTTGTAACAAATTCTGTAGAAGAAGTTTGAAAGTGCTTTGGCTGTCGGTTTACTTTGTGTTGTTTGATTCTCCACACAGTCACGGGCATTCCGCACCCGGTTAGACTAGTCACACACCCACACGTAACGATCCGAGACACTCGGGGACCTACAAGTGGTATCAGATCATAGCTCTTGATTTCGAGTGTTGTGAGTGTGTTAGGAGCATCTTCTACACAATCTACAGACTTTTTACAAGCAAAAGTGAGTGATTTTTGGTGATTTTTGTGATAAAATAGTGGTAGCTCTTGAGTACTATTTTAGAGGAAAAAATCAGTCAAAATCCAACCTTTTGTTGTTTGTCTGAGTGTTTTGATCATCAAGGGTTGGTTAGAAACAAGTTTCTAACCCTTTGGCTTGATTAATTTGGTCATATCTTCAATTTTTGAAGATCTAGTGTTTTTCTAGTGATCGGAAAAAGTTGGTGGAAGTTGGTGAAAAGGTGACCTGCGTACTTACCTTATTTGGCAACAAGTACAGTCTTGTTGCGCACTTGCTAAGTACGCAAGACCATTCTTGTTGCGTACTTAACTTAAACCCTGCGTACTTACCATCTACTCTACGTACTTGGTAAGTACACAAGAGCATATCTTAAGTGCGCAAGAAGGAATTTTTTTAAGTGCGCAAGGCCAGGCTTAAGTGTGCAAGTTGTGCTGATTATTCTGAGTTTTGACTAAGTGTTTCACTATGACAAATCTTCAGAACCTCGGTAACCTTCTTAACTATGACAATGAGATTGGAACTCCACACAAACCACCAAAGCTGCTTAATGTTAATGATTATTCGAATTGGAAAGCACACTTTGAGCATTATATATCATACACTGATTCCTCACTATGGATACCCATTCTTGAGGGTTATAAGCATCCCACCTATACTTATCTCGATGAGGTTGTTACCAAGCCTTTCTCTAAACTAGATGAAGAAAAGAAGAATGTTTATGACAGAGAAAAAGAGGCACACAGATCTATCACAATAGCCTTGAATAGAGAGCTTTTTCACGGCTTCAGAGGATATGACAACTCTAAAGATCTCTGGAAGGCATTGCAGAAAAGATTTGAGGGGAACAGTGACATCAAGAAGGGTAAGAGGGATCTCCTGAGAAAGCAGTATGAGTGCTTCAGATACTTGGAGAATGAATCTACATATGAACTTATATCTAGATTCTACCATCTGCAAACTGAGTTAAAGGCTTATGATCTAACGTATCCTGATGAGGAGTTAGTTGAGAAGTTTCTGGATGCCTTACCATCAAAGTTTGAGATGTACACCACTTTAATGGGAAAGAACCCCAAGTTCTATGAGATGACGATTGAAGAAGCAATCGGAAAGGTTCAAGCACACGATATGAACCTGAAAAGAAAAGAAAGCTCAGGAAGACCTCAAATACAAACCCTTCTATGTATTATGGGGCGTCTTCCACAACTAAGGAATCGGGTTCAGGAATTGCCTTATTCTCAGGGAACTCTCACGAAGAAGAAAACTCAAATGTTTGTGGTGGTCATGCATGTTATGCAGCATCTGGATCTGGATCTGGCTCTCACCACCAAAATTCCTCAAGAAATCCTTCTTCCACATCTTCAGCTAACCAGACCGCTATAGCCAAGATAGCTGAAGATCATGTGGCTTTGTTCTCATCATTATGCTTGCATATGAGAACTTCATTGGTGGCAAGCTAACGGATCCTGAAACTATTGAAGAAGATTTTAATCAGGTGGATCCGGATGACATGGAGGACATGGATATTCAGTGGAATATGGCCATGATCTTGAGAAGAGCTAAACGTTTCCTGAACAGAACTGGCAGGAAGTTCATTGGTGGGCATTCTAATGCCAAGGTTGGTTTTAATAAATCCAAAGCCAAGTGCTACAAGTGTCACAACATTGGACACTTTGCTCGTGAATGTCAAAAGGACAAAGCACCAGCTTCGGGTTTCACCAGACCTAGCCAAGGAAACGGTCAAGGGTACAACAATTCTAACAACCACAATCAAAGTCAACGTGGAACGTCCAATGCTTTGGTAGCTCAACAGGACGAAAGCTTTGATTGGGCTGTTCATTTGGAGGATGCCCTAATTGCTAAAACACAAATTGGTCTCGTTGAGATGATGGAAGCAGAAGAAAGGGAAGCGTCTGTGGCTGACCAAAGGGATTCTACAACTGCATTTGCCCTCATGGCTATTGGAGAGGCATCATGTTCGTCAACTGAGGTAGATTCTAATTCTTTTGTTGTCATTTCTTGTTCTAAATGTCTAAGCTTGAAGGATGAAAATTCTAAACTTCAAGACAAGGTTGAACCCCTTCGTATTACAGCTTTAAGCTACAAAGAAAACGAAAAACGTTACAAAGATTCAATTGAAACTTTATAGAAAGAAAGACGTGATTTTTCAATTAAAATCAGTGATCAACAGTTTCATTTGGATGTTGCGTACAAGGGGTTGGAAAAGAGAAATATTGAAATCACCAAGCTGCAAAATGAGATCTTGCAGTTGAATGGAAAAATTGAGAAGTTGAAAAATTCTCGTTTTGTGGTGGAACACTACGAATCAGTAGTGAGACAAGTGAGTGGCTTAGGGTTGGGTACTAATGCAATTCCTCCACCAGTAAGCGGGAAATTTGTCAACGGCTTAATTGACATTGATCTGTCGTGCCTTGATGAATCCTCTAGTCAGAATGATTCCTCTAACAAGGCTGACTCCTCAAGTAAGGCTGACTCTGTCTCTGATGAAGAGTTCTTTACTTATGAAGGCTCTGAGAACACCTGCCCTGATGGTGTAGTCTCAGAGGAGTTGATTGGTGAACACCAAGTTAAGAAAAAACATTATCACTGATCATGATAATTGCATTTTAACTGAACCCGATACTGTTGAAACAAATGAAAAATTAAAAGTGATGCTTTATGGGGGTTATAAAAATATTAATCAAGTTAAGAAAGAAACCTTTGCAGCTCATTATGGCTTGGTTATCAAGAAGATTTGCAAAAATATTATAATCCCAAAACTGAATCACCATCGGGTCAAACAAATGCTACCGTTCATCAAACAACTCCTCCTTCTCATCATGTCGAGTCATCTAATGTCAGATCTAATGAGCCCTATAGGAGGATTTACAAAGAGAAGAGAACATGTTTTCACTGTGGTATGGTCAGTCACATCTTGGTGAACTACCCTAATAAGAATCAAGGGAAACGACAATTGGTTCACAACCAGCTGTTGTCCCCAAGTCACCACCAGTGAAACAGCCCAATAGTCCTAAATCAAATATTGTGAAACCACCAGTGAAACCTATGGTGAATCCAAAGATCACATCTGAGGCTAAACCATCAGTTCCAAAAAGGGAAAAGCTATCTGCTAAACCCTGTGCCTCTACCTCTGGTAATGCACCAACTGGTGAGAAACTTGTGGTGAAACTCTCCAAACCACAGAGGAGAAGAAGGACCAAGAGATTGAGAAAGATGGAACAGCTGGCTGGAATTCAATCAGGTGAAGCTTCGACTAGTTCACCTGCTGTTGTTGAATGCAAGCCTACTATTCCAGTAAAGAAAAAGAAGAGGTCCTGGAACAAGAAATCTAAAAGTTCTTAATCTTCTTATCCCAAGTCTTCTAAGGAGTCACCCATTTTTGACAGTCACGACTGTGAATTGATCTAGGTTGTTTATTTTGAGAAAGACGGACGACCCAAGACCACTATAGCTTAGGTCTCCAAATCTAACTAATCTGTTTGTGACTCGTGCAGGGACATCCGAAGGGTACTATCTCTAATCGTTGGTATGTAGATAGTGGATGGTCCTGGCATATGACAGGCAACATGGCCCTGCTTCAAGATGTCAAACCATTCAGAGGCGGTTATATGTTTTTTGCAGGATAGAAAGGCGGTAGTATCACATGTCAAGGCGTGGTTTCGACTAGATGTGTTAGCTTCGACAACGTCAACTACTGCGAGCAGCTGAAGCATAACCTGTTGAGTGTTTCTCAGATGTGCGACAAGGAGTACTCGGTTATGTTTGACAAGTCAGAATACATAATTCTCAAACCTGGTTTCGAAGTTCCTGAAGACTGGATTTTGATGGAGCTCTTACATATGGATCTGTTTGGGCCCATAAGTATAAGGAGTATTGGATGTAAGTCATACTGTCTAGTTGTAACTGATGATTTCTCACGTTTTTCTTGGGTGTATTTTTTAGGTACAAATGACAAGACTGCTGATATTCTTCAATACCTGATCTTGAGTCTGGAATCTTTATGCAAGCTGAAGGTTAGAAGAATAAGGAGTGATAAGGAACTGAGTTCAAGAATAATTTGATGGAGCTTTTCTGTCTCAAGAAGGGTATTCGTCATGAGTTCAGTGCCCCGTACAAACCTCAGCAGAAAGAAATTGCAGAAAGGAAGAACATAACCTTGATCGAGACTGCAAGGACAATGCTGTCAGATGCAAAGTGTCCTGTCACTTTCTGGGCAGAAGCGGTCAACACAGCTTGTCACGTCTTGAACAGAGTTCTGGTGGTTAAAAGACACAACAAGACTTGCTATGAGTTGATCAACAATCGACCTCCCAATCTTGACTACCTAATACCTTTTGGTAGTCCTTGTTCCTTATTGTCACAATACAAGGATCGTAAATCCAAATTTCATGCAAAAGCAGTGGAAGGCATCTTCTTAGGATATGTTGTCAAATCATCATGCAAGAGAATGTATAATATAGGAACTGGTACTGTTGAAGAATGGTTCGAAGTGAATTGCAGCAAACACAGCGTTCCACTAGAACCAACTGGTCCAGCTTGGGGTTTTGATTATGATGCGCTATTCAAGTCTTTCAACCTTCCTGATCTATCTGCCGATGATGCCACAAATGTGTACGATTTCTTTAATGGCGGTGATGACTCCAATTTCTCAACACGTGCCACTGTACGTATTGTAACTCCCGAATCCAATGCTGAATCTGCATCTGGAACTCATGATAGTGATGACGTTGAAGTTGCTCATGTTGATGGAGATGACGCTCCAGCTAATC
Organism: Smallanthus sonchifolius; assembly: GCA_023525975.1. Lineage (NCBI taxonomy): Eukaryota > Viridiplantae > Streptophyta > Magnoliopsida > Asterales > Asteraceae > Smallanthus > Smallanthus sonchifolius. The sequence continues at coordinate 25,909,110 of CM042029.1, read as the reverse complement.
CTAACACTCGTGTAGAAAATGAATCTCCAGCTGATCCAATCAACATCGAATCTTCTTTTTCTGGAACACAGGATATGGGGGAGTTGAGCACGAATCTAGACACAAACATCCAGGAACCGAATGTACCAGAGATGAGAGTGCATAAGAATCATCCAATTGACAACATTATTGGTGATCCTCATGCCGGAGTTCAAACTCGTCATAGAACCATGCTGAGAACACCAGTTTGTACGCTAAGATACTTGACACTGGTATCATGGAAAATGCTTGCATGCTGCATTCGTATCCCAATTGGAGCCGAAGAATGTGAAAGAAGCTCTTGTTGACAACTGCTGGATTGAGGCAATGCAAGATGAACTGTCTCAATTCCAAAAGTTGCATGTGTGAGATTTAGTTGACTTGTCAAAAGGCGTATAACCAATTGGAACCAGATGGATGTTCAAATGCAAAACGGATGATCGACATGTCGTAGTGAAAAATAAAGCAAGTTTGGTTGTTCATGGTTTTTATCAACAAGAGGGCTTGGATTACACAGAAGTATATGCCCTGGTTGCTAGACTTGAGGCCATTCGATTGTTTCTGGCTTATGCCTCCTTTGTCGGCTTTAAGGTCTATCAACTTGATGTGAAAAGTGCTTTCCTGTATGGAAAAGTTCATGAAGAGGTCTATGTCACTCAACCAACAGGATTTAAAGATCCGTATAATATCAATAAAGTGTATAAGCTCGACAAAGAACTTTATGGTCTTCATCAAGCACCTCGGGCATGGTATGATACTTTATCAAAACATCTAATGTCCAATGGTTTCGATCGTGGAAAAATTGACTCGACCCTCTTCATTCGGAAAGTAGGAGGTGATATTCTACTCGTACAAGTTTATGTCGACGACCTTATCTTTGGGTCTACAAATGAAGAGATGTGTAGGGAATTCGAACAGGTGATGAATTTTAAGTTTGAAATGAGCAACATGGGTGAACTGTCATTCTTTCTGGGTCTGCAGGTCAGTCAAAAGGAAGATGGCATTTATCTACATCAAACTAAGTATGTGCAGGACATCTTGTCAAAATACAAGATGAATGATAGCAGTACTTATGGCACACCTATCCCAGTCAATCACGGTCTGCATCCATACAAAGATGGAAAGGATGTGGATTGCAAATTGTACCGTTGGATAATCGAATCTCTTATGTATCTCACAGCTTCAAGGCCCAACATAATGTTTGCTGTATGATTGTGCTCAAGGTTTCAGTCACAACCGATGGAGTCTCATCTGATAGCTGTTAAGTGGATCTTCAGATACTTGAAGGGGAAACCCTGATTGGGTCTTTGGTACTCAAAGCAACAGTCATTTGACCTCAAAGCTTATACTGATTCAAACTATGGCGGTTGTAACCTTGATAGAAAATCAACTTCAGGTGGATGTTAATTCTTGGGAGACAAGCTGGTTTCCAAGCAGTGCAAGAAGCAGTCAACGGTTTCTTTCTCAACATGTGAAGCAGAATAAATTGCTGCAGCGAGCAGTTGTTCTTAGATATTGTGGATTCAGCAACAATTGAGAGACTACGGCTTAAAATTCACTGGAACTCCACTGTTCATTAACAACAATGTCACCATGTCCATCACAAACAACCCGGTGAAACATTCCAAAACTAAACATATTGAAATTCTCCATCATTTCATCTGTGACTGTGCTGAAAAGCATCTCATTGAACTTGTAAAGGTTCACACAGATGACAACTTTGCTGACCTTTTCACTAAGTCGTTTGATCGAACACGTTTTGAACATCTTGTCAACATGATAGGAATGTTCAATCCTGAGTGAAAACTTGTTTTCAAAATCAATTCAATTCATGAAAGTTAAATTTTATTTCTTTTAAATGTTTTCTGTATAGTTCTTTTAATTTTTTCAAATACTTCAGAAAAATCCAAACAAAATAGAAAACCATAAAATTTTAAGGTCATTTGAAGAAAAGAGAAAATGATAGCACATCAGTAATGATCTAAACGTCTTAGATTGTACATATGGGAAATGATTGCGTCATGCTTACTTGATTGTTTAAATTATTTGTCTTTTTAATCTGCTTATTTACAAGTAATTTGAATTGTCAGTAGGCTATAAGTGTCTTTGAATCATTAGTAGTGTGGAAATTAAATCAATACTACAACTGTGATTTGAACCCATGTTTGCTAGTGTGTGTGGGTGTAAAAGAATGCAAAAGATCACTATCAGATATAGGATGTAAGATTTTGGCAATTATTTTCTTTTGAGACCAGTTTCAGGTTAGGTCGTTAACACAATTACTGCGGTTCATCTCACTGCCCATATATGCAATGAGAGATTGAATCAAGATATGTCTTGACATCAAAAGTTGAGCATATATTCATCTTTGAATCACTCCTGATTCATTGAAATCAAATCCAGATAAATGTTGGATCCCCTTACCTAAATCCTCAGACACCATATTCATTATCCTGAATCATCTTTCCGATATTCACTGAAGAAATCATATAAAAACTAAGACAAAGGAATCACTCGATTCTGAATCTTATGATTCCTGATAATCCTTATGGATTCTGTTTGATTTTTCTGTGCTAATTGATGTAACTTCATTCTGAAAATTTAGAAAATTATTGGAAAAATCTTAGATGCCTTGAGTTAGTGCACATTTAAATTCATATAGCATAAATATGGGGTACACGTTGTATAATTATAATTATTACCTTAACACACAAGAACGTGATACTAAGATGCTTATGGTTTCAAATGTTATAATATTGCCTACTTGAATTACTTGTTTATGTGTTTATTACATATGAATAAATAGTAATCCATGACATGATCCCATATTCTTTGCAGTTTATTGTATCATTTTTGCTATACTTTAGCCTGTTATGATCCTCTTCTCATGACTTTGAACAAAAATAGCTTGTGTGTATATACTTGTATATCTTATTCAGAAAAGCCCAAAAATATTTTAAGTTGGTGTACAGTTCAAGTCTAATAAAAAATGCCAAAAATATTTGTGTTTAACTTCCTTGAATTGACTTTGAATCCTCTTGATTGAATGTTCTTATCCAGTTCGTTATTTGACTTGACTTCTTCATAATTTGAGTTGAAAATTTTGAGTGCATAATAGTCTATCCGTACTTATTAAGTGCGTAAGAGTTAAACCATGCGCACTTATCAAGTACGCAAGACTTAAGTCATGCGTACTTAGTAAGTACGCAGGAGTTAAGTCCTGCGCACTTAACAAGTACGCACGACTAGTTGATGTGGGGTATATATACGGGTGTTAGAATTTTTTCTAAGTCTCAACTCATTTCAAACACTCTACATTGTTATATATCCCTGCTCAGATTTTCCTAAAAAAATCGTGTGTTCATAAACAATTTTTCGTCCCGATCATAGTTTCAACATCATCTAACTTACATTTGGTGAAAATCTAGGAGTATTTCATGTGAAATCTTGAGTTTTGGACTGATTAGTGGACTTCAAAAAACTATGGTTTTGAACCTTGATTCTTCACTCACTTTGGTCGTGTTTGTCTCACATTATGACCTAAAACTTGTTTAAAATCAATAATCGAAGCTCGATCATCACATAATCGTCCTTAACACTCGTTGATTTTGACCTCTTGTTTGACCGTGGGTTCACGTCGGTCGAAGGTTAGGTCAAAATGACCGGGTTTTAGCTCAATTTTGGTGTTGGGTTAGGTTCCATTGGTCTTAAACATGATTTTTGACTAGGTGGTAACCAACATACTCATCAAAATTACACATTCTACTGATTTTGGATTTTGAAATTTGTCTAAGTGTTACGCCCTGCGTACTTTCAAAGTACGCAAGAAGGGCAAATTTGAAATTTTTCTAAGTCTGAAATTCAGTTCAATGTGAATGTGCTATACCTTGTCATGTATGTTCAATTCCAATGAGTCTTCTTGTTCTTATTGTGTTTATTACAAGCGAATTCAATCTGCTGGCTCTTACACAACCGGAATGGAAGGGTGCTGCACTTGAATACCGGGAGATAGTTGATTTCTTGAACCGCTCAAAGATTAGCTATGCTATCTTTGTAGATCCTATCGTTTCAAGACCGTACCTGGAGCAGTTTTGGGACATAGCTGATCATGACTGCACGGTAACCCCAAACATCATTCAGGCTACTATGGCGGGTCATGATATTGCTATCTCTGAGGACATAATCAGGAGAGTTTTACAGTTCTGGGACCTTGCAACCGAACCAATTTCCTATCTAGATTACTTTGTGGATGGGTGTTGGAGGCAACGAATGGGATATGTCGGTGTGCGAGATTATGCATCATATAAGAACATGTGGGTGCTTGATCAGTGGAGGTACTTCACCCACATCATGATCAAGTGCATTTCTTCAAGGAAAGCAGGGAAGGATGCCATGGGACATGATCTGGCGGCTGATATGGTTGGTTTGTCTCTTAACAAGGGCTATAACTTCTCCAAATACGTCTACAAATCCCTAACTGATCAGATAAATATGGCGGAGAGGGTTAGGTTCTTGTTATACCCCAGATTTGTGCTACTTTTGATCAATGATGCGTTGCCAAATCTACCAGCTATTAGGGAGAGACCGCAAGTGAAGTGGGTGGCCAAGAGAGTCTTTTTATAATTTCTAAAGCTAGGCAGTGTAGAACCTACCCCTGAGCATACTCCTCTTTTCGGCCACCTAATCTACGAAGCATGTGTGGCACCTGCAGATTGGAGATGGTTTAGTCCCGACTCAGAGCCTGAACTCAGTGAACACTCTGACGAGCAAAAAGAGGAGGAAGTTGAAGGTGATGATGTTTCTAAAGAAGAGGGAGACGAAGAAGAAGGAAGTGGTGGTGCTGAAGAATCCGACTCAGAGGCTACCGAGTCCGATTCATCTGATTCTGATGATGCACCGTCACCATCACACCCAAGAAGAACGACACAGGTGACCCTTCCTGAGTCGTCTTCTAAGAGAAAGAGACAAGAGAGTACAAGCAGTGAGTACGAACTCGACTCTGATTTGGATGCTGCTATACAAAGACGAAGACGTGAAAGCATAAACAAGTGTCGGGGGGATAGGCCACCCCAGGCTATCCTTAGTGAGGTAGAAGCCAGTGCTCAGAGGCATGCAACTGCAACGGCTGCGAGTACCGATTCCACTTCTACTTCACCTTCACAACAACTTTACAAGCGACAGAGGAGGAGGCCAAATGTAACTGCTGATGTGGCTGCAACTTCTATCACAGAGGAAGTTCCTGTGATAGCGACCCTCCCTTTGCAATCTGTCTAGGTGGCGGTGACGACTCCGATTCCCACTGAGTCTGTCACCATCACCCCAACCACCATTCAAACTGTGACAATCCGGACTTTTCCCGTGAACTCAGTTAGCAAAACCAGTTAAATCCTAACTTATTTGACTTATCTCAAACCCTAGGGACTAATTCAATAATTTAAACTCAAACTCCAAGGAATAGTTATGTAATATTCCTAAACTATTTTGTTGACGTTGCAAAGTCAAAATCATATTTCCTGTTGACTTGTAATAGTCAACAGAATCCATAGTTCTAACTCCATTCAAACTCTAGGGACCAATTCTGTCTACTTCAAAACTTCAAACCAGAAACCACAAGGATTGAAACTGTAATTTATCAATGCTGATTTCTGTTGACTTTCAGAAGGTCAACACAGCCGATTCTTGGCTCAAATTCGTGCTCTACAACTGAAATTCGTCTGAGTTTGTAACCGTTATACACGATCAGTCCATTAACGAACCTAATTAAAGCTTTAATCATCGCCATTACGTCGAATTAATCCCAATTATGGGTAATCAATCTATAACCGTCGAGACCCACCTTCAATTCAGTCGAATTCAATCATTCCATCTGTTATCATCTCAATCAGTCACATGCCCATCTCAAACGAGCCCCTCTGAGTCTTTTGCACACATCGTTTTCGCCGGAGACGCCGCAGGAGACGCCGGAGACTAACTCACCGGAATCGCGACTGTGAACTACTCGAACGCCATCAATTCGAACTCGATTCAGGTACCTAATCACACCTACAGCTTCGTTTTTATCCCTAGATTAAAAGCCCTATGCTATTTGGGGCTGATAACATCAAAGCGATCACGAACCAATTCTAGGGTTCATATAAATTTCGGTTTAATCGAACCCTGACACAGACTTCACCTCAATCAAATTAAACTATGGGGTTAGTTTCGTAAACATCAACTCTATAAAAGCCCCATGAATCCAACCTGAAACACTATATGATTTAGTCAATTCAATTCTTGATCAAATCTAGGGTTTTCAAATTCTAAAACAGGAAATTAACGATCTAGACTCGATGTTTTTACGTTTAAACCCGATCACAGATTTGTAATGCACCGATTAACAAAAACCCTATAATCCCTAGGCCAATTGTGATCGAGATTGATGGAATCTGGGACTAGTTTGGATTCAGTTTGAAAGTGGGGGAGAACACTGGGGTGTTAGGCGATAAAACCATTTGTGTCCGGATTCTATCGTGATTGCCCAAGCGGCTGTAATGGTTAAGTCTGTGTGTTGATGTAGGTGAGACCCGGGTTCGAACCTTACTAGCACCATTTATTTTTCTAGACACTTTTGAAACTATATTTTTACATAAATATGTTCTAATACTATTATGTTAATATATTAAATGGGTTTTAGCCCGGGAAACCACCCGTAGGCTCGGGTTTGATTTATAAACCATTTTAATATTATTTCTACACTTTTAAATAATATATATATTATTTTCAAACCACGACTCCGAATAAAATAATATGTTTATATTATTTTCAAATCGTGACTCCTAGTATAAAATAATATATTTTTATATTATTTTGCCTCGTTTATTAATCTCGTGTAACGTTTTAAACTAATTAATAATATAATTGTTTATATTATCTACTCACGTTTAGTATATCGAATAAAAATAATATATTTATTATTTTCCACATAAATGATTATTTTGTTAATCATACAATAAAAAAAATAAAATAAAATAATATAATATATATAGTTATATTATTTTCCTAACCATTTTAAATGGCAAACGTATGAAGTTATTTATTTACTTAATATTATCTGTTACTAACATTCGACACGTAGCGCTTTGATCTTAATTATTATATTAAGAAACATATATATTTCCGTAGACGCGTTCGTCTACTCTTAAATCCTTAGAATGCGTTAAGGCGTTCAATCTCTCGAGTTGTCGTCACAAACCCCATATGACCCTAACTTATGTGTTTACAATTCTAGGGCATACGTAAGACGTGCAGGCTAACACTTGAGATTCTAAATCTCTTACTTGTGTGATACTACCTACAACGCAACGCAGGTGAGTTTCACCGCCCCTTTTTACTTGTTTTACTATTGGGGGAGGAACATGCCTACACACAAACATATTTTACTTGTTTTCCTGTTGAGGAGAAACAAACATGTACACAAACTATCATACTTTTACTTGTTTTCCCCGTGGGGGAGAAACAGGTACGCAGACAAACATTATGTTACATGTTTTTCCCGTTAGGGGAGAAAACATGACACAACTATTTTAAATTATTGTAATTCATATGTTATTACTGTTGAGGCTAAGCGTAACACACTATCACAGAAAGTCCTCATCATACATCGAACCGTTAATAAGGATCTTAGCGAGGTAATGTTTAGTAGTACTACTGGGTTTGACAAATCCCACCCGCGTTAGTCGCGCTAACTCAATTAGTGATCGAACGGGTGAAATGTTAGCCTACTCACACCGCCAGTGTTGATAGACCTGGCATGAGGCAAATAAACAAACAATCAGCTTCGGTTGCGAGCGCTTTAGTAAGACATGAACATAGGCTAGCTGCCTATAGTATGCATATTGAATGTACATAATCTGGCAAACACTCTCTTATTGCAAACTTGAAACCTATGAACTCACCAACCTCGTGTTGACACTTTTTCTTACATGTTTCTCATGTCGCTTTGGCACAGGTTGCGCACTTAGGACATGCATGGAGTCCTACTGTCATATCATTCATTTCAAATATTTTAAACAGTTTATTTAATTACATTAATTGACGCTCGTTGCGTGTAATTATTTTTGACTTCATTTTAACGTTTACGCTTCCGCATTTAACTCTGAACTTTTATGTTATGACATTTCAAGTCCTATATAGTGTCGTTTGATGTAACTAATGACTGAGATCCTGGTGTGTCACATTCCAAACGGTAAAACTCCGTTAGTGGAATTTGGGGGTGTGACACAAACAACCACCATCCCTACCTCAATCCCCACAACCACCCTCCAACACATCCATGAACCATTTCCTGATTTTGACTTCAATCAAGGATTTGATTTTGAAGAAATCTTCACCTTCCCAACTCATACAGCCGAAGCATCCACTTCTAGGGGTCCTGATCCTCATGATGCTAGGATCACTACCTTAGAGACTCAGGTAGCTGGTTTTCTTGAAACGGTACGAAAATCAAGAGAAGAATCTGAGAAGCAACAGGGTCAGATTAACTCTTTGATTGATGAAGTAGCCGCGTTGAGGAAACAGCGGGCGACTGATGAGAAGCAGCGTAAGGAGCATGAGACAATGGTTAAACTGGTCTGTGATATGGCCAAGACGAGTGCTGCTCAGGGGGAGAGATTGAAGGAGTTGTTGGAGAAGCAACCACCAAATCCTAGCAGTGACGAGGCTTGTCACCTAGTTGATCTAACTAAGGGTGATGACCAGGACAAGGATCCTGAAGTCAGGCCTAGTGGAGGTGAGCAGCAATCGTCAGCATTGGCGATTGTTCCCATTTCTGCCGTGCCTATGGCTGAGGGGGAGTCTACTCGGAGTGAAGGTGGAGGTGATGCTTCGGGTCATGAGAAAGGAAAATCTCCGGCTGATGTTCTTAAAGATCTTTCTGACGATGTGATCTTATTTCTAGAGCCAGACTATTCCAAAGAAGCACAGATCGATGCTCTCAACAATCTGGAAGAGAGAGAGATCGACTCTGGTGACGACTGGGATGAAGAGGATGAGGATGTGGTGATAGAATTTCCCAAGGGTGACGGTGAAGGAGAATATGAGTTTGAGGATGGAGAAATATTTGAAGCTCCAGCCTTTGAAACTAATCCTGACACAGGTTCAGTCGAGCCTTAAAGTACTGCTGAGGCATCGACTGAAACCTCTCCTACCGACCCTAAACCTGTGGATCCAGAGGCGTTGAAAAGAAAATATCCGCTCGGAAGTTCTCCAAAGGATCCAGCTTCTGTCTGGCAGAAGACGTCCATCATAGACAAACATGGAGCGACATGTATGATCTTGGCTCTAAGGTTTGACGACGACAAGAAGCTGATCACTATTAAGCGAGCTGGGGGTTCAATACTTGAAACCAACCAGTGAAGCTTTCAGCTCCTTGCCCAAGTACGACTTGGTGAATCTAGAAAACTGAGAGCTGCTAAGTCACTCAAATCACGCGGTGGCGATGGGTTTGTGGCAGATTCTACAGCACGAGGGAAGATTAGGGAAGTTTGAAGTTTTTAAGCCTCAAGTGCCCAAGAGAGTCAGGGATAAGAACGTCAGACATTCCGTGACTCAAAAAAGCTTGAAGAAACTGGTATACAAGCCAGTGCTGTGTGAAACCAGGATTCCCCAAGTTATCTTAGGATACCCTCGGTAACATGTGGTACTGGTACGTTGATCCAAAAACGGGCGAGGCGGTGGTGATTGGAAAGGTCTGGTCCGATAGTGGAAGCTTAGTGCCAAGAGAATTGATCAGAGTGTTTGATGAAATCTGCTTCATCAACTTCTCTGTGAAAGATCTGGAGGTGCTAGCGAACAAGTACTGTATGTACACGGACGAGTGGACAAAGTTTCTAGCTTGAAAATACGACAAGGTGGTCAAGTTCTTCCTTGACTACAAACGGAAGATGGAAGCTAAAGCTGGGGAGCCGTGAAGACCGAAGACAATCCAGAGTTGTTGTCAAGGGGGAGTTTGTTGAAGCACTTTTGTGTGACAGACACTCTGGATACTGTCTTAGCTTTTGTACTTGTCTTTTGTGTATTTGTATTTGTATGTAAGTATTTGTATGTATTGATTATCAAGTTGTACTCACATATGTATGTACTTAGTGTCTGTTTCTTGTAAGTGTTGTGCACACTTAGTAAGTGCGCAGGATATATATCCTTCGTACTTAGCAAGTACGCAAGAACTGTATGCGTACCTGCTAAGTACGCATGAACAAATTGTCCTGCGCACTTGCCAAGTACGCAGGAACTAGGTCTAGTATAAATAGCAGGTTGTGACAGAAGTTAAGTACGCATTCACTTGTAACAAGTTCTGTAACCGACTGAGTTTATAATAGACGAAGTTTGAAAGTGCTTTGGTTGTCAGTTTACTTTGTGTTGTTTGATTCTCCACCTAGTCACGGGCATTCCGCACCCGGTTAGACTAGTCACACACCCACACGTAACGATCCGAGACACTCGGGGACCAACACGGTTCATGTGTCGGGTCATGTGTCCGTTCATGTGTCGGGTCATGGGTCGATTCATATGTTGGGTCATGGTTCAGGTCATGGGTTCGAGCATGGTTCGGGTCATAGGAAGGGTCATGGGTCGGTTCATGGGAAGGGTCATGGTTCGGGTCATAGGTTAGGGCATAGGTCGGGTCATGGGTCGGTTCATGTGTTCGGTCATGGGTCTGTTCATGTGTCTGGTCATGAGTCGATTCATATGTCTAGTCATGGATCGATTCATGTTTCGAGTCATGGGTTCAAGCATGGGTCGGATCATAGGACGGGTCATGGGTTGGGTCATGATTCGGGTTACGAGTCAGGTCATGGGTCGAGTTATGTGTCGGGTCATGGGTGAGTTCATGGGTCGGACCATGGTTCGAGTCATTAATTAAACAAAATCATTCAATTCTTTGAATTTGAAGAATGAAAAAAACACTCATACCTCAAAGAATAAAATTATTGAAAGTGAAGAAATAACATTTCTTATGTAATGATTAATTTCATTACTATGTGACTACTAACACACTTTTTTTTTCGTTCCATCACAATGATTCATTCCATTTCAATAGTCATTCATGTCTATCAAACACTACCTAATATTTGTGATTGTATTTAGTTAGAAATCGTGTAAAAGAATATTTGTCATCGTATCTTCACTTGTTAGGACCCTAAACAAAATATTTTTTTCTTTTATGTAAAAGACCTACATTTTAAAATATGTTTTAAACCTTTAGAAAGAGTTGAGCCATATCCATGGTATTCACCACATGATCATATATGTATTTCTATGTATAAACACTTTAAATTTTTTGAACGGCAAATGCATGCTGTTTCTCTTACTCCTAAAATCCACATATTACTTACTAGGTTAGATTCCCGTGTATCACACGAGTTGAATAAATGTAATGTTATATACTAAGTCATAAAAATTGATGTCTTTAAAAACCTATGTATTACACCATCTGAATAAACCCGTGTATTACACATATAATATAATCTGTTAACACATACACGCATAAAAATATGTCTTTAAAAATCTATTTTGAAGCGACAATTATAAATTTTGTTAAGTTAATTTTTAAAACATTTTTTTTACCAGTTGGGTATTATTTTTTTTTATATAATTGATAAATGTTAGTTCATATTACATTCATTTAGTTAATGTATAATAACTATTATCCATAATCAAATAATTAGTATCCATAATTAGATTAATATTTAATAGGAGAGAGAGGCGGGACAAATATGATAAGAATGAATATGGAGACGACACGTGGCATTAAAAAACTTTTATTTATTATATAGTATAGATTTTATTGGACTTAGAGGGTGTTTGGGATTGCTTATTTAACTCTAAAAGTGTTTTTTTATTAAAAGTGCTTATTAGCTTATGACTTTTTGAAAAACAGTTTTTAAATAAGTGTTTGGATTAGCTTTTGTGGTGGAAAAAGTCAATAAGTCAATAAATTGTTTTTAAAAAAGTGTTTGGCTTAGGTTATTCACGTAAAATGATCAAAAAAGACATTTTTATATTTTATATATTTATTTGTTAGAAATTGTTAGGGGTAGATTGGTAATATTTTATTGCAAAAGCCAAAAGCCATTTGAAAAGCCAGGAATTTGTGGCTTCTTAAAAAACAACTTTTTAGCTTTATCAAAAAGTTAAAACAAAACGTGCTTTTATGTTTGCCAAACACTTTTTTTAGCTTATTTGCTTTTGAAAAAGCCAATAAGTCAATAAACAGTTTTCCAACGCAATCCCAAACACCCTCTTAAACCCGCATCACTTGGGTGGGAATAAACGCCATGTGCCGTCGTGCCGTTGCCACTAAGCCAACACATAAATGCTTTATTAAAAAGTTAAATATAAATAAGAAAATGTAAAACCATTTATGATCATTATTTTTCGATATACGTATAACTAGAATTTGAATGCATAGACGATTGGACATCACTTGATTTTTTTTAAAGACCCAAAATAATTTTTTTTCAACAAAACTAACAAAATACTAAAACCCAAGTCAAACTAAACATACAACTTCAACACTTTATATTTAAATTTCACCAAAGGAGAAAAAATACATTTCATATACATATGTCGGTGTGTTCGTATGACTTTAAGTTGGATATTTCTTGGGCGAAAATATGGAAATGTGTCTGTTTAGATCTTTTTCTACGGTATTAATAGTTTCAAATAAATAAATGTGTATATATATTGTCTGGAAAGAAAGAAGTAGTCGAATGTTGATACGACAGTGTCGGATAATTACTCCACCACCATATGGCAACCGGCAAGCTGACGCTTTGGCCGACACAACTCATTGTATTGTATATACAAGAGAATGCATATTATAAACCAAAAATGGTTTGACCCTTCCAAAATAAAAGAATTATATAGAGTTAATTACACAAATAGGTCCTATGTTTAGATAAAATAATATGTATGGGTTTTAAGTTTAAAAAGTTGTAAGTTTATGGCATATGGTTTGGGTAAAATAACATGTATGAATCCTAAGTTTAAAAAAGTTACAAGTTGAGGGTCCGTGGTTTCAATTTTATAACATGTTTGGGTACTAAGACTAACTTCCATTAAATTTTCTTTTAATTTTAAGTAAAATGACTTTTTTACCCTTGACTATAAAAAAATAAAAAGAATATATTACTGAGACTAGTTTGTAGTTTACTTATAATTAAAAATATAAAAATAGACTTAAATTTAATAAATAAAAATAAAACCCCAATTTTCCCCATATCTCCACCAGCTCCGTGTGATACCTTCGGCGAATATCCGATGTCTACTACGAACACCCATCTCTGTCTCATAGGGAGTCTTCATTCCCTTCGCTGTCATTCACATACCTTCATCGGTCATACTCGCTACGAGACAGAGATGGGTGTTCGAGACAGAGATGGGTGTTCGTAGTAGACGTCGGATATTCGCCGGAGGTATTACACGAAGCTGGTGGAGATATGGGGAAGATTAGGGCTTTATTTTTATTTATTAAGTTTAAGTCTATTTTTATATTTTTAATTATTGTTTAAGTAAATTACAAACTAGTCCCTATAACATATTCTTTTTATTTTTTTATAGTCAATGGTAAAAAAAAGTTATTTTACTTAAAATTAAAAGAAAATTTAAGGGAAGTTAGTCTTAGTACCCAAACATGATATAAAATTGAAACCACAGACCCTTAACTTATAACTTTTTAAACTTAGGACTCTAAAATGTTATTTTACCCAAACCACATGCCCTAAACTTGCAACTTTTTAAACTTAGGACTTATAAATTTTATTTTATCTAAAACATATGAACTATTTGTGTAATTAACTCAATTATATATTAGACCATGAAAAAATTATTTCGATCTAAATTTAAAACTGGAAATATATGTGATAATTCATCAATTTTTATCTTTTTAGAGAAAAATGAGAAAAGAATACAAAATGATTGAAAGTTTATTTATGAGATTACTTTAATAACATTTGGCATAAACATTAATATTATACGTTTTAATGATCTATAAAATTACATTTTAAAAAGAGTAAACTTCAGTTTTCGTCCCTGAGATTTGCATAAAACTTCAGGTTTCGTCCCTTTATAACACATTTCATCCATAATGTTTTAAGTTTTAACAGTTTCTGTCTTTTGTCATTAACTCCGTTAAGTTTTCTGTTAGTTTTTTTTGCAAATCTACTAATATACCCTTACCCCTTCTTCTTCATCAGACTCAATAAAATGTATATGAGACTCAATAATATGAATGACACTTTCCTCTGGCGTGAATCCCCTCCGGCCACCGGCTCTCCGGCACTATCTCCCTCTTGACCGACGACGGGATGAGTTTTTCGGTGACACCCCATCTAGGGTTCTGTCGTAGCAACAGTGGCGGAGGTTGAGGTCAGACCTGATGGTAGCGGAAACGGAACGAGGATGGTGTTCCGGCAACGAAAACGGTTTCACCACGTGAATCCCTCGTCACCTGCTTCGCCGTGGTAATCATCATCGTTCTCCGATCAGCACCACCATCGGCAGGCTTCGTATGCCGCCATGGTGAACAATGGCGGTTCGTGTGGTTCGTTTTACGGCGGGTTTAACGACGGTATTGAAGAGTTTAGTGCTAACAATGGTAATGAAGAGCTTAGTGCAAGATGCACTTGTTTGACGAGTGTAAAAATGTAGAGTGTAAAAAATGGAGTCAAAATTGCTTCTTGGGTCTGATGGTTGAAGAAGAAGAAGAGGTTAAGGATATATTAGTAAATTTGCACAAAAACTAACAGAAAACTTAACGGAGTTAAGGACCAGTGACGCAAAGTGTTAAAACATTAAACGTCATGGATTAATTGTGTTATAGAGGGACGAAACCTGAAGTTTTGTGCAAAACTCAGGGACGAAATCTGAAGTATACTCTTTTAAAAACTTTCATATATTTAGAAAACTTTGACAAAAAGACCTCAATTTCAAAGTTTATTTTAAAACCCAATATATGTTGAGCCGCCCCAGTTGCAGGGCATTTTGGTTTGTAAAATATTTTAGAAAAGAAATAGTGTATGTTAAAATAATTAAAATTTTAAAAGATATAGAATTTGAAAAATTAAAATATGTAATTTCTTAGGTTGAAAAAATGTAATGAAATTTACTTTTCATTCTTTGACATATTCATGTTTGATGTTACTTCGATAGCATAATCTTGTGAAGCTTCTTGGCATTCCGAATAATTTAGTGAACGTGGAAACAAAATACTTTCATGAGTGTTTTTCAACTTAAACATTGGTGTGGGAGGTGACCGAACTCATTGTGGTGGTTATTGTAACAAACAAATTGATCCGAGTTGAAAATGTGTAAATTGTGCATTAAAACTCGAATATCCTCTTAGGTGTAATTATGCTAAATCTAGTTTATACGCGTTACATATCGTATAATGGTGTTTGATTGAAACTTACTAAGTCGTGATTTTTATAATCAAGCCTTGGGATTTTTATACTTGTTTAAGGTATCAAGAACTCTGATTCTTAGTTGGCTGTTACTAGGGGTGTTAAAAAAATCAGACTCCAAAACCAAACCAGAATTATCCGAAATTCCAAATTCGGATTATCTGAAAATTCGAATATTCAAAATTTCGGATTCGGATAGTGATTTTAAAAAAATTGGATATTTCCGATATCTGAAATATTATATTTATTTATATTTTTGATTGTTTTTATAATTTAAAATAAGAATTTTGAATCGAAACAAAAATATTATATTTAATAAGTATATTTTTACTAATTTTTAAGATTTTATAACTTAAAAATATTATATTTATATATTTTTATTTTTTGGATACGGAGTCTGATAGTGAAATCAACTATCCAAAAATTTTGGATAGCTGAAATTGAACACACCCCTAGTTGATATTGGGAACCACGATTCTCATAAGACTTGTAAGTGAGAAGTGTGATCCTCACAAGGATGCACTTGATGATTAAGATTCTTATAAGTTGTACTCGTATTTGAGAATAAAGATTCTCTCAATTGGGTTATTGAGGATTATGATCCTCACAAGTTGTAAATTGAAAAATAATATTTTCTCAAATTGACATTGAAATTAAGATTCCCATTTGGGATATAGATACACTACTAGCTTAGAACCTGTGTAGTGTATACGGGGTGAAAATATCAATACATAAAACTATTAAATTTTTATGTATATTTTACAAATGTAAAAATGTATTACATATACTAAAAATAGAAAACAAAATTCAAAATACGTAAAAATTAATATATAACTGGGTTTTGAAAATACGTTAATAACTATTTAATTTAATTTAACTTCCATTTGTTATTTTGTTGAAACTTCAATGTGGGTTTTCGAAGATGCAAGACGGGGCACGAAACCGATCCAGGTAATGGTAGGTCATTGCACGTTGGGATCACTGTATTTATGAGCGTCCCTTTACCAAAGCTAAAGCGAAGCTAATGTTCGGGGTGTTGCTCAGGGAAATGCAGCACATGCGCGAGGGCGTGCATGAATTGTTGGCAGGAGAATTTCACAGACCAACTGTTTGAAGATCGTTTTGTTATGTTTGCACTTGACTTGAACGCTTAGGTTTGCTGGCTAGTCCGGAATTCATCGGGCACGACCTCAGTAAGATAGACGACGTGACATGCCTAGGGGTGCTTGCATAACGAACGCGACACTGGTCGTAAGTTGTTGCCGCTCGGAGGACGAAACCAATAGACCCTGATCATAAGCGGGGGTGGACCCGCTGGCCCTGGGGCAACCCAAGGCGCAACACGAGGCCTCGGAAGATGACATCGTGACAATAAGGAAACTTAGATGAGTTGGGAATTTTGGCTTTTAACAGGGGTTGTGTAGAACTACGTGCATGGAAGGCTCGCGATGGAATTTTGGAAAAAAAAAATTCATTTTGATTTTTTGGTTAAATAGTTTTTTTTGAGTTCATTAAATAGTTTCTTATATGTTGCAAACGATTTTACAACGTGACTTTTTCGTTATTTACGAATATACCGTAACATTGTTCTTATATTTATCTACGTTTCGATGTGTGTTACATTTAAAATAAATATTTTTTAACGATTTAGTGTGCTGCAACAACATACGGGTTAACGGGAATATTCTGATATTTTTTTTCACAGTTCTATGCCCCCGCAAAGCAAGGTCTTTTAATACTAGTTTTATAAAAAAACGTAAAATAAAAATATTTATTTCTGTTTTTAGTTTTAAGCTATTAAAACAAGGGCCTAGTTTTAAAACTAATTTACAAAAAGACTTTGACTTTAAGAATTTAAAAAACCCCAATTCTGGAATATCACCAACCGTGTTCTGACTTTACATAACCGCGTCCGGAATTCGCACACGGATCATTGATCGTATTTTGGCATTTTCATTAAAAGAAAAATCAACTGGATTTACAAAAACATATTTATTTTTCTTTGTAGGTATGAGTTTTATTTTGTGATATCAAGAAAAAGTTTTAAAAAGAAAACCATTATATATGTAAGTGCATATAAGAGTAGAGGCGTGTTAAATACAAAACTAAATTTAAGTAAAAGTTGTAAGAACAATATAAATACTTGTACATAATGCATTAATGATAATTACATACAGTAAGATAGAGAATGAAACGAGATTAAAAACCATGTCATGGGTCACATTTAAAGCAACAAATATAAGAGATGAGTGAGTAGAGTCGATTGGGTTAGGGGCGGGAACACCGCCCCCACAGTCTCCGTTGCCGCAGCAGGAAATCACACCCGGAGGTGGATTTTGGTTTGTTCATGCGGTTCTCAAAATTCCTTACTCTTTTAGAATGACAAACTCACACACACTCTAAACATACTCCTAAAACCTTTTGTTATGGACTGAAACCATTGTAAGGTATGGGACTTGTCCCACATCGGTTGTATGGGCAAAAAATGTGAGATTTATAATTCAAATGGCTCTCTCTCCCATTAGACTAGTCTTTTGGGATGAGTTCTACCATTTGGTGTGAGTTCTACCATTTGGTGTGCCAATCTATGAGAAATGCATCGTTGACGGTACTTCTGCCAAATAAAACGACAGAGAAGAGAGAGAGGGAAAAATGATGATAACGATGACGGTGAGTACAACGAAGATGAAGACGGTGAAACTCAGCGTGATGTTGACGATGAAGACGACGGAGATGATAATAATCAGGTGGTGCCGTTGTCTCATACTCCGCCTCCGGTAGCGATGATGATTCTGTCGGTGATAGAAGCGTTTTACTAAGCGAAAGCGTGAGAATAGTAGATCTCTCTAATGTATAAAAAATGCATCCTTTATGTTATGATTTTGTTAACTAAGTTGTTACAAATTTGTTATTACAAATTTAGAACTATTGATTTTAATTATTTTTTCACTGATTGTGATTTTGTGTTAAATTTTCTAAATCTTATAACAATTGCTTTTTCATCTTCTCTATTTTTTTTAGAAATCACAGTTGATTTGATATTTTGATGTGCTGATTGTTGCCTTATCAAACCAAGATGATGTTGACTACTTATTGGTGTAGAAAAGCCACCGTGAGGTGTCCGGTCCGACGGATTAAAGTGAAGCAAATAACTGAAGGACATTATATAGAAACTGAAGAGCATACATCATGTTTACGTAATACATTTGTGGGTTTTTTTCGTTATTTTTCATCGTTTACATATACGTAAACACACTATATCAGTTATGTAATTTGTCTACGGGCTTCTACTCTTTCATTAATGTTTATTGTTTACATATACGTAAACAAACCTGTAACCAGTTTACATCTACATAAACACTTATGTGAATCTGTTTACACATACCTAAACACATATGTAAACATTTGGAAAATTAATGAAATGTTTTTACTTTGATTACTTGTTAGCATGTCTTTTATTTTTATAGAAAAACAACGTAAAATGTCGCTAGATGATGAAGAAGATAAGATGAAGGGATGAAAGTGATAAAAGTGAGATAGTGAGATTTTTCAAGAGATTTCCTAAATTAAAAAGTGTTGATATACCTATCTAAACCATTAAAATGAATCAATAAAACTCATCCATTGATCATTTTTAATCAATGGTCTAAGGTTAATTTTCTTGGTTTTTATCTAAATCATGGTTTTCTCTAAAACCCTTCCCATATAGAGGATCAAGAGAAAACTATAAAGTTATGCGAAAACCAAGAAAACCAATCTCAACCAATCAGGTAATTTTAAAATTATTTATTCATTTAATTATCAAATAGGTACTTTTGTAAATTCTCAACCCCTTATTTTTAGAAATAACCTTGATTCTCTCATTTCTAATTTTCACTTCAATTTTTTGATCTGGCCCCATAATCAAACCCCCCATCATCGGCTTGCAAATCAAATTCAATTTCTTCTTTCCATCATCAAATTTGAAGCATACCTCTAGTCCCATCCCATTTTCTGCCATTCCTGTTTTCTCCGCACAACACTGACTACCGTCGCCGGAGATTGAGGTTGAGGTATGCCATTATAGCTCTTGAACATGGGGTTCTATACTAATTTCGTATCTTTGTTAAATTAAGAGCTAATTACTGAAATTGATTGATTAAATAGTGGCAGGGATGTGTACTGTGACTATAATGTAGTTAGGGTTCATAAGCCACATTTATATTAATTGAAGCTTGAGTTCATGAATCCCGGGGTTAAGGGCAGTTAGAGGATTCATGTTATTTTCTGAAAATTACTTAGTAAAAGGAGATAGTTAGAGTTCTTATGAGTTTTAACCCCAGGTATATTAATTCTTGAAATCTATGGTTGTACTGATTAATAATGGCCTAAAAATGAGAGATATGTTTAGGTTTTGTGAGCTGTCCTATAGTTTTAGGATGTGTTTGAGCAGCAAAGTTTTGAACCAAAAACTTGCATAAAACACACAAAGTGCTGAAATTTTGTTGTAAAAGATTGATGCAAATGTTGTAAAATAGTTACAGACAGGGGCGGATTTACTCAGTGATGGTGAAAAAGATGCAATTGATTTTTTTTAGAAAAGGCACCCAATTTATTTCAACACATCTGTAACATCCCGAAAATACATGTAAGGATTATTTGAGCTAACGGGTGACCCGAGCCAATTATAATAAAGATAGCGACGAGGGTTTTCACGTTGTGACGCTATTTATAAAACCATAAGGACATGGTTAGCCAGGGGAACGAACGATTGAGGATCGAAGGTGCGCAATAAGGAAACCCGGGGACTAGTATGCAAACCCCAAAGGTTTAAATACCACCTTTTCGAAAACCCTAGACCATAATAGGTAAATGGGGACTTGCGACGATAGATAGAGGCGAGAGAGAGGAGGGCGGCAACCGCGGCGACAGTGCGGCGACAAGTGGGAAGGATCTAGGCTACGCGATAAGGTAATGCTCGTTCCCTATGTCTTGTGCTTTTGTTAATGTTGTAGTGTAAAGATCTAATTAGGGTAAGGTTATTGATCTCGGTCGATGGTTGGTACTCGAATGGGAAGGGTGACCGGCCGAAGGGATGGTTACGGGTAGCAGGAGGTGACGACAGTGGGGTGGAAGTGATTGGTGGTGGCAGGAGTGAAGACAAAGGAGGCAGCCGCGACGATTGGCGTAGGTGGCTATGGTGCATGGTGGTGAACGATGGTGGTTCCGGAGGCAGCAGAGAACGAGGACGGCAGTGGGGGTGGTGACTGATATCACGGGGACTGCTAGGGTGGTGATCCGTGGCGGCGAACAGTGGGGGTTATAGGGGTATGGTACCCGTCTAGGTTTTTGCGCGACTAAGGTGGTGGTACGTAGTCCACGGTGCTCGGCGAAGGAAACATAAGCCGGGTAGGGTTTGGCGACGAGGAAGAAGACGGTGACGAGTAGTGTGGTGGTGCTCAACGTGGAGATAGGAGACGATGAGGAGCCGATTATGGGTTCCTTCGTGCATGGCTTGCATGCGTATGGGGAATCTGACTCGTGCACGTGCGTGTTCGAAGTACTAATGTTCGCATGGTCTTAACGTGCATGCATGGGAAAACGGACTGGATACGTGTTTTCTAACCAAGCCAAGGGTGATTCGGTTTGGGTGAGCACGTGCAGCTACAGTTTCGTGGAAGGAAAAGACGAGCTGACAAGACGACGTTGGGATATATATACTTTTTGTACTATACAACGTATGTTTAGATGTGTTATGATCATGTGACACCGCGTTTTTTAGGTTTGGGGTTCGAGCTCGGACGGACGAGTTGCAGAGTAAAGACTGATACTCCACATAACCTGTGAGTTTCTAATCCCCTGCTTTTAACGTTTTACTGTTTTGGGGCTATAGTACATACTTTCAAGGAGTGTTAATATATTTAATCATGTTAAGGGCTTCGGGATTCTAATCCGATGTGTTTGTGAAATAAAATAAGTATTAGGTGAATCTTAGGGTCTATGGTGTGTCCATGGGAATGTGATAGCTAGAGTTACAAATTATGAATGTGTGACGTGTTAGGGGTGGATTAAGGGGAGTCGGGATTAAAGCTAAATTCTTCTGATTTCATGTATGGTATATATATATATATATATATATATATATATATATATATATATATATATATTGTTCTAGTGTCATGTGTGATGTACAGGCGTAGTTAACGAGTCATGTATATGATGTGTTTATATTTAGTCGTGTTTGCATCGTGTCATTATGGCACAGCGAACGGGGTTGTGAAGGATGAGGTCCTTCGGGCGGTCACCAACGGTGACATGTATTTAACAGGCTAATGATGAGCTTAGGGTGCGTCGATCGCCCCGATGAGGGTGCAGTGACGAGGTATGTGTTTACATGAGTATTTATATATGTGCAGGATTACATGTAAACGTTGAGTTATATTCACTATGCATGTGGTGATATTAATGCGGTAATGTTAGTGTGACGTGTAGACGTTATTATTGCGGTATGTAGAGTTAGACTGATCATTGAGTCAGGAATTGTGACGTGACGTGTGTAAGTGTCGTGTCAGTTAATTGTGAGAGCCTTAGTTAAGGTCGGGTGTGTTAATGTCTAGAGTATGTTGTGTTAACCAAGTGTCGAGTTAATACTTGTTTTTGGGTATGAGTTGTTAATATAGTAAGTTAACTCAATGTCAACGAGATGGTAATGTTATTATTATTTTTATTAGTAGTAGTAGTATGGGCTGAGTTCCGGATGATGAACGGTTATGGGATGCCGTGGGGTGACAGGGGGTTAACTATTCGTTAATAAATCATAAAACTATTTTGTAAGGACCGGAGGGTCCGAAGTGGATTTAAACTAATGAATATAACGTGATGGTTTTTGTTCAAATTGAACTACTAGAACTCACTCAACGTAGCTGACTTTGTGTGTACGTTAGATTGTTTTGTAGGTAAGCGTACAGTTGACGTATCTTGGCTTGAGAGCGGTGCTACTCGGATTGGTATGCAGGCATTCATGAGGTATGTTAATAACAATAAATGGTAATAAATGATTTTAGAAAGACTTCCGATGTAATAGAGTTAATAATAAATGCATTTTAATTGAGATTGACCCGTTATGAGAACCAACTAAATGATGCCCAGGTTGGGATCTTACAACATCACCCACCCCCTTAAACAAGAACTAATGAGGCCCCCAATTTCCCCAATTGACTTTGGTTGACACTATTGCTATCCGCAATCATACGACTTAAGTTGTTAGAAGACTTAGGGGGCGTTTGGTACGTCAGAATTCAATGGAATTGGAATTGATTTCCATTCCTTTAGATGTTTGGTTAGGTTAGAGAAAAAATGGGAATTCGAATTAATTCCACCTAATTCCTTCAGTCAATGGAATTGAGAATCCTTCCAGGTCTCAAAGGAAAGTTAACAAAATCTTAGGAATGTTTGCAAAGTTATCAAAATAACCCAGCCTTTATATACGCTCATCTTTATCACTGTTAAAAAAAACCTAGCTTGCACATCTTTATCAGATTTTCACCAGCTTCAATTCCTCCACTTTTTTTTGATAAAACCCAGACAAAAATGTTTGCAGCTAGATCCGAACAACGTAGAAGACCACCACCAGTTATTCCTGGCCAATTTCTTAAATTTCTCGTTCGATGACCTGGGGTTTACTTCCGCAACTTGAATCCGATCATTGCGCCCCCTTAGGTTTTTTGCAGGTGGGTTTTAAAAGTAAACCTCTTCATCATGTGGCTCCACATTGATTTACAGGTGGTTCAATAATGTTCTCAAACCATTGATTATAATTCTATCTTTGACGCACTACAAAGATTTTCTTGTTGTAACATCCCAAATAATGACAAGACAAATAGAAAAGGGAAATAAAGTGGGCTTGGCCAAAAAAAAAAATTTCGGCCCATGGGATGAAAAGAAAAGAGGGGAAACCCCATTACAAAACAGCAGCTTCAACCCAAACCCCTCTCATTTCATCTTCCTGCACAAGAATACTAGAGAGAGCGATCGGCTTGTGAAGAAAACCGCAAGGAGAAGACTCAAGGGCTCGGGAATCATCCGACTCCACCATTTCAACGCATAGCAACAGAAATCGGGCCTGTTGAGGTAAGCATCGCCTCTGATTCTGAGTCTTTGCATGTCTCGGGTTTAAATCAAATAAAGATACGATTTTTGCATACGAAACTTGAAACAAATCACGTATTTGAACTCAAGAACGATAAAGGAAGGTGTTTAACGTAAAATGTTCAAGGTTTAATCGATTGGAAATAAGTTGGCTGGAGCAAGGTTCTGGTCAGGGAAGATGCAGACCCATGACTCGAAACTATAGTTTCGATACATGCAGACCCATCGAAACTACTCTAGTTTCGATAGTCATGTTTGACTCGAAACTATCTAGTTTCGATAGCAACCAATGACTCGAAACTACTATAGTTTCGATAGGAACTCAGGACTCGAAACTACCTAGTTTCGAGTGTCACCTTGAACCTAAACTAAGATTTTTCATAAGTTAATGACTCGAAACTACCATAGTTTCGATAGAATCTCATGACTCGAAACTACCTAGTTTCGAGTGTAAGACCATAGCTCGAAACTACCATAGTTTCGATGCGACCCACCTCCCGAAACTACTAAGATCAAGTATAGTAATATCTAATGCCATCTAGGAGCACGACCTTATGAGTATGACTTTATTATACAGATCGTGAGTAACACTAGTGACGCTCTGTAGCCAGCTAAGTGTAATTCGGAAACTACTCATCAGGTGAGTTCTATGTGCCCCCTTCTAAGTTATGTGCAAATGATTTATAAATGTTTTGGGGCTGAAATGTATACACTAAATGAATAAATGAAATGAATGTCAATGTGATCATACGTGATATATTAAGGTATATGTGTAGATACATATGAAAGTGAATAATAAATTATGAACAAAGAACGACACGTATGTTTACAAAGAATTAGTGAATGAATGGTATAACGTAAATAAATGAAATCTTGCTTTATAAATATATATTGCATGCTAAGAAGGTAAGTATACGTTATGGACGGAAACGAAGCTAACGGCTACTACGGTAGACGGACGACCACTTGACTATTATGCAGCTAGAGAAGGAAGTCTAGAAAGGTAGACTAAATAAAGGCCACTACGGTGGAGTAAGTCGCTAAATCAATATTCGGCTGTATAATTAGTTCAAGTGGGAAACGGATGCCTTATGGCAGACGGGCGAATATGACGGACTACGACGGTAGGACGGTTAAGGCGGACGGCCGAAGGTTGGCCGGACGGAAAAGTTAAGGCGGACGGTTTCTAGGACCGGACGAGTAAAAGGGCTACGACGGTAGCTTAAGGGCGTATGTCTTTGTGACATACGCAGTAAAAAAAAAAACGGGTTGATCACCCTTATGTGTATGACCAATAAATGGTAAAGAAAGTAAAGGTGAATGCATATCTATGTAGTCACATAAGAAAGTTAAAGAAAGTAAAGGGTGAACGCATATATATATATATGTAATCACATTAATAAAGAAAAGAAAGATGAAAGAAAAGCAAAAGCTATGAATACGTATTTATATGAATGACTTTATAATAATGTTTACCTATGATGTAAAGAAAAGAATGTTTATATCTAAACGCATTAAACTAGAACTCACCAGCGTTAGCTGACTTTAGTATACATTTCAGGTAAAGGAAGAAAAGGTCGTGCGATGGCGTGAAGGTTACCCGGCACAAGACTGACATCCCACTTTTGTTTGTTAAGAATATGTTATGTTTTATTCGTAAAGACTTCCGCTGTTTTGATTATGTAAATGAATGATGAATGTTTTAAATTTAAGTTCAGTATTTATGACTATGTTTATGAGTAAATCCAACAAGTGAGGTCACCCGGGAAAGGGGCCTTACACTTGTTGAATAAAAATACATTATGTTAATATGAATTAGTTTATGATTAAATTATACACGTAAAATTCAAGAACTTG
The DNA here is from genome assembly GCA_023525975.1 of Smallanthus sonchifolius. Taxonomy (NCBI): domain Eukaryota; kingdom Viridiplantae; phylum Streptophyta; class Magnoliopsida; order Asterales; family Asteraceae; genus Smallanthus; species Smallanthus sonchifolius. The sequence continues at coordinate 25,883,668 of CM042029.1, read as the reverse complement.
GGAGGGAGGGGGGAGAGAGAGAGGGAGATTATAAATTAAACCTCGTCATTAAAATACATTATGTTAGGATGAATTAGTTTATGAATAAATTATACACGTATAGTGTGAGAACTTGTATGAATTGTTCTTGCTTCTTGTCGGACCAACATGACACATGCCACTAACACCGCTCTCTTTGACCGGCACTAGAGACGGCTCAATGTATTTTGGGGCCTAAAAGTAATTGAGGCCTTTTATCAAAATTTTTTGAATATATAAAAGTTTTTAAAATGTAATTTATTATCTCTCTCTCTCTGTATATATATATATATATACATAAGGGATACATGCACACACACACACATATAAGAGAATGGAGTATTTGAGAACTCCTGGTTATTTTGAGAACGTTATATAAGGGAATAGAACATTTGAGAACTCCTGGATATTTTGAGAACTCCAAAAATATTCTCAAAATATTCAGTAGTTTTCAAATGCTACATTCCTTTATGTATGTATGTATGTATGTATATATATATATGTATATATATATATATAGAGAGAGAGAGATGGGGAAGGATTATTACACAAATTGTCCCTGATATAAATCTTTAACTTAATTACATAAGTAGTCTCTAGGAGAGTGAAATGACACATTTGCACATGACATGACTTAACGGTGAAATTTTACGTCTGTTAGTTTAAAGGACGTAACGTGCAAGGTTTTTTAAATATAAATGACGTTTTCTGTAATTTACTTAATTAAATGACATATTATGAAATTCGGGTAATACATAAAGGACGTAATTTGTAATTTGCTCTTTAAGAAATGCTATTAAGTTTAAAACTATTTCATTAAATACGTACTTGTCACACTAGGTTTGATATTCTTTGATGACTCTTAATTCATCAACAACTTGAATCATAATCTTAGAATATAACAAGTTCTTGATCTAAGTGGGCCACGGTTCTTGATCTCGTTGTCTCGTCCGGCGGATCTACGATCACGATTAACCTGGATGTGAGAATTTCTCGAGTCACGTTCCCCCACCTTGTTGCCTCGTTTGGTGGATCTACGATTATGCTTGAATTGATTTCTATGAACAACCATTTGATTAACCATAGCTCTGATACCACTTCATGCAATTAGCAAAAGCAATCAAATGACTAGATAACTATATTACTAGATCAAAAGCTTCTAGAACCGAATGGGTTACAGGACCTCGAAGGTGTTCTGTACGATAATTAAAATTCAAAAACTAAATAATCCAATCATCCGGGCATATTTACATAAAAGCATATTCACATAAAACTTCAATATCATAAGAAACTAAAATAAAAAGGAAACAATTCCAAAATATTAAAACTCGATTAAAAATAAAATATAACATCTTAATTTTCTCAAAAAAAAAACGACACCTTCCAACAAATTCCAACGGGTCATCATCTGGTGCAAGTTTGGGTCTGGTTAAATATGATGCTCCCGCGTCAAACACAATTATGATCGGCAAACCATCACAATACAACATATAACTACTATAAATTATGTTTTTTAGGATGATGATGATATTTAACTTAACTAATACTCAATTTGCAATGTATGTGATGTTTTCCACCTGACACACACACCCCCTGCACTTTACTTATATTGTACTACTAACCCTTATAATTTATCAAATTTTACTTTGACCCCTTTAATTTTTAAAATTTTGAGTTTACCCCCTGTAATATATATAATCTGATTTTTCCTCAATAACTTTAGTTTATTTTGCGCGTGAGTTTACTTTGCGTGTGTGTTTCTTTTGATTGTACCGTCGTGCCACAACGCAGGTAATTTTCTTTTAATCGTATCGATTAGCCGCAACGCGCGGGTAGCATGAAAAAATAGACCGACATCGACAAAAAATGTCGGAACCGTTATATAACTTATTTAAACACGTACGAAAACTTATTTAAACTCGTTTCTTTTTGTGCTTAGTCACGTTAATGTCACCGCCTTAACCGTTTAAGATCTGGTTCCCGCTGCAGAGCGCGGGATACAATTTCTAGTTTCTAGTTATAATAAAAGAAAAAAACTTGCTAGTATTATGTTTTTTAGAATGATGAGGATATTATAACAAAAGAAAAAACTAGCACGTCAATACAAGACCAAATAAATCATGTATGACCAAAATATACATATGATACTTATTTGTATAAATCGTGTGTTATACCCGTATTTCATTATTTTGTATCACATCATCACCTCCTCTATCTTTCCCTTCATCTTTCAACTATTATCTTTTACTTATTTTTTTATTTTTTTAATACAAACAATATTTATTAGTTTTAAGATAATTACTTACTAAATAAATAAAAAATATAAAGATCAGGTTAATTAAACATTTTCATTAATAATAAAGTATATTACATAATAATAACAAAAACATGATTGCAAATTACGTAATAACAATTTTGAGGATAGTAAATTTTTGGCCTATAAGACCTAAATGTTTGTTTTTAATAGGATCGTTTTTGCTATTCAAAAGGAGTTACAACGTACATTGTTGCTATTTACCTAACACTTTAATCGTCATTTTTATAAATAAATTGGTATGCCTTTATGTTTAAAAAGAACCACTAAACAAAAAAGTTATCTTCGAAAACAATTTTTATTTACCATCGGGCAAGAGTGATTTTCGAAAAATAAATGATTGAAAAAAGAGCGGGCCGTTTTGTTTTGCAGTGCCACCTAGCCTGACGTGGTATTCCCGTTCGAGGCCACTTGTCCACTTTAGCACCCCGCAAGCTAATGTTACTCAGAGCACCTCCAACGCAGGGTTGGAGGGTGCGTCTGGTTGCAATTGGACAAGGACGCGGATGCAAGCCACATTGGAGGTGCTTGTTTGGTTGTGTTCGATGAGCTTCTCAAAGAAATTCCGGATGCTAGTTAACTCATTGGAGGTTGGGCCTCCAATAAACAAATTTGATTTTTAATTGTATTAATATTTAATATGTAAATCTTTATTAATAAGTATATAACATTATACTAGATTGAAACATGTGTACTACACAGGGTGAAAAATATCAATATATAAAATTCTTAAATCTTTATATACGTATCTTATAGTTGGAAAATGTATTACATATACTAACAACAGAAAAGAAAATAAAAAAATATGTAAAAATTAATATATAATTGAGTTCAAAAATACATTAAATATTATCAAATGTAATTTGATTTTAATTTACAATTTGATTGAAAACATAAGCTAAATAATTACATTTTATAGTTTCTTATAATATGAGATAATTTAAAATAAATATGTTTTATTAGTATAATTTTTTTTTTAACTGTAAATTTTTTTTTTGATAACGAGATGACCTGTCAAATCAATATAGAAATGTATAATTAATAATTTATTTAAAAATATATTATTATTGAAAATATAGAAATGTATTTATTATGAGAGAGGCGGGAAAAATTTTATGAGGATGGATATGGAGGCGACACGTGTCATTAGGAAACATTAATTTATTATATAGTATAGATTTTTGGAGTACAAAAAAATATTTTTGGAGTAAAAATGAACGTTTTTTAAAAATTTAATGAAAATCTTATATAACGCGTTTGGTTTGATTTTTCTGATTCAGCTTCTTATTGGTATGCAAAATCCGACGAAATTTTAAACGGTTATTTGAATTTTGTATGTTTATTGCCCCATGTGAGATCTTGATGTTGATACAAGAGGTCACATCTTCATTGATTATAAAATTGCCAATGGAAATACGTAAGAAGGTTTTCAAGTGATGGATACTCGAAGCTATCCCGGTTTAAAAAATAAATTTAATTAATATAATATGTAAATAAAAATCGTTTTATATCTAAACAAACTTATAGTGATCGTACGGTTAAAATGAACTCAATAATCATAAGTCGTGCATGTCAATTTCTTAAAATTTTAAATGAGTTAATTAAATTAAATATATTTTAGTTTTTTTTTTATCAAAAGATTTGAACTTCATTTCCTATCACTATATTTTTATGAATAACACCAAAGCATTTCGTAACTACCTTTATCTATGTATTAATAACAAAAAAAAACAACTAATATTTATATGACATCTTGCTTTTCTAATGTTTACTTTTATTAAAATAATATGTTTATATATATGAACAGCAACCTTTACATCATTTTATTACAAAAAAAAGTTCTTGCTAATGCTGTTAAAATAACCTAAAATTGCACATTTTATGATGTTAATATATTGTATATAAACATGAAAAACATATAAAACTCAAAATTTAGTTTTTTAAACCCACTTAATTCTTTTTATCAAGTGACAAATACCTAAAAAGGTTAAAAAGGATTAGAAAAATGACACATGCCAAATCTAACGAACTTCGTTATAACTCATTCTGGTGGCAATGGAATCAGCTCGTCAAACTCTACTGTTTTAGCTTTCAAGGTTCAGAAATTAGCTTTTAGCGTTTAGTTTTAACTTTTAAATTTTTTTAGCTTTTAGAGTTTAGCTTTAACGTTTAACTTTAGGGTTTAGCTTTATGATTTAGGGTTCGATTAGCTGATTTCCAATACCCCTAGAATAGGTTAAATCAGGGTTCGTTAGATTTACGACTTGTTACTTTTCTAACCATGTTTAACCTTTTTAGGCAAAAGTACACTTTTTACGGGAACCTTCCCTACGGTTTATAAACCAAGTTTCCACATATTTATTGCAGAGATATATAAGACCCATTTTGAGATCACTTTATGGATCCTAAACGCATCAACCACTTAATTAGGCCATGTAACACATCTTAAACACATCAAACACTTAAGATCTTAACACGAGGGACATTGTATCTTCGCATCACTTCATAAATCCTAGTAATGAGCTATCCTAATTTGGTCATATTACTTATCCTCAAACACATGACACACTTGAGATCTCAACATAAGAGAGATTGTATCTTGGCATGATTAAACATTACTCCAAAACTAGGTGAAAATAAAAATTGATGCCACATTTTAATGGAAACCATAATGTGAGATTACGCCTGGCAAACTGGGCGGGTCGGGCGGGGGTCACGGGTTATAAAGGGTTCGGGTCCATACGGGTTATGAGCAAAATGACTTCGGGTCAAAACGGGTTTGGAGAAAATTAGTCCGGTTCAAAACGGTTCGTTTTAAAAAAAATTATCAATTGGGTTTGAGTCCAAACAGGTTTCACCAATACGGTGGAAGGTGGTGGGAGGTTGCAGGGTGGGGGGGGGGGGGGGGAGGGGGGCAACCGCCATTCGCCCCCAACCACCCCCACACAACCTGCCCACCCCGTCACACCCCACCGTGCCGCCACCGCCCGTCCCCCACCCCACCCGCCGCCACACCCCACCACGCTGTCACCGCCCGATCGCCACCGCCACAGGCGCCACCACCCACACCCCCACCCGCCACACCCCACAACGCCGCCACTGCCCGATTGCCGCCACCACCATCGCTACCAACCCCCACCCGCCACACCCACCATGCCGCCACCACCGCCTCCACCCACCCACCCCACCACGTGGCGATCAGGCGGGTGGTGGCGGTATTGGGTGTGGCGAGTGGGGTGGGGGTGGCCGGCGACAGCGGTGGCGATCGGGTGTGTGGCCGTGTGGGTGGGGTAGGTGGCGGTGGCGGGTGGTTGGCGGCGAATACGGGTGGCGATGGTGGTGGTGGCAGGTTGGTGGCAGCATAGAGTTGGGTGGTGGTGGTGGTGGAAGGGGTGGTGCTAGTGGGGGGAGGAGTGCAGCGGGAGGCGGGTAGCAGCGAGGGAGGGGTGGCGAGTGGCGCGTTGTGGCGGTGGTGGGAGGCGGGGGTGGTGGCGGCGAGGCGGCGGTAGAGTGGGTGGCGTGACGTCGGTGTGGTGGCTATCCCATTTGCACTATTTTTAAGTTAATAAATTTTATAATATATTTTGACCCATTGACTGATTTGAGGTGATCCTAATTGATCCGTCAACTAATATGAGGTGACCAAAATTGACCCGTTAACTAATCTAATATAACCCAAATTGACCCATTATACAATTAACTTTTTACCCAAATCAACTCATTCTTTGAAGAATGGGTCAATATTACCAGCTCTATGTGAGATGTAAGTATTCAAGACAAGGTTTGCATCTCTTTTATAAGAAAGATATTTAAAAAATCTAACACTAACGAAATGCATGACCACACTTACATAGATTTTATTCATTCAAGTGTATTTGTTTGATTATGTGTATATTAAAGTCAGGGAAACAAAATATTGAGTATTAGAATTGTCCAAGCAATGTAGTTTCATGTGATATCGATTGTTATATGGTTATATGTAATGGTTTTACTAAAAGTATTAGAAAAGTCCGCAATATCTCCTGTAGAAAGATATCGATTGAGTATTAGAAAAGTCCGTAATATCTCCTGCATGACCACACTTAAAAGATATCGATTGAGAATATCTCATGTAGAAGCTTCAAGGGTTGTCCACTTTTTGTTCACATCCATTGATGGCACCAGCGGATTCCCCCGACATCCGCTGGAAATCCGTTGGTGGTACCAACAAATCATCTAGTTTTCATGCAATACTCAAAGTAACCATTAAAACTCATAAAAATAACATATTTTGTTAAAAAGTTATGCTCACCTGAGTGTCTTCGCATTATAAAATTAAGGATATGATCTAAGATAATTTTAAATCTTACACAACTGGAAGTTGTTAGGTTATGTGTATAAAAAAGCGACATTATGATGATGTCACTAAACAATGAAGAGTTATTTGAACAAGCATCGTACGGATATGTTGTAATCATGTGATGACAGATTTCGATCTTATATTCTTATGTAATTAATTTAGTAAATCATTATTTGGGATGGTCAATTTCTATAAGGGAGAAAACGTTACAAATGATATAATTATAAAAGCATGGATATGTGCATATTAAGGTTGGGTTGAGTTGAGTTCATAAAAAACTTTTCTTCGTGAGAAAACCCATAAAAACTGAGCCAAACGAACTCCGATTGAACTAATTCCAGCAGTATTAAAATCGGGTAGTCAAACTCGATCTAAAGCCTAAAGCTAAACCCCACCAAAAAAAAAAAAAAACCTAAACCCCCACCCACCCCATAAAACTAAACGTCGAGCCGGTTCTAATGCCACCAAAATTAGTTGATTCAGAGTTCGTTTGGGTCGGTTTTCGTGAGTTTTCTCACGAATAAAGAGTTTTCTCATATTTTTCCCTTAAGGTTTTATCCAAATATCTAGAACAATAAAAATAAAGTTGTTAATTTGTGATGTTAAATGACAAAGTTTATCTATTTCTTTGGTTATTAATTGAAGTTCTTACAACTTTTAAGGGCAAATATGTACGGCTATAAATGAGCCGAGTCAGGATGGGCTCAAGCTCGGCTCGTAAAACGTTCAAGCCGAGTTGGTTTAGCTCGAAAATTTTAACGAGTTGAAAAGTTGAGTTGGAGTTTGGCTCGTAAAAAGCTCGAGCAAGCTCGATAATTTTAAAAAAATTAGTTTTTTTATTTCATATTTTTTTTAACATTTTGAAATATATCTTATCTTACTAACATAATAAATGAAAATCTTTTGTGGCACGTGTCACTCTCTGGTTACTGCTCAACCTAATTTTTTTGCCTCTCTCTTATTAATTATTCTGTTTCTCTCTCCTATTAAATAATAATCTTTGTATTAATAAAAAAATTACATGGACACGTGTCACTTTTTGGTTCATTTTTTCCCCTCCCTTCTCTCCTCTTAAATAATGATATCAAAAGAATTTATTTTTAGATGTTTAATATAAATTTAATTAAAGATACTTATTATTTCACTAGCTTTAACACCGTATGTTACACGGACTGAAACGTTATATCTTAATAACTCTTTTTATACAAATTTGATATTGTATTTGTAACTTTTTTATTTTGTTACATGTTAATATTACATGGATGAGAGTAATTAAAACATCAGAAAAATACAAGAAAATTCGTTTAATAAGTTGTGCACTTTTTATAATACATTAATATCATGACAAATGAAACCTTACGATGATTATTTACAAATTTGAAAATACTTTATTGTATGTAACATTTGACGTGGTATTGGCAATTTTTCAATGTTTACCAAAGAATAATAACTTGAGTCCATCTCTACTTTTAACTCTTAATAATGCAACATACAATTGATCATGAATAAACAATGGATCTTTCAATACAAACCTACATTTGAAACTGATTGTGCTAAACTTTTGTTAATAGTCATTGCAAAAATACAACAATTGTATATTTTTTCTTTGAAGTTTTAATGAAATTCTGTTGTCTGAATATGTTAACTCAATTATAGGGATAAAATTGTGATGGTCAATGATGTTGCTTCAAAATGTAATTTTCGCTTCTATAACGCGATTACCTTGTTGTTTGACCTAAAGACTTGTTACATTAAATTAACTATTTTTTATTAATATTTATTAATAGCATAACTGAAACACCGACATTTAAAACTAATTTATGGTTTGACAAACCTAATAATGTAAGTACATTTAGAACATCGGGAGATTATAAACTTTCATCGAAATCATCATCAAGATGCTCTGATTGACGGATACTATTTGTACTTGTATGCGAAAAATCTCGCTAAAGTTTTAATACTAAATCTCTCATTAAAAAAATAATAAAAATTTACAAATAAAATTTAAATTTCAATAATATATCCTCTTTTAAATTCAAAATTTAAAACTTCAAATTTTAAAAATTTTACTCCTTAATATTTTGACACAATTAAATTTAAAAATCCAAAATTAAATATAAAAAATTTAAAACTAATAAATTAGAATTGAAACTTGTAAACATGTTTTTTGAAAAAAAAAATCTCGTCATTCAAAAAAATTAAATTTTAAAATATAATACACTTTTAAAAATAAAATATTTGTAAGTTTCTTAATTTTATTAAAAACTAAGTATTAAAATTTATAAATCAAAATAATTTTTTTTTATAAATATCAAATTTAATTAAAAAACTACTAATTAAGTATTAGTAAACTTTATTCTAACACGTATTTATTTAAAATACAAACGTATATGTAAAATTAAAAAAAAATCTTGTTTTTTGATAATAAAATTTTAAAAAATCATTTTTTAATAATAAAACATTAAAAACTGTTTTTTTGTAAATATCTTGTTTTTTAATTCTTGACCTTTTAAAAATATTAACTTTTGATGATAATTTTAAAAAAATGTGAGCAAGTGTTAATAAATGTTTATTTATGTAAATTGTTTAAAAACAACTTAAATATGGAAGTATTAAATGAAAGATATAAATGTGTTTTTTTTTAGGGGGGTGAAGTTGTGATATTGAATATGATGATGTCAAGTGGCAAAATCATTTAGTTTTTTTTATTAGAAGAGAGATTGTAAATAGTTATTGTATTATCAATCAAATGAATTTAATGTGAATTAACAAAGCATATAACTGTCATGAAAAATTAACACATATTTTGACGAGTGTGTTAACAAATTACATTATATTTTAATCAACCAATGTATTGCACATGTTTTTACTAATATAATTTTTTTATTACTAATTAAGTATATAATATTTTATTTATTCAACCCGTGTAATACACGAGATTTTAACCTAGTACAAAATAAAATATAAACATTACTATAACTTTAAAAGGGTAAATAAAAGAGTAAACTGTACTTTTCGTCCCTGTGGTTTGCCCCTATTAACAGGTTAAGTACAGTCTTAACACTTTGGGTCCCTGGCGTTCGAATTCCTAACACTATGCGTCCCTGAACCTAACAGACGTTAAGTTTTCTGTTAGTTTTTCAGTGAAATTACCAATATACCCATCTTCTCCAACCTGTTAAAAGTCGCCAAACTTTCATCCACCTTCCAAATAATTTCCCCCACCCCTTCACTATCAGATCCGATCAGTTCCTCCATCATCCGTGCCCGCCACCTCCCTTCACCGCCGTGCACCGAACGACAGGTTCCAGATCTGAGGCAAAGCATGGGCAGTAGATTGACGGGATTGAGTTGGTGTGAAGATCGGAAAAGATCATCTACAATCCTAATTCTTTTTAACCTAATTTCTTCCCCCAACTTCGATTTCTGTTACAGATCGAAAAATACCAACTATGGGCCAAGAATTCATCGATGTACCGCCGCCGGCAACGGCTCCGGCACCCCACCGCCGCCGCCGCCGCCGACGTCTCTAGCACCTGGATTCCGGTTTCACCCCACTGATGAAGAGCTTTTATGCAATTTTTTTATTAGGTTACTTAAATTTCAATCATCTCTGCAATTACTTTAAGAACAAGTTCTAGTCAGCTGATATGAAATGAATGAAAACGATTCAAACTTGGTTGGATTTACACTTTGAACTTTTCTGGGTTGGTGGTGGTGGCTGGGAGAAAGAGAGGTGGCAGGTGGTGGTGGTGGCAGGTGGTGGTGGAGTATATCGGTAACTTCACACAAAAACTAATTGAAAAGTAGACTGTCGTTAGCCTCAGTGACTAATGGGTCCAAAGTGTTAAGACTGAACTAAACATGTTAATAGGGTCAAACTATATGGACGAAAACTACAATTTACTCTAAGTAAAATTGTATTAAGTTTGTTAAAAAAAGTAATATTTTTTTCTAATATCAATAGATACCGAGGCAAACTTCAATCGAGCTTTTTTTATAAAGAAAATCGAGCGAGGTGCAAGCTGCAAGTTTTTTTAATGGCGGTGTAAATATGTTATCAATTTTACTTTAACCAAATATGGAACCCTACTTGGATCAGAGTCTTTTACTACCATATCTTTAGCCATGTAAATGTGACTGAATTTTTTATTTATTTAATATTTAATGTAATATATAAAAAATTATATAACAAATAAAAACAATTAAAGGAACATTAAATTGTTGGGATCTCAAAAATAGAAGTCCATGTATATGTTCTGAAAGCGGCATACCCACCACACCCACATGGTGGCCCTGATGTAAGTTGGCCTACCACATTAAAGAGTGATTAAGATATGACTAAAACTAATATTACCCAAAATATTAATTTAACCTCATATAAAACTATATATATATTTTTTTCTTTAGTTAATCTAGTAATATTATTTTCTTTTTCATTTTTCATAAAAGTCAAAATATGAGACTTTTTCGTGATTCCAAAATACGACAACAAAAAATACGGACAAAAAGGTAGATCGAGGGAAGTAGTATATACGATTTATCGAATAAGTTCTAATTCAAAATCGAAATTTATAGGTTATTAAACAATATTCAAACCCATATTAAGTAAATTTGGATGTGTTGCAAGGTTGTTTATTATGATTTGAAATTGCAATAACCACTTTCAACAAAGTAATGATGATTTTAATTGTTTTCTTTTGGAGTTAAATGAATCAGAATTTAAAATATAAAGCAAAACGTTAAATATAAGTTTTGATCGACTATTGAAGATAAATATGATGTTGGGTTAATATTCCTATATTTTTGCATAATTATTATAATAAATAGATTATTTTTTTTACAGCAGATGGTCTAGAGGTTATGGGACACGTGTTATCTTAATTAGGCCCACACACCACATAGAAGAAAACTCACAACTGCGAAAAAATCCTAGTCTCATCTTGGAACATTTTTTTGTCCCAAACGAGACTCGAACCCATGACCTCTCATTCGAAAAGTCATGTGTCTACTATTTAACCAAAAGGCTCGATGGTAATAATCAGATTATGTTAGTTCATTTTTCTTGATATTGCAATAATCATATATTCATATTGAAAATCTACTTACCAACAACCCATTACGTAGATTTCAAGAAACAATTGTATCATTTTAGATTTCAACAACCCATAACTCCATAAGTCCATAATCTCCATCAAAACATAAAAAACCAATATCGACCATGCGGGCTCCTTCTATTGGGCCTCTTCTGATTTAAAAAGCAAAAAATTGTATTCTTTTTCTTTTAGATTTTCAACACTTCTTTTTTATCCGTACATGGTAGACCTAAGTCCTTTTTTTTAACGGCCAACAAACAAAGAATTGCCTAGATACTTCATACGGGTGACCCATTGGCAAAAGGCCACCGTCAGCTGGCCCAACCCAGCCGTACGGAGCCCTTAAGCTCCCCAAGTTATCTCCAGTTCCGGGGAAAACCCACCCACTCGAAAGTCCACTAGTGGTAAAACCCGGACGCCCTCTGGATCGAACCGGAGATCACAAAGATCTCAGTCTTCCTTCATTGAGCCACCATGCCCCTCCTAAAGTGATGACTGTGGGGATAGAACCTGGCCCATCAGTTAATTGTAATTTGTACATGGCCCCATCAGTTAATTTATTTTTTAAAATCAGTTTATATTAAATATATTTTTATATAATATATATTTTATAATTTTGGGACCCCTGAAAAACCGGGCCCTGAGCGGTCACCCACCCCGCACATGCTCAAGGCCGGCCCTGGCTACGGAAGGTAGTGTTGGTGTGTACACCAACCAAGTACGCATGAGCAAGTTAACTGATGTATCAGATACATATGTCACAAAAAGTTAAATTCTTAAAAACCTCCTGTATATATTATTGTTTTTCTAATATTTTTTTATATTTATATTTCACATTAGTTACTTAGAAAATTCAAAAAATTGACAAAAAAATGTGTTGTCAGGTGACGTTTTGACCGATTATCAAACTGCCCTCCTGTTTGCAATCTCTAATTTGACATTCCATTGTTTCAGGGTGCATCTGTTGCGATGGATGTGCCCGTAGCATTCATTAGTGTTATTCTGCTTCCTATTGTTGGAAATGCAGCAGAACACTCAAGTGCTATCATGTGTTGCAATGAAAGACAAACTTGTAAATGTTTTTGTCTTGTTAATTGTTGAGACTATTTTCTATACATGTATCACGCATTTTAGAATTACGTGTATAAAGTTTATTACTTTTGCATCACATTTCATTGCAAATATCCATGTTTGTGGTAATGCATTTGCTCATGATTAAAAGATCAAAAAAGTTTTGAGGGTAGGTGTTGTAGTAATGTATCTGGATGGACAACAACTTTTACAAAAACAAGAACATGTTTCTAAGACCATATTTAAGATCAAGGTCCATTCAAAATTGTTTATATCTCATATTTTTCTACTTTTATAAATGATTAAAGCTCTCATGATTTAAATGGAAACTGGGTGATTGTTCAATTGTTTCAGATTGGACCGGTGACTACAAACTAATTGATAAACTAACGAAACACAACTTAATGAAGTAAGACCATCTTAAAAGCTCAAATAAAACCGGTAAAATGCATACCTTCACCCCAAAACAACATTTCAATATTTTTCTGCTAAATTCAAAAAGAAAATAATATTAATAATCTACATATAGAAATGAAACATACGTGAGAGATTTTATTGTCTTCAACCAAATCATACATCTTTTATGAAATATTTTCTTTTTAATCATAAAAAATCCCAGAAAATGTTACTAGTAACAACACAAACAACATCATCAGATCTTTTTCAAAAGCTTTAATCCTTGTACTTCATGTCAGCCAACGAGAACCCGGGCATGTCAAACGAACCAGAAAACTTCTCGACGTCAGCCTTAAGTTGTTCAATATCCTTGTTATTGACCAAACCCTTGTTGAAATCCTTCAACAATTTCCCAAATTCCTTCTGGATGCTTAAAGTGATTTGAATCGCGCGGTGAAGAAACTCGCCGATTTGTTCAAAATCCTTCTCAACTAAGCCCCTTGATGTCATTGCAGGTGTACCTGATCAAACACCCACTATTCATTCAAAAAACACCATCCAAAACACACACGAAATAAAGATACATGTTCGAGTAAGTTACTAAAAGTTATTTAAAGATCATATTTTAAATTGTTAATAACTTTTAAAGACTAAAATAGAAGACATTTTCATCTTCTCTGGTCAGATTCGTTCAATCCATGGTCAGATTTATTCAATAAGATTTGAAAAACTCAGATCTAATATGTTCAAATACTGGTCAACTGCATGATGCATCACATCAGACCGCATCAGGGGCATCACATGCGCATTATGGAATCGAATCCAACCAATTGCAGTGATGCAATCTCATCGCCGCATCATTGCATTATGCCCTCCTGATGCGCGCATTTTAAAACCAAGGAGGTAACAAAATCATACCAATACGAACTCCTCCTGGAGCCAAAGCACTGCTGTCACCAAACACAGCATTCTTGTTAACAGTAATGTTTGCAAGATCACAAAGCTTCTCCACCTTGTTTCCTGCAAAAGGTTTCCAGGTTTATGAATTTTGATACGATGTTGGGATGTGAACCATATGACCATCATGAACCATGATCCATTAACACTTACCGGTCAAGCCAAGAGGACGAAGATCCCACAACACAAGATGGTTTTCAGTTCCACCAGTAACAAGTTTGTAGTCTTTGCTCATCAAGTAGTTACCAAGCGCAACAGCATTGGCTCTAACTTGCTTAGCATAGGCCTTGAACCCGGGTGACATGGCTTGTTTCAACGCAACAGCTAGCGCGCCGATCTGGTGGTTGTGGGGTCCACCTTGAAGAGCCGGGAAAACCGCAAAATTGATCTTGTCTTCAAAGTCATAAACGGCATCTTCCGGTTGACCCTTCTTTGGGGGCTTTGGACCTTTTCGGTAGAAGATCATACCCGCTCTCGGACCCCTAAGACTCTTGTGGGTGGTGGTTGTGACCACATCACAGTACTCGAACGGATCTGCAGCTTCCTATCAAACCCAAAACAAATCTTTATTAAAGATCCAGAACACCATTTTCAAATCCTGAATCTTGGTTAGTAATTCAACGTAAATTCAACTTTTTTATCCTCTAGATCTAAAGATATGCATCAAACTCATACCCTAATGTGAATCTTGGTTAGTAATTTGACACAATTTCAACATTTTTATCCTCTAGATCTAAAGATCTGTATCAAACCATACCCTAATGTGAATCTTGGTTGGTAATTTGACATAAATTCAACTTTTTTATCCTCTAGATCTAAAGATCTGTATCAAACTCATACCCTAATGTGGATCATGTCAATCTGTACATTTCTATTGCAATTTGGAATCTAATTATTTATTCAGATCCACTTAATTTTCAAATGTGAATCTTGAAATCAAACCCTAATGTAGAATTACATATTCTATTGCAATTTGGGATTCTAATTACTTAACTTAAATTTCAAAATAGGGATCTTGAAATCAAACCCTTATGTAAAATCACATTTCCTATTCCAATTTAGGATTCTATTTACTTATTCAAATTATCTCAATTCTCAAATATGGATCTTGAAATCAAACCCTAATGTAGAATTCCATATTCTATTGCAATCTGGGATCTAGCTACTTACTCAATTCACCTTAATTCTCAAATATGGATCTTGAAATCAAACCCTAATGTAGAAATCCAAATTCTATAACAATTTGGGATCTAATTACTTACTCAAATCAACTTAACTTTCAAATGTAAATTTTGAAATCAAACCCTAACGTATAATTCCAAATTCTATTGCAATTTGGGATCTAACTACTTACTCAAATCAACTTCAAATGCGGATCTTGAAATCAAACCCTAAAGTAGAATTCCAAATCCTATTTAAATTTAGGATCTAATTACTTACTCAAATCAACTTAATTTTCAAGCATGGATCTTGAAATTCAAACCCTAATGTAAACTCACACTTCCTATTCCAATTCAAGATTCTAATCCCTTACTCAAATCAACTTAATTCCCAAATATAAATCTTGAAACCAACAAAAAAAATGTAAAAAAAAAATATGCAAACCTGAGCAGCAACAAGGCCACTAATATGAGCCATATCACACAACATAAGTGCCCCACACTTATCAGCAATAGATCTAATCCTCTTATAATCCCAATCTCTAGGGTACGCACTCCCCCCACAAATAATCAATTTAGGCCTAAAATCCAAAGCCTTCTCCTCCATCTTCTCATAATCAATATACCCGGTGCTCGAATTCACCTTATACGGCAAACTCTCGAAATAAATCGAAGTCGCCGATATCTTCTTCCCACCGGAAGTATAATACCCATGAGTCAAATGCCCACCGGACGGCAAATCAAGCCCCATGATCCGGTCATGAGGGTTTAGTAAAGCAGTGTAAGCTGCGAAATTGGCGGGAGAGCCGGAATAGGGTTGGACATTGACGCCCCATTTGGTGGGATCTAGACGGTAGGCTTGTAAGGCGCGGGAACGGCAGAGGTTCTCGATTTGGTCGATGAATTCGTTGCCGCCGTAGTAACGGTTGCCCGGCATGCCTTCGGAGTATTTGTTGGTTAAGGGGCTGCCGAGGGCTTCGATGACGGCGAAGGAGGTGAAGTTTTCGGAGGCGATGAGTTCGATGCCGCGGCACTGGCGGCGTTTCTCTTTTTCGATTAGGTCGAAGATTTCGGGGTCGGTGGTGTCCAGAGGGGTGTTGCCCCAAAGATTGACGGGATCCATGGTGGATTAGAGTGGATAGAGGGAGGAGAAGAAGTTGGTGGTTTTGGTGGTTCGAGTTTTTTTGGAAGTGAGGGGAGGGTTTTATAGGCAAGTGGGTGTTTGGGGAAGTATGGTTTTAGTCCTTTGAGGTTTGAAGAGTTTTTGTTTATGTCACTTGGGTTTTGATATTTGGGTCGTGAGTTGTTGGGTTGGTAAGGTGGGAGACTAAAGTTTTGGTTCTTCTCTAAAAGGACACCAAAGTATTTATTATGTTATCTTGAACTAGTTGGTTCTCGGTCCTGCGTTTCGCGACGGGATGTATTCACATAAAACGAAAAAAATTATATCGAAACGTTGAAAAAAATAATAATAATAACAACGGCGCATCCCGTTTTCTAAAAAAAAAGTTAAGAAACAAAAGTTATTTTTGAAAAATAATTATATCGGAACGTTGGGAAAAAAAAGCAGTCATACAATCCGTTTTAAAAAAAAAGTAAACAAACGAAAGTAATTATAGAAGAACGGAATTAATACATAATTAAACGGGTTACAATCATAAATTATATAAAGTATAAGGGTGAAAATGAAAATAAAAAATCAGCAGCCTACTAGCTTGACTATTCATCAGCGTTGGTCTTTAATAGTTTTACTAATGGTAAGTAGGCTAAGGTCTGCTAAACGTTAAGGGTGTTTATCGGTTCGGTTAACGGTTTGTTCAGTTTATTCGGTTTTGAATTTTTTAACCATTGTTCGTTAACCGAATCGAAATGTATTGTAAATG
Organism: Smallanthus sonchifolius; assembly: GCA_023525975.1. Classification (NCBI taxonomy): domain Eukaryota; kingdom Viridiplantae; phylum Streptophyta; class Magnoliopsida; order Asterales; family Asteraceae; genus Smallanthus; species Smallanthus sonchifolius. Next base: position 25,866,434 of record CM042029.1, on the reverse strand, counting down.
TTTTTAATCGAACTGAGTTCAACCGAATAAACCGATTAAAAAAATATATATATGAATAAACCGAACCGACTCGGAAATGTATTTAACAGAATAAACATAACTAAAAAAATGGTATATTTGATAACCGAACCAAAAACTGAATTCACAATTCGAACAAAGTTAGTAATCGTATAGAAAACTGAATTCATAATTCGGTTCAGTTTTTTTCAGTTACGGATACGATTATGTTTTCGGTTTTTTTGCACACCCCTACAAAAATGGGTCGTGTTCGTGGGTTGACGGGTCAAGCCCGACACGAACTAAAAGTTTTACATGACACGTATATTCGTCATTGACACGAACCGATTAACGGGAAAAAAGAGTTTATTTTGTTTTTTTATTATAATACTTTAATTTTATTTTGAGCCCTTGAAGAAGACTTTTTTTTATTTCTTATCTTTTTATAGAGTAAACTGTTATTTTCGTACATGTGGTTTAGTGATTTTTCCTACTTTTATCTAAAAAGAATATTTTTCTTCTGTGTATACTTATGGTTTACAAAACCTGTTATTTTCAATCAGTTAACTTTATCCATATTTTAATATTAAATGAAGGATAATTGTGGTTTTTTATATATTTCCTTATTTTTATCAATTTGGTAAACACTCCCCCCCCCCCCCTAAATCCCCCTCTTAAACCGTAAATACTTTAATTCATCAATTACGATCGTCTCTGTGTCTGAATTACATCACGAAATCTGTGAAATTACAATGGTCCATTGTGTGCCTTTCTATCTGAACTGCTTTGAAATCTATTATGTTAAAACACAAAGAAGCATCAATCATATATTTACCATCTGAATTGCTTTGAAATCATTGTTCTATGTTATTTTTTTCTGTGTGTTTTTTTTAGAAAGAAATGACTTCTTGATATTTTATTCCCATTCTTTATTTGAATTACTTTGAAATCTGTGATGATAAAACATAAAGCAAATGGTTCTAATCAATCTTACAATCGTAATTTCAATTTTTTTCATGATGTAATTCAAACACATGGACAATCGTAATTGATGAATTAGGGTTTTTATGGTTTAAAAGAGGGGGGAGGTGCTGGGGAATAACTAAAGGTTTAAAAAAAAACACAATCATCCTTCATTTAATGTTAAAATATGGATAAAATTAACTGATTGTGTGAAAATGACAAGTTATATAAACCACAAGGTACACAGAAGAAAAATAAATTTTCTGACTAAACACTAGTAAAAGTTAATTAAACCATATGGACAAATGCGTTATAATGAATAGGGTTGGTTGGATGAGACACTAAAGTTTGTTTCTTCACTAAAAAGACACCTAGGCATTTAAGCAACTTGTGTCGTCAAATCATTTCTTCTTCTTTCGTTTGATTTCATGTACTCAAAAGTTTAAAGGGTAATAGTTGACCTAATTTATTATATGTTTGAGGTTATCAACGTTGTCTTGCTAAAATAGAATTCTCAGTCATCTATTGAATTATGATATGGTAGATTGGTGGTTAAAAGATAGTTCTTTTGATTTATATTTACTTAATAGTTGTCCTTTGAATCCGACTCTTATAATATAAGACCCCGTGTTTCAGCGGGGGTGCAAGACTGTGAAAAAAACTAACATCAATATGTTGTCGTGAGCCACGCGTTGAAGCTAAGATAATCGAAACCCGAACGTCGTTGATAGCACTCAAAACTTTATATAAAAATGAAACCGTCACAAACCCGTGTGTTGCGGCTCGATCGTTGATAGTATTTGAAACTTTATATATAAAAAAATTGTTAAAAAAATTCACGCCGAAACATAGATAATAATAGGCACTTCGAACCGGAAAAAAAACAGTTAAAAATATTAACGTTGATAAAAATAAGCGCGTACAAATTTAAATTTTATAAAAATCATATTTTAAAAGTTGGATAAAAAGAAAAAAATGTAAAAAATAGAAACCTTGAATCAGTTTTGACGGCTTGTAGGTTTGTGCATCGATGACTTGTACATTATGTCGTATAATTCCGTTTTGAGACACATAAACGTAGATAAAAATAAGTATGTTGCAACAATATATTCGGAATATTATAAAACATTATATTTTAAAACTAGAAAAATATAAAAACAAAAAAATGTGAGTGTGTAAAAAAACAAATAAATAAGTATAAAATATGAAGCGTAGATATAACTAAACTTAAGGGGTTCAAAATGTAAATTTTCAAGAGTCTTGACATAAATTAACAAAATTCCTCATAGCTCACTTGTACACTATGCATTGAGGCTTTGTCATATATATGAAAAATATAAAAACAAAAAATTGTTAGTGTGTTAAAAAAAACAAATAAGTGTAGGAAAGTATAAATATACCTAAACTTGAGTGATTCAAAATGTAAATTTTGAGGGGCCTTAATCTAAATTAATAAAATTAGGCCTACCCCACTTGTACACTATGCATTAAGGCTTTTTCACATGCTATACTATGCATACCGTAATTTGTGTAATTTTATTCGTTTAAATCTGTTAATTATTACATTTGTAGCGAGTGTATAAAGACATCATGAGGTCATTTTATAAGTTGGTTTTGGATCCAAGTTGAGACGCTTTCTCAATGGTTGGTGGGGGTGGGGTAGGGTGGGTTGGTGAAAAGGGCACAATAGTCTTTTTAGTTTATAAGCGTTCATGTTCTTGCTTGTGTTTGGCTCAACCAGTGGTGATATTATATAAACTATAAAGCCAATATCTGGTTCTATTGGCTATGGATTTCCAATCATGCCACTCAACAACTCCATCTTAAAGAATATAGTATTCCCATTTGACACTCGGTAACATCTATACATATTTAAACTTAAATAAACTAACATCATTTAATCCTTAATTTACTTTCTAAACGAGGGATTAATAGAAAAACCCTCTCGAATATGAATTTAGAGAATATGATAAAAGGGAAAATCACCGGAATGAACATCGATAACAAACCTATTTTAGAATAAACAAGAATCAAGAATCAAGAATCAAATTCCAACCAATATGTATTGTGTTCATCTAGGCATCCTAGGGCTAATATGATATTACTTAATCATCTGTCTTTTTTGGTGTCCTTATTGTGTGTTTTACTAGTGCTTAATTTTTTTTTCTCACTGCTTCCTTTACCACTTGCCCAATCAATAAATTGACCGGACATCTGGTTTGTTAAAGGGGTCCATTGAAGTTTCGTGTGCTTGTGAGTGCTTCTCGTTATTTTTGTGCTCCCTATCCCGTTGTTATGTGTTCCTTTGGCTATTTAAGTTGTTGGTTCTCTTATGGCTTCTGAAACCCTTAAATCTACCGGGACCTCCTCTGAAATGATTTCACATTGTTAATAGTCTTGATTTTGGAAACCCTCTATACCTTCACCCGAGTGATACTACCAATGCTTCCATAATCAATATAGAACTAAAGGGTACACAAAAATATAATATTTGGGCTAATGACATGGAACTTGCGCTTCAAGTTAAAAATAATCTGGGATTCATTAAAGGGTCTGTTACTAAAATCATTGATGATCAAATCCTTGGTAATCAGAGGGATAGATGCAACTCTGTTGTTCTGTGCTAGATCCTTAACTCTATATCTAAAAAACTTTATATGGGCCAATATTCTCTAAAGTTGAACAGAATGTGTGGGAAGAACTTCAGGAAACCTATAGTAAAGTGGATGGTTTGTTGTGTATAACCTTTATAAGCAAATTAACTTAACCACTCAACGTGGGTGCCCTATTTCTGATTATTACCACAAGTTGAACTCATTATGAAGACAATATGACACTATCACCAAACTTCCAACGAGTCCTAAAAGCCGTCTTTGGTATATCTTCCTCCTGGATTCTCAGTTGATGGTACCCTGGTCGTAGATCAATCTTAGAATAGAAACTGGAACCTTGAAGTTGATCGAATAGGTCGTTTATTCGAGGAAGTGGATACTGGTTTCTAATCGTAAGTTTGTTCAACTCCCGGTAATCAATGCACATTATAAAGGTTCCATCCTTCTTCTTCACAAACAAGACCGGAGCTCCCCAGGGTGTGAAACTCGGTCTTATGAAACCATTATCAAGTAACTCATGCAGTTAACTTGACAACCCCTGCATTTCAGAAGGTGCTAGACGATACAGTGATCGCGCAACTGGAGCGGCTCCTGGTACTAGGTCGATCCGAAACTCGACTTGTCTTGGTGGCGGTAAACCAGGTAAGTCTTCGGGAAATACCTCAGGATAATCCCTAACGATCGGTATGTCCTCAAGTCGACGTTCCTCGGGTTTCTTCTCGACGATGTGAGCCAGGAATGCGCAATAACCCTTGCGTAGATACTTATGAGCCTTCATGCAGTTTATCATTTTCAACATCATTCCACACTTTTCGCCTTGAATTGAAAGAATTTCTCCGCTTGGTAGTGGGATGCGTACAATCTTCTCGAAGCATACAATCTCGGCATGATTCTTTGATAACCAATCCATGCCAATAACAATATCAAAACTCCCCAGATCGATAGGTAGAAGGTCTATACTAAAAGTATGGTTTCCTAGACATAAAGTGCAACCCTTAATGACCTCTCTGGTTTTAATTATTTTCCCATTTGCTAATTCGATTGTATAACTTTGATCTAGTTTGCTGGCCTTAATACCGAGTAAAGATTTAAAATCATTCGACACAAAGCTCATATCGGCACCCGAATAAAAAAGGACAGAGGCATAGTGCGATTATTTATCGGGAACGTACCAGTGACAATATTCGGGTCCTAACGTGCATCTCCTACACCCATCACAAATGCCCTCCCCGGTGCCTGAGCGGTGTTCTGATTCTTCCACTTGGGACAATCCTTCTTGAAATGCTTCAGGTCACCACACTTGAAACATCTCGGTTTAGCTTTGCCCGCGCGGTTGCTGTTAGCTCGAAAACTCTGTGTGGTGTGACCAAACTTGTCACACTTTCCACACTTGATGCACCCACCAGCATGATGATATCCGCACTTTTTATACCTCGGTAGGCCCCTTTCATACTCTTTCCTTTCCACGGTGTTGACCACAAAAGCCTTCATAGTATCTTGTTTCTTAAACCCTTGCTTCCCAAACATATTACTTGAATTTCTCATCCACTTCCTTTTCTCCCCAGATTTACCTTTCTCACTCTCCTTCTTTCCAAACAATCCATTACGCAGTGCATCCTCTCTTAACTTGAATGCTAAAGTTATAGCACTCTTGGCATCCATTGGATAGATAAGTTACTATGCTGCGAATTTGAGGCGCAAGGCCCCACAAATACCTCTCCACACGCTTATGTTCTGGTGTGACCATGTGCGGAACTAGAATGGACAACTCATTGAAATGGTCGGTGTACCCAGCCACATCATCACCGATCATCTGTAGGTTCCACATTTTAGTCTTAATCTTCTGCAATTCATTTCGAGGACAGTACTCCTCGATCATCATGGTTTTCAAGTCTTCCCAAGACAATAGATACGTTCTCTCTCTCCCCAAAGTCTTCACTTGAGTATTCCACCAAGTCAAAGCTTTATCAATGAGTGTGCATGTAGAATACTTCACCATGCAGTCAGCGGTACACTCACTAATGTCAATCACCGGTTCCATCTTTTCTATCCACCTCATCAGACCTACAGCACCTGTAACGAACCAAAATCCGGGTTTCGTCTTCAAATAATTAAATATTTATATTTAATATTATGGTGGAAATAATATTTTATAAATAAGTTGAAACAAGTGGGTTTCAAGTTTGTAATGGGATTATGTTAGTTTTAACTAACTATAGAACGAAATGGGTGAAATGGAAGTTGAAGGACTAAATGTGTAAAATGGTAAAAAAACTGCCATTTGACTTGGTGAAGTCAAAATTGGCTTCATTTACACATTTTGAGTCGTTCATATCAAGAGAGAAAAAGGAGAAAAGTGTGTTGAAGCCATTTTCGTGCAATTGAAGCTTGATTAGTGAAGGTTTTGGCTCACACAACACCTTCCTAACATCAAGTAAGTGATTCTCTTCCTTTTGATTTCACCATGTATGTGTTCTTGGTAGGTTTTGGGTGAAATCCGAAATTTTGTATGCATGTGATGAAATGGTGTTAGATTATTGATAATCTAGCTAAACTAAAGTTAAAGAATGATGATTAACATCCTAGAACCCTTTGATTTTGATTATGAGAAGTTAGGGTTCATATGGTGAAAATTGGGGGTGTTTGGGTCATAAGGCTTGAATGGTGAATTAATGAAGATTAAGTGTTTTTAAGATGTTAGACACTAGAACAAACACCAAATTAACTTAATAATAATTTTTGAAAGAAGAATTAGTGTTAAGATTAAGTTAATGAAACTCAAGTAGGTGAGTTTGTGGTGAAAGAGGGTGTTTGGTTATGAGGATAACCTAAACGGGTCAATTTGGGTTGGAAATTGGGAAATTGAGTTGTGAACTCAATTGTAATGAAATTTTGGTATATGTTAGATTACTAAACTAGGATAATGTGTTTAGGTAATCAAATTGCAAAGCTTGAAAGCGGTGCGGGATCTTCTAACCCGAAAGGTAAGTGTTTTTGCACTTACTTAGTTTTGATGATAAACGAGTTTTATGCAATGTTGTATGTATAATGTGTAAAGTTGCATAATTTGTTATGTGGTATGAATGAGTATAAAATGGTATGTATAATTGAAGGAATGTAGTTATAGTATTTACACTATAATGGATATGTTGATATGGAGTTATGGTCTATGAACCATAATGGATAGAATGGATATGGAGTTATGGTCTAAGTACCATAATGGATAGATTAGTTATGGAGTTATGATCTCGTATCCTTTGGGATATGAAGTTATGGCCTACGTGCCATAATGGAAATGGAAAAGTGATAATGAAATGATGAAAGTAACTTGTAGGTGATATACAAGTGTATGAAATCCTTAATTGGCCAAATGGGTGAAAGGTGTGAAAACAAGTTGTAATCACTTGTTTGTTATGTTTAACACATTACAATGGTAATATGTTGACGAAATGCTAATGTATGGAACTATAATTGACCAAATAGAGGCAAACGGGTCAAATGGGTAAAAAGGATGAAAACAAGTTGTAAATACTTGTTGGTTGTGTTTATCTCATTACTAATGGTTATAAGTTTATGTGGTTATGCAGGGAAAGCTCTGAAATAGGTCAAGGTCAACGTCCAAGCTTGGAGGGTTCTCGTATGCATTTTTGGTATTTTGAGGATTTTCGTAAAATCCTTGTAAAGTGGTGTAATTTGGCACAAAAGTTATGTTTTGATGTAATCATATGTTGTCATGATGTTTTTGGTCAAAAATCTAAGTGTTGGTAAAGTTTTGATGTTAAGCAAAATGAAAAAGGTTGGAAAAATGGTTAAGTGTGAAAACTGCTGAAAATGGAAACTTTCTGGAAATTTGACTCCCTCGCGTATCGCGAGGGAGGGAGTTTTCTCGCGCTACGCGAGAGTGTAAAAAAAAAATTCCTGGGTTAAGACTTCCGCGCGTTAAAGTTTTGTTTTTAAAAAGTGGTGTGTTTCAACTTGGTATCAGAGCAATGGTTTGAGGGATTTGGTGTGGGTGGCACCAAACTCAAACCTGATGCTCTTGATATGGGGGGGGATGATACGAGAATCCAAGAAGGACTTGACTAAGACTCGGAGCTTTCGGAAATGAAAGGTTAGTAATGTTATGATTAATGATAATTCCATATGGCGTTTATGTATATGTACGAATGATTGGCAAAGTGTTATGTGTGCCGAAACTTGTCTTGTGATTTGTTATATGAATATGATAATTGCAATTGGGCATAGCGCGTTATTAATCATGTCTGGCCAATATGATTAATATGACGAGATATGCAAGGGCCTTTATAATAACCATATGACAATGAACATTTTACAAGGATTAGGTGAAGGTGATTATGTATGTATGTATGTATATAAGTAGATAAGTATACATATACTTAATACATATAGGGGTGTAAGTGTGATAAGTATTTAAGGTATTGATAGTATAAGGGTGTTAAGGTGTTCGTTTTCTAATTCTCAGTTAAGAGATGGCAGAAGAATTGAGCAATCGGGAACCGTTGGATCCACGGATCCAAGAGTTGATAAAAGAGGAGGTGGCCAAGGCCTTTGAGCAAGCCACAAATCTGTTGATGGAAGAAATGAGGGGGACTATTAAACTCTCTCTCGAGGAGATCATGAAAGAGAAAGATAAGGAACCTCGTGGTTGTACACTGAAGGATTTCATGGTGATCAAGCCCAAGGAATATAACGGGCAAGTGGACCCGATTCTGAGCCACAGGTGGGTGGTAGACATGGAGTCAAATTTTGAGACGACAAGGTGTAAGCCCGATGATAGAGTGATGTTTAGCGTGCCACTATTGACTGGGCGGGCTAAGGAGTGGCTGCTGAATCTCCGAAAGGAGAGGGGTGAAAGAGGGGTGACCTCCATGTCATGGGAGGAGTTTAAAGCGGCATTCCTAAAGTACCATTGCCCACAGGCCGCTATTGACAGGATGACCGAGGAGTTTCTCCTCATGAGGCAGACGACAGAGACTATTGATGAATTAGCTGGGACTTTCTTCGATCGGGCCAAGTTCTGTCCAGATGTGGTGTCGACCGAGAAAGCCAGGATTGACAGGTTCTATGCTATGCTGACGGTGGAGTTCAGGGATAGCATATCTCCATCCTCATTTACCACACTTGTAGACTTAATAAACAGGTGTCGGGAAAGAGAGGTGGAGTTGAGGAGGCAAGAAGCTAGAGGAGAGAAGAGGAAAAGGGAAATTGTGGATCAAGTGGTGAGCAAGATAAAGGGCGGGAGCCCTAGTAAGAAGCCTTTACCAAGTTCTCTTCTCGAGGATGCAAAGTTTGTGGGAAGGAGCACTATGGGGATTGTAAGAAGGGAACGTCGAATTGTTACAAGTGTGGGAAGCCGGGGCATATGGCAAATCAGTGTCCAAGCCAGATTCGTATATGCTATAATTGTTACAAGCCAGGACACCTTAGGGCGGATTGCCCGGATTTGAAGCAAGGTGGAAGCGAGAGAAAAGTTGAGATACCCAGGCCTAAGGGTAGAGCTTTCCACATATCTGCGGAGGAAGCAAAGAACGACTCGGAGGTGGTGACAGGTACATTCAAGATAAACTCATTACCTGCACTAGTTCTATTTGATTCGGGGGCTAGCCGTTCTTTTGTTTCCTTGAAAATTGTTAAGCATTCCTCTTTTGTAAGAAGCAAGTTAGATGAACCCTTAGAAATCGAAGCGGATAATGATAAGAGTTTCCTTGTCTTTGACATTTTTAGAGATTGTAAGTTGAGAGCGGGGGGCGAAACTTTCTTTATTGATTTGATTCCTATGGCTATGGGAGATTTTGATGTTATTGTGGGGATGGATTGGTTGTTAAAGAATAAGGCGAGTATTTTATGTGGACCGAAGGCGATCCAACTTGTTTCCCCGTCGGGAGAGTCCATCTACATAGAAGGTGATAAAAAGGGTAAAGTAAGGTTGTGCACTTATGTGAAGGCGACCAAGTACATGGCGCGTGGGTGCAAGGCGTTCATGGCTTGTGTCGCGGATGTGAATGAAAGAGTAAAGGAGATTCACGATGTACCGGTCGTGAACCAATTCGTAGATGTGTTTCCTGACGAGTTACCGGGGATTCCGCCGGATAGGGAGATAGAGTTTGGAATTGACTTGATGCCGGGTGCTAAACCGGTAGCTAAAGCGCCTTATAGATTGGCACCGCCAGAAATGAAAGAACTCATGGAGCAATTACAAGAGTTTCTTGACAAGGGTTTCATACGCCCAAGTGTTTCACCTTGGGGTGCGCCCGTTCTCTTCGTCAAAAAGAAGGATGGGAGCATGAGAATGTGTATGGATTACCGGGAGTTGAACAAGTTGACAGTGAAGAATAGGTACCCATTGCCTAGGATTGACGATCTTTTCGACCAATTGCAAGGGGCGTCATGGTTTTCTAAGATTGACTTGAAGTCCGGGTATCATAAGTTGAAAGTGAAGGAAGAGGATGTTCATAAGACAACTTTTCGCACTCGTTACGGTCACTATGAGTTTACGGTTATGCCTTTCGGTTTGACCAACGCACCATCGGTTTTCATGGATCTCATGAACCGGGTGTGTAGACCGTTCCTTGATCGTTCGGTCATTGTGTTTATTGACGATCTTCTCATCTATTCAAGGAGCGAGGGTGATCACGCTTGTCATTTGCGTGAGATTCTAGAAGTCTTGCAAAAGGAGAAGCTTTATGCTAAATTCTCCAAGTGCGCATTTTGGTTGCGCGAGATCCAATTCTTGGGTCATGTGATTAATGAAAGAGGAATTACCGTTGACCCATCCAAGATTATGGCGGTTAAAGAATGGTCATCACCGAAGACGCCTTCGGAGATTAGAAGTTTCTTGGGGTTAGCGGGTTATTATCGGAGGTTCATCGAAAACTTCTCTCGGATTGCTTTGCCGATGACGAAGTTGACTCGTAAGGAGACAAAGTTTGTTTGGAGTCCCGAGCAAGAATCTGCCTTTCAACTCTTGAAAGAAAAGTTGACTAAGGCGCCTGTTTTATCCTTGCCGGACGGGACCGAGGATTTTGTTGTTTATTCGGATGCCTCGCATTCGGGGTTGGGGTGTGTTTTGATGCAAAGGGGGAAAGTGATTGCCTATGCATCTAGGCAATTAAAGACTCACGAGGTGAATTACCCAACCCATGATTTAGAGCTTGCAGCCGTGGTTTTCGCGCTCAAGATTTGGAGACATTATTTGTATGGTGCTAAGTGTACGATCTACACGGATCACAAAAGTCTCAAACATTTCTTTGACCAAAAGGACCTCAATATGAGGCAAAGACGGTGGCTTGAATTGGTTAAGGATTATGATTGTGAGATACTTTATCATCCGGGTAAAGCGAATGTTGTGGCGGATGCGCTTAATAGAAAGTCAAGTCATTCACCTATCAAGGTGAAGTCATTTAAGATGACAATTTCATCATCTCTTATTGATGAAATCCGGGAGGCCCAAGTGTTAGCACTTGGTGGTGACTTGAAGAAAGAACGGATGATTTCTTATGTTGATAAGCTTGGTGAAAATAGCATGGGTTTGAAGACATGCTTTGATAGAATTTGGATACCTAGGTTGTCAAATGTCTTGACAACTATTCTTGACGAGGCGCATAAATCCAAATATTCTATCCATCCGGGGGCCACGAAGATGTTTTATGATTTGAGGTGTCATTTCTGGTGGCCGGGTATGAGGCGTGATATTGTTAAGTATGTGGAGAGGTGTATCACATGCTTAAGGGTTAAGGCGGAGCATCAAAAGCCGTATGGAAAGATTCAACCGCTTGAAATACCGCTTTGGAAATGGGAAAATATAACCATGGATTTGATCACTAAACTACCAAAGACTCGAAAGGGTTATGATGCGATATGGGTAGTAGTGGATCGGTTGACGAAGAGTGCACATTTCCTTCCTATAAAGGAAACGTATTCTTCGGATAGATTGGCGGAAATGTATGTGAAGGAAATTGTGTCACGTCATGGTGTGCCGGTGTCGATTATATCGGATCGTGATACGAGATTTACTTCTCGTTTTTGGAAGAAATTCCATGAGGATATGGGGACTAGATTGAATCTTAGCACCGCTTATCATCCACAAACGGATGGTCAAAGCGAGCGAACGATTCAAACGCTCGAGGATATGTTGCGAGCGTGTGCCTTAGATTTTGGTGGTAGTTGGGACGACCATTTACCGTTGACGGAATTCTCTTACAACAATAGTTACCATTCTAGTATTGGTATGCCGCCTTTTGAGGCATTGTATGGGAGAAAGTGTCGAACACCCGTGTGTTGGGGTGAGATTGGTCAACGGGAGCTTGGTAGTGTCGAAGTGGTCAAGGAAACTAATGATAGTATTGACCAAATTAGAGCACGCTTGAAGGCGGCTCAAGATCGCCAAAAGTCTTATGCGGATAATAGGAAGCGGGCGATTGAGTTTCAAGTGGGGGACTTTGTGCTATTGAAAGTCTCTCCTTGGAAAGGGGTGATAAGGTTTAGGAAACGGGGGAAGTTAAGCCCACGTTTCATTGAACCGTTTAAAGTGATGGCAAGGGTGGGTGCGGTAGCTTATAGATTGGAGTTAGCGGAGGGACTAAGTAGACTTCATAACACGTTCCATGTGTCTCATTTGCGAAAATGTTTAGCGGATGAATCTACTTTTGTTCCATTGGATGATATAGAAATTGATGAAAAGTTGAACTATGTGGAAGAACCGATGGCAATCTTAGATAGGAAAGTGAAGCGGTTGCGTAATAAAGAGATTAGCCAAGTGTTGGTTCGATGGAAGCATAGAAAGGGGGCGGAAATGACTTGGGAAACCGAGGAAGAAATGCTCAAATTCTACCCGAACCTTTTTATGTGAAGTCGGGTTTCGGGGACGAAACCCAAATAAGGGGAGGTGATTTGTAACGAACCAAAATCCGGGTTTCGTCTTCAAATAATTAAATATTTATATTTAATATTATGGTGGAAATAATATTTTATAAATAAGTTGAAACAAGTGGGTTTCAAGTTTGTAATGGGATTATGTTAGTTTTAACTAACTATAGAACGAAATGGGTGAAATGGAAGTTGAAGGACTAAATGTGTAAAATGGCCAAAAAACTGCCATTTGACTTGGTGAAGTCAAAATTGGCTTCATTTACACATTTTGAGTCGTTCATATCAAGAGAGAAAAAGGAGAAAAGTGTGTTGAAGCCATTTTCGTACAATTGAATCTTGATTAGTGAAGGTTTTGGCTCACACAACACCTTCCTAACATCAAGTAAGTGATTCTCTTCCTCTTGATTTCACCATGTATGTGTTCTTGGTAGGTTTTGGGTGAAATCCGAAATTTTGTATGCATGTGATGAAATGGTGTTAGATTATTGATAATCTAGCTAAACTAAAGTTAAAGAATGATGATTAACATCCTAGAACCCTTTGATTTTGATTATGAGAAGTTAGGGTTCATATGGTGAAAATTGGGGGTGTTTGGGTCATAAGGCTTGAATTGTGAATTAATGAAGATTAAGTGTTTTTAAGATGTTAGACACTAGAACAAACACCAAATTAACTTAATAATAATTTTTGAAAGAAGAATTAGTGTTAAGATTAAGTTAATGAAACTCAAGTAGGTGAGTTTGTGGTGAAAAAGGGTGTTTGGTTATGAGGATAACCCAAACGGGTCAATTTGGGTTGGAAATTGGGAAATTGAGTTGTGAACTCAATTGTAATGAAATTTTGGTATATGTTAGATTACTAAACTAGGCGAATGTGTTTAGGTAATCAAATTGCAAAGCTTGAAAGCGGTGCGGGATCTTCTAACCCGAAAGGTAAGTGCTTTTGCACTTACTTAGTTTTGATGATAAACGAGTTTTATGCAATGTTGTATGTATAATGTGTAAAGTTGCATAATTTGTTATGTGGTATGAATGAGTATAAAATGGTATGTATAATTGAAGGAATGTAGTTATAGTATTTACACTATAATGGATATGTTGATATGGAGTTATGGTCTATGAACCATAATGGATAGAATGGATATGGAGTTATGGTCTAAGTACCATAATGGATAGATTAGTTATGGAGTTATGATCTCGTATCCTTTGGGATATGAAGTTATGGCCTACGTGCCATAATGGAAATGGAAAAGTGATAATGAAATGATGAAAGTAACTTGTAGGTGATATACAAGTGTATGAAATCCTTAATTGGCCAAATGGGTGAAAGGTGTGAAAACAAGTTGTAATCACTTGTTTGTTATGTTTAACACATTACAATGGTAATATGTTGACGAAATGCTAATGTATGGAACTATAATTGACCAAATAGAGGCAAACGGGTCAAATGGGTAAAAAGGATGAAAACAAGTTGTAAATACTTGTTGGTTGTGTTTATCTCATTACTAATGGTTATAAGTTTATGTGGTTATGTAGGGAAAGCTCTGAAATAGGTCAAGGTCAACGTCCAAGCTTGGAGGGTTCTCGTATGCATTTTTGGTATTTTGAGGATTTTCGTAAAATCCTTGTAAAGTGGTGTAATTTGGCACAAAAGTTATGTTTTGATGTAATCATATGTTGTCATGATGTTTTTGGTCAAAAATCTAAGTGTTGGTAAAGTTTTGATGTTAAGCAAAATGAAAAAGGTTGGAAAAATGGTTAAGTGTGAAAACTGCTGAAAATGGAAACTTTCTGGAAATTTGACTCCCTCGCGTATCGCGAGGGAGGGAGGGAGTTTTCTCGCGCTACGCGAGAGTGTAAAAAAAAAAAATTCCTGGGTTAAGACTTTCGCGCGTTAAAGTTTTATTTTTAAAAACTGGTGTGTTTCAGCACCCTCTGTGCCATTGAAATTTCGAGGGTTACAGGATAGGAAGGCCCTGTAGATGCACTTCCTGCTCGAAGCATATATAGGGTCACAAGTCACTATCTTAATAACACTATTAATTTAGATCATGACTATGTGTTACAGGTGAGATTACTCATCCTATTACCTCCAGAACCTCGGGCAGTGTCGCTACCTCCTGCGCCTCCTCCGCCGGTACCGCTACCATTTCCTCCACCGTTATTCCGATCGGCTTCATACTGCTCCAGGGCGACAGCTATACGTTGTGATATGAGTTGTTCCACGCCTGTGGAAAGCGTCTCGTTGTTGTTCTCACTGGTGGTGTCATGGGGTGTCCTTCGCTTAGGAGCCATCGTATATCAATCTTAGAATAGAAACTGGAACCTTGAAGTTGATCGAATAGGTCGTCTATTCGAGGAAGAGGATACCGGTTTTTAATCGTAAGTTTGTTCAACTCCCGGTAATCAATACACATTATAAAGGTTCCATCTTTCTTCTTCAGAAACAAGACCGGAGCTCCCCAGGGTGTGAAACTTGGTCTTATGAAACCTTTATCAAGTAACTCATGCAGTTGACTTGACAACCCTTGCATTTCAGAAGGTGCTAGATGATACAATGATCGCGCAACTGGAGCGGCTCCTGGTACTAGGTCGATACGAAACTCGACTTATCTTGGTGGCGGTAAACAAGGTAAGTCTTCGGGAAATACCTCAGGATAATCCCTAACGATCGGTATGTCCTCAAGTCGACGTTCCTCGGGTTTCTTCTCGACGACGTGAGCCAGGAATGCGCAATAACCCTTGCGTAGATACTTATGAGCCTTCATGCAGTTTATCATTTTCAACATCGTTCCACACCTTTCGCCTTGAATTGAAAGAATTTCTCCGCTTGGTAGTGTGATGCGTACAATCTTCTCGAAGCATACAATCTCGGCATGATTCTTTGACAACCAATCCATGCCAATAACAATATCAAAACTCCCCAGATCGACAGGTAGAAGGTCTATACTAAATGTATGGTTTCCTAGACATAAAGTGCAACACTTAATGACCTCTCCGGTTTTAATTAATTTCCCATTTGCTAATTCGATTGTATAACTTTGATCTAGTTTGCTGGCCTTAATACCGAGTAAAGATTTAAAATCATTCGACACAAAGCTCATATCGACACCTGAATCAAAAAGTACAAAGGCATAGTGTGATTATTTATCGGGAACGTACGAGTGACAATATTCGGGTCCTGACGTGCATCCCCTACACCCATCACAAATTCCCTCCCCAGTGCCTGAGCGGTGTTCTGATTCTTCCACTTGGGACAATCCTTCTTGAAATGCTTCAGGTCACCACACTTAAAACATCCCGGTTTAGCTCTGCCCGTGCGGTTGGTGTTAGCTCGACAACTCTGTGTGGTGTGACCAAGCTTTTCACACTTTCCACACTTGATGCACCCACCAACATGATGATATCCGCAGTTTTTACACCTCGGTAGGCCCCTTTCATACTCTTTCCTTTCCACGGTGTTGACCGCAAAAGCCTTCACATTTTCTTGTTTCTTAAACCCTTGCTTCCCAAACATATTACTTGAATTTCCTATCCACTTCCTTTTCTCCCTAGATTTACCTTCCTCACTCTCCTTCTTTCCAAACAATCCATTACGCATTGCATCCTCTCTTAACTTGAATGCTAAAGTTATAGCACTCTTGGCATCCATTGGATAGATAAGTTACTATGCTGCGAATTTGAGGCGCAAGGCCCCACAAATACCTCTCCACACGCTTATGTTCTGGTGTGACCATGTACGAAACTAGAATGGACAACTCATTGAAATGGTCGGTGTACCCAGCCACATCATCACCGATCATCTGTAGGTTCCACATTTTAGTCTCAATCTTCTGCTATTCATTTCGAGGACAGTACTCCTCGATCATCATGGTTTTCAAGTCTTCCCAAGACAATTGATACGTTCTCTCTCTCCCCAAAGTCTTCACTTGAGTATTCCACCAAGTCAAAGCTTTATCAATGAGTGTGCATGTAGAATACTTCACCATGCAGTCAGCGGTACACTCACTAATGTCAATCACCAGTTCCATCTTTTCTATCCACCTCATCAGACCTACAGCACCCTCTGTGCCATTGAAATTTCGAGGGTTACAGGATAGGAAGGCCCTGTAGATGCACTTCCTGCTCGAAGCATATATAGGGTCACAAGTCACTATCTTAATAACACTATTAATTTAGATCATGACTATGTGTTACAGGTGAGATTACTCCTCCTATTACCTCCAGAACCTCGGGCAGTGTCGCTACCTCCTACGCCTCCTCCGCCGGTACCGCTACCATTTCCTCCGCCGTTATTCCGATCGGCTTCATACTGCTCCAGGACGACAGCTATACGTTGTGATATGAGTTGTTCCACGCCTGTGGGAAGCGTCTCGTTGTTGTTCTCACTAGTGGTGTCACGGGGTGTCCTTCGCTTAGGAGCCATGGTATTCTTTATAACATAAGATGTAAAAAAGAAACAACATTATAAAGTAATAATGATATTACATGACATAAGGATACAACATCAAACGTAGACAACCACCATCAGAACATAAACTATCCCATAAATAGTTAAAACATACATAGTACATTGTTCCAAAAGGCAAGGATACAAAATAGATGGGTTCATATGACCACATCAGTACCAAAGTTTCAAACTACATAATGTGCTATGGGCACAACCCGCCCGTAATAGATCTAGAAATAGGAAAGCGTTCCTGACGGAACGGTAGCTGAGGTCACCATAGCCTCCACTCGTGCCTCAGCTAGAGTAGCTCGTAGCTTAGCCTCAATCGCCCTCTGCTCGGCTGCCTCTGCCCCCCGCTCAGCTGCGGTGGTCCTCTGCTCCATCTCTGCTAGTCTCCTCTCGAACTCCACCAATCGGTTAGCTACGTGTTGAAAGGACTGGTCGATCAGCTCTTGATCCTCCATCACTCCTGAAACGTTCTCCTTCAGGGTTTGTATAGTCGACAAGTCCTCGTGGATGTATCCTACGTCAGACTGATTGTTGTTACGGGTCACTAGTATGGGGATGGTGCACTCCGCGCACTCTCTCGTGAGTGGTACGGGTCGAGATACGCATGATAACCCGGTTGGGTCGCAACTCATAGGAATGTCCTCCTCCTCCCTCCACATATGGATCGCTCCATATAGCCAATCCTAATCCAATGTACTCACTCTAGGTCCTCGGGGCATGGGCTCATTTATAGACTCAGCCATCTTCGTGGATCACTTCCTAACTATGGAATCTAGATGGTGCTTTGTCGTCCTGTTGCGGGTCTAAAGTCGGAATGCAGTTAGTGTGTGACATGGTGTGACTACAATATCCATATGACAAGATGAATGGTTATACAATGTTTATGCAATGAAAACATTTTAATGAGTCATTTAAATTATAAACTAGGTTCAGTTTTTGACTCCTAGTTCGCTATAATCAATGGCTATAATACCAATCTGTCACACCCCGCCAAGTCGAAAACGTGAGGCGTAACGTTCATGGTTTCCAAAGCATATGATTACCGCAAACACATACATTATAATTGGATACATAATCAAGTTTAAAATGTTTACATCCCAAAATATCAATTTGAGTTTACAAAAGATTAAGATTTCGCAAATATGACCCATGTCCATGAGTTATACAAGTGAAATCCTCCAAAAGTCGTATCCATCATGCATGCATGTAACCTACATTTCTAACCTGAAGACCACATTCAATTCCCTGAAAAACATACTTAAAAAGTGTCAACACGAGGTTGGTGAGTTCACAGGTTTTGATCAAAAGTTCTTGTAGTTCCGACGTTCACAAACGTTTAAATGTAATAGTTTTCCGATCAAACAGTTTATATATATAACCAATGAATTTGAACATTTCCTGACCAATTGACCCTATTTGTAAGCTTGCAAGGAATACAAATAATAATATGTAATACATGATACCGTAACCAAACCCTGAAAAATGAATGCCCCTCCCTCGCTAAACCACGAAAATAAGACAATATGCGGCCATTTGGCCATGTGGACCCCCAGTTAGCGCGACTAACCATGACCGGGGACGTCACCCCTAATAGTGCTATCCATAGAATCCCAGGCTAAGACCATAGCTAATGGTTACAAAAAGTGTTAATCCGGGGACTTAAGCGCTAAATTGTTCCCTCAATGTATACATACGGTCTGATCATTGTTCATTCATTTATATATGAAAATAATCACAAGTATGTTTCCACCCCAAAACATTTCAAAAACTCAGAAAAAGGGGATAATGAAACTCACATCGACAATAGTATTATGCTAGCAAATATTTGTATGAAAGTAGACTCGCCTATCCGTATCCTAATTACACAAGGATACCTTATATGTTAAGACTACCCGTCTTAAACGCAAGTCGTTCACCCAACTTAACTATTACCGTTTAGTACGTCTTTGTTTATTAAAACAATGTTTTCATGTGACGACTCGCTGGTGATTTTTATTCCGGTCTAGACGCTTACTTATTTTCCGAGAAAATGTTATATTTTTATATTGGTGGCTTACTATGTGTACCAAAAATAATTATTATTTTTGCAATAACTTAAGATACTTTCATATTATAGTCACATATAACGACATAACTATTTCTTACCAATAATTATATAAAACCACAAATACCGTTCAAGTATATTCTATGCATGTCAATTCCTACGTGCACATAATTCATGTTAACACGTCCACATACAAATACTTGTTCCAAACGACATTTATTATTTTGTCATGCATTTATATTCTTACCAAATACGCACAAGTATGTTTATTAATTCTACATATATTTCAATATGTTTCACGATAACATGTTTACATTTATACTTTTACCGAAACGTCTTTTTAATTTCATGCACATAATTACTCTATGACTAATCCATCATAATATATGCATATATGATCCTTATAATTACTAAATGTCTTAGACATTTTAACCATAGCAAATTTCGTGTCAAACACATAAGTATATCTTGCAAGTTCTAAATCTCTTAAGTGTGTTGTTCATGATTTATTTTTAAGACATCAATTCATTTCATTATTTCATGTTCATGCACATTTTTCTGCCATTATCACAAAACATACTTTAAACTACTATCTATACATCATCATATACATATTGCAACTTTTTGCCCTAGCATGTATGTATATAACAAATCTTAGACTTTATGTCACTAATGTTTACTAATCATACTTTTTAAAGCGATAATTCATATTATAATTATTATGTAGAAAGATCAAACAATAATATATGTACACATATATACATACAAATCACGATTTTTATATACATAGATATATTTCACTTTTTGTCAAGTATCATTCCTACTTTCAATTTTAGATCCATCTTTTACCATCAAATGATCTACAATAATATCTACTCATATATATATCTACAAATTTCGATCTTTTATATATATTTATACAAAGCTTTTAGTTCAACAATTTATAACTTATCATCATGGAATCAAAACAACAAACATCTCATAAAATGTTTCAAAACAATGATCTATGCATATAAACCAATTATTCTCAGGCCATATACATATGTTTTTTACAAAACCCTAGTTTTTAAACTTAATAAGTTAAACCTTTATAAAAACTCTTTAATCTTTTAAATCTTTTGTTTCTTCATTGGACAACGAGCTTTAAACTATAAATAAAGACAAAGATGGAGAGTGGTGTCGGTTTCATACCACTAGACAAGCTAGGTGATGAACAACGAGTAGAAAGATGGTAGAGGCTCGTGATGCTACAAAAACCCGACTCCTAGACTCCAACTTCCTTGAATCACCAACTCTAGCTCAAGTTCTTTATGTTCTAGCTATTAGTTGTGAAAGATGCAAAGTGTATGCATATGTGTGTGTGAGCATCGATATATATGGGAAAGAAAAGGTTGAGTATTTGGCTCACCAATCATCATCACATATCTTGGAGGATTAGATGGATGTGACTCTTGGATGGATATTTGGTTGAATGGGCATGGGTCTAATGACACAAAGAATGGTGGTGTTGTGGTGTAGGTGATGGTGTGTGGGTGGGGCCCCCTTGTTTCGGCCGAGAGGTGCACAAGGGAAGTGGGTTTGGGGACTTTTCAATTTTTAATGTAATATAAATATTAGTTAGGTAAATATTTAGATAGTGTATACCCGGTAAGTGATCCCGTGATCTAATACTCGGTGTAAATTTTTAAAGATCAAATAACTTATATGTTTTTGTGTTGTTTGACTAGTCTCAATAGTTTACTAGTTAACCCGACATAGTTATTACCCTAACTATAAAATATATGTATACACATAAAATAACTTAAAGCCATGTAACAAACATTTATATGTCAACTTTTAAGAGTTTAGTCACCAATATTTATGTCTTTATATTAAAACGTGTCTCTAGACTTTACTGGAATAAAATTCTTGTTAATCACCATTGACCGTACCTTGTGGGTTATAATTATTTATTTCCTAGTAATTTCTTAAAATTACTAATTATGACATGTACCACTTTGCTAGACTCCTTGATAATACTTTGTCAAAATAAAAATCTCAGGAAATATAAGATATGAACGTGCAATTATGTAATATGGATATTGACCTGAAATGCTCGGTGTCACATAACTTCTATCACTAAAAATAACAACTAAATGTAAATTATTTTATTTTTCATATTATTAAAAATCGACCGCTAAATTAAAAAAAAGTTATATATCATTTTCATTTCTATTTCACACAAAGCATTTTTCTACTATATAAAATAAAAAATCTCAAAATCATCAACTTAGGATAAGGGGTATACCCTCACCAGAGGGTGGGCATGAGCCCTTTCACGGCGTGAAGTCATTTCTATTTCACACAAAGCATTTTTCTAGTATATAAAATAAAAAATCTCAAAATCATCAACTTAGGATAAGGGGTATACCCTCATCAGAGGGTGGGCGTGAGCCCTTTCACGGCGTGAAGGAGATTAGCACACCACCCCCTCTTGTGTGAAGGGGGCATGAGTGGTGATCCGTGAGATTTATCACGCATAGCAAACCCATTGTTATCGTTGAATTCTAGCCGTTGGAGTACTTTTTTTACCGTTTGGAGGGTGACTCATATAAAAAAACCACTATATATACCCACATACTCATATATCAAATTATTATCTCTAATTCACCAATTCAAACACAAACATAATCAAAATGACATCATCATCTTCATCTTCAAGTGACGAAACGACTCAAATGATGTTCCGTGCTTGGACATCCACAACGATTATGTGGTGTGTCACACCCCCGCCAAGGCGGAAACACGAGGGGGCGACGAAATTGAATCATCACACATGGTCAAAAGAAATTTACTATTAAAACCAAATAGTTATTACATCAATATTTCGGTACAAATAAACCAAAAAATACAACTAGTCTTTTTATTAAATAATATGTCTAAGCTAAAGTATTGATCTTGAATCATAGCGTGAGCTTATCAACATCCTAGTTAGCTTCACCTAAAAAACATGCTAAAATATGTCAACTAAAAAGTTGGTGAGAACATAGGTTTTGATAGATACATAGTAATAGATAACAAGATGCAAGTCATAAACAAGTTTCATAATTCCAAGTAATTAAACTTTTATACATGAGTCCACAACCAACCCTAGTGATCGATAGCTCTCCCATCCAACACCTTGTCAGAGTGTTAGACTAAGTGTAAGTGTCAAGAATGCAGTTTCTAAACATCCAGCTCCTTCCAAGTTGATCAGAATCCACAACTTGAAGGACTAGATGGGCTTGTCAGGCCAATAGATCTATTTACATACTCCCGTGGCTTCCCCGAAGTTAATAGTTGTGTAAGTTTAAGAAAATAAGAGAGACTTTGTAGTAAAAAGCGACATAGAATAGCAACATGTATAAACCAGCTTAGTTTTACTAGAATTAGAAAGTTTGTTATTAAATGCAAAAGTATAGTTTAGACTCAAGAACATAATATATGTTTTGATATATGAGCATGTTTTCCACCCCAAAGTAGAAAGTAAAAGAGGGGCTATGAACTCACCTTGCAAATGAAAGGGTTGAACTTGAACTTGTAGTAACTTGGATTGAATGCCTTAATAATTCCCTAAGTTAAGTTTGTTACATTAGAAACAAGTTAAGGACAGTTGAGGGGGTTGACATTGTAATTAGTTAAAAGTGGTTGTTGTACACTAGAGTGGTTATCATTCTAGAGTAGTACCTCCGACATAAAATTTCCCAGGAAAGAGTTGGTTGGATCGGAACCCCGTCTTTTCCTAGCCAGAACTTTAATGTTTGTCAGATAACTACATACTAGTTTGAAAGTTACTCTATTTGTATACTTAACCAAGATTAGGGTTTGTTTGGTAAGTTTGGAATGTATAAGGGCTAAAGTTAAAATATGAGTTTAGAAAATATATAAATGAATTTAATTGAATATTAAAGGGGTTTAATTTGAAAATAAGGAGTTTTAGTAAAAACATGATTTTTGAAATTGGAAGGAACAAGATAGATCAAAACCAAGTTTTTAAATAAAAGTTTGAACATGTTTGATTAAAATAGGGCTTTTGATCTTCGATAGGTCTATGATTATAACATAAACATGTTAGAGAATCATATATTTAGCTAGTTATGAAGGATTTTGAAAGAAAAAGTATGAACAAGCAAGAACACGAGAAGAACTTACTTAGAATGGAAGGATTTAAGCTAGAATCTTTCAAGAGATGAGAGGAACGACCTTTAGTAGCTAGAGAGTCCTAGAGGATCGTTGAGGTGCAAAAAATAATGAAGGAATAAGGGCTCTATTTATAGGGTGTGATTAGGGACTTATTAGCAAAAATTAATTAGTAAAAAGGACTAGAATTACAGATAATTTTAATTAGTTTATTATATTTAATAGAATTTAATATAAAATAAATATATAAATCGAAATATGGGGAATTATAGGATTTACGTTCAAATTAAAAATAAAAAAGGATAAGTGTTGGGGTTTTAATAAGATTAGGATTAATATTAAAATAACAATTTTATTTATTAGATAAGTTTAAAAGGTTTTTAATAATATATAATAATAAATATACGTATAAGAATTTGAATTTTATTATTATTATTAACAATAATAATATATAATAATTAAATGATATAACGATAATTAACAGAGTCTTCGAAAACGTTACAAAAAAAACCCTAAAATTTACGTATGAGTAAGTTTTGACCTTAAAGTCTAATATTAGTTTAATAAAGTTATAAACTTTAATGATTTAGGTTTAGAGTATAAGACATCTAAAATTACCATAAAAAGCAAGTTCAAGAATGTATAATATCAAAATAGAATAAGCAAGTCATTTTAAAGCGTAATAGAATACTCGCTTTAGGCCAGACTTATAAGCTTGAAATGAAATGGTATCACAGTGATATGAGGCATAAAAAAGTTTCATTGTATAAGAAATCAATCAAGGTTACAAGGTAGAGCTATAGGTTCAGACATAAAAATCAGGGATGTCACATGGTGGCACGAAGCCGAATCATCACAACCTTTAACAAGAAATGCTCGTCTAAACTGAGAACGGTCAGTTGCTAACGCCCAACTACTACAAGATTATTTTAACGAATGGTGTACGTATTACCAGGAGCACTTTGCTACCCAGTTTCGAATGAGCCGGAATTTATTTTTAAGGATATTACATGATATAGAAAGAGAGGTTCTTTGGTTCCGACAAGGTGTTGATGCGAGAGGTCGGGTTGGTTTCACTCCCGTTCAAAAGTGTACCGCCGCGGTTCGTTAATTGGCGTATGGAAGCGCTAGTGATTCATTCGACGATTACCTAAAGATGTCTGCTCAAACAATCAGGTCATACATGTATAAATTTTCTAGAGATATTATTAGATTATATGAAAGTAGATATTTACGTAAACCGTCAGCTAGCGACATTGAGCAGTTATTTGCAGCGCATTAAGCTAAGCATGGCTTTGTCGGAATGCTTGGAAGTATCGATTGTACACATTGGGACTGGAGGAATTGCCCCAACGCATGGCGAGGGCAGTTTGCACGTGGTGATCATCCTAATCCGAGTATTATGCTCGAAACAGTTGCATCAAATCACCTATGGATTTGGCATGCATTTTTTGGTGTCGCCGGTTCCAACAATGACATTAGTGTTCTTAGACAATCGCCTATATTTGATGATTGGATAAACGGGACCGCACCCGACTCATTTTTTTGAACTTAGGGGGACAATTTACCAACGTGTGTATTATCTTGCCGATGGAATTTACCCCGAATATGTTGTAATTGTCAAGTCGTTTACGGAACCCATATGTGTTAAACGTAATACTTATAAAAAAGCTCATGAAGCGGCAAGAAAAGATATCGAACGAGTGTTCGGTATGTTGAAGTGTAAGTGGAATATTATCCAACGTCCGGCTAGGTGTTGGTCTCAAAACAAAATTAGGAACATAATGTATGCTTATATTATTGTCCATAATATGATTTTAGAGGACAACGGATTGACAATTTGTCACTATAACCCAAATGAAGAGGAGCCTACGTACGAAGAAATTGACGAAGATTTAAAGTGAAGCAATCGTTAAGAAATACGAAGCCGACAAGTTCATCACGCTTTGAAAGCGGACTTGATTGAGCATATTTTCGAATGTTCGCAAAATTAGTTTTTATATAATTTTTATTTATGTAATTTATGGTTTTGTTTATTTTATGTAACTTTTATTTATCTTTAAATGAATTTTTTATTTAAAAAATAAATATTTTATAATATATGCATTTAATGCTCACTTGAGTAGAGTGTACCCTTTGCCAAGTGAGGAGCGTACAAATCTGATGTGACGCTTATGTGACAGAAAAAGTACTCTCACTTGGGAGAGCCAAGTGAGAGTATACCCCATACTCTTATACCAAACTCATTAAGAAGAGCTTCCCAAGTAATATCTTTTTTTTATTTATTTAAAGTCTTTTGATCATATATTTTATACAGAAATATAAGCTGATTGTTTAAAACGTATTGTCATCTAAACTCTAGTCTAAAGTCTAAAAGGAACCAAAAATATGTGTGTGGCAACCGTGCGTTCACGTTACCGACACATGACCAAATCTGAGATCCATTCACATAGTCACATGCCAACTACTCATACACTCATTCATGACACCTTTAAATAAGCCAAAACTCGACGTAATGTGGTTCTATGTCGGGTTGAGGATTCATTTGAGACCCAATTTAAACATTGGAGCAAACTTGTGATTTCTATAGTTTTTAAAGAAACCACCGGTTCAACCCACAACCGCTTTTCGGTTAAACCAGGGTTTGATCAAAATTGTTTGATTTGTTAACCAACAATTCAGTGGACGAAACAAAACCAATAGCTCATTCAATTCCCGGTTTAACAGGTCTGAACCTGTTTTAAAAACACTGAATCCCACTATTTGGGTTTAACTTGTTAAAAGCTTGACTTTGAGCAGGGTCTAAACGAATTTGTGCATAGATTAGAGTTTATTTAATAAACGAACTCGAATATAAGCTTCATAGGTTTGTAAACCTAAATTAGTTTATTACTTATAAGAATATAATGTGTAAAAAGTTTGTTATATATACATACTAGTTTAGATTCTCGTGTATTACACGGGTTGAATCGTAAAAAAGAATATAATAAATAAATATTTTATACTTTGATAAATTATTATTCGATTTTAGAGGGCTACAGTTAACATATAACTTAATCTTATTTGATTTTGTAAAAGAAAATGTCAATATAAATCGTATGTTAAATTTAGACTCTAAATCTTATAAATTATAAAGAATTAATTATATTTAATTATAAATAATGTATTTAAAAAGGTAAGTTATTGGTCAACCAAAATTTATCATACACTTAATGTTTAAAATTTTAAATCGTAAGAAATATGGAAACATTTAAATTATATTTAGTGAATTTAGGAGTTTTTAAAAAAATACATTAAAATAGATAATTAGAAAATGTTTAGGCGGGAAAATAAAGATCTAGAGGCTCTAGAATGATGGCACGTGACATTTAAAAAGCTTTATTTATTATAATAGATAAATGTTGGTTATCGTACAAAGGGTTTTTATTGTACGAGTGATACGAAGTAACCTGGACGCGATGCGTGTCCTTGAGGCGATGATAAATCCGTTCATGCTATAATTACATACAAAATTAAATATCACACATAAAATTATGCAAGCATATATAACAATAACGCAACCTATGTTAATAAAAGCGCGCATATGTTTATAATTACGCAAACTATTTTATAATTATGCACGGTGATAATTACTCACGTTATACCCACAACACATCGTTATTTTTTATAGTTGATTTTGTATAATAAAAGTATGGCAAGATTGTACTTAAGTTAAAGATGATAAAATACGTATCTATTTTTTTTTAAATAAAAGTCAATTTCTTGAAAACAAATTTGTTGATCAACTCTTCATAATTCATAATCTACAGTATATCGTTCTCAATAACTATGATTGCCAATCTCATTAACATTGTGTTCTCGAGTCCTTTTTAAAGAGAGACGTGAAAGGAAGTGAAAGGAAACTAGAAAAAAATGTGTTTTTAAGTTTTTTAATGAAAGAAAGTTGAAAGAAACTGAAAATTTATGTTTATGAGCTTTTTTTTAATGGAATGATAAAAGATATTTGTTTAATACTCTTTCCTCCTAACTTTAATCTTAAAATGGACGGGTTTAAAGAGAAATGAAGATTTTTAATAATCTTCATTCCTAAAATATTTTTTTTTCTTGGAACTCTGAAACATAAAATTACGTTATATATTTTCATTTCATTCACATATCTCCATAATTCCCTTTTCTCGTCTTTTATTTTATTTCCATTTCTTTTTTTTTTCCTTAATTTATTTTTTTTTCTTTTATTTATTAAAGTCGGAAACACAATGTAAGTTTTTTTAACACTATGAATCGTAAGTATGATTTCAATTACTTTAATTTAAAAAAACTTATTTAAAATTATTTCTACAAATGCCACGTATACTAAAATAGTCTAAAAATAAATCCTGTGTAGACAATAAAACAATAGACTTTTTAGAGCCACATTATTATCTAAGAGCAATATCATCAACATTTTGACATTTTAATTCTGAAAAGAACGTTGTGTTTTCTTTAGATAAACCTTTTCTACTTTTTATTAAAAATCCTTATGAAATAAATAGCATGAAAAGTAATAAGGTTTTTTAATTTTTGTTCAATTTTTTTTTCATCCTCATACTCCGTATAATATATGTTTTTAACCTGTTTCATTTTTTAATAATTTCGTTTCTATGTAATAACTTTCGCTTATTAAGTTAAAAAAAACGGATTGTGCGGATACCTTTAGTTTTTTTCGCGGTCTTTAGTTTTTTTTTGTATTGCTGGTATTGATATTATCGGAACGAGTATCGGTGTGCACTTGTACATTTTTTGAGGGTCTAAATTACGCGGGGAAAAACGACCAAACATCGTCGCGAAACGGAGAAAAAAACTAGTTTTCTTAAATCTAATCTATTTTTCTTCTTGTACAGGGATACTTGTTTGGGAGGAACGGTGGCAAATCAATCAGGACTTGGTCGTTCCGCCTGTTTTCTTCCACCTCCGCCTGGAAGTTGTTGGTTCACAGGTATTCATCGTCCACTTGTAACAGGTGGTTTCATCAATTTGGATGGACTTACTCTGCTCAAGGTAACAGAATCCCCTATTTATCCCATTCTGATTTCGAGTTAAAATGTGAACTGGGTAGGTTCTACCTCTCATAAATTGCATGAAATTATTGATTAGCCAAAATGGTTGTAATTGTTTAATGGTTTATCAAGTCTAACAATGTTCTTGCTTGCTTTTAGTTACTTTACTTGGAACCTGATTCATTTAAAGGGCCATTTTCTTGAGGGGCTAGTTTATACTCATGATGTTTTTGCATTGTCAAATTCAGATTTATTATCAGGAAAATATGAAGGGTATCCCCTTTCTGCTTTCACCGGCTTCCTGCCATAACCTCTCGAAAGCCAACTTTTTGCAAGCTGCAATTTAGCCTTGGTTTTAAAAAGCGTGCCTTAGGCGCGAGGCGCAAAGGGTAGCGTTTTTTTATCACTTAAGGCGAGCGTAAACGAAAGGCGTAGGTGAGGTACATGGTGTTCTTTTGTGCGGCCTAATGTTGTACAACTTGCTTTTTATGTTGTACATGTAGGTAATTTATATGTTAAAACATACATAAAATTTACTGTAGTTAAATTTTTTGAGTAGGGGATGCTAAAAACCTATGATATATATAAAGAAGTTATATGATCATTTTGCGCCTCGTGTACGAAAAGCTCACCGCTCTTGAGCTTTGGTTTTAGACCCTGTCGCTTTTTAAAACCAAGAATTTACCTGATCTCGTTGGTTAGCAGGGTATTGGCGGGGTCTCATGAGTTTTCCGGTGATAGAGTCTCATGGTTATATGTATATGTGTATGTATATATGTGTGTGTGTGAATGCTGCTTCTTCACTTATACTAAGTGCCTTGATGGCCGATCAAGCGCGTTTGCAGTTGGCTTATGGGTCTGTTAGTTTGTTGATCAACAGTTGGTTAAGAATCTTGGGTCAGAAGTGGAATCTAACAATTTATCATTGGTTGGAATTTGGAAAGAAAGTATTAGAGGTGGGATCCTATTGCTAAGGTGGTCTTGTAAGTCTTTCTACTGGTTTCCATATGACTCTAAAATTATATCAGATAGGCTTTGGAAGGATAGTGATACAAATGTTTTGTGGGTTAGTTTGGGAGATTTAAGCAAACTAAGAAAATACAGAAGTAAATAAAGTGAAATAGTATGACGGTTTTTCAAAATCTCTCTAAAGAATCTTTGCTCATTAGTTCTTACCCAGGAGGTATCTTTTGTATATGTGTGGTTTGAAAGTTATTACGCAATATTAAATAATGATAGTCAGCTGCAAATAAACAGATTTTATGATATACTGTTTGGATGTGTGTATGCTGTTTGAAATTGTAGTAATAAGATTAAAAATCTGATTAGTGACTTTAAGTCGTAATAATCTGTTCTAAAATGCAAATCCACATTTTTTGTATCAATATATTTGTTCTTGAATCACTTTGATGTCCTCTAACCATATTTAATCATATCCAGCTTGGTCGTGGCGATGGACTTCCGGGATTCTAATTCAGAAGACTGTTTCTTTGCTGGCTAATGGATTGGAGAACATTAAATTATTCCAAATTTACACTCTTCCTACTGTTTATCAACATATAAAAAAAGGTGCTTTATGGTTTCATATAGAGGTGTGTAGTTGGCAAATGGGCGGGCTTGGTAACGGGTCAAAACAGGTTAATTTTGTAAAAGCAAAATACATGTGGTCGGGTTGACTCGAAACACTTTTTTGTATGATTTCTAAAACATCTTTTAAGAATAATGTTGGTGTCAAATATGATTTGAAAATATGTATCTTTGCAATAATAATCTGTTTTTTATAATAAAGTGATTTAGTAGGTTGTATGCATTCACATTAGACTTCCGGTAACTTTTGACCCGTTTCTTTTTAATTTTATTTTTCTTTTACGCATTTGAACATTACCCGAATCGAGTGAATTGGTGGAAATTGCCACTTCTAGTTTCATATATATATATTTCATTTTTAGAATTCATTTACAAGAATGTTCACAGAGTTGTTTACATGGCAGCAAAAAGTATTATTTCTGTTAAACTTGACAAGAGGTATAAAGACATGCATCATTTATTGTACTTAAAAATAACCACTCAAGATAGTTGATGATAAGTAGATAAGATTCATGATCATATTTGAATCATTCTGTTTCATATTTGATGACAAGGTTTCCAACCAACATAAACAACAAACATGTTACATTCATGATCAAGTTTGAATCTTTCTGTTTTATCAAACAAAATCTATAACTTTTACTCACCGTTCGCACCGATAATACTTAGAACAACCTCTATTATAAGGATTAGACGAAGGAGGCGTACAACTACCAGATTTTGTATAAGCCTCACCTTTACCGCCACCATCACAAGCGGGTTGATCTCGTTTCAAAGCCCCAGCAGAGATGTACTTTTTTTCTTCCAAATACCTTCTTGTAATCTCTGATCCCAGTAATTCCTCCAACAGGTCTTCCAAAGAGTCGTTAAAGGGCGGTCTTGACTCGTTTGCCGCCTCATAACTGGCGGGTCCGTGGTGGTGGAGGGTGGACACAGTCAGAAAGCAGAGACACAACTGGAGGAGAAGAATCTTGAAGGTAAACTTTGATTCCATTGTTTGATTTTTTATGCTTCTTTGGCTTTCTGTTTTGTTCCACTTTGAATGCACACCATTATATTAGAGGTTACAAGTGGAAGCCACATTATAAAAGTAGAACCACTTCACCTAACTTAGAGTTCACACACTGTATAAATTGTTTCTGATGTATTTTTAATATTGGAATTAAATTAAAAGTTATTTAAAGTAACTAGAAAAATATATTAAATATAAGATGGGGCCTTGCTAGGTGTACCACTAGCGGTTTATTCATTAACATAGTTAATAAGAGCCAAAATATGAGTGTGTATATATACACACACACGCATATAGTGGGCCGTTTTTTTCAGAACCAATACTATGTTTAGAAATGGGAGAATCGTCTTAACCTTTGTACTCTTTATTATATAAATTGACTAGTTAGCATGTATATTTCAATATTTTTAAGTTTTATATTTTTTAAACATGGTATTGGTAGTTTCTTTATCTAAATGCACATATGCATATACAGTATATGCACATTTTTATAATTTAAAAAAAATTCAAGAGGGGAGATAAAATCAAAGAAAGAGTGAGGAGGGATAAATAAACCATTGTTTTTCATTTTGATCGTCTTCATTGAAGCGGTAGTACATGGTTTATGTGGTTCTCAAGGTTTTCAACATACTATTGGTTCTGAAAAGAACACCGTGTGTATTGCGTGAACCAATCAAAATCATTCATTTATTGTGTTATGTGTATTTATCTAAGATTAAAGATTCTAACATGACTAGTAAAGTACATCATTGTTATGTGAATATACTTGAATTGATATATGCATATATCGTAAATTTATGTGTCTTTATATATTATAAACATCAGTCATTCATTTATTGTGTATTTATCTAAGATTAAAGATTCTAACATGACTAGTAAAATACACCATTGTTATGTGAAAATATTTGAATTGATATATGCATATTATCGTAAATTTTTGTGTATTTATATATTATAAACATCTACACGTGTGTAGATTCACTATGATTCTTTGACTTACACATGTGTATGAAACTTGTTACGAGGAAGAGAGAGATGAGAGGAAGTATGAAAATTAATTAATTAGAGACATAAATCATTTAATCTTTTACATTTATATCATTTTCATTTAAATTTTAATAATGGACAAATGATTTTGATTGGTTCTCACGACTTCTCATATTATTTGTGGTTCTGTAAAGAACCCTCACCTACATATATCAGTTAGAAGTTAATAATCAAGACTTATATGCCTTCCCACTCAAGTCCACCTCATAAACCGGGCTTCCATCAGGATACAGCAACCCCCAATGTCTCTCTGAATCAGGACCGGTTTTCTCATTCTCATCATACAATGAAAAAATAAATGTTGGAATAATGAACCCTGGTTGAACCGGGGTTCCCTTCGGTGGTACCGCGGTCATCTTTCTAATGACATTTCGGTTATACTTGGCTGCATTTTCTTTACTAGCACCATGATGGTTCAAGTCACCTTCATGTGGCCAGCCCGTTTCGCCTATCGCAATCTTCACATTATTGTAACCCAGTTTAGCCATAGCGAAGTAGACCGAGTCAATCATCTGGTCGAGTAGGTTCGTGTAAGTTAGACCGCTACCCGGATCTTTATAAGTCTGGTTTTCTTCAAGTAAAGCATAATCAAGGTTTATACTTCTCGGGTTATCGGCCCACGCAAGAAACGGGTAAACATCAAGAAAGAAAAACGAGTTCGTCCCACGTAAGAAGTTTAGTATCGGGACGATCTCATGAACGATTTCGGGCTTAAACACGCCACTCGAAGGCGGGAAAGTCGACTCCATAACATCCATAGCAAGAGGAGTACCAACTTTGATGTTGTTAATTCCCAAGTTTTTAAGTGTGGCCCGAATCCGGCCCATTGCAGGTACAAGATCTTTCATTATCTGTATATCTTGATCCGTGCTCGTGTAACTCAAAACCTCGTTCCCGACAAGCACGTACCGGATCATGGTACCGGGATAATGGTTAAGGATATGGTCATGTATCCATTGGTCTGCAACTTGTTGGTTATTAGCAATTCCTGATATTTCATCATTAGTGACCATGATTGTGACCTCTATATTTTTTGTCGCTAAGAGTCGAAGTATTTCGTGGTCAGCGTCATAGAGTTTGACCCGACCCGCCTTCATGATTTGCAGGAGTTCGATGGACCGAGATGGTGATGGAAGGTTGTTCCCAACCCGCCCGAAATTTACGCCGATTTTGTTCGATACTGCCCCTGAAAGAAGAAAGTGAAAGAAGAAGTATAAGGACATAATAGTCATTTTGGTAATTGTGTGTTTCCTCATGTCATACATTGTAAATCTCATTTTGATGGAGATGGTGAGTGTAAGATGACACAAACTCATGTATATATACTGAAGAGTGTGAGGCATTGTTTACATACCTGCAAATCTTTGATGCTCAAAGGATCCAAAGGAGTGAAGACTTAAAATTTTCATTGTTTATAGATATCCATGAGAGATAAGGTGAAGAAGGCAAAGATTGTGATTTATATGTAAAGTTTTCTCTAATCCCGCCGGGTTAGTTAGTCATAGATATCGGTTTAAATTGTATTTTTGGTTGTAAATTTATCAAAAATACTGATGGAAGTTTTAACGATTATGATCGTTGGTTGATATGATGAACCGAATTTTCGTGTTTGGTAATAGTTAGATGTAGAATAAATGTATTGGAGAGTCTGGTGGATTGGAATGGAATAATGGATCATGTTGGCGGCAGAGGTGAAAAAAAACCGGAACCACCCAAGAAACTAGAACCGGTTGTTGAGAATACCTGATTTGTGCACCTCTAGTTGGCGGGTTGAACTCGATACTAACCCGGAAAATTTAAATGAACCCAAACAAGATATGAAACCGAAAATTGTTGCAGATGAACAAACGGACACGACTCACGTATTCCCGGATTGGTCGGACACAACATGTTTAACCCGGAAATCTCTAAAAAAATTTTTTTGTCATATTACCATTCTAAACTTATATATTTACACCTAAACACAAATTTCTTTCTATAAAATAGTTACGCTTAAACTAACTAGAGGACTTGATGCACGTTTACTTTTTTAACTTTTGAGTTTTGACATGCAAACCCTTAAAAAAACGTTTTATAAAATAAACCACTCAAACAATGAACCCTTCTATATAATAAATAAAGGTTTTACTTATCATGTGTCGCCTCTATATTAATTCTCATCATTTTTTTTTCGCCTCTCTCTTATTAAATGCAATTTCATCTTTTAATAATAATATATATTTAAAGAAAATATTAATTATACTAATAAAACACATTTATTTTAAATTATCCCTTATTAAAACTTTGAAATCTAATTATGTAACTTTTATTTTCAATCAAATAATAAATGAAAATCAAATTACATTAAATAATACTTAACGTATTTTCGAAACTCAATTATATATTAATTTTTACATATTTTGCATTTTGTTTTCTATCATTTATATGATACATTTTTACACATGTAAAATATACACATAAAGATTTAAAAGTTTTATGTATTGACATTTTTCACCCCGCATGTAGTATACGGGATCTAAGCTAGTTATATAGATAATTAGTGTGTTTACAAAATGTAAAATCATGTAGGATGTTACCATGGAAATAAAAATACAATCTTAGTATTTCGTTTTTCTTATACCTAAATTAATTGTTTTACATATATGATCCCTTACAGATATAATATAATCTAAGAGCATTCACCAAAGGGGCTTTATCCTGGCGGTACCCCGGTAACTTCTAAATGAGAGGTTACCGGTTCGAATCCTAGTTGTTTTTGGTAAAAATTAACAAGACTAATTTTGTAACCAAACTTAGTTTGTGAGGTAGTGTGCTTAATCAAAATATGAAACAACGAACGTAAATGTAAAGATTGACACGATCGATTACAAGGAAAGCCCTTGATCTTTAGGGATTACCGGCATAAAACCTCGGGAAGTGACTGAAAGTCACTTGCCTCCTAGTATTTTATAAATCAATGAAAGAATTACATGTACGAGATCGAGCTAAGTGTGTTACATAAATGATTACGAGTCTAGAGAGCTAAGTGCGTAGTGAATGTTGTACTTCTAATCGATCAAGCTGCTGAAATAAATTCAAGGATAAAGCTAACTAACTATCCGAGAATCCCGGAATCGACTTAGTCTTCATAAATGATCGTTGGGGGCCACTCCACGCGTCTTCAACACGTTCTCCTTGACTTCAGGAGCGATTCTTCAGGGGTGGATTTGACTTCACGTGTTTAACCTGCGTATTAGTCAATATAAAAGAAAGATATAACGGTTAAATATTGAGGATAGCGAAACCTGTCGGGATACCGAGGTACGTCGAAGATCCAAGATCCTTCGGTGTAAAATGACCCCTAACAATTGTCCCCAAATTTTAACAGATGTCAAACACTTATCGACATATGTAAAAATTTCAAAATTCAAATAATAAATGATGATAGGTTAGCGATAAGACTTTCACGGGTATCAATGCGATTTAACCATTGAGGGGATAGTAGGATAAAACCATAATTACGGCTCTTCTTTCATATTTATCTTCTTCAAGCTGTAGCAGGTAAATTATCTTCTGAAATTCTTTATTTTCGTTCTTCTACTTCTTTTCCGATTATGGACAAGAAAATGACCAGATCGGCTTCTTCTATCATCGTTGAAACGATAGATGATTTTACTGATCACGGGATCGTTGATCACTCTGATCTTGAGCTCTGTTCCTTCACCGATTCGGAGATAAAATTTTTGAAGTCAAACAATGTTTTTCCTCAAAAAACCATTTTCAGGCCTTTCGGTTCTCGAACAAAAGCGAACTTGATTTCTAAAACCTGGATTTATTTTCACAGTTATCCTTTTACTTTAGGATTGTCTTATCCTTTTCCTCCACTCATTACCAAGTTTTTCAAACTTACTGGCCTGTGTTATTCCCAAATCATGTCGATGGCTTGGAGGATTTTGGTTACTCTTGAAAGGCTAATTCGTTCACACTCCTTGACCATTGGCGTCCCCGAGTTAGCTAATACTTATAACTTAAGAACCCATGGCTCTTCTCGATTCGTCCTTCAGCTTAAGAGCGGGCGAACTCATTTAATTCCGAGAGCCACACAAAACGATCTCGAGTGGAAAGGAATTTTTTTTCTTTGTCAGGAGGGATTCCATTCCCGGTGGGAAGAATTTACCGATTGAATGGGTTAAGAAGGGTAGGAAATAGCTAGGATGCCTGCTTTTTCACATTATTTTCTACCTGTTGATTGTAATTTCTTGTTTTATCTTTGAGTAGCTCCGAAGTTTGACGAACTGGTACCTGCAAGAAGTGATACAAACAAAAGGATTGAAGCATTATTGGAAATACTTATGGGAGAGAGATCCTTTCGCCTTGAATCTGCCGTCAGTCAAGCAAGCTTTGAGACCCAGTTTTCTGATTCCGATATGTCTTCAGGTAAAGAATAATCAATACTTTTATTTATATTTTCCATGATTATGAACTGTTTTATTTTTGTGTAGGAATCCCGAAGTCAAATTCTGAGTTCGCTTTGTCTGATCTTGATAGCCTTCTGTCTGGGGCTGTCACGATCAAGAAGGAGGGTCCCACACCTGCAAGTGTCATGCCTCGCGTCCCTATTCTCCGGTCCAAAGCTTCTGGAAGCAAAAAGAGGAAAACATCGGAGGTGTTGGATCTTGAATTCTTTGAGGGGATGGATTCTGCTGAAACCACCAAGAAGCTTCAGGGTTTGCTGAATCTGGTAAGCATCCTTTTGGCATCCCGATGTGTTTTTTCAGGATTCCAAATTATTAATCTGTCTATATCTTGTAGGGTCTTGAGAAGCTTTACACCAACTTGTCTGAAGTGGAGAGGAATGCTGAGTAGGCCCTAGAGAAGGTTAGGGATTTGAAGAAAATCTTTGCCTCTAAGACCAAGTACTTGAAGAATGAGATCCACAGCCAGAAGAACAAGTTGCAGGAGAGCATAACTCAGTATGAGTTGAGGCTTCTACAAACTGTAGATGATGCTAAGAAATCTGCGGCTAAGGCTATTCTTCAATCCAGGATCCAGATGGCTGAGCAAGCTGCTGCCGAAGGTTTTGATCGTGCAGCCTTGGATCTTGAGGGATGACGCTCTTCTCTAGCTAAGCTTG
Source organism: Smallanthus sonchifolius (assembly GCA_023525975.1). Classification (NCBI taxonomy): domain Eukaryota; kingdom Viridiplantae; phylum Streptophyta; class Magnoliopsida; order Asterales; family Asteraceae; genus Smallanthus; species Smallanthus sonchifolius. The sequence continues at coordinate 25,829,518 of CM042029.1, read as the reverse complement.
GAGGTGAAGCAGTGGAGACCAGCAAGGCTGCTGAGGATGCTGGAGCTGCTGAGGGTGAGAAGCAGGTTGAACATGGTGATGAAGGTAAAGATACTGAGACCTGAGCCCCGATGTTTGGTTATTTCTGTTGGTTGACTTATCTTGAAACAATTTCCTTTTATGTCTGTGGTTGATGAACAATTTACTTTTCATGCTTTTGGGATCCCTATTATGGGATAGACAATTTGATATTTTGTGATTCCGGGTGGATGGGTAAAGGTTTTGGATGAAGCCCGGATCACTTTTCTTTCCTGCACTTTAAATATTAGTAGACAGTTTATGACTATTTGCCATGATTGTTACATGTTTGGTTTGCCTTGATATGTTTTAGAAAATTAGGATCCTTAGATAATCAAAGTTTGGAATACTTAGAAAAATATATTTGAATATATTTCCGGGATACCGGATCCTTAATAATAAACTCTTAGATTTTTATCAAACTTAGACTTAGGAAAATACAATTTGGTTTTTATAAGTGTTATGTAAGAATATCAAATGTATCATGACTTAGTCACTCGATTTTCAAAAATAACCATCACATACCTTAGTCGAATATCTAGCTGGATAGATACACATACCGGATTGTAGCATAGAGTCTAAAGTATAACAACTATCAGTTGTCCCCAGTGTTCAGTCATATCATAGACTTTAGTAATTGAACTTCAAGATGTTCACAAGTTTTTAATCTGTGACAAATTAGAATCGTGGGCTAAGCCAAAAACGTGGGCCAAGCCAAATAATCGTGGGCTAAGCCAAATAATAGTGGGCTAAGCCAAATAATCGTGGGCTAAGCCAATATCGTGGGCAAGGCCAATTCTGAGCTAGCATGAAAATGCTAAAAACCTTAGCTTTAACACGTAAGTGTTAAATGATCGGGAGAAACTTGAGTAATAACACGTCTGTTATATTCGTAGCACCCAATATATAGCCAACAATGATGAAATTATCAGCCACTGTTACATGGACTGGTCGCACCACCTTGAACTATAATCGGATATCGTGCGCTCCTGGCGGGGTTTATTAACCCAATACTTAGAAAGGCGAAAGCCGTTTAAACCTTCGAGGTATATCAGGATACCCAAACTTAGGAGAGATGGCCAATCTCTATCTTGTGTTGGGATCCGTGGAGGTGATTCCTACAAAACAGGAATTCTTGGTGAAGGTGGGTGTTAGCCTGGCTAACACCCCTCCGACGCTCAAGTCAGTAATTTGATAAAGAATAATAGAAATTAAAAATAATTATGGAAAGAGGACGTACCTTTTTAGTTAGAAGATAATTTCTAACTCACATAAAGTAGGTTTTGAGATGGATGGCGTTCTAGGATCTTGGCAGGAGTTCACCTTCCATAGTGGCCAACCAATACGCACATTTGCATGCTTCTGAATCAATCAAGTATGGGCCTTCCCATTTTGGTGCAAGCTTTCCGTCACTAGGGTTGGTTGTGTTCTGGAATTCCTTTCTCAGTACTAAGTCACCCACTTGGAATCTTCTGATCCTTATACTCTTGTTGTATGACTTCACTATCCTTTGCTGGTAAGCTGCTATACGAACCTTGGCGAGATCCCTGAGCTCATCCACGGTGTTAAGATCTTGAGCAAGGGTTTCTTTGTTGGATTCTTCGGTTTGAAGAATGGTTCTGGCAATAGGAATAACCATCTCCATAGAGATCATGGCTTCAGTTCCAAACACCAAAGAAAACGGAGTTTGCCCTGTTGTACTTTTGCGGTTGTTCTATCTGCCCAAAGTACGAAAGGTAGCTCTTCAGCCCATCGTCCTTTCTTTGCTCCCAATATTTTCTTTAGGTTGTTGATGATGATCTTGTTTCTTGACTCCTCCTGTATGTTGGATTGAGGATGCACGGAGGTGGAAGTTATCATTTTGATCCCCCAACTAACACAGAAGTTGGTTGTCCTTTTGCCGATGAATTGAGACCCATTGTCGCATACTATCTCTGTCGGGATTCTGAATCTCGTCGGGATATTGCGCTTGATGAAGGAGATAACTTCCTTTTTTCTTACTTAGACAAATGCCTCGGCTTCGATTCATTTTGAGAAGTAGTCGGTCATTGCTAGCTTGAACACTTTTCTTCCTGGTGCCTTGGGAGTTTACCGACTATATCCATTCCCCACTTCATAAACGGCTAAGGAGAGATTACTGGATATAATGGCTCTGCTGGTTGGTGAAGTATATTACTGTGTCTTTGGCAGACATCACATTTTTTAGAGTAGGTTACAGCGTCTTTCCTCATTATGGGCCAGTAGTATCCTGTCCTCATGATCTTTGAAAATAGCGCCCTGCCCCTAGTGTGATTTCCGCAATCTCCTTCGTGTATGTCTTTGAGAACCTCAAGTACTTCATGATCCTCCAAACATCTCAAATACAGACCTGGAATAGATTTCCTGTACAAGACATCATGCAAAATTACAAAGCGAGACACCCTCATGCGAAAAGCCCCGTGGTTCTTTTTGTTACTCAGGATTTCTCCATCCTGCAAATATTTTTTAATAAGTAAAGTCCAGGATTCCGGACTGGGCTTGGGATCCTGAATATCTATTTCTTCTGCATTTGACACTTTGTTTGGGTCTTCGATTGCTGGACTCAGGATATGTATGATTGGTATCCTGACTCCTTCTGGTATCTTGAGAGCTGAAGCGAGGTTCGCTAAGGCATCACCTTCAGAGTTGTCTTCTCTTGGTACCTGATTTATATCAAATATATCGAATTTCATAGATAATTGTTTAACTATTTCCAGATACTTGGCTAGTCTTTCACTGCATATGAGCCATTAAAATGGTTAGCAATTAACAAAGAGTCAACGTATACTTGGAGATACCTAATTTTCATATCCCAAGATAATTTCAAGCCAGCTATTAGAGCTTCATACTCATCTTCGTTATTAGTCGCCTAGAACTCACAACTTATAGATTGGGGTATTATGTCCCCTTGTGGCGATTTCAGCATGATCCCTAGACTCATTCCTCTAGCGTTTGATGCCCCGTCATTGTGTAGGATCCACTTATCCCTGGATTCCTCTAATTGCTGAACTTCAAGGTCTGCTTCATTTTGTATATCACTGCTGAAATCAACCACAAAGTCTGCGAGTGCATGTGACTTTATCGATGTTCTGGGCTCATATACGAGATCATATGTGCTGAGCTTAACCGACCATTTTGCCTTCCTTCCAGACATTTCTGGCTTTCTTAAAACACACTTGATAGGATAGTTAGTCTTTACGTGAATAATGTGTGTTTCAAAATAGTGTCTAAGTTTAGTGGATGCCATTATTAAAGCCAATATTAATTTTTCTAAATGAGACTACCTGGTTTACGCCGGGGGTAGGCTTTTACTTACATAATATAGCGGATGTTGCTGGTCTTCGTGATCCTTAACTAGGACAACGCTCACCGAGTTTTCGGATATCGCCAGATATAAGGATAATGGTTCTCCATCTTCTGGCTTCATCAATAGAGGAGCAGTTGACAAGTACTCCTTTAATGACTGGAGTACTTGCTCATGCTTCTCTTCCCATTCGAACCTCTTGTTCTTTTTCAGGATGTCATAGAATTCCTTGCATCTTTATGAGGATCTTGATATGAATCTGTTAAGTGATGCTACTCTGCCGGTCAGTCTCTGGACATCCTTGGTGTTTGCTAAATTGACGATTGCTTTGATCTGTTCCGGACTGGCTTCTATTCCTCTCTTGGTCACCATGTAACCCAAGAATTTTCCTGCCCCCACTCCAAAGTGACACTTGGAAGGGTTCAGCTTCATATTATACTTGTCCAGAATGTCAAATGCTTCCCTGAGGTCCCTAAGATGATCCTCAGCTTTCTTTGATTTTACCACCATGTCATATATGTATACTTCCATGGTGTCCCCTAGCTTGTCTTTAAACATCATGTTTACCGGTCTTTGGTACGTAGCACCTGCATTTTTCAAACCAAAAGGCATAGCAATATAACAATATATACATGTTGGAGTCATGAAGACAGTATCCTTATGGTCTGAGGGTTCCATCTGGATCTGTTGGAATCCTGATGATGTGTTTTGGGTAAAAATTATGTAAACTAACTTTGTAACCAAATTTAGATAGTGAGGTAGCGTGCTTTGTTTAATCGATATGAAACAACGTAAAAAGGTAAAAGTTGACACGAATGATTACGAGGAAAGCCCTTGATCTTTAGGGATCGCCGGTATAAAACCTCGAAATGTGACAACCGTCCCCTGCCTCATTTCTTGAATAAATGTTAAAACGATTACAAATGTTGAGCAGTAATGATCGATCTAAACGTGTTACAAAAGTATTTACGAATGCTGAGAGCTAAATGCGTGATGAGTGTTGTGCCTATTCGATCAATATTTGCTGAATTAATACAGTGATAATGCTAACTAACTACCCGAGAAATAAGGTCTTGACTCTATCTTTTCCCTGTGACCGTTGCAAGCTGATTTACACATTTTCCACATGTAGTCCTCGTCCCTTGAACGGGTTTTTAGGTGAGCATTGTGTTACGAATGTTTTACCTGCGATTAATAAACCAATAAACAAGTAGTCGTTAGTATTATTCAGGATACTGACCTTATCGGGATACCGTATCTTGAATCACCTGTTGCTCAGAATCCTGCTCTGAATTTTAACCCGTAACAATTGTCCCCAAATTTGACAGCTGTAATAATGATTTACAGCTGTAAAATTTTCAAATTTTGAATTTTAACTTAATGCGGCTGTTTGATAAGACTTGGTGCGAGAAACGAGAGAGCGAAATATCGTGGACCGAGGCGGTTATCATTAGGGCTATATTCACTCATATTTTCTCATTATTTCGAAGTCGTCTTCTTTGAATCCTCTCTACTATCTTCAGGTAAAAAGTTATCTTTCTTTCTCTTTTTCTGGTTTTTTGCTCAACAATGGCTAAAAATCATACACGATCTTCTACCCTTTCGGACGATCTCTAAAGCCAAAAACTTGATCGTTAATCCAGACTCCGAAAAATGCACTTTCACGGATCTTGATATCCAATCCCTCAAATTGGGAGGCTTTTTCCTTGAAAATACCGTATTCCGGCCCTATGATCCCAAAACTAGGGCCGATTTCACCTCAGAAAGTTGGGTTTGCTTTCCATTCTTCCTTTTTTCTCTAGGGTTCACTTATCCCTTTCCTCCTCTCACTACTGACTTTTTTAGAAAGAGCGGTCTTAGCTTTGCTCAAACCATGCCCATGGTTTGGAGAACCCTGTATACTTTGGAGTTTTTGGTCAAACATCACGCTGTTGACTTTTCTGCTTCAGAGATAGCCCATGTTTACAATCTCAGGGGTCACGGTTCTTCTCGGTTCCTTTTCCAATTTAAATCCGGCATAACTCACTTAATCCTGAAAACCACCCAAAATGATTCTAACTGGAAAAGCAGTTTCTTTTTTGTGAGAAGGGGTTCTATCCCAGATGGGGATAAACTGCCGATCAAATGGATCATAAAGGGTAGGATTCTGCCTTGTAGGTTTTTCTTTTATAAATTCAATATTTGGGATACTAACTGATGATTTTCTGTTTCAGCGCCGAAGTTTGACATCCTCACTACTCCGACTTCTGACACGGCTAATAAGGTTGCTTTTTTATTAGGTTTTGAACCCATCGAACGGACCTTTCGATTCAAAGCTCCACTGCAGGAAGTTGAACCAGAGGTGTCTTTCTCCGAATCGAGTATGTCTGGTAAGAAAAATAGCAAGATTTACTTTTATTAGTTATAAACAATAAGAATAAATTAACCTGTCCTCTTGAAATAGGCCTTCGCAAATCAAGCTCCAAGTTTGCCCTTGACGAAATTGATAGCATGGTATCTAAAGGTAAGGTTGTCAAGAAGGAGGTCCAAGCTTTTCCTGTTCTATTTGTCAAGTCAAGTGTTCCCATTCCTGATACTTCCACTGTTAAGCCCTCTTCTAGCAAGAAGCGTAAGATCCAGGATCCTGCTGATCTGAATATCCAGGATTGCACCGATTTCTTTGATGCTCACAAGAAGTTGCATAGCTTCAACCATTTGGTAAGAAGATTTCACTATCTTGTAATTTGATTATAATCTTGCATTTAAAATGACATTTATATTATGTGCAACAGGCTTTAGACAAGCTGATGGTATTCCATGAACAACTGGTTAAAGAGATGGAACTATGCAAACATAATCTTATGGACTCCCAGAAGAGTGAGGCTGCTAAAGGCAAAAGGCTGCTGGATGTCACCAAAGAACTCCATCAGATTAAGGCTGAATTGTAAGAGGCACATATCCAACATGCTCGGGACATTGATATATCTAATGAGCAAGCCCAGGCTTCCGCTGCTATCTCCATCTTTCAATCCAGAATAAAAATGGCTAAAGAATCAGAGGACAAAGAGTTCGACAGAAGTGCTTGGGATATTGAAGGGTGGAAGAGACTGGTGGTTGAGCTGGGATGAGAGCTGACTTTGGAGAAGGATGTTGAGAAAGCGGTGGCCGAGGACCAGGTTCAGGGATCTGCAATGGTGGCTGAGGAGCATGATACTGAGGGTGCGGGGAAGTAGGTGAATCAGGGCGATGAAGGTAATGATGCTTTGGCTTGAGCCCTGATTTTTGTGGTTTTTGATGTGGTTGTCTTTAACTCGTTAGTCTTAAACAATTTTAATTTTCTTGTTGATGGGATCTCGGAATGGGATAGACAATTTTCTTTGACTTAAGTCTCGGGTGGATGGGTCATGTTTTTGGATGAAGCCCGAGACATATTTTGGTTTCCTGCACTTATAATATTAGTAGCTTTTGACTATCTTGCCATGATTGTTCTATCGATTGCTTGTATTTACAGAAAAATATATTTATGTATATAATCAGGATTTAGGATCCTCTAGGATAATTTATCAAACTTAGTCTTATAAAACTATAGGTTAGTTTCGATAAATAGATTAAATCATCGTAGATTTCGATTCTACCTTTAATGGTGAATCAAAAAATAATCTTAAGTTTTAAGAATTGAAATAGATAAATGTACATACCAGAACTCTGATGAAAGTTATAATAAATGTTGTAACATCGAGTTGTCCCCTGTGCATGTTTGCCAATCATATTGTGTGATTAGTAGTTTGACTTTTAGAATTGGTGTAACTCTTTGATTTGGTCGCGACTCTTGAACTATTACACCAATGATAAGCATTTGTTAAGTAAACAAGTAAAATTTATCAAGTAAAATGACATGGGCCAAGCCAGAATAACGTGGGCCAAGCCAGTCTTGAGTTAGTATGAAAATGCTAAAAACCTTAGGAGTAACACGTCTGTTACTATCGTAGAGAACAAGCTATAGCCAACAGTGATGAAATTGTCAGCCACTTTTACATGGTCTGGTCGCACCACCTCGAATTATACTTGAACATCGTGCGCAACTGGCGGAGTGTTTAAACTCAATTCGTAGAAAGGTGAAAACCTTTAAACCTTAGAAGGTACGCAGGATACCTTAACGTAGGAGAGATGGCCAGTATCTGTCTTGTGTCAGGATCCCTGGAGATACTTCTTGCAAGAAAGGAACTCTTGGTGAAGGTGGGTGTTAGCTAGGCTAACGCCCCTCCGACGCTCAAGTCAGTATATTGATACAGGATGATAAATAAATTAATTGAAATGGAAAGAATACGTACCGTTCTAAGTTAGAATATAAATTCTAGCTTACATGAAGTAGGTCTTTAGATGAATAGCATTCCAGGATCTTGGCAGTAGATCTCCTTCCAAAGTTGCTAACCAATAAGCGCCTCTACCTGCCTCTGAATTGATCAAATATGGGCCTTCCCATTTTGGTGCAAGCTTACCGTCGCTAGGATTGATAGTATTCTGGAATGCTTTTCTCAGTACAAGATCACCCACTTGAAACCTCCTGATCCTAATATTTTTGTTGTATTATCTTGCTATCCTTTGCTGATAAGCCGCCATGCGGACCTTGGCAAGATCTATGATTTCGTCAATAGTGTCAAGATCATTCGAGAGAGCTTCATTATTATTTTTCTGAGTTTGAAGACTGGTTCTGGCTGTAGGGATGACCATTTCTATGGAGATCATAGCTTAAGTGCCAAACACCAAAGAGAACGGAGTTTGACCTGTCGCATTTTTTGAAGTTGTTCTATCTGCCCATAGTGCAAATGGCAGTTCTTCGGCCCACTTCCCTTTCTTTGTTCCCAATCTTTTCTTTAGGTTATTGATGATGATCTTGTTGCTGGATTCTGCTTGTCCATCGGCTTGAGGATACACATAGGTAGAGGTTATCATCTTAATTCCCCAGCTAGCACAGAAGTTGGTTGTTCTTTGACCAATGAATTAGGATCCGTTATCACATGTTATTTCCGCCAGGATGCCGAATCTCGTCAGGATATTGTGCTTAATAAAGGATATAACTTCTTTTTCTCTGACTTGAACGAATTCTTCGGCTTCAATCCATTTGGAGAAGTAGTCAGTCATTGCTAACATAAATACTTTTCCACCTGGTGCCTTTGGTAGCTTGCCAACTATATCCATTCCCCACTTCATAAATGGTTAGGAAGAGATAATTGGATACAATGGCTCTGCTGGCTGGTGAAGGATGTTGCTATGTCTCTGGCATGCATCGCACTTTTGGGAATACTCCATGGCATCTTTCCTCATGGTCGGCCAATAGTATCCTGTCCTTAGGATCTTTGAGAAGAGTGCTCTGCCCCCGGTGTGATTTCCACAGTCGCCTTTGTGTATATCTTTGAGGACTTCAAGTGCTTCAGGATCTTCTAAACATTTCAAATAAGGACCTGCAATAGATTTTCGGTACAAAACACCATCTAACATTATAAAACAAGATATTCTCATACGAAAAGCCCTGTGATTCTTTTCATCCTTTGGGAACTCTCCATCCTGTAAATATTTTATAATAGGTGGGATCCAGGATCTTTGGCTTGGTTTCGGACCCCGAGTGTCTGCTTCTTCAACTTCAGTATTGGATACTTCGTTTTTCTTTTCAATTTATGGACTTAGGATATGTATAATCGGTATTGTGGTTCCTTCCGGGATTTTGAGTGCTGAGGTAAGATTTGCTAAAGCATCGGCTTCAGCGTTGTCTTCCCTTGGTACCTGTATTATACTAAAAATTTTGAATTTCACAGATAATTGTTTAACTATCTCGAGGTACTTGATTAATCTTTCACCCTTTGCTGCATATGAGCCATTGAAATGGTTAGTAATCAATAGTGAATCCACATATACCTGGAGATACCTGATCTTCATATCGCAAGCAAGTTGTAATCTTGCTATCAGCGCCTCGTACTCTGCCTCGTTGTTGGTTGCTTGGAACTCACAACTTATTGACTGGGGTAGTATGTACCCTTGTGGCGATTTTAGTATGATTCCCAGACCTGTACCTCTTATGTTAGATGCACCGTCTGTGAATAGAATCCATTTATCTTTTGATTCTTCTAATTGTTGAACTTCGAGATCTGCTTCTTGTTGGATATCACTGCTGAAATCAGCCACAAAGTCTGCGAGTGCTTGAGATTTTATTGCTGTCCTGGGCTCATACTTGAGATCATATGCGCTGAGTTTGACTGACCATTTGGCCATTTTTCCAGACATTTCCGGCTTTCTCAAAACACACTTAATTGGATAATTAGTTTTAACATGTATAGCATGGGTCTCAAAATAATGTCTAAGTTTAGTAGATGCCATTATCAAAGCTAATATTAATTTTTCTAAATGAGAATACCCGGTTTCCGCTGGAAGTAGACTTTTACTTACAGAGTATACCGGATGCGGCTGGCCTTCATGATCTTTAACTAGGACAACACTTATAGAATGTCCAGATACTGCCAAGTATAATGTTAAGGGTTCGCCATCTTCAGGTTTCATTAGTAGAGGAGCTGTGGATAAATACTCCTTTAGTGCTTGGAGTGCTTGCTCATATTTTTCTTCCCATTCGAATCTTTTGTTTTTCTTTAGGATATCATAGAATTCTTTACACCTCTCCGAGGATCTTGAGATAAATCTATTGAGTGCTGCTACTCTACCAGTCAGCCTTTGGACATCTTTAGTATTGGCTGGGGATTTCAGGTTGATTATTGCCTTGATCTGCTCAGGGCTGGCCTCTATCCCTCTTTTGGTTACCATATATCCTAGAAATTTTCCTGCCACCACTCCGAAGTGGCATTTAGAAGGGTTGAGCTTCATGTTATAATGATCTAGGATGTCTAATGCTTCTTTAAGATCTCTGGGATGATCTTCAGCTTTTTTCGACTTCACCACCATGTCATCAATATAGAATTCCATGGTGTCCCCAAGTTTGTCTTTGAACATCATGTTTACTAGCCTCTGGTATGTAGCACCTGCATTTGTTAGACCAAAAGGCATTGCAATATAACAATAGATACCTGTCAGAGTCATGAAGGCAGTGTCCTCCTGGTCAGAGGGTTCCATTTGGATCTGCTGAAATCCTGAGGAGGCATCCTTGAATGTTAACATTTCATGGCCTGTTGTAGCATCCACCATTGAGTCTATATGTGGCAGAGGGAAGGGGTCTTTCGGACATGCTTTTTTTAAGTCTGTGAAGTCTACACAGACTCTCCATTTCCCATTCTTCTTCTGAACCACTACTACATTGTCTAGCCATCTTGGGAATTTTACTTCCCTAATCATTCCTTCTTTTAACAATCTCTCAACTTCCTCTTGGGTGACTGTATTTCTTTCTGGAGCGAATTTTCTCCTCTTTTAATGTATGGGCATGAAACTGTTATCAAGTCCTAATTTATGCGTAATAATATCTTTAGAAATACCTGTCATGTCTTCATGTTTCCAAGCAAAAGTTGAAATTCTGCTCTTTAGTAATTTGGTGAGGCTTTTCTCAATATCTTTAGGAATACTGGTTCCAATAAATACCTTGATGTCAGGATCCTCTGGACTTAGGGATAACTCCTTGACATCCTGCTCCTTGGCTTCTAGGACGTCTCTATTCTGCTTCTTTAATTGTTATGCTTGTCTGGTCTTTACCGATGCCTTCATTGAGGAAGTATAACAATATTTTGCATCTTGTTGGTCGCTGTTGATTTTTACTACTCCCCAAGGAGTTGGCATCTTGACACATTGATGATATGTCGAGGGTACCGCTTTCATATCATGTATCCAGGGTCTCCCTATTATAACATTGTAACAGGATAACGAATCAATTATGCAAAATTTTTGTATAGTGTTTACCCCTTCGATACATATCGGAAGCTTTATCTCTCCGACTGTGTTTTTGACTTCTACGCTGAATCCCACTAGCACTGCAGATTTGGAGATAATCTCGGAATCCGGGATCCCCATTCTTTTCAAGATATCATGCTAGATTATGTTCACCAAGCTTCCTCCATCAATCAGTATTCTTAGAATGAAGTGATTTGCAACATATAGGGTGATCACCAGGCCATCGTGATGAGGATCTTGCATATTATCCTTGTCATCTTCATTGAAGGAGATTATCTTTTCTTCTGTTAGACTGGAGGTTTTGAGGGGTCTATCACCTTTCCCTGTTTTGGCTTCCTTGTCATTTCTTTTAGCTGCAGAGTAAGAGGTACCACAAATGTCAGAACCACCAGAAATAAAACCTATTACCTTAGCATCGGGTGGCGGAGATTTGGCTCGTTGCGGCATTTTGTCATGATCCCTGACTTGTTTCTTTCCTTTGCCCAGAAATTCCTTAAGATATCCCTTACTCAAGAGATAGCTTATCTCTTTGCACAGGGCAATGCAATATTCAGTGATATGTCCGAAATCTTCATGGAAGGCACACCATTTGGACTTATCTTTGCCCCTCGTATTCTTTTCGAATTTACGGGGCCTTCTGGCTTTGTCTCCAAGATCCTGCATAACATATAATAAACCAGTTGTGTCAAGTGAAAAACAATATTCAGATAACTTAGGATATTCCTCTTCCTCCTCGTCATCTTCCACAACATTGACTCTGTGATTATCGGGTTTGGGATACGACTTGGATCCATAGGGTTTGAAAGGTACAGTCTTAGTCTTCCGGTTAGGTTGACTATAACTGGTTGGAGCATCCGTCCTTTGCTGAATCTTCTTATCGTCTTCGAGTCTGATGAATCTTAGTGCTCTGTTTCTGACTTCGTCAATATTCCTACAAGGGTTCATGACAAGGTCTTCATAGAATTGGGAATCTTTCCTCAATCCCATTTTGAAGGCGTGAACTGTTGTAGCTACGTCAAGATTCGGGATTTCCAGGGATTCCTTACCAAACTTACTAACATAATCTCGGAGGGATTCTCCGGAATTTTGGTTCACCCTGTATAAGTCACTTGTCAATCTTTCAAAAGTTATACTGCAAGAAAATTGATTGTTAAACAGGTTAATTAAGTGAGCAAATGAAGTAATAGAGTACGGAGGAACATTAAGTAGCCATTTTAAGGCTGATCCTGTTAAGGTAGAAACGAATCCTTTGCATAAGCAAGCCTCTTTCAGGTCCAAAGGAATGGGGTTGATCTCCATTCTTTCTCTATATTGCACCACATGCTCCTATTGATCCGTTGTTCCATCATATAGCTTCATGTTGGGAGTTTGTAAACGCTTGGGGATCTCGGCATTACAAATAGGAGGAGCGAATCTGGAAGTCCTGTGACTGGCAGCGGTCATCTCAGATATGGGTTATACCACTCCAGGTACACTGGAAATCATCTCTCTTAGCTTTTTCAGCTCTCTCGCCATGGAAGGAGTGATCCCTGTATCCTGCACAGATTCGTTAGCATTCGAAAAATTATTGAATGTGTTACCCATGCCGATATCTCTAAGAGACGATCCCGGGGTAAATCCAAGATCTTGAGTTGTAGTAACTCTGGTAGTCGGAGTTGAACCAAGAGTTGCGACTCCAGTCTGCAAAGGTAGGAAGTCTCCCTGATGGACCCCCGAAAATCCCGGATAGTCAAAGTTCAAATCCCTTGGTTGCAATGGAGTCATCACTTCCACCAGTTTCTTTGAATCTTTATCCTTTCAAGCTCTCTGAATATTGCCTAATTATTCTTTTTCTGTTGTTCCATCTGTTGCTTTACCTCGGAGAATACTTTATCGTTTGAAACGAGCACAGGCGGGCTAGCGGATATTCCGGATCTCGAAAAACCCGCAGGAACAGTCTTCCGAGGCTGACCATCATTCTTTTTCTGGAATGAAGGAGGGGGAGGAATAGGGCTAACGATCCCGGAGGTTGAAGATGGAGCAGAGACAGAAACATTTTTAGATTGGGATGACATTTTTGAAATCAATTTCGAAAGGTAATGATTAAACAAAAATTTCAATAAAGATTTGAAGATAAAAAGCACCACTTGCCTCACGGTGGGCGCCAAATTGTTTTGGGTAAAAATTATGTAAACTAACTTTGTAACCAAATTTCGATAGTGAGGTAGCGTGCTTTGTTTAATCGATATGAAACAACGTAAAAAGGTAAAAGTTGACACAGATGATTACGAGGAAAGCCCTTGATCTTTAGGGATCGCCGGCATAAAACCTCGGGAGGTGACAATCGTCCCCTTCCTCGTTTCTTGAATAAATGTTAAAAAGATTACAAATGTTGAGCAGTAATGATCGATCTAAATGTGTTACAGAAGTGTTTACGAATACTGAGAGCTAAGTGCGTAATGAGTGTTGTGCCTATTCGATCAATATTTGTTGAATTAATACAGTGATAATGCTAACTAACTACCCGAGAAATAAGGTCTTGACTCTATCTTCTCCATGTGACTGTTGCAAGCTGATTTACACGTTTTCCACACGTAGACCACGTCCCTTGAACGGGTTTTTAGGTGAGCATTGCGTTAAGAATGTTTTACCTGCGATTAATAAACCAATAAACAAGTAGCCATTAGTATTATTCAGGATACTGACCTTATCAGGATACCGGATCTTGAATCACATGTTGCTTAGGATCCTGCTCTGAATTTTAACCCGTAACATGAAGCATTCATGAACGTGAGCATCTCGTGGCCTACTGTAGCATCAACTATTGAGTCTATGTGTGGCAATGGAAATGGATCTTTCAGACATGCTTTGTTTAAGTTTGTGAAATCTACACAAACTCTCCATTTTCCATTCTTCTTTTGGATCACCACCACATTAGCTAGCCATCCTGGGAATTTTACTTCCCTTTTCATCCCTGCTTTTAGTAGTCTTTCGACTTCTTCTTGTATCACTGCGTTTCTTTCCGGAGCGAACTTTCTTCTTTTTTGGTGTATAGGCCTGTAACTGTTATCAAGGCCTAATTTATGTGTAAGAACATCTTTAGAAATACATGTCATGTTAGCATGCTTCTAGGCGAAAGTTGAGGTTCTCTTCTTTAGCAGTTCTACAAGACCTTGTTCAATATCCTTGGGGATATTGGTTCCAATAAGCACCTTGACGTCGGGATCCTTAGCATTTAGAGATACCTCTTTCACATCCTGCTCCTTGGTTTCCAGTACGTCTCGGACTTGTTTCTTTAATTGCTATGCTTGCCTGGCCTTGGCGGAAGCTTTCATCGAAGAGGTATAACAGTCCTTCGCATCTTATTGATCGTTGTTGATCTTCACTACCCCCTAAGGGGTTGGCATCTTGACACATTGATGATATGTCGAAGGTACCGATTTCATGTCGTGTATCCAAGGTCTCCCTAAAATAATATTGTAACAATATAACGAATCTATTATGCAAAATTTTTGTATAGTGTTTACCCCCTCGATATATATCGGAAGATTTATCTCTCCGACTATGTTCTTAACTTCTCCGCTGAATCCTACCAGTACTGCTGACTTCGAAATAATTCGGACTCCGAGATCCCCATTCTTTTTAGAACGTCATGCTAGATAATGTTCACTGAGCTTCCTCCGTCTATCAGTATCCTTCTTATGAAGTGATTGGCTATATATAAAGTGATCACCAGTCCATCATGATGAGGATCCAGCACGTTATCCCTGTCCTCTTCATCGAAAGAGATCACCTTTTCTTCGGTCAGGCTAGAGGTTCTGATAGGCATGTCCCCTCTTTCTGTCTTTGCTTCCTTGGCATTTCTTTTTGCTGCAGAATAAGAAGTAGCACATATGTCAGATCCACCAGATATGAAACCTATTACCTTAGCATCTGGTGGCGGGGATTTTACTCTTTACGAGATCCTGTCTTGATCTTTGGTCTTGTTCTTTCCTTTGCCTAGGAATTCTTTGAGATACCCCTTGATTAATAGGTAGCTTATTTATTTGCGCATGCAGTCTTCGGCCACATGGCCAAAATCCTCATGGAAAGCACACCATTTTGATTTGTCCTTTCCTCCGGTATTCCTCTCAAATTTGCGAGGCCATCTAGCCTTGCCTCCGAGATCCTGCATGTCATATAACAAACTAGTTGTGTCAAGTGAAAAACAGTATTAAGACAACTTAGGATATTCTTCCTCTTCCTCGTAATCTTCCACAGCATTCACCCAGTGATTATCGGGTTTAGTATACGGTTTGGATCTGTATGACTTGAAAGGTGCAGACTCAGTCTTCCGGTTAGGTTGAGTGTAACTGTTTGGAGCTTTTGCCCTTTGCTGGATTTTCTTGTCATCCTCGAGCCTGATAAATCTTAATGCCCTGTTCCTAACTTCGTCAAGATTACTGCAAGGATTCATGACAAGGTCTTCATAGAATTGAGAGTCTTTCCTCAATCCCATCTTGAATGCTTGGACTGCAGTGGCAACGTCAAGGTTAGGGATGTCCAAGGATTCTCAGCCGAACTTGCTGACATAGTCTCGGAGGGATTCTATGGGATTCTGAATTATCCTGTATAAGTAACTTGTTAACCTTTCAAAATTTCTACTGCAAGAAAACTGATTGTTAAACAGGTTAATCAAATGAGCAAATAAAGTAATGGAATATGGAGGAACATTAAGTAACCAATTTAAGGTTGATCCTGTTAAGGTAGAGTCGAATCCCTTGCACAAGCAAGCTTCCTTCAGGTCCAGAGGTATGGGGTTAATCTCCATCCTTTTCGTGTATTGTGCGACATGCTCCTCAGGATCTGTAGTTCCGTCGTAAAGCTTCATGTTGGAAGTCTGAAAGCGCTTAGGGGTCTCCGCATCGCATATGGGATGGGAAAATATGGAGATCCTGTGACTGGTAGTGGATATCTCGAGTATAGACTGGACCACGCCTGGTACACCGGAGATCATCTCCCTCAGCTTCTTCAGTTCTTTATCCATGGACGGAGTGATCCCTGTATCATGCACAGATTCATTAGTATTGAAAAATCTATTGAAAGTGTTACCCATGTCAGGATTTCCAGATGATGATCCCGGAGTAAATACAAGATTCTGACTTGTAGTAATTTTGACAGCTGGATTTGGTCCAATAGTAGTGATCCCAGTGTGCATGGGCAGGAAATCTCCCTTATAAACTCCTGAGGATCCTGGATAATCAAAATCCAAGATCCTTGGTTGCAACGGGGTGGTCACTTATACTAGTTTCTTTGATTCTTTGACCTTCTCAAGCTCTCTTAACAACGCTTGGTTAGTCTTTTTATGCTGCTCCATTTGCTGCTTCACTTCCGAGAACATTTTGAGAATCTCGTCATTTGAAGCAAGCACAGGTGTGCCAGCCGATATTCCGGATCCCGAAAAACCCGCAGGAGTATTTTTCTTTTGCTGATGATCATTCTTTTTCTAGAATGACAGAAGAGGAGGAGGAGGAATAAGGTTGACTAACCTAGAGGTTGAAGATGGAACAGAAATAGAAACATGCTTGGATTGGGACGACAATTTTTAAATCAGTTTTGAAAGATAATGATTGAACGCGAATTTTAGTAAAGATTTAAGGATAAAAAGCATCACTTGCCTCACGGTGGGCGCCAAATTGTTTTGGGTAAAATATAACAAGACAAATTTTGTAACCAAACTTAGTTTGTGAGGTAGTGTGCTTAATCAAAATATGAAACAACGAACGTAAATGTAAAGATTGACATGATCGATTATGAGGAAAGACCTTGATCTATAGGGATTGCCGGCATAAAACCTCGGGAAGTGACTGAAAGCCTCCTAGTATTTTATAAATCAATGAAAGAATTACAAGTATGAGCAGTATATGATCGAGCTAAGTGTGTTACAGAACTGATTACGAGTCTAGAGAGCTAAGTGCGTAGTGAATGTTATGCTTCTAATAGATCAAGTTGTTGAAATAAATACAAGGATAAATCTAACTATCCGAGAATCCCGGAATCGACTTAGTCTTCATAAATGACCGTTGGGGGCCACTCCACGCATCTTCAACACGTTCTCCTTGACTTCAGGAGTGATTCTTCAGGGGTGGATTAAACTTCACGTGTTTAACCTGCGTATTAGTCAATATAAAATAAAGATATAACAGTTAAATATTGAGGATACCGAAACCTGTCAGGATACCGAGGTACGTCGAAGATCCAGAATCCTTAGGTGTAAAATGACCCCTAACACTAGTCACAATAAAAAAAAGTTATGTGGTCAGGTAGGGGGTTACCCAGTTGGGGGTTCTTCTTGGGTTGGGTTGTCCTGTAAGTTCTAGGTGTTGCCCCGGAGAAAACCATTTATCATAGAATATCTAGTTGTTGTCATTAAAAAGAAAATCTAAGGACATTCTCATTAAATTTTCCGTATTAATCGCATCCCTGTAATTCTCATTAATTTTCGTATTAACCTCATCCTATAATTTAAGTAAAGTTTTAAGGTTTTACTTGTATTTTCACCCCATCTTATTTCATGAGATAGGGATGAAATTTTAAGTAAAATTATAAATAGACATTAGCAATTCTAAATGAATGCGTGATATGTTATGTTAGCCTCAAAACTAATACCAAAACCCTTTTTAAAACAAACAAATTAAAATTGGACTATAAGGTACACGACTAGTGAATCTCTCATACATAGTTGTGCAATTCATTATAGAAATGTCCATTTGCCAAACCGAAGGTACACAACTATGTTCTTTGGACCTAGAGAGCCGTGTGATCAACTATAAAAGTTTGGGCTTTTAAACACTAGGAGGCACACTGTAACACCTAAACACCCCACCCTGGATTGGCGACGTGTCACTATTACAAAAAAATTGGACAAATATAATTCATATCAAATGAATAGTAACGACCCAACATAGAAAATACGTAAGACTTAGGTCATGTTTGGCAACTTATGAACTAGTAAGAGGGTTGAATGGGTAAGAGACTCTGAACCAGTTAAGTGTTGAACCATTAGTGCTGTTTGGTTGTGCCTCTGAACGACTGTACATAAAGACTACTTTACCCTTCTGAACCAAGTGCACTTTTATTTTTTAAAAAATGCAAAATTAAAGAAAAATAATTACTTTGTTGCTATGGTCACACTTCTTCTTCAAGCAGTTCACAGCCCTTGGATGCAAACGAGCATAAACCAAAGCAAATTTTTTTGGAATAAAAAACAAAATGAATCAGAGCCCAATATATGTTGATGTTCATGTGAAGCTAAAAACTACAACTTTTAGATCAAATTTAAAGTAAAAAAAATGAAACATGATTCAAATCACCATCTGTAAAACAAACATACTCTCCCCACCATATGCAAAAACAAAACTAGTTTGCAACTTTAATGTGTGTAAAGTGTAGATATAATTTAACAAAGATTTTTCACACTTAGGTTTTAAAATAAGAAACAATTATCACCTTAGGACTAACTACACACACAATAGGCAAGTGCACCTATCGCATAAGTAGTACAGTTTTAGGCAAGAACCCAGTATCGATCCGTGGACACGAAAGCTCCCGATAATAAACCTTTGTCACCGTCTAACCAATCAAAGTAGAAGATTTGATATTTTTGTATTTTTAAAATAAAATAACTAACAATTTAACTAATCAAAGAATGAAGGCAAAGATGAAGATAAACAATCAAGGGAAGATATCAGTTGGACTTTGAATCGACTTAGCAATACAATAACAACAAGCACAAACTCATGGTGAGATCATTTTCTACACATGGGACATGGAGGTAGACTAGACTCCCGTCAAGGCTATCTAATCATATAACTCTTCGAAAAGCTAGAACGATAAACACAAAACAGCCACCAAAAGTTATGCAATGAAGAACCAATGATACAATTATGTCAAGATTTAAGATGAACAAGACTCCCGTCAGGAGTATCAAATTCCACAAATATTTGAAAAGTTAACACGTTAAACACATGGTAACCACCTCAAAATGCGTAAAGTAGACAAAGCTATGACCAAACTTCAACTCATGAACATCATATAAAGATTACAAAACCAATAAGTTCACGCTAATAAACCAAATAATTTGATAACCAATGACATGAGAAATTCATAACATACACCACGGTTTTCTCAAACATAAGCATAAGGATGCACATTTGTCCAATCTTACTAGATAATCAACATTCATACACCATTCCTAGTCGAATGCCACAAAATACATACAAGATATGCAAATATGTGAATAAATGCTATAACACAGATGGTTTTCCAACATAATATGGTTACAACACCCACAAGGTTAACTAAATCATCAAACTAGAGCAAATACACGCATTCATTGAAGAGTAACCAAGCATCATCATGAAATTGGCATAATCAACACCAATAGTTGTGTACAAGTTGTTAAAGCATGCTAAGTTTCATCTAATCCAAGTGATAAAACGAGTTTAGCTCATGGGGCTTACAAACACCACAACCAAACTTAAGAAAATGGATGAAAACATGAGAGATCTAGTAATCAAACCAAAAAAATGAGAAGAGGTTGTTTGTAGGAGGTTAAATCTTCCTTGAATGTGTTGGATCTTCAATCTTGGCCTTCAATCTCCAATATCCAGCTCAAAATCGCCTAAAGCACTTGAGAGAACTAGAGTTCTTAGTCAAAAATGGAATCCCTTTCAAATGAGGGAGAATTGGGGATAAAAGGTGAAATCTGCGTCTGCACATGGCCATGTCCGAAAGTGACATGCCCATGTGGATCAACTGATCAGCACATCCTTCATTGTTCTCAGCAACATTGGCTCACATGGCTATGTCATAATTTGACATGGCCATGTCAGAAAATTTTCTTTTTGAGAATTTTTTCAAGTCTTGAGTTTTTCACCAAAAATCACCACGTTCCCATCGGGAGTTGCAATATTCAAATTAAACACAAATAAGTGTCTGAACCAAAGGATTTGCAACAAAAAACAATCAAAATGAGAGGAAATATGCATTATTTACATGAGTATTTATTAACATATCAAACATCCCCACACTTGAACTTTGCTTGTCCTCAAGCAAACTCTCATGCAAAAGTTTTAAAAGAATCCCATTGGAAAAATAAAATGTGGGAAGCAATCCATAAGCTAACAAGAGATCCAAACTCATAAAAGATTATCAGTCAATACAACAGTCAAAAGAAGAAACCAAACGAGTTAAAATTGTTTTTATGTTTTCTATTCAATTCTTGGCATTATATATTCAACGTAACAAGTCTATTGGATCTTTCTTTTATGCATGAGCTTAAACCTCTCACAAAAGTTCACTCAACACTCGGTTATTTATACGTGGAAGTGTATAAATGAATCACTCAATGCCAAACAATGAACCAATATAATCATAAGCTTGCAAAGGAATCAAATCTCCACCAATTAACATGAGAAAATGCATAAATCAAGAGGACTTTGATGGGTTGTAACGTGGCTAGGGTTAACGGTATGGAATTTAGGATATAAAGGTGGCTAAATGGTTAAAATCCGGAATAGTTAGAAGCTAAATGTGAACAACTACAACGAACATAAGGAAAAATAAACAAATAACTTAAACAAAACTAGTAGCGAGCTAACATAAAGTTTTCAAAACACAAGATTCTCTCACTTAATTTCTTTATTTGTAATACGAAACTACTACAACAATTTAATTTTTTGACATGTTTTTTTTCTTTTTTTTATAATTCTATAAAGCCGCAGCGAACGTTCAAAGAAACAACAAACGTCCTAAACAAACTAACTAGAAAACACAAGTTAGACAACCAACATAAACCGGAATTTTAACACAAAGGTTTAAAAATAAAAGGCTAATTTGGCTAAGTGGGTTTAAAATATGGGTTATAACACAAAACGGGAATAAGGCTCAACGTGGCAACTAGTGGTAATGTTGTGGGTAGGGAAAAAGAAATGAAAAAGGTTGTACAAAGTGGGTGATCCTAATGCCTCTATCATTTTCATACAAAAACTCAGTTCATGATCTTGAAATGTATGTCCTAAGCAAGTTCTAATATAAATGCAACATCTGGCTCACTCAAAAATCAACAAAAACGTGAACATGTAGTGCACTATGGCGCACATAAGCAATAAAGGCTCAAAAATTCTCACGAAAACGGAGGGATAAGGGTCAAGGTTCAAACACATGCATAAATGTCATATTTTTCAACTTGCCATGCTTTCAAGATATTCCAAAATGTTTTATTGCAACACTCGAGAGTTTCACTTAATCGTGTGATGCCGACAATGCAATCATGCTTAAGGATCTAAAATAATGATAAATTGATTCCAATTATTCAACTTTTAGTGAATTTTTTTGCCAAAAATGGGAGGTTTTCTAAAATACAATGAGAAGTATAGCATAGACATGCAAAAATTCACAAAAACCCCTACATCCCCACACTTGAAACGTACATTGCCCTCAATGTACCAAAAATATGCATGAGCAATGAAAATGCATATGAGGGGGAGAAAGGGGTGAAATAGAAAACTCCCTTGGTGAAATTAGTGAAGAAACGCTCAATAAGTTCCCAAAAAGCCTCTAAGCGATTCCAAGCGTGAAAACTCCAACCAAAATGTTCACTAACACATTCAAGCGCAAAAGATGAGCATAGTCAAAAGGTATAAAGAACACATACTAAAGTAGTAAATGAAAACGCAAAACGAACAAAAATTGTTAAATTTTTTATTTTTTAATTTTTTAAATTTTTTTTTGAAGATTTTGGCTGACATGGCCATGTGGACCAGGGACACGATCATGTGGACCATGTGTTCTGGTAACACAGGCCAGACATGCTCATGTCTGCCTTTGTGCCCTGGAAACATAGGCTAGACATGCTCATGTCTACCCATGTGTATGAGAAACAGCCAGAAATTGCGATCCACATGGCCATATGGACCAGCCACATGCCCATGTTAACCAAGAACCTTGGGACCAAGAGCCATGTGAGTCTCATGCCACCCAAAAAACTCAAAAATCACCAAAACATGTCCATTTTTGAGCCATGTGGCCCTAATGTCACCCAAAATTAAAAAAACACGAATCATGTGGGCGTAGCACGTGTTGAGCTCGTGTCCAATAGTTCTCGCAACCAACCAAACGCAATTAAAAAAACGACTTACAAAAACTCGGGTTGCCTCTTGGATGTGCTTTATTTATTAACGAGTCATTAGCTTGAATCGACCTTAATGCATGTCATTATAGGGTAAGTAATGGGGCAAATTAACAAATGGGTGGCTTATGATACTTGAAAACCCATCCGACCCGTTTGTTTTAATGCAATTACCATCGGCTAGTGAGAACCAAACGGTAAATGCAAACATAAAGCAATCGGGTCGTGCCTCCAACACTTGAATTTGCCCGGACCAAACTTGATACAACTAATGTAATGAAGGAGGCGGTCATCCCGACAAAATATCCCGACAAAATAATGCTTGATGGACCGATGTCATTCCTTCAATGTCGGTTGGTCCATGATGTAGTTCGCCCTCTCCCGCTGTTTGTTTGATTCATGTGATGAATCATCATCATGGTCAATCATGGGCCGGATATCTTCGGTGCACAATGGAGGATCGGGTGTCACCATGGTCACTGGTTCGTTGGTGAACCCATCCGTTTGCACATCTTTTTCTCGGTGCGGTTCTTCCTTGGTAACCACGGTTGGCTTCCCATAAAGCAATGCTTCTAAATCATCAAGATTGCCAACCGGGTCAAACCTTTCTCCTTTCCCTTCCATAAGAGATATGCTCACCAATTTGTCACCAAACTCATCCTCCCAAGATGGAACAATGTGGTATGTGGTCTCCCCATTAGTGATGCTCGGGAGAACCACTTCCGTCTATCCTTGCAATGTTCTTCCCTTTGCGATCCCTGCATCATATCATCCTCACAAGATAAGTGTAAAGTACATAGTGGATACAAATAATCATGCATGGTACCATATGCAAACAAAGGTACATGAGTATCATACTCATAACCAATCGAGCTAGTAGTGAAACACTTACTTTATTCTAGCTCTTCATTGGTCAACACGCGGGGGCATGGAAACTCTGGCTCATCATACTCGAATCCACTCTGAACTGGAGGTGGGACTTGTGTTTCATCCATTATCGTCTCCGCTTCAGATTCTTCCTCAAACACATCAAATGATGGAACCAGATGGGCTTCACTTCCATGCTCATGCTCCAATTCAATATTCAGATCTGTGTTGCAAGATGAACTTTCTCGTAGAAAGTTGGCATAAAGCTCGTTGATCACAATGCCTTGCGCCTCTACTCTATGGAGCAGTTCCTAGGATTCACTAACATAAAATTCTTGCTGCTCAACCACATCATGATCACAACCGGTGGTCAGCTGTGAAAACATATCGATTCCACGTTGCAGCAACTCATATAATGACGGACGAGGCTTGGTTTGGGATGGTGACATGATGGGATCCTCAAATGGTTGTGAGTAGGAGTATGGTTCTTCATAACAATCTGTGGGATACCCCTGGAAATGATAACAATCTGGTGTGTAGTGGGGTCCTCCGCATATCTCGCACCAAACTTCCTCATGGTAACCCTCATGATCAAACTGGTATTCTCCACTGTAACTCGCATAGTCGCGATCCATGTAAGTCACTGTAAAGAACACTCAAGCAAAACGATCACGGGCACAAGATAGAAGTGAAATGAAAAATAAATACAATTATTTACAAAAGAAAAATGGAACACAAATATATACAAAAAGGCTAAAGAAATGACTCGGATAGTTCTCAGAATCACCGTGTCCCCGGCAACGGCACCAAAAACTTGATGTGTGTAAAGTGTAGATATAATTTAACAAAGATTTTTCACACTTAGGTTTTAAAATAAGAAACAATTATCACCTTAGGACTAACTACACACACAATAGGCAAGTGCACCTATCGCATAAGTAGTACAGTTTTAGGCAAGAACCCAGTATCGATCCGTGGACACGAAAGCTCCCGATAATAAACCTTTGTCACTGTCTAACCGATCAAAGTAGAAGATTTGATATTTTTGTATTTTTAAAATAAAATAACTAACAATTTAACTAATCAAAGAATGAAGGCAAAGATGAAGATAAACAATCAAGGGAAGATATCAGTTGGACTTTGAATCGACTTAGCAATACAATAACAACAAGCACAAACTCATGGTGAGATCATTTTCTACACATGGGACATGGAGGTAGACTAGACTCCCGTCAAGGCTATCTAATCATATAACTCTTCGAAAAGCTAGAACGATAAACACAAAACAGCCACCTAAAGTTTTGCAATGAAGAACCAATGATACAATTATGTCAAGATTTAAGATGAACAAGACTCTCGTCAGGGTTATCAAATTCCACAAATATTTGAAAAGTTAACACGGTAAAGACATGGTAACCACCTCAAAATGCGTAAAGTAGACAAAGCTATGGCCAATCTTCAACTCATGAACATCATATCAAGATTACAAAACCAATAAGTTCACGCTAATAAACCAAATAATTTGATAACCAATGACATGAGAAATTCATAACATACACCACGGTTTTCTCAAACATAAGCATAAGGATGCACATTTGTCCAATCTTACTAGATAATCAACATTCATACACCATTCCTAGTCGAATGCCACAAAATACATACAAGATATGCAAATATGTGAATAAATGCTATAACACAGATGGTTTTCCAACATAATATGGTTACAACACCCACAAGGTTAACTAAATCATCAAACTAGAGCAAATACACGCATTCATTGAAGAGTAACCAAGCATCATCATGAAATTGGCATAATCAACACCAATAGTTGTGTACAAGTTGTTAAAGCATGCTAAGTTTCATCTAATCCAAGTGATAAAACGAGTTTAGCTCATGGGGCTTACAAACACCACAACCAAACTTAAGAAAATGGATGAAAACATGAGAGATCTAGTAATCAAACCAAAAAAATGAGAAGAGGTTGTTTGTAGGAGGTTAAATCTTCCTTGAATGTGTTGGATCTTCAATCTTGGCCTTCAATCTCCAATATCCAGCTCAAAATCGCCTAAAGCACTTGAGAGAACTAGAGTTCTTAGTCAAAAATGGAATCCCTTTCAAATGAGGGAGAATTGGGGATAAAAGGTGAAATCTGCGTCTACACATGACCATGTCCGAAAGTGACATGCCCATGTGGACCAACTGATCAACACATCCTTTAGTGTTCTCAACAACATTGGCTCACATGGCCATGTCAGAATTTGACATGGCCATGTCAGAAAATTTTCGTTTTTGAGAATTTTTTCAAGTTTTGAGTTTTTCACCAAAAATCACCGCGTTCCCTCCGGGAGCTGCAATATTCAAATTAAACACAAATAAGTGTCTGAACCAAAGGATTGGCAACAAAAAACAATCAAAATGAGGGGAAATATGCATTATTTACATGTGTATTTATTAACATATGTATTTATTAACATATCAAACTTGATCAAGAAAACATTGAATTGAAAAATCAGAGTGGAAATGGAAGTTAACCAGAGGTTAGGGTTCCTTGTCCAAAAAACAAAGAATTGCGTATTTGCATAATCCAAGTAGTTCTAGGGTTCAGATAAAAAATCAAACAGAGACCTAGGGTTCGAAGTAGTAAAAATCGTACCTTGGTGCCGGAGAGGACGAGTGGCGGCATCAGCAGCGGAGAGGGAGAGAGACAAGTGGACAAGCGGTAGCAGGCGGAGGGCTGGCGGCGAGGGAGATGCGCAGGTGGAGAGGAGTCATGCGCGGAGGGTAGCAGATGGAGGGTAGCAGACGATGGTCTGGTAGTAGCGTGGAGAAGGATGGGCAAATGGGTTAATATTCCATTCAGAGACATTTGTGGCTGAATGGTTAAGAGGTGTCCTGAACCATTAAGAGGTGACTTTTTAATGAAATAAACACTCACACCTCTGACCGATTCAGAAGTGACTTTTTAATGGAGTCATTAAGAGGCTACCAAATAGGGTCTTAATGAATAGTCAATTTAAATTCTCTAAAAACTCTAAATCTTCCTCTCACTGCTCGAGTGTATAATCTTGTAAACCTAACGTTTATGAAAGAAAACAAAATCACACCTGAGCCGGATGTCAATGGAGAATGGTGATAACATTAGCAATGGATAATAGTGATAATAACAACATATGACATTGATAATGATAACGAGTAACATTGAAAATGATAGCAATGGATAATAGTGATTACAATAACAACGGATAACAGATAGAAGTGGGAGGCAATATTGGAAGCAACACAATCAGGATTATTATGAACATAACGGATAGGAAGCAAACGTATGTCAGATAAGTCGTATTAGGAGTAGTGTTTGTCGAGCACAAAACGAAACAAATATAGTGTACACACATCATTGACCCTAGTGCACTAAAACATGATATGAGATATTGGCGCATAGTACCGTCCACCAAAAATAAAATAAATTAACCTAGGACGGATCGTATGCCTTTTCTAATCTTCTATGGTGAAACAAATAATATACTCTAGAGACGCTAGGGTGTAGTCAAACTCTCAGTGGATGGTGCTACGCCATCTATGCCCTAATGATGCACTTGTGGAATCAATCCACAGTACATTTGCTCGGGTATTGGAGTTGAAAAAAGCTAAAAGTTCATATCACAACACACATATACAATACGACATGTCACAATCAAATGTCTAAATAAAACTCACACACTCATAAGATAATAAGGGAACATGAGATAATCTGTACAAATCTAATAAATATTATTGCATGCATATCAAAGTTTACATTCCAAATTCAGATTTCATAAAAAATACAATCAACTTGATAATTAGAATATAACTCGAAATTTAAACTAATATTTAGAATTTTAGATCAGATAAAAAATGCAAAATCCCTAATCCAGCCTAGTTTAATCGTATATTCTTGAGTCATGAGTTATTGAGTAAGTAGGAATGTAGGATGCAAACATTAGAACTTCTAGTTGATTACATTGATGTAAACCTCATTACACTTACGAATTTATAAAAATACAAAAAAAAAACATAACGTTGTATTGATATAATAATGTTATTCAATCCATAAAAAATAAAGACTTGGATTGATTTTGACAAAGTTAATTGAGTTAACACGATATCCAAGAGTTATTAAAATATCTCTTCCCAATATATATAAACACCAAACTTGAAGGACAGTGCATAAAGTACAGGTACTTATTGCATATATGTGTGTCTACATTTAATTGCTTCACAAGCTTTGTTTTTGTTTTTATATTACTTTAATTTTTATAATATTTTATTTTTTTCCTTATAATTTTTAAAGTATGATGTTTAAAAAAATATTGTGTGTACCGTTGCAATGTGGCTAGTTCTATCTACGTTTTGATATAAATTTCATTCAAAACCCAGTTTTCATTTTAGTTTGCAAGTAATTGAAGCACGAACGTACAAGCCGTTAAAACTGTTTTACGTTTTCGTTTTTTATTTGTTTTTTTCTTTTACAACCTTTATAATACGATCTTTTATAAAATTCGGGATTCGTTGTTTCCACGTGCCCTTTTTATTAGCGTTTCTATGTGATTTTTTTTAGCTTCGTGAATACCCGTGTAGAAAATGAATCTTACAAATTTTAACACTTAACCGATACCGACCGAATAACATCGGTACTGGCATCGGTATTATCAGAACCGGTACCGCTACCTGTTTTTTTTTCTTTTTTGGTTTTACGTCGATATAAAACACGTGTCTATATGCTCTTGGGCATTTAACTACTTTCTTTTTTTAGTTTTCTCTTTCTTTTCATGTAGGCCTATAGCTACTAGCGGTTCCGTATTGGTACAGTAAAGAACTGAACTGATACCGGCCATGTTCCCGCCGCGTAGCGCTAGAGGTGGTAAAAAAACCAGTTTGCATTTCCAAACCGGTTCATAACCCGATCCGATACACACCAAAAAACCGGTTTTGGCCAAAACCGGTTCCAAACAGCCAGGTCGTATACCAGTCCGTGTCCTCGCTCTCCAAACCGGTTTCAACCCGCTCCGAAATGGTTTCAACCCGGTTCAAACCGGTTTCAACCTGCCCAACCCGATCCGAACGGGGTTTGTTGTTTTTCCTTTCAAACCGGTTTGTACCCAGAACCCAACCCGGTTTTGTAAATAAAAAGAAAAACCAAACCGATTTATGACCCGAACCGGTTTGATAAAAAAACCAGTATAATACAATTACAAGGGGATACTTTCACTAATCATGGGCCCTGATGTTGGGTTGACGGGAGAGCAAAGCCCGTTGATTAAAATAAAATGCCATACCTATTGGATATGGGCTAACTTGCAGTTAGACTAAAAGTCAAAAGCCTTTAATATTTTCGTCGTCTTTGCTTTTGTGTCGGCAGTTGACATAATTGTGGATTTTATATATTTTTACACCTCTTCAAATTGGAGCAACCAAACAAGTTGTAAGGTTGTTGGTTTTTGACTTTGAAGTTATGGGTTAGAGTCATAAGAAATATCCTCTTGCACAAAGTGTAAGATAAGGTTACGTACATCTGATAACAATTTGGCCCCTCCTTAGACCCAACACAAATACGTGAGTTAAGTTAAACACCTGATTCATCATTTTTACCTCTTCAAATGCATTTTATTTTTTTATTTTTTTTTATTTTAAAAATTATTTTTCGTATTTTTTTAATTTTGATATATTAACTTTTGTATAAATTTTAATATACAAGTACTTGTATTATTATTATTATTTTTTTGGGTATAAATTGAGTCATAAATTGAGTCATATACAATAAAATTTAGTTTTCTACCTTAAACTATACATTTATTTCGGGTGTTTAATAGGGGTTTTCTTTTTTGGAGGTCGAGGGTTCAAATCCTACATTAGACAGATAAGATGTATTTAGAAGTAGATTAGATGCACTAAAAAAAATATTTGTTTGTTAGAAAATAAGCTTTTAATACATAGTTTTCTTACAATAGGAGAATTATATGACATTGTGGCAACATAGTTAAACATCAAGACTTATGATATTATATCTATAAATTACCATAAGACTGCTACCCCATATGTGTGTATATATATATCCTTTTTATTATCCGTATCCGAATCCGAAATTCAGATATCTGAAACTTTGAATTCGGATACGGATAGTGAAATCCACTATCCGAAAATTTTCAAATATCCAACTTTGAACACCCCTAGTGGTGGTAGTAGTCATTGGTTTCTCCGTTTCAACATGTTCTTATCAAAGTTTACGCCCAATTCAACCTAGACAAAAAAAATGTTTACCCAAATTAACTTGTTTCCTCTACTTAAGGCTAAAAAGATTGTCAAATCTATTTTCTTATCATCTAACAATTGTATTAATAAATAATCACCATAAACTTTTTTTTAACGGCCAACGAATACTATAAGCCGGTCACCCGGGTAAACCCATTGACGAAAGGTCACCCACACCTACGAACGCAGACAGCGCTGGTGACCCGGTCCATCTACCATTCCAAAGAAAATCCACCACCCGAATGTCAAATGTTGTAAAACCGCTGACCCTCCTGAGTATATTGCATCAAGTGAGACTCATACACATGACTTGTATATTGAAAGACCATGAAAATGCCTTCTCTCAAACCAAGTAATCTAGAGCTCATTAACAAAGATAATCAATGGTTAAAAGATACAGAATTGAAATGTTACACGAAGCACAATCATTGATGGAATAATAATAACTAGTATTTTTATAACTAAAACGCATGTTACCAACAATCATTAAATCTTAGTTTCCTTTAACAAGTTTCTAGAGACTTGTCATGAAACTTAATATTTTATTTTATATTTGAAATAAAAATAATGTAGTTTTTATTAGAAAATAAATTACTATTATAAATTTGAGTTTGTAAATTTTGAGGAATAAAACATAATAATTTGATTACAAAGAGCTTTTAGTTTTTTTTTAAATCGGACATTAGGATCCTTTTCTAAGATAGATGTTATCTAAATCGGGTCCAACTACTCCACCAATCCAGATCGAACCTCCAACCCAGGAGGAACCTGACAAATGGGAAAACCCCATAGTTCAACCCAAATAAATGTTTCAGGTGAGATTCGCACCAATACCTCCACTATGAAAAATTTTGAGGTTACCATTGCACCAAATAGACAACGGTTACAAAGAGCTTTTAGTTAAACTAAAATTCAATTTTCACCGTTACTAAATAGATTAAAATACACTCAAGTTGAAGAGTATCGTGGCACGTAGGGGTTATTGTTTATTTTCATTTTCACCTCTCATACTGTGTAAAATACGATTTTAACCCGTTTAATTTTCTAATAATTTCCTTTTTATCTAATAACTTTCATTTATTAATTTGTTTTACAAAAAATAGAGTATGCGGCTGTTTTTAGTTTTTTTTTTTTTTTTTTTGCATTCTTCCAATATCATTTTTTTAAATAGATTTGTATTGAAAATTGAGTTTTTTTTTGTATCGTGGCCTATATCGAGTGTTGTTACCGTTATGGTTACATGCCAAACCCAACCTGTTATGAGCGAAAAACATCATTGATGATTTTGTTATTATCGAAATCAGTCTCAGTCTTCTTTTTTATGGTTTTCGATGACCCGAACTTTTTTTTCTTTTTTTAGCTTTATGATTCTTTTTTTATCAACGTTACTTTTACGTTTACATTTAATATCCATCATGAAGCCTGGTATAACTAGCTATTTTTTAAAAAAAAAAGAGAATTGCTTTTATGAGGAGTTTTTTATTTGAAAACCATGTGCAGTCTAAATGTCGTTAGGCTAAAAATCCCTCTTGATTGGCGTGATAAAGAAAAGACGCTTTTTTTTTTTTTGATAGGCAACTTTCATTTTTAAGTGGCAGTCGCATCTCCAAATCGGAGACCCGCACCTCTCAACCTGACCACTACGTTGTCTGAACCGGGCCCGCGGGTTCAGAACGAGAGGCTTCGGCTATCACCGGGAAACCATGGAGCCTGCTGCCACTTGACAACAGTTGCGCCGCTACACGGACCAAGACCCGCTAGCGTAACACACTCCGGACTAAAACCCGGGTTGGCTCGGGATCGAACCTGCGTGGGCAGGTTGATCCTTCATTGCCAATAACCACTAGACCAAAGTCTAGTAGTTAAGAAAAGACGTCTAAAGAGACTATTTTAATATACATATTGTTCGAGGTTAAATAGATAGGAAATCTATATCTAATCTATAGTATATAATAAACAAGTAAAATATAGAATATTTGTCAAATTTCTACCCCTTCTTATTCTTATTTTCCCGTCTATCTCTCCTATTAATGACCAACTTCACTATTTTATACAACCAATTAATTATTTCAATTTTTATCTACACATTTTTTAATTTAAATTTTTATTTAATATCAGTTAATTTGTTCAATCATATTTTTATTAATTGTATAAACTAAATTGTTTTTATAGCCAATTAGGAATCAACAGGGCCGGTCCCGAGAATCTTTAAAAAGTTCTGGGCCCTGGACATGCAAAAAAAAAATGGGCCCCTATAATATAATTATCATATTATATAAAAAAAAACCTTAATACGACAATAATAGTTATAACAATAATTAATAAAACAAAAGTAATGTACCAAAATGATCGAGATTACTTACTTATGTGAATCGTGAGGCTCTCCTAACGTTTTTTAAAGCAAAGCTCTCGATCAAGTCTTCATAATTCATAGTCTCTAATGTATCACTTTCAATAGATATTATCGCTAAACCGTTAAGTCTTTCTTGGGACATTGTCGATCTTAAGTAGGATTTCAACAACTTTAACTTTGAAAAACTTCTCTCCGCCGAAGTCACCGTTACCGGAATACTCAACAACACTCTATATGCAATTGATGCATTAGGAAAAAAACCGAACCGGTTCAGATTGTTTAAAGCATCAATAGGGCTAATGATTTGACTAGTTATAAATGTCTCAAACAACTTCAACTCCAAGTACAATTCATTGGCATCAATATCAGATTTTTCTTTATACTTCAATGTATCTTGAAGGCAATAACAACACGATTTGAGATCTTTTTCATCAAGCTCCCTCAACTTTTTAGGAAACAAAAAGCCAAATAGTCTTTCAAAATCTTTGTATTGTTCGAATCGTGTTTTAAGGGAAGCAATCGCTTGATCAACAATACATAAAAAGTAATTGACTTTAAAATCCTCCTCGGGTGAAAATAAAACTTCTTCACTTGAAGTCTCATCATATTGTTTTTTCCTACGTATCGGACGCCTTTGCGGGAATATCGTATCAACACCCAATTCGTTTGCAATTTCTTTAGCTTCGTCAATCGTCTTAGAAAACCCCGTTTCTCTATAATTCTTAAAGTATTTAATCAACTTGTCTACTTCTTCAATACCAACATCATTTTCCTCAACAACATTAGTTTCGTCTATATTAACATTATCTTCCTCAACAACATCATCTTCATCCAAATTAACATCATCTTCCTCAACAACAACATCATCTTCATCCAAATTAGAATTTTGTGGTTGTTTTTTTAGAGAAGAACTTACGTATAGCCCCTTCTTGAGATTTTCTTTTTTCTTCCTCTAATTTCCTCCTTTTACGTTTTTCATATCCGGATAAATACTTGGTTTTAGGAGGCATATTTCTAAAAAAAATAATAATCAAACATGACAAAATCACAAATCAAAATGCATGTAATAATATAATACTAATCAATTAAACAATCAAAGAAACATTAATAGTATTAATTTAATACATGATAAAATTTATACCTTTTGAAGGGAAAAAAATTCGAATTGCACCAGTCCAAGAAGAAATAATCGCTGTTGTGAATGAAGGGTTCCTTCCTCCCGTCTCCCCGTCGCTCGGCTCGCAGCAGTACACAGCACTGAGTCCACGATGATCGATCGATGAATGGGAGGGAGCAGCAGCAGTCCAACAGCCGATTGATTGCCCTGGAGGATGAGGATCGATCGAGGAACGGGGGGAGCACATCAGCGATCGCTGCTTGTGTTCCTTCTTTTTTATTTTTTTTTTCAATTACCCAACTCAAGCCCAGCCCATCTTATTATCTATTTTGGGCCTTTTTTAATTTTTGAAATTGGTAAATACAAGAATTATAATATTAATAATATTGGACCTTTTTTTATAAAAAAATATATGTAATATATATATAAAAAATTTTGAAAATTGCGGGCCCCTCGGAATACCGGGCCCTGGGCGGTCGCCCACCCCGCCCCCCCTCTGGGCCGCCCCTGGGAATCAAATAAAAACTTTTAATCATATATTTATATATTCACGTTGTTCTATTTTGACGAGTGTATGTGTTAATAGATTACATTATATTATATTCAACCCGTGTAATACACGGGTTTATTCCGTATAATACACGGTTTTATTCAACCTGTGTATTACACGGGTTTTAAAAATATAAAATTTTTATTACTAGGTATATAACAATACATTTATTCAACCCATGTAATACACGAAATTCTAACCTAGTGTTTTATATAATTGTAAAATGTGATCTCCGCTGTTGATTTATTAAATAAATAGGAAATATTTTATTTATACTTTTTACTAGCATCATTTATTTATTTAGTGTATACACTTCAGCCCCAAAACATTTAAGATAATTTGCACATAACATAGAAGGGGGCACATAGAACTCACCTGATAAGCTAGTCTTGGTTGTCCTAAACAAAGGCCCAACAACGTCGACCTTGTATACACGGGGTGAAAATATTAATACATAAAGTTATTAAATCTTTAGGTATATATTTACAGTGTAAAAATATATTAAATATACTAAGAATAGAAAAAAATTTTCAAGATATATAAAAGTTAATGCATAATTGAGTTTCGAAAATACGTTAATTACTATTTAATATAATATGACTTTATTAATATTTGATTAAAAATAAAAGTTACATAATTAGATTTTAAGATTTCCTATAATAAGAGATAATTTAAAATAAATGTGTTTTATTAGTATAATTAGTGTTTTTTTAATATATTATTATTAAAAATAGAGATGTATTTAATAAGAGAGAGCAGCAGGAAAAAACGATAAGAATAAATATAGAGACGACACGTAACGTAAATTTTTTTTATATATTAGATACTAGGTTGAATCACGTGTATTACACAAGTTGTATATTGAAACGCTATGATTCATAAATATGTTTTTTAATAACAATTAATAAATATGTATAAATATTTTTTAACTTAATTTATAATTCTTGATACAACTTCAATTTTACAAATTAGAGAATAAGAGCATTATTAGAACCTTTTGTAATATATTTAGCCAATTTCTTAAATATTGTTTTATTTAACCTATTCTAATTTAAATATAAGTTGAAATAAAAAAAAATCGGTAATTTAAGTAAAATATTCTTTGATTTAAAGGTATAGACAAAATAATTGAACAAATTTTTATCAAATATAACTTTTTTACCAAAAATAATTAAAATATTTTTTTTTAAAAGAAACGAAATTAAAAATTTAATTATTTGAAGTGATATCTATAATTATAGTTGTGATTGGTAATTGATATTTATGATTTAATATAATTATTCAAATTTACTCTCTAATTTCCTTATCTGCTTAATACTTCGTATGAAAATTTTTGAAAAGACAGTGACGTAGTTAATAAGAGAGGGAAACATATTTAATAAGAGAGAGATGCGAAAAAATAATTGTGAGATTGTACTAGGGGTGTCAATTCCTGACACGAACCCGAACCCGACACGAACCTAACACGAAAAAAACAGGTTTTGAGTTGGAGAATACAAGCCGTTTAAAAAACGGGTCAGGTCCGGGTTGACCTATTTAGAAAACAGGTCGGGTCCGGGTTGACCCGTTTAAAAAACAGGTTGACCCGATAACCCGTTTATGTTTCAATTTTTCTTATATATATTTCCCTTTCTAGAAACGTTTGTTCAGTTACTTTTGTATTTGGTGTTTACCATTAAAGAAATTGATTTAAACCAAAACTTTTTTTTTCCTTTCAATAGATGAGTATTCAATTATTTTTCGCTTTACCTTAAATGGATTAGATTTTGAATTTAGTAGTTAATGGTTTTAATTTAGATAAATGGGTTAAACAGATCAGGTTCGGGTTGACCCGAATTTAATGTATTCAGGTTAGGGTTGAAATTTTTGACACGAATAAGTATATGGGTTGGGTTAGGGCTGAAGAATTCAACCCGCTAACCCGTCAACCCGAAACCCGTTAACCCACCAACCCGACACGATTGACACCCCTAGATTGTATCACATAGTGACACGTGCCAAATTTTATTTTTATTTATTAAAATAGATAGATTTACAAAATATATTAAAAGGTTTATAAAATATATAAAATATTAAGATTATAAGCTTCGAGCTTTTCTTTTGAAAACGTAAAATATTAATTTAAATTCGACATTATTACTTTCCAATTTTATTATGTAGTTTTGTTTATTGAAAAAAAATTCAAAAAAGGGGACTTGTAACGTAAATAATTAATTATTATATTCTTTAAATGCATAATCATTGACTAAATTTTATGGTGTGGTAGTTTAGGTGGGAAAAAAAATTCCTCATGCGCTTAATGAATGACACGTGTCACATTAGATTTTCATTTATTAGATAAGATAAGATTAATATTTTTCTTTAATTAGTTATATTTTGATTTCCTGTTATATATACTAGCTTAGACCCCGTGTAATACATACGGGATGAAAAATATCAATACATAAGTTTTCTTAAATTTTATTTATATATTTTACAGATGTAAAAATATATTACATATACTAAGGATAAAAAACAAAACTCAAAATATGAAAAAAAATAATATATAATTTACGTCAATTACTATTTAATTTAATTTGACTTTCATTTATTATTTGATTGAAAATAAAAATTACATAATTAGATTTCAAAGTTTTTTAGAATAGAGGAATAATTTAAAATAAATGTTTTTATTAGTATAATTAGTAACTTATTAAAAAATATGGGTAAATTTAATAGGAGAGAGAGGCGGGAAAAGAATGATGAGATTGAATATGGAGGCGACACGTGGCATACAAAAACCTTTATTTATTATATAGTATATATATTCTTATTTAATATAATTAGTATTTTTTTTTTAATAATATATTTATAATATCATTATTATTTAATAAAATATGTGTATTTATTAGGAGAGAGAGACGAAAAAACTAATGTGAGAATGCATGAGAAAAGTGTCTCTTTCAAAACCTTTATTTATTAGTATGGATAGATAGATAGATATAGATATAGATTTATGAATCATGTAAAGGAATATAAAGATTTACACTTTTCTATTACGTATATATTTCACATTGGATTCCTTTACAATTTAGACCGGTTTGTGATTTCGTTTACATGTGCCATTGGGCATGGGAAAAATAAAATAAAAAACGCACATGGTCTTATTATTTTAATTTTAAAGATTAATTAACTAATATTTAAGTGATAAACTTTGTTTAGTATTTTCGACATCTTTCAAGTATTAATCTAAATTATATTATTTTTTTCTTTAATCTTTTGGAAGTTTTAATCATTTAAAGAGGTGGGTTTTTAATAAAAACATTTTTTAAGAAACTTTATATCTAGTGGTTGTAAGTAGGAATGTACGTATGTTACACGATACCGATACAAATATTGATATCGTATTTTTGTACCATATCAAATCGGTATTGTAATAATAGATTCAGTCTAGTATTCGGTACCTACTTTTTTCAGAAATTTTGGTATTGGTATTTTCGGTACCGATACTAATACGGTACCGATACCATCTAGAGATGAGCATTTTGTAACGAGTACCGGTACCGTATCAAATAATATTCGGTACCCAGTTTTTCAAAAATTCGGTATCAATATTTTCGGCACCGGTCTCATCCCTGGTTGCTATAAGTTAGAAAATATTACATATTGGTCCTTGGATTAGTATCAATTAGTAGATGTAGTTATGAAAATTCTTTTATTCAAACTCCAAAGTCCTAATTATGAGATCAAGTTAATGAACAAATGTGTTTTTAACAATGATTTTATTAAAACAAACGACATTAACAAGAAGTTAGGCCGAGCCACATACAAGCGTAGTCTCAAAAGAAATTTTGTGAAAACAGTCGTAACTTTTTTTAATTTTTGTTACATGAAGTGGTCAACAATAGGATATGAAGTGGTCAACATTAGGATATGAAAATTGCCTAGGTAGATTTCATTTACAAAACTAGCTGGCAGTTGAAGGATCCCACTTCCACAGCCTGGAATATCATCTAAATTCTCAACCCACTTGGGTCTGGACCATTATTATAGCAAAATACCAAATATGTGCAAATGTACAACTTCCAATACACAATGTACAACTCATTGTAAAAACAAATATGTAGTAATTGGGTTATACACATGGTAACGTACAACTTTCAAAGCACGATGTACATGTTACAGACTTTGTACAAATCATAATACAATTTAAGCATTAAAGATTGTAATGCATTTAATGTGTATGGTACAACTATCTAGTGCAGTGTTCCAGCAACCTAAAGAATACAGATTCGCCATGCTTCCAACTCCAGAAATGATCAAATAATCAACATACAAATAAGAACAACATACTTCAGATTTAAAAAAATTGAATAAATATCAAGAAAATTCAGTGTATGATCCATCGCCTATCGGCAATCCATCGAGTCAAATGAGTCAGCGAACCCTGACGGTTTCGAGGGGATACTCGACTGTGTATGACTGAACGACATGTCGAATGTTCTAGAAGTACCCTCGTCGGCTTGCCATCTTTGGAGGGCTTGAGGAAGGCTCATATGGAGGTCAATACCATACCCGTCTTCCTCTTCGGGTCGAGAAGGTTTCCATTGTTCCACAAGTGGGCCCAACACGTTAACTGCGTGACCCATGTCGGGTCTTTGAAACGGCTCGCGGGCCGTGCAGTGGCCCGCAAGCTCGGCTACCTTTGAGATGCTATCGAGTGTTTCTTCATTTTCGGTTTCGAGAGTTTGGTCAATTGCCTTTAGTATGTTTTCTTTTGAGATAAGGACTCTCCTAAACCATGTCACTAA
The DNA here is from genome assembly GCA_023525975.1 of Smallanthus sonchifolius. Classification (NCBI taxonomy): domain Eukaryota; kingdom Viridiplantae; phylum Streptophyta; class Magnoliopsida; order Asterales; family Asteraceae; genus Smallanthus; species Smallanthus sonchifolius. The sequence continues at coordinate 25,791,168 of CM042029.1, read as the reverse complement.
ATGACACCTTTCGTCGGGCTGGGTCTCGTCTAGGGCTTTTCGGCCCGTTATCAACTCCATCAACACCACCCCGAATGCAAAAACATCCACTTTTGTTGTCACTCTCCCGGTAGCTGTTTTGATCAAGATAAACAATAAAAGGTATCAGATTTTGGAGATTTACAACCTATTTAACACTAAAGATCACAAATCTTGAAGCCAAATGTTTAAAAGACTTGTCTTTTAGATGTTTGATCAACACAAATCCTAAAAACTATCGGACTTTGGTTTTCTACAGGATGATTGATAATAATCCATACCGATAATTTGACTAATGACACTCCTAATTTCACTTTTGTTGCCAAGAACAATCCCACTTGCATAATCATAATAGGTTTGCAATTAATTGCCACCCAATTTCGATCACAAGGATGATCATTAGCGATGGGGATATGTACATTCCTGGTAAGTGAAATCAAGTGTAAATCTATGAAGATTATGCGAGTGAGATTGTATTCGACGACTACAGTGAAAGTTATGAGAGACATCAGTCAAATTGTCATAATGGATTATTATCGGCCAATGGGTAATAGTTTGATTATTAAAATCTAATTTGCCTTTACAGAATGATCGAAGTTTGGCCGTTAACGGTTGTTTAAACCCCCAAATATCACAAATCTTGAAACCAAATGTTTAAAAGCGGTTAAACCTTCGTCGTTTTTAGTTAATTGATTAAAGAAAATTGTCAAACTGATCAAACTTTGGCTTTTTAGGTTCTCTTGAATGCCAGAGATCAAAAAACATGAAACCATGTGTAAAAGTCCTGTCTTTCTAGTTGTCTGATGAAAAAAGGTTCCACAATGCTCAGATTTGGCTATCTTTAGTCTCTTTAACCCCAAAGATCACAATCTTGAAAGCAAATATTTGGAAAAGTTTGTGTATTTTGTTGTTTGATAAGCAAAAGTTATAACCGATTTCGGTCTCCTTACTTTCTCTTTAAAACAAAAGATCACAAAACTTGAAACCAAATGTGTAAAAAAGCTTGTCTTTTAAGGTTGCTTAAAGATTAAAAGAATACTAATCTTGAAACAAGAAAGTACTCACCAGCATACTCGGGTGCAAGATAACCAAACGTTCCAGCGAGTCGCGTCTCTACCGAGTATTTCCCATCAGGAGCGTTTTTAACCAATCCAAAATCAGCAACTTTGGCTCTCATGTCATCACCAAGGAGTATATTAGACGGCTTTAAGTCCCTATGAATAAAACTCGACTGTGCCAAACTATGCAAATACTCAACCCCGCGTGCCACATCCAAAGCTATGGCAACCCTTTGTTTCCAAGTAAGTGGAGGGGTCTTATGCTCACTCCATTCAAACAAATGTTGACTCAAAGTTCCTTGCGGCATGTATTCATAAACCAAAAGTCGTTCATTGCGGTCAATACAATAGCCCAAAAGAGCCACTAAGTGCCTATGTCTAACCTTTGTGAGAACCGCAATCTCAGCTTGAAACTCATTCAACCCTTTGGTCCCCATAACACCCGACTCCATCTTTTTAACCGCAATCTTGGTCCCATCATGTAACTCGCCTTTATAAACAACCCCAAATCCACCTCTTCCCAAAACATTGTCGTCACTAAAGTTATTAGTCACTTGCCGAAGAACTTGAATCGAAATTATAACATTCCCACCTTCAAAAACTTGCATTTCACTATGATCACCACTACTCTGACTCTGCAACTCACTAAACCCGCCACCATAACCGTTAGAACTACTCCCCACACCACTCGTCTTCACCAACTCCTTACCCGCTTCAACATTCTCAACCCGATCAAACTTCTGGTGCCTCTTCTTACCACAACATTTGTAAAACACAAACACAACAATCCCCATGAACACAATAACACCAACAACAATCCCAACAATCATACCAGCCGAAACCGATGACCCTTTTGGCGAACCAGACGGGTTCGCCCAAGACCCGCCTCCATCGGGTCTGGACCCAGGCGAACCCCCGGTCCCACTAGGGATATTCTGACCCAAGAGAGGATTCCCCTCATGTGAAAACCTAACTTTTCCCGGGAATTTCGGAATAGCACCAGACAGATTATTATTAGACACATCAAACATTTGAAGATTGGGCATAGATATCAAATCTTTAGGTATAGCACCAGTAAGGTTATTATCATTTAATGATATACTTCTCAACGAAGTCAAATTAGTCAACGCCGGCGAAATGCTACCGGAAAACTTCTGCTTACCAAAATTCAAACTGATGACATTCTTCCTGGAGGAATCACAGCTAACAAAACTCCACCCTTGACAAGCATCATTCCCTTTCCATGACTCCGCCAACGACATCGGATACCCAACCGCTCCGGCGACCTCAAGCAGCGCCGTCACTTGCCCATCGCAAGCTCCCGGCGCCGGCAAACAGAAACTGTTAGAACTAATATCAGCTTCCACACCGGTTTTAAACTCAGGCATTGAACCCTGCAATTTATTGTTACGTAAGGTAACGTTTAATAAACTAGGATGAGACATCAACGACGGAGGGACCAATCCGGTGAACTGGTTATCCCGGAGCTGCAAATCGAACAAATTAGCACATTCCGATAAATCCGGAATAGCTCCGGTGAACATATTAGCTTGCAACCAGACTTGATTCAACTGTGTCATGGAAGAAAGAACATTAATGTTCCCAGAAAGTCCAACTTTCTGATTGTTTAACCACAGATTTTGAATCTCCGATCCGGCGAAACTTTCCGGCAAGCTTCCGGTGAGGTTGTTGTACGACAGGCGGAGAGACTGCAAATTGGGGAAACTTGTGAACATATCCGGAATGGATCCAACTATGTTAGCGCTGCTTGCTTGGAAAGATACTAAATTAGTGCTGTCAGTGAGATCGGAGGGCAAAGTCCACGGAACCAGATCTATGTTGTCGGAGATGCTAAAACTTTGGAGATTGGTGAGACCGAGAAAGAATCTTGGCGGGATGGAGGTGAAATTGTTGGTGTCTAGATACACTTCTTCGAGGAGAGTGAGGTTTGATAAGGTGGGGAGGTCGCCGGAGAGTTTGTTGCGTTGGAGGGATAGGGTTTTGAGGTTGGAGAGCTGGTTGAGGTCGGCGGGGAGGGTTCCGGCAAGGGATTTGGAAGCGAGGTTGAAGTCGGTGACGCGTTTGGAGTTGTCGCATTTGATTCCTTCCCATGAGCAGAAGTCGGTTCCGTCGTCCCAGTTGGATGGGTGTGAAGTGAGGGAGGTGCGGAGGGTGGACATGACGGAGGCGTCGTCGGCGGTGGAGAAAGGGAGGAGGAGGGCGGAGAGGAAGAGGAGGAGGTGGTGGTGATGGTGGTTGGCATCTTTGTGTGCCATTGTTGTTGTTTAGAGTGAAGTTGTGGTGGGTTGAAGAGTTCATATATGAATAAAGACAGATGTGTTTGTGTTTGTGTTTGTTTACTTTTTTTTAAATAAATTAATAATATCTTGGAAAAAAAATTGTTTTATGGGAATTTTTTATTTTATTGTAGTTTTGATTGTAATAGGGAAATGTGAATATTTGTATTTTGCACATTGGATTCCAGTTTCAAAAGGTAGTTTGAGATTTCTTTTACATGTGGGTTGGGATGAAAGGAAAGTAAAATAAATAGAGATAATTTGTGTCACATAAATGGTGTTGATATTTAGATTTTAAAGATTAAGTAAAGCTATTGGTTATAAGAAAATTTGGGAAGTTATTGAACAAACATATTACTGGTTTACTAGTCGGATCAAATAGACTTGTTGAACCGGAGTTACAAAATATCGTAAATAGTTTAAAAAATTATTTAAATACTATGTGTCTTTAATTAAGTGATGTACCAAAACTAAAATGTTAGAGATTAAAATTTTGTAGGGCACAAGTGTTACATTCATTCTAGAAAATCTATGAATTGTTGCTCAATTTTTTTTTATAGTATCACGTCAAATTTAGATACTATAATAAGTTTCAACAATTATATTTTATATTGTATTTTGGTTATATTTATTATAATAAAAATGTTTTTAATAAAAAAATGAAAAAAAATACTTTGAGTATTGGGAAAATTACTAGGAAGATTACTAAAATGAATATTGACTTTCAGACTATAAAAACATAGGCATTCTCACACAACTGTATGCTTAGCCGACTCATATCCCTAGAGAATTTAAGCTTTCCAGCCAACCAAATTTAGATACGTGGCTCACCGTCGGCTAATTAGCTCGTCATTCCCAGGCTTAATCAACGTTCCCTCATCGGTGGGTGCCGCACATTAGCTGCTTTTGCCCACTTCTCTAGGCTTAATAGGCATGCTGCTTCATCGGCTGAGAGGATTTGAGGCAGCCGGGTTGCCCTATAGCTCGTGACTAGGCTTGTATATTATTCAAAAGAAATAATAATAATTGAATTAATATTATGAATTAAAAATTGTAATGCCATTTTTCTAATAGTTTGGATGGGAAATAGGTAAGATCTTTAGACTTCATTGACGTTCTAGTTATACATTTTAAACCAATGTTTTCAGAACCGGACCGGACGTCGAACCGGTCTCCTTACCGGTCCGTCGGACCGGATTTAAGAACCGGACGACGTCATAAATATTATAAAAATATATCAGTCTAAATAGCTTTTAATCCTTTCAAAAACCACCAACAAGTCAATTCAAATAATTTTAAACTAACAATTACCTACGAAATAAGAAGCCAAGAGACTTAAAAAAGATTAAAAAAAAAAAAAAAATAGTCAAGCGGTTCAACCGGTCCGAACACCCGGTTTCCGGTCCGACCGCCGGTTCAACCGGTTCGCTGCAGAAACGGTTCAACACATGTAACCGGACCGGCCAGACCACCGGTTCCCGGCCGACCGGTCCGACCGGCCGGTCCGGTCCGGGTTTCAAAACATTGTACTAAACAGAACAAAATGAGTGTATGAGTGTTGGTACGATGGAAAATTACTAAATTATATTACCATTTTTAATAGCATGGGAAATACGTAAAATGTTTATACACTTCACTGGAAAAACAAAAATAACGTCGGCGAAGCTTGTGAACGACAAATTACTTACCTAGCGGTGACCCACTTATATAAATTTGGTTGGATGGAAACCTTAAATTCTTTATAGATATGGACCGGTTAAACATGCAAGCTTAGCCTGCTTTTGTGTGAGGATGTCTATGTTTTCGTATACTAAAAACCAACGTTCATTTTTGTAATCTTACTTTTCAAAATGTCTAGTTTAGTAATTTTCCACTTTTATATTGATCGTAATGTTTTATACGTATGGATGTAATGAATAGTTGCATAAGGAGATGTTTCGTCGTGCGAAGCAGACATAAATGTTACTATAAATAAACTGAACATAATCGGGGAAAAAGACAGCTGGAAATGATCAATGTTTATTAGAAAACATTACATATTGGTCTTTGTACTTGTATTCAATTAAGAGATTGAGTTATGAAGTTTCTTTTATCCGCACTTCAAATTATATGATATCAAACTAATGAGCACGTTATTATAATTGACATATAATAGTTATTAAAGAAATTGATATAAAAACTAAATGTCAAAAATACAACCACTAGCTTAGCATAGTGGTAAATGTGTATATCCAAAAATTCATTAAAATGAAAAGATCTTGGGTTCAAGTCTTTTTTGTGATAAAAAAAATGAGAGTCCAGATTGGGACAGTGAGTTTTCTCACTTATGGTGAGTTTCCTCCTGAGGGGCGTGCAAAGTAGGTTATGGGTCGGTTTTGGCCTTTTCCATAATCATAACCGCTTGGTCGGTTATGCCCTCTTCCATAACCATAACCGCTTGGTCGGTTAACCGTCAATTATGGGTCGGTTTCAGTTAATTAACCACTTTCGTTCCGTAATAACGAATCACATTTTTTTTTTGTAAAAGACCTTGGATTATGTTAGTCATAAGTTTATAATTATTCATTAGTTATATACGAATGTTTTTGAAAATGGACTATAAAATATTGAGCATATATATTTTGTTCACCTTTAATCATAACCATAGTGAATAGGGAAATCATTTATATTTTGTGCATATATCTTATGCATAGGGTTGTATCAGTTCGGTTCGGTTAACGTTCGGTTATGAGACACCCTTAACCATAACCATAACCGCTTAATCGGTTAATCAAAGAACCTTAACCATAACCGTCGGTTAATTTCAGTTATCAGTTAATTCAGTTCGGTGGCGGTTCGATTATTGGTTAATTTTAGTTAACGGTTCAGGTTTGCTCACCCGTAAGGGTGATCGGGCCAGTGGCCCGTCAATGATCCAAGTTGTTGTTTAAAAAAAAACTAAATGTCAAATCATTAGAAAAGGTACCCTTTAATTGAGAGTTCTATATTTGGCATGTTTACTAGATTTCCGAAGTCACAAACTCTTTCTAAATAGTTGAAATTAAAACTATAAATAAACACGTAAATTATGTTAATCAATGATTTACGCGTTTTAGGCTTAAAAAGAAAAGGATTGAAGATTGATTGAACTGGGAAATATCTTGTGTGATAAAATCAGAGTCTTGAATGAAGGAATTCGATTCTAATAGTTGGGAAAAAGCTTCTATGGTTGTTTGCTAGATAATTTGGCTTGTCGATACCTTTCGTCCACCGGATATGGGCCCCATAACTCCATTGCTATCCCAAGTTGTGATCGTTTGAAGTTTGGACGCTTCTTGACGTTTTTACCCTTGACGAATTGGTCCGAATAAGAGTATGTAACTCTTAGGTTAACTCTTTATCAATACTTTTAGCATCACTATAAACAAACCATGATCGTTCTTAGAGAATATGGGTGCTAAAACCAAAAGAATAAGTTTTAACCAATCAAGCACTTCATTAAATAATCATGGATATACATAGGGACCAAATGAAAAGAGAATTTTTTTTATGAAACATAGGAAAGGTTTTTTTGGATATGGTCTCTTAGTGTATACATGGTCTACATTCCCACGTTGTAAAACGAACTTTTTGTTCTAATGAAAATATAAAATACCTAAATATGATACAAATGCTAAATATAATCATTCATATGATAATATATTATATTCTTCAATTATCACCAAAATTGTCTAAAAGAATAAACTAATGAAAAATATCAAGAAAAATGGACAATAAAAGAAAGATTGTGATGGTTCAACTCCTACATAAAGAAATTCATTTGGTATGTGTTAAAAAACGGATTTACAATTTCGTTTTTCATAGAATACATTCTTATTCTTTGCAGAACTTTATGTCTTATTCGATTATTGATTTCGTACACTCGAAATACTTTAATACGAAGGTGAGACGACACAATTCAAAAACTATCTTGGGCTTTTGAAAATACAAAACCTACAGTCTACACACGATGTTATCCCAAAGTCTATAAACCCCTTATTTTCATTGGGACAATTATGGTTAATAGCTCATTGAAGAGATAAGGCCTGAATTACATCACAAAATCCCACAGCACCATGACCTAATGTGTCAAGATCGTGTGGGGAGCCATTTTTGGTTACACCTACATGGCAACATGCAAAAGGAATGGTTACTTGTCCACCAATAAGGGAGAGATATGAAAAGTCATGACAATGATTCCGTTTTCCTTAGAGCCTACCACCTTCACAAAAATGATTGAATAAAATCCTAAACATAAGACTATAGATACACCATTGATGAGGTAATGATACATCCATTCAATTCACTCATACTCATACACATCACTTTCCTACATTATCTGCAATTAGTCCCCTTTAAACATACATTTATCCCAACACCTTGAAATAACATCAAATACACCATCCACACATCCACTTTTCACCACTGCACCATCACTCCTTAGCCCCTATCCTCGAGGAAGAAGACGACGAACTAGAACCCTATCGGAATGGTTCATAACCAATCCTCTCAAAATTTCTCATTCACAATAACAAGCCTCCATATTTTCATCACTCCAACAACCTTACCGCCGTCGTTTAGCCGATATGGCGCTGTCCTGACAACCTACTTTTGCCTCTACGGTCGTCCCCAGTGAACCATCGACTATCATCACTCATTCACGCCTCACCATTGCTAACACTACTGCCAACCATCCACGACTGTTGTTGTCTCTCGGTCACACAACCTCTATTTCCCTCCCTCCCAGCTTCTTCTTAGCCGGTCGAAACAAGTGAGAGGGGAGGAGGAGATCTCAAAATCCTATATATGAATTCAAATCTAAATGATTTATCTCTAACCTCCCCACTAACTACATAATAACATTATCTAACTTTATTTAATATTTTAACTTCAACACCGCTAAAACCGAGTGTTACATGGTTGGTCATACAAACCTGATGCGTAGTTGTAAAAATCATGACGCACTGTTGAATCAAACGTAGCAATATTATACTTAAATCAAACATAAATGTACTTGATTTTATAGTTTAAATAAAAAAATATATATTTAAAAATATAGCAATATTATACTTAAATCAAACATAAATATACTTAATTTTATAGTTTATTTTTCTTAAAGATAATGTCATATAAAAAGTTATTTAGCTTTAAAAAATGGGAGATCAATTTAAAAAAAAAATGGGCTTTTCCAAAAATACCACTTCAACCTCTTTAACTCGTGAAATTAGTTGACATAGCACCCTCTCATCATCCCAACCATTGATTTTCATTAACCAAGTGTCCACACTCCTCACACTTTCTAGGATTTTGCAACTTTTTACTTGATCATCTCTCATTATATAGAATCATAAATAATGCATAATTTTAAAAACCAATTTGGAATATACATTTATTTATTCGGTTATCTAATATTTTAACATGACTATTAATTAAATACATCAATGTTATATGAATAAACTTAACTTAATATATTCATATATATACATATAAATTTATGTGTATTAATATATTATAAACCTACATCTACATTCATTATAATTTATATCTATATCTATGCTATATAATAAATAAATGTTTTTCATACCACGTGTCGCCTTCACATTCATTCTCATCATTTTTTTTCCGTCTCTCTCTTATTAAATGCACCTCCATCTTTATATAAAATTATATATTTAAAGAAAATATTAATTATACTAATAAAACACATTTATTTTAAATTATCCTTTATGAAACTTTTATTTTCAATCAAATGATAAATGAAAATCAAATTACATTAAATAGTAGTTAATGTATTTTCAAAACCCAATTATATATTAGTTTTTACATATTTTGAGTTTTATTTTCTATCCTTAGAATATGATACATTTTTACACCTTTAAAGATTTAAAAATTTTATTTATTGATATTTTTCACCCCGTGTGTATAAACGAGATCTAAACTAGCACACATATATACCAAAATTATTACAAGCAAGAGGAATGAAAAAAAAGTAATTAGTTAGTACAAGAGAAATTATTTGATATTTATGAGTATCTTGGTTAAAATCTCGTGTATTACACGGGTTGAATAAACCAATATATTACATCGGTTGAATAAAATATAATGTAATTTGTTAACAAACACATTTGTTAAAATATGTTTTTAAAAAATGTAATTTGTCGTGACAGTTATAAGGTCTGTTATGTTAGTTTTTAAAACATTTTTTTTCAACTGAGTGTTAAAATTTTTAATTTTTTTTCAACTGAGTGTTAAAATTTTTAATTTAATTGATAAATGTTATTTCATATTAAGTTAATTTGATGGATGATGTAATAACTATGATATAATAACTATGATATAATAACTATGTATAATTAAATAATAATAAAACGTTTTGGGCCCGGGACATATAAAAAAGCGGGCCCCATAATAAAAGCGAATACTGTTCTGTTCTTCAATTCTTCTGTTATCGACTGCCGTTCTTGCGTCTTCTGAGTTCCCTTCCCGCTCCAGCCTTAGCCACTTATTTTGTTATTTTTTAATAAGTTTGAAAATTTAGTGAGTCTTTTTTAATTTCTAAGTAGGTTAATAGGATAAATGGATAATACAAGTAGTGATCTTTTTTTTTTAATTTTAAAGTGGGCTAATAGGATAAATGACCTTTTATAAAAATAAATATATATTTATATATACAGTGGTGGAACCAGACATTTTTAACTGGGGGATCACAAGAAAAACTTTTTCACATTCGTTAACGGCATCAATTAATCATATATATCAATAATGTATAACAAGTTTTAGAATGACTGCAAGATGGTAATTAAAACAATTGTTCTCTCATATCTTAACACTGTACTTTAGTTTTTTTATACCTTAAAAACATCTCTTTCGATATACAACACGAGTCCGTTTATGAGAAAGTATCAAATCTCGTTATGTAAATCGGTAATTAACTTTATCGTTGAAAACATGTTAAAGTTTTTTGTTTTTTTTTTCTAATTTGGAGATGTATGATAATAAACATATGCTGGTTATATATATATGTGAGTAAAAAAAAGTAAAAATAAAATAATGTTATATGAAAGTAATAAAGTTAAATTACAAATATAAATATTATATTATTCAAAATTAATTAAACTAATAAGTTAAAAATAAATAAAAGCTTATTCGATTACCAATGCAAGTGAAAAAGGAAATTGATCACACAAATATACCGAAGAAGGATAAGTTTGTCAGAAGTTACTTTTAAAATTACTTTAACTAACTTTTTTGCTTCTTCTTCCTTCGCAAACACTGAAACCAGTCGCTATTGTTGGCCGGAGAAAAAAATTCCAGTTACGTTACATTCTGCCCCTCTTCTTCGTTCTACCAACTCTTGATTATATATATATATATATATATATAGGGGAGGGATCAAGAGAAAACCACAAAGTTAGGCGAAAACCGAGAAAACCACTAAAACAATGAGTAATACTATAGGTTACGTATACGTAACCGCATTTTTTTTGAATTTTTTTGTTTTCTGTTTACGTATACGTAACACTATGGGTTACGTATATGTAAGCCAATATTTAAATAATTTTTTGGTAAAAAATTATAATATTACATTGACACTCTTATAAAAAAATAAAAATAAAATAAAAAAATAAATATTATTTTATTATTGGTTAAAATTGGTTTTTTTAGTGGTTTTCTCGGTTTTCGCCTAATTATTGGTTTTCTCTGGAACCCAACCCTATATATATATATATATATATATATATATATATATATATATATATATAATAAACAATTTTCAAAAACTACGGGCCTCTTAGACGACCGGGCCCCGTCCCCACCCCCCTAAGGGCCGCCCCTATTTATTAGAGTAGTAAGATTATCTTCATTTAACTTTTAGTACTAAATAAAATAAAGAATTTACACTAGTTTCACGGATTTCTTATAATTTCTGATAAACTCTCTTGTACATATATTAGACAATGATCTTTACCGTGTTACATGGGTTTTAGCGTCGTAATTAAATTGGGTTTCTTTGTCTTTTCCATGTTATTTTGTAATTAAATACTACAACAATGCCTACTAGATGGTTCTTCCATAACGTGGAGGAGTGGTTACCCACTAAGCCTTAGAATATTAGAAAACCATATGTTTAGAAATTAGAATCCGTTATGTTCTTATAAATATGAAGGAAATAAATATATTTTTATAATTATAAGATTAGTTAAAAAATACCATTTATGTTTTTCTTAATTTGTTGGAATTTTCTTCGAAAACACAATGCTTGGCTGAGTTTTTTCAAGATTACGAAATTAACCCTCTAAAATAAATGTTTCGTATTTTAAAAATTCAAAGTTGGTCAAATTTGATTTTGTAAATTGGAGTTTTGAAAAATTATGTGTATAGATTCCTAACTTAAATTTGCTAATTTCAGAGTATACTATGTTTCGTTTGATGAATTATATTTAGAATGAATTAGCTTATTTTTTTTTCTAAGTAAAAGATTTAACATTAATTTCATAAAATAGATAAATTCAATCAACTGATTAAAATCTCCCACTTTTTCACCATCACCGTTGTCAACGCGACCCGTCATCCCCGTCAACCCCCAACCCTTCTCTTTACTGTCACAAGATACCACTTTTTTTTGAACGACGAACATTGAATGATGTGACGTCGCACCCCCGTTATATGGGAGAGCCTCGTCCAACTCCGATCAATATGTTGTCTTAACCGGGCCCACTTGACGTCAGAGTTAGAGAGCATTCAAGGAAAAATCTCACCCAATACGGGCCCTTCCGGGCTTGAGGGAGAGCCGAGGCTCGAACCCTGGATCGGCGTGAGTAAAGCCCATGTGTATCAGCCTAAGCTAGGCCTCATTTGCATGCCGCAGAAACTAATGTGGAGAGCAGATATTGAACCTGGGTCACTAGGTACACCGGGTCTCTCCCTTACCACTCAACCACTAGCTCATTGGCGTCACAAGATACCACTGTCATCACATTCTAATTTCCCTCATATTACATCAATTTCTTTAATAAATTTATAAACTAAATTTATATTACATCAATTTCATTAATAAACTTATAAACTAAATATAATATTACATCGACCGCGTGTTACGTCGGGGACTCGCACGTGCACTGGATTGAAATTTAACCTACACATGCGCATCAAGTTTCATCTTTGTATACACTTCTTTAACGCAACTATTCAACTATTTTTATTCGTCCATGTTCCTGTCCCAACCAAATATTATCAAACCTAAAACTCCAATTTAAAAAATAAAAATAAATAAATTAAAACTGCTGCCACGTGGCCCAATCCATGACCGGCACACATTCATAAAGGTTATCAAGTTATTTTAAGTTACCCCAATAATATATATAAACTTTATAAATACTAGTAAAATGCCCGCGCACGTTGTGCCGCTAAACTCGGGAAATAATGTTAAGTTTATTACATGTGTTTGATAAGGAAACCATCGATATTATAGATATAGTATAGATAAATTAATGTTATTCATACAAATTAATATGCAAATTACTAATTGATCTGTAAACGAAATCAAACAAATTGATCTGCAAATTACCAATTGAAACAACAAATGGAGATTTATAAAACAAAATGAAACCTTCACTTTCGAATCAGCCATCGCAGGAGTGGTGCGGCGGCCTTTGTTCGCCGACAATAACCGCCGCTGCTGCTAAACCTTTCGGTCGTTCATTACTACAGACCAATATTTTGCTGCTAGGGTTTAAACAAAAACGTCTATTGCCAGTTGCACGACCACCGCCGAGCCACCTCTTCAAGCACTCTATTCTCCCGATTACCTTCTCTCGCCTTTCGTGTCTCTCTCTAACTTTTTGCTCCCATATACCCTATGGTAAGAGACGTTTTCGCCGTTCCTTTTTCTACCAGCATGCCCTAGTAACCAAGTGTGAGAAAAGGAAGCAAAAAACTTTCTAATAGGTGAGGTAGCGAATCACGTTTATAGAAGACCCGTTGAGCAACAGTTCCGCCAGTGGATTGGGGGTTGCCGTTGGTGTAGGAGAGGACAATGATGAAGGGATGGTCAAGGATTTCTGATAGAAGATTGAAAAGAGATTAAGATATATTGAGAGAAAGGATGTTGGAGACATGGGGAGGTTAATTATCTCCGGAGGTAATATGGATGTAACCGTTCAAAAACCATCTATAACTTACGTTTTCAATATTTTTTAAGTTTTAAAAGGTTGTACTTTATGTAGTAAAAGGTGTATAAGTAAATTTCTTAAAAATGATAAAATTACTAAACTATCCTCATTAAATATATTATAGATAGTATAGATATCTAAAGACGAAACATGTAATTTATCAATACCATATATAATATATTTAAGAAGAACAAAGATGTCTTTTAACACTTTTTAAGAAATTTACTTACACACTTTTTTAAGCATAAAATACAACCCTCTAATGCTTTAAAAAAAACTAAAAATAGAAGTTATTCATACAATAACTACCATCTCCCGTCATAATTTTAAACGTCAATAACTTTTTCATACATTAATATTTGTTTAAAAAATTACACCATAAAAACGAGCATTTTATCCTCTTTAATTTGAGTATGGTATTGCTATAGTTTTTTTCTAACTAAAAAAACATGTTACATGTTAGTTTAGGGGCTAATCATTCGGTTCGAACCGGCCTGAACCGGATCAGAACTGCGAACCTTTTGAATGAAAATATGTTAACCGGGGACCGGACCGTATATAAATAGTTCGGACCGGACCGGAACCGTATCAAACGGGTTGGAACCATTTAATTCCTGGACCGAACCGATTAAGATAAAGTTCAATTTTTATAGTGTAATTTTTTTAAACAAATATTAATGTATGAAAAAATTATGGACGTTTAAAATTATGAGGGGAGATGGTAGTTATTGTATGAATAACTTCTATTTGTACCTTATGCTTAAAAAAGTGTGTAAGTAAATTTTTTAAAAAGTGTTAAAAAAGATCTTTGTCCTCCTTAAATGTATTATATATATATATATATATATATATATATATATATATATATATATATATAGATGTTTATGCTAATCAAACGCCATAACATTATATATAAATTAAATAGCATCATTTGGACTTACAATATGAAAATTCCAATGAAGATGACATATAAAGAAAAGAACAACCGTCACTTGCTTTCATTGTATTTTATAATAATCTTCAACAATTATCGCCGGGTATTAATGTGGCATGAGACAGCATTTCAACCGTTTTATCCCATGATCGAACAGCTACAAAACATGAAGCGGTCAATACGACATCAAAACGCGTAGGAAGGCAGGCTCCATATCTTTGCCATCTTCTTTCATTATTTAAAACATTTTATTTCAAATTCCTCTATTTTTATATTGTTTACATCTAAGGTTAAAACATATAAAACTTGAATTTAGTCCGATATTAAAATACTCAGATCATCACATGATCAAGTAAAGTAAAACCTGCCGAAGCATATCAAGAGCTTTTCCGGATCAAGATCTGGATTGGGACCATGCATGATATATAATAACTTTCCGAAGTTGACCTCTAATTACTTGTTAAAAAATGGGAAAAATTCACTTTTATTTTTTGTTCTTTTATTTTCATGATGTTTCAATTGTACGAGTTGTCACGTCACATCACATCCCCACAATAAGAACTAATTACACGGAGGGTTCTTGTGGTTTGGTCAAATTACGGATATCGTCCATAACTTCAGAAAATTACGTATTCTGTCTCAACAATTGTAACAATTTTGGTCCCTAAAATGGACGGGATTAACTTTTTTTGTTAAGTGTGAAAAGACCAAAATACACTTAACATCAAATAATTAAAAGAGTAAATTACAAATTATGTCCTTTAGTTTTAGTGGTTTTATGGATGAGTCCTTTACAAAAATGACTTTCATCTATCGTCCTTTAATTATTCAAAACATTTTGGATTGGGTCCTTTGCCCTAACGCAGTCCAATTGAAACGTTAGGGCTTCTGCACCGTAGCTCCTTTGTCACTCTAGAATCCTCCTAACTTCAGTTATATATATATAGGGTTAGGTTATAGTAAAGGGTAAGAAGAATTATGGGTTTGACATGTGTCTTTTTATTGTTTTTAAAGGAAGGGTATAATGGTCATTGTGTATTACACAATTAACTTGTATTACATAATGAAGTTGTATTACACAAAGACTTGATTAATTACACAATGAACTTGTATTTGTAACACCCTTAAATTAATACATCAATTATTAAACATTTACACACGCGTAAGCATTTATCCCAAGACACATTTTTTTTAATTTTATTTTCCTTCGCGTGTCGCGAAGGACCTAACCTCCATCTTCGCGTAACGTGAAGGACCACAAATTTTGCCTCCAGAGAAACAAGTTCTTTGCGTGGCGCGAAGAACCACCATTCGGTCTTCGCGTACAGCGAGGACACCCAGTAAACAGAAAATTAGCTTTTTCTCCCAGTTCCAACACTTAGCCAAATTTTCACCATTTTTCCCTTTTCTAACTTGACACCAAAAATTCCCAACACTTGTGTTTTTGACCAAAACATTCATACACCAATATATACACCAAAACATAGTTCATGTATCAATTTACACAACAATTTAAGGATTTTCATTTAAACCCCAAAAACACCAAAACGCATACGAGAATCCTCCTTTCGCCAATTGGACTTAACCTTGAGTATATCGGAGCTTTTCCTACATAACACCACATTTATCACCATTAGTAATGCAGATAAAAATATCAAACAAGTAAATACAACTTGTTTTCACCCATTCACCCATTTGACCCATTTCCACCCAATTTTTCATTAGGCTACGTATTACTTGCATTTCACCTTACAAGTTCCATTATTTTCATTTATCATTCATAATTAGCACATTTCCATTTTCATTATGGCACATAGGCCATAAACTCATTTCCATTATGATACTTAGATCATAACCTCATATCCCATTTCCATTATGGTACTTAGACCATAACCTCATTCCATTATGGTATTCAAACCATAACCTCATATCTACATTTCTATTATAGTACTTAGACTATAACCTCATTTCCATTATGGTATTTAAACCATAACCTCATATCTACATTTACATTATAGTACTTAAACCATAAACTCATACACACATATCCATTATAGTATTACAACTATAACTACATTCATTCATTAACACATACTAGTTCATACACATTCATACACATTATGCATACCACACTGCATTTACACCATATATCAACAAGTAAAATCTATTCGTTTTCACACATTCACCCATTTGACCCGTTTCCACCCAATTAGTCATTAGGCTTCATATCACTTGCATAACACCTTACAATTTTCATTCTTTTCATTTAACATTCATAATTAACACATTTCCATTTTCATTTTGGCACGTAGGCTATAACTTCATCTCCATATTTCCATTATAGCATTATAACTATAACTACATTCATTCACATATTCATACTCCACTATACACATTCATAACACATAATACAATATGCAAACATGACGCATATAACACCATATATCAACAATACTAAAAGCACTTACCTTTCGGGTTAGAAAATCTCACACCACCTTCTCGATTCACAATTTGATTACCTAAACATATACACCTAGTTTAGTAATCTAATCATACATCAAAATTACATCATAATTGGGTTCAACACCCAATCTTTCATTTCCAACCTAAACTGACCCGTTTGGGTTATTCCCATATCCAAACACCCTCTTTCCATCCAAACTCACCTACTTGAGTTTCATTACCATCCCCTTAACACTATTTTTTCATTCAATCTTTATCACTAGGTTAACTTAGTGTTCGTTCAAGTGTCTAACATCATATAAACACTTAATTATCATTAATTCATCATCCTTTCATCATAAAAAATCCCTAATTTTCTCCATTTGAACCCTAACTTCTCATAATCAAAATCAAAGGGTTCTTGGATATTAATCACCATTCTTTACCTTTAATTTAGCTAGATTATCAACAATCTAACACTAATTTACCCCATGCATCATAAATTTCGGATTTCTACAAAACCCATCTATGAACCCAACAATGGTGAACTAACAAGGATGATAATCACTTACTTGATGTCAGGAAGGTGATGTGCAAGTCAAAACCTTCATAATTCAAGCTCCAAATGCACGATTTTGCTCCAACACATCTTTCTCTCTTTTCTCTCTTGCAATTGAACGATCTCAACACAACAAATGGTTCAATTTTGACTTTAACAAGTCAAATATGGAAGATTTGCCATATTTACACCTTTACCATTTCATTCCAAAATTAGTTAAAAACTAATATAACCCCATCACTAACTTGAAACCCACTTGTTTCAACTTATTTATAAAATATTATTTTCACCATAATATTAATTAGAAATCTTTATTTATTTATTTGAAAAGGAAACCCGGATTTTGGTTCGTTACAAATCACCTCCCCTGATTTGGGTTTCGTCCCCGAAACCCGACTTTACATGAAGAGGTTTGGATAATACTTGAGCATTTCCTCCTAGGTTTCCTAAGTCATTTCCGCCCCTTTCTTATGTTTCCATCTCACCAATACTTGGCTAATTTCTTTACCGCGCAAACGCTTCACCTTTCTATCCAAGATAGCCACCGGTTCCTCAACATAATTCAACTTTTCATCCAATTCAATATCATCCAAAGGAACAAAAGTAGATTCATCCGCCAAACATTTTTGCAAATGTGACACATGAAACGTGTTATGAAGTCTACTTAGTCCCTCCGGTAGCTCCAAACGATAAGCTACCGCACCCACCGTTGTTATCACCTTAAACGGTCCGATGAAACGTGGGCTTAACTTCCCCCGTTTCCTAAACCGTATCACCCCTTTCCAAGGAGAGACTTTCAAAAGCATAAAGTCCCCCACTTGAAACTCAATCGCCCGCTTTCTATTATCCGCATAGGATTTTTGGCGATCTTGAGCCGCCTTCAAGCGTGCCCTTATTTGGTCAATATTACCAATAGTTTCATTGATCACCTCTTTGCTACCAAGTTCCCATTGACCAAATTCACCTAACAAACGGGTGTTCAACACTTCCTCCCATACGATGCCTCAAAAGGCGGCATACTAATACTAGAATGGTAGCTATTGTTGTAAGAAAATTATGCCAATGGTAAATGGTCGTCCCAATTACCCCCAAAATCCAACGCACACGCGCGTAACACATCCTCAAGTGTTTGAATCGACCCTCGCTTTGACCATCCGTTCCTTCTTCAAATCCCCACCAAGTGCTAACACATGGGCCTCTCGGATTTCTTCAATAAGAGATGATGAAATTGTCATATTAAATGACTTCACCTTAATAGGTGCATGGCTCGTCTCCCGGCTATGAGCATCCGCCACTACATTCGCTTTACCCTCATTCAAGCTAGATTAACACTTAACTAACATCAATTTAACCCAATTCCTACTCCATTTCGTTTTCTACTAAAACCCACTAAGAAAATCAACAATGGAAGTTTCAAAACTATCTCACCAATCCACCCATTGAGACTCAAGGTCTCAAGTTCATACTGCTTGGGATTCGAGGATCCCCAACACCCATACATAACACCCCATGAAGCTCGAGTATTCAACTCAACCCCTTCTTAACTAAGAAAGCATGTGACATCCTCAAGTAAGAATGCAAAAATTTCTTTACTTGAATCCTCATTCACAACTCTGGAAGGAAAATCCCTATCCGGGACCCAAACACCCTAAGTATCTCCAATGACTTAATCATAAGTCATTCTTTGAGATTCAAGGATCTCAATCACCGAATCCACCTTTGAAGTTCGAAGACTTTAACCACCATTTATGTACACATTCCACCAATGTACATTTCACCCCTTTAAATACATATTTCACCTATGTATATTACCATTTGCGTACAATGTACATTTTAACATTCACCCCTTGACCATTAAATCTTTAACGGCTCCACAAGGATTTCTTCCAAATTCACCACCCCATCCAAAAATGGGATTTTCACCAAAGCCAAAATGGCATACCCAACCGTTCCAAAGAAAGACCTCTTCTTGCTGGGACTTCTCAATAAGTTCACAACGACATTGAGTGTAAACAACATTAGTTCGGAGATATAAACAACTATCTTCGATTAATCGACCACCTGATAGCAGTTTATGCTCTACACACCTGAACCATAAAGTCCACAAACCACGATATCTTTGTTCAGTTTATCCTACCACCGACCGACTGTTCCAATACGCACTTTTCCATTTTCCTTTTCCACCAAAAAGTTTATGTGCTTTAGAACAAAGCACAAGGGTGTAATGACTCTTATCAAACCCTCTTTCTCAACTGGAATACTAAGTATCCCTTTATATCCCTCGACTGATGTCAATGGCACAAGCCATGTATACACCAATTCGTATACATCGCGCTTCGCTGTCTCTAATGAGCACTGATCAACATGCTACCCCTTTGTCACACTTGACATCAATATGGTTAGTGAGTAACCGAACACTCTTTCATAATCATAGGATTAAGATCTATGTGATTGTTTAGTCCACAACCTCCTGTATTTATATCATATAAACATCAACATTATAACACCCTTAATGTTGATGGTCCAACTCCACTGATCTGCTTAGCCTTTTATCCAATCATAACGACCGAAAAGCTTCAGTCATGCCTAGGTTGATTAGAAATGCACAACCCCTAGGCCCATCAAATTTCTACTTCTTCCCATTTGTATTATCCTCCACACACTCAGCCATATCCGACATTGTTTCCCGTAAAGGGTTTCTAACTCGGCTAGAAAATTTCGGCTTTCATGAAGTCACTTTTCATTTGCTCCTTGGTTTCCACTTATCTCCCGTGGTCGACCTTCCCTTACGCGTTTATTAATCAACTCCACCTGAGTTATACTCCCATACACAAGGATCCATTGTATAACGTCACCAGATAGCATCGAGAAACCCGATCTATCTACATCTCTTCCACGATTCCAAGATTTGAGCGAAACCAGGACTAGTTATAGAAACTTGCCCGAAATCTTGTTGATCACCCCTACTATACACTGTACATGAAAGAACTCTTCCACTATGTCACCCACCATGACTTGCAATCGATGGTATTTCAACGTCATCTCTTGAATCCCCTCAATGCATGTGCCTTTATGCCTTTATGCCTTTCTCTTTGTGAAGAATAATCCACCAATCCTCCGTCACGTCCCGGAGTCGACTCATCGTGAGTAATACGCCATCTACCAACCACAATGGATTGCTTCAAAAGTCAAGACCATCATAGTGATTCATTGTTAATTAATCAGCTATTAACTCTCACCTTTTAACTCCTTTGGTTCGCATACTAAGAACCCTCTTGTGAAAACAAAGTTTTCCTTTCACTTCGGTTCACCAACTGTAGTTCTTCCCGCTCTCTAGGCTTCACATGGTTCCTCCCAGGGATCATCTCAAAGAGTCCTATCTTCCTTGAATAAAGATCGACAAAACATGATAGAAATCTCTAGTCATCTTCCACTAGATAGATGCCTTATATTTCTTCCAACCAATTCCACATTCCTCACCATTCCCGAGGCGATACACCTCTAGACTCTATCACACCTGAGTCCATATGACGACTTTCATCCACAATTTCTTCTACTTACACATGTGCCCCTCAATCACACCCGATCGAATTTTAATTAAGTTGTAGATGTTCTACCTACTTATAGGTCTTTATTCTACCCACTTATTATGACACTATATCATATATATGAATATATGCATTGCCCCCATCTAATCATCCATATACATACATACATACACACATATATATATACATACACATATAACCACCTTCACCAACTCCTTGCAAGTGTTCCTTGTCATATGGTTATCATAAAGACCCTTGCACATTTCGTCTTATTAATCATATTGGCCAGACAAGTTTAATAATACGCTATGCCCAATTGTAATTATCATATTTGTCACACCCCCAAATTTATTTACTTAATAAATAAATACATGTTGTAACGATTGGTTCATTACACGATAGCGGAAGCTGTAATGGTGATTTCTAAGACTTGGTTACATATACGATTACTAAAACTAAATAAATACAATGATCTAAGTCCTGCTAGTTCAATGGTCGACTTGAGACTTGATAATCTATGCCCGTCCGGTTACTAGGACTTGTTCCAACATAGCTAGCCTATTCCAACCGCGCCATGGCTAAAGGTTACCTGAGAAACATACTTGAAAGTGTCAACACAAAGGTTGGTGAGTTCACAGAGTTTGTTCATTTAGTACAGTTAGTTTTCCTAGAAAACGTATACATGACTTAATCGTCATAAAATAAGTAGTTTTCCTTTGAAAACATGTCCATGACTTTACCGTCATAAAATAAGTAGTTTTCCTTTGAAAACATGCCCATGACTTTACCGTCATGAAATAAATAGTTTTCCTTTGAAAAACATGTCCATGACTTAACCGTCATAAAATAAGTAGTTTTCCTTTGAAAACATGTCCATGACTTAACCGTCATAAAATATGTAGTTTTCCTTTGAAAACATGTCAATGACTTAACTGTCATAAAATATGTATAAAATATGTAGTTTTCCTTCGAAAACATGTCCATGACTTAACCGTCATAAAATAAGTAGTTTTCCTTGGAAAACATTCCCATGACTTTACCGTCATAAATCCAATGTTTAAACATGATCATTTTCCGATCAAAACTCTTTGTATGTATTACCAATGAATCCGAATACTAATCCGATCAATTGACCCCATTTGTAAACTTGCAAGGAATACAAAACAGTATGTAATGTACGAGACTGTAACCAAACCCCAACTTTCTGTGCCTCCCCTCGCCTTTCTGCGAGTTAAGACAATATGCGGTCATTCGGCCATTTGGACCCCTGATTAGCGCGACTAATCATGACCGGAGGCGTCACCACCAATAGTACTATCCATAAAATCCCGGGCTAAGTCCATAGCTAATGGTTACTAATTTATTCCGAGGACTTTAAGCGCTTTATTTTTCCCTCAATACACCCATACGGTCAGATCATTAGTTCATTCATTTACATACGAAAATTCTTTACAAGTATGTTTCCACCCCAAAATATTTCAAAAACTTAGAAAAAGGGGTTAGTGAAACTCACAAAGAGTTAAACCAAAATGTTCATATTGTCAAACGTATAAGCAATTGTATTTCATGTTTTCAAAACATAACCAGTAAGTATGTTTCTCCCCCGCAGTTTACAAAACATTAAAAAGCGAAAGGGGGCCGTGAACTCACCTTGTGTCCGATGAAATCCTAGCAAATAACCTTGTGCTAATAGTTTCTGTGTATCTGTACCCTAATCACACAAGGGTACTAATGTGTTAAGACTACCCGTCTTAAACGCAAGTTGTTCATCCGACTTAATGAATCCCGTTAAGTACGTCTTTGTTTAGTAAAAATAGTGTTTTTATTTACGACTCATTGGTGATTATTATTCCAGTCTAGATGCTTACATATTTTCCGAGAAAATAATATGTTTTCCTATTGGTGACTTATTAAGTGTACCAAAAATAAATATTATTTTTGTAGCAACTTAAAATATATTCACTTATGTTTCACGATGTCATGTGATTATTTATTTTTAACCGAATCTCTTCATATGTTCCATGTACATATATCAAATGTTCATATTAGGATACTAATCTTTAATTCCTAGAACATTTCCATAATTTAACCAAAACCGTACACCAACACATATATATCACAAATTTTATCCATAAACATATATTTTTAGTAAAACCTTTCACGTTCATATGTTGATGATAATTGTTCGTATGTCTTCTTGAATCACAGGACACTACCTCGGGTCTTGCCAGGTAAGTCACACATGATCATATAACTTCACGAACATGTATCCTTCATCATAACACATGAATGGAATGAAGGGTTTATGAAGAACACCATCATCCAAGTGTTATTTTATGTGATTATATATATATGTAGTTTATATTTGATGTGTCCTTGTCTTGTCTATGGTCCTTCTAGTTTGGTATTTTATGTATGAACATGTACATGTTTAAATATATGTATTCGAACATGACTTATGAAGAAATAAAGCCAAAACTCATCAAGACTTTTATGTTTTATTTTGTTCTTGAAAACTCAGATTTTTAGGCGTACTCCGAGTAGACTTTTAGATGGTTTTAGAAGACCAAATGACTTGGGGTTTTCTTCTAAAATCAAGTTTATTGAATCCAGAGGAGATGTGAAAAAGAATTACTGGATTTGGAGTTGTGTAGGTACCTCAAAACAAGAAAATGAGAAGAGGTGTCCAGATTCGACCTTCACTGAGCAGTCTTCTTGCGTCGGCTGTTTGGAGGTCGAATACTCCATGGATTCGAGTGATTCCACTTGGGTTCTCCTCTGTTAACCCAGAGCTTCATTGTAGAAAAAGAATGGACTTATTTGGCCAAGGAACGAAGGAGATATGGCCTTTCGAAGTTGACTGAAAATCTGGCATGAAGCTGAGTTACGGAATTTTTGTTCTATTTTCGGTTTCGGGGCTGGTTAAAACCGAGAGAAAGAGAAGGAGCAAGGAAAAGTTCTTGCTTTGTTTCCATTCATTCTCTTATATACTAGATTGAGGTGGAGCAAGATCTTGGAAGTAATAATTGTCATCATGACAATGTATGGAGCTTGAGTGGTGTGTTGGATCTTCCATAATCATCACAAGGATGGTGGAAAAGATTGTGATTTGAAATTTGTCCAACCTTTTGGTTGATTGAGGAAGGTTGTTATGACACAAGGAATGGTGAAACAAATGAAGGAGACACTTTATTTTCGGCCAAAATGGGTGGTTAGGGGGGGTTGGGTCTTGTTCCAATCATCTAGTCACATTCTAAGTATTAGTTAGGTAGTTTTTAAGTGGTGTAAACCTGGTAGGTGATCCTGTGATATAATACCTGGTGTAGGACTTTTAATTATTAAATAATTTTATGTATTTTGTGCAAATTTGACTAGTTTCAATAGCTTACTAGTGCATCCCGACATAGTTATAGTCATAACCATATTATACATGTTTACACATAAAAATAACTTAAGACCATGTAACACACATTTTCATGTCATCTTTTAAAGCTTTAGTCACCAATATCTATGTTTTTTTTGGATTAAAGCGTGTCTCTAGACTTTACTGGAATAAAATCTTGTTAATCACCAATGGTCGTACACTACGAGTAATAAATGTTTTTGACCTAGTAATTCTTAAAATTACTAAAGTATGATACGTTTTACTTTGCTAAACTCCTTGACAATACTATGTCAAAGATAATATTCTAGGAATATGGAGTATGAACGTGCTAAAATAATATGGCTTTTGACCTGAAATACTGGGTGTCACATTCTCCCCATGTTAAAGAGAATATCGTCCCGAAATTCAGTTCTTGTCATCTTGACTTGGAGTGTTCGTGAACAAGGACGGATACTTGGCTTTCATTTTATCTTCCCGCTCCCACGTATACTCGGGGCCTTGCTTTGAATTCCAACGTACCTTAACCAATTTAACCCGGCTACGCCTTGTTTTCTGAACCTTCCAATCTGTGACTTCAATGGGTTCCTCAACGAAGTGCAGCTTGTTATCTATGTGAATCTCATCAGGCGGTATAATTAATGACTCGTCTGATAAACACTTCTTGAGATTTGACACATAAAACGTATCATGTACATTGCATAGTTCTTGTGGCAACTTGAGCTTGTATGCTACAGGGCTAACCCTAGCCGATATTTCAAATGGTCCTACGTACCTAGGGTTAAGCTTGCCAAGGTTGCCAAATCTAGCAACTCCTTTCTTAGGTGAGACCTTCAACATGACACGGTCCCTAACTTGGAATTCTAATGGTCTTCGTCTGTTATCTGCGTAACTCTTTTGTCTGTCACGAGCGGCCTTCAGACGATCCTTGATCTTGAAGATCTTGTCAGTAGTCTCCTGAATAACCTTAGGACCGGTTAAATGCTTGTCGCCAACTTCCGCCCAACATAGCGGTGAACGACATTTTTTTAACGTACAAAGCCTCAAACAAAGCGGCTTTGATGCTGGTGTGGTAACTGTTATTGTATGAAAACTCAGCCAACGGCGGTGAGTATCCCTATTTTCTCTGAAATCGATTACACATGCACGAAGCACATCTTTTAAAGTTTGGATGGTCCTTTTACCTTGACCATTCATCTGGGGATGATATGAAGTGCTCATGTCAAGGCGTGTGCCCAAGGCTTCTTTTACAAACCGCCAGATTCTTGACATGAATCAACTGTCCCTATTAGAGAAAATGGAAACTGGCATACCATGCCTAGCCTCAATTTCCTTAATATTTAGCCTTGCACGCTTCTTACTTTTATCTGTCTCCTTGATTGGTAGGGAGTGAGCGGATTTCGTCAAACGACTGATGATTACCCATATAGTATCATAGCCGCTAGATGTTCTGGGTAGATTTGTAATGAAATCTATGGAATTCTCCTCCCATTTCCATTGAAGAATCTGCGGTTGTTGTGTTCACTCAGGTGATTCCTAACATTCTACTTTTACTGTCGGGTATCTCCCAACATAGATAGCAGTTTCTCCTTTCATGTTTTGCCACATAATGGAGTTCCTCGGGATCCTTATATGTTTTATTCGATTCTGGATGAACGGAGTACTTGGGCTTATGGACTTCATCCATAACCTCCAACATAGGCTACCGATACCTGGTACTCAAATTCTATCTGTATCATCCAACTTAGGCTTCAAATGTTTGATTCCATTTACTGGTTAGTCGGTATTCGAAAGCAAAGCAAATACTTCTCCGACTAACGATATTAAACGTGCAAGAACCCCTTTATTTGATTACCCTAAATATGGTAGGGTTATGTGATGCTCATTCCTGGTAATGAAAGGAATGGTGCCTGCGAATCTTGAGCGTATGTTGACACATATCCTCTATTCGTCTACGCACTTTGTCACAAAAGCAGATCTCTATAGATCTTAGGAAAGAATTACTCGACGAGGTGTCTAGGTTTTAGTTGAATATTGGGTAGTAATGACACAGTACGGAAATGAAACTTTATGTTTGTCCCTCTTATGCTTTTCGAAAGCATTTTCTCGGACTAAGACTTTATTCTTAATTCAGGTTTCGTGTTATCTATGATCTTCCATTAAAATGGGTCATAATTGATTTAATATTTCAAGATTCCTTGTGTGCTCTCACTAGCAAAGTTCGAGTCTAATCACCACTTTACCCTTTGCTTGTACCACGTTTCTGAGGCAGACCATCCTTTGGGTTGTAACGCCCTGATATGCAAACTCATGGCTTGACGACCATACTCTCGAAGTATGTACGTCATACAAAGTTCTATGTTTGTTTGGAATATTCACATTTCGTCTAGGTGAGGAAATGAACAGTGATACTGTGAGTATAGTCTCATCGAATTAGCGCTTCCCCAAAATGGGCTATGGGTTTGTCAACCTATTAAGTTGGCAGAAAGGGTTGATAGCCAACTATTAGTCATACAGTGTGTATGCACTTCCTTAGTGTTTGAATGGTGCTTTGGTGACTTACTGTTACGTATTCCACTCATATAGGTTATAGCCTCAAAATCCTTAGCACAAGGATAAAATTGAGGTAATGAGTGTTAAACATCGAAAACTTTATATTCTTACTGAGCCTGCGTTAAAAGGTCATTTCTTAACAATAGATGATCTAGAGCTTCCTAATTATAGAAAATTAGGAGCGAAAGATGTGATCACGCCTCTCCTCTAGGCTGAAATCTGGGATCCATTCAACAAGATGATCTTTGGGAAAGTGCGGTTACAAAGGGTATCAAACTATCCTTCTCGAATCTTTATGGACAGTGGTCTATATTGAACAACTCATGCTTACGTCCCTTATGCATATCATGAGCTAATGAGATTAGCAAGAAATTCCGCATTTGGGAAACCTTCAAATTTTTGTATGTCGTTTTTCTGTTAGTACGACAATAGTCATCAGTCCACACTTAGGTTTCTTTGGCATTCGCTTGTGAATAAATCACGGCTTATTCATCACCGAGAGGAATAGTCGGACTTAAAGGTGTGCTGAATGTCAATGGTTGCGAGAGAAACCTTGTTTGACCAATATTATGAATTGTCAGATTGCCTACTTGTCTCATGTCGAGCTTCCACAACACCCCATAGGTGTTGTGTGTATGCGGGTCAGAAAGATTTTCTACCCCACTATCGGAGCTAGTGCATAGCACTCCTGACGTAACTTTCAAGTAACTGTGAGACTAAATTGTACAATAGATCCCGAGATTACGCTATAATCTCCCACAATAATTTTGCAATTATTGTGATTGTGGGTTGTGGTAATGCTCAATTTGAAGCCATCTTGACAAGTAGAATCTCAAAGAATGAATGTGCGAAATCCTTCGCCGTCCAGGATTCACTAAGGATTGGTTGGATTCAATTTGAATTTCTCTTGTTCCTCCCGAACTAGGAGAATACTTTTTGGACACCTATTTGAGAAGTCCGATTTGTTAAGATCCAATCCTTAATCAAGTGACTGAGAACATGGGTTGATCATTACCTTGGACAGTAAGACTCACTAAAGTTCCCATACACTGCAAATCATGATTACGTGTGCACCCGTAATGATAATTTACTTTGCATGATCCCTGTAGTCTTCCTTCTATCCCCAACTTTTAAATCAATGAGATTTGAAATGTTCATTAGATCGTGTTTGCACGCTTTGTGCAGGAGTGTGTATTGTTCTATCGGATTACTCTTGATTATGTGTACCAATACCCATGAGTCTGCCGAATCTGGCTGTTACCGGATGAGGTTAACGGTAGAGAGGCACCACCGGTGTCTCTCAAGAATAAAATGTGTATGGAAGTCAGGCACTATGTGTAGGGCAGAGATCCTCAAATTAGTGTCGAGCAACTCATGCTCCAAGTATGTATCTACGTATGGATCCGAATGATCCTGATGAATGTCTGGGTCTCCTGACCCATGGAGTTCTCCCCCGTTTAGTCCTGCTTATCCACCTTGGATTCCCTTCGGCCCGGGCAATCTCGTCTGCCACATCTCATGGCGAAATTCTATTCGTTCGATCCGGCAACTCTTGAATTAGAGTTTTTATAATGCACATACGTCAGAAAGAAAGTTGCCTCCACGACTAGAGTAGTTGTCGGTGTGGTGCAGGTATAGGTACAGATTCTGGTACGGGTTCAGCCTGTTGTGATACCAAGATCGGTAACTAACGGTTGCTGCGTCGTCGCCCAAGCTCAACTCGTAACTCGATCTTCTAAGGTTGCAGTATGCTGAGTACCCGTTATTCTTGACTTGTAATCCGAACAGTAACTTGTTGTAAGTGTTTATTATTTCCACATTGTTGTATGTGTTTAAGTGTTCATTACATGTGCCATGTAATTGTATTAGGGTAGCTAATGATACCCTAGTGTAAGTCCATACACTAATAGTCTACACAAGTTGTTCGGCAGCAGTTGGAATTTCTATATTCAAGTCTTGGGTGTTCTTAGTGTGATGCAAGTCTTAGAAATCTTGGTCCCTAAATGAGTCCGGTTAGAGCCTAGGTGTCACTAAGGAAACCTAATTCGCTAAAACCATTGCTCTGATACCAATCTGTCACACCCCCAAATTTATTTACTTAATAAATAAATACAGGTTGTAACGATTGGTTCATTACACGATAGCGGAAGCTGTAATGGTGATTTCTAAGACTTGGTTACATATACGATTACTAAAACTAAATAAATACAATGATCTAAGTCCTGCTAGTTCAATGGTCGACTTGAGACTTGATAATCTATGCCCGTCCGGTTACTAGGACTTGTTCCAACATAGCTAGCCTATTCCAACCGCGCCATGGCTAAAGGTTACCTGAGAAACATACTTGAAAGTGTCAACACAAAGGTTGGTGAGTTCACAGAGTTTGTTCATTTAGTACAGTTAGTTTTCCTCGAAAACGTATACATGACTTAATCGTCATAAAATAAGTAGTTTTCCTTTGAAAACATGTCCATGACTTTACCGTCATAAAATAAGTAGCTTTCCTTTGAAAACATGTCCATGACTTTACCGTCATTAAATAAATAGTTTTCCTTTGAAAAACATATCCATGACTTAACCGTCATAAAATAAGTAGTTTTCCTTTGAAAACATGTCCATGACTTAACCGTCATAAAATATGTAGTTTTCCTTTGAAAACATGTCAATGACTTAACTGTCATAAAATATGTAGTTTTTCTTCGAAAACATGTCCATGACTTAACCGTCATAAAATATGTAGTTTTCCTTCGAAAACATGTCCATGACTTAACCGTCATAAAATAAGTAGTTTTCCTTGGAAAACACTCCCATGACTTTACCGTCATAAATCCAATGTTTAAACATGATCATTTTCCGATCAAAACTCTTTGTATGTATTACCAATGAATCCGAATACTAATCCGATCAATTGACCCCATTTGTAAACTTGCAAGGAATACAAAACAGTATGTAATGTACGAGACCGTAACCAAACCCCAACTTTCTGTGCCTCCCTTCGCCTTTCTGCGAGTTAAGACAATATGCGGTCATTCGGCCATTTGGACCCATGATTAGCGCGACTAATCATGACCGGAGCGTCACCCCCAATAGTACTATCCATAAAATACCGGGCTAAGTCCATAGCTAATGGTTACTAATTTATTCCGAGGACTTTAAGCGCTTTATTTTTCCCTCAATACACGCATACGGTCAGATCATTAGTTCATTCATTTACATACGAAAATTCTTTACAAGTATGTTTCCACCCCAAAATATTTCAAAAACTTAGAAAAAGGGGTTAGTGAAACTCACAAAGAGTTAAACCAAAATGTTCATATTGTCAAACATATAAGCAATTGTATTTCATGTTTTCAAAACATAACCAGTAAGTATGTTTCTCCCCCGCAGTTTACAAAACATTAAAAAGCGAAAGGGGGCCGTGAACTCACCTTGTGTCCGATGAAATCCTAACAAATAACCTTGTGCTAATAGTTCCTGTCTATCCGTACCCTAATCACACAAGTGTACTATTGTGTTAAGACTACCCGTCTTAAACGCAAGTTGTTCATCCGACTTAACGAATCCCGTTAAGTACGCCTTTGTTTAGTAAAAATAGTGTTTTTATTTACGACTCATTGGTGATTATTATTCCAGTCTAGATGCTTACATATTTTCCGAGAAAATAATATGTTTTCCTATTGGTGACTTATTAAGTGTAACAAAAATAAATATTATTTTTGTAGCAACTTAAAATATATTCACTTATGTTCCACGATGTCATGTGATTATTTATTTTTAACCGAATCTCTTCATATGTTCCATGTACATATATCAAATGTTCATATTAGGATACTAATCTTTAATTCCTAGAACATTTCCATAATTTAACCAAAACCGTACACCAACACATATATATCACAAATTTTATACATAAACATATATTTTTAGTAACACCTTACACGTTCATATGTTGATGATAATTGTTCGTATGTCTTCTTGAATCACAGGACACTACCTCGGGTCTTGCCAGGTAAGTCACACATGATCATATAACTTCACGAACATGTATCCTTCATCATAACATTTGAATGGAATGAAGGGTTTGTGAAGAACACCATCATCCAAGTGTTATTTTATGTGATTATATATATATGTAATTTATATTTGATGTGTCCTTGTCTTGTCCATGGTCCTTCTAGTTTGGTATTTTATGTATGAACATGTACATGTTTAAATATATGTATTCGAACATGACTTATGAAGAAATAAAGCCAAAACTCATCAAGACTTTTATGTTTTATTTTGTTCTTGAAAACTCAGATTTTTAGGCGTACTCCGAGTAGACTTTTAGATGGTTTTAGAAGACCAAATGACTTGGGGTTTTATTCTAAAATCAAGTTTATTGAATCCAGAGGAGATGTGAAAAAGAATTACTGGATTTGGAGTTGTGTAGATACCTCAAAACAAGAAAATGAGAAGAGGTGTCCAGATTCGACCTGCACTGAGCAGTCTTCTTGCGTCGGCTGTTTGGAGGTCGAATACTCCATGGATTCGAGTGATTCCACTTGGGTTCTCCTCTATTAACATAGAGCTTCATTCTAGAAAAAGAATGGACTTATTTGTCCAAGGAACGAAGGAGATATGGCCTTCCGAAGTTGACTGAAAATCTGGCATGAAGCCGAGTTACTGAATTTTTGTTCTATTTTCGGTTTCGGGGCTGGTTAAAACCGAGAGAAAGAGGATGTCACACCCCCATATTTTATTTACTTATTAAATAAATACAGGTTGTAACGATTGGTTCATTACACGATAGCGGAAGCTGTAATAATGATTTCTAAGACTTGATTATATATACAATTACTAAAACTAAGTAATACTATGATCTAAGTTCTTCTAGATCAACGACAGATTTGAGACTTGATATTCTACGTCCTTCCAGCTACTAGGAATTGATCCAACATAGCTAGCCTATTCCAACCGCGCCATGGCTAGAGGTCACCTGAGAAACATACTTAAAGTTGTCAACACAAAGGTTGGTGAGTTCACAGAGTTAGTTATATTAGTGCTTATAGTTTTTCCCGAAAACATGTACATGACTTTACCGTCATAAAACTAAGTAGTTTTCCCCGAAAAACTATACATGACTTAACCGTCATAAATAATAAGTAGTTTTCATTTGAAAACATGCCCATGACTATACCGTCATAAAATAAGTAGTTTTCCTTTGAAAACATTACCTTGACTTAACCGTCATAAATCCAATGTTTAAACATGATCATTTTAACCTGATCGAAACTCTTAGATTAAATCTGATCCTTTTAACCTGATCAGAACCCTTTGTTTAAACCTGATCACTTTAACCTGATCAGAACCCTTTGTTTAACCTGATCACTTTAACCTGATCAGAACCCTTTGTTTAACCTGATCACTTTAACCTGATCAGAATCCTTTTGTTTTGTATTACCAATGAATCTGAATACTAATCCGATTTATTGACCCCATTTGTAAACTTGCAAGGAATACAAAATAGTATGTAATGTACGAGACCGTAACCAAACCCCAACTTTCTGTGCCTCACCTCGCCTTTCTGCGAGTAAGACAATATGCGGTCATTCGGCCATTTGGACCCCTGGTTAGCGCGACTAACCATGACCGGAGGCGTCACCCCCAATAGTACTATTCATATAATCCCGGGCTAAGTCTATAGCTAATGGTTACTAATTTATTCCGAGGACTTTAAGCGCTTTATTGTTCCCTCAATACATACATACGGTCAGATCATTAGTTTCATTCATTTACATACGAAAATTCTTTACAAGTATGTTTCCACCCCAAATCATTTCAAAAACTTAGAAAAAAGGGGTTTAGTGAAACTCACAAGGAGTTAAACCAAAACGTTCATATTGTCAAACGTATAAGCAATGTAATTCATGTTTTCAAAACATAACAAGTAAGTATGTTTCTCCCCCGATGTTTACAAAACAGTAAATAGTTAAAAGGGGGCCGTGAACTCACCTTGTGTCCGATGAAATCCTAGCAAACAAACTTGTGCTAGTTCTTGTATATCCGTACCCTAATCACAGAAGGGTACTAATGTGTTAAAACTACCCGTCTTATACGTAAGTTGTTCATCCGACTTAACAGATCTGATTGCTTTCGTTTGAGTATCTTTTTAGTTTTTCAACACTTGTTTCGTTATAAAAACAGTTCTAAGTTACTGCCCAATGTGACTGATGAACAGATGTCGAAACTTCCTAGTTTTGATTGGGCAATTGAGTATCGAAACTTCATAGTTTCGATTGAGTAGTTGGGTATCGAAACTACCTAGTTTCGATTGAGTATGACAGTTGTCGAAACTTCCTAGTTTCGATTGCGCAGATTAGATATCGAAACTTCCTAGTTTCGAATGAGCAAAAACTGGTATCGAAACTACCTAGTTTCGATTGGCAAGAAGGGTATCGAAACTACCTAGTTTCGATTGAGCAATATGTATCGAAACTACATAGTTTCGATTGAACAACTAGTATCGAAACTCCTAGTTTCGATTGAATAGGTATCGATGTATCGAAACTCCTAGTTTCGATTGAACAGGTATCGAAGTATCGAAACTCCTAGTTTCGATTACTGCACTTTGATTGACAGAATTCGTCCTGTATATTTTTATGTTCAAATCTTGAATTTGACACACTTTTCTTGTTACCTTACTTGCGATTAAACATTTTGTATGCTTAGATACGGTTTTAAAGAAAATAAAGTGGATAATATCGAGTTTTTACCTCAAACAGAGAATGGTGATTTTTAGGGAAACAGAGAAGATAGTCTTGAATTCTTTTGCTAAGCTCTCTTCAGGAACACTTGAAATTCTCCTTATAACACCGAATTATGGTGGATTTCTGCCTTAAACTGCACTTCGATTTGAAGGAGAATTGGGAATTTGACGTAAGAAAATGAGGAAGCTTGAAAGGGATTGTGAGACTTCGACTGAGGAGGTATGGTTTTTATCTGAATTCTCGCAGGCATGTATGGCCTCTTCTAAATGTGTGTGAATTTAGCAAGTGGGGGAATGGCTCCCCTGACTTTCGGCCGAGAAAGTCAAGCAAGTGGGTTGGGATTTAAATAAATCAAACCATTTGATTTAAGTGTAATTTTAACCACTAGTGTTCGTATTTAGTCGGGTTATCCTGGTACGTGAACCGGTAACTCCTAGAATTACCAAAATATGAAATGAGACCATGTACGGTTTTTGTTAGGCCTTAATGTCCTTGTTTGTGAAATTAAGTAAATCACAAAAACAATTATAATGTAAACTTGTTTATAACATGTACGGATATTGACCTGAATTGTCGGGTGTCACAGAGGAGCAAGGAAAAGTTCTTGCTTTGTTTCCATTCATTCTCTTATATACTAGATTGAGGTGGAGCAAGATCTTGGAAGTAATAATTGTCATCATGACAATGTATGGAGCTTGAGTGGTGTGTTGGATCTTCCATAATCATCACAAGGATGGTGGACAAGATTGTGATTTGAAATTTGTCCAACCTTTTGGTTGATTGAGTAAGGTTGTTATGACACAAGGAATGGTGAAACAAATGAAGAAGACATGGTGGGTGGCCCCACCTTTATTTTCGGCCGAAATGGGTGGTTAGGGGGGGTTGGGTCTTGTTCCAATCATCTAGTCACATTCTAAGTATTAGTTAGGTAGTTTTTAAGTGGTGTAAACCTGGTAGGTGATCCTGTGATATAATACCTGGTGTAGGACTTTTAATGATCAAGTATTTTTATGTATTTTGTGCAAATTTGACTAGTTTCAATAGCTTACTAGTGCATCCCGACATAGTTATAGTCATAACCATATTATACATGTTTACACATAAAAATAACTTAAGACCATGTAACACACATTTTCATGTCATCTTTTAAAGCTTTAGTCACCAATATCTATGTTTTTTTTGGATTAAAGCGTGTCTCTAGACTTTACTGGAATAAAATCTTGTTAATCACCAATGGTCGTACACTACGAGTAATAAATGTTTTTGACCTAGTAATTCTTAAAATTACTAAAGTATGATACGTTTTACTTTGCTAGACTCCTTGACAATACTATGTCAAAGATAATATTCTAGGAATATGGAGTATGAACGTGCTAAAATAATATGGCTTTTGACCTGAAATACTGGGTGTCACAATATTTATGTAACAAATCACATAGACAAGTTTCGGCACACATAACACCTTGTCAATCAATCATACATATACATATTCTTGATATAAAAACATAACCACCTTATCAAATCATTACTAACCTTTCATTTCCGAAAGCTTCGAGTCTTAGTCAAGTCCTTCTTGGATTCTTGTATCATTTCCCCATATCAAGAGCATCCGATTTGAATTTGGTGCCACACACCAAATCTCTCAAACCATTGCTCTGATACTAAGTTGTAACACCCTTAAATTAATACATCAATTATTAAAAATTTACACACGCGTAAGTATTTATCCCAAGACACATTTTTTTTAATTTTATTTTCCTTCGCGTGTCGCGAAGGACCTAACCTCCATCTTCGCGTACCGTGAAGGACCACAAATTTTGCCTGTAGAGAAACAAGTTCTTCGCGTGGCGCAAAGAACCACCATTCGGTCTTCGCGTACTGCGAGGACACCTAGTAAACAGAAAATTAGCTCTTTCTCCCAGTTCCAACACTTAGCCAAATTTTCACCATTTTTTCCTTTTCTAACTTGACACAAAAAATTCCCAACACTTGTGTTTTTGACCAAAACATTCATACACCAATATATACACCAAAACATAGTTCATGTATCTATTTACACAACAATTTAAGGATTTTCATTTAAACCCCAAAAACACCAAAACGCATACGAGAATCCTCCTTTCGCCAATTGGACTTAACCTTGAGTATATCGGAGCTTTTCCTACATAACACCACATTTATCACCATTAGTAATGAAGATAAAAATATCAAACAAGTAAATACAACTTGTTTTCACCCATTCACACATTTGACCCATTTCCACCCAATTTGTCATTAGGCTACGTATTACTTGCATTTCACCTTACAAGTTCCATTATTTTCATTTATCATTCATAATTATCACATTTCCATTTCCATTATGGCACATAGGCCATAACCTCATTCCCATTATGATACTTAAATCATAACCTCATATCCCATTTCCATTATGGTACTTAGACCATAACCTCATTCCATTATGGTATTCAAACCATAACCTCATATCGACATTTATATTATAGTACTTAGACTATAACCTCATTTCCATTATGGTATTTAAACCATAACCTCATATCTACATTTACATTATAGTACTTAGACCATAAACTCATATACACATATCCATTATAGTATTACAACTATAACTACATTCATTCATTTACATATACTAGTTCATACACATTATGAATACCACATTGCATTTACACCATATATCAACAAGTAAAATCTACTGATTTTCACCTATTCACCCATTTGACCCGTTTCCACCCAATTAGTCATTAGGCTTCATATCACTTGCATAACACCTTACAAGTTTCATTCTTTTCATTTAACATTCATAATTAACACATTTCCATTTTCAATATGGCACGTAGGCTATAACTTCATCTCCATATTTCCATTATAGCATTATAACTATAACTACATTCATTCACATATTCATACTCCACTATACACATTCATAACACATAATACAATATGCAAACATGACGCATATAACACCATATATCAACAATACTAAAAGCACTTACCTTTCGGGTTAGAAAATCTCACACCATCTTCTCGATTCACAATTTGATTACCTAAACATATACACCTAGTTTAGTAATCTAATCATACATCAAAATTACATCATAATTAGGTTCAACACCCAATCTTTCATTTCCAACCCAAACTGACCCGTTTGGGTTATTCCCATATCCAAACACCCTCTTTCCATCCAAACTCACCTACTTGAGTTTCATTACCATCCTCTTAACACTAATTTTTCATTCAATCTTTATCATTAGGTTAACTTAGTGTTCGTTCAAGTGTCTAACATCATATAAACACTTAATCATCATTAATTCATCATCCTTTCATCATAATCCAAAAATCCCCAATTTTCTCCATATGAACCCTAACTTCTCATAATCAAAATCAAATGGTTCTAGGATGTTAATCATCATTCTTTACCTTTAGTTTAGCTAGATTATCAACAATCTAACACTAATTTACCCCACACATCATAAATTCCGGATTTCTACAAAACCCATCTATGAACCCAATTATGGTGAACTAACAAGGATGATAATCACTTACTTGATGTTAGGAAGGTGACGTGCAAGTCAAAACCATCACAATTCAAGCTCCAAATGCATGATTTTGCTCCAACACCTCTTTCTCTCTTTTCTCTCTTGCAATTGAACGATCTTAACACAACAAATGGTTTAATTTTGACTTCAACAAGTCAAATATGACATATTTACCATATTTACACTTTAGCCACTCAACTTCCATTTCACCCATTTCATTCTAAAATTAGTTAAAAACTAATATAACCCCATCACTAACTTGAAACCCACTTGTTTCAACTTATTTATAAAATATTATTTTCACCATAATATTAATTAGAAATCTTTATTTATTTAAAAACGAAACCCGGATTTTGGTTCGTTACAGTATTATACAATGACCTGACTAATTACACAATGAACTTGTATTATACAATGACCTGACCAATTACACAATGACTTGACTAATTACACAATGACCATATATTACACAATGACCAGACGTGGTATTACACAATGGACTTGTATTACACAATGACCTGAATAATTACACGATGAGTTGGAAAACGTAAAACACAATGATAAATACAGATAACACAATGAACTTGTATTACACAATGAACTTGTATTACACAATGAAATTGTATTACACATTGACATGACTAATTACACAACGAGCTGAAAAACGTAAAAAAAACCGTTTTTGTTTATAACGACACTATACTCGTTTGAAAGATAAAAAAACGCTCGTTTTTATGATGTAATTTTTTTGAAAAAATAATGTCGTATGTAAAAGTTATGAACGTTTTAAAATGAGGGGGAACTTGATAAAAAGTCAACAAAAATGGTCAAGACTAAAATACCCTTCCAACAACTTTTTCTCCTACAATTTGATCTCAACCATTAAATATTTTCTACAATTTGATCTAATGGACCTAAATCTTTCTTACCCTTCTTAGAATTAGAATCTTTTTTACCTGAAAGTAATCATATATATATATATATATATATATAACCAACTTTATGTTGAGAACTAGAGAACTGCATAAAACACTTGTACATAGTGCATTGATGATTTAATGAGGTAGTGGGTGGACGGTTATGTAACCACCTTATGTATGATGATTAAAGCAAAAAGTACAAGTATATTATGTGGTTCTTTTAGTTCTTTCCATTTTTTTGGTTTTCAATTGAATGTCTCCATATATATATATGCATACATATATATATATATATATATATATATATCCAATATTCGCCTTCATAAATCAACATCAGTCCCCTTCCTTATCAAAATCCATATGCCAGTCACGCCAGAAAACCTTTCAAATCCTTTCTTCTTCGTCATTTTCATGCATTTACCATAATCAATCCACTAGTCTCGCCACCTGCTTATAGAAAAATGTCTAACACGTATTTCATTCGGGAAAGTCTTAATGAACAAGAAATCGAAAGTTTACAATAAGTTATTGTTATGATGCTTTGATTTTCTTAAAGGTTTAATTTTTTACGCTTGATAAGTTGAACTTCATTTGAAATACAGTTGGTTTCACTCATCTGTTCACCATCAAGTTACATTATGGTGGTAGGTTTACTCGATTTCTAGATTGTGTGCACACTAGGCATTCCATGTTCAAGGTATAACATAGTGATGAAAAATATTTGACTCAATGACCAGACCTAACATTACACAATGACCAGACCTGATATTACACAATGACCTGACATATTTGACACAATGACCAATATGACCAGACATGGCATTAGACACAAAGACGAGCAAATTACACAATGAGTCGGAAACCGTAATTATTTTCATTTTTGTATATAACGACACTATACTCGTTTTAAAGAAAAAAACGGTCGTTTTTAAGATAAAAACGGTCGTTTTTGTCATTGTGTTTTACGTTTTAGATAATTTCGTGTCACTTTTGTCATTTTTATGTATTATATATAACACGGTGATGAAAAATATTTGACACAATGAATCGACATTATACACAATGACCTATTATTGACGAGCAAATTACACAATGAGCTGGAAAACGTATTTTTCCGTTTTTGTATATAACGACACTATACTCGTTTTAAAGATAAGAAAAGTTCG
Organism: Smallanthus sonchifolius; assembly: GCA_023525975.1. Lineage (NCBI taxonomy): Eukaryota > Viridiplantae > Streptophyta > Magnoliopsida > Asterales > Asteraceae > Smallanthus > Smallanthus sonchifolius. Next base: position 25,751,798 of record CM042029.1, on the reverse strand, counting down.
TTTTTATGGTGTCAAATGTCAGGTTTGGTCACTGTGTCAAATATTTTTTATCATTGTGTTATATGTAGTCATCATTGTTGAAACACTCCACTTCTACTATATTATGGCTCCCGTAACTCTTTTTCTTGCTCGAGATATGCCTACGCGAAGTTTTGGGATATTTCCGGGCGAATAGTCTTCCAGTTTCAAACCCGGTTGGGTTCTTTGGCCATGTTTCTCAATCGACATGTGTCCCATCTTATGTTTAGAAGTTTTTGGGATGTTACAACTCTCCCCTCTTTAATTTAGGTTTCGTCCTCGAAACCGGTTAATCTTTGAATATAATTCTTTCTCATTTCATTCTTAGTTTCCCAGATCATCTTTAATCCTTTTATGTGCCTCCATTGCACTAAATCTTTACGTGTTCTTTGAGATAAGTCAATTTCCCGTCAACTTCTATCCTTTTCAAAGGTTCTTGAACAGTCTTGTCTGCTATACACTTCTGTAGATGTGGAACGTGTTTCGGTTCTTCATGTAGCTTTAAGTGATAAGTCATTCTTCTGACTCATTTAATGATCCTTAAAAGGACCATTGTATTGTGGACTTATCTTGCCACATTTCGTACGTTAGAATTGACCTTTCCAATGAGACATAAAACATAATCTCCTTTTTAGAGTTCTATTGGTCTGTCTCTTTTGTCTAACAACTTCTTCAGTTGTGACATATGTTTCTTCATTCCAATATGTACTAATCAGTAATGAGTCTTAGTCATTGGCTTAGCTTTATGAATTAAGTCGAATTCGGGCTTTCTCTTAGTTGGAACACTTGGAAGATTGTTTGGAATTCTTCTGGGAGTTTAGAACTTGCTTCAGTTCTTTCCCCTTTTTATCTTTACATCGGCCATATGAGCTATGAAGGCTTGGTGACCTTGTCTCACATAGCTATATGTCTTAGCCATCGTACAATGCATAATCTGGTTTCACCATCTACTAATAGCACTATCTTCCTTTCCTGTAGACGTCGTAAATCGTACAATCTTATGATCGTATATAATCATCATAGTATGAGAAGATAACTAGTCCCCTCTAACATTCATATCGAATTCTTGACGAGATAGTCTTCTCCTTCTATTAATAGTTGGCAATCTCGACATATTTTGGTTACTACGTGGTCTCTATCGTTCACGTTTTTAACCTCTAACATCCTAGCCAACTTCATTGAAGTTTATTGAATTCACTAATCTTAATGAAATAAATAATCAACTAGCCCCCGTATTGAAGTAAACACAAGTAGGTAAGGGACTTAAGAGGAAGATACTTGATACGATGTCAGGGACATCTTTCGCTTCCTCGGTCGTGATTTTAGAAAGTCCTACCTCTTGGTTTCGGAACCTCGATCCTTTTGATTTAATTGTCTACTACTCTTGACCCTTCACCGGCTTTCTCAGTCTGAGATCGTAGCTCATGACATTCTCTGCTGAAATGTCCCGGCTTGTAACAAGTGTAGCATAGCCTAGTTGAACTAATACACTGTATTCCAGTGTGTCCAACTTTCCCGCATTTGCTACAATTTAGAGTCTTGAACCGACATTCTACAGGATGCCTCCTTCCACATATTTCACACTCCCTTATTTCTTCCCTTTGAGAGAAATTACTATCAGGTCTTCTAAATTTAATTCTCCTCAGAGGCATAGGATATGGATAATCCCCTCCTTTCCTCTTCCTGTTCTCTTCTTCCTGTCTCTTAAGCTCTGTTTCTCGTCCTTGTGCCCAATCAATCATTTCTTCCAAGTTCGTGCACTTGGACGGATGAATGAATTCTCTAATTTCCGTTTTCAGAATGAGATGGTATCATGTCATCCACATCTCAGGAGTTGTTAACAACGCAGGCAGAATCTGGCTTTATCAAAGAAAATGCCAGTAATTTCGTCCACAAATTCCTTTGTTTGACGGAGTTGAAGGAACTCCTCAATGATTTTTTCTATTGCCGCCCTTGGGCAATAATGCATCAAAAAGATTTCTTCGAATTCTTCCCACTTCATATCTTTGATTTTATCCTGACCTTTTTCTCTCTTTACTATGCCTCACCAATCGTCGGCTCTCTCTTTCAATTGGTTGGTGGCAAAGGTTACTTCGTCCTCCTTCTCACAATGGCATGTATCGAATGCCCTTTCTATTGAGGCGATCCACCTCTGAATTTCTAAGGGATTAACCGCTCCTTTAAATTCTAATGGCTTGCTGGTCATAAAGTCCTTATACGTGCATCGAGTCGATTTAGAACTTCCATCCTCTCCGTTATGGGATTTCTCTATGTTTCTCTGGTTTTCGAACCAGCTTTCCAATGAGCTTTGTAGTTCAGCTTGCATAATTGGGAGGTTTGTAACAAATGTCTTCCCTACTTCTAACGCAATATGTCTTCGAATATTCTCTGAAATTCGTTCTACTTCATTCTCATTTTGAGGTGGAGATGCAGCTCTCCTGTGACTCCCTTTGTCGCGTGCTTCGTTGTTCTGACGTTCACCCATCGTTTGCTGATACACGAGTTTCGTTTCAATCGTTCATTCATTTACCTAATTATATTCTAGGGTTTTATCTCTATAGGCCTCATACTATTCTAACCCTAATTAAGCATTCTAGGGTTTTATATAAGTCCCTTTTCATACATTTACATATAGGCACATATTCATTCAATCATACATCTTAAACATGTATATGCACATTCGACATAATTTATCATATGATGTTTGGGATATCATGATGTTCCCATGCATTAACTCGTATATTACCATCCTGATACTCCCAATTATCGTATGGAGCTTATCTCATACAAAGTTCAGCTCACGTATACTCACACATTTATGTTTTAAGCACTGAAATTTAACATACCTGCTTCCTTGGACGGTTTTGGATTGAATCCCTATTTATATCACGAGCACTTATGGTTTGAGTTTAAGTACCCCTCCGATACTTAAATCCCTCAAACCGTGCTCTGATACCAACTTGAAACGTCCTACTTTTACTATATTATGGCTCCCGTAACTCTTTTTCTAGCTCGAGATATGTCTGCGTGAAGTTTTGGGCTATTTCCGGGCGAATAGTCTTCTAGTTTCGAACCTGGTTGGGTTCTTTGACCATGTTTCTCAACCAACATGTGTCCCATCTTATATTTAGGAGCTTTTGGGATGTTACAATTGTGTTTTACGTTTTAGATAATTTCGTGTTATTTTTGTCACTGCTTTTTATGTATTATATATAACAAAGTGATGGAAATATTTGACACAATGATATGACATTAGAAAAATATTTGACATTAAATACAATGATAAAAAAATATTCGATACAATGACTTAATATTATACACAATGACCTGACATTAGACACAATGACGAGCAAAATACACAATGAACTGGAAAACGTAATTTTTTTTTAATTTTTGTATATAACGACACTATACTCGTTTTAAAGATAAAAAAATGCTCGTTTTTATGGCGTAAGTTTAAAAAAAAATAATGTCGTATGTAAAAGTTATGAACGTTTAAAAAAAGAGGAGAAACTTGATAAAAAGTCAACAAAATTGACTGACTAAAATTCGGGAAAAATAACAAAATGGATATTTTATCCTTCTAAATTAAAAGGCATCGACTATGCCGGCTGAATTGAAAAGCTTAGCCGCCGCCTGAATTCAAAGGCTTAGCCGGCAAAAATTAAAAACTTAGCCGACTTAGTTCTGGCTAAATGCCAATTTTGGTATTTTTCTCCTAAAATATCATTCTAACAAATTTTTCTTCTACAATTTGATCTCATCCATTAAATCTTTTCTATAATTTGATCTAATAACCCAAATTCTTCTCACCATTTTTAGTTTAAAATCCCTTTTTAGTTGAAACTTTTTCCCATTAATATTCATTTAAGGCTCTCACAAATATTTGCAACATTTTATCATGTGTATGACCTAAGTAGAGCACTATTCTGGCATTTGCTTTGATTTTCTCAAAGCATTTACTTCATTTAATAAAGTCTTTTTTTAACGGACAACAAACAGAGAATTGTCTAGGTAATCCATACGAGGTGACCCATTAGCAAAAGGCTACCGTCAGCTGGCCCAACCCAGTCGTACGGAGCCCTTAAGCACCCCAAGTTATCTCCAGTTCCGGGGAAAAACCCACTCACCCGAAGGCCCACTGATAGTAAAACCCAGATGCCCTCGGGATCGAACCGGAGATCACAAAGATCCCGGTCTTCCTTCATTGAGCTACCATGCCCCTTTCAAAGTGAAATTCAGCCTTTTAAGCTCAAGTATATATCTTATTTTGAAAAGTTATGTTTATATTCAACGATTTCAAATTCTAAAACTTCCATTTAAAGCACGATTTTTACAAAAAAAAATTGTGCTGAGATTGCATATTGAAATTTAACTCGTCATTTTGTTAGTTGGCTTCACTATGATATGATGAAGAAAGCACTTCATTATCTTGAAGTCCGACAAGACATGTTCTTCATTTTCATCTCCTTTGGCCACATTCTCTTGATGATGATGTATGACATCCCATAATTGTTTAGCCCAAGTGCATGAAGGAGAACTCTCATATTTGCTTCTTTTCAAAGAACTTTGAATAATTTTTAAAATATTTTTGTTTAATTGATTTATTCTAAAATCATTTTCACCTATAACACCGCCAAGTCATAATCTATTGTTTTTAAAAATAGTAAACTGTAATTTGCACCTCTTTGGTTTATGCCCGCTGACACTTTGCAACCCTGTTTTAAAAGAAATGAAATTTACACCCCTGTTGTTTGGTTTCTCTCTCTCTTTGCACCCATGCCGTTATCTTTTCTAATGAAAAGACAATTATGCCCCTGACCTCATCCCATATTTACCTTCTTCTTCTTCTTCAAAAAACGTTCAAAAAAATTGTAGGAACATCTCCAAGGGAAAAGTATACGTTCGAATTTGATTAACAGTCTCAGCTGTGAGCTGCGTAGGCACCACCATTTCAAACTCGTTACAAAACCCTAAACTTTGTTAATTTTCAAAACTTTTCATTAAACTAACAATCTGATGATGATCAAAGTAACTGTTATTGAAGGAGTTGCATCATGAAATTGAAATAGCTTGAACGCACATAAAACCTAAGTGCCTCAAAGACGAATTTAGAGAATTCGATTAATTAGGAGAAACAAATTGGACGTATATAGTAGGAAGTGAGTTGATTTAGCGGATAGGTGTGGAAATTGGGACGATAAACAGAGGACGGAAGAGATGGAAGCAGCGGCTGCTATGGCGTTGGATTTGGAGTCTTGATGGGGGCGGCGTTGGCGTTGGAGTTTCTCTTTCCTGTCGATTGAGTCTTGACGGGGGGCGGCGACAGACGGGAACGACGAGGCGAGGGGTGCAAAGTGAGAAAGAAATGAAACCACAATGGTGCATATTAACTTATGTTATAGGTTTTGGGTGAAAAGTCTTTTATACCCCCTAACGGTGTTAAACGTCTAACGGTGATTGTAACGGCAGAGACGCAAAAAGAAAGAGAAACTTACCACAGGGGTGCAAATTGCACTTCTTTTAAAACATGGTTGCAAAGTGTCAGCGGGCATAAACCACAGGGGTGTAAATTACAGTTTACTTTTTTAAAAATGTACTCACATAACTTTTCTAATGTAAGAAGTTTATAAACATGAATACAATGATTGTATATGACCATATCTGGTTACATTTTTTATTTGTCAAAACTTTTTTTTATTGTAAAAAAAGTTAAACAAAAAATTAAATCAACTTCATCTGATAAAACCGAAGAAAACCGAAATCCGAATCGTATCCATAACCGAAAAAAACCAATCCGAATTGTGAATTCGGTTTTCGGTTCGGTTATTAACCGTATCCGAATTGCGAATTCGGTTTTTGATTCGCCTTTTTTTTAATTCGGTTTGTTTGGTTAGACATATTTCCAATTCGGTTCGGTTTATTCGATTTATTTGGTTTATTCAGATATACTTTCCTTTTGAAATAGGTTTATTCGGTTGAATTCGGTTCGGTTAGAAAAATTTCCAATTCGGTTCGGTTAGGTTAACGGATAAGGGTTAAAAAAAATCAAAACCGAACAAACCGAATCGAATAAATCGAACAAACCGTTAACCGAACCGATGAACAACCCTATCATCTGATACCAATCGTAAGAATCTTGAGGTGGGTGAATAGTTATTTTTTAATTTGTGTGACCACTTTAAAATCCAAATTAGTTTATAAAATGTTTCTTGAAGAACTTGTAGATTAAAAATAAGTAAATAACATGTAAACAAGTTTGAAGTAAAGAAAATATTAACACATGTGGTTCGGATGGGTACTACTTGGTGTATACGAAGAATTTATCTTCACTCGAAAGTTCTTATTGATTAAGGTAGTAATCACCGTTACAGTTTTAGTATTAATAAGGTAGTGATCACTTATTCACATCTTACTAATTAGGTAGTGACATCTTTTCACCAACTATGGCAGTGATCACTCTTACAAATTATCTCTAATTTTGGTTGGGATCGCCACTCACAATTACCACATAAGTGTTTGAATATAGATGTTACAATTAACCTCACAATCACTTCTTCTCTTGCTAACCTACGATCTCTCTTGACATGAAAATGAATTTTAGTAGAGGGAGATCACTTGGGATATTACTCTTACATCACAAGTTTGTTTTTGTGCAAGAGGTAAAATTTAAAACGAGGAAAGTCCTTTAAATAGTATAAGAAAAGTAGCCTCTAAGAGCATTCATAGCCGGTCCTGTATATTTATGTGAGTGAGTTCTGTATATTTAGGGGTTGGTTTAAAGTGGTTGTGAGTGAAGGAGAGAGAAAATGTATAAATTTTTTGTATATTTGGGGGAAACACTGTTCACCTGTATAAATTTTTAATATTTTTTGAAAATGGTTGTGAGTGGATGAGAGAGAAAATGTAATGATAAAAGTATTAGTTAATTGAAAAAGAAAAAAAAAAATAGTGATTTTAGTGTAATTATGGGGATGTGAATAGGGAAACTACCGCGAATGCTCTAAGAAATGTCACTAGGCGTCGATGGTCAATCCCACGGTCAATGAACAATTCATACCTAGATTGCAAGACAAATTGCCCTTTTCATGTGTAATGGTTTTTATTAGTCTTTCATGTAATGCAACGTTGGATAAAATTGTGATATGTTTATTAAAAAAATGAGATTAATGTAACTTTTTTTTTGTCACAAAAACGTTGCATTATGTGAAGTTGCATTAGTTCTAATGTAACTTTTTGTTACATAATGTAACTTTTTTTTCTTCAAAGAGTTACATCCTAAAAATGTTGTAATGGTAAAAAAAACAGTTGCATCTGTAACAAAAAATATTGCATTAGATCTAATGCAACTTCACCTAATACAACTTTTTTCTGACAAAAAATGCAACTTCACCTAATACAACTTTTTTCTGACAAAAAAAGTAGCATTAGGTTTATTTTTTTAGTGACTTTAAAATAATTTCAAGAAATAATATTTAGTTCAACTAAATCTTTGTGTTTTGCGTCCAACATATTGTTAATTTCACATCATCATACTTTTTTCATGAAGATGTACTTGAGTTGAGTTTAAGTTGATCGATTCAATGTTGGTTAGTGTTCTTTTTCAAACATGGAACATGGTTATGGTTTTCTAAAAGTGTAAAAATAATTTATATGAGTTGTTTTAATCTTCGGAGGGATTTGGAATAATTTATTTAAAGTCCATATGAAAAAATGGATTTTTAAGAGCTAAAATTAAATATGGGAGGAAAAAAAAAAGAATATGAATTTGTATATCATTTTCTTTTCCATTCTTTTAATATAATTTATATAAAGGTTATTTAAGTGGTTAAAACTTTATAAACATGGTTGTTTTCGATTCTAGCACCTCATTTTTCATAAATTGAAGTTTTTCTAACTCGGGGAGATAATTCATTTACTAAGCTCCCTATCCTTCGTCACTTTTTATATCCCTACTCTAACCATTCTTAAATCTTGGTAGTTCAATTTTTTCATCGTCTCTCATCTCTAAACCATTTTTTATTTATATTTATGTGTGTTAAAATATGATTGGTAGAGTGGGAGAGGCTTCAGGATGACCATGCCGCGTGAGTTTTTCTCAAGCGGTACCGGTAATGTGGGAGAGTGTTTCTGCGTGCACGCCCCATTTTTCATCCCTTCCCGCGTCATCTTTGATGCATTCCATCCCCCTTGAAAGAAAAGCACGAATCTTAAAAATGGTTTTTTAGAACGACGATTCACACACATATCTACTCATATTATTAAACTACATCAATTTCTAATCTGGCCCATGTCAGGATTTGAACCATGATATTCTCTAAAGAGTATTTGACTCTTACCACTCAGCTACCAACTCAAGTGTCTAAAGAAAATTATGTTTAATCTTGGTGTTTTGTAAATACTAATTTGACATGTTTACTTCAATTAAGGAGATATTATATAAAATATAATATAATATTAATTTATTTATTCGTCTTTTATGAAACTAGTAAGGGTGGTGGGGGCGCCCACGGCTTGCCCATGCGGCACCGTGCGGCTCCCATAGCAACACCGCCGCCACCACCACTACGTCGACACCCTATTTCATTTCACGGCTTCCCAGCGACGTGCTTTAGGTGCGCAATCCAACCGTTGGAGCCCATGGTTGGCGTGTGGCTTGGGTGCCCCCACCTCATGGCTTCGTGAGTGTAATAACCCGGATTTAAAAAAAAATCCCAAATATGTATATAATTAATGAGATTTATTTAAATTTAAATTTTCATTTATGAAATATGGATATTGTAATTAATCGTTATAAATGTTTTAAATAAAAGTGTTTTTATAATATTGAAAAGAGTATAAATAAAATATAATGTATAAATATATTTATTTATGGGAACGATTATTTTGATAAGCTTATTGGTTCGAATTTAAATAAATTTAAAACAGATTTACTTTGATTTAAAAATATATTTTTATATAAAAGATATGAACCCTCTAATTGTATGGAACACCTTGACCCCTTTAAGTGTTTGAAAACCCTCATTTGAACCCTTCTCCTTTCTTCTTGCATCAGACGGTCAGACCCAAAGAACAAGTTTGACCCTAAAAAGTCAAACCCGTATCTATCTATCGAATCCCATAAAATCAGTGAACCAAAACCTTCCCAATCTTGTTCTAACTGAGGCACGACAAAATGTGGGCAATATATTTGTCATTTAATTTAAAAACCTCGACCGAATTCGATGCATTGAAACCCTTTTGGAAAGTGGATATTCGCGGCTCAATCAAGGCTATAATCGGGCTGTAATTCCTATCAATCCTTTTGGAAGTTGGGTCTGCGTCTGCTGTTGTTTGGTGAAGAAGAAGTCATGGAAAACGTTTAATAAAATGTTTCATCCTTACTTTGTAAATCAATTGTGGTCTCTGGTCTAGTGTTAAAACTTTGCACAAACTAGAAGGATATCTCGGGTTCGAGCCTTCTCCCCAGTTTCTATTTTTCTGTTTTATTTTAACCACCCCCTTCCCCACACATTGACTTATATAGTTTTTAAAAGTTATAAGTATCATTAAAACACCGTTTCTCAAACGAACGGGTTATAAAGATTTTGATTCCAAACGTTTTAAACTTTGTACATGATCACAAGAAGGGATTTTAAAATCTCTAAGTTATTATACTAATTGTAGGCTCCCGAATCGTTTATTTTCGCTCACAAGGGTTTTATTTCGGTTATCGTTTATCGTCATTAAGGTACAGACTTTTCGAACAACTTATGTTTACGGATTTGGTTTCCAACACTCCATTGTTGGGATCTAAATTCGTTCTTACGTGCTTGTGTGTATTATATATATAGAGATATATTGTTTATAAGCATTGATTTATTAAATATGACGCTCCGTGCGCATCGAACTATTGGATATGACCCTTCGTAAGCATCGATATATTGAATATGACGCTTCGTACGCATTGACCCTTTGTAAGAATCGAATTATTGAATATGACGCTTCGTACGCATTGACCCTTCGTAAGCATCGAATTATTGAATATGACGCTTTGTGCGCATTGTCCCTTCGTAAGCATCGCACTATTGAATATGACGCTCCGTGCGCATTGAACTATTGAATGTGTTATTTGACTCATCGAATGTGATCTATCGAATGTGAACTATCGTTATGTGACTCATCGAATGTGTATTGAATGTGTATGTATTTGTCTAATAGATATATTGTTAAGATTTTATTTATTGTATAGTTGTTGTCCCACTGAGTAAAACCAAATTTACTCAGGCGTACATTCTTCCTCTTTATGTACGTCAGGTTACAGAGATTATTGGGAATACTTGGCAAGAGGACTGAGAGAATAAAGATCAAGAGTTTTTAATTTAAATAAATTGTAATGTTTTGTATGTTATTTCATTAAATGTAATCATTTTTCATTAATGGATTGATGTTTTAAATTCTGTTTACTGTATAAGTGATACGTCAGCCCTAGATCGGGTAGGGGTGTTACAGTGAGGCTTCTTGTGACTTCAAATGACGTGTCACACTCTCATTGTTGGGTGTGTGGATTTTTTGGACTTTGTGGCTTGAGCGCCCCTCCACCCTAATTAGTTGAGGGGTTGTTTGGTGAAAGAAAATCTTGAATGGTTGTAGTGTTGTTGCTATAAAGTGGTAACTGACATCAAAGTTGACAAACTTTTGATCTGTTTATAAACAAAGTCATTCAAAGTGCGCGTCATTTATCATCTTTTTCAAAGTACATAAGAACGTCTCTATCACTCCCAACCAAAGCTTCTCAATCTCACAAACGCATATTTGCTCAACTTCGTGTAAATTGACGAATTTGTGTGATTCAGTAGTTGTCTTTGTTGGACTTTTACGAGATTCCATTCACTAAAGGTGCGTCCACAAATTTTGATATTCTTTAAATACTTTTTTATGAATATATTATTATTGAATTGATTGATATAATTTTCTGTGACCACAAATTTAAAGAGAAATATAATGCCAAAGAATGCGAAGGTTTGAAAGTGAAGAGCACAACATGGAGGTGGTAGTGGGGATGATGCAAAAGCCAAATGGCTAGGGTGTAGGGTAGGATATGGCGTTGAATTCGGTTAAGTGTTAAAAAGTTAAAACATAACATAATTGATGTTTCGGGTTTTAGTTTATCATAATTTAATGGTTTTGGCTAGTAGTGGTTAATTTAGTTATTGAAAAAGATATTCAATTAATTCAGTTAACCGTTGGGTTTGGAAATAGATAGATTCAAGCTAATTTAATTTTTATAAATTAAATTATATATCGGGTCAAATAAATATTTGCCAACATTTTTTAATACGTAAAGAAGAACAATGGAGAACTAATATGTTACTTATAAAAATTCTAGCAAAAATTTTCTAATATGTAACAAAAATAAAAATATAATGCTTGGTTTTTATGTCGGTTCAGTTAGGTTAATTTGATTATTTATATACATAGAATCATAACCATAAATTGATTATTAGAAATATCATAATCGAAACATCAACTTTTTAATCAGTTCAGTTATTTGATTTTGGTATTTTAAATTATTATTTGATCTTTGTGAGCGTTCGTGCTAATGCTTTAAGAAAATGGCAACTACACACATGTTAGAGGTTTAAGCTTCCTCAATTTTTTTTATTTTCTATTCATTTACTAAAGGAGTTATAGCTTCACGTTATTAAGTTGTGTAACAAAGTCTCTTCTTAAAAAGCTAAAAATCAAGTCCAAATAAAAAAAAATAGATCTAAGTGGATGTATAAGTTAGCCGTAATATTTTTTTTTTCTAATATCACAAAACTAGGTTAAAATCCCGTGTATTACACGGGTTAAATAAATAAAATGTTATATATTTAGTAATAAAAAAATTATATTTAAAAAAACCCGTGTAATACACGGGTTGAATAAACCAGTATATTACACCGGTTGAATAAAATATAATGTAATTTGTTAACAAACACATTTATCAAAATATGTTTTTAAAAAATGTAATTTGTCGTGACAGTTATAAGGTCTGTTAAGTTAGTTTTTAAAATATTTTTTTCAACTAAGTATTAATTTTTTAAATTAATTAATAAATGTTAGTTCATATTAAGTTCATTTGATTGATCATATAATAATTATTTATAATTAAATAATAAGTATTCATAACTAGATTTATTAATATAAAGATTATTATTTAATAGAAGAGAGAAATAGAAAATCTAATATTTAATAGGAGAGATAGGCTGAAAAATAAAGATAAAGCGTAACCAGAGAGTGACGCGTGTACTGAATAAATTTTCATTTATATAGAGTAGTAAGATGGTCAAGTCCCTAGTCACCTACTAGGCTAGTATACTATTAGGGTTTGGTCCTATTAATTAGCACATAGCTCATTGGGTCTGGCCCTATTAATTAACACATAACCCATTGGGTTGAGCCCATCTTCTCCTAGGCTAGTATTAGGGTGTGCATGGGTCAGTTTGGTCGGTTTTGGAATAAAACTAAACCAAAAACCGAAAACCTTTTTCGGTTTTCGATTTTAAAACCAATTGGGTTTAAATTTTTTGAGGGTAAAAGAAAAATAGCTCAAAATAATGAACTTGGTTTGAAATTTTAGACCTAAATTATTTTTATTAACTAATGATTATCACACATTTGAGACTAAATATTTTGGACTACAAAAATTATTAGTTTCTTAAAAAATAGTCAACATAAAAAAAACATTATAATATATAAATTCAATAAATATAAATAATAATCTACTATAAATGCAAATACTTGTAACACAAATATGCATACACTTTTAACATATAAGCACACAACAATATACTATATATTATGAAACGTGAATGCACATAATATATAATTTAAGCATATGTATATGTTCGGTTCGGTTTTCAAAAGATACAAAACCGAAACCAAAATGTAATTTTCGGTTTTCAAAAAATACAAAACCAAAACCGTCGGTTTTTTCGGTGCAGTTTTTTCGGTTAATTCGGTTTCAGTTATTTCGATTTTTTGCTCACTCCTAGTTAGTATCAGGGTTTTGTCTATTATTTATATATCTTCGCATATATGCATTAAGTTTGATGATCGTCAGAGGGTGGTTGTCGAGTCTTTAGTGTTGGGACTCATTCTAAGTCGACATTGATTCAAGAAGGAACACTCATCCTTCTCATTCGTCTAGTCTTACCGGTCGGATCATTATTACAACATCCACCTTTATTGTTCGAGTTTCGTTCTTACATGACAAGAATTTATTAAATGATTAAACTAAATAAAAGTTACTCCTTATTTTTATTTTTTCGTCTCTCCCTACTATTAAATATTAGATTTTCTATTTCTCTCTTCTATTAAATAATAATCTTTATATTAATAAATCTAATTACGAATACTTATTATTTAATTATAAATAGTTATTATATCATCAATCAAATTAACTTAATATGAACCAACATTTATCAATTAAATTAAAACATTAATACTCAGTTGAAAAAAAAATGTTTTAAAAACTAACTTAAGAGACGACAAATTACATTTTTTAAAAACATATTTTGACAAATGTGCTTGTTAACAAATTACATTATATTTTATTCAAGCGATGTAATATACTGGTTTATTCAACCCGTGTATTACACTGGTTTTTAAAAATATAATTTTTTTTACTAAATATATAACATTTTATTTATTTAACCCGTGTAATACATGGGATTTTAACCTAGTATATATTATATTCATATGTTAACACGAGTTTATAAGCCTCTTCAAGATGCAACCCTCCAAAAAAGTTTGGAGTTATATGTGTGTTTTCTTATTTGTTTGTTTCGTTCTTATATTAAATTCTTCATATTGCAAATAATTTCCTATATAAAAGATTACCATATGCAAATATTACAATTGAAAATTGAATTAAATTTAATTAAATAAGAAAACTTTTTGGTGCATCTTCGTAGACGATTCTCGTCAAAACCAATACTAATATTCTTAATTCTATATTTCACCTCAAAAGTAAATTATAATATTACTTGATGTAACTGGTTATTTATACTTTTTTTAAACAACTACCTCACACGCTATAAATCAAAATCAAGTATTCTTCATAAGACTAGAACTTTTAACCATTCAAGAAAAAAATATTTTTACTACACATAATGATACTATTAATCTACAAACCGTTTAGTAAAGTTATTTACACAAATAACATTTTCTTGAATCTTAATTCTTATGTAATTAGAAGAGCATCCATGTGAGCATCTGGTCAAAATTGAACTGAATCTGAAATTTATGGAAACTGTGACATGAGACTTGACCGTGGGAAAGTGGGTCAATCTTGGGTTTTTCGGGTTAGACGAACTGGGTTGGCTTTAGGGCATGGGTTGAAGCTATTCCATGATGCATCTGTCAATACAAGCATATACATACAAAACTGCAACCATCTGAATACATACATATACAAACAACTACAACCGATTAAACATATACATACACAACCACGTAAATCATCATATTGCATATATACATATACAATGAAGAGCATTGAACCATCTGAAGGACAATAAACATAATGTACAGCCATGTGAAGAACCGATCGAATCATTTGGTGATTGGAGAAAGTATACATAATGTAGAACCATGTAAAGAACCGTATGAACCATCATCAATTGAAGAATAATATACAAAATGTCTGACCATGTGAAGAACCGGATGATGAAACTTAATTATAATGTCGATTGAAGAATAAAAATCGACTGATGAACACAAGTGTTGGTTTATGCCGATGAAAATGAAATGTTGTCTGATGATGAAGATGGAAACGATTTTGCTTTCTTCCAATGAAGAGCTTATTCCCCTAACCTTGTTGCCGTTTTCTGGTCAAGAACATAATATTGCACGAGGTTTTTGTTTCTTAATAATATCAGGTTTCTCGGGATTTAGTTGGGTTTGGACCGAATAGGCCCGAAGTGGATAATTTTTAATTCCTGGGACCGAGGATCGAACTGGATACTAGTATTCTAGGGTTTCTTAAGCCGAACCCAAGTCTTGCTTACTCCTAACGATGACTCATGAACGACATAAATGACTATATAAGTTTGATTGATGGGGTTGCCCACGAATACCGTATTGTGTGCCATGTCCGTAGGCATTTGCGATAGGCACGGGGAGGGTGGATTTAATTAGTGGAATTCTATTAAGACACAAAATATTTCTATTTAAAGATTCGTAGAATGCTAGTATGTTACTATTTACACATTTGCGATACGCCGATAAAAACATTCTAAGAATGCTAGTATGTTACTATTTAAACATTTGTCCTTTAAATCTAAAAAGAAAACACATAAACATCAATGGCATCATCACCAAACAATACATCTCATCTCACAATAAATATATTTAAAAATACATTGTTTAACACCTTAGTTTTTTTAGTTATCAACATATCGTTAATTTCAAGAAATGCTTTCTAAAAACAATTTTAAATTTACCATCGAGGAACCACCATCTTTGACCGATTCCTCCGCCACTTTCCTCCACTTTTCAACCTCTCTCTTTATTCCTTCCGCCCTCTCGCCACCGTCCATCACCACCTCCAAACACCTCTTAATCTCCTCTCTCCCCACCACCATCCTAACCCCATTTCCCCACACCTCCTCCACCATATTCGCATTCGTCGTCTGATCAGCAAACAGCGGACACCCCACCACCGCCACCCCAGCCACCACACTCTCTAACACCGAATTCCACCCACATTGCGTCACGAAACACCCGATCGCACAGTGTCTCAACACCTCAGTTTGTGAACACCACCCCACTATCAACCCTTGCTCACCAATTTTATCTTCACCAGCAGTGACGGATCTAGAACAAAATTTTAGGTGTAGCGAATTTTTTTTAACCGTACTTTCACGTAAATGAAACCAGTGGCGAAAGAATTTTTTTCAAGGGGTTCACTGTTTTTAACCGTAGATTATCTTTTTCAAACAAGTAAACAAGAGAGAATAAAGAGTAAAATAACCTGTGGGTTGTGGTGGAGAGACTGGCGGCAGCGCAGCGGTGTGGTGGCCGGCGGCGACAGGGGAGCAGCGCTGAGCAATGGCGGAAGTTGCTGAAGGCCATACGAAATCTGGTTTAAAAAGTTTCTAAAAAATGTTAGGAAAGGTTTTAATAAAATATGGGGACTTTTTATAAAATATTAGGTTTTTTTATAAAATTTTGAACTTTTTATGAAGTGTTAGCTTTTATAAAAATTTGAGGGGTAACGTAATTTTTTTTCAGGGGTAACGCAAGTGGTAACCGGATACATAAAAGCGTAAAAAAAAATAAAAAATTGCAGTGCGCGTAAAAGTTGAGGGGTGGCGGGCGCTACCCCTACCCTATAGGTAGGTCCGCCCCTGTTCACCAGCGTCCCGTAAAACCATCAAAAACGGCCGCCCAGATTCTATTAATCCATTCACAACCTCTTCCTTTTGAGCTTTCGTTAACACCGCCATGCTCCCGAAGCACACGAACACCACCGATTTATCTCGTTTCGAATCCAATCACTGAAAATACGAGTTCGACCCCCGATCGCAGGAAAAAGAGGATGAAACTAACGGCCCTATGACAACGGCGTTGGTTATTGACTCTATGGAATCAGGTTCTAGACTATTTAAACTGTTTACTAGTATGTGTGTATTAGGGTTTTCTTCAAGAAACTGGAGGTGTTCTTTGATAACAGAACTCATATCCGGAAAGTACGGACTTGTGGGCAATGCAAAAGTTGGAAAGTCAACGCATTTAAACAAGGGCAGTCCTGGTAGTTTAAGTGATATTGAAGTATGATCAATGTCTTTATTGGCGAAAAAGATTCCATCACGTTTGTTGAAGAAACGTTTGTAAATCGAAAACGAGGTGGCGGTTTCGATGAGGAGGAGAGCTGACGGCACGTTTAAGTCACGTGCTACGAAGGCTGCCCAGGGTAGAAAGAGAGTGAAGACTAGTAGGGTTACCTTGTTGTTGGTTTTTGATAAGGTTTTGATAAGATCGGGTTTCTGAGCCCACGCGCTTGAAGTCGTGGATGTAGCCTGGGGATTTGGGAGCGTTGTCATCGTCGTCGTGGCCGTCGGAGAATGAAGCGAAGGATAGCCCGTGATGAGGTGGTAGGGATTGGAGCTTGTGCAAGCTGTTAATGGTGGTGGCGAGGGTGACGCGTGAACCGGCGCGTGTGAGGTTTATGGCGAGCTAAATACATGGGTTGAGATGCCGTGGGCGGGTTGTGAAACGAGGAGGATGTGTGGGTGGCTCATGGTGGCTTTGGATAGAGATAAGAAGTCAACGCTTAGGCTTATTCGGCGAGTTGTGTTATTACAACAAACTTGTTAAATACGGGGAAAATTACCAAAATGGACATTTAACTGGTCAAACTTGTAAAAATGGGTAAGACTTTTCAGCCGCCTAACTCATGGTCATTTAGGCTTGTAGCCGGCTGAAGACGGCTAGTTTAGCTGGCTTGGTTTTCAGCAATATGTAAGTTTTTTTCAGAATTTTAACTTATTAGAAATTGCCACGTGGCAATGCGTATTCCCTAGGCGGCTAAAGCCCGCTAAGTAGCAGGCTTAGCTAGCGAACTTTTTTTTTGAATGGCTTAGCCGGCTTGGTTAGAGATGGCTTACAGGGCGGCTTGTTTAATTCGGCTAGGCGTGGCTTAGCCGGAGCCGAAGGTCTTATTACACTTCTAAGCTGGCTGCAGTGGTATTTCTAGCATACTTCGAGTTTTATAAATAAAAATCTTCTCATTTCAACATTCATTTTCATTTTTCAAATCATTATAACGTTTTAGTTTTCAAATATGGGTGAAGGATATCCTTTACCATCAAACCCGTCTCAACCTGTAAACTCTTCTCCACCGATTAAACCTGGAAAAAGTGTCAACCCTTCTCCACCAGCTGCTCAACCTGATGAACCATTGACCTGGACTGATGAAGAGTGGAATTGGGTATTTGATTAGGTTTTTGGCCAACTACAAATTGGGGACGTTCTGAATTCTGAAGAGGGGCATGTCACTGACCCTGACGACGAATATGTCCCTGATTCTTTCGAGCATCTCCCAAACTCTGAGGAGGGTTACATCACTGACCCCGGAGAGAAGTACGTTCCAAGGTTCGAAGATGAAGAGGATGACCTCTCCGAGGACGAGCGTCCAAGTTATTTTAATCCATGGGAAGACGAGCGGTCGTGACATTCAAATAATTCCTTTGATTCCATCTTTAATTATTAGGTAATCTATTATATTTAGTTTATGTAATTTTCAAATTTTTAGGTTATGTTATGTAAGTTTTTTAATCTTATGTTATGTAACTTTTAGTTTTTATTTTATGTTAGTGATAAAATTATAAGAAACGAAAAATAAAAATTTAAAACAAAAGAATATTTGGACAAGACATAATAAGATTTCTGTAGAAATAAAGACTGATGGCTACAAAATTCTCCAAGTACAAATGCTGCTAATCTCAGAGTTTGCTGCTGACCAACAAACTGCTGCGGACAAGCTTATCTGCTACGGATACTTGTTCTCCTGCTGAAGAACAAATCTGCTGCTGATAGCCTTATCTGCTGACGACCAAAGTTGCTGCTGATAGGTTTCTCAGCAGCATCAACACTTGATGCTGCTGACAGGCAAATCATCAGCAGCTTTGGATGGTCACATCTTGCTGCTGATCCTCATCTTTGCTGCTGATAGCCGTGTGCCTTGAAGACAAATCTTTGCAGCTGACTATCCATGCCAAGCGTCACTGACAACTTTTTGCAAAAGCAACTGACACACTCAAAGCAGAAGGAACCTCAATGGTGCAACCAATGACAGACAACAATGCTCTTCTCCAAGCATGCAAGCAATAATGCACAAAGAAGACGCTTCAATAAAGTTAATTAGCTTTAGACTAAACGTGTAATAGTTAGCTATATACAAAAGATTAACGGTCTGTGTTAGATCTGATCCTTAGAATCAAGGGTCTGTCTTGATTCTAAGTGAGTATAAATACTATGTACACACTTCATTGTAAGTGTGCTTTTTGATTGGGTTTTCATTTGTAATCGTTTATTTGCAAAAGCTTAATACAACAGTGTTCTTATAAGTATTCTTTCTGTTTACTCGATTATACTTGTGTAGTTGTTATTGTTTCCGTCAATTTCAACTAAGAATAGAACCATCTTGTACTATCTCGATCCTACAAGTGGTATCAGAGCTTTGGCTTAGATTAAACAAACTCACATTTGTTTAATCACTTCTGGTTCTATTCTAAACTCTCTCTTTCATCAAGTCACCAAAAACAAAGATGGCACAGAGCAATGGATTTGAAGACATCGGCAGCATCAACCGACCATCAAGATTGGTATATAGGGAAGACTACGACATGTGGAAGAATCGCATGGAAAGCTTTCTCTGTTATCAGGAGTACGGAATGTGGAAATCCATCAGGGATGGACCCTACACTCCCATGGTGGCCTCTGCTGACTCTGGAGGACCACTAGTTCCAAAGGAGCCCTCCAAGTACTCAGAAGAGGACATAAAGAAGATGGAGGTGGACTTCAAGGCACTAGGAGCTATCCAAATGTGCCTTCCAAATGAAGTTTTTCATAACTTCATAAGTTACAAAACTGTTAAGGAGCTCTAGGAGGCTCTTGAGAAGATGTTTGCTGGCTCAGAGGAAGTCAAAGAAAACAGAAGAGACATCCTGAAGCAGCAATACGAAAACTTCGTCTGGAAGGAAGGTGAGTCTGTAACTGTTTTATATAACAGATATACTTATCTTGTAGGTGAGCTGCAGTGCTCAAAAGTGAAGTTGGAGAATGAAGATATTCTTAAGAAATTCATCAGATCTCTACCTAGTTGTTGGACACTCTACACAGTGTCCATCAGAAGAACTGAGAATCTGAAGACACTTTAGATGACTGAGCTATTCGGTATGCTCAAAACCTATGAATTAGAGATGATTCAGGCCAAGGAAAGGAGCTCAAGCTACCAAACAGCTTCAACATCCACCACCACCTCTTCTGCTCTTCACTCTGACCACTCAGGTCCTAGTACTAGCAACTACTATCCTCCAATAGTCACACATCCTCAAACTCCTACCTCTCAATCAAATACCTCACCATTTCTTCTTGAAGCCCCTCCTCAAGCCTCAACCTCTGCTGCTTTTGTTTCTGAAAACTCAAGCAACATGTCCTTTATCAAGGAGGATCTGGAATGTTTCCATCCAGATGATCTAGAAGAAATGGATATACAGCACTCGTATGCCATGCTCTCTCTAAGAGCAAAAAGGTTCTACTCTAGAAACGGAAGACCCATTCCAAGCAACAACTCCAACACCAGAGTTGGCTTGGATAAAAGCAAATTGAGATGTTACAACTGTAACCAACTGGGTCATTTTGCTAGAGAATGCAAGGCACCTAGGGCAAACCCAGCTGATGATCAAACAAGACAAGCTCACCAAGCCCAACCTAGACAACAACAGCAACAAGCTACTCCTCCAGTTCAAACTGCAGCTTGTGCAGCTGTTGGAACTTCTGACTTTGACTGGAGCTTTCAGTATGAAGATCTGCCAACCAATAATCAAGCTCTTATAGCAGACACAACTGAGATACCGCCTCAGCTATATGAACATCTATGTTCCCAAGCCTGTATTGATAGGTTTTAGGCTACAGAAAGCATAATCAAAACCTTATAGATCAAAATGAAGAGTTTCATCAAATAAAATCTGAATTCAAAAAGGTCGAAGACAGTTACAAAGAAAAATTAACTGCCTAAAGAAAGAGATTTCACTATTACGACATGAACAAACCAATATTGAAACTCAGATTGATGATCTACTGGTTAGATTAAAAGCAACCAGAGCAGAATTGGCAGAACAGAAAGTCCATATTGACAAATATGAATTTGCATCCAAAAAACTGCAAAGAGTTTTAGATGCTCAAGTTCATGACAAGGTAAAAACTGGTCTGGGGTACCATTCCGAACAATACAATACCGTTGCACTTCCTGCTGACTACGTTGCCATCCATGAACCAAGCTTCAATCTTCCAAATCTTGATATGGCCAACATAAATCTTGATCTTTCTAAGGATGAACCTTTGGTGCAAGAATGCACTACCTCATCAGAGTCTGAATCAATTTGCTCAGACTCCACTGAAACAAGTGAAGCTTCATCTCCTCCTGCTCCTCAAGTTATTCTGACTAAAGATGAAGTCCCCATTATCCATTCAGCACCAGAACCAGCCATTTCAGTACCAGTTCCCACACCATTCAAACAAATCAAAATTAGCTATCCTCCAGAAGGTAGGAAGCTAAATATTGAAAAGGGCCAGCCCTCAACTTCAACCCAACCAAGGAAGGTGTTTGACATATGTCATGTGTCTGGAGAGAGAGTTCCATATGTTCAAAAGACATTGGAAGAAGCCACTTTTGAACATAACAAAGCTCATCCATGGAACTTCAAAGATCTGTTCCAAAGAAAGGACTATGTCTACCTTTCAAGAGACAAACTGGCAAGATCATGCTTTGTGTGTGGCAGATATAACCTCACTGCCAGAACCTGCTTTCATTACCTGGAATACCAAAGAAATTCAAAGCAGCATGCCTTTGAAAATACTAACAAAAACAAGAAGGTAAGAAGCTACGGGGTCAAAGCAACTAAGTTCAGGGAGTCTCTATCTCCCCCAAGAGTGAAGCTGCCTAAATCTCAACAAACTTGCATCATTTGTGGTGAATCAGACCACTTTGCTGCAAATTGCAAGTTTAATCCTTTCAATCAGATTCTTCTTCCAACCCCAATTATACAAAAGCCTATCAGTAAGGTGAAGAAGGATAGGCAAACGTCTGTTCTTAAACCATCAGCAGCCAACAAACTGCTGCTGATCGAGTAAAGCCCAAGCAACCAAAAGGAAAGCCTTCAGCAGCAACAAAGTCTGCAGCTGCTCAAGTAAAACCACCAGCAGCAACAAAATCTGCTGCTGATAAGCCAAAGTCCTCAGATGCAGCTTCTGCTGCTGAAAAGGCAAAGAGAGCTGGAAAACCACCAACTCAACAATGGAAGGCAAAGAAACCACCAAGCATCATCATTGGTTCAGTTGAATGCGTCTATCCTTTGTTGTAAATGTGTCTGTCCTTTGTTGTAAATAAAAGTAATAAGTCAGCAGCATCCTTTTTGGCTACTGACAGGTCTGATCTTCAGCAGCAAAGAATTTACCCCTGACTGCTTTAATTTATCAGCAGGAACAAGTTTCATGCGGATAGCTTTAAGGCTGTCAGCAGCAACATCGTTGCTGCAGATCATTGCATCCATCAGCAGCAATTGAGTTGCTGATGACAGACTTAACCTTCCGTAGCAACCAAGGTTGCAGCAGACAGGCTTATTCATCCACAGCAACCAAGTTTGCTGCTGATAGGTAAATTTAAGTCCAAATTAACTTTTACCCGCTGTAAAAATTAACGTCAGTCTTTACCATGACTGCCTCGGTGTATTACAGCTGTAACAGTAAAAAGTAAATAAGGTTGTACTGTACAAGTCATTTCGCTTTTTCTCTCCTCTGCCGTTATAAGAACAAATCAAATTTCCTTACCACCTCTTCACCTTCAATTTCTCCGTAAACCAACATCACTTTCTCTCAAGTCCCCACCACATTCAAAGCCCTTCATCCTTAAAACCTTAAAACCTTCCCTCCAAATCAAACAACAATGGCAGACATCAATAACCCTGATGATAAGTTCTCCCCATACCACAACCTTATAGCATATCTTACCAAAGGAAAGAAATCCGAAGGATTTAATGATATGATCGACTTCTTATGTCGATCAAAGATCCAATTTTCCCTCACAACCAACCCTACCATATATATCCCTCATATGGAGGATTTATGGAGAACTGCCGTCTACTCTACCGAACAGGGGATTCCCCAAATCAAAGCCAAGGTAGAAGGCAAGGATATAACCATCTCGGAAGCCACACTCAGAGAACATCTTAAGCTTCAAGATGAGGGAGCAGCCATCTCATACTCAAAGGACGATTACATGAGGACCTTTGTATCCATAGGGTACACTGGAAATCAAAATGAGTATACAGTAGAGAAGGCGCTGATGGGCCCTCCATGGAAGTATCTCTGCCACACTCTTCTCCAATGCATATCTCAGAAAAGGAGCGGATGGCATCAAGTGAGCTCCGCACTTGCCTCCGCCTTCCATGGTCTTCTTCTTGCGCTTCTTCGCGCCACCGCGGAGACGGAGAACGAGGTGGAGAGTTAACTCCTTCTGGATGTTGTAATCGGCTAGGGTTCTGCCGTCCTCGAGCTGTTTTTCGGCGAAGATTAGACGCTGCTGGTCTGGCAGGATGCCTTCCTTGTCTTGGATCTTTGCCTTCACATTGTCGATTGTGTCGGAGGATTCGACCTCCAACGTGATCGTCTTACCCGTTAGGGTTTTCACGAAGATCTGCATTTTCACCGATTTGGAGTGATAAGATGAAGCTGTTTCCAAAAAGTTCTCAGGGGTCAATGTTCCATTGTTATCTACAATGCTGAACATACAAAGTACCCCGGGTGACAGTTCAGCAATCCCAGCTGATACTGATCCCACACCCTCCACCTCACATCCTGAACAACAGTCTGCTTCTACCATTCGAACCCCTATGCATACTACTAAGGATGCACAGACACAAAAATTACTTACACCTCTTTTGGATGTTATCGTTCAATCGGAACACAGGGCCCCGGTTGCAATGACATATACTAGGAAAAGGGGCAAGAGAACTCCTTCTTCTCTTGCCTCCAAGGCCCAAACCCAACCTAACAGCCCTCACTCAGAATCACAACATTCTGGTGAGAATATCATAAGGGACAGCCACATTATTAGGGAGACTCCTTTGGATGTCTCTCTATTAGGATCAGGATCACTTCCAGGATCCATAGAACAGCCCCCTGAGCCTTTCCTTTCTCTTCTGAACTTAAGTGTTGAGGAACCTGATTAAGATGATGTACCTTCTCCAACTACCACTATCTCGGAGGTATTGATTGATCTTGCTTCCAACACACCCAACCCAAGTTATTCTACCCTGAAGGTCCACTCTAGGATTTGTGAAAGAATGGATGTGGAAGAGGCTGTCACTACTGCTGGTCCATCAAATGACCAGGAGGACAGTGACAACATTGCTAAGACCTCAACCACGACAACTCACAGTGAGGATGCTTCCTTGGAAACTCCCCTCACTGAGAGGAATCCTAGGTGCCAAGAAACCATGGGTGATGGGGATGAAGAGGCTAGGCCTATGGCCCCATCTGGATCCAAGGATTCCACAACTGTGGATGAGGACAGACTGAAACTTCATAACTTGGAATTGACGGCCATGGTGGCTATACTAGAGGCTGAAGTGTCCAAACTAAGACACCAAGTCTCTATGCATGAAGCCCATCAATGCCCAACTATACCTACTCCCTCTCTTGTATCAGTGGGCACCCAAACTGATGCTTATTTGTCTACTGATACAACTAAAAAGGGGGAGATGGTCCCAATGGAGGAAGAATCAGACAGTCTTGACGAGTGGATTCAAGAGCAGACTGTATTTCAAAGCACACTTTTCAAGCCAGCTTTTGTACAGGTTCATGACTTGCCAGCTTCAGATAACGAAGAAGAAGAGACATCTGAAGACTGGAAGTTAGTCGTCAGGGCTGTTGATGAGATGCTGAATGATGATGAAGACACAGAAGAAAAATATACATCTTTCAGCATCATTCCTGAAGCAGCATTCATCATAAGTCAATCCACTGCCCCCTAATTTCCACTGACTTCAACACAGCTAGAGTTTGATACAATACTAGCTTGGGGGTATGATGGAAAGTCTGAGAGGTTCTGGATTGGATGGGAGTTTGGCGGAGTAGAAGAGCTAAACTGGGACTTTCTCAACAGCATCCAAGTCTTTCACCTATACCATCTACAATGCATTAACAACTCATAGGACCTCTCAGCAGAACTTGCTATTGGTAGGTTCTATGACTTGATGGAGGATAATCTACCCAACTTTGAAAGACAAATACAAGAAGCAAAAAGGGTAGCCTATCCTGAATCTTCAACAGCAGCAGAAAGAAGACTGTCTCCTAGAAGACTTGAAATAATAAGGAGCAGTCTTTTCACAAAAGAAGAAGTTCTGTGCAGGAGAAAATTCCTGTACAATAGAATGGTCAGGGATTTCGAAGTGCAAGGATGGACAAGCATTGACTCCCATGACTTCACCTTCTTCCTGAGCAATGGATCTTCTCTAACAATCAACATCAAGGAGATCTTGCTCCTACCTTCAGCCTTCCTACACAAGGTCTTTGAGCTCAGATCACTCATCTTCAATGTCAACTCCTTAGAAAGTCAAGAAATGATCAAGATCATCAAGGCTTCTCTGTACAAGGAGGAATCTGGATCTGACTCAGACCTATCCTTTCTCTCTTCTCCAACAGTCAGACTAAACACAGAAGAAGAATCAAAAAGAAAAGAAGAGGAAAAGATGAAAGAGACATGGAAGGATGTGACATGTATGGAATGGGAAGAAGATGAAGTCAGTTCCTCTACCTTATCCATTCCCCAAATTGCCAATGAAGCTGAAGCTGAGATTCCAACAGTAGCACCATCATCTGTTGTTGTGATCAGTGAAGCCGAAGCAGAGGCATCCAACAAAGATAAGGGAAAGGGAATTATGACCAAAGAAGACGAAGAGAGGTTGCAAAGAGAAAAGAAAGAGAAGGAAGAAAGAAGAAGAAGAAGAAGAGAAGAAGAGGAGATGGCTGAAATAAAGAAAACTCAAGAGAGGTGCATGTTTCTAACTGATTCTGAACTAGCCAAAGAAATGAGAGAGGAGTGGGTAAAGGCTCTAGTTTCTCAAGGTGAGGATGCAGACTACCTTGAGAAACTATCAAATAAAGAAATCTACAGAGCCTTCATGGGTCAGCAAGGTCAATTGGCAAAGAAGAAAAATGCTGAAGACGAAGAAAAAGGCTGAAGAAGAAGAAAAAGCCAAACAAAAGTCCAAAAAGACCATTGCCTTTAATAAAAGGACCCATGAAGAAAGGAAGATCATGATTGACTTCCTTAAGGCTAGAGGAGAGAGTGGAAAGAGGCTAGGACCCATGAATTTCATGAACCTGCAAGCCCTCTATTTTAAAGTAAATAAGGATGAGGAAGAAAGATTGGAGAATAAAGGCTCCAAGAAAAGGGTAAACATTCAAGAAGAAGAAAGGAAATCAAAGAAACCCAAGCCTTCTCTCTCACTCAACACTTCCTCAATCCAACAACCTTCCACTCTCCTTCCTAGACCTCCCTCCTCTCCTCCCTCAAAGTCCAAATCCTCAAAACCAGCTCCTACTCATCAACAACCTCCCAAAAAGAAAAACAAACCCACTTCCAAACCAGAAGACTCAAGAGAAATAATCAGATGGTCATACAGCCCTGAAGACCAATGGTTTGAAGTGTTCAGGGGGAGGACAGAAGCTAAAAGATCAATCTATACATCTGTTGATGAGGTACTACAGCTTCCAGATTCTGATCTAAGAAGAATGATGGAGCTGGGTGAATCCTCTGAGCCTGAGAATGAAGGTGGGAGACATCTATTGCTGGCAATCAGACATTACTTCAACCCCAGCAAAGATGAAATCATTGATGCCAAACCTCTTCAATCCCACTCTCCATTCATCAGCTGGTCCTACAATGCTGAGAAGAATGAATTCACTCTGACAGATGTTAAAGGACAGAAGATGAGGTGTTCAAGCAAAGCTATCTTCAAAATGGCAAGCAAAGACATCAAGACTCTATCTGAGCTTCCTCTTAACAATCTCAGCATGTACCAGAGAGGATATGAGGTTGAAAGGATAGTCAGAAACATGCAAAAGCTTCAGCAACAAAGGCAGTAAGAGAATTTTGGTAGCATCAGTCTAGGGGAGTTTGTAGAAATAAAGACTGATGGCTACAAAATTCTCCAAGTACAAATGCTGCTGATCTCAGAGTTTGCTGCTGACCAACAAACTGCTGCGGACAAGCTTATCTGCTGCGGATACTTGTTCTTCTGCTGAAGAACAAATCTGCTGCTGATAGCGTTATCTGCTGAAGACCAAAGTTGTTGCGGATAGGCTTCTCAGCAACATCAACACTTGATGCTGCTGACAAGAAAATCATCAGCAGCTTTGGATGGTCACATCTTGCTGCTGATCCTCATCTTTGCTGCTGATAGCCGTGTGCCTTGAAGACAAATCGTTGCAGCTGACTATCCCTGCCAAGCGTCACTGACAACTTTCTGCAAAAGCAACTGACACACTCAAAGCAGAAGGAACCTCAATGGTGCAACCAATGACAGACAACAATGCTCTTCTCCAAGCATGCAAGCAATAATGCACAAAGAAGACGCTTCAATAACTAGATTTAGACTAAACGTGTAATAGTTAGCTATATACAAAAGATCAACGGTCTGTGTTAGATCTGATCCTTAGAATCAAGGGTCTGTCTTGATTCTAAGTGAGTATAAATACTGTGTAAACACTTCATTGTAAGTGTGCTGTTTGATTGAGTTTTCATTTGTAATCGTTTATTTGCAAAAGCTTAATACAACAGTGTTCTTATAAGTATTCTTTCTGTTTACTCGATTATACTTGTGTAGTTGTTATTGTTTCCGCCAATTTCAACTAAGAATAGAACCATCTTGTACTTTCTCGATCCTACAATTTCATTATAACAAAATAATATAGCATACAACCTCACTCTACGTTAGTAGGTAAACATCGACAAATATAAATTTTATCAGTCATCAGTCGTCGATATTTGGTAACATTCTCCCTGATATCTCCATCTAAAGTTAAAGGTTTTTTCAGAGTTAAATGCTCTATTAGCATACAAGCTAAAACTCCTGAATTTTCAACTAGGAAACGGTGCTGGCTTTAGATGTATTTTTCTTCACTAAAAAACGTAAACTGTTTCTCACTTTGCATAGATTTCCTCCAATAATGAATATTGACCAACGGTCCAACGCAAAAATTTTTTTCTGACCCATAGAAAATGAAAATGCTATTTTCGACGATTGATTTAATAAATGATTATAATACTGCGGTGGAAACACGGTCCAACGCAAATTTTGTGGTGATTCGTTCTTCATCACTTATACGTGTCTAATACGCATAATTCTACCAACCCAAGCCTCGATATGCTGTAAAAAATAGTTAGAAGATTAGTAACTATTTAATAATAAATGTAACAAATTAAAAAGTTTAAATGCTTTACGATTGGGGAAAAAGAACCGTTGTCATCCAATAGACTTCACCAAAATTCGTTACCCAACTTTTCTATGGATTCGAGTAAAGCAGAATAACAAAATGTTGCATCTCCGTTGTTATAAAATTCGACAACATTTTCTGACCAATTATCTGACTCATTGCATGGAAACAACCATTTTGGTTTTTCTAGAATATTTTGATGTATTGTCGATGATTCTCCAGCCTGCCTTTTTTTGATAAACATCTCCACCTTGTAGTGGTTCACTTTGACGCTACAAAATACGGTTGGGAATTATATTGTTCTTCGTTTTTTCTCTAAATCCCCTCGATTATCCATTTTTGGTGTACAAACAACTCACTTCACCCGGTAATATTTATAAAATTAAAAAGTGAGAATTGGAAATTAGCCAGCTAATGAATTAAAAAGCCTGGTAAACGTTTCAAATCAACCTTCTTAAGCTTGGGAGTTAGCCAGCTAATGAATGAGCTGACACCACTCTGACACCCCTATCAGCCTACACTCTTACCTTCCCAACACTCTGACACCATTCCCGGTTATCGATGCCGGCTAAGCCGACGAACATTCAAATTTTCTAATATATAGACGGCTAATTAAATCTCTAAACACTCATGTTTATCGAAGCCGGCTTAGCCGGCGTACTTTTGAATTTAATACATTAAAGGCGGCTTTTTTAGCATGTTATGTGAACTAGGCTGAAACAAGTTTTGAGAAAGCTGAGTTAGCCGGGTTTGTTTCTTCCACATGTTTTGAGAAGGCTGAGAAGGGTTTAGAAGATTTGAAGGCTTGAATGTTGAATCTTGCATGTCGATTGGGTCGGTGAATGTTGACATTTTATAAGATATCCGATAAATTTTCTCGCGACAAACATTAGAAATAATAGATAACAAACCATTGTAAGTAACATTTGTAGATAACCTTATACCGCGCTTTGCACAATTGAACGGGACGTATTCAACAGCACCGTCAACTAATTCCCATCTCCCCCCGCTGTAAATTACAATGTCCATAGACATCTCAAACACTTCACTTGCTTAGAACAATGGAAATTGTTAGAAAAAATGGAAAAAAAAAAGTTAAATAAGTGAGAAAAACTCGAAGTAGGCTGGTAAGACCACTTCAGCCGGCTAAGAAGTGTAATAACACCTTCGGCACTGGCTAAGCCGAGCCGTGTAAGCTATCTCGAACCAAGCCGGCTAAGCCATGCAAAAAAAAAGTACGCCGGCTAAGCCTGCTACTTAGCGGGCTTTAGCCGCCTAGGGAATACGCATTGCCACGTGCCAATTTCTAATAGGTTAAAATTCTGAAAAAAGCTTACATTTTGCTGAAAACCAAGCCTGCTGAACTAGTCGTCTTCAACCGGCTACAAGCCTAAATGACCATGAGTTAGCCGGCTGAAAAGGCTTGCCCATTTTTGCAAGTTTGACCAGTCAAGTGTCCATTTTGGTAATTTTCCCTTAAATATAACCGTACCTACCGGGACGTTTTAAACAATAATTTTAAGTTAACTTTTGGGGACTACTAATGACACATGGGAATTACCATTTGGACTTGGCCCTATACCCATCGTATAGGGCAATACGATGTATATAGCCCTTCACAATTTCCCATGCTCGACAGCCTCGTACTACCTGGTCATTCCAGCCCTATACGCATCGTATAGTTCAATACGATGCAGTTTAGGGTACGAGGTACCTTCTGCTACTAGTCATCCATCACCTCGCTATACGCCCCGTATAGGTCTATACGCGGCGTATAACGATGTGATGGATGACTAGTTGCAGAAAGTACCTCGTACCCTATACACATCGTATTGTCCTATACGATGCGTATACGCGGTTTGACCAGGTTTTACCAGAATCCTATACGCACCGTATTGCTCTATACGATGCATATAGGGCCCAAATTTTGTATATTTAACCATGCAGAATTCTCATTTGAACGTATCCTTTTAAAAAAATTTCAAACATTCTCCCAAAAATTATAAACATGTTTTGGTGGTGGGATGGAAACTAAGGTTTTCAGGTATATTCTAACGAGTCGGTGGAAAACAACCCGCAAAGTTCTGGCGTTCAAGAGGTGAACCGGGAGGAGGTCTCGTCCGACGTT
This sequence comes from Smallanthus sonchifolius, assembly GCA_023525975.1. Classification (NCBI taxonomy): domain Eukaryota; kingdom Viridiplantae; phylum Streptophyta; class Magnoliopsida; order Asterales; family Asteraceae; genus Smallanthus; species Smallanthus sonchifolius. Next base: position 25,721,401 of record CM042029.1, on the reverse strand, counting down.
TATTCTAATCAACGGGTAAGGCTTCCAGATTTGAACGAGCCACTGAGAAATCCTGAGTTCGTATACGGTGAACCGTCTTACCTTAAATAACCCACGAACGACTACGTATACGGTGAAGTATCTTACCCGACACAACAAACCGATGACTTCGTGTACGGTGAAGTTTCTTACCCGACACAACAAACCGACGACTCCGAAGACGTGGAACAAAACCATCAAAACGTGTCGTATAAAACTGACCAGAATTTTCAGTCTCGTGAACAGTTGGTGGATTGGGTTGTCCGGAGAGGACGTGAGAATGGTTACGTCCTTGTCATGTCACACCCCAACCAACGGCGGAAACGTCGGGGCAATACATGTAGACTGTTCATGAGCACAAAGTTGACTAAATTGAAATATATTAATCATTCAAATTCATTGTATAGATTCAAGACAAAACAAAATCAAACCAAGTACATAAAATGAAATACATCAATCCTTTATTAAAACTAACTAGGTCCAAAACTTATGTGTAGCAAGTCTTGATCAAAATCACACTTTAGCACCTGAAACATGAATAAAATAAGGTCAACTAAAAAGTTGGTGAGCATACATAGGTTTGTACACAGATATTGTGTAGATGTGAATAAACAAATCCTTACATAACATGATAAAATAAGGCATTTATGGGGAGTAACTATTGTGTAACAAAAGTACAATCAAACCTTTGTAACTAGCATGCAAATTGTGTTGTCGGTAACAATCACCCCAATCTGGGTGGGTTTGTCAGACTCAATAGATCTATCATTGTTAACCGTCGGCTTAAATAGTTAATGATTGCACATAATTTGCACATAAACAGTTAATACACCTAGCACTCAAACATAAAGCTCAAATTTTGAATACATGAATGTAAAGAGGATTTGTGTTTGTGTAAATGTAAGTAATTGTGTGTATAGAGTTCATGTTTCACCCCAAAAAGTGTAAAAGAGTAAAAGGGGCTATGTAATACTCACCTGAATCAAATGTGTAGCTAATACGAGACGCTAGGTAGCAAAGTGATCCTTGAAACGCACAACGTTAACCTAAAGTGTATTGCGTGTGATCATGAATTAATAGAATGTCTAAATTAAACTCTATGGTTTCAATGGATGTGAGTATAGGGAATTATATAATGAGTTCGTGTCGAATTATGAAAAAAGATTGTGTAGGTGTTGAATAAAATGAAAATAATTTGAAATAAATAGTTTTAAAATATTTTTAAATTAGGGTTTGGATTTAAATAACTAAATCAAATAATTATCGTTTATTTATTCTAGTTACAAAATAATGTAGTTATTCGGTTTATTTAAGTATAGCCTAAATAACCAATTTTGTTTAAATATAAATTAAATAAATAATTGCTACCTTATTTATTTATTTATAAAGGTATGTAACTTATTTATTTAGTTATAAAAATAGCGGACGTATTATATTAAATATGAATTAAATAAGTAATTTTTACTCTATTTATTTATTTATAAAGATGAGTAAATATGAAGTTGTGTAAATATTATTTATGTATAGAGTTTAATGATAAACATTCATTTAACTTTGAAGGTTATAATAAATAAATTTTATTTATTTATTTATCATTTAGAAACATGTATTTGATCGTTTTGAATAAAGTTAATATTTTATAAATTTTATAAAATCAAATGTTTTTATTTAAATATTTAGATTTTTTTACATTAAATATTTAATGTACAAACTTTTAGTTATAAATTCAAAATAAAATGAATTCATATTGAAAATTTATAAATATGATTTTATTGTGTTAAAAATAAAGTTTAAATTTTATAAAAATTTGTATAAAGTGTTTATAAAATTGTCCCAAATTTTGTAAATAATTTACTCAAAATAAATACCTAATTTAAATTGAGTAATTAATATATAATTTTATAAAAATAGAGATTTTTATGCAAAAATTGTAAAACTGGTTTCAATCTGTTCTAATGTTTGTAAAGTTTATAAAAATAATTTTTTTATAGTTTTTGGAGTTCTCTAAGCGGGTTTTAAAAACAAATGGGCTTGCCCGGAATCGAACCCGGGTCTGCCCGGTGCGAGCATCATGCGTTAACCGCTGGGCCAGGGGACTCACCCGTGACACTGAAACGGTCAGCTAAGTATTAACTTGTACACAACAGAGGGTCGGGTCTGGTCAAGGGAAACGCGCTAAAAAGGGTGTTATACACGGGTCGTGGATTTAGAACCCGTGACCACATGTTCATAGGCCTTGCGTTTTAACCGGTGGAACTTGGCTGCTGTCTTGACAAGTTTCAAATCGATTAATCCCTTAACAACTAAACTCCAGAACCCTTTCTTCCCCAAATCGCAACTGTGAAACCTAGCTCTTAAATCGATTCAATTAAACAACTGATCGACCTCGGAACCATAGGGCTTTAATTCCTAGAATCAAAACGAAGCTAAAGGTATAAGCATTACCTGTAATTATGGTATCTAGGGGATGAACGGCTTTGGTTCCAGGCTCTGTGTTCTACGATCCAGACAAGGCTTCAGAGTTGCAATGCAAGTCAATTGCGGGTTTTTGGAGTTTGTAAAATAGATTGCGAAAGTGAGGGAGTGTTCTGGTGTATCAATTTCGCTTTAATTATCCGATTTGTTTTATCCTTGTATATGACAACTGTCGACACCACCTCACGCGTTAATTCGATGATTGAGAGTGAATTAGGTCGTGTAATAAGTTTGTATTCATGTTATGACTGATTGCGCGTGATTTGTGGGAAATTACGCGTTTTAAATCTATGATCTGAAGATAATTTTGGATCGGTTTGACTCTGGATAGTCAAACGTGTTTGAATTTGAATTCAGTCGTAAAGCTCGCTAACTTGACATGTCAATTGGATTGGAATCTGGTCGAGAATCATTCATGTAAATATGGTAAGTCAAAAAAAATCAGGCTTTGATCGATTATAGTGTCTAATTGCAGGAATTCGTTTTGGTTGACTTTTGGAAAGTCAAAGAGGACGACTAAGGGTTCAAGATCCATGATTGGGGTTCAAGCTCGAGGTGCAATGTCCAAATACAAGTGTGGGTTCAGAATTTGGAGTCCAAATGCCTAAGGGGGTTCAAGACCAATGTGTTAAAATTATAAATAATTGTATATATATATATGTATATGTGTATATATATATATATATTTATGAGTTGATGTTCGTTTTAAAAGCCTTAAAGTTTTATAAATTTTTATTAATAACTAGGTTTTATAATAATAAGTTTAACCCGTATATTTTGTATAAAAAATACATATATGTTTTATATATTTATAAATTATATTATAAGAATGTTTTTTTTTATTTTTTTTATATCATCCATCATATATATATAGTTGCATATATTTTTTTTATAAATAGATACATACATACATATGAAAAGTTGTAAATGCAGATTTAAAACTTGTCAAGTTTATGTACTGATTTGTTTATTACAACAAAGCACATATGTATAGATGCACATATATTTGTTAGTTAAATCTAACTACGAAATAATATATTTACGTAAGGATGAAACTTCAAATTGTTACGTGTTAAAATAATGATTAGTGTTAAATAGGTTGACGGGCAAAATAGATTTGAAATGATGTGCCACTATCGTATAAAATAAATTAAAATAGTGACAGGAAATCATGGATGTTACAGTATCCCCTAGTTAAGAGAATTTCGTCCTGAAATTGAACTAGTGAAGGTTACTAAATCAACAATGAGATGGGTTTAGATCCTCAACGAGCTTTGACTGTCGGTTTGAGGAGTGCAATTGATAACCGGATCCAGGTGTGTTTTCTCAAGGTTGGATATGAATGATGATAATGAATTTAGTTTTGAAATGAACTTAAGGAGAAGACTGTCGAATAAAATTTAGGGTTCTAAAAGTGAAATGCATTACTTGGAATGAATTTGATGGAAATCTTGATGATTAGGGTTTGTGCAAGATGTAGTCTAATATGCTTAAAATTTGTCGGTGGGTAAAAGATTTCATAAGCATTAGTCTGGGTCAAAACTTTACGTGACACGAACAACGCTACTTCTGATAATATGATAGGGCACTTGTATATAGGAAGTACCATCGGCGTATCCACCATGCCCTTGTCATATCACATCAGTTTCATTGTTTACATATCATGATAAGTTTTAGGTCACAACACACCACAAAATTCACTATGTTTTCCATGTGCTGATTTTTATAATTCCGTGTACACCCGTAATTACTCAAATTATCGCATGGTCCGTATAGATCATCCCATTGTGTGCGGGTCAAGAGGGGCATAACTTTCACTCCGTTCAAGTTCATTGTTTTCACATAAAAGTCGCTAAAAGTAACTATGTCCTTAAGCAGGTCAGTTCGCAACTAAAGAGTAGTAAGGTAATATAACTTAAAGTTTCTTAGTTTACTCAGGTTTGAACAAGAATACGTCAAACCCCGAGTTGTTTCAATGTGTTATGGTCTTCAACTTTGGTGAGCAAAAGTGTATAACCATGCCTTGTGCATAATGTGCTCAATCATTTGTAACAATTGCAAGCAACTTAGTTTCGCGTATAATGTGAACACACAAGTCTCATGTATGATCTTGTATCACGTAGCTCGTAATCCAATAGGTTTCATGTGTAGCGTGAACAATTTAGTATCATGTATTTTGTAAATCATGAAGCTCTCATGTGAAATGTAAATAACATAGTATCATGTGTATTGTAGGGAATGAAGTTCATGTATGGCGTTGACAACTTAGCATCATGTATTTTGTAACTCAATAAGTTTCGTGTTCAATGTAGTCAATCTAGTATTATGTACCAAGCAAACAATTGTTATGTATCATGTATATTGCAAACAACCAATTGTTATGTATCATGTATATTACAAACAACCAAGTTTCATGTATTATGTGTTCATTCTGGTAGCGTGTGTATTGCAATTGAACAAGTTTTGTGTGTTATGTGATCGTGCTGTGTATCCGGTGAACGTCCATACGTAAGTTATTTGAGTTTCGTACGTGACTTATTCTAACGAGTTTTGCATGTGATCAGGTGTTGCGGAGAAGCGTGTTGTTTGGCGTTCATGTGTTATGTGGTAGTTAGGTTCTAGCTCTTTAAATCTCGTTGAGGTTTGTAGAGAAAGTTAATGTCTAAGCGAAATGAGTCGCCTCTTGAGGTGGCAAGTGAAAGGTAACGAGGGGTTCTGAAAACATTCGGGGAAATGTGTTTACAAATACTGATCTTCGTTTGAAAATAGGGAATTGTAAATTGTTCTTGGTTGTAGATATATAAAGTAGTAAAGCCATTGAGTTACATAATCTAAATATTTTTTTTAAGTTTTCAATTATTATAAGGAGAATATATATATTTTTTAAGAGAAATTATTGGTTAATCAAGTAGTTGTATATTAATTTAGCTAGGTTTTAAAAATAATTACTTTAATGGGGGAAATCATACTTATTTGTCAATTTGAAGTAATATTTTTCATAAAATAAGTTGTACTAAGTTCTTTTGCAAAGTGAAAATGTTTATGGGAAATTTATATTTTTGATACTCTTTTAAAAGTTTGATAAACGTTTGTTTGAACAAAATAATGAGGTTGTTTAAATCAAATAATAAGATGATTTGTTTATGAAGGAGATTGCCGATAGTGTACTAAATTGCGGTGAATGAAGAAGGTGATACTTGGAGAAGCTTGATGAAAATGTGATGGGTGTGCCTTATACTCAACGTATCAAATCAATGAATAATAACTTTAGAGTTTGAAAAATATAAAATTTATTAAATGCTGAAATGTTAAATATTACTCAAAACATAGGGAAATGGTTCTCAAACTAAAAATTTAAAAACAATAAATAATGGAAAAATAATTTTGTTAACGTCTCTTGTAGCTTTCAATTAGAAGGAAGATAATTCCCAAGGCGAGCACCGCTATGGTCACTCGGGTAGCCGACCTAGCTTCAGCTTTAGCTGTCTCCGTGCGATGCTCCAATATTTCTTTTTCGAGGATGGAGATTAGTTCCTTTTGGTACCCTAATTGGTTTGCTAGGTTATCCATTCTTTGTCCTTGCAAGTCATGCATTACCTCATGCCCCATCCTTTGCCTCTCAAACTCTGCGGTCCTCACATATTGGTGAATGTCATTGATTGGAATTCCCATAGCACTAGTGGGTGCCATGGTATGCCTTACCCAAGGGTTAGGATGGTACGGGTCGGGCATTAGATATGGGTCTCTTATTGGGGGTGGTAACTGATTGTGGAGATGGGGTGTCTGATACAGGTTCCTGGGTGCGGGTGATCCAGATGTTCGAAGTCTTGGGCCGGTGTCCCTAATCCAATCTGCCCTTACATTAAACCTTGTCCTAGCAGCTGGGGGTGTTGGTGACCGATACACGAGTGTCCTGATGTCTTCTTCCCAATCAGACTCTTCTCCAGGACGGTAAACCGGGGAGGAAGGAGAGTAGGAGTCCATGTCTAGCAGAAAACAATAAAAAGGTTGTAAGTGATGATGAAATATTGAGCGTTTAGACATGGGAGTTCTCTTAAGTTTAGAGTTTGACTAGGCATAACACCGAACCTTCACAATAGTATTTTAGAAATACACTTGACCTATAAGCAATGCATCCTTGAGGAGAATTCCCAGGAAAGAGGGGTGGGTCACTAAGACATACTTAAGTACCCTATCTTTCCTTAGCTAGAATCCCTCATGGGCCTACACACTCTTCCAACCATCATGTATTAATAACACTATTGTTGGGCTCATGGTAATGATGAGAATTGTTGTGTACAGGGCTTTGAGGCCCAAAAATGAGGTTTATTTATTGTAGTGGGCTTATTCTTCTTGGAGGGTAAATGGGCTTCTTGTTTATTATTAATGGGCATTAGGCCCAATAGTTTAGATTTAGATCACAAGAGGTGGTAGTATTATGTATGTGAGTTCAAAGATGTATGAATAATTTGGTGTGTATGTGTGTTTTAAGCTTAGGATAGCACTTAATGAAACACATAAGTAGCATGTAGATAGCAATGAATATAAGCACAAAAGTTATAGGTAGTGTGACAAATAGACTATTAAGCAACTGTACCATGTAAGGTAATTACTTAGTATAACATCTAAAATATTCACATAAGAAGTAATCATGTAACATGTAATAGCATGGTATAGTATGGGTGTCCTAAGGTTATAGTTTAGGTCGAGAGTGTCTAATAACCTAATTCCCTATAACCAAGGCTCTGATACCAATCTGTCACACCCCAACCAACGGCGGAAACGTCAGGGCGGGACATGTAGACTGTTCATGAGCACAAGGTTGACTAAATTGAAATATATTAATCATTCAAATTCATTGTATCGATTCAAGACAAAACAAAATCAAACCAAGTACATAAAATGAAATACATCAATCCTTTATTAAAATTAACTAGGTCCAAAACTTATGTGTAGCAAGTCTTGATCAAAATCACACTTTAGCACCTGAAACATGAATAAAATAAGATCAACTAAAAACTTGGTGAGCATATATAGGTTTGTACACAGATAGTGTGTAGATGTGAATAAACAAATCCTTACATAACATGATAAAATAAAGCATTTATGGGGAGCAACTATTGTGTAAACAAAGTACAATCAAACCTTTGTAACTAGCATGCAAATTGTGTTGTCGTTAACAATCACCCCAATCTGGGTGGGTTTGTCAGACTCAATAGATCTATCATTGTTAACCGTCGGCTTAAATAGTTAATGATTGCACATAATTTGCACATAAACGGTTAACACACCTAGCACTCAAACATAAAGCTCAAATTTTATATACATGATTGTAAAGAGGATTTGTGTTTGTGTAAATGTAAGTAATTGTGTGTATAGAGTTCATTTTCACCCCCAAAAAGTGTAAAAGAGTAAAAGGGGCTATGTAATACTCACCTGAATCAAATGTGTAGCTAATACGAGACGCTAGGTAGCAAAGTGATCCTTGAAACGCACAACGTTAACCTAAAGTGTATTGCGTGTGATCATGAATTAATAGAATGTCTAAATTAAACTCTATGGTTTCAATGGATGTGAGTATAGGGAATTGTATAATGAGTTCGTGTCGAATTATGAAAAAGGATTGTGTAGGTGTTGAATAAAATGAAAATAATTTGAAATGAATAGTTTTAAAATATTTTTAAATTAGGGTTTGGATTTGAATAACTAAATCAATAATTATCGTTTATTTATTCTAGTTACAAAATAATGTAGTTATTCGGTTTATTTAAGTATAACCTAAATAACCAATTTTGTTTAAATATAAATTAAATAAATAATTGCTACCTTATTTATTTATTTATAAAGGTATGTAACTTATTTATTTAGTTATAAAAATAGCGGACGTATTATATTAAATATGAATTAAATAAGTAATTTTTACTCTATTTATTTATAAAGATGCGTAAATATGAAGTTGTGTAAATATTATTTATGTATAGAGTTTAATGATAAATATTCATTTAACTTTGAAGGTTATAATAAATAAATTTTATTTATTTATTTATCATTTAGAACTAAGTATTTGATCGTTTTAAATAAAGTTAATATTTTATAAAATCAAATGTTTTTATTTAAATATTTAGATTTTTTTACATTAAATATTTAATGTACAAATTTTTAGTTATAAATTCAAAATAAAATGAATTCATATTGAAAATTTATAAATATGATTTTATTGTGTTAAAAATAAAGTTTAAATTTTATAAAACTTTGTATAAAGTGTTTATAAAGTTGTCCCAAATTTTGTAAATAATTTACTCAAAATACCTAATTTAAATTGAGTAATTAATATATAATTTTATAAAAATAGAGATTTTTATGCAAAAATTGTAAAACTGGTTTCAATCTGTTCTAATGTTTATAAAAATAATTTTTTTATAGTTTTTGGAGTTCTCTAAGCGGGTTTTAAAAACAATTGGGCTTGCCCGGAATCGAACCCGGGTCTGCCCGGTGCGAGCATCACGCGTTAACCGCTGGCCAGGGGACTCACCCGTGACACTGAAACGGTCATCTAAGTATTAACTTGTACACAGCAGAGGGTCGGGTCGGGTCTGGTCAAGGGAAACGCGCTAAAAAAAAGGGTGTTATACGCGGGTCGTGGGTTTAGAACCCGTCACCACATGTTCATAGGCCTTGCGTTTTAACCGATGGAACTTGGCTGCTGTCTTGACAAGTTTCAAATCGATTAATCCTTTAACAACTAAACTCCAGAACCCTTTCTTCCCCAAATCGCAACTGTGAAACCTAGCTCTTAAATTGATTCAATTAAACAACTGATCGACCACGGAACCATAGGGCTTTCATTCCTAGAATCAAAACGAAGCTAAAGGTATAAGCATTACCTGTAATTATGGTATCTAGGGGATGAACGGCTTTAGTTCCAGGCTCGGTATTCTACGATCCAGACAAGGCTTCAGAGTTGCAATGCAAGTCAATTGCGGGTTTTGGGAGTTTGTAAAATAGAATGCGAAAGTGAGGGAGTGTTTTGGTGTATCAATTTCGCTTTAATTATCCGATTTGGTTTAGCCTTGTATATGACAACTGTCGGCACCACCTCACGCGTTAATTCGATGATTGAGAGTGAATTGGGTCGTGTAATAAGTCTGTATTCATGTTATGACTGATTGCGCGTGATTTGTGGGTACTTACGCGTTTTAAATCTATGATCTGAAGATAATTTTGGCTCGGTTTGACTCTGGATAGTCAAACGTGTTTGAATTTGAATTCAGTCGTAAAGCTCGCTAACTTGACATGTCAATTGGATTGGAATCTGGTCGAGAATCATTCATGTAAATATGGTAAGTCAAAAAAAATCCGGCTTTGATCGATTATAGTGTCTAATTGCAGGAATTCGTTTTGGTTGACTTTTGGAAAGTCAAAGAGGACGACTAAGGGTTCAAGATCCATGATTGGGTTCAAGCTCGAGGTGCAATGTCCAAATGCAAGTGTGGGTTCAGAATTTGGAGTCCAAATGCCTATGGGGGTTCAAGACCAATGTGTTAAAATTATAAATAATTGTATATATATATATGTATATGTGTATATATATATATATATTTATGAGTTGATGTTCGTTTTAAAAGCCTTAAATTTTTATAAATAACTAGGTTTTATAATAATAAGTTTAACCCGTATATTTCGTATAAAAAAATACATATATGTTTTATATATTTATAAATTATATAATAAGAATGTTTTTTTTTTATTTTTTTTTATATCATCCTTCATATATATATAGTTGCATATATTTTTTTTTATAAATAGATACATACATACATATGAAAAGTTGTAAATACGGATTTAAAACTCATCAAGTTTATGTACTGATTTGTTTATTACAACAAAGCACATATGTATAGATGCACATATATTTGTTAGTTAAATCTAACTACGAAATAATATATTTACGTAAGGATGAAACTTCAAATTGTTACGTGTTAAAATAATGATTAGTGTTAAATAGGTTGACGGGCAAAATAGATTTGAAATGATGTGCCACTATCGTATAAAATAAATTAAAATAGTGACAGGAAATCATGGATGTTACATGTCACCCGACGATCGAGGAGAAAAGGCGACAACCCGTCTGAACCGTTTATCAAGGTGTGGCTTGTGTGTGACTGTCACGACGAACGTGCGTCTACTGCCACAGTTAGACGTTCTGGTAGCAAGAAAATAGGTTGTCCCTTTAAATTGGAAGGAGAGTACCAAGAAAATACTAGTGATTGGAAATTAACGGTGAAGGATGACAGTCATAACCACGATCCTAGTCAATATCTTGAGGCGCACTCGTTTGCCTAGAGACTGTCTCAGTCGAAACAACTTTTGGTGGCGAAGTTGTATTCGCAAAACATGTTGCCACGAAACATTCTGGAAACCATAAGGGAACAAAACCTAGAGAGTAGTTGCATTAAAAAGGACAATTATAATGCGATACAAAAGATTAAAAACGAAACGAGAGTCGGTGAAACTCCTATGCAGGTTCTAGAAACCTGCTTTCTTCTAAAAAAATACGTCTACTATAATCAGGAGGATCCCGCCACAAATGTCGTGGAGAAGATATTCTTTGTTCATCCGAAATCGTACGAGATGTGGCGTGCATTCCCTCACGTGTTGATGATCGACGCGACGTACAAAACAAACATGTATAGACTTTCATTTGTCCAAGTGGTCAGTGTGACCTCCACACACCAGTAGTTTTGCGTCGCTCATGCATTTATATCAAAAGAATGGGAGGAAAACTTCGTTTGGGGGTGCTACTGCAAATAAAAGCAACGTTTCAAAATTGTATGGAGCCGCGTGTGATAGTAATAGACAGTTACAAAGCTCTTATGAACACGTGTGATAAAATATTTTCGGACTGTTTCAAGAACTTATGTCGGTGGCACATACACGAGAATATCTCAAAACATTGCAAGACATCATTTACAGACGAAGACTGGGCAAATTTCAAGTATTCATGGTCGGTATTGTGTGAGTCTCCCATGCCAGATATATACCAGTACAACTTCAACCGGCTTTACGAACGACTGTATGCAGCCAAACGAGGAAGTAAGTTTTGAATATTTAATATTTTCAATATTGAATGGTTTAAATTATTTTTCCAGCAGTTATAGATTATGTGACAAAAAATTGGTTGGACCCGTATAAAGAAAAGTTTGTATCCGCCTGGTCTAACAGAAACCTCAATTTTGGTCAACATACAACGAATCGAGTCGAGAGCCAGCATTCGCTCCTAAAGAGCTATCTTAGAAATGCTAACAGCTCGCTAGATAGACTTGTTGGCTTTGTTGATGAAATTGTAACAGATCAATATTCTCAATTACAGTTTGGGTTTGGAACAAGCCTCATAAGGAAAATGGACAGCCACATAGCTATTGAATTGTTTGATAACCTGCGCGGTAAAGTTTCACATAAAGCTCTAAATTTGTTAGAAAACGAGTGGTACAAGTTATCACATATACGGAAACAAAATGCAACGTGTGGTTGCCAACTTTTCAGTAGTTGTGGGTTGTCGTGTGCTTGTCGTCTGGCAAATATCGAAGCTACAAGTAAACTGTTTTGACTATTTATCTTGTTTTTTTTTTATTTTCAAACTATTCTGACTATTTCATTTTAATACTGGTGGCAGAATCCCGCTAGATGCGGTGGACGTCTTCTGGAGGAAACTTGATTTAAAACCGTTGTTTGTCGATGATGAAAATGTAGACGTGGATAAAGTACTTGGTCAAGTGAAAAACAAAATTTTGTCACAACCCGATCAGGTCAAAAAAAGTCTGCTGTCGAGAATCGCATGGGTGGTCTTTCCGAGCAAAAGTAACAAGAAAGCGCATGTGGTACAAGAAGATACTCGCGGCCGTCCAACTTTGAAAAAGCAACAACAAAGGAAACAGGATGTCGAGAGAAACAACTCATTCACAGGATCCCAACAAAGCAAATGTGACCCTGCGAGACATAGCTCATACATTGCGTCACAAGACTCTATACAAGCGAGTTCGGTCATTCAACACCGTCGTTCAACGAAGGGTAAAGGAAAGCAACCACAAGATGATAACGCCCATCTTGGGTTTCCATTGATTATGGGGAAAGATGCGGTTAACAATATAAATTGTTTTAAGGATTTGATACCATATTTATTTTATCCGTACATTTCACATATACAGGATGTAAATCCCAACGGTAACTTTGGTTTTCGATCGTTAGCTTTGGGCTTAGGGTTAAATGAAAATCGGTGGCTTTTTATCCGACAACAACTTCTACAGGAGATGGACAATAAAGAGGAATGGTGGAGAACTGTTTTTAACAGAGTCGCCTTTCAAGAATATGATAGGCTACGTCACACGATAGATTGACAGGATGTGATAGCCGCACTGGTTAGTCGTTGGATGTCGATGCCATACACATGACTCCTAATTGCTCAAAGATTTGGGGTGATTGTTCATCTTTTAAGCATCGCCGGTAATCAAACATTTTTTCCATTGTGGTTTGGTCCTAACGTTCACGCTCAACATCAAATCGTATCGTTAGTTTACGTAAAAAATGTTCATTTCATACACGTCAAGTTAGACGGAGATTTTCCGATTCCCACGCCGAATGCACTTTGTAATTTGCACCAAAATGATGATGTAGCAAAATGGGAAAATATATATACTGATCGTATTGAACGATTTAAGAAAATAATGTCTATTAATAGATCTAGATTTCCACAATACGTCACGAATCACGGATGATTTTTGTTTAAAATTGTATTTTATTTAATTAATTTTATGGTCATTTTAATTATTTTAAATTAATTTTAACTTAATTATATTTAATTTTAATTAATTATAACTATTTTTAGTTAATTATAATTAATTTTTATTAATTGAAACATACTATACGCCACGTATAGGGCCAATACGTGGCGTATAGCCTCCCACCTTTGGTATTCTATACGCTACGTATTGGTCTATACGTGGCGTATAGCTATTAAATATCTGAAAATGGAGGGATTTTCAAAATTTCAGATATTTTATAGCTATACGCCACGTATTGGCCTATACGTGGTGTATAACCTTCTGATAAACCCAATCCATCCCACGTATTGGCCTAATCGTACCCAAACTCACACAAACAAACACATACGCGAGCCGGCCAAATTGATTGTTGAATGCGATTGTCGTCTCATAAAAACTTCGTAAAGGTACGTATCTCAAACTCTCGATTAATAATATTAGGTTTATATCGATTATTAGCGGGTAAAACTGGGTAGATTAGTGCGATAAAGGAATGACACTTAAGAGCTATACGCTATGTATAGCTCCATACGGAGTGTATAGTTCATATGTGGAAGAAGATGAATCGATACGCCACGTATGGTTCCATACGCTTCGTATGGCTTGTATTCTCGGCAACTGACCTGCGTATGGCTTGGTTGGTCGGTAACTTACCTGCGTATGGTCAGATTGGCCTGCGTATGGCTTGGTTATTCGGTAACAGCCTATACGCCACGTATAAGTATTTAAAAAAAATACTTTTTAAAATATTACAATTTATTATTATTATTTAAAATAAAAACAATTTATTATTATTATTTATTATTTTTTAAAAACAATATTTTATTATTTTTAAAATAAAAACAATTTATTATTATTATTATTACAATTAATTATTATTATTTAAAATAAAAACATTTTATTATTATTTATTATTTTTTTTAAAACAATATTTTATTATTTTTAAAATAAAAAAAAATAAAAACAATTTATTATTATTATTTGTTATTTTCAGATATGGCGGATCATGAGGATGATATTGATATGCATCAGCTAGATGATCTTGCGCACTACCCATTTCTAGATTTTTCGCCCGTTTCAGAGTTTTTTAGCCGGTGCTAGAAGCTTCGGGAGGTGAGGTTGGGCCCAGGTACGACAGTGGATTGGCAGCTTCTCGAGGAGGTCCAGGAGGCGGAGCGGGCGAGGCCCATCATAGGCCAAGACACTCCCTGGGATCGTCTTTTTTGCTTTATCATTCGCCGAGACCTATCGAGAGCTGGTCGTCGAGTTCCTATCCACGTTCTTCTACAGGCCGGAGGGGTCTCTTCCTGGGGAGGCCGTAGGAGATGACCCGGATCAGGTGGCTTTCCGTGTTTTTGGCCACCTTTACCGTATGACTCTCCGTCAGTGGGCCGTAGCGACGGGCTTATACTTCAAGCCCGAGACGGTCACGCCGCTTTATACCGAGGCGGTGACGGAGGCGGACAAGGAGAAACTCCTTCTTTTTTGGGGATTGATTTCTGATAGTCCTTGGTTGGGTACCGAGGGAAGGGTCTCGGGGATTAGAGACCCTTTGTATAGATATCTCCACCAGCTTATTTCGACGGCGACCGCACCGCGTCTGAAAAGTCGTGAATGGTGCACTGATCGAGACCTCTTTTTTTGTACTTCCTCCTTACAGGCAGGCGGTGCGCCCTATCCACATGCCTCGCTATTTATTTTGCGTCGCCTATATGCGGCAGAAGCGCGGGCTTTTGTATGGCGGCGCGTTCACCAATCATATCATGCGTGCGGTTACACCATTTCATGTGCATGATCCTCAGATGTTACCGACCATTCCCCCTGTCCGATTAGACCGTCACACGGCGAGTGGCATGCGCATCACACACTGATTCCCGCAGGGCCTTCGGTTCGTAGGGGCCATCCAGGACCAGGTTTGGGTCACTGTGCCGTTGCCGCAGATGCCGCAGATGCCGGGACAGGGGACAACATCACACACTGATTCCCGCCTATGCCTGATCCGCACGTCGACGGAGGACGCGCCGCACGTCGAGCCCATCCACGACCATCCGCCACAGCATCCTCGACACGTACGTCGGGGTGTTAGGCTGGAGAGGGCTACCTAGGCATTGCTTGATGGATTTGTTGCCGACTCACAGCGACAGGGTCGTTAAGATGTGGGCGGTTGGTCGCCTCGTGGATCTGTCACGAGCCACCGGCATAGAGCCACCCCCACTTCCACCGCCACGTCATTATCCGGAAGACCCCGTTTAGGATGAGGGCGGGTCAGAATGACGGCGGAGCGGATCAAGCTGACGGTAGAGCCGGTCAAGTTTAGTTGTTTTATTTGTATTTTGTATGTTTCGTTGTTATGTATGTAAATTATTTTGATGTATATATTTACTTTTTTGATGTAATGCATATAATGTTTAGTTTATTTGTTTGGTTGTAATGTTTAATATTTTGTTTGGTTGTAATGTTTAATATTTTGTTTAGTTGTAATGCAAAAATATAATAAATGTTTAAAAATAATAAAAAATATATAAATTTGAGAAACAGATCACAAATTTATATTAACGAAATTATATAAATTAAACTAAAAAACACAATATAAATTAAATTAAAAAAGATAATTAAATAAAAAAACATATACGTGGCGTATTGCCATATACGCAACGTATAAGATCATAAATTTCCAAATCTTCCAACTTTTTGAAGCAAAAATATAACCCGTGACCCATACGCTGCGTTTAGTCCAATACGCCACGTATTGGACCAGCCGCAAGACAGAGAATGATAGGTGGCATTCTGTATTCAGAGACTGAGCTCTATACGCCCTCGTATTGGCCTATACGAGGGCGTATAGGGCGGCGACGCGTTCAATTAGCAATATTCTGTGTGTGGTTAGAATTTCCCTAAATTTTATATATATTTTAACAAACTTCTTAAATACATAGAAATCACCTACCATCTGTAATAAGACTAATGGCATTACCAGGGCCAGCCCATTAAGCCTGCGGGTAACATGATCGTAGTGGGCCTAACATTTCGAGGGACCCAAAAATTTATAAATATATAAAATTTTCAAGACTTTAAAAAAAATTATACGTCTATGGGATTTTTTTCGGTTCGTGTAGGTCATTCAAATCCTCGGGAGCGACTCTAGGCATTACTAGTCTTACTTAATGTGTTGTTCCTAAATCACCTACCATCTTACATATACATTACAAATTCGGTGCTAACCCTCTTATTGGAATTTCACCTATAAGACGTGTATCCATTGATCAAGTTTCACGTATACATATGGTCCGAATGCCAACTGATAGCAAATGCTTCACCCATTAAAGTATTTAATACATGCTTTGTCATTTTCGCAAACTTAAAAAGTTTAACTTCTCTTTTATTAAAATAGTTAAAACTTGTGGAGATGTTGTATGTCTCTCAAAGCCTTTGTATGTCACTTCCTCGGTCCGTGAATAGATACCGATAAAGACAATGACAAATCTATCTAACATCGGTCGACACACTATTCATAAGGTCTATGAAAAACAACCAAAGTGTTAGTTACGCCAAAGGGCATTACCACAATTTCATTGTCCCCATAGTGAGTTCAAAAAGCAGTCTTAGGTATATCTTCCTCTCGTAGCTTTACTTGGTGGTATCCTGATCTCAAGTCAATTTTAGAAAACTAGCTGGATCCATGTAACTAATCGAACATATCATCAATTTTAGTTTTGAGTCCCTCTTGAGATGCTGCAAGTAGTTAATGACTCGGAACAGAGGCGATAAATTGCTAGATGCGTTCTAGCAACGTTTTTATAAAACCCAAATGAGAGAACATTTATTATCATATATCAAAAGTTATCCTAACCAGTTAAAATGAGCCTTTTACTTATATGCTGTCAAAGGGCAGCATGCTCCATGGTTTCCTGGGAACGCCTAACCCCTCGCTCTGAACCCATGGGTCCGGTTTAGACAACATAGTGGTCAGGTATTGAGGGGTACATCTCATAGCCCATAACCCACAGGTCCCAGGATCGAAACCTGGCTCTGATACCAACTTGAAACGCCCCAAAACGGGTACATCTCATAGTTGGCACACAACATAACAAACATAGTTCTTAAACCGGAAATCAGAATCTATCACAGCGGAAGTCTTTAATTCAAATCATTCATCAAACTATAACATGAAATATTGTCTATAACATGAACTATCAGGATTGGAAATGTCAGTCTTCAATACCGCAGCCCGATGTCCATGCTATCCAGCCCACATGGCTCTTTCACTTTTCTTTAGCTTTACCCTTTTTACCTGCCATGCATACTAAAAGTCAGCTAACGCTGGTGAGTTCTCTCTTTACTTTAAACTGTAAACTTTATCTTTGGTAGCTTAGTTTTATTAAAATAAAATAAGCTTTACTTTCACTTTCTTTGAAATAAACTTTTAACTATTACTTTAAAACTTTACAACGTTACAATTATAAATCTGTTACGTTACTATCTGTCATTAAAACTTTATCTTTAAGGAAACCCATTAGGGTGTCCCACTGTACTCTGTCTATCATTTCACTTATACTTGACAAGTGACTTGATCATACTTTAACTATCACATATGGATCGTGGTCCGAGGACCAGATCCCTATCTTGCTTACACCTCAGGGTAAGACTTTTACTTTAGCGCTGCCCACACCTCAGGGTGGGACTTTCTTTCTCGCTTGCACGTTAGTGCAAGACTCCTTTAGCATTGCTCACACCTCAGGGTGAGACTTTCTCGCTTACACCGAAGTGAAGACTCCTTTAGCATTGCTTACACCGAAGTGTAAGACTCCTTTAGCATTGCTCACACCTCAGGGTGAGACTTCTACTTTAGCATGCCTGCAGGACTTTCTACTATGCAACTATTATGCAATGCAATTACACTATTACACAAATAGAAATGCAATCACATAACTTTCATATAGACAAATAACGCATATTAACACATAAGCATATAACATGGTATTTGTCACTGTCACTGTCACTGTCACTGTCGAGCTGTACCGAAGTACGGCTCCTTTATCGTTCTTTCTTTAGCTCATTGTTATCTTTCAAAAACTTGTTTAAAAGATAATACTATGCTCTTTTGTTCTTTATCTTTCATTTTATAACAATAACATTTTTATAAAATACTATACTTTGCCTTTCATTTTATAAAAATAACATTTTTATAAAATGCTATACTTTGCCTTTCATTTTATAAAAATAACATTTTTATAAAATACTATACCAGTATGCATGCCAGCCCAAAACCATTAGGAAAAAGGGCAATAAGAACTCACCAGATGAATCGTTTCTGTTTACACTTAGCCGGTTCCTGATGTCACTACAGTTTCTCACAATCTGTATAATCAAGTCATAGACATAAGGTTGTGCCCTTAGGGGACACTTAGACACTACTATGCTTGACTCAGTAGTTTCGAGTCATGGTTTCATTATCGAAACTAGGTAGTTTCGAGTCATGGCTTCTTATCGAAACTAAGTAGTTTCGAGTCACTGCTTCTTATCGAAACTAAGTAGTTTCGAGTCACTGCTTCTCATCGAAACATGTAGTTTCGAGTCGTATGACTTATATAAATTCTTAGTTAGGGTCTAGGGTCTATATCGAAACTATGGTAGTTTCGATGGGTCTGCCCCTGTCGAAACTAGGTAGTTTCGACAGATACGTCCATATCGAAACTAGTAGTTTCGACTGTGCAGTCTTCTTCCCCAAACAGAACCCTAGATCTGGTCCCTTTGTTCTAATCGATCAAGCTATGAACTTTTTACGTTCGAAATGTTCCATTTTCCCCCATGAACCCAAACCCGTGGTTTGTTTCCAGTTTCACACGTAAAAATCTAAACCTTTACTCGATTATTAACCCGAAACCCGAAAGTTACAAAAACTCAGATTTAGGCATAATAATTACCTGTTATAGCTTCCTTCTCGTTCCTTTATGCTCCAGAGATGTTGAGCAACAATCCTCGAGACTTTGAGCTTGATCCGAGCTTTCTCTCTCTAGACGATCTCTCTCTCTCTCTCTCTAAGGTTCTTGCGCAGGAAGAAAATGAAGGACACAGGAGGAAATGGCTACTGATTAGAAGGGTTCTTCTCAGTTTTCGGGCCCATGGGCCGGCCCCTAGCCAAGCCCACCTTCCTTTTTCTTTTATTTGGGTTTTTATTTATTTTGGGATGTTACAGGTGATGGGTCTCCGACTTGTCAGAGATGCGACTGCCACTCAAAAATGAAAGTCGCCGTTCAAAAAAAAAACTTATATGCTATTCTACTACTCTACACATTAAATTCGGTTAAACTAACCGATATATTAATTAGAGACATAATTAAAATAAAGAGTAAATTTTGCTTTTGGCTTTTGTGGTTTGGCCCGTTTAACATTTTTAGTACAAGAATAAATCTTTTAACATATCAGCCTATAAGTTTGTATTTTTGTAACAATTTCAGTTGATGACACTAACATTGTTAACTTTTTATGTTAAGTATAGGATATGTTAGACATTTTTTTTTCTAAGTTGACTAGTTTAACTTTTTCGGTTCAATAAAAAATTTTATTTAGGTTTTTACAAAAAAAAATCTACTTTATTACAATTTTTTTTTTACTTTTTTTGAAATCATTTTAAAAAGTTTTTTTTCTGTAAAAAACGTCTTTTGTGAAGCTTTTAAAAAATGTTTTTTAACTTTTCTAAAAATATTTTTTAACTTTTTTCATAAATAACGTTTTTAAAAACACTTTTTAGTTTTTTTTATAAAACGTTTTTTAGTTTTTTAGGAAAATATTTTTTTAACTATTTTAAAAACTCTTTTTTTTTTTCAAATAGTTCACTATTTTAAAAACTAGTTCACTTAAAAAAAACGTAATTAAAATAGTTAAAGAAATTTTTTTACGAAAAAGCTAAAACGTTTTTTAAAAAAGACAAAAAATGTTTTTAAAAAACTTTTTTTATGAAGTTTTTTTTGGAAAAGTTAAAAACGTTTTTAAAAGGTACAAAAAATTTGTTTTACGAAAAAAAAAACTAAAAAAATTGATTATTTTTTAAAGTAAAGAATTAAACAGGACAAACCACAGGGATCAAAAGCGAAAAGCACTCTAAATTAAAAGACTATAATAACTAATATTAGACTTGATTAAATAGATAATAAAAAACAAACAATAAAAAAAATAAAACAAAAATATTAAAAAGGTTTTATGAAAATTATTATTTTGAGTGATGGATTTTTTTTCCCATCTTTCACATTTCTACCGATTCAGATACGGCCATCCATTCGAGTTATCGGCCACATTACATAATGTGTTTTGTTGTTAATTGTATGCTACAAGGTTATTGCGTTGCAATCATTACACACAAAATCAAGTTTAATAACACTAAAAGAATCAAATAGCGAAATCAAATCCGAACTCAGTTTCTTTACAAGAAATCACCACTTAATTTGTCTAGAGTAGAACTTCCATCAACTTGTTTAACAAAAGCCTTGAGATTCATACACGAGGATCCACTTTCTTTCATAGCCTCTCTTGCCAAATCCTTCCACTTCTTAGCATTCATTCTCATTGTTTCTCCTCTTTCATGCTTTCCCATCACCATTTCTATGCACCTTTTTATCTCTTCCCCTTCCACAACTCCGTCTTCGTTAGCTGCCACCCTTGTCCCCGTGCCCCATACGTCTTCTATAAGCTTCGCATTCGTCGTCTGATCCGTCCATTGAGGAAACGCCACCACCGGAACTCCACAAACCATACTCTCAAGCGTCGAATTCCAACCGCAGTGTGTCACAAAACAACCTAAAGAAGTGTGTGATAGCACCTCTAGTTGACTACACCAAGGAACCACTAAACCTAATTGTTCCAATTCACTCATACAACTTATTACCTCTTCTGTTTCTTCCCCTTTATCTTTCATCACCCATAAAAAAGGCTTCCTACTCTCCAACAAACCATGAGCCATTGCCTCCTTTTGCTTCTTTGACAACACTACAAGACTACCAAAAGATATGTAAACAATGGACCCTTCATCCTTTGTGTTCATCCATTCCACATAATCTTTCGACGTTTCGAACAAATCTCCTCCAAAAGATCTATCCGACGGATCCATCCCATCCAAGAAAGCCGACGGAATCAACGGTCCAACACCAACCATGTTTATCTTGCCATCAATCTCCTTCAAGGCCTCTTCTTCCAATGCATTAAAGGTATTCACAAGTACTTTAGGCTTTTGTATTGAATTAAGCATATGCATAAGTTCCCTAAACAAAGATAACACAGTAGGGTAAGTGTTTGAAGGGAGACAAAAGGAGGGGAGGTCTTGTCTTTTGAGAGATGGTAACCCTGGTAATTCAATGGACCATGAAGACTTGTTACTATCTTCTCCAATGAGTTTATCATACCCATTGAAATAGTAATAGTACACTCGAAATACGCATGCTGGTTGAATCCAAAGAAGAGCTGGTGGGACGTTATGGCCAAGGGCTACTTCTGCAGCCCAAGGTAGGAGGAGGGTGTACACCAAACAAGTGACTGGGGTGCCATTTTTGGCATTAGAAAGTACGGTTTCTTCAATGCACTGGGTTCCCCCCTTCCTAAACTGAGTCTCGTAGAGGGTGGAGTCATCGGAACCGGAACTGGAACTGAAACCGTCGTCAAAGCCGTCTGAAAAAACAACAAAGTTGAAACTATGAGGAATCTGGCCAGATTTGGTCATGCGGCGGTGGGTAGAGATGGTGATGGCGAAGGTGAGTTTAACATCTAAGCGGATGAGTTGTTTAGCGAATTGGAGAGCTGGGTTAATGTGACCTTGGGCTGGAAAGGTTATCAAGAGGAAGTGAGGTTGAGGTTGAGGTTGAGCCATGGTTTTTATATGGATGGAACAAGCTCAGGTAGTTATGGATTTGAAAGACTTGAAGTTTGTTTAAATTGTAAGAATTGTTGGTATGGGGATTTTATCGTAAGGACGTTTGTGGTGACATAATGGAGAAAGATAGAATAGAATGAACCAGTGGTAGGAGGTGTTTTATGTGTCTTCAAAGGATATCTTATTGTTGGTGTTAAGTGGTTTGACACACGAGTAAAAGGCTGAATATTCAAATCCTGTAACATGTAGATATGATTTATTTATTTTAAAAAATCTAGATGTTGATATTAAAAAAATAAAAAGATGGTCTTTTGTATGTTCTCTTAAAAAAAGGCTTAAATGCAGGGCCGGCACCAGGCCGTCGGCCAGGGCCTGTTTTTTTCAGGGGTCTAAAATATTTCCGGGGCTTGTATATATATATATATATTTATATGTTTTTTATAAAATTTTAAATATCGGTTTTATATATTGGGTCATTTGTATAAAATTAAAAATATATTGGACCATTTTTATAATGGTTGGGCTCTTTTAATCTTTATAATGGTTGAGCCTTTTAAAAATTACAACCCAATATCAACTCATCGGCTTTATTTAAAAAAAATAGTTAAGTGCTTTTTTCATTCCTGTGGTTTGTTAAAAATTGTCATTTGAATTCAAAAGTGTAAATTTTTCCATTTGAATCCAAATGTTTCATAAAAATTGCCATTTGACTACACCTAATTAACACCGTTAACATTTTCCGTTAAAACATTTCCCACTTTAGGGTATTTTAGTCAAAACAATTAAAAAAATAAAGAACCGGCCCACATGAGGGGTTTTATGCATTCAATCTCTCTAGGTAATCGCAAAAACCGAATTCCCACCCTCAAAATCAATCTCTTTCGTCTCCATAATCAACAACAAACGTAATAGCCGTAATCGTAATTTCGTCCTAAAAAACAAACGGAAGTAAATGTTTGAAGAGCTTTGGTTTGTTCGTGGCCCTACGGACGATTTCGATCGACATGAGTTTTACAGTAAGTTTGTTTGTCGCCACCACAGTCGCTATCACCATAGCAATATCGAATGTAATCGACCCTACTGTGTTGATTTGATGTTTTGGCCATATTGTGCATTGTTCTAAGAATGTCTTCCCTAACTAATTTTCTAGGATAGAACAATGCACAGTAGGGCGAAAACACCAAATCAAACAGTAGGGTCGATTACATTCGATAATGCAATGGTGACAGCGATTGTGGTGGCGACGAACGAATGAGAGTTCTTCAAACATTACTTGCGATTGTTTTTGGGGACGAAATTATGATTGCGGCTACTACGTTTGTTGTTGATTATGGGGACGGAATAGATTGATCTTGATGGTAGGAATTTCTTTTTTGCGATTACCTAAAGAGATTGTGTGACAACCGCGAATTTTCAGGTCAACACCGCGTTCGACGAGTTCATATAATAATAGTATTATTATGTTAAAATATACTTTCAAATGAAAGGAATTCGTTAGTGAACGAAAAATAATAGCAAGATTTAATTGAGTGTTATAATGTCAAAAATTTGATCAAGTTCTAGTTTATACGCGTTAACACTCGAGTTGAGCGGTTTCGTAAAATTTTAATTTAAATCCGAAAGGATATATATTTATGAGACGCAAGGACTCGAAGAAAAATAATAAATTATAATAAGTTATTTTTGGGTAAAATAACGTCACTATTTTCATCGGGTTTGTTTAACCGAAAAACCGACACGGGATCGAAGACCGCAGGGGCTATAAATACCCCATCTTCATCCACTATCTCATTTTTCATAAATTCAGAGAAATTTTAGAGAGAGAGAGAGAGTGGAGAGGGCTGGAGAGGTTTCCGGCAAAGTAGTGGTGGTCCGACGGTGGTGCGTGGCGGTCAACGGTGGTCCGGCGCGGTGGCCAGTGGCGGCCGAAGCCCGTTTTTCCCCTAGAACCATTTCTCGACGCTACGAACGCAATGGTAAGCTCAGATTTGTCTAAATCCTTGCTTAAATTCGTTAAAAATAGTTTTTAAAATCTGTCCATAAAGTTTTATGCATGCGCAGTCTTAAAGATTAAACGATCCCCGGAAATCCAACCGTTAGAAATGCATGAATTTTGGATATGATCTTTTCAACACATAGACACAAAACCCTACCGGATGAATTTTTGATCAGAACTTTCTAGGTATGCTTTTCATACCCTCGAATGTGACTGATCGGATTTTCGGATTTGAAAAACTGGGTCTCAAAGAATCGTCGATCCCCGGAGATCCGACCGTTGGATCGTGACGATTTGTGGACAATAGTTTCTTAGCACATATATGAATGTTTTCACTGAAGGAAATTCCGATCAGATGTTGGGAAGTATATTTTTGAATAAGAACAGATTGTAACAGTTTTTAGGATCGAAAACAGGAAATTGATCGGGTTGCATGGCCATCGAAACGGCATTGCATGTCAATTTTGAGCATGTGGGAATGCTCGAGAGATAAAAACGATCCTAATGGTGTTTTTGGTTCGTATTGCATGTGATACGGGAGGTTCCGCGTACGCGAACCATTTATACGTAAGGTATAAACTTTACCCGTTAAGCTTTGATTTTATCTTAGAAAAGTTTTATAAGTCATTGTTTGAGAATTGAACCCGAAAATATTTAGTATTGAGATATTTGGTATTTTTAGTGGTTATTAGGCTATACACCTAACCCTGTTTCACGTGAAACAAATAATGAAACTAATATATTTATTTTTATACGACAATTGTTTTGATGAATTTTTAAAAATTGTTGATCTATCACCCAAAAGTGATTTTAATCAGTAGAATATGTTTTAAAATGAGTATCTGAAAATTTTGGTTATCTAACTCTTTATAGATTATTTATTAGAATTCACACAAGTTTAATACATGAAAATTTGGGAAAAATACTTAAGAGTATTAAAAAATTCTGGAAATTGGACAGTGATAGTTATATGATTAACTAAGACTCCTGTCCAAATTTTATGAAAATTGGAGTTGTTTAAGTATACGTTTAGTATTTATAAAGTTTAAACGAACGATTTAGGGTTTGTATACTTCTGGATAAAATCAGGACTTGAAACTTGGTATGGGATCTTATATTGACTTAAAACTAATATGATAAAAAATTTGGTAAAGTTTTGATGTGTTTAGCTATTTTTCCCGAATTTGTAAAATTTTAACAATATTAAATTCATATTAAATAATCTGGATTTAAAAAAAATATTAAAATTTGTCAGAAGTTTTTATTTATATACATGATCAATTTGTATACATTTTAAGCAGTAACTTTATGTCTAAGTCAGTGTTTGGTATTTATGAAATTTTAACGATTGAATTTTGGATCATATACTTCTGGACTACATTAGGACTTGAAAATTTTAATGAAATCTCATATGGACCTAACGCTAATCTGGTAAAAATTTGGTAATTTTTTTGACAAGTTTAACTATTTTTTCAGAATTTGTTAAATTTTAACAATATTATATTTATAATAAATAATCTGGATTTTGAAAAATTATGAAAATTAGTCAGAAATTATTATTTTTGTATATTATCAATTTGTGGAAGTTTCATGCAGTAAATTTATGTCTAAGTATGATTTTCGAATTTTGGTTCATTAAAACGTTATAAAAAGTTACTATTTTTGGGAATTTTTGTATAAAATTGTTTTTATAAAACGTTTTAGGGGATTTTGGACAGAAATATGTTCACATTAAAAACATAAATTTATACTTTTAAATTGGGTGCTAATATCACACTAAAACCCTAATTTCGGATGTATCGGATTTTCAAACCGTAAACCGGACTTTACGTGCGTAACCGCGTTTTTGATCAAACGAAACCGTGACTTGAGATTTTATTGTATATGATTTTATAACTATTGATGTTCTTTATTAAAATCTAAAAACTTAAGGTTTTAAGGTCACAAATTTATATAAAAGCCGGTTTTACAATTTC
This sequence comes from Smallanthus sonchifolius, assembly GCA_023525975.1. Lineage (NCBI taxonomy): Eukaryota > Viridiplantae > Streptophyta > Magnoliopsida > Asterales > Asteraceae > Smallanthus > Smallanthus sonchifolius. The sequence goes on along the minus strand of CM042029.1, from coordinate 25,695,259 downwards.
TAACAGTTCGTACGCGTATGCACGGGTTTGGGTATGCAACCGATTACATAGCCACTTTTTGTTTTGTTGACTTGGTCACAACCTTTAGGAGTCCTGAATGCATCGTTTGTGTCCACTTGACTAGTAGGACCCTGTTAGGACTCGGATTTTATCGGTTTTTGTCGACTGTGTCGCATCACTCGCCCGCATTGTCTAGGTGAGTTTCGCGGCCCCCTTTTTACTTACTGTTTTACTGTTTTTGGGGGAAAGCTGTTTCATTTTTTTTGTCACATGTTACATGATACATTGATTACATGAGTTATTTTTTTATAATGCCTTAAAGTTCCTAATTTTAGGCAATCAATTAGCTGAGCGTAGCCGTTGAGAATTTTGAGTAGTACTACTTGGGTTGACACCCCCGCTCATGGTTTGGTCACGCCAACCAGACTTGTAGGGTCACTTGGGCGCAAAGTTAGCCAATTTTTTTAGGCGGTTGTTTGCATTAGACTTCCGTTTGGGGTACTTTATTTTTTTGTCGAGGCTTTGATTGCGGCTCATGGTAATATGTTGTCTAATACATGTGTACTCGATCAATGGATTTTTGATCACTTTGGATTTTTATCCGAAACTTTTTATAGAGTAGCAAAACCAGTGAACTCACCAACTATTTATATAGTTGATCCATTTTTGAAACATGCTTTCAGGTAAACAAAATTGAAGAAAAGATTTTTATAAGGGCACGCTTTTGGATTAGAACTATTGTTTCTAGTTTTGATTATGTACTTTGGTTGTAGTCAGACATTTAGACACTTTGTACCGTTTTAGAGATTATTTTTTGTATTTGTACCTTTGTTAGAAGCATGTAGCATGGTTCAATGTAATGCACAATCTTCCTAATAGTTTCTCTTGTACTTGTGTTCAATGCGATATACCAGTTACATCCCGTATTTCCGCCTTGGCGGGGTGTGACAGATTGAACACATAAAACCTCTCATGTGGGCTGGTTCTTTATTTTTTAATTGTTTTGACTGAAATACCCTAAAGTAGAGAAGGTTTAACGAAAAAATTTAACAGTGTTAATTAGGGGTAGTCAAATGGATTCAAATGGTAATATTTATGAAACCTTTGGATTTAAATGACAATATTTAAACCTTTGGTTTCAAATGGCAATTTTTAGCAAACCACAAGGATGCAAAAATCACTTAATTCTAAAAAAAGCACGAATTGTTGCTACGAGAGTTTCACGAATCATCGGTTAACTATTACGTTATTTATATAACATACTGTAGTTTTTCTATATATATTGGTATAACGTGAATCATCGTTTAAAAAAATTAATTAATCTATTTTGTTCGTAGGGGCCTTTTTTTTCCGGCTCGGCCAAGGCACTTAAATCCTCAGGACCGGTCCTACTTAAATGAAACGAAACTAGCCATATGCAATGGAGAGACGTCGAGGACGTCTCCCTCTCTCTTCCATGTCGGGCCTAGGGTTGTTCATGAACCGAGCAGATCTTTGCTCGTGCTTGGTTCATTTACAAATTGAACCGAGTCGATCGCCACGTTTACAACCGAGCCGAAAATCGAACGAGCATTTATCCTAGAATTAATTTTTTGAGCGTGTTGCGAGCAATTTGGACAACCTACTGGCGACGACACGTTTCTTTCACTACTAAAAAAAATAAAAAATTTGTGACAGCAGTTCGTGGGAAATTTGTTAGAATTGGTCGTTAGCGACAAGTTCAGACAAAAGTGTTTGTTAGAAAAACCCCCGTAGGAAATATATTTTCTGACAAAGTCCCGACTAATTTTCCGACGAATTAGCTACAAAAGCCTTTTGTAGGTAATTTTCGAAAATATTCCGACGATTATTTTAAATAAATAAGTTAACTTAATTAATAAATTTGTCGAAAAATTGTAGGAAATCTTGTGGTTACTTTTTTGTTTTTATTTTGTCGGAAAGTTGTCGCAAACTTGTTGAAATTTTTGTTGTTGTAAACTTGTCGGGAACTTTTGTAGAAAATAGACATGTTTTCTCGTACTGAAAACAACTTCTGGATTGTAAGGAATCACTGAGTTGAGTTGATTACATGAACCATAGAACCAAATTCAAACCACCATGTATTAGTTGGTACATTTAAGTTAAAGGATTCAAGTATTATATAAAGATGATTACCTCTCTTAGTCAAACACTCTTTGAATTATGGGCAGTCTTTCTGTTTGGCCTTACGACAGATCTTGTAGTGAAACTTCTATTTGGACTTCTTAGATCTCGAAGCATCATTTGCAATTTGCTTTTGGACCTTAGAAAATTCCCCTTTTCAGAAATTTCCTTTCCTTTTCTTAGAATCAACAAGCATCAGGTAAGTCACATTAGGTAAGGCAGATTCCTGATAGAATTTTTGATGAACATAGGAGAATTCGGTTGCACCTCTCCCATTTCTCATGTAGTATTTTTTCACCGGTGGTACTCTTGTCAGTGAGAGTAGGGGCATCATCTCTCAATGCATAGTCTAAGTCCAATATACCGAAAGTTAGCATTAGAGAATCTTTCCAAGAAGGAAAGTTAGCACCATTTAACGTTTCAATTCTCATATTGTGAGCTGCAGTGGATTTAGATGAGACGAACAAGATACATTAACCTAAACAAGAACTTAGAGTGAACTATGGGGGTAACATAGACTAAGGCAAAAGGAAAATAAGGACCATTATCCTAATGAAGTTGTGCTAAAGTCTATTATAACACCAAAATAACACACTAAGTAAGGTTGTACTTAAAAAATGGCTTTCGCTTTAGCTATGACCAATCATTCAAGCATCATGCACAAATAAGGCATGCAATTTGAATGTAACATGTCATATTTGGGCAGAAGTGAGACATTCAATTTGCACATGTTAAGTTTGCTGGACACAGATGTAACACATCATCTTTGGACAAAAGTGAAACATTTGTGCATTTTAGGCGGATGTAATGTAAATATCTAACAGTTTATGGATATACACTAAGTGACATGCTTAATTAGACTTGAATAACTTTATAAAATGTAACACATCACCTTTAGGCAGAAGTGAAACTTTTAAGTATTATTCAAGTAAAATTTAGGTTTTGTAAAACATTATATTTAAGGTTTCACAAAATAAAGCACTAGTTAATAGCAAAACCAGTTGTTTGCGCGGATCTGAAAACTTAAGGAGCCGAGTACTTGTAAGGATCCGAAAACTTTTTAAATCACAAAACTTATACGGATCTGAAACTAAGGGATAAACCTGATTTCAAATTTTTAAGGTGTTTAAGTATATCCAAATTACCAGTTCGCAAATTTTGAAAAAAAATAACATTTTTATGCGAAAACTTATATAAAGTTACATAATTTTAGAAACATATTTCAGTCCAAATCTACAACCAAAATAGCTTGATTTCTACGAAAATCAGGATTAACTCAAGAACAATTCTGATAAACTTTAAAAGTTGTTCTTGATTAATATCAAATTTAGTCTGGAATCGAAATCATAAAACATGATATTTAGGATTTTGAAAATTTATATCTCGGTTTTATGGATCAAAACAGTTTAGTCTGAACCAAAAATTTTAAAAAGTCAGATCCGAAAATTGATAATCCAGATCCGAGAACTTTAAGAAAAAACGATTTTCAAAAAAATCTTATTTTTTTGATTTAATCCCAGTTTAGGGAACGAAAAAAGAATTGATTAATTAACATAAATACGCTCTGATACCACATGTTGATCATTTCTTTTAACATGTAATGGAAAACAAGTAATAAACACATGTACATAATAATCCAGCAACAGTAGAGAAGGAAGACGTCATTATTTTGATGATGATCGGGTTCCCATTTTGGATGTATCGTTAGGATGGTTTAAGGTGAGATGCAGATCTCACGATTTAGAGAGAGAGCCCAGATTATGGTGTTGGTGATTTTAATCATTAGTTGTAATTCTCTCTAATAATCTCCGTATATATACACCCTGGGGAAACCTTAATTATGTCAGTAAGGTTATTTATGTCCATCGAATAATTACCCATTAACTCATATAAGGTATTTAGATCAATTAATAAATAAACGGCACATAATAAATGTGAGTCTTACATTCCAGTAAAATAAAAAAGATTATTCTCGCGAAATAAAAAAATTCCAACAAAATCATTTTCGGCGAATGACTGAAAAATTTAGCTTTTTTTTGTATCGTGTCGGGTCTTTGAGATGTCCATATATGTCGGTGATTCGATTTCGCCCCATTTAATAAAAGTTTATTTTAACATGTTAAATATGTGAAAGTTTAAAATTAAATTTTGAAAGAAAAAGAATAGTCGAATATATTCTCTAAATTTCCCTTTTATAAACCTTTCGGGTAGGTTTGGTATGGATGGAGGTAGGGATGGCAAAATAACCCGAGCCCGACGGGTATACCCGAAACCCAAAATATTCGGGGCGGGTTTACCCGAAACCCGACGGATACGGGGCCGGGTATGAGATTAATTTTAAAAAAACTCGCGGGTATGGGACGGGTATGGGATTAGGTGATACCCGACCCGATTACCCGAAATCACATACCCGTTTACCCGAACCATATATACCCGAATCACATACCCGAAAATTTATAGTTTATAATTTTATTTTCTCTTAACTCATGTCTATTAACGCTTCATTTTAGTAGGTTTATTATTTGAAAATTAAAATTTTCTTTTCAAATATGTGTTTATAAATACAAAAAATAGAGTTATAGAAAAGTATATGACACGTACCCGACGGTTATTGGCCGATACCCGCGAGTACGCCCGATACCCGATATTAACAGGTATGCCCGTTACCTGCGGGTATACCCGATACCCGACGGGTAATTACCCGACACAAACCCGACGGGTAATGGGCCGGGTATGGGACACAATATTACAACCGGGTATGGGTTTGGGATTACCGATACCCAGCCCGAACCCGACCCATTGCCATCCCTAGATGGAGGCAGGAGGTCAGGTTGATAAGGATAAACACGCGATTCAAAAAATAGGATAACATTGCTTGTTATTATTTACAGTCTCCGCCATGATTTTGACACAACCCGTTGCTAAGTGGCTGAGCCATGTGCGAAGCTTGAGGGTCCAGGGGGTGTGCGATTTTTCGCTTAAAAGTGTTAATTTATACGTATTCGATCACTGAGCTGAAAATCTCTGATCCCCTACGTTTTTCTTCGAGTTTCGTCACTAAAATAAACATTTGAGTTACATTCATTCTACACCGCATGCGCATCAATGTATGTTTCCTAAACATTATTCATAGAACCAAATAAATCTTAAGTACAAAAGACTTTTTGTATTAAAAAAAGTTCATATAACAGATTCCAACTTGGATTCGAGATCCTTCTTGTCTTTACTCAACTCCATGACCATTTCTTCTCGAGTCAAACTTCCATCAAACTTGTTCAACAAAAGCCTTGAGATTCATATACGAAGACCCACCTTCTTTCATAGCCTCTCTTGCCAAATCCTTCCACTTCTTAGCGTTATTTCTCATTGTTACTCCTCTTTCATATCCTCCCATCACCATTTCTATGCACCTTCTTATCTCCTCTCCTTCGACAACCCCGTCTTCATTCGCGGTCACCCTCGTCCCCGTTCCCCATACGCAGTGGCGGATCCAGGAATTTTTTCCAAGGGGTTCACTGTTTTTAGATGCCCCAATTTTATAGGGCCTAAACCACTACGCTTACTGTGAAACTTTGTAAGGGGGTTCACCGTAGGGTATTTTAGGGGGTTCACCCCAGTTTTTTTACCTACCGTTACACTAAAATTTCAAAACTCGGGGGGTTCCTGTACACCCCCCCGGCTTCACTTAGGTCCGCCCCTGCCCATACGTCTTCTAGAAGCTTCGCATTCGTCGACTGATCCGTCCAGTGAGGAAACGTCACCACCGGAACCCCACAAGCGATACTTTCAAGCATCGAATTCCAACCACAATGTGTAACAAAACAACCTAAAGATGGGTGTGATAGCACCTCTAGCTGACTACACCATGGGACTATCAAACCTAATTGTTCAAGTTCCGCAATGCAGCTCAGTTCCTCTTCTTCGTCTTTCATCTCCACATCTTGATCTCTCATCACCCATAAAAACGGCCTCCGGCTCGCTAACAAACCATGCGCCAACGCCTCCTTTTGTTTCGCCGACAACATTATTATGCTACCAAACGATACATAAACAGTGGACCCTTCCGCCTTTGTGTTCATCCACTCAATATACTCTTTCGTCCTCTCAAACAAATCTCCCCCGAAAGAATCATCAGACGGATCCTTACCATCCAAGAAAGCGGACGGAATCAACGGTCCAACCGCCACCATTTTCACCTTGCCATCAATCTCTCTCAATGCCTCTTCTTCCAAAGCATCAAAGCTGTTCACAAGTATCATAGCCTTGTCTTCAGAATCCAACATCTCAAGTTGTTCTTTCAACAAAGGCAATGCAAAATTGTAAGTGTTTGAAGGTTGAAAAAAGGAGGGGAGATCACGGGTTTCGAGTAACGGTAACCCTGGTAACTCAATGGACCATGAGGGTTCACTACACCCATCCCCAATTAGTTTATCGTACCCATTGAAGTAATAGTAGTAGACACGTAACACCGATGCTGGTTGGATCCAAAGTGGAGCTGATGGCACGTGAAGGTCACGTGCCACCTTCGCAACCCACGGGAGTAGGAGGGTGTAAACCACACAACTAACCGGGGTGCCGTTTTCAGCATTGGAAATAAGGGTTTCTTTCAAGCTTTGTGTTCCACGGTTCCTGAACTGAGTCAGGAATGTTGTGGTGTCATTGATCTTGGAGTTGAAACCATCATCATACCCATCTGAAAAAAACTGCAAAATTGAAACCGTCTGGAATCTTGCCAGCTTTGTTGATTTTGTTGTAGGCTGAGATGGTGATGGTGAAGGTGACTTTGACACCTAATTGGGTGAGTCGCTTAGCGAACTGGAAAGCTGGGTTGATATGACCTTGGGCTGGAAAGATTACTATTAGGAAGTGAGGTTGAGTTTGAGCCATAACCTTGATTATTGTCGCATAGGGTTCGAATCAAGGTGAGCTACTTATTATGGTTGTGATGAGTGATGAGTGATGAGTGAGAGTTTTTGAGTCTGTTTAAATGACAAGAAGTAAGAAAATAGGAGTGGTTGTTTTTCAAGATCAATAAATCAATTTTTGGAAGATTTTGAGAAATTTGGATTTAATTTATGGCCACAAATTTACAAATTTCTGTGTCCGGAAATATGCTATGAAAATATGGATAATTGGGTGATTTGTTTCATTTTTTTTATTCTTTTCAGTTATTTATTCTCATACGCCTCTGTTGCTCCATGATAAAAATTTGATTATAGGTGGTTTTAAACCACTCATGGTTTTTAGGTGGATTTTAAAGTTTTTATGTATCTACGTGGTTCGTTAGTTGATCGGTCTAGTTATGTGAATAGTATCCCCTAGTTGATCCAGCGGATGTGAACAGTGAAATTGAATAAAACAAAATTAACAAAGCTGGGGTTTACTTGTCCTATTCACTTTCACTGTTCATATACATTTGTTAGTTCAACTAGCGTATCACCACCTGCACTATTCACATCCGCTAGCTTAACTAGCGAATCTCTAGTCGTATTCTTTTTAGATATATACAAATGAAAATCAAACAAAAAATATGGTTGGTTGAGATGGTTGTTTGCGTCGTTGTTTGCGCCCACGGCTGTAACCAAAGGGACCCGTTACCTTTTTTGTTCAAACATGTTCCCTCTTCCAATCTTCCCCAGAAGCCTGTTCGAATCAATCTCCAGATTGCCACCACCATTGCAGATCTATGAAGGTTTGGAGCTCGATTTCACACAATCTCAATGTAATTAAACGTTGATGGCATCCACATGAAAATCGTGGGTATGGAATACAATGATGAAGACAACCTGCGATGAAGCTCAGCCTTGTCCTTGGTGAAGCTCAACGCCACTTGTCCGGTTTGCCGGAGCTCCCCGCTGTCAATTTCATTGGCGGCGGTTTTTCCTTTCTTGCAGTACTCCAATGGTTGTTCTTTTCTTGTGTAAATCCAGATTGTTTTGGAGCTTCCGTTTTAATCAATATCTGTTAAGTTTTGGGCGGGTGGGGTTTGATTGGGTTGGGGATTTATATAGTTTTTTGTTTTAATATATAAAGGTTATACTTGTCATTTTAAAAAAATTTACCCCAAAAGTTAAAGTCTATCTTTGTCAAGGGTTGTTGTCGTTAGATTTTTACAAACTATTAGATTAAACTTGTAATTTCCCAATTTTACAGGCAAAAGTAAAATTCTGTTAAACCATAGGGTCATCCGTGTAGTAATACTTAAGAGCACCCACAACGCCAAAGTCATCCGGATGATCCATGTCATCCCCCTCACCCTTTCTCTCTCCACTTTCTTCACTCTCTCATCCTTTTCTCTTTCTCATGTCATTTCTTCTCTTACAAAACTCATCTAGGACCATCCGCATTTACGGATGATGCACCTTCTCTCTTCCTATTTTCCTACTTCTCTCCTCCACCTGGTTGCCAACTTAGATCCGAATGAGTTTAAGGACCTCCGTTGGAGGTGCTCTAATATAATTATATAATAGATCTCTTTTGCTTTTAAAAATTTATATGTGTTGATTATATGAAATGATTCATGTATCTTAAAATAAAAACAAAAAAACATGTTATGTGAACCCTTTTGGCTGTGTGTGTCAGGTGAAAAGTTCAGCCTCGGTTTGTTTATATCCTCTCAAAACGATGAGTTATACAACGTTTGCAGTGACGTTATAAACGTCTTTAATAATTTTTTTGAACGAGGATGATTTTTCTTTTTTTTTCCTTGACAAGCTAGAACTCACAACTATGGTTAGCACTAGTCCTCAACCCCACTAAAAAAATGTCTTTAATACTTTTGTCACTATTGTTGAGTGCATCTTAGATCCACGGTGGAATTCAAATGTATTATTTTTATTTATTGTTAATTAAACACTCCACTTAAGAATTCAAATCATCCACGCCGACACTACTAGAAATCTAGGCAGTTTCGACGACCTATCTCGACGACACGTGTCGTCGAGATTGGTTCAACCTGTTACGACGACAGGTCGTCGGCGATGCTTCCCAATCTCGCGAATTTTTTTTGCCACTTTTTCTCGACGACAGGTCGTCGGGGATGGTTAACCGGGAAAAGGTGAAAACTTTTGGCGCTTACCGGGAAAAGGTGAAAACTAGTCTCGACGACATGTCGTCGAGATTGCTATTTTTAATTTTGTTTTCCTTTTTTTTTTGCCTGGTAAAATATTAAAAAATTAATTTTTAAAACAAAATACCTTTTCTCGACGACATGTCGTCGAGATTGGTATATAATAAAAAATTGTTTTTATTTAATAAATAAAATAATTAAAATAAAAGGACCCAATCTCGACGACATGTCGTCGAGACTGGTCTAACTGGGCATTAACTCGCAGAAACCCTTCTCTTCCTCATTTCTGCCCTCTTTTTCCTCTCACGATTTCTCTCGGCTAAACCCACAAAATCCGGCCATTTTTCTTCAAAATCCAACGTTTTCTACCTCCTTCTTCACCATTACTCTTGTTATTCAAGTGGTTAGACCCGATTTCGACTTTTTTTGTAAATTTTCTTTATAATCGTAAATTTCTAATATAAATCTTGTGTATGTGAAGTTTTTGGCTAAGTGGAGGGATTGGAAGCTAGATTGAGGGTTTTTCCGACGACGTGTCGTCGTTTCAAGAAAATTCCGGAGGTAATATGTATATTTTTTGTGTTTATAGGTGTATTTGGGTAGTTTTATATAGATTTATAAATGTTTGTTTAATATTTTGGTAATAGGTTTAGATTTGAGAGATTTAGTTTTGTATAAATGTTTTAATTGTTTTTTATTTGAATAATATAGATGAATATATCTATTAATATGTGAAATTGGTGGTTAAGTTATATAGATGTATAGTATGTAGGGTTCATTTTTTTTATTGATGGTTAATGTTGTGAAATTGATAGTTAATTTATATAGATGTAAAGTTTGTATGGTTTATATAGATGTATAAGTATATAAATGTATGGATTATTTGTGAAATTGGTGAATTGTAGGTTTGTATAGATTTATTTATTGGTGGTGTTATGTATATATTATTTGTATGAATTATATGATGTTATTTATTTTTTGTAATGTATAGTTTGTATGTATTATTTATTTGAGTATTTGTATGTACTTGTGAAATGTATTATTGGTGGTGTTATGTATATATTATTTGTATGAATTGTATGATGTTATTTTATTTTTTTTAATGTATAGTTTGTATGTATTATTTATTTTGACTCAAATACTTGTATGCATTATTTCTTTGGGTATTTGTATAAATTAAAAGAATATATTGTTGTTTTTTAATTTTTGTGAAATGTAATACATTTGTTTTTTATATCTAATACATTTGTAACGAATTTATAGGGTTTCTTGTTTAGCTTTCTCTTTCCGCTTGACTGTGACTGCATTAAAAAGGTAACACTTTTCTACTAAACTAAAAATTGTTTAGATTATGTAACACTTTATTACTATATCGAACTCGAACACGATCCTTTGTTAACACAAATATCTTGGAAAATTGATTTATTATTTTAGCAAAAGATACGTAATCAGTTTAATTTATTATATAAAGTATATTTTTTTGAAAAATCTGATAAAAAACAAACGGTTCGTGTTTGACTTACTAACATAGATAAATTATGGATTGTACCCTTTAGAAAATACCCGTCCGAAATTTAACTAATAGAGTTAAATTTTGGATTGTCCCCGTTTGGGACTGCCTTTTGAATGTTCTATCTCATTTAGGATATGTATACGTTTTAACGGATTGACTATTCAAGAGTAAATTGTTAGCTATTTCTCCTACTCTTCGAGTTTGCGTTTCATACACATACTTGGAGGGTTAAGGGGAAATGCTGTCGATTTATTCTTGAATAGTCAACCCGTTAAAATGTATATATATGAGATAGAATTTTCAAAAGGTGGGTTATGATCCATCACCTGTAGATATTTCATCTGATGTGCAATCAGTTAACAAAAAACAGTTATGACAATTGATAAGAGTTGGATTGCACTGCGAGATCGTAACCATCCGGATTTCATAAAAGGTCTTCAAAAGTTTATAGATAATGCCAAAAACTATGTTGACGAAGATGGCAAGATTTATTGCCCGTGTAAAAAGTGTGCCAACTCTTATCGGCAAAGTCCGTCTTTTGTTTATTCACACGTACGTGTTAATGGGTTTCTACAAGCATACGACACTTGGTTTTATCACGGCGAGGAATATGCTAATGCTTCGGATGTAGACGCACTTTGGGCTACAAATACAAGTGTTGCAGCAACTGATCATGAGATGTTTGATGCACTTGATGATGTTATGGCGGAACAAAATACACATGAAGAAAATACTGATGAAGATGGAAGTGGAGCTGGTTTAGACCCGGAATTTGATGCGTTGTTTGAAGAGCTCCGTACCGAGTTATACCCTGGTTGTAGTTGGATGTCTTCCCTAAACTTTTTAGCAAAATTGATGCATATTAAAGTTATGAACAAGTGGACGGATACTTCGTTTAACCAACTTTTAGAGCTTCTCAGAATTGCATTACCGAAAGAGAATCACATTCCCGAATCTCACTATGAATCTAAAAAGAAGTTGAGAAAGATTGGGTTAGGATATCAATCTATCCATGCTTGCATAAATGACTGTGCTCTGTTTTGGAAGGAGAATGAGTCAAAGGAAAACTGCCCGATTTGTAACGAGAGCAGATGGGTTAACCCAAACACAAGTGGCAAGAAAGTGTCACGTAAAGTGTTGCGTTACTTTCCTTTAACTTCTCGACTTCGACGAATATATAGTTCCAGATTCACGGCAAAAGACATGACATGGCATAAAACAGGACGCTCAAGGGATTCTATAATGCGTCATCCGGTTGATGGGAAGCAATGGCAAGATTTTGATCTGAGATATCCTAAATTTGTAGAAGAACCAAGGTATGTCCGCTTGGGTTTGGCTGCCGATGGCTTTAACCCTTTCGGTAACATGAGTCAGTCTTACAGTATGTGGCCGGTAGTGTTGACAACGTATAACACACCTCCGTGGTTATGTATGAAAGAGACTTCTTTCATGCTAACTTTGCTAATTCCAGGGCCCAAATCACCTGGAAAGGACATTGATGTTTTCTTAAGGCCTTTGGTGGATGAGTTGAAAATGTTGTGGGAGAAAGGAGTACAAATGAGAGATGCATCAACCAACACCGTATTCAAGATGCATGCGGCACTATTATGGACTATCAACGATTATCCTGCTCGTAGCAGCTTGTCTGGATGGAGCGGTCAAGGTTATCTAGCATGCCCTACTTGTAACGAAGACACACCCTCCTATCGTGTTATCAATAAGTTATCTTATGTTGGCCACAGACGATTTTTGCCTTCCAATAATCATATGAGAGATAGTCTTATATTTTATTGACTTGTATTTAGACACTTATATTTTATTGATGTATGTAGACACTTATACTTTATTGATGTATGTAGACAATTTTATGTAGGTATATATGGCGACTTATGCTCGATCACATGGTGGTGACGGTGGGGGTCGTGATCCACGGCGGAATTCTAGGAGGCTCCCTACTGATTGCGAGTCTTGTAAGTTACTTGTTTTAGTTTGCTAATACTTCAAATTCATGTAACATCTGCGAGTCTTGTAAGTTACTTATTTTAGTTTGATAATTCTTCAAATTCATGTAACATCTGCGAGTATTAAATTCATGTAACAGCTTCCTCAAAAAAAGTAAGGGGCCGTGGTCGAAATCTTGAAATGCTGGAGGCGTTTGCCCAAAATGGAAACAAGCCACTCCCACTAGAGCTTGATCCAACACATGAGACCTACAAGTTTGTCGGTCCGAATGGTCGATGGTTTGTTCGACAAATAACTATTGCTCTCGAAAAAATCCCATCACACTATATCGGTTGGGAGTCTATTCCTAGGGAGCATCAAAGTACCGTATTTCGCAATATTCATGTAAGTATAAAATGTAATTTAATAACATTTATAATTATTAAGTGTTTCCTAATTACCTTTTTTTTTACAGAATTACTTTGATTTAGAAAGCTGGAGTAACACACCGCAGTGGCCACAAATATCTGCGGGCATCCATGATGATTGTGGCCGTAGATTTCGTGACCGCAAATCTACTTTAAAGAGACATTTTGAATCGGTTGGTGGTTACGAGGAGTTGGAAGAAGCAAGGAATAATCCTCATGAGTCCATCAGTTCCGGCAATTGGAATTCCCTCATCGACATATTGTACCTTGATCCCGCATATATTGCACGCTGCAATCAAAATTCTTCAAACCGATCTAAACAACCATACGCCAATACTAGTGGGAGCAAGTCATTTGCTCAACGGCGATATGAGGAGGTAACAAAAGTTGTTAATATTATTCTAAAAATGAATTCATAAGTTAGTCAAATATTAGTAACATTATTTTTGTTGTTTATAGGTACAACAAGGTGGAACCGTCAGCCTAATTGATGGTTGGAGACGTATGCACACGTCTCACGGCACATGGGTCAACGATCGGGCACAAAACGATTGGGTAAGTATATATATCGATAAGGGAATTCCAAGTTTGGGAAATACACTAGAATATTAATCATATTGGTTATTGTTGGTTTTTATTATAGTTTTTTATTGAGTTTTGTTGAATTATTATGTTTATTGAGTATTGTTAAGTAGGTTGGCTATTGAGTTTTGTTGAATTATTATGTTTATTGAGTATTGTTAAGTAGGTTGGCTATCAATTTTGTAGTCGTTATGCTGTCGGATTTTTGAATTTTTTTTTATATGTGTAATTTTTGTTTATTATAGAATACAATTCAAGAAGAATTGACCCGGATGCAACAAGAAGGCGGAGAAGTTGATGAGGAAGAGGTCCTAAAACGTGCGCTTGGCGAGAGACGCGGTTGGAGCCGAGGAGTTGGAAGAAAAGTTAGAAACATGCCCACTAATGTTTCGGCTCTCTCCGAGTCTCAATTCAACGAATTAAAAGAACAAATTCGTGAACTGAATGAGACCGTGAAACAGATGCAACAAGACCGCAACCAATCTGGCAACCAAAATGACGACGATCAAGATGAATAAACTTGGTTGTAACTTTTATTTGAACGATTTGTAATAATTTATACAATTTGTATACTTTTTGTTAGATGTTTTAAATAATATATTGTTGTGAAATGTATTAATATATAACAGGTTTGACAGGTTTTGAATTTTGTGTATTAAATTACTGGAAATTTTTAAAATTCTAAAAAATATTTTTTTTTTAAAATAACTCTTTCTCGACGACGTGTCGTCGAGAAAGGCAATTTCGACGACATGTCGTCGATAAAGGTCGTTGAATCTGTCTAAATTTCTAGTAGTGCGACTACACACGGCATGCTCCATCTTCCTTGCTAAACACTTCACTTAAGAATTCTAATACATTCTTTTTGTTCTTTTTTATCTAAAGGTATTTAAGTAATTTATACAGTACTCTCTTAAATATAATAACTACCTACCGGTATGCTTTGTACTTTCGTATAACTAAAAGGTAATATACCTTAAAAATATTGACACGTGTTTTAAACTAAAAATACGTTAAGTATTTCAGTAGTAAAAGTTATTATGTTTTATGAACGAAATAAAACTAATTGTAGTTTATAAAAGTTTGCGGGGAAAAACCTAAAAACGTTTAAATAGAATTTAAGTAGATCAATGTTTTTATCCTATTTAAACTTGTTTCTTAAATAATCTGACTATGTAACAAATGTTTCTAAGATTTTAGTTGATGAATTACTACTAATAATAAAAATTTATTTAGAGTGGTACTAGTTTGGATGACAGAAAAATTGCATTGTGTTGCCAAAACATACAAACGTAGCATACCCAAAATATATAGTATGATTAATTAATTACAAAAAGTGTCCTCGTGTAACCAAAACAAGTTATGTATTTTTGTGGTAAAGGTGATTAGATTTTATGAGGAAAAAAGAATTTATTAGCGTTTATGAATGTTTAAGGAGAAAAAACTATATAAAATTTAAAATAAATTAAAAAGATTTTAATTAAATCAATGTCATTATCTTGTCTAAACTTGTTTCTTAAATTTTTTAAACTAATAGCAAACCGCAAGGTTTATGAGTCACAATTCATCCCCCGTATGATGTAAGATTTATATTACAAAATAAAAGAATATTATTTATAGCGGTATTAGTTTCAATGACACAAAAAGTGCACCATGTTACCAAAATACAAAAGTGTAGCATGCCCGATAACATCTGTTCCACATCTATGATAGAAATGTATATTACTATGAAAATGGTAGTTTGAATATGTCAATCCATTGGCCTGTTACACGTTGTAGAGCTTTCATTAACGGACTTATATATATACACACACTATATATATATATATATATTATAATACATGTTGGAGGATATAAAAGTAATTTCATCAAAATTTAAAATTTATTCCCCCTTACTTTAGGTTTCGTCCTCGAAACCTGTCATATAGCCAACACCTGTGGATAATACCTCCTCATTTCCTCTTCCGACTCCCAAGTAGCCTTAGACCCCTTCCAGTGTCTCCATTGAACTTTTACTTGCTTAAGAACCTTGTTCCTTAATTGTTTTCTTTCCGATCTATGATTGCTACCGGCTCCTTGATGTAATTCAATATGTTACCTTCTTCTATATATTGAGTGGTACATAGGCGTCCTCATCAGCTAAACACTTATGCAAGTGTGATACTTGAAAGGTGGGATGTATCCGAGTCATTTCTTTCGGTAATTCAAGTTGGTAAACAACCACACCCACGCGTGCCAAAATCATGAACGATCTGATGAACCAGGGACTTAGTTTACCTCGATTGCGAAAACTGGTTAAATCTTTCCATGGTGAGACCTTTAATATCACGTTATCCCCTACATTAAATTATATGTGCCTACGCCTTTTATCTACATAGGACTTTTGTTTATCTTTGGCCGCTTTCATTAATGTCTTTATCTTACTAAGCTTTTCGGTTGTGGTCGTAACAACTTCTAAACTTCTCAAGTCTCTCCACATGATGTTACCCCAACAAATGGGAGTCTTGCATCTCCTCACGTATAACATTTCGTAGAGTGGCATGCCGATGCTCGCATAGTAGCTATTGTTGTAGGATAATTCTGCTAAATGCAGTTGGCTGTCCCAGCTACCACTAAAGTCAATAATACAAGCAGCGAGCATTTCCATCAGAGTTTGGATGGTTCTTTCAGACTGTCCATCCGTATGGTGACGATATTCCATGCTGATATTCAATCGCTTCCCCATAGATCCGTGAAACTTTCTCCAAAATCTTGATGTGAACCGTGTATTCCTGTCAGAGACAATAGACACTTATACACCATGTCGAGTTAATATTTCTTTGACGAATAAGTCTACTAATCTTTCTGAGGAAAACGTGTCTTGAATTGGTAAGTATTGAACACTTTTCATCAGGCGGTCCACGATCAACCATATGGTGTCATAACTTTTAGTTGTATGCAGTAGCTTGGTTATAACGTCCATGGTGATGCACTCCCACTTTCACTCAGGTATATCCAATGACTGGATTTTTCCATAATGTTTCGGATGTTTAGCTTTGACTTGCAAACAAGTCAAACATTTGTTCACGTAGCCCGCAATTTCCCCCTTCATACATGGCCACCAATAATTCTTTCTTAAATCCTGGTACATTTTGTTGTCGGCCGAATGGATCGAATATCGGGACTTATGGGCTTCGTCCAAGATTTTGGGCCGAAATTATCCATAACGAGGAATCCACATTTGACCAAAACGAGTTTTGACACCAAAGGTGTTTACTGACAAATTTCCGATGTGTCCTACCATCCTTCCCCTTTTGACATGATCAGCTTTTAGGAATTCCACTTATAAATCACTAATATGTTTCATGAGTTTAAAAATTACTATCAATTGATATAACCGCACTCGAATCGGCCCCTAAAAAGGGGTTGTCAGTCATAACATAGCATAGCGTCTACCCTTGAAGGGCCCATAACTGATTTAGACAATGTAAGGACTTTATAAAAACTTTGCCATCTCCATTTTGAAAACATTAATCATTAAGCATTTAAGCATTCGTGGATGTTTGTAATCATTCATATACATTCGTAGATGTTTGCAAACCTTTGTACGTTCCATAAGTATAAACCCTTTATTTATAAAAAATCATTTTAACGAGTAAACATATCACTTCAAAACAGTAAAAAAATGGGGTTTATAGAACTCACCTGCTAGTTGCTATGGAAACCAACAACGGAAAATCTACATGATGCGTTTAACAGTCTGTACAAAGAGATAATTGCGACTAGGTTAAAACTATAGAACTTCCGGACGAAACTTCCACACGAAGAGATAACTACGACTAGGTTATTACTACTTATGTTGATATTAACATTATTATTATTATTATTATTATTATTATTATTTGTGTTGAAATTAATATTACTTTTAATTATTTATATTGAAATTAATATTATTATTTTTATTTTTATTATCGTCTTATAATAGTTCGTATTATGATTATTAACTTAATTATTGATGTGGAATATTTTTTATGATTCTAAGGGTGGAGGGGTCGCTCTTTCATAGAGGTGCATAAGTCCGGTAATGGGTCGGAACTGGTTTCGGATAGGAACCGGGTTCTTGCTAGACCAAGTTCGTTAGGAACATGTTTCACAGTGGAACCGGGTTCTTTGATGAAGGACGCTACCCTATGAAACCGGGTAGAGTAGGTTCGGGTCTGGTTCGAGTACAAGAACCGGTCTAAACCGGATCGTCCATTTTTTTTAATTTTTTTTAATAAATAGTTAAGTAACATTAAACAACATGAAATGCATATTTTGTTTATTTTTAATTGTTACCAAACAAAACAAAATACATTACTTAAAAAATAACAAAATTTTAAACACCGAGTCTCTAATCGAGCTACCGCCACTTGAAATCGATGCCTTTGACACTTGTACATTTATGTCGGACTAATATCTTATTAAATAAAAATTATACATTGATTAAAGATTATGTTGAAAATATTTTTTGTTTCTTTGGAAAAATCTAGGTCTTCTTCGTGCAAATCCAAATTGTCATTTATTTCGTCTATCAAACATTTTACCCCGGTAACATTTATAATCAGGTTTAAAGCGGCGTCACAAGTAAAAATGGGTGATAGTTATTTGAAATATTTTTAAAATTTTTCTTTAATTGGTTCTATCATTTGTTTAAACATATCATTTTTTATTTTCATTTTCTTTAATTTAAAGTCATTAAATATAATTTCGAAAGCACCAAATCACTAGTGGGATAATAAACCCCCAACAATTTTATAGCTACGATTTTAAAAACGTCAAGAAATTCTGTTACATTTTGAATATTTTCCCAACACAATTCCAAAAACGGTTTCTAACAACTGCGACCTTTCAGGTCAACACTCGTTTCTTGATCTTTTATATTTTTATATATTACAGTTTTATAATTTTATGTATTTCTATAAGTTCTAGGAACTTTACTTTAGACGAACACTAAAGTCACAACTAGAATACCTGATTAAGTGCATACACCACGTAAAACACGAACGCTTTAAATAAAATGGTAAAAAAAAATTATACCTCAAAAATAATATTATGTTTATAATTTACTTGATGATGTATTTTATTTTATTTATTTGTACCAACCTTTGTGACTCATGTTAAACTAACGATCACCGATGGGTCACCCGATATTTACATGGAACGAGTTTTAGAAAAATGTTCAAGTTTTCATCTTTCGGAAACCCGTAAAAAATTTATTATTTTATTTCAAACTTATTTATGATGAACACATTTTTTTTTGAGAGCCAATTTCATAGTAATTTCAAGAGTTTATAAAAAAAATATTTGTCTAAAGTTAACACTGAAGTCTTAGCAGTGTCTAAAGTAAACGTTGTGGACTTATAGGGCGACAATGTCTGAAGTTAACACTATGACCAAAAGTTATAGGGCGATGCCTGTGTGGCTTACCAATCATTGTGTAATTACTTATATTATAATGTAGTATGTGTGTTATAGTTACTAAAGTATAAAGTTATGTTTCAATTGTCAAAGTAACAGTTGCGTTATTAAACTAAGACTCATTCTGTGTAGTTGACTTTTAGTATGCATGTCAAGTAAAACTTAGGTAAACTCTAGAGGATCGTGTGGCTCAAGGTTTTTGGTTGGATGGGCTACTCGGGCGCGTTGTTGATGTCATTTGTTAATTATCTTTCAGACGGTTGCGTTTAATTTGTTGTAATGATTTGATGAAATGTTTGAACAAGTCTTAGGTATGCATGTCAGGTAAACCTTAGGTAAACTCTAGAGGATCGTGTGGCTCAAGGTTTTCGGTTGGATAGGCTACTCGTGCGCGTTGTTGATGTCATTTGTTAATTATCTTTCAGACGGTTGCGTTTAATTTGTTGTAATGATTTGATGAAATGTTTGAACAAGTCTTCCTTTGTGTTTAAATAAAATTTTCAGTTTAAGAACTATTATGCCGATGTGTAAATCCAACGTATGAAACCCCCGATTTTGAGACATTTCAGGCAAAACCACGTGAATCGCCCGAAAGCACGTATGAATTGACCGAAAGTTAGTAGTTCCATTCGAAAGTATGTTCCGACCGAATGGAAGTTCCGACGGAATGAAAGTTCCGGCCGAAAGTATGTTTCCGTCGAAAGTTATCAAGTTTTAACCAAGTCCTAATTTTCTCTTCGTGCAGACTATTAGACCCTTCGTGTAGATTTCCTTTTGTTGATTTCCATAGCAGCTTGAAGGTGAGTTCTAGAAACCCTATTTTTACTATTTTGGGGTGATATGAATGCTTGTTAGAACGATTTATAAATAAAGGGTTTACACATATGAAAACTACAAAGGTTTGCAAACATTTACTAACTTTTATGAATGATTACAAACATCTATGAATGTTTGTTGCTTACAATAATAAATGTTTTTCAAAAGGGAGAGAGTAATGTTTTTATAAAGTCATTACATTGTGTAAATAGGTTATGGTCCCTTTGGGGGCAGACTATATGTTATATTATGATTGACAACATCTTTATGTGGGTCTTTGTAACATTCGGCCTCTCGTACCAACAATATTGTCCGTTTTGCCGCCTAAGAGCTCACGGATTTGTTTTTTGTTGCCCGAGTGAAAACTTCCCAGGGGTCACCCATCCGTAGATTACCCTAACCCGGGCACGCTTAACTGTGGATTTTCCTCTCATCCTCTACATTAATCCACAAAACGTGTTATGGTATTTGAGGCGGGGTATTCCTTATGAACCCATCATCTCTCCCGTGGACATAACAAAACGATATGAGATTTGCCTGAGGTGTTACAGTATTTGTGGCTAGCCAACGGATGTACAACTGGTAAGGAAGTGATTACAATTGCTTCGGGGTGAACGTGACCTCTGTGAATGTTGGCCTATGAGCCTGTGACTAGAAATGTATTGACGGTCTACCTACAAAAGTCGTAAAGGACAATACATGATATGGACGCTTACGAGATGACGCGAACCTAGACATTTATGTTTGACTTGTAATGCATGATTAGTATATTTCACTTAAAAGTTATGTTTATGCTTACGAATGAATCACTCCTCATATGTTTTATTTAAATTAAAACTCACTCATCGTAGCTAAATTCTAGAGCGCATATCAGGTTAAGTGTAGGTAATGGTGAAGGCTTAGGACGGTGTTGAATTGACTCATGGCGAAGGACTACGTACTCTGCTGAAGAAACTGACATCCCGTTATCTTTTACCTTACGTTTCTAAATTTTAGACAAATTATGTAATGGTTGAAATACATTCTGATGCTTATGATATGAAATTTTTGGTTTAAGAACTATACATGATATGATTTACCAACTGTAAAGCCTCCTGGATTTGAGGTATTACAATTTAAGACAAAATTTATCAGGGTTTTCTTGTCGTAATCGCAAATGCGTAGCTGGGATTTTAGAAAAATTGTCATCAATGTGTAAGAATTTGTTGGGCATATAATTTCGTCCTAAATTTTAGTAGTAAATGAGTTGTTTTTTTAGTAGTGATGGTTCATTGGTTGTAAACCTTTCTGATAGGTTTGGATGGAGGCTAGCTAGGAGGTCAGGTTGACAAGGATCACCACCCATTCAGAAAATAGGATAACCGCTATTTTGCTTGTCATTATTCATACTCCATGCCATGATTTTGACACAACCTGTTGGTATATTGTGTTCATTCTACAATCACATGCATCAATATAAGTTTCAAAAAACCTCTTAAAACTTTAGCACAATAGACTTTTTGACACATTTTATAATATCCCTACTGCTTTAAATTAAAAAAGTTCATCAAACACATAAACTATGTGGTGAATTTTATTGTTAGAATCATATAACAGATTCCAATTTGGATTCAACAAAAGCCTTGAGATTCATATAAGAAGATCCACCTTCTTTCATAACCTCTCTTGCCAAATCCCTCCACTTCTTAGCATTCTTTCTCATTGTTACCCCTCCTTCATCTCCTCCCATCACCATTTCTATGCACCTTCTTATCTCCTCCCCTTCGACAACCCCGTCTTCATTCGCGGTCACCCTTTTCCCCGTTCCCCATACGTCTTCTAGAAGCTTCGCATTCGTCGACTGATCCGTCCAGTGAGGAAAAGCCACCACCGGAACCCCACAAGCGATACTTTCGAGCGTCGAATTCCAACCACAATGTGTCACAAAACAACCTAAAGATGGATGTGACAGCACCTCTAGCTGACTACACCATGGCACTATCAAACCTAATTGTTCAAGTTCCGTCATACAGCTCAGTTCCTCTTTATCTTTAACATCTTTTACACCTCCATCTGTATCTCTAACCACCCATAAAAACGGCCTCCCGCTCGCTAACAAACCACGCTCCATCGCCTCCTTTTGTTTCGTTGACAGCATTAAGATGCTACCAAACGATACATAAACAATGGACCCTTCATCCTTTGTGTTCATCCATTCAATATACTCTTTCGTCCTCTCAAACAAATCTCCCCCAAAACACTTATCCGACGGATCCTTCCCATCCAAAAAAGCCGACGGAATCAACGGTCCAACCGCCACCATTTCCAGCTTGCCATCGATCTCTTTCAACGCTTCCTCTTCCAACGCATCAAAACTGTTCACAAGTATTGTAGCGTTCTCCTCCAACACCAACAACTCAAGCTGTTCTTTAAACAAAGGCAATGCAAAATCGTGAGTGTTTGACGGTTGACAAAACGAAGGGAGATCACGGGTTTTGAGTAACGGTAACCCTGGCAACTCGATGGACCAAGACGGGTCGTTACACTCGTCCCTGAAAAGGTTATTGAACTCACTGAAGTAATAGTAGTATACACGCAACACGGATGCTGGTTGGATCCAAAGTAGAGCCGATGGCACGTGAAGGTCACGTGCCACGTTCGCAGCCCACGGGAGTAGGAGGGTGTAAACCAAACAAGTGACCGGGGTGCGGTGTTCGGCATTGGAAAGAATGGTTTGTTTCAAGCTTTGTGTTCCTCGGTGCCTTAACTGGGTCAGGTAAGTTGTGGTGTCATCGACCATGGGCTTGTAGCCGTCATCGAACCCGTCTGAGAAAACTGAAAAGTTGAAGGAGTCTGGAACTTGGCCGGATTTGGTGATTTTGTTGTAGGCTGAGATGGTGGTGGCGAAGGTGACTTTGACGCCTAGTTGGATGAGTCGTTTGGTGAACTGGAAAGCTGGGTTGATGTGGCCTTGGGCTGGGAAGGTGAATACGAGGAAGTGAGGTTGGGTTTGAGACATGAGTTTGGTCATTGTCGAAGGTTGTTATCATGAGTTTGTGAGGGTGTTTAAATGGGAAGAAGTGTGATGGGTTTTATATGGTGTGGAGGTTTAGGGCAAAATTAAGGATGACGTTTGAGATGACGAAGTGGAAAAGATATCATATTTGAGTACGTGGTTGTGTTTCATGATTAAATCAACTTTTGGACGATTTCAAAATATTTGGATTTAATTTGTTGCAACATATATTTTTTGATTTAATTTGTTGCCACATACGCTAAAAAAAAATAAGGATAGTTGAGTTCTTTGTTACACTTTTTTATTTTTTTTTTATTTTTAAGTGGCGTTTTTGAATAATCATCTTCATTTTATATTTTTCTCTTCCATGTACAATCTTGGACGGCTTGGTTCGTGACAATGAACCGTAGAATAAAGGAAAAACATATCGCGACGTTATATTTGAAAATCGGAGAGTATTAACTAAGTTGAACAAGTGAATGTTAAGAAAAATGTAACTGAAGTTTAAAAGTCATTTGAAGAAGAGATAAAACCATGCCATTTACTGTAATTAATTAAAATATCTAATTTAACATTTCAAAAATTATAATTAAATTTTTACCTAAATAATAAAAAATTTTAAATTAAAAAAAACTAAAATGAAAATAAGTAAAAAAACCGTGAGGATTACTATAAAGAAGGTTAAGAAAAAGTAAAACAAAATACCTAGAAGTAAAAGAATTTATAAAAAACCAACAAGTATCAGCCACATGATATATGCTAGCTAGTATGCTACCACTCACAAAGAACGCATTTTACTATATATTGATAAATATTTCAACATCCAAAAATAATTAATACCTTAAAGTATTTACATACACCACAATTTAATTTATACTTGATAAATAATTTATATTTAATATACTTATTCTCACATTTTACATACTTTCTTCTTTTTTTTTCATATTGAGATAAAGAACTAATAAATTCAATTATTTTTTGGAAAAATTCCTAAAATAAATATTTTTATCATTGGTTTCTTAAAAATAAACAAAGAAAAGTCAACTCTCCCAAAATAAACATCATTTTTTGCCGAGATACTACCAAAACTCGGCGACTTCGTTGATGTCACGTGTCTTGGCCCTTTAACGTACATGTGTCATTTTTCACCGAAATACGTCCAAAACTCGGCGGTTCGCCTAGATTGCATTTACTTGATAAATAATTTATATTTAATATACTTATTATCACAGTTTACATACTTTCTTCTTTTTTTTTCATATTGAGATAAAGAACTAATAAATTCAATTATTTTTTTGGAAAAATTCCTAGAATGTACATTTTTATCATTGATTTTTTAAAAATAAACAAAGAAAAGTCAACTCCTCCAAAATAAACATCATTTTTTGCCGAGATACTACCAAAACTCGGAGACTTCGCTGATGTCCCGTGTCTTGGCCCTTTAACGTACATGTGTCATTTTTCACCGAAATACGTCTAAAACTCGGCGTTTTGCCTAGATTGCATTCTAGGCGTTTTCGCCTACTTATGAACAAATCCCGTCGTTTTCGCCTAGTTATCAACAAATCCCGGCGAAATGCCTAGTTATGAACAAAACCCGGCGAAACGCCTAGTTATGAACAAAACTCGTCGAAACGCCTAGTTATGAACAAAACTCGACAGAAACATGTTTTGATGATTTTGTCGAGTTTTTAAAATTTTCCGTCGAAAATGACACGTGTAAGTTAAAGGACGAAACCACGTGAACTCGGCGAAGTGGCCGAGTTTAGGTTATCTCGGCGAAAATCCATGTGTATTTTGGGGTAGTTACCTTTGTTTTTAGAAAAAACTTTTCAAAAATGTTCATTCTAAAAACTAGTTTTAACCTCATGTGTTACATGAGATAAAACGTTAACATTATATTGATAACTATCTTAACACCTCTTTTTATACAATTTTGATATTGTATTGGTAACTTTTTAATTTTATTAAATGTTAAGATTAAATATATGATAGTAATCAAAACATAAAAAAAATACATTAAAATACATTTCATAAGTGGTGTATTTTTATAATATATTAAATTACATGTGAAATAAACCGTACAATAATGATTTATAAATTTGAAAATATTTCATTGTATACAAAATTTGACGTGATATTAGTAACTTTTCAATGCCCACTAAATGAACAAAGAATTGAATTTCTTTTCCTCAATGACTGAAACCACAAAATAGCAAAAATCATTCGAAAAATATGGCACAAATGGTACGAACCTGATTGAAGCTAGTAGGGAGTAAAAGAAATCGAAGATAATCAAATTGGTCAACGATTTCCTTACATACGTTATTTTTTCATTTTATTAGTTTTTTGAACTCTAACAGACTTTTTGCATAAAATTTAACCTTGATGTTGTAGCATATTTATAAATGTTTAAGTTGTAATTAAATTTACGTATCAAAATTAAGTTACTTTTTTTTTAAATCTCGTATTTTATAAGAAAAATCTCGCTAAACCTTCAATATTTAATCTCTCATTTAAAATAAAATAAAATTTAAATTTCAACAATATATCATCTTTTAAATCCAAAATTTTAAACTTCAAAATTTAAAAATCGCACTCCTTAATATATCTACACAATTTAAATTTAAAATTTCAAAATTAAATATGAAAATAATTAAAACTAATAAATTATAATTGAAGCCAAACATATATATTTTTTTAAATCTCGTCATTTATAAAAAAATTAAGTTTAAAATATAATACACTTTTAAAAATAAATATTTATAAGTTTCTCAATTTTAATTAAAAACTAACTATTAAAATTTTAATCAAAAGAAAAAAAAATTTATAAATATTAAACTTAATTAAAAAAACTACTAATTAAATTTTAATAAACTGTATTTTAACACATATTTATTTAAATACAAAAGTAGTCTTTTTTAAATCTCCTATTTTTTAATTCATGTTTTTTTTTAAATATTCACTTTTGATGATAATTTAAAAATAAATTTGAGTCAATGGTAATAATGATAAATTAATTTGATTAAATGGTTATTTATTTAATTTTTCAAAAAAGTTACAGAAAATATGAAAATATCTCTCTTATAATAAAAAGCTAAATGGTTTTGACAAGTGTTATCACCATAATCCACCTCATAAATTTTTCCCCCTAAAATCAATTTACATATATTATTAGCCATTTTTAGCTCAATTTTTTTTGGAAAATTACATAAATAAACATTTAACCAAATCAATTCACCTTTATTACCATTGACTGAAATTGTTTTTTTTAAATATCATCAAAAGTGAATATTTTAAAAAATCAAGTATTAAAAATAAAAATACTTAAAAAACAAGTTTTAAAGTTTTATTACTAAAAAAATGAGTTTTTAAAATTTTATTATTAAAAAACTAGTTTTTTTTTAATTTTACATATAAAATTTAAAAAATACTACTTTTGTATTTTAAATAAATATTAGTGGGTGTTAAGCATGAAAAAGTTACTAATACTACGTCAAATATTGTATACAGTGAAGTATTTTCAAAATTTTAAATTATCATTGTAAGATTTTATTTGACATGTAATTTAATGTATTGTAAAAAGTACACCACTTATAAAATGTATTTTCATGCATTTTTTTGATGTTTTAATTACTCTAATACATATAATATTAACATTTAACAAAATAAAAAAAGTTACCAATACAATCTTAACGTTTCACGGTTTCACCCCATGTAACACATGGGGTTAAAACTAGTTGAATAATTAATGTAAATGTGGTTTTGAGGAGAAAAATTTGTAAGGATGAATATAATGATGACAAGTGACAAAATATTTAGTTTTTTTTACTAGAATAGGGATTTTCCCTTATTTTTTTTTTTGTTGTAATCAAGCTACTATACAAATCACGTCTCATATGACCAACACGAATCCATGTTTCTTCATCGTTGATTAGTATTTTAAATTTCTGATAATTTATGAAATAAGTTAATTAAACTAGATGATATATAAAAAACCACTTATGTTTACAATTCATATATCATATGTAAAAGTCCATATGTAAAAGTCCATATGTAAAAGTCCAATATAATAACATCATATTTATACCTTTTAGATATCAGATAAAATTTTATATACTTTTTTTATAAAATCATATATCATCTAATAAAATAAATGTGTTTAATTTAAATGATGAAAACAATTCAGCATTAAAATATATTTTTATATTATAGCGAAAGTTATATTTAGATTTAAAGCAAGTTAACCCAACACAAAGCATTAAATTTCCAAAACTTAACCATAGTTAGTTTGGATAGCCTCTCACTAGGGCTGTAAATGAATCGAACCAAACCGAACGAATGTTTGTTCATGTTCGTTCGTTAAGCATTTAACTTGTTCATGAACGGTTCACGAACACTCACCGAACGAAATTTCATGTTCGTGTTTGTTCATTAATAAATGGATTTGTTCACGAACGAAACCGAACAAAGGATAGTTTGGGACTATTGATGGCAACCCTAATGTCTTTTGAAATGAACATTTAATAAGATCATTTAAATATCAAGTTTTTTGTATCGAACTTACTTTACTTAGTTTATTTTAGGAGGTAAAAAATAAATAAAAATTAAAGAATATAAAAGGTTTAGATAAAATAAAAGAGAAATATACAAAAAACTTTAATAAACAACATAAACAAACGACACATGAACGTAAACGAACATAAACGAACGAACGTTCACGAACACAATTGAACGAACGAGATCTCTGTTCATGTTCGTTAATTTAGTTAATCGGACGGAATTTCTTGTTCATGTTCGTTCATTTATTAAGCGAACTTCCCGTCGAACGGTTCACGAACTGTTCGTTGAATGTTCGGTTCGTTTACAGCCCTACCTCTCACATTATAATGTGGGTTTTTTTTTAATTTCTAGAAGGCATGTATCAATTACAAAGCTATTTGAAGTTAAGTATCAAAGCTTTTGTTGAATTTAAAGGGTTTAAGCTTCGACCATAACGGTTTAGTGTAAATTATTATAAGGGCCACTAAAATTGGGTATTTGTTACTAAAAAAAGTTATATATATTAACCAATAATAAAAGATTTTAAATAAATACAACCGTTATTTAATTATTACTTAATACTTAATAATATTTAATAAGTATTAAGTAAATAACGGTTGTATTTAATT
This sequence comes from Smallanthus sonchifolius, assembly GCA_023525975.1. Taxonomy (NCBI): domain Eukaryota; kingdom Viridiplantae; phylum Streptophyta; class Magnoliopsida; order Asterales; family Asteraceae; genus Smallanthus; species Smallanthus sonchifolius. The sequence goes on along the minus strand of CM042029.1, from coordinate 25,667,163 downwards.
AAAATCTTTTATTATAAGGTAATAATAATAATTTTATTTTTAATCAACACATTCAAATTGACACTGTTCACAGAGGACGCATTTTATTATTATATACATAGTAATAAATACTTCAACCTTGTATAAAGAATACCTTCAATTATTTATATACAACACAATTTAATTTATACTTAATAAATCATTTATATTTAATATATTTATCCTCACATTTTATATACTTTTCTTCTGTTTTTTTATACATTCTATTAGTAACTCTCAACTACTAATGTCGGCGGCGAATAAGATTTTTTTTTCTCTATTTTTACATGCACTGTTTTTATTTTTCACGTTTTCAAATAACACCTCTCAACTTTTAAAAAATTCAAATATACTTAAAAAAAAATTAATTTATTATTGTGTTTAATATTTTTTATTCACATCCTGGTATAAATTTTGTTATATACTCATTTATAAGTGTCTACCACAACTTTCCCTCAACTTTATAAAATATTAAAATTGGTTGTTTTTTTTCCACCATCACGTCACATGTCACCTATCTTTTGAGCCATAATTTATTTTGGGTTTTTTATTGAACTAACCGAGTCGCCGTAACTTCATACATGTTTTTATGTCTTTAACCACGTTTTTTTATACTTAGCCACGTTATTGTCACTGCCTCAACCGTTTAAAATTTTTTTTATACTCACTTACAAGTTTCTACCATAACTCCCCCCTCAACTTTGTAAAATGTCAAAATTAGTTGTTTTTCCCCACCGTCACGTAAATTTTGTTATACTCATTTACAAGTGTCTACCACAACCCATAATTTATTTTGGGTTCTTTTTTATTTGGTTTTTTTACTTTCTTTTTATTGAACTAATCGAGTCGTCGTAACTTTATACATTTTTTATGTACTTAATCACGTTTTTTATACTTAGCCACGTTATTGTCACTGCCTCAACCGTTTAGGGTCCGCTTCCCGCCGCAGATTGCGGGGTGCTAATGTTATCGTACTTAACGACGTTAGTGTCACAACAGCAACACGTGTTGCGAGATTCACAAACGCACAGGCTTAGTTATGAACTAATTATGTTAATTTCACTGTACGACCCTAACGCAACGCGCGGGTCATGATTTCTAGTTATTACTTAAAGAGTAGTGTCGGTGGCAAATGCCATCGACCACTTTCACCCCACAATTTTGGTGTTTTGGTAAAAATGGCCCCTCAAATTTATAAAATGTCACTTTGATCCCATCAAGTTTTTAAAGTTTCAAGTTTACCACTGTAGTATATATAATCTGATTTTTTCTTAATTGTTTTCGTTTTTTTGTTTACTTTTTTTTAACGTCCTAGTATAAATTTTGTTAAAAAACTTAGTCGTATTCAAAATAGAATATTTTTTGTTATCGTGGGTTATATCGTCTCACAACGATGTGTTGGTACCGTAAAGATTGACACCAATGCCGACTGAAAAACATCGGTACCATTATATAACTGTCTTTTATCTTTGTTTCGATCTCCACAACCGGGTCGCCGTAACTTCATACGTTTCTTTTATGTATTTGACCATGTTTTTTTTTGTATTTAGCCACGTTAATGTCACCACCTCAATCGTTTAAGGTACGTTTCCCGCTGTGTAGCGCATGGCAAAATTTATTTAATCACGTTTCTTTTTTTTTTGCTTAGCCACGTAAATATTATCGCCTCAACCCTTTAATCACGTTTCCTTTCTTTTATGTATTTGACCATGTTTCTTTTTTTTCCTTTTTTTTTACTTAGCCACGTAAATTTATTTAATCACGTCTTCCGCCGCGGAGCGCGGGACAACATTTCTAGTTGAGATAAAGAACTAATACATTCAATTTCTTTTTGTTGTGTGTTAATCTAATTGCTATAGAAATCACATCTCAAATGGTTAACATGATCCGTGTTTCATTATTAGTATTTTCAGTTTCGGATAAAATTTTAAATTAATTAATTAAACTATATGTTATAAAAAATCTACTTATGTTTATGTATCATATGTTCTTTTTTTGAAAGGCGTTTTATGTATCATATGTGAAACTGGAAGATAACTTAACATTACTTATTTGCCTTTTAATTTTTTATTTAACAACAATTTAAATTACTAACGGGCCAGTGACTCAACCTAAAAAATTAAACCCTAAATACTAAAACCCAAAAGCTAAACCTTAAAAGCTAACACAACAAAGCTCGACGAGTCGGTTCCAATGTTGTTGCAATGAGTTCAATCAGAGTACATATAAGCAGGATATCGAGTTTTTAAAAATCATTTTTAAGCTACTCACGTAAAACCCACTTTTTATTTGATCATCTCTCCCTTAATGAATGTGTTTAGTGATTGTCATCGTACTAACGTGACATGACGTTATTCACTTTTTAGTGATTCAATTATACATAGCCTTATACTAAAATACTATGTTAGAAACATGTATTTTACACGAGTTGAATAAATCAAATATTAAACTGTTAGTAATAAAGATTAAAAAACTATAAAAGAAATATTAAATAGTAATGAAAATTTACGAATTAATAAATAAAATATTAAATACTTAGTAATGAAAAAAATATAAATAATCTTGAATTTATAAAATTGAGACACATAACTCAACCATTACTTATTTTATTAGATATAGATTATCTTTTTTTATTTTTAAAATTAGTGTTGATGAGATGAAATGATTATTGCATCTTAAAATAAAACAAAAACTATGCATGTTATGTGGTGTAACCCTTTTGGTTTGTCATTTTTCCACAAGTAGTGTGCCAGGTGAAAAGCTCAGCATGGTTTGTTTTTATCCTCTCAAAACGACGAGTTATGGAACGTTTGCAGTGACGTTATTAATGTGTTTAGTATTTTCTCTTTTATTGATTGCAACTTAGATCCGCAACCAACCGCCAGTAATTAAGGTTCTGTCTTGGTGGTCAGGGGTTTTTTTCAAAGGGTTTCCTCTCTGTGAAGGTCATGGATTCAAATCTTGCAAGGTGCAATTTATAAAAACTAGGAACACCCTCTGCAGATTCCGATTTCCTTGGGGGATGTTCGGGTCGACTGATGTACACCGGTGGGACGTGTCAGTTAAGCACACGCCGTTCAAAATAAAAAAGATCCGCCACCTACCGCACACCATGCTCCACTCACTTACTAAGTGTGAAGGGTGGGCCCCTTTTAACCTTTTAAATTACCTTAGGGTGGTGGGTCGAGGTGCACAAAACGGTTTTTTAACCCGAACCGGTTCAAAACCGAACCGAACCGGTTTGGTCAACAAAAAGTCAAAACCGGTTTGAGTTCAAACCGGACCGGTTTGAAACCGGTTTGAGATGGTCCGTTGACCGGGTTTGACCGGTTTGAAACCGGTTTGACCGGTTTAAAAAACGGTTTGAAACCAGTTTTTAATCGGTTCGGTTCGGGTTAAACCGGTTTCAAACCGGTTTAAATGTATAGGTTTCAAACCGGTTTTAAACCGGCGGTTTGAACCAGTTTGAAACCGGTTTGGTATAAACCGGTTCACGACCGGTTCGGTTTTCGGTTTGAAACCGGTTTGGTTTTTCAAACCGGTTTTTTTGTGCATCTCTGTGGGAGCAGGAGGCCCATTTAAAAGTGACGGTTTTAAACCTTCTTTCCCTAGCCCACCAAGTAAGCCCAAGCCCATGGTCCAACTCCTTTCCTCTCCTTCCTTCTTTCGGACCACTTAAAAGTGACGGGTTTTACGGATGTTACATTTATTCAAAACCGACATAGAAACTTAAATGCGGGTGTGTTTAAATTATTTTTTCTTGACATTGTATACACTTTATTTAAAACCGAACAATAAAAACTTAAATGAGGATGTATTTAATATATTTTTGTTTCGATATTCTGGCATAAATTTTGTTAAAACGAAGTTGTTTTCGAAATACGTTCTTTTTTTGTTATCATACCGGTACCGTGACGGACATAACCAATGCCGACCTAACAACATTTGTATACCATTATCGGTATTATCGTAAATGGTACCGTTATTCATTTATATGGCTTTAGATTGATGTAAAAGATTTTGTTTCTTCTTAATATTATATTTTATAAAATTTCGAGTATAACATTGCAACACACTAATTTTTATCTACGTTTTATTTAAAACCGAACCACCGCAACACGCGTCCATAACCCCTGCTCGCTACTATCATTAACACCTGCAAACATCTGCAAACATTTAGTAATATTCATTTTATCTTTTTCCATAAAAGGGATATTTCCGCATCAATAATGTTTAGTGGAAACATCTTCGGTTTCTCATAAATATTTGCTTTTTGTATCTATCCTTATATTAAATGCTTCAACGAATTGATACACTCGTAATTTAGAATCAACTTAATTGTGGTTAAAAACTCGATAAAATGGATATGGTGCTTGGGGAAAAATCTCTACGTGGCTGGATCTGGATGTCTCAAGGACGTCTTCTATTACGGATCGTCTCAATCTCATAATGGTAATTCCGGGTTCTAATAATATCAAAAAAATTCGGGTTCTAATCGGGTATTGTACATGTTGGGTGATATGGAAGACAAGGAATCAATGGCTATTCTCAAATAAAAGAATATCGGTGGTGTCACTGGGGGAGGAGATAAAATTCCAAGCCTATTCATGGATGGAGGCGAGGGAAAATAATTCTCAAGGTGTTTGGTCGGATTGGATTGTTAAACCTACACTATGCATTGTTTAAAATTCTCTATGGTTTAAGTCTGGTGTTAAAATTTTCTTGGTGTCTTACCTGCGGGTTATGATATACCCGAGTTTTTTGTTAGTTTCTTGCTAGTTTTTCTATAAGTATTTCTCATAAATGAAGATAGCGTCCTAAAATCTACTTTTAAAATTCATTCATCTATTATTACTCATTTTATTTGGCTTAAACCAAAACACCATGTGTCACTTCACAAGAGGACATCGAAGTTTACTAAGTTTATGTAGTAGCCTTTTAAACCATCACTCCAACCTTTAATATATATTAATATTATAATTATACTATGATCAAAACTAGAGTTTTTTTTTCATTTGGTTCGCTGCGGGTGTCTGGTCGTTATCGATTTCGGTTTATATGGGTGGATAAAACTTAATATCGAAATACAGACTCGCTATAACGCACGAAAAAACCCTCAAATTTGAACGTAACTCCGTTTTTAAAAATAGTTATACATGAACGCTGGCAAAAAAAAAACAAAGAAAGAAAATGGTGCATTCCGTTTAAAAAAATTATTGAATGAAAGTTAGCACATGAAAAAGAAATTAATAGAAAACTAAACGGGTTAAAAGCATATATTATAAATACAATGAGAGGCTAAAACGATTCCCTTCGCAACACAGCGGGGACATTGTCGAATTTGGTTCGGCTCGTTTACAGGGCTAAAACTTACATATAGTCGTTATAGTGTACGAAAAAAATACTCGTTTTTAAATAAAACTCTGTTTTTAATAACATTTATATCAGAATGTTGACAAAACAAAACTAAAGAAAACCGTGCTTTCCGTTTTTAATAAAAAAAATGTAAAGAACGAAAGTTATAACAGAGAAACGAAGTTATTAGAAAAATATACGAGTTAAAAATATATATTATATATAGTATTATTATATCTTCTGTAACCATAATCAAAATATGATAAGAATAAAATACAACAAACTTGCCATCGACATCACATCGATCATATCGATATCTACAAATAAGTAATTTGAACTCATCAAAATGCAAAGAAATCACGTGACTGATAACAAACAAAATAGAAGACTTAAGACTACATTTGATTACAAAAATTTATGGACCCATAGCTAGGGTATGACTGCTATATAGATAAATACATCGAACAATGGACGGTTAGATCAACTCCTTCGAAGTTCAATCCATCTTCAGAGGGTTGGTGATGAGGATTTAAGTGTCTCGATCGAGTAAAAAGAATGCCCTTAGGCCCTAACGAATTATATAAACTAATTTTATTTTAAATGATGATTAACGTTGTAGCAATAAAAATAGCAAAAATATTGTATTAGAATGACATACCGTAATAACTAATCGATGAGTCGTGAAGCTCTTCTCGCATTCTTGATAGCAAACGTTTTTTAGCATCGGATGGTTGTTTAGGAGGCATAATTCTGAAAATCAAATCCAAATTCAAAATCAAATTATGGCTCAACATTTAACAAAACACATAAATTAGGGCTCAACATTCAACAAACACCCAAATTAGGCTCAAGCTTTAACATTCGACAAAACACCGAATTTAGGGCTCAACATTCAACAAAAATCCCAATTTAGGGCTCAACATTCAACAATAATAAATTAGAGCTAAATTGTGTGATTCAAGAAATTGGAACAAAAAAAAATAAGAAAACATACCTAGATGGTGGTTGACGGTGGAGATGTGGTTGTGGTTGACGCGATGGGCTGCTGATGTGTGCTGGACGGTCTATAAAAACTAATATAAAAATCTAACCCGGATAGCTTTAAATTTATAAATCTAGACTCAACCTAATACTAGACCACACAACCGACAAGTGTACCGATCAATGTAGTAAAGTCTAATGAAATTCCGGATATTGAACCCACGAGACACTAGTGACAAAGACCTAGACTCTGACTCAACTAACTAAACTGAATTATATTGGAGGAAATTCTATGAACTAAGGCTATACTATGAAATCAAAAGTACTAAGAACTCTCTAACGACAACTAACTATCTAACAGAAGAATCGGGTGAAATCAGGAAGAGAAACAGCACTACCTAGGTATGAATCCTAAATGTAAATCTCAAACTTCTCTCGGTTATGGTTACTATGACAGAACTGCGGTTCTAAGTATGACACTCTCAGAATACCTAAATGATCCCTAATCACTCTCTGGGTGTTGCCTAATAGGAAACTCTAAGGAATGTATAACGCTCAACAGCTAGTCGGATAACCTTTCAGTTTCTCCAACGACACTAAAGTACCCTATAGATAGATCACCTTTCAGTCTCTCTATCACAATACATCGAAGAATGCAAGGGGTAATCTCAGATCAATCGATAAGACACGGTTAGCAAGGACACTAAGAACCAAGGGGAAACCTTCTTTCAAAGTCTTTACAGCTAGACACCTAACACCAAAGACTAACCGACTACCTCTCACATCTCGGCTATCGAGATAGGATGAACACTCAGCTTTAACAAACCATTAATTAGCATTCCTATGGACTACTACATCTAGCAACACCATAATCAGTCACGAACACAAAGTAAGCGACCTAAACATGCATCTAAAACTGAAAGACATTCACAAGACACGTGTGGAATATAAATCAACAACAAATCAATGTAGAGCATGCATAAACATCATATCAATTGAACCAAGATAGTTACAATAGAGTCAAACCATCAATAATTACCAAAAACCAATAAAAATCCAATCTTTAACAATCAATCATCAAAACCTATATACCAACTAAGTGTTTAGCCAAGAAACATGGTCCAACACAGTAAATCAGTAGCAAAGAACAAAAACATAGTAGCAATCGAACCAATCAAAGATAAAATCATCAATAACGAATACCGAACGATTAATGTCTAGTCAATACGATGATGAAAGATCCCAACTTTGACTTCCAACAGCTTCTCTTCTCCTGAAATCGCCTGGAACACTCCCCTCAGACGGCTAAAAGTTGAACTTTGATCGCATTGTCAAGGTCAATCAAAAACAATTATTCTAATCCCTAGCTACCTTAAATTATAGTATAATGAAGTAGGGTATCGTAACCACAGAGAATTGGTGGAAAGTGTTTGTTTTATGAAAACTGTTCGAGTTTTAATTAAAAAGCAAATAAATTTAACTTTGTAAAAACTATTAAGAGAAAACGGATCGGTTCCGGGTTCAGATTGCAAGTTATTGTGAAGACTGGTTTGTACTTATTGGAAGTTACATAGACATAACTCATTCATTAGATTTGATAAACAATTAACAACCAAGATAGTGACTGCGTTGAGTAACGATTACAAAACCGGATACTTGACACAGATTATCAACTCAATAGTCAATTAACAATTTAGAATCTCAGATCTAAATATTCAATGATTCACGATAAAAAACCGAGAATTGATGAATATATTAAATTGAATAAAAAAACCAAATTGTTCAAATCAAATCCAAGAATCAAGCATTCAAACAATCATATGATTACAAGAATAGAAAACCAAATCAAGTATGAACCCTAGTCTATCACTTACAAGCAGATCCTACACCTGAAAACAATCACGAAGAGACTAGCCGCTCATGGTAGTCATACGATCACAAGAATTAAAGGTAGACATCAAAAACATAAAGATAAAGTGAAAATACTCCAAAGTTGCTCTCAAAATCGTCCTCAAAACACCCAAAAACGGCTGGGAATCAATTATTTTCGTAACCCTAAAGGTATACTTCAAATAGGGCCAAAATCCCTAAAAATATGCATGTAACCGACTCCCGACCGTACGGTTCGGTGGGCCCACCATACGGTACGCTGGATCTGCTCCCTGTATGCTCAACCTTCTGTTAACGACCTTTGTATACGGTGCTTTGGTACGCCCGACCGTACCGTACGCCTGTCCGTACCGTACGCCCAAATGACCGTATGGTACGCCCAAATCGAGAATTAATCCTCATTTTCACATCCGGCTCGTCGAGCTACCCCAAATCGATATATTATGGTCCATGTAACTCATTTTATAGCTCGAGATATGCCCTTTCCAAGTTCTGGACTCTTGAACTTCCTATTTAGGCTCCATCTTTTGCATAGTTTCACCTTTAGCTCCTCCTACTTTCTCCCAGATGCCATCAAAATATGCAGTTCCAAACACCTGTGATAGACACAAATACAAATACCAATGTAAAACCGACTCAATATACAAAGTAACACTTATAAAACTGTACGAACTAAACTTATAAACACGAGATATTTGACCTTACATCACATCCCCACACTTGACCTTTTTCGTCCCGGAAAAGAATTATGCATGGAATCATAATCAGAAACTTGCAACTATACTTTCTTTATACATTGCACAGATTTTCATAACATGTTAAATGTAATATTTGGTATTTATGTCCGATTAAACCCAACCACCGACTCTCGAGCCCCCAATTCTGTGTTCTAATATTATACATTACCAAGCAGTCAATCTATCTATGGGTCTCACACTTAGAAAGCTACGACTCAGCCTAATCCCATCTCAAGGTCATGTTTAGGAACGGTTTAAACCGTATAGATTTCTCACCCTTATAAACACGAATTTATATGTTTTAAAAATTAAGATGGATAATGGATTGATGGATGAATATTTTTAAGCAATGAAGTACATAAGCTTCGGAATAGGGGTGTATCCTTCAAGTCGTAATCCCGAAGGGAAACACATAAACCTAACTTAGTCATCTAATATTGATCACTTAAGTCTCGCCCATGAGTGTATCAACCAAGTTACTATCCCGGAGGATAACACGTAGGCTGAACTCAAACTTTCAATTTTAATTAATTAAGCACATTCAATTGATGGATTATGGATTACGGGCACCACCAACTTTCGGATTTATTTTCATAAAAGAAAGTGATGTGCTAAGTAATTTTAAAAACACATAAATTTTTGTTTATAATGGTACCTATCACCCTATATTGATAGTTTCGACTTTACCGACACTCCTAAGATGAGAACCCATAAGATATTCTGAATTAATTATTCAATTTAAATTAGATACACTATCAGAATGTTTAAGCTTTTAAAATCGGTTGAGCCTACCAAAACGTTACAAGTTATACATGCTTTTTATTATTTTTATTTCATTTAAATTCACAAGCAAAGTTTCCAATTCTACCTATCATTTTTCATTTATTTGCAAAAATTCTAATCCAAGGACATTTTTTTAAATTTTTAAATTTTTGTTTATTTTTTAATTTTTCTGACTATACAGACTCAGTCTCCCTCCCCACACTTAAACTCTACATTGCCCCAAATGTAGGATGAGAGACGGCGAAAAGAAAAAAAACTAATAATAAATAAATAAACAAAAATAAAAAATACATAAACAAAACTATACAGAGAATTGGAAAGGACTTAGCTGGTTTCGAGCTGTAACTGTCTTCTATCCAACCTCACACGATCGTATAGCATTTCCTTCGCGATCGTCTTCAAAATTTGTTATCGGAATGCCTTTTACAAGAAAATTAAGCTCGAAACATCTCCACCCGAATGGAGATTGAGTACCGGTGGATCAATCTAAACCTGCAAAGTTAAAATCGAAACAAACCCAAAAGCATCAAACTGACTCGAAGTATAGACTCAACAAAAACGAAAATATACAATTACACCAAACTCGATTGAAAACCCATGAAACTTTCCCACACTTGGCCGGATCACACACAAAAACACACAAAAAAAAAACAAAGTCCTAACTCACTTTCGTAGGAATCACGATTGCATTTAGTATATACAACAAGCCTTTTAAACCCCTTGGTAGCCCAAGTGGACGAGTTTAGTCTCGTGAGGGTTTCTAAAGAACACACCCACAACGTTCATTTAACTAGACATGAAAAATAAATAAACTAACCTTAGGCTGCCTCCCAAGAGCGCTAAGTTTAACGTCTTCAGCCAGACGCGGTGTACCTTACTTACATCAAGATGGTCGCAATGCACGTTTACCGACCACGTTTCCAACAAAAGCACGATACTTGACATGTCGGGACCAAACTTGCTTATTCATAATCAGCCTATCAATTGGTGCACTGGTCGACAGTCTAATTCCACATTTTCCCACCGAGTTTCCAATGTATGCTCGGTGGTTGACTTTCCCTATCCATACTTGGTTTCTCATGATGTGTAAATCTGATGAATCACTATGGGCCCACTTCTTAATAAACTGCCCAATGTCTTTCCGACTTACCTTCCTCTTCCTTGAACTCAAACCATTCCCCTTGACTTCATCTACCACTTTAGCAACTATAGGAGAACAGATAGGAATCACCTAGGGTACCTCAGTCACCGGTTGTTCAAGAGATGTTGTGTCTTCGACTGGGTCTAAACATTCTACTTCATGTTCCAGTAAACCTATAACCTCGTCTTCAGCCTCATCATCCATGACTGGTACAACAACCACTTCTTCAACAACTAGGGAATTTGGGGTGGTATCATTCTCCACAGCCGCCTCTATGTCTACCTTACCCTATAGAAATCTTCAAACTGTATTTTTATCGATAATACCTCACACTTCATGCTTAGGTATTCGATTCGTTGTTGATCTGAAAGGTGGTGTTGTGATAATTTCTCCTCAATCTTGGACAACGCCAACTCCACTAGAGCCATATATTCCTCTTCCTCAGATTGATAAATGTTTTGAACTGGCTCGACGTATTGGTTAGCAACATTTTCTTGTTCTTGACATTGCTTCTAATGGTAACCTTGGAAAAAACTTGAACTTTGTACTATCCCCGGTTCATAACTGTTGCAATCCCAATCTTACCCAAAGTTGTAATTCACCCCTGATTGATAATATCCTTGATAATTTGATGGATGTGGCTTGTGTCATGGATAAGATGATAATGTATCCTCATCGTCATACTTTGCCCTCACATATCATTTCTTCCTCATCCACTTAGCATATTCAGCTCTATTCTCGAACATTGGACAATTCTGAACCCAGTGACCGTGGCACCCACAAAAGATGCATGAAGCATTACCATTATAATTCAAATCCATGATAAACCTGCACAGATAACACAACCAAGTAGTTCTGAACGAAGAAAAACAAAATTAACTAAAAAAAATAACAAATAAAATTATTTTTATTTTTTTTGTTTCTATAAAAAAATTAAACTAAACTAAAACAAAAAAAAACTAAGAGCACCGATTCCCCGGCAACGGCGCCATTTTGATCGCATTATCAAGGTCAATAAAAAACAATTATTCTAATCCCTAGCTACCTTAAATTATAGTATAATGAAGTAGGGTATCGTAACCACAGAGAATTGGTGGAAAGTGTTTGTTTTATGAAAACTGTTCGAGTTTTAATTAAAAAGCAAATAAATTTAACTTTGTAAAAACTATTAAGAGAAAACGGATTGCTTCCGGGTTCAGATTGCAAGTTATTGTGAAGACTGGTTTGTACTTATTGGAAGTTACATAGACATAACTCATTCATTAGATTTGATAAACAATTAACAACCAAGATAGTGACTGCGTTGAGCAACGATTACAAAACCGGATACTTGACACAGATTATCAACTCAATAGTCAATTAACAATTTAGAATCTCAGATCTAAATATTCAATGATTCACGATCAAAAACCGAGAATTGATGAATATATTAAATTGAATAAAAAAAACCAAATTGTTCAAATCAAATCCAAGAATCAAGCATTCAAACAATCATATGATTACAAGAATAGAAAACCAAATCAAGTATGAACCCTAGTCTATCACTTACAAGAAGATGCTACACCCAAAAACAATCACGAAGAGACTAGCTACTCATGGTAGTCATACGATCACAAGAATTAAAGGTAGACATCAAAAACATAAAGATAACGTGAAAATACTCCAAAGTTGCTCTCAAAATCGTCCTCAAAACACCCAAAAACGGCTGGGAATCAATTATTTTCGTAACCCTAAAGGTATACTTCAAATAGGGCCAAAATCCCTAAAAAACTGCATGTAACCGCCTCCCGACCGTACGGTTTGGTGGGCCCACTCTATGGTACGCTGGATCTACTCCCCGTACGCTCAACCTTCTGTTAACGACCTTTCTATACGGTGCTTTGGTACGCCGACCGTACCGTACGCCCGTCCATACCGTACGCTCAAATGACCGTATGGTACGCCCAAATCCAGAACTAATCTTCATTTTCACATCCGGCTCATTGAGCTACCCCAAATCGATATATTATGGGCTCCGTAACTCATTTTATAGATAGAGCTATGCCATTTCCAAGTTCTAGACTTTGGAACTTCCTATTTAGGATCCATCTTTTGCATAGTTTCACCTTTAGCTCCTTCTACTTTCTCCCAGATGCCTTCAAAATATGTGTTTAAGTTCCAAACACTTGTGATAGACACAGATACAAATACCAACGTAAAACCGACTCGATATACAAAGTAATACCCATAAAAATGTACGAACTAAACTCTTAAACTCGAGATATTTGACATTACATCAAACTCCCCAAGATATGGCATTAGAATTCATTAAATATTCAAAATTAGGGTTTTTTCGGATACTTTATGTGTTCGCGTGTTGCGAACATGGTGGGTGAGTTTCTCGCGTGGCGCTAAAAACAATATAGTCGAGATGCCCTTCTCTGATCCTCGCGTGTCGAATTACAAAGCCACCATCTTCGCGTGGCGTGAAGATGTGAAATTCTAGATTTTTTTTTCTTTTTCACTCTTTTCCTCGTGTGCTAGATTCCTCCAGGATTCAACCATGATTTCTACTACTTTTGTACACGAACACCTGTAAACACTACTCAGACCCAGTTTGTACTAAAAACAATACAAAACTATACAAGTTTACACAATTACACTAGGATAAATACATGTGTTTTGCAACACATCAGCTGCGGTGGTGGCTGGTGGTGGTGCGGTGGTTAACAGACAACGGTGGTAGGATGTGGTCCGGACGTCTGGTGGTCGACTATTACTGTTTGCTGGAGATTGTAGTCGTAATTATTATAATTTTTTTAATTTTTATGTTTAAATGAATATTAGATGGATGAAATTAGTTTATTTGGGCACAATAACTCAATAAGTTATATATATTTTTTTAGAGAAAGCACAATAACTCAAGAAGTATATTTAAAAAAATAGCGCCCCAGGACAAAACGTGCCCCGGCCGAAGGTGCGAGTCGCCCCACCCTAGGGGGCCGGTCCTGGATCTTGATGTTTGGGTTTTTGGATACAAAGTCGATCCAGTTTATAAACTACTATATGATGCATATGGGTGGCTCAATTATGTTGTCAACCTAAGCTAGGGCTCAGGGCCCCCATTTAAAAACACCTCTAATTTCTTAAAAAATGATTTTAATATGTGTTTTTGGGGCGATTGAAAGTGTTACCAATTAACTATTAAGCGAACCATGTAAATTGAAGCATTACTAGGTCTCTTGATTAAATCTATTATAATCTAAGTTGACAAAACTATTGATAAATCTGTGATAATAATCTAATATGTGACAAATTGTCGATAATATGAGTTATTGATTAGTTAAGTTGTTATAATCTATGATTATTGATTGAACCTCTCTAAGTTTTTATGAATTTGACATAGTTTATAATAAATTATTCTACATTTTCATGTCAAATCTTAATCGAAAGGAAAATCTAGTTATTTTAAGCAAAAAATAAAACGCAAACAAGACGCCGATATGTACGCAAAAGGGACGAGGGTTTACAACATTACTTTTGAAAAAGGGTCTCAAGTTTTTAGTTCGTTTCGAGTCCCAAATTGACTAAGCCGCCCTGATGACGCAAGTGTAGTTTGTGCACCAGCAACTTAGGGATTTCCTTAGTTGTATCTTGAATGCATGTTTAAGAATTGGTTGCCCAAAACGGCTCAAACTAATTTAGAACCTCAAACTGTTGGAAAACTGGATCAGAAACACAAGGAAACAATCGGGATTTTGTGCCCAAAAGTGGGACACTACACTACCTCCTTTTATTACAGAAAACCAACACTACTAGAAAATAGGTCTATTTCAAAAACCCACCACGAGACCACTGTAAGGTTTGGCTCGAATTTTCGACGGTTTGCAGATATCCACGTCATATATAATCTAACGGCGTTAAGTTTTTTAACGGTGTGACCAATGTAAGAAAATAGTGACTGATGGTAAGAATATTATCAGTTGAGATTATTGTCGGTCAATTGGTAAAATGTGAGATTAATAAAATCCAATAATCCTTTAGTTTTTGAAGAGGTGAGTCAACCAATTTATAAAAGATGTTTTTTTTTCAATTGCATCCTTGAGTAATCATATTTAGCCTTTAAGTTCCTTCTATTTGACTATATATTATGTTCATCGTTGATTCTTGATCAAAGAGTACTTGTGTTTTAAACTTAGGTGTTTAAGAGTTCTATTTCGTTGGATAGTACAAATGATACCTGGTCTAGCCATGCAGGGGCGAAGCTATGAAGGGGCCAGGGAGGGCCCCGGCCCCTGTTGTTTTTTCCGTTAGTAGTGTTAATTTTTCCGTTTTCGTCCGAAATTTTTTTTACGTATAGAGCCGGCCCCTGCTTATTTTTTTCGGCCCCCGCTTCTTAGATTTTCAAGCTCCGCCACTGTAGCCATGGCATCAGACGTTATCTATCTATTGGGTATTAGATCCCATAATTTTGAGTAACGATGCATGGACGATGCACAACTTAGTCGTGGCATTGGTCTCGTTTTCCTTTGATATTGGTGCAAGTATTGAGGATAAAAACCGACACTGATTGATACCCAATCGATTGTCTATTGACTGTGAGCTTCGTTGATTCAAATGATGAAAGCATAACAAATCATCATATAATCAGCTAAATAGTTGATATTTATCCTTCATGAACACAATTTATTTCATAATCAAAGTTCTTCTTTCTTTTGGCGTGTATGCACGAAGAACCATGTTGTCACGTAACTTATGAAGAGATTAGATGTGTTACGCTATTCCTCTTAGTCAAAAAGGTTTATTAGAGTAAGTCTTTTTTTTACCAAAGGGACTTTATCCTCGTGTTAGTCGGTGATTTCCAAATGAAAGGTTGCCGGTTCGAATCCGGACTCTAGCAAAAAAGGGGGTCTGTTACTAGGTCAGGTGGTTTATCCGGTTAGGGGATTCCTCCTGAGGTGCATCGCCCTAAATGTTTTAAGAGTTGCATCTGGCAAACTCAATTATCCTGGAATATTTTGGCGTTGCCGTTAAAAACAAGATTAAGTTTTTTTATCTTTGGGTATTATAATTATTTTTAGCTTACTTTTTTATTTAAAAATACGCAAACAATTTCAAACTTCATTTTAAGGCTAAAAAAACATAAACAAGAAATTCTAAGAAAAGATTGCATCGTCTTCAATGAACTTTAATGATCGATATGTTAACTAACTAGTTTAGATCCCTTGTATACACACGGGTGAAAAATATCAATAAATAAATTTTTTAAACTTTTATATGTATATTTTATAGGTGTAAAAATTGTATTATATACTAAGGATAGAAACAAAACTCAAAATATGTAAAAACTAATATATAATTGAGTTTCAAAAATACATTAAGTACTATTTAATGTAATTTGATTTTTATTTAATATTTGATTGAAAGTAAAAGTTATATGATTAAAATTCAAAGTTTCATAAGGGATAATTTAAAATAAATGTGTTTTATTAGTATAATTAATATTTTATTTAAATATATATTATTGTTAAAAGTTGGGGTGCATTTAAAAAGAGAGAGAGGCGGAAAAAAATGATGAGAATGAATGTGAAGGCGACACGTGGCATGAAAAAACATTTATTTATTATATAGTATAGATTCATCAATTGGTGGCTCCGTGAGAAAGAAAAATCCTCTAAAAACACTAAAGTTTAAAGACAAAAATAAAATGAATTTACCTTTCAAAAAAATATATTCATTCACCATTATTTCAAACCATAGATACATGCAAATTATGGCTTGAAAAATGTGTCTAGTCGTATTAAACATGTTTGAAATCAGGCCTAAGGGAATATAGAATATGATATAAATCAATATCGACTCTTTCTCTTTAACTTTCAAATTAAATTGACCATAACCATCTTTTTATAATAAATAAATCATACTAATCCTACTCAAATACTACTATCAATTTAATATAATAATTACTACAATTCAATAACTATTAAATAATCAAATAAATAAAAACTCACTCATAGTTTAATACGAACTCAATCAAACAATTAATAAACTAATATTAATAATTAATTTTAATCAAGATTAATCCTTTATTATTCCCCTTAATCTTGATTTGTACCTCCTAAATCTTGAACTCACAGCAAGACTCGTAACTTTCAACACCATCATGATAATCACAATCATAATCTTTATATTTTTAATCAATAACCTGAATCACTCAGGTGTTTCACACCAACTTGAGTAACTCAAGTTTAATCACCAGTGCAACTTTCTTCTACACAGATATCACACATTCATCCCCAATCCGAATCACTCAAATTATTCGCCCCATTTCACACGGTCTTCAATCTTGTCTCACATAGAATCTTCGCCCATCTTTGATCACTCACTGATCACAAATCTGCCTTGATTACTAATCAATCTATAAAGGACTAAAAACCACGTTCTTCACCGGTACCACCGCGTACCACCTTGAATCGCACATGTAAACACTTTATAGATCCCCAAACCTTTGTAGGTGATTGATCCTTCACTCAATCTAAATCGCTCAAATCGACATCTTCCTTGGTTGACTTGCACAACCATTCGTTTGGAACTTCATAAGCATTCAAAACGAGCTTCTTTCCCCAAGCTCTGATACCAATTGTTGGAAATCAGGCTCAAGAACACGAATACAAAATTTAATTTCAACCAAGATAGGCAATTTCCTATATTATAAAACTCTTGACTTTCAAAATAAATGGACCATAACCATCTATTTATAATAAATAAGTTATACTAATCCTACTCAAATATTACTCTCAACTATAATCTAATACTTACTGTAACTCAATAACTATTAAATAATCATATAAATAAAAAAAACTCACTCATAGTCTAATACAAACTCAACCAAACAATTAATAAATTAATATTAACAATTAATTTTAATCAAGATTAATCCTTTAAAACATGTTAAACATTACTCGATTAACACAGATACCAAACACAAACACGACACATTTAACTAATCATATCAATTACCCAAACACGAACATAAACCTGTTTATAAACAGGTTACACGACACGACTCGTTTTAACACGATTAACTAACACTTGTTTAGTAACATGATTGATACCAACCGTTTAACACAAATAACAAACAACTAAAAAAATTCATAATATCCTCACACCCAAAAATTACAATTCACAATATCCTAAAACCTAAAAAATTCAATCCATAATATCCAATCACCTAAAAATTACAATCCATATTTAAATAAAAAACCCGTAAAAACTTTAAATGACACACGTAACATACTTAAAAATCTTAGTTACATGCAAACTGTAAATAGAACATTGTATTTTTATAATTAATATCTTACTTCAGGGAAGGTTTTTAGAACTACGGGCTCCCTACCTGGTATGCTTCACATGAGAGGTCGTTCTCGAATGTATTTCACGTGGGGGACCTTCGCAATTGCCATTAACGATGGCTCATCCAACACTTGCCTTGTCAGTCGTTATCAGCTGAAAAACCCTTTTCCCTTATACTTTTGCATGTGAAAATGACGATAACTTGCATTTTCACCAATGCCAATGGTGAGTTCTCAGACTTTTTACAAAGGACACTGGTTTTCCACCTGACAATGTTGTAGTTGGGAGAGCCATTGGCAGTGAAGGTCCCTCAAGTGAAACTAACTCGAGAACCACTCCTCATGTGAAGCATGTCAAGTAAGGAGCCCTAGTATTTCTTTCAGACATCATCCAAGAACGCTTGGACGTTGACGGCCGCCATCATCGAGAGCTTGTCTTGCCAACTCCCTCCATTTTTTAGCATTTCTCCACATCTCTCCATCTTCCATCACCATTTCCACACACCTCTTAATCTCTTTCCCTTCCACCATTCCATCTCCATCCCTCCTTTTCACCTTAACACCTATTTTCCAAACATCTTCGCGTTGGTCGCCTGATCCGTCCATTGCGGAAATGCAATAGTTGGAACACCACTAGCTAATGCCTCCGTCGTCGAATTCCACCCACAATGCGTGAGAAAACAACCTATGGCTTGGTGGTTCAATACCTCCACCTGAGAACACCAACCCACTATCATCCCTTGCTTTCGAAGTACCTCTATATTCCCCAATTTTTCCGCTTGGAGACCGTCTCTAATCACCCATAAAAAAGGCTGGCGACTTTCAAGCAGCCCAGATGCAATCTCCTCCGCCTGATCTATTGGTAGAGTGGCCAAGCTTCCAAATGAAACATACACAACAGATGATTTTGGCTTTGTGTTGAGCCATTCGATATAACCTTCCTCTGGTTTATCGAATAAATCACAGCCGAGTGAATCGTATAATGGGACTAGAGGTCCAACGGGAAGAAGCTCAAGCTTTTCAATTGCTCGGATAGACTCGATTTCTAGTTCATCAAAAGGGTTCACAAGTATTCTTGGAGCTACTTTGATGACATCAATATGTTCTTTCATAAACTCTAGAATAAAATCATGTTCTTTGGGGCTGGACGACGAAAAAAAGGACGGCAAATCAGAGATAGTGAATGATGGAAGTCCAGGTAAATTGATCGGAAATGATGGGTTGTTGTTGTTACAAGATATCAAACCTTCATAGCCATTGAAATAGTGATAATAAATATTCAACATAGTAGCTGATTGGCACCAAAGGAGTGTGGATTCAAGACCGTGGGCCTTAGCCACCTTTGCGGCCCACGGTAAGACATTGGTGTAGACTAAGTGGCCAAACGGTTTGCCCGCGGCCGTGGCGGAGGTAATGATTTCCGCCACGGCATAAGTAGCAAAATCTGTAAAGAATTGTTGCAAGGTGGTATTTGGTTGATGGCCATTGTCTTGGCCATCAGAAAATGGTGCAAAGGTTAGGCCGTAATGGGAGGTGGTTTCCTTGTCAATGCGTCGTATGACGGAGAGGCTGGTGGAATAGGTGACATCGACACCCAAGTTAAGGAGACGGTGGGCGAAATGAAGGGATGGGTTAATGTGGCCTTGGTTAGGATAGGCGACAATGAGGATTTTGTTTTTCCGGTGGCTTGTCATTGCTCCGGAGGGTGGTGGTGGTGATCGTATGGAAGTAGGCAACATCTAACTTATATAGTTGTATGAGTATCGGTATGCCTAAATGCAAGATAGGTTTCACATTGTAATTGTGTGGCTGCCGCCTGATCGTACCATGTAGTTAGGTGTCAATGATATGGTGGTATATATATGTGTCATATTCTCCATATACATCCAACCAAAGTAGATTGATTTCGCTTTTTGAATTTGAGAGAATTCTAACTAACATTAAATGATATTTATATATTTTTTATATCAAGATTTTGAACTCGAACTATTCATATTAAAATTTATGTTAACTTGAATTTTCCATTTAAAAAATTATGTATTTCATAATTTACAACTTAAAAAATAGATGCATACATAAAACAATTATGCTTAAACTATAAATATGATTGTGTTATTATTTTCATTGATTGTAGTTCATTCGTTTATTTAAACAAGTCATTTTTCTCTCTACTTTACGTAATAAAGATACGTATAATATATCATCTATAGTTATTTTCAAAATATGTTGTTTAGTGTTAGTTAACTTTCTTTGACCCTCCCACTTTGTCACAAACATGTTTCTTAATTAAGTTTAATATTTCATAAATGGAATAAAGTAGCAGGGACGACGAGGAAGGCGACGACGATATGAATGAAGATTAATTGTTTAGTTTTTATGTTGTATTAAGATTCGGAATAACTTAAACGGAGAGGTTCATTACAGAATAATAAAAAGTTGCAAGAAAAAAAAGAACTAATCACATACATTTGATGACTTAATCAATGGTTCAAAATCATCAATGGCATCTTAATAATTACTTAGAATATTAAGAAGATTAAATAATAACATAGGGGTAATACAGGAATTTAACATGTATTTTTTGAATTTAGTTTCTAATTTATCTCTTTCATCTCTCCTTAATTTATAATCCTTCAGTCTCCTTCCAAATATTTAGCTATTTCTTATTGACTTGCCCTAGCCTCTCCATTTTCGTCAAGCCAAAGCCCCTTTTACATACGTATTTGATAAAAGCTTTAAGTTGAAGATCATGGAGTCAACCAAAAGCTTCAAGTTCAAGATCATTGAGTCAACATATGTGGTTGGTTTATCAACTAATATATTAAATATTTTGTAAGTGGTATTGAAGACTTTTTCATTGGTTTGTTTTGTCATTTCCTAGAAATCAATCTTCTTCAACTAGTTTTGTTATTTTTTCAATAATATGAATATTTCTTTACTATACATTTTGTTTGTTATTTTTGTATAAGTATTATGATTCTTATGAATAACTTTTTAAGCAATGTTGGTTCATTTTAAAGTTGTAAATTTCTTTTTGTGAAATCGAATTTGATATTGATAATTTAATTCTTGAGTTCATATCAGTGTGAAATTTTTTTAATTTGATTTGATTGACATATATTTTTTTTGATAAATTATTATATGGTATTTATTAATTTTATGGGAGTTTATAGTTTTATGGTGTTCCATCCTACACATATATTTGAAGTTTGAACCTACACATAAAGAATTTACCCTCCACAAATATAAGAAGTTTGAACCTATAAATAGCGAGTTTGAACCTACACATATGAAGTATCAACCTACACGTATAAAGTTTCAACCTACACATATGAAGTTTCAACCTACACACCCGGGTATTATGTTGTTATATTGCTAGTGTTTATGAATTGAGTGTAGACGATTTTCCTACACGATCTAATGTATTGTATTGTTTTCATTTTGGAATTTTCGTGACAGTGTGTATGTGTTTATAAACTTAGTGTAGGTGGTTTTTGTTTGTTTCTTGTTTATTATGTTGTTCACCTACACATAAGAATTTTCATTACACCTAAGCCATTGCCACACTTCATTATGTGTATGATAAATTTTGTTGTGTAGGATATTTTAAAATATGGTTTTTTCCTACATATGGTCCCTTTCTTTTCCTATCATAAATCTACATATGTTTTTTTTCCTATGTTAAATTATAGATTTTTTGAACCGATGAATTTCAACCTCGTTTGTGTAGGCCGTTGTCTCTAAATTTAGTTGCTACACACAAAACATACACATGTGTAGGTTGTAATCTCTTTATGTAATTTTGGAATAGTTTGTTTAGGAATAATCTCTTCATATATTTTTGGTGTAATTTTTTTATTTATGTTAATATTAAGTACGTTAAAAACCAAAAAAATTGGTACCTACATTTCAAATAAACAAATGGATATAGGTAATGTTTGTTCCAATATGTGTAGGATTATTATTGACATATATAGAGTAAGTTTTGATGTGTATTAGATAAATATTGAGAACTTAATACATTCAACTTTTTTTTTCATATTCAACAAACATGTGTATAAGTATGTGTAGGTACCTACGCATGTGTATATATTGTTAGCTACACTATGATATTGGTAGTGTAATATTTGTTTCAAGTAAATAATTAAAAATGATAGAGAAAAACTAATTAAATGTAGATGAGAGAGAGAGAGAAAGGAATTAATTAGAGAGAATGAGAAATTAAATAATTGAAAAGAGAAATTTTTTATGTTTACCTTTTTACCCTTTTGATTTAATTTAATTTAATTTTGTTAAGATTAAATAAAAATGAGTGGTTGAGATTAGTTCTCTTTGTTCTCGCAAAAAAATTTGTTCTGAATTGAACCATCCCCATAACTTAAATGGGTCAAAACCTTTACATTATGTTCTAACTTTATATATTAGTATACTAGTTTAGATCCCGTGTATACACACGGGGTGAAAAATATCAATAAATAAAAATTTTAAATCTTTATATGTATATTTTACATGTGTAAAATGTATCATATACTAATGATGAAAAACAAAACTCAAAATATGTAAAACTAATATATAATTGAGTTTTGAAATTACATTAAGAACTATTTGATGTAACTTGATTTTCATTTATTATTTGATTGAAAATAAAAGTTAAATAGTTAGATTTAAAAGTTTCATAAGGGATAATTTAAAATGAATGTCTTTTATTGTATAATTAATATTTTTTTTAAATATATATTATTGTTAAAAGATGAAGGTGCATTTAATAAGAGAGAGAGGTGAGAAAAAAATGATAAGAATGAATGTGGAGGCGACACGTGCAAAGAAAAACCTTTATTTATTATATAGTATAGATATAGATTTGTGGTTATGTTTATGTTATATTGGGCCAAAAAAATAAAAAAAAATATGCAGGTTTTGAAATGTATGTATGATTTAGAAAAACTGGAAATTATGAAAATGTAGAAAAAACATCAAAACGGGTCGTAGGTATTAGCGGCGACGCAAAAGGATTAGCGGCAACAAATGTCACCACTAAAGGTGAAATGCAAAAAAAGGTCATAGGTATTAGCAGCGACTCAATGGTATTAGCGGCGACAAGTGTCGCCGCTAATAGTCCACCATTAGCGTCGACAAACATATGATAGCGGCGACAAGTAGGGTATTAGCGGCGACTGTCGCTGCTAGTAGTATTTGCGGCGACATTTCGGGGGTATTAGCGGCGATAAATGTCGCCACTATTGATCCAATTCTTTGTAGTGTAAGCATTTTATTGGTAGGATTGTACATACAATTAAGAGCAATATGAGATTCATGTGACAAATAAAATAAGCTTTAACTTTCTTGAAGAAACCACAACGAGTTTTGAGCTATTCTTTGAAGTTGAAACTTGACTAGTCCTCTTGATGAAATCTTTTAAAATGGTTTTCTTTGTCAATTGTTTGTTATTTAAAACCATTTGTTTAACTTCTTCTTTTTTAGAAGTACCATTTGAAACCCACTTTGAATGAGATGTTGAAATAGATTTAACATAAGTGTTTTTTTTTTGGATTTTGAAAATTTATCATTTGATTTTTTATACAAAATCTTTGAACTTTTAATATTTGAAGATATTTCTTTGATTCAACCACATTAGACTTTCCAAGCTTGTATAATGCTTCATTCATTTCACATGCAATGATGAAATGTTCAAGAATATTGGAATCCTTTACAACTTAAAGGGTACATGTTTGACATCTCTAGATAACCCTCATCGGCATTCTCATCAAAACTATCAAAAGCATCTAAAGAAGCTTTATCACAATCTCTACTCTTGCAGTTTGTAAGATTGGACACTTTGAAATAATAGGTACTCTTGCATCTTCGTCCATGTCTAAAATAACAAAGACTAAAGAGAACATAAACTTATCAATTTTTACTAGCACATGCTACATAATACCCCATGGGTATTTTACTGACTGGTCTGCAAGTTGGATATCCATACGCGTAGGTGTGGGCTCCTCTAGGTTTAGCTTAACGAACACTAATTAGGGCATCAGGTTTATGCTCGCACCCCCAGGTCACGCACTGTTGATCGATAAACTACTGATTATACAGAGAATCGTGAAACTCCCTGGATCACCTATCTTTTTGGGTTGTTGTAACATTTCGATTTTTCGTTTAGAAAACGGGTTTGTAAAGATTGTAAATAACTGTTCACAAGGTTAGGAGACTGTACGGGGTTGTCCGTTATTGTTTTATAAATAAATGGACGGGGTGTAAAGTGTATGTAACGAAACCTTAGGGAAGAAATTTTAACAAGTGTCGAGGCGGGCCGGTCCCGAGTACGAGTCGGTTAGCGCAAGGGAGGGTCGAGCCCGGTCCAATACCCACACCCATTAGGGTGTTACGGCAATGGGGAGACCCCCATTGTGTTCTTACGGCTGCCGAGAAGAGAAGGGAGAGAAGTCCAACTGTGGTAGCTCGTGACGAATCCAAGGTAATATCACGATCTCTAATCCCCCGTTGCGTGATATGATCGTCGGATCATCGTTTTAACATGTTTTATGGTTCTAGGGTTTTGTAAGATTGATTCTCATAAGGAGGAGTGCTAGATCGGGTATTCGGCTCACACGAATCACCCGGATTTCAAGATATAATCATCTATTCCCTCCTTACATTAATTTTAGTTTGATTCTTGTTGCGTAGTGATCGGGTTTTGCTTGACCGAGAACTAAGAGTGAGCATGGGGGAGTCGCGTAGCCGAGAGGAAGGGGCGAGGAGCATGCCACCACTCGGTGGTGGCCGGATGCGACGGTGGTGGCGCAGTAAGGGCACGGCAGCAGCAGGAGGGGGTCCGGGAAGCGCTTAAGGCGGCCGGCTATGGGCTGGACGGACCGACAGTTCCCCGAAGGGGCTGTCCACGGCGGTGCAAGCAATGAGAGGCGAAGGCAGCCCGTCGCTAGGGCTGTTCATGACGGGACAGGAGCGGGGAGGTGGTGACAGCCCGTCGCTAGGGTGATTCACGGCTGGGACATGTCGTCGGGGTCGGAAATGGTTGCGGGTGACCGAAGTCGTGGCCTGATGTTCCGGCAGTAGCGGTACGGTGACGGTGGAGGTCGACGGAAGCCGAAGGTGGCAATGCGAAGACGGGTTGGACGCGTTGAAGTGTGTACGCGTGCATGCAAGCCATGCATGGCGACGTGCGTGCGCGGGTGTAAAACACCGGGTCGGATCAAGTGAGTGAGCGAGAGGGCGAACGTCGAGTCATGTATTGACTCGTGTATTGTGTAATTGTTAGATACGAGGTTGAAGGACGAGCACGAGAAGTTTGCGAGTTCTAGTGATCGAGTTACGTCTAGCAAAGGTGAGTTTCTATCGCCAACTTTTAATGATTTAATGTTTTGGGCTCGAATACATGCATAGGTGATCGATGTCGAAGGGACCGGTCAAAGATAAAGAAATAGAGTGTCCTAATCACCTTAAACTAGTTAGGGTAAGAAGGGTGTCGAACCACGAAGAGTTTGTGGTCGGTGCTCAACTTCAATTGACAATGCAAATTATGAAGTTACAACGGGTCTTTCTGACCAAACACAATCAATGATTTAAGTGAAAACTTTATAAAAACAAATCAAGTACCAAACAAAACGGTTTAAGTTGTAAACAATAATTAAAAGGGTATCACACCCGGGTTTCAAGTTCACAAGTAATTAGGAATTATCACACCAACATTTGAGTTCAAACAATCGAAGGGTTATTCAAATCTAATTAACCAAATCTAACCAAGAACATCAACATTCATACATCATCGGCAAATAGTGTAAAACAATATTCACGAATGAAATCGAGACAAATGTATGCAATATAGAATTAGATTAATAAATAGATTCAACATAAATCAAAGTTCATAGCAATTATGATCTAACGGGGTCAATGGTGCAAGAATTTATCGACTCCCGTGAGTTCATAACCATACTAAACACAAAGATTCAAGTGTTTCAAACCAAACGATTACAAGAATTGTTTCTCAAAGCTAGCACATGATAAAACCCTAAAAACTTACAAACAATCCACCCGGGAATGATTACCGGTGGATTAGCCGCTCATGGTGGTAGAAATCATCTTCAATCTTTCAATCGGATGTTAGAATCGTGTTCTTTATCCTCCAAGAACTCCAAAATCGCCCCAAGAACTGTGGTGTAAAAGATGGATTCGAATTTGGGGAAGAAAAACCTAATTAACCCTTGAAAATCGGCTGTTTCGCCTAAAACCCGCGTCTGAAACGCACCCAGCGTAGGCTTACGCTGGGAGGGCGTAGGCCTACGCCGGTCCACTGGAAGCCGCTGTGAAGAAAATACTTAGGCGTAGGCCTACGCCGATATGGCGTAGCCTTACGCTGACCCTCTGATGCTTCTGTTTGCAATTTGCCTTCGGCGTAGGCTTACGCTGTAGCAGCGTAGCCTTACGCTGACCCTGCATTTTGCCCCGTTTTCTCCGAGTCTCTTCCGACTCTTGCATCTCTCGCCTAATATCTTCCAAAATCATACTTTACGCTTCCAACACCTGCACATGCATGGCTACACAAAACCTTTGTATTCCACATATCAAAATGCAAAGGTGAGTTTCTATAACCAACTTTTAATGATTTAATATTTTGGGCTCGAATACATGCATAGGTTGTTGGCGTTAACTGTAATGTAGGTGATGTTGTGCGTTAAGCGTACATATTCTAATTTTGTTGCGTATGCATGGGATGAATGGGAACGTGTCACGTACTTATTTGACGTGACGGGTGATTGAGTGCAAGCTTGATATCTGGTTGACTTAAGTCAACGGGTTAACGTGTCTGGCAGGGTCAGACGGGTGATTGGGTTTGCCAGTATCGTCGAATTGGGCAAACGAGAATAAATTGTGCGTCGTGATATTAAACAATCATTTTGTTATAATCCATTTTGTGAGTTAATATCTTTTGAGACTTAAACACTTTTATATAACGGTTTTCGGGAAATAAGATCCCGAATAAATTACTATAGAACTCACTCAGCGTAACTGACGTTTTAGCATCTATTTCAGGTAAAGAGAAGGTGTGAGATGGCAGCTTCTGGATGGCGTTTGGTTACCGTGTTTGCTGTGATGACATTTATTTCGATTATGACGATTGAACTATTTAGATATTAGTACTTGATTGACTTGCGTTTGAGATTTGGTTCGTTGACCACATGTTGACTGTTTGATTTT
The DNA here is from genome assembly GCA_023525975.1 of Smallanthus sonchifolius. Taxonomy (NCBI): domain Eukaryota; kingdom Viridiplantae; phylum Streptophyta; class Magnoliopsida; order Asterales; family Asteraceae; genus Smallanthus; species Smallanthus sonchifolius. Next base: position 25,639,711 of record CM042029.1, on the reverse strand, counting down.
CCGCTGCATTTATTGAGACAATTTGATGTCATTTACTACTGTGCTTACGTGTATGCCAACGTGTCGGGTTCCCGGATTTGGGGCCTTACAGTTGCTTCCTTTGTAAGACTGCTGAACATTCCCCGTTTAGTGTCACTATTGAGAGAATCAATTTTCGTCTTATTGGCGAGTAAGTTTTTGAGAAACTTAGCATAGTTGGGCATATTTGAGTATGGGGCGTACGACCTTATAGAAATTCCAATTATCAATTTATGTCCCTGGCTCCGATGAATGACATTTCAAATTCAGGCAAATTTAGGACATGGAAGGATCCAAGACCTTGGGTTCCTTCCCGAAAGTGTTTAGTTTATTAACAAGTCATTAGCCTGACTCTTACCGCTTTAGATTACTGTGTAATGATTAGTGAACGTGACTCACTATCGGGTGGCTTCTCCTTTATCATTTTTTGCTCGATTTGTTCCTAATGATTTGTTTGCAGATCCATATGATTATCAACATGATGTGAAATTTGCTGAATTTTAGAACTTAAATTGAGCTGGGATAGCTTTGTTTGGATTCAAGTGGCTCAGTTGTGACAAGCGTGTAAGTTCCTATTTCCAAGTTGGCTTGTCTTTTGTTTGGATATCCTTTATGTCTTTTTTATTACTCATAACTTCTTGTTTTCAAGAAAAGCATATGCTAACTCCTCCACAACAAAAATGGCGAGAGACTTTCAAGAAAAGCAGATGCCAACTCCTCCGCGATAAAGTCGCCATGCTTCAAAATGAAACAAATAACCCACCTTTGAATTTCTCCATCAACCCCTCAACATTAACTTCTACAATCACCCCTTTAATCTTGATTTTGAGTCGTTACGTCATCAAATTAGCTTATTTCCCTTGTCCTTCCATTTGGTACACTTATGTGCGAAGTGCTCAAACATTCCACATTCATAGCATCTAAACCCACTTTTATCTTATTTGTCTATCCTTGACTCGAGCCTCTTCCACGTCATCTTCTATACTGAATCCTCTTCCTCAACTCCTTCGTCATCCATATTGCCTTTCCTTGTGTTGGAAATTTAGTGAAAATGTATTTTTTACTAACTTTGATAAATGAGATTTCGATCATCAAGTTGAGTGGTTAGATTGAAAAAATTGGAACTTGGTGTATCTAATGAGAACTTGTTACATATTTTGTGTAAATATGTAACAATTGATTTAACTAATGTCATAATTAAAAAGACTTTTGATTTCTCTTCTTAATTACTTGTGTTTATTACTTTTAATTTGAAGTAAAGTCTTTTTAATTTGAACTCTTGGTTTATTTTCCATGGAAATACAATGACCATTTTTGTTCATTTTTATAACAACAAAAATTGTAGTGAAAACCACACTTTAGAGAGGAGAAAAATATTAGAGAAATGTTGGTGTTAACAACTTCCATAAAATTGAGAGATGAGTTCTCTTTAATTCTTCTACCATCTCATGCTTCATCTTTTCTTACATTTTCTAAATACATAATTTACCCGGTGATACCTCGGGTGCGTGGACATCTCCAGCAATACACGTACTGTTCCGGTTGTTGTACACTGGGAGACAGACGCGTTCGTCTAAGAGGAGGCGCGAAATCTGTTTTAAAGGACCCGTGTTGAACACGAATCCTCAACCAAAACCATCAACGGTTTTTTTAGTGTGTTAATTGTTGTAGTCAAGGAGCATAGTTGAAGACTCAACGTGGTGAAGACTCGAGTCAAGAATATTCAAGAATGTGTTCGTTGGAGGGGCTAAAGACATCGGTTGAATTAATTTGGCACATATATAATTTGTATTTTATATATATTTTTCATTCGGTTTTGTGTACGACAATGTATAATTTATTTCCCATGATTAACGAGAGTATCGTTAATATTATTTTATTATTGTTTTATAATAAAAAGTGATCCAGATTTCTACAATCTTAAAACAAAATTTCGTGAGATTGTTGCAACAATCTTAAAAACTTGTTATTAGGATTTTGGGTTCACGAAATGATTTGAAAATAAAAATATTTTATAAATTTTCGTATAATCTTATAAATATATATATATATATATAGGGAATTATCAATTGTTAACCACTTTTCCATGTAAAAACCAATAAACCACTTTCCACCAATACAAAAATGCCACCTAATTAACCATTTTATTTAAATAAAAGGGTTAGATGGTAATTGTACACTTCACCAAATTTTTATAATAAAAGATTCTTCTACTTCAATTTCCCTCCTTTTTTTGAAAATATTTCCCCCTCTTTTTTTATTACGTTAATAACTTTTTTATATAATATTATTTTTTTATATAAATTACACAATTAAATAGAGAATTTTTTTATCTTTAATTTTAGTATAGTTTTGCTATATATGTTTTTAGTGTTTGTTATTACATATATGTAAAAAACAATTACATATATGTAATATAAACATAAATGTAATTATTTTACATTCCACCCTTTTTAAAAATATTCCCCTCTTTTCTTAGAAATTTAATAAAAAGTTTATACAATGTTATTTTCTTTTATAGAAATTGCACCATCAAATAGAATATTTTTTTATCTTTTTTTTTAGTACAGATTTACTATATTAGTTTTTCTTAATATCTATAGTTACATATATTAATAAACAATTAAAAATTAATTAAGTGTAGTCTTGCTAAAATTTTTAGAACGTCTATTAATTCGTGTATTTAGAGAATAGCAATATAAATTCAATAACGATAAGCTAGTTCTTATGTAAAATGAATGAAAACAATTAAATTTACAATAAATGAAAACAATTAAATGTATGTAATATACATATATAATATGAACATACAAGAGCATATAAGAAGTAAGATATTACATATATGAAATATCTTACTAGATATATGTAATGTAATGTTATTACATATACGTAATATCTTATAACATATATGTAATATTTTGTTACATTTGTGCAGTTTATCATTACATATATGTAATAGCTAGTAACCATATTTCATATCATCAGTTTTACCTAAAAATGTATAAAATCAATACAATTTACATATATATATCAAATATCAAAGTTTTCATATAAACTTCACATGTGAATGTTAATCTATAACCGATTCTACAAGACTAAATGAAAAACATTAAGATAAAAAAATGTCATTGAATAAAGAATACCGGTAGTTGCGTAAACGCTTGTTCAAAGTAATCTATTGCCGCGTCTTTGCTTATCTTCATTTGGTACTTTCAGAGTGTCTGTTGGCCATTATCATCCGAAGGGGGTATACATTTCTCCGAACAAAGCGTTGTAATCAATTTCTCAACCAGAAGTTAAAATTTGATTGGAAAATATCATCATTAATAAAAACAAAATTTTACTTTAGTTGTTGTTCGGGATAGTTTTCCACAGATTTAACATTCGATATAGAAATTGTTCTAAGAAATGTATAGTTCCCGTGTGATTTTTTTTCACCCAAGTGGAACTGAAAACACATAAACAAATATATAATACTCATAACTTTCAACTTTTTGTAACATCAAGTTTCACCAAAGACTTTTATATAATTACTAAACACAACACGTTGCTTGTTGAGATAGTTGATTAAAACAAAAGGAGAAAAATGATACCTAAAACTGTGAACACAAAACCAAAACGCAAACTGGGTCATCTTGAATCACAAACACAAAACACAAACTGGGTCACGAACTCACAATTGAACAACCTCTCATGTTCATACCAAACTCCTATAACATTAAACAATAATTAAATTTTAATTTATTTTACTATAATGTAAATGTCGGTTACCAAAAATAAATAAAATACAAGTGGTGGTTGTATTGTTTGGTAATATCATATTGCATCTTTAAATTATTTTGCTTATGAACAAAATAAAAAATTCATAAAATTTTAATAACGAAGTAAAAACTATCTATAGAAAATACATTCAAAGAATTAATTGTAAATTTATATTTTTTTAATGGAAATTCATTAATTCATTATTTTATACTTTGGTAAGTGAGAGAAAGAGAGAGTGAAAATGAAAAAAAAAAGTACTAAATTGCCCCATAATCAATTTTAACCACACATTACTAAAAAAGTAACAATTAATCTCAACCATTGATTAATAAATACTGAAAATAAATGAAAGGTAAAGAATTAGTTTTTTTATTTTTACATGAAAAAGTGGTTATCACTTGATCCCTTCTCTCTCTTTATATATATATATATATATATATATATATATATTTAGGGAAATATCGTGTGTAATACTTTTTGCTGTGTCTGGATTTATAAAGATTGGAGTACAATCTTAAATCATATACCATGTTACAAAACAAATGATTTGATTCAACCGTTTGGTTTTAGAACGATTTTGTAATCGTTTATTTTTTTCTAACATGTGTGTTAGATCGGGTTTATTAGTATAAACCATATGTTTCATGTAAACGTTAAATTCTCTAACATCCGTGTTAGACTGGGTTTATTTTATAAACAATACGTTTTTTTTGTAAATGTTTCATTATTTTTAACATGCGTGTTAGATAACGGGTTGCTATATAAACCAACGGTTTTCAATACGTTTTGTCAAACATATTATTTTCTAATGAGCGTATTAGAAAAGATTTAATGTATAGACGTTTTTTTGTACATCTTTAACAATCTAGCATGTGTGTTACAAAGATGGTTTATGTTTTCTAAGCCATATTTTTTAAAACGAGCTTGTGATCGTTTATCATGTGCGTATTAAAATCGGTTTATTGAGATAAACTAAGGAGAAAAAAGAAAAAAAAATGATTTTGGTAATTGTTTATTTTCTAACAGTCGTGTTAGAACCGGTTTAATTTGCATAAAGAGAAGCTTTAAAACGGTTTGTGTAACCATTTACGTCTAACAATCTTGTTAGAAACGGTTTATTTTATATAAACATATAAAGCTATAAAAACATTTTGTAATCGTTCATGTCTAACAATCAGGTTGGAATCGGTTTATTGTGTTAAACCTTACATTTTAAAACAATTTGAAATCGTATTATTTTCTAACGAACGTATTAGAAATTAGAAATGGTTTATTTTATAAATAAACCTTAAAAGAAGTTGTTTAAAACGTTTTACGGAAATGTTCATTATCTAATTTGTGAGTTATAAAATGTCTTATAAAACCATTTAGAGATAATGGCTTTTGATTTTGTAATCAAAGCACAAATGAATGGTTTCTTTTGTTAACGGTTTTATTAGCTTGACATTATGGCTATTGATTTCTGTAATCAAAAGCATAAATAATACTTTATTTTAAAACCGTCTTATATATTTGAAATTTCTAGCGATTGATCTATGTAATCAAAGTGTAAATAATGCGGTAGACTATTTATGAAAAACACATTTGGTGTTATTATTGAACAAATTAATTGTTCACAATTTAACTACTTGCGAGTAGTTTCATATAATTTGGTATTTTTTTTTCTTTGGACAGATTCGTGACTATTCAAATAAGAGTTTCAAAATGAAATGAGTACTTTGATATGAGTACATGAAGTATATGGAGGGAGTACCTCAAGACATGCCAAAAGACGAAATCATTGAAATGATTTTCCTTTGATGATTTTATTATCGACATATCCGTTTATATTATTATTAATAAAAGTCTTTATGCAATTTTATTGATTTTATTCAAGATGTTATAATTTGGTTTGTGTTCAATATCTTCGGATAATACATGGTTCGTTAAACAAAGAAATAAATCAATAATGTTTGAGACGTGCGCAAAACATATATTTTGTGGAAAATAAGGGTAAACCTTTCTCTTGGATATAATTTTAAATGGATAGTGCAAGAAGAGATTTGCACAAAAGAGACATCAAATGTCTAATCACACCATGAGAGAATCATGAGCGAATGTGGTAAGTGTATTGAGTTGTAACTTTCAATACACAAAAACAAGATATGTCTTGTCATGTTGTGATTTGTGAATAATGATAAGTGACACTTTAGCATATGAAAGAAATATATGTTATTGTAAATGGCATTAATAAAGTTTGTGACATTTATTATAAGTGATGGAGGGCACGTAGATATGTCTACCACCTTCAATGTTGTTTGAGCTAAAAGAGGATTCAGACTTCATTTGGAAGAGTATTCCAAACTAGCTTACCGTCTAAGCAACACAAAAGAGAATTTAAGCATTATGTAAATCAAATTTGTTGAATGTAACATTATTAAGTGTCAACCTAATTAACTCCATCTGAATGTAAAAGTGATTTTACATTAATACTATTCATCCCTTTTGTGGGTGATGAATATGTTCACCCAAATTATCTGGGTTAAACTTATGGTTAAGTGCTTATGAATTAATGATGAAGCCTTGGAAATAAAAACGATAAACAAGTTATGTTCCTAAGTTGAATGAAAAATAAGTTTGATGAGTTGTCTAAATAATGGCATGAATGTTGACAAGGAATATTATGATATCCCATATGGCTGTGAAGAATCAGAATGATGCATTTTCTTTTCACATGCTTGAGTATTGTAGTCTAAAGCATGCTAGACTAGTACTAGTTAAAAATTATGCTCTAAGGAGACATATTTACTGCAAACATTCCAAATGTACTTTGACATAAGAAAGAATTTGTGTATGAACAAAAATATTATCTTCATTCAATATAAGGAGATTGATATAACTTATGAAAAACTTGATTAACTATATCATGATAAATGATTTTATATAATTTAATGAGGAGAACTTATACTGACTTAGAATATTTCTAAGTATGTGACTTATGACAAGGTTAGTTAAAACATTAGTAAGTGTTGAAAGCTTAAACTTAGGCATGTTTTGCTTTGGTTAGCTCAGAAGCTCTTGAGAGCTAATATAATTTGAGTTGAAACAATGATGAACTCATTAATACAAAGATGTATATCTTTTCATTAGTGTCTAAATGTCGTTATAAGTGAAGTTTGGTCAAATAGCAAGAAATGTGTGGGGGAGAAGCCATTTAAGAAACAACACTTTAGGGTATGCTTGTGTGAGAAGTTTTCTCAAGCACATGTAGAAAGGGAGAACCTTTCATTACCCCATGTTGATGTTATCCATTACACTTAAATGTGGGGGTGACTTGTATTTGAATCCGGAAAGTTTGGCAATAAGTATTTGGTAATCTAAATTGATGTTGCAAACACGTAACCAAGTGGAGTACAAAAAGGTCATAAGGAGTCTATCTATTGTAACTAGTTACATGACTCGATGCTAATTGGTTAGAATCTTGCTAGATGTTTGATACCAAAGGCATAATGGAGATGTGTTCGCCTTGAAATGAGAATTGTACTCTTCAAAGACAATCATTATAACAAGATGTTATAGTCTTAAAGAGATTAACAATAGGGAATATTAACTTACCAGTTAAGAACACATTATAACAACTCATCTCAATTGCAATTATTTGTATTGACTTGACGAAGTGATAGATAATGGGTTTGGATCCAACAACCCAATGGTTGATGAGAGGTGGAGTTTTGGAATGAGACTAAAGCCCATGAAAGACGGTATATGAAGGAAACCTAACTTAGTTTACTGGAGATCTCTAGATCTAAGTTCAATAGGACAACCGACTCATATATCTAAGGTGGTCACTATGGGGGCATAACTAAGTTGCTATGTAAGCTAATGTATATGTTTATATATATCCTCCTAAATTGTAAAGAGAGTTTAATTACTTCTTAATACATTCCTATAACATCCAGTGACAAATTGTGAGGCTAAGCATAATATGTGGTAAATGATATAGGTAAATCTCAGTAACCATAATGCTTTTAATGATTTGAGGACAAATCACCTATGTTAAAGAGAAGTGGGGTCGCTTCGAATGGAATTAGGGGCACAATTTCTAGAGCTCTCACAGAACTAGGAAAGTGTTCCAAGACCATTATTGGACACAACAGTGAGGGGATGTGCCGGACTAATGAGAGTCATGTGTGAAGTATATTGTCTCTTATACAAACAGTCGTAGGTTCAAGGACATCGCGTCTACCAACAGCTAGTAAGCTAAGTATGTTTCACAAGGGAAGGTTCAAAGGTTAACTCCTACCTATCCTATGCAAGACTCAACTGTCGAGGTGTCATTTGATATTTGTGTGTTTTGATCGATCTCCATTCATGTTGGGGATTGTTGGAAATTTAGTGAAAATGTCTTTTTCACTAACTTTGATGAATGAGATTTTGATCCTCAAGTTGAGTGGTTAGATTGAAAAAATTGGAACTTGGTGTATTTAATGAGAATTTGTTACATCTTTTGTGTAAATATGTAACAATTGATTTAACTAATGTCATAATTAAAAAGACTTTTGATTTCTCTTCTTAATTACTTGTGTTTATTACTTTTAATTTGGAGTAAAGTCTTTTTAATCGGACTCTTGGTTTATTTTCCATGGAAATACAATGACCATTTTTGTTCATTTTTATAACAAGAAAAATTGTAGTGAAAACCACACTTTAGAGAGAAAGAGAAATATTAGAGAAATGTTGGTGTTAACAACTTTCATAAATTGAGATATGAGTTCTATTTAATTCTTCTATCATCTCGTACTTCATCTTTTTCTTACATTTTCTAAATACATAATTTACCCTGTGATACTTTGGGTTCGTGGACATCTCCGGCAGTACACGTACTGTTCCAGTTGTTGTACCCTGGGAGACAGACGCGTTCGTCTAAGAAGAGGGGCGGGATCTGTTTTAAGGGACCCGTGTTAAACACGAATCCTCAACCAAAACCGTCAACGTTTTTTTTTGTGTGTTAATTGTTGTAGTCAAGGAGCATAGTTGAAAACTCAACGTGGTGAAGATTTGAGTCAAGAATATTCAAGAAGACGTTCATTGGAGGGGTTAAAGACATCGGTTGAATTAATTTGGCACATATAAATTGTATTTTATATATACTTTTCATTCGATTTTGTGTACGACAATGTACTATTTATTTCCTATGATTAACAAGAGTATCATTAATATTATATTATTATTATTTTATAATAAAAAGTGATCCACATTCCTACTACTCACCTATCCTTTGATTTGATCCTCCTTTTGCACATGACTTTTGAGCCGTACGCTTTGTCTTCTTACTGCTTCCTCAAAAGGCATATTTTCTATTTCACACAATTACTTCATCTTCATAACTTGAACCAAGACTCTAGGAATTAGCTACTATACCGCTTATCTTATCTAGAAAAGTCATTGATCGTCTCACCCTCCTTCATCTTTAGCATATCCAACTCGCTCCTCATAGATTCCAAACATGCTTTCTTGACTCGATCGGCTGCTATACAGAACCTGAATCGATTCCCAGACATCTTTTGCATATATCCTTATGTTTAGCCACTGGATATCTTCTTGCAAGGCTTGGAATATTATCTCTTTCAATGTGCAGTTTTGTTTCTCTTTGATTGTTGCTTCAGTTACTGGGTCGTTTAAATCCCAAAGGATGTATGCCCTTAGTATCGTCTCAACTAAAACTGCTCACGAAGGATAGTTCGTTTCAGTCAGCTTAGGGCATTTAAGTGCCACATTGTCTTGCTCGTGGACTACTACGACTACTCCTATGTTTTCTACCTTTCTTTCTAAAGACTTGTTCGGATCTTGCTATATCCTCTTGCGAATGATTCCTGATTTTCCTTGCTATCCTAGCTTTAACTTGATTTCCTCTTGCTTCGATTTCTTGTTGTTGATCGTTCAAAGCTAGCTGATTAACACCCTAGCTACTTTCTTTCGACCACGGTCACATTTAGTTCGTTGATGCTGCTTCTTTATGCTGACCACAAGGTTGCGATCACCCTTGCTTCTTCCTACGAACCCCTGGTATAAACCTAGTGATCTGATACAAACTGTTGGTTCAACCTTTTGTTTTATAAATAATGCAGAAGAGAGAACTGAATTTTACTAGTTAAACAAACCATTACTTCATTCATTCTCAAAACATACATACATACATACATAAATAGATACTCATGCACACAAAAAACTAACCCATGACCAAATGTGACTAAAATAAACATTCTAATGACCCGTCCAACCAAAAACCACTCCAACTTCATGACTCGTAATTAATAACCCGGCTTCGAATTCCTCCATAAATCCATCAAGATTAAACCCTACAATACCTTCATATAGATTAAATTCTTATTAAGGCATCATTCAAGAACGCTTGGAGGTTGACGACCGATGAACCACCATCATTGAGAGCTTGTCTTGCCAACTCCTTCCATTTCTCAGCATTTCTCTTCATCTCTCCATCTTCCATAACCATTTCCACACACCTCTTAATCTCTTTCCCTTCCACCATTCCATCTCCCTCCCTCCTTTTCACCTTAACACCTGTTTTCCAAACATCTTCAGTCATCTTCGCGTTCGTCGACTGATCCGACCATTGCGGAAACGCAACAGTTGGAACCCCTGCCGCTAACGCCTCCGCCGTCGAATTCCACCCACAATGTGTCAGGAAACACCCAATTGCTTGGTGGTTCAATACCTCCACCTGAGAACACCAACCCACTATCATTCCTTGCTCTTTAAGTACCTCTAAATTGAGCAATTTCACCGCGTGGGCACCGTCTCTTATCACCCATAAAAATGGCCGGCGACTTTCAAGCAACGTAGATGCCATCTCCTCCGCCTGATCTATCGATAGAGTCGCCATGCTTCCAAATGACGCATACACAACCGACGATTTTGGCTTTGTGTTTAGCCATTTGATATAATCATCCTTAGGTTTATCAAACAAATCACACCTGAGTGAATTGTACAATGGGACTAGAGGTCCAACAGGAAGCAGCTTAACATTTTCAATTACTCTAAAGGACTCCATTTCAAGTTCATGAAAACTATTCACAAGTATCCTTGAAGCTACTTTGAGTACATCAATCTCATCTTTCATAAATTCCACAACAAAATCATGTTCCTTGGGGCGGGTCGACAACAAAAACGACGGCAGATCAGCGGTGGTTAATGATGGAAGTCCAGGTAAATTGATCGGAAATGTAGGTTTGTTGCTGTTGCAAGATATTAAATCTTCACAGCCATTGAAATAGTAATAATAAATACCCAACACAGTGGCTGGTTGGCACCAGAGGAGAGTGGATTCAAGACTGTGGTCCTTAGTCACCTTTGCTGCCCATGGCAACATAGTGGTGTTGACTAAGTGGTCAAACGGTTGGCCTGCCGATTTCCGCCACGGCACTGGCACCGTTAGCAGAAAAATCTATATAGAATTGTTGCAAGGTGGTATTTGGTTGTGGGTCATTGTCCTGGCCGTCGGAAAATGGGGCAAAGGTTAGGCGGTGGTGGGTGGTTTTTTTTGTCAATGCGTCGTATGACGGAGAGGCTGGTGGAAAAGGTGACATCGACACCTAAGTTAAGAAGACGGTTGGCGAAACGGAGGGATGGGTTAATGTGGCCTTGGTTAGGGTAGGCGACGATCAGGATTTTGTTTTTCCGGTGGCTTGTCATTACGGTGGAGAGTGGTGGTGATCACAGGGCAACATGTAACACGTTTAAGTAAGAGATAGCTTCATACTTTACTTGTTGATTAGCTGTCGCCTGATCGTAGGTTGTAATTGTGTGGCTGTCGCATGCTCTACGAGTGTCATATGGGATATGGCCCAATTGGATATTAAATGTGTAACTTTTTTTTTTCAAGATCTGTAAAAAAAATTATTTTTAGTGAATAATATTGGATATTAAATGTGTTATGATCACATGTTAACGAATTAAACTTCACATGAATTAATGAATATCAAAATCATGTTAAACACATGAATTTAAACACGGTTTCTATTGAACACGTGAATTTAAAAACAGATTCTTTAATATTTCTTGTTTATTATGGTTGACTCATCAACCGAACATACATATGCTATATTTGTTATATTTATGTGCAAGATTTGTTTTTATGTGTGGTTTTGTTTGTGTTTGGTTTCAGAGTATAATCTCTCTTGTAACTTTGATGAAATTATGCCCATAATGCTGAGTACATGAGAAATGTAAAACTAGGTTGTTATTGCTTCTGGCATTGATTAATTGATAAGCTCTTTCTATGAAGCACGGGCTCAAACATTATTCATTACATGTAGTTTTTTTTACATCGGATATTTATTAAATGTGATTAGTGATTACATAATGAAAGTGGTTAATTAAACAAAACCGAACCATAATCAACAGTTAACCGACCAAGCGTATATTTTTGTGTTTAGGGTAGAATAAATAAAGATAAGGGGTTAAATGGTAAAAAAAAACGAGAGAGAGAGACCTCCCTTAACCTAGCCGCCACCCCCTTTCCCTCATTCACCATTCAGCGCATACAATTCTAGAGAGAGGGGGAAGGACGTGTTGAGAGAGAAAGCAGAAACGCCTTTCGAGCCTTCCATCCGGCCCATTCCTGTTGAATATCGATTGTGAAGCAAGGAACACGGAGAATCATAGCATTTCACCGTAAGAAACGACTCTTTATTTCCTGCTTTAGATTTTTGATGGGTTTTGTGGTAAAAGTGGAATTTAATCTAAAAGAACAGATTTTTCCATATGTTATGATTTAAAAGTCGTAGATCTAGTATCATGGGAGTCAAACAAACGTTTCGGATGATAAAAGTTGGAGGCTTGATGCATTTTCGAATCGAACGCCGTCTTTGCAAGATCTATTGTTTTCTTGCGAGAATTATGAACAAAGTATTCACATGAGTACCTAGTGTGAATACTTGGGTATTCAAGTGTAAACTCAGTGTGAATACTTGAGTATTCAAGCGTATACTTAGTGCGAATACTTGGGTATTCAAGCGTAAACTTAGCACGAATACTTGGGTATCCAAATGAATACTTAGTGCGAGTACTTGTCCTTGAAATTAAGTTTCACATAATATACTTGTACATATTTGGCATAGTTTAAAGAGTCTGCAGATTCAATTAGAACTCGGCACTGATAGTCAATTATCACATGTGAGTTTCTATTGCCTGTTTTATTAGTTTTTGGGCTGATGTGCATACTTAGAAAGAATACATTTGTTAAACGAAAGATAAAGACATTGATAACGTATTAAATAGACAAATGTTTTATGAAAGTGTTAACGGAATAATAAAACTGTAATGAAAGCAATATTGTATTACTTAATAATAGTGATAGATGCCGCATTATGAATTTATGTGATAATTTGTGCTATTTGAATTAACTGCTTATGTGAATCTGAAAGTTACATGATTGATAGTGTAAAGGTAAATTTACTGATAGCGATATAATGTAGATAGGAGTCTTTGTTTTATACAAACACTAGAAGGAGCCTAGCAAGTATTGAAAGGAGTCATGGATTCGTCCAAGCATTGACATGATTCTTGGCGTTGTCTAAGCATTGACATGAGTCTTTGATTCGTTCAAGCTTTGACAGGAGCCTTGGTTCGTCCAAACATTGTAAACAATATAATGTTGATGGTTTTGTAGAGCATTGTAAAGCCATATTAGTTGTTCGTGGGGATACTCAAAAGGCTAGGATATATTACAATGAGACTTTCTCTCTAGTTGTCAAAATGACAACTATTCAAAGTCTTATTGTTGTTGCCACTAAAAAGCAATGACGTTTATATCAGTTGGATTTGAATAATACGTTCTTGCATGGTGATCTTGACGAAAACATATATATGATTCCACCCTTGGGTTTAACTCTATCTTCACCCAATCATGTTTTGGTCCGGGAAGCTCTCTGATGCTCTTAAATTTTACAGAGAATTGTTTTATTACTTGAAACCACTACCAACAACTGACTTTGTTCAATGCATATTAGGTTAAATACGAGATGAAACGACGTGAATAAAGTGGTTATTTTTTAAGCGACATTTCAAATGGAAACCGTCGATACGTAGCCGTTTCACCTCTATAATACCCATTTTTTAAGCCAAATTTCTTCTGTTTTTGTTAGGAGTGGGACTTGAACTCATGACCTTCTCAAACCTTGGTGTTCTTAGAGAATTTTCCTCTACCACTTGATAGAGGTGGGCAAAAAAACCGGTTTCAAACCGGGTCCCTGGTACCCGACCCGAACCGGGTTCGCAAACAAACCGGTTTCACCCAACCCGATCCGAAACCCGTAGGTGTGTAACCAGTTTTTAAAAAAATTTTGGATACCGGTTCTTAACCCGACCCGAACCGGTTTCACCCTCAAACCGGTTTCGGGCCCGACCCGGTTCTCAAACCGGTTTCAAACCGGTTCGAACCGTTGTAAACTTCGATTTTAACGGTTTTATAGCCGTTGGAACGACTATATGACCGTTTTTTTTTGGTTTTTTTTGTATTTTGGAGCCCCTACAACTTGTATAAATAGGTGTGGGTTGTATTGGTTCAACCACACAATTCCAAAACGCTCTCATTTCTCAAAAACGCTCTTATTTATAAAAAACGCTCACGCTCGAAAGTCGAAACTCCCAAAATGGCAAACGAATCTCAACAATCTAATATTGTTGGTGCTTCTCAAAGTGTTAGTGCTCCCACGGTTGTGCGGGTTATTCCTACAACAAGGAATCCCAATGTTTGGCAACATTTCGATTTATGCGAAATGTCGAATGGTGGTCATAAGGCTCGATGCAAGTTGTGCGGGCATTTTTTTGGAAAAGACGCAAACACAACTTTGAAGAATCACATTGAAAAAAACTATTGTTCGGTTATAAAGTCTCAAGCTTCGCAAGGTCAACCAAGTATGACAAACGAAGGTAATATTTTTGCGTATAATGTTGACTTGGTTCGGGAAAGGATGGCGCATTTTGTGATTCAAGAGAGTCTACCTTTCAAACACTTTGACAACGAGCGTTTGACTCGGCTTATTCAACAAACGCTCCAACCTCGCTACACTCATGTAAGTCGTGCTACTCTTAAAAGAGATTGTATAAATATGTGGAAAAAAGCTAAAGTAAAAATAATAAATGAATTTGAAAATTTAAAAACCGGTATTAGTTTAACTTGTGATGTTTGGTCGGCTCCCCACAATTTGCCGGATTCTTACATTTGCGTTACCGCTCATTGGATAAATCCGGAAAATTGGCAAATGATGAAACGTACTATTGCGTTCGATATTTTTGCATACCCCCACACCGGTGACAATTTATTTTATATTTTAGACAAAGTTATAAGAACTTTTAAAATAGAAACAAAAGTTTTTTCAATATCGTTTGATAACGCCTCGAATAATACCGTCGCGGTAAACCAACTTATTTTAAAATATAACCCGATTTGTAATGGTATTTTTTTCCATAGCCGATGTGTTGCACATATTATTAATTTAGTTGTGTAAGGTGGTCTTAAACACATTGACGATGCTAGA
The DNA here is from genome assembly GCA_023525975.1 of Smallanthus sonchifolius. NCBI lineage: Eukaryota > Viridiplantae > Streptophyta > Magnoliopsida > Asterales > Asteraceae > Smallanthus > Smallanthus sonchifolius. The sequence goes on along the minus strand of CM042029.1, from coordinate 25,624,391 downwards.
AATAAATTTAAACAAATGTTGCGTGACATTTTTCATACAAGTCAAAGAAGATATCATCGATATATAAAATTTTGTAAAGACGGTGAAACCGAATGTTTAGGTCCAAATTGGGACGTTTCAACACGTTGGAACTCAACGTGTAACATGTTCGAAAAAGCCATTCAACAAAAACGAAGTTTGCAAATGTTTCATGCCCAACTAGCAAGGCAAAATAAAGTAACAAAATTTCCGACAGCGGGTTGGGGTATCATTGAAGGTGTAGCCGATATGCTCCATATTTTTAAAACCGCTACAACCTATTTATCGGGAGTTTACTATCCCACAAGTCCTTTGGTTTTAAATCAACTTTTTTTAATGGTGGAAAAATTAAACGAATATTCCATGCGAGGCGGCGTATTTAAAGAAATGATACCGCCAATGAAAGAGAAATTTAGAAAATATTTTAAAGAAATGCCTCCGATTATTACTTGCGCCGCCGCCTTAAACCCGTGCTTAAATGTTTCGGGTGTTGAAACTTTAATTGAAAAAATAATTTACGGTTTGGATTTATACGAAGAAGACGTATTTTTAACGGATAGAGCAAAAACTATTTTTACACAAAATTTGTCTACTTTATTTACTGTTTATGTTGAAAAATATGGTACAACATCTACCGTTCATGAGCAATTTTGAAACGCTCCATCAAGTGCAAGTACTAGTCGGAGTTCAATGTTAAACTTATTTAATACTATACTTAATGAAAATAGTAAACGTCAACGGGGTAATACCCCAAGTAGCGAATTAGGTAGATATATCGGTTCGGATTTTTTAACCGGTATGAATGCTCATGATTTTGAGACATTTGATATCTTGGCTTGGTGGAAAGGGAAGGAAAACCAATTTCCCGTCCTATCCGCTATGGCCCGTGATCTACTAGCCGTCCAAGCTTCTACGGTAGCTTCGGAATCTGCTTTTTCTGTTAGTGGCAGGGTTGTTTCTTTACGAAGAACAAGACTAACTCCGCCATCGGTGGAAACGTGCATTTGCTTAAAAGATTACTTGGACGCGGCGGAAAGAATACAACATATATCTTCCCTTGAAGGCGAACTCGAAGTCGAGGGAGAGATATACGAGGACGAGGTGGAAGGAGGATTGATTGAAGCAATCGGCGAAGACCTCCTACGAGGGAGTTCGGGATCCGACTAGTACCGACTACCCGGATTTTCAATATATCCACGAAGAAGACTTTTATATTTAATGTATTTTTAATTTGTAAACTTTTAATTATTTGTTTTGTAATTTCTAAACTTTATTTTGTATGTTTTGTAATTTTTAAGTTAAGTTAATATCTTTAACGGTTAATTTTTTAAAAAATTAACGGTTTTTTTTTTTAAAAAAAATCCGGGTAAACCGGTTTTGGACCCGAACCGGTTTAGTAGCCAACCCGGTTTCAACCCGGTCCGATCCGGTTTGGTAGGGTTGGGTTCGATGATCCTTGAACCCGGTTCGTGACCCGAACCGGTTCGTACGTCGACCCGGTCCAAGCGGGTTTTGCCCAACCCGACCCGGTTTCGTTAAAAAACCCGATTTGTACACCTCTACCACTTGACCACCAACCCCAATGGACCTCTATAATACCTACTAGACCAGCCTTTGACATCGTTATGGACTAACAGCACGACCATACTTACACCCGTGATGGGCTCTTGTTAAACATCCAGCCTTTACATTAAATAGAAATGTTAATGGCCCATGATAAAACAAATAATGTTTTGTGGCCCAATAAATACTAAACCCATTAGCATATCCACAAAAGAATTATTTAGGATTTTAACAACAATTCGGTGAGATTTGGAAAAGCACTAGGTTTCTTTGAGAAATTATTGATGTTTCAATTTTCAATTACCGTATGCAAGCTAATGGTAGCATGTCACTCTGTATTTGACGTTTGTGACACTACCAAAAGTATGTAGTCTTAACCATAGAATGTCGATTACCGTATTTCTAAAAGAAGAGAAGGCCTTTGAATTAGTTTTGCTTTAGGCCCTCTAGTCATTGGGGCAACCTTTTACAAGTTTTATATCGTCATGTCAAAGCTATTAGGTTCTTAGTTTTAAGTTTTGATTTACCAAACTGGGCAGGTTGGGCCGATAGATGAGAACGGGCTCGGGTCAACACGGGTTCGGATCAAAATAAATTAAAAAAAATGTTTAAACTAAAACACGTAGTTTGTCTATCTCCCGTCATTTTTATTCATTTTCAACTCTCTTCCTCTTTTACTCTTGACTGACCTTTAGCTTATCCACCAACACCGCTCGCCACCATCCCACCGCTGCTCCGGTTATCGGAAAAAACTCCAACCCAGATTTGATTTGGTATCTTCTGTTCCATCCAGATCCTCCGGTTTTCTGTCAAACCCGGGTGGTCGGTTCTCTAGTTGAACCGTCACCCGTCAAAACTATCTGCCCCAAACGGGAACGTATCATAACCACATAACCGGACTAGAGGTGTATGCGGTCTCTGATCCGGGCATTAAAACATTGCAAAAAGTACCAAAATAAGTGGCTAGTGGTGACAGTGGAAATAGTTGCAGCAGCGGTGAGGCGACTACCACTATAACAAAACTTCTACCTATACCGACGACATTGATGTCGTCCATACGGTTTATAAAAACTAACTATAAAACCTAACCTAGACTCCTAAGTAATAAAGGGAAACCTATAAACTAAACCGCACTGACAGGCAAGTGTACCTATCGAGTGTAGCACAACTTAATGGTATACCGGATTATCGAACCCTAGAGACACTACGAATAACAAAACAGACTCTGACTCGAACTAAAGATTAATTTGGTTTGGGGGGGTTTACTACACTAAGGATTATCACTAAAGAATGCAATAAACTAAGGACGACTCTAGCTATCAAGACAAGAACAAAGGTGAAATCAATATGTGGGAAGAATACTACCTAGGTCGGAATCCTACTTGTAAAGCTCAACTTCTATCGGTTTTGGAACAATGATGGCTCTTGGTTTCTAAATATAACAACTATAAATAACCTAGTGAATCCCTAATCACTATCAGGGAGTCACCAACTAAGGAACCTAAAGATGCAATAACTCACCAGATGGATGGATCACCTCTCGGGTATTTCCAACAATGATAATGTATCCTACAGACAGATCACATCTTAGTCTCACTGTCCATAATACACTCAAAGAATGCACAGGGTAATCTCAGGATAACAACTATGATTTGACTAACAACAATCACTACACACCTAATACTAACGCCCTCTCAAACTGTTAACACTCGGATTCCTAATGACGAAGACCAGACAACTACTTCTCACCTCTCGGGTATTGAACTAGGACACACATTCAACTCTAATTAGCAATCAATTACAATTCCTATGGCTACTACGTCTAGCAAACCACCATACTCATAAACCCTAAGATCTATGACCTAGATACGCTAATCAAACATGGAAGACGACCACAATCAACGCATGGAGTAATAATCAATCACAAATCAAAGCTAAGCATGCTATATCATCACAATAATCATACTAAGATCCTTTACATAAGCATAAACCCATCAATTAGAATCCAAAACCAATAAAAACTAAACTTTACTAGCATTTATCATAGAACCTAGGCAGTATTAAACGTTTTAGCCTAGAATCATGTTCAAATACATCAAAACAGAAGTATAAGACATCATCATGGCGGAAATACATGTGTGTTTTGCAACACATCAAACATCCTCACACTTAACCTTTTTTCGTCCTTGAAAAAGTCTGCAATGGAATCATAACTGAAATCTAACTTTATAAACATCAATTACCAATTTACACAAATATACTCACGCGTTAAAAAACATTAATCAATATTTCTGTCCGATTAAACCCAAGCACCAACTATCTAGCCCCCGTGATGTGTTCTAATTCCAATTTATACATGAAATCAATCTATCTATGTGACTCATATTTAGAAGCTACAAGTATACCTAATCTCGTCTCAAAGTCATGTTTAGGCACGGGTTAAACCATGCAGATTTGCCCACCACGTTAAACTAAGATTTACAGATTTTTTTAGAAGTCAATGAATTATGGATCGAATGGGTGGAAATGAGCGTTAATTACAGCATAAGAACTTTCGTCTAGAGGCGTCTCAACCAAGTCACTATCCCGGAAGCTAACACATAGACTAGATTTTAAACGTTTAAGCACATAAATCTCACTTAGGGGTGTATTCTCAAAGTCGCCATCCCAGAGGGAAACACATAAGCAAACTCCGTTTTCAAATTAATTAAGCTCGTAATTATGAACATATGGATTTATGGAATGGGCGCCACCGAAACTCGGATTTATTCTCATAAAAAGAGAGTGGTGTGCCATGATAATTTTCAAAAACCTCTAAATTTTAAATTAACGTGGTACCTATCACCCTATGTTGACAGTTTCAGTATTACTGACACCTTAAGATGAGTACCCACAAGATATCAAGATATTATTACGTGATTAATCCTAAGTAACACTCACAGGATATTTAAGCTGTTCAAGTTGGCTGGGTCTACCAACACATCACTAATTAGACGCGTTTTCTATTATTTATTCATTTAAACTCAACAAGTAGATCCAGTTGTACTATCATTTTCCATTTATTATGAAAAACTTATATTTTCAAAGGACATTTTTTTTTTCAATTTTGTTCAATTTTTTTGTATTTTGGATTTTTATAAAAGACACAAACTAAGACACTCACATCCCCACACTTGAAAGACACATTGTCCTCAATGTGAAGCAAGTCACAACGAAAATAAAAATGCAAAAATAAAAACAGGAAGCGACTTAGTTGGTAATGTAGATGCAAACCAATGTATCCAACTTCGTTCTTCCTCGTGTGCACCGTATAGCATTTCGGTCACGGTTGCACACACTGCTGGGTTGCTCAATAAGATATCAGGCTCAATTACGTCCGAATGGAGATTGAGTACGGACAGAATGATGTACACTTGCAAAACTAAACTTACACAAACCCACAGCATCAAACTGACACAAAATAAAAGACTCACTGACTCAAACTGACTCACAATGACTCTGGATAGATATGCAAGGATGCGTACCTGATGGGTGACAAACACATAGACATGAATGCCACAGCAAGCTGGATCATAGATTACGAATGGTTCCCGAGTTTCCCATGATCATGGTGAGTGAATAAAAGATATGGTGATGATGGTAATGGATGGATGAATTATGAGTGATATATGATGGATGGTAGGAATGGTAGTGGATGGTAATGATGTGGATGGTGGTGGTGACGGATATTGAAGACCATGGGAAAACAAGGACAAAAGGGCAATTTAGGGCCCCTCGCGTACCGCGAGAAAGCACATCTCTTCCATCGCGTACCGCGAGGGACTGAATCACAACCCGGATGAGACCTTTGTCTCTCGCGTACCGCGAGAGACTCGACCACCTTCTTTGTGTACCACGAGGGGCACTTGTTCACAGAAAGTTAAGAAAATTTTTTAGTTTTATACTTAGAATATTTTTGACCCCTGAAAATTTTTCTTCACCCAATTTTTCCAAAACCCGTTCCAATGATAAAAATCAATGTAAAACATACCTGGAACTTCATTCCCGATGATTTTCCTCAACGAATCAAGCGCAAATCCCTGCAGGACACTATGCAAACAAAACACAGTACCGAAAAAACACAGAAAATGACACTGACACGGACACGTAGGCATACAAACTCTACATCCCGGGCATTTGCCCGAGAATCAAACAAGCCTATCAGGAGGCTTCTCCCTTATCCTAACTGGAACCGCCTTCATTCTATGCGGTATGCCGGTTCTCCATACTACCAACATCTAAACAAACACCGAATATCCCATTTTGCTGTCACCCCTATCCCTCCACCGCAGTTTAAATCTACTCGGTCCGAAAGTAATACGACACATATATCCAAGCAAGTTATCCCTCTTAAACATCCCCACACTTGGGGTTTGCACTACCCTTAACCTAGATGAATCTATTGACGCACAGGTTCTCTTACGGGGCCGCATAGACCTAGGGGGACTGGAACTAGGGCTCGACTCAACACTCACCCTCTCAGAACGCACAACGGTGATGGGCAAGGGTTCATAAATGGAATATCCTACATGTCGGACCTCTAAACCTTCACCGGGATCATCGGGATCCTCAACTCTCTCTTCTATCATCCCCACACTTGGGGGTTTTCCTATGATCTCATCAAATTCTGCCATCATATCTAGCAGATCATCAGGCACCTTATCGTCGTATTCATCCGGCTCATCTAACAATCTCTCTAATTCAACTGCCCAATCAGATGGTATTTCTAAATTCGGGGTGGGCTCACCAACTTCTAGCAGTGGATTAGAGTCCTCATGATAGTCCATGAAGGAATCAAGCATGCACACGGAGTGGCTATGCTCGCCAACATCCTCCACAAACTGTGTGGCATCAAATATTAACTACTTATCCCCCACACGAAGTGTGAGTTTCCCGTCAAAGACATCGATTACTGCCTTGGTGGTGCGCAGGAATGGGCGCTCTAAGATGAGTGGGACTCCATCATCCACCTCCATATCTAGAATAACAAAATCCACGGGGAAGACAAATTTGCTTACTTTCATTAGAAGATTCTCTACAATTCCCCGTGGATACTTGACTGAACGGTTAGCCAAGGCTATGCTTATGCACGTCGGCTGAGGTTCACCTAGGTCTAGCTGCTTGTATAAGGAATATGGCATCAGATTGATGCTAGCACCCAGATCAGCCAACGCGTGGTACAAAGGCAGACTGCCTAGGTGACATGGGATCGTGAAACGACCCGAGTCTCCCAGCTTCTCTGACAGTTTGTTCTGTACCACCGTAGAACATTGCTCACTAAGTGAGACTTCAGAGACCTCCTCTAGCTTCTTCTTGTTGGAAAGAAGATCTTTAAGGAATTTTCTATACTTTGGCATGCGTTGGAGAGTCTCTATCAGCGGAAGATTGACCTTTAGTTATTTAAACAGATCAAGGAAGTGACTGTGCTCCCTGGCTTGCTTGAATGTCAGTAAACGTGTTGGGTAGGGAACACGAGTCGGGTCAATCTTGGGGGTCTGCATCTCCGCCCCCTTCTTCTTCTCCTTTGCCTTCTCGGCATGCACCTCAACTACTAACTCCTCGTCTACCTGCTCCTCGGCCATCTTGGCATCGATCTCAGCGAATCGAGACTTCCAGTCAATATTATTGACCTCCTCAGGTGACAGAATGTTGTACTTGTTGGAGTGGGGGTCATCCTCAACAACCTCTTTCTCCCCCACACTCCCTATCGCACTGCCATCACTGAAGCGTTGGAGCTTGAAGATGGACCTCCCTGCCGATCATTCAAGCTCTTAGCAATGTCCTCAACCGTGCGCTGCAGATCATGGAATGTCGACTGCTAATTCTATAGTAACGCGTCGTGGCTATCCAATCTCAGCCTAGCATCCCTGTCCTGCTGGACTAGGTGGGCAAGCAGATGTGTCTGCGTCTCAAGCATCTCTTTGATCGAAGCCGTGTCGACACTGCTTCCCGTGCTAGGTCATGTCTCTCCTCCTCCATTCTGCTGATACTGCTGACGACCATTAAACCCAGGTGGGTTGTTTCCAGATCTCCATCCCGAGCCAAAAGAATTATAGTTGTTTTACCCTTGGTTCTGGTGTTGGTTGCCAGCATAGCTCACCTGCTCCTGATTATTCACTGGGCAATCACGGGTGTCGTGGCCTCCCCGGCACACTTGACACCGCTGAGCACTGAGCTTCAGCTCCTTAATCTCATTAGCCATAGAGGCGAGGGCAGCAGCCACGCTAGAATCAGGAGTGACCTGATGCACACCTCTAGAGGATGAGGTGGGTGATCTAGCACTAGGAATGGAAGTCCTAGTAGATGGATACTGCTGTTCGACTTGAGCGAAGCTCTCGAACATTTCCTCGCACTCAGCAGGCTCGAGTCTATCCATGATATGGCCTCCCGCAGATGTGTTAAACATTTGTTGCTTCTCGAAGGTAAGGCCATTATAGAACTTCTCCACTATTGCCTAGTCGGAAAGACCGTGCTGGGGACATCGGCTCAACAGCGCGTTGAACCGCTCCCAAGCCATGTAATAGGGCTCTTCGGGATCCATCCAGAAGGAGTGGATTTGATCCCTAAAGTGAGCGGCCTTGGAAGGTGGATAGTACTTTTTATAGAACTTGGCTTCGAGATCCTCCCAAGTAGTGATCGAGTTGTCTTGGAGATTGTCGAGCCAAGTGAAAGCATGCCCAGAGAGCGAGAAAGGGAAGAGACACAAGTAGATAGCGTCCTTAGATACACATGTGATATTGAAAGTATCATATATGTGCGCGAAGCGAGACACATGTCCGGGTGCATCCTCCTCCTCGAGGCCATGAAATTGGGTAGCATGCGTGATAGTGTTCATGACATGTGCTGGGATTTTCCATGTATTGTTATTAGGGATGGCGAGATTAGTGATCGAAGATTTCACTCCCGTAACCCCAGCACTGGCTCTCTGGTGCGCGGTACGTGTCGCTGGTGGATCAGCGTCGCCTATGGTAAGAAATGAAATAGGGCTAGTCGAACGTACCTGAGATTTGCACAACTCTATCAAACGCTCCCGGAAGTCGCGGGTGCGCTCGTGGAGCTCTCGCTCGGGCTCTCTAAGAAAGCAGAATATGGAGTTGATCCCTGCGAACAAGTATGGTGCATAAATAGAAATACACAAGATATAAGGAAACAAAAAGACTCAAAGAACAGAAAGACTCTATCCTAGATTAGACACACACGTAGCACAAAGAAGACAAGCACACAGGACGGACTCAAAGAACACAAAATAAACCAAAAATCAAACAAAGAACTAGTCAAAGCTAATATTGCTATTGCCAAGTGTCCGCGGCAACGGCGCCAAAAACTTGATTTCGTCCAGACGGTCTATAAAAACTAATTATAAAACCTAACCTAGACTCCAAAGTAATAAATGGAAACCTATGAACTAAACCGCACTGACATGCAAGTGTACCTATCGAGGGTAGCACAATTTAATGGTAAACTGGATTATTGAACCCCAGAGACACTACGAATAACAAAACAGACTCTGACTCGAACTAAAGATTTATTTGGTTTGGGGGGTTTACTACACTAAGGATTATCACTAAAGAATACAATAAATTAAGGACGACTCTAGCTATCAAGACAAGAACAAAGGTGAAACCAAGATGTGGGAATAATACTATCTAGGTCGGAATCCTACTTGTAAAGCTCAACTTCTATCGGTTCTGGAACAATGATGGCTCTCGGTTTCTAAATATAACAACTATAGATAACCTAGTGGATCCCTAATCACTCTCAGGGTGTCACCAACTAAGGAACCTAAAGATGCAATAACTCACCATATAGAGGGATCACCTCTCGGGTATTTCTAACAATGATAATGTACCCTAAAGACAGATCACCTCTTAGTCTCACTGTCCATAATAAACTTAAAGAATGCACGGGGTAATCTCAGGATAACAACTATGATTTGACTAACAACAATCACTAGACACCTAATACTAACGCCCTCTCAGACTGTTAAAACTCGGATTCCTAATGACGAAGACTAGACAACTACTTCTCACATCTCGGGAATTGAACTAGGACACACATTCAACTCTAATCAGCAATCAATTTAAATTCCTATGGCTACTACGTCTAGCAAACCACCATACTCATAAACCCTAAGATCTATGACCTAGATACGCTAATCAAACATGGAAGACGACCACAATCAACGCATGGAGTTATAATCAATCACAAATCAAAGCTAAGCATGCTATATCATCACAATAATCATACTAATATCCTTTACATAAGCATAAACCCATCAATTAGAATCCAAAATCAATAAAAATCTAAACTTTTCGAATATTCATGATAGAACCTAGGCGGTATTAAACGTTTTAGCCTAGAATCATGTTCAAATACATCAAAACAGAAGTATAAGACATCATCATGGTTTCAAACAAAGCAAACAAAGATAAAAATCATATCATGAAACCGAAAACGTTAAATCTAACGAACCTGGAAGCAAAGTCTTCAACTTTCCTCTTTAATTGACCTCCTCTACTCCAAAATCGCCTCTTTCTTGGTCTAAAACGGCCGAGAATCGATCCTCATGATAATGGGAGAGTCCTAACCTTTTAATCCTTGATTTTAGGTTAATTTTCCTGTAACCGGGGTACCTCGCGTACCGCGAGGGCCCTTGACCAGTTTGTCGCGCACCGCCAGGTCAAGAAGACCTGATTTTTGAACTCCTCTCGTCGAGCTACTCCAAATCGATGTAAAATGGGTCCCGTAACTCAATTTCTAGCCCGAGATATAGCCCTTTTAAGATTTGACTTTTTCTCGATTTTTTCCGTTTCTCATCCCGGGTTCTCGTGCTCGTTTCTTTCCCTGTTCTTGTTCGTTTAAGCCCAAAAGTGACTCGATCACCTACAAAACCACGTATAAATCAATACTAACTAAAAACGACTCAATACGACTTTAAAACTATATAAAAACAACATGAAACATGGCGGAAATGCATGTGTGCTTTGCAACACATCAAACATCCCCACACTTAACCTTTTTTCGTCCTCGAAAAAGTCTGCATTGGAATCATAACTGAAATCTAACTTTATAAACATCAATTACCAATTAGTACAAATATACTCACGCGTTAAAAGTCAAAGCAGCCCACATTGCAAAGATCCAATCGGCCATCCACCAAATTCTTGTTGGTTTGGACTCCTAGTGATTTCACAAACAACAATCGACCCAATCCAGGCCCAAACATCATGCCAATTCATCCAATTAAGCGGGAAAATTTCAAATTTAAACGAATTTGACTTCACAAAGTCAAACCGTATCAATCCGTATTCAATTCAAGCAATTAATGCGTAATGGATCCCGCAAATCACGCGCAAACCAATCCCGCATGTTTCAAACGCTTTAACATGACTCGATTCATCCCTAATTGATCACATTAACGCGTAATCCGCCCATACGGCTGTTACGGTCAAATCAAAACCAAATCGTGTAATTTTGATGACATCAATCCAATTAAATCATTCCCTCACCCTCGCCCGACATATTACTAACTTCCAAAGCGTTCAATTGACCTTAATTACCTCTCTACAAGTCAATCGAGTATCAAGAACATCGGGTCTGAAACCGTAGCCGACTGCACTCATTGCCCAATACTATCAAGTAAGTTTTAGATCATTAGTTTCGTAATCGAGTCCTGATCAATAGCCCCCTATCAATGCGAGTGAACATAATCCATTGAAATCAATTAGAATTAGGGTTCTTGGCCGTTTTACTCAAAATCTGATTTGGGAAAATTGGGTAATTCAAGTTAACGTTTTTAAATTTCTTCGTTCCTGTTATGATCAGCGAACCTCCCGGTCCGACTGGTTAAGTCTATGCTCCATCGGACTCGTTGGCGTGGGTTCGAAACCCACGGCCCACGCGACTGACCTGTTTCTTTTTGCGCCCACATTTAAAGCAATCCCGACCATTTTAATCATGGGTTTAAACCCATTCAAAACCAAGTCCAGTAATGAAACCCGTCCCTTGGTCTAGTGGTTTGTTCACCTAACCTATACCGAACAGACCCGGGTTCGAGCCCCAGGCCTGTATTATTTTTTTTAAAACCCGTTTAAGGCTCCAAAAAAATTGTATAAAAGTTGTTTTATAAATCCTACATTATTTAGAACAGAATAAAACAAGGTTTACAATTTTTGCATAAAAATCTCTATTTTTATAAATTTAATTGTTAATTGCTCAATTTAAATTATATTATTTTTGAGTAATTTATTTACCTAATGTTATAAATTTTGTGACAAAGTTTTATAAATACTTTTTACAAGGTTTTATAAAATTTAAGTTATATATTTAAAACCTAATAAAACTATATCTAGATATATATAGTTTCCATATACTTAAAGAATACATGTCAATTTTTAATTAAATTTATTTATTTTAACATACCCATTTCAAATGATAAATAAATAAATAAATTTATTTATTATTTATATAAATTACATTTACAAATACGCTTAGAGTTTAAATTATATTTAAGATTAACTTTATGAACCAATATTTACACATCTTTATAAATAAATAAATAAAGTAAAATTATTTATTTAATTTATATTTAATATAATTGACACACTATTTTTTATAACTAAATAAATAAATAACAATTATTTGATTTATTTAGTTATTCAAACCCAAACCCTAAAATTATTTATTTTTCATTTCAACCTTTCAATTTATAAAAACTCTCACCCAAGTACAACCACAATTACCTATACACTTCTTTACATATTACAACTCAAACCCTTTGTACACACTTCCTTTACAATCCTAGACTTGGCCTTAGACTATTTGTGCATATTGTTAATCTAGATTCATATACATTACACTCTAGGTTAACGTTGTGAGTTGCAAGGATCACTTTGCTACCTAGTCTCTCGTGCTAGCTATACCTTTGATTCAAGTGAGTTTTACATAGCCCCCTTTTCACTATTTTACACTTTTGGGGTGAAACATGAACATTATATTCAATGATTTACACAAACTACACAAATACAAATCCACTTTACATTCATGTGTGCAATTTGAGCTTTATGTTTGAGTACTAGGTGTGTTAACTACTTTGTGTGCAATTTCATGTGCAATCATTAACTATACAAGCTGACGGTTAACAATGATAGATCTATTGAGTCTGACAAACCCACCCAGTTAGGGTGATTGTTACCGACAACACAATTGTTTTTGCATGCTAGTTACAAAGGTTTGATTGTACTATCTGGTTACACAATAGTAACTGTCCATAATTGCCTTATTAATCATGACTTATATGGATTTGTTTACTCACAACTATATACTATCTATGTATAAACCTATGTATGCTCACCAACTTTTTAGTTGACTTTATTTTAATCATGTTTCAGCTGCAAATGTTTGAGTTGATCATGACATGCTACACTTAAGTTTGGACCTAGTTAATTTCTAATAAAGAACTCATGTATTTCATTTTATGTACTTGTTTTGAATTTGGTTTGTGTTTGAATCTTATGCAATGAAATTGGATGATTAATATATTTCAATCTAGTCAACCTTGTGCTCATGAACAGTTTACATGTCCCGCCCCGACGTATTCCGCCGTCGGTTGGGGTGTGACAGATTGGTATCAGAGCCTTGGTTATAGGGAATTAGGTTATTAGACACCCTTGACCTAGACTATAACTTTAGGACATCCACTCATGCCATGCTTCATGATTATGTGTTATGTGCTACTTGCTATGTGTTACATGCTTACTATGTTAATTATTGATTCATTTAATGCCTTATTTGTTAGAATTCATGACTTAATAGACTCTACTTAAATAATAAATTAAATAAACAATATCCCTACCCATACCCTAAGCCTCATAACCTTCTTACCTGCTTCTTTTTCATCATCATCATAGCATGTGAAAACTTCATGGGTCTAAATCTATAAAATTTCTTTTATTCCCTCGTTAAGGTTTTAAACTTTGTTAATTATTAGAGGACACGTACAATCTGGAAGGGTGACACCTGTATTCTGGGTTTTCTATCTAGGAAAACATTTCGTATAAATCCCAATCAACCGAGGGATCCATTTGCTTTCCTGGGAATTCCTGGGATAAGTGTTTACTTATAGGCTAAAGCATGTCTCCTTGAAAGTTATATGAGTTTAATTAACCTTAATGTGTCATAGTATTCAAGTGATTATATCACTATTTGAGTACAATCCAAACTATGATTAACTGTTTTATTTATTATCTTATCCTCTTTAAATCCAATCAACTTTCATAAGTTCTTACATCTTTTCTTGTGTTGTGCAAATATGTAGAATGCCTCCCGTCGTGTTAACGAGACCAACAACAACACTGATATTGCTGTTATCCTTGCATAACTGGTGACCCAACTCACTCAAGCTAATGGGGGCACCGATGGTACCAATGGTGCTAATGGTGGTGGTGGTGCCAACCCACCACAATGCACCTTCAAGCAATTCAATTCGTGCAATCCTCTCAAGTTCTATGGTACCGAAGGAGCCACGGGACTCCTTCAATGGTTTAAAAGTATTGAGGGCACTTTCCTCAATAGTGACTGCCCCGACAACCTCCATGTTCGTCATGCCACGAGCGTCTTCCAGAAACGGTCGCTCACATGGTGGAATGGGGAAAGAAGTACTAGAGGCATGGATGTAGCAATGGCCTTGCCATGGGATGAGGTTAAGAGGCTGATAACCGAGGAATTTTGTCCTTGAAATGAGGTGAAGAAATTAGAGGCTGAATTTTGGGATCTTACCCAAGACAGCGGTGAGGGTTTGGCCTATACAACCCGGTTCCATGAGTTGAGTCTCCTTGTATTTCATTTTATGTACTTGTGTTGAATTTAGTTTGTGTTTGAATCTTATGCAATGAAATTGGATGATTAATATATTTCAATCTAGTCAACTTTGTGCTCATGAACAGTCTACATGTCCCGCCCCAACGTATTCCGCCGTCGGTTGGGGTGTGACAGTGGAAATGAGCTTTAATTACAGCATAAGAACTTTCGTCTAGAGGCGTCTCAACCAAGTCACTATCCCGGAAGCTAACACATAGACTAGATTCTAAACGTTTAAGCACACAAATCTCACTTAGGGGTGTATTCTCCAAGTCGCCATCCCAGAGGGAAACACATAAGCAAAACTCAGTTTTTAAATTAATTAAGCTCGTAATTATGAACATATGGATTTATGGAATGGGCGCCACTGAAACTCGGATTTATTCTCATAAAAAGATAGTGGTGTGCCATGAAAATTTTCAAAAACCTCTAAATTTTAACTTAACGTGGTACCTATCACCCTATGTTGACAGTTTCAGTATTACCGACACCTTAAGATGAGTACCCCAAAGATATCATGATATTATTACGTGATTAATCCGAAGTAACACTCACAGGATATTTAAGCTATTCAAGTTAGCTGGGTCTACCAAAACATCACTAATTAGACGCGTTTTCTATTACTTATTCATTTAAACTCAACAAGTAGATCCAGTTGTACTATCATTTTCCATTTATTATGAAAAACTTATATTTTCAAAGGATATTTTTTTTCAATTTTTTTCATTTTTTTGTATTTTTGGATTTTTATAAAAGACACAAACTAAGACACTCACATCCCCACACTTGAAAGACACGTTGTCCTCAATGTGAAGCAAGACACAACGAAAATAAAAATGCAAAAATAAAAACAGGAAGCGACTTAGCCGGTAATATAGATGCAAACCAATGTATCCAGCTTCGTTCTTCCTCGTGTGCACCGTATAGCATTTTGGTCATGGTTGCACACACTGCTGGGTTGCTCAATAAGATATCAGGCTCAATTCCATCCGAATGGAGATTGAGTACGGACAGAATGATGTACACCTGCAAAACTAAACTTACACAAACCCACAGCATCAAACTGACACAAAATAAAAGACTCACTGACTCAAACTGACTCACAATGACTCTAGATAGATATGCAAGGACGCGTACCTGATGGGTGACAAACACATAGACATGATTGCCACAGCAAGGTGGATCATCGGTTACGAATGGTTCCCGAGTTTCCCATGGTTATGGTGAGTGAATAAAAGATATGGTGATGATAGTAATGGATGAATGAATTATGAGTGATATATGATGGATGGTAGGAATGGTAGTGGATGGTAATGATGTGGATGTGGATGGTGGTGACGGATGTTGAAGACCATGGGAAAACAAGGACAAAAGGGCAAAATATTCAAAAAAGGTGGATGTAATTTGAAAGTGTAAAGTCAAATGAAAGTGAAAGTCAACATAAAGCCAATCTTAAGTTGCTGGAACTGTTTGTTCATTTTTAGAAGTTGGAGGGTGCAGTTTAGCAAGTTTGCAAAGTTAAAGGAGTGATTAGCTGTTTCTTGAAGTAATTGTTAGTTAACAAAAGGGGGAATTAGCTTTAAATATGGTTACCTTTTCTTCTTGAGTTTGTTTTTCCAGATTATATTTCTTCAATTTCAATTTCTTGTTCTTGTATGATTTGATTCGATTAATAAAGCTAGACAGAATCGTTTGGTGTTAATTTCTGGTGTGTGAATCACAATTGGTATTAGAGCCTTGTGCTCGAAGTTCATAAATTCGATTCGAATTGCTGTGAAGGTTAATCAATCATGGTTTCAACAAAGTTGGATTTAGAGAAATTCGATGGAAAGAATGATTTTGGATTATGGAGATTGAAGATGCGTGCACTTTTGGTCCACCAGGGAGTGGTGGATGCACTTGCCGGTGAAGCCAACTTACTGGTAGCCCTAAGCGATAAAGAGAACAAGGACATAATGGAAAAGGCGCATAGTGCGTAGATTTTATGCCTCGGAGATCGAGTTCTTAGGGAGGTGTCTAAAGAAACAACCTCAGCAGGCATCTGGACCAAATTGGAAAGCCTATACATGAAAAAGTCTCTAGCTAATCGATTGTATCTGAAAAAAAGACTATACACGTTTCATATGGCTTCAGGTAAAAATCTTGAAGATCACACGAATGAGTTTAATAAACTAGGGTTGGATCTAGAAAACATAGAGGTCACCTTGGATGATGAGGACCAAGCTATTATTTTCTTGGCCTCATTACCACAATATTATGAGCACTTCGTTGATACATTGATGTATGGAAGAGAAAGTCTATCCATGGAAGAAGTGTTAGCCGCTATGAATTCTGAAGAACTAAAGAAAATAGGTGATCAAAGGGATGAGATGAGTGAAGGCTTGTTTGTAAGGGGAAGGCTAGAACAAAGAAGCTATAAGCCCAAAGAGAAGTCAAGATCTAAGTCTAAGTTCAAACGAAAGTGTTTTGTGTGCAGTTCAGAAAAGCATTTAAAGAGAGTCTGCCTAGAATGGAAGAGAAATAAGAATGAAATGAGTAATGGGTCCAAGTATGCAAATGATTAAACTCCAAATGATGAGAATTCTGATGGTTATGAGAGTGCTGATGTACTTGCGGTAACCAAAGATGAAGGAAAGGGTGAGTGGGTCATGGATTCAGGATACTCATTCCATATGACTCCAATTAAAGAGGTGTTCTCTGATTTAGAACTTGAAGATCTTGGGTCAGTGAAACTGGGAGATGATAGAGCTTGCAAGATCAAAGGCAGGGGGTCTGTAAAATTCAAGTTGAATAATGGGACATAATTGACTCTATAAGAACTCAGGTTTGTACCAGAATTGAAGAGGTCTCTTGTTTCAAGGGGTATTTTTGAAAGGGCTGGCTATCATGTTAGTCTCAAGAATGGGAATGCTAGAGTAATCAAAGGCTCAATTGTTATTTTCTCTAGTACTAGAAAAGAAAATAATATATACTTCCTAGATGGTGAAGTTCTATCAGGAAGTGTATCATTGGTGTCTAATGAAAATGATGAGTATGATGTGTTATGGCACCAGAGGCTGGGACATATTAGTCAAAGTAGGTTGGAAGAGTTACATAAGCAGGGACTGTTACATGGGATAAAGAGATGTGATATTGGTTTTTATGAAAACTGTATCCTAGGAAAGGCACATAGGGTTAAATTTTGTAAAAGTCAACATACCACAAAAGGGTTACTAGACTATGTACACACAGACTTGTGGGGTCCAGCCAGAACATTGTCATTGGGAGGGGCAAGTTATTTTTCGTCTGTTATTGATGACTTTTCTAGAAGGGTATGGGTGTATGCCTTGAAAGCAAAGAATGAGGCCTTTGGGAAGTTCAAAGAGTGGAAGGTCATGGTTGAAAAACAGACTGAAAGAAAAGTAAAGAAGCTCAGGTCAGATAATGGGTTGGAATTTTGTAATGCAGAATTTAACAAGTTTTGTAAAGAATAGGGAATTAGCAGACATTTAACAGTTCCTGGGACTCCAGAGCATAATGGTTTAGTGGAGAGGATGAACAAAACTCTACTTGAAAGAGTTAGATGCATGTTGGCTAACTCTGGGTTACCTAAGAAGTTTCGGGCTGAAGCAGTGTGCACTGCAACCTATGTAGTAAATAGGTCACCCTCTACAGCCTTGAATAAGAAAACTCCTATTGAAGTGTGGTCTGGAAGGCAATTTGACTATGGTAAATTGAAGGTATTTGGTTTATTGGCTTATGAACATCTAAGTCAAGGCAAACTTGAACCTAGAGCCCAGAAGTGTGTTTTTCTGGGCTACCCAGAAGGACTTAAAGGGTATAGACTATGGAGTTTGAAAAATCTTAAAGTCATAGTGAGCATGGATGTAACATTCAAAGAAAGTTTCTATTATAAAGATCTGATTGGGAATGTACCAAATGAGCCAAATGGGTCTAGCATAGAAGAGGTTCAAATTGAGATGGAGAATACTGGTTCTAGTGAAGTAAATGTTGAGAGACAAGATGGCAGAAATGAACCAAAATTTAGTTTGGCTAGAGACAGACCTAGGAGAAAGGTGGTGCCACCTCTAAGGTACATATCAGATGATAGTATTTCTGCAGTTGCTTTTTTAGCTGCAGAAGAAGAAAGTTGTCAAGAACCTCTAACATTTGAGGAAGCTATAAACTCAATTGACAAGGATAAATGGAGGCAAGCTATGATAGAAGAAATGGAGTCACTAAACAAAAATGGTACATGGGAATTAGTGACAAAACCTGATTCACAGAAATTGGTGTCCTGTAAATGGATATTCAAAGTGAAAGATGGTATTACTGGTGTAGAGGGGCCAAGATACAAAGCAAGGCTTGTGGCTAAAGGATTTACTCAAAGAGAAGGAGTAGATTATACTGAAATCTTTTCACCAGTGGTTAAACACACTTCTATCATAATTATGTCATCAATGGTAGCTGTCTTGGATCTTGAACTTGAACAGATGGATGTTAAGACAACTTTCTTACATGGTTACCTGGATGAAGAGATCTACATGTCACAACCAAAGGGGTTTGAAGTAGAAGGTCAAGAAGACAAAGTCTGTTTGCTTAAAAGGTCTCTATAAGGGCTGAAACAGTCACCTAGGCAGTGGTACAGAAGGTTTGATGACTATATGTTGTCTCATGATTTTAAAAGAAGTAGTTATGACAGTTGTGTCTACTACAAAGAATATGAAGTCAAGAAATTTGTGTATCTACTGCTATATGTGGATGATATGTTGATAGCATGTAGTGACAAGACTGAGATAGAGAATACCAAACTACTTTTGATGAGTGAGTTTGATATGAAGCAGTTAGGGGAAGCAAAGAAAATAATTGGAATGGAGATATTCAGAAATAGAAGTCAGAGGGAATTGAAAGTATCTCAAGGTTCTTATATAATGAAAGTGTTAAAGAGTTATGGCATGGATAATAGTAAACCAGTCAAAACACCTTTGGCTCAACACTTTAGATTGCCTAGTAAAGACTGTCCTATAAGTGATCTGGAAAAGACATATATGGATAAGGTGTAACGAACCAAAATCCGGGTTTCGTTTTCAAAGAATTAAATATTTCTAATTAAAATTATGGTGAAAATAATATTTTAGAAATAAGTTGAAACACGTGGGTTTCAAGTTAGTAATGGGGTTATACTAGTTTTTAACTAGTTTTGGAATGAAATGGGTGAAATGAAAGTTGAGTGGCCAAAAGTGTAACATGGAAAATCTGCCATATTGACTTGGAGAAGTCAAAATTGAACCCATTTGGGTGTTTGAGGTCGTTCATTTGTAGGTCCCCGGGTGTCTCGGATCGTTACGTGTGGGTGTGTGACTAGTCGGACCGGGTGCGAAATACCCGTGACTAGGTGGAGAAACAAGCAACACAAAGTAAACCGACAACAAAATCACTTTCAAACTCCGTCTATTATAAACTTGAAGGTTACAGAGAGAATACAACTGAGTGCATATGAATGCGTACATAACTTCTGTTAACCTTGCCTATTTATACTAGACATGGGCTCTGCGCACTTAGCAAGTGCGCAGGGCAAATTGCTCATGCGTACTTAGCAAGTACGCAGAAAGTTCTTGCGTACTTGCTAAGTACGCAGGAGATAACTCCTGCGCATATGCTAAGTGCCCAAAACACTTAGAGGATTTAGACACCGAGTACATACAATAGTAAATACAAATCGATAACTAATACATACAGACACTAAGATACAAATACTAATACATACAAGACAAGTACAAAAGCTAAGACAATATCTAGAGTGTTTATCACACAAAAGTGTTTCAACAAACTCCCCCTTGACAACAACTCTGGATTGTCTTCGGTCTTCACAGCTCCCCAGCTTTAGCTTCCATCTTCTTCTTGTAATCAAGGCAGAACTTGACCACCTTGTCGTATTTAGAAGCAAGGAACTTTGTCCACTCGTCCGTGTACATGCAGTACTTGTCAGCTAGCGCCTCCAGATCTTTCACAGAAAAGTTTATGAAGCAGACTTCATCAAAAACTCTGATCAGTTCTCTTGGCACTAAGCTTCCACTCTCGGGCCACACTTTTCCAATCACCACTGCCTCACCCGATTTAGGATCTACGTACCAGTACCATATGTTACCGAGAATATCCTTAGATAACTTGATAAGGGGAATCCTGGTTTCACACAGCACTGGCTTGTATACCAGTTTCTTTAAGCTTTTATGAGTCACGGGATGTCTAACATTCTTGTCCCTGACTCACTTGGGCACTTGAGGCTTAAACACCTTGAACTTCCCTTATCTTCCCTCTCGCTGCAGAACCTGCCACAAACTCATCGCTACTGCGTGATTTGAGTGACCCAACAGCTCTCAGTTTGCTAGGTTCACGAGGTCGTATCTTGGCAAGGAGTTGAAAGCTTTGCTGGTTGGTTTCAAGTATTGAACCCCCCAGCTCGCTTGATTGCAAACAACTTCTTGTCCTCCTCGAACCTCACAGCTAAGATCATCCATGTCGCTCCATGTTTGTCTATGATTGATGTCTTTTCCCAGACAGGAGTCGGATCCTTCGATGAACTTGCAGGCATATGTTTGTCTCTCTGTGCCTCTGGATCCACAGGTGTAGAGTCGGCACGGGAGGCTTCAGTCGATGCCTTAACAGTACTATCACGCTCGACTGAACCTGTGTCAAGATGAGTTTCAAAGGATGGAGATTCGAAAATCTCTCCATCTTCAAACTCATACTCTCCTTCCCCGTCGCCCTTGGGAACTTCGATTACAACATCCTCATCCTCCTCATCCCAATCATCACCAAACTCGATCTCTCCCTCTTCCAAATTGCAGAGAGCATCGATCTGTGCTTCTTTGGAATAGCCCGGCTCTAGTAGTAAGATCATATCATCCGACTCGTCGTCAGATAGATCTTTCAAAACATCAGCCACCGACTTTCCTTTATTACCACCTGAAGCATCACCTCCACCTTCACTCTGAGTGGACTCCCCCTCAACCATAGGCACGACAGAAATGGGAACAATCGCCAAAGCTGACGGTTGTTGCTCACTTCCACTCGTTCCAGCTTCAGGATCCTTGTCCTGATCATATCCCTTAGTTAGGTCAACTAAGTGACAAGCCTCTTCACTGCTAGGCTTGGGTGATGGCTTCTCCAACAGCTCTTTCAATTTCTCCCCCTGAGCAGCAAGCGTCTTGGCCATATCACAGACTAGTTTCACCATAGTGTCATGCTCTAAACGCTGCTTGTCATCAGCCGCCCGCTGTTTCTTTAGCGTGGCTACCTCATCAATCAGAGAGTTAATCTGCCCCTGTTGTTTTTCAGATTCTTCTCTTGATTTCCGTAGCGTTTCAAGAAGTCCAGCGACTTGAGTCTCTAGGGTAGTGATCCGGGTATCACGAGGATCAGGTCCCCTAGAAGACGATGCTTCGGCTTGATTATTCGAGAAGGAAAAGAATTCTCCAAAATGGAACCCCTGGTTGAAGTCAAAGTCATGAAAGGGTTCACTGGTGTGTTGGAGGGTGGTTGTAGGGATTGAGGTAGGGATGGTTGTTGTTTGGATGGTGGTTAGGGTGATGGTGATAGACTCAGTGAGAATAGGAGTCGTCACCGCCACCTAGACAAACTTTACAGGGATGGTCAGTATCACAGGAACCTCCTCTGTGATAGCAGTGGTAGCCGCATCAGGTGTTACACGTGGCCCCCTCCGCTGTTGCCTATAAAGTTGTTGTGAAGGTGATGTAGAAGTCTATTTAGTGCTCGCAGCTGTCACTGTTACTTGTCTTTGAGCACTTACTTCCACGTCACGAAGAATAGGTTGATGTTGCCTACCCCCCGAAGCTTGTTCATACTTTCCCATCTGCATCTCTGTATAGGAGCGTCCGACTCAGAATTGGGCTCATAGTCACTGCTACTCTCTTGTCTCTTTCTCTTGGAAGATGACTCGGGAAGGGTCACCTTCGTCAATCTCCTTGGGTGTGACTGTGATGGTGCATCATCAGAATCAGATGAATCTGACTCGGTCTTTTCTGAGTCCGATTCTTCAGCACCACCACTTCCCGGTTTTTCGTCTCCTCCTTCTTCAGACACTTCATCCTCAGATTCAACTTCCTCCTCTTCCTGTCATTCATCACTGTGTTCACTGAGTTCAGGCTCATACTTTGCACTATACCATCTCCAATTTGCTGGTGCCACATACGCTTCATTGATCAGGTGGCCAAAGAGTGGAGTATGCACAGGGGTAGGTTCTACACTGCCTGGTGTTAGAAATTGTGAGAAAAATATGTTGGCCACCCGCTTCACTTGCAGTCTCTCCCCAACAGCTGGTAGATTTGGCAACGCATCATTATCAAGAGTTGCACAAATCTGGGGTATAACAGGAACCTAAACCTCTCTACCGTATTGATATGATCAATTAGGGATTTGTAGATGTATCTTGAGAAGTTATAGCCCCTGTTGAGAGCCAAACCAACCATGGCAGCAGCTAGATCATGTCCTATGGCATCCTTCCCTACCTTCCTGGATGAAATACACATGATCATTATGTGGGCAAAGTACCTCCACTGATCTAGCACCCACATCTTCTTGTAAGATGAATAATCTCGCACACCGACGTATCCCATACGTTGTCTCTAACACCCATCCACAAAATAATCAGGATAGGAAATTGGGTCGGTTGCAAGATCCCGAAACTGTAAGACCCGCTTGATTGTGTTCTCAGAAATGGCAATATCATGACCTGCCACAGTAGCCCGAATGACATTGGGGGTTACTGTGCAGTCATGTTCTGTCGTATCCCATAACTTCTCCAAGTACGCTCTTGATACGACAGGGTCTGCTGAAATAGCGTAGCTTATCCTTGAACGGTTCAAGAAATCGATGATCTCCCGGTACTCAAGTGCAACACCCTTCCATTCCGGTTCAGTAAGTGCTAGCAGATTGAACTCACTTGTAAATGCACGAGCCATCACTGCAAAAACAAACATTAAACACAATAAGAACAAGAAGACACATTGGAATTGAATACGCATGACCAAGTATAGCACATTCACAGTGAACGGACAATTCAGACTTAGAAAAATTTCAAGTTTGGACTTCTTGTGCACTTGTCAAGTACACAGGGTTTATGCCTTGCGTACTTGGCAAGTACGCATGACTTATGTCTTGCGTACTTGTTAAGTATGCAGGCTTAACACTTAGGCAAATTTTTTAAAGTCCAAAATTAGTAACTTGTGAAAAATGATGATGATGTGGGTTGCCAGTCGGTCGAAAACCATGTTTACGAACAATGTAACCTAACCCAACACCAAAGATGCACTATAACTTGGTCATTTTGACCTAAGTGTCGACCCACGTAACCCCACGGTCAAACCAAGGGTCAAAACCAAGATCAAATCAAGTAATGGACAAATTTGGTAAGATAAGGCTTCAAATGATGTTATTAAACTAGCTTTAAGGCATAATTTCACTAAAAACGCCTAAAATCGGTCTAAATTTCATCATTAAAACCCTAGTTTTTCAAAGTCACAAATCGGTCCATAACACATGATTTAACAGATGAAATGGTCCTAGATTCTCACCAAATGTTAGTTAGATGATGTTGAAACTAAGATCGGGACGAAAAATCATGTAGGAACACACAAATTTTTGAGTGAAAAATGATCGGGGATTATGCAACAGTGTCTTAAGTTTGAAATGAGATGAACTCAGATAAAACCTAAGTCCAGTATATATACCCCGCGCATTTGGGTCTTGCGTACTTAACAAGTGTGCAAGACTTAACTCTTGCGTACTTGGCAAGTACACAAGGTTTAAGTCCTACGTACTTACAAGTACGCAAGGTTTATTTCCTGCGCACTTGTTAAGTACACAGAAACCCTTGTGTTTCACAAATTTCAACTCAAATTATGAAGAAGTCAAAGTCAAATAACGAACCGGATAGTCACATTCAATCAAGAGCATTCAAAGTCAATTCAAGAAGGTTAAACGCAAATATTTTTGGCTTTTTCTGATTAGAATGAACTGTACGTAAACTTAAAATCTTTTTGAGCTTTTCTGAATAAAGATATACACGTATATACACACACACTATTTTTGTTCAAAGACACGAGCAGAGGATCATATGGGATCATGTCATGTATTACAATTTATTCATACGTAATAAGCACATAAACAAGTAATTCAAGTTGGCAATATTATAAGATTTGAAACCATAAGCATCTTAGTATCATGTTCTTGTGTGTTAAGGTAATAGTAATAAATCTACGACGTGTGCCCCACAGTTATGCTATGAATTTACCTTGCACTAAGCTCAAGGCATCTAATATTTTCCCAATGATTTTCTAAATTTCCAGAATGAGGCTACATCAATTAGCATAGGAAAATCAAACAGAATCCATAAGGATTATCAGGAATCATAAGATTCAGAATCGAGTGATTCATTTGTCTTGGTTTCATGTGATTTCTCCAGTGAATATCGGTATGATGATTCAGGATAATGAATATGGTGTTTGAGGATTTAGGTAAGGGGATCCAACTTTTATCTAGATTTGATTTCAATGAATCAGGAGTGATTCAAGGGTGAATACATGCTCAACGGTTGATGTCAAGATATATCTTGATTCAATCTCTCATTGCATACTTGTGAGTATGGGCAGTGAGATAAACCGCATTATTTGTGCTAACGACCCAACCCGAAACTAGTCTCAGAAGAAAATAATTGCTAAAATCTAACATCCTATATCTGATAGTGATCTTTTACATTCTTTTACGCACGCATACTAGCAAACATGGGTTCAAATCACAGTTGTAGTATTGATTAAATTTCCACACTACTAATGATTCAAAGACGCTTATGGCCTACTAACAATTCAAATTACTTGTAAATAAGCATATTTAAAAACACAACAATTTAAACAATCAAGTAAGCATGACGCAATCATTTCCCATATGTGCAATCTAAGACGTTTAGATCATTTCTAATGTACTATCATTTCCTCTTTTCTCAAAATGACTTTGAAATTTTCTCGGTTTTCTATTTTGTTTGTATTTTTGTAAAATATTTGAAAATTAAAAGAACTATAAAGAAAACATTTAAAAGAAATAAAAATTTAACTTCCATGAATTGAATTGATTTAAGAAAAACAAGTTTTCACTCCGGATTGAACATTCCTATCATGTTAACAAGATGTTCAAAATGTGTTCGATCAAACGCCTTAGTGAAAATGTCAACAAAGTTGTCATCCGTGTGAACCTTTACAAGTTCAATGATATACTTATCAGCACAATCACGAATGAAATAATGGCGAATTTCAATATGTTTAGTTTTGGAATGTTTCACCGGGTTGTTTGTGATGGACATGGTGGCATTGTTGTCAATTAATAATGGAGTTCCAGTGAAGTTTAAGCCGTAGTCTCTCAATTGTTGCTGAATCCACAATATCTGAGAACAAGCGCTCGCTGCAGCAATGTACTCTGCTTCACATGTTGAGACAGAAACCGTTGACTGCTTCTTGCACTACCAGGAAACCAGCCTGTCTCCCAAGAATTGACATCCACCTAAAATTGATTTTCGATCAAGGTTACAACCGCCATAGTCTGAATCAGTATAGGCTTTGTGGTCAAATGAGTGCTACTTTGAGTACCAAAGACCCAATCGGGGTTTCCCTTTCAAGTATCTGAAGATCCTCTTGACAGCTATCATATGAGACTCCTTCGGTTATGACTGAAACCTTGAGCACAAGCATACAGCAAACATTATGTCGGGCCTTGAAGCTGCGAGATACATGAGAGAACCGATCATCCCATGGTACAATTTACAATCCACATCCTTTCTATCTTTGTCTAGATGCAAACCGTGATTGACAGGGATAGGTGTGCCATAAGTACTGATATCATTCATCTTGTATTTCGACAAGATGTCCTGCACATACTTAGTTTGATGTAGATAGATGCCATCCTCTCTTTGACTGACTTGCAGACCCAGGAAGAAAGACAATTCACCCATGTTGCTCATCTCAAACTTGGACTTCATCACATGTTCGAATTCCCTACACATCTCTTCATTTGTAGACCCAAAGATAATGTCGTCGAGATACACTTGTACGAGTAGAATATCACCTCCTGCTTTCCGAATGAAGAGGGTCGAGTCAATCTGTCCACGATTGAAACCATTGGACAGTAGATGTTTTGATAATGTCTCATACCATGCCCGAGGTGCTTGATGAAGACCATAAAGTGATTTTTCGAGCTTATACACTTTATTTATATTATGCAGATCTTCAAAGCCGGGAGGTTGAGTGACATAGACCTCTTCATGAACTTTTCCATACAGGAAAGCACTCTTCACATCAAGTTGATAGACCTTGAAGCCGACATAGGAGGCATAAGCCAGAAATAGTCGAATGGCCTCAAGTCTAGCAACTGGGGTATATACTTTTGTGTAATCCAAGCCCTCTTGTTGATAAAAACCTTGAACAACCAACCTTGCTTTATTCTTTACTACGACGTGTCGATCATCCGTTTTGCAGTTGAACACCCATCTGGTTCCAATTGCTTGTACGCCTCTTGGCAAGTTAACTAAATCCCACACATACAACTTTTGGAATTGGGATAGTTCATCTTGCATCGCCTCAATCCAGCAGTTGTCAGCGAGAGCCTCCTTCACATTCTTCGGCTCCAACTAGGACACAAATGCAGTATGCAAACATGTTTCCATGATACCAGTGTCAAGTATCTCAGCGTACAAACTAGTGTTCTCAGCAATGGTTCTATGACGAGTCTAAACAACGGCATGAGGATCACCAATGATGTTGTCAATTGGATGATTCTTATGCACTCTCATCTCTGGTAGGTGCGGTTCCTGGAGATTTGTGTCTAGATTCGTGCTCAACTCCCCCATATCCTATGATCCAGAAGAAGATGATTCAATGTTGATTGGATCAGCTGGA
Organism: Smallanthus sonchifolius; assembly: GCA_023525975.1. NCBI lineage: Eukaryota > Viridiplantae > Streptophyta > Magnoliopsida > Asterales > Asteraceae > Smallanthus > Smallanthus sonchifolius. Next base: position 25,596,972 of record CM042029.1, on the reverse strand, counting down.
GCTTCATTTCCTACATGAGTGTTAGGATTAGCTGGAGCGTCATCTCCATCAACATGGACAACTTCAACGTCTTTATTATCATGAGTTCCAGATGCAGATGCAATACTGGAATCGGGAGTTACAATAGGTACGGTGGCACGGGTTGAGAAGTTGGAGTCATCGCCGCCATTAAAGAAATCGTACACATTTGCGGCATCATCGGCAGATAGATCAGGAAGGTTGAAAGACTTGAATAGCGCATCATAATCAAAACCCCAAGCTGGACCAGTTGGTTCTGGTGGAATGCTGTGTTTGCTGCAATCCACTTCGAACCATTCCTCGAAAGTACGAGTTCCTATATTGTACACTCTCTTGCATGGTGAGTTGGCAACATATCCTAAGAAGATGCCTTCCAATGCTTTCGCATGAAATTTAGATTTTCGATCCTTGTATTATAGCAATAAGGAACAGGGACTACCAAAAGGAACTAGGTAGTCAAGATTGGGAGGTCGATTGTTGATCAACTCATAACAAGTCTTGTTGTGCCTCTTAACAACCAGAACTCTGTTCAAAACGTGATAATCTGTATTTACTGCTTCTGCCCAGAAAGTTACAGGAAGCTTTGTATCTGACAGCATTGTCCTTGCAGTCTCGATCAAGGTTCTTGTCACACCCCAACCTACGGCGGAATACGTCAGGGCGGGACATGTAGACTGTTCAAAAGCTCATGATTAACTAAATTACATAATTTTATTAAGATGATTTAAATGTACAATACAGATTGATCAAACAATCAAAAGCTAACAAAATTCTAGTTTATTGGTTACTAGGTCCATATGCATCTATGTGATGAACTTGTACTTAAAATAATTCAACCTGAAACATGTTTAAAATGAGAGGGTCAACTATAAATAGTTGGTGAGCATACACAGGTTTAGAAATCTCAAGTAGTTTTCAAATGTGTTGTACAATTCTTATGACATATGGTAAATAAGGCATTTTATGGAGAATCTATAGTCGATCCTAGGTGTACAATCAAACCTTGTGACTGAGGCATAACACGCAGGTTACCTTAATGTAATTGTCGGTAACAAACACCCTACCCGGGTGGGTTTGTCAGACTCAATAGATCTATCAATGTTAACTGTTGGCTTGTACTGAGTTAAAGTATGTCATGTATATGTAGTTCAACTCATAGCATTCAAGCACAAAAGCACAAATTACACAAATAGTCATAATGTAGAATTGTATATTGTAATTGCAAATAGTTTTTAATGCACAACATGTTTCACCCCAAAATGTATAAAAATGAAAAAAAGGGGGCTATGTAAACTCACATGATATTGGTGATAGTAAAAGATCTTGAACAAGAGTACTTGTATAGCCTTGACCACCTATGGAGGCCCTAGAATTGTTTACTTGAATCAAAATGTTGCCACTAAACGAACTTATAGCACCGGTTTGATTAACTAAGTGTTCGTGGGGGAAGAATTGTTGGGATTCAGTGGTGATCAGTTTGACTTTTGTAAAAACGGGTTTTGACAGAGAAATTAATTAATTCAGTTAATTAATAAATACGCAGCGGAAAATAAAATCATAACCTATTTAACAGCACTAACAAACCGAACAGGATCTGGTTATGAACACGCAAACACAAAAAAAAACAATTAATCTACTGATGAGATTAATTATACCTTAGTGGTTAATGATTAACCGGTTGAGACACCTAGCTACAACGAACCGATGCTAGATCACGAACTGACAACATGAGAACGGGTGGCATCGGGATGCGCCGGACAATACGGCGGGTGGTGGCAAGGGTGGTGGCCGGAAAGATCAAAGGCTGGAACCTTTTTGTTTCTTCTTTCTTCTTGTTTGGCGGCTCCCTCACGAAAAAGGAAAACAAAAACTTTTTTTTGCCTTTGCAGCTAATTTCTTATTATAGGTTCAAAACCTATTTTTAGGTTTATTATTATATAATAATAATAAACCCTACTAATTGTTTCCGGGCCCATAGTCCAATACGAGATGCAAAAGCCTAAACCCGTTTTAATGTTTTAATGAAAGATTAAAACAATATATATAATTATTATTTATAAACCAGTATAAATAATAATTCCCGTCTAACGAATATATATAAAATATATCGTCTCGCTAACAGTTCGTAATTACTAGTTAAGCAGGTTAAGTGGATTTAATGTTCGTTGCCCTAGGTGTAACTCTTACGGATCATAGCTCGGTCAGCCGCGTTGTCCATCGGGTCGGTCCATAAAATCCAACAACCTCCCACTTGGAAGATCCATGATAAATCAACGCAAACAGTCAGCGGCGCTCTAGCTGCAAATGGCTGTCCCTAACAAGGTATGACGCTTTAAAGTCATTAACCAAATTTCTCGGTGTTAGTTACGGCTAACTAAAGCAAGACAATAGACTTATGGCAATAGTTGTCATTCATCCTTTCCGTATAAAACATCAATTGAATCAATGAGACATGGATTTAGTTCATTCTCATATGGCGTTCAATTATTATTGTTCTCGGTTAAGAATCAAAGTGGTCCCATCAAACACAAAGTAAGTTTGGGTAAGGCCTTACACTTCACCAGTTTGAATCAACGAGGGCGCCACGATGCCTATCTGTTACATATAATGTAAGAGTACATAATCCCTTATTGACTACATACAACTCCCACTGAACTTCAGAACTATTCCTAATCAAAGCCTTTATGACTGACAGTTACGCGACAGCATTTGACAGTGATTAAAGAATGGTTCTTGGTAAACGGCAGTTCTAGTACGTATCTCAGGTCAGAGGATACTAATGAGTATACCAATAGCAAAACATCTTATGACAAAGATCCATGAAGATGATTTGATGCGAGTTACATCCAACGTCATTCAAAATGAGGCCTGTGAAGTTCGGAGTCAACTCCTTGTGCCAAAGTTCAGAAAAGTCTTAATTCAGAGATGTTCTCACGAGTCTGACCGACTATGGATAATTAAGAATACAAGATTCATGTATTAAACGTATTAAAGTCGAACACAGTTATAAGAATTCAGAATTACATTTAAATCAGTAAACCAAAAAGAATTCAAAAGTACAACTGTTTAATTGTTCACATATTCAAAATACTAAATCAAAACATATCACTAGCAAATCTAAGACCAATAGCATCTCTGTGAAGATCATGCTTGTCCTGATTCATGGGCTTAGTAAACGGGTCCGCTAGGTTTTGATCTGTGTCTACTTTGCTTATCACAACGTCTCCACGTTCCACAATTTCCCGTATATAGTGGAACTTCCTTTAAATGTGCTTGGCTTTGTGATGAGATCTGGGCTCTTTGGCTTGAGCTATAGCACCTGTGTTATCACAAAGTATCTCAATTGGTTGGCGAATACTCGGAACCACATTGAGGTTAGTAATGAATTTCTTCATCCAAGCAGATTCCTTAGCAGCATCTGATGCGGTTATATACTCAGATTCGGTGGTTAAATCCGCCACTACACTCTGCTTGGAGCTTTTCCATGAGACAGCTCCTCCATTGAGAGTGAATACGAAAACCGACTGTGACGAGAGTCATCTCGGTCTGTTTGAAAGCTAGCATCAGTGTATCACCGTACAGTGAGCTCCTTTTTCACTCCTCCAAATATTAAGAACATGTCTTTGGTCCTTCTCAAGTACCTCAGGATGTTCTTGACTGCAGTCCAATGGGTAATGCCAAGACTTTGCTGGAAACGGCTGATCATGCTTAAAGCATACGAGACGTCAGGTCTAGTGCACAACATAGCATACATGATAGAACCAATCGCTGAGGCATATGGAATTGCTTCCATTTCCTTAATTTCAATGTCCGTGGAAGGAGATTGTGATTTGTTCAACACAGTGCCTTTAGTCATCAGAACACCTCCTTTCTTGGAGTTTTTCATTTAAAGTGTGTCATCATTTTGTCTATGTAAGTACTCTGACTTAGTCCTAGAAGCCGCTTAGATCTATCCCTGTAGATCTTGATTCCTAGAATGTAAGCAGCTTCTCCAAGATCCTTCATTGCAAAACAAGATCCTAACCATTGTTTGACTTTGTCAAGCACAGGGATGTTGTTTCCAATGATCAGTATATCATCCACATACAAGATGAGAAATGATATAGTGCTCCCACTAGCCTTTCTGTAAACACAAGGCTCATCTTCATTCTTGACAAAACCAAATTCTTTGATTTTCTGATCAAAATGAAGATTCCAGCTTCGAGATGCATGTTTAAGTCTATAAATGGACTTATTCAGTTTGCAGACCCTACTAGGATACTTTGGATCAACAAAACCGTCAGGTTGAACCATATAGACATCTTCAAAGAGATGTCCATTAAGAAAAGCGGTTTTGACATCCATTTGCCATATCTCGTAATCATGGTACGCTGCTATGGCAAGCAGTATCCTGATCGATTTGATCATAGCAACGGGTGAGAAAGTTTCATCATAGTCAATACCTTGAGTTTGAGTGAAACCCTTTGCAACTAGCCGTGCTTTATAGGTTTGTACATTACCATGCATGTCAGTTTTTCTTTTGAAAATCCATTTGCTCCCTATTGCCCGAGAACCGGGGGGTAGTTCAATCAAGTCCCAGACCTGATTATCACGCATAGATTGCATCTCGACGTTCATGGCTTCAAGCCATTTCTCGGATTCAGGATCTGAGATAGCAGATTTGTAGTTTGAAGGTTCGTCATTTGACTCAGCTACTAACAGGACTTTAGAAGCTTCAAGATGCCATAGGTATCTATTAGGTTCTTTACGAGACCTGCTACTTCTGCGAATGTTTGTGTTTATGTTTGATTCATCAGCAACAACTTCTTGTTGATCAGATGCTCCGACTTCCTCAGCGGTTGTTTGTGTTTCTTGAATTTCTTCAAGATCCATAATATTATTTCCGGTTCCTCGATTTAGAAGATCTTTCTCGAGAAAGCGTCCTTTCCTTTTGATGGAAACAATGTTTGCATCAGGATGATAGAAATAATATCCGCTTTTATTGTAGTAACCGACGAAAACAACTTTTTCGCCTCTGGGATCGAGCTTGTCATCAGAATCGCTGGTGACATATGCATCACATCCCCATACTCTAAAGTAAGACAAATTGGGTTTAGACCCCTGCCATATCTCATATGGGGTTTTTTCCACCTTCTTAGTCGGTTCCAGATTTACAAGGTGGGCGGCGGTCATAAGAGCATAACTCCAGAAGGAGTGAGACAAGTTAGTTCTACACATCATCGATCGAACCATATTAAGTAGGGTTCGATTTCTTCTCTCGCTCACGCCATTAAGTTGGGGTGTGCCAGGAGGAGTGGGCAGAGAAATAATTCTATGCTCCTTCAGATGATTAAGAAATTCTAAGCTGAGATACTTGCCACCTCGATCTGATCGAAGTGTCTTAATAGATTTATCGAGTTGTTTCTCTACTTCGTTTTGAAACTCTTTAAACTTTTCAAATGTTTCATGCTTAGGTTTCATAAGATAGACATAAGCATATCGACTATAATCGTCAATAAATGAAATGAAGTATCTTTCATGATTTCTAGACATGGTTCTGAAAGGGCCACACACATCAGTGTGTATGAGGCCTAGCAGATCCTTGGCTCGTTCACCAACATGAGTGAAGGGGTCCTTTGTGAGTTTGTCAGCTAAACAAGACTCGCAATTATCAAATGAGTCATGTCCGGTAGGTTCAAGAATTCCCTTGGATTGGAGTCTTTTAATGCGTGTCTTACTTATGTGGCCAAGTCGACAATGCCATATAAAAGTATCATTAATGCCAGATTTGATACGTTTAGAAAGATTATATATGTTATTGTCAGTTTGAACGTCAATCTCATAAATACCGTTTTGAGGTTTAGCCTCAAAATAAAATATATCATTTAAATAGGCAGAAATAGCAATACCATTAAAAACGTACTTAAATCCTTGTTCAAACAATAAAGAAACTGAAATAATGTTTCTGGTTAAACCAGGTGCAAACAAACAATTGTTTAAAATAACCATAAGGCCAGAAGGACATGAGAGATGATATGTTCCAGTTGCAAGAACTGGTACTATTTTCCCATCATCAACGATGAGCTCCATGTCGCCTTGTTTCAGCTTCCTCCAACTTTTAGGCTCATGTAAGACATTAATGATGTGGTATCCACATCCAATATCAAATACCCATGTGTTGCGAGAAACAGTAGAAATTTCAATAACATAAATGAGAATACCTGAAGAGGTGCCCTCACCACTAGCCCTCTGCAGCTTCAGCTTGGCTAGATATTCAGGACAATTACGTTTCCAGTGTCCCATTTTGTTGCATTCAAAGCATTGGCGCTCCTCAGGAGGGGTGCTTTTGAAGCTTTCTTGTTATTGTTGGTGGCAGGCTTGGCAGCAACATTAACCTTCTTCTTGCCTTTGCTATTATAACCTCTTTTCTTGGGGTTAGATTTTTTAACACCAGCAGATCTGATCAGAACTTGATTTTTCTTTCCTTGGATATTCATCTCTGCCATTTTGAGCATACCATGTAGCTCGGCCACTGTCTTCTCCAAGCCATTCATGTTGAAATTCATTACGAATTGAGCATAGGAGCTTGGGAGAGAGTTTAAGATGAAATTAGTAGCCATGTCATCCTTCATGGGATATCCAAGTTTGTTCATCTGGTCGATGTACCCTTTCATCTTAAGTATATGAGCACTAATAGGCGTGCCATCTTGCATCGTGCAACGAATGAGCTGAGACATGGTTTCATAGCGTTCTTGTCGGGCTTGTTTCAGGAACATGCCCTTAAGTTGCTCAATCATGTCAAAGGCACTCAGGTCCTCCATGCTCTTTTGGAGCTCACGGGACATGCAGGCTAGCATAAGGCAGGCCACCTCAGTGGCATCATCTTTTTGTTTTTCCCAGGCCTTACGAGCGGCAGCCGTGTTACCATCGGGTGCCTCAGGGACTGGTGCATCGAGAACATAGAGCTTCTTGGCCATCTTGAGAACTATTCTCAGATTGCACTGCCACGAGAGAAAATTGGTGTTATCCAGCTTTTCATTCTCAAGGATAGACTTGAGAGCGAATGAGTTATTAGTATTATTATTTTCAGTAGACATCTGTCAAGATAAGCAAAGAAAATAAATTAGTATAAGGAAAGTGAAAAATCCTTATTAATTTATGACCCAATTACAGAAATTAGAATAAGGAGTGAGAATCTAGCTAAATCAGTCACTAATGGTAGCTGTGGCATACAACATTAGTAAGTGGGTAACTAGACTGACAATTAGTGTCAATTGTGGAAAGATGCACAACTCTCGTGTATGAGGCCGCTAAGATAAGACATGTCTATGCATTAATACGTTTAGCCTCATCTATGCCCACTTTTAATCTCTTGACAGCTGGGGCATGTAACAAGAGAGAAAAGTTATAGTCATCCTAAAACAGGTACTTGCGGAAGGGCCGGATGTGTCAACGAAACCCTTACGCCTTGGAAGGATAAACTACGCATCCAATGCGGTGCTGTGGCTCCAAACACCGATGTTTCGTTTTATGCTCCAAGTGTTCCTTATAATAGGATGGCATAGACCATTGGTTTTAAATATGGGTTCCAATTTTAGTGTTTACCGAATAGGGTCAAACACAACGAATGATTAAATCATATGTGTGTTGTAAAAGCCAGTTTTACTATTTAAAGTCATGACAAATTTGATGAACCCTTTCATCTCTCAGGACACTTAATTTTAAATAACCTATTAAAACTAAGTTTGTCGCGACTTGAATAACCAGTTAAAGTTAATAGTTGAAAACTATTAAGTTATAAGTTTTGAAATTAAATTTAGTTTAAATTGCAAAACTTTAGCGGTTATTTATTTTATAAAACAAGCCGGTTGTTATTTTTATAAAATTCTACAAGTTGTAAAATTAGAACTTGTGGTGACAGATTGTGACATTTTAAAACTCCTTTTAAAACGTTTGGTGTTTAGTTGGTTTATAATAAATTTAAGTTATAAAAAATTAAAAGCAACCATAAAGCAAATAAATATGTAAATTTTTTAGGGTCAAGTTTGTTTGATCTTGCTAGAGCCAGTTAGCAAGACCAAACAGGTCACGGGGTCCACAAAATTAAAACAACCACAAGGATGGACTTCCGTGCATCTAGTCGTCTCGGATGACTCCCACTGAATCCATGATTCCTGTTGCGTCTTCAGATTTGTCTTCGGGTTTTTATTACATTACATAAAATAAAAAACCTATTCTATTACAACTTTGAGCCATCAAAAGTGGGCCAAAACCATAAAACCAAAAACTGAATAATAAACACAAACAACTCAATCACATGGGTCGGGACAGATTTACATATTCAACACAATCACATACGGGCAATATATTTGGTCAAATAAAATAAAAATCGACCAAATTAATAAATAAAAAAATTGCCTCAAAAACAGATCAGATCAGAAACTTCAAGATAGTTAAAGTTTGTGATTAATCTAACCGGTGAAACCAGACCGGTTCTGATTTGCGTGTTATAACCCAGGCTCTGATACCACTGTTGGGATTCAGTGGTGATCAGTTTGACTTTTGTAAAAACGGGTTTTGACAGAGAAATTAATTAATTCAGTTAATTAATAAATACGCAGCGGAAAATAAAATCATAACCTATTTAACAGCATTGACAAACCGAACAGGATCTGGTTATGAACACGCAAACACAAAAAAAAAAAATTAATCTACTGATGAGACTAATTATACCTTAGTGGTTAATGATTAACCGGTTGAGACACCTAGCTACAACGAACCGATGCTAGATCACGAACTGACAACATGAGAACGGGTAGCACCGAGATGCGCCGGACAAGACGGCGGACGGTGGCAAGGGTGGTGACCGGAAAGATCAAAGGCTGGAACCTTTTTGTTTCTTCTTTCTTCTTGTTTGGCGGCTCCCACACGAAAAAGGAAAACAATTTTTTTTCCTTTGCGGCTAATTTCTTATTATAGGTTCAAAACCTATTTTTAGGTTTATTATTATATAATAATAAACCTACTAATTGTTTCCGGGCCCATAGTCCAATATGAGATGCAAAAGCCTGAACTCGTTTTAATGTTTTAATGAAAGATTAAAACAATATATATAATTATTATTTATAAACCAGTATAAATAATAATTCCCGTCTAACGAATATATATAAAATATATCGTCTCGCTAATAGTTCGTAATTACCAGTTTAACAGGTTAAGTGGATTTAATGTTCGTTGCCCTAGGTGTAACTCTTACGGGTCATAGCTCGGTTAGCCGCGTTGTCCATCGTATCGGTCCATAAAATTCAACAAGAATCCCATGGATGGTATGCGAAATCATGAAAACCCAAGGATTGTAAGAAAATCAATTTAAAACTGTAGCTAATGGTTTACAATTGTTGGAAAAATCGTTTTTAGAAGCCACTCTAAGGTTTCGCCAAAAGAACACACAAGTTGGAATTTGACAGCCTTGCGTATGATCTTGCGTGAGACTTTTGGGGATCGAAACTAAGGAGTTAGATTGCAAACTTTATATGGTTGGAAACTGAACTCGATGTAGAGATTTTAGGCTCAAGAAACATCTTATTTCGTTTAGGAATGAAAGAGTTATGATGGTTCAAAGTTAGAACAGTGCTGCTGGAAAATTAGGGTTTTGAAACAAAAACGACTTTGCGAGTAGGTTTAACCTTGGAACTTTGGGATTGCAAAAATATGGATTTGTTAAATACATTACGATTATGAATTCTGAAAGTTTTCTCAGAAAAATTCCTATTTCTGGTATGTTTAAACATCGAAAAACAAGAACACAAGAATGAACTCAGGTTTCCAGATTTCTTACATGAACTTTAGGGATGCAAAAAAAGTAACCAATTGGATGTGTTAGGTCGAATCCTCTTATGTACATCAAGTATTATGTTTATAGAGAGTTTTCATCAAAAATAACCCAGATGTTGTTTTTATAAAAATTGACCAAAAGAAGGATTTGCATTCGAAAGTCAGAATCTTAAACATTCTGATGTTTGGGCCTTGTGCGGGATTTTTGCAAACTCAAATCCACGAATTGGACTTAGTTATCAGAAGAAAGTTTGTATATAAAATCAATATGAAACTCCCAGAAGAAGAATCATGTAAAAAGAAGGTCGTATTCTCATGTTATGACGTTTTTCGTGAGAACCACATAATCTGCAAGAAACGCAGATTATGGTTTTGAAGGTTTTAATGAATTCTAAACCGTTTGATGTCATATGAGGGTAAGGTAAATGATTGTAGGAAATAAATACCACATCTTAGTGATGTGTTTTCATTGCCTACCCATGTTCTTATTCGATTACGAGATGAACATTCAAACCAAGAGGGTTCTTGAAATGAAGAATCACTTCAAGGTTGATGTTCGTGCTACATAATCAAAGCGTTCAAGCGGTTTCCAAGAGGAAGCACTTTGAGAACACCTTAGAGGGACTAAGTACCAGAGTTTTAGGGCTAAGAATTGAAGAAAATCGTGATGGTGGTATGTGTTTGCTACTCTACAAGATCAAAGAAAGAAAACAAGAAGAAAAGAGGAAGAACTCCTTACTTGATTGTAGATGAGAGCAAGAGGAGTGGTGTGAGTGAAAGGGAGAGGGGATGGGGGTATTTATTGGTGTCTTATGGAGTAGGGAACAAGTTAGGATTAGGGTTAGAGGGTGTGTTGGCGGCTGAATGAAAAGAAAAGAAAGATTGTTGTTATTGTTTACGATTGGAAGGTAGGAGCCAAAAAGGAAAGTGGGGCTGGCCTTTAACTTGTTTTTGACACTTGTGTATAGCTGGTGGTCAACTAAAACAGTCCTAGGGAGGTTCTAGAATGGATCAAAATCGAAAATAAGTCATGGCTAAGGTCTAGGATAAGTATTTTGCAACATAACACTTGAAATGTGACGTAAAAAGTGACATTTTGTAACTTAGGATAAAAGAGACTTATGAAGATAAAATCATAGACTATAAAACTTTGTTAGATAAATATTTAGGCAAGGTAAGATATATAGTAGGGCATCCCGGTCTATTGGTTATGAAATTTGATCTATCAGATACGACAATGAAATGACGTTGTTAGCAAGCCGTTGCACATAAAATGATAACTTGTGATAATGGGCATATAAGGAGCATATGATGAATACATGTGGTCATAATGATATAAGATAAACTTGGCCAACAATATGATTGCTAAGGTGCTCACTTTATTGATACTTAATGAAATCCAACTGAACAAGTACACAGTGAAAAATCGGAGATGTTACAGTTCAATTCTTCCTTTCTACAACTCCGTTCTGCTGAGGTGTGTACAAGGCACTAAATTCGTGACGGATACCTTTCTTGAAACAGAAAAGCTCCATCAAATTATTCTTGAATTCAGTTCCGTTATCACTCCTTATTCTTATAACCTTCAACTTGCAAAGAGATTCCAAGCTCAAGATCAGGTATTGAAGAATGTCAGCAGTCTCGTCCTTAGTACCTAAGAAATGCACCCAAGAAAAACGTGAGAAGTCATCAGTTAAAACTAGACAGTATGACTTACCTCCAATACTCCTGATACTTATGGGGCCAAACAGATCCATATGTAATAGCTCCAAAGGGGTATCGATGGAGTTTTAGAGCTTGGGCTTGTGAGACTTCCGTTGCTGTTTGCCCTTTTTACAAGGCATACAGTCATTTGCAACGGCAAATCTCAGCTTAGGAACCCCGGTTACCAAACCGTTTCGGACAAGATGATTCATTTTTCGATAAGAAATATGTCCGAGTTTCCTATGCCACAAGATTGAGTCAAGCTCTGTCGCTTTGGTAAGCAAACAAGTAGCAACTGATGAGGTGGTTGTTTCCAGCTCATATCGATCTGATAAGTGTCGTTTGTCCTTGGTATTCGCATCAGAATCCAGTCTTCAGGAACTTCAAAACTAGGTTTGAGAATCATGCATTTTGTCTTGTCAAACATAACTGAGTACTCCTTGTCGCACATCTGGGAGACACTCAACAGGTTATGCTTCAGCCACTCGCAGTAGTTGACATTGTAGAAGCTAAGACAACCATTCGAAACCACGCCTTGACACGTGATACTACCGCCTTTCTCTCCAGGAAAGGCCACATAGCTGCCTCTGAATGGTTTAACATCTTGAAGCAGGGCCATGTTACCTGTCATGTGACGGGAGCATCCACTATCTACATACCAACGATTAGAGATAGTACCCTTCGGATGTCCCTGCACGAGTCACAAACGAGTTAGTTAGATTTAGAGACCCAAGCCATAGCGGTTTTGGGCCGTCCGTCTTTCTCAAAATAAACTACCTCTATTAACTCACAGTCGTGACTGTCAAAAATGGGTGAATCTATAGAAGACTTGGGACCAGGAGATTGAGAACTTTTTTGTTTTCTTGTTCCAGGACCTCTTCTTTTTCTTAACTGGAACAGTAGGCTTAGATTCAACAGCAGCAGGTGGGCTAATGGAAGCTTCACCTGATTGAACTCCAGCCAGCTGTTCCAGCTTTCTTAATCTCTTGTTCCTTCTTCTTCTCTGTGGTTTGGAAAGTATTACCACATGTTTCTCACCATATGGTGCACTACCAGAGGTAGATGCACAGGGTTTAGAAGGATGCTTTTCCATTTTTGGAACAGTAGGTTTAGCCTCAGAGGTGGTCTTTGGCTTCGCCAACGGTTTCACTGGTGGTTTCACCTCATTCTTCTTTGGACTTTTATGCTGTTTCACTGGTGGTGACTTGGGGATAACAACTGGTTGTGAAACAACTGGCCTTTTCCCTTGGTTCTTATTCGGACAGTTCACAATGATGTGACCGACCATACCACAGCGAAAACAGGTTCTCCTATCTTTGTAAGTCCTCCTGTAAGGCTCATTTGATTTGAAGTTTGATGACTCAGCATGATGAACAGGAGAAGTTGTTTGGTGAATAGTAGTTTGTCCCGATGGTGATTGGTTTTTGGGAATATAATACTTTTGCATATTTTCTTGGTAGCCAAGACCGTAATGAGCTGAAAAGGTTTCCTTTTTAACTTGATTAATGTTTTTATATCCCCCATAAAGCATCACTTTTAATTTTTCATTTGATTCAATGATATCGGGTTCAGTCAAAATACAATTATCACAATCAGTGACAGTGTTTTTCTTCATTTTCTGTTCACCGAGCAACTCCTCGGAGACTACACCTTCAGGGCAGGTGTTCTCAGACCCATCATTAGAAGCAGTAAAGAACTCTTCATCAGACGCAGAGTCAGCCTTACTTGAGGAATCATCCTTGTTAGAGGAATCATCCTGACTCGAGGACTCATCAAGGCAAGACAGATCAATGTCAATTAAGCCGTTGACAAATTTTCCGCTTACTGGTGGAGGAATGGCATTAGTACCCAGCCCTAAGCCATTCATTTGTCTCACTACAGACTCGTAATGTTCCACCACAAAAAGAGAGTTTTTCAACTTCTCAATATTGCCTTTCAACTGCAAGATCTCATTTTGCAGCTTGTTGATTTCATTGTTCCTTTTCTCTAACCCCTTGTATGCAACATCCAAATGAAACTGTTGATCGCTGATTTTAAGTGAATAATCACGTTTTTCTTTCTTCAACGTTTCAAATGAATCTTTGTATCATTTTTCATTTTCTTTGTAGCTTAAAGCTGTAATACGAAGGGGTTCGACTTTGTCTTGAAGCTTAGAATTTTCATCCTTTAAGCTTAGACATTTGGAACAAGAAATGACATCAAAAGAATTAGAATCTACCTCAGCTGATGAACATGATGCCTCTCCAATAGCCATGAGAGCAACTGCAGTTGTAGACTCTTCTTGGTCAGCCACAGAAGCTTCCCGTTCCTCTGCTTCCATCATCTACACGATCTCAGCCATGAGACCAACTTGCGTTTGCACAATAAGGGCATCCTCCAGATGAACACCCCAATCAAAGTTGTCGTCCTGTTGTGCTACCAAAGCGTAGGACGTTCCACCTTGACCTTGATTGTGGTTGTTGGAATTGTTGTACCCTTGACTATTTCCTTGGCTAGGTCTGGTGAACCCAGAGGCCGGTGCTTTGTCCTTTTGACATTCTCTTGCAAAATGCCCAAAGTTATTGCATTTGTGGCACTTGGCCTTGGATTTATCAAATCACACCTTGGCATTTGAATGTCCACCAATAAATTTCCTGCCAGTTCTATTCAGGAAACGCTTCGCCCTTCTCAAGATCATGGCCATATTCCAATGATTATCCATGTCCTCCATATCATCCGGATCCACCTGATTGAAGTCTTCTTCTATGGTTTCAGGATCCATGAGCTTACCGCCAATGAAGTTCTCATAGGCAAGCATGCATGATGAGAATAAACCCACATGATCTTCAGCTATCTTAGCTATTGCTGATTGGTTAGCTGAAGATGTGGGAGAAGGATTTCTTAAGGAATTCTGGTGGTGAGATCCAGATCCTGATCCAGATGTTGCATAGCAAGCATGACCACCACAGACATTTGAGTTATCCTCCTCATGAGAGTTCCCTGAGAAAAGGGCAATTCCAGAACCCGATGACTTGGTTGTGGAAGACGTCCCATAATACATAGATGGGTCTTGTATTTGAGGTCTCCCTGAGCTCTCCTTTCTTTTCAGGTTCATATCATGTGCTTGAACCTTTCCAATTGCTTCATCAATAGTCATCTCATAGAATTTTGAGTTCCCTCTCATCAAAGTGGTGTACATCTCAAATTTTGGTGGTAGGACATCTAGAAACTTCTCAACTAACTCCTCATTCGAATAGATCAGGTCATAAGCTTTCAGCTCAGTTTGCAGATGATAGAATCTACAGATAAGCTCATCTATAGATTCATTCTCCAGATATCTGAAGCACTCATACTGCTTCCTAAGAAGATCCCTCTTACTCTTCTTGATGTCGTTGTTTCCCTCTAATCTCTTCTGCAAAGCCTTCCAGAGATCCTTGGAGTTATCGTATCCTCTAAAGATGTGAAATAACTCTCTGGTCAAGGCCATTATAATAGATCCGTGTGCCTTCTTCTCTCTATCATAAACTTTCTTTTCTTCTTCATCAAGTTTGGAGATGGGCTTAGGAACTTCCTCATCAAGATATGTATATGTGGGATGCTTATAACCCTCAAGAATGGGTATCCACAATGAAGAATCGGTATAAGAAATATAGTGTTCAAAACATGCTTTCCAGTTTGAGTAATCATTTACATTGAGCAGCTTTGGTGGTTTCTATGGGGTTCCAATCTCGTTATCATAATTTAGAAGGTTACCGAGGTTCTGAAGATTTGCCATGGAGAAACACCTAGTCAAATTTCAGAAAAATCAAAGCAACGTGCGCACTTAAGTTCTGGCCTTGTGCACTTAAGAAATTGGTCTTGCGCACTTAAGATTTGCTCTTGCGTAAATGACAAGTACGCAGGAAGGAGTTAAGTACGCAACAAGAAATGGTCTTGCGTACTTGGTAAGTACACAGGAAGCCTGTACTTGTTTCCGAAAATGGTAAGTACGCAGGTCACTTTTTCACCAACCCTCACCAACTTTTTCCGGTCACTGGAATCTCACCGGAGACAGAAAAAGTTGAATATATGACCAAACAAAATGAGCCAAAGGGTTAGAAATTCGTTTCTAACCAACCTTTGATGCTCAAAACACTCAAACTCACAACAAAAGGTAGGTTTTTGAGTGATTTTTGCCTCTAAAATAGTGCTCAAAAGCTACCCCTATTTTAACCCAAAAATCAGCAAAAACACACACTTTTGCTTGCAAAATCTCTGTAGATTGTGTAGAAGATGCTCCTAACACACTCACAACACTCGAAATAAAGAGCTATGCTCTGATACCACTTGTAGGTCCCTGGGTGTCTCGGATCGTTACGTGTGGGTGTGTGACTAGTCAGACCGGGTGCGGAATACACGTGACTAGGTGGAGAAACATGCAACACAAAGTAAACCGACAACGAAATCACTTTCAAACTCCATCTATTATAAACTTGAAGGTTACAGAGAGAATACAACTGAGTGCATATGACCGCGTACATAACTTCTGTTAACCTTGCCTATTTATACTAGACCTGGGCTCTGTGCACTTAGCAAGTGCGCAGGGCAAATTTCTCATGCGTACTTAGCAAGTACGCAGAGAGTTCTTGCGTACTTGCTAAGTACACAGGAGATAACTCCTGCGCACATGCTAAGTGCGCAAAAGACTTAAAGAATTTAGACACCAAGTACATACAATAGTAAATACAACTCGATAACTAATACATACAAACACTAAGATACAAAGACTAATACATACAAGACAAGTACAAAAGCTAAGACAATATCCAGAGTGCTTGTCACACAAAAGTGTTTCAACATCATACCAAGAGGAAAAAAAGGAGAAAACGGGTTTGAAGCTTAAATCTTGCATTTGTAGCTTGGATTGTGAAGGTTTTGGCTCACACAACGCCTTCACAACATCAAGTAAGTGTTAATCATTCTTTGATTTCATCTTTGAATGTGTTAGTAGGTGGGTTTTGTAGAAATCCAAAAATTATGTATGCATGTGGTAAATTGGTGTTAGATTATGGATAATCTAGCTAAACTAAAGGTAAAGGGTGGTGTTTAACATCCTAGAACCCTTTGATTTTGATTTTGAGAAGTTAGGGCTCATATGGTGAAAATTGGGGGTGTTTGGATTATGATGCTAGAATGATGAATTAGTGATGATTAATTGTTTAGGTGGTATTAGACACTTGAATGAACACCAAATTGACCTAATAAAAGTTATTGAATGAGAAATTAGTGTCAAGGTATTGGAAAGAAAACTCAAGTCGGTGAGTTTGTATTGAAAGATGGTGTTTGGTTATGGGAATAACCCAAGCGGGTCAATTTGGGTTGGAATGAAAATTGGGTTGTGGACTCAATTGTAATGTGATTTGGATGAATGTTAGATTAGTAAACTAGGTGTATATGTTTAGGTAATCAAATTGTGAACCGAGGAGGAGGCACGGGATCTTCCAACTCAAAAGGTAAGTGCCTTTGCTCTTACTTAGTAATGTTGATAAATGGGTGGTAAATGTGTGCAAGCTATGAGATGAAATGAATGTGTAAGATTATGCATGATCTAATATGTAAATGTGGTGAATTTTGTGTAATTGACCTATGTGGTAAATAGTCAAACTAATATGTAAATATGGTGAATTTGGTGTAATTGACTTATGTGGTAATTAGTCAAGCTAATATGTAAATGTGGTGAAGTTGGTGTAATTGACTTATGTGGTAAATAATCAATTTAATATGTAAATGTGGTGAATTTGATGTAATTGACTTATGTGGTATATAGTCAAACAAAGTGTGATAATTTGGTGAAATGGTGGATAGAAGTGTGGAATACTTCAAAAGGTGGGCTTGGAGTCAAATACTCCAAGTGCGGGTAAGACGAGTTGTAGTACTCGCACCAAGAGGTCGTAAACCCAATAAGAAGTGTGAGATACTTCAAAGGGTGGACTTGGAGTCAAATACTCCATGTACGGGTGATATGTAGTAAATACTTGTTTGGTATGTTTATCGTCATTACTAACGGTGATATGTTTATGTGGTTATCTAGAAAAAGCTCCGATGTAGGTCCTAGTCAAGTCTGAGGCATTGAAGGATTCTCGTATGCATTTTTTTGGTGTTTTGGGAATTTAAAGGAAAATCCTTGAAATGTGGTGTAAAATGATACTTAAACTATGTTTTTAAGTGTATATAAAGGATGGTTGAATGTTGGTCAAATATCTAAGTGTTGGGAGTTTTTGGTGTCATGTTGTTTTGGTGAAAATGGTAGAAAAATGACTAAGTATGGAAATGGGCAACCTGACTAAACTTTCTGTTTACTCAAGTCCCTCGCGGTACGCGAGAACCAGAATGGGTTCTCTCGCGGTACGCGAGAGACCTGGTTCTCGCGACAGGTCTGGGAGCTCCCTCGCGGTACGCGAAGGGAAGGTCATGAAACCTCATAGTACGCGAGGATTTTAAAAAAAATTATGCGATAAAAGCTTCCGCGTGCGTTTAAATGTTTTCTTAATTGGTTTTCCAATTAAGGGTGTTACAACTTGGTATCAGAGCAATGGTTTGAGGGATTTGGTGTGGGTGGCACCAAACTCAAACCGGATGCTCATGATATGGGAGAAATGATACGAGAATCTAAGAGATGATAAAGGAGGAACTGGCGAAGTCCTTCGAGCAAGCCACAACCTTATTGATGGAGGAAATGAGAGGGGCTATTAGGCTCACTCTAGAGGATGTTTTAAAAAAAATGAGAGGGTGCCACAGGGTTGTACCCTAAAAGAATTTATGGTGATTAAGCCCAAGGAGTATGACGGGCAATGTAACATCCATGATTTTTACGACCTAATTTTTAGTTCATTTCACAATCCATTTTAGCTTCGTACCGGTTCAACACAATATGTCACATTAATTATCATCTTAACACGTATCAATGTAAGTTTTCAAATCTGAAATTTCAACTTTTATTCTATCATTTGTAAACACACATAGTTATATAAGTATGAATATTCAAATGTATATACATAAATACATTGAATTTTATTAAATAAACCACTTTATAACTTTATGAAATTGGAAACTCTTCCTTCATTGAAATTTTATTAAAGCACTTGATGTCTAAAGTCTTCTTCTATATATATATATATATATATATATATATATATATATATATATATATATTTACAAATTTCATAAAAATGATTTTAATAAAGTATTAAAATGGCATGTTTAATTGTAAATATATACAAGTACAATTTAAATAAATTAGTTGAACCTTTTGATCCTATGAACTTCAATCTTGAAACCCCCCTTTTCTAAACACTTGAATCCTAACCATTTGAACCCTCAAATTGTACCTACACCTTTAAAAATTGAACCTTTGACTTCCATGTTGACCCCCACTCATGAACACAAGTCAGTTTTGACTTTTAAGTCAAAATGCCTCAAAACTTTTGCAATTCAAGATCAAAATCGATCAAACCCGACAGGATACGGAATTTTCTGGATACTATAACGAATATTGACCAATATTAAAACCTTGTAACAATTCAATTTAACCTATTATGCGTTTCTATTCAAAATTCGAATTCGTTTGACTTCTAGAGTCAAAATCGAGCCAAAACATTCCTAATCTGTGAAATCAAACACGATTGAAGCCGGAAATCACGCTCCATTAGTCCCTTCATGTATTCAAACCTATTTCGAGACCTAGTTCATCCGAAATTAATGGAATTGAAGCGTTTAATTAGCCGACAGCTGTTACACACAAATCATAACCGAATCGTGTATTTGAGAAGCTATTGAACGAAATTATATACACACACCTTCGCATAAGTCAGTACAAACTCTTCCCACCCACAATTGATCCTCATTTCACCTCTGCGTCTCAATCAAGCAACAAGATCTTCGTCTCTGTCCCGCAAGCCGTCGACCCTCTATCCTCAACCATTACAGGTAATTGTTATACCATTATACTCGTTTTGAAATCCCAATCTAAAGCCCTAACATCTCTGTTCCAAATCTATGTCTAATCGGGTCTATTTTGGGGCTAGGGTTTCAGGAAAACGAATTGGGGAAGGAGGTGGATTGGGGTTCTGTGTTAATTAAGTTACGGATCAGTTGCTGTCAATGCTTTAAGCCCAATCCCACCGGTTAAGACGCGCGACCCGTATACGCTTGGTCGCGGGTTCTAAACCCATACCAGACCTTTTTGCGCCTCTGTTAAATACCAGACCCGGTCCCCATCAGTTTACGTATAAAAATTTCGAGACCAGCTGATTCTAACAACTAGACTCCCTGGTCTAGTGGTTGGTACTCATCCTCTATGTCGGGTGTGCCCATTCTTTTTTTAAAAACCGATTTTAAAGCTTAAAAATGTTACAAAAATTATTTTTAAAAACCCAACACTGTTTAAAGCAGAATAATACGCTCGTTCACAAATTTCAGCATCAAACTTCTATTTCTACAAATTCAATTGTTTAAAAATCCCATTTTAATTATTTAAAAATATATTTATAAATAATTAAACAAAGTATTAAATTTTCTATATTTATAAATATCGTGACAAGATATTTTTATATAAAATTACTTTCTCATAAATCATTTGTTATATATATATGTATTAGAGTTTAAACAAATAAAACATTTTTCTAATATATATTACTAACTACATTGTTAAACAAAATTTATTTTTTAAATTATCTTTTTACATTAACAAATTTATTCAGGGTTTTACCCTATATTTTGACACATTATAAATGAATAAATAAGATAGATTTATTTTATCACATTTCTTTTAAAGACACACTATTTTAAATAAATAAAGAAAATTTATTTATTTAAACTCATACCATAAAACAATTATTGATTTCTCCAAAGATACTTGGAAACTTATATTCTAATACCAACCTTTGATCAATTTACATGCCCTTACATGCATACAAATCCACACACCTCAAATCCCATTGAACCGTAGACCTTGCCATAAGACTTTTTGTGCACATCATTAATTAGATTCGTATAAATCAATTTTAGGTCGACATAGTGATTAGCAAATCATTTGTGCATTCCTATTACTCGTGTTATCCACAACAACCAATACATGTGAGTTTTACATAGCCCCTTTTACACTGTTTTACATTTTGGGGTGAAACATAAACAATATACACAATGATTTACATAAACTACACAATACAAATCCACATTACATTAATGTGTGCAATTTGAGCTTTATGTTTGAGTACTAGGTGTGTTAACTACTTTGTGTGCAATTACATGTGCAATCATTAACTATACAAGCCGACGGTTAACAATGATAGATCTATTGAGTCTGACAAACCACCCAGTTAGGGTGATTGTTACCAACAACACATTTTGTTTTGCATGCTAGTTACAAAGGTTTGATTGTACTACTTGGTTACACAATAGTAACTCTCCATTTTTGCCTTATTGATCATGATATGTATGGATTGTATACACACAAGACTTTGATGCTATTTAGAGTCAAAATCTATGTATGCTCACCAACTATTTTTAGTTGACCTTGTTTTCATCATGTTTCAGGTACAAAAGTTTGAGTTGATCAAGTTTGCTTCACTTAGGTTGTGGACCTAGTTAATTGAAACAAATGAATATGTTATGTATTTCAAAAGTTTTGTATTGTTGAATTTAGAGTTATGAATGGAAATGTAACATTTTAATATATTAAAATTTAGTCAACCATGTGCTCATGAACAGTCTACATGTCCCGCCCCGACGTTTTCGTCGTCGGTTGGGGTGTGACAGATTGGTATCAGAGCCTTGGTTATAGGGAATTAGGTTATTAGACACTTTTGATCTAGAATATAACCTTAGGACACCCATACTATGCTATGCTACTACATGCTACATGATTACAACTTTGTGTGAATATTTTTACATGATATCCTAAGTAATTACACTACATGATACAATACTTAATAATCTTTGTGTCATACTACTTGATAACTTTTGTGCTATATTCATTCTATATATTTGATTCATTTAAGTGCAATCTTAAGTTTCAACACACACTTATACACACTTAGCTCTTCATGTACCCTTAAACTCACACACATAATGTCATCATCTCTTGTGATCAAGATCTAAACTATTGGGCCTAATGCCCATTAATGATAAGCTAAGAAGCCCACTGATGTGCTACGAACTATACGCAAAAACCTACAAGTTCTAATATTTATAATAAAACGGACAAACCTAAACTAACGCGCACAATACGGCAAGTGTACCGATCGTTTGCAGAATAGATAGATAAGACCGAGTATCGAACCTACGGACACTGTATGTACAGCGAAATACTGACTCAGATGAAGGATAACTAATTACAAAAAGGGGGGTTTCTTTTATTTAAGAGAGAAATAAACTATAGAAAATAAAGGAAAAGACGAGGACAAACAAATTAGCGTGAGAATAACTACGGAACGAAAACAGATAGGGTGAAAGCACTACCTAGGCCCGAATCCTACACGTGTCTGACGAAGGTTCTATCGGTAATGGAACTGATGTGATACCGGGATCTTAAAATACTAAACTCAAAGGGAACCTAGAGCACCCTCGACCCTTCTCAAGGATTGTCAACTAAGAGACCTAAAAGCCGTTAAACCACCGGCTGGACGGGTTCCCCTCACAGGTCATCCAGTCTACTCAAGAAGTATCCGCTAGACAATCTACCTCACAGCGTGAAAGTCTCAATACACCTAAGTGCAAGGGATAACTAAGAATTTCCTATTGGACTCGGTAAACAAGATGCGAACGATGAACTAGACAGACCTTCTCACAAAGATTCTAAACTAGCGATCAGACACACGAGATAAACCGACAATATCTCTCCTCACATCTATTAAGATTGGTTGAATATTTAGATTTACCAATTCACGAATTTCATTCCTATGGAATACTACGTCTAGCAAACCATCCAATAATCAAAAACACACGACAATTGATCTAGCATGCACCTATTACATGAAAGACATTCATCAAAGCACATGAGGACTGAAAAATCATTTAATTGATAATACTAAATACGCATACACATCCAATGATCAAAACCAAGTTTGTTACATCATGAGTTCTTCACATTCAAAAGTTCTAAAAACCAACAAAAACCAATGTCAAACATGTGCAATCATCTAAACCTAGGTAGTTCTAAAAGTTTAGCCAAGAAACATCATATAAATACAATTCATAATCTGTTAATAACAAAGGAAGAACAAGAAATCAAAGAGAAACAAAGAATCAAGGTAAACCGAACGATGAACACCCGATATCCTTGATCCAATGCTTTGATTCTTCGATCCTATACCTTCCCAGCCATTGATTCCTCTTGAAAACACCTTTTTCCGTCACTTTTCGTCGCCTCCAGCCGCTCCAGGCTCGTTCCTCCCCTAGGGTTTTCTAATTTTTGGTTTAAAAGGAGATGTCTGCGAAAAACCACCCGTCGCGTAGCGCGACGGGATCTTGCACACTCCTCGCGTAGCGCGAGGGCCCCAGAAAAGACAAAACAGTCGGACAATCATTAAAAGGGCAATTCTGTCATTTTGCAATCCTCGCGTAGCGCGACGAAATTCCAAGACCTGTCGCGCTACGCGACAGGGGTAAAAATCCAGAAAGTTTCTTTTTTTTCTTATCCACAGCCCTCTCGCGCGAACTGGAAACTCGTTCTTCTTCGTTTTCAATCATATCCGCTTCCTTTGTGACCTAACAACCATAAGATATAGAAATATTAAGTACAAGCAGTTATAGAAGAAAACCGAAGCAAAACAAGCACAAAGTGGGAATAAAATTGACAGTAAAACGCATGTATTTTGCAATACATCACCCACTTATCCCCCAAGGAGAAGAAACATGCTGGAATAAATAAACCTCACTTTCGGGCCTCAAAGCCCAGTCCACAACAATTCTCATCATGACCATGAGCCCAACAATAGTGTTAATAGTACATGATGGCTGGAAGAGTGTGTAGGCCCATGAGGGATTCTGGCTAAGGAAAGACAAGGTACTTAAGTGTGTCCTAGTGACCCACCCCTCTTTCCTGGTAATTCTCCTCATGGATGCACTACTTATAGGTCAAGTGTACTTCTAAAATACTATTGTGAAGACTCGGTGTTACGACTAGTCAAAATCTAAACTTATGAGAACACCTATATTTAACACTCAGTATTTTATTATCGCTTACAACCTTTTCATTATTTTTCTGCTAGACATGGACTCCTACTCTCCTTCCTCCTCGGTATACCGTCTCGGAGCTGAGTCTGATTGGGAAGGAGACATCGGGTCACCCGTGTATCGGTCACCAACACCCGCAGCTGCTAGACCAAGGTTTGACGTAAGAGCAGACTGGATTAGGAACACTGGCCCAAGACTTAGAGCATCTGGATCACCCCCACCCAGAAACCAGTATCAGACACCCCATCTACACACTTAGTTACCACCCCCACTAAGAGACTTGTATCTGGTGCTCGGCCCGTATCATCCTAACCCTTGGGCAAGGCATACCATGGCACCCACTGGTGCCATGGGAATTCCAATCGATGACATTCACCAATATGTGAGGACCTCAGAGTTTGTGAGGCAAAGGATGGAGCACGAGATAAGGCCCGACTTGCATGGACAAAGAATAGATAGCCTAGCGAATTAAATATGGTACCAAAAGGAGTTAATTTCCTCCTCAAAAAAGAAATGCTTGAGAATCGCCCGGAAGTAGCTAGAGCTGAGGCCAGATCAGCTACCCGAGTGACCATAGCGGTGCTCGCCTTGGTGATTATCTGCTTCCTAGTGGAAAGCTACCAGAGACATTAGCAGAAATTTCTATTTATTGTCCTTAAATTTTCAGTTTGAGAACCATTTCCCTATTGTTTTGAATAATGTTTAACATTTCAGCATTTAATAAATTTTATATATTCCAACTCTAAAGTTATTGTAGAACCAAAGACTGATGGCTTCTAATTTATTCTAAGTACAAATGCTGCTGATAGGCTTATCAGCAGCATTCAACATATGTTGCTGTTGATAGGCTTATAAGCAGCATTCAACACATGTTGCTGCTGATAGGCTTATCAGCAGCATTCAGCACTTGTTGCTGCTGATAGGCTTATCAGCAGCATCATTCTCATTCTTGCTGCTGATAGCTATGCTCCTTGAAAACAAATCGTTGCAGCTGACTATCCATGCCAAGCGTCACTGACAACTTTCTGCAAAAGCAACTGACACACTCAAAGCAGAAGGAACCTCAATGGCACAACCAATAAAACCCAGCAATGCTCTTCTCCAGACATGCAAGCAATGATGCATAAAGAAGACGCTTCAATAAAGTTAGCTAGTTTAGCTTTAACGTGTAAAATTAGCTTTTGTATAAAAGATCAACGGTCTGTGTTCGATCTGATCCTTAGAATCAAGGGTATGTCTTGATTCTAAGTTAGTATAAATACTGTGTCAACACTTCATTGTAAGTGTGCTTCTTCACAGAGTTTTCATTTGTAATCGTTTATTCACTAAGTTTAATACAGCAGTGATCTTACTAGTATTCTTTCTGTCTGTTCGATTACATTTGTGTAGTTGTTATTGATTCCGCCAATTTCAACTAAGAATATAACCATCTTGTAATTTCATGTTCCTACAAGTGGTATCAGAGCTTTGGCTCAGATTAAACAAACTAACACTTGTTTAATCACTTCTGGTTCTATTCTAAACTCTTTTGTTTTATCAAGTCACCCAAAACCACGAAACAAAAATAGCACAAAGCAATGGTTTTGAAGACATCGGAAGCATCAACCGACCACCAAGATTGGTGTTTGGAGAAGACTACGATATGTGGAAAAATCGCATGGAGAGTTTTTCTGCTATCAAGAGTACGGAATGTGGAAATCCATCAGGGATGACCCTACATTCCAATGGTGGCATCTGCTGACTCTGGAGGACCATCAGTTCCAAAGGATCCCTCCAAGTACTCGGATGAAGATATAAAAAAGATGGAGGTGGACTTCAAGGCACTAGGAGCTATCCAAATGTGCCTTCCAAATGAAGTTTTTCATAACTTCAGAAGTCACAAAACCGCCAAAGAGCTCTGGGAGGCTCTTGAGAAGATGTTTGCTGGCTCAGAAGAAGTCAAAGAAAACAGAAGGGACATCCTGAAGCAGCAGTACGAAAACTTCGTATGGAAGGAAGGTGAGTCCCTAACTGTTTTATATAATAGATTTACTTATCTTATAGGTGAGCTGCAATGCTCAAAGGTGAAACTGGAGAATGAGAATATTCTCAAAAAGTTCATCAGGTCCTTGCCTAGCTGCTGGACACTCTACACGGTGTCCATTAGAAGAACTGAGAATCTGAAGACTCTCTAAATGACTGAGCTCTTCGGTATGCTGAAGACTTATGAGCTAGAAATGATTCAGGCAAAAGAACGAAGCTCAAGCTACCAAACAGCTTCAACATCCACCACCACCTCTTCTGCTTTTCACTCTGAGCACTCAGGCCTCAGTACCAGCAACTACTATCCTCCCATAGTCACACATCCTCAAACTCCTACCTCTAAAACAAACATATCACCATTTCTTCTTGAAGCTCCTTCTCAAGCCTTAACCACTGCTGCTTTTGTTTCTGAAAACTCAAGCAACATGTACTTTATCAAGGAGGATCTTGAGTGTTTCCATCCAGATGATCTAGAAGAAATGGATATACAGCACTCGTATGCCATGCTTTCCATAAGAGCAAAAAGGTTCTACTCTAGAACTGGAAGACCCATTCCAAGCAACAGCTCAAACACCAGAGTTGGTTTGGATAAAAGCAAATTGAAATGTTACAACTGTAACCAACTGGGTCATTTTGCTAGAGAATGCAAAGCACCTAGGACAAACCCAACAGCTCACCAAGCCCAACCAAGACATCAACAACAACAAGCTACTCCTCCAGCTCAAACTGTAGCTTGTGCAGCTATTGGAACATCTGACTTTGACTGGAGCTTCCAGTATGAAGATCTGCCTACTAACAACCAAGCTCTTATCGCAGACACAACTGAGATACCGCCTCAGGTATATGAGCATCTATGTTCCCAAGCCTGTATTGATAAGGTCTTAGGCTACAGAAAGCATAATCAAAACCTAATCAAAATGAAGAGTTTCATCAAATGAAATCTGAATTCAAAAAGGTCGAAGACAGTTACAAAGAAAAAATTAACTGCCTAAAGAAAGAGATTTCATCATTAAAACATGAACAAACCAATCTTGAAACTCAGATTGATAATCTACTTGCCAGATTAAAAACTACCAGAGCAGAATTGCCAGAACAAAAAGTTCATGTCGACAAATATGAATTTACATCCAAAAAGCTGCAAAGACTTTTGGATGCTCAAATTCATGATAAGGTAAAAACTGGTGTGGGGTATCATGATGAACAATATCAAGCCGTTGCACCTCCTGCTGACTACGTGACCATTCATGAACCAAGCTTCAATCTGGCAAATCTTGATATGGCCAACAGAAATCTTGATCCTTTTAAGGATGAACCATTGGTACAAGAATGCACTACCTCATCAGAGCCTGATTCAACTTACTCAGACTCCACTAAAACAAGTGAAGCTTCATCTCCTCCTGCCCCTCAAGTCACTCTGACTAAAGATGAAGTCCATTCAGCACAAGTACCAGCCATTTCAGTACCAGTTCCTACACCATTCAAACAAATCAAAATTAGCTATCCTCCAGAAGGTAGGAAGCTAAATACTGAAAAGGACCAGTCCTCATCTTCAGTCCAGCCAAGGAAGGTGTTTGACATATGTCATGCGCCTGGAGAAAGGGTTCCATATGCTCAAAAAACATTGGAAGAAGCTACTTTTGAGCACAACAAAGCTCACCCTTGGAATTTCAAAGACCTTTTCAAAAGAAAGGATTATGTGCATCTTTCAAGGGATAAACTGGCAAAATCATGTTTTGTCTGTGGGAAATATAACCACACTGCCAGCACCTGCTTCTACTACCTTCAGCAGCAAAGAAATCTCAAGCAACATGCCTTTGAGAAGACAAGGAAGAACAAACATGTAAGAAGTTTTGAAGCTAAGACAACTCAATTCAGAAAATCTCTTTCTCTACCAAGGGAACAGTTGTCAAAACCTCAACAATCTTGCATCATCTGTGGAAAATCAGACCACCTTGCTGCAAATTGTAAGTCTAATCCTTTCAATCAGATTCTTCTTCCAACCCCAGTTATACAAAAGCCTATCAATAAGGTGAAGAAGGATAAGCATACAGTTGTTTTTAAGCCATCAGCAGCCAAAATAACTGCTGCTGATCGAATACAGCCCAAGCAACCAAAAGGAAAACCTTCAGCTTCAACAAAGTCTGCAGCTGCTCAAGTAAAACCATCAGTAGCAACAAAATCTGCTGCTGATAAACCAAAATCCTCAGATACAACGTCTGCTGTTGAAAAGACAAAGAGAGCCGAAAAACCACCAACTCAACAATGGAAGGTAAAGAAACCACCAAGCATCATCATCGGTTCAGTTGAGTGCATCTATCCTTTGTTGTAAATATGTCTGTCTTATGTTGTAGATAAAAGTTATATGTAAGTTGCATCCTATTTAGGCTACTGAGAAGCCTGATCCTCTGCAGCAAAGGATTTGCCACTGACTGCCTTAAGTTATCAGCAGGAACAAAGTTCCTGCGGATAGCTTTAAGGCCATCAGCAGCAACATCCCTGCTGCAGATCATTGCTTCCATCAGCAGCACTTACGTTTGCTGCTGACAGGCTTAACCTTCCGCAGCAACCAAAGTTGCAGCGGACAGGCTTATTCATCCACAGCAACCAAGTTTGCTGCTGATGAGTAAACTTAAGTTCAAATTAACTTTTACCCGCTGTAAAAGAAATTAACCTCAGTCTTTACCATGACTGTCTCGGTGTATTACAGCTGTAACAATGAAAAGTAAATAAGGTTGTACTGTACAAGTCATTTTGCTTTTTCTCTCATCTGCCGCTATAAGAACAAAACAAATTTTCTTTACCACCTCTTCACATTCAATTCAACCCTAACCAACTATCACTTTCACCCTAAGTCCCCACCACATTCAAAGCTCTCCATATTCTCCATACTCTCAAGTCTACACCATACTCAAACCATATTCAAATCATCCCTCCAGAATCAAACGGCTATGGCAGATATCGACAACCCAGATGACAAGTTTTCCACATACCATAACCTAACAGCATACCTTACTAAAGGAAAGAAATCCGATGGTTTTGACGATATGATCGATTTCTTATGTCGATAAAAGATCTACTTTGCCCTCACCACCAACCCTACCATCTATATCCCTCATATGGAGGATTTCTGGAGAACCGCCGTCTACTTAACCGAACAGGGATTCCCCAAATAAAAGCCAAAGTAGACGGCAAGAATATCACCATCTTGGAAGCTACACTCAGAAAACATCTTAAGCTTCAAGATGAGGGAGCAGCCATCTCATACTCGAAGGACGAATACATGAGGACCTTTGTCTCCATTGGATACACTGGAAATCAAACGAGTATACGATAGAGAAGGCACTAATAGGCCCTCCATGGAAGTATCTCTGCCACACTCTTCTCCAATGCATATCTCAGAAGAGGAGTGGTTGGCATCAGGTGAGCTCTGCACTGGCCTTCGCCTTCCATGGTATGGTCACTAACCAAGGCTTCAACTTTGCACATCTCATTTTTGAGGGTTTGCGATATAACCTTCAAGAGGGTGCAAAGCAGCAATTTTTCATGTACCCAAGATTCTTGCAGTAAGTTTTCAATCAAGAACTAAAAGAACTTTCAAAACCTGCAAGAATCTACATCATGTTGGGTCATAAAAATAACATTTTTCAAAGCATGAGGACTATTTCCAAAAAGTTCTCAGGGGTCAACGTTCCATTGTTATCTACAATGCTGAACGTACAAAGTACCTCGGGTGACAGTTCAGCAATCCCAGCTGATACTGACCCCACACCCTCCACTTCAAATCCTGAACAACAGTCTGCATCCACCATTCGAACCCCTGTGCATACTACTGAGGATATATAGGCACAAAAATTACTTACACCTCTTTTGGATTTTATTGTTCAACCGGAACACAGGGCCCCGGTTGCAACAACATATACTAGAAAAAGGGGCAAGAGAACTCCTTCTCGTGCCTCCAAGGCCCAAACCCAACCTAACAGCCCTCACTCAGAATCACAACATTCTGGTGAGAATATCATAAAGGAAAGCCACATCATTAGGGAGACTCCTTCGGATGCCTCTCTATTAGGATCAGGATCACCTCCCGGGTCCGTAGAACAGCCCCCTGAGCCCTTCCTTTCTCTTCTGAACTTAAGTGTTGAGGAACCTGATCAAGATGATGTACCTTCTCCAACTACCACTATCTCGGAGGTACTGATTGATCTTGCTTCCAACACACCCAACCCGAGTTCCTCTACCCTGAAGGTCCACTCTAGGAGCTATGAAAGAGTGGATGTGGAAGAGGCTGTCACTACTGATGGTCCATCAAATGACCAGGAGGACAGTGGTAACACTGTTAAGACCTCAACCACGGCAACTCACAGTGAGGATGTTTCCTTGGAAACTCCCTTCACTGAGAGGAATCCCAGATGCCAAGAAACCATGGGTGATGGGGATGAAGAGGCCAGGCCTAAGACCCCATCTGGATCCAAGGATTCCACAACTGTGGATGAGGACAGACTGAAACTTCATAACTTGGAATTGACGGCCAGGGTGGCTATGCTAGAGGCTGAAGTGTCCAAACTGAGACACCAAGTCTCTATGCATGAAGCCCATCAATGCCCAACGTCTACCACTCCCTCTCATGTATCAGTAGGCACCTAAACTGATGCTTACTTGTCTACTGATGCAACCAAAAAGGGGGAGATGGTCTCAATGGAGGAAGACACAAACAGTCTTGACGACTGGATTCAAGAGCAGGTTGTAATTCAAAGCTCACTATTCAAGCCGGCTTTTGTACAAATTCATGACTTGCCAGTCTCAGATAACGAAGAAGAAGTGACATCTGAAGACTGGAAGTTGGTCGTCAGGGCTGTTGATGAAATGCTGAATGATGCTGAAGACACAAAACAAACAAATACATCATTCAGCATCCTTCCTGAAGCAGCAGCCATCATAAGTCAATCCATTACCCCCCAACTGTTTCAAACTACACAGAAGCTAGAATTTGACTCCATTCTAGCGTGGGGGTATGATAGATTAGCTGAGAGATTTTGGATTGGATGGGAGTTTAGTGGAGTAGAAGAGCTAAACTGGAACTCTCTCAATGCCCTCCAAGTCCTACAACTGTATTTAACTGACTACATCAACACTTCATCAGATCTCTCAGCAGAACTTGCCATTGGCAGGTTCCATGACTTGATGGAGGATAATCTACCCCACTTCGACAGACTAATACAAACAGCAAAACGGGTAGCTTATCCTGAATCCTCGGCGGCAGCAGAAAGAAGACTGACTCCTAGAACTTGACATTATAAGGAGCAGTCTTCTCACTAAAGAAGAAATTTGCTGCTAAAGAAGATTTCTGTACACCTTCATTGTAAAAGACTTAGATGTGCTAGGATGGACAAGCACTAAGTCTCTTGACCACACCTTCTTACTAAGCAACGGCTCCTCTCTCACCATCAACACCAGGAACATCTTGTCACTTCCTACAGACTTTCTCTACAAGATCTTTCAACTCAGGGAAAATATCTGCAATGTCAACTCACTTGAAAGCCAGGCAATGATAGCTACTATCAGAGCCAAACTTGAACAAGTAGGAAAAATTACTGAGGAAGTATATGTGTCAAACTCTGACACTGATACTGACTCAGCTTCCCCTCGAGTAGACATCTGTGCTGCAGCATATGAGTCAAGATCAACTATCAAAGAAATGCTGAAAGAAGTCACAAGTCCTGAGTACAAATCGAATGAAATCAATAACCTTCCTTTATCCACCTCTCAATGTGCCAATGAAGCTGAGGCTGAGATCCCAATAGCAACACCATCATCTGCTGTTATGGTAAGTGAAGCCGAAGCAGAGGCATCCAATATAAACAAGGGAAAGGGAATTATGACAGACGAAGATGAAGAGAGATTGAAAAAAGAGAAAAGAGAGAGGGAAGAGAAGAGAAGAAGAGGAGATGGTTGACATTAATAAGGCTCAAGAAAGAAAAGCAGCCATTCTCCTCAGAGAACAAACCATCCAGCTGTATGCTAGGCAGCTGGATGAACTGAAAAGAAAGATTCCTACAGTTGACCAGATTGAAGAAGATGCAGCTCTTGCTCTTCAACTGTAGGAACAATTTAACAGAGAAGAAGAAGAATTGGAGAAGAAGAAGAAAGAAGAAGCTAAGTTCAGAATAACCGATTCTGAACTAGCCAAAGAAATGAGGGAGGAGTGGGTAAAGGCTCTGGTTTCTCAAGGTGAGGATGCAGACTACCTTGAGAAACTATCAAATAAAGAAGTCTACAGAGCCTTCATGGGTCAGCAAGGTCAATTGGCAAAGAAGAAACAGGCTGAAGAACAAGAAAAAGCCAAACAAAAGTCCAAGAAGACCATTGCCTTTAATAAACGGACCCATGAAGAAAGGAAGGTCATGATTGACTTTCTTAAGGTTAGAGGAGAGAGTGGACAGAGGCTAGGTCCCATGAACTTCATGAACCTACAAGCCCTCTACTTCAAAGTCAAGAAGGATGAGGAAGAAAGATTGGGGAAGAAGGGATCCAAGAAGAGGGTACCTATTCAGGAAGAAAAAGAAACAACAGCAAAGAAACCCAAGCCTTCTCCCTCACTTACCTCTTCCTCAGTCCAACAACCTTCCTCTCTCCACCCCAAACCCTCCACTCCTCCTCCCACAAAGTCCACATCATCCCACCTAGCTCCCACTCATCAACAGCCTCCCTTAAAGAAATCCAAACCCACACCTAAACCAGAAGACTCAAGATACATAGTTTACTGGGTCTATAATCCACAGGATCAAAGGTTTGAGATCTTCAGGGGGAAAACTGAAAGAAGAAGATCTATCTACAGATCTGTTGATGAAGTTCTGCAATTGCCAGATTCAGATCTTGACAGAATTTTGGAGCTGGGTGAAGCTCATGAGCCTGCAAATGAGGGTGGGAAACTTCTTGTGCTAGCCATCAAACACTACTTCAACCCCAGCAAAGATGTGATCATTGACATCAAACCACTCAAGTCCCACTCTCCATTTGTAAGTTGGTCCTATAATGCTGATTTGGATGACTTCACTTTAACTGATGTAAGGAAGCAGAAGATGATATGTTCAAGCAAAACAATCTACAAAATGCCACATAAAGACATCAAGACTCTGTCTGCACTTCCACTGAACAATCCCAGCAAGGATCCAAGAGGCTATGAAGTTGAAAGGATAGTCAGCCACATGCAAAGGCTTCAGCAGCAAAGTGAGTAGAAAAATTTTGGTCGCATCAGTCTAGGGGGAGTTTGTAGAACCAAAGACTGATGGCTTCTAAATTATTCTAAGTACAAATGCTGTGACAATCCGACTTTTTCAGTTAATTCCGTTAACTATTTCGTTAAGTTCCTTATTAAAAACTTAACCCCGTTAGTCAAATTTAACCCCAAGGACTAATTCGGTCACAAATCCAACTCAAAACTACAAGGACTAATTGTGTTAGTATGCTAAATCAAATAAATTGACTTCGCAAAGTCAAAATCAGCAAATTTGAGTTCGGTTGACTTTCTAAAGTCAAACCCAAACATTCAATTGATTCGAATTGAACCAGAAACTGAAGTGGCTACTCGAATTCTCGGCTGTTAATCATCATATTGATGATATCGATCATCAATGAGCCGTTCCTAGGCGTTTTAACTATTCCATATTCACGAATTTACTCCCTAAAACTGTAACCGTCGAACCCACGACAATGATCATCGAATTCGAGCAAATTCACTTATCATTCTGCAATTGAATCCAGTGCACACCTCATTCACACTCCCCTAAAGCTTTTGCCTACACCAAATACGCCGAAGAAGCAGTCAAGGTCACCGGAATCTAGCCCACAGGCCGACGACACTCGTTCTAGCCGGAAGCTATCCATCCATCAACCATTCTGCTAATTGTTTACAGTATCAGTCTCGCCTTAATTCATAGATCAAAAGCCCTATCATTATCAGGGCTTAAATTATCGAATTCAACTCAAACCGAAATTCTAGGGTTCATCGCAAACCGGTTTGGCTGAACCCCAATCTAAACATGTTTATAATTCAATTAAATCATATGGTTAATTTCGTAATCCTTTTCTCAATAAAAACCCTAATCTAATTTGGACTCATAACACAGATTTAAGCACAAACCTACACCTAGGGTTCATATGGTTTCGGTTTGATCGAGCCCCAATCTAAACACCATCTCAATCAAATTAAACCACGGGTATAGGTTCGCAAGGCTTTAATCTGTAAAAGCCCCATGGTTTCAATAGTTTTTAACATAAGATTCGATTGAATCGATTCTGAGTTCATAGTTAGGGTTTTCGACATTTGAATCTGAGTTTAAACGACCCTATGGTTGTTGATTTCCAAATTAAACACACCCACATAATCGCCAATACTCGATTTTCATAACCCCTAACCAATCTTACATATTCGTTGTCGGAAATTGTGGTTTGGGGACGGGTTTCGAACCGGGTATGCGTGGGGGAGGGAAACCGCAGCGAACCGTATGTTAAAATCATTCCAATCCAGATTTATTCGCGATAGCCTAGCGGCCGGAACTGGTTAAAGCGATGAGTGTGTGTGGGAGAGACCCGGGTTCGAGTCCGGGCTCCCACAATTATTTTTAAACATTTTTCTGTTAATATTTAATTAATAAAAATCAAACCTTTTAATATTATATTATTATATAAATGGGTTTTAACCCGGAAAACAACCCGTAGGCTCGGGTTTGAATTATTAACATATTTTTATATATTATACCCACTTTTATAAATAACTTAGTGTTATTATCCCCAAGTGAAAGTAATATGTTTATATTATTTTTAAACCGTGAATTCATATAAAATAATATATTTATATTATTTTTAAACCGTGACCCGTATTATTAAATAATATATATTTATATTATTTCAAATCAATTTATAACATCGTGTGTCGATTGAGACTAAATAATAATATAATTGGTTATACTATTTACTCATATACATATATTATTACTTTCTTAATTTTTTTGTGAATGACAAAACACCCGGTTATAATTATTATTAGTCGTGTCATTCGTCGCGTAAAGTAATTCCTAACTCCGTGGACACCTTCGTCCACTCTTGAATATTAGAGCGTTTCTTTAGGACGCTTCTCAATCCGTGTCATTGTCACATTTCCTATTTTTCTTTATCCCTAATTTTATGTGTTTATAATTTTAGGGCATTCGTAAGTCTTTTGAGACTTACACACTTGGTTCCAACTTTTCCCTTGTGTGATTCAAATCCTTACTCAAGCTCAGGTGAGTTTTCACGGCCCCTTTTTACTGCTTTTAAACTGTGGGAGAAAACATGATACAACTCTTTTGATTTTTGTACTTCATTTTATATCAATTGTTATGACTATGCATAAACTCTATCATGAAAGTCCTCACATCGAACCGTTTAAATATGAATATAGCGAGGTATGTTGGGTAGTACTACTGGGTTTGACAAGCCTCACCCGCGTTAGTCGCGCTAACACGATTGTATATCGAACGGGTGCAATATTGACCTAAACGTGCACCGTGGTTGATAGACCTGGTGGGAGGCAATACAAACAGTCAGTTTACGGTTGCGAGCGTAATAGCAAACAATGAACATGGGTTAGCTACTCATTTGGTATTTATGTTGATTGTACAATAAATCTGGTAAACGTTTATTTATATACTGAAACCTGTGAACTCACCAACCTCGTGTTGACACTTTTTCTTACATGTTTTCTCAGGATGCTAAGCTAAGACACAGGTGCACGTTAGGGCATGCATGGGATTCAACTGCTTTGCTTTGTGTCTATTTATGTTGATTGAATTATTTTAATGTACTTTGTCTGGTTGAACGTTTGGACTTTTGGACTTTGGTTTTGGGCGCGTGTATTTTGCGCATTTACTTTCTTTACGCTTCCGCATTGATACTCTGATTTTAAAGGATAATTTCATTTGAGTCCCATGTAGAGTCGTTCAATGTAACTAATGTCTGAGATCCTGGTTTGTCACTTCCCAAACGGTAATACTCCGTTAGTGGAATTTGGGGGTGTGACAGATTGGTATCAGAGCCATTGGTTATAGAGAACTAGGATTGCATACTAGACTATAGCCTCACACATTAGTTACATGTCATTTGAGTTACATGCCATTTGGATGTTGGCACTTATACAAATTGTTGCAGGATCATGTCGTCAACACCACCTCCATCACCTAACGCATCAGGGCATAAGGCACCTGTACCCTCATCCCCGGAGCCCAAAAGGCGCCGGACTACCTCAATTGAGCAAGGTGAACCGAGCAACGCACGGGCATTGGAGTATGCTCTCAATTGGGATATGTACCCACATATGATCCAAAGGTGGATCGAGATGGGAGATGTTCCATCACCGTACTTTGCATCCACATCTTCATCGCCTACACTGCCTAGCTTACCATGTACCATGGAACAAGCCTTCGCAGCATTTGTGTCCTATATGTTAAAGGAATTAAGTTTTGTACAAGATGCCACCGAGGAGATACCTAAACTCCTGGAGAATGGAAAACAAGTGGAAAAGAATAGGGTAGGAATAGAAGATTTGACTACCGAACTAGCTGCAACAGATCATGTCCACAACCTTTTAGTGAATCGTGTAGCACACCTAGAGACGAGGGCTGACATTATGGATGATGATATGCAAGGAGTTCTGGAGAGACTAGCTGCTATGGAAGCTCAGCTACATGTGGCTAACCACACTGCTGAAGGCCTTCAAGAGAGGGTGACTCATTTGGAAGCCCAACTGCAAGCGGCCCTACACCCGGAAGACATTCCAGTATCTGACGATGAGGAGGAACCCTTTGAGGAAGAGCTCTTTGAGGAGGAGCCCTTCGAGGAGGAACCCTTAGAGGGGGAACCAGCTGAGGAAGAGCCAGTGGAGATTGATGATGCACAGTCATATATCTCTTCTGATGACGAGGATATTTGAGGAATCTTCCTATTCTATCTTCCTTTTCATGTTTGTTTTTGCTTATGTTATTTCCCTTTTCAAACCTAGATGGGAAAGGTTGTTTCCATCCAATAAAAGCATGAGAAGTTTAATATTTGAGTTATTTATTTTGTAGCCTTACATTTTATTTAATTTTCAAAATATTAGATGTTGTATCTCTTACTCGTACCTGAATAATGTTTAATATGCAATATATTTCTCATTACTTTTCATTTGTGATTGTCAAGAATCATGTCTGGGAGAGGACGAGGAGGCCGTACCGGTGGTCATGGTACCATCAACATGACGGCAGCAGAACTAGCAGCCTTGATAAACAATAGTGTGGCAGAGGCCCTAGCAGCACAGAATGCTGCAGTAAATGCTTTCAACTATTGACTAGTAGTGTCAATCCCTTTTTCCTAAGAATATCTTTCTAAACTCTATAATTCCAATTCAATTCGTATTTCTAAATCCAGACCAGCAAAATCAACAAAATCAACAGCCAGCCTGCACTTTTAAGGCATTCATGGACTGCAAGCCCCACACCTTTAGTGGAGCTGAAGGAGCAGTTGGATTACTTCGCTGGTTTGAGAAGGTTGAATAAGTAATAGCCATGTGCAACTGCCCCGTAGCTAACCAAGTGAAATTTGCTGCTGGAACTTTAGAAGGCCTGGCCCTAACATGGTGGAATGCCCAAGTTCAAATGTTGGGACTAGCAATGGAAAATGGACTCCCGTGGGAGGAATTTAAGTCAATGATGAAAGAAGAATACTGCCCACGAGATGAAATTCAAAAGCTAGAAGGAAAGTTCTGGAACCTTAAGATGGAGGGTTCAGAAATTGAACTCTACACCACCCGTTCGCACGAACTTGCCACCATGTGCCCACATATGGTGACTCCGGATTACAAACGGATTGAACTATACATTGGAGGTTTGGTACCTCAGATTCAAAGCATGGTGACCTCATCCAACCCTACCACCATCCAATAGACCATCAGACTTGCTCACAAATTGACCGATCAGGCAGTGACACAGGGAACTTTACCTCCAAGAGGTTCGGTTTCTAAACCCACCGACAACAATAAGCGCAAGTTCGACCATCACTCCCACTCACACAACCACTCAAATTCTAAAGGATCCCAATCCAATCAACCTCAGCACCAACAACAGCGAAAGTTTGAGCATGCTAGGAACTTTAATCAAACGACCTCATCAGGTCCGAATCAAGGGGAATATGCTGGGAGGTACCCCAAGTGCAACAAATGCGGCTATCACCACACGGGCACTTGTGACCGACAACGTTGCCAGCGTTGTGGTAAAATGGGCCACGCTGCAAAGGACTGTAGAGTTGCACTCCCGAACAAACAACCATTTCAATCACAAGGATTCACGAGGGGATGTTTTCAGTGCGGTAAAGAGGGGCACATTCAAAGGAACTGTCCTCAGTTGAAAAAGAGTGGAAATGGTAATGACAGTGGTAGTGGTAACGGTAATAACCAGGGCAACAATGGTAACAACCGCAATCAAAACAACAATGGTGGGAATAACGGTAATAACGGTGGTAATGGAGGAAATGGGGCGAAAGGAAGAGCTTTTGTACTGGGATCCGGAGAGGCTCGCTACGATCATAACGTGGTCACCGGTAAATTTCTCTTAAATAATTACTTTGCTTCTGTCCTTTTTGACACTGGTGCTGATAGGAGTTTTATATCTAAGAAACTTAGTGATATGATAAAAGGAACTCCAACTCTGCTAGAAGCTAAGTATGTAATAGAGATAGCTGACGGCCAAATAATTGAAGCAACCCACATTCTTAAGGGTTGTAAGCTTGATCTAGCTAGCCATATTCTAGATATCGACCTTATGCCGGTCACACTTGGTAGTTTTGATGTAATCGTCGGCATGGATTGGTTGTCTAGAAACCAAGCGGAAATCATTTGTCATGAGAAAATCGTTCGCATACCCCTCCCGAGTGGAGAAATTCTTTCAGTTCAGGGCGAAAGAGTTGGTACTGTCATGGGCATTATATCCTTCATGAAAGCACAAAAATGTCTTTGAAAGGGGCATACGGCTATTTTGGCACTTGTTGCTGAACAGCCGTCAGAAGAGAAGAAGATCGAAGATATTCCCGTTGTGCGTGAATTTTTGGAAGTATTTTCCGAGGATCTGCCCGGTCTGCCACCACACCGTCAGGTTGAATTCCAAATTGATCTAGCACCCGGAGCAGCACCGATTGCTCGAGCACCTTATCGATTAGCACCCAGTGAATTGCAGGAACTGTCCACTCAGTTGCAAGACTTATTGGATAAAGGCTTCATCCGACCTAGTTCATCACCGTGGGGAGCTCCGGTATTATTTGTCAAGAAGAAGGACGGTACGTTCCGTATGTGTATTGATTACCAGGAGTTGAACAAAGTTACAATCAAGAACCGCTACCCTTTACCTCGTATTGATGACCTTTTTTATCAACTCCAAGGATCCAGTTTCTATTCCAAAATAGATCTTAGGTCCGGCTATCATCAGTTAAGAGTCCGAGAAGAAGATATCTCAAAAACTGCATTCAGGACAAGGTACGGCCATTAGGAATTTATGGTCATGCCTTTCGGCCTAACCAACGCACCTGCGGTATTCATGGACCTCATGAACCGTGTGTGTAAGCCTTACCTTGACCAGTTTGTTATCGTTTTCATCGATGATATTCTTATTTATTCCAAGAACGAGGAAGAACATGAAGAACATCTGCGTCTAATTTTGGAACTACTTAAGCAAGAGCAACTTTATGCTAAGTTTTCCAAATGTGAATTTTGGATTCGAGAGGTTCAATTTCTAGGGCATGTGGTAAATGAAAAAGGGATACATGTCGACCCATCCAAAATAGAAGCCATCAAGAATTGGGCAGCACCGACGACTCCGACTGAAGTGCGACAATTTCTGGGATTGGCTGGATATTACCGTCGTTTTATCGAAGGATTTTCAAAGATTGCGCAACCTCTCACCGCCCTAACTCAAAAAGGAAAAGCTTATAATTGGGGCGATAATCAAGAATCAGCTTTCCAGCATCTCAAACAGAAACTTTGCAGTGCACCTATTTTAGCTCTTCCGGAAGGAACCGATGACTTTGTGGTGTATTGTGATGCATCTATTCAAGGTCTGGGTTGTGTCTTAATGCAACGCGAAAAGGTAATCGCATACGCTTCACGTCAGTTAAAGGTTCACGAGAAAAACTACACCACTCATGACCTAGAGTTGGGAGCAGTAGTTTTTGCACTTAAGATATGGAGACATTACTTGTACGGTACCAAATGCACCATCTACACCGACCACAAGAGCCTCCAGCATATCTTCGAGCAGAAGGAGTTGAACATGCGACAACGTCGTTGGGTTGAACTTTTAAATGATTATGACTGTGCGATCCGGTATCATCCGGGTAAAGCTAACGTCGTGGCTGATGCACTAAGCCGAAAAGAAACGAAACCCA
Source organism: Smallanthus sonchifolius (assembly GCA_023525975.1). Taxonomy (NCBI): domain Eukaryota; kingdom Viridiplantae; phylum Streptophyta; class Magnoliopsida; order Asterales; family Asteraceae; genus Smallanthus; species Smallanthus sonchifolius. Next base: position 25,556,778 of record CM042029.1, on the reverse strand, counting down.
AACGAGTTCGAGCGTTACAACTCACTATTCACCCTGGATTGCCTGACAGAATCCGTAGTGCTCAACTTGAAGCCTTGAAAGAAGATAACCTACCGTTAGAAGGTACACGTGGCATGGAAGCACAACTTGAAGTAAAATCTGACAGAATTCGTTACTTTGTCGAACGAATATGGGTTCCAGTGTTCGGAAATTTGAGGGAACTAATCATGGATGAAGCTCATAAATCTCGTTACTCCATTCATCCGGGTTCCGATAAAATGTACCATGATCTAAAAGTACTATATTGGTGGCCAAAGATGAAGGCCGATATAGCCACTTACGTTAGTAAGTGTCTGACCTGCGCGAAGGTCAAAGTTGAATACCAAAAACCGTCCGGTCTCCTACAACAACCTGAAATTCCCATGTGCAAATGGGAACAAATATCCATGGACTTCATTACCAAATTACCCCGAACCCCTACCGGATGTGATACTATATGGGTAATTGTGGATCGCCTAACAAAATCTGCTCACTTCCTAGCCATCAAAGAAACTGAAAAAATGGATAAACTCACTCGAGTATACTTGAAAGAAGTGGTCTCTCGGCACGGAGTGCCAATCTCTATTATTTCGGATCGTGATGCACGATTCACTTCCCGTTTCTGGCAATCATTGCATAAAGCATTAGGCACGCGTCTAGATATGAGCACAGCATACCATCCTCAAACTGATGGCCAAACTGAACGTACTATCCAAACTCTGGAGGACATGCTACGAGCTTGTGTGATCGATTTCGGTAACACTTGGGAGTCTCACCTACCATTGGTGGAGTTCTCCTACAACAACAGTTATCACACTAGCATCAAGGCAGCTCCATTTGAAGCACTTTATGGACGGAAATGCCGTTCTCCCATTTGTTGGACCGAGGTTGGGGATAGCCAACTCACAGGTCCTGAACTTGTATTTGAAACATCCGAAAAGATCGTTCAAATTAGAAACCGTATGGCGGCAGCTCGTGATCGTCAAAAGAGCTATGCCGACAAGCGTCGTAAACCTTTGGAATTTCAAATAGGTGACATGGTTTTACTCAAAGTCTCACCTTGGAAAGGTGTCATTCGTTTTGGGAAACGAGGAAAACTGAATCCTCGTTATGTTGGACCTTTCAAAATATTAAAGAGAATCGGACCAGTCGCGTACCAGCTGGACCTACCTGAAAGACTTAGTGGTGTGCACAACGTCTTTCACGTCTCGAATTTAAAGAAATGCTTGGCAGACGAATCACTCGCAGTTCCTCTGGAGGAACTACATGTTGATGAACAGTTACGCTTCATCGAAGAACCTATGGAAATTATGGATAGGGAAGTTAAAACGTTAAAGCACAGTAAGATCCCTATTGTCAGAGTTCGTTGGAACTCGAAACGCGGACCGGAATTCACGTGGGAGCGCGAGGATCAGATGATGCGCAAATATCCTAATCTGTTCAAGCACTCCGCGTCAAATCCCTAAGGTACTATTTAATTTTCGGGACGAAAATTCTTTCAACTAGAGAATGATGTGAAACCCCAAATATTTTTTTTTATTTTAATTTTCGGGACGAAAATTCTTTCAACTAGGGAATGATGTGACAATCCGACTTTTTCAGTTAATTCCGTTAACTATTCCGTTAAGTTCCTTATTAAAAACTTAACCCCGTTAGTCAAATTTAACCCCGTTAGTCAAATTTAACCCCAAGGACTAATTCGGTCACAAATCCAACTCAAAACTACAAGGACTAATTGTGTTAGTATGCTAAATCAAATAAATTGACTTCGCAAAGTCAAAATCAGCAAATTTGAGTTCGGTTGACTTTCTAAAGTCAAACCCAAACATTCAATTGATTCGAATTAAACCAGAAACTGAAGTGGCTACTTGAATTCTCGGCTGTTAATCATCATATTGATGATATCGATCATCAATGAGCCGTTCCTAGGCGTTTTAACTATTCCATATTCACGAATTTAATCCCTAAAACTGTAACCGTCGAACCCACGACAATGATCATCGAATTCAAGCAAATTCACTTATCATTCTGCAATTGAATCCACTGCACACCTCATTCACACTCCCCTAAAGCTTTTGCCTACACCAAATACGCCGAAGAAGCAGTCAAGGTCACCGGAATCTAGCCCGCAGGCCGACGACACTCGTTCTAGCCGGAAGCTATCCATCCATCAACCATTCTGGTAATTGTTTACAGTATCAGTCTCGCCTTAATTCATAGATCAAAAGCCCTATCATTATCAGGGCTTAAATTATCGAATTCAACTCAAACCGAAATTCTAGGGTTCATCGTAAACCGGTTTGGCCGAACCCCAATCTAAACACGTTTACAATTCAATTAAATCATATGGTTAATTTCGTAATCCTTTTCTCAATAAAAACCCTAATCTAATTTGGACTCATAACACAGATTTAAGCACAAACCTACACCTAGGGTTCATATGGTTTCGGTTTGATCGAGCCCCAATCTAAACGCCATCTCAATCAAATTAAACCACGGGTATAGGTTCGCAAGGCTTTAATTTGTAAAAGCCCCATGGTTTCAATAGTTTTTAACATAAGATTCGATTGAATCGATTCTGAGTTCATAGTTAGGGTTTTCGACATTTGAATCTGAGTTTAAACGACCCTATGGTTGTTGATTTCCAAATTAAACACACCCACATAATCGCCAATACTCGATTTTCATAACCCCTAACCAATCTTACATATTCGTTGTCGGAAATTGTGGTTTGGGGACGGGTTTCGAACCGGGTATGCGTGGGGGAGGGAAACCGCAGCGAACCGTATGTTAAAATCATTCCAATCCAGATTTATTCGCGATAGCCTAGCGGCCGGAACTGGTTAAAGCGATGAGTGTGTGTGGGAGAGACCCGGGTTCGAGTCCGGGCTCCCACAATTATTTTTAAACATTTTTCTGTTAATATTTAATTAATAAAAATCAAACCTTTTAATATTATATTATTATATAAATGAGTTTTAACCCGAAAAACAACCCGTAGGCTCGGGTTTGAATTATTAACTTATTTTTATATATTATACCCACTTTTATAAATAACTTAGTGTTATTATCCCCAAGTGAAAGTAATATGTTTATATTATTTTTAAACCGTGAATTCATATAAAACAATATATTTATATTATTTTTAAACCGTGACCCGTATTATTAAATAATATATATTTATATTATTTCAAATCAATTTATAACATCGTGTGTCGATTGACACTAAATAATAATATAATTGGTTATACTATTTACTCATATACATATATTATTACTTTCTTAATTTTTTTGTGAATGACAAAACACCCGGTTATAATTATTATTAGTCGTGTCATTCGTCGCGTAAAGTAATTCCTAACTCCGTGGACACCTTCGTCCACTCTTGAATATTAGAGCGTTTCTTTAGGACGCTTCTCAATCCGTGTCATTGTCACATTTCCTATTTTTCTTTATCCCTAATTTTATGTGTTTATAATTTTAGGGCATTCGTAAGTCTTTTGAGACTTACACACTTGGTTCCAACTTTTCCCTTGTGTGATTCAAATCCTTACTCAAGCTCAGGTGAGTTTTCACGGCCCCTTTTTACTGCTTTTAAACTGTGGGAGAAAACATGATACAACTCTTTTGATTTTTGTACTTCATTTTATATCAATTGTTATGACTATGCGTAAACTCTATCATGAAAGTCCTCACATCGAACCGTTTAAATATGAATATAGCGAGGTATGTTGGGTAGTACTACTGGGTTTGACAAACCTCACCCGCGTTAGTCGCGCTAACACGATTGTATATCGAACGGGTGCAATATTGACCTAAACGTGCACCGTGGTTGATAGACCTGGTGGGAGGCAATACAAACAGTCAGTTTACGGTTGCGAGCGTAATAGCAAACAATGAACATTGGTTAGCTACTCATTTGGTATTTATATTGATTGTACAATAAATCTGGTAAACGTTTATTTATATACTGAAACCTGTGAACTCACCAACCTCGTGTTGACACTTTTTCTTACATGTTTTCTCAGGACGCTAAGCTAAGACACAGGTGCACGTTAGGGCATGCATGGGATTCAACTGCTTTGCTTCGTGTCTATTTATGTTGATTGAATTATTTTAATGTACTTTGTCTGGTTGAACGTTTGGACTTTTGGACTTTGGTTTTGGGCGCGTGTATTTTGCGCATTTACTTTCTTTACGCTTCCGCATTGATACTCTGATTTTAAAGGATAATTTCATTTGAGTCCCATGTAGAGTCGTTCAATGTAACTAATGTCTGAGATCCTGGTTTGTCACTTCCCAAACGGTAATACTCCGTTAGTGGAATTTGGGGGTGTGACAAATGCTGCTGATAGGCTTATCAGCAGCATTCAACACATGTTGCTGCTGATAGGCTTATAAGCAGCATTCAACACATGTTGCTGCTGATAGGCTTATCAGCAGCATTCAGCACTTGTTGCTGCTGATATCATTCTCATTCTTGCTGCTGATAGCTATGCTCCTTGAAAACAAATCGTTACAGCTGACTATCCATGCCAAGCATCACTGACAACTTTCTGTAAAAGCAATTGACACACTCAAAGCAGAAGGAACCTCAATGGCACAACCAATAAAACCCAGCAATGCTCTTCTCCAGACATGCAAGCAATGATGCATAAAGAAGACGCTTCAATAAAGTTAGCTAGTTTAGCTTAAACGTGTAAAATTAGCTTTTGTATAAAAGATCAACGGTCTGTGTTCGATCTGATCCTTAGAATCAAGGGTCTGTCTTGATTCTAAGTTAGTATAAATATTGTGTAAACACTTCATTGTAAGTGTGCTTCTTCACAGAGTTTTCATTTGTAATCGTTTATTCACTAAGCTTAATACAACAGTGATCTTACTAGTATTCTTTCTGTCTGTTCGATTACATTTGTGTAATTGTTATTGATTCCGCCAATTTCAACTAAGAATATAACCATCTTGTAATTTCACGTTCCTACAGTTATTATTCATTGATGTGACACGTGGAGTGTGAATTACACCCATCGTATTTTCATCAAGATTCTTCAAGTATCACCTTCTTCATTCAACACAATTTAGTACACTACCGGCAATCTCCTTCGTAAACAAATCATCCTATTATTTGATTTCAACCTCGTTATTTTGTTCAAACAAAACGTTTATCAGACTTTTAGATAAATACTTGAAATATAAATGTTCTATAAACATTTTCACCATGTAAGGAAACTTAGTACAACCCATTTTATAAAAGCATTATTTCAAGTTGATAAATAATTATGACTTTTTCTCGTTAAATTAATTATTTCTAAACCTTGTCTAAATTAATAAACAACTTGCTTAGCCATGTAACCCATGGTTTAAGTTATATAACTACTATTTTTCTTAAATATTTTTATAAAGAGGCTTTCATGTAATTATCTATTTACTTATTCAACCCCTCACTTTCACCCTCCTATCCATCTACGAACAATTTCTTACTTACAAACAAAATCGATTATTCGGAAAACACATTACTCAGAATATTTTTAGAATCTCCTAACTATCTTACACCTCCGATAATGTATGAGTGTACTTGCCACTTCAAGAGACAACCCATTTCGCGTAGATGTTAACCATCCCTACAAATCTCAACGGGATTTAAAGAGCTAGAACCTAACTACCACATTTTGCATGAACGACAAACAACACGCTTCTCCGCAACACTTGATCACATACAAAACTCGTTAGTGTATGTCACACGTGAAATTCAATAACTTACGTATGCATGTTCACCAGATACACAGCACGATCACATAATGCATGAAACTAGTTTATTTGCAAATCACAATTTACTAGATTGATCACATAACACATGAAACCTGTTTATTTGCAATACATATGCTACTGGATTGAACCCATAATACATGAAACTTGGTTGTTTGCAATTTACATGATACATAACAATTGTTTGTTTGATACATAATAATAGATTGACCACATTAAACATGAAACTCATTTGGTTACAAAGTACATGATACTAAATTGTGCACATTATATAATATACATAATACTAAAATTGTTTATATTACACATGAAGGTTTATTTATTTACAAAATACATGATACTTAGTTGTTAACATTATACATGAAATTCATTTCTTACCATGTACATGATGCTAAGTTGTTCACGTTACACATGAAACCTAATCGATTACAAGCTACATGACGCTAGACCATACATGAAACTTGAGTGCTACATTATACATGAAACTAAGTTGCTTACAATTGTTGCAATTGATTGATCACAATATATACGAAGCATGGTCATACACTTTGTTCACCAAACATGAAAACCATAACACATTGAAGCTATTCGGGGTTTGACGTATTCTTGTTCAAACACGAGGAAGCTGTAGCACTTTAAAACAACTGTGTGTTTGACGTATTCTTGTTCAAACATGAGCAAACTATAGAACTTTCTAGTTATACAACTTTATTACTCTTTAGTTGTTAACTCACCGGCCTATTTAGGGACATAGTTACTCATTATCAACTCATATGTGAAAACAATAGACACGAACTAAGTGAATTTGTGCCTATTTGGACCCACACACAACGGAAGGATCTATACGGACCATGCGGTGATTCGAGTAATTACGGGTGCACATGTAATTATAAAAATCAGCGCATGGAAAACATAGTGAATTTTTTCGTGTGTTGTGACCTAAAAACCTATCGTGATATATAACAACGAAACTAATGTGATATGACAAGGGCATGGTGGATAAGTCGATGGTACTTCCTATATATAAGTGCTCTATCATATTATCAGGAGTAGCGTTGTTCGTGTCACGTGAAGTTTTGACCTAGACCAATGTTTGTGTAACCTCTCGTCCACTAACAGTTTTGAACATATTTGACAACATCTTAGATAAGCCCGGATCGTCAAAGTTCCCATCAAACCCATTCCAAGTAACGCATTTCACCTTTAGATTCTTCGACAGATCTCTCCTTAACTCTCTTGAAACTAAAACCCGCTGATATCATTCATACTTAACTTGAGCCCTAGACCTAAATCTTGTTATCTATCATACCCCTCAAATCGACAATCAAAACTCTAAACTCATTTCCTTCCTGTTCAGTAGTCTCCACTAGTTAAATTTCGGGACGAAATCCCCTTAACATGGGGAGACTGTAACATCCATGATTTTTACGACCTAATTTTTAGTTCATTTCACAATCCATTTCAGCTCCGTACCGGTTCAACACAATATATCACATTAATTATCATCTTAACACGTATCAATGTAAGTTTTCAAATCCGAAATTTCAACTTTTATTCTATCATTTGTAAACACACATAGTTATATAAGTATGAATATTCAAATGTATATACATAAATACATTGAATTTTATTAAATAAACCACTTTAAAACTTTATGAAATTGGAAACTCTTCCTTCATTGAAATTTTATTAAAGCACTTGATGTCTAAGTCTTCTTCTATATATATATATATATATATATATATATATACACACACAAATTTCATAAAAATGATTTTTATAAAGTATTAAAAAGGCATGTTTAATTATAAATATTTACAAGTACAATTTAAATAAATTAGTTGAACCTTTTGATCCTATGAACTTCAATCTTGAAACCCCCCTTTTCTAAACACTTGAACCCTAACCATTTGAACCCTCAAATTGTACCTACACGCTTAAAAATTGAACCTTTGTCATAATTCAATTTAACCTATTATGCGTTTCTATTCAAAATTCGAATTCGTTTGACTTCTAGAGTCAAAATCGAGCCAAAACATTCCTAATCTGTGAAATCAAACGTGATTGAAGCCGAAAATCACGTTCCATCAGTCCCCTCATGTATTCAAACCTATTTCGAGACCTAGTTCATTCGAAATTAATCGAATTGACGCGTTTAATTAGCCGACAGCCGTTACACACAAATCATAACCGAATCGTGTATTTGAGAGGCTATTGAATGAAATTATATACACACACACCTTCGCATAAGTCATTACAAACTCTTCCCACCAACAATCAACCCTCATTTCACCTCTACGTCTCAATTGAGCAACAAGATTTTCGTCTCTGTCCCGCAAGTCGTCGGCCCTCTGTCCTCAACCATTCCAGGTAATTTTTATACCATTATACTCGTTTTGAATTCCCAATCTAAAGCCCTAACATCTCTGTTCCAAATCTATGTCTAATCGGGTCTATTTTGGGGCTAGGGTTTTGGGAAAACGAATTGGGGAAGGAGGTGGATTGGGGTTCTGTGTTAATTAAGTTACGGATCAGTTGCTGTCAAGGCATTAAGCCCAATCCCACCAGTTAAGACGCGCGACCCGTATACGCTTGGTCGCGGGTTGTAAACCCATACCAGACCTTTTTGCGCCTCTGTTAAATACCAGACTCGGTCCCCTTCAGTTTACGTATAAAAATTCCGAGACCAGATGATTGTAAAAACTGGACTCCTTGGTCCAGTGGTTGGTACTCATCCTCTATGACGGGCAGACCCGGGTTCAACCCGGGCAATGCCCATTCTTTTTTTAAAAACCGATTTTAAAGCTTAAAAATGTTACAAAAATTATTTTTATAAACCCAACACTGTTTAAAGCAGAATAATACACTCGTTTACAAATTTCAGCATCAAACATCTATTTCTACAAATTTAATTGTTTAAAAATCCCATTTTAATTATTTAAAAATATATTTCTAAATAATTAAACAAAGTATTAAATTTCCTAAATTTATAAATATCGTGACAAGATATTTTTATATAAAATTACTTTCTCATAAATCATTTGTTATATATATATATATATATATATATATGTATGTATTAGAGTTTAAACAATTAAAACTTTTTCTAATATATATTAATAACTACATTGTTAAACAAAATTTATTTATTAAATTATCTTTTTACATTAACAAATTTATTTAGGGTTTTACCCTATATTTTGACACATTATAAATGAATAAATAAGATAGATTTATTTTATCACATTTCTTTTAAAGACACACTGTTTTAAATAAATAAAAGAAAATTATTTATTTAAACTCATACCCTAAAACAATTATTGATTTCTCCAAAGATACTTTGAAACTTACATTCTAATACCAACCTTTGATCAATTTACATACCCTTACATGCATACAAATCGACACACCTCAAATCCCGTTGAACCGTAGACCTTGCCATAAGACTTTTTGTGCACATCATTAATTAGATTCGTATAATTCAATTTTAGGTCGACATAGTGATTAGCAAATCATTTGTGCATTCCTATTACTCGTGCTATCCACAACAACCAACACAGGTGAGTTTTACATAGCCCCTTTTACACTGTTTTATATTTTGGGGTGAAACATGAACAATAAACACAATGATTTACACAAACTACACAATACAAATCCACATTACATTCATGTGTGCAATTTGAGCTTTATGTTTGAGTACTAGGTGTGTTAACTACTTTGTATGCAATTACATGTGCAATCATTAACTATACAAGCTGACGGTTAACAATGATAGATCTATTGAGTCTGACAAACCCACCCAGTTAGGGTGATTGTTACCGACAACACACTTTGTTTTGCATGCAAGTTACAAGGGTTTAATTGTACTACTTGGTTACACAATAGTAACTCTCCATTTTTGCCTTATTGATCATGATATGTATGGATTGTATACACACAACACTTTGATGCTATTTAGAGTCAAAACCTATGTATGCACACCAACTATTTTTAGTTGACCTCGTTTTCATCATGTTTCAGGTACAAAAATTTGACTTGATCAAGTTTGCTTCACTTAGGTTGTGGACCTAGTTAATTGAAACAAATAAACATGTTATGTATTTCAAAAGTTTTGTATTGTTGAATTTGGAGTTATGAATGGAAATGTAACGTTTTAATATATTAAATTTTAGTCAGCCATGTGCTCATGAACAGTCTACATGTCTCGCCCCAACGTTTTCGCCGTCTGTTGGGGTGTGACAGGCAACTGGACCCGATCCTTAGCCACAGGTGGGTGGTGGATATGGAATCAAACTTTGAGACAACTAAGTGTAAACCCGAGGATAGGGTGATGCTTAGTGTGCCCTTATTGACTGGCAGGGCAAAAGAGTGGCTATTGAATCTCCGAAAGAAGAGAGGTGATTTGGGTGTGACCTCCATGACTTGGGAGGAATTCAAGATAGCTTTTCTGAAATATCATTGCCCTCAAGCCGCAGTTGATAGAATGACTGAGGAGTTTCTCCTCATGAGGCAAACTAATGAGTCGATAGATGAATTGTTTGGGGCCTTCTTCGATCATGCCAAATTCTGTCTCGACGTGGTATCGACAGAAAAGGCGAAGATAGATAATTCTATGATATGCTGACAGTGGAGTTTAGAGATAGCATATCTCCATCCTCTTTTACCACACTCGTGGATTTGATAAATAGGTGTCGGGAAAGAAAGGTGGAGTTGAGAAGGTAAGAGGCAAAGGGCAAAAAGAGGAAGCGGGAAATTGTGGATCAAGTGGTAAAGAAGATAAAGGGCGAGAGCCCTAGTAAGAAGCCATTTAACAAGTTTATTCGTCGTGGGTGCAAAATTTGTGGAAAAGGACATTTGGGGGAATGTAGGAAGGGAACTTTAAGCTGTTATAAGTGTGGGAAGGTGGGGCACATGGCTAGTCAATGTTCAAGCAATTCAATTGTGCTATAACTGTTACAAGCCCGGGCATAATAGGGCGGATTGTCCCGAGTTAAAGCAAAGTGGAGGTGAAAAGAAAAAGGTAGAGGTGTCAAGGCCAAAGGGGAGAGTTTTCCACATCTCGATGGAAGAGGCAAAGACGAACTTGGAGGTGGTGTCAGGTACTTTCAAGATTAATTCTTTACCTGCACTAGTTCTTTTTTATTCGGGGGCTAGTCGTTCGTTTGTGTCCTTAAAATTTGTTAAGCATTCTTCGTTTCTAAGTAGCAAGTTAGATGAACCATTAGAAATCGAGGCGGCAAATGATAAGAGTTTCCTAGTTTTTGATATTTATTGGAATTGCAGGTTAAGGGCGGGGGGTGAAACGTTCCTTATAGACTTAATTCCTATATCCATGGGAGATTTTGATATAATAGTGGGAATGGTTGGTTGTCAAAGAACAAAGCGAATAATCTATGTGGACCTAAGGCGGTACAACTCGATTCCCCATCGGGTGAGTCCATTTACATAGAAGGTGAAAAGAAATGTAAAGTTAAGATGTGTTCTTATGTGAAGGCAACAAGGTACATGGTGCGTGGATGCAAGGCATACATGGCTTGTGTTGCGGATGTGGTAGAAAGGGTGAAAGATATTCGCGATGTTCCAGTTGTTAATCAGTTTATGGATGTGTTTCCAGATAAGTTACCGGGGGTACCACCGGAAAGGAAAGTGGAGTTTGGGATTGACTTGATACCGGGTGCCAAACCGGTAGCCAAAGCACCTTATAAGTTGGCACCACCGGAAATGAAAGAGTTAATGGAGAAATTGCAAGAGCTTCTAGATAAAGGTTTCATACACCCAAGTGTCTCGCCTTGGGGCACCCGTTCTCTTCGTTAAAAATAAGGACGGAAGCATAAGGATGTGTATGGATTATCGGGAGTTGAATAAGTTGACGGTGATGAATAGGTACCTGTTACCTCGGATTGACGACCTCTTCGATCAATTGCAAGGGGCGTCATGGTTTTCTAAGATTGATTTGAGATATGGGTATCATCAGTTGAAAGTAAAAGAAGATGATGTCCATAAGACAACTTTTCGCACTCGATACGGTCACGGTTATGCCATTCGGTTTAACCAACGCGCCCGCGGTTTTCATGGATCTTATGAACTGGGTGTGTAGACTGTTTCTCAACCATTCAGTTATTGTGTTTATAGATGATCTTCTCATTTATTCACGGAGTGAAAGTGATCATGCCTTTCATCTTCGTTAAATCCTTGAAGTGTTGCAAACGGAGAAGCTTTATGCAAAATTTTCAAAGTGCGCATTTTGGTTGTGTGAGATCCAGTTCTTGGGTCATGTGGTTAATGAGAAAGGGATTACAGTCGACCCATCCAAGATAGTGGCGGTAGAAGATTGGTCATCACCGAAGACGCCTTCGGAGATTAGAAGTTTCTTGGGGTTGGCGGGTTATTATCGACGATTTATTGAGAACTTCTCTCGGATTGCCTTTCCAATGACAAGGTTAACGCGTAAGGAGACCAAATTTGTATGGGGTTCCGAGCAAGAATCTGCCTTTCAACTCTTGAAAGAAAAGTTTACTAAGGTTCCTATTTTATCTTTGTCGGACGGGACCGAAGATTTTGTGGTATATTTGGATGCCTCGCATTCGGGGTTGGGTTGTGTTTTGATGCAAACGGGGAAGGTGATTGCCTATGCGTCTAGGAAATTGAAGACTCACGAGGTGAATTATCCTACCCATGATTTAGAGCTTGCAGCCGTGGTCTTTACGCTCAAGATTTGGAGGCATTATTTGTACGGGGCTAAGTGTACGATTTACACGGATCACAAAAGTCTCAAGTATTTCTTTAACCAAAAAGACTCAACATGAGGCAAAGGCGGTTGCTTGAATTGGTTAAGGATTATGATTGTGAGATACTTTATCACCCGGGTAAAGCCAATGTAGTGGCGGATGCGCTTAGTCGGAAGACGAGTCATACACCTATCAAGGTGAAGTCATTTAAGATGACAATTTCATCATCTCTTATTGATGAAATCTGGGAGGCTCAAGGGTTAGCACTTGGTGGTGATTTGAAAAAAGAGCGGATGGTTGCTTATGTTATAAGCTTGGAGAAAATAGCTCGGGGTTAAAGACATGATTTGATAGAGTTTGGATTCCTAGGTTGTCAAGTGTTTTGACAACAATTTTAGATGAGGCGCATAAATCCAAATATTCTATCCATCTGGGGGCCACAAAGATGTTTTATGACTTGAGGTGTCATTTTTGGTGGCCGGGTATGAGGCGTGATATAGTTAAGTATGTGGAGAGGTGTCTCACATGCTTAAGGGTAAAGCGGAGCATCAAAACCCGTATGGAAAGCTTTAACCGCTTGAAATACCGCTTTGGAAATGGGAGAACATAACCATGGATTTGATCACTAAACTACCAAAGACTCGAAAAGGTTATGATGTGATATGGGTAGTAGTGGATCGGTTGACAAAGGGTGCACATTTCCTTCATATAAAGAAAACGTATTCATCGGATAGATTGGCGGAAATGTATGTGAAGGAAATTGTGTCACGTCATGGTGTGCCGGTGTCGATTTTATCGGACCGTGATACGAGATTTACTTCTCGATTTTGGAAGAAACTCCATGAGGGTATGGGGACTAGATTGAATCTTAGCACCGCTTATCATCACAAACGGATGGTCAAAGCGAGCGGACGATTCAAACGCTCGAGGATATGTTGCGAGCGTGTGCTTTGGATTTTGGGGGAAATTGGGACGACCATTTACGGTTGGCGGAATTTTCATACAACAATAGCTACCATTCTAGTATTGGTATGCCGCCTTTTGAGGCATTGTATGGGAGGAAATGTAGGACAACCGTGTGTTGGGGTGAAATTGGTCAACGGGAGCTTGGAAGTAAAGAGGTGGTCAATGAAACTATTGGTAGTATTGACCAAATTAGAGCACGCTTGAAGGCGGCTCATGATCGCCAAAAGTCCTATGCGGATAATAGGAAGCGGGCGATTGAGTTTCAAGTGGGGGACTTTGTGCTTTTAAAAGTCTCTCCTTGGAAAGGGGTGATACGGTTTAGGAAACGAGGGAAGTTAAGTCCACGTTTCATCGGACCGTTTAAAGTACCGTTTGGAGCTACTGGAGGGACTAAGTAGACTTCATAACACATTTCATGTGTCTCATTTACGAAAGTGTTTGGCGGATGAATCTACTTTTGTACAATTGGATGATATAGAGTTGGATGAAAAGTTGAATTATATTGAGGAACCGGTGGCAATCTTGGATAGAAAGGTGAAGAAATTGCGAAATAAAGAGATTACCCAAGTTTTGGTGAGGTGGAACATAAGACGGGGGCGAAAATGACTTGGAAAACCGAGGAAGAGATGCTCAAATATTATCCGAACCACTTTATGTGAAGTCGGGTTTTGGGGATGAAACCCAAATAAGGGGAGGTGATTTGTAACGAACCAAAATCCAGGTTTCGTTTTAGAAATAAATTGTGAAAGTGGGTTTCAAGTTAGTAATGGGGTTATACTAGTTTTTAACTAGTTTTGGAATGAAATGGGTGAAATGAAAGTTGAGGGGCCAAAAGTGTAACATGGAAAATCTGCCATATTGACTTGGAGAAGTCAAAATTGAACCCATTTGGGTGTTTGAGGTCGTTCATTCCAAGAGGAGAAAAGGAGAAAACGTGTTTGAAGCTTAAATCTTGCATTTGAAGCTTGGATTGTGAAGGTTTTGGCTCACACAACGCCTTCATAACATCAAATAAGTGTTAATCATTCTTTGATTTCATCTTTGAATGTGTTAATGGGTGGGTTTTGTAGAAATCCAAAAATTATGTATGCATATGGTAAATTGGTGTTAGATTATGAATAATCTAGCTAAACTAAAGGTAAAGGGGGATGATTAACATCCTAGAACCCTTTGATTTTGATTTTGAGAAGTTAGGGTTCATATGGTGAAAATTGAGGGTGTTTGGATCATAATGCTAGAATGATGAGTTAGTGATGATTAAGTGTTTAGGTGGTATTAGACACTTGAATGAACACCAAATTGACCTAATAAAATTTATTGAATGAGAAATTAGTGTCAAGGTATTGGAAAGAAAACTCAAGTAGGTGAGTTTGTATTGAAAGAGAGTGTTTGGTTATGGGAATAACCCAAACAATAACCCAAACGGGTCAATTTGGGTTGGAAATGAAAATTGGGTTGTGGACTCAATTGTAATGTGATTTGGATAAATGTTAGATTACTAAACTAGGTGTATATGTTTAGGTAATCAAATTGTGAACCGAGGAGGAGGCACGGGATCTTCCAACTCAAAAGGTAAGTGCCTTTACACTTACTTAGTAATGTTGATAAATGGGTGGTAAATGGGTGCATGCTATGAGATGAAATGAATGTGTAAGATTATGCATGATCTAATATGTAAATGTGATGAATTTGGTGTAATTGAATTATGTGGTAAATAGTCAAATTAATATGTAAATGTGGTGAATTTGTTGTAATTGACTTATGTGGTAATTAGTCAAGTTAATATGTAAATGTGGTGAAGTTGGTGTAATTGACTTATGTGGTAAATAGTCAATATAATATGTAAATGTGGTGAATTGGGTGTAATTGTCTTATGTGGTATATAGTCAAACAAAATGTGATAATTTGGTGAAATGGTGGATAGAAGTGTGGAATACTTCAAAATGTGGACTTGGAGTCAAATACTCCAAGTGCGGGTAAGACGAGTTGTGGTACTCGCACCAAGAGGCCGTAAACCCAATAAGAGGTGTGGGATACTTCAAAGGGTGGACTTGGAGTCAAATACTCCATGTACGGGTGAGACGAGTTGTGGTACTCACACTAAGAGGTCGTAAACCCAATAAGAAGTGTGGAATACTTCAAATGGGTGAATGGGTGGTGGTATATGTCACACCACGCCAAGGCGGAAACGCGAGGCGCGACGTTACATGGTTTCCAAAGCATATGATTACCGCAAACACATACATGATAAATGGATACATAAATTAAGTTTAAAGTTTTACATTCCAAAATGTAAATTGAGTTTACAAAAAGTGAAGATTTCGCAAATATGACTCCATTACAATGAGTTATACAAGAGAAATCCCCCAAAAGTTGTATCCATCGTGCATGCATGTATCCTACATTGTTAACCTTGCGATCACGTTCAATTTCCTGAAAAACATACTTAAAATTGTCAACACGAGGTTGGTGAGTTCACAGGTTTAATCAAATAGTTCTTTGTAAAATTCAATCGTTCGTAAATAGTTTCAGATGTATGTGATAAACAGAATAAGAATTGTTGACCCATTTGTAAACTAGCTAGGAATACAAATAATATGTTCATACATGAGGCGTAACCAAACCATGACAATTGTACACGCCCCTAATTTCGTTATCCGGTTCTATGCGGCCATAAATCCTCCAGATTGTGGTTAGCGCGACTAACCATGACCGGGAGACGTCACTCTCCATAGTACTATTCATAGGACCCTAGGCTACAGTTAATGGTTACTACGTTGTTCCAGGGGACTTTAGCGGCCTCACTTGTTGTTCTCATCTCATGTAAACATAAAAGTCGTGCCTTATTCTCTTGTTATCCCATAAAATAGTTGTAAGTATGTTCTTCCCCCAAATATTGAAAAACAGTAAAAAGGGGCCGTGAAACTCACCTTGAGTTTGCGTATACTTGTAATAATACTTGTTGTAGTCAACCTTGACTATTCGTACCCTAGTTATCAAGGGTAAATTGTGTTAAGACCGAACGTCTCATATTGCAAATTGTTCACCGACTTTGTAAATCTGATCATTTTTGTTTAAATAATTCCTTATTTATTCAACACTTGTTTTGTTATAAAATAGTTCTAAGTTACTGCCCAAATGGGACTGACACAGGTATCGAAACTTGTCACACCCCGCCAAGGCGAAAACGCGAGGCGCGACGTTCACTTGTTTCCAAAGCATATGATTACCGCAAATACATACATGATAAATGGATACATAAACAAGATTAAGATTATACATTACAAAAAAATAATAATCTGAGTTTACAAAAAGTTAAGATTTCACAAATATGACTCAATTCAATGAGTTATACGAGGGAAATCCTCCTTGAGTAGTATCCATCGTGCATGCATGTAATCTACATTGCTAACCTTGCAGTCATCATTCAATTTCCTAAAAAACATACTTGAAAACGTCAACACGAGGTTGGTGAGTTCACAGGTTTAATCAAATAGTTCTTGGTAAAACTCAGTTGTTCATAAATCGTTTCAGTTGTATGTGATAAACAGAATAAGAATTGTTGACACATTTGTAAACTAGTTAGGAATACAAATAACATGTTCCTACATGAGGCGTAACCAAACCATGACAATTGTACACGCCCCTACTTCCGTTATCAGGTTCTATGCGGCCATAAATCCTCCAGATTGTGGTTAGCGCGACTAACCATGACCGGGAGACGTCACTCTCCATAGTACTATTCATAGGACCCTAGGCTACAGTTAATGGTTACTACGTTGTTCCAGGGGACTTTTCCGGCCTCAAATTGTTGTTCTCATCTCATGTAAACATACAAGTCGTGTCTTATTCTCTTGTTATCCCATAAAATAATTGTAAGTATGTTTTCCCCCCAAATATTGAAAACAGTAAAAAGGGGCCGTGAAACTCACCTTGAGTTTGTGTATACTTGTATGATACTTGTTGTAGTCAACCTTGACTATTTGTACCCTAGATACCAAGGGTAAATTGTTGTTAAGACCAACGTCTTAATTGTAAATTGTTCACCGACCTTGTAAATCTGATTGTGTTTGTTTAAATATCGTTTTAGTTTTCCAACACATGTTTTGTTATAAAATAGTTTTGAGTTACTGCCCAACTGGGACTGTTGTACAGGTGTCGAAACTTCTTAGTTTCGATTGGGCATATGTGTGTCGAAACTACTTAGTTTCGATGGAGCATATGTGTGTCGAAACTACTTAGTTTCGATGGAGTGGTCAGGAGTCGAAACAACCTAGTTTCGATTGAGAAAAGGTATCGAAACTCCTAGTTTCGATGGATCAACAGGTATCGAAACTCCTAGTTTCGATTGAGTTAACTGGTATCGAAACTCCTAGTTTCGATTACTGGACTTCTGTTTGACAGAATCAGTCCTGCATATTTTTATGTTTTAAACTTGAATTCGACACACTCTTTTTGTCATCTTTCTTGCGTTTAAATAAGATGTAAGTTTAGCTACGGTTTTAAAGAACATAATATGAAAAATGTCGAGTTTTTACCTTAAAACCGAGATGAAAATGATGAAGAAAACAGAGAATGGTCTTGAATCTTTTGTTAAACTCTTCTTCAGGAACACCTTAAAACACTGAATTTTGATGGATTTTGCTTTAAAACTTGACTTCAGTCTTGCAGAGAATTGGAGAATTTGCCGTAAGAAAATGAGTGATAAAATGGTTTGTGAGGGTTTTGATTGAAAGGGGTATGTGTTATATCTGAATTCTCGCAAGTAGGAGATATGGGTTTTGGAATAAAAATTTGAATGTGAGGTAAATGGGGACGTGGGAGTGGGATGGCTTTTCTCTGGCTTCGGCCGAGAAAGTCAAGGGTAAGTGGGTTGGATTAGGTTAATTTTTGAGTAATAATTAGATTTTACCACTACTTTATTTATGGTATTAATATCAATTAGAGTTTTAAAAGGGTAATTTAATTAGGTTTAGGTTTCTCACGGTATTATAAATTTAACAAGTTTGTGACTCGTTAAAGCAAAACATTGAAATCTTGGATTGTATAATCCGTTGAGGTGATTATTTGTAGGTATAAGTACCTAAAAGTGACGCTACCCAATAGCGTTTTCGAAAGAGTTCGTTAGTTTACTTTTAAGTATACTGTATGATTTATTCTAAAAATAAATTATTGACCAACGAAAAATTTGTGTAACGTATACGCCTGAATATTTAATTTATCCACTATTGTTCGTCTTAGTCGGTTTGTACTGGTATTTGCACCGGTAATTCCTAGAATTACCCAAGTATAAATTGAGACCATGTACGATCTTTGCTAGACTCTAAAGTCCTTGTTTGTGAAATTAAATAAGTCACAAAAATAATTATAATGTAAACTTGTTTATAATGTGTACAGATATTGACCTGAAATGTCGGGTTGTCACAAAACTACCTAGTTTCGATTGAATATGACAGTTGTCGAAACTTCTTAGTTTCGATTGCACATATTAGATATCGAAACTTCCTAGTTTCGATTGAGCAAAAACTGGTATCGAAACTACCTAGTTTCGATTGGCAAGAAGGGTATCGAAACTACCTAGTTTCGATTGAGTCATATGTATCGAAACTACCTAGTTTCGATTGAGAAGACAGGTATCGAAACTCCCAGTTTGTTTTGAGTAACTGGTATCGAAACTACCTAGTTTCGATCAAACTGGTATCGAAACTCCTAGTTTCGATTGAGTAATAGGTATCGAAACTATAGTTTCGATTACTGGACTTCTGTTTGACAGAATCAGTCCTGCATATTTTTATGTTTTAAATCTTGAATTCAACACACTTTTCTTGTTATCTTTCTTGCGTTTCAAATAAGTTGTATGTTTAGTTTCGGTTTAAAGAAAGTAATGTAGATAGTATTGAGTTTTTACCTTAAAACAGAGATGAAGATGATGAGAGAAAAACAGAAGAATGATTTTGAGTTCCTTAGCTTGATTCTTGAGAAAAACACTTGGAATTCTTCTTAAAACACCGAACTTTTGATGGATTTTGCCCTAAAACTTGACTTCGATTTGGAGAGAGTTGGAATGTTTGCCGTATGAAAATGAGAAATATGAAAAGGAAATTGTGATGTTGAGACTGAGAGGGTATGGTTTTATCTGAGTTTTCTCAGGTGTGGGATGGGTCGAGTGAGGGGGTATGGTCTTCTCTGGCTTCGGCCGAGAAAGTCAAAAAGTGGGTTGAGGGTTAATAATTAGTTTTAAGTATTAGTTTATTTAGAGTTTTAATATCAATTAGTGTTTTAAGGGGGTATTTTAATTCGGTTTAGGTTTCTCACGGTATTATAATTTTATTAAGTTTATGGCTCGAAAAATATTTAAATTTTAGATTGTATAATTCGTTGAGGTGATTATTCGTAGGTATAAATACCTAAAGGTGACGATACGTGGTAACATCTTCGAAAGGGTTCGTTATTTTACTTTTACTTATACCGTATGTTTTAGTCTAAAAATAAATTGTAGTTCAACATAACTTTTGTGTAGTGTATATATATATATATATATATATATATATATATATATATATATATATATATATTTCTGGTTATTTAATTTAACCATTAGTGTTCGTATTTAGTCGGGTTATCCTGGTACGTGAACCGGTAATTCCTGGAATTACCAAAATATGAAATGAACAATGTACGGCTTTTCTTAGACTTTAATGTCCTAATTTATGCAATTAGGTAAATCACGAAAACAATTATAATATAAACTCGTTTATATCGTGTACGGATATTGACTTGAAATGTCGGGTGTCACATTCTCCCCATGTTAAAAGAATTTCGTCCCGAAATTCAATTCGTGCCATCTTGAACTGTGCATCCTTAAACAAGGAGGGGTATTTTGTCTTCATTTGATCTTCTCGTTCCCATGTATACTCAGGACCACGTTTTGAGTTCCAACGTACTTTAACCAGTTTGATTCGACTACGTCTCAGCTTTTGAACTTTCTAGTCTGTAATCTCGATTGGTTCCTCGATGAAATGAAGTTTATCATCAATATGAATTTCATTAGGTGGTATGATCAAAGTCTCGTCTGATAAACACTTCTTGAGATTTGATACATGAAACGTATCATGTACGTTGTTTAGTTCTTGCGGTAGTTTGAGCTTGTAAGCTACGGGACCAACCCTAGCCAGTATTTCAAACGGTCCTGCATATCTAGGGTTGAGCTTTCCACGGTTACCAAACCTTGCAACGCCTTTCCATGGTGAGACTTTTAACATCACTTGATCACCAATTTGAAATTCTAATGGTTTCCGTCTGTTGTCAGCATAGCTCTTTTGTCTATCTCGGGCCGCTTTCAAACGGTCCTTAATTTTGAAAATCTTATCAGTGGTTTCCTGGACAATCTCAGGCCCTGTCAAATGTTTTTCACCGACTTCCGGCCTGCATAGCGGAGATCGACATTTACGACCATATAATGCTTCAAACGGAGCTGCATTAATGCTCGTGTGGTAACTGTTATTGTAGGAAAACTCAGCTAATGGTAAATGAGTATCCCAATTTCCTCCGAAATCCATTACACATGCACGGAGCATATCTTCTAATGTTTGAATGGTCCTTTCGCTTTGACCATCTGTTTGTGGGTGATATGCTGTGCTCATGTCAAGACGTGTGCCCATGGCTTCTTGTAGTGATTTCCAGATTCTAGACACGAATCTGCTGTCTCTATCGGAGATAATGGAAGTTGGCACTCCATGCCTAGCCATAATTTCTTTGATATATAGTTTTGCAAGTTTCTCGGTTTTATCAGTTTCTTTCATTGGCAGAAAGTGAGCAGATTTCGTTAATCGGTCGACAATTACCCATATGGTATCATAACCACTGGAAGCCTTGGGTAATTTTGTGATGAAATCCATAGCAATTTGTTCCCATTTCCATTGGGGAATTTCAGGTTGCTGTAATAAACCAGACGGTTTCTGATGTTCGGCTTTTACTTTTGAACACGTTAAGCACTTACTGACATATGTGGCAATATCTCCTTTTATATTGGGCCACCAATACAATTCTTTTAGATCCTTATACATCTTATCTGAACCTGGGTGAATGGAGTACCTGGACTTGTGGGCTTCGTCCATAACTAACATTCGTAAGTTACCGTTTCTCGGCACCCAGATTCTGTCCATGAAGTAAAATGTATCATCCGACTTAGACTCCAATTGTTTGATCATCCCACGTAGTGCTTCATTTTGGATGTTTTCTTCTTTGATTGCCTCTTGTTGTGCCATCCGGATTTGAGTCGTGAGACTCGTATGAATTGTCAATTCTAGGGCACGAACACGGAGTGTTTTAACTCGTTCTATGCGACTTAAAGCGTCCGCTACGACATTGGCTTTCCCGGGATGGTACTTGATATCACAATCATAATCGTTTAGTAATTCTACCCAACGACGTTGTCTCATGTTAAGTTCCTTTTGATCGAAAATATGTTGAAGACTCTTGTGATCAGTGAAGATAGTACATCTTGTACCGTAAAGGTAATGTCTCCAAATTTTGAGTGCAAATACAACTGCGCCCAATTCCAAGTCATGGGTCGTATAATTCTTTTCGTGCACTTTTAGTTGTCGTGAGGCATATGCGATGACTTTGTCTTTTTGCATTAACACACAACCAAGTCCTTTGTGTGATGCATCGCAGTATACGACAAAATTGTCGATTCCCTCCGGAAGGGATAAGATCGGTGCACTACACAGCTTCTGCTTTAGTAATTGGAAAGCTGACTCCTGCTTGTCAATCCAATCATACTTCTTTTCTTTCAGGGTTAATGTGGTTAAAGGCAAGGCTATTTTCAAAAAATTCTCGATGAATCGTCTGTAATAGCCGGCCAAACCCAAAAATTGACGTACTTCTGTCGGAGTCTTTAGTGCTTCCCAGTTTTTGATTGCTTCAATTTTTGATGGATCAATGTGAATTCCTTCCTTGTTGATGACATGTCCAAGAAAATGCACTTCTCGGATCCAAAACTCACACTTAGAGAATTTAGCGTAAAGTTTCTCGTTTCTAAGTAGTTCTAAGATTAATTTCAGGTGATGTTCATGATCCTCCTTAGTTCGTGAATATATTAATATGTCATCGATAAATACAATCACGAATTTATCCAAGTATGGCTTGCACACGCGGTTTATGAGATCCATGAAGACAGCTGGTGCGTTCGTCAAACCAAATGGCATAACTAGGAACTCGTAGTGACCGTAACGAGTCCTAAATGCTGTCTTTGGTACATCTTCTTCTTGGATTCTTAATTGATGATACCCTGAACGTAGATCAATTTTTTAATAGAAGCTAGAACCTTGTAGTTGATCGAACAAATCGTCTATTCGAGGAAGTGGGTATCGGTTTTTGATTGTAAGCTTGTTTAATTCTCGGTAATCTATACACATCCTAAAGGTTCCATCCTTTTTCTTTACAAATAGGACCGGAGCTCCCCAAGGTGAGAAACTCGGTCTTATGAAACCTTTATCAAGCAACTCTTGTAGTTGATTTGATAATTCTTGCATTTCAGAAGGTGCTAATCGATACGGCGATCGCGCAATCGGTGCGGATCCTGGTACCAAATCGATTCGGAATTCGACTTGCCTTGGTGGTGGTAATCCAGGTAAGTCTTCAGGAAAAACTTCAGGGTAATCCCTAACGATTGGAATATCTTCAAGTCGACGTTCCTTGGGTTTCTTTTCGACGACGTGAGCCAGGAATACGCAATAGCCTTTACGTAAATACTTACGAGCTTTCATGCAGTTTATCATCCTTAACGTTACTCCACTCTTCTCACCTTGAATAGAAAGAACTTCTCCGTTTGAGAGTGGGATTTGGACAATCTTCTCAAAACAAATAATTTCGGCATGATTCTTTGACAACCAATCCATGCCAATAACAACATCAAAGCTTCCTAAATCAACAGGTAACAGATCTATACTAAATGTGTGGTTTTTAAGACATAAGGTACAACCCTGAATGACTTCTCCGGTATTAATTAATTTTCCATTCGCTAATTCAATTGTATACTTTTGTTCTAGTTTACTGGGCTTAATACCGAGTAGGGACTTAAAGTCATTTGACACAAAACTCAAATCAGCACCCGTATCGAAAAGTATAGAGGCATAGTGATTATTTATCGGGAACGTACCAGTGACAATGTTTGGATCTTGTCGTGCGTCACCAGCCCCCATCACAAATGCTCTTCCACGGGCCTGATTGTCGTTTCGGTTCTTCAACTTTGGACAGTCTTTCTTGAAGTGCTTTGGATCTCCACATTCAAAGCATCCCTGATTCATCCTCCCTGTTCCTGGGTTGCCCTTTCCTGTTACTTGATTTGTCTTATTAGAGTTTGCATTGCTCCAACAGTTATGGTCTAGGTGTCCATACTTTTTACATTTTCCACATTGGGTACACCTTCCACTGTGATGATATCCACACTTGTCACACCTTGGTAGTGCTCCAAGGTATCCATTTTGTTCCACAGTGTTGGCGACAAAGGCTTTCATAGTTTCAGGTCTCTTGTAACTTTGATTCCTGTTTTGATTACTTGGTTTTCCAAACCATTTCCTCTTATCTCCAGATTTTCCTTCTTCGGTCTCCTTCTTTCCAAACAAACCATCACGCACAGCATTATCCCTTAGCTTGAATGCTAGAGTTATAGCGCTCTTGGAATCCATAGGGTTCGATGAAGTTACCATGCTTCGTATTTGCGGTGCGAGACCCCACAAGTATCTTTCAACCTTCTTGTATTCTGGGGTAACCATGTGCGGAATTAAGATTGCTAACTCATTGAATCGGTCAGTGTAACCAGCAACATCATCACCTATCATTTGCAAATTCCACATTTCAGATTCGAGCTTTTGTAACTCATTGCGAGGACAGTACTCCTCGATCATCATGGCTTTTAGGTCTTCCCATGACAACTCATATGCTGTCTGCCTTCCCAAAGTCTTTACTTGTGAATTCCACCAAGTTAAAGCTTTATCAGTGAGTGAGCATGTAGAATACTTCACCATGCAGTCAGCAGTGCATTCACTGATATCAATCACTGATTCAATTTTCTCTATCCATCTCATTAGCCCAACTGCACCCTCGGTGCCATTGAAGTTACGGGGTTTGCAAGATAGAAAGGCTTTGTAGGAGCACTTTTTATTTGAAGCATCTGTAGAATTACAAGTCATAACATCAATAATTCGGATCATGACCATGTGTTACGGCTTATTTATTCTATTACCTCCGGAACCTCCAGCTGTACCGCTTCCTCCTGCACCTCCTGCACCGGTACCACTGCCGTTTCCTCGTCCACTATTTCGATTCACCTCATATTGTTGCATAGCAGCAGCTACTCGCTGTGCTATGAGTTGTTCCACATTTGGAGAAATTGTCTCGTTTTTGTCTCCAGTAGTGTTACGGGGTGTGCTACGCTTTGGTGCCATGACGTTCTTTCTAACACATTAATTAAAAAGAGATAACATTATATGACAATAATGATAGCACATGGCATAAGGATACGACAACATCAAAACATAAACCATTATATACATAGTTAAAACATTCATAGTACATTGTTCCCAAAAGAAACGGATACAAAAGTGATGGGTTCTCATGACCTTATCAGTACTAAAGTTTTAAACTACATAATGTACTATGGGCACAACCCGCCCATAATAGGTTTAGAAGAAGAAGTGAGAGTACAATCCAATCATCATGGCAAGTCCTGCCATAACAAAGCTTGCTCTAGCCACAAATTCTGCAGCCAAAGTCCTTTCCTCCAGTGCTTCCACCATGTCTCGGACAGTGACAGTGAACTGCCAGTCCATGTCGGCTCTCAACTCCAGATAGTTAGTGGCATCCTGTATGTCTCGGGTGCGGTCATCTAGAGTCTGAACTCGAGATACGAGTCCTTGACGAAGTCGCGTGGCTGCATCCCCCTGTGCCCGGATGTCATCTAGGAGATCATCAAGACGCTCCTCATGCGTACGAACGCGTGCTACTAGTGTAGGCACTGTGAGCTCCATGACTTCCCCAGTGTGGGGTAGGGGTGTTGGAGAGTTGGAAGACTCTCCGAGCTCAAAGGTAGATGGGATGCTCTCCATCTCCCTCCATCGGGCCAGAGTACGTGGCATCCAACGGATAGTTCCCACAGTCGGGTGGTAGCAGGGTCTTTGCCTAGGTGGTTCTTCACCAGCCTCCAAGTCTTCTGGGTCACGGGCTGCTAGATTCCTTTTGTGCGGAAGTCTAACACTCTTCCTAGCACTTTGTACCCTAATGGGTCCTCCGTTTTTCTTTCGATAGACTATAGGTGGTTTTCCTAAAGCAACATTGGGTGGTGTGGAGCTGCGGGTTTGCACTCGATTTTTGGAGCGTGCGGCGGAAAGTTCCTCGTTTGATTCAGTATCAGAGACGGGGTCAGAGTGTGAATGTGACGACATGCTTGTGACTACAATAACCATATAACATGATGACTGGTTATGCAATGCTCATGCAATGAAAACGTTTTAGTGAGTCATTTAAATTATAGACTAGGTTCCAATTTAGATTCCTAGTTCGCTATAATCAATGGCTCTGATACCAATTTCTGTCACACCCCGCCAAGGCGGAAACGCGAGGCGCGACGTTCACTGGTTTCCAAAGCATATGATTACCGCAAACACATACATGATAAATGGATACATAAACAAGATTAAGATTATACATTACAAAAAAATAATAATCTGAGTTTACAAAAAGTTAAGATTTCACAAATATGACTCAATTCAATGAGTTATACGAGGGAAATCCTCCTTGAGTAGTATCCATCGTGCATGCATGTAATCTACATTGCTAACCTTGCAGTCATCATTCAATTTCCTGAAAAACATACTTGAAAACGTCAACACAAGGTTGGTGAGTTCACAGGTTTAATCAAATAGTTCTTGGTAAAACTCAGTTGTTCATAAATCGTTTCAGTTGTATGTGATAAACAGAATAAGAATTGTTGACCCATTTGTAAACTAGCTAGGAATACAAATAATATGTTCCTACATGAGGCGTAACCAAACCATGACAATTGTACACGCCCCTACTTTCGTTATCAGGTTCTATGCGGCCATAAATCCTCCAGATTGTGGTTAGCGCGACTAACCATGACCGGGAGACGTCACTCTCCATAGTACTATTCATAGGACCCTAGGCTACAGTTAATGGTTACTACGTTGTTCCAGGGGACTTTTCCGGCCTCAAATTGTTGTTCTCATCTCATGTAAACATACAAGTCGTGTCTTATTCTCTTGTTATCCCATAAAATAATTGTAAGTATGTTTTCCCCCCAAATATTGAAAACAGTAAAAAGGGGCCGTGAAACTCACCTTGAGTTTGTGTATACTTGTATGATACTTGTTGTAGTCAACCTTGACTATTTGTACCCTAGATACCAAGGGTAAATTGTTGTTAAGACCAACGTCTTAATTGTAAATTGTTCACCGACCTTGTAAATCTGATTGTGTTTGTTTAAATATCGTTTTAGTTTTCCAACACATGTTTTGTTATAAAATAGTTTTGAGTTACTGCCCAACTGGGACTGTTGTAAAGGTGTCGAAACTTCTTAGTTTCGATTGGGCATATGTGTGTCGAAACTACTTAGTTTCGATGGAGCATATGTGTGTCGAAACTACTTAGTTTCGATGGAGTGGTCAGGAGTCGAAACAACCTAGTTTCGATTGAGAAAAGGTATCGAAACTCCTAGTTTCGATGGATCAACAGGTATCGAAACTCCTAGTTTCGATTGAGTTAACTGGTATCGAAACTCCTAGTTTCGATTACTGGACTTCTGTTTGACAGAATCAGTCCTGCATATTTTTATGTTTTAAACTTGAATTCGACACACTCTTTTTGTCATCTTTCTTGCGTTTAAATAAGATGTAAGTTTAGCTACGGTTTTAAAGAACATAATATGAAAAATGTCGAGTTTTTACCTTAAAACCGAGATGAAAATGATGAAGAAAACAGAGAATGGTCTTGAATCTTTTGTTAAACTCTTCTTCAGGAACACCTTAAAACACTGAATTTTGATGGATTTTGCTTTAAAACTTGACTTCAGTCTTGCAGAGAATTGGAGAATTTGCCGTAAGAAAATGAGTGATAAAATGGTTTGTGAGGGTTTTGATTGAAAGGGGTATGTGTTATATCTGAATTCTCGCAAGTAGGAGATATGGGTTTTGGAATAAAAATTTGAATGTGAGGTAAATGGGGACGTGGGAGTGGGATGGCTTTTCTCTGGCTTCGGCCGAGAAAGTCAAGGGTAAGTGGGTTGGATTAGGTTAATTTTTGAGTAATAATTAGATTTTACCACTACTTTATTTATGGTATTAATATCAATTAGAGTTTTAAAGGGGTAATTTAATTCGGTTTAGGTTTCTCACGGTATTATAAATTTAACAAGTTTGTGACTCGTTAAAGCAAAACATTGAAATCTTGGATTGTATAATCCGTTGAGGTGATTATTTGTAGGTATAAGTACCTAAAAGTGACGCTACCCAATAGCGTTTTCGAAAGAGTTCGTTAGTTTACTTTTAAGTATACTGTATGATTTATTCTAAAAATAAATTATTGACCAACGAAAAATTTGTGTAACGTATACGCCTGAATATTTAATTTATCCACTATTGTTCGTCTTAGTCGGTTTGTACTGGTACTTGCACCGGTAATTCCTAGAATTACCCAAGTATAAATTGAGACCATGTACGATCTTTGCTAGACTCTAAAGTCCTTGTTTGTGAAATTAAATAAGTCACAAAAATAATTATAATGTAAACTTGTTTATAATGTGTACGGATATTGACCTGAAATGTCGGGTTGACACAAAACTACCTAGTTTCGATTGAATATGACAGTTGTCGAAACTTCTTAGTTTCGATTGCACATATTAGATATCGAAACTTCCTAGTTTCGATTGAGCAAAAACTGGTATCGAAACTACCTAGTTTCGATTGGCAAGAAGGGTATCGAAACTACCTAGTTTCGATTGAGTAATATGTATCGAAACTACCTAGTTTCGATTGAGCAGACAGGTATCGAAACTCCTAGCTTTTTTTGAGTAACTGGTATCGAAACTACCTAGTTTCGATCAAACTGGTATCGAAACTCCTAGTTTCGATTGAGTAATAGGTATCGAAACTATAGTTTCGATTACTGGACTTCTATTTGACAGAATCAGTCCTGCATATTTTTATGTTTTAAATCTTGAATTCGACACACTTTTCTTGTTATCTTTCTTGCGTTTCAAATAAGTTGTATGTTTAGTTTCGGTTTAAAGAAAGTAATGTAGATAGTATTGAGTTTTTACCTTAAAACAGAGATGAAGATGATGAGAGAAAAACAGAAGAATGATTTTGAGTTCCTTAGCTTGATTCTTGAGAAAAACACTTGGAATTCTTCTTAAAACACCGAACTTTTGATGGATTTTGCCCTAAAACTTGACTTCGATTTGGAGAGAGTTGGAATGTTTGCCGTATGAAAATGAGAAATATGAAAAGGAAATTGTGATGTTGAGACTGAGAGGGTATGGTTTTATCTGAGTTTTCTCAGGTGTGGGATGGGTCGAGTGAGGGGTTATGGTCTTCTCTGGCTTCGGCCGAGAAAGTCAAAAAGTGGGTTGAGGGTTAATAATTAGTTTTAAGTATTAGTTTATTTAGAGTTTTAATATCAATTAGTGTTTTAAGGGGGTATTTTAATTCGGTTTAGGTTTCTCACGGTATTATAATTTTATTAAGTTTATGGCTCGAAAAATATTTAAATTTTAGATTGTATAATTCGTTGAGGTGATTATTCGTAGGTATAAATACCTAAAGGTGACGATACGTGGTAACGTCTTCGAAAGGGTTCGTTATTTTACTTTTACTTATACCGTATGTTTTAGTCTAAAAATAAATTGTAGTTCAACGTAACTTTTGTGTAGTATATATATATATATATATATATATATATATATATATATATTTCTGGTTATTTAATTTAACCATTAGTGTTCGTATTTAGTCGGGTTATCCTGGTACGTGAACCGGTAATTCCTGGAATTACCAAAATATGAAATGAACAATGTACGGCTTTTCTTAGACTTTAATGTCCTAATTTATGCAATTAGGTAAATCACGAAAACAATTATAATATAAACTCGTTTATATCGTGTACGGATATTGACTTGAAATGTCGGGTGTCACATTCTCCCCATGTTAAAAGAATTTCGTCCCGAAATTCAATTCGTGCCATCTTGAACTGGTGCATCCTTAAACAAGGAGGGGTATTTCGTCTTCATTTGATCTTCTCGTTCCCATGTATACTCAGGACCACGTTTTGAGTTCCAACGTACTTTAACCAGTTTGATTCGACTACGTCTCAGCTTTTGAACTTTCTAGTCTGTAATCTCGATTGGTTCCTCGATGAAATGAAGTTTATCATCAATATGAATTTCATTAGGTGGTATGATCAAAGTCTCGTCTGATAAACACTTCTTGAGATTTGATACATGAAACGTATCATGTACGTTGTTTAGTTCTTGCGGTAGTTTGAGCTTGTAAGCTACGGGACCAACCCTAGCCAGTATTTCAAACGGTCCTACATATCTAGGGTTGAGCTTTCCACGGTTACCAAACCTTGCAACGCCTTTCCATGGTGAGACTTTTAACATTACTCGGTCACCAATTTGAAATTCTAATGGTTTCCGTCTGTTATCAGCATAGCTCTTCTGTCTGTCTCGGGCTGCTTTTAGACGGTCCCTAATTTTGAAGATCTTATCAGTGGTTTCCTGGACAATCTCAGGACCTGTCAAATGTTTTTCACCAACTTCTGCCCAACATAGCAGTGAGCGACATTTACGACCATATAAAGCTTCAAACGGAGCTGCTTTAATGCTCGTGTGGTAGCTGTTATTATAGGAAAACTCTGCTAACGGTAAATGAGTATCCCAATTTCCTCCGAAATCAATTACACACGCACGGAGCATATCTTCTAATGTTTGGATAGTCCTTTCACTTTGACCGTCCGTTTGTGGATGGTAGGCGGTGCTCATATCTAGGCGCGTGCCTAAGGCTTCTTGTAACGATTTCCAGATTCTAGACACGAATCTGCTGTCTCTATCAGAAATAATAGAAACTGGTACTCCGTGTCTTGCCACAATTTCTTTAATGTAGAGTCTCGTAAGTTTCTCTGTCTTGTCGGTTTCTTTATTTGGCAGAAAGTGAGCAGATTTCGTTAAACGGTCGACAATTACCCATATGGTATCATAACTACTGGACGTCTTGGGTAATTTCGTGATGAAATCCATAGAAATCTGTTCCCATTTCCATTGAGGTATCTCGGGTTGTTGTAATAATCCTGACGGTTTCTGATGTTCTGCTTTTACCTTTAAACTCGTCAGGCATTTACCGACATAAATTGCAATTTCTCCTTTCATGTTCGGCCATCAATAAAATTCTTTTAGATCCTTATACATCTTATCTGAACCCAGGTGAATGGAGTATCTGGACTTGTGAGCTTCGTCCATAACCAACTCTCGTAAGTTACCGTTACTCGGCACCCAGATTCTATTCATGAAGTATAAAATGTCATCTGACTTTGGTTCCAACTGTCTGATCATTCCTCGTAAAGCTTCATTATGAATGTTTTCTTCTTTGATTGACTCTTGTTGTGCCATCCGGATTTGAATCGTGAGACTCGTATGAATTGTCAATCCTAGGGCACGAACACGAAGAGTTTTAACCCGTTCCTTACGACTCAAGGCATCTGCTACAACGTTTGCCTTACCAGGGTGATACTTGATATCACAGTCGTAATCATTCAGTAGCTCTATCCAACGACGTTGTCTCATGTTGAGTTCCTTTTGATCGAAGATATGTTGAAGACTCTTGTGATCGGTAAAGATAGTGCATCTTGTACCGTAAAGATAATGTCTCCAAATCTTGAGTGCAAACACAACTGCGCCCAACTCCAAGTCATGGGTCGTATAATTGTTTTCGTGCACTTTTAGTTGTCGTGAGGCATATGCGATGACTTTGTCTCTTTGCATTAACACACAACCAAGTCCTTGGTGTGATGCATCGCAGTATACGACAAAATTGTCGATCCCCTCAGGAAGGGATAAGATCGGTGCACTACACAGCTTCTGCTTCAGTAATTGGAAAGCTGACTCTTGTTTGTCACTCCAATCAAACTTCCTTTCTTTCTGGGTTAATGTGGTTAAAGGCAGGGCTATTTTTGAAAAATTTTCGATGAATCGCCTGTAATAGCCTGCCAAACCCAGAAATTGACGCACCTCAGTCGGAGTTCTTGGTGCTTCCCAGTTTTTGATAGCTTCAATCTTGGATGGGTCTACGTGAATACCATTCTTATTGATGACGTGTCCGAGAAAGTGAACCTCTCGGATCCAAAACTCACACTTTGAGAATTTAGCGTAAAGTTTCTCGTTTCTGAGTAGTTCCAAAATTAATCTCAGGTGATGTTCATGATCCTCCTTGGTTCGTGAATATATTAATATATCATCAAAAAATACTATCACGAATTTATCCAAGTATGGCTTGCACACGCGGTTCATGAGATCCATAAAAACAGTTGGTGCGTTCGTCAAACCAAATGGCATAACTAGGAACTCGTAGTGACCGTAACGAGTCCTAAAAGCCGTTTTTGGTATATCTTCTGCCTGAATTTTCAGTTGATGATACCCTGATCGTAGATCAATTTTAGAATAAAAACTAGAACCTTGTAGTTGATCGAACAAATCGTCTATTCGAGGAAGTGGATATCGATTTTTGATTGTAAGCTTGTTTAACTCTCGGTAATCAATACACATCCTAAAGGTTCCGTCCTTTTTCTTTACGAACAAGACCGGAGCTCCCAAGGGTGAGAAACTCGGTCTTATGAAACCTTTATCAATCAACTCTTGCAGTTGATTAGATAATTCCTGCATCTCAGAAGGTGCTAGTCGATACGGTGACCGTGCAACCGGGGCGGCTCCTGGTACTAAGTCGATTCGGAATTCGACTTGCCTCGGTGGTGGTAATCCAGGTAAGTCTTCAGGAAAAACTTCGGGGTAATCCTTAACGATTGGTAGGTCTTCAAGTCGACGCTTCTCGGGTTTCTTCTTGACGACGTGAGCCAGGAATACGCAATAGCCTTTACGTAGATACTTACGAGCTTTCAAGCAGTTTATCATCTTCAATGTCACTCCACTTTTCTCACCTTGTACCGAAAGAACTTCTCCGTTTGGGAGAGGAATATGAACAATCTTCTCAAAACAAACGATCTCGGCGTGATTCTTCGACAACCAATCCACACCAATAACAACGTCAAAACTTCCCAAGTCAATAGGTAACAGGTCTATACTAAAGGTGTGGTCTTTCAAACATAGAGTACAACCCCGAATGACTTCTTCGGTTTTAGTTAATTTCCCTTTGCTAATTCAATTGTATAATTTTGGTCTAGTTTGCTGGACTTAATACCAAGTAGGGACTTAAAGTCATTTGACACAAAACTCATATCAGCACCCGTATCAAAAAGTATAGAGGCATAGTGATTATTTATCGGGAACGTACCGGTGACAATGTTTGGATCTTGTCGTGCGTCACCAGCCCCCATCACAAACGCTCTTCCACGGGCCTGATTGTCGTTTCGGTTCTTCAACTTTGGACAGTCTTTTCTAAAGTGCTTTGGATCTCCACACTCAAAGCATCCCTGATTCATCCTTTCTGCTCCTGGGTTGACCTTTCCTGCTACTTGATTGGTCTTATTAAGGTTCGCATTGTTCCAACAGTTATGGGCTAGATGCCCATGCTTTTTACATTTTACACACTGGGTACACCTTCCACTGTGATGATACCCACATTTGTCACCGTTCGGTAGTGTTCCAAGGTATCCATTTTGTCCTTCAATGTTGGCAGCATAGGCTCTCATGGTTCCAGATCTCTTGTAAGTTTGATTCTTGTTTTGATTACTTAGCTTTCCAAACCATTTCCTCTTTTCCCCAGACCTTCCTTCCTCGGTCTCCTTCTTCTCAAACAAACCATCACGCACAGCATTATCTCTTAGTTTGGAAGCTAGAATTATAGCGCTCTTGGCATCCATAGGGTTCGATGAAGTTACCAGGCTTCGGATTTGAGGAGCAAGACCCCACAAGTATCTTTCAACCTTCTTGTATTCTGGGGTAACCATGTGTGGAACTAAACTTGCTAACTCATTGAATCGGTCAGTGTAACCAGCCACATCATCTCCTATCATTTGGAGGTTCCACATTTCAGTTTCGATTTTCTGCAATTCATTTCGAGGACAATACTCCTCGATCATCATGGCCTTTAGATCATCCCAAGATAGCTGGTAGGCAGTCTGTCTTCCCAAGGTTTTCATCTGAGAATTCCACCAGGTTAATGCTTTGTCAGCAAGTGTGCAAGTGGCATATTTCACCATATAGTCGGCTGTGCATTCACTAATATCAATTACAGATTCCATCTTCTCAATCCACCTCATCAGGCCTACTACACCCTCGGTGCCATTGAAGTTGCGAGGGTTGCAGGATAGAAAAGCCTTATAAGTGCACTTCTTGCTCGAAGTATCTGTAGGGTCACAAGTCAATGTTTTAATAATGTTATTAACTTAGATCGTGACTGTGTTACAGAGGTGTTTACACATTCTGTTACCTCCAGAACCTCCAGCAGTGCCACTGCCTCCTGCACCTCCTCCGCTACCACTACCATTTCCTCCGACGTTATTCCGATTGGCTTCGTACTGCTCCAAGGTGGCGGCTACACGTTGTGATATAAGTTGCTCAACTTCTGAAGAAATCGTCGTGTTGTTTTCACCAGTAGTGTCACGCGGTGTCCTTCTTTTGGGTGCCATGGGTCTGAAGGCGAAATGGGGTTAGTGTGTGACGATATTCAGTGTCTACGATATCCATACAATATGATGATAAGTTATGAAATGCATATGCAATGAAAAACATCTTAGTGGGTCATTTAGATTATAGACTAGGTTCGATTTTAGACTCCTAGTTCGCTATAATCAATGGCTCTGATACCAATCTGTCACACCCCGCCAAGGCGGAAACGCGAGGCGCGACGTTACATGATTTCCAAAGCATATGATTACCGCAAACACATACATGATAAATGGATACATAAATTAAGTTTAAAGTTTTACATTCCAAAATGTAAATTGAGTTTACAAAAAGTGAAGATTTCGCAAATATGACTACATTACAATGAGTTATACAAGAGAAATCCCCCAAAAGTTGTATCCATCGTGCAAGCATGTATTCTACATTGTTAACCTTGCGATCACGTTCAATTTCCTGAAAAACATACTTAAAATTGTCAACACGAGGTTGGTGAGTTCACAGGTTTAATCAAATAGTTCTTTGTAAAATTCAATCGTTCGTAAATAGTTTCAGGTGTATGTGATAAACAGAATAAGAATTGTTGACCCATTTGTAAACTAGCTAGGAATACAAATAATATGTTCATACATGAGGCCTAACCAAACCATGACAATTGTACACGCCCCTAATTTCGTTATCCGGTTCTATGCGGCCATAAATCCTCCAGATTGTGGTTAGCGCGACTAACCATGACCGGGAGACGTCACTCTCCATAGTACTATTCATAGGACCCTAGGCTACAGTTAATGGTTACTACGTTGTTCCAGGGGACTTTAGCGGCCTCACTTGTTGTTCTCATCTTATGTAAACATAAAAGTCATGCCTTATTCTCTTGTTATCCCATAAAATAGTTGTAAGTATGTTCTTCCCCCAAATATTGAAAAACAGTAAAAAGGGGCCGTGAAATTCACCTTGAGTTTGCGTATACTTGTAATAATACTTGTTGTAGTCAACCTTGACTATTCGTACCCTAGTTATCAAGGGTAAATTGTGTTAAGACCGAACGTCTCATATTGCAAATTGTTCACCGACTTTGTAAATCTGATCATTTTTGTTTAAATAATTCCTTATTTATTCAACACCTGTTTTGTTATAAAATAGTTCTAAGTTACTGCCCAAATGGGACTGACACAGGTATCAAAACTACCTAGTTTCGATTGAATATGACAGTTGTCGAAACTTCTTAGTTTCGATTGCACATATTAGATATCGAAACTTCCTAGTTTCGATTGAGCAAAAACTGGTATCGAAACTACCTAGTTTCGATTGGCAAGAAGGGTATCGAAACTACCTAGTTTTGATTGAGTAATATGTATCGAAACTACCTAGTTTCGATTGAGCAGACAGGTATCGAAACTCCCAGTTTCGATTGAGTAACTGGTATCGAAACTACCTAGTTTCGATCAAACTGGTATCGAAACTCCTAGTTTCGATTGAGTAATAGGTATCGAAACTATAGTTTCGATTACTTGACTTCTGTTTGACATAATCAGTCCTGCATATTTTTATGTTTTAAATCTTGAATTCGACACACTTTTCTTGTTATCTTTCTTGCGTTTCAAATAAGTTGTATGTTTAGTTTCTGTTTAAAGAAAGTAACGTAGATAGTATTGAGTTTTTACCTTAAAACAGAGATGAAGATGATGAGAGAAAAACAGAAGAATGATTTTGAGTTCCTTAGCTTGATTCTTGAGAAAAACACTTGGAATTCTTCTTAAAACACCGAACTTTTGATGGATTTTCCCCTAAAACTTGACTTCGATTTGGAGAGAGTTGGAATGTTTGCCGTATGAAAATGAGAAATATGAAAAGGAAATTGTGATGTTGAGACTAAGAGTGTATGGTTTTATCTGAGTTTTCTCAGGTGTGGGATGGGTCGAGTGAGGGGGTATGGTCTTCTCTGGCTTCGGCCGAGAAAGTCAAAAAGTGGGTTGAGGGTTAATAATTAGTTTTAAGTATTAGTTTATTTAGAGTTTTAATATCAATTAGAGTTTTAAGGGGGTATTTTAATTCGGTTTAGGTTTCTCACGGTATTATAATTTTATTAAGTTTATGGCTCGAAAAATATTTAAATTTTAGATTGTATAATTCGTTGAGGTGATTATTCGTAGGTATAAATACCTAAAGGTGACGATACGTGGTAACGTCTTCGAAAGGGTTCGTTATTTTACTTTTACTTATACCGTATGTTTTAGTCTAAAAATAAATTGTAGTTCAACGTAACTTTTGTGTAGTATATATATATATATATATATATATATATATATATATATATATATATTTCTGGTTATTTAATTTAACCATTAGTGTTCGTATTTAGTCGGGTTATCCTGGTACGTGAACCGGTAATTCCTGGAATTACCAAAATATGAAATGAACAATGTACGGCTTTTCTTAGACTTTAATGTCCTAATTTATGCAATTAGGTAAATCACGAAAACAATTATAATATAAACTCGTTTATATCGTGTACGGATATTGACTTGAAATGTCGGGTGTCACATTCTCCCCATGTTAAAAGAATTTCGTCCCGAAATTCAATTCGTGCCATCTTGAACTGGTGCATCCTTAAACAAGGAGGGGTATTTCGTCTTCATTTGATCTTCTCGTTCCCATGTATACTCAGGACCACGTTTTGAGTTCCAACGTACTTTAACCAGTTTGATTCGACTACGTCTCAGCTTTTGAACTTTCTAGTCTGTAATCTCGATTGGTTCCTCGATGAAATGAAGTTTATCATCAATATGAATTTCATTAGGTGGTATGATCAAAGTCTCGTCTGATAAACACTTCTTGAGATTTGATACATGAAACGTATCATGTACGTTGTTTAGTTCTTGCGGTAGTTTGAGCTTGTAAGCTACGGGACCAACCCTAGCCAGTATTTCAAACGATCCTACATATCTAGGGTTGAGCTTTCCACAGTTACCAAACCTTGCAACGCCTTTCCATGGTGAGACTTTTAACATTACTCGGTCACCAATTTGAAATTCTAATGGTTTCCGTCTGTTATCAGCATAGCTCTTCTGTCTGTCTCGGGCTGCTTTTAGACGGTCCCTAATTTTGAAGATCTTATCAGTGGTTTCCTGGACAATCTCAAGACCTGTCAAATGTTTTTCACGAACTTCTGCCCAACATAGCGGTGAGTGGCATTTACGACCATATAAAGCTTCAAACGGAGCTGCTTTAATGCTCGTGTGGTAGCTGTTATTATAGGAAAACTCTGCTAACGGTAAATGAGTATCCCAATTTCCTCCGAAATATATTACACACGCACGGAGCATATCTTCTAATGTTTGGATAGTCCTTTCACTTTGACCGTCCGTTTGTGGATGGTAGGCGGTGCTCATGTCTAGGCGCGTGCCTAAAGCTTCTTGTAATGATTTCCAGATTCTAGACACGAATCTGTTGTCTCTATCAGAAATAATAGAAACTGGTACTCCGTGTCTTGCCACAATTTCTTTAATGTAGAGTCTCGTAAGTTTCTCTGTCTTGTCGGTTTCTTTAATTGGCAGAAAGTGAGCAGATTTCGTTAAACGGTCGAGAATTACCCATATGGTATCATAACCACTGGACGTCTTGGGTAATTTCGTGATGAAATCCATAGAAATCTGTTTCCATTTCCATTGAGGTATCTCGGGTTGTTGTAATAATCCCGACGGTTTCTGATGTTCTGCTTTTACCTTTAAACACGTCAGGCATTTACCGACATAAATAGCAATTTCTCCTTTCATGTTCGGCCATCAATAAAATTCTTTTAGATCCTTATACATCTTATCTGAACCCAGGTGAATGGAGTATCTGGACTTGTGGGCTTCGTCCATAACCAACTCCCGTAAGAAACCTTACTCGGCACCCAGATTCTATTCATGAAGTATAAAATGTCATCTGACTTTGGTTCCAACTGTCTGATCATTCCTCGTAAAGCTTCATTATGAATGTTTTCTTCTTTGATTGCCTCTTGTTGTGCCATCCGGATTTGAATCGTGAGACTCGTATGAATTGTCAATCCTAGGGCACGAACACGAAGAGTTTTAACCCGTTCCTTACGACTCAAGGCATCTGCTACGACGTTTGCCTTACCAGGGTGATACTTGATATCACAGTCGTAATCATTCAGTAGCTCTATCCAACGACGTTGTCTCATGTTGAGTTCCTTTTGATCGAAGATATGTTGAAGACTCTTGTGATCGGTAAAGATAGTGCATCTTGTACTGTAAAGATAATGTCTCCAAATCTTGAGTGCAAACACAACTGCGCCCAACTCCAAGTCATGGGTCGTATAATTCTTTTCGTGCACTTTTAGTTGTCGTGAGGCATATGCGATGACTTTGTCTCTTTGCATTAACACACAACCAAGTCCTTGGTGTGATGCATCGCAGTATACGACAAAATTGTCGATCCCCTCAGGAAGGGATAAGATCGGTGCACTACACAGCTTCTGCTTCAGTAATTGGAAAGCTGACTCTTGTTTGTCACTCCAATCAAACTTCATTTCTTTCTGGGTTAAAGTGGTTAAAGGCAGGGCTATTTTTGAAAAATTTTCGATGAATCGCCTGTAATAGCCTGCCAAACCCAGAAATTGACGCACCTCAGTCGGAGTTCTTGGTGCTTCCTAGTTTTTGATAGCTTCAATCTTGGATGGGTCTACGTGAATACCATTCTTATTGATGACGTGTCCGAGAAAGTGAACCTCTCGGATCCAAAACTCACACTTTGAGAATTTAGCGTAAAGTTTCTCGTTTCTGAGTAGTTCCAAAATTAATCTCAGGTGATGTTCATGATCCTCCTTGGTTCGTGAATATATTAATATATCATCAACAAATACTATCACGAATTTATCCAGGTATGGCTTGCACACGCGGTTCATGAGATCCATAAAAACAGATGGTGCGTTCGTCAAACCAAATGGCATAACTAGGAACTCGTAGTGACCGTAACGAGTCCTAAAAGCCGTTTTTGGTATATCTTCTGCCTGAATTTTCAGTTGATGATACCCTGATCGTAGATCAATTTTAGAATAAAAACTAGAACCTTGTAGTTGATCGAACAAATCGTCTATTCGAGGAAGTGGATATCGATTTTTGATTGTAAGCTTGTTTAACTCTCGGTAATCAATACACATCCTAAAGGTTCCGTCCTTTTTCTTTACGAACAAGACCGGAGCTCCCAAGGGTGAGAAACTCGGTCTTATGAAACCTTTATCAATCAACTCTTGCAGTTGATTAGATAATTCCTGCATCTCAGAAGGTGCTAGTCGATACGGTGACCGTGCAACCGGGGCGGCTCCTGGTACTAAGTCGATTCGGAATTCGACTTGCCTCGGTGGTGGTAATCCAGGTAAGTCTTCAGGAAAAACTTCGGGGTAATCCTTAATGATTGGTAGGTCTTCAAGTCGACGCTTCTCGGGTTTCTTCTCGACGACTTGAGCCAGGAATACGCAATAGCCTTTACGTAGATACTTACGAGCTTTCATGCAGTTTATCATCTTCAATGTCACTCCACTTTTCTCACCTTGTACCGAAAGAACTTCTCCGTTTGGGAGAGGAATATGAACAATCTTCTCAAAACAAACGATCTCGGCGTGATTCTTCGACAACCAATCCATACCAATAACAACGTCAAAACTTCCCAAGTCAATAGGTAACAGGTCTATACTAAAGGTGTGGTCTTTCAAACATAGAGTACAACCCCGAATGACTTCTTCGGTTTTAATTAATTTCCCGTTTGCTAATTCAATTGTATAATTTTGGTCTAGTTTGCTGGACTTAATACCAAGTAGGAACTTAAAGTCATTTGACACAAAACTCATATCAGCACCCGTATCAAAAAGTATAGAGGCAGAGTGATTATTTATCGGGAACGTACCAGTGACAATGTTTGGATCTTGTCGTGCGTCACCAGCCCCCATCACAAACGCTCTCCCACGGGACTGATTGTCGTTTCGGTTCTTCAACTTTGGACAGTCTTTTCTAAAGTGCTTTGGATCTCCACACTCAAAGCATCCCTGATTCATCCTTTCTGCTCCTGGGTTGACCTTTCCTGCTACTTGATTGGTCTTATTAGGGTTCGCATTGTTCCAACAGTTATGGGCTAGATGCCCATGCTTATTACATTTTCCACACTGGGTACACCTTCCACTGTGATGATACCCACATTTGTCACACTTCGGTAGTGTTCCAAGGTATCCATTTTGTCCTTCAATGTTGGCAGCATAGGCTCTCATGGTTCCAGATCTCTTGTAAGTTTGATTCTTGTTTTGATTACTTAGCTTTCCAAACCATTTCCTCTTTTCCCCAGACCTTCCTTCCTCAGTCTCCTTCTTCTCAAACAAACCATCACGCACAGCATTATCTCTTAGTTTGGAAGCTAGAATTATAGCGCTCTTGGCATCCATAGGGTTCGATGAAGTTACCAGGCTTCGGATTTGAGGAGCAAGACCCCACAAGTATCTTTCAACCTTCTTGTATTCTGGGGTAACCATGTGTGGAACTAAACTTGCTAACTCATTGAATCGGTCAGTGTAACCAGCCACATCATCTCCTATCATTTGGAGGTTCCACATTTCAGTTTTGATTTTCTGCAATTCATTTCGAGGACAATACTCCTTGATCATCATGGCCTTTAGATCATCCCAAGATAGCTGGTAGGCAGTCTGTCTTCCCAAGGTTTTCATCTGAGAATTCCACCAGGTTAATGCTTTGTCAGCAAGTGTGCAAGTGGCATATTTCACCATACAGTCGGCTGTGCATTCACTAATATCAATTACAGATTCCATCTACTCAATCCACCTCATCAGGCCTACTGCACCCTCGGTGCCATTGAAGTTGCGAGGGTTGCAGGATAGAAAAGCCTTATAAGTGCACTTCTTGCTCGAAGTATCTGTAGGGTCACAAGTCAATGTTTTAATAATTGTATTAACTTAGATCGTGACTGTGTTACAGAGGTGTTTACACATTCTGTTACCTCCAGAACCTCCAGCAGTGCCACTGCCTCCTGCACCTCCTCCGCTACCACTACCATTTCCTCCGACGTTATTCCGATTGGCTTCGTACTGCTCCAAGGCGGCGGCTACACGTTGTGATATAAGTTGCTCAACTTCTGAAGAAATCGTCGTGTTGTTTTCACCATTAGTGTCACACGGTGTCCTTCTTTTGGGTGCCATGGGTCTGAAGGCGAAATGGGGTTAGTGTGTGATGATATTCAGTGTCTACGATATCCGTACAATATGATGATAAGTTATGAAATGCATATGCAATGAAAAACATCTTAGTGGGTCATTTAGATTATAGACTAGGTTCGATTTTAGACTCCTAGTTCGCTATAATCAATGGCTCTTATACCAATCTGTCACACCCCGCCAAGGCGGAAACGCGAGGCGCGACGTTACATGGTTTCCAAAGCATATGATTACCGCAAACACATACATGATAAATGGATACATAAATTAAGTTTAAAGTTTTACATTCCAAAATGTAAATTGAGTTTACAAAAAGTGAAGATTTCGCAAATATGACTCCATTACAATGAGTTATATAAGAGAAATCCCCCAAAAGTTGTATCCATCGTGCATGCATGTATCCTACATTGTTAACCTTGCGATCACGTTCAATTTCCTAAAAAACATACTTAAAATTGTCAACACGAGGTTGGTGAGTTCACAGGTTTAATCAAATAGTTCTTTGTAAAATTAAATCGTTCGTAAATAGTTTCAGATGTATGTGATAAACAGAATAAGAATTGTTGACCCATTTGTAAACTAGCTAGGAATACAAATAATATGTTCATACATGAGGCGTAACCAAACCATGACAATTGTACACGCCCCTAATTTCGTTATCCGGTTCTATGCGGCCATAAATCCTCCAGATTGTGGTTAGCGCGACTAACCATGACCGGGAGACGTCACTCTCCATAGTACTATTCATAGGACCCTAGGCTACAGTTAATGGTTACTACGTTGTTCCAGGGGACTTTAGCGGCCTCACTTGTTGTTCTCATCTCATGTAAACATAAAAGTCGTGCCTTATTCTCTTGTTATCCCATAAAATAGTTGTAAGTATGTTCTTCCCCCAAA
The DNA here is from genome assembly GCA_023525975.1 of Smallanthus sonchifolius. Classification (NCBI taxonomy): domain Eukaryota; kingdom Viridiplantae; phylum Streptophyta; class Magnoliopsida; order Asterales; family Asteraceae; genus Smallanthus; species Smallanthus sonchifolius. The sequence continues at coordinate 25,514,312 of CM042029.1, read as the reverse complement.
TATTGAAAAACAGTAAAAAGGGGCCGTGAAACTCACCTTGAGTTTGCGTATACTTGTAATAATACTTGTTGTAGTCAACCTTGACTATTCGTACCCTAGTTATCAAGGGTAAATTGTGTTAAGACCGAACGTCTCATATTGCAAATTGTTCACCGACTTTGTAAATCTGATCATTTTTGTTTAAATAATTCCTTATTTATTCAACACTTGTTTTGTTATAAAATAGTTCTAAGTTACTGCCCAAATGGGACTGACATAGGTATCGAAACTACCTAGTTTCGATTGAATATGACAGTTGTCGAAACTTCTTAGTTTCGATTGCACAGATTAGATATCGAAACTTCCTAGATTAGATATCGAAACTTCCTAGTTTCGATTGAGCAAAAACTGGTATCGAAACTACCTAGTTTTGATTGGCAAGAAGGGTATCGAAACTACCTAGTTTCGATTGAGTAATATGTATCGAAACTACCTAGTTTCGATTGAGCAGACAGGTATCGAAACTCCCAGTTTCGATTGAGTAACTGGTATCGAAACTACCTAGTTTCGATCAAACTGGTATCGAAACTCCTAGTTTCGATTGAGTAATAGGTATCGAAACTATAGTTTCGATTACTTGACTTCTGTTTGACAGAATCTGTCCTGCATATTTTTAGGTTTTAAATCTTGAATTCGACACACTTTTCTTGTTATCTTTCTTGCGTTTCAAATAAGTTGTATGTTTAGTTTCGGTTTAAAGAAAGTAATGTAGATAGTATTGAGTTTTTACCTTAAAACAGAGATGAAGATGATGAGAGAAAACAGAAGAATGATTTTGAGTTCCTTAGCTTGATTCTTGAGAAAAACACTTGGAATTCTTCTTAAAACATCGAACTTTTGATGGATTTTGCCCTAAAACTTGACTTCGATTTGGAGAGAGTTGGAATGTTTGCCGTATAAAAATGAGAAATATGAAAAGGAAATTGTGATGTTGAGACTGAGAGGGTATGGTTTTATCTGAGTTTTCTCAAGTGTGGGATGGGTCGAGTGAGGGGGTATGGTCTTCTCTGGCTTCGACCGAGAAAGTCAAAAAGTGGGTTGAGGGTTAATAATTAGTTTTAAGTATTAGTTTATATAGAGTTTTAATATCAATTAGAGTTTTAAGGGGGTATTTTAATTCTGTTTAGGTTTCTCACGGTATTATAATTTTATTAAGTTTATGGCTCGAAAAATATTTAAATTTTAGATTGTATAATTCGTTGAGGTGATTATTCGTAGGTATAAATACCTAAAGGTGACGATACGTGGTAACGTCTTCGAAAGGGTTCGTTATTTTACTTTTACTTATACCGTATGTTTTAGTCTAAAAATAAATTGTAGTTTACCGTAACTTTTGTGTAGTGTGTATATATATATATATATATATATATATATATATATATATTTCTGGTTATTTAATTTAACCATTAGTGTTCGTATTTAGTCGGGTTATCCTGGTACGTGAACCGGTAAATTCTGGAATTACCAAAATATGAAATGAACAATGTACGGCTTTTCTTAGAATTTAATGTCCTAATTTATGCAATTAGGTAAATCACGAAAAGAATTATATTATAAACTCGTTTATATCGTGTACGGATATTGACTTGAAATGTCGGGTGTCACATTATATGAATGAAAAAATGAAATGAATAAAACTTGTAGTGGAATTGCAAGTGTTAAGAACTTATTTGACTAAATGGGTGCAAACGAGTCAAATGGGTGAATGGGTGGAAACAAGTTGTAAATACTTGTTTGATATGTTTATCGCCATTACTAACGGTGATATGTTTATGTGGTTATGTAGGGAAAGCTCTGATGTAGGTCAAAGTCAAGTCCAAGGCGTGAAGTGTTCTCGTATGCATTTTTGGTGTTTTTAGGGTTTATAGGAAAACCCTTAAAATGTAGTGTAAATTGGTACATGAATTCATGCTTTGGTGTTTGTTAATGATGTATAAATGTTTTGAAATCAATACCCAAGTTTTGGGAAAATTTGGTGTCTTGAAGGATTGAAAATGGTGGAAAAATGGCTAAGTGTTGAAAACTAGGTTAGCTGAGTAAACTTTCTGTTTACTCAGAATCCCCGCGGTACGCGAGGGCCTGGACAAGTTCTCTTGCGGTACGCGAGAGACTTGTCTTCCGGGTGATGGGTTTTGAAGCTCCCTCGCGATAAGAGAAGGGAGGTGTCAAATCCCTCGCGGTACGCGAGGGTTGTAAAAAAAATAAAAAAAAAATCTGGGATAAAAGCTTCCACGTGTGTTTAATGTTTTAATAATTGGTGTTCCAGTTAAGGGTGTTACATTTGGACAGGGGAAGGTCCATAACTGGATATGCATTCAGGTTTATGGGTAATCTGGCAAGTTGGAAAGCTACTTTGCAACATGTGGTAGTTTTGTCAACCACAGAGGCAGAATATATTGCTCTTACAGAGGCTATTAAGGAGGCTTTATGGCTGAAAGGTATTGGCTTGGCACTGGGGTTGATTATTAATGGAACAGTGGTGCTATGTGATAATCAAGGGGCTGTCCAGTTATCTAAGAACAGTTTCTTTCATGAAAGGACAAAGCAGATCGATGTAAAGCTTCATTTCATAAGAGATGTAGTTAATTCTGGAGAAGCGTTGGTGGAGCAGGTATGTACTGAAGAGAATTTTGCAGATATGTTTACCAAGTCATTGCCAGGTCCAAAATTTGATTTTTGTGTCAAGACTTTGGGCATTGGTTAATTCTTGAAGTCATGGATCATTTGGCTTTAAGGTGGAGATTGTTATTTGAAAGTGTAAAGTCAAATGAAAGTGAAAGTCTACATAAAGCCAATCTTAAGTTGCTGGAACTGTTTAGTTTGCAAAGTTAAAGGAGTGGTTAGCTGTTTCTTGAAGTTTAAGAGAGTTTGTTAATTGTTAGTTAACAAAAAGGGGAATTAGCTTTAAATAGGGTTAGCTTTTCTTCTTGAGTTAGTTTTTCCAGATTGTATTTCTTCAATTTCAATTTCTTGTTCTTGTATGATTTGATTCAATTAATAAAGCTAGACAGAATCGTTTGGTGGTAATTTCTGGTGTGTGAATCATAGTGGATGTACTTACGTTAGGTTGAAGATTAGTAGGGAGGTAGTGGAGATGGCTCACGGTAGAGGTGGATAGCGGAATTTGGTGGGATGATGGGGGGAGAATAGAGAGAGGCAAAGAAATGGGGAAGAAGAGGTTGTTTGGTTGTTTTAGGTCTGTCAGGACCCTATACCGACGACATGTTGTCGGTATATGGTATATACCCCACAAATTTAGGGCTATACCGACGACATGTCGTGTGTATAGACCCCACAAATTTAGGGCTATACCGACGACATGTCATGGGTATAGACCCCACAAATTTTTTTATTTTGACTGGATGAAAAGAAAAAGGGAAATAAATAGGAAAAGTATACAACGACGACGTGTCGTCGGTATAGACCCATCAAAATGCGGCTTTTTTTAGCGTTCTCGCTTACTTTGTAACGACACTTGTCGTCGCCTTAGACAGCCTATTCTGGCGACTTGGTGTCATCGCTATAGCCTTGTCGTATCAGACGAGTTTTCTCGAAGTGTACGAGGTGGTGTCGTGGATGCGACGTTGATGGTGGCAATGGCCGATGGGTGTGTCAGTGGTGGTGGCATTGTGTCGATGGTGGTGACGACGGCAATGGGGGGCACGTTATTGGCGGCACCGATGGTGGAGTTGCGACGACGACAGTGCCAGTGGTTTAGGCGACAACGAGTAGGTATCAGAGACAAACAATAGTAATGTAATAGGTGGGGGTAACCCATTTGAACCATTTTTAAATTAACAAATTTTATAAAAGTTACCCGTTTTGACCCATTAATTAATTTAAGATGACTTAAATTGACTCGTTAACTAATTTGAGTAGACTCAAACCCATATTCAATTATTTTTTACCTAAAACGACCAATTTTTTTGAATTATAGCCTAAGATCCACCACCTAGAGGTTTGATTCAACCTTGCCACAATACCTAAATTTTAGTCAACTTGACTTATGACTGATCAAAATGAGACACTTCCATCTAATTTTCTTGAAAGCAAGGGTGAAGGATATAAGTGTAACTTTTTACGTTTTTGTTTAAAATTTGTATACGTATTGAGCGGGGGGCCTCCTGTTTTTTTCGCTGAAAATTTCTTAGCCCCCTCTGATTTTTTATCCCTAAAAATTTCAGTTAAATGCTCTATACAGATTGATTCGATAAGTTATCAGTACGAAATTAAAAAAAAGTTTATGCATTTAAAAAATAAAAGTGTAAGTTTAGGGGGGGAAATGAAAATTTCAAATAAATCACCCTAAAATTCATAGCCCCCTTTCCTTTTCGTCGACCATGCCCGCTTCCCTCAAACACACCCAAATCTCAAATCTGAAACCCCCCTCTGCCTTGCGCTCTCGCCGCCGCCACTACTCGCACCCTCTTCGCTGCTTGTGCCCACGTCGCTCGCCACCGGGACATCATAGATAATTAGATACTTAGAGTTATTTATTGTTGATTTGTCTGACCCGACTCGAATTAAATTTTCAACCCGAACATATAACTCGAAACGTAACGATAAGAAAAAAAATTGGGTCTAATGACTTTCGGCCCCCGCTACATATTTTTTCAAGCTCCGTCACTGCTTGAAAGTGAAATAATAAACAATTATTTTTTATGATACATAAAGCAAATAGTGTAACTTTATTAACATGCATAAGAAATTGAATTACATGAAACCAAAGATACAATCATCATCATCTTCACCAAATCATACTAGTGTTCAGACATTGTTACCATAAAGAGGGACCTCCACCATTATCTACATTCTGCAGGTAAACCTTGAGGAAACCGTTTGAAATCAGTGCAATAGTTATAAATCATGAAGTTTTTCTGAACCCATCTCAATCTTCTTCTACTATACGCATCAAGCTGCTGGCTTTTCCATGCCCCATTCATGAACTTCAAGCCGGTCGAACCCTGGACGTTGAAGTTCCGATAGTAGGCCGTAAAGGGTGCCTTCAACCAGTCGGTTTTAACCAAACCACCCCTCGTGGCCCAGTCATCCGCGTTCCATAAACTCGAGTGGATCCTCATGGGCTGGTTTTTAGGGAAAGGAACACCTTTTCTTTCGGCATTTGCAAATACTCGAATCGGAGTGTTGTCCACCAAGAACCTGAAAACCCGTGTGTTAAATTGGTTGTAAATTTAGAAAATTGTGTAGGTTTTGATGATTGTTAACAGTGAAGTGACGGAACCAGAGCTTCCCAATCCACCACAACTAAAAGGTAGGACTCATATTTTTCTTTAAAAAGACAATGCTTTTATGTATAAAAAGTTGTCAGATTTTAGTGACGGAGGGTCAATAGACCTTTTTGACCCTCCATTGGTTCCGCCCCTGATTGTTGTTTTCTTACACTATCTGTTGTGAATCCCAGATGATCGAGTAGGTGTGAAAGTTCTTGGTTGGATCGAACCAGAGGTAGAATTGTTGCTCTCGGTTTCCTTTCCCTTGAGTAAAGACATTGGTGTGCACGATGTACGGGTCACCCGTGGTGTTCCCCAAGAACTCAAAGTCGATTTCATCGTGCGTTGGTCCCTCCGATGACAACTACAATACATAAACATCACAACCTAAAGATTAGCAGGCGGCTCAAAGAGGAGTGAAATAAAATAAAAACTTTGGGCCCACTAAAGTACCCTTAAAATTTAAAAAAGATATTCATATGCATACATATAGGAATCAATGGAAAGCAAATGTTTTCATTTTTGTCAAAAAAGGGTGACTCTTTTATTATCTGCTTTGCGTCCCCAAAAAACTTTAGCAACCCTCAATTTTTTTTGAACGAAAACATCTAAATATTATAGGATAATTGAGTTTCCTCAGGACAACACCTAGAACATCCAAGATAGTCTAACACAGAGGAACCTCAAAACTGAGTAAACCCCTGACATGACCACGGATCCTTTGTTTACTGTGGCCCGGATTCGAACCGGCGACCATTTGGAAGTCACCGGGTACCAAGATTTTTCCATAAACATTCAAATTGTTCTTGTGAAACTTGTGATCATGTCATTTTCCATCCCACATGTTGCTTTCATCAAAATTCCCAAAGTAAAAAAGCTAAAACTTCAATTTTTGACTACTTTCATGAGGGCCAAAAACAGCAAAGACTACAACCCTTTACAGCATGGTTTAAAGATCAACAAAAACTTACATAATAAGCAGTAACAGTCCCAGCAGAATTCCCTGCAACAAGCTTCAGCTGCATATCAATCCTCCCAAACAAATACTCTTTCTTGGACTTAAAACCCGACCCGGAAACCTTATCCAAAGAGAGTGACAAAATCTGTCCACCATTGAAGATCTTGGCCCTTTTATCCCCCCAAGTGAGATCAAAATCTTGGTAAAAACTGCCAGCAGAAACAGCCATGAGAGAAGAGTTTAGTACCGCAATTAGAGCAGTAAAAAAGAGAGATTTTGAGAAGAAAGATTTCATTTTTGAAGGTTTTAGTGAGGAAGAAGATGATTTGAATTGTGGGTTTTGGGTTTTATAAGCATGCATATTTATAGTAAATGAAGGAGAGTGAGAGTGTATGTGAGTTTAAAGAAAGGTGACGAAGCTTGTGAGCAGATGCCAACTGGTGTAGGGAAGCTGGTGACAGCTGAGCAATAATAAAAGTTGGAGCCTTTGGTAGGAAGGATGGATTATCTTTTTGTTTGAATTTGCTTTTTATGATGGGTTATTCTTGTCATTGGTTTTGGGAATATGTTTGAATAGAAAAGCTACCAATATTCGAACATAATTAAGAGTGAAAAATTTTATAAAACTATTATTATTACAATGAATGGGAAAGATAACGGGTAAATAAACGTGTGAATTATGTAATCCATGATTTATGTATTTGTATAGTTTGGATGGAATCAAATAAAATCATGACAATTAAGGAAAAATCAGGGCTACATATTAAAGAATTTGAATCTGATATTCTGACCTGATATAACGTTTTCTTTGATATTTTATGGACCATGTAGCTCCATAAGGATAATATATTATGCTTGATTTAAGTTGAATCTTTTCAATTGATATATATGAATCAGCTAACTCTTGGACTAGTTTTGTATCATAAGTAGTATGATTCACCTTCTTTACTCGGTTTACAGCCAGGGGTGGACCTAACTCTATTGTTTTTTGATTGACTCCCGAGTATTTTGAATGATGACCCTTGTGGATTTACTTTGTGACTGAAATAAAGAATATAGATGGTGAGTGGTTAACCTCATCTTCCTTAAATTAATTGACCTGGTTTTGAAACCTTGTGTGTTGTAGTTATTTTTCTTTCATTTTTGTAAAGTATTTGATGAATTTAAAGGTGAAAAACATATATTTCATTCCCCTTTTCTTTTTTCCATTTTCTAAAAGGAATTCTACAAAATTTCAAGGATTAGCAATCTTTCATATTGGTTTTTAAAAGGTTTTTACTTGCTATGTATTTTGTGACATTATATTTTATTATATGACCCAACTCAAAAATTCTAAAATCGAGTTGATACGTCCGAGTTTCGTAAAAACCGACCTCGGTGGTAAAGAATTCTTAGGCCCACCTCAATTTACACCAATATACAACTTAGTGTCTTAGTCGTTTAGACTTAAATTATAACTTATGAGGTTCTATGTTCGAAGTCTATGTGTAATATCAAAACCAATTTGCCTAAGAGATTTACAGATTAATTGTGTTATTTTATAAACGTGTACTAGTTATATATATTTTAAAAATGCATGAGATCAAATGATTCCATGAACCTCAGGGAATAGGCATGGCCCCTTGCTTTTGGCCGTCAGATTCATTGGTATGGAGAAGTGGATGACAACCATACTATATGCTTCCAAACATTATTACTTCATTTATTATATGATGGTCCTTAAAAAAGGGTTCTTGGAATCAAAACATTCTTTGTTTTTTAAAAAATATATATATATATGTATACTTATTATGTGTTCAAAAAACCATGTATAAAAATTCGACTTATCAACCTGGTATTTTGAAATGTGTCAAGGTTGAGCAGTGAGTGGTTAAGGTGTTAAATGTGTTGCATTTGTAAAATTTGGCAGGTCGTACCTGACATGAACCTGGAAATCCAGTTAAACAACGTAATCACGGCACATGTATTTGTGGATTGCGCACAACTCTTTAACCTAAAACTTTTTTTTTATTTTACATATTTGGTTATTAATATTCTAAAGTTACAAAATTACTACTGAAAATAGGAGTGTGTGAAAAATAATTAGATTTAAACTAAAAAACATGATACAAGTTTCACTTTTAAATTTTGACAAAAATAGTTTAACTCGATTTAACTAAAGTATTCACGTACCCTAGCCAGTTTAGACTAAACTCAAACTCATGAATTTATGCTAGTTTCATGTCATGTCAAAAATTCACTTCTAATTACAATAGAGGTGTTCATGGTCTGATTTACAATTTCGTCGGACCCAACTCTGATTTGATGGTTGTCTGAGTATCAACCTTAACATACCATTACACCTTTAATACATACCATTAAACCTTTAATACTTAAATACTTTTCTTTGTGGAGTTTAATATTGAATTAAATTTGACATGTGTCCAAAGTTATTTTTGGCTTAGGGTAGTGTTATTTTTGGCTTAGGGTAGTGTTGTGACGTGTTTGTGAATAGATGCACTTAATTGTTGGTAATACAAGTAGTTGAAACTTTGAGTGAATGAATAAAAGGTTTTTAAGGGCATGGACCATTCATTTGTACGACTCCCATTGAAATTGACCTTTCTATGTCCAAATACAAAGTTATGGAGTTTTCAAGGTACATAACTCTCAGATTTGTCTCTCTATTCATGTCAAAGATGACAAAAATGTAGGGGTAGAGAAAGATCACTCATGATTCATCAACAATAAAAATCAAAGAATTGAATGTGGATGGGATGGAATTGGACCAGAAAACTCGAAGTTTTGCGACCCAACAGGGTCCAAACTAAAAACGAGTCAAGTCGAGTCGGTGTAGTTGTTGGCTTTGTCGTTTTGGAATTCATAGTTTGTTTTTTTGTTATAACAGCCTCAAATAACGTTTTTTTGTTAGCTCATCATTAAATAATATTTATTGAGAAAGTAATTAGCAAATTAATGGTTTTTAACTATAGCACTTGAGTTGTAAATGAATTAACACCATTTTTTGACTAAAAATACAACTTTTAAACACCAAATCCTGGTTTCCAAATACGTTTTGGTGAATTTCTGATATGTTTTAACCACTAACAACAATATCAACATATTAAATTAACAAAAGTCAACTTTTCCTAAAACTCTAGTTCTTTGTTTATGCGCCTTAAATCCAACTAGTTATCTTGCATAAAATCAATTATAAGCTACATGCATGTCAACAACACTTGCAAATGAGTCATAAATAATAGCTTAGACTTCTTTCATTTCTGTGGATTGAATTCTTCCTACTCTAGTATGATGATCCTTCATGCCTGTGTAATGGTTGATAATGAAATCCTCACAAATCAACTCCTAAAACTGTCAGTCTTCTTGACTCTCTTCCAACATATTTTTAAGGGTAAAATTACCATTTTCCACTTCTTTCTTGGTCATATTATTACCAAATGTTTTCAGAATTGAACCGGATATCGAACCGGCCGACTTAGAGGCCCATTGGTCGAACCGGATTTAAGAACTGTATGATGTTATAAAAAGTATAAAAATTAAAACTATGTATATAAATACAAAATATAAACATTTTTTGTTTTGATGTGAATTTATAACTTTTCTGTCATATGAAGACTTTAAACAAATAAAATATGCAACTTGAATATTAAATTAATCAGAAAATGAGATTTTGAAGTAAATAAAAAATAAAAAAATTTGAAATCCGGTCCGATCGATAATCAGTCGGTTCAAATGAAAACGGTTTAACTACACACAACCAGACCGGTTATCAGTATGGCCAGACGGGCCGGTCCGATTCTGAAAACAATGATTATTACTAATAGCACTTGGCTTTACCTGTCTGACTTTCTGTGACTTTTGCTTTTTTTTTACCAACACCTTTGTACCAACTTCTTAATTAATCAGGTAAAATGCACCAAATAAAACTCTCATAGTTTTACTTATCAACTAATAATACTTCAGCTCTATTAAATAATCATTTGTTAATTTTAGGATGTTACGGTTCTCAACTTCTTAATATCGAAATTTACGCTACACAAATAATTAAATTTAATTAATTTAAATGAATTACATTTTTTAACGTCAAATTTTTTACATCTAAATACCACGTAACATTACGCTTACAATGATTTGAACTCGCATCACTTTTGTGAGGGACAAATACCGCACCACTAGACGCTAGATCATTATTTCAAATGGATTACTTAATTGTAATATCTTCATACACTCAAATCAAATTTGTATGTATTAATAATGGCAAACATCATACCACTGTAGTATACCCTGGATCAAATGTCTATGTTATTATTATCCATTGACAAACACTACTCTGTGTCATATCAACCCTATCTTCCAACTATACTTGACTAGAATTTCAATATGGTGTCACAATTTGACTTTTTGCTAGTCAAACTCCTTTCCCAAAAACTCTATCCATATCATGAAATTAAGCTAAAATATCACACCCCTTACACTAGGGGTGTTTATCGTTTTGGTTAACGGTTTGTTTGATTTATTTAATTCGTTTTGTTTAGTTTTTAACCCTTATTCGTTAACCGAACCGAACCGAATTGGAAACTTTTCTAACCGAACCGAATAAATCGAATAAACCGATTTCAAAAGAAAAGTATATCCGAATAAACCAAATAAATCGAATTCAACCGAATAAATCGAATAAACAGAACCGAATTAGAAATATGTCTAACCAAACAAACCGAATAAACCAAATTAAAAAAAGTATATCCATTAACCGAATCGAAAACCGAATTCGCAATTCGGTTACGGTTAATAACCGAACCGAAAACCGAATTCACAATTCGGTTCGGGTTTTTTCGGTTACGGATACGATTCGGATTTCGTTTTTATTCGGGTTTCGGTTTTATTCGGGTTTCAGTTTTTTTTTTTTGCACACCCCTACACGTCTGGCTAACGGGTAAGATGTGTCAAAATTTGCATTGAAAGTAGTGTTTGGAAGATAATGATTAAAAATAAAAAGTTGAAGGCTATTTTAACAAAATGTATTTGATTATTTATTTTCAACAAGAATATATTTGATGGTCCGTGAATCATGTTCCAAGTTTGGTGAAAGGGAACCTTGATAAGTTGGAAATCAATGCTTATATTTGTGGGTGGGTGAGAGTATTGTATATGAGACATGAAACTGGCGGTGCATCCATCACTCCCGTGCTCCCCTTATGCTACCTAATTCTTTTATACTGTAGACTTTATTTTATAGCAGGACTACTTTAGATTTCGTTTTTATTTATATATTTTACATGTGTAAAAATATATTACATATACTAAGGATAGAACCAAACTCAAAATATATAAAAATTAATATATAATTGAGTTTAAAAATACGTTAATTACTATTTAATATAATTTGACTTTTATTTATTATTTTATTGAAATAAAAGTTATATAATTAAATTTTAAAGTTTCTTATAATAACGGATAATTTAAAATAAATGTGTTTTATTAGTATAATTACTATTTTCTTTAAATATATATTATTATTAAATGAAAGTGCATTAAATAAGAGAGAGAGGCGGGAAAAAAATTGTGAGAATAAATATGAAGGCGACACGTGGCACTTAAAACCTTTATTTATTATATAGTATAGATTAATATTTTCTTTAAATATATATTATTATTAAAAGATGGATGTGTATTTAATAAGAGAGAGGGGCGGAAAAAAAATGATGAGAATGAATGTGAAGGCGACACGTGTCATGAAAAAACATTTATTTATTATATAGTATAGATATAGATTAACCACTTTTTGTTTGAGTTTATTTTTTCTTATTTTTCTTTTTATGTTTTTATTAGTTACTATTTATACTTAATTTCACACGTTATTTTCCTTATATATTATAAAATACAATGTTCGCTTATTTTTATATATATTTTGATATAATTTTTTTTTAAATTAAGTTAGGTCAAATATAATATATTTTTACTTTATTTTTATCTATGTTTGATTTATTCAAAACAATTCGGATCAAATATGATATGTGTTTACTTCTTTTATTTTAAAACCTGCTTTCATGTTTCTTAACGTTCTTTTTACAATAACATAACCTTTTCTTGGAATTTTGAATATATCGTTTTCGTTTTCGTGTTACGACGTACTTATTTTTATCTATGTTTCTGTGTGATTTCATTCAAAATGGAGTTGTAGGTCATGATGTACAACTCATCGTAGCACAAATGTACAAGCCATCAAAGCAGATTTAAAATATGATGTTTTGTATGTATTTTTTATCAACGTTAACATTTTTAACTGTTTGGGTTTTTTTATCATCGTTTTAACATAATTTTTTTTAACGGTTTATTTCTTTTTACGGTTTTACGCCTCTCGACGCAACGCGGGTGTCTTAATACTAATTGTATTTATTTAACAAATATCAAGAGCTATATGATCTTTTATTTTCATAGTTTTTTTATTAAGATCTCATCCTTTAAAATAAGTTTAAAATGATAATTTTTATTTAACACTATTTACTAAACATATATAAAATACTAAGATTTAAAGTTTATCGTATAATAAATTAAATATTTCATTGGGATGTGGTCGGAAAAATAGCCTCGTATGATATAAAAATGTTAACTTTTTTTTTTAAAGTAACATAATAACATTTATAATATAAGATCATAAAGATTAAAATTTCAAATACGTTTCAGGTATTTCTATTGCTAGTAAAATCTTTTTAACTAATTTTATTTTAAAATAAATTTTATTGTTGTGCCGAAAGGTTCATTATATCTAATTAGTGAATTACATACAAAAAAAAAGTGTGTTTCCCTAAAATACTTTAATGAGAAGTTGATTTGTCTTTTATTGAATGAAATTGTCACTATATATGCTTTTCTATTTTATTAATTATTTAATCAAAATAAGATGAAAATTTTTAGATTTTAAGAAGAAACTAGAAAATTTGACCCACGCGTTATGGCGGGGATGTACGGTTATATTAACGTATTTAATCACATGATTAAAGCTCACACGATGTTGCGGGTTTTCGAACCTCGTAACGGACATCGCGGCGATGACAATAATGTGACTAAATACATAAACACACGTATGAAGTTGTCACGACTCGGGCTGCCGCGCGATGTAGAGGGCTTGCGAACTTCGTTACATGAGTTGCGGTGATGACAATAACGTGACTAATTACAAAAAAGAAATGTGTGAAGTTGCCACGACACAATTATGGAGATTGAAAAATAGATAGATTGTGACGCGAATAGAAGTTAACGTTGAAACTACAAATTCGTTAAAGAATTTAGCAACGGATTAAAAACAAAATAAAAATAGGAAAAAGTAATTTTTATAAACGAATATGAAAATAAGTAAGAAAAAAAACAAAATTTGAGAGGTAGAGTTAAAAATAAAGTCAAGTGGTAAACTTAAAACTTTATGTAATGTACGGTTAAAAACGTATATTAAAAATATTATCTTTTGTATATTGTTATTCTACTACTAATGTAAGGCCTTAACCCGAGCATCCTACAGTTGATTTTCATAACGGGTCAATCTCATTTAAAATTCATTTATTATTAACTCAATTACAACGGAAGTCTTTCTAAATTCTTTTATGAGTATTTAATGTTATTAAATTATCTCACAAATGTCTGCTCACCATCCCGAGTAACACCACTCCCAAGCCGAGATATGTCAACGTTACGCTTACCTGCAAAACAACCTAACGTACACACAAAGTCAGCTACGTTGAGTGAGTTCTAATAGTTTAATTTGAACAAAAACCATCACGTCATATTCATTAGTTTAATCCACTCTGGACCCTCCGGTCCTTAACAAGATAGTTTTATGATTTATTAACGAATAGTTAACCCCCTGTCAACCCACAGCATCCCTTAACCGTTCATCACCCGAGACTCAGCCCGTACTACCAATAATAATAAAAATAATAACATTACCATCTCGTTGACATAGACTTAACTTACTATACTAACAACTCATACCCAAGAACAAGAATTAACTCGACACTTGGTTAACACAACATACTCCGGACATTAACACATCCGGCCTTAACCAAGGCTCTCACAATTAACTGACACGACACTTATACACGTCACGTCACAAATCTTGACTCGACGGTCAGTCTAACTCTACATACCGCAATAATAACATTTACACGTCACACTAACATTACCGCATTAATATCACCACATGCATAATCAATATAACTCAACGTTTACATGCAATGCTACACATATTTAAATACCCACGTAAACACATACCTCGTCACTACAACCTCGTCAGGGCGATCGACGCACCTTGAACTCATCAATAACCTGCTAAATAAATGTCACCATTGGTGACTTCCCAAAGGACCTCATCCTTCACAATCTTGTTTGCCGTGCCATAATGACACGATGCAAACACGACTCATAAATATAAACACATAATATCACACATCATTTACGTAACTCAATAACTACACTTGTTACGCACGTAAAACCCTATAACAACCTAGTTCTCATAAGAACTCATAAGCATTTAATATAAGGCCCTACTCTTTCCGATCGGCCCATAACACGTCACACATCAACAATCCCTACCCTTAGCCCACGTATTTCTATGAATGCATCATAGAACCTACGACTCTTAATAATCATTTTATATTCAAAACGCATTGGGTTAGAACCCGAAACCCTTAACACGATTACATATATTAACGATTCTTGAAAGTATGTACGATAGCCCCAAAATAGTAAACATTTAAAAGAGGTGGATTAGAAACTCACTGTTTACACCGTGTCCGAATCCTTGCTCAGCACCCTGATCACCCGCTAAATATCCAACATGTCAACGTACGATCACATGATCAGACACATTCTAAACGCAAGTCTAATAACGCATAAAATAATACAATCCCGTCACTTGGTCTCATTTGCTCTCCCTTATGATTCATCGACCTGTAGATCCACGAACACACGTACCGGGTCGTCCTTGACCCGTCTAAAAACTGAACGCCCGAACCGGGTTTTTTATGTATGCAAGCACGTACGTAGCACCGCCATGCAAACCCTAATCACCCACACGTAACCATTCACCTCCTAGCTTGTGTCGTACCCACACCCAAACTCGTCCCCGAACCACTACCGATCCCCGTTTGCCCCCACAGTTGTCTCACGACGGCGTTCTCTTCGTAGGACAACCCAAGCGGCTGTCATCGCCACGCTCGACACCATGGCTCTCCACCCGTGTCGTCGTTGCCGAGTACCTCCACCGCTGCCATCACCACCTCTAAGCACCATTATGTCCGAACCGCCGATGTTGTGTCGCCCTTAGCTTCCCACCGGGCACCCTAAGCCGGTTTCTCATCCACCACTGTCCGCTACACATCGCCATCGTTGTTGCCATTGTCGTCGAGCTCCGTCGTTCGCCGTCGAGCACACCTCCACAGCAGCTTCCATCGACCGCCGAGTGCCACCATCTTCTGTTGTCACCCTCTCCACGATCTCGACACCACCACCACCTTCGCCTGTCCCTCTCCCCTCTCTATCTCTTTCCTTCTCGGTCCCGGCATCCGATCATCACACCAACTCGTGACCCTCCTCCCCTTGCTGTCCGTCGCTATCACACGCAACCAATGAACCATCGTTGCCACCGGCATGACCATCACAGTCGGAGTTACCGACGTCCGACGTGAACAAGGACTACAAACCCTAATCGGGTTTCTCCAAAAACTACGAATGAAAGCATGTAATAAAACGTAAGCAAGAGTTTACCTTGGCGATTAGTGAAGTCCCTGCGCGACACCGCCCTTGAACCGCCATCGTTGGCCTCCTCCGAGATCCTGGTTCCCTTCTCGCAGCTCTCCTGCCGTCGCACGCACACACCTAGCCAAAAATGGTCTTGGGTTTCCCATTAGTGAGATATTTAAACCTCCATTATTTACATTTGGGTCCCCTCGTTTTCATACTCTCCTAACCCGGACCCGGTTATGATAAAAATAACTAACAACGCCATCAAAATCCCTTAAATCTAGTTTTTACGTGAAAGCCACGCCCATCGTCTTGTTTACTAGAGATTCGGGTTGTCTGCTAGCCCGAATTACAAGGTGTGGATTTTCGGATTGTTACAAGTCTACCCCCTTAAGAGATGATTCGTCCTCGAATCCTGCGTCGGTACAATTTAATTCAAGTTGTCACACCCTAACCGACGGCGGATTATACGTCGGGGCGGACACGGTTGTTCAAAAAGCACAAGGTTGACTATTAAAGTTTGAATATTTCATTAATGACATTCAAAGGTTCAATACAAAGAATGAAAACAAACATAACAAGAATACAATATTTATTTGATAAGTGTTCTAGGTCCAAAGCATCCTATGTGATCACAATAAAGTCTCATGTTGATGTACCTGAAACATGTGAAGAAATCTGTCAACTAAAAATAGTTGGTGAGATACGAAGGTTTTGACACAGTTTAACAAAGTCTTTGAAAAGTTTTACAATTCACTATGTTATGCATTCTATAGTATAAGTGTGAGAACAAACAAGTTTTAACATTGTGCATATCAATCCTCCAACCAAGCTTAGGCATAACCCGAGGTTACCCTTAAAAGTTTAAAGTTTAAATTCAGTAACAATCACCATGGGCTCCCCCCGAAGGGTCAATTAATCTAGGTAGATTGGTCAAATACAATAGATCTATCATTGTCACTGTAGGCTTGATCAAAGTTAATGAATATGCTAGCCTTAAGTTTATTTAAGCATGCAAGTCTCAAAGGCACATAACACAAGAATAAGCATATAAACATTGGTGTACAAGAATTGTATAAGTTTGAAAGTTTGATATATGTCTCAAAGGCACATAACACAAAAATAAGTTATTCTTGTTTTATTAAAGTTTATATTTATTTTTAGAGTTTAAAACAGAAAAATTTTGGAAAATAATACTAAACTAAAGTTTCAAAATTTATAAAATATTTTCTGTTTAGATAATAAGTTTTACAAAGTTTAAAGTATTTTCTTTATAGATTTTAAGTATATAAAGCTATTTTTAAAGAATTAAACTTTTATAAGTTATTAATTAAGTTTAAACGAATAACATGTTTCTGGAATATAAAAGTGTAAATAAAAATTAGATTCAAGTTTTTAAAAGTTTAACATAATTTATAAAAATCATTACAAGGTTTAAAATTGATTAAAAGGCTAAAAAATAAAAAATAAAAAGGGCAAAACTCGGGCTGGCCAGATCGAACCCGGGCCACCCGAGTCACACACACGCCTCTAAACACCCGGCTACGGGCCTCGCTGGTGATTATACCCGGAAAATAAAAAGATAAACACATGTTTAAATCATCCCTAATTTCCCGTATGAACCCTAGAATCTAAATCCCTAAATGCGAATCGAAAACCCCTCTGTCATTGCGAATTGATAGAGGGTTTTTGTTACCTGAATGAAAACGAAGATTTTGGCTTTCGAATTACCTGGAAAGATGCGGAAACGAGGGAGAACAGGTTCTGAGTTGTGGGTAGGCTGTCCAAGGATTGAATCGGCAATGCAGGTGCTTTTCGATGGAATTGAGATAATGGATAGTTAGGTTATGATGTTTGTTGTATATTGTGAATTAAGTATAAAAATATAAATAAATATATTTTTAAAGTGATTGATTTCACAAGATCAGGTTTTAAATTTATAAATTAAAATGATAATTACGTTAATGGATAGTTAGGTTATGATGTCATTAAGGTGTTCCAACAGGTATTTATAACCAATTTCATCGTTTAATGTCTGTACAGTTGGGGAGATTACGGATGAACAAAACGGGTTTGAATTCGAATTACGCGGCTGTTAGCATTGAATTCGAGCATTAAGGCTTCTTGGGTTAGGGTCGCACGCTCGAGTAGGAGCTCGAGGTGCATTGAATTTGGTCGGAATACGCATTTTGAATAAACGAGTTCAAAACCGGTCCCTGAGAGACTCGAACTCGGGACTGGTTTTAGAATCTGGAAGTTTGGGGTAATTGTAGAACAACCCCCTGTAGTTTCAAGTCTTTAACATTTTATGTTAAAAACATAAGGTTAAGTTTAAAACAAGTTTCAAGAATGACAGTTTTAGTCCCTGGACTTTTATAAAATGTAAATATGTTTTAGTTTTATAAAGTTAAGTAAGTTTTGTAAGTTTTATTATTTTATAACTTTATAAAATAATTTATAGGATTTATAAATTTATAAGCTTAAGTGTTTAAAAATAAGTTTATTAATTATATCATTTATAATTATAAACCTATAAGTTTTAAGAATTTAATACATTTTAGTCATAAGATATATATATATATATATATATATATATAAATATATATCAAATAAGTCTCATACATACATACACTTATATATATATATCTCAAGTATAAGAGTTTTTCTTAAATACATATTAATTAAATTAATATTTATTACTTAAGAAAAATAGATTTTTTTAATAGGTTTCAGAATTTAAAATTAGGAAAATGATAGGTCGGAAAATCCTGTATATTACAGTCTCCCCTACTTTAGGGAATTTCGTCCCGAAATTAAAGTAAAAGGTTCCCGTTCAGGATTTAAGTTTATTGTATGTGTCAGGATAATGAGAGAAGATTCTTCACGTTCCCAAGTAAACTTTGGGCTACGTTTAGAACTTCTAATGAATTGTGACGATGGGAATATGATTATGCTTTGAGTTGCTTGGTTTCACGGATCATGATTGCCAGGAGTTTCTCTAAGAAGTATATAGTTTCATCGAGGGATATGTGGATTTAGTTTTTTTTAAATGAACTTAAGGAGAAGAACTGTCGAATAATCATTCGAATTGTAAAGGTGAAATGCATTACTTGGAATGAATTTGATGACAGTTTGATTATCTAAGTTTGCTCAGAATATGGTCTAATGGGCCTAAGAGTTTGTCATATTACCTTTGCTATCTATTACGATAGGTTTTAGGTCATAGCAGACAACAGAATTTACTATGTTTTCCATGCATTGATCTTTATAATTACGTGTGCACCCGTAAGTACTCGAATCGTTGCATGGTCCATATAGATCCTTCCATTGTATGTGGGTCAAGAGGAGGCACAAAAGTTACTTAGCTCGTAGCTATTGCTTTCACGTAAGAGTGGCTAACAATTGACTGAGTCCCTAGAGGGAAATGTCAATCAGCAACTAAAGAGTAATGATGTGGCATAACTTAGAGTTTCAAAGCTTCCTCATGTTTGTACAAGAATACGTCAAACCCCGAGTAGTTTAAAGTCTTACATATTCCTCGTGTTTGAACAAGAATATGTCAACCCAGAGTAGTTTAAAGACATACATCTTCCTCGTGTTTGAACAAGAATACGTCAAACCCCAAGTAGTTTAATGTCTTTCAGCTTTCAACTTTAGTGGATAAAGTGTGTGACCATGCCTTGAGTATGATGTGATCACCCCAATACTCTGGTGATCATGAAAGGTGTGAGAAAGTTTTCGTAATGGAATCCATTGATATACGCTCCTTATTCCTATATAGAAGATTATGGTCGTTCAAGGAGACCGGATGGATGTCGATGTTTGGTTTTGATTTGAAGGCAAGTGAGGTACTTTGCTATAGAGAGCAATGTCCTTCTTCGTGCTAGTTTCTAGCATTAGAAATGAAGTTTCTTGTGCATTCAGGATGAACCGAGTAACAAGTCTTATAAGTTTTATTCAAGATGAAAGTTGTAAGGCCCTAATTCTGGGTTACCTCACTTGTTGGATTTACTCATAAACATAATCATCAAAACTGAATAAACTATAACTTTTAAAACATAGCGGAAGCGTACACTATCTTATTACATAGACAAACAGTGAAAGTCTTATCATACAAAAGAATCTAGCACATAAGCATTTAAACAGGATGTCAGTCTTATGTCAGTTAGCCTCTATGCCTTCGCCTGTCTCTCTTCATATTACCTGAAGTGCATACTAATAGTCAGCTAACGCTGGGGAGTTCTAGTTTAATGCAATTAGGTATAAACGTCATTTCTTTATAAGTAAATATATATATATATATATATATATATATATATATATAGATACACATTAACACATCCTTTGCCTTTATTTATTGTTCATATGTGAGTACATAAATATGTATTCACCTTTACTTTCCTTAAACATTTATCGGTCATACAGATAAGGGTGATCAACCCGTCATTGTTTGCTAATGTCACAAAGACAAGCGCTACGGTCCATCGTCATGGCCCGCCATTCTTACAACCGTCTGGCAACTAGTGTTCGTCCGTCATTTTATTCTTACAACCGTCCGGCACTTTCGTCCGTCCGTCATGACTTATAACCGTCCTACCGTCGTAGGCCATAATTCGCTCGTTTACCCGAAGGTATCCGTTTCCCATACGAACCATATATGCAGCCATCCCTTTTATCTTACATCCGTTCGACACGTAATGGGTCGTCCGTCGCTAACGTATAACCGTCATATTCAGTCTACCTTTCTAGACTTTTTACTCGGCTGCATATTAGTCACATGGTCGTCCGTCTACCGAAGTAGCCATTGTCATCGAAGCGTCCATAACGTTTACATACATTCATAACATGCAATATATAAAATATAAAGCAAGTTTTCATTCATTTACGCCATGTCATTCTTTTATTCATTTACGCCATGTCATTCTTTCATTCATTCTTTATAATCATACGTTTTGTTCTTTGTTCATCATTCATTTTAATAAATATAAGTATATATCACGTATAATCATGTTGGAATTCATAGCACGTATTCATTTAGTGTATACACTTCATCCCCAAAACATTTAAAATGATTTGCATATAGCATAAAAGGGGGCACATAAAACTCACCTGATAAGCGGGTTCTGAGATACTATCATTGTCAGTAGGCGTCTCTAGGTGTCACACATAATCTGTATAAATTATTCGTATATGATTACGATAACTGACCTAACCTGACACTTAGTTTCTATCTTTAGGGTTAGGCGAACTTACGGCCTAGGCGAACATGATAAGTTCGCTACATTGACTTAGGCGAACATGTGGTAAGTTCGCCTCTTTAACTTAGGCGAACATGCTAAGTTCGCTCTCTCGGCTTCAGGCGAATATGCTAGGTCCGCCTGAATTGGGTCCTTTCCCGAACCATAATGAGGACGTCTAAGTTATAAAATACTCTTATTTAATCCTAACGAAAATCGGATAGAGTCCTGTTTGTTTTTATCTAAAACCCGACAATAATAATTGTCCATTTCGATTGCCAAATCATAACCAATAATTATCCATAAGGATCGGGTTTTAACCTCCATCATAAATATCCATATCCATTTTTCTATGTTTATTCAATATTCTTTTATCCAAATAAGTAACCCCGCTTGTCGGTTATCCTTTATCATTTAAAATCATTGCTATACGTCTTTACTAATCCTATTAGTAATCCCTAACTAATATTAGTAATTAATGTCCATGAGTTTAAGGGGTATACCTTCTCGAGCACGAACCTGAAGTATATCCGAGACCCGACCCGAACCGTATCCATCATCGTCATTATTATGTTATCATCATCTTCATCATTTAATCACCATCACCCGAAACTACTAACACATATTCATCATTGAAACTACCATATCATACTCATCATCATCGAAACTAATAACATAATCATCATCATCGAAACTACTATCATCTTCCTTAGGAACTTTGCTCATCACCATAGCAGCCACCAACACTACCCGAAACTACTGTTGTGAACTCCCCTTACCCGGAATCGACATTTTTAACCACCACTACCATCACCATGTTACCATGAAGTTACTGTTGCCTTAATCACGCCGCCACCACCAAACACGAAACTACCATCATTAAGCTTCAATCACCGTCATAACCTTCACCGAGCTGCCACTACTACCTCCATACCGTCCATCATGAGGTTGCCATAAACACACTTCCGTTCACCTTCGAGTATCATCGTCACCATTGTCTTCATCATGTAGCCGCCGTTAACAGCAACCACCTACTCCATACCACCACCACACCCGAAACTACTACTGTGAGCCTCCACTCGAACCATCACCATCCACCCGAAACTACTGCTGCCATAACCTCGCCACTTCCTTCCACCACAGTCAAGCTCGTACAACCATTTGCCGTTACCGGAGACGAAACCATCGAACAAGCATCATACCGTCATCGCCGTGTTGAGCTAACATCATCATCACCGTCGTTACACCACCAAAACCGTGAACCTGCTGCATACGAGCACCCATGCTGCTGCCGGAGCCATGGCAGCAGCTCTTTCACTTACTAATGTCGTCGGGGTGCTCCACAAACGCCGGCCACCAGCTCTGTTCTCGTATCTCTCCCTCAAATTTGACTAAGCTGCAACAATTGAGGTTGCCATGATCTTGTGAGCTCATCCATTATGAAAATTAGGGTTTGTGGTGCTTGGTCATGGTCCGTAGTCGACGAAGAAGAAGAAATGAATTTGAAATGGGTTTAGCGGCTGGGAGAAAGAGATGTGGGCTTTAGGTTTAGGAAAATTTTCATTTAGCTCCCCCATCTTCATAGAATTTACATTATAAACCTTTAATTTGATTTGTAGTCAAATTAATGTACTATACTTTCGTTCACTGACAAATCTTTAGTTTAAACGAATCTTGTATTTTAAGTAAAAGAATTTGGGATGTTACAAAAGTACAACAATTGTCGAAATCAGGAATTTAGGTATGATTTAGTAGGGCAAATCATTTAGCTTAGATTGAAGTCATGACATTTCGTTGTGCATGCTTACTTTCGGTAACCAAAAGGTGTTGAGCTTTAAAGCTACGGGCTTAAATGTTGTTTTGAGTTTCCACACCATGTAACAAGGTGTGTTCTTCTCGAATTAAAGTTTTGACTTTATAGTAATGTGTATTTTGTGTATATGTGAGTTTATTGTTGATAGGGTGCGAAAGCACACGTCTTTATTCCTTTGTTTTAATGTGTTCTAAGTAGTTTTATATTAGTTTTGAGTCAATTTTATGTACATTTGCGTCGTTGGTCTTATTTGTAGGAGCTCGGGAATATTAATGAAGAATACGTGAAGAAAACGAGCGAAGAAACGAAGCCCGGAAAAGTCCAAAGATCAAAAGACAATTTTCTGAAATTTAGGTCTCTCGCGGTACGCGAGAGACGAGTGTAATGGTTCTCGCGGTACGCGGGAAACTCCAGGAATCCGCCCGACTATTTTGGTCCTCGCGGTACGCGAAGATCCAGTCAACATTCTCTCGCGGTACGCGAGAGGGCCGTTTTCCGCAAAACCCTAATTTTCTAAATTAAAAAGATTTAAACGGCCATTATGAGGGAGTTCGATTCTAAGCCGTTCCAGGGAAGAAAAGAGGCGATTTTGAGTTTGGAAGTCAATTGAAGCTGAAGATTGAAGCTTTTGGATTCCGGGTTTGTGTAGTTGCATTCTAGGGTTTAAAGATTCAAACTTTATCTTTGATTTTGTGTTTTGAACCTATGGATCTTGCTATTTACTTCTGTATAGATGTTCTTAGTATGATTCTAGGCTAGATCCTTGATCTACCTAGGTCAATATGATGATTATGTGTTAAAGTTTCGCTTTTTATTCGGTTTTTGGATTTGAATGTTGGATTTATGATTTAGTAAAGGTTTGAGTTTGTTTATGTGTGATGTTAGTGCATGTTTAATTCTGATTATATGGTTGATTATGCTTTTCTGCGCTGATTGTGGTTGTCTGCCAGTTTGATCTTCGTTTCTGGTTCATAGACTTTAGGGTTTGTGAGTTAGAGTGGTGTCTAGACGTAGTAGCCATAGAAAACCTAGTTAATTACTGATTATAAGTGAATGTGTGTCCTAGTTCAATACCCGAGAGGTGAGAATTAGTCGTTTAGTCTTCATCATTAGGAATCCGAGTGTCAGCTGTCTGAGAGGAAGTTGGTATTAGGTGTCTAGTGATAGTTGCTATCCGAATCATAGTATCCATTCTAGAACTACCCCATGCATTCCTTGAGTGGATGGTAAGCGGTGAGACTGAGAGGTAATCCGTTTATTAGGGTACTTGTCATAGTAGGAAATACCCGAGAGGTGATCCGATCATCTGGTGAGTTAATATCCTTAGGTTGTCTTCTGGTCACATCCCGAGACCGAGAGTGATCGGGAATCCACTAGATATCTTTTAGGTGTTATATCTTTAGAAACCCAGATCCAACCTAGTTCCAAAACCGATAGAAGTTGAGCTTTACACATAGGATTCCGACCTAGGTAGTGACTTCTCCATTCTTGATTTCATCTTTAGTTTACTCTTGATAGCTTGAATTGTCCTTAGTTTATTGCATTCTTAGTTAATCTTTAGTGTAGTAAACCCCCCAATCAATTAATCATATTAAGTCCTAGTTAGAGTCTAATTTAGTTATTCAGTGTCTTTTGGGTTCGATAACTCGGACTTCGTTAGGCTATATTGCATTGATCGGTACACTTGCCGGTTGTGTGGTCTAGTTTTAGGTCGAGTCTAGGTTTTATAAATTTAAAGCTAGAGAGTCTAGATTAGGTTTTATTTGATAGTTTTTATAGACCGTCTGGACGACATCAAGTTTTTGGCGCCGTTGCCGGGGACACTTGGCAATAGCAATATTAGCTTTGACTAGTTCTTTGATTGATTTTTGGTTTATTTGAGTCTTTTGTTTTCTTTTGAGTCTTGTGTGCTACTTGTGAGTCTTTATTCTGTTTCCTTCTTAGAGTCTTTCTGTTTATGCCCAATACTCGTTCGCAAGAATCACCATCTTTTGCAGCTTTTCAAGAGCCCGAACGAGAGCTTCACGAGCGCACCCGCGACTTTCGGGAGCGTTTAGAGGAGCTGGTTAAACCAAAGGTACGTCCTACTAGCCCAGTTCCATTTCCTACTATGGGTGACGCTAACCCACCGGCTAGACGTACGGTGCACCAGAGGGCCAGTGAGGGGGTCACGGGCGCGAGATCTTCGATCACACGCCCCACTATACCGAACACCAATTCTTGGCAGATCCCATCACATGTCATGAGTACGATCACTCATGCCACTCAATTCCATGGCCTCGAGGATGAGGATGCACCCGGACATTTGTCCCGCTTCGCGCGGATATGTGATACATTTAATATCACGGGTGTATCTAAGGACGCAATCTACTTGCGTCTCTTTCCATTCTCTCTTTCTGGGCGTGCATCTACTTGGCTCGACACTCTTCCCGACAATTCTATCACCACATGGGAGGATCTCGAAGCCAAGTTCTTCAAGAAATACTTTCCACCTTCCAGGGCCGCTCGCCTTCGGGACCAGATCCATTCGTTTCGGATGGATCCCGACGAGCCTTACCACATGGCCTGGGAGCGGTTCAACGCGCTGTTGAGCCGATGTCCCCAGCACGGTCTCCCCGACTGGGCACTAGTGGAGAAGTTCTATAATGGCCTCACCTTCGAGACACAGCAAATGTTCAACACAGCTGCAGGAGGCCATATCATGGATAGACTCGAGCCTGAGGAGTGCGAGGATATGTTCGAGAGCTTCGCTCAAGCCGAACAGCAGCACCCACGTTCTGTTAGGGATTCCATCCCTACTGCTAGGTCACACGCCTCTTCTCCTAGAGGTGTGCATCAGGTCACTCCTGATACTAGCGTGGCTGCTGCCCTCGCCTCGATGGCGAATGAGATAAAGGAGCTCAAGCTCAGTGCTTTGAGGTGTCAGGTGTGCAGGGGAGGACACGACACCCGAGATTGCCCGGTAAATAATCAAGAGCATGTGAACTATGCTGGCAACCAATACCAGAACCGAAATTACAACAATTCTAATACTTTTGGTTCGGGATGGAGATCTGGATTCACTGGTCGTCAGCAACAGTATGGAGGAGCAGAAGAAGGAGCGAGTTCTGGGAGCACTGTTGGGTCACGAAGGATTGAGGAGATGATGGAGACTCAGACACAGTTGCTTGCCCAGCTGGTGCAGAATAACAAGGATGCTCGGCTAAGACTGGATAGCCATGACACTTTGATGAAGAATCAGCAATCGGCGTTCCAGGATTTGCAACGCACGGTAGGAGACATTGCTAGGAGCATACATGATAGACAAGGAAGCCCTTCTACGGGCCCGAACGCTTCAGTGATGGCCGTGTCTATAGAGAGTGTGGAGAGTAAAGTGGTTGAAGAGGTTGACCCCCACTCTAAAGAGCATAATATTCCCTCAGTGGAGGAGGTGAACAAGATTGACTGGGAAGCTCGATTTGCTGAGATCGATGCTAGGATGCTAAAAGAGACCGAGTCGAATGCTGTTTCGACGAGGAGCATGATAGAGAAGGAGGATGAGAGCCCACCGGTAGTAGTAGAAGAAGAACCGGTGGAGGAGGAGATAGTGGTTGAGGTGCCTACCAAGAAGGCACAGGAGAAGAAGAAGGGGGTGGAGATGAAGTCCCCCGAGATTGACTTGAGTCGTATTCCTTATCCCGCACGTGTGTTGCCACATAAACACGCTAAGGAATACGGTCACTTCCTTGATATGTTCAAACAACTCAAGGTCAATCTCCCGTTTGTAGAGGTCCTCCAGCATATGCCCAAGTATGCTAAGTTCTTAAAAGGCCTTCTTTCCAACAAGAAAAAACTTGAGGAGGTCTCTGGAGTCTCACTTGGTGAGCAGTGCTCGGCTGTGGTGCAAAATCATTT
The DNA here is from genome assembly GCA_023525975.1 of Smallanthus sonchifolius. Taxonomy (NCBI): domain Eukaryota; kingdom Viridiplantae; phylum Streptophyta; class Magnoliopsida; order Asterales; family Asteraceae; genus Smallanthus; species Smallanthus sonchifolius. The sequence continues at coordinate 25,487,405 of CM042029.1, read as the reverse complement.
GCCAGAAAAGTTGTCTGATTCGGGTCGGTTCACGATCCCTTGCTTGTTGGGCAACCTACCATTACACCACGCGTTAGCCGACCTAGGCGCTAGCATCAATTTGATGCCCTATTCATTGTACAAGCAGCTGGACCTAGGTGAACCACAACCAACGCGCATGAGCATTTCCTTGGCTGACCGCTCAGTCAAGTATCCACGGGGAATAGTGGAAAATCTATTAGTGAAAGTGGGCAATTTTGTTTTCCCCGTGGATTTTGTGATTCTAGATATGGAGGTGGATGACAAGGTCCCACTCATCTTAGGACGCCCGTTCCTACGAACCGCAAAGGCGATGATTGATGTCTTTGACGGGAAGCTCACACTTCGTGTGGGGGATGAGGTCCTTACATTCAATGCTGTAGAGTCCGGGAAGGATGTTGGCGAGCACAGCCACTCCGTGTGCATGCTCGATTCTTTCATGGACCACCATTGGGACCCCGATCCGGTGATAGAAGTAGGTGAACCCGCCCCGAATATAGAAGAACCATATGATTGGGTGTTGGAGTTAGAAGGATTGCTAGATGAGCCAGACGATTATGGAGATGAGGTGCCTGATGATTTGCTGGAGATGATGGCAGAGTTTGAAGAGGTCATAGGCAAAACCCCAAGTGTGGGGAAGTTGGTGGAGGTTGTTGAGGATCCCGAGGATCCTGGTGAGATTGTGGAGGTCATTCCTTTAGAAGTGCCCATTCCAAAACCCCTACATATCTTCACCACTGTTTGTGCTTTGGGGAGAAAGATCGAGTCACCCCCTAGGTCTAGGCCGCCTCGTAAGAGGACTCGAGAGTTAATTGACTTAGGCAACGTAGATAGAGTGCTAACCCCAAGTGTGGGGATATCGAGGAGTGACAAACTACTTGGTTATTTAATGCGTATTATCTTCGGACCGGGTAGATTTAAGTTGTGGTGGAAGGAGATGAAGGATAGAAATCCATGGTGCGGTAGGAGTAGTTGTTTGCTGAGGCTGTGGAGAACCGGTAGGCCGCGAAGGATGAAGGCGGTACCGGTTAGGATCAAGGAGAAGCCTCCTGATAGGTTTGCTTGAGTCCTGGGCAAGTGCCCGGGATGTAAAATTTGTGTGCGTTCATTGGTATGAGTCCGTGTCTTTTTCTTTGTTTTTCGGTTTGTGTTTTGGTTGTGTCAAGTTTTGCAGGAACCCATGCTTGATTCGGTAAGGAAAATCGTCGGGAATGAAGCCCCAGGTATGGTTACATGTGTTTTTATGCTTGGGACAAGGTTTTAAGGAAGTTGGGTGAAAATTTTTTCTTAAATGGCAAAATTTTTTCTAAGTACAAAAATTGGAAAAAACTTCAAAACTTTCTGTTAACGACACCCTCCCGCGGTACGCGAAGAACTAGAGGAAGATCTCTCGCGGTACGCGAGAGACAAAAGTCTCGGCCGGCCTAACTTTTTGGCCTTCGCGGTACGCGAAGAATATCCCCTTAGACTTACGCGGTACGCGAGGGACTGCTGGTGTCACCCTATTTCCTTTGTTTCCCATGGTTTCCCGTACCCGTTTCTGTCCCCGTTTTCACTCACCACCACTATTCATCACCTACCTTCGTACCACCACTACCATGAAGCATCACCTTTAACCACCATCATCCATCACATTAATTCACCCACCTACCACCATCCGACCACCGTGACCATGGGAAACTAGAAACCGTTTATGACCGATGTTCGAACTTGCTGTGGTATTCATGTCTTTGTGTTTGCCACATGTCGAGTATGTTTTCTCTGCATCTATCTATCTTGAGTCTTTTAGTTTTCTTGAGTCTGTCTAGTCTCTATATTTTATTTGAGTCAGTTTAATGCTGTGGGTTTGTATGAGGTTTATTTTGCAGGTTTTATCATTCTGTCCGTACTCAATCTCCATTCGGGCGGGTTTGATGATTACCATTACTATCTTGTAAAGGCAACCCAACAGCTGATGTGTACCCGCGACCGAAATGCTATACGGTGCACACAAGGAAGAACGAAGCTGCATACTAGATTGCATCTACATTACCAGCTAAGTCGCTTCCTGTTTTGTTTTTTTTTATTTTTGCATTTTCATTTTTAGTTGTGTTTTGCTTCACATTGAGGACAATGTGTCTTTCAAGTGTGGGGATGTGAGTGTCTAGTTTGTTTAGTTTGTGTCTTTAAAAATTCAAAAATACAAAAAAAAAAAAAAATTGAAAAATTTGAAAAATGTTCTTGAAAATAATTGCATATATTTGGAAAATGATAGTAGAACTGGATCTATTTATGAGTTTAAAAGATTAAATAATTGAAAACGTGTCTAATTAGTGATGTTTTGGTAGACCCAGCTAACTAGTAGAGCTTAAATATCCTGTTTGTGTTATTTAGGATTAATCACGGAATAAAATCATGATATCTTGTGGGTATTCATCTTAGAGTAATGGTAATACTTAAACTGTCAATATAGGGTGATAGGTACCACGATTAAGTTAAAATTTAAAGGTTTTTGAAATTTTTTATGGCACACCATTCTCTTTTTATGAGAATAAATCCGAGTTTCGGTGGCGCCCGCATTCCATAATCCATGTTATTCCATAATTTATGAGCTATACTGAGTTTTGCTTATGTGTTTCCCTTTGGGATAGCGACTTGGAGGATACACCCCTAAGTAAGATTTATGTGCTTCATTGATAGAATGTAGTCTATGTGTTACCCTCCGGGATAGTGACTTGGTTGAAACGCCTCTAGACGAAAGTTCTTTTGCTTATTATGCTCATTATCATCCATTCATTCATGATTTCATCTGATTTCTAAAAACCTGTAAATAGTAGTTTAACGTGGTAGGGTAAATCTATATGGTTTAATCCGTGCCTAAACATGACCTTGAGACGGGATTAGGTAGAGCTGTAACTTCTAAGTGTGAGTCACATAGATTGATTGATATGTTGTATAAAATGGATTTAGAACACGTAACGGGGGCTTGAAAGTTAGTGCTTGGGTTTAATCGGACAGAAATACTAATTGTTGCTTTTTAACACGTGAGTATGTTTTGAAAATTGAAATTTATGTTTGTTGAGTTAGATGCCAGTTATGATTCCATTTGCAGATTTTTCGAGGACGAAAAAAGGTTAAGTGTGGGGATATTTGATAGGGTGCGAAAGCACACGTCTTTATTCCTTTGTTTTAATGTGTTCTAAGTAGTTTTATATTAGTTTTGAGTCAATTTTATGTACATTTGCGTCGTTGGTCTTATTTGTAGGAGCTCGGGAATATTAATGAAGAATACGTGAAGAAAACGAGCGAAGAAACGAAGCCCGGAAAAGTCCAAAGATCAAAAGACAATTTTCTGAAATTTAGGTCTCTCGCGGTACGCGAGAGACGAGTGTAATGGTTCTCGCGGTACGCGGGAAACTCCAGGAATCCGCCCGACTATTTTGGTCCTCGCGGTACGCGAGGATCCAGTCAACATTCTCTCGCGGTACGCGAGAGGGCCGTTTTCCGCAAAACCCTAATTTTCTAAATTAAAAAGATTTAAACGGCCATTATGAGGGAGTTCGATTCTAAGCCGTTCCAGGGAAGAAAAGAGGCGATTTTGAGTTTGGAAGTCAATTGAAGCTGAAGATTGAAGCTTTTGGATTCCGGGTTTGTGTAGTTGCATTCTAGGGTTTAAAGATTCAAACTTTATCTTTGATTTTGTGTTTTGAACCTATGGATCTTGCTATTTACTTCTGTATAGATGTTCTTAGTATGATTCTAGGCTAGATCCTTGATCTACCTAGGTCAATATGATGATTATGTGTTAAAGTTTCGCTTTTTATTCGGTTTTTGGATTTGAATGTTGGATTTATGATTTAGTAAAGGTTTGAGTTTGTTTATGTGTGATGTTAGTGCATGTTTAATTCTGATTATATGGTTGATTATGCTTTTCTGCGCTGATTGTGGTTGTCTGCCAGTTTGATCTTCGTTTCTGGTTCATAGACTTTAGGGTTTGTGAGTTAGAGTGGTGTCTAGACGTAGTAGCCATAGAAAACCTAGTTAATTACTGATTATAAGTGAATGTGTGTCCTAGTTCAATACCCGAGAGGTGAGAATTAGTCGTTTAGTCTTCATCATTAGGAATCCGAGTGTCAGCTGTCTGAGAGGAAGTTGGTATTAGGTGTCTAGTGATAGTTGCTATCCGAATCATAGTATCCATTCTAGAACTACCCCATGCATTCCTTGAGTGGATGGTAAGCGGTGAGACTGAGAGGTAATCCGTTTATTAGGGTACTTGTCATAGTAGGAAATACCCGAGAGGTGATCCGATCATCTGGTGAGTTAATATCCTTAGGTTGTCTTCTGGTCACATCCCGAGACCGAGAGTGATCGGGAATCCACTAGATATCTTTTAGGTGTTATATCTTTAGAAACCCAGATCCAACCTAGTTCCAAAACCGATAGAAGTTGAGCTTTACACATAGGATTCCGACCTAGGTAGTGACTTCTCCATTCTTGATTTCATCTTTAGTTTACTCTTGATAGCTTGAATTGTCCTTAGTTTATTGCATTCTTAGTTAATCTTTAGTGTAGTAAACCCCCCAATCAATTAATCATATTAAGTCCTAGTTAGAGTCTAATTTAGTTATTCAGTGTCTTTTGGGTTCGATAACTCGGACTTCGTTAGGCTATATTGCATTGATCGGTACACTTGCCGGTTGTGTGGTCTAGTTTTAGGTCGAGTCTAGGTTTTATAAATTTAAAGCTAGAGAGTCTAGATTAGGTTTTATTTGATAGTTTTTATAGACCGTCTGGACGACATCAATTGTATTTCATGAATAACGTGTACTTGGGTTTTTGACTCTCGTTGTGGTTTATATGAATGGTTAATCTTTCCTATGGAGAGATTCATTTCTTGGGTGTGGAAAGTATTCTACTACCGAAAGTGTAAGATAACGGGGAAGGTTCTGATAGTATTTATAGAAGTGTGCTTACGAATAACTGATCTTGTTTCGTAGAAGTAATTTGTAGTTCACTCTTGTTTGTGTATAGAGAGGATGTTTGGAAAAATGATGGGTCAAATAAATGGTTAAGTAGTTATAAGAATAATATTTCAAGAGAAAATTACGATTAGCAGGTAGTTAGTTTAGCCAAGTCTCAGCAATAGCAATACTTATGAAGTAAGGTCATAGTTGATCAAGATAATGTTTCATGGGTCATGTTGTTTTGAAAGTCTTCCTCAATATAGGGTGTTTGTTTAAAGTTTATCCTTCAGATATATTTATCACTTAGGATTTGATAACTTAATATATCGCTGTTGTTTAGATCATGTATTAAGATGAATTGTTTTCAGAGAATGTGTTAGGTAAGAGTGCTAAGTTGAAATGGGAAAAGAAAGGTTTCGATAAGATTTGTGTCAAGTCAATAAGTAATAACAATTGAGTTGCAAAGTAGGACTTATCATTAAATGCTTCAAAATTAGGACTTTTGGTCCCTACATAACGAATTGTTTCTTAAATGGAAGATTAAAAACAAGGAAAATAGAAATTCTCAACTAACGCCTTAGATAAATCTCCACTAGGAAACAGATGAGCACTATGACGAGAACTGCTAGAGTTACTCAAATTGCAAATCGAGCCTCAGATCTAGTAGTTTTCGTGCAGCATTCAAATATCTCCCTGTCTTCCTCCAGGGTTGTGATTTTCTCTTCTTGACACCATATCTGGTCCATCAAGTTGTCAATCCTTTGGCTCAGCAGGTCGTGCCTTATACCGTATTCCATCTCTCGCCTCACAAATTCCGCGGTTCCCACATACTGATGGACGTCATTAGCCGGGACTCCCACTACACTAGCGGGTGATCTTTTGGATACGGGTCAGGTGTCAGGTATGGGTCTCTCGGTGGGGATGAGAACCGGTTGTGAAGATGGGGTGCTTGGTAATGATTTCTTGGTGGGGATGGCCCAAATGTCCCGAATCTTGGGCCAGATTTTCTGGTCCAGTTAGCATCCAAGTCAATCCTTGCCTTAGCAGTTGGATATGCTGATGGCTGATGAACTGGTGACTCGTTGTCCCCTTCATGATCGGACTCCGCTCCGGGACGGTACACGGGTGAAGGAGGTGAGTATGAGTCCATTTCCTAGCAAGAAAAGGAAAGAAAGAAGTTTGTAAGTGATGGTGAAATTATTAAGTGTTAAATGTGGAGGTTTTTTCATGATGTTAAAGTTTGTTTATCCATAATACTGAGTCATCGCAGTAATATTTTAGAAATGACTCTTGACTTGTAAACGGTGTGCTCATGAAGAGAATTCCCGGGAAGGGGGGTGGGTCACAAGGACTCACTTAAGTACCCTATCTTCCATAGCCAGAATTTCTCATGGGCCTACACACACTTTCAGTCATTATGTATCATTGTTTAGGCTTATGGTATTATGATGAGGTTCATTGTGGACTGGACTTTGAGGCCCTAAGGTGTGGTCTATTTATTCCAGTAGGCTTGTTCGTCTTGAAATAGATTCCTTAGTTTCTTATTATTGTGCATTAGACCCGATCAATTTAAGCTTTGTATACATGGATAGTGATGTCATGTGTGTAAGTTTAAGGATGTATGAAGAATTAGAGTGTATAAGTGTGTAGTAAAAACTAGTGTAGTACATAATGAAATTAACTAGGTATGAAGGTAGGAATGTTTGTAAACACAAGAGTTTTCATGTAGTATACATAGTATTAAGTATTGTATCATAAGTATTATAGAGTTCAGCTTCGGCTATGACGAGTAGATATGTTATAGAGAGAAAAATAATGAACTTAAGGATCAAAGTTGAGGGTTTGAAATCATGAAGTATAAAGTATTTATATGGCACCCATTTAGTGTGCATTACTAAATAGGCACCTTGACACAGTAATTCAAATTCACTAATGTTAGAGAAGTTATGCATTCCTATAAGTGGACACTCATCCCAAGAATTCCCAGAAAAGCATACGGGTCCAACGGTTGGTCTAGATTTGTACGAAATGCTTTCCTTGACAGAATTTCCTAGAATACAGGTATCCACCCTTCCGGTCCGCACAAGTTCTCATACATTGTTTAGAACTTAAATACTCTTGACGAGAGCTAGTTTTTGGATTAGACTTGAAGTCTAAGATTATAACTTCGACGTAGTAGATTCTAAAAATACGCAAGTAGGTAGAAGTATAAGGTTCCAAGTATAAGAATATACGTGTAAGGTTTAAGATTTAACAATAGGATATAGAGGAGATTCCTAGTAAAAGTACATGAGATAACTCATGTTTGGGTCTCTTAAGTTATAGTCTAGGTCATGTGTCTAATAACCTAATTCCATATAACCAAGGCTCTGATACCAATCTGGCACACCCCAACCGATGGCGGATTATACGTCGGGGCGGACGCGGTTGTTCAAAAAGCACAAGTTTGAATATTTCATTGATGACATTCAAATGTTCAATACAAAGAATGAAAACAAACATAACAAGAATACAATGTTTATTTGATAAGTATTCTAGGTCCAAATCATCCTATGTGATCACAACAAAGTCTCATGTTGATGTACCTGAAATATGTGAAGAAATCTATCAACTAAAAATAGTTTGTGAGACACGAAGGTTTTGACACAGTTTAACAAAGTCTTTGAAAAGTTTTACAATTCACTATGTTATGCATTCTATATTATAAGTGTGAGAACAAACAAGTTTACACATTGTGCATATCAATCCTCCAACCAAGTTTAGGCATAACGCGAGGTTACCCATGAAAGTTTAAAGTTTAAATTCAGTAACAATCATCATGGGCTCCCCCCGAAAGGGTCAATCAATCTAGGTGGATTGGTCAAATACAATAGATCTATCATTGTCACTGTAGGCTTGATCAAAGTTAATGAATATGCTAGTCTTAAGTTTAATTTAAGTATGCAAGTCTCAAAGGCACATAACACAAGAATAAGCATATAAACATAGTTGTACAAGAATTGTATAAGTTTGGAAGTTTGATACATGTTCCACCCCAAGTTTATAAATAAGCAAGAAGAAAAGGGGCTAAGTATACTCACTTGGAATGATGCAAGAGTGTCCAACAAGATTTAGGTGTAGCAAGAATTTTTAGGGAGAATATCCTCACAACGAGCCTAAGAATCACAAGTCTAAAGTTTCAAGTTTGATCCTATAAGTCTATGACAACGGATCTAGGATCCTAAGATTTGACTAGGGTTCCAAATGGGAGATGGGAATGATTATGTTTATAAAGTTTAAGTCAATTTCTAAACAAGGTTTTGAATAATTACACAAGGCTTGACTCTCCAAGTTTAATAAGTTTATAGTTTAGAATAATTATTAAAAATAATTATTTAGAAAGCTTTATAATTATTAATTATACAAGTTAGGTAATAATAATTTAAAATAGTTTTCTAGTATTTTATGAATAAGATTGTAACTGCTTATTAAAGATTACTAATAATTATTTAAAGATTAAATAATGGTTTAGGATTTATAATAGTTATTTAAAAAATAAAGAATTATTAAAAATAAAAAATTATTTAAAGGTAAATAATTATTAGGGATAAATAATTATTTAAAGGTAAATAATTATTAAGGATAAATAATTATCTAATAAAAAATTACTTTATCTTAATTCAAATTATCAAATATAAATCACTTAAGATTTATTAAAGTATTAAGTATTAAGTATTTATCTTATAAATTATCTTGTAATTAAATAATGTTAAAAGTGTGGTTATAAGTTTACATAATAATAGGTACGTATAAGTTTATAAAGAAAAATGTTAAATAGGTTTTCTTATAAAGTTTATGTTTTAATAAATTTACGAAAGTATAAGTTTATAAAGTCTTAAATAAATTTTCTTATAAGTTTATAAGTGTTTAGATAAAGTTTATAAGTTTATAAATGTTTTAAAGTTTTCTATTTTATTTTATAAAGTTTATAAATTTAAATAAAAAAGTTTATGTCTATATAAGTTTCATAGAATGTATAAGTTTATAATTTATTAGAATAAAGTTTATGTTCCTGTTTTATAACATTTATAAGTTTATAAATATCTAATCTCAATTTAACAATGTATATTTATTTTCTTGTTTTATTCAAATAATAAATAAATAAGCCTTTATTTAAATAGATATAAATTTTAAAAAAGTGCAAATGTTTATAAGAGTCTACAACTTTTCTGATTTTATAAAATGTAAGTTATTCTTGTTTTATTAGAGTTTAAAACAGAAAAAAAAATTTTGAAAAATAATACTAAACTAAAGTTTCAAAATTTATAAAATATTTTCTGTTTAGAATATAAGTTTTACGAAGTTTAAAGTATTTTCTTTATAGATTTTAAGTATTTAAAGCTATTTTTAAAGAATTGAATTTTTATAAGTTTTTAATTAAGTTTAAACGAATAACATGTTTCTGGAATATAAAAGTGTAAATAAAAATTAGATTCAAGTTTTTAAAAGTTTAACAGAATTTATAAAAATCATTACAAGGTTTAAAATTGATTAAAAAGGCTAAAAAAAGGGGGCAAAACTCGGGCTGGCCGGATCGAACTCGGGCCACCCGAGTCACACACGCACGCCTCTAAGCACCCGGCTACGGGCCTCGCTGGTGGTTATACCTGGAAAATAAAAAGATAAACACATGTTTAAATCACACTAATTTCCCGTATGAACCGTAGAATCTAAATCCCTAAATGCGAATCGAAAACCCCTCTGTCATTGCGAATTGACAGAGGGATTTTGTTCCCTGAATGAAAACGAAGCTTTTGGCTTTCGAATTACCTGGAAAGATGCGGAAACGAGGAAGAACAGGTTCTGACTCCTGGGTCGGCTGTCCAAGGATTTAATCGGCAATGTAGGTGCGTTTCGATGGAATTCAGATAATGGATAGTTAGGTTATGATGTCTGATGTGTATTGTGAATTAAGTATAAAAATATAAATAAATATATTTTTAAAGTGATTGATTTCACAAGATCAGGTTTTAAATTTATAAATTAAAATGATAATTACGTTAACTTAAAACACACACAATAGGCAAGTGTACCTATCGCAGCATAATATCGTTAGGCAAGAACCAAGTATCGAACCAATAGACACGGACGAGTTCCAATACTCAACTTTTGTAATCGTTTAGCCAAATTAGTTAGTAGGTGAGTTTTGTGTGCTTGTGAATCAGAAAAGTAAATGACGGTAAAGTAATAACATAAAAGTAAAAATGTGCGTGAAGTGTGTAACAGAAATGTAACTAGCAGAATAGTAAATAGCAGAAAAGAAAATAAAGTGAAAATGATCAGATTACGAAATGTATTGCTTCGGGATTCGAATCAACTTGGTACTTGATAATGTTAAGTTAACTATATCAGTGGTATGACTACTACAAACTTGTGACCCGGGTCACCGCTAGAGCCTCGTCCTCCCGACGCTTGATTTGCGAATTATATTCTTTAAAAAGTTGTAGTGCCTCCTGTTAGAGACAACATTACCCTCAACCCATCGAATGGTCATCTCCGGGTTGGATAAAGACATCGGACTCAAAATGCTTTGTATTAAGTTAAATAGGTGATTATATTTTGCTCACCGGGAGGCGGTGTAACAATGAGACCAAGTATAAAGACGTACCGTTCCCAACATGAGTTCACCAATTCTTGGTCGCATAATAATCTCGTATAAAGATGTACGATCTTAGAAGTATAGACCAAGTCTTGGCTTATCAATCTCTGCTCGTATAAAGACGTACGAGTTTCAAACGAAGTTTGATTAAAAACGGTTTTATGATCATACTCTTTAAAATCAAGACACTCACAAATATAAAGACGGATTTAGACAATAATAAAAGCCCATCAAAAGATGGTTTTTGAGGACGAATTAGTTAAACACATAAACATAACACTTCATTAAGAGGTTAAACATTAACATGCACCAAACATCATCTTCACCCTAGCAATACAAAGAAGTTTTAGCCACGAATGGCCATAACAACTAGCGTAATGATGAGTTTCGTAGGCTCCCCTATTGTGAAACAATGAGGAAGAGCCCCTCTACGCTCTACTCTAACTACAAGAATGCTCTCTTCTTGAGTGTAATTTTGCTCTGGATTGATGTGTGGAATGAAGAACCCAAGCCTCCTATTTATAGGCCTCAAAATGTGCAATGCACGGCCGTGCAATGGGTTGCACGGTCGTGCAAAGGCCTAGGGAATCAAACAGGGTACAGAGGACACGGTACCGGCCTGTGGTGAGCAGAGAAGGGAAATGCACGACCGTGCATTGGGATGCACGGCCGTGCAACCCACCAGTTTCTCCCAGCTTTGTCTTGTAACTTCTTTTTTACTATTGTTGACCAATTTTGACTTCTTGGGGGTCCATGCTCCGGGAATAAACCTTCTAGAAGTTTGAATACTTGGTGTTCTTGATAGGATTTAGCTTGATTTATATTTTTAACATCGAATGACCTGCAATTATAAAATATTTGTGTTTTAAGCATAAATTGCAATGTTATTATTCAATTTAGTACCATAATGTGGGATTATTATTTATTTAAATATGTATAAATGATGACATATCAATGTCGCTAAGGTTTTCCAACAGGTATTTATAACCAATTTCATCGTTTAATGCCTGTACAGTTGGGGAGATTACGGATGAACAAAACAAGTTTGAATTGTAATTGCGCGGCTGTTAGCATTGAATTCGAGCATTAAGGCTTCTTGGGTTCGGATCGCACGCTCGAGTAGGAGCTCGAGGTGCATTGAATTTGGCCGGAATACGCGTTTTGAATAAACGAGTTCAAAACCGGTCCCTGAGAGACTCAAACTCGGGACTGGTTTCAGAATCTGGAAGTTTGGGGTAATTGCAAAACAACCCCCTATAGTTTCATGTCTTTAACACTTTTATGTTAAAAACAAAAGGTTAAGTTTAAAACAAGTTTCAATAATGACAGTTTCAGTCCCTGGACTTTTATAAAATGTAAATATGTTTTAGTTTTATAAAGTTAAGTAAGTTTTGTAAGTTTTATTATTTTATAACTTTATAAAATAATTTATAGGATTTATAAATTTATAAGTTTAAGTGTTTAAAAATAAGTTTATTAATTATATCATTTATAATTATAAACCTATAAGTTTTAAGAATTTAATACATTTTAGTCATAAGATATATATATATATATACACATTTCAAATAAGTCTCATACATACATACAGTAATATATATATATATATATATATATATATATATCAAGTATAAGAGTTTTTCTTAAATACATATTAATTAAATTAGGAAAAGGATAGGTCAAAAAATCATGTATATTACCCAATTCATGGTTCTGTTCTAACTGGCGTATCCAAATCCTTTGGCTTTCTCGCACTTACCTCCGTCCCATCCGACTTTATGAATTCGTATTACCATTAAGACATCGCCATGGTGCTCACGAAATTTCCTCCCTTGCTTGCTTTCAACTTTGAGACTTGTAGGTCTCATATACATATTCCATTGTTACTCGTTCTCGAATTTCCACTTCTATGGCTCACATTCACAGTTACTTGTTTACTTTTTCTGCCCTCCTGATTTGATTACGACCTCCATGTCGTCACTCTTTGTATATCCCTGATGATTTCATCGTCCACGTGGTCATCCCCAAGTGAGATTCTTTGCTTTTAATAATTAGGATCATTCATCGTCCCTCTTATCACATACATTAGTTGCCATCCAACGATGTTTCTTTAAAACTCAGGCACCACTGCCTGATGTGATACATCTCTCGTTTTCAGTCGACCTCCAAGAACTCGTGCAAAACTTTACTGATCTCTTCTAGTGTCTCTCCATTACAATACATCTTTACTACATTACCTAGCGCTCGTCACATCTTATAGGTGAGCATTCGCCGCTTATTGTTAGTTCTTCGATTACCGTCCTTTGATGATTTAAGGATTTGAACAATATGATAATGATTGATCTAAAATTTTCATGTTATCTCTTTTGATGCTCCGCATAAGCTTGCCTCTTCTAACTCAGTCGTATGCGTACTAGCGTAGGCATTTCTTTCTCCAAATCTCAAGTGAATGAACTCCGGCACTTATCCTTCCTTCGTTCCACTCCTCTCGTTGTTGCTCTAGCATTACCACGCGATTATCGACAGCATCCCATTACCAAATGCAAATCATGAAGTCCGCCCTAGCATAAGCCGCAGTTATCCATCTTCTTGCTCGGAGAAAACATTTCCACTCCTCTCGTATCCCACCTTGACATAACTCTCTATATGGAGCATGTTTCATGGAGACTTTCCGTCACTCCATTTTCCTCGTGCTGGAATCTTCAGTGTCGTCATATTGATCACGTCATAATTGTTTCCGACCAAGCGTCCACATAACACGTTCATCATCAACTCTCGCAGCTCCACTTCTTGGCTTCGTGCTCCGCATTCCCGAGATATAAGTATAGGTATCTCCTAAGAGCACCTCGTCGATCATCTAGATAGATGTTGAAAATCCTCGCATCACCTCGATGTATCAACATTGAGAAATCTTCTCTAGATAGATGTTGAAACTCCTCGCATCACCTCGATGTATCAACATTGAGAAATCTTCAGGGTAGATACACAATGTCTGAGCATCCCTGCCACCCGTCCTATGCACGACTAATCGTGTACTACAAGGACTCATAACATCAAGTCATAACAAAACCTATCCTATTCAAAGTATCTATAAGCATAACACCTCAACCCTCTATCTTGCACCAAGTGCACACATAACTAGTTAGTCATAAGCAAATCAACGTGTATACGCTATGTCCTCGTCATTTATAGACATACAAACTCCTGAACTCTACCTTCTATTCATTATGATGGTAGCTCCTACTACACGTTATCATATACACACACAAAGTTTACCCAGTCGTACCCCATATGGGTCGTACCAATGTTTTAAGACGACATACTACTCAGTCTAGACACAAGTCAACACTCTACACATTCATACACATAATATTTATACTCATAGTTTTTCCACAGGACCCTGCCCTGCATATTCACGCAAGATGCAACGCACCCATCATACTTCAAACCATCACCCATAACACATAGGTGATACTATCATACGACCATTGACACGAACCAATTCAAAATTCACGTTTATGCATATTCACGTCTATACAAGTCTACTCACACCATCTAATCAACCATGTTCTAGTATCACAACAAAATTACATTTAATGCTAACTCACATTATTCGGAATGCAATCACATTATTGCTTTATACCGCACATATTCTACTCCTGGAATCACAATCATACGCCGTCACAAACACATTTAATATATTTAACATCACCCCACAATAAGACCCCCGATCAGTATCACAATTAAATAATAAGAATTCAAAACAAATATTTCATCACGAAAATGTCAAACTACTTCTGCTCAAAACATGCTAACCCTCACGTGGTAATCTATCAACGCTCTACTCCTCGAACAACTCGAAGTTGTTGCCCACTTGCTCCTCGTCGTCAGACTCCTCAAGCCATCTGTTACCCGACCCTAAATCATGTCTCAGTGGTTGATACCTAACTGCAAATGCATCACCTCCCCTCCAGCTACTCCTCCTGTAGAAGGAGCTAGTGAGTCCTCCTCTTGCGGCTGCCCTAGTAGCACCGGGTGCATTAAGTGTCAAAGTCACCTCCTGTGTCTGTAGCTCGCGCCCCTACTCGACTGTTGGTGGTACTACTGTCAATGGAACCGATGCTAATATCCGCCTCCTGCCGACAACTACCGTGCACGTAGCAGCCAAACGTCTCGTTCGACGCTCTGCCATCCTTCTGATAAGAGCTCCCCGTCTGATCCACCTCGTCCTAATCATCACAGTCATAAGTACCCGCACAAGATAGGACGTTGGAGTGATTACTATGGGCACAAATTCATAATATGAGAGTAATCATAGACTACTAAATTACGGTGATCAAATGCAATTTGGTGGTCGACATTACTGCTCGTACTCTAAACATTTCCCATCATATTCACACTAGCTTTCTATCTTTCCCACACCGGATGTACATGCATCCCACGCAACTCACTTAACACCACACAAATTTTTTTTTTTTGTACCGTACCCTACAACGACTGCCATAACCATTGTAGTACTGTAACGAACCGAACATAGTATTACGTTTTCATTTATTAACATTATTTTTACCGATGCGCCTACGTTTTCGTTAAATATTTTTTAACGATGGGCCCGACACCATTTTCTATAACAACTTTCGTTCGTTAGGTTTTTTTAAATAATGGAATGCGTTGTTTTCTTAAAAAAATTGTCAACGTTCTGCTTTAAATTTTATTGAAAACGGAGTTATATTCAAATTCGAGTTTTTTTTTGTATCATACGCTATATTGACTCTGCAATTCGATTTAAGTTTTATTCACGCAAACGAGTAAAACCAATAACAACCAGTCTTCCGTCGTAAAACGCGAGAGTTAAAAACTAGTTTTTAGAATTGAATAAGCAATCCCAAACACCCTCTTAAATTACGATCAAATAGATAAATGATCATAAAAGGACAATTGATTTTGGAAGGTTATGACTTACTAGTAGGGGTGTTCATCGGTTCGGTTAACGGTTTGTTCGGTTTGTTCGGTTTTGATTTTTTTTAAACCTTATCCGTTAACCGAACCGAACCGAATTGGAAACTTTTCTAACCGAACCGAATTCAACCGAATAAACCGATTTCAAAAGAAAAGTATATCCGAATAAACCAAATAAATCGAATTCAACCGAATAAACCGAACCGAATTGGAAATATGTCTAACCAAACAAACCGAATAAACCGAATTCAAAAAAAAGGTACCGAATTCGCAATTCGGATACGGTTAATAACCGAACCGAAAACCGAATTCACAATTCTGTTTGGTTTTTTTCAGTTACAGATACGACTCGGATTTCGATTTTCTTCTGTTTTCGGTTTTTTTCACACCCTACTTACTAGTGTTCGTTTTCAAACCCATGATGTAAGCAAAATTAACCTCATCACAGTTACCAAGAGGCTAACCACAAATAATTTGTTTGCAGAATCATTGGATAACAATTAACAAGAGCATGCCCATTCCTTGCTTTGTATATATTTTTCTTTTAAATAGAAGTATTGTAAATGTTAAATATTAGTTTACATAATTTGAGTTTTGTAAATGGATAAGAATTACTTATTTTATATACAAAGAGGTCATAGTCCAATAATGGAGTAAAGTAGTAATTAGGTAAAGAGAACAATATCTTGTTAATAAAATTGATTGGATCAAATCAATTGGCCTAATGTGGTTGGAAATGATTAGCCTTAACTCTTCTTTCTGTGGGCTAATCTTTTATTCTCTATGATTGTAAACTAAATAATTACAATTTTAAACATTAAATAAATATATTTTAATTATGTGATTAATAATTTGTTACCCTACCAAGTACCATCTTATAAATCACAGTATTTTCACCAAACAATTTAACACGGCACAAAAGGTTTTATTCTTCTGTTAAATATTAAACTGATAAATAATGATTTATTTTTAAATAATAGAGCTCTAGCTTAACAAATGTTTAACTTAGAAAGTGCTCGAACTCAACTCGTTAAAAGTTTCAATTTAACTTGCAAATAGTTTTCAAGCTCGAGCTTAATTTATTTATTATTTAATTAATTATTTCATTTATATATGATTATAATTATTTATATATATATATAGGGGATGGTTCTCTTAAAAGTGTAATTTGGCTAAGAAGCCTAATAAATAATCTCATTCATTCAATTGGATGATCAATAGTAGAAATTTAAGTGTAAAAAAATAAGGGGTGGAGGGGCAATCTTGAAAAACCCACAATTATTGACTTTTCAATTTCCCCCACTTTTTTAAAACGTTCATAACCTTTTCATACGACCTTATTTTTTTTTAAATTACACCATAAAATCGAACGTCTTTTTACCTTTAATTCGAATATAATATTGCTATATTTTTTGTAAAAACAAAATCGACACTTAATGAAATTGTGCTACTTTACGAAAATGTGTTGGTTTCTACTAAAATAGCACAATTAACTGTGCTGCATTGTAAAACAACACTATTAATTGTGTTGCTTTATCATAAAACAACACAAAACATAACAATTAATTGTGTTGTTTTACTATAAAACATCATCAAAACAACACGGTTAATTGTGTGACTTGCTCTTTTTAGCTAACCCAGCACAAACAAAACCAACACAACAAAACTAGTATATCAAACCAGCACAAAACTAATAACATAATTGGAATTAACAGGTTATAATACCAAAACCAGCACAAACATAACCCAGCACAAGAAAAACCAGCACGGGTAGGCCATCACAAAAATGAACAAAACCCAGCACAACAAAACTAAAATTTTAAGATTATATTATATAGAAAAACATTTGTAAATTAGATTTTGAGTTCTGGCCCAAGTTTAATAGCATTCATATGAAGTTTTTTTTAATTCACTTTCTTGTATTTTATGGTACATTCTTTTTCTTACAACAATAGTTACCGGAAGACACATAGATAAGGTATATTCTTCTTTTTATGTTGTTAAAGGTCAAAACTTAATTAATTACATTCTTCTTTTAAGATGATGACTTTTATTTCATATTTACGATTTTGTAAAATTACCTGTGTTGTTTTTGTTATTGTGTTGTTTTTTATGTTGTACTAATTTGTTGTTGTGCTGATTTTGTTTTTGTGTTATTTTTGTATGTTGGTTTGCTGTTGTTTACTAGAAAACAGTACAGATTCTATTATCAGTGATGTTTATCGAAAATCAACATAAATTCTGATTTTTTTTAAATCATCGTTTTTATATATCAACATTATACTCCAGTTAAAGAGAAAAAAATGCTCGATTTTATGGTGTAATTTTTTTTAAAAAATAATGTCGGATAAAAAAGTTATGGACGTTTAAAAAATGTGGAAGAACTTGAAAAAAGTCAACAAAAATGATTATTCCAAAGATACCCCTCCAACTTTTTTTTTCCACACTTGAATCTCATCCCTTATTAAGAAATGAATGGCTAAGATTGTTTCTTAAACTTTTTAGCCAAATTACACTTTTTAGTTGAATCTCATATATATATATATATATATATAATTATAATATTTACTTCTAACATAATTTTATGTATAATAATTATTATGTATATACACCTAATAAATTAAATAAAAACTATATAACTAATAGGCTCATCATTCAAAGCTTGGTCAACCTTGATATAAAAAGCTCAGACTCGAGCTTGTTTAAACTAGGCTTGACTCACGCTTTTAACAAGCTAATAAATAGCTCACATCAGCTCATTTACATCCCTATACGAGGATTAAATCTAGTGGTAGTAATCTGTTTTGGGTTCGAGTTGGTTGGTATCACCTAAACCGAAACACGACAATTTACTTGGTCGTTTCAAAAAACCTATATAACCAGGCATGACCTGTATAACCGTTTAATCAAAGCAAGTCCAGACCTCTCATATATGATATTTGGTCAATTGCTTGGCTCATTTACGAGTCGGGTCAAACAATCAATCAAGCAAACCGCAAACATATGCCAAGAACACAAACCATAAAAGAAACATAAAGACGGCCATTTTCTGGTAAAAGAACCTCATAAACTTGATGATAAACATTTGTCTTAAACACTAACTCACTGGATTTGCTAAAACTTCTATTGATCCATGGATGGATGTACAAAACTAGGGTGCATATCGGCACCAATGATATGAATCATTACATCACATATTCCAAATCCATTGATAGAAAACCTGCATTGGAAATACATAAACACCATTAAGACGCATAATCGATTTTGTGGGTCCCATCATAACTCGCACATTTGTCTCTCCTAACCTCATATATCACATAATAAAATTCTTTAAAATTCATTTTCATAATATTTGCAAGTGTACAGTTGCTTACTGATGGCACAGAATTGTACAAAGACAGCTGCCAGCATACTAATTGAGAATATGATTCCAATAGTACATTGAAAGATTCCATCACCAATATATGTAATTGATTTGATTCTTATTTATTATTATATTCCAATTATAATTGTTGCCTACAATTGAAGCCATTGGGTGAGAAATGTAGTGTAAACTTACATGATTTTACCTCCCTTCTTATTGCCTTGATGGGCTGGTTGAAACATCAAAACCAGGAGGGATGAAAACAACATCATCCCAATCAGTTGTAGAATCGTCCTGCGAAAAGTTAACTTAATGTTAATTTATCATAGTATATAAGGTGTAGAACACCTATAATGCACTGTATATTGTATAATAACCGCTAACCTTCATCCCTTGTATTATATCCTCTAGAACAGCTACCTGCAGGTGTAAATAAATGTGGTTAAAAAGAAAAATATATGTGCCTAATTTTTCAAACCTAGGGTTGTAAACAAACCGAATGTTCAGCGAACAGTTCTTGAACCGTTTGGCGAGAAGTTCGTTTAAGTTCGTTCGTTTATTTAAATGAACGAACATGAACAAGGAAATCCATTCGATTAGTTAAATGAACGAACATGAACAAAGGTCTTGTTCGTTCAATTGTGTTCGTGAACGTTTGTTAATGTGTTCGTTCATTTACGTTCGTTTAGGTCTGTTCATTCATGTTCGTTTGTTTATGTCGTGCATTAAATATTTTTTATATATTTAAATTTTATTTAAACTTTTTTTATTTTTATATATTTTGATTTTTATCTTTTGGGATTGTTGTGTCTAATATTCAAGATTAACAATATTGTTTTTAATATTCAAACTGACATATGTTCGCTTATGTTTCATGTGTGTTTGTTTGTGTCGTTTAGAGAGTTAACGAACGAACACGAACAAATCCATTTCTTTAATGAACGAACACGAACATGGAATTTCGTTCGGTTAGTGTTTGTGAACAAGTTCAATGTTAAACGAACGAACACGAACAAGGCTCCGTTCGGTTCGGTTTGTTTAAAGCCCTATTCAAACCATATAAATAATGAGTTAAAATTATTAGAACTTACAATCTGTTTTCTATTATTTATCATAATAGTTAGAACCATACCTCAAGATCACCCTCCCTAAGGGCGGGATTCAATTGCCTTTGCTGAACAGAAGCTTTTGCTAGAGACTTTTCAAGATCCTCCTACACAGTTCATTAGAATAAGATAATCAAATGTGGATGATGTATAAATAGTTATCATAATGCAGAGGACGGGAAAAATTAATGTAAAAAGGATCAAGATGGTAAAGTCTAACCTTTCTGAAAAAAGCCGGACGGTATCTTCTGTTTTGACTCCTCAGAACTAAGCTCCTTGACTGCATCCGGATAATGTTTTACAAACGCCATAAGAAAAGAAACATAACTCTACACTTGTGCTTAAAAAATACTTGATTTGTTGACTGACAATAGACATAAACATGAGGCTCCAAACATGAATGATGTCTTTTTGGTCTGATGTAACTTGAAGTTGTTTAAATTTCAATTTTTTTGACCAGAAGCATGAGAAAAAAGTGAACGGTAGAATAGAAATTAATTTAAAAAATCGACCTGGAAAACAGGAACACCAGAGAAGCTGTCATCCAATATACCAGCCTTGTGTCTTTCCTAGAAAGAAACACATAAATCATCCCTTAAAATTTCATTAACATTAAACAGCGTGATAAGCTCTATACAGGTAATTTATGGCAGACATGCAACCTTCCGAAACATGAAAAAGTTCTACTTTAACTAAAGACTAAAGAATATGAAAGCATATAAATAAACCTTGATTCAAGTGTGCATTGCTGGCAATTCATTTGCCTTTTATGATTTTATCTGTTTAAGAAATGATTGTGTTCTTTTCAAAATAGACTGAAAACGAAAATTGACACGGTAAATGATATGTAAGAACCTTAATCGAAAGATTGGTCTCAGGATGTTACTTCTGAAAAGCACAATAATCAAGTTACTTATAACCATAACAGCAAATAAAAAAATGCATTTGCTTACATTCTAAATCTTCATTGACCAGTTAACTCAAATCGAACATAACTAAATTTGGTGAATTGAGAGTATCATAGCTATGAAAAACAACAGCTACCAACCAGAAACCACAAACAGTAAGCAAAAATGCCAGATTTGCTGCATGTATGCATGTAAACTAATTCACCTCAATTGCATTCTTTATCTGTGAAGACTCTGGGATAAACCTAAAAGACACCCCATTAACTTTAAGCTGGAAAACCTGCCACAACAATCAAAAGATTAGACAATCAAATCCCTTACATTGTATACCAGTGCATCGCAAAACTAGTAGCACGCACACATCGAGTACCAAAATTAGTCTTTGTTGCACAATAAGAATGCCATTTAGCAAAGACGAGCAATGTTCTTATCCATGGATATATAATCGCTAATTCTATAACTATTAGCTTGCCTTCTTTTAAAATACTCTTGTTAAGATATTGATATCTTACAAACGGCTTTGGCATTGGCTATAACACTAGGTGTTCATTAGCTATAGTGCTTCCGCAATATTAATTTAAGGCCACACTTATGTGTAATTGACGTATGAACCGTTAGATTTGATTTTGATTATATGGCTTAACAAGAATTTGGATGTGATTTAGACCACGAGTGTTTTTATAAAAAAATATGTTATAAACATCAATTGTTGATAGAAATTTATTATGACCGCCATTAGGATTGATTTAAATGAAAATCCAAGATTTAATTGCAAAAATACCAGGTTTTGGCGAAACGGTGATTTTGACCAAAATTGACCTAAAATGAGCAACAGAAGCTCAAATCCACTCTAATAATCGGCTAATAATGATTTTAAATGACCATCATTGCCCAAGAAATAGTTCTTTCGAAACTTACTTGGCTAAGGTGACTACATATAGTTTCCCAAACTAAGAATTCACCATAAATTTGTTCATCTTAAGGATAAATGTGTTTAATTTGCCAAATTCTTCCAATTTTGTACAAGTGGCCATTTTGATAACTGATAGTATAACTTCGTGCTTAGGTTTCAATATGTCTTATCTTGGTATAAATTGAATGCTAGTTCTAGCTAATATGTGCTACATAGGGTATACTGGTGTTTTGGTAAAAACTTACAAGTTGTGTGGAACATTGAAAACTTGATTTTCACTTGAGGGCTCTTGAGGACTTAATCCTTACAAAATGAAAATTTAGAGTTATGAATTATGATGTTCACATAATTGAGGGCTTGGTTCTCATGAGATTGGGTCGGGAATGCATGATCTTCATAAAGATTGAAGACTTATCTCTCATTAGATTGAATTGGGAAAACTCTTGATCTTGATGATTTTCACATGATTGAGGATATGATTCCCTTAAGACTAACTATGAAGACTATGATATTCTCATATTCATAATTAATAACTGGAAACCATGACAATGATCCTCACTTATTTATCATTGAGAACAAGAATCCCACAACATGTTTAGACTGGCTTGTACTACGTGCCCATTGTGTGTATATTGTGCAAATAGTTGGATTATAATACCATTTTTTACTAATGCAAAAATTTTTATTTCTAAATCTTGATTCTAAGCTTTGTAAGTTGTATGTGGTTTGAAATTGTTGAATAACGCATTTGAATGTGCTTAGTGAATACTTAGGGTAATTTGATGAATTAGGAAGCAACTTGTGATTTGAGAAGAAAAAAATGTTTTGGGTGAAGCGGACATACCAGTTACCACGCACAGTTGTGTCAAACCAACCAACATAGTCATGGCCATTTGTCTCATGCCACATGATGTTAGATAATCAACATATTCATGGCCATTTGTCTGTTTTTGGGTTGGTTTTTTAGTATAAACCTTGTATGTGCTCATTTAGCTTTGCTAATGTTTTTATGGTGTATATTTTTATGTGAAGCACCAAACAAAAATTGAAAAGGAATAAAGAGCTTGGGATATAAAACATCATAAAGTTTACAAGTTGAGCTCATCATCAAGCAAGGGTGTTAATCTTCCAAAACATCATAAAGTTTACAAGTGACTTTGTGCGACTTTTCATATTCATCTTAACGAAAAAACTATAAGATTGTAGTGTTGATCACTTGATCATCATTTGAAGATCAAGTACTTCACTACTCGATAAAACATCCGCAATTCAGCTGTTTAGGGGACAATATTGCTTTCAAAATTAAAAATCAATAGGCTTTTAGTCAGGGGCAATTTGGCATTGTGTTTAAAAGTGACTATTCATTATGGAATAATCAAAATCAGATAGTAAGTTAGTAACATGTAACAAAACCACCTCATGAGCTGTTTGAAGCTGTAATAATCTAGATAATCAACTATATGTTTGCTTGCCAAATGCCAAATTACGATTATTTAAAGATTCACATGTAAATGACCCCTAGCTAATTAGATGCAGCTGCTCATAACCAGCATATCCAAAACTGATTAACTAGAATCAGTTTCACCATATACCCAAACACCACCAGAAACTGATTACTTGCAGCTTGAATTCACAATAATAACATAACTGCTAGCACAGAAACTATACTATCTGTAACATTTGTACAAAATGGATAACAGTTTTCGAAATTACCATGCTGAGAGCAACTGGAACAACTTTAGAGCCAGGACGCATTCTAGGATCCATGGATTTCATCTGGCCAAGAAGCGTCTCAGCATCTTCTTCTTTGAAACACAACAACCCTAGCGACTTTACCGGATTTTGACCGGAAACCACAACAAACTCCTCCGAAGAATTGCTGAGAGCGTACACCGGCACGCCGGCCAACCGTTGTTCGATATCCTCATTCGACATGGCGGCACCGGCAACGGCAGAAACAGTCTTATCGGCCGTAATTCGGGCCCATAGAGGGTTTTTTCCAAAGGAGAGAGAAGCGGTTGCTTTTTTAGTGTCGTTTCCGGCCTCCGGAAGGTTTAATTCGAATATAAGTTTGACGGAATCAGGTTTAGGGTTAAATAACTGTTGGTGGTGGAGGCTGTGAAAAAAGGAAGAACATTGGTTTTGAAGTTTATTAATGGCGTGTTGGAGGTTGAATTGAGAAGTTTTCGATGGGGAAGATGATGAATCCATTTGGTATGCCGGTGCTTTCCGATGATGAAGGTCGTTATGATAACAAGGGTTTTGAAGTTTATTAGTTTTGAAAAGAAAGTTTCTTCAGAACTCCTTTTTGCTTTTGTTTTTTTAATCTTCTTTTAGTTTACCAAAAAAATTTTTAACTTAATAACTTTTTAGTAGCTTAAAAAGTAATCCCAAACATGACCTGAGTTTTATTTTTTTTAACGTCAACTACTAGATATTTTAGACTAATTGAGTTTTTTTTATAAGATCTAGGGCAGGGCAACCCATCCAGAAGTAACCCTCGACTAGCTTAACTCTTGATTGGGCCACAAATCTTTCTTTTTTGTTATGGTATGGATTTGAAACGACGACCTTCTATTTGAAAGTCATCAGGTACCGTTAGGACAAAGCCCCTTAAATAAACCGGTTTAAGTGCAACTCATTTATGTATCAATCGTCTTTTTATGAAAACTCATTTCTAGCTTAGCACTTTAGCTACTTATTTATATATTCGTTTATATAAACCTTAAGCCAAGTTGAAGTCGAAGTGGTTGGCTATTTTTGGCTAGTTTTATCGGTGTGTTTAGCTTTAGCTTCAACCTAACAGATGTATTTACACCACATTATGATGCATCGGACTATATGTCTTCACGTCTAAATTTTATCTTTTATGTTAAAAGTGTTACTTCTCATGCTTATCAGACTTTCGAGGTTTTTTAGTATAGCCTTTAGTTCAGTTATATTAAAGGCGAATTTCATATTACCCCCTTTTTATTCAAGTAAAGCTACAAATTAAATTTTTTAGTTTGATTGGGATTTTAAACAACCATAGTACATTTCATATTAGGTATTAATAGAGCTGTAAACGAACCGAACGTTCAGTGAACAGTTCGTAAACCGTTCGACGGGAAGTTCGTTTACGTTCGTTCGTTTAATAAATAAACGAACATGAACAAGGAATTCCGTTCAATTAACTAAATGAACGAACATGAACAGAGGTCTCGTTCGTTCAATTGTGTTCGTGAACGTTCGTTTATTAACATTCGTTTGTTTATGTTCGTTTACGTTCGTGTTCATTCATGTGTTGTTTGTTTATGTTGTTCATTAAATATTTTTGTATATTTCTATTTTATTTTGTCTAAACTTTATATATTCTTTAATTTTTATTATATTTTTTACCCTAAAGTAAACTAAGTAAAGTATGTTCGATACAAGCACAAAAAACTTGATTTTAAAATGATCTTATTAAATGTTTATTTCGAAAGACATTAGGGTTGACATCAAAAGTCTCAAACTAGCCTTCGTTCGGTTCCGTTCGTGAACAAATCTATTTCCTTAATGAACTAACATGGACATGAAATTTCGTTCTGTTAGTGTTCGTGAACCGTTCATGAACAAGTTAAATGCTTAACGAACAAACACGAACAAAGCTTTGTTCGTTTCGATTCGTTTACAGCCCTAGGTATTAATAATAACTAATTTAATTAAGTAGATGAGTAGCATGTTTTGTTGTTGGATTATTTAATTGATTTAGAAGTGTTTTTTTTTCCTTTTTTAGTTTACAAGTGTTTTTTGTTTTCTTATTTTTGATTTATTAAGTTTTAAAAAGAATTTTATTGTTTAGGTAAGATGCACAATTACATATGCTCAAGCAAGATCAAATGACTTTCTTTTGATACGAAAGCCAGATTTACATTAAGTTTTATCAATAGAAAACTTAATGACAATTTTGAGTGGCTCTCTTTCTATTCAATTAGGGAAATAACGCCCTAATTTCATTCTTGTATAATAACTATACGTTATGAGTATGGCTACACAATTAGTGACTAGATGTATTTGTTTGATTGTCTTTAATTACATACATTAGTTTCAATCGTAGACAGTTTTTATTTTCATTCATCTATACACGTTTGAGCTGATCGAAAGATATTACCAAAATCATCATATCATTTGTAACACCCAAAATTCAACTTTGGAAAACATGTGGAAGCTAGGTCCCCAAACAACACTTTGCAAAAAACACATTTGTTTGAAAACACCTTTTACATTGGGTTTTTCTTTAGTAAAGCCTATCGATTTCCATTGATTAAAAAAACATTGATATGGGTTTTGTTTATTTGTGAATAGTTTTTGTGGACTGAATCAAAATCGTAAAGGTACTTGTTAATCAGGTTATAATTCGCCATCCAAGAATTTAGTTTATTTGTGCTTTCAAATTTTATGATATGTTTGAAATGCAATAGAAATGTAGGAAAACTCAAATGAATTTGAATCAATGGTGATTGATCGTATGGAGACGATATTTGGATTGATTGGTTTCTTAAAATAAAAAAAAAATATTAGTTTTAATCAAAACGATGTAGTTTTGATGAGTTTTGCATACAAGTTGGATGTTTAACAACACTGTATTCACTTTATTCTAAATAAAATTATCCTTTTCAAAGTCAATAACGTGAAAAATACAAATCTACATAATGTCAAATAAAATATAAAAATTTTAAACTAACTTTATTTTGTGCTTTTGGGATGAAAAAACTATAAACCGTAATAAGACAAACTTAGTTTTTGTTTGTTTGAATTTAGGGATTGATACCAACGACGACTCAACTGTTTTGGGTCCTGAGCGAACAAAAAATTCGAGGCCTTTTATCAATGTAATATTTGAAGGTTCATTAACATTTAGAGGTTGTTAATTCAAATTGTTTCGAGAATTAATTTTTGTGATTGTTACAAAGTTTAGAAAAAACTTTTTTGTGATGCATTTAATGCTTCTAATTTACTCTTCTTTTTCCTTTTTGAACAACCGAACTTACTAGTTTCTATTTGACACGGAACTTAATCACACGGAACTTAATCAGTTTATAAGCTGATGACTAAACTAGTTTCTTGTAAATTATAACCTAATGACTAAACAAGTTTTAAAAGCTAATTAACAATCAAACATTTACTAGCGTGATGAATAGTAACCAGGGACAACATGGTAATTTCACACCTCTACATACACGTGTCTCCCCCCGATCTAGCGGTGGCCTGCTTCATCTTTTTCTCTTCCACACCCTCTGGTTACCGGTGGCATTTTTTTTTTGCTAAAATCAAACATTTACTAACATGATGAATAGTAACCAGGGACAACATGGTAATTTCACACCTCTACATACATGCGTCTTCCCCGGATCTAGCGGTGGCTTGCTTCATCTTTTTCTCTTCCACACCCTCGGATTACCGGTGACATTTTTTTTGCTAGATGAATAGTAACCCAGGACAACATGGTAATTTCACACCTTTACATACATACGTCTTCCCCGGATCTAGCTGTGGCATGCTTCATCTTTTTCTCTTCCCCATTTTTTGTCCTCAATCGCCGATTGCCCATCATCGCCAGGTCGATTTTTCCGCATTCTGTTACGTTTTATTTTTATTATTATTTAGTCAATTAGGTTAAGGGGGTTAGTGGCTATTATTGTTAGTTGGGGGTGTCTTTAGTATTTTGTTTGATTATATATTTGGTATCGAATAATGAATGAAATCATCAGATTGTTTGAGTTATTCTCTTCTCCTAATTCTTAGCTTTTCTTCTCCAATTCTGGTTTAACCCTATCAAGGGTATCAGAGCTTTCTCCAGGCGATCCTAATCGGATTCGCTACCGCTACCATGACGAACACCCGTAATCAAGATGAAGACAAGGCTCTCAAGGATCATGACAAGGCGATTTCTGACCTTCGGGCAACCCTAGCCGCCATCATGAAACAACAAGAGCAAGCGATGAAACAACAAGAACAGATAATGGTGGCATTAGGATTGGATCCAACCGGATCGAAGCAGAAACAAGCTTCAGCCGTGTCATCCACACTACCCGTGTCGTCTACACCAAATCTAGCCAAGAAAACTGATCCCCAACCTGCTCCGCCTACACCTAAAATAGTCCACAACCCGTAACATCCATCAAAGTTGCACCAAAAACTTCCCAAAAATCTACGCGAGCAACCCCTTCAACCTCCCCAAACCGGCACCCAAAACGACCGCTAACAATTACACCCGTACCATTTCCAAAAACCGCACCATCAGTGGTTCTGAGCCTATTGAAGCAGACGACGAAACCGGTTTCCGCAAAGAAAGAATCGACACCGATAGGCGATGCAACCGATAGACGTGAATGGCATCCACCGTGGCGTCTCATTGACACAACCCCGAATGCCATTGGACGAACTGAATGGCGTCCACTGTGGAACGGGTCGACCCAAAGTGTCCATGAATGTTGCAATTTTGTTTCCGTTAATTTGTGATTCTTGAGGTCAAGAATGTTTTTAAGTGGGGAGTATTGTTACGTTTTATTTTTATTATTATTTAGTCAATTAGGTTAAGGGGGTTAGTGGCTATTATTGTTAGTTAGGGTTGTCTTTAGTATTTTGTTTGATTATATATTTGGTATCGAATAATGAATGAAATCATCAGATTGTTTGAGTTATTCTCTTCTCCTAATTCTGAGCTTTTCTTCTCCAATTCTGGTTTAACCCTATCACATTCGTGGAAGACGGTTACGGGGGGAAGCACGCTACCGGAAACAGGCAACCGTCAACATTCAGAACAGGTATGAGCCCATTTCGTTTCCACCGCCACTCTGATTTGCTTCTTAATGGTTTTGATTGTTGTGTTTTCCTGATTAGAGTTTCCAATTGCAGCGGATAGGAGCAGCAATCGGTTCAGTTTGTCGTGTAAACCCTAAAATCATGACATTCTCTGCCATTTAGCACAACTACAAACATAGTGAAGTGAATTGTTATAAAAGATAGAGAAAGAGATGAATTAAGTGGAAGTCAACACAGATTCATTAATCAAACAAGGAAGAAGGTGATGGGAAATACAGAGAATTAGGATGGGAGACTAGAACATTCAAACACAAGTTCATTCATACCCTACACTCTCTTCTACCCTTCTTTATATCCTGCGATCGTTTCTTCTCAGATCCATTCATCTTGTTTGGGCCTTTTTCTAACTCTGGAGATGGGCTGCCTGATTGGGTCCATTGTGGTGGTGTTGACATTAGTTGGGCTTAGGTCCATCGTATTCACAACATTACCCTTCCCTTTCAAATTCACCTTGTCCTCAAGGTGCAAAGATGGAAAATGTTTGAGCCTAACGATATCTTTCCCCATAATAGCCTGCGTTGCCGTTATTCGTGTTTGAGCTAAGGTCACGGTGCATTTGATAAGAGGGAGCGCACCAGCTCGAGCCAATTGTAGAGAATCTTGGCCTGGGTACGGAGATGATTTAAACTGTTTCATCTGTCTCCAGATGATTGTACCACTCAACAATTGGTGTCCTAGCGTGTATGTATACACTTGAGTGGGCCATAAGTCTTGCAAGAAGCTAGTATGAATATAACCAGGATCATGCCAACCCACGGTTCTTGCTGGTACGCCACACATGCTACGGTGGTCAAAAGTCAAAGTTCCAGCATAAGATTTCCTCTGGTCTCCACCTATCTTACCCCATTCAAAAAATGGCTCTGATTCAGTGATTCCATATCCACTTGGCCATGTTACAATCATTTCATCCCACATCTTTCCTTGAGTTAATCGTGGGTAGTTTGGTGCATTTGGGTGCTCAAAAGCAATTGTATTTGAAACTGCCACCAGTTGGGCTTCAAAAATGGTAATGGCGGGACAATCATGGATGGAACAAGTGGTTTCTAGTGACTTATGTCCATACAAGGCATCAAGGGATATTATGTGACGGGACAGTTTTGCAATAATTGGTGTTGTGAAGTGGAAGTAATAGAAGGTGCGAACCGAGTTGGGTAAAAGAATTATGGAACCTGCAGTTGTGAACATACCGGAGGCGAAACGGTTATTGAAAGACTTGAGTAAGAACCGAGTAACAAGATGATCAAAACCGAGCTGGAAAACTTGAATTAACAGAATTGGAACCCGTATATCCTTAGACCCAGTTGGGGCATTACTCTGTGCTACTTTGACAATAGCCGGTAAAGTTCGTACCATCCAATATAATGAACACCAAGGTGGCTTCCATTGAAATTCCACTATTAAGGAAGCTATTTGTCCCATATTTAGGGACTTAAACTTAAGCATATCAGAAGCATTTGTCACTTTGGAGATTGAAATAGGTTTATCGTCAGAAACGACATCGGCAAGACAGCTTGCAGTTGCGAAACCGAGGCCGATTACTTCGTCGCCAGCGACATCAGAAGAAAATAGAGCTCGTTGAACAGTCTTGCTGATGGCGAGCCACCAAATACCAGTTGACAATTGCGCAACGCGTTTTCCTTCTTTCAAATATTGTTTAGTAATGACTTTAGGGTATGACATGCTGTGGTTCTCTGCAATACAAGCAATTGTATCGATG
Organism: Smallanthus sonchifolius; assembly: GCA_023525975.1. NCBI lineage: Eukaryota > Viridiplantae > Streptophyta > Magnoliopsida > Asterales > Asteraceae > Smallanthus > Smallanthus sonchifolius. The sequence goes on along the minus strand of CM042029.1, from coordinate 25,456,990 downwards.
ATGGAATTCGGTTCCAAAAGAAAACTTTTTGCCATCGTTGCACTCTTGAGTTGTACACCACTTATCATCTTGGTCTGGAATCTTTGAAATTGTAATAGAATTTTAAGCGCACCTTTAGTACCCGTATTGACAATAATGTCATTCAATTGTAATAGAAATTTTTTTGTGGTGTAATTGAATTTTGGTGTCCACTTATGCCACCTAAACACCAGGACCTGTAGTATTGCAGTAATTAATATGGAAACCTTGTTTATCACATTGGTTGTAGGCAGCCTTTCCTCGAGTGAAAGTCGAGTTGTGTTCTGTGTTTTCACCGTGATCGTGTCACCAGCATCAACTAGCAATATAGCACCATCAACGAGCCTAAAAGCAGTTGTCCAGCCATTAGAAACAGACATATGGCCCGGTGTATTCATGGTATGACACATATAAGAATTGGAATTGCTATCTCCAAGAATTAGTGACATGGAAACTGCCTGAAGTGGTATTGTGCTTACATGATACAAACAGACCAACCCTATTTGCAGAAAAAGGTGTGGTATCACCTTCGTTGTTAACATTTTTCGAGTCAGGAAAGTTGTATCCAAAGCAGTAGTTGGAGGTGATGTCCCGCCTTTCCAACAAAGGCGCTTATCCCCTATTTGAAACTTAAGCACCCCGTTATCAGCTCGAAGCTTATTGACCCTTATAACAGTGTGCACACGAGTGTTCGTGTCCTTTGATTGAACAACAGTAGTGAGTTGTGTAGCACATAACGCCCAAATAAGAGGTTTAGAATTCTGCAATGCATGGGCAGTAACAGCAGTAGTTGGGTCTAAAAGCGACTGAAATGCTCGCGCAGTCGCACGAATAGGCGCCATCGTTCCACAACCCAAATCCATACCATGCAAATCAATACAAAAAGGCAAACTAGGGTCAAGCAATAAAGGAGCAGCTTGTAACTGTTGTAAATCAGTCGTCGGTGCCTCATCTAAGGTTATGCAATTGTTTGGCATTTCATCGAATAGTTTATGTGCATTATTGACGTTACCCAAGGATGGAGCATATATTCTCAGCCCTTGATTAGAAGCCCTACCAAAGGTTGTAGCAGGCCGATTAAGTGTAGAAAACTGTTGACAAATAATAGTATCAATGTGTGTATATCTAGATGATACCCGAACATGATTCTGTGAATTTCGAAGGTATTGTGTAATGCTACCATCAACAGCGAGAGTATGGTGGTGATGAAAGGCGTGCCGATCACGGACTTGAGAAACTGTATCTAAATTCAATGATGGAACAGAGGTAATAACCTCAATCTAACCAGTTGAAATCAGAGGAGCGGTAGTCATGCTTGGTGCGAGAGCGAACCCTCGATATGGTTCCTGAATAGGATCGATTGCAGCTTGAGTTTGGTGAATCGAGTATGCCTCAACGGCAATTAGATCGACAAAACTAGCGTGGAATTGAGTAAACATTGCAGTAGTGAAATCATTCCAGGTGATGAAGTCTGAACTCCGAAGCCAACCATTGAACCACCAGAATGGTTCATCAGCAAATGATTCAATGACATAGGGAAACCGCTCGTCACCATAGATCTCGTAAAAGAGAAAATAGCGTTCAGCTTGAGAGATCCATAGGGCAGGATTAGATCCAGTGAAACGAGGTAATCGTGGATGTTCCTGCAAGAGTTCTTCCAAAGCCATCTATGCTAAGGATCAATGAAAGCACCAATGAAGTGAATTGTTATAAAAGATAGAGAAAGAGATGAATTAAGTGGAAGTCAACACAGATTCATTAATCAAACAAGGAAGAAGGTGATGGGAAATACAGAGAATTAGGATGGGAGACTAGAACATTCATACACAAGTTCATTCATACCCTACACTCTCTTCTACCCTTCTTTATATCCTGCGATCGTTTCTTCTCAGATCCATTCATCTTGTTTGGGCCTTTTTCTAACTCTGGAGATGGGCTGCCTGATTGGGTCCATTGTGGTGGTGTTGACATTAGTTGGGCTTAGGTCCATCGTATTCACAACACATAGGTGAAAGGTTTTGATGTCGTTCTTTGGTGTGATGCCGACGATAAGGTATGTAGAATTATGTAACCTTCTCTTTCCCCCAAATCAGTTGAAAGGCTTCAATTCCATGGAATGTATTTTGTGTTTCTTTGACTGTAATCGGGGAAAGGTATCAAGGCTTTGTATTTAAGTAGGCGATTCTTTTAACTAATTTCATAAGAATATAATTGTGTGTTGTGGCAACCTCATCTTAGGTTGCGATATTAATGAACTACAATTGTAGGAGTCATCACCTATTATCATCGTCAATTGTAAAAAGTTTGGTCAATAAACATGGAACCGGATTCATCTAAGAATTTCGATTGCAAAGTTAAATCAAAATGGCTCACCTTTGGTGTGAAGTGGATTGTTTAAACTGGCCTCAAGAATTAGAAGTTCGATTGATCTTTGAAGATGTTATACTATTAGAACATTCACCTCATAGTTAAGTTTGTATTCTGAATGTCATTATGTGATATGAAATTATCAGATTCAGACTGCAGGACATGGTGTTTGGATGTGATTAAGGTGTTTGAAATTTTGATAATTTGATAACCATTTGTTTGAGTGTTTGGAAAAATTTGATATTCAAAGTTTACATGAAAATGACACACTAAATAATCAGATAATGCAAAAAAAAAAAAATTTGCAGGTTTTACTAAGCTAATTGCCCCCTAAGTTATTAGACAGTCAAATCAGTTACACTTGGGGATATTTGGACACTAGGCTTTCAAGTGATAAATGGGATTTGCATTTGCAGCTGGTACAGTTGATGGACGTGATGCTTTTAACTTTAAGCATGGAGACAACAGCGTAAGTAAAAAGTCACAGTGTTGATATTCTTTGTGTAGAGATGGCAAAAATCAAAATATACAGGTTGCTGAATTTGTGAGAAATCTATTCCCACTATAATTAACACTAATGTAGTGGAGATTATAGATATAGATCCTTTTTTTTATAACATGGGTTAATTTAGACTCACTAAAGGGCCTTTCTTCTCTACCTATTCCTATCTTACCAAAGCCACTGCAAAGGTGGAAGCTTTGAAAGATCAAAGGATACGCACCATTAATGGGTCTCACAATTATGAGGTTATGAGACTTTAATAAAATAAGTTAAATCTTTTTATCTTGAATGAAAGTATGGAATTTTATATGAGACTTGCATCTTTTATTGATTCATATGGTTTTGACTCAAGATTTGAAGTATTAGACGATTAATCAATTTATTCATGTTTTCTGTTATGTGCAGAAGGAATCATCACTTGTTTTGGCCACACAATCTTGCTAATTTCTCCCATTATGCATCCCGAACCTAATTTCTTTCTTGAACTTTTTTTATGATTTTATGTTTTTATGGTAGATTTTAGATACTCTTATGTTCAATTTATGTTCTTACTGTGAGTTAGACATTGTACAACTTCCACTTTGCTTGAGTCTTTTGCTTTTACTAATTATAGCATGATGTTGCAGCAAAGTTACACTCATTTGCACAACAAATGCCAAGGATTCTATGCAAAATGCCAGGCAGTGGTTCAGTCTCTGCCGTGCAGCTACGCCACTTTGTTCATGGATCCACCCTTTCTATCGGTAACATTATAACATAGCCATGTGTTGGGTCATCTATTTTGTTTGTTTTAGTGTTTTTTTCCTACTTAGCCCAGTTCTTCTTTGTTGAATGGATACATTCTTTTCTTATTAAATGGGTCGATTTGGGTTATAATTTATTCTTACGTATCAAATCAAATAAATTCATATATAATGGAAATGGGTCAGACGGGTTGTGTAATATCCAGTGTTTTTCCAACGTATCATTTTCGTATTTAGATTCCATTTCCCGATGTAACCTTTCTATTCCAAAGATAAATAAACGTATCGTTTGGTTTTTGATTAAAAATCTAATTCTTAAATAAATATAAGACTAAAATATGGAAATATGTGTAAATAATAAATTTACAAATGTGAATACTTAAAAAATTTTCAAATTATAAAGACTATAAAATATTTCAAACTTAGAAAAAAAAAAGGGGTTAAACTCATTTGATTTTTATAAAAATCCTTTATAAAATCTAGGGGCTAAAACCGCCTTTTCTGAAACTTACCTTTAATAAAAAAAAGTTTAAACATGAAATGTAAAACAGTTGAAACTATGGGGACCTGTTGTGTCATTCACCCAAACCCTCTTGCCCAGAAACCGGTCATGAGTTCGAATCCCCGCAGCCCCGGTTTTTCCCCTTTTCACGCGAAAACCGCGATTTCAGTCCAGGTTCACTGAACCTCGGGCTCGCCTCTCGCGTGCGATCCGTCCCCAAGACGCCATGATGATAATCTTCAACCGAGGCTTTGCGTGGAGTGTGAATTAACTCCGATCAGCCCAACCCCTCCCTCGACCCGTTCGCGCATTAAATGCCAAAATTGGCTATAAATATCGATCCCTACACCTCATAAGCATCATCTCGAAACTCACTCAAGTATCAATTTCATTCAACCGGGCTTCCATTTCGTGATTTCTAGCCACGACCGCCGACGCCAAGCCCAAACTAGATCTCCCTCAATCCGATATCGTTTCAGGTAACTCGAAGGCCAAAATACTCGCATTCTTGTATAGATCAAAAGCCCTCTGTTTAATTTCATTAACAGAGGGCAAATCGATTCGAATTTGAGGCTTGAAAAACTAGGGTTCATACGGGATTGGGGCGAGTTCGGGTTTGTATTTAAAAACAATCCTTTTCCAGATTATACCACAACAGAGTCGCTGGTCCAGTGGTTTGTACGCTTGTGTGTTGGCTCAGGCGGCCCGGGTTCGAATCTGGCCGGCCTGAGTTTTGAACTTTTATTTTTTTTAATACATTTTTATCATATTTAATTCTTCTAAATATTTTTATAAAATCTGGTACACTTTTAGAGACTTAAAACTAAATTTTATTTATACTTTTGTTTCTAGAAAACATTTTTTTTAAACTTATTAAACCTTTAATGTAAAATACCTTAAAACTCCAAAATTTTTATAAAACCTATAAAATGAGCTAGAAATATTTTATAAAATCGGAAAACGTGATTTATTATGGTAAATAAATTATTATACTTTAAACTTTGATTTATTTTATAAACTTTAAATTAAATATAAATGTTATGAAATCAGAAAAATTTATAAGGTTTATATTTTTAAGATTGAAAATCAAGAACTTTCAAACTTGTAAAATTTATAAAATTTATAGACTTAGAGCTTAAAACTTAAGTATTTATTTATTTTAAAACAAGAAAATAAATACATTTTTATAAACTTAAAAACTTTATGAAAACTTTAGAACACTTATAAATATAACATAAACTTGCTTCGAAATACTTATGCACTTGTGAATAATAAGAAAACATCTTTCAATTTATTTAAAATCTTAAACACCTTCTAAATAATTGTTAGTCATATTTTATAATGTAAAAGCACTTTAAATAACTAATCGTTTTAACTAGATAAAGTATTTAATTTCAAAAACAACCTTTCTAAAATAACTTTTATTCGTACTTAGTAACTATTTATTTGATAAACACTATTTAATCTTTAATGATAATTATGAATCTTGTAGATAAAACTATTATTTTATTTTAGATGATTATTGAATTCTTATAGATAATTACTTATTGTCCTTATTATTCTTTGTGTTACGTTTATAAAACTTGAAAAACTATTACTTTTCAAACTTTATAAACTTTATAATAATGTTTCTAAAGACTTGTTAAAAATCTAAATTTTATAACACAGTCATTCCCGCCTCTCATATGAAACCCTAGAAAGTCTTGAAATCCTAGATCCTTGTCATAGACTTCTATGATCAAATCTTAAACTTTAGACTTACCGTTTAGGCTTATTGTGAGGATATCTTTCCTCGAAGCTTCCACTAAAAGTAATCCTTGTTGAGTACTCTTACATTCCACTCAATGTGAGTATATTTAGCCCCTTTTTGTTTTGTTTTTATTTTATAAACTTGGGGTGGAACATGTTCAAACTTTTAGACTTATACAATTCAAACTTAACTATGTTTACATGTCTTCTATGTGTTTAAATGCTTTGAGACTTGCATGCTTAAATTAAACTTAATTCTAGCATGTTCATTAACTTTGGTCGAGCCTGAAATTCCACAGTGGGTTACCCGCGGGTTGTGACTGTCAAGGATCATCAGTCCCGGTCATTTCGAACGACCTCTAAATGGTTTTCGAAAAGACATCTCGTTTGAACATCATACACAAAAATTAAGTAATACAGAGTTTGAAAATGCGGAATGTAAAGTGCGGAAGCAATAATAATGTAGCAAAATACAGAAGCATAACAAATTAGGTTCCCATAAACCTAGCTTCTAATGAAAACATGATATGCGACTCCAGACATGCAGTCCTAGTCCGTGCGTGAATGCTTAGCGACCTGAGATAAACATGCTTAAAGTGTCAACACAAGGTTGGTGAGTTCACAGGTTTAAGTAACAGAAACATAAATGAAAACAGTGTAACAGTACGCATGTATACTATTGATTCGATTGTTGATCAGACAATAAACATTAACTATATAAGCAACACCGAAACCGAAGCTCAACGAAGGAATGCAGAAACTAGCATTTTGCCTCTTACGTGCCCAGCACGCAATGGATTAGGTCAATTATGCACCCGTTAGACTCCCAGTCAGAGTTAGCGCGACTAACCCGGGTGGGGGTTGTTAAACCCAATAGTACTATTCATGAATCACCTCGCTTTGTGTAATAATTAACGGTTCGAATATGAGAGGACTTTATGTGCGGGAAATGCACCCACTTATATAAATTAAAGCGAAATCAAAGTAATTGTCATACGACTAAGTAAGAAAATGGTTTAGCATGTATCTCCCCCAAATGGAAAAGTAAGTAAAATGGGGCCGTGAAAACTCACCTGGAAATGCGGTGAATGAGAAATGAAAGCAACAAGAGAAATCGAGTAACTCCGGGTAACCGACCTAACCGAGCCCTAAGAATTAATAAGGCTATAAGGTCTATGAAAGTAAACATGGTTTATGTAACCACATTCATCCAAACGACTCAACGTTGAAAGGTTACATTGACGTTTTGAAAAAGGTTTGACCAAAGTTGACCGAGGGTTGACCAAGGTTTGACCAAAGTTGACCGAGGTTTGACCAAGGTTTAACCAACTTTGACCAAGGTTTGACCAACTTTGACCAAGTTTGACTAATGTTGACCAATGTTGACTAATGTTGACCAATGTTGACCAATGTTGACTAATGTTGACCAATGTTGACCAATGTTGAAGTCATGCATAAACAACACACAAGTAGCATATAAGTTGTAAACATGTAACACATAAGCATCATACAAGTTGTACATGTGTAACACCTAAGTAGCACATAAGTTATACATGTGTGACACATAAGGAACATACAAGTTGTACCTAAGTAATGTATAAGTAACACCTTGTGACATAACATGCTTGTTTCAATTAGTTGCATAAGAAATCAACATGTGACAAGTAATTTAACATTTGCACATCTTTATGGCACATTTCATATATGTCAACCATTCCTACACATAACTCATGTCATCATATTAATAACCTATTAGTATCAATTCAACACTTTTAAACAAGTAGCATAACATGTCATAGAAATTCCATAACTCTTATCATAACAAAGTTTCCATTCTTTGACAATTAGGGTTTTAGTGTACTTTAAGTGTAATGGCTCAACTAAACAAGTTACACATGAATTTATACTAGTGACATACCATAAACATGATTCTACACACAAACTTTCTATTCTAAGCAAAGTTGAAGTTCACAAATTGATAAAGTTTCCTTATTTAGCAAGGTTCACCAAAACACGTCATAACACAACTCCAAATTACATATTCATGCACAAGTCATCTATTCATATGATAATGAAGCTATATAATCCATTTTAAACATTTATAACCTACACATACAAAATATGAACAAATAAAGTTTCCTTTTTAGGAAAGTGGTCCAAACGACCCTATTGCACATGTGTAACCCCAAATAACTCTTTTTACTACTTTGATATACATTATAGAACAATAATATCAAGTTTTTATCCATGAGAAACTCATAACACAAAATATGCAAAATTAAAGTTTCCTTATATAGTAAGTGGTCCATAACCGAGTGAAAAACGTCATTTCAACCAAAAAAATTATATTTCCTATCTATTCTACTATTATGTGTACCATTTAAACCAACAAACATATCATACATCAAGTTTTGCAAAAATGCATCCAACAAAGTTTCTATAAATAGAAACGAGCAAATATCAACATAAACAAGCATTTCAAACAATGAAAAGTGCATATATGCATCAACAACATCATTTCATGAAATCTTTTAGTTAAAAACAAGTATAATAACACTTTGACCATGGAAAATCGTTTGGATGGTTGGGGTACACCACATGGCCGAAAATAATGAAATAAATTGGTGAGAATGCTTACAAACTTTAAGTATGTTGTTGAAATGGATGTTTTGATGCTTGAATCACCTTGAATCTACTTGAAAACACTTGAGATGAGCTTGGAATTGGATGAACAAGTTTGAGAGAGTGGTGGCTAGGGTGGGGGGTTGGCGGCCGAGAAAAGAGAGAGGAGGGGGGAGGGAGTGTTTAGGTTTAGGGTTTAAAATGGGAGTTAAGGGATTAAGGAGTTGTTTTAGTGGAGTGGGTTATGGGCTTTTGAAGTCTTTTAAGGCTTTTTAAACCAAATGGGCTACTAATATGGGTTCTTAATGAAAATAGCTGAATTATTTAAGCCCAGTTATTAAAACCATCATTTATATAAACTTGAAATTAGTGTTGTTGGCACATAACGCGTATCCGCTTAAAAAGCGTTAAAACAAAAGATGCTCTAAAAATTCCGGAAAAATTCACATAAGCACGAAATATTAAATCACAGTATTACATATAATTTTTACACACCAAATATATTTCTAAATATTATTTCTAATATTCATGAATGTTCATGTGACAGGACGCGTGTGTGACCCGGTAATCCGCCCGATTACCGATGCATGAAATGAAATGAAACGAATGGACTTGCTATATGAAATATGTACTTAATTACTACATAATTAAGCATGATGCAAGTGTAATCACGTGAATTCAGGTAATAGTCGGGTATGGATATTAACCTGAATTTGCCGGGTGTCACATACTCCCCCTGTTAAAAGGAATTTCGTCCCGAAATTCAGTTCGCGTCACTGATAGACGGTGTAGTTTTGAACAAGTGAGGGTATTTACGCTTGAATTGATCCTCGCGCTCCCAAGTGAACTCTGGTCCACGTCTAGAATTCCAACGAACCTTAACTATGGGAATGCGGCTTTGTTTTAACTGCTTGACCTCGCGGTCCATGATCTCGACTGGTTCTTCGACGAAGTGAAGCTGATCGTCTATTTGAATCTCCTCCAATGGTATGACTAGTGTCTCGTCTGACAAGCACTTCTTCAGATTTGACACGTGAAACACGTCATGAACGCCACTGAGGGTTTCTGGTAGGTTGAGTTTGTAAGCAACAGGACCAATCCTTTTCAGAATTTCGAAAGGTCCAATGTAACGAGGGTTAAGCTTTCCACGCTTGCCGAAACGTATAACTCCTTTCCATGGTGAGACTTTCAGTAGTACCTTGTCTCCCACTTGAAATTCTAATGGTTTGCGTCTCACGTCAGCATAACTCTTTTGACGATCACGCGCGGCCTTGATACGTTCGCGTATCTGTACAATCTTTTCCGTAGTTTCATGAATAATTTCTGGACCTGTTAGTTGGCTATCTCCCACTTCTGTCCAGCAAATCGGCGATCTACACTTTCGTCCATAAAGTGCTTCGAATGGTGCAGCCTTAATGCTAGTGTGGTAGCTGTTGTTGTATGAAAATTCGACCAACGGTAGATGGGCATCCCATCCGTTCCCAAAGTCAACCACACAAGCTCTGAGCATGTCTTCCAGGGTCTGGATGGTCCTTTCACTTTGACCGTCCGTCTGGGGATGGTATGCAGTACTCATATCTAGTCGAGTACCCAAGGCTTTCTGTAAGGATTGCCAGAATCGGGATGTGAATCGACTATCCCTATCTGAAATGATGGAGATTGGCACTCCATGTCTTGTGACTACTTCTTTCAAGTAAGTTCTGGTTAGTTTCTCCATCTTGTCCGTTTCTTTAATGGGAAGGAAGTGCGCAGATTTGGTTAGTCTGTCGACAATTACCCAGATTGTGTCACAGCCATTAGAGGCTTTGGGCAATTTCGTGATGAAGTCCATTGAAATCTGTTCCCACTTCCACTGTGGGATCTCTGGTTGTTGGAGTAATCCTGATGGTTTCTGATACTCCACCTTGACCTTAGCACAGGTCAAGCATTTACTGACGTAGGTAGCAATTTCGGCTTTCATGTTAGGCCACCAATAATGTTCCTTGAGGTCATGGTACATCTTGTCAGCACCGGGGTGGATCGAGTACCTGGACTTGTGTGCCTCGTCCATCACCAGATCCCTTATATCCCCAAAGCTTGGTACCCAAATCCGATCCATGAAATAACGGATGTCATCGGATTTGACCTCAAACTGCTTGTCCATACCACGTAGGGACTCATGGCATAGGTTTACCTCCTTGATCGCTTCGAGTTGGGCGTCGCGGATTTGCATGGGTAAGTTCGTGTGGATGGTCAACTGTAACGCCCGCACTCGTCGCGGTTTGGGTTGATCCTTCCTGCTCAAGGCATCAGCCACGACGTTTGCCTTTCCAGGATGGTAACGGATAGCGCAGTCGTAGTCGTTTAGCAATTCGACCCATCGACGTTGCCTCATGTTAAGTTCCTTCTGATCGAAGATGTGTTGAAGGCTTTTATGATCGGTGAAAATTGTGCACTTCGTGCCATACAAGTAGTGCCTCCAGATCTTGAGTGCAAATACTACCGCTCCCAGCTCCAAATCGTGGGTAGTGTAGTTTTTCTCGTGCACTTTCAGTTGTCGAGAAGCATAAGCTATGACCTTCTCTCTTTGCATTAACACGCATCCGAGCCCTTGATGTGACGCATCGCAGTACACCACGAAATCGCCTGTTCCTTCTGGTAACGATAGGATCGGCGCGCTGCAAAGTTTCTGTTTGAGTAATTGAAAAGCGGTTTCTGCCTTGTCATTCCATTCGTATTTCTTATCCTTGTGTGTCAGTGTGGTGAGAGGTTGGGCTATCTTAGAGAAATTTTCGATGAATCGTCGATAGTAGCCCGCAAGACCTAAGAACTGTCGCACCTCAGTCGGAGTCTTAGGTGCTTCCCAATTCTTAATCGCCTCGATTTTGGATGGGTCAACATGTATGCCTTTCTCGTTGACCATGTGTCCAAGGAACTGTACTTCGCGAATCCAGAAGTCGCATTTCGAGAACTTGGCGTACAGTTTCTCGGCTTTCAGCAACTCCATAATTAACTTCAAATGCTCGGCATGCTCCTCTTTGTTCTGTGAGTATATCAGGATATCATCTATGAACACAATCACAAACTTGTCCAAGTAGGGCTTGCACACTCGGTTCATGAGGTCCATGAATACCGCTGGTGCATTGGTTAACCCAAATGGCATGACCATGAACTCGTAGTGACCGTAACGAGTTCGGAAGGCGGTCTTTGGAATATCGTCTTCCTGAATCCTTAGCTGGTGGTATCCCGACCGTAGATCGATCTTTGAGTAATAGCTCGACCCTTGCAATTGATCGAACAGGTCATCGATCCTTGGTAGTGGATATCGGTTCTTGATCGTTACCTTGTTCAGTTCTCTGTAATCGATACACATACGGAATGATCCGTCCTTCTTCTTAACGAACAAGACTGGTGCTCCCCAAGGCGAGAAGCTTGGTCTGATGAAGCCTTTGTCTAACAGTTCCTGTAATTGGTTAGACAACTCCTGCATTTCCGATGGCGCCAGTCGGTAAGGTGACCTCGCTATCGGAGCAGCTCCGGGTGTGAGATCAATCCGGAACTCGACTTGTCGCTGCGGTGGAAGTCCGGGCAAGTCGTCAGGAAATACTTCCGGATAGTCTCGGACGATCGGTATGTCTTTAATCTTCCTTTCTCCTTCTTTCTTCTCCGTCACGTGTGCTAGGATCGCGTGATAGCCCTTCCGCAAGTACTTTCGGGCTTTCATGCAGGTAATGATCCTTAACGTAGCACCACTCCGTTCTCCTTGAATGGTCAGTGTTTCTCCGTCCGACAGTGGAATGCGGACTATCTTCTCGTGACAGACGATTTCGGCTCGGTTCTTGGACAACCAGTCCATACCGACTACTATGTCGAAGCTTCCCAATGTTACTGGCAATAGGTCTATAGTGAAAGGGTGATCGGCTAGTGTTAAGACACAATCGGGAATTATTTGCTCTGTTTCTATCAGCTTACCGTCTGCTAGTTCTACCGTGTATAAGTAATCTAAGGCGATGGGAGTAACACCAAGTAATGAGCTAAACTCAGTGGATACAAAACTCTTATCGGCACCCGTGTCAAATAAGATAGAAGCATAGCAGTTGTTTACGAGAAACGTACCAGTAACAATGTTGGGGTCTTGTCTAGCCTCGCCGGCTCCAATCACGAATGCTCTGCCCCGGGCATTTGTATTTCCAGGCTTCCGATTCTTTGGGCAGTCCTTGCGGAAATGTCCGGGATCACCGCACCCGAAACATCCGCGGTTTCCCCCGCCAGCCGGGGTTTGTTCGACTGATCGGCAGCTCTGGGCAGTGTGGCCAAAACGTTTACACTTCTGGCATCGAGAATCTTCACAAGTACCATTGTGGTGAAACTGGCACTTGTTGCACTTAGGTAGGGTTCCAGTGTATGTCCCTCTTGGCCTTTTATCCGGTTGGTTAGCCACAAACACCCTGGCCGGTTCCTGCTTCTTTTGGTTATTAGGCACATAAGGTTTAGCAGGAGCATTTTCCCACTTCCTCTTGTTGTCGAAGGTTTTCACAAAACTTTCTTTCTTGTTGAACAGTCCCTGGCGAACTGCCTGATCCGTGAGATTGTGAGCCAGTCTCACTGTGTTGTGGATAATTGTGGGCTCTGCAGAAGTAACCATGCTTTGTATTTGCGGTGCCAAACCCCAAATGTACCGCTCAATTCGTTTGTATTCTGGTGTAACCATATGCGGTAGTAGTCTTGCTAAGTCGTGGAACCTGGCGGTGTATCCCGCGATGTCAGCACCCTCCATTCTTATGTTCCAAAACTCCTGTTCCAACTTTTGGAGTTCGTTACGAGGACAGTACTCCTCTTTCAACATTTCCTTGAATTCCTCCCAAGGAATGGCGTTCGCATTATCCAGGCCCAGAGTCTGGATATAAGAGTTCCACCAGGAGAGGGCTTGGCCCTCGAAAGTTCCAGCTCCGTACATGACCCTGTTCTCCATCGTGCATTGGCTCATGCTGAAGACCGATTCGATCTTCTCTATCCATCGTAGCAGTCCCACTGCTCCTTCCGTCCCGGTAAATGTGTGCGGCTTACAATCCATAAAGGATTTGTAGGTGCAAGCCTTTGTTCCATGCCCAGTTCCTGTGTGTCAATGATAGAGCGTAATTAGGTTAAATTTTCCCGAGGTAAGGCTATGTTACTTGCAGTATATACTATTTTCGGTTTGTACTATACCTCTGCTCTCGCCTTGGCCTCCCGACCCTCCGCTGGATCGATTGGCTTCGTGGTTAGCGAGTGCATCTGCCACGCGTTGGGCGATAAGGGCTTCAATTTGGGCAGTGGTCATGGAACTGGTGCCTTCTCCTGGGTTGCGGGGTGTCCTCCTTGGCGGCATGTTTCTTTATAATCATAATGATAATAAAGGTTAGATATTGCGTAATAAATAACAATCAACACACGTGCATAAGATAACACACAACAATCAACAATAAATCAACCATGCAATATAATCAAAAGACAACCACTTGATAAATAAGTTGTACCAAATACAAAGTATTTTCAGGAGTAAACACTCCTCCAAAACAAGTAATATTTCAAAAATATTGCGTGAGCACAGCCCGCTCACGATAGGCTAATCAATTGGGTGGTGTAACAGTACCACTCTGCAAGAAGGTAAAAAGTAACAAGGCATAGAGAATCATCAGAACCCTGGCGGGTTCCAACTCCTCTCTGACCGTGTTGGCCGTAAGCTCTGCCGCTAAGGCTGTAGAGTCAGCAAGTGAGGCTCGATGCTCGGCTACTGCTGCTCGCTGGTGTGCCATCCCCAACTGCTCCTCGGTCTGCTGGAGGCGGCTGGATAGTGCAGTGATCCTATCCGTCTCTCTCTGGCGATCCTCAAGTAGTCCTGCTACCTGTTCCTGCAATGCCTGTAGTGCAGTCTCAGTGGCTGTGGCCCTCTGTTCTGCCTCCCGAGCCTTTTCTTCCGCGGCCTCGATCCGGTCTCGTACTATCAGTAGTGCCTGGTCTGTCAGTGCCAACTCATCCTGGAGAGATGATATGTCAGCGTCATGTAACCTGCTGCGCGTCGCAAGTATCGGTAGTACCTCCCGGGTAGGCCGGAGCCAATAGGGTGGTGGGTAGGATGGTCCAGATGACTCTCCTGTAGATGAGGTGTCTGATGATGCAATCCGAGCCCTTTTGGACGATGGTCCAGCAATGTCAGGGGAGTGGGCTGGTCGCTTTCCTCTACGAATGTTCTTCTTCCGAGCTGTGAGTTTGGTCTTCGCTCCCACCGGTGCAAGTAATGGTGATGGCGGCGTCGGGTCCGCCAGACGAGGTGGTGAAGGTAGTATGGAGCCGTCGTCGGACGATGAGTCCCCGTGTAGTACGGAGTAGGGCACCGTCTCGCCCGAGTCGCTCCCCTCGCCGGCGTCTCCGTCACCTCCGGGGGCTGGTGCGTCGTCTTCCTCCTCCTCTAGATCCTCCTCAGGATCCTCCTCCGGGTCCTCCTCAGGATCCTCCTCAGGATCCTCTTCAGAATCTAACTCTACAAGATCCACTGAATCATGTGTCTGTTCCTCATCCGTGGATGAGTGGGGTGATGAGGGTGGGGTGAATGGCTCCACTGATGATGATGGGGTAGCCGGTGTGTACTCCTCAGAGTCCGAGATCACAATGGGGTCCGATGAGGTCGACATCCTGTAACAAGTCAATATCCAGTAATCCATTGTATTCATGTATGAAAGTGCATGTATGATGTGATGTAACTATGTGAGCCTACAGTTATAGTCTAAGTATACTAAATGCAACTTAGTTCTCTATAACCAGGGCTCTGATACCAATCTGTCACACCCTGAAATTCCACAGTGGGTTACCCGCGGGTTGTGACTGTCAAGGATCATCAGTCCCGGTCATTTCGAACGACCTCTAAATGGTTTTCGAAAAGACATCCCGTTTGAACATCATACACAAAAATTAAGTAATACAGAGTTTGAAAATGCGGAATGTAAAGTGCGGAAGCAATAATAATGTAGCAAAATACAGAAGCATAACAAATTAGGTTCCCATAAACCTAGCTTCTAATGAAAACATGATATGCGACTCCAGACATGCAGTCCTAGTCCGTGCGTGAATGCTTAGCGACCTGAGATAAACATGCTTAAAGTGTCAACACAAGGTTGGTGAGTTCACAGGTTTAAGTAACAGAAACATAAATGAAAACAGTGTAACAGTACGCATGTATACTATTGATTCGATTGTTGATCAGACAATAAACATTAACTATATAAGCAACACCGAAACCGAAGCTCAACGAAGGAATGCAGAAACTAGCATTTTGCCTCTTACGTGCCCAGCACGCAATGGATTAGGTCAATTATGCACCCGTTAGACTCCCAGTCAGAGTTAGCGCGACTAACCCGGGTGGGGGTTGTTAAACCCAATAGTACTATTCATGAATCACCTCGCTTTGTGTAATAATTAACGGTTCGAATATGAGAGGACTTTATGTGCGGGAAATGCACCCACTTATATAAATTAAAGCGAAATCAAAGTAATTGTCATACGACTAAGTAAGAAAATGGTTTAGCATGTATCTCCCCCAAATGGAAAAGTAAGTAAAATGGGGCCGTGAAAACTCACCTGGAAATGCGGTGAATGAGAAATGAAAGCAACAAGAGAAATCGAGTAACTCCGGGTAACCGACCTAACCGAGCCCTAAGAATTAATAAGGCTATAAGGTCTATGAAAGTAAACATGGTTTATGTAACCACATTCATCCAAACGACTCAACGTTGAAAGGTTACATTGACGTTTTGAAAAAGGTTTGACCAAAGTTGACCGAGGGTTGACCAAGGTTTGACCAAAGTTGACCGAGGTTTGACCAAGGTTTAACCAACTTTGACCAAGGTTTGACCAACTTTGACCAAGTTTGACTAATGTTGACCAATGTTGACTAATGTTGACCAATGTTGACCAATGTTGACTAATGTTGACCAATGTTGACCAATGTTGAAGTCATGCATAAACAACACACAAGTAGCATATAAGTTGTAAACATGTAACACATAAGCATCATACAAGTTGTACATGTGTAACACCTAAGTAGCACATAAGTTATACATGTGTGACACATAAGGAACATACAAGTTGTACCTAAGTAATGTATAAGTAACACCTTGTGACATAACATGCTTGTTTCAATTAGTTGCATAAGAAATCAACATGTGACAAGTAATTTAACATTTGCACATCTTTATGGCACATTTCATATATGTCAACCATTCCTACACATAACTCATGTCATCATATTAATAACCTATTAGTATCAATTCAACACTTTTAAACAAGTAGCATAACATGTCATAGAAATTCCATAACTCTTATCATAACAAAGTTTCCATTCTTTGACAATTAGGGTTTTAGTGTACTTTAAGTGTAATGGCTCAACTAAACAAGTTACACATGAATTTATACTAGTGACATACCATAAACATGATTCTACACACAAACTTTCTATTCTAAGCAAAGTTGAAGTTCACAAATTGATAAAGTTTCCTTATTTAGCAAGGTTCACCAAAACACGTCATAACACAACTCCAAATTACATATTCATGCACAAGTCATCTATTCATATGATAATGAAGCTATATAATCCATTTTAAACATTTATAACCTACACATACAAAATATGAACAAATAAAGTTTCCTTTTTAGGAAAGTGGTCCAAACGACCCTATTGCACATGTGTAACCCCAAATAACTCTTTTTACTACTTTGATATACATTATAGAACAATAATATCAAGTTTTTATCCATGAGAAACTCATAACACAAAATATGCAAAATTAAAGTTTCCTTATATAGTAAGTGGTCCATAACCGAGTGAAAAACGTCATTTCAACCAAAAAAATTATATTTCCTATCTATTCTACTATTATGTGTACCATTTAAACCAACAAACATATCATACATCAAGTTTTGCAAAAATGCATCCAACAAAGTTTCTATAAATAGAAACGAGCAAATATCAACATAAACAAGCATTTCAAACAATGAAAAGTGCATATATGCATCAACAACATCATTTCATGAAATCTTTTAGTTAAAAACAAGTATAATAACACTTTGACCATGGAAAATCGTTTGGATGGTTGGGGTACACCACATGGCCGAAAATAATGAAATAAATTGGTGAGAATGCTTACAAACTTTAAGTATGTTGTTGAAATGGATGTTTTGATGCTTGAATCACCTTGAATCTACTTGAAAACACTTGAGATGAGCTTGGAATTGGATGAACAAGTTTGAGAGAGTGGTGGCTAGGGTGGGGGGTTGGCGGCCGAGAAAAGAGAGAGGAGGGGGGAGGGAGTGTTTAGGTTTAGGGTTTAAAATGGGAGTTAAGGGATTAAGGAGTTGTTTTAGTGGAGTGGGTTATGGGCTTTTGAAGTCTTTTAAGGCTTTTTAAACCAAATGGGCTACTAATATGGGTTCTTAATGAAAATAGCTGAATTATTTAAGCCCAGTTATTAAAACCATCATTTATATAAACTTGAAATTAGTGTTGTTGGCACATAACGCGTATCCGCTTAAAAAGCGTTAAAACAAAAGATGCTCTAAAAATTCCGGAAAAATTCACATAAGCACGAAATATTAAATCACAGTATTACATATAATTTTTACACACCAAATATATTTCTAAATATTATTTCTAATATTCATGAATGTTCATGTGACAGGACGCGTGTGTGACCCGGTAATCCGCCCGATTACCGATGCATGAAATGAAATGAAACGAATGGACTTGCTATATGAAATATGTACTTAATTACTACATAATTAAGCATGATGCAAGTGTAATCACGTGAATTCAGGTAATAGTCGGGTATGGATATTAACCTGAATTTGTCGGGTGTCACAGAATATTTCAATATTATTAGTCAACCTTGTGCTTTAGAACAACCGCGTCCGCCCCGACGTATAATCCGTCGTCGGTTGGGGTGTGACAGATTGATATCAGAGCTTTGGTTATAGGGAATTAGGTTATTAGACACATGACCTAGACTATAACTTAGGATTCCCCATGACTTGAGTCATCTCATGTACTTATTATGAATCACTCCTCTATTCTACTCTCTAAACCCTATACATACTTATACTTGGAAAACTTACTACTACATCAAGTCTATATACTTAGGTTTCCAAACTAACTCCCGTCAAAAGTATTTGGGTTCTAAATAATGTATGAGAACTTGTGCGGACCGGAAGGGTGGATGCCTGTATTCTAGGAAATTCTGTCAAGGAAAGCATTTCGTACAAATCCAGATCAACCGTTGGACCCGTATGCTTTCCTGGGAATTATTGGGATGAGTGTCCACTTATAGGAATGCGCGACTTCTCTAACATTTGAGAATTTAAACTACCTTTGATATGTCAAGGTACCTGTTTAGTAACATGAACTAAGTAGGCACCATCTAAAATCCTTATACTTCATAACCTCATCCTATGATCCTTACCCTATTATTCTTATGTCCAAACTTTTTCATTTTATAGTATGCCTCCCCGTCGTAGCCGAAGCAGAGTCATAGCAACCCTCATCGCTCAACAAATGGCTGAGATCCTACCTACTCTAGTTACTCAACTAAACCAAGCAGCAGCCAGCAACAGTGCCAACTCTGGATCTCTCCAATCAGGTCCAAACCCTCCGTGCACTTTCAAGCATTTCAACTCCTGCAATCCCGCCAAATTCTTTGGGACTGAAGGAGCCACTAGCCTCCTCCAATGGTTTGAAAGCATGGAGATCACGTTTCTAAACAGTGACTGCCCGAATAACCTCAGAGTTCGTCATGCATCAAGTGTCCTACAGAAGAGAGCATTAACCTGGTGGAACGGAGAAAAACGAAATAGAGGTGCTGACGCTGCTATGTCACTGACCTGGGAAGAATTCAAGGAGCTAATGATCGAAGAATTTTGCCCGAGAAATGAAATGAAGAAACTCGAGGCTGAATTCTGGGATCTTGCCCAGGACAGTGGAGAGAATCTGGTGTATACAACCCGTTTCCATGAACTGAGTCTGCTAGTGCCCCATATGGTTACCCCTCTGTCTCGGGGTATCGAAAAGTATATCAGTGGGCTACCGATGAAGATTCAGGACATGGTGTGGGGTCGGAACCCTGCCACTCTGGAAGACGTTATCCGCCTCTCTGCTACCTTGACGGATAATCACGTGAAGGCTGGAACCCTATCCAAGAAAAGCTCCAAGAAGCCTGTTGATACCTCTACTCCCGAGCCTCTCAAAACGGTTAAGACTGAACCCTCGTTCAATAAAAAACGAAAGGTCAGGAACTATGTAGTGGTCACACCGGCAGCTCCTTTGGCACAAGTTGCCCCGATTAAGAAGCCCTGTGGGGGAGCACATCCCCAATGTAACACCTGCAAGTTTCATCATCCAACCACCTTTCCATGCCGATTGTGCACCCTTTGTGGTCGCTATGGACATTTGTCCACTACCTGCTTCACCAACAAACCTCCAATGGCTCAGGGAAATCGTCCCAACGTCCCGGCACTAGAAGCTTTGGCAAATGGTCGAGCATGTTTTGGATGTGGTGATCCAACCCACTTCCGTAACCAGTGCCCAAGGCTCGCAAATCCAAACCCAAACCCGGGAGCACGGGGACGTGCCTTTAACATCAACGCTAATGAAGCTCAGGCCAACGCAGAAGTAGTCAACGGTACGTTTCTAGTAAATCAACAATATGCTTCCATTTTATTTGATACCGGTGCCGATAGAAGTTTCGTTTCTTTGGAATTTGAGTTATTGCTTGCCAAAGACCGTTCTAAATTAGAAAAATCCATTACGGTAGAAGTAGCTGATGGAAATCCTGTAACTATTGACTCGGTTATCCGTGACTGCGTTCTTAACCTTAACGATCACGACTTTCCAATTAATCTCATCCCGATGCGTCTTGGAAGCTTCGACGTAATAATAGGCATGGATTGGTTAGCTGAACATCATGCATAAATCATATGCTTTGAAAAATGCATCCGTATTTCCTTACCATCCGGAAGCACGTTGCAAATCTATGGTGAAAAACCATCAAGCGTTCTAAAACTCATGTCTTGTACCACAGCCCGTAAGTATCTACGGAAGAATTACGTGGCATTTCTAGCTAACGTCGTGGAAAAGAAAGGGAAGGGAAAGAACATTCAAGACATCCCTGTCATCCGTGAGTTTCCCGAAGTGTTTCCCGAAGACTTACCAGGCCTTCCTCCCATACGACAAGTTGAATTCAGGATCGACCTCATCCCAGGAGCAAATCCTGTAGTAAAATCACCATATCGCCTTGCACCTTCGGAAATGCAAGAGTTAGCAAGCCAACTTCAAGAGCTTTCTGAAAAAGGGTTCATTCATCCTAGCGTCTCCCCTTGGGGAGCACCTGTCCTGTTCATCAAGAAGAAGGATGGATCATTTCGTATGTGCATCGATTATCGTGAGCTTAATAAGCTTACCGTCAAAAATCGTTACCCATTACCCAGAATTGACGACCTTTTTGATCAACTCCAAGGTTCTGCATGCTTTTCCAAAATCGACCTCCGTTCTGGCTACCATCAACTTCGTGTCCTTGAGGAGGATATTCCAAAAACAGCCTTTCGTACAAGATATGGCCACTATGAGTTCATGGTTATGCCTTTCGGCTTAACTAATGCACCCGCGGTATTCATGGACTCAATGAACCGTGTGTGTAGGCCGTACCTGGACAAATTCGTAATTGTTTTCATCGACGACATCTTGATCTACTCAAAAACTAAAAAGGATCATGAGGTGTAGGATCGTGAGATTACAAGGTGATTCTATTCTAGTTGATATTGGCGGAAACAATAACAACCAACAAAGTAAACAAGTAAACAGCAAGAATACTGATAAATGCACTGTTGTATTAAACTTCTGAGATTACAAGTTTACAAGTAAAACACTGTCAAGAAGCACTATTAAGTATAAGCACAAGCACTTTTAAAAGACACACTTACTATGAAGTGTTTACACAGTATTTATAGTAACTTAGAATCAAGACAGACCCTTGATTCTAAGGATCAGATCTAACACAAGCCGTTGATCTTGTTTATTAATCTAAATTACACGCAAAGACTAATCTAGATAACTTTATTGAAACGTCTTCTTAGGCATCATTGTTTGCATGCTTGGAGACGCGCGTCCTTGTCCTTTATTGGTTGCACCATTGAGGTTCCTTCTGCTTGGAGTGTGGCAGTAGCTTTTACGGAAAGGTATCAGAGGCGCTTCACATGGATAGTCAGCTGCAACGTTTGGTCTTCAGTTAGTAAGGCTATCAGCAGCAGAGATGAGAATAATGCTGCTGATAAGCCCATCAGCAGCAACAAGTGTTGAATGCTGCTGATAAGCCTATCAGCAGCAACAGGTGTTGAATGCTGCTGATAAGCCTATCAGCAGCCATATGTGATGAATGTTGCTAATAAGCCTATCAGCAGCCATATGTGATGAATGCTGCTGATAAGCCTATCAGCAGCATTTGTACTTAGAATAATTTGGTAGCAATCAGTCTTTGGTTCTACACGAGGAACACCTACGGTTGGTATTATACCTCTTAAAGAAGGAAACATTGTTCGCCAAATTTTCCAAGTGTGAGTTTTGGCTAAATGAAGTCCAATTCTTGGGTCATATAGTCAATGAGAAAGGAATTCATGTAGATCCTGCAAAGATAGAAGCAGTGAAAAACTGGAGAGCTCCAAGGACCCCTACTGAAGTCCGTTCATTCCTTGGCCTAGCTGGCTACTACCGACGCTTCATTTCTAACTTCTCAAAAGTTGCAGTGCCCCTCACAGCCTTAACCCATAAAGGAAAGCCTTACGAGTGGGGACCAAAACAAGAAGAAGCCTTTCAAACTCTCAAGCAAAAGCTTTGTGACGCTCCAATCTTGACCCTTCCAGAGGGTAATGATGATTTCGTGGTTTACTGCGATGCATCCAACCAAGGTCTCGGTTGTGTCCTTATGCAACGAGGCAAGGTTATTGCTTACGCGTCAAGGCAACTCAAAATTCATGAAAAGAATTACACGACGCACGACCTCGAGTTAGGTGCAGTTGTCTTCGCTCTAAAGATCTGGCGATACTACCTCTATGGTACAAAGTGTGTGGTTTTCACAGACCACAAGAGCCTTCAGCACATTTTTAATCAGAAGGAACTCAACATGAGGCAACGTCGTTGGGTAGAACTACTTAATGACTATGACTGCGACATTCGTTATCATCCTGGAAAGGCGAATGTTGTGGCCGATGCCTTGAGTCGGAAGGAACACACCATGTTGCATTGTGTGAGAGTTCACAACGATATCCAAATCCGCATCCTCAAAGCACAACACCTTTTGATCACCGAAGGGAAGATGTACGAAGAAATGGCGTGCGGAGCTGAACTCCAATTAGAGACTAAGCCCAACGGCTTACTCTATTTCTTGAACCGTATCTGGATTCCTGATCGTGATGACCTTCGTACCATCATTATGAACGAAGCTCATAAAACTCGCTATTCGGTCCATCCTGGTGCAGACAAAATGCACAAGGATCTTCGTCACCAATACTGGTGGCCCGGCATAAAGAAAGACATTGCATTATACGTAGCGAAGTGTCTCACTTGCTCCAAGCTTAAAGCCGAGCACCAACGTCCGTCTGGCCTTCTAGAACAACCAGAGATTCCCGTGTGGAAATGGGAGTGTATAGCGATGGATTTCATTACCAAGCTACCCCGTACCACTCATGGTCATGACAGCATCTGGGTAATCGTTGACCGACTAACTAAATCCGCACACTTCTTGCCTATCCGTGAGGATTATGGAGTCGAGAAGTTAGCTCGGATTTACATTAATGAAATAGTTAGTCGTCACGGTGTGCCTCTCAACATTATCTCTGATCGTGACGGTCGTTTCACTTCCCGTTTCTGGCAATCCTTACAACCTGCTCTTGGCACTCAATTAAATCTCAGCACAGCTTACCACCCCCAAACCGATGGTCAATCCGAAAGAACCATACAGACTTTGGAGGACATGCTTAGGGCATGCGTCATTGACTTCGGTGGTAACTAGGATTCGCATCTACCGTTGATTGAATTCTCTTACAACAATAGTTACCATACTAGCATCAACATGGCACCTTTTGAAGCCCTTTATGGTCGTAAGTGTCGTTCCCCTGTTTTTTGGAACGAGATTGGTGAATCACAAATCACTGGACCTGAACTAATTCAAGAGACATCAGACAAGGTCCTTCGTATTCGTGATAATCTTCTAGTAGCCAGAAGTCGACAAAAGAGTTATGCTGACAAGCGTCGAAAGCCTCTAGAGTTTCAAGTCGGTGATCTCGTACTCCTCAAGGTATCACCTTGGAAAGGAGTAGTTCGTTTCGAAAAGAAAGGAAAACTAGCCCCTCGTTTTGTGGGTCTTTTAAAATCCTCGAAAGGATAGGAAATGTGGCCTACAAACTTGAACTACCTGAAAGCCTTAGCAATATTCATCCAACTTTCCACGTCTCTAACCTCAAGAAATGTCTTGCGGACGAGAACCTCCACATACCTCTCGACGAAGTACGCATCAACGAAACTATGCACTTCGTAGAGAAACCCGTGGAGATCATGGATCGTGAAGTCAAGCAGCTCAAGCGTAGTCGTATTCCTATAGTCAAAGTACGTTGGGAGTCCAAACGTGGCCCAGAGTTTACTTGGGAACGCGAAGACCAGATGAAAGTCAAGTACCCGCACCTTTTCTCTAGACCCTCCTCTTAAATTTCGGGACGAAATTTCCTAAAGTAGGGGAGACTGTAATATCTAGTGTTTTTCCAACGTATCATTTTCGTAGTTAGATTCCATTTCCCGATGTAACCTTTCTATTCCAAATATAAATAAACGTATCGTTTGGTTTTTGATTAAAAATCTAATTCTTAAATAAATATAAGACTAAAATATGGAAATATGTGTAAATAATAAATTTACAAATGTGAATACTTAAAAAATTTTCAAATTAAAAAGACTATAAAATATTTCAAACTTAGAAAAAAAAAGGGGGTTAAACTCATTTGATTTTTATAAAAATCCTTTATAAAGTCTAGGGGCTAAAACCGCCTTTTCTGAAACTTACCTTTAACAAAAAAAAGTTTAAACATGAAATGTAAAACAGTTGAAACTATGGGGACCTGTTGTGTCATTCACCCAAACCCTCTTGCCCAGAAACCGGTCATGAGTTCGAATCCCCGCAGCCCCGGTTTTTCCCCTTTTCACGCGAAAACCGCGATTTCAGTCCAGGTTCACTGAACCTCGGGCTCGCCTCTCGCGTGCGACCCGTCCCCAAGACGCCATGATGATAATCTTCAACCGAGGCTTTGCGTGGAGTGTGAATTAACTCCGATCGGCCCAACCCCTCCCTCGACCCGTTCGCGCATTAAATGCCAAAATTGGTTATAAATATCGATCCCTACACCTCATAAGCATCATCCCGAAACTCACTCAAGTATCAATTTCATTCAACCGGGCTTCCATTTCGTGATTTCTAGCCACGACCGCCGACGCCAAGCCCAAACTCGATCTCCCTCAATCCGATATCGTTTCAGGTAAACTTGAAGGCCAAAATACTCGCATTCTTGTATAGATCAAAAGCCCCCTGTTTAATTTCATTAACAGAGGGCAAATCGATTCGAATTTGAGGCTTGAAAAACTAGGGTTCATACGGGATTGGGGCGAGTTCGGGTTTGTATTTAAAAACAATCCTTTTCCAGATTATACCACAACAGAGTCGCTGGTCCAGTGTTTTGTACGCTTGTGAGTTGGCTCAGGCGGCCCGGGTTCGAATCCGGTCGGCCTGAGTTTTGAACTTTTATTTTTTTTAATATCTTTTTATCATATTTAATTCTTCTAAATATTTTTATAAAATCTGGTACACTTTTTGAGACTTAAAACTAAATTTTATTTATACTTTTGTTTCTAGAAAACATTTTTTTTAAAACTTATTAAACCTTTAATGTAAAATACCTTAAAACTCCAAAATTTTTATAAAACCTATAAAATGAGCTAGAAATATTTTATAAAATCGGAAAACGTGATTTATTATGGTAAATAAATTATTATACTTTAAACTTTGATTTATTTTATAAACTTTAAATTAAATATAAATGTTATGAAATCAGAAAAATTTATAAGGTTTATATTTTTAAGATTGAAAATCAAGAACTTTCAAACTTGTAAAATTTATAAAATTTATAGACTTAGAGCTTAAAACTTAAGTATTTATTTATTTTAAAACAAGAAAATAAATACATTTTTATAAACTTAAAAACTTTATGAAAACTGTAGAACACTTATAAATATAACATAAACTTGCTTCGAAATACTTATGCACTTGTGAATAATAAGAAAACATCTTTCAATTTATTTAAAATCTTAAACACCTTCTAAATAATTGTTAGTCATATTTTAGAATGTAAAAGCACTTTAAATAACTAATCGTTTTAACTAGATAAAGTATTTAATTTCAAAAACAACCTTTCTAAAATAACTTTTATTCGTACTTAGTAACTATTTATTTGATAAACACTATTTAATCTTTAATGATAATTTTGAATCTTGTAGATAAAACTATTATTTTATCTTAGATGATTATTGAATTCTTATAGATAATTACTTATTGTCCTTATTATTCTTTGTGTTACGTTTATAAAACTTGAAAAACTATTACTTTTCAAACTTAATAAACTTTATAATAATGTTTCTAAAGACTTGTTAAAAATCTAAACTTTATAACACAGTTATTCCCGCCTCTCATATGAAACCCTAGAAAGTCTTGAAATCCTAGATCCTTGTCATAGACTTCTATGATCAAATCTTAAACTTTAGACTTACCGTTTAGGCTTATTGTGAGGATATCTTTCCTCGAAGCTTCCACTACAACTAATCCTTGTTGAGTACTCTTACATTCCACTCAATGTGAGTATACTTAGCCCCTTTTTGTTTTGTTTTTATTTTATAAACTTGGGGTGGAACATGTTCAAACTTTTAGACTTATACAATTCAAACTTAACTATGTTTACATGTCTTCTATGTGTTTAAATGCTTTAAGACTTGCATGCTTAAATTAAACTTAATTCTAGCATGTTCATTAACTTTGGCCGAGCCTATAGTAACAGTGATAGATCTATTGTATTTGACCAATCCACCTTGATTGATTGACCCTTCGGGGGGAGCCCTTGGTGATTGTTACTGAAACTTATACTTGAAACTTTAAGGGTAACTTTCGGGTTATGCCTAAACTTGGTTGGAGGTTTGACGTGCACAATGTTTAACTTGCTTGATTCTCACATTTATACTTAGATACATTAATCATAGTGAATTGTAAAAACTTTTAAAGACTTTTGTTAAACAGTGTCAAAACCTTCGTATCTCACCAACTATTTTTAGTTGACGGTTACTTAACATGTTTCAGGTGCACAAGAGTGAGGCTTATCTATGAAAACATAGGATGCTTGGACTTAGAAAGACCATCAAGAATTAATCTTATGTTTATTTCTCTGTTGAACAATATGTTATTTTTGCCATGTTAAACTCTTTAAATTATTAATGGAATATTTCAATATTATTAGTCAACCTTGTGCTTTAGAACAACCGTGTCCGCCCCGACGTATAATCCGCCGTCGGTTGGGGTGTGACAGGTTGAAAGTTTAAAACTACTTTGTTTGTTTTCTTCACTGCCTCCTAAATTGTTTTGTTTCGAAAATTAAGCTTTTATGGTAACAACTAACAACATTGTTTTATACTCATGTAACGGGTTATTCAAATAATTTAGATAAAAAATTAGACCGATCAGATAGGTTAAAAGCTGCCTAAAAAGTAGTTTTCATGTTTACAGCCACTGCATTGTTTGTTTGAAAATGGTGGCTTATTATTGTAATAATATTGTTTTTGCATTCATATTTGTGGGCCAACCTGACCTGAGTCACCTGACCGTTTTAAGCGTTATAAAACTACTCATCTTGGATTTTCAATGATTGGTACAGATTTGACAGGTTGTCAGAATTTGATGGGAAGAAGCGGAGTTGTCGCCAGAGGCTCTTAGACTACAGCGACCGCCGTCGTAAGTCACAGCAGCAAACAATCCACCTAACTCAAGTAGTCTGTCTTCGAAATTTTATGGTGCTCAAATTATTGTCAACCTAATCAGGAACCAGTTTCTTATCATATCTTATTCTCAAAGATCGTATACATTTACCACATAATCATATAACTTATTATGCTTTTGCTTTTGCTTTTGCAGATGGCAACATCAATTAAGTGTTGTGTTTAACAAAGTCCCTCTGGTTCATACTAAATCTACTTTGAATTCTATTTGGAAAACCACATGCACTTCCCAACACACATCAGGTGTTTTACATCAAGGTTTGTTTTCCTAATCTAGAGGGTCCATTGACAAGTTTTAGTTTTGATCATTAGTATCATTTAAAGTGTGTTTGGGTTTTTTTTACCCGTTTAATGTGGCTTTCGAGCATTATGATCGTTTAAAGTGTTTTTAGATTGTTTTGACCCGTTTAAAGTGAGTTTTCATCATTAAGATTATTTAAAGTGTGTTTGGTTTTTTTTGACCCATTTAAATTGGGTTTTAAAAAGATTAAATGGAATGCCTGGAAAGAAATCAATATCTTGCAAAAAGTACATCACTTTCATCTTGCCGGTTACTCGGTACAAACTATTAAAGTGAGTGATTTTGATTATGTAACTATTTAAATGGTAAGTTATAATTTCATGGATCTGAACTTATGCTTACTTTTCTTTACGGTTGGGTTGAAGAAATGACTTTGTTTGTTAAATCGTAGGATCGACGTCATTTGTTGTAAATTGTTTAGTTTTGTATACCCAAGCTTTTACCAACTTTTATATCGATAGACTGATTTAGCACTAGAAAATACTTTTGCAAATGCTCCATCACCATCTACTTGTGCAATTGTTGCAGGAATTAGATTAGTTAGTTAAACTTAATTTACTTAACTTTTCCTTTTTGTTGCTTTAATTGTTAACTTATTTATTGATGAATCTGATTACATTTAATTTTGAAGCTTTTTGTTTGTAGGCAATTGTAGCTGATGTAATCATGTAGTTCGTGGTGAACCATGTCCTATACAGAATAACAACCCCCCCCCTCTCTCTCTGCTCCATCACCATATTCTAATGTTATTGTTGTAGGTAACTGTTTATTTCTTTCCTACGGTTTGATTAACATTGTAGTATTTTATTTTGTTGAGGGAAGCAATCATAAAAGTAATGTAAAACATTGGTGGCTCATAGGAAACATTCTTGTAGATTTGCTTTTTGGTTCCTTACCCTTTTTCTATTTATGAAAAAATGGATGGGTTTAGTGTTGTTAAGACTTTTTTTTATATCAATTCAGTTTTTTTACCTATTTTTTTCCAGGCATAAAGGAAAAGAAACGTCTAATGTTGTTGTCACTATATTTTTATCATTTTAAGATGTTAATGAAAGAAAGGTAGGAGTTTGTATAGGCATAATGAATGCCTTGAATCGTAGTATTACATTGTAAACGTACAGAGTATCGTACCATGATTCCCCGCCAGGAAAAATCTAGTTGACACACAAAAGCTAACTAACACCAATCAAGTTAAACAGTTAGATTAAAAAAGTTATAATAAACAATCGTACTAAAATTAATAATAAATATGCATAATTAAATATGAAACAATGAGATTAAACACTATTTAATTTTTTTTAACATGCACAATTAGATTTAACCAAAACAAGTTTCAAACACACCAATTGAAAAATTCATGTGAAACAAACCGATTCATTAAAAGTTAAAGCACTCAAATTCAAAATGACTGATGTGCTCTAAATTATACATATATTTCACATCATTTGCACCCCATTTATTGACAATTTCTTTGTACATTGTATTAATTTGTCGCTCATTTAGCTTACATTTAAGTTTCAGGGAAATCTAAGCTCAAAAAGAAGAAACAAGCGAAAAGACGGCAAAAATGCAAGAAATTGGCCAAGACAGTAGCTGAAGCACGGGCCGTGCCCCACTAGGCACGCCCCCGTGCCCTCACCCAGCAGAAAATACATAATTTTCCAGTCAAGCACGGGCCGTGCCCCACTAAGCACGCCCCCGTGGTCAACTTCCTGCCGTACCAGAGTACTATTGTCGCCCAGTCAGATAAAGCACAGGCCGTGCCCCACTAAGCACGCCCCCGTGTCCAGTACATGCACAGTACGTACGCGACAGGGACAAAAGCGATTCATCAGATGTCTCAGCACGGGGCCGTGCCTCCCTAGGCACAGGTCATGCCTCACTTCCCAGACACATAAATAGAGGCACTTGGTTCATTTGTTGTGGTTGGCCTTTGGGGAGAAAATCACTAACACCACACATGAAAAGTCTGCTGTAGAAGACCATTTGTAGGCCATAGAAGACTCATTCCAACACCATAATCTCAATTGAAAGATATCACCTTCATACATTAGAAGCTTTGGTTACATCTTAAACTCACTATGTCTTGCATGTATTTCATTTGTATTATGTTTTGTGTAAGCTCATCATGAGCTAAACATCTTTTCAACCATCTTAGGTTGATGAAACTCAATTAATTATGTTGAACTCTTAAGTATGGCTAAAATATTATGTTAATGTAATGGTAATTTTGTGTTAAGTTCTTGGTGGTCTTGCATGTTTAAATGTTTGTGGAACAATTTAAGATTTATAAATAGGAAATCATATCATGTTGGAAAACTTATGAGACTAACATTTATTTATAACCTTAACATCTTTTGTTAAAATGTTATAGCTAAGAATTATGAATAATCTTTGAAACCTTAATTGTGAAGGAAACGTGAAGACATGCAACCCTTTGGTCAAGATTTGGAAAAACGAAGAACAATGTTGTGCCATTTCTATAACAAAAGTTATACTAATCGAAAGCGCTTAAAATTTATATAGCTTTGTTTTAGAATTTCATAAGTCAAGAAGTTACATTCTTTTATCTAACTAAACTAATCTTAAGTGGATGACATGTAATTTACTCATTGAATTCCTTCTTAATGGTTAGGGAATTATAATCTTTAATTGAATTCTGGTTCAACTACTTCAAACAACGTTAACATAATAGTAAACTTTAACCATATGAAAAGAGGTCAACATATATTAATGAGTGGATTCCAAACTAAGATGGTTGTCTCTTAAAAATCGTTAATTTCTCTCAATTAAATCCTTTTCAGAAAATACAAAAGATAATCTTCATTCCAGCAAGGAAACAACTCAATCACAATCATCTTTTCACTAGTCACTTGATCTAATTAAAAATCTGGGTTGAGACGTTAACTGTGTCCATGGATTGACATCCGGTTCTTATCAAAACCGTATTACCATTCGATAGCTGCACTTGCCTTTGTGTGTGTATTGTAGTCTAGGTGAAAACCATCTTTTAAAACCGACATTTGTGTGAAAAAAAAACTTTATCAAAAATATATATATACTTCGCACATCAATGACCTCATGAATAAGAACATGCAGCGTTTTGAAATTTTTGAGTGTGATTCTGGAGTGCAACTTTGAGTTAGATGATAGAATGGAAGATTGAATCAAGGCATTGAAGTGAGAAGAAAAACCGGTAATTAAGCAAATCACTTAATCTGATTTGGAATGAAAACATAATTTTCTGAAGTTTGAAACTGACTTTTCGAGTAAGAAGAAAACTGACTTTTTGATTTTTTTTCTACAGTTAAGGGAATTGATTTAAATTTGGGTATCATATTATGATTAGAATAATCATACAAACTATTTTGGAAATTGGGGGCCCAAACAATAATACAACTATTTTAGCAATTAATTTGGGGCCCTGATTAATGGATTGTATTTTAAGGCCGATTCTAACCACACACGGAATATTGCTAATTGGACCCGTCGTCGCGCGATACGCCCTCGTATAGGTCAATACGAGGGCGTATTGGGTTTAGTCTCTGACACCAGAATGACATCTGTGTCCCATACGATTCGTATTGCCCTATACGCCTCGTATGAGGCAGGGCTCAATATTTTTCTTCAAAAGTTGGAAGATTTGGTGTTAAATAATCCTATACGTGGCGTATTGACCTATACGCCACGTATAGGATTATTTATTTAATTATATTTTTTTATAATAATATATTATTTTGTATTTTAATTTATATAATTTTGTTAATATAAGTTTGTTATCTATTTATAAATTTTATAAATTTTATATATTTTATATTTTTTTTAAACATTTATTATATTTTTACAGTATAATCAAACAAAATATTAAACATTACAAACCAAACAAAATATTAAACATTACAAACCAAACAAAATATTAAACATTACAACCAAACAAGTAAACTAAACATTATATACATTACATCATAAAATTAAATATATACATCAAAATGTTTTACATACATAACAACGAAATAAACAAAATACAAATAAAAGAACTAAACCTAATCGGCTTCGGCGTCACCCTGACCTGCCCCGCCCTCACCCTGAACGGGGTCGTCCGGATAATGACGTGGCGGTGGTAGTGGGGGTGGCTCGATGCCGGCGGCTCGTGACTGATTCACGAGCTGTCCAACCGCCCACGTCATCAGGTCCTCCATGCGATCGAGTTGACGACCCTGTCGCCGTGAGTCGGCAACAAGGCCATCAAGCAATGCCTGGATAGCCCTATCCAGCCTAACAGACCGACGTACGTGTCGGGGATGCTGTGGCGGATGCTCGTGGACCTGCTCGACGTGTGGCGGCTCGTCCTCAATCGCCATACCCTGCAGCGGCTAAGGCATAGGCGGGTCCCCCTGTCCAGGCATCTGCGGCAACGGCACCGGGACCCAAACCTGGTCCTGGACGGCCCCTACGAACCGAAGGCCCTGCGGGAATCGGTGCGTGATGCGCATGCCGCTCGCCGTGCGACGATCTAATCGGACAGGGGGAATGGCCGGTAACATCTGAGGCTCATGGTGGCCAAATGGTATGACCGACCGCATGATATGCGTGATGAATGCACCGCCATATAAAAGTCCGCGCCTCTGTCGCATATAGGCTGAAGCAAAATAAAGCGCCATGCTCGTGGACAGGTCGCACCGCCTCCCAGTAAGCAGGCAGAAAAGGAAGAAAAGATCTCTATCAGTGCACCACTCACGGCTTTTCAGACGCGGTGCGATCGACGTCGAAATAAGCCGGTGCAGATATCTATACAAAGGGTCTCTAATACCCGAGACCCTCCCCTTGTCAACCTCCGTTACCGCCTCGGTGAATAGCGGCGAGACCGTCTCAGGCTCGTAGTACAAGCCCGTCGTGACGGCCCACTGACGGAGAGTCTGACGGTAAACGACCCCAAAAATAGAAAAAGAAATACGATCCGGATCCTCAATATCCGGCGCCTCCCCGGGTAGAGGCTGCAGCCCAGTCTCTGAATAGATGAACGTCGAAAGAAACTCGACGACAAGCTCTCGGTATGTCTCCTCAAAAGAAAGGTCAAAAAGACGCGACCATGCCCTAGCTCGCTCGGCCTCATGCACCTCCTCGAGGAGGGCCCAATCCACCGCCGTACTCGGACCCATCTGCACCTCCCGGAGCTTCTGGCACCGGGAATAAGCCTCTTTATCGGGCGGAAAATCTAGAAAAGGATAGTGCGCAAAATCGTCTAGCTGATCCATCTGAATATCATCATCATAATCCGCCATATCTGATAATAATTAATTGTTTTTAATATTTTAATTTAAATAATAAATAATAATAATAATAATATATTGTTTAAA
The DNA here is from genome assembly GCA_023525975.1 of Smallanthus sonchifolius. Lineage (NCBI taxonomy): Eukaryota > Viridiplantae > Streptophyta > Magnoliopsida > Asterales > Asteraceae > Smallanthus > Smallanthus sonchifolius. The sequence continues at coordinate 25,423,697 of CM042029.1, read as the reverse complement.
TTTTAAATAATAAATAATAATAATATTTTTTATTAAATAATAATAAATAATAATAAATAATAATAATAATATTAATATATTGTTTTTAAATTAAAAACCTATACGCAACGTATAGGCTTATACGTGGTGTATAGGCGGTTGCCGGGTAAACAAAGCCATACGCAGGCCAAATAGGCCATACGCGGGCGAGTTGCCGGGTAAACCAAGCCATACGCGACCAAACTAGGCCATACGCAGTCATGTGACCGGGTAAACTGAGCCATACGCAGCGTATAGGCTTATACGTGGCGTATGGCTTCATCTTCTTCCTTATATCAATCCAGAAGAACTATACGCCACGTATGGTCCTGTACGTGGCGTATAGTTCTTAATTTCAAACCTAAAAATCGCTAATCTACCCAGTTTTACCCGCTAATATTCAATAAAAACCTAACATTAATGATCGTGGGTTAAGACACGTACCTTTTCAAAGTTTTTTTGATGGCACAATCCAAATCAACGAGCGTTTTATAAGCGGGTCGCGTATGACTTTGTGTTTGTTTTTTTGGTTCGTTTGGTACAATACGAGGCCAAAACCAGATAAATCAAATGTATATACGCCACGTATAGGGCAATACGTGGCGTATAGAATACCAAAGGTTAGGGAAGATACGCCACGTATTGATCTATACGTGGTGTATAGAAATTTGAATTTTGAAAAAATTTGAATTTTGAAACATTTGAATTAAAATTAATTATTATTATATTTAATTAACATTATAATTAGTTATAATTAAATAAAAATATTTAAAATGACAATAAAATTAATTTAAAAAGAATTACAATACAATTTTAAACAAATATCATCCGAGATTCGTGAAATATTGTGGAAAACTGGATCTATTAGTGGCCATTATTTTCTTAAATCGTTCTATACGATCATTGTATATATTTTCCTATTTTGCTGCATCATCATTTCGGTGCAAATTCCAAAGTGCATTCGGCGTAGGAATCGGAAATTCTCCGTCTAACTTGACGTGGATGAAATGAGCATTTTTGACGTGAACTAACGATAAGACTTGATGTTGAGCGTGAACGTTAGGACCAAACCACAATGGAAAAAATGTTTGATTACCGTTGATGCTTAAAAGATGAACAATCACCCCAAATCTTTGAGCAATTAGGAGTCCTGTGTATGGCATCGACATCCAACGACTAATTGGTGCGGCTATCACATCCTGCCAATCTATTGTGTGACGTAGCTTATCATACTCTTGAAAGGCGACTCTGTCAAAAACAGTTCTCCACCATTCCTCTTTATTGTCCATCTCATGTAGAAGTTGTTGTCGGACAAAGAGCCACAGGTTTTCATTTAACCTTAAGCCCAAAGCTACCGATCGAAAACCACAGTTACCGTCGGGTTTTACATCCTGTATATGTGAAATGTACAGATAAAATAAAGAGGGTATCGAATCCTTAAAACATTTTATATTGTTAACCGCATCATTCCCCGTAATCAATGGAAACCCAAGATGGGCGTTATCATCTTGCGGTTGCTTTCCTTTACCCTTAGTTGAACGACTGTGTTGAAAGACCGAACTCGCTTGTATAGAGTCTTGTGACGCAATATACGAGCTGTGTCTCGCAGGGTCACATTTTCTTTGTTGGGATCCTATGAATGAGTTGTTTCTCGCGACATCCTGTTTCCTTTGTTGTTGCTTTTTCAAAGTTGGACGACCGCGAGTATCTTCTTGTACCATAGGTGCTTTCTTGTTACTTTTGCTCGGAAAGACAACCCCTGCAATTCTCGACAGCATACTTCTTTTGACCAGATCGGGTTGTGACATAATTTTGTTTCTCACTTGACCCAGTACCTTATCCACGTCTACATTTTCATCATCGACAAACGACGGTTTTAAATCAAGTTTCCTCCAGAAGACGTCCACTGCATCTAGAGGGATTATGTCACCTGTATAATAATAATAATATATTGTTTAAATTTTAAATAATAAATAATAATAGTATTTTTTTTAAATAATAATAAATAATAATAATAATATTAATATATTGTTTTTATTATATTTTTTTTAATTGAATTAATTTATAATAATAATAATTAAATAGTCAGAACAGTTTACCTGTAACTTCGATATTTGCTAGACGACAAGCACACGGCAACCCACAACTACTGAAAAGTTGGCACCCACACGTTGCATTTTGTTTCCGTATATTTGATAACTTGTACCACTCGTTTTCTATCAAATCTAGAGCTTTATGTGAAACTTTACCGTGCAGGATATCAAACAATTGAATAGCTATGTGGCTGTCCATTTTCCTTATGATGCTTGTTTCAAACCCAAACTGTAAGTGATAATACTGATCTGATACAATTTCATCAACAAACCCAACAAGTCTATCTAGCGAGCTGTTAGCGTTTCTAAGATAGCTCTTTAAGAGCGAATGCTGGCTCTCGACTCGGTTCGTTGTATGTTGACCAAAATTGAGGTTTTTGTTGGACCACGCGGATACAAACTTTTCTTTATACGGGTCCAGCCAATTTTTAGTCACATAATCAATAACTCCTGGAAAAATATTTAATATTGAATAAATATTTAAATACTGAAAATATTAAATAATTAATATTTAAAACTTACTTCCTCGTTTGGCTGCGTACAGACGTTCGTAAAGTCGGTTGAAGTTGTACTGGTATATATCTAGCGTGGGAGACTCACATAATACCGACCATGAATACTTGAAATTTTTCCAGTCTTCGTCTGTAAATGATGCCCTACAATGTTTTGCGATATTCTCGTGTATGTGCCACCGACATAGGTTCTTGGAACAGCTCGGAAATATTTTATCACACGCGTTCATAAAAGCTTTGTCCCTGTCTGTTACTATCACACGCGGCTCCATACACTTTTGCAACATTGCTTTTATTTGAAGTAACACCCAGACGAAGTTTTCCTCCCGTTCTTTTGATATAAATGCATGAGCGACGCAAAACGACTGGTGTGTGGAGGTCACACCGACCACTTGGACAAATGGAAGTTTGTACATGTTTGTTTTGTATGTCGCGTCGATCATCAACACGTGCGGGAATGCACGCCACATCTCGTACGATTTCGGATGAACAAAGAATATCTCCTCCACACTATTTGTGGCAGGATCTTCTCGAGTATAGTAGACGTATTTTTTTGAAGAAAGCAGGTTTTCCAGAATCTGTATTGGAGTTTCACCGACTCTCGTTTCGTTTTTTATCTTTTGTATTGCATTATAAATGTCTTTTTTAATGCAACTACTCTCTGGGTTTTGTTCCCTTATAGTTGCTAGAATGTTTCGTGGCAACATGTTTTGCGAATACAACTTCCCCACCAAAAGTTGTTCCGACTGAGACAGTCTCCTTGCAAACGAGTGCGCCTCAAGATGTTGACTAGGATCGTGGTTATGACTGTCATCCTTCACCGTTAATTTCCAATCACCAGTATTTTCTTGGTACTCTCCTTCCAATTTAAAGGGACAATCAATTTTCTTGCTACCGGCACGTCTAACCGTGGCAGTAGACGCACGTTCGCCGTGACGGTCACACACAAGCCACACCTTGATAAACGGTTCCGTCGGATCGTCGCCTTTTCTCCTCGATCGTCGGGTGACAATGACGTAACCATTGTCACGTCCTCTCCGGATATCCCAATCAACCAACTGTTCACGAGACTGAAAATTCTGGTTAGTTTTATAAGACATATTTTGATTATTTTGTTCTTCGTCTTCGGAGTCATCGGTTTGTTGTGTCGGGTAAGAGACTTCATCGTATACGTATTCATTCGTGGGTTGTGTAAGGTAAGACGGTTCACCGTATACGAACTCGGGATTGCTTAGTGGCTCGTTCAAATCTGGAAGCCTTACCCGTTGATGAGAATAAACATTGGACGAGACCTCCTCCTGTTTCACCTCTTGAACGCCAAAACTTTGCGGATTGTTTTCCACCGACTCGTTAGAATATACCTGAAAACCGTAGTTACCATCCCACCACCAAGACATGTTTACAATTTTTGAATTTTGAAAGCATACGTTCGGTTCGAATGAGAATTCTGCATGGTTAAATACACAAAATTTGGGCCCTATACGCATCGTATAGCCCAATACGATGCGTATAAGGTACGATGTGATGGGTTTAGTGGCAGAAGGAATCTTTATCCTAAACTGCATCGTATTGACCTATACGATGCGTATACGAGGTTTGAATGACAGGTTGTAAGAGAATGTCGGGCACGGGAATTTGTGAAGGGCTATACGTATCGTATTGCCCTATACGATGCGTATATGGACAAGTCCGATTAGCATTCTCCGTGTGTGGTTAGTAGTCCCCTATTTTAAAGCATATGGTTCGTTCCTAATCATTACACTTTTTTTTTGAACTACGAACATTGAATATCTTTTCGTCCAATTCCGGTTAATATGTTGTTTTAATCGGGCTTATTTGACGTCAGGGTTATAAAGCATCCAAGGAAAAATCTCACCCAATACGGCCCTTCCGAGCTTGAGGAGAGCCGAGGCTCGAACCCTAGATCAGTGTGGATAAAACCCTAAACCTAGGTCACAAGAAACATCAGGTATCTCCCTTACCACTCCACCATTAGCTCATTGGCTAATCATTACACTTACACCTTTGATACTTGATAGCATGTTGATAGTATGATGAAATAAAAATATTAAAACTATTGACTAGTATACTAGTTATTTTGTGTATCATTTATAAAATTACTAGTTTAGATCCTGACACAGGATGAAAACTGAAAAATTTAAATCTTTATGTATATATTTTACAGGTGTAAAAATATATTAAGGATAGAAACAAACTCAAAATATGTAAAAATTAATATATAATTGGGTTTCGAAAATACGTTAATTACTATTTAATGTAACTTAACTTTCATTTACTCTCTGATTGAAATAAAAGTCACATAATTAAATTTTACTCAGCGCAGTGACGGATACAGGAATTTTACTCAGCGGATGCAAAAAACAGTAAATGTAAACGTCATAAAAATTTTAAAACAAAACTTCAATAATTATAATAAAACAAAGTACATATTTTTGGTACACAAATGAAACGTTTTGTCCGTTTTAACTCTATATTCTAACCAATAGATCAATAAACATGCAATACTTAATAATCATTCAAATGAATTTGATTAAAGATATGAACTATTTAAAAGCAAATTTCAAACCTTTAATTAATTTTGATTAAGAATATAAACTATAAAGATGGTTAATGGACTTTTATTTTTCGTTTAATTTACCTTTGGGTCTTTAGGTGCCTTTAAAAGGCTTTTGACAAAAACATTCAGGCGCCCAAAGTTTTGTTATTCAATTATACACTAAAAAATTGTTGTTCAAGGGTGCCTTCCCCATCCCTGAAGCCTTATTCCATCCGCCCATGCTCAAGCGGTATCCTAACTAGTCAATTACCCAAGGTGTGGTTATAAATTTTGATTGGGTTAGTGCATGATGGGTCAATTACTATTATTAATAACTTATGAAAAAAATAAATGAATACATAAATGAACGGAGATAACCAGATGTTCATGAACATAAACGACGGATGAGAAATGTGTTTATCTTCGTTCTTTAATTAAAAGAACAAAAAAAAACTGTTCATGTTTATTCATAAATTAAAAATGAATGAATCGTCCCGTCGAACGATTCACTAAACATTTGATTTGTTTACAGACCTAAAAAATCATCCCAAGATATCGAGCATAAAAATGTTGAAAGCTGTCTTTAATTAACAGAAAGGCAACGATCAATCGATAATTAAAGACGAGGATGATCGTTAACCGGAAGAGAGAGAAGGTGAGAGTAAAAATAGTTTATATGCATTTTAAACACGTGATAAGTACTACCTTCAAGTGACGACGTCGTTTTCTATGATCTTATATAATGTATTTTAAGGCGATTTATAAAACTAAAACAAGTAAATAATAAGGAGAAAAAAAAGGTGTACCAAGTGTTTGAATTATCCCGCATTTGCGTAAGGTCCGGAGAGGGGCCGGATCATCAACCTTACCCTACACTTTGTGCAAAATCATATTTCCATGACTTTAATCCCTAATCTTAAAGTTACAAAACAGTAACCTTATCGGTTGTTATAACTTATAAGGTCTGCCCTAGATAAGAAAAGAACTACTTAAAAAAAAAAACTTTTTCCAAAAAATAAAAATAAAAATAGGGTGTCATGACTCTTGATTATAACACAAAAAATCCCAAATACTAGATAATTATAAATACATGATTTGAACACACTAGCAATCAGTGACACTTCTCAAGGAGTATACAATTAGGGAGAGAGTTGTTAGTGTTTTCTCACCATCACCATCACCATCACCATCACCATCCATCGTCTTCTCACCATCTTCTTCTCACCATCTCCCTAGACTTTTTAAAAGTCTTCCCACTTTCTTTTCACATTCTTCTTTCACAAATCCTCTCATTTCATCTCTTCTTTCATGGATACTCAACATCAAACCACACCCTCAGGTCCAATTCCCATTACAAATTCATCACATTTCAATGTCTTTTCTTGATTTTCTTGATTTTGCAGGGCACGTGAGCCGCACATGCCGCCGATGTGGGTGGCCGTTTCCGAACCCACACCCAAGTTCTAAGCACCGACGAACCCATAACAGAATCTGTGGAACCATTGAAGGCTATACTAACCTTATTGATATCCACTCTGATGCAGTTTCTGATGATGACCACCATTCTGATTCTGATGATCAAGAAACGGAAAAGACCCCAAGTGAGTTTTTTTTATTTGTTGATGTGTTCTTGAATCTTTTTCAGGGTTTTAGTTAGTTTGTTGAAGTTGTTATTTAAAAGAATCTTGGATTGGATTTAATGTTTATGATATGATTATCTTTAAAGATTTGTTATATATTTTATTTGGATGATGGGATTTTATAGAAGATGCTAAAAGAACCCTGAATTTAATGTTTGTAGTATGATTATCTTTAAAGATTTATTGTATTTTATTAGGGTTTTTATTCACATTGTTATTATCTTTGAAGATTTATTGTATTTTATTAGGGTTTTATCTGTTGACATGTTCTTGAGTCTTTTTAATTAATCTGTTGAAGTTACTAAAAGAATCTTAGATTGAATTTAATGTTTATAGTATGATTATCTTTAAAGATTTATAATATCTTATATGGGATTATTTAGAAGATGCTAAAAAAAGAACCTTGAATTAATGCTCTGGTAGTTGATATCTTTGAAGATTTATTGTATTTTATTAGGGTTTTTATTCACACTGTAATTATCTTTGAGGATTTATTGTATTTTATTAGGGTTTTTCTTCAAATTGTTATAATCTTTAAAGATCTATTGTAATTTATTAGGGTTTTTATTCACATTGTTACTATCTTTAAAGATTTCTTGCATTTTATTAGGGTTTTTATTCACATTGTTATTCATCTTTAAAGATTCATTGTATTTTATTAGGGCTTTTGTTCACATTGTTATAATCTTCACAGATTTCTTGCATTTTGTTTAGATTTTCATTAATCCATTGAAGATACTCACATAAACTCATGTTAAATGTTTGAACATTCTTGAAGGTAATACAAGAATCCATTCAGAATCTTGATTTCTTGAATTTAAGCAGTTTTACTAAAAGAATCATGTCAAATTATGCATATTATTTTGGTTTCTTATCAATCTGTTTAAGATAATAAAAGAATCTTGATTTCTTGAATTTAAATAGTTTTCTTGATCATTCACATTTTTAGGCCCCAATATTGAGAAGAGGATCATCAAAGAGAGTGGCAGCAGTGCTGGTGGGATTGAAGAAAGATCAAATAGATCTGAAGATGATAGGTTTTCAGATGCAGTTACAGAGTTTTCAGATACCGGAATCAGTCCACGTGTGATTTCTGAGGTTAGATTTGAAGAACATTCGATTCCTTTGGTCAAAGACACTGATGGGTCCCACAAAGATAAAATTATTGACCAAATGGAGCTTTCTGATAACAAAGACCAAGGGGAAGATGTATATACACTCTCTGTCCCGAATGATATACCGCTAGTAGATAAAGCCGAGACCTTGATAGAGGATTTCAAGGACCATAAAACTATGTATTCTAACGTGTCTCGTGCTGACAAACAGACAGATATGCTAGATATCTTTGAGGTCAAAACCGTGCAACAAAATGTTCATGAAAGTCAAACCTCTGATTCTGCTTTTGTTCCTACTGTTGTTATTGAAGAATCTAAAGTTGCAAAAACTCGACCTTTGGAGATTAGCAAAACCGTCCCTGAATCTGCAGACAATCTTAGTGAAGCAGAAGCTTCTCGTGATAAACATTTGGTTGAGACTCTTGGTCAAAGGATGCCAGCAGAGATTAAAGCAGCTGAAGTGGATCATAGTGTGGTTTCTGATTCAAAAGATAGTGTCAAAGTGGGAACTTCTGAAACTGTGGTCAATGAAGGTGGCGGCAAGCTGTTGACCGGTCAAGATTGTGGCGTAGACGCGTCGTTTGACTCGAGTAGTCGCAATAGTTTGGAGGGAAATTGGGGGTCTGTTTCGGGTATTTTTTATTTTTACATTTTTCTGCCTACATTTATGGTTTTTATTGTTTTAACATTTTGTTATTGTTTTTATGCATGGGTTAATCAGAAGTATCAGATGTTTTTGGTAAGTCAGAGATTTCAGATGACAGAAGCCGGGTGGGTAGATCGGATGCTTTTGAAGGCGCGTCTTTGGTAGAATCAGAGCAGGAAAACATTGAACAATCAGCCTCTGAAATCAAGGAAGTCAAAGTGCAAAAAAGTCAACCATCAAAATCTGAAGCAATAGCAAAAGTTACCAACTGGAGTACAAGTGGGCACATTGCTACTGCTCCCTTAAGAAAGCTGATAAGTGAAGCTCCATCATCCAATCCTAAGCCGTTACCGAATATGATTAAAAAAGATGAGGAAGCTAGTAAACCTGGAAAGTCAACTTTGACCCAAAGTCCAAAAGTCAACCAGGAAACATCTTCAGTGGAAAACAGTGGTGAGGGCAAAAATGACAAGAAAAGCAAGGGAATAGCATGGTGGGTGAAGTTTATGTGCTGCTCAATGCCAATTAAAAGATAATATACATATGCTATATGAGTTTGACTTGAGTTGACCCGAAATCTACATGGTTGCATTTTGTATATTTTGTATATTTTGCATAGTTCATCACACATTGAGAATTGTTAAAACTTGCTCTACAAAGAATTGGTGGATATAATTTTTGGTACATGCTTCTTGGTTTCATTTTATTTTGGATATTATTTTGCACGCTCTATCTTGCGATTATAATTTGGTGAAAGATTTTGGATGGTACCAGATTTCCATTTAGGAACTTGCTGCAGTTTAAGCATTGAAACTGCTATATGAGCTCTGCTGGTTTGTGATGAATCATGATGGATACAAGTTTGACTGGAGTTTGACCCAAAATGCAACAAGTCATGGCAATGAATGCTGGAAGAACATGCACACTCAAACAAAGCAATAGTTTTAAGAAAACATAAGTCCTTGAATTCTGTTCTGAGTTAGGAATTTATTGTTTATAATTTAGAGGTGGTGGTGGTTTCAACCACTTATTTATAATGGGTCCACCTGTGACCCAGTGGTATGGTGTTTGTCCCTCACAAAAGTGGTTTGGGTTCAAATCCTTGCAAATGCAAGGTTCGGTTGTATTTATGTGTAAAAAATTATTTTTTAAAAGAAAATTATAAATGGGTCCATCTCGGTGGACTTTATGTTTATTCCTAAAATGGTCAAATGAGAGCATTCACATCAGTTTCTGCATATGTTTGTGAGTGGATTATGCATAGTTTATGGAGCGGTTTAAAGTGGTTGTGAGTGGAGGAGAGAGAAAATGTATAATTTTTTTTATATTTTGAGAAAACACTGTTCACCTCTATTAATTTTTTAATATTTTTTGAAGTGGTTGTGAGTGGAGGAGAGAGAAAAGGTAATGATAAAGGTATAAAAAAATATTATTTAATTGAAAAGGAGAGAGAAAAGGTAGTGGTTTTTAGTGTAATTATAGAGATGGGGATGGAGAAACTGATGGGAATGCTCTGAGTCAAATCAAATCGGTCCCCAAAGTCTATTTTTATACAACTTTCTAAATTGTATTAATTCAAAGATTTAAATTATTATTGTAATAAAATTATTTTTATTTGTAACTAATGCATTACTTAATAATCGATGGATTTTGATTATGTTTTCTTTTCAACGGGTCAAAAAGGACCCTAAATTGTTTTTTATTAATAAACAGTCTATAATATTATAGTTAATATGTTATTGTTAAAAGTTAAATAAAATACACTCACCATACTATATAAGCTAGTAATTTGTTTACACATAACAAATGTTATGTTACATGTCTTTTATAGAATAATAAGAAATAAATAAGTCAAGGGGGTTAATTGTAATTGTTGAATAGTTCAAGGGTTCTTTGTATGTTTAGTTAGTTGGTTGTTATTAGTCTGTTATTCTTCAGTTGTAATGTTCATGTTGATAAGGAATTGAGTTTTACTCAAGCTCTACGATTCTTCTTCAATTCAATCCTAACATGTTATATGGTAATAAATGATTTTCTTTATAAAAAGTATAAAAAATCGTAAACTAGTCGTAGTTTGTCATAATGCATCCCCACGTGGCAAGTCTAACGGTGTCTGGTGGTTTTACAAGTGAATATAAGAAGTCCGGATCATATTTATTTAAGATTTTATTGAAAAAACACTAAATATATTCAGATTCAACCTATTTTTTTAACGGCATAAAGTGTAAATATATTCAGATTCAAGCTATTTTGTTTTTTATTCTGATTCCATCAGAGTTTCACAGAAGACTTCTATTTCTTCCAATAGTCCCTCATTTAAAGATGATTCAGGTGAAATGAGGTTTATGAGGACCTCATAAACTTTTCCCAAATCATCTGGCGAAACTACCATCTTCTTCTCCTTTGTCTCATCATCTTTGATGTCCTCTGAGTAAACACGTTTTCTGCATGCCTGCAACACAAGATTAACAATTAACAGTTCAATTTGTACAAGCAATGCTTTCAGAACCAACTAGATCGGTAGAACCGTCATGGCTGTTCAAAAAACTCACGGCTCGAAACTCGCTTGAAAAAAGCTCGAGCCAAGACAAGGTAAGCTCGTTAGCTAATTAAATTAAAGCCAAAATTTTAATATATATTAAGTATAACCGAAATTATAATATATATATAAGGGTGAGTTCACTAGAAAACTTATTTTCATAAGAAAACCAAAAAACTCCTACTGCATATGTGTAGTGCACCCAAAAACCCAACCCACCCCCAAAAACCTAAACCCCCCACCCCACCCCACCCACCCCCAAAAAACCTAACCCCCCCACCCCACCCCACCTACCCCCTCACCCACCCCCCAAAAATCTAAACCCCCCGCCCCACCCCACCCAAAATGAGCCAAGCCTGAGCCCGACCTCACCTAATCGGCTCGGCTTGGCTTGGCTAGTTTACAGTCCTACGAACTGCCTACACAGCCTCTCTAGTTGACTACTCTTGGACCACCTTCATTTGATTCAACTGGTTATTGCGGCAACCGGTTAAATCAATGGTTTGACCAGAATTGCTAAACTTTTTTTCTTCCAAAATCCCATTTACATAGTTTCATATTTTATTTTAAATTAGTTATATGTATTTTTTAAATTTTTAATCATTCATGACGTTATCCGGTTTTTGAAACCGGTCCCACCAGTCGAGTGGACCGGTAAAGCAGCCAGTTCACTGACCAGTTATGAAAGCATTATGTACAAGTATTCTTTAATCACCTGGAAAAGCTGATTTAAGCAAGCAATATGCTTAGATTTAAGGTGGCCTGAACGATTAAGCTCCCGAAATAATTTCACCATCTCACGAGTTATATTACCCGGTGAAAGGTTTTGAATGATACCAGATATACAGGAATCATCAAACACATCAGATATCCATTTAGGAACTTGCTCTAGTTTAAGCATCAAAACTGCAATATCAACCGCTGGCTTGTGATGGCTCATGACGGATTTCGACGCCAGACCTGAAACAGCCAAAGTCATTACCAATTCTTCGGTTATCAAACGATACCAGATGTCCTTTTCAACTTGTTTTGCCCAACCAACAGCCATTGATATACAGAGGGCACAATTTGTGGCCACTCGGATATTACTGTGGAAAACTAAGCCTTGTAGAACAGAGATTATGGACCGTATATGATGGGTATTTTGTTTGACTTTGACTTTGTCGGGCTCTTTACTTTTTTGTTCTGTTATTCTCTGAAATAGTTCGAGCAGGCAGTAGGAAGATATGAGTTTGACTGGTGTTGACCCGAAATGCAGCAGCCTGCACAAGTCATGGCAATGAATGCTGATATAGAATAATGACTGCTGGTTTCGGTTTTCACTGTCAAGTAAGCTTTGTGCATCTTCGATCCCCGGTAGAACAACATGCACACTAAAACAAAACAATAAATACATAAAAAGTTAAAAATCCTAGGATTTTGTTCTGAACCAGGAATTTAAGGTTTATAAATAAGTTTATATGACCAGGAAACTCTACCTTCTGAGACAGAAGTAGTTTAGCATGAGGAAAAATATTAGAGCTTCACCGGTTTGTGTTGACTCGTCATGATCATACAATGCAGGTCCCTTTGAACAAGCTTCATGGATCATTTTGTTAATTAGTGAGATCAATTGAGTGTTCAAAAGTATGGTCTTGGAAGCTTCTAGAAGATTCTGGTTAAGAGAGTGATGCAAAATTAAGGAAAGAATTCCTGTCACCAGGAGAGCTTCTTGAGTGCATCCATTTTCAGTGATTGTGGAGATTAGGTAGTGCATCAACTACAAAAGATGTAAAGGTCAGATTAGTTTCCATAGCTAGGATCATACTGAACAGAGGTAGCAATTTCAACCCGTTTATAAATGTATCGATTTGGGTTAAGTTTTTCTTCAGCAGGTCGTAAATCATTTTATTAATAAAAGGTACGTTATTTTGGTAATTATATAGTTTTTGTGAACATATTTTGCACATAAATAACTAATAAAATTCAAAGATGGATACGAAAAGTGTTTGTCGTCGGCCCAGCCGGCCAGTACCGTTTAGACATGTACCCAACCCATTCAACCAACTCATTTTGCCACATGCAATGTTGAAGCTTAACCAATAGCTAGATTACCTCTGTTGCAACTGTAATCCAGTCATCATCATCTGAAAGTGATTCTGAGTTAACTGACTGTAATATTGTAAAAACTAGCTGACAAGTAGCATTGAATATCTCCCCAGAAGAAGAATGATGATGATAAACATTCTGGATTGCAAGGGATATTCCGTTTAAGCATAATTGCCCTGAAGCATCTGGAAATAAGGCGATAACTGATGAAAGAATATTTAATAATAATACAATGTCATCTTCGTGTCCATTTTCTTCTAGAAGCTCTCCCAACAAACACACTAGTAGTTTGGCTGCATAGTTATCTCCAGAAGCTACCAGCTCAGCAATTTCTTTAAATTTTACGGTTTCGGTATCAGTGCAAGCAACAATCTGGTTTCCATAGATGATACATCTTCTACACCACCTTAAAACTTGACTAGATAAATATTTACAAATTCTCTCTTGTTGAAACAACCATTTTAGTGATGTTCTGTGAATTCTTGTTGATAGAGCGCTTTGTATTTCGGTTACAAGATGGAAGAGGGTATTTTCGGCATCTTGACTATATGGTATTTGGTAAGTTATCTTGGCCAGACCCCTATAAAGGGCATATAGATTTATGAGTACTTCCATTATCAGTGGTTTGACAATCCCACCTAAGATTTCGGAACTATTAAGTAAAATATATTGCTCCAGTGAAGCTAATACCATCCTATCATCTGCAAGCCTTGAGGATGAATTTTAAGCAATTAAATACCATAATTAATGAGGTGATAACATTTGGCATTCACTGAAAGTCTGAAATATTTTCATTTTTCTTCATGAATTAAAGAATCAAGTATTGAACCATTCACCTTCTTGTTTCTAAAAAATTGAGATATTGTTTTGACTATTAATTATAGAGGTCGCCAAATAGGCAGGTCGTTCGGGTTGTGTAAATGTGTAACAGGTCAAAGCCAGTGCTTTTTGTACGGGTCAAAACAGGTTGGGTAGATGTGAAAGACCTTTTGTCCAACTTTTGTAAAAATATACTATTTAGAAGGTTTTATGCATTAAAAGTACACTTTACATGACCTTCACCCATATGAACCGTTTCCCTTTTGCCTTTTTTTGTAATTTTACTTGTTTGACCCGTTAGAGATCAAACATAACCCGAATCAACCCATTAGTGAATAAATGGGTCCAAATTACCACCTCTGGGATTATATCAAGCAAAATGGGTAAAAGAAGTCAAGAATTTCCAAGTATGACAAGTGTCAACATGAAGACTTGGTTACCTGTCATCATACAAGGAGCTGGTATATAGCATCAACAGAACTGCAGATTGACAGCAAAAAACTTCCTGACTATGGGAGCCCTTCTGCCCAAGCAGAAACAACAAATCAATAGGATCAGATGGGAGATGCAAAGCAACATCTCTAAGGGATTGACCAGAGTCATTTCCAAGGATCACATCCAAGATAGAACTCAACAAGAAATAAACTCTCCATTTCATCTTCTCAGTAGGAAAAAGGCCTAAACATCCAATTGAAAAACTGAACCAAGAGGATGAAACCAGAACATCTACAAATTCCTTGGGTTGGAAATCAGACTGAATCAGTATCGAGTGAAATAACTCAAGTACACCCAATGCAATATCCTCATCGATCTCATTAATGTTCATGGAAACCCAAGGCAATAGTTTAGTTTCACATATGTCTAATATACAGTCACGTAATCCTTTATAGTTGGAATTTATGGGGTTAGTTTCCAAACTATATTCATATGCCTCTTTCAGTAGGTAGAGGGAGTGTAGCATTTGGGAGGAATGTTCCCCATAATAACTCAAGCAAATTGTGATGGTGTACCTTGATATATCTTCTAGTGATTTGGCGATACTCAGACTTCCGTGAGAAGATGGATATTTCATGAGAGCTACAAGAACTGAGCAAACTAGGATGAATGTTTCTGGAAACATGTTGGCATCCCCATCAATATGTTTTTTGAGCATTCCTGTCATTACAAGGCTTATTTCTTCAATATTGGAACTTGAAATGATTCCAGGACAGTTTGAAACACATTCTGATATAAGTTTTAATGATTGACATTGAGAAGGATGAAAAGGAACTTCAGCAACATAATGTAGAACAGGAACCAGAGTTGTGAACCCGATAGCAAGCCTTTGTTTGAAAGCTACCTCTGCCACTGACAACAGATCAAGAACATGTAGGGATGTACTGACAAGAGAATCTTTTTTGCACCCTGTAAACAAAGAAGTAGACGTTTTACAACTACAAGCTGCAGAATCTAGACCCAAAATCAGGGATTGTTTGGTTGAGGGTATGGGATTGATACCCGTAAAATTAGGAATCCTCCATACCCACGTAAGGGTATGGGTTATAAAACACATACCCATTCCCAATCCTACTCCACCCTGTCATTAAACCCATACCCGTAGACCGTAGTGATTCATGAGTGCAAACCAAACACCACCTTTTTTTCTAAAATCTTCTTTATAGACCAAAGTTGGTTCGGGTCAAATGGGTTGACCACTGAACCAACTTGAGTGAATCAGAACTATGTTTTACTCCTTTCAACTAATCAAATCAGCAAAAATGCGAGTCTTTGAAAAGGCACCCGGGCGATAGAAAAGACCAGTTATATGCCAAAGCAAACTAGAGTATATTGAACGATGTTGAACCTACCCGACAATCGTAAAATTTCAAAAACATAGTCAGCAATATTCTCCTCAACAAGAACTTGGACCTCTTTTACTGAAACACCTCCACAAGACAAATACAGGACAATTAAATCCAATGTGGCAGTTTGAACTTCAGAATCTGAAGAAAGCAGAGGCGATTTTATGGCTTCAGCAAA
The DNA here is from genome assembly GCA_023525975.1 of Smallanthus sonchifolius. Classification (NCBI taxonomy): domain Eukaryota; kingdom Viridiplantae; phylum Streptophyta; class Magnoliopsida; order Asterales; family Asteraceae; genus Smallanthus; species Smallanthus sonchifolius. The sequence goes on along the minus strand of CM042029.1, from coordinate 25,407,651 downwards.
CAAGAGATTCAAAGGAGTCTTTTCTAGTTCATGCTCAGTTGTTTCCATAAAATTATCTGCTTCAGCATCATTTTCAAATGCATTCTCGAAGAACCCTCTGCGTGCAAACACGGACAATAGCGCTTTGCAGAAGTAACAGAAAAATGTTATTTGATGGGAGATAAAATAATAAACAGTTTCAGAGAACCATGGAGTATTGACAAACCTATACAGTTCATTCGAACATCATCACGTTGAGTCTTCAAGAGGGCTTCTAATGACAAATGTAAGATCTTTGAAGAATGGCCACATAAGACATCACAATTGATATTATCTGACCATGCATGCTGGATGACACACATTTTGTAAAGAACAAATAGAATCTCGCCTTGGATGTCTTCACTGCATTTAAGAAAGAAAGATGAAACACACTGAATTATGAGCATATGCATAACCATGGAGTTCAATTCAACTGTTACCTTGGCAACTGGAGACCTGTTACAAGGTTCAGGTAAAGCGCATCTTTGTCTTTGATATATGTGTATGGATCATTCTTCTGAGAATCCAATAGAACACCTAAGCAGTGTAGCTAAAGCTTGAAAATATTAGCAGAAAATTAGGCAACTTAATTGCAAACATATCCGGTAAAAGCCATAGAGATCATGAATGGAATAACCCCCGAGGAAACTAACTGTGTCCATTAACACCATCTCAGAACATTCAGTTCAAAATGTACATCAGTCTTAGTTTTAAAAAGCTCGCCTGAGGCTCGCCCAGGCGCAAGGGGTGACACTTTTGTGTAGGCAAGGTGAGCGACGTACAAAAGGCGCACTCCAGGCGCGCTTTTTAGGCAAAAAAAAGGCATAAGGCGAAGGTCTGAGGCATGCTTTTCCAGGAGCTGGATTTGTGCTTCAAGAAGTTGTACATTAGGCTTTTTAGGTTTGTACATATAGGTTAATTAGATATTAAACCATATATATAGATTATTTCTCTAAAATTTGGGTAAACGATGCTAGAAACCTATAAGAAATATATTAAAATTCGCGTACGAAAAGCAGTGCGCTTTTGCGCCTGGCAGGCTGGCACTTTGTGCCTCAGTTTTGGACCCTGTCGTCGCTTTTATGCGCTTCTCGCTTATTAAAACCAAGACATCAGTATCCTATGGTATGACTCAGGTTGAAACGAAGTACACAATGTGGTAGAATAGTCTATTGGTTTAAATCACTACTCTATTGGTCATATATCACATAAGTTTACAGTAGTTGAACCGTTAAGGTAACTGCTATGACTAAGACAAACCGAACCAAAAATTCGCAATTTGGATACGGTTAATAACCGAACCGAAAACCGAATTCACAATTCTGTTATTTTTTTTCCGGTTAAAAATACGATTTGGATTTCGTTTTTTTTTTTTTCGATTTCCGGTTTTTTTGCACACCCTATTTGAATGAGTGATGGCACCGATTTAGGTAACTGCTATGACTAAGACAAACCTTCATTTTTGTTTTTAAAACAGTCCAAATTATAAATCAAACTGAGGTAACAGAAACGAGCTGAGAAATAAGAGATACGAACTATCGGATTAATCTACAAATAAGCAAGTTGACGAACTTCAATAATCTACAATGTATTCAAATACTTCAAAACTACAATATGTATCACGGAACATATAGAAAATACAAAATCGCAAAAGGAATTACCATATAAATTTGACGCCTGCTCCAAGCTAAGGAACCAGATGACAACCGATCCGAAACCCTAGCAACGAACTCGCCGTAAATCGAACAGTCACCGGAGCTGCACAACTCGGAAATCAAATCAATCGTCTGTTTGGCGAGCGGTTCGTCTTCGAAAGAGGATAATGTGGTTATGAGAGGAGAAACGAGGAAATGAGGATGATACGTGAGAAGAATGTGGAGGAAGATAGGTTGAGAGATAGCGTGAGAGAACTGAGAGAGTGCGTAAGAGACGTGAACGGTAGGAGAATTAGGGTTTGAGATCAGATTCGATAGGCAGACTAAGCAAATCGAGCCGCCTTCTAAGGTTTGGAGTATCAGAGACGAAGTATGGCCTTGTGAGCATGTTAGGTGCTGCCGGTGCCGGAGATGTTGATCGGAGTCTGACCGTTGAGGATGATCGGAGCTGATGCAATACATCGGATAACTTTTTCCCGCGCTGCAAAGATTTTGTGATGATTTCAAATTTGGGTGGGGCGCCAAAATGGTAATAAGAAGGGTCGTGCTAACGGTTCAAACACATTGAAGCTTTCAAATTACCTTCGCGGCGGGTGTTGGGCCGAAATAAAAATTTATCAGTTTAAATCGTTGAAAACCATAAAAGCGAATACTGATACGGGTTCCGATAACACAAACACCAACAATTGGCTCGTCACGGTAACGGCACTCGCTATAAAGAACGATACAAAAAAACTCGATTTTTAATACAACTCAGTTTTAAAAAAAAACTATATCGGAACGTTGAAAAACAAACTAAAAATAGTTGCGCACTTCGTATTCTGAAAAAAAATTAACGAACGAAAGTAATTAAAGAAAACGAAATTAATAGACTATGAAACATGCTAAAACGTATATTATATATAATATAAAGATAGAAAACGATAATGTAAAAAAGAAAAAGAAATTATTGTGTCAATGTTTGAAAATCATAAACTTCTATGCTCAAAGCATAAACCACTTAAAACTAACTATTCCAACATGGTAAATAATTAATTAATAATATTTTACACCATACTTTTATATCAAAAAGTTCACATGTTACACAAATATTCAAAAGTTCACATATTATACAACTATACACATTTCTACTATATTGACTATAGATTTTAATAACTTTTTAGTTTTTTCTTATTGCTTCTCAATTCACTCTCTTTGCGTTCTTATGAGTTTACTTTAAAATTGAACATTTTTTATTAGATCAATTGTTAATTTGTTATAGACTGAAACCATTGCAAGGTATGTGACTTGTCCCATATTGCTTGTATGGGCAACAAATGTGTGATTTATAACTCAAATGGCTCCCTCTCCCATCAGACTAGTCTTTTGGGACGAGTTCTACCATTTGGGTTGTAACATTGGTATCAGAGACAAACTCGGAGTGGTGGCCCATGGAGTGGTGACCTGGAGGAAGCCAGTCGTGACCAACGAGGACGTTGGCCCTTAAGGAGGGTCGATTGTTATGGACTGAAACCATTGCAAGGTATGGGACTTGTCCCACATCGGTTGTATGGGCAACAAATGTGTGATTTATAACTCAAATGGCTCATATACAACTTCGCTTCATCTTTCATCTTCGTGCTCATATCACACTTGATTGGATTCTGGTACAGAGTCTTCAGATCTTCATCAGAAAAGCTGAACAGATCCACTGGATCGAAGACTCTGACCTCTGGTGAATCATGTTGCATGATTACAGCTTCATGTGTTATGCTGTCATACATCCATTTCTTTAAGCTTTTGATAAAAGTTTCTTTACGTGCCGGAATGTATACGGTTGAAACTGTATCAATTGGCTTCACTATATATCTGAATCTTCTCTTGCCATCTTTATCATTTCTTTTCAACTTTCTGCACTCAGGAATCTGTGGCTTGAAGTTCTCAAACTTGTCTTTAGCACACTCTTTCTTCAGAAATTCTTCAAAGTTTTCAGCAAATGAATTCTTTGATGGATTGATCAACTCCAGGTGACTTAGCTCCCGAATATCCCAGTATGGTAACGTCTTTAACTTTGAGCTTCTATCAAAGTACTGGATATTCCTTCACCTCTTTTTATCATGTACATCTTCTTTTCATCATCGTACATCCATCCTAAGATTTCTCCAATTAAAGCTTGTTCTGGATTTCTAATCTTTTGTGTAATTCTTTCAACAATTGATGGCTTCTCTGTAACAGTCCACCAATCATCCCTTGTGGTCTTTGGACACTCAGATGGTTTTTCAATCTCTTCAGGAACATTGAATGGTTCTCTTTCATCTACTAACTTGTCCATCTTTCCAATCACCGACCCATCTTCTTCAACATATGTCTATTGTTGCTCATATTCATATTTCTTGTATTCAGTGTTGGTTTCAGCATCTTTATCAGATTCTTCTGTTGTTTTTCCACTTCCACCAACACCTCCAGCCCAACTACTATCACTTTCATCGTCAGAAGAATGATCATCACCTTTCTTTTCTCCAGTTATAACCAACTTTTCATCATCTTCTTCTTCCTTCTCTGTTTCATCCTTATTCTCATCTGTCATCTCTAATCCTTCACCTTCATCATTAAAAAGCATATCTACATCAAACAAAGTGTTTTCTTCATACATACTAGCATCATAGATTGGAGTATGAACAGGTTCAGCTGCATAAGGGATTGGTTCTGTAGTGGCTGGACTTTGTAAATCTTCAACATTGGCTTCTTGGTTGACATTAGTTGGAGCACCAATGTGAGCTATCAAATCTTGTACCATCCTCTAAAGCTGATTAATCTGTTGCTGATGTTGTGTAATGACACCTTCTGTCTATTACTTTCAGCTTTCAGTTCTCTGATCTCTCTAGAGTTAACAGCTTCTCTGCTTTGTAAGTTAGAGATCTGAGTCTTTAGCTGGCTAACCACATCTGCTGTCTCTCTGGTTGCATAGTTCAAAAACTCTTCATCAACCAGACCATAACCTTTTGATTTCTTTGACTTGTGCCTTTCTGGAATTCCCTTAGCCTTGCCTTTGCCTTTGTCAAGAGTTGTAGTTGTTTTCTTTTTCTTCTTCAGTTCTGGATCAGTAAACACGATACCCTTAGACGGAGGAAGTCTAGAATGTATGGTCTTTGTCACTTTAGGCTCTTTTCTTTTCTTAGATGGGGTTGTTGTAGTTGCAGTTGTTTAGACTTCAGGAACTTCAAAACTTATGTATTAACACTTAAAGTATCTTCATTTTCAGCAACAAACTCTTTTGTATGACTCATCAATGGTTCAGTAATTTCATCATTAACTACTGGAATTATGTTCTCTTCAACATGTACATCAGCAGCTCCATATTCACCAATATGAGCATCAGTCCTTGGTTCTTCCTCTTGTACTTGAACTTCAGTTTGTACTTCAAGTATGACATTACCTTGAGCACCATCATTACCTTGATCATCATCATTTCCTTGATCATTATCATTCCTTTGATCATTACTATCATTATCAACACCAACTTCAATGTCTTCTGCCATAAGATCATCTATTTCATCCTCTAAATTGAAGTCTGGATCAGGATTTTCACCCAACATATTTGCTAATAACGGTGTCACAGTACCGCTAAACCTACTTGTCTTCCTGACATTGTTCATGCTGCTAAAGATGACTTCTTGCATAGAATCCAAAGGTGTCACACCCCGGCCGGCGGCGGATTAAACGCCGGGGCTGACGTGGTTGTTCAAAAGCTCATGATCATCTATTTAATGCGAAAGTATTTATTAATCCATATTAAATAATCCGTTACAAGAACAATGAAAAGTCAAAAGTTTAACATAACATAAATTTCAATTCATTATCTAGGTCTAAGTCCTACATGAGCAGCAATGGCCTTAAGCAGGTACACCTGAAACATGCGAGTAAATGTCAACTACAAGTAGTTGGTGAGCAACATAGGTTTTGACAACAAACTAAAGTTTAGATATAGTTTACGATTCAGAAGATTCAAAGCAGATCTAAAGCATATATGAGAACACATAAGGCTCCAAGCGTACAATTCAATCCTGGTAAATGAAATCTAGCTGCCACAATCCCACGGATTGCCGTTTTGATAAAAGGGTTAGATAACACCCGAGTTTTATAGTTCACATCCAACAAGGGGAGATGACACCCAAGTTAATAGTTCACATCCAACATGGGGAGATACACCCATGATAATAGTTCACACCAACAACAACCCGCCAAGGTTATGTGGTAAGTTTAGTTTAGTTTCGGATTCCCCTATAAATGACCATGTTAGGTACTACCTTAGGCTTGCAACACAAGTTAATGAATGTACTGGCATGTGTTCATGCAATGGTCACCAAATAGTTCAAGATATAAAGCATGTAGATCATAGCATAGAATCAAGTTATTGAATCGTGTAGATAAAGTAGTTAACACATGTTTCACCCCAAAAACAAAAGCAGTAAAAAGGGGCTATGAAAACTCACTTGTATTAAAGTTGGGAATGGTACGAACTAGTAGAGATTGTTAGGCCTCGTGAGGAACTCTCACAACAAACCTATACATGTAATGATACTCTAAATTTAATATATGTTTAAATGGTACTTAGGGGATTTTGGGACATTTAGGGTTTCATGGGGGGTTTGAGACTTGGGCATAGGGTTTGAACAAGTTTGGCAAGCAAACATATGTATTTATTTAATAATCAAGTAAATCATAATGTGTGAAAAAGGTTTAAATAATTTTGTATAAGAATTGTTATATACACATAATGTGGTATGGAAAAATAATATACTTAGATTTATTTACATAACAATTTATAAATAAATTATAAGGTAGGAAAATGTTTAATACGCTTTATAAAATAAAGTGAGTAATAATTCGTTTAAATGAATCTTTTAAAGACTAAGAAATCTTTAAATAGAATTTATTTGTACTTTGTATAAAATAATTATTTAGGCATTTATAAATTTAAAGATATCTAAATAATCATCATTACCAATAACAATTATTTATAAATTAGAGAAGTTTAATAATGTTTAAAAAATATATAAACAATACTTAAATACATAAGTAACAAAATTAAATTTGTCTAAACAATGATTTATATCATTTATCAAGAGATTTAATAAAATAAAATATTCAAAGTATTATTTATATATATTCTTTTGTATAAATATTATAGGATGTATTTGTATAGTTTATAAGAAGGTTAACTAGGAAGGTTAAGATGTTAAAAATGTATTAAAATGGTTTAAAGTAAAAAGATAAAAAGAATAAGACCAGGTCTCCCCCCCCCCCCCCCGAGACTCGAACCTGTGACCTTAGCCGGTCCACACACACGCAACACTTTAACCATCAGACCAGGGCTTATGCCTTGGTCTGAAACCAGTTCATTTAAATCAAAACCCGAAGTTCCCAAGTCATCTCCTTCCCTAATTGAAATCCGAAACCCTAACCCCTCGGATCGTTCGATCGAGCAAACAATCGAAACCCATTTCATGGGGCTTTCATTCCCTGGGTCAATACGGTTCGATTGGTATAGTTTTTACCTTAGTTGCTTGCGTGGTTCGAGAGATCGACTGAGCTAAAATCGCGACGAGTTCTTCGACTGGTCTGAGCTCCGGCGATGGTTTACGAAGAGTTTAAGGTCGTAGGAAGCTTGTGGTGTCTGTCGTCGATGGGTTGGATCAGCTATTTATAGAAAATTTTGGTGTAATCGAATCGATCGAGTAACTACCATTTAAGAAAGCTACGGTTACTCGTTTAACTACCTTCTCGATCATAAAAGTCCGATTAAACGTGGGAGATGGATCGGTTAAGCTTCGCGGTCGTGGTGCCGGTTCCAAATTCGGGAGTTATTATCTCAATCGTGAGATCGAGAAATAGGTAGTCCGAACCGGTCTCCCCCACGTTTCGAACTCGCGATCGGTTTAGAAAAGGAGAAATCCGGGATTTGCAGAGTAGCCCTTGAAGTTTTCAGTATTGACGCAACAGGCCCTCCAACTTCCAATGTTTTATCATTTTATGTGTAAAGTTAGGTTCTAGTTAAGTTTAAGTTTTCAGGATTTGCATTTATAACCCTAAGCTTTTTTATAAAACATAAAAAAACTTTTAAATCTATGAATCTTTATAAATTTTCATAAGTTATAAAAAAAATATAATAGATTTTATTTTAACTTATAACTCAAATTAATTATTTGAATTAATTGCATTTTTAATTGTTAAATCCTATTTCTCTCAAATGAATTTATTATTTAATCATTATACTTTAATATTTTTGTAATTTGTTTATAAATTTGCATTAACATATTTATAAATGTATATGTTTATTTATTAAGACAATGATAAATGTAATTGTGTTACATCATGGAATTAAATGTGAGCATATGAAAGAATTCAAGTAATTTATTAAATTGTATAAATATTCACAAAAATAAATAGTTTACAATGCCGGAAAAGTTAAGATAAGGCCGGAATTCCTCGGGGATTACAGTCTCCCCTACTTTAGGAGATTTCGTCCCGAAATTTACTAAGAGGAGGGTCCTGGAAATAGGTGAGGGTACTTGGCCTTCATTTGATCTTCACGTTCCCAAGTGAACTCAGGGCCACGTTTGGATTCCCATCGAACCTTCACAATTGGAATTCGGCTTCGCTTGAGCTGCTTAACCTCCCGATCCATGATTTCCACGGGTTGCTCCACGAAGTGCATTGATTCGTCAATGTGAACCTCGTCAAGTGGTATGTGGAGATTTTCGTCAGCTAAGCATTTCTTTAGGTTCGAGACATGAAATGTCGGATGAACGTTGCTGAGTCCTTCGGGTAGGTCCAACTTATAGGCTACTTTTCCAATCCGCTCAAGGATTTTAAAAGGACCTATGAATCTTGGAGCAAGTTTCCTTTTCTTTCCAAAACGAACTACGCCTTTCCAAGGGAATACCTTGACTTTATTCCCACCCACTAAACTTTCGATCCAGACCTCTTTGTTTACGTGTTTGTACTCAACATTGTCCTAAAACTCTTTAACATGTTTTGCAAAAACTCTGACTTGTGTAGAAATTGTTGTGTGAATCCTAGATTTTATTAGAAACCGAACAATCTCTTCATAACCACGTGCTTTCTTGGTGTTGATGGTTAAACATGCACAAATGTTGTGCTTGGGTTCAAACTTCAAACGATTCATATCTATAAAGACCAAAAAACACAAAGTTAGAAAATTTCTGAAAAATCTTTAACTCTAGACATTTCCACCGAAAACTCTGTTAACTAACACACTTTTTCGATCGAAAACTCCTTTTAATCCTTTTGACCAAAAATTGAAATCACACAACTTTGAACTTTTCGATCGAAAACTCTTTAATAGAATACCCACATTTCGATCGAAAACTCTGAGTTAACAGATTTGTTAAAAAAACTTAGAATCTTAACTTCCAACTTTTCGATCGAAAACTTTTCTGATCACACTTAACACAAAACATGACTTTTCGATCGAAAACTTTGATTTTTCAAAATAATTTTCAACCTCTAACTTTTCGATCAAAAACACATTTCGGACGAATCAGAATTGACTCTTTATTTCTATCCGAAACACTTTTCGATCCATTCATAGAACTTATCGGTCCATTCTTCCTAGTTTTCGGGCAATTCAAAAGTTTAAAAAATTCAAACTAAACTAAGGCTTTAGATCTATCCTATGCACCTCTATGAATCACGAGAACATACCTTGAATATCGAAAATGTATGAGAAGCACAATGAAGTCACAACCCAACGATTTTTCGCACGAATTCTTCACACTTGTAAAACTCGATTGAATTGAAACTGGTAACAGTGGCGATTGAAAGAAAATAGTGGGAAAAGGTTTTCAATCGAAAAATCTAGTATTTATAGATTTTTCAAATTCGATCGAAAACTTCAATAGACTTTTCGATCGAAAACTCTTTTCGGACGATCTTTTTCGGTCAAGGAGATTTTGAACGAAAACTATGAACTTTATTAAATTTGAACAATTTCAAGAAACACAACTTTATTATTTTTAAGTCTATTTTGACATCATTAAGACCCGTTCCAATATGTTTTTCAATATTTTTTCACATTCACAAACATAACCAGAGACAAACACAAACTTGCACACTGATTTTTATCAAAATGATTTATTACAATCCTTCAATTAAAGAGAATACTAAACACATAACAAAATTCATATTTATTCATTTATAAGCCGACTAATCTCTTTTTGATTTTTTTCTCAAACATATTACAACACTTTATTTTATTTTTTATTTTCTTTTGGTGAACTGAACTGACATAGGATCGTAAATGTATACTGTCTTAACTACACTTCATATCAACTCAGGATCTAAACGGTTCAACCAAGATTGCCAATATATTTTTTCAGCTTAAACTCAAACATCATATTTCAGCAGATATTGTGTGACATTTAAGGTAATATTTATCAATACAAAGTGTATCCAAGCATCGAGATGGATTGAACTAATATGCAACATAAAATTTCACCAAAACATAATCCAATCACCAGCATGAGGGTAGCGTTCTTAGCACAGAAAAATAATCCAAATGGATTTGATGTGAATCTTTTTGATTTTATATATCTTGGTTTCTTATGGAACGTATACTGAATCATGTTGATTCGTATGATATGAAATATGATGTGTAATGATGAACTTTTGGAATCAGATTTGATTCGGGTATGCGGATATCCATAGAGTATTGGATATGTCAATTGAAATCACGAATGATTCAAAGGGCTAAACAGACTGACTTTCTGGTTTTCATCCGAGATTTTCACCAGAACCATCAGTTGTATCAAGATGTTTAACTCAAAATCGTATATTTGACGGGTATAGTAAATAAAGTAAACAAATTGTGCTAAAAATCCATCAAGATCCTAGTCTCATGGTATGAATGGATTCACATTGAAATCGAAGAATGAAAGTACCGATATTCGATGAGAATAACATTAAGATTGCAGTTTAGTTAATCACATAAATATCGCCTAATTTACATATGCAGAGTCTACCGGCACAACAAAAATTGTAACCGATGTCACCATCATATTTAATTCATGCATAAGCTCAGCATACCCGTGTAATATCATTTCCTATATATACATCAATCAGGCACATAATTTTTATTTATTTTCAGACTTTTTCTTTTTCTTTTATTCTCCCCCTAAAATTGTGATTTAACTTTATTTACTACTTATATCACTATGAGAACAAAAAAATGTAGGTCCTGAGCAGATCTGAAAGAACTTAGATCTGCGGAGAAGTCTTCAAACAGTCTGGATCGAGAGGCCGAATCTCTGGATCCGGTATCACTCTCGAATCAGAAATGGTAGAGACAGGTGCGGGAATCACATACACGAACAGAAACATATAAAAGTGAAGAAGAACAGATAATTGAAAGCATAAAACGTGTGATTCTTTGATTGAAATGAAAATAAACGCTCATCATACACTAACAATTAGTCTCACCCCAGGGTGAGCTCCCCCTGGGTGGTGATTCCCTCTACAGACACACTCACTCCTAATGGATATTCTTCTATATATAGGAGGCCTCATGTGCCTTGTTTTCCAAGCTACCGCCAAAGAGGCCTGAAAAAAGGCTTCGAAACTAGGTAGTTTCGATTGAACAAATGTTCAACCGAAACTACTAGTTTCGATATTGTAGTTTCTATTGACATCATTAGTCTCATTTCTATACCCAACAACAAATACTTATTAAACTAACACACTTATAAAGCACAAATAACAACACAATTTTAAACACTTAAAAGAAAATCTTTTTGATAAAAAGATTTCTTTAGTCTTTCAGTTCAAATATGGACTGTTTATTATGTTGAAAACTTATTATTATTATTTTTAAATTTTTTATTTTTTCATTTTAAAAAGAGATCATCCCCAACATCTCAACCAAAGATTTAAACCGATCAGTGGAAAATGCTTTTGTAAAAATATCAGCTTTTTGCTTTAGGGTGTCGACGTAGACCACTTTAATCAAACCGTTCTCAAAACAATCACGAATGAAATTTAACCTGATTGCAATGTGCTTTGTTTTTTAATGCTGGATTGGATTCTTGACTATTCCGAGCACTACCTCATTGTCACAAAAGATCGAAGTTTACTCCAAAGTCTAACATTTGATGTTGAATCCAGATGACTTCTGAGCAACATCTCGGAGGCAGCTGTATACTCTGCTTCAGCAGTTGATGTGGATACATTCATTTGTTTCTTACATTGCCAAGAAACCAGTCTCTCCCTAAAAATTGACACCCGCCTGATGTAGATTTTCTTTTCAAATTACATCCACCATAATCGCTGTCAATATAAGCAAAAAAAATAAATTCAGAATCAGAAGGATACCATAAACCTAGATTTACGCGACCTTTAAGATAACGAAAAATTCGTTTTACATTCGATTCATGAGATTCCTTTGGAGTTGCCTTATATCTAGCACATGAGCAAACATCGAACATGATATCAGGTCTACTTGCGGTCAGATACTTCAAGGAGCTGATCATTGACCGATACATCTTTTGATTAACTTCAACTCCAGATAAATTCACAGTGAGAGGTTCATGGGGAGCAATTGGTGTAGAAGCTGATTTACAGTCATTCATTTTGAACTTTGTCAGAATGTCTTTGATATACTTAGCCTGATGGATGAGAATCTCAGCATCAGACTGTTCGACTTGTAACCCCAGAAAGAACTGCATTTTTCCCATTAAGCTCACTTCAAATTTAAGTTTCATGACAGCTTCAAAATCTTTGTAAAGAGCTTTATTTGTTGAACCGTAGATGATGTCATCAACATAGACTTGTACGATTAACAAATCAGCACCAAATTTCTTCAGAAACAAAGTCTTGTATATTGTTCCACGAACAAAGTCATTTGATGTAAGATGTGTTGACAAGGTTTCATACCATGCACGACGCGCTTGATGTAACCCATAAAATGCCTTATCAAGCTTATACACCTGAAATGGATGAGCAAGTTCTTCAAAACCAGGTGGTTGATTTACATAAACCTCTTACTTTACCACTCCATAAAGAAAAGTTGTATTCACATCCATTTGGTATACTTTGAACTTCTTGTAAGAGGCATAAGCCAAGAATATGTATGGCTACAATACGTGCAACAGGAGCAAAGACATCATCATAGTCCAATCCTTCCTCTAGATAAAAACCTTGGACAACAAGACGTGCTTTGTTACGAACTACAATCCCACGATCATCTCTTTTGTTTCGAAAAAACCATTTCATTCCAATTGGATATTTTCCCTCAGGTAACTCCACAAGATGCCACACGTTAAGCTTTTTAAACTGAAGGAGTTCCTCTTGCATGGCTTCAATCCAACTTGGATCTTGTAATTCTACTGTAACATTCTTGGGTTCTTCTTGAGATAAAAAGCAGGAGTATAAACATACATTAATGTTTCCAGCTTGACTTCTTGTTTTAACTCCATCCTCAAGAGATCCAATAATATTCTCAACTGGATGAGCAGAATGAATTCTATGAATTGGGATAGTATCAACTTGCATAGATTCTGGCATATTTGAAACATTAAAATCTAGTGATTGATCACTTGAATCTTCAACACTTGAAGAACTTGTTTAAATAACATCCTCAGTCTGATCATTTACAGGATTCAACTGAACTTCACTAACTGCTGATTCATCATTAGTAATTTGAACTTCTTGTACTTCAGAATCAACATTAGTAACTGAATTATCAACATGATCTTCTTATGATTGAGTCGATGAAGTAACATTGTCAGAAATCTCATTTTGAACAATCACATACTGTGGACCAACCATAAACCTTTCAACAGATTGATCACTGCTTATAGGAGACTCAGTTACAGTACCCGAAGTACTTGCTCCATCAGAATCCATTTGAAGTTGCTGATCAAAAGTCTTGAAAATTAATTCAGCATCAAAGAACCGGTCAGATCCATTTTGCTCTAAAGGAACGTTCAATTCTTGCTATTCCACATAATAGGACTCTTGAACAATTTTGGTTCTCTTATTGTATACTCTGTAAGCCTTCTGATATGAAGAGTATCCCAGGAAATAGCATTCATCACCAACAACTGCAAATTTTGGCAATGAATCTTGTGTGTTTAAAAGTGTACAAGAACAACCAAATGCCCTGAAGAACTTGATATACGGCTTTCGTTTAAAAAATAGTTCATAGGAAGTCTTTGTAAGTTGCTTCACCATAAGAATTCTATTTAAGACATAGCATGTCGTATTGACTGGTTCAACCTAGAAAATAATGGGCAACTTTGAATCTACAAGCATTGTGCGAGCAGCTTCTATTAAAGTTCTGTTCTTCCTTTCAGCCACGCCATTCTGTTGTGGTGTTCTAGCTGCACTATACTGATGTGTTATTCCTTTTTCTGCACAAAAAGAATTTATCAGTTGATTTTTAAACTCTGTTCCATTGTCACTGCGAATGATTGATACTTTGCTATCACAGATGTTTTCAATCCTTTTGACAAATTCAATGATTGTTTCAGGTGTCTCATCCTTTGTTGCAAAGAAAAACACCCATGAAAATCTTGAAAAGTCACCTGTGATAACAAGACAATATTATTTCTTCGCAATGCTTTTAACTCGAACTGGATCAAACAAGTCCATATGAATCAGAAATAAAGGTCTAGTAAAAGTTGTCATGTTTTTCTTGTATGAGACTTTTTGTGTTGTTTTCCCTTTGCACATGACATAAAACTCTCTTCAATTATGAATTCTTTTTTGGGTAATCCTCGCACCAAATCTTTATGAACCAAATTATTCATGTTTTTCAAGTTCACATGACCCATTCGACAATGTAACAAATAAGATTCTGAACCAATCGCTTTTGATAACAAACATGAAACGTTTACTGGTGTAGTATGATCATTCATATCAACCACATATGTGTTGAATTTTCTTGGAGCACGCATCAGAATCATATCTTCTGGAATAACCAATCTAGACTTTAAGAATAAGCACTCATTTGCTGTAAAATGGACTGGTATGTCTTTATCGCACACTTGAGAAACACTAAGTAGATTAAATTCCAACTGAGACACGAAATTAACGTTCTCTAGTGTGATAAGATCATTTGGCACTGTTCCCTGACCAGTAATTTTCCCTCCCTTTTGTCTCCGACAAAAGCAACAAAACCACCATCAAAAGACCAAAAATTTTCCAGAATCTCTCTTTGTCCAGTCACATGCCTTGAGCAACCGCTATCAACATGCCAAACATTATTAATAGTCCTCCCGGTTAAACTATGCACATTCAAGACAAACTCAATGAGAAACAGATACCCAGATCATCTTTGACCCAGGCTGACTTTGACTTTTTACAGTCTTAGTCACAACGACTTGTTCCTTCAAGTTTACATCATTCTTTGTTCCAACCATATGTGAAGATTGTTCATTTTTAATTTCCCAAAAACAACCAACATTTTTCCCATATTTCTTAGTCATTTTTTCTTTAACAAAATAGATTGGTTAGTTAATTTTCTTCACATACTTTGAACTCTTTGGGAACTTTGTGTCCACAAATTTAGGTAACACATAATCACAACAAGCATTTGAATAAAAATCATGACAATTCCTAGAAAGCAAGTAATCACGACTGTAACGTTGTTTCACTCCGGACTCAGACACACTGTCATTCTTAGACACTCTCCTGAAATGCTTTGTGATTTTGCTTTTAACTCTCTCTTTGTGACTTTTGAACCTTGACTCACTTGAGTTATGTTTGCAATTTCTCGCAAAGTGCACAACTTGACCACACACATAGCAATTGTAGCTTTTAGTCTTTAACTTTGACCCTGACTTTGAACACTCGCCTACTTCACTCTTTGATCCACCAACATTCTTTCTTAAGTGTCTTTTGCTATGAACAAGCTTATCTTTGACATCAACGGATTTGCCTTTGACACACCAAGACTTTCTTTGGATAGTTGTTGGTACACTAACTTTAACTTTGACAACTTTATTACTCTCTTGCTCGCTGGTAAGTATAAGATTCTCTGGTGCTATGAAATCATTTTTCTTAGGCCTTTCACTTGACAAATCATACTCTTGAATTAATGGTTTTCCAAACTCATCTAAGACAACATCATCAGCTAGACTTGAGACTTTATGGAGCGGTACATAATCTCTAACTGTATGCACCACTTTATCAAAGAAAGTGGAGGTTGATGATACTTCAGACACACAATCAGAATCATCACAAACATTAGTAGAACATGCAGAAACATACGAATTATCAGAATCTGAGAAATTTTTTACATCAACATCAAATTTTCTACTAACAGAAACAAATCTATTGAGATTACAGTCGACATCGAGATATTGCTTGCAATCTCTTATGAATTCTCTAGTGCACTGTCTATTAAATGCAGAGAAACTTTTAACTACATCAAGTTCAACATCATCATCAACAAAACCTGTGTCTACATCTGCACTTATATACATGTCATGAAAGTTAGAACTACCCGTATTTATTAACTTATTTGATTGATGCGGTTCAGGAAACGGTATAAAATTATCAGAATGTGGCACTTTGTTATAACCCAAACCGTCTTTGATATAAACAGTTCTCTGTTTACTCACACACTCATCAAACACATTTTGTTGCATCTTCCACTTTGCAACAATTACCCGTTATTTTATTAACTCTGTTTATGACGTGATAAGTTTTTTCTGAAAGATCTTTTATTAAAACATCCTTTTTATCCGGATATTCTTTAAAAGTTACATTATCTTTCTAGAGTGCTTTGATTTTTCTTGTAAAATTAACCTCATTTTGTTTCAATTCTTTATTTACCCTCTTCAGTTTATCATTCTCAGTAAGTAAGAAATTGTTTGCTGCATGATAATTCTGCATTTTTTCTATACAAACAAAAGAACATATATCAAATTCATTGTCAGAATTTACCTCACTCTCAGACGAAGTCTCATCATAATCATCAACAACTTTGTCCTTTCCCTTATCATCAGTTTTGAGCGCACAGACACTGCAATTTCAGTTGTTTTCTTTGAGACTTCAATCTCAGCCATCAGGGCCTCATCAAATTCATCCTCAGCATCCTCAATTTCATCTTCCCCCTCACAATTACTAAGTTGCTTTAATATAAGAGCAGTTTGAGCTTTCTTAGACTTGTTAGTTTCATCAATCATCTCCACAAGCTTCACTCCGCTTCCTTCAACTTTCTTCTTCTTGTCTTTGGTACACTCACTAGCAAAGTGACCGAGTTGCTAACAATTGTAGCATTTGAATTTAGCTTTATCAAAACCAACTTTCTTTTCGAACTGTAATTTGTCTTTCCCGACCTTTTGAAGGTACTTTTTGGCCCTCACGGCTATCATGGCCATCTGCCATTGCAAATCCATGTACTCTAAATCATCAGAATTAATTTGCACAAGGTCCTCGACATCATGCACAACAGGTTGAAGCTTTCCTGTTACCAAAGCATCGTAACTGCTCATAAAAGCTTCAAACAGGGCAATCTGATCTTCAGGAATCTGACCAGAAGTCTTAACTTTCTCTCCAGAAGAATGTTCACAACAACCCTTACTCTTCTCAGACTTAGACCCACTGCTTCCATCACTACTTCCCGAAAACAAAGTTGCATTAGCCGAACGTGAAACATTTTGCTTATCTTGATTGTTCAGCTCTCTTTTCTTTGCATCTAACTCATATGACTCAAGCAGGCAGATTATATCATCAAGTGATTTACTCTTCAGATCTAGGGTTGTATTTTTTATTAGCATACGAGGTATGCTCCAGCAATCCGATAGAGAATCCAACAGCTTCTTTCCCAAATCATATTCTTCGAACTTCACTCCCATCTTTCTCAGCTTGTTGATCATAGTTGTAAATCTTGTCACTTGTTCTCTAAAAGTCTCATTCTTCTTATAACTGAATATATTATACTGTTTCAACATAAGATTAGTTCTGCTTTCTTGAAGTGCTACATTTCCTTCAAACCTTAAACACAATGCATTCCACAGTCCCTGAGTTGTCTCATGATGCTCAAAATTCAGATATAATTCAGTCGGAAGTGTCAAGATAATAGATCCCAAAGCTCTGTTATCTCTCTCAATCAGCTTATTGTCTTCCTCTGAATACAAATCAGGATCTGCAATAGGGACTAACCCATCATCATTTGCAGTCTTCGGTATATGAGGACCCTTCACAATTAATTCCCATAAAGTGTGCTCGGTAAATTTGAATTAAGCTTTCATCATAATTTTCCAGTTGGAAAACTCTGATATTGACTTCAGCATCGGTGGTGACTTCCCCACAACCCTCTCAGTATCATAAACCTTTCCAGCCATTTTACACTTGTACTTTGAAGCACAGTCGAAATCTGAAAAACTTCCAACTCGGGACTTTTCGGTCGAAAAACTGATTGATTGAAAACTCTTTTCGGACAAGACTTTTCGGCCAAAAAATCTAAGACTTCGAACAGAGGAGAATTTTATCCTTGAAATTTTGGGCAATACTTTTCGATCGAAAATTGCACACTTTTCGGTCGAAAAGGAGTTTTCTACTCCTTCAAGCTGACTTTTCGGGCGATTCTTCTGATGAACACTTGAATTGACCAAAAACTTTCTGCAAAAATTAGAATCCAAAATCAAGCCCCCAAACCTGTTGTAGACTTCATCTCCATTACTTTTAGCTTCAAAAATACAACAATGGCACACAAACTACTCTAGTTCGATCGATTTTTGATGAAAATACTTGTTGAATACCAAAAGCTTTAACCAACAGCTCTGATCTTCGTGCAACTTGATTAAAATCCCATACCTTGCAATAGTTTCAGTCCATAACATAATTTCATGAGTTATTTTTGTTCACTTGGATGCTGCTGAAATAGTAAACGAATTGCAAGGTAGTTTCAATTCGTAGTTTTGTTGAATTCGGGTTTTTCACGTTGAAATTGAAATGGAACCAAACTCAAATTGGTTTCAGTTAATTTTTGAATGTTCGAATCTATTTGGTTTGGTGGTTTCGACCCATCTAGCCATTAGGGTTTGGCTCATTTGCCATCAATATACTAACGATGATTGTTTAACTTATACATAAGATTTACTGAAGTGTTCTCAGGGCCCTACGCACCTTCTAACGGGTTGTACATGGTTTTACAACTCCCATCCAAGCTCGAGAAGACGAGATCGACACAACACCACCAACACTGGGACCACTCTAAACTAGAGACGTCTCACCCTCTCCCACCGTTACAGATATCTACGCCAAGCCATGAGGACTTTTGTAGCAACAATTACTTCACTTTTTTATCAAGCAATTAGATTATAGAATGTACGTTGTGTTCCCGAGTTTACTAAGGGGGGAAAGAAAAGAAAAGATTCATTCCCTTTCTTTTCCTTTCCCTTATTTTCCTCTCTTTTCCTTCTCTCCAAATCTTTTTAAATTGAAAGGATGTAAATAAGCCTTATTTTCCCTTCTTTTCTCTCCATTTCATTCCTTAAAAAAAACTTTGGAACACTCTTCTTTGTTTTCCATTCTTTTCCCCCCATAAAAAAAAACTCTGGAACAAGGGTTTACTTCCCCTTCCTTTCCTTTCTTTTCCCTTCTTTTTCTTCCTTAAATGAGACTCGGGAACACAGCGGTAGTTATAATATGAATATGACATTAACTTTTGAATTTTTAACAAGAGGTTACAGAATGTAGTTATGATATGAATATTAAAATAGATATAAGATGTTAGATGTGTTAAAAAAGAATAACGATATGTCTGCATCCCATATCTACCTGTTGTATCATACACTAAAACACACCTAATCTTCTTATATTGGCATAAAATTTTGAATCATAAATGCCAAAAATAAGTATAACTGTAGAAGTTATACTTCTTTAACGGTGATATCAAGAAGATTGAACTGCCAGCCTCTGTAGATGCTCAAAGAATACTTGAAGACTTACATCATCTGTAAATATAACATCCATTCCTGAACCAACTTCATTGTTGTAAGATGATGAAGGGTTCAGCTTTGCCAGCAAGAATAGCGCCTGATTAATTAGCATACAACAACCCATTAGTCAAGCTAGAAGAAAACGAATATAGATGGTAATTCGGCCCGTTATTTTGAAAAAGTCTATTCTGACCCTAGTAAAATAAAAGAAAAACTAAAAAGAAAACGGGTCGAAAGGTGTGCAAGGTCATTTTGAACCGTTTTAACGATTACCTGAGAACCATGCTGATCACACACCACTAATCTTGGGATAGGAAACCGATCGCGCATAATCAGTTCAGCATCCTCGTGTGGAGCTTGCAATAACTGTGCAAACGCCTAGAAAAAAATATGGAAATATACGTTATAAAATTATTGAAACTTATATGAGTTGGAATAAAATGAACAAGAATTAGGAATAAACCTGGTGTTCTGGTTGATCTTGATAGCCCATGTTCCTCCACTGAGCTATAGTCAATCCATGGAATATAACAACACTAAAGTATAAATCTAACATAAGGATTCTATCAGCTGAAATGGATGCCACGTCAAGCAATGAATTTAATGAATACGATATTAAAGACGGCTGAATCATGACAGTTGTGTTTGTTATGCTCTCCCGGTTAAGCATCATGCGAAAATAAGCAGTCTCATCAGGACTATTATTAAACACCTGTTATATTTATAAAAAAAATAAGAAATAAAAATCATTGTGATTATAGATTATAAAAAATATATAATGCAAGATTGATTGTAATTTATAAATTCCTGATTTTACTTGCACAAATGGGGATCTTCTAAGATTGAACATAAACTGAGGAAACAATGAAAAACTAGTGTTTAAGGAAAATGAGGATGGATCATCTTTACTGTAATCACCAAATCTAGAACATAGATGAATGAGGTTTCTGTCTAACCATCTTGTTGCATCAAATATTTCCTGAAATTATAGGAAATGGATCAACGGTTATGATCGGTTAAGAAAATGAATGAGAGCTAAGTAAAGTGAGGGATTGGAATTGTAGTAGTACCTCTGTTTCCATTTTATAAGATGTTAATCTAGCCATTACTACAGCTGCAGTCTCTTGATCAAAACCTTGTATTAGTTCTTGTGAAAGAGTGATAAGTTATGAGAAACTAGAAACTCATTAATAAAGGTATGTGTAAACATAGATACTCTAATGATGTTCTCACTACAAGTGGCAAAATGAGCGGAAAAGGGCGAGTTAGGTAACGGGTCAAAACAGGATTGGGTTGCAATGGATAACTTTTAATACTGGTCAAAATGGAACACCTCAGGTGGACCCATTTTTTGTCCACTTACTAGAAAAACTTATCAACAAATAACTTGTTAAACACGGCTACAAAAACTACTAATGTTTAAGTAAAGCGATTTAGGATATATGCATTAAAAAATACACTTTGGGTGACTTATCCCTACGTTTGACCCGTCCGACCAATTTGGCTAGTTTTATTTTTAGCTAACTCTTCTGATACAATCCACTCTTTGTAAGAACTCTAACTGGAAAATAAAACTGTTAATAATATCAAGTGTTTATTATACCTCTGAAACAACATAACTTTCTATCCATCTTCTACTAATTGTAGTAACCCGCATTTTTGATTGCCCATCAATACTATGATAGTTGCATCAAAAGAATACAAAGACAGCCAAATTTTATAAACTTACAACCAAAACCTCAAAACAAATCGGTAAATTAGATGGTATATGAGGAGATTAACCTTCACGTTTAACTTGTCAAGAACATAATAAGTTAAAGTAAATAATTTACCTTGTAATAGTCTGTATAAACAATTGTGGGTTCATGTTTTCTGAATGGTCTGGTTTATCACTTGAAGATATGTCAAATAGAACAGTCAAACAAGTGTCTTCATCTAGTCCACACAACTTCCAGGCAGTGGTGTTTTCCTGCCCGATTGCCGTGCTTGCAACAGCGGGTCCCTTCTGTAAGACCAACAATTCCCAGAGACAAAATTAACACCCAAAAACCAACATCTTATTAAGTATCTCAATCAATCAGATTTGGATTTTAATATCAAATTCCAAGTAAGATTTAATGAATCACCTTCTCTAGGGGTGTGCAAGGTCCAATGATACCTTAATCTTGATATCTTTTGAACAGTTTATCTCAAGTATGCCACTGAAAGTGATAAACAAGTGATGAACTGAAAAATAATTGTAAATTCATTTTATTTCTTGGGTAAATGAGATTTTATAGCAAATGAATATCAAAAAGGCCAACGTATCAAGCATGCAACACTCACTTATAGGAAAGACCAAGATATTCTTCCCCCGTTCTAAAAACACGTTTAAATGAATCCTTGAAAACCGGATGACCAAAACTTTCAGATAAAACGACTAGTCCACCAGTTCTTTTGATAAGAACCTTCATCTCAGCAACACCAACCTATGAAATAAACTGAATTAGATGTCAATAGTTATATCTTTAATGTAGGCTATATGATGGAATTAAAGAAAATAAAAATATAATATTTGTTTTACCTAGTCTAGTGCAGAAGCAAAAAGGTCCAATATATGACCCTGGCTAACCATCTGCTTTGCAAGTTCTTCATAGAATTGCAATGTCTTTCTAAAATAAAGAGCTGCATCTTTGTCTAGATCTTTATGCGAACGAACGGGGTCTGACAGATCTTGTGATACAATCTGTTATAAACCAAAAGATTATAGAAAGTTTTTGGATTGACTATTTTGTATATTGTAAAAGACAAAAATATATTTTATATAAAAAAAGTAAAATGGTAACATGTAAACTTTGTTAATAAACAGTCTTTCTAATATTAAATTAAGGCCCTAAATAACTCGAGTAGAACATACTTTGTTATAACCTTTTTCCTCCTGCATAAGTGACCACATAATATGTGGAAACCAGTGTGCATTTGGAGATCAACAATCTAAAATGTCACAAATTTTAAATTAATAATAATATAGAATTTGAATTAAACTAACTTATATAAAATACAACTTATACAATTTCACAATCTAAAATATTTAAATATGCTATAATTTTGATCATTCATTAAATTTACATCAATAAACTTTGACTCAATTGAACATAAGTTATTATACAAGTAACAAGTAACACTGTGACATTTATAAGTAGACTTTAGAGTAATAGAACTCACTGAACCATGACCTATGGTGCACGAGCCACCAACCAAAGCCACTATATGACCACTGGTACCAGGCAAGCAAGCTCCAAGCAAACCTACTGCAACACTCAGTGCCACCCCAGTGCATCTCAATGATCGATTACCATGTGGAACAAGCCATTGATCTGCACCTATCTCTTCCAAACGCTGCATAATCACTCCGGTAAGGATCCGAAAATGGAATAGCATCATATTTGTGCAATTTAAATTGAAAAAAGATCATCAAAACAGCCTTTTTACAAAGTTGTTATACCAAATTAGCCTATTGACGATGTTTTTGAACAAAACACCTTTGACTTCTCAACATTTTGTCGTGCTTTTAACTTGTTGACTTTTCTTAGACTTTTTTTCATAACTTTGAGGCATCACAGATGTGCGTGTTGGATATGAGCATCCCCAATGCTAGAAATTTCATACGCCCAAAAACATGTCACGTTAGCTGCAACATTAGAAATTTACTCGTCCACACTCATTATATCTCCAATGCTACGTCCTTTATCAAACACCCTTTAAGAAAAAAAAAGTATACGCATATTTTAAAAGATGCGGTTGTATGAGAGGCCCCACCACCATCCATCCGGCTCCGTCTAGACATCCGAATGAACACAAACAAACTTCCTAAAGGACATCTCCTCCCCAGGTAAACAAACGCTGAGGTGGCGTCCAAACATCAACGTTGAAGGTGCTCTAAGTCTCACTGTCAGCACCAATTCTAAACCGACCGAAGAAAACTTGCTGGTAGCATCGTCCCTACACACCACCTGAGTAAACTCACACCCCTAGCATTAATGACAAATGAGGCGCGTGAGATTACTCAGTGGTGCGTAGCGACGGTCAAGGTAACATTTCATTTTTTTAATTAGTTTAATTATTAAAAAGAATAATCAAAACATATTTTAAATTAAAATGTTGGTCAATAGGTTAACTTGGATATAATCTCCCCTTGTTCAAATCATAACACAACTCACCGAATGAATAATATATGCACCTTCAGAAGCAGGCAACAAAAACCTATTAACCCCTGAACTCATAACCCCACCTCCTTGCACTCCCCCTTTTGAAACCCCTGCCCCGACCCACCGCCACCGGCCATCCTCCGTCCACCACCGGCGGCACAACCAACGACACCCAATTGATCCAATACACGCTCTCTACTCATCTCCTTCTCCCCTTGAAACACATAAACCTTCGATACATCTCCATACCCTAACTCATGCACCTGAACCTGCGTCCCGAACGACACAAACCCTACCAACGCATTCTCCGGCAAGAATTCAAGCGCCTGCTGTACCGCAAATTTTGTAAACTTCAATTCCTCATCAATGACGCACGTGTCAAGCACGAACAAGTAAACCGGTTAAGGAATTGACTTCTGTCGGTCGGAATTGGGGAGTGTGTATTCAATTATGGTGTATTGGGGGTAGAGTTCTTCGGGGACGTTGGTTTCGGATATGCCGGAGTAGTGGTGGGGGAAATGGTTGTTGGGTATAGAAATAAGACTAATGATGTCAATAGAAACTAAAGTATCGAAACTAGTAGTTTCGGTTGAACATTTAACTAGTAGTTTCGGTTGAACATTAGTTTCGATGCCTTTTTTCAATCGAAACTACCTAGTTTTGATGCCTTTTTTCAGGCCTCTTTGGCGGTGGCTTGGAAAACAAGGCACATGAGGCCTCCTATATATAGAAGAATACCCATTAGGAGTGAGTGTGTCTGTAGAGGGAATCACCACCCCAATGGGAGCTCACCCTGGGGTGAGACTAATTGTTAGTGTATGATGAGCTTTTATTTTCATTTCAATCAAAGAATCATACGTTTTATGCTTTCAATTAGCTGTTCTTTTTCATTTTCATATATTTTTGTTCGTATATGTGATTCTCGCACCCGTCTCTACCATTTCTGATTCGAGAGTGATACTGGATCCAGAGATTTCGCCTCTCGATCCGGACTGTTTGAAGACTTCTCCGCAGATTTGAGTTCTTTCAGGTCTGCTCAAGACCTACAAGTGGTATCAGAGCCATGGTGGCTCTTATTGCTCTCGAATCTGCTAAAAAATCAGAGAAAAACCCGACATTAAGACGTTAAACGAGAAAAAATCAATGTGTAGCAGGTTCGTGACTGCTGTTCTACATTCTCACTGTCAAAACCTGAAGATGTAAGGCTCTTGAAGCATTTTTCATACCTGGATTGGGGGTACCGAAGTAGCTGAAGGAAGAAGATGGTCAATCGAAACTATGTGGCGGCTGAACATTGTCTATCGAAACTACTAGTGTTGCCCTAAATCAGAAGTAGAAGACATCGAAACTAGGCTATCGAAACTAGAGGGTATCAAAACTACTAGTTTCGATTGAAGAATCTCCTATCGAAACTACTAGTTTCGATTGAAGAATCTCTCTATCGAAACTTCTTGTTTCGATACTGTCTCTACCGAAACTAGCCTTGTTTTGACTGAATTGAAGTCTATCGAAACTACAAGCAGAACTGTCCAAGTATTCTCCAAGATATTAAAATATATATATATATATATATATATATATATTAGAAAATTTCTTGGATAAATTTTTTAACAGGATTTGTATAGAAGGAGGGGAGTTTTGGAAGAAAACTTGGAGACAACCTTTTCGGGTTTTTGAAAATTTCGTTTCTTCGGCAATATATGTCACACCCCAACCGACGGCGGATTATACGTCGGGGCGGACGTGGTTGTTCAATAGCACAAGGTTGACTATTAAAGTTTCGATATCCCATTAATGAATAATTTAAGATTCAATACAAGGAAGAATGTTATGAATACAACATTTAATTCAAGTAATCTAGGTCCAAAGCATCCTATGTGATCACGAATAAGTCTCATGATGTAAACCTGAAACATGTGAAAGAATCTGTCAACTACAAAATAGTTGGTGAGATACAAAGGTTTTGACACAGTTTAACAAGTATTTGAAAAGAATTACAATTCACTATGATTCATGCATTCTATAATGTAAGTATGAGAAAACAAGCATGTTAGACATTGTGCATATCAACCCTCCAACCAAGTTTAGGCATAACCCGCAGGTTACCCTTATAAGTATCAAGTTAAAGTTTAATTCAGTAACAATCACCAAGGGCTCTCCCCGAAGGGGTCAATCAATCAAGGTGGATTGGTCAAATACAATAGATCTATCATTGTTACTATAGGCTTGATCAAAGTTAATGAATATGCTAGTTTTAAGTTTAATCTAAGCATACAAGTCTCAAGTTTAACATAAGAATAAACATGTAGTCATAGTTGTACAAGAATTGTATAAGTTTAAGAATTTTGAACATGTTTCACCCCAAAAGCATAGAAAGGAAAAAGGGGCTAAGTATACTCACTTGGATGATGAATAGTATCCGACACGGATAAGTATTTGCAAGACTTGGAGAGAGAATATCCTCACCATAAGCCTAAGTATGCAAGTTTAAAGATTTAAGTACGATCCTATAAGTCTATGGTAAGGATCTAGGATTTCAAGATCGACTAGGGTTCCAAGTGGGAGATGGGATTTATTGTGTTTATGAAGTTTAAATCAAGTTTAAAATAAAGGTTTAGAATGAATGACACAAGACTTGAATACCAAAGTTTAATAAATTTATAGTTTAAAAATGATTATTCAAAAGTTTTATAGCTGTTAATTACATATGTTAGGAAATAATGGATCAAGTAGTTTTCTAAGTACAAGTTGTAGCAATAGGTAATTGAAAAATTAAATATCTATTAAAGATTAGCAAAATTATCTAAAGAATAACTATTTATCAAAGTCAAATGATTTAATAAATATAAGAATAAACAATATATATCATTTAGGTTTTCAAGTATTAAACATTTATTTTACAAATTACCTTGTAATAAATAATGTTTATAAGTTTAAATATATGTCAAGTTTTTATAAGATTAAAATAGGATTTCTTATAAAGTTTATACTTTAAATTATAACTCTTTAAAGTTTATAAGTTTATAAGTATTCTAAATAAAGTCTCTTAAAGTATTTAAATGAGGTTTACAAATCTATAAATGTTTAAAGTTTCTATTTAAGGTTTATAGGGTTTATAATTTAGGATATTATGTTTTTTTCTTTAAATAAATGAGTAAACAAGCTTTCTATTCCTATAAAGTTTATAAATTCATAGGTTTTACATAAACAATGTTTATTTATTTTCCTGTTTTAAAATAAATAAATAAATAAGTCTTGATTTAGGTTTTTTAATAATTTACAAAAGTTTATAAGTTTATGTTTTTCTAAAACTTATATAAATTATATTCTTTTTTGTTTTAAAAAAATAGGAACAATTAGAAATTAAAGTTTCAAATTATTTCCTGTTTAGGATACAAGTTTTATAAAGTATAAAAGTATTTTTATGGTTTTTGGAACGTTTAAAACTATTTTTAAAGGATTTATTATTATGAGTTTAATTAAGTTTTAATTGAATTAAAATAATTCCAGATTTAAGAGTGGGAATAAAAATAGTTTTTACATTTATAAGAATTTTACAGATTTTATAACATTTTTTACAGAATTTAAAAGTTGTTTAAAATGGAAGAAAATAATGAAAAACAAAACCTGGGGTCGGGCCGGATCGAACTCGGGTCCCGCCCCGGGTCGCACATACACACACATCACTAACCACCCGACTACGTGCCTCGTTAGTGTTGTAACTGGAAAGCTTAATTAATAAACAGATGTTCAAATTGTAACATCCCAAAAAAATAAAACGACAGATATAATAACGGAATAAACGAACGAGGCATGTCGGGTCGGGTCGGATGGGCTAGAAGGGGAGCCTCCCCTATAAATAGCCAAGGTCACAACCCATTTCTCTCATTTGCAACTTCTAGAGAGAGAAACCGTAGAGAGAGAAAGTTGTCGGATCGACCCGAGATTTGAGAAGTGTGTTGCTCCATAACTCGTGAGAAGAACCTCCGGATCAGAAGCTCGATTCAGGTAATGATCCGACCTAAATCTGAGTTTTTGTTCGTTTTTGGGTTTTTCGGGTTTTGGGTGAAAAGGCAACGTTTTTACGGATGGAACTGAAAGATAATCACGGATTTGAGTTCCTTAATAGAAAACGAACGTTTTGAATGCAACAGGTTCGGGATCTTGACATGATCAGACCCGAATGCGAAAGTTAGGTTTTTCGCGAAGAACAGGTCGTGCGCACTTGCTAAGTGCGCACGGAGCAGGTCCTGCGCACTTGCTAAGTGCGCAGGAAGAGGGTCATGCGCACTTGCTAAGTGCGCAGGAGGAAAGGTCTGCGCACTTGCTAAGTGCGCAGGAAGCATGGTCTGCGCACTTGCTAAGTGCGCAGGAAGCAGAGTCTGCGCACTTGCTAAGTGCGCAGACATCAGAACTGATTAAGTGAAGTCAGTATGATAGAATGGTTAAACCGTTAGAGTCGGGATTGGTTTGATGTGTATTTAACTAATCAATTCAGATCTGAAGTGACGTTGTTGGACCTTCGTTTAGGACAACCCATATTAGCGTATCAGGTGAGTTCTAGAAGCCCTCTTTTAAATGTTTTTATATAATGTTTTCGGGCTGGTGTGTACACGTATGAAATGTTGTTTTATAAAATGATGTTTATGAAACTACGTTTACGAAAGGAAATGATTTGGAACGAAGGGTTTATGGAAAGAAAGTTTATGAACGGAATGTTTACGAACGAATGTTATAAAGAAATGGTTTAATGAAAAGGTAAAGGGTTTTGAAAGTGAAGGAAAGGTTTTATGAAAAGAAAACAAAAAGGGGCAAATGTTTTAAAGAAGTCATTACAAATCTAATCTGTCGAATGAATGGAATTGACGAATGAAGTCTGGGAACGAGATTCCCAGCCTTGTGGTAGATTATGGACAGCGAGCCATAGTTGCCATAAGAACAACAGGGGTAGTGTCTTAGTGGTCTGCCAATGGTTTTGATGTTGTACAACTGGTAAGGGAGTAACGACGGTTACTCGGGTGATGACGATCATCCTAAGTGAATGGTAATGAGAAATTAATGACGGCGATACGTAACGGTTAATTTCCAAAGGAAAAATGCGTGTTGGGCAATGACGGCGATACGTAACGGTTGACCCCACGTATTGAATGGTAATGGGAAATCAATGACGGCGATACGTAACGGTTGATTCCCAAAGGAAAGATGCGTGTTGGGCAATGACGGCGATACGTAACGGTTGACCCCACGTAATGAATGGTTGAGGCAATGACGGCGATACGTAGCGGTTGCCCACAACATTAAAGGTTCCTACGGGGACATAGAGACGCGTAACGATACAGATTTTAGATAGTAATGTATGACTTAAATGAATGTTAATGTTTTAAACAAATGATCCGTTCAATGTGTTTAAATGTGCGAAGGTTTACGAATGAAAGGCCTTGTTTTCTTATACGAATGTTAAACCCTAATGAATGTTTGAATGATGAACCATTTCTTAAATCGAACGAAAACTAGAACTCACCAGCGTAGCTGACGTTTTTAAGTGTACACATTCAGGTTAAGGCAGGTTATGAGGATGGACGGTGATGCTTGGCTAGAGATGAAGAGTTACCCGACTGCTTTGAAGACTGGCATCCCGTTATGTTTAGTTATGATGTAAATGTGTTTTAATCAATGTTTACGCTTCCGCATGTATGAACAACGATTAAGTTATGTTTAAATGAAATTTTTCGCTGCGTTATTTGATATTCATGTTTAAGAACTGTTTGTGAATGAGTAAATCCAACAAGTGAGGCCTCCCGGGTTTGGGGCC
Organism: Smallanthus sonchifolius; assembly: GCA_023525975.1. Classification (NCBI taxonomy): domain Eukaryota; kingdom Viridiplantae; phylum Streptophyta; class Magnoliopsida; order Asterales; family Asteraceae; genus Smallanthus; species Smallanthus sonchifolius. The sequence goes on along the minus strand of CM042029.1, from coordinate 25,378,031 downwards.
TTACACAAATCGTACCCCAAATCGTAAGAACCCTAGAAACAAAAACTGCCCATTACACATCGATTCGCCCTCTGTTAATGGAATTATACAGAGGGCTTTCGATCTACACTTGATTTCGAACACAATGGTACAAGATTTACCTCAAATGGTGCCGAATTGAATGAGAATGGGTATGGGTTGAGAGTCGGCTGTCGCGAGCTTCAAACGGCAAATGCAGGTGTTAATCTGAGAAACTGAGGTATGAGAGAGCTTGAGTGTGGTGTTGCCAACGAGTTCCAATCGGTATTTATAGTCAATTTTGCCAATTAATGTGAAAACGGTTAGGGAGATGGTGGTTGGGCCGAATGGATTTGATTTCGAATCCACGCGTGACTGTGGTTGAAATCGGGCATTGATGGGCATCGGGGTTGGGTCGCATGCGCGAGCTGAACCCGAGGTTCATCGAATCCGGACGGGATTCGCATTATCGGGGGAAAATGGGTGGAAACCGAGCCTAGCAGGAGTCGAACCTGTGACTGTTTTGGTCTCAGGGAGTTTGAGCTAAATACAAGATCGGTCCCTGTAGTTTAAAGGTTCTGTCATTTTATGTTTAAAGTTAGGTTTTCAATTTAAAGCAAGTTTCAAGAGTTGGCAGTTTTGGTCCCTTGCCTTTATATAAAATAAATATGTTTTATTTTCATAAAACTTAAATTGTTTTATAAGTTTTATTATTTTATGAGTTCATAAAATAATTTCTAGGGTTTAGGGAAATTTTATTTATAGAATTACCACCTTGTAATGTTTGAAGGATTTTATATAGATACATATATATATCTATACTTTTTAATTAAATTTCACATGTACATATACATATTTATATACATATGGTTCAAGTATAAATTATTTTAAAATTAATATCTATTGTTTTAAGGAAATAGTTTTAACACGAAATCGAGTTTTAATTTTTATAACATGTGAAAAAGGTAAGTTGGAAAATCTCGGACATTACAATATACATGATGTTCTGCCTGATTCAGCCGTAATTCCTTTTATCAAAGTTCAAGTTTGGACAACGGGTAGCAAAGTCAAGCATATTTGTGACAAGCCGGATCATTGGTTGTTGATTACATAGTGATTCGATCCCTTATCTTTTGCCTAGAAATAGGAGGTTCTACACTTCAGGGGGAGAATGACCACAAAAGGCTTCAAATTATCAGCAGAGTTATGAAGATGCAAGACAAAGTGAGCCTTTGCTTGAAATTGACCTTTTTTAGGGGGAGAGAAGGCAAAAGTTGATCAAGTGTTCGTGAATGTCAAGAATCTTTGTAGAAAGATGGTTATTTACTGCCAAATACTTGGGATTCAAACCTTTATCAATTGCCTACAAGATAGGAGGGTTTACACTTGAGGGGGAGAATCACAACGAAAGGCTTTGGATCATCAGTAATTCTATGAAGACGAAAGACAGAGTCGCCTAAGTCAGTAGGTTAGGAAAACATGCTCGGTAGATTAGCCACGACAATTAGGGCTAACATCTCATTAATCCATGCGATTTGGACCAAACAAGAGCGTTTGGACATCTAGTCGCCTAAGTCTACCATACCAATCAGCCTCGCGACTAACTCCCTTTTTTAATTGTAAAGTTTTGGGGTTGTTTTGCATGCTAAAAACGTTTATGAGTTACAAGTTTAATTATGGTGTGTTATATACTTTAATCAATATATTTATACTTTTGTAAGCAAATCATTAAGTCTCTTGGTTTGACTCGGAACATATATACATAGAGTCGTATTATAGTGTATGATGTTATTTTACTTGTGTTATCTTGTGTATATATATATATATATGTTAGCATTGCGTTTAATTTGGGTGTTACCTATTTAAATGAAAGATTTTATTTGAGGGAACTTTATAACACACACACAACTTGACTCTACTGAGTCGTATGGATATGAGCTCGCCAACTTTTTTGTTGACGTTTTCTTTTTTATCATGCTTTACGAAATCGCTAGAAGTGTGTACTTGAGACTACTAGAGGTGGACAGCAGTAGCATGAAGACAACAATTTGCTTAAGTTTATTTTGTTTAAACTTAGTGGCTTCTCGTGAATTTTAGGATTGTACTAATTAAGTCTTGGATCGTTATATAACTTTTGTAATGTTGAAGACTAAGTGAATTAGTACATTTGTTTCTGCTTCATATGTTATTGATATCAATTGGTAACATTAGGCCCTGTATTTGGTGAGGTGTGACATGTTGGTATAAGAGCCAAAGCTTTTAGAAAATTGGGTATTGATTAAAGATACCTAGGCTTTAACGAAGTGACTCTATATACATACAAGAATAAGGAACTTAGTTTGCTTATTTAATTATGTATTGAGCAAGTGTTATTCACCGGAAATAAGTCGCAAAGGATTCAGTAGCAACATCGAGAAGTCGTCGTATCATCAGTACATGGCTAGGACATGACAACCCAGTGGTCAATCAGCAGCTTATGAGTTTGGTCCATCAGAGCATACCACACCTTTGGAGTCGTGACGAGGACACATGTAGCTTCACCTGTTATACGACCAAAGACTAAGATCGAAGCTTCCGTGATTCATAATACCCCATAGAAGACTATTAGACTTGTTTGAATTGAAGAACCTCAAGTTGAGGATGTTGAGGAGGAAGAGCAAGACGTTATGATGGTGAGGATGTACCAACATAGATAGATCATGAACCTTATCAGTAATCGAACCCCGCAATTGATCATCAACAACCTTTTGCATTAGGATGGCGTTATGTTATGGATCCTAGTCCGCAGTACATATTAAGGATGCACGCTAAATATGGACCTCATCCTTACGTTGAGGCTACTATATCACTCCATCCACATTTGAGTAGGAGTTACTCTTACGCCCCTATTTTGCGGCTGTCACACCTCAACCAACGACGGAATACGTCGGGGCGAGACATGTAGATTGTTCATGAGCACATGGTTGACTAAATTGTAATATATTAAAGCATTTCATTTGAATTCATAATTCCAACAAAACAAAATACAAGAATTTTGAAATACATAACAAGTTCATTTTATTCAATTAACTAGGTCCACATCCTAAGTGAAGCAAACTTGATCAACTCAAACATTTGTACCTGAAACATAATAAAAACGAGGTCAACTAAAAAGTTGGTGAGCATACATAGGTTTTGACTCTAAATAGTATCATTGTGTTGTGTGTATACAATCCATAAATATCATGGTTAATAAGGCAATTATGAAGAGTTACTATTATGAAACCAAGTTGTACAATCAAACCTTTGTAACTAGCATGCAAATAACCAAGTTGTATTGTCAGTAACAATCACCCTAACCGGGTGGGTTTGTCAGACTCAATAGATCTATCATTGTTAACCGCCGGCTTGTGTAGTTAATGATTACACATGTAAATTGCACACAAATTGTAGTTTGCACACCTAGTACTAAAGCATAAGGCTCAAATTGCACACATGAATGTAGGGTGAAATTGTATTGTGTAGTTTGTAAACATTGTATAATTGTACTCATGTTCCACCCCAAAAATGTAAATAGTGTAAAAGGGGTTATGTAAGCTCACCTGTATTAGTGGTGTAGATAACACGAGCAATTTTGTAGCACAAGTGATTCTCAATCACAAGTTAACCTAGAGTGAAATTTTATAAACTTGAATTAATAATATGCAAAAGGTCTAAGCAAGATCTAGGGTTTAGTGGGATTGAGTGTAGGGACTTGTACAAAGGGTTTGTGTTACATTATGTAAGGGATGCGTATATGTTTGTGTAGTTGTAATGAAAAATGTAAGTTCAAAGTATATAATTTAAATGACTTAGAGTTTAATTTGAATAATTAAGTAAATTTAAATAGATAAATTCTTTTTATTTATTTATTTAGAAAAATTAGTGTGGAATTATATTTACTCAAGTTTAATTTAAATAAATAAATCTATTTTATTTATTTATTTATGACAAGGTGTCAAAATATAGTGTAAATATTTAATAGGATGTAAGAAATTATATTTATCTAAATATTATTTATTCTAAATAAATGTAAAGATAACTAATCTAAATAATTTATTTATTTATAAAATAGTATGCTCCTTTTGGGGAATGGAAAGTCTAATGTGTATTTATTTAGAATATTTTTATTTGTTTAAATAGGATCTAAACCCAATTTATGAAATTAATAGATAATAGGTTTTTATAAAATAATTCTTTTTATAAATTAACTTGCTGTTTAAGATGACTAAAAAAAGACACCACCCGGTTCGAACCCGGGTGGGTTTTGTGTATGAATGACGCCTTACCACCAGACAAGAGGACGGGTGCTTAAAACAATGCTGTCCGTATTTCTTTTAACCTTAAGCCGGAAAGAGAGCCGGGTCTGTTTCATTAAAACGCACAAAAACCATTGCGTTTGGGTTTAGAACCCGCGACCACATGTATATGGGTCGCGCATCTGAACCAGTGGAACTGGGCAGAAGTCTTGACAGAATACTCATCTGTTAAACTTAAGTAAACAAACCCAGACAATTGATTTATCATCATCATCCCAAACCTAAAACCCGATTCCATATTCAAAACCTTAATCGAAAAGAGTTTAGGGCTTTTGATAAGCAAAGGATTACGAATTCAATGACGTAATTTAATTGGATTTTCGTGTTTGTTTGATATGTGCTCAACCGATTCAAAGAAAACGAACCCTAGATTGTTCTTGAGCAAAATCATATTAGAGTTCGATTGTAATAAGGGTTGGAATCATGGGGCTTTCGATTTGGAGATCAAAACGAGTTAAAAGACATAGGTATTACCTTGAATGATTGTACAGAGAGGGGGATCGGCTGGTATGCACTGCTCCGAGTTCTTACGGCCACGATCCAGTTCTGGAGTGTAATGCAGGTCGATTATGGGTTCAGAGAGTTCGTAAGGGTGATTGTGAGAGTGTGGGGATGATTCTCATTATTAAATTTCGTCTTAAACACACGGTTTGACTCAGAAAGGAAAGCGACAGCTGCAAGGAAGAATTCCGCGTTAATTCGATTGATTTAGGACGAATTGGTTCACGTTATAGGTCTGGATGCATAATATAATTGTTCTGGCGTGATTTTCGGGCTCTTAAACGCGTTAAATCTCTGAATTTGGCAAGGATTTTAGTTTGGTTTGACTCTGAGGAGTCAACCTTGTTCAAATTCGAAACTACCGCCCAAATGATCGATTTGGGATGTTAATTGGGCCGGATAGAGGTCGATACCAGATCATGCCGCTATGGATTGCTCATTACAACAAATTTGGGTTGATCAAGATGTCGAATTGAGGAGGAAATGGATTGTTTGACTTTCTGAAAGTCAAACATGTCAATTTAAGGTTCAATGGGTTTAAAAGGTCCAATTTCAAAACGTGGGGGGGGGGGGGGGTTCCAAGTTGAGGTTCAAGGGTTCAAAGCAAATAGACGGGGTTCAAGGCCATTGAATAGTTTCAAAAAAAAATTATTTGTTTTAAACTAGTAAGTTAACCCCGCACATTGCGGCGGGTTTTATACGTGGTTAAGTACGTAAAGAGAAAACACGTTGCGACGGTATATTTAGGAAAAAGTCGTTGTCAAAATGAGTGCTACATTTAGAAATCAAGGAAATATACGTCGCTGTAGAAATGAGCGCTAAGAAACACAAAGTGAACGCTAACCCGTACATTGCGACGGTGGCGTTAAACCGTGAAATAAATTGACGTGGGAACGTGATAAAAATAAACACGTGAGCGAAAAATAAGATGATACGAAAACGAATATAGAATCGCATAACCAAAATATAAAACCATAACGAATCGTGTCCCACCCAAAATTAGAATTTGCATTGATAACGTTTAAAACTTTATAAAAGAAAACAAAACTGTTCAAAAGCAAAATATTAAAAAAAAAGAAAGAAAGAAAAGGATAAAAGAATTTAGAAAACCCAATAAATTTTGAGAAAAGTATATTAGAAGAACAAAGGAAAAAAAGAAATTAGAGAAGGGGTGGTTTGGAGGATAGAACACGGGTAGGGTTGTAAACGAACCGAACCGAATGAAGCCTTGTTCGTGTTCGTTCGTTAAGCATTGAACTTGTTCACGAACACTAACCGAACGAAATTTCATGTTCGAGTTCGTTCATTAAGGAAATGGGTTTGTTCATGAACGGTTCACGAACGTTACCGAACGAATCGATGTTTAGGACTTTTGACGTCAATCCTAATGCTTACATGATTTAGGATTAAGGGAAACTTACATTATTTTGGATTGAGAACTTAGAAGGCTTAATTGAATAATAGTGGATATGAAAATGACGCATAAATGAAAATACGGTTTCCTACTTTACTTAGTTAATTGTTAGGGTAATAAAAAAATTTAAAAATTAAAGAATATAAAATGTTTAGATAAAATAAAACAGAAATATGCAAAATTTTTAATGAACATCTTTAACAAATGACAATAAACAAACATAAACGAACGTAAATGAACGAACGTTCACGAACAGCTTACCGAACGTTCACGAACACAATTGAACGAACGAGACCTCTGTTCATGTTCGTTCATTTAGTTAATCGAACGAAATTTCTTGTTCATGTTTGTTCATTTATTAAACGAACGAACGTAAACGAACTTCCCGTCAAACGGTTCATGAACTGTTCGCTGAACGTTCAGTTCGTTTACAACCCTAAACACGGGTGGAGCCGTGGAGTGGGTTTCTACAAGTCAAAGTATAATCAATGGATCTAGGGAGTATTTTTGTTACCAAACTAAAGTTAAATTATATATTATAAGAAAAATGATAATAAAAAAATAATTAAACACTGTAGACGTCCATTTCAAATTGTATGTTATTAAATTCATTTTAATTACTTATAAAAATGTATTTATAAAATTCATAAAACCTATTATTTGTTTTATTTTCATTACTTTATAAAGAAATTCCATTTTTATGAAATTATAAATTGTAATAATGATTTATTCAATATAATCAAATATATATACTTACATTTATATTCGTAAATAAATATGTGTATATATTTAAAAGATGTAAAAGCATGGTTTAAAACTCACGTATTTTATTTTGATTATGACAAAATGTTTGCTTATATATATAGGTATATATCTACATACATGTGTTAAATATAATAAGAAAATAATATGTACATGTAAGGTTTGAAAATTTTGAATTGATGTATGTTAAAATAATAATTACTGTAACATATTATGTTTGAACTAGTATGTGACTCCAAGAGTTTACCTAATAAAATGAATAAAGAAAAATTATGGCCCGGGAATCATGGATGTTATAGCAGCCGCAAGAATAACATCTCTACCCTCTGACCCACGAGCCAGCTCGACAGTCACTTGGCATTCTAGAGAGCTCGAAGGCAAGGACGAGCCAAGCATGTACTGTGGATCCTTTCTTTACATCGCCACCGCCTTGTAGAGAGTTGGATGATCGAGAGAGATATCAGACTCGTTTTGAGGAGCTGGAGCTGAGATGGCAGAGGCTCAGAGAAGAGACAAGCGCCATAAATATGGGATGAGACAAGTACGAGATGGAGGCAAAACACAACTAATTCGAAAACCCTAATCACACCTCCTTCCCTTTATTTCTTGCGTCGTCGACCCCCCTGCGCTTATTGTCGCCGTGCGTCGCTCCCTACATTGTCGTGAGCACCATTGCCTTGTGAACGGTCTAATCACCGCCTTTCGGCTTTACAAACCGGTTTTTTTAAATCGGGTTCGTGTGCGGGTCAGATTAAAGAAACCAAAGGATTTTGGTTGTCCCGGGAGTTCGTGTTAGCTGATCTAGAGACTGGGTTCGTTGATCCGTGGTATTTCCGTTCGGTTAGTTGCTTACTTCTGGTAAGGTAAAACTCTAAACTGACTATAGTTGTATTTGTTTCTTCTATGTTTGCATCTGGATTCTTGGTGGCCGGTCTAGGGTTTTGGCCTAGACTGGTTCGTACATGTGTTTTTGTTCCACTGCGTTTATATCAAAATAATTTTGAAACCCTTGTATGAATCCCAACAGTATCAGAGCCACTTTTACAAATTATCAGAACAATTGTTTTTAATTACAATAAGGTTTTATTTTGTCAAAACTTTTGTTATAAAATAAAAAAAAACTTAAAATATCAAAACTTTTGTTTATATCCTATTTTCATTAAGTTGTTTACTATTGTGTGAAGTAACCCTTTAAAAACCCTTATTTTTTTTTTAGTTTTATATTAAATTTAGATAAGCCCAATTAAAGTAATATGGAACACTATAAAAATAAACAACCATATTTGTTACACCGACCACTAATAGCAAAATCCTCAAAAGATGTCGTTTCAATAAATTTAGTCCAAAAACATGTAACAAAACTTTTGGAAAAAATAATATATTCCTATTTAATGATATTTACCCGATAAAAAGCGAAAGTGTGTTAGGAAATGACAAATATGATATACCTGTCTTTATTATAAAGTCAAGAATCACAATCATCTTTATATTAATACACTAGGTTAAAAACCCATATATTACATGAGTTGAATAAATTATTTGTATGTTTGATGTAAATTAGCACCTTTTATAAACATTTGTATGTTTGATGTTATTGATGAAATAATTATTTTCTAAAAATATTTTATAAAAAAGGATGAAAGAAATGTTCAATTTATAAAAAAAAATTATGAACAAACATTTTTTTTAAATATAAATCATTTTATAAAAATAATTATAGAAATCATTATTATTTAATAGGAGAGAGAGAGATTTGAAACAAATTTTTTTTTAAAAAATAAAGAAATTTGTATAATTAATAAGAGAGAGAAGCGAGAAAAAAATATTGAGGTTGAATATGGGAGTGACAAATGTCCAACTAAAACCTTTATTTATTATATAGTATAGATGTGAAACAAACTCTACATATCACCTCTCAATCATATAATTCTCCACATCTCACTAAAAGCATATTCAATCTTATTTCCTATCGGTCTTAGAAAATCTCAAATTAACGATAAAATCAAGAGAAATAATATGTACATCTCAATTCGCATACCTAGAGATTTTATCATGATAACTACAATAGTTGGAACTAGGAGAGTGTGTGAAAATTGACCCGACACGATACCCATTAATAATAAGACGGAGAGCAATGGATTGAAGATGGGTGTACAATATCCAAGTTTGTTACGGTAATTACATTTTTTTTGCTACCTAGTTTATTAGATTTTCAATTTCCGCTTTTATCTTATAGTTTCAGGATTCTCAAATATGGAGTTCTCAGATCCCTAATTCTATTCATTCCGACGCCACATACCTAAAACATGTTATAAAAAGAAACGAAGCAAATAAAAAAAGAAAAGGCTGAAAAGGAGAAAAAACTAAAATAAGAAAAACATAAAACAAAAAACCCAAAAAAAGAAAAGCCTAAAAAACTAAAATAAAGAAACACAAAACAAAAGTCATAGAACCGCAAAGAGGGGTGTTCCTCGTTTCGAATCCGCACCATAAGGGAGGAAAAGTAGCAAGCGTCAACCTACATGCCAAGATCCATTTTGTGTATTAGTGTACATACGGCTGTAAACGGACCGAACCGAACCGAACGAAGCCTTGTTCGTGTTCGTTCGTTTAGTATTTAACTTGTTAATGAACGGTTCACGAACACTAACCGAACGAAATTTCATGTTCATATTCGTTCATTAAGGAAATGTATGTGTTCACGAACGAAGCCTTGTTTGGGACTTTTGATATCAACCCTAATGTCTTTCGAAATGAAATTTCAATAAAATCATTTTAATATCAAGTTTTATATACATGTATCGAGTTTAGTTTACTTAGTTAATTGTTAGGGAAAAAAATAAAATAAAAATTTTAGATAAAATAAAATAGAAATATACAAAAGTCTTTAATGAATAACATAAACAAACGAACACGAACGTTCATGAATACAAATGAACGAACGAGACCTCTGTTCATGTTCGTTCATTTAGTTAATCGGACGGAATTCCTTGTTCATGTTCGTTCATTTATTAAACGAACGAACGTAAACGAACTTCCCACCAAACGGTTCACGAACTGTTCGCGAAACGTTCGGCCCATTTACAGTTGTAAGTGTACATAATATATTTTCTTTGTATTTAAATTAAACTCTAAAACACACATGTGACGGAACATAAACATAATAAGACGCATCGCTGTTCATATATACATTTTTAATATAGTTAATAATCTGACGGAAATCATTATATGATTTGAGGATTAACTTTATTTATTTATTATGTGTTTTGCTTTGCAATTACCACATATATGAATATCATTTTCTCGTTCATATATAAATATAATTCTCATGTTTTCATTTATGAGTTTTAACTGTGGTTAATATAGTGTAGAGTCGGTAAGAGTTAGAGCATCCATGAAGGATACTCGAACCCCTTCACATTGATACATGTACAGATTGTTCATCTCACAATAAAAAAACGCCCATAAAAACGTCCCTTTCTCTCCCTTTTCATATAATTTGTTTTTGATGTTTTTTTTAAAACATGTCTCTTCATAGTCATACGCATTTTCTCTTTTCTTCATGTTAGCTTAAAAACGCCCCTAATATGCTCTTATGATATTCATTCTATTTTTAATAGTACAGGATGTTGTTACTCATCAAGATAATTTTTTTAAATACATCATAAAATGTAATATAAGTATAAAATATTTTATTACTAGTTTAGATCCCGTGTCTACACACGGCGTGAAAATTAAAAAATATCAATATATAAAATTTTTAAATATTTATGTATATATTTTACATGTGTAAAAATATATTACATATACTAAGGATAAAAACAAACCCAAAATATGTAAAAATTAATATATAATTAGGTTTCGAAAATACGTTAATTACTATTTAATGTAATTTGACTTTCATTTACTATTTGATTGAAATAAAAGTTACATAATTAAATTTCAAAATTTCTTATAATAAAGGATAATTTAAAATAAATGTGTTTTATTAGTATAATTAGTATTTTATTTAAATATATATTTTTATTAAAAGATAGAAGTGCATTAAATAGGAGAGAGAGGCGGAAAAAAAATGATAAGAATGAATACGGAGACGACACGTGACACTAAAAACCTTTATTTATTATATAGTATAGATGTGGAATATATCTATTCCTTTTAAAAGTTTTGATAAGTATTAATAATTTAAAATTTGAGATGAAAATCCAAAATCTATTTTATTTTATCACACACAAGAATGTTCCGGCGGTTGAGATAAAGAATTAGAGTGAGATAGATGTATTTGATCGGTTTTAGAGCATTCCTATCAGTTTCTTTATCCATATCTCTATAATTACACTAAAAATCACTATTTTTTCTTATTTTTAATTAAATAATATTTTTTAATACATTTATCATTACATACTCTCTCTCCTCCACTTACAACACTTTTAAAAAATAATATTTTTAATTAAATAATATTTTTTTTGCTAATTCGGTTTGCTAGGTTCAAACCGAAAACCAAACCGAATTACAATGTGGTTTTAGGTTCGGATTAGGTTTCCTCAAATATTTTTTCGGTTCGTATTGTGGTTTCAACAAAAAAAAATCCCAACCCGTAACCCGACCCGATTAACACCCCAGCAAACTTCTAACCTAGTATATATCAAATGTTTTTTACAAAACTAACCTATAAGAAGTCGATAAAGTAATGCATGGACGTATAAATAAGAAGTAGGGTTTATAGGGAATTAACAATTTAAAGATGAGGAAAAAAAAGCAATAAAGCGGCTACAAGTGGTTTGGTGAAATTGGTTCCTTAATCGTTGCAGCTTATATTTAATTAATTTATGTTAAAAAAAGTTGAAAGTTGCTTTCCAAAAGGCGATTTCCCCGGCCAAGTAAAAACCCTACACACTTCTTCACCGACTCGTTTTCGTCAATCATCTTACACAATATATAATCAATAACAAAATAATGATCAAATGTATTCATAGTTAAAATAAAATAAAATAAAAGATAAAATACATCTTAGTCACGAAGGTCAACTCTAAGAAGCAAAGGTCAATGGGGTTGGTGGCCCACTGATAGAGAAAAATAATCTTGGAATACTAAGGATTGAGGAGGTCATAGGTTCAAGTCTCACTCCTATAGAAATAAAGAATTTTGCCTTCAAAAAAACCTCCAAGAAGCAAAGATTAAGAACTTGATGGCAAAAAAATGAATGTTCATCTATGAGGATATTTGACAAATAAATTGTACGAATCTGTTTACGTATAAAAATAAAACATTTTTAATATTACGATTATGATACAAAGAATCAAACCTATATAGGAAAGCAAGTAAATTATAAATACGAATACAACTAAAAAATCACAAAATACAATAATGAAATTCCGATTTTGACCGAGGATCGTGTTTGAAACGGGGCCCTTAAAACAAATTCCGGGTCTTTCCCCGTTTTGTTTCTCAGAATACGACGGCCTAAGTAGTGTGTACTACCGGGGAGGGCTCTAGCACCCGAATTGAACTTTAAAGAAAATGGCGAAGATGATCAAATAATTGTTGGAATTCTTTAGAGAGAAAGAAGAGAAAACACTAGAAAGATTGTGTTGTTTGGTGCATTTTTCAACCAAGACTCACTTTGGTATTTATACTTGAAAAAGAAGTTGAAACACCCCATTCTTCATAAACTCATGAGTTGAAACACCTCATGCTTCATAAACTCATGAGTTGAAACATCTTAAAATCTTTAAGATACTTGAGTAAAAACTTAAAAGACATGTTAAATGAATTTTAAAAACTTAAAAGACATGTTAAATGGATTTTGACTAATTTAAAATGGTGTTTTAACTAGCAAACTTGAATAAAAAAATAATACAAGTTTATATAATTTTATTTTCACAAAATATTTCCCAACAATCCTCACATGTGAAAACAAAACTCATTCATTTCCACATATTTTCTAACATAAATAACCACATTTTATATATATGAACAGTTCCTGGTATTCCATCTTACAACAATATCCACTTGTTTAACATTCTCAATTTCAACTCATCAATCTCTTCGACTCGTTTAGATAAAGAATTAGAGTGAGATAGATGTATTTGATCGACTTTAGAGCATTTCTATCAGTTTCCTTATCCTCATCTCTATAATTACATTAAAAATCACTATTTTTTCTTTCTCATTTTTAATTAAATAATATTTGTTAATACATTTATCATTACCTTTTCTCTCTCCTTCACTCATAACACTTTCAAAAAATAATATTTTTTAATACATTTATTATTACCTTTTCTCTCTCATCCACTCACAACACTTTCAAAAAATATTAAAAAATTTATGCATGTGAACAGTGTTTTTCCCAAATATACAAAAAATTATACATTTTTTCTCTCCTCCACTCACAACCACGAGCATTCTCAGTCCGTTCTTTATATTTCATATCCTTATCCTTATAATTACACTAAAAAACACTACTTTTTCTACCTTTTATCTCTACTTTTCTCTCTCCTTGTCCTTATAATTATACTAAAAACCACTACTTTTATCCTTATATTTACAAAAACCTTATATATTTTATCTCTGCTTCACTAACAACCACTTTAAACCACTTCATAAAATATACAAACTCACTCATATAATTATAAAGAACGGACTGTGAATGCTTAAACCACTCCTTAAAATATAAGAAATCACACTCACAAATATCGGAGAACCGCTGTGAATGCTCTTAAACGCGGTGGGTCGGACACAATTAGGCACAAAATCAACCAACATAAAAGCAAATTACTTTCTCTCTCTTCGTTTCTACGCAAAAGATCCCCACAAATCGAGAAAGACACAGAAAATCACCATCCTCGTTCCTAATCCTCCAATTTTATGAGACCGTATAATCATCACCCTCGCGTTCCATGATTTTTCCTTGAAACCGAACAAATTCGATCGGCGACGACGATCTCCGTGTTCCGGCCGATTAGTTATGCTGTCGTTACAGACCGATCTGCGGCAAGTTCAGCAGCAGCAGCAGCAGTTGTTGCAGCAGGCTGCTAGGGTTGCGTATAATAATGGTGATCATCAGCGTGAATCTTCGTTTGTTTTGTCAACCGAAATTGATCCGTCATCGGCGAGCGTCAGCCTCAAATTGTCGCAAGGACTTGACATTCGTGAAGGTTTAATTCCGTTTTGCTTTTTACTGTGTAGATCGTAGGGTGATACCTAGGGTTTTTGTGTGATTGTGTTTTAACTTGTGGTTACCTGGAAGTTAGGTTAGGTAGGGTTTTGCAACTTGGAATTACAGTAGCTGAGATGATTAATCGTGGTTTAGTTGTGTACCTAGTGGATCACAAGTTGTGGTGGTCTTTTAGGCATAAAATGTTATTGTTAAGACCTTTGAGGTTGTTAGGTTGAGATCCTATTTATCAGTTTTCATACTCTGCCTTGAAAATTTCAGGTATTGTTATTTGTCATGCATTGTACTGCTGTTTTGTGTGAGTGAGAGGGAAAAGAATAGAATAACTAAGCGAAGTTGATTACCTGAAAACAGTTAGATTACTTTTCATTTGCATATTTTTGGGCATTCCCTAGTCTTTCCTTTTATGCTATTTGGCTTGGAAGCTGAAGATAATGTTTACATGTTACAGCCGATGAAGATATGCTCATGTCCCTTGCTCATCAGAAATACAAGTCTGGGGACTTTAGACAGGCGTTAGATCATAGCAAGGCTGTTTATGACAGAAACCCTATGCGGACAGACAATCTTCTTCTCCTGGGGGCAATATATTATCAGGTTGGTTGAACGTAATTAATCTAGCTTTCTTGCCTTTTAGTTTAATGCATGGTTCTCACATAAGTTTTGTTTAATGTTATTTTAGTTACATGACTTTGATATGAGCATTGCAAAGAATGAAGAAGCCCTCCGCATTGATCGAAATTTTGCAGAGTGCTATGGGAATATGGCAAATGCATGGAAGGTCAAAATGCGTTTCTGAAATTTATGGTGCATCTTTTTGTTTATATATGTTTGAGCATTATGTAAAGTGTTCCGTGGATTTTATTCTGTTTACAGGAAAAGGGGAATATTGATGTTGCTATCCGTTATTATTTAGTTGCAATCGAGGTATGTTGACATTTTAGTTATATTTGTACTGAAATGACCAGCTTTTGAAACAAGTTTTAACATGATAAAGTTAAATGTTATGCCGCTATTAGGTATTATTTAGTTGCTGCAAGGTATCTGGAAATTTTAGTTATTATGGCAATTAAAGGCCAAAGAAGCTAGCGTATGCAATTGAGCACCAAATCAGAAAGAAAGAACAAATTATATAATGCATTTACATGCAAAATTGTATATCAGTTGATGCGCCACATGGAACAACAACTAATAAGATGCGCACCCATTGCTATATGAGAGACATCCCACTTCCTTGAAGTAGGTGACTATGGAATCATAATATCATATGATATCCCAAATGCTATTGTTTGAAGTAGTCTAGAATGGTTTTGAGGGTTACAATGATGTCTACCTGTGCGCTAATACATTCACATGAAAATGGTTCCTTTCACTGATCAAATTGTACCATGACTTGGTGTTCTCCTTCTTAAGAGATCATATATAAATTTGTTCAAGTGATAAGTGGATTTATCATTGCTTAACTTTCTTATTATTACAGATATCATTGTTTTGAAAGGACATTGTTAATTGATAAAAACAATCTATTTTTTTTATATTAGCAGATATTGATTTTTTATTTGGAACTCAAAAAGAGGAGATAAAATAACTGAGTTGATTGGAAAAATGAACAATGCTATCACCACAATATTGCTGGTTTTTATTAGGTGATTATTTTGGGTGTCTAGTTTGTAATTTTTATGTCACTGCATGGCGGTGCTTCCTTTCCCTTCAGAATCTCCAGGTTGCATGCTTATAGAGAGAGGGAGACGTTCTTTTAATTGCCTAGCAGATTAGCAGAGTAAAAGCTATACTAGCATTAAGATTTGACAAATGCATGTCATATCCAATTTTGCAATTGTATTTTACGAGACCATGATATAATTTTCTGCAAACATATAGGGAAAAAACTTTATATTATAGCAGTATATTTTGCTAAAATATAATAGGTATTTTGCTTATTTCTATAAGTATGATCCATGCAGCTTCGTCCCAATTTTGCGGATGCTTGGTCAAACTTGGGAAGTGCTTACATGCGGAAAGGAAGACTAACTGAGGCTGCTCAATGCTGTCGCCAGGCTCTGTCATTGAACCCTCGTTTGGTCAGAATTTAGCCAATCTTTATTTTCTGATCATTGCTTAATTCTTTTCTAACTATATAGTTTTTTTGTCTGTTTCTGTAGGTTGATGCTCACAGCAACCTTGGGAACTTGATGAAAGCTCAAGGATTAGTGCAACAAGTAAGAACATTTGAACATGTCACCTCATTATGTTATAAGTGAAATCGTGTTTAGTATGCTTGAACATGTCATCTTTTGTAATTTACATTTGAGGTTCAGAGATATGCATGAAAGGGGAATTTCCATCAGGATTTTTTTCTTCAAGATTTAGTGTATCATTTTGAAGCTCCTGCTATATGTTGAGAACTGTTTTTTAAACAGGCATACAATTGCTATGTGGAGGCACTTCGAATTCAACCAACTTTTGCCATTGCCTGGTCTAACCTTGCCGGCCTTTTCATGGAGTCTGGTGATCTTAACAGGGCACTCCAGTATTACAAGGTATATATGTTCTGTTGCTTCTGATGGCTTGTTCTTGTTAAAATTATCACTATGCCAAAAAGATCCAATACTTAGTTTGGCTGCTTAAAAATGCCCCAACTTGTATAAAAAGCCATGTATTTATGGTTTGTTTGTTCATCTACCAAGTCTTGGTTTGTTGTCAATGGTATTCAAGTGTATATCATGTATTCTCTGGTTAAATTTACTCATCGTGGGCCTTGCACATTGCAGGAGGCGGTTAAGCTTAAACCAACATTTTCTGATGCCTATTTGAACTTAGGAAATGTGTACAAGGTGAAGCTTTTGTTATTTTTCTCTAGTATTTCTTGGCAGATATAAACGCTAGGATAAATTTGGATAAAGTAGGTTTATTTTGCTCTATATAGGCTTTGGGAATGGCTCCAGAAGCTATTGTATGTTATCAGCATGCTCTTCAGTCTAAACCAGACTATGCCATGGCTTTTGGTGAGTAATATCTTAATATATTTTTTTTCTATTTTTTCTATCTTCTACATGAATTAAAAGTCATCATCTGTTGTACTTTGGCATCTTTCAGGAAATTTAGCTAGCATATATTATGAGCAAGGTAACTTGGAGATGGCAATTAACCATTATAAGCAGGCTATTGCCCGTGATACTGGTTTTTTGGAAGCATATAATAATCTGGTGAGTTTGTTCTTCTGTAATCCTTAGTTTTGTAAAACTGACCTCCATGTTTTTGTTTTGTTTGCCTATGCTTATAACTATATTATGTTCGCTAGGGAAATGCTCTTAAGGATGCAGGCAAAGTTGAAGAAGCGATTCATTGCTACCGTGTATGCTATTTTGTTGTGTTCCATTGGTATTATTCTACTTTAAAGATCTTCATTTGCTTAGTTGTGACTGGATTTATTTTCTTTTTGCAATTTAGCAATGCCTTTCTTTGCAACCTAGCCATCCTCAGGCTCTCACTAATCTTGGAAATATTTACATGGAATGGTATGTTTTTACATATAAGCTGATTTATGATGAGTATTTGACAAGTGGTTAAAAGTCATTATGAAATTAAACAACTATATATGTTAAATATTCCTAAAGAGAAGTTTTTGATACTCAGGAATATGATGACGGCTGCTGCACAATGCTACAAGGCAACTTTAACTGTAACAACGGGATTGTCTGCCCCTTTTAACAATCTGGCAATAATATACAAACAACAGGTAACATCTCTCTCTCTCTCTCTATTTATGTATATATATATATATATATGGGGAATGGATCATTTGAGAACTCACAAGTATTTTGAGAACTCGTCAAAAAACCAATCAAACCCATTTTTTTTAGTTTTTAATACCTTTATTACTAGAATACAACATAAAAAATGAATTTATATATGTAAATTTACATGTATTCATATATTAAAAAAAATATACACATGTGTAAGTTTACCACATACACATGTGTAAGTGTTTACCATTTACACATGTGTATAAATTTTTTTAAGAATATATTAAAGAGAAGGGATGTATTAACTGGGAGAGATAAATCATGTTTTAAGTTGTATTTTAATAATAAAGGTAGTGAAAACAAAAAAAATGGTTTTAATTGGTTTTTTGATGAGTTCTCAAAATAATTAGAGTTCTCATTTGAACCTAACCCTATATATATGTGTGTGTGTGTGTAAAAGAAGACTTTCTCATCATGGTTTTTTTTTTTAAAGATTTTGTATTATGTTCTAAATAACTTTTGTGTGACAACGGAAGTAAATACGTGGTTTAACAAACAGGGTAATTATGCTGATGCTATATCCTGCTACAATGAAGTTCTTCGAATCGATCCACTGGCAGCTGATGGTCTTGTTAATCGTGGAAACACTTACAAGGAGATTGGAAGAGTTAATGAAGCAATTCAAGACTACTCACATGCTATTGTTATACGCCCAAACATGGCTGAAGCTCATGCAAATCTTGCTTCAGCTTATAAAGACAGGTAGGCATCTTTAAGTTTTTTTCCGAGTTTTGAGACATTTAAGTCGTTCTTGTTCATTTTGAAACAAATTATAACACTTGGATTTTTAATTTGTAGTGGACATGTGGAAGCAGCTATTAAAAGCTACAGGCAAGCATTGGCCATACGCTCGGATTTCCCTGAAGCAACTTGTAATCTGCTGCATACGTTACAGGTATTATAGGTTGCGACGCCTTATATTTTAACAGTTTTTTCATGGGTTCCCCATGAAGTTGGCCTGCTACATTGGATATAATATTGCCATCTTTTTGGATCATAAGATCTTTATGTGTGTTTTCTGGAGAAAGTTTTAACTATGTTTGTTCCTATACTACCTGCTAATTGAACATTTCTGTGACTTGTTCTTTTTCATTATCTTTTCCTAGTGTGTATGTGACTGGGATGACAGGAAAAGAATGTTTATCGAAGTTGAAAGCATACTTCGGAGACAGATCAAGGTTCTGACAATATCTGCTTGAAATTACTTCTTTTTTAGTTACCTCATAATTTTAGCCTTTTGGTACTTTTATAGCATAGTTCTAACTTTCAATGCTTACATCCAGACGTCAGTTATTCCAAGTGTCCAACCTTTCCATGCAATTGCATATCCCCTTGATCCAATGCTTGCACTTGAAATCAGGTATGTGTAGTTTACATGAGTTGAAATTGCAATGACTTCAATTTCTAATCGGTTTCTTTTTCCTTTTTGCAGTCGCAAGTATGCTTCACACTGTTCTGTCATTGCAAGCCGTTTCTCCCTTCCTGCTTTTAACCATCCTCTTCCACTACGGATAAAAACTACAGGGGGTAACAATCGGATGAAAATCGGGTAGATATATAGTATTTACTATTTTTATTTTTATTTTTATAGTATTTGGATCAAAATCAAGGTATGACTTACTGGAATTTTGTTGCTGCTTGTGTAGATATGTCAGCAGTGATTTTGGAAACCATCCACTGTCTCACTTAATGGGATCAGTATTTGGCATGCATAATATAGAAAACGTTGAGGTTTGCTGATCTAAGATTATTTATATTATGATCTTAGATTTTCTTAAATTCTGGGTTGAGATAGAAACGTGTTTGTAATACAGGTATTCTGCTACGCTTTGAGTCCAAATGATGGGAGTGAATGGAGGCTGCGTATTCAGTCAGAAGCAGAACACTTTAAGGATGTTTCAGCAATGACTTCTGACATGATCGCGAGACTGATAAATGAAGATCAAATACAAATACTCATTAATCTCAATGGTTATACTAAGGTATGGTTTAACTAAACCATGCCATCAGTTTGCGGTTTGATTCCTATATAATAAAGAGTTCTTATTTATTTTTATTTTTTACTTTGTTTTAGATTGTTGATAGGAAATCTTACATTTTCTTATACTGATTCCAGGGGGCTAGAAATGAAATATTTGCTCTGCAGCCTGCTCCCATTCAAGTCTCATACATGGGATTCCCGGGTACAACTGGCGCTAGCTACATACAATATCTGGTCACAGATAAAGTAAGACTTCCTCTTTTATATGTATCTCATTGTTTACCTTATATCTATCTGGTGCTGATTGCTGAAATATCTGGATTCCTATGGCAGTTTGTTTCTCCAACTCGGTTTGCTCATATCTACTCTGAGAAGCTTGTGCATCTCCCTCATTGTTACTTTGTAAACGACTACAAACAGGTAGCCTTCTCAGTGCCAACATATTTAAAATAATCTTACAGTTTTCTTCATTTCCATGAGCATGTTTGTAATCTTATTATGGTTGGTTTCAGAAAAACCTTGACGTGCTGGATCCAAACTCTCAGCCCAAGCGGTCAGCTTATGGATTGCCCGAGAACAAATTTATATTTGGTTGCTTTAATCAGCTTTACAAGATGGATCCCGAAATCTTTATGACTTGGTAAGATGACTCGTGCCAACCGCATTCATCACATGTCTTGAACATTATAGCACTCTACATCTCTTAACTTGATGTTTCAGGTGCAATATTCTAAAGCGCGTTCCTAATAGTGCGCTTTGGCTTTTGAGATTCCCAGCTGCTGGTGAAATGAGACTCCGTGCCTGTATGTGTGTTTTTAATGTTGATATACTATTATCTGCACGCGTAGGAATTAGGAGCTTGTGTTACCAACTTACCATTTCATGTTTTCTGTAGATGCTGCTGCACAGGGTGTGCAACCGGACCAGATTATTTTCACTGATGTTGCTATGAAAAATGAACACATCAGACGCAGTTCTTTGGCAGATCTGTGCCTCGACACGTATGCAGATTTTTTATTTTATTGTTGAATCAAGTAACAGCAAGTCGTTATGTAAATGCATTGATTGGTAATAACTTTGTATTCTGTTTGAGTAGGCCGTTATGCAATGCACATACAACAGGCACTGATGTTCTTTGGGCTGGTCTGCCAATGGTGACC
Source organism: Smallanthus sonchifolius (assembly GCA_023525975.1). NCBI lineage: Eukaryota > Viridiplantae > Streptophyta > Magnoliopsida > Asterales > Asteraceae > Smallanthus > Smallanthus sonchifolius. The sequence goes on along the minus strand of CM042029.1, from coordinate 25,356,896 downwards.
CTTCCCCTCGAGAAAATGGCAACCAGAGTTGCTGGTTCACTCTGCTTAGCCACTGGAGTAGGTGAGGATATGATTGTCAACAGGTTGGTGGTCCAGTTTCTTAACAAAATATTCAAGTTGTAACTATGAATTTTGGGTTTCGTCTTAACTAACTTTATGTTCTTTTTTTCAGTATGAAGGAGTATGAAGATAGAGCGGTGTATTTAGCTTTAAACCGGTCAAAACTTCAAGATTTGACTGAAAAACTTAAAACATCACGCCTTAGTTGTCCTCTGTTTGATACATCCCGCTGGGTAAGCCATTTGGTTTCTTTGTAGTCAAATATGCTAAAATCTATACTTCTCTCTAGGAATGGCAATGGGTGGTTTTGGTAATTCCAGTCTAATACCCGATTATAGAATCATGGCTCATGCTGTACCCATTACTCAATACCTTATCCTATACCCGTCCCAAACAGGTTTAGGTAATCGGGCGGGTATCATCTAATCTCTTATTTCATACCCATCCCATACCCGCAAGAATTTCTAAAACTAATCTCATACCCGGTTCTATACCTGAATACCCGTTTCGTATATATTGGGTTTCGGGTGTTTTTTTTTGCCATCACTATTCATTATTTATGGTCAAATGTGGATGTGAATTTGCAGGTGAAAAATCTAGAAAGGTCATACTTCAAGATGTGGAATCTGCACTGCTCAGGGCAGCAGCCTCAGCACTTCAAAGTGACTGAGAATGACTCAGAGTATCCTTATGATCATTAATGGTAGGTGAGTATGTAAATCATATTATTATAATATATTATATTATATTGTGGTTGTTTAGGATGATGTGGACACCTAGTATCTAAGAATGGTTTGTGGTATGCAAGAAGTTATATGAGAGATGATATACGCTTGTATCTTCTTTTTATCTTTATCAAAATATGACTGTTGGTGGAAGTTGCCCCTTGCACTTTGCATCAAACATTTAAACATTTTGGATGCACACCACCTTTATCCTATGCTAGATTGTTCGACGCTGACCAGTGTGTTGACAATCGTCGCAACACCTTCTCAAGGGAAAGGGTTATCGTCTGTGTAGCATGCGTGTCAAGGCAAAAGTCAACCAAAAAACCGAGTCTAATGTGTTCGTTCTATATCAACGCAAAAGTATTCTGGTTTCATCATCTACAAAAGCAAACATGAATTTGTAAAGGTGTCGTGCATACACAAATCAAGGAGAAAACACAATGGTGTATAGAAACACGATGATTTCTCAAGTACAAGTGGTGATTGCGGTTAACATAAATCCAGATCTTACCAAGCCGTAAAAATGGGTTCATCTTCTAACGTAAGCAGACAAGCTAGCGGCACAGCCCCTTGAGTTTAAGGAGTTGTTCATAAGAGCAGTGGGCATGGCCACATACTTTGCTCCTCACTAGATCCGATCTCGTATCTTACCAACCTACTAGGTAGTATTTGATTTCACACTGAATGCTAGTTGGAGGGGGTGACTGAATAGCGTCAACACGTATGTAACACCTCAATGTATAAGTTAACTAGTTTAGATCCCGTGTCTACACACGGGGTGAACAATATCAATATTTAAAAAATTTAAATCTTTATGTATATATTTTACATGTATAAAAATATATTACATATACTACGGATATAAACAAACTCAAAATATATAAAAATTAATATATAATTGAGTTTTGAAAATATATTAATTACTATTTATTTTAATTTGACTTTCAATTACTATTTGATTGAAATAAAAGTTATATAATTAAATTTTAAAGTTTCTTATAAAAAAAGATAATTTAAAATAAATGTTTTTATTAGTGTAATTAATATTTTCTTTAAATATATATTATTATTTAAAAAGAGAAATGCATTAAATAAGAGAGAGAGGCGGGAAAAAAATAATGAGAATGAATATGGAGGTGACAAGTGGCACTAAAAACCTTTATTTATTATATAGTATAGATGTAGGAGATAAAGGAGAGACTTATGGGTAACAAAACAGGGTAAAGATCGAAGATCTAGATTGGCAGATGTGGTGTAGTTTCAACATTCACACAACCACATATGAAGTTGTTCTTTAGAGATGAACTCAGGATACGCGAACTTGATGTCGGAGAAGAAATTTAGTGTGCACACATGAAGCTCTTGAGAGAAAAACTCAAGGATACGCAAGAAGTGCTGCTAGGCAAGTCTCTTGCCATTTCTAAGTACTAGAAGAGCTTATGTTCTTTTCTTGCTAAGCTTTTTTAAGACCTAAGATCATATGAAGGTCTTAAATGGGTTTTATTAATGCAAATGGTAGAAATCTGTTCTTGAACTGATTTGTGACATCCCTTGGTCTAAAATAACTATACTTCATGTTTCCAACATGTTGGAGTATTCAAAATGGTTTTGAACCAAGAAAAGTGGTCGAAACACAAAAGACTGAGGCACAAGTGTTTTGGTCGAAACAACCTTTCAATTACAAAGTGGTCGCATCTTTGGGTTCAAGTGCTTTAACCATCGTACAAAGTATAAGATTACCGTTCATTTCTTACCAGACCTGTAGCGTGAGGCACAAGTTGGCTATGCATGTTTTTTTTTTTCAAACAAACTTTTTTTTTCTTATACTTGTACTTGGTACTTGAATTATTGAAGCAATGTAAGTGGATAAAATATGTTACAGAGTTAATTCAAGTTCTTGGAAGACATCAGAAGTTATTTGGGAAGTGTTAAACTGTTAACTATGTAAGATTTCTCAATTGTCATTTTGAAGAAAAAAAAAAAAAATTCTTATAATAAAAAAACACACGGCTTTGTAATTTATTCAGGTGTGTCATACTTTGTAAATGAAAGGTTGTTCATTATGATTATGATTAATTAATGGAGGTGGTGGGATCGAGTCTCGTCTGGTGCAATTTGTTTCAGGTTGAGGCAGAGAGTTTTTCTAGTTATGGGTTTCTTAGGGGTGGTCCTGAATTCGATACACTGGAGAGTAAAAAAATGGGATAGTTAAAATCCCGTCACAGGAGTCGAACTCGGGTATTGTGGATCCAAAAAACACCGTTTGAAAAAAAAAACTTGTATTAATACAAATTTCAGATCTTGTATCATTAATTCATTATAGTTTGTTTTTGGTATATAACAATAATTGTATTCACTTAGCATTTCACTAAGCATGGTGATATATAGGTTTTGGTATAGACCCATAAAGTCATGAAATTTGTTTTATGAACAAACAAATTCAAAGTCTTGAATACATTTTGTAAACTTTTAGTTTTGAAAAACTTTGTTTAAAATCGAAAGACATTATTTTACAATGGGTTTGTTTTTATAAATTTTTGGCTTCAAATTTGTAAAACTTAGCTAAGAGATATTTTATCATATACCTATACATACGTAATTGGTGATCCATCGCTTGATATTCCATTTTTTTGAGCTTGACTTTGTCGACGATCAATCTTGATTGCGTATTGTAACATTGATCCGTGTATATGGACAGTCCATCCATGGTCGGACTACAACATCGACAGCACATCTACTGCTTTGCTTCAGTTTCTGTAATCGTCTTTGTGAGGCGGTCAATGCATGCTCGACCATAGCATCTTCCATGGAGCATTATTGACTTTCTTTGTGAAGATATTGAACAAAGCCGGAATAAAATCACAAATGGTCGTTACATAATTGATGTATCATGAACCTTAACATTACAACCATCAATTAAATGTAAGACCAAGATGATCCACACTTATTTACATAGTGTGACACGTATCAAGAATCTTCCTCTCATGATGAGTGTAATATGTGCATAGTTTAATACCATGCTTCTAATAGAAAACTCTTTGTAAGATACTTGATTAATAATATACATGAGGGTTTTCATTTGTGGATATGATCTTAGGTTAACACATTATTAAAAAATTAAAACTACAAAAAAGAAGTTTGATGTACGTCTAAAAGCTATTTTCATAAATGGTACATCTCATACAAATAACGCCTACAGCTATAAAATATGTAATACCAACTTTAATCTCTAAATACAAATAAAAAACAACACAAGAACTAGACTCAGATCATCAAATGTTGATGACTGATACAACAAGACTACAAGAAATTATCCACAACGATGAAACCCTAAATTAGACAAGAAGATGAGAGCGTATAAGAAGACGCAAACGAGAGAATCCCTACTTTGTGTGAATTTGACAAAATGTGAGAAGTGAGCGTCATCCCTGCTCTCAAGATTGCTAAGTAATATATAGCCAGAATCTTGCAATACTTGACATATCCAGTCCCTGAGCTTCCAGTGCTACACAACTTTAGCCCTTCAATTGTAGACATCTCCAGCTCAAGCCCCTTAGCTTCAAATACCGTTTTTAACCATCGCACATAAAAAAAAAACAAATTAGTGAATCCTAAATTTATACAAAGTTTGTAACATTAAATTGTATACTTCCAACAACTATAACTAGTTTACTTCTTTTAAAAAGCCCACTACAAACCCATTAACTTATCACAGAACCTTTCGGAATTCCAGATTTGAAAGTAGAGATGCAAAAAAAAAAATGGGTTGGGAACCTCAATCGGTTTGTAAACCAACCGATCCAATAACAAAATCGGTTTGAAACCTATTCAAATATGTCGGTTTATGACCGGTTTGGCCCTTCGCATGGTGAACACGGTTTGAGTGAAACGTTTATTTAAACTGGTTTATGTTGTTGGAAAATAGCTATATAGCCATTTATGACCGTTGAAAGTCGTTTTTTTTCTTTTCTATGACCATATGTTAGTATAAACATGTATTGGATATTTTGCTTTAATCACAACTCTTAAAAACGTTCTCCGTTATCTTAAATTAAAAAAAAAGACACTCAAAGAACGCTAAAGAACATGACGCAATAGCTCAGGCAATGATTAAACACTAAAGAACACGACGACATTAAAAAATGAAATATATTCGTATATTCTATTTTTTTTGTAATAAACTATGTTTTTGTAATTTCTAAAATTAAAAGAATAAATAAAAGATAAACTTTATTTTGTTTATTTTATTTAACTTAAAAAAATCCGTATGAAGTCGAACAACTCCTGAACCAAACCAGTTTGTACCGGTTAGGGTTTTCCTCTCATTGAACTAGTTTTGAATTTTGATGACGTATGTACCATATTTCTTCTTCTTCTCTTGGGGAACCAAGTCATTCTCGCATTGTCAAGGAAGCAACTTCTTGTAAGCCGAGGCCACTCACCGGCTTCTTGTAAGCCGTGACCACTTGCCGGCTTCTTGTAGCCGAGGCTGGTTCTAAGTAGCTTCTTCCCGCTTAGCCTGGCCCTTCCAACAGTTTTTTCCTGCTTAGGGGTTGTTTGGCAAAATATGAACCATTGAGTGCTGAACTATTAAGAGTTCTGAATGGTTCAACATGGTTTTATAACTGAACCATTAAGAGGCTTGCAAAACCATTAAGAGGTGGGTTTTCAGCGAAACAAACACCCTTAGCTCTTACCGATTCGGAGGTAAATCATTAAGAGGCTATCAAACAGCCCCTTAGTCCGTTCCATCCAACAGCTTCTTCACCTTCGCCTGATCCATCCAGCAACATCTTCCCGTTTAGCCTGGTTCTTCTAGCCATCTTCTATATCCTATAACACATATATACATGCTTATATGTCGTTAATACTTATATATACTCTTATTGGACAAATCACTCACTTGAGCGTCACAGGGTGTTCGTGGAGCTCTGCCTCTGGGTCACCTTCGAACGAGTTATCTTTGTTGTTTGCAGTTAGGATCTATGCTCGGGACTATCCCAGTAAGACTCATTGAAGCTTCATCCGAAACCAGTACCCGACCCGGATACCGGGATTTTGATGTAGCAACAACCAAACCAGTTTTGGGCCCAAAAACCCGATTCGGAATAGCTGAACTGCAGCTGAAGACCTGAAGCCCCTTTAAGACGGTTCGGGTATTCTGAAAAGGATCTTCTGTGTTCCGAGAGCGTTTGTTTGATTCAGACTATCAGACCTCGGCAGCAACTTAACAATGGCGACCAAAGTACTCATGGTGAGAGAATCCTTCTCTTTCAATTTCTAGGGTTTTCAACTCTCAAAATTCATTCAGCTGTAACATTTTGGCTTTGATTAGGTCGCGGAGAAGCCAAGCATCGCTCTTTCAATTGCTACAGCACTGTCTGGTGGTCGGGTAAATCCTTCTATCCTACTAGTCATTTTCGTAACTTGGAGGTTTAATCAGTTGCAATTGTTGTTTTTCCAGTCCTTTCACTGTTTATGTGATTATTGTAAATCTGTTGATATTGAGAAGAATGAGAGGTGAAATTACTCAAACTTATGTTGATAATTTGGGTGAATCAACGTTCAGTAACAAGCAATCATTTCATTTGAGTATTTGATGTGCTGTGTAAACTCTGAACACCATATGTGTGAATTTATGAATGCATTCTAGCATGAGTATTTTGTTTAGATTTATCCAAACAATGAAAAACTTTTTAGTTTTCTTTCTTTTTGCTTCTTATTTGTGTTCTTCTACATAGATGCATTCTTGGTTTTAAAAGGCACGCCTGCCTAGGCGCAAGTCTGGTCGCTTTTGTGTAGCCAAGGTGTGAGTTCTTCGAAAAGCGCAGGTGAGGCGTGCTCCTCATGTACGAAAAGCGTAGTTGTGCATTAGGATGTTGTACCATATGTTTTTTAGGTTGTACATGTAGGTAATCTATATATTAAATCATATATAAAGCTGATTTATAGCTAAATTTTGGATAGGGGATACTAAAAACATATGAGATATTTATATAAGCACCTTGCGCTTCACGTAAGAAAAGCGGTGCGCTTTTATGCTTTGCGCCTTGGTTTTAGACCCCGTTGCCTTGGTGTGCTTTTCGCTTTTTAAAACCAAGTATGCATTAAATCTTCATGCCTTAACAAACCATGCATTTTGATATGACTGTTATTTCCTTTTTGTATATATTACAAGGGAGATACACTAATGTGATTGGCCTTTGATTTTAAGTGTTTCGTTGCAAAAGACTACCAGACTACTACACTAGTCTGGAGTTTCTTCTTTTTCTGATTTGAAAACAATGAGTAAAGAAATAAGAAATAGTATGTTTGGTATTTTATTTAGAGCTGATGCCTGATAAGGTCGTCCCACAATTAATATTCACTTCGATGCTATGCAGTTAACTCGGCCGATATATCGGTGATATCTCACCGATATATCGGTTATCGGTCATAGGCTAGCATATCGGTTTAAAATATCGGTTAGAATATCTTTTCCGAGAATATCGACCGAGATAATCGATATATCGCCAAAATTTGTAGTCTTAAATATCGGTTATTGTTGGGTTGTGAAGGCTTGTGCAGGAAATAAGGAGGGAGCCGACCCTAATGGGCTTGAGCCCGGTTATTAGTTTCTTGTTAATTAAGTTGTAATATCCGGGATTTTTACGACGTAACTTTTCCTAAACTTCTACACGTTAAAAACTTAAATTCTTATTAGAACTATTTTCTTGAAATATTAAATTAATTAATATGGATTTAAGGAAAAACGATCATACTTATATGTGTGTGTTTTATAAATAAAATACCATTTAAATTCTTTGCGAGTTTATAATTATATAAATAATTTATAAACGTATTTCATAAAATACTTAAACTTGAAAATCATAAATCTTAGAAATTATTTTATAAAATTATAAAATAATAAAGGTATAAAACTTATAGAAACGTAGTTGGATTTTATAAAAATAAAACATAATTACTTTTATAAAAGTACAGGAACCAAAACTGTCAATTCTGAAACTTGTTTTAAACTAAAACTTAACTTTTAAACATAAAATGACAAAACTAGAAACTTCAGGGGCATGTTTTGCACAAAGGCCAAACTCCTAGAATCGAATTCGGTCGCGAGTTCGATTCCCACAAGGACCGGTTTTTCACCCTTTTTCATCGAAATCGTGAAATCACGTCCCAATTCAGTGAACCTCGGGTTCTACTTCCGCATGCGACCAAAGCCGACCAAGCGTGATGATCGAATTAATTGCTAACCACGCGTGAACTCGAATTAAACCCGTTCGAACCTAACCACGAACTCCTCACCTAATTCGGCATTAAATCACGAAATCGACTATAAATACCGACCTCCGTAGCTCATCAACATCACCCCTAAACTTTCTTCACTCTAAATTTCTCCGATTAACACCTGCAACTTCCGATTTGAAGCTGCGACCACCTGAGTCACGTTCTCCCTCATCTCGGCTTCATTTCAGGTAATTCGAAAGCCAAAAGTTTCGTATTCATTCCATAATCATTTGCCCTCTGTCAATTTACAATGACAGAGGGATTTACGGTTCGAATTTGCGGGTTCTTGATCTAGGGTTCATATGAAAATTGGGAAGGATTTGAGATCTTGCTTAACTTATTCTTTTTCGGGTATAAACAACCAGCGAGGCCCGTAGCCGGGTGGTTAAGTGTGTGTGCATGCTGTGACACGGCAGCGGCGCGGGTTCAATCCGGCCAGTCCCGTTTTATTTTATTTCATTTTTTTATGCCTATTTAATCAGATTTAAAATTTCTAATAAATTTTATAAAATATGTTAAACTTATATAAACCTAGAAATGATTTTTATCTACGGTTTTGTATTCTGAAACATTTTTAATTAAATAAAACTTAAGTAAACTTATAATAATTAATTCTTTAAAAATAGTTTTAAATGCTTAAAAAACTATAAAAATATTTTTTTAAACCTCATAAAACTTATGCATACAATGGAAACTATTTAATAAACTCAGAAACTTAAATCATTAATAAGTGAATTTAGTTTAAACTTTGAATAAATTGATAAACTGTTATTTAAACATAAAACTTATAAGAATTTCATAAATCTACAAAACTTAACTATAAACAATTAGACGTATACATTTTAATGAAATTCATATTTACTAGATTTGAAGCTTGTTTATTTATTTTAATTGGAAACATAAGAAATAAATATGCTTTAATTAATTTTCTAGCTTTTGCAAATTTATAAAAGTTAAATAGAAACTTTAACTTAAAAACATTTATAAACTTATAATTTAAAACATAAACCTTATAAGAAATCCTATTTTATAAACTTATGGAAACTTGACATTTATTTAAACTTATAAACATTATTTATTACAAGATAATTTGTAAAATAAATGTTTAATACTTGAAACTTTAGTAAAACCTAAATGATTTATATTGTTTATTCTTATAGATACCTATTTATCCTTAATAATTAATTTCTCTTTAAACACTTATTATTTATCCTTACAATAATTATTAGTAATCTTTAATAATTATCCATACTTTAAATAATTATTTAATAATTATTTAGTCTTTCATTTAATAATTACTTCAACTCCATTTACGAATACTTAGAAAACCATTCTTATTATTATTACCTAACATATGTAATTAATAGTTGTAAAACTTTTGAATAATTATTTTAATTATTCTAAACTATAAACTTATTAAACTTTGATATCCAAGTATTGCGTCATTCATTCAAAACCGTTACTTTAAACTTGACTTTATAAACATAATCATTCCCGTCTCCCATTGGAACCCTAGTCGAATGATGAAATCCTAGATCTTTTGCCTTAGACTTGTAGAAGCAAACTTAAATCTTTAGACTTGCATTCTTAGGCTTATTGTGAGGATATTCTCCCTCAAAGTCTTGCAAATACTTATCCGTGTCAGATACTCTTCATCAATCCATGTGAGTATACTTAGCCCCTTTTTCCTTTCTATACTTTTGGGGTGAAACATGTTCAAAACTTTAAACTTATACAATCCTTGTACAACTATGACTAGATGCTTATTCTTATGTTAAACTTGAGACTTGTATGCTTAGATTAAACTTAAAACTAGCACATTCATTAACTTTGATCAAGCCTATGGTAACAATGATAGATCTATTGTATTTGACCAATCCACCTTGATTGATTGACCCCTTCGGGGGGGAGCCCTTGGTGATTGTTACTAAATTAAACTTTAAACTTGAGACTTATAAGGGTAACCTGTGGGTTATGCCTAATCTTGGTTGGAGGGTTGAAGTGCACAATGTTTAAGATACTTGTTCTCATACTTACATTATAGAATGCATATATCATAGTGAATTGTAATTCTTCTCAAATACTTGTTAAACTATGTTAAAACCTTTGTATCTCACCAACTATTTTGTAGTTGACAGATTCTTTCACATGTTTCAGGTTCTACATCATGAGACTTGTTTGTGATCACATAGGATGCTTTGGACCTAGATTACTTATTAATTAAACGTTGTATTCTTGTTATGTTTCCTTGTATTGAATCTTAAATTATTTATTAATAAAGTATTGAAACATTAATAATCAACCTTGTGCTATTGAACAACCGCGTCCGCCCCGACGTATAATCCGCCGTCGGTTGGGGTGTGACATAAGTCATTAACCCTAATCCTAATATTATAAATAGAACCTATGATGTAACTTGTATCTTTGAGCACCTAATAATAAAGAACCCTAGTTGCAAAGTGGACGTAGACCAATCGGGGCTGAACCACAATAATTCTCGTGTCTTTTACTTTTCTGTCTTTGATTGTTTGTGCGTGTGTGTGATTCTGCTGCGATAACGACTCTTGATACCTAACACGTGGTAATACTAGACCCACGGTGGTATCAGAGCTTTGGCTCGTTGTTTACACGGTTCTTCGCTACTGGTTCGATCACATGAAGGTGGGCTGTTCGAGAAGTTTTTTTTTTCTGCTGTTCGGATCTGCTGCTACAATACCGCCGTCGTGAATAGTGTTTTCCGCGCGTGAACAGTGTTTTCGCGTGAACAATGTTTTCGGCGTGTTCTGTCCGATTTTTTTCTGCTGATTCCGTTCTTTTGGCATCCTGGTTTGTGGCTACTGACTACCGCCGATTAGGGTTACATTAACCCTAGATGCCGCCGCAAGTGGAGGAGACAGGGCTGTTCGGGGCTGATCCAGGGTGTTTAGCGATTAGGGTTCCTGTTTTGGACCCCTTGGAACTGCCGGTTACACTCGGTTTTGCAGGTGAAGCGCCGGTTCGGGTGTTTCGGGTTTTAGGGTTTTCTTTTGATGTTGCTTGGCTTCGGTTGGTGGACTCTTAATTTTTCTGGTTGCTTTTGATTCTCGTTTGCAAATGGCTGAAGACGGGAAAGTTCGAATCGAGAAGTTTAACGGGACTGATTTTGCATGGTGGAAGACGCAAATAGAGGCGTTATTCGGTGAAAACGATTTGGAGATGGCATTAGAAGACAAACCAAGTGATTTGAGTCAAGCCGACGAAGTGATTTGGAAGACAAAGGACAAAAGGGCGAGAGGTAAGATTATACTGGCTTTGACGAGGAGTGTAGCGTTTAATATCATGAATGAAACCACGGCTCATGGTATGATGACGGCTCTGTCAAACATGTATGAAAAGCCGTCTACCGGTAACAGGGTGTTCTTGTTGAGGGAGTTGTTCACGATGAGGATGAACGAAGGAAGCTCAGTACCCGATCACATTAATAACATAAATTCATTTTTGTCTAGGTTATCGACCGTTGGGACAAAGCTTGAAGATGATACTCAGGCGGCGATCCTGTTATCCTCTTTACCTGACAGATGGTCAGGTTATGTGACATCGATCACTAATTCTGGTGGAGCTGAAAATTTGAAGTTTAACGAGATCCGGGATAGTATTTTGGGTGAAGAAATTCGCCGAAAGAATTGGTTATAGGGAATTAGGTTATTAGACACATGACCTAGACTATAACTTAGGAGACCCAAACATGAGTTATCTCATGTCCTTTACTAGGAATTCTCTCCTCATTCTATTCTTAAATCTTATACGTGAACGCTTGGAGATTCTATGCTTCTACTTATCTACGTGCTACAAGAGCCTACTACATCGAGGACACGTTCTTAGGCTTTAAGTCTAAACCACCACTAAACTCTCGTCAAGAATGTTTAAGTTCTAGATAATGTGTGAGGACTTGTGCGGACCGGAAGGGTGGATACCTGTATTCTGGGAAATTCTGTCAAGGAAAGCATTTCGTATAAATCCAAATCAACCGTTGGACCCGTATGTTTTCCTGGGAATTCTTGGGATGAGTATCCACTTATAGGAATGCATGACTTCTCTAAACATTTGCGAGCTTGAATTTCTCTTGATATGTCAAAGTACTCACTTGGTGATATGCACTAAATGAGTACCACCTCAAATACTTTACACCTCATAAATTCATGAATTCAAGACTTTCCTCTATAACCTTTATTCTATGATTCTTAAGTCCCGTCTTGTCACATGACAGCATGTTTACTCGTCATGATCTGAAGGAGTTACCTTCAAGGAAAAATTCTTACGAGATTATACTTAAAAACTACATACATAAACTTATATTTATAGATACTACCCAATAAACTTCATGATCGTTGTAATACAACCCTTAAAACTATGTATTACTCTACAAATTCTCCTATAAACTTCATTATTTTATGAACATAACACTTAAGGGGAAACCCTTGTGTTTCATCTTATTTTCATCACTCAACCAAACTACTCTAGATAACTCACTCAAACTTTTACTACACTTTTATACATCTCAAAGTGTTCATACATCCTTAAACTTCATGATCCTTGAACTAACATCCCATTAAAACTATGTATTGCCCTACAAGTCCTTTTACAAACTTCATCATTTTATAAACTTGGCACATAAGGGGAAACCTTGTGTCTCATTTCATTTTTTCGTCACTCAAGCAAGCTTCATTTTATGACTAACTCAAAACTTTGTTACACTTTTATATACCTCAAAACCTTCATACGTCCTTAAAACTTACACATCACCGTTTCTTGTAAACAAAACTTAACGTCTTTTAAACCTAAAGTACATTAACAAAGGGATTAGTAACCTGATCGTTTTCCCCCAAAAGAAGAAGCCTACTATAGAATAAACAAGCTCCACGTCTAAGACTCTAAGCCCACAATGAACCTCGACATAGCATCATAAAACCCAAACATCGGTGACAACAACTGAGAGAAGTTGTAGGCTCATGAGGAAGTTCTGGCTAGGGAAATAAGGTACATAAGTGAGTCCTCGTGACCCACCCCTTCTTCCGGGAATTCTCTTCGTTAGCCCATCAACTTCCAATTAAAACTATTTTTGAAAATATTACTGTGATAACTCAGTATTATGAATAAAAACCTTTTGAACATATTAAATCAACTTACTTTAATTTTCTGTTTAAATTGTCTTATGTAAGGGCTAGAAGTCCCAAATTTTGAAACATTTGACGAAAGTTATTTTGAAATTTATCTTGTTATCACTTACTAACTTGACTTTCCCTCTAGCACTACAAACTTAACATGTGAAAAGTGAAGATAGCCATAACCTTCCTTGCATGCAAGAATTATTAACCCTCTTAAGAGGAAAAACCATTTTTTTCTAGTTTCGATTGCAAAAATGTTTTCTGACAGGTATTGCTAGATGAAGAATCTCAGCTTTTAACAGCGTTTACATGTCCAGCTGGTCATTATCAATGGAAGGTAGTCCCTTTTGGTTTAAAACAAGCTCCTAGCATATTTCAAAGACATATGCAAAATGCTCTAAGAGGATTAGAAAATTATTGTACCGTCTATGTTGATGATATTATAGTTTTCTCAACTCTGAAGACAAACACTATTTTCATGTTTTATCAGTTCTAAAAACAATTGAAAAATATGGAATAATTTTGTCCAAAAAGAAGGCTAATCTCTTTAAAACAAAGATAAACTTTTTAGGTCTTGAAATAGACCAAGGAACTCATTGTCCACAAAAACATATCTTGGAAAATTTGCTATAAAGAAATTACTACAACAATGAAAAAGAATTACTTGCTGTAAAAAACACTATCTCAAAATTTTATATTTATCTCACTCTTGTAAAATTCCTAGTCGGGACAGTTAATAAGAATTTTACTTATTTCCTCAAAACAAAAATTTCTGGAGATAACAAATAAGGACGTCTTGTCAGATGGCAAATGTGGTTTTCAAGATACTCTTTTGATATTGAACACCTTGAAAGACCAAAAAATGTGTTAGCTGATTGCTTGACACGTGACTTCCAAACGTAAGCAATAATGTAATCTTTTTTTATAAATAGAATGCATCTCTTCTTCAAAAATCATAACTCCAAATAAAAATTATTTTTTTTTAAGAAAAAGGGAGGATGGAAGAAGAACTCAAGGCATTACGCCTAAAAGAAAAAAATCTTTTAATAGAATTACAAGCTGTTCAACAGCAAATTGCGTTATATGATGAAAATCTTAACGCTACAACTGTAAATTCTGTACAGGAAGACAACAGTCTAAAAACAGAATCTATTCCTTTACAAACGGCAAACGGCTAAAGGTAAAGAAACATCAAGCCCGTTGATCCTTGATGCTTTGGGAAAAAGCATGAAAGATGCAAATGATGAGTCACAATCATCATCTAGTCCGGAAGCAAACGGCTCCGGTAAAGACAAATCAAATCCGTTCGCGGCTGGTAGTTTGCCAAAAACTATTAATCTGAGACCAACTTATGCTCAGAAAGTTACATCTCCGGAAAACCATAAATCACGTTTTTACGTAATTTTTGATGGAGAACACAGAGGAATCTATGAAGACTGGGCTATTGTATCCAAATACGTCCAACACTCCTCAGTTCCATTCAAAAAATTTGGATCGTTGCTGCAAGCTCAGCAAGAAGCCACAAGATATTCCGCTCAATTCGGAAAGAAAGAGATACCTTTAAAGGTCACTATTTTTCCTATGCTATGGAAAAGAAAAAGAAAACACAACCTATAATCTTTTCTAATACATACAGTGAAAGGAAGATTGAAGAGCAAAAAGAAGAAGCCGATCCCATCGGACTCAACGAATTTCGAATGATTTGGTCCAAAGCCAGAGCTGTTAGTCCAGAAGATTTCGAAGTCGAATCTATTTATACAGAAGACAAAAATACCAAAAGCCTATTTGTTTTCTGTCCAGGAGCAGATTCAATTTTAATTTCTTCGGCCTTTTCCGCCGGATTAATTAAATATATCTATCCCTCTGCAAATTTGTAAGAAATTAACCTTTTTCCAGAAGGAATGAAAAAAGCTATAAAAATCTTTAGCAAAAAGATTACTGCTGCTAAAGATGCCAATATATACATCAAGTGTACTTCTACACTCCCTGACTGGTATCAAGGAAAGAGTTATCCGGCTCTACATCTTTTAGAAATTGGTCTTGCAAAAACAAGAAACGTTCTTCCCTCTAAAATTAAAGAAGAGCATGAAGATATCAGTAATTGGGTCTCTATTAGAGTAAAATCTCACTGTGGGAAGTTTTAAGAAGGTAAATTATCACAGTCAAAACTGTATAATTACCAGCTATAGTGGAACGCACTTACCTGTCCATGAAAAACAAGTTCTTGAAAGGATAGAACAAAGAATCATCTTTAATAAAGTTGATGTGGGACCATCCACTAAGGAATTATTGTGCCAAAAGTTGACGAGCATAATAGAAAATCATACATGTGATGAATGTAAACAAGAAATAATGTATCGACAAAACTCTACCTCCACTGAAGAAATTATTGAGGAAGATTCACGTGAATTGGATCCCACTCACGGATACATTGATTGAAGAAATTACGTATGCCCTTACGTAATAAAAAAGGACAGCTGTCCTCCTTGTCATTATTGTTTTCTTTTTGTATGTCTAGTCTATATAAGTAGAAGGTAGGAGAGAGGTAAAGATCATCGAATCCACCCAATAATCTTCACCCCCTTTTGTAATATCAACCCCTTGTAATGTATGAGTAGTTTCCCTTTTAAGGGAAAATGTTGTAATATATCAAGAAGTTCTTCCTCTTGGAAGAACAATTATGAAATAAAATATTTCCTTTTTATCATTAACCTACCTCTGAATTTTGTTATAAACCTGGAGTCCTGGAGCCATAATAGTACCGCTGTGGCGGAGGCCTTAGGGAAGAACATGGTTGGATTGGTCACTTGTAACATAACGACCAGAGATGTCTTAATGATAATCAAGGTATTTTCGTAATTGTTCTCTACTTCTTAGATATTTTACTCATTTTTCCTTAAATCTCACAATAATTTTTTGAGAAAAAGGTTTCTTATTGTGAGATTTAATTACTGATATCTTCATGCTCTTCTTTAATTTTAGAGGGAAGAACGTTTCTTGTTTTGGCAAGACCAATTTCTAAAAGATGTAGAGCCGGATAACTCTTTCCTTAATACCAGTCAGGGAGTGTAGAAGTACACTTGATGTATATATTGGCATCTTTAGCAGCTGTAATATTTTTTCTAAAGATTTTTATAGCTTTTTTCATTCCTTCTGGAAAAAGGTTAATTTCTTGCAAATTTGCAGAGGGATAGATATATTTAATTAATCCGGCGGAAAAGGCCGAAGAAATTAAAATTGAATCTGCTCCTGGACAGAAAACAAATAGGCTTTTGGTATTTTTGTCTTCTGTATAAATAGATTCGACTTCGAAATCTTCTGGACTAACAGCTCTGGCTTTGGACCAAATCATTCGAAATTCGTTGAGTCCGATGGGATCGGCTTCTTCTTTTTGCTCTTCAATCTTTCTTTCACTGTATGTATTAGAAAAGATTATAGGCTGTGTTTTCTTTTTCTTTTCCATAGGCATAGGAAAAATAGTGACCTTTAAAGGTATCTCTTTCTTTCCGAATTGAGCGGAATATCTTGTGGCTTCTTGCTGAGCTTGCAGCAACGATCCAAATTTTTTGAATGGAACTGAGGAGTGTTGGACGTATTTGGATACAATAGCCCAGTCTTCATAGATTCCTCTGTGTTCTACATCAAAAATTACGTAAAAACGTGATTTATGATTTTCCGGAGATGTAACTTTCTGAGCATAAGTTGGTCTCAGATTAATAGTTTTTGGCAAACTACCAGCCGTGAACGGATTTGATTTGTCTTTACCGGAGCCGTTTGCTTCCGGACTAGATGATTGTGGCTCATCATTTGCATCTTTCATGCTTTTTCCCAAAGCATCAGGGATCAACGGGCTTGATGTTACTTTACCTTTAGCCGTTTGTAAAGAATAGATTATGTTTTTAGACTGTTGTCTTCCTGAACAAAATTTACAGTTGTAGCGTTAAGATTTTCATCATATAACGCAATTTGCTGTTGAACAGCTTGTAATTCTATTAAAAGAATTTTTTCTTTTAGGCGTAATGCCTTGAGTTCTTCCATCCTCCCTTTACTTAAAAAAAATAATTTTTATTTGGAGTTATGATTTTTGAAGAAGAGATGCATTCTATTTATAGAAAAAGATTACATCATTGCTTACGTTTGGAAGTCACGTGTCAAGCAATCAGCTAACACATTTTTTGGTCCTTCAAGGTGTTCAATATCAAAAGAGTATCTTGAAAACCACATTTGCCATCTGACAAGACGTCCTTGTTTATTATCTCTATAAATTTTTGTTTTGAGGAAATAAGTAAAATTCTTATTATCTGTCCTGACTAGGAATTTTACAGGAGTGAGATAAATATAAAATTTTGAGATAGTGTTTTTTACAGCAAGTAATTCTTTTTCATTGCTGTGGTAATTTCTTTACAGCAAATTTTCCAAGATATGTTTTTGTGGACAATGAGTTCCTTGGTCTATTTCAAGACCTAAAAAGTTTATCTTTGTTTTAAAGAGATTTGCCTTCTTTTTGGACAAAATTATTCCATATTTTTCAATTGTTTTTAGAACTGATAAAACATGAAAATAGTGTTTGTCTTCAGAGTTTGAGAAAACTATAATATCATCAACATAGACGGTACAATAATTTTCTAATCCTCTTAGAGCATTTTGCATGTCTTTGAAATATGCTAGGAGCTTGTTTTAAACCAAAAGGGACTACCTTCCATTGATAATAACCATCTGGAAATGTGAACGCTGTTAAAAGCTGAGATTCTTCATCTAGCAATACTTGCCAGAAACCATTTTTGCAATCGAAACTAGAAAAAATGGTTTTTCCTCTTAAGAGGGTTAATAATTCTTGCATGCAAGGAAGGTTATGGCTATCTATTCACTTCCTTTTTCTTTCCGGACATTGACTTTTCACATGTCCAATTTCATTGCAGCTCCAACACTTCACATTCTTTCGAGTTCTAGATGAACTCCTTCCCCTACTCCCACGGCTCCTATTATTTTCCCTTCCTTTGCCCACATTGAATAAATCAGAAGAAGATCCTCCACTAGTGTTCTTTCGGCGAATGTCTTCACCCAAAATACTATCCCGGATCTCGTTAAACTTCAAATTTTCAGCTCCACCAGAATTAGTGATCGATGTCACATAACCTGACCATCTGTCAGGTAAAGAGGATAACAGGATCGCCGCCTGACATATGATGAGATTTGCTTTGAATGATTAATTTAAGATCAAGTAATTCTTTAATATGTTTAAATTCATTTCTATCCCGTGGACTGTATTTCATGGGTTTTACCCTGATTACAGTTCTTGGATCTATTAATTCTATTGACGCTTTCATCCAATTTTTGGATTTTTCTGGGTCGATAGGGTTTTCTGAGCAAAACTTTTCAAGTAAAGCTTCAATTTTTTGATATTTTTGTATTTCAAGAAAATATTTTTCTCCTGGTGTTATAACTTCTTGAGTTATATTAGTACCTGAGATTTATTTTATTTTTGAATCTTTTTTCATTGATTCAAGAAATTCAGGGCTTTTGTTATTTTCTTAATTAAAATCATTTCTTGATTAAGGTGAAAAGATATTCTATCTAACCACCGGGTAAAAGGCCCATATAATTGACATAAATTATTTCCAAGGAGTAAATCTATTCCTGATTTTTGTTGATAGATGGTAGGAATAGGAAATGGTTCTCCTCAAAAATAGACAATTAGGTTTCTACAAACCTTGTCTAATTTGATGGTTTCTTGATTTGCAATTGTTACTTTGATATCTTTGGGAGTGTTTTCCCATAGATCTTTAGGAATAAGATATTTGCTTGCAAGACAAAAACTTGCTCCTGTGTCTACATAACAATGTAGAGTTATAGTTTTATAACCTTTTAAGAAGATTTTTCCTTTTATATAAATGGAATTTGGATTAGTTATATTTGAATAAACTAATTCGTTTTCTTTTTTAAGATTTTGACAAAAATATGAATTGTCAGTTTTGCTCATTCTGTACTATCTGTAGTTTTTTCAGAGGATGAGTCATACTTTATTTCTGAAAAATATACTTGCATATAGCCTTCAAAAATGTTTTCTGAAGGAAAATATCCTTCATTTTCAGCTTCTAAAACGAGCTTTGTTTTTTCTGGAAATTTTTGCTTATTGGGACATTCGTTGGCATAATGTCCTTCTTCAGAGCATATCCAGCAACGACATTTCTTTTTTCCTTGAGGGCAAACCTTTGGTTTTTCGTTAGAAAAGTATTTTCCCGGAGTGAATTTTCTTTTCTTAGTCTTCCAAAACCTTCTTTTTGTTTTATATTTTTTCTTATATTTCTTTTTGAAATATTTTTTGTCTTTGATTAGATCACAGCCAAAAGATAACTGTGGCTCTTCTGTTAATTTTTTACAACAGCTTTTGTTAAATCTTTTAAGCTGTTTTTGTTTGTTGGAGAGATCATAGTAAACTGCAATTTCTTCTTTAACAATCCTTGTAGCAAATCCGAGGGAATGCATAGTTAGATTGTTCTTTTCTTTAGTCCATCGTTCTTTGGCCTTTTCGCCAACAATAGGAATTTTCATAAGATATACTTCTATCCAAGAGTGGTATTCTCCTGTACTTAGTTTATATAAGTTTTGTTCAAACAGACAAGTGAAGTTGTCAAGAAGACATATATCACAAAGTTGAGATTTGGTTAGAACTTGTCTTGCTTTTTCAAGCAATTTTTGATTTTCATGGTCTTTATTTGTAAGAAAATCGAGACCTAAAAACATCATATAGATGGCGTTGATAATTTGATCAAAAAGATCTTCACCATGTAGGTCTTCGTTCCAAATTGTTCCTTTAATGAAATCTTGGATGATTCCTGCTGATTTGTGCTCAATTAATAATAACAGAGCTTTAGCTTTAGAAAATTCTTCTGGGTTAGACTGGATTATTAGGCTAATCTCAGTATTCCATTTGTCTATAACTTCTTTTCTTTTCTCAAGGTCGAAGATACAGTCTATTTTTATGGTGTCAATTGCAGTTGAACTACCATTACTAGAATTAGGTATACCTTTATGATAGGGCATAGAAAATTCTGTATTCTTTTTTCTAAAGACCATTCGCCAAAGACGGATGAAGACATAGCCGAAATGGCTAAGGTGCCCTATGCATCAGCTGTTGGTAGTCTTATGTACGCAATGGTGTGCATGAGGCCGGATACAGCACACACAGTTGGGGTGGTTAGTCGATATGTGTCTAATCCGGGCAAAGAACATTGGGAGGCAGTCAAATGGCTGCTTAGGTATTTGAAAGGTACTTCGAAGATGGGGTTACGGTTCTCGGGTAAAGATATTGAATAGAGGGGTTATACGGATGCTGACCTTGGGGGATGCAAGGAATCGTATAAGAGCACGACTGGGTTTGTTTTTTCAGTGGGAGGAACCGCAGTCAGTTGGATGTCTAGGCTACAGAAGAGCGTTGCTCTTTCAACTACTGAAGCTGAATACATGGCTTGTGCTGAAGCTAGTAAGAGTTGATTTGGCTAAAGAACTTTCTAGAAGAACTTGGGAAGAAACAGCTAGACAGTCCACTGTTTTGTGACAATCAAAGTGCAATACATCTGGGGAAGAATCCTGTGTTTCATGGGAAAACGAAGCACATTCAGCTTAGGTATCACTTCATCAGGGGTTTGATCAGTGATGGTACGCTAAAGCTTGAGAAGATCAAAGGAACGGAGAATCCTGCAGATATGCTGACTAAGGTGGTTACCTTAGAGAAGTTGAAGCTATGCATAGCTTCAACTGGCCTTCATGTTACTTGATGAGAAGGCCGTTGCAACTAGCGGTAATGGGGATTACAGAAGTACAAGTGGAGTCAGAGTGGAGTTTGAAGATTGTCAAAGCCTCCAAGTGGGAGATTGTCGAGTATGGAGTCTTTAATCAGGGGCCGACCCCTGGTTTAGCTTGTAGGTTAAGTTAGAAACCCTAATCTAGTCTCTCTCTATATATATCAATCATTGTACTTGTAATTCCATGAGCACCTAAATATAATAAACACCCTAGTTGCAGCAAGTGGACGTAGGTCATACCGACCGAACCACTATAAATCTCTCGTGTCGTTTATTCGTTTTAGCGTGTGTTTTGTGTGTTGTGTTCGTGTGATACCCTAACAAGGTCTAAACTAGTTCAGGGGTTTGGTGACAGTGGGAGCACGGGCCGTGTTCCTGGCACAGTTACAAAACAACGTTGGGTTTTGAAGACCGGTAGTCCGATTGATAAAATCTCTTCATGGAAACACTTGCTGAATGTGGAGAGTGGTGATGATTCTCGGTGCATCTCTGGATCTGGTGGAATGTGTAATGGGTCAGAAATGACTGCTGGGTTGGAGCTCGGGGGAAGCTTCAACTGCTCCTTCATGTACATGATGAGAGGGGGATTGCAACTAGGGGGTTTTGATGAAGTCTGAGCTTGTTTATGGGGACTGAAGGCTCGGGAGACTTTGGATACGGAAGATACCGTGGGTTATTGTGTGCTTGATGGCGGGCTGGAGTATTCGCAAGGCCTTCAAGTGGGAGATTGTTGGGTTGTGAAGGCTTGTGCAGGAAATAAGGAGGGGGCCGACCCTAATGGGCTTGAGCCTAGTTATTAGTTTCTTCTTAATTAAGTCATTAACCCTAATCCTAGTATTATAAATAGAACCTATGATGCAACTTGTATCTTTGAGCACCTAATAATAAAGAACCCTAGTTACAAAGTGGACGTAGGCCAATCGGGGCTGAACCATTATAATTCTCGTGTCTTTTACTTTTCTGTCTTTGATTGTGTGTGCGTGTGTGTGATTCCGCTGCGATAACGACTCTTGATACCTAACAGTTATATCATCGATATTCTCGGTTTGGACCAAATCGAGCAAGTAGAACGAATTCTTACCTTATTTCGAAAAATAATCGAACCACCTGTGTCTCCATTATGGGAAATCAACCCTGCAATCCACGATTTCAAACCCAATCGATCTGATTTCGGAGCTCGTGTGCGTGAGATTGGAGGCAGAGGAGGAATGGTGGAGTAGAGGGGGAACATCGCAATGAACGGGGTGGAGGGATTAGGGTTTATTTAAGTTTGGATTTTTAACTTTTAACCCCTTTACATTTTTACTAGTTTATATCTGGTCCTCAGACTTACAAATTTATACATAAAAAGCATAAAAGTAATGTTATATTTATATATTTATACATAAGTTTTATGTTTCTAGTCTATGACTATTGAATCTGATGATTAATATATAATTTTTATATAAATTTATGGTTACCGATATCTCACCGCGATAACCGATATCTCGAATATCGGTCCTTGACCGATATCCGATATTATACCGCATTAACTGCTTAGCTTCGATGAACTTGTAGATGTTAAGGATACATGATGTATTGCTCCTAAAATGGCTGAAAAATCCCCACAAAACGATTCCCAGGTGAAGGTTAACTGTGAATTAAAAGCTTTTGTGAAGCCTATCCTCGCATTGAAGTTCATTCATTTAGTAATTTTTATGAATCATTATATCCAGTCTTCAGTCTGTATTCCCCATTTCTATGAAATATTCTTCCTGTTGTGGTACTTTGTTTTCTGGCTGATTTTACTTATTTTCGTGCTTACTTTTATTTTTATTCTCTCGATTATAAATCATAACTACATTTTCTTTTGTTAAACTACCTTTGGTCTTGTATTTTCGAAGTGAGAGGTTATCATCTAATTTATATAGAAACAAATGGCCATCTTCTGCATGAGTTTGGACCATCTGGTGGGATCAGTTTCACTTCTGATATTATGAATGTATTTGCTTTAGAATGCTTACTAATTACCTTATATTTCTATGCTTTATTTCTCATAAAGATTTTTCTGGGATTTACAACACTGATTTTACAGATGTCATCACGAAGGGGTAGTACTGAGGTTCATGAATTTGATGGCACGTTTCTAGGATATCGGGTGCAATATAAAGTGACATCAGTGATTGGTCATGTTTTCAGGTTGCCTTTCCTTCGAAGCATCATAGAATATTTTATGATCATGTTAAATAATCTGTACAAGGTTGACATAAGCTGGAAAATCTGATGACTTAGAATCAGATATGGTTTAGTATGCAAATTTTGTTTTACATGTATATTCAGGTTGATCTTTTACGTATTTAAATATCGATATTTCTTTTTTTGCGAATGTAGTGTAGATTTTCCACCACCTTATCAAGACTGGGCAGCTACAGATCCTCTGAGTCTTTTTCAAGCTCCAGTTGTCAAGTCAGAATCAAATCCAAAGGTACTGCCTCATTGCAATTTTAAAATTTTTTATTACCATTGTGCCGTCAGCTGTAGCTTTAGTTTGGAAATTACTGTCCAAATTGATAGTAGAGATATGCTTTGCATTGTTGCGTTTAGTTAACAGACCAATTTATTGTGTATGGCATCTGTTTGCAATTTGAAATCTTATTAATATATTAGAACTTAGTGATATAGGTTCCAGTTATTTTCTCTGTGAGTTATATAGCAACTGAGAGAACAGCTATATAACTATATTTCTGTTTTGTATGACCACCTCACTTACCAAAACCTACTTTTTTTTGCTAAATTTACTGTAACAAGGCTCATATTCGTCAACATCTAAACCGAGAGGCACGTAGTTGTGAAGATCTGGTACTGTGGTTGGACTGTGATCGTGAAGGAGAAAATATATGCTTTGAAGGTATTCTTTTTGTATGACTGCACATGTAACTTCAATTCTAGTTTTTTGATTTCCTCAATCTGAATTTTCCTTGAATTCAGTTACCGAGTGCACAGGATTTAATTCTAATGATGGTAGAAGAATTCATCGTGCACGATTTTCTTCTGTGACTGAAAAAGACATCACCCAAGCTATGAAAAATCTTGTTCAGCCCAACAAAGATGAGTCATTGGCCGTAGATGCTCGGCAGGAAATAGATTTGAAAGTTGGAGTTGCATTTACACGGTTTCAAACTACTTATTTTCAAGGAAAATATGGAAATCTGGATTCTAGAGTTATCTCGTAGGTTCCCTGTTTTATATCATCCTTTTAGTTTTAACTAGAGGTTGCAAATTTGACCCATTTACTTATGAACGATTTGATTAGGGTTATTTTCTATCTCTACCGGGTCAGATTGGTAAATAAAGAAAAGTTGAAAAGGAAACTTGTCAAATGGGTCTGGGTCTAACGTCACCCAGACTGTATCTTAAAATTTTAATTCATAAAACCTTCGTACTCATAGTACTAATTTTTTTTTGGATTGTTATGAAATAGTTCATCTAATCATATCTGACATACAAATTGTCTAAAAAGCTTTTAATATTTCAGGGAAAAATATTTTTGGGTAAATAACCCGACCCCTTTCTAAGTGTACAAAAGTTACCTAGAATTACCCATTTTACCCCTTACCCAATCTACCAACCCGCTTATTTTGTCATCTATAGTTTTATAACACAGTCTTGGGTGTACTTGTGCATTTGTTACTAAGCATATGATCTACTTTTATCTCATACCTTATTTTTTGTGATATTCAGATTCCATGCCATGAAACTTCTTTTGAAGTGAAAAATGCTTAAAATCCTTCCTGGACAAATATAAACCCAATAATATATCTTTGATGTTTTCTTTTCTCAGATATGGCCCGTGTCAAACTCCTACACTTGGATTTTGTGTGCAACGCTACCTTCAAATTAGTACTTTCAAGCCAGAAAAATTTTGGGTCGTGTTTCCTTACATAATAAAGAATGGTTTTGAACTAAAGCTGGAATGGGATCGTAATAGGTTGTTTGATCATGATGTGAGATCCTCATTCCTCACTGCTTTAATCTTCATTTCATTCAAGTTATATTTTTGCTGCTGATTTTTACAACCTCCAACAGGTTGCAGAGATGTTTCAAAAATTAATAACTGAAGATGCAGTTGTGAAAGTTACTGGAATTTCAGAAAAACAAGATAGCAAAGGTCGCCCTTCCGGCCTTAATACAGTCAACCTTTTGAAGGTCAGGAACAGGACACCGTATTATCACCTATGATTGTTGATTCATATTATCCTTTGCATACCACTTTTAGATAAATGAACTTTTCATGCTTGCTTTTGTTTTTAATATGTTTTTATAGCAAAATTTGTGGTTATAAGTCTGGAAAATCACAGGAAATTTCACTTGTGCAAAAATAGAGTCGTTAATGACTCATGTAACTTTCTACCTCCTGCTAATCACAGGATCATGTCTTGTGGTTTCAGCATCTCCCCTCTCTATTTGGAATTTATTTAGAAGTCTCCATTTAATTGTGCGTGTAAATATCATAATTTTGATAGTATAATAGCTTCAAATTTTGTGTCATGATTTTTGTAGACTGGCATTATGCATAATATAAAAGGTGGTGCATGACAATTGTTTGTTTACTTTTTACCAAACCAGGTCGCTTCAAGTGCACTAGGGTTTGGACCTCACTTGGCCATGCAATTGGCTGAGCGTTTATATACCCAAGGTTTTATCAGGTACTCTTTTCATCTGTGTAAGGATCATGCTAATAACTTCACACATGGTTGAACAAAATGTCTGCCATGTCATCCTATCATCTTTTAATATTTCACATTTTTTTTTACCCTTTTTATGTTTGCTTCCCTTTGGTTGATGTTTCAGCTATCCACGAACCGAAAGTACAGCATACCCTTCATCATTTGACTTTAAAGGAACTCTTGCCACATTGGCAGGTAATCCAGTTTGGAGCAGTTATGTGCAGACACTGCTTAACAATGGTTATCATAAGCCCAAATCAGGAACTGATGTAGGGGACCACCCGCCAATTACTCCTATGCGTTCGGCTAATGAAGATATGTTAGGGGGAGATTCTTGGAGACTTTATCAGTATGTCTGTCAGCATTTTCTTGGTACTCTTTCTCCCGACTGCAAATATGTAAGGTATGGCATCCATCACAGTAGATTATTCTTATTGTGTGAGGTGCAGATGAAAAGTTCACATTCCTGATAAAATATTAAATAGATTGCATTTTTTTGTTCATCTGTCCATGGTTATTAATCTGCCAAAACTCAGAATCAGATGCGGTAAGGCGGGCGGTTGGGTAGCGAGTTCGGTATAAACAGATCATTAAGTGTGGGTCAAAAAGAGCCGAGATGGGTCGGGTTGGTTGACCCACATACACTTTTGTCCATGACTCCATTCTCTAAATATATTAACTACATAAATAATGATTACAGATTATTACAGTAATAACCTCAATCTTTGAGTAAAACAATCTAGGAGGTTCTGCGCAGTTAAAATAGACTTTGGGTGACTTCCAAGTTCCAACTCATTTGACCTGTTTGGCCCGCTTCCCTTCTAGCTTAACCTTTTTTGACTTGTTTGAAATAAAAAGAACCTCATTTCGACCATTCGGTCAAAATCGCCACCTCTACTGAGAATCATGGTAAGTTGTAGATTTTTCCTTTGTGGCGTACTACTCAAGTGCACAAGATTGCATAGACCTGAACTTTGATGGGATGGGTTGAACTCTGGACCTAAGTTAACCTACTTTAATTAATTCACATTGTTTTTGTTCTTTGTTTTTGACAAGCAACATTGTGGTTATTCTAGCTAACTAGTTTTTATAGAACTTATTCTCTTTCTATAACTATGTGTATATTTCTCTAGAAAACTTCACACATTTTGATGACTACATGTTCATCCTAAATTCTCACACGGACACTCACCATCACCAATATGTACATTTCTCCTTCTGCACTCACATTTTCTGTATTTTATAATGTTAAAATGCATCCAAACACAAATTGCCTCTAAAGTATACATACAAAACTAAAGCAACCTTTTTTTCTCTTTCTAGAGTTGTGGATACATTCTTTCCTCATCATCAACTTTTTCTCTTGAAAAGCTCTTACTCTACATGTATAGATGCATATGTATATACTTTCTCTTTGTAAAGCACTCTACACCATCACTTTTTAGTTGTATAGGCAAAGTATTTTCTCTCCATAGAACTCTTGTATCTCTCTCTTTGAACATATGGGCACTATTCTCTCTAGAATATCACATTTCTCTATTGAATAAAGTCAGATCTTTCTCACTTAAAAACTCAAATCTCACTTCCACCAGAACGACATCTACATTTATTAGATTATCAAATTCTCTTAGGAGTGTCCACCCATCTCCTTCTATATGACTGTACCTGTGAGTTCAGAAAGGAAATAAATGAATGCCATACATACTTGATATCTTTTCTATAGTGACCAACCTGTATTGTTTCAAACGCGAATTATGATAGGCCAATTCAAAACAAATATGTAATCTAGAAAACCCATCTCGACCCACTATGTTGTAATCTATACTAATAAATAAAGGTTTTGAGGTGCCACATGTCATTCACATGTTCATCCTCAAAAATAATTTCCCGTCTCTCTCTTCTATTTAATGATACAAGTTTCCCACATCTCTCACCTATTAAATAATAATGATTTTTATAACTATTTTTATAAATCATTTTTTAATTAAAAAGATAACTTTGTTCATAATTTTTTTTTATAATTTGAATTCTTCTTTCATTCTTTTTATAAAACATTTTAAAAAAAGATAACTATATAACGTTTCTAAAACTTGTATTAAAAAATTATGTAATATGTAATATTATATCTTTATTACTAAGTATATATAACACAGTGTTTATTCACCTTGTATAATATACATGATTTCTAACCTATATTATAATAAATGAATAACCATACTTGCTACGTGTCGATCTCTGATGAAATTTAGTTTTTTGTTTTTCACCTCTCTCCTATTAAATAATGATGATGTTAAATAATTAAATATCTAACATATATTTTAATATTTTATTAAAATTTACTAAATCATAAGAAAAATTCAATTATTTCTTATTTCACAGATAACTAATAACATCAAACATACAAATTTTCATAGAAAATACTGTTTTATGACAAGTTGTATTTATTCAACCCATATAAATCATGGGCTTTAACCTAGTTCATTATAAACACATGTTAAATCCTTTACCTTTAATAAAAATCCCATTTACAGTGAAGGTAGAGTTCTATGTTAGTTTATTTTCTGTGATAAATTTATTGTTCCATAACGGACGGTAATAGTTGATAGGACAAAAATTGAGTTTTCTGTGGGTGGAGAATACTTCCATTGTGTTGGATAGCATGTCACCGTGAAAGGATTTACAGCAATAATGCCATGGTTGGCAGTGACTGAGAAAAATCTACCTCAGTTTACAGAAGGGGAGAAAATACAGATTTTAAAGGTCGAGTTATATGAGGTACTGTTATGTGTTTTTGATGTATCTCACCTTTTGCTTCATCATGCATCATCAGTTTTGAAATTCTTTGCTTAAGCCTCTAATACCCTTTTACCTTTCATGCCACACTGAGGTTTTTGTATTTTTTTTTCTCCATGGAACCAACTAGGCGTATCCAGTTGAGGTGGCAAGTTACCAATATACATGGAAACGAGTTGATTTTTTTGTCATATTTCATATGTGATGGGTCAAATGAGTTGAGAGTGACCTGAAGTGTATTTAAATGCTTACAACCTCTTAATAATGTAGTTTCTTTGTGTTAATTGTAAATAACTGTTAGTTTAGGCCCATTTGTAGTAGTCCATTCAGTCTGGCCCATGCGCCTCTCTTTAGCGTAGCCACTTTCCACCTCTATAAATAGAGGAGTCCTCTCACTTGTAAAATCGTACCTTTCATTTATACAGTTTACACTTTGCATATTTAATACATTTATTATTTACAAAATTCAAGGATAAACAAAAACATGTTAAGAGCGTCAACCCAACTCAACTAGGGATGAGCATTTGATACCGAGTACCGCTACCGCTACCGTACTGTACCGATGGATTCAGTACCCACTTTTTCATAAATTCGGTACCGGTACGGTACCGATACCATCTTGAGATGAACATTTTGTAACGATTACCGGTACCGTACCGATACCGAACCGGTACCGTACTGATAAATTCGGTACTGATACCCTGTTTTCCATAAACGGTACGGTACCGATCTCATCTCTAAACTCAACCATATTAAAAAAAAATCCTTGATGTCACAACCCATTACCCGACCTGTCCAACCCACCCATTTTGCTCGCTCTATGTATCCAATTTATGCTAGTTTGTAACCGTCTCTTTGAACTTTCCGGGTAAAACTGCTCCTCCAGATTACCTGTCCGAGAGTGAGCTGATTTCCCTGATGGAAAAACATGGAATAGGAACAGATGCATCTATTCCTGTGCACATCAACAACATAAGTGAACGCAACTATGTAAGGTACGTATATTAACTCTATAGGTGTACCTCATCTTCTGTTAATAATATTATTTATATCTTCATTCTACAGGTTGAGGCTGGAAGAAGGCTGGTTCCAACAGTTTTGGGTGTTAGTCTTATAAGAGGCTATCAATGTATAGACCCGGATCTTTGTTTGCCCGACATACGTAGTTTCATAGAGCATCAAATCACCCTGGTTTCCAAAGGTCAAGCAAATCATTCACTTGTTGTGCAACATGTACTTGAACAGTTCAAACAGAAATTCAATTACTTCATCAAGCAGGTGAATTATTTTACACCTTTTGTCCCATGAAACTCGCTACATTTTCTATTTTGAATGTCCTGTAAATTTTAAGTGGAAAATTCTGTTGTGGTGGCCCCTCATGCAGATCGAAAATATGGATGCATTGTTTGAAGCACAGTTTTCTCCACTATCGGATACTGGGACGTTCACTTAGTAAATGTGGAAAATGTTTGCGCTATATGAAGTACATATCTATAATACATGTGAAGAAGTCTATTATGTTCCTCAGAAGGGCACAATTAAGGTAAAGCAAAATTGTTGAATTTTCTCCTTTTTCTCATGTGTTTATAAGCCATTGAAACCGATTGAAGTACTCAAACTGAAGCAAGTCGGCCAGTTTAGCCTGTTTGAGATTTATGCAGTTCGGTTTTGGCGGTTTAACGGTCTGGCTTACGGTTTGGAACCTGGAACCAGCTGTGTCAAGCAAACCAGCCATTTAGCCTTTTACTTATTTTTTCTGCCCATTTTTGGAATATGCAGTTATGTGTGTGTGTGTGTGTATATATTATATTCATGAATCATCTTTTATCACTTCAAAATTTTGGATACAAACTAAAAATTTTGGAAAAAAACTTGTTCAAACCGCACTGTCAAACCACCAAAACCAGCCGGTCCGGACGGCCCGCCAAACCTGTTCGATTTGGTTTGTCATTTTCCTAAACCGTAGTTAGCGGTTTTGCCTAGAGTGTTTGTCAAAACCAGCCGAACCGGACCGTGAATACCCCTGTAGACAACTTTTTGCATGATCTTCTCTAAATACTTTCCATTTTACTCATTTGACAGTTGTACAAAGAACTCACCTGCCCACTAGACAACTTTGAGCTTCTACTATTTTCCATGGCTGGACCAGATGGCAAGTCATTCCCACTTTGCCCTTATTGTTATAACAACCCTCCATTTGAAGGTATCGACGCGTTATTTGGTGCCACCAAAACCGGCGGTTCAGTCAAGTTAGGTAAAGGGGTTGGCATGCCTTGTTTCCTCTGCCCACACCCTACGTGCCGCCACTCTTTAATATCTCAAGGCGTTTGCGCCTGCCCGGAGTGTGACGGGATCCTTGTTCTTGATCCGGTCAGCGCTCCAAAATGGAGACTCTATTGCAACATGTGCAACTGTCTGGTTTTGCTTCCAGAAGGCGCTCATAGGATTAGCACAACTAAGGAAAGATGTCCTGAATGTGACTCCACTATAATAGAGGTGGACTTTAATAAGAAAACAACACCACTGAAAGATGGAGCTACATTACATGTTGGATGTATTCTTTGTGATGAATTGCTGCATTCTCTTGTGGAAATGAAGCATGGGAAGTCGTTTTTCAGACGTGGTGGAGAGAGAGGAAGAGGCCGGGGGAGAGGTAGAGGGCGGGGACGGGGCGGCAGGAAACAAGACCCTAAAATGAGTTTTCGAGATTTCTGAAAATATTATGGGCGCTTGTATAATTACTATTTTTTCTTTTTGGCAAATTGTATGTGATCATAGACTTGTTAAACAAATCTTAGGTTGATTAAGGATTTGATAAAAGCTTTGAAATTGAAGGAAGAGTGAACCTGTGGCGTGGAACAGTGGTAAACATCTCAAGGTTGTTCACTGGTTTATGTCGTAACCTTTTAAAGGTCACCTGTCTAACAATAACAAAAGCTGCTATTTACTTAATTTCGTTTTTTAGCAGGGTATTGACGGGGTGCTGTGAATTTTATATATTTGTATAAAATGTGTAAATAATCTACTCAGAAACCATTAAATTTCTGAAAAAATAATATTACTGTAAAATTATAGAATCAAATTTAGTCTGTAAAGATGCAACTCATAATAGAAGTCATCCTTTTTGGGTGACTAGTTGACTAGTAAACATTTAAGAACAGCAAGAGTATCTGCTTTGATTTTGCTTCGATCCGTCAGAACAATCGTTTGAAAGTGTTACTCTGTTGAGGGATAATTCAGCTTTATACGAATCAGAATTCAGTACTTTACGACTGACATTGTTGTAGATCTCTCGAATCACCGTTTGAAAAGCTGTTTTAACGTTTGTGGAATCAAGTGCAGATGTTTCCAGGAAGAACAATCCGTGTTCCTCTGCTAGCTTCTTGCCATCTTCTACACTTACGGCTCTAATGTTGTTCAAATCACATTTGTTCCCAACCAACATTCTTGCCACTGTTGTGTCCGAATGAGCTGCAAACCCATCAATTCACAACGATATTATGCTTGAGTTTAACCATTGTTACGAGTAGGGATGAACATTTCGTACCGAGTACATGTGCCGGTATCGGTACCGTACCGAACCGGTACAGGTACCCACTTTTCCATAAATTCGGTATCGGTATTTTCGGTACCGGTATGATACCAATCTCATCCCTAGTTATGAGACCGAAATAATGACCCCAAAATTGAATTTATTTGGGCTCAATTTTTTCTTTTTATTTATTAAAATCATATTTAAAATTAATGACCCCAAAAATGAATTTATAATCAATTTGAGACTAATTTCAAGATTTTGTCAATGTCCCATTAAAACCGATCAAATCGTCTTAAATAGAAATAGAAATAGAAATAAATAAGCAAGTTCAATCGGTTTGACGGTTTAACGATCTATAGATGGTTAAGTTTTGGTTGTTTAGCGATTCACCTTGTGGTTTGAAACTTGAAACTGACCGCATAAACAAAACCAGCCAATTTACCTGTATCATACTTATAATTTTTATAAAAAAATTTAAAATATGCATATGTATTATATCAATAAATATCTTTATAATTAAAAAAGTAATAATTATACAAACAGTTGATTTAAAAGAAATGAAAAAACTTCTCAAACGCTAAAACCGAACTCTTTTGGCCAATTTTACCGTGCGACCAACCCGGCCATTCTGATTGTCTAACCACCCCTGCCGGTTTGACCGTATAACAAACCCAGTTTATTTGGTTAGTTATTTTCTAAAATCATCAAGTACTTATTCATCCTCTTGTGACGATAAAGATCCTCATAAGCGTCCAGCGATCCAGCACATGATATTACTTTATAAAATTCAATACAAATCAATAATTTAAAAGAAAAAAAAGGTTCTAACTGTCAAAACCAAACAGTTTTAGTCGGTTTTAACCACCCAACCAACCCGGCCGGTTTGACCGTGTAACCAGTCCATGTTATTTTGGTTTGTAATTTTCTAAAACCGTAGTTAGTGATTCAAAACGTAGAATATCTATCAAACCTAACCGTCGACTAAATCCTAAATCTCCAATATAAATGAAGTAAGTAAAAGGGGTACTTTGTAGATTAGTAACCAAGTTTTAATAGCGTTTCAATTAGGTCACTCAATACGTATTTTACACATTATACGGTATACTATGGTGAGTGACTTAATTGGAACAATTTTAAAACTTGATTACTATTATGTGCTTCAGTAACTAAAATAAACTCACTTTGAAGTTCTTGAAGCCACCTAGAAACGCTATCGAACGTAGTGGTACGTGAGATATCATAAACCACCAGCGCACCAACAGCACCACGGTAGTAAGCGGAGGTGACCGCACGGAACCGTTCCTGTCCGGCGGTATCCCAAATCTGAGCCTTAACCTCCTTGCCGTTGATCTCCATCGTCTGCGTCTGGAACTCAACTCCGATGGTGGCTTTAGAGTGCATATTGAACTCATTTCTAGCGTATCTAGATAGCAGATTTGATTTGCCGACGGCAGAGTCTCCGATTATCACTACTTTGAACAGATACTCCTCTCCTTCGTCGTCCGATGAGTCCATGTTGTTGAGGTTTGACCAGAATCTGTGATCTGTCAATGGAAATTGCAATTGATTGGGATCGGAGATATGATTTTGATTCTAATTTGACTAATTTCAGGAGATGAAGAAGTAAAAAAGGCTGGACACAAAAGGTGAGGTCGTTTGTGGACCCGTTTGTTTGGCGGTAAATGATATGATTTTTGGTGTGCTATAAAGTGAAAATTAGTTTTGGGGGTGATTTTATATACTTGTTTGAATCTTAAATAATGTTATTATATGTATTTAATAAAAAATATAATATCGAATGTAATAAATTTCATATTTATGATATGAATATTCTTTATTATGTAAATAGTATGTTTTGATGTAAATATTCTTTATTATGTAAATATTATGTGTTGATGTTAATATTCTTTATTATGTAAATATTATATTTTGATGTAAATATAATGTAATTTTGTTTTCGTGGAGTATTTTTAGTTTTAATTTTTTGATGTAACGTGATTTTGTTTGGTGTTTTCCTAGTTGCTCTTAATATTTTTTGTCGTTCCGAATTGTTTACATAGATAGTTTATGTGGTTTGTAGAAAGTAATAACCTTGGATACTAAAAGTTTAAAGTAACATGTTTGGTTTTATATTTTTAATTTTCAATCTAAAGATTAACATTTTGTAACGAGTACCCGTAGCGTGTCGGTACTGTACCCAACCGATACCCACTTTTTTAAAAAAGAATGTTATACACAGTGCATCCCTATAGTTGGTCCACGTCACATATTGTTAGTGGAAAAGTTTTTTTTTTCAACCCTTATAATATATATTATACGTTTTCCATTTTCTAATAACTTCGTTTTCTTGTTATAAATTTCGTTCGTGACCTTTTAAAAAAATGGAATGCACGTCTGGTTTTGATTTTTTTGTGAACGTTCTGGTATCAATT
Source organism: Smallanthus sonchifolius (assembly GCA_023525975.1). Classification (NCBI taxonomy): domain Eukaryota; kingdom Viridiplantae; phylum Streptophyta; class Magnoliopsida; order Asterales; family Asteraceae; genus Smallanthus; species Smallanthus sonchifolius. The sequence continues at coordinate 25,322,409 of CM042029.1, read as the reverse complement.
TTTTTTAAAACGGAGTTTTAATCAAAACCGAGTATAATTTAAAAACGGAATTTTAACCAAAATCAAGTATACTTTTTGTTGTGTTGTATGCTATAAGGAGCTGCATTTTCATTGCAGTGCCGTGACAAACCCAACCGCTTATAACCGTACAACATCGTTAACGGTTTGTGATTTTATCTTATCATGTATCGATATTCAATTTTATGATTTTTACGAGTTAAAGCGATAACGACAAAACCCCAACCGCGTAACGTGAAGAAAAAACAATTGTGTTCCCCACAAAACGTAAAAATACTAGTCGGTTATAATTTCAATTTATCAATTGTGTAAAGCTTAGATAGTGATTAAGATAGTGGGGCGTGTGGTGACGCGCTAGATGAGAGAGTAGGGGAGAAATGGAAAATGAAGTGATTAGGCGTGACGGTGATGATAACGTTTCCATGTCCACCATGAACAGGTGGGCACCATCCCCATGCCATTCATTTATTTTGTAAACTTTAACGTTTTTTATTTGGAAAGAATATATAAAGGTGTTTATTTTATTTTATAGTTTTTTTAATATTATTTGATATAAATTTATACACTTTTGAAAAAATCTTTTTCCTATATTATTATAAAAGTAGGTTAGAAACCCGTATATTAAACATAATGAATAAAAACAATATTAAATTGTTAGTAATGAAAATATAGGATTATGAACGATATTTTGATATAACGAAATTACTTTAAATAGTTACTAATTATATCTATGGTTGAGGTGTATTTATAATACCGGGATTTAGAAAAAAAAATAAGTACAAAAAATAATCTTTAGCTCAAAAAATTATAACATGTGATACAAACAATTTCTTATTTGTTAAGTAGTTAGTTATTTATTAGGTATAGATTAGTACTGAATTGAATTAAGATATAATTTCCTAATTTACATTTATTTATACTCTTGATGTAACATCCATGACTTTTCGGCTCTATTTTAATTTATTTATTATAATAATAACACTACGTTACAACAATTAATATAGATTCAAATTCCTAATCATACATTTAAATACTATTTCATATATAACATATGTATACATATATTTTCAAACTTATGCATTTTAATCATGTAAATTACATTTTTTTATATATATAAACGTGATTATATATATATATATATATAGTCATTTATTTTGAATAAATCAATTATTACAATTTATAATTTCATGAGTAATGGAATTTTTATTAATAATAGAGCATATAATGTTTAGATTCTTATATATATATATATATATATATATTTAAACAATTAAAATAAAATAAAATCTAGCTTTGAACCCCTCCTTTTGAATATTTGGACCCCTAACTTGAACCCTACTCCTAAATTGAACCCATTTCACAACCCATGACCAAGTTTGATTTTTAAAAGTCAAAGAGGACCAATTGATGTGAATTCATCACCACAAATCAGTTAATCTGATTGTTATGAGCCTTGCCAAACATAGGAAACCACTGATTGACCATATCTAGACCAACCTAACACACTTATTTGACCATTGTAGTGACTAATTTCAAATTCAAACGGTTTTCACTTGGTAGAGTCAAACCGAGCCCAATTCACCCTCTAATCACGGAATTGAAACGCGTAATTTTCCCAAAATCACGCATAGCCATAACTCATATGAATTCAGAACCAAACCACGACCCAATTCATTGTTTACAAGGCAATTCAAATAGCAATCCCACAGCTGTCACCTTCAAGTCCCAATCGTTTTGAACGTTCAGACGAAATTAAACGTTAAAGATCATTCCCACACATTCGCATAACCTATTAGAAACTCTCTCAATCCTCGAATGATTCGCATTTTGTCCCAGTGCATCGATCGAGTATCAAGGACACCATCTCTGACCATTTAGCCGTCGGCCCTCGATACACAACCAAGACATGTTAGCTTTGTGAGTACAAGGATCACCTTGCCACCTATTCTCTTGTGCTAGCTACATCCTTAATATCAAGGTGAGTTTACATAGCCTATTTTTTTGTATTTACATATTTGGGGTGAAACATGATTTCATTCAAATACTATTTGCAATTACACACGTACAATTCTACAATATGATCATAGGTGTTTATTTGTGCTTTATGCTTGAATGCTAATTGTTAAGGCTATATATACATGATATACACGTGCAAACTCAAATACATACTTCAGGCTAGCATGTGTTGTTACTATAAATATTGACCATTCGTAGTACAAAATCACAAAGAATTCATGTACAAAATCGCAAAGAACAAAGTACTTTTCATGAAAGAATCAGTCAATGTCACGTTTAGACACGTTAACTTATTAAACATGTTTTTCTAAGAAAATAAAGTAAAATAATATGAGTCAACTTCAACGATGTGTACTTAGAGAATGTGAAGATATATGTAAGCATAGGTGAAGTTGAATAGTAAGAAAAATAATAACTTTGGAATCAATTAAAAATAAAACTTATACCATTTTTATAAATAATAAGTTTTTATACAAATGAGTCAAAGAAAAATCTAAAAGAATATCCATTAAGTAGACTCTTTTCCCAATTCAAAACCTAATATAAATATATGGTTTGATCAAATGAAGAAATGATCAAAACAATTGGAAAGAAACAAAGGATATTTGTTTATTGTAAGAAAAAGTATATTGTATTTTTAGTCTATGTTTAGGTTTTCTTCACTTTTCAACATTAAGTGCGACCTCAACATCACATCATAATTCGATTCCTTATATTTATTTCTATTTATTAATCATTTTTTATTATTTTTTCTCTGTTTTTCACTCACAAAAGAATTATAAAAGATTGAATATTGAGTTGGTAAATATAATAAATTACAACTCAAACCATATATATTACCCTTATAATTAAATATAAGGAAAAATATAAAGAATGTAATATAGAGTGGTAATTTGAAAAGTTTTTTTTTAATTTTACTATAAAGATAAGGCATGGTTCACAAAACCATAAAAAAACTCAGTTTAGTACTTGACAAAAAAAATATCAAACACACTTGGTGAAAAACATATTTTTAACACCTTAATCTGGAACTGGTTTCACGCGAATCGGTTTTAATTTTTGTTGACTGAAACCAAACCCATTTTGAATCGGACCGGTTCGGAAAAAAAAACACGTTCTTACACCTCTAACTTGAGGCAATAGATGACCATTAGAGATTCTCCTAGTGGTCAATTTTAGTCCCAAGGCTAAATATATATCCACCAGGATCACATAATCGGGCTAAGATATATATATAGGATCATAAAATCGGGCTAAGATAGAGCCCATTGTGTGTCAACAAGTGGGCCTACAAGTTCTAAAATCTGGTGCTGGGTCTAGTAGTACTTTTATTATATAAAAGTTATATAAATAGGATGGATCTATCTTAAAACAAAATGAATAATTCTGTTCTCAATCTTAATAATATTAAAAACTATATATATGGAATAAATGTAACTAGAAAATGAGCCCCGCCCTTCGGAGCAGCGTCCGCGCCACGTGGTGAGAGACGGATCTTAAACACCTGAGCAATGGCATTAACGTGGCTAAACACAAAACGAAACGTGGTTAAGTACATAGAAGAAACGTATAAAGTTACGACGAATCGGTTGTGGAGATCGAAAGATCGATAAAAAACAGTTATATAACGGAATCGATGTTTTTCAGTAGGTGTTGGTCTCGTTATTCACGGTACCAGTACGTTACCGTCAGTCGATATAACTCATGACGCCTAACAAATACCCTGCATTTAATACGACTCGGTTTTAACGAAATTTATGCCGGGACGTCAAGAAAAAAAATAATTAACGAATAAATGTTATTATATATACTCAACGTTCGTTCATTAAAGATTTTTATATATTTAAACTTTTTATATTTTTATATATTTTGATTTTTATTAAACTCGAGGATGTCAAAGTGACATTTTATAAAGTCGGGATGAGTTATGTTAGAGGTGAGAATTGTATTTTCAAAAATCCCACCGCACTTAGGATTAAATTAGATTATAATATCTAGTTTTTCTTACTTATTTCTTTTAAAATTTTAGAAAAAATAATTTGATGTATATAACTTACACATATTTAGATATTATAAAAGTTATATTAATTACTTACATATCTAGTCATGTGCAAGTAAATGATATAAAAAAACATATGAACAAATTAATTTGATGATTTTTATGTGCATAATTCTAACCCAAAAATTCCAACCGGATTTAAACTTTTAGAATATGCGAAAGTTAGGTCATAAAACAACATTTAACATATCAATAACGTTCAAGTTTTACAAACAAAAGTTTAGACTTCAACATCTAAAGTAACGAAGTTAGAGATAACTACAATATCCACAAGTAACACACCCAAACATGTTTGTAAATCCCCCCACGAGAAGTTTAAACAAAACAATAACCACAAACGTCATGAGAATCTAAATCCACGTGAAACAAGACCCGAGATTACACGGACCTATAACAAAATCACCTAAAAATACACCATTAGTAATTATATAAGACTCCCCATTGGTTCCCAATGTCCAAAAATGGACTGATAGCCCAAAACGACAAACTTCAACAGATGGGCATATTCGTGGGCGTCGGTAGTGAGTTTAGAGTGTATGGTACGCCGGTACGCCCCTACACCTACACACAACATTCATTTTTAGATTCCTCTCATCGAGGCAACCAAGTTTCATATATTATGGCTTTCATAATTCATTTACTAGCACGAGAATACTTATTAGAAGTGTTGACTTTTACTGGTAACATGTATTAACGCCTATACACGTCTAACCCCAAATATTAACTAGCACCCAAAGACTACAATAAGCACATATACACCTTACATACATTGCCACCTATTTATGTATATGTTAGTTAGTTAATCACCCATTAACCCGACCATACTCTTTTGTATTTATGTACAACGACCGACATTTAGACAAGTATAAAAATCATACAAGTCCTATTATTCTACCAACCGACCATTATTCCATAATGGTTTGACTTATATCACATTAATTCATTTTACACCAATTTCACCATTATTCCATAATGGTTTGACTTATACCATATTCAGTCAATTTACACGAATTCACTATTATTCCACAATGATTTGACTTATATCACATTAAGTCAATTTATACCGAATCACTACATTTTGTTTGACTCTACACCACATAAGTAAATTACACCAGATTCTACATTTTGTTTAACTATGTACCACATAAGTCAATTACACCAATTTCCTACCACATAAGTTAATTGCACCAAATTACCTTATTTTGTTTGACTATATACCGCATAAGTCAATTACACCAAATTATCACATTTCGTTGACTGCTAACCACATGAGTCAAATTTTAACAACACGTCATACATGAATAGAATTTAACCACATAATCCTATTTACATGTAACTACCATCATATCTATTACTAAGTAAGTGTAAAGCACTTACCTTGCAGGTTTGATGTCTCCGGTTATTCCATTATTAAGGTCACTTGATTACCTAAACAATTACACACTGGTTTAGTAATCTAAAGATCTAAAGTAATTACCAATTAAGGTTTTCACACCCACCTAAGGCCTTATGATTTTCACCCTTAGTTAAATCTTGGTTTATTAAGCTTCACACAAGCTTTCAACAATCCTAAACCAATTCCACCCATTTGACTCGTTAAAGTTTTCACCCAAATTTCCACAATTTCACCCGATTCATAATTCACCAATTCAGTTATATTTTATACATGTAAATGTGTTTATCTAACACCATAAACATTTATTTATACTCAATTCACCATTTTAAACACCCCAAATTGGGTACTTAAGAATCCTAATTTTTCAAAACCTCCAATTTGATGAAATTAACATGAACTGGTTGAACCTCTTGATTTAGTAATGCTAGATTATTAATCCTGTTCAACAATACACCCACTACAACCCCAATTCCCGTCCATTAGGGTTCATCCACCCAAAACCATCAAGAACAAAAAATTATTGAGCATTAAAGAGAGAAGATGATACTTACTTGATTATTAGGAAGGATTGTGCAGGCCAAAACTTCCAATTCAAGCATGCAATCACAAGTTCTTTAGCTTGAAATACGCAAACACACACACACGTGTGTGTGTTTTGCCTGACTTCTCTCGATAACACAATTGATATTGTGTTAATTACACAACATCCCCCTCTACTTGCAATCTAAACCCCTTGGCTTCAAAACTAGTTAATTACAATTTCTCATTTCAACTTTCATATATTACTTGACTTTAATCCTTGTAGGTAGATAAAGAGTTCTCAATCCAACTTCTCAATATTGCTTCAATTGCTTCCCGCTAATTTTCTTTAACTCTATCATCAACACGGGTTAATCTCTCATAAATTACAACATTGATACCCTAAAAAGAACGAATTATGGATTATAGTCAGTCAATAATACAGTTCTAGTAAAATAAATGTTTGCTAGAGGAAATATCTTACAGTATAATACAAGTGTTCCATCACGGTAAACATGTGCTTCCTTATACTATAAAAAACAATAAATTTTGGTGCAATTATGTTAAGCATTAACACAAAGTATTCTTTTAGCATTGCAAAATACATGAGTGTACCTTTAAAACTCAAGGACATTCAAAATTTTATTAGTGAAGTTAAATGTTTATGTTTTGGTAAGATCGTAAAACTAGAACTCAATTAGCGCAGCTGACTTTTAGTATGCATATCAGGTTAAGTGTAGGTTGGAAGGATGCATGGATGCTTAGCTAGCGATGAAGAGTTACCCGGCTGTTGAATAGTCTAGCATCCTGTTATGTGCTATTTTTCTGAATCATTTTTAAGATAATGTTTATGCTATTGTTAAGAACAAGTTTGTAATTTGAGTGTTATTCCATTGTTTGAAATGATATCTTATGTTTAAGAACTATATCTTGATGAGTAAATCCAATGTGTGAGGTCTTCCGGGTTTGAGGCCTTACACGTTTCAAATCTTTGGGTGTTAGTTTGGACTCGTCTTTGGGTGTTAGTTTGGACTCGTCTTTTACGTGGACGTGAACTTTCTGCGTCGATTTATTGACATGCAAATTGGACTGTAGCTTGTACCGCACTAACGAACAACTCATCGCCCTCAAAGTCTTCGGACGACAACGACGAAGATGAAAAATCTGTATTATAAGTGGAGAGTGGAAAGTAGAATGTTTGTAGTAGAAAATGTATAAGTTTTGAGTAGAGAATAGTAAAAAATGCATAAATTTTGAGAGTGATGAGTAGTAAAAATTGTATAAGTTTTAAGAGTGAAGAGTACAATATTTATAAGTTTGAATTAAATTTATTTAAAAGTTGTTTTTTTTTTAACTTAATATTTTGGCTTCCAGTGCAAGTCATAAGATTTCTCTCGCCCATTCTCCCGTGATCACCACCACAAATGAGCTATCACCACACACAAAGGCGGTGTGCCCGACTACGTCACGCAACCCGCTACAGACGCGCATATACTTTATTGTTGTGTATTGTCAAGTTCTGTAATACTTTACTCATTTTTATTTATTAGTTTTCACAAATCTATTTTCAAGTATCTAATTTTTTGTGTATTTAATTTTGATGTACCCACTTTAATTTCACCTATCAAATTTATTTTAAGAGAATACCTAAGTTTAGTACATTTCAAGACTTTCCTAGTACATACTAATAGTATAAAGTAGTAAGCCTGTAGCGGCAGTGGCGGATCTAGAACAAACGTTCAGGGATAGTGAAATTTTTTTTGACCGTACTTTCATGTAAAAGAAAAACAATTAAATTTTTGACCGTATTTTCTTGTAAATGAAACAAAAAAAGTTTTTTACCATATTTTCATGCAAATGAAACAAAATTTTTTTTACCGTACTTTCATGTAACAATTTTCTTTTACGGTAACATGCAACTGGGGTTTGGCGGAAGCACCGTCGGGCGGTGGTCTCAGCTCAGGTCGAGCGACTGGTTGAGTGGTTGGTTTCTGACTCTCATAGTTCTCGCTCTCTGTCTTTCTTCATGACCGGCCGTTTGGGTAAGTTGGGTTTGAGAATTGAGACTGAGGTATTGGTTTTAATAAAACATTTTGGCTGGCTAAAGCCCCAATGTTTTATTAATACCCAATACCTCAAAACCTTTAATAAAATATAGAGACTTTTTATAAAGTATTAGGTTTTTTATAAAATTTTGGACTTTTTATGAAGTGTTGAGCTTTTAAAAAAATTGAGGTATCGTATTTTTTGCTCGGTGGTAACGTATTAGGTAACCGGAAACATAAAACCATAAAAAAAATATTTGCACTACGCGTAAAAATTAAGGGGTAGCGGGGGCTACCCCTACCCATAGGGTAGGTCCGCCCCTGTGTTGCGGGGTGCTTCCTTATACTATAAAAAAACAATAAATTTTGGTGCAATTATGTTAAGCATTAACACAAAGTATTCTTTTAGCAGTGCAAAATACATGAGTGTACCTTTAAAACTCAAGGACATTCAAAATTTTATCAGTGAAGTTAAATGTTTATGTTTTGATAAGATCGTAAAACTAGAACAACTATAAACTAGATACACAAACTAGCTTTTACTATAGAAAATTACAAAGATATACATTTACTACAAAAAATATTTTAATAATTTTCTATACAAAAACTGTGTTTTAAGTGGCTTACCACTTTATAACAGCAAAAGAGTAGTGAAGCATCAAGACTATTGGAAAGACGCCCTTTTTTTAATGTCAGATGCAAGTTGATTGGATTGATAATTATGGTTTGCCTTTAAAGCAGGCGGTCAACAGAGTTTCAAAACTGTACATTTCAAGACAAAAGTTCTACAGTTTTGTTTTCTTAGACTAAGAGTAATGGTAGGGTGAAGTTGGTGAATTTTCGGTGCCACATAGACCATTCCTTCTCTCACCCTCACCCAGGTGCGTAATGGTAGGGTGAGGGTGACCAGCTTGGTAGCATGTGTGTGTGAGAGAGAAAGGGCTTCCCTTTGCCCCCAACACCCGTGAGCACCACCACCTTGAGCCTTCCACGCCCACCTTCACCTGGGGCCGGCGCGGTGTTTCACGCTCGTGGTGGGTGAAGTGGCACCATGCCCCCACTCTCACGGAGGTGTTACGCATAGTCTTACAAATCAGGTCATCAAACCCTATTGTACATATATGTATGTTGTTAACCGGTAACTCCTAATTACCAAGTCAGAAAACACACAGGACCAGTCAATATCCTACTAACCAAATGGATCAGATAAAACGTAGCTTGTGTTGGACAATGATATAGTATATGTATACTTATAAAGTTATATAACTTCTGCAAACAGTTTTGAATGGACCCACAATCCACTTGGCTACACCCCTGGCTAACCAAGGACACCACTGGCCTACCCTGGTCCCATATACTATACCCATCGTGAACCACCCATCATATTCTCATTGTGTTCAAATTTCAAGACAAATGGAACCAAGAACATCTAGATCAAGGTACATCATAAACCACACTTGAAAAAGTAGCATATAAAAGGACTTGGAGAAAATGATTACCAACATTGGGTCAAAGGTCAAAAACATTAGATAAAGGTTACAAGAGATCAAACAGCATCATGAGAGCCACCATCCTTGATGTTGCTGCTGCTACTGTCACTGTTGGTGGTGGTTGTGGTGGGTGGTAAAGAGTTTATTATTTGATTGTGCTTTTTTGATGACCCCTTGGAAAGCTTAACTGGGTACTTTGTGGCATTAATTTCCAGTTTTCTAAGTACAGCTTTACCAAGATCAACACCACATATATCTGATAGTCTTACTAAATACAGCAACACATCTGATAATTCCTCTCCAAGGTGTTGTTTTTCTTCATCTTCCCAACCAAGAAGTCCTCTAGGTACCTCACCTTTCCATTGAAATATCTCAGACAACTCTCCTACTTCTCCTACCTGAAATTTTTTTTTTTTGCTAATTATGATCTTTATTGAACATAGACCATGAAAAGAAAATGGGTTTTGTTTTTCATGATATTTTGATGGTAAAATCATGAAAAAAATATATAGCCATATCAGAAACAAATCAGTATTTAGACATGAGATATGCGACTGAGTCATGTATCTGCTTTTACTAGCGTACCAAACTTTTTCTCAGCAATAATAACTTAAAACTAATGTGATTCACTTATGTATTGTTCTTCGCCAAATGAGAGTAGATACACCATTATACGTCAAATTGTTATGACATGATCATAAAGGTATAACACAGGTAAGACCATCTTTTTTTTGAACGGCAAATTTCTTTTGTGGGACTTGAACCCAGAACCTTAGGTGATTTAAGAGGCTTTGACTCAGAACACCAACCCCAATGTTTTCTCTATTTTAATTGGCATGGGACACTAGTTGACAAATTCTCACCCAATTCAAGACATTAAAGTCATGATGATGATCTCTCTGACCAAACATATAGAAGCATACTGCTAAAACAAAAAAGCATTTTGAAAACTATTCACATATTGGTTATAAAAGAAAGATAATGTAACTTTATTACTATACTAAATAGGTATTCTCAACAAAGAAACATTAAACAACTTTAAAGTGGTCCCACATCAACCAAACAGGACTAACTTTACCAGGCAGGGCCTTTTCTCAGCAGCAGGCAAGTGCCTGCTTTAATTAACCCCAAAGATATACCACAAATGGTAACTCCCTCATAGATGGTCTTTGTACAATGTTAAAGGACAACTAAGTAGAACTGGCTCTGCCTGTATAATCAATAATGTAACTATCTTAATTACTGGCCATTAGGGTAGGTGGCTCAGCGGTAGATAAAAATCACCTAGGACCACCAAGGTTTGAGGAGATCATGGGTTCAAGTCCCACTCTCATAGGAATAAAGAAATTTGCCCTAAAAAAAAAACTATCTTAATTACATCATCCCATCAAATCTTTTATAAGCATCAACCATAACATCATAGGTTTTGGCTTAAGATGAGTACCTTTTGTAAGATTAATGTCCTTCATGCATCCATAAGAACATATGAGAGCATAACACATCATTCTAGCAGAAGCATGGGCGGAACTGGTGGAAGGTCAAGAGCGTAAAGTTTGCCAATTTTTTATATATAAAAGCTGAATTTTTGTAAGAAAAACATGAGTCAGATCCCTAAGTTAGTAAGTTGTAGGCGGTACATAATAGAATATTATGATGACCTTTCGACTAAAAGTTCTGGTTCCGTCAATAAGCAGAAGGTTATGGTTTTGGCTCAAGGACCTTCCATCGGATGGTTAAGTTTAACAATTAACACATCATTATAACAATTTCCAGTACTCATTGGAAGATTTGAATCAGATAATCAGCGGTATTCACTTAAGATTAAGTTAACCCTAATCCTTTGATCTAACATCAGTTTAACAAATTGTGATTATTCAAGACCTAATCTCTATAGACATGGCATCAACAGGTTCATCTACAGTAAATACTATGATCCTAGATCTTCCAAGTGTTTGATATTGCATGTGACGCCATGATGACTGATGATGTTCCACCAGAAAATAGTGGTCCACCGGAGTAGCTACATCATCATAAACCCTCCCCAAAGCAATCCATCCCAAAAAAAGGGATTCTTCTTCAACGTACGCTAATTAACTTCAAAATTCCCCGGAAATTGAAACATCAGAGTAAATACTGTTAACCACATCCGATTCTACACCAAATTGCACAAATTCCAGTAACGAATTCGCATCGAACTGACGTGAAACGATATCGACTTTTCAATCACATCGTGCAGTTAAAACAATACGAACCGAAATGCGTGAAATCGAAGCAACGTTTCGGAAGATGAATTTACGAAAACCTAAAGTTAGACTAAACGTTTACACAATTGATTTTGCATTCGTAATCAATCTGACGAGTGAAACGTGAGCTACAAAACGCGTATATAAACAATATCATATAGCGTGTGTGTGTATGAATCTGCTGTTTGCGTGAAGATATAATAATGAAAAGAAGAACATCGAGTGTGATCGGAAAAGTTACCAGTGCGAGGAGGAGATTTCGAGGAGTGTGAAACTGATCCCAGTCTCTTTCCTTAGCGAACTCGGCCATTTTTTTCTTCAATTCGGACAAGCTCACGTCGTGTTGTCCGTCTTCGAGAGTAGTCATATCTCCGGCCGCCGTTGAGGTGTTCAGTTCCGCCGCCGAATGGTGGAGAGGGGGAGGAAGAAAAGGTGACTGGGATTTGAAAGGTAGAGTCCTTAATATATGCTTTTTTTTAACAGGGTTACTGAATATTTTTCTTATAAGTTTGTGTTTATCAAAAAAAAAAAAGAATTAAATTAGTTTTTTTAGAGTTTTTTGTATTTGTATACAAAATCAACTTTCTAGTTTTTATTTTTAATCCGGACAAGGACGTTAAAGTGTGAACTTTTATTCTGATCGACAACATATTTAATACGGTGCGTTTTTTTGTTAACTTAACATATGATTTGATGTAGATTTACCTAAAATGTTAATGATGTTTGTTAGTAATTATTTTATTAAATATTATGTTATATACCCATGTATTACATGAGATTGTTTAATAGAAAAATAAAATTACAATAAATAAAATTCTTTGTTTCCTTAATTAAGTAATAATTATAATTCAAATTTTATTTTATTTTTTTAAAAGAAAAATTAACATAACTAGATTTCAAAATTGTAAGTTTACTTAAAATAAAAAAAATTAACAAATTTTAGTGAGAAAAAATATAATAATGACACGTGTCATTTTTAGAATTGCCAACTGAAGTTCATTGGCGCTGATGCATACACCACCACTTTATCAAGATATGAAAAAATAAAAACACAAATATGATCTTATTAATTAATAAAACTATTTTTTAACATTAAAATTCTTGAAATGAAGATTTGCAGAAAAGATTATTATTCATCGTCATCCTTTCCAAAAAAAATTGATTAGGAGGGAGAGATTACAAGGACGTGATATTTGGATATTAATATGAAAATGATTTTAATTAAATTACATAATTTTTAATTAAAATGACGTAGTTTTGATTGGTTTCGTATACAAGTTAGATGCCTAACAGCACCATATTCACTTTCCTCATATATTATATGTATATATATATATAACTAGGTTAAAATCTCGTGTATTACATGAATTAAATAAATATAATGTTATATAATTAGTAATAAAAAATTAGTTTTTAAAAACCCGTGTTTTACACAGGTTGAATAAAATATAATGTAATTTTTTAACACATACACTCGTCAAAATATGTCAATTTAACGTGATAGTTATAAATTATATTAAGTTAATTTTAAAATATTTTTTTAACTTGATATTAATTTAATTGATAAATAGTAATCCATATTAAATAAAAATTGTTAAATGATATATAATAATATTCCATAATTAAATAAAAAAATATCCATAATTAGATTGATATTAAATATTTAAAAATATATTCATTTAATATAGTATTTAATATAAGAGGGATGCGAGAAAATTATGCTAAGAATGTACCAGAAGATAACACGTGTTACTAATCCATATTATGACTCATTGGTTGATAATAATCCAAACTAGCAGTTTGACGGTTACAATCCCAACTTTCATTTTTTTGTCAATGACAGTCTTAGTAGCATAATTATCATATATTTAAAATTGATTTCGCTTGTACGTTTTTCCATTTCATTTAAAATCGTCATTTTAAGCAAAAATAAGTGTAAATTTATGATGATTATGCTACGGGGACTGTCATTGACAACAAAAGTGAAAGTTGAGATTATCACCAGCCAAACCGTTAGTTTAGAGTATTATCAATTAATGAGTCGTAACTTAGATTATTAAAAACCAATTTGCCTTTAGTAAATCACATTTTGGACTATGTGGTTTGGGTAAAATAAAGGATTTGGTACTTGAGTCGTGATTTTTACGGATTCATTTCCCTGTAAACACTATTTGATTTAAAAAATGATACATTGGTTTAACGGTGTTAGTTTGGTTTGTTGTTAGTTTTAGGGTTGTTTTGGTTATTTCATATTTTTATCACAAACACATTGTGTGAAAGTCCTCAAAGAAAAGTGCAAGATTTGTTGAATTTGATTTTAATGATTTCTTCTACCAAGCACCTACTTGATAAGTTTAGATTGGAGGGTTTTAATGAGTTCTTTAAGGAGATTAACTCTTTTTTGTGAAAAATATGAACTTTAAGTGGTAAACATGGATGATGAATAAATTAACCCAAGAAAGCCAAGATAAAGAAAAAACAAACATCACATATCGCCACTATTATGAGTATGCTTGCTTCAATACGGTTCTAGATATGTAAATCCAAGAGTTTGGGAACCGTTTTAATAAGGTAACATCCAACTTACTTGTTGTATGAGCAGTTTGAGTCCTTGTGATATATTTGGTGAGTTTGTCATTCCAAAAATACTACGATTATCCGAGATATATCCATATGATTTCGATGAAAGTGATAAAAGAAGACTTCGGGTTGAATTCGCGACCTACATTGATCATTTAAAAAAAGGATACACGATTTGCCAACTTGAATGGTTTGTCAAGTCTTGTACAATTAATGGTTGAAACAAAGAAACACCTTTCGTTTACATTGGTGTACCATTTATTGAAGCTAGCTCTCATATTAGCCGTCGCAACCACAACCATTGAAGGATACTTTTCGGCATTGAAGTATCTGAAGTCCGATTTGCGTAATCGGATTGGTGATGACAATTTAAATAATAGTTGTATTTGTTATATTGAAAAAGACTTACTTATTAATGTCTCTTTTTATGGCTAGATTTCAAAAAATGAAAATATGTAGATAACAACTTTAGATATGTTGTATTTTCATTATGCATTTGTAACGTCGTTTGAACTTTGACGTATTTTTGTTAATTGTATGAAATTTAGTTTGGTTCTCTTTATTTTTTGTATATGACTGAACCCGATTTGGACCGAAAAAGATTATTATACATCGCTAGTCAACCGACTTTAAAAATTTCCAATCCCCACAAAAAAAAGTTCTGGGTCCACTACTGAATACACAATTTCAAAGGTAATATTTAAACACACAAGTTTTGAAAACATTCAAATTTGTATTTTCTTACAGGGGCATTTACATATATCTCATTCTTAAGTTTCTTTATTACATATTTATCCAACCCTAAAATTTAATTACATATTTCCCTTCCTAAAACCTATATATTACATATTTATCCAATTAATTTAAAATAACTTATTTTATTACCATTTTACCCTTAATGAACCAATTAAAGTACTATTTACATATATCATATTTCTAAATATTTGTTGTTCAAAAAAAAAAAATCTTCTTAAATATTTGTGAGTGGCAATTAAGTAATTTTAAGTTAATTTGAGAAATATGTAATTAACGTTAGGACTTGAGAATATTGTAATTTAGAATTTTAATAGGGAGAAATATAAAAAAAAACCTTCTTTATAAATAAAAAATTAATTTTTTAACATTCTAAAATTGAAAAATATTACCCAGAATATAAACTAAAATGGATAAAATACACCTTTTAAAATATAACTTATATTTATTTTATGACATGCCGACAGTGGCAAAAAGAAAAGTAATTATAAACCATACATTTCAACTTCACGTGAATAGTTCTGATCAATGTTTTTAGAACCGGACCAGACATTGAACCGGACCTCTTACCGGTTCACTGGTCGGACCAGATTTAATAACCGGATGACGTAATAATTAATTTAATAATTTAACAATATGAAATATAAAAAATAAATCATGTATTTATACAAAATTTTAAATTTAATATATATATATATACACATATATATATAAATAAGTGTATAACAATCAATAATATATACATTCTTACATTTAGGTAAAAGTTATGCTAAAAAGACCCTTACTTCTAAGAAGGCTAAGAAGCCATGAAAAGCTGACATGTGTCAACTTGCAATTAATAAGGCTACTTATTAGCAGAATGATCTAAAGGCTGAAAATGATCTAAAGGCTGAAAACTCTTCTTACCCTTCTTAAACTCTCTAGCCTTTTTAGCATAACCCCACCTTTATTATCGAATATATAAAATATATATTTTTTTAAGGTTGAACTTTTAATTTGATATAAGCTGTTATATGTGTATATATATTAGACAATCTCAGATTTAGCATCAACCTCCACCTAGCTTAATTGACGAAACAACAATTGAATTTTCATTTGTAGGTCACAGGTCACGAGTTATAACCTTGAATCCCCCTAAAGTGTTTTACTATTAAATTTTCGTTTCTAAATTATTTCTATCCCACATTGTCTCAATAGTGTAAAACAAAACCCTCTTTCATCCTTATAAAACAAAGTTGTTTCTTGTCCCACGTTGATAGAAAGACAAAACCAAACCATCTTTCAAGTTCTATAAATTAAAGAGTAAAAAAAATTTACCCAACCGGTCCAACCGCACCTGAAACCGGGTTTCTGGTTCAACCGCCGGTTCCCGGCCCAACCGGCCGGATCATTGCAGGCCCGTTTCAATACATATAACCGGACCGCTTGGGTCTCCGGGACCGGTCGGACCGGGTTTGAAAACATTGGTTCTGATCTCTTATTGGTGTATAAATATAGCCAACTTTTTTTCTTTTTCCATTATATCTTTTTGTGTATAAAAATATTAATGGAGGAGATTTAGCATAGGATTTTTTTGGCCCAGTGGTAAAGGAATCTTTTTGCAGTTGTGGTTCACATTTCTTTGTTTTATTTTATTTTTTGTTATTTTTTTATCCACTTTTTAAATTTTTTTTTTGTTAAATTTCTGTTCCACGGGTTTTTTTTTGTTTTTTAGTTACCCACGATTTTTTGTTTGTATAAAAAATTAAACGGAGTGTCTTAAATATAAAAATTCTCCTGACATAACGGCAAGACCACACTCCCTACTCCCATCTACTTGGATTTGAACCTTGAGGATGGCCTTTTTTTACTTTTTATTTTTATTTTTATTTTTTTAATCCACTTTTTTTAGTACAACTTCTTATAACATGTTATCGCTTATATTTTAGTTTGAGTCCGCAATCCTGTCACGTAACGCGAGAAACAATCACTAGTTTTGGTAACAAAAGGCCTAAAATGAGAAGGTCCCCGGGTTGAGATGATTGACACGTACCAAAAATAACTTGAGGGCAACCGGCTGAAGACTGAATCCGGTCGTTTTTATTAAAATATATAAAACCCTTTTATGCATTTCTTTCATGTGTTTCAAATACTGAATTTTATTATTTTCTTGCATGCTATATTATTAAAAGAAATTGGTGTGGTAACTTTCAAAAATACTTGGATTAAATTATACTTTGGTCCCTATAGTTTGGGCTACATTAAAGATTTATCTTCGAGTGGCTAAGGTTATAGTAACTATGATAGTTATTACTTTTTGACATTTCTTTTGCAAGTATGACACTAGTAGCTTAGTATAAGTGTCTACCTACTTTTACTAGTAGGTCATTTTTTTGCTTCCTCTGGTTAAAGCTTAAATATTAAACCAAGTATGTAGTTCGCTAAAAACTTAAGCTCTGATACCAACCTTATCATACCCTGTCTCGGGCACCCTCGAGACGTTCTGGGCGTGACACCGATTGATACATGTTTTGATTTCAGAGTTGTGTATTTTGCAGCGGAAAACGTTTGCTAAAGGATCGTTGTTTCATAATCTCAACCTCGAGGGTTGGTTTTGTAAGTATAAGAATCTTGTCGTATAAACAAATATCTTTTATTAAATACTAGAGTTTAACAACTCATTTTGTTTGGTTACAACGAACACTGAAATCTTTAAACCGCTGTTAACAGACAGTTATTTCTAGTCCACAAGGAAGGTAAAAAAAAACCCCTATGGAGTGTAATCCTCAGGGCACCTAACCTTGTATATTTTATTGAGGTTCTTTCTCATGCTTAGGCGTCAAAGTTCATCTTGACACGAACCTGCAATACTTTTCTTTATGGTTGTTCTCGGGTTTATATCCGTAGCCAGACCTGGCTAACAACAAAACCACATCTATCTTTGGGACTATATCCTTAGCCAGCCCCAACAGATAATGTTATTTATTCCTTTACTAAAAACGTTTAAAAATGAAATGTTAGCGATAAGTCGGTGAATACTTTTTAAATATTTGATCATAACTTCATAAGATCATAACAAACACATTGTTATATCCGTCATCAATAGCCATTGTATACACCAGTACCATACTCGAAGGATGCGGGACCACCAGATCCACGTCTTACAAAACATACAACGTATGTACTAGCCCTGCCCGAGACTCATACCCGAAGCAAGTTTATCACTTGAACAAAATTTATGTATACATATGGGAAACATCAGCCCCTGTGGTTATATCCGTAGCAACCCCACAAGGCGTTTATGCATTAACATATTTAGTGCAGGCTTTGCCGTTTAAAAATGTATTTACCTTGATTTGAAGTTTGGTCGTGACTTAGGTACTTAGCAGCTTAGATGGTCGAGACTTAGAGTTCTAACGCCTTAGCTTGTACTTCTACGCGTTCCTCGGGCCGTCTCGGTTGCAAACGCTTAGGTGCGGTTTTTTAGCGAGAGTCAGACGGGAAGTAAGAGAGCGTATCGGAAGGCGGGGCAGCAACTTAAAGCTCCAGATCAGAGAGAAGGAGTAAAACGTGTATTGTGAGTTTGTGTGGAAAAGCAAGTGTGGGAAGCATCTATTTATAGGCTGCCTTTGGACCCGTAGCGGACCACCAGCTAAGACCTTGCGCGGTCCGCATGTTTGACAAGTGTCAAGCGCTAGTCTCCACACGCCTTTGCAACCCTTAGCAGACCGTGTATCCATACCGTGACGGTCCGCTAAGACTCTACCGTCGAATTTGTTGTTGAGTCACGAGGCATGTCTCACCCTTGGTGTGGACAAATGCCTTGTGTAGAATTTGCCTCAAGAAACCCGTAGCGGACCGCTAGCGTCTGACCACACGTCCACTAGCCTTTTCCACCCAAGAAACTGATGGGGGAATTCCTTGCCACTCATAGCGGGCCGTTAAGCTGTGGGTAGTGGCCCGCTACCCACGAATTTTCAATTTTCTTTGTTTTTGATCTTGTTCTTTTGGGTTTTGGCATGTCTAGCCCTTGGGGTTTTATCCTTTGCATAATTGGAAGGAATATTTTATCAGTGATACACCTCGTGCTTAGTTTCATCGGCTGAGGACATTTTTATTCAATAATGGTTTCACGCGTGGTAAAGCTGACACATCCCTATTTGTTTTCAAACGGGACTCATGCATACTGTATTTACTAGTTTATGCTGATGATTTAATTCTAACGGACAACCAAAATCACACTCTTAGGTCGTTTATCACTCTGCTCAACAAGGAATTTACTATCAAAGAATTAGGGTGGCTAAATTATTTTTTTTGGACTTGAGGTCACGTATACTACCGACGGGCTCTTTCTCAATCAATCAAAATATGCTAAAGAAACATTAGAACGTGCACAAATGTTGGATGCTAAACTGGCTCCTACTCTGCTCGCCACAAATATATCCTTTACTTTCACCGGCATCCCTAACTCGAATCCAACCCAGTATCGGTCCATTGTTGGTGCACTTCATCACTTACCCATCACTAGACCAGATATCTCGTATGCTGTAAACCAAGTGAGCCAGTTCCTTCATGCTCCAACTACAGATCACTATCAAGAAGTCAAACGGATTCTTCGCTACATCAAAGACACCTTGGAATTTGGTCTCACTTTTTCCAAACCCTCTCAAACCTCTCTTCTTGGATACTCTGATGTTGATTGGGCTCGTTCCCTTGTGATCCCTGCCGATCTACATATGGTTATTCAATCTTCTTGGGTGGCAACCTTGTTTCCTCAAGTGCTAAGAAACAACCAACGGTCTCTCGGTCAAGCTGTAACACCTATTCTAAAAATGTCCAAGATTTGGCAAAAGGTAAACCATAGGGACTATAAGTGTAAATATACTAATGTCTAGGGTTAAAAGAGAAAAATTCGGGAATTTAGACCATAGCGGACCGCTAAGGTCAAGCCTAACGGTTCGCTATGAAATAGAATTAGGTGGCGGACTGCCACCATATGTAGTAACGGTCCGCTACTTGGCCACTAAGCAAACAATCCGGTGATGCCACGTGTATAGTGACTAATGGTCGAAGTTTGTGACACGCGTATTCGTGGCGGACCGCCACGCCAGGTGGTAACGGTTCGCCATCCGCAAACTCATTATATTCTGCCACGCGTATAGGTGGCGGACCGCTACACCCAGTGGTAACGGTCCGCTAGCCACAAATTAAGGATCGGTCCAATTAGACTTCGACATCTAGGGCTGACGCAACCAAGGGCGGTGGCGAACCGCCACCCGTACGTAGCGGTCCGCTACGGGTTAGATTTCCAGCCTATAAATAGTTGGACCATTTCATTCGGTTTCTGTATCCCAAACCCGAAACCAACTCTCTCATTGTGTTCTAGAGCCTCCGTAGACGATCCCCGGTCATCCTAGTTCGATTCCCGCTCCTCTTAGTGCCCGGTTAAGCAAGAAACACTCGTAGAAAGGTCAAGACGCTAGAGAAATGAAGCTAGAAAGCTAGCAATATAAGCTTTGACTTTAGAGGCTCATTCCCAACAAAAAAGGTGAATACTTTATCTCTTTTAAAACTTGTGTCAAACATTTTATTTGCAAAAATGGCCAAATAAAGATTAACGAAATAATGCTCAACGTTCTTATACGAACCAAGCATTCAGGCCATAGGTATACGTAAAACTTGCAAGGGATACACGAGTTACGGGTGAAATTCCTGGATTGCGGCTGGTGCTTATCTTATAACAAATCCGGAGGCGTAGACCCGTCCGCTGTTATAAGCTCTGACACCAGTGTATACTGTGGTGCGATTGAACATGACGGGCCTGCTGAGTGTGTAGATTGAACATAAAGTTGTGATTATGAAATTAATACTTTTTTGTGCCAAATGATTTTATGTCAAGATATTGTATTCACTAGCGTTCGCGCTGACGTTTTATTTTCAAAATGTTTTCCAGGTAATGATTAAAATATGACGAGACGGGTATACGGGCAGACGTGAAATCTGACCTAGGAAAAAGGATGGAATGCACATAGGATTCTCAGGCCTCGTGTAAAGGGAAATCCTAAAGAAAAGGAGATAGGGCCAGGGAACTGATCAACCCCGTGTTGGAACTATTTCCAGCGGCTCATCATGTATTTGATTTCAAACAATGTTTTGTAATCAAACGAAAAGGATATTGAAACCCTCTGTTTATAAAGTAAAATAAGGCTTTTGTTTTCCAACTGAGTCTTGGTATTTACAATTACAACCCTTGAGGTTGAAAGAATGACGAAACGATCCTTTGAAAAAGACTTCCACTGTATTTTACAAAAACTCTGAAATCAAGTAACCAAGCGATACCAAACGGGCTCACACACACGTCCAGGGGGTGCCTGAGGCGGGGTGTGACAGGTTGGTATCAGAGCCACAGGTTTTAGCGAATTAGATACTTGGATTTAGTATCTAAGCTTCAACCATTAATGTTTTTAAGAAAAGTAAGCTTTAACCATTAATGCTTTTAAGATAAGAAAACAATGTGACCTTCTGACCGGTATGTAGTTATCTGACAAACGGAAGTGTTCTGTGTAAGGAAATAGCGGTGTATAAATCTCTCCTAGACATATCGCTCTTACCTCGGATCATGACTGTTGGAGGTACTACTCTGGAAAGATAATCATCCTTGTAGAGCTTTAGTATCTAAGTCTTGAATGAGACAAATACTAAATATGATAAGATTGCAGATGTCTGGAGGAAATAATGTTCCGTATTACGATCCTAATCGTTCCATTAAGCAAGAATCTTTGGAATATCATCCCTTAGGTTCACAACAAAATCCTATATGTTCACCATACTACAATGACGATCCGTTTGCTATACTTCCTCACTCTCCCGAATACCACCCACAATCCCAACACTCTTCCAGCCAATGGATGGATGCTGGATCAGATTTTAGCAACTGGAATACTGCTGCCCAGTCGTTGCAAGGGAATGAGGCACAATCCAGCCAGATTCAACCATCTGAAGAAGATCCTTCTAAAGATCCCCAATACCAATCTGCTTCTGAAAACCCTAATGATTATCTTTTCAATAACCCGATCTCAAACAGTTCTGACTACCAATCTTATGACTTTGGATCCCCGGTCACATATGATCCACATGTTGATCCTTACCAAGCTTATTTCCAATCACCACCAGAATGTCATCATGCTTATAATGATATGCTGATGGGTATTCGTGATCCTCAACCTAAATATGGTTATAAGTATACTATGCCATCTTCCCATCTCGAATGTTTAGATCGTTCGTTACGCGAAACGGACAAGATAAACAAAAATAGAATCATGGACAAAAGAAGAACCCAGTTTTATGGAAAGCATGTATATGAGTATGGAAAGGATCTGAAGACCTTGGGGAAAGAACTGATGAAGGATTAAGTTCTTATTGTATTTTGCTTTTATATTGTAACATATTTTGATAATAAAAGTATCTTTTGTTTTGATTTTCAGAATGGTTGGAAAAGACAAAGGTCCTAGTTTTCTTCGAAAATTCGCTCATGCTAATTACTTTGACCGTAAGTCGAATGAAACAACTATAGAACTTAATGAGGAAACTGAAAGTTCTACTTTCAGAAATATCAGAGATATAGGAAACCCTAGTGTTCCCCATAATCCTTCTATAAGTTTTCATTCTGCTCCAACTGCTGGAAGCTATAATGTTACTCCGGTATATCCGCAAAATTTTCATGAGAGATATGCCAATATTCCTTATGAAAATAAATATGATCCTAAAGAGGAAGAACACGCTGATTCCAATATACCTTATGTTCCGTATTATGAGATGATTCATGTTCCTGCTCCGCATATAAATGAGAATACATCAGGAAGTGAGAGGGAACAAATATTATTAAACCGGATAGCTGAACTGGAAAGAGAAAAGGCTAAAATAGAATCACGGAATGCCCTTCTAGTTCAAGCTCTTAAAGAGAAGAATTTTAGAAATCTTTAGAAATATTGATTTTTACATATATGTTTCCTTCTTGTAAAATATTTTATCAATAAAAAAGTTCTGTTTTAATTTAAGTATTGTCTCTTGTTAGAATGTCGAAACAAACCGGACCTTCTCAAAACACGAGGGGTAAGAAAAAGCACGCAGTGATGGATAATGCTGCTGAAAATAATGAACCCCGAAAGGAACTTCAAAAGATTATAACGGAAGGAATCAAGGATTCTCTTCCGATGATTTTTACAGAGCTTGAAAAGAGACAAGCTGATCGAATATATGTCCAACCCTCAGTTCCTCAATCTATTCACTATCGTCAAACTCGAACAGTGACCCAATCGAAACCCGTTACTCTTGAACCAAAGGGTTCTTATCTCACAAATCTAAGAAGATCGAAAGAGAAGAATATTACCATAACTCTTCTGAAGATGAGAGTATGGGTAATAACTACGGTCATATAGCAAAGAAGAAAAAGGTAGTAGGTTGTACTTATAAGATGTTCCAGGATTGCAAACCTTTCAATTTCTCTAGAAAAGAAGGTGGAATAGCCACATTGAGATGGATTGCGAAGACCGAGTGTCTTGGCTATCAGCAAGTGTGCCGAGGAAGACAATGTTTTATACGCCTCCAATTTATTCAAGGGTCAAGCCTTAGAATGGTGGAACAAGATTGTTACTGCTAAAGGCAGAGATGCAACCTATGTTATGTCCCAAAAATGTCCAGCAAAAGGTAAACCCTAGGGACTATAAGTGTAAATATACTAAAGTCTAAGGTTAAAAGAGAAAAATTCGAGAATTTAGACCTTAGCGGACCGCTAAGGTCAAGTCTAACGGTCCGCTATGAAATAGAATTAGGTGGTGGACCACCACTATATGTAGTAACGGTCCGCTACTTGGTCACTAAGCAAACAATCCGGTGATGCCACGTGTATAGTGACTAATGGTAGAAGTTTGTGACACGCGTATTCGTGGCGGACCGCCACGCCAGGTGGTAACGGTCCGCTAGCCGCAAACTCGTTATATTCTGCCACGCGTATGGGTGGCGGACCGCTACGCCCAACGATAACGGTCCGCTAGCCGCTATTAAGGATCGGTCCAATTAGATTCGACATCTAGGGCTGACGCAACCAAGGGCGGTGGCGGACCGCCACCCGCCTACGTAGCGGTCCGCTACGGGTTAGATTTCCAGCCTATAAATAGTTGGACCATTTCATTCGGTTTCTGCATCCCAAACCCGAAACCAACTCTCTCATTGTGTTCTAGAGCCCCCGTAGATGATCCCCGGTGATCCTAGTACGATTCCTGCTCCTCGTAATGTGTGACGTTTCGGATTTTCATTCACGCACTTGTGTTATATTTATCGTGTAATCATCTCTTATTTTAATAAAGTGTAAGAGTTTTATTTAGATTTATACGATTAGGTATTTTATTTCACAGATATAAATTAATTAAAATTTTATAAGTTTTAAAAACTTATATAAAATTTTATATAAAATCTAAATTTTAAAAGTTGCATATTTAATAAAAGAATCTATTTAAATAAGATAAATAACTTTTATAAAAATTATTTATAATAATAAAAATAAATAAATTAAGTTTATAAAATCATTTTTAAATTAATTTTATTTAAAAGAAATTAAATTAATTTAGTTAAATAAAAGTTCAAGGGTTGTTTGGTAATTCATCAAACTAGAAGGTTTTAAAACTGAAACCTATTGAGGGACCATTCCTGGACAAAGCAAACTAAAAGGTTTAATCCGAAGTTATTCCAGGGACTAAATTTAAGTCAAACCAAACTTCAGGGACTAAAACTGCCAATACCCGATTCGTTTATCCGGTCACCCCCAACCATGGTCCGGCGGTCCAAGGCTTTCTCCGGCGAACGCCCGACAGGACTGTTCCCTGCACCTCAACAGCCGACAAAGGCTTCTATGGCTTCGTCTCCCCCACGCGAACAATACCCCTCGACCAATTGGTCTCCCCAACATAAGGATCGTCTGATCCTGTTGGTGGCCGAGATATACACGTTCGAATTCGTGCCCGACAAGCCACCTCCACGCCTGTTGAATGTCTAATTAGTTTCGTCTCGTCCAGACTAATGTCGGGACGTGCCCAATTGCACGTTTGAACATAAGAATCAAGCCCGGCTATAACTGGCCATGGTCGGCCCTGCGCGAACTGGCTACCCTCCTTCCACACACTCTCACTCCAAATTGAGGACTCCATCACCTTCGTCGACCCCGAGTGAAGCTGTGACCAGGGTTACAAGAGCTAATTCCACTCAGAAATCGATCCCCGCTTGTGACTTTTTCGAGTTCCAAAGCCCTGCCGTCCAGGCCCTTCGCGACCAAGTTCGAACCTCATTTCGGTTCCATTAGCTTCTGTTATCATCAGGTAAACAATCCCAGTCGAAATCACAGCAATCGCACGAGAGTTACCGGGCAAACCCAATGTCCTCGGACACGGTTTGCCGGTCACCGAGGTCCAGCGACCTGAATTGCCATTGTGTACTTAATTTATCCGTTACACACATAACCAGCGATGAGCAGTAGCCCGACTGGTTATGCGTGTGTGTGTCCGAGGCTGAGGTCGCGGGTTCGAACCTTCCGGCCTCCGGCCCAACCCCATTTTGCTTCTGCTTTCATTTTTTTTTTACTTTATTTAATTATCTTAACTTATTTTAATATTATTTTTATACACTAAAGACTAAAACGAGTCGGTTTGATCGTTCGTTTATTTTGAAATCAATTAAACGATCTTTTTATCTATAAACTATTCCAATTTTTATAAATCTTGTAATACATGTTTATGTATATAAAATATCCCATATATTTTTATAAATCTTATAATATTTTTTATAAACTTATTTAAACACATTTTTATATAAAATGTCCCATAATTTTTATAAATCTTGTAACATTTTTATAAACTTATTAAAATACATTTAATATATATAAAATGCCTCATTTTTATGAACCTTGCATTATTTTTAATAAACTTGTTAAAATAAATTTTAATATATAAAATATCAATATAATTAGTCAAATAAAGACTTTTCTTTCATTTGTTATTATTATATAAATACATAATACATAATAACTACTTATCGAAACTAAGTAGTTTCGATAGAAGAAAGTTCCGACAGCTCTGAGGTCAACCGAAACTAGTAGTTTCGATTAAACATAGTTTCGATAATTGAACATAGTTTCGATACTTGAACATAGTTTCGATAATTGAACATAGTTTCGATATTTGAACATAGTTTCGATACCTGAAACAGTTTCGATCAAAATCAGTGATTTCAAGTAAATCTAAACCTACACTTTACACAAATAATTTTAAGAAATATTATTATAAACCTATACACAATTAAATACGGATACACACCTATAAGCATATAATAATACCCATTTATCTACATAGGGTTCCATCGTGCTTAGGTTTCAAACATCCGTATCACCTACTCTCGTGGATTATCATATCCGCTAGCCAGGTGAGTTACATAGCCCCTATTTTACATCCTTACATACTTTGGGGTGAAACATTATTTCATGCTACTCAATCAAATTGTTTATACGTGTTATACATGAGACTATATGCTTATTCTTTGGATGTACATACATTTAAACACAAGACAACCAACTGTAATATTGATAGATCTATTGTGCTTGACCAGCCCACCCGGTTAGGGTGTTTATTACTGCATACTCGGATATAACCGCGTGTTATATTCAATCATATCGGATATAGTGGGTAACTATATTCAAACATACCGGACTTAGCTGTTGTGCTCTGTCCAAGCGCGTCAAACTCGGTTTGAATTGTGATTAAATAAATGATACATCATATACTATGTTTAACAAGATAAACAATGAGTTGCAAAACGATTTACTCTACTATTTACCGGATTTACTAAACCTATGTACTCACCAACTTTTTAGTTGACACTTGATTTAAATAATGTTTCAGGTTTGGATATGTGACTGCTTGCCGAAGATCTCTCCACTTAGGAACTATGGACCTAGTTAAATAAATTAATGTTTTGAACTAGACTAGGTTATTTGAAATGTATTGTATTTGGAACTTGTTGTCTTTAAATTTAATTAATGAATTATGCAACCTTTAGTTATCATGTGCTTTTGAACAATCATCACATTGTCCGCCTCGATGATTCCGCCATCGGTCGGGGTGTGACATAATGCCCGGTTAAGCAAGAAACGCTCGTAGAAAGGTCAAGACGCTAGAGAAACGAAGCTAGAAAGCTAGCATTATAAGCTTTGACTTTAGAGGCTCATTCCCAACAAAAAAGGTGAATACTTTATCTCTTTTAAAACTTGTGTCCAATATTTTATTTGCGAAAATGTCCAAATAAAGATTAACGAAATAATTCTCAACATTCTTCTACGAACCAAGCATTCAGGCCGTAGGTATACGTAAAACTTGCAAGGGATACACAAGTTACGGGTGAAATTCCCGGATTGCGGCCGGTGGTTATCTTATAACAAATCGGGAGGCGTAGACATGTCCGCTGTTATAAGCTATGACGCCAGTGTATACTGTGGTGCGATTGAACAGGACGGGTCTGCTGAGTGTGTAGATTGAACATAAAGTTGTGATTATGAAATTAATACTTATTTGTGCCAAATGATTTTATGTCAAGATATTGTATTCACCAACGTTCGCGCTGATGTTTTATTTTCAAAATGTTTTCCAGGTAATGATTAAAATATTATGAGATGGGTATACGGGCAGACGTGAAATCTGACCAGGAAAAAGGATGAAATGCACGTAGGATTTTCAGGCCTCGTGTAAAGGAAAATCCTAAAGAAAAGGAGATAGGGCTAGGGAACTGATCAACCCTGTGTTGGAACTATTTCCAGTGACTCATCATTTATTTAATTTCAAACAATGTTTTGTAATCAAATGAAAAGATATTGAAACCCTATGTTTATAAAGTAAATACAAGGATTTTGTTTTCTAACTGAGTTTTGGTATTTACAATTACAACCCTTGAGGTTGAAAGAATGACAAAACGATCATTTGAAAAAGACTTCCGCTGTATTTTACAAAAACTCTGAAATCAAGTAACCAAGCGATACTAATCGGGCTCGCACACGTCAAGGGAGTGCCTGAGGCGGGGTGTGATACAAGCTATGCGTCTGAATACCGAGTTATAGCAAACACAACTGCTGAAATTATTTGGATAGCTCATCTTCTTCGAGAGCTCCATGCATTACCACCGGATCGTCCTACTCACCTATTTGACAATCTTAGTGCCATTTTTCTCACTCAGAATTTAGTTTCACACAAACGGGTCAAACATATTGAAATAGACTATCATTTTATTAGGGAGCTAGTCTCATTTAGAAACTTTCAACCAAGGTTCAAGTGGCTGACATCTTCACCAAGAGTCTTCCTCGACTGCTCAGTTTGAATGTTTCCGGAATATGTGTCGTCTGGAACCATCTTTGTAGTAATTGTATTTTCATATTCTTTGTGTATGTTTGTGTATCTCCTCAATTCTCATTGTATTGATGTGTAACTTATAGTTCTTTATAATTCCATCTCCACACATTTGTGGAGTCTTTGAGTGGTCATAATACATGTCATGGACACATAATATCTTTTGTTATTCGTTATATAACAAATATTCACCGGATATTCAAATTCAAGTTAATATATATATAATAAATAAGAAACAGGTTTTAAGATTTTGACGACACTTCATAGAAGTACCAAAAGGTACGTTCGTATGTGTGGTTTAAAAGCAAAATATGAATGACATAGAATATTAGGTGGTGTTAGTTTAGTAAAGCACGTATCATGAGTGTACAAAAAACACAGAAGATAGCGTCATAATATAATTATTTTTTATATTTGATTCTAACTACTTTACCAACCACAATTTAGATGATCAAACCGTAAAAAAACAACAATGTTAAATCTATAGAATATAATAAATAAAATTTTTTTATATCACGTGTCACTTATATATTTATTTTCATTATTTTTCTCACATTCTCTCTCTTATTATAATACATCTCTATATTTTAATAATAATATATTTTTAAAGAAAATATTAATTATACTAATATAACATATTTATTTTAAATTATCATTTATTATAAGAAACTTTAAAATCTAATTATGTAACTTTTATTTTCAATCAAATAGTAATGAATGTCAAATTAAATCAAATAGTAATTAACGTATTTTCGAACCCAAAAATATATTAATTTTTTCATATTTTTAATTTTTTTTTCTATCATCAGTATATTTAATAAATTTTTACACTTGTAAAATATACATAAAGATTTAAAAATTTTATATACTAATATTTTTCACAACGTGTGTAGATACGGATTCTAAACTAGTGCTCTTATAAACAAAAAGTTTGATAATACTCGTATCATATAAAACTTAATGCATACAACCCACCTGAAAACTCCGTTCAACCATATATTACTCTCATGGATTTTATCTTTACATAACTCCAACACTATTCAAGGGACATACCCCATGCTAATCCATCACCTCCGCATCCATACCAACACCTTCGACCACTGCCACCAATAGCCATCGCTAATCGAAAGAATTTTTTCCGTTCTTCACTTACACCTGTACCTAAAGGTCCGAGGAGCAGGTTACGTGGGTTCATTCCTCTTAATCCAGATGAAAATTGCATTTATGTAATGATGCGAAATATACCGAACAACTACACATATGTATTCATCTATATATTTCGCCATTTTTTTTAATTATATCCGTCAAATATTTTAGATGATTGTTTGTGAAATGTATAACAGTAGATCGTTGCTGGTGAAATTATTGGGAGATCATTATAAAGTTGAGAATGAAAAGGAAGGAATAAACATTCGTTCAGATACACATTTGAAACTTCACACACATTTGAACCAATATTGAAGTTTTACACGTTTTAAAGTAAGACATTGGTTCAATAACTATTAATACTTGCAAATATTTAACATCGAATTAGTTTACCAAAGTACCAAACATCACATACATCTTCATGGGTTAACGGTCGTGTTTGATAAAAACTTATATTCTCTAATTTAACAATCGCGGATTTTACTGATGGCTCATAATGGTTTTTGTTGGGATAACAATGTTTTAATGCTAATGCAAGTTGTTATGAGTTAGTGAGTCATATTGAGTCTTAAGATCCATAATAGCTCTTAGTGGCCCTAGCTGACCCAATTGACCACCAGTCACACTAACTGGCCATCATTGACCATAGTTAACAAAAAATGACCATAATAGACCCTAATTGACCATCATTGACCCAGATCAATAATGAGCAACATTATCATTAATAGCCCTAACTGAACACCAACGACCGTAATAGACTATCGATGAGTTTAAATGACAGTCAACGACCATAATTGATCATACTTCACCACCAATAACCATGTTAACTATCAACGACCATAAACGATCAATGATGACTCTAAGTGACCATCATTGACCCTAAATGATCATGAATGACCCTAAATGACCATCCACTACCCTAATTGGCTATTAGTAACTTTAATTGACCGTCATTCACCTTAATTAACCATTAATGACCAAGAACGACCTATAGATTGACCCTAATTAATTAATCAACAAAACTATCCGGAGACTTAATATAGTTTTGAATAATGTCACTTACAATATTTTTTAGAGTGATTTTCAGCCTTCGATACTTTCCTTAAATTAAATGGTAGAACTTGTGCTAAATAACTGAAGACTGAAAATCAGTCCTTAATATTTTTATAAACAAAAGGCTTTTAAGACAGAATACCACTCCCTAATTTGATCCGTTTTGGTAATATTAAGAGCTGATTTTCATTCTCTAATATGTTCCTTTCATATTAGAGACTAAAGATCAGTCACCCATACATCTACACCATTTTTCATTACCTATGGAACGTATTTGGGACCAAAATTCCGTAGCCAATAAGGTTCCCTCCAAAACCTTATATGGGGCAAATATATTTGCGACTGAGAATCACATTAATGCAAACAAATTTTGAAGTATCAAAACGCTTCCAACGTCTAATAGAACTAAACAACCGGAGTTCTTGACTCGTATGGGGGTCTATATGACTCGTATAGAGCCTATATGACTCGTATACTACCTATATGACTCGTATAGGGCCTATATGACTCATATGATATAGGGGCTATATGACTGTTATTGGGGCTTATATGACTCATATAGGCCATATATGACTTGTATATGGCCTATACGACTCGTATAGGGCCTATGTGACTCGTATATGTGAAAGATCAGACTGATGTGAAAGCCCTGCAACCTTGTCTAAAAGTCGTACGTTATACGACTCGTATAACATCTATATGACTCGTATAGATGTCAGATGATGTATGGTTAGCGTCAGGCAGTGTATATTTAGATGTTCCTAAAAAATTGGTGCGTTTAGCAACACACTCAAAATCTGACTGTTATTGTTGGTGGAGGAGATTGGACTTTTTATAAAAGTTAACTGGTTCAATTTCAAACTACAAAAGAGCAAGTTGGTTTTGGGTTGGGGCCTAATTAAATTCGGGTGAACACTAGTTAAAATAAAACTGCTATAGAAATTAGAGGTGCTCAAAAGAACCGGAACCGAATCCGATCCGATGGATTATCCGAAACCGGATCCGGCTAGAACCGGTTTTTTTGGAACCGGACCGGATTTTTTGAGAACCGCCGGATCCAGAACCGGTTCCAAGGTTTTGTCCGGATCGGATAAAAATCGGACAAAAATCGGACAAAATGGAACCGGACAAAATCGGACACAAAAAAATCCGGAAAAAAAACCGGTTCCAATCGGATAAAACCGGATCCGATCCGGAACCGGTTCCATAAAAACCGGTTCCAATCGGATAAAACCGGATCCGATCCGGAACCGGTTCCAAATAGGTTCCAAGTCTCCACTCCCATAACCGGATCCGATCCGGAACCGGTTCCAATGGGTCCGGTTCTTGACCATCGTTGACGGAACCGGTCCGGATCGGATCCGGAACCGGTTCTGGAAAAAAACCGGTTTGTGCACCTCTAATAGAAATTGCTCAAATTGGGTTAGTTTCACTTGGGCTTTTCCCCTTCTTTCTTACTGTTTTATTAAATTATAAATGATTAAAGTTTACACAAATAAATAAAGATATATTTAATAGTAATGAAGATTTATAAATTAATAAATAAAATATTAAATAGTTAACGATGAAGAAAAAATAATCGGAAAAAAAGAATTTTGGGCTATGAGACGTTGCACAACCAATTACTTATTTATTAGGTATAGATAAATGGTTAAGGTTTAGGGGCCATACTACCCACTTAAATAATGTCAGGTACATCTACGAAAGAGTTAAAGGTCCAAGGTTCGAATCTCAAGCTCGAATAGGGAAAATATTAACTGGGTCGAGTTTGTGTGGTTGTGGGCTTGCATCATGAGGATTTAGTCAACGAAAGGTTGGACATAATGAATAAGGGTGTAAGCGGAGCTACTCAATATTGGTTGGTTAAAAGCTCAAATCGAGCTCAGCTTAAAGGAGCTCAAATCAAGCCCAACATAAACAAGCTCGAATCCCGAGCATATGCATGAAAATAAGTTAGTATAATAAACGGGCCCAAATCCAAATTTCATATACCAAGCTTGGCTAGACTCGTAAACCTAAATTATGATAACTTAAATAGTTAGCAACCCGAGCATATCATTCACATGGGTTGAGTGTTTCAATGGAGGTAACCTCCAGTTGTCAAACTTTTTTCCGCATTAGAGAGATATTTTGACAAATAAGAGCATTCCCATCAGCTTCCTTATCCCATCTCTATAATTACACTAAAAATCACTACCTTCACTTATTCTTTTCAAAGTCTCAAATCTTACATCACAGCCAAATTTCATAACACAAAACAAGGTTCTTACAGGAAAAAAAGCCGATACACGTATACAAACACCAAACAAACATTAAAAACTTGCAAGCTGTGATTAAGCATGCTTACAGGAAAAACCGCAGCAGCACACGACACATAGCATCGATTGATATTAAGCTTTCCAAGATGAGAGTAGAGGGGTATCCGAGTCCAGATGTGTGGAAATACCTTCACCATATCGAGCCCCCTTGACTGAATCAGCTGATGCAATGGACTCAAGTTCAGCCATCTCTTCTGGTGTTAGCTTAACAGATAAAGCTCCTATGTTCTGTTCAAGATTTTCTATCTTGGTGGTTCCTGGAATGGGGACAACATCATTTCCCTGGTGGTGAACCCAGGCTAATGATAGCTGTGAAGGTGTGCACCCCTTCTTTGATGCGATTTCATTAACCCTCTCGTACAAGATCTTGTTGTGTTCAAGATTTTCAGGTTGGAACCTCGGCATGTCCTATTATATGAAAATTTAGAAACTAGTATCAATTTCAAATTTCCAATGCCAAGAGATTTGTTTCGACTTTTGACCCGTTCACTTATGAGTGATTATTCAGGTTAGATTTTATCTCAAATGGGTAAAATTAAAAAAAGTTAACTAAAAAGGAAACGGGTCAAATGAGGTCAAACAGGTTGAATGCAGCCCAACAAGTATTACATTGATTTTATTAAAAAAAAAAGATGAATATCGTACTAATAATTTTTATACTTTTTTTACACAAATTATTTATATGTTTTTTAAAGGAATTTGAAAAAAGGTGTCTTGGGCCAATCCAACCTAACCCATACTAACTACCAGTTTCAACTTGTTATCCAACACGTCCAGCCGGCCTATTTTGCTACCTATACGTTTGAGTCACCTGAAAGGTCTCTTTGCAATGGAAAACAAATTATTTTGGCAAATAAGATTAAAAAAGGTGTAACAAACAGACCTTACGAAAGTCACCATCTTCCAACTTCTGCAGCAAGTTTGGGCCAGATGAGAAGAATCCGCGTCCTAGAGGACTGTATACAACAATTCCTATCCCAAGTTCTCTGATAAGAGTATAAAATGCAGAATTAAGAGATTTGAATTATTGGATATTTATTATTAATATCACACAATATATAAAAAATAGTGGTATCCAACCTGCAAGTAGGAATAATTTCTTCTTCAACATCTCTTGACCACAAGGACCATTCTAGCTGTATGGCCGTTATTGGGTGCACAGCATGGGCTCTTCTGATGGTTGATGCTGATGCCTCTGATAATCCAACATACTTGATCTTTCCTTCTTCCACCAGCTTCTTTAGTTCTCCCATCTATCAGAAAAACGGAAAACATTTGTAGAGATGACAAACAGGATTCTTTATAGAACAAAACTTTCCTCTTGTATGAAAAGAACCCTACCTAATTAACTTTTTTTATGGAGGAGAAAAATAAGCACTTCTAATACAGATAAACATCACATAATAAGGGTTATACGACATGAAATAATCAGAATCAGATAATCAACTGTAACAAAACGGGTTGTAAGAAATGATGTTTTGATATGCTTAAATTAGTTGTTTGAGTGTTTTAAACAAAATACTCATCATTGGTGGATTTACATGTAAAATGGGCCTAAAGTAATTATTTGACCTCTAAATAATCAGAATCAGTTTCACTATACCCAAACACGAAAAACCGACTATAATCAGTAAATAAAAATGCAATGCCAAATAGAGAAAATCCTTCTAGGTTCTAATATGAAAGTTGGGTCAAATGCTAACCCATGAAGAGGTGGCACGTGCGCGCAAACACCTAATTTCAGGGCTTAGCCCTTGTTCACATTCCATAAGAAAATAGTTATGACATTTGGGGCTCATGTGTAGCCCCTTTCTTGTTATTTCTTAGGTCAAAATACCATACAAACTAACATACTTTCTCATTTTGCATGAAAAGTCCTCCAACCAAATTTTGATATATTAAAGTCCATGAACTTGTTCCAAGCACATGTATTTTTTAAATCAACTATAAACGTCGATTACTAACAAAATTGTTACCTTTGTGGAGGCTATGCAACCAACTTTTGGTTGACGTGGAACATCACTTCATCAATTTTGACCGCTTTAAATACAAATGCATTATGCATACCATCTTATACAACAAAAAAGATTATCCATGTCAACATTTTTAACATTTGGAACGTCACTTCATCAAATCTTGACCCGTATAAGGGATTAAAAGTTATTTTAAACTTTTTTCACAACTACGTGTAATTTAACAGCAGGATGGACTTAAATAATATATCAAGATTGGGTTGGAGGATTTTTTTCATGGAAAAAATAACTGTCTTGGGTTTTTTATTATGTTTTATTTTTGAAAAGCGAACACACACACATCCTAAAATCTACTTATTGCCCACTCTGTAGGACTTGAACCCGCACCACTTTGGTAGGGATAAACACCGGATGCCGCTAGGCCAAGAAAAGCCATCGGCTTTTTTTATCATGTTAACCCTTATTTTTGTCCTCAACTAATTTTTCACTACAAATCATAGGAATCCTAGCAACAACCAGGAACAAACAAATCAATGAAACAAACACATTCAACTTCTTGCAAAATTATGTCCTATAAGACCTACCATAGCTTTTTTCCAGAAATATAAGAAAAAATCAAAACAAGTATTGTGTAAAGAAAGAGTTATAAAAATTAACCGTGATTTCAATGGGCACAAGAGTGTCAATCCGGTGCTGATAATACAGATCAATGCAATCGATATCAAGCCGCTGAAGGCTAGCTTCACAAGCAGCCCTAACATACGCCGGATCTCCTTTCACCTCCCACGCGCCGTCGTAATTTATCCCAAATTTGGTAGCCAGCTCCACTTTCTCCCTCACCCCTCCTTTCAAAGCCTGCACTTCAATAATTGTTAACTCATAAATTTTCAATTCACACACGAAACAAACCCTAATTCCTGAATCGGAAGATGAAATTGTTACCTTGCCGAGAAGGATTTCGTTGGTTTTGGGGCCGTAGACATCGGAGGTGTCGAGAAAGGTGACACCGGCGTTAATGGCGTGATGGATGAGATTGATCATGTCAGGTTCAGGTTTGGGAGGTCCGTAGAAAGCGGACATGCCCATGCAGCCTAAACCCTGAGCTGATACCTCTAAGCCCTGTGAACCTAATTTGAGTCGTGGAACTTTTGCCATTTTGGAGCTTTGATATTATTCTGATGATCGATCGAAGGAGTGCGTCTGTGATCCAATTTAAAGCGAGAGTGAAGTTGGTTGTTGGTAAGAAATGATTCCATGGAGAAAGAAAGATGCAGGTCAAAGTGACGATGATGGAGCGTGATGATAGGTGGACGTATGCGCGTACGCTTTACAACTAATCCAAATATAATAATAATAATATTCATCCGTGTAATTATATTAGTGAAAAAATACTAAAATAGACATACTTCTTTTAAAAATATAAAAATGGACATTTAGTCTGTTCGAAGCCGGCTTTTTAGGTTTTGTCGGCTAAGCCTTTGAATTCAAAAGGCTTACTTAGCCTCCGAATTTTTTTTACATGGACAAAATGTCCATTTTGGTATTTTTTTCTCTTCTATTATTAGGGTACTAGGTGCGTATTACAGGTATCCCGATCGGGTATGTCGGGTATCACGGGTACACACCCGCAAGCTATGTGAGTATCCGTGACGGGCAACAGAATCGAGTTGTTATGACTCTCTATATTGGAAACTTCAAATCCAATTTTAGACATTCTCTCTCCGGTCCATAAACAATTCTGATTTGATTCCAGAACAAACGAACTCCTCGATTGCATGTTATCTCATAACCTCTTCTTGTAACAATCCTCCACAATGTCGCATTGTTTTCACTAGAATCATTCATCTACATCACAATCCATATTGAATCGTTTGATAATTTCGCCAATTGTTCGTAATTACACCGATTGATATCCAGGAAATTAGGGTTTCCAGTCTTCACGGTGTAGATTATGACGAATTGATGCTCAATTGTTGTGTATCTGGAGCTGAAATTGTTATATCCCCAAATTGATAAGAGATTGCTGAATTGAAGGGAGAAAGAGCTACGAGCAGCGGCTATGGCGGCGCTGAATTAGGGCGGCGCTGAATTAGAGCGGCGCTGTCCCAGATTCAGCGGTAACGATCTTTCAAGGGGAGCATGAGTTACGATCTTGTTGCAGTCAGGGTTTCTGCTTCTTTTCAAGGGAGCGCATATCAGATTCGTCGGCTTTTGAATTTTGGATACGATTTAGCGTGATGGGCTGAGGGTTCTGTGATCTAAAGTTGGCTCAAAATCATGGGCTATTTTGGTAAACCTTATAAACTTTCTAGAGATATTGCCCTAAGAATTTTTTAAATAGCTCGTGACACTAAAAAAAACCTTCAATGATTATGAGGTCAACCTTTGCTCATTTAAATTTTGTGCCAAGTTTGAGCAATCCGAGTTCGCTCCAATAATTTAATTCTATTTTACTTAATTTTAAATATAATTTATGTTTAATTTTAATACAACCCATGAGCTCAATAGTCAATACATAATCTTAAGTCCAACCCACCTTGAATTCTTTGATTAGTATTTAACTTTAAAGTTTAAACTCTTTTTCCTTAAAATCGAGGGAAACCGATCTAGCTCCAGTTTAAACTGAACCTAATTCAAGCTTAACTTTCAACACCGTTATATGAATTCTGGCCTAGATGTGCTGTCTCGTTTAAAT
Organism: Smallanthus sonchifolius; assembly: GCA_023525975.1. Taxonomy (NCBI): domain Eukaryota; kingdom Viridiplantae; phylum Streptophyta; class Magnoliopsida; order Asterales; family Asteraceae; genus Smallanthus; species Smallanthus sonchifolius. The sequence goes on along the minus strand of CM042029.1, from coordinate 25,284,687 downwards.
ATCGAGCCGAACTCAAGTTGACCCTTGTTCGAGCCGTCAAGTCATGCCACACCTTTTGTCAAGTTGTGGTGGCCCACATTCGGATCCCAGACCCCCTCCTAGTTTGATGACGTCATTAGGTTTTTTTAATTTAAAAAAAAAATCTAATTCGTTTTCTTAATAATATAATTCTTTATAATTAATTTTAGGCTATACCTTTTAAAATATTATGATTTTTAAGTTCCAAATGTAATGTTTAAACGTACTTATTTTTATTTATGTTGTTCAAAACCAAGCCGTCGTTACGCTCGCAGGTATGTTCACTAGTTTAATATCATTTACTTACATAACCATCTCAAAAGCTACAAATATCAAACTATCTACCAATGTCCAACAATAAGAAAAAAATACATCTTTTTATTCGAATCAGATTTTTTTTCTGGTCATTACAAATGAGATACAACACAATCAATCAAGACATTTATTCACATCTTGACCATAAGAAAAAAACCCGATTTATATCGATAAAAGAGCAACTTACTTCCATGACGACAAAGGTGGAGTCTCGACGTTTGAAAGAGCCAAGATTGTGGGAGATAATCTACTGCCCTTGAAAGCATCAGCTGCAGCTATAGATTCAAGCTCAGCCATGTCCTGTGGTGATAGTTTGACAGACAAAGCTCCAATGTTTTGGTTTAAGTTCTCCATCCTTGAGGTGCCTGGGATCGGACACACGCCAGTCCCTTGGTGCACCAGCCACGCCAATGCCAACTGAGACGGGGTGCACCCCTTTTTCCTTGCAAGTTCATGAATCCGCTCAAACAAGTTCTTGTTGTGTTCAAGATTCTCCCCTTGAAATCTTGGATTGTACTACAGGAGATGCAGTGTATATATTCAGAATCAAAAGTGATGATAAGAATAAAAGTATATATGAGCCACATTTGATTGAAGTTATTGTAATTGATTTTTCATTACAAAATAACATTCATTTTTATAAAAATGCCAAAAACAACACATGAAAATGTCAAAATAACCATTTAAGGTGTGGTATTTTCTTTTTGTCAATTTTGGTAGTCTAATATGGGTAGCGAGCCCGAACCCAAACCCAAGCCCAAGCCCAAGCCCAAGCCCAAGCCCAACCAAAGTACCCGATACCCTATGGGATCGGATACAAGAAGTTTTGAAAATTTTCACAGGTTTGAGACGGGTATGGTATTAGGTGATGTCCGAGTAATTACCCAAACTCGTTTACTTGCATCCAGATCGAGTATATTAACATGTTATATAATCTTAAAAGAATATAATAAATAATACATTGAAATTGTCACAAACTTGAAGTTTTTAAAATTACATAATTGTTAGAAGTGTAGTTGAATATCATATATTTCAAGTTGGTTTTTTCTTATCACAAAAAAGCATGATGGTGTTGATTCGTTTCCACCATTTCTTCCCACTCTGTAAAAATGACAACCAATCTATATGGTAAATGACAAACCAAACAGAGCGCGTTAAATTCAAACATGTCGGATAACACAAACCTTCCTAAGATCTTCATCTGGCATGGCCTCAGTCAACTTGGGACCCAAAGCAAAGAACCCACTTCCAAGAGGAGAGTATGGAACAATCCCAATACCTAATTCTCTGAAAATCACACATCCACAGAAATGAAATAGAACATACATCAAACGGGCCGGAAACTGGTTGTATACAACATCTCCAATGGCTTACCTGCAAGTAGGAATTACTTCTTCTTCATGGACTCTAGTCCACAATGACCACTCCAATTGCACAGCTGTAATTGGATGAATAGCATGGGCTCTTCTGATGGTGGAAGGTGTGGCCTCAGATAGACCTACATATTTAATCTTACCCTCTTCAACCAGTTTCTTCAGTTCTCCCATCTGCTAACAACACAAAATTTGGTGCTTGCTAATTAAAAGTAGTGCTAAACTTCAACTCTGAAAACTTTTGGTTTTTATCTTCTTTCAATAAAATATTTGTTTTTTTTTCTGGGCCATCTGGGAGCAGCCTTTGGTAATGTTTGACATCATCTCACCCTTTCCAGAACTTACTTTATGAGTGGGATTCACCGGGTTTGCTTGATTAAAAGTAGGGGTGTAAACGATCCAAGCCGGCTGGTGAACTACTCGAGATTAGCTAGCTAAAAGATCGAATCGAGCCCGATCCTAAAACTAAGCTTGTTTAATAAACAAACCCGAGTCCGAGCTTCACTTATCGAGCTCGAGCTGACTCGCGAGCTTAAACGAGTATGTTATTTGTATAGTTTTTATTTAATATATTAAATATATACTTATATGATATGAGGAAGTATCATAAGAAAACTCAATGTTCATGAGAAAACCAAAAAACTACTTATTTAAGGTAAAAAAAATAATAAATAAATCATAACTCAAAAAATAAAAAACCGTTTCGGAGACCTTGTTTCCCACGTCGTCCTCTTTCAAAAAAAAAACTCGAAAAGTAGTGGGTTTAGCTTTTGGATATAGTTTAGGTTTTTGGAGGGGTGGGGGTGGGGTTTTTGGGTGTACTACACATATGCAGTAAGAGTTTTTTGGTTTTATAATGAAAATGAGTTTTCCAGTGAACTCACCCCTATATGATATGTGTATTATATATAAAATTATGATAAAAAATAACTAAATGATATATATTACGTTATATATAAAAGTTATAACAAAAAATATATAAAAACAATTATAAATATATATATACATAAATTAATTAATAAATAATAAACGAGCCGAGCCCGAGCCGAACTCTGGCTTGAAAAACTATTCACGAGCCGAGCTCGAGCTCGAGCTCTCTGTAAGTTAAACGAGTCGAGCTCCAGTTTTCTGTAAGTTAAACGAGCCGAGCCCGAGTCTAGCGGAGCTCGGGCTCGGCTAGTTTACAGTTTACACCCAAAGTAAAGTAAGAGCAAAGTGGATTTGATTATTTCAAAACCCTAACCGTGATCTCAATTGGAACACGAGAATCGATGCGATGGACATAATACAAATCAATGTAATCCACATCAAGCCGTTTCAAGCTAGCTTCACAACAAGCCCTAGCATACTCCGGATCACCGCGGATATCACACTCTTCGAACAACGATTTGATCCCAAATTTCGTTGCCAATTGCACACTTCCTCGTTCCAATCCCTTCAATGCCTGAATCAAACGAAATCAATGAAGACCGAGGTACAGGCGAACGTAATGATTATCTAATTTAATTACCTTTCCGATGAGGATTTCGTTGGCTTGAGGTCCGTAGAAATCGGAGGTATCGAGATGAGTGATGCCGGAATTGACGGCGTGGTGGATGATTTTGATCATGTCTTCCTCGGGTTTGGCGGGTCCGTAGGCGCTAGCGGTCAAGCTCATGCATCCTAGTCCCATTGCTGATACTTCCAGACCTTGAGATCCTAGCTTAATCTTTCTCACTGGACCTGCCATTGTGCGTAAAAACCCTAATTGAGTGTAGTGATTGTTATTGAGATGAAGCTTGCAAAGCAGATTGTATAGAAGCAAGATAAGTTAATGACCTCCCAACGGCTGGGTGACCATATCATTTAATATTTGAACCAATAATTTCAAAATCTGACCGGAAAATCTTAAATGCTCATTGATTCGATTACGGATCGAATTTAAAATCGGATAACATGAAAAATAATATAAAAATCATAAATATATATAATTCAAAATAAAAGAAGAAAATATAGTTTTTAACTTTGAAGAAAATATAAAAACTTAAATAGCAAAATAATTTTAAGGGTTCAAGTTCCATTGTAGACAAAATTTGTTGTTCAAAAAATAAAAAATATCTATCTTCTAATAAAAAACTAAATGTTTTTGTTATTTGACATCACCACATTACATTTCACAAGTTTCGCCCCCCCCCCCCCCCAAAATCACATTTATATCTTCCGTTTAATACTTTCATATTTAACATTTTTTTTTAAAATTACATAAATAAACATTTTATTAAATCATATCATCGTTATTACCATTGGCTCACATTTTTTAAAAATTATCATTAAAAGTTAATATTTTAAAAAAATCAAGAACTAAAATATAAGAGATTTAAAAAAAAGTAAGTTTTAAAATTTATTATTAAAAAATGATTTTTTAAAAATTTATTATCAAAAAACAAGATTTTTTTAATTTTACATATAAAATTTGAAAATACTATGTTTTATTTTAAATAAATATGTGTTTGAATATAGTTTACTGATATTTAATTAGTAGTTTTTTTTAAATTTGATATTTATAAATAAATTTTTTTATTTTGATTTTTAAATTTTAATACTTAGTTTTTAATAAAATTAAAAAACTTACAAATATTTATTTTTAAAAGTGTATTATGATTTAAACTTTAATTTTTTGTAAATGACCATATTTTTTTTTTCAAAAAAATATGTTTACAAGTTTCAGTTGTAATTTATTAGTTTTAATTTTTTCATATTTAATTTTTGAATTTTAAATTTAATTGTGTCGAAATATTAAGGAGTGGATTTTTTAAAACTTAGAGTTTTAAATTTTGAATTTTAAAGACGATATATTGTTGAAATTAAAATTTTGTTTGTATATATTTTTTATTTTTTTTAATGATAGATTTAGTATTAAGAGTTTAGCGAGATTTTCTGCATACAAGTACAAATATTATCCGTCAATCAGAGCATCTTGATGAAAGTTTATAATCTCCCGATTTTCTAAGTCAACTTACATTATCAGGTTTGTCAAACTATAAATTAGTTTTAAGTGTCGGTGTTCCAGTTATGCGATTAAGAAATATTGAAGATAAATGTTTTAGGTAATGTAAAAGACTTCATGTCAAATCACTAGGTAATCGCGTTATAGAAGCGGATATTATATTTGGAAACAACATTGATCATCACAATTTTATCATTATAATTGAGTTAACATACTCAGACAAAATAATTTTATTAAAACTTCAAAGAAGAAAATATACAATTGTTATATGCTTTGCAATGACTATTAATAAAAGTTTATGACAATCACTTTCAAATGTTGGTTTGTATTGAAAGATCCGGTATTTATTCATGATTAACTGTATGTTGTATTATCAAGAGTTAAAAGTAGAGATTGACTTAAGCTATTAATCTTTGATAAACATGGAAAAATTACCAATGCCACATCAAATGTTGATTGTTGAATACAATGACGTATTTTTAAATTTGTAAATAATCATTGTAATGTTTTATTTGACATGTAGTTTAATGTATTATAAAAGTACACAACTTATGAAATGTATTTTCATGTATTTTTGATGTTTTGATTACTCTCATCCATATAATCTTAACATTTAACAAAATGAAAACGTTACAAATACAATATCAAATTTGTATAAAAGAGTTTTTAAGATATTTATCAATATAATCTTAATGTTTCACCCCGTGTAACACACGGGGTTAAAGCTAGTTTAATATAATCTTACTAATCTAATAAATGAAAATCTTTTCAGGACACGTGTCACTCTCTGGTTACAAGTTATCTTTATTTTCCCGCCTCTCTCTCCTATTAAATATTAGATTTTCTATTTATCTCTCCTATTAAATAATAATCTTTATATTAATAAATCTAATTACGAATAATTATTATTTAATTATAAATAGTTATTATATCACCAGTCAAATGAACTTAATATGAACTAACATTTATCAATTAAATTAAAAAATTAATACTCAGTTAAAAAAAATGTTTTAAAAACTAACTTAACAGACCTTATAACTGTTACGACAAATTACATTTTTTAAAAACATATTTTGACAAATGTGTTTGTTAACAAATTACATTATATTTTATTCAACCGATGTAATACACTGGTTTATTCAACCAGTGTATTACATGAGTTTTTAAAAATATAATAAATTTTTTATTACTAAATATATAACATTTTATTTATTTAAACCGTGTAATACACGAGATTTTAACCTAGTATATATTAATTTATTGAAAAAAATATTTAGCAAAGAGAAGGGACGTTACATTGGGAAATAAGCTCCCAAAGAGATTGAGCTGGATTGCACGAGATGAATAGATGGTCCGCCGATTCAACCTGCTCACCACAGATTTTACAAATAACAGATTCAACCACAATACTTCTTGCAACTAGGAATACCTCTTGCAACTAGGGAAGACATGTTTGGGAGACGGTGCCCATCAAGCGAAAATACTATCTTTTTTGGGATAGAGCACCACGATCGAGGGACTTCTTCCTGGCCTATTCTCAGGAGATTACCTTCTTCATGATACATGATCTCTCATTTTCTCTACTATTCTCTCATACATTATATATCCTCAAGGCTTCGTATCGTGCCCCTTCTAACGGATTTTCATTGATATTTACAGATTCACTAAAAGATTGGAAGAGACGAAGTATGACCGGTCCATATACTCCCTGCTGCAACAATGTGGATAACCTCTAGGTGGATCAATGTAGCAACAACCCTCTTCACTTAATTAACTTTTATCAACAATACATCATATGTTGTCTAGTTTAATTTAATCTTTTTTTAAACCACCTTCACTTATTCTTTTCAAAATCTCAACTGCTTACATCACAGCCAAATTTCATAATACAAAACAGGTTCTTTCAGGAAAACAAAGCCAATACACGTATACAAACACACAACAAACATAAAACTTGTAGCTATGATTAAGCAAGCTTACAGGAAAAACCAATAGCAGCATGCTACTCATAGCATCGATTGAGATTAAGCTTTCCAAGCTGAGAGTGGAGGGGTATCCGAGTCCAGATATGTGGAAATACCTTCACCATATCGAGCCCCCTTGACTGAATCAGCTGATGCAATGGATTCAAGTTCAGCCATCTCTTCTGGTGTTAGCTTAACACATAAAGCTCCTATGTTCTGTTCAAGATTTTCAATCTTGGTGGTTCCTGGAATGGGCACAACATCATTTCCCTGGTGGTGAACCCATGCCAATGCTAGCTGTGAAGTTGTGCACCCCTTCTTTGACGCGATTTCATTAACCCTCTCATACAAGATCTTGTTCTGTTCAAGATTTTCAGGTTGGAACCTCGGCAGGTACTATAAAACAATAAGTTCAAACATGATAAGTTCCCACAATTAAGACATTTATACGAAACAAGATTAGGCTTAGGCCATCCGTAGTGGTTTCACGCCCTATCATGTCACTGCCATATCAGCACAGGGGCAATCACCGGACATAATCACTAAGGTGCATAGTGGTTTCACGGCCCCACATTTATTTTTTAATCATAAACTAATTATTCAATTAAAAAGAAAGAAAAAGAAATAACGAGTGTTGATTGGTTTGTTTGGCTTTGCCTGTGAATGTAGCCATGCCCAACCCCGCATGCCCATTTTCACGCCTCAGGGGGGCAGTGTTCCACGCCCGTGAAAAGGCCAGGTGATCACGCCCCCTCTTCACACCACCATTACACACGCTTATGAAGAAAGATGTTATCTCAAAAAACTTGCAGGAAGCATTTGTAGGTAGATTATAATGCATTTTCACGACTTCTAGTTTGAACTTTCTTTGAAAACTGCAAATAAACTTGCACAAGTAGTTTGTAACAATGCTTGAACCCAAAACTCAAAAGTTATAAAACCTCAGTAAAGCAATGGGGTATTGGTTAATGATATTGAGGTTAAAACTTAGTCCATTTGCAATGTTCAAGTCCTTTTATTGATACAGACTAAACAGCATACCTTACGGTAGTCACCATCTTCCATCTTGTCCATGATCTTTGAACCAGATGAGAAAAAACCCCGTCCTAGAGGACTATACGCCACGATCCCTATCCCGAGTTCTCTGATAGAGTATAGAATATGATATACATAACTAACAACTTTGTCAACAAAAAATAATAATAAAGAAAGACATGTGATATCAAACCTGCAAGTAGGAATAATTTCTTCTTCAACATCTCTTGACCACAAGGACCATTCTAGTTGTATGGCAGTTACTGGATGCACTGCATGGGCTCTTCTGATGGTTGATGCTGATGCCTCTGATAATCCAATATATTTAATTTTTCCTTCTTCCACCAGCTTCTTTAGTTCACCCATCTATCAACAAAAAGATGAACATATATAACCACCGGAAAACATCAAATATAAAGATGGTGTTAGGAATTGCATTTTGAGAGTTCTGAAGGGTAAATAAGGTAATATTGTTAGGAAGTTTAGAAGGTATACATAAAATTTTTCTTTTTTTATTTGAATTTGGTTGAAACTCAATGTAAATTCACATGTGAACCATTATTTGTTTCTCATTTTAATCTGTTGATTTATATGGATTTGTACATTATATTAACATTAGTTCACATGTGAACCGGTATTGGTTCACATGTGAAGTACTGGTCTTGGTTTTAATGTGAATACTCTTCAACTCATTTCAATAAACAAAACAAGGATCATGCAAAAGTGTGAAACTAACCGTGATTTCGATTGGCACTCTAGTGTCAATCCTGTGCTGATAATACAGATCAATGCAGTCGACGTCAAGTCGTTGCAGGCTAGCTTCACAAGCAGCCCTAACATAGGCTGGATCTCCGTTGATCTCCCACACATGACCGTCGTATTTGGCCCCAAATTTGGTAGCCAACTCCACTTTCTCCCTCACCCCTCCTTTCAAAGCCTGCAAACAAACAATTGTTTACTTATTAATCCACACAAGAACCAAATTAAACCAACTAACAAGAGCATGTTACCTTGCCGAGAAGGATTTCGTTGGTTTTGGGGCCGTAGACATCGGAGGTGTCGAGGAAGGTAACACCGGTGTTAATGGCGTGATGGAGGACATTGATCATGTCAGGTTCAGGTTTTGGAGATCCGTAGAAAGCGGACATGCCCATACAACCTAACCCCTGAGCTGATACCTCTAAACCTTGTGAACCTAATTTGATTCTTGGAACTCTTGCCATTTTTGAACTTTGGTTTTCTTCTACTGATTTAATCCAATTTATAGCGAGGGTGAAGATGGGAGTTGGTAGAGTTCTGTAACGATATGGGGACGTAAGCGCCTACGTTTTGGCCAAGAAGTCAGAGGAAAATGCATACTTTTTGAACGGATTTAATTTGATTTTTGCGCTATCATAATTATTTTCTACATCATCTATGAAATTTCAAAATATTACAAATTTCAAATTTGGCAGTCATTCTAAAAAGATTTTTTTTATTAAACTTATGGATAAAAGTATATTTTTAGATGATTATAGAAAATTAAATTTATAATCTCTCTTACTTTTTCTTACAGTTTCACTTTTTTTTAACAAGTCCAGACACCCGGGATCATGAAAAAGAAAAAGCTATATAGCCATATCAGAAACAAAATCACTATTTAGACATGAGTTATAGTTATGTATCTACTTTTACTCGCGTACCCAACTTTTTCTCATCAATAATGACTTAAAACTAATGTGATTCGCGTATAAATTTGTGTATGTATTGTTCTTCGCACATGTATGATGATTCACATATAGAATGAAAATATTTAGGGTTTAGGCTAGTGAAAGTAGATACGCCAATATATCTCATATTTTTTTTAACAGCAAAGGCCCAGACACCTGGGATTATCCTAGCATACGGATCCCTTCCGCCTGAAGAACAGAAGTGTGGTGACTAACCACACATGAGGAAACCCACAACTTGAAAAAGCCCTTAGCTCAACCTGAAACATTTTGTTTCAAGCAAGACTCAAACTCATGACTTTTCATTGTACTACCACTCAACCAAAAGGCTTAGTGATAAACTCGTAGAAGCTTGGATTTGAACCTAGTCCCTTATTTTAGATCTTGCAGTTTTACTACTAAACATATATCAAATTTAAACTTCAAATGAGTGCATTTTACATACGTCTTATTACATATTAATATATCATTTAGCAAAAACATTAATTAATAATTACAAAATATATTGCTTTTGTAGTATTCGAGTATATAGAAATTCCAGAATTTATTTGAGACGTGTAGATCACTTTCAGATTAAAACAATTCGAAGGTTTCTCGAATTTCTCAGTCGGATAAAACTCAGATAAACTCTAGAACAAAAGTATGAAAATCTGATGATTTTCGTATGAACCACATATATGACCAAAACAAGGTATTTGTATATCAAGCAGTTATTTTTCAAATTTAAAAACCGTTTGAAAATCAATTGTTCTAAGTTTACTCCGGAGTACAATTTTGAAATGGATGACCAAATCTACTCTGAATGAACAAATCTACCCCGAATGAGTAAATTCTACTCCGGATAAGTAAAAACTACTTAGGATTAACAAGTTAGTCCGAATGACTGATTTTAATAATTTTCAACTCCCAAATCAATTTCCAAATATATAACAAGTCATGAATATAAAAAAATTCAAGCTAACCTAGCATTTTCTAACATATACCTCATTCACCTACATTTTTACTCTTCCGTAAGCCTTACAACTACTTTGTAACCCCAAATTTTAAGATAAATCAAGCTTTGGCGGTTTTTTATACCAAAATTCATACGGGGTTATATTCAATAGATAACATACTGTTAACATAGCCTCACCCTAAAATCTTTCACTCAAACCAGAATTAGATAACATAGAATTAGTGATTTCATTTAAGGTCCTATTATTCTTTTCTGATACACAATTTGATAAGGACACACTAGTGGAAACATGATCTTTTGACGCGGTGTTTTTGGTTTCTAGACGCGGTTTTTGACCGCGTCAAAAGATGCCGCCACAAAAAATAGCTTCATTTATAGACGCGGTTTCGTAAGCCGCGTCAAATAATATCGCAATTGCGTCAAAATATCCCCATTTTCCCCCAATTTCTACCTAACAAAACCGCGTCAGAAAATATAACAAACCGCGTCAAATGAATCTAAAGATTTTTAAAAAAATTATCTTTAGACGCCTGTTTCAAAATCGCGTCAAAAGTATTTTTAACATTAAAAAAATAAATAATCATTAATTACAACACCTGATCATAAATCTGGCAAATCTATTAAAAAGAACACAATTTTAACAATCCAAAGTCGTCATTCGCTTTCGACGCCATTTCAAAACCGTGACAAATGAATATTTAAATTATCAATAGTTATAACACCAAATCCAGAACAATCAAAATATCATAAAATTAACTAAAATGAATTAAATCCAGAGTTTTAAAATATAAACTCGTCAAAATACAGTTTTCTACTAAAATCTATTAAAAACATCGTTTCAAGGAATACGTAACTTTCTAAAAAGATGTGGCATCATGTTCTTAAGTATGTTGTCGATATGCGTTTGTGTAGCAACTGTCGTGTCCTGCCACGTCTAAAAAAGGTTAGATATTAAAAAAAATCAAACAAGTAAGAAATATAAAACTTACAAGATCGGGAAACTCTTTTTGATAAACAAAGACATAATCAAACATATACTTGATCACCATGTAGCCGCATTCACAAACGGATGCTTGTTGTTTGCACTACAAAAAATTAACAATTAATTATTTAAAATTTAAGAAAATCAAACGACTAAGAAATAGAAAACATACCGGAATCATTTTCCATGTGAAATTTACTTCACTAAGAGCTGACTCGATTACTTTCGAAAAAAATAATCATTTTTGTTCTTTTCGTCCTTGATCATCAAAGAATCTAAAAAATACACTTGCTCTTTTTTGGGGGCAATAATGAACAGTGTCCAATGACCGCTACAACAAAAAAAAGTTATAAAATAATTAAGTAAAGTTATAGTAATAAAATAAAAGAAAATTAATTAAATTGGACAAATAAGTAAAAAAATATAATACTTTGCTAAATACGGTGCTAAGAAGTATTCTTTATCTGCATGATAGCTATATAAACTATAGATGTGTTCTTCAACTTCTGCACGATGGGAACTGCACCAATCACCTGTGATTATGTTTGTATTTAAGAAGACGCATGGGTTTGATTTTCTACTGTACTCCTCATAAAAGTACCTTAAATCAAAGAAAAAATAATGATGAACTTAATAAATTAACTTATATCTAAAAGATGTTATACTACTAAATAAAAAAATAAAAACAACTTGCGATGTAAACCGGAACATGATTGAGATATCGACCCATTCGTTGACAAATAATTGTAACAACGCTTCAGGTTCAATAAAGCTATCAAACTCGGTAGGAAACATATGAGCAGCTATAGAATAATGCATTTCAGTAATCCAAGTGTTACCAATGTGATTTTCTAATCGACGGTCCATGTTTTGACGCCATTCGGATCTTGTTTTGATACTTTCCAAAGCTATGTCCATATTTTGGGCCTGCATTTCTTGATATGTACGTTTACCTTTGCTATGTTTTCCTTTATCTTTAGCCTTACTTTTCCTCACCCTAGTTTGCTTTGGCTTTGGTTGTCGACTTTTAGGCTTGCACGAAATAAACACACGGATAAACAGAAAAAATTATGTATATTGATCACCACACTTGATTGATTATCTTTACTACCTAATAAAGAAGTAACATACGGTGCCACATGGCCTCTTCCTAAGATGTCCACCTAGGATTTTGCCACGTGTCGGCACCACAATTAACCTCAACAATTAAATTAAATAAAACCCATATATTTTTTTCTTAAATTAATTTTCAATAATATTAATCAAAACTTAGTAATTAAAAACTTTCCATTTGTAATCAACATTTTCGAAATTTAAAATATCGAAAATCAAACTTACCAAAATTGTAAAAAAAAATCGAAAATCAATTTTTTCAAATTCAAAATTCCAATATTTAAAATATCGTTTAATACAAAATAGATTGTGTCAAATTACTTTTCTTTAATATTAATCAAAATTAAATAATTAAAAACTTTAATTAGTGAGGGTTCTACTCATCTAAGTTTGAAAAAAAACGTATTTACAGATTTATAAAATATATCATTTTTAATATTCAACCCGTGTAATACATGAGATTATAACCTAGTATTTATATATATAAATACTACATTGTTCAATATTTAAATTGATTAATTACCATTTGTTTTTGAACATGCTGAGTTCAGGTCCCTCAAATGGATTCAAACTGGTGCGAAGAAAAACATCATAATCCATATCGCCGACAAAAACATTATTGACGTCATAAGCAGTATTAGTTTCTCTTTCATTATGATCCTCGGACGAATCCTGCATCTAAAATAACAAGGAATTTGTTATAAGATAAAACAAATAAACTAAAGTAAAATAAACTACCTCTGGTCTATAGACTTCATCACTCGTTCTAACATCACAAGTGTGTGTTTGGGGTGAAATTTGGGATTGCCTAGATGCACTGTGAGTCGACCCATTCAAAATCTACAATTAACAAAAAATAATATTGTAAATGCTAATATATAATTTATTTATCAACCAAATATTAATCTTTATTGCCTTTCTTGGCCACTGAATAAACTCATTTACGGTTTGTTCCATCTTTTCAAATACACCTTCTTTGAAGGACTCTCTAGGGACAGGAATTGACAAAAATTCTGGACGGACATAATCGACGTGTACTACCACGCAATGTTCGTGTATAAGAATATCATTCAAGTATCTCTCTGAAGTATGTGATGCCTGGGCGTTACCTAAAACTAATTCAGCACTCCTCGAATCGAACGACCATAATAGTTCACATTGGCTTGTATTCTGCAAAACCATATAAGATTTAACAAACATATGTATATATTTGTAACATACTAACATTTATATTTTACATCCTATATATGCGTATATTACCTCAATATCCGGATATACAATATGTGATCCACCTGAAGCGGAACTATAGCCACGAAAACCCGTGCTCGTATCCGCAACTTGTCTCTCCCGGCTCACATCCACCCTTTTCATACCACCGTTAAAATATCCTCGAACTTGTGTTTTACCTACAAACTCAACATCAAATATTACATCAATATATATAAAAATATTAAAAAAAAAAGAGTTAAATATAATGTCATTACCTATTACGTCTGAAACCGTTCGGCCACCGTGCTCAGGTCCAAATATATGAATTATAGGATCAGACTGACCATCACCATAAGTTCCATCACATTTCATTTTATTCTCAGCATCAATCTATATATAAAAAAAATTATATATTTAAAATATAATAATAAATGTTAAAAGCGTTCGACAAATTTTATACATACAAATAAATATATATTTTTACTTACCATTTTACTGATTGTATCATCATAATATTTGGTGCCATATTTCCCAGTTTGTGGGTCTTTTTTTCTTCTCGCAGCGACCCAAATTTGACATCGTTTATCTTCCATGTTGATAAGATGTTGATTATCCTCCACGAGTGAAGGCCATATTTTGTCAAACTTTTGTTTCAAACCTCTTTATCCTGATCGTCCTGTCCGAGCCGGGTGTTTGTTCGCTAATGCACTTAATCTTGCTTTTGCATTTTTTTCTACAAATAAATCAACAAACTATGTCATTAATATTTGCATAAATATTACAATAATAATAATAATAATTTACAATAATTAACATATACCACAGCTTCATCGGTAGACCTTGACGCCACGGATTCGTCCCACTTTGATGACTCTAAGAGCATGGGGTATACCGGTGTGATTGTGGTGTGATGTGATAATAAAGTGCACGCCACGTGGCGCCAAGTCAGATTCTGGAAAAATCACACCATAATCACATGGCAAGGGGTATACCCATGTGATTGTGGTGGTGTGATAATTTAATGTTTTTTATTTTATTTTTATTTAAATAAAATAAAACATAATAAAATAATATTCATTAATAAAAATAAAAATTACATTAATAAAAAAAATTACATTAATTAAAAAAAAAACATAACCAAAACCTACGAGATACCATGACGTTCTTTGATCTCCTTTTATTTTTTTTTCAATCAAAAAACGTTGGGCGGTTGTGAGTGAATCAAGATCGATACCAAGAATTTCGATCTCTTGTTTTGTTCGTTTCCAATCCATCCTCTCGTCTTGGGCGTTGTTAAATCTTGTCATTTGTTCGACCATTTTCTCGCCGATTTCGTCGTGTCTTGAAACCGATCCGGAGCCCGTTGCTTGGGCTTTTGCTTTTTTCTTCCCAATCGGACGGGGTATTTCTTCCACGTCTTCCGGTGCATCTATGTTTAGGTCGTACTTAGATCTACCATCGGAAGCCGGACTAGCGTCGATGTCGGTTGATGTTCTTTTTTTGGACGAGCCGGTTCGGGTGGGGGCAATGTATAGTGTTTGCCACTTTGGCGAATTCCTACAAAAACCAAATATTCAAATTAATAATCATAAAAATAAAAAAAGGAAAATTTTAAAAAATACAAAACCAAAATTATTGTTACCGATTATTGGATCATCCGAGACGTCTATAAACGCCTTAACCAATAAAAGTGGCTCGTCTTTTTCCCACTTTTTTTTGGTATTCGGCCGGCTAGAAGTCTCTTGCGAAACCTTCTTCTTTCCTTTTTTTTGTGAGACATTTAGATTTTCGTCTACGGTTTCTTGTGGCATTTCTTGAGTTTCGGGTACAAATTCTAGTGGTGTACCCGGTTGAGACATTTGGGGTGTGTAGTTAAACATTTGAAAGTTCGGGGTTGGATAGGAAGTTTGGGTTGGGTTGGGTTGGAAGTTTGGGTTGGCCGCAAACGCGTTATCACGAGCCGCGTATTGAGCCCAAAAGTGTTGGTTATGGTTCGGATCATTACTCATTTTTGGGTTGGGGATATTAGAAATGAGTATAGAAGATTAGTAAGTTTGAGTAGAAAATGAGTGTAAATATTATGGAGTAAAATTGGGTATTTATAGTGAGTAAAAATAATATTATTAATTATTATTTATTTATTTTATTCCAACGGTACAAAATACTACCGTTCAACGGTAGTTTTTTTAAAAAAAATGAATTTGCTGGCGTGAAAAAAATCACGGCGTGATTAAACAAACGAGGGGGCGGTGTGGGTTTAAAATCACGGCGTGATTTTGGGCTACACGTAGGACGACGCCGTGGTTTATAATGGTATACCGGATGCCCTAAATATGAATACTTATGACAATGATTTTTTGT
The DNA here is from genome assembly GCA_023525975.1 of Smallanthus sonchifolius. Classification (NCBI taxonomy): domain Eukaryota; kingdom Viridiplantae; phylum Streptophyta; class Magnoliopsida; order Asterales; family Asteraceae; genus Smallanthus; species Smallanthus sonchifolius. The sequence continues at coordinate 25,268,667 of CM042029.1, read as the reverse complement.
TTTTTGTTTTTAAGTTAGTTCTAAAAAGCTTACTGAAAAAATCGCCACGTATTTTTTTTCCTCTTCTAAGTGTAACTTTTTTTGCATCATCGTTTGGAATATGCCAATCTCGCTAATCATTTACAAAACAATAGTTAAACATATATAATAATTAACATATATTTAAAATTTACAAAACATAAAACACAATACCTTAATGTCATTCCATTCTTCCTTTTCAAATGCCATTATTTTTAACCCAATACGGAAGATTTGTTCTAAGTGCTAATCCAAACTCTGAATCAAATTTATTTGCCTTCGGACCAATCGGTAGCTGATTTTCATCAAATTCAATGTACCGTTCATCCTCTCTCAGTTTCTTTTTACCAACAGCAACACCCCGTTTACCTCGTTTGTTCTGCTTTAGACATAAGTGCAGTAGAAAAACAACAACTTTTTGTCCAAAGTTGAATTCTAGAAAGGCAAGTTGAAAGCATTTAGAAGCAAGAGAAAACACACCTTAATACACAACAGTTTGGATATAAGCTACTTTCAGTCTGGTTCTCACTTTAGTCTAAAATAATCATATAATTCCCTCCATCCAAACTCTCAAAATCTGTGATTTAGAAAAATAAAAATCAGAAGATCAGTTTGCAAATGTAATCCCAAACAAACACCCCTTAATAAACATAAAGTTTAGTTTCATGTCTTCTCATATCCTCATGCTGTTATGCAGAAAGTCCCCAAAAGCAAAATCTTCACGCTGCTCAAGATCTCGTTCTGGATCTAAGTCTCGCTAATTATCAAGGCATACCTCCACTCCTATCTAATATTTTGTCTGTTTATTTTAACTCAAGGCTTATATTCATATAAGAAAGATGAGATAAATCTTACCTCACAAAGTGCCCGAGTCCCAGGCTTAAACAGATGGACGTGGATGGAATGAAGAAGGCGGTGGATGGAATGAACCACAAATTAGGGTTCTTTTAGAGGCTGGTGGATGGAAGTCCCAGGCTTCCGCTTGTCTCCAGCTACTGACCATAAACCACAAATTAGGGTTCTTTTAGATAATATTTAGCGGGAACCGTTTCTTTTTTCCGCTTTTTTAATTTAATATTTATTTAGATTTTATAATTGTAAAGGGTTTTGATATCAAGTCAAATCACAAGTTAACTTATTAACTATTAACTTAAAAGTTAATAAGTTAAACATAAATGATATCAAGTCAAATCACAAGTTAACTTATAATACAATCAAATTAAAAATAAATACATATAACTGAATTAAAAAATAAATACAAAAAATAAATTGAACAATCACCGTTCTCATTCATTCCTACACAAAATAAAAACATTATCAATAAATTGACTATAATTTAAAATTTTAATAAAAAAGGAATATATATATAAATTTATATCATACCCTTTATCATTTGGTTCAACGTTGTCCGTCAACATATATCCCTTCGTCGTGGTCAGATCGTAAGTATGTAGCGGTGCCATCAGTTACATCATTCATCGGTTCAATACCGATAGAAAATGGTGGTAGGTCATCAAATTGGTCGTATTCTTCCTCATCGACGACATTATCAACACCAACAATACGTCGTTTACCTTGCAGTATCCCATTTTGATTTGCTCGGGTCGTTGACAAAAAACACTTTTGTTACTAGTTTTGCCCGAATGAATGGTTCAAATACATAGCCATTTGTGTTAAGGTCGACAAGTGTAAAACCATATTTGTCAACTTTAACACCTGTATGGTTATCCACCCACTTACATTTAAACACAGGAATGGTGAAAGAAGAATAATCCAATTCCCATATTTCTTGTATGACACTGTAATAAGAGTCTTTGGCTATTTTTAACATTACATCATGATTCATTCTATCGAATTGGGTTGATGTGGCTATTACTGTTACTCTGCTATTTTGCATTGTACTTTTTCCATCTTGATCTTATGTGTAAAACGTATAACCGTTTATGTCGTACCCTTGGTAAGATGTTACTCTAAAATTTGGACCACGCCCTAACTTTTTCACAGTTTTATCAACATTTGCTTGGCCATTTTTCGTTACCTTTGTTTTCATCCAACTAGCAAACTCTACGTTATGCTTCTTTTCATACCACAATGTTGTCCTATCTTAGTATGTTGACCGTAATGTTTCCATGTGTTCTTTAATGTAAGGAGCAATACATGTCATGTGTTTTAAGACAACAAAATGTGCAAGTTGTAAAAGATCGTAATTTGGCATGATTGTTCTCATACCAACACCTCCTTTCCCTTCAAGTCTACCCGAGTGACGAGATTGAGGAACACCAATACTTTTGACACCATCCAAATAACCTATAATAAACCAAGTATTACATTGTAAATTACAACTAATAAAACTATAATATATAACTGTAATATATTATAAATGTTAGGGTATCATTACCTATGCAGAACTCAGTCACCTCTTCGAAAGTATATCCTTCAACAACACTACTCTCAGGTCGATTACGGTTTCTAACATAAGCTTTTAGGAAACCTATATATCTTTCAAAATGGTACATGTATCATAGAAATACAGGACCACAAGCCTTAATTTCTCCTACGATATGGATTACCAAGTGAACCATCACATCAAAAAAAGATGGCGGAAAATACATCTCAAGTTCATAGAGCGTGATGACAATTTCTTTTTGCATGACAATTTCTTTTTGCAACCTATCCAGATACTTTGGATCAATAACTTTCGAATGAATCGTGTTAAAAAATAAACAAAGTTTTGTGATTGTATGTCTGATCTTATCGGGCGACAATCCACGAACTGCGATAGGAATCATATGTGTTATCAAAACATGACAATCATGAGATTTCATACCAAACAATTTACAGTCTTTCATCGACACCAACCTTTTAATGTTTGCAAAATAGCTCGATGGTACTTTAATATTATTTAAACATTCACAAAACATTTTTTTTTCTTTTTTTGACATACTATAGCAGGCCGATGGTAGATAAAAACCATTGCACGCCTCAACAGGAGCAAGCCCGTCACGTATTCCCATTTATTGCATGTCTTTACGGACATTAATCCCATCTTTATTTTTCCCGAGAATGTTTAACAATAAGCCAAGCAAGCTATCACATACATTTTTCTCGATGTGCATAACATCTAGGCAATGTCTAACTTTAAATGCTCCCAGTAAGGCAAATCCCAAAAGATTGACTCTTTTTTTCCAAATGCCTCCTTTCTCAGCACGAGTTCTTTTACCCAACATGACATTTAGATTTTTAACTCGAGAAAATGCATCAAATTGTTTCCACACCTTTCGGTGCTTAGTATTTCCGTCAAACTCCTCCTTTTTATTCCGATAATTGTGACTAGGCGGAAGGAATCTTCGATGTCCCATATATACAGTTTTTTTGCAATTATTTAACCACATAGAACTTGTATCATCTTCACAAATAGGACAAGATAGCTTACCTTTCGTACTGTATCCTGACAAATTACCGTATGCTGGAAAGTCACTTATGGTGCAAAAAATCATGGCACACAAGTCAAAATATTCTTTCTTATAAGAATCATACACATTTACACCTCGATTCCATAGAGTTTTAAGGTCATCTATCAATGGAGACAAATAACCATCAATGTCATTACCAGGTTGTTTCGGGCCTTGAATTAACAGCGACATCATTATGTATTTTCTTTTCATGCATAACCACGGTGGTAGATTGTAGACGCAAAGAAGAACCGGCCACGTACTATGACGAGTACTCATGTTTCCGAAAGGGTTAATCCCGTCTGAACTAAGTCCAAATCGTATGTTTCTAACCTCGTTACCAAATTCCGGATACATCCTATCTATATTTCTCCATTGAGGTGAATCCGCAACGTGTCTTAATTTTCCATCATTTATACGTTCATCTGAATGCCAACGCAATAATTTTGCTTCCTTTTCATTTGAAAATAATCGTTTCAGCCTCGGTATAATTGGGAAATACCACAATATTTTAGCCGATGGTCCATTTTTAGTCACATCATCGTCAACTTCATCGGTTTCGTTTTTACGCTTATATCTAGACGCGCGACAGTTAAAACATTTATGATCATTTTTGTACCCCTTTCGATACAACATACAATCATTTGGACATGCATGTATTCTTTTAACTGTCAATCCCATTGGACACATTAATTTTTTTGCTTGGTATAATGAAATTGGTAACTCGTTACCTTCCGGAAGCATGTCATGTAAAAGCACTAATAGGTCTGTGAAAATTTTATCACTCCATCCATGTGTTGACTTTAAGGTAAACAACCTTAACACGGCACCAATTCTCGAAAATTTCTTACAACCGGTATGTCACACCCTGGACGTGTGCGAGCCCGATTGGTATCGCCTGGTTACTTGATTTTAGAGTTTTATAAAATACAGCGAAAGTCTTTCTCAAAGGATCGTTTCATTATTCTTTCAACCTCAAGGGTTGTAATTGTAAATACCAAAACTCACTTGGAAAACAAAAGCCTTGTATTTACTTTATAAACATAAGGTTTCAATACCCTTCTCATTTGATTACAAAATAGAGTTTGAAATCAAATACATGATGAGCCACTGGAAATAGTTCCAATACAAGGTTGATCAGTTCCCTGGTCCTATCTCCTTTCTTTTTGAATTTTCCTTTACACGAGGCCTGAGAATCCTACGTGCATTCCATCCTTTACCGGGTCAGATCTCATGTCTGCCCTTAAACACATCTCATCATATTTTATTCATTACCTGAAAAATATTTTGAAAATGTAACGTCAGCGCGAACGCTGGTGAATACAATATCTTGACATAAAATCATTTTGGCACAAATAAGTATTAAGTTGATAATCACAACTTCATGTTCAATCTACATATTCAGCAGACCCATGTTCTGACCGTATGAACCACTGTATACACTGGCGTCGTAACTTATAACAATGAGAACTCCATGTCCTTCATTTGTTATAAGATAAGCACCGGCCATAATCCGGGAGTTTCACCCGAGACCCGTGTATCCCTTGCAAGTTTTACGTATACCTATGGCCTGAATGCTTGGTTCGTAGAAGAACGTTGAGCATTATTTCGTTAATCCTTATTTGACCGTTTTCACAAATAAAATGTTTGACACAAGTTTTGAAAGAGATAAAGTATTCACCTTTTTGTTTGGGATGAGCTTCTACAGTCAAAGCTTATAATGCTAGCTTCCTAGCTTCGTTTCTCTAGCGTTCCGACCTTTCTATGAGCGTTTCTTCTTAAACCGAGCACTACAAGAAGCGGGAATCGAACCGGGATCGTCAGGGATTGTCTACGGAAGCTCTGGAACTGGTTTTGAGAGTAAAAGACGGATTGATGCGGGATGATATGATCAAAATCGATCAACTATTTATACGGGTGAAATCTGGTCCGTAGCGGACCGTTATGCTTGGGCGTAGCGGTCCGCTACCGCCCTTGCATACGTCAGCCCTACACGTCTCATTCTGATTGGACCGATCCTGGGTTTGCGGCTAGTGGACCGTTACCGCTAAGCGTAGCGGTCCGCCACCCCGATACGTGGCAGATTCTCAAGAGTTGCGGCTGGCGGACCGTTACCACCTGGCGTGGCGGTCCGCCACGAGTACACATGTCACAAAATGTGACCATTAGTCACTATACACGTGGCTAACCCAAACTCATTGCTTAGTCCCTACGTAGCGGACCGTTACCCTATATGGTGGCGGCCCGCCACCCAAACCAGCACTCATGGCGGACCGTTATGGTTAGCCTTAGCGGTCCGCTAAGGTCTAAATCCTCAAATTTTCTAATTTAAACCCTAAACTTTAAGATAATTACTGTTATAGTCCCTGGGGTTTACCTTTTGCCAAATCTTGGACATTTTCGGGACATGTGTTACACGGTATATAAAGGTTTTTCTGAATCTTCAAATAATTGTTTCAACTTTTCTTGATCGTTATCATCAATATTGGTCTCTATATCATTATACATGTCCTTAAAATTGTCATTGTCGTCATTTAAAGCGTCATTTTCATGATCAATATATTGATCATTGTTCTCTATATTATCATTGTCTAAATTGATCGACGATATGCTATAGCTAGCAAGCGATTCCCTATGCTTTGACCAACAAGAATAACTAGGCTTAAAACCATGTTTCAACAAATGAAACTTTATTTCTTTGATATCATGTTTTTGGAAATTTCTACAGGCAGCACAAGGACAAAAAATCAATCGATCTCCTGCATTCACCTGATGAGCTTCAGCAACATTAGGAAAACTTTGAACACCAATCGTATATATTGCATCAGTACGGTCTCTTATGTACATCTAATCGTTATGGTCCATCTAAAAAATAAAATAAACAAATAAATAAATGATATGAATGTATGCATATGATATAAACTGGTACTCTAAGGCGGTGGATCGTAACCCACTTTTTGAATATCTTATCTCACATGTATACATTTTAACGAGTTGAATTTAAAAAAAAATCGGTAGCATTTCCCCTTAACTCCACAAGAATGCGCAAAAACCGAAAACTCGTGAAAGTAGAGGAAATATCAACCGATTTTTTCTTAAAAGTTATCTCGTTAAAACGTACACATATCATAAATGAGATAAAATAATTAAAAAGCAGTCCCGAACGGGACAATCCAAAATTTGTCTCTATTAGATAAATTTTGGACGTGTATATTTTAAAGGGTTATCCTAAATGTATGTATATAAATAGATATCAAATTAAAAACTAAATACAAATTAAATTAAAAAAATATATAACTATCACTGAATTTGATGAAAAAGTAAACAAAATTTTATTTTTTTTAACCAAAATAACAAGTAATAACATATTTAAACATATATTATTAATGTATATAAAACTAAATACATATTAAATTGAAGAAAACACTAACCTTTGAATGTAGTAATGGTGAAAAAGTGGAGAGGAAGATTATGAAGATGAAACCAACGACGGCAATATTAGGTTTTGAGAATGGGTTTAGTTATATTAACATATCCTCTTTTGACGCGGTTAAGTAAAAACCCGTCTAAAAATGCATTTTTTGACGCGAAATATTTCTACGCGTCTAAATATATATCTTTTGACGCGGTTTTTTGGTACTTCTTACTCCCTTAATTTGAGATACTGATGTTTAGACGCGGTTTTGACAATGACCGCGTCAAAATACGAAAATCAACCGCGTCTAAAAATCACTTTTCTACTACTGACAGTGGACTGATGTATTGTATTAGTAGATTGGAAATATTTTGGATCATAATACTAACCACCTCTATCATTTTGCAGAGTTTTAATCAACTCACTTTTATGTAGCTCTATTCTTGTTTATAAATTTTAAATTTATCAAGAGCTTCATCCTTAGAATACAACAGATATACATATCAATATCTAGATGCATCATCAATAAAAGTAATGCAATACTTTTTATTCCCAAGGGAATATGTAGCATGAAAATCATATAAATAACTATGTATCAGTTGTAATGCCTTAGTTTCCCTCTTAACATCCTAGAAAAGTTTTCTAGTTATCTTAGTTAACATATGCAAGTTTTACAACTTTCATTATTCATATCAAAACCCGGTATCAAACTCATTTTAGACATATCTTTTAATCTCTTATATTATACATGTCCTAATCTAGCATGCCACAAATTTGATTTATTTAAATTATTACTAGTACTAGTGGAAGTCATGTAAACAGATTAATTATCAAAAGAAAAATTAAGATTCTTAAACATGCCATTACAAAGATAATCAAATCCTACAAAAGACTCATGTATTGACAAGATATACTACTCACTTTCCAACACTTGTTTGTAACCATAGTTATTCAACGGAATACCAGAAAACAGATTCTTTTGAATCCAGGTTACATACAAAATATTGTCTAAACATATACATTTCCCATAAGTAAAAGTAAGCTTAACATTTCCTAGTCCTTTGATTGGTTCAATTGCAACATTGCCATCTTGATAATAGACCCATCTTAAATCGGTTGAAAGTCTTTGAACCAATGAAGATCTTTGCAAACGTGGCTAGTTGCTTCTGAATCAGCCTACCATGCAACATTATCATCCTACACATAAAATGTCTCAGATATTAGTGACCCATAATTCTAAACCAAATTATATTTTTGTACAAAAATCTGACCTTGTTGCATGCCTGGGTCCTTAGACCCACTAGGACCAGCCTCATCCTTGATTTTACTAACTCGACCATCCCTTTTCAAATGACCAAGTTTGCCACACTTCCAACATGCCAACTTAGGCTTCTTGTTGGTAGTTTTGTTGTTGTTACCTTTGAAATCCTGTTTGTTTCCTTTGAACTTCTTGGAACTCCAGGATGATCCACCTTCTTCCACCATGTTCACAGAAGAAGGTCCAACCATGTTTTTATCCTTAACTTTGTTACTTTCTTGAGTTCTCAAGGCCTCTTCGGTTTTAAAGTGACTTCCAAGTTAGACCAGATTCATTTCCTCCTTGTTATGTTTCAAAGTATGTTTGAAATCTTTACAAGAAGGTGGCAGTTTGTCAATGATATTATATACTAAGATGGATTCATCTATCTTTAAATTATGTTGAGCAAACTCTCTCAGAATCTTTAACATTTCGTTATACTGTTATGACTGGCCTTGAATTGACCATCTTGTAATTATTGAAACTGCTAACCAGAAACATCTTACTAGAAGCATCTTCAGCTATGTACTTGGATTCCTAGAATCCCACATCTTTTATAGATCCAACATTAAGATAAACATCAAATATAGAGTCAGACATACCGTTAAGATGTGACCACGACAAATGTAGTCATCGTTCTCCCATCTGGATTGCTTTCTTGTGTGTTTCAGAGTTTCATTCTCGATCATATCTGGCACGGGAGTGCTTAAAAAGTAGATAACGTTTAAGATGGTTAAGAAGAAGTGCTTCTTCTTTTGCCATCTTCGAAAATCTTATCCTTTAAATTTCTCCAGTTTGTTGAATTTGCTTGTCAGCTCCTTCACAGATTCTTCGTTCGTCATCTTCTTCATATTGTTTCAATCTTTGTGTATTTGAGTATATGGAAATTCTGGATTCCCTATAAGTCGTGTAGATCACTTGCAGATGGAAACAATTCAATGGTTCTCACGAATTTTTCAATCGGATAAAACTAAGAAAAAACTCTAGAACAAGAGTATGAAAATCTGATGATTTTCCTATGAACCAGATATATGACTAAAACATCGTATTTATATTTATACATGTACATTTTTTATAAGTTTTTCGGTCAAATGTCCATTTTGGTAATTTCTCCCAAATTTAATATTATACATTACTTGTATAAGCATTTTTTTTCTATTGGATTTTTAATTAACTATTTTTTTTTATTGATTTTTGTGATTGAATTGCGACCGTATCATGTTCGGTAGCTAATTTTGCGACTGTTACAATTCTGGTCGCAAATTTTATGACGGGCATATATACGGTCGTAATTGCCTAGTTTCTAGTAGTGTATAATAAGCTAAAAAAATAATTTTGATAGTTAACTCTTGGGGTATGAAGAAACCGAGGCGAACGGGTAATGACTCATGGTTTATATAATAACGATCCGGTTACCGATTCCTGATTATATAAATTTCGGTATGTAGTCTGATCCAGTCCGGTCCAAAACCAGAAAAACCTAATTATGAGCATGAGATGAACTAAGATTGCATATGTAACTTAGAACTTATGTTTCACTCTCTGTGTTGGTGTTAAGGTTCATAGGCAAAAGTGATGGTAGCAATTATATCCATAAAACTTTGAAATAGAATAAAAAACATGTGAACAAGTAAAACTCACTTGTGTAGTTCTCACTAGTCACTTCTATTGAAATTGGCTAGCTTCAGAAGCAACAAAAAAAAAAACATAATAGCTGCGACCGGTTTACCTTTTAGCGACGAAGAATTAGTGACGACTCAATAGCTTCCGCTGAAGCTATAGAAAACATGAAATAACTCGATGTTTAAAAAGTGTTTCATAGAAATAGAAATTTTAGTTCTTCAAGTCCGAATGGAGAACATACACATTCACAAACAAGAAGCAAGATTTCAACTCATAAACATGTTTCAATACGAACTCACAACTAGAAAAATAAAATGGAATTTGCCTACAACTATCTTAGCAAAATAGTGAATTACTTCCATGATGAAAAAGGCACAGTATCAACATTTGAAAGAGCCAAGAGTGTTAGAGGTAACCTACTACCCCTAATATCTTCAGCTGAAGCTATAGATTCAAGCTCAGCCATATCTTCTGGTGAGAGTTTCACAGACAAAGCGCCAATGTTTTGGTTAAAGTTCTCCATCTTTGATGTGCCTGGGATGGGACTCAAGTCATTCCCTTGGTACAGGACCCATGCTAGTGCCAACTGAGATGTGGTGCACCTTTTCCTCTTTGCAATTTCATGAATCTGCTCACAGAATACCATGTTGTGTTCAAGGTTCTCCCCTTGTAATCTTGGAATTTTCTAAAGATCAGAAAAATTCATAATCAAAACATGAATAACAATCCATAACAAAGTAGCATTCAATTCTTTCTTACAACTATTAGAAAAAAAATGAGTTTGCTACTAAATATTTGCGACGTAAAATTTCTGTCGCAAATTGCTACACATTTGGGACAAAATAGTGACGGAAAGGTATATTTATAGTAAGCAGCAACGCATTTCCAACAAAACAAAAAATAATCTTAATATTTATAGTAAAATACCTTTTTAACTAAGCTATAAAATTTTTATTGATTTTGTCGCAAATGCGTCGCAATTTGAGACACATTTCCGACAGAATCAATAATAATCTTATTAATTCAAATAAAAATAGTTTTTTAATATCTATTGTTTTGTCGGAAACATGTCGCAATTTGCTACACATTTCCGACAAAACGATTAATAATATTAAAAATAAAAATAAAAATATCTTTTTAATATATTTATAAATAATTAATATTGTTTTTGCCGCAAATGCGTCGTAATTTGCTACACATTTCCGACAAGACTGTTAATAATTAATATTGTTTTTGTCGCAAATTGTATACAAAAGTCTCAAATAACACAAACCTTCCTAACATCTTCATCAGGCAAGCCCTCAACTAACTTCGGACCCGAAGCTAAAAACCCACTTCCGAGAGGACCGTATGGAACAATCCCAATACCTAATTCTCTGCAAGTCGGAATTACTTCATCCTCATGGACTCTGACCGATAAAGACCACTCAAACTGTACAGTTGTAATTGGATGAATAGCATGGGCTCTTCTGATGGTGGAAGGTGTGGCCTCAGATAGACCTATATATTTGATTTTACCCTCTTCAACCAGTTTCTTCAGTTCTCCCATCTGCAAACAAAACCCATCTCATTCTTCTCAAATTTGAGTAACACTTTGTTTTAATGTACATGTTGCCTGTCTACAAAGTTAAAAACATTACTTAGCAGTAGTTATTGTTGGTTTTAAACAATGTGATAATGCAGAAACGATTATTGGAATTGACTGATTTTATTACACACCCAAACCATGCTTACATAGCATTACAATCAAGGAAACTAAAAGATAAACTTCTAATGCAATAAACTAGGACTTACTTGAATAGGGGAAGGTTTCATAGAAAACCACATCGTTAGACGAAAACCGAGAAAACCACTAAAAAACCAATTTTAACCAATTATATATTTATTTTTTATTTTTATTTATTTACAAGAGTATCAATGTAATATTACACTTTTTTACCAAAAAGTCATTTACAGAAAACAAAAAAATTACGGTTACGTATATGTAAAACACAATACATAAAATGATTTTTTAGTAAATTGTGTAATATTATATTAATACACTTAGAAATTAATTAAAAAAATAAAAAGTCTATAAATTGTTTGATTGGCTTTTAGTGATTTTCTAGGTTTTCGTCTAAGGTTTTTGATCTCTCCCCTACTTGAATAACTATCTAAAATAAGATAAACTCAATGTTGAAAAGGTATAATGCTTTATATTTTTTTATTCAATTCATTAGTGCAAAACTTTATCTAATAATTGTATTCATGTTTAATGGTTGAGCTTGGGCTGGAGATGGGCTAAGTTGGTTCTTTTCTGGACTGCATGTTGCTGGGCCAAAGGGAAGCTACTGGGCTGGATGCTAGAATAGTCCCTACAGAAAAATAAATTGAGTCAAGTTTACCTCTCGCTCATTTTCCTACTAGGTTTTAGGGTTTCTTATCTAAGTGAAATCTGTTCTTGTATAGCAGTGTATTGTTTGAATAGCTCATTGATTTGATGAGCATTCCTCTGTTCTTGTTAATTGTATAGACATTCTTGTTGGTTTGATTCAATTGTATATCTTCTTCTACAAAGTGTTCTTGAGATAAAAAGAATCTGTCCATGTTTTTGACACTCAACCTTAATATAATCGACCCACATGAACCACATCAGATAATTTTCCGTTGCAACCCATTTGACCCATATCTATATAAAGCTCCAAATTTATGACCCGTGACCCGTTAAGCTGTTCCCGTGAACAAACCTATTAGCCTAACAATTCAAAAATCAAAATTGAATTATTCTCTCAGTAATGAATATTTGAGCAGTAAGCCAGTGCAACTATATGCAAACTAAGAGAAACATAAGATCTAGAAACGCTAATTACCATGATCTCGATGGGAACTCGAGAGTCGATGCGATGGACATAATACAAATCAATGTAATCAACATCAAGCCGTTTCAAACTAGCTTCACCACAAGCCCTAACATACTCCGGATCACCGCGGATATCACACTCTCCTTCCAACCATTTGATCCCAAATTTCGTTGCCAATTGCACACTTCCTCTTTCCAATCCCTTCAACGCCTGATTAATCACAAAAGAAACTGAGAACAATAATCAACAACAATAACGATAAATAATAAATAATAATAATGATGAACGACTCAACCATCAACCTTGCTGATGAGGATTTCATTGACGTGAGGTCCGTAGAGGTCTGAGGTATCAAGATGAGTAACACCGCAGTTGACAGCATGGTGGATGAGTTTGATCATGTCTTCCTCGGGCTTGCCAGGTCCGTAACAGCTGTTGGTCATGCTCATGCATCCTAGTCCCAGAGCTGATACCTCCATACCTTGTGATCCAAGCTTTATCCTTCTAACTCCACCACCCATATATAACAACAAGACTGATTGTTATATATCAAAGCAGATTTTATACAAGCAAGCAATATATCATCCTGAGCAATATACAGCTCATTGATGGAGAAATTCTACATCATCCATGTCTTTTTTTTATCGAACTTTATTTTCGTATTTTGTTGAAGTTTTAAGAAATTAAATTGGGTGTATTCATGGGTTATCTCTTCCTTCAATAAAATACAAAGCATGCACTGAATGCCCATCACCCAGTGTACTATAGGGTATATCCAATTCTTCAACCTATTTATCTTCATTATTTGAAAAATAGGTTACAGATAAAGGAAAAATACGAAAATGGACATTTGATCAAGAAAATACTTAAAAATTGACATCCATATTCAGTCTACTGTTTCATGGACATTGGTCATAACAGACGGCTAAAGACGGCTAAAATGTTCGTGCCAACATTCCATTTGTCAGAGTACGAGACAATAAGCATGTGACACGTGGCAGAGACGGCTAAGCCGTGTAAATGGATTAGATGGCTATAGCCGTCTATTAGACGGCTAAGCCTCCGAAAATTTTCAAAAAATGTTTTTGGAGGCTAAGCCGTCTAATAGACGGCTATAGCCGGCTAAATGCATTAGACGGCTAAAACCGTTTATTTAGACTGCTAAGCTGCCACGTGTCGCCATATTATTGGTTCGTACTTTGACAAATGGAATTTTGGCACGAAAATTTTAGCCGGCTAGCTTAGCCGTCTGTCATAACTAATGTCCATGAAATAGTAAGCTAAATATGGATGCCCATTTTTGATAATATTCCTGGTCAAATGTCTATTTTTGTATTTTTCCCTATAGATAATATATTGGGAAAAAAAATACTAAAATAGACATTTGACAAAAAAGTTATCCAAAATAGACTTACTTATTTAGCCGGCTAAAACATGGACATTATTCACAATAGCCGGCTAAAATTTCCGTGCCCACATTCCTTTTTACAGAGTACGAACAAATAGTAGAGTGACATGTGGCCGGCTAAAGTCTTCAAATAACCAGCTATAGCCGTCTAATCCTGTAAGCCGGCTAAAGTCTTCTATTAGCCGGCTAATACACAAGTCCTAACCAAATAACATAAATTAGAACAAGGAACTAAGTCACATTCTAAGTTAACCAGGTAGCATAAACATATACATTTGCACGCACAAACCTATTCACAAGTCTAAGTCCCAAACATAGTATTCATTTACACATACACACACACACACGTACCATACAATATTTGCAAAAGTATAAATCCTAATTCAGGACTCAAAATTTCATGTCCAACAAGTTGGCAAATCTCAATACGTATTATGACATTAATCTTGAATAGAGAAAAAGATGGATTTATTTTATTAATTAGGAGTGAGTTTATTTGGGTCTGGAATTTCTTTTTAACTTTTTGGGTTTGATTTGGTGTCTTAATTAGTTTTTTTAGTTGCCTAGTTTATGGATTTGGTTTGATTAGTTTTCCTAATTTAGAATAGCGTGGTGATAAAGTTTAGTTTTTAGTATAAATATATGGCTTACGGGTCATTGTAATGTGTGGGTTTGGTTTTCAATATTAATAAAAAGAGTCGATCTTGGTTGAGATCAAATTCCTGTGTTCGTGTTTGGGGCTTGATTTCTAACAATTGACATCAGAGCGTAGGTTCATTATGTGCGTTGATAAGTGGCCAAAGTTTTATGTATTAAAAGGTGTAATATGTTATATTTATGCAATTTGATATGTGGAATACAAAGGTTTTGTGTAGTCATACATGTGCAGGTGTTGGAAGCTTAAAATGTGATCTTTGAAGATATTATGAGAGACTCGGAAGAGACACGGAGAAAACGGGGCAAAATGCAGGGTCAGCGTAAGGCTACGCTGTTACAGCGTAAGCCTACGCCGAAGGCAAATTGCAAACAGTAGCATCAGAGGGTCAGCGTAAGCTACGCCATATCAGCGTAGGCCTACGCCTAAGTAATTTCTTCTCAGTAGCTTCCAGTGGACCGGCGTAGGCCTACGCCCTTACGCTGGTTACGTTTCAGGCGCGGATTTTCGGTGAAACAGCCGATTTTCAATGGTTAATTAGGGTTTCTTCCCCAAAATTCGAATCCATCTTTTACACCACAGTTCTTGGGCGATTTTGGTCATTCTAGGAGGCTAAGGAACATGATTCTAACATGCAAGTGAAGATTGATACTCGAAATATTGAAGAATCGAAGATGCATTCCACAACCATGAGCGGCTAATCCACCGGTAATCATTCCCGGGTGGATTGTTTGTAAGTTTTTAGGGTTTTATCATGTGCTAACTTTGAGAAACAATTCTTGTAATCGTTTGGTTTGAAACACTTGAATCTTTGTGTTTAGTATGGTTATGAACTCACGGGAGTCGATAAATTCTTGCACCATTGACCCCGTTAGATGATAATTGCTATGAACTTTGATTTATGTTGAATCTATTGATTAATCTAATTCTATATTGCATCCATTTGTCTCGATTTCATTCGTGAATATTGTTTTACACTATTTGCCGATGATGTATGAATGTTGATGTTCTTGGTTAGATTTGGTTAATTAGATTTGAATAACCATTCGATTGTTTGAACTCAAATGTTGGTGTGATAATCCCTAATTATTTGTGAGCTTGAAACCCGGGTGTGATACCCTTTTTAATTATTGTTTACAACTTAAACCGTTTTGTTTGGTACTTGATTTGTTTGTTGAGTTTATAAAGTTTTCACTTAAATCATTGATTGTGTTTGGTCAGAAAGACCCGTTGTAACTTCATAATTTGCATTGTTAATTGAAGTTGAGCACCGACCACAAACTCTTTGTGGTTCGACACCCTTCTTACCCTAACTAGTTTAAGGTGATTAGGATACTCTATTTCTTTATCTTTGATCGGTCCCTTCGACACCGATCATGCGTCTTGTGATAAATCATGGGGTGCTTAACCACAATCAAGAAGTCTAAAGCTGAAAACAAAAGAAGGAAGCAAGCAAGCTCCTGCAAGAAGAAGTCAAGTCAGGAAGAAGAATTGTTTAAGCAAAAATAATTTTTAAACTGTTTCAATCAAGAAAGTTGCAAGCAATTGGCTTCTGGATTCGTAACAGTGAAGCAAGCAACAAGATATTTTTGTTCTCGGTTTTGGTCTGAAGAAAAAAAAACCAGCAGGTCCTTCTGGCCGAGAAAAAAAAAAGCAACGGTGGTTCAGTACGTTTAAGCGGTGGTGGTGTTAGCCGTTTGTCCGGCGGTGAGTAGCGGCTGCGAAAGCCAAGCAACGAAGGGTTGTGAGAGTCAACCAAGGAAAATCTCAATCTGAGCGATTCAAACCGAGTGCGGTGTGACAACCGTCATCGAACGAGGTTAACATCTAATCTTAATCTTGTTATTATGCATACTTAAGTCCTTATTTGATTTAGTATAATCGTTAGGAAAATTAAATTTAAAACACTAGTTACACTTGTCACTTTTAGAAACTTTCAAAATTCCGAAATCGTTGATTTAAAACGACACTTGTTACATGTAACGTTAACCGACTAATCAAAAAGTATTATTCTTTTAGTTACCTAAAATGTCCTAATATTCTTTATTTAGAAGAAACGTCGTCAAAATTTTAACACGTTAGCCTAAGTCGTTGAACCGTTGACATTTATTTAAGTTTAATGATTTGTTTAAAAAAATATAATAAGAAATAAATAAAATAAATGTACATATATAGTTGGCCGAATATTTTTGAAAGTAAGCATTATCTCCATTTTTTTTCTTTTTTATCTAATCTCCTTGTGTTTATTTTTAAAATTTGAAATTCCTAATTTAATTTGATTAACAAATCCAATTTCTTTACAAACTATAAACTCTTCCCTTTCAACAGTCCCATTCACGATTCAGCCTTCTACTCCCCTCTTTCTTGTTCGCAAAGCCATACACAAAAAAAAAATAAACCGAAAACTTTCAGTTACAAGCATTCAAGAACGTTCTACGCAACCCGGTATGTAAATTTTTCAAGTTCTATCGAGTTTTCTTATTCTAATCTTTCAAGATCTGGTTTTTACTACTTTATAATCCATAAATCTTTGAATTCCAGCCACAAGTTTCCATATTTTGAAGAATCTCGAGTAGCAAATGTTAGCAATCCTGTAAAGAAGATAAAACGAAACAGTGATCCGGGCTTGTGTTTGACACAATTCCCTTAAACAGATTCGCGGTCTGTTCCCAGGGTACGCCGGATAGAAACAGCCACAGTGTGCTGCCGGACCTGATCACTTGCCTGAAATAAAAACGTAAGCAATGCTGTAGCGATGAGAGTTTGGGAGTATCAGTTGTATTCTTTTCTGATAGCACTAGGACTAGTTTTATAACCAAAATGTCATAACGTATTACCATCTGTAATAATGGGAGTAGCCGATCAGTTTTAAAACCGAAATAATGATCATAGCTGATCAGTTACGAAGGTCAACAGTCTCTAAACGAATCCGCAGGACGTGCGGGTACACGAGTTCGAAGAAATTCTAGTCGAAACCCAGTTTTTCGCACCCCCCCTGCGCGAGGGTAGGACATGTGGTAAAATACATCATGAAGCTTCAAATGAGTAGTGAAGGCTTTACCTTATAAACAACACCTCATTTTGTTCCCAAACCGATGTGGGACAAGCTATTACCACTTAGACATTCATTCACACTTATACCCAAACTTCCAACAGCAAAGTCGTTACACGCATTTAGGTATGAAAAAAACGACACTTTTCTTATTTTCTTTAACTTCCAGAACTTTAACATTTTCTAAAATCCTAAAAGATTCAAACTTTATAGATTTTAATTATATATATTTTGTCCTTAATCATCAAGGGCCGTATTTTTAGTCGTTATAATTGAAAAGTTACTAAAAACTTGTTTTTGAAAACAAACCGTTACAGCAGATTCAAAACAACAACTTTTGTCAAACTTTGGAGAATCATAACTCGACGGAAACTCAACCAAAGCAGTCGATTCTTGAATCTAGATTGTAGTGCATGGAGTGTAGTTTCCATAAAACTAAGCTTCATAATTTTTCGACGAGTTTTGATCAGTCAAAGGTATTTTTTTATAGACTATCAAATCTGTTTTCAAACAGCAAACTTGGTCTATGTTCGTAAGGCCGTATCTCATTCATTACAAGTCCAAATAAGTCTATTCTTTTTCTGGAATTTAAGTTTTTAAGTATAGCAACCCAATTGGAAAATATTAAATCGCTTTTGTATCGAGGTCGCACCAAGCAAAAACTTTTTGTCGCACACTAAAGTCACTACAACTACCTTTCTGTGTTCCACGATTTTTCATAATTTTTGTTCTTCTGGAAAAATAATACAAAAATATATTTGAAAACTAGAAACGTGAATCTTGATACCACAAAAGTTTTAGAATTTAATTCGATCGTTTGGTCAGTCAATAAAATTTGTGAAGTTGTCCTAAAATCTGGTTCGTTAAACTGTTTTGTTGTGATAAAGTTTCTAACTTTTCTTTCTATCCAAAACAACCTCCAATTACCTTTAGAGCACTTTGATTTGTCAATTATTCTATCTTAACGCCGTACTTATCAATTATTTATACTTAGTTCTTATATATAATACCTTGAATGTAGCTTTCGAGTAGGACATTTTTTGCTTCATATTTGTATTTGTTGTGTGAAATCTCGAACTACGCTATCAGGTGAGTATATCATTGCCCCTTTTTCTACTTTTTTCGTTTTGAGGTGAAAACATGCAAACCATTACTTTATCAAAATCTTGTGAAACAAACCATACATGATAACATTTTCATAAATTGAATGGGTTAAACAGTAATTACACGTTCACACATCGCTAAGTCCCTCTCGCTACATCACACATGACCATTAACTTGTTATAAGCCAACGGTAGTACGATAATGGATCCATAGGTGTGACATACCCATTCATCACCCTGGATAGGGCGATGAATGATCGAAACCCGACATACATCACGATTTGGTGGATTCCAAGTCTATTAGAGGGCATTATCGTCATTAGGTTTGGTCATGGACTCGTGTACTTATGTTTAAAGTTTCATGTTTGATTATATTATCATGGTATCTTATCTTTATTCGTTATAAAAACTGTGATTGCTCATCAACTTTTTAGTTGACCCATTTTCTACATGTTTTTAGGTGAAGGTACTAAGATGATGATTGCTCACGTAGGACGCTTTGGACCTAGATTAAATAAAATTTGGCAAACTCTATGTTATCTTGTATTTTTATTATGTCTTTGTTTGAATTAGATTATTAAATATTTCAACTTTAATAGAAAGTCTTTATTACTTGTGTTATGATTTCAATTCGTTACGCCCTCGTGTTTCCGCCTTGGCGGGGGTGTGACAGATTGATATCAGAGACAGGTTATAGAGAACTAGGTTAAAATAGAAACTGACCTAGACTATAACCTAAGATCCCCTAGGAAACTCTGTGTTTATATGCTTTGTTTATTAACTATTTCTATAAACTTTACGTACCTCCTCATTCCCCTTTCTTTACAACAACAAACTTATCTTGACGAACTATCACACGGAACCAGACTACCCTGAGTTTGCAGTCTGACGCGTAGAGCTTTGTCGCCCGAAGAATGTAGCCATAGTACGACTAACTAACCCTACATCATCAAGAGGGTAGCAGTGAAGAAAGCATAGCTAGAATCGATCCATTTGTAACCGATCCACTTCTATAGATACGACGACTAAGCAACGATGACGAGACGATTCCATAGTTACTCCCGTCAGAACCAAGACCCGATTGGTGGCTGATAGGAACATGTGTAATCTGGAAGGGTGGATACCTATACACGAAAGATTCCGTCAAGGAAAGTCGTGGTGTACAAATCCCTCCTGGACCCGTCACACTTTCCTGAGGAATCTTTTGCATGAGTATTCCACTTATAGGCTAAAACACATCTTCCCATCATTTATCATACGGTCCCCGAGTTTTGATTTGCCATTATTTTATTTTATTTTATTTTTCCTTAAATTCTAGACACAAACACATGTATTGTATCTCTATATTTCTTCATTCGTAACTCGAACCAATTTGTTGAAACTTCATCTTTGTTTGTTTACAATTCTATCACTTGTCATCTTATCTAAACGTGTTGGAACGCCTCCTCGTCGTGACACTACTTAAATCAACGAGATTCCCACCATTGTCTCCTATCAACAGTGACAGGGCCTGCAATGAATGTGATGTGGCCTTGACCACCACAGAAATCGTTGTCCCAAGCCACACCCTACCGACAATCAAGCTGCTCAAAGTAGAGTTTTGTCTTAGGAGACGCTTATCCTTCTAACCTCCCGGGATACCACTCTGAGACAGAGTCCGAACCAGAGGAAGACCTTGGGCCCTCGCAACCGGTCAACCCGTCACCCGCACAACTAGTTCCCATGTTTCCTTTGTCCCGCATAGCAGAATGGCATCATAATATGGCTCTGAGAATCCAATTACCGAAGCAACCTCCACTGAGAGACCCTTACCTAGCACCAGATCCATACCATCCAAACTCAGTGGCAAGACAAACTATGGGACCAACCAGCGCGATAGGAATCCCAGTCAATGTCGCACATTAATATGTGAGATCATAGCCCCCCCCCCCCCCTTTTAACACGCTTATAAACCACAGGGTGGGATCATGCTACAACAAACTAAATCGTTTTACGCAAACTTAAACATTCTCAAACTCTTTTGAAACGTACTTTGTGTTTTAAACATACTAACTCATACAAAATCAAACTCACTTACTTGAAACATTAATCAATCATATTTGGTTTAGTCACTAACATTCGTGGGAAAATCAATCACGCATTAACCTTTGGATGAGATCATATAAGTCTAGTTTGCAACCAAGCGTGGACTCCTTCGGGATGTCCTGCAACGGTTTATCACGCATTGATTTTTGGATGAAGTCATGTAAGTCTACGCAATCGCTTATTCGTAATGGGTTAATTGTTGCATTCATGATCATTCGCTGTGTGTTATGCATTCTCATGTGTGAATCATTCGTTGTAGTTATCCGTTATAACATTCGTTGGCTAATTGCTATACATCTGTTTTGTGATTGTCTGTATTGCTTATCCATGAATCGCTTGTACTTCGAACTTATAAGTTATTATTAAAAAAAACACCTTTCGACCAAAACCCAGTTTATTTATATTTTTGGCTCAATCAACTGCAGTTTATTTATATTTTTACCAAACGTTTCCAACAAAACATAAATCCAGTTACCTTTGACGATCTAATCTAATGAACCTTATAAGAGGAACTAATATGATCAAGCAAAGTAAGTAATTATTACGGGTGCACACGTAATAAAGTTTACATTGCATGTGAATCATGGAAAATCCTATAATGTAAACAATAACTATTATCTCTAGGAACATTTGGTTTCAATCCCAAACCTCTGGAGCGTCAAATTTCAACCGTAAGGTTGAAGATGTTTACTAAGACAACAAACTTTATTTAATTTCAAACCCCATTTGTTAAACACAAGTTACCGATCTCTAATCTAGGATGAACTATACCTCAACTTTTTAGACCATACAACTAGATTACCATAAAATTTTCGCACAACCATAAGGAAACTAGTCAAAGCATATTTCAAGTCGTTCATCCAACCCCTGATCCTAATGTACCTGATGCATAACTAAAAACCTAACCTTGACTTTCTTCTGGAAAAAATGCCTGCGTAACCCATGTAGAAACCACCCACCCTAAACTCCTGACAAACCGTACGCCACCCAACATATGCCGAGTTAATGATTAGTTTTGGTAGGTGACTGGTACGCCTTTGAGGTGCCGAAAGTGTGGTGGGTTAGCTATGGTACACCCTATATATAAACACAAATGGTGCATTAGATTTGGGACTGGAAGCCAGACCAAGAACTAACCGTAAATAATAGACAAAAAGCCCATATTAAGAGATCGTTAATAAATGTGCAAGCAAAACCCATAACCCATCTCTAAAGACCATGTTCGATGAAACTATCTCCTGGACAAGGTTGTACACTTCCATATATATACAGCTTTAACCATCCCCTAACACAGACTGACATGTTTAGGATAAGAAAAATCATCTTGGCTCATGCCAGTGTCAGACGATATTTACTAACAACAATGCATCAAGGCATGTATGTCTTATGAAAGACAATTCATAGCTCCCGCTTAGACATTCAACTAGCCTCCTGGCTAAACCATTTGAGCAAATTATCCCTAGTCTTTGCTAGAGGCAATAGATCCTGTGACAGGAGGAGAGGTAGACGTCAAGAGGAAGTTTATGGCAAAGGCGATGATATACCAATCTATATCTGAAGATGTTCTTCTTCAAGTTGCAAAGTATACGGACCCGAAGGACGTGTGGGAGGCAATACGGGTTCGATATTTAGGTGTTGATCGAGTCCAAAAGGCCCACTTGCAAACATTGAGAAGTGAGCTAGAGATGATTAAGATGAAAGAGACGGAATCAATAGATGAATTCGCTGGTAAGTTAAGTGGCATACAATCAAAGTATAAAAGTCTTGGGTCGTCACTAGATGAAAAGGTACTTGTGAGGAAGTTTTTAAATTCTATGCCGGATAAGTATTTGCCAATCGTTGCTTCAATTGAGCAATACTTAGAGATTGAGTCAATGTCGTTTGAAGAGGTGGTGGGTCGTTTAAAGGCTTATGAAGAGAGAGTAAAGCCTAAGGTCTGAGCTGAAAATGTTCATGGTCAACTAATGTTCACTCATAATGATGGAAAAGGTAAAGGTAATAATGGTGGGTGTGGTAGCTGTGATTGTTTCCAAAGTCGTGGAAAGAACAAAAACTATGGAACTGATGCGGGTCGTGAGAGTCGAACCGGGTCAAGTAATAATCAACGGGAACAAGGTGAAAGTCGAGGGCAAATAAGGGACGTGACAAGTCACGGGTCAAGTGCTATCGATGTGAAGAATTTGGTCACTTCGCGTGGGAATGTCCAAAGCCAAAACCAAATAATGAGGAAGCCAACTTAACTCAAGAAGTTCATAAACTTGCGTTAATGTGATATTAGACGTGGACCATATTCAAGATTAAGGGGGAAAATGATGACGCTAATCTTGAATAAAGAAAAAGATGGATTTATTTTATCAATTAAGAGTCTGTTTATTTGGCTTTGGAATTTCTGTTTAGCGTTTTGGGTTTGATTTGGTGTCTTAATTAGTTTATTTAGTTGCCTAGTTTAAGGATTTGGTTTGATTAGTTTTTCTAATTTAGAATAGCTTGGTGATCAAGTTTAGTTTTTAGTGTATATATATAGGGTTTACGGGTCACTGTAATGTGGGGGTTTGGTTTTCAATATTAATAAAAAAAAGTCGATCTTTGTTGAGATTGAATTCTTGTGTTCGTGTTTGGGGCCTGATTTCCAACACTAACATGTTCAAAATAAACTCAAAATGCAAGTAATATCAACTAAAACGCCAAGTTATTAACAAAATCAATCAACAAAATGTAAGTCACTAACAAGATGGTAAGTTACGAACAAAATCAGCAACCAAAATGCCAAGTTATTAACCAAAATGCCATGTTACTAAGAAAAGCAACCAACAAAATGTCAAGTTACAAACAAAATCAACCAACAAAATGCCAAGTTTTACTAACTAATCCCATGTTACTACCCCCTTTTGGATTTGATTTGGTTTCTTAATTAGTTTATTTAGTTGCCTAGTTTAAGGATTTGGTTTGATTAGTTTTTCTAATTTAGAATAGCTTGGTGATCAAGTTTAGTTTTTAGTGTATATATATAGGGTTTACGGGTCAGTGTAATGTGGGGGTTTGGTTTTCAATATTAATAAAAAGAGTCGATCTTTGTTGAGATTGAATTCTTGTGTTCGTGTTTGGGGCCTGATTTCCAACACTAACATGTTCAAAATAAACTCAAAATGCAAGTAATATCAACTAAAACGCCAAGTTATTAACAAAATCAATCAACAAAATGTAAGTCACTAACAAGATGGCAAGTTACGAACAAAATCAGCAACCAAAATGCCAAGTTATTAACCAAAATGCCATGTTACTAAGAAAAGCAACCAACAAAATGTAAAGTTACAAACAAAATCAACCAACAAAATGCCAAGTTTTACAAACTAATCCCATGTTACTACCCCCTTTTGGATTTGATTTGGTTTCTTAATTAGTTTATTTAGTTGCCTAGTTTAAGGATTTGGTTTGATTAGTTTTCCTAATTTAGAATAGCTTGGTGATCAAGTTTAGTTTTTAGTGTATATATATAGGGTTTACGGGTAAGTGTAATGTGGGGGTTTGGTTTTCAATATTAATAAAAAGAGTCGATCTTTGTTGAGATTGAATTCTTGTGTTCGTGTTTGGGGCCTGATTTCCAACACTAACATGTTCAAAATAAACTCAAAATGCAAGTAATATCAACTAAAACGCCAAGTTATTAACAAAATCAATCAACAAAATGTAAGTCACTAACAAGATGGCAAGTTACGAACAAAATCAACAACCAAAATGCCAAGTTATTAACCAAAATGCCATGTTACTAAGAAAAGCAACCAACAAAATGTCAAGTTACAAATAAAATCAACCAACAAAATGCCAAGTTTTACAAACTAATGCCATGTTACTACCCCCTTTTGGGTTTGATTTGGTATTAGTTTTCTTAATTTAGAATAGCTTGGTGATCAAGTTTATTTTTAGTGTATATATATAGGGTTTACGGGTCATTGTAATGTGGGGGTTTGGTTTTCAATATTAATAAAAAGAGTCGATCTTTGTTGAGATCGAATTCTTGTGTTCGTGTTTGGGGCCTGATTTCCAACACTAACATGTCCAAAATAAACTCAAAATGCAAGTAATATCAACTAAAACGCCAAGTTATTAACAAAATCAATCAACAAAATGTAAGTCACTAACAAGATGGCAAGTTACGAACAAAATCAGCAACCAAAATGCCATGTTACTAAGAAAAGCAACCAACAAAATGTCAAGTTACAAACAAAATCAACCAACAAAATGCCAAGTTTTACAAACTAATGCCATGTTACTACCCCCTTTTATGACACGCATTACGCGTCATTAAAGGTTTAGTTTCTAGTAGTGAATTAGCCTAACCTCCTCGCCCTACACCTGGCCCCCATCTGATCTATTTTTCACGTTCCTCACCATGAACTTCAACCATCCCTCCCCTCCTTTAAAAAACGCACCTTAAGAAAACAACGTCAATGTTAAAAAAACATCAAAAAACCACAGACACCCAGAAAAGCCTAAAACTGGCTTATCGGGGGATGTTCTTAGCTATTCATGTTCGCTTGTTACTAATTGTGTAGCATGAATTTTTGATTGCGTGAATTTCTGATCTAAGTGTATGATTTGAATTTTGATTCTGTTACGAATTACACTCTTTCTTAATCTTTGTTCTACTTGATTCTTTATATTGTTTGTTATACACTTAATTAATTAAATAATTTGTGTCAAATAACTAAAGTTAGCAAATAAACTTATTCTAATAAAAAATTTTAATTCTGCCTCACAAAAATGTACAAGTTCACTTTAAGCCTTCAAAAACATTAATACGCCCAATTAGAGTTGTTCATTATTCGAATCTCATTCGAATAAACCAAAATTCGATTCGAACTGAATTCGAATAAAATTTTCAAATTTGAATTTTGGCTTATTCTAATCGAATAATTATTCGATTCGAATAAATAATTCGAATCCTAAAATCTCCAATTCGATTCGATTCGATTCGAATAAACCGAATTTATATATTATATAATTTTTTATTATTTTAAATATATAATATCCTTTTATTTAGGTTGATTTGGGTTTTTTTTTTAAATTTGGTATGGGCTTCAAATTTAAATCCATAAAAATTTTCTGTAGAATTTGAATATTTGGAACTGAGTATTTGTAACTTTTTTTTAAAGTAAGTCGATTTATTCGAATAGATTCGAATTCGATTCGATTCAATTCAAATAAGCTTATTCGAATCGGTTTAAGTGATTTATTATTCGAATCGAATTCGAATCCTGAAAAAAAAATTCAAATTCGAATAAACCGAATAACCCGATTCGATTCGTTTGAACACCCCTACGCCCAATGGTAACAAATCTAACATTTAGTTGAATATGCTCATTCGGGGTGTTTGGGATTACTTTTCAAACAACTTATTAACTTATTACCTTTTTCAAAAAGGTAATAAGTTAAAAGTTTGTTTGGATTAATTGATGAAAAAGTTAGTTTTATAAGGGACGAAAAGTTGTTTTTGAAAAGTAAAAAATTGTTACTTTTGCAAGAAGTCAAAAGTAGAAAATAATAAGTAATCCCAAACACCCCCTTAAAGTTCAGTATAACCAACTTTTTAAACTTATAATTATTTTATTAACATAACTTCTTTTAATCTTATAACGTTTGTATGGTTAACTCGAAAAAAACAAAGAAAAACAAGACTACGGTTCCGTTTTTTTACGTATTTGTCCTGTAAGACACTCTTAGTTTCATAAACTTCATTACAAACCATCGTTCCACATTCCACTCTTGTTATAGATAATAGATATTCCACTAGGCCAAAAACAAACCAGTACTAGTATGTAAGGATGTTTATAAGTTCAACACTTCTTGTTAGCGATATGATTATGTCTAGTGTTCCACAGAAATATAAATTTTAGTTCTTTCAAGATTGTATGGAGAACACATTCACAAACAAGAATAATTCAACTCATAAACAACTTCCAAAACATAAATGCATAACTAGAAACACACAAGATATACAACAACAGAGGGAGGATCAAATAAAAAGTGGGTTTTGTCTAAGTAGCTTAAAAATGATATTTAAAAACTCGATATAACCGACTCAAACGAACTCCGGTTGAACTCATTCCAGCAACATTAACTGAAGCTATAGAATTCAACTCGTAAAATGATTTTTAAAAATCCTTTTTAGACTCTTTAGGCAAAATCTTCTTTTTAGGAGATCATCCCTTTGATGAATCATGACATTTATTCACCCTTTGACCGAGTATGTCAATGAATATATGTACAAAAAGAGAGTTATTTCCATGATGACAAAGGCATAGTCTCAACATTTGAAAGAGCCAAGATTGTGGGGGCCAATCTACCGCCCTTAAAGGCATCAGCTGAAGCTATAGATTCAAGCTCAGCCATATCTTCTGGTGAGAATTCCACAGACAAAGCTCCAATGTTTTGGTTAAAGTTCTCCATCTTTGAGGTGCCTGGGATGGGACTAAGGTCATCCCCTTGATGCAAAACCCATGCTAATGCCAACTGAGATGTGGTGCACCTTTTCTTCTTTGCAATTTCATGAATCTGCTCAAACATGGTCAGGTTGTGTTCAAGATTCTCCCCTTGTAGTTTTGGGATGTTCTACACAGATACATAAAAAAGTTTCATAATCAAAATTCAAAATAATTAAGAATACAAGTATAATATGAATTACAATCTATAGGTTAAACTATTAACAAAAACTGTATTAGTTTCGTATATGTCGAATAACACAAACCTTTCTAAAATCTTCATCTGGCATGCCCTTAACCAACTTGGGACCCGAAGCTAAGAACCCGCTTCCAAGAGGACCGTATGGAACAATCCCAATACCTAACTCTCTGAAAATTATACATCAATAAAAATCTTCAATGTTCTGATTTTCAACATAAAACAAGAACATGCACACCCTATTTTTTAGTCCAGACTCAAACTCACAACCATTGTATTAGGAGACGCGGTTGTATACAACCTTGTATGACATGGTTTACCTGCAAGTCGGAATGACTTCTTCTTCATGGACTCTAGTCCACAATGACCACTCTAACTGTACAGCTGTAATTGGATGAACAGCATGGGCTCTTCTGATAGTGGAAGGTGTGGCCTCAGATAGACCTATATATTTGATTTTACCCTCTTCAACCAGTTTCTTGAGCTCTCCCATCTGCAAACATTACACATTTTACTTCATCTACATGGTTAAGAATGTTAGCCTTAATTATTGATCAAGTTTGAACACAAAGTTACGAGTCAAAATTGTAATTACCGTAAAGTCTAGTTTAGAAGTCATTTATGTATGTAATTTGTATAAGTCAAGAGGTCCAAGTGTAATAAGTCAAA
The DNA here is from genome assembly GCA_023525975.1 of Smallanthus sonchifolius. Lineage (NCBI taxonomy): Eukaryota > Viridiplantae > Streptophyta > Magnoliopsida > Asterales > Asteraceae > Smallanthus > Smallanthus sonchifolius. The sequence continues at coordinate 25,240,372 of CM042029.1, read as the reverse complement.
GTTTCAAACTGTATCTTAGACTAAAGGACGCGATGATAAGAATCAATACACCACTTCCTATTAGGGCTACAAAAAGGGTCACGAACGAGTATGTATTTGGGTGTTCATTCAATTGAAAGTGGGTTGATTCGTTTAATTCTCTTCATCTTTGGGTTCTCAGTTTTGTTCTTGATTGAATGTATGATACATGATACCTAGGACAAGAATTGGTATCGGAGCCAAGTCTTAACAAGATTAAGATCATGAAATCAAGCTTTTAATCAAGGATTTCGGTTTTCAAGAAGGGGTTGTTTGTTTGAGTGTTATGAATTCAATCACAAGAGAAGGCAGTCGAAACCCATGAGGGGTCAGCTCGAGAATCACTAAGAAAAAGGGACGAAGACAGACCCATAGGAGGGTTCTGGACACAATTTTGTAAGTCTTACCTTTTCATTCTATTCGATTTGGGTTATTATGAGACTGCTATGAAATCAATAAGCATATAGAGGAGTGTTCGGGTCAGATACATCAAAGGGGTGTGGGATGTTGTTGTTAATTCGTGAGTCAGGAACAGGAAGACAAGAATGGACTATTAAGAATCGTTAAACAAGAAACCAAAGAGGCGCTCGTTTTTAATGTTTTGTTGTCTGATTAGGTTGAAAGGTTACAAGTATGTTAGGATTTTTGTTGAAGGCAGTGTCAATCACAATTAGGAGAGTGATGATGGTTGAATTTTAGCGACGATGGCATCACAAAGATCAATCAGAAGAGATGGGATTCTGGAATTTGGAGAGACCAAGGGAAATCACCTAGGGACTTGTTGAGTATTGATGGTGATCCAAACTAGAAGGGGGAAGAACAAAATTCTAAAAGGTTCGTTGCTAGGTTAATTTAGAAAGCAAGAAGGTTTCGATTCAGATCAGAGTTTTATATGGTGATGTCAGACAACACACTTTAGGAGTTCTTTTGTGGTAAAGGCATGCGTCTAGGGAGAATCACCGAGTTCTTTAATAGGGATCGAATACGGGTTGGTTCTTAGTCAGACAGTCAAGATATTGGAATTGAAGAATCAAACTTGGATCAACAATTAGGCAAGTGATTGTTAGCCTTAATTATCGATCAAGTTTGGATACGTCTCGTCGAACTCTACGCTTAGAAACAATATCAAACAAACTCCGATTAAAAAGTAGGTTTTCGCTAAGAAATCAAAGAAATAATCAAAACGCTTAGAAACAATATCGAACAAACTCCGATTAAAGCTCATTTCAGCGGCGTTGAAATCGTCTCGTCGAACTCTACCATCTTATCTTTAGGGTTTAGCTTTTAAAGTTTAGATTTTACGTTTGAATTTTATGGTTTTAGCCTTAGGGTTTAGATTTTATGGTTTAGGTTTTTTTCGGGGGTGGGTGGGGGGTTAGGTTTTTGGGGGGTGGGGTGGTGGTTTTAGGCTTTTTGGGGTGGGTTGGAAGGGGGTTTAGGTTTTTGGGGGTGCGGGTGGAGGGGGTTTAGTTTTTTGGGTCCGGATTAGAGTTCGATGAGACGGTTCCAACGCCGCTGGAATGAGCTCAATCGGATTTCGTTTGACCCACTTTTTAGCGTTTTTTAACGAAAAATCACTTATTAGTGGAACCTTCCTCTATATATATATATATGATTCTTTTATCTTCATTAGAGCCTGATGACTACCGACTCGATCGCCACCAGGAGTTTTACCTCTTGGACCCCACTATGACCCCGGACCCCCTAGTCAAAACTAAATTGTCAGTATGTTTGAAATGCGGAAATCAAATTTGAATTGTGAGATAACTAAGCAAGTTCCTATATGTGCGAATTAAGAGATCTAGGGGGTCTCGAAAATGCTTACCGTGATCTCTATTGGAACTCGAGAGTCAATGCGATGGACATAATACAAATCAATGTAATCAACATCAAGGCGTTTCAAACTAGCTTCACAACAAGCCCTAACATACTCCGGATCACCACAGATATCACAATCTCCCTCCAACGATTTGACACCAAATTTCGTTGCCAATTGCACGCTTCCTCGTTCCAATCCCTTCAACGCCTAAATCAAAAAAGAAACTTAGAAAAATAATCAACGACAGTAATAATAAATAATAAAAATAATAATAATGATGAACGACTCAACCATCAACCTTGCCAATGAGGATTTCATTGATGTGAGGTCCGTAGACGTCTGAGGTATCAAGATGAGTGACTCCGGAGTTGACAGCATGGTGGATGAGTTTGATCATGTCTTCCTCGGGCTTGCCAGGTCCGTAGCCGCCGTTGGTCATACTCATGCATCCTAGTCCGAGAACAGATACCTCCATACCTTGTGATCCAAGCTTTATCCTTCTCATAACACCTGCCATTTTGTGTCTCTGATGGGTTGAAACCCTATTCAAGATTTTATAGAAGCAAGATAGCTTCCATAGCAATACATATATAAGTAGAACTCATAGATACAGAAAGTCAACAGGGGAGGGGATTGGTAATAAATTTATAATTCATAGATCATCATATGTATTATTTGTAGACTTGGTGTATTCTTTATTTGGTGTGTTTTTTTTTAAATTATAATCATAGGAATCGTAGATGGGGACTGGGGCAGAGTGCGCCTCTGTCCTCTTTCTTTCAATAAATAAATATATATGAAAGATTAGGTTATAACCAATGTTTTTAAAATTGAACTTGACAGAAACAGGTTGTTGGTTTATTGCTCGAGTTGGATCGGATTTAAAAATAGAATCACGTCATAAATAACATAAAAAATAAAATTATGTATATAGATATAAAATATAAAACATGTTAAGGCTTAAATAAATAAAATAGGCAACCTTGAATGCTAAATTAGTTAGAAAATAAGATTTTAAAGAAAAAAACAAAAACAAATAAAAAAAATTTTGAAATCCGGTTCGACCCCCGGTCCGAGAGCCAGACCACCAGTTCGACCAGTAACCGGTCGATTCAAATGAAAGTGGTCCAATTACACGCAATCGAACCGGTTATGTATCCAGTTCCCCGTCCAGCCGGTTCAAATGAAAGTTGACTATATATAGTGGGGCACCCCACTAAATCCCTCATTTGAAAACTTTTAGAGAGAAGTTAGGGAGAGAGGGCAGAGAATTCAGGTGGTGGTGGTGGTGGTCCGGCGGTGGTCCGGTGGCGGCCGACGGCGGTCCGCGGTGGTCCGGCGGTGGCCGAAGGCGGCCGGAGATGCGGGTTTTTCCCCTGGAACCATTTCTCGACGCTACGAACGCAATGGTAAGCTCATATTTGTCTAAATCCTTGCTTAAATTCGCGGTGAAATATGGGAGGTTTCGCGTACGCGAACCATTTATACGAAAGGTATAAACTTTACCCGTTAAGATTTAATTTTATGTTAGAATAGTTTTATGAGTCATTGGTTGGGAATTGAACCCGAAAATATTTAGTATTGAGATATTTGATATTTTGAATGGTTATTAGGTTATAAACCCAACTCCGATTCATGTGAAACTAATATATTTATTTTTATACAACAATTGTTTTTGATGGATTTTTATAAACTTTTGATTTAGCTTCCAAATTTATTTTTAAAAAGTAGTATTTATATAAAAAGTGAGATCTGAAAATTTTGGTAACTAAACTATTTATAGATTATTTATTAAAATTTCTACAAGTTTAATACATGAAAATTGGGAAAAATACCTCTGAGTATTGAAAAAATCTGGAATTTGGTCAGTAATTAGTATATGATAAAACGTGACTCTTGTCCAATATTCATAAAAATTGGAGTTTTCTAAGTAGGTATTTGGTATTTTTGAAGTTTTAACGATTAAATTTGGGATCATATACTTTTGAAGTTTTGATTGTGGCTCAGGGTAATTATATCTTAACGCGTGTACTTGATCATCTGCGGATGGTTACTATTACATTTTGAAATTTATTTACTTACTTTTTATAGAGTCACAAAACCTGTGTGCTCACAAACTATTTTTATAGTTGATCCGTTTTCGAAACATGCTTTTCAGGTAAACAGTTATAGGGATAACGAACTTTAAACGCCTTGCTTTTGGGAAGAGTTATTATTATGTACTTTTGGTTGTAGTTGGGCATTTTAGACCCTTTGTATTGATTCGGAATTTTCCGTATATTTGTACTTTCGATAGAGGCATGTAGTATGGTTCAATGTAATACACAACTTTCCTTTTAGTTTCTCTTGTACTTGTGTTCAATGTGATATACCGGTCCCACTCCGTGTTTCCGTCTTCGGCGGGGTGTGACAGACTTGGTATCAGAGCACTGGTTATAGAGAATTAGGTTTACCCGAGACTAGACCTAGACTATAACTCTAAGTTTATTGCATTGAACCATAGGAATTATATGTGCATTGCATACTACCTCTTGCTTATCTACGACACATTGCTTCGTCATAATTATGTCGTTGTCACGGCACTACGCGTACTCTTTGATGATTCCGGTTACGTTTGCGGTAATCTATATCTGTCTTTATCTATCTTGGTGTTACCTCGAGCTGTACCTGTACCTATACTGCACCTGCATCTACTCTAGTTCTTGAGTCGGCTTTTCTTATTTGACATCTATTGTTTTCACTTTGTGCGGTATATACTTGCTTTCGTGATCTGCTGGATTGGATGGCTAGAACTTTCGCCATGAGATATGGCAGACAGAATTGCTCGGTCTAAAGGGAACCCGAGGTGGAGAAGCAGGACTAAACGGGAGAGAACTCTACAGGTCAGGAGATCCATTGACTCTTTTAGTTTTGTTGGATCATTGGATCCACGTATATGTACAAATTTGTAGCATGACTTGCTCGACTCTGATTTGGGGATCTCTGCACTATTATTACTGCCTGACTTCCACCACGCACTTTTTCTTTTATTAGAGGATTCCGGTTGTTCCCCTCTATTATTACATCCATCCAACAACAGCCTTAGTCTACAGATCCATGAGTATTGGTACAAATAATTAAAAGTGATCAGATAGAACATCCACACTTTTACGCGAAAGTGCAACATGATGACGTGATCCAATGAATATTTCAGTTCCTTTTTTTAGCTGAGAGCTCGAGATAGAGGAAACACTGTAGGGACCATGCAAAGTAAATTATCATTACGGGTGCACACGTAATCATAATCTGCAGTGCATGAGAACTCTAGTGAGTCTTACTGTCCGAGTTAATGTTCATGATTAATCTGTATTTCTAGTCCCGATTCCCAGTCATCCAAATATTGATCGAAACTATCGTAACCTTAGGGTTAAGCCGAATACATCGAATGATGCGATAGGCTACCTCAGGTGACATGGGAATTTATAGTCTCTTTTATCTTTGAATCGTAATGGATCCAAAACTATTATCAAGATTTCTTTTGCATAAAAATTTAGACCGAGACACTGATGAGATCTGTTCTCAGTTGATTTAACCTCGGTATTTGGACCGAATTTGGCAATTATTTGTTAAGTATTGCTTCACATTTTAGATCCAGCTAAAGATTCTCTCATTTCAATTTTTTTATATGTTTATCAACGCATGTGACGACTCTCGGTCTAGCGTGAATCAGACCTCGACATTTCTGACTCCCCTAATGGATCTTCATGTAACGTTCTCGTAATTCTGAAGGAATAAGAAAAATTCGAATTTGATCTAATCAACTCCTTAGTGGATCTTGAGCAAAAGAGATTTTCTCTCATCTATTTTACTTGCTAAATCATATCCCTTGAGATTTTACTAGCCACGTAAATTCAATATGAGACTTTACAACGCTCGACACTTGCAGTAACTGTACGACTATTATCGGAGGTCTCGGTATAATCTCGTATTTTATCTTATAATCCAAACATACTCTAACATCGATGGAGAAATTCCTTAAAGAAATATAAGCTTCTTTTTCTTAGACAATATAACCTTTCTATACGATCGTTCGTATAAATCCTTATTTCGGTGTTTGTCATTCTCACTATACTCCTGATAAATATTCTTAATAATTCAGTTTTACACCTACTTGAAATTTCCATTGCAAGTGCTATGCACTCACTATGGTAATTTGGTACACTCAATCCTGATTCTCTTAACCGCGACGCTAATATTGTGGAAACCTAACTTGAGAAACTTGTTTACTTGGGAGGAGCCATCTTTACGACGTTCATTGTCGTGTTTATTTCTATCATTTGTAGTTCTACTATGGACACCGAGCGGCTTGTGCCCAAGATTCTTTTGGTTGGCTTTACAAAAACTTTTTATTTTTGGGATAACTATGGCTTAGTATGAAACTAGTGCCCTTTTTTTTGTGAACATTTCTACGTATGTTTTGCAAATCTTGATTTCTCCTGGTGCTTCAATGCCTTATTGAAAACCATTTTAATGGAGAAAATGAAACTTTATGTTAGAATGATTCTTTGTGTACCGAAAATTTTATTAGTAATCATTCAAAGTTTATTTATGGTGAGTATCGCTATTTGTTACTCTACGTATATTGTCCTTATAGATCCGAATAGGATAGTCTCATATCCTTTTTGTACCTGCTCTCCCTCAAATGTCATTTTGTTGATTGAATTTCTGATTTCCAACTAGGTAGAGACGTATACACATCCCTTACTCTCCGTCACCTGTAATTAGAAAGCCTTAGAGCAACTACTGTTTAGAAACGACTTCTTAACACGTGCTCTAGGGAATACGAATCTAAGACATTTAAACACTCATTCCCTCAACTTTATGGCTTAAACCCTTATGCAAAGGATTTTAAGGCTATAACCAGTATGGGTGAAATACGAAACGGTAAGTCATAATGGTACCGTTCGAAAGCCAAGAAAGTTGCAGGCATACTGTACTACCAGTTATTGGCAGATAATCTATTTGACCCTTCAACGCGAGATATAAGGACAAACTCTGAAACCTTATGGTCCATTTCCACCGAATTTAATGGAAAAGCGAGGACCTAATTTGAAATTTGAAAACATTTTCATTTGAAAGATGTGTCCTAAAATCATAGGAGGGAAATTTTGAATTTATTTATGTGTTTTACGATTCTTAACCAATTAAAGTTGTACACTACCAGGAAGAGGAACAAGGGACGAATCATAGTTGACTCTGCTCTCTTGAAGATTCGCTTGGGATTGCATTATCCTTAAGGGACCTATGAGCATGACGTCCTCACATTTGACAAATTCCTGAAGTTTTACTTGATCCTATCCTATTTTCTGATGTCTACTTTATGAGAATCAAACCCCAGGATAAATTGACAATGATATTATATCAAAGTCTACCCATTTTGTGGATTAGCAAGCTCATAATCATTTTCGGGGGACACTATTTTTATGAGATTATTTCCACAACGTGACTGTTTATTTCCTCATCTAGATGAATAACAGATTACTTCCGAATCATTTCAATACACATCAAGAAAGATGTAGACGTCTAATGTTATCCTATCAAATTTGGATGACTCAATGTGAAGAGTAGACCGTCTTTTAATATGGATTTCTTGTTAAAATATCAGAATTCCATTTCTGACCGTTAACCAAATTCGACTGCTGGTGGTTGTCAATTCAATGTCCAACTATTGAACTGGCACCTAGTCTTTTAACTAATCTACTTGATTAGATCGTTCTGGATTTTTAGTTACTTGCTCTATCTATATCTTATCATGACTTGATTATCATATAACCCATTGCTAACTTTCGACAATAGGTATATGAACCTTTAATTGAAAATCACCAAACATGGTTATATTATATCGAGACTAATATGCGAGTTAGTACCGAATCCTAATGCTTTGTGGTGAGGTTACATAGCACGGGTCATCGCTGACATCTATGTTATGATGATGACTCGTTTCCTATAACACTTGATAGGATTGAGTAAATTTGACTCTTAGCAAATTTATCTCGACAGAATTCTAGTATAATATCCTTTGTTTGTTAATCTTCGGTTTCACGACTCGAGTTTGGTACAATCATACTGGTACTCATTATATACTTGCTTTGTAAAGCTTTAAGCTTGGATTTCTCATTATTAATTCATTCTCTAATGACTAATCATCACTATTCAATTATAGTACAAAAAGTGTGAATCTCATCTTTTTGTTATGTTGATTTTCAAAATTCACTTGTATCTACTTTTACGGTTATGTCGTATACACACCAACCATGTTGTATCGCCATATGATGCAATAATGTACCAACTATTGAATAGTAACTACTATTACTGACAATCACAAGGTACAACAACCCGGGATTTCACAGTGAATGTGGGAACAAATTTCAATAGATTTCGTTACTAGGCCTGCCTAGAAATTTAGGCGGCTATGATTCATTTTGGGACATTGTTAAGTAATTAATTACTAACTCTTCGCATTTCCTAATTATCCGAGAGGACTTCTAGATAGAAAAGCTAGCTCGACTGTATAATAGTGAAATTGTAGCAAGGCATGGAGTGCCTGTTTCCTTTATCTTCGATAGGGATAATCGCTTTACATCCCATTTCTGGCAAACAATACAGAAAGCTTTGAGTACGCGCTTAGATATGAGCACCACTTACTATCCTCAAACCGACGGTCTAAGTGATCGAACTATTCATACCTTGGAGGATATGCTAAGGGCTTGTGTGATACAATTTGGTGGTAATTTGGATACACTTTTACCTTTGGTCCGATTTCCTTACACTAACAGTTATCACACCAGCATTTAATGAGCGCCATTAGAAGCTCTGTTTTGACACAAATGTTGATCACCATTTTGTTGTGTTGAGGTTGGTAATAATCGTTTGATTGGTCTTGTTGTGTACTAACTGAAACTATCTCTGGAGCTTAATGGTATATACGATGCTTATCGTATATCGAGTCTCAAAAGGTGTTTAGCCGACGAATCCGTAATTATACCACTTGAGGAAGTTCGTATTGACGACAAGTTTCATTTTAATGAGGTGTTATCTCTTTGTACGCTAAGTACATGATATGATCATCCTTCATAACCTATGGTATTTGTTATCGCTGTGATGCATTTTTATTCCAATGAGTCGTGGTCATTCTACCGACTCTTTGGATCTTAATAGCACCTCTCAGACTATAATTTTATGGTTACTATTTATAATAGTATTCTTTAATGGCACCAAGCCGAATGATACTTTTCCTTGCTCATAAAAGGATACTAAATCACTGGGATTTTGTATCATAATATCATTTTGGATTTGTACCAACTTTGTATACCTGTGTATATCAATCCTATGACGGATTTCTTAATCTTCTGAATAACACCAGCAGTGTACCTTTTTAACTGATCCGGTGAAACAATGATCTATAGATTCTTTGGAATTCGAATGATTTTTCTCTCATGATTATTCAATTTGCTTTTGAGCCTTTCTAAGTGTAACATACTCTCTATGATTCTTAGATCTCGATTTGTCAAATCTCCCTGCTATATCTAAGAAACTAGATTTCCCTTGATGATCGTACATGAATCAAGTTACGAAAAAGAACATGTCAACTGTTATACCAGTTGAATTTCGGGACGAAATTCTGTTAACTGGGGGAGAATGTGACAACTGCGAATTTTCAGGTCAACACCACGTTAGACGAGTTCATATAATAATAATAGTATTATTATGTTAAAATATACTTTCAAACGAAAGGAACTCGTTAGTAAATGAAAAATAATATTTATTTGGGTGTTATAATGTCAAAAATTTGATCAAGTTATGGTTTATACGCGTTAACACCCGAGTCGAACGGTTTCGTAAATTTTAATTTAAATCCGAAAAGATATATATTTATGAGACGCAAGGACTCGAGGGAAAATAATAAATTATAATAAGTTATTTTTGGATAAAATAACGCCTCTATTTTTTTATCGGGTTCGGTTTAGCGGGATACCGTCATCACAACACGCGGTACAACACCATCCCACTATATATAGTGGGGCACCCCACTAAATCCCTCATTTGAAAACTTTTAGAGAGAAGTTAGAGAGAGAGGACAGAGAATTCAGGGGCAGAGAATTCAGGTGGTGGTGGTGGTCCGGCGGTGGCCGAAGGCGGCTGGAGATGCGGTTTTTTCCCTTGGAACTATTTCTCGACGATACGAACGCAATGGTAAGCTCATATTTGTCTAAATCCTTGCTTAAATTCGTTAAAAAGAGTTTTTAAATTCTATCCAGAAAGTTTTATGTATGCGCAGTCTTAAAGATCGGACGATCCCCGGAAATCCGACCGTTAGAAATGCATTAATTTTGGATATGATGTTTTCAACACATAGAATCAAAACCCTACCGGAGGAATTTTTGATCAGAACTCTCTAGCTATGCTTTTCATACCCTCTAATGTGACTGATCGGATTTTCGGATTTGAAAAACCGTGTCTCAAAGAATCGTCGATCCTTGGAGATCCGACCTTTGGATCGTGACTATTTTTGGAAAGTAGTTTTTTAACATATATATGAATGTTTTCACCAAAGTAAATTCCGATCAGATATTGGTAAGTATATTCTTTTAGAACGAACAGATTGTAACAGTTTCTGGGATCGAAACACAGGAAATTGATCGGGTTGCATTGCCATCCAAACGGCATTGCATATCAATTTTGAGCATGTGGAAATGCTCGGGAGATAAAAATTATCCTAATGGTGTTTTTGGTTCGTATTGCATGTGAAATATGGGAGGTTTCGCGTACGCGAACCATTTATACGAAAGGTATAAACTTTACCCGTTAAGATTTAATTTTATGTTAGAATAGTTTTATGAGTCATTGGTTGGGAATTGAACCCGAAAATATTTAGTATTGAGATATTTGATATTTTGAATGGTTATTAGGTTATAAACCCAACCCCGATTCATGTGGAACTAATATATTTATTTTTATACAACAATTGTTTTTGATGGATTTTTATAAACTTTTGATTTAGCTTCCAAATTTATTTTTAAAAAGTATTATTTATATAAAAAGTGAGATCTGGAAATTTTGGTAACTAAACTATTTATAGATTATTTATTAAAATTTCTACAAGTTTAATACATGAAAATTGGGAAAAATACTTCTGAGTATTGAAAAAATCTGGAATTTGGTCAGTAATTAGTATATGATAAAACGTGGCTCTTGTCCAATATTCATAAAAATTGGAGTTTTCTAAGTAGGTATTTGGTATTTTTGAAGTTTTAACGATTGAATTTGAGATCATATACTTCTGGACAATATTAGGACTTGAAACTTATAATAGAATCTCATATGGAGTTAAAATTTATTTGGTAAACATTTGGTGAATTTTGGACAATAATAACTATTTTTACCGAATTTGTTAATTTTTAACAATATTATCTTCATAATAAATAATCTGGAAATTGAAAAATTATGAAAATTAGTCAGAATATTTTATATATGTATATGAACAATTAGTGAAAGTTTCAAGCATTAATTTTATGTCTAAATATGGTTTTATAATTATTGTCCATTAAAACTTTATAAAAAGTTATTATTTTTGGAAATTTTTGTCTAAAAATATTTTTATAAAAGTCTTAATGGGAGTTTGGACAGAATTATTATCATATTAAAAATATAAAATTTGGAATTTTAAATTGGGTGCTAAAATCACACTAAAACCCTAATTTCGGATGAATCGGATTTTTAAACCGTAAACCTTACTTTACGCGCATAATCGCGTTTTTGGTCAAACGAAACTGTGACTTCAGATTTTATCATATATGACATTATAACTACTGATATTCATTAATAAAATCTAAAACTTAAGGTTTCAAAGTCACGAATTTATGTAAAAGCCGGTTTTACAACTTTTGAGCGGTTCGTACGTGTGTGCACGGGTTTTGGGTATGCAACCGACTGCATAGCCACTTTTTGAGTAGTAGACTCAGTTTTATACTTTAGGCGTCCTAAATGCTATTTTTTTCGTGTCTACTTGGTTAGTAGGACTCGGTTAGGACACCTGTTTTTGCGGTTCTTGCAGATTTAGCCTTACCTTGGTAGCACTGAGTTGCTAGCCACACTTTGCTTGCATTTGGCTACTGGCCTTTGATAGAATTTGGATGTTAACTGTACTTTGTGGTTTTTGTTGACTATGTCACAATTTGGATGGTTACTATTACATTTTGAAATTTATTTACTTACTTTTTATAGAGTCACAAAACCTGTGTGCTCACCAACTATTTTTATAGTTGATCCGTTTTCGAAAAATGCATTTCAGGTAAACAGTTATAGGGATAGCGAACTTTAAACGACTTGCTTTTGGGAAGAGTTATTATTATGTACTTTTGGTTGTAGTTGGGCATTTTAGACCCTTTGTATTGATTCGGAATTTTCCGTATATTTGTACTTTCGATAGAGGCATGTAGTATGGTTCAATGTAATGCACAACTTTCCTTTTAGTTTCTCTTGTACTTGTGTTCAATGTGATATACCGGTCCTACTCCGTGTTTCCGTCTTCGGCGGGGTGTGACACTGTGTAATACACGGGTTGAATAAACCAATATATTACATCGGTTGAATAAAATATAATGTAATTTGTTAACAAACACATTTGTCAAAATATGTTTTTAAAAAATGTAATTTGTCGTGACAGTTATAAGGTATGTTAAGTTAGTTTTTAAAACATTTTTTGTCAACTGAGTATTATTTTTTTTAATTTAATTGATAAATGTTATTTAATATTAGTTTATTTGATTGATGATATAATAACTGTTTATAATTAAATAATAAGTATTCGTAATTATATTTATTAATATAAAAATTAGGGTCATTTACATATATTATTTTCCTTAGTTCATTTATTACATATTTAATCAACCCCTAATTTTAATTACATATTTCGTCTTCTTAAAGCCAATATATTACATATTTACTCAATTCATTTAAAATAACTTATTGAATTACTATTTTATCCTTAATGAACAAATTAAAATACTATTCACATATATTCCTTTCCTAAATATATCAATTTACATATATCCCCAATTTCAACCAAAACCAAGTCGATGTTAACACGGACATATCGATCGCTAATAAATCCAATTGGAGTCGAATTTTTTAATCGTTAACACAAGATTCATGAATTAATTGCTAAAATAGCAGGACATAGTTTATTCAATAAAAGGGGGTAATCAGATAGGGAAAACACACATTTAATATCTGCATTTACGTAAAAAATTAACATCCTGCAAGACAACATTATAAACCATCAACAAGCTCTGTCTAAAATTCTTCCTTTGGACTTGCTGCAGGTGCACCATAATATGAGAATTCCACCACGTCAACTTGCAAGAATTTGGCCATGAGAAGTATGCTGCATTCTTGTCCTTATTATGTTATAAAACATAAAAGGGTAAATAAGTAATTGGGTAAGGATTGGGTAAATATGTAATTGATTTTTATGGTTGGGTATATATATTATTAAGAAGGTTAAGAGGGGGAAATATGTAAAAAAACTCTAAAAATTATTATTTAATAAAGAGAGAAATAGAAAATCTAATATTTAATAGAAGAAAGAGACGGGAAAATAACGATGAGGAGTAACCAGAGATTGACACGTGTCCTGAAGAGATTTTCATTTATTAGAGTAGTAAGATATATCGGTATTTCACACCAAGTCCAACCTATTTTCTTATGAGTTATTTATATTAGTGTATATATTAACGTTACAAAAAAATATATAATTTTCATGTGTCTATATATATAATAGTCAAAAATTAATTATACTAACTAGAAATGTTGCTCCGCGCTATGTGATGGGAGGTGAACCATAAACGATTGAAGATGTGACATTAACATGACTAAGCAAAAAAAACTTTGTTAAATTAATTTTACCCCGCAATGCACGGCGGAAGGCTTAAACGGTTGAGGCGGTGACATTAACATGTCCAAGCACAAAAAAGGAAACATGGTCAAATACATAAAAGAAACGTATGAAGTTACGACGACTTGGTTGTGGAGAACGAAACATAAGTAAAAGACAGTTATATAACGGTACCGATGTTTTTCGGTCAGTAGCGGTCTCATTCTTCACAATATCAGCACGTGGTCAAATACATAAAAGAAACGTCAGTCAATATAACCCATGATACCAAAAAAATATTATATTTTGAATACGACTCCGTTTTTAGCAAAATTTATACCAGAACGTTAAAAAAATTAAAACAAACGAAAATAATTAAAGAAAAACCAGATTGGATAAACTTAAAATTTAAGAAGATTGAAGTAACATTTTACAAAGTTGAGAGCTATTTTTACCATTTCATTAAAGTTAAGGGGTTGAAGTGGTCGGTGGCATTTACCACCGACACTTCCCTTTAAGTAGTATAACTAGAAATTGTACCCCGTGCTCCGCGGCGGGAACCGGACCTTAAACGGTTGAGGCGGTGACATTAACGTTGCTAAGCACAAAAAGAAAAATGTGGTTAAATAAATTTGGCTACGCGCTCCACGAGGGCAGACGGACTTTAAACGGTTAAGGCGGCCACATAACGTGGCTAAGCACACAAAAAGAAACGTATGAGATAATGACAACTCGGTTGTGGAAGTGGAAACATAGATGAAGGACAGTTAGATAATGTTACCGATGTTTTTCAATCGGCCTCGGTCTCATTTTTCACGGTTGTCAGTCGATATAATCCACGATACCTAAAAAATACCCTATTTTGAATAGGGCACCGTTTTTAACAAATTTTACACCGGGGCGTAAAAAACAAACAAACGCGAAAGTTATTGAGAAAAAATCAAATTATATATACCAAGGGAGTAAATTTGAAACTTGAAAAACTTAAGAATATCAAAGTTATACTTTACAAAGTGGAATGATTAGTTTTGCCATTTAAGCAAAATTGGGGGGCATAATTTGTCGGTGACCTTGCACCAACACTTGTGATTGAGAGTACTAATAATTAGTCAATAATTATTTACTAGTAGGGAACCCGCACGATGTGCGACCCCGACAAATTAATTTTATGTAAGACGTCAGCTTAAAGAATGTATAAACCATGTTGCAGAAAGGACTAATTATTTAAGCTCCCTTATACAAAGATTTTGGTTCACATTTCATCAAATTTCAAGAATCTATAGATTAATTTCATTGATCTGAATTACAAGTTCACATATTTCTTTGTTGTGCTTTGAAATCTTTGTTGTAAATTAATAATTCCAATTGTAATTGTGTGGTTCAAATTTCCCAGTAATCAATAAAAACTTAGCACTTGACATTAGTTGTGCAAAGTTTTATATTTAAGACATAATTATGACGATTCAAGTATTTTGCAACTTTTGAAACAAAAGATGAATCTAAATCACATGTAAATTTATCTCTTATTTTGCCTGAGTCTCAATTTGTAACTAAAATAAAAGTAAAAAAAATATCTTACTTCTTCAGTTTCCCGCCTACGCCTCTTTGTTTCCTCTAATTTTCTTCATCGGCTTCTTTGTACCCACCAACACTTCCTCCTTTTCATACGCAAATAACACATCAACCACGTGCGTCGGGGCTGGCGGGAACTTGGTCGGTTCCAGTATACTCTCTATAGCGAACGACAGAGAAAACTTTAACAATATAGAAAAATATATATTCAAATAAATACATTCTTTTAGTTTTTTCGTTTTCTTAATTTTCAGTTTTTATTTGTTGTAGTAATAGATTCCTTCATTTGCTAAACTTGATGATGTTAACTCATTCATTTCCTAAAACAGACTCCATTTCGTTGCATTAAAGATTCCATCATTTAAGACCCTACAATTGTGTTTCAAGATATCAAAAGTCATAATCTTTTTACCAACTGTTTTATACTTTTATCCAAAATATAAATTATATAACATAACGTACCTGGTTCAGTTGCAAAGAATCTAGCCCATTCTGTAAATAACTTAATCTGGATCTCATTTGGTGCGCGCCACGTTTGTGGTCGAACCCACCAAGCAGAGTGCACAGTCAATTACACCAAAAATGTTGACTCCTTTGATACCAATAAATTTAAAAACTCTGAAGTCAATTTTGCAAAGGGATTGAGTTACCTGCTTGAAATATGTGTGGCAGTTCTCCAACAATGGTTTGCAACATTAAAAGGAAGTACCATTTCACTAAAACCTTTAGTCTTGCACAATAAAAGCTCTCAATCTGTCAAAGAGGAAGATTCCATACAAAAATTATTGCAGCCTATGCAACAAAAATCATTTAAGAGCATTAGATGCGATTATTGCAGCTGAGTAAGAAAAATGTAGACTTTTCAAATTGCATTAATCAGTTTTTTATACATACATCCAAACAACTCCTAAATCATCTTATGTGCATGTTTGGGATTGCTTATCTATATTGCTTGTATAAATATTTGTAAGTAAAATAAACAGTTTTTAATAAGATGGGAGTCCTTACTTTTGTAAAATCCGGTTCAACTCATCACCCTCGCAGAACCTGCAAAGTGTAACCATAAAGTCAAGTTCTTGACAACTGAATCAAACACTAAAAAAAAGTCAATTATGTTAGTCAACATACTCCATAACCATGTACACAGAAGAGCTATTTTCATATGCATTATGGAACTGAACCACATTTTTTGTTTCCGCTTAAAGCTTGTAATATCTTCACTTCTCTTTTAACATCCTCCACCGCATCCTGAATAATCATATGTCAAAAAAGGCGACAAAATATATTTACTTATTTAGATTATTAAACTGTGTTTTGAAACTGATGTAGTTAGATCCATAGACCAATGGCATTCTGATTACAACATTAACAAACATGAGTCCAAAGTATCAAAAAGATACTTCTAATAACATATGCAAGCTGATGACTTCTGCTATTAACATATGTAAAGATTTAAATCAACTGAACTCAATATATGGTTTACCATGGGTTAGATTATATGCTGACTCTAAAGAATTAACAACAGCAGCCAAACATGATAAGGACAAATATAAAACAAACATGGTAATCGCAAAATAAGAGCAAAGCAACCAACATACATACCAATTGCCAACATGAGCAAGAGTTGAATGCAGCCAATTTCACACAGAACCTGTACAAAACAAATTCATAACATTATACTCTATAAATGCATAAATCCGGACTCTCAAGTATCAAAAAGATGCCTCTAACATTTAAAGTATTTGTTAATAAGTATGGGACAAACACCAAAAAATGATAGTAATTCAATTTTTTTTTAAATAAGCCCATTCATATTTGTTTAACAATACTTTAAAACCAAATCCAAAAAAACTGTTCCCGAAACCACAATAATCATCTCAAAAAGATATACTAAATTGAGGACAGATAAAAATAGCTATCTGAAGTTACACATTATGTGTAAAATGAATTCTCATCCAGAGTCAATCAAAACTATCACCATTCTAGCTATAAAAGCATCGTGAAATCATTTTTTTATGAAACTTATCTGATGAATTTATCAAATATGGCATCTGGTTTGGAATTAGAATTAATCTTGATAAACACACACCAACTATTATTAAGTTCACTTTTGCTCTTTTTTTTCTTGAGAAGTGTAAAGATCATATCTTTCTTGAACTGGAAAAGCAGTTGTTTGACATTTATAGTCAAAGGGTATACAGAGTAGTCAAACTAAGAATTGGAGTCATCAATACATGATATATTATTGCTGACACTATAAACTGTTCTTCAATTTTCCAACTGACTTGATAACCAAAAGAGAAATTAGATGCAAAAACGATTCATGTATTCTGAGCAAATCAGCAAAACAAAACTGAAATCAAATTGGTACCAATTTCACACACATTTTGAATCCCTAAACTGTCAAACATTTTGAAGCCCTAAACTAACTGTCAAGCAATTTGAAGCCCTAAATGTCGGAAGTCGATGCGCAAGATAATAGCATAACTAAGGCATTAACCAACACAAAACAAACATACGAAATGCAAAATTAGAGCGAAGAATGCAGTGAACATACCGATAATCAAAATAAAGAAGAAGAGAGTAGAACCAATATTATCAGACAACGTACCTGCACAAAATGCAATTCTAGCTGGTACCAATTTCGTCTACAAAATCGATACTCAATTTATTCTTGTTGATTATAGTTTTAAAAATATGGTTATAGATGATTAAGTTTTGATAAAAAAATAAAAAAAAAGTCTTTTATCACTTATGTTTGATGTTTGTATATGTGTATTAAGATACAATAACAATATTGAGTATAAAAACAAAAAAGACAAACAAAAATAAAAGGAAAGACTTAAAAATAAAAAAAGTTTCTGAAAAGGTGACATAGTTGATGACCTGAAGACAAACAAAAAACTACAAAATGCGTTTGCCGGGAGTCGAACCCGGGTCTATTGCTTGGAAGGCAATTATCCTAACCGTTGGACTACAAACGCATGTTGTACTCAGATTAGTTTTTAATTTATATATATTTTACTAAAAACAAATAATGATCTTTGCCCGATACCGAATCGATAATCAATTACCTTGAAGATTTGGCTGTTCTTGTGTCGGTAATTTTGATCATGCTAGCTTTCAGTTCTTCTTATGTAGCGCAGTAGCGATGATAAAGCATGTGGCAATTGGTTATAAGTACTAGTATTTTTATTATTATGAATGAATTCTAATTTCTTTCTAAAGATTCTATCTGTTTTCCTCATATTTTTTTTTAGAGTTTGACCCACTCAAAGAGTTATTTATCACAAATCCAAACTAGTACACATCATTGTCCTAATCTTTACTCCGACTTGGTATAGGTGCCCATTTCGGGTATTCTTAAAAACCGGTTCCGGAAAACCGGGTATTAGAAGAAACCGGTCCCAACCCTATGTACCCGGTTCCGTGTATTCAAAACCGGTTCCGGTTCTGGTTCCGGTTCCGGTTTTTGTGCACCTCTACGACTTGGGCATGCTAAACGGGTCGTGTTTATGGGTTTGGCGAGTCGAACTTGACACGAACCCGAGAAATTCACACCCAAAAATTGTGTAGACAAATGAACCATAACATGACATGTGTATTTGTGGGTTGACACGAATTAACACAAACACGACCCGTTTAGCCAAACTTGTTCACAGGTTCAACCCAAAACTGACCTATTTACTGCTAATGATTTGGTTCGCGGTAAGTTACATCCCAACAGGTAAGACGGCTAAAGGATGAGCTTAAAAGTAAAAAGGGTCAGACAGGCTATAAGTCACTCAATTTTTCTATTAAAACCATAAAGCCTCCCAAATAAATTTATCAAAAAAAAATAGATTGTTGTTGAAATAATTTTAATTTATATGAACATATTTGACGCACTAGTTATCTAAAAAAAAATCCAAATTTTTGTAAACTAATTATTGTTGTTTACAATACCATGTCAAACTAATGAATCATTGTTATATTAATATGGGGATAAAAAATCCAGTAAACCGATAAGGATATACATATTTAACAACATACTAAAACTTGGTATTATATGTTTGGTACAAATATTTAAAAGAGTACACTACCAATGAAGCCTTAAACTAGCAGCCTGCATGAGTGGATGAGCAAAGTAAGCTCCTAAAGTCAATCCAGTAATAGCTAAATATGGTAACCTTATGAACTCCTTATAATAATCTTTTGGCAACTTTTGACGGCCATCAAGGATAGCTGCAAATGGAATGACACTTGTTCGACTTTTCACGATGTCAAAAGCTTCACCGTATCGAATTTTCAACCTCCTGTCTCCATTCCAAGCACCAAACAAGTGATGCCCGATTAGCCCAGCCGATGCTGCTACAGCCACAGAGTTCCCAATCCAAACTGTGTGAGCAATGCACCACATCACCTGTCCTACCAACTGAAACAGAGCCCAAAAGGAGTGGGTCAAGTGGTTTGGGTAACGGGTCAATACGGATTCATGTTAAAGTTGGTATTTTTTTTCGCATGGATCACCCGGTCCAACTGCCCCACAAGCACCTTTCTGTCTTTTTTTTTCTTGAGTTTGATAAAAAAAATAATGTTTAAATATGATTAAAAACTATAATGTCTGAATGATAACCTAATTTTTTGAAGAAAAAAGAATTTGATTTAAGAGGTTTTATGCATTGTGAACGCTCTAGGTACTTTCAACCAGTTTGGCCCGTTGAAATAATTTTCATTTTAGCTGATTTTTCATAATTTACCAAAGTGACCTGTTAAAGGCAAACTACAACCCAAACCGACCCACAAGCACCTTTAGTCTTTTCTTTTCTTGGGTGATATAAACAAATAATGATTTTAATATTGTTAAAAAATATATTGTATGAATGATAAACTAATTTTTCAAAAAAACTGATTTCGGAGGTTTTATGCATTTTGAATACACTATCGGTGACTTTCAACCAGTTTGACCCTTTCAGGCAATTTTCATTTTAGATAAATTTTCAAGATTTACCAATGTGACCCGTTAAAGGTGAAGTGGAAACCAAACCGACCCATTGAACCATAAATGGGTCAACATTGCCACCTATAATTTCAAAGTATGAAATACCTGTGGATGCCTGGTGATTCTCATGATACCACTTTCCCAAAGATGCATCTTAGGTTTATCCACAGCAGCTACCTCTAATAAATTAAACGTTGACGGATACAGGAAGAAGAACGATATGAAATTAGTGACCCACAACAGATGATGCAACCATGGAACACTTTGTAACTGCCATAACTGAACACCATCATATCTATGGTTGATGAAATACACCTGAATCACAACTCTTCAATGTCACTCAACTCAACACATTAAAACAATCACATGGAAAACATTAACAAAAAACAACACTGACAAACAGTTAACAACTAACTTTTACGTAAATGCTAGCAAGTTGCAACAGACCAAAGTTAAGGTGGATTAATGGCATGCCTGATATGATACAGTCCAGAAATGAGTTGAACAAACAAATGTACCCAGTATAACCCCACTCATAACTCATAAGAGAGCTATTGGTAGGGTCTGGGGCGGATGTAACGGGGGCGAACCTTACCTCTATCCCAGATTCCCAAGGGATAGAGAGGCTGCTCCCGCTAAGACTGCCAACTCCAAAAACCTTTTCTTTATACAATATAGTATAGTAATCGATAGCATAACATATAGCTAAGAAAATCAGAGCAAACAACCAAACAAGAGTACTAATAATGAAAGGTGTATACTACCGCTAACATACAATGATGAGTGATTGTAGCTACAGATAAAGAGCAAAGAGACATAGAAATGAGTTGAAATAAGAGGAAATTTCAATCAAAATTTTCTGGTTTTTGTCCATTGGTAATCATTAGAAAGCAAAAGTAAGACATTCCTCTTTCCTGTTGAGGAATATCTTAGATGGTTGATTAATAATCATATCACACCCTTGTTACTCTATGTTCAAACTTCAAAGTCGAATGTTTCATTATTTTGGAACAAACGTAGTATCATCAGTGTTGTAAAAATCGCGCCTAGGCGCCGATTAATCGCTAGGCGCTCGACTAAGGAGGAATTTTGACCTAATCGGTCCAAATCGCGCCTAGGCGGCCAGATTCCTGCGAACATTCCGGCGAAAACCTGAAATTTCAGGCCAAATTCCGGCGAAAACCTTTGGTGTGGTTTAAAAATGAACATTTTTATAAAAATTACATATAAAAATGTGTGTATATATATAAAAAACTGAAAATTACATATAAAAATTCCAATCCGATTAATCCCGCCTAGGCCCCGATTAATCCCGCCTAGGCCCTACCCCACCGGCCGACTAGCGCCTAGAGATTTTTACAACACTGAGTATCATACTATCATTTACATGTGATTCAAATAAAGTTTAATCATACATGAATCAGTGAATTCACCAATGACATGGCATAAGGGCAGAATATAAAGGCAGGATTTAACTATCTATAGGGTCAATTCGGGTCCAACTGGCCCACATTACTCACAATTGTACTAACAGCAAGAGGAAGAGACGTTCCAGCAAACAACACACGAAAAGCGCGCTCGCCAATGAGTTTTTCACCGGGATCTCTAAGACTAGCCAAACCACTATGTACAAAGGCAAAAATAAGTGTAAGAAGGAACATTACAACCTGCATAAACAAATTACAAACCAGACATTAGAAACCCTCCCCAAAGATCTACAATTTTCAAACTTTTTCTTTCAGTCCCAAAAGATTTTGTATGTTTAATTCCATTATCTTAAATTTGAGGCAATTGGATTTCTAATAATCCAAACTATGACTCATTAGTTGATAATAATCCATACTGACAATTTGATCAATGACACTCCCTACTGTCATTTTCGTTGTCAAGGGCAATCCAGCAGTATAGTCATCAAAGATTTACACTTAGATATTCACTCGGTTTCACTCAAAACGATAATTATAAATGAAATGGGAAAACGTAAAAGCAATATCGAGTGTAAATCCAGTGTAAATTGTTCATGATTATGCTACTTGGATTGCCCTAGCAACCAAAGTGTAAGTTAGGATTGTCACCGGTAAATTGTCGGTACGAATTATTAGCGGCCAATGGTCATAGTTTGGATTCTTACTTGCATCATTCAATTCCCAAATTGGTTTGAATTTCAATCAACAGTTAAATCATGCCAGCCCTTCATCATTAAAATCACAAATCCTATAAATAATCAATGAAAACTAACCTCAGGGCTATTGGAAACGCTCGAAACAGAATCTACGAAAACTTTACCAAATCCAGTAGAATTGTCAAGCCAAGCAATATCAAGAATAAAAAGCACAACCCCCAAAACCCCAGTAAAATATATCCAAGATGTGATCTTTTGCTTCGCTAAATCGAAATTTGCCGAATCCTCACCCACCAGAACATCGTTGGGAAGGCTTGTATCGGTTTCTCCGAGAACGAATACTCTGCGGCATTTCGTCGAACAGGTTGAAGGCGATAATTGGATGGTCTTTAGAAAACCCCTGTTAGAATAACTGTTAATGGGTGTTGATATACGATTGAGTTTGGGTTTAGAGAAGGTGAATTTGGGACATCCGGTAATTCGGGGGATGGGAGAGAAGGAGCTCGAGAGGAGAATTGAGGTGGCCATTTGTGTGTGTGTTTTTTCACTATTGGTGGGTGGGTTTATTTTAAGTATTTTTGTACACAAGAAAAAGGGTATCTGGACGGAGTTGTGCTGTTGGTTTGGTTTTTGGATGGTAGGGTGACTGAAGGTGACGGGGATTTAACAAACTTATTATTTTATTTTGATTTGAATGGATTTTTTTATCAAGACCCGGCGTCACTTGTAGGGTCGTTCCTGAGATTTCGGCTAATTTGTAATGGAAAAAAAAAGTTATAGCAAAATGAACTAGTGTACATAGTTAAACAAATGGTGAGATAAAAAAAAATTAGTTTTTAAACTTAACTGGGTTAATTGTGCCTCCCTCTAAATAGTTATTAGGCTTTAAAATGTTTAATAATTTATTGGCCCTCTCTATAGCATATAATTGCTAATAAGTTTATAATTTTTTATCTTTAAAATTATAAGGAAATGACCAAAGGTACACTAAAATCATAAATATACCGGTTCCTTAACAAAAAAAATTTTTAATTATAAGGATAAGTTTATGGAAAAATGGTTTTTTAGTTAAATTATAAAAATAAGGATAAAGAACCTGACATAAATTAGAATCTTTTATTGAGTTTTAAAAATGTTTATTATCTTATTAGGCCCCCTATAGAACATATAATTACTAATAAATTTATAATTTCTTTTTAATATGCTAATCGACACAAAGTACCTAAACGAATTTTTTTTAATGTTGATTAGGGATGGTAATGAAACCCGAAACATTTGATCCGGGTATGAGGTCAGGTATGAGGTATGGGAACGGGTTTGGGATTACTTAAGAAATTTTTTGCGGGTTTGGGACGGGTATGGGATATGGTGATATACCTGTTTACCCGTCCTAATTACCGGATAACGTATATCCGTTTACCTGATTATATACCCGACATAGTTTTCTTTCTTTTTTATTTATTCTAAGTATATATATCGTATTTATCTTAAATATATATACCGTAATTATTTTAAATGTATATACCAGACATGGTTTTATTTCTTTCTTTTTTATTTTAATTTCAATTTTTTATATATACCTGATAGATACCTGACGGGTTTAGGTCGAGTATACCCAACAGATATTTTTTACAGACTAACAGGTTTACCCGATACCCGACGGGTTATTACCCGATAGAAACCCGACGGGTTTTGGCCCGGTTATGGGACAAGATTTTATAATCGGGTATGGGGTTGGGATTACCTAAACCCGTCCCAAACCCGACCCATTGCCATCCCTAATGTTGATCGAAACCTAACCTAGACTCCTAAGTAATAAATGGAAAACATATGAACTAAACCGCACTAACAGACAAGTGGACCTATCAAGTGTATCACAGCTTAATGGTAAACCGAGTTATCGGACACTAGAGACACTACGAATAACAAAACAGACTCTGACTCGGACTTAAGATTGATTGGTGGGGGGGTTTACTACACTAAAGATTATAACTAAGAATGCAATAAACAAATGTCGACTCAAATATCAAGAGGAAGAACTAAGGAAATATCAAGAGATGGGAAGAACACTACCTGAGTCGGAATTCTACTTGTAAAGAACAACTTCTACCGGTTATGGAAACTATGATGGATCTGGGTTTCTAAGGAAACAGCTCTAGACAACCTAGTGGATCCCTAATCACTCTCAGGGTATCAACAACTAAGCTAACTAAAGGTGTAATAACTCACCAGATTGTTGGATCACTTCTCAGGTATTTCCAACTATGATAATATACCCTAATTGACAGATTACCTCTCAGTCTCACTATCCACCATACATTTAAGAAATGCACGGGGTAATCCTAAGATAACAACTATGACTTGACCTAGCAACGATCACTAGAAACCTATACTAACGTCCTCTCAGACTGTTAATACTTGGATTCCTAATAACGAAGACTAGACAACTAATTCTCACCTCTCGGGTATTGAACTAGGACACACATTCACTTCTAATCAGCAATCAAAGACAACTCCTATGGTCACTACGTCTAGCAAACCACCAAAATCACAAACCCTAAGATCTATGACCTAGATACGAATTGGTAGACAACCACAATCAATGCATGGAATCAATAATCAAACACAAATCAGAAGTAAACATGCATATATCATCAAAATTATTAACTCGAGATCTTTACAAAATCATCAAATCACCATACGAATCCAAAAACCGATAAAAACTTAAACTGTAACAAGCATTCATCATGAACCTAGGCAGTATTTAATGCTCTAGCCAAGAATCATACTCAAAACGTCCATAACAGAAGAATCAAACATGGATAACAAGGTTTCAATTCTGGAAAAGTAAAACAAAGAAAGAAAACGTGAACCGGATGACGTAATCGACTCGATCTCCGATCTCCAACTTCAATTAACACTCCTAATTGATCCTAGAAGCTTTCTCCCACTTAGAATCACCAAAAAACTCTCAACTTTACGCCTGGAATCGAATATTAAACCCTAGAATCAAACATAACCTTTTATACCTTAAAAATAGGCCAAAAAGCCCGTATCTGGGGTCTCTCGCGTACCGCGGAGGGTTCTAGCAAGTCCCTCGCGTACCGCCGGAAACAAAATAGCCGCGCAGGATTTCTGGTCCCTCGCGTACCGCAAGAAAATGGACCCAAGCCTCGCTTATAGCGAGGAGATAACTGGATTTTTGGATTCTTCTCGTCGAGCTACCCCAAATCGATATAAAATGGGCCTCGTAACTAATTTTCTAGCGCGAGATATGCCTTTTAAGGTTGGACTCTTTCCCGACTTTTTCTGTTTCTCATCCCAGGTTCTCGTGCTCGTTTCTTTCCCGCTTCTTGTTCGTTTAAGCTCAAAAGTGACCCGATTACCTACAAAACAATGTATGAATCAATACTAATTAAAAACGACTCAATACGACTCTAAAACTATATAAAAACGACACGAAACAGGGCGGAAATACATGTGTGCTTTGCAACACATCACCCTCTTTAAAACATATAACTATTAATAAGTTTATAATATTTTTTAAATATGTTAATCGATATCGAAAACGTAACGCTAAAAAAAATTGTACCCCTCAAAATTTTGGGCCATGAGTGGTCCCCCACCCAGCACACACTTAGGCCGGTAGTGGTCACTTGCCACCTCACCAAGGAGGGCGCCAAAGGGCCATGAAGGGGCGTCGTGGGTTTAACAAGCATGAAGGGGCGTCATGTGTTTAACAGGCGTGAAGGGGCGTCATGGGTTTAACAGGCGTGAAGGGGCGTCATGGGTTTAACAGGCGTGAAGGGCATGGGGTAGAGATGGACAAAAAAATCGATATGGATTTCTGAATCGGTTTATAACGTGATCTGGTCCAAAAAAAACCCGGTTAGAACCCGACCCAGTTCACTAGGTTGTATACTAGTTCATGTTCTCGTGCTCCCAAACCGGTTTCAACCCTGTCCAAACCGGTTTCAACCATACCCAACCCGGTTTGTATAGGTTCGAATTTTCCATCCCAAACAGGGTTGTGCCCCGAACCGGTTTCCACACAAAATTAAAAAAAGAACGGGCTATTTTATAACCTGAACCGGTTTGTACACCTCTAGCTTAGGGTGTGGGGCCAATTCACAATCAATCAATCAAAGCATTTACCCACATTTTTTTATAAAAAAATAATTGTGTTTTTAGTTAAACTCTTACACACTTTTGAGAGTTTAATTAGTGAGAACCCCACTGTCTATGTGATAGTCACTTTTTTAATTTTAGTTAAACCACTACACTTAGTTTAAGAAAAAATCTTTAAATAGCATGGTTAGTTATTCTTTAAACTTTTATGATGATAAACTTTGTTGATGGGTGTTTGGATTTATTTAAAAACTTGATCATTGTTAAGTTAAATTATAAGATTTTTCTTAGACCAACTGTAATGATTTAACGTCCACGTACATATCAGCAAGGAATGGGAGTGAAGCGCCAATTCACAATCAATCAATCAAAGCATTTACCCACATTTTTTTATAAAAAAATAATTGTGTTTTTAGTTAGACTCTTACACACTTTTGAGAGTTTAATTAGTAAGAACCCCACTGTCTATGTGATAGTCACTTTTTCAATTTTTAGTTAAACCACTACACTTAGTTAAAGAAAAATCTTTAAATAGCATGGTTAGTTATTCTTTAAACTTTTATGATGATAAACTTTGTTGATGGGTGTTTGGATTTATTTAAAAACTTGATCATTGTTAAGTTAAATTATAAGATTTTTCTTAGACCAACTGTAATGATTTAACGTCCACGTACATATCAGCAAGGAATGGGAGTGAAGCGCCAATTCACAATCAATCAATCAAAGCATTTACCCACATTTTTTTATAAAAAAATAATTGTGTTTTTAGTTAGACTCTTACACACTTTTGAGAGTTTAATTAGTGAGAACCCCACTATCTATGTGATAGTCACTTTTTCAATTTTTAGTTAAACCACTACACTTAGTTAAAGAAAAATCTTTAAATAGCATGGTTAGTTATTCTTTAAACTTTTATGATGATAAACTTTGTTGATGGGTGTTTGGATTTATTTAAAAACTTGATCATTGTTAAGTTAAATTATAAGATTTTTCTTAGACCAACTGTAATGATTTAACGTCCACGTACATATCAGCAAGGAATGGGAGTGAAGGGTTTTGGGTTGAGCTAGCTCTGTCTAACCGAGGTGTCCCAATTAGGCAATGAAGATGGTGGCACCAAAGAGGTGGGGGCGTTACCCCACTACACATAATCTTATAGAATTGTTTTCAAGCTTTTAATCCATTTATTACAACTTTGAACTTTATAGTAGGATAAAATCATGAAATAAGAAACAGTTTTAAAATTGTTCTACTAAAACCACTCATGTTTTTTTAAGTGTAAAACCACTAAAGTTTCTGTCAGAATGGAGAATATTTTCCGTGTCCATTCCATATTTTCTCAATCAATTATATAGTAATTACAATCAATGGTCTCCTCTAATTTTGTGCCTATAATCATGCTATGTACCATAAATATAAAGATACAGATTTAGCCACTGATTTAGCTTTATTCTAATAGTTTTATTCTAATATTCGAAACGGGAGGATCGTGGATGTTGAGACTGGTACGAAAATCGTCGAATAGAACCTTTGGCAAGCCTTTGGTGAAAATGTCGGCTATTTGATATCTTGAGGGAACATGTAGAACTCGAACATGACCTTTTGCAACCTTTTCCCGAACAAAATGTATGTCCATTTCGATGTGCTTGGTACGTTGATGTTTGACTGGATTACCGGCTAAGTAGATCGCGCTAATATTGTCACAGTAAACTAATGTTGCTCAGTCAAGTGGATGATGTAGCTCAAGTAATAAATTACGGAGCCAACATACTTCGGAGACTACATTCTCGACGCCCCGGTATTCGGCCTCGGCGCTTGAACGTGACAAAGTGGGTTGACGTTTCGAAGACCATGAAAGGAGATTGCACCCATATAAACGCAATAACCAAAGGTTGACCGACGGGTGTCGGGACACCCTCCCCAATCCGCGTCCGTGAAAGCTACGAGGGATGAGGTTGAGGACGGTTGTAGGTGTAGGCCATATGTGATGGTGCCTTTAATATATCTCAGAATCCTTTTTAGAGCATTCAAATGAGTTGACTTTGGATTATGCATATGGAGACATACTTGTTGGACCGCGTAGGAGATATCGGGTCGTGTAAAGGTGAGATATTGTAAGGCTCCGACGAAACTTCGGTATTCGGTAATGTTTTCAACTGGAGTGCCATGAGTACCACTCAACTTGTTTTGCGTATCAACCGGGGTGGCAGCCGGGTTACAGTCCGTGAGGCCGGCTCGTTCAAGAATTTCCCGAGCATATTTTTCTTGTGAAAAAAAAAGAGAATTTTTGGTCCTTGTTACCGAAATTCCGAGAAAGTAACTAAGTGGTCCGAGATCCGTCATGGCGAATTCTTTAGAAAGAAGAGCCATGAATCGGTCACGTAAACTATCTGTGGAGGTGATCAATATGATGTCATCCACATATAATAAGATGAAAGCCATATGTGTTCCTTGTTTGAAGATGAATAAGGAATGGTCACATTGGCTATGTTGAAAACCCATCGTAGAGACAAAATGCGCAAATCTTTGGTACCATGCTCTTGGTGCTTGTTTAAGACCGTAGAGTGACTTTTTGAGGAGGCATACATGATTCGGATAATTTGGATCTCAGAAGCCCATAGGTTGGTGCATTAAAACCGTTTCATTTAGGTGGCCATGGAGAAAAGCGTTTTTGACATCAAGTTGATGTATTGGCCATGATTGTGACAATGCTAAAGATAGAACGGTTCTAATGGTAGCCGGTTTAACAACGGGGCTAAAAGTTTCCCCGCAATCAATGCCGATTTGTTGAGATTGACCATCACAAACTAGCCGAGCCTTGTATCTTTCAAGAGTCCCGTCCGCTTTCTTTTTGTGCCTAAAAATCCACATACTCCGAACAATGTTCATACCGGGATGTTTTGGTACTAATTCCCAAGTCCGGTTATCAATAAGTGCCCGAAACTCGTCGGTCATGGCATTTTTCCGGTGTTGATTGGAAAGGGCTTCGGTTGGGGATTTGGGTAATGGAGATATGGGAGGAGGAGTAGAGGTGTTAAGGTTGAAGTGTTGTTTGGGTTTGAAAATACCGGACATGGATCGGGTGTTTATAGTGCGGGTTTGTTGGGCCGGTTGGGTTGTTTGTAAGGCCGGTTGGGTTGTAGGTGGCGGGCTGAGAGTAAAGGAAACGGATTGGACAGTTGGGTCGGTGGTAGGGATGTTGGACCGAGGGTCAGTGGGTCCGATATGGGAAGTGGATTGATTATTTGGGCCGGTTGGGGTGGTAGTGGGCTGAGGAGAGGTATGGGATGGTGAGGTTGTGTATTGGAGTGTGTTGAGTAGAAGAAGGAGTCCAAAAAAATGGGTAGGGAGTAGAATTAAAAAATTCATAGGATGAGGGGGTGGTGGTTTGGTTGGCGAAGGGAAAAACGGTTTCGTCAAAGACTACGTCTCTAGATATATGAATTTGTTTGGTTTTGATGTTATAGCACTTGTAGCCCCGGTGATTTGAGGGATAGCCAAGGAAAACGCACGGAGTTGAGCGATCGGCGAGTTTATGGATGGTAGTTGAGGGAAGAAGTGGGTAACAAAGGCAACCGAAAATGCGTAAATGGTCGTATGATGGTTGGCGATTGTAGAGACAAAAAGTTGGTGTGGAGTTGTGAAGGACTTTGGTGGGTAAGATATTTAAAAGATAGGTTGCATGTTCTAGGGCATGATGCCAAAAATTGTGAGGAACGGAGGATTGAGATAAAATGGTTCGCATGATGTTGTTAATGGACCGTATTTTGCGCTCCGATTTACCGTTTTGAGCGGAAGTGTATGGACATGAAAAACGGAATGTCATGCCATTCGAAGTGCAAAAATTATGAAAAGTGGTGTTGTTGTACTCACGGCCATTATCACATTGGAAACATTTTAAGGTTGTTTGAAATTGGGTGGTTATTAATTTGTGAAATTCTAGAAATTTAGAAAAGACTTGAGATTTGGAGGTGAGAGCATATGTCCATAAAAAATTAGTTTTATCATCTAAAAATAGGACATAATAACGACACCCGGTTGAGGAGAGAACCGGGGAGGTCCACAAATCGCTATGCACTATGTCAAATGGTAATGTGGTGCAAGTATTAGAATCGTAAAAAGGAAATTTAATTTGTTTGCCAAACACACAAGGTTCACAAATACGAGAATGTTTAACATTATTGAAATAAAAATTCAAGCTTGGTTTTAAATAATGCAATATGTTGTGTCCGGGATGTCCAAGACATCGGTGCCAAGTGTCTTGGGTCACGGCTAGAAAGGAAGAAACGGGAGCATGAACTTCTTGAACTTGGGATCTTGAAGGGAGCGTTAGTGGGTAGAGGTCACCGGTACTGTCACATCGAAGGAGGGGCTTCCGGGTGCGGAGATCCTTCACATCAAAACCAAACGGGTCAAATTCAATTGAAATATTGTTGTCAGTGGTGAAACGTCGGACCGATATCAAGTTTTTAACGAGTTTGGGTGCAAAAAGGATGTTGTTTAATTTGAATTTTGGAAATGGTGGTGGAAGGGTGTGATTTCCAATCGCATGAACTGGAATATTGTTGCCATCACCGACGGTAATGTTTCGTTTATAAACTTTATTGAAACTAGAAGTGAGATTAGTAAGGTTATTTGTCATTATACCTGTGGCTCCCGTGTCCATATACCAATTTTGATCCGGTGGATGAAGTGAGAAGGTGTTGAATGCTTGATCAAGTTCGGTTGGAATGTATGTGTGCTCAGAAGCGGTGTAAGCCTGTTGAGGGCGAGGACCGAGAATTCCCTGTTGTGGGTTTGAGGTCACGGGGCGAGATTGAGGGAGTGTAGGATAAGGGCAAGGTGGTGCGGCCCAGAAACAACCAGTCGGGTGGGGCCAGGGGCTGTTTCGGTTAGGGGAGGCAGTGGGTTGGTTTGGCCAAGGATAGTGATTCCATTGAGGGGCAGGGTTGGTTCTGCCACGGCCTCGACTGCGTCCGCGGCCACGGCCTCGAGTGCTACGGTTGGTTTGGGGTTGTGACGTGGGAGTTGAGGTGTGAAGGGCGGTGTCATTCGTGACACGGTTTGCTTTAGTTGTTTCTTCAAGAATCAATTGAGAGCGCGCCTCGTAAAAAGATGGAAACGGTTTGGCGTTTTGGATGATGGCACCAATATTACCATATGCTTCGGTGAGACCGGTGATTAATTGAATCACCAAATTTCGTTCGGAGACGGGGGAGCCAACGTTTGCCAATTGATCAGAGATTACCTTCCTCTAACTTAATAAAAAAACAATTAGACGTTTACTAAATCTTTCCTCTAACTCTAACTAGGCGCTAACTGTGGCCCATTTTCACCGGTTGTATTCGGGTCAGGTTCGGTTTGAGATACTCCTGTATTAGATTTTCTATCAATTATTATAAACTAAGATTAAAAAGAAACATGGGGGAATAGTGCTATTTCCATGTTAATGAATTTAGCCACATAGGTTCTTCTTTTTTCTATTCCCACGCACTTTCTTCTACTATAACCCCTTCATACCTGTCATCTTCCACTCTAAACTTCTCAAGAGAAACACAATTTTTTTCATATTTTCATTTTCAACCATTTTACTATATAATATACGCTTTTAGCCCGTTTTATTTTTTATTAATTTCGTTTTTCTTTAAGAACTTTTGTTTGTTAATTTTTTTTTAAAATGCGGAGTGCGCAGCTGTTTGTACTTTTTTTGTCAACGTTTCGATATAATTTTTTTTAAAACAGAGTTGTATTAAAAATCAAGACTTTTTTTCGTTGTCTATAGCGAGTACTGTTATCGTTATGGTACCTTGACGAGCTGAACCTATAATGGGCAAACAACATCATTGTCGATATTGGTATTATTGAAACTTGTATCGCTATTCGATTTATGGTTTTCGACGACCCGAACTGGTAATTTTTTATTTTGTTTTTTTTCTCTTTTTTATTATTTAGTTTATGTTTTTTTTATTAACATTATTTTTACCGTTGCGTCTACGTTTTCGTTTAAACTTTATTAACGATGGGCCTCACACCGTTTTCTATGATAACTTTCGTTCGTTAGGTTTTTAAACTGGTTTAAATTTTATTGAAGACGGTGTTGTATTCAAACTCGAGTATTCCTTTTCTATCGTATGCTATAACGAGTCTTTGGTTAGATGTAACTTTTAACCACGCAAACGAGTCAAACCTATAACGATCAGACTCCCGCTGCGAAGCGCGCGCGGGGGGGGGGGGGAGGAGGGTAAAAACTAGTTTATATAGTCTTGAAACATCTTTAGTATTGTATCAGTACTAGAAATGTGCCCGCGCGTTGCGGCGCGTTAAACAACGAAAAAAGTTAATGTTCTCAAAAGCCTATAAAATAAAGCCATAAAAAACGAAACCGTTAAAAAGTTATTTTTTACGAAATAATTAAACGTACAGGGAACTTTATATAAAGAAAGAAAAACCTTTTACACAAACTCACACGTTACAATGACCTAGCTAGTAATATTTCAAAAACTTTATACAAAAAAGTGAAACCGTAACAAACCCTGTAAAAAGAACTTTAACTTATATAGCTACGCAATGCAGCTGGAAACATTTATGTATTACAAAATAAAACAGTTTAGTTACAATGACATAATGTATAGTTCATGATATGCCCAAAGGATATTGACACGTGTATTACATTGATGGTAACTATGTACATTATTATGAAAGTTGAAGTCATGTTTGTTGTTTAATTGACCCGCTAAAGATAATAGATGCTTCTACTAATAGGATACAATAATCATAATAATAACAACAATAATAGTAATATTATCAAAACAATTGCAATAATAATATATTAAAGCCAAAAAAACATAAAAAGGAATAATAAGAAAAATAATAATGACACTAACAATAATAAAAAAACCCTTAAAAATAGGACTTGATAAGAAAGAAAAAAGCTCATATAATAAAAGAAGAAAAACTGGAAAAAAAATAAATAAGAAACAGCTCCTAAAAATTAAAGAGAAAAACTGAAAAAAGAAAAAAAAAGAAAAAAAAACGGTTTGAGGGGATCGATCCCATGACCTCAACTAAAAGAAATCCATGCTATATTGTGAAAAGCTAAAAGAAAACATTAACCTAATGCTAAGTAGGGGTGTTCAAAAAAATCCGAATCCGAAACCGAACCCGAATTATCCGAAAATCCGAATTATCCGAAAATCCGAATTATCCGAATTTTCGGATTCGGATTCGGATTCGGATAGTGATTTTCGGATATTTCGGATAGTTCGGATATCCAAATATCCGAAATATTATATTTATATATTTTTTTTAATTGTTTTTATTATTTAAAAATAAGAAAATTTGAATCAAAACCCGATATATTATATTTATATATTTTTTATGTATATTTTCTAATGTTTTTTAAGGTTTTTAATTGATTTTGTAATTTAAAAATATTATTTTTATATATTTTTTTTATTTTTTTTATATTTTCGGATATCCGTTTCACTATCCGAATCCGTATCCGAAATTTCGGATATCCGAAATTCGGATATCCGAATTTTCGGATATCCGAATTTGAACACCCGGCATATATGTGTTGTACTTTTTGCATAAAGTCTTTCCATTTTATCTTTTATAAGTAATAGAATAGAACTGTATTGTATTTTTGATAATATTTGCATTCCTTGTGGCATTGACGTATTTTTGCATTGTTTTTAGATATATCTTTCTATTATTATATTTGAATGTTTATTATTATCAAAAAATTAAAATTTATTGAGTTCATCATTTGTAAAAATATCCATATCACACCACAATGTTTGAATGTGTACAAAGAACACTAAACATCTTGAAGAAAAAGACAAAAATAAAAACACAAGACCGAAACAGATAAATGTCTTAAATGCCCATCACATACGTGAGTTAAATGGTTGAGTGACCAAATGGGATAATAACTCAAAAACAGGGACGATCATAACAAGTAGTGAAGTGTATGCACAAATCTATGGTTTCTAACATAGTATATAGACAAACAATATAATTCACTCAAAAACTAAGTGAATATAATGGTAAATTATTGGTTTCATCCTTGCGGTTATGCTTATATAGTAGACGGTTTGCCAAACATTTCAATAAACAATTATAACCCAAATCATTGATAACAAAGAGTCGTCGAAAGTTTACCAATCATTGATTTTTTTAGTTTATTTGAGATTTGATGTGTACAAAACATACCGTGTAGATTTGTGTACCATTGACTTCATATACTAACTAGGAGGAGCTCAACCATTTTAGGGTTCGAAACAAAGTAAAAATCTAGGGGTCTTTTTTCCAAATTTCATTGTTATAAACGGTTTGTTAGTAAGTCTCTTAAATGCAATCATAAACATGACAAATTAATCTAATCCTAGTCTAACAAATCAAACTAACAAATAAAAAATGAGCACATCAGTATAAACAAGTCTCTCAAAAATTCTTAATTTTCTTCAAAGTTTTACTCCTCTCTTAAAAAACCACATATAACTTACAGGCGCTATGTCATCTTCTAGGTTTTACGACAAACTAATCTCTTTATTTTTCTATTTAAAGTATTTAAAATTGGCTCTCTGCCATCTTCTGGCCATAACTTCATTCTATACAAAACATCGATATTACTTAAAATTTAGTTGTCCTTGAAATTTGGGGGCCAAACTAAGGCTTTTTCATTACAAAGAAGAACCGACCTTAAGTTCTTAGATGTCAATTTCTAACAATAAATTCAAATCTAAGTAACACTTAGGGTCTGTTTGGCATGTGGTAATGGAATGGGCGAGTTAATGGAATGAACGAGGTAATGAAATGGACAAAGGAATGAAATAGACCATTCCATTCGATTGTCTTGTTTGGTTACCACGAGGGAATGAAATAAATCATTACCATATGTTGTTTGGTAGACTAGAAAAGACGAATGAATAAAATCGGTGGTTAGTGGCGGTGGGTGGCGGCATTGGTTGGTGGTGGGCGACGGTGGGTGATGGCGGCGGTGGTGGGTGGGGTGGCGGTGGAAGAGGCGACATTGGCGAGTGGTGGTGGTGGTGGGAGGTGGGTGGTGGTGACAGTGGCGGTGGTGGGAGGTGGCAGTGGTGGGAGGTGGCAGTGGGTGGCGGGAGGTGGTGGTGGGTGGTGGTGGTGGTAGGAGGGTGTGGTGGTGATGAAGGGTGAAAAACGGATAGAATGAAAAAAAACAAGGGGGTGAATGAAATGAATTTGAGAGATTTAGAGGGAATGATATTACTTGTGGAATGAGTGATTTCATTTCATCGTCCAACCACACACCATTTTTTTAATTCCCTCGTAATCGTCCATTCCATTCCACCTCTCATTCCTGCATACCAAACGCTACCTTAATGTATTCCATTTACTCGCTTAGAACTCGTGTCTACACGGGGTGAAAAATACATAAAAAATTTAAATCTGTATGTATATATTTTTACAGGTGTAAAAATGTATTACATATACTAATGATAGAAAACAACATTCAAAAAATGTAAAAATTTAATATATATATCTATACTCTATAATAAATAAAGGTTTTTGTGAGATACATTTTTCCGTCTCTCTCTTCTATTAATTGCACAATTTTCTTTAATTGTTTTTTAATAATTTTTTTTTTGTTTTCCACCTCTCTCTCCTGTTAAATAATAATGATTTCTATAAAACATTTTTAGAAATTGAACATTTATTTTCATTCTTTTCATAAAACATTTTAAAAAAGTAACTGTATGACGTTTATAAAATTTGTATCAAAATACTATGTAATATGTTATATTTATTATTAAGTATATATAACATTTCATTTATCTATTTTATTTATTTAACTCGTGTAATACATGGGGTTTCTAACCTAGTATATATATATATAAATAGGTTTCGAAAATACGTTAATTATATTTAATGTAATCTGAATTTCATTTACTATTTGATTAAAAATAAAATATAATTAGATTTTAAAATTTTCTTATAATAAATTTTTTTTTAAAGAATATATTTTATTAGTATAATTAATATTTTCTAACTATACCCAGAATTTCAAAAACATTCATAATAATAGTGTTGTTAACATGTTAAATGATAATAGTAATAGAGGAAAAAGAAGAAAAAAAATGCATGAGATAAGGGCACCAAGGTAGGGAATCAAAAGTTTTGTCAACAAATAATATGAGAACTTGTCTAAAAAGTCACTTCATATAAAAAACGTGAACAACCACTTCACTCCAAATCATCAACAATGTTGTCATGTATTTTTTCATGTGTGATTGACAATTGAGTTTGCCACATCTTTTAGCTCTAAAAGTAAAATTAAAAATTAGGCGTTCTTAATTCTACACTAAAAATATAATATTTTTTTTTACTTTTTTCATAAAACTTTATAAATTTCATAAATAATTTCTTTTTTTTTGTATAATTTTCTAATTAATAAAAGAGTTAATGGCACAAATGAACCATTTTGTTTGATCAAATTGCACATTTGACCCGTAGGTTTTAGAATTTACAAACTTAACCTAAATGTTTGTGACCTGGTTGCGTCTTTTATCTCTGCCGTTAACACCAATTAGTTTTTAATGAAAAATTAGCCGATGTACCATCCACGTGACTTACGATTGCGAACTTAACCATAAAAATGAGTTAAAATCAATAAAAACAAGTAAAATATTTGTAAAAAATCAGTAAAAAATCATAAAAATTAGTAAAAATCATTATTTTTTATAATTTTGTTGAACGAAACCTAATATGGATGTTTGCAAATTGAGGTCAATACAACCTCAATCCATAAATATAAGTGGATCCCGAATTTTTTGTTGAAATTCAACCTCAATCTAAAACCAAAAAAGCAAACCGATCCCATAAAAGTAAAAAATAAAAAAAGCAAGAAGCTACAACTTCCTCATCCGAGGGGACCGTACGAACACGATGTGAGAAGTGGACTCTATAGGAGAAACTAGCATTGGGTCGGGGAGAATACCGTAAATCCGATATGATACCGTCCAAATGGAGTGATATCCTTATAAAGGTTGGAAAGTTTGACGGTATCTACAACAACAAATTAAAAAACTAACTAAGTGGTACAAGTGGTATGAGTATTTTTTAGGAATTGTGGGAGAAATATAAAAGTGATATGGGTGTGACGTTTACTATGATCAAACCTTGAGAGGTTTTGATAAATTTTTCCGGTGGACGAATGTCCCGTTGATGGGACAATCATTAAAACGATCAAAAACCTCATCCGACAACGAAAATAATAGTCAACCTACTTCAGATGGGCGTATTCACATTAACCACAATTACACGGACGATGAGCTTGAAATTCCCGAGGAACCAATTCGCCATCCCGAAAGGAACAACAAAGATAATGAGCAACAACCTCTACAGAGCCCGACTACAAACAAAGTGTGGATAATGTATCGGATCGGATGAACAAGTTTAATGAACTAACCGAGAAAAAAAAATCCAACAAAGGGATGCAAGACAAAAAGCCATGGTTATTAAATGTATTTTATGATGATCGACTATTTGGAGGAGTAATATGAACAATACATGAATAGTGGTGCACAAATCGGTTTTTTAACCCAAACCGGTTCAACCCGACCCGAACCGGTTTAGTCAACGAAAAGTCAAAACCGGTTTGGCCCCAAACCGGTTCGGGTTAAACCGGTTTCGGAGATGGAAATATGTAAACCGGTCAAACCGGTTCGGGTAGATTTTAAACCGGTTTGCCCTTTAAACCGGTTTAAACCGGTTTTTTTTTAAAAAAAAAAATTAATAAATTTTATATTTTTAATATTCGATTGTTTTTTAAAATTCATTTTAAGATTTTTAATTAAATCCTTTCCAATTTTAGATATATATACGTTTGTAAACCCCTAATAAGGAATGTAAAATTAATTTATGTATTATTTTAAGAATTCTATTTAATCCTTTTCAATTCTTAATTTAATTAAATACTTTCCAATTTTTAATTATATTCTTTCCAATTTTGTATATATCCGTAGATGGAAATAAACCCAAATAAGGTATGTCATAATATTAAATTCTTTAATTAATTTTGTATTATTTTAATAAATGCTATTTAATCATTTCTAATTCTTAATTTAATTAAATACTTTCCAATTTTTAATTAAATCATTTCCAATTTTAGATATATCCGTAAATGAAAATGAACCCAAATAAGGTATGTCATAATATTTTATTCTTTAATTAATTTTGTATTATTAAAAAAAAAACCGGTTTAAAAACCGGTTTATCAAACCGGGTCACACGAACCGGTCCCCAACCCGGTCTCTTCCAAAAAGCTTCAAACCGGTTTCAAACCGCCGGTTTTATGCCAACCCGAACCGGTTTGGTCCAAACCGGTTTGGACCGGGTTAAAAAAAAAACCGGTTTTTTTTGTGCACCTCTATACATGAACATGAAATAAGAAATTAAAGAGAAATATGACAGGTAGTTTTAGTACTCCATTATGTTTTATTAATATTACTACTATTATTATTATTATTAATATTATTATTATTTAATTATCATTTTCTAATGCTAAAAAAATAGTATTATTACGTTCTTTTTATAATTGGTATTATCTTTTAAACAAATAATTATTTAAAAATAAATATATAAATACAAAAAAACTAATGATCAAGTAATGATTACACAAACTAGTCTACGTATCTTAGACAACGTAAGTGTGACCAAAGCCACTACCCAACTGGTGTCTAGTTGTTTACGTGATAAAACTTTTTGATCACAAACTTACGGATTACAAGTTGTAAATTCGAGCTAAAATAAATAAGGAAAACAATTAGTTAGTAATTTGCGAGACTTCAGTTGTGTGTGAACAAATATTAAAGTGATGGTTTCACTTTTCGTCTAAAAATAAATGCTGCATTTAGTACCTAAAGTGTTTTAAGTGAAACTATTAATATCAACAAAACAATACTCATCAACCTTTTGAATTAAACATTAGGCCACCCGCAGTGGTGCTCAATCATGGGTACGAAACACACCGGCCCCTAGGACGTGATTCAGGGTGTGGGGCGGCTTCCGTGAGGGGCTTCGTGGGTGCATGGGGCATTTCATGGTTATTTTAGCATTTAATGAATCAAGGTACTCACTAATCATCCTTTAACACCTATTATTTCCTTTTTTTCATTTTTTATTACATTTTTAGTTTAAGATTTAATTTAAATTTTCTCAAATAACTCGTGTTCGGTAATTATTTAAAAAAAACCAAATGCATAGGCTTGTTTTTTTTTTTTCTAAACATTTCGGTATAATTTTTAACGAAAACGGAATTGTTTAAAAAAGAATTTGATCTTGTAAGTGGTTTTATGACATGTTTGGATCAACATTTCAGATAATAACTAATTGTTTTAAAAAGCTAATATCAATTGTTTAAAAAAATTAATAAAATGAATTAAAAATAA
Organism: Smallanthus sonchifolius; assembly: GCA_023525975.1. Classification (NCBI taxonomy): domain Eukaryota; kingdom Viridiplantae; phylum Streptophyta; class Magnoliopsida; order Asterales; family Asteraceae; genus Smallanthus; species Smallanthus sonchifolius. The sequence goes on along the minus strand of CM042029.1, from coordinate 25,200,385 downwards.
AAAAAATGTTCATTCATTAATCTAGTGGGTGACGTGACAATGAAACCATTAAAGAGGTTAACGATTATGGTAGTAATTGCCCATGTATTCACGTGGTAGAAACGTGGCGGGACATGAAAACAGTTTTCATTGAAACCACTACGGATAGTTTTATAAAAATAGTTTTTTGCAATAAAATTGAATAAACTTAAAATAGGTGATTGTTTTCAGGTTAGAAAGTGACTTATAATATAATCACATTTTTTTTAAACATGTAACACTACATAAATATAAAGATTCAATCCTTCAACGGGGAGAATTGGGTGAGAGGTCCTACATTCGGTTTGATTATTTGTCTGGTTTGTAGAGTTCTTTCTATATGGTTTTTTCTTTGTTTCTTTCTTTTGTTGGTTGTTCTCCTTGATCTGATGGTTTGTAATTAGGATGTTGCTAGTTGCCCGCTAGCCATTTTGATGTTATGAAATTATTGCTATTAAAAAAGGAAAAATCTAACACTACATAAATGGTAAATGTTAAAAGGTGTAAATGAACTTAATAGAGCCCAAGCTCTATCTAAACTTGATATATAAAACTTTAGGCAGTTAAACTTAATATATAAAACTTGGCCCGAACTCATTTTCATTTATTAAATTACAAAGCCTGGAGCTTGAGATATACACATTTTTAAGGTTTAAAATAAAGTGTAGATTCAAGCCAGATTTTAATTATTTTTTACTTTTATAAAACAAAAATATTTTATGAGATCAAATAGTAATACTTACTAATAGTAATAATAATAAACACAATAGTATACTTTAGTACATTTTTATTTTTATTAATTCTTAACATAATATAGTTAATATTTTTACTTTTGTAAATAAAAAAATACGTTGCTAATTTTATGATTAGAAAATCGGGTACAATAAATACCAGCAGAAAAAATTATTCGGGTCAAATATATATTCTCTTTCTTACCCAGCGTACGATCGGACCCAGACTGGATCTTTCTCTTCCACCACTCTCGTACCCACCCACTCTCCTTCACGCGCCATCTTCACCGAGTGACCAAAAACCCGACCCGGAGATGACGAAACACTTCCCTCACACGCGCGTAGGATTCCCTGCGAATCAAATCGTAACAGCCTAATTTTGTTTGCATGTGTAGCGCAAGACGCAAAGGGAAAAAAACTCGAAAGGAGCCGAGAGCTCACACCTTCCGCCCCACCAGCAGTACCACCACCCTGCCAAAACGACGACGTACCATACCACTCTTTTCACACTCATCCTGCCACAAAGATATCATGACACACAGCGAGACTATTTCTAGAGAGAGAAACCTCACAAACAATCAGTTTCTAGAGAGAGAAAGGTGTGTGTGTTTTATGTGTTTTAAAAGCACATCGTACGGAAAGATATGGCGTTAAAGCCTTGAACAAGGTACGTAGCAGACGATCTTCTTCTTCTTCTTCTTCAGTTCACCGTTGATCCCTAGGTATGTATACATACGTCTGAATCTATTTGTTTGAATCAATGTACATATGTGTGCTACTGTGTTAGTGTGTGTTTTGGTGATCGATTGATAAAAAATTGTAGAGAGAGAAACTCTGATTATCATTTGGCGTATGGAAGAAATTGTTTTACTGGTACATTCATTGATTTGATGATTTGAAGATTTGAATTAGGTTTTGAAGATCTTAAGCATCGAGAATTGATTTCCTGTTTGTTGCGTTGGAAATCGTTGAGTTTCAGCGTCATTAATCCAAATCGAACAGTAAAATTTCTATTTTTAGTAATTTTGCTTGTTTCGATGCTCATCCTTCGAAAATTTAGGTTTTGATTTTGTTTTTCTGTAAAAATAGGTTTCAAAAGTTGAAATAACAATTTTTTATAATATAAAATTGGATTTTGATAGCTTAATTAGATTATCCAACATTTTTTATTTTATTTTTCTGTAAAAAGAGGGTTGAAAAGTTGAAATAACAAAATTTTTTATTTTGGTAGCTTAATTAGATTATACAACATTTTTTATTTTATTTTTCTGTAAAATTAGGGTTGAAAACTTGAAATAACAATTTTTTTTAAATTTAGAAATGTATTTTGGTTACTTAGTTAGATTATACCACATCTTTTATTTAGTTTTTCTGTAAAAATAGGGTTTAAAAGTTGAAATAACAATGATTTTTTTCATCTAAAAATGGATTTTGGTAGCTTAATTAGATTATACAACATTTTTTATTTTGTTTTTTTGTAAAAATAGGGTTGAAAAGTTGAAATAACAATGTTTTTTAATTAAAAAATGGATTTTGGTAGCTTAATTAGAGATTATACAACATTTGGTAGCTTTGATTCCTTTTTTAGGTTGCTTTTTATCAACAAGTTCTATAGCAGAAGGAGATAGATTAACAATTTATTAAAGTTTTGTTGTTTAGCTTTTTGAACCATCATGGTTTTTGATTGGAGATTTGACTTAAACTACAATGGTTTTTGTGAATTATTGTAAATTTGCTTTATGATGATGTGACTTTGATGCTTTGTAATACGTTTTGATTGTAGTTTTTCTAGTAAGGAAATGGGCATGCTTACATGTCCATGAAATCTTTCTTGAGCCCACTGGCTTGGTGTTGGTTCCTCACCACAAGGGCCATTTTTTTATTCATTTGTGAGTGCATTTTGGAATCTTAATCTATCAGCCTCTGTTTGCAATTTAAAGGGCTTTTAATTTGCATATAGAAGCAAGGCCTAAGAAACAAAAGAACAACACCATTAATTTGCATAAAATGTTCTTTTTGTGAGAATGCTAGCATTAGTGGCTTCTGCACCATTCACAAGAACACCACCATGCTTGCAACTAAGAAACAAAAGCATGATTTTAAATAGTTAAAACTGTTTATTTATCCTTATATTTTTGTGATCTTTTGCAAGCATTTTTCAGTTCTTTCTCTGTTATGTAGTTTCTAAAGTTGGCGATTCCATACATTCAGTAGTTTGTTGTTAATCTTAGTAATGTTCAAAAATACTCAACATGTTTTACTTTCATTACTTGCAGAGTTTGAGTTCCAAGAGTAAAAATTGTGCTTGAAAGAAGACAATAACCTCCTAATCATCTGGTTTTAGTGTACAATGTCAAAGTCAAATTCAAGATTGAAAGTCTTCCATCCCCTGATCCTGCTATTCCTTTGTTTTGTGCACTTGGGTTTTTCCAGTGACACATCATCATTGATTGCTCTTAGAAAGTTTCTTCTCCAGAGGAAAGATGTTAAATCAACCTGGTTTGGTTCAAATATGCGTCCATGTAACTGGACTGGCATAAGGTGTGAGAATTCTGTAGTTCACCAAATATCGCTATCGTGTACATCATCACCCTTAAGTCTTCCATTCCCCAAGATTATAAAAGAATTCAAATCTTTAAAGCATCTCAATGTTAGTCATTGTGGCTTTAATGGCCCTATTTACTCAGATTTTTGGACTCTAGAAGACTTGGAGACACTTGACCTGAGTGACAACAGGTTGTCAGGGGTGTTGCCTCTAGCAATTTCAAATCTGAAGAAACTCAGAGTTCTTGTATTTGATAGCAATAGCTTTTCAGGAAACTTACCACCGACAATCGGGCAGCTCAAAGACATGACCGAACTCTCAGTTCATTCAAATTCGTTTTCAGGCAAGCTTCCATCTCAAATCGGGAACCTAGAGAAGTTGCGGTCTCTTGATCTCAGTTTTAATTTCTTCTCTGGGGTTCTTCCTTCAAGATTAGGTGGTCTTACTAAGCTGTTATACTTGGATGCCAGTCATAATCGCTTTACAGGACCAATATTTCAAGAAATTGGGAATTTGAAGATGCTTTTGACTCTGGATCTCTCTATGAACTCCTTCACAGGTCCTATACCGGAAACAATTGGTGCTCTTACAGATGTCAAGCTTCTCAACCTCCAGAATTGCAACTTTACTGGAAACATCCCTGTTCAGATTTCAAAGATGACTAACTTAACCTCATTGAACATAGCACAAAACTATTTCGAGGGTGGATTGCCCTCTAGCTTTGGTGAGCTGGAAAACCTTGCTTACTTTCTTGCCAACAGTGCAGGACTAAGCGGACCGATCCCATCAACAATGGGAAACTGCAAGAAGTTGAGGACACTAAATCTTTCCTTCAACAAATTATCTGGCCCGTTACCTGATAGTCTTGCTAATCTTGAATCAATAGACTCGTTTGGTATTAATTCAAACCAATTGTCTGGCCCTTTGCCGGAGTGGCTTTCCAACTGGAAATGTGTAGAATCCATAATATTGTCAAAGAACCTCTTTACCGGACCTCTGCCACCACTCAACATCCCATCCCTGACCTTCATTGATCTCAGTTCCAACAAGCTTTCCGGTGAATTGCCAGCTGAACTTTGTCAAAACAACGCGTTAGGGACTCTATGGTTATCTGAGAACAACTTCAATGGTACCTTAGACAGCAGTTTCAAGAATTGTTCTATTCTCACAGATCTGGTGTTATCTGGAAACAAATTCTATGGTGAGTTACCGGTTTATTTAGGAGAACTTCAGTTGATAAACTTGGAATTATCGAAGAATCGATTTTCTGGAACAATTCCTAATCAGCTATGGGAGTCTAAAACCCTAATGGAGATCTCACTCAGTGATAACTTGCTTCAAGGCCATATCCCAGATGCAATTGCAAAGGTGGCTTCCACACTTCAGAGATTGCTGTTGGATAATAACCTCTTTGAAGGAACTATTCCAAGTTCAATTGGTCAACTCAAAAATTTGACCAATTTGTCACTACATGGTAACAAGTTGACTGGTAACATCCCATTGGAGCTTTTCAGCTGTATAAACTTGGTCTCTTTGGACCTTGGTTCAAATAAACTTACGGGTCATATACCAAAAGCCATATCTCAACTTGAATTGCTTGACAACCTTGTTCTGTCCAACAACAAACTCTCGGGCCCTATACCAAATGAGATCTGTTCGGGTTTTCACAAAGTTGCGCTACCCGATTCTGAATTTGTCCAGCACTATGGCATGCTTGATCTTTCCAACAACAGGCTTTCTGGGCCCATTCCAGCTACCATCAAGAACTGCATCATTGTGAGACAGCTAATGCTAGCAAGGAACCAACTTGACGGGCCCATTCCTTATGAAATATCTGGATTAACCAACTTAACTTCAGTTGATCTGTCTTTTAATTTTCTTTCGGGCCCGATTCTTCCTCAGTTCTTCTCCATGAGAAATCTTCAGGGTTTGATCATTTCACATAACCAAATAAGTGGCTCAATCCCTAATAATTTTGGATCAATGATGCCAAGTTTAGTTAAGCTAGACTTATCAAATAACCGTTTCACTGGCTCTTTGCCTTCATCTGTGTTCAGTATCAGTAGTCTGCAATACCTGGATGTTAGCATGAACCATTTTTCTGGTCAACTCTCCTTTGACCATAGCAGCAGCATCTCTCTTTTCTCTCTAAATGCCAGCAATAACCATTTTTCCGGTGCACTTGATCCCTCTGTTTCCAATCTGACCTCCCTTACCATTTTAGACATTCATAACAACACCATCAACGGTAGTTTACCGTCTCTCTCCAACCTTGCTGCTTTGACTTATCTTGACCTTTCAAGAAACAATTTTCAGAATTCTTTCCCATGCAGCATTTGTGAAATAGAAGGGTTATCATTTGTTAATTTCTATGGCAACAAATTCATTGGCCAGGTTCCTGATTCTTGCAAAAAACCAAACTCATGCAGCCCATATCTTCCATATCCTTCCAAACACACCTACATGTCAGCACACGCTTTAACTCATGCTTCTGTTTTGGGGATTTCACTCGGTGCAACATTCATTTTCATGGTCTTGTTCATTGCTGCTATGAGACAAAAGATGTTTAAACAAGAAGCTGCAGTTCTTAAGAAGATTCCACCAACAGATACAAATTCAAAATATGGGCTCTTAATGAAAAGACCAAAAGAACCATTAAGCATTAACATTGCAACATTTGAGCAATCTCTGCTACGGTTGAACCCGAAGGATATATTATCTGCTACAGAGAATTTTAGCAAGACCTACATTATAGGTGATGGAGGTTTTGGCACAGTGTATAAAGCATTACTACCGGAAGGTAAAACTATTGCAGTCAAACGGCTCCACGGTGGTGGAATGCACGGGGAACGTGAGTTCTTAGCTGAGATGGAAACAATTGGGAAAGTCAAGCATGAGAATTTAGTTCCTTTGCTGGGATACTGCGTGTTTGCAGATGAGAGGTTTTTGATTTATGAATATATGGCAAATGGAAGTCTTGATGCTTGGTTGAGAAACCGTGCAGATGCAGTTCAAGCACTTGATTGGCCAGCCCGTTTCAAAATCTGCCTTGGTTCAGCTCGCGGGCTAGCCTTTTTACATCACGGATTCGTTCCCCATATCATTCACAGAGACATTAAATCAAGCAATATCTTGTTGGACAGCAAGCTTGAGCCAAGGGTCTCTGACTTCGGGCTGGCCCGGATAATCAGTGCATGTGAGAGTCACGTGAGTACAATGCTTGCAGGTACATTTGGGTATATCCCACCAGAATATGGTCAGAAAATGGTGGCGACAACGAAAGGGGATGTTTATAGCTTCGGTGTGGTGATGTTAGAACTGGTAACCGGAAGAGAACCAACAGGACAGGCGGATGGTGAGGGTGAGAATCTTGTTGGATGGGTGCGAGCCATGGTTGCAAATAGGAAGGAGTCCGAGATGCTTGACCCGTGCTTCTATGGTTCATGGATGTGGAAGGATCAGATTTTAGGTGTGCTTGCTATCGCGCAAGCGTGCACAAATGACCAACCTGGGAAGCGGCCTACTATGCTTGATGTTGTCAAACTACTCAAGGAGCTTAAGAACAAAACTGGATTTGTGAGTGTTGATCATCCCAAGCAAATGTTCTAGTCTATTGCCTTTTAACTTTTTATTTGTTGTTGTCTTATGTAGTTCATCTGGTGCATTTAGAATAACTGATTTGGTTAGATAACATCTTGATTCTTGACATAGTCTATATTTAAAACAAAAAATATGTTGATTGATTCAAATTAACTTATGATGTTTTATAATGATTTTATTTACATCATCTTTCGTATATTGATTGTGCATTTGTTCTCTCTGAATGTTTTGTTTGTGCTATCAATTCGTGGTAGGAGTGACTGGTGAGCATAAAAATCGACTAATCATATCATAAAAAACCCAAAAAGATCAAATCAAAAAACCAACTAACATGAATAGGCTTTTGGATAACTTTTTTTTGGTTCGGTTTCAGTTACAAACGTCCACAAAACTGAATTAAACCGAACCATTATTTTGATGTTTCGAAAACAAATCAAACCAGATATAGTTTTTTCTTTAAGATTTAAATGAAGGCATACAAATTCTTTTATTTCATATATTTTACCAAAAACTGAAATTGTTCAAACCGATCAGTTAAGCATTTCCAATAACCAAAACTTTTGGTTAAGCTAAAACCAAACCAAACTGAACCGTGAACACCTCAATTTCATAGAATAGATTCAAATAACTAGAAACTCAGATTTGATGTAGTATTGACATTGTTATACTTGTTTTTACAAGTGGGACGAGCCGAACCCAAGTCAGCAACTTTTCAAGCTACAACCCGAGCCCGATACTATATTTCACCATGAGCCCAGCCTTAATCAAACAAGCTAGCACTCTTTTCAGCCAAGAAAAGTTGAATTTAATTAAAAAAAAGGGATTGCCATTATGGTCGGTGGCCCAGTGATAAAAGAAAATCATCTAGTAACACCAAGGTTTGAGATTATGGGTTCAATAAGGAAATTTGTCTTTCAAAAAAAATTAAAAAGGGATTAGAGTCAACATCACTTGGTTTAGAGTTTTATGGTCAAAAACCCATGTCCCATGTGAATTAGACATAGATTTATAATCATATGATGAATTATATGCAAAGTCAGAGGAACCAAGAGCCTACAGACAAATAGTTTGGTTAGTGGGTTCATAAGAACTCAATCCACAATTACCCCACCAATTATTACCTGGTAGGTTGAGTTGTACAGCTTAACCTACCTACTAACCACACCAAACCCACAATCATAATCCTGTGTCTAGAAATGTTAAAGGTGTCTAGATGTATATATTACATTTGTAGCATGTACCATGATTATAGCTTGCCTACCAATCTATCTTTAATCAGAAAACTCTTATATCTTGGTGGTGGTTGGTTTAATTTACATCCAAAGTCATGAGAGATGTTATGGAAAGGTTCCTGGTTCTTCCCATTTCTACGGGATGTATGTCAAAGTCAACTACAGGTGCAGTTGGGTCAACCAAATGCAAGGCACAAAACCCTCAACCAAAACATCACCTCTCTCTCTCTCTCTCTCTCTCTCTCACACACACACACACACACACACATAAGAAGTATTGTATGATAACATGTGTTTGTATGAATTTGTTTTCCCATGCTATGCAAGATGGAAAAAGGTCATCAGGAGTGAAACTGAAGAATTCTTGGGGGATTGTAAGCAGATCCAGCATTTCAAGAGGAATTCAAAGGCTAATCTTGCAGACTTTCCAAAGATTTTCAAGAATTATGAGTAAGTAATATCACCATTCATTTGCATGTTTGGTTAAAAGAAATTGAAATTAATTCTAACCAAATCTTTCAATTGATGGAATTCAAAATCCAAAACATTTTGAAGAAAACTTTAAGATTTTTTAACTTTTATAAAAACAGTGGCCGCATTTCGTACCATCCCTTCATTATATAAGTTAGTTTTAATATTTGTTAATTTTAAGATAAGTTGATTTTTAATAATCTAAACTATAACTCATTGGTTAATAATAATCCAAACTAATAGTTTGACTGATTATAATCTCAACTTTCACTTTTATTATCAATGACAATCCTAGTATCATATATCATCATATATTTACACTCGATTTACTTTCGTTCAAAATGACGATTTTAAATGAAATGTAAAAACGTACAAGCTAAATCGAGTGGGAATCGAATTTAAATCGTATGTAATTATACGATGATTATGCTACTGGACCGTCATTGAAAACAAAAGTGAAAATCAAGATTATCAATAGCCAAACTGTTAGTTTGGATTACTATCAATTGGATTATTAAAAACCAATTTGCCTACTTTTAAAGGGTAGTTTTTTACATTCCAATTCAATCAAAACACATTGATTCTTCAAATAGATTCTTTAAATTCAAATTCCAGTTCCAATACATTCCGCAAACCAAACCCTATTCAACATGATTATGGTCCTTAGAAAGTGGCAAATTTGGGACCAATGTTGATTTGACGACAACACATACAGATGACAAATTTGGTCAATTTTGGTGATACTGTTTGTTTCACAGGGTACAGAGATGTGGAGGAAATTGAAATGGAGATAGAACTGGAAATAGGCTACCCTACAGATGTAAAGCATGTCACACACATAGGATATGATGGATCCATGACCACAAACCCTGTAAAAAACTGGGATAACATAGAAACACCAGAAATATATTCTTTTCCTTCTATTTCACTCAAACAATTTCAACATGCAATGGCTGCACAATCAGAGACCCCTCCCCTTCCAACACCACTTCAACACCAGATTTAATCTCATTTCAATGCAATGTAACCAATCCAAAGATCACGATGAATGCAAGGACTCGAATTGAAGTGATTTTTTTCCTAATTTGTTATATAGATCTGATTTGGTTCAGTTCATATGTTAAACATATTCATGACTTTATAAACAAAAACATATATTCAGAGGATTTATGAGATCTGAAACCTACAGGCCTAAATCTCAACGATTTCCTAGGGAAATTGACGCAAATGATTGTTAATTTATGAAATACGATAACTTGAATTCGATTGAAAATCAATCGAAGTGTGTGTGTGTGAGTGTAAAACAGAGAAGATGTAGGCACCATAGCGAGCCATAAGCTGATTAAAGCAGAGCAATGGCTTTCTGAGGTGCTTCTGTTGATATGTGTTTCCCCAATTTCCGACGGGAAGACAGCGTGCCGAGACGGTGGCTATGATAAGCAGAACCGTCACGTAGGTCGTCTTCTGGAGGAACTTGATTTAGGGTTTGAATTTGCTTTAGCTGCTTTAATAGAATCAACGGTCATCGGTCTTGAGATCAATTGAGCCCGATAAGCTAGCTATTTAGCTTTTCTAACGGGCTAACGGTCCAACTACAGGAATTATTGAAAGAATGCATATTGTAATGTTTTATAAAGGTATTTTATTTTATTTTTATAACGAAATCATTTTTTGTAAGAAAAAAAGAAGAAGTTTATGAGTTTATTTATATATTTAGTATTTATTTTAATTATATTTAAAAGAACTGGTTTATGGTTAAGCGGTCCATATTAACCTAACCGGTTAATAGGTTACGACACTCGACCTCGCAAAACGCTTATTAACCAAACATGTTTTTGTACAAACAGGTTTGACCAAGTTTGAAAAATAGTCGGTTTAGTTAGTAGTCCGTCCAGTTTTTTTTAATTTACCGACTTGTCACTTGCGTATTTCAAGTCAAATATCTATTTTGTTGAAGATTTTAATGTATATAAATTAGTTTTATAGACTATTTTTGTTAAATATTTAACATAATTGGGTAAATATTTGAGTATATTGCCAAAGTTTCTTCTATTTGTAAGTGAAAAACTCTTAAACAAAAATGAATTAAATATTAGGCTATGGACCCTTCCTAATTTCAATTTGTTTGTGTTGCGTCAGCGTAATATCACACTTCACTCTTTTCAACTTTCTTTCATTCCATCAAGAAAATACTTCCTTCCTTGCTTTTTACTTTTTTTTAGATAAAATAATAAATTTATGTCTATAAAATATTAATATAACTAAAATTAAAAAAAAAACAAATTATTTAACATAAATTAAAATTTAAAATAACAAAATTTAAAAAAGATTACATTAAAAAAAAGTAAAAATTACATTTATAATTCAAAAGTATAATCCGCTAAATCCGACTTAAGATTTAGATGCACTTGTATGTCATGTACTTCTTGATTGATTATTGATTGTTGTGCATCGTCAACTTCTTGTTGTTTAACATCGGTTTCAACGTAGGTACAAATCGCATTACCTTTATCTTCTATTATCATATTATGTAATATGATACAACCATACATCACGTTTCTTAGCTTTTTGGTGTCCAACCTCGTGCCGGATTAACTAATATATGCCACTTTTTAAGCACACAAATGTCCGTTTGATGTCCTTCATTGCTCCCTCTTGAGTTTTTGCAAATTTAATACGGTTTTCACCGATTGGAGCCGAAAATAATTTTACAAACACATCCCACTCAGGGTAGATACCATCAACAAGATAATACCCATGTTTGTAATCTACTCCATCAACTTCAAATGAAGAATCATGTGCAACTCCGCTAATAACGTGGTTGAATAACAATGATTGATCGAGAAAGTTGATGTCGTTATTCGAACCGCGACACCAAAAAACGTGTGCCTTATCCATAGATCATTTGAGGCTATTGCTTCCAAAGCCGTTGTAGGATGAGGATGATCAACTATCATACACTGACCCTCCATGCAGTTGGGCAACTAGAGCACTCCCAATGCATACAATCCAAGCATTCCCGGGAACTTGATGATACCTATACATAATTCATGCGCCTCGTATAATTATTGAATGTCATTCGAATTGGGCTTAACTAGATACCGTTTCCCATATAACTTGTTGATACCCATACATAATTTGTACATTCATTCTCGTGCGGTTCTCGCAGATATCCTTAAATATTCATCAAAGGAGTCTGATGTGGTTCCATAGACCATTTGACAAAGTGCAGCAGTGCACTTTTGGTAAATAGTAAAACCTCGTCTTGCGTCTCACGCTAATATGAAAAATGGTTTATCTACTACCAAATCAATAGCTATTCGTATGAATAACTCCTTGCACATTCGGAATCGTCTCCTAAATGTCTTTTATCTATATAAGGGAATGTCGACAAAGTAATCAGTAAGTAAGTGATCGTGACCTCTTTCACAATCTCTGTTCAAAGCAATTGCTCTCGTCATCGATGTCGAACTTTCTCTTTCTTCGGTTAGGATAGTGGATGCAGCAGACATCATAGTGTGTACAAAAAACGGCACGTAGGAGTAGTTTCCTCATCGGATGAAAAATGCATCACCTTTGAAAATTGAATTTTTGGAGTGTAAAATTTGTAGTTTTTGAAGTCTAAGAATTGTGTATATGTGTGTGGGCATTTATACATAAATAATTAAATTAATTTTTTTTAGTCGTTAACCAACGGTAAATTTGAATTATTTTTGCCAACAATCAAATTTTTGGGTAGCGAATTGAGCGGCGAATATACGCCGCTAGCTACCATTTTAAACAATCAAAGTTTGAATACCTGAAGATCAAGTTGAAGAAAAATGCAAGGTTATGACTCAGACGAATGTTTTGAGGTGGTTGGACGAAAGTTTTTTGAAATGTATATATAGTCGGTTCATTTCTTCTTGTTATGCTAACTAGTAATTTTTGTAACCAGATAGCAATTTTTACTCGTAATTGTTGCTGATTTGGATCTATAATAGGTGCTAGGGATTGATTGTATACAATATTGAGCATTTATTCATTGAAATCAATGTTTTATTGCTTCTTGTATGTGTATTATGTTCTTGAGCTATGTGTGTTGATTTTGAGTCGGTTTTTACTGCAATTGATCATTCATATTGGTCTATTGTGCGTATTAGATTGCTCTAGACAAGAAATGACTGAGATCTGGACAATTTGAACCTACACATTAACAACCTAATTTGACACTTTACAAGAATAGCCCTCCAACTTTTGGCTAACACACAATTAACACCAGAACTTTGACTAACTTGCTAGTTCACATATTAAGTTTCCATTTGACTTAACTTTACATTCTAACAATCTCCACCTTAAAGTCAATCAAGACTTTAACCAATGCCTAAAGAACTTATATATAAGTCAAACTTAGGTCTTGGTAAAGATTTTGTAAGCATATCAGATGGTTAACACTTGTGTCAGTTCCTTCAACTTTTACTTCCTTTGAATTGACCACATCCTTATAAAATGCAACTTCATATTGATATACTATGTTCTTTCATTATACATTTTATTTTTTGACAACTACACAACCCCTTGATTATCACAATAAACCATTGTACTATCCAATTGGATTCCCAATTCAGAAACAAAACCATCAAATACATTAAGCTTCCTACTGCATTTGGATAAGGAACCTTTTCCATGTATGCAGCCATAGGAGTTTTTACTGCTTTACTCCTATCCATAGCATAACTGTTTAATATCTTTTGCACATATGAACTTTGAGTAAGTCTTAATCATATCGTCTAAGACTTCTATTCCTTCTAATTTCCATGCCTAAAATGTTTTTAGCTTTTCCAAATTCTTTCATATCAAATTAGGTTTACATTCTAACATGATTTTTTTATTATGTGCAAACGTGAATTTTTTCCAAGGGGGTTAATACCAGGGTACGAGCCGTCGAAACCGAGCCTTACAAATTTGAACACCCCCGCAACAACGCGCATGTTACACTCACTCGTTTTGAAAAAGTGAGTTGGTTACTTCATTATTATCTAAGAAAGTAATCTTTTCACCAAAGTCCAAAACATACATAAAATATCTTCCAGCAAAGTCTGCTCCAACAAGAATGATCAAGATTGTGTTTTATCATGTCCACCCACAAGAACCATATTCACGGATACGGTCATGCTTGGTTTTATATTTCTGTAGAATTTAATTCACGGGTGGCATCGATTTTGGAGCTAATGCATTAATGAGCAATTGTCGTATTACGAACCAAGCCAAGTAAGGAAACCCATGCAGATCACACTGTTACTTGTAGGCCGTACGTTAGTGCTAGGACCGGTCCCGAGAATCCTTAAAACTTTTTGGACTCGAGACATGTAAAAAAAAGTAGGCATTTATAAACTCAATAATCATATAAAAAAAACATAATACGGGCTTATATATATAATTTTTTTTAATTTGGGCTTATATATATATATATATATTTTTTTTATTTCTTGGTTTTCGGTTCAGAATTATAAACAATTGAACTTATATATATATATATAGATTTAAAAAAAGAAAACACACACACATATATAATATTAAAACATAAAAACTTCAGGCCCTAAGAGAGATCGGGCCCGGGACGGTCGCCCTCCTCGAAATGTGCATGTTAAATATTGAGCCTGTTTGATAAGTAAACTAATGAATGACATGTAATCTAGGTAGAATCCAAAACTGACGGGTCATAGGGTATGTTCCAACACCGGTTTGTGATGTCGCTAGCATATGGGTCCAGTTATGGTTCTGTTACACAAGTGCCCAAAGAAACGAAGCATGCTTGGTTTACGAGATTGTGACAAGCCACTGAACCAAATCCCACGTAATAATCTTCCGAGCACGTCTTTCCTTATTCGTGTAAGTGGCCACCAATACATACATGGATTTCCTTATTTTTTTGGTATATTTGTAAACACAAATTAAGGGAAAATCATTGAAATAGGAAGGTTGACTAAGAAAATTAATAAAAATGCATTGACTTTTAAACGTGTCGGTTTATCGGAGTCTAGGCTATGGAGGTGCTGGCTTATTTGGCAGTGGGCTATTGAGGTGCCGACTTATCGGAGTGTGGGCTATAGTGGTGCCGACTTGGCATTGACTTTTACATTAGTTTCAAGTTGGATATGAGGTGCCGGATTACTAGAGTCAGCTTATCAGGGTCTTGGCTATGGAGGTGTCGGCTTATCAGATTCTGGGCTATGGAGGTGCTGACTTATCTGAGTGTGGGCTATAGAGGTACCGACTTAACATTGACTTTTACATTAGTTTCAAGTTGGTCATAGAGGTGTTGGATTATCAGAGTCTGAGTTATGGAGGTGCCGGCATATCTGAGTGTGATCTATGGAGGTGCCGATTTATCTGAGTGTGGGATATGGAGGTGCCGATTTATCTGAGTGTGGGCTATGGAGGTGCCAACTTTGCTTATTTGTCCTCCTTTGATTAGTTGTTTTGGTTGTCTATTTTAAAAGTCCAAAAATTCAATGCCTATTTTAAAAGTTCACAAATTCAATACCTATTTTGTTAATTTTTTGGTTAACTTACCTATTTTCATGATTTTCCCACACATTCGCAATAGCATGATGAATTATGTTTTAACATAGGGAAAATTCCTAGAATAAACAATATTGAAACATTTTCCTCCATAATAAACCAAGACTTTTCAACTTACCCAAACTAAACATTTTTTTTGGTCGAATTACAACCATAACTCGGCGATTTCGCCGAGTTTACGTGGCATCTCTCCTGACCTGACACGTGGAAAATTCGCCGAAACAAAACCCTAAGTCAACGACTTCGCCAAAAACATGTTTTTGTTGACTTTTTACAATGTATCGGCTGTCAGTAGCGTTTCGGGTGTCAGTAGCGTTTCGCCCTCGTTGACTTTATTAAAATATTTCGGCGATTCGCCTAGGTTTACTATCCAGATTTTAGCGATATATTTTACGGCGATTTCACATATTAAATAACAAAACCCGACGAATTCGACCAAATAATAATAATCGTTCTAATTTTTCCCAATTCCAACTTTAACTCTTCTTTATTTTTAAAAAATTTACCAACACAGACAAATGAATTTGTGGATGATTTAATTCGCTTATCTTTTTCCCAAATGATGTTATTTAGGAAAAAAAACTTGGTGAATCGCCGAATTATTATTTGGGCGAATTCGCCGGGTTTTGTTTTTTAATAGGCAAAATCGCCGTAAAATATATCACCGAAATCTGGATAGTAAACCTAGGCGAATCGTCGAAATATTTTAATAAAGCCGACGAGGGCGAAACGCTACTGACAGCCGAAACATTGTGAAAAGTCGACAAAAACATGTTTCGGCGAAGTCGCCGACTTAGGGTTTTGTTTTGGCGAATTTTCCACGTGTTAGCTCAGGAGAGATGTCACGTAAGCTCGACGAAATCGCCGAGTTATGGTTGTAATTCGGTGAAAAAAAATGTTTGGTTTGGGTAAGTTCAAAAGTCTTGGTTTATTATGAGGGAAAAGGTTTCAATATTGTTTATTATAGGAATTTTCCCTTTAACATATGGTGTGCTTTGTGGTGAGTAATATTGTTTGCTTACATACCACATATATTTAATTAAGACTTGACAACTAAGAAGAGCACCCGCTACTTGGCATGTCCCAAGGATATTCAAGGATTTTTATCCCATCAAGGCCCATTGTTATTTGGTATCTTGGTGGATTTGTCCTTCTACAAGATGCCCAAGGACAAATATATTACATAAAAATCAATTGTATATAGACAAATTAACGTAGGTTCATACATCTAAAAACAAGAACTAACTAAAATTATAACAATAATTGTATGGAAAAAACGCTTAGTTTTCAAGAATTTGTCAAAAGAAGGTACTGATATCTAAAAGGTAAAAATTCCCATAATGAAAGACGGGTCAATTTCCTCAAAAAAACTTTTCAACTAATATTTAATGAAGGTGACGGCCAAAACATCTGTACGGTGACGTTGAAAGAACGGATGGCGTTTTTTTCCGAGAACAGTTTGAACGTCTGCGATTTCGTTTACATAAGTACACGTGTCAGGCCTTGAGATGCCGACGTGTCCGATGTTTTTGTACTTTGTGGTAGATGTTTTGGGGAGTTTGAAATGTACATTTAATGGGAGTTGAAAAGTCAACGTTTATTTTGTGGATATTGACTAGTCATATGTTCATTTTGAGAAAATTGTAATCAGGCTTACCAAGGAATTATAACAGAATTAACAAACTAACGAAGAAAACTTTTATTGATTAAGAACTTTATTACAACTGATTACTGACAAAGCTATTTATACACATACAAGAATTAGAACTTGTCTAAATAGACCCTCAACTATTTTGGAATTATAAAACTAACACCTAACTTACTCCCCCTTAATTCCAAAACATTTATTTCAATTCTTCTACTCCTAATAGAAACCTCATCTCACAAAACTTCATTCTAGGCAAAGCTTTTGTCAAGACATTTGCACATTGCAACTCTCTCCACACAAAATCAACAAGAATTTGATTTCTTTCTATGCACTCTCTTATGTAGTGATATCTTGTATTTATATGCTTGGATCTGTCATGAAAAACTGGATTTTTCATAAGAGCAATTACAGACTTATTATCAACAAATAAAGTAGCAACTTTCTGTCTTGAACCAGTAATTTCTTCCAGTAATCCATGCAACCAAATTGCTTGGCAAGCTGCCAATGTTGCAGCCATAAACTCAACTACACAGATGGATAATGCAACAATTTGTTGCTTCTGTGATTGCCAGGAAATTAGTGACCCATTAAAGTAAAATACATTCCCAGAGGTACTCCTTCCATCATCTGTATCAGTTAAATGATTACTGTCACTATACCCAATTAAACTTCCACCTTCTGTTCTCTTGTAAGTTAATCCATAGTGTAGTGTTCCCTTTACATACCTGACCAAATGTTTAACTGCTTTTAACTGGATTTCACAAGGATCTTGCATAAATCTGCTCACATATCCCATTACAAAGTTAATATCAGGCCTTGCTGTGTTAAGTACCTCAATGAACCAACAAGTCTTCTATATTCAGTTGGATCTACTGCAGAACTTTCTTCAATTATGTACAAATTTAAACCAGGTTTCGTTGGTATTCTGGTCTCATTGCAATCTTCTAGACCTGCCATCTTTACCAGTTTTCTTGCATAACCTGCCTGCTTTATCCAGATTCCTTTGTCATCCTGTACTACCTCAATTCCCAGATAGTAACATAACAATCCAAGGTCTGTCATCTCAATCTCTTGAATATCACTTCATGTTATCAACAAGTCATCCACATAAACACCCAAAATAAAATGTGATTTTCCTTATGCTTTAACATACACAGCCTGTTCTCTTTGACACCTTTTGAATCCCAACTCTTTCAGTACTTCATCCAGCCTCAAATTCCCGACCCTTGGTGCTTGTCTATGGCCATAAAGTGCCTTTGACAGTTTGTACACGTAACTTTCTGATCCTTTCTTTACATAACCTTCTGGTTGTTTCACATATACATTATCCTTTAATTCTCCATGAAGAAATGCAGCTTTGACATCCAAGTGAAACACCTTCCAATTCATCTTGGCTGATAAGGCTAGTATCAATCTTATAGTCTCTATTCTAGCAACTGGTGCAAATGCCTCTTCAAAATCAATTCCCAATTGCTGGACATATCCTTTTGCTACCAACCTTGCTTTGTACTTTGTTACTTTACCCATTACATCCTTTTTCAACTTAAACACCCATTTCAACCCAATAGGATTGCACTTCAGTGGTGGTTGAGTCAAGATCCAGGTTTTATTTCTCTCAATTGCCTGAATCTCCTCATCCATAGCCAACTTCCATTCCTTATCTTTTACTGCTTCTTGATAATTCATAGGTTCACCTTCTTGAGCAAGTAAGAGTTTAATTCTATCTTCCTTTTCCTGTCTATCAGCCCCATATCTTACTCTTCCATCTAACACATAATCATTGAATTTAGATGAGACAATAGGAACTCTATTTGACCTTCTCACGTTAGACTGTTCTTGTTCAACTTGTTGACTAAAACTATCATTATGACTTAACCCTTCACCTTGACTTGAATAGCCATCTAAATGAGAACTGTCATTCTGATTTGAGCTACTAGTTTCTTCATTTGAGTTTTGTTCCCCAACCTCATTATGGTCTTGAAACTGATCATTATGAACATAGAACTCCACCCATCCTGAACAATCATCTCTTACTTCACCCAAGTAGTTTGACCAATCCCACTTTCTGCCCTCATCAAAATGGACATCTCTACTTACCAATATCCTTCCTTTAGTAACATCATACATTCTATTCCCCTTTGTTCCAGCCTCAGTTCCTAAGTAAACCATAGGAACACTTCTATCTTCCAACTTCTTCAGCCCAGGCCTAGTAACTTTTACATGTCCTACACACCCAAATATTCTTAGATGTGCAAGATTAGGCTTCCTTCCCCTCAATGCTTCATAGGGTGTACCATCATTCAAAGACTTAGTGTTGATTCTTTTAAGGATGTAGACAGAATGCCTCACCCCTTATGCCCAAAAGTCTTGTGGTATACTCATAGCCTTCAATAAACTTCTGGTCATATTTAACACTGACCTATTCCTCATCTCAACCATCCATTATGTTGAGGGGAATAAGGAGCTGTCATTTGCCTAGTAATTCCTTCTTTACCACAATAATTGTTGAACTCATGGGAAGTGAACTCCCCCCCACGGTCAGACCTCAAAGTCTTAATCCTAAGACTTAGTTCATTCTTAATTTTTTTCTTTGAACTGTTTGAACACATCAAAAGCTTGGTCTTTTCCTTTTAACATATACACCCACATGAATCTAGTACAATCATCTACTATTAACATGAAGTACTTGCTACCTGATTGGGTTGTTGGCATGATTAGACCACAAAGGTCTATAGACACCAACTGTAGAGGCTTCTCAACTCTGTATTGAGATGCTGTAGGGAATGATTTCCTTGAAAGTTTTCCAGCCAGACAAGCCTCACAAATTTGTGCAGGATGATCTACTGGTGGAACTCTAGTTACTAGTTGTCTTTTAGTCATATTCTTTAGAGATTCAAAGTTCATGTGCCCTAGTCAACCATGCCATAACCAAGGTGTGGCAGTGACTTTGGTTTGAAAGCACATTATGTAGGTCCCTCGGGTGTGACGGATCGTCACATGCAAGTGGGTCTACTAGTCGGACCGGGTGCGGAATACCAGTCACTAGGTGGAGAGTCTTACAAAACAAAGTAGACCGACAAGATGATCACTTTAAACATTCGTCTATTATAAACACTTGAAGGTTACAGAGAGAAATACTGAGATTACAAATTCTGCGTATTTGCTACTATGAATGCGTACTTATCTACTGTCAACCATTCATATTTATACACGACCTGATGCCTGCGCACATACAAGTGCGCAAAACACTTAGAGAAATTTGCAACAAGCAACATGTAAAAGTAAATACAACTCGATTACTAATACATACAGACACTAAATACTATACTCCCAAGAACCAATCTGTATCGGGTCAGACTCCTATTCTCAAACCAACTCCTCCTGCTCATAATGTTGTGTTATCTAAGGCAAGATCTAATGAGCCTTATAAAAGGACTTATACAGACAAGAGGACTTGCTTTCACTGTGGCTTGTTTGGTCACATTTTTGTGAACTGTCCATCAAAGAACCAAGGGAAACGGCCTATTGTTTCACAACCGGCTGTCATCCCTAAGTCGCCATCAGTGAAACCTCCCAAATATCCAAAACAAAATGTGGTGAAACCACCCGTTAAACCGATGGCAAAGCCAAAGATCAAATCTGAGGCCAAACCATCTGTTTCAAGAAAGGTAAAGCAACTTGCTGTACCTTGTGTATCTACCTCTGGTAGTACACGTACTGATGAGAAACCTGTGGTGAAATTCTCAAAGCCACAGAGAAGGAGAAGGAATAAGAGGTTGAGAAAGCTAGAGCAGCTGACTTCAGTTCAATCAGATGAGGCTTCCACAAGTTCACCTGCTGTTGTTGAACCAAAGTCTACTGTTTCGGTTAAGAAAAAGAAGAGGTCCTGGATTGCCAAATCTAAAAATTCTCAATCTCCTAGTCCTAATTCTTTTAAAGATTCATCCATTTTGAACAGTCATCACGACTGTGAGTTAAAAGAGGTAGTTTATTTTGAAAAGGATGGACGACCTAAGACCACTATGGCTTGGGTCTCCAAAACTAACTAATTCTTTTTGTGACTCGTGCAGGGAAGTCCGAAGGGTACTATCTCTAACCGCTGGTATGTAGATAGTGGATGCTCCCGGCACATGACAGGAAACATGGCCTTGCTTCAAGACGTGAAACCATTCAGAGGCGGCTATGTGGCCTTTGCTGGAGAGAAAGGCGGCAGTATCACGTGTCAAGGCGTGGTATCAAATGGTTGTGTCAGTTTTGACAATGTCAACTTTTGCGAGCAGCTGAAGCATAACCTGCTGAGTGTCTCCCAAATGTGCGACAAGGAGTACTCGGTTATGTTTGATAAGAATGAATGCTTGATTCTCAAGCCTGGTTTTGAAGTTCCTGAAGACTGGATTCTGATGAGAGCGCCAAGGACAAACGACACCTATCAGATTGATATGAGCATGACAACAACCACCTCATCAGTTGTTACCTGTTTGCTTACCAAAGAGACAGAACTTGACTCTATATTGTGGCATAGGAAACTCGGACATATTTATTATCGTAAAATGAACCATCTTGTCTGAAACGGTTTGGTAACCGGGGTTCCTAAGCTGAGATTTACTGTTGGAGATGACTGTATGCCTTGTAAAAAGGGCAAACAGCAGCGGAAGTCTCACAAGCCCAAGCTCCAAAACTCCACTGATACCCCTTTGGAGCTATTACACATGGATCTATTTGGCCCCATAAGTATCAGGAGTATTGGAGGTAAGTCGTTCTGTCTGGTTGTAACTGATGATTTCTCACATTTTTCTTAGGTGGATTTTTTAGGTACAAAGGACGAGACTGCTGATATTCTTCAATACCTGATCCTGAGCTTGGAATCTCTTTGCAAGCTGAAGGTTAGAAGAATAAGGAGTGACAACAGAACTGAGTTCAAGAATAATTTGATGGAACTTTTCTGTCTCAAGAAGGGGATACGTCACGAATTCAGCGCCCCGTACACACCTCAGCAGAATGGAGTTGCTGAACGGAAGAATAGAACACTGATTTAGACTGCAAGGACTATGCTGTCAGATGCAAAGCGTCCTGTCACTTTCTGGGCAGAAGCAGTAAATACAGCTTGTCACGTCTTAAACAGAGTTTTGGTGGTGAAAAGACACAACAAGACTTGTTACGAGTTGATCAACAATCGACTTCCCAATCTTGATTACCTAGTTCCTTTTGGTAGTCCCTGTTCCTTATTGCTACAATACAAAGACCGCCAGTCTAAGTTTCATGCAAAAGTGGTGGAAGGCATCTTCTTAGGATACGTTGCCAACTCGCCTTGCAAGAGAGTGTACAATATAGGAACTTGTACTGTCGAGGAATGGTTTAAAGTGGATTGCAGAAAACACAGCATTCCACCAGAACCAACAGGTCCATCCTGGGGTTTTGATTATGATCCGCTATTCAAGTCATTTAATCTTCATGATCTATCTGCAGTTGACGCCGCAAATGTTTATAAATTATTGGGTGGCGGCGATGACTCCAGTTTCTATACTCGTGCTACTGTACCGATTGTAACTCCTGATTCCAATGCTGCATCTGCATCTGGAACTCATGACAGTGATAACAGTGAAGATGTTCATGTTGATGGAGATGATGCTCAAGCTAATCCTAACACAACTGTAGGAAATGAAGCTCCAGCTGATCTAATTAACATTGAATCTTCTTCTTCTGGAACACAGGAAATGGGGGAGTTAAGCACGAATCTCGATTTAGAAATTCAGGAACCGAATGTACCAGAGGTGAGAGTGCATAAGAATCATCCAATTGACAACATTATTGGTGATCCTCATACCGGTGTTCAAACTCGTCATCGAACCATTACTGAGAACACTAGTCTGTACTTGGAGATACTTGACACTGGTGTCATGGAAACATGTCTGCATGCTGCATTTGTGTCCCAGTTAGAGCCGAAGAATGTGAAGGAGGCTCTCACGGACAAATGCTGGATTGAGGCGATGCAAGATGAATTGTCTCAATTCCAAAAGTTGCACGTGTGGGATTTGGTTGACTTGCCAAAAGGCTTTCAGCCAATTGGAACCAGATGGGTGTTCAAATGCAAGACGGATGATCGTCATGTGGTTGTGAAGAACAAAGCAAGATTGGTTGTTTAGGGTTTTTATCAACAAGAGGGCTTGGATTACACGGAAGTATATGCCCCAGTTGCTAGAATTGAGGCCATTCGAATGTTCTTGGCTTATGCCACATATGTCGGCTTTAAGGTCTATCAACTTGATGTGAAGAGTGCTTTACTATATGGAAAAGTTCATGAAGATGTCTATATCACTCAACCTCCCGGCTTTGAAGATCCGCATAATATCAATAAAGTGTATAAGCTTGACAAAGCACTTTATAGTCTTCATCAAGCACCGCGGGCATGGTATGAGACATTATCTAAACATCTACTGTCAAATAGTTTCGACCGTGGACAGATTGACTCGACCCTCTTCATTAGGAAAGCAGGAGGTGACATTCTTCTTGTACAAGTATATGTTGACGACATTATTTTTGGATCTACAAATGAAGGGATGTGTAGGGAATTCAAGCAGGTGATGAAGTCCAAGTTTGAAATGAGTAACATGGGTGAATTGTCGTTCTTATCAGATAAAGGATGTTAGATTTTGGCAATAATTTTCTTTTGAGATCAGTTTCGGGTTATGTCGTTAGCACAATTAATGCGGTTCATCTCACTGCCCATACTCACAAGTATGCAAGGAGAGATTGAATCAAGACATGTCTCTACATAAACCGTTGAGCACGTATTCACCCTTGAATCACTTCTGATTTATTGAAATCAAATCCAGACAAAAGTTGGATTCCCTTACCTTATTCAAACACCATATTCATTATCCTGAATCATCATACCGATATTCAATGAAGAAATCAAATGAAACCAAGACAAATGAATAACTCGATTCTGAATCTTATGATTCCTGATAATCCTTATGGATTCTGCTTGATTTTTCCTGTGCTAATTAATGTAGCTTCATTCTGAAAATTTAGAAAATAATTGGGAAAATCCTAGATGCCTTGAGATAGTGCAACTTACATTACTGTAGCATATCAGTGGGGTACACGTTGTATATCTTATAATCAATACCTTAACACACAAGAACGTGATACAAAGATTCTTATAGTTTCAAATCTTATAATATTGTCAACTTGAATTACTTGTTTATGTGCTTATTACGTATGAATAAATAGTAATCCATGACATGATCCCATATTCTTTGATGTTTATTTTGTATCGTTTTTGCTATAAGTTAGTCTGATATGATCATCTGCTCGTGTCTTTGATAAAAAATAGTTTGTGTAAATACATGTATATTTCTATCTAGAAAAGATCAAAAAGATTTTAAGTTTATGAACAGTTCAATCTTAATCAGAAAAGCCAAAAATATTTTTGTTTAACCTTCTTGAATTGTATTTTAATCCTCCTGATTGAATATTTTTATCTTGTTCGTTATTTAACTTGAAAAACCTTCATAATTTGAGTTGAAAGTTTGCGCACTTAAGGGTTTCTGCGTACTTGACAAGTGCGCATGAAGTAAGCCCTGCGTACTTAACAAGTACGCAAGAGTTACGTCTTGTGCACTTGTAAGTACGCAGGAGTTAAAGCTTGCGCACTTAGCAAGTACGCAAGACCATTATGTGTTGGGTATATATACAGGAGTTAGAAAATTTTTCAGATTTTTATCACATTAAACTCAAACGCCTGTTCAATTCCCTCCGCAAATTTTCCTCAAAAATCCGAGTGTTCCAAACCGTTTTTTCGTCCCATCTCTAGTATCATCATCTTCTTACAATCATTTGGTGAGAATCTAGATCCAATCCATCCACAAAATCACATTTTATGGACCGATTGAGCCGTTAAAAGATTTAGGGTTTAATCCGTTGATTTTAGACAGATTTTAGGGCATTTTAGTAACAATTTATGACTAAAACTTGTTAAGAATCATCAGTCGATCCCTTAATCACTCGATTTCATCCTTGATTTTGCCCTTTGACCCTCGATTGACCGTAGGTTCATCTGGGTGGTCGATTAGGTCAAAATTGAACTAGTGTAGCAGGTATTTGATGTGAATGTTGGTCCCATAGGCTAGAATCATGCATTCCGACCTAGTGGTGACCTAATACACATCAAATCTTGATCATCTGTTGATTTCTTAGATTTTTGGAATTTTGAACAAGTGTGTTTCCTGCGCACTTAACAAGTACGCAAGAAGCAATTCATGCGTACTTGTTAAGTACTGTCACACCCCCAAATTTCACTAACGGAGTTTTACCATTTGGAATGTGACACACCAGGATCTCAGTCATTAGTTACATCAAACGACACTATATGGGACTTGAAATGTCATAACATAAAAGTTCAGAGTTAAATGCTGAAGCGAAAACGTTAATAGGAAATCAAAAGTAATTACATGCAACAAGCGTCAATTAATGTAAATAAGTAAAACTGTTTAAAATGAGTGATATGACAGTAGGACTCCATGCATGTCCTAAGTGTGCAACCTGTGCCATAGCGACCTGAGAAACATGTAAGAAAAAGTGTCAACACGAGGTTGGTGAGTTCACAGGTTTCAAGTTTGTAATAAGAGACTGTATGCCAGATTATGTACATTCAATATGCATATCTATAGGTAGCTAGCCTATGTTCATGTCTTACTAAAGCGCTCGCAACCGAAGCTGACTGTTTGTTTATTTTCCTCCTGCCAGGTCTATCAACACTGGCGGTGTGAGTAGGCTAACATTTCACCCGTTCGATCTCTAATCGAGTTAGAGCGACTAACGCGGGTGGGGCTTGTCAAACCCAGTAGTACTACTAAACATTACCTCGCTAAGATCCATATTAACGGTTCAATGTATGATGAGGAGTTTCTGTGATAGTGTGTCACGCTTAGCCTCAACAGTAATAACATATGAATTACAATAATCTAAAATAGTTGTGTCATGTTTTCTCCCCTAATGGGAAAAACATGTAAAATAATGTTTGTCTGCGTACCTATTTCTCCCCCACGGGGAAAACAAGTAAAAGTATGATCTTTTGTGTACGTGTTTGTTTCTCTTCAACAGGAAAACAAGTAAAATATGTTTGTGTGTAAGCATGTTTCTCCCCCAATAGTAAAACAAGTAAAAAGGGGCCGTGAAACTCACCTGCGTTGCGTAGTAGGTAGTATCACACAAGTATGAGATTTGAAATGTCAAGTGTTAGCCTGCACGGCTTACGTATGCCTTAGAATTATAAACACATAAGTTAGGGACATATGGGATTTGTGACGATGACACGGAAGATTAGAACGTCTTAAAACATTCTAAGGATTAACTGGTAGACAAACGCGTCTACTGGAAAATAGATTTCATAATAGAATTAGAATAACTAATTTTCGTGTCGAACGTTACGAATAATATTATATATGTATAATACTTGTGTGTTTGGGTCATTCAGAAATGTTTTAAGAAAATAATATATATACCATATATTATTTTTAAGTTCGAAGGATTAATAAACGTTTGCGTGGAAAAAAATAAATATATTATTTTTAATCGAGAATATAACGAATATAAATAATATAACAATTTATATTATTTAGTTTTAAAACATTACACGAGGTAATTATACGAGCCGAAATAATATAACTTATATATTATTTTATAATATTAATCACGGGTTGGAAATAATATAAATATATTATTTTATACGAAGTTATGGTTTGAAAACAATATAAATATATTATTTTAACCAATCCTCCCCATGAGCCAACCGTCTTAACCAATCCCACCCGCTAGGGCAATCGCAACAAGTTCTAGACAGAAATGGATTTGATCATTCACCCGTTGTGACCACCCCCTTTTTACGCGAGTTCGAACCGAAACAAGTCCCAAACCCATCGATTTCAGTCGCGATTGATCGTAAAAGTGCAGGGGTTTTGTTAAACTATGTATTTCGAGTCATTTGGTGGGTTTAATTGTAAAAACATCAAGCGTAGAACCGTTAATTCCTCATATGAAAACCCGAAAACCCTAGATTTGAAGCTAGATTAAATTCCGTTGAATTCGATAATAAAAACGGTTGGATTCATAGGGCTTTTAACAAGTGAATGATTGTGATTCTAACAGTACAGGTTAATTGAATTGAGGTTGCGTCTAGACTGTAGTTCGATTAACCCGTATTCGTGATGAACCCTAGAATTAATTCATCACCAATTCGTTGTTATAAGCCACCAAAAGGTTAGGGCTTATGATCTATAGATGAAAACGAAACTAATGGTGTATCAATTACCTGAAACGATATCAGAAAGGTAGAGATCGACTAAATATCAGATGCGGCTCCAACTGTTACTCTCCGACGTCTACGGCTGTGTCTCCGGTCAAATTGAATGGCGTAACAGGTTTAGAGGAGTTCTAGTAAGGTGTGCAGGTGATTAATTTGTGAGCTCGATGATTGAAATGGTCGAATTTGATGAGCACGATGATAGTCGACAGTTACGACTTGAATAGCCAATAATGAGATTAATTGCGCGTAATGGTAATGTTTAATAGCTCAATGATGAACGTTTATGATGCTAAAGTGTAGTTCAATTACAAGTTTGGACGAATTATTGATATGGTTCGCGAATTTGGATCAAAGGGTTATAAGTTTGACTTTTAGAAGTCAACAGGAACAAATTCCATTTGGTTTTGACTTTGTAAAGTCAACAAATTTAGCTTTGGTTAATTGCATAATCAGTCCCTGCAGTTTAAGTGAGTTTGAGTTTAGAAAAATGACAGGATAAGTCCCTGGGGTTTGAATTGAGTTAGTACTTGGTTAGTTGACTTTTTTTTGAAAGTCAACAGGAACTTAAATATTGACTTTTAACTTAACAAATGAATTAGAATTGAGTTTGGGCTAATCACACAATTAGTCCTTGCAGTTTGAGTTTAGATAATGGCAGAACTAGTCCCTAAAGATTGAGATAGGGTTAACTAGGTTAGGATTTAGGTTAGGATTTAACTGGATTTGTTAATGGAGTTAACTTGAAAAGTCCGGGTGTCACATCATCCCCCAGTTGAAAGAATTTTCGTTCCGAAATATAAAATAATAAAAAAAATTTCTAGGGTGTCACATCATCCCTTAGTTGAAATAATTTTCGTCTCGAAAATTAGAATAGTACCTTAAGAGTTTGACATGGATTGCTTGAACAGATGAGGATACTTGTGCATCATCTGATCCTCGCGTTCCCATGTGAATTTCGGTCCGCGTTTCGAGTTCCAATGAACTCTAACAATAGAGATTTTAATACGTTTCAGTGTTTTGATTTCCCTATCCATGATTTCTATCGGTTCTTCAACAAACCGCAGTTGTTCATCGATGTGCAGCTCCTCAAGAGGAACCACGAGTGACTCGTCTGCCAGACATTCCTTCAAGTTTGAGATGTGAGAGACGTTGTGTACACCACTAAGTCCTTCGGGTAGGTCCAGTTGATACGCTACTGGGCCAATTCTCTTCACTATCTTGAATGGTCCAACATAACGAGGATTCAACTTGTCTCGCTTCCCGAAGGGAATTGCGCCTTTCCAAGGTGAGACTTTAAGTAAGACCATGTCGCCTACTTGGAACTCTAAGGGTTCACGACGCTTTTCGGCGTAGCTCTTTTGACGATCACGAGCTGTCGCCATACAGTTTTGAATTTGAACGACCTTTTCAGAGATTTCGAATACAAGTTCGGGACCTGTAAGTTGGCTATCCCCAACTTCAGTCCAACTTATAGGAGATCGGCATTTACATCCGTACAATGCCTCAAATGGTGCTTCCTTTATGCTAGTGTGATAACTGTTGTTGTAGGAGAACTCCACTAAAGGTAAGTGAGACTCCCAAGTGTTACCGAAATCGATCACACAAGCTCTCAGCATGTCCTCTAAGGTTTGGATGGTACGTTCCGTTTGACCATCGGTTTGCGGATGATATGTCGTACTCATGTCTAAACGTGTACCTACAGCTTTCTGCAATGATTGCTAAAACCAAGAGGTGAATCGGGCGTCTCGATCCGAAATTATAGAGATTGGCACACCGTGCCGAGAAACTACTTCTTTCAAGTAAATATGAGTAAGCTTATCCATTTTGACGGTTTCCTTGATTGCTAAGAATTGAGCGGACTTAGTTAAACGATCTACGAGCACCCAGAGGTGTCGTATCCGCTAGGAGATCGGGGTAGTTTTGTGATGAAGTCCATGGATATTTGTTCCCATTTCCACATGGGATATTCAACTTTGACCTTCGCGCAAGTCAGACACTTACTAACATAGGTGGCTATATCGGCCTTCATCTTCGGCCACCAATATAGCACTTTTAGGTCATGGTACATTTTGTCGAAACCTGGATGTATCGAGTAACGAGATTTATGGGACTCATCCATAACTAGTTCCCTTAGGTTTTCGAATACTGGAACCCATATTCGCTCGGCAAAGTAGCGAATACCGTCAGATTTGACTTCAAGTTGTGCTTCCATACCGCGTGTACTTTCCAGCGGTAGGTTTTCTTCTTTTAGGGCTTCGAGTTGAGCACTACGGATTTTTTCAGGTAATCCGGGGTGAATAGTAAGCTGTAATGCTCGAACTCGTTTGGGTTTTGTTTCTTTTCGACTTAAGGCATCAGCTACAACATTAGCTTTACCCGGGTGGTATCGGATCATACAGTCATAATCGTTTAAGAGTTCGACCCAACGACGTTGTCGCATGTTCAACTCTTTCTGCTCGAAGATGTGCTGAAGACTCTTGTGATCGGTATCGATGGTGCATTCGGTACCGTACAAGTAATGTCTCCATATCTTAAGTGCGAAAACTACAGCTCCCAACTCTAAGTCATGAGTGGTGTAGTTTCTCTCGTGGACCTTTAGTTGACGTGAAGCGTATGCGATCACCTTTTCGTGTTGCATTAAGACACAACCCAGACCCTGAATAGATGCATCACAATACACTACAAAATTATCGATTCCTTCCGGAAGAGCTAGAATAGGTGCACTGCAAAGTTTCTGCTTAAGATGTTGGAATGTTGACTCTTGGTTATCGCCCCAGTTATAGGCTTTACCCTTTTGAGTTAAGGCAGTGAGAGGTTGTGCAATTTTTGAAAATCCTTCGATGAATCGACGGTAATATCCAGCCAATCCCAGAAATTGTCGCACCTCAGTCGGAGTAGTCGGTGCTGTCCAGTTCTTGATGGCTTCTATCTTTGATGGGTCGACATGTATTCCTTTCTCATTAACTACATGTCCTAGAAACTGAACTTCCCGGATCCAGAATTCACACTTGGAAAACTTAGCATACAGTTGCTCTCGCTTAAGTAATTCCAAAATTAGGCGTAGATGTTCCTCATGTTCTTTCTTGTTCTTGGAATAAATGAGGATGTCGTCGATGAAAACGATAACGAATTGGTCAAAGTAAGGCTTACACACACGGTTCATGAGGTTCATGAATACCGCGGGTGCGTTGGTTAATCCAAAAGGCATGACCATAAATTCATAGTGGTCGTATCTTGTTCTGAAAGCAGTCTTAGGGATATCCTCATCTCTGACTCTTAATTGATGGTAACCGGACCTAAGATCTATCTTGGAATAGAAACTTGATCCTTGGAGTTGATCAAAGAAATCATCTATACGAGGCAAAGGATAACGATTCTTGACTGTGACTTTATTCAGCTCACGGTAGTCAATACACATACGGAAAGTTCCGTCTTTCTTCTTGACAAACAGTACCGGAGCTCCCCATGAGGTCGGATGAAACCTTTATCCAACAAATCTTGCAATTGAGTGGACAATTCTTGTAATTCACTAGGTGCTAATCTATAAGGTGCCCGAGCGATCGGTGCCGTTCCGGGTGCTAGATCGATTTGGAATTCAACTTGATGGTACGGTGGAAGACTAGGCAAGTCCTCGGGAAATACTTCCGGATAGTTACGTACGATTGGTATATCATCAATTTTCTTCTCCTCAGATGGCTGCTCGGCGATGAGAGCCAAAATAGCAGTATGACCTTTTCGAAGACATTTCTGTGTTTTCATGAAGGATATGATGCCAACGACTGCACCACTCCTTTTGCCTTGGACAGAAAGAATTTCCCCTTTAGGGAGAGGGAGGCAAACATTTTGTCACAACAGATGGCCTCAGGTTGGTTCTTGGATAACCAATTCATACCGACAATAAGGTCGAAACTGCCAAGTGTAACTGGCAGAAGGTCAATGTCAAGTTTATGACTAACCAATACTAGTTTACATCTGTAATAATGCGAGTTGTTTCGATTTTCTGAGCGTCTGCTATCTCAATAGTATACTTGGCTTTTAATAGAGTTGGAGCACGACTCATTAATATGGAATTTGTGAAGTCATACTGAGACTTCTAGTGAGACCCGCGCTTATAAAGCAAGTGTCAGTCAATGCATAGGCTAAGGGAAGAGGTTAACATGTAGGAAAGAAAAGTCTAATGAGATATAGATTCCAGTAGTATAAGAGATAGGATGCATGTTTAAGTAATTGCGTTCAACTGACGGTTGGTTAGGTTAAATCTTCGTTTCCTAATGTCATTGGATCAACGGAATCATTTCGTGAAGAAAGAAATCCGTTTACAGGATTGAATATGCTGGAGTAAAATTCGAAGTTAGACTAAGGATTAGTCACAGGATGAGGTAACAAGTACAAATGGGATCTATTGTTGGAGTGTAAGGAATAACGTGTTAGCATAGAAAGAATTCCTCAAATTATGTGTACATAGTTAGAGTCGGTGGTTTTACTCTGAGGTTCTACTAGAGTTTCACTCTAGGTGGTTCCATTGATTAAGTTTGAATGAGAGTCGTAAGATCACTAAGACTCTTACATGAGTGAAAATAACATTGATGGATTCCATTGATGATAATTCAGTGTGTCCGTATACATTTTCAACCTGATAGTCACGTCTATCAGCTATTAAACGAGTTTAACGATACCAACTAGTCGTTGAGTGGGTTATGAGAGTCTCTACAGATAGTGGAAACTTAAGTCTGTAAATCACTGATTAGGACCATTCATCCACACACTAGGTTTCACCAGGACTTACATGCACCTCAAATTACTATTACGTGTGCACCCATAATGATAATTTGCTTTGCATGCTCACCCTTGTTCTTCCTGTCCTGTGTCATAATGTCCTTTAGGTTATATTGTTGAGTACATAGTGTTGTCAGATATGATAAGTCATCGAAAAGCTTAGTCATCAACTATACTTTGATCAATTAGAACTCATATCAGGATGAGTAGTCGAGAATCGTTTGATCCGAATATTCACTCGAGTTGGAACATAATACGAGAGTCCAATCTAGTGGATTGTAAATGGGAACATGCACATGAGGCAATTATGCACATGGAACACGACTTCGAGAAGTGAAACTAATTCATGGATACGAGTCACAGGAAGCAGCAAAGTAGCCGTCCTTTCAACTGAGTCAGAATAGGGTTTGAATATGCGTTCTCAACTTTGTGGTCAATTTATTCTCATCAGAATATTGACCAAGGAAGCGAGCCCATGGCTCAGAAATGTGGTAACATCTACGTGTCAATGGATTCTGCAATAGTGCGCGCGACAGTATGCCTTCACTCGGCGTATTGTTGCTAGTGGGTACAGTAGGGACTCGCCTCCGACGATCCCAACTCCCAAAGAGATATGCGTTAGTGTTGAGTGTCGTCCATAACATGGACCTGAGAAAGCCCACCATACTCAACAGGTGATGGTGATGTAAGTGACTCCTCCGAAGGCTCTGTCTCACTGCCCTCGGACGGAAGTGGATGATGTTCTGGTGTTTCCCCGAGTGTCACCACCGGGAATGATGATATAATGAGAATGACGTGTTCCTCGTCAGAAGAGGGGTATATGGATGACGTCATCATTCCTGCAATGCAATGTATGTATGGATACCATGTGTATCATGTATGAGTGTTTGAGTCGTGTAACTAATGCATGTGTGTGGTTATAGTCTAGTATGTAATCCTAGTTCTCTATAACCAATGGCTCTGATACCAATCTGTCACACCCCCAAATTCCACTAACGGAGTTTTACCGTTTGGAATGTGACACACCAGGATCTCAGTCATTAGTTACATCAAACGACACTATATGGGACTTGAAATGTCATAACATAAAAGTTCAGAGTTAAATGCGGAAGCGTAAACGTTAATAGGAAATCAAAAGTAATTACATGCAACAAGCGTCAATTAATGTAAATAAGTAAAACTGTTAAAAATGAATGATATGACAGAAGGACTCCATGCATGTCCTAAGTGTGCAACCTGTGCCATAGCGACCTAAGAAACATGTAAGAAAAAGTGTCAACACGAGGTTGGTGAGTTCACAGTTTTCAAGTTTGTAATAAGAGAGTGTATGTCAGATTATATACATTCAATATGCATATCTATAGGTAGCTAGCCTATGTTCATGTCTTACTAAAGCGCTCATAACCGAAGCTGACTGTTTGTTTATTTCCCTCCTGCCAGGTCTATCAACACTGGCGGTGTGAGTAGGCTAACATTTCACCCGTTCGATCTCTAATCGAGTTAGCGCGACTACCGCGGGTGGGGCTTGTCAAACCCAGTAGTACTACTAAACATTACCTCGCTAAGATCCATATTAACGGTTCGATGTATGATGAGGAGTTTCTGTGATAGTGTGTCACGCTTAGCCTCAACAGTAATAACATATGAATTACAATAATCTAAAATAGTTATGTCATGTTTTCTCCCCCAACGGGAAAAACATGTAAAATAATGTTTGTCTGCGTACCTATTTCTCCCCCACGGGGAAAACAAGTAAAAGTATGATAGTTTGTGTACGTGTTTGTTTCTCCTCAACAAGAAAACAAGTAAAATATGTTTGTGTGTAAGCATGTTTCTCCCCCAATAGTAAAACAAGTAAAAAGGGGTCGTGAAACTCACATGCGTTGCGTAGTAGGTAGTATCACACAAGTATGAGATTTGAAATCTCAAGTGTTAGCCTCACGGCTTACGTATGCCCTAGAATTATAAACACATAAGTTAGGGACATATGGGATTTGTGACGATGACACGGAAGATTAGAACGTCTTAAAATATTCTAAGGATTAACTGGTAGACAAACGCGTCTACGGGAAAATAGATTTCATAATAGAATTAGAATAACTAATTTTCGTGTCGAACGTTACGAATAATATTTTACATGAATAATACTTGTGTGTTTGGGTCATTCAGAAATGTTTTAAGAAAATAATATATATACCATATATTATTTTTAAGTTCGAAGGATTAATAAACGTTTGCGTGGAAAAATAATAAATATATTATTTTTAATCGAGAATATAACGAATGTAAATAATATAACAATTTATATTATTTAGTTTTAAAACATTACACGAGGTAATTATACGAGCCGAAATAATATAACTTATATATTATTTTATAATATTAATCACGGGTTGGAAATAATATAAATATATTATTTTATACGAAGTTATGGTTTGAAAACAATATAAATATATTATTTTAACCAATCCTCCCCATGAGCCAACCGTCTTAACCAATCCCACCCGCTAGGGCAATCGCAACAAGTTCTGGACAGAAATGGATTTGATCATTCACCCGTTGTGACCACCCCCTTTTTACGCGAGTTCGAACCGAAACAAGTCCCAAACCCATCGATTTCAGTCGCGATTGATCGTAAAAGTGCAGGGGTTTTGTTAAACTATGTATTTCGAATCATTTGGTGGGTTTATATGTAAAAACATCAAGCGTAGAACCGTTAATTCCTCATATGAAAACCCGAAAACCCTAGATTTGAAGCTAGATTAAATTCCGTTGAATTCGATAATAAAAACGGTTGGATTCATAGGGCTTTTAACAAGTGAATGATTGTGATTCTAACAGTACAGGTTAATTGAATTGAGGTTGCGTCTAGACTGTAGTTCGATTAACCCGTATTCGTGATGAACCCTAGAATTAATTCATCACCAATTCGTTGTTATAAGCCACCAAAAGGTTAGGGCTTATGATAAATAGATGAAAACGAAACTAATGGTGTATCCAATTACCTGAAACGATATCAGAATGGTAGAGATCGACTAAATATCAGATGCGGCTCTAACTGTTACTCTCCGACGTCTACGGCTGTGTCTCCGGTCAAATTGAATGGCGTAACAGGTTTAGAGGAGTTCTAGTAAGGTGTGCAGGTGATTAATTTGTGAGCTCGATGATTGAAATGGTCGAATTTGATGAGCACGATGATAGTCGACAGTTACGACTTGAATATCCAATAATGAGATTAATTGCGTGTAATGTTGACTTTTAAGTTAACAAATGAATTAGAATTGAGTTTGGGCTAATCACACAATTAGTCCTTGAAGTTTGAGTTTAGATAATGGCAGAACTAGTCCCTAAAGATTGAGATAGGGTTAACTAGGTTAGGATTTAGGTTAGGATTTAACTGGATTTGTTAATAGAGTTAACTTGAAAAGTCCGGGTGTCACATCATCCCCCAGTTGAAAGAATTTTCGTCCCGAAAATTAAAATAATAAAAAAAAATTCTAGGGTGTCACAAGTACGCAAGAGGAAATTCCTGCGTACTTGCTAAGTACGCTGGACCAACACTTGGGAAAAAATTTTAAGTCTGGAAATTCAGTTCAAAGAGTAACTGCTATACTGAGTCATGTTTATTCAATTTCAATGAAAATTGTTGTTCTGATTATGTTTTATGTGTGTTTTTGCAGAGTATGGCTCGTGCGTTTACGAATGAGTTCAATCTTCTAGCTCATACTCAACCTGAATGGAAGGGTGCAGCTCTGCTGTACCGAGAGATAGTTGATTTCTTGAACCGTTCAAGAATCGGCCATGCTATTTTAGCTGACCCTATAGTTTCAAGACCTTATCTTGAGCAATTTTGGGACACCGCGGAGCATAATTGCACGGTAACCCCTAATGTTATAAGGGCTACCGTTGCGGGTCATGATATCGCCTTTTCTGAAGACACTATTAGACGGGTCTTGCAATTCAAAGATCTTTCCACCGACCCGACAGCCTATCCTGACTACTTTGTGGATGGCTGTTGGAGGCAACGAATGGGGTATGTCGGTGCGAGAGACTACGCTTCTTACAAGAAAATGTGGGTGCTTGATCAATGGAGATAATTTGCCCACATCATGATCATGTGCATCTCCTCAAGAACAGCTGGAAAGGATGCAATGGCTACAACTTCTCACGATACATATTCAAAGCCATCAATGATCAGATTAACACGGCTGAGAGGTTCAGGTTCTTATTATACCCAAGGTTTGTGCAACTTCTGATTGACGATGCGTTGCCAAACCTACCTGCAACTGGGGAGAGATTGCAAGTTAAAAGGGTGGACAAAAGAGTGTTTGCACAGTTTTTAAAGCCAGGCAGTGTAGAACCTACCCTTGAGCATACAAAACTTTTTAGCCACCTAATAAACGAAGCATATGTGGCACCGGCTGACTGGAGATGGTATAGCACGATTCAGAGCCAGAGTTGAGTGAACATTCAGATGAACAACAACAACAGGAGGAGGAAGTTAAAAGTGTAGATGGATCGTCGAAAAATGGAGACGAAGAAGAAGGTCATGATGGTGCTGAGGGATCTGACTCGGAAGAGACAGAGTCTGATTCTTCTGATTCCAATGATGCACCATCACAGGCTCACTCGAGGAGAATGACGAAGGTAACCCTACCTGAGTCATCCTCAAAGAGAAAGAGACAAGCTTCAAGCAGCGAATATGAGCCAGATTCTGACTCTGACGCTGCTATACAGAGACAGAGGTGTGAAAGTGTAAACAAGAACAGAGGGGATAGGCAACAACTTGCTATTCCCAGTGAGGTAGAGGTTACTACTCTGCAGCAAGTACAAGTTCCAGCTGCAAGTACTGATTCAGCCTCTACCCCACCTTCACAACAATTATACCGGAGACAGAGGAGGAGGCCATTGGTACAACCTGAGGTGGCGGTCACTTCAATCACAGAGGAGGTTCCTGTGATAGTGACCCTCCCTGTCACATATGTCCAGGTAGCGGTGATTACTCCAATTCTCACGAAGTCAGTCACCATCACCCCCTCCATAACACCTACAACCGTCATCACATCCTCAATCCCAACAACCACCATTGAACCGATAAGTCAACCCTTCAACTACGGATAATTTACTCAAGGGTTTGACTTCGATACCATCTTCTCCTCCCCAATTCACAATGCTGAAGCATCTACCTCCAGACATCCTGATCCTAATGAAGAAAGGATAGTAATTCTGAAAACCCAAGTTGCTGGTCTGTTGGAAACTATTCAGAAGTCAAAGGAGGAATCTGATGCTCAACAAGCACAGATTAATTCGTTAGTGGACGAAGTTAGAATTCTACGAAGCCAGAGAACGGGGACAGACGAGAGACTGAAGAACATAATGGCCCAGAATGAGCTTCTAATCAAGACAAACAACATGATTCTGGGGCACACGTCGTCTCTTGAGCTGAGGTTTGATTTGCAGAAGAAAGAGCATGAGCTGATGGTTAAACTAATTGCTGATCTGACCAAGAAGCTTGATGCTTAGGGGGAGAAAGATAAGGAGAAGGAGAAAGAAAAGACAACTACTGGTGATGAGGCTTGTCATCCTGTGGATTTAACAAAGGATGACGACAAAGACAAGGATCCTGAAGTCGGTCCTAGTAGGAGTGAGCACCAAGCTTTGGCAATCGTGCCCATTTTTGCTATTCCAATAGCTGAGGGGGAGTCTACTCATCAAGAGGGTGGAAATACTTCTGGTGGTGGTGGTGACAAAGGAAATTCAGCGGCTGATGTGCTTAAGGATCTATATGACGATGAGATCTTATACTTAGAGCCTGACTATTCCAAGGAAGCACAGATCGATGCTCTCTACAACCTAGAAGAAGAAGAGATCGAATCTGGTGATGATTGGGATGAAGATGATGAGGATGTAGTGATAGAAGTTCCCAAGGGCGACGGGGAAGGAGAGTATGAGTTAGAAGATGGAGAGATCTTTGAAGTTCCATCCTTCGAAGCTCAGCTCGACATAGGTTCAGTCGAGCATGCTAGTAATGTTGAAGCCTCGACTGAAGCCTCCCCAGTTGACCCTACACCTGTGGATCCGGAGGCACCGAAAGAAAAATATATGCCTTCTACTTCATCTAAGGGTCCAGCTCCTGTTTGGCAGAAGACGTCTATCATAGACAAACAAGGGGCAACAGGGATTATCTTGGCTGTAAGGTTCGAGGAGGATAAGAAGTTGTTCGCAATCAAAAGATCTGGGGGGGTTTCAATACTTGAAACCAACCAGTGAAGCGTTCAACTCCTTACCCAAATACGACCTTGTGAACCTAGCAAACCGAGAGCTGCTGGGTCATTCTAATCACGCAGTGGCGATGGGTTTGTGGCAGGTTCTGCAGCGGGAAGCAAGATCTGGGAAGTTCGAAGTGTTCAAGCCTTAAGTGCCCAAGAGAGTCAAGGATAAGAAAGCTAGACATCCTGTGACTAAGAAGTACTTAAAGAAATTGGTATACAAGCCAGTGCTACGTGAAACCAAGATTCCCCTGAGCAAGTTATCTCAGGATATCCTCGGTGACATGTGGTACTGGTATGTAGATCCAAAAACGGGCGAGGCTGTGGTGATAGGAAAGGTACGGTCAGAAAGTGGATGCTTAGTGCCAAG
This sequence comes from Smallanthus sonchifolius, assembly GCA_023525975.1. NCBI lineage: Eukaryota > Viridiplantae > Streptophyta > Magnoliopsida > Asterales > Asteraceae > Smallanthus > Smallanthus sonchifolius. The sequence goes on along the minus strand of CM042029.1, from coordinate 25,161,855 downwards.
GGAACTAATCAGAGTATTTGATGAAGTCTGCTTCAATAACATCTCTGTGAAAGATCTGGAGGCACTAGCAGACAGGTATTGCATGCATACGGACGAATGGACGAAATTCCTTGCTTCTAAATATGACAAGGTGATCAAGTTTTTCCTTGAATACAAGAAGAAGATGGAAGCTAAAGATGCAGGGTTGTGAAGACTGAAGACCGAAGACTGAAGACTAAAGATCGAAGATGATCCAGAGCTGTTGTCAAGGGGGAGTTTTTTGAAGCACTTTCCCGTGACAAACACTCTGGATAGATAGTCTTAGTTTTATACTTTCATGTATGTATTTGTCTTTGTTTGTAAGTGTCTGTATGTATTAGTAATAGAGTTGTATTTACTTTTACATATTACTTGTTGCAAATTTTCTTTGTAACCAAGCCCACAGTGAGCTGAAAAAGCCTCTTTCTTTACTTGATTAAGATTTTTATACCCCCCATAAAGCATTACCTTTAATTTATCATTAGCTTCAATTATATCGGGTTCAGTTAAAATAGAGTTATCACTATTAGTGATAATGTTTTTCTTGACTTTCTGTTCAGATAACAACTCCTCAGATACTACTCATTCTGGGCAAGTGTTAACCGACCCATCATCAGAAGCAGTAAAGAACTCCTCATTAGATGTGGAGTTAGCTGATGTGTTAGTATTTAAACATCTTTTTGGCACAAAAATTCTCTCATTTAACGACCAATTCTTGGTTATATTCAACGTTTAGACACTTATTTGCTTCATTTCCTGTTTTGTAGGTTTTTGTGAAGGTGAACAAACAAGAAGATTCCATGATAAAAAAGTGAAGTTTTAGGGTTTATGTGATGGAGGCACGGTCGTGCCAAGCTTGCAAACCCTAGGCACGGTCGCGCCCATATCTTGCACGACCACGCCAATCCAAAATCCAAGGCACAACCGTGCCTTGGCCCCCCACGGTCGCGTGTCACCTCGTGAGTCTGAACAGCCGTACGTCCTCGATCAGTGGTACCCAATGGAAGCTCCGGATCGATCAAACCTCTGTCACACGGTCGTGTCAAGACCTAGACACGACCGTTCCTTTGTACCAGGCACGGTCTTGCCCTCTCTCCTGGCATGGTCGTGCCTCCCCTTTTCTATTTAAACATAACTTAAACTCCCATTCAGATATTCAGCAACCAGGGAAAAAAGCCTACTGTTCCAGCTCGTATCTTCTTTGTTCCAGCCATATTTTAAGTTTCTTGGAGAGGATACAACATCAAGAGGATCACCATACATCAACAACAACATCTAGGCTTGGAGGAGTGGTTTGATTCTTGTTTTCATATCATGTTTCTCACTATTTTTCCATGCTTATTTGTAATTTTGGTGCTCATGATGAGCTAAAAACTCTTGTTCACTTTGGTTTAGATGAAGCTTAGATACATTTGACAACATTCATGGATTATTGGCAATTATTGTGTTAATGTTATGACAACCGTATGATTATTCTTTGATGAAATTATGTATTCAAGTATTTTGAGTTGTTTACAAGACTTGTATTTGTGTATGCCATATTATGTTTGAAAACTTGTGGTTTATGCTTATATTCATAGATTGGTGTATGTATTTATACTAGTTTATAACATTTGACTAGGAATAGTGAATGAAGTCTTGTTATTGAATCATTATATTTGTATGTGTAACATTATGCTTATGTTTGGAAAGACAAAGTGTTTGTTATGATGTGTCATATTTAGTATTATGTTTATCTAGGAATTGTTGACACATCCTCCTAATTTATATAACCTTTATATGAACATTGTATGTTGAAGAAATGCATATTGTTGTCTAATTAAATCAACTTGAGGTGGGTAGTGTGTTGTTCATATTATCTTTCCAACTAGTTGTTGGATTAGTGTACCTTAATCGAAAGCTAGTTCAATCTTTATAAACATTGACATGATTATTAAACACGTGAGCTTCATTGTATGACTTTAGGTGGTTGGTTTGTGTAATTCATGCTAGCTTTCTGAATGGTCATTTGATTAGATATCTTTGACGAGAATTTAGTCAATTTATGTTTCGTGTATTTGCCATGTTTCTACGAATGTATTGAATGTATTCTAGATGGATTCGACACCGAAGTGATATTTTCTCCTTAATTGTTTGACTTGTGTTCTTAGTTTAGTTTATATATTTGCATTCTAGTTAATTAAAACAAACTCTTCAAAACATCTTTTACCCTTACTTGATTGAATTTTAGTCCCGGTTTATTATCGCATTCCACCGTATCCACGGATTGATATCCGGTTCTTACATTTACTATATTGCTATCCGACGGGTACACTGCCCGGTGTGTGTGTGATTAGTATTTGGTGAAAACCCTTTTTAAAACTAATTGTGTAAAAATCTTTATTAAAATATATATACATAGTTTACATAACATCATTAGCCTTACTTGAGGAATTATCCTTTTTAGAGGAATCATCCTTTCCTGAGGACTCATCAAGACAAGTTAGATCAATATCTACTAAGTTGTTGACAAACTTCCCGCTAACTGGTGGAGGAATAACATTAGTACCCAGACCTAAGCCATTCATTTGCCTCACTATAGATTCGTAGTGTTCCACCACAAAAAAAAGAGTTTTTCAACTTCTCATTAGAACATTTCAACTGCAAGATTTCATTTTGCAGCTTGTTAATTTCATTGTTCCTTTTCTCCAACCCCCTGTATGCAATATCCAAGTGAAGCTGTTGATCGCTCATTTTTAGTGAATACTCACGTTTTTCCTTTTTCAACGTTTCAATTGAATCTTTAAAACATTTTCCGTTTTCTTTATAACTTAGAGCTGCAATGCGGAGGGGTTCGACCTTGTCTTGAAGCTTAGAATTTTCAAGTTTTAAGCCTAGACATTTAGAACAAGAAATAACAAAAAAAAGGATTAGAATCTACCTCAGTTGATGAACTTGTTGCCTCTCCAATAGCCATGAGAGCAACAGCAGTAGTAGATTCCTCTTGATCAGCTACAGAAGCTTCCTTTTCTTCAGCTTCCTTCTCCTCAACGTCCTTTTTCTCAGCTTCCATCAACTCCATGATCTCAGCCATGAAGTTTCTTCCTGTTCTGTTCAGGAAACGCTTGGCTATCCTCAGTATCATGGCCATATTCCATTGAATATCCATGTCCTCCATGTCATCAGGATCCACTTGATTAAAATCTTCTTCAATTGTCTCGAGATCTGTAAGCTTGCCACCTATGAAGTTCTCGTAGGCCAGCATACAAGATGAAAATAGTGCTACATGATCTTCAGCTATTTTGGCTATAGCTGATTGGTTAGCTGAAGTTGTAGCGGGAGGATTTCTTGAGGTATGTTGTTGATGAGATCCAGAACCTGATCCAGATGCATAACATGCATGACCACCACAACCATTTGAGTGGTCTTCTTCAGTAGAGTTTCCAGAGAAAAGGGCAATTCCAAAGCCCGAAGATTTGGTTGTAGAAGACGTCCCATGATACATAAAAGGGTCTTGTATCTGAGGTCTTCCTGAGCTCTCCTTCTTTCTAAGGTTCATGTTATGAGCTTGAACCTTTCCAATTGCCTCCTCCACTGTCATTTCATAGAATTTTGGATTCTCTCTCATCAGGGTTGTGTACATTTCAAACCTGGGTGGCAAAGCATCCAGAAACTTTTTCACCAACTCTTCATCGGGATACTTGAGCTCAAAAGCTTTCAATTCTGTCTGCAGATGATAGAATCTAGAGATGAGGTCATCTAAAGACTCATTCTCCAAAAATCTGAAGCATTCATACTGCTTTCTGAGTAGATCCCGTTTACTCTTCTTGATATCACTATTTCCCTCGAATCTTTTCTGTAGTGCCTTCCAAAGATCCTTAGAGTTGTCATAACCTCTGAAGCTGTGGAACAACTCCCGAGTTAATGCCATAGTGATAGAACCAAGAGCATTCTTCTCTCTATCATAAACTTTCTTTTCTTCTTCCTCAAGTTTAGAGATAGGCTTGGGCATGACTTCATCAAGATAGATGTGTGTGGGATGCTTATATCCCTCTAGGATTGGTATCCATAACGAAGAATCGGTGTAAGAAATGTAATGCTCAAAGCGTGCCTTCCAGTTAGAATAATCATTTACATTTAACAACTTTTGCGGTTTCTGAGGAGTACCGATCTCATTGTCATAGTTTAAAAGGTTTCCAAGGTTCTGAAGATTCGACATGGTGAACACTTGGTAAAATTTCAGAAAAATCAGAGACACTTGCGCACTTGATATTGGCCTTGCGCACTTAGAGGAATGGTCTTGCGTTTTTAAGATTTGCTCTTGCGTACTTGATAAGTACGCAGGAGTAAATGATAAGTACGCAGGATATAACTTAAGTACGCACAAGATTAGTCTTGCGTATTTTGTAAGTACGCAAGAGATTAGTCTTGCGTATTTAGTAAGTACGCAGTAAGACTGTACTTTTTGCCAGATATGGTAAGTACGCCGAACACCTTTTCACCAACTCTCGCCAAACTATTCTGGTCACTGGAAACACACCGGAGATGGCAAAAATCGGACGGATTAACAATCAAAATGAGCCAAAGGGTCAGAAACTTGTTTCTTTGATGCTCAAAACACTCAAAATATACAACAAAAGTAGGTTTTTGAGTGATTTTTGCTTCTAAAATAGTGCTCAAGATATACCCCTATTTTATCACAAAAATCAACAAAACACCTCTTTTTGCTTGTAAAACTCTATAGAAAACTCTCCAAACTCACTCACAACACTCGAAATCAAGAGCAACAGCTCTGATACCACTTGTAGGTCCCTCGGGTGTGGCGGATCGTCACATGCAAGTGGGTCTACTAGTCGGACCGGGTGCGGAATACCCGTGACTAGGTGGAAAGTCTTACAAAACAAAGTAAACCGACAAGATGATCACTTTAAACGTTCGTCTATTATAAACACTTGAAGGTTACATAGAGAAATATTGAGATTACAAATTCTGCGTATTTGCTACTATGAATGCGTACTTATCTACTGTCAACCATTCCTATTTATACACGACCTGATGCCTGCGCAATTAGCAAGTGCGCAGGGCAATTTGCTCATGCGTACTTAACAAGTACGCAAAGGTATTCTTGCATACTTGCTAAGTACACAGGAACTAATTCCTGCGCACATACAAGTGCGCAAAACACTTAGAGAAATTTGCAACAAGCAATATGCAAAAGTAAATACAACTCGATTACTTATACATACAGACACTTACAAACAAAGACAAATACATACATGAAAGTACAAAACTAAGACTCTATCTATCCAGAGTGTTTGTCACAGGAAAGTGCTTCAACATATTGGTGTTCCAATATTCAGACTGATCTTGTATAATATGTTCTGGGATCTCTTCACCTTCATTAACATCCTCCCATCTCTTTCATACATCTACAAGAACTCATCCTTCATTCTTACCTCACAACCTCCTTCTATTGCCTGTCCAAGGCTAAGAATGTTGCTCTTCAAATGTAGAATGTAATATACATCTGTTAACAATCTTTGTTCTTTATTTATGCATTCTAAAATGACTGTACCTCTGCCTTCAATTACTACACATGACCCATCCCCAAATCTCACTTTACCACCAACATTTTTGTGAAGGTTTGAGAAGACCGACTCATCTCCAGTCATGTGATTTGAAGCACCATTGTCTAGATACCATAGATATTTATCACTTCCTTCTGATTCATACTTGGTTGGTATAACTTTGTGCTCATTTAAAAATACCATTTCCTTTTGATTTTCTATACATGCAACAGTCATCAAGAGTGCAGGTCCTTCTTCTTCACTTTGAGTCAGATTTGCTTCTGCATCTTTTGTTTTAGATGGGCATCCAGAAGCATAATGACCATACATGTCACATTTGAAGCACTTAATCTTTGACTTATCTTTTCCTTGTTTTTCACTTTGTTTCTTGAGTTTATCTCCCTTCCCCTTGTTAACAAACTGCTCTTTGTTCTTATTCCAGCCCTTTCCACCTTGATCTCCCTTGGATCTGAACTTATTATTGCTATCAGAATCTTTATTTCTTGCCCGCCATTCTGCATAAGTGAGCAACAACCGGTCATTCCTTGGCTGATTAGTCTTGGCCTTTAGGCAGGTTCTTTCTTCAAAGGCCTTTAGCCGGCCAATTGCTTCTTAAAGTAACATGGTGTCCAGATCCACAAATTTTTCAATTGAAGCAACAATTTGTATGAATCTTTCAGGCAACGAATCAAGGAATTTTTGAACTAGAGTTGCCTCCTCATAAGGAGCTCCAATATCACTTGACTTAGATGATAGTGCACTTATCCTTCATGCAAAATCATCAATGCTCTCTTCATCTTTCATTCACAATCCTTCAAATTCATTTCTTAGGGTTTGTAATCTTGCCTTCTTGACCCTATCGATCCCAACAAATCTGGATTTCAACGAATCCCAGATTTCCTTGGCCGTAGTGTACTTTGCGACTTGAAGAACCAGATCTTCTGGCATTTCTTGATACAACTAGGCAATTGCCATATTGTTCTTCTTGGCATAGACTGCAACCCCTTCTTGGACATCAATTACTTCCTAAAGATCATGGACTCCAATTTGACCGCCCATATTGTATAATTCATGGTGGTAAGAACTGTAATTGTAGTGGAATTGTGGAATTCTCTCTGATCGTGACAATTTGATTATTCGCCGGTGGAGTAACACCTTCGCCGGTCATCTTCTTCGTCTTCCGATTGTACTTTCTGCCGACTCTAGAATCCAGATCCAATCCGTCGGATCATGTACGAGCTGTTCTCCTTTAACACAACTCTGATACCAATTTTGTGTTTATCCAAGTTAATGACACCGCCTAAACCGTTTAAAATTTGCTTCTTGCCGCGAAACGATGGGCAAATTTTCTAGTTGTATATCTAATAAGGTTCAATTCTCATTCTTACACAAATATACAGGTATACAACACTCGTTATTTTTAGCAATCTATGAGACCTAATTAACCACAAATTTATGTCAGTCAAACATATTTCAATTCGTTCCATTTCATCCATCACTTTTGTTTCAAATTCATCTGTTCACGTTATGGTGATGAGTTGAGGTGTTGGTTATGATAATGTTTCTTTTTAACTGAGGTTCGTTGCATGTTGGGGGTCTAATGGTTAGGCTTCACTCATTAGTACCAAGTGATGTTGCTGGAGGTTGTATCTATTGATTTTATGTTCTCTGTTGGTTTCTTTTAGATTTTATTTTCTATGTTAGGTTTGTAAAGTATATATATATATTTGCTTATTTTATTTGTTTGGACCTGGACATTTATTTAAAATAAAATGTCTCAGTAATTAGTACTAATCATTAGGCTTAACGACAGGAGAAGGGCCAATAGTCAAATTAAAATGTCTCAGTAATTAGTACTAATCATTAGGCTTAATGACAGGAGAAGGGCCAATAGTCAAATTTAAACACATATATGTATAATAGAAAAAAGTGTCTTTTCTTTATAGAAATACCTTTACTATAAAATAATAGTAGAATCTTTTAAATCAAACGCAACACAGATAAATTGGCAATAATTAATTGTTTAACTATTTCTTAATTTTTTTTTTGAAAGGATTTAATTGTCAATAATTAACTATTTCATAATGAGAGATCATTTGTACATAAAAAAGTAGTTCTTATATTATGTGAGGTTGTAGTATATCATATACATTATTATATAAAATAATATGGTATGTTATAAACTCATGTATTACACCAGTTAAATAAATATAACTTGTTGTAAACCAATAATTTTTATAAATATTTGTATGTCGGATGTAATCAGTCTTTGGTGAAATAAAAAGTAAATAAAGATTTATGAATTATAAATAACAAATTATGAATATCTAAAATCATAAAATAACAAATAATAAAGATTTAAGAATTATAAAATTATATTTTAAGATAAGATATAATTGAAATATTCTTATAATTTAGTAAGTTTTAATAAAATATTAGAATAAATTTTTAGTTATTTAACTATTTAAAATCATTATTATCTAATAGAAGAGAAATGTGAGAAAAAAACGTGAACTTCACTAAAAGTCGATACGTGACGGATAAAGTTATTCATTTAATATAATAAGAATTTATCAAATATTAAAGTAATATACTTTTTTTTTTCTTTTTATAAATTGGCAACATTCAAAATGACACAAAATTTTTGAATTTTCAACTTTGACTATAACCAAACATGAGAATAGTGTACTTTCTTTTTTCTTTTTTTATAAATTAACCACATTCCAACTGATCATAAAGTTTTCGTCTTTCAAATTTGACCACAAAATATTTTTTATTTTTATATTTTTATAAATATTTTTATTATCTTAATTATTATAATTAATTTTAAACATATTTTGTTTTTGTCTTATAACTTTTAAAATATTGTATTTTCATACACTTCGAATATAGCGTTGCAATGTGCTTATTTTCATCTACGTTTTTGTATAACTTTTTCCAGAACCGAGCCGTTCTACGTTTCAACGTAAATTTTATTCAAAACCGAGACATGTAAAATACGATATTGTTTTACTTTTTTTTAAATATGCTTTCGTGTTTACGCTCATTTGTACGACACAACTTTTTATTCCTGTTTATGCTCATTTTTACGTGTGACGTAACTTTTTATTGATTTTTGAATATACTGTTGCGACGCGTGAATCGAACCGTCACAACAACACGCATGTAAAATTACTAGTTATACAATATTGTACCCCAACTATTTTGAATTATATTACTTCTTAAAATTTAACTACATATATACACTGTACAAAAGATTCTATTAGAATTTTACAGGGAGACAACAAACACGGAAAAGGATGCAATTATTAGGATGGTGATCACACAAGATCCAAACTCTAGTCACGGGTTTCTTGGACACTAAGGGAATGCATGTGGTGAAGTTGGTCCACAAAACATGTATTTTCTATGCTTCATTTCTTCATTGTCTCTTCCAATCTTCACCCCAAAACATTCTTTCACAAATTTCCATTCATTCTGCAAAAAACCCTACCCTTTCCATGTTAGTATGAGCTCACATAGCCCCTAAAGACTTTCAACAATGAAGTTTCTTCATCTTTTCATCATTGCATTCGTCTCATTCGCGGTCAATGGTGATGAATCTCTCAACCTAAATGAAGAGGTTTTTGGACTAATAGTGTTTAAATCTTCTGTTATTGACCCTTCATCACATCTTTCCTCATGGAATCAAGATGATGAAACACCATGTTCTTGGAAGTTTGTAACGTGCAATCCGGTCACTAGTAAGGTCACCGGACTCTCTCTCGACGGGTTAAATCTTTCCGGGAAGATCGGTATAGGGCTCGAGAAGTTGCAAAACCTTAAGGTACTATCACTTGCTAATAACAACTTCACAGGACACATTAACCCGGATTTATCACTTCTTGCCAACCTTGAACATCTTAATCTTAGTCAAAACGGGTTTTCGGATCGAATCCCTAGGTCTTTATTGAACCAAAGTATAAAGTTTCTTGATTTATCAGGAAACTTTATATCTGGCCCAGTTCCCGAACAGTTTTTTATGAACTGTTCATCACTTAGATCACTTTCTTTATCTTCAAATAATCTTGAAGGTCCCATTCCAAGCACACTTTCCAATTGCAAAACCCTAAATCACCTCGATCTTTCCAGCAATCGCTTTTCGGGTAATCCGGATTTCGATTCGGGGATTTGGTCGTTAACCCGCATCCGAACATTGGATCTTTCGCATAATTCGTTTTCCGGATCCATACCTAATGGTGTGCTTGCTTTACATGATCTAAAAGAGCTTTCTTTACAAGGAAACCACTTCTCAGGATCCTTACCTTTTGATCTAGGGTTTTGTCCACATCTAAAGAAACTAGATTTTAGCAATAATCTCTTCACAGGAACAGTTCCTGAGTCTTTTCATACTCTTTCCTCTTTAAATTATTTCAATCTAGCCAATAACATGTTAACCGGTGAATTCCCTCAATGGATTGGAAGCTTGACTAGCTTGGAGTATTTGGAACTTTCCGGCAACGGTTTGACCGGAATCCTACCGGAATCTATTGGAGGATTAACATCATTGAAATACATAAGTCTTTCTGATAACAAGTTAACCGGCAACATTCCAATGTCATTAGTTTCTTCCAGTGAACTATCCGCGATTTCGCTAAGTGGGAATAAGTTCAATGGTAGCATTCCAGATGGTTTATTCGAGCTCGGGTTTGACCGAATTGACTTGTCGAGGAACGAGTTCACGGGTTCAATCCCACCGGGTTCAAGTAAACTTTTCGAGTCTCTTCAGTCTCTAGATCTTTCGGGCAACCGGCTAACCGGAGATATCCCGGCTGAGATAGGACTTAACTCTAAGTTAAGATACTTGAACTTGTCATGGAATGATTTTCAAACAAGAATGCCCCCTGAGTTGTGGTACTTCCAAAATCTAACAGTGTTAGATCTCAGAAATGGTGCGTTTCACGGGTCCATTCCCAGTGATCTTTGCGATTCGGGTCGCCTTGCAATCCTTCAACTTGATGGGAATTCGTTCACAGGATCGATACCTGATGGGATCGGAAACTGTTCTTCCCTCTACTTGCTGTAAGTCGCCCTAAAACACATAAAAGATTTATACACTTTATTTTGCATGGTATGGGAAAAAAATCCATATATAGTAAAGTTTTTTACACTTTAAGATGCAACTAATAACTATTTTTACTTATTATTTTTTTCATCTAAGATTGAATTATAATAATTTTTAATAGAACGAGTCCATATGAAAATGGTCATTTTGGATCAGGTTAGGGTGGATCGATTTAAAAAACAAGAAATCTAAAAATTAAGCATACAAATGTAATGAATCTAAACATCGTAATGTTCATAAACTTGTAAAGATTTTAAATAAAAAATTTAATAAAAATTAAGCATCCAAACATTTAAATTTTAAGTTAATAACAATAATTTTCTTAAAAATTATAATAAATAGTTAAAAAAAAGTTAGAAACACAAGTTATGATGCTTTATAAAATAAAATAAAAAATTAAAAATTTAAATTAATTTTTTTTTGAGGGTGATGAATAGTGAATCCCTAAATATAAAGACTAACGTTAGTTTTTCTTAAACATATAAGGATATGGTAAAATCTAGCCCTTTTCATCCAAATGACTAACTCCCGCTACATTTTAACGTTAAATCAAGGCTCGGTCTGAAATTCATATGTTAAAATCTAACCAAATCACCCTTGATTTAACCAACATTGTCCTTGATTTAACGTTAAAATGTAGACGAAATTAGTCAGCCGGATGAAATTGCTAGATTTTAAAAAGTCAGGGACAAAAAAGCAAAAAAAAAAAAATTATATGAAAGTGGCTAAAATGATCAAACCACATGGAAAAAAAAATATAATTTACCCTTATTTTTATATTTTTATAAGTAATATGTTAGGGGTAATATTGTAATCGCATGTGACATGTCTATATATGAATATGCAGGAGTATGTCTCACAACAACTTGAATGGCTCCATTCCAAGATCAATGTCACAACTAAAAAAGCTCAAGATTTTGAAGCTAGAAAACAACCAACTCACCGGTGAGATACCACCGGAGCTCGGTGAACTCGAAAACCTTCTATCAGTAAACATATCTTACAACCGGCTTCAAGGACGTCTCCCTTCCGGCGGCGTATTCCAAAGCCTAGGCAAAACTTCCTTAGAAGGCAATTTAGGCATATGCTCACCATTATTGAAAGGACCATGCATCATGAACGTACCCAAGCCTCTTTATCTCGATCCATTCGCATACGGAAACCAAAACGGACGACACAGAGGCGACGGAAGCGACCAATCTTCAAACAGTCCCAAACACCAGTTCTTCAGTGTTTCCGCCATCATAGCAATCATAGCCGCTGTTGCGATCTCCATCGGAGTTGTGATAATAGTTTTGCTCAACTTCTCGGCTAGAAGACGCCTTAGGTTTGTTGACAATGCACTTGAGAGTTGTTCAAGTTCTTCAAGATCAGGCGCCAGTTTATCAACTGGGAAGTTTGTTTGGTTTGAATCAAAAACAAACCCGGATAGTTATTGCATTGCGAATCCGGAGTCTTTTATAAACAAGGCGAATGAGATCGGTGGTGGCGTGTTTGGAACTGTGTACAAAGCTTCAATAGGAGATGGGCGAGATGGCAATGTAGATGTTTTAGCGATCAAGAATCTCGTCGTCTCGAATATGATTCCGTATCCTGAAGATTTCGACCGTGAGGTTGGTGTTTTAGGGAAGTTAAGACACCCTAATCTTGTGTCTTTAAAAGGGTACTATTGGACTCCAAAGTTGCAACTTTTGGTGACTGATTTTGTCCCAAATGGTAGCTTACAAACCAAACTTCATGAAAGATCAACTTCAAGCCCGCCTCTTTCGTGGCGGAATCGATTCAAGATTCTTCTGGGAACGGCGAAAGGGCTCGCATACTTACACCATTCGTTCCGTCCACCGATAATGCACTACAATATCAAACCTAACAACATTCTTCTAGATGAGAATTTGAACCCTAAGATTTCTGATTTCGGGCTGACCCGACTTTTGTCTAAGCTAGACAAGCATGTCATGAACAATAGGTTTCAAAGCGCGTTGGGGTACGTGGCTCCGGAGCTTGCGTGCCAGAGCTTACGGGTGAATGAGAAGTGTGATGTTTATGGTTTTGGAGTTATGATTTTGGAGATTGTGACGGGGAGGCGACCGATCGAGTATGGAGAAGATAATGTGTTGATACTTAATGAACAAGTGAAGATTATGTTGGAAGAAGGGAGTGTGTTGGAATGTGTTGATGGGAGTATGGGGGAGTACCCTGAGGAAGAAGTGTTGCCTGTTCTTAAACTGGCATTGGTGTGTACTTCTCAGATACCTTCGAGCAGGCCGTCGATGGCGGAAGTGGTGCAGATATTGCAAGTTATCAAGACACCAGTTCCTCCTAGGATGGAATCGTATTAGACAATTAGGATTGTGATTTGGTTTTTTTGGTTGTCTGATGTGTAATTGATGTTTTGTTACTCTTTTATTGTATGGATGATTTCAAGTAATTTACATTAGAAGAAAATGAAAATAGGAACAGAATAAACTTGGATTTGGGTTCTAATTATGGAATTAAAAGGGCATAGTCAAGAATACAAGAATACGAACTAAACACAAACACAATCCCTTGATTGAATAACTGTAAAAACTTGATTTTGATCGTTGGTTGGGATGGGTTTATATAACTCTAAATCGATTTTTTTTTATAATGGGGCTTGTTTTGGGGACTTGTTTCACATGAGGGCCTGGTCAAAATTTCTTTTTACATGGGGACTTATCGCCAACCCGGATGACGATTATCTTCTTCTCTTAGGTGTGTCAGACAAAACCATTATTCCTTTCTGTCACTTTCTGAAACTCGCCATCCAGGAACATTACTAAGTCGTCTTGTTCACCAACCTGGAAAGAAAGAAAGCCTTTCCCCACGCTCGGGTTTCTCGCCATCTTGGAAGGATGATTTCCTCTAAGATAATCGCCATTCTAAATACCAATTAAGTACCATTTTTGTCATTATTCATGAAAAAATACTCACCATTCTAGAGTTTGATTAAGTCTGATTTTTGTCTTCTCCCTAACAAAATACTCGCCATTTAGGATGTTAATTATCAGAAAAAGCCTGTCAAAACAAATAGTGTTTGTATGTAATGAATCAATTGTGGAAGTCTTTATTTATCAACAAAGATTTGAATACATGTGAGAAAAATTATCATTCAAGTTGGCGAGTATATAAATACATTTAGTGTTCGACCATATTTTTTACAAACATTTTAATTTCTCTCACAATGGGTGGAGGGTATCTATTTCCTTATAAGTCTTCGCCTTCGGTACAACCTGCAAACCCTTTTTCTTCAACTGATGAATCAATTACCTGGACTGATGAAGAGTGGAATTGGGCATTTGATCAAGTTTTTGGCCAACTACAAATTGAGGAAGAGCAGGTCCCCAGTTCGGATATTGGGCATGCCCCTAATTCGGATGAGGGCTACGATAGTGGCACTCGAGGGGAATACTTACCCGGTTCTCAGGATGGATCTGTCCCAAACTTAGACCATAGCTATGTTCCCAACTCTAACTCGGAATTTGTCCCCATCTCAGAGGAGGGGTATGAGACTGACCTCAGAGAAGAATACGTGCCCAACTCGAAAGACGGGTACACTATTGATGAGCGTCCCAGTTACCATGATCCATGGGAAGACGAGCGCTCTTTGCATTCGGATGACTCTTTTGATTCATTCGATCATTATTAAGTTGTTTAATTTAAATTTATAGTTAATGTAATTTTTAATTTTAAGTTTACTTAATGTAACTTTTAAATTTTTAGTTAATGTAATTTTTAATTTAATTTTTTTTATAATGACTCTTAATATATATTAGGACGAATTATTAAATTTAAGACAAATATTTTTTTTATAATGGGGCCTTTATTAAATTTAAGACGAATTTTGTCGGAAAATAATAAATATTTCAACTTCTTTTAGTGGGTGTATATATATCTATTGTTTCTAACATTAAACCACTAATCACAAAATCCATCAATACGTTTGATCCAATTTTGATTCAGTTATATTGGGTTCTGATGTTTATTATGAAAATTGTATTATTATGCCTGATAATAATACTAGAAGCACCACAATTTTTATTCATCAACAAATTTCTTTCCAAGAATTTGTTGACTTAGTTTATCGTCATCTTCAAGTATCAAAAGAATTCTATACCCTGAAGCTTAAATTATATTACAGTTACCAAGGGTTTTCAAATTCATCCGAAATCTTCAATGACCAAAGTCTTCAAGTGTTGTATTATTTAGCACAAAATAATACAAATTTTCAGGCTAATGTTCATGTTAGTATTTTGCCAATTATTTCTATCAAACAATCTAGTTGTATGGATCTCATTCGTAGTGTTTCTGTATTAGATCCCCAACATGCTTCACAACAAACAATAAGTTCATATGAATTCAACAGCAACCTTTCTCAATTTGAGGTTGGCCCATCTACCAATAACAACCTTGATGATAGTGAACATGAAGATGAAGACGACGCGTATGCCACTCCACAAAGTAGTGAAGAATTTGAAGTTGCTCCTGAAAGTACCACAGAGGATGAGGATGATGACGACGCGGATGTCTTCGATCGGGAAATTCCACAACAATATAATTATGTCAACAATCAAGAATAATCACAGTTGTTGGTGAACTATTCTCAAGATCCTGAAGAACTAAAAGATTATGAAGCTGCTGATTTTGATGATGAAAACCACTTGGATGTATGGCGTGGCTAGCACGAAGATTTTGATCATACACAATATTCAGGAAGATATTGCATATCCCGTTAATCAGATTCGAGCACATTCAAAAGACCAACTAAACATTGATGTAAGGCGTGGCGAGCACGAAGAGAAGCCATTGAGAGGGTTTACGGTAGCTGGGTGAGTAACTTTCAGCAGTTACCTCAGTACATTGTTGCTTTAAAAGGGTCTAATGACAAAACTATTGTCGAATGGTTACATCATCCGTCCTCCTCGTCGCACTGCTATACATTTAAATATGTGTTTTGGGCATTTGGGCCGTCAATTAAAGCATTTCAACATTGTCAGCCGGTTTTATCTGTGGACGGAACTTGAAGGGATCGTACCGGGGTAAGATGCTTATCGCAGTCAGCAAAAATGCAAACAATTACATAGTTCCAATAGCCTATGCAATTGTTGATGAAGAGACTGTTGAAAGTTGGTGTTGGTTTTTTCAGTAGTTATGGATTCACATTGCGATGCAACGTCATAGAAAGTTGGGTGTTATCTCTGATAGACACAAAGGCATTATTAATGCAATGAAAAATCTCCATGTATGGAAAGAGAATGCAGTTCATAGGTTTTGTCTGAGACACGTTCGAAGCAACTTAATGCATAAGTTTAAGGTTTCTAGTTTGAAACGACTATGTTGGGACATCGGTAGCACAACACAACAAAGAAAGTATGATCATTCAGTTAGTCTATTGACAAATATTAATCCTGACACGTGGGATAATCTGAAAGCTATTAAAGAGAGTAAGTGGACGCTACTTCATGATAAAAACCAGCGTCGGTGGGGAAACTTAACGACAAACATATCAGAGAGTTTTAACAACACTTTACGTGGGATCAGGCTTATGCCTATAAAGGCTATTATTGAATGTACGTTCAATAAAGTCATGGAACAGTTTAGAAAACACAATGTGATTATAGAACAATGTGGAACACCGTGTAACACCCTTAATTGGAAAACCAATTAATTAAACATTTAACGCGCGGAAGCTTTTATCCCAAGAATTTTTTATTTTTTATTTTTTTTACTACTCTCGCGTACCGCGAGAGTTTTGTCACCTCCCTTCGCGTACCGCGAGGGAGTGCCTAATCGCCTGACCGGAAGACAAGTCTCTCGCATACCGTGAGAGACCTTGCCCTAGTCTTCACGTACCGCGAGGTGGCTGAGTAAACAGAAAGTTTACTCAGCTGCCCAGTTCCAACACTTAGTCAAATTTTACCATTTTTCACCAAAACCACTTGACACCAAAAACTCCCAACACTTAGGTATTTTGACCATTACTTAAACATCATATACACAATACCAAAATTCACCAAAACATCAATTTTTGTACCAATTTACATAACAAACTAAGGATTTTCTTTTAAAACCCCAAAATACCAAAACGCGTACGAGAATCCTTCAACGCCTCGGACTTGACCTTGACCTACATCGGAGCTTTTCCTACATAACCACATGAACATTTCACCATTAGTAATGAAGATAAACATAACAAACAAGTATTTATCACTTGTTTCCACCCATTCACCCATTTGACCCGTTTGACCCATTTGCACCTATTTGGTCAATTATGAATCATAACACTTGCATTTCCACTACAAGTTTCTTTTCTTTCATTTAACATTCATTTCCATCATTTCATATCCATTATGGCTCTTAGGCCATAACCTCATATCCATTATGATACTTAGATCATAACCTCTTATCCATTATGGTATTTTAACCATAACCTCATATCCATTAAGATTCATAGATCATAACCTCATATCCATTATGATTCTTAGATCATAACCTCATTCATACATATCCATTATAGTATTGCACTATAACTACATTCATTCATTTCACATTTCCATTATAGTAATTCAACTATAACTACATTCATTTACATAACCGTTATAGTATTACCACTATAACCACATACATTCAATTGCTCATATTCATTATAGTTTTATTACTATAACTACATTCATACTTATCACATACTAGTTCATGCCATCAACATAGATATTCAATTCCACATAGAGTATGCATACATATCACACATTTCACCCATTTATCATCAATACAAGTAAGTGCAAGGCACTTACCGTTTGGGTTAGAAGATCTCGCTCCGGCTTCTCGATTCACAATTTGATTACCTAAACATATACACCTACTTTAGTAATCTAACATACATACATACATAATCACGTTACATTTGAGTCCACAACTCAATTTCCATTTCCAAACCAAACTGGCCCGATTGGGTTATTCCCATAACCAAACACCCTCTTTCAAAATAAACCCACCTACTTGAGTTTTCTTTCCAATACCTTGACACTAATTTCTCATTAAATAACTTTTATTAGGTCAATTTGGTGTTTGTTCAAGTGTCTAATACCACCTAAACACTTAATCTTCACTAATTCATCATTCTAGCATCATGATCCAAACACCCCCAATTTTCACCATATGAACCCTAACTTTTCAAAATCAAAATCAAAGGGTTCTAGGATGTTAATCACCTCTCTTTACCTTTAGTTTAGCTAGATTATCTACAATCTAACATTAATTTACCACATGCATACTCATTTTTTGGATTTCTCCAAAACCCACCAAATATCACATTCAAAGTGAAATCAACGGAAGGAAATCACTCACTTGATGCTAGAAGGATGATGTGCAAGCCAACACCTTCACAATTTCAAACTCAAATGCATGATTTTGGCTTCAAATTCGATTTCTCTTCTTTTCTCTCTTGCTCAAGAGCGATCCAACATAACAAATGAGACTAATTTTGACTTCAAAGAGTCAAATATTGCAGATTTGTCATATTACACCTTTAATCCGTCAACTTCTATTTTTCCCATTTCATTCTATAATTAGTTAAAACTAACATAACTCCATTACTAACTTGAAACCCACTTGTTTCAACTTATTTCATAAATATTATTTTCACTATAATATTTATTAAATTATTTATTTATTTGAAAACGAAACCCGGATTTTGGTTCGTTACACACCGTTACCCCCTCACATTTGGCGTATGTTTGAGAACCGTGAACTGTATGCCCAACAACATGTTGTAACAGAATTCGATTACAGGCGTGGTAGGTACCGGGGTACTATCAAAGGTTCAAACAAATGACACAGGTGGCAATTATTATACAGTTAAGTACCAAAAAAAACATGCATATGTGGTAAATGGCAAATCGAACGACTTCCATGTTCACATGCCATCGCAGTTTTTTGTCAAAGAGGGGATTCCTGATGTTAGGTCAAATATCTCGTGTTTAAGAGTCTAGTTTGTACAATTTTATGGGTGTTACTTTGTATATCGAGTCGGTTTTACGTTGGTATTTGTATTTGTGTCTATTACAGGTAATTGGATGCTAAGTATGCATTTTGGGAAGCATTTGGGATGAAGTAGAAGAATTGGATGCGAAACTATGCAAAGATGGCGGCTTATCAGGAATTTCTACAGTGCTAAACTTCAAAGAAGCATATCTTGAGCTAGAAATTGAATCACGGGGCCCATAATATATCGATTTGGGGTAGCTCGACGAGCCGGGTATGAATTTTAGGTTTTGGCGTTGCCTACGCCAACCCGACGTAGGTTAATATGGAAACATGTTTGGCGTTTGAGTCGGCGTTGATCAGGGGAGTCAGCGTAGGAGTTTGGTTTTGGGCGTAACCTATGCCAAAAGGAGGATTTTTAGGTATTTTGAGAATTTTGTCATATATTCAAGTCTAAACCCTAAAGGCTGGAATCATTCATTCCTTGGAGCTTTTTGGACAACTTTTGAGCGATCTTGAGCGTTCTGAAGAGTTTCTAATTCGTTCGTTGATGTTTTGTAACTCCGGATTAAGTTTTGAAGGTACAATAATGTTTATGCGTAGCTAAATCACTCGTGGTTGTTCCCGGGTGTAGGATTGCTTGTGTTTGACAGTTTTTCTGGGTTTAAACTTTGTTGGATTAGTCTGTTATTCAATCGTATGATTAATTGCATGCTTTTGTGTGTCCGTTATTGATTAAACGATTTGGTTCTTGGGATTTTTTGTATTCATCAGTTACTCGGTTTTCTAATCGTGAACCATTGAAGTCATTAAGTCTTATGTTCTAAAATTGGTAGTTAAATAGCTAGTTATTCAACAGGTGTCAATTATTCGATGTTACATCGTTAATCAACACAGTCAAATATTCCGGCTTTTACCTATTTATCAATCATTGGTGTTTTACAATCCATGTCTATGTGGAGTTCAACAAGTATCTATCTAGGTTATCATTAACGCGTGTAATCTAAACCCGGGAGCGATCCCTTTTCTCATAATCACTTTTAAGTCAATTAAAGTTTGTTGCTTTGGCAATAGTTTTCTGAATCAGTAATCAAAATCTAGTAATTTGTGTGTTTTGATTAAGTAATAATTAAATAGCATTCTCCACGAATTCCTTGTGGGTTCGACAACCTTACTTTCCGTACTACAATCTAAAGTAGTTAATGAGTAGATTTTAATATAGTTTTTTATTAGCCTTCGACACGCGATCAAAATGGCGCCGTTGCCGGGGAATACATGCGCAAAGTGCTATTTTTTATTTACATTGTTTAGTGCAGTACTACTTTGGTGTGTTGACTTGTGCAGGTCTATAGGTTTATGCATACACGGCGTTCAGGAAGAACATCACCACTTTTATTTGATCCAGAAATAGAAAAAGCAGCAAAAGCAAACAGAAAACTTCAAGGAACAGTCCAAACAATTTTAGAGAAGGTTGACAGTTCATCTGTGAGGATGTCACAAAATCAACTTGTAAACCAGGAACCTATTCAAGGTGGGTATCAAAACCCACCAAGTCCACCCCAACCAGATCTGTTATTCCTTAATCAACAACAGAACCAACCAAACCCACCTCAAAACCAACAACCACCTATTCCACCAAATCAAAACCAACCACCACCACCCAGATTTAAACAACCTTTAACTCAACCCGTGTTCAGAAATCAACCTTATCAGCCTCGGGATAGTTACCCGAGTTACTCAGATTACGAAGATGATGAGCTGATGTCACCGGGACGCAGCCATCACCCACAGTATGGTTCTCAACATGAAAACTAGGATGAAGAAGAAGAGTGGTACAACATGAACCACTAGGAGGCATTCCCTCCTAGAAATCAGAGAGTAGATGGAGTGGATGGCTGGGTTCAACCACCACCGAGGGCAAATTATGGGTACCAACCAAGAAATCAACCCCAGGATAATCCGGGTAACTTTGAGATAGAGAATCGGTACAGGCAACCTCCACAAAACCGACAAAACTTTAGAGAGGATCCACCTAGAAACAGGAACATGGCCGGACAAGATCAGGGGGTGGATAGTCACTTTCGCCCTGCCTTAGCCCTGAATGCTTCCCCTGTCATACAACCAATTCAGAGGGGGAATGCATTCGAGATCAGACCGGGATGCTTAGGGATCCTCCCACATTTATTTGGGAGAGCTACTGAAGAACCCTATACCCACCTATCCGAATATGAAGCCACATGTGGAACTATAGGTGGTCAGGGATTCACTACAGACGAGGTGAAACTGGTGCTATTCCAGTTTTCACTAAAGAACTGAGCAAAACAATGGTTCCTTTCTCTGTCGTTTGCTAGTATTGCTACCTGGGCAGAGTTATAGCAGCAGTTCTTGGATGAGTACTTCCCACCGCACAAAACGAATGAAGCCAAAGCTACAATCAAAGACTTTAGGAAACAGTCCGAGGATCCTTTCTACGAGGCATTCAAGAGATTTAAAGAGCTGCTAAGAAATTGCCCACTGCATGGTATAGAAAAGTGGGAATTAATGCAGGCGTTTTATGATGGTCTACTACCTGAGGATGTGAGAGATGTGAACTCCACCAGTTACAAGTCGTTCTTCTCTAACCATGTGGATGATGATTGGGACATACTGGAAAGAATAGCAGTCACATCAAAAAGCCAAGCCCACACAAGTAGGAGGGCAAAGACAGGTACTTCTGCAAAGTCAGTGGACTACGAGACACATAAAAGGTTAGATGCTATGGAGATCCAGATGGCACGTCTTGATAGGCCTAGTGGTATGGATGTGGCGAATGTGTCACAAGCGTATCCGATGTGTGAAGGATGTGAAGAGTTGGGCCATGTTCTGGCAAATTGCCCAAGGGAGTAAGGAAAGGCAGAAGAGGTAAATTAGCTTCGTGGGGAACGAAGACAACATGATATGACTGCTACCTATTATCAGCCGGGACTCAGAAATCACCCTAATTTCAAGTACGGTAATGCTTCTAATCAATTGAATCCTAACTCTCAGGGTTCTAATGTGCAGGGTGGAGGACAACCACAACAGCAGCAATACCAGAACCGCCAACAAGGTTACAATCAGGGTGGATATTAGAGGAACCAAGGTAATCAAGGTTATCAACAAGGGGGTCAGCAAGGGTATCAAAGAAACTATCAACCACAGAATCAGCAGAGTGGAACTGCAGGAGGTGAGGAACTATGAGGTAATTAATTCAATGTCCTTATGGATGCAATCAAAGGGTTGAAAAAAGAAAATGAAGATGCATTCAGGGAATTGAGGAAAGATAATGAGGTCCGGGATAAGATGGTGAATGCCTTATCCAAACAAGTAGGGCAGTTGGCAGAAGAAATGTCGAAACGAGACCCGGGACAGCTACCAAGCACTACCCAAGTCAACCCAAAACATCACGGGTCGAGTTCAAATAATGCTTATGTTGGTGCAATAAGTATCTATCATGATAGTGAAGAGGGTGACTCGGAAGAAGAAAGTGAGAAAGGAGCACCTCTTATCCCGATTGAAGTTAGGGGAGTAAAGGTAAATCAGGCACTCCTGGATTATGGGGCAACTCTCAGCATCCTCCCAGGAAGTCTATATGATCAGGCAGATCTAGGCCCCCTCCAGCAAGTTGACACCACCGTGGTGTTAGCCGATTTGACACGAAAGCGTTCACGGGGGATGTTGAGAGGAGGAGCTGTGAAGTTCGGGGATTTCTACTACCCTAAGGATTTCTTGGTGCTTAATTATGCACCCACCTAGAAGAAAGAGCAATCAAGAGTCTTGCTTGGAAGACCATTCTTGGCGACTGCCAATGCTCAAATCAATTGTAGAGACAACATAGTGAGCATGACATTCAGAAACCATGAGTTTAACTTAGACATGCTTACAAATTCATTTAATTATTTTTCTAAGGTTAAATGTTCAAAAGCATGTAAGACTAACAAGTGTCCTCCTCGGTCCAAATTGGATAAGGGTGGCACAAATGAGAATGGTTTGATTGTTGACAGGTTTGAATTGGAGAATGAGGTGACTCAGGTTGTGGATGCAGCAACCCACAAGTGTGGGGATGATAGGCTCCAAATGGGAAAGCCACCATAGCAACATTAGAAAGAAAGTGCAAGTGATCATAGCAACTCGGAGGCAAGACCGTCATGGTCACAGGCAAGATCAAAGAAACCTCTAAAGTTTATGAGGCAATCATATGAAACCGGTGAATCTTGGGTGATGCAAGATGAAGAAGAATTCAATGATGTGGAACAGAAAAGGAACCCAAGGTTGAATGGGGAGGATTATCATCGATCATGTGCAACATTTGGTAAGGAGTTTGTGTTCCAACCACCGTAATGAAAGTAAGGTACACCGCGTCTGGCTGAAGACGTTAAACTTAGCGCTCTTAGGAGGCAGCCTAAGGTTAGTATGTTTAAATTTTTGTCTAGTTAAATGAACATTGTGGGTGTGTTCTCTAGAAACCCTCACGAGACTCAACTCGTCCACTCGGACTACCGAGGGGTTTAAAAGACTTGTTGCATGCGCTAAATGCAATCGTGATTCCTACGAAAGTGAGTTAGGTCTTTATTTTTTAGTTTCGTTGTTTTATATGCAATTGGTCAAGTGCTTTGGGTTTGTTTTGAGTTTAACTTTGCAGGTTCAAATTGATCCACCCGTACTCAATTTCCATTCGGGTGGTGATATTCTGAGTTTGATTTGATTCTATTGTAAAAGGCAGCCCATTAGCACATCTTGCTGGCAATCGCGAATGAAATGCTATACGATCGTCTGTACAGCTAAGTATTCTAATTTTTGTATATTTATTTTTATAGTCGCTCTTCCTACATTGAGGACAATGTCGAGTTTAAGTGTGGGGAGGGGAGACCTTAGTCCAGGTCTGTAGCTTAAATATTCTGATAGTGTATCTAGATTAAAATGAATAATTAATTCAGGATATCTTATGGATTCTCATTTTAAGGGTGTCGGTAAGGTCGAAACTGTCAAAATAGGGTGATAGGTACCTTTATAAACAAGAATTTATAGGTTTTTAAAATTTTTAGCACACCGCTTTCTTTTTATGAAAATAAATCCGAAAGTTATTGGCGCCCGCAATCCATAATCCATCAATTGAATGTGCTTAATTAATTAAATTGAAAGCTTAGGTTCAGCCTACGTGTTACCCTTCGGGATGATGACTTGGAGGATACACCCATGGGTGGGACTTAAGTGATCAATAATTGGATGATTAAGTTAGGTTTATGTGTTACCCTCTAGGATGGTGACTTGGGAGATACACCACTATTCCATAGCTTATGTACTTAATTGCTTAAAAACTGCAGGCTACGTGCCATATATTGGGTTCCAGCTTGATTGAAACACCACTAGGTTAGGTTTAATTGTAAAATATTAATCAAATCTAAATCATTCATCCATCGTTCCATTACTAATTTTTAAAACATATAAATTCGTGTTTATAATGGTGGGAAATCTATATGATTTAACCCGGGCCTAAACATGACCTTGAGATGGAATTAGGCTGAGTCGTAGTTTTCTAAGTGTGAGAACCATAGATAGACTGACTGCTTGGTAATGTATAATATGTAAGATCACAGAATCGGGGGCTCGATAAGTTGGTGGCCGGGTTTAATCGGATCGAAATACCGATGGTTACAATTAACATGTTTTGAAATCTGTGTCGTGTATAATGAAATTATACGTTGCAAGTTTCTGATTATGATTCCATTGCATTATTCTTTTTCGGGACGCAAAAGGTTAAGTGTAGGGATGTGATGTAAGGTCAAATATCCCATGTTTAAGAGTCTAGTTCGTATAGTTTTATGGGTGTTACTTTGTATATCGAGTCGGTTTTACGTTGGTATTTGTATTTGTGTCTATTACAGGTAATTGGATGCTAAGTACACATTTCGGGAAGCATTTGGGATGAAGTAGAAGAATTGGATGCGAAACTATGCAAAGATAGCGGCTTATCAGTAAGTTTTAGAGTGCAAAACTTCAAAGAAGCATATCTTGAGCTATAAATTGAATCACGGGGCCCATAATATATCGATTTGGGGTAGCTCGACGAGTCGGGTATGAATTTTAGGTTTTGGCGTAGCTTACGCTGGAAACATGTTTGGCGTTTGAGTCGGCGTGGATCAGGGGAGTCAGCGTAGGAGTTTGGTTTTGGGCGTAACCTACGCCAAATCGGCGTTGCCTACGCTAAAAGGAGGATTTTTAGAGATTTTGAGATTTTTGCCATATATTCAAGTCTAAACCCTAAAGGCCGGAATCATTCATTCCCTGAAGCTTTTTGGACGACTTTTGGGCGATCTTGAGCATTCTGAAGAGTTTATAATTTGTTCTTTGATGTTTTGTAACTCCGGATTAAGTTTTGAAGGTACAATAATGTTTATGCGTAACTAAATCACTCGTGGTTGTTCCCGGGTGTAAGATTGCTTGTGTTTGATGGTTTTTTTGGGTTTAAACTTTGTTGGATTAGTTTGTTATTCAATCGTATGATTAATTGCATGCTTTTGTGTTTCCGTTATTGATTAAACGATTTGGTTCTTGGGATTTTGTGTATTCATCAGTTACTCGGTTTTCTAATCGTGAACCATTGAAGTCATTAAGTCTTATGTTCTAAAATTGGTAGTTAAATAGCTAGTTATTCAACAGGTGTCAATTATTCGGTGTTACATCGTTAATCAACACATTCAAATATTCCGGCTTTTACCTATTTATCAATCATTGGTGTTTTACAATCCATGTCTATGTGGAGTTCAACAAGTATCTATCTAGGTTATCATTAACGCGTGTAATCTAAACCCGGGAGCGATCCCTTTTCTCATAATCACTTTTAAGTCAATTAAAGTTTGTTGCTTTGGCAATAGTTTTTTGAATCAGTAATCAAAATCTAGTAATTTCTGTGTTTTTATCAAGTAATAATTAAATAGCATTCTCCACGAATTCCTTGTGGGTTCGACAACCTTACTTTCCGTACTACAATCTAAAGTAGCTAAGGAGTAGATTTTAATATAGTTTTTTATTAGCCTTCGACACGCGATCAATTTCCCGGAAGAATATGTTAATGAATTTTACACGATGGCCGCGTACAGAGCACAGTATGATAGTGAATTTACCCACTACCCCACAATGCTTACTGGGCTGACCCTGGTTGGAGGATTAAACCGGATTCATCAAAAATTACCACATCACGCGGTAGAAGGAATTCGCGACGAATACATAATGAGATGGATGTTCATTATCCGGATGAACGTACTCCACGCAGATGTTCACGTTATAGACAAACGGGTCATAGAATAAACAATTGTACAAACCCGCATCCGTGATGAATGTATTTTAATTGCTTATTAGTTTGGCTATGTTAAATGTTTGTTTTAATTTATTTATTAAACAGTCTGTTTTAATAGGCCAACTTTTGTCTCCATTTGGACAATGTTATTTATATTTAACAGATGAAAATAATAATTTTCGTTAACTCGTCCCCGTAATTCACGTAATGTCTACGTAACGAACCAACCCATGTTCCAAACGGAGAATATACGAGAGACTTATACGTCATAAAAGTTGGTTGTTTCAACTTTTTTAATTCATTTAAAAACTCATTTTCTCTCACTTTGGACAATGTTATTTATATTTAATAGATGAAAATAATAATTTCCGTAACCTCGTCCCCGTAATATCACGTGAGGTCTACGTAACGAACCAACCCATGTTCCAAACGGAAAATATACGAGAGACTTATACGTCCTAAAAGTTGGTTGTTTCAACTTTTTTAATTCGTTTAAAAACTCATTTTCTCTCACTTTGGACAATGTTATTTATACTTAATAGATGAAAATAATAATTTCCGTTACCTCGTCCCCGTAATATCACGTGAGGCCTACGTAACAAACCAACCCATGTTCCAAACGGAAAATATACGAGAGACTTATATGTCCTAAAAGTTGGTTGTTTCAACTTTTTAAATTCGTTTAAAAACTCCTTTTATCTCACTTTGGACAATGTTATTTATATTTAATAGATGAAAATAATAATTTCCGTTACCTCTTCCCTGTAATATCACGTGAGGTCTACATAACGAACCAACCCATGTTCTAAACGGAGAATATACGAGAGACTTATACGTCCTAAAAGTTGGTTGTTTCAACTTCCATAATTTAATTTTAAAAGTCAATAAATACTATTTTTCCTCCTATAAATACCATTCAAACTTTTAAAAACTCACCTCAACTCACCATTCAAAACCTCATATAATTATTTGGTGCTCATGGTAGAAGAAAGATACAACATTCATGTGCACTTTCATATTAACATAATTGTAGAAGAACATAACCCCCGTCCAAATGTACAACCTCGACAACCAAACCCTCCCCGTGTTTTGCAACCACCAAACCCTCCACGGGCTATGCTACCACGAAACTCTGCTCGAGTTGTGCACCACCAAACCCTCCCCAGGTTGTGCAACCACCAAACCCTCTACGAGTTGTTCAACCACCAAACCCTTCGATTCAAGTTCCGATAAACAGTAGGGTTCACGCACCGGTAAACCCTTCAGATCAAGAAACGCCAAACTCTTCACCTGATTTTGATGAGGATTGGTTGTTTAATTATGAATTAAAGCAATATAGACGTCAACAACGTCGTTAAGAAGGCTACTCCGGTTCAGATGACTCCGATTACTCCAATGACTCGGACTAATCTTATGTCTATGCTGTATTTTATTTTAGATATTTTAATTATGTTTTAATCTTGTGTTGATGTTTTAATTATTTATAATATATTTTATTTAGATTTTTTTATTTTTTTAAATCATAAAAAATTCCATTTCCATCCTATAAATAGCGATCATATTTCATTCCATTTTCAACCATCTCCAACAATCCATTTTCATCATTTCCATCTCCATCAATCTCCAACAAGATATGGCGGTTTTTTTTGAGCAAAAATTCTCATCCTTTTTTTTTTACAGAAAACCTCTTGATGATATTTTTTTCTACTATTTTCTTAAAGTTGGAATCGGTGGACTCGGAAATATAACACAACAGGTTGTCCTTTCCAAGCGGTGTTGCCTCTAAAATTCCCACTTAGGGGTATGTGTTGGTTGTTAGAGGGTGATCACCGGTTCAAGGGGTTTTTTGCAAATAAGCCCCCCTCTTGAAGACCTGATCAACTCCTTGTAACCAATGTGGCATGGGACATCAGGTGTTATGAGCGGATCATCTCCTTGAAGCCAATGTGATATGTAGCTAATTAACTTTAGTTGTTTGTATATTTATGCTTGTTTTAATTATGTTTTAATATATTTTTATTGTTTTAATTAACAATCATCCTTATTATTAAAATTTTCAGACCAAATAATGAAATTAGAAACATAGTTAATATTAAACAACTTTTAAATAAATTTTAACATAAAATAACATACAAAAATAATGAGATTGGAAAACATTAAAAGGTACGCATCGCGTATAATTCATCAGCCATATATCTTTTGTATCTCAAGCAAGCATCTTGTATATTTACTTCTTGCCACGACAATGACCTGTTTATTACCGGCCTACGCAATAAAATACAAATGACCACCCCTGAATCAGGACCAATATGACCACTATTAGGAGGCCACACACTTTCACCGGACACTGCTAATTCAAGGGGGTCGTATTCAAGGAATTGTTCTTGACCCGATTTTTCAAAATAAGATATACGTTGTAGAAACCATATAAAATAATCGACAAATTGCACAATAATTTCGTGGACGTGACGATGAATGCACCATGAATAATTGTACGTGTTTGGACGACATTCAAATGGGAAAAATACATGAATCTCAAGTCTGTCCATATCAATCTTGAAAAGATGCCACTTTTGATCATCATCGGATATTGGTAAATATACCTATAAAAACAGTAAAACAATTAGTTATTTATGTTAAAGAGCTAAAATTTAAAAATAAAACGTAATGTTACCGTATCAACCTCTTACAATGGTGGATATAGTATGTTCGTCCCATCACCATATTGCAGTGCATCAACTGACCCATTCAAAATTTGGTGGTAAAATTCAGAGGGTAAAATTGTCCAACGATCGTGTGACGGCGATAAGCCATCTGTTCTTTGAATTTCATCAAACCTCCAAAGCATAAGTCTGTTTGTCCAAGCACAAACATGCTATAAATTAAAAATACCAAAAAGGGTTAGCTAGAAATAAATAAAAAATCTCCTTTTAAAAAAAAATAAACGTACAATAAACTGTAGATAACCGTTTCCAGAATACCCGAGTAGGGTAACCCAAAAATCTCTGATAAGTGCATTAACGCCCATATAATTAACCCTACAAAATGGCGAATCTCCGTTTTAGAAGAACTGTAGCACATTTCATGACCAGTTTTGATATATACCAAAATCATGCTTCTCCACTGCTGATGGAATTTCATCATTTGAAGATGACATGTTGTGAAAGAATATGTTATAATAGAAGTTATATTGTATGGTGTTATTTATAGGATATGTGGTAAATAAATTATTATAGACTTTAAAACAATGTTGCATGTATTGAGGGGGGTTACAAAACGTGTATCAACCATTTGCTACAAATAAGCCCCCCTAAAGACCTGATCTTCTCATGTATAGGTTTTGATAATAATCAATGCATTGTATTTAAAGTCTAAAAACTTCTTGTGTTTGTTATATCCGCTATTCTGGAGACTCAGTCATTTGTGTTTGTTAAAGAGATATGAGATAAAAAAGTGTTCACAACAATTACATTTGAAAAATACAACGAAGTTCATAATCATACGATGTGAAAAATAACATATAATAATCTAAGGGGGAAAACAACGACAGAAATCAATCTGATCGGCCATAAACCGCCGGTATGACATAGATTTCCATTTAAAATCTCCATTTATACTTAGTGGTTTACCCGTTACCATATGCTCCATTAACATACAAACAAAAAACCCCTTCATTACCAGCCAAGTCAAAAACTCTTCATTAGCTTCGAACAACATTAGCTTTTTAGAGTATCCGGTCTTTTTCCAATATCCGATGTTGACCAACAAGGCTGTGAAATATACCAAGATTTTCAGTAATTTCGGGTGAACCAAGCGTAAATATGTATCACCAGAGTAGTTTTCACCCCAATACAATACCATATTTATTGTCCTCATATCCACTCGGACGAGTATCCATTCATGATTTTGAATACAAAAAGGAAAAAAGACATATTCTACCTCCCAAAATGGGGTAAAAGGGGTTAATTTTCCATTACCATAACAAATGACGTTTTTGTTAGGTGATTCAAGCAAGAAATCATAAAACTACGGTGGTAGTATTGTCCACCACATATCAGAGGACACACCAATTGATAGCTCTCTATGTTTCTATTTCATTAATCTTCCAACCCAACATTCTAAATGCTGCAAAATAAAATCATAATTGTAACACCTACCCCAAAATGCCCGAGATTTGACAAAAGGTAAAGCCCTAGAGACTATAAGTATAATTATCTTAAAGTTCAGGGTTTTAATTGAATTTTTTGGGAATTTGAGACCTTAGCGGACCGCTAAGGTTAAGTATAACGGTCCGCTACGGGTATAGGTTTGGGTCGCGGACCGCCACCATATAGGGTAACGGTCCGCTACGTATTCAATAAGCAATGCATGTGTATAGTGACTAATGGTCGTGTGTTGTGACACGCGTACTCGTGGCGGACCGCCACGCCAGTTGGTAATGGTCCGCCAGCCGCAAAACTCTCAGGTCTTGCCACGCGTACCGGTGGCAGACCGCTACGCCTAGTGGTAACGGTCCGCTAGCCGCAATCTTATGTTCGGTCCAATCAGAAAGGGACATGTAGCGCTGACGTCATGCATGGGCGGTAGAGGACTGCTACGGCCAAGCATAACGGTCCGCTACGAAACCCAGTTCACCCGTATAAATAGTTGGACGACTTTGATCGTTTTATCACAACACAAATCGTCCTTTACCCTCACATCTCATTCCAGAACTCCCGTAGACGACCCCCGACGATCCCGGTCCAATTCCCGCTCCTCTTAGTGCTCGGTTTAAGAAGAAACGATCGTAGAAAGGTCAGAACACTAGAGAAATCAGGTTAAGAAGCTAGAAGCTAAGCTTTCAACTCTAGAGGCTCATTCCTACAAACAAGGTGAATACTTTATCTCTTTCAAAACTTGCGTCAAACATTTTATTTGAGAAAATGGCCAAATAAAGATTAACGAAGTAATGCTCAACATTATTCTACGAACAAGAATTCAGGCCATAGGTATACGTAAAACTTGCAAGGGATACACGGGTCTCGGGTGAAATTCCCGGATTGCGGCCGGTGCTTATCTTATAACAAATGAAGGACATGGAGTTCTCGTTGTTATAAGCTATGACGCCAGTGTATACTGTGGTACGACTGAACAGGACGGGCCTGCTGAGTGTGTAGATTGAACATGAAGTTGTGATTATGTAACTAATACTTATTTGTGCCAAAATGATTTTATGTCAAGATATTGTATTCCCCAGCGTTCATGCTGACGTTTTATTTTTAAAATGTTTTCCAGGTAATGATTAAAATATGATGAGAGGTGTTTACGGGCACACATAAGATCTGACCCAGGAAAAAGGATGGAATGCACGTAGGATTCCCAGGCCTCGTGTAAAGGGAAATCCTGAAGAAAAGGGGATAGGACTAGGGAATTGATCAACCCTGTGTTGGAACTATTTCCAGTGGCTCATCATGTATTTGATTTCAAACAATGTTTTGTAATCAAATGAAAAGGGTATTGAAACCCTATGTTTATAAAGTAAATACAAGGCTTTTGTTTTCCAACTGAGTTTTGGTATTTACAATTACAACCCTTGAGGTTGAAAGAATGATGAAACGATCCTTTGAAAAAGACTTCCGTTGTGTTTTACAAAACTCTGAAATCAAGTAACCAAACGATACCAATCATGGCTCGCACACGTCCAGGGGGTGCCTGAGGCGGGGTGTGACAATAATATTAGTAAATAAAAATACTACACCAAAAACGTTTTCAATTTTCATATTTAAAATAAATGTTTTTTTTACTTCTGCTTGGAGGCAACTGTTATTTCGATAACCTAAAAGACTACCCCAAAAACGTTTGTCAAGCTTTGGGTATCTATAGAAAAAGACAGAATAACAGAACGACTTGTCCCCGTTGTTGTAGAAGTCAACAACATTTTCAGACCAATTATCAGACTCATCATTTGGAATTGCCCATTTACGTCCACCGACACTGTTTCGCGGACGTTGAAAGTTATCCGGTTGGTTTTCCGGTGGGTTTTGACCGGATGACGAAGATCCCTTAGTGTTCTTTGGACGCCTCCATTTATCAAGTATCCAACTAGAAGGTTTACGATTAGGTTGAGAACTGCATTAACCATCAGCCATTTTATGGTAAATGATATGTTGATGGTGAATGATATTTGGATGGTGAATGAGACTTGGATGGTATTTATAGAAAATTGTAATAAGATGATCTAAATTGTTTTTTTGTGTTTTTTAGTATAATTTAATTTTTTGAGTTAACTTGACATATTATAATTTAATTTTTTAACTTAATATGATTTCAATTGTAATAATAATAATAGGATGATCAAAATATAACACTAATACAACAATAACTACTCCGTGCCACAGTGTAGATGACGAGTTAACCGCGTGGGTTTTCTTCTAGCAATACAGTCTGTGACTTGGACAACCTCATCAGCCTCAACATCATCAAATGCATGTTCATCCTCATTAACATATCCTGACATGTTCAAATCTAACAAGTTTTGCACACCTGATAATGGTGAGTTATTGAGTGGCGATCTCATCGTTTGGATTGGAAGAAAGGGGGAATCTGGGATGTATTTAGTCCACATGTAAAGGGAAAAATAGACTGTGTTGGTGTGTACAAATCTGGATTTAGTTGAAAACCGGCCTCGTAATTTGTCGTGCCAACTTGTTGTGACGAAGTACCTTCAAAATAAGTTGAAGTACATATGTAGTCAAAACTTTGGTTACCCATTTCATCCACATTTTGAGATCGGATGGAAGATAAAGGGCTTGGGTGATAACTCTCGGGGCTCATGGATGGTTGAGTTAAGTAAGGGACTAGTTAACTAGTTGATGAATTTAAATTTTGAGATAAATGGGGTGAATGACCCACTTGGTTCTTATTAGTGTTACCGTCCCCTATGACTTGACTACCAGATAAATGGGGTGAATGCCCCACTAGGTCATTAGTGCTACCATCCCTTAGACCTTGACTACCTTATCTTCTACCCCTACGACGCGGACGTTGTGTTATAGGTGGGAGTTCAAAGTTCACAGGATCTTGTGTAACATGCGCCGGCAGATATCCCATATGGTGTTGTGTATTTGACAAACCCATATATTGGCTGGCTATGTTTCTGATTAACTCCTAATCAGATGCTTGATAGATCTGGCTCATTCCGTCACACTACAATTATAGTATCTTAGATAAAATAATTACAAATATTTTTTTATATATAAAAAATGTTAATCACGCAGTACCATAACTTGCAACCTAGCCCCATCATTTGGAAACCCATGATGTATTGGTCTAGGATCAATTGTATACATAATGGTCCGAGGCAGATACCACTCCATATATTCACGTGTCGCAATAAAATTATTAGAGATGACTTCAGTAATAATGTTGTCAATCCGGTTAGTCCATGCGTAAATATATGTATGGTATTCACCTTTCTGGTCTTTATTCCTTCCACCTGCACGAATTTTTTTGTAGAGTGTTTTGTGCTCCTGTATGCTTAAAAGGGTATTTGTAGGGATTGGTTGAAACATGTCAAACTGTCTCATAACCCTCTCTGGTAAGTGGGGCTCTACAATTTCCCAATATATGAGATAAGTTTGGCATCGCCAACTCTGTTGACCGTTTGTACACATTTTAGGTAGTTGATCAAGTATAGCATCATAAGGCTTCCATGTAAACTGAAATAAATTGTAATTATATTAGTGCAGCAAAATATCATATAGAATGTTAATTGAAATAGTTTACCATGACTCATTAATGGAATGAAGTTGAGATCGATATGCGCTCAACACATGTGTGGGTGTTTCAGTATAACTTAACGGAACGTTCCACCTACGAGTAAATAATTGAATAATACACATGTTAAATAATTGTTTCTTTTCTATATGAATAACTATTTTGTATAATAATTCGTAGACATTTAATTCATTAAAAGTGAAATACCTAGCACCGTATGGCTTGTCGAAATTGTATGGGGAACAAATTTTAGGAGTGAAACCGGGAAATCTTTCCCAAGCCCATATAGTTAACAAAAACATCGGACCACCAATCTCGGTATTCTCAATATTTGTTGCCTTGCACAGATTTCTATATAAAGATGTCAAAACAGCGTTGTCCCAACTTAGCCCGCCACATTCATTTAAATTTTCTATGTTATCTAAATATCAAACGTGAACCCATTTGCTAGCGTTATCAGGAAAAAGGGTTGCACCAATAAAAAAAAAGATTATCAACTGAGCTCATTGACTATATTCTAGTTCGGATGAATCGTTGGGAAATTCATTCATGATTTGTCCTAAAATAAACGGCAATCTTATTTTATTACCTTGGATAGCATTCGGTGGTAGGTGGAAACCCGTCAAACACAAGAACTTATCAAAAATTTGTTGACCTTTCATGATATAATCAACGCCAGAAACCACATTACACTCAATCGGTAAACCCCACAACACTTGAATATCTTGTAAGGTTAACGTTACTTCACCAACTGGCAGGTGAAAAGTATGGGTTTCGGGACGCCACCTCTCTACGAGAGTAGATATTAGTGCATGGTCAAGCATGCGATTTCCACACTAGATGACCACACTAAAGCCTAATAAAGAAATTTTTTCCATCATATTATCCGGGATAGGATGTTCTTTAATGTACCTCCAGAAGTAAGAATCCCCCCGTCTTACTCGTAAGACACCATTATCGTCATCATTTTGCTTATTGTTGAAATAGTAAGACGCCCTATGACTACGGCTTAGAAAAAGAAGATCGTCAATAATAGGATCAGGTGTAAAACCACCCGACATTTTAGTACAAATTTGTTGGACCCGAAAGTTGTGTAAAAATATGTTGGACCACAAAAAGAAACATTCACTTCAACATTAGGATGAAAGTTGTAAAACATTTGTTGGACCACATCGGGTATTTATATTCTCGCCACCTTAAATGGTGATTAAACTTATTACATGAGGTATTGAATGCTGCAAACACTATTAAACATATTACATGACAAAAATTAATTCACGGGTATTAATTTGGTATCACATGCAAGATTAAAGACTGCCACAAACACTATTCAACGTTGCAGGCTTTTTTTGAAAATCAACATGCTAAATGGCGAGTATCTTTTTAGCAAGACAAACATGAGGGTTAATCATTAACATAGTTGGCGAGTATTTTGTTAGGTACAAGACAAACATTAGACTTAATCACATTTTAAGATGGCGACTTTCTTACCGGTAGAGGACAAAAAATAGGAGTTAATCGAATACTAGGATGGCGAGTTTCTTATAGGAAACTATACTTCCAAGATGGCGAGAATCCAGCGCGTGGGGGACGACTTAGTAATGTTCCTGGATGGCGTTTCAGAAAGTGATAGAAAGGAATAACGTTGTTGTCTGACACACCTAAGAGAAGAAGATAATCGTCATCCGGGTTGGCGATAAGCCCCCATGTGAAAAGAAATTTTGCCCGGGCCCTCATGTGAAACAAGTCTCTAAAACAGGCCCCATTATAAAAAAAAATCCTCTAAATCTCAAAGGATGCAACGTTTCAAACAATAGACGCTTCCCCAAATAAATTTATACATATGTAAAGATTTGACCCTTCTATTTTAGGACTTTACAACATTGACACCTATAACCCTTATACTTTAAAATTTTAGTTTAATTTCCAATACTAGCTATTGATTTTGTTTCATGCTGAGAAAAATCATCCCACGTCTACAGTAATTAGGACACAATAAGGAGCTCAACTCTTGAGGAAAATTGGATGTTAATGCCAGAAGAAGGGGTAGCACCCAAAGAGCTTCACCTCCGGATATGGAAAGTGACCTTACAGAAGCTAGTCGACACTCTGGTCCGGATTAGGGATAAGGCATCGGCTCGGATCCAACATAAAGAAACGAACCACTGTAAAGTGCACACGCTCATTGACATAACGATCACATACGTGGCCCATACGGGTAACTGATGTAAAAAACTCCTAACATGATGGGACCACAAACACGTGTCAAAATGACGTCACACACCAAAGGGTATAAATAAAAGGGAAGTCTCTATTTGAATTTTGAAGGGTACTGTTCAATATATCTCACCCATTACACACTAAAATTACTACCCTTCCCGAATTAGACACCGATTTTCACGCCGGAGTCGGGTTATAGGGAAACCCCTTCTCTATGACGAGGCTAACGGTGGTGTTGTGTTGCAGGTTGTATCATGTCCATATACTATGCGATTAACTGCTCTAAGTCATCTTTGAAGTGGCTCTTAGCGGATTACTCATCCTGTTGGGTCTTTACTTCATCAGTGGCGCCATCTGGTTTGTGATGCGATTCATTGACGGTTATCCATTAGTTATCAACACCTTATAATCATGACTGCGAGTAGTGGCAACGATGATAGCGAGATCACTAAAGTTCAGGAATTAGTATTTCCCCTAGCACTGTAATTGCTTCACAGTTGAAAGGGGAAAGCACAACAGCACCAATACCTGATGGTTTGAGATCATGGATTAGGAATTCACCCCCGAATTTCTTTAAAATAACCGTGAAGTTATGCGGTATTTTGACGAAATTCGGACAAACTGCTTGTCGGACACCACATCTTAGACCTACAAATGAACGAAATTACTGGTGAATTAACAACGAGTCAAGTATCCGTCGGTAGTTAACAACGGAACATCGAGGGTTTGACCAAAATCCAAAAAACCAACTGAAATATGGAACTACACAGATTCCGTCGATTAAAAATATCCCTCAGTGAAGCCCTAGTTTCTACTAGTGTATGTTGTGTATCTCCATATCGTCTACTAACCATCCCTTGCGCCAGGGGCGGACCTAACCTAACTTTTACGCGCAGTACAAAAATATTACGGTTTTATGTATCCGGTTACCCCTTACATTACTCTTGAGCAAAATTTACGTTACCCCTTAATTTTTTTAAAAAACTCAACACTTTATAAAAAGTCCAAAATTTTATAAAAAATCTAATCTATACTAATAAATAAAGGTTTAATATGGACACGTGTCACTTACTCGTGTCTCCTCACATTTGTTTTCCGTCTCTCTCTCCTAATAAATGCGTCTCTATCTTATTAAATAATAATGATATTATAAATATATTATTAAAGAAGAATACTAATTATATTAAATAAGAATATATAATAGGAAATCAAAATATAACTAATTAAAGAAAAATATTAATTTGTTATATACACATTTCCACTTGATATATCTCGAGGCGATCATAATAATATGACAACTTAGGACGTATTTACAAATTTATAAGTTTTATCTTTTATAATAAAAAATATCGTGTAATACACAGGATTCTAACCTAGTACTTTATAAAAAGTCCCCACATTTAGTAAAGGTTTTGAGGTATTAGGTTTTAATAAAACATTTGTGCTTTTAGCCAGATCAAATGTTTTATTAAAACTCAATACCTCAAAGTCTCAATTATCAAACTCAACTTACTCAAGCGGTCGGCCAAGAAAAAGACAGAGAGCGGGAATTGTGAGACTGTGGGAGTCAGAGACTGACCACTCGACTAGACGCTCTACCTGAGCTGAGACCACCGCCGGCGGCCTGGCGCCGCCTTCTCCAAACCTCAGTTCTCCACCTCTGCAGTCCACCTCGTCAGTCGCATGTTACCCAATGGCGGAGGATAGTGACGCGCCCCGCCCTTCCCGATTTTTCGCTCAGAAGTGTTAATATTTACGTATTCGACCGACTTTTCGCTCAGTAGTGTTAATTTATACGTATTCGGCCGAAAACTTTATAGTTCCGGCCCCCTTGATAGGAAAAAAAATTCGTTACCCCTGAACTTTTATTCTAAATCTGCCACTGCCTTGCTCGAACTTCTGACTTCATCTGATGTCATTACTTAAATTTTTTAAGAATTTTTTTTTCTTCTGTTTTTCAACTTTTAAACAAAAATTTGTTTGTTTCAAGGTTTACTTTGAACATTGCATTTTTTTCAAACAAGTTTTAATAATACTCATCCGTAACATGTAATTGTAATTGTTTTGCATTTTCCTTAAAAAAAATTGTTGCTTGACGTTTACCGACGCCCACCGGCCGCAACACGCCGGGTAGATTACTAGTTTTCTTTAAAATTTAACTTTTATTTTTCTATTGATAATAGTATGACTAAATGCTTTAAACTAGCATGAACCATTTTTAAAAACATGTAGTAAAGAAATAAAGCTAAATATCATGGAAAGACTCCAGGCATTTTAGAGTCAGAGAATAAAACCAGGAACCACACAACAAATCAGAATCACTCAATTCCTCCACAAATCAGGCTTTTCACGCAGTCCATTTTCCTAATAACATTTGAAATGATCATGCTTTGACCCTCTCATGCCACCCCCCAAACCGAACCCCTAATCTTGCACAATAACATCATAAAAAAGCTAAAAAAAACATGGGGGGTTGCATGTCCATTGTCAACAAGAAATTGATCAAGAAACACAAAAACTGTGTCAAACACATAAACCCTCTAGATCATGACCATCAAACCACTAAAAAACACATTGGGTCCAAAAGATACCGCCGGCCGGTGCACGTGCTCAAAGATTCATCAGGAAGCGACATTTTTAGGCGATATCGGTTTGGGAAAGAGCTCGGGAGAGGTGAGTTCGGGGTGACGTATGAATGTCAAGACAAGGAGAACGGGGAGAAAGTGGCGTGCAAGAAAATATCGAAGAGTAGGTTGCGGACGGAGATTGATATAGAAGATGTTAGGAGAGAGGTTGAGATTATGAGGCATTTGCCTGCTCATCCTAATATTGTGAGCTATAAAGAGGTGTTTGAGGACAAAGAGGCTATTTATTTGGTGATGGAGCTTTGCCAAGGTGGTGAATTGTTTGATAGGATTGTGGCTAAAGGTCACTATACCGAAAGGGCTGCTGCTCTTGTTACCAAAACCATTGTTGAAGTTGTCCAGGTTATGATTCCGACATTCTCTTTTCTTTTCTTGTGTAAACGCAGAGCGGAAGCACACAATAATATAAAAATGAAATTTTTTATAATAAAAATGTTTGAATTAATAAATTTCAAGATTCACGTGTTTTTATATTAAAAATGAAGTAAATGAAAGTTGTAAAATTTGGGGAAAACAATAATCAGGGCTTTAGATTACGGAATTTGGTTCCAATAGCCGGGCAAAACCATCTATGGCCTTTGCCACATTATCCAGGTCGTCAAGATCTTTTCGTTCATAAGTTTTTGCCCAATAACTCTAAATGTAGCCCAAGTCATGGGCTCTTTTTGTCACGTTTACCTTTGTCTAGCTGGTCCGGGTATGAATTTGCCAGCTTCGTGATCACCTTCGTATCACAAAATGAGGTTCTCTTTTCTCTCAAGAATTCATGTGTAACGATTGTCGTTGGTTATATAGGTATGTCATAAACATGGTGTAACACATCGGGATTTGAAGCCTGAAAACTTCTTATATTCTAACCGAGGCGAAAATGCTTCTCTAAAAGCAATTGATTTTGGTCTTTCTATCTTCTTTGAACCCGGTACGTATAATTTGATTAGTTTGTAGCTAATCATGATCCATAAACTGATGGTTTTATCATCGTGGTAGATCAACGTTTCAAGGAAATCGTAGGAAGCCCGTATTACATGGCTCCAGAGGTTCTTAGACGGAATTATGGAGCAGAAATTGATGTTTGGAGTGCCGGTGTCATTTTATATATATTGTTATGTGGAGTTCCTCCTTTTTGGGCAGGTACAAATCCTACATGAATAATTAGTTACAATTAATAAGGTCCAGTTTGTTATTTATAAAAGTTATATGGGTGTATATATGCATAATTTCTTATATATTGAGGGGTTGGATGTAACTAGAACAGAAACTGAAGAAGGGATTGCAAAGGCGATTATTAAGGGTGAGCTAAATTTCCGAAGAGACCCTTGGCCTCGTGTCTCCGATGATGCCAAGAACCTCGTCAAGGGCATGCTGGAACCCGATTCATGCAAACGCTTCACAGTTGAACAAGTCCTCGGTACGTTTGTACATTCCTCTCTTCGGTTTTCATATGTATGTTAAGGGTAATTTTGTCATTTTCTCATTTTGTAAGAAAAGGTTGTTTTGTGTTTATTTTTCATGTGTAAAAATATCTATGCATAGAACTACTTTAGTAAGGGTAGTTTCGTCATTTTAAAACTAGGGTTTTAGCTTGGTAACGGTGTTCTTAGAGACCGAACCCACTAGTGGGTCAGTGAACCACCTAAACAGCAATTCTTGTTGACTGCTCCTGAACCGACTTCATTTCCATCAGCTCGTTATGACAACGATAGGTTGAATCGAAAAACCGGGTCAATGGTTGGACTGGTATTACTGATTCTTTTTTTCTTATAAATCTCATTTATTGATATTTTTAACCATTTCAAACTTAATATTTTATTTATTTCAGCTTCATATTTTTGTTAAGACCAAAAGATAATTTAATTTTATTTTGTTTTCAATTAGTTATGTATACTTTTAAAAAACCTTAATTATGATGTTATCCGTTTTAAGGGTTAAATTTACTTTTATGCTCGTAGGAAGCCGGTGGATACAAAATGCAGATGGGGTCCCTGACATTCCTTTGGGAGAAAACGTTCGAGCAAAAATCCAACAGTTCTCTCTCATGAACAAGTTCAAAAAGAAAGTCATTAGGGTATTTCTTTTGACTATTTTAATCGTTGGTTTGACCTCAAAAGTCAAAGTATTTTAAATTTGACTATTTCTTCCAATTAATTTAGCTTGTAGCAGAAAATTTACCCAACGACCAAATAGATGGGTTAAAAAAGATGTTCCATGACATGGACAGAGACAAGAATGGTGCACTCACTTTCCAAGAGCTCAAAGATGGTCTAACCTCAATCAGTGATCAACCCGTTGCTGATCCAGATATCCAAATGTTCTTGGAAGCCGTAAGTAATGCATATAGGGTGGTGTTCATTATAGAACACTAAATCATTGCAAGAAGAAAAAGAAACAAAATTAAATCGTTTGTTTTTTCATTAGCGGTTCATATGGTTTATATTTTTAATATTCTACACTTTTTGCAAACAAATACGTATGTTTATGTGCATAAAAACCATCAAACTATTTTTTTATATGTTTTTAAAATTTTAACTGTGTTACTTATACATGTGTAGGTAACATGACTTACAGAAGTGTAGTTTGTATATATATAAACAATATTGTTCATATTTTTATTTTTTTTCAGGAGTGATGAATAAACATTTAATTTTTATCATTTTTTTTTCATTTTTAAAAATTGAAAAAAAAATGAATGATTCACTTTGTTTCGCGTATTCTCACATTATTTAGTGTTTATCATGGATCTCTCCCTCACACCATATATGGCAAAACTTTACAGAATAGTAACCACGTTTCTCATATGTTCTACTTTAGTTACTTAATTTTTTTGTCTCGTTTTAGCCACTCAAGTTTCATCTGTTGTTTCAATCTTACGCAATTATCAGGTTAACAAGTTACCATTATTTTATTTCATTTTATAGATATGGTGAAATCGTTGGTTTACTCTTTTTGGGTTTCATTTTCACCATTTTTATATAATGAAAACCAAAAAAAGAAGTAACATGTAACATGGTAATTGTGCAAGATTGAAACATCATGTGAAATTTGAGTGAATAAAATGAGGGAAAAAAAATTTAGGTGACTAAAATAGAACAGATGAGAAACTTGGTTATTATTCTGTAAGGTTACCCCATATATATGTTCATAAAGTACATATACACTTTAGGTAACATTTTCGACCCGTTTTGCCAAGATCATGATTAACGCACGTCGTTTATCTTGTCAAAAGGCCGATCTTGATCACAACGGGGTGCTAAATTGCGAGGAGTTTATGACAATTGTCGTGCACCTAAAAAAGATCAGCAACGAAGAACAACTCCGTAAAGCTTTCCACCATTTTGACAAGAACAGGAACGGGTACATCGAGTTCGATGAGTTGAAAGAATGTCTATTTGACGGGCACATGGATCCACACAACGAGAAGATGGTCCACGAAATCATAGTTGATGCCGATCTAGATAAGGTTCGACAACATTGTCAAAAGAGTAACTTTAACCTCGAGTTTGACCCGTTTGTTTTAATGTAGGATGGACGGATCAGTTACCAGGAGTTCGCAGCCATGATGACGACAGGAATGGATTGGAAAATGTCTTCTAGACAGTATTCTAGAGCAATGTTGAATGCAATTAGTATGAAGATGTTTAAAGATCAATCAGTAAACCCTACAACATGAATGGGTTGTGTTTTCGGGTTGTTAATATTTGTAATGTGATGGAAAACAGCTTAAGACAAAGCAAACCCTTAATCCGGAAACGGCGAATCCGAAACAAGGATGCTATATTGACTTATATAATGTCGTGCAGTTAAAGTTGTACCTCGATGTGAAAAATGTAGAAGAGGATAGCTAAAAATTGTAAAACAGTACCTCAAGGCATAAGCTTTTAGTTAGTTCCTTCATTTGATCTCTCCTATTTTCTTTCTTTCTTTCTTTCAATCACTAAAAAATTACAGGTATTGAATATTTTGATAATGATTATAGGTAAAATATTGTTGCAATAATATAATACAAGTATGTGAGATAAAACATTTTAGTAAGTTATATGTATAAAAAATTGAGAGGTCCTAAAAAAAGCCCAAAGATGAGGAAAAAAAAGAGAGAGAACCATCACCTATAAGGTTTGACTCCCAATCAAAGGAGATGGAGTTACATCATTGTTTAATATAATCACGCAACAAATATACAAGAGTCATTGTTTAAAAAAATCAGGGTCAATCGAAAAACAGTGTACAAGTTACATAAAGAAAAACTATAGAGTAATTTGATCTTAAACGTTATAGAGTAGGTCCACCCCTGATTGTGACATGATTTATAGTTTTGTCAAAGGAATTATATGTATGTTGTGACATTTGTAATTGGGATTGTTGATAAAAGAGGTGGTTCGGTAGTGAAAGGCGCCATAGGTGGTGGTTGATGATCAAGGAGGTGGATATGGTAGTTGACGGTGGTGTGAGGGACCGGTGGTTATTCTTTTAACCATTATAACGTACCAAAGAGTGAAATAATATTAAACACTAAAAATATTAATCTATAATCTATACTAATAAATAAAATGTAAGGTGTTCACTTGTCACTTTCTAATGACTCCTCACATTGGTTTTTTCGTCTCTCTCCTAATAAATGCGTCTTTATCTTATTAAATAATAATGATATTATAAATATATTATCAAAGAAGAATATTAATTATATTAAATAAGAATATGTATATAATAGGAAATCAAAATATAACTAATTAAAAAAAATATTAATTTGTTATATACACACATTTCCACTTGATATATCTCGAGACGATAATAGTTTGACAAGTTAGGACGCATTTACAATTTTTTAAGTTTTATCTTTTTTAATATACAATTTCGTGTAATACACGGGATTCTAACCTAGTATCTAATAAATAAATGTTTTTTCATGTCAAATGTCATCTCCATATTCATTCTCATCATTTTTTTCCTGTTTCTCTCTCTTATTAAATACACATCTTTCTTTTAATAATAATGTATTTTTAAAGAAAATATTAATTATATTAATAAAAACACATTTATTTTAAATTATCCTTTATCATAATAAACTTTGAAATCTAATTATGTAACTTTTATTTTCATTCAAATAGTAAATGAAAGTCAAATTATATTATATAGTAATTAATGTATTTTTGAAACTCTATTATATATTAATCTTTACATATTTTAAATTTTTTTTTCTATCCTTACTATGTGTAATATTTTTTTTAAACCTATAAAATATATGTATTGATATTTTTCACACTTTGTGTAACACACGAGTTCTAAACTAGTTTTTAATACTTGAAGGATAAAATTTAAGATATGAAGGTATAGGGATAATTCATATAATTTTGTTATAATTTTAAGCTATTCAAGAATAATCTTTTTTTAGTGTTAAACATAACTTAACGTTTATCGAACAAAACAAGTCACTAACAATCTTAATGCAAAAATGATTATCGTAGGTCCCTAGTCCCTTTAACCAAAAGTGGTCACCTCGTCTTTTACTAAGCCACGTTTCATGCTTTATGATATCTAGTCAGACGGATCACATTTTAATTTTATCAGTCAATTAACTTACCGTATTCTAACCAAACTACTTTGTTACGTGATGTGTCGCAAAATACACCTCGTTTTCCCTTGTATTTCGTAGCGTTTTAGTATAGTTTATGGTCGTTTTGAGTCAATTATGGTTGGTACTTATTAATGTCATGTTTTGTAGGTGTTCATGAGTAAATTGAAGCTTAAACAGGCTTAAACAAAAGAAAAAAGAGTTTAATGGGCTCGTATGGATCAAGCTTGGAATTTGACTGGACTACATTAATTTGTTAGGCCTAAATTGAAACGGGCTCATATTAATTGAGTGGCCTAGGTTAAGAAATCTATACTATATAATAAATAAAGGTTTTCTATGCCACGTATCGCCTGCACATTCATTTTCATCATCTTTTTCTCGCTTCTCTCTCCTATTAATTACACCACTATCCAATAATAATTTACTTTTAAACAAAATACTAATCTTTATATTAATAAATCTTCTAACATATTTTGACGAATGTATGTATTAACAGACTAGGTTAAAGCTCATGTTTTACATGAGTTGAATAAATACAATTTGTTATAAAACAGTATTTTCTATGAATATTTGTATATTTGATGTTATTAGTCATCTGTGAAATAAGAAATAATTGAATTTCTCTTATGATTTAGTAATTTTTAATAAAATATTAAAATATATGTTAGATATTTAATTATTTAATATCATCATTATTTAATAGGAGAAAAAGGCGAAAAACAAAAATCTAGATTTTATCAGAAGTCGACACATAACAATTATAGTTATTCATTTATTATAATATAGGTTAGAAACTCTGTA
This sequence comes from Smallanthus sonchifolius, assembly GCA_023525975.1. Taxonomy (NCBI): domain Eukaryota; kingdom Viridiplantae; phylum Streptophyta; class Magnoliopsida; order Asterales; family Asteraceae; genus Smallanthus; species Smallanthus sonchifolius. The sequence goes on along the minus strand of CM042029.1, from coordinate 25,116,884 downwards.
TACTATACATGGTGAATAAATGCAGTGTTATATATTAAATCATTTTTTAATATAAATTTTAGAAACGTTATATAGTTATTTTTTTTAAATTATAAAAAGAATGAAAGAAATGTTCAAATTATAAAAATATTTTATGAAAAAAGCTATTTTTTAATTAAAAATATTTTATAAAAATAGTTATAAAAATCATTATTATTTAATAGGAGAGAGAGCCGGGAAGCAAAAATTATAATTTTTTTTAGAAACTTGTATCATTAAATAGGAGAGAGATGTGGAAAAAAATGTTGAGGATGAACATGGGAATGACATGTGGCACCCTAAAACCTTTATTTATTAGTATGTATAGATTATATTGTATTTCACGGGTTTATTCAACTCGTGTAAAACACGAGTTTTTAAAAAAATAAATTTTTTATTACTTAATATATAATATTATATTTATTTAATACGTGTAATACACGGGATTTTAACCTAGTTAATAAATAAATAAAGGATTGCAGCCGTGAGAAAGGGGGAAGGCATACAACAATTTTGGAATTGGGATTTGGACGGCAACACAGAAGCAGGTTACGGAATTTGAGTTTGGGTTTGGCACAATTTTCGAGACATCAATTTGGAGCTCAAAATTTGTGGCGGCTGTTGGAGAATTGGTCGAACAGGAGAAACAAAGTCAAGCACCTCTATTTTTCTAGTTATTACGATTGGGACTTGAGGAGCACACGGCAGAATAAAAAAATTAGAGTTGTGATTTTGGCTTTGCATGCTTTTCAAGGAACTCAAGGCAGAACTTGTAATCGTGAATTCAAGGAAGCATACAGGCAAGCACGTAAACATTTAATTAAGCAAGAAGCTTAATATTTATGAACGGTATTATTAATTTTTTGGATTCTGTTTTTATCATGATTGGTTAAACTTGTTATAGCTGCCTAGGGTTGATGGATATTTGTTGATTGATTGGATTTCGTTCGGTTTTATGAATTATTATTGATGGATTAATACTATTGTAGCGAATCTTTTGATAATTGTTTGATGTTTGTGCATGCTTAGATCAGATTTGTAATTGGTTTTGAATTCCATATGTTACCTGTGAATGTCTTTCAGTTAGGGTTTCATATTAGATCATTGACTGCGTGTTATAATTAAGTTATGGTTTGTTGAATTCGCAATCCATAGGAATAGGAGTCGTTTATCTGTTTGATCCTAGTGTTCTGCCTATCTAGATAGCTGAAAGGTGATAGATAGTCGAATTGTCTCTGGTGTTAGGGTTTTAGGTGTAAATACTCTGAAAGGAGGTTTTCCCTAGGTGTCCTAGTATCTTTTGCTATCCCGTGTCAAGTTGATTGTTCTTAGGTTACCTCTTGCATTCCTTGAATGTACTGAGACAGTGAGACTGAAAGGTGATCTGTCTATCGAGTACTTTAGTGTTGTTGGAGAGACTGAGAAGTGATCCAACCAACCAGTGAGCGTCACACACCTCTTAGGTTTTCCTTCTAGGTCACACCTTGAGAATGATCAGGGATCATGTAGGTAGTCTAAGGGTGTAGTATTCATAGATCCTGGTTTCGTCATTAGTTTCCATAACCGAGAGAAATCCGCAAGTTACAAGTAGAATTCTTAACCTGTGTAGTGTCTTATTTCTTGAGTCCGTCTAAATCCTTTGCTTGATAGTTAGTTCTTGTTAGGTAGTTATCCTTAGTTTGTTAGGTTAGAATTACAATACAATTCCCCCCATATAAATCAGTTAGTTAGTTGAGTCGGAGTCTAGATATAGTTGTCACTAGTGTCTCGTGGATTCGATACCCGGACTTTCATTAGACTTTACTACATTGATAGGTACACTTGTCGGTTGTGTGGTCTAGTATTAGGTTGAGTCTAGATTTATAAATTTAAAGCTAGAGTGTCTAGGTTAGGTTTTATAGTTAGTGTGTCTAGGTTAGGTTTTATAGTTAGTTTTTATAGACCGTCCAACACACATCATTACACAAAAAAAAATACTTAATATTTTAATATTCTGGACACTAAAATGAATAAAAAGATAATAAAAAAACTTTTCATAGTGGAGGTCTTGGGTTCGAATCCTGGCAACAGCAAAAAAGTGGGTCTGTGGCCAGGTCAGGAGGTTTACCTAGTTGGAGGTTCCTCATGTGGTGGGTTGCCCTAGATGTTCTAGGTGTTGCACTGGGGAAAACCCAATTATCCTAAAATATCTAGGTGCTGCCGTTAAAAAAAATAATAAAAAACGAGATTAAAAAAAACGTCCCTAAAGAGATATTCAGGCGGTAAGGTGTCTTGTTTTTATTAAAGAGATCAAGAGTCCAAATCATACAATTATATGTGGTTTATAGAAGTAGATCATTACTTGTTTAAAATAAAAACCTTGAATTTTGTTATTACAAAACAATTTAACACGAAATTAATGCACTAATGTATTCGTTTTGTCCTATAAAACAAAGTTATTATTTACAATATTGTTTTAGTTTGTCCAAAAATATTATTTTAAACAATTATCTTTATGGGGACATCCTGATTATCAACTAATGAGAGTTCGAATTATGTCTGTGAATGAACACGAATTTAACGAGACATGTTCATGTTCTTGTTCATGTTCGTTCAACTTAACTTAACAAACGATCGAACAAAAACATTTAAACAAATGTGGTTTTCTTGTTCTTGTCCGTGTTCGTTTATTAAGAAAATGAACATGTTCGTGTTCGTGTTCGTTCGTTAATAATATAAACGAATGGTTCACGAACGTAAACAAACACAAAAGAACATAAACAAACATGATGGACGAACATATATTAAAAGCTTAAGAAACTAAGTAAAAGATATTCAAACATAACCAAGGTAATTACTCAGAAAACTCATAAATTTGTTGTATGATGCTACTGTTGTGTGCACAATGAGTAATAATTTTTTTGGATGGATAATCCATTTGGTTGGGCTTAATAATATAAATAACTTTGAATGTTCTTTTAATGAAAATGAATGAAGATAAACGAACGTAAATAAACGAATGAGACATGTTTTCATGTTCTTTCGTTTAACTAAATGAACAAAAAATTCTATTCATGTTTATTCGCTTATTAAATAAACGAACATAAACGAACTTTTCGTCGAACAGTTTACAGACGATATATTAAACGCGCTCGTTTACAGACCTAGTTCAAATTCTAAAGTGTGCAGGTTTGAGATTTAGGGGGTGTTTGGGATTACTTATTAAAAACTACTTCTGATTTTTTATAAAAGTCAGAATTTTCTACTTCTCAAAAATAACTTTTCATCCCCTTTAAAAGTGATTTTTTTATCATTCATCCAAACGAACTTTTGACTTATTACATTTTTAAAAAAGGTAATAAGTTAATAAGTAGTTTGAAAAGTAAATCCAAACACCCCATTAGTTAACAGGAGTTTAGGTGCCGTTCAAAAAAGTAAATCATTTTTGTTACTAATTTTTTTTATTATACACAAATTACCTTTATAATCATCACTCGCATAGTTACGTTACATCTTAAACACGTGAACAGTTTAGATCAGGTTTCGTCCATGTTAAAATCTGGTCCCCTGGTCGTCAAATGCCCAAATCTGAATCATCGTCTCAAATTTTCAGGGATTTCCTTATCCAAATATTTCATCTCCTCAATCAAAACTAAATCCTTGCAAATAAGCCGTCATCTTTAATCACTTAAACCTCAAGAAAACATAGGCATTTTCGTTTCCATTTCCCCAATTTCATAAATCTTGTAATCACCCATGATTGTTTTTTAAGTTTCTGAATCGAAATTCGGTTAGATACCCACATGATTCTTGCTTGATCCAAATCAAATCAAGAAAGAACGTGAAGATAGCATATTTTTACATGGGTGTTTCTTAATGCCCTCCACCTGTTCGACCATTTTCCCGTGTGAAGGTTTCTGATATTAGTTATTAAAACAGAGCTGTTTAGGGAAAAGATGACGATTGACTTGATACCAGGGAGTTCTGGGCACATAGATGATGGTGTTGACAAGAAAATAACATATTTTAGCAACAAATTTGTGTTGGGTTTGACTGTGATTGCTGGCATTGGTGGTCTGCTTTTCGGTTATGACACAGGTATTCAATTTCCCTTTTGGTGATTATTGATCATATATATGGTATTTATATGTATACAAGTCTGATTGGTATGCAAATTTGCTGCTGTGGACCAAACAGTTCTGTTTAAAAGGTCATCAAACTTTGGGTTTAATTGTATGCAACTTTGCTTTTTTTTTCATCACAAGAATCCTATCCTAGCAAATTGATAATCGAATTCCGTGTGCCCCTATGCATAATGACTATAATTCGTCATGTTCATGCATTCGGGATCACTCCAAAAGGGGGCTGCTATTGGAACACCAACCTCAAAAGTGTACACCAGGCCTCTGTCACATCATACGGGCCGTATGATTTGGCGCAAATGGTCATATAGGCAGTATGACATTGTCAGTGGTCTAGTTTCAATGTTAATCAGTCTCATCTTACTGGCATATGATTTGGCTAACACCACCTCATACGGGTAGTATGACCATTTTCACCATATCATACGACCTCTGGTGTCCGGCGGTGTGTCTGTATAGACTGCTCTCTCCGAAATCGCGCTTAATCTTTTGACATGAAAACACTTGTTACAGGAGTCATATCAGGAGCCCTTCTCTACATCCGTGATGACTTTGAGGCCGTTGATCAAAGTAGTGTTTTACAGGTAAAAAATCAATTATCAACTACTTAATCCTTAGCCCCTTGCTTCAATCTTTGACTTTGTAAATCTTGTATGTTATATGCAGGAGACAATTGTTAGCATGGCTTTACTTGGTGCAATAATTGGGGCTGCAGCTGGTGGGTGGCTAAACGATGTGCAAGGGCGTAAAAGTGCTACACTTATTGCTGATGTGATTTTTGCACTTGGATCTTTGGTTATGGCGGCTGCACCTGATCCATATGTTCTTATATTTGGCCGTTTATTGGTTGGGTTGGGTGTCGGTATAGCTTCTGTTACTGCTCCAATGTATATTGCAGAAGCATCGCCTTCTGAAATACGGGGTGGTCTTGTAAGCACCAATGTGCTTATGATCACTGGTGGTCAATTTCTTTCTTACCTTGTTAATCTTGGTTTCACACAGGTGAGACTTTTTTTCAGCTTTATTGTTTCATAATCTTTGACCTTTGTTGACTTTTTTGTTGACCCATATTCCTATCTTTCTTGACAGGTTCGTGGGACGTGGCGATGGATGCTGGGAATTGCTGCTGTACCAGCTATTCTTCAGTTTTCACTGATGTTTTTGCCTGAGTCGCCACGTTGGCTTTACAAGAACGTAAAATATTATGCATTTCGACTTTCTCATGGACTATTTTACCATTTGTTTGCGCATGTGCACATATTTTAACTCGTATTCTTCTGTTGTGTAGAGAAGTAGTTCAGAGGCAATCGCCACGCTTTCAAAGATTTATGATCCTGATCGGTTAAAGGATGAACTCGAGCAGCTTTCTGCTGCTTTAGAAGAAGAACGAAGAGGCAGGAGTTCTGTAAGATACAAAGATGTTTTCAGAATCAAGGAAATCAGACTCGCATTTGTTGCTGGAGCTGGTCTGCAGGTAATAATGGAGGGTTGGGTAACGGGTTGGGCAAAATGGGCCGGGTTGGATTGTTGGTTAACGGGTCAAAATGGTCAATGATACATGTTGACCCAAAATGATTTTGGTCCAAACTTTAGTTTTTACAAATTATTAAATAGTTGAATATGATTAAGATGTTGTATTCCCTAAAACACACTTTGGGTCATTTTCAGCCTGTTTAAGCTAATCTTTTTTATTTTAACCATTGCAGGCATTTCAACAGTTCACTGGCATCAACACTGTCATGTATTACAGCCCAACCATAGTTCAGATGGCGGGTTTCGGGTCAAACCGATTAGCTCTTCAACTGTCTCTCATAGTTGCATTAATGAACGCCGCTGGAACAGTGGTCGGAATCTACCTCATCGACCATGTTGGCCGCCGGAAATTGGCGCTCAGCAGTTTAACAGGTGTCATTCTATCATTGGTTCTCCTATCAACTGCATTCTTCCTTGAATCATCTGGACATACCAACATAGGGTGGGTGGCTGTTCTCGGGTTAGTCCTTTACATCAGTTCCTTCGCCCCGGGGATGGGGCCCGTTCCATGGACCGTGAATTCTGAAATATACCCAGAATCATACCGCGGGATTTGTGGAGGGATGTCGGCTACGGTGAACTGGGTATCAAATTTGATAGTTGCTCAAAGCTTTCTTTCGGTTGCTGATGCGGTTGGAACCGGTATGACTTTTTTGATACTGGCGGTGATCGCTGTGTTGGCGGTTGCGTTTGTGCTCGTGTTTGTGCCCGAGACCAAAGGGTTGACTTTCGAGGAAGTCGAGAAGTTGTGGCGGGAACGAACTCGGGGTAATGCTAATGGTAATGGTGCAGAATCCCTTCTTGAAGAGGATGAGACATGAAAGTTCGTATATAGTTGTTCCATGATTCTGGGGATCATGATCTTGGTGGATCCATGTTTATGTGATTTTTGTGATTTTTGAGCAGTGTTGTTGAAAACATTTATATAGTTTTTACCTATGTTCTTGGAAGTGTTAGCAGATTTTTGTCTTGGTAGTAAATAAATGTTTTTGTGATCTACGCAAATAATAATTATATTAAAAAAACTTAAAACCAAAGAGCATGTGGCATAGTGTTAAAGTGTGTAGGAAAGGTTTTATTTCTCCAAATATTTAAGGGTTCCAAAAAATCTAGCATTTAATCTTCAAAAGTTGGTGCAATGATAAACATATGATTACTCTCTACGAATGTGTCAAGTTCGAATTTTGCTTTCACTGATTTCCTACCATAATATCTTAAAGCTTATATGTCAGGTATAAATTGTGATTTTACTGATCTTGTTGGTTAGACAGGTAGGAAAAAATCTCTTGCATTTAATTTAAAATTATTTATTAAATTTAGCAAGATCTGAACCATATAAGTAATTTTAATGTGATTGGAATTTCATATTTTTTAAATTTAAATAGTCACCACCAAAATGTTTTTTTAAAGACAAATGTTCACCAAAATGATGAATGGCATTTCATGACTATTTAGAAACGATAGTGATTGAGCACATGGGTTTGTTAGCCTTCAATTGTCTTTTCTTCATTCGCACGGTCCCATTGTACATTCAATCATACACGCCCACGTGCCCTCTTCTATGTCATATAATTTGTGGCTGTATTTAGTTTTTAAATAACATTAAAAATAAGTATAATTTTATAAAACTAGAGAAACTATATAATTATTTCAAAAGGTGCTCATTTTATACGCTACCACATCATATTTGTTTTTCAAACACTTATATGGTATACCAAAATTTTAAATATATAATAACTAAAAAGGTTGAGCTTTGAATAACACAAACAAAAAAAATGTAGTTTTATATTGACGGATTTTAAGCCTGTGTTTTAGAACTGGACCCGTCTATTGGATCGTGAATCGTCTACACAACCGGTTCGATTAACTAATCTAACCGTCTTCATTTGGGGGCGGCCGGTTAGGGTGATGGGGGTGCATTACCCGGCTTGACCCGAGTAGGAGAGAGAGGGCTCGGGTAAAAAGGGTACACCGCCCCTTACTCATTTACTCAAGGCCGAGTAGAGTGACCGAGTTATTTTACTCGGGTGTGGACACTCTCTCCACTCTCTCTCTAGTGGACTCCACCACTCATCACACACATCTTTCATATTTAAATGTTTTTTTTAGTGGGTAAGTAAATGAGTAGGGTGTTTCTAATAAAATATGAGTAAATAAGTAGTTTTGAGTTGACAAAATTCTATTAGACAATTTTAATAAGTAAATGAGTAAATGGATAATGCACCCCCTTCACCTTTATGGTGGCTACCGGATCGCTACTTGGACCAGAATTGTTACGTTTTTATTCTAAAATCTCATTACTAATTTATTTAGTACTGTAGGATTTATATTATGTTTATTGTATACTTTATATTTTATTAATTTGTAAATTCATATTAAAAGATAATATAGATAAAGATAGCGAGTAGATAAGAAAGAGAAAGCTAAGGAGATGAGAGTTAAAAAGAATATGTATGTTTATCTATGAATTAAAGGATCATTTTAATATTTTTTTTAATATAAAAATAAAGGAGATTTCTAGAATTGTATAAATTGTTAGTAACTGAAACTTGTAATAATTAATAACAAAGAGAGCTTAAACGTAAATAATTTTCTTAATTATAATTATCATTGTTATAGGATAAGAGCATTGATGTTGAGATTTATATATTATAAGGAAAATGGTTATCTAGAAAAACGCGTAAGCAACATTCTGCATAATGAAATTTTGACGTGTACACGTGTCAAGAATCAATAACATATTATTGTTTTTTTTTCTGTTTTTCTTTTTTTGAATATGAATTTGTGATCATGGCGAATTTAAGATAGGGATGGAGGTGTGGAAGAACGAATCTTGACAAAATTGGTATGAAGGTATGGATAGAATCATGGAACAATATAAAGGTTGGTTTGAATATTATGTTTAACTAGAAATCATGACCCGTGTGGCGGGGTCGTACAGTGAAATTAACATAGTTATGTACATAACTAAGACCGTGCGTTTGTGAATCTCGCTACACGTGTTGCGGTTGTAACACTAACGGCGTTAAGTACGATGACATTAGCACCCCGCGATCTGCTGCTGGAATCGGACCCTAAACGGTTGAGGAAGTGACAATAATGTGGCTAAGCAAAAAAAAACGTGATTAAGTACATAAAAAATATATGAAGTTACGACGACTCAATTAGTTCAATAAAAAGAAAGTAAAAAAACCAAATAAAAAAACCCAAAATAAAGTATGGCTCAAAAGATAAGTGACATGTGTCGTGACGGTGGGAAAAAAAACCTAATTTTGACATTTTACAAAGTTAAGGGGGGAGTTGTGGTAGACACTTGTAAATGAGTATAACAAAATTTTAAACGGTTGAGGCATTGACAATAACGTGGCTAAACACAAAAAAATGTGATTAAGTACATAAAAAATTTATGAAGTTACGACGACTCGGTTAGTTCAATAAAAAAACCCAAAATAAATTATGGCTCAAAAGATAGATGACATGTGGCGTGACGGTGGAAAAAAACACATAATTTTGACACTTTATAAAGTTGAGGGGGAGTTGTGGTTTGTAAATGAGTATAACAAAATTTATACTATGATGCCAAAAAAAATATTAAACACAATAACAAATTATTTTTTTAAAAAGTATATTTGAATTTTTAGAAAGTTAGGGGGTATTATTTGAAAATATAAAAATTAAAAGGGATTCAAGTAAAAATAGAAAAAAGAAAAAAAAAGAAATTTTCTCATTCGACGCCGACCTTAGAATTTAAGGGAGTTAGTAATGCCACAGGAAAATCTTTTATGAACACTAAAAGCATTTGGTATACTAAAGTGGATAAGGGTTTAATGAGGGAAAAAGTGATTGCGACGTGACGTCACATCATATTATTTAACTCTCACACCAATCTAACTTGGCAATGGAAATATCAAATGAGTGTGGTGTGAGCATTAAATAAAAATTTTAATTTAATATATATTTAACTAATAAACTTATATTAAAAAAAAGACAAAAATAAAAATTATAATAAAAAGGGACATAAATAAATATCCAAATAATAAAAAAAAGTTACATAAACATTCAAATAATACAAATAAAACTATTTGATTCCATATTTTGTTTTGATCTCGTTTTGTTTCCTCTCTATAAAGGCTCGTTGGGGGGCCAGTGATCTAATCAACGTTGAGAGCGAGAATTTCCCTCTTTTTTTTTCTCTTTCCCAATTCAACTTCTCTCTTTCTCTCACGTTAAATTCTTTCATTTGTTCGACCATTTTTTGGCCGATGTCGACGTGAGTTGGAACCGAGCCGTATCCCGAGCCTGAAGCTCGTGCCTTTGCTTTTTTCTTGTTGATCGGACGTTGTATGTCGTCCTCGTCATCCATTACCTCCCGTTTGAGATCATACATTGATCTTCCGTCGGACGTGGTCGGACTAGCATCAATATCCGCCGAGTATCGTTTCTTTGACGATCCGTCTCTGTTTGGATTCACGAACCATTTCAGCGATTTCCTTAATAGTTCCCAAGTCTCAATTGGAGCTTGGACTCCTCCGTCGTCTTGATACCGGGACATTGCTTGCATTAAAATGTCGGTATCACTACAACCGTTTTTTGGCTTCGATTCATTTTTGGTAGATGCTGTGAAACTTTAAGACTTTTGGTTTATATGAGTTCATTTATAACTCAATTGATCCATAGTTCGATGCTCGGGGGGTACGCCCATTAACGCTTCAAATTTTGTAGTGATACGTGTCCATAACGCTTTTTTTGTCTTGTCGTTACCTAATAAAAATTAAACACAATTAATGTTAGGGGTTAATTTTATGATTCGGTATCGTGGATCCCAAATAAGTTTGGTATCCCGAGTAAGTTTAGTATCTTAAATGCTAACTTTATTAATCAACTAGGTTAGAATCTCGTGTATTACACGAGTTGAATAAATATAATATTATATATTAAGTAATAAAAAAATAATGTCTTTAAAACTCGTGTTTTACACGGGTTGAATAAACCCGTGTAATACAATATAATCTGTTAACACATAAACTCGTCAAAATATATCAGAAGATTTATTAATATAAAAATTAATATTTTCTTTAAAAATATATTATTATTAAAATATATATGTGTATTTAATAAGAGAGGGAGACATGAAAAAATTATGAGAATGAATATGGAAGCGACACGTGACACGAAAAACCTTTATTTATTATATAGTATAGATCATTATTATTATTATTATCATCTCTTTGGCTTTGATCTATCTTCGCGGGCAATTCGTACCGACTTAGTCAAGGCTAAAGAACAGCGGAAGCAGTTGAAGAAAATGTGTGGAAAGGCCACCAACGGTCTTAAACGAAGACCGAGTACTCCCCAGGGTAATCAGAAATTAGTTATTTTCTTTTTGTTATTTAAACGAGCAAAGTGATCGATAGAAAAACACAACACACTCTCGAATACTCTCTGTAAAACATAGTACGATCATTTTACTGCTCCAACTTTGTAATCTTTGTTACCTTTAATAAGAAGAAAAGGAGGCAGAGTGACTTTAGTCATCTCCCGAGGTTTTATGCTAGAGATCCTCAGGAATCAATTGCATTCCTCGTAGACACTCATGTCATTTCATTGCTTTATTTATTACACTTGTTACACGAATAATTCAAGCACACTACATCATTCACTAATTTGATCACGGAATTATTCTTGTTAATTTTTTATCAAAACAATTTGACGTATACCGTGAAGCAAGTGGTGCTTTTCTTTCTTAAATTTCTGTTGAAGTTTTAAGTCAATCACTACTTCTCAAAACTATTTTAAAAAATGTCATCTCAATCCAAGTTGTCCTCTTCTTCAATCTCATCTTCAAGTTTATGGCCTGAACTACACTATTCCACCTCTGCTAACATTTCAAAAGAATAAAAGACATTCCAATCAAAAGAAAAATGTCATTCCAGTCAAAAAGACAACACTTGTTCTAAGGTTTAAGAAGGTCATGAATTCAAGTATTACTTCTAATAAAAATTAAGAAATTTGTCTTTTAAAAAAATATAAATTGTTATTCAAAAAACAAAAGAGAATCCCCTCCCTAATAAGAATAAATTTTAGAACACATGTCGTTTTTGTGGTTAAACCTCATATTCATTTTCCTGTATAAACCCGTTACTCATTAAAATTACGTTGTTTCGATTGAATCTCAATAAAATTAATTATCTCTTTCCTTATTCAACTGCCTCCATCATTTTCAAATTGTTTTTCTTCTATCCCATTTCCATACCAAGTTTAGTTAAAAGTGACATACATTACGATGGAAATCAATTTATGAAAATGTAGCATTTTTAACTTTTTATATGGTGTCTCAAATTTGAGGTGGTTGTCTTTTTTGATAAATTGTTACTTTTATATACATTATTTTATCTTATTCTTTTTTGTTACTTATATTTATACTAAAAAAATTAAAAATAACTATAGGATACAAAAGACAAAAAAATTGGTTGATAAAAATAAGAGTAAATTATAAATTATGTCCTTTAACTATAGTCAAAATTGTAAGTTATGTCCTTTGGGTTCAAAAATTAGGGAGGACGGAGTGGTGAAACGGGTTCTAACGGGTATAGCGGGCTCCACGGGCTACACCGTTGCAATGCCTACGGGCTTCACACGGGTTTCCTCTCACGGGTATTTAAACTCGTTACAACCCTTTCCAAATCTAGTCGTTGGGGACTTGTAGCCGTTGGAGGGAACCGTTGGGTGGTGGGTTGGGTATTAAATAAAAAAAAGTAATTTTTCACCTATAAATATACATTTTACACAATAAATTTTTTACACTATCTCTCAATCCCTTTCACAAATAAAAAAAATGGATTCATCCTCCTCCAAAAAATACCGTACTAAAATGTCTGCCTCTCAACCGCAAAACCCTCGTTCAATTCAACCGCAACGACCTCGTTCAAGTCAACCTCGGGCATCTCATCCGCAACCGCAATACCAGAACCAACCGTTTCAATACCAGAACCAACCGTTTCAATACCAAAACCAACTGTTTCAATACCAAAATCAACCCTTTTCACCCGCACCTACTTCTCCACTGTTTCAATATTACCAAAAACAACCTTTTACTCCCCCCGGACATGTTGACACCGATGTACAAGAAACTCCGCTTCCAATGAAAAAGTTGGAAAGACTTGCTCAAAAAGACTTTAACCCGTTTGAAAATTTCGATTTTGATATTGATCAAGAAGACCAAGAAACTCAACCATAAAAACAACGTAAAGGTAAAGGTAAAACAAAGTTCCCGAACCGAGGGGACAAGAACCCGTACTAGAGATCAATTGAATTCTAAGTGGACATCAATGAACACAAAGATCAACAGTTTCAACGGCCTATACACGCAAGCGGTAAATTTAAGAATGTCTCTTTTAACTATTGCTTATTTTTTGTAATGTGTTAACATATTTTTTGTAATTTATGTTTTTTTAGAAACGTCGTTGGGGGAGTGGGATGTCTGATGCGAACATCATGAATAAAGCACAAAAAAATTACCGAAACATCTACGAGAGGAAAGGTTTCACCTTCGTCGAGGCATGGGAAATTCTCAAACACCATCCCAAATGGAAAGCCATCTCGGTTATGGGTGAGGAGTTTGAAGAACAATCGTCCAAGAAATCAAAAACATCCAACTCCGGAAATGAAGGTTCAAACAACCCTTCCTCGAGAGACCTCCCCGAATTAAACGAACAATCCCTACCGACTCAACCGACTCGCAAGAGCAAAGGAAAGAAAACCGCCGAGTCTTCAAGCAATAGTTTAGTGGAGGTTGTTTCCGAATTTAATGCGACTAAAGATGTTGAAAGAGATAAAAAATGGAATACCGCAAGAAAAGAGAGGAAACAAAACAAAGACGGGATGAACTCGCATTGCAACTCTTGGAGAAACAACAAGAAATGCTTTCAAAAGAAGAACAGGACCACGACTTGAAATATTTTCTAAAAAAACATGACGATATCCCCAAATCATTTCTTTCGATCGTACTCCAACGTGACCGGGAAATTGCAGCAAAATACAATTGGCCGTGTAATTTTTAGGTTATTTTAGTTTTTTTATTTTTGATGTTTCACGTTTTTTTTTATTTTTATTGTTTTTAAATTTTAGGTTTTTAATATGTATCATTTTTATTTTTATTTAATGAAATATGGTTTTTTATTTTTTTTAAATAATAAAAAAATCCAAAGGCTTATTGGTTCCATATCCTCCTCTTAGGGTTGAAGAGGGTTTAAGAAGGTAAAAATGACATGACACATTTTAATTGGGTAAAATAAGAGGGTTCCATGGGTTTTTTGTTTATCACTCCCTCCACCCTTACACTATCTGTGTTCTCTAGTCTCATTTAAAGAGGGAAAAGAAAAGAAATGAAGGGAAGTTAAACCTTTGTTATAGAGTTTTTTTAAGAGGGGAAAAGAAAGGAAAACAAAAAAAAAAAGAGTGTTTCATAGTTTTTTTTAAGGAAGAAAATGTAGGGAAAAGAAGGGAAAATGAGGCTTATTTATATCCTCTCAATTTGAAAGGATTTGAAGAGAAAGGAAAAGAGAAGAAAAGAAGGGAAAAGAAAAAAAAATGAAGGAATTATTTCTTTTTTTTTCCGCACTTTAGTAAACTCGGGAATATAACGTATATGTCTTTTTTTTAAACTTTTACACATTTTAAATCATTTCAGTAACTCATCCAAAAGATGGTTGATTCTGGTTATGGTCTATCATGTGAGCGGCATTTACGTCTTTTTACCCCCCTTTTTTTTTCAATGAGTCGCTTATTTTTTCAAGCCAGACAAGTTGTATTCACCCACTATGAAGTCGTCTACCGCTGGTGTCCCGTTACCGTAACCCTTTGTTGGTTAAGGGTTGTTACAAAGTGGAGATGGCTGATCGAACTTCACTGGCGGCGGAATATTCTTGCTGAGAAGAAGCAGGTGAGACCATAGACGGGTGGCGAGCAGGTGGCTGATCTGAGAAGGTGATGGTTGGTCGGAATGACGTGAACGATTGGGTGGGTTTATGGTTGGTGTTGGTAGATTGTGGGTGGTATGACCGACCCCATCGTCGCCAGATCTGAAAATGAGCAGGTGGCTTTCCTTTCTCTGACTCAATCTCTCTCTCACACTCGATCTGAAAGCGAAAAAGCTGATTTCAGTGATGCCATTTCTAGATCATGGTGCGATTTCTAAATCTGAAAGCAGTCATGAAGTCGGTGAAATGGACGGAGATGCCATTTCCGGATGACGGTGCGATTTTCAGATCTATAATACTGGTTTCGTTGTTGTTTTAAGCAAATTCGCACGTGTTTCATGTGGTGGTGGAGTTGGCCGGAATTTTTTGTAGGATTGGTTTGGTGGTTTCCGACAGTACAATGAGGTTGTCAAGCCAATTGGTTTGGCTGTTTCCGTGGTTATGTACTTTATTTGGTGGAATTTTGCTTTAATCTACTTTCCTCTTAGGTTTCAATCAAAAGCCATTCCCCCCTTTATCCTTGATTTTCAACCTGCAGAATTGCAGACATAGAAAACTGATGAGAGAGATAACTGGGTTAGAAGATAAAAAAAATTCTTTAATTTGTTTATTTTATTTATTTAACTAAATTACATAAATAGACATTTAGGTGTAAAAAGACCTAGTTATCCTTATTTGTCTTGTACGTGACTGTGTTTAACAGAAAAAGTTAACTTCAGTTAATAGAAATGACGAAATGTATGTAGAAGTTTCAAAAAAAGAACATCCATTTATTGAAGACAAAGAACAATCTCTCTAATTTGATATATATTTAAAGGACATAATTTGTAATTTACTCTAAAAATAAATTCATGTTTAAGGTGATTTATTGTTTGTATTAAATTTTACACGAGAAAAAATTGTATAAATTTTATATAAACATAACTATAAAAAATACTTAAAAGGCCACAATTCGAAGAGTTGTACAAACATCAAATGTGATATAAAAATATAAAATAATAATAAAAAGCTTAAAAATCTAAATATTATTATAAATATTTAATAATAATAGTAGATATTATTATAAGTATCATAAATATTATAATAAAGATTGCACATTAGCCCTCCAACTATTAAACAATCTTAGTTATTTACATAAATAGTCTTTTAGGTTTAAAAAGACAAAAATACCATTGTATTTAATAGAAAACTTTAAAAGAGTTAGTGTTATAAACTGAAATTGTTATAAAAATATAACCACGGGGTTTGATATGTTAAAAGATTTATTTTTAATTGAAATAATAAAACAAGTCAAACATCATAGGTCAAAAACGCAATTTACTCTAAATATAATATTGTTTAGATCATGTTGTAAGATATTATAAATTATGTATTGAAAATTTAAATTTTTGAAAAAGTAGAGTAACTTGTCGCAACTCGCAAGCCATCCCATTCACATACATACGCACGTAGCCACCCCATATGTAGCCAAGTCCAAACCCGTGAAACCTTACCCGTAAATCCGCGTACCCGTATCCCTTGAGTACGGTTCATGGTTATAAGATTTAGCCTTAAACGGATCCGGGTCGGTTCTGGGTCTACCCGTATGGGTCGGGTCTAACCTTGACCCGTATGCACAACCCTAAGAATAATAATATTAGAGTAAATTACATTTTTCGTCCTTTAATTTTATACCAAATTTCAAATATCGTCCTTAAACTAAAAAAATAACATAAATCATCCTTTATGTTCATAGTTTGTAACAGTTTACATCCTTTTTCACTAACGGTCGTTAACTTTTTTCGCTAAGTCTGGTCATTTGTCTTGCAAATGAGGGTAATTTAGTCATTTATACCTTTTATGGACCATTTGTGTAATTAACCTTTTTAGAAAATAATTAAAACAAATCCCTCATACTTAGTATATATATATTTTATTTATTTTTTTATAATTTATTAAGGTTTCAATTAATTACAAGATAATTCTTATAAGTATAAAAAGATTAAAATACGCTTATATACAAAATACATGACCAAATTTAACGAAAAATTTAATGCATATTGATGAAAATAATGTAAATTATTATAAACTATATTAGTTTAAAAACGATATTTAAAAATATAGTAAAACGACGAAAAGCGTAATTTACTCATAATATTATACAATAAGCTATTATGTTTTAATAAATTTTAATAGGCACAAATCACCTATCTTGATAACCAATCAATGATAAGGATAAACATATATATTTGTGTTGTCGTAATAGCATAAAAGGACAAACCTAAGGAGCAACCAATAAAAACATGGGCGGGACTGCGGGACCACCTGCCGACGCCACGTGTCATGTGCAGATCCTCATGATTATGAGTGACAACATTCAATATCCCTCACATCACCAACAGCTGTCGCCTCTCTTATTTTCTATGCTATCATCCCTTTGGTTTTTTCTCCTTGCATCTAGCCCCACATGTCTATCCATTTAATTATTATTAATAATAAACAAACAAAAGTAATTAAAAAAGTGACAGAATTAATACATATTTAAACGAGTTAAAATCGTAAGTTATATAAAGTATGAAGGTGAAAAAAAAAAAAAAAAATTCAACAAACTGTTTGATTCATCAACGTTAGTCTTTAATAGTTTTACTAATTTGCAAAAGAGTAAAGTGCAATTTGCATCCCTGTGGTTTATAACCGCTGACACTTTGTAACACTGTTTTAAAATAAGTGCAATTTACACCCCTGTGGTATAATTTCTCTTTCTTAATCAGTCACTCCGTCAACTTTCCATCCGTTACTCCGTTAATGAAAAGGTAATATTGTACTTTTGCCCACTAATACCTCTGTATTATTTTATATAAATTTAACACGGTCAATTAACCATTTTATGAAACTAACTTATTTTTTAATCAATAATAATTAAAGATTTTAAATTATAAAAGTATCATGTGAAATAAGTTTACAAGAATTAAAACCTAATTGCTCGTCTTCATCTTTTTTGCCGGATTCTGAGCTTCAAGCTATCGCCGGCAATGCTTCGTCGGCTCCCGCCTCCGTTGAAGAGGTTAAAACCTAATTGGTCGTCTTCTTCTTCTTCTTCTTCGTCGGCTTCCGTCGCCGCTTCGTCGACGTACAATCTGAACCCTAACTGTTAGGACTCAGTGGTGGTCAGATTTACATTTGATCAAAATGGGTTTTGACAGAGAAATTAATTAATTCAGTTAATTAATAAATACGCAGTGGAAAATAAAATCACAACCTATTTAACAGCAATGACAAACCGAACAGGATCTGGTTATGAACACGCAAACAATTAATCTACTGATCTGGTTATGGGCTCCTTCTTCTTGGAGGGTAAGTGGACTTCTAGTTTATTATTAATGGGCTTTAGACCCAATAGTTTAGATTTAGATCACAAGAGGTGGTGACATTATATGTGTAAGTTTAAGGGTGCATGAAGAACTAAGTGTCTGTGGAAACTTAGGATAGTACTTTAAATAAATCAAATAGGTAGCAATGAATAGGAGACAAAAGTTGGCAGGTAATGTGACACATAGACTATTAAGTATTGTATCATATGATGTAATTATATATTATAACATGTAGAAATATTCTCATAAGAAATAATCATGTAGCACGTAGTAGCATGGCATTGTATGGGTGTCCTAAGGTTATAGTCTAGGTCAAAAGTATCTAATAAACTAATTCCCTATAACCAAGGCTCTGATACCAATCTGTCACACCCCAACCGACGACGGAATACGTCGGGGCGGGACATGTGGACTGTTCATGAGCACAAGGTTGACTAGATTACAATATTTTAATCATCAAATTTCATTTCAAACAAATCAAACATAAACAAATTCAAACAAGTACGTAAATGAAATACATAATATCCTTTATTTAATTTAACTAAGTCCACAGCCTATGTGTAGCATGTCTTGATCAAATTCAAATGTTAGAAACTGAAACATGAATAAAATAAAGTCAACTAAAAAGTTGGTGAGCATACACAGACAGTGTTGTAAAAATCGCGCCTAGGCGCCGATTAGTCGCTAGGCGATGGGTCGAGGATTAATTTTGGCCAAATCGGACTAAAAATCGCTAATCGGAAAAATTGGGTCAAAATCGGGCCTAGGCGGACCTAGTCGGCCAAAAATCGGCCACTTCCCGTTTTCCGGTGATATTCCAGTAGGGTTCCGGCGAGATTCCGGCAGGTTCCGGCGAGATTCCGACAGGTTCCGGCGATATTCCGGCGACTTTCAGGCAAATTTCCGGCGATTTTCAGTTTAGTTCTTGTAATTTCCAGCTTCTTTAAAAAACGTGTGTGTGTGTATATATATAATTTTGAAAATTACATATAAAAATGTGTGTATATATATAAAAAACTGAAAATTACATATAAAAATTCCCATCCAATTAATCCCGCCTAGGCCCCGATTAATCCCGCCTAGGCCCCGATTAATCCCGCCTAGGCCTAGGCCCCGATTAATCCCGCCTAGGCCTAGGCCCCACCCCACCGCCCGACTAGCGCCTAACGATTTTTACAACCATGTACACATGTTTATACATAGATAGTGTCTAGATGTGAATAATCAAATCCTTACATAACATGATAAAATAAGGCATTTATGGGGAGCAACTATTGTGTAACCAAAGTACAATCAAACCTTTGTAACTAGCATGCAAATTGTGTTGTTGGTAACAATCACCCCAATCTGGGTGGGTTTGTCAGACTCAATAGATCTATCATTGTTAACCGTCGGCTTGAATAGTTAATGATTGCACATAAATTGCACACAAACAGTTAACACACCTAGCACTCAAACATAAAGTTTAAATTTTGTATACATGAATGTAAAGAGGATTTGTGTTTGTGTAGTTTGTGTAAATGTAAACAATTATGTGTATAGAGTTCATGTTTCACCCCAAAAAGTGTAAAAGAGTAAAAGGGGCTATGTAATACTCACTTGTATTAATGGTGTAGATAGCACGAGCAAAAGGTAGCAAACGTGGTTCTTTTGCAAATCACAAAGTTAACCTAGAGTGTAATGTATGAACTTAAATTAATAATATGCATAAGGTCTAAGCAAGATCTAGGGCTTTTACGGGATTAAGTGTGGAAATTTGTACAAAATGGTAGTGTAACTTCCGGAAATGGATGTGTGAAATTTGATGTTTGAATAAAGAGTTTAATAATTCAAACGTGGGTTCAAAGTATGAATTTGGTAATGGTTGGTTTAAAGAAAGTAATAATTGTTTTTAGAGTTTGGTTAAATAGTTTAAATAAATAAATTATTTTATTTATTTTATAACAAAAGTGTGTCATAAAAGTAGTGTAAATATAGATACTAGTTTACATATTTGGGAAATATCTTTGAAGTAATTTAACACTGGTGAATTATTTGTGTGAAAGATAATAATAATTAATAAATAAATTCCTTTATTTATTTATTAATAAATGCGATACGTTCCTTTAAAGTGTGGAAAAACGTGAGTATGTGTAAATATATATATAGGGAGAATTCTATTTGTTTAAATACATATTAAACCTTAAATAGATAACTCAAAATAAAATAAAATGATTCACAGAGGAATCCCTTTAAAAGGACTTTTTGTAATTAAAAATAAATATTCGAAATGATCCGTTTATGTAAAAGCAAATTGTTATAACTTTAAATAATTTATATGGAGTTTTAAAACCATAAAATGTAAAGATTTTTGTTCCTATTGTAATTGGTTCATTAATGCCTAAACATATTTTAAAGGTACTGAGTTTTTATAAAATAATAATAATAAACTTTTTTTTTATAAATTAAAACTGCTTAAAAAATGATTTTAAAATAAAAGAACCCCACCCGGCTCGAACCCGGGTGGGTTCTGTGTGGCACACTCGCTTCACCACTGGACCAGGGGCGAATCCCTGCTCTAAACCCGATTCGAATAAGTTTTAACCCATAGCGGCAGAGGGGTCAGGTCGGGTTAAAGGAGGGGCGCAAAAAGACCATGGGTTGTGGGTTTAAATGGTTGCGCAAGAAGACAGGGTAAACGGGTTTCGAACCCGCGCCATCTAGTCCAACGGTGCAGTGACTTATCGGTTGGACTAGATGGTTTCGCTGATATAAAATGAAATTCAAAGAATAAGTATGTTAAATGAAATTAGTCAAAAGTCCCAAATCAAATCCCGTATGAACACCGTAAGAACCCTAAATCAAATCGTGCCCGGTGGGTTTTGTTAACAAAAATTGATAAGGGGCTTTTGATCGGGGCCTAATTACGAATCGAATGAACTAAGTGTTACCTGGTATGATGGAGTGTCAAGGGCTGCCGACTAAGTCAAAGAACTTCCTGTTCTCGGTGCTCGATCGGAGTCCAGAGAGGTAATACGAATCAATTGAACGCTCAGAGAGGTTGTAGTGGGTTGTGCGAGGGTGCGTGCGTGTATTAATTCGTTAAATTTCCTCACAATTACACGATTCGGTGGCGATTTGAGTGTAACAGCCGTCGGCCCCAATTACGCGTTAATTCGAACAACTTTTGATGAATTTGGCCGCGTTTAGGGTTCGAATACATAGAGGGATTGATCGTGCGTGATTTGCGGCCATTAACAGGTCTTAGTTTCCTGATTTGGAAGCGAATTGGACTCGCTTTGACTCTGTGGAGTCAAAGTTCATTTGAATTTGAAATTAGCCGCGTGGAATGTAGAAAAATTGGGAGGTTTCAATGAATAGGAGTGGTCGATGATTAATTAGGTAAACATGAAAGGTGTTTAACACACGAATTTGGTCGATTTCAACTTTGAAATCCAAGAAATCGGGGTTGTTGACTTTTCAGGGGTCAAACTTGGTCACATGGAAGTCAAATTAGGTTAAAAATGTTTGAATTTGGTCAAATGTGAAGGATGGGGTCAAGATTGAATGGAAGGGTTCAAATCCCAAAATTGTGGGGGTTCAAGGCTCAACATTAATTATTTTAAATTCATCTTTTAAAAAAAAAAGTTTATAAGGTTTAAAAAAAAACTAGTTGTTATTTTATTTATTTATAAAGGGAATAACTTTCATTTCAATAGAATTACAAAGTGGTTTATTAAATGCATATGAAGTTATTAATTTAAACACACACACACACACATATATATATATATACAAAGATGTCACTAAACTTTAAAATTTTTATTTTGACTTATGCTTTGTAGTAAGGTGTTTATATATATATATATATATATATATATATATATATATATATATATAAACATACGTATGATATATTTTTAATGAAAAATAACATAGAATTGAAATGTTGGCATTTTAGATTGATATATGTTTTAGAAAAGTGATTAATGTGACATATTGTGTCGCACAAGTACAAGATTGAAGATGAAAATGTCATTACTCCAAAGTAAGACAAATTGGGTTTAGACCCGTGCCATATCTCATATGGGTTTTGTCCACCTTCTTAGTCGGTGCCAAATTTACAAGGCGGGCGGCGGTCATAAGAGCATAACTCCAGAAGGAGTGAGGCAAGTTAGTTCTACACATCATCGATCGAACCATATTAAGTAGGGTTCTATTTCTCCTCTCGCTCACGCCATTAAGTTGGGGTGTGCCAGGAGGAGTGGGCAGAGAAATAATTCCGTGCTCCTTCAGATGATTAAGAAATTCTAAGCTGAGATACTCGCCACCTCGATCTGATCGAAGTGTCTTAATAGATTTATCGAGTTGTTTCTCTACTTCATTTTGAAACTCTTTGAACTTTTCAAATGTTTCATTATTGTGTTTCATAAGATAGACATAAGCATATCGACTATAATCGTCAATAAATGAAACGAAGTATCTTTCATGATTTCTAGACATGGTTCTGAAAGGGCCACACACATCAGTGTGTATAAGGCCTAACAAATCCTTGGCTTGTTCACCCACATGGGTGAAGGGGTCCTTTGTGAGTTTTCCAGCTAAACAAGACTCGCAATTATCAAATGAGTCATGTCCGGTAGGTTCAAGAATTCCCTCGGATTGGAGTCTTTTAATGCGTGTCTTGCTTATGTGGCCAAGTCGACAATGCCATAGAAAAGTATCATTAATGCCAGATTTGATACGTTTAGAAAGATTATATATGTTATTGTCAGTTTGAACGTCAATCTCATAAATACCGTTTTGAGGTTTAGCCTCAAAATAAAAGATATCATTTAAGTAGGCAGAAATAGCAATACCATTAAAAACGTACTTAAATCCTTGTTCAAACAATAAAGAAACTGAAATAATGTTTCTGCACCAGGTACAAACAAACAATTGTTCAAAACAACCATAAGGCCAGAAGGACATGAGAGATGATATGTTCCAGTTGCAAGAACTGGTACTCTTTTCCCATCACCAACGATGAGTTCCATGTCACCTTGTTTCAGCTTCCTCCAACTTTTAGGCTCCTGCAAGACATTAATTATGTGGTATCCACATCCAGTATCAAATACCCATGTGTTGCTGGAAACAGTAAAAAATTCAGTAACATAAATGAGAATACCTGAAGAGGTGCCCTCACCACTGGCCCTCTGCAGCTTCAGCTTGGCTAGATATTCAAGACAGTTACGTGTCCAGTGTCCCATTTTGTTGCATTCAAAGCATTGGCACTCCTCAGGAGGGGGTGTTTTTGAAGCTTTCTTGTTATTGTTGGTGGCAGGCTTGGCAACAACATTAACCTTCTTCTTGCCTTTGCTATTATAACCTCTTTTCTTGGGGTTAGGTTTTTTTTAACACCAGCAGATCTGACCATCAGAACTTGATTTTTCTTTCCTTGGATATTCATCTCGGCCGTTTTGAGCATACCATGTAGCTCGACCACTGTCTTCTCCAAGCCATTCATGTTGAAATTCATTACGAATTGAGCATAGGAGCTTGGGAGAGAGTTTAAGATGAAATCAGTAGCCATGTCATCCTTCATGGGATATCCAAGTTTGTTCACCTGGTCGATGTACCCTTTCATCTTATGTACATGAGCACTAACAGGCGTGCCCTCTTGCATCGTGCAACGAATGAGCTGAGACATGGTTTCATAGCGTTCTTGTCGAGCTTGTTTCTGGAACATGCCCGTAAGTTGCTCAATCATGTCAAAGGCATCCAGGTCCTCCATGCTCTTTTGGAGCTCACGGGACATGCAGGCTAGCATAAGGCATGCTACCTCAGTGGCATCATCTCTTTGTTTTTCCTAGGCCTTACGAGCGGCAGCCGTGTTACCATCGGGTGCCTCAGGGACTGGTGCATCGAGAACATAGAGCTTCTTGGCCATCTTGAGAACTATTCTCAGATTGCACTGCCACGAGAGAAAGTTGGTGTTATCCAGCTTTTCATTCTCAAGGATAGACTTGAGAGCGAAGGAGTAATTAGTATTATTATTTTCAGTAGACATCTGCCAAGATAAGTAAAGAAAATAAATTAGTATAAAGAAAGTGAAAAATCCTTATTAATTTATGACCCAATTACGAAAATTAGAATAAGGAGTGAGAATCTAGCTAAATCAGTCACTAATGGTAGCTGTGGCATACAACATTAGTAAGTGGGTAACTAGACTGACAATTAGTGTCAATTGTGGAAAGATGCACAACTCTCATGTATGAGGCCGCTAAGACAAGACATGTCTATGCATTGATACGTTTAGCCTCATCTATGCCCACTTTTAATCTCTTGACAGCTGAGGCATGTAACAAGAGAGAAAAGTAATAGTCGTCCTAAAACAGGTACTTGCGGAAGGGCCGGATGTGTCAACGAAACCCTTGTGCATTGGAAGGATAAACTACGCATCCAGTGCGGTGCTGTGGCTCCAAACACCGATGTTTCGTTTTATGCTCCAAGTGTTCCTTATAATAGGATGGCATAGACCATTGGTTTTAAATATGGGTTCCAATTTTAGTGTTTACCCAATAGGGTCAAACACAACGAATGATTAAATCATACGTGTGTTGTAAAAGCTAGTTTTACTATTTAAAGTCATGACAAATTTGATGAACCCTTTCATTTTTCAGGACACTTAATTTTAAATAACCTATTAAAACTAAGTTTGTCGCGACTTGAATAACCAATTAAAGTTAATAGTTGAAAACTATTAAGTTATAAGTTTTGAAATTAAATTTAGTTTAAATTGCAAAACTTTAGCGGTTATTTATTTTATAAAAACAAGCCAGTTGTTATTTTTTATAAAATTATACAAGTTGTAAAATTAGAACTTGTGGTGACAGATTGTGACATTTTAAAACTCCTTTTAAAACGTTTAGTGTTTGGTTGGTTTATAATAATTTTAAGTTATAAAAAAACTTAAAAGCAACCATAAAGCAAATAAATATGTAAATCTTATAGGGCCAAGATTGTTTGATCTTGCTAGAGCCAGTTAGCAAGACCAAACGGGTCACGGGGTCCACAAAATTAAAACAATCACAAGGATGGACTTCCGTGCATCTAGTCGTCTCGGATGACTCCCACTGACTCCATGATTCCTGTTGCGTCTTTAGATTTGTCTTCGGGTTTTTATTACATTACATAAAATAAAAAAGCCTATTATATTACAACTTTGAGCCATCATGTGACAATCTGGACTTTTCCAGTTAACTCCGTTAACAAAATCCAGTTAAAGTTAAATGAAATTGACTTTACTCAAACTCCAGGGACTATTTCTGTCAATATCTCAAACTTAAACTCCAGGGACTAGTTGTGTGATACTCTTAAACTATTCCATTTACTTTTTAAGTCAAAATTGTTTATTGTTGACTTCTATAAAGTCAAAATTAACCAAAACTTAACCTAAGTATCCAAGTTCAAACTCGGAGGACCTATTCTGCCAAGTTTCAAACTCCAATCCAAAGCAAAACCTCAGGGACCATTCCTGACAATTCTCAAAACCCAATTGCTGACTTTTGAAAGTCAAAGCGTCGCGAATTCAATCGAATCCGATCATTCCAAACTAAAATCCGTTGAAGTTGTAACCGTTTTATGCAATCAAACCTCTAACGAACTTAATTAAGACCTAATCATCACCATTAAACTGAAATTAACTCGAATTATAATCGTGATTTCGTAACCGTCGACTTCATTTTCCCATTATCATCAAATCCGACGAATTTCTGTATTGCCTTCACGAATTGAGACACTGCACACTTCAAACGATCCTCATTAGAGTTTCTGCACACATCTATTCGATTGGATTTGCACCAGAAGCCACCGGAGGACAACCTTGCGCGAAGTCGGAGCCTCTTTAGTCGAACTCTATCAATCCTTCATCTATCCTGGTAATTACTTACATAAACACTTTCGTTTTTACTCATAGATGGAAAGCCCTATGCCAATTAAGGCTTACAACATCAATCCGATCGAAATCAAGAACCTAGGGTTCATATGAATGCTGTTTAATCGAATCCTGTCAATCCGATAATGAAAACTGAAATTAATCATATCCTCAGACTCGCCTCGACGTCTAGATCAAAAGCCTTATGTTATTTGGGGCTTACATGATCGAATTGATTATGATCAAGAATCTAGGGTTCATACGATACGGATTTAATCGAACCTTATTCTAAACGTATTATTAATCCAGTCAATTCACATCTGTAGATTCGCAACAACTCACAGAGTAAAAACCCTTTATCAATTTAACATTTCATTATCGAATTGATCATGATCTAGTAATTAGGGTTCGTCTAGTAAACAATTTGAAGTTTTTGATCTTTAACACAAAATTAATGCAATTAAACCACATCATCAGGTTCGCAATGTTGTTTTTGTTAAAAGCCATATGATTATAACATGTGTTAACATCGGATTTTAACAAATCAATCTTATATTTTAACAAGGGTTTCATAATTTCGTTCGTACGTTAATCGATCATAAACTAAATAGTTTTGCAATTAAACTCGACCTCATACTCGCCGGGACTCGACTGACTAAAACCCCTTGTTACCTTGTTCAAAACACGACCGGATTTGTGGGTTCAGGACTGGATTCGATCGTTGTTCGCGTGGGAGGGAAACCACAGAGACGTGAACATTAAAACCAATGTATTCCGGGTTCTGTTGCGATAGCCTAGCGGCCGGGACTGGTTAGAGCTGTGTGCGTGTGTGGGAGAGACCCGGGTTCGAAACCGGGCTCCCACAATTATTTTTAAACATTTTTCTGTTAATATTTAATTAATAAAAATCAAACCCTATAATATTATATTATCATATAAATGTGTTTTAGCCCGGGAAACAACCCGTGGGCTCGGGTTTGAATTTTGTAACAAATTGTGTTTTCACTTTTAAAAAAATATCGTGTTCATATTATTTTTCAAACCGTAATCTCGTATAAAATAATATAATAATATTATTTTCAACCCGTATTCGATGTTAATAAAATAATATGTAAATTATATTATTTGCCCAACCTTTGTAAACGACTCAAACGCATTAAAATACTTATTTAATTATTATCCGTTATCAACATTCGACGCGTAACGCGAATTTCCTAAAATCATTACAATAAGATATATATATATATATAACTCCGTCGACACGTTCGTTTATTTTTAAATCCTTAGAATGCGTTAGGGCATTTTAGTCTTCCGTGTCGTTGTCACAATTCCCATTTTATCCCTAATTTATGTGTTTATAGTTTTCGTAAGTCGTTTGAGACTTACACTCGTGGTCCCAACTTACTTCTAGTGTGAAACTACCTTCAACGCCAAGCAGGTGATTTTTCACGGCCCCTTTTTACTGCTTTTAAACCGGGGGAGAAAACATGATGCAAACTCTTTTTGATTTTTGTACTTCATTTTATATCACTTGTTATGACTATGCGTAATCTCTATAATGAAAGTCCTCACATCGAACCGTTTAAATATGAATATAGCGAGGTATGTTGGGTAGTACTACTGGGTTTGAGAAACCTCACCCGCGTTAGTCGCGCTAACTCGATTGGATATCGAACGGGTGCAATATTGACCTAAACGTGCACCGTGGTTGATAGACCTGGTGGGAGGCAATATAAACAGTCAGTTTACGGTTGCGAGCGTAATAGCAAACATGAACATGGGTTAGCTACTCATTGGTATATATATGTTGATTGTACAATAAATCTGGTAAACGTTTATTTATATATTGAAACCTGTGAACTCACCAACCTCGTGTTGACATTTTTCTTTACATGTTTTCTCAGGACGCTAAGCTAAGACACAGGTGCACGTTAGGGCATGCATGGGATTCAACTGCATTGCTTTGTGTCTATTTATGTTTGGTTGAATTATTCTATTGTACTTTGTTTGATTTGGACGTTTGGACTTTTGAGACTTTTGGACTTTGGTTTTGGGCGCGTGTATTTTGCGCATTTATTTTCTTTACGCTTCCGCATTGATACTCTGATTTAAAAGATATTTTCATTTTGAGTCCCATGTAGAGTCGTTCAATGTAACTAGTGTCTGAGATCCTGGTTTGTCACTTTCCAAAACGGTAAAACTCCGTTAGTTGAAATTGGGGGTGTGACAGATTGGTATCAGAGACATTGGTTATAGAGAACTAGGATTGCATACTAGACTATAGCCTCACACATTAGTTACATGTCATTTGGATGTTTGGTACTTATACATAATGTTGCAAGATCATGTCGTCAACCCCACCTCCATCACCTAACGCATCAGGGCATAAGGCACCTGTACTCTCATCCCCGGAGCCCAAAAGGCGCCGGACTACTTCAATTGACCAAGGCAAACCGAGTAACGCACGAGCATTGGATTATGTTCTCAATTGGGACGTATACCCACATATGATCCAAAGGTGGATCGAAATGGGAGATGTTCCATCACCGTACTTTGGATCCGCATCTTCATCATCTACACTACCTAGCTTACCATGCACCATGGAACAAGCTTTCGCAGCACTCGTATCTTATATGTTGAAGGAATTGAGTTTTGTACAAGATGCCACCGAGGAGATACCTGAACTTCTGAAGAATGGACCCCAAGTAGAGAAGAATAAGGTAGGAGTAGAACACCTGACTATCGAACTTGCTGCAACGGACCATGTCCACAACCTTTTAGTGGATCGTGTGGCACATCTAGAGACGAGGGCTGACACTATGGATGATGATATGGAAGGAGTTCTGGAGAGATTAGCTGCTATGGAAGCTCAGCTACATGTGGCAAACCACACTGCTGAAGGCCTTCAAGAGAGGGTGAATCACTTGGAAGCCCAATTGCAAGCGGCCCTATTTTCGAAGGACATTCCAGTATCTGATGATGAGGAGGAACCTTTTGAGGAGGAACCTTTTGAAGAAGAGCCCTTCGAGGAGGAGCCCTTAGAGGGGGAGCCAGCTGAGGAGGAGCCAGTGGAGATCGATGATGCACAGTCGTACGTCTCTTCTGATGACGAGGATGTTTGAGGATCTTCCTAATCTATCTTCCTTTTCATGTTTGTTTTTGCTTATGTTATTTCTCTTTCCAAACCTAGATGGGTAAGGTTGTTCCCATCCAATAAAAGCATGAGAAGTTTAATATTTGAGTTATTTATTTTGTAGCTTTACAATTTATTTAATTTTCAACATATTAGATGTTGTACCTCCTTACTCGTACCTGAATAATGTTTAATATGCGATATATTTCTCATTATTTTTCATTTGTGATTGTGAAGAATCATGTCTGGGAGAGGACGAGGAGGCCGTGCCGGTGGTCGTGGTACCATTAACATGACGACAGCATAGCTAGCAGCTTTGATAAATAATAGTGTGGCAGAGGCCCTAGCAGCACAGAATGCTGCAGGTAAATGCTTTAACTATTGACTAATAGTGTCAATCCTTCTCCTAAAGACATCTTTCTAAACTCTATAATTCTAATTCTATTTGTATTTCTAAATCCAGGCCAGCAAAATCAGCAAAACCCACAACCAGCCTGTACCTTCAAGGCATTCATGGATTATAAGCCCCACTCATTTACTGGAGCTGAAGGAGCCGTTGGATTGCTTCGCTGGTTCGAGAAGGTAGAATCAGTAATAGCCATGTGCAACAGCCCCGTGGCTAGCCAATTGAAGTTTGCTGCTGGAACTTTAGAAGGCCCGGCCCTAACATGGTGGAATGCCCAAGTTCAAATATTGGGTCTGGCAATGGCAAATGGAATCCCGTGGGAGGAATTTAAAGCAATGATGAAGGAGGAATACTGCCCACGAGATGAAATTCAAAAGCTAGAGGGAGAGTTCTGGAACCTTAAGATGGAGGGTTCGGAAATTGAACTCTACACCACTCGTTCACACGAACTTGCTACCATGTGCCCACACATGGTGACTTCGGATTACAAACGGATTGAACTATACATTGGAGGGTTGGTACCTCAGATTCAAAGCATGGTGACCTCGTCCAACCCTACCACTATCCAACAGACCATCAGACTTGCTCACAAATTGACCGATCAGGCGGTGACACAAGGAACTTTACCTCCAAGAGGTTCGGTTTCTAAACCCACCGACAACAATAAGCGCAAGTTCAACTATCACTCCCACTCCCACTCTAATTCTAAAGGATCCCAACCCAAACAACCTCAGCACCAACAACAGCGAAAGTTTGAGCCTGCTAGAAACTTTACTCAAACGACCTCATCAGGTCCGAATCAGGGAGAATATGCTGGGAGGTACCCCAAGTGCAACAAATGTGGCTATCACCACACGGGCACTTGTGACCGACAACGTTGCCAGCGGTGTGGTAAAATGGGCCACGCTCCACACTGCGAAGGACTGTAGGGTTGCACTCCCGAACAAACAACCATTTCAATCACAAGGATTCACGAGAGGATGTTTTCAGTGCGGAAAGGAGGGGCACATCTAAGGGAATTGTCCTCAGTTGAAGAGGGGTGGAAATGGTAATGGCAGTGGTAGTGGTAACAGTAATAACCAGGGCAAAATGGTAACAACCCCAATCAGAACAATAATGATGGGAATAACCGTAATAACAGTGGTAATGGAGGGAATGGGGCGAAAAGAAGAGCTTTTGTACTGGGATCTGGAGAAGCTTGCTACGATCATAACGTGGTCACCGGTAAGTTTCTCTTAAATAATTACTTTGCTTCTGTCCTTTTTGACACTGGTGCTGATAGGAGTTTTATATCTAAGAAACTTTATGATATGATAAAAGGAACTCCAACCCTGTTAGAAGCTAAGTATGTAATAGAGATAGCTGACGGCCAAACAATTGAAGCAACCCTCATTCTTAAGGGTTGTAAGCTTGATTTAGCTAGCCATATTCTTGACATCGACCTTATGCCGGTCACACTTGGTAGTTTTGATGTAATCGTCGGCATGGATTGGTTGTCTAAAAACCAAGCGAAAATCATTTGTCATGAGAAAATCGTTCGCATACCCCTCCCGAGTGGAGAAATTCTTTCAGTTCAGGGCGAAAGGGTTGGTACTGTCATAGGTATCATATCCTTCATGAAAGCACAAAAATGCCTTCTGAAAGGACATACCTCTATCTTAGCTCTCGTTGCCGAGCAGCCATCCGAAGAGAAGAAGATTGAAGATATCCCAATTGTACGGGAATTTCTGGAAGTATTTTCTGAAGATTTACCTGGCTTACCACCGCACCATCAAGTGGAATTTCAAATCGATTTAGCACCGGGAGCAGCGCCGATCGCTCGGGAACCTTATCGATTAGCACCCAGTGAATTGCAAGAACTATCTACCCAGTTACAGGAGTTGTTAGATAAAGATTTCATCCAACCTAGTTCATCACCGTGGGGAGCTCCAGTCCTGTTTGTTAAAAAGAAGGACGGTACTTTCCGTATGTGCATTGATTACTGGGAATTGAACAAGGTAACAATCAAAAATCGTTATCCCCTACGCGTATTGATGACCTCTTCGATCAACTCCAAGGGTCAAGTTTCTATTCCAAAATAGATCTTAGATCTGGTTATCATCAGCTGAGAGTCCGAGATGAGGATATCTCTAAGACTGCTTTCAGGACAAGGTACGACCACTATGAGTTTATGGTTATGCCTTTCGGATTAACCAACGCACCTGCGGTATTCATGGACCTCATGAACCGTGTGTATAAACCTTATCTTGACCAGTTCGTTATCGTTTTCATCGACGACATCCTCATTTATTCCAAGGACAAGGAGGAACATGAGGAACATCTACGCCTAATTTTGGAACTACTTAAGCGAGAACAACTGTATGCTAAGTTTTCCAAGTGTGAATTTTGGATCCGGGAAGTTCAGTTTCTTGGGCATGTGGTTAATGAGAAAGGGATACATGTCGATCCATCGAAGATAGAAGCCATCAAGAATTGGGCAACATCGTCAACTCCGACTGAGGTGCGACAATTTCTGGGATTGGCTGGTTACTACCGTCGTTTCATAGAAGGATTTTCTAAGATCGCACAACCCCTTACTTCTTTGACTCAAAAGGGTAAAGCCTATATCTGGAGTGATAAACAAGAGTCAGCATTACAACTCCTTAAACAGAAACTTTGTAGTGCACCTATACTAGCCCTTCCAGAAGGAACGGACGACTTCGTAGTATATTGTGATGCGTCTATCCAAGGGTTAGGTTGTGTTTTGATGCAGCGGGAGAAAGTAATCGCATATGCATCACGTTAGTTAAAAATTCACGAGAAAAACTACACCACTCATGACCTGGAATTGGGAGCCGTAGTTTTCGCACTTAAGATATGGAGACACTACTTGTACGGTACCAAATGCACCATCTACACCGATCACAAGAGTCTTCAGCATATCTTCGAGCAGAAGGAGTTGAACATGCGACAACGTCGTTGGGTTGAACTTTTAAATGATTACGACTGTGCGATCCGATACCACCCGGGTAAAGCTAATGTTGTAGCTGATGCCCTGAGTCGAAAAGAAACAAAACCCAAACGAGTTCGAGCATTACAGCTTACTATTCACCCCGGATTACCTGATAGAATTCGTAGTGCTCAACTCGAAGCCCTAAAAGAAGAAAACCTACCGCTGGAAGGTACACGCGGTTTGGAAGCACAACTTGAAGTCAAATCTGACGGCATTCGATACTTTGCCAAATGAATATGGGTTCCAGTATTCGGAAACCTAAGGGAACTAGTTATGGACGAGTCTCATAAATCTCGTTACTCTATTCATCCGGGTTCCGATAAGATGTACCATGATTTAAAGATACTATATTGGTGGCCAAAGATGAAGGCCGATATAGCTATTTATGTGAGTAAATGTCTGACATGCGCAAAAGTTAAAGTTGAATACCAAAAGCCTTCTGGTCTTCTACAACAACCAGAAATCCCCATGTGGAAATGGGAACAAATATCCATGGATTTCATTACCAAATTACCACGAACTCCTACCGGATGCGATACCATTTGGGTAATCGTTGATCATTTAACAAAATCCGCCCATTTCTTAGCCATCAAGGAAACCGATAAGATGGAAAAGCTTACTCGTATTTACTTAAAAGAAGTAGTATCTCGGCACGGGGTGCCAATCTCCATTATTTCGGACCGTGATGCACGATTCACTTCTCGTTTCTGGCAGTCGTTACATAAGGCCTTAGGCACGCGTCTAGATATGAGCACAGCTTACCATCCTCAAATCGATGGTCAAACAGAACGTACTATCCAAACTCTGGAGAACATGCTACGAGCTTGTGTGATCGATTTCGTTAACACTTGGGAGTCTCACCTACCGTTGGTGGAGTTCTCCTACAACAACAGCTATCACACTATCATCAAGGCAGCTCCATTTGAAGCACTTTATGGACGGAAATGTCGTTCTCCCATTTGTTGGACCGAGGTTGGAGATAGCCAACTCACAGGTCCTGAACTTGTATTTGAAACTTCCGAAAAGATCGTTCAAATTAGAAACCGTATGGCGGCAGCTCGTGATCGTCAAAAGAGCTATGCCGACAAGCGTCGTAAACCTTTGGAGTTTCAAATAGGTGACATGGTCTTACTCAAAGTCTCACCTTGGAAAGGTATGATTCGTTTCGGGAAACGAGGCAAACTGAATCCTCGTTATGTTGGACCATTAAAGATCTTGAAGATAATCGGGCCAGTGGCGTATCAGCTGGACCTACCCGAAAGACTTAGTGGTATACACAACGTCTTTCACATCTTAAACTTGAAGAAATGTCTAGCAGACGAATCGCTCGCAGTTCCTCTTGAGGAACTACACATTGATGAACAATTGCGTTTCATCGAAGAACCTGTTGAAATTATGGATAGGGAGGTCAAAACGCTTAAGCGTAGTAAAATCCCCATTGTTAGAGTCCGTTGGAACTCGAAACGCGGACCGGAATTCACATGGGAGCGCGAGGATCAAATGATGCGCAAATACCCTAATCTGTTCAAGCACTCCGCGTCAAATTCTTAAGGTACTATTTAATTTTCGGGACGAAAATTCTTTCAACTAGGGAATGATGTGAAACCTCAGAAAATTTTATTTTATTTTAATTATCGGGACGAAAATTCTTTCAACTAGGGAATGATGTGACAATCCGGACTTTTCCAGTTAACTCCGTTAACAAAATCCAGTTAAAGTTAAATGAAATTAACTTTACTCAAACTCCAGGGACTATTTCTGTCAATATATCAAACTTAAACTCTAGGGACTAGTTGTGTGATACTCTTAAACTATTCCATTGACTTTTTAAGTCAAAATTGTTTATTGTTGACTTCTATAAAGTCAAAATTAACCAAAATTAACCTAAGTATCCAAGTTCAAACTCGGAGGACCTATTCTGCCAAGTTTCAAGCTCCAATCCAAAGCAAAACCTCAGGGACCATTCCTGACAATTCTCAAAACCCAATTGCTGACTTTTGAAAGTCAAAGCGTCGCGAATTCAATCGAATCCGATAATTCCAAACTAAAATCCGTTGAAGTTGTAACCGTTTTACGCAATCAAACCTCTAACGAACTTAATTAAGACCTAATCATCACCATTAAACTAAAATTAACTCGAATTATAATCGTGATTTCGTAACCGTCGACTTCATTTTCCCATTATCATCAAATCCGACGAATTTCTGTATTGCCTTCACGAATTGAGACACTGCACACTTCAAACGATCCTCATTAGAGTTTCTGCACACATCTATTCGATTGGATTTGCACCAGAAGCCACCGGAGAACAACCTTGCGCGAAGTCGGAGCCTCTTTAGTCGAACTCTATCAATCCTTCATCTATCCTGGTAATTACTTACATAAACACTTTCGTTTTTACTCATAGATGGAAAGCCCTATGCCAATTAGGGCTTACAACATCAATCCGATCGAAATCAAGAACCTAGGGTTCATATGAATGCTGTTTAATCGAATCCTGTCAATCCGATAATGAAAACTGAAATTAATCATATCCACAGACTCGCCTCGACGTCTAGATCAAAAACCTTATGTTATTTGGGGCTTACATGATCGAATTGATTATGATCAAGAATCTAGGGTTCATACGATACGGATTTAATCGAACCTTATTCTAAACGTATTATTAATCCAGTCAATTCACATCTGTAGATTCGCAACAACTCACAGAGTAAAAACCCTTTATCAATTTAACATTTCATTATCGAATTGATCATGATCCAGTAATTAGGGTTCGTCTGGTAAACAATTTGAAGTTTTTGATCTTTAACACAAAATTAATGCAATTAAACCACATCATCAGGTTCGCAATGTTGTTTTTGTTAAAAGCCATATGATTATAACATGTGTTAACATCGGATTTTAACAAATCAATCTTATATTTTAACAAGGGTTTCATAATTTCGTTCGTACGTTAATCGATCATAAACTAAATAGTTTTGCAATTAAACTCGACCTCATACTCGCCGGGACTCGACTGACTAAAACCCCTTGTTACCTTGTTCAAAACACGACCGGATTTGTGGGTTCAGGACTGGATTCGATCGTTGTTCGCGTGGGAGGGAAACCACAGAGACGTGAACATTAAAACCAATGTATTCCGGGTTCTGTTGCGATAGCCTAGCGGCCGGGACTGGTTAGAGCTGTGTGCGTGTGTGGGAGAGACCTGGGTTCGAAACCGGGCTCCCACAAATATTTTTAAACATTTTTCTGTTAATATTTAATTAATAAAAATCAAACCCTATAATATTATATTATCATATAAATGTGTTTTACCCCGGGAAATAACCCGTGGGCTCGGGTTTGAATTTTGTAACAAATTGTGTTTTCACTTTTAAAAAAATATCGTGTTCATATTATTTTTCAAACCGTAATCTCGTATAAAATAATATAATAATATTATTTTCAACCCGTATTCGATGTTAATAAAATAATATATAAATTATATTATTTGCCCAACCTTTGTAAACGACTCAAACGCATTAAAATAATTATTTAATTATTATCCGTTATCAACATTCGACGCGTAACGCGAATTTCCTAAAATCATTACAATAAGATATATATATATAATACTCCGTCGACACGTTCGTTTATTTTTAAATCCTTAGAATACGTTAGGGCATTTTAGTCTTCCGTGTCGTTGTCACAATTCCCATTTTATCCCTAATTTATGTGTTTATAATTTTAGGGCATTCGTAAGTCGTTTGAGACTTACACTCGTGCTCCCAACTTACTTCTAGTGTGAAACTACCTTTAACGCCAAGCATGTGAGTTTTCACGGCCCCTTTTTACTACTTTTAAACTAGGGGAGAAAACATGATGCAAACTCTTTTTGATTTTTGTACTTCATTTTATATAACTTGTTATGACTATGCGTAAACTCTATCATGAAAGTCCTCACATCGAACCGTTTAAATATGAATATAGCGAGGTATGTTGGGTAGTACTACTGGGTTTGACAAACCTCACCCGCGTTAGTCGCGCTAACTCGGTTGGATATCGAACGGGTGCAATATTGACCTAAACGTGCACCGTGGTTGATAGACCTGGTGGGAGGCAATACAAACAGTCAGTTTACGGTTGCGAGCGTAATAGCAAACATGAACATGGGTTAGCTACTCATTGGTATATATATGTTGATTGTACAATAAATCTGGTAAACGTTTATTTATATATTGAAACCTGTGAACTCACCAACCTCGTGTTGACATTTTTCTTTACATGTTTTCTCAGGACGCTAAGCTAAGACACAGGTGCACGTTAGGGCATGCATGAGATTCAACTGCTTTGCTTTGTGTCTATTTATGTTTGGTTGAATTATTCTATTGTACTTTGTTTGATTTGGACTTTTGAGACTTTTGGACTTTGGTTTTGGGCGCGTGTATTTTGCATATTTATTTTCTTTACGCTTCCGCATTGATACTCTGATTTAAAAGATATTTTCATTTTGAGTCCCATGTAGAGTCGTTCAATGTAACTAGTGTCTGAGATCCTGGTTTGTCACTTCCCAAAACGGTAAAACTCCGTTAGTTGAAATTGGGGGTGTGACACATCAAAAGTGGGTCAAAACCATAAAACCAAAAACTGAATAATAAACACAAACAACTCAATCACATGGGTCGGGCCAGATTTACATATTCAACACAATCACATACGGGCAATATATTTGATCAAATAAAAATCGACCAAATTAATAAATAAAAATTGCCCCAAAAACAGATCAGATCAGAAACTTCAAGATAGTTAAAGTGTGTGATTAATCTAACCGGTGAAACCAGACCGGTTCCGATTTGCGTATAACCCAGGCTCTGATACCACTGTTGGGACTCAGTGGTGGTCAGATTTACATTTGATCAAAACGGGTTTTGACAGAGAAATTAATTAATTCAGTTAATTAATAAATAAGCAGCCAAAAATAAAATCACAACCTATTTAACAGCACTGACAAACCGAACAGGATCTGGTTATAAACACGCAAACACAAAAAAAATAATTAATTTACTGATGAGATTAATTATACCTTAGTGGTTAATGATTAACCGGTTGAGACACCTATGTACAACGAACCGATGCATGATCACGAACTGAAACGCGAGGGAATGGGAGACGGCGGGGTTGGCCAGAACTTGCAAAGACATGAGCAATCCCTTTGCTAGTTGCTTCGAAATTCGCAAAGCAAGAAAAATCGATTATGTTTCTTGTTTGCGACTCGCAAAAAAAAAAGTTTTCTCCTTCTCGATCAAAAGAAAAAGACCAAAAGTCCCTTTTGGCGGCTGTCATGCTTCGAAGCACACTTTCTTAACATATATTATATTTATAATTATATATAATAATTATAAACCCTACTAATTGTTTCCAGGCCCAAAGTCTAATACGAGATGTAAAGCACGAACCCCTTTAATAATATAAAATTATTATTTACAAACTAGTATAAACAATAATTCCCGTCTAACAGATATATATATAAATATATCGTCTCGCTAACAGTTCGTAATTACCAGTTAAGCGGGTTAAGTGGATAAGTTCGTTGCCCAAGGTGTAACTCTTACGAGTCATAGCTCGGTCAGCCGCGTTGTCCATCGGGTCGGTCCATAAAATCCAACACTAACAACCTGAACCAGAAGCAGGTGGTGCTCGGAGAATCTTGACAAGGACTTGGAGGAAAGAGATTTTCTGGCACTGGACATATTCATTTTGTCACACCCCCAATTTCAACTAACGGAGTTTTACCGTTTGGAAGGTGACACACCAGGATCTCAGTCATTAGTTACATCAAACGACACTATATGGGACTTGAAATGTCAAAACATAAAAGTTCAGAGTTAATGCGGAAGCGTAAACGTTATAATGAAATCAAAAGTAATTACACGCAATAGGCGTCAATCAATGTAAATAAGTAAACTGTTTCAAATGTTTGAAATGGATAATATGACAGCACGACTCCATGCAAGTCCTAAGTGTGCAACCTGTGCTTTAGCGACTTGAGAAACATGTAAGAAAAAGTGTCAACACGAGGTTGGTGAGTTCACAGGTTTCAAGTTTACAATAAGAGTGTGTTTGCCAGATTATGTACATTCAGTATGCATATCTATAGGTAGCTAACTTATGTTCATGTTTTACTAAAGCGCTCGCAACCGAAGCTGACTGTGTTTGTATGCCTCCTGCCAGGTCTATCAACTCTGGCCAATGTGAGTAGGCTAACATTTCACGCGTTCGATATCCAATATAGTTAGCGCGACTAACGCGGGTGGGATTTGTCAAACCCAGTAGTACTACTAAACATTACCTCGCTAAGATCCATATTAACGATCCGATATAAAATGAGGACTTTCTGTGATAGTGTGTTACGCTTAGTCTCAACAGTGATATCATATAAAGTACTATAATCAAATAGTTGCGTCATGTTTTCTCCCCTGACGGGAAAAACAATATTTGCTTGCGTACCTGTTTTTCCCCACGGGGAAAACAAGTAAAAGTATGATAGTTGGTGTTTCATGTTTGTTTCTTCCTCAACAGGAAAACAAGTAAAATACGTTTGTGTGTAAGCATGTTTCTCCCCCAATAGTAAAACAAGTAAAAAAAAGAGGCCGTGAAACTCACCTGCGTTGCGTAGTAGATAATGTGTTATAATTATAGGGCATACGTAAGCCGTGCAGGCTAACACTTGAGATTCTAAATCTCATACTACGCAAGTTGAAAATAGTCATTTGTGTGGAAAAATAATATCTAAAGCACAGGTTGCACACTTAGGACACGCATGGAAAAGCGTTACGTGTCGTACGTTAATAACGAATAATAATAAATAAATACATTCGTATGTTAAGTTCGTTTACAAAAGTTAGGAAAATAATATAATTTAGTATATTATTTTTAGGTTCGAAGGATTAACTAAAATAGTCATTTGTGTGGAAAAATAATAAATATATTATTTTTAATCGAGTATATAAACGTGGGTAAATAATATAACAATTATATTATTAATTGGTTTGAAACTTCACACGAGGTATAAAACGATACGAAATAATATAAATTATATATTATTTTATAACACGAATCACGAGTTGAAAATAATATAAATATATTATTTTATACGAAGTTATGGTTTGAAAATAATATAAATATATTATTTTAAAAGTGGATAATTAATATAAAAATGGGTTATAAAATCAAACCCGAGTCTACGGGTATTTTCGGTTCAAAACGTATTAATATATGATGATAATAATATAGGAAATGATTTTATCTAAAAATACAAGTTAAAAATTGATCAGAAAAATAAATGTTGATTCTGGGATTCGAACTCGGGTCTATCCCACAACAACCACAAGTCTTAACCAACTCAGCCGGCCTGGGTATCGCGACAAGAACCAGATCGAATTGATTTTAACGGGTAAACCCGCAATGTTCTTCACCCCTTTGTCGCGATCCGATCGAATCCATCCCCTACATCCACAGGTTTTGATCCCGATTGACCAAACTACCATAGGGGTTTTGATAACCGATGAATTGTGACTCTACAGGTGTGTTTAATTGAAAAAACATCAAGTCTAGTACTGTTTAATTCATGTTCGAACATTAGAAACCCTAGGTTATGATCACAGAATCAAATTGCATAATTCTGATAATAAAAGTGTTTGGATTCATAGGGCTTTCAAATAGTTGATGATGGCGAATCTGTTCATGCAATTTAATTGAATTGAAACGGAGTCTAGGTTAGGGTTCGGTTAGATCGGTTTGCGATGAACCCTAGCTAACTGTTCTTGATCGATTTGATGTTATTAGCCCCAATAATCATAGGGCTTTCAATCTAGGAATGAAAACGAAGCTATGGGTGTAAGAAATTACCAAAATGATGCACGAATTGATGACGATCGAGTAAATGCAGATTCCGACTTGCGCAAGTTTGTCTCTGGCTACCACGGCTTTACTTTCGATCAAATTGGATGATGAAACAAGTTCTAAGGGATGCGATTTAGATGCGCAGGGGTTCAATTTGTGTGAATTCTGATCAAAGTAATCGAATTTGATGGTTAGCCTTATTGTGTCGACGGTTAAGGTTTGATTACACATAAATGGGTGTTAATTACGAATCAATGCCGGTTTAAAGTGTTGATCGTGGTCGTTAATGATTATAATTGTGAATGATAGTTATAACAAACGGGTTTTCGTGAATTCAAGCTTTAAGAACAAGGAGTTTGACTTTCAGAAGTCAACAACATTGACATTTGGGTAATTACAGAAACAGTCCCTGTAGTTTCATGTATTTGAGTTTGAAAAGAGGTAGAATTGATCCTTGTAGTTTGAATGTGGTTATCTACAAGGTTAGTTTGACTATTAAAAGTCAATAGGACTTAAGGCTTGGATTTTGACTTTACAAAGTCAAATAGAATCGAGTTTAGGCTAATTACACAAGTAGTCCTTGTAATTAGGGTTTGAAAAATGACAGAAGTAGTCCCTGGGGTTTGAATTAAGCTAACTTTAACTGGATTAGGTTAACGGAGTTAAGTTTTTAATAGGAAACTTAACGGAATAGTTAACGGGGTTAACCTAAAAAGTCGGATTGTCACACATTTGCATGGCGGATCCGTACAAGGAACCGCCGATGAATGTGGTGAATACGGCGTTGTTATTGATGGCTTATGACTACCCCCCGGAGAAGATGTCGGTTTATGTTTCCGACGACAGTGGCTCCGAGCTTACGCTTTTTG
Source organism: Smallanthus sonchifolius (assembly GCA_023525975.1). NCBI lineage: Eukaryota > Viridiplantae > Streptophyta > Magnoliopsida > Asterales > Asteraceae > Smallanthus > Smallanthus sonchifolius. The sequence goes on along the minus strand of CM042029.1, from coordinate 25,075,709 downwards.
CGTTCCTTGAGGCTGCAAAGTTTGCCAAGATTTGGATACCCTTTTGCAGGGAGAATAACATTGTAGATAGATGCCAGAGGCTTTGTTCCGATCAAATGACGTCACTTTTTCCGGCAGCGTCGATATCAAGGTACACAAACCTGATCCAGAAGCAGGTGGTGCTCGTGGACTCACCATTTTTTTTAGCTATGTCTCAAGCCGGTGCGACGAGGAAAGACATTTTTCAGATCCGACGCAGGTGGTACTTGTGGACTCACCATTTTTTAGATCTGGTTTAGATTTACAGATGCGTTTTCAGACCTGGTTTAGTTTAAGGCCGTTGGGGAAGACAAATATGTTAGATGTAAAAGAAAAAAGGGCAAACATGACTTTTAACACATAATTGGATGGTTTAATGGATGGAAAGTTGACGAAGAAGCTCATTAATAAAGAGAAACTATATCACATGGGTGCAAAATGCACTTCTTTAAAAACAGTGTTATAAAGTGTTAGCGGACATAAAACACAAGAATACAAATTACAATTTACTCTTTGCAAAAATATGTAAACTATTAATATTAAATAGCGAAAAACTAAAATGATTTTTACTTTAAAATCATACTTGATTACTTTAAAAAATACTTTGCACAAGTATTTATAAAATTCAATAACTTATAAATAATTTAAAAAACCTCTTTTGGTCGCTAAGGTAAGATCTAACATTTTATTTTTAGTAGAATTAGTTTTGTATCTGACTGAAAATTATATCACAACTTGTTATCCGTTTATCTATCACTTTATTGTAACCGTCGTTCACCGTTTACTTATCACTTTATTGTAACCGTCGTTCATGTAAATAGAAGTAAATTATAAAAAAAAGTTTGTTGTTAAAGGTTCTTTTTTATTTGGATTACTTTTATATATAACTAGGTTAGAATCTCGTATATTACACGAGTTGTATATTAAAAACGTTATAATTTTGTGGTTTTCTCTTTATCCCTCCCTTATCTATATATTATTATTTAATATAATTAGTATTTTTCTTTATTAATATATTTATAATATTATTATTATTTACTAAGATACATGTGCATTTATTAAAAAAGAGAGGAGAAAAAACTAATATGAGAAAGTGTTAAGTGTGCCTATCAAAACCTTTATTTATCGATACGGATAGATATAGTATACATCGAAATTGATTGATTCAAACACTTGCCTATAACTTTTTGTCTTTTTCTACTAATTACTCCAAACTGAATTGTAAAATGATTAAAAACAAGGGGTAGTTAGTGTACTTTTTCTTCTTTAAAAGCCCTTCACTTTCCCTCACACAAATACTTTTACCCACGTAACCAACAAACGAAAGCAAACTATGTCTATCGAAACAACAAGATGTACCTTTTCTGAAACAATATTTCACGAAAATCTACACCCAGACCTCAAACTCTCAGATCAAACAACGTTTGATCACGAAAACAAATCTGGGTTCTTCAAGAAACAAGATTCTTGGCCCAAAAACACCATCCGCAGAAGGAAAAATCAAGTGTTTCTTGAAGGGTATGTAGAGACATCTGATGAAGATGAACTTTTTAGGGCTAAAAGTTTAACTGATGAAGATCTTGATGAACTCAAAGGGTGTTTGGATTTAGGGTTTGGGTTTAGCTACGATGAAATCCCGGAGCTTTGTAACACTTTGCCGGCGCTGGAATTGTGTTATTCGATGAGCCAGAAGTTTCTTGATGATCAACAGAAGTCGGAGAAGGAGGAGGAGTCTCCGGCGGTGGTTGATGAATCTGTCTCCTCACCTCCGATTGCTAATTGGAAGATTTCTAGCCCCGGTGAGTTTTCTTTTAAGGTTTGATTTTTAATTCTAGTAGAGATCGAGAATATATTGGTAAATGTTATTATAGTTATTATAATTATAATAATTAGGTTAGAAACCCGTGTTTTAACTAGTTTAATAATGAAAATCTATTTAGTAATGAAAATTTAAAACTCAGCCTTTCTGGTTGAGCTGTAGTTCCATGACTTTTTAAATAAGAGGTTATTTCGAGTCTCGCTTGTGACAATGTTTCAGGAGGTTTTACTAGTTGTGGTTTTCTCCTAGGTGGTGTGGGGTCGGGTCACTATGATTCTCTTCTTCAAGCGGATTAAGGATGATCCATTTGCTAGGATAATCCCGGGTATCCGGGCGTTTGATGTTAAAAGGTAATAAAAAGATAAAAAAATATAAAGAAAATGTTAAATGAAAATGAAAAATTTAGAAACACTATTAAATAACTAGTACTAAAAAAATTAAGTGTGAAAATGTTTGGATTTAAGAATTATGAAATTACAGTTAATTAGGTACAATAGTTAATTATTTATTAGGTATAGATATTTAATCTATATAATATAATTTAGGTTGGGTTTATTGTAATAATATACTAGTTTAGATCCCGTGTTTACACACGGGGTGAAAATATCAGTACATAAAATTTTAAAGTTTTTATGTATATATTTTACAGGTGTAAAAATATATTACATATATACTAAATATAGAAAACAAATTCAAAATATGTAAAGCTTAATATATAATTGGGTTTCGAAAATACGTTAATTACAATTTAATATAATTTGACTTTCATTTACTTTTACTATTTGATTGAAATAAAAGTTATATAATTAAATTTTAAAGTTTCTTATGATGAGTGATAATTTAAAATAAATATGTTTTATTAGTATAATTAGTATTTCTTTAAATATATATTATATTAAAGATAGAAATGTATTAAATAAGAGAGAGAAGCGAGAAAAAATGGTAAGAATGAATAAAAGGCATTTTTACGGGAAAAAAAAATGTTTTTAAAAAAGAAACAAAAAACTTTTTAAAAAAAGTAGAAAAAAGGTTTTTATGAAAAAACCTTAATTTTTTTATTAGACTAAAAATGTTAAACTAGTTCACATAGAAATAAAATAAGTAAAAATGTCATATATACTTAACATAAAAAGTTAATTAGGTTAGTGCATGGACTGAAATGGTTATAAAAATACAAACTCAGGGGCTGATATGTTAAAATTTTTATTTTTGGACTAAAATAGTTAAACAGACCAAACCACAGAGGGCCAAAAGCGAAGTTTACTCTTTATTATATAGTATAGATATGATTACTATATATATGTAATAATTTAAGATGTCTAAATTAATATGATAAATATTATTATAATAATAATCTCTAGCTAATCTATCCTCTATAATAAATAAAGGTTTTAGTGAAACAAATTTTCTCGCCTCTCTCTCCTGTTAATTGCACAAACTTTCTTTAATTATTTTTTAATATTTTTTTTTGTTTTCCATCTCTCTCCTATTAAATTATAATGATTTATATGATTTTTTATAAAAAAATTTTATTTAAATAAATATAGGTTTGTTCATAAAACATTTTTAGAAATTGAACATTTTTTATTCTTTTTATAAAACATTTTTAAAAAGTAACTATATGACGTTTCTAAAATTTGTCTTAAAACTATGTTATATATCATAAATATGTAATATGTAAATATTTATTTAAGTATATAATATTGTATTTATTTAACCCGTGTAATACACGGGGTTTTTAACCTAGTATCTATACTATATAATAAATAAAGGTTTTTGTATGCCACGTGTCGTCACCGTATTCAATCTCATCAATATTTTTTCCCGCCTCTCTCTCTTATCAAATGCACACAAATCTTTTAATAAATTACTAATTATACTAATAAAACACATTTATTTTAAATTATCTTTTATTATAAAAAAACTTTGAAATCTAATTATGTAATTTTTATTTTCAATCAAATAGTAAATGAAAATGAAATTACACTAAATAGTAATTGACGTATTTCCGAAACCCAACTATATATTATTTTTTACATATTTTGAATTTTATTTTATATCCTTGGTATACACTAATACATTTTTACACCTGTAAAATACATATTTATGTATTGATGTTTTTCACCCGTGTGTATTACACGGGGTCTAAGCTAGTCTATACTATATAATAAATAAAGGTTTTTACATGACACGTGTCACCTTCATATTCATTCTCATCATTTTTCCCGCCTCTCTCTCCTATTTAATGCACTTCTATCTTTTAATAATAATACATATTTAAAGAAAAAAAATATTAATTATACTAATAAAACACATTTATTTTAAATTATTTTTTATCATAAGAAACTTTAAAATTTAATTATATAACTTTTATTTTCAATCAAATAGTAAATAAAAGTCAAATTATATTAAAAAATAGTAATTAACGTATTTTCGAAACCCAATTATATATTAATTTTTACATATTAATTAACGAATTTATTTTTTTACACATGTAAAATATATACATAAAGATTTAAAATTTTTATGTATTGATTCATTTCACCCCGTGTGTAGACACGGGATCTAAACTAGTATACTAATAAATAAAGGTTTAAGGTGGACACTTGTCACTTTCTCGTGGCTCCTCACATTGGTTTTCCCGCCTCTCTCTCCTAATAAATGCGTCTTTATCTTATTAAATAATAATAATAATATTATAAATCTATATCTATACTATATAATAAATAAAAGTTTTGGTGTAACACTTGTCACTCTCATTTCAGCCTCAACATTTTTTCCCGCCTCTCTCCTATTAATTATTCAAGTTTTTTTTTTATAATTTTTTGTTTCCCGCCTCTCTCTTGTATTAAATAATAATGATTTTAATAATTACATTTATAAAACATATATTTAAAGAAAATAGGCTTATTCATAGAACATTCTAATAAAAACTGATGGTTTATAACAAGTTATCTTTATTCAGTTCATGTAATACATGGGTGTTAACCTAGTACACTTGATATATTCAAGTGATAATCATGCTTATGATGCTTACTATGGTGTTTATTCAATTAGGGTTTGTGTGTATAACATTTCATACAAATTGTTGTAGGTGATCATCCTGAAGATGTGAAGGCAAGACTTAAGTATTGGGCACAAGCAGTAGCTTGCACAGTTAGATTATGCAACTAGAGGTTTTGTTAAATCAATAACCAAAATCAAAGAAATTCAAGATCAATCAGCCGCTCAGAAGCTCTTGAATCTTGAATATGGCAGCATTTCAATTTTGGAAGAAGTCAAAAGATATGGTAATAATTTGGAACATTTGGCCTTGAGATGGATGCTTGAGTTTCTGTTGATGAGGGGATGCAAATTTCAACATTAGAACAAGAAAATGAACAGTCACATGAATTAAGATGAGTTTAACTAGTAGATAAGCTTATGTTAAGTTTTGACACAATCTCACTTGAGGCAAAATTGAGGGATGGTGTATAAATTTTTGGTCATTCCAAGAAAGCAAATCTTGAACTGAAAATTGATGTTATCTAGTTTCTTTTTGTTTCCTTTTCTTATCCTGTTCTTGTCACTTTTATGTAAAAAAAAATTTGGAAAAAAATTATACAACATAAAAGTTTAATAAAGATCAAACAACATAATATAAGGTTTATTTTCTTATGAAGCTTGTTGGATTTTTTTTGGGTAGAATTATGATGAATTTTTGGATGAATAATATTCATATAAATTACTAATTTAGATGTGATTGTTAATTATTGACATTATTGGATTAATGTATCTGACTTGTTCATTTATGTTCAGTTGTGTTTCTTTATTTTTGCTCAGTTACGTTCATTTATGTGACATCCTGATTTCTATGCCTAATCATTTGATTCTACCTTCTAACCTTGATTAAATTCTTATACACTGAACCTTTTTATGCTTCATCACTTGTGATATCATTTCATTTCCAATTTTCAAGTCTAGTCTGAAGCGAGTATTCTATTATGCTTATAACGGCTTGCGTATTCTATTTTGATTCGATATCCGATTCTCGTATTCATTCTTAAACTTGCTACTTATAGTAACTTTGAATGCCTTAGACTCTAACCAAATAAAAACAATTTAAGTTTGTAACTTCGTTTAACAAAAATCAAATTTCAAGTGTAAAAGTTAAACATACATAAATTTTAGGGTTTCTTTGGTAACGTCTATAAAATCTGATTAATTTTTGTAATTTTATAAATATTAAAAGGTAAAGTTGGATTGAGAGTATCAAATCACTGTTCAAAATTTACAAATATTGATGCATAAGTTACAGGCTTTTTAATGCATGTTTTCCTCTCTTTTTTTTGTTCCTATTTCTCTTTATATAATGTTGTGTTTGGAAATTCTAAACAAATTGGTTGGTGGTATTGTGGTGACATGTGTTTGATTTGATCATGTGAATGTCGTAGTGTAGGTTCGAGCCTATTGATCACTACATAAACCGGTTTTTTACTTTAAATAAAACTTAGAATCTTTATTCTTTTGAATTAACTTTTTGAACATTAAGGTTTTGGTTTTTTATACAAAGTTTCGAGCACGTTACTTTTTATCACTAGACCACGACACGTGTGGGTTTACGTAAATGTTTTATTTTTTTCTATAAAGTTTTCGTCGTTTTTCGACGTTAATTTTTTTAACGGTTTACTTTTTATTAATGGCTTCTCGACGCTAATTTTTTATGTTAATATTTTTTCGGTTTACATAAATGTTTTGCTTTTTTTATATAAAGTTTTGAAGACGTTAGTTTATTTCACTGTTTAACGAGCTGCCATGTGTAAAGGTTTTGTTTTTTTTTTCGCGGCAATGCGCGGGTTAATTTATATACTATACTATATTCGACGTCGGTGGACTTTTCCACCCACAAAACCTACCCCATAACTTTGTAAGTTGGTAAAACTTACCCCTTAAGTTTAACTTTGACCTTTTCAAGTTTTTAAAATTTTGAGTTTACCCTCTAAATTATATATAATCAGATTTTTCCTTAATAACTTTTGTTCATTAATTTAAAAAAAAGTTTGTTGTTGTGTTTAATCTTTTTTCTCGACGTCCCGTCATAAATTTTGTTATACTCATTACAAGTGTCAACACAAATCCTCCTCAACTTTGTAAAATGTCAAAAGTCGGTGTTTTTCCCCACCGTCATGTCACATGTCACCTATCTATTTGTCCATCATAAATTTTTTGGGTTTTTTTCTTTTGTTTTTTTACATTTCTTTTTTACTGGGCTAACATAGTCTTCGTAACTTCATACGTTTCTTTTATGTAATTAACCACGTTTCTTTTTTGTGCTTAGTCACGTTAATGTCATCCTCTCAAACGTTTAAGATCCGTTTCCCGCCGCAGGGCGTGGGTACTAATTTTCTAGTTTCAGTTAAATATTGCTATTATTAATATTTATTTTCGAAATTAACTTATTGTATATATATATAGGGGATGGTTCCCCTAAAAAGTCTAATTTGGCTAAGAAGCAATCTCATCCATTCAATTGGATGATCAATGGTAGAGATTTAAGTGTAAGGAAAATAAAGGGTTGAGGGGCATTCTTGGAAAACCCACAATTGTTGACTTTTTTCAACTTCCTCCACTTTTTTTAAACGTACATAACTTTTTCATACGACCTTATTTAAAAAAAAAAAATTACACCATAAAATCGAACGTTTTTTAACTTTAATTCGAGTATAGTATTGCTATATTTTTTTTGTAACAACAAAATCAACACTTAATGAATTTGTGCTACTTTACGTAAATGTGTTGGTTTATTGTAAAACAGCACAATTAACTGTGTTGTATTTTAAAACATCATAATTAACTGTGCTGGTTTTTCATAAAACAACATCAAACATAAAAATTAATTGTGTTGTTTTACTATAAAACAACACCAAAATAACAAGGTTAATTGTGTAACATGTTCTTCTTAGCTAACCAAGCACAAACAAAATCACCACAAACAAAACCAGCACAACAAAACTAGTACATCAAACCAGCATAAAACAAACCATCACAAAACAAAATTTTGATGCATAAGCTTTTTGTTGCCTACCACTGAACCGTTTTGTTGATGTATGGATGCTTTAAATTTTTATTTTTAAATAATGATACCAAATTAGGCATATAATAATTGACAAAAAGTAGCACAAGTTAAAGAAACTAGCACATTTACGTAAAGTGTTGTGTTTTAACAGAAACCAACACATTTACGTAAAGTGCTAAATTGTGCTGTTTTACTAGAGACCAGCACACTTACGTAAATTAACACAATTTCATTAAGTATCGATTTTGTTTTTATAAAAAAATATAGCAATACTATACTCAAATTAAAGATAAAAAAACGCTCGATTTTATGGTGTATTTTAAAAAAAATAACGTCCTATTAAAAATTTATGAACGTTTAAAAAAAGTGAGGGAAGTTGAAAAAGTCAACAAAAGTGGCTATTACTTAAATACCCTTCCACCCTTATTTTTCTACACTTAAATCTCTACTCTTGATCATTCAATTGAATGGATGAGATTGATTCTTAGGCTTCTTAGCCAAATTGAACTTCTTATTTGAACCACCATATATATATATATATATATATTATTAATTAAATTTATTTAAATAACCTTTTAAACTTATCTAATAAATAAAATTTTTATTTAAAGAAAAAACTAATCCTTATTCAAAATTTGAAAAGAAAATTTGAATTCAATTCTATCCATCCTCATTTGGCCGTAGCCCCTTTATCTCATATTTATTTTTTTAATTAAAATTTAACAACTAATTGCATTTTTTTAGCCCATATAGTTATTTAATTTTTGTGAATAGGTCCTAATATAACCCTATAAATAGAGCTCTTATTCCTCCATTATTCTTCACACCTCAATGATCATTTAGGGTTCTCTAGCTAATAAAGGTCGTTCTTCTCATCTTCTGAAAGATTTTAACTTAAATCCTTCTATTTTAAGTAAGTTCTTGTCATGTTTTTACTTTTTCTTTAAAATTCCTTCATACCTAGCTAGATCTATGATTTCCTAACATGTTTATGTTATAATCATAGACCTATTCAAGATCAAAAGCCTTATTTTAATTAAACTTGTTCAAGCATTTATTTAAAAACTTGATTTTGATCTTCTAAAACTGTGACACCCGGCAAATTCAGGTTAATATCCATACCCGACTATTACCTGAATTCATGTGATTACACTTGCATCATGCTTAATTATGTAGTAATTAAGTACATATTTCATATAGCAAGTCCATTCGGTTCATTTCATTTCATGCATCGGTAATCGGGCGGATTACCGGGTCACACACGCGTCCTGTCACACGAACGTTAACAAATATTAGAAATAATATTTAGACATATATTTGGTGTGTAAAAATTATATGTAATACTGTGATTTAATATTTCATGCTTATGTGAATTTTTCCGGAATTTTTAGAACAACTTTTATTTTAACGCTTTTTAAGCGGATACGCGATATGTGCCAACAACCCTAAATTGGATTTTATAAAAAGGATTTGTTTTAAACTTTGGGCTTACTAATTCAACATTTTAACTTATTAATCCATAGTGGAGCCCATTCCCTAGTTAAAAAGCCTCATTTTGTAGAAAAAGCCCAAGACCCATGTACTTAACCCACCCTTAATCCCCTTAAGCTCATTTTACACAACCCTAACCCTAAACCACTCCTCCCCTCCCCTCTCTTTTCTTCGGCCGCAACCCCCTCACCACCTAGCCACCATCTTCAATTCTTGTTTCATCCATTCAAGAGCTTGCAAGGTACTTTCAAGGTGATTCAAGGAAGAAAAAGCAATCAACACATCCTTCCTTCCATCATACTTGAATTTGGTACAAATCCATCCACACTTTTCTTTATTTTTCGGCCAAATATGGAACCACCATCATCCGAATGAGTTTTGTTGATTCAAGTGTTTTAATGCATGCTTTTATCAAAGAGTTTTCATAAAATAAGGTTGTTGATGCATATATGCACTTTTTATGTTTAGAAATGCTTGTTTATGTGGATATTTGCTCGTTTCTATTTATAGAAACTTTGTTGGATGCATTTTTGCAAAACTTGATGTATGATATGTTTGTTAGTTTAAATGGTACACATAATAGTAGAATAGATAGGAAATATAATTTTTTTTGGTTGAAATATCGTTTTTCACTCGGTTATGGACCACTTACTATATAAGGAAACTTTAATTTTTCGTATTTTGTGTTATGAGTTTCTCATGGATAAAAACTTGATATTATTGTTCTATAATGTATATTAAAGTAGTAAAAAGAGTTATTTGAGGTTACACATGTGCAATAGGGTCGTTTGGACCACTTTCCTAAAAAGGAAACTTTATTTGTTCATATTTTGTATGTGTAGGTTATAAATGTTTAAAATGGATTATATAGCTTCATTTTCATATGAATAGATGACTTATGCATGAATATGTAATTTGGAGTTGTGTTATGACGTGTTTTGGTGAACCTTGCTAAATAAGGAAACTTTATTAATTTGTGAACTTCAACTTTGCTTAGAATAGAAAGTTTGTGTGTAGAATCATGTTTATGGTATGTCACTAGTATAAATTCATGTGTAACTTATTTAGTTGAGCCATGACACCTAAAGTACACTAAAACCCTAATTGTCAAAAATGGAAACTTTGTTATGTTAAGAGTTAGGGAATTGCTATGACATGTTATGCTACTTGTTTAAAGGTGTTGAAATGATACTAATAGGTTATTAATATGTTGACATGAGTTATGGGTAGGAATGGTTGACATATGTGAAATGTGCCATAAAGATGTGCAATTGTTATGCTACTTGTCACATGTTAATTTCTTATGCAACTAATTGAAGCAAGCATGTTATGTCACAAGGTATTACTTACATACTACTTAGGTATTTCTCATATGCTACTTATGTGTTACATATGTACAACTTATATATTACTTAAGTGTTACATGTGTACAACTTGTATATTACTTAAGTGTTACATGTGTACAACTTGTATATTACCTAAGTGTTACATGTTTACAACTTGTATGTCACTTGTGTGTTGTTTATACATGACTTCAACATGAGTCAACATTGGTCAACATTGGTCAACATTAGTCAACTTTGGTCAACATTGGTCAACATTAGTCAAACTTGGTCAAAGTTGGTCAAACCTTGGTCAAAGTTGGTTAAACCTTGGTCAAACCTCGGTCAACTTTGGTCAAACCTTGGTCAACCCTCGGTCAACTTTGGTCAAACCTTTTTCAAAACGTCAATGTAACCTTTCAACGTTGAGTCGTTTGGATGAATGTGGTTACATAAACCATGTTTACTTTCATAGACCTTATAGCCTTATTAATTCTTAGGGCTCGGTTAGGTCGGTTACCCGGAGTTACTCGATTTCTCTTGTTGCCTTCATTTCTCATTCACCGCATTTCCAGGTGAGTTTTCACGGCCCCATTTTACCTATTTTTCATTGGGGGAGATACATGCTCAAACTTACTTTCATAGTTTTATGACGTTACTTTGATTTCACGTTAGATACATGCTCAAACTTACTTTCATAGTTTTATGACGTTACTTTGATTTCACGTTAATATATAAGTGGGTGCATTTCCCGCACGTAAAGTCCTCTCACAATCGAACCGTTAATTATTTCCCAAGCGAGGTAATCATGAATAGTACTATTGGGTTTAACAACCCCCACCCGGGTTAGTCGCGCTAACTCTGACTGGGAGTCAAACGGGTGCATAATTGACCTAATCCATTGCGTGCTGGGCACGTAAGAGGCAAAATGCTAGTTTCTGCATTCCTTCGTTGAGCTTCGGTTTCGGTGTTGCTTATATAGTTAATGTTTATTGTCTGATCAACAATCGAATCAATAGTATACATGCGTACTGTTACACTGTTTCCATTTCTGTTTCTGTTACTTAAACCTGTGAACTCACCAACCTTGTGTTGACACTTTAAGCATGTTTATCTCAGGTCGCTAAGCATTCACGCACGGACTAGGACTGCATGTCTGGAGTCGCATATCATGTTTTCATTAGAAGCTAGGTTTATGGGAACCTAATTTGTTATGCTTCTGTATTTTGCTACATCATTATTGCTTCCGCACTTTACATTCCGCATTTTCAAACTCTGTATTACTTAATTTTTGTGTATGATGTTCAAACGGGATGTCTTTTCGAAAACCATTTAGAGGTCGTTCGAAATGACCGGGACTGATGATCCTTGACAGTCACAACCCGCGGGTAACCCGCTGTGAAATTTCAGGGTGTGACAAAAACTTCTTATTTTCAAATTAAACCCCCCATAATATTTAACTTATTTCATTTATATCTTTACTAAACTTATATTTTCACTTTAGCCCTTATACATTCCAAACTTACCAAACAAACCCTAAACTTGGTCAAGTATACAATTAAAGTAACTTTCAAACTAGTATGTAGTTATCTAACAAACATTAAAGTTCTGGCTAGGAAAAGACGGGGTTTCGATCCAACCAACTCTTTCCTGAAAACTTTTCTGTTGGAGGTACTACTCTTGAATGATAACCACTCTAGTATACAACAACCACTTTCAACTAATTACACTATCAATCCCTATACTATCCTTAACTTGTTTCTAATTAACTTAACAAACTTACTTAGGGAATCCTTAAGGCATTCAATCCAAGTTACTACAAGTTCAAGTTCATCCCTTTCACTTGCAAGGTGAGTTCATAACCCCTCTTTTTATTTTCTAATTTGGGGTGAAAAACATGCTCATATATCAAAACATAAATCATATTCTAGAGTCTAAACTATTCTTTTGCAGTCAATAACATACTTTCTAATTATAGTAAAACTAAACTGGTTTATACATGTTGCTATACTATGTCACTTTTCATTACAAAGTCTCTCTTATTTTCTAAAACTACACAACCATTAACTTCGGAAAAGCCACTGGAGTACGTAAATAGATATATTGGCCTGACAAGCCCATCTAGTCCTTCAAGTTGTGGATTCTTATCAACTTGGAAGGAGCTGGGTGTTCAGAAACTGCATACTAGACACTTACACTTAGTTTAACACCCCGACAAGGTGTTGGACGAGAGAGCTATCGATCACTAGGTTGGTTGTGGACTCATGTATAAAAGTTTAATTACTTGGAATTGAAAAACTTGTTTATGACTTGCATCTTGTTATCTATTACTATGTATCTATCTAAACCTATGTTCTCACCAACTTTTTAGTTGACATATTTTAGCATGTTTTTCAGGTGAAGCTAACTATGATGTTGATAATCTCATGCTAGGATCAAGGACTCATGCCTTAGTGGACTTATCTAGATTTTAAAGAAAGAAAAATTATTTGTTCTACTTGTTTGTTTGATCTCTTGTAACCAATGTAATCAACTATTCAATCATCATAATAGAAATTTCTTTTGATTATGTGTAATGATTCAATTTCGTCGCTCCCTCGTGTTTCCGCCTTGGCCGGGGTGTGACAATTTATGTTCATTTACATTCATGAGCTGTTCGTTTAGATTTGTAATGAATTGAATGACATAAACGAACACGAACATGTTCGTTTTACTAACGAGCGAACATGAACAAAAAATTTTGTTCGATTAATTGGTTGTATTCGGTTAAAGTTAAATGAACGAACATATTTTCGTGTTTGTTCGATTCGTTTACGGACCTAAACTTGCAAAGACTACTTAAAGCAACCACTATCTATAATTGATACTTAGCTTCCCAATCAATAAAATAAATCAACTACATTACTCACCACATAATCATTATGCTTTGTCGAGAAAGTTTCATTGTACGTGCTTTCATCAATAATTCAAGTGATATTATTTTTGTTCTTCGATTTCTTCTCTTTAGTAACAAAAATACTACATTATTATTGTTGTACGTAGTGGCGGAGCTTGAAAAAAACGTAGGGGGGGATTTTTTTCTTGTCAGGGGGGCCATAAAATTTTGGGCCGAGTACGTATAAATCAACACTACTTATATATTAACACTTTTGAGCGGAAAATCAGGGGGCCGGCCGAGGCCACCCCGGGCCCTCACTATCCTCCGCCCTTGGTTGTGCGTCTTCTTTTAAACATTTGATCAAACATCTAATGTGCGATCTATGCTATAAAAAACTTTATAAAAATAGACAACGTCAAATATTTTAACAAACTAGTTTAAAATCTCGTGTATTACACGGGTTAAATAAATATAATATTATATATGTGTTTTCATTACTCGAACCCATTACCTCAAGATCACAAAGCATCAATTTTACGGTTCAATTCTTATATTAAACATTATTTAATTATTTATTTATATTTAGTTACCAGGGTTAAATTACATGAATTTAGTTATCAACAACCATCGTAATTAATTAACAGTATTTTGAAAGCAACATGAAGGCTAGTCACATCCAACTGGAACTTACGTAACATGTTGAGCAAGACGAGACATACAATTTTCAGTTGTTCCTTTGTAAAATGAAGACTGTGACCTAACAAAACACTTTAGTACATCACTCTGACATAAAAAAAAAAATTAAAAAAGAGAAAATTTAAATAAAAATATAGGACAAAATTTTGAAATCAAAACTTTAAATTCACCAGAGGGGCATTGCCCTAACCGTATTCTGGTAACTTTCTATATGGGAGGTCGTCGGTTCATGTCTTGCTCTTGGGCGAGCCAGGGGGTTTTTCATATGTGTTTCCTCTTGTATTGGCGAGCTAGTGTGTCTTTAGTCTTACCTTCTTTGGACCTAGCGTGCTTTTTTTTTTATGTGTCTTTTAGGCTTAACAAATGCTTCGAGCTCAAGTTACTTTAGTTTAGGTTTTTCTTCTCTATGCTTACTACTACTCTCTTACCTTTTGTACTATTAACTTCCTTATTATACCTTTCTTTTCTTGTATATCTATGTATTTGTTTTGAAAATTGAGGTTTTTTTAGTTTGAGAGTCTTTGTGGGTAAGCTGTGCCTTCATCTCACCCTCCATAGACTCAACAGTGGGTAGGATTTTAATATGTATGTTTTTTTTGTTTATATGTTCAATTTATAATCGTTACGTTGCCGAATTTTATAAATCAAAACTGTATGGAATCATATATGTTAAAATGAGCCCAACCCATCACAAGTTCGTTACTGTAATTTATTTTGGTTCATAATGTAGTATTGTATGTAATTTTAAATTTTGTAATTTATAATTTGTAAAAAATGGTTTTTGCAGATTTATTTGTATTCCAGGAACTAAATTGTTTCTGCGGATTTATTTGTATTTGTATCACATGAAATAAAAAGATTTAAAATTTACTTTTCTACTAAAAGGACAATTACCGATGGCCAGTCTGTCGGTCAACCGTCAGTAAAAAATCCATAGGCAAAGAGTGAAACTGTAGCCGGAGAAAATGCGTCGTTAAGTTGTCTGTCGATGATCCGTTGGTAATCTTCGATAGACTTTCTTCAGGAAAAGCATTTACCCATGACCAATTTGTCGAAGGAGCTTTACTGGCATATTATCATTGACTATCACCGACTGATTCTCGTTGGTGATGACTATCATCAACGGATTTTTGACCGAATCATCCGTCAGTAAGCCCTTTGTTTTCCAGTAGTGCTATAAAGTGGTGTTTACTTTTAAGACTAGTGAGACAAGAAAACGTACACAAACTCTTGGATTGGGGTAACGTGAAATAGTTACGTTTTTTTGTGATATCTCTCGACCGTTAATTTCTGTAATTATTGTTCTTTAATCTATAAGTTATCGTAAGACATGTTTTCTTAACAAACCAAAGAGGCTTTATAAGTGGTAAAATAAATTTTAAAATAATATATCTACCCCTTTAGTTTCTTACAAAATTTATAAAAGATAAAATCTTTATGAAAGTACAAACGAAAATTAACCATTTGGGTAATTGAAATAAGTTTTCATTTTAAAACCATGGCTACAATTTTTAAATTATTCCTCAAAGAAGTGGTTATCGATGTGTTCCAATTTATACATATAATCTACACACATTTCTCTGTATTTTGATGTCTTTTGGCAAATTGGAAATGAAATGACACTTAATTGTTTTTGTTGTTAATTTGCAGGTTTGATGCTGAAATATTATAATTTGAGAAGGAAATGAGAGTGTTTGTGAGAAGTTGTTGAAAACTCAAGATATTATGAAGAAATTCAAAACACAACATGAAGGATACAAGTCGTATGGTTTATGTACGGTCTGTATGCATGAAGGAGAGTAGGTCCGTATAAGAAGAAGCCCATATGACCTACGAAGATTCTGCCTCCGCGTTTTGAAATATTTTGTATGGACCGTATGAAGATGGTACGATATGTATGTCGGACAAGTCAGAAGACCTCATTCATCATTATATAAGCAACATCACGACCATTTCATAATTATCGACGTTTGGAGGCTGAAGGTAGGGCCGGCCCATTGGGCCTACGGGCAACACACCCGTAGTGGGCCTAATATTTCAAGGGGCCCAAAAAAAATTTATTTATTTTTTAAATATATAAAAAAAAAATTAGGCTTTAAAAAAAATTATTCAGCCTTTTTAAAGAAGTAATTTCGTTGTGGATAGTCAACAATATTCCATTAAGCTAATTACCCAGACAAATACATATCCAGAACAACCTCCAAGCTTCTTTAAAAAGACCCAATAATTTTTTTAAAGGCATAATTACCTCTTTCTTTAGACATTTAAAGGCCTTTTTAAAAAAATCTAGTTTATAAAATTATATATTTCGTTATGGGTCTTTTTTTTTTCCGGCTCGTATAGGGTATTCGAATCCTCGGGACCGCCTCTGGCTGAAGGCACCATTTCAGAGCAGTAGTAACAAATTGAAGGGTTAGAAGCTTGAAGATGGAAGAGTTGGCTTTCGGTTAGCGTTTATTGCGTTAATCTATTCAGTTTAAATTTTTCTCTTGTTTCTTTTAATTTCTAAACCATGTTTAGATCAAAGATTAATTTGTTTCTCATTATGTTTGGCTAAACTTCTGTACTCATCTAGGTTTAGCTAAATCTTACAAAAATTTTTACTTTTTGCTTGGACTTTTACTTATAACTGTATGATATTAGTTAAGCTTTGATCTTTACACCCTTATAATGTGTTTGTAAGTTCTTTTTTGTTGCTTATACTATTGCTTTATGTGGCTAATCTTGATCTTTATATTGTTGGCTTTTCAGTTTTCAATCTAGGGCTTGAAACCTTAACATGTAATAGACAAGTCATAAATATAGTTGGCTCATTGAGTGTATTACCTTGGGATTAGATCTGGAAAAAAAGGGTCGAAGAACTTACTAGAGTTTTCCTCTTCAACTAGTAGTTAGACTAAAAATCGGTAGGACGTTTATCTATTCAATTATGATTAAGGGATTCTAAGTAGGTAGGCTTTAATCAGAGTTTGCTTTAGGGTTTTAGAGTGTTAGTGTGTTTTATAGCACTGACTTTCTTCTATCATGAGATTAAAAGCTTTAAGGGGATCTAATCTATTCTAGCACTTCATACAACTATTAGTTATTCATTGTAATAGATTTCGGGTATCCAGGCATTGAGTCCAAGGGCCTTAGGTAATACTCGACTAATGAATCTTTAATAGGGGATTAGTCCATTTAGGGAACAATTATCATAAGTAGACTCATTCCGGTTAGTCATTATAGTCAAGAGTATGCGACACCTAGGTGATTATTTGTCTCTATCTGAATTTGCTAAGGTTTCAACATACGTTGTTTACTATTTCTTTCATTAGTTGTTAGTATTTCATCATCTGTTTTATCAAATCATCCTTTACACCGATCGGATATTGACAAATGATTTAGTATCAAGAGCCACTATATCCACGAATTGATATCCGATATTTGTCGATACTATATTATATTCCGATAGGTACAGTTGCCTATTTATGTGTAGTTTAGTTCTTTTGATGATTACCCATTTAAACCTTAACCCGTACAACTGATTTTCTTAATAAATTTATATCAGTATTAGCAAACATCAGTTGGCTTCACTATTTTCTAAAAGACCAATTCTCAATTAAATAGTTTAAGATTTTTTTAGAAAACTAAAAAAATGACTGACCATTATTGAAGAAGATGGCGACCTTGCTTTAAGATGATATGATTACTTGGAACATTTTGAGTAAAACTACCCTTTAACTTCTCAACTTTATTTACTTTTACATTTACACCCCCATTTCATATGTTTATTTAGCTTTTTTTTTTAAACTAATTATTACTTGGAATTTCATCATTTTTACTCCCCTATTACACAAATAAATTTATAAAAATTTATAAATGTGAATTTGCACAATTTGAATCGTGGGGATGTTACATATTTCATCCATTTTCAATTGAACAACATTTACAAATTACTCTAAATCTAAATTTAAATGTATCTTTGTTGAAACTATTACAAATCAATTCTTTTTTTCTATCGTAAGCTATATCTAGGGCTGTTCAAAAAGCTCGCTCGAAAATCGCTCGGAAAAAGCTCGGCTCGAAAAAAGTTTGGTTGTGACTCGGCTCGTTTACAACCGAACTTTTTTCGAGCCGAGCTTTTTCCAAGGTTTTTTCGAGCGATTAGCTAGGGTTGGCTCGGCTAAATAACATATATGTGTGTGTGTGTTATATGTGTTATATTTGAAGTATGATGTTTTGATTTTTAAGTTCATTTGTTTTCAAGTACTCTAAGTTTTAAACTAAAATTTTACTTATTTACCGTTGTATTTACTCTCAACTTTATAAGTTTTGAGTTATGTATGTTTTTTTTGTCTTTTATATATTGTCCCTTCCATCTATTTAGTTTTTTAAAGACAATAAACTTCAAACCGAGAACAAAAAACTTTTTTTTGTTTATATATATTAATGTGTAAAAAAAAGAAAAAACGAGCTAGCTCGACGAGCCACGAGCTGGCTCGAGCTTTTTACGAGTTGAGCTCGAGCTCAACTTTTCAGCTCGAAAAAAAATCGAGCCGAGCCGAGCTGGCTCTTTAATTTCGAGCCCGAGTTCGAGCCAAGCCTGGCTCGGCTCGGCTCGGCTCGTTTACAGCCTTGACTATATCAAATTCTGGTGTATTAACTAATCAAGCCGGTAACAAACGGACAAAAGCGGTGCCGCTATCGGTATTCTTCGAATCCACGATGATGTTTGTTTTTATTTTTTTCGATTGATGTAAAGCACATGTAGTTTTTTAATTTTAGATTTTTATTTGAGTTTTATCTTTTTTGACTTTTTATTCTCGGCCGTTTCACACGGTTTTATCTTTTCATTAAACCGTTTTTTTCCACTTCTACAACGTGACTTCTTCTGTTCTTCGTCATTTGCCTTGATATCTTCTTCTAATGATTTTTGTTCAATATTTTTATGTTCGAGACCGAGCAAACACTTCCATAACACATGATCGCCGCAACACGCGCTCATTAGCTAGTAGCTAGGTTGAAAGTTGAAATGTAATCAAATTTAGGGTTTTTAGAGTATTCGCAGTAGCTTCCCTATCCCTATCTTCATAATTACACTAAAATCACTACATTTTTTTTTCAATTAAATAATATTTTTTATACATTTATCATTACCTTTTCTCTATTCTCTACTACCAATCACTTTTAAAAAATATAATAAATTTATACGAATAAATAGTGTTTTCCGATTATACATCAAATTTATAAATTTCCTCGATCATCCACTCACAGCTGCAGGAACTACTGTGAATGCTGGGGAAAATCAATTTCGTCTTCTTATTGCATCATCATCGCATTTGCACATTTCACCCTCACACTTGCAACAAATCCAGAGTGAAACTGACTGCAACACAATTAGTCTTAATCCGTCACCGGACCGTGGCAATTAATCGGCGGTGTTGTACTTGGAGTGAGAAAGAAGATGATTCTAATCAGGTCGATCCGTGCAAATCAGCGGACGTTATCGTCGATGCTGGATCTGCAACTGCGCTCACTGTCCTATTCGTCGTCGGCGGCGGCAGTGGAGGCGGAGCGAACGATGCGAGAAGGTCCGAGAAATGACTGGAAAAGAGAAGAAATCAAGTCCGTTTACGATTCTCCTGTTCTCGATCTTCTATTTCATGGAGTGCGTACTCTCTCTCTAGTTTCATCTTTTCAATTACTTGCATGTTATCTCCTTCGCATTGATTCAAGTCCTATAAATCCTCTGGTAATTGCATTGAGTGAGATGAATAAAAAATGTTAGGTCAATACTTTGCAACGAAATCTATATGGATAATGGATGTTACATTTTAAATCATATGTGATTATTGTTTAATTGATAGTTTATAGGAGTTTTATTGTTGAGGTAATGCATGATGAATGTTTAATTGAAATCATATGGGATTATTGTTTAATTGATAGTTTACATGAGTTTAATTGCTCAGGTAATACATAATGAATGTTTAATTGAAATCATATGAGATTATTGTTTAAATGATAGTTTATATGAGTTTATGTTTAACTGAAATCATACGCTTGGTTTTAAAAATCTAGAAGTGCACAAAAGCGACAGGGTCTAAAACCGTGGCGCAAAGGGCAAAAGCGGTGAGCTTTTCGTACGCGATGCGCAAAATGATTATATTAGAATTTTAATATATATCATAGGTTTTTAGCATCTCCTACCCAAAATTGAACTAGAATAAGCTTTATATATGTTTTAACATGTAAATTACCTACATGTACAACCTAAAAAAGCCTTTTGTACAACATTCAGCTACACAAAAAAAGGCTCATATACATAAAGTGCGCGCCTCACATGCACCTCGAATTAAAATTTTGCCAAAAAGTCGCGCCTCAGCTGCGCTTTTTGTTTATATGCTCCTAAAGTCGCCAGAAGCGATCCCCTCAGGCGCGCTTTTTAAAACCAAGATCATGTGAGATTATTGTTTAATTGATAGTTTGAAATTATAATGGTTGTTACATTTGAATTCATAGGGAATTATCGTTTAATTGATATTTTATATGAGGTTTATCGCTTAGGTAATACATACAGTTTTGACCGGCATAGTTGATTTGACTCGAGGATGGGGAAATTATCAGAACTGATTAGTTTCGCTAGAATTATCCTTGTTATGTTGGATGTGGTGTACTTTTTTCTTACAAAAGGTCTTGTTTTCAGGCTCAAGTTCATAGACATGCTCAAAATTTTAGGGAAGTTCAACAGTGTACACTTCTGTCTATAAAGACGGGTGGGTGCAGTGAGGATTGTTCGTATTGCCCTCAATCTTCTCGGTATGATACTGGAGTGAAAGCTCAAAAGCTCATGAACAAGGATGCTGTTCTGGAAGCAGCACAAAAGGTGCTTTTCTTTTTCCTAATGCGAACAACTTTCTGCTTTTAGCTCATGGAAGTGACTAGATTCACATTATTTACATCTATTTTTGTAATTGCACGTGTTGCATTATTGTGTGTGATTCCATTCTCATGTTGGATTGTTAACTGGTGCTGGGCAGGCAAAAGAGGCTGGTAGCACTCGGTTTTGCATGGGTGCTGCGTGGAGAGACACAATAGGAAGGAAAACCAACTTCAGTCAGATCCTTGAATATGTGAAAGAGATAAGGTAGTAAGCCACTCTTTTATGTTGATGTTCTTATGAATTTGATATCATTAGCATGATAATTTGTGTCTAGAAGCTATAGCCTATAAATAGCTTATCGTTTTGTATCGGAGCATTTAAGTAGTTTACCACTTACCTGTAGGGGTATGGGAATGGAGGTTTGTTGTACATTGGGAATGATAGAAAAGCAGCAGGCTTTAGAACTCAAGAAAGCAGGCCTTACAGCTTACAACCATAACCTTGATACGTCAAGAGAGTATTACCCTAATATCATAACAACAAGAAGTTACGACGAACGCCTGGAAACCATCAAGCATGTTCGTGAAGCAGGGATTAATGTTTGTTCGGGTTAGTTCAGTCCTAACCTAAGAGACTACATTTCTTCATTTTGTTCTAACTTTTGGTCCCAAGATATATCTACAGGCGTAAAAGATGCTGAATAAACCTTTTAAATTCTGATTAGAATCTGTTTTTTGGTGATAGGAGGAATAATAGGGCTTGGTGAAGCAGAAGAGGACAGGGTTGGGTTGTTACAAACATTGGCAACACTCCCCTCACACCCAGAGAGTGTTCCAATTAATGCACTTCTTGCAGTAAAAGGCACACCTTTGGAAGATCAAAAGGTAGTTTCTCTTTTGTTATTACATATTTTATGTTTCTCTAGGTTTGGCTGTTAGGACACTAATACATTTTGATCTTAACGAGAACAAACCACTGATGTTTGCTGTTGCAATCATTATTGGTTTTAAGTTTTCTAGAACGGCAATGGTGTTATGATAACAGAAGAGGCTGAAATTGTGTTACTGTAACATACTGAAGTGCTCATAATCAAATGTCTAAAAGACCCTCAATATTGAGAGAAAAAGCTAATGGAGATTAAGCTTAGTCATATTAATATTTTGTAATGGTTTCTAGGGTATCAAGGAAATCTAAAATTGGAATTTTGCCAAATTCGAGACATGTTTTGCCAAATTTCAGAAAAGCAATTGTTGCATATATCCTAGAGGTTGCAGTTTTGACCCATTTACTTATGAGTGGGTCTGTTTGGGTTGTGTTTGTATTCCTAACGGGTCAAACGAGTAAAACCAACTATTTGCAGAAAAATAAAATAAAATTTTGGACATAAATCTTTTTAAACGCAGAAAAGTTACCCATTCCGACATGAACCCTTTTTGACTGGTTACCCGACCCTCGTTTGCCACCAATTTATCTAAAAAAAGGAGTACTGGTTGTTACTTTGGTGTAGAGACTTTTAAAGTATTTTTTAACATGTTGAAACAATTGTGATTTTCTGAAGGCAGTTGAAATATGGGAGATGATTCGGATGATTGCCACGGCACGCATCACAATGCCAAAGGCAATGGTGAGGCTATCTGCAGGGAGAGTGAAGTTTTCAGTGCCAGAACAAGCATTGTGTTTTCTTGCTGGTGCAAACTCTATATTTACTGGTGAGAAGTTGTTGACAACCCCCAACAATGATTTTGATGCTGATCAATCCATGTTTAAACTGCTTGGATTGATCCCCAAACCCCCTGCCTTCTCAGATGACGAGGTTGAAACCTGTAAGGAAGCTGTTTCTAGTTAGTTATGCTTTATGTATTCTAATATTCCTGTTAGAACATCCGTCTTGTATGCTGTCTATCGACTCTGTTTCTCTTGCAAGAACCCAGAAACGAACACGTGGAAGTTAGATTGTTTGATGTTAGGTGTTAGAACTGTTGTCATTCGGTTAATTGGAAACTTATAAAATTGTCGTGACTTTGTGGTTCATTGTGTGCCTTGTCAGTTGGTGCAAATATGAACCTGATAAATAATCGGAGACCGGTGATGGATAAACTGGAGTCTAAATTATCTATATGGAAGGCAAACACGTTTGTTTGGTTAATAAACGTTAAACAACTTTTCCAATACAGAGCACAAAGCAAATAATAAAATTGAAGTCCTTTTCGTCAAAATATATATATATATATATATATTGCTTTCGACCCTATGTTTCCTATATCAATATGTGTATGCATAATTGTATAGACCACAAACCCTACTGTCGACAATCTGAAAGCTCAATTTATTTGCATATAAAATTTTCTTTTAGAATTTGGAGGCCTTGGGGGAAAGGATTTAGTGAAATGATTAGCTTGGGAAAGTTGATCTGATCATATGCTGATCACCTTTGGTGTTGGTTAGTTAGTGAGAATTTTACAAATTCAAGTTAGAATAAGAACTTCCCAAGCTGATCATACAAAGGCTGACCATCTGATGAACAAAAGCAACCATCCAATCCAACACAGATAATGAATTTTCAACCTGCTTTTAGTTTTGAATATGGAGACATTATTGCGATTAAAAGAATTCAACACCAAGTTAATCTCATGGACGAGGTCTTTTAAGGAACAGATTGGCAACAATTTAGAAGCATACGTTGATGACTTGGTCATTAAAAGTAAAGGTGAAAAAACCATGTTTGCAGATATATAGGAGACATTCTTGCGATTAAAAGAATTCAACGTCAAGTTAAACCCGTGAAAGTGCTCGTTTGTATGAAAAAAGGGAAATTATTGATGGTTACGCGGGATGGATTTCAGGTGAACCCTGAAAAAGTGGATGCCATAACACCATGACAACCCCCAAAACTCTTAATGAAGTCTAGACGCTTAGTGGACGGCTGGTGGCAATCATTCGCTTCCTGGCCAAGCATGCTGACCGGTCGTTGCCATTCATCACCACTCTCAAATCTGTCTACACACAACAAGAATCAATTTAAGCGTTGTCCTTATGGTTGAACATAGTGGCATCCAAACGCCTATATACTATGTAAGCAGGGTCCTCATCGCCCCCGGAGATCAACTATTCAATCTTGGAAAAAATAGTTCTGCCTTTAGTACATGCTTCAGTTGGATGACCGGAAGGAAAAAATGGCGGCCAACAAAATGCAAGCAAAAGCCCTCCAATATCAACTCCTTGATGATATGAAGTCTTTCTTGGGCTCATTCCTTCGATGTACACATGAGGCAGAAGAGAGATTCATATGAGAATCTGCTGGAACCATGCAGGCGGGAGTGACTGAAATTACGAATGCGGGTTACTATTAGCCAAGGATGCATATTGATGCAGTTAAGGAATTTAGCGTCATGCACACTAAAAACAACTTGATCCTGGTCTCTGCCTCTTGGCCTTTTCAAAAGTGGGGTGGGGGTGGATATTGTTAGCCCATTTCCTGAGGGCCTAGTCAATGATAACGTCAAACAATCCAGCAAGTCTTTACATCTGTGGTGCATCCCCAAGGCAACAAACACATTGAACGTAAGCATGGTGGAAGGGAACTTCCTGGGTCGACTGCATCGAACTATGCCCAAAATAAGCCACGGGAAACACCGTTTAGTTTGAACTACGGGTCCGACGATATTAATACAATTCAATCAATTAAATACAATACTCGACTAGAAATCGGCCCAACCCAAATCACCGACTTGTGAATTTTAGTAGGCGCTAACTAGAGGTGCACAAAGGATCCGGATCCGAATCCGATCCAAAAGATTATCCGAAACCGGATCCGGCTAGAACCGGACATTTTGGAACCGGTCCGGACATTTTTAGAATCGGTTAGTGGGTTTTTTGCGAACCGGATAAAAATCGGACATTTTGGGACCAGTTTTTTTTCGGACATTTTGGAACCGGTTCTAGCCGTTGGGAAAAAAAACGGCTATATAGCCGTTATATGGCCGTTTTTTTGTATTTTTTTTTTTGTGTCTGAGGCTTGAAACTAAGTATAAATAGGTAATGGGGGTATGGGTTAGTTCACAACAACATTCTAGCTCTCAAAACTCAAAAACGCTCTCAAAACGCAAAAAAAAAAACCCACCTATACGCAAAAAAAACGCTCTCATGGATTCCGCTTCCGCAAGCACTCAAAATTCGGTTGGTGGTTCTACTAGCGATGCCACGGTG
The DNA here is from genome assembly GCA_023525975.1 of Smallanthus sonchifolius. Lineage (NCBI taxonomy): Eukaryota > Viridiplantae > Streptophyta > Magnoliopsida > Asterales > Asteraceae > Smallanthus > Smallanthus sonchifolius. The sequence continues at coordinate 25,050,365 of CM042029.1, read as the reverse complement.
GTGAGAGTACTTCCTTACTCCCGAAACCAAGAGATATGTGCTTATTTCAATTTATGCGAAATGTCGAACGACTCGTTGCAAACGCTGTGGTAAAATTTTGGGTGCTGCGGGAAATAGCAGTTTGAGGAAACATATTGGTAGTCACGCAAAACACACTCAAGGTGAAGATCAAACTCAAATTGGTAGGGATGGAGGAGTTTAGCAATACAATGTCGAGATGGTACGTGAGAGTGACACATTTCGTCATTCAAGAAGGATTGCCTTTTGATCACTTTGATAATCCGCGCTTGACGAGGATGATACAAGAGACGCTTCAACCGAGTTACACAAATGTAAGTCGTTTTATTTTGAGAAGAAATTGTTTAAAAATGTGAAAAAGAGCTAAAAAAGAATTAATTTTAGGTTTTGAAAATTTAAATACCGGCATTAACTTAACAACGGACGTTTAGTCCGCTCCACATGGTTTACCCGAATCGTACATTTGCGTTACCGCACATTTTATAGTGTATCTTTGTTAATTTTTTTAAAAAAGATTTTTTTTTTTTAAAAAAATCCGGTGGAACCAGTTTTTTTTTGTCCGGTCCGGTTCCATATATCCGGTCCGGTCCCAATAGGTTCCAACTCTCCACTCCCTTAACCGGATCCGATCCAAAACCGGTTCCGATCCGGAACTGGTTCCAAGGTGTCCGGTTGTTGACCAAGTTTGACGGATCCGGTCCGGATCCAAAAAAAATCCGGTTTGTGCACCTCTAGGATCTAACACCAGTTGACTATCCATCAAATTCTAAAGTTCTACAATGCTAACAAACAACTACACTACAATCAAGTAACAATCTTGATAATCCAATTTTAATTTTTATGCAAACCTTTATTATTATATTTTAAAAACACATCATGCAACTGTAACTACTATTAAAGAATGTTTATAATGTATGATTAAGAAGTTATAGTGAATTAATGCATTCTATTGAGAATAAAGGCATGCAGAACTCACACCAAACTAGCCGAGCCAAGCCGAAACGGACATATTTACATGTTCACGGTACGGTCAAAGATTTGGAGTATATTCGGTTTTTGGTTCAGTCCAGGCCAAAACCGAGTAGCCTGAACTGAACCGCCAATTAATAATATGGTGCTTGCCTTGTTCTTTGTATGCACTCAAAAGAAACATTGATGAATTCCATTTGCAGTATGGATTATTTCAAATTTTCACCTATCTTTATAAGCTTCATCTTGTCCTTTAATTACAAAGTAACATGAGAAACAACCTGTTGAGAAATTGTCTCCAGTATAGAGGCTAAATTACTTGCTCATTTGCCCATCACCCATGACCGGTGAAAGTTGGTTGGATGTTTAGAATGTCATCAGCCATGATATGTTAATTTGTAGTTCTTGATCTAGACCAAAAACAGTTTGTTAAGCCCCATCCACTTTTCGGTTCATAACAGCCTGAGAAAACCAAATATGTTTAAAAATAAATACATCTAAAGAGAAGTTAATTTTAATAAAAAATGAAACAAGTCTTAATTCTAGAATAAAAAGTACCTAATTAGTGTCGAGACTGACTACAACTCGACTCATTTACAACCATACGTACGTAAAGATAGACCTAAGAATCATATATTTCCTCTGCTGTCAAAAACAACATGGTGGTATCTAATTCTATCACTATATTAGTGTCTTTTTACCCTCTGGCATACTTGAGAAGCAATGCTAGTAATAGGGCTGCTAATGGGTCGTGTTCGTTGGTCGAACCCGACACGAAGTGGAAAATTTTACACGAACCTGAAAATCGTGTCAGACATATGAACCAGGATACGAAACGTGTTTACATTTTTTTTTTTGCATATTAATATTAATACTCTAAAATTACAATTTTACATTTTTTTTTGTTTTTTAAGCAATTAGGTCTAAACTATGCCAATTTGTATTTGAACCTTTAAATTATGGCATAAAAAGTACCTAATTAGTTTAATTTACTACATAAAACACGTTTCAAAAAATATATATAAAAAAATAAATGGGTCAACCCGCCAACCCGTCAGGTTGACACGAACACGACCCGTAAATGTGTGCACGGGTTCGACCCGAAATTGACCCAAACCTGCGAAGTTCGTTTTAGGTTCGTGCCGTGTCACAAATTCACACTCCTAGCTAGTAGTAGTTCAAAAAGTCAAGAATCTTGAAGATCACTAATAAAACATGAATCAAAATATCAACATATGTAAGGATGCAAACCTGACTAGAGGACCCGTAACAGTATAAACCCACATAACACCATCAGATTACAGCACCGATCACTGCAGAAAAACTGGCTGCAAGTGATTGAACCCGCTCACATTCTTGCAAGACAACATCTTCACAAGTTTCTCTCTAAGGAAAGGAGAAATCATGTCACAAGTAGTCAAAACATCAAACGACTGAACGACACCCTTTCTATCAAGAACATCAAGAGCTGACAATACGCCCTTCAAAATCAAATCTTTCCTTTCAATATCATAATGATCCACAACAAGAAACAGAAATTCCAAAAGATTTTGTGTCATGTGTAAATATTTGGGCATGGAGTTCACCATCAATAAGATAGCAGGCTCGATGTTCATTATATTATCAACGTCTTCTTTAAAGAAAAGCCAGTCATAGAACAAAGCCAGCTTCACATTAGCTTCTACATGATTCTTGGTACAGCATTTTAGTAACCAACCAATGACAGCCCATCTCTGGATCACATTTGAATGGATTATATCATTAGACGGGTGATGTGCACAACAGATAAATCGAATGATATCGATCACAACAGTTTCCTTCTCAGGAACATCAAGAAATTTCCTTCGAAACCAAATTTGGTATCGGGTTTGACTTCCAAGTTTGACTTGTGTAAGCAAAAACCGCAAATGAGCTTCCATCTCGGGTGTAATTCGAAGCAGAAAGTACGTGCTACAAGTCCTGGATTGATACAGCTGAGAAACATCTGTACGCAATAAAAGATCTTTCCATATATCTTGAAATTCAGGAACATGAACTAAATCCTGGAGAAGCCTAATTACATCCCTACCAATTTTAAAGCACAAATGAAACTGATCCCTGAAAACCCGAATACAAAATTCGGTTTCTTTTTGCTTCAAACTCTTGAATTTTGAATTTAAACATACTCTGCAATGATCAGACAGAACCCTAAGAAACACATACAGAGCACTCGATAAAACCAACGGTTGTTCTTCCAGCAAAAATTCCCATTTTCCCATAAAAAGATTAACCATCTCTGAACACAACCACAAATTCGCTTCAGTGAAATCACCACCATGAATTTGCCTCAATAAAGCCACCAACAAACTATCAATTCCAATAGCTGATACATGGATCATTTCTGAAGTAACATAAAGTAATTGAAGTTTCACATTCTCAACAAGCTTTGAATACAGTTCATCAACTAGCCTACATAGTAAATTTGTGAAGAAATGGTATCCATCAATTATGATGCCATGTAAGTGCTTAATATGAACTTTTGCCAAATGGGGTTCAGATAAGATACCATATAGAATAGCACGGTTGAGATTCAAGTACTTGGCTTCTGCGGGGATTGTTAATGGAAACGGGGGCCTTAATTGGGGTTCTAGAAGTTGGAAAGCTTCTCTTAAAGATGAATCAAGTGAGTTATCAGCTTCATAGGTAGCTTTGTGAATCAGGGAAGATGCCATCTACATTAAATTGGTAACAAATTGAGTTCAATCAGAAGACAATATTGTGCTCATGTTTAGGGATGTAAACGAGCCGAGCCAGGCTTGGCTCGAGCTCGAAATTAAACGAGCCAGCTCGGCTCGATTTTTTTTCGAGCTGAAAAGTTGCTCGAGCTCGGCTCGTAAAAAGCTCGAGCCAGCTCGTGGCTCGTTAAGCTAGCTTGTTTTTTTTACACATTAATATATATATATGTAAACAACAAAAAAAATGTTTATTCCCAGTTTGAAGTTTTGTGGTCTTCAAAAAACTAAATAGCTGCAAGGGACAATATATAAAAGACAAAAAAAACATACACAACCCAAAACTTATAAAGTAGAGAATAAATACAACGGTAAATAAAGTAACATTTTAGTCCAAAACTTAGAGTCCTTGAAAACAAATGAAGTTAAAAATCAAAACATCATATCAGACTTCAAATATAACATATAAATTAGTTATTTAGACGAGTCGACGAGCCGAGCTCAAGCTTAGCTCGATTACAATTCGAGCCAACTCGGCTCGGATCGTTTACAATCGAGCTTTTTTCGAGCCACGAGCAGCGAGCTTTTTGAACAGCCCTACTCGTGTTAGGGTTTATAATTTAGCCCATATACATCTTTCAAGAATTTCATAATCATTTTCATTTTTCGTATAATTGATTAGTAAACTTATGGAAAAAAATTACCCAATATTAACCAAGTTTTTCTAGATGTTGGAATTCTTTATATAAAAGAAATTACTCAACTTTCAAAATGTATTCTGATATTATAAAAAAGGGACCTTTTTTAACTTTAAATTTACAACTCGGACGAAGATTTTAAGCCAAGCCCAGTCGACCAGGGGCGGCTCAAGTGACCTAAAATGAACTGTAAAATTGAGGCCCTTTTCGTAATTTTTTTTAATTTGCTTTAGATTCTAAATTGTGTCCATAAACTCTGAAAACCAAGTTCTTTAACTTGTTTTTAAGCAGATAATTAAAGTTTAAACCCCATGCTCCCTAAATGTCTGATTAATCCAGCCAATTTTTTAAAAGTTGAAACCAACTGCCTGTTTTATGTCCTTCCCCTATGGCAATAAACATCATGATCTGATCTTACAGTTAAACCAACCACACACATACATCTAACTAATTCCTATAGCAAATTACAATAGCTGAAAATGACAATACAAAATTTTGTTTTATTGTTAGAATCCCAGTTGTCTCAAATCCTTAATTCAAGTAGCCTAGGCTAGCTATCATATAAAGAAGTTAGGTGTATGAATCCAAACATTGTAACATAAATGAAAAGTAATAAATTAGATTTCAAGTTTAAAGGTGAAGCTGACCTGGGTTAGTCGATTAGTGATTACAGAACAGCAACTTGGCGTGATGAATCTGCTCGGGCCTCCCAAATGAGATTACAACAGTTGGATTGCTGTTTCATTATTCATGAATTAAGAATTCCAGACGACTTCATGACCTAATTTTTTTCTTTTCCCCTTCCTCCGTTTAAGGGGGGTGTTTGGGAGATTACTTTTGTAATAAGATAATAATAGTCTTTGGGTAAGTACTTTTTAAAATAACTTTAAAAAAAAAAGATAATAAGTTGTTTTTGGAGAAGTTACAATTTTTAACTTTTTATTTATTCTTATTACTTTTAGGGAGTAATTTTCCATTAGAGCATTCTCAGTCTGTTCTTTATATTCCATATCCTTATCCTTAGAGCATTCACAGCCGGTTTGGTATAATTGCGTGAGTGAGTTTTGTATATTTTATGGAGTGGTTTAAAGTGGTTGTGAGTGGAGGAGAGAGAAAAGATATAATTTTTTTGTAAATATAAGGAAAATGTAGTTGTTTTTAGTGTAATTATAAGGATAAGAAGAGAGAAAAGAAGAGAAAAAAGGTAGATAAAGTAGTGATTTTTAGTGTAATTATAAGGATAAGGATAAAAAATATAAGGATCCGGCTGGGAATGCTCTTATAATTACAATAAAAAACACTACATTTTCTACCTTTTATCTCTACTTTTCTCTCTCCTTATCCTTATAATTATACTAAAAATAACTATTTTTATCCTTATATTTACAAAAACCTTATATATTTTCTCTCTCCTCCACACAACCACTTTAAACCACTCCATAAAATATACAAAACTCACTCACATAATTATAAAGAACGAGATGTGTCACAACCCCGGGCTACCCCTGCCCGGGCGTCGCGAGACAACGCTGGTATCTGAATGCGGTCCCATATATTTGGGCAGCGGAAGTCTTTGTTTTTACTTGATGCCTTTTTGTAATGAAAGGTAATGTAAATAATCTCAAGGGTTAATTCTATACATTTGTCAAAACTTGGGATCCACGTCCCTTTTCATTTCATGATAATAGACATTCAAAAGTCTATTATATAATGTACATCTGCTGAATTAATTTACATAATACAAGCCATTTAAAATGTCTAGGATCTATGTCCGTTCCAACATTTGGTCTTGTATTAGTCTGCCACAGGGATTTAAATATGCCTAAAGATCTTGTCTTTACTGCACCACCCTGAATTTAATGATTTCTTTCACTACCTGTGAAAAACGTTTTGAAAATGAACATCAGCATAAAGCCGGTGAATCACATTTAACTGACACGAAAATGATTTCTAACATAAACCAAATTAAAGCCTTTAAGCACGTTTTTGTATGGTAAATCTACACATTCAGCAGTCTATTTCACCTGAAGTATATACCACCTACATACACTGGGTTAACTGCCATGGGGTCAACTGGCTGAGCTCTATGTCTCAGACTGATAGCCTATTCCCAGGGTGATGATGCTAAGAACCTTGTTCTTAGTCTTACATGATACTCAGGAACTCGTCCCTCGTATAATCTGCTAAGGAAACCCATCCTTAGTCTTATGATTTCCCATTACATGATCTGTACCCAGCCACGGACCGGACTTTCACCCGTCACATGTATACCATTTGATCAAATCTACGTATGCTTATGGCCTGAATGCTATCACGTAGATTACCCTTATGATTAAAGCATTTAATTTGTTTCATGCCGTTTTCGTAAATAAAATGGTTTTATCGTTTGAAAAGCGTTAAACGTGTTCACCTTGATTTTGATGGCTGGTAGGGTTGTAGGCTTCGGAATTTGAGCAGAACCTCGATACGTTTCTTCCTAGGGAAGACACGATTAACGAGAATATATATGAGAGAATATATATATATAATTGCGGTTATATATATATGAATAGTTTTAACGATACCTACTTTGCGGGATTTGGACAGAACTACGGCTTGAGTTGGGTGTCGTAGGATTCTTGAACAGCGCTTCGGGACGTTGTGGAGTTTTGAGAGATCGGGTTTGTGTGAAACGAATGTTTGGAAACTGTACAGAATTTCAATCCCGTTGAAGGCCTTTTATAGGCTGATTTTCCAGTCCCTCGCGTACCGCGAGGCCGGCCAAGGAAATCCCTCGCGTACCGCGAGAGGATGAGGTGTCACGAACGGTGCTGAGTCAGCATGACACGTGGCGGCTGGTGGCAAGGGTACATGACACGTGTTTTCTGGCCCTGACGCGTGTACTATTCCCTCGCGTACCGCGAGGCTTGGTTGGGAATCTTCTCGCGTACCGCGAGAAGGTGTAAATCTGGCGTATAAGCAGTCCCCTCGCGTACCGCGAGGTTTTGTCAAAATCTCCCTCGCGTACCGCGAGGGAGTGAAATTTTGAATTTTTCTTTTCTTTTTATTTTTGGGTGTTACAAGATGTGAATGTTCTTAATAAGTCATTTTTCATTAATAAGTCAAGTCAAACACTTTTTTAAAAACACAACTTATTGATTTTCCCCACCACATAAGTTAATCCAAACACTTTTTTAAAAAACTTATTTTCAAAAAGTAATAAGTTAATAAATTGTTTTGACAAAAAGAACTTTTAAGATTTATAAGTAATCCCAAACACCCCCTAAAATGGGACCTAAGAAAATAAGGATTGCTTTAGGGCAAGCGCATTGGGCCGCCCTGAAATAGACTTGTATATCTTTTAGCTCGAGTGTAATATCCGAGATATTCCGATCTATCCTTTGTACGTATTACTAAATTAAAACTCGATTTCGTGATAAAACTATTTCCTTAAAACATTAGATATTAATTTTAAAATAATTTATACTTGAACCATATGTATATGAATATGTATATGTACATGTGAAATTTAATTAAAAAGTATAGATATATATATGTATCTATATAAAATCCTTCAAACATTACAAGGTGGTAATTTTATAAATAAAATTTCCCTAAACCCTAGAAATTATTTTATGAACTCATAAAATAATAAAACTTATAAAACAATTCAAGTTTTATAAAAATAAAACATATTTATTTTATATAAAGGCAAGGGACCAAAACTGCCAACTCTTGAAACTTGCTTTAAACTGAAAACCTAACTTTAAACATAAAATGACTGAACCTTTAAACTACATGGACCGATCTTGTATTTAGCTCAAACCCCCGAGACTGAACCCAGTCTCAGGTTCGAGTCCCACAGAGACCGATTTTCTCGTCCTTTCAGTCGAAATCACATTTCCGGCTAGATTCAACGAACCTCGAGCTCCGGCTCACACATGCGACCAAAGCCCAACGAGTTTCGATGTTCGAATTCAATGCTAACCACACGTAATTTCAAATTTAAACACGTTAAACTCAACCGTAATCTCCCTAACCGATCGGGAATTTAATGGCGAAATCCGCTATAAATATCGACCCAAACCCACTAGCGACATCACCCTCAAACTATCTAAACCTCCAATTCAGTCGTTCATCACCTACACCTCGCGATTTTGTTCCCGTAACAGTCGGCCCATTGTCGGACTCGTTCTCCCTCGTTTCGGCACTAAAACAGGTAATTCGAATGTCATTCCTCTTCGTTTTCATCTAAGGATCAATAGCCCTCTATTAAATTTCATTAACAGAGGGTTAATCATATCGTATTTGGGGGATCAAATTCTAGGGTTCTTGGGCAAATTAGGGACGATTTGGGAATATACTTATCCATTTGATTTTCCATGCATATTACCACCGAGACCCGTAGGCGGGGTGGTTAAGTGTTGTGTGTGATGTTGACCCGGGGCAGACCCAAGTTCGATTCGGTCTGGCCCCAGGTTTTTGTTTTTATTTTTTTAATTATCATTTTAAATAGTTTAAAACTTTTAATAATTTTTATAAATTCTGTGATACTTTTATAAATGTGAATATGAATTTTATTTACACTTTTATTTTCTAAAAACATTTTATTTAATTAATCTTGATTAAAACTTACAATAATAAATTTATTAAAATAGTTTTAAACATTTAAAAGAATACTTCCGAAATTTATAAAACTTGGACATTCATTAGAAATCGTTTTATAAAAATACGAAACTTAATTCCTTATCCCTTTTTTTTATATACAATAAACTTACTTTTGTTTAAAACTTTAATTTAATAAATTGTAAACTTATATATTTTATATAAACAAGAAATCCATTTGTTTATTTAAATCATAAGAAAATAAATATACTTCATTCATTTTCTTTATGAACTTATAAACTTTATAAAATAAAGTAGAAACTTAAAAACACTTGTAAACTTTATTTAAAATGTTTATAAGAAACTTTATTTAAGACATCTATTAAATCATAATTTTATTTAAACTTTAAACGTATAATTTAAACCTTATAAGAAGTTCTATTTAACATTTTATAAACTTATAAATGCTTATTATTATTTAAACTTATAACCACATTTTCAAGGTAAATACTAAATTCTTAAATACTTTAAATCTTGAATGATTTATAAATTATTCTTTTGGATAATTATTTGTCCGTAGTAATTATTTATTTATAAATAATTATTTATCCCTAGGAATCATTTATTCTTAAATAATTATTATTTATTCTTAATAATTATTTATTTTGAATTATTGTTATTAATCCTTAAGCGTTATTCCTCTTTATATATCCTTCCAACTATATTATTAAGTTACTTAGAAAATTTCTTTGAATTATTATTACCTATTTTGAGTAATTAATAATGATAAAACATTTAAATTCTAATCTATAAATCTATTAAACTTTGACACACAAGTCTTGTATCATTCATTCAAAACCTTTATCTTAAACTTAATTTAAACTTCACAAACACGACCATTCTCATCTCCCATTGAAACCCTAGTTGAATCTTGAAATCCCAAATCATCGTCTTAGACTTATAGAGATAAACTTGAAACTTTAGACTTATATTCTTAGGCTTATCGTGAGGATATTCTCCCTCCAAGTCTTGCAAATACTTATCCGTGTCGGATACTCTTCATCATCCAAGTGAGTATACTTTTTATGCTTTTGGGGTGAAACATGTTCACAACTCTTAAACTTATACAATTCTTGTACAACTATGACTACGTGTTTATTCTTATGTTAAACTTGAGACTTGTATGCTTAGATTAAACTTAAAACTAGCACATTCATTAGTTTTGATCAAGCCGATAGTAACAATGATAGATCTATTGCATTTGACCAATCCACCTTGATTGATTGACCCCTTCGGGGGGGGAGCCCTTGGTGTTTGTTACTACATTAAACTTTAAACTTGAGACTTATAAGGGTAACCTGCGGGTTATGCCTAAACTTGGTTGGAGGGTTGATGTGCACAATGTCTAACATGCTTGTTTTCTCATACTTACATTATAGAATGCATGAATCATAGTGAATTGTAATACTTTTCAAATACTTGTTAAACTGTGTCAAAACCTTTGTATCTCACCAACTATTTTGTAGTTGACAGATTCTTTCACATGTTTCAGGTTTACATCATGAGACTTATTCGTGATCACATAGGATGCTTTGGACCTAGACTACTTAAATTAAATGTTGTATTCGTATTATTCTTCCTTGTATTGAATCTTAAATTATTTATTAATGAAATATCGAAACTTTAATAGTCAACCTTGTGCTATTGAACAACCGCGTCCGCCCCGACGTATAATCCGCCGTCGGTTGGGGTGTGACATCGAGCGTGAGTAGATGTGACTCAGCTCGAGTTTGAATCATTAATAACCATATGTATAATGTTGTATATGGTGTTAAAGTGTGAATACTACTTTCTTTTAGTTATTGTAGTGTTAATCTTGACGGGTCATAAAGTTTGAGCTTCGTATTTAGATGAACGGGTCAAACAGCCACAAGCCAAACGGGTTACCATAGTTGGGTTAATATCGTCACGTTCGTTTTATAGTTTATTAGAGTTAAGGTAGTGGGTCTAAGACATAGGGTCATATTTACTAGTTTGTTAGTAGGGTAATTCTCTTTTGTTGTGTAGGAGGCTATGTATTTAAGGCTGTATGTTCCAGTTGAAAGTGTGGTTTTTTATTTCAATTAATTAAGAGTTGGAAAGAGTCGTGACCTAGTTGGTCACAAAATCCGATATTCTTGTTTTTCTAATCCAATAGCCCCAATGGTTATGACATTTAGTAACACAAATAAGTCCTTGAAAAGGTCATAATGATTTTAAAACAGTGCATTATGTTATGTGATAACGTTTATAAAATAGAGTGACTCATAAATATTCGATTTTAAAAATCCAATAACATGAATGATTAAATAAAAAAATACATAGTCATTATCTTTATAAAGTTGAATCATGTAACATATTTTTAAAGTTTAAGACCTAAAAAACCAACTAGATAATTACATGAATGATTCTTGTGGTATGTATGCTTACGAATTTATTCCTTTAAAAGGCTTGAACAAATTCAAATGCTCTAACATAGTCAAATGCTCGAACAGTGAGCACTTCTTCGCTCCTTCACGACCGACTACGCTTTACATAAGTATAAAACCAGGGTGAAGCAATTGATCGCATTAATAAGTATAAATCCAAGGTGAAGCAATTGATTGCATTTGAAGTCTGGAAATGATTGATGAACACACAATTGGTGAATGGCGATGGACAAAACCGTGAATGAAACCCATGATCTCTCCTTTACATTGCCGACTTGTCGTTTTATCGTTCAGAGAGTGGTGAGACGCTTCGATTTCTTCACTTCCATTGACCTAATTTTGAAATTTTGGGAGAATGAGCGGGTGAGCCTAAAAAAAGAGAGCGGCATTTTTTTCTCCCCTCTTTTTGTTAGCCCAAAACAACAACCCAAGCCTATATAGTATATAAAAGATTATTTTTTTTCAAATTTTAGGCTTAAAGCGGTTGTTTTAGAGCCTTGGCCCCATTGGGCCACCCCTGTTCCTTTTTTATTGAAAAATTTGAATTCGGTCATCATTATTTGTGAAAACTGTAACATGTTTGGTCTTTATAACTAATAAATGTTAAAAAAAACTGAACACACATGAAAAAGACCATTTATACTTTTACCTTAAAGAAACTATAAACCTTATCCCTCCCATGTTCCTTTTGTTACGTGTGGAGGCTGTTAAGAGGTAGCTGGTCCCAAGACTTTCTTTAGCCTCGAGGCAGCCAACCCTAGCATCTCGTTAATTTAAGTATGAAAATCAGTTGTTTGATTTGACCTAAATCCTCCTATTATAAATAGATCTCTCTTTTATAATTATAAACACCGCCTCCAAAATAATAAAATAGAATCGTATGGTGCGTCTGTGGATGTCAGACAATTTAGACCAAACCACACAGTGATTTTGAAACTTGACCGGACCAGCCGGTCAGACAACCGGCGCCTCCAGCGGTCCGGTTGTGTATTCTAGATTCGTTTTCAATATAACCGGGCGTTCCAAGCGGTTTTGCGGTCAAACCGGGAACCAGCGACCGAACCGCTAACTCTCTTTGAAACTCTTGTGGAAACTAAAAATCAAAGGAATCCAGAAAGTGGAAGATAATTCGAACCAGAATTATTCAATCTTTTATAGTTTTTAAATAATTATTACTGATTATTATTATTTTTATTCAATTCATTTAATAAACGAGTTTTCTAACCTAATGTATTATGCATGATGACTTATTTAAAAAACAAACACTTAGGGGGTGTTTGGGATTACTTATTAAAACTAACTTTTGACTTGTTGCAAAAGTAGAAAATACTTACTTTTCAAAAACAACTTTTTCATCCTTTTAAAACTAACTTTTTCATCAATTATCCAAACAAACTTTTAACAGGTAATAAGTTAATAAGTAGTTTAAAAAGTAAATCCAAACACCCCCTTAGAAAGAGTGACTTACATATGTGCGTGTGGTGTTTTTATCACGCTTTCAGTTAAAGTTGAAATGAAATACATTAATATCAGCTCTATATAAAAATGATAATTTTTTAATTTTAGTTTTGAAGTAACGTAACCGTAATATCCAAAAGGGACACACTCCGTGTCTCTATTCCGTCGCCGTTACAATAACCAACAACAACTCGTTTCAAGTTTCAACAATCTTCAGCGGTCAACGAAGGCCGGCACGGCGGCACACTCATCGGCGGTCAAGGCGATGAACTCATCACTGAACTCGCTCCACCATACTCCGTCTTCCACAATCCATCCGCCAATTAACCATATCGTCAACACCTCCCCTAAATGGTTACACCACCGCTACTTACCATCTCCCGAACCCTATCTCCACCGCCGTACAACCTTCACGACCTTCTGTTCTCTCCGCCGTCGCCGACATCTCCGCCGCCGCCGCCACTCCGACGGTAACAACTACCTCAACTTCCCTACCAGCGATACTGACTCTTTGTCGCCTTACACTGATTCTAAGCTTCACTTAGTACTCGACCTCGATCACTACATACCGGACAGAGCATCTCTGTCTTTGAAAAAGTTGCTGAGAACCGCCGAGGTTAAGTTTAATCAGTTCGTCGACTCCGGAAGCGACGCCGTGGAGGACCTGCGGACTATGGTAACCGTCTACGGTGACCGGAGAGTCGTCGTATCCTGCCGTAAATCAACGATCTATTTCTTCGGCCAATTGATTGCGTTGAGTTTGGTTACGGTTTTCACTTTTAGGGTTTTGGTGAAATTAGGGTTAGGGTTTCGGAATTTGTTTAGGCGCGGGAGTAATGACGGTGAAGTGGTGGTTACAAGGAGGGATAGGAGTCTTGGTGGAAGAGAGGTGGTAGTTAGCACTAAAAAGAAAGAGTTTAGTGACTCTGTGAGTCCATTGTCTTTTGTTGATGATTCTATAATGAGATATTCAAGTTCTATGATGAAGAATTCGGAGAAATCGAAGAAGAAACTGCCTGATTGGTGGCCGGATTCTAGGCCGGCTCCGTTGGAGGGAATCGATAAGGAGGAGAATCAGCGGAAGGCAAACTGGTTGATTAGAGGTTGGTTTCTGAAATGTGAAAAACATGAGAATGCTATTGATATAAGCTTACAATGATCTCTGCAACATTTTAGGGTTTCGATCGCAATCATATATTTATATCACTTGTTGATTATGATATTATGCTTTCATTTGGTGTTCTTTGTGTATATTTCTTGACAATTGAAAACTTTTTTTCAAGAATTCTCACTTTATTTTTCTAATTTGATCCTAAATTGATGGGAAATGATGTAGTTTGCATGTTTATATGTTCTCCCAGAATTAATATTAACTGAAAACTGTGTGATTACAATAGAGGGAACCCTCAATATATAGGAAAGAAACTAGAAACGTTAGCCTCTTAGAGAAACCTAACTTGGGCCTACAAGCCATATACTAATAAACTCCAATAATAAAACACTAATGACTATATTTAACATTCATCACATGAAGTACATGGTAATTGAGATGATGATATCATATTTAGAGAAATATAAAAGATGAACGTGTATTCACTTCTTGCTGGTAAATTGGTAGCATGGGTTGTGTTACTGTAATTTATTATAGAATTGCATTTGTCATAGGTAACAACACTATTTCTCAAGCTTCCGTGATTGTTGTTGATCCAATTACATCTTCCTCAACTTGATTTCCAGCAATCATGGACTATAGAACGAGCGGGAAAGATATACAAGAGGATGATATAATCTTGGTAAGTACATTCTTTTAATCTTCATACATACTTTCATTGAAACATCTTTTTCATAAATCTTTATGTTCTGATTGTATGATGATGATGAATTGCAGTTGCGTAGAATATGCAGGATGTCTGGAGTGAATGTGGTCATAGACACCAGTAATTCACGAGATTCAATTTATCGTGCATCTGTTGACTTTACATTGAACACTTGTGGCAGGTATATAATTTTTAGTTTGTAGTCACTTCAACATGTTTGTCATTTGTTGTTTATTTATTCATTATTGTAAGAACTAATTGTTTGCAGGGTAGCAAGCCATTCTACATTTGTTCAGATTGATGGTGAAGATGCACGAGAATTCATTGCTGGGCTTGCTGATAACATTGGTCTTGACCGCTCTCGTGCTGCTAGAATCGTGGCTGCAGCTGTTGCTGCTCGCACCCGCTCATGGCTCTTACAGGCTTGGGTGAGTTTTAGTATGCTTTAACTTTTGTTTTGTTCTTACATACAAAATTTATTTATTTATACAACTAGCCTTTGAAAATATGAATAATTTATTTCAATTTTGAGAATCTTAATTTATTGACATTGTACCAGATGCTGTTTTATTTTTCAGGCTCTGGAGATGCAAGGTAAGCATATTGAAGCAGTGGATGAATTATCAAAGTTATGTCTGATTCACCGGATATTTCCGCCAGAAGAAGGCTCAGTAAGTTCTTTGGTCACAAATAGGGCTGTGAATGAGCTGAGCCCGAGCACACCTAAGCTCGAGCTTGGCTCATTTAAGTCATAAGAGAGCTCGAGCTTGGTACGTTTAAGCTCAGCTCGTGAGTCATTTTTCAAGCTCGAGCTCAGCTTGTTTATTATATATGAATAGTTATTTTTATATATATATTTATAATTTCTAGAGTAAATTACAGAAATCGTCATTTATGTTTATACCCTTTTTCAGATATCGTCTTTTAGCCCAAAAATTGTCAGAGATCGTTCTTTATGTTTTCAAATCTTGCACGTTATGTCCTTTGCCCCTAACCCAGTTAAATTACTCAGTTAAGTCTGGTCACGTGCAAGATTTGTAAACATAAAGGACGATTTATGTAATTTACTATAATTTCTATTTTTATAAATAACATAGTATCTTATTTAGTTAACTTTATCATAATTATATACATTAATTGTTATTATGTAAATATTATATCAAATACAACAACTATACCTAGTAATAAAATCCCACCAATAACAATTTAATATATCAAATAGAAGTTATATAAATAATAGGCTTGTTTAGGCTCACGACACGAGCCTAGTCAAAGCTTGATGATATGTGAAGCCCGGGCTTGAGCACATTTATTAAATGAGCTTTAGTATAGGTTCAAGCTCAAGCTCGTTTAAGCCTAAGTTGATTCGAGCTTTTAACGAGTCAATCTCAAGTAGCTCACGGGCGGCTCAACTTATTTACTTCTAGTCGCAAAGTAAAGTTTTGTGTTGTACAGCCTGAAATAGAAATGGTAGCTCGCGGGCTGGAGAAACATTTGAAACCGGAACAAAGGTTATATTTGCTGAAAATGCTTATCGGGGTGTCGAGTGAAGAGAACCGCAAAAGTCTTGTTGAAGCTTTAGGTTTGGTATGTTTATTCCCTTTCTCTTCTAGAATAAATAAATACAACCCTGCACATAATTTAACAGAATTGTTTGGCTATATGCTTAAGTATCTAGAATACCCTTTGTAAGAACTAAGAACAGAAGCGATAATCTTGTAGCATTGTGTCATTGCAGGAAATGCCAGCTAGAAGTGTTGATGATCAGCAAGAAAACATGCTGAGTCAGCATGACGAATATCAAGAGCGATGATTTTATTTCGATGTTAATGGCATCTTAGCTCCAGATCATCATAATTTGTAGAAGTTGTATTGAAGTGCAAGTGATTTCCAAAGTAAAACATTACATTCTTAGTTTATGCTGATGAATTTGGTCAAAATGTTGTGGTCAAGAACATTGAGACTGATGATAGTTTGTACCAGGCCTCATCTTTTCTTCTTTGATCTAGCGAATCTATCTTCATTTTGTTCTCCATCTCAAGTGCTGTTTATTTCCATTTCCTTTCCTTTTTTTGCTATATATGATGGTGGATTAACAACTTTATTATGATCAGCAAACTAGTTTACTATCATTTAATGACAACCCATTTACAAAGGCTCCCACTCGTTTTGAGTTGCTAACCTCTTTAGATCATATGATCCGTGTTTAGGTGATTGGTGATTTTAGTGTTCTCAAGCTATCTTGATTAATCAAGATTTACTTAAGACCAAAGAAAATGTTTCAACACATCTTGATTAGGTGTGTGAGAAGTTACAAGGTGTAGCGCCCCAGGTGAGGTCCAAGGGACAGAGCCCTTGGTGTGATTTGCATGATTGATGAAATTTTTTATGATATAAACCATGGTTGTAGAAATCGCTAGCCGTTGCTAGGTCGGTTGACTGGAGAGTTGCGAGTAGTCGGCCTAGGCGGGGTACTCGGACATGGTAAGTTAGAAATAAATTAATTTTCGGGAAATAAATATCATAACTTTACTATAACAAAATATGTGAATATCAATATAAATCAAAATGATACATTTTGAAATATTAAAGTATTTCAAAATTTTATATTCATTTATTTAATATTATAGACATAATAATAATTTAATTATCGTTTTCCAATGTATCTTTGTGAAAAACAACGAAAATACAAGAATTGGTGAATAACCAAGAATCTGACTTGACCGAGTTGGACCGTGTTGAACCGAGTTGGGCCGAGTTGAACCTATTCCGAGTAATGTTGACCGAGTTGAAGAAAATCGTCTCGGCACCCTACCAAGTACTCAGCCACCTGGACCGAGTTTTACAACACTAATAGCAACAACTGGCCATGGTAATGGGTGGTTAGTAGCAACTGGTCAATATTGTTGAAGGAGGTTTCTGTTAATGAATTTTCCACTTGATGTAACTACTAACTACCATTTGAAATGTTATGATAGTTTGTCCTCTATATAAGTAAGAAATTTTGTCTATTTCTCACACGTTTTTATAGTGGAAATAATTCTTATTTTCTCTTTACATTATCTTATTGAACTTACTCACGATTTAAAAAGAATATCTAAACCCTACATCAAATGTGTTCGCATTAGAATTAGGATTGATACTCTTTATACGAGTAAATTTTATATGTTTTATTCAGATTAATTAATTTTAATTAGTAATCTAAACCTACCAACCCGACCCAAAGTACACCTTTTGTATGGTTTTGCTTTTTGCTTTTTTTGGAAACCCCTCGCACTGGTCATTTATATGAGTTGTGAAGTCGAAGCCATCTCAAACTAGAGGTGTTATTCATGTTGGTTGATCGGTAATCGGGTTACTTGGTTCGGTTGCTCGGTTTTTAGAAATTGAAAATCTAATCAAGTACCGAACCATATAAGAATATGTAATTGGGTTTCATGTTATTTGATTCGGGTGCAATTGGATTGGTTTTTAATTGGTATTCAAGTTTGTTAATCAAATTAGAATAAATACATTATCCTATTTATATAGCAACAAAAACAGAACTTCTACTTTTTAAATGATGTAAGTTTATTTTGAAACCTTTTAGAAATTTTATTAAATAATGTAACAGATCTAGCATATCCAAAGGGATTTGGAAGAACTTACAAGAAAATGTATGGAATTGGAACTGATATTAACAATTGAACATGTTTTTAGAATTTGTTTGTCGTGTTTAACATTGTTTTCATAAGTTAAAATTGTGAATAAGTTGTTGAAACATGTAAGGATGCTACAACATATGCATAATCAATTACAAATTACAATAATCATGATCCAACATAATGAATTGCTAAAAAACAAATTGGATGATGCCAAAAATGAAGTCAAAGAATACACTTTAAACAAGAGCTATATCTTGTAAGAGTTGTTGAGTAAAATTTGATTTGAATAAAAAAATTCAATTTAGATTCCTATAATTAACTCATATAACTATGTGTCGAATCGAATACATATAAAATCCAATAATGAAGAATCAAGTCAAAGAATACATTTAACCTATAAAATTATCGGATTTGATTAAAACCCATATTAAGGTTACTTGGGTTGGGTTGACATGATTACAAATTATCTAATTCGATTACCAAACCATTATAGTAAATCGGGTTCGGTTTTGCTTAATAACCGGGTTGGTTTCTTCGTTAAAGAAAAGCAAAACAAAATAAAAAGAATGTTGAGGTGCCGGCAACCTTCCAATTCCTGACGATGGGTCATCATCATCATCTTCTTCAAAGCTACTACTAAATTTGCTTCATCTTTAATCCAGTCGGCCCCACTTCAAACATCTCTCACCTTCCATGATTTCTACACCCAACCCAACTCAAATCCATCAATCAATCTCCACCGTCCATCCATTCACCAAAATCACCACCCTCATTTCCCTTAAATCACACAATCCTCTCTTCTTTCGAAGCAGAAGATCAAAATGGCGGCAAAATTACCCTGTTTGCTAATCGTCACACTGTTTTTAACAATTTCAATTGCAAATGCTGATTCGTCGGCGCAAGTGTTGGTGAAGAAAGTGAAGGGGAAGAAAGTGTGTGATAAGGGATGGGAATGTAAAGGATGGTCGGAATATTGTTGTAATCTTACGATCTCCGATTACTTTGATACGTATCAATTTGAGGAGCTTTTTGCGAAGAGAAATTATCCGGTGGCGCATGCCGCCGGTTTCTGGGATTACAAGTCGTTTATCACCGCTTCTGCACTTTACCAGCCGCTTGGATTTGGTACCACCGGTAATAAGACTACTCAGATGAAGGAGATCGCTGCGTTTCTAGGCCACGTCGGCAGTCAAACTTCTTGTAAGTTTTTAATTGCATGATTTAATATTTTAATCACATTGTTTTCTTATGAGTGTGGTTAAATGGATCGTGTTTGCGGGTTGGTTGACTGGCCCGATCCGATACGATTTGATAATTGTGTCAGATACGTAAACTCGAACATGATATGTATTTTTGTCGGTTGACACAAACGCGACCTGTTTAGTTGAAATTTTATTTTATCTTACTTTTTAGCATATAAATACTTTAATTTACGACGAGTAAAATAATTATGTTTAAACTATAATATTTACGAAAAATATTCAGACAGTTTAAGTTATATTTTTACTTTTATTTTTAAATAAATGGTCAACCCATGAGCCCGGCAGGTCTGTTTAACCCAAAATTTTATTTTAATATTATTTTTTGGCATATTAATACTTTATTTACAAATTTACAACCAAAAATTCAATTGGATACAAAATAACTAGGCATAAACTGTAATTTTTGACAAAAAAAAGTATAGGATCAATTTAAGTTATGATTTTATTTTTATTTTTAAATAAACGGGGTTAAATGGGTCAAAATGCAAATCCGTCAGGTCGATCCAAACATGACCCGTTGGTTTGACGAGAAACTGACCTCAACATGTTTAAAGTGAATTCAAATCCACGGATTTCATGTTAGATTCGTGTTGTGTTAGAAATTCACACCTCTGTATATACAATTGTTTTTGAAAATGGTTAAGGTGGTTATGGAGTGGCAACCGGTGGCCCGACAGCATGGGGATTATGCTACAACAAGGAAATGAGCCCGAGCCACGATTATTGTGACGATTACTACAAGTACACTTACCCATGTGCCCCTGGAGCCGAATACTATGGTCGTGGTGCTTTGCCCATATACTGGTATCAATCACATTTCTTTTGGTTACTTTCGTCTGTTTTGATCATTCGGTTGATATAACGGGTCATTCAAGGTTGACTATGTTTGTAACAGGTCAGACGGGTCAAAAGTTGTCTAACGCGTTTGTGTTGTTACAGGCAATACAACTATGGGAAAATTGGTGATGCCTTGAAAGTAGACCTATTGAACCACCCTGAATACATAGAACAAAACGCCACCTTAGCCTTTCAGGCTGCAATCTACACATGGTTAACCCCACAGAAGAAGGGTCAGCCCTCGGCTCATGAGGCATTTGTGGGTACCTGGAAACCCACCAAGAATGATACTTTAGCCAAACGGCTCCCGGGTTTTGGCACGACCATGAATATCCTTTATGGTGATCGCGTATGTGGAAAAGGTGATGTGGATGACATGAACACCATTGTTAGCCATTACTTGTATTATCTTGACTTGATGGGCGTGGGGCGTGAAGAGGGCGGGGCCCATGAGGTGCTGACGTGTGCGGAGCAACAACCCTTCAACCCGTCGGCTCCTACCCAAGCATCTTCGAGGTAAGTGTGAAAAATTCACCATGTTGGTGGTTATAAAAGTGTTGATGTGAGATGTATAACTCGAAGCTATAATAGGATGAAACTACTTAAGTTCGTTCGCAGAATCATTTATCGATCCTATGTTTATAGATTCAAAATATCGATTTGCCGAATGAAGCGTTTTGTTTGTAGTTTGTGAATTTTGGTGTTTTATGAACTACGTCGATGTTATGTTATGAATTCTAATGAATTAGACGAACCAATGAACATAATTTAAATTCCAATTCCAATGAATTTTAGCAGACCAAACGCTCATAAGAATCAATCGAAGGTTTAGAATCTCCCCTCTTTTACCACCACCATCACGACCATCGCGTCCCCAACTCCAGCTCATCTTACCACCACCACAATCCAATTTCTTTAAATGAAGACACAAATCATATCATAAAAATAAACAGAATCATTACAAATATCAAGATCTTGAAAAGAAGCACAAAACCTCATGCAATATAACAAATCACCACAAAACCAAATTCCACTCTATCCTCATCATTCTTAAAACAGAACAGAACAGGCAGCTGAAAAAGTATTTTTTTTTCTCAAATGCAAGAATCAAACCGATAAAACACTATACGTGTGTGTCTGTGTGCGCATGCGCAAGTGTCTATAGAGGTGGCTGGAGGCAGAATCTACATATGAACACGACCATGCTTGTTTTTTTCTGGTGGAACTAGAGTTTCAGCTGATGACCAATCACCAAGACTCGTTACTCCTCTTCAGGTGGCGGTGCAGAAGCCTTCAGGAGTGGTTGAAGAGCCTTCACCACAATGCTCATGTTAGGCCTAAACTCAGACTCGTACTGCACACATAATGCCGCCACAGCCGCCAGCTGCATCACCAAAATAAATCAAGCAATTACCTTTCCACGACTTTCCCATGTGTATGTCTATACATATATAGATATACATACATACACATATACATATACATGCATACATATATATATATATATATATATATATATATATATATATATATATATATATATAGGGTTTAGGAACCATTTTATATAAATTGGGAAAACCCGTAGGGTATTGTATGCAGATCATTAGTATAAATAGGTACACAGAGTAAATATAATCACATTAAGTACCTATGCTATTAACAAAATAAATACAATTAGAGCATAGAATAATAACCTAACTATAGCCAAGGATCTTTACCTAATACATCCCTCGTAATACAAATGAGAGGTTCTCAAACGCTCAGGGCTTAAATGAAAAGAACAGTTCAGAGGGTAAACCCTTGGTAAAAATGTTAGCAAACTACTCTCTACCTAACATAATGTAAATCAATTTCAACATGTTTGATACGTTGATGTTGTACCGGGTTAGTGGACAAATAAAACACAATGACATTGTCAGAGAGGGTAAACCTTGGTAAAGACGTTAACAAACTACTGTTTCTCTAACAAAATTGTAAATTAATTCCAACATGTTTGATACATTGGTTTGTACTGAGTTAGGCATGGAACTGAACTAGACGAGTATTAGCGATGTGGTCCCCGGAACCGAGGCCAGTGACGAAACACAATATCCTCTTGTAAACACGTGTAAAATTATATGTAGCTTCACAAAACAGATTATATAT
Organism: Smallanthus sonchifolius; assembly: GCA_023525975.1. Lineage (NCBI taxonomy): Eukaryota > Viridiplantae > Streptophyta > Magnoliopsida > Asterales > Asteraceae > Smallanthus > Smallanthus sonchifolius. The sequence continues at coordinate 25,027,754 of CM042029.1, read as the reverse complement.
TTATAAGTAGCTGACAATATCATCACAAAACAACACATGATCCATGAGAAGATTAGAATCCTCGGAAAAGACACAGGGTGCTATATTTCTAGACTTTTAGGGGCCTATGTTCTCAATGCGCATGGGCCTCGCCCAGAGCCTAGGAGCAAGGCGCAAAAAAGGCGCTAGACCTAGGAAGAAAAGCGGACATAGAGGAAAAATTATTAAAAAATATAGTATGCTTTGAAAATTAATATTATTCTACAAATATAATGAAGAAGCTATTATAATTAGCATTTAAGATCATCTAGTTAATACCAAAAAGTTTAAAAGTACTAAAGGTCCATGCAAACTTTCATAATTTAAATCCAAAAGTAATACCAAACATCCAAAAGTACTAAACATTCAAACATTCATAGTTCATCACTTCATCATCAATTTTGCTGCGATTTGGATGCAAGTATAAGGAACTAGAAATAGCAGGGGAGAAGAAAGAAGTCGAAACAATAACCTTAATCTTGAAATTTGTTGCGATTTGGATGAGGAAGAAAGCAATCATGGAGAGGAAGAAAATGATCTTGGAGTAAATGAGGTAGGGCGGGCATTTTTAGGGTAAAAAAAGACCCATTGTCGGTTATTATCCAGCGGCAATAGTAAAAGAAACTTTAAAATAAAAAATAAAAACAATGCCTAATTACACTAAGCCCGCGACTTTGTTTAGCCTGCGCCCGAGTCCAGGAGCTCGCTTTTACAAGGAAAGCCCCAAATCGCGCCTAGGTCTCCACCAGACCCTAAACCTGCGCCGATGAGGTGGCTGATCAGTGAGTCGTTACTCGTTATCTAACCGGTGACAGCAATGGACAGGAGAGTCGATCACAATATATAATCGATAAAAAATGTTGCTTGAAACGAAGTGTTAATTAAACACTTCTTATAACTCCAGCCACAAAAATTTAAGTAGGGACTGATTTGAGAGCAACTACTTTAATATTTGTTGAAGAACACATGCTAAACTTTAGAGCTTGGAAGTTTTGTCGTAACTTTGCATTGGTCTGGGCAGTGAAGAAAATACTGCATGGGGGGTGACGGAAGCTAACAAAGTTGTTGGTGAAGTAAAATTAATTGCCGATCTTGGTTTAAAAAAGCGCCCTGAGGCGCTGCTTAAGGCGTGAGGCGCTGAACAAAACGCCTCAAAATGGTGAGGCGCCCCATGTGAGGCGCCGCCTCAGGCTTGACAGGCGAGGCGAGGTGAGGCGCGCCTCATGTATTTTTGCCCTTTTTTCACTGTTTTTTTATGAATTTGAGTTCCAATTTTAGTTCCTCTTTACTTAAATCAGTTTTTTAAGTTGTTTTTCTTGCAAGTTTTGTGAAAATTACTCAAAAGGAGGAGTTTTTAGACTAAAACAACATTTACTGGGAGGTTTTAAGAATGTTACTAAATTTTTTATTACTTTTTTAGCTTAACGCCTCGCATACGTGAAGCCCTCGCCTCGCGCTTGAGGAGTGGCGCCTCGGATTTTGGGACCGAAACGCCTCGCCTCGCCTAGCGCTTTTTTAAACCAAGTTGCCGATGACAATTTAGAAAAACTATAGGGAAGGGTTCAAATGATAACCGGTTTTTATGTGATAAGCGTGATAAGCACTCTCAAACAATCACAATTTATAATTATTTTCTCTTTTAGTTGTTAAATACTCTTTGAACATATATCTTGAACGTAATACGGAAATGATGAGTCTTACATATACGTATCACAATGTTACATATACGTGACACATAGTGTTACATATGTAACACTAACAAAAAGATAATTATTACATATACGTAACACTGTGTTTTAGAGTGGTTATCATGGTTTTCACATAAATATTGGTTATCATTTGAACTATAAAGGGGGACTGAAAAAAAATAGGATTTTAGGCTCAATACCGTGTAAATTGGGAAAACTATTAGTATAAATATTTAGAGAGAGAGAGAGAGAGACCTTTGCAACTGCTTTTGGAGGATACTCTCCCTTGAGCTTTGGATCAACACATTGTTTAACCTTGTCTTCACTTAGTCTTGGAGTAGCCTATGTAAGGAAAAGTAAAATTGATCACAAATCTGGAGGTTCAGTTCGTGTAAGCCATTTAAGAGGGGGGTGTTTGGCATTGTAGTTCGAAAGTACTATTGCATTTTCAAGTCGCAGATAACCAGTCTCTGATGTTTTGGCTTTAGTAAAACTGATAGGGTCATTTTAAATGTAAATATTTAAAATAAAGAGAAATTGCCAAGCACTCAATAACTGATTGTCTGAATATTACAACCTCAAACAGCAGAAGCATAGTCAAACACAATATCTTGCAACCCATTTTGTTACAAAACAACACATGTTTAAGGGTCCCACAAGATTATCCAAAACGTAAGTGGTGAAAATATATATCATCTTCACCATTTATATGAATATGATCATATGGAAAAAATGACTCTCATGAAATAAAGCTACTCAAAACTTACCCAAGTGACAAGACTCTGTTGTCCACGTGGCATTGTGTGATCAACAGGCTTCCTGCCAGTTAAAAGCTCAAGAAGAACAACACCAAAGCTATAAACATCACTCTTCTGTGTTAACTGTCCCGTCATCGCATATCTACAGATGGGTCCCATTCAAAAGAAGTTTAACAATCATATGTAAACATGCATAACCGTATGCTTATCATCAATAATCAAATATGTTTCATCAATCGTATCTTTTTGAGTTCTATAAAATAACAAAAAGAAAAAGAAGATTTAGAATTGTTACTCTGGTGCATGATAGCCAAATGTGCCAAGAACGCGAGTAGAATGCAAACGAGCAGCCATGTCTGGTGACTGATTTGAAAGATTAAAATCTGCAATCTTGGCTTTTAAGTCTTCAAATAATAGCACATTGCTAGACCTTATATCTCTATGTATTATAGACGGTTGAACTTTCTCATGCAAGTATTCCAATCCCCTTGCTGCATCAACAGCAATCTTTACCCGTTGTGTCCAATCAAGCACGGGCCCCGGTTGTGCTCCTTGCACACCTTTCCTACCTGTATACATGCACATATACTTTCAAAACCTTTTCTATATCTCGTTGACTCCAAATGTTTATTCAGGAAAAAAAAGTTGTTAGGTACCATGCAAAATGTCATGTAGAGATCCCATGGTTGCAAATTCATAAGCCAGAACACGAATGTCCCCTTCAACGTAGTAACCAAGCAACTCAATAAGATTTTCGTGCTTCAGATTCGAGAACATGGAGACCTTGGTTGAAAACAAAAATATCAAGATTTATTTACACTGAAATAATTAAAAATATTGTCAAGAAGTTCCTGTGAGTCTCTCAAGTTGCATAAAAAGGGAACAACTTTGGTCCAGTTTCTATTGTGGGTAAGCGCACTCTACTTTCGCTTACAAAAAAGACTCAAACTTTTTAAAGATATGATTTATGGTAATCTGATATGGTTACCCGGTCAAGATGACTTTGACCATGTTGACTTTTTTCTGACATGGAACTGGCATGGCTCTAAATAAAAACCTTTTGAAAGTTTGAATGTTTTTGCAAGTTCAAGCAAAGTATGTTATCCAAAATTAGAAATTGTACCAAAGTTGGTTACCTTTTATGCAATTTGCCTGTCTTTTAATATGTTATTTTATAGTGTTGTTAGCATACCTGAGTTAAGAACTCGTTATTTGATTCAACCTCAGTAGAAACATCAAGTTTTTTCACAGCTACGGTTTTTCCATTATCTAAGGTTGCAAAATAGACTCTTCCATATGAACCTTCACCAATTAGTGCTGTTGATCCAAAATCATCGGTTTTTTCTTTCAGCTCTTCCAATGAAAGCGCTGGCACTTCCATTGTTGGCACTGCTTTTTGCACTTCAGGTTTGACAGGAGATCCTTTCGGACCCTTTTGGTGCCCTATATTTTATGAAAATAGAAAATGTTACAAAAATCACATTCATAATAAGCGCTGGATTAATAATTTTAGTTATTATTTAAATTAGAAGAATAATGAAACAATGTAGTTTATAAGGACGTACCATCCAAGTAATCCGCGGGATCCTTTACGGGTTCATTGTCATTTGATGGGTTAGACTCTTCAACTTGACAAGTACAACAAAACCACCTCATCATCTTATTATTCTTCCTAAAAAATAAACTGTTTTAGGCGCATGTAGCCTGCAAAACCACAAAAACGTGTAAAGAAAGAACATCGATGTAAAGATGTTGCAACCTGAAGCGCTGGCACAATCGCCTCAGGCGCTCCTGAGACGCGCTTTTTAAACCAAGACGTCAATTTAACAATCCAAGATATTATAATTGTTTAAAAAGTACCCTCAAACTTGCTTGTCTATAAAATCTTTTTGGGGTTGTGTTTGGCATTTAGTTTTAAAAGTGATTATCAACTATCAAGTTCAAACCGAACGCGTGAGAGGAGATAGTGTTCGGATGTGATTGAGCTAATTAAAGTTGTGATCTCACTTAATAAGCTGTTGTATCGATTTACGAATGAAAAAAGACCCCTAAATACAAAGATAGCCGAATTAATTAACCGCTAAATGATCAGATAATCAAAACCAGTAACACTCTAACCAAATCAAGAAAATGGGCCATGCCTAAAAGATCCTAACAAATAAGGTACACTGATGTAGCTCAGGCTTTGTCTATAACATCTCTTGATCACTTTAACCATGCTGGAAAATGCTGTCATCTAATGTGATCTACCATGCAACAAATCTAACCCAAAGATGCAATACAAATCCATCAAGAAAACAAAATTGCACCTTTGAAGTTTGTTCTACAATGTGAAATTGGCCCCACCAAATCAGATTAGAATACATGAACCAAAAAGATCCCAAATGTGAAAACAAACAAACAAACAAACAAACAAACAAACATTCTAGCAAGAAAAGCCAAAAGGGAGATCAATCAAAGATTCAACCAGTCATACTGGGAAATTCAAAAGATCACAAATTGGAAGATGGGTATGAACTAAAATTGCAAGATTACCTCACCCCTTGAACTGTGTTGTTGGCTTTCTTGATTTAGGGTTTTGTGTTAACAGGGCATTACATTGGTAATCAGCAGCAACAGAAATGGAGAGAGAGAGAGAGAGAGAGAGAGGTTGAAAGTTCCCCTCTGGGGCCTATTCTGTTGTGGTGGTCAGTTGGATTATTTTGTTTGTCTCCCCGGATGAAAAGGGAAAACAGCCTAAAAGAGAAGAATGAGATGAAAGGGGCGGTGCACGGTGATGCTGTGGGGCCTCAGCATTTCTTTGTCGTCAAACAACGTTTTTGTTCGAAGTGTTTTTGGGTTATGTTTTTTATGGAGCTTTAGCTTGTTGTCAAAGTCTTGTATTATGGGCCTCATGTAGCACCTTGAATAGTTGAATCAACCAAGATTAATTGGGAAAACCCGTGTTTGTTTGGTTTCGTCCATTAAGGAAAAACATGAGTAACCATGAACCCATGCATCACCAAGAAGACCTCATCCCGAAAAACATGAGTAACCATGAACCCTTGCATCACCAAGATGACCTCATCCCGAAAAACATGAGTAACTATGAACCCATGCGTTTACGCACATCACCAAGAAGACCTGATCCTGAAACATTTGACCAATCACATTCTCCCACCGTCAAGTCATGCACGCATTGTGCATGGTTGCTCTTCCCCAACAACACCTCCAAAAGATTGGATTTACATTGGCTAAAAGGGTATTTGACATATATTTGATCCAAATAATGAACGAACATTTTCCCCATGGTCATTCCCATAAAAAAAATCCAGTTAATCTGGTACCAGCTCTCTGGCGAACATGATCCCCTATTGGGTTGGTACATTATCCTTTATGGTGATCCAGTTCCAGTCCTCTTGCAACTCCGAGTGGAGCACACAACTCCCCCTGGCATCATGTCATCCCACATAATTGGCCCACCAGCATGCCTCGCATACATGGGCCTCCCTAATAGATTTTCCCCCACCACTATTACGCAACTACCACTAAAGAACTTGGAAAGGTGACTTTACCATGCCAATTTGTGAAGGGTCTAACGTGCTCGGATGCAACTTGTTAGTAACTTATGTTACAAACATAAGTCAACGTCCTTGAATCCACAAGGAGTTGCGTATGATCGAGGTTTACTGGTTTGTCTTGCCTTAGACTAATCAGAGGGAGTGGCCCCACCTCTCGACTAGTGGGTGTCAAGATAAGTAAGCACTTCTAACACACACCTATTCTTAATCATTGAGGAAATAATGATCAAGAACCCACACGTTTAAGCACATCTTTGAAAAGACCAAATTCCCAAACATTTGGTCTGCGACATCATTGTATAATAATATAACTATTAAGTTTTTTACATTGTTTATATTCTTGTTATTTTGGTTTCGGTAATGAGATTTAAGATTTTACGATTATGATTAGTTAAAATGTGTGAATCTGCATAAGATATTTGCAATCTAGGGTTGTTCACGAGCCAAAACGAACAGAGCAAAGGTCTACTCAAACTTGCTCAGTTTACCATCCGAGCAGCTCGGTTCGGTTCGAATTTGTAAAATCGAGCGAGAATTTAATGCTCTAACTCGGTTTGAATTATAATCGAGCAGCTCGGTTTCGCTCGGTTTCAAATTAAAATTTGATACAAAAATCCAAATTGTCAAAAAAGAAAAAACACACACAATCTCCAAATTCATTCAAGATTCATTCAAGTTCACACTCAAAGCTCAACAATTTAACAAAAAGAAATACAAAATAAGTTTAACAAAAAACAGATTTATGACATTTTCAACCATTACCACTTCGATGTAACAAATCTTCGCCGTCTTCATACCCAACTCCAAGCCTCCAATGCATCATATCTTCACCATATTCTTATGTTAATGTAAGCTAGGACTTGGAATAAGTATCAAGTCACTTGGTTGGTAAAGAATCAACATAAAAGAGGTCCATTAATTATTGACCTTTATCGTCTCGTCTAGCGTTCCAGACCTCGTCTTCCAAAGTTCTAGAGGACAGTTTGGACCTCGAAGATTTAACAGGACGAGGATGTTGTGCGAGTTCATGAATCGTGAGTACTCGTCACATAGTGACCTTGTCCTTCTTTCTTCCAAGTTGCAAAGTTCCAGAATTCAGACTCTAGTCGTCGTCTTCGTCTTCGTCTCATCTATTTAAGGGTTTAGGGTAAGACGCCAAGACTAAGGGCGTAATGCCGTAATTCGGTAATTGTTTATTGAGTGTGTTTTTTTATCAGACTTTTCAATACTTAAACATTTTTTATTGAGATGGGTCACTTTCAAAGGCCAAAAGACGGTATGTAAATTGTAATATGTATAAATGTATAGTGATTAATAATTAATCCTTTTAACTGTATTTATATAATTATATATCATATATATAATAAATTAAAAAATAATTCAAACCAAACGGAGCGAGCTTACCTTTGCTTGTGTTCGGCTTGTTTACGAACCGAACCGAACCGCCTGGCTCGCTTACAATCGAGCCAAGACGAGTTTATTTTCGAGCATTTTTCAATCATATTGCTATCATAAGATCTTGATCTTGACCATGGGATTGTAAGATACCAATCTGATCAGATCTAGCTTAACTTGAATTAGTGATTTAAAAAAAATACAAATAAGATAACGTTTTCAAAATATAATAAAACTTTTTATGTTGGTAAATGGGTAGAGGTGGGCATTATAACTGGATCTGAATCCGATTCGATGCGTTATCCGAAATCGGATTTTATTGGAACCGGATCGGATATTTTTTAAACCGCCAGATCTGGAACCGGTTCTATGGTTTTCCACGGGACCGGATAAAAACCGGACAAAATTGGAAAAATTTGGAACCGGACAAAAATGGGACACAAAAAATCCGGACAAAATCGGATAAAACCGGATAAAAGGTTCCAATAGGTTACAAATCTCATACCCCAAAACCGGATCTGATCCGGAACCGGTTCCACCGGATCCGGTCCTTGACCGTCGTTGACTTATCCGATCCGGAACCGGTTCCACCGGATCCGGTCCTTGACCATCATTGACTTATCCAATCCTGATCCGGTTTAAAAAAAATCCGATTTGGGCTCCTCTATAACGGTAACTATATATATAGAATTAGGTTACAATTCTGTGTATATAAAAATGACTAAAACTCAAATATTTAATAAGGTCATGTGTAATGAATGGGAAAGTGACTAGGGACATGAACCACACGACCTGTGAATGGGCGTGGAACACCGCCCCTAGTTCGTTGACTATTCAAAACCCTCCACCTCATATTAGTTTTTATTAATTTTTTTATTTCAATATTTCATTTAACATTTAATTTGATTTTTGTTAAATAGCTTGCACTAGTTAGCTTAAAAAGAAAATACATAGGTTGTTCATTTTTTTTCTGTACACCCCAGTATAAATTTTAATAAAAACGTAGTTGTTTTAAAAAAAAACTATTTTTGAGGTGTACGCCGATGATATAATAGTACCGGAAGTTTGAAGGCTGAGATTGACATATTCAAACATTAAATGAAGACAAGTTCGAGATGAGTGATCTTGGTCTACTCGCATACTACCTTGAAATCAAAGTAAGCAATCAAGGGTGAGATTTCTATAAAACAATTGGGTTATGCGAAAAAGATTCTAAAAGGAGCTGGAATATTAAAGTGTAACCCAACCAAGAGTATGATGGAACGAGGGTTTAAACTTGTCAAGACTGATGGAGGTGAACTGGTAAGTCCGATCGATCATAGAAGTCTAATTAGATGTCTTCGTTATTAATTACATAAGCTTCGCAATGGGGTTAACAAGCCGATTCATGCAAGAACCAAGAGGAAGCCATATGAAAGTCGTTAAGCATATACTCCAATACATAAAAGTAACAATGTATCTTGGAGTTGTTTATCAAAAAATTGGAGATTAGAAGATAATTTGCTACAGTGATAGCTTAGTAAATACAGGGTCGATACCAAAGAAGGAAAAGGCATGATGGGCTGGGTGTTTTTATTATAGGAACTCTCCTATCACACGGTGTACACAAAAACAAGGAACGGCGGCTTTATCATCGTGTGAATCTGAGTTCATGTTGCAAATGTTCTTAAGTGAATTAAAGCGTGAGAGAGAAGGAAGAAAAGGTGGCGATAGAAGTTGATAACAGATCGGCTATTGCACTTATGAAAAATCCTGTTTTCTATGGATGAAGTAAACATATTGATGTACGCTATCGTTTCATCAGGGAATGCGTCAAGTAGGAACAAATATCTAGGGTTGTAAACGAACTAAACCGAACCGAACGAAGCCGTGTTCGTGTTCGTTCGTTAAGCACTGAACTTGTTCACGAACGGTTTACGAACACTAACCGAACGAAATTTCATGTTCGTGTTCGTTCATTAAGGAAATGGGTTTGTTCACAAACGTTACCGAACGAAGCACTGTTTAGGACTTTTGATGTCAACCTTAATGTTTACATGATTTAGGATTGAGGGAAACTTACATTATTTAGGATTGAGAATATAGAAGCCATAATCGAGTAATAGTGGATTGGAAAATGACGCATAAATGAGAATATGGTTTCCTACTTTACTTAGTTAATTGTTAGGGTAATAAAAAAATTTAAAAATTAAAGAATATAAAAATGTTTAGATAAAATAAAACAGAAATATACAAAAATCTTAATGAACATCTTAAACAAACGAAAATGAACAAACATAAATGAACGAACGTTCACGAACAGATTACCGAACGTTCACGAACACAATTGAACGAACGAGACCTCTGTTCATGTTCGTTCATTTAGTTAATCGAACGAAATTTCTTGTTCATGTTCGTTCATTTATTAAACGAACGAACGTAAACGAACTTCCCGCCGAACGGTTCATGAACTGTTTGTTGAACGTTCAGTTTGTTTACAGCCCTACAAATATCAGTTGGACACGTGAGTTGAGAATTGCAACATACAGACATACTAACAAAGGCGTTACCTAGACTCAAGTTCGTTGAAATGCAAAGTCTTTTGAAAGTTGAAAGTCTCGTGGATAAATGATCGAATTAGAGGGTGATTGTTGGATAATCTGATCCTAAAAAAAGAAGGAAGCACCCACAAGTTTATTTGTGTTAATATTTATTATTATTATTTTTTTGAACAACAATTTGGATCACTGACGGGCCACTGGCCCACTCGATCATCTCCACCACCCTCAGGAGGAAACTCATCATAGGTGAGAAAACCCCTTTGCCCAACCTGGACCTTACAAGTGGTACTTGAACCCAAGATCTCTTCATTTTAAAGAAGTTTTGGTATACACCTTTACCACTAGAATAAGCTAGTGATTGTAATAATATTTATTATTTGAGTCTAGATTGTACGGTTTGTTTTGGTTTGAATTTTGAATTATGGAATGCTTGGTAATGAAGCTTACGGATTTGAGTCCACCAAGTATATATAGTCTTGATAGGGTGTCAAGTTCAATTGTAACTTTTTAGATTCTTCTTTGATATACATCAATAAAAGTGTCGTGAGAGAGGCTGTTTCACAAAGCTGATGTTTTGTGTGTGTGAGTTTTGTGAATACTTGAAAAAAAAAAATTTGATAAATGTTTCCAGACTTGTCTCAAAAAAAAAAAAAAAAAGCTGGAGATGAGATTTCAGAGTCCATTTGTAAATAATAATAATAATAATAATAAAAAAGTGAAAATAACGCATGTGGAGTGGTTGGATGATTGATTCGTTATCACCTGCTTCTTCCATTCTAATTTCCTTCGATCCCTTTCGGGAGCTGTTCATCGTCCACCTACGTGTAATTATTATTATTATTATTATAGAAGGTGAAACGTTATATACTGATAAATATTTTAACACCTATTTTTATTCAAATTTGATATCATATTGTTAATTTTTTCATTTTGTTAAATATTAAGATTATATGGATGAGAGTAATAAAAACATAAAAAAATACATGAAAATAAGTGTTTTACTTTTTACAATACATTAAACTACATGTCAAATTAAACCTTACAATGATGATTTACAAATCTGAAAATATTTCATTCTATACCACATTTGACGTGGTATTGATAATTTTTCCATGTTTAACACCTACTAAATGCAACAAATAATATAGTTTCTTTTCCTCAATGACTGAAAACACAAATTAGCCAAAATTGCTCGAAAAAAGGTCACAAACGATGCGAACTTGATTGAAGCCAGTAGAGAGTCAAAGAAATCGAAAATAATCAAATTAATTGGTCAACGATTTCCTTACATATGTTGTTTCTCAATTTTATTAGCTTTTTGAAACTCTATCAGCCTTTTTGTAGAAACGTTAACCTTGATATTGTAACATATTTATAAATATTAGTTATAATTAAATTTATGTATCAAAATTAAGCTATTATTTTTTAAATCTAGCCTATTACATGAAAAATCTCGCTAAAATTTTAATATTTAATCTCTCATCTAAAATAAAATTAAAAAACAAATAAAATTTAAATTTAAACAATATATCGTTTTTTAAATTCAAAATTTAAATCTCTAAAATTAAAAAAAAATCAACCTTGTTAATATATCGGCACAATTTAAATTTAGAATTGAAGTAAAACTGAAACCAAAATATTTTTTTGAAAACAAAATCCTGTCATTTAAATAAAAATTAAAGTTTAAAATACAATACACTTTTAAAAATAAATATTTATAAAATTTTTTATTTTAATTAAAAAACAACTATTAAAGTTTCAAAATGAAAATAAAAATTATATATATAAATATTAAACCTAATTAAAAAACTACTAATTAAATATTAGTAAGCTTTGTTGTAACACATATTTATTTAAAATAGAAATTTAGTTTTTTCAATTTTCTTATGTAAAATTAAAAAATCTTTCTTTTTTAATAATAAATTTTTAAAAAATCGTATTTTTAATAAAAAAATTAAAAACTCGCTTTTTTAAACTCTCTTATTTTTTATTCTTGATTTTTTTAGAATATTAACTTTTGTGGATAATTTAAAAAAAATGAGTCACTGCTAATAATGGTGAATTGATTTGGTAAAATGTTTATTTGTATAATTTTTGAAAAAAAAGAGAGCTAAATATGGAAAATTGAATAGTCGATGTAAATTTGATTGGGGGGGGGTTGTGAGTGGAATGTGGTGATAACATGTCCACTTATTTACTCTTTTATTAGAATAGAGATCTGGATAGTACCAAACTCCAAGTTAATTAATGGGAAAACATCACAGAATTGTAGCCAATTTTCAAAAGTGTTCCAATTAGGCCACTCACCATAATATATCTGATAGTGTATACCGTGTAAAATGCGTATTAAGTGACTGTAACGAACTAAAATCCGGATTTCGTTTTAAATAAATAAATATTTCTATTTAATATTATAGCGGAAATAATATTTTATAAATAAGTTAAAACAAATGGGTTTCAAGTTGATTTTGGGGTTATGCTAGTTTTTAACTAGTTTTGACATGAAAATGATTGATATGAAAGTTGAGGGACTGAAATTACAAATATGACAAATCTGTCATATTTGACTAATATTGAAGTCAAAATTCAGAATTTTTGTGTTGGTGGGTGTGGGTGTCGACACACTCAAGAGAAAAATGAGAAAAAGAGTGTTGAAACAAAATTCTGCAGTTAAGACTTGATTTGTGAAGGTGTTGGCTTGCACATCATCTTTCTAACATCAAGTAAGTGTTAATCATCCATATTAGTTCACCATTATTGGGTTAGTAGCTGGGTTTTGTAGAAATCCAAAATTCATGATGCATGGGGTTAAATTAGTATTAGATTGTTGATAATCTAGCTAAACTAAAGGTAAAGAGTGGTGAATAACATCCTAAAACCCTTTAATTTAGATTATGAGAAATTAGGGTTCATATGGAATGAATTGGGGGGTTTTTGAATTATGATGATAAAATGTTAAATTAATGATGAATAAGTGTTTAAATGATGTTAGACATTTGAAATAGCAACAAATTAATCTAATGATAATGATAGAATGAAAATTTAGTGTTAAGAAATGGTAATGAAACTCAAATAGGTGAATTTAGGTGGTAAAGGGGTGTTTGGATATGAGTATAACCCAAACGGGTCAGTTTGGGTTGAAAATAGGTGAATCGGTAAGATCCTAAATAAATGTAATTTGAGGTATGATAGATTACTAAACTAGGTGTATATGTTTAGGTAATCTAATTGCCCATTCGAGAAGGAGAAGCGGGATCTTCGAATCCAAAAGATAAGTGTCTCGCACTTACTTAGTGATGTTAATAAATTATAATTACACGTGTGGAATGTTTGCATAATTAACTTGTGTGGTATAATTGTTGTATGAATGTGATATGAAAAAGTGTATGAATGTAGTTATAGTTAAAATACTATAATGAAAACATGGTGAAGTTATGGTCTAAGTATCATAATAGAAATGTGGTGAATTTATGGTCAAAGTACCATAATGGAAATGTGGTGAATTTATGGTCTAAGTACCATGATGGAAATGTAAAGAAGTTATGGTCTTGTGCCATAAGGGAAATGAAATTTGACCAAATATGGGGTGATTATTAAGAAAAGAAAGCAACTTGCATAGTGTTATGTAAGTGTTAAATTGTTTAAGGAGTAATTGGGTGGAAACGGGTCAAATGAGTGAATGGGTGAAAATGGGAATATTTTACCTTGTTGTTATGATTTGTTTTCATTACTAATGGTGAATAATTATGTGGTGTTATGTAGGAAAAGCTCCGGTGTAGTCAAGGTCAAGTCTATGGCAAATGTTGGATTCTCGTATGCATTTTTTGGTGAATAATTATGTGGTGTTATGTAAGAAATTCACGATGTTCCAGTTGTGAATCAGTTTGTGGATGTGTTTCCGGATGAGCTACCGGGGGTTCCACCGGAGAGGGAAGTAGAGCTTGGGATCGATTTGATACCGGGTTTTAAGCCGGTAGCCGAAGCACCTTATCGGTTGGCACCTCCGGAGATGAAAGAGCTAATGGAGCAATTGCAAGAATTACTTAATAAAGGCTTCATACGCCCAAGCGTCTCGCCTTGGGGTGCACCTGTTCTCTTCGTTAAAATGAAGGACGGAAGCATGAGGATGTGTATGGATTATCGGGAGTTGAACAAGTTGAGGGTGAAAAATCGGTACCCGTTACCTCTGATTGACGATCTCTTTGATCAATTACAAGGGGCGTCATGGTTCCCTGAGATCGATTTGAGGTCCTGGTACCATAAGTTAAAAGTGAAAGAAGACGAAGTTCCTAAAACGGCTTTCCGCACTTGTTACGGGCACTACGAGTTTACGGTTATGCCTTTCGGTTTAACCAATGCGCCCGAGGTTTTCATGGATCTTATGAACCGGGTGTGTAGACCATTCCTCGACCGTTCTGTCATTGTATTTGACCTTCTCATCTATTCACGGAGTGAAGGTGATCATGCCATTCATCTACTTGAAATCCTTGAAGTTTTACAAAGGGAGAAGCTTTATGCTAAATTTTCCAAGTGCGCCTTTTGGTTGCGCGAAATTCAATTCTTGGGCCATGTGATTAACGAGAAAGGAATTACAATTGACCCATCCAAAATAGTGGCGGTGAAAGATTGGTCATCGTCGAGAACGCCCACAGGAATTAGAAGTTTTTTGGGGTTGGCGGGATATTATCGGCGATTTATTGAAAACTTCTTTTGGATTGCCTTGCCGATGACGAAGTTAACACGTAAGGAGACTAGATTTGTTTGGGGTTCCGAGCAAGAATCCGCCTTTCAACTTTTAAAAGAAAAGTTGACTAAGACACCTATTTTGTCCTTGCCAGACGAGATTAAAGATTTCGTTGTGTATTCGGATGCCTCGCATTCGGGGTTGGGGTGTGTTTTGATGCAAAGGGGGAAGTGATTGCCTACGCGTCTAGGCAATTGAAGACTCATAAGGTTAATTACCCTACCCACGATTTAGAGCTTGCGGCTGTGGTATTCGTACTCAAAATCTGGAGGCATTACCTTATATGGGGTGAAGTGTACGATCTACACGGATCACAAAAGCCTCAAATATTTCTTCGACCAAAAGGACCTTTACATGAGGCAAAGGCGGTGGCTTGAATTGGTCAAGGACTATGACTGAGAGATACTTTATCATCCGGGAAAGGCGAATGTAGTGGCAGATGCTCTTAGTCGAAAGACGAGCCATGCACCTATTAAGGTGAAGTCATTCAAGATGATAATTTCATCATCTCTTATTGACGAAATCCGAGAGGCTCAAGTATTAGCATTTGGTGGGGATTTGAAGAAGGAACGGATGGTTCCTTATGTGACAAACTTGGGGAGAATAGTTCGGGGTTGAAAACATGCTTTGATAAGATTTGAATACCTAGGTTGTCAAGTGTTTTGACAACTATTTTAGATGAGGCGCATAAATCCAAATATTCTATCCATCCGGCGGCCACAAAAATGTTTTATGATTCGAGGTGTCATTTTTGGTGGCCCGGCATGAGACGTGATATTGTTAAGTATGTGGAGAGATGTCTCACATGCTTAAGAGTAAAGACGGAACACCAAAAGCCGTATGGAAAGCTTCAACCGCTTGAAATACCGCTTTGGAAATGGGAGAATATAACCATGGACTTAATCACTAAACTACCTAAGACACGAAAGAGTTATGACGCAATTTGGGTAGCAGTAGATCGGTTGACAAAGAGTGCACATTTCCTTCCTATAAAGGAAACATATCCATCGGATAGATTGGCAGAAATCTATGTGAAAGAAATAGTGTCACGACATGGTGTACTGGTGACGATCGTATCGGATCGTGATACGAGATTTACTTCTTATTTTTGGAGGAAATTTCATGAGAATATGGGGACTAGATTGAATCTTAGTACTGCTTATCATCCACAAACGGATGGACAAAGCAAACGAAAGATTCAAACACTCGAGGATATGTTACGAGCGTGTGCGTTGGATTTTGGGGGAAGTTGGGACGACCATTTACCGTTGGCAGAATTTTCTTACAACAATAGCTACCATTCTAGTATTGATATGCCACCTTTTGAAGCGTTGTATAGAAGAAGATTTCGAACACCCGTGTGTTGGGCTGAAATTGGTCAACGGGAACTTGGTAGCAAGGAGGTAGTCAAGGAAGCAACTAGTAGCATTGACCAAATAAGGGCACGCATAAGGGTGGCCCAGGATCGCCAAAAATCCTATGCGGATAATAGGAAACGGGAACTTGGGTGCAGTAGCCTACCGTTTGG
This sequence comes from Smallanthus sonchifolius, assembly GCA_023525975.1. Classification (NCBI taxonomy): domain Eukaryota; kingdom Viridiplantae; phylum Streptophyta; class Magnoliopsida; order Asterales; family Asteraceae; genus Smallanthus; species Smallanthus sonchifolius. The sequence goes on along the minus strand of CM042029.1, from coordinate 25,011,523 downwards.
AGCTACCAAAGGAACTAAGTAGACTTCATAACACGTTTCATGTGTCACACTTACAAAAATGTTTAGCGGATGAGTCTACATATGTTCCATTGGATGATATTGAATTGGATGAGAAGTTGAATTATGTTGAGGAACCGATGACAATCTTGGATAGAAAGGTGAAGCGCTTACGCAACAAAGAGATTAGCCAAGTATTGGTGTGGTGGAAACATAAAAAGGGAGCGGAAATGACTTGGGAAACCGAGGAGGAAATGCTCAAGAATTATCCGAACCTCTTTATGTGAAGTCGGGTTTCGGGGACGAAACCCAAATAAGGGGAGGTGATTTGTAGCGAACCAAAATCCGGGTTTCGTTTTAAATAAATAAATATTTCTATTTAATATTATGACGGAAATAATATTTTATAAATAAGTTGAAACAAAAGGGGTTCAAGTTGATTTTGGGGTTATGCTAGTTTTTAACTAGTTTTAGCATCAAAATGGGTGATATGAAAGTTGAGGGACTGAAATTGCAAATATGGAAAATCTGCCATATTTGACTATATTGAAGTCAAAATTGAGAATTTGTGTTGGGGGGTGTGGGTGTCGACACACTTAAGAGAAAAAGAAGAAAAGGGATAAAAAGAGTGTTAAAGCAAAATTCTGCAATTGAGACTTGATTTGTGAAGGTGCTGGTGTTCACGTCATCTTTCTAACATCAAGTAAGTGTTAATCATCCATATTAGTTCACAATTGTTGGGTTAGTAGATGGGTTTTATAGAAACCCGAAATTCATGATGCATGGGGTTAAATTGGTGTTAGATTGTTGATAATCTAGTTAAACTAAAGGTAAAGAGTGGTGAATAACATCCTAGAACCCTTTAATTTAGATTATGAGAAATTAGGGTTCATATGGAATGAATTGGGGGTTTTTGAATTATGATGATAGGATGTTAAATTAATTATGAATAAGTGTTTAAATGATGTTAGACACTTGAAAGAGCACCAAATTAATCTAATGATAATAATAGAATGAAAATTTAGTGTTAAGAAATGGTAATGAAACTCAAATAGATGAATTTGGGTGGTAAAGGAGTGTTTGGATATGAGTATAAGCCAAACGGGCCAGTTTGGGTTGAAAATAGGTGAATCGGTAAGATCCTAAATAAATGTAATTTGAGGTATGATAGATTACTAAACTAGGTGTATGTGTTTAGGTAATCTAATTGCCCATCGAGAAGGAGAAGCGGGATCTTCGAATCCGAAAGGTAAGTGTACTCGCACTTACTTAGTGATGTTGATAAATTATAATTACACGTGTGGAATGTTAGCATAATTAACTTATGTGGTATAATTGTTGTATGAATGTGGTATGAACACGTGTATGAATGTAGTTATGGTTAAAATACTATAATGGAAACGTGGTGAAGTTATGGTCTAAGTATCATAATGGAAATGTGGTGAATTTATGGTCAAAGTACCATAATGGAAATGTGGTGAATTTATGGTCTAAGTACCATGATGGAAATGTAAAGAAGTTATGGTCTTGTGTCATAAGGGAAATGAAATTTGACCAAATATGGGGTGATTATTAAGGAAAGAAAGCAACTTGCACAGTGTTATGTAAGTGTTAAATTGTTTAAGGAATAATTGGGTGGAAACGGGTCAAATGGATGAATGGGTGAAAATGGGAATGTTTTACCTTGTTGTTATGATTTGTCTTCATTATTGATGGTGAATAATTATGTGGTGTTATGTAGGAAAAGCTCCGGTGTAGTCAAGGTCAAGTCTATGACCAATGTTGGATTCTTGTATGCACTTTTTGGTGATTTCGGTTGTAATTAGATGTCCAACGAATGGTTGTAAAACAATACGTGAAATTGTAATTTTTGTTCATAAGTATGGTGTTTTGAATATTAGAACTCAATCCTAAGTGTTGGGAAAATTTTATGGCAAATGGGTAAAAGTTAGAAATTTGGCTAAGGGGTTGAAGGCTGCAAAATTGAAGAAACTTTCTGGAATTGCAGGTGCCTCTCGGTACGCGAGGAACCAGGTTAGGTTCCCTCGCGGTATGCGAGGGACCGGGTTCCCGGAAGAGTTGTTTTGATGCTCCCTCGCGGTACGCGAGGGGGGGGGGGGGGTCATGGTCCCTCGCGGTACGCGTGGGATGTATTTAAAAAAAATCTTTTCTTGTGATGAATACTTCCGTGTGTTTAATGATTAAATAATCGGTGACTGAAACTAGGGTGTTACAAGTTGGTATCAGAGCAATGGTTTGAGGGATTTGGTGTACGTGGCACTAAACTCAAACCGGATGCTCTTGATATGGGGGAATGATACGAGAATCCAAGAAGGACTTGACTGAGGCTCGGAGCTTTTGAAAGTGAAAGGTTAGTAATATTATGATTAATGTGTTATACATGGTGTATATGTATATGTATGAATGACAAGGTGTTATGTGTGACGAAACTTGTCTTGGGATTTGTTGTATGTATATAATAATTACAATTGGGCGTATCGTGTTACTAAACATGTCTAGCCAACATGATTAATAAGACAATATGTGTAAGGGTCATTATGACAACCATATAGCAATGAACATTTGCAAGGATTAGGTGAAGGTGATTATATATGTATGTATATAAGTAGGCATATATATACTTAATACATTTAATAGTAAAATGTAAGATGGTTACCTAAGGTATTGAAAATATAAGGGTATTAAGGTGTTTTTATTCTAATTCTTAGCTAAGAGATGACAGGCGAGGGTGACCGATATACTAATGACAATGAGAATGAAGAGCCGTTGGATCCTAGAATCCATGAAGTGATAAGGGAGGAAGTGGCCAAGGCTTTTGAGCAAGCCACAACACTTGTTTGAAGAAATGAAAGGGGCTATTAATCACGCCCTTGAAGAGAAAACAAAGGAGAAGGAACCACAAGGTTGTACTCTTAAGGGGTTCATGGTAATCAAGCCAAAAGAGTATGACGGGCAAGTGGACCCGATCCTTAGCCATAGGTGGGTGGTAGACATGGAATCAAATTTCAAAACAACTAAATGTAAGCTCGAGGACAGGGTGATGTTCAGTGTGCCACTGTTGACTGGGAGGGCAAAGGAATGGTTGTTGAATCTCCGAAAGGAGAAGGGTGAGTTGGGTGTTACCTCCATGACTTGGGAGGAGTTTAAAGCAGCTTTTCTGAAGTACCATTGCCCACAAGCCGCGGTCGACAGGATGACTGAGGAGTTCCTGCTCATGAGGCAGACGACATAGATGATTGATGAATTGGCAGGGACCTTCTTTGATCGCGCTAAGTTCTGTGCCGACGTGGTGTCGACTGAGAAGGCGAAGATTGACAGGTTTTATGCAATGTTTACAGTTGAGTTTAGAGATAGCATAGCTCCTTCCTCTTGTACCACACTTGTTGACTTGATAAATAAGTGTCGGGAAAGGGAGGTGGAGTTGAGGAGGCAAGAAGCCAGGGGTGAGAAGAGAAAACGTGAAATAGTGGATTCGATGGTAAAGAAGATAAAGGGCGAGAGCCCTAGCAAAAAGCCGTTTAGCAAGTTTACTTCGCGGGGGTGCAAGAACTGTGGAAAATAACACTTTGGGGAATGCAGGAAGGGGTCGTTAAACTGCTATAAATGTGGGAAGCTGGGGCATATGGCCAATCAATGCTCGAGCCAAATTCATTTGTGCTACAATTGTTATAAGCCCGGGCACAACAGAGCGGATTGTCCCGAGTTAAAACACCAAGGTGGAGGCGAAGAGAAGATAGAGATACCAAAGCCGAAGGGTAGGGTTTTCCACATTTCGACGGAGGAGGCAGAGACTAACCCGGAAGTGGTGTCAGGTACATTCAATATTAACTCATTACCTGCACTAGTTCTTTTTGATATGGGGGCTAGTTGTTATTTTTTATCCTTGAAATTTGTTAAGCATTCTTTATTTCTAAGTAGCAAGTTAGACGAACCCTTAGAAATCGAGGCGACAAATGATAAGAGATTTCTAGTATTCGATGTTTATAAAAATTGCAAGTTAAGGGCGGGGGGTGAAACGTTACTTATAGACCTAATTCCTATGACCATGGGGGACTTCGATGTGATAGTAGGTATGGATTGGTTATCGAAGAACAAAGCGAATATTCTATGTGGACCTAAGGCGATACAACTCGACTCCCCGTCGGGTGAGTCCATTTACATAGAAGGTGAGAAGAAGGGTAAAGTAAGATTATGTTCTTACGTGGAGGCAACAAGGTACATGGTGCGTGGGTGCAAGGCATACATGGCTTGTATTGCGGATGTGAACGAAAGGGTGAAAGAAATTCACAATGTTCCGGTTGTGAATCAGTTTGTGGATGTGTTTCCGGATGAGCTACCGGGGGTTCCACCAGGAGAGGGAAGTAGAGTTTGGGATCGATTTGATACCGGGTGCTAAGCCGGTAGCCAAAGCACCTTATCGGTTGGCACCTCCGGAGATGAAAGAGCTAATGGAGCAATTGCAAGAATTACTTGATAAAGGCTTCATACGCCCAAGCGTCTTGCCTTGAGGAGCACCAGTTCTCTTCGCTAAAAAGAAAGACGGAAGCATGAGGATGTGTATGGATTATCGGGAGTTGAACAAGTTGACGGTGAAAAATCGGTACCCGTTACCTTGGATTGACGATCTCTTTGATCAATTACAAGGGGCGTTATGGTTCTCTAAGATCGATTTGAGGTCCGGGTACCATAAGTTAAAAGTGAAAGAAGACGAAGTTCCTAAAACGGCTTTCCGCACTCGTTACGGGCACTACGAGTTTACGGTTATGCCTTTCGGTTACGCGCCCGAGGTTTTCATGGATCTTATGAACCGGGTGTGTAGACCATTCCTCGACCGTTCTGTCATTGTATTTATCGATGACCTTCTCATCAATTCACGGAGTGAAGGCGATCATGCCATTCATCTACATGAAATCCTTGAAGTTTTACAAAGGGAGAAGCTTTATGCTAAATTTTCCAAGTGCGCCTTTGGTTGCGCAAAATTCAATTCTTTGGCCATGTGATTATGGTGGAAAAAATATTTTATAAATTCAATACGGGGAAGTGATTTGTAACGAATCAAAATATGGGTTTCGTTTTAAATAAATAAATATTTCTATTTAATATTATGGCGGAAATAATATTTTATAAATAAGTTGAAACAAATGGGTTTCAAGTTGATTTTGGGGTTATGCTAGTTTTTAACTAGTTTTGACATGAAAATGATTGATATGAAAGTTGAGGGACTGAAATTACAAATATGACAAATCTGTCATATTTGACTAATATTGAAGTCAAAATTCAGAATTTTTGTGTTGGTGGGTGTGGGTGTCGACACACTCAAGAGAAAAATGAGAAAAAGAGTGTTGATACAAAATTCTGCAGTTGAGAATTGATTTGTGAAGGTGTTGGCTTGCACATCATCTTTCTAACATCAAGTAAGTGTTAATCATCCATATTAGTTCACCATTATTGGGTTAGTAGCTGGGTTTTGTAGAAATCCAAAATTCATGATGCATGGGGTTAAATTAGTATTAGATTGTTGATAATCTAGCTAAACTAAAGGTAAAGAGTGGTGAATAACACCCTAGAACCCTTTAATTTAGATTATGAGAAATTAGGGTTCATATGGAATGAATTGGGGGGTTTTGAATTATGATGATAGGATGTTAAATTAATGATAAATAAGTGTTTAAATGATGTTAGACACTTGAAAGAGCACCAAATTAATCTAATGATAAAGATATAATGAAAATTTAGTGTTAAAAAATGGTAATGAAACACAAATAGGTGAATTTGGGTGGTAAAGGGGTGTTTGGATATGAGTATGACCCAAACGGGTCAGTTTGGGTTGAAAATAGGTAAATAGGTAAGATCCTAAATAAATGTAATTTGAGGTATGATAGATTACTAAACTAGGTGTATGTGTTTAGGTAATCTAATTGCCCATTCGAGAAGGAGAAACGGGATCTTCGAATCCGAAAGGTAAGTGTACTCGCACTTACTTAGTGATGTTGATAAATTATAATTACACGTGTGGATTGTTTGCATAATTAACTTATGTGGTATAACTGTGTGTATGAATGTGGTATGAACGCGTGTATGAATGTGGTTATAGTTAAAATACTATAATGGAAACGTGGTGAAGTTATGGTCTAAGTATCATGATGGAAATGTGGTGAATTTATGGTCAAAGTACCGTAATGGAAATGTGGCGAATTTATGATCTAAGTACCATGATGGAAATGTAAAGAAGTTATTGTCTTGTGCCATAAGGGAAATGAAATTTGACCAAATATGGGGTGATTATTTAGGAAAGAAAGCAACTTGCATAGGGTTATGCAAGTGTTAAATTGTTTAAGGAGTAATTGGTTGGAAACGGGTCAAATGGGTGAATGTGTGAAAATGAGAATGTTTTACCTTGTTGTTATGATTTGTCTTTATTACTAATGGTGAATAATTATGTGGTGTTATGTAGGAAAAGCTCCGGTGTAGTCAAGGTCAAGTATATGACAAATGTTGTATTCTCGTATGCTTTTTTTGGTGATTTTGAGTGTAATTAAATGTCCAACGAATGGTTGTAAAACGATACGTGAAATTGTAATTTTTGTTTTCATAAGTATGGTGTTTTGAATGTTAGAACCCAATCCTAAGTGTTGGGAAAATTTTATGGCAAATGGGTAAAAGTTAGAAATTTGGCTAAAGGGTTGAAGGCTGCAAAATTTAAGAAACTTTTTGGAATTGCAGGTACCCCGAGGTACGCGAGGAACCAGGTTAGTTTCCCTCGCGGTACGCGAGGGACCGGGTTCCCGGAAGAGTTATGTTGATGCTCCCTCGCGGTACGTGAGGAGAGGGGTCATGGTCCCTCGCGGTACGCGAGGGACGTATTTAAAAAAATCTTTTCTTGGGACGAATGCTTTCGCGTGTTTAATGATTAAATAATCGGCGACTGAAACTAGGGTGATACAGTGACCTAATTGGAACACTTTTAAAACTTGGTTACTATTCTACAAAGTTACCCCTTAATTAATTACATAAAGATGGAAGAAGTTTATTATGTCATAAATAAATTAATATGTACGAATTTTAAAAAAGTAATCTATATCTATACTATCTAATAAATAAAGGGTTTAAATGTTACGCGTCGTCTCCATATTTATTCTCATCATTTTTTCCTATCCATCTCCCTTATTAAGTATAGCTCTATGTGTTAATAATGATACAATTTTAAAGAAAATACTTATTATACTAATTATATTTATTTTAAATTATACATTATTATAAGAAATTTTGAAATCTAATAATACAACTTTTATTTTCAATCAAATAGTAAATGAAAGTCAAATTAAATCAAACATTAATTAACGTATTTTTTAAACCAATTATATATTAATTTATACATATATTGACTTTTGTTTTTCTATCCTTAGTATATATATAATACATTTTTATATCTGTAATATATATACATATCCCTCTTCTAATAAAAAAGTAAATGATTTTATCACTTGGCATCACTACATTCAATCTTACAAGTTCCCCCCCCCCCCCAAAAAAAACCAAATTTAAATATTCTATTTAATACTTTCATATTTAGCTTTTTTTAGAAAATTACATAAATAAATATTTTACCAAATCAATTCATCATTATTACCACCGGCTCACATTTAAAAAAAAAAATTATTATCAAAAGTTAATATTTTCAAAAATCAAGAATTAAAAAAACAGGAGATTTTAAAAAAAGCGAGTTTTAAAGTTTTATTATTAAAAAATAATTTTTTAAAATTTTATCATCAAAAAACAAGATTTTTTTTTAATTTTACGTATAAAATTTTAAAAATACTACGTTTGTATTTTAAATAAATATGTGTTAGAATAAAGTTTTCTAATATTTAATTAGTAGTTTTTTACTTAAATTTGATATTTATAAATAAATTTTTTTATTTATAAGTTATAATACTTAGTTTTTAATAAAATTAAGAAACTTGCAAATATTTATTTTTAAAAGTGTATTGTATTTTAAACTTTAATTTTTTTTAAATGACGAGAATTTAAAAAAAATGTTTACAAGTTTTAATTCTAATTTATTAGTTTTATTTTTTTTCATATTTAATTTTAGAATTTTAAATTTAATTGTGTCGAAATATTAAGGAGTGAAATTTTTAAAATTTGGAGTTTTTAATTTTGAATTTAAAATATGATATATTATTGAAATTTAAATTTTATTTGTATATTTTTATTATTATTTTTAATGAGATATTTAGTATTAAAAGTTTAGCAAAATTTTCCGCATACAAGTATAAATAGTATTCGTCATTCAGAACAATTTGATGATGATTTTGATGAAAGTTTATAATCTCCTAATTTTCTAAATGGACTTATATTATCAGGTTTGTCAAACCATAAATTAGTTTTAAATATCGGTGTTCCAGTTATGCTATTAAGAAATATTGATGAAAAAATGGTTTAGGTAATGTAACAATTTTTCAGGTCAAATCACTAGGTAATCGCGTTATAGAAGCGAATATTATATTTGAAAGCAATATTGATCATCACAGTTTTATCCTTATAATTGGGTTAACATATTCAGACAAAAGAATTTCATCAAAACTTCAAAGAAAAAAATATATAATTGTTGTATGTTTTGAAATGACCATGAATAAAAGTTTAAGGCAATCACTTTCAAATATTGATTTGTATTAAAAGATCCGGTGTTTATTCATGATCAATTGTATGTTGCATTATCAAGAATTAAAAATAGAGATGAAATTAAGCTATTAATCTTTAGTAAACATGACGAAATTACCAATAACATGTCAAATGTTGCATACAATGAAGTATTTTCAAATTTTTAAATAATCATTATAAGGTTTTCATTTGACATGTAATTTAATATATTTTAAAAAGTGCACAACTTATGAAATGTATTTTCATGTATTTTTTGATGTTTTGATTACTCTCATCCATATAGTCTTAACATTAAAAAAATAAAAAGTTACAAATACAATATCAAATTTGTATAAAAAGAGTTGTTAAGATTATTATTAATATAATACAATCTTAACGTTTCACCCCCGTGTAACACAGGGGGTTAAAGCTAGTATTTATATATATATATATATATATATATAAAGATTTAAGAGTTTTATGCATTGATATTTTTCACCTCGTGTGTAGTACTTGAGTCCAAAGCTAGTATATAATAAAAAAACGATTTGGATTTGGTAAAAGAAACTAATTAATATATTTTAAATAATTATACTAGTAATTGAATTTAAACTCTTTGATCAAGTAATTTAGGCAGAATTGTTTTAATAATATGCCTACAAGGATATACTTATATATCTATAATAGATTTTTTTATAACCTTACTAGTTTACATCCCGTGTATATACACGGATGAAAAATATCAAAAAATAAAATTTTTAAATATTTATGTTTATATTTTACAAGTGTAAAAATGTATCATATATTAAGGATAAAAAACAAAACTCAAAATATGAAAAAACTAATATATAATTGGGTTACATTAAATACTATTTAATGTAATTTGATTGTCATTTATTATTTGATTAAAAATAAAAGTTACATAATTAGATTTTAAAGTTTCATAAGGGATAATTTAAAATAAATGTTTTTATTAGTATAAATAATATTATCTTTAAATATATATTAATGTTAAAAAACGGAGTTATATTTAATAAGAGAGAGAGAAGAGAAAAAACTGATGAGAATAAATATGGAGGTGACACGTAGTATAGAAAAACTTTTATTTATTATTATAGTCGGTTAAAAACTCATGTATTACATGAGTTGAATAAAGAAAACTTATTGTAAACCAGTAGATCTTATGAAGATTTGTATGTTGGATGTTATTGGTGAAATAATTATTTTCTAAAAATATTTTATAAAAAGAATGAAATAAATGTTCAATTTATAAAAAAATAATTTATGAACAGGCATATTTTTTTAAATAAAAAAAATGTTTTATAAAAATCATTATTATTTAATAGGAAAGAGAGGCGGGAAACAAAAAAATTTAAAGAAACTTGTGTATTTAACAAGAGAGAGAGACGGAAAAAAAATATTGAGAGTGAATATGAGAGTAACAAGTGTCACTACAAATCCTTTATTTATTATATGATATATAATAGATTAGGAGAGATAAATCATCGATGAATAATTTTATATATTTTAATATTATTTTTTTTGAACGGCCAACAAACAGAGAATTTCCTAGGTATTACGAATCCGTACGGGGTGACCCATTGGCAAAAGGCCACCGCCAGCTTACCCAACCCAAGTTATCTCCAGTTCTGGGGAAAACTCACCCGCCCAAAATCCCACTGATGGTAAAACCCGGATGCCCTTGGGATCAAACCGGAGATCACAAAGATCTCGGTCTTCCTTCATTGAGCCACCATGCCCCTTCCCAAAGTGATGCTTGTAGGGATAAAACCTGAGTTTTTTTTAGAGAATCAAGGCTTCCTAACACTACTGTCACATTGAAAAAAAGATACAGAAGATGACAATGACAAGAAAAGATGAATTCAATCATTTATAAATTTAAAAATAATTTTATCCACCTATTAATACAATTATAAATGCATAAAAGAAAAAAAAAGAATAATCAAAAGTCACAACACTCTTAACACCCTCTTCTAGATAACAAATTATATTTGCTTTTATGAATATCCCTTCAAGTTATTTGTTGAGAGACGATGAATCATAACGATGAATGAAGGAAATGGTCGTAAACAAAAAGATTAATGATCTGAAGTGCAGTATTGAAGACCTTATAAGATAAGGTAGGGTGTCGATGGACTACTTCTCAAACTTCTCCTTCAAATCCGGAGCCTTTATTATTGTACTGATAAATAAAACCTGAAAAAAGAAATATGAACTAGTTAGAGTGAGTTACAATATTTGAATTATGGTTTTAATCACATAAGTAGTTAATAATATCTACATAAAGTATGATGCTTACATGATTGTAGCTTATGAACGATGAATTTATGGGAGACTAGTAAGGAACGGGGGGTGGAGGAGAAGCATAGATGTACACGGGTGGTGGAGGCGATTTTACGGGTGGAGGGGGTGATGTGTAGTGGTATGGAGGGGGAGGAGATTTCACTGGTGGTGGCGGTGAGGTGTAATGGTACGGTGGAAGAGGAGATTTAATAGGTGGTGGAGGTGATGTGTAATGGTATGGTGGGGGAGGAGATTTCATTGGTGGAGGAGGTGAGTTATAGTGATAAGGTGGTGGTGGGGACTTTACTGGTGCTGGAGGTGATGTGTAATGGTACGGTGGTGGTGGAGATTTAGCAGGTGGGGGAGGTGATGTGTAATGGTAAGGTGGTGGAGGGGACTTAACCAGTGGGAGTGGAGATGTGTAGTGGTATGGTGGTGGTGGGGATTTCACTGGTGGGGGTGGAGATGTGTAAAGGTAGGGTGGTGGTGGGGACTTGACCGGTGGGGGTGGAGATGTATAGTGGTATGGTGGTGGTGGAGATTTCACCGGTGGAGGAGGTGAAGTGTAGTGGTATGGTGGTGGTGGAGATTTCACTGGTGGAGGAGGTGAAGTGTAGTGATACGGTGGTGGTGAAGATTTCACTGGTGGAGGAGGTGAAGTGTAGTGGTATGGTGGTGGTGGAGATTTCACTGGTGGAGGAGGTGAAGTGTAGTGATACGGTGGTGGTGGTGATTTCACTGGTGGCGGAGGTGATGTGTAATGGTATGGTGGGGGTGGTGATTTAACTGGTGGGGGAGGTGATATGTAATGGTAAGGTGGTGGAGGGGACTTAACAGGTGGTGGTGGAGATGTGTAGTGGTATGGTGGTGGTGGGGATTTCACTGGTGGGGGTGGAGATGTGTAATGATAGGGTGGTAGTGGGGACTTGATCGGTGGGGGTGGAGATGTGTAGTGGTATGGTGGTGGTGGAGATTTCACCGGTGGAGGAGGTGAAGTGTAGTGGTATGGTGGTGGTGGTGGAGATTTCACTGGTGGAGGAGGTGAAGTGTAGTGATACAGTGGTGGTGGTGATTTCACCGGTGGCGGAGGTGATGTGTAATGGTATGGTGGGGGTGGTGATTTCACTGGTGGTGGAGGTGATGTGTAATGGTAAGGTGGTGGAGGGGACTTAACCGGTGGTGGTGGAGATGTGTAGTGGTATGGTGGGGTTGATGATTTTACTGGTGGTGGAGGTGATGTGTAATGATATGGTGTATGTGGTGACTTCTTTGGTGGTGGAGGTGATGTGTAGTGGTAAGGGGGAGGGGGAGACTTTACGGGTGGTGGAGGTGAGGTGTAGTGGTACGAGGGTGGTGGAGACTTGTACACGTAAGTTGGTGTTGGTGGAGGTGGAGACTTATACAAGTAAGTTGGTGTTGGGGGTGGTGGAGACTTGTATACGTAAGTTGGTGTTGGTGGAGGTGGAGACTTATACAAGTAAGTCGGTGTTGGTGGTGGGGGAGACTTGTAGTAGTAAGGAGCAGGAGTGGGCTTCGGCTTCTCACATATCTTAGAAGGTGTCTTGGGTGCATATGCAAATGGTTCGGCATAAAGTACAACCTCATAATCATTCTTAGACTTGACCTTAAGCTCAGCACCCTTCAAACCGCCATGGAGATTGGTTGGGATGTTACATTTGGTACCATTTGGTGCCATATGAATCTTAGCAACACAAGCTTTAGCTCCTCCATATTTTGAATATTTCAAACCATCAACAGTAATTTCAAATTTGCCATTGATCTTAGTCTTTCCATATGCAACAATTTCTTTCTCACCATCAGCCTTGCATGTGACCTCCACAACAGCTCCTTCATCACAAATAAATTAAATAAGTTAAGTCTAGTTTCTATGTCAACTTTTTAGAACACTCGTCAATAATTGACATGGTATAGACGATTTACTCATTCAATTTTGGTTGTAAATCATTGTTGTACAGAAATAATTATACAATCTAAACAAAAATATATTGTAATATTATTTGGTTCGAAGGAATATTCTTTTTTTTTTCTATACAATACAGTAAAATATATATAACTATTTCCTAGATATCTTATAAAATAGTAGTTTTACATCATAAATAAAAAATATTGTATATCTTGAGATGTTACCCGTAAAATATGAATTATGACAACTTTATATTTTATGTAATGATTTTATCCCTGTGTAACTCATGGACGTGGGAAACAGAATCAAGAAATTATGTTAAAAGTAAAAAATAAAGTTTGTACCTTTTAGATGGTGCTTTGCATGAGATTTGATAGGGTATTTCCAGTCATAGCAGCTGTAGCAGTAAACTTTTCCGACCACCTTTACGATCACTTCATGGTGGTGGGGGTGGGGGTAGGGGTGTGGGTGGTAGGGAGTTGGTGGTGGTGGAGAAGTGTAGTAGTAGTGGGGAGGTGATTTAGTTGGTGGTGGTGGGGATTTGTAGTAGTATGCTGGTGGAGGGGACTTTACAGGTGGTGGTGGGGACTTGTAGTAATATGGAGGTGGAGGGGACTTCACAGGTGGTGGTGGAGACTTGTAGTAATATGGAGGTGGAGGGGACTTCACAGGTGGTGGTGGAGACTTGTAGTAATATGGAGGTGGAGGGGACTTTACAGGTGGTGGTGGAGACTTGTAGTAATATGGAGGTGGAGGGGACTTTACAGGTGGTGGTGGGGACTTGTAGTAATATGGAGGTGGAGGGGACTTCACAGGTGGTGGTGGAGACTTGTACACGTAAGTCGGTGGTGGTGGAGACTTGTACATGTAAGGCGGTGGTGGTGAATGCACCGGCGGTGGTGGAGACTTGTATTCATATGGTGGTGGTGAATGCACCGGTGGTGGTGGAGACTTGTACACGTAAGTCGGTGGTGGTGGATGCACCGGTGGTGGTGGAGACTTGTACAAGTAAGGTGGTGGTGGTGAATGCACCGGCGGTGGTGGAGACTTATATTCATAAGGAGGTGGTGGTGAATGCACCGGCGGTGGTGGAGACTTGTATTCATAAGGGGGTGGTGGTGAATGCACCGGTGGTGGTGGAGACTTGTATTCATAAGGAGGTGGTGGTGAATGTACCGGTGGTGGTGGAGACTTGTACAAGTAAGGTGGTGGTGGTGAATGTACCGGTGGAGGTGGAGATTTGTATTCATATGGTGGCGGTGGTGAATGAACCGGTGGAGGTGGAGATTTGTACACATAAGGTGGCGGTGGTGAATGCACCGGTGGTGGTGGAGATTTGTACACATAAGGTGGCGGTGGTGAATGCACCGGTGGTGGTGGAGACTTGTATTCATAGGGAGGTGGTGGTGAATGTACCGGTGGAGGTGGAGACTTGTACACATAAGGTGGTGGTGAAGTATACAAGTAAGGCTTATCAGCGGAAACAGCTACAAGGTTAGCGATACCTAATACTGTAAATGCAATGACTATAGGCCATAAGCGTACCCTCAAAGGGCCGCCGCCGCAGCCGGGAGCTCTCATTGTTCACCGGTGGTGGTGGTGGTGGAGGAGTAGAGAGCAGTGGTGGTGGGAGGTGATGGTTTGGGGAGTTGAGTACCGGATATTTATAGTAAACTCTAGTATGACATATTTAATAAAATAAGTTTCCTATTGTTCCTATACAGCTAGGAGACATTATTTTTTATGCCCTCTCTTAGGCGACTACCAATACAATGCGTTTACTTTCAATTAAAATTTATATTAGTAATTAAATATATAAATAATTTATTATTAAGACAATTCAACCAAGTAACTAAGGGGCCCACAAAAATAAATATTATATTATAACAGATTTTATAACCTTTATTTTGGACCCCGTTTATGTAAAACAAATCGACATTTATCATCTGTTATCATAAAACGTTACGTCTGGTTTGAAAATTCTCAATTCAAGTTAAAATGTTAATCGAGTAGATTGATTATTAGTATCCCAAAAACATCTTTATTCTAATAAATAATTATAAAAAATAACACGTGTCATCAAGGACGGAGGATATAAGGGGCCCGAGGGGGCCCCGGCCCCCCTCCGATTTTTCGATCAGAAGTGTTAATATATACATATTCGGTCGATTTTTCGCTCAGTAGTGTTAATTTATATGTATTCGGCCGAAAATTTTATAGTTCCGGCTCCCCTATATGAAAAAAAAATTCCCGGCCCCCCTGCGAAAATTTTCAAGCTCCGCCACTGCGTGTCATCACCATATTTTTTGTTATCAAAATCTTCTAATTTCTCTATTTTAAGTAATTTTGAATTTTAAACATTAATTATGTTAATGGTTTTATTTTTTAAAAAAATATAATAAAAATTTTGAATTCTAACTATTACTTAATTAAGAAAACAAAGAATTTTATTTCTTGTTTTACAAATTATTTTAATTTTTTACATATTATTATACTTTCATTTTTTATTAAACAAACTCATGTAATACATACAGGGCCGGTCCCGAGAATCCTTAAAACGTTTTGGGCCCGGGACATGTTAAAAAAAAACGGGCCCCATAATATAAATTAATAATGGCATAATAAAAAACTAAAACAAACGAATAACGGTTAACGATCATACATAACGAATAATGAATTACGCTGTCGACTACCGTTCTTGCCTCCTTCTGAGTTCCCTACTAGCTAAAACTCACTTATTTTGTTGTTTTTTAATAAGTTTGAAAATCTAGTGAGCATTTTTTAATTTATAAGCGGGTTAATAGGATAAATGAGTAATAGAAGTAGTGGGTCTTTTTTTAATTTTTAAGTGGGTTAATAAGATAAATGAATAATACAAATTGAACCTTTTATAAAAACATATATAATATATAATTTTTTTAAACTTAGAAAACCGTGCCCCGAACAGTCGCCCTCCCCGCCCCCTGAATGCCGCCCCTGAATACATAAATGCATAACCTAGTCTTTAATATTGTACTTAATATAATAAATTAATCATTGTCTCTTGGTGTCATGTGTATTTTTTTTATGAGATCAAATATCATTTTTTCCATCCTAAATAAGTCAAAAAATAAATTGGTTAATTAACTTTGTCTATAGTCAATCAATTGAGAAATTATTATAGAGCTTAAAAAGGTAACCCACTATATCAAACGCAAAATCTAGGAATTGTAAATTCGAAATTCAAAAGATTTAAATAAACAAATCTTAAATTTTAATGCATTAGGTTTTTTTTTGGGTTTTGACTGTTTTTCTTATATTTGGAGTTTTGACGTTTATGAATTCTATCGTTTTTTAATTATTCAACCCGTATATACGAGTTTCTAACATTGTCTTATAATTAATCAAAATATTATAACATAGTATTTATTTGAATAATTCAAAAAATAAAAAATGAAAAATTGGTATATACTCACCAACCTTACTTTTTAGTGCAAATAAAGTCAAATGGAACTATTGATAAATTAAAAAAAAATGAATTCAAACGAATTTTATTAGTTTTCTGTTTCATCTACTAGAGAAAAAAAAATTCCGACAAGATATTTGGTCAGAAATTCTTCGGAAATAGACATTTCCGACCAATTTCCACCTTGTTCCCTCTTTCCTCATATCTGCTTTCTTTACATACTACACAGTGATCCAGATGAGAAAATGGTTCATTGAATAGCATACAATGGTTTATGACGGCAACTCTAATGGCTTCAACATCTTCTTGGTCTCATAAAAGTTTCTAGGTAGCTTCTCACCGTTGGGTAGACTGTCTTTGAATATCGAAAGTAGTTTATCAAATGAGGAATCGGAAACATTGCAATTTGATTTCCAGTCTAATAATCTGGTAGTGGTAGAGAGTGTGGTAGCTTTTTCAGAACCCGCCCACAAAGGCTCATTGGCTTTCCTTAACATAGTATAGAATGTCTCGGTTGTTTGATTTGGGTCTTGTGGTCGTTGTTGATAATAAGAATGATGATTTTGGTGCATGATTTCCATAACAATTTGATCGCATCCAGTAAGATCGACATGACCCTCATGTTGTGACGGTACGGGGTTTGAACTTTGACTGACGTCTTGTGTAGACAATGATTCACCATGGCAATACCATGTCAAATAATCATCCATGAATCCATTTTTACATAGATGATACTCAACAAGATCTCTCGTCCTGTGATAATGATTTTTGCATTTGGCACAAGGACATCTAGTTAGCAACACCTCCTCCTCTTCTACAATTTGTCTTTGAATGTTGGTAGCGTTGGTGCATGCAAAATCCAAGAAATAATTGACAAGTTGTTGAAATGCCAGATTGAAAAGACCATTACTAGTGGCTCTCATCGTGTAAATCCAATCTCTATCGAACGACATTTTTTATGGAACTACAAGAAAGTGATTTTGATATGATATGATATTTTTATAAATATAATTTATATTAATCATCCCTTTATATTGTACCCTTTTATTTTTTAAAATTTATTTGTTCGCACTGCTAATTAGCAGAAGCCTTTTAGCCCAATTAACAGTGCATTTAACATCCATAAAACCAAATAAGCTCCATTTTAATAGCCCATGTAGTAGCCCAAATTGAAATGCCAAATTAATTCAGTAGACATTACAAAAGCATTAAGGCTCAATTCAAATTAGAATGTCAAATTGAATAACCACACATTATAAGGAAACAATTTACATATGTTGAATTGAGAAGGAGAGGGTACAATGAAGGAGAGAAAACTAATATAAACTAAAACAGAACATGATGCAGAGCTGTATCAAATTCTCAAACAAAAAACCATTTACCAGAAATGTTTGACCAAACCAAAAACACATTAATGACTTTTCATAATGCAAAACCAGTTAAAGAAATTTAATAGTAAAGGTATTTGGATTAGATATATACATGTAGTTAACCAAGTTTTGAAAAGAAAAACATGAAATTCTCCCTTAATCAAATAAAAATCAATAGTATAAAATGTTTAATCAAATAAATAAGTAATGCTCCTAAAACAACAAATAACACCCTACCACTGAGTTTTATATTACATGAAATAAGAAAAAGTTGCAGGCGGATTGTAGCTGGACAATGGAATAGTGGCTGTTGGGATATCGTTTCTAGTTTAATTTAAGCACTCCAATTGGACAACCCTCCCTTCTTATTATATGAATATCACATCGTCACTCACCATTAATGGCTTCTTCCTCAATCGAACAGTTTTTTAATTTTTTTAGGTTGAGGCTTTTTATCGTGCAATCTTCTTGTTCTAACCCAATCCCGTTTGCTAACACAGATCATGGTGAGATTGAATATGGAATTCATATGCTAGTAGGACAAAGGCAAATTAATCAACTACCTGATCTATATATCTAAATTTACACCTTCCAAGAAACATCAAATAAAAAAAACTGCATCAGATTGAAAGTAATGACATTGTTCAAATTCGTTTCCCGACATCAAATCAAATACACAACAACTAATCAACGGAGTATGATCTTACCTAATTAGTGGTTGACCGATAAGACCTTGTAAACTTTAGAACCACTTGTGCGGGAGACTGCTTCGCAATTGTGCTCAATAAGATTTAGAGATATCGAGAGTTGAGAGGGTTGTGAGTGCTGAGAGCTGTGCAACAGGGGTTTGTGAGGGGACGAATGAAGGTCGGCTGTGATGTGTGAACGTGCGCTTGAGGTCCGATCATCCAGGTGTAGTTAGTTATGCACAAGAAAAATTATCAAATAAGATTAAAAAGAAACTACGATGAATAGTAAAGTTTTGTTTTTTTTTTCCATGAAACCTTTTTTATTTTTTTTTAACTTTTTTAATATTTTTATTTTCAACCCTTATACCATATAATATACGCTTTTGGCATGTTTCATTTTCTATTAATTTCGTTTTTCTCTAATAACTTTCGTCCGTTAACTTTTTCTAAAATACGGAGGGCGCGGCTGTTTTAGTTTTTTTTTTCAACGTTCCGATATAATTTTTTTTCGTTTTCAACCCTAATACTATATAATATACGCTTTTAGCTCGTTTCATTTTCTATTAATTTCGTTTTCCTTTAATAACTTTCGTTCGTTAACTTGATTTATATTAAAAATCTAAAAATAAATTCTTTTAATATCATTAATCAATATGAGAGAGAGACGAGAAAAAATTGATAAGATGAACCAGAAAGTGACACGTGTCCATAAAATTTTATTTATTAATATAAATAAAATAATTTGATATTATTATTTAATATGAGAGAGAAACAACAAAATTAATATTAAATATGAGAGAGATGCGAAAAAATAAAACTGAGAAGTAACCAGAGAGTGACACGTGTCCTCCATAGTTTTCCTTTATTATAGTATAGATTGTAGATATATATTACCATTAATACGGTAGTTTGTTAATTATCATTTTTTATTTTTAAGTAATTTTTCATTTTTTTAAAATAAATAATATTTATACTATGTATATTATTTTATTTAAAACTATTTATATTATATATTTATAATGAAATTTTGGATAATTATATATATATATATATATATATATATATAAGGGATGGTTAGAATGCAAACTCAAAATGAGAAAACCCGTGAAAACTTTATGTAACAACTTTAATTTTGTTTAAAAAAAAATAGGTTAGGTTTGTTACATATTTTCGTCATTTTTTATAAAAAAAAAGCGCCGAAGATTTAGTGTTGTTACATACGTAACACATGTTGTACATATAAAAAAAATTACAATTTTTTTTAAATCTGGTCGTCGCTTTTTTAATATTTATTTATAAAAAGTGTTGAAATTATGTAACAAAACTATCTCCAAAAAAAAGTTGTTACATAGAGTTTTCATGGGTTTTCTCATCTCAAGTAGGCAATTTAGACACGTACACGAATACATGACACGAACCTACACGGTCTTAACAGATATCGTATATGGCCTTATCGTGTTTCGTGTCTTAAACAGGTAGACACGAATCTACCTGTTAATTTTCGTGTCTTAACAGGTAAAATACATGTTTACCTGTTAAGTACCTGTTAAATACCTGTTAGTACCTGTTAATATTTTCTTTTAAATATAATTTTAGTGTAATTTAATTTTGGCCTTTTGGGTCATTCAAGTTTTGGGCCGGGCACCTGCAGTAAATTAAAGGAAAATAGGGTTAGGGTTGGTTTTCCTTTTCCTCCACCGACTTCTAAAGTTCACCCGCTGCCTTTATGCCTTTATGAGCAATCCATTCACCACTCTGAAATCATCGACTCTCGTTCGTTTTCCCCCATCGAATCTCGTCAGTTCAGCCACAGGTTCACGAATTCATCAACTAGGTATTGAATATTTGAATATATGTTTGCAAATTGAATTTTGTTTCCTTTCACGAATTAAACACTAATTTTGGTACTACAAGTTTATATTTTGTTGCACCAAATTTATTTACTATGACTGTGATAATTACTTCTTATTAAACTTGGTTTTAGACTTTAATAGATATGATATCTTTGTTGTAGATGGAGTCTGAGATTCACTCTGTGGAGGTAGAATATAACGAGGTTCACTCTGTGGATGTAGAAGATAAAAACAATAGTGATGATAACAAATCAGGGTCAAAGAGACAACGAAAAGAAAGATCTGTTGTGTGACAAACTTCACCAAAGTTCATAACAAAACAGTAGGTACAAAAGTACCAAGCAAGTGCAACAAATGCAATCATATTATCATATATGATAGTAAGCAAGGTACGGGTAATCATACGAAACACATAAAAGCCTGCTATGGTTCTACTTTCAAAGATGTTGGTCAATGTTTTTAAATAGTGATATGAAGTTAAAGTCATCTAGTTTTTCTCAAAATACGTTTCGTGAGATGCTTGTAGCTGCTATTGTGATGCATGAATTACCTTTGTCATTTGTAAACTATAAGGCATTTAGAGATTTGTTTAAGTACTTGCAACCCGATGTGAATATCATCTCTAGAAATACTGTAAAATCTGATTTGCTAAAAATGTATAAGAGAAAAAAGGAAAATGTCAAAGTCATGCTTATGGAATCACCTGGGAGATTATGCTTAACTTCAGATTTATGAAATTCTATTGCTATTGATGGGTATTTAGCAATTACAATTCATTTTATGGATAAACATTGGGTTTTGCAAAAGAGAGTTTTATCATTTTCTTTCATGCCACCACCTCATAGTGGTGTTGCTTTATGTGGAAAGGTGTTTTCTATTTTAGTAGAATGGGGTATAGAAAAAAAATATTTTCTGTAACATTGGATAATGTTTCTTCTAATGACACTTTCATTGGGCTTTTGAGAGAATAATTGAACACAAAATCACCACTTGTTTCTAAGGGTGCTTTTTTTCACTTGAGATGTTGTGCACATATTTTTAACTTGATTGTGCAAGATAGGTTAAAGGAAATTGATGATTGTGTTTACAAAGTAAGAGAGAGTATCAAGTATGTGAAAGTTTCACAACGAAGGAAGGAAAAGTTTTTGGAATGTGTTGAGTTGCTTTCTATTAAAAAGAAAAAGGGGTTAAGGCAAGACGTTACTAGGTGGAATTCCACCTTTTTAATGCTTGGTGGTGCCCTTTATTATCGACGTGCCTTTTTCCATTTAGAATTGAGTGATTCTAATTATAAGCAATGTCCAAATACATTAGAGTGGGACAAGATTGTAAGGATATATTCTTTTCTTGGAGTATTTTATGATGTGACAAATGTTTTTTCGGGTACCAAATATCCGACTGCAAACTTGTATTATCCACTTGATTTTGTGGCTTATATGACTTTGTATGATGGTATGAATTCAAAAGATACGTATATAAAAAATATGGTAGAGTTGATAATGGGGAAGTTTCAGTAATATTGGTCTGATTTTAGTCTTACATTAGCCATATCTGTTGTGTTTGATCCTAGATACAAGTTGCATTTTATCGATTGGAGTTATTCACAAATATATGGAGAGAGAAGTTGTGAATATACAAATGTTGATCAGTTTTTGAATTCTACTTTCAATGAATATGTCATGTTAAATGTGGGTGAGGATACAACGGATGATTCAACACATACTTCAAATGCTAGCAAAGGGGTTAAGGATACAAGTGATGATTCAACACATGCCTATGGAGTGAGAGCAAGACTTAAGGTAATTTATTTGTTTGTTCATATGTTTTTTTTATATATATATTGTATTTTAATTATTGACTAAGTAATTTTCTATTATTTATTTTTAGGGTTTTGATCATTTTCAAAGTAAAGATTTTACAACTAACAAAAAGTCAAAACTGCAATTGTATTTGAAAGAGTCAAGAGTTGATAGGGACTCGGAACTTGATGTGTTGGCTTTTTGGAAAGCCAATGAGTTTAGATATCCCATACTTGCAAGGATGGCAAGAGACTTTTTGACAATTCCGGTATCTACTGTCGCATCGGAGTCTACATTCAGTGCAAATGGAAGAGTACTTAATGAACATCAAAGTTCACTTAGTAAAGATACCGTTGAGGCTCTAACATGCACAAAAGATTGGTTATTTGGAGATTTTTGTGATGTCCATTTTCCCTTGATTTTTTATAAGTTTTTTACATAGTATTATACTAATGGTGTATGTTTGTTTGTACTTTGTAGGTTCTAACCAAGTTAGTGTAGATGATGTCACAGAAGATATAATGTCGCTTGACATAAATCATGAATCAAATGCTTCAAACTCAGTGAACAATACTAAGGTACCCACTCCAAATCTTTATAGTAATGTTGCTTGATAAAAGTATATGAATATGTCCAATTGATTGTACTTATTTTGTGTGTAGGTTTGATTGTTTGGAATTGAAGATTTAAGAAGAAAGAGTGCAAGACCAATTGGAACTTGAAATTGTTTTTATTAGACTTTTATGGACTGTTGTTATAAATTTGTTAAGGGTTATGTATTTATGATTTATTTAAGACTTTTATGAACATTTGACGACTTTTGTTTCACTAAACAGGTTCTTAAACGTGTGTTTCTGAACATGTCTTATCATGTTAAGCAGGTATAAACAGGTTCGTGTTTGGGAAAAAGTACACTATAAGTTATCGTGTCATGTTCGTGTATACATGTTTCGTGTTCGTGTCTTATCGTGTTCGTGTCTTATCATGTACGTGTATACACGATATGCCAGCCCTAATATATATATATATATATAAATACTAGCAAGAAGCCCACGCGATGCGGCGTCGAAGACAATTTATACTGCAGTACTCGTTTTCTGTTAGTTTATCAATACTCTCGTTTTATATTATTAAAAAAAAAAGAAAACAACCGTACGTTATGAGATGGTCTTTTTTAATGTTCGGTCATCGTTAAGTTATTTAACATAATGACGAATATAAAAAACTGCTACATGGTTCTTTTCTGTCTCTGTCTCCATTTGATTTAAAAGTCGCAATTCAACAAAATGGACCCAAACTATGCCTAAGAAATTATAACTCCCTAACTATAAGTAGCACAATTTGTCGATTAAGAAACATATTAGAGCCAAAATCAATAAGGTGACAAAAATCAAAACCAAATACAATGTAGATCCGTAATCTGCAATCTGTTCCAAACCTTATCTGCAATCTACAACCAAGAAAAGCAATAGTTCCAATCTGCTCTTACCTTGACTTCCCCCAATTTATCGAATCATAGTGATCAAAATCAAACCAATCGATCCTTCGTAATGAGCCTTCACAACAGAAAAAAACAATTAAAGTTGGTTGATAAAATCAGAAAAAGAAATGTGAAGTTAGTTTCCATTTCGTGCAATTTGCACTAATCTTCAGTGAGCTTTAATTTAGATGTTTAATTTCTCTTAATAAACAGAAATAATCATATCAATTTTCTAGTTAAACGTTGGTATGTTTGACCTGAAAAGTCAACCATATGACTTGAAGATTAGGCTATTAGGGGGTGGGTGGGGGATATAACTACTTTTTGATGTTTCAAATCCTGCCTCAACCTTCAATGAAGTTAGATTGGTCAGCAAAATATCTGCAGAACTACACACAAAAACAAAAGGGGCCATATTTGGTCAAGTATGTGCAACAGGTGGAAGTCACCCAACGTGTATTCTTGACGCATAAAGCCTCCTAGATAATTTAATACAAAGACTTAATTCTATTATTGAAAATAGAGTCAAAACGATGTGTATGGATTATGAGACAGCACAAAGTTGAGTAATGAGTAGCATAACTTAGAACTAAATGCATGATGAATAATAAATGATCTGTTAAACAATTTGATAGCCTAAAGAAACATAACCAGCAGATGCACCTGACAGTTGGAGTGCTCCATTTACCTGGACATAAAGAGAAGCTGTAAATCATCAAAATAAATCATATTAACCACAAAGAAATGCCAAAAATCCATAGAACTTATTAACAAACCATAAAAATTAAATTAATCAACAATAAGGTTTACCCTTCAACTTCGAGTTTCACTGCTTCAAAACTCTATCCCGACCACCGATGCTACTCTCTCACCATCTGGACTCCACTCCACAGCAAAAACCTTAACAAATTGAAAACAAAAGTAAAAATAATTACTATTGGTTCGAGCATAAAAAACAAAATAAATGTATATAAAAAAAAACCTCATCTGCATGACCAGCAGGGCCTTATGCAAAATTCGTCGATACCACACAACATGTAGCATTGGTTCGAGCATAAAAAACAGAATAAAGTTAGAAGCAAATGTGTTTCTGACCCGTTATTCAACCCTGTTTAAGTTTGTGCCCCAACCTAAAATGCAAAATTGAAACCAGAATAAAGTTGGAAGCATATGTATTGACAAATGAACTTGAAGCTCACCAATGACAAATTAATTGGTTTTCTTGAACACATTCCCTGACTGAAACACCATTAATAACTTGAACCTTAACACATTCCGAGCATAGAAAACATGGGTTAATTGAACATGACTTTAATATCTACACCATAAAAAAATAAATATACTATCTCATCATCCATTAATACAATAAAAAACGCCGGTTAAAACAAAAATACACACACAAACCTGGTCTAATTCGACCATCGTGGACAGTGGATGACGAAGATGTGCAAGTGTGCAACCTTCCCTCTCTCTCAACTATTTACGAAACCGTCGCATCCTTCGAAGGTAAAAACCCAAGATCTAAGCCCAACCGTCTCCATGGTATCACCATCTCCATCGTTCCAACCATCCTACCACCACCGGCTCCCATCCAACCAAAACCGACGCCGCCGCCTCCACCACAGTCTCCCACCACCACCACCACCTACTCTCTCTCTTTCTCCGCCGCCGTCTCCACCACCGTCTACCACCACCACCGACTATCTCCTTCTCATAGAAGGTAAAAACCCTAGATCTAAGCCCAACCGTCTCCGTGGCACCACCATCTCCATCGTTCCAACCATCCCACCACCACCGAAAACTCCTGATACGGCTCAGATGAACAGAAAAGAGGAGCGCGGGTTTAGGGTTAGTGCTGGTGTTTGACGGTCAAGCAATCTTCTTGAGGAAGAGGGAGAGACTGAGGGGGTGTTTGGATTGACTTTTATTTAAGTTACTTATAACTTATTAACTTTTTAAAAAAGAAGATAAGTTAAAAGTATGTTTGATTTTTCTTACTTTTTCTTCTTCTTTTAATGATTTTTAAGAAGTAAGAGCTAGTTACTTTTAACTTATAACTTATTACTTTTTGATTAAGACAATAAGTAGTTTCAAATAAGTAACCCCAAACACCCCCTGAAACAATCGGGGGGAGAGGCAGAGAGCAAGAGAAAGACGCGTTTGAATTTTGAAATGGCAGCAGGGTTTTTGGCTGGTTGTTTGGTGTTTCAATGCTTGATAAGTTGTACATTGTGTTAGAAATCTTGTAAAACTCTTAATTTTAATACATTTGTGTAAAAAGACCATCTTGTTCTTCTAATATGTATATTATATATAATATAGATATATATTACAGATTGATAATATTCAAAAATTTTGTCCATGATTGGCCTTGATTAACAAAGTATAATTTAGATATGTCGAAATAAGTTATAATGTGTCATGCCTGTTTTGATTTGACGAGCCATGTTGAGTCTTAAGAGACATAATAGTTTTTAGTGAGACATGGTGAGTATTGTTAGGTCTTGATTTGATATATTTAATGAATTTTGTCCATGATTGACTACTAGCCCTAATTCTCCTAATTGTCTAATAATTGTTCTAATTGGTGATCAATGACAAATGATGACCTTAAATGAATTTAATTAACTCTAAATGTCCCTAATTATGTCCATGATTGACTCTAATTGATCTTAATTGGTGACCATTAACTTATATGGGTCTTAATTGCCCTTAATTGAAACTAAGTGACCAGAATTAACCATTGGCCATCTTTGACCAATATTGGCACTAATTGCCTCTAAGTGGGGACCACTAACCAATTAACCGTGATTGGCCCTAAGTGAAACTAACTGTAACTACATGACCAATATCTATCCTCGTTGATACCCTAACCAATATTGACATTAATTGAAACTAATTGACCGATATTGACCCTAAATGGCCCTAGTTGACGATTATTGATCTTAATTGACCCTAATAGTCCCTAACTATTCATAGCTAACACTAATTTCCCCTGCATTTTTCTATTTGCCCTTAATTGATAACCTATATTGATGCTAACCATGATTGACAATCATTGACATAATTGACAACTAATAATCCAAATTACCCCTAATTGACCAATATTGACTCTAATGGAACAATATTAACACCAATCACCTCTAATTGATAATCACTGACTAACATTGACCCTAGCTATATGTCCTTAATTAATACTAATTAACCCTACATAAACATAGGTTCCCAAATATACCTCATTGTGACTGCTACTATTAGTCCACAATACATTCTCTTATGAGAATTGTTATGACTAATTTTTAGTCTCTACTATATTTCATTGAAATAACAGAATATGTGTAACATCCTAAAATTTAAGGAAAAGAAAGTCAAGGGGCTAAAGTGTGATTTCCCCAAAGATCAAGGGTTAAAAATAAAGAAATTGGAAAATGAAGGTAGAAGCGGACCGCTACCAAGGTCTTAGCGGTCCGCTAGCCGTAATTTGACCAGATAAGGGGGAGGCAGCACGTGTATGGTGACTCACTGAGAATGGTTGGGTAGCGGACCGCTACCCAGAAGCATAACGGTCCGCTACGTAGTGAACAAGAAAACGGCTGACAAAGAGGCGGTAGTGTCCGCTACGGGCGGCAGTTTCACCTTATAAATAGGTTCATTTGCCGTTCAAAATGGAAACAACAATCAAACCACCATCATCACACACACTAGCACGATTCCCGAAGAGCTAGAACGACGGTTACGAGCGCAGAGCTTACGAGTGCAGTACGCGGAGAGTGCGGTTCGAGTCGAAGAAACATTTAAAGCAAGGAACGAACTTAGGAACTACCCGAGAATAATGTAAGTACACTGGACCTATACCCTAGACACAAATACGTGAATTATGTGTTAAAATGATACGTGATATGTGATATGTGTTATCTGATATGACGAGGGTACGGGGAAATGACGGATTAGTCTAAACACTAAACGGGAATAATGGAGTAGTCACGACGTATCCAAGGGGTGGTGGATACGCCGCTGATACTTCCTATATATAAACCTCTTGTGTACTTCGTGGTGAAACCATTATGAATGTTTAGGGGTATATACTAATAAAGAATAAAGAAATATAGTAAACGTACGGGAGAACATCCAACCGGTATGTAGTTATCTGACAAACAGAATGTCCTGTCTAGAAAAGAGCGGTGTATAAATCTCTCCTAGACCCGTCGCTCTTTCCTGGGGCATCTTTGTTGGAGGTACCGCTCTGGATGGAAAATCACCACAGTTTACAATATATGACGAATACGAATATGAGATGAAAGTATACCATGCATAATGAATGTGAACTGTCACACCCCCAAATTTATTTACTTAATAAATAAATACAGGTTGCAACGATTGGTTCATTACACGATAGCGGAAGCTGTAATGGTGATTTCTAAGACTTGATTACATATACGATTACTAAAACTAAATAAATACAATGATCTAAGTCCTGCTAGTTTAATGGTCGACTTGAGACTTGATAATCTATGCCCGTCCGGTTACTAGGACTTGTTCCAACATAGCTAGTCTATTCCAACCGCGCCATGGCTAAAGGTTACCTGAGAAACATACTTGAAAGTCTCAACACAAAGGTTGGTGAGTTCACAGAGTTTGTTCATTTAGTACAGTTAGTTTTCCCCGAAAACGTATACATGACTTAATCGTCATAAAATGAGTAGTTTTCCTTTGAAAACATGCCCATGACTTTACCGTCATAAAATAAGTAGTTTTCCTTTGAAAAACATGTCCATGACTTAACCGTCATAAAATAAGTAGTTTTCCTTTGAAAACATGTCCATGACTTAACCGTCATAAAATATGTAGTTTTCCTTTGAAAACATGTCCATGATTTAACCGTCATAAAATAAGTAGTTTTCCTTTGAAAACATGTCAATGACTTAACCGTCATAAAATAAGTAGTTTTCCTTTGAAAACATATACATGACTTAAACGTCATCAAATAAGTAGTTTTCCTTTGAAAACATATACATGACTCAACCGTCATCAAATAAGTAGTTTTCATTTGAAAACATATACATGACTTAACCGTCATCAAATAAGTAGTTTTCCTTTGAAAACATATACATGACTTAACTGTCATCAAATAAGTAGTTTTCCTTTGAAAACATGCCCATGACTTAACCGTCATAAAATATGTAGTTTTCCTTTGAAAACATATACATTGTTTAAACCTGATCATTTACCGATCAAAACTCTTTGTATGTATTACCAATGAATCCGAATACTAATCCGATCAATTGACCCCATTTGTAAACTTGCAAGGAATACAAAACAGTATGTAATGTACGAGACCGTAACCAAACCCCAACTTTCTGTGCCTCCCCTCGCCTTTCTGCGAGTTAAGACAATATGCGGTCATTCGGCCATTTGGACCCCTGATTAGCGCGACTAATCATGACCGGAGGCGTCACCCCCAATAGTACTATCCATAAAATCCTAGGCTAAGTCCATAGCTAATGGTTACTAGTTTTTATTCCGAGGACTTTAAGCGCTTCATTTTTCCCTCAATACACACATACGGTCTGATCATTAGTTCATTCATTTACATACAAAATTTCTTTACAAGTATGTTTCCACCCCAAAATATTTAAAAAACTTAGAAAAAGGGGGTTAGTGAAACTCACATAGAGTTAAACCAGAATGTTCATATTGTCAAACGTATAAGCAATTGTATTTCATGTTTTTAAAACATAACAAGTAAGTATGTTTCTCCCCCGATGTTTACAAAACCGTAGAAAAATAAAAGGGGGCCGTGAACTCACCTTGTGTTCGATGAAATCCTAGCAAACAACCTTGTGCTAGTAGTTCTTGTCTATCTGTACCCTAATCACACGAGGGTACTAATGTGTTAAGACTAGCCGTCTTATACGTAAGTTGTTCATCCGACTTAACGAATCCCGTTAAGTACGCCTCTGTTTAGTAAAAATAGTGTTTTTATTTACGACTCGTTGGTGATTATTATTCCAGTCTAGACGCTTACATATTTTTCAAGAAAATAATCTGTTTCCTATTGGTGACTTATTAAGTTTACAAAAAATAAACATTATTTTTGTAACTTAAAATATATTCACTTATGTTCCACGATGTCATGTGATTATTTATTTTTAACCGAATCTCTTCATATGTTCCATGTACATATATCAAATGTTTATATTAGGATACTTATCTTTAATTCCTAAAATATTTCCATGATTTAACCAAAACCGTACATCAACACATATATATCACAATTTTACCAATAAACATATATTTTTAGTAACACCTTTCACGTTCATATGTTGATGATAATCGTTCGTATCTTCTTGAATCATAGGACACTACCTCGGGTCTTGCCAGGTAAGTCACACATGATCATATAACTTCATGAACATGTATCCTTCAACATAACACATGAATGGAATGAAGGGTTTATGAAAAACACCATCATCCAAGTGTTATTTTATGTGATAGTATATATATATGTAGTTTATATTTGATGTGTCCTTGTCTTGTCCATGGTCCTTCTAGTTTGGTATTTTATGTATGAACATGTACATGTTTAAATATATGTATTCAAACATGACTTATGAAGAAATAAAGCCAAAACTCATCAAGACTTTTATGTTTTATTTTGTTCTTGAAAACTCAGATTTTTAGGCGTACTTCGAATAGACTTTTAGATGGTTTTAGAAGACCAAATGACTTGGGGTTTTCTTCTAAAATCAAGTTTATTGAAACCAGAGGAGATGTGAAAAAGAATTACTAGGTTTGGAGTTGTGTAGGTACCTAAAAACAGGAAAATGAAAAGAGATATCCAGATTCGAACTGCTCTGAGCGGCCTTCTTGCGCCGGCTGTTTGGAGGTCGAATACTCCATGGATTCGAGTGATTCCACTTGGATTCTTCCTTCTTAACATGGAGCTTCATTCTAGAAGAAAAATGGACGGATTTGGCTAAGTAACGAAGGAGTTATGGTCTTGCAAAGTTGGCTAAAAATATGGCAGAAGCTGAGTTACGGGATTTTTGGGTATAACTTATGTTTTGGGGCTGGTTAACACCGAGAGGAAGAGAGGGAGCAAGAGAAAGTTCTTGCTTTGTTTCCATACACTCCTTTATATACCAATTAGATGGAGTGTATGCTTGTCCAAGATCATCATCATGAGATGGATTGAGTGGAGTGTTGGACTACACTATCATCATAACAAGGTGAGGCTTGAATGGATGAATTTGATGGTTGCTTGATTCTTACTTGATTGGAGATGGCTTCTCATGATAACAAGTATGGTGGTGGAGTGGTGTAGGTGATGGTGTGTGGGTGGGGCCCCCCTTTCTCGGCCTAAATGGGTAGAAGGGTGGGGGTTGGGTCTTGTTCCACTTCTAGTTGATTTCTAAGTATTTAGTTAGATAGATTTTTAGGTAGGGTATACTCGGTAGATGTTCCCGTGATCTAATACCCGATGTACGAACTTTTATGATTAAAAACTATATATATTTTGTATCTTGACTATTTTAATAGTCCACTAATTTAACCCGTCATAGTTAATGTTTTAACTAATATAATACATGTATACATAAAATAACATAGAGCCATGTAACAACTATTTATATGTCAACTTTTTATAAAAGTTTAGTTACCAATATTTATGCTTTTATGTTAAAGCGTCTCCCTAGACTTTTACCGGAATAAAATCTCGTTAATCACCAACGAACGTTCAATGCGGTTTATTATCGTTTATATCGTAGTAATTCTTAAAAATTACTAAATATGACACTTGTCCCTTTGCTAGACTCCTGACAATACCATGTCAAAGATAATATTCCAAGAAATATAAAATAGGAATGTGCAAATATGACTATGGGTATTGACCTCGACTACTGGGTGTCACATGAACACATGATAAATATGAATACGTGAAATGCATGATGAATACGTGAATGCATGATGATACGTGCAAACATGAATGAGTATGATGGAACGAGTATAAACCCTAAAATGGAATAACGGAGTACTCACGAAGTGTTAGAGGGGCGGTGGATAGGCCGCTGATACTTCCTATATATAAACCCTTCTAATGCATCGTGGAGAAACCGTTACGAAGTTTTAAGGTGAGTACTGGTTGGTGAGTAAATCAAGCATATACATGAGATGAGAACAAATGCTTGATACATTTGGGAGGCTGTGAGTCAAAGATACTCAAGGTCCAGAATGAAATGAGATACCCGACCTATAAGGTGGATCTCAATAAAGAAAAGAAAAGAAAAGGGAAACTCTAGACCTACGGGGCTGAAAGAGTAAAAGATTCCAAGCCTACGAGGCTGAGGAACGAATGAGTTTTTGTGACAAATGCAAGGATACCTATACTGACGAGTATAAGGACCTTGACAATACTCGGACCAGAGGTACGGTCTATGGCGGTTGCGAGGGGGTTAGCACACCCATAAAATATACGAAAAGCGTGGCCGGAGGTACGTCCGGAGATGGTCACGTGGGCTCGAGAGCCTTAGAAAACTTGAACAATAAGAACCTAAAGAGTTCATAATAAAATGAACGATGAAGTGTACTTACTTAGTGTAAGCTGATTCAAAAACGTTTTCCAAACACTACAGGAAAAAAACACGTGGAATAGAGCTTCCTTTGGACAAGGCTAATCGGAGATGAAAGATCCCTATATAGGATATTGTAAATATATTATCCTTTTGTAAAACAATATATTATTATAAATGAAAAAGTTACCTTAGCCATTATGGCAAGGTTTTACTGATCTGGGATACGTTTTTCGTAATTAAAAACTCTGATAAAATAAGGTATAAATAGGGTGTTTCAAGTTGGTATCAGAGCATGGTTTGAGGGATTTAAGTATCAGAAATGGTGCTTAAACTCAAACCATAAGTGCTCGTGATATAAATAGGGATTCAATCTGTGGCCGTCCAAGGAAGCAGGTACGATAAAGTGTGAGTATACGTGGGCAGAACTTTGTATGAGATAAACTCCATATGATAGTTGGGAGTACCAGGATGGTAATATACATTACCTTATGCCTGGCCAGTATAAGAATTAATGCATAAGACCATCATGATATCCCAAACACCATATGATAACTTATGTCAGCAGATAGTAAGCCAGGGAATGTGAATATGCTTGATTATGATATATGCATATGTACGAATACACGAGTATGAACTTTATGTGAAATCCTTGAATATGATTAAATTGATACGATGCCTGTAGTATAAAACCCTAGACTATAATTAGGGTAAAACGAATGAGAGATTAAGCGATATCATGTTTCAGCAAATGGCTGAACATTAGAACGATGAAATACGTGACGAGGGAAGCCACAGGAGGACTGAATCTTCACGTCATGATGAGAACGAGGTAGAACAAGTCTCGGAAAACATCCGGCGACAAATCTCCATAGAAGTAGGAAAAGCGTTCGATGCGAACTTTCCAATATTACAAGCGGATTTACAGAATTCATTAGAAAGTTGGTTTGAAAGCCACATGGACATTACTCATAATGGAGAAGGAAGAAATCCAAAAGTTGATGCGAAGTCGACTCGTTGTACATACAAGGATTTCATGACCTGTAAACCATTAGAGTTTAAGGGAGCGGTAAACCCTTTAGAAAGTCAGATGTGGATTGCCTCAGTAGAAAGGGAATTCGATACATGCCACTGTGAGAAAGATGATGAAGTCACCTTCGCCACCAACCAGTTGAAAGAGCGAGCCGACGATTGGTGGGGAGTAGTGAAAAGAGAGAAAGGTAGAGAAAGAATTAAGTAAATGAGATGGGAAGAATTTAAGGATATCTTCCTAAAACATTATTGCCCTCGAGAAACAATATAAATGATTACGGAGGAATTTCTTCAACTCCGTCAGACAACGGAAACAGTAGATGAGATCACATGAATCTTTTACGAAAAAGCTAGGTTCTGTCCAGCTTTGTTGATAACCCCGGAGATGTGGATGACTAGATATCATTTCGTTCTAAAAACAGAAATTAGAAAGTTTATCCATCCGTCCAAGTGCGTGAACTTGGAGGAAATGATAGATTGGGCTAGGGAACGAGAAACTGAGCTCAAGAGGCAAGCAGAGAGAGACGGGAAGAGAAAAGGAGAAAGTTATCCTTCCCCTATGCCTCTTAAAAGATTTAAGTTCAACAAACTGGGAGGCGGTTTCTCCCTAAGAAAGGGTATTCAAAATTGTAGGATTTGTGGCAAGAGGCACCCGGGAGTGTGCCGACTCAAAGTGACGAGGTGTCACAAGTGTGGAGGTCAGGACACACTGTATTGCAATGTATGAGTGGCACCCGAATGTGCTACAACTGTTATAAGCCAGGACACTTTAGTAGGGAATTTCCTGAGCTAAAATCTCAGACAGAGAAGACCGGAGAAGGGTCTAGAGTGGCAGATAATGAGATAAAAAGGATCGAAGCCCCGAAGCCAATGGGTAGGGATTTTCAGATCACTACAGAGGAAGCGAAAGATGTTCCTGACATTGTATCAGGTACATTCCTCTTGAATTCCCTACCTGCTTGTGTTTTATTCAATACATGAGCTAGTCGATCGTTTATTTATTTAAAATTTGCGAACTCTAGAAACTTTAATAGAAGTAAGTTGGCTAAGGCATTAGAAGTTGAAATCGCGAGTGATCGAAACTGCGTAGTAACTTAAATATGCCAAGATTGCCGACTACTAATAGAGGGAGAAGAATATCTTGTCGACCTAATTCTAATGCCGATACAAGAATTCGACGTGATCATTGGAATGGACTGGTTATCTTCTCATGCCGTAACGATTATATGCAATCAGAAGATTGTACGATTCATGGCACCAAGAGGAAAGGAAGTTAGTGTTATTGGTGAACGACGAAACCAGATCACATTATGTACGATGGCCAAGATAAGTAGCTACGTGAGACAAGGTCACCAAGCCTTCTTAGCCTACGTAGCTGATATGAAGATGAAAGGAAATGAACTGGATCAAGTTCTAGTAGTGACAGAATTTCCAGAAGTATTCCCAGATGATCTTCCCGGTGCTCCACCTGAGAGAGAGATCGAATTCAAGATTGATTTAATCCCTGAAGCTAAGCCGGTAGCTAAGGATCCGTATCGGTTAGCACCAACAGAGATGAAGGAATTAATGTCACAACTGCAAGAGTTGTTAGACAAGGGATTCATACGTCCAAGTGTATCCCCTTGGGGTGCACCAATTCTGTTTGTAAAGAAGAAAGACGGTAGTATGAGGATGTGTATAGACTACCGCGAATTGAACAAATTGACTATTAAGAATATGTATCCTTTACCTAGAATTGAGGATCTGTTTGATCAATTGCAAGAATCTAGTTGGTTTTCCAAGATTGACTTAAGATCCGGTTATCATCAGGTCAAGGTACAAGAAGAATATGTACCTAAGATGACATTTAGAACTCGTTATGGACACTATGAATTCGTAGTAATGCTGTTTGGATTAACAAATGCTCCGGCTGTTTTCATGGACCTCATGAATAAAGTATGCCAACCAATGTTAGAAAAATTCGTTATTGTCTTCATTGATGACATCCTGATTTATTCAAAGAACGAAGAATAACATGCACAACATCTTCGTGAAGTACTTAGTACTTTACGGAAAGAGAAACTGTATGCTAAATTCTCAAAATGTGCATTCTGGTTAAAAGAAGTTCAATTTCTGGGTCATGTTGTAAATGCAGAAGGTATCTCAGTAGACCCAGCAAAGGTAGAGGCTGTAATGAAACGGTCTCTACTTAAGAATCCATCGAAAGTTAGAAGTTTCTTAGGATTAGCTGGCTATTATAGAAGGTTCATTCAGGACTTCACTAAGATAGCTACCCCATTAACTAAGCTAACTCGAAAGAATTCAAAATACGAATGGAATGCGGCACAAGAGAAGGCATTCCAGATATTGAAAAAAGGATTGACACAAGCTTTGGTTCTAGCATTACCAGAAGGAATAGAAGACTTTGTGGTGTATTCTGATGCCTCAAAACATGGGTTAGGATGTGTTTTGATGCAAAGAGAAAAAGTGATGGCCTATGCCTCTCAATAACTAAAGACACATGAAGTAAACTATCCAACCCATGATCTAGAATTAGCTGCGGTAGTATTCGCACTAAAGATCTGGAGGCATTATCTATATGGAACGAAGTGTACGATTTATACAGACCACAAAAGTCTTAAGTACTTCTTTGAACAGAAGGACTTAAACATGAGATAACGACGATGGTTGGAACTGGTTAAGGATTATGATTGTGAAATCTTGTATCATCCCGGAAAGGCTAACGAGATAGCCGATGCTCTAAGTCATAAGGAAGAGCATCATCTTGTTTGGATGAAGGCATATAAGTTAGTGATAACTCCTGATTTCATAAGCCAGCTTAGAGATGCATAAATCGAAGCATTAAAAGGTGAAAGTGTTAAGAAAGAAAGAATGACTGGTCAGGAGAAGTTTCTAGAAGAAAACGAATATAAAGTCAAAACTCGATTTAGTCGTATATGGATACCACGATCAAGTGAGTTTAGACTTAAGATTCTCGATGAAGCTCATAAATCAAGATATTCTATTCATCCGGGTACTACAAAGATGTACCAAGATCAACGCAAAGATTATTGGTGGCCTGAAATGAAACTTGATATCATGAAATATGTAGCTAAATGCTTAACTTGCCTACAAGTTAAAGTAGAACATCAGAAGCCATACGAAAGGTTACAACCATTAGAAATCCCAGAATGGAAGTGAGAACATCTCACTATGGATTTCATAACCAAGCTACCAAAGACAGCTAGAGGTTATGATACCATTTGGGTAGTTGTAGATCGGTTAACTAAGATTGCTCATTTCTTAGCGATACGTGAAACATACTCTTCAGAAAAGTTAGCTGATTTGTTTATCAAAGAGATTGTTTCCAGACATGGAGTGCCAGTCTTGATTGTTTCTGATCGAGATACTCGTTTCACTTCACGTTTTTGGAAAAAGTTCCATGAGGAACTAGATTATTGATCAGCACGACATATCATCCTCAGACCGATGGTCAAAGTGAGAGGACGATACAAACTCTCGAGGATATGATGCGTGCTTGTATAATTGACTTCGATGGAAGTTGGGATAGCCATCTGTCATTAGCAGAATTCTCATACAATAACAGCTACCATTCCAGTATTGGTATGCCACCATATGAGATGCTATATGATAGAAGATGTAGGACTCCTGTATGTTGGGGAGAAATTGGTCAGAAAAAGTTAGGCAGCAAAGAAATAGTTCAAGCCACATTAGAGAAACTTGACTTAATCAAGGCACGTTTGAAAGCTGCACAAGATAGACAGAGATCATAGGCAGACAAGAGACGTAGACCAATAGAATTCCAAGAAGAAGATTATGTCTTGTTGAAAGTATCTCTTTGGAAGGGTCTAATCCGATTCAAGAAACGAGGAAAGCTAAGTCCACGATTCATTGGTCCTTTCAAAATCATCAAAAGAGTCGGAAATGTAGCTTATCAGTTAGAGCTACCTGCAGAATTGAATAAGATACACAACACATTTCATGTATCTTATTTAAGGAAATGTTTGGCAGATGAAGCTGCACACGTTCCTTTATAATAGATAGAAGTGGATAATAAACTAACCTATGTTGAAGAACCTATTAAGATTCTAGACACAAAAGAAAAGCAGCTGCGTCATAAAACGATTAAACAAGTGTTAGTACAATGGAAGCACAGAAAAGGGTCGGAGATGACCGGGGAAAATGAAGAGGAAATGAGGAAGAGTTATCCTCAATTATTTAAGGATTAACAGGTTTTGAGGACGAAACCTAATTTAAGGGGGAGAGAGTTGTAACATCCCAAAATTTAAGGAAAAGAAAGTCAAGGGGCTAAAGTGTGATTTCCCCAAAGATCAAGGGTTTAGAATAAAGAAATTGGAAAATGAAGGTGGTAGCGGACCGCTACCAAGGTCTTAGCGGTCCGCTAGCCACAATTTGACCAGACAAGGGGGAGGCAACAGGTGTATGGTGACTCACTGAGAAGGGTTGGGTAGCGGACCGTTACCCAGAAGCATAACGGCCCGCTACGTAGTGAACAAGAAAACGGCTGACAAAGAGGTGGTAGCGGTCCGCTACGGGCGGCAGTTTCACCCTATAAGTAGGTTCATTTGCCGTTCAAAATGGAAACATCAATCAAACCACCATCATCACAAACACTAGCACGATTCCCGAAGAGCTAGAACGACGGTTACAAGCGTAGAGGTTACGAGTGCAGTACGCGGAGAGTGCGGTTCGAGTCGAAGAAACATTTAAAGCAAGGAACGAACTTAGGAACTACCCGAGAATAATGTAAGTACACTGGACCCGTACCCTAGACACAAATACGTGAATTATGTGTTATAATGATACGTGATATGTGTTATGTGATATGACGAGGGTATGGGAAAATGGCGGATTAATCTAAATACTAGACGGGAATAATGGAGTAGTCACGATGTATCCAAGGGGTGGTGGATACGCCGCTGGTACTTCGTATATATAAACCTCTTGTGTACTTCGTGGTGAAACCATTATGAATGTTTAGGGGTATATACTAATAAAGAATAAAG
Organism: Smallanthus sonchifolius; assembly: GCA_023525975.1. Lineage (NCBI taxonomy): Eukaryota > Viridiplantae > Streptophyta > Magnoliopsida > Asterales > Asteraceae > Smallanthus > Smallanthus sonchifolius. The sequence continues at coordinate 24,973,372 of CM042029.1, read as the reverse complement.
AAATATAGTAAACGTACGGGAGAACATCCAACCGGTATGTAGTTATCTGACAAACAGAATGTCCTGTCTAGGAAAGAGCGGTGTATAAATCTCTCCTAGAGTTGTCGCTCTCTCCTGGGGCATCTTTGTTGGAGGTACTGCTCTGGAAGGAAAATCACCACAGTTTACAATATATGACGAATACGAATATGCGATGAAAGTATACCATGCATAATGAATGTGAACACATGATAAATATGAATACGTGAAATGCATGATAAATACATGAATGCATGATGATACGTGCAAACATGAACGAGTATGATGAAACGAGTATAAACCCTAAAATGGAATAACGGAGTACTCACGAAGTGTTAGAGGGGTGGTGGATAGGCCGCTGGTACTTCCTATATATAAACCCTTCTAATGCATCGTGGAGAAACCGTTACTCAGTTTTAAGGTGAGGACTGGTTGGTGAGTAAATCAAGCATATACATGAGATGAGAACAAATGCTTGATACATTTGGGAGGCTGTGAGTCAAAGATACTCAAGGTCCCGAATGAAATGAGATACCCGACCTATAATGTGGATTTCAATAAAGAAAAGAAAAGAAAAGGGAGACTCTAGGCCTACGGGGCTGAAAGAGTAAAAGATTTCAAGCCTATGGGACTGAGGAACGAATGAGTTTTCGTGACAAATGCAAGGATGCCTATACTGACGAGTATAAGGACCTTGCCAATACTCGGACCAGAGGTACGTCTATGACGGTTGCAAGGGGGTTAGCACACCCATAAAATATACGAAAAGCGTGGCCAGATGTACGTCCGGAGATGGTCACGTGGGCTCGAGAGCCTCAAAAAACTTGAACAATAAGAACCTAAAGAGTTCATAATAAAATGAACGATGCAGTGTACTTACTTAGTGTAAGCTAATTCAAAAACATTTTCCAAACACTGCAGGAAAAAAGCACGTGGAATAGAGCTTCCTGTGGACAATGCTAATCGGAGATGAAAGATCACTATATAGGATATTGTAAATATATTATCCTTTTGTAAAACATTATATTATTATAAATGAAAAAGTTTCCTTAGCCATTATGGCAAGGTTTTACTGATCTGGGATATGTTTTCCGCAATATAAAACCCTGATAAAATAATGTATAAGTAGGGTGTTTCAGTATGATTCAATTATTACAGACTAAATACCGATACCTAATTTTTTTCATCTACAAAACACTTCGAATAATGAATATACATTATATATGTGCATATAGACATGCCACACATACACATTTGAATATACATATACACAAACACACATACACACACTCACACGTATACATCATATAGGTACATATATACAAACACACACCTAGACATATACATCATATATGTACATATACACAGACACACATATACACGTATACATACACATAAACATTCTCATACATACACACGCACACAGATACACATTCACGTACACACATACACATACACACGCACAGCGATAAACACATGCGTTTTATTTTTCTTTTTATTATTTATTATTTGTTATTATCAAGAATATTATTATTTTTCTAATAATTATATTACTTTTATTACTATTACTATTTATATGTTAATTATTGCTATAATCAATAAGTAAAAAAATAACAAAAAATCGTTTTGGTCGGAAATTTGTTGGAAATTACCGACCATTTTCCGACCAAACTCCAAACAATTTGGTTAAACTCGTTTTGGTCGGAAATTTGTTGGAAATTAACGACCATTTTCTAACCAAACTCCAAACAATTTGATTAAAATCAATTTGGTTAGAAATGTGTATGAAATTACCGACCATATTCCGACCAAACTCCAAACAATTCGGTTAAAATCATTTTGGTCGGAAATTTGTAGGAAATTACCGACTATTTTCCGACCAAACTCCAAACAATCTGGTTAAAATCATTTTGGTCGGAAATTTGTAGGAAATTAACGACCATTTTCCGACCAAACTTCAAACAATCTGGTTAAAATCATTATGGTCGGAAATTTGTAGGAAATTACCGATCATTTTCCGAACAAAATCCAAACAGTTTGATTAAAATCATTTTGGTCGGAAATTTGTAGGAAATTACCGACCATTTTCCGACCAAACTCCGAACAATTTGGTTAAAATCATTTTGGTCGGAAATTACCAACCATTTTCCGACCAAACTCCAAACAATTTGGTTAAAAATATTTTGGTCGGAATTTTGTCAGAAATTTCCGACAATTTTCTAACAAGTTTTTTCTTTTGTCGGAAACTTGTTGCAAAATTTAGGGTTTCATTTTGGTCGAAAAGTTGTTGGAATTTCCGACAAAAATATTTTGGTCAGAAATTCTTGTCGGAAAAATCACATTTTTCTAGTAGTTATAAATTCAACAAGTTATTTAGATTTTATACGTTTTTATTCGTCATTTGTATAAATATAAAAAGTGAAGAAACTGCAGATAGCTGAACAATTTTTCAAAAATTCCACCCTTTTTAATAATTTTTTTCTTTTTTCAAATCAAACTCAATCTATAATATTGGTTTTGTCGCGTTGTTAACTAAAAGTTGATATTCCATTTTACACACAAAAAAATAACATTTATTTTTAATACGTTTCCCATGACGGGATAAGGGCAAGCCTTCTTCCCTTCCCAAGGAGTCACCAATCAATAGGGAAGTCACTAAGGGTGAAGGGGCAATTAATCCATTTATTCATGTATTAATCAAAACCGTTCAATAGAATTTTGACACCTCAATACTACTCATTTACTCAAATTTTATTGGAAACACCCTACTCGTTTACTCACCCACTTTTTAAAAGAAAGAAAACATTTAAATAAAAGTGATGTGTGTGGTAGTGGTGGGGTCCATTAGAGAGAAGGGGGTTGTCATCCGAGTAAAGTAACTCGGGCATTTAACCCGGACAAGCAACTCGAGGTGATGGGGCGGTGTACACCGGTTACTCGGAACCCATCTCTCCTACCCGGATGGGGACGCCCCTTATACCCTAATAGAGGAGGAACCGGGGAGAAGAAAAGAGGAAAGAAAGGTACAGCCTTTCAACCTCAAGCGCCCGCCAACAACAACTATACTAAAGGTAAAGACAACACACAACAAATGAAGATACCTATAGCACAAGTCAAACCTTTAGTAAGGACAAAGACGACATAACGGATAGAAGAGGAAAGGATGTGTTGTCCTTTTTCAATAACAACCAAATTCAAATAGTTGCCTCATATGAAAACCAATGGAGCAAATGTGGAAAGGAGACTACAATATATGACAATAAAGAAAGGTACGGGTTTGCCTAAAAAACATCAAAGGGTCCAAGGCCTCTATAAATAGGATGATGGACCAACAAATGAAACACCCCTAGAGAGATCACTTGCCACCTCTCGTTACTTCACCTATTTCCTCCCTTTAGAATCTCTCAACTAAGAGAGGTTAAGTGTAATAGGTCCCCTCTTTAGTCGTTAGACAACTATATTGTATTTAGGAAGGGTCATACCCTTCCTTTCCTCTTATATATGGCACTTATTTTGTATTTTGGAGCAACAAGTGGCGCCCACCTTGGGGCACGATTCTATATTCTCACTTGAAGTGTGTCTCCATAATACTCATTTTCTTTGTTTGTTCCAAAACAGGTGGTCATGTTTGGTGAAGATGAGCACGTCCTGGAGGAACTTCCCCTTCCACACTCACCGGTCGGAGTTCCTAAAGTTTTAGATTGATGGAACTTAACCCTAGGGGAGTCTGGGAAAACTTCCCTAGACTTCGAAAGTTGGTGAGTGATCATGCAAGAGAAGGATGTATAAAAGGCGTGGCTATTCAGCTGACATACGACGACGAATCCGATATTCTGCCTTGCTCGTTTCAACCTCCCTGAATTGGGCAGCTATTCCGGTCTTGATGACTAGGAATGACTTACCTCATAAATAACAAACCACCTCCACTAAGAGCGTAGGAACTTCATATGCGCTAGACACAACGACATATTCACTCGTAACACCGACACCCATTATGGGATTCGTATCACAAGAGATCACTTTTACCCCGTCCGTTCAAATTCTGAATTTCCTGGTGAGCCTTTGTTAATTTATCTTGGAGCGTCTGATTCTTAACAACTAACTGCTTATTCAACTATTGCACCTCATTTAGTTAGCTTGCAAACAATCGATGGACATGCTCCTGAATTTCTTATGCAAACATGATTTGCACATGTCTGCAATCACGGTCTAGCTCAGGGTTGTTATGCGCTGTTCTTATTCCTTGGTTTGATCTTCCTCGTCCTCTGCCTTCATGGATGCTTCATTTAGTTGACATATCCTAAGATCAAGATCAGATTAAAACTTAGTCACAAAAATGTAGCGCCGTACAGGAACATACGATTCGTACATGGTGACAAATAACTTATTGTTCAAGTATGACGGCATACAGTCTGTACAGAAACATACGGTCGTATAACGCATTAGACTTCTTTTTGAACAGTTAAACAATAATAGATTGGACAATCGAGGTATCCCCACACTTGTCTGAAATCATATCTCGACAGATGGTGGTCCCAAACCCGCTCAAAAACTTTTAGAACTCAATATTTGGAAATCATTGGCTTTGACCATACATTCAAACAAAACTAAAAACAAATGAACCGAACGACGTGAATGGGAATCGGAATATACCTCAAAACTCTTAAAAAGGGTGATAAATTCGTGGAAACGACCGGAAACTTTTGATCTTTGGTGGTTTAGGGTTTGACTGTGTGTGTTGGGTGGAAGCTGACAACGTTTAAATAAAAGTTGTAAGTGAGCAAACCATATGGCCTGCATACGTACTTGAATAGATTGATATTCAACCACCCAACAATCGTACGACCCGTATAAAGTCAACATATACAATGGTGGACGTCTAGCTACATCTCACTGCCCCTAGCAAGGTATGACACTTTACATGTTGTTAGTTATTCTCGATTAGTCCAAGTATCTTTACTTTACTATTTGCAATAGCCATGGTTATGTATCAGTTATCCTTTTAGTAATAGACATCTCTTTGAACATGAGACATGAATAAGCCTTTCATTCTCATATAACCTTCAACTATTCTCTTTCTCGATCGAGATTCAAAGTGGTTTAACAAACTCTCAGTTTGAGCACGACCATGCATTTACACTAGTTTGAATCAACTTTGAATCAACGAGGTGCGTTCGTAAAGGAACAGATCCCATCTTGACTATGTACAACTCTCACTAAACTTCATATTGGTTCCCAACTACTATCATTAATACTGTTTGGTCAAATAACAATGTTAGATAATGTCAAAGAACAAGCTCCTATAGAATTGAGTTCTAGTATGTCCCAGGCCAGAGGAGATAAAGATAACACCATTTTCAAAATCTACTTATGAGTATGATTTATGAAGTAGTTTTGAAGCGAATTACGTCATATATTCACTCTCTAATAAATACGCGTTCAACCCTTTGAACTTTCATCTTATAAACCAACCAACAATTCACAATAGTCTATATTCAAATAGACGATTATGAACATTTAGAATAACTCTTATTCAGGGATTTAAACGTACTAAAACATGAACACAATAAACATTAATGAATAAGAACTTAATCGTTAATTCATATCAATTAAATGTTACTGTTATAATTCATAAACATCCAAATACTAAATATAGATCGGTTTCCCATATAGATTCGTTGAGCCTCACAGCATGCTCCCTTTTAAAAGGTCTTGAGATCTAAGGATTTGGGTATACCAGATTTGATCTTCTATTTACCTTGTATAGCGGAGATATCCTATTGTTCTCAATGAAAACTCTTTTTCAAAATATCTCCATATTTGTGTTTACCTAAATAACTTGTATCGAACTCTTTCTTACAGGTCAATCATGTCTTCGACTAAGTTTTATGTCTTATACATAAATCGAATGATTCTGCATTTCTTGAAGCATTCAAGTAATTTCCTATTTATAGAACTTCGTATCAAGACTCATTTTGACCAATAAAATCCGTACTAATGTTGTTCTTAACAATGTACTTCCTTTCATTAATTAACACCTTACCCTTGCTACTTCCAAATTTGGACTTTAGTCTATGTGCTAGGAAGTAGTTTTCATCTTGCACATTATGTTTATCAATATATGACCTTTCTATCTTACTTTTTGTCATCCATTCATGGATTTTAAATGATCAACTTTGTGTCTCCTTTAAGAACCACTCATAGATTTTTTATGAAACATCTAGTGCTTTAGTGCATACATTATTGTCTTAAGTCAGTAAGCCATTAATTTCCATAGATCTCTGTTCCTTAACAGCAGTGATTTAGTATATATATATATATATATATATATATATATATATATATATATTCATCCTTTAAGAAAAATGTTCTCAACTCAAGATAAACATTTTTCGTTATTGGTATATCAAATATACAAAATCTTTGAAGAAAAAGTCTGCTCCCACTTGCCTTTGCGTATGTCATGATCTGATAAAACACCTTTTTATCATGTTAAGATGTGTTCCTTTGAGATGTTCATACACAAGTGATTCCTTATATCTTACGTACCTTGTTTTGGAACACCAATTGTTGGCAGACAATCTACCATAAGAGATCCTTTTAGGAGAGCCTTTTTTTGAGGGGTACTTGTCCTAAATTTACCTCGGAGTAAGATATATCGTTTAATATATTTTTTTTAATAATATTAATATTATAATTAAAATCCAGTCAGTATATCTGACGGAAAATTGTCGATGATTGCAGACGAACAATAAAATTAACAGTAATTACCAACAATATCGATAGTCACCTCGACCATTTGTCCTAAATGGCGACCAACAAGTCTTGTACCGTGTTATTCGATTAATTTTGTTATACAAGTCATATTAGGCAATAACATGTTATATTTTGTTACCGACAATACAGTGTAAGGCCCCGAATCCCAGAAAGCCCCACATGTTAGATTTACTCATTCACATATAGTCCTTAAACTTAAAACTTCATTAACGCAACAGAAATCTCATTACATTACATGTACTTGTGCAAATCAATTAAAACATTGTCTTTACATAATAAACTTTCAAACATAACATATAGGGATGTCTAATATTTGATAGCCGAGTAGCTTATCACTGCAAGCCAAGCATCCTCAGGTCATCTTTCGACCTACACTTAACCAGATGTGCATACTAAAAGTCAGTTAACACCAAGTGAGTTCTAACTTTACATAAAACATAACACTTAACAAAAGAAGGACTTTATACACACATACATCAAAATCCGGTAAAGGCATAACTTTCATAAAACTTCACTTTTAAGTCATATATTATGTAACACGTGCCACAAAAATGTCCAAGAAATGCCAAGGTTATAACCTAAGGGACTTGTGTATTTAAAATGCCAAAATCCTAAAATGAAAATTTGGGAAGTTTAGATCTTAGCGGACCACTAAGGTCAGGCCTAACGGTTTGCTACGGGTGTGTTCAGGCAATAGAGGTCCGCTAAGGAAACCCCCACCCTAAGTGTTTGGGTGGCGGGCCGCCACCATACATGGTAACGGTCCGCTACTTGGCGACTAAGGAAACAATCAGCGTGTGACACGTATCCGATGACTAATGGGCATACTTTATGACACGTGTATTCGTGGCGGACCGCCACGCCAGGTGGTAACGGCCCGCCAGCCGCAAAGTTACCAGAATTTGCCACGTAGACGAGTGGAGGGCCGCTACGCCTCTGGGTAACGGTTCGCTAGCCGCAAACTTATAAATGGTCCAATCAGCGATTGACATCTAGGGCTGACGTTAAGGGTGTTCAAAAAAATCCGAATCCGAACCCGAATTATCAGAAAATCTGAATCCGAATTATCCGAAAATTCGGATATCCGAAATTCGGATATCCGAAATATTATATTTCTAGATTTTTTTTAATTGTTTTTATTATTTAAAAATAAGAAAATTTGAATCAAAACCCAATCGGATATCCGAATTTTCGGATTCGGATAGTGATTTTCGGATATCCGAATATCCGAAATATTTTATTTCTAGATTTTTTTTAATTGTTTTTATTATTTAAAGATAAGAAAATTTGAATCAAAACCCGATATATTATATTTTTATACGTATATGTTTTTAATGTTTTTTAAGGTTTTTAATTGTTTTTATAATTTAAAAATATTATATTTATATATATTTTTTTAATTTTCGGATATCCGTTTCACTATCCGAATCCGTATCCGAACTTTCGGATATCTGAAATTTCAGATTCGGATAGTGAAATCTACTATCCGAAATTCGGATATACTATTTTCGGATATCCGACTTTGAACACCCCTAGCTGACTTCATCATGGGCGGTGGCAGATCGCAACCCACCTACGTAGTGGTCCGCTACGGGCTGGGTTTTCACCCTATAAATAGCTGATCGAATTCATCTCATTTCTCACAATCAAAATCGAATCCCCTCTAGCTTTAGAGACTAGCTCAATCCCGAAGCCTTCGGTTCGATTCCCGCTGAAGAATTATAAAATTCTTCTTAATGCTTAATTCCCGAATACCATTGATTGAGAGCTTATGAATGAAAGATTACATGCATTTCTTCGTGAGATCATTCCTATTTATAGGATGTTTACATTCTCTTTATTCTAACCAAATGATGTTGACAGCTCTCTCTCCTATTGGTCCACTCCCCATCATTTATTCCCTTTCGTGGGCCCCTCCTTTCAGTTACGTAGTTGAGGCCTTTTTGGGCTAGGGTTTCCTCTTTTGGACCTCCATTATGACTGTTAGTATGATTTACCTTATCATACGTCGTCACCCAGTTGATGTGGTGCTCGTTTAAGAAGGAAACGCTCGTTGAGGTGCAAAAACGCTAGAATCAAGTTAGAAGGTTGATTCTATAATTTGAAACTTAGAGGTTCATTTTTATTATCACGATGAATACTCTATCTATTTTAAAACTTGTGTCAAACATTTACATTTACGAAAATTGCAAAATAAAGGTTAAGGGAATAATGCTCAACGTTCTTCTTTGTGTAAGCATTCGGGCCATAAGTATACGTAAAACTTGCAAGAGATACAAGAGTCAGGTGAAAGTGCCAGTCTACGACTGGTACTTCCCTTTATAACAATTCTTAGTTCATCGGGGTACGTGGGTACAGGTTTTTTCGGACCTCCGAATGTCTTATCCATCAGGGCCGCCCATACCTATTCCCAATCTTCTATGTTTTCCCGCGTATTTTTCCTTATAAAAGGGGAGATCTTTCCTTTCTCGTTACGCTTCATCTTTCTTCCACCCTCCTCTTTTTTCAGAGCCCTTTTTCGATTCTTTCTCTTATTTCCTCTCTTGTCTTTGCTTTCCCATGGGTGATCGACGTGGCCTTGATTCCCATCAACTGGAATGTGGAGCGCTTTGAGAAGTTGAAATCTACCTACGAAGTTCCTAATGACCCTGTATGCTGATTTCTTCTTAGAGGCCAATTTTTAGGTCCCGGTTACCTCTTTTGTTTTTGACTTGGTTCGATTTTATAAAGTTCATCTGTCTCAGATTCATCCACCGGGCATGTGCCGGATTAGAAATTTTGAGTTTTGCTGCATTGCTAAAAAACATGAGCCCTTGGTGGACATTTTTCATCATTTTTATAATTTTTATCTGAAGGATAGTTGGTTTTCTTTCGTCAAACGCTTCGGTATAGCCTCTCATGCTAAGGATACCCCAGGGCATCCGGGGATGGAAGGAGATATTTTTTTATATAAGCGCTTGGATGGTCCCTGCTGATATGGCCATCTGGTCAATTCGTCTGGCTGTAGTGGATGTGGCTCCCAATCTTGAGACTTTTATGAAAACTCCACAGTTCACTCTTCTAACATCCGGGCCTTCTAATATTCAAGAGATCCCGAAACATGCTTTGGTGGGAGTTGGGATGAGCCGGAACTGGGGAAGACTTGACCGGATCCCTATTTATTCCGTCGGGGAAGAACGTAAATGTATGTTTAGCCTTATGTGCATGTCTCCAGATGTTTTACTGTTGTTGGTGTATGACCCTCACGTTTGTTTTTCTGTTTTTAACAGCTGCCAGCTACTTTGATGTGCTTTTTCCATAGGCGTGCAAGAAACTTGCCCCGACTTATCTAGATGTTAGGGCGGGCAAGAGAAATGTTCTTGAGATATTTCATGAACTCTTCTTCTTTCCCCGGGCCAATTTACGAGATATTGTGGATCTGGAAATTGGTGTGTCATGTTTGAACCTTCGTTTCGTATGTTTCTTTTTGAGCTTTTGCCTTAACTTCTTTGTCAGTTTCTTCAGACGATCATGGTGTGTCCGGGGTTCAGAAGAATGTCCCCGAGGACACCCCCCTCATAAGGACTAAAGCCAAAGTTTCCGGTAGTGGCTCCGAGGGGATGTACTTTCTCCCCGAAAGAAGAGACGAAAATTAACTGAAGCTTATGCTACTGGCAAGAAAGTCCTCGGGTCTAGTCCGGACGGTATGCGCGCGAAAGTTTCTTCTTCTCTTTCTCTTTTTTTTTAAATCATGTTGTTGATGCTTTGCTTTTTTACTGAATTTTTAGGACCAAAATCTGGAGAGGGTTCTCGTCCCCCTCCCCGGGTTGAAAAGAAGCCAAGTTCGCCGGTGAAAGCCAAAATCCAGGCTGATCCCTCCCGCGGGGATATCAACACCCGCCCTTTCTGCATCAAAAAAGGCTGACGAGGTTCCTTCTCCTGACCCTTCTAACACCCGAACCATTCACCAGACTACGAGACAAAACTGTAGGGAAAGGCAAGGAAAAAGTGGTGGAAGGGACGACTGGCTTTGCTAGAGATACGCATTCGCCCAAATCTTCTGCTGTGCATTCAAGCCAGTTTGATTTCCGGATGCCAACACAGTCTGAACCTTGGATTCCGGCTAACTCTCATTCGAAGCACGTTCCGAACTGGAACTTATTGCAGGGTGATTGTCTGATGGATCCGACCCTTTTCCGGACCTTTATGTTACAAGCCTTTCCTCCTGCCGAGAGGCTGCTTCATTCCACCTGCTCTCCCTCGATATTGTCTGACCGGGCTGCCTTGTGCTGGGTTGAGAGTATGGCTATTATGTCAGAGATCTTTCGAAAATGGGATGATGGTCGGAGAGAGATTAAGAGACTAAAAAAGTCTTTGTCCCAGCAATCTGAAGATGCCAATAAAGTGGCTTCCCTGACCCAAGAAGTGAAAAAACTGAATTGGAAAATCCAAGAGAAAGATGCTGCTCATGCCAAATCTCGGGCCGAGTTTACTGATGCCTGCTCCCGGACGAATTGTGAACTAGAGAAACGTTCTCAGATAATCCGGGACACCAAGGCACGTATTGAAGAGTTGGCATCTTAGGTTGCAGCGGGAGAAGGTGAGTTAAAAGTGGTGGAAGAGCAGGTGGGTGTCTTGGAGGGGAAGGTTGCTGCTTTGGGGAAGGAGAAAAAGACGGTTGAGTTGGAGAGGGATGGGATGGTTGAAGAGTTGAAGGTGGTTAGAGATGATAGGAGATGGTTGGTGGCCGGGGGACTTTCCGGGGTAGTGGAAGCGGTTAGGGAGAGCGATGAGTTTATTTATGGGATAGTTGATTTGAACAAGGCCGCGGAGGCTGCCGAATATCATGATGGTCTTGTAGACGGGTTTCAGGCAGGGAAGGATGGTATTTTGCTGGAAAATCTCCCCGGTTGGTGTCACACCCCGCCTCAGGCACCCCTGGACGTGTGCGAGCCCGATTGGTATCGTTTGGTTACTTGGTTTCAGAATTTTTGTAAAACACAGCGGGAGTCTTTTTCAAAGGATCGTTTGGTTACTTGGTTTCAGAGTTTTTGTAAAACACAGTACGCGTGGCAGATTCCTAGCATTTTGCGGCTAGCAGACCGTTACCACCTGGCGTGGCGGTCCGCCACGAGTACGCGTGTCAAGATTTGTGACCATTAGTCACCATACACGTGGCTTACTCGGATTTATTACTTAGTCCCTACGTAGCGGACTGTTACCTAGGTCATGGCGGTCCGCCACCCAACTTTGCTTGCTTAGCGAACCGTTAGGCTTGACCTTAGCGGTCCGCTAAGGTCTAAAAATCCAAACCTTTCATTTTAAACCCTGAACTTAAGTATAATTATACTTACAGTCTCTAGGGTTTACCTTTTGTCAAATCGGGGACATTTTTGGGGCAGGTGTTACATCCTCCCCACCTAGTTTGAAACTCGTCCTCGAGTTTACTCAAACAGGTGTGGATATTTCTTTTTCATTTCGGACTCCAGTTCCCACGTGTACTCAGGTCTACGTCTGGAGTTCCATTTACCTTCACAATAATCAATTTCTTTCTTTTCAATCTCTTTTCCTGCATGTCCTCGATTTGAAAAGGTTGTTCCACAAATCTTAATTTTTCATCTACCTCTACATCTTGTATGGACATTACCAGAGATTCATCTGCCAAACACTTGCGCAGATTTGACACATGGAATATATCGTGTACTCCATTCATTTTATCTGGTAGTTCGAGTTGATAGGCAACAGGCCCACTCTTTTCAATATTTTGAATGGTCCGACGAATCTAGGACTTAATTTCCCTTTCTTTCCAAATCTTACAACGCCTTTCCAGGGTGAAACTTTTAACAGAACGTTATCACCAACATTGAATTCTAACGGCTTTCGTCTCTTATCAACATAACTCTTTTGACGATCACGAGCCGCTTTTAGCCTATCTTTTATCTGGAATACTTTCTCAGTTGTTTCCAGGACTATTTCAGGTCCAGTCAACTGTTTTTCTCCTATTTCAGACCAACAGATAGGAGTTCAACATTTACGACCGTATAAGTCTTCAAAAGGAGCGGCCCGTATACTCGTATGATAACTTCTATTGTAGGAGAATTGCATAGAGGCAAGTGGTCATCCCAACTTCCTCCAAAATTTATAACACAAGCTCTTAACATATCTTCAAGGGTTTGGATTATTCTTTCGCTCTGCCCGTCCGTCTGAGGGTGGTAGGCAGTGCTAAGGTTCAATTTTGTACCAAGAGCTTTATGGAAACTTTGCCATAATCGAGAAGTAAATCTACTATCTCTATCTGATACGATAGATAATGTTACGCCATGTAATGTTACAATTTCATTAACGTACTGCTGTGCCAGCTTATCCATACTGAATGTTTCTTTCATCGTGAGAAAATGAGCAGACTTAGTAAGTCTGTCAATGATAACCCAGATTGTATCATTCCCTCGACTCGTTCGGGGAAGTTTGGTGATAAAGTCCATGGTTATCTTTTGATGTAAGTTGTAGCTTTCGTTGTACCAGAACTTATCTTTTATATGAATGTCTTTCTTTGTATTGTGCACTTCTTTATCATGTAATATGACTGTCTCGTTTGGTTATGCTTTACTGCGCTCTTCATGTGTTATTTCCTACTTACAATACTCCATATATATTTGCTGCAAAATACAACATTTTTGTGCCATATGCATTGATCCGGTCTTTTAAAAGTGTTAGATTAAAACCCAATATCTTTTAGGGTATTGGACTCACGGTTTCGCTCTGTATTGTGCCGGATGCATTGACCCGGTCTTTCATTGTGCAGGATGCATTGATCCGGTCTTTTAAAAATGTCGGATTAAAATCTAACCTTTTTATAGTGCCGGACACATGGTCCGGTATTTTATTGTGTCGGATGCATTGAGCCGGTCTTTTAAAAGTGTTGGATTAAAATCCAATCTTTTTATAGTGTCGTCCACGTGGTCCGGTCTTTTATTGTGCAAGATGCATTAATCCGGTCTTTTAAAAATGTTGTATTAAAATCCAATCTTTTTATAGTGCCGGACACGTGGTCGAGTCTTTTATTGTGCCAGATGCATTGATCAGGTCTTTAAAAAGTGTTGGATTAAAACCCAATCTTTTTATAGTGTCGGACACGTGGTTCGGTCTTTTATTGTGTCGGATGCATTGATCCGGTCTTTTAAAAGTGTTGGATTAAAATCCAATCTTTTTATAGTACCGGACACGTGGTCCGGTCTTTTATTGTGTCGGATGCATTGATCCGGTCTTTTAAAGTGTTAGATTAAAATCCAATCTTTTTATAGTGCCGGACACGTGGTCCAGTCTTTTATTGTGCCGGATGCATTGATCCGGTCTTTTAAAAGTGTTGGATTAAAATCCAATCTTTTTATAGTGCCGGATGCATTGACCCGGTCTTTCATTGTGCCAGATGCATTGATCCGGTCTTTTAAAAGTGTTGGATTAAAATCCAATCTTTGTATAGTGTCGGGCACGTGGTCCAGTATTTTATTATGTCGGATGCATTGATCCGGTCTTTTAAAAGTGTTGGATTAAAATCCAGTCTTTTTATAGTGCCGGACACGTGGTCCGGTCTTTTATTGTGCCGAATGCATTGATCTGGTCTTTTAAAAGTGTTGGATTAATACCCAATCTTTTTATAGTGCCGGACATGTGGTCCGGTCTTTTATTATGCCGGATACATTGATTCGGTCTTTTAGTCTGATCTTTTCATAATAAATGGTACTTCATTCATAACTTAGCAACTTGCTTTCATTTTTAAATAGAAAATAGAGCAACAGGAGTTATATGTAGCATTTTCTGAGCTGTCTGTTCCATCCAGTCTTTACAAGGTGTATGCTCCTTTCCCCAGGGATTCCTTGATCTGGTAAGGTACTTCCCAATTTGGTCCTAGTTTCCCTCCACGTTCAGCTCTACTGGCTTTGTTACTTCTAAGGACATATTCGACGGGCGGTATTAGCGGGGCATGACATTTTTGTTATAATATTTGGCCAGAATTTGTTCGTATTGGGCCTTTTGGATTGTCGCCCTTTCTCGCCTTTCCTCCAAAAGATCCAAATTCATCCTTAACTCTTGGTCATTATTCCCTTCGTCCGCGTGGTGATGCTCATTGTTGGCATTCCTAACTCTATCGGGATTACCACTTCATGCCCGTAGGTTAAGCTGAAAGGCGTCTCCCTATTACTTTAGGGGTGGTACGGTGTGCCCACAACACACTGGGTATTTCATCCACTCATGAACTCCCTTTAGTTACGAGTCTGGTTTTTATGCCTTTTAACATGCTTTGATTTATACGTTCTACTTGGCCATTTCCCTGCGGGTGAGCGACGGATGTGAAGACCTGCCGTATTCCCATTTCTTCGCACCATCCGGCCAATGATTCAAGTTGTGTTCCATTATCACTGACCAGGTACAAGGGGAGACCAAAGCGGCATATAATGTGATCCCATACGAACTTTTTGACTTCGGTAGCTGTGATTGTTGCCACTACCTTGGCCTCCACCCATTTGGTGAATTAATTTATCTCGACGATCAGAATTTTGACATGTCCTGGTGCCTCCGGGAATTGCCTGACAATGTCTATTCCCCACCTCTGTAAGGGCCAGGCCTCGGTGACCGGTACGAGGTCATTTTTGGGTCTCAGTGTTTTAGGGGCATATTTCTGGCAGCTGAGACACTTTTGCAAAGTTTGCACTACCGTGACATGCATTCTCGGCTAGTAATACCCCACATTCATAAGTTTGGAAACTATCATTTTTGGGCCCGCATGCATGCCACATGATCCTTCATGTATTTCCTTGACCAACGATTCTGCTTTTTCTTGTAGAAGCATGTTTTGGTAACTATAAATAAAATTCTATGTATCGATGTACGTGGCTAGTACTCATGAGGGTGTTCCTGAATACTTAGCCTGCACCCCGGTTTGGTCCTGCGTACTTAGTAAGTACGCAAGGCTTTTTCCTTGCGTACTTGTCAAGTACGCATGACCAAACCCTGCGTACTTAGACAAGTACACAGGTAGTGTTCCTTACCCTATAAATAGAAGACTTGTCTTCATTTGTAGATGGAACTTCTGGAACAAGGTTGAGAGGTGTCCGGGTCGGGACGAGCTCTCCCGAACCCTGGACCGTGAGCTTAGATGAGATATGTGTGTTCCTACGGTATGTAGTCTGTAATACGGGATGACTTCTATGTTATGGATTACGTATCGTTTCATTATCTTTTGTCTTTGTTCTTGTTTCTCTGCTTCGTTTTCTTTGTTCCCATACAAATCACAGAACATGTCCGTGTTATCTCCGCTGCGCGACGAGGCTCCCGGGACCTACAACTGGTATCATAGCCTCGGTGTTCGTTGATTTGTGTTCCAGTTTTGATTTTTTAGGGTTTTGAGCAGATACGAGTTCGTACTTTTTCAGACCTAAAATCCTTAAAATCGAGTTTTTTATCACTTCATTTGGTGTTTGGAGGGCTAAGGGTTTGTTAGATGATGATTTCTAAGCTTTTAGAAGCATCAATTTCTCAGATCCATCACTTTTCGAGCATTCTCCTCAAGATCCGTCAAGAACGCTGTTACTTTTTGATAAGTACGTAAATTCAGCTTTTCTGCATACTTACTAAGTATGCATGGGTTTTGTCCTGCGTACTTACTAAGTACGCATGAGAAGTTGTCATGCGTACTTGTTAAGTACGCATGAGTATTTTCCTCTGCGTATTTAGCATGTACGTATGGGCATTTTGGCTTTGCGAACTTATCAAATACACATGAGCACTTGGCTTTGTGTATTTACTAAATACGCATAAACACCCTTTATGTGCGTATTTACTAAGTATGCATGAACTAGCATCTGAGATTCAATAAAAAAAAATTGGCGGGAAAACTTTCCTTGGCCAAATTTTTTAGGGATAATTTGTACGCGTGTTTCAGGCCATTTTTGAGAAGATAGTAATTTTGATTTTTTCGGATCAGAATTTGTATACGATGTGGCTTGGCGAAACACGGACGAGATTTTTGTTGGATGATACCACTTGTCATACATTGTTTAAGTGTCCATACCTGAAAATGTAGGCTACGAATATCTGGGATACTTATTTAATAGGGTATGAATGCTGAACTATGGTGAGCAATTGGGTCATCAACGGCTAAATGTCTCGTTCTATTTGTGAAGATGTGGCTGCTTTGGGTCTTTCGAAAAAAGAATCATCTTGTTTAGGTATTCAAACCTGAATATGTAGGCTACGAGTATCCGGGATACTTCTTTAATAGGGGATGAATACTATAACAACTTGAACCCAAGGATTTGCTGTTTTGGATCTTTGCAAAGGAATAAAAGAATAAAATTTTGGAGTTGGCTAGTTGTGCTTTTTGAGGATTTGAGTGACGTGATGATGAAGTTGGTCATAGTTTGCAGAGAAATGAGGGGGATAAAAATAAATGTATCATCAACCGTGATTTCTCGTGTAAACTATATTTTTCATGCTCATTGGTCAAGCCTGTGTTCAAGATTTGATGTGATTCAGTTATGATGGGATTTCTCATTTGGGATCTGGGCGGAATCCAGATAGACAACCTAGTTATGGAACTTCACCGCGGTGAATGTATACAGATTAGGAGGTGTAAACCAGGAATGAAGATCTAATTGAAGAATGTTGGACTTTGGATATAAGGTGATCACTGTTGAGCATGATTTTGTGTTTGATTCTATCGTGTGTTTTCAAGATAAAGCTGGATATTCGTTGGATTATTAGTTGAAGATGGAACCTTTTATCATTTGCCGAAGGGATAGGAAACGTTCCCTTGTTTCTGGTCTAGTCAGGAGAAGCTTACATCGAAAGGGAAAATTGGAAATGAACATCTTCGGGAATTTGGTTGACCCGTGAAGATACATGATAGAGTTGGACACATATGGTGTGAAGACTAAAGTTTATCTTACTGGAATTCCTTTGGGAGCTGATTAGTTTGATGCAGGTTATTGGAAATCCAAACTCTCTATCATATGCCAGCTGATTTGGAGGAATTCTAAGTAAGGGTGGAGGTTGCTACTGCTGAGAGGATGAACTACAATGAGTTGTGTTGGGTTAGTTGGTTCTTATTGAAGCACTTGGTTTGGTCTACAATGAAAGCTACAGTTAAGAGGGAGTCGGGTTTGTCATCACTCGGCAACTGAAGATTGAAGTTTGAAGATTTGAAGATCTCAAGTGGAATGCCAGAAGATCAAGTCTCGCCAGCAGACACGTGATGTCATTAGTTTAGAGGGAGTCTGTTAGGACATTCTTTGTAAACTGATGATTATCAGTGTTAGTGATAGATAGAATTTGATGCTATAGTTAAGAGGGAGTTTGTAGAAGCATGTTTTGGTCACTATAGATAAAATTCTATGTATTGTTGCACGTGGCTAGTTGGCAGGAGGGTGTTCCTGAGTACTTAGCCTACACACCAGTTTGGTCCTGCGTACTTATCAAGTACGCATGACCAAACCCTGCGTACTTAGACAAGTATGCAGGTAGTGTTCCTTCCCCTATAAATAGAAGACTTGTCTTCATTTGTAGGTGGAACTTCTGGAACAAGGTTGAGAGGTGTCCGGGTTGGGACGAGCTCTCCCGACCCCTGGACCGTGAGCTTAGATGAGAGATGTGTGCTCCTTCGGTATGTAGTCCGTAATACGGGATGACTTATATGTTATGGATTACGTATCGTTTCATTATCTTTTGTCTTTGTTCTTGTTTCTCTGCTTCGTTTTCTTTGTTCCCACACAAATCACAGAACAGATCCGTGTTATCTCCGCCGCGCGACAAGGATCCCGGGACCTACACTTCTTGACCAACAGATCTTAACAAAGGACCTAGGAAAGTTCTTCGGTAGAGCTGACCCTCCAACAACTGATATTGTAATGCCTTGGTCCGCACCTTTAAATATTCTCCGTCAAAGTTCCTCCAACAACTGATCTTAACACGTCCAACTGTTGTCGTCAATGTGATTAACCTCTTCAACATAAACGAAGGGTTTTTTCCAATGCCTGCACCCGTATTTCTTTTGCTAAAAGGGCGAACTAAACTGATGCCAATTTACTCAATGCATCTGCCTTCCGGTTTTGACTCCGCGGAATATGCTTGACACTGCATTCTTGAAATTGAAACATTATTTCCATAACCATTTTGAGGTATTCAATCACATTTTCCCCTTGGCTTTATAGATCTTGTTCACCTGGTTAGCTACTAGCAGAGAGTCCACATGTGCCCGGACGTGTTGGGTCTTCATAGTTACTGCCATCCGTAATCCAGCCAGGAGGGCCTCGTATTCTGCTTCATTGTTAGTGCTTTTGAAATTCAGCTTTATTGCATACATTATCTCCACTCCCTTCGGACTAAGCAGCATGAGTCCAGCCCCGGATCCCTCCATACTGGAGGCCCCATTAGTGTATAAAGACCACCATTGCGGTGCCACGTCTTGTACCATGGATATGACCGGATCACAGGTGATTTCCGTCTCCCTGCCTTCCGGTATTTCAGCGAGGAAATCGACAATGACTTGTCCCTTTACTGCGGTTTGCGATCTGTATTCCAAACTGAAAGCACCCAACTCTATAACCCATTTGGCTAATCTTCTGGATAATTTTGGTTTTCAAAAATATTTGTTGCAAAGGAAAGTTGGTGAATACCTCCACCGGATGAGCATGAAAATATCTACGCAGTCTCCGGGAAGCATGCACCAAAGACAAGGTTAATTTTTCTAGAAGAGAATATTGTGTTTCTGTATCCGTTAACACCCAGCTGACATAATCAATCGGGGTTTGGACCCCATCCCTTTCCACCATGAGCACGACACTGACGGCTTCATCTGCTGCGGCTATGTATACCTTCAGTTTTTTCTTTTACTATTGGTGTCGTGAGAGTAGGAAGCTTTGCCAGGTTAAGTTTAAGCTGCTGAAAAGCTTCCTCAGCCTGATCCGTCCATTGGAAGTGTTCCTTGCTGAGACAATTTTTCAAAGTTTGAACAAAGGTAGGGATCTTTCTGCATGCTTAGCTAGGAAGCGGTTTATTGCCACCAATCGTCCATTCAGTGACTGTACATCCTTTTAAGAAGATGGGGCGGGCATCCAGGTAATGGCAGAAACTTTATTCTGGTTTGCCCGGAAACCCTCCTTGGTGACCATAACTCCTAAGAATTTTCGTTCTTCCACTCCAAACGAGCATTTCCCTGGGTTTAACATTATCCGTGATTCCTTTAACCTTTTGAATGTTTCCGTTATATCTGCTAAAAGATCCGTCTCAATATGGCTTTTTATAATCTCCAGGTTTTTCCCAATCTAAGGTGCGAACACTTTGTCTATGAGTCTTTGGTAAGTGGCTCCGACATTTTTTTTAACCCAAAAGGCATTTCGGTGTAGGAGAATACACCAATATCGGTGATAAAAGCTGTTTTTTCTTCGTCGTTTTCAGCGACAGGGATCTGGTGGTAACTTTTATATGCGTCCATGAAGCATTTAAAACGAAAAGGAGCCAAAGAATCTATTTTAAAATCAATTTCAGGTAAAGGATATGCATCCTTAGGACATGCATTGTTTATGTTCTTGTAATCTATGCACATGCGCCATGCACCATTACCCTTTTTTACCATAACCGGATTAGCTAACCATGTAGGGTAATGAACTTCCCGGAGGATGCATGCGTTAACCAGATCTCGAACTTGATCCACAACCGCCCTACTTCTATCCGAGCCCATTTTTCGGCATTTTTGGACTATTGGGTCTGCGGATTTATGCACATGCAAGCGATGCTCAGCCAACTCCCGCGAAACTCCTTTCATATCCTCTAGTTTCCATGCAAAAATATCTAGATTGTTTCTTAGAAACTGCTTCAGACGGTCTCGTCCTTGAGTGGACAAGGTGTGCCCAATGGTGATAATTTGTTCCGGGAATGCAGGATTCATGACCCATTTCTCCGGTCCTTGCATGTTTTCCATACGAATGTCAGGATGATTGTTGGAAGAGGTCTGGGCTATTTGAGCCTGTAATACTTCCGCGACTTGGTCAGCATACACCACGTCTATTCCTTTAGGAGTTGGGAATGATATAGCGGAGTGAACAGTGGATACTGCTGCATGAAAAGATGCCAGACCTGGCCTCCCTAATATCATGTTGTTTTTTGAAACCGTCGGGATCACCATGAAGGTGAAAAGGACCGTGCAGATTTTGGCCCCCTCCCGTAGGGTCATTGGAAGTGTGAGCTGTCTTAGAGGGACCACTGATTCCCCGGAAAAACCTACAAGGTCAAGGTTGGTCGGTTCTAAAGTCTTTTGATCCTCCACATCGAGACGTCTAAAAAGTTGTTCGTACATGACGTCCATAGAGGCCCCAATATCGACTACGATTCGACTGATACGATAATCTCCCACCAGTGCCATAATCACCATCGGGCTGGTGGACGAGGCACCTCCCCGGACAGGTGGAAAAATAAGCGGTTGTTCCATCCAAGCTTCCAACCGTGCCCCGCCACACTTGTGACCCCTCTGGTTTGAAAATTCATTGTTCCCTATCATGCATAGGTCTCGTACTGGTTTTTTACCAGTAGGTTTCCATCCGGGCGGACCAGCGTGTATTTCTTTTAATAAGTGAGAGAGCTTGCCAGTTTGAATGGCGATGTCAATCTGTTTTTGCAAATGCCAACAGTGATCTGTATCATGCCTGGTGTCTTTGTGAAACTCACAATATCGTTTGGGATCTCGTATTGACTTTGGGTTAAGAGGTCGCGGGGGGTCCAAGGTTAATTTCTCAGTTAGAAGGACCTCCCGGGGACTTTTAACCAATTTGTTGACCCATGCAGTTCCCCTGTTCTCCGGATTATCTTTAAATCTGACTAGGGGATTTACAAATCTGGTTGGTTCAGGACGAGTGTATGGAAGAGGTCGTATCCATGTACTAACTACCTTAAAATGCCGAGCCTGCCTGGAAGAAGTTGATTATTTATCTGGTCGGTCATGTTTATGATCCTTTCTGTCAAAGTCATGTGTGCTCCGGAAAGATCTCTCTGCCCGGACAAAGGTACGGGCAACAATCATTAACTCGTCCATGGTTTTTGGTAACCCATCACGGCCATGAAGTCTCCGGATTAATTCATCATGCTGGATGACTTGAATAAAAACAGCTATCATTAGATCCTCCCCTGCTCCAGCTATCTGTAGACTTTCTTTGTTATACCGGGTGATGAAATCTTCCACCGATTCATCGTCCCACCTTCGGATGTAAAGTATTTCCGTTTTTTTCTTTTGTGTGTCGTTTTTGTTGACTAAATTGTTGCATAAATGTTTCCAAGAATTCATCAAAGCTGTCAGTCCGGCCTGTGGGTAAACTATCATACCACAAACGTGCGGCCCCAACGAGGGTTTGAACAAACATGTGACACCATTCGTGTAAAGCCCATCTCTCTACTCCCCCGACACTTATGAAAATGTTGATGTGATCATCCGGGTCGGTGGTGCCATCATATTTCCCAACAGTGGTCGGCTTTTTCAGTTTCCTAGTTATCTCTGCCTGGGCTATACGTGGTGTAAATTTAGACTGAGTTAGCAAAGCCGCCGGACGATACGGACGGTGTATGTCCGTCAGGGGATTACTTCCGGGAGTAGGTATGGGTGCGGATGGGGGCCCTTGGGTGCCATAAATTTGAGTAGGAGGCACAGGCTGCCTTCCGGTTGAGGGTCCAGTAGTATATACTGATGGGAATCCTCCCGGAGTGGTATAAGCTGCCTCTTCATATGTTAGTCGGTTCCGGAGTTCTGCCAGACGTATCTCCTTCCAGAATTGTTCATCCATGCGGGCCCGACGTTGCTGCTCCATCCACCATTCGTTACCGGTAAGTAACGGCATGGTGTAAGGGACATATCCGGGGATAGACGGGACGCCGGAAGTTGGGATTGGAGGAATTCCTTCAAAAGAGGCAAGGGACTGTGGTAGACTGTATACGGGCATGCTTGGTGTGGTAGATTGAGGTGGTAAACCAGTAGTAGGTGATCGATGTCGTTTAGTCGGTCAAAAAATAAGAATTAAGTAGTTAGTGGAAAGTCGAGTCGTCTACACGAGGAATTGGTGGAAAGAATAAATTATAATCGTTTAAAAAATTCTTGTAATCAAAATTCAAATTAAATAAAGAATGCAACATCCTCCAAACTTCATGTTTTAGGTTTCACATAAAGCTCAGTTGTTTAATTAGACACCACATAAACATAGTGTTAGAAAATCAGTTAACATGGTAATTGAAGACAGGTTGTTGTCAGCAAATCTATACGACCAGTTTTTTCATAAACCAATATAATTCAACTACCCATTTTACAAGTGCTAAGTTTATCCCCTTTTGTCACCCAACCCTGCTACTAGGTTTTGTCATCAACCGAACAATATTGTAAAACAAGAAAACTCAAAGCACTCAAATATAGTGTTTAAATTAAACAATACATCAATCTACTCAGTAATTGTAAAAAACTAAATAGATCCAAAACATAAACAAACTGAATCAAAACATGAAACCTATACGAACCGTCCGTCTAAATGAAGGCACACGATTTAGCCGCTCATAATTTCGGTTCGCGTGCAAAGCAGCCAAAATAAATATTCCTTCTTTCTTCTATGATCGACGCAAACAAGCACCTACCCCCTCTCGAATTCAGTGCCGTCCTGTTCCAGCCGTCCACTCCTCCACGAATCCCCTTTCTGTTCCGTTCTTTTCCTTTTATTCTAGAACCACAATTCTTGGGCCATGGGCTAATTCCAAACATTGGGCTGTCAATTGATTTAAATAAATGGATCTAATCAAATTAACTCAACTAATGGATCAAAATCGATTAGATGACTAATGGATCAAAATCGATTAGATTAATGGATCAAAATCGAGTCAACATAATATAATTTAGCTTATTTAATTGTTTCCTATTAATTTACCAAATATACTTGATAGCCCATTTGATTTACGATTACAGAAAATAACCAACACTCATGCATTTCCATTTTCTGATCTTATATTCAACTACATGTGATCCTTTTAACTAGTTTTCTTTAGAACCTACAAGATATAAAATTCGGTTTAAAGTAATATATTTCATACATGATTAGGATTAAAAATATATTATTATATATAATCAGCACGGGTAATTCAACCACTCATCAGTAGTTGCGTGATGACATGGCTTACTTGGGTAGGAATGTTAGTGGAAAACGGAAGAGGAGCGGATGATGATGGAGTAGCATACTGAGGAAACGGGTTGGATGTGTTAGCAAGCAGAGTTTGAGTATGGGGTGCTGCTGTTGCCGTTAGCAAGTCTGCAGATCGACGTCGGACCTGTTCTAAAAGTTCTTCTAGTGAAAGGGTCGTAGGACCGACAATCAGAGGTTGCATAGCTCATGTTGGTGCTACCACATCCCCCGTTTGGTGTTTGTCTTCATCCGATTCTGTAACATCCCAAAACTCCTAAACATAAGATGGGACACGTGTCAGTTGAGAAACGGGGCCAAAGAACCCAACCGGGTTCGAAACTGGAAGACTATTCGCCCGAAAATCGCCCAAAACTTAGGAACTACCCGAGGATAATGTAAGTACACTGGACCCGTACCCTAGACACGGTTATGTGAAATACGTGCTTATATGATGTGATTATGTGATATGTGTTATGTGATATGACGAGGGTACGGGGTAATGACGGATTAGTCTAAACATTAAACGGGAGTAATGGAGTAGTCACGACGTATCCAAGGGGTGGTGGATACGCCGCTGGTACTTCCTATATATAAACGTCCTGTGTACTTCGTGGTGAAACAATTATGAATGTTTAGGGGTATACACTAATAAAATAAAGAAATATAGTAAACGTACGGGAGAATATCCAACCGGTATGTAGTTATCTGAAAAACGGAATGTCCTGTCTAGGAAAGAGCGGTGTATAAATCTCTCCTAGACCCGTCGCTTTTTCCTGGGGACATCTCTGTTGGAGGTACTGCTCTTGAAGGAAAATCATCCCAGTTTACAATATATGACGAATACGAATACGAGATAAAAGTATACCATGCATAATGAATGTGAACACGTGATGAATATGAATACGTGAAATGCATGACGAATATATGAATGCATGATGATACGTGCAAAAATGAATGAGTATGATGGAACGAGTCTAAACACTAAAATGGAATAACGGAGTACTCACGAAGTATTAGAGGGATGGTGGATAAGCCGCTGGTACTTCCTATATAAACCCTTCTAACACATCGTGGAGAAACCGTTACGATGTTTTAATGGTAAGGACTGGTTGGTGAGTAAATCAAGCACATACATGAAATGAAAACAAATGCTTGATACATTTGGGAGGTTGTGAGTCAAAGATACTCAAGGTCCCAAATGAAATGAGATACCCGGCCTGTAAGGTGGATCTCAATAAATAAAGAAGAAAAGAAAAAGGAAACTCTAGGCCTACGAGGCTGAAAGAGTAATTTCTAGGCCTTCGGGGCTGAAGAGTAAAGGATTCCAAGCCTACGGGGCTGAGGAATGAATGAGTCTTCATGACAAATACAAGGATGCCTATACTGACGAGTATAAGGACCTTGCCAATGCTCGGATCGGAGGTACGACCTGTGATTTTTGCGAGGGGGTTAGCACACCCATAAAATATACGAAAAGCGTGGCCGGAGGTACGTCCGGAGATGGTCACGTGGGCTCGAGAGCCCCAGAAAACTTGAACAATAAGAACCTAAAGGGTTCATAATAAAATGAACAATTCAGTGTATTTACTTAGCATAAGCTAATTCAAAAACGTTTTCCAAAACACTACAGGAAAGAAGCACGTGGAATAAAGCTTCTTGTGGACAGAGCTATTGGAGTTGGAAAATCTCTATGTATAAAGATGTAATTATATCATCTTTTGTAAAACAATATATTATTATAAATGAAAACGTTACCTTAGCCGTTATGGCATGGTCTGGGACATGTTTTCCGCATTAAACTCTGATAAAATAATAGTAAGATAAGTAGGGTGTCTCAAGTTGGTATCAGAGCACAGTTTGAGGGATTTATGTATCAGAAAGGGTACTTAAACTCAAACCATAAGTGCTCATGATATAAATAGGGATTCAATCTGAAGCCGTCCAAGGAAGCATGTATGTTAAATTCCAGTGGTTAAATAGAAATGTGTGAGTATACGTGGGCAGAAATTTGTATGAGATAAGCTCCATATGATAGTTGGGAGTGTTAGGATGGTAATATACATTACCTTATGCCTGGCCAACATCAGAGTTAATGCATGGGACCATCATGATATCCCAAACACCATATGATAACTTATGTCAGCAAATAGTAAGCCGTGAATGTGAATATGCATGATTATGATATATGCATATGTACGAATACATGAGTATGAACTTTATGTGAAATTCTTGAATAGGATTAAATCGATATGAGGCCTGTAGTATAGAACCCTAGACTATGATTAGGGTACACGAATGAGAGATTAAGCGATATCGTGTTTCAGCAAATGACTGAACGTCAGAATGATGAAATATGTGACGAGGGAAGCCACAGGACAACCAAATCTCCACGTCATGATGAGAATGAAGTAGAGCAAGTCCCGGAGAATATCCGGAGACAAATCGCAATAGAAGTAGGAAAAAGCATTCGATGCGAACTTTCCATTCCTACAAGAAGACTTACAGAATTGATTAGAAAGATGGTTTGAAAGCCACAAAGATATTACCCATAATGGAGAAGGAGGAAAAACTAAAGTTGATACGAAGTCAACTCGTTGTACATATAAGGATTTCATGACCTGTAAACCATTAGAGTTTAAGGGAGCGGTTAATCCCTTAGAAAGTCAGATGTGGATTGCCTCAATTGAAAGGGAATTCGATACATGTCACTGTGAGAAGGAGGATGAAGTTACCTTCGCCACCAACCAGTTAAAAGAACAAGCTGACGATTGGTGGGGTGTAGTACAAAGAGAGAAAGGTAGAGAGAGAATCAAGTAAATGAAATGGGAAGAATTCAAAGATATCTTTTTGAAACATTATTGCCCCCGAGCGGAAATTGAAAGAATTACTTAGGAGTTTCTTCATCTCCGTCAGACCACGGAGACAGTAGATGAGATCATGGGGATCTTCTTTGACAAGGCCAGATTCTGTCCGGCTTTGTTAACAACTCCAGAGATGTGGATGACAAGATATCATCTCGTTCTTAAAATAGAGATCTGAGAACTTATCCATCCATCCAAGTGTGCAAACTTGGAGGAAATGATTGATTGGGCTCGAGAACGAGAAACTGAGCTCAAGAGACAGACAGAGAGAGACGGGAAGAGGAAAGGAGAAAGTTATCCTTCTCCTATGCCTCTTAAGAGGTTTAAGTTTCTACAGACTGGGAGGCGGTTCCTCCCCAAGAAAGGGTATTCAAAATTGTAGGGTTTGTGGCAAGAGGCACCCGGGAGAGTGCCTACTCAAAGTGACGAGTTGTCACAAGTGTGGGAGGTCAGGAAACACTGACTTACAATGTATGAGTGACACCTGATTGTGCTACAACTGTTACAAGCCAGGACACTTTAGTAGGGAATGTCCTGAGCTAAAATCTCAGACGGAGAAGGCCGGAGAAGGGTCTAGAGTGGCAGAAAACGAAGTAAAGATGATTGAAGCTCCGAAGCCAAGGGGTAGGGCTTTTCAGATCACCACATAAGAAGCGAAAGATGTTCCTGACGTTGTATCAGGTACATTCCTCTTGAATTCCCTACCTGCTTGTGTTTTATTCGATACAGGAGCTAGTCGATCATTTATTTCTATAAAGTATGCGAACTCTAGAAACTTTAATAGAAGTAAGTTGGCTAAGCATTAGAAGTTGAAATCGTGAGTGATAGAAACTGCGTAATAACTGAAATATGCCGAGATTGCCGACTACTAATAGAGGAAGAAGAATATCTTGTTAACCTAATTCCAATGCCGATGCAAGAATTCGACATAATCATTGGAATGGACTGGTTATCTTCACATACCACAACGATTATATGCAATCAGAAGATTGTATGATTCATGATGCCGACATGAAAGGAAGTTAGCGTCATTGGTGAACGACGGAACCAGATCACGCTGTGTACGATGGCTAAGATACGTAGCTACATGAGACAAGGTCACCAAGCTTTCTTAGCCTACGTAGCTGATGTAAAGATGAAAGGGAAGGAACTAAATCAAGTTCCGGTACTGAAAGAATTTCCAAAAGTATTCCCAGACGATATTCCAGGTGCTCCACCTGAGAGAGAGACCGAATTCAAGATTGATTTAATCCCTTAAGCTAAGCCGATAGCTAAGGCTCCGTATCGGTTAGCACCAACATAAATGAAGGAGTTGACGTCACAACTGCAAGAGTTGTTGAATAAGGGATTCATACGTCCAAGTGTATCCCCTTGGGGTGCACCAATTCTGTTTGTGAAGAAGAAAGACGGTAGTATGAGGATGTGTATAGACTACCGCGAATTGAATAAATTGACTATCAAGAATATGTATCCTTTATCTAGAATTGATGATCTGTTTGAACAACTACAAAGATCAAGTTGGTTTTCCAAGATTGACTTAAGATCCGGTTATCATCAGGTCAAGGTACGAGAAGAAGATATACCTAAGACGGCTTTTAGAACTCGTTATGGACACTATGAATTTGTAGTGATGCCATTTGGAGTAACAAATGCTCCGGCTGTTTTCATGGACCTCATGAATAGAATATGCCGGCCAGTGTTAGACAAATTTGTTATTGTCTTCATTGATGACATTCTAATTTATTCAAAGAACGAAGAAGAACATGCACAACATCTTCGTGAAGTACTTAGTACTTTACGGAAACAGAAACTATACGCTAAATTCTCAAAATGTGCATTCTGATTAAGAGAAGTTCAGTTTCTGGGTCATGTTGTAAATGCAGAAGGTATCTCGATAGACCCAGCAAAGGTAGAGGCTGTAATGAAATGGTGTCCACCTAAGAATCCATCGGAAGTTAGAAGTTTCCTGGGGTTAGTTGGCTATTATAGAAGATTCATTTAGGACTTCTCTAAGATAGCCACCCCATTAACTAAACTGACCCGAAAGAATTCAAAATACGAATGGAATGTGGCACAAAAGAAGGCATTCCAGATATTGAAAGAAAGATTAACACAAGCTCCAGTTCTGGCATTGCCAGAAGGAGTAGAAGACTTTGTGGTATACTCCGATGCCTCAAAACTTGGGTTAGGATGTGTTCTGATGCAAAGAGGAAAGGTGATAGCCTACGCCTCTCGACAACTAAAGACACATGAAGTAAACTATCAAACCCATGATCTAGAATTAGCTGCAGTAGTGTTTGCACTAAAGATCTGGAGGCATTATCTGTATAGAACAAAGTGTACGATTTACACAGACCACAAGAGTTTTAAATATTTCTTTAACCAGAAGGACTTAAACATGAGACAATGACGATGGTTGGAACTGGTTAAAGATTATGATTGTGAAATCTTGTATCATCCTGGAAAGGCTAATGTAGTAGCCGATGCTCTAAGTCGAAAGGAAGAGCATCATCCTATTCGGGTGAAGCAATATAAGTTAGTAATAACTCCTGATTTTATGAGCCAACTTTGAGACGCACAACTTGAAGCATTAAAAGATGAGAATGTTAAGAAAGAAAGAATGACCGGTCAGGAGAAATTTCTAGAAGAAAATGAGTATAAAGTCAAGACTCGATTTGCTCGCATGTGGATACCACGATTAGGTAAGTTTAGACTTAAGATTCTCGATGAAGCTCATAAATCAAGATATTCTATTCATTCGGGTACTACAAAGATGTACCAAGATCTGCGCAAAGATTATTAGTGGCCCGGAATGAAATTTGATATCATGAAGTATGTAGCTAAATGCTTAAATTGTCTACAAGTTAAAGCAGAACATCAGAAGCCATATGGAAAGTTACAACCATTAGAAATACCAGAATGGAATTGGGAACATCTCACTATGGACTTCATAACCAAGCTACCAAAGACAGCTAGGGGTTATGATACCATTTGGGTGGTTGTAGATCGGTTAACTAAGAGTGCTCATTTCTTAGCAATACGTGAGACATACTCATCAGAAAAGTTAGCTGATTTGTTCATCAAAGAAATCGTTTCCAGACATGGAGTGGCAGTCTCAATTGTCTATGATAGAGATACTCGTTTCACTTCACGTTTTTGGAAAAAGCTCCATGAGGAGATGGGAACTAGGTTATTGATCAGCACGACATATCATCCTTAGACCGATGGTCAAAGTGAGAGGACAATACAAACTCTTGAAGATATGTTGCGTCTTGTATAATTGATTTCAGTGGAAGTTGGGATAGCCATATGCCATTAGCAGAGTTCTCATACAATAACAGCTACCATTCCAGTATTTGTATGCCACCATATGAGATGCTATATGTTAGAAGGTGTAGAACTCCAGTATGTTTGGGAGAAGTTGGTCAGAAAGAATTGGATAGCAAGGAAATAGTTCAAGCCACGTCAGAGAAGCTTGACTTAATCAAGGCACGTTCGAAAGCTGCACAAGATAGACAAAAGTCAAACGCAGACAAAAGACGTAGACCAATAGAATTCCAAGAAGGAGATTATGTCTTGTTAAAAGTATCTCCTTGGAAAGGTCTAATCCGATTCAAGAAACGTGGAAAGCTAAGTCCACGATTCATTGCTCCTTTCAAAATCATCAAAAGAGTAGGAAAAGTAGCTTATCATTTAGAGCTACGTGAAGAATTGAATAAGATACACAACACGTTCCATGTATCTTATTTAAGAAAGTGTTTGGCGGATGAGACTGCACACGTTCCTTTAGAAGAGATAGAAGTTGATGATAAGTTGACCTATGTTGAAGAGCCTATCAGGATTCTAGACACAAAAGAGAAGCAACTACGTAACATAACAATCAAATAAGTACTAGTGCAATGGAAGCACAGAAAAGGGTCGGAGATGACCTGGGAAAGTGAGGAAGAAATGAGAAAGAGTTACCCACAACTAATTAAAGATTAGTAGGTTTCGAGGACGAAACCTAAATTAGGAGGGGGGGGGGAGTTTTAACATCCCAACACTCCTAAACATAAGATGGGACACGACTCGGTTGAGAAACAGGGCCAAAGAACCCAACCGGGTTCGAAACTGGAAGAATATTCGCCGGAAATAGCCCAAAACTTCGCATAAGCATATCTCGGGCTAGAAAAAGAGTTACGGAAGCCATAATATATGAAAATGGGGTGTTTCGATGAGGAGAATATGAAAATAAAGTATGTCGGACCGATACCCTAAGCATAACGGTCCGAAGTGTGTTGCTGAAGCAAATCAGAAGGCTTTGACACGTGTTTGGTGACTCAGCTCGACTTCGGACCGACATGGTTTTAGACGTCAGACCGATTTCGTTTTAGACGTCGGTCCGACATCGACGCAGTTTCAGCCTATAAATAGAAACCACTTGCCGTTCAAACTGGAAATGTCACACCCCTGATTTCAACTAACAGAGTTTTACCTTTGGGAAGTGGCAAAACAGGATCTCAGTCATTAGTTACATTGAACGACTCTATATGGGACTCAAATGAAAATATCATATCAATCAGAGTTAATGCAGAAGCGTATAAAGGAAGTAAATGCGCAAAACAAACGCACCCAAAAAGTCCAGTCCGAACATAATATAAAACAGTCCAAACAAAATAATAAAACACAATTCAAAAGTAGGACTCCATGCATGTCCTATATGTGCACCCGTGCCT
Source organism: Smallanthus sonchifolius (assembly GCA_023525975.1). Lineage (NCBI taxonomy): Eukaryota > Viridiplantae > Streptophyta > Magnoliopsida > Asterales > Asteraceae > Smallanthus > Smallanthus sonchifolius. Next base: position 24,941,824 of record CM042029.1, on the reverse strand, counting down.
TATCTTAGCGACCCGAGAAAACATGTAAGAAAAGATGTCAACACGAGGTTGGTGATGTAACATCCATGATTTTTTGATACCATTTTAAGTTATTTTATACGATAATGACACATTATTTCAAACCTATTTTGCCTGACAACATATGTAACACTAATCATTTTTTAACACGTGGAAACTTAGAGTTCCAACCTTACATAAACATATTATTTCCCTAGTTAGACTTAAATAAACAAATATATGTACATCTATGTATATATATGTGTATGTTTTAATAAACAAGTCAATATATATAATTGGTAAGTTTTAATCCTCTATTTACAACTATTGTCATATATATATATATATATATATATATATATATATATATATATACACGTATCTATTTATAAAAATATATGCAATCATATATATATATATATATATATATATATATATATATTGGGTTCAATGTTTAAAACTTTATAAGTTTTATTAAATCAACTTTATTAGTAACTAAAATAAATTAATAAATAGGTCTTGAACCCTAGATTTCTTTGAACCGACATTTGAACCTTGAAATTTAACCCTTTTACTCCAATTTGACCCCTTTTGACTTTCCAGAAGTCAACATTCCCGAACCAGGACCGAATTCGATCAAGATACATCAGGTTCGGACTTGTCTCGAATCTAAGATGGGTGATAGACCCTAAACACACGCAATTTACAGCTAATATCCAGTTGAGCACGACCAATTTTGAAAGCTAAATCTTTTCGGCTGGGATTGACTTTTTAGAGTCAAAGCACGATCAATTAGATCGTCAATCAAGGGATTCGAACGCGTTAATGTCCGCTAATCACGCTAGACCACTCCCTGTATGAACTCAGACCATATTTGAGACCCAATTCATCCTTAAACATTCGAATTTATGCGTAATTTGGGCCGACAGTTATCATACTCAAATTCATACCCAAATCGTGCCATTAAGGTGGAATTAAACGAATTAGTGTAATCACACACCTCCGCATATCATATTACAAACCTTCTGCACCCTCACTTCGATCTCATTCCACTGTAGGAGCTTCATCTAATCCGAAGAACTTCAGACCTAAACTTCCAGTCATTCTCCTCTGGTGCGTGACCCTTACAGGTAAAATTTGTCACATTACACTCGTAATCATTCTGGGTTTGAAAGCCCTATGGTCCTGAGGTCGATTATTACTCAATCGAATCGATTTCAGAACTAGGGTTCTAACCTACGTAATGTAGGGAAGGAGATGGGTGTAGGGCTCCTTGTTAAATGATTTCAATCTGGTCTTCTGTCAAGGCACTTGCCCAGACACAGTGGTTAAAACACTTGGACCCTTCGCGGGTGGTTGCGGGTTCGAAACCCATGCCGCACCTGTTTTTACCTCTTGTTGATACCCAAACCCGGCCCCCTTTCAAATAAGTGTTTTAATCCTTCCAAGTCGAAATCATATCAGGAGCAGTCCCTCTGTCTGGTGGTTAGAGCGTCTGCCTCACACAGTAGCCACCCGGGTTCGAACCGGGTGGACTGTTTAATTTTTTAAAACCGTTTTTAAAGCCCCAAAGTTTATATAAAAAAATTGTTTTATAAACCTTACAATATTTTTAATAGAATAAAACGAAATTTGTTAATTCTCAATATAAATTCATTTTTATTATGAATTTCTTTGTTAAAATTGTATATTAAATGTTTAAAACAAAAATTTAGATATTTAAATAATTTAAGGAAATTAATTTCCAAATATAATATTTATTTCATACAATATCACTCAAATTTGTAAAGTTTATAAAACTTTAACCCTATTTTCAAATATTTATTTTTAAATGATAATTAGCTAAATAAATTCATTTATTCTAATCTACAAAAAAAATATATTTACTATTAATTTTATACATCAACATTATTTACACATCTTTATAAATAAATAAATAATGTAAAATTATTTATTTAATTTATATCTAATATGATTCACACATTATTTTTGTAACTAAATAAATAAGTAACAATTATTTAAAACTATTTAGTTATTCAAACCCAAATCCTAATTATTTTAAAACTATTCGTTTCAATCCTTTCTTTTTGTAAAACACCCATTTCAAGTACAAACCATAATCACCTACTACAACTCAAATCCTTTGTACACACTTCCATTGCAAACCTAGACTTGACTTTAGACTATTGTACATGTTATTAATCTAGATTCATATATATTACACTCTAGGTTAACGTTGTAAGTTACAAGGAACACCTTGCTACCTAGACACTGGTACTAGCAACATCTTTGATACATGTGAGTTTTACATAGCCCATTTTTCACTATTTTATATTTTTAGGGTGAAACATGAACACAACATTACAATGATTTACACAAACTACACAATACAAATCCACTTTACAATTTGTGTGCAATTTACTAGGTGTGTTAACTACTTTGTGTGAAATTACATGTGCAATCATTAACTATTCAAGCCGACGGTTAACAATGATAGATCTATTAAGTCTAACAAACCCACCCAGATTGGGGTGATTGTTACCGACAACACAATTTTGCATGCTAGTTACAAAGGTTTGATTGTACTCTTGGTTACATAATAGTAACTCCCCATAATTTCCTTATTAATCATGACTTGTATGGATTTGTTTACACATAACGCTTTGATGCTATTTAGAGTCAAAACCTATGTATGCTCACCAACTTTTTAGTTGACCTCGTTTTCATCATGTTTCAGGTACAAAAGTTTGAGTTGATCAAGTTGCTACACTTAGGTTGTGGACTTAGTTAATTGAATCAGATAAATTGGTTATGTATTTCATGAATTCTTGTATTGTATGAATTTGGTGCTATAAATGAAATGTAACGTTTTAATATATTTAACTTTAGTCAACCATGTGCTCATGAACAGTCTACATGTCCCGCCCCGACGTTTCCGCCGTCGGTTGGGGTATGACAGATAGGTGATTGTGGTTTGTACTTGAAATGGGTGTTTTAATATATTTAACTTTATTCAACCATGTGCTCATGAACAGTCTACATGTCCCGCCCCGACGTTTCCGCCATCGGTTGGGGTGTGACAGGTGAGTTCACAGGTTTCAGTATATAAATAAACGTTTACCAGATTATTGTATATTCAATATGCATCTATAGGTAGCTAACCTACGTTTTATATTTAACTTAAGTGCTCACAACCGAAGCTGACTGTTTGTTTATTTGCCTCCTGCCAGGTCTATCAACTCTGGCGATGTGAGTAGGCTAACATTTCACCCGTTCAACCTCAAATCGAGTTAGCGCGACTAACGCGGGTAGGATTTGTCAAACCCAGTAGTACTACTAAACATTACCTCGCTAAGATCCATATTAACGGTCCGATGTGTATTGAGGATTTTCAGTGATAGCGTGTTACGCTTAACTTTAACATTGATAACATATGAATTATAATAATCTCAAAATAGTTGTGTCATGTTTTTTCCCCCAAGTTAAAACAGTAAAAGGGGCCGTGAAAACTCACCTGATGGCGTAGGAAGTAATCACACAAGTAATAGACTTGGTACACAAGTGGAAGCCTGCAACGGCTTACATATGCCCTAGAATTACAACAACAATTAGGGATAAAATGGGAATTATGACGATGACACAAAATGAGAAACGTCCTAAGAGAAACGTTCTAAAGATCAAAGAGTAGACGAACGAGACCACGGAAATGAGAATTCTTAATTAAAAAATACGAAAAACACATTACGTGACGAATGACAAAACAACATATTCTATAATAAATATATTCAAGCGTTTTCGTCATTAAGTAATGATTTAGAAAAATAATATTATTATATTATTTTTAAACTCGCATAGTTAATCGGGTAAACAATATAAATATTTATATTATTTATAGCTTTGGAACATTACAAAAATGTTTATAATACGGAGAAAGTAATATATAAAATATTATTTAATTTGTGTCACGGTAAAATAATACGAATATATTATTTTATAAATGGATTTTAATAATAAATACGGGTTGTAAGACCAAACCCGAGCTTACAGGTGGTTTTTCCGGTTTAAAACACAATATATATTAATATAATAATATGTGACTTGATTATGTATTAAAACAAAAGCTAAAAAAAAATTAAAAATAAAAATGTGTAGAGAGACTCGAACCCGGGTCTCTCCCACACAAGCATACACACTTAACCATCACAGCCCGTTAGGGACTCGCAATATGAACCAAACCAAAATGGTTTTAATTATCACGACCATGAGATCCCCCCCCCTTATACTAACCCGCGATCAATCCGAGCCCCAACCATCAAATCCGGTCGCGATTAGCCTAAGTGGCAAAAGGGTTTTGTAACTCGAGTCAAGACGATTCTGTGGTTAAGTTTAATTGAAAAATCATCGTTTTAGGATGGTTTAATCGCTCGTTTAAGAACCGAAACCCTAGACTTGAACTAAGAATCAAATCGATCGAATTCGATATTAAAACTTGATTAAATCATGGGGCTTTTAACAATTTGCAATTTTCGAAACTGTTGGTATAGATTAATTGGATTGAGGTCGTGTTTAGGATAAAAACCCCCAAATTAAATATGAACAAACCCTAATTTACAGATCTTGCAAAATTCGATGTTACAAGATCAATTTATCATAGGGCTTTCACTATGCAGATGATTACGAGTCGAATGGTGTAGGTTAATTGAATTGAGATTAAGCCTGGACTAGTAATCGATTAAACCCCGGATGTGATGAACCCTAGAATTGGTTTATCACTGATTTGATGTTGTAAGCCCAAATAATCATGGGGCTATTCATTTAGAAGTAAACATGAAGGAAATTACCAGAAACGAACTCGAATTGAAGGTGTACGGCTAGAACTCGTCTCCGACGTCGTGTGGTTTAGCCTCCGGTGATTACGGCTTCGTCTCCGACTCGATTGATGTGTGCAGAAGCTTTGAGGGAATTTCAATTTGTGAAAATAACACACCGATCCGTCGAATTTTGATTAACTCATGATGCGGTTGACGATTACGGTAATAACTCCCATTATTGGGATTAATTCGCGATTTTAAGAAGCTGATAATGATCCTAATGATGATTGTAAATGTTACGCACGTTTTTCAGTTACAAAATCAAGCTACAATCGATCTTGGGATTTGAATTTTTGAATCAAAATCATGAATTTGACTTTGAAAAGTCAAACATGATTCAATTTCCCTTGATTTGACTTTAAAAGTCAACAGAAATTGGAATTGAGTTAAATACAAGTTTAGACCCTCTAGTTTCATGAATTTAAGTTGAGTATAGGCAGAAATAGTCCCTGATGTTTAGGATTAGGTTAACCGGGTTAGGATTTAACAGAAAACTTAACGGAATTATTAACGGGATTTACTTGAAAAGTCGGATTGTCACATCATCCCCTAGTTGAAAGAATTTTCGTCCCAAAAATTAAATAAAATAATTTTCTTTTCCGGATGTCACATCATCCCGTAATTGAAAGAATTTTCGTCCAGAAAATTAAAATAGTATCTTAAGAGTTTGACATGGAGTGCTTGAATAGATGAGGATACTTGCGCATCATCTGATCCTCACGCTCCCACGTGAATTCCGGTCCGCGTTTCGAGTTCCAACGAACTCTGACAATAGGGATTTTACTACGCTTAAGCGTTTTGACTTCCATATCCATAATTTCCACAGGTTCTTCGATGAAACGCAACTGTTCATCGATGTGTAGTTCCTCAAGAGGAACTGCAAGTGACTCGTCTGCTAGACATCTCTTCAAGTTTGAGACGTGAAAGACGTTGTGTACACCACTAAGTCCTTCAGGTAGGTCCAGTTGATACGATACTGGACCAATTCTCTTCACTATCTTGAATGTCCTAACATAACGAGGATTCAGTTTGCCCCGTTTCCCAAAACGAATGACACACTTCCAAGGTGAGACTTTTAACAAAACCATATCCCCTACTTGAAATTCTAACGGTTTACGACGCTTATCGGCATAACACTTTTGACGATCACGAGCTGCTGCCATACGATTTCTAATTTGAACGATTTTCTCAGAAGTTTCAAGTACAAGCTCAGGACCCGTAAGTTGACTATCTCCAACCTCGTCCCAACAAATACGAGAACGGCATTTCCGTCCATATAGTGCCTCGAATGGAGCTGCCTTGATGCTAGTGTGATAACTGTTTTTGTAGGAGAACTCCCCCAACGGTAGGTGAGGCTCCCAAGTGTTACCGAACTCAATCACACAAGTTCGTAGAATATCTTCCAGGGTTTGAATAGTACGCTACGTCTGGCATTCAGTTTGAGGGTGGTATGCTGTGCTCATATCTAGACGCGTGCCTAACGCTTTATGTAACGATTGCAAGAAACGGGAGGTGAATCGTGCATCACGATCCGAAATGATAGAGATTGGCACCCAGTGCCGAGAGACTACTTCTTTTAAGTAAATACGAGTAAGCTTCTCCATTTTGTCTGTTTCCTTTATTGCTAAGATGTGAGCGGACTTTGTTAAACGATCGACGATTACCCAAATGGTATCACATCCGGTAGGAGTTCGTGGCAATTTTGTGATAAAGTCCATGGATATTTGCTCCCATTTCCACATGGGAATCTCCGGTTGCTGGAGTAGTCCGGAAGGCTTTTGATATTCAACCTTGACCTTTGCGCAAGTCAGGCATTTGCTCACATAGGTGGCTATATCGGCCTTCATCCTTGGCCACCAATACAACACCTTTAGATCATGGTACATCTTGTCAGAACCTGGATGAACGGAGTAACGAGATTTATGAGCTTCATCCATGATTAGTTCCCTTAAGTTTTTGAATACTGGAACCCATATTCGCTCGCCGAAGTAGCGAATACCGCCAGATTTGACCTCGAGTTGTGCTTCCATACCGCGTGTACCTTCTAACGGAAGGTTCTCCTCTTTCAGGGCTTCGAGTTGAGCACTACGGATTTTGTCAGGTAATCAGGGGTGAATAGTAAGCTGTAATGCTCGAACTCGTTTGTGTTTGGTTTCCTTTTGACTTAGGGCATCAGCTACAACATTAGCCTTACCCGGATGATACCGGATCGCACAGTCATAATCATTCAAGAGCTCGACCCAACGAAGTTGTCTCATGTTCAGCTCTTTCTACTCGAAGATATGCTGAAGACTCTTGTGATCGGTGTATATAGTGCATTTGGTACCGTACAAGTAGTGTCTCCATATCTTAAGTGCGAAAACTACGGCTCCCAACTCTAGGTCATGAGTGGTGTAGTTTTTCTCATGAATCTTTAGTTGATGCAAAACATATGCGATCACCTTTTCTCGTTGCATCAACACACAACCCAGACCCTGAATGGATGCGTCGCAATACACCACAAAATCATTTGTTCGCTCCGGAAGAGCTAGAATAGGTGCACTACAAAGTTTCTGTTTAAGGAGTTGGAATGCTGACTCCTGGTTACCGCCCCAGTTATAGGCTTTGCCCTTCTGAGTTAAGGCAGTGAGAGGTTGTGCAATCTTAGAAAATCCCTCGATGAATCGATGGTAATAACTAGCCAATCCCAGAAATTGTCGCACCTCAGTCGGAGTTGTCGGTGCTGCCCAATTCTTGATGGCTTCAATCTTTGATGGATCGACATGTATTCCCTTCTTGTTAACCACATGTCCTAAGAATTGAACTTCCCGGATCCAGAATTCACACTTGGAAAACTTAGCATATAGCTGCTCCTGCTTAAGTAATTCCAGAATTAAGCGTAGATGTTCCTCATGTTCCTCCTTGTTCTTGGAATAAATGAGGATGTCGTCGATGAAAACGATGATGAATTGATCAATGTATGGCTTACACACACGGTTCATGAGGTCCATGAACACCGCGGGTGCATTAGTTAATCCGAAAGGCATGACCATAAACTCATAATGGCTGTACCTTGTCCTAAAAGCAGTCTTAGAGATATCCTCATCTCGGACTCTTAATTGGTGGTAACCGGACCTAAGATCTATCTTGGAATAGAAACTTGATCCTTGGAGTTGATCAAAGAGATCATCTATACGAGGCAGAGGATAACAGTTCTTGATTGTCACTTTATTCAATTCACGGTAGTCGATACACATACGGAAAGTCCCGTCCTTCTTCTTGACAAACAGAACTGGAGCTCCCCATGGCGATGAGCTAGATCGGATGAAACCTTTATCCAACAATTCCTGTAGCTGAGTAGATAGCTCTTGCAATTCACTAGGTGCTAGTCTATAAGGTGCCCGAGCGATCGGTGCTGCTCCGGGTGCTAGATCGATTTGGAACTCAACTTGACGGTGTGGTGGCAGACCAGGCAAATCCTCAGGAAATACTTCCAGAAAATCATGAACGATGGAAATATCATCAATTTTCTTCTCTTCCGATGGCTGCTCAGCAACAAGAGCCAGAATAACAGTATGCCCTTTTCGAAGACATTTTTGTGCTTTCATGAAGGATATGATGCCCATGACTGCACCAACCTTTTCACGCTGAACGGAAAGAGTTTCTCCACTCGGAAGATGAATGCGAATGATTTTCTCACTACAGATGATTTCGGCTTGGTTTTTAGATAACCAATCCATGCCGACAATTACATCAAAACTACCAAGTGTGACCGGCATAAGGTCGATATCAAGTTTATGACCAGCCAACTCAAGCTTACAACCCTTAAGAATGTGGGTTGCTTTAATTATTTGGCCATCAGCTATTTCTATTATATACTTAGCTTCTAACAGATTTGGAGTTTCTTTTATTATATTACTAAGTTTCTTAGATATAAAACTCCTATCAGCACCGGTGTCAAAAGGACAGAAGCAAAGTAATTGTTTAAGAGGAACTTACCGGTGACCACATTATGATCATATCGAGCTTCTCCAGATCCTAGCACGAAGGCTCATCCCTTAGCACCATTCCATCCATTATTTCCATTGTTGCCACCATTGTTGTTGTTCTGATTAGGGTTGTGATTTCCATTACCTCCCTTCTTTAACTGAGGACAATTCTTCTGAATGTGTCCCTCCTTCCCACACTCGAAACAACCCTTTGTAGACCCAGACTGTTGAAAAGGCTGCTTGGCTTGCAACTCACCACTACAATCTTTGGCAGCATGGCATATCTTGCCACACCGCTAACAACGGTTACAAATCCCGAAGTGATGAAAGTTGCACTTGTTACACTTGGGGGATTTCCCCGCATAACCACCTTGATTTTGACCTGAAGAGGTCATCTGATTAAAGTTCTTAGCAGACTCAAACTTTCGCTACTGCTACTGAGGTTGATTGAACTGGGGTCACTTGGAGTTGGAATGAGAGTTGGAGTTGTGATCAAACTTGCGCTTATGATTGTCGGTGGATTTAGAGACCGAACCCCTCGGGGGTAGAGTCCCTTGAGTCACCGCCTGATCGATTAACTTGTGGGCTAGTCTGATAGTCTGCTGGATGGTAGTAGGGTTGGACGAAGTAACCATACTCTGAATTTGAGGCACTAAGCCTCCAATGTATAGCTCAATCCTCTTGTAATCAGGAGTCACCATGTGGGGGCACATGGTAGCGAGCTCGTGGGAGCGAGTGGTATATATCTCAATTTCAGAACCTTCCATTTTCAGGTTCCAAAATTCTCCTTCCAACTTCTGAATTTCACCCCGAGGACAATATTCCTCCTTCATCATCATCTTAAACTCCTCCCACGGAAGTGCATTGGCCATAGCTAGACCCAATATTTAGACCGGAGCGTTCCACAATGTGAGATCCGGGCCCTCCAAAGTACCAGAAGCAAATTTGACCTGATTCGCCAAGGGACAGTTGCACATGGCAAATACCGACTCCACTTTCTCGAACCAACGGAGTAGTCCGACAGCTCCTTCAGCTCCACTAAAGGTGTGGGGCTTACAGTCCATAAATGTCTTGAATGTGCATGCTGGTTGCTGATTCTGTTGACCTGGATTTAAAAACATAATATAGGATCGGGATTATAAAGCTTGGGAAAGGCGCCAGCTCAACACTAGTCAAATGGTTATAGCATTTACCTACAACATTCTGTGCTGCTAGAGCCTCGGCCACACTATCATTGATTAGTGCCGCCAGCTCAACTGATGTCATGTTAATGGTGCCTCGGCCACCAGCACTACCTCCACGTCCTCTTACTGACATGATTCTTCACATTCACAAATACAAAATAATGAGAAATATATCGCATTTCAAACATTATATGTACAAGTAAGGAAATGATAACACAACATCTTATATTTTGAAATTAAATAAATTGTAAAGCTACAAAATAAATAACTCAAAACATCAAACTTCTCATGCTTTTATTGAATGGGAACAACCTTACCCATCTAGGTTTGAAATAGAAAGAACATAAACAAAGCATAAATGAAAGGAAAGATAAGATTGAAAAATCATCAACATCCTCGTCATCGGAGGAAACACATGATAGTGCATCATCAATCTCGACGGCTCCTCCTCGGGCCCCTCCTCTAAGGGCTCATCCTCAAACGGCTCCTCCTCGTCGTCAGAAAGTGGGATATTCTCTGGCCAAAGTGCTGCTTGCATTTGGGCTTCCAGATGGGTCACCCTCTCCAGAATCCCCTCAGCAGCATGGTTCGAAGTGTACGCTCTCGTCTCCAAATGCTGAACTCTATCAACCAGGTGGTTATGGACCTGATCTGTCACCGCCAGCTCAGCGGTCAAAAGCTCTATCCCTACCTTATTCTCCTCTATTTGTGACTCTCGCTGTAGAATGTCGGGTATCTCATCAGTAGTATCTTTCACAATGCTTAACTCCCTAGACATGTAAAATACAAAAGCCACAAAAGCTTGTTCCATGGTACATGGCAAGCTAGGTAAAGCAGATGATGAGGAAGTGGAACCAAAGTAGGGTGATGGGATATTTCCCATTTCGATCCATCTTTGGATCATTTTTGGGTATTCATTCCAATTGCGAGCAGGATTCGTTTCTTGCGCGCTACTCGGTTCACCCTGATCAACCGAATTGCCACTAGAACTAGTCCGGCGCCTTTTGGGCTCCGGGGATGGTAGGATAGGTGCATCATGTCCTGTGCCTTAGGTAATGGTAGTGGGGTTGACGACATGGTCCTATAACGTATTATATAAGTGCCAATACATAATGCTTATGATATGTAACTAATGTGTGAGGTTATAGTCTAGTATGCAATCCTAGTTCTCTATAACCAATGTCTCTGATACCAATCTGTCACACCCCTGATTTCAACTAACGGAGTTTTACCGTTTGGGAAGTGACAAACCAGGATCTCAGTCATTAGTTACATTGAACGACTCTATATGAGACTCAAATGAAAATATCATATCAATCAGAGTTAATGCGGATGCGTATAAAGGAAGTAAATGCGCAAAACAAACGCGCCCAAAAAGTCCAGTCCGAACATAATATAAAACAGTCCAAACGAAATAATAAAACACAATTCAAAAGTAGGACTCCATGCATGTCCTATATGTGCACCTGTGCCTTGTCTTAGCGACCTGAGAAAACATGTAAGAAAAGATGTCAACACGAGGTTGGTGAGTTCACAAGTTTCAGTATATAAATAAACGTTTACTAGATTATTGCATATTCAATATGCATCTATAGGTAGCTAACCTACGTTTCATGTTTAACTTAAGCGCTCGCAACCGAAGCTGATTGTTTGTTTATTTGCCCCCTGCCAGGTCTATCAACTCTGGCGATGTGAGTAGGCTAACATTTCATCCGTTCGACCTCAAATCGAGTTAGCACGACTAACGCGGGTGGGATTTTTCAAACCCATTAGTACTATTAAACATTACCTCGCTAAGATCCATATTAACGGTCCGATGTGTGTTGAGGACTTTCAGTGATAGCGTGTTACGCTTAGCTTTAACAATGATAACATATGGATTATAATAATCTCAAAATAGTTGTGTCATGTTTTCTCCCCCAAGTTAAAACAGTAAAAGGGGTCGTGAAAACTCACATGATGGCGTAGGAAGTAATCACAAAAGTAATAGACTTGGTACACAAGTGAAAGCCTGCAACGGCTTATGTATATCCTAGAATTACAACAACAATTAGGGACAAAATGGGAATTGTGACGACGACACGAAATGAGAAACGTCCTAAGAGAAACGTTCTAAAGATCAAAAAGTAGACGAACGAGTCCACGGAAATGAGAATTATTAATTAAAAAATACGATAAACACGTTACGTGACGAATGACAAAACAACATATTCTATAATAAATATATTCAAGTGTTTTCGTCATTAAGTAATGATTTAGAAAAATAATATTATTATATTATTTTTAAACTCGCATAGTTAATACGATAACTATTTATGTGGCAAAAAAAAAATAATATATTATTTTTATTCGAGAATATAATTACGGGTAAACAATATAAATATTTATATTATTTATAGCTTTGGAACGTTACAAAAATGTTTATAATACGCAGAAAGTAATTTATAAAATATATTATTTAATTTGTGTCACAGTAAAATAATATGAATATATTATTTTATAAATGGATTTTAATAATAAATACGGGTTGTAAGACCAAACCCGAGCTTACGGGTGGTTTTTTCGGTTTAAAACACAATATATATTAATATAATAATATGAGACTTGATTATGTATTAAAATAAAAGCTAGAAAAAAAATTAAAAATAAAACTGTGTGGAGAGACTCGAACCCGGGTCTCTCCCACACAAGCATACACACTTAACCATCACAACCCGCTAGGGAATCGCGATATGAACCAAACCAAAATGGTTTTAATCATCACACCCCTGAGATCCCCCCCTATACTAACCCGCGATCGATCCCAGTCCCAACCATCAAATCCGGCTGCGATTAGCCAAAGTGGCAAAGGGGTTTTGTAACTCGAGTCAAGACGATTCTGTGGTTAAGTTTAATTGAAAAATCATCGTTTTAGGATGGTTTAATCGCTCGTTTAAGAACCGAAACCCTAGACTTGAACTAAGAATCAAATCGATCGAATTCGATATTAAAACTTGATTAAATCATGGGGCTTTTAACAATTTGCAATTTTCGAAACTGTTGGTATAGATTAATTGGATTGAGGTCGTGTTTAGGATAAAAACCCCCAAATTAAATATGAACAAACCCTAATTTACAGATCTTGCAAAATTCGATGTTACAAGATCAAATTATCATAGGGCTTTCACTATGCAGATGATTACGAGTCGAATGGTGTAGGTTAATTGAATTGAGATTAAGCCTAGACTGGTAATCGATTAAACCCCAAATGTGATGAACCCTAGAATTGGTTCATCACTTATTTGATGTTGTAAGCCCAAATAATCACGGGGCTATTCATCTAGAAGTAAAAACGAAAGTAAACAGGAAGGGAATTACTAGAAACGAACTCGAATTGAAGGTGTACGGCTAGAACTCGTCTCCGACGTAGCGTGGTTTAGCCTCCGATGATTACGACTTCGTTTTCGACTCGATTAATGTGTGCAGAAGCTTTGAGGGAGTGTGAATGAGGTGCACAGAGTTTCAATTTGTGAAAATAACACACCGATCAGTCAAATTTTGATGAACACATGATGCGGTCGACGGTTACGGTAATAACTCCCATTATTGGGAATAATTCATGATTTTAAGAAGCTGATAATGATCCTAATGATGATTGTAAATGTTACGCACGTTTTTCAGTTACAAAAATCAAGCTACAATCGATCGTGGGATTTGAATTTTTGAATCAAAATCGCAAGTTTGACTTTGAATAGTCAAACAGGATTCAATTTCCCTTGATTTGACTTTAAAAGTCAACAGAAATTGGAAATGAGTTAATTACAAGTTTAGAACCTCTAGTTTCATGAATTTAAGTTGAGTATAGGCAGAAATAGTCCCTGAAGTTTAGGATTAGGTTAACCGGGTTAGGTTTTAACAGAAAACTTAACAGAATTATTAACGGGATTAACTTGAAAAGTCGGATTGTCACAGGAAACACCACAACTCACACACCAACACAACACACACACACTTTCTAAAGAAGTTTAGAAGACCCGGTGTGGTGCGTTTAAGTGTGAGTACGGTACACTACGAGTGCGGTTTGAGTTCAGAGAAATGAAGAACGAACTTAGGAACTACTCGAGGATAATGTAAGTACACTGGACCCGTACCCTAGACACGGTTATGTGAAATACATGCTTATATGATGTGATTATGTGATATGTGTTATGTGATATGACGAGGGTACGAGGTAATGACAGATTATTCTAAACACTAAATGGGAGTAATGGAGCAGTCACAACATATCCAAGGGGTGGTGGATACGCCGCTGGTACTTCTTATGTGTAAACCTCTTGTGTACTTCGTGGTGAAACCATTATGAATGTTTAGATATAGACTAATAAAATAAAGAAATATAGTAAACGTATGAGAGAATATCCAATCGGTATGTAGTTATCTGACAAACGGAATGTCCCGTCTAGGAAAGAGCGGTGTATAAATCTCTCCTAGACCCGTCGCTCTTTCCTGGGGACATCTCTGTTGGAGGTACTGATCTGGAAGGAAAATCACCTCAGTTTACAATATATGACGAATACGAATATGAGATAAAAGTATACCATGCATAATGAATGTGAACACGTGATGAATATGAATACGTGAAATGCATGATGAATATGTGAATGCATGATGATACGTGCAAACATGAATGAGTATGATGGAACGAGTCTAAACCCTAAAATGGAATAACGGAGTACTCACAAAGTATTAGAGGGGTGGTGGATACGCCGCTGGTACTTCCTATATATAAACCCTTCTAATACATCGTGGAGAAACCGTTACGAAGTTTTAATGGTAAGGACTGGTTGGTGAGTAAATCAAGCACATACATGAAATGAAAACAAATGCTTGATACATTTGGGAGGCTTTGAGTCAAAGATACTCAAGGTCCCAAATGAAATGAGATACCCGGCGTGTAAGGTGGATCTCAATAAATAAAGAAGAAAAGAAAAGAAAAAGGAAACTCTAGGCCTACGGGGCTGAAAGAGTAAACTCTAGGCCTTAGGGGCTGAAAGAGTAAAGGATTCCAAGCCTACGGGGCTGAGGAATGAATGAGTCTTCGTGAAAAATACAAGGATGCCTATACTGACGAGTATAAGGACCTTGCCAATGCTGGGACCGGAGGTACGGCCTGTGATGGTTGCGAGGGGGTTAGCACACCCATAAAATATACGAAAAGCGTGGCCGGAGGTACGTCCGGAGATGGTCACGTGGGCTCGAGAGCCCCAGAAAACTTGAACAATAAGAACCTAAAGGGTTCATAATAAAATGAATGATGCAGTGTACTTACTTAGCGTAAGCTAATTCAAAAACGTTTTTCAAAACACTGTAGGAAAGAAGCACGTGGAATAAAGCTTCCTGTGGACAGAGCTATCGGAGTTGGAAAATCCCTATGTATAAAGATGTAATTATATCATCTTTTGTAAAACAATATATTATTATAAATGAAAAAGTTACCTTAGCCGATATGGCAAGGTCTGGGACATGTTTTCCGCATTAAAATCTGATAAAATAATAGTAAGATAAGTAGGGTGTCTCAGATTCATAATACGATTGTTGAGTATCCATTGAAATCAAAGGATTATAGTTGGGATATCGTTGTAACTATCGTTCGACCGTGGATGGCGCCAATGAAGAATTATAAAATTCTCCTTAATGCTTAATTCCCAAATACCATCGATTGAGAGCTTATGAATGAAAGATTACATGCATTTATTCATTAGATCATTCCTATTTATAGGATGTTTACATTCTCTTTGTTCTAACCGAATGATGTTGACAGCTCTCTCTCCTATTGGTCCACTCCCCATCCTTTATTCCCTTTCGTGGGCCCCTCCTTTCAGTTACGTAGTTGAGGCCTTTTTGGGCTAGGGTTTCCTCTTTTGGACCTCCATTACGAGTGTTAGTATGATTTACCGTACCATACGTTGTCACCCGTTTGTTGTAGTGCTCGTTTAAGAAGGAAACGCTCGTTGAGGTGCAAAAACGCTAGAATCAAGTTAGAAGGTTGATTCTATAATTTGCAACTTAGAGACTCATTTTATTATCACAGTGAACACTTTATCTATTTTAAAACTTGTGTCAAATATTTATATTTACGAAAATTGCAAAATAAAGGTTAAGGGAATAATGTTCAACGTTCTTCTATATGTAAGCATTCGGGTAATAAGTATACGTAAAACTTGCAAGAGATACACTAGTCGGGTGAAAGTCCCGGTCTGCGACCGGTACTTCCCTTTATAACAATTGCGGAGGCATTGTCCTGCCCTTTATAACAATTGCGGAGGCATTGCCCTACCCATTGTTGATAAGACATACTACCAGTGTATACAGTGGTGCATACAGTCAAGACATGAGGGCCTGCTAAATGTGTAGATTGGACATAAAGTTGTGATTATCAAATTAATACTTGTTTATGCCAAAAGCTTTTTATGTCAAGATAGGTGTATTCACCGGCGTTTGTGCTGACGTTTCATTTTCAAAATCTTTTCAGGTAATCAATAAAATATGATGAAAGAGGGATACGGGCAGACATAAGATCTGGCCCAGGAAATGAAATGTGAAAAGGATGAAATGCACATTAGATTCTCAGGCCTCATGTATGGATAATCCTAAAAGATTAAAAGGAGATAGGACTGGGGAATTGATAAACACTGGATAGTGCTATTTCCGGTGGCTTGAACTTGTCCATAAGAGACAAGAAATGTATTTGATTTCAAACTCTACTTTGTAATCCAAATGAAAAGGGTATTTAAGTTCCTGTGTTTATGAAAGTAAATCCAAGACTTATGTCTTCCAACTGAGTTTTGATATTTACAAATACAACCCTCGAGGTCGAAACAAATGATGAAACGATCCTTGTGAAAAGACTTCTGCTGTATTTTATAAAACTCTGAAATCAAAATCGGTACCAATCGAGCTTGCACAAGTCTAGAGGGTGCCTGAGGCGGGGTGTGACACATTATTTGTCTATTATGTTTGTTTACCTTAACCGTCAATTCACACTTGGTTCTATACTTCACGTCTCGTTGACCATAAAGTACATTTACCCATGACCGTGTCCGGTACTCTACTTTACGTCTCATTGACCATAAAGCACCAACAGTGTAACCTAAGGCTCGTTACCACTAGTATTACAACTACCTACTATGTCTTCTAAGGCTATTTACCTCTAGGAAAACAAAACATACATAGGGTTGCGCTTACCATGTGAACGTCCATCGTCATTCCTTATCACGAAGAACAATTGTACAACCGTATCCATTGACTAGCCACAAAGGCACTGCCTATGTTGTTCTTATGACAATCATGAACTCGGGCCATGACGTTGTCATAAGGCTTGGGATAGTCCTAGTCATGAAGACTGAGCCAAATTCCTAAGACTCCTGTCATGAAGTAAAATATGTTCACGAATGAACCCTTCCCTTCATTTTCCTAGATATAGGCAATGTAATTACTTATAAAAAAACATTCATCTTCTTACTTTTGTTAAAAACATTCTTTAACTTTCTTTAAACTTTCATAAACGTCTTTACTTGCAAAAAAACATTCGTTTGCCTTGTTTTATCTTTCTTTAAAACTTTCTTCATTTTCGTTTACCAACACACAATTATAGTAAACACTTACGCATTATGCATACCACCCCAAAAGTAGGCATAAAATGGAATCTAGAACTAACTTGGATAAGCTAGATTCCTCGTACTAAAGTAACTGAATCTGACTAGAGCTACTCACAGTCTGTATGTTAGTTAGACACAATCAAACTCCCATAATCCTGTATAAATACTAAAGTATTTGTATAAGCATTTCTTGCGAATACTTCTGACTACTCGCCGAGAAGTATTTAGACGAATACCCCAAGTACTCACAAAGAATTATTCAGGCGAATACTCCTAGTACTCGCAATGAAGTATTAGTACTCACAAAGAAGTATTCAGGAGAATACTCATATATTCATTCATGGGTATTCATGCGAATACCCATGTTCTTTCATGCGAGTACTTCATACTAACACCCTGAGTATTCGCACAAGTACCTTTGCGAATACCTAGTTCTTAACTCACGCTAAAAACCCTAGTTTCTGCATGAGATTTCTGATCTGATTTATTTATCAAGCTTTTAACTTTTATTGTTTAAAACGTTTATCTAACATCCATGTTGCCAAATCTAAAGTTTTTATGTGATATCACACGTAAAAATCCGACCTTTTTGTATAAAACCCCACTTTACCCTAAAAACAGGGGTTTTCGACTGATTCTTAACGTGAAACTTGTAGAATATCTTGCTCAACTCTTCCTGAATCAATCTAGAACCAGAAACAAGCGAGGTGGGAGGCTTTATCATGGAGTTTCTTCGACTCTTTCTAACCCGTGTCGTCTCTCTCTTTCTCTCTCTCTCTCTATAAGTAATAGAGAGAATAAATGGGAATGTGTGTGTGGGTGGGGTGGGGGGTGTTATTCCATATTTTTAACTTTTAACCTTTTCACTCTCTTACCTTTATTCCTTTTGGTTCAAATGTAAAATAAGGTTGTTACATATAGGGTCAATGATTAGCAACATATTAAATACTCTTTAAATTCCCACATTTTATAAACAAGCTATAAATTACATTACATTTTTAATAGTACAAAATCCAAGAGGAGTGTTTTATAAACAAGCTATAAATATTACAACTCATTTTCAAATATTACAAACAAATTGACTCTCAAGGTGTTAATGGTGACTCTCAAGGTGTTAATGGTGTGACATTAGACAAACTATAGGTATTTATCGTTCGTGGACTATTCAACTGTGCTTTCCTAGGTGACTTACCATGCATCAACGTGTAAACCACATATAAAGATGACGATTCCAAGACCACCTCGACATTTCATCTTCTTTATCCAATGTGACTTACCATGTGAGGGCACAAGTCCCTATTGCTCGTCATGGGCATCACATCTGAATAAAAACCTTTACATATGTGCATATGATAAATACGGGTCTGGCTTTACTTTCAGAGACTTCCAATTCCAACCCAATCCGTTGTGCACATGGCATAAAACACACCCATGACGGAATATTTAAATTCAGAGACCACTAAATTCAACAGACTCGCTAACAAAAACTTGTCATATTTATAAATCTTCTCACAAACCACGTCCAAACAATGATATTTCATTTATGAAATACACAGAGGTTGCCAATTTTAGGTTTGAGAGACTCCATGGTTACCATATTGGCTATTTGTAGAAAATATTTAATAGTTTTCTATTTTGCTTTTGAGGAAGGACCGGTTACCTTATAGAGCATGCTACTCATAGAATTCTAAAGAAATATTCATCAGTAAAAGCCCTATCAACAAACACCTTAAAAGCCTACAAGGAATCTTATTGGAAATCCAACCTAAAAAATATTCCAACGAAATAGCGATGGATAGTCCGTCGGAGACCACAACCTAGACAAACGAGCGAGATCACCACTAGATTACCGACGAGCTAGTTATCTGTCAGTAATTAGTAATGGAAGGCTGAATGTCTGTACCAAAATCCGAAAAATAAACAAAAATTTGGAATTTGGTGAATTCCGTCGGTAAACATTAGTCGGTGAAAGTGCAGTTTTCTAGTAGTTATTAGGTAAAAATAATTAGTACTTTTAATTGTTATATTACTAATTGAATTCAAACCGTTTGATCAAGTAATTTAGACATATTGTTTTGATAATATACCTACAACGATAGGCGTATTGTTTTTAACCTTACTGGGAGAGATAAATCACCGATGAAATAATTTAACTTTTAAATATTATCAAGTGAAAAAAGGACAACAGACAACCATGGAAAGAAAATACGAATTCAATCATTTATAATGTAGAAAATACCATTATCCACCTATTTATACAATAATAAATTACATAAAGGAAAAAAACAAACAAAAGTCACATGACGATGAAGTATAAAGGAAATGGTCGTAAACCAAAAGATTAGAGCTCTGAAGTGCAGTATTGAAGACCTTATTAGATAAGGTAAGGTGTCGAGGAACTAGTTGTCAGACTACTCCTTCCAGAGCCTTTTTATTGTACTGATATTTAAACAAAACCTGGAAAAAGAAATATGAACTTTTCATTAGTGATTTGAGTTATAATATTTCGATTAATCACATGAGTAGTTGATATAATATCTACATAATAAAGTATGATACTTACATGAATGTAGCTTAGGAAAAATGAATTTATGGGAGACTAATAATGAATTGGGGGTGGAGGAGAAGCGTAGATGTACACCGGTGGTGGAGGTGATTTTACCGGTGGAGGGGGAGGAGATTTCACTGGTGGTGGAGGTGAGATGTAATGGTATGGTGGGGGAGGAGATTTAACAGGTGGTGGAGGTGATGTGTAATGGTATGGTGGAGGAGGAGATTTTACCCGTGGAGGAGGTGAGTTATAGTGATAAGGTGGTGGAGGCGATGTGTAATGATATGGTGATGGTAGAGATTTAACAAGTGGGGGAGGTGATGTGTAATGGTAAGGTGGTGGAGGGGACTTAACCGGTGGGGGTGGAGATGTGTAATGGTATGGTGGTGGTGGGGATTTCACCGGTGGGGGAGGAGATGTGTAATGGTAGCGTGGTGGAGGGGACTTGACCGGTGGGGGTGGAGATGTATAATGGTATGGTGGTGGTGGTGGAGATTTAACAGGTGGTGGAGGAGATGTGTAATGGTAAGGTGGTGGAGGGGACTTAACTGGCGAGGGTGGAGATGTGTAGTGGTATGGTGGTGGTGGGGATTTCACTGGTGGGGGTGGAGATGTGTAATGGTATGGTGGTGGTGGGGATTTCACTGGTGGGGGTGGAGATGTGTAATGGTATGGTGGTGATGGGGATTTCACTGGTGGGGGTGGAGATGTGTAATGGTATGGTGGTGGTGGGGATTTCACTGGTGGGGGTGGAGATGTGTAGTGGTATGGTGGTGGTGGTGATTTCACTGGTGGGGGTGGAGATGTGTAATGGTAGGGTGGTGGAGGAGACTTGACTGGTGGGGGTGGAGATGTGTAATGGTAGGGTGGTGGAGGAGACTTGACTGGTGGGGGTGGAGATGTGTAGTGGTATGGTGGTGGTGGAGATTTCACCGGTGGCGGAGGTGATGTATAATGGTAAGGTGGTGGAGGGGATTTAATAGGCGGGGGAGGTGATGTGTAATGATAAGGTGGTGGAGGAGACTTAGTTGGTGGGGGTGGAGATGTATAATGGTATGGTGGTGGTGGTGGAGATTTCACCGGTAGAGGAGGTGAAGTATAGTGGTATGGTGGGGGTGATGATTTTACTGGTGGTGGAGATGTGTAGTGGTAAGGGGGAGGGGGAGACTTTACGGGTGGTGGAGGTGAGGTGTAGTGGTACGGTGGTGGTGGAGACTTGTACACGTAAGTTGGTGTTGGTGGAGGTGGAGACTTATACAAGTAAGTTGGTGTTGGGGGTGGTGGAGACTTGTATACGTAAGTTGGTGTTGGTGGAGGTGGAGACTTATACAAGTAAGTCGGTGTTGGTGGTGGGGGAGACTTGTAGTAGTAAGGAGCAGGAGTGGGCTTCGGCTTCAGACATATCTTAGAAGGTGTCTTGGGTGCATATGCAAATGGTTCGGCATAAAGTACAACCTCATAATCATTCTTAGACTTGACCTTAAGCTCAGCACCCTTCAAACCGCCATGGAGATTGGTTGGGATGTTACATTTAGTACCATTTGGTGCCATATGAAGCTTAGCAACACAAGCTTTAGCTCCTCCATATTTTGAATATTTCAAACCATCAACAGTAATTTCAAATTTGCCATTGATCTTAGTCTTTCCATATGCAACAATTTCTTTCTCACCATCAGCCTTGCATGTGACCTCCACAACAGCACCTTCATGACATAAAAACTAAATAAGTTAAATCTTTCTCTATAGTAAACTTTTTAGAATTCCCGTCAATAATTATAAATTATACAATCTCATAAAATAGTAGTTTTACATTATATATAAATAATTATTGTATATCTTGAGACTTAACCTGTAAACACTGAATTATGACAACTTTATCCAACTGTCTAATAATTTATATTTTATGTTATGATATTATCCCTGTGTATCTGTTTTCATGTCTCTCATGGACGTGGGTCAACCATGAATGCCACTTTTTTTACTTTATGTTAAAACTAAAGTTTTTACCTTCGAGATGGTGTTTTGCATGATATTTGATAGGGTATTTCCAGTCATAGCAGCTGTAGCAGTAAACTTTTCCGACCACCTTTACGATCACTTCCTGGTGGTGGGGGTGTGGGAGGTAGGGAGTTGGTGGAGAAGTATAGTAGTAGTGGGGAGGTGATTTAGTTGGTGGTGGTGGTGATTTGTAGTAGTATGGTGGTGGTGGTGATTTGACCGGTGGTGGTGGGGACTTGTAGTAGTATGGTGGTGGAGGGGACTTCACAGGTGGTGGTGGAGACTTGTACATGTAAGGAGGTGGTGGTGAATGCACCGGTGGTGGTGGAGACTTGTATTCATAAGGAGGTGGTGGTGAATGGACCGGCGGTGGTGGAGACTTGTACAAGTAAGGCGGTGGTGGTGAATGCACCGGCGGTGGTGGAGATTTGTATTCATATGGTGGTGGTGGTGAATGCACTGGTGGTGGTGGAGACTTGTACAAGTAAGGCGGTGGTGGTGAATGCACCGGCGGTGGTGGAGACTTGTATTCATAAGGAGGTGGTGGTGAATGCACAGGTGGTGGTGGAGATTTGTATGCATATGGTGGTGGTGGTGAATGCACCGGTGGTGGTGGAGACTTGTACAAGTAAGGCGGTGGTGGTGGAGACTTGTACAAGTAAGGCGGTGGTGGTGAATGCACCGGCGGTGGTGGAGACTTGTATTCATAAGGAGGTGGTGGTGAATGCACAGGTGGTGGTGGAGATTTGTATGCATATGGTGGTGGTGGTGGAGACTTGTATTCATAAGGGGGTGGTGGTGAATGCACAGGTGGTGGCGGAGACTTGTACAAGTAAGGCGGTGGTGGTGAATGCACAGGTGCCGGTGGAGACTTGTACAAGTAAGGCGGTGGTGGTGAATGCACCGGCGGTGGTGGAGACTTGTATTCATAAGAGGGTGGTGGTGAATGCACCGGTGGGGGTGGAGACTTGTACACATAAGGTGGCGGTGGTGAATGCACCGGTGGTGGTGGAGATTTGTACAGGTAAGGCGGCGGTGGTGAATGCACCGGTGGTGGTGGAGACTTGTATTCATAAGGGGGTGGTGGTGAATGCACCGGTGGGGGTGGAGACTTGTACACATAAGGTGGCAGTGGTGGTGGTGGAGATTTGTACAGGTAAGGCGGCGGTGGTGAATGCACCGGTGGAGGTGGAGACTTGTACACATAAGGTGGTGGTGGTGGTGGTGGTGGTGAAGTATACAAGTAAGGCTTATCAGCGGAAACAGCAACAAGGTTAGCAATACCTAATACCGTAAATGTGACGAGTATAGGCCATAAGCGTACCCTCAAAGGGCCGCCGCCTCCTGCGGGAGATCTCATTATTCACCGGTGGTGGTGGTGGAAGAGAGAGTGGTGGTGGGAGGTGATGGTTTGGGGAGTAAAGTAGGTGACATTTATAGGTAAATGAGAAAGAGATCAGTCGTTGGGGAGAACCTGTCATGCAAACCTCTAGCATGACATTTCTGTAATAAAATATGGTTTTCAATTGTTTCTATACAGCTAGGAGACGTTACTTTTTATGCCCCTCGTTTGGGCCACTATCAATACATGCGTTTACTTTCAATTAAAAATATATTAGTAATTATTTATATTTATATTTTTTTTAAACGGCAACACTTGTATATTAAATGATAATTAAGTTTATCCGGAGCAACATTATCCAGGGCAGTCCATCACAGAAGAAATCCTCTAATCGGGCAAACTCCCTGGCCTGACCAAATACCTCTTTTTTGATGTAGCTCGGATTCAAAATCAAGACCTGTACTGTGAGAATTCTTGAGTTTAATATTCTTCAAATGGTTAACGGTTATTAGTAATTAAATACATAAATAGTTTATTATTAAGAGCAACTAGTTTTTTCCCCGCGCTACGCGACGGGAGTTTGGTAGTTATCCGGTGAAGAAACTTTAGTCGAAACATAGATTCGTTATAGCATACGATACAAAAAAAAGACTCGGATCATTGACAAAAAATATTAAAAGCCGTGCATCACGTTTAAAAAAAGTTAACAAACGAAAGTTATTACAGCAAAACGAAATTATTATAAAATCAAATGGGTTAAAATGGTATATTAGCAAATTTATAAAAAACCAAAGTTTTAAAGAAAAAATAAAAAATAAAAAAATGCTCCTATAATTTACTAAAAAAATAAACCCAATGAACTTTTGTTGCAATCTTATAAAAAAACCAAACTTGAGAAAAAAAAAACTAAAGTTTACTCTATTAAAGTTTTGTGTCAAATCAATAAAAAAAGAATTTTTAAGTCAAAAAAAAAATTGTGAAATCTCACTATTCAATCGCATAGCCTTCCATTTTTATAAACAACCAAACTTGAGAGAAAAAAAACTAAACTTTACTCCATTAAAGTTTTATGGCAAATTTATGAAAAAAATAACTTTTATAAAAAAAATAATTTGTGAAACCTCACTTGTGGCAACTCTATTAAAAAAGAAACTTCTGAGTCGAAATTAATTTTTGTGAAAGATGACTATTAAATCGCACTGCTAAAAGAAGAATCTAAATTTTACTCTATTGAAGTTTTGTGGCAAATCAATAAAAAAAAACTTTTGAATCAATTTGTTTTTTTTTTTTGGGTGAAATCTCACTATTCAATCTCATGGCCTTGCAATTTTATAAACAATCAAACTTGAGAAGAAAAAAAAAAAAAACTAAACTTCACTTTATTGAAGTTTTGAGACAAATTTATAAAAAAATAACTTTTGAGTAAAAAAATAATTTGTGAAACCTCACTTGTGGCAAATCTATTAAAAAGGAAACTTCTGAGTCAAAAATAATTTTTGTTAAAGATGACTATTGAATCGCAAGACCAATTCTAATACAACACACATTTTGGGCTTCAATTTGTGACTCCGCCATACAATGGCGGGGAATTCGCAATACAACGACGGAGCACTTTCGTGCGTAAACTTTTGACGAGAGGGGGTCTCGCAAAGGGGAACAAAACCCTAGTTTATTGTCCTATTTTGATAAAGTGAAGAAAGAACTAGGGTGAAGAAAAAACTTGATCGGCAACACTGGTGAAGAAAGAACTTGACCGACGTTAAAGGTTTCACCCACGACGGCCAGTTGTTATCTTCTTCATTTGGTCCTTCAGAAGCGTGTGGGAAGAGAAAGTGGTTATAGTTTTTAGCCTTGGTTTAACAGACGACGATGGCTTCTTTGTGGTCCATCGCCAATTTGGCGGCAGGGGAGAACTGTGATCAGAGCAAATGAGGAGAAGGAGGAGGAGGAGGAGGAGCAAGAGGAGGAGGAGGAGGAGGAGAAGAAGAAGAAGAAGAAGAAGAAGAAGAAGGGGAAGGGGAAGGGGAAGGGGAAGGGGAAGGGGAAGAAGAAGAAGAAGGGGACAACAAACGTTTCAACAAGTTAATTTAGGTTAAAAGAAAGTTGTATAGAAGTTTCCATGTGATATGCGCTCCCATTTTTTTTTGAAACTTTAGAAGCCGCTGCTGAGGAAGAACAGAAATATTAGGTATTTCATTACAAATGAGGTTACTATTTTATATTCTGATTTTACTTACGAAAAAGGAAAGGGTAGGCAGGTGCACAGTTATTTTCATTCTTTTTGCTTTAAATCCGTACGCTACACCATGCGATTATCAGGTTACTATTGAATTCTTACTTTTGGTCAAAAAAATAATTGGAGAAAATGAAGACTTTGTATCTTTTAAATTTTCAGTTTTTAACTTTTCAACCTAAATCGCTCCCACGTTTAGTTTGCGAGGGAGTATTAGACCAAAATGTATAGAATGAGAGTGTATGGTCTAGATTGTAATATGGTGGTCTATACATACCACCTCCGTGTAATCCTAGATGACAACCAATTATGATACAACATGCACTCTGGTCTTCAATTTGGTATCAAGAGCCAGAGTACAACCGTCGATAAACGTCATCGCCGCCCTACCCACCAACACAACAACCGATGTTGTCTTCATCTTTTACACCTTCTTCCGTTGCCGCCAACCACCACCACAACACCACCGTCAAACACCATTGATTCCACCACCACCACAAAAAACCTCTACCTCCGTTAAACCCTAACCCTAGCAGCCCCCTCACTATCCGAAACCACCGGTTGTTGGCCTACTCACCAACACAACCTCATCACCACAACAACAACAGCTCCACTACAACACAACCTGCTCCATCGCCACCGTCTGCCATCCTAAACCAAAACCCTAGTGCTTCGCGACCTCCACAAAACTCCAAATCTGCCACCTCCAAGTTGTTGCTGACACCATAGCTCTTCCACGCGTCTAGGGTTAGCAAAAGCAACATGCTTTCGTCACCCGAGACGCCATCGCCACCACCAGACAACAGTGGCCGTTTTTCCGGAGACTTCCATCTCGTGAAAGCCACAATGTTTTAAGTTCCTTATTGGCAAGGGTTGCAACATTCCAGATCCACAATTGGGAGAGAAGAACAGGGGAACAAAACCATACGAAACGGGCGAAACCATCTGATGGATGAAAGTTTGAGGACGGGTGAATGTCCTTGAAAGGTGAAAGTTTCTGTGGAGGGCTGACTTGGGAAATTTGGAGATGATGAAGACCTTTTATCTTTTAAGTTTTATGTTTTTACTTTTCAACCTAAATCACCCCCGCACTTAGCTTCACTCCGTGGGGGGGTGGTGGTATTAGACCAAAATGTAATAGAATGATAATGTAAGGTTTAGATTGTAATATGATGGTCTATACATACCATCTCCATGTAACCCTGGATGACAACCAATTCTAATACAATAGACATTCTCGTCTTCAATTCAATGAATATTTGTATAGATTTACGAGTAAAATTAGAGGTTGAATATTAATAACAACTTTTCTTAAAAGTTTCTGAATTGAAGTTAAATTTTAATCAAATATTAGATTAATTAGGTTAGAAACCCCGTGTATTACGGGTTGAATAAATACAATGTTATATACTTAGTAATAAAGATCTACGTATTACATATTTATGACATATTACATAGTTTTCTAATACAAACTCTAGAAACGTTATTACTTTTTTTAAATGTTTATATAAAAAGAATGAAAAAATGTTCAATTTATAAAAATGTTTTAGGAAGAAACCTATTTTTTTTAAATAAAAAATATTTTATTAAAAAAATTATAAAAATCATCATTATTATTATTATTTAGTAGAAGAGAGAGGCGGGGAAAAAACTATAAAAATAATTAAAGAAATTTGTATAATTAATAGAAGAGAGAGGCGAAAAAAAAGTTAAGAATGTATAGAAGATTGACAAGTGTTCCAACAAAATCTTTATTTTTTTTAGAGAGTATAGATTATTAGTATGACACAAACAATTTATAATAAATTAAATTATTAAAACATAGTATTCATTTGGACAAGTCGAAATTAACGTTGGTATCTATAGCAACCTTACTTCTTGTTGGGATAATTACCAAAATAGACATTAACTGGGTTAAATTTATCAAAATAGACATTTCGCTGACGAATTGAAAGCTAAACCGCCGAAACACAGGCTAAGCATTTGTATTTTGCCGGTTAAAACCTTTGTTATTATAGGCTTAGACGGCACCCATTTTTTTACGTCTATTTTGATAATTTCCCCCTTCTTTTTAGTGCAAACAAAGTCAACTGAAACTATTTTATAAATTAAAAAAATGAATTCAAACTAATATTTTTAGTTTCCTGTGTTATCAGTTGCTATATAATATCCTCGTTGCCGCGTTCTTGCATGTATAAAAAATAAAAGTTCATATTTCATTTCTCAACATAAAATTGAAATAGTTAAAACATAAGGGTTAACTACATGGATACTTTCTGTGTTTAAATTTTAGATTTAAATTTTAAGTTTGAAAAATTATACCGAAAGTCTTAAATTATTTATAAACGTAATATTGTTAGTCTATAAATTAAATGGGCAATTAACTTTTTTTTGTTAAAAATGTGAAATAATCAAAATGTCATTCTCTATGCTCTTCATCTCTTTAATCTCTCTCTTCTCACACAACCCTAGATCCAGCCACCACCACTCATACCTCCAATCATTGCCACTCATCGCCAGAGGCGGATACAAAGCCCAGGGAGGGTGGGCCACTGCTCACCGTCTAAGGCTCAAAGAACCTAGGGTTTTTAGTAAGCCCACCCAGTAGCCTAGCCTAGCCCACATCGTTTTTTTAACGGCTTAACAAAACAGTAGACAAGTTCGCAACGCAAGCATCCATGCTCCCGCCTAAGCTGCGTCCCTTGAACTTCTACCGTTCAGATCAAATCTGACGTCGTCGCAACACCGGCAAGAACCTCCGTTCCGATCAAATATGCCGTTCCGATCAAATCAATGATCAATTCCTCAGGTAATCATCGATTTATTAATATCTGTGACGACTGTGAGTTCAAGTTTAAGATATCCATTTGTTAAGTTTTCAACAGATTGTGATTTTATTGATATCGATGATCATGAAATTTGCCTCTTTATATATGCTTTGAGTTTGAGTTTCATGTTTGGTCATCTACTTATATGTGTTTTTGAGGTTTCATATTTTGTTTGAATATAAACCTGATTTCTCTGGAATGATTATTTGGTAATTTAAATTTTGTGCTCACTATACTAGAATAACCCAAATGCGTATTCTGTTTACACATTGCTGATCCTACACGTTATTTTTTTTATCTCTTGATAGTTGATAACCCGATTTTAATACAAATTAGTTGTTAATTTACAGCAATACAGATTTGAAGTTGTGATATATTGCATTGAGTTGGATCTTTGGTGATTTAATCATTTGATGAGGTTTTCACATAAAGTTAAACAAGGTGTGTATTTTTTTCATCCGTTCCTTTTTTTACTCACCCGTATTTTGCCTATTCTACAAAAAAATTCTGTATCCACCACTGCTCATCGCCTTTGTTTTGATTTTCCGTCGAAACACACCCTTCAACATTCTTTAATGCCGCACACAAATGATGTGATCACCCACTCTCCTTACTCTCCCCCACTTGCACTCTCAACTTCGTTTGCAATTGAAGTTTGATCCATAACGTTTCTGCCAATTATCGAGTCGTCAATTATTTATTCTTCATGAATTGAATTCAATATTCAACTCGGAACCTTGAAAATACATCGATTGCCCAACTTAGATCGATTAACACGACAGAAAGCTTCAAATTTAATTCCAATTTCTGCCATGGCAAATACAAAACATAATTTTGAGAAGGAAAATATGCAAGATGAGAATATTACATGTCAAATTTGTATGAAAATTGGACATACTGATGCCAAATGAAACATGAGATTCTCGAATTCGAGTGATGATGGAAGAGGAGGCGATTTTCGTGGTCAACTTCATGGTCGATTTCATGGAAATAGGCGGTAGTGGTCGAAGAAATAGAGGACTGCATATACGAGTTATTCTTCCCATTCAGATCGCAGAGGATTCAAAGAAAAAAGATTGTCCATAACCAATAATTCAATAGGTTTCAGCCACAGTTCAGTCAATGTGAACACCAAATAGCAGATGACACAAAGAAGAAAATGAGGTTCAATCACAAATTAAGGCACATTGCATACAGAAATTTAGAAATCAAAACACAATCTTATGATATTTGCTCGTTTGATTTATGGGAAAAATACGAAAATTGATATTTGACCAAGAAAATACTCAAAAATGAACATCTTTATTTAGCCTACTGTTTCATGTACATTGGTCATGACAGCCGGCTAAATACGACTAAAGACGGCTAAAATTTCCGTGGCAAAATTCCATTTGTCAGAGTACGAACCAATAATATGGCGACACGTGACAGGCATAGCCGTTTAATGCATTTAGCCGTCTAAATAAACAATTAGACGGCTTAGCCTCCGGAAACATTTTTTGAAAATTTTCGGAGGCTTAGCCGTTTAATAAACGGCTATAACTGTTTATTTAAACGGCTAAAACTGTTTATTTAGACGGCTATAGCCGTCTATTAGAAGACTAAACCTGCCACGTGTCACATGCTTATTGGCTCGTACTCTGACAAATGAAATGTTGGCACGGAAATTTTAGCCGACTAGCTTAGCCGTCTTTAGCCTTTTCGCAAGAACAATGTCCATGAAACAGTAGACTAAATAAGGATGTCCATTTTTAAGTATTTTTTTTTGATCAAATGTCCATTTTCATATTTTTACCTTGATTTGTTGGTTTTGTCAACACAACCTACGAAACGATCTTCTTTTTGGTTTGTTGACTTCCTGTGGCGGTTCTTGAAGGACTATCACCTCACTTTCAAAGCTGTCTGATTCGAATGATGGTGTGCCCTATCCCGAGATATCCTTGAATTAGTTTGTGTTTTGTATGGCAATGATTTTGATTCGTCAAGATCACCAATCAATTTAAACCGTTCTTTCTCTTTCTTCCTCGAGATTTGATGAGATAATCTCTATTAATTTTGGATCTTCATCTGGGATTGCATATTCTGAGTGAAGTGAAAGTTTCTTTAGCTCCAATGATCAATGATAGTGTGCTTGTAAGTACAAAAGATTGAGTAACTACTGGGTCAGGACATTAACTCCCACAATAATATTGGAAAAGTTGTCACCATAACAACCAGCTCAATGTTGTGTCTTTAGACAATGGACTTCACACACTAGTCACTATGACTTCTTTAATTTAATTCCTCTCCACAAAGGTAGTGGTAATGTATGAAATCAATTCTTTAGAATACTGAGTCACCGTATATTAAAAAGCAAAGATCTTTACAACCGTGTTCACTATTCACAACTTCTAGCACCCTTTCAGGTAACTAACACACCAACTCTAAATAAACATAGAAGTGTGAATGCCTGAATCAACGAAGCATGAAGTTGGTAAATCGTTCCGACGGTTATGCGAATCCACTTTCAATGTTAGAAGATCACATTTGAAGTCACTCTCACACACCATTTTTGAATCCATAAACACACTAACTACTTCATTGGAAGTTCATCTTCCCAAAGTGATTCAAAAAGTTTAGCCAAGAATGGCCATGAAATCAACAAAGATTAAACTTGTATAAAGACATTTAAGCATCATTACAAGATTTCAAATTTGTTAATCGAGTCTACAATCTTGGAAATTGAAACTAACTACTAAATATTACAGAGAATTCTTCTACACAATGGCTAACAAACTCTACTCAAGCTCTCCCAAAATGGTGCAAGAAAAGGCCTATTTATAGGTTAGTTCAGAGCTCAAGCACGGGTCGTGCCTAGTGAGGCACGACCTTGCATGTACCCTACTTGCTTCTCCACTAACTTGGTCGAAGTAGATCTGGACATCAGAGTGCGCACGGGGGCATGTTGAATTCAGGCACGGGGCGTGCTTCACCTTTAGCATGGGGTGTGCTATCTTGGACATGGGGTGTGGGTCCTATATGTTTTCTTATCTCTTGACCCAGGGCATGGAGGCGTGCTTGATGAGGCACAGCTCATGCCTGACTTGCTGAGTTGATCAAATCTCTTCGTTTTTGCTCATTTGATCAATTCTTGGTGTTTAGGTCCTAAAAACTCAATATGAATCAATTAAGAAAAAAATTCAAAAGAATCTTAAGAAAACAAGCATAAAAAGAAATAACAATTGATATGAAAAACATATATAATTTGGTGCACATTAATATGATCATGTGTCAATAGAATATAATTATACTGCTATTGAAATTGATCCTAAAGAGTCACATGACGGACAACGACATTTGTTATTAATGTGTTTGGACACATTATACGCGAAAGATTAGTATGACAAGGGTTAAAGTGTATTATTTATATTAGTGGAATATAAATAATGGATAAATGTATATATATTTATATATATATATAGGGATAAGTTCATTTCAGAAAACTTAAATATTACAAGAAAAATGAGAACAAACTTTTATATTAATTGGTCATATTTTTTTTAACAATTTTACTTACAAATGTATATGTTATCTACCATTAAACTAACATGTTTATATATATTTTTTTAATTTTAAATTTTAAATACACATGCATATATTTTGTGTAGTTGATATAACCTACATGTGATTTGCATATGTGTAGGTACTATAATTAAATGAAATTTGTTAATATATATATATATATATATATATATTTTTAATTTCATGAGAGATAAATAAACATTATATTTATACCATTTTCTTATATTTTAATTTTTTTAAGATTAAAAAAATAAATGATTCATTTGGTTCCCTATTTATATTTATTTTTTATAAATGGATTATTTATTATAATTACTATTTAGGTTTTAATTAATATCCTATAAATAAATAATAAATTATGTTAAAATATTATATAACTGAAAATAAAAGGTATGACAATATATATTTAAATAATGTATAATTAGAAGAGATTTTGACCGCTTGAGATTTATAAAAATATGATGAAATATATTTAAATATTAACCAAAAATATTGTAACTGTTCAATTTTTTTTTAATAGTTTGGCAAAACTTTGTACCAATTTTAAAAAGTTCTTTAAAGTTTAATATTTTTTAATTTATAATTTTTTTAAATCACAAATTTAAAAAATTCTTATAACTATGCATAATTTTACAAATTATAAAAAAATAAACCTAACTTAAACTTTATTATAAAAAATAAAAATAAGAAATGATCCTACCCAACCTGTTCGTCGTCGTTTGCCCACATGGATGTCATAACCAAGTCCAAGTGTTGGACCTGATTTTATTTTGTCGTTAATTTGTCAGAAAATTGGTCGATTTTTTTTTTCCACGAAGGTTTTTCTAGACAAAAGGTTTTTGTCGGAAGTTTGTCACTAAAGGCCTATTCCGACGGATTTCCGAAGAAAACTGATGTCGCAAATAGGTTAGAGCTTATGATACATAGTTCTACTTCCCCTCGACGGGCAGTAGTATTCAACAATCAATTGTTGGCCTTGTTTCATTTTGTTAAATCTGTAGTGTTCGAAGTTCATTCATTCTAGACTTCGAGGGTGTGATCTTGAATAATTTGTGTGTAGTCTCATGGTTCACCTTTCACTCACTGGAATGAAATCTTGAAGTTAATTGCTAGACGAAGAAGAGTCAAGAAAAATACACTGACTATTAAGGTGTATTATAGGCATCCAACCCATTAAAAGAGTGTGTTGAATTATTAAGGTGTATCATAGACATCCAACCCATTAAAAGAGAGTTGATGTGAGTTTTTTAGAAAATGAACCAACAACTATCCAAAGTATCTTTATCAAGAAGGGAAAAAAAGTAAAAGGATAATACTTTTCCCCTCTTCAGTCCAAAAAGAGATTAGAAATTTAGAAAAAAAATACCATGTTTTAAAAAATGTGATGTTAGGTAGGGGTGTTCAAAAATATCTGAATCCGAAACCGAACCCGAATTATCCGAAATTCTAAATCCGAACTATCCGAAAATTCGGATATCCAAAATTTCGGATATCCGATATTTGGATATCCGAATTTTCGGATTCGGATTCGGATATTAATTTTAGAAAATTTCAGATATTTCGGATATCCGAATCCGAAATATATTTTTTTAATTATTTATTATATATTTAATTAAACATTTCTAGAACTTCTTCTAACCCTAATAAACCCCTTTCAACTTCTTCTCATTTCAAATAACAAGCGCAGCCACCGTCCCCCTCAACCCCTGCTCCAGTCTCCTCACCGTCGCCGTGAACAACTTGTTTCACTGCCATCGTCGCCGCCATCCTCTCTATCTGTCTCCTTCTCCACCAACCGTTTATTTAACTGTCCCCGTCGCCATCGCCGCCATCCTCTCTACTCGTATCCATCGCCCACTACAGCTCTCGTAAGTCATCTCTCCCGCCGACGTGATTTAGCCCAAATCTTGGGTTTGATCGAGAAGCTTGTTCTACCCTACTGTTCTACTTGGTTGTTTTTTTGTAAAGGTTTTCTACTTGGTCTGTTATTTTGCAAAGGATCATTTTATGAGGGTTTATTTTTGAAGGTTCAAGTGGTAACCTGCAAATGAATTTGATTTGTAGAATGTTGACATATTCAACAGTTAACCCATTATTCTATCTTGCAACTTGTTTCAGATGCTAATATTGTTAAGACATAGTTGATTTATAAGCCTTTTTAAACAAATGTAAGCATTAGTTAATGTTGTGTGTTTTGGTTTTTTTTTTTATTTTGAACTTTCATATGAAAAAGTTGCATGATTCGGATATCCGTTTTACTATCCGAATCCGTATCCGAAAATTTGGATATCCGAATTTTCGGATACGGATTCGGATAGTAAAATCAACTATCCGAAAATTTCAGATATCCGGTTTTGAACACCCATAATGTTAGGTAAGACATATCATTCCATTTTCAAGACCGGTTTGATTGATGTTAATTATCAAGACTGTACTTACATACTCACCAGGGCCGGCCCAATGGGCCTGCTGGCAACTTACCTGTAGTGGGCCCAACATCTCGAGGGGCCAAAAAAAATTTATATATATAAAATTTTCTAGGCTTTAAAAAAAATTGAGCATTTTTTAAAATATAATTTTGTCACTTGAGTCTTTTATGTGACTTGGGGTTAAAAAAATTAAGGCTTTTTTTGTGACTTGGGCTTTTTCTATGACTTGGACTTAAAAAAATTAATAACTATGCTGCTGGGCCAGACCAACCAACAAGTCCCTGGACCTGTTAATCGACTTCTCCACAGCCCTAAATTTTTATATAGAATGGTTAATTAATAACTTAATGGTTTAGCCCTAATTTGTTATGTCTATGCTATAACGTTAATTGTCGTTAAAAAAATTAGTTTATAAAATTATATATTTCGTTATGGGTCTTTTTTTAGGCTCGTATAGGGCATTCGAATCACCGGGACCGGTATACTCACTCATCGTTTACGTGCTATAACACTTGGAAGTATGTGGTGCTTACCAGAATCAACTCAACATATTTTAAGGCCTAATTAAGCACACTTTGAAGTTATATATGAAAGTTTTTAAAATGTAATTTTATATAGTAACGTATAATATTAATGTTTAGGTTAAATGTTACTACAATAACTCATAAATATATATCTTTAATCATTTTGTTATCTGTTATCATTTCTCTTTAAAAACATAAAAAATGATGGATTAGCACGTATACTTTAAGCTTAAAATATAAATTAGTTAAAGTACTTTTTCAATTTTTAGACTTTTATAATTGGAAGGTTTAAAACAATTAATTTAGTTGCTTTTAACGTATAAACACCTCTGCTGACTCTCGTTTTCTACTTTTAACGAAACTTTTTGGTATGCCACTAAATGAAATTTTTCTTGAAATGTCTTAACGCTCAAGAAACCTTAAATATAACTTCACACTAAACCATAAAAGTAAAATATTGAAGCTTACATCATAATTAACTCATAAGTCGCATTTTATTGAGGAGACACAATTTAATATAAACTCAATGTTTAATTAAGCCAACTCAACAAACTAATAAAATAATATCAATGTATGTATTAACAAAAGCATGTCTCCACACATACCCGGTCCAAACAAAGACCCAATCAAAGGTTCGAAAATTCAACATAATCCAACATATAAACAAACATGCTCTTGCCGTCTTTTAGGACATTATAAACCACAATCATATCCTCAACACGACATCAAAAGTGGTCCTTTTGTTACAGCCTGGTGTGCTGCTATTGCTAAGCTACATCATTTTGATTTTCTTGTCTTTGTGAGACTTTTTATTATCTCACAAGTGACACTGCTTTATTAGATGTTATTACCAAAAAAGTTGATCAGTGACCCCTTGTCACAACGGCAATGACAAAGATACGCTAAATTCTTTTCAAAATCAACGCCCCCTTTATAAAAATATTCGATGAATCAGTGTCACTCGATATCAGACATGTAAATAACTACAAACTTTATTAAAAACACACAGAAAACAAACCTATATTATAATATTATTCTTTCGGATATGCTTTTAAATAAAATAAATAAAAGAAGTGAAGAAATTTAAGAGTCAATTTGCAAAAAAAATAAAAAAATAAGTGAAAAGAACGCATGATGGAGCAGTTGGACGATTGATTCGTTATCACCTGCTTCTTGAATTCAAATTTCATTCGATCACTTTCTGGAGCTGTTCATCTTCCACGTGGAATGATTATTATCATAATCTGGATACTACAAAACTCCTTACAACATATATTTATATATTCCAAAAGCTGATAATCCTAGTTAGTTAATTACATCAAGTTGAAATCAATCATTATAGGGTTGTTTATATGTTTTAATTAAAACATGGAAGCAGTTTAATTATATT
Organism: Smallanthus sonchifolius; assembly: GCA_023525975.1. Classification (NCBI taxonomy): domain Eukaryota; kingdom Viridiplantae; phylum Streptophyta; class Magnoliopsida; order Asterales; family Asteraceae; genus Smallanthus; species Smallanthus sonchifolius. The sequence goes on along the minus strand of CM042029.1, from coordinate 24,905,311 downwards.
ATCATAAATATATTATTTGAAAACAAATTGAAGTGTATTAGGTAGATCGATCAAGTAAGTTTGTCAGAATGCATTTTGATAAAATAGCTACATCGATATTAATTTTATCATTCAATATTTATTAAGTGAAAAAAGGCTTAAAACCACAAGGGACAACAATAAGAAGAAAAGATGAAATCAAAGATTTATAAATACTACCTATTTATACAAGGATAAATTACATCAAAGTAAAGAAATGAACAATCAATCAAAGTCACAACACTCTCACCCTCTTCCAAATAACCAATTATATATTTTTTTTAAATAACTCTTCAAGTTCTTCTTCGTGGAGAGAGGATAACCCTCAACGATGAAGTATGAAGGAAATGGTCGAAAACAAAAGGATTAGTGCTCTGAAGTGCATCATTGAAGACCTTATTAGAAAGGATCGGGTGTAATTGAACTAGTTCTCAAACTTCTCCTTGGTGGAGCCTTTTTATTGTACTTATACTTTAAATAAAACCTGAAAAAGGTAATAATGACTGCCGTTAGTGTGATATAGGATGTGGATTTTGGATATAATCACATTTAACTAGTTAATAATATCCACAAGTATGATACTTACATTATTATAGTTTGTGAAAGATGAATTCATTGGAGACTAATAATGAACTGGGGGTGGTGGAGAAGAGTAGATGTACACGGGTGGTGGAGGTGATTTTACCGGTGGAGGGGGTGATGTATAGTGGTATGGTGGAGGGGGAGATTCAATGGGTGGGGGAGGTGATGTGTAGTGGTATGGAGGGGGAGGAGATTTCAAGGGTGGTGGAGGTGAGGTGTAATGGTATGGTGGAGGAGGAGATTTAACTGGCGGTGGAGGCGATGTGTAGTGGTAGGGTGGTGGTGGGGACTTAACCGGTGGGGGAGGAGAGGTGTAATGGTATGGGGGTGGTGGAGATTTAACTGGTGGGGGAGGTGATGAGTAGTGGTAAGGTGGTGGTGGGGACTTTACTGGTGGTGGTGGAGATGTGTAATGGTATGGTGGTGGTGGGGACTTAACTGGTGGGGGTGGAGATGTGTAGTGATATGGTGGTGGTGGAGATTTCACGGGAGGCGGAGGTGATGTGTAGTGGTATGGTGGTGGTGGAGATTTCACTGGTGGAGGAGGTGAAATGTAATGGTATGGTGGTGGAGGTGAAATGTAGTGGTATGGTGGGGGTGGTGATTTCACTGGTGGGGGAGGTGATGTGTAATGGTAAGGTGGTGGAGGGGACTTAACGGGTGGGGGTGGAGACGTATAGTGGTATGGTGGGGGTGGTGATTTAACCGGTGGTGGAGGAGACTCATAGTAGTATGGTGGGGGTGGTGATTTCACAGGTGGTGGGGGTGAGGTGTAATGGTATGGTGGATAATGTGGTGACTTCTTAGGTGGTGGAGGTGATGTGTAGTGGTATGGAGGGGGTGGTGATTTAACGGGTGGTGGAGGTGACTTATAGTAGTATGGTGGGGGTGGTGACTTCTTAGGTGGTGGGGGTGATGTGTAGTAGTATGGTGGATAATGTGGTGACTTCTTAGGTGGTGGAGGTGATGTGTAGTGGTAAGGGGGAGGGGGAGACTTTTCGGGTGGTGGAGGTGAGGTGTAGTGGTATGGGGGTGGTGGAGACTTGTACACGTAAGTCGGTTTTGGTGGAGGTGGAGACTTATACAAGTAAGTCGGTGTTGGCGGTGGGGGAGACTTGTAGTAGTAAGGAGTAGGAGTCGGCTTCGGCTTTGGCTTCTCGCATATCTTAGAAGGTGTCTTTGGTGCATATGCAAATGGTTTGGCATAAAGTACAACCTCATAATCATTCTTAGACTTAACCTTAAGCTCAGCACCCTTCAAACCGTCATGAAGATTTGTTGGGATGTTACATTTGGTACCATTTGGTGCCATATGAAGCTTAGCAACACAAGCTTTAGCTCCATATTTTGAATATTTCAAACCATTAACAGTAATTGCAAATTTGCCATTGATCTTAGTCTTTCCATATGCAACAATTTCTTTCTCACCATCAGCCTTGCATGTGACTTCCACAACAGCTCCTTTAATCACATATCATATAAAATAGGTTAGCATCTACTTTATATGGTCAACTTTTTATATCTCGCAACAATAATTTATATCCTATGATCAATACCATATGATATTACAACTTGGCATAGAAGATTTACTCATTCAATTATTCTTTAATAAAAATAAAAAGTAATAAAAAAATATTTATTGCTATAAATCGTTGTCATCAACTTACTTTATACAATAATAATTAAAAAATATGCAATTTCAACAAAAAAAAATTGTGATTTTCTTTTGTTCGAGGGGATATTCTTTTCTTTTTCATACTTAATTACACCGGATAATGTATTATATATAAGCAAATATTTATAATTATAATTATAAATATGTAAAAAAATGGTAAAATGAAAATTTCAGAGAGTATGTGTTGAGATGTAAACCATAGAAAAATGAATAATAACAACTTTACCGAAATGTTTAATAATTAATGTTTTAAGTGATGATTTTTATCTTTCTGCAGAATCTGTGTTTATGTCTCCCAACCATGAATGCACATGCATCATTGCCAATTATTTAAATTTTTAAACAAAAGTGATGCCAGAAATAGGTTATTATGTTAAAACTAAAGTTTCATATAGTTGTACCTTTGAGATGGTGTTTTGCATGAGATTTGATAGGGTATTTCCAGTCATAGCAGCTGTAGCAGTAAACTTTTCCGACCACCTTTACGATCACTTCATGGTGGTGGGGGTGGGGGTAGGGGTGTGGGTGGTAGGGAGTTGGTGGTGGTGGAGAAGTGTAGTAGTAGTGGGGAGGTGATTTAGTTGGTGGTGGTGGGGATTTGTAGTAGTATGCAGGTGGTGGTGGTGATTTAACTGGTGGTGGTGGGGATTTGTAGTAGTATGCTGGTGGTGGTGGTGGGGATTTGTAGTAGTATGCTGGTGGTGGTGGTGATTTAACTGGTGGGGGTGGGGATTTGTAGTAGTATGCTGGTGGTGGGGGTGATTTTACCGGTGGTGGTGGGGACTTGTAGTAGTATGGTGGAGGTGGTGAATGCACCGGTGGTGGTGGGGATTTGTAATAATATGGTGGAGGTGGTGATTTTACCGGTGGTGGTGGGGATTTGTAGTAGTATGGTGGGGGTGGAGAATGCACGGGAGGAGGAGGAGACTTGTAGTAGTATGGAGGTGGTGGTGAATGCACTGGTGGTGGAGGAGATTTGTAGTAGTATGGTGGTGGTGGTGATTTTACTGGTGGTGGTGGAGACTTGTAGTAGTATGGTGGTGGTGGTGAATTCACTGGTGGTGGAGGGGATTTGTAGTAGTACGGTGGTGGTGGTGAATGCACTGGTGGTGGAGGAGATTTGTAGTAGTATGGAGGTGGTGGTGATTTAACAGGTGGTGGCGGGGATTTGTAGTAATATGGTGGTGGAGGAGACTTCACAGGTGGTGGTGGGGACTTGTAGTAGTATGGTGGTGGAGGGGACTTCACAGGTGGTGGTGGAGACTTGTATTCATAAGGTGGTGGTGGCGAATTCACCGGTGGTGGTGGAGACTTGTATTCATATGGTGGTGGTGAATGAACCGGTGGTGGTGGAGACTTGTATTCGTATGGTGGTAGTGAATGAACCGGTGGTGGTGGAGACTTGTATTCATACGGTGGTGGTGGTGAATGAACTGGTGGAGGTGGAGATTTATACTCATAAGGTGGCGGTGGTGAATGGACGGGTGGTGGTGGAGACTTGTATTCATATGGTGGTGGTGGTGAATGAACCGGTGGAGGTGGAGATTTATACTCATAAGGTGGTGGTGGTGAATGGACCGATGGCGGTGGAGACTTGTACTCGTAAGGCGGCGGTGGTGAATGCACCGGTGGTGGAGGAGACTTGTACTCGTAAGGGGGTGGTGGTGAATGAACCGGTGGAGGTGGAGATTTATACTCATACGGTGGTGGTGGGGAATGAACCGGTGGAGGTGGTGACTTGTACTCATAAGGGGGTGGTGGTGAATGAACCGGTGGAGGTGGAGATTTATACTCATACGGTGGTGGTGGGGAATGAACCGGTGGAGGTGGTGACTTGTACTCATAAGGTGGCGGTGGTGAATGAACCGGTGGCGGTGGAGATTTATACTCATACGGTGGCGGTGGTGAATGGACCGGCGGTGGTGGAGACTTGTACTCATAAGGTGGTGGAGGTGACGGAGAAGGTGGTGGTGGAGATTTATACTCATAAGGTGGCGGTGGTGAAGAATACAAATAAGGCTTATCAGCGGAAACGGCTACAAGGTTAGCAATACCTAATACCGTAAATGCAATGACTATAGGCCATAAGCGTACCCTCAAAGGGCCACCGCCGGCGGCGGGAACTCTCATGATTCACCGGTGGTGGTGTAGGAGAGAGTGGTGGTGGGAGGTGATGGTTTGGGGGAGTAAAGTAGTGTATATTTATAGATATATGACAGAGAATAGTTCGTTAGAAGGAAGCTGTCAGGCAAAACTCTAGTATGACATTTCTGTAATAAAAATGTTTCCAATTGCTTCCATACAGCTGGGCACACATTACTTTTTTATGGCCTCCTTTCAGCTACAACCTTTCATTAATCTCAATTTAAGTTTATATATATTTTTATTATTGAAATACATAAATTATTTATTAAACAAATTTTAGCTGATTATTTAACCTTTATTTTTTTGACCGTTTATACAAACCAAGATGTAAAACTAAATCGGCATTTATACTCCTTTTATTTGAAATAAAGAATTCTCACTTAATTATTAGTATCCCAAAACCATTTTATAATAAAATAATATTATAATATACTATTTATTCGAACAATTAATTTTTTTACATTAGCCTTGAAATTAAGCCAATGAAACTATTTGATAAATTAAAAAATATATATATATATATAATTATTTTTCCAGGTTATCTATTGCCAGGTTTCATAATTTGAAGTCAAAAAATCATTTATCTTTTTGATATATTTTATTTCTTATTTATATAAATTTGAAAAGCGACATAACCTACAAAGAGATGAGTTTCTTCCATTTGGTTTGAAACTTAAATTATTTAATTTTGTTTTTATTTAGTTTGTTTTATTTTATTATACAATCTTCCAAAAATTTCAAACTTTTTTAATATTTTGGTTTTTTAATCAAATTCGTAATATAATATTAGATTTTTGCATCACTCCATGTGTTATAGGTGGGGTATGGGCGGCTTCTCACATTTCATTTTACAAAAAATGTTATTTATTTTTTTAAATAACTAAATTATATCTGTTTATAACATGCTTTTTGACATAATATATTAATATAAAAAAAAAACTATTAGAAAACAATTCAAAATTTCGTAATTGGTTATCAAAATTTGATGTATGTTAGATGAAAAGATATATATATTTTTTTTATAGTTACTTTAATATTAACTATTTGTAACTATATATATATATATATATATATATATATATATATATATATATATATATATATATATATATACAACAACAACAATACCCAATCCCGCCTAGGGCGGGGTCTGGGGGAGGTAAGATGTACGCAGTCATGCCTTTACCCTAGGGTAGAGAGACTGTTTCCAGAGTGACCTCCGGCACAAGATCCAAAGTCCGAGCATGAACAAGGGGGAAGAAGTAGAATCATGCGAGAAAGAAAGACAAAACACGACAGAAAAAAAAAAAAAAAAAAAAAAAAAAAAAAAAAAAAAAAAACGCACAAAAGCCTAAGAAAGAAATCGGAACCCCAAAGCCGAAAAGGCAACCCCTAGAAGCAAAAGGAACACAAACCTCAAAGTATGGCAAGAGAAACGCTAAGGAAGCCTATATACCAAGAGCACCAATCTATCTAAGAGAAAAAGGGAAGGAAAAAGAAAAAAACCACACCCACACTTACCCCTCCATCCGAATCCTAGACCTCCAAGCATTCCTATCTGAGATCATGTCCTCGGGTAGACTAAGCTCCTTCATATCGAGCTTGATTTTATCCTCCCACCTAAGTTTAGGTCTACCCCTTCTCCTATTTCCGGCTATCGAAAGGTCTTCCACTATCCTCACAGGGGCTGAAAGAGGTCTCCTCTTTACATGGCCAAACCATCTTAGTCTTCCTTCCCTCAACTTGCTGGTGATAGACGCTACTTCAAGTTTTGTCCTAAAAACTCCTATCGGGATCCTATCTAACAAGGTTTTACCACATGTCCATCTAAGCATCCTCATTTCCGCTACTTCCATCTTGTTTGTTTGCTCCTTTGTCATCGGCCAACGCTCTGACCCGTACATCATTGCAGGTCTAACTGCCATGCGATAAAATTTTCCCTTCAGTCTTAGGGGGATTTTCTTATCGCACAAGACTCCTGTGGCCGCCCTCCACTTCTGCCATCCCCTTTTAATACGATGTGTCACATCCTCGTCTATTCTTCCCGTACAGTGAATCATCGATCCTAGATACCTAAAAGACTCTTTCGGGCATAAAATCTTATCCCCGATACGAATACTAACTTCTTCACTCCTCTCGGTCTGATTCTTGTCGAAATCGCATCGTAGGTATTCAGTCTTATCCCGGCTGACCCGAAGTCCCTTATCTTCTAAGGCCTCCCTCCACTGTTCTAATCTAGTGTTTAACCCTTCTGGCGTTTCCGAAACTAGCACAATATCGTCAGCAAATATCAAGCACCATGGTATGCTCTCTTGAATATTACGAGACAACTCATCGAGGATCAATGCAAAAAGATATGGGCTCAGGGCTGAACCCTGATGTAGACCTATTCTAACCGGGGAAAATTCTGTGTTTCCCACAGGGGTCCGAACACAAGTCATCGCTCTTTCATACATATCTTGTAAGACTCTAATGTATTTCCCCGGAACTCTCTTATCGTTCAGTGTACTCCAAATCAACTCTCGTGGTACGCTGTCATATGCCTTCTCTAGATCCAGGAAAGCCATGTGTAAAACTTTTTGTCTTTCCCTATACTTCTCCATGAGCCCTCTGATTAGGTGTATTGCCTCGGTTGAAGACCGTCCTGGCATGAACCCGAATTGGTTCTCTGTCACATTTGTCTCCCTTCGAAGCCTTACCTCAATAACTCTCTCCCACAGTTTCATGGTATGACTTAGTAGTTTGATACCTCTGTAGTTGCTACAACACTGTGCGTCACCTTTGTTTTTATAAATGGGGATGACCTCGCTGAGTCTCCAGTCTTTAGGCATTTTATCGCCTCTAAAGGTCATGTTAAAGAGTATTGTCAGCCACCTCAACCCTTCATCCCCTAGACATCGCCATACTTCTATGGGAATTTGATCCGGTCCTACAGCTTTGTTTCTCCCCATCTTTCTAAGTGCCACACCAACTTCTTCTTGATTAATCGTTATACATAAGCGAATGTTTTCTACATTTTGGGTCGTATGGGAGTTCTCTGTTTCCTCAATTCGTCTCAAACTTCTCTCATTGAAAAGGGAGGAGAAATACTCTCCCCATATTTTCCTAATGTCGGCTTCATTCCCTATGTTGTGTCCACTTTCGTCTTTGATTGTGTCCACTTCATTCCCTATATGAAATAAATTAAATAAAAAGAGGTTTTAAACTAAAAAGGATGAGATAGATTTATGGCCATTAGACATATTTTAATGGTTAAGATCAAATTATAGGAGAAAAAGTTGTTTAAAATGTATTTTAGTCATGACTATTTTTCTTAACTTTTTTATTAAGTTCTCTATCATTTTTTAAACGTTCATAATTTAAAAAAAAAATTACATCATAAAAACGAGTGTTTTTTTATATAAAACGAGTAGATTGTCGTTATATACAAAAACAAAAACAAAAAAATACGTTTTTCAGCTCATTGTGATTATTGCTCGTCATTGTGTTTAATGTCAGGTTATTGTGTCTAATATCAAGTCATTCTGTCAAATATATTTCATCATTGTGTCTAATGTCAGATCATTGTGTCAAATATTTTTTATCACTGTATTATATTAGGGGTGAGCAGAAAACCGAATTAACCTTCAAAACCGAACCGAACAAAAAACCAAAAAAAAAACCGAACTGAAAATAAACGAAACCGACATTTTCGGTTCGGTTTCGGTTATTCATTTACCCATAACCGAATTAACCGAACCGAACCGAATGTCATCAATTTGTAATATTTTTATAATAACACCCATGCTCCTATACCATTCTTAATTCACACAAACTTAAAAACTCCATATTTATATTGACTTTTAATGCAAGTATCTTCTTTTGGTGTCTTATTTATGTTGTATTTTCAATATGTATTTACCATTGCAAATGTTAATTTACTTGATATTGAAGAGAAAAGTTTCCAAAAAAAGTTTGTGGCATCCCACATTGGATGGAAGAGAAATATACTCAATGGAAGTATGTTATAAATAAAGAAGGGATGACACCCAACTAGAATGAATAAAGCTTGGAAGTTTTTTTTGAGACTTTTGGCATTAGTATTTCATGCTTTTGGTTAATAAATGTTATTTTAGGCTTGGTTTGCATTGGTTAGCCTAATAGGTGGTTAACCGAAACCGAATTGAATGCACTTAATTAACCGAAACCGAATTAACCTGTAACGAACCAAAATCCGGGTCTCGTTATAAATAAATAAATATTTCTAATTAATATTATGGTGAAAATAATATTTTAGAAATAAGTTGAAACAAGTGGGTTTCAAGTTTGTAATGGGGCTATGTTAGTTTTGACTAACTTTAGAATGAAATGGGTGAAGTGGAAAGTTGAGGGACTAAAGTTGTAATATGGCAAAATCTGCCATTTGACTAGTTAAAGTCAAAATTAACTCATTTTTGAGGTGTTAGTCGTTCAAGAGAAGAGGAGAAGAAGAGAATTTCGGTTTTGGAGCTAAATCGCGGAATTGAGGCTTGTTTTGTGAAGGTTTTGGCTCACACAACACCTTCATAACATCAAGTAAGTGATTCTCTTCCTCTTGATTTCACCATGAATGTGTTCTTGGTGGGTTTTGGGTGAAATCCGAAATTATGTATGCATGTGATGAAATGGTGTTAGATTATTGATAATCTAGCTAAACTAAAGTTAAAGAATGATGATTAACATCCTAGAACCCTTTGATTTTGATTATGAGAAGTTAGGGTTCATATGGTGGAAATTGGGGGTGTTTGGATCATGATGCTAAAATGATGAATTAATGAAGATTAAGTGTTTTTAAGATGTTAGACACTTGAACAAACACCAAATTAACTTAATAATAATTTTTGAAAGAAAAATTAGTGTTAAGATTAAGATAATGAAACTCAAGTGGGTGAGTTTGTGGTGAAAGAGGGTGTTTGGTTATGAGGATAACCCAAACGGGTCAATTTGGGTTGGAAATGGGGAAATTGAGTTGTGGACTCAATTGTAATAGAATTTTGATGTATGTTAGATTACTAAACTAGGCGAATGTGTTTAGGTAATCAAATTGCAAGCTTGAGAACGGTGCGGGATCTTCTAACCCGAAAGGTAAGTGCCTATGCACTTACTTAGTATTGATGATAAATGGTGAATTTTGTGAATTATGTGTTATGTGATTGTGTACATACTTGTGATATGATAAATTGTGAATGATTTAGTATGTACAATGAATGAATGTAATTATAGTGTTAAGCTATAATGGAAATGGATCATGTGTTGATCATAAATGAAACGGGGATAAATGAGTTTTATGCAAGATTGTATGCATAATGTGTAAAGTTGCATAATTTGTTATGTGGTATGAATGAGCATGAAATTGTATGCAAAATTGAAGGAATGTAGTTATAGTATTTATACTATAATGGATATGTCGATATGGAGTTATGGTCTATGAACCATAATGGATAGAATGGATATGGAGTTATGGTCTATGAACCATAATGGATAGAATGGATATGGAGTTATGGTCTATGAACCATAATGGATAGAATGGATACGGAGTTATGGTCTATGAACCATAATGGATAGAATGAATATGGAGTTATGGTCCAAGTACCATAATGGATAGAATGGTTATGGAGTATAATCTCGTATCCTAAATGGATATGAAGTTATGGCCTACGTGCCATAATGGAAATGGAAATGTGGTAATGAAATGATGAAAGAAACTTGTATGTGAAAAGTATGTGTATGAAAACCTTAATTGACCAAATGGGTGCAAACGGGTCAAATGGGTCAAATGGGTAAATTATGATCTAGTGTTATGATGGAAATGAGATTGTGGCCAATGTGTCATAATGGAAAAGGAAATGTGTTAATATGAATGATAAATGAAAAGAATGAAACTTGTAGGTGAAATACAAGTGTTATGTAGCCAAATGTTAAAATTTGGTGGAAACGGGTCAAATGGGGGAATGGGTGGAAACAAGTAGAATTTACTTGTTTGTTATGTTTTATCTTCATTACTAATGGTGTTATGTTTTGTGGTTATGTAGGAAAAGCTCCGATGTAGTCCAAGTCAAGTCCAAGGCTCTGGCGGGTTCTCGTATGTGCAAATGATTGGTTTTTGGGCTATGTATTGAAATCCTCGAAAGGGGTGTGCGTTTGGGTCAAGAATTTATGTTTTGGTGATTTTGTGGTGTAGGTAAACTTTTGGTCAAAACCCAGGTGTCGGGAATTTTTAGTTTGTGTTTTGGATGCAAAAAGTTGGAAAAATGGCAAAGTTTGAAATCTGCAGCTGAAGGGAAACTCACTGGAAATCTGGTGCCTCGCGGTACGCGAAGAACCTGGTATGGTTCTTTCGCGGTACGCGAGGGACAAGTTATCCGGATTGCCTTCCTTTGGATCTCTCGCGGTACGCGAAGATCATAGTGGTATCCTCTCGCGGTACGCGAGAGGTTTGAATTCCGGGTAAGAATTTTGGGACTCCCTCGCGGTACGCGAGGGAGGTGGCCAAAACGCCTCGCGGTACGCGAGGATATAAAAAAAAAAAAAAAAATCTTGGGATAAAAGTCTTCCGCGCGTTTTCGTATTTTAAAAGTGGTGTGTTACAACTTGGTATCAGAGCAATGGTTTGAGGGATTTGGTGTGGTGGCACCAAACTCAAACCGGATGCTCTTGATATGGGGGAAAATGATACGAGAATCCATGAAGGACTTGACTAAGACTCGGAGCTTGCGGAAATGAAAGGTTAGTAATGATTTGATAAAATGATAATATATATATATGGTGTATGTATATATGTATGATGAATGTTGTTAAGGTGTTATGTGTGCCGAAACTTGTTTTGTGACTTGTTATATGGAGATGGTAATTACAATTGGGCATGGCGTACTATTAAACATGTCTGGCCAATATGTTTAATAAGACGAAATGTGCAAGAGACTTTATGATAACCATATAACAATGAACATTTGCAAGGATTAGGTGAAGGTGGTTATATGTGTGTGTATGTATGTATGTATGTATATGGATGATTAGATGGGGGTAATACATATACACATAGATAAGATATAGTGCCTTAACGAGTGGGTAGATTAAAGACCTATAAGTAGGTAGAACATCTACAACTTAGTTAAAAATTTGTCGGGGAGACTAAGGGGCACTTGTGTAAGTAAAAGAAATGGTGGATGAAAGTCATCTTAAGGACTCAAGTATGTTAAAGCCTAGTAGTGTATCACCTCGTGGGTGGTGAGGAACATGGAATAGGTTGGGAGAAAAAGAATGCATCAATCTAGCGGAGAATGGCTAGAGCTTTCTATCATGTTGTATCAATCTTCCTTCAAGGAAGATAGGGCTCTTTGAGGTGATCCTTGAGAGGAACAGAATGAAGCCTTGAGAGCGGAAAGTATATCGTTTGGCGAACCGAAGTGGAAGGAAAACCTTGTTTTCACAAGGGGATTCGTGGTGTGCAAACCAAAAGAGTTGAAAGGTGAGAGAATTAATCTTTGATTAATTAGCAGTTGATCACTATAATGGTATTGGCTTTGAAGCAATCCATGGTGATTGAAAGAAGGTGCATCACTCGCGATGAGTTGACTTCAGGTCGTGGCGGAAATTTGATAGATTTTGATCCGATGATTGTAGAAGAGGTGATGGGTTACTTAGTAACCATATCATAGTCAAGTATGATAAAGGGGTGACGTGTTAATCTGTTCTCATTAGAGACAGTGAAACACGAGGCATACGAATTGGTGTGTATACATGGCTTGTGCCATTGACATCAACCGGGGATATAAAGGGATACTTAGTATTCCAGTTGAGAAAAGGGGATTTGATAAGGGTCATTGCACCCATGTGATTGTTCTATAGTACATAAACTTTTCGGTGGAAAAGGAAAATGGAAGAGTGCGTTTTGGCACTGACAGTCGGTGATAGGATAAAAACTGACTAAAGGTCTCACGGTTTGTGGACTTTATGGTCAAGGGGTAAATGATAAAATGTACATAGGTGGAATGTGTACATAAATGGTGGATGAAGTCTTAGAACTTCATAAATGATGTTGGAAGTCTTTTGGACTTCACAAACGGTGTTTGAAAGCGAAGTCTTCGAACTTCAAAAGGTGGATTCGGTGATTTAGATCCTTAAATCTCAAAGGATGACTTACGTTTAAGTCAATGGAAATTCTTAGGATGTTTGGGTCGCAGATAGAAATCTTCCTCCCAGTGTTGTAAAAGAGGATTCAAGTAAGGAAGTTATCGTATCCTTACTTGAGGAGGTTGCATGCTTTATCGATTAAGAATTGATGAGCTGAAGACTCGAGCTTCAAGGGGTATTATGTTGGGTGTTGGGATCCTCGAATCCCAAGAGGTATGAACTTGAGACCTTGAGTCTCAATGGGTGGATTGGTGAGATAGCTTTGAAATTTTCATTTAAGAGGTGAATGACGTGGGATTAGAACTTGGATTTCCTTAGTTGTCAAACGTGTTGACTACTCGTATAAGGTGGTTCAAAAATCCAAGTATCCCATGGTTAGGAGTGTTGAAATTCAAGTGGAAACTTGACGTCATAAAAGTTTTCCTTTGAAATGTGGTGTTTCGGGTTTGAGATCATAGGAGGATAGGTTCACGTATCGTTGGGTTGTCCAACATGGGGACTTTATTGGTGGATAGATTAATGTTTGGGAACTTCTCAGATGAAACGAGTGGGCTCCATAATACATTATGCGTGACCAAACACGAAATCGTTAGGAGGTTGGAACTGTTGTTATTTCATTATGGTGAAGATAAGATAAATGATAAACGTTTCGCCTAATTGAAACAGAGACCATCTTAGATAGTGGGCGATCTAATTGGTGCAAAAAGTAGACAAAATGCGTTTTCGTCGTCGAAGGAACCATTAAAGACGGAGTTAACACTTGGTGGGGATTTGAAGATGGAACGGGTGGTTCTTATGTTGACAAGCTTTGGGAAAATAATTCGGGGTTAAAGACATGCTTTGATAGGATTTGGATTCCTAGGTTGTCAAGTGTTTTGACAACTATTTTAGATGAGGCGCATAAATCCAAATATTCTATCCATCCGGGGGCCACAAAGATATTTTATGATTTAAGGTATCATTTTTGGTGGACGGGTACGAGGCGTGAAGTTGTTAAGTATGTTGAAGGGTGTCTCACATGCTTAAGAGTAATGGCGGAACACCAAAAGCCGTATGGAAAGCTTCAACCGCTTGAAATACCGCTTTGGAAATGGGAGAATATAGCTATGGATTTGATCACTAAACTACCAAAGACCCGAAAGGGTTATGATGCGATATGGGTAGTAGTGGATCGGTTGACGAATAGTGCATAATTCCTTCCTATAAAGGAAACGTACTCATCGAATAGATTGACAGAGTTATATGTACAAGAGATTGTGTCACGCCATGGGGTGCCAGTGTCGATTATATCGGACCGGGATACGAGATTCACTTCTCGTTTTTGGAAGAAATTCCATGAGGACATGGGAACGAGGTTGAACCTTAGCACCGCCTATCATCCACTAATGGATGGGCAAAGCGAGCGAACGATTCAAACGCTCGAGGATTATGATGCGAGCGTGTGCTCTGGATTTTTGGGGAAAGTTGGGACGATCATTTACCGTTGGCAGGAATTTTCTTATAACAATAGCTACCGTTCTAGTTTTGGTATGCCGCCTTTCGAGGCGTTGTATGGGAGAAAGTGTCGAACACTCGTGTGTTGGGGTGAAATTGGTCAACGGGAACTTGGTAATGTCGAGGCGGTCAAGGAAACTAATGATAGTATTGACCAAATTAGAGCACGCTTGAAAGCGGCTCAAGATCGCCAAAAGTCCTATGCGGATAATAGGAAGCGAGCGATTGAGTTTCAAGTGGGGGACTTTGTGCTTCTGAAAGTCTCTCCTTGGAAAGGGGTGATACGGTTTAGGAAACGGGGGAAGTTAAATCCACGTTTCATCGGACCGTTTAAAGTGATAGCAAAAGTGGGTGCGGTAGCTTATCGTTTGGAACTACCGGAGGGACTAAGTAGACTTCATAACACATTTCATGTGTCTCATTTGCGAAAGTGTTTGGCGGATGAATCTACTTTTGTTCCATTGGATGATATTGAGTTGGACGAAAAGTTGAATTATGTGGAAGAACCGGTGGCAATCTTGGATAGAAAAGTGAAGCGTTTACGCAATAAAGAGATTAGCCAAATTTTGGTGAGGTGGAAACATAGAAGGGGAGCGGAAATGACTTGGGAAACCGAGGAGGAAATGCTCAAATATTATCCGAACCTTTTTATGTGAAGTCGGGTTTCGGGGACGAAACCCAAATAAGGGGAGGAGATTTGTAACGAACCAAAATCCGGGTCTCGTTATAAATAAATAAATATTTCTAATTAATATTATGGTGAAAATAATATTTTAGAAATAAGTTGAAACAAGTGGGTTTCAAGTTTGTAATGGGGCTATGTTAGTTTTGACTAACTTTAGAATGAAATGGGTGAAGTGGAAAGTTGAGGGACTAAAGTTGTAATATGGCAAAATCTGCCATTTGACTAGTTAAAGTCAAAATTAACTCATTTTTGAGGTGTTAGTCGTTCAAGAGAAGAGGAGAAGAAGAGAATTTCGGTTTTGGAGCTAAATCGCGGAATTGAGGCTTGTTTTGTGAAGGTTTTGGCTCACACAACACCTTCATAACATCAAGTAAGTGATTCTCTTCCTCTTGATTTCACCATGAATGTGTTCTTGGTGGGTTTTGGGTGAAATCCGAAATTATGTATGCATGTGATGAAATGGTGTTAGATTATTGATAATCTAGCTAAACTAAAGTTAAAGAATGATGATTAACATCCTAGAACCCTTTGATTTTGATTATGAGAAGTTAGGGTTCATATGGTGGAAATTGGGGGTGTTTGGATCATGATGCTAAAATGATGAATTAATGAAGATTAAGTGTTTTTAAGATGTTAGACACTTGAACAAACACCAAATTAACTTAATAATAATTTTTGAAAGAAAAATTAGTGTTAAGATTAAGATAATGAAACTCAAGTGGGTGAGTTTGTGGTGAAAGAGGGTGTTTGGTTATGAGGATAACCCAAACGGGTCAATTTGGGTTGGAAATGGGGAAATTGAGTTGTGGACTCAATTGTAATAGAATTTTGATGTATGTTAGATTACTAAACTAGGCGAATGTGTTTAGGTAATCAAATTGCAAGCTTGAGAACGGTGCGGGATCTTCTAACCCGAAAGGTAAGTGCCTATGCACTTACTTAGTATTGATGATAAATGGTGAATTTTGTGAATTATGTGTTATGTGATTGTGTACATACTTGTGATATGATAAATTGTGAATGATTTAGTATGTACAATGAATGAATGTAATTATAGTGTTAAGCTATAATGGAAATGGATCATGTGTTGATCATAAATGAAACGGGGATAAATGAGTTTTATGCAAGATTGTATGCATAATGTGTAAAGTTGCATAATTTGTTATGTGGTATGAATGAGCATGAAATTGTATGCAAAATTGAAGGAATGTAGTTATAGTATTTATACTATAATGGATATGTCGATATGGAGTTATGGTCTATGAACCATAATGGATAGAATGGATATGGAGTTATGGTCTATGAACCATAATGGATAGAATGGATATGGAGTTATGGTCTATGAACCATAATGGATAGAATGGATACGGAGTTATGGTCTATGAACCATAATGGATAGAATGAATATGGAGTTATGGTCCAAGTACCATAATGGATAGAATGGTTATGGAGTATAATCTCGTATCCTAAATGGATATGAAGTTATGGCCTACGTGCCATAATGGAAATGGAAATGTGGTAATGAAATGATGAAAGAAACTTGTATGTGAAAAGTATGTGTATGAAAACCTTAATTGACCAAATGGGTGTAAACGGGTCAAATGGGTCAAATGGGTAAATTATGATCTAGTGTTATGATGGAAATGAGATTGTGGCCAATGTGTCATAATGGAAAAGGAAATGTGTTAATATGAATGATAAATGAAAAGAATGAAACTTGTAGGTGAAATACAAGTGTTATGTAGCCAAATGTTAAAATTTGGTGGAAACGGGTCAAATGGGGGAATGGGTGGAAACAAGTAGAATTTACTTGTTTGTTATGTTTTATCTTCATTACTAATGGTGTTATGTTTTGTGGTTATGTAGGAAAAGCTCCGATGTAGTCCAAGTCAAGTCCAAGGCTCTGGCGGGTTCTCGTATGTGCAAATGATTGGTTTTTGGGCTATGTATTGAAATCCTCGAAAGGGGTGTGCGTTTGGGTCAAGAATTTATGTTTTGGTGATTTTGTGGTGTAGGTAAACTTTTGGTCAAAACCCAGGTGTCGGGAATTTTTAGTTTGTGTTTTGGATGCAAAAAGTTGGAAAAATGGCAAAGTTTGAAATCTGCAGCTGAAGGGAAACTCACTGGAAATCTGGTGCCTCGCGGTACGCGAAGAACCTGGTATGGTTCTTTCGCGGTACGCGAGGGACAAGTTATCCGGATTGCCTTCCTTTGGCTCTCTCGCGGTACGCGAAGATCATAGTGGTATCCTCTCGCGGTACGCGAGAGGTTTGAATTCCGGGTAAGAATTTTGGGACTCCCTCGCGGTACGCGAGGGAGGTGGCCAAAACGCCTCGCGGTACGCGAGGATATAAAAAAAAAAAAAAAATCTTGGGATAAAAGTCTTCCGCGCGTTTTCGTATTTTAAAAGTGGTGTGTTACATAACCGAAACCGATTGGTTATTAAATTTCATTAACCGAAAGTTTCGGTTTCGGTTAGATGTGAAAACCGAACCGAACCGTACACACCCCTATGTTATATATAATATATAAAAAACAGTGAAAAAAATAAACACGAATTTATCTAAAACATAAAACAAAATGATGATGTAAAGCCTCAAACTAGGCACCATACAATTGGTTCTCATCACAAGGTATTCTTTTTTAAAGTACTCGTTTTATTAATCAAACATATAGCGGAAGTCTTTCCAAAAATAACAGTCATCTTTGTTACACATTAGCAATATTAACTTTACCTCACGAATGCCAGCATACCAATATGAGTAGCACCGCTTCCAAGCCAAGATACGTCGACCACGAAGCTCACCTACAAAACAATCTAAAGTACAAAGTCAGCTACGTTGAGTGAGTTCTAATAGTTTAATTTAAATAAAAGTCATTGCTCGTCACAGATATTAGTTGTCTCGCTCAGGACGTCCTAGTCCTTATAAAATAGTTTTATGATTTGTTTTCATATAGATAACCCCTGCTATCATACAATATCCCATAGCAGTTCACCACCCAATCTCATCCCGTAATTATAACTGATGGCACATACTACACTAACAACTCGTAATCTACCATGCAAATTCCCCTGAAACCCGATTAACACAACCAACCCCTAGACATAGGCTTGACCATCCTTTACCAAGACTCTCACAAGTCAACTGACACGACAGTTGTAAACACAACTTCATCATCCTGATACAACGGTCAATCTAACACCACAACAATATCATCTCATGCACAATAAATATAACTCAACACTTGCATGAAATTTAAACACATATAAATGCACACAAAAACCTACCTTGTCACATGTACCTTTGTCAAGGTTACCCTCGTCAGGGCATTCGACACACCTCGAGCTCATCATTGTCCTTTTGGACATTGTCACCTATGGTGACCTCCTAAAGGACTTTGTCCTCCGTAATCTCGTTTGCCAGGTTACAAAGACAACGAAGCAAACACAATACACACATATAACACCTATTATCACATATCATTTACATGACTAGTTAACTAGACCTGCACCCCACACGTTCTCAGGATAATGTATCCTATACATACTCATAATTTTTTAGCTCATATAACGACTCCCATGACTAACCCTTAAAGCTAGACACATCAATAACTCTTTCCCCCAGCTCACAGAATATCGTAGACACCACATATACACTCCGATTCATTAAAGAATGTTTCGGTTCATAAACACATCGAGTTAAAACCCAAAAATCTTAACACATTTAATGAAATAACATATCTTGTAAGCATCTACGATAGCCCCAAAAATAGTAAAACGTTTAAGAAGTAGTGGATTAGAAACTCATCGGTTATGCTGAGCCCTAGTCCCTGCTCTGCAACTCGTTCGATTAGACTCGAAACCCGAACCTGTCAATGCATGATCACATGATCAGACACGTTCTAAACTTACATCGAATGACGTACAACAATAACTAAACCACGATGCTCGTCTCGTCATCCTAACGTTCCTTCCCCATGAGACCTTCGTCTCACGGGTTTTACATATAATATAGTCCCCTGTCCTTAACAGGACTTGTGTACTCGAGACCCTGCTTGCATGCATGCACATGCAGGTGCCATGCAAACCCTAGCTCCATGAACACGATCACACCCGAGCGGGCTTCCTCCTACGCATGCACATAAACCCCCCATGCGAACCCTACTTGGGAAAGGGTCTAGCCAAGTCCTCCGTCTCCACCACCGTGCACCGCTTAGCTGGTCACAACCTTGTGTCACCACCACCGTGCACCGCTTAGCCGATCACCACCTTGTGTCACCACCACTGTCATGTTGTCCCCACTCTCGCTTGAACATAAAACATGGCTTATTGGCTATCGGAAGAATATATGGATTTGATGATGCCTTGGATGTCAAATGTTGTGAAAACAAGCCCGTTTTACGTCCATTTTGAAAAGTCAGTTTACTTACGTCTCATGTCAAGTTTCCACAATGAGTTATGGATGACATGTGTGAGAAAATAAGAATAGATTTCTATCCCATTACCAAAGTTAGTGCAGAGCACTTGCGATGTAAATTTCAAGTAAGTGTGATACTGGATTATAAGATAAAATCCAAGATTATGCTTGTGATCTCCGTTAAAAGTTGTACAATTACTGCAAGTGTTGATCGTTGCAAATAACAATCTGGCATTTACGTGGAAAACGGAGTTTCAATGGGTTATGCTTTATAAAGTACAAATGAATGAAGGAAATCTTCGTTGCTCAAGATCAATTAAGGGTCAGATACATCAGATTTGAGTTTCTCTCATTCCTTCCGAACTGCGAGAATGCTACATCAAGATCTAATATGCGAATCATAAATGTTAAGGTCTGATTCATGCTAGACCGAAGGCCAGTCGCCTATGTTGCTATATAAGTAACGAGATTGGGAATAGGAAATTTATAGTTAAACCTCAAAAGGTGAAACAATTCTTTATAAGAAATTTCCCAATTCGGTCCAAGTATCGAGGTTAAATTAACTGAAAATAGATTCCTTTGAAGTTTCGATCAAGATTGTCATGCCAATGAAGTCTCGATGAGAGTTTTGGATCCATTAGGATTTAATGATCAAAGAGATGACGTACATTTCCATGTCACTTGAGGTAGCCCATCGCAGCATTTGATGTCTTCGGATCAACCTTGAGGTTACGAGAGTTTCGTTCAATATTCGAATGACTGGGTGTCACACCCTGCCTCAGGCACCCCCTGGACGTGTGCGATCCCTATTGGTATCACTTGGTTACTTGATTTCAGAGTTTTTATAAAATACAGCGGAAGTCTTTTCAAAGGATCGTTTCATCATTCTTTCAACCTCAAGGGTTGTTTTTGTAAATACCAAAACTCAGTTGGAAAACAAAAGCCTTGTATTTACTTTATAAACATAGGGTTTCAATACTCTTCTCATTTGATTACAAAACAAGTTTGAAATCAAACACATGATGAGACACTTGAAATAGTTCCAACACAGGGTTGATCAGTTCTCTGGTCTTATCTTCTTCCTTTAGGATTTCTCTTTACACGAGGCCTGAGAATTCTACGTGCATTCCATCCTTTTTCCTGGGTTAGATCTTAGGTCTGCCCGTAAACACCTCTCATCGTATTTTAATCATTACCTGGAAAAGTTTTTGAAAATAAAACGTCAGCGTGAACGCTGGTGAATACAATATCTTGACATAAAATCATTTTGGCACAAATAAGTATTAATTACATAATCACAACTTCATGTTCAATCTACACACTCAGCAGTCCTGTTCAATCGCACCACAGTATACACTGGCGTCATAGCTTATAACAACGAGAACTCCATGTCCTTCATTTGTTATAAGATAAGCACCAGCCGCAATCCGAGAATTTCACCCGAGACCCGTGTATCCCTTGCAAGTTTTACGTATACCTATGGCCTGAATGCTTGTTCGTAGAAGAACGTTGAGAATTACTTCATTAATCTTTATTTGGCCATTTTCGCAAATAAAATGTTTAACACAAGTTTTAAAAGAGATAAAGTATTCACCTTTTTGTTTTGGAATGAGCCTCTAAAGTCAAAGCCTATAATGCTAGCTTCTTAGTCTCGTTTCTCTAGCGCTCCGACCTTTATACGAGTGTTCCTTCTTAAACCGAGCACTACGACGAGCGGGAATTGAACTAGGATCGTCGGGAGTCGTCTACGGAAGCTTTGGAACAAGATTTGAGAGTTGGTTTCGGGTTTAGGATCAGAAATCGAATGAAATGGTCCAACTATTTATAGGCTAGAATTCCAACCCGTAGCAGACCGCTACGATGGCTGTTAGCGGTCCGCCACCGCCTCGGATGGCGTCAAACCTAAATGTCAATCGCTGATTGGACCACACCTTAATTTGCGGCTAGCGGACCGTTACCGCTGGGCGTAGCGGTCCGCCACCGGTACGTGTGGCAGATTCCTAGCATTTTGCGGCTGGCGGACCGTTACCACCTGGCGTGGAGGTCCGCCACAAGTACACGTGTCACAATACACAACCATTAGTCACTATACACGTAGCATTACCAGGTTCATTGCTTAGTTAACACGTAGCGGACCGTTACCTTATATAGTGGCGGTCCGCCAACCAAACCAAAACCTTTAGTGGACCGTTATGTTTAACCTTAGCGGTCCGCTAAGGTCTTAAATCCTAATTTTTCATTTTTACCCGTGAACTTAAGTATGATTACACTTATAGTCCCTAGGGTTTTACCTTTTATCAAATCTTGGACATTTTCGGGGCAGGTGTTACATCCTCCCCACCTTGTTTGAAACTCTTCCTCGAGTTTACTCAAACATGTGTGGATATTTCTATTTCATTTCAGACTCCAGTTCCCACGTGTACTCAGGTGCACGTCTGGAGTTCCATTTCACTTTCACAATAGTCAATTTCCTTCTTTTTAATCTCTTTTCCTGCCTGTCCTCGATTTGCAAAGGTTGTTCCATAAATCTTAATTTCTCATCTACCTCTACATCCTGTAGGGGCATTACCAGAGATTTATATGCCAAACACTTACGCAGATTTGACACATGGAATACATCGTGTACTCCATTCATTTCATCTGGTAGCTCGAGTTGATAGGTCACAGGCCCAACTCTTTTCAGAATTTTGAATGGTCCTACGAATCTAGGACTTAATTTCCCTTTCTTTCCAAATCTTACAACGCCTTTCTAGGGTGAAACTTTTAACAGAACATTGTCACCGACGTTGAATTCTAATGGCTTTCATCTCTTATCAGCATAACTCTTTTGACGATCACAGGCTGCTTTCAACCTATCCTTTATTTGGATAACTTTCTCAGTTGTTTCCAGGACTATTACAGGTCCAGACAACTGATTTTCTCCTATTTCAGACCTGCAGATTGGAGTTCGACATTTACGACCATATAAGGCTTCAAAAGGAGCGGCCTGTATACTCGTATGATAGCTATTATTGTAGGAGAATTCCATTAGAGGTAGGTGGTTGTCCCAATTTCCTCCAAAATCGATAACACAAGCTCTTAACATATCTTCAAGAGTTTGAATTGTTCTTTCGCTCTGCCCGTCCGTCTGAGGATGGTAGGCAGTGCTAAGATTCAATTTGGCACCGAGAGCTTTTTGGAAACTTTTTCAGAATCGAGAAGTAAATCTACTATCTCTATCTGATACGATAGATAGTGCACGTCGTGTAATGTTACGATTTCATTAACGTATAATTGTGCCAACTTATCCATGCTGAATGTTTCTTTTATGGGAAGAAAATGAGCAGACGTGGTAAGTATATCAATGATAACGCAAATTGTATCATTCCCTCGACTTGTTCGGGGAAGTTTCGTGATAAAGTTCATGGTTATCATTTCCTATTTCTAGACTGGAATTTCAAGTTGCTGTAACAACCCAGAGGGTTTCTGATGTTCAGCTTTTACTTGAGAACATGTTAAACACTTTACAACATAGATAGCGATATGTTTCTTCATTCCTATACACCAGTAATTGGCTTTTAGGTTTTTGTACATCTTATCGCTTCCAGGATGCATTGTGTATTTAGATTTATGGGCTTCCTCTAAAATTTCTTCACGAATATTCCCATAGATAGGAACCCAGATTTTCTTATTCATTCTAAGAATTTCATCATCTCCTTTGACCAACTGATCAATCATGCCTCCCAATCCTTCTTTCTCAAGGTTGGGTTTGCAAAACAAGTTTATGAGATTCCTTAATACGAGTAATAAGATCGATTTGGAGATCGAGTCTTAAAGCACGAACTCGTTTCGGTTTCTCATGTTCTTTTCTGCTTAGAGCATCAGCTACGACATTGACCTTTCCTTCATGATAACAGATTTCACAATCATAATCATTCAGGACTTCCATCCAACGCCTTTGCCTCATATTCAGTTCTTTTTGACTGAATATATACTTCAGGCTTTTATGATCAGTGAATGTAGTGAATTTGATGTCATAAAGATAGTGCCTCCATAATTTCAGAGCGAAGATTATGGCGCCCAACTCTAAATCATGAGTCGTATAATTCTTTTCATGAGTTTTTAATTGCCGAGAAGCATAAGCAATGACTTTGCTTCCTTACATTAACACACAACCAAAGCCGGTGTGCGAAGCATCACAGTAAACTGAAAAGCCTTCATTTCCATCTGGCAAAGCCAGTATGGGTGCTTGAGTCAATTTCTGTTTTAGAGTTTCAAAAGCTTCAGATTGTTTAGGACCTCATTCATACTTGACTGACTTGCGGGTCAGAGAAGTTAATGGTACTGCTATTCGACAGAAATCTTGAATAAATCTTCGATAGTAACCAGCTAAACCGAGAAAACTTCGGATTTCAGTTGGTGACTTCAGGATTTCCCATTTAGATATGGCTTCAATTTTGACAGGGTCAACTTGAATACCACTGGCATTGATCATATGGCTAAGGAATTGAACTTCTGATAGCCAGAATTCACATTTTGAGAAATTAGCGTATAGCTTCTCTATTCTCAGAATTTCAAGTGATCGGCATGATCTTCCTTACTTTTGGAATAGATAAGAATATCGTCAATATATACGATAACGAATTTGTCTAGGTAAGGTTTACAAACTCGATTCATCTATCCATAAATGCTGTCGGTGCATCAGTAAGTCTAAATGGCATTACCGTGAACTCATAATGACCATATCGAGTTCTGAAAGCAGTTTTAGGAATGTCCTCTTCTTGGACTTTCAATTAATGGTAACCAGAACGAAGATCAATCTTAGAAAAACATCGAGCTCCTTGGAGTTGATCGAAAAGATCATCGATTCGGGGGAGTGGATAGCGATTCTTTATTGTAACTTTATTAAGCTCATGGTAATCGATACACATACGCATCGATCCATCGTTCTTCTTGACGAATAAAACTAGAGCTACCCAAGGTGATGAGCTTGGTATTATAAATCCTTTTTTCCAGTAATTCATCTAATTGCTTCTTCAATTCTGCCATTTCATTTGGGGCTAACCTATACGGGGCTTTAGCAATAGAGGCTGTACCGGGTACTAGATTAATTCTGAACTCCACTTCTCTCTCAGGTGGAATTCCAGACAGTTCATCAGGGAAAACATCAGGAAATTCAGCCACAATCGGCACATCTTCAATTTTTGCCTTGGTGTCGGTAGTTACAGAAACAAGGTATGCTAAGCATCCTTTTCTTAGGTATTTTGTGGCTTTCAGCATTGAAATTATTCCAACAGAGTTGGATAATTTATCGCCATCGATCGTAAGAATGTCCCCTTTTGGTGAACGAAGTTCTATTGCCTTTTTATCAAATAGGATACGGGTTTGGTTAGAGGCTAACCAATCCATTCCTAAGACAATGTTAAAACTTGCCAAAGTCATTGACAACAATTTTGCAGGTAGAACATGTCCTGATAATGTGATATGACAATCGTTAAGGATTTCAGAAATTTGGACGAGGTCACCGTTGGCAGTCTCTACCACGTATTTCTTGTCTAATTTAGCTAGAATTTTATTTAACAGTCTATAAAATCTATGATCTATAAAACTTTGGTTTGCACCAGAGTCAAATAAAACTCGAGTATAAATATCATTGACAAGAAATGTACCCGAAATAACGTCGGGCATACCTGCTGCTTCGTGAGTGTTAAGAACGAATGCTCGTGCATTCTTCTTCACTCCATCTGCAGGTTTGGGACCTGTCCCATCTGTCTTCTTCTGTTTTGGACAATTGATTTTGATGTGGAATGCTTCACCACAACCATAACAAGTGATTGACTTCTTCTTAAAGCAATTCTCTGTTTTGTGTCCGAACATTTTGCAATAGTTATAGAAAATTCCAGCACGACATTGTCCCAAATGCCTCCGCCTGCACCTTGGACATTCAGGAATAGAAGAATTGTTATTCCGAGGAACAAAGGATGAATTCTTGATTCCACGTGGGCCTTGCCTTTTAGTTTCCTTTTTCTTCTTTCCTTCTTCATGATTTCTTATCAAGCTGGTGGTTAATGATGCCCCCAGATCCATGGCATCATCAAGATTTTCACAATTTGTGACTTTTATCATGTCACGGATCTCACCAATCAAACCCAAAATATAACGCTTGATCAGGTTTGATTCAGGAGTAGCTAGATGCGGAACTATTCTAGCATATTCCAGAAGTTTGGTTGCATACTCCTGATGATTGATTCTGATCATCCTTAAACTCAGAAATTTTCCTTCGATTTGTTCCCTTTCATTCTAGGGAACATACTTCTTCTCTACTCTTGTCCTAAAGGCGTTCCAACCCATCACATTGGCTGCTTCTCTGCCTTTGGCAGCAATGATGTTGTTCCACCACTCTAAAGCTTGATCTTTGAATAAATTAGAGGCATATAAAACCTTATCCTCCTCAACACACTTGCTGATAGCCAAAACTGACTCAGTCTTCTCAATCCACCTTAGTGTGACAATTCCTCCTTCTTTTCCACCAAAATTGTATGGCTTACAATCCTGGAACATCTGATAAGTACAACCTACTACCTTTTTCTTCTTTGCTACGTGACCATAATTATTACCCATACTCTCTTCTTCGGAAGAGTTATGGTAATATTCTTCTCTTTCGGTCTTCTTGGATTTATGAGAAACAGAACCCTTTGGTTCAAGAGTAATAGGTTTAGATTGGGTCACTTTTCGAGTTTGACGAGAATGAACAGATTGAGGAACTGAAGGTAAAGCAGATATTTTATATGCTTGTCTCTTTTCTAGCTCCGTAAAGATCATTGGAAGAGAATCCTTGATTCCTTCCGTTATCATCTTTTGAAGTTCAACGCGAGAAATATTATTTTCTGTAGCGTTTTCTGCTTGCTTCCTTTTTCCCCTCGTGTTTTGAGATGGTCCAGTTTGTTTCGACATACTACCAAAAGAACATGAATTGATGTAAAACACAACTTTTTATTAATAGAATATTTTACAAAGATAATTCATATAAAACATATTCAGAAATTTCTAAAGTTCTTGTCTTCAAGAGCCTGAACTAGTAGAGTATTTCGAGCTTCAACTTCAGCCTTTTCTCTTTCCGGTTTGGCTATTTGGTTTAACAGCATTTGCTCCCTCTCATAGTATGGAGCATAGGGTATATTAGAGTCAACACGTTCTTCCTCTTTAGAATAATATTTACTTTCATAAGGAATATTGGCATATGATAAACATGAGTAATATTATAGCTTCCAGCAGTTGGAGAAGAATGAAAACTTATAAAAGGATTATAGGGAACACTAGGGTTTCCTATATCTCCGAGGCTTCTGAAAGTAGAGCTTTCAGTTTCCTCATTAAATTCAATAGTCGTTTCATTTTTTTTACGGTCAAAGTAACTAGCAGGAGCGAATTTTTGAAGGAAATTAGGACCTTTGCCCTTTCCAACCATTCTGAAAATTCAAAAACAAAAGATACTTTTATTATCACAAAATATATTACAATATAAAGTAAAATACAGGAAAATCTTAATCCTTCATCAGTTCTTTCCCCAAGGTCTTCAGATCCATTCCATACTCATATACTTGCTTCCCATAAAACTGGGTTCTTTTCTTATCCATAATGCTCTTTTTGTTTATCTCATCGGTTTGACGTAACGAACAATCTAAACATTCAAGATGGGAAGACGACATAGTATACTTATAACCATATTTAGGAGGAGGATCACGAATACCCATCAGCATATCATTATAAGCATGATGGCATTCTGGTGGTGACTGGAAATAGGCTTGGTAAGGATCAACATAGGGATCATATGTGACCGGGGATCCAGAGTTATAGGACTGATAATCAGAACTGTTTGAGATAGGGTTGTTGAAAGGATAGTCATTATGGTTTTCAGAAGCATATTGGTATGGGGGATCTTCAGAAGGATCTGGTCACACCTATAACACAGGGCAGTCATCTACCAGAGAAGTACCTCCAACAGATATGTTCCCAGGTAAAAGCGACGGGTCTAGGAGAGATTTATACACCGCTCTTTCCTAGACAGAACACTCCGTTTGTCAGATAACTATATACCGGTTGAAGGTCTCCTTCTAGCTACAGTGACGTTGATAGCAAAAACACACAGCGAAAGATTTAACAACATAACTTATTTCATTTCATAGTATAAAGTTTGTACAATAGGGACTAACTGGCAAAATACAACAAAATAAAACTCTGGATTTATATCTCACGAAGAATCATGCCAATCACTCAGGCCTTATGGTCACCCAGGGACCTGCCCTCAGTCATCCATAATTCCAACCTTTATACACCTCCTGGAATACCAACTATCACCTAGGGGTTCACCTGTGTTCAAAAACATTTGAAAACATTTTGGATCAGCTTACGCTGGTGAGTTCATAAACAAAAATCATCTTTTTGTATATCCCTGATCGAGAATGAATACCCCGTATGGGAATTACAATCATCATGTCCAACCCATCACTCAGCAACCTCTGCTTTACTCGGGTTCTGAGTCTACAACATACATATATACAGGAACCCTCCCGGCTCGCTGGTCCCATACGTACCAGAACTAAAGAAAGAGGATCAGTCTTGTCCCTGGGTCCCCCCCCTCAATCAATGGCCATAATAAGTACTTATTATAGCATATATGCATGGACAGCGTTGGGATCTTAGACACAAAATCATTTACAAAATATTTCATAGAGCACAGTTTAAAGGAACTCACCTCAAACAGAACCTCCTCGTGTACGAATATCACAATCCATACTTCCATAGAACCCTAGATCATAACCGACATTATCATAATTAATATTCCTATCTTAGGTTTACATGAAGAAACCTTAGGGTGTTCAGAAACCTTACCTCGGCACTATCTACGGCTATTTGCGGACGAAATACGAGAAACCGGACTCTCGGGAGCGGACCAGGACCTCGGGAATCGGGCTAGCAGAGCTTGTGTGTGTGTGGTGAAGTGTTTGTGTGTGCTAAATGGCTAGAATCGAGATTCTATTTATAGGGTGAGTCTTGGGTCCGTAGCGGACCGCTAAGCTAGGGTGTAGCGGTCCGCCCCCCCTTAAGGCGGCTTAATTTACTTAGCGACCACGTAGCGGACTGTTAAGGTAAAGGCTGGCAGTCCGCTACCCTTCCACGCGTTGAAATTCGACCAGCGAGTCACAGGGGCACGTATCATCCCCCGGTTGTTTCCTTTGTCAATACGTAGCGGACCGCTAAGGGTTAGGGTAGCGGTCCGCTACCCCTTCCACTTTCAGATTTTTGACTATTAGTCCTTTTTCTTTGGGGAATTAAAGTTCAACCCTTTAACTTTC
Organism: Smallanthus sonchifolius; assembly: GCA_023525975.1. NCBI lineage: Eukaryota > Viridiplantae > Streptophyta > Magnoliopsida > Asterales > Asteraceae > Smallanthus > Smallanthus sonchifolius. The sequence goes on along the minus strand of CM042029.1, from coordinate 24,876,811 downwards.
TGTGTTGACGCTTTTGGCCCTTATATTACTTGGAAAATATCTGGGTGTTACAAATCTCCCCTCCTTAAAAGATTTCGTCCTCGAAATTCAGGATCATTCAAATAGATGGGGATACTTAACTTTCATCTGCTTTGTTAATTCCCAAGTTTTGTCGGCACCTTTCTGACCTTGCCATTGTACCAATACTATTGGTATAGTTTTCTTTCTTAGCTTTCGATCTTGAGTTCCTAAGATCTTAATGGGTTGTTCGGTGAATTGGAGTTTATCATCAATATGAACATCATCCAATGAGAATGCTTGATCAGGATCTGCTAAGCACTTGCCTAAACATGACACGTGAAACGTGTTATGAATACCTTGTAATGCTTCAGGTAATTCAAGCTTGTATGCTACAGCTCCAACTGTTTCTATGATTTTATAAGTTCCAACACCTTTCCAAGGTGATACTTTCAGCATCACATTGTCACCGACTTGGAATTCTAATGGTCGTCGGCTATCTCCAACTCCAGTCCAACAGATTGGAGTTCTGCATTTCCTGTCGTATAGTGCTTCAAATGGTGCAGATTTTATACTTGAATGGTGGCTGTTGTTGTAAGAAAATTCTATTAATGGTAAATGATTATCCCAGCTACCTCCAAATTCTATTGCACAAGCCCTCAGCATATCCTCTAAAGTTTGAATTTTCCTTTCACTTTGTCTATCAGTTTGAGGATGATATGATGTACTCATATTGATTCGAGTTCCCAATTCTTTCTGGAAACTAGTCCAAAATCTGGAAGTGAACCAACTATCTCTATCAGAGATAATAGATAATGGTTGACGGCTCACAATCATGTTGATGTAGAGTCGGGCAAGTTTGTCCATTGAGTAACCCTCGTTGATAGGAAGGAAATGTGCCGATTTGGTTAGTCTATCAACTACAACCCAAATAGCATCATGCCCTTTCTGGGTTCTCGGCAGTTTCATGACAAAGTCCATAGTAATTCTATCCCATTTCCACACAGGTATCTCCAACTTTTGCAGTTGACCTGTGGGTTTCTGATGTTCAATCTTGACTTGAAGACAAGTCAAACATTTCTCTATATACTGAGCTATGGATCTCTTCATGTTTGGCCACCCGAACCGAGTCTTTACATCCTTGTACATCTTATTAGCTCCAGGATGTATCGAATACTTGGATTTGTGGGCTTCGTCCATTACCTTTGTTTGGATATCTCCAAGTCTAGGAATCCAAATTCTGTTTTCAAATCGTAAGATTCCATCATCGCCTTTAGTTAGTAATTTTTCTTTACCAACCATACGCTCTTTCTTGATGTTATCTTCTTGGAGTGCTTGAGTTTGAATTTCCTTGATTTGATCCATCCAATCTAATATGACTTCTAACCTTAAAGCTCTTATGTTGATGGGCTTGACTCTTTCCTTCCGACTTAGTGCATCTGCTACAACAATGGCTTTCCCAGGATGGTATTTGATCTCACGGTCATAATCGTTAACGAGTTCCATCCATCTCCTTTGTCTCATATTCAAGTCTTTCTGATTGAATATATGCTGGAGACTTTTATAGTCTGTATATATCATACACTTAGTACCATATAGATAGTGTCTTCAAATTTTTAGAGTAAACAATATAGCACCAAGTTCCAGATCGTGTGTGGTATAGTTTTTCTCATGATTTTTAAGTTGTCGTGACGCGTAGGCTATAACGTTTTCTCGCTGCATCAATACACAACCTAGACCAATTCGTGAGGCATCACAATAGATGACGAAGTCATCATTCCCTTTGGGTAATGCTAAGATTGGTGCTGAACTAAGTTTCTGTTTAAGGGTTTTGAAAGCCTCTTCTTGCTTATGACCCCATTCAAGTTTTACCTCTTTCTGAGTCAAAGTGGTTAATGGAGTAGCAATCTTGGAGAAATATTGTATGAATCTTCGGTAGTATCCAGCTAGACAAAGGAAACTTCGAACTTTAGTTGGCGTCTTTGGAATTTCCCATTTCATAACAGCTTCAATCTTGGCTGGATCTACTTGGATTACCTGTTGATTTATGACATGCCATAAGACTTGTACTTCTTGTTTCCAAAACTCGCATTTGGAAAACTTGGCGTACATTTTCTCCTTTCTAAGGGTTTCAAGGATTATCTGAAGATGTTTGGCATGATCTTCCTGGGTTCGGGAATAGATAAGGATATCGTCTATGAACACTATAACGAATTTATCCAAGAATGGTTTGCAAACTCGGTTCATTAGGTTCATAAATGCCGCGGGAGCATTAGTTAGACCAAATGACATAACCAGGAATTCGTAATGTCCACAATGGGTTCTAAAGGCAGTCTTAGGTACATCTTTCTCCTGTACCTTTAACTGATGATATCCTAATCTAAGATCGATCTTTGAGAAATATTTTGCTCCTTGCAACTAATCGAACAAATCATCTATCCTTGGTAATGGATATTTGTTCTTTATCGTGAGTTTGTTTAATTCCCAATAATCTATACATATACGCATACTCCCGTCCTTTTTCTTGACAAACAAGATTGGTGCTCCCCAGGGTGAAGTACTAGGAGGTATAAAGCCTCTATTCAATAATTCTTCGATCTGCTTCATCAACTCCTTCAATTCGGAAGGTGCAAGACGATAGGGTGACTTAGCTACGGGTTTGGCTCCAGGTATGAGTTCGATTTGGAATTCGATTTGTCCATTTGATGGTAGACTAGGTAATTCTTCTGGAAATACATTCGGGTGATCGCATACTACAGGAATGTCCGTAATCTTCCATTCGGGTTTAAAGTCTAAAGCATAAACTACAAATATACTACATCCTATATTTACACATTTCTTAGCCTTAGCTACATAAATTGTTTCAATCTTATTCTTATCACTATCACATTGTATCAACATAGATTCTCCGTTAGGCCTACAAATCCTAACAGTCCGATGATCACAATTGATCAGAGCATGGTATTGGTTTAACTAACTCATTCCAACGATAACATCGAACTTGCTCATACTCGTTGGCATCAATTCGATAACTGAATTTTCATAGCCTAGAGTCATCTTGCGTAGCGGTTTCACGTGACAAAGTCCATAGTAATTCTATCCCATTTTCACACAGGTATCTCCAACTTTTGCAGTTGACCTGCGGGTTTCTGATGTTCAATCTTGACTTGAAGACAAGTCAAACATTTCTCTATATACTGAGCTATGGATCTCTTCATGTTTGGCCACCAGAACTGAGTCTTTACATCCTTGTACATCTTATTACCACCACGATGTATCGAATACTTGGATTTGTGGGCTTCTTCCGTTACCTTTGTTTGGATATCTCCAAGTCTAGGAATCCAAATTCTGTTTTCAAATCGTAAGATTCCATCATCGCCTTTAGTTGGTAATTTTTCTTTACCAACCATGCGCTCTTTCTTGATGTCATCTTCTTGGAGTGCTTGAGTTTGAATTTCCTTGATTTGATCCATCCAATCTAATCTGACTTCTAACCTTAAGGCTCTTATGTTGATGGGCTTGACTCTTTCCTTCCAACTTAGTGCATCTGCTACAACAATGGCTTTCCTAGGATGGTATTTGATCTCACAGTCATAATCGTTAATGAGTTCCATCCATCTCCTTTGTCTCATATTCAAATCCTTCTGGTTGAATATATGCTGGATACTTTTATGGTCTGTATATATCATACACTTAGTACCATATAGATAGTGTCTCCAAATTTTTAGAGCAAACAATATAGCACCAAGTTCCAGATCATGTGTGGTATAGTTTTTCTCATGATTTTTAAGTTGTCGTGACGCATAGGCTATAACCTTTTCTCGCTGCATCAATACACAACCTAGACCAATTCGTGAGGCATCACAATAGATGACGAAGTTATCATTCCCTTTGGGTAATGCTAAGATTGGTGCTGAACTAAGTTTCTGTTTAAGGGTTTTGAAAGCCTCTTCTTGCTTATGACCCCATTCAAGTTTTACCTCTTTCTGAGTCAAAGTGGTTAATGGAGTAGCAATCTTGGAGAAATCTTGTATGAATCTTCGATAGTATCCAGCTAGACCAAGGAAACTTTGAACTTTAGTTGGCGTCTTTGGAATTTCCCATTTCATAACAGCTTCAATCTTGGCTGGATCTACTTGGATTACCTGTTGATTTATGACATGCCCTAAGAATTGTACTTCTTGTTTCCAAAACTCGCATTTGGAAAACTTGGCGTACATTTTCTCCTTTCTAAGGGTTTCCATGATTATCTGAAGATGTTTGGCATGATTTTCCTGGGTTTGGGAATAGATAAGGATATCGTCTATGAACACTATAACGAATTTATCCATGAATGGTTTGCAAACTCGGTTCATTAGGTCCATAAATGTTGCGGGAGCATTAGTTAGACCAAATGACATAACCAGGAATTCGTAATGTCCATAATGGGTTCTAAAGGCAGTCTTAGGTACATTTTCCTCCTGTACCTTTAACTGATGATATCCTGATCTAAGATCGATCTTTGAGAAATATTTTGCTCCTTGCAACTAATCGAACAAATCATCTATCCTTGGTATTGGATATTTGTTCTTTATCGTGAGTTTGTTCAATTCCCGATAATCTATACATATACGCATACTCCCGTCCTTTTTCTTGACAAACAAGACTGGTGCTCCCCAGGGTGAAGTACTAGGACGTATAAAGCCTCTATTCAATAATTCTTCGATCTGCTTCATCAAATCCTTCAATTCAGAAGGTGCAAGACGATAGGGTGACTTAGCTACGGGTTTGGCTCCAGGTATGAGTTTGATTCGGAATTCGATTTGTCTATTTGGTGGTAGACCAGGTAATTCTTCCGGAAATACATCTGGGTGATCGCATACTACAGGAATGTCCGTAATCTTCCGTTCGGGTTTAGAGTTTAAAGCATAAACTACAAATATACTACATCCTGTATTTACACATTTCTTAGCCTTAGCTATAGAAATTATTTCAATCTTATTCTTATCACTATCACATTGTATCAACATAGACTCTCCGTTAGGCCTACAAATCCTAACAGTTCGATGATCACAATTGACTAGAGCATGGTATTGGTTTAACTAACACATTCCAACGATAACATCATACTTGCTCATATTCATTGGCATCAATTCGATCACTGAATTTTCATTGCCCAGAGTCATCTTGCAATTCACATACGATTCTGTTATCCTAATCTGCTCACCACTTGCTGTCTTAACTACGTAAGCATACTCAAGTGGAGTGGGTTTCACGCCTAAATACCAACTAAAGGCATCCGAAACAAAACTTCTATTTGCTCCTGTGTCAAATAGAGTTTTGGCATAAATATCATTAACTAGGAACGTATCAGCTATCACTTTGGCATTGTCGTTCCTTCTCCCTTCACCTATCACGAATACCCGACCTTTTGCCCCTCCTCCGGGCTTTTGTTGTATGGGTTTAGTTCAATTCCTTGCCATATGCCCTTCTTCATTACATTTAAAACATTTAAGAGTAGGACAGGATGCTGCAATATGCCCTAACTTCTGGCATTTGTTACATCTTACTTCTTGAGGGTTTCTTATCGGGTTATTTCCCTCTCTCCTAGGGAATTTAAAGTTTCTTGGTTTAAATCGGTACATAATCTCCTCACCCTTTCTCTTTGATTCTATAGGTTTTACCTCTACCGCCTTCTCAGCCTTATCCTTGGCCTCTTGAGCTGCCACATCATCATATACTGAGGCACTCAATGCTAATGCTGAATCCATCATTTGTGGTGCAGCGGTTTTCACCAAGGTTCGTACCTTAAGAGGTAAACCTTTGATAAAGTGTTTGATTTGTCGGGGTTCAGGTGTCACCAGATGTGGCACCAATTTTGACATTTCATCAAACTTTGTTGCATATTCCTGATGTGTCATAGTTCTAGCCTCTAAACGTTGAAACTCCCCCTCCAGTTTATCTAGTTCATTCTGAGGACAAAATCGTTGTAGGATTAATTCCTTGAACTCGTTCCATTTCATGCTTTCCACTGCTTGCTCTCCTTTAGCTTGCTTCACAGACTCCCACCAGTCTAAAGCAGTGGTTTCCAAAGAATTGGCAGCAAACTTGACTGCCTGATCATCTCTACATTCACTCAGTTTGATCACGGCTTCCATCTCCACTGAGTAGTATCAGTTTCTCCTTTCTTGCCATCAAATGGCTTAGGTTTGCAACCTTCGAAGGATTTGTAATTGCATCCTTCACGATTCTCAGTCCTTGTTACTGAACTAGTATGGGCATTTCCATTTGCCCCTCCGATGGTGTTATTATTTCCTCCTCCAGCTGTGCCAGTACCCATTCTCCTTGAGAGAACCTCATCTAACAATCCGGGTAACGTTTTTCGTAAAGCCTTGGTGACTTCGCTGGCCACAGCGTCTTGAAACTGGGTTTCAGACATGATTACTTCTTCGGCATGAGGATCATTATTGTTGTTATTCTCATTTGTTTCAAGATGGTCGTTAGTATCGGTGTTAACTTCAGCTTGCCTACGACTCCTAGTGACCGGAGTTCGACATGTTCCTTTACCTTTTCCTCTTCCAACCATTGTTACCTATACATACAGATGTATGACATCAGAATTCGTATAACCGGTTATGATCTAGAAAATTAGAAATTAAAGACATTTGGCCAATAATATACTTAATATCTGTTTTCTCGACATCTCCTGTTATATTCATAATGATAATCCACATCTTAACTTACATCCTTTGGCATTCAAGTTAAACTCAGAGCTCTTAGTTTAAGTCTAGATACTAATCTTTCCTATTAGCATCTAAATCCCTTAAACTGCGGCTCTGATACCAACTTGTCACACTCGTAACATAGGACAGTCATCTACCAGAGTAGTATCTCCAACAGATATGTTCCGAGGTAAGAGCGACGAGTCTATGAGAGATTTACACACCGCTCTTTCCTAGACAGAATATTCCGTTTGTCAGATAACTACATACCGGTTGAAGGTCTCCTTCTAGTTACAGTGACGTTGATAGCAAAAACACATAGTGGAAGACTTAACAACATAACTTATTTCATTTCATAATATAAAGTTTGTACAATAGGGACTGATTGGCAAAATACAACAAAATCAAACTCTAGACTTATAGCTCACGAAGAATCATGCCAATCACTCAGGCCTTATGGTCACCCAGGGACCTGCCCTCAGTCATCCCTAATTCCAACCTTTATACACCTCATGGAATGTCAACTATCAGCTAGGGTTCACCTATGCTCAAAAACATTTGAAAACATTTTGGATCAGCTTACGCTGGTGAGTTCATAAACAAAAATCATCTTTTTGTATATCCCTGATCGAGAATGAATACCCCGTATGGGAATTACAATCATCCTGTCCAACCCATCACAAAGTAACCTCTGCTTTACTCGGGTTCTGAGTCTACAACATACATATATATAGGAACCCTCCCGGCTCGCTGGTCCCATACGTACCAGAACTAAAATAAGAGGATCAGTCTTGTTCCTGGGTCCCCCCGTCAATCAATGGCCATAATAAGTACTTATTATAGGATATATGCATGAACATCGTTGGGGTCTCAGATAGAAATTAAATACAAAATATTTCATAGAGCATAGTTTAGAGGAACTCACCTCAAACAGAACCTCCTCTTGTACTGAATATCACAATCAATACTTCCACAGAACCCTAGATCATAACCGACATTATCATAATTAATATTCCTATCTTAGGTTTACATGAAGAAACCTTAGGGTGTTCAGAAACCTTACCTCGGCACTATCTACGGCTATTTGCGGACGAAATGCGAGAAACCGGACTCTCGGGAGCGGATCAGGACCTCGGGATTTGGGCTAGGAGAGCTTGTGTGTGTGTTGTGAAGTGTTTGTGTGTGCTAAATGGCTGGAATCGGGTTTATATTTATAGGGTGAGTCTTGGGTCCGTAGCGGACCGCTAAGCTAGGGTGTAGCGGTCCGCCACCCCTTAAGGCGGCTTAATTTACTTAACGACCATGTAGCAGACCGTTAAGGTAAAGGCTGGTGGTCCGCTACCCTTCCACGCGTCGAAATTCGACCGGCGAGTCACAGGGGCACGTGTCATCCCTCGGTTGTTTCCTTTGTCAACACGTAGCGAACCGCTAAGGGTTAGGGTAGCGGTCCGCTACCCCTTCCACTTTTAGATTTTTGACTTTTAGTCCTTTTCTTTGTGGAATTAAAGTTCAAACCTTGAACTTTCTGTTTTGACACTTTTGGCCCTTATATTACTTGGGAAATATCTGGGTGTTACAGATCTTCTTCAGATAATTGAATCTGATCGCACGGACTAAGCAGCAGTATTCAAGTTGCTAAAATCTGATCCAACATCCATCCATTGACTGGAAGAGTTTTGGGATTGTGGGTGATATTCGGGTGAGTTAGGGAGTACGGCAAATGGATCCTCATTATAGTAGGGCGAACAGATAGGATTCTGCTGTGAGCCTAACAGATGATATTCCGGGGATTCTTGCTTAATAAGACGATTAGGATCGTAATATAGAATAGTATTTCCTCCAGACATCTGCAATATTATCATATTAGTATTTGTTTTACTTGTAAGACTTAGATACTAAAGCTAGTATCTTAATCTTTAACTAAAGTTCTACAAGGATGGTTATCTTTCCATAGTAGTACCTCCAACAGTCATGTTCCCAGGTAAGAGCGACGGGTCTAGGAGAGATTTATATACCGCTCTTTCCTTAGATAGAACACTTCCGTTTGTCAAATAACTACATACAGGTAAGAAGGTCACCTTGTTTTCTTATCTTAAAAGCATTAATGGTTTAAAGCTTACTTTTCTTAAAACATTTATGGTTGAAGCTTAGATACTAGATCCAAGTATCCAATTGGCTAAAACCCGTGGCTCTGATAACAACCTGTCACACCCCGCCTCAGGCACCCCCTGGACGTGTGTGATCCCGATTGGTATCACTTGGTTACTTGATTTCAGAGTTTTTATAAAATACAGTGGAAGTCTTTTCAAAGGATCGTTTCATCATTCTTTCAACCTCAAGGGTTGTATTTGTAAATATCAAAACTCAGTTGGAAAACAAAAGCCTTGTATTTACTTTATAAACATAGGGTTTCAATACCCTTTTCATTTGATTACAAAACAAGTTTGAAATCAAACACATGATGAGCCACTGGAAATAGTTTCAACACAGGATTGATCAGTTCCTTGGTCCTATCTCCTTTCTTTAGGATTTCCCTTTACACGAGGCCTGAGAATCCTACGTGCATTCCCTCCTTTTTCCTGGTTCAGATCTTAGGTCTGCCCGTAAACACCTCTCATCATATTTTAATCATTACCTAGTCTCATTTCTCTAGCGTTCCGACCTTTATACGAGCGTTCCCTCTTAAACAGAGCACTACGAGGAGCGGGAATTGAACTAGGATCGCCGGGAGTTGTCTATGGAAGATTTGGAACAAGATTTGAGAGTTGGTTTCGGGTTTGGGATGTAGAAATCGAATGAAATGGTCCAACTATTTTTAGGCTGGAATTCCAACCCGTAGCGGACCGCTACGATGGCTGTTGGCGGTCCGCCACTGCCTCGGATGGCGTCAGCCCTAAATGTCAATCGCTGATTGGACCACACCTTAATTTGCAGCTAGCGGACCGTTACCGCTGGGCGTAGCGGTCCACCACCAGTACGTGTGGCAGATTCCTAGCATTTTGCGGCTGGCGGACCGTTACCACCTGGCGTGGCGGTGCGCCACTAGTACACGTGTCACAATACACAACCATTAGTCACTATACACGTGGCATCACCGGGTTCATTGCTTAGTTAACACGTAGCGGACCGTTACCTTATATAGTGGCGGTCCGCCATCCAAACCAACACCTTTGGCGGACCGTTATGTTTAACCTTAGCGGTCCGCTAAGGTCTTAAATCCCTAATTTTTCATTTTACCCCTGAACTTAAGTATGATTACACTTATAGTCCCTAGGGTTTTACCTTTTGTCAAATCTTGGATATTTTCGGGTCACGTGTTACATCCTCCTCACCTTGTTTGAAACTCGTCCTCGAGTTTACTCAAACAGGTGTGGATATTTCTTTTTCATTTCAGACTCCAGCTCCCACGTGTACTTAGGTCCATGTCTGGAGTTCCATTTCACTTTCACAATAGTCAATTTCCTTCTTTTTAATCTCTTTTCCTGCCTGTCCTCGATTTGCAAAGGTTGTTCCACAAATCTTAATTTCTCATCTACCTCTACATCGTGCATGGGCATTACAAGAGATTCATCTGCCAAACACTTACGCAGGTTTGACACATGGAATACATCGTGTACTCCATTCATTTCATCTGGTAGCTCGAGTTGATAGGTCACAAGCTCAACTCTTTTCAGAATTTAGAATGGTCCTACGAATCTAGGACTTAATTTCCCTTTCTTTCCAAATCTTACAATGCCTTTCCAGGGTGAAACTTTTAACAGAACGTTGTCACCGACGTTGAATTCTAACGACTTTCATCTCTTATCAGCATAACTCTTTTGACGATCACTGGCTGCTTTCAACCTATCATTTATTTGGATAACTTTCTCAGTTGTTTCCAGGACTATAACAGGTCCAGACAACTGATTTTCTCCTATTTCAGACCTACAAATTGGAGTTCGACATTTACGACCATATAAGGCTTCAAAAGGAGCGGCCTGTATACTCGTATGATAACTATTATTGTAGGAGAATTCCATTAGAGGTAGGTGGTTGTCCAATTTCCTCCAAAATCGATAACACAAGCTCTTAACATATCTTCAAGAGTTTGAATTGTTCTTTCGCTCTGCCCGTCCGTCTGAGGATGGTAAGCAGTGCTAAGATTCAATTTGGTACCGAGAGCTTTTTGGAAACTTTGCCAGAATCAAGAAAAAAAATCTACTATCTCTATCTGATACGATAGATAGTGGCACGCCGTGTATAAAATGGATTCTTTAAAAATTATGAAATGGATTCTTTAAAAAATTGAATTTCACTTATTGTCCTTTATTAGAAAAGTTCTCTCGTTTCTTGTTGTTTAATATAACCGACATTAAGTTTTTCAGTTAAGTCAACTCATGTGTATTACATATGAGGACATTTTAGTATTTTTATTCTTAAAGTACGATTCTTAAAATGGGTGTAGATTTTATAAATATAATAAATTATTTTATTTATTAAAATGTGTTACAAAATAATATTTTATTTCTTAAAAAGCGCAATTTAGTCACCACCCTCATTCGTTCTTTCATCCCCAACCCTAGGACCGCATCTTTCTGCCATCACCCACCACCACCGACAACACCAGTACACCCACCACCATCGACAACACCGCTACACCCTCCACCACCTATCGCCACCAACAGAACTGTTGCCCACCGCCACTAACTGCACCGACGGAAAGACCACACCTCAGATAGAAAATCGCCAAAATCGTGGCCAAAATCGACAACATTGAACCCTCCGTTCCTTTATGCTCTCATGTGTAGTACACATGAGATGACTTAACAAAAAAACTTAACGTCCGTTATACTAAAGTACAAGAAATGAAATAATTTTTCAAATAAAGGAAAATAAATTAAAAAAAAATGTTTATGTTAATCTATTTATATTAAAATGAAATAACCTGATGTCAATAAGCACTTCAGATTGCTTATATTTTAAAGTTATTATTATTATATATTAATTCATGGTGCATGTAGAACAATAAAGTTACCCTTGGGCTCTCCATAGTGGTTTCATGCCCCTCTCTTTCACGTCCCTCCACGTCAGCGTCACATCAGCACAGAAGTTTTTACTGCCTATTTTCACTAAGGTGTGTAGCGATTTCATGCACCACATTTAATTTTTAATCATTAACTAATCATTTAACTAAAATACAAATAAATTTATTTAAAATATAAAGACAACAAAATACAAATTTATTTAATTAAAAAACAAACATATTAAAATACAAATAAATCAACCGTCACTCATACGATTAGTCCAAATATGCTCCGTCAAATCACCGCGTAGGCTGAGGTGTGTATCCATGTCGCGTAATGCGTTACGAATTGCGTGTTTCTCTTTCGAGCTTAGTTGTGCTGGCGTCGTGTGCGGGTTATCATCATAGTTTTGGCAAACGGCTAGCCCCTTGTCTTCCAATATCATGTTATGTAATATTATGCAAGTGTACATAACATTCCTTATTTTTTCTTTGGTCCAAATACGGCACAGGTTTTTAATCATAGCCCATTTTTTCTTTAAAACTCCAAACGCACGTTCAATATCCTTCCGTGCCGATTCTTGTGCTTTTTTTAAAAGCTCTCTTTTCTCACCAATTGGGCAAGATAATGCTCGTGCTCGTATTCGACATCATTAACAATGAATGACGAACCAGGTGCGACTCTGTCTATGATGTCATCGAATATAGGCGATTGATCCAAAACATTTATATCGTTGTTTGCCCCCGCAACACCAAAGAATGAATGCCAAATCTAAAGATCATATGACGCAACGACTTCAAGCATTAACGTCGGGTGTGAATGGTCCCCTCGTTGGTGTTGCCCTCGCCAAGCAGTCAGACAATTTGTCCATTCCCAATGTGTGCAGTCGATGCTTCCAATCATACCGGGAAATCCATGTACGGCTTCATGCACCTCATACATTCGTAGAATGTCACTAAACATCGATCTCCTTAAATATCTCTTGCCGTAGAGATTAATCACACCTAAGAACATATAATAATAATAATTAAACTAATAATAATAATATTAATAATAAAAATAATTAAACAAATAATAATAATAATAATAACTTCACAAAACATATGTAGAGTATCTCATGAGGTTTTCTCAGACATCTTTAAATACTCATCCCATAAATCACTAGCCGTACCTACGCTTGCTGTCGAACTGCACACGTGCATTTTTGTAAAGAAGTAAATCCAAGCTTGCGTCTCGCGTCTACCCTTTGTTGGAAATATTGGTACTCTCTTTCTAAATCACCACATATTCGCATGAAAAGTTCTTGGCTCATACGAAAACGGATTCGAAATTTTTTTTCATTATACATTTGAGTGTCATTAAAGTAATCACGTATTAGACGTTCATTAGATGCTTCCCGATCCCACATCACTTGAACTCGTCGTGTTACCCTCTGTGAACTCTCCGCTTCTTCAAGTAGCTCGTACGCGTAATAAATTGCTTCAACAATCACTTCATCTTCTTCCGTTGAACCCGGCGACGTAGAAGACCATTCCATTTTAAATAGTGGGGTGTTATTGGTTGAAAAAAATATGAGAATGAGTGAGGTTTTGGTTGAAAATGAGAGAATGAGTGAGATTATTGGTTGAAAATGTGATATATATATATATAAATTAAATATATTTTTTTTATTTTACAACGGTAGCCTAACGGCTACTTTGACTAGAGGGCCCACACAAAACACCAAACTCTGCCCGTGAAACGCCCCACACACCCCCTCTCACGCCCCTTTCACGCCTAGGGGGGCGGTGTTCCTTGGCGTGAAAGGGTGAGGTGGCTCACGCCCAAGGTCTTCACGCAGTGCTACGGATGGACTTACGATGTAATAGAATTTCTTTAATAAAATGATTATGTTCATAAGCATACGGGATTATTATAAACACAGATTTTTCTTTTCAAAAAACCCTAGGAAGGAAATCTAGTATTAATTTCATTAAGTGAATGATTGGTTTGGTAAAAAAATTAAAATTAATAAAAAGTTAAATCTGTATGAAATGTAAAAAAGAAATTGTAAAGAATTCATGCGTTTGACTTCTCATTTAAATTAAAAAAAATATAGTTTTCATTAGTTCTTTTATTCTCAAATATCTTTTGTAGCTTCTAAAAAAAATAAACAATAACAAATCCAAATTTTATACTCTTTAATTATTTATTTTGATATCTATATTTTATACTAATAAATAAAAATAATAGAGGACACGTGTCATTTTCTGATTCATCCTCATCATATTTTTTCCGTCTCACACTCCTATTAAATAATAATATTAAAAAATATGTTTTTAAATACTTAATATAAAATGATTGGTTTGGTAAAAAAATTAAAATTAATAAAAAGTTAAATCTGTATGAAATGTAAAAAAGAAATTGTAAAGAATTCATGCGTTTGACTTCTCATTTAAATTAAAAAAAATATAGTTTTCATTAGTTCTTTTATTCTCAAATATCTTTAGTAGCTTCTAAAAAAAATAAGCAATAACAAATCCAAATTTTATACTCTTTAATTATTTATTTTGATATCTATATTTTATACTAATAAATAAAAATAATAGAGGACACGTGTCATTTTCTGATTCATCCTCATCATATTTTTTCTGTCTCACACTCCTATTAAATAATAATATTAAAAAATATGTTTTTAAATACTTAATATAAATCTAATATTGGATAGTTATTATATCATAACAAAATGAATTTGATTTGAATTAAAATTTATCAATCACATAAAAAACGATTAATAACCAGTTAAAAAAATGTTTTAAAAATTAACTTAACAGAATTTATAACTATCACATCAAAATACATTTTTTAAAGAAATATTTTGACGAGTGTATGCATTAATAAAATTACATTATATTTTATTCAACCCATTTAAAACACAGGTTTTTAAAGACATAAACTTTTTTATTACTTATAACATTACATTTATTGAACATGTGTAATACACGAGATTCTAACCTAGTGTATATATATATATATATATATATATAGGGGAGGGTTCCAGAGAAAACCATATAGTTAGGCGAAACCCGAGAAAACCACTAAAAAATCAATTTTAACTAATAATATAATAATATTTATTTATTTTTTATTTTTTTTTATAAGAGTATCAATGTAATATTACACATTTTTACCAAAAAAAAAATATTTAAATATTGACTTACGTATACGTAATTCATAGTGTTACATATACGTAATCAGAAAACAAAAAAATGTTACACATTGTTTTATTGGGTTTCTCGGTTTTCGCCCAACTTTGTGGTTTTCTCTTAATCCTTCCCCTATATATATATATATATATATATTATTTTATTTAAACATTTTACCTATTATGTTACGTATACATATACGTAAATGCATTTTTTTTTGTTTACGTATACGTAATATTTAACACAATACGTAAAATGATGTTTTTTGTAAAATGTGTAATATTACGTAGATATCCTTAGAAATAAACTAAAAGCTTAAAAAAATTTATAAATAATCTGATTGGCTTTTGGAGGTTTTCACGATATGTGGTTTTCTTATTATCTTCCCTACACATAGACATTTCAAATTTTAAACAATAAGCAATAACAAATCCAAAATTTAATATATATACATATATATATATATATATATATGGTTGGTTATTGTACAAATAGCAAAAAGCGTATGAGGATCATAAGCCACCAAGGCGCGACACGTGTCATTGGTGCGAGGGGTAAAGTCGTCAGTGTCATAATCACACACAAAAACTACATAACTAGGCATTAAAGTTACGCGTAGTCTAAGTTATTATGAAATCATATTAACGAATTACGCAACTTATATAAATATTTATGCAACGTATGTATAATTACACAACCTATTTTATAATCACGCACATTATACGTACACTAAATTGACACTTTTAAAAAAATTGTTGATTTTTTTATAATAAAAGTATATCAAGACTATATACACAAATTAAGCAGGATAAAATTCTTAATTTTATTGTATATCTTTTTTTAAATAAATAATATTGTATAAAAAAGTTATATGCTTTTAAAAGTAACGATGTAATTTGAAAAAAGTTAATAATTGTAGGTTATTCCAAATTTACCAAAAATAATATATACAGTTCAGGCTACTTTTCTAAGGGCATGAGCTATACAGGGCGTGAGTGAGAACGCCATGTGGGCGCCACCTCACCACCAACATTTTTCACACCACTCTCAAATGGAACTGGTATACCCGTGTGAGTGTTATTTTCATAAAATTTAATTGAGTGACGTATGAATGAGAGAGAGAGACTCACGCCCGCCAGAAATCTCACTCCAAGAGCTTCATGCTGCCATAGGGACGGTGTTTCACGCCTCTCACCCCCTTCCCGCCCTGTCACGGGAGGTATACCGCTCTCCGAATACCCTAATAAGCCAAAACCCAAACACCCGGTGTGTATAGTTAAGTAATATAATAATTCATTTTACTTCATTGATAATTACACATATAATCATATACATTTTGATATGGCATGAACAGTAAACAAATCCGGTTGGTTAAATTGGCCGGCAATGCCACGTGACGAAATTAGCTCGGTATTTTTTTTAAATTGACCGCTTTTAGATTTGCATTTAGATTTATTTATTGGAAGATTAACATTGCAGGGTCTAGCCCAAATGGTTTCGGCCCGTTGCACTCCTCACACTCCACCCCACCCACCCAAGTTAGAACCTTGGGTTGGGTTTTTTTACGTTTTTTTTTTGTTTTTTTTTTCACCTTATCTTTTCCTTATTTTTATGTAACAAATCTTAACGGTTCTGTTTCGTTAATATTACCGCAAGTGACACCACCACCGCGAAACGCGAGGTGTCCTCTTAGTTATATAAACGTTAAGAAAAACAATGACATGTCAAAAACAAATTTGACGATCTAGAATTATCGTGGACAAAAATTGTTGACCAATTGCTCTTTTTATTTTATACTTTCTCTATAAACACAAGGATAGGCACAAGCACTTCAAGTATATAATTTTAAAAGTAGGTGTAACAATGCAAAACATGCAAAAGTTCAAGGGTATGAAGTGAACCTACTACAAAGCACTACCCCTCCACTAAATACACTTTTCATTCTTTTGTTTGTCTTTATAATGTTTTTATTATTTTATTATAGGAATGGATTTTTACAGATGTCATGTTCACTAAAACGTGAGAAAAGAGAAAAGAAACATATCGTGTGATGTAATCAATTATTCCCGTTTTGCATTGGAGCCATTGTTTTCTTCTTTTTTCTTCTTCTCGATGTTTAGTAATTCACTTGCCAACCATTATTTCTTTTGATTTTTATCTTCTTGCAAGAAATATTAATTGATGTTTCCTTTAAAAGTAACAAAAAAAAAAAAAAATTAACAAACTGTATATTGGTGTAACATAATTAAAAAAATATATATGTATATATTTTGTATCGTAAAATAATGATACATTTTATGTACGATATTCAATATTAAGGAACTTACTTTAAGTTAATATTTTATTTTAGAAAAATTAAACTTGTGTTACATAAGAAGTCTTGTTTGATAACTGTTTGGCTTTGATTCTTAAAAATAAGCTCAAAAAATGAATATACTTAAACTATCCTTTTAAATTAAATTAAGCTTAGAGTTTTTAATTGTAAAAGTTATCAAAATATCAGCTTTGCTACAAGTACTTTATAAACACCTAAATACAAGTTACACTACAAGTCATCGGTATAGCCTATCCCGACGACAAGTCGTCCGCATAGGTGTCGTCGGGATTGCTTTGTACCAATAGACCAAGTGTGTCGTCGGTATAGGTTAGCCTATACCGACGATGAGTCGTCGGTATAGGGTCTAATTAAAAAAATCAAAAAGAGAATCTGTACCGACGACATGTTTTAGGCCTATACGGACGACATGTTGTCTGGACAGACTAAACCTATCCCGACGACATGTCGTCTCTATAGGGTTTTTTAATAATTTTTTAAAAAGAGCTGGGATAGGCCTTTACATAGAAAATGTGATGACACGAGAGATATATGGTTCATATATGCTTCTACAGTTGTTATGTCCAATGATGAAAAGTAACATATGCAAACAACACATTTGTTAGGAAGGCGGAATGCCAAAATAATTGGAAGTTATTTCATAACGTCTTTATGTTAGCATAAATTGACTTGTTTATGGGCACAACACATGATATGTTAGTTGCAGTGATAAAAATTTGATGTACAGCTTTGGTATATTAACAAATAAATATAAGTGACAGACCTCAAAAAATCCATTTGCAGCAGCATAAACTTCTATATGTCCTTGAATTAAACTTTACAATCTTCGGATGGACTTATAACAATTGACATGCATTTTTCGTAGATATAAATGTTAGGTGATTTTAGTGTCATCACTATAGAGTATCAAGGGCTTGTGATCACAGGTTAAACAAGATCAGAAACAATAAACACATTGATTTGATCAAAACAATCTTGATCGACTCTTTTCATTTGATTGAATAATGTGAACGAAAATGCAGAATCAATCCAATAGAAATAGAATCAAGACCAAAGATTATCAATCAAACCGATTGTTATTACTTCAAACCTTCAATGCTTACATGACTCAGAATTACAAAACAATGGAATTGAGAACTAGAAGACTAATTAACCGAATGAACAACAAGCTAACCTAAACCCCTCTTTTGTTAACAGAAATAACAAACAACTCTCAGCCTCAACAATTACACCCTTGAACTTTAAAGAATAACCAGAATGGTCCCTGAAGTTAACAGAAACTTACAACAACAACCAAACTTTATGACCAGTTGACTTTAACATCTTTGACCTTTCATCTTGACTTTCTTTGACTAATATACACTTAAACACTAATATACAACAATCTCCACCTTAGTGTTCAAGTGCATATCAAAAGAACACCAGTAAACATTCAAAATCATCAAACAATGTTTAAACTTGGACCCAGACATAATCTTTGTCAACATATCTGTTGCATTCTTATTGGTATCCACATAAACAACTTCCACTTCCTTAGACTGTAACACATCTCTAATGAAATGAAGCTTGAAATTTACGTGCTTAGATCTCTCATGGAAAACATGATGCTTTGACAATTGAATTGCCCCCATATTGTCACAATTAACAACAACAACATCAGCAAACACTCCCATTTATGAGATAAACCCTTTCCAACCAAATAGACTCTTTAACAGCTTCAGTTAAGGCTATGAACTCTGCCTCTGTAGTTGAAAGGGCAACAACATGTTGTAAAGAAGCTTTCCAACTAACAGTTCCACCCAAAACCTTAAACACATACCCATTCATAGATCTGCCTCTGTCTAAATCCTTTGCAAAATCAGAATCAACAAACCCATTTACCACTGAACTGTTTTCATCTGTTTTACCAAAAACAAGTCCAATTTCCTTAGTACCACACAGATATCTTAGGATCCATTTAACTCCATCCAGTGGTGCTTACTAGGATTACTTAGGTATCTGCTGACCACACTAACAACATAGCCAATGTCTGGCCTAGTGCAAATCATTAGATACATAAGACTGCCCACTGCATTAGCATAAGGCACATTCACCATCCTTTATGCTTCTTCCTCTATCTTTGGTGAATCTAAACTTGATAATTTAATAAGCATAGCCAGAGGTGTAACCACAGCTTTACAATTCTCCATGTAATAATTCTTCAGAACCTTATTTAAGTAAGAGTGCTGAGACAACTTTATTATCCCTGACTTTCTGTCCCTACTAATATCTATTACCATAATCCTTTTTGCTTCTCCTAATTCTTTCATGTCAAATTCAGCTATTAACAATTCCTTTGTGGCAACTATTTAAGCTTCGTCCCTGCTGGCTAATAACATATCATCCACATATAGTAACAAGTATACAAATTCCTTGTTACCATACTCCTTGTAATAAACACAAATGTCATATTCACTTCTATTAAACCCATGAGATACAATGTAGCTATCAAATCTCTTGTACCACTGCCTTAGGGACTGTTTAAGTCCATATAAACACTTTAATAGCAAACAGACCTTGTCATTCTGACCCTCTTCTTCAAAACCCATTTGTTGTTTCATGTATATATTCTCTTCAAGATTACCATGTAAGAAGGCTGTTTTAACATCCAACTATTCCAGTTCCAAATCATTTATTGTAGTTAATGACATAATCACTCTTATGGAAATATGTTTGACTACAGGTGAAAACATTTCATTGTAATCAAGACCTTCTCTCTGAGTAAACCCTTTAGCCACAAGCCTAGATTTATACCTTGGAACTTCACCAGGAAAACCTTCTTTAATCTTGAATATTCACTTACAATCCACCAATTTTTGATCTTTAGATCTCTCTACCAACTCCCAAGTCTTGTTCTTATGCAATGAATTCATTTCTTCTTTCATTGCAACCTACCACCTTTCACTTTCATTTGAGTTAACAGCTTCATGATGGGTAAGTGGTTCATTTGTACTCTCCTCTTCATCTATATTGAATACAAATGCAGACAAGTCATCTCTATACCTGATTGGAGGTACAATCTGCCTTCTAGGTTTGTCTATGGCAATGATATCCCCATCACTTGACCTAGCACCAGTCCTTGTTGTACTTTCATGATGAGTTTGACTGCCTTCATCTCTCTAGTCATCATTCTAAGGTAACTCCACCTCAATTTGAACACCATCACTATTGTGGACTTCATTACTTTCCTTACCACTAATAGCATCTTTATAGAAAACATCTTCTCTAAAAGTTACATCTCTGTTAATAATTATCTTTGGACTAACTTCTGCAAATCTCCATAGCCTATACCCTTTAACCCCATCTGGATACCCCAGAAATACACACTTTTATGCCCTTGGTTCAAGTTTCCCTTGACTGATATGAGCATATGAAATAGACCCAAAAACCCATTGACCTTTATAATCTAACTTTTGACCAGACCATTTATCTATTGGAGTTTTCATATCAATTGCAGAGGATGGACTTATATTGATCAAGTATGCTGCTGTTGCCAAAGCTTCAGCCCAAAATGACTTTGGTAATCCAGAACTGAATAACATACATCTGACCTTATTCAAGATAGTCATGTTCATTCTTTCAACCAAACCATTTTATTGTGGTGTGCCTGCCACGGTTAAATGCTTGGATATTCCATGTCTTTTGCAAAACTGATTGAATTCATGATTACATAATTCTAACCCATTATCAGTTCTTACCTTCTTTACTTTCTTTTCAGTTTGAGTTTCCACCATAATTTTCCATTCCTTAAACTTTTCAAATGCATCATTCTTGTACTTGAGACTGAATACCCATACTCTTCTAGAGTAGTCATCAATCAAAGACAAGAAATAACTAGCCCCTCCCAAAGATTGAACCTTAGCAGGCCCCCACAAATCAGCATGGGTGTAATCCAAAATGTCATTTGTAACATACTTGCTCCTACTAAACTTCACCCTATGTGATTTCCCTAGGACACAGTATTCACAGAATTCCACATCATAATTCTTTAGGTTATCTAGGGCTTGACATTTGTTTAACTCATACAGACTTTGAGTACTTATGTGACCTAGCCTTTCATGTCATAACTTGGCTGTCACTACTGCATTTACTTCAGCTGTGGCAGCTATTGATCCAGGAACAACATCCCCATCTAAAATGTAAATATTGTTTCCCCTCCTAGATCCTGTTAAAACAATTATAGCTCCTTTTGTTACCCTGGCCTTACCATCCTTTAAACTAACATGGTAACCATCCTTCTCAAAAGTCCCTAATGAAATTAAGTTTCTCTTTAATTCAGGAATATGCCTCACATGTTTGAGGTCAATGGCAGTCCCATTCTTTAAATTGAAAGATATTGATCCAATGCCTTGAATCTTGCATGGCCTATCATCCCCTAACTATACCAAACCTTGTTCTTCCATACTTAAATCTTTAAAAAACTCTTTGCAAGGGGTCATGTGATATGAACATTCAGAATCCATCACCCATTCTTGGTTGGATTCAGCCTTCTTCTTTTTCCAATCGGGACATTCCTTCTTGAAGTGTTTCTCTGAATTACAAACAAAACATCTTCTTTTTCCCTTAGACTTGGACCTTCCCCCTCCTTCCTTTTTCTTGAATGTTCTTGATTCTGGTCTTCCCCTTACAAACAGGCCATCAGAGGTTTCATATTTAACCTCACCCCTCTTATGTAATTCTTTTGAATTCATGGCTACTAGAACTTCTTCCATGGATAAACTATCCTTGCCAAACATCAATGTATCTACAAAATGCTCGTAGACCTGTGGCAGTGAAGATGAAGAAAAAACGGCTTTCACATAGATAAAGGGATCTTTTGTTACAAGAAGATGCCCTTCGGTCTCAAGAACGCAGGAGCTACCTATCAAAGGGTGATTGACAAAACATTCACAGATCAGATAGGGAGAAACATGTAGTCCTATGTTGATGATCTAGTGATTAAAAGCAAGAATGAAGAAGGAATGATAAAAGACATCAGAGAAACATTTGACAACCTTCGAAGCATCAGTATGAAGCTTAACCCAGGAAAGTGCTCCTTCGGCTTTGAAGAGGGCAAGTTCATGGGCCATATTGTAGGAAAGCAAAGCATAAAAGCCAATCCTAGCAAGGTTTGAGTGGTCATGGAGATGAGGTCTCCAAGAACAAAGAAAGATGTGCAAAGCTTGAATGGAAAATTTTCCGACCTTAAGCGATTTTTGTCAAAATCAGCAGAAAAATCACTATCCTTTTTCCAAACACTGAAGGGGTGCTTAGACAAGAAAGATTTCAGGTGGACCAAAGAAGCTGAGACTGCCTTTTAGAAGCTGAAAGAAAATCTAGCCTCACTACCTACATTTTAGCCTCCGAGGCTAGAGAACTAATCTTTGTTTATCCTTCAGCAGGTAATGATGCTGTAAGTGTTGTGCTGCTGATAGAAAGAAACCATGTGCAGATGCCGGTATACTTCATTAGCAGAGCACTAAAAGAAGCCGAAGTAAACTACCCTGCGATGGAGAAACTGTCTCTCTCCCTCGTACACACTGCAAGAAGATTGAGAAGATACTTCCAAGCACACCCAATAAAGGTGGTCACCGATCAACCTATCAGAACAATACTTGAAAAGCATGAAACATCTGGTCGATTAGCAAAATAGGCCATCGAGCTTGGGGAACACAAGATAGAGTATGTACCAAGAACAGCGATCAAAGCTCAAGTCCTAGTTGATTTCCTTGCCGAAGTCCCGGAGGAACCAAAAGAAGCAACAAAGATAATGAATAACGGTGAACAGCAGGAGCATCCTCCAAACACATGGATGATGTTCATAGACGGAGCCTCTAGCATAGAAGGTTCTGGAGCTGGTCTGGCACTATTAGACCCCGAGGGGAAAGAATTCACATACGCCCTTCGTTTAGACTTCCCAAGCACCAATAATGAAGCCGTATATGAATCCCTACTCGCAGGCCTTAGGATAGCTAAAGAGATGAAGGTGTCAAAGATACAAGTGTTTATTGATTCGCTACTAATAGCCAGCCAGGTTAACAACCAGTACCTGGAAAAAGAAGAAAGCATAAAGAAATCCAAAGCTAAAGCACAAGAGTTAATGCAAAGTTTTGAGAATTGCAATGTGAAGCAAGTGCCACGATCTAAGAACAAGCAGGCTGATGCCCTTAGCAAGCTGGCCTCACTTACCTTTGCACACCTAACCAAGAGGGTTATAGTGGAAGTACTCAAAGCTCCATCTATATGTGAAGAGGAAAAGAACTGGATAACTCCGGTCATAGACTTCTTGAAAGAAGGAAAGTGCTAGATGATGAAGCAGAAGCAGTAAGGCTACAGATAAGAGCTAAGAAATGCGTGATCGAAGATGGATATCCTTACAAGAAGTCCTGCTTATCACCTCTGCTTCGTTGCGTCCGACCGAATCAAAGTAACTACTTGACCAGAGAGGTGCACGAAGGAATATGTGGGGCCCACTCTGGTCCTAGATCAGTGGTCACAAAACTGATGAAATTGGGTTATTATTGGCCCACAATGCATAAGGACGCTTCAGAAGAAATACACAAGTGTGAAGGCTGCCAGCTGCATACACCAATCAAAGCAAGTTCGAAACACGACCTGGTGACCATTACTTCAGCATGGCCGTTCTACAAATGGGGAATGGACATTGTCGGCCCATTACCCGAAGCAAGATGAAAAGTCAAGTTCTTGCTGGTAGCGGTCGACTACTTCACCAAGTGGCCTGAGGTCAAACCACTAGCTTCGATCACGGGCAAACAGGTAATCGCCCCTAATTAAAAATCAAATCATTTGCAAATTCACTCGCATCGACAAAAAATATAACAATTATTTCCAAACAGGTGATAAACTTTGTATGGGAACAAATCATATGTCGCTTCGGTCTCCCAGGACAAATTGTCACTGACAATGGCAAGCAGTTTGCTGATAAACCATTAAGTGCTTGGTGTACGGAGCTACACATAAGGCAAATCTTTAGTTCCGTCACTTACCCTCAGTCCAATAGCCAAGTTAAACGAATGAACCGGAGCATTGTGTCCGGGATAAAAAAAAGGCTCGGATGACACAGTAAAGATTGGCTGGAAGAGTTACCAAGCGTCCTATGGGCCATCAAGACAACAGAGAAAACAAGCCACGGTCGCACTCCATACAGTCTAGTATTTGGCTCGGAAGCAGTGATTCCTGCCGAAATAGGGGTAGCCACGAATCGAATCAACAATCAAGATCAACATCGAGACAATGCAGAGATAATACAGAACCTTGACCTCCTGGAAGAAGCCAGAGATCATGCAAGAATCGGGGAGGCCATATACAAGGAGAAAATGAAATCCTACTACAACAAAAGGTTCAAACACGAAAGTTTCAAAGTTGGAGACCTGGTACTCCAAAGCAACGGTGCAAGCAGACAAGATGATACCGGCAAAATGGGCCCTAAATGGGAAGGTCTTTACCAGATTGCAGAAGCACACAGAGGAGGCTCTTAAAAACTTGATGACATGGAAGGAAAAAGGCTTCCAAGGCACTGCAATGCCAATCACCTACGACGCTTCTTCATATAAGCCATGATCAATGTAGCTCAAGAGGTAATTTATGACAAATCTTTTGTATGAAATAAGTTCAATGAATGAAATCAGTATTTTGAAGTATAATTGATATCTTGTTATCCTATTGAGGGCGAGCTCCTATAAACACATAGCTCCATGGGGTCCGGGTAAAACCTCTCCATGTAAAGGGATGAGCTCCTAGGCCAAAACGCTCAACGGGTTCAAGCTTTGACTTACCCTATAAAGGTTGAGTTCCTAAAACAATACAACTCCTTAGGTACCAAGTCTTGTTTAGCTATGAAGCGGGTGAGCTCCCATCAACAATGCTCTATAAGCGAAAACTGTAAGCTTATGATCATGCCCAAGTAAAATCACAAACATAAAGGGCTTCCAACAGATAGGATAACACTTCGTGTTAGTAATATATTGGAATTATCTAGTATGATGTCTGCAGCATCATGCCTTGACAAAACCTCGAATTATGAAAACACAAACACATAAAAATGATAGCAAGGGAATGTATCTTATATTCCCAAATAAAATAAAATCAAGCCAACAAGGTAAACCTTGGTTCAAAAGTTTGATTATGCAAGCAAACCAACAAGACCTATGACTCGATAAGGTCAAGTTACAAGCAATATGTACAATAAAAGGTTCAAAAGACTTTTTCATATAAGCAAGTTCAAGCCACAAAGGGCACCATCAAGTTGAGACAAGCAAAATTAAATTGTTTACGCCAACAAAGGCTTACATCAGACATCACCACACAGGGTCCAAATAGCATGTTTAGAAAGATAAGCATACAAATTATTAAACATAACAACAACATTAATAAGTGGTTTCAATAAAACGAAAGGTTCACCCACCTTCTCCGTATCAACAATATCAGGCTTAGGTCCTGTACCAACGCTCTCCTCAGCAGAAGCAGCAACAACTTTGTGTGGAGTATCAGCAGCCTAGAGTCCAATAGAAGCTTGAGTCTTCGCATCTGAAACCGAGTCAGATCGGCTCTTTTTTCTCTGCCTAGCGTTCCCTCCCAGGGACACCGAGGCAAGAGACTTAGAACCACCAGCTTCGTCCCGCGAGCGCTTGCTTCCAAGAGATTTCAGCACGGAC
This sequence comes from Smallanthus sonchifolius, assembly GCA_023525975.1. Lineage (NCBI taxonomy): Eukaryota > Viridiplantae > Streptophyta > Magnoliopsida > Asterales > Asteraceae > Smallanthus > Smallanthus sonchifolius. The sequence goes on along the minus strand of CM042029.1, from coordinate 24,850,897 downwards.
TCTACAGCTTCCCTCTTCAAGCCTTGAGGCTCCAAAGCTTGCAGCTCAGACAAAGGCCTATCAAAATGTTTAGACAGTTCATGAAGGTAAGGATATGTCAGTTGCTCCATCTGTCGAATAGCTTCAATAGACTCTTGCTCTGCCTCAGGATAGTAGTTGCTGCACTCAGAGATTGGCTTTAAAGGCTGATTCTTGTAACTAGAAACAAGTCCCATATGGCTTCCCCGCTTTAAAAGCTTCTTTTACACATCTATCTGGGGAGCATTGAACTCATTACTGTGAAGAAGATAAACAACAATCTGTTGAAACCCGTGCTCAATGAGCCACCTTTTCTCCCCAGCAAGAACCTCAGCACTAGACTTCCATTCCTCAGTAACAACATCCAAACTCTCCTTCTCAGCTTGAACCACTGACCTCTCAGCATCAAGTGCAATCCTCTCAGCATCCATCTTTGTTTTCTCTTCCTCCAAACTCTGCTTCAATGAAGCAAGCTTCTCACTATCAACATCATACTGCTTAGTAGCAGTATCAAGATCTTGAACAAGCTACTTCTCACGAGTAGATAAAGCAGACACTTGACTCTGAGCATTGGCAAGTTGTTCCTTCAAGGCAAAATTCTTTTGGTCCGCACGATCAACTTTTGTAGGTCCTAATTTCACTTGGAAATCACACGAATGATCGATTACACACACAAAGGCGGAAACTATGTGTATGGTGGTGAAACAGAGGATAGAAACAGAATCGGTGAAGATAACAGGGTAACCACACTCACAATCAACACAAATTTGATATGAAAATGTAAGAACAATGCATCAAACAAGTGCACAAGTTGTATTGATTGAAGAACAATGTGAAAGAGAAAATGCAGGGTTACAACCGCTACTCACACCCTAAACATTCTCAAACTAGGCTACTTATAGTAATTAACAGGTATCGAAACTATGCTAACCGAAACTAGTAACCAAAACTACTAGTTTCGGTTGAGCATTTACAAATGATATAAACAGCCTGTCGAAACTTACTATCTATGGAAACTACTAGTTTTGATTGAACAAGTCTCAATCGAAACTAAGTAGTTTCGATGGCCCAGACTTAGTCTAATTAAACAGTAATTTACAGAAACTGAAATTACAATAAAGAAAACTAAGTTAACATTGTTCAAAATACAATGATGCTATCAGCTTACAAAATGCTAGACTCTACAATGTCCCCCTAAGTTGTTGCATCAATGTCTTCAGATCTTCTCAAGCAGCTGGTCCTCCAGTTGGCTTTTGGATGTAAGGTTTCACATGTAAGGTCACAACCCGTTGATATGCCTTTGAATCTGCCTTATCATCATCACAATAAGCTTGAATGTGATTCTTGAATAAAACCTCAAGATCCTCAGGCTTAAACTTCAACAGCTCCATAGGCTCAAAAATCACCAAGTCTTCTTTGCCTTCACATTCTATCACAAAACTACCAATGTTCGGATTGTAGTACCATCTTTTGAAATTTTGAAGTTGAACAGGCAAAGACTTGGGTAATGTGATAGTTTTGTGAGTTTGAGCTGGCTTGTGTCTCAGAAAAACGTAAGGCTTCTTGGTCTTGGGATGAAACCTTGTCTTTGAGATTTTCTTCTTTGTCTTTCTAGGCTTCATCCCTTTGAAGTCATTGTTGACTTGGACGTGCAGAAAATGCTCAAAATCTGAAGCCATCATTACATTTCTAGGATTTTGAAGTGGAAGCTTGGCCAGATCTCTCAGATCACAAAAGGGGAGAGTTTGAAAGTCTGTCATGTTCTTGAAATGCTGAACCCCTCCCTTGTACTTTCTTATAATGAAAAGCTTCCTTTCATCGTCATATTTCCATCCAACAGGTGGCCTCTTCAGCTCTTGATGCTCAGCTATCCATTCATAAGTCTAAGGACTATCCTCTTCTACTATCTTTCTCATCCATGATTTCTTTGGGTTTAGATAGTTGGGATCAGGTGTTGGTTCAATGGGTACATTTGGAGTTGTAGTTGATTCAGGTTCCGTGGGAGTTGGTTCTTCAGTGACTGCTGGCTTCATTATGTTGACCTGTACTTCAGGGATATCTTGATCATTATCAGACAAGGCTTAGATCTCATCTCCTTCTTCAGTGAAGTACCTGACCTTTAAAGTCTGTATGTCTTCAGTAGGTAAAATCTCTGGATACTAGTCATTAAAACCAAAGTTATCAATCTCGTCCAGCAGAGCATTTAGTTCATCATCAGATCCAATATCTTCTTTGTCAAGAACCACCACTTCAACATTTGTTTCAGTTCCCTTCCCGCGCTCCCTAGTTGCTCTTCTTTCACTAGCAGAGGGAAGGTCGAACTCTGGTTATTCAATTTTAACTTCTACAGCTTCCTTTGTCTTGGCAGCAGAGCCAGAATAGATAGTCATGGCAGATTTAGGGTTTGTGACAAAGGCAAGGGAAGAGGGTTCAACACCAGAGGTGGTCTCCCCCCTAAACTGTAGAAGTGGTCGGTTGATGCTGCACATGCTTGACAAGTACAACCTTTAGTTGCTCAACAAGCTCAGCTAATGCCTTGAACTCTTGCTGTTATTTTGATATTTCCTTTTTTTGACATCAAGCTGGGTGTGCAACCCTCCAACTTCCAGCTTTAGGTATTTGACCTCCTCTTTGCACTCGTTCAGTTTAGTCCTCAAACTTTCAATTACTTTGTCTTTCTCTTGAACATGATCTTGTAATTTCTTCACTTCAAGGCTTAAAGTCTTGACCCTTGGTATAGAGGATGTTGGTTCATGAGCGGGTGATGTACGTGGTGTAGGGATATGTACATGTTATGGAGATGGTGGTGGTGTTGGTTGTGGTGCAGGATGGGGAATGTCAAATACACAATCAGATGATGATGATAAGACTTCAAGTCCAGTCTTTATTCTCTTAGCCCTAGGCTCTTCCAATTCATAATCCGACCTAGAGTCGGCTTGCCTCTTGGAGGAGGATGCAGGAGGTTCAGTTTGACCATCAGAGTCTGACTTGTAGTAGTCTGAACCTTAAATTCCTGCATCTAAAGTCCCACTGGACTCTGCAACTTCCTCCTCAGCCATATGTATATTAACATCAACTTGATCAATAGGCACAATGGGAACCTGTACTTCCTCCTCTTGAACTGCAATTTCAGGATCAATGAAAGGTGCTTCAACAATGGGTTCAACGATAGGCTGTTCTTCTTCTTGTTCATGAGGGATTTCAACCTCAACTTCAGCCTCTTGTTCTATTTCCTCCTCTTCTTCCTCAGATGATATTTCAAGGTCAGGATCCACATCAGGAACAAATTCTTCCTCTTCACCAATAACGTGTCCAAATAAGGGAATGTCAGCAATTGCTCTATTTTTTCTTTTGTTTGTACTCCTCATGTAGCTGAGGGTCTTGGCCATCATATGATCAAACACCAAGATATTCCCATCCTGCTGAAGATTTGGGTGAAGATGATTAACTATGATCTGAAGGAATCTGGGATAGACTAAAAATTTCTCTTTAACAGCTCCGGTTAAATTCTCTTTGAGCTGTCTGAAAACTAATCTTGAAAAGTTGTAATTCCTGCCTTTAATCAATCCTAAAACAGCAGATGCCACCATTGCATTTGCAGAGTCAAATCCACCTTTTCTGATTGACAAGCAACGAATGAACACATGAACAAAGTATCTCCAGTGTGGTGGAAGTGAGTTCTTGATGATTTGCCAACTCTTGAATTCATCTAGATGACCCTTTCTTCTAAAGCATTCCTTGATGTAAAAACTTGGAAACTCAATTGGTGCTTCTGGATCATCATTAAACAACAACACTTGTCTTATTGTAGCTTCAAAAATAGAACCTCTTGCTCACGAACTGTGGCCCTTATGTGCTCCACATTATCAAAGGTCAGTAACTCAGCAGTTTCCCAGAACTCTCTAATAGATGCTTTAAATACAGGGAGGTTGTGACTGATAGCAAAGCTGATGTTGGAATTGGCTAGAAAAGTCAGGACTGGGACAAACTCTACACTTTTAGGATCATTTGCGTCAAGGAAAGCATAGACATTGTGTCTCTTAACAAACAGATGATCCATATCTGCAAATATACAGAATTCATCAAGTTTGTCACAAAAAAAAAATTAGCAGAAACCTGACCAATACTTAGAAAATTTCTGAAACAAGACTTATCGAAACTACTAGTTTCGGGTGAATAAACATAATCGGATACAAATTTCGGTCAACACTTAGAAAAATTCAGAAAATCCTTATCGAAACTACTAGTTTCGGGTGAAGACATTTCAATCAAAACAACAAGTTTCGATCCAATTACTTATAAAATTTTAAACCATCAACCGAAACTAAGTAGTTTCGGGCAAAGAAACTTGGTCACCTTTTTAAAGACTTGGGCATATTTGGGTATCAAAACTTCTAGTTTCGATTGAAAACCTATTTAAATTTTGAAAAACCCTTTTTAAAAGAGAAACACCCTTTTTATCGAAACCACTAGTTTCGATGCCCAAACCCTTGAACTAACTCAAACACACAGAATTAAGAACTCGAAGAAATATACAGACTCAGACTCATTTATCAAACAAATGAAAGACATAAAAGATAGAGAAAGAGTAGCATGTGAGTGTCGAAACTCCATCTTACCAGGTGTATGACTGTAATCTGCAAATATGTACAACAGATGTGAGTTTAACGAAAATGGTGAGGTTATAAGCAGGAAATCAACACACAACGACTTTGATTATGAAGATTTAGTCATAAAATTCCCAAAAATGAAACCCTAGGTCTACATTTTGTAGAATCATACTCATACGAATGAAAATCAGTACCTGATTAGAAGACGACGGAGACGACAAAAGAAATCAGATTAAAAACACTGATTTTGCAAGCTTAAATCGAGGAAATGAGAGAATTTGTGTGTGAAAATGGAGGAGTAAAGGTTTCGGAAAGTTCAAGTGAGTCTTGGCATGGAAGAAAGCCGATTATGAAGTCATTTAATATTCCAAGTGACAAATGACCAAAATGCCCATGTCGAAACTACTAGTTTCGATAGGACAAGGTAGTTTCGAGTGACAGGAAGTTTCGGTTGACTTAGGATGTTTCGAGTGACTAGGATAGTTTCGGGTGACTGGAAAGTTTCGATAGCCATTAAAACAGATAAAAGCAAAAACTCAACTATTTACACATTTATACAAGATTTAAGAAGATAAAGTGAAGTAAAATGAAGTAAAACTGTATAAAAACTATTTTCACTTATCCTTTTTTTTTTAAAAGATCCAACAAAAGATCAGATCTGGTTAGTCTCTTGAAACACTTCCTTTTGCAATCAACTACTGTGAATCCCTGAAGATAGTTGATATTTCTGCAAAGTAAACCCGAACATTTGTTTGTACATATTTTTCATGTGATTATAGGGTACCATTTAAGAAAGATACAAGGTGTACCCCACATATTGAAATAAAATGGTTTTGAAAACGTATCAATCCTCAAGAAATACTCGTATTCATCCTATCATCTCTTTCTGATTAGCCAAAGTACCATCTTAGTAAGTCAAAGATACCACGAAAATAAAAAAAATCCAGGTGGATTAGAAGATGTAAAATGAAAAATATCCAAGTGGATATTAAAAGATACTAACATTCTAGATCTTTGCGTAAACAAAACAGAAGAAGTCATAAAATTATCCAAGAGGATAGGAAAAGGTTGAACACCCGAGATCTTTGCGTAAGCAAAAGAGACGGGGTCAAATCATCCAAGTGGATGGGAAAAAAATGAACACCCAAGATCTTTGCGTAAGCAAAACATAATGGGTCATCGGTGGTAAATATCGTTACTTTGACGGTCACCTAGCGTATGAATAGGAATCCAACACGTAGGACTATATCTGATTAAATTGGTTTTCTTAATAGATAAAATGGGTTAGATGTTTCAATAATGGGTTCAAACACACAAGTATAATATAAGATTTAGGTTTTCACACTACTTACAAGTTTTAACCATATGCCGGGCCTAGTAGCTATACCTCAGTAAACACCATCGCTTTTGGTCCATTCCATGTTCAAGAGATGTGATCAGACTCTATCATTTCTCAAAGGTCGGATTCAATTTTCCTGAAACACAAAAAAATTAATACCACTTGTAAGATTAGAATATTTAAAACTATACACAAAGCAATTCTTTTCAATTTTGACATATTTAAATTCTCATTTCTCCCCTAAAAGATTTGCTTGTAAATAAAAATTAACTATACAGAAAAATAAAATATTTTTGGTAATTTTTTACTATTAAGCATAAACATAAAACAAACCAATATACACAAGGATTACTGAAAATTGATCATGCCAAGTATCTCCACCAGTTGGGCAAATCTGGCAAAGTCAAAGGCTTTTGTGAAGATGTCTGCGGTTTGGTTGTCGGTTTTGACTTCAACGATTTGGATATGTTTCTTTTCAACACAGTCACGGATACAGTGATGTTTAATCTCAGTGTGTTTGGTTTTTGAACGCTGAACTGAGTTTTTGGTGATATGGGGAACGGCAGTGTTATCACACAGGATTGGTGTCTCATGGAATGTGATCCCATAGTCAAGCATCTTATGGTGTATCCATCTAACTTGGGAACAACAAAGGGCTGCGGCAATGTATTCGGCTTCGGCGGTGGATTGGGTAATGGTGGACTGTTTCTTACATTGCCATGAGACAAGGCGATTGCCAAGGAACTGACAACCTCCAGAAGTGGATTTGCGGCCTAAGTTGCATCCCCCGTAGTACGAATCTGAATAAGCCACAAGATCAAACAAATTATTTTTAGGATACCAAAGACCCAGTTTTGGTTTATACTTTAAATATCTCAAAATACGTTTGACTTCAGCTAAGTGAGAGAGTTTAGGATTAGCCTGAAAGCGTGCACATAAGCACACTGCAAACATGATGTCGGGTCTGCTGGCTTTGAGATACATGAGAGAAACTATCATAGAATGATAGAGGTGGTGATCAACGCCTTCGCCATCCAAATTAGGAGACAGACAATGTCGAACTTCTACAGGAGTTTTGACTTGATGAGACTCAACCATTTTGAACTTGGTCAGGATGTCCTTGACATATTTTTCTTGATGAATAAGAATTCCTGACTCGGACTGATCAACTTGCAATCCCAAAAAGAACTTCATTTCTCCCATAGAGCTCATTTCAAATTTAGAACGCATCACTTCTTTAAATTCTCTGCACAAGCTAGGATTGGTGGATCCAAAGATGATATCATCAACATAAATTTGCACCAAGATTGTATCCTCTCCATCCTTTCGTTTAAACAAAGTTTAGTCAATTGCTCCTCGTGTGAATCCTTATTAAGCAGATGCTTAGATAACGTATCATACCACGCACGAGGTGCTTGATGAAGACCGTACAATGCCTTGTCTAATTTGTAGACACGGTCTAGAAAGTTAGGATCAATGAAACCCGGTGGCTGCTTGACATACACTTCTTCTTGAACCTTTCCATACAAAAATGCGCTTTTGACATCCATTTGATTAACAGTGAAGTCCATATAGGCTGCATAGGGGATAAACATCCTGATGGCTTCCAAGTGAGCCACTGGTGCAAATACTTCCTCAAAATCAATTCCTTCCTCTTGATAAAAACCTTGAACGACCAAGCGGGATTTATTTCGAACCACAACTCCTCCTTCATCCTTTTTGTTTCGAAATACCCAACGAGTGCCGATAGGTACTTTGTTCTTGGGAAGATCCACCAGATTCCAGACATTCAGCTTTGAGAATTGTTGTAACTCTTCTTACATTGCTTTCACCTAACTGTTCTCAAGCAAAGCTACTTTGATGTTCTTAGGTTCCACTTGAGATATGAGGCATGAGAACATGTTGTTATCTAATGCATCACATGCACAACGGGTATGAACACCCACATTGAGCGGACCAATGATGTTGTCGGTTGTAAGGCCCCAAACCCAGGAGGCCCCACTTGTTGGATTTACTCATTCACAAACAGTTCTTAAACATGAATATCAAATAACGCAGCGGAAAATTTCATTTAAACATAATGTCATCATTGTTCATACATGCGGAAGCGTAAACATTGTTTAAAACATAAATACATCATAACTAAAACATAACGGGATTCCAGTCTTCATAGTCAGCCGGGTAACTCCTCTCGCTAGCCAAGCATCACCGTACATCCTCATAACCTGCCTTAACCTGAATGTGCACACTAAAAAGTCAGCTACGCTGGTGAGTTCTAGCATTTCATAAAAACTTTAACATCAACATTTGCCAAAAGCATATCATTCATTCATTTAGTAAAACCTTTCACAAAAGCATGTAATAATCTAACATCTTTAAAAAGGTTTCGTACCCATATCATCATCAACATCATTATCATAAACACCGTTGAACGGATCGTTCGTTAAAACTTTTAAGATTCATTTAAGTCATACATTATCGTTATCTAATTCTGTATCTTACTTTACGCGTCACAGTGTCCCCGAAGGAACCTTTGGTGTTGTGGGCAACCGCTACGTATCGCCGTCATTGCCACAACCATACACTACGTGGGGTCAACCGTTACGTATCGCCGTCATTGCCCAACCATTCACTGCGTGGGGTCAACCGTTACGTATCGCCGTCATTGCCCAACACGCATCTTTCCTTTGGGAATCAACCATTACGTATCGCCGTCATTGCCCAACACGCATCTTTCCTTTAGGAATCAACCGTTACGTATCGCCGTCATTGATTTCCCTTACTTTATTCACTTAGGATGATCGTCATCACTCGAGTAACCGTCGTTACTCCCTTACCAATTGTACAACATCAAAACCATCGACAGGCCACCAAGACACTGCCCTGTTGTTCTTATGGTAACTATGGCTCGCTGTCCATAATCTACCACAAGGCTGGGAATCACATTCCCAGACTTCATTCGTTAATTCCATTCATTCGACATATTAGATTTGTAATGACTTCTTTAAACCTTTACCTCTTTCCCTTTTCATTAAACATTTCCTCATTTAGACCGTTCATAAACATTCGTAAACCTTTTTGGCAAAAACACTTCATAGCCTTTCCTTTCGTAAACATCGTTTCGTTAAAACATCATTTCGTTAAAACATCATTTCATAAGTATGCACACCAGCCCAAAACATTTAACAAAACATTTAAAAGAGGGCTCTAGAACTCACCTGATACGCTAATATGGGTTGTCCTAAACGAAGGTCCAACAACGTCACTTCCAATCTGAATTGATTAGTTAAATACACATCAGACCAATCCCGACTCTAACGGTTTAACCATTCTAACATACTAACTTCACTTAACCAGTTCTGATGTCTACGCACTTGGCAAGTGCGCAGACCCTGCTGCCTGCGCACTTATCAAATGCGCAGGTCCCTCCTCCTGCGCACTTATCAACTGCGCAGGACCTGCTCCGTGCGCACTTAGCAAGTGCGCACGACCTGTTCTTCACGAAAAACCCTAACTTTCGCATTCAGGTCTGATCATGTCAAGATCCCGAACCTGTTTGCATTCAAAACGTTCGTTTTCCATTAAGGAACTCAAATCCATGATTATCTTTTAGTTTCATCCGTTCAAACCTCACCTTTTCACCCAAAACCCGAAAAACCCAAAAACGAACTAAAACTCAGATTTAGGTCGGATTGTTACCTGAATCGAGTTTCTGATCCGGAGGTTCTTCTCACGAGTTATGGAGTAACACTTTGCTGAAGTCTCGGGTCGATCCGCCAACTTTCTCTCTCTACAGTTTCTCTCTCTAAAAGTTGCAAATGAGAGAAAAGGGATGGCATAGGCTATTTATAGCCCGCTGACCCGACCCGTCATGCCTCGTTCGTTTATTCCGTTATTATAACTATCGTTTTATTTTTGGGATGTTACAAGTCTACCCCCCTTACAATAGGTTTCGTCCCCGAAGCCTTATCATAAATCAAATAGATGAGGGTACGACTCCCTCGTTTCCTTCTCCATTTCCCAAGTGGCTTCCGATCCCTTTCGGTGTTTCCTTTGGACTTTAACCAATTGGATAACTCTATTACGTAAACGTTTCTCCTTTCGGTCTAAGATGGCCACGGGTTCTTCGATGTAATTAAGGCTGTTGTCGACCTCGATGTCAGTAAGTGGTACGTGAGCCGATTCATCCGCCAAACACTTTCGCAAGTGTGATACATGGAAGGTAGGATGAATCCCACTTAACTCATCAGGCAACTCTAACCGATAAGCAACTTCACCAACCCGTGCCATTATCCTGAACGGTCCGACAAACGTCGGACTTAACTTTCCTCTTTTTCTGAATCGTATGATTCCCTTCCATGGTGACACTTTCAGCATTACTCTGTCACAAATATCAAACTCAATAGGCCTTCGTCGTTTATCCGCATAGTATTTCTGACGATCTTGTGCGGCCTTCATTCGTGCCTTGATTTGATCAAACCTTTCCGACGTTTCTCTTACGACTTCCAGACTTCCTAACTCCTTCTGCCCAATCTCACCCCAACAAACCGGGGTCCTACATCTTCTCCCATACAACATTTCGTAAGGCGGCATGCCTATCGTCGTGTGATGACTATTGTTGTAGGAGAATTCGGCTAACGGCAAATGGTTGTCCCAACTGCCACCGAAGTCGATAATACAAGCACGAAGCATATCTTCCAATGTCTGAATGGTCCTTTCGGAATGACCATCCGTTTGTGGGTGGTATGCTGTGCTGATATTAAGCCTTGTACCCATCGCCTCGTGAAATCTTTTCCAGAACCTCGATGTGAATCGTGTGTCCCGGTCAGATACAATCGTCAAAGGCATCCCATGCCGTGCTACTACTTCGTTAATAAATACTTCCGCTAACCTTTCCGACGAGAACGTCTCGCGAATAGGTAGGAAATGAGCACTCTTCGTTAAACGGTCCACAATTACCCAAATGGTGTCATGACCTTTAGCTGTGCGAGGTAGCTTGGTTATGAAGTCCATGGTAATGTGTTCCCACTTCCATTCCGATATATCAAGTGGTTGAATCTTTCCATACGGTTTCTGGTGCTCGGCCTTTACTTGCGAGCAAGTCAAGCACTTGCTTACATACTTTGTCACTTCATGCTTCATTCCAGGCCACCAGGATGGATAGAGTACCGAGACTTATGAGCCTCATCCAAGATTTTGGTTCTAAGCTCGCCACCCATAGGTATCCATACCCGTCCAAAACGTGTCCTAACACCAAGGGTGTTATATTCCAACTTGTCCTGTTGGCCAACCATCCTTTCCATCTTTATGTTTTCTTCCTTAAATGCCTCATCTTGAGCCTTTTCGATTTCTCTCATCACATCTGCTGTTACCACTAACTGGCAAGTTTTCACTCTAATAGGAGTAGGCACATCCTTTCGGCTTAGAGCGTCAGCCACCACGTTTGCCTTTCCAGGAAGGTATATTATTTCACAATCATAGTCTTTCAACAGTTCCAACCATCGCCTCTGCCTCATATTAAGTTCCTTTTGTTCGAAGAAGTACTTCAAACTTTTGTGGTCGGAGTAAATAGTAAACTTCACCCCGTACAGGTAGTGCCTCCAGATTTTTAATGCGAATACGACAGCAGCAAGTTCCAAATCGTGGGTTGGATAATTAGCTTCGTGAATCTTCAACTGTCGTGACGCATACGCGATCACTCTCCCGCGTTGCATCAACACGCATCCCAATCCCTGACCCGAAGCGTCAGAGTACACCACTAGGTCTTCATTGCCCTCGGGGTGGGCCAAGACTGGAGCTTGGGTTAGCCTCTTCTTCAATTCCTTAAACGCCTCATCTTGGGTCGAACCCCATTCATACTTAACCGCTTTCCGAGTCAACTTTGTCAACGGCGAAGCTATTTTTGAGAAATCCTGGATGAATCTCCGATAGTAGCCTGCCAATCCCAAGAAACTGCGGATTTCAGTTGGCGTCTTAGGAATATTCCATTCCTTTACCGTCACTATCTTTGCTGGGTCAACCATAATGCCGTTCGGGTTAATGACGTGACCTAGGAATTTGACTTCCCTAAGCCAGAACGCGCATTTGGAGAACTTAGCATACAACTTTTCCTTCTTCAGAGCTTCCAATACTTCCTTCAAGTGACACGCGTGATCACCCTCATTCTTGGAGTAGATGAGGATATCATCGATGAACACGATTACCGATCGGTCCAGCATCGGTCGACAAACCCTATTCATCAAATCCATGAACGCTGCGGGGGCGTTCGTCAATCCAAAAGACATCACGCGGAATTCGAAATGTCCATAACGCGTGCGAAATGCGGTTTTCGGTATGTCTTCTTCCCTCACCTTCAACTGATGGTACCCGGATCGAAGGTCGATTTTCGAGAACCAACTTGCGCCCTGTAATTGATCGAACAGGTCGTCGATCCTTGGTAAAGGGTACTTGTTCTTCACCGTACGTTTGTTCAACTCGCGATAATCAATACACATTCTCATTGAACCGTCCTTCTTCTTCACAAACAACACCTGAGCACCCCACGGCGAGATGCTCAGTTGGATAAATCCTTTCTCAAGTAACTCGTCTAGTTGGACCATAAGTTCCTTCATCTCCACTGGTGCTAGTCGATATGGAGCCTTAGCCATGGGCTGGGCATCTGGTACTAAGTCGATTCGAAATTCAATCTCTCTGTCGGGTGGTATCCCAGGCAAATCCTCTGGAAACACCTCCGGGTACTCGCGTACCACGGGTACATCGTTTAGTTCCTTCACTTCCTTACACTTGTCAATCACGTACACCAGATACGCCTCGCATCCGCGCCTCAAGTAATTTGTTGCCTTAATCATCGAGATGACGTTTGGCATCGGGGCGTCCCGATCTCCAAGAACCTCGACTTTGCTACCATCCGGAGCCTTGAGTCGGATTATCTTTCGTTTGCATATAATTTGCGCTTCATTAGCAGTTAGCCAATCCATACCTAACACGACATCGAACCCACCCAAAACCATAACAAACAATCTGACAGGGAACCTATTTCCTTCTATTATTATTGTGGAGTTGTCAACTACATCGGTCACTCTCGCAGTCATACCCTCAGCGGTTTCTACGCTAAAGGCCCTTTCTAGCTTACTGACAGTGTACTTCACTCGTTTACAGAAAGTCGCAGATATAAAACTCTTACTGGCACCCGAATCAAATAGCACAGAAACAAAAGTGTTGTCAAGGATGAACGTACCTGACGCCACGTCGGGGTCTGCCCTGGCTTGGTCTTGCGTCAATGCGTACGCACGAGTCTTTGCTCGGGGCCTCTCTTCTTTCCTTTCCGGGCCTTTCCCTTTCCCGGCTTCACCCATTTTCGGTTTCGGGCATTCCCTACTCAGATGACCGGCATCCCCACAATTATAGCACTTGAAGTGTTGTGGACACTCACGGGAGTAGTGCCCGGTCTTGCCACACTTGAAGCACAAGTTAGATCCCAGTCTACATTCACCAGTATGCTCCCCTTCCACACTTCTTACAAACAGTCAGCTCATCTACCTGAGCCCTCTTATCACGAGTCCCAAACATCTTTCCACCAGTTCGCTTGTTTGAGAAGCTCGGTCTCTTCTTCGGTTCCTCAATGGCGACGACATTCAGCGCCAGATCATCAAATACGACGCCGCTCAGTTCTACTACCGAATCATAGGTAGTAGGGGCGTTTACCTTAACATAGGTGCGGATCTGGTCCGGCAACCCTTGAATGTAGCAGGAAATTTTTCTTTCCTCCGTCGTAACAAGATGTGGCACCAGACGTGCCAGTTCATTGAATCGGGTTGTGTACTGCCGGTGCGTCATGCTCCCGGCCTTCAAACACATAAATTCCCTTTCTACCTTCTCAATCTCGTTCCTTGGACAGAAGTTCTTGATTACCAGAGTTTTCAAGTCATTCCACATCATCGAGTCACCAACCTCATCCCCCTTAGCCTGACGTACACCTTCCCACCAGTGGGATGCTTCCTCCCTCAAGGAGTTAGCAGCAAACTTCACTACTTGATTTGCTCGACACTCGCTCAGACGGATGGCGGCTTCCATACGTATCACCCAATCAAAAGTAGCCACCGCGTCCTTCTTCCCAGTCAGGACCGGCGGGTCACATGCCTTAAATGACTTATAGTCGCACCCGCAAGCAGGCGGTGCATTGTCGGTCTAGTTGTTCTGGGCACCAGTTGCCGCACTAGATCCGCCTTCCCCACTAACTTTCTTTAATGCTTCAGCCAACAGACTTGGCAAAGAATTCTTCATCAACTCGGAGAACTCTCGAGCTATGGCTGCTCTCACTTCTGGTTCAAAAGTGAAAGGTTGTTCTGCAACTTGTGTCTGCTCAGTTCCATGCACACTAACCTCCGGTTCAGTGTGAACACTTCCTTCTTCACTGTGCTCTTGGCGCGCAGGAATCCTGCCACCATTTCGACCACCGGTACGGCCACCACGCCTTCCGTTCCCTCTCCTCGCCATTTCGTTCTATAAGACAAGAAGTCCAATGTTATCACGCTAGTTAACAAATAGAATTCAATAAGCACTGTAAGATGTTAATATACACTGGCCATCTGCAATTAACCATTACACTACCTTTCGATTTCTATTTGACCACCTTTGTGATTCCATCAGAACACAAGTCCTTTCCTAACCCTTCCTAAGGCATACTACATACACATACTCTACTTTTCATACCTGATGTTGTGGCTCGAGTTACCCGTACTGGCATCCGCTTTCGGTCCCATTCACAGTTTAAGTTCAGACACTAGGAGTGTCCGAATCTCTCAAACTATTGCTCTGATACCAACTTGTAAGGCCCCAATCCCAGGAGGCCCCACTTGTTGGATTTACTCATTCACAAACAGTTCTTAAACATGAATATCAAATAACGCAGTGAAAAATTTCATTTAAACATAACGTCATCATTGTTCATACATGCGGAAGTGTAAACATTGTTTAAAACATAAATACATCATAACTAAAACATAACGGGATGCCAGTCTTCATAGTCAGCCGGGTAACTCCTCTCGCTAGCCAAGCATCACCGTACATCCTCATAACCTGCCTTAACCTGAATGTGCACACTAAAAAGTCAGCTACGCTGGTGAGTTCTAGCATTTCATAAAAACTTTAACATCAACATTTGCCAAAAACATATCATTCATTCATTTAGTAAAATCTTTCACAAAAGCATGTAATAATCTAACATCTTTAAGAAGGTTTCCTACCCATATCATCATCAACATCATTATCATAAACACCGTTGAACGGATCGTTCATTAAAACTTTTAACATTCATTTAAGTCATACATTATCGTTATCTAATTCTGTATCTTACTTTACGCGTCACAGTGTCCCCGAATGAACCTTTGGTGTTGTGGGCAACCGCTACGTATCGTCGTCATTGCCACAACCATACACTACGTGGGGTCAACCGTTACGTATCGCCGTCATTGCCCAACCATTCACTACGTGGGGTCAACCGTTACGTATCGCCGTCATTGTCCAACACGCATCTTTCCTTTGGGAATCAACCGTTACGTATCGCCGTCATTGCCCAACCATTCACTACGTGGGGTCAACCGTTACGTATCGCCGTCATTGCCCAACACGCATTATTCCTTTAGGAATCAACCGTTACGTATCGCCGTCATTGATTTCCCATACCTTATTCACTTAGGATGATCGTCATCACCCGAGTAACCGTCGTTACTCCCTTACCA
The DNA here is from genome assembly GCA_023525975.1 of Smallanthus sonchifolius. NCBI lineage: Eukaryota > Viridiplantae > Streptophyta > Magnoliopsida > Asterales > Asteraceae > Smallanthus > Smallanthus sonchifolius. The sequence continues at coordinate 24,835,190 of CM042029.1, read as the reverse complement.
GTTGTACAACATCAAAACCATCGACAGGCCAACAAGACACTGCCCTGTTGTTCTTATGGTAACTATGGCTCGCTGTCCATAATCTATCACAAGGCTGGGAATCACATTCCCAGACTTCATTCGTCAATTCCATTCATTCGACAGATTAGATTTGTAATGACTTCTTTAAACCTTTACCTCTTTCCCTTTTCATTAAACATTTCCTCATTTAGACCGTTCATAAACATTCGTAAACCTTTTTGGCAAAAACACTTCATAACCTTTCCTTTCGTAAACATCGTTTCGTTAAAACATCATTTCGTTAAAACATCATTTCGTAAGTATGCACACCAGCCCAAAACATTTAACAAAACATTTAAAAGAGGGCTCTAGAACTCACCTGATACGCTAATATGGGTTGTCCTAAACGAAGGTCCAACAACGTCACTTCCGATCTGAATTGATTAGTTAAATACACATCAGACCAATCCCGACTCTAACGGTTTAACCATTCTAACATACTGACTTCACTTAACCAGTTCTGATGTCTGCGCACTTGGCAAGTGCGCAGACCCTGCTGCCTGTGCACTTAGCAAGTGCGCAGACCCTGCTGCCTGCGCACTTATCAAGTGCGCAGGTCCCTCCTCCTGCGCACTTATCAAGTGCGCAGGACCTGCTCCGTGCGCACTTAGCAAGTGCGCACGACCTGTTCTTCGCGAAAAACCCTAACTTTCTCATTCGGGTCTGATCATGTCAAGATGCCGAACCTGTTTGCATTCAAAACGTTCGTTTTCCATTAAGGAACTCAAATCCATGATTATCTTTCAGTTTCATCCGTTCAAACCTCACCTTTTCACCCAAAACCCGAAAAACCCAAAAACGAACTAAAACTCAGATTTAGGTCGGATTGTTACCTGAATCGAGTTTCTGATCCGGAGGTTCTTCTCACGAGTTATGGAGTAACACTTTGCTGAAGTCTTGGGTCGATCCGCCAACTTTCTCTCTCTACGGTTTCTCTCTCTAAAAGTTGCAAATGAGAGAAAAGGGATGGCATAGGCTATTTATAGCCCGCTGACCCATCCGACCCGACCCGTCATGCCTCGTTCGTTTATTCCGTTATTATAACTGTCGTTTTATTTTTGGGATGTTACATCGGTGGGATGATTCTTGTGAATTCTCAATTGAGGAATCTCATCTTCTTCCAAGAGTTCATCCTGATTTGTGATATTATTAGCAGGATGATGATCTTCATCAACAATGTGATCTTCATCAGTTGATTGTGGGGCAACATCTACTATTGGAATAGCGTTGTCTTCAACAGTTTCACTTGTTGCACCAGAACCGGAAGAGTCCACATTAGATTCAGCATCAGCAAGTGCGGGGACTTCATTTTGAATGGATGAGGAAGAACTTGGAGCATTTATATTCCTAGATTGTTCATAGAAAAGTAAGGATTAGCATGAGTTAATTCATTTGAACACACAGGAAGATTAAATGACTTAAACAAAGATTCGACATCAAAAAGCCAATCAGGACCGTCTCCAGCGTCCGTATGATTGCTTTCATGCCAATTGATATCAATGGATTCCAGCACCATCCATTTCTGCTTGTTGTAAACACGAAATGCTCGTTGATTAGATGAATAGCCCACAAAGTAGAATTCATCGGCTTTGGCTTTAAACTTTTTTAGCTGATCTGAAATATTCAACATCGTGCAAACACACCCAAACTTTCTAAAGAAATCAATAACTGGCTTTCGCTTGTACATGATCTCATAAGGTGTCTTGTTGCAGCTTTTGGTGATAAGAACACGATTTTGCACAAAGCACGCGGTATTAACTGCCTTGGCCCGAAACTTGACAGGAAGCTTGGAATTAACGATCATAGTTCTTGCAGCTTCAATCAACGTGCGGTTTCTTCTTTCAGCTACACCATTTTGTTGTGGAGTATGCGGTGCACTGAATTGTCTAGAGATTCCTTTGCTTTCACAGAAGGAATCAAGAGTGGCATTCTTGAATTATGTTCCATGATCGCTGCGAATTGTCTTCACACTCATATTGAAGAGGTTCTCAATTTGAAGAAAATAAGTCTTCAGAATCTCCGGTGTCTCATCTTTCTTAGCCAGGAAGAACACCCAAGTAAACCGAGAGAAGTCGTCGGTTACCACTAAACAGTAGGATTTGCGTCCAAGACTCATGACACTCACAGGACCGAAGAGATCCATGTGAAGTAATTAGAGAGGAGAGTCAATGGAATTTGTGGTTTTGGGCTTATGAGAAGATTTGTGCTATTTTCCATTGGAATAAGAGAGACAGTGTTCCTCAAGAGAGAAGTCTTTGAGAGGCAAACCGGTGATGAGGTTTCCTTGAACCAGACGGTTCATGGTTTTGAAATTTACATGTCCCAACCTCTTGTGCCACAGAAACGATTCATCTTCAGAAGCCTTTGAAAGAAAGCATGATTCTATTCCAGATAGGTTGTTCATATCCAAGCTATAAGTGTTAAATATTCTGGGAGCATGCATGAGAATTAGTTCTTCTGGAATCACCACTCCTGGCTTCAAGATCAGGCATTCTCTTGAATTGAACAAGGCACAAAAGTCTTTATTACAGATATGAGAGACGCTCATCAGACCGTATTTCAATTGAGGAACGAAGTTGACATGTTCCAGACTATTTCCACCATTTGAGACTGTTCCTTGACCTTCAATCTTTCCTCCCCTTGGATTGCCAGCAAAAGCCACATAGTCTCCATCCATAGGATGATAGTCCTGCAGCAGGTTGAATTGACCGGTCATGTGTCTTGAACAACCACTATCTACATGCCAGATGTTATCTCCAGTTCTTCTTGGATGACCCTATACACAACGAATCATTTAGACATTGTTACCAAATCTATTGCTATCAAGAAGTTTCTTGTCAAGGGAAGACATTTCATGAGAATCATAATCAGAATCCTCCTTTGATGAAGCATTGTCATCATATAAAACATTATTTTTAACTTTCCAGGTTCTTTTCAAACTATTTTTAGCATTTTTAATTCTTTTACGCCTAACTTTTCTACAATGAGGAGACTTAGACTGCACATTTGAATTTAATAAAATTTTGGAAGACGATTCTTCATTACAATGAATTGTTGTCAAATTGCAACCTTTTGATACATGATTTGAAGCACCACAACTAAAACAAACTTTATCACAAGACGCCTTAGCCTGATAATTGTCATCACAAAATGAAGATGATTGTGATGTTGAGGCATATGATTCTTTCTTCAATAACTTTGTCTTGAAGACTTTGTTCTTCCTTTAATCTGAAAAATTCCATGTTGCTCATGGTTTCTCGTATCCAAGACCCTCTGTGCCTTTTCTATTATATTGTTTATCAATTATCCCAAACAAAATTTTCTGATCCATATCCATGTGGTCAACTTGTAATTTAGCCTTTTCAGCCTTTTGGACTCTTTCAGTCAAAATTTTATTATTAGTGGTTTGAGTGTTACGTTGCACAATTAAAGAACAGTTTTCTCCAGAAATATCATGAATTTTCTTTAAGTACAATTCCTCATTTTTGGCCACAGAGTCATACATCACCTTAATGTGATCTCGTTCATCAATCAAAGCTTGATTGATGAATCTATATTTTTGAATTTCATTTAAACATGATCTAGCATTACACAGTTTAGAAATAACCTCGGCCGGTACGGCAGTGAGATCCTCAGCTAGCTCGATCATCACACACTTTCCTTTCTCTTCCACATCTGCCATCAAGTCTTTGTCATCAGCTTCCTCGGTATGTTCTCCCCAGTGATAATGTCCATCAGCCTGACAAACAAGAGCTGTGGAGCTTGAAGGCAGTCATAGCATGACATGAAGGCAGTCATAGCACGACATGAAGGCAGTCATGATTGGGACATATTCATCAGGAATTATGGTGATAGTATTTTGAGGAGCAGAGGAACTGGTAGATTGAATCGCAGCAGCAGAGGGAGGAATATCAGTCTGAAAGTATGAACTACTGAAAGAGCTTGATCCAGAAATAAGAGCGGTGTTTCCATACTGGTTTGTGGGAGTGACTGCTCCTTTCTTGATCTCAATCTCATAGGTCTCAAGAATGCTGTAAACTACTTGTTAAGACAAATTGCTTAGGTTTTCAGTCTTCTTGATCATGATGCGGTACATGTTCCAGTCCTCAGGAAGAGCATCCAACAATTTCTTGTTCAACTCCACAGTTGGATACTCCACACCCAACACTTTCAGCCGTGACACAATGCTAGAGAACCGGTTGATCAAGTCAGACATAGATTCACCTCTAACACTGCTGAACATTCCATATTGTTTCTTGATCAGATCTCTCTTACTCTCCCTAACTTCAGTACTTCCCTCAAATCTAGTACACAGAGCTACCCATAAGTCTCTGGCTGTAGGGTACTCGACAAAAGTGTTGAAGATATCCATAGGAAGAGCCATTGCAATAGTCCCATAGGCCTTATTGTCTCGGGAAATCAAGGCAATATCCTTTTCATCATATTCAGCCAAGTCTTAGGACGCTGAACATCAACAGTAATGATAACGGGTTTGTGGGGACCATCTTTGATAGAATTCAATAAGGTGTGATCATGAAATTGAAAGAAAGTCTTCATTTTCTTTGGCCAGTCATCAAAGTCCTTTGTAGACACAAGAACAGGTGGTTTGTTTCCTCCAGAATACTCATTGGTGCTGATCGAAACTCCTAGTTTCGATAGAACAATGACTGCCCGAAACTCCTAGTTTTGATCCAAGAAGCAGAACCCGAAACAACTAGTTTCGATGATGAACACTTAGCAGGAAAACAGAAACCTTGATAGAAACTACTAGTTTCGATAGTACAAAGTTTCGGATGATCAATCTGCACAGGTTAGTTTTGATAGAACAGGATAAAAAGCTAGTTTCGATTGTACCTTCTCCAGAAAAAAAAAAGTACAGACAAGAAGTTTCGATGACCAATGAAATTCAGAGAATGTTCCCGGTCATTTCGATGCCTTCTTCCCCAAACTCAGAAAAACTCCATTAATGAAAAGCTACAAAAATCAATATCACAGAAATAACAATCCAATCCAGCGAAAATCTTCAACTAAACCTTCTGAACACGAAACCAACCTCCAATCTTGAAACCACGCTCAAAACACCTCGGAAATCAATGAAACAGTAATAAAAGGTAATGAAACAATACTCTGAAAAATTGATGCAGAAACCAATGAAAAACCACACAAATCACCTAGAATCGAACACAAAAACCTGATAATACTCACAAATCAAGAGCATAATGCTCTGATACCAATTGTAGGTCCTAATTTCACTTGGAAATCACACGAATGATCTATTACACACACACAGGCGGAAATTGTGTGTATGGTGGTGAAATAGAGGATAGAAATAGAATCAGTGAAGATAATAGGGTAACCACACTCACAATCAACCCAGATTTGATATGAAAATGTAAGAATAATGCATCAAACAAGTGGGCAAGTTGTATTGATTGAAGAACAACGTAAAAGAGAAAATTCAGGGTTACAACCGCTACTCACACCCTAAACATTCTCAAACTAGGTTATATATAGTAATTGACAGGTATCGAAACTATGCCAAAAATGTAAGAACAATGCATCAAACAAGTGCGCAAGTTGTATTGATTGAAGAACAACGTGAAAGAGAAAATTCAAGGTTACAACCGCTACTCACACCCTAAACATTCTCAAACTATGCTATTTATAGTAATTGACAGGTATCGAAACTATGCCAACCGAAAGTTTCGGTTGGGCATTTATAAATGATAGAACAACTTGTCGAAACTTACTATCTATCGAAACTACTAGTTTCGATTGAACAAGTCTCAATCGAAACTAAGTAGTTTCGATGGCCCAGACTTAGTCTAATTAAACAGTAAATTACAGAAACTAAAATTACAATAAAGAAAACTAAGTTAACATTGTTCAAAATACAATGATGCTATCAGCTTACAAAATGCTAGACTCAACAGCTTTCTTGGCATTATCACAAAGCCGATCAATACCTTAGGGATAGAGGTAAGAAGTCTAGCAGCATTGGCAAGAATGCGTCCAATAAGTGCCTGGTTAGTGTCACCACGAAGAGCATCACGATCGGAAGGAGTGGTAAACCATTTCCTAGCAAACAAAATGACTCTTCATAGAGTCACCATTCTTGATAGACCATTCCGGAACATAAACATTACCAGCCTCCTCCAGTACGAGCTCAGGTTTTTTACCACCACTACCACCCGAATCACCACTATCACTCTCACCATCAAAGGGTTCCAGCTTCACTTTGGAAGGAGCGGACCCAGTACAACCAGCAAGAAAATCATCATCATTGTCAGAAACATCAATGGGTCCAGGAGATGGAGTGGCAGACGCACGAGCACTAGATGTAGCAAGCCTCTTGCTAGAACGCAGAGGAGCTTTACCTTTCTTGACTTTAGGGGTAGATGCAAGCTTATTTCCCTTACCCTTAACCTGCTTCGTGCTAGCAACATCCGAAACACCAACGTAAACACCACCCTCATAGCGAACAAATTTATTCATCACCAACGCGATAGTCTCACCTTTCTCTAGCTCTCTCCTATCCTCCTCCACATCCGAAGTATCTTCCAACAAAAGAAAGTTCAAGGCACACATATCTACAAAGAAAGAATACACAATAAGCAAAAGAAATCAAACAAACATATAAGCAGAAGCAAAGTAAAATCCATACCCTTCCCATTTAAAGTTAACAGAGGAACAAAAGTTGGATCCCATAGCACACTCAACCCAAGCTTCACAAGCAACTGCTCCGGATAAATACGAAGCGGAGAAGAAAAAGACTTAAGCTTACTATAAAAAACAGGGTCCAAGGATGAAACATCAGATTCGGCAGGGTTAAGTCGGTCACATGGTTTCCTAGGGATTACAGTAAAGGGTGGAATTTCATTCGAAACCCAGAAGAAGTGATCCTTCCACGAACGAAGGCAAGAAATAGTTACGGACACAAGTCCCTCCTCATACTTGGTTTTCTCTACGGTATACCAGTCACCATTCTTCGTGAGGTGGAAGAAACGGCGAAACATGGTAAGGTCCGGTTCATAACCAAGAGATCTACAAACCACTTCAAAGTGGATGACTTTACTAGCCCCAACATGCGACAATTGACCAAAGTTAAGACGATAGTACTCAAGAAAACGCAAGAAAAAGAAGGAAAATGGGTATCGGAGGTTCGAAAATTCAAAATGACGACTATACATGGCAAGCATGCCCTCCGGACACTGATCGACGGTTTTTCCAATGATCGGAGCGATTGGACGAAACTTCACATCCAAACCCCATTGGTTGCAGAACTCGTCCACCGCAGATTGGGTCATTTTCGAGGTCTGGATGCTTAAATCGTTCTTAGACATTGTTACGGAAGAGAGCGAAAAAGAGAAATGAAAACTAACCACCAAAAAGTGTCGATCGGCAGACAAGAAGCAAGAACAAGGAAGAAGAGAACTCTTTGGGGAAGAAACCGCTTGTAAAATTGAAAAATATTCAAAATGAAGGTTCGGTTGAATAAAAAGGGATTGTTTTTCAAAATTAAAATTGAAATCAGGAGAGAGAAAGATCAATGATAACTGACGCAAGCCGTTCCATCACATCGGGAAGCCTGCGCTGAGTTATCTAACCAAGAATTAATACAAAACCGGTTCATTTAGAAATGAACGAGATAGAGCAAAGAAACTAATTTTTTAATAGGGTTTAGTCAGAAGCCCTCATTACTACGCAATAAGCACTCCTGACTGGGGGGCTGATGACGTGGGTATGCTCACGAAGCTCGGCTTCATTAAAGAAGCATACGTACTGAGCAGAACCACAAAGCCACGTCTCCCAAGTAATGAGGTGACGTGGCATAGGTGATAGCGACCCGTTTGGAATCTCAAGGAAGTCAAGGCTATAAGATAACGTGTCTTAATGGCCTTGAAGAGAGAGACCTTTGTCCCTATAGAAGACTTTGGCTCTTTAAATCAAAAGGGAAAAGGCCTTGCTGCAGGGACAGGAAAGAGAAGGGGATACCCCGCATATAGCACGAAGCCAGAGGCAGACTCAGGTATAAGAGAAGGACTTGGAATCTCCAAGTCCCAAGCCCATTCTCGCTACTCACTCTTACACTTTTACACTTATCATTCTCGTTCCAAGATCCTTATCACTCCAAAAGGACCGTTATCTTATTCTCACGCCGGAGACTGATCGCAGGAGGCCCCCTCCTGCGGTGAGACTAACGGTGCTTTGTTCTTAGCAGGTATCTCAAGCAGCTGATTCAAACGAGAACGTCAAAACCCTCACTCTGACTTGTATTTGTTGAAGCAGCGAGTACCCCTAGCATATTCGTCGTAGCAACGGTAGCTAAGGATATATTTAATGTGTTTAGTGAAATTTGTTGCATGATAATGGTTTTGCAAATGGGAAAAGTCACAATCATGTGATTGTTTGAATCTACATGGAATAGACCTTCGTAGTATGCTCCATTGGGTGATACATTCATGCATGGAGGAGTCATTATGATCGTGTCGATATTAATAAGGAGCTTGATGTTGCATGTGAAAGGCCGGATCGGTTGTAGTGTACTCCATTAGGTGAGATAGCCCTTAATTAAATGGCAAGTAGCGAGGTCCATCCCATATGTACTAGACTCATGAAATTTAAATTGGTGAAATGTAATTGTATGTGTATGCATGTAGATAACAATTAAGTAGCAGGCTTATCTTATTTGAAATTGGTATATTAGAAACGCGTTACAGGTCCGACTAATAATAAATAATTGAGAAAACTGTCAAAATAAACATTTTCCTTTTTAAATTCCTTAAAACAAACAAAGAACTTTCCATTTTCCTAAAATAAACATCAAATTTTCGTCAAACATTCTTCAAACTCGACGAATACGCCGAGTTACGTGTCTCATTTTATAAATTACACGTATAGTTTTCGCCGAGACATTTACCTGACTCGGCAAAACGCTGGAATATGAAAAGGTTTAGCCGGAGTATGAATGTCTTACGCCGGAATATGAATAGCTTTCAGCGAAACGCCGGGTATTGGAAAGTCATTTCGCCGGAATATGAATAGGTTTCGGGGGAAGATATTCAGGCGTTTTGCCGACTTAATATTTCAGTGTTTTTGTTCTATTATTCAAATATGCATGCGTTTTCCCGTAACTTGACGAAAACTACACGTGTAAGTTGTAAAATAAGACATGTAACTCGGCGAATTCACCAGGTTTGAAGAATGTTTCGACAAAAATTTAATCTTTATTTTGGGAAAGTGAAAAATTCTTTCTTTATTTTAAAGAATTTAAAAATGAAAATATTTATTTTAAGGATTTTCCCTAAATAATAAGAAACTCGTCAATGCCATTTGGTTCTTAGACTTGTGGAAACGGTTAAAATACTTTAACTATAATATTTTTCAAATAAAGGGTTAAATTGGGAAATTGATGGAAATAATTTGTTTGAACTATCATGTCCAAACATATCACGATATTTGAAAATATTGATGACGGTTAAAATACTTTAACTATAATATTTTTCAAATAAAGGGTTAAATTGGGAAATTCATAAAGGGTTAAATTGGGAAATAGATGGAAATAATTTGTTTAACTATAATATTTTTCAAATAAAGGGTTAAATTGGGAAATTCATAAAGGGTTAAATTGGGAAATAGATGGAAATAATTTGTTTGAACTATCATGTCCAAACATATCACGATATTTGAAAATATTGATTTTTTGATGAGGTGAAACGTTTTAAGTGTGTAAATGTAAATTACATTGAAATGTCTAAGGAATTAGGTTATAAGACTAAGTTATATATTATAATCATATTTACACAAACTACCTTGTATTATCTATAATTACAATTGATCTAATATTCCTCAGCAAGTTAAGGACGATGAGCGAAGGCTAAGATCTGATGTATTATGGTTATAGAACCCTCTTGGACTAAGCCCATGTCCTTAAGCCCATCAATTCTATGTTCTACCTTTTTCTTTTTTGAACGGCAACACCTAGATATTCTAGGATAATTGGGTTACCCCGGTGAAACACCTAGAACATCCAGGACAACCCACCCCAGGAGAAACCCCTCAACTGGGTAAACCCCCTGACCTTGCCACAGACCCTTTTTTGCTATGGCCAGGATTTCAACCCAACACCTTCACTATGAGAAGTTTTGAGGCTACCATTGCACCAAATGGCCAACGGTGTTCTTCCTTTTCTATTAGCCTATTAATGATGTCGGTTTTACGGGTGTTACAGAAGGGGATTAGAGAGAGACACACACAATCTTCTAATTGCAAAAGTTACAAAAATCCTGATCCATCCCCACTCCATACTAGCGCCAATGCCACCACTTCCCAATCAACCGACCTCCGCTGTAAGCCGCCTGCGTCGCTACCCCGTCGTCATTCAGGGTTGCACCAACCGACACCGATCTCACTCGCAACAAACGTGATTCCAGTGTCCCCGCGCGCCATCGTGAGACCGTCTTACGTGTCGCCACCGTTGTACAAGTTGTTACCGTTTCATTGGTGGTGATACCGCGTAATTGTAAGAACTCAAATAGAGATTTGATTTTCAGTTCGGGTGACTTGGAGTCAAACCGGATAGAGATTCAGGTTTTCTCGGGTGATTAGAGTCACGGGTTTTATTCGTGTTACCGGAACTAGTAAACGGGTTGTTGTATACGTGGTATTCCAATTTGGTTGGCATCTCCTATTCACAAAAACTATAACTCTAAACCCCCTATCGTTACGTTATTAAATATTTTGTTTGCATCTAGACTGCTAGTGGGTGATCTAGGGTTTTAGCCTAAATAGCTTAGTTCCTTACTTTCTCTACGTGTTTCAGATTCTGTTTTAAAACCTATACATGAATCCCAACAATATATGGGTTCTGCTTTCAATTAAATAATGGAATTCCGTCGAAAAGCCTGACCAGACAATTTACTAGGAAAGTCTGTTATATGGGAAACTAGATATTTTGGGAAAGGTCCACGGCGACGACAGATGTACGTCGGAAACAACTATCGTACAAGCGCCCACGCATCGAACCTGAAAAGTCGGGCAGTGATCGGAAAGTTGTTACCCACTTTAGTCACCCCAACCCGGTTCTAGACTTATGCAAAACTCAGTCGTTCAATGGACACCACATAGACATAGTGTTGGAAAATTAGTTGAAACAGTAATTGAAGATAAGTTGTTGTCAGCAACCTATACGACTAACTCGTCACAGCTAGCACAATTCAAATACCTAATTTATGAACACCAAGTTACCCACTTTAGTCACCCCAACCCGGCTACAAAGTCTTGTCATCAACCGAACACAAGTTGTAAAGCAAATAAACTCAAGGCATACAAATAAATTGTTTAACTCAACCAATACATCAATCTATCAAGTTATTGTCATAAGCTAACAAGATCAAAACATACAAGCAACTGAATATAACAAGAAACCTAAACGAACCATCCGTCGGGAGGAAGCCACACGCAGCTTAGCCACATATGCTTGTCAGGCAGACGAGCATAACTTTAATCTTTGATCTGGAACTGATCTTGGCTCTGGAAATCACCCTTGGTCCCTCTGAAATCGTCGGAAAAGAAGATGGGGGGGAGGCTGGATTTCCTTTTAATTAGAATTAGGGTTTTTTCCTGATCCGGCCGCTCTTTACGTACCGCGAAGATCCAAGCTCAGTCTTTCGCGTGGCGCGGAGGACAAAACAGTCGAGCTGCCTTTTTCCTTTCCTCGTGTACCGCGAGAATTCCACTCGCAGTCTTCGCGTACCGCGACGACTCCATGTTCTTGAAAACTTTGATATTTTTGCACTTTCACCCCATGTACTTCTGTGTCTTCTCATTTATGCTTCGTTATTCGCTCATTTAGCATGCAATACCTCTCATAGACTCAAACACAAATACCAACATAAAACCGACTCTATATACAAGATAAAACACATAAAACTATACAAAACCGACTTTTAAACATGGGACATTTGACCCTATATCACATCCCCACACTTAACCTTTTGCGTCTCGAAAAAGAATTGTGCAATGGAATCATAATCAGAAAACTTGCAAGTTATACTTTCATTTTACACAGCACAGATTCTCAAAACACGTTAACTGTAACAATCGGTATTTTGATCCGATTAAACCCAACCACCTACTTTCGAGCCCCCGATTATGTGATCTAAAATATTACACATTACCTAGCAGCAGTCTATCTATGGGTCTTACACTCAGAAAGTTACGACTCAGCCTAATCCTATCTCAAGGTCATGTTTAGGCTCGGGTTAAACATATAGATTTCCCACAATTATAAATACAAATTTATATGTTTTTAGAATCAAATGGATAATGGATCGATGGATGAATGATTTAGCGTTTATTAATGTTTTATGAATAAACATAATCCAGTGGTGTTTCAATCAAGCTGGAATCCGATGTATGACACGTAGGCTGCAGTTTTTAAGCACTGAAGTACATAAGATTCGGAATATCCTTCAAGTCTCCATCTCGAAGGGAAACACATAAACCTAACTTAGTCATCCAATATTGATTATTCAAGTCCCGCCCATGGGTGTATCAACCAAGTCACTATCCCGGAGGGTAACACGTAGGCTGAACTCAAACTTTCAATTTTAATTAATTAAGCTCATTCAATTGATGGATTATGGAATGCGGGCGCCACCAACTTTCGGATTTATTTTCATAAAAAGAAAGTGGTATGCCAAAATTTTAAAAACTTATAAATTTTTGTTTATAGTGGTACCTATCACCCTATTTTGACAGCTTCGACCTTGCCGACATCCCTAAGATGAGAACCCATAACACATCCTGAATTAATTGTCAATTGCACCCTAGATACACTATCAGGCTATTTAATCTCTTCAATCAGTTGGGCCTACCAAAACGTTACAAATTAGACATGTTTGATCATCTTTGATCAATTAATTTCAGCTTAGCACAGTTCCTGATTGCACTATCATTTTCCACTCAAGTGCAAAAACTCTAATCCAGGGACATTTTTGAAAATTTTATATTTTTATGGATTTTCTGATTTTATTACTCATAACTAACACAAAACAAAAGACTCAAACTAGACCTGGACAAGGCCTTCCCTCCCCACACTTAAACTCGACATTGTCCTCAATGTAGGAAGAGCGACTCAAAACAAAAACAAAATACAAAAATAAAACAAACTTAGCTGGTGGGACGATCGTATAGCATTTATGTCGCGATCGTGTTCCATAGATACATGCGGGCTGCTTTGTACACGAGATTTGATCAAGAGCCGGATATCACCACCCGAATGGAGATTGAGTACGGGCGGATCAATCAAAACCTGCAAAATAAACTTGAAACAGACCCACAACATCACATCGACTCAATATAATGACTCAGCGAAAATAAAGAAAATTTAACGGACTCGAACGACTCAAAAATTAAAAAAATCAAAATTAGGGTTACAGGTTGTCTTCGCGTACCGCGAGGAATGGAAATTTGACCCGACCTTGACTTTGCTCTTCACGTGTCGCGAGTTGACAGAAAGTTAATTCCATTTTTTAACTTAGAAAATTTTTTAACTCCAAAGCCATTTTTTGTTCAAAGCCTCCAGAAACGCGCATACGCACCCAATTGCACCCCACGTGCTTGAAAACCCATGTGACTTACCCACACTTGGTCGGTTCACACACAAAAACAAAATACAAACTAACTCACTTTCGTAGGAATCACAGATGCATTTAGCGGGTGCATCAAGCCTTTAAACCCCTTGGTAGCCCGAGTGGACGAGTTTAGTCTCGTGAGGGTTTCTATAGAACACACCCGCAAAGTTCATTTAACTAGACATGAAATTAAAACATACCTTAGGCTACCTCCTAAGAGTGCTAAGTTTAACGCCCTCAGCCAGACGTGGTGTACCTTACTTGGGTCATGGTGGTCGGGTGGGATGCTTGCAATCCTCCTTCCCCACACTTCAGTTCCTTTCCTCGTCGAATTTTCTCCATGCTTGAACAAACAGAGCAAAGAGCTCCCGCTCTGCATCCTTAATTTGCGGTTTCTTCCCCTTCCGCCTTCTCTTTCTGACCTGTTTCTTCCCTTTATCCGGAGTCTCTCCATCCTTCCGCTCAGTTAAAAACCTGTCAAACATAACACAAATATTCTCGACTGTGTGATTCACCTTTTCAGGTGATCCACATTTGTTAGCTTTCGGGGTTGGCAAGTTTGAAAATATATGAAAACTCATTTTCTGAGCTCCAAACCTCATCCTTACCGTTCCCTCAGCACAGTTAATATCTGCTTATGTAGTGGCCAAGAACGGTCTACCCAAAATGATTGTTGGTTATGTGTTCTTAACACAATCCAACAACAAGAAATCCACTGGGTAGTAAAACTCCTTTACCATCACAATCACGTCCTTCACAATCCCCTGAGGATGTGTGGGAGTCTGATCAGCTAACACCACAGTGGTGTTAACTCTCTGTAATGGACCAAAATCATGATGATCATACAGACTCTCTGGTATTATACTAACAGATGTTCCAAGATCCAGCAACGCTCTATCCAGTTTAATTTCACCTATTTGTATAGAAATAATAGGTGCCCGGATCTTGGAGTTTCGGGGGAAGGGTACCCGTGAACACGGCATTCACACTAGCACTTAGCTTTAACTGTTCGGGACATTTGTGTCGTCGTTTACGGGTACTCAAACCTTTCAAGCACTCAACACTATCAGGATCTTGTTTAAGCGTGTTTAAAAATAGTGATTTAATTTTGCGCTTCTCAAACTTTTCCCATCGTTCATCCTGTGTTGGATCTTTTTCTTTAAAAATGGTTTTATTATAGCATTTGGAAACGGGATCTTTACAAGTTTATTCACATTTTCAGTTTTCAAATTGTTTTGTGAAATAAAATCCTGATTAAGGTCAGACTTAGATTCAGTGTACTCCACCACTCTCCCTACAACCGGTGGTGGAGTTGGTTCACGAGCAGGATATTCAATTGAGGAATTGAAACTTACAGCATTGAGGTGTGCACTGTTAGTGGTTTCAGAACTGGAGGACTAATGTGCACTGCAAGGCTTACCTACTTCCTTGATGAATGATCCAACTACCTCAACTAAGTGGATAACTTGATCTAGCAAGATTTTATGATGCTTTGCTTGGCTCTCATGTTGTTGCACCACTTCATGGACCACTTTGGCCAGCTCCTTCATATCTGACCGGATGGAATCCAGTTCAGACGGATAGTTGTTCTGTTCAGGTGGCCTGCTTGGGTGGTAGTCCTGGTTGTAGTCTTCTTGATAGCAGGGGTACTCGGGACCACCACGATATTGATTGTATCTTGGACAGTCTTGTGCCCAGTGGCCAGTGATGCCACAGCTGTTGCACGGTTTATAGTAGTATTGGTCACCATAATAGTTCCTTTCCATGTCAACCTGCACAAGTAGCACAGCCGAGTAGTTCTAAATAACAAAATAAACAAAATAAAAACAAAAATAAGAAAAATCTTTTTGGGTGTTTGTTAAGAATCAAAATCAACTAAAGACAATAAACTAAAGCAATAAAACTAAGCGCACCGATTCCCTGGCAACGGCGCCATTTTAATCGATGTCGTTTGGTCGGTCAAAAACAATCCTTAAACACTTAACTAGTAAGGGTAAGAAGAGTATTGTATCCACAAGAAATCAATGGATAGTTAAATTGCTTAGTTCGATAAATTAGAATGAAAACACAGATCAAATAAAGATGTAACTCCCTCCCAAACTTCAGGTTCTAGACTTATGCAAAACTCAGTCGTTCAATGGACACCACATAGACATAGTGTTGAAAAATCAGTTGAAACAGTAATTGAAGATAAGTTGTTGTCAGTAACCTATACGACTAACTCGTCACAGCTAGCACAATTCAAATACCCAATTTATGAACACCAAGTTACCCACTTTAGTCACCCCAACCCGGTTACAAAGTCTTGTCATCAACCGAACACAAGTTGTAAAGCAAATAAACTCAAGGCATACAAATAAATTGTTTAACTCAACCAATCTATCAAGCTATTTGTAACACACCACTTTTAAAATACGAAAACGCGCGGAAGACTTTTATCCCAAGATTTTTTTTTTTTTTTTTTTTATATCCTCGCGTACCGCGAGGCGTTTTGGCCACCTCCCTCGCGTACCGCGAGGGAGTCCCAAAATTCTTACCCGGAATTCAAACCTCTCGCGTACCGCGAGAGGATACCACTATGATCTTCGCGTACCGCGAGAGAGCCAAAGGAAGGCAATCCGGATAACTTGTCCCTCGCGTACCGCGAAAGAACCATACCAGGTTCTTCGCGTACCGCGAGGCACCAGATTTCCAGTGAGTTTCCCTTCAGCTGCAGATTTCAAACTTTGCCATTTTTCCAACTTTTTGCATCCAAAACACAAACTAAAAATTCCCGACACCTGGGTTTTGACCAAAAGTTTACCTACACCACAAAATCACCAAAACATAAATTCTTGACCCAAACGCACACCCCTTTCGAGGATTTCAATACATAGCACAAAAACCAATCATTTGCACATACGAGAACCCGCCAGAGCCTTGGACTTGACTTGGACTACATCGGAGCTTTTCCTACATAACCACAAAACATAACACCATTAGTAATGAAGATAAAACATAACAAACAAGTAAATTCTACTTGTTTCTACCCATTCCCCCATTTGACCCGTTTCCACCAAATTTTAACATTTGGCTACATAACACTTGTATTTCACCTACAAGTTTCATTCTTTTCATTTATCATTCATATTAACACAATTCCTTTTCCATTATGACACATTGGCCACAATCTCATTTCCATCATAACACTAGATCATAATTTACCCATTTGACCCATTTGACCCGTTTGCACCCATTTGGTCAATTAAGGTTTTCATACACATACTTTTCACATACAAGTTTCTTTCATCATTTCATTACCACATTTCCATTTCCATTATGGCACGTAGGCCATAACTTCATATCCATTTAGGATACGAGATTATACTCCATAACCATTCTATCCATTATGGTACTTGGACCATAACTCCATATTCATTCTATCCATTATGGTTCATAGACCATAACTCCGTATCCATTCTATCCATTATGGTTCATAGACCATAACTCCATATCCATTCTATCCATTATGGTTCATAGACCATAACTCCATATCGACATATCCATTATAGTATAAATACTATAACTACATTCCTTCAATTTTGCATACAATTTCATGCTCATTCATACCACATAACAAATTATGCAACTTTACACATTATGCATACAATCTTGCATAAAACTCATTTATCCCCGTTTCATTTATGATCAACACATGATCCATTTCCATTATAGCTTAACACTATAATTACATTCATTCATTGTACATACTAAATCATTCACAATTTATCATATCACAAGTATGTACACAATCACATAACACATAATTCACAAAATTCACCATTTATCATCAATACTAAGTAAGTGCATAGGCACTTACCTTTCGGGTTAGAAGATCCCGCACCGTTCTCAAGCTTGCAATTTGATTACCTAAACACATTCGCCTAGTTTAGTAATCTAACATACATCAAAATTCTATTACAATTGAGTCCACAACTCAATTTCCCCATTTCCAACCCAAATTGACCCGTTTGGGTTATCCTCATAACCAAACACCCTCTTTCACCACAAACTCACCCACTTGAGTTTCATTATCTTAATCTTAACACTAATTTTTCTTTCAAAAATTATTATTAAGTTAATTTGGTGTTTGTTCAAGTGTCTAACATCTTAAAAACACTTAATCTTCATTAATTCATCATTTTAGCATCATGATCCAAACACCCCCAATTTCCACCATATGAACCCTAACTTCTCATAATCAAAATCAAAGGGTTCTAGGATGTTAATCATCATTCTTTAACTTTAGTTTAGCTAGATTATCAATAATCTAACACCATTTCATCACATGCATACATAATTTCGGATTTCACCCAAAACCCACCAAGAACACATTCATGGTGAAATCAAGAGGAAGAGAATCACTTACTTGATGTTATGAAGGTGTTGTGTGAGCCAAAACCTTCACAAAACAAGCCTCAATTCCGCGATTTAGCTCCAAAACCGAAATTCTCTTCTTCTCCTCTTCTCTTGAACGACTAACACCTCAAAAATGAGTTAATTTTGACTTTAACTAGTCAAATGGCAGATTTTGCCATATTACAACTTTAGTCCCTCAACTTTCCACTTCACCCATTTCATTCTAAAGTTAGTCAAAACTAACATAGCCCCATTACAAACTTGAAACCCACTTGTTTCAACTTATTTCTAAAATATTATTTTCACCATAATATTAATTAGAAATATTTATTTATTTATAACGAGACCCGGATTTTGGTTCGTTACAAATCTCCTCCCCTTATTTGGGTTTCGTCCCCGAAACCCGACTTCACATAAAAAGGTTCGGATAATATTTGAGCATTTCCTCCTCGGTTTCCCAAGTCATTTCCGCTCCCCTTCTATGTTTCCACCTCACCAAAATTTGGCTAATCTCTTTATTGCGTAAACGCTTCACTTTTCTATCCAAGATTGCCACCGGTTCTTCCACATAATTCAACTTTTCGTCCAACTCAATATCATCCAATGGAACAAAAGTAGATTCATCCGCCAAACACTTTCGCAAATGAGACACATGAAATGTGTTATGAAGTCTACTTAGTCCCTCCGGTAGTTCCAAACGATAAGCTACCGCACCCACTTTTGCTATCACTTTAAACGGTCCGATGAAACGTGGATTTAACTTCCCCCGTTTCCTAAACCGTATCACCCCTTTCCAAGGAGAGACTTTCAGAAGCACAAAGTCCCCCACTTGAAACTCAATCGCTCGCTTCCTATTATCCGCATAGGACTTTTGGCGATCTTGAGCCGCTTTCAAGCGTGCTCTAATTTGGTCAATACTATCATTAGTTTCCTTGACCGCCTCGACATTACCAAGTTCCCGTTGACCAATTTCACCCCAACACACGAGTGTTCGACACTTTCTCCCATACAACGCCTCGAAAGGCGGCATACCAAAACTAGAACGGTAGCTATTGTTATAAGAAAATTCCTGCCAACGGTAAATGATCGTCCCAACTTTTCCCCAAAAATCCAGAGCACACGCTCGCATCATAATCCTCGAGCGTTTGAATCGTTCGCTCGCTTTGCCCATCCATTAGTGGATGATAGGCGGTGCTAAGGTTCAACCTCGTTCCCATGTCCTCATGGAATTTCTTCCAAAAACGAGAAGTGAATCTCGTATCCCGGTCCGATATAATCGACACCGGCACCCCATGGCGTGACACAATCTCTTGTACATATAACTCTGTCAATCTATTCGATGAGTACGTTTCCTTTATAGGAAGGAATTATGCACTATTCGTCAACCGATCCACTACTACCCATATCGCATCATAACCCTTTCGGGTCTTTGGTAGTTTAGTGATCAAATCCATAGCTATATTCTCCCATTTCCAAAGCGGTATTTCAAGTGGTTGAAGCTTTCCATACGGCTTTTGGTGTTCCGCCATTACTCTTAAGCATGTGAGACACCCTTCAACATACTTAACAACTTCACGCCTCGTACCCGGCCACCAAAAATGATACCTTAAATCATAAAATATCTTTGTGGCCCCCGGATGGATAGAATATTTGGATTTATGCGCCTCATCTAAAATAGTTGTCAAAACACTTGACAACCTAGGAATCCAAATCCTATCAAAGCATGTCTTTAACCCCGAATTATTTTCCCAAAGCTTGTCAACATAAGAACCACCCGTTCCATCTTCAAATCCCCACCAAGTGTTAACTCCGTCTTTAATGGTTCCTTCGACGACGAAAACGCATTTTGTCTACTTTTTGCACCAATTAGATCGCCCACTATCTAAGATGGTCTCTGTTTCAATTAGGCGAAACGTTTATCATTTATCTTATCTTCACCATAATGAAATAACAACAGTTCCAACCTCCTAACGATTTCGTGTTTGGTCACGCATAATGTATTATGGAGCCCACTCGTTTCATCTGAGAAGTTCCCAAACATTAATCTATCCACCAATAAAGTCCCCATGTTGGACAACCCAACGATACGTGAACCTATCCTCCTATGATCTCAAACCCGAAACACCACATTTCAAAGGAAAACTTTTATGACGTCAAGTTTCCACTTGAATTTCAACACTCCTAACCATGGGATACTTGGATTTTTGAACCACCTTATACGAGTAGTCAACACGTTTGACAACTAAGGAAATCCAAGTTCTAATCCCACGTCATTCACCTCTTAAATGAAAATTTCAAAGCTATCTCACCAATCCACCCATTGAGACTCAAGGTCTCAAGTTCATACCTCTTGGGATTCGAGGATCCCAACACCCAACATAATACCCCTTGAAGCTCGAGTCTTCAGCTCATCAATTCTTAATCGATAAAGCATGCAACCTCCTCAAGTAAGGATACGATAACTTCCTTACTTGAATCCTCTTTTACAACACTGGGAGGAAGATTTCTATCTGCGACCCAAACATCCTAAGAATTTCCATTGACTTAAACGTAAGTCATCCTTTGAGATTTAAGGATCTAAATCACCGAATCCACCTTTTGAAGTTCGAAGACTTCGCTTTCAAACACCGTTTGTGAAGTCCAAAAGACTTCCAACATCATTTATGAAGTTCTAAGACTTCATCCACCATTTATGTACACATTCCACCTATGTACATTTTATCATTTACCCCTTGACCATAAAGTCCACAAACCGTGAGACCTTTAGTCAGTTTTTATCCTATCACCGACTGTCAGTGCCAAAACGCACTCTTCCATTTTCCTTTTCCACCGAAAAGTTTATGTACTATAGAACAATCACATGGGTGTAATGACCCTTATCAAATCCCCTTTTCTCAACTGGAATACTAAGTATCCCTTTATATCCCCGGTTGATGTCAATGGCACAAGCCATGTATACACACCAATTCGTATGCCTCGTGTTTCACTGTCTCTAATGAGAACAGATTAACACGTCACCCCTTTATCATACTTGACTATGATATGGTTACTAAGTAACCCATCACCTCTTCTACAATCATCGGATCAAAATCTATCAAATTTCCGCCACGACCTGAAGTCAACTCATCGCGAGTGATGCACCTTCTTTCAATCACCATGGATTGCTTCAAAGCCAATACCATTATAGTGATCAACTGCTATTTAATCAAAGATTAATTCTCTCACCTTTCAACTCTTTTGGTTTGCACACCACGAATCCCCTTGTGAAAACAAGGTTTTCCTTCCACTTCGGTTCGCCAAACGATATACTTTCCGCTCTCAAGGCTTCATTCTGTTCCTCTCAAGGATCACCTCAAAGAGCCCTATCTTCCTTGAAGGAAGATTGATACAACATGATAGAAAGCTCTAGCCATTCTCCGCTAGATTGATGCATTCTTTTTCTCCCAACCTATTCCATGTTCCTCACCACCCACGAGGTGATACACTACTAGGCTTTAACATACTTGAGTCCTTAAGATGACTTTCATCCACCATTTCTTTTACTTACACAAGTGCCCCTTAGTCTCCCCGACAAATTTTTAACTAAGTTGTAGATGTTCTACCTACTTATAGGTCTTTAATCTACCCACTCGTTAAGGCACTATATCTTATCTATGTGCATATGTATTACCCCCATCTAATCATCCATATACATACATACATACATACACACACATATAACCACCTTCACCTAATCCTTGCAAATGTTCATTGTTATATGGTTATCATAAAGTCTCTTGCACATTTCGTCTTATTAAACATATTGGCCAGACATGTTTAATAGTACGCCATGCCCAATTGTAATTACCATCTCCATATAACAAGTCACAAAACAAGTTTCGGCACACATAACACCTTAACAACATTCATCATACATATATACATACACCATATATATATATTATCATTTTATCAAATCATTACTAACCTTTCATTTCCGCAAGCTCCGAGTCTTAGTCAAGTCCTTCATGGATTCTCGTATCATTTTCCCCCATATCAAGAGCATCCGGTTTGAGTTTGGTGCCACCACACCAAATCCCTCAAACCATTGCTCTGATACCAAGTTGTAACACACCACTTTTAAAATACGAAAACGCGCGGAAGACTTTTATCCCAAGATTTTTTTTTTTTTTTTTTTTTTTATATCCTCGCGTACCGCGAGGCGTTTTGGCCACCTCCCTCGCGTACCGCGAGGGAGTCCCAAAATTCTTACCCGGAATTCAAACCTCTCGCGTACCGCGAGAGGATACCACTATGATCTTCGCGTACCGCGAGAGAGCCAAAGGAAGGCAATCCGGATAACTTGTCCCTCGCGTACCGCGAAAGAACCATACCAGGTTCTTCGCGTACCGCGAGGCACCAGATTTCCAGTGAGTTTCCCTTCAGCTGCAGATTTCAAACTTTGCCATTTTTCCAACTTTTTGCATCCAAAACACAAACTAAAAATTCCCGACACCTGGGTTTTGACCAAAAGTTTACCTACACCACAAAATCACCAAAACATAAATTCTTGACCCAAACGCACACCCCTTTCGAGGATTTCAATACATAGCACAAAAACCAATCATTTGCACATACGAGAACCCGCCAGAGCCTTGGACTTGACTTGGACTACATCGGAGCTTTTCCTACATAACCACAAAACATAACACCATTAGTAATGAAGATAAAACATAACAAACAAGTAAATTCTACTTGTTTCTACCCATTCCCCCATTTGACCCGTTTCCACCAAATTTTAACATTTGGCTACATAACACTTGTATTTCACCTACAAGTTTCATTCTTTTCATTTATCATTCATATTAACACAATTCCTTTTCCATTATGACACATTGGCCACAATCTCATTTCCATCATAACACTAGATCATAATTTACCCATTTGACCCATTTGACCCGTTTGCACCCATTTGGTCAATTAAGGTTTTCATA
Organism: Smallanthus sonchifolius; assembly: GCA_023525975.1. NCBI lineage: Eukaryota > Viridiplantae > Streptophyta > Magnoliopsida > Asterales > Asteraceae > Smallanthus > Smallanthus sonchifolius. The sequence goes on along the minus strand of CM042029.1, from coordinate 24,812,122 downwards.
CACATACTTTTCACATACAAGTTTCTTTCATCATTTCATTACCACATTTCCATTTCCATTATGGCACGTAGGCCATAACTTCATATCCATTTAGGATACGAGATTATACTCCATAACCATTCTATCCATTATGGTACTTGGACCATAACTCCATATTCATTCTATCCATTATGGTTCATAGACCATAACTCCGTATCCATTCTATCCATTATGGTTCATAGACCATAACTCCATATCCATTCTATCCATTATGGTTCATAGACCATAACTCCATATCGACATATCCATTATAGTATAAATACTATAACTACATTCCTTCAATTTTGCATACAATTTCATGCTCATTCATACCACATAACAAATTATGCAACTTTACACATTATGCATACAATCTTGCATAAAACTCATTTATCCCCGTTTCATTTATGATCAACACATGATCCATTTCCATTATAGCTTAACACTATAATTACATTCATTCATTGTACATACTAAATCATTCACAATTTATCATATCACAAGTATGTACACAATCACATAACACATAATTCACAAAATTCACCATTTATCATCAATACTAAGTAAGTGCATAGGCACTTACCTTTCGGGTTAGAAGATCCCGCACCGTTCTCAAGCTTGCAATTTGATTACCTAAACACATTCGCCTAGTTTAGTAATCTAACATACATCAAAATTCTATTACAATTGAGTCCACAACTCAATTTCCCCATTTCCAACCCAAATTGACCCGTTTGGGTTATCCTCATAACCAAACACCCTCTTTCACCACAAACTCACCCACTTGAGTTTCATTATCTTAATCTTAACACTAATTTTTCTTTCAAAAATTATTATTAAGTTAATTTGGTGTTTGTTCAAGTGTCTAACATCTTAAAAACACTTAATCTTCATTAATTCATCATTTTAGCATCATGATCCAAACACCCCCAATTTCCACCATATGAACCCTAACTTCTCATAATCAAAATCAAAGGGTTCTAGGATGTTAATCATCATTCTTTAACTTTAGTTTAGCTAGATTATCAATAATCTAACACCATTTCATCACATGCATACATAATTTCGGATTTCACCCAAAACCCACCAAGAACACATTCATGGTGAAATCAAGAGGAAGAGAATCACTTACTTGATGTTATGAAGGTGTTGTGTGAGCCAAAACCTTCACAAAACAAGCCTCAATTCCGCGATTTAGCTCCAAAACCGAAATTCTCTTCTTCTCCTCTTCTCTTGAACGACTAACACCTCAAAAATGAGTTAATTTTGACTTTAACTAGTCAAATGGCAGATTTTGCCATATTACAACTTTAGTCCCTCAACTTTCCACTTCACCCATTTCATTCTAAAGTTAGTCAAAACTAACATAGCCCCATTACAAACTTGAAACCCACTTGTTTCAACTTATTTCTAAAATATTATTTTCACCATAATATTAATTAGAAATATTTATTTATTTATAACGAGACCCGGATTTTGGTTCGTTACACTATTGTTAGAAGCTAACAAGATCCAAACATACAAACAACTGAATAGAACAAGAAACCTAAACGAACCATCTGTCGGGAGGAAGCCACACGCAGCTTAGCCACGTATGCTTGCCAAGCACATGAGCATGGCTTCAATCTTTGATCTGAACTGATCTTGGCTCTGGAAATCACCCTTGGTCCCTCTGAAATCGACTGAAAAGAATATGGGGGAGAATGGAGGCTAGATTTCCTTTTAATTAGAATTAGGGTTTTTTCCTAATCTAGTCGCTCTTCGCGTACCGCAAAGATCCAAGCTCAGTCTTTCGCGTGGCGCGAAGGACAAAACCGTTGAGCTGTCTTTTTCCTTTCCTCGTGTACCGCGAGAATTCCACTCCCAGTCTTCGCGTATCGCGAAGACTCCATGTTCTAGAAAACTTTGATATTTTTACACTTTCACCCCATGTACTTCTATGCCTTCTCATTTATGCTTCGTTATTCGCTAATTTAGCACGCAATACCTGTCATAGACTCAAACACAAATACCAACAAACCGACTCTATATATGATATACCATCATTTATACATGTTTTACATGTACAATTATCCCCATAAATAGTACAAACTATAGAGAATATGATAAGATATGAAACTTAATCCAATTATTTGTGTTAAAATAGGATAATTAACCCTCACATACAAAAAAATGAAGAAAACACCCAAAAACAAGGCAAAATCAGCATTCGAAAGCCAATTGAATGAAACCGGACGCATGGAGTCAAACCAGGAAGTCAAAAAGTCAAAAGGGACAAAAGTGGCAATGCACGGTCGTGCAAACCCTATTTTGGGTCCCTGTACTCTCATACTCTACCAGATTCCCTCATGTGCAAGAAATTAGTGCTTTGCACGACCGTGCATTACCAAATTCTGAGTCTACAAAATAGCAAGCTCATTCTAGTGTTTTAGGTGTCCAAGATCAACAGGTGTAAAGGCCTTAGAGCTCTGCTAAGTGCCGGAACTCTCTCGGTTTTGGTCCATTTAGCTTTTTCTTTTTATTTTCTTTTCTAGGTCTTGTAATATGAACTTATTATTCTCGTTCGAGTGAAACAAGAGGCAACCTATACCCACTCTCCCTTGGTGTTGGAATACTTCCACACATTATGTAAGGGTTAGTGGAGTCACTTGTATGGTCATTCATGGCTAGTTCTCTTGTGTTGCTCGAGTTGGTTGAACTTTAATTAATTAATGAAGTATTTTTAATAAGTTATGTTTTTAAAGTCTTTATTATAAGTTATCTAAACAGACCAGAATAAGTGATCTTTAAATCAATCTAATAATCTTTTATCTTGTGAGTTACTCAAGCAAGACTTCGTGTTTCGGAAGCTTATTCGATGTTTGTACAGTCTATATACAAATCTTGGAGCTAGTCCGGCCTGTTAGTATAGATTTAATATTGTGGGTTGATTGGAGGTTTGTGTATTGATGTCATCCAGATGGTCTATAAAACTAACAATAAAACCTAACCTAGACTCCTAAGTAATAAAAGGAATACCTATGAACTAAACCGCACTGACAGGCAAGTCGACCTATCGAATGTAGCACAGCTTAATGGTAAACTGGATTATCGAACTCTAGAGACACTACGAATAACAAAGCAGACTCTGACTCGGACTTAAGATTGATGATTGGGGGGTTTACTACACTAATTATTATCACTAAATAATGCAATGAACTAAGGTCGACTCGACTATCAAGATAAGAACTAAGGAAAATATCAGAAATAGGAAGAACACTACCTAGGTCGGAATCCTACTTGTAAAACTCAACTTCTGCCAGTTCTGGAAACAATGGTGGATCTGGGATTCTAATGATAACTGCTAAAGACAACCTAGTGGATCCCTAATCACTCTCAGGGTGTCACCAACTAAGATACCTAAAGTGTACTAAACTCACCAGATTGGATGATCAATTCTCAAGTATTTCCAACTATGACAATGTACCCTAATTGACAGATTATCTCTCAGTCTCACTATCCACCATACATTCAAGGAATGCACGGGGTAATCCTAGGATAACAACTATGATTCAGAATAGCAACAGATCACTAGACACCTAAACCAACTTCCTCTCAGACAGTCGACACTCGGATTCCTAATGACGAAGACTAAACGACTAATTCTCACCTCTCGGGTATTGAACTAGGATACACACACAACTCTAATCAGTAATCAAACACAACTCCTATGGTCACTACGTCTAGCAAAGCACCGAAATCACAAACCCTAAGATCTATGACTTAGATACGCTAATCAAACTGGCAGACAACCACAATCAATTCAAGGAATCAATAATCAATCACACAATCAGATTCAAACATGCTTGTACATCATAATTAATCAAACTAGAATCGTTAAAAAATTATTAAATCATCAATAGAAATCCAAAACCAGTAAAAATCACAACTTTAACAAGCATTCATCGTTTAACCTAGGCAGTATTAATGTTTTAGCCAACAATCATTCTCAAAACAACCATGAGAGAAGTATTTAAGCAAAACATTGGTTCAAACACAAGATCTAGACACAAAGATGGAATCTTGAAAACCGAATAAGCTAGAATTAACAAACCCGGATCCAAAGTTTCAACCTTTTTCTTCGAAATTGCTTCCTATCTCCCAAAATCGCCTCTAGTAATGCTCTAGACGGAAAGAAATCAAACCCCCTTTTGATAATGGGATTACAAATCTATTAAATTAGGTTTTTACAAAATTTCACGGAATACGACTCTCCCACGTACCGCGAGAGAGATGGTCAAGCCCCTCGCGTACCGCGCGGGCCAAACTAGTCGGGGCTGATTTTTCTTTCCCTCTCGTACCGCGAGAGATTTCTTCCTCCTCTTCACGTACCGCAAAGGAATGAAATTCCAGATTTTTATCTTTTGTTTCTTGGACTTCATTCTCGTGCTCGGTTTCTTCGGGTTTTCACTCATTATTACCATGAGCACCTGTAAACATAAAGTAGACTCAATATATAACAAAAATGACTCAAAACAAATACAAAAACTAAGTAAAACGACTCTAAAACGATGGACTAAAGATGTGTGCTTTGCACAACATCAGGTATTCAGCAGGTCGTTTGAGCCTTAACCAGACCGGGCAGTTTGTGTCGGTATTTCTCTACTTCTCTTGTATCGGCTTGCAGAGGACTTCTAGCGGGAGCCATGGGGTTTGATCTTGAGAAGGAAAGTCTTATTTATTTGAAATAATATTATAAATAAAGACAACTATTTAAGAACATAATTAGTTAGGTCTGAGCGTTCATAAAGTACATTTGGAGGAATTCGTGCATTCCGACTTACCGGAAGAAGTTACAAGACCAGACGTACGTTAGTCACAAGGATAATAAGTCTGAATAATGAATTGTGAAGATACCGACGGACTTGACACCCCGTTTAGGGTCCGTTATATTCATTAAGGAACAGTTGGCCGACCGTATCCACTGCTCCGTTACGAAATACTAACTCCCCTATGAAAAGGGTTAGTACTAATAACTATGACCAACCTTACTTTAAATACATTATTAATTAACAAGGGATAACAACTAGAGTAACACCTTAAGCAGAATAATAGTTTTAATTACATTTCTTAACTTTTTATTTTTCTTTTAAACAAAACCCATTTTCCAACTTACTATCCTGGTCAGACAATGGCGAGGGTTGAGTACGGGATCCGTGTTTATGGTTCGATACTTGGTTCTTACCCAAACTATATTACGATGTGATAAGTACACTTTCCTATTGTGAGTGTTTTAAGTTAAAGTAATTATCATTTTATAAATTTAAAACCTTATCTTGTGAAATCATCTTAAAAATATATTTATTATATTTTTATATACTTATCACACGCTATCAATATACAAGATAAAACACATAAAACTATATAAAACCGACTCTTAAACATGGGACATTTGACCCTACATCACTATAGATTTTATTCAAAAGGAAAAACAATAAAAAGGTGCAGCGACAGAATTCCGTCACCAATATGTCAGAAATAATCCTATGACCGCATCCGTTGGAAACAATCTGTCGGTTATAATGTTGTTTTCTTGTAGTGTCACAGAGTGTCAAAAAAGGTTCATTATACAAGTAGATTATTGATGGGTGTGTGTTCACATGCGATTCTGATGTCCCCACACGCCACCGTTAGATCGCCTCATGTGTCGCCACTTGATGTAAGGTCAAATATCCCGTGTTTAAGAGTCGGTTTTGTATAGTCTTATGAGTTTTATCTTGTCCTTTGAGTCGATTTTAAGTTGTACTTTGTAGTTGTGTCTGTGACAGGTATAATGTGCCAATTGAGCAAAAAACGAGGCCTAATCAAGAAGGCACGAAAGTACAGGGGGTTAAAATGTCAAAAAGGCAATTTCATGGAATTTGGGAGCTTCGCGGTACGCGAGGAAACTAGAAAGTTGCCCGACTACTTTGTCCTTCGCGCCACGCGAAGAACGGGCCAAGGACTTTCGCGTTACACGAGGGTCTGGCGAAACAGGAAAAAAAAGCCAAACTTTCATATTAAAAGAAATCAAATCCTAATTCGCAAACATTTTCAATCAGATTATTCCAGAGCAGGTTAGGACGAATTTCAGGGTTCCAAATCATTCTAGATCAGCAATTGAAGCTATGCTCGTGTGTGTGACAAACATGCACGGCTAAGCTGTGTGTGGCTTCCTCCCGACGGATGGTTCATACAGGTTTTGTGTTTTATTCAGTTGTTTACATGTTTGAATCTTGTTAGTTCTTGACAATAACTTGATATATTGATGTATTAGTTAATTTCAACGGTTTATTTGAGTGCTTTGAGTTTTCTACTTTACGATCTTGTTCGGTTGATGATAAAACCTAGTAGCAGGGTTGGGTGACTAAAGGGGGTAGACTTGGCATTTATAAATTGTGTAATTGGATTATACTGGTTAGTGACGAAACCAGTTGTATAGGTTAGCTGACAAGTGTCTTCAAATTACTATTTTAATTGATTTTCTAGCACTATGTATATGTGGTGGCCCATTGAACAACTGAGTTTTACATAAACCTAGAACCTGAAGTTTGAAGGAAGTTGCATCTTTATCTAATCTGAATTTTAATCAACATAATTTACTAAACTAAGCAATTAATCTTTTCACTGATTCCCTATGGATTTGACAACCCTACGTTACAGTCTAGGGTAGCTAAAGAATACTTTTTAATATAATTTTTTATTGACCTTGATAGTTTTTGTTTTAGTTTAGTTGATTTTTTTTTATAAAAACAAAATCCCAAAAATATTTTTATTTTTACTTCTTTCATTTTTATTATTTTTAATTTATTTTTTCGTTTATAACTACTTGAGTAAGATTGTAACAAAGAGTGACACGTGTCTAATTTTATTTTTATTTATTCAAATAGATACATATATAATAATAATAATAATATCATAAAAAAGTCATTTAGTTCAGGTGCGATTATTCCTATGGTAGCAAAATTGATTTCAATGAAGCCCCAATCATGCGTTTCACATGCATTTTCCTAAATCAATTCTTTCATATTTTTTTTAACGGCTTAAATTCTTTACCATATAAAATTCAAAACTACTGACGATAATTTATCATTGACTTCTTATTGCCCTCTTTCAATCATATATAGGCTCTAATAAACTACTGGGCTTTGGCCTAGTGGTTATGGCGATGAAGACTCAACCTGCCCACGCAGGTTCGAGTCCGAGCCAACCCGGGTTTTAGTCCGGAGTGCGTTTCGCTAGCGGGGTTTGGCCCGTGTAGCGGCGCAACTGTTGTCAAGTGGCAGCAGGCTCCATTGTTTCCCGATGATAGCCTATGCCTCTCGTTCTGAACCCGCGGGCCCGGTTCAGACAACGTAGTAATCAGGTTGAGAGGTATGGATCTTCGATTTGAAGATGTAACTGTCACTTAAAAAAATGAAAGTTACCTATCAAAAAAAAATATATAGGCTCTAATAAAAAGTGTATGTCTTCATCTTAAGTAACAAACTAAAGCAGGGATTAAGAAACCGTTATATAAGTAAAAAGACTATTCCTTTGAAATTATATTAAAGATCATGAAATATTAGGACCTTGAATTTGTAAAACTCCACATCAAGGGATAAAAGGTAAGATACTTATACTTTTTTATCCTATTTTAATGATTATGGTTTTGTTTGATGAGTTATTTTGGTAAGTAGAAAGTTACTTCATCTTTCGATATATGTTTTGATCCGATTTGCCAATTTAATAAATTTTAAAATTATGGAAATTATTGTAAGAATATTACCATAGTGAAAAAAAATTATAAATATTAAAATGGATCAAAAAGTAAAATTTGTTTCTTACTAGTAACATTATAAATGTCATGGCAATTCTGTATAAAATTACAATTAGAAAAAATATTAATATCAAAATAGATAATTCAGCAAAAATATATTTTTTATTTGTATACCTAAAATATGATTTTTAAACTAATAAATAATAATGTCAAGATTAAAAACAGTTTTTATGTGTTTTAAAAAAAATGATTGAAACCGTGATTAAAATTACCAAATCTATAATTCGCATAAAGAAAATAAATCTTGTTGATCAATCAATATCAGAGTGGTTAAAAACGTTATCTCACTTTAGAGATACATAAGTTGAATAAAATATATTAAATTATTACACTGTTATCACGTCTATTTCAGTCCCATATCAAAATAAAAAGAATTGTTAAGTATTAATTGCGTTAAAATATTCATATTGCATTATTGAGTCAGAACATATAAATTTGAAGTTAATTACAAGTATGGTAACTATGTTTATAATCTTCATATTTTCTAGAAATTATCAATTTGGTCCCAATTATTCTTTAATTATAAAGTAATATGTTTTATTATCATCAACCTAAATTCATATAAAATGGTAATTTCACTCTTATACTTTATATATATATATATATATATATATATATATATATATATATATATATATATATATGTCATGTAGATGTTGTTGACTAGTAATAGTTTGCATTTAATTTGATGTAACTATTTTATGTGGAATAAAATTACCAAAAACAAAATATAATATATAAGTGATATGACTTTTTAGAAAGATAATATATAATTGATAAATATTATATTTTGGGAACACAAGCTCATATTCTAACGTATAACTTGAATGGGTACCATGAAATTTTATAAATAAACAGTTTATAAATGTTTGAATTTACACTTCTTTTTAATGAAGTATATTATAATTGAACATCACATAAAATGATTTTCTAGTTTTCGGATATATTCGGTCTTCAATTTTCCTCATCACCCAGCTAACACCCTTCAATCATTTTGTACTTTGGAGAACCCAACACGCCATTGACCCAAAATTTAAGAAAAATATATAAATGGAAAATCATTAATAATTACTTAATAATCATATTTTTGTCTCATTTACTATTTTCTATCTTTTCTATATACAGCTTTTTCTAATAATTAAGTTCTAAAATATGTCATTTCCCACTGTATTCTTACAACATTATTTTTACGCCTCTCAATTCTACAAAATAATTATATCAAAACAATATAACTTTAAATATTTAAGATAAATCTAATTATATATACTTATTATTATATTATTAATAATTATTATATTATTAATTAAATAAATTTAGTATAAATTAACATTTATCAATAGTATAAAAAAATTTACCAACTTGAAAAAAATTAATTTAAAATTAAACTTAACAAAATTTATAACGGTCACGTCAAATTACATTTCTAAATACATATTTTGACGAGTGTATGTGTTAACAAATTAATATATATTTTATTCAACCCATGTAATATACGAATTTATTCAACCCGTGTAATACATAATACACAAGTTTTTAAATACATTTCTAAATACATATTTTGACGAGTGTATGTGTTAACAAATTAATATATATTTTATTCATCCCATGTAATATACGAATTTATTCAACCCGTGTAATAAACAAGTTTTTAAATACATAATATTTTTATTACTTAGTACATAACATTATATTTATGCAACTCGTGTAATACACGGGATTCTAACCTAGTAATACAATATATATATCTATCTATATATACACACACACATGTATACATGCACATAGATACACTTTAATATTTATACATAAATGAGTTGATTATAGTTACATAAGTTAGTTTTAATCGTATTTAACAAGTTAATTCTATATAAATATAAAAAATAAATTCGTGTGTCAACCCTATATATCTTCTTTGATCACACATAATATTATATGTTTTTGTACGTCCCGGGAGCCTCGTCCCGCAGCGGAAATAACAAAGATATGTTCGTGATTCGTGTGGGAACCAAGAAACGAGACAGAGAAAACATGAACAAAGATAAAAGAGAATCAAACGATACGTAATCCATAACATAGAAATCATCTCGTATTACAGACCACATACCGAAGGAGCACACATCTCTCATCTACGCTCACGGTCTAGGGGCGGGAGAGCTCGTCCCGCCCGGACACCTCTCAACCTTGTTCCAAAAGTTTCACATATAAATGAAGACAAGTCTTCTATTTATAAGGGAATGAACACTTCCTGCATACTTAGTAAGTACGCAGGTGATTGGTCATGCGTACTTTGCGCAGAGCAAAAGCCTTGCGTACTTACTAAGTACGCGGGACCAATCTGGTGTGCAGGCTAAGTATGCAGGAACACCCTCATACGTACTAGCCTCGTACACCGATACATAGAATTTTATCTATAGTTGTTAAAACATGCTTCTACAGTGTTATATGTTAACCTTGTTAAGAACTACGGTGAAACACAAAGTATAATTGAGTCGAAACTTCTGTGATTAGTAAGTGAGCCATTACTTTCTATGTTTACGAAACACATGTATGAGTAGTTTACTTCCCTATCACACACAATGGTGTCATTCATCTAGCAATGACTTTTCAACTATCGATGACCATTTGCTCATAATATATTCATGTGAGTTTGCTCATTGTAAATTGTAACCTTTGAGCAAAGTTTTCTTCCTTCCTCATCATTGGCTGGTATTTTCTAATATGATTGGTGGAATTTAGTTACGTTGTGGATTAATCACATTGCCACGTAAGAGTCACACTACTAGTTTCGTGATGATCTGTGTATGGTACCCGCATAAGTGGTTATAGCTCGTGTTTTGAATTCGAGTAAAAACATAAGACAAATTGAAAGTATCATATTAAAATACGATGCACGTTTAATGATAATCGTGTAACAACTTTTTCACTGATAATGAGCATGTGAGTTATATAAATATGTAATATGGAACATGAAATTTTAATTTCAAAGAATTACTAAGTAGTCGTCTAATTAGAAGTAAAAAATTGTTGTTAAAAAAAACCTAATGCAAAAGTAAATTCAAATTATAATTGTAAATGCAATTTAGGTGGTATTTAGGAATAAAAAATTGTTGTTAAGAAAAAAAATAAACATAATCCAAAAGTAATGACTCCCTTATCTAAATGATAGAGATTCGTGCATTAAATAGTCGCCTGATTAAGCTCTTTTTTAAAGATGATAACCTTCTTGTAATTATATTGGAGGAACACATTAATTCTAATTTCATGATAAATATTTGAAAATATTTGTTGCGGATCAACACATTTCAACCCATTTTACCACATACCAATCATTTTTTATTTCGTTTTAGTTGAGTCGGTGTTATAAAATCTTAAAAAATATATATAAATTTACTATCTGTATATTTTGGATGATAAAACTACCCTTTTAACTAAATAAAACGAGTTAGGATTAGAGTCTAGTGATAAGAGGGGAGTTCCTCAACTAATAAGTTCTGAGTTCTAATTTTGTCCGAAATAAAAGAAATTGTCGTTAAAAAAAAACTAAATGAAGATAATTTAACAAATTAAGTGATGTAAAACAATCCAACAACCGATCCTTCCTCAAACTACTCAAGGCATGAAAGTGTACTAATTGGATGGACTAAAGTGTTTTATGTATTAAAAATATACCCAAAATAGTAAAAGAAAATGAAAGAAGAAAAAAGAGTTAAAACCTAAAAAGGTAAAAGTAACAAAATAAAAGGTGGAGGCTGAGCCACCATTAGGGACCACCTTTTGAATTTAAGGCATGAAAAATTAACCATTCGAAATAATTGAGTTCCAAATGTGGTTAAAAGTGGGTTGGTGGCTAACACATGGGGTTTCAATTTTACATGCTGTGTAGACCACAGTAAGAACCACAAAACAAGCAAACCATTTAACTTTTCACCAAATATATTCAAACTTTTGATTTTTAAAATAAATCTTGAAAAAGAAATTTATAAAAAACACCCCCTTTTAAAAATATTGTTAAGACAAGTTTTTTTTTATTTTAATAGCCACCAAGCATACAAAATTATCTCATATATTTGTTTTTTTTTTCACGTATCACTGTAAATGTCTTTAAATATTGCACTATAACAAATATCTCATATATTTGTGTATTTTATGTATAATTTTGTCAAACAAATAAAAAAAAGATTTTCATTATTTCTGTTATTTGATCATTGTAATTGTTTATTTATATTTAATACATTAGTTATTAATAAAAATACATATAAAAGGTGAATGGTAACTTGATGATATGTATAGTTTCAACAGTAAAAATACATATATCTATTTTACCACACATCTAATGTAGTTATGAAATAAAAATATTTGAAATCCAAACTAGTGTATATACTAAGATCAAAATAACGATTGAAGATGTAGGAGATTTGTGTGCAAGTGTATCATAATAAGAAAATTACTATTTTGATTTGTAAATCTATTAATAATTTAATTAAATTTGTTTGATTGACATATGGAATTAGAAAAACAATAAATATAGTAAATAAAAAAATTACATATATAATTAACTGAAAATATAAGGTAAATAAACATAGGGGATACCTCTTTCACAAACACTCTAATTGATTTGAATATAATATAAAAAAAACTATAATTGAATATAACAAAACAATTGTATATAATATTCATCTTAAAATTAAAAATTATTATATGACTACCAAACACTAAGATTGGTTAAACCTAACCCCCATACTTCACATTGAAAATTCTTTTTAGTGCCTTGTGGGATTCAAATTGTTCCTCATAAACCGACTACAATATCAAATATCTTGAGATACGAAAAATTCCAAAAAATAAAAATTAAAAAAAAATACAATTTATGACATGAAATTAAAGCTCTGTTTTCAAGTTTAAATAATATAATTAAGAGGCTAAAATGAGTTCTTATTTAAATCCCACTAGTCTGCAAAATTAAATAGCTTTTCTGTATTACCAAAGATTAATAATGTTAATAATAAAATACATGAAATTTCATTTAAAAAAATGTCTTACTTTTCAAAGTCGGTTTTTGTTCATCTAATAATATGTATATGCATGTTACTTTGGAGCAAGACTACTCTTCTATCAATCATTTGGGTGTTAAATCTAAGTTATGAAGAAGTGGGATGTTATTTTATAAATTTATAAATAATTGGGAAAAAAAAAGTCAAAATCAATAAGGTCAAAAGAATAACAGTATTTGAAATATTATCCTTCATTGCACTATATTTTGATATTAAAAAACAAATATAAAAGGATCTTGTAATAAGTCTAGATTAATTATCCATAACACATAACATGTTCACATTTGATTTTCTTTTGTTGGGTATACATGATGGGTCTATCCCAGCAAACAAGGAAATGTATCATTAATTTGTTTTGTATCCCATTATCCGTACTAAAATAACTATAGAGTTTGATTGTTCAAAATAATGTATGAAAATTATTATGCATTTGTACTAGTTGTTATTTTATATTTCAAATAATTAATATTTGTCATTGCGGTCTAAATATAAAAGTCTAGACTCTAGAGCTTAATGTTACTGGGCCCAAATATAAGAATCAGGCCCAATCTAGGCATGGATAAACTCTAATCTCTTTGGTTTTAACATTATCATCCTTAGTAGAGGTGTAAAAAACCGGTTTGGGCTCGTCAGACGGGTTTCAAGCCTGAACCGAGTGTAGGACGAAACTGGTTTGAGTTAAACCGGTCTGGAACCTGGCCTAACCCGTACGTTTAGCATAGGTTTGTAAATTTTTTTTGGACGCTGGTTTGGAACCTGGCCCGAGTCGGTTCGTATGATGAAACCGTTTGGTATGTAGAACCGGTTAGAGCTGAACAAAAAAACCAGAACCGACCCTACTTTTAGAGTCTGGATAGGTTCCAATATTTTTAGTCAAAACCGGTTCTAAAAATATTAGAACCGGTTCTACCTAGAACCAGTTTTACTAAAAACCGGTGCTTGTAGTATCATTTTGTAAGCTAACTATTTTATCTCCAAGAACCGGTTCTGGCCCGACCCAAACCGCATCAGATAGGTTCAACTCCTTCCACTCCATAAACCAGTTTGAGTCTCAACCTAGTGTTGACCAAATTTGACCATACTGACTCGGTTCGCAACCTAAACCATATTCTCCATTTACATAGGCTTTTCTTATCGATTTATAGTTTCTTGCTTATTTCACTTCTCCCAAATCATTCCACACTCGCTTTTTTTATTTATACTTATTGATGAACGTCGTAAAGTCATGCAAAAACAACTTTATTACCTTATATTATATAATTAAATGGTTATCGTATCAGTGAGCATCATATAGTTAATGCAACACTTTTTGTTTGATTAAAAAAAATAATAGCCAATTAATTAAGAGTTTGATACTGGAATTAAAGCAACCCCCATAGAGCCTCTTCCCCTCACCAGGTTGTAACCAGTGACGGACCCAGAAAATTTTTTTATGGGTGTCGGAAAATTTTTGGTGTTCAGATGTTTATTAAAAGAGATCTTCTTTGTCGGGTCGAGTCGGGTCATTGACACTTTTTTTTGCCAAAAGTCAGGTCACCAAACTTTTTTCGGTGTTTGGATGTCGATAATCTAATATTCTAATAAATAATATAGCAAATAATCAAATAATAAAGTAAAATTTAGAGTAAAAGTTCAAAAAATACTTAATTTATTAGAGAAAAAGTTCAACAAATACTTAAATAAGGGTTATTTGGTCTTTGGTACAAGATTCGGGAGGGTGGAGGGGTAACCTCTAACACAACCTGACTCACGCATACGGTGGTGACATGTGATTTTCAATTAGGTTTGGAGGGGGGCACTTCTCAGTCGATAAGTCGCTTGTTCCGTTTCACTTAATCATGTTCGATAAAAGATGGGAAATGTATGACAAGACCGATTAATTGTATAGAAGGGATTAGATGGCTTAGAGTAAAAGGTTATTTGGTTAAAAGGTTATTTGGTTAAACGGTTAGTGTCCTAATGGGGTTAATTGTTTATAAAGTTTATTAATGCGTATGCCCAATTAATCAATTAATTTATTATAATTTTTCATTTGTTAATTAGTTTATAATAATTAATACGTTTATATTCGTAAAATTTTAAAGTTTTATATTAATTTTTTTGGGTGTCGTTTTGGTCAAAAGAAATTTCATGAGGATCGCTCGGGATTAGGTCGTACATATAACAAATAACTTTTTTTTCATGGGGGTCGGCCAACCCCCATCTCATTCATGTAGGTACGCCCCTGGTTGTAACGATGAGGAGGAAAATACATCTTGATTTTACCGACAGTGGTGTTAATGGTGGAGGTCGGATGTGGAACAGGGATGGAAAGGTATGTGGTGGAGGTCTTGGAGGTCCGATGGTGAAGATGTAAAAGGGGGAGAGGGTTGGGGAGGGGGGTGGGGTTGGTATTTGTTTTTTTATTATTTTTTAATTAATTAGAGTTAATTACATAATTAATCCCTCATACATGTAAGTTATATAATTAGTCCTTAATATGTTAAATGATTTAATTGCCCTTCAACTTAATAAAAAAATTAACGTAAGTTAGTCTTAATACTCAATATCATTACAAAATCAAAATATAATACCTATACTTGCAAATCGAAACTCTTAGTACCCATACATGTTACTTTTCACAAACCACGAGAACTATCTATGTAATTAACTCTAACTGTTAAGATATTTTATAAATTTATGTGATTTCATATCGTCTTTGTTGTTTTGTTGGTTTTTTGTTATTTTATAAATCTAAGTTATGAAGAAGTGGGATGTTATTTTATAAAGATTATTATTGTAAATAATAAAATACATGAAATTTCATTTTAAAAAAGTCATACGTTTCAAAGTCAAATTATATAAAAAGAATCTAATAATATGTATATGCATGTTACTTTGGAGCAAGACTACTCATCTATTATCAATCAAATCCGGCAAAGAAATATTAAAATGGACATTTAGCCGTACTATATCGGCTAAGTCTTTAGCCAACACCTTTTCAAGTTACCCGGCTAAATGTACATTTTGCTATTTTTAAATCTAAACTATGAAGAAGTGGGGTCTTATTTAGGGGCGGAGGATATAAAGGGCCCTCCCCCCCCCCCTCCCCCCCCCGATTTTTCGCTTAGAAGTGTTAATATATACGTATTCGGCCGATTTTTCGCTCAGTAGTGTTAATTTATATGTATTCGACTGAAAATTTTATAGTTCCGACCCCCCTGCGAAAATTTTCAAGCTCCGCCACTGGTCTTATTTCATAAATTTATGTGATTTCAATTTAAATTTACGATCTTCTTCTATTCTTCATGAAATTAGTAGTAATGGAGAAGATTTTCTTTTATTATACGTATCGATGAATGTCGTAAAGTCATCCAAAAACGATTTTATTACTTTATGGTATATAGGTAATAAAATCGAATTCTAATATGTAAATTGTAAACACAAGAGAATGCTTTAGTGGTTCTAAAGATGAGAAACAAGCAATCACTTGCGGTTTAAGTTTGATCCGTCGGTTGTGGAACATCATAGGTTGAAAGTGGTCCTAAACATTAACCTCTCTAGTCTCTACTTTCAAGCTATGTTGTGGGTCTAATGAACATACCATATTTGTAGATGCACCCATACGCTCTGAATAGTATACTTACACAATTCATGTACCTTTTCATTTATAGCTCATGTGTCATTCAGATTGCATCTTGCTTTCATTTGCAAGAACTCAATGATCTTATGATCCCTAACACACTTAGGTCCTCCGTAGTGGTTTTACCCTCTTCTCTTTCACGCTCCTCCACGTCAGCGTCACATCAACACATGGGTTTTCACTGCCCATTTTCACTAAGGTGCGTAGTGGTTTCACGCCCCGCATTTAATTTTTAATCATTAACTAATCATTTAACTAAAATACAAATAAATTTATTTAAAATATAAAGATAACAAAATACAAATTTATTTAATTAAAAAACAAACATATTAAAATACAAATAAATCAATCGTCACTCGTACCATTAGTCCAAATATGCTCCGTCAAATCATCGTGTAGGCTTAGATGTGTATCTCTGTCGCGTAATGCATTACGAATTTTTTTGTTTCTCTTCCGACCTTAGTTGTGCTGGCGTCGTCTGCGGGTTATCATCATAGTTTTGACAAATGGCTAGCCCCTTGTCTTCCAATATCATGTTATGTAATATTATACAAGTGTACATAACATTCCTTATTTTTTTAAACAAATATATGAGGTGCATGAAGCCGTACATGGATTTCCCGGGATGCTTGGTAGCATCTACTGCACACATTGGGAATGGACAAATTGTCCGACTGCTTGGCGAGGTCAACACCAACGAGGGGACCATCCACATCCGATGTTAATGCTTGAAGCCGTTGCGTCATATGATCTTTGGATTTGGCATGCATTCCTTGGTGTTGCGGGGGCAAACAATGATATAAATGTTTTGGATCAATCGTCTATATTCGATGACATCATAGACGGAGTCGCACCTGGTTCTTCATTCATTGTTAATGATGTTGAATACAAGCACGGGTATTATCTTGCGGACGGTATATATCCGGAGTACGCCACATTTGTCAAAGCATATACTATCCCATTTGGTGAGAAAAAAGAACTTTTCAAAAAAGCACAAGAATCGACACGGAAGGATATTGAACGTGCGTTTGGAGTTTTAAAGAAAAAATGGGCTATGAATAAAAACACGTGTTGTATTTGGACCAAAGAAAAAATAAGAAATGTTTATGTACACTTGCATAATATTACATAACATGATATTGGAAGACAAGGGGCTAGCCATTTGCCAAAACTATGATGATAACCCGCAGACGACGCCAGCACAACTAAGCTCGGAAGGGAAACACGCAATTCGTAACGCATTACGCGACAGGGATACACATCTAAGCATACGCGGTGATTTGACTGAGCATATTGGACTAATCGTACGAGTGACGATTGATTTATTTGTATTTTAATATGTTTGTTTTTTAATTAAATAAATTTGCATTTTGTTATCTTTATATTTTAAATACATTTATTTGTATTTTAGTTAAATGATTAGTTAATGATTAAAAAATAAATGCGTGGCGTGAAACCACTACGCACCTTAGTGAAAATGGGCAGTGAAAACCACTGTTCTTATGTGACGCTGACGTGAAGGAACGTGAAAACACTACGAATGGCCTTATGATATTATTGATAGTGCATCTATCATTCATTATTTGCTGCATGTGTCACCAATATGAAATTTGTCTCCTCCCTTTTTTTCTGATTGTCTTGCTCATTCCCTCAATCCCCCACTTGGCTTGGCATCCCCTCCATCACAAAGCTTATAAACCACAATTTTCACTTGTTTTTTTCATTTTTATTAAATTAAGATAAAAGTTACATATATAAAACTTTTATCAATATGCAATAAAACTTGTGTTATAAATTACATTTTACACAATTTTGTCACCGTTGCCACCAAAATCCGTACAAAAATGTTGTATGTTTAGGTCGTTGATTGCAGGACTGGTTACATCAGATCTATCTGATTCAAACGCAAAATATCCAAAAATAGGCATAATGGGTCGATCCAAACATTTGAGATATGGGTTTTGGCGGCGATGATTGGTGTAGCAGTGGTCAGACGAGAGAGATATGTGATGAGGTGGGGAAGTGTTAAGTTTTAAATAATCAAATGATCGAATACCCCTGACAAGAAGGGCATGTGAGGGCGATTTAACGGACTCCTAAACAGGAGTTAGTGAATTGGACAAAAACTATTACAATCAGATTTTATAGTGGCTTAAAGTGTTTCTCAGGGATGCAAAGTGATTTTAGTCCCAAACCTCTTTGGACGGAAGTTTTTTTTTTCTATTTTGAAAGTTAGTTTTACTAGTTGGTTAGTTTTCACTTCTTGTGTATAAGCAATCTTGTAACCATTATTTGAGTTATTAATAAATAAAAAAAATCAAAAAAGTCCTCCAATTACTCCTTCCCTCCCTCTCTCTTGAGTTATCAATCAATAAAATAAAACTAACACAGCTTTCTGTATCAACCTCCCACAGTGGAAGATATAGTGAACTCATCCCGTCACCATATTCAAAGACATCAACTGGTCCTTCAAATATTAGGTCCATAAACTCAAATGGGAGAATCGTCCAACGATCCCCGCTCGGTAACTCTGTCATTCTTAGTATATTATCTAACCACCAAGCAAGATGACAATGTGTCCAAGCCCGAACATGCTGCAAAATAAAATAACAGTTATAACCATTTCAAATACATTAATATGACGTGTATATGTTTTAAAAACTTACAATCGAACCTATATAACCGTCTCCACGAAGCCCTAGAAGGGTACCCCAAAAATCCATGTCAAGTGTCGTACGACCCATTCAAGAGACCCTACACCAATGGGCATCTCCGTTATAAAATAATTGGACAATATTTCGATAGCAGTTCTGACCATTCTACCAAACATGGTTCTCTACCGGTGTCGGAATGTCTATGATGGGTGCAATAGAAAATTACATGCTCTGACGCCTTCTGTTTATTCGGCTTCTTCTGTTTCTCATGTTAGACGACATCTTTTTTTGTGGAACGACTCGTATAGGGTTTTTTAAACGTGTGAATTCAACAATGAAATGAATTAACATATAACATTATTTATAGTAGTTTTGATGGGATCTTACGTCACGTCAAATAATTGTCATGCACACCGAGGAATAATATGCCATGTCAAATAAATCAAAATAAAAATACAAATAAAAAACATATACGACTCGTATAGGGCATGTGGCAGACATTATCTGACACCCTGACATCTATACTGACACTTTGACATCTATACGACTCATATCGTATAGATGTCAGGGTGTCTGGAGAACGGCCAAGGGTGTCCGAAGATCGTGCCCCTTTGTAAATATTTAGGGGCTTATAACTTTGCATGCACCCCTAGATATATTCTCTTGATGGATCTACCTGATATTGGTTTGTTGAAGTTTGCAGGGACCTCCTCAAAATCTAAAACCGTGCAATCATCTACGAAAATTAACTTAAGCAATTACATATATCCCCTATAAACTTCGTAAAGTACAGATGGAAATTCTTTTTTCAGTTTATGAAACATATGAATCTTCTCTAATTTTCTTGTGTTTAAACTGTGCACCATAGCTTTGTATTTGTACATGAGAATAGTGACCTGAAAGGTCCGAGTTAATACACAGTTAACTCGAATTAATGATGGAACTTGAACAATCTCGAAACCGATGGGAAACGAAAAGACACATTGTATGAAACAAAATGCAAATGAATTAAAGAATCTAAACTTAACGCCTTTAAATGATGACCAAATGCAACAAATGAGCAAGCAAACAAACACAAGATGACTCGGATGAAATCAAAGAACTAAGACAACCATCTAGGCAGGAATCCTATACACATGCAATGACTATGGTACTGATTATATGACTATCTCTAAGGATACAAGTCTAAGGCTAACCAGGTATGTTGCTACTTCCTGAGAAAACCAGAAGACTCGAGTGAAGGTCTTTCTTCCAGAAATACTTTAAATTCTCTTATAGACCTGCAAATTCAATGAATGACCAAATAAATACCAAAATCTCATGAATTTGACAATCAAACCAACCCGAATAAGATGAAAAACTTTCGATAAACATGTGTGTTTTACAACACATCACTACCACTGAGTGTCATTCCTTATAAGGGAATAAGGGCTCCCCCTTATAAACTTATTCAAGTTTCATCATTCTACCAATGTGAGACAAGTTTCACACCTCAAGTTTCAAAACTCACTTGGAGCATTGATATCTAATTCATCTTAGCTCCGTTTTGTGCGTGGTTTAGTTCGTTATGATCCTCTCACATACGCGAGCTAAATAATAATTATATTATAAACTAATAATTATTATTATAATTTTGTCTAAAATTTTCATAAAAAAATAGTAAATAAATAATTTAAATATACAATCAAGTGAAAATGTAGGATACCTCTTTCACAAACACACTAATTGATTATGAGTATAATGTAAAAAACATAATTAGATATAACAAAACTATTGTTATACAATATTATCTTAAGTGGGAAAGGTTAATGTACAAGGCTTTGTTCCATTATTTTGTTATTTTTTTTTCTTTTTTCTAGAATCCGCTTATGTTTAGATAATTGTTGTAAGAAATGAAAACCAAAGCATGGCTTTGGCACAGTAGTTAGCGTGCTTTTCGAATATGTTCGAAACCCTCAGCCCACCTCTTAGGGTGATCGGGGCGTTCAACTCGGTTTCATCCGAGTAGGCCATCGAGTAAATGAGTAAAGGGGAACACCGCCCCTAACAACTCGAGTTGGGCCGAGTAGGGATACCCGAGTAGTTGAAACGAGTACATTTACTCGGGTGTTGGGGCCGACCGTTGGGGAGGTATCCGTTGGTTGGCTAGCCGTTGGTGGGGGTAGGGGGGTGGGTTGGGTGCTTTAAAAAAAAATACAAATTTTTTACCTATATATACCCACATTCCACACACATATATTTTTACCTATCATCTATATATCTTTCATCTCATCTATATAATTTTACACTCTACAAAAAATGGAAGGGCCATCCAAAAAATCAACAAAGCCTAGAAAATTTAGGCCAAAAGTTCAATCTCAACCGCGACCCGAACGAACCCAAGCCGCTCCCCAACGAACCCAACCACCTCCTCAACGACCACAACCACCTCCTCAACCAATTCCAAGCTATTTCCCGCAACCTCAATATCCAAACTACTTCCCTCAAAGTTCAACCGATCCAAATATGGATCCTAATTTTTTATCTCAATTTTCGCTTGATATGGATCCTAATTTTTTATCTCAATTTTCCTACCAATACCAAAACCAACCGTATCGTGATCCAAATGAAATCATCCGTTCGGAATCCGAAGACGAAGGAGAAGATGAGGATGTTGATGAAGAAACGGAAGAGGAGGATGATGAAGGAGAAGATGAAGAAGTAGAAGAAATCGAAGTTGAGGATGACCGCGCCAAGCCGAAAAGACAACACAAAAACCGGTTACCACCAAAGAGATGGACGGAAGAAGAAGAAATTGCCGTGGTCCAAGCTTATATTCACAAGACACAAAATAAAAGAAAAGGAAATCAACAAAAAGGTGACTCGTTTTGGAAGAAAGTTCTTGCGCATTTTACCGATTTATTTGGTGAAAACGGTCGAACCGTTGACCAAGTGTCTTGGAAGTGGAAAGATCTTAATAAAAAAAAGACCGCCTTCAACGGGTGTTACCAACAAATGGTAAGATTTATTTTTCAAATTATATAGGTATTTTTTAATTTTATTATCTAACGTTTCAAATTATATATATATATAGAGAGAAACAAAGAAGGCCGAGTGGTACAAGTGATTTGTACAGGTAATAAAAAAACCGGTTACCACCAAAGAGATGGACGGAAGAAGAAGAAATTGCCGTGGTCCAAGCTTATATCGAACCGCTAGACGACACGACACCGTCTAGGCCAAGACGTCCGGGGAAGAAATCGGCCGAAAGTTCATCTAGCAAGGGAAATTTGTTAGACATAGTCAACGAATACAAGACTATGAAAACGTTGGAGATAGAAAAAAAAAGAAAGTCTTCGGGATAAGATGGTGGAAGCAAAATTAAAAAGAGAACAAACGCGATTGAGTTGATGCTTGAAAAACAAAAGGATCGTGACATCAAAACATTCACCGAATCGCATGATTATCTCGTAGACCCGTACTTGTCGATTGTATTGCAACGTAAACGTGAAATTGCCGCAAAGTATGGATGGCAATGCACCTTTTAGATTTTTAAATTTTATTATCTAGCTTTTATTTATTTTATAGGTTTTTTTTATTTTTAATTGTATTATGTTAATTTTTATTTTAATGAAATTGTCTTTTTTTAAAATTAAATGTTTATTTATAAAAAAAAAAAGTTGGTGAGTAAATCAGTAAATGAGTAAGGTGTTTCCAATGAAATCTGAGTAAATGGGTAGTTTTGAGGTGGCAGAATTCTATTGGTCAGTTTTGGTGAGTAAATGGGTATTGGGGTTAATGGCCCCCAACACCCTTAGACAGTTTTAAGGCTTTCATGCCATTTTATTTTTACTTTTTTTTACTTTTAATTTATAGCCACAAATGTTATATGCTCTTCTCGCGCGGGGTTTCGAGTACATTAATTTCAAGGTTTGATGCGCCCCAGCGTTCGTTTACTTTGATTAAATTTCTTTAATGAAAAGGTTGGTTGTTTGCTATAGAGTTTGTTACGGCCGCAACTTTCCGTGACACACTAGTTTTATTTTTATTTTAAAAGAGTCATACTTTTCAAAGTCAAAAGGTACTTTTTTGAATCTAATAAAATGTATATGCATGTTACTATGGAGAAAGACTACTCTTATATCACGTAGTTGGGTGTTTAAATCTAAGTTATGAGGAAGTGGGATATTATTTTATAATGTTATAAAAATTATTACAAAAAGTCAAAATCAATAAGGTCAAAGGAATAACAATATTTGAAACGTTATCCTTCATTGCACCATTATGTTGTGATATTAAACAACAAATGTATAAGGATGATGTAAGTCTGAATTATCTATAATATATAACATGTTCACATTTCAATTCTCTTTTTTGTGTATACACGATCGGTCTATTACTAATTAAGGTATCATTAGTATATGTTATATCTTATAGAGTTTGATTGTTAAAAAAATACTAGAAATTGAGACTCGTGCGTTACAACGGGCAAGTAGAGTGACATTAAAGTGGTTAAGCACATACTAAGGTTGCGCAATGCGGCGCGTCAGCGAACCTAGTTACGTGTGATGCGACGATAACATTAACGTGGTTAAGTACATAAAAGAAACCTACGAAGTTCAGCAGTTTGGTATAAATAGAAAAGAGTATAGCGTAAACATGACGTAACATTGAAACGACAAAATCGCTCAAGAAAAAAAAACTATAGGAAAAAAAATAAAAATAAAATTATTTGACGTGGTTAATCACATAAAAACGTATGAACTTGCGGCGGTTCGGTATAAATAGAAAAGAGTATAGCGTAAACAAAAAAATGTTAAAAAAAGTTATTTGACGTGGTTAAGCACATAAATGAAACATACAAAGTTGCGGCGGTTGGGTATAAATAGAAAAGAGTATAGCGTAAACAGGGCGTAATATTAAAACGACAAAATTGCTCAAGAATAAAAAAAGTTATTTGCAAAAAATAAGTTATATGACATGGTTAAGGACGTAAAAGAAACCTACGAACTTGCGATGGGTCGATACAAAATTGAAAAGAGTATAACATAAAAAAAAGGTAAAAAGAAACCAAAAATGGTGTCAATGGGAGTCGAACCCATGACACCAACATCAAAGAACAACAATTTACCACTACAAACAAAACCTACTTTTAATTTAAAAACAACATTATTAAATATTAGATAAGACTAAGTAAATATGAAAATTATATAACTATACAATTCAATTTCAATAAGGTCTCTACAGTTAGATAAACTTTTATACATTTTATCTATATCTAGTTGATTTATGTACGAGTTTGATAAACTTTTACTCCTTTTATCTATATCTAGTTGATCCATGTACGAGTTTGTCAAACTTTTGGATTAGCTTTCTATCATATCATATCTATTTCTAGACGATGAATATTAAAAGAGTGAACCGGACTGATATCGTTTCACTTCATTAATCCAAATATTTTTCACATCGCGTAATATGATCATAAATCTCATCATGTTAGTCCGCGACTACGGGGTGTTTATGTAATTATTCAACCAACTTACTAAGTTAGTTATGTTGGTGAGTCGGTTAACTCTCAAGCCTACTTAAACGATCTTAATGAAGGAGAATAAGGAGCGTATCGATTTGAATGGAATTGCCCCATCTTCTTTTATGATACTCAAAAGATAATGAATCCTTAATACTAGGTCTAAAATTAGAAACAAACGTTTAAGCACCACATGATTTAAGGAATTTTTATAAGGAGTGAATTAAGGAAAGAACACAAAAGGAATTTGTGGAGAAAAACATGAAGAGCCACGATAATAACGGTCTTTGTAAGTATAAGAATGAAACCAACCATCATACCTTAATGACAATCCCTGGTAGCACCTGGAAGAAGTAAATCTTCTTCTTCCTGGTAGTTTAACAAAAATAAATAAATAAATAAAACTTGTATTTTCTTATATCTTTCTTTGTTTCTTAAATATATATACTCGAACACGAATATATATACACACATATATACTCTGGGTGTCTCCGGGATTGTAACATGGACACCCGAAAATTTGGTTTTTTCGCTGTGTTATTATCCATCTCGATAATACTAGCGAATGCTGAAGATCCTTATCACTTTTTCGAATGGAAGGTCACATATGGAACGATGTCGCCATTGGGGGTCCCACAACAGGTTATTCTGATTGACGGTAAATTCCCTGGGCCTGTGATTAATTGCACAAGTAATAATAATATTGTCGTCAATGTTTTTAATCAACTTGACGAGCCCTTTCTTTTGACATGGAATGGTGTTCAACACCGAAAAAATTCATGGGTGGATGGGACACCTGGGACTATGTGTCCCATCCAGCCTGGCACCAACTTTACGTATAAGTTCCAAGTGAAGGATCAAATTGGTAGTTATTACTATTTCCCCACCACCGCCTTGCATAAGGCAGCCGGTGGCGTTGGAATCATCCAAGTGCATAGTCGGCCCTTGATCCCGGTCCCATTCGATAACCCGGCTGATGAGTTTGCGGTTTTTGTTGGAGATTGGTTTAACAAGGGTCACAAGGCAATGAAGAACCTCCTTGATGGCGGGAATTCTATCGGTCGTCCTGATGGGATTCACATCAACGGCAAGTCGGCTCAGGTTGGTGCATCGGCTGAACCATCATGGACCTTCGAGGCTGGAAAGACATACAGGTTTAGGTTTTGTAACGCCGGGATGAGGACTTCGGTTAATTTCAGGTTCCAGGGCCATGACATGAAAGTGGTTGAGGTCGAAGGATCTCACATTATGCAAAATGACTACATGTCAATAGACCTTCACGTCGGTCAGTGTATGTCGGTTTTGGTAACCGCTGATCAACCACCAAAGGATTATTACCTAGTTGTGTCGAGCAGGTTCACCAAGCAGTTGCATTCCACCGTGGCCACCATTCGCTACGCAGGAAGCAACACCCCTCCATCACAAGAGCTCCCACCTCCTCCGCCAGTGAAAACCGCCGGAATCGCATGGTCAATAAACCAGTTCAGATCATTTAGATGGAACTTGACCGCGAGTGCAGCTCGTCCCAACCCACAAGGGTCTTACCACTACGGTAAGATTAACATCACCCGCACCATCAAGCTGGTCAATAGTCGAAACTACATCGATGGCAAGCTAAGGTTCGCTCTCAACGGTGTCTCCCACATTGACCCCAAGACTCCTCTCAAACTTTCGGAATACTATGGTGTGGCCGACAAAGAGTTCAAATATGACGTCGTCTCTGACGAGCCACCAGCCGATATCGAAAAGAACGTAAAGATCACCCCAAGCGTCTTGAACGCGACATATCGTAACTTCATTGAGATTATATTTGAGAACCGCGAGAACACCATTCAGACTTACCACTTGGACGGATACTCGTTCTTCGCGGTGGCAATAGAGCCCGGAAAGTGGAGCCCGGAAAAGAGGAAGAACTACAACCTTGAAGACGCGATTAGCCGTCACAATGTGGCGGTGTTCCCGGGGTGTTGGGCGGCGGTCATGCTCACCCTTGATAACGCCGGAATGTGGAGCTTGAGATCGGAGATGTGGGAGCGGTTTTACTTGGGACAACAGTTGTACGTCAGTGTACTCTCCCCGGAGCGTTCGCTTAGAGATGAGTACAGTCTACCAGAAACCACACAACTTTGCGGCATTGTGACAAATTTGCCCAAACCACCAGGCTACGTTTAGATTTAACTTTTTTGTATGTACTTAATTAATTTTTCAATTTTTGTATGGCCATATTAAAAATTGTAAGAGGATCTTGCTGTCATCATCCCTTGATCAAAAGATAGTGGCCATTGTTGAATACTATTGTAGGTAATATTGTTAAGACAAGTTGCTACAAATGAGGAATATATGTCCTCTTGTTGTAAATTTGTAATCAGCCCTCCATCACAAATCAAATATTTTTCGCTTTTTGTTCATAAAATAGATGAAGATACCATATTATCATGTTTGATATTTGACGTAAACGTCGGTCAGTCAGTCCATTCACATGATTGAAGCGATACAAAAGTATGAATTGACTGACTTACATACGTCGAATATCAAATTTAATTAGTTATTTACAATTTTACAAACGTTTAAGTTCTTATTTGATCTTTGATTATCAACTAAAAAGATTTGTGATATATGTTAGGCTCTTGTAGTTATGCTAATCATATCGTTTTTAAGTCTAATGTTAATCATTATAACTGATGAAAAAGGTCTAAGGATGAGAGGACGAAGAAAGGAATAAATTAGTAAATAAAATATCAATCTTAAATATATATCGAATTTATGTTATCGTGTATAAATACATTAATTATTTATAAAAACATAAAAATTACCGGACCATCGTATACCATCTCCACGAGAATAGGACTTTAACAAACAGTATACGCGATATATGACCTAATTATATGAACAAAAGCAAATAAATGGCCAAAAGACACAATATGATCCAAATTCCCATTCAGGCCAACAAAAACTAATAAAATCTTTCACAATATAATAAAGTTTTAAAAAAAAGAAAAATAGATAGATAGCTAGCTTTGCTTGCTTATTCTGTTGGTTATTTCCTTGTGGGGTATCAGGAATCAAGCTTAGCATCACCAGGATTATTCAAATTTCAATGAAAGATAAAGAAAAGATAAGAAATTTAAACCCTTGGCAGGCACGCACGCACACGGCTGGTCTATACACAGAATGAAAGCAGGTTACCATTTTTTTGCAGCTTTGATAGTCATACTCAAAGTCAAAGCTACGACTATCTTTGAGGGGGGTCCACGTTTCGCACGTTTGCTCCAGTCATCCCTTCGATGCGATCTTTGGTTATCTCCACAAAGTGCCCGACCATCTCGTGAAACTGCTTCAGTCCAGATAATGGGAGAATGATGGATGACCTATCAGATCCTGCAACCTGCATTTGAGATTCATAATCCAT
Organism: Smallanthus sonchifolius; assembly: GCA_023525975.1. NCBI lineage: Eukaryota > Viridiplantae > Streptophyta > Magnoliopsida > Asterales > Asteraceae > Smallanthus > Smallanthus sonchifolius. The sequence continues at coordinate 24,784,025 of CM042029.1, read as the reverse complement.
TGGTCATCCACTTCTGTAAATTAATTTATTCAAAAGACTGTAATTTTGTTGTGTTGGTATCGTTTTATAATTATAGCTAATGGTCTAATGCATTAATTATATCTAAAAAAAATTTAAAAATGGGGACAAAAAGTGTCTGCGGGTCAATTCAACCTTTATACTAGAAGATGATCCATTTCAACCTGAACATATTTTGACCGGACGTATTGTGATTTACATATCAAAACAAAAGAAGATTCTTGATTCTCACAGTTCAGCTTAAGGGCTCGGTTGTTTGGCCGACGGGAAGATAAATTAATGAAAAACATGTCATCAATATTGAGAGAGTTTATTAGAAATCATTAACTAATAATCAAATACCTAGAGATACCTAGAAGAAAAACATAGAAAATTTGTGGACCAGATCTGACAATGGGTCAGGTTGGGTAAACTTGTTCAATTCGCAGGTATTATGCGTGTGGTACAAAATATCCTGTGATTTTAGGGTTTTCAACTGATCACTTTTTATATGCACATGTGCACCACGCAAAAAACGATTACCTACCTTTTGGTACTAAAAGATAGCGATATGTATACAAACTGATATTGATGGGCAAATAGCAACACAAAATATGATGACAAAAACATTACAACTTTAAAAGAAAAAACACTTTTTATCCAGCAATCAATCTTACAAAAATATTATAACATTACTAAGGGGCAAATAGGTAAACTTCAAATGAAATCTTTGTAAAAAGAATATTAAATATTTGCATCTCAGAACAACCCAAAATAGAACGGGTCCAATTCTTTTAAGAAGGTCTATCCAATCATAGGATTCTCTTGTATAAAATATTTTCTTTGTTCACAAAGTTAGGACACTCTCGTACTAGATATTAATTTTTAGTTGAATGAGTCAAACACTGGTCATCTTCTTTTCATATGAGATGATGTTAGATTCTTATCATTAACAGGAAGCAATACTACATTATTAACGTCAAAAGAAACTAAAAGCGATCATTGAAAAACTCTTTACCTCGGATATTCTCAAGTAATGTCCCCGGTTGTTGCTTCCAAGATCAAAGAAGAACCTCTTCTGATCAGCCCTGATCACTTTGGAGACCCCAAAACCACCACTTTCATCAGAAGATGAAGGCGGCAAGTCAAATGTTGTTGTCCTATCTCCTAAGTTCAAGTCAGATGTTGCTATAGGGGCAGACTGAGAACTGTTTCCAGCAATAAAGCCAGCGCCAACATCATCAGATAGACCAACTAGTCGCTCTTGGGTGATACCTTCAGAATTTTGCTGTTTTATCAGATAATTAAAAACAGAAAAATTATGAGAAAATGAGAACAAGGGTGCTTAAACAGAATGGAAGGTGAAATGTTTGAAAATGGAACCTGATTGGGAGCAAAAAGCTTAGATGTTTCATTTATCTCTTCCAAGATATTTCTAAAGGCACTCCACCCTTCATCTCGGTTGCTTCCTGCAGGTACAATTATAGTACTGCGGTTTCTACTAACTGAAGCTTCAGATACCTGCAGATATACTCAATTAGGGAGACAGAAGAAAAAGATCAATGCATCAAATCACCAAGAAAAAACTAAAAAAGTCATAACTAGTTTACAGGTAGGACCTACTAGTTATTACATACAAATTGACAGCAACAGTGACTAAGAAAGTTTGAGAAAGCTACCAATATTTATTTTTTACTCTTTGAAACCAAGAACCCTCAAACCATTATGAACATGAAAAATAATTGGCTAGATTTCCCAGATAAAAAGGTTTCCCTTTTTTTGTGAAACAGCATGAGTATATAGTACTTCTGATAACAGCTTAACTTACAATCTAATACCAATAACATGACATACAACTGTGCAAACAAAAATTCTGTAATTCATAACAATTTTATTGCAAGCAGGTTCAACTTAACTTGGATGCTACTAGAAACAATTTCTATCACATGGTTAAATACATGTATGACTGTTAAAACATGCTAGATACAATGATACAACCTTACATATCTCCAAAGTTAATTCAAGTTAGGCGCAAAAGGGATCCCAATGAGCTGTCGACCTTTTTAAGAGAAAATCCCACAATTTCAAGGGCATGGAAGGTGGAAAAAAACAACTAAGACAGTGCGTTCTGTTTCACCTAAACTACATTTCACCATAAAGTTCTTCAAGGCCATATTATACATATGCTTTCAAGTACGTAAAGATAGTTAGTTACTATCTTCATCTACAATCAAACAATCAGCAGATATATTTGTCCTTCAATTGCTGATGAAAATAATAATTCAGTGGAAATGCAACATTCCTTAAATTGTTCCCATACATCCTAGTTCGATTTGTTTCCTACAGATACAGAATCTGATATACGATCATCCTTAATCTGGATCTCAATGAAGAAACTGGAAGATTGTTTCATAGATAAATTCTTCATCCCACATCCCCCGAAAGAACCCCAATTGACACATAAACTTAAAACCATTTACATTTTGCTAGATAAGCAGGCAAACATAGTACAAACACTCGCATCCGTGAACTTGTGACAAGCAAACAAGGAGCAAGTAAAAGGCTCCCCTCCTTCTAACCCACATAAACTAAAAATAACCCTTCCCACCATAGTACATCCCATAATACAATAATAATGATAACATATGTTCTACAATGTCTCGGTTAGTTGTCAATTATATGATTCACAATTCCCCTCACCCAATTAGCTAAATTTTAGAAGTATTCTAGGTGTCGAACTAATAGTCAAGCACCTTTTCTTACACTATTGGGGCTAAAGGATGCTATCTTATCAGGCAGAGTAGTGCCTTATTATCAAAGTATTTGTTTTTTATATATAGTTTGTGCTTAGAAACCTTCTTCAACTAAAACTTTGAAAACTGGTCATCTTGTCAAAATAATCACATTCCTTTTTCTCCTCTCTAAGTTCTCATTACAACTGTGCTACTAATCCCCCAAGTTGCTCGAATCATGGTACATCTATATTTCAATACAAGTACATTCGCGTTCTCGATACATGATGATTAACTGGTTATGCGCACACACACACATACATATAATGGAACCGAACATTTTGAAATTATATTTAGAGCACAATCGCGTACCTTCAGAAACCGACCCCTCCTGTTCTCCCCAATATCAAAGTAAAACACCTGAACAAAGAACACATCAATCAAAAACCTAACTACACAAATGAAAACCTAATTGATAAGAAAATCTGAACAAATTAGGAAAGTCAACTCCTGTATATAGAAACAATTTGAGCAATCTATATGAGAGAGTATCTAATTATAATTATCTATAGTATGTGTAATGTAATTGCCTTGCTATCTAGCTGAAGTTCCTTGCTCGAAATATCCTGGTCATCAGAAGTGACGTAGTAATTGAAGATATCGAAGAACCACGCGATTCCGTTGAACGGTACGATTATAGTGGACCTCGTCGCCGACGTCTTCTCCGATATCTTCAAGTACCGTCCGCGTGGATTCTCCTTGAGATCAAAATAAAACAGCTTATGCTCCACCTGTAACGTCTTAGACAACAGCTCCACGTCATTTCCTCCGCCTCCAGCACCGCCACCTGAGCTAAACTCCATCTCCAATTATCCTCCGTCACCGGCCGCCGTTTGATTCGAACAAAACTCACAAACGCCAAAATGTTACTTGAACTCTTAGCTTGCTCGACGAAATTGAATCAATCAAATCAACTAGGGTGAATAATTCATCCTCACATCACGAATTGCAGCGTGCGATAGCAGATCTGAATTGTTTGAGTGAGAAATTGAACTGAAATGGTGGATTAGGGTTTCGGACTTGACCTAGTCTCGTCTTCCTTCGTCACGTAAACAAAATTACCGATTTCATTATATGTTCGTCGCGAAAGGATTTTACAGTTGGTCACTAGAAGTTTGCTAGATGTCACATTATTTACCCGAAGTTTATTTTAAGTTTATATTTTCACCACTTAAGTTATTGGAGCACAAAATCATGACTTGGATTATGTAACAAGATCAATATTTGTATAATTTTGTTGTACAATTATTTGATTACTCATAACTTCACCAAATAAGTGTTTGATTATACAGAATTGTATACTCATTTGAGTTATAACTATTGTTTTTTTTTTAACTTGTTAAGTTTGTAATAATATAATTAAATTTGTATAATTGGTTGTGAATAATCAGTTTTATATTAGCCGAAATCAAGGGTGTTGATTGTACGAGTATTAGGTCAAACGAAAGATTTTATACTCTTTAAATTAAACCAGTTGTTATAAACTAAAACCAAATCAAACTATAGCGATTCATGGATAGCAATGAAGTAGAATTACGCATTAACAAGGAACGAGTAGTTGAAATTCAACACCTGAATTCATACACCATACTTTTAAACTTAATACCTATTGTGTAAATTCTTATAATTTTCACTATGTAATGATTTGGTTTCGTAAAATGTTATTTGACAATGTAACACCAAGAACCACGTGTCCATGTGGTTATTTATCATTGATTCCACATTTGGATGTATTGGTTATTGTGGATCGGCAAAGTCAAAGTCATTAAAGTCAACGATGGTGAGGAATTTATCTTATTTCTATTGGTGCATACATGTCCTACTATGAATTACCGTTTTTTTATGGACAAAACCTAAAAATGATTATACAACCATACATTATAGTCGATGGGTGTATCGATCGTGGATCTACCGTAGTGCCTATGTTATAATTCTAAGAAAGAAACATGTACAAGTGTAAAATAGAAGACTATGGTCGATGCTACGATTAAACCGTGCATAAGCGGTGCAAAGAAAAATAAAAAAAGTTACTGGATCTAAAACAATATAGTAAATCAATAATCGATGTCATGGGATCAATCGTACATGAAAATTTTTCATGAATGAGATAAGTCAAAGAATTTCATTTCAGGTGCATTCTGGGCGCTCAAGTCTTCCCGATAACACACTGTTTCAGTTGTTGTACCATGAGAAATATACGTGTTCTCTAAGTGAAAACATATGTTCTCTAAAGGAAACACACAATATATTTTAAGAAACACTTGTACAACAATAATCCTCTCCAATCATCTCGTTTTTCCTTGTTCTTATTTCCATTTATTTCAATTGTACTCAACATTTTAGTAATTTTCTTTCCGTGATGTAATTAGTTTATGAACGGTTTTCTACACTTTTTGGGATTGTGTGCGTAAGATACACCATGTAATAATATTGCTAATAATATATAATATTCTATAATCACATGCTAGAACATACAACTTATTTCCAGTTAAGTATTTAAATACGGTTTAAAAAATGGTTTAATAAGTATGATTATTTAGTTAACATAACACATTTTAAGTGTGTGTATATATACACACACACATCAAGACAATTTTATCTTTGTTTATATAAATAACTTGCTAAGTATATCTATATCATCTTTTTCTATAATTATTAACTAATAATTTGCCATGGGGAGGAATACTGTCTCCATGGCAATTATTGATTCTTCCAATTAATATAATTTTTTTTATATTTTTATTTTTAACCATGATAATATGTATGATATACGCTTTTAACTCGTTTCATTTTCTATTAATTTCTTTTTCCGTTAATAACTTTTGTTCGTTCAATTTTTTCAAAATACAAAGTGCGCAACTGTTTGTAGTTTTTTGTCAACGTTCCGATATAATTTTTTTTTCAAATGAAGTTGTATTCAAAATCGAGGTTTTTTTTATCGTTGTCTATAGCGAGTTTCGTTACCGTTGTGGTACCGTTACGAGCCGAACCTATTATGGGCGAACGACATCATTGTCGATATTGGTATTATCCGACCCGTATCGGTATTCGCTTTATGGTTTTCGACGACCCGAACATGTAAAATTTTTTATTTTGTTTTTTCCCTTTTTTTATTATTTAGTTTTATGTTTATTTTTTTATTAACATTATTTTACCATTGCGACTACGTTTTCATTTAAATTTTATTAACGATGGGTCTGGCACCGTTTTCTATGATAACTTTCGTTTGTTAAGTTTTTTTTTGTATCGTACGTTATAATGAGTCTGCTATTAAATGTAAGTTTTATCCATGCAAACGAGTCAAACCAATAACGACCAACCTCCCGCAGCGAAGCGCGGGAGGTAAAAACTAGTTGAGTTTATAATAAGGATGACCATACATAAATTATTATTATATATATAAAAAACAAAAAGCTAGTAACTTAAATAGTTTCATCATTCATATTTTTATAATTTAATTTAAAAACATGTTTATCTTTAAAGTTTAAAGATTTTTTTAAAACCTCTTACGTCTCAATTCTCATATCTATCCATAATCAATTAAATAATACATTTTTAATCTTTTTTATTACTTTTTTTTAGTCATAACAAATATAAAATAATAATAATATAGGATATGAATAGTACCTCATTATATTTAAAATCTCCTAAAGTTTTTCTTTAAATTTTAAAGATGAGGTATATACGGAGATGAGCTAAAAAAACAAGAATCCTTTCTATCCTTCCTAAATTCTAGAGATAAGGATAAAAATATGGAAACAAATGTGAATGCTTGGAAATGAAATTTTACATGGCCTCGTTGGTTTGTTTCTTTTATTTCATTCCATGTGTACTCTCTACTCACCAAGACCACTCCACCTCCTTTATCATGATTAATATACTTCTTTAGAATAACTTTTAATCTACACTTATAAATCACTTATACTTTTATCTTACAGGGTTTAAACCTTTGACCTCTTAAATAAAGACAAGACACCTTACCACTAGGATATTTCCTCAAGGACGATTAGTATGTAACGCATTGCAAAACAAAACATGGTGGAGATGGTGCCCCATATTTCAACCTTTAGAACCCCCGCCCAAACCAAATTCTTCTTTTGTTTTTTTCTTAAAAAACCACATTTATATGCATGTGTTGTTAATGGTGCAAGAAAATCGATTTGCTTGAAAAACAAAGCAAAAGAGAGTTTGAAGCTATAAAGAGTTCTTCACTTCAAAATCTTGTTTCACCTTACTTGTTTTTTTTACGGTGGAGTGACGTTCGCTTTTGCAACTAGTTACGTTTTAGGATTTTACGTTTGAGTGACAATCGTTGCGACGTGTTTTTATATCTGCGTTTGCGTTCGAGTTACTTGACGCTACAGTTTCGGGTTTTACGGCAGAGTGACGCTCGCTTTTACGATGAAATGCATTTTAGGATTTTCCGACATAGTGATAGCTGTTGCAGTGCGTTTTTTATATGCGTTTTGATACTCGAGATCTTGCCGCCACCGAAGCACGAGGCTGTGTGTAATTCCTAGTTAATATTTAAAACTCGTCTTCAAAAACACTTGTTATTACAAATATCCATTTCAACACACTTGTTGTCACCATATCTATTTCCGGTATACACCTTTGTTTACAAAACAAAATGTAAAAGACACATGTCAAATGACTCTCCTCTTCTCTTGTCCCTATCTTGTGGGGAAGTTTATCACACATCACATACACTTGTAAAACATAACCGAATACCCCAAAAACAATATGAACTAGTTCTATTTTCGAATGACTAAAAATATGTGTCGATTGATGCATGGTCTTAATGCAAACCAGTCATGACTCTAAACCAGTCAATTCTATCAAAATCTCGAGTTTCTAAAGCCATATAATTCACTTCCATTGTATTTAAAATATGTGTAGGTTAGATAATGTAAAGCCTTTAAACACATAAATATTATAATGTCCAAAAGTCATTATATTTTCAGCAAAACATCTATAAAAAATATATAAAAAGATATTCCTTAATTTAAAAAGACTTTGTATATGTTTTTGTTTGGTAAGTATGTCATGTTCTTGAAGGGTGATTATTGTTGTATACATTTTTTTTTACGAATGATGTCATGTTTTTTGCAGGGTGTTTTAGAGCTGCAAAAAGAAACAAAAATTTATAAATTCTTGTACTTGCTATATACTCTAATTGCAACAATACCATGTTAACTAGAGTCTCTCGGTAAAAATTTAAAAATTCTTGTACCGATTAATTCACACTCACTCAACAAGGTTCATACACACATGATCTACAAAGAAACTACAGTAGCCGTTTGTTAACTATCATTCATGCATCATACCTGACTAGAGGTGCATAGATATACCGGTTTTCAAACCGAATCGATTGTTAAACCTGTTTGAGTGAGATTGGTTCAAACTGTCGGTTTGTAACCCTATGGACTAAAACCGGTTTAACCCGGATCGAACCGGTCAAAACACCTCAAAAATAGGTTTCAACCCGATTTTAAACCAGTCAAACACCCCCCCCCCCCTTCAAACCAAACCAATTTTTACTTTTATTGACCAAATCGAAACCGGTTCATTTGAAAAACTGATTTATGCACCCATATATCTTAAAATACCATACTACCCCTATCACTCTAGAAAATAATAATAATAATAATACAGAAAAACATATGTAGATGAAATCGTTCTCACAATTTTTACGGTGATTTGCAACTCTAAACATTGAAGGACACCAAAAATAAAATAAAAAAGTTAGGGGGCCTGTGAGTCATTTATTCATACAACGAGGGCTGTAAATGTAAGTTAGTGAAATAAAATCACCCGGTGAGCAGCGACGGACGACGGTGATTTAACTTTTGATCGTTCCTCCTCCGTCAAAAATATTTACACTTCTGCCACTTAATTTTCACACACAAACACAGTGATTCCCGTTCGATTCAACAATCTTACATCATCTCCTTCAAGTTCCGATTTAATTAGCATGTTTGTTTCAATGTAATCCGTCTCCCGATATCGATGATTCTCTCTATTTCAATCGGTTAATTGAATTCGTGTGATTTCGAGGGTTTGTTATATGATGCTTTGTTCTGAATTGAACATTCAGATACAGACATGGCTCCGTGATTACGACAAGATTCAATCCGTTGCCGTGATTCTCATTTACATTCAAGTACGATTTCTGATTATATGCGTATGAATATTTGTATATGTGATTATGTATTTGTGATTGTGTGAGTGTGTTGCCCTAACGTATTGGTGGATGTATTTGACGATATGTTTGATTGATTTACGTGTAATTTGGATTCGAATTGTGTGTTTTATGTTGATTAATGGGAGCTGTGTTGATGTGTGAAGATTGGTTGTGCTTTGATTGGATCATTGGGGGCATTGTACACTGGAGTTTGTGTGATTGATCTTGGAATTGGCTTGTTTGCTTTAGTTGCTATTGAGAATAGCAGCCAGAGGCTCGGGAGGACGTATGCTGTTCTGTTGTTTTCCGCGATTTTGTTAGATGTTTTGTGGTTCGTCCTTTTCGGTCATGAAATCTGGTTAGTTTTCTCGCTTACTGTTTCGTTAAGTCAGTTTATTCCCAATATTGTTTGAACAATGTGCCCATAACTATGGAGGTCATGCATAGTAGTCAAAGGCTCAAGGTGCAAAGGGTGAGCCAGTTGCTTAGGCACTTAAAAAGCGAGAAGCAAGGTGCACAGTCTAAACAGGTCATTTTAGGTGTTTTAGACATGTTTTAGGCCGGCTCTAGGCCATTTTTTGATGTTTCAGACCAGTTTTAGCCAATTTGGACCTGCTTGCAGAATTTGGCCGGGATTTGCGTTTGGACGCAAGGCATTATTGTTGTGTTGGGCTGCGCCTAGGCGAGCGCCTTGTGTACCTTTGACTACTTAGAGGTCATGTACTCATTTACGTGTATAATCATTTTGAGGAAATTTTCTTGTTTTCCCCGAATTTAATCCAAGTATAGTGAATTTTGGGTGAAACTCTTTTCAAGATAATTTAATGTACAAGGAGGCTCAATGTATTATATTTTTATTTATTTTTGGTTAAGTTTTTGCTTTGCTTGAAGTCTACATGGTGCATATAGTGATATAGCCTATAGGGAGAGGAGCTCTTATAATTTGTTCGAATTTAATAGTTTTTTATGCCTAAAATTTGTTGCTTTTGACTTCCCTTTTCTTAAGGTGTAACACTACCTACCTTGTCGTTCCATGAGTTATAAGGGCTGTTTAGGACTTTTAAGGGGTGTTTGGGACTTTGGGTGTGCGGTTTCAAAGTGATTACTAGGATGTTAAACAATTATAATTAATATAAAAGTATTAGCTGCACAAAGAGATTAAACATATAGATTGTTAGGTAATCCTGCATATACCCTCAAATGCTGTTTTTGCTGCAATAACTCCTGACCTGCTTCTCAAAAGCTGATTTATTGATGTTTGCAACATATCCGACCCCCACCCACCCTTCTCCTATATAGTTTTCTTACAGGTTAGTGTCTAGTTATTTTGTCAATTAGGCAAATTTTGGCTTTGACTAACAATCCTTTGTGGAGATTAAGTTTTGATCCTACGAGTGGTACTTTTCCATTTAAGAATTTTGTAGTGGATCAATCCTGGTTTATTTGCTTTATAAACAGAGTGCCCTGCTTTCTGTTAGAGTGGATGGAAAACAGTCAACCTTCCATTTATCCAGTTTTTAGTTGGCTGCTGTCATTGAAATGTTGTTTATGGGTTTGTTGGTGTTGTTTTTGGCACTATTGCTTCTTAAAATGAGCACCCTTTTTGGCCATTGATGCTTGGTGATTCATGATATATTGTTGGATGTATGATCCAGGATAATAATGATAATGATGATGATGATGATGATGATGATGATGATGATGATGATGATGATGATGATAATAATAAATAATCATAAGTTTGAAAGAAAAGACTCAAAATTGGAGTCAAGAAGTGTAATTCAAGCAAATTATAAATTACGTGTTGCAAAATTATGGACTCATGTACTTAGGAATGGGTTGATTCGGGTAATGTTTTATCTCTAACTGGTCTAAAGTCACCCAAAGTGTACTTCTAATGCCCCAAATCATTCAATTCAGAAAGTAGACATTAGTTTGCTTAATATACATTTTTTTTAAATCGTAGTGAGCACATAAAACACTTATATATCACTTTAAGAAAATTAGACAAAAAGTGTTTTGGGTCAACCCTCAAACCGAACCAAAAGTGTCACCTTGTAACCTGAATCCATTTTGACCCTTTACCCGACCCACACATCTCACCACCTCTATATAATGTGTTCAAAAGTATTTGTGCCCTTATTCATGGTGAAATTCTGGTCCTAAATCCCCGTTGTCAATGCAGGTACATGTCCTCTGGGATTTATGGAAAACTTGCCATATTTTCAGTGAAACTCACTCTATTAATGCAAATTATTGGGTGCTCTGTGAGGTCATCATCTTCACTATTATGGATACAAATGTATAGGTTGGGGTCTTCACAGGTAGATAGTTCATGTCCCCAAGATGGTGACCAGGATTTGAGGAATAGTTTTATAAATCCTGTGACCCCTGCTTTCATTAGACCTAATTCTGGTTCTGAAGATGGTTTAGGAGGTTCCATCTATGACCCGGTCTATTACTCATCTCTTTTTTCAGATAATCAAGATGAAGGATTTTTACGTGAGGTATGATGCATCTTTACTAGAGGTGACTAATTTGGCCCATTTTCTTATCAGTGTGTTGATTTTAGGTTATATTTGATCTCCAATGGGTCACACGGTTAAAATAAAAATATTAGCTACAAAAGAAAGCTGGTCAAGTACCAACAAGGCGAAAGTCGCCAAAAGTATATTTTTATGCATATTTGACAAAAAAATATTCGTGTTTTAGTGTATTAGTTCAAGTGTCTTCACTAAAAGATGAATACATGTTTATTCAAATATTAGTGTCTAAAGTGAATAACTTGGCGATTTTCAATATGTTTCATCGTAATGAATATTTTATACATTAAAATTCACCCAAAATGAAGGCTTTCACTAGAAGATGCATAAATTTTTTATATTTCTATATTAGACACGCTTCAAAGTTCAAAGGGTCTTCACTAAAAGATGCATATTTGACACTAGATAATTATTGAAATAATATAATTTTTGTAAACAGAGTTGGCACACTAATTATTTATGAAAAACTAAAAATTTTGGACAAGAGGTGTTGCCGGTGAATCCAACCCGACTAATACCAAAATCTACCCAGTTTGACCCGTGACCCGTCTCGGCCATTTGCCACCACTAATATTTACTCACTCCTTACCAGTATTTAGGTAGAAACACTCTAATTCTCTTTTTTGTGTTTGTGCGTTCTGAGTTTGAATGATAATTAATATAATCTGTTTGTAGGGTGAAACTCGTTTCAGTAGCCCGGATAGGTTTATATCTGATGTTCCTCTGTTGAAGCCATCCCTGAGTGGATCTATCCAGGCTGCTATACATGTAAGTTCTGACTTGCTTGAGTATTTGAGCTAAGGTAACCCGAGCTTGTTTGACTTGAATCCTGGCTCCTGAAACAGTTGGTAGGCTTGACTTGAATCATTAAACCTCATATACAGATTGGTTTTTGCTTCGTAGTTCTACTTTTCCCCTGAGAATGATTTGACTGATTTATCTATATTAAAAAAACACAATTTCCCATTAATACACCGCTAAAAACGGATAGTCTTATTTCTGTGGCTTATAAGCTCGAGTATGGGTATGCCTTCTATGTAAGTGAGCCATATGAACTCATACGAGTATAAAATATAATTTTTAAATATAAATAAAGAACACATATGCAAAAGAGTACAACTAAAAGTCAAAGTATCTAGTAATAAAAATAAGCATTAATTTAGAAGACTATTGCCTCTCAAAAAGTATGCCATTTTGGTATTACATTAGTATTTCCATTATTTTCAATAAAAATAATATCCGGGTCATACAAAATTTCTTCTGACTACCGCTAGCGTGCCTTCTAATTTCCAGGAAACGGATGCAGAAGGCGGGCTACGGAGTTTTTGAGTTGCAGGATTATGAAGGAAGACCTTTTTTCCCACTTTAGAAATGAATGATAATTTGTTTATTCAAATTTACAAGCTCTGTACAGATGCCCAGGCTTGTGCTATTTTTGCAGGATAGACAATGGTAGATGGTGTTTTACTGTTGGGTTTATGAGCTATGTAACAATGGCTGGACTAAAGAAATGATTTAGCCATTCTTCATGACCTGATGGGACTTCTTAAAAAGTTCATAGTTCTTGACGTGTTGCGGAAAATTGGATTGCACTGGAACCAAAGATTTGATAATATTAAAATCTTGAACCAGACCGTACACAGCTATAGTACAGGTTCGTGCCCAAACTGGACTATGGACCAGAACATTGCGACTTATTCAGGCTTTTTCTTTGACACGTGGAGAAAAATAGATAGGACTGGTGGTTGGATTTAGCTTTTACGCAGATTGTGAGGTTGAATAACCAAGTGTGTAGATTGTGGTTCGAGTTTAGATGTCGAGTAAGGGTGAGCAACCAAATGGTTTAAGTATACTGTCTTTAGGAGAGTTGTCTTAAAGCATCTGGAATGGAGTTTGTGATTCTAGTACAAGTTTGAGAAGAGGATTGATTAATTAGACGATAAAGGTGAGACTGGTTTCCACATGACGATGACGCCTTTCGTCATTGCTGCTATTATGTTTAGGTGTGTGTGTGGAGGGCTTGTGAAATGAGATATGTCAAGATAACTAAAAAATTGGAACTGGCTTTTGCTTTTTTACCTTGATTGTGCAAGAGGGTTTCGAATATGAAGTTTTGAATTAGGGAAAGTGAACAAATACATTTGATTTCATTCTCATATGGTCTAGAAAACTAGAGGGAGGGGATGAATAGATTTTTTAAAACATATTCTTGTTTAATTTGTTGTTTAAAAACTATGGAAGAACACATGTTATGTGTTAATAATTAAATAGACAAGTATTAAAGAGTTTAAGGATAGAAAGACAAAACCGATTATAAAAGTTCAAGTAGATATGAACTAATCCATTTTATGTTTTCTCCCCGATTATCTGATCAAGAGTTGTTCCACTAAACGTTTCTCTTGAACGGAATAGATCATCGGTACACCAAGCGTTTCACTAATCGAAGGTATTGGTCACCTTGTACAACGTCTTACTAGATAGTGATCATCTTCTTCAACTCACTATGTCAAGATAATGGTCTTTACCCTCTCATCTCACACAACTATACACTATGTCAAGATAGTACAAATACTCACAACTCAAATACTATGTCAAGATAGTGTCAATCCTCACAATTCAACACTATGTCAAGATAGTGTATAACCTCATAACTAGATAGTATGTCAAGTTAGTATCACCCAACTCAATCATACAATAAACTAACTCATAAAACAAGTGTAGTGTTTTATGGTAACAGGCTACCACAATAAAACAAGACAAGAATAAATATGATGAAAGTTGAGCACGACACTTCTTTTTTTGCTCTTTGATCTTCTTAAATAGTATGATAATATGATAGAAATGAGAGAAAGATTTATTTGATAAGTATTTTAAAGTGTTTTGAGCAAAAGTGGTAAATGTAATGCTTGGACAAGGCCTCAATTTATAGGTAAAATGCAAAGACAAAACGTCTCCTGGACTGCCAAGGTGGCGGTCGACCGCCCATCGACCGCGGGGATCCTGACCACCTTTTGGTCTACAATTTGAACGTTGTGGGTTGTCTAATTTTACACTTTAAAGTCATTATCACTTATGTAAAACTGATTTTAACTTTACCAAAAGCATACTATAACCTCATGCAACTTTAGTAAGATTTTATATCAAAATGATAAGATTTACTTTTGTATTTTCTAAAGTGACAAATATGCTTCCATTTCTAGTGTGTTAGTGTTCTCAAGATAAAAGCATGTTATATCATTTCCTCTTATGGAAGATACTACCAACTCATTTTCAAATTCAAATCTTTTTATAATATTATAAAACATTATTACATAAGATTAGAAAGATTTACTTTTGTAAATTGTAAAGTGGGTTACATGCTTTCCATTTATAAAATTTGTTTTTACTATTTTAAACACTTGTGTTTACAAGATAAAAGAATGTTGGGATAATTCTTCTTATAGAAGATTCTTCCCAATTCATATTTCAAATTTCAAAATTAAATAAATTTTAGACATTAGTTTATAAAGATTTGAGTTTTATAAAAACTTAACCCAGTTTTATAAAATAATTTTAGAAAATCTTTTGTTTTATAAAAATTATATTTTTATAAATCTTAGACTTATTTTAGAAAACGGATTTTGATCTTTCCCGTTTACTATCTTATTGCCTTTGTCGTTCATTGTCTTAATTGCAAGTGACGGGTTCTTGTTGACTTCGCCACCAAACCTTTATTATCATCATTTACTTGTGACACGTTGACTTCATGTTAGTCTTCATACCGATCTTTAATTAACATTAATCATTTAAAGCACTTGTCTGCTTTGTATTGATTTCTTCAATAATCTTGGTGTCTTGGAATAAATGATAACTTAATCTCGTAGTCATGATAACTTAGCATGATTAAAAACTTTATGACATAAGCTTATAGTATGTGTATACTTAATTGATTGTTTGATCTTGGACTTGATTTTTGACTTTTGTTTTATTGGGAATTTGTATATATCATATGATCAACTACTGTTAACCAAGAAATACCACATGTGAATTATTTTTATCATTATTAAAATTAAGGTTTGATAGTTCTCAATTCAAACCATTGTTTTCTAGCATTGGATATAACCAATCTTGTTCAGAATAATAAAAAAAGACACAATATTATTTTTGAGTTAGATCCAAGCATCTATATACACAAGTTGCAACGATTTTGTATTAAAAAAAGAAGAAGAAAGTTTATGACTTTTATCAATATAACATGAATCACAATAGAAATCATAACTCTACATGGAAACAAAATCTAGACCTAAGCACTTAATATAGTCCCTACAAACTTTGTTGGAGGGATGACAAAAGTTGTGATGCTAGGCGTGTAGAGAATCGACTACTCGAGACATTGTGTTGACGAGGAATGGCGAGGTCGAACAGTAAACATCACTGTCGTTCTTCCCCTGCATTAGAGGCACCCTCATGCGACGAACCTTCATAATAAAAGGATAGGGAAAAAATTCAAAATAAAATTGACATGATTTACAAAGTTTTGTACCATAAGTTCTTGGGTATGTTAGGAACACACAAGACATTAGACAATTATTGATAATGAGATGGTGGGTGCGACAAGTGTGTGATATATGAAGACTTTTACCATCACCTAATATAATGTTTATACCCCATACTTAGAAAATGTTTGTGATGTTGATAAAAGTATGTTGTTACATGATGTGTCAAATAACCAGAATTGTTGAGCAATAGTGGTTTGTCTTGATGCATTGGTGTTTGCTATTGAACTTGAACTAACATTGGAATGTGACATAATAGTGATATTGTTTTATAGAAGGAAATGAGTTACTTCACGACATCTTTTGTGTGTCGGTGATGTTATTTCTGTGACGATATCGTTAAATTTAACACCCAACTGACTAAGAATATGTAGAAACTCATAAACTGACATGTTCTTAGGCTTTAAGCGGAGTTATAGTGGAGGAGATGATAGGTAGAATGATCTCGTAACAACAATGGCCAAGAATGGCACTGATAGGACCCTCGAGATTATCTTTAACACGCTCATTTTCAAACCTCGTCTCATTAACGAGGATTTTCCAATGTTCTCGGAAAGCTCATCAAACAATCGAATAACCTCCTAAACATTATATAACAAAAACAACCAAAAAAGTGATAATAAGGTAATAGCAGAACTTTTTAGTCAAAGGGTTTCAGAATGTTCTTTTCTCTATCGACTACAACTAAAAGTTCCAACTCGTCTATTCTCTTTCGAAACATTTATTAAATCGTCGGTTTTCTGGATGTTACATCTTCTTGTTCAGAACAATTTACTATGTGAAACACAAACTGATTTCCTACCCTTTCCCTTCTTCCCATTACTTGTATAGTTAATTTAAAAGCATACTAGAATTATAACAAATATCAAGAAAGAATGTTAACAACATAGATTAACATTTAACTAAGTGCTTCATTTTATCAGCCACCTCTTTAGGACTTGGTTTTGAAACCCATCCAAAACATAGATTCTGTAAACAACATTTGCAGCCATGAGCCACAAACATAACTAGTAATCACACAAAAGCCGGGAAATCTAAGACAAACCATGAACATAGACATTGGTCTGCATCAGATCTTCCTCAACCTTCCATATACCGAAAGTTGTATCAAAACATACAAACAACACAATCATAACATAATGTTAAAGACTTACCTGTCAAACTGGCTAAATCCATTGTTGCACGAAGAACAAAAACATCGAACCATTTTGGTCAACAAAATCGTAAATCATTTCAATTTCAAAACACTAATTTGCAATCACAAAAACAGATCGGAATCTGTTAGGGTTTCAAGGACGAACCAGACCTGCCAGATAAACCGTAGCTATTCACTTCACCGGAACCCTAAATCACCAATGCCAGTGCCCTCGCCACGGTGCGTAGGGTCAATCCTCGAGTGATAGAGGACGTTGATTCTTATCTTGTTTAGGCATTTGGTGCCCTCTCTGCCGACCCGCTTAGTGGCACCTCTCACCAACGAACTTCCTTTCTTTCTTCAAAAGCTAGTTTGTGGAACCTTATGTCGTGTTCCCGAGTTTACTTAAGGGAATAAAATAAAAGAAACGATTCTTTTCCCTTCTTTTTCTTTCTCTTCAAATCTCTCTAATTTGGGGGATAAAGATAAGGCTTGTTTTCTTTTCATTTTCCTCCATTTTCACTCTTAAAAAAACTCTAAAACAGTCTTCTTCTCATCTCCTTTATTTTTCTCCCTTAAAAAAAACTCCAAAATAAGGGTTTCCTTCTCCTTTCTTTCTTTTCCCTCCTTAAATGAGACTCGGGAACACAAAGTAATTATGGACTTTGGTGTGAAAAGGGGGGAAGAAAAGGCTTACATAAGACACGCTTTGCACCAACAACTTGTACAATGCTTTGCAGCTTGTACATGCCGCTTTGAAGCCTGTATTCTAACTATTCACCTTCATGTCTTTTAAATAGATTGTATAATTGGTTTTGTATAAAGTTAGGTATGTCTATCGCTTATTTTATTAAGAAAACGTAAACCTCTAAAAATAATTGTTATATAGGGCAAATGATAGAAATAAGGCAATCCTCACAAATTTGTTTATTACCCTTTTAAAAAAACGTAGATCAGAACAATTTCATCTCCCTGGTAATTCCTCTCAACCCTCTTCTTCTTCCTTTCAATTCTTATTCAATTTCGTCGATGATTATTGTTCCATTTTATGCTTGCTTGTGTGTTGAAAAAGAAGCAATACACGGCTAGGAGAAGAGTCTCAAGATCCACTGGAAAACTACTATTAAGTGAGTTTCAAAAGAATTTTGTGGTGCCCGATTTCGAATAAATCCGTCCGCTTTTAGTCAAACAATACAGGGAGGGATCATGGCCGACTTTCTCAATCAAAGAAAACCCGATTCAGTGTTGGGTTTGCTCGGAACAAGCTGAAACTGTAACCGAGTTATGTAAACACAGGTTTCATCGCCACTGTATGGCTGGGGGATCACGATTACTGTCCCCTTTGCGAACAACCAAAGATCATCATTAACAACTTAATATGCATCTCTATCTCTGTCTTGCTAGTTATTGGTTTGTTAAACTTGAAGTTATGAATCATGTACATTATTATTATTATTATTATGCCTCAAATAAAATCAAGGTTAAATATTTATATACTAATCCTATTTAAACATTACATTTCTCCTTTGAAGAGCATCCATTATCGGAATACGATTCATCTCCGTCCTCCATACAAAAATGTTTGCCCTTAATTTGTACCACTTTAGAACAAAGTTCCTTTCATCTCCGATGACCCAAAAACATCCGCTCCAGCGCAGCCTATCAATGGTTCCAATTCTAACAGGGACGACACCGATGTGTTACAACCATCACAGTGACAACGATTCTTAACGCGAATAACAATTTTGTGTGTACCTATAACAATTTTGTGTGTACCTATAACAACATTCATCTTTGATTCTTAACGTGTATACTAAATTATTTTAGAAATTTTGAAATCATAGTGAGCACACATATTACTAATATATTTCTTAAGAAAATGAGACAAAAAGTGTTTGGATCAACTCCTAAACCGAACCAAAAGTTTCTCATTTTACTTAACCCGGCCTTTTCACCACCTCTACATAATGTGTTCAAAAGTAGTACAATGAGAAGTTAAATTCATGATAAAATTCTGGTCCTAAATCAATTCAAATTAACATCTAAACTAACATTCAAATTAACCCTAGATTTTATTTTTTAAATAACTAAACAAGATGGAATAAAAAGTAACTAATTACTAACTTGTGAACTATGGTGGAGCCGTGGATGGTGCGGTCAGCGGTGGGCCAGCGGCGGCGTCCGGCAGGGGAGCAGTAGACAGGCGACAACAGTGGAGGAGGGCAGGAGCTGCGACCTGGTTCTTTTTCTTTCCCTAATTCCTCAATCTACGATCTAGGTTTTCTTTTTCTTTGTTATACTACATGCCCAAATACTACCAGCCCAAAAAAAAATTAAAGGGCCACTTGAAACAATTAAAAGGCCCACTAGTTAAGAGTGTGACAAAGCCCATACGAAATCAGCTAAAAAAAGTTTTAAAAAATGTTGATGAAGGGATTTGAACCCACAACCTTCGTGTTATAATGTAAAACCTACATCACTACACTAGTGAAACTTTGTAAGGGTAACCCCAGTTTTTTTACCTAGCGTTACACTACAATTTTGAAACTCGGGGGTTCCTGTGAACCCCCTTCGTTACATGTAAGTCCGCCCCTGCCTAAATGGCTAAATCCCCATTGTCAATGCAGTGACATGACATGTACTCTTGAGATTTATGGAAATTTTACCATATTTTATGTGGGGTTCTAGGTGAGGTCATCATCTTCCCTGGTATTATCGACACAAACGTATAGTTTAGCATCTTCACAAGTAGATAATTCATGTCCTCAAGATGCTAACCAGGATTTGAGGAACAGTTTCATAAATCCTGTCACTCCTGCTTTCATTAGACCTCTTTTGGTTCTGAAGATGGTTTAGGAGGTTTTATCTATGACCCGGTCTACTACTCATCTCTTTGTTCAGATGAAGGATTTTTACGTTTAATTGATTCCTGAATTAGGGGTTAATTGTGTGTCACTAGGAGACTATTGCCTCTCAAAAAGTTTGTCATTTTGGTATTTCATTAGTATTTTCAATAAAATAATATCCGGTCTTATAAAATTTATCCTGACTACCACCCGTGTGCCTTCTAATTTCCAGGAAAGGACTGCAGAAGGCAGGCTCGAGAGATTTGAAGTACGGGATTTTAAAATAATACACGAAGCTTATGTTTGCATAAATACCTTTTTTCCCAGCAAGGGCGGCTCAATCGGCTTGGGGGCCCAAAACGAAGTAAAATTTGGAGGTCTTTTTCTATGTCATTGTTATTATGGGTGTTCACAGTCCGGTTTTCGTGGTTTTTGGGTCAAACCATTAGTAACGGTTTTTGATTATCGAAAACCAAAACCAAACCGTTGAAAATTAAAACCGAACCAATCCAAACCATTACTTACGGTTTGGACCTTTATACAAAGCCATAAACATCAAAATTTCTCTAAACATTAAAACTGTGAAAATTTATGTATTATAAAAGTTGTCTAGAATTTGAAACAAAGTTGTAATGCTACATATATGAAAAAAAAAATACAGTCCAAAACAAAAATTTTGCTTTCCAAACTTCCAAAATGTATGGAAACATGAACATATATATTGAAACTACATTTACACGTAAATAAACAGGAAACATACATGTCCTTTTGCAATATAACCAAACCAAAGAACAGTCGAAAATTAAATCAAAGGCAAAGCAAGTATGAAACATGAACATAAAACAAAAACAAAAAAATTAGCCCAAAAAAAAACTAATGCACTTAAAATTATTACAGTCTACTTGAAATTTAAAATAAATCTAATATAAATAATAAATATGTTTAATATGAAATATTTAAAAAACTAAAATATAGTTAAATCTCACGGTCCGGTCTGGTTTAAAACGACCGGTTTTTCATATAAACCGTAAACCAAACCGTTTGATACGGTTTGGAATTTTTGAAACCAACCGACCGAAAGTAACAAAAAGAAACCGATCGTGAAACCAAACCGATGACCGGTTTTGGCGGTTTTAAACTGAACCGTGAACACCCCTAATTGTTATAAACCCTAAATATACACTGGCACACACACACACACATATATATGTATATGTGTGTGCGAGCACGCAAGGAGGAATTTAAGAATGAAGAAAGGCTTTGCAAAACCATATCTAAAGAATAAATTTATCATTTTCTTGTGATATTTAGGTATATAATATAAGATTGTTTGGGTTCTGTTAAAGATTAGAAACTTTCATTACAATGTGTGTGTGTTTACTGGAGCATGATAATTCCTATTTGTTTAGTAGCTGTATCTTTGTAAAATACCTTTGAAAGTTGAAAGAAAGAATTCAAAGTATTGTTATTGATTTGAAACTGGATTGTGAATGTTTTGCATTTATGTTTCTAGTGAATATTCAGTTTAATTAGTTGGCGAATGCATGTTCAGATTTTACATGAATGATTAAGGAAGCTGTTATATATGCTTTTACATTAGCTCACAATTGCTAATAATATAGACAGACTTCTTCTTGTTGGTTATTAGTTATTTAACCTCTTTTGTGGCCAAACATTTATATTCCCAAAACGGTAATGAAAACATGTTAGGAATCTAGCAATACTATAAAGTTCACATGAAGTCAGGATGAACATCATCTTCTACAATCTCATCACTTACCTTTCTTTCAAATGCAGCATGATTGATCTCTTCACATCTGCTTTCATCATCATCATTATCATCATCAATGAAGTTATTCCATTTTGAAACTGGCCTCTTCAGTTTTACCATCAAAGAACTTGATCCAGCATCATCATCATCATCACAGCCATTCCACTTTGAATTTGATCTTACATACACAGAACAGCAGTCAACAGTGTCATGGTTATGTTGATTGTCATCAACCCTTTTGAAATTTCCTTTCACAACAGTTCCTGCAAAAGAATAAGTTAATCGCGACTATGTTTGTTGGAAACAAGCTAGGCAATTTTAAAACGGCCAAGAATCTTGCAAAAATTCAAAAGTGTTTTTCTATACAACAAGCGGCAGATAAGTTGTTTAGAAACAGAATCTTGCAACCTGAATTATCAAATTTCTTCTTTCCAAAAACTGGCCTTTGAAGTTTTTCCCCATCTAATCCAGCAGCAGAGTAATTATTCCTCAACTTTGGCTTCTTAAAAAATGGTTTTGGCAACTCTGTCACAACATTTGGCTCACACAACTCCCCTGTGAAAAACATACAGCGATAAAAATGAAAACAAATAAGAGAATCTTCAGTTTATAGAAATTATGCATTCTAGGATGAAGAACATATATTATTACTTTAAAGTTGGTAACAAGTGGTATCATGATTTGTGCTAAAGCCTATGTTGTCAAAAGTGCGAGAGGTGCGCCTAGGCGCGCAGCTCAAGGAATGCGCCCTCCCCTAGATAGGTGCAGTTTCAGGCTACCGGGCAAAAAATCGTCTGAACTTGTTTGAACTTGTCTAAAACCCCTAATCAAGTCTGGAATCAACCTAAAAACCCTAAATTAGCCCTAAACAAGCCTAAAACATGTCTAAAAATTGTATTTTTATACTATGCGTCTCGCTTATAAAGGCCTAACTTTTTTTGCACTTTGACACTAGGCTTTGGGCTAGGCCAGTGCGCCTATGCGCCTTGACAACTATGGGTAAAGGTGTTCCTCTCCAAATAGTTGAGGATTCTAGTCCCATATGTGTAGTGTGTATGAGTTAGCAATTCTAAAAAAAGAGGCAAATGTGTGGTTTCATGTTTGTAAAGATAAATAATAGGAAAATCACCAAAATAGACAAGTTGACCATCAAAATTACCAAAATAGACATTGAATTTTAAAACCGCTTGCTAAATCCTACCCAGCGGTTACAAAAGCCTTGCAAAATGGAAAAGTGCGGGCTAAGCCGGCGGCCATTACACGTGTCTTGATTTGATTGATTGTTTTTAAGTTTTTTAACCACTGGCTATATTTAGCCACCTTAGCATAGCCGGCGATTTAAAAGCCAAACGTCTATTTTGGTGATTTTCCCTAATCAATATCCACTCTGCATTAGGGGATAAAACCTATGATTAGGAACATTTAAGCATGTTCATCTTCTGATATCGTCAATCGAAGAGAAATTAGGTTACAACTTGGAAATCGAACTTCAAAATATCCAGATTTAGGAAGGAAAATCTAACCTTCGTCATCACCGATTCCAACATCATTAATGTCAGGGTCAATGTACTCGGTCCAATCAGTGCGTTTATTATTCGGCTGATTTTCAGTTAGGGTTTCTTCCTGTTGTTGTTCGATGAATTGACGTGACATGTTGAAGCTCTGCACGAATTTCCGGACGTCTTTAGCCATGAATGCTTGGGAAAATACCTTCCGAACAGACTGCTTCTCGTTGCAAACCACGCAGGTCCATTTGTTGTTGCTTTTCTTCCTCTGCTTTACCTGTCAAATCAACACCACTCAGAAATCGAAATTGATTACCTTGTGTGTGTGTGTGTGATAGTGAGAACAGTTGATGCCTGCATGGTGGAGCAGTGGAAGCATTGAACGGCGATGAAGACGGCAGACATTTCTGGATATTCCGGTGTGCGTTTCTTCACTGTTTTAGTTTCGGCGCCAAAAGGTTTTCGCAATACACAGCTCCGTTTTCGGCCTTTTTGATTTTTAGAAAAAGCAAAGTATCCCCTTCGCGAAAAAAATTGAATCTGGTCAATGGCCTAAAAGTATACAAATGATCTAAACTTTTAGGCACCTAATTTTTTAAATACAAATAACTTTTATACTTTAAGAGTTTGTAAATAAAAAATTACTTACTTATACACCAAGTATGTGCTAAAATCGTATACAAAACTAAAAAATATTGTATTTTGAAACCGACTCGGTTTTTAATGAAATTTCACCGGAATGTTTATAAAAAAAATAAACAACACTGTGTATTTAGATTTTTTGGGTAATTCTACACAATAGTAACTAAGTTTCTCAAGTGTTTCATTTAAGTCACTCAAAATTTTTTGTTCCTTTAAAGTCACTCAACTTTCAGTAAATGTTCCAATCCTATTTAATATTTTTATAAATATTTATATTTTTAAAAATTGATTGAGATAAATGAAACATATATGAATCTTGTTTACTATTTAGCAATTATATTTTTCCAATTCGACTTAAGTATAACAATTTTGAAACTTGTTTATTATTTGGAGAATTTTTTTCCACTATTACCTCCTATTTTAAGTTAATTAGAATAAAATTTTCACTTATTTGTAACTAATATTCATATATATTTCATTTGCCTCATTCAATTTTAAAAAGTTTAAACATTTATAAAAATATTACATATAATTAGAACACTTAGTAAAAGTTGAGTGACTTTAGAAGGACAAAAAAACTTTGAGTGATTTAAATAAAACATATAAAAAACTTAGTTACTATTTGATGAAGTTTTCCATAGATGGTTTTTTTACAAGGACAAGTTATTAAGAAAAACCATTTTAGATGTTTAATTATATGTTGATTAAAAAATTAAAAAATCCTTCCGAATGGACACAACCCAAGTTGCTTCCCTCTCCACGCTCATGGAAAATTTCACGCCAAATGACCACGACCGTGGTCCACACGCAGGGGACGTGATATTCCACGCCCTATGTCACTTCCACGAACCCTCTCCACGAGGATATACTCCTAAGCCTAATGGATAGATCACATTTGAGTAATTAAAAATACCCGACACAATATAATTGTATAATTATGGTTTCTATAATTTAATTAAATCAGCATGCCCTGCCTCAAAATTTATTCCATTTTCAAAATTCCTACCTTGCTACATCTCCTCTTTTATTTTTGTGTGTAGGCTACATTTAAAGTTGTTTAATATGCACCAAACTTATTTCCCATCTAATCTTGGGCTTATTGGAGTTGTAATCGGGCTACGAAATTCCCAATTAACTTCAATCTAAACCCCTAAATTTTAAAACTAGCCAATCAAACACAACCCCACAAAATTCTTTATTACCCTTTTCAATTTTCCTCCAAAATACTTCAAATTTTGGAGATTTGGAGACAATTTCGTCTCCCTCTTTTCCTTGCTCTTTCTGGTAATTTCTTCTTCCTTGAATTGGTAAAAGAGATGGGGCTCTTTAACGAATTTATTATCCAAAATCATGTTTTAAGAAGCATGAAAATTAAATATTGCCAATCTTATTCAATTTCGTCGTGCGCCTCCTAAATATGTTCTAGACCCTTTGATTTTCTGTAATTTTCTCACATTTATGGCTGCGGATTTGCATATATGAGTTTATGTATGTAAAAAACCTCAACTTTATATAAAATAAAAAAAGTTCGAAACTAATCTCTGATTTGGCGCCTGATCAACTTTCAAAAGAAGGTTAGATGCTTTGACAATAGTTTATGATGATGATGATTCTTGGGTTTTAATTGCTTGAATTCCAAGAAAATTTTGTTTCATTCTACTCTTATTTTATTTGTTTTTGATCTATCATTCATGTTAATTGTCATCAAATTTCATGTTAGATCAAGGGTTTTTGTTTGTTTTTTAACATCAAATTTCTTTATTCTTGTGGGTGTGAGACTTGAACCATTACCTCCTTAAGCACCGGTGTTCGTATATGATTTTTCCTCTACCATTGGACCACCAACTTCAATGGCAAAGGTTTTTGTTATTAATTGATAGTTTTATGTTATTATGATGAAGAAATTTAGGATTCTACTTTGTGGGTATTGGTCAATTATGAATTTCAAGATTAGTGTACTTTCAAGGTTTCTCATGGATGTTTCTTGATTCAATTAAAAATTGCAGAAATCTTAAAAGAGAAAGACATGGAGGAAGAGAGAGAGACGATGGGATATTGGTGCCATGAATGTTCTAGAGTTGTTGATCCTGTAATGGAGGCCGAATCGATCAAATGTTCGTTATGTCAAAGCGGATTCCTTGAGGAGATGGAAAACGTAAGGGATATCACCGCCGTAGACGGTGGTTCCGACTCCGAACATGGAATCTCATTGTGGGCTCCTATCTTGCTTGGTATGATGAACACCCCTAACCACCACCGGAGATTTAATCCGCTAGGTTTTGATGACGAAAACGAGGAAGAAAACCGTGGAGAGTCCGAAGAACACCGCCACCAGGGAGGAGGAGAGTCGGAGTTAGACCCCGAGCTAAGGTGGAGGAGGAGCTCCCCCACCATCCTCCGACTTCTTCAGGGTATTCAAGCCGGAATGGTATCTGAATCGGAGAATAATAGGGGTGGAGGAGACAACAACCAGGAAAGGGAACGTGTTATTCTGATTAATCGTTTAAACGATATTATCATTGTTCACGGTGGCGGCAATCCGTTTGATACGAGCAATATGGCTCAAAACCATCCATTCAGTTCGTTTGGCGATTATTTCGTGGGCCTCGGTTTAGAACAACTGCTTCAGCATTTAGCCGAAAATGATCCAAACCGATATGGAACACCACCTGCCCAAAAGGAGGCAGTCGAGGCAATGCCGACAATCACAATCAAAGAAACCTCGATCCAATGTTCGGTTTGTTTGGAGGAATTTGAAACTGGAACCGAAGCACGTGAGATGCCATGTAAACACACGTTTCATAGCGACTGTATCTTGCCATGGTTGGAGCTTCACAGTTCCTGCCCTGTTTGCAGGTATCAGTTGCCGGCTGATGAATCAAAGATCAACCAAGAGCAAGATGAATCTAGGGGCAATTATGGAAATTTAACCCAGGTTGTAGACGAATCAGGAGAAAAAAGTAACTCAGAGATACAGTTATCAGCATCTTTCCCTTGGACTTTTAGTAGTTTGCTCTCGTCGACATCAGGGTCTGATAATTCCAACTCAAGTTTGGTGACGAGATCAGCTTCTGGGAGCTCAGGTGCGGGCCCACGAAGCTGATCATTAAGAAGACAATCATTGAACTCTCTTGTAAGTTAGAGACATTAAGTCAACATGAGTGGTTTTGACTTGATATCTCTAAAACAAGTGGCATATCCTTTGTATCTTCGTCTCTAATCATCCTATCCTCATCGTGCGACTGTATATGCATCTCAATATTGGTAGTTATTGGTTTTGTGTATATGTTGATATGATGTATCGTATACCATCGTTTATTAAACTTCAAGTTATTGACCACGTAAGCTATTTTCATTGTGTGATTGAGGATCACGGTTGTTGTGACAAGGCCTTACACGATATGCAAGATCTATTAAAAACGTCCTTCTATGTATAATATGCTAACAATTTAAGAATCATATCGAAGACCGGACCACCAAATTCTACTTGGGAGATTTATAGGATTATCAATGAAATATTAACTTTAAGGAAAATAATATACTTTTATGTTACATGCTAGTAAGCATGTTAAATTAAATTATGCATCTATAGTCATAAAGTAGGTGAACAAATTTTGGATATTCATTTTATGTTAATGTATTATCATAAATATATATATATATATATATAAATAAGCTGAATACGCTAAAAATAGATATGTTTATAAAATAAATTCATGTTATACATTCGTCTCATCCTTACACACTACACATCACAGTAGGAGGGGGGGGAGGGTATTGCCACACTCCATGCATGCCACATCGGCTAGCGGTGACCCCACACTCCTCTTCTCCTTCTTTGATCTTCACAAACTGTGGTGATAATCCACAGTATTTTTGCGTTGTGCGTCGCATCCTAAGGGGTGGTGTTACTGTGACTCGCCGCTGGTCCACATCCCTCTCATCGCATCCTGCGATAGGGTATGGCACATAGCCTGATGAATACATAGAACGAATGTCAGTAGAAAACTATTTATTCCATAGATGTTCCTAATTCATTATTCAACATATGCATGCTAACACCTTAATTGAAGTGGGCATTAATTTTGAATTCCAAGAATCAAAGATATGACACGAGTCCGTATTTTTGTTCGATTTTAATTAGTTTATTCTGTAAGCTTAAGTTCAACTCGTTTAATTTAAGAAAACTTGAGACCGGTTTTCTTCGAGTTCTATTTCTAAAGCTTGCTTTTGATTCGTAAGCAATTTTTGAAGATCGACTAGGGCTCGGTTTGTTTATCTGTTAACTATTTAGTTAATATTTTATATACGTGTATGATTATTGTTTCATATTCATCATAATATATACAAATAGTTATTTTTATAAGAAAGTTATATATCATAATATATATAATGTAATTACAGGGGCAAATTTATATGTGCTTCAGAGGGGGGCGAGGCACCCGCTGAGATTCATCTGCGTAGTAGAAAATTTTTTATATCTCTTAGTAGGCACCTTCCTAAATATGCTAAGAGGCACCCGTCATCCGATTTTCAACAAACCAAGAGAAAGAAACCAAAGAGATTGATGATAATTTTAAGTGAAAAGGGTAATTTTTTTCATAAAAAACCATAGAAGCTTAAAGCTTTAATGGAGAAAAAAAAGATAAGAGAAGGAGGGGGAGAGAAGATGAAGAAAGTGGCATGGTAAAGTGGGAACCCCAAAAGTACTCGTTGGTAACTAAAAACATAAAAAGAAATTTCATATCAACCCTTATAGTATAACTAAAATTACACATTAAACTTTTTACTTTCATTTGATTTTTAAATAGTTCTATAATTAAAAATCTAAACATTAGACATTAATCATAACAAATTAAGTTTTGTAGATAAATAATACGTTTTATTATTGATTATTCAATTGATTTATAAGTTTTTTTTTTATAAGTACATTTTTTCTTATTTATGGTTTTTTATTTTTATTTTTTTTATTTGTGCCACATTATTGTGTTTAATCAATTATATATACACATTTAAGTAAATAAGTATGAATAGTTTTACAATATCATTAAGTAAATATGTATAAATATTTTTATTATATCGTTTTGTAAATAAGTATTTGCTTTTACCCGACCGATTTTGAACCGATTTGTTTTGATCAAACTCGTTTTGACCCGACCTACTTTGTGCACCCGCTCACAAAAACTTCTGAATCCGCCAGTGTGTAATTATATATTTGTAATATTAAATAAAATTATTATATTTATACAAATAACATGTTTGTTTAGGCCCGTGAACATACTCAAACTCAATATATGAAATTCGGGCTCGAGGACGTTTATTAATAAGCTTCAATTTAGACTCAAGCATGGATTCAAGCTTGTTAAACTCGACTCGATAGCGAGTCGATATTGAGTAGATTATAAGCGATCCATCTCGTTTACACTTCTAAAATGGTTTGATTTGAGATCCTAAGAAAGAAAATGTGACCACTTAACCATTATTTTAGTGATTTGTGTTGGGGTTTCGTGCATACGGTTTTAAAACAATTTTGATCAGAATAAATAAATAAACGCAGCGGAAAGTATACACGAACCAGCCTAGGCCATTACCCTAGACTGTCCACCAGGAGTATAAATGCAAACCAATAAAAACAAACAACCATAGGGGTTTAGATTCGAACGTCACCAACTTGGCCTCTAAAGTCTAACCGGTGACTCGTATAAGCATTGTCATGTGTCTAAACTTAAAAAAGATGTTCTCAACTCAACCCATTTACTTATGAGTTGGTTGATTAAGGTTATGTTTTATAAAACGGGGAACACACTGCTCTGGTATGAATGATAACTATTGTTAGTTTATTGTGTTTAACGCATATTAATAGTAATTAAACCTTTTTGTGCTCTTTTTGCAGGTTAACAGCATCCGGTAGAAGAACGATAAGAAGGAAGCGAATCTATAATATAATCATGTTGAAGAGGTAAAAAAGATGCACCTTCAGGCTGAGAATGAACTTAGAGTATCCTTATCAATGATGGTGATGACTGGTTCATGATGAATGCATATTTGCACTTATAAATTGTTGACTTCACATTTATCTAAAAAACAAAGTTACTCAAGGATCAACATGAAACTGAGTTAACGGAATTGAGATCTCAACATGACGAGGAGTGTAAGCATCTTGAAGAGGAGCTGAATATCCAAAAGGACATGGTATGTATAGCTCATCTTTATGATTTTCAAGGGATTAGCATCCACTTCTTTTTCTCCTCATCGGACAAAATGTGTGGGTCGGGTCAGGCTAAAATGAGTTCGGGTCAAAACATGTCGTTTTAAATGTATCAATAATAACATCCATGATAAATTTCTCTCATTAAATAGCCTCTTATGATTTTTTTAATCCTATTTTTTCATTTAAAGAAAATCAAAAGCTTGATTTAGGATTTGTGCAATATCTATGTAATAGTCACCATATCATGTTCATTATTAAACAACTATCTGGATAACAAATCGGGTGAATTTTCCATGGAATCATGCAGAAAATGGATCGAAGATAAGTCCCTTGTCAATTCAAAACTGAATATAATTTGGTGAAATTGGGTTCCTCTCAATGTCCGGTGCTTCGTATGGAAACTGTTGCAATATAGGTTGCCGATGGTTAAGTCGATGGTTGCTAGAGCTACTCAAATCCCTTCTACTGTTTGTTCTCTTTGTATGTTAGATACAAAAACAGAAGATCACACATTCATCAGATGTCCGGTCGCGAAAGAAACTTGGAACATAATTGGTACCTGGACGGGGCTTAACTTATAGGATCAATCATCAGTGATTGAATTGGCTGATCTATTAAAGTTCAGCCCGAGTTCGAAGAAGATAAGATGTGTTATTGTATGCTCTGGTTGATTTGGAAGACAAGAAACATGTGGGTATTCTCAAAGGCTAGAAGATCTGTGCAGGAGTTGGTGGAAGACATAAAAGTACTAAGCTTTGAATGGTGTACACTTAGGGGGAAAACCGAAGAGGATACTGGGAGGAGTGGACGGTGATCCCGGTATCTGGAATAGGCTAACATTGGTCCTGCTTCTAACTGGTGCATGAAGAGTGGTAAACTGGACGGAATACTTGCCTGACTTTAAATGTTCTCAACTGGTGTTGCTTCTAACTCATTATCTTCTATCTTCTCCTCAGATTCATCGTGATGATGTTGATTGTCCATTGTAAACAAGAAAACTGCACTCGGAATACCATTTTAACTATGTTCGACTATGAATGCCGCCAATGAAGAGTGGTAAAAACTCTCCTAAATGCTTAACTTTCTGATTACAATCTTTCAAATACAATGACCTTAGAATTACATGCCCTCTAGCTTATGAAGTCATCCTTATTTATAGGCTTATTTTATCAAAGTTCATTATTCTCTGTCTTCTAACCGAATGATGTTGACGTCTCCCCTCTTATTGTTAGGGACCAACTTTTCTTGTTAACCTTGTGGGCTCCCTTTAATGCATGGCTAAGTTGGTTGAGTGGAATCTCTCTTTTGCCCTTGTAAACGAACGTATGTGATTACTACCATACGTTGTCAGGTTAAGCAGTGTCACTAACCAACTGTGGGAACAATACATCTCTCAGTTGCTATGTATCCAACAAGATGATATGTATTAAACACAGATGGTCTTTTGGTTTACTTATACTTGGTGTTTATCTCCATCAAAGTTGAAAGTTAGGAATACATTTTAAGTGGATGGGTTTTCTGTCGCTAAAAAAAGTGTACCTGGTATCCAAATGAACAGAAATATCTCTCTATATGAACTTTGTGGTATGTTTTCATAACATTTGCTTATTTATTTTGCTTTATTTTAAAAAAATGTATATAATCATTAATCCATATTAATTATTTGACATGAACTAGAGTGGCGAAGCTTGAAGAAAAACGCAGGGGCCGGGATCCGAAACTAATAAAATTTTCAGCCGAATACATATAAATTAACATTATTGAGCGAAAAATAGACCGAATATGTATAAATTAACGCTACTGAGTGAAAATTGAGGGGGCCCTCCGACCCGGGCCTAAGAAAGCTTCGCCTAGTGAGGTCGTTTTCTTCTCAGGTGCAGATCAGTAGGGCTGGAATGCCCAAGGGTTGTTGACTAACCAATCAAAGTTTTACAAGTGTTTTCTTTTTCATATATTTTATTTATTTCCCTTTTTCTTCTTTTTGCCACGTTTTCTCCCTTTTAATGATTTATCTTCTCTCTTTCTTACATTTTCATTATTATAATTTTATTAGAATGTTCGGTAGAGAACTATTTATTCCGAGATGTACCTAATTTAATATATGCACTCACGTAGGTGTATATATATATTTTTTTTATTATTTGGGAACCAACAAAGAAAATGTAATCACTTAACTCTCATTTTAGTGATTTATAATTTAATGGATTATTGGATTTTAATAATTCCACCTCTTACTAATAATTGGTCAATAATAATCTCATTCGAGAATATTTTTATTATTAGTCCTTACTTTCAAACTATATTCTTACATTGGACCCCACGTTAAAAAAACTTAACGTTGGTAGATTTTATATGACGTGGACATCTGCAAACACCGCCGGATATTCGAGCCAAACTAGCAGTGGTCTTGTGGTCAGTGGCGAAGCTCGAAGAAAACCCGGGGGGCCTGGTATTTTTTTTCCCTGCCAGGGGGGGCGAAACTATAAAATTTTCACCGAATACATATAAATTAACACTACTGAGTGGAAATCGGGGGGGGAGCTAAGAAAGATTCTCCCCTGCTCGTGGTGGGTTTTGAAATTGACTCTGGTAGTGTTTAACTGGTCTCGTTTTTCCGGCAAGTCCAAACGGAGACAACGATGGTGTTTAACGAGACCAGTTAAACACCACCAGAGCCAATTTCAAAACCCACCACGATACCACTGCTAGTTTGTCTCGACTTTTCGGCGATTTGCAGATGTCCACGTCATATAAAATCTAACGGCGTTAAGTTTTTTTAATAGGGAGTCCAATATAAAAAAATAGTTTGAAAGTAGGGACTAGCGGTAAAAATATTCTCAATTGGGATTATTATTGGTCAACTGGTAAAAGGTTGGATTATTAAAATCCAATAAGGCTATATAATAAAACTAAGTCATATCCTTAACCTAATAAATGATTATATTTTTGCCACATGTCGCTCTATCATTCAATTTCACTTTCTTTTTTCCGCTCAAACCATTATCTAAATTAAATAACACGTGGACCCTATTAAATAATGATATTAAAATAAATATATTTTTAAATATTTAATATAATCTAATTATGGATACTTATTATTTAATTATGGATAGTTATTATATCATTAACCAAATGAATTTAATTTGAATTACATTTATTAGTTACATAACAAAATTAATGCCCAATTAAAAAATGTTTTAAAAATTAACTTAACATAATTTATAACTGTCACGTCAAAGTACATTTATTTAAAAACATATTTCGACGAGTGTACGTGTTAACAAAGTACATTATTTTTTATTAAACCCGTGTAATACACGGGATTATAAACTAGTGATTAAAATGTTTAAATACATGGTTAAAACCACTTTTTGGTCGATGTACTTGATCGAAATGGAAAATTATTAAACATCTTATGACTTTTTATATAACATGTTACTATTATTTTTTTTAACAGCAACAATGATCATATTAAAGAAAAGAATTAAAAATAAGAAAACATACACCAAAATCAACTTGGGATGAATGTATTTACCCATTTATCCCAATCTGGATGTTCTTTTTGTGTCCTATTAGTTAAAAGCTTTTATCAGATGTCTTCCACTAATTTAGCAATTGAAACCCTTCTCTTTAAGAAAACTCATTCATTATGTGATTTCTAGATGATCCAACACGTCGTATAAACAATTTTGTCCCAACATGTCGGCTCCTTGAGCACAAGTTAGCTCAATTTATAAACAAACCTAGTGTGAGCTTTAGGTTTCAGCTCCGTAGAAGATTTCGAGCCAAGCTCTTTCGGCTCGTTTCATGTGTGTTTATTAATGATTTAAACAAACCGTTCATGAAGATAAACAAAAACAAACGAACACCAACTAAAATGAAGCAAAGAGACCAAACTCATTTGAAAATTATTAACGACAACATTTAAAAACATAGAACCGTCGTCTTGAGGCAATAGACAACCCGGTCCAACATAGTTTATATTTTAAAGCACACTTACAAAACGTCTATGGCATAATAAATACAAATGTTTAGTAACTCCATTAAGTAACATGATCCTACTTTGCAAAAACAAATTAAATCCAAAAAATCAATGAATTTAAACAATTTCATGTTC
This sequence comes from Smallanthus sonchifolius, assembly GCA_023525975.1. Taxonomy (NCBI): domain Eukaryota; kingdom Viridiplantae; phylum Streptophyta; class Magnoliopsida; order Asterales; family Asteraceae; genus Smallanthus; species Smallanthus sonchifolius. The sequence continues at coordinate 24,749,747 of CM042029.1, read as the reverse complement.
TTACATGCTAAACAAGATGCAAGAATTGAACAGCATAAATCAAGTGAAATAAAGCAAACAATATTCAAACAAAAAGTGTTAGCAATCGTTCTCGCGACAAAAATGCATTACGCGTTGCATAATAGGTTCTCACAAAAATCCATGAGTAATTCAGTGTGTCGATACTAAAACCGACTATAGTATACCAATGTAATAATAATACGCGCCAACAAACAGGCGAAAATCGACAAAATCAATAATGGGTAAGGATTACTTCACTGTCACGATCTTGATTATAGATGCGGTTCCAACACGATGCAGAGCAACGACAGCATCACCGTCCTTGCATAGCCCTTTATCTTTAGCATGTTGCAAAGCAAATTCAATTGCTTCTTCAGTAGACTCATCATGAGAAGCTCTAGCAGACCCTGCAATCAAAACTGGGACCAAACCCCTGAAGATTAGACTATGCCTAGCCGGTGACTCGTCACTGCACGACCAATCAAAAGAGTCGGTCTTGATTTCAGGAACCACCACTGACAGAATAGGCATCCCTGGACGGTACTTAGCCACAAGTTTTGCAGTGCTTCCACCCCTGGTTAGAACCAATATCAGACTTGCTTTGGATGAGATAGCAGTTCGAACCGCAGCAGAGGCTAAGCTTTCTAGTGGGCTCATGGGCACGGGTGCGTTTGCAGTGATCCTTTTGAAAACATCTTTGTAATCTATTGTGTTTTCAGCTTCGATGCAGATTCTAGCCATGGTTTGAACAGCGAGCTCTGGGTAAGCTCCAGCTGCGGTTTCTCCACTGAGCATGACACAATCAGTTCCATCGAGAACTGCGTTAGCAACGTCTGTGGCTTCAGCTCGAGTTGGCCTTGGAGACTTGATCATTGACTCCAGCATTTGGGTGGCGGTTACAACCGGCTTTCCTTGTAGGTTGCACTTGTATATCATCACCTTTTGAGCTAGAAATATTTTCTCGATCGGGATTTCCATCCCGAGATCACCACGCGCCACCATAAACGCGTCTGAATTGGCCAGGATTTCATCAAAGTTGGCAACCCCTTCTTGATTTTCAACCTAATAAAGATCAAAGGTTAGTACAGCATATATGTTATTTATAATCATATTTGACACACTATCCACTAGTGAGGTGAATTTTTGACACAATTAGATCTAACATGAAATTCGCGGGTTTGTGTTTAGTATTAAACGGGTTGGGGTCAGTTTTGAGTAAGGCACGTTTAGCTAAACGGGGTCATGTTTGTGTCAACCCGAAGGGTTTACTGGTTAACACGTTTAGCCCATTTATTTTTTTATTTTCTAAAAAATTTGTGTTTTATGTAAAAAAAATAAATTGTTTTGAGTATTTTATCCCAAAATATAGAAGTTAATACATAAGTTGACATAAGATTTTATAACTAAAAGATAATTTTGTATATACATTTGCATTTTTTATTGTGAAATTATAGCTTTAAAATATTAATATACAAAAAGTAAAATAAAAAAATCCTAGTTAAACGGGTCGTGTTTGTGTCAACAAACCATGAATATGTGTCGCGTTCAAGTTCATAGTGTGACACGATTTTCGGATTCGAGTTCAGGTTTGGGTCAAATTTTCGGGTTCATGTCAGGTTGGTCCCACGAAAACGACCTGTTTAGCACCCCTGCTGCTTTGACCCGTTACCCGTAAAAGTATTGGTTAAAAACAGTTGTTTTGACCCGTTAACTACAAACATATTTTGACATGTTACTCAACTACGAACAAATTTGACATGTTACGCAACTACAAACAAATTTTAGCCCGTCTAGAAAGAGAGAAAAAACTGTACCTTAGACATAAGCAGGATGGTTTTGGCATGTTCTCCCAGCAACTTACGAACCTCCACAAGATCTGAACCTTTTCTAACAAACGACAAGGCAATCATATCAATCTTATTAGGAACACCCCAATTCATAATATCTTCTTTGTCTTTCTCAGTCAATGTTGGGAGATCCACAATCACACCAGGAAGATTCACGTTTTTTCGTTCACCAAGAACCGCTGTGTTCTCACAACGACAACGAACTAACCCATTCTCAGTGTCACAAGACAAAACAGTGAAAGAAATGGTGCCATCTGCGCAGAGAATCACACTTTGCGGTTTAACATCCTGAGCTAGCTTCTTGTAGCTCATGCAGATCACCTGGTCATCACCTTTAATGGTGTAATCAGTAGAGATGGTGATTTCTTGACCTTGTTTCAGTTGGACTGGCTTGCCATCTTTTAGAAACCCTGTCCGAATCTCTGGACCCTGAAGTAAAACAAGCAAAATTTTAATAGTCTATACCATCAATTACACAAAGTATCAGCAACATTGAGAAATTATCCTATAAGCTTCAAATCTCTGATAATGATCTGGATAATAAGATTTTTTAATAAAGAATAATTTTATGAAAAATATTTGATTAAAAATTAAATGTTTATCAAGTATGAATTTGATAACCATGTAACAGTTCAACAGTTCTTTTCATTTAAACTTGCAAAAAAATAGATTATTTAGTGTGATTCTTAATAAATATTAGGGGTGTTCATGAACCGCCAATCAAACTGCCCAAACCAACCCTTTGACCGGTTTGAGATAGTAACGATTTAGTTCATGCCTTCGTTTTCAGGGCTTGGCAAGTTTAACCTTAATTATTTATATTTTTTTCACTTTTGCAATAGGTAGTAATGTATATGTATTATAATAATGAACCATCTTTATTATTTTAAAATTTTTAATACAAACAAAAGATTTTGGAAAAAAGTAAAAAATCACTCCTTCTGTGTCGCTACCCAAAACTGTAGTTAGCGATTCAAACCAAAATTTTTGTCAAACCCGACGGAACCGGACCTTAAATTAAATATCATTCTATAAGTTTTATATACCACATACAAACAAATATAACATTTTGTGTCCACCAATGAGCAATCAGCAACTGTCAATTATTCTGAAAAAAAAATCATTGAACATGAAGAGAACAAATAGACAAAGCCTATTAACCCCACCAAAAAATTGACACCCTTGATGCGATGTATACTTGTACAATATAACATATTCAATACACCATATTTGTTTTTTCTCAAAAAACTTTTAATTTTAAAAACTACCAAAATTTAAAAAAAAATAATAATAATAAACACCACCTAAACACAAGTAATATTAGATCAAAACAGATCAAGATCTAACAAACTTGAAGATCATGAAATTCGATTGAAAATTGATATAATTAATAGTCAAACGAAAACTTATGCAGTCAAAATCAATCGACAAGTATTAGGTCAAAATTATATAAAAATTCAACTATGACGATTGATCACCGATCCACAATTTACTGTATCGTTGACGTGGATCACACGCAACAAACAACTGTAACTAATTCAACTATCAGAGCAACAGATTAGCATAAACGAACAGAAAACCATACCTTCGTGTCAAGCATAACAGCACAGAGTATACCGGTGTTATCCATGGCGGTCCGGAGATTATCTAGGGTTTCCTGATGGTACTCATGAGATCCATGCGAGAAATTGAATCGAGCAACGTTCATTCCTGCCTTCAGCAGCTTCTCCACCATTGGAACCGACCTAGAAGCCGGTCCCAAAGTGCAGACGATCTTCGTCTTCGGCCTCTTGGTACCTACTAGTTGCAGGCTCTGATCGATCTCCATGTGATCCATTGAATCAAATTGATGAAACTAAATGATGTGAGAATCGAATGAGGATTGTTTGTTGGAGCAATTAGTTAGCTTTTTGTTGAGAATTTGGAATGGATGGTATATGGTTATATGCTGATGGTATAATATAATATGTTTGGTGTAATTTTGCCCTAAATTGATTTCTTTTTCTCCAAGCTGTCTTTTCAATCTTCGAGAAGACGATTTTTTTAATAAGGAAATGATAATATTCTTGGTTTTGACCAATTGGAGAGTGGTTTTTGACAAGTTTCAAATCTTGAGAAAGGTTTTGATTTTCTAAAACTATGGTTAAAGAATACAATAAATAAAAATATACATTTTATAAAACTCTAAGAAAATAATATTGATATTGATATGTTGAAATTGTTCTAACTTATTATAAAAAACATATGAAAAAGTTAATGAGCTATATTTTTTATTAAAGTCCAAATGTATATAACTAGTAAAACACTCCGCGCTTCACGGCGGTGTCGTAACCCAACGGAAGTGTTAAAAATTTATAACGTAAAAATAAGAGAAAGAAAAAGTGTTATCGCATACTAAAAAATCAAAGGAAATAAACCTATTAAATTTTGGGTATTGCTTTAATTTAAATTTTATAAACTTTTAATTATAATTTTATTTAAGTGACTGAATAATATTGGTTAATATCCGTATACTTTTTATCAAAAAAAATATAAAATAATTCATATAGGATTCATTATTAAATAAAAAAAAAGTCCGTGAAAGAAAGATATTAAAATAGAATTAAACCTATGATTTCTATGTAATAGTCAGTTTTAATATAATTAATTGTTTAAACTATAAGTAGGCAGCTAACCAAACTCACATAAAAGAACCCTTAACTAATCTCAAACATACACCTTGACCTTCTTTGAAGTTAATAATTTCATGTTGGGCCAATATTGAATACTAATGAGACCACCCCATTGCTAAAGTCAATAGCCAATATGCAACAACTGATCTGTTCTTCAACCGGGAAAAAGGAATTAAAAAAAACAAAAAAACCTGTAAAAATGTGCTTCGGGCTGAGCCTCGAACCAGGGTCAAGAAGTACGTATGCATCAATATTTGAGTTATTGGGTGTGGTAAAATATATTAGAAACGAGAATTAAAGTGTAACATACGTGAACAGTAACCCCAACGGGGATTGACACGTGTGAATTAAAATAATTTTTTTATATTTTCATTTTTAACCCCTTATATAAGATATACGTTTCTAGCCCGTTTTATTTTCTATTAATTTCGTTTTTCTTTAATAACTTTCGTTCATTAACTTTTTTTCTAAATACGGAGTGTGCAGCTATTTGTAGTTTTTTTTCAATGTTTCGATATATATATATATATTTTAAACGGAGTTCTATTCAAAATCAAGTTTTTTTTCGCTGCCTATAGCGAGTGTCGTTACCATTGTGATACCGTTACAAATCGAACCTATTATGGGCGAACAACATCATTGTTGATATTGGTATTATCAAAATCCGCATCGGTATTCGCCTTATGCTTTTCGACGACCTGAAGCGGTATTTTTTAATTTGTTTTTTTTTCTTTTTTATTATTTAGTTTTATGTTTTCTTTTTATTAACATTATTTTTACCGTTGCGCCTACATTTTCGTTTAAATTTTATTAACGATGGGCCCGACGTCGTTTTCTATGATAACTATCGTTCGTTAAGTTTTTTTAAATAACGGAATGTGCTGTTTTAAAAAAAAATTGTCAACGTTCTGGTTTAAATTTTATTGAAAACTAAGCTCAAATCAAATTCGAGTGTTTTTTTGGTATCGTTCGCTATAACGAGTTTTGGATTCGATGTAAGTTTTATTCACGCAAACGAGTCAAACCCAACATGTCGCGAGACGCGGAGATAAAAAGTAGTTAATAAGAAAGAACTAGAAGGAGGCCTCACACGTTGCGGCGGCCTCCGGGCGATAATGCTAACTTTTACCCACGTGTGTTGCGGCGTGTTAAACCGTAAACCAAAACGTTTAGGTAAACTCACCATGCATGAGAAAAAACGAAAAAAAATTAATGAAAATGCAAAACCATTACACGTTACAGATGGATATTATTAAAACCTATTTGAAAAAAAATGCAACATACAAAAAAAAACAGAAAGAAAAAAAATTAAACCATGAAACAAACCTGTCTTTGAAGTCTTTTTGTTTGAAAGTAAAAGAACAGAAAAAAAAATCGATACGGAACCAGTTTCAAACCCGCGTCTCTGACGTAGGGGAAGAACTCTGATGTATTGTAAAATACATGCATTTTACTGTCAATTTTATTCTCACTTTGTGTTTGTTTTGCTTCGGTTTTCTTCTATAACTGCTCGTACTTAATATTTCTATATATTTTGGTTGTTAGGTCACAAAGGAAGCGGATATGATTGAAAACGAAGAAGAACGAGTTTCCGGTTCGTGCGAGAGGGCTGTGGATAAAAAAAAGAAACTTTCTGGATTTTTACCCCTGTCGCGTAGCTCGACAAGTCTTGGAATTTTGTCGCGCTACGCGAGGAATGCAAAATGTCAGAATTGCCCTTTTAATGATTGCCCGACTGTTTTGTCTTTTCTGGGGCCCTCGCGCTACGCGAGGAGTGTGCAAGATCCCGTCGCGCTACGCGACGGGTGGTTTTTCGCAGAAATTGTTTTAAAACCCAAAAATTAGAAACCCTAAAGAAGGGAGACGAGCCTGGAGCGGCTGGAGGCAACGAAAAGTGAGAGAAGAAGGATTGTAGACTAAAATCGGAGGAGGAGAAGTGGATATTGATCAAGAACAAGCGTTGGGATCGAAGAATTGAAGCCGGATTCACCTCGGGTTACATATTTTTGATTCGTTCTTGTTTTCTTGTCAATTCTAACATGATGAACAGCCTAGTTACTTATTGTTTTATAATTTTGAACATGTTTCTTGGCTAGATTCTTGTTGTCTACCTAGGTTTCGATGATTGCACATGTTTGACATTGGTTTTTTTTGGTTTTGGAACTTTTGAATGTGAAGAACTCATGATGTAACAAACTTGGTTTTGATCATTGGATGTGTATGCGTATTTAGTATTATCAATTGAATGATTTTTCAGTCCTCATGTGCTTTGATGAATGTCTTTCATATAATAGGTGCATGCTAGATCAATTGCCGTGTGTTTTTGATTATTGGATGGTTTGCTAGACGTAGTATTCCATAGGAATGAAATTCGTGAATTGGTAAATCTAAATATTCAACCAATCTTAATAGCTGTGAGGTGAGAGATTGTCGGTTTATCTCGTGTGTCTGATCGCTAGTTTAGAATCTTTGTGAGAAGGTCTGTCTAGTTCGTCGTTCGCATCTTGTTTACCGAGTCCAATAGAAAATTCTTAGTTATCCCTTGCACTTAGGTGTATTGAGACTTTCGCGCTGTGAGGTAGACTGTCTAGCGGATACTTCTTGAGTAGACTGGATGATCTGTGAGGGGAACCCGTCCAGCCAGTGGTTTAACGGCTTTTAGGTCTCTTAGTTGACAATCCTTGAGAAGGGTCGAGGGTGCTTTAGGTTCCCTTTGAGTTTAGTATTTTAAGATCCCGGTATCACATCAGTTCCATTACCGATAGAACCTTCGTCAGACACGTGTAGGATTCGGGCCTAGGTAGTGCTTTCACCCTATCTGTTTTCGTTCCGTAGTTATTCTCACGCTAGTTTGTTTGTCCTCGTCTTTTCCTTTATTATTTCTATAGTTTATTTCTCTCTTAAATAAAAGAAACCCCCCTTTTTGTAATTAGTTATCCTGCATCTGAGTCAGTATTTCGCTGTACATACAGTGTCCGTAGGTTCGATACTCGGTCTTATCTATCTATTCTGCAAACGATCGGTACACTTACCGTATTGTGCGCGTTAGTTTAGGTTTGTCCGTTTTATTATAAATATTAGAACTTGTAGGTTTTTGCGTATAGTTCGTAGCACAACAAACTCCAAGACCAGTTGTGCTGAAGGGCCATCTGATTAACTTTTTGCATCCTTTTTTGTATATTCAATAAAAATATCTCATCTCATGCATTCTTTAGCAATAAATAAATGCATCTTTAATATTTGTTTAATTAAAAAAGTCTAATCTCATCCATGCATTATTAGTAGTACATTTGGCTTCAATCTTTATGCAATTTAAACAGTAGTTTTTGTAAGAGAGTTTAAGTTTCCATTTTAATATTTATTTAATAGTCTATCCAGAAAAAAAACCAACCATCATTCATCACTTGACACGTGGGACTAACCACCAAAAAGGCCCGATAAGAAACAAGAATTGTTTACACACTCTCACAACCTTCTCAAAATGTAGGTTACGTAATTTTAGAAGTTTTTAAAATATCAAAATAAGATGGTATAATTGGGGTTTTAAAAAAAAGTTTGAATGACACTTTATTAAATTTCGACTAATTTAAGAATTAACATATTATTTTTTTAGAATTAAGTTTGGTTTTCACCTATGAGTTTTACTTATTTTAACCACTTTAGTAGCAAGCTCTATTTTGTTGCATATGTGATTTCAATTTTTTAATTGGTTTTCACCTATGAGATTTACTCATTTTACCTACTTAGTATCAAGCTCAATTATCAAAAGATTTCTTATTTCGAGGGGGAGGGGATGGAGGGTATTGAGTCTCATAAGGTTCATTGGGTTGCGTGGGAGCAGGTTACGATTTCTAAGAACATGGGGGGGTCGAGTTAAATAATCTTAAGGATTCCAATACTTTTCTTCTTGCTAAGTGGATGTGGAGATATAAAACGGTGAGTCTAAACCTTTGGAAAATAGTTATTGACGTTGTTCACTTTTGTAATCTTGGTTGCCTGTCCTTCCCTATAATGAAAACCTTCATGGAGTATGGGATAACAATGCAAAATTAGTTTCGAATGTGTCGATCTCGGGGAAACGCCTTCAACGGTTTTTTAAATGGGTTGTGGGAACCGATAAGGGCATTAGATTCTAGCTAGACCCGTGGCTCTGTAGTGAACTGTTAAAATATGTGTTTCTGAATCTTTTTACGTTGGAAAGAGATAAAAAGATGCGTTGTCAAGGACCGGGTTTTTCGAAGTTGTTCCACAAATGGTCTTCCCTAGGCCTGGAACCGGTTGCCTGTTTCTGCTCTGGAATGCTCCGAATTAGATATACTTGTAGGGGGCTTATAAATTTTGTTCGTTTAAATGGGGATCTAGACAAATGGGAATGGTTGGGGGATTCGACATGATGTTTTTGGGTCAGATCTTGCAGGGTTTTATTGAATCTGGATAGGGACTTTGGTCTTACTATGAAGTGGAGTAAATGGGCTCCCATTAAATCCAACAATCTTGCTTGGAGGCCGGAGATGGATCAAATTCTGTCCCTTTTGGCTCTAAACAGAAGGAATATCTTTTTCGATGACCTGAAGTGCAGTTTGTGTGATTATGAAGACGAGTCAGCAGAGCACTTGTTGATGTCTTGCAGAGTGCCTTCGATGGTGTGGAATTTTATTAGTAGGTGGTGTCAGGTTCCTCCTATTTTTGCTTTTTCGGTTAGAGATTTACACTTTCAATGGGCTTGGGAAATTGGCTAGAGAGGTGTTTCAAATGATTATTTTAGTGGCGTGTTAGTGCTTATGACATGCTAGAAATGAGAAAAGGTTAACAATAAATTAGTTAAAATCGAGAATATCATTCAAAGTATTAAATCTCTAGGTTTCTTATGATATTCTAATAGAGCTAAAATTATTTCTATTTCTAGGATAAATTTGTGTTTGTATCATCTCTGATGTAATTTTTTGTTCTTGTTGGTTGCCCTTCTTTTTAGGGTGTTTTGTGAATATATTTGCGGAATCCTAAAACCGTTTAATTCCATAGGCCTAAATAACTTTATGAAAATTGGGATGCGAGCGTATGTTTTCAAAAAAGACAATAACTTGGGGACCGGGTTTGAAAACTACCGAGAGTGACCCGGTTTTTTTACTGCCTTTTTTTTAATTAAAAAACAAAAAAGCATTCGTAAGTTTAGTTTTTTACAAGTTGTTATCAACATTATGCAAGTTGTTATCATTAAAAAAAACGGTTGTCGATACGTTGTATAAACTCCATTAAAGTCAACTAATCAATAAATATGACTTCAATGAAAGAAACATACGTTTTTTGTGGTCTGTTTCAAACCAACCGTTTTAAAATAGGATTTTAAAAATTGAAACATGGTTCATACCGTTCCTAATTATTAAATGGTAACATCTATGTGTATACTTCTAGATGCTTGTGAAAAACATGCATACGTTAAGAATCATGACTCATGAATCTCTTTATGTGAAAAACGTTATGAATCAAAAGAGAATGCCCTAGATGGATCGATGATATGATATGCCAATGTGACACTAGCCCACTTGATAGAAGCTCTTGTCTCTTAGATGAGAGATTTGGGGTTTAAACCTAGACATTTGATGAATTATTTGATGTAATTTAAGAGTAAGAGTATGGTAGGTTTGTCGTTAAAAAAACATCATGGATAAACTTTCCAACTCGATTACCAAATAATGGATTCATAGTCCTCCTAACACGGATGGAAAGTCCGACTTTCAATGCACAAGGTACAAGTTAATATCGAATGGTTGATCGAGTTTTATCTCTTTAAATATGAATTACTTTTTTATAAGCCTCACTCCACATTTCATGGATGTGTTGTGTTGATCCTATTTAGTAAATTCGGTACAAAAATGGAAAAAAGGACAAATGTGGGTTCCAACTATCAAAACTCAAGATCAACCGTGAACGAAACGTTTAAATATCAAACTTCAATTTAGACGATTCGTATCCCTTTCAACTGTTTACGTACATCTAATGTTTTCATAACCAGACTGGACAACAAACCAACCGTCTTATCAGTTCACTGGTCGGATCAGTTAGACCGGATTTAAGAACCGGATGACGTTTTAAATAATATACATGTATGTATAATAAAAAAAACATTGGATTATAAATTTTATAAATTTTTTTATTATTAGTGTCATTTATTCAAATAAATGTAAACAAATAATTAACTTTTAAATGACATTATTTCATTGTTTGTCTACAAATTGAGATGTCAAATCTTCTTTGTCCTTAATCTACAGAAACCTACAGGTAAAATACCAAAACTCAAAAATACAAATATGCAAAACTAGTATTTTAAAGTTCTCTTTTGAATTTTAAAACTGTACATATTTGTGAAACTCCTTCCCTAGGGTTTTAGAAGTTCTCCTTTGAGACTCTCATCTAGCCTTGGCAATCTTAGCCCAGCCACTTAAATCTAGGCTGTTTTTTAATTATAAGATTTTGGGTTGTTTTAGGTCAAATAATATTATCAAGGGGTGAAGATAGGTAAAGAAAAAAATAATAATAAACGGGCATACTGGACCATTACAAAAGGACGGGTTAGACTGGGTAAGTAATATTTGGTAGATTTGGAACAAATCCGAGCCTCGTCTTGGCCGGATTTTAACAACTAGCCCTCGTCTTTGTGAACCCGGGAGAAAACCTGAGTTGTGAGGATGTTTTTGGAGGTGGGCCGATGGTGGGTTGCGTCGGGCAGGGTAACGGGCAGAACGGGTCGATTTAAAAATGGTTATTTTGGTTCCGGGTCAGGACGGGTTCAGGTCAAGATGCGTTCGGGTCAGAACATGCCATTTAAAAAATGGTTAAACTCCCAAAACAAGAAGCAATTGCCATCCTCCGGTGTTCACTATCCACCAACACCATTTTCACCCATCACCTATGTTTTCTAATTTTTCAAATGAAAATCAGATGGACACCCCCAAAATCATCAATAACGTACTCCCGGTTTGTAATTGATTCAGATATAAAAAAAGACAATAATACTAGAGATGTTTGGGTTCATGGAGGTGACAAATCAGGACTTTATGCTTGACTTCTTTGACTCTCCGGTCTTCGAAATTCTAAATATAGAATGAATAATTCATTGCAAAAAACAGGAATATTAATGAATACTAATCAAATTTTACAAAATTCCAAAGTTTGATTAAACCAAATGTACAGATCAAAATCCTATGCTTGATCGTATGTAAACACAAATCCCTAAATCATCAAACAATCAACATCCACCAACAGACACTGATCAGTAAAATCAAACATGAAATGATTACAATTTACGAACCCTAATTTTAGATCAAAGATCGAAAAGTCAAGTTAGTTGTGATTCCCATAAATCAAAATCCTTCAGATCTAAAAACTCAAAAGGGCATCTATGAACTAACAGAGGGAAGACGAATCATGAAGAGTAAGTGAGGAACCGGCGTGTATTGTGGAGGATAGCGAGGCGAAGATGAATTGCAGTTCTAGTAGGACAAATATTACTTACCCAGTCTGACCTGACCTTTTGTAATGGCCCAGTAGTGCTTTCCACTTTCCTACCAACCAACCTCCCTCCAATACAATATTAGCTATTTATTCAGCTGTTTATTTCTAGTTATCTGATGGAAAACATGAATTTCACCTTCCAGATTATCAATACCACAATAAGAATCATTATTCACGGTTTTCTTTTTGTGGAAAACATTACAGATCATGATTCACGACTTATAGTCATAAAACTGGCATAATTACTAAAGAAATTGGAACCTAAACAGTATGTCAGGACGAAACACCAATGATATGATTCGATATGCAAATCGACATGTAGAAACAAGCAACATCCTAGGAGCGTTTTTTCAACTCGATTACAAAAGAATGGATTCACTCTCCCTAGCACAGATGAGAAAGTTCAACTTTCAATGCATGAGGTACTAGTTACTATAGAATGGTTGCTCTAGTCTTAGCTCTCGACTCCACATTTCATGGAAGTGTTGTGTTGATCCTGTTTAGTAAGTTCAGTACAAAAATGGAAAAAAGGACATATGGGTCGGGTCATCTTTGATTTATAAGATTGTTAACCTGCAAAAAGAATAATTACCATGATCATTCAGTATATATAGTAAAATAGGGAGGGTTAGGTTGAATTGTGGTTGACCATTACACTTTTGGTTCAAACTTTTTTATAACTGTGAGAACCCGTTACCCATAAACTCATGGGACCCACGAATATCCTGCTAACCAATGAGATCAGGTAAAACACAGCTTGCACTGGGTTGGTGACCTTCAAGGAGGTTAACGACATTTGCTAGAGGCCAGAGGGACTTAGACGCTTACTACTATGCTCACCCACTTGAAGGTTTTCGGGTCCAAACTTTTTTACTTCTTTTTATAGATATCAAATATTCCATACGTTCAGTAATAATTATGATTTTAAGAGTTTTGTACATTAAAAATACACTTAAGGGACCATTCAACCCGTTTGACCTGCTCCTTTTTAAGGTAGTTTTTCCTCTGTTTCACCCATTGGAGATTAAACATGAACCAAATCGATTCATTCATAAGTAAATAGGTCAAAAGTGGTGCATCTACAATGAATGAAGATATATTCTCATTCATTTGCTTCTCACTTTCACATTGACTTTTGTTAGACCCAAGATAAAATAAGGATGTTAACTTACTTTGGAGCAAGAGGTGTCACAAGTAGTCTATGCAAGATTTTTAAAGCTCATCATGACCTTGAGGTTGTTCCTTGTTCACTTCTTCTAGTTTGTCTTCTAGTTCCTGTAATGGACAGGTCGACCCACAAACACTTTGTTATATTTACACACTATATAATTATTATGCTAATCCAGCTTTTTAGTAAGTGGTTTAGAAGGCTTTATGATCTTGGATACCCTTTGGATGACTATCGACCCGTTTGACAGACTTCCTTTTTTAGTTCAAAACTTACAGAATCCAAATCAACCCATTTATAAGTAGACGGGTCTAAATTCCCAACTATAGTCAAAATGATGAAAGCCGTGTACCTTGAGTCTTCCTTCCTGGCAAACAGCTGGAGTCGTTAACAATGCCGAGTATCTGTAATGAAAAAAAAATGTTTTTAGGTCCACATTGTTAAGGGCGTAAGCATGTGGCTTGGGATTTCTTCTCACTTTTATTTATTTGTTGTTTTCTTTTTGGCAGGCGCTGGGGGGGGGGGGGGGTTGTCAAAGAGAGAATCTTACTCGCAACGACTTGGTTCATCTATATCAGCAACTTCAACTTTTGATCCGCATCTTAATCTGACCTGTTAAACATTGTACCAAGATGAAATGCATTTTCTTTTCTAGTACAATGATTCGTTCTTACTTGATGTCAAATTCTTATTAATCCAATTCTAAACAGTAAAATAATACAGTTTAAAAAACTAAATGGATTAGATACCTACATTTATACTTCATGACTGAAAAATGACCAAATTAATATAACATAATGAAGTTGGATACCGTTAAACTTCTTTGAGGGCCATTCCAACATTTGTCTCCATTTGAAAAGAGCATGACTCTGTGTGACTCATCAAATTTATCCCATTGCCTATACACATAAAAATATTCTTACTAAAACAATCAAGAAAAAATTATTCAAAACGTTAAAAAATCCGAATTCGAGTGAAAGTTTAATAGGAAAATAGACACCTACCCCAACCTAGTTGTGCTGTGGCCCTCCTCTTGGGTGGCTTCCTTAAAGGGACAGACTTTGTAAACATACCTGAAGCAGGTACAAAAGCAAAAAAAGAACACCAAATTCAGCATAACGCAGTTAAAGAACTCCAAATTCAGCATAATGCAGTTAAAGAACTCCAAATTCAGCATAGAATAGGGAATATGAAGAGTTTAACTGCTTTTCTTTTATCTCGAAACATTGACCATATAGTGAATAGAACTCCTTCTCTGGACCTGTAATATAAAAAATAGATTATTATAAGCTATTATAGAAAAAGAGGCAAATTAACTTTAGGGAATAGTTTTTAAACTAAAAAAATGAAGCGTACCAAAGTCATGCCCTAGCTTTTTAGTTAAACTCGATATTCTTGATTGCATTTTAGATAGCTTCCCACTGGCATCATCATATTCTTTTCGTACATGTTCAGACTCTACAATACAAACAAGTAAACATTGATTCATGTGAATTTAAGAATGCCTTTATGTTCGGATGAACAAAGAATTTTCATTTTTACCAAATGTATCCACTGGAGTCTGAAACGGGTTAACAGCCTCTAGAAACTTCCGCACAGTTTGTTGAATCTTCTCCAACCATGACGGATTGCTTGTGCTTTCCATATCTTAAGCATATAGAATTTGGAAATAATAAATTTGAAATAAATGACTATAAACTAACTAGAGGTGGCACAATTGGCAGGTTGGGTGACATGTCAAAAAGGGTATTTATTTGGTACAGGTTCTTGGGCCAACTAACACTTTTTCATCCATTTTTTCATTTTATAAATGATTAATGATTTAATGTGCTAAATATGATTAAAAACTATGTTATTGCAAAAGTAATAATGTTTTTAATAAAGAATATTTTGTACATTTCAACCCATTTTGGCATGTTTCATTGTTAGTTAAATCCTTAAAGTTAACTTGACCCGTTAGTATACAACATAACCAAATCAACCATTTATAGTTAAATGGGTCACAACTACCACACCTAAAATTAACGCACGTAGGAAGATCATAAAGAACGAATATTCACCTGGCAGGTCGGGGTGACGTGTCAAAAAGGGTAATTATTTACTACAGGTTTTTGGGCCAACACATCAACACTTCTTCATCAATTTTTTTTTAAATAATTAACTATTTTATGTACTAAATATGATTAAAAAATAAAAAACTATGTTATTGCAAAAGTAATCAAAAAGTTTTAACAAAGAAGATTTTTGTACATTTCAATCCATTTGTCCTGTTTCATTTTTAGTTAGATCCTTAAACTTAGCCTATTTTACCCATTAGTATACGACATAACCCAAATCGGCATAACCAAATCGACCCATTTACAGGTAAATGGGTCGAAACTGCCACATCTAAAATCAGCGCACATAGGAAGATCATAAAGAACATATATTCACCTGACATGTCACTTTCACCATCTGACTCGTACTTGTGGGAATCACTGGAATCGTCATCTGCAATGTCATCCATGTGATCATCATCCTCATATTTATGATGGTCTTCCTCCGTTTCCGTATCATACCCATTGTACTCCTCATCATGTGCATTATCAGACACATCATCATCATCATCATCATTATCATCATCATAATTATCATTATGCCTAGCACTGCCTGCATCTTCATCCTGCTCCTCGGTTTTTTTCCCTGTCCAACGCGAACCAATCACACGACCTAACTCTTCCCTCGATAATGACTCGGCATCTTCAGATGCATCTTTTTTTGATGCATCTTCTTTCTGAAAAAAGGATGCATGATATGCAAAATTGCTTAATGATGGTCAGAAAAGTCCATTGTGATATGTGTAAAAGGTTACATGTAATTAGTCAAAGATATTAAATATAGAAAATGGCATGAGTCGTGTTTGTCTTTTTATTGAAGAAATAAGAAATTTTCACAAGGATATGCCCCTTCCAACAAAAATGAGCCAGTTGATTGTTCCTTTTGAGCGTTCTAAGCAATATTAACATCATTGTGGTTTTTAAACATTTGTTAGAAACTAAACTACAATCCTACATTTATGTTTTGATTAACTTGCTCTACTATTTGCTTTCCTTTCCATCTCCTATAGATCACATTAAGTGACAAATTATAGGCAACTAATTTGAAGAGACTAAAACAAGGGTTTTCACTAAAACTGTGCAACACTAACTTTTGTACTATAAATGTCATGTATTAAGGGACAAAAACCAAAGACAAACAATATGGATCACAGGCTGATTAATTCAGGATTTAAAAAAACTAAAGAGCCCACGTGATAATATCGACAAGATTTATGGCGGGCCATGTGCTTGTTACAGCACGTACCATTTCTCTCCTCATCGAATCAACGGCCCATTATCATTTATGGAGATTTTATTTTGTGTACAATGAACTTGATGAAACTAAAGAGCTGAATAAGTGTTGCAGTTGCTCAAAATGACAAACAATGTACCTTAATTCCAGGCACATGAGAATGATCATATTCATGTGCAGCATTAGATGATTCCTCGTGATCATGTTCATGTGTAACTTTAGATGGTTCCTCATTCTCTTCAGCATGCTATACAAAAAGCAAAAGTTCAATAAACATAAATAGTGCACAAAATTATCTGTGGAGAATAACATGAATTGTAATGAGTACCTCCTCTTCTATATTGTCAAGAGATGCATCCCTGTCATCATCTTCATCATTGTGGGCCACTCCGACCTCAACATCAGCAGCGGCCTTGTTTAGATCCTATTAAAAGAACCAAAATTGATGCAAAACAATGGAGGACCAAAACTGATGCAGGAAATGTAAGTAGGTAACTTCTTCATGTAAAGTACCACTCTGACCTGACCCAAAGGCGAGTGATCATGAGCCCCTGCTTCATCATCAGATTTACTTCCTACAGCTTCTTCCTCAACATTCACTTTTTCTTCACCTTTTTGTTCCTTTAATTTTGCTTCTTCGGCTTCCTTTTTCTGCTTTTCCTCCTGTTCTTTCTGGGCACGTTCTTTCTCCTCTGCCTTCTCGATTTGTTCCTTACGCTCTAGAGCAGAGGAAACAAATTCCATATTAAAAAGTTACAAAATAAAACTAAAATATGTGAAGATTGTGCAAATAAACAAGACAATGCTGATATTATAGTTAACTGACAACAAATAATTTTGTAGAAAGAAGTACCCTTAAGCTGCTGGACAAGCCCCTTAAGTATGTTTTCCTCGTTCTTTAACCTAGATAACTCTTCCTCGTCTTTTGCTGCTGAAAGTTTTGCTTGTTCAACTTCATGCTTTCTTATTGTGAAGCCTTCTCGAAATGTTGCAATCTTTTTCCTTAATATATCTCGTGCAACCTTCCCAGCTTCCCAACAGGTATTTTTGCAGTTAATTTTACCATCATATTCATCACTTCCATCACAACAATCTGCTCAAAAAAACAAAGTTAGTATTCGTAGATATGCAAGCAAAAATACGAAGGGGAAGAACAGTGTAACCGACGACTGTAAGATCAGAACTTATTTACACATAATGGAGGAATTGCATAGCCAACTTTAATCACCAGCCGCCTAATCAACCAAGAGATAATAATGGCACTGGCATATGTAAACTTTTACCAGTGACCGAAATATAAGGGTAAAAGGAACAAGTAAAAGTTGGATCATTTCAAGAATTCAATGACCACACCATATTATGTTTTATCGGTAACATGTCAACTAATCTCCTACTGCAGCAAGCTCAATTGATAAATGAAAACAGATCAGATTGTTAAAATAAGGATATCTTTTTCAACATCCTAATGGCAATGGAAACTGAATATCAACTAACTGATTAGTTAACAAGATGCTAATACGTTCACGTTCTTCACATCGTGTGGCATTGTAACAGAAACAGGAACTGAAACAAACACCTTTAATGTGAATATAGAGAAAAAAATATTCTAACGGCTCCTTAAGCAGCGTCATTACCTGATTTGTAAGAACACCACATATCTGATGCATCTCAGTCACTATGCATCCAACAAGATGCTCTGTACTAATATGCCTACATTTCGAACTTAGAATTCTAATTAATCTATCAAACAGTGGGTCCACTAAAGTACTAGATCACATATCCAAATACTTTTGCAAGTATATCAGAAGCACCTGAAGAGGGAACCCCATGCTTTGGTGGAAATGTCCAAATTATTAAAGTTAGGCTGCCAATTTGCCAAACACATATAACAAAACAAGGAGAAAATCCCATATAACCCAAAAGCCCAATAACATTTTAATCCATAAAGTTACATACAATACTTTAACAAGAACATATCGCATCTCTTTACACATGTGTCTATATTTGAAACTTCTGTGTCGACTATATACACAAGGATAAAGTTCCTAAAACTGTATGATCCACAATTCAAATCAATTCATGAAGCATAATGAGTATTGGAATATAGATTATGTTTGCCTAGTTTTGTAGGCTCTAGTGTATATTTGAAGCTTCTGAGTCGATTATATACTTGATAGCCAAATGAACAGAAGTAATTGCAAAAGTTCAAACTTCATAAATATTCATTGCAAGTAATATGCACACAATAAGCAGAAATGGTGAGTGAAAATTTTCCTCACCACAAATCCCATCATTAACCCTAGAAGAATATATAGAAAGTGGACTATGTCCTGCATTTCTGCAATAAAACTTCCCAGAAGGACAAGCTGACGTTCCTGCAATGCCAAAAAAAAATTTCTATGATCAATACATATTAAAATGATACTTCAGATGTTATCAGCAACAATTACAACTCTGATTTACGATGCGAATTTCACGATATAACTTTAATTTCTACCAAAAAGTAACTAGTAGACCTGGTTCATCGGAGCCATCGGAGCAATCACAAAAATCGTCATTAAGTTGTGCCTTTGTGAATGATTTAGATCCATCTCTGCATTTAATCGTTCCTGAAGACGATAAACCGTTGTAGTATTCCTCATCTGTTCAACAAATGAAAAACGAGATTGAAAATTGAAAATCGGAAATAATGAAACGATCGTTCTTCAATCTGTAATCACGAACATCAGAGTTAGAATTACACCTATCGGAGCAACTCCGCGAAGGTTTTCTGATCGAACAACGGCCGATCTGAGAACTAAAACCGAACAGAACAGCAACAGTAGAAAGGATTGTGTTTGTATCTTCATTTTGAATTCTGTTACTAATTTACGTCTCTAGTGGTAACCAATTGGATGATTGTAACTCGAAATTCACACGAGATGAAGTCGGAAGATGTGAAACGAGGCTCTGATTATTCAACGCGATTGTCAGATGATATGGTTAGGCATTTGATCGGAATCCCTACACCAACAAAACACACACTGTGATTGCAGTCTTGAGAGGCGAGAAGCAGTAGGGGTTTAACTTCGATTATACCAAAACGACGTCGTCACGCCTTGAGGAATTTCTTCCCCTCCTATCCTTGGCTTTTATCATCTAACATGTTTTTTGTAGGTGTGTTTGGGAAATGATCGGATGTTAAATATGTTATAAAGATTAGATTTAGATATATTTTTTTACTAGTTTTGAAAATCATGATATTTTGTTCATCTTTTCATCTTATATTGAATTTTAATTTATGGTAAGCTGAAACAAAATATATGTTGTAATGTGTGATACAGGGCTTCATTGGTGTGTAAAAGGTTCGGTTGCCTTGATCGAAGACAAATAGAAGGATTGCTAGATTCGTGACGGTCACCTCTAGCGTGTGAGTAAGTCATAGTAGTCCATAGAGAGAGAAAATAGTGTAGTGTAAATATATGAAAGGATATATGTAAAAACTTCATTTTAAACAAGTTAACCTCTAACTCAACATTGTTCCTCGTTTAGCACATGTACTACAATGACAAGTGGCACCTCGTCACATATCATGCTTTGTTAGGGGGCATGTAGTCGGAGGCATGGCACGTTAGATAATGCCTAATGGTAGGGATCAATATATTATGGTGTACAAGCACACTATTACCTGTGCATTATCATAATACGTATAGTACCTCATCTTCTGGAATTTGTTTGTTTGTTTGGGTGAATTTTTGTGGTTAGTGGTGGGCTCAAAAAAATATTAATCGAGGTAACTAAGATTCGGTGTTTGAATGTTTGTCAACCTGATTTACAAATTTGTTGATTTAGGTCGGCTCAAGCCGTACTCACTAAAAAGATTGTATAAATAGCTCCTCATTGTAATTTCAACATGAAATAATTACAAATAGCTACAATCCCTAGGATTATTGTGAGGTGCCGGTACTTGTGGAGGAACTAGATAAGAAGTTTACAGAATGACCTTGTTAGGGTTGAATAAATAGGTGTTCAATAGTCGTGTAAGTTTTGACAAAATTAAAAATAACTACTTAAATCGTGTTTCATATCTAGAAAGCAACATAAGATTAATAGCTAGGTGGTGCATGCATGTATCCTAACTTGATGTACAAATCTCGAACTTCTATAAATGTAGTAAAGATATACATGATGAGAGAATAAGATGATAGCATACCATATATGTAAATCTTTCACAAAAGTTATTATATCAATATTTGGTACTCTAGAATTGCACTCCAATTGGTAGAGAGGCATTTTCCAGTTTTCAAGTGTATGATTTCATATAATAAATTAATGATTGCAAGAAGCATATGAAAAAAAGATGGGGTACCTTGTATGAAATTGTATCCGGGCTAAAGTCTTGCCGGATTATTAGTCTAAGTGTATTGGGTTGGCGTCTAAGCCCACGTCAGATTAGTGGGCTGCCAACCATCATTACGGTGGTGGCGTTATGTCACACACCAAATTTCAACTAACGGAGTTTTACCGTTTGGGAAGTGACGAACCAGGAACTCAGACATTAGTTACTTTGAACGACTCTACATGGGACTCAATTGAAAATATCATATCGATCAGAGTTTCAATGCGGAAGTGTAAAGAAAAGAAAATGCGCAAAACACACGCGCCCAAACCAAAAGTCCAAACGTCCAACCAAGCCAAGTACAATACAAAATAATTCAAACAAACATAAATAAGCAACAATCAAAAATAGATGAATCCCATGCATACCCTAATGTGCACATGTGCCTTATCTTAGCGACCTGAGAAAACATGTAAGAAATTATGTCAACACAAGGTTGGTGAGTTCACAGGTTTCAATATATAAATAAGCGTTTACCAGATTTATGATCATTCAATATGTATCTATATGTAGCTAACATATGTTCATGTTTAACTCAAGCGCTCGCAACCGAAGCTGACTGTTTGTTTATTTGCCTCCTGCCAGGTCTATCAACACTGGCGGTGTGAGTAGGCTAACATTTCACCCGTTCGATCTCTAATCGAGTTAGCGCGACTAACGCGGGTGAGATTTGTCAAACCCAGCAGTACTACTAAATATTACCTCGCTAAGATCCATATTAACGATCCGATATAAGATGAGGACTTTCTGTGATAACGTGTTACGCTTAGCTTTAACATCAATATCATACGAATTACAAAATCTCAAAATCGTTTAATCATGTTTTCTCCCCCAAGTTAAAATAGTAAAAAGGGGCCGTGAAAACTCACATGCGTTGCGTTGTAGGTAGTATCACACAAAGGATAAGTTGGAACCACGAGTGTAAGTCTCAAAAGACTTACGAATGCCCTAAAATTATAAACACATGAATTAGGGATAAAATGGGAATTGTGACAGCGACACGGAATGAGAAACGTCCTAAAGAAACGCTCTAATATTCAAAAGTAGACGAACGTGTCCACGGGAATAGGAATTCTTTAATTAATAACTAAGATATATATATACGTTGCGCGACGGATAACAAAATAATATATAATAAATATATTCGAGTGTTTTGTCGTTTACAAAATTTAGAAAAATAATATAATCTAATATATTATTTTTAGGTTCGCATGAATATTCTAAATACTCATTCGTGTGGAAAAATAATAGATATATTATTTTTAATGGAGGTAATAAACACGAGTAAATAATATAACAATTATATTATTAAATATTTTAAAACGTTACCCGAGTTATAAAACGATACGAAATAATATAACTTATATATCATTTTATAATATTAACCCCAGGTTGAAAATAATATAAATATATTATTTTATACGAGGTTGGCTTGAAAATAATATAATATACTATTTTTAAAAGTGGGATTAATAATGAAAATAGATTATAAATTCAAACCCGAGCCTACGGGTGTTTTCCGAGACTAAAACACTTTTATATATTAATATAATAATATCGGGATAGGTTAAATATTAAAATAATAGTTTAAAATAATAAAAATGCCAAAAACAGGGGAGGGAGACTCGAACCCGGGTCTCCTCCCTGTTTGTACATGAGTTTAACCGGTCCGCCCGCTAGGGTCATCGCGATATCAACCGGACAGAAATGGTTTTAACATACACGTCATCGTGGTTTCCTTCCCAAATGATCTCGCAATCGAATCCCCAATCCATCGATTTTTGATAATGAACAAACCAGATTGATTAGGGGTTATGTTGATCAAGTTTATAAGCGTCTGTGTGTGTGTTTGATTGAAAGACTAACGAGTTTAGGACGGTTTAATCTTAGGATCAAAGTCTGAAAACCCTTAATCGGATATTTGAATCGATTTGATCGATTCTGATATTGAAAGGTGTTGGATTCATAGGGGTTTTGTTAAACTGATGATTACGAATCTGATGGTGTAGTTTAATTTCATTTAAAATGGGTACTGGTATGAGTTCGATTAACCAGAAAGCCATACGAACCCTAGGTTTGATCCGGTTTCGATTCGATGATAAAACCCCTAGATTTCATAGGGCTTTCAATGTATGCATCAAGGCGAGTCTACTGATGCATTCAATTTCAGTAATCCGTATCGAAATGATAGGGTTCGACTAAACCGAAGTCGTATGAACCCTAGGTATCGGATCATGATGAATTCGATAATGGAAACCAAAATTAAGATAGGGCTTTCGATATACAGAGGATTGCGAAGCTAATCATGTATATTAATTGAATTTAAATAAAGTCTAGGGTCTTGATCGATTAAACTGGTTTACGATGAACCCTAGAATCTGGTTTGAGTCGAATTCGATAATGTAAGCCCTAATTTGGTTAGGGCTTTTCATATATGAGATGGAAACGAAGCTGAAGGTGTAACAAATTACCTGAATTGATATCGGATTGATAGATTTCGACTAGAACAAGTTCCGGCTGCAACTAGTTGGTCTCCGACGGCTTCTGCTGCTAATCCGGCCAATTCAATTTGTGCAAAAGCTTCAAAGAGGTGCGAGTTACGTGAGTGTATGTTCAATTTGTAAAAACAATACAAGGATCCGTCGAATTTGATGTATACGAAGAGGTGGTCGATGGTTACGGGTTTAATACCCATAATTGAGAATAATTCGAACATAATGGCGATGTTAATCGTCTCAATGATTATCGAAACTGACATTAATAACCATTTCGGTTATAATTTCGGACGAATTTTGGCTATAGCTCGTGGATTTGGATTAACACACACTCGGTTTGACTTTTAGAAAGTCAACAGGAACAAAGGATTCTTCTATTTTGACTTTCAAAGTCAATTGGCTTGAGTTTAGGGTAATTACATAATTAGACCTTGTAATTTTAATTTAAATGATGACAGAATTAGTCCCTGGGGTTTAATATTGGGTTAACTGAGTTAGGTTTTAACATAATACTTAACAAGATTGCTAACGGAGTTAACTTGAAGAGTCAGATGTTTAGGGTGTGGGGTTGACTGACAATCAACCAATCAAAATATTTACCCATATTTTTATTAAAAAAATTAAAATAGTTGTGTTTTTAGTTAAACAATTACACACTTTTGGAGTTTAGTTAGTGAGAGCCCCACTGCCTACGTGTCAAACTAGCAGTGACGTGGCAGACACTTTTTAAATTTTTAGTTAAACCACTATGTTTATTCTTATGACTTGAGGTGTACTTCCACCAATTTTTAGATGTACTCATTAATGTTTTCCATAAAAGATAAGATTTTTTTTACATCTGATATGACTTCAGTTATATGCTAGGTGGTTAGACTGCTATTCAGATATCATGTTTCAGTTATTTGTTAGGTAGTTTGACTACCCCTTTGTATATATGATTAACATATATGGTTTTAATGAAACTCGTTAACAAGATACATCTTCTAATTTCTCTACTTTGGAGTCGTTATAAGTTAATTAGTCAAAAGACTATTTTGTTTATGTACTTTGTTGCCTTGAGCGTGTCCCTACTTATGGGAGTGGCCACATATATGTCATTGCGGCAACAGTAACATTTCACCAACCATGGTGGTGAGGGAATATCCTCTTTCGTATTGATGTTGGATAGTATGTTCGTATTATATTTATTTTATTTTATATATGTGTATGTATCGATCCTAGTATATATGTGTACGCACGTGCGTGCTAAAGTCACATTTTTAAAAGCCAATTTTATAATGTTTTCATAATATAATAATATATTTACAAACGGTCTCAAAAATTTCTATATATATCGGGTAGAAGCGTTTAGCAAAAGATTATACTTTAATTACATCATAAAACCTTTGGTAACTACACATTTTCATATGTAGAATAATTGTAACACATATATAAAAAATATTTTATAAAATTGTTTTATAAACAAACCTAACCTTTTATTAAATAAAAACATTTTATAAAAAATATTTTATATAAATCATAATTATTTAATAGGAGAGAGAGGCAGGAAAAAAATGATTAAAACAATTAAATAAATTTATATATTTAATAGGAGAGAGATGCGAGAAAACACAAGTTGATGAGACCTAGAATCATGACATGTGTCTACTAAGATTTTTATTTATTAGATAGTATAGATTCTAGATCTTTTTTTTTATTGTGTACACAGTTTATCATTTCACAATTTGAATGTTTTCAACCCGTATAATACACGGGTAACTAACCTAGTATAATAATATATTTACAAACGGTCCCAAAAATTTCCATTTATATTGGGTGGAAACGTTTAACAAAAGATTATACTTTAATTACATCATAAAAACCTTTGTAACTACACATTTTCATATGTAGAATAATTGTAACACATATAGGGTTATTCCCAAAACATAAGCTTGACTTCGACCCAAAGGCATGCAACATTTAATCATCCATACATTCAACTTATTAAAATTAGCAAAAGCTAAGTGAGATCACACCTCGTAGATTAAATTATCCCTTGAAAACGATTCCGTATATCATCAGATAAAAGTCCTTGTATAAAACGTTTAGGACCGACACGTGCCTACTGTGACAGGCATATGGCTTACCCCAACTACAAAATACACTTTTAGACTTACGGTTGACATATAATATCAAACACTTAAAACTCGCTATAAACCCAATATATGGCTACCTCTGTGAGTATACGACTACTCTTGCCATGGATTGCCCTTTTAAACAACATTGTTTTAAGTGCAACTCACCCTAAATCACCACACTTGTTATTCCACCAAACCATCTAATGTAAAACATATAAAATGATATCCTTATAAATCAAGTATTAGACCACGTATATCTCCATCTCACATGTTCATAAACAAATGCATATAATCATAATCTTGATTATTAATTCAATATAAACTCACATGGTCTATGTGCTTTTAACCTTTCAGTCGTTAAATTGGAATTGATTGACCCCACCCGTATAATTTAGGCATGTTTATAACCTTCACCGAGGTTCTTTGACCACGACTATACAAGTCATGCTTACAACTCTTGTGTGTGAGATTCATAATCTCAATTATGAACACCAATATATTTTATTGGTCAGTTTAGAGTATAGCTTTTGATTACTCCCAATTACACCTTAATCATTTCAATCACGTTTTGAAAAGGTATGACCGATCATTTGAGTTCAATATTTAACCATTTAGACTACCCATAACACAATTTAGCATTTGAGACTAAAATTGGCTTTAAACCACTTTTTCTCCAAAATAATCAATTTGGGTTCTTAAACTCTACCGTTAAAATCACTTTAATAATGATTTTTGCAAATTCTCATAAAGATTAGAGCACATTTTTTTTAATTAAAATCTTAATTTAGATCAAAATCATCAAGAATACATGAACTTGACCTTTGAATTTGGCTATTTATTTATGAATTATGATTAGCGAATCCCAAATTTTTATAAACAGTAAATATGATGTTACGAAGCCTATAAACATCATCGTTTCCCTTTATGTACAATTTTTGGTATAGAGTTCTAAAATTAACTAAGAACCCAATTTGCACAAATCTTAACTTGTTCATCTATGTGAGTTAAATGATTTATAACAAGTTAATTATCTTATATGAGATGTTTCTAACCGTTTTAGCATCGGTTTTACTATAAACTTTTAAAGAAGTTACTAATGTGTTCATAAACTTTTAGAGAGAATAACATTTCTTGTGGAATGGGTGATTCCATTCCATCGTCCAACCAAACATCACTTTTTTCATTTACTCATAATCGTCCATTCCATTCCACATCCCATTCATGCATACCAAACGCTACCATAAAGTTAAAAATTAAGTCATGAATGTACTTATTTGTGAGGATTTCTTCACTTAAGTAGATGGAATGATATTCAATTGTGATTTAAAATTCCAATTAGAGCTAACACTTTTGTTTTTCTCCTAGTTTTATCTTGTTCTTCTCGTCTACTAAAATTAGAACCTCAACCCCCCCCCCCCCACCCCACCCCACCACACCACACACACACACAACACTGACACTAGTCAACAAAAAGTCCCTTCCTCTAAAGCCATCCACACTAGTTAACCAATCATAGTCCCTTTATTTGCTTTATAAAGTTTTTTATCTCAAAGCTAACATTTAAACTTATAACCCTAAATATGTGTTTGATCACATTTTAGTCCATCTTTTATGATAATTAACAGTGTTAATTTAACACAAACCATGCCAACACCTCACAGTTAATATCTACATTTTAATACAATCTCTTTAAATTTGACACACACACAGATATACATACATACATACATACATGTGTGTCATTTTCGATTGATGGTTGTCGTGTATGCCTACATTACATTGCACATCCGACACATAGGTATGCAAGTATGAAACCCCATCCCCATGTGCATTTTGGTGGCTCCTTTGTTTGTTATTTATGGACAAGTCAATGGGTACTTCCATGTGACACTGTTTTGTGTTACTAAATTCCATGCTTCATATTAATATATGTATTTTCTGGCCTTTATATGTCCAAAACTTTTTGTTGCAACTTTTCTATAAATAATATTAGTTGTTGTTTATTCTCCTTTATAAACTAAAAGTATTGTTAATATTTTATTTATCAAAATAATTTGATTTATTAGCTGAAATTAGCTTGAATCCACCAACATTAAAAGTTGGTGGTTAACCGAACCATGTTTTTCAATAACCAAATTGGTTTATATTCAAAGTCTTATCGGTTATAAAAATATAAATAAAAACACCGGTTATAGCTTCGATTTAGCACATAACCGAACTGACCAATGCTCAATCCTAGACAGCAAGACCTGCAAGGTGCTTTGTCGGGATGTCATCAATATTAGTAGTTTGGCAATAGTTTATGCATTGTCTTTGTCAGCCACCTCTAGATTGTCGAGTTTGCCACACCTGTTGTGTGGTGATGACAATATCCGAAGCTCATGGTTCCAGACGTGTAATCTATTTGGTACGGTCTTGACATTTTTGGATATGTTTCTTAGGGTCCGTAATTCTTGGATCAGGAACTCAATGCTCCTGACGCTTTGCTTGTGGGGCGAGACTGATGAATTTGGACGTGTTGATTTGGAGCTCAATGCTTCTAGATGCGCTGATTTAAAAGTTACCTATTCAAGAAGAGTATATAACTAAACTAATTAACATGTTTTCATCATCATACATAAAATTTCTAAGCTATTCACATCTCTTACACTACAAGCTTATGGAAACCATGCGCTAGGTTAAAAAAACAACTAATTTCTTGAAAGATAGTAGGAAGAAGCATACCAATGAGTTATCTCTTACTCATATTTAGTTGGAGGTGATGAGAATAAGCCACAACCACCAATTTTCTCATAAATTTTCCCGAAGTGGATTATTCTCGTTGGTGGTTAACATTTCCATAAAAAGTCTTTGCTTCTTATCTTTTGTTAATTCGAGGCTTACAACAAACATCCAGGAATTAAGTTTGTCTATATGCAACTTAAGTCCCTCATGTATGGTTAGATTGGACACTAGCCATGAAAGTTGGTATAATTCTATTTTTAATCCTAATTAATTATAAAAATATTCACAATACAACACTTCACAGTTTTAAAATGTTACAAACAAGAAGTGATAAGTTTATTGCCAAGCTAAGTGTAATTTTAGTTTCTTTAATAACGAGTTATGTTTATATCATGATGATGATGGTTAGATGTAATTCGTAACCACACTTTTATAAATTGCTATGAGGTTTGCAATAGGAGAGTTTTTTTACCTCTACGGATGTTATATGACACTGAGTTGGAGGAGAAGAGCGACATACTTTAATATTCTCGAGGTAAAAGTCCATCTACATGGACGATCTGTGAAAGAAAGAGGGAAAGATTGTGAGGTGAAGAAGAGAGAGTGTGGGTGCCGTTCATGGTGGTTTTTTGATTTATCGTGAATCTTGCCAAAAAAGTCACACATGAAAGTCTATGACATCCGATCTATTACAGATGCTTTGAGTATCTAAATTTATATATCTTACTTATTTCGCTAAACTACTTCAAAGAATACTTTTATTATATTATAATTTTAATGATTTTAAATTAAAACATCCTTTCATTATATTTTATTATATATTGATTTACCTTAGGAATTAAACAGTAAAATTTTTGAATTTTTGTCCAACTTTTTTTCACCCTCATACTTTGTATAATATACGTTTTTAACCCGTTTCATTTTTCTAATGATTTCGTTTTTCTGTAATAACTTTTGCTTGTCTATTTTTTTTTAAAACGGACTGTGCAGTTAGTTTTTTTTTTGCTGGTATTGATATTATCGGTGCCGGTATTGGTATTATCGGTATTTAAGGTATTGGTATTGGTTTTTTTTTAACTGAGAGTTTTTATTTTGTATCGTAGGCTATAGCGGACGTCAGGTTATGAGCGAATAACACCGTTGCCAATATTGGTATTATCGGAGCCGGTATTGGTATTGGCTTTTATGCTTTCGACATGCCAAAAATAACATCATTGTTGGTTTTGGTATTATCTGAATGAGCATCGGTATGCGTTTCTACGGTTTTTGACGATCTGCATTACACGAGAAAGAACGACCAAACTCCGGCCACGAAGCACGGGAAAAAAACTAGTTTTTGTTAATAGATCAAGTTTTTTTTACACATAAAAGATGCAAATAATCTTTGGCGATTTGCCACAAAAATGAAAAACCCTATTAAAACAATTAAAACCCCTGTGTTTCTTATCCAAACCTCTTCTTCATCCCCTATCCCCCTCAACTGTTACAATGGACGCAAGCTCTCTTCTTATCTACGCACCATTATCATGCGCACATACTTCTACATCATCATCTTCTAAACCTAAAATCACTCTCAATTCCTCATCGTTTACGTGCTATCCGTTCGGAAAATGCCTGCGGTGGAATTTCCTCCCGCCAACAGCCACCGTTATCTTATCTTCACCTCAAGCGTCGCTCTTCCGCACATCGGCGCTCGCTGTCGGCGAAATATTGGAGAAATCTACTCTGGAGGACTCCGTTTCGCCTCTCGCTAAAGAGCAGATGCCGAAAATCGATAAGAGCGGGAGGTTTTGTAGCCCTAGAGCCGCCAGAGAGCTTGCACTGTATGTTAATTTGAACTCTAACAGATGCGGTTTCATTGAATTTTAGTTGTGTATAGTTTAATTACTGATGTAGTTGTTTTGTTTTGAGACGAATTCTATGTTGCTGAATGTTAGGTCAATCATATATGCTGCTTGTTTAGAAGGATCTGATCCGGTACGGCTGTTTGAGAGGCGTGTGAATGCCAGAAGAGGTGAGTGTATATCTTTGATTTGTGGATCAACATTTTACTGGACTATTTGATGAGTTTGTGTGATAATCTGTTGCAGGTTTTTTATATAGCTTATAGTAGTATGTGCTTAATGTCTTTTAGAATGAGAATCATAGGAAATGCTTATAAGAATTTAAAGCAGGAGGTATTTGGACATGCTATTAAACCTATTTGGGTAAAGTTAGTAGGCAAAAGTGATTATAATCATGATTTTATAGATTATGTAGGATAATAATAATAAGAGGATATGAAAATAGCCATTTTTGTAAGTGTGTTGTACCTCAGAACAATTTCACGCATATAGGTATAACACACCCGAGACAAATAGAAAATGATTATTTTCTTGATTTTCTCTAATATTGTTGAATTTGACAAACAGATAAAAAGTTGTTTCAAGTAAATGTATTGTATCGAGATAAATAAATGTAAACTTATCTACCTATTCTAGTCACTTTGTATAGTGCACATCCAAACACCACCTTAGTATGGAGAAATGAGGTTTGATAGAGGCTTTTCATAATTCTTTAGCCACTGTGTTTGCAATCACTCATTTGGTGCTTATGTGTATGTGCCTTTGACAGTTCAATAAAACATATAATTCTTCTCTAAACTGCTTAAAAAACTCAAAAGACATGCCAAAGGGGCTGTTCGTAATGTTTTCCTGATTCATACTCTGTACGGTTCTGCAATATGCTTTTAAGGACACTGTGTTTGAACCTTATCTAACTAATATCTTATAAACTCACCATGAATTATGCTTGGAAAATAAAGAAATAGGGTATGAGTTCAATAAAGAGACATTGATGGAATACAATCATATGAGCTTTGGTGGACCTCCTGTGAAAACCGAGACGGCTGAAGAAGCTGATGAGCTTATGCGAGTAGATGAGAAGGCATCTGAAGTTGGTAATATACTTGATACACTTCACACTTCACACTTCTTCACATTACCTGTTTTTTATTACCTTTCATGATAAGTTTGATTTTGATTTTCAGAGGCAGAGGTCCTTTCAGCCCCTCCAAAATTGGTTTACAGTAAATTAATCTTGCGGTGAGCATTAAACATAAGAAACTAAGAGTTGCTACAGTTATAGTTTTAAAAACTGTGACCTAAGAGTAATTTTGTTTGTTATCTAAATGCAGCTTCACAAGGAAGTTATTGGTGGCTGTAGCAGAGAAGTGGGATAGTCATGTTCTTGTCATTGACAAAGTTGCTCCACAAAATTGGAAGGTTTGAACCACATGCTTGCTTCTTTTATTAGGTTATGTATTTAGTGCTTATTCTAGAGTTAATTTTAGCCCAATTACTTATGAATGGTGTTTGGATTGTGTTTTATCTCAAATGGGTTGAAACTTGCCAATAGTTTATTTTAAAAGTAATCATGACTAACACATTATTATTTATAGCAAAAATTTCAAAATAAACAGAAAAGTGTTTCAGGTCAACCTGATTCGACCTACATCCCGTGCTAGAAATGACCCGTTTTGTAATTATTCACGTTTGCTTTGAATCTATTTTTTCAGAATGAACCAGCAGGAAGAATCTTGGAGCTTTCAATTCTTCACCTGGCCATGTCTGAAATTGATGTGCTAGGAACACGTCACCAAATTGTGATTAATGAGGTTCATTTTTTCAACCTATCCTAAAGCATTTGTTTTTTTGACATGTATATGTGCACCCATAGTCACAATAACCGACTCACTGAAACATTGTGGTGGTTATAAAGGCAGTAGATCTTGCAAAACGGTTCTGTGATGGATCAGCACCCCGAATAGTCAATGGCTGCCTCAGGACATTCATCAAGGACGTTAAGGGAAATGGCATGGCTCTGACACCAGACCCAAAAACCCAAAAAGAAACCATCTCAACCAACTCATAAATATAAACTTGCAGTCTTTTGAGCCCTCCCCTCTCCAGACCTTTCACTTTGGGCAATGGTGAATAACAGAATACAGATTGTAAAAGGAAGACTTGACTGAACTCATGCAAAGAGATTCTGTGCACTTGTTTTTTCAAGTAGCGTGCCTGGAATATCAAGAGAACCACTGGTTTGCGTATCCAACGGGCGTGCGAATCTACTACATTTGCATGGTTATTAATGTAATTGATATTAATCGTGTATGATAATGTTGAAAGGAACTTGCATTCGGCTTGTATCTATTAACATGTACAATTTCTGTTGCTTTTTATGGTCTATGAATTTGATTTGCATGCAGTTTGGAGGTATCATCTCAGTCTCCTCTTGAGTTATTAGGAAAAGCAGGGGTGTTCAATGTTTGGTTTCAAACGAAATAAACTGAAAAGTGAAAAGGAACATGAAATGTTCCAAAGAATCTCAATGACAGAATAAACTGAATTACATATTGTCTACCTAGTATTTGTACCCGCGCTGAACGGCGGGAGTGCGGTCGTTTTTCAAACGCATTACGCGAGAGGAGTTTCGTCGTTATCAGTTTGGCTCGTTAAAAACCATAAAAGCGAGCACCAATACGGCAATACTGGTTACGATAACATCAAAACACCGGTAACGGTATTTTTCGCTCATAAGCGGAGAGGCTTGTGACGGCAACGCAACGTTAGGGTCGCTCTCTGTAGCCATAAAAAAAAATATATCCTCGATTTCGAATAAAACTCCATTTAAAAAAAAAACAAATTACGTCTTTTAAGTATTACCTAAATTTCAGTATACGTCCTTTAACTAAGGAAATTACAGAAAACGTTCTTTATGTTTAAAAAACCTTGCACGTTACGTCCTTTATCCTAACGACCGTTAAAATTTACCATTAAGTCAGGTCATGTGCAAAGCACATGAGGGATTTTGGTCTTTTTATCTTAAAATGACTTTTTATAAATCATCATTCATAGAAACAAATTACAAGAATTGTATTTTTATGCGTGAAAGCCACAAAATACCCTCATGTGCATACGTGACCAAACGTAACGGTAACATTTTATAGTTACTTTCTTAGTTAAATGACGTATACTGAAATTATACAGGGACAAGAAAAACTAAAATCAGTCTCGTAATCTTTTTTTTATCTACGTTTTGATGCTAATTTATTCAAAACTGACTTGTCCGTAATAATATACATAATTTATACATGCCCCATCCTAGAGGGCGGGTGCAACTTGTTCGTTTTACTTTAAAGTTTAACCTAAAAATATATAACTCAATTGATTTACCATGCCATCAACTTAATACCTATCACGCAAGCTAATTTTGTAAAATCTTCGTGGGCCTCGCCCATAAAAAAATACAAGCCCACAGCTCAAGCAACCTAGGGTTTCCAACACCCTCATCGTTATACCTAATCTGTATATAAACCAGACGCCCCCTGGTATGCCATTCATCGAGCTGGTGTACAATCAGCGCATTTTAGTACACTATCTTTTTCCGATGGATCTAAAATCATCCATTTCATTATACTTTCATCGTTTAAAGTCTATTTGTTATTTCGAGTCTGTTCAATTATCGTATAATTTAGCCTAATATTGCAAATCTCTTGATCGTAGTCCAGTCGTTGGATTAAGGGATCTATCGTTAGGCGAAATGAAATATTTCGATCACATATATTTTGAATTCTGTATGTGGCTACCTTTAGCTCCGGATTCCCCATTGCTAGGGTTTTCTGGTGACGAGGTAGATACATTGATTAATTTTAAAATAGTTTTGTATGATAGCAAGTATCAATAGATAACGAGGATGATGAAAACAATCATTCGGATTCCCAATGATTTTCTCTTCATAATAGTTTTTATTTTTAGAGGAAGGTGATCTTAAACTCCATTGTTGACTCGTTATGGTACTGCTACAGTTTTTGAAATTGATTTTATCTGATTTTGTTTTTGAAATTGATTTTATCTGATTTTGTTTTTGAGATTTTGTTGTGGCCGGTGATGTAAGAAAGATATTTGCTACTCTTGATGGGATTTTCTCATTTGATGATTCATTATCCACCAAGATCTCTGAGGCCAAATCTCTCTTTGTTTTACTTTAATCGTTTCTATTAAATAGCAGCATGTTTTTGCAAAAAAAAATGTTTGTAACTTGTTTTTGCAGAAAATGTGGGATGCAGAGCATGTTTTTGATTTGTCGTGTGTTTTCATTGAGTTTTTGTGAATTATGGTGTTTTTGAAGATTTAAATTGGGAATATTAGATGTATAATTTCATTTATTTCAATGAAGCAACTGAAGTTTGAAAAATGATTAATTTCTATCCTTGCTGAAAGGGTTTTTCTGTTTGTTACATCAAATTGTTATAATATGTACTCTTTAACGTGTTACGATATACTTTCATTAGTTTTTTGACTGAGTAGGAATCACTAGATTTGATTTAAATGATTCATTTTGTACATATTTGATTTTATGTTTGTGATTTAAGTAGAGATGCGTTAAAGAAAACTGTTATTGTTGAAATTAGTTTTAGGATAATTGACGCTCAAATTAATTTATAACTTTCATTAAACAAATGTCTCTTTTATCCTTGTTTTATATCAGACAACTTAGCCCTAATAGCATTCCCTTCGTCTTCGACATCGGTCTTAATTGGAACCTTTATAAAAAATTCAAGCCAAAAATTTCCCAATATTCTTCATCGTCATCTTCGAAATCAAGCTCACAGAGGTACAAAGTATCGGGTTTGGTACGTGTTTGTGGTGCCGCTGCATGCTATCGTATTTTCCATAACTGATCCAAACCTTGCCGACGATTCATGTGATTTGTAAGAAATATAAGTCTTTTTCGTTTAATGTTTCAGGTAAATTTACCTGTGTGTTTGACTAGTATGTTTTGGATTTCATTATATAATAGCAAATGTGGATCATTAGGTCGGGTTGATACATCCACATGCGCCCTAGATGTGAAAGGGTTCTCCTTGTTAAGATTGTATTAGGCTTTAGTTGGTTGTTGTTTTTATATTTAGCAATTAGAGGGCTCTATGATTGTGTTTGATTGTCAGGCAATTGAAAGGCTCTAGAAAATAACTTCCGCACGATTTGTTGAACGTCGTCTCTCGCCTAGTGATCTCTTTAGATTTTCCCATCGTATACCGTCACTAAAGTTGACTGGCAATGAAAGAGCAGATGTGCCTGCTGGATCTTGTGCTTCTCTACTAGATTACCCTATTGAGTATTATTTTTTTAATATGGCCACATCATTAGAAGGTAAAAATTCATCTCGGTGATTTACATTCAGGGTTTGCGACAGAAAAAAAAACAAAGCTTGCTAGGGAAGGTGAGAGTAAAGAAAAGATGGGGTAAAAAGACATAAATGCCTCTCATGTAAGAGGCATATGACTAGATTTAACAGAATTTTTGGATGAGGTTAGTAGAAAGGATTTAACCTGTGTAAATGTTTCAAAAAAAGGACATACCGTGTAATTATTGAAGGCAAAGGGTAATACTTGCAATTTGACCTATACTTGAAGGACATAATTTGTAATTTACTCTTGTGTTTATTTAAAAATCTCTAATGGTTATATTTCTGATGCAAGCTTGTTCACTAGTATATATTATTTTGATTTGCATCTTATTTGTTATCCAACTTTGTTATTTGGTAGTCTTCTTTTACCTGTTCTCAAGTTGATTAGCTTAAACAAGTTGATGAAGTCATACCTGTGTTACAAAAATAAGAGTCTTGGTATCATGATCTATACGAAGACTATGACCCTGATGTATTGAAAAATGCTTGGGATTACAAAATCATACCTTTCGAAGATCAACAAGAAGAGCCTGAGTACCAGAAACTAAATGAACAAGAAAAAGTAGAGCGTAACATCATTTATACGAATACTATGACCCTGATGTATTGAAAACGGCTTGGGATTACTATAGCCTAGAAAAAATAGGTGGAGCTCCAGCACCGTTACCCATATGAAGACGAGCATGATTCCGAATCATAATGGGAACTTGATGATTGTCATTGGAACTAATGTTTGACTTCTATTGTTATTTGTAATGTTTGAGTTCTTTAGTTATTTGCAAATGCTTGATTTCTTGTATTGTTAATTCTAATGTTAATACAATTTCAGTTGTAATTTCTAATGTTTGACTGTATGCATATGCATATCAGTTTGACTTCTTGTATTCTTAAATGTTTGACTGTATGCATATGTATATCAGTTGTAATTTCAGTTGCATATTAGTCGACTGTTGTTAATCATGATGAGCCTGATGGCTGCATACCCTGATGACTGTATGACCCTAAGTCCCTGATGCAGTTGAATTGGTCAATATGACTGATCGTGTTGTCAAGGTCAATAAAAAACAATATTAAATCTAGTCCCTAACTACCTTAAACTATAGTATAGTGAAGTAGGGTGTCGTATCCACAGAGAATGAGTGGACATTGTTATTTAAGAAAATTGTTTAGATTCAGAGTAAAAAGCAACTAACTTTGAAAACAATTAAGAGAAAACGGATTGACCCGGTTCAGATTGCAAGTTCGGCGATTACTAATTTGTACTTGTTGGAAATAACATAGACATGACTCCATTAATTAAGCTTGATAAATAATTAACAATCAAATAACGACTGCACTGAGCAACAATTGTAAAACCGTATATTTGACACAGATTAATTAATCAGTAATTAATTACCAATTTAGAACACCATATCTAAACACTCAATGATTAACGATATAAAACCGAAAAATTGATGAATGTATTGAATCTAGAACAAACCAAATCATTTAATTAAACAAAACAAAACAAAACATAGCATTCAAACAACCAACGATTACAAGAATACTAAACCAATCTAGGTGTGGACCAGATTATCACCTTCCAAAGCAGATCCTACACCCGGAAACAATCACGGAAGGATTAGCCGTTCATCGACAATTCTTCAATATATTGTGTAGCTTGATCTAGCATTAAAAACTCAAAAAGATCTGAACTTTTGCTCTGGAAATCGCCTATGGGAAGCTCTGGGACGGATGATTGCAAAGTAATTCGAGAATAGATCCTCAATGGCTTATAACTGGAAGAGGAGGGATCAAGAGAAAAGCACAAAGTTTGGTTAAAAAGAGTCGTAACTAGGTTCATCTCTGGTTTCCTGTTCTTTTTTTAAATTTTACCAATTTTCTTTTATAGCATTTATACATCATATATGGAGAAATATGTTTTATGTTATAACAAATATCTAAAACGTGACTGAACTAGCAATGTAACCCGTAGTGGACGATGCTTTCTAAATGGGTTTGGAGATCTCTTTTACATATGTAATAAAACTAAATAAAATAGGTTAGAAAAATCATATTGTAGATAGAGATAGAATGACCACAAAGTAAAAATCATATAATAAAACTAAATAAACTTCAGTTTTCGTCCCCGAGGTTTGCACAAAACTTCAGGTTTCGTCCTTCTATGACACATTTCATCCCTAACGTTTAATGTTTTAACACTTTGCGTCCCTAGTCCTTAACTCATTTAAGTTTTCAGTTAGTTTTTGTGCAAATTTACTAATATATTCCTCACCCATTTTTATTCTTCTTCAACCATCAGACCCAAGAAGCAAATTTTGACTCCATTTTTTTTACAATCTATATTTTTACACTCGTCAAACAACTGCCTGCCAGTGGTGGTGCTGATCGGAGAACGACGACGATGACCACTGCGAACCAGGTGACGGGGGATTCACGTGGTGAAAACCGTTTCCGTCGTCGGAACACCATCCTCGTTTTGTTTTGGCTACCATCAAGTCTAACCTCACCTTCCATCACTGTTGCTACGACAGAACCCTAGATGTGGTGTCGCCGAAAAACTCATCTAGTCACCATCTCCGTCGTTTAACATCGTCACTGTCGCTATCTAGGCCACTCGACGCTGCCTGCTACCTTGTTTCCACCTTTGTCTCTGCTTCCTGGAATCCATAACCACCGTCGTCGCCATTTCTGTTGGAGTCACCAAGACCCGTCAGAGGAGGTGGTGCCAGAGAGCCAGCGGCCAGAGGGGGGTCGCGCTAGAGGAAAGTGTCATTCATGTTATTGAGTCTCATATTCATTTTATTGAGTCTGATGAAGAAGAAGAAGGGGTGAGGGGTATATTAGTAAATTTGCACAAAAACTAACAAAAAAACTTAACGAAGTTAAAGACAAGGGACGAAAACTGTTAAAACATAAAGCGTTAGGGATAAAATGTATTATAGAGGGACGAAACCTGAAGTTTTGTGCAAACCTTAGGGACAAAATTGAAGTTTACTCTTATTTAAATTAGATAGATACATACATATATATATATATATACATACATACATATATATATATATATATATAGAGGTTCAAATAAGAAGTAGTTTTTCGCTAAAAAGTCTAAGAAATGACAAAAACGCTAAGAAACGATATCAAACGAACTTCGATTGAGCTCATTTAAGTGGCGTTGGAACCGTCTCATTGAACTCTACCATCTTAGCTTTAAGGTTTAGATTTTACGTTTGAATTTTTGGGTTTTAGCTATATGGTTTAGCTTTTTTGGTGTAGGTTTTTTTTTTTTTTTTGGAGGGGGGGGGGGTTAGGTTTTTTTTTTAGGGGGGGTTAGGTTTTTGGCTTTTCAGGGTGAGGTTGGAGGGGGGGTTTAGGTTTTTGGGGGTGCGGGTGGATGGGGGTTTAGGTTTTTTGGTTCGGATTAGGGTTCGATAAGACGGTTCCAACGCCGCTGGAATGAGGTCAACCGGAGTTCGTTTGACCCACTTGTTAACGTTTCTTAGCAAAAAATCACTTATTAGTGGAAGCTTCCCCAATATATATATATATACGATTTTTTTTTTAATTTTGATGGTTTATTTATGATATTTTGTAAATTTTCACTTTATTATTACCATCATTAACAATTTATATCAGTCCACCTAGGGTTTCCATATAAAACACACGCACGCACCCTGATACGACACTCATCGAACATCGTCTTTGTCCTCCATTCTTACATTATGCTTTCTTCGGTTATTCAATTTGAAAATTGAAAAAATCTGTGTTTTTTTAGTCTGTTCATGTAATTGCATCGTCTCGCCTAATATTGCAAATCTCTTGATTGTAGTCCAATCGTTGGATTAAGGGATCTATCGTTAGGCGAAATGAAATATTTCGATCACATATATTTTGAATTCTATATGTGGCTACCTTTAGCTCCGGATTCCCCATTGCTAGGGTTTTCTGGTGACGAGGTAGATACATTGATTGATTTTAAAATAGTTTTGTATGATAGCAAGTATCAATAGATAACGAGGATGATGAAAACAATCATTCGGATTCCCAATGATTTTCTCTTCATAATAGTTTTTATTTTTAGAGGAAGGTGATCTTAAACTCCATTGTTGACTCGTTATGGTACTGCTACAGTTTTTGAAATTGATTTTGTTTTTGAGTTTTTGTTGTGGCCGGTGATGTAAGAAAGATATTTGCTACTCTTGATGGGATTTTCTCATTTGATGACACCAAGATCTCTGAGGCCTAACAACAGTTAAGTTTTTCAATTTTTGTCCTTTATTTGGAAACTTGCCTCGTTTCTTGTCCTTTACACTAACAACAGTTAAGTTTTTCAGTTAAATCACCCCATGTGCCTTGCACATGAGGGCAATTAAGTCTTTTTACTCCTAAAGGACAATTCTTGTAATTTAGTTAAATTTTATAAATTTATTAAATTATTTTATTTATTAATTAATATATATATATATAAACATAAATTCTTAAAAGAAGCCCCCCCCCCAACCCCATCGTCTGATCCCCACCACCGCCTGAAATCGCCTGATCCCCACCACCACCATCACCAACGCCGCCTAAAATCGCCACCACCGTCACTACCATCATCTGAGACCGCCACATCTGCAAACCCCTCTGCGTCACCTCCATCCCTAAACCAAAATGTAGATCAGGCTCTCCTCTGGCGACAGCTTCTCCTCCGGCGACAACCTCTCCTATGGCGTTGTAAACAACATCTTCATCACATTTAAGAGAGAAACGGTAGAGAGAGAGGTGGCCAACCTCTCCTCCGGCAACTCCCGGCACCAATGGTGGTGGTTTGTGATCACGAAATTGGCGGAAACAAGGTCTGACGGGGGTTAGGGTTCCCTTTAAACCCGTTTCTTCTTCTGATGGCGGAGCCATGGCGGGGGAACAGAGGTAAATCCCCAAATCGGTAGTGGTGGTTATCCCTAAATCGGCGGCGGCAGTGGTAGATCTAGCTGCCAATGGCCAGCAACTAAGTCCCTCTCCTCTATGCTCGTAATTCCGGCGAAGTCGGCTGCCAGGGCGAAACCCTAGCAGCGGTGGCTAAGGGAGTTCTGACGGCGAAGAAAGCCTAGCAGGTCGGGAGGTATTTCTGTTGGTGGCTGTAGGTGGCGGTGGGTGTAGTGGTGCTGTTGGTGGTGGTGGGTGTAGTGGTGCTGTCGGTGGTGGTGGGTGATGGCAGAAAGGTGCAGTCCTAGGGTTGGGCGAAACCCTAGCAGCAGCGGCGGCGGCGTTGGACGGAGATGGCGGTGGCGGTGGCAGTGGACTGTGGGGGTGGCGTGATTTTGTATGTATATATGTATGTGTAGACTGTATATATATATAAAAAGAGAGAGATGAAGTTTTTTAATAATAATATTATTATTATTATTATTATGATTATTGTCCTTTAAGGGTAAAAAGACTAAAATGCCCTCATGTGCAATGCACATGAGGTAACTTAACTGAAAAACTTAACCTCCGTTAGATTAAAGGACAAAAAACGAGGAAACTTTTCAAATAAAGGACAATAAGTGAAAGTCAAAACTTTAAAGGACCCAATCCATAATTTTGGCAAACATAAAGGA
Organism: Smallanthus sonchifolius; assembly: GCA_023525975.1. Taxonomy (NCBI): domain Eukaryota; kingdom Viridiplantae; phylum Streptophyta; class Magnoliopsida; order Asterales; family Asteraceae; genus Smallanthus; species Smallanthus sonchifolius. The sequence continues at coordinate 24,708,686 of CM042029.1, read as the reverse complement.
CAAAAATTGTAATTTAATTGAATAAAACATGGTGGTTTTTTCCATTTAAATTTACACACTAGTTTCCAGACTTTCATACAAAAAAAATGAATTGTTATTAATTTGTACAGTAATGCTTGTAATCTGTTTAACTTGTATTTTCATCAGTAACAAACTTATCAGTCCAGTTGAACTTCTCTCCGCAGCATTCTGTTATCAACAAAGTCTGTGGATTGACATGGACTCTGAGAGAGAAAGAAAGGAGGTTTTTTGGGGTAGAAAAGAGGACTGTAATGGTCCCTGAGACATTTTTCAAAGAGAATGCTATCAATACTCCACCAAATGTTCAATGCTATTTATTCACTACCCGCATACGAGACACAACACAACTGTATTTGTCTATTCTAGACATAATACAACCGTATTAGGAACACGGATGTAACTGATGTGATAGACGTTGTTGGTTTGACTTTTGAGCTATACGTGTTGTTTAACGCCAATATGAGTCGTATAGAGTAAGGGGTGGTGAACCCCCGATGCCTTTGGTACTTGTTTGGTTGCCTCCTCGTTTGGAAAAAAATAATAAAACATTTTTTTTCTTCTAATATCGACTGTTTTCATGAAATTTTGTATTTTAACGAGTTTATTAAAAAGGGGTTATAAACCCTTGAAAGTTACATTGTGATTACTACAAGAAAATAAATATTACAAAATGCTCATTCATTCTGTTATGTGCCACTTGCTCTTGATCTTGGAAGTTACAGCACACTTAGGCAATTGAAGAAGCAACCATAACCATGTTTAAAAATTAACTGTATCTTTGATTGCATCAAGTATCTGCACCCAAATTTCAACATCAATCTTGGCAAATATCTACACCTGTTATTACCAATCAACAAACATAGCAAATGGATTCTAACCTTGTTCTTTGTAGGCATGTAAAATGGCTCGAAAACATGAGGGAATGGAGTGTCCAGACCACAAACTCTAGCTACAGGTGCTTCCAACTAAAAGTTTCAAACTTTTTAGCTTTTTAACCAACTTCTTCGAGTATTTAAATTTTCTAGAAATTGGGTTAATAGGACTTACCCTCAAGAAGCAACGTTCAACGATTGATGCAGATATCTCAGCACCAAATCCACCTGTAACCGGAGCTTCATGACTAATCTACACACAATAAAGATAAAAATAAAAATAAAAGTAAAAACAAAGTGGCCAATGAGCATTAAAAGAAAAATGGTTCATAAAGATTGCATCTTTTTTATAAATATATATGAATCTTGTACCAGCAGCCTTCCTGTTTTCCTGACTGAGGCTTCTACCGTCTCTTTATCCCAAGGTAATAAGGTTTTTAGATCTATAAGTTCACAAGAAATTCCTTCCTGCAATATATGACATAAAATTAGATATTGTTTCCATTTTTGAATCTAAAAACTTTTGCCATTTGAAATCTAACTATTTTCTTGCCTTTTCAGCATCAACACAAGCTTGTTCCATGGTGGTGAGCTGAGCTCCCCAGCCAACAAGAGTTATGTCGCTGCCTTCTTGAATAACCTAATGTTCAAGCAATGAATTTCATCAAGATTAGGCATCATAAGTTAAAAAAAATGACGTATAGGAAAATTGAGTGATTCATAAATATAATACCTCTGCCTCAGATAGAGGCAACGTGTAATCCCCTTCAGGAACTTCTTCTACGGCCAAACGGTATAGCCCCTAAAATTTCCAACAAAAAGTTAAGATACCAATAGATCTTAGAAAAGCTAAATTCAACAATGATGATGACTAAATAGGGCAATATAGACCCATTAACTTACGAATGACATTGATTCGGGTTGTTTTTATTTTAGACAGATCAGATAAAAAAATTAGCTAAAAGGGGACCAGGGGAACAATTCAAATGGGCCGATTTGACTGAATGTCCAAAGGCTTTTCAATGCATTCAGCATCCTAAATCATCTTATTCGCAGATTCAGTTTATTATGGTATTCCACGTTGTCAAAAGCCCACAAGGCGTGCGCCTAGGCTCCCAGGCGCAGCCTTGTCGCCTCGCTTCAAAAGCCCCAATTTCAGGCGCATTTTCAGGCCAAGGTCCACCCAAATTCCGGCTAAAAACCTTCTGAATAGGTTTGAAACAATTACACTAGCTCTAAACAAGCCTGGAATCGTGGAATCAACCTAAAACAGCCTAAACTAGCCTAAAAATGTCTAAAATCCCTAAAAGTGGTATTTTTATATTATGCGCCTCGATTAAAAAAGCCCTCTCTTTTAAAGGCCTATGTGCCTCGAGTGCGTCATGCGCCTTGACAACATAGATGGTAATAACATTGTTCTATAATCATATTAGTAATTATTTATAAGGAAATGAAAAGAAGAGTGTTATTAGGACAACCCAATCGGACCTGGATTGTTTCAACCCAAACCCATTTTACCCATTACCCAAACCATCCACCCACAAAATAGCTTATACCCGATCAGAGAAAAGAAATGACCTTTGGTTCGAAAAACACAACAGGATTTGGGTCACGGATACTGGCCAGCAACAATCCTTTTGCTTCCTTTGGACTTCGAGGTATAACCACCTACGAGAAAAATTAGGAGAGGACTCCCGAGAATTATGTATGGCCAACGGGATCCACAAATAGAACAGAACTCATGAACAACTCTACCTTGAGACCGGGAACATGGCAAAAAAATGCTTCAGGAGATTGTGAATGATAAAGCGCTCCATGACCCACTGCCCCATAAGGTGCTCTTATTGTTAAACCTTGCAAACCACGAATAAATAAATAAATAAGATAAAATAAATAAAAAAGTGTGGATAAGTAACAAAACTATAGTGAAGTCAAGAAAATGTTACCTCCACAATTAAATTCGTTACCACTTCGATATCTGAATTTAGCAGCTTCATTGACAATCTACAAGAAAGAAAACTGATGAGATCAATGCCAACTGTTTGGATGTGATAAACCAGCAGAAAAAAACCTGATCAAAAGCAGGAAAAATGTAATCTGCAAATTGGATTTCCGCTATAGCTCGATTCCCCTGTTACACAAGTAAGAACAATAAGCCATGGACACAATTATATGACAAGATGGTACAAAATCTTTAGAAATTTACCATTGCTGCCAGACCAATAGCAAATCCAACAATACCCTGTTGTAAACAAACTTGAATAAAAAACACAATCTTTTTAACTGTAGTAACTGTCATATCCATATCATATGCTTCCCAAACATCTTAAGAAATGTGAGACTTCAAGTCAAATATGGGTAGCTTAAAAGTCAACTTGTTAGATTGTTCTTGATAAAATTACCTGTTCACAAAGTGGGGTATTGAAAACCCTATGTTTACCGAATTGATCAGCCAATCCGGTTGTGCAACGAAACACACCACCAAATCCCACATCTTCGCCGAATATATAAGACCTATGAAGCAATTAAACACACACACAAAACACATACTTACATATACATAATTACATATATATTGCACCTTCAAGTAAAGATTAGCAATAACAAAAACTCAATAATTCATATGTGCTCCCTAAACCAACTCAAATTCATATATAATCTTCTAGATAATTCAACCAAAACATATTTTGATTATTTTCATGTTAGGGAAAATTAAAGAAATAAAAGAATAAATTAATTAGCAACAATTCATGAAATTCTTAAAGTATGAAAACTATTTTCATGGGGAAAATTAAAGAAAAAAAGGAATAAATTATAGCAATGGTTCATGAAATTCCTAAACTATGAAAGTTATTTTCATGTTAGGGCAAGTTAAAAAAAAAGGAATAATTAATTAGCAATAATTCATGAAATTCTTAAACTAAAAATTTATTTTCATGTTAGGGCAAATTAAAGAAAAAAAAAGAACAAATTAATTAGCAATAGTTCATGAAATTCTTAAACTATGAAAATTAATTTCAAGTTAGGGCAAATTAAAGAAAAAAAAGGAATAAATTAAAAATTATCAATAATTCATGAAATTCTTAAACTATGAAGAATATCCCTAGATTCAAAGCAACTAATTTTAATCAAAACAGATTGTGAAAAGTACCGAGGATCAGAATCTAAAGCTATATGAAGTGCTTGATTGATTGCAGTGTAAAGGTTTATAGATTTCGCCCCCGGTTGCAGACTCTGACCGTCGGCAGAAGCTAAAACGCCGGAAGACGAGGACAGTCTCCGGAGATGATTGGTTTGGTTCGTTAATATCGAAGCAAATCGCTTAAATTTTCTTAGATCTGTGGCCATTTTCTGCGATTTTGAACAAGAAACAGTTGAGAAACTGTTAGGTTTTATGGTAATAAATGGAATCAAACAATCGTATGCTAAAGTCCGATTGGGGTCACTGGGATGTGGGGACGGGAAGTCATAGAAAGGAGATGGTGATTATCTTCACATTGTTTGAAGACATGTGGATTTGGTTTAATTATTCTGCTAAATCTTCTGTAATCTTAAGTAAACATTTGAAGGAGAAACAAGATATATTTTATAGATAAGTTTAGTTTAACATTAACCATATGGTTATACCCGTCGTTTTGCGACGGGCGGCGGACACATCGTTAGTAAAATTTAAATTAAAACTTATGTGCAACAGTAAAAATAATGTTAATAAAAAAGAAACATAAAACTAAATAATAAAAAAAAAAAAAAAACAAAATAAAAAAATTACCGGTTCAGGTCATTCCTCAAAAAATCTAAGTCGGACATCGTAGTTGATTTGGTCGTTCCCCGGGCAAGTTTCACGTTAAATTCCTCAAAAAATTCACAATCTTAAATTCCTCACTTATCTAGTCTTATGGGCTAAGAAATTAAACTCCATCGTTTTATGAGTTAAGAAATGATCGCCAACAAAAAATTCACAATCTTAAATTCCTCAACTACCTAGTCATGGTGTGAATTCAAGAGTGGTGATACGATATGCTTTTGGCCTAACTCACTTAGATTGTAGAAATATTCAACAAGCTACATTAGAATCCGTATAATATATATGATATGAAAAATATCAATATATAAATTCTTAAATCTTTATGTATATATATTTTACAGGTGTAAGAGTTTATTACATATAATAAGAATAAAAAACAAAACTCAAAATACGTGGAGTTTCAAAAATACGTTGATTACAATTTAATATAATTTGACTTTCATTTACTATTTGATTGAAAATAAAAGTTACATAATTAGATTTCAAAGTTTTTATAATAAGAGATAATTTAAAATAAATTTTTTTATTAGTACAATTAGTATTTTCTTTAAAATATATTATCACTAAAAAATAAAGGTGTATTTAATAAAAAAGAGAAACATGAAAAAAATAATAAGAATGAATATGGAGGCGATACGTGAAATAAAAAAAACTTTTATTTATTATATACTAGGTTAAAGCCCATGTGTTACACATGTTAAATAAATACAACTTGTTATAAAACAATATTTTCTATAAATATTTTTATGTTTTGTGTTATTAGTCATCTGTGAAATAAGAAATAATTGAAATTTTTTATGATTTAGTAATTTTTTATAAAATATTAGAATATATGTTATATATTTGATTATTTAACATCATCATTACTTAATAGGAGAGAAAGACGAAAAACAAAAATCTAGATTTAATCAGAAGTCGACACGTAGCAAGTATAGTTATTTATTTATTATAATATAGGTTAGAAACCTTGTATATTATACAGAGTGAATAAATGCAGTGTTATATATACTTAGTAATAAAGATCTAATATTACATATTTTTGACATATTACATAATTTTTTAATACAAATTTTAGAAACGTTATATAATTATTTTTTAAAAAATGTTTTATAAAAAAATGAAAGAAATGTTCAAACTATAAAAATGTTTTATGAACAAAGTTATTTTATTAATTAAAAAATGTTTTATAAAAATCGTTATAAAAATCATTACTATTTAATAAGAGAGAGAGGCGGGATACAAAAATTATAATTTTTTTATACAAACTTGTATTATTAAATATGAGAGAGAGTCGAGAAAAAATTGTTAAGAATGAACATAAGAATGACATGTGACACCCCAAAACTTTTATTTATTAGTATGTATAGATATAGATTATAGATATAGATATAGATTAACATAGAGTGTGGATTGTTCAACGTCTAACTTTGAATTAAAAACGTTTGTTTGGGAAATTCCATGTTTTGGAAATTCACAAGTTAATTTATATGAATTCGAAGGAAAGAATTACAATTTATTATAGATCAACAAAGCCGTATACGAAAAGTGATCATCAAGCAAAACATTGTAACTTGTCCTCTTTTACGTGCAATAATGTTTCTTTTATTCACATCACTATCACGACAAGAAATCTTATTTTCAAATGATATCACATTCTTCACAAAGATTCATTTTTTGATTTAATTTTTTTCTAATAATTTAATCCATAACAATTTTCGCATTAAACCCACAAATGCTTGTATTTTAAAATCAATGTATAACGACAACCCTTTAGCGTTGACATGTAGTTGTCGGCATAGGATGACAAATACAGACGCCATTTCACTTTCTGTTGGTATAGGCTATGCCGCCGACATTTCACTTTCTGTCGTCGTTACAGCTTCGTTGTAGGGATGAGCATTTGGTACCGATTACCGGTACCCACTTTCTATAAATTCGGTACCGGTACCCACTTTTCTATAAATTCGGTACCGGTACCAACTTGATATGAATATGTTGTAACAAATACCTGTACTGTACCGGTACCATACAAACCAGTACCGTAAAGATAAATTCGATACCGGTACCCATTTTTTCATAAATTCGATAGCGATATTTTCGGTACGGTACCGATCTCATCCCTACTTCGTCATACCAAACAAAAAATCTTGTAGTGTATATTTCAACTATACCATATTATGTGGGAAGCCAACAAAATTTTACATAATTATTTTTTAAGAAAGCATAAGAAGGCATTATGAGACGACATATGTACATGCGTAAGTTTTATAAGTGAGGGGTGTTGGTTCCATTTATAACCCCTTTTTTGGTTATGCATTCGCGTATGTAAAATTTGGTATACACATAATATAACGCGTAATAAAAACCCATTGGACACAACCATATTGTGTAAATGTGTTATACATAATTTCAAATCGTGTAAAATAACCTAAAATTGATGAAACTAGTTTTTAGTGAAAGAAAGTAAAAAAAAAAGGGGGGCACGTTCCATTTTTTTTCTATCATCAATTTCCGATTAATTACAGAATTACCATCGCATCAATTCTAATTGAGTAAATTACTATTTTGGCCCATGTGGTTTGGCTCATTTAACCATTTCAGTTCAAAAAGGAATCTTTTAACATTTCAACTCCTAACGTTTGAATTTTGTAACCATTTCAGTCACTAATACTAACTCAGTTAATTTATTTTATTAAGTATAGGGGTATTTAAGCAATTTGACACATAAAGACTATTTATGTAAATTAGTAACATCATTTAATAAGCATGAGTGTCATTTACTTAAAATAATAATAAAATAAAATGCATTTTTTAGATCAGCGATCACAATGTTAATAAAATACATTTTTTTTATAATTAATGTTAAGTGAGTTGAACCACAGGGCCAAAATAGTAATTTACTCAAAAAAACAAATAATAACATAAATAATTTTTTATAAAGTTGGTACAATACAATTAATTATAAAAAAATGGTGTATTTTTAAGATGCATCGTAGTTCTAAAGAAAAGTACTTTGTGCGGGCCGGTTCTAAATGAAAATTTAAATCGAAACATGGATAGCAATAAGCACGCCCCAACGATATAAAATGAAGATCTGGGCGTTGTGATGGGTTTTAGGTGTGGTTAATTACGTAAAGAGAAGCGTATGAGGCTACAGTGTCTTGGTTCTGAATATCGAAACTTTATACAAAAATACACGTCACGACAATACATCTGGAAATATAGGAAAAGTTTTGTCGTTGTAAAAATGAGCGTTAATAAACATGAAAGCGTATTTAGAAAAAAAAAGTAAAAATATATCATATTTGCACCGGCTCAGTTTTGAACAAATTTTACATTGAAAGGAGACCGGCTCAATTTTGAACGAAATTTCTATCAAAGCGTAGATAAAAATTGTAACGAACCAAAATCCGGGTTTCGTTTTCAAATAAATAAATATTTCTAATAAATATTATGGTAAAAATAATATTTTAGAAATAAGTGGATTTCAAGTTAGTAATGAGGTTATACTAGTTTTTATCTAGTTTTGGAATGAAATGAGTGAAAATACACATGTCGTCTCACGTCGAAATGGAGATCAACTCGGATTTTAATGAAATTCAAACCGAAACGTAAATAAAAATAAAGATATCGCAATCGTATATTTAAAAGTAATTATAAATACTCAAACAATTAAAATAACTAAAAAAATTACTTTGCATATTAGGCTAAAAAATAAAATTATGAAAAAGAATTTAAAAAAATATTATTATTTAACGACATTGTAATTGTTGATCTAAAAAAATGTATTTTATGTTATTATTATTTTTATATTATTTTAAGTAAATGACATACATGGCCCCTAGACAATTAAACGGTGTTACTAATTTACATAAGTAGTCTTTATGTGTTAAATTACTTAAATACCCTAAATTAACAGAAAAAAATAACAGAGTTACTGTCAGAGGCTGAAATTGTTATAAAATTCAAATGTTAGGGGGTTGAAATGTTAAAAGATTACTTTTTTGATTGAAAGGGTTAAATGAGTCAAACCATAAGGGCCAAAAATAGTAATTTACTCATTCTAATTTGATTAAAGAAAGAAAATCCTTTCTAAATTATTTTAAGAAAATTGAACTTTTACGGAATTACCATTATTTTGATCCACCTATATTACTAGCATGACCTCGTCATTACCTTTGATTGTTTGAGATCTTTGATACCATTAAACTAAAGACATATCATCATTAGATGGGATGCTTATCTATTCCTCATGCTTATCACTTCCACTATATATATGCTCAATATTAGGATTACGTTTTGATGATGTGGAATGATTCATCTCCCATTTACCCTCCCTTAATTAAAAGATATAAAGAATTGAAGATTACGTCAAGAGAAGACTCTGTCAGAACCAAGGGATCCTCAACATCCCGAAGTAACATAAGGGTAAGGCCTCTCCTCCCAGTAAACAAATAATACAACAACACAATAACCGAAGAGCATCTTTTTCACACAAACCAAATCCCGAAGAATGAGGCAAAAGAGACGTTGACCAAGTAAGAAAGACAAAAAGGAACGGTAGCTGTTTTCAGAGGAAGAAGCCAACTTATTACCTGAATGAGGATATTTAGAAGAGAGAAAATTATGAGAAGAAGAAAGTCCTCTAAAAAACTTCATTTTCTAGAGAAGTCACATGATTAACTAGGAAGAAGAGTAACCCGTTGAAGACACTATATATATATATATATATATATAACTATTTGAGTACCTAGGGGTATTTCAGTCTTTATAGAAAAAATTAACATAAAATTAAATAGAGTTAGTCATCTGGACTCAAATGGAGACAAAAATGAAATGTTAGTGTTCGAAACGAGGTTTTGAAATATAAGGTACTCAACTAATTAAAATGGACAAACATCAGGAACTCGAATAGTAATTTACTATATATATATATAATATTTTCTACATTTGAGTATTATATTATTATTATAATTATGTAAACATTTAGTAATTATATACTTAAGCATTTAAATAAGATAATACTTAATTTAAATAGTATTTAGTTATAAAATTATTAATAATAAATGTAAATTTAAATCTTAATTTTAAATATTATAAATAAAATAATACTTAATGTAGTGAATTAAATAATCTTATGTGCGTTAATAATGGTAATTATTGAGTGTTGAGTTTTAATTGTATATATATGGTTAAATGGTAACTGAACACATTTTATGTATTGATAAAATGTACTTTTATGTAAAATAATTTATGGTAGGTGTCTTAAAATTTTGGACAAATTAAATTCTAATATGTATTATGTAGTAGTATAAGTATATATAGACAGGGCCGGCTCAATAGTATAAGTGGGTCAAGCTAGGGCTTGGGACCACCCAAAAAATAAGGCCTCGTATTATTAAAAAAAATTATCTATGTATTTGGGCTTAGCTTACATTTTGGAGCTGCACAGTGATCTGGAATTCTGGACTAAGAACATAAAAAAAAAAGCCAGTGAAATTGTTGTTTGGGATTTGGGAATGTGGAGCGGGAATTAGGGCGATGAGTAGGGAAGATCAATCGACGAAGGAATCGATAATCGTCTACTCACCCCTTCATTTCAATCTTCAATCAAGTTCGTTTGTATTCAAGTTCGTTCGTATATGAGTTTCAATCAGGTTCGCTTGCATTCGTTAATCTGTTATCATGTCCCTTCTTTTCAATTAGGTTCGTTTACAATCAGTATATGAGTTTCAATCGAGTTGTCGTTGCTGTTTGACTATTTCATTTGAAAATCCTCATAATCTATACATATTAATAAATAAAGGTTTTCTTTAGCCACGTGTCAGTCATCTAGACCACCTATTATGCGTTTTTCCCGCCTAAATGCCTTTCTCACTTAACGGGTCAACACACAGGTTTGGTATAGGTTATTTTATGACCCATTTTCTTATTCGGATCTTATAACAGTGTATTCCAACTTAGGGTTTCATTCTTTCAAATAGAACGCCGCTTCACCATCGTCCTCATCTTATAGGGTTCCATGATTAGATCGATCATCTCCTCCACCGTTTCCTTACGCCATTAGCCGTTGTACCGTCCTCGACACTTGAATTACTCCATCCAACCGTCCTCGATACTTTTCTCAACGAAAGGTCCGATTTTTCGTTCATCCAGGTAACCCGACTAAAGCATTAATTAGTGTTTTATCTTAGATTTATTGTTTACATCCTTCGATTTTGTGATACAAATCAGAGGAAGAGGTTAGGGTTTGTTGCTGGTTTGCGATGATAAAGCTTCACATAACAGGTTTTTCATCAAAATGATATCAATTCTCCTATATGGCATGTGTTTTTAATTAGTTCATGTTCACTGAAAGGATATCAATTTTGGCTTTTAGGGTTTTTTAATATGGTTATCGAAGCTGGTGGTTGGGACTTCGGTTGTGTTTAGGTTTTAGTAGTTTAGAATTTAAGTTTTATATTTGTACCTCAACTTCTAATTCATTGTTCTGGGCAGAAACAAATACCCCATTTTCACCCGTACAAAAAATTACATCAACCCACTCTGACCCGTTCAATTAGAAAGAGGTGTCAATCAACCCAGTCTGACCCGTTTCATGAGACAGAGCTACTCATGTCAACCCAAAAATTGTGAAAAACTACCCATATCAACCCTGTTTTGGAACAATGGGTCAAAATTGCCAGGCCTAAGTGACTTCTAACTGCCTTTTTTGGTTTGGGATATGGGATGTTGCTTAATTGTATTGGCACTGAACTTAATATCCATGAGTTTTTTTTTTCGCTTAAAACCTGCCACTTAATTCAAGATTTGCAACAGTAAATGAACTGTTATACTTCCCTTTTTTCTTTTGTTAATTGGATGATCTAGATTGTACTGTGTAGGTTGCTTAGTAACACATGTAAGCATTAGTCAAATACAACAAATAGAAAAAGGTTAATTGAAAAATTCGTAACAACTTTATAGATTATCTGAGGTGTGCAACTACTATCATGACTATTTTTAAAAACCATACTTCATTTAAGAACTACAAGATCTAATATGACTGGGGTTATTTTTATTTCTTATAATCTTTAATAATCTTATAAAATTCTCCACCTTTAAGTACTTTGTAAATGAGACCCTATGCTTTAGGAAAATGTTAATAATCCCATGACTGAAATTTGGGGATCATAATTGGAAATTTGAGTCTGCGATTGTGGCTTATATTCTGTTTGAATTTTCAAGCATGTCCAGAAATTTTAAAAATTAACAAAATCTTCTTAAACAAAGTAAAAAGGCATATCTTATAACCTGTACTACTACCAGTGGCTCAAAATTATATTACTTTCAGGTAAAAGATATCTTGATTGAGGATCCGAATGTTCCGCCAGTCAATAGTCCAGTTATTTTTTGTGGTGAATGGTGATATTCATGGCTAGTTTCATGATCTTATGAAGCTCTTTCAGACTGGAGGTCATGTACCCAAGACGAATTACAATTTTATGATAAATAACTAAATATTTGATGTATAAACAATTCTGCATGTTTCATGTTCAAGCATTGCTTAATATTTATTGGATGGTAATTTGAACAGATTGGACCCTAAGTAACAAAGGGTTTAAAGTGTGGAATCTGATTTATAATATTTATTGACAACTTAGCGGAGTGCAACATCAACAATGATGTCTAATAAGTTTTAAAGTCTTTTAAATTATCGTATTACCTAATATTTACTTTTTTGGATGGTAATTTGCACAGATTGGTCCCTTCCAAGCAACAAAAGGCGAGCGGGCCACATTTTAATTTGCATAGAATTGTCTCTGTTTAATCTGCACAAGTGGGTTATTATGGGTTTCAGAAAATCATATATTTAAGGTTTGTCCGTCATTTGTGCTTGAATTGTAACAAAATTGTACTGATTACTTTACATCATCACATCTTATTACGAAGAAGAAGTTGATGTTCCAGTGACAAAAGAACCATCTAAATATGGATTTGGAAAAGACCCCAGCTAATGTGCCTACAACAAATGAGATTGATGCAAACATGCAGGCGTTCCTAATACAAGAGATAATCCTGCTCTAATGTAGACTGATGCAAAGGTTAGTTAAATATGTGTTATACTACTACATAAATACAAAAGGCATTTGATTGCAAGTTTTTTTATTTTACCATTAAAATTTATTTATTTTTCTTCTTTTTGAACATCAATACCCCGTTTTAGCACTCTAAAGTACTCCTAATTATTTACACAAACCTGCCATAGACGATGCTCGTACCCTTGACCTCAGGGGAAACTTCACCACTCTATCTCCAGATGGCTTTGCCATTGGACCTAACCCCCAACCCTTTTAAAGTTCATCGATTGTGCAAAAGCTCCTATGCTATTTAACAACATAATTGTTTCTTTTGTCTTGCATATGTAATTTTTTTGATTTTTTATAGAAACATTAGGTACCTGAAATGTAAATATTGACGCACTGTGTCGAGCGTGTTTACGTCACGGTTTTGTTTCTTTTGTTAGTTTCAAAAATTCAAAAATTTTTATTTAGTGTTTGTTTTTTGTTATTCTTTTATAATATAATATTTTACTTAATTATAGATGTACTATTGGAACCGTTATTGATATCCGTTTTTTTTGTTTTCGATTGATGTAAAACACATATCGGTATCCTTTTGGGCATATCGGACTTTATCTTTTGGGGTTTTTCTTTGGGTTGCCATACTGAGTGCCGATACTGTATCTATGCCTATCATGAGTCGAACCGATACTGATCAAACACCCGTCGCAACGCGCGTGGTAATTTTACTTCGATGATGGTGAGGTTGAGACAGGCCTTCTAATTCATAAAATTGTTACAACAGTCAGGAATGTGGCGCAAGCCACGGGGTTGTACCCACTTAAGTTGGTTATAACCATTTCCCCATTGTAACATTTCATATATTGTTGTTTTCTTTTTAAGGATAAATTCGTATTGGTCCTAAGTTATGTTCATGAACCAGTTTTGTCTTTTATTTGATTTCTCTATGGTTATATTTCAGTTTGTTGTGGGAAATGAATTATCTTTTTTTTAATTGTCTGGCTGTGAAATTTGGTATAGTTGATTTTGCCATTCTTTTTTTATTTTACATGAGAACCTACTAAATTATTTTAACTCTAAAGGACTATTTCAATCCGTCACAAATATTTAAAATAAAAATAAAAATGAGTGTACCATATCTGATATCCACAAACCGTTTTGGCACGTGTATCTCATGATCTCAATTTTTTTTGTTCCTCATTTTGGTTTAACCGTTTCACATGAAGACTCATTTGTATCGTTTTCATTGTTCAACCTGTGTAATACACGGGTTTCTAACCTAGCTCAGATAGCATTTGCCAAACAAAACATTTTAATGATCCGTTGCAAGAAAACTTATACACCCCTGACGTTCTTAATGGGCTTAAAATATCAGGATTACCAAATCATAGGTTGGTGCTAAAAGTTGGTGTTCCGGTAATGCTACTACGAAACCTAGACCAACAAAATGGGTTATGTAACGGTACTAGGCTACAAATCATATCACTTGGTAATCGTGTTATAGAAGTCGAAATAATCTCTTAAAGTAATATTGGTACTTGAACATTTATTCCAAGGATTAATCTGATTCCGTCAGATAAAAAGATCTCTTTCAAGTTCCAGAGAAGACAATTTTCATTGTCTGTCTGTTTTGCAATGACGATTAATAAAAGCCAAGGTCAATCGTTATCCAAAGTTGGTTTGTATTTAAAAGAACCTGTTTTCATCCATGGACAGTTGTATGTGGCGCTATCAAGAGTAAAGAGTAGAGACGGGATAAAGTTGCTAATATTGGATACAGATGGTAAAGTTACTAATCAAACAACAAATGTTGTGTACAAGGAAATATTTCAAAATTTATGAAATAATATTTAGTTTTGTGAATGTTATTGTAATTTGAATTTTTCTCCCAACAAAATTTTATTTTATTTATGAGATTGTCTTACGTAATTGTAAATCATTTATGTTTCTTTTCATCAACCGTGTAGTACACGGGTACTAACCTAGTATGTATTATATAGTAGTATATAGTATATATATATAGAGAGACAGAAGTTCATTTCAAAACACTTAAATATTGCGAGAACAAGGGGAACAAACATAAATTATTTATTTTTTTGATCCATGGTAAAAAAATAAAAGTTTATACTGTTATATACATATATGTATGTTTATGTATATAAAAAGCAACCAAATAATTTTTTCATGTTTTTTATTTATTTTTAAGTTTTCTACACAAGTGTAGGTATGTATATAAACGATTTTTTCATATTTTTTTTGTTTGAATCTCATGAAAAACAAATTAACATTACATTTATATAATTTTGTTGTATTTCAAAACTTTTTAAGGTTGAAAAAATGAATGATTCGTTTTGTTCTGCGTTTTCTCACAATATTTAGTGTTCTGAATTGAAACCTCCCCTATATATATAGGGGAGGGTTCAATTCAGAACAAAAAATTTTGCGAGAACAAGGGAAACTCATCTCACCCCTATATTAGTTACGATCAATGATTCAAATTTAAGGTGGCAATTTAGTAAATATAAATAACTTGATTCTTCTAAATTTAGTATCCTTGAGGGTATTTTCGACTTTTGGTGCACTTAATTAAATGGAACGGTTATGTTTGGGATTACTTTTTGAGCTACTTATTAACTTATTAACTTTTTTAAAAAGTTAATAAGTTAAAAGTTTGTTTGGTAAAATTAGAAAGAGATAGAAAAATGAAAGACAAAAAGGAGTTTTCAAGAAGTAACAAATTCTTACTTTTAAAAACTACTTATTAACTTTTGTTTTCAAAAGTAATCCCAAACACCCCTTAGTATGAGAGAATCATAATACCAAGAATTCCTCTTCCTCTTTCTCTTCCTCTCCCTCTTCCTCTTCAAACTCAATCAAATAAAAACACTCTCTCTCACAAACAAATCAAATAACTTCATCAATAAATTGGGGGTAAAAGGCACTGCACGAAATCCTTTTGGTAGAGAAGAAATAGGGTTCTAAAAAAATACGACACCATGGGCGGTGCATTTAGCTAGTCAACTAAAAAAGATATCGAACCTGATATCTATCGATGTTTTTTTTGAAGGTTAGTAGCTAAAAATCGTCTTTATTTACCTTGTTTTGTGAACGAAATCTACAGACATCATGATTTAGGTTGCTATACAAAAGGGTATATGGATTTTTGATAGAAATGTCGAGAAGTTATGTGCAAGTTGAAGTAATTTGTGTAAGAAATTAACTCAACAATTTGATTTGGGGAAGCTTTTCTAGGGTTTTTAGAGAAATCGAAGCTGGGACAGCGGCGCACAAAGGTACCCAATTTTTTTTCTGTTTTTGTGTAGGGGTGTTCTTAGGGTTTTTTAATCGGGTTTCGGGTATGTCGGTTCGGGTTGTTTGGTTGTCGAGTTGATCAGTTATATGGTTGATTGGGTCAGGTTATTCTAATTTAGGGGCGTCCAACTTTTTATCTAAAGTTTTATATTGATTTTTTTATTCTCACATTTTAATCCGTCCAGTTGATTATTCACTCACACATTTGAAACTATTTATGTAACATCCCTAAAATCAAATAACTCATGAATCGGGTTAACGGGTAACCCAAGTTCAAATAAACGACATTGTTGGCTTGGACAGTTGAACGAAACTCGGATTAGCGGGATTTAAAAGACGCGGTTAGCCTATCTAGGAGCGGTTCGGAACCCTTGTGATATAAACAAAACAAGAGGGACCCAGATAGAACTTGTGATGGTTTAAATACCATGCTATGAAAACCCTAAGGCCATTTTTCGGCTAAGGAGTGCTCGACGGCACCAAGGGAGACGCAGGGAGTGGGAGCTGTCGTGTAGGGCGTTCCCACGGAGGTCTTACGACAGCGACGGGCGGGGGAGAACTTCACTACACCTTAAGGTAATCCTTGAACCTTTATATTTTTGTTTCATGTTTCCGATTAACACAAAAAACCCGACTAGGGTTGGGAATGGTGGTCTCGGCCAGTGATGGGGATGGCAAGACGAAGGTGGGAGGTGGTGGAGATCGCGGATTGCACTCGGGGACGGCAAGATGGTGGTGCGAAGGATTGGGGTGTCCACGGCAAGACCGACGATGGCCTAAGGGGTGACACGTGTTGCTGTGATGCGACTGTGGAGACGGGACGAGGACCGACAACGGCCGGCAACGACCGTGAACTTAGTGGCAGCAGCTGCCAGTGACAAGCGCGGAGCCGGTGGTACTCGACTACCGTGAATGCAGAGGGAGAGAGAGGGAGAGGACACGGGGGCCGTGGTTGGCTGAAGTGGCGGGCAGAACAGTGGCTAGCGGCGGCGTGCGAAGGTGATGGTGATGGAGTAGGCCTCGGCTAGGTCTTCGTGCACGACAACGTGGTGGTGGTGACCGGAGAAGACGACAAAGGAGACGATGCATAATGAGGACGTGAGGGCGGTTCGGTTGACGAGACACATCGGTGGTTCGTGTCGGTGATGGTGGTGGGCAACACCCTGTTAGGGTTTGGTGAACCTAAAGTTTGCATGTTGGGTTTTGGATCTGCATGGGGTCTCGGCTCGGGTACTCGTAACCCACGAGACTAATACGTTGCATGACATGTAAACCTGCATGCATGCGGGTTCTAAATGGGTTCAAGATAACCCGGATTAAGCCGAGTCGTTTATATTTAAATAGAGCCGACACATGTTTAGGATGTTCATTGACTATGTGATCATACGTCAACAGGTTCGGGTTCGTACGAGGAAGCGTTGTAGTGATTGCAGGGATCGTCAAACCAGTGAGTTTCTAATCCCCCTCTTTAAATGTTTTAACGTTTTGGGGGCTATCGTACATACTTACGAAATGAGTTTGCTCTATTAAATGTGTTAAGGATTTCGGGTACTAACTCGATGTGTTTTGAGTATAAAATGATTATTCAGGAGTGGTAGGGTCTATGGTGTGAGCTTAGAAAATATGTGAGCTAAAGGTATGAGTTATTAATATGTGACGTGATAAGGGTGGATCGGGGAGAGTCGGGCTTTGAGCTGAATGTTTATGATTTCATGTGGGGTGTATGATTGTTCTAGTGTCATGTGTGAAGTACAGGTATAGTTAACAAGTCACGTATATGATGTTTATGTGTCGTGTTTGCATGGTGTCATTATGGCACAACAAACGGGGTTGTGAAGGATGAGGTCCTTCGGGAAGTCACCAATGGTGACATTTATTTAGCAGGTTAATGACCCTGAAGAGGGTGCAGTGACGAGGTATGTGTTTACGAGTATATTTATGTGAGTGTTGAATTGCATGCAATCGTAGAGTTATATTTATTATGTATGTGATGATAGTAATGTGATGATATTAATGTGGCGATTTGAATGTGATGTGTGGGTAATATTATTGTGGTACGTAGAGTTAGATTGACCGTTATATTAATACGGTGACGTAACATGTATAGATGTTGTGTCCGTTAATTGAGGCAACCTTGGTTAGGGCTGAGTAAGCAGATGTGCAGGGTTTTGTTGTGTTAGCCGAGCGTCGAGTTAATCGCGTTCAAGAGTATGAGTGACTAGT
The DNA here is from genome assembly GCA_023525975.1 of Smallanthus sonchifolius. Classification (NCBI taxonomy): domain Eukaryota; kingdom Viridiplantae; phylum Streptophyta; class Magnoliopsida; order Asterales; family Asteraceae; genus Smallanthus; species Smallanthus sonchifolius. The sequence continues at coordinate 24,690,390 of CM042029.1, read as the reverse complement.
GTAGTAGGTTCGACTTACGTCGACAAGAATGGAGGAATATTATTGTTATTATTATTATTATTATTATTATTATTATTATTATTATTATTATTATTGTGGGACGAGTCTTGGGTAATGAGCAAGTATGGGATACCGTGTGATGCAGGGGTTGTCTATTTGTTAATGATTGATAAACTACTTTATAAGGACCGTGGGTCCTGAGTAACCTTTAAATAACCTTTATGACAAGTTGACTTTTAATTAAATTAAACTATTAGAACTCACTCAGCGTAGCTAACTTTGTGTGTGCGATATATTGTTTTGCAGGTAAGCGTTTCGTTGGCATATCTTGGCTTGGGAGCGGTGCTACTCGGATTGGTGCGTAGACATTCATGAGTTATATTTAATAACATTAAATGTAAATTAATGATTTTAGAAATACTTCCGCTGTAGTTTGAATAGCAATAAATGTGTTTTAAAGAAAATGACCCGTTATGAGAACTAACTGTAGGATGCTCAGGTTGGGGTCTTACAATTTACCTCAAAATTTTCCATTGTAATCTAGTTTTTGGATAGATGTTAATGAACTGTAAGTTTTTTTTTTCTTTTCAAGAGTCTGAACCAGCCAAGACTGTATAAACGAGTTTTTGAGGCATGAAAATCAAATTGTTTTTTAGAAAAAAACAATAAGAGAGTGTTTGGGATTGCGTTGGAAAACTGCTTATTGACTTATTGGCTTAGTTATAAAAAATGTTTGGCAAACATAAAAACACTTTTTGTTTTTACTTTTTGATAAAGTTAAAAAGTTGTTTTTTAAGAAGACACAAATTCTTGGCTTTTTAAATGGGTTTTGGCTTTTATAATAAAGTATTATCAATCCCTAACGTTTCCTAACAAATACATATATAAAATATAAAAATATATTTTTTGGTCATTTTACGTTAATAACATAAGCCAATTACTTTTTAAAACACAATTTTTAGACTTATTGAGTTTCCCCATCATAAAAGTTAATCCAAATACTTTTTAAAAAACTCATTTTGATGATGGCGCTGGTCTGGTGAGCAGAGCAGGTCGATGGCCCCTGGTGGTGGTCGATGGTGTGGTGTGGCTGCTGTCCTCGTCCGTCTTCTGCCTCAACAAGTCGTCTACTTTTTTTTGTTTTGGTTGATGATGGGGTTTGGGCTCTAAGAATGAGATGGATTGGTTTAATTGAAATGGGTATTGGGCTTGGGGATTGGGCTATAATTAAATTGTTTATTGGGTTTTATTAAGTTTATATAATTAAATGGTTTATTGGGTTTTTATAAACTTTTTTTTAAATCTCTTAGGTTTTTATAAAGTTTATGATTTTAATAAAATTTTAAAGTTAGTGTTGGGATTTGTAAGAAAATTTTAGGAGTATCTAAAATTTCATTCAGAGGTATCGGGAAACATAAAACGGTAAAAAAAAACCCCACTATGCGTCGAAAGGTACCCCTCACTTCCTCTTAAATCCGCCACTGCCAATATATGTTGTGCAGGAGTAATGTATCTTGTGTGTGTGTATATAGTTTTCGAAAGGCAAAAAGAAAAAAAAAACATACATTTGTGTATGTGTAGGTAAGCATGTAACAATCTATTTTGTGTATGTGTAGGTAAAAATCTATCTTTGTGTAGGGCCTCGGGTATCAAGACTGGATTTCTTTGAAACGTGAGGCTCCATAACTGAACTAGCCTCCGTTGCACTAGTAGAGGAGATGTTATCCATAATAGCCTACGAGAAACAGAAGAACCTAGAACAAGATACAATGATTTTGTGTGTAGAAACTACACACGAGGTAGGCTGGTGTAGGTTAATTTTAAAAGATCTACACATGCACTAATCTCGTGTGTTGTGTGGTGTATGTTATTTTTAAAGGATCTACACATGTGGTAGTTTTGTGTGATTCTTAAAGGGCCTGCACATGCACAAGTCATGTGTAGGTTAGATTTCCTTAGAGGTACGTACATTTGTGTAGGTGGAAATTGTTTTTCTTTTTGTACAACCCACACATACGTTATTTTTGTGTAAGGTATAGTTCCTACACATTATATAAACTTGTGTAGGTAAATTGTTTTTTTTTTGTATCAATGCTTGTGTAACTTTGTTACTAGGTGTAAGATGCATGTATATTTTTTTGTTCTAGTGAGTGTTCCATACATATGGTATTTTTATATTTTTATAACAAGTGGTGGACAACGTAGTAGGAGAAGAAAACACTTATTCGGATATCATAATATCGTACATTCGTTTGTGTATTTGTAAATGAGCAACCACTACACCCGAACTGGTTTTCTTATTATTGTTCTCTTCATTTAGTATTTTTATAAACAGGGCCGAAGCTGAGGATTTAGGGACCCGGGACGAGTTAGAAAAATAGGCCCTAAACGATAAAAATTTTAAATAAAAAATTATTTATTAAAACAAAAAAATTTATAGCAATAAACATAACAAAATTATAGTTTTAAAATAACATACTGTAATAGTTAAAAAAAATTATATATATATATATATATAAATTTAAAATTTTTGGGCCCTCCAGGAGAGCGGCCCCTGGGCAGTCGCCCCTCTCGCCCATGATCATCTCCGGTCCTATTTATAAATGGACGTGGCAAAAATAAAGTGGTATATTCACGCGGTTGGTTTTTGTTATGTGTAGAATTAACGAATGTGAGGTTCAATGCAGAATACTAAATTTATTTAGGAAAAGAAAAAGAACAATTTTAATCATATTACGCATTGCACTCTTTTTTTCCTTTAGCTATGGTTTTGTACCACTGGGTTTTCCTAGCAAGATTTTTAATGAGGCAACGTCTCCAAACGTATTAAATTGATAACCAAGGGGGAGTGTTATAAATACAATTAAGTATAATTATCAATATTGTTATTAATATAATTAAGTGTGGGTTAAAACTCTAAATGGTTATTCATTTCTTCATTATGTTTGTATTAATATTATGGCCCTATAAATAGTGGCTTTTGTACATGATATAATATAAATCAATAAGATTGAGTTCTTCCATTATCTATTTTCTCTTACTTTCTATAATCTCTATAATATGTGTTCATATCTTTGATTTTCTCACATATTAGATGCTAATAGGTTGTTGTTACACAACACGTTATCAGCACGAGGCTTTTGATGGTTCATTCCTATTAAGGGGTAATGATCAAGGTTCTCAAAATTGATTTTGTAATTGCTTCATCAAAGTATGTTCAATCAAATCATCCTACAAGTAAATTTATTTTAATTTATAATGCTTACATGATCATGACTATGTATATGACATATCAATTATACACATATGTTCATTTTAAAATTATTAATCAAATAAAGATTAAGAAATATGATTAACTAATCACCTTAATTTTCATGATAGTATAAACTTTATTTTGAATCATATTATTTTTTTTATCTTTCTTAACCTTAATATTAATATTAAAAATAATTTAGACATATAACATACTATGGGATTAGAAGTTGAATTTAAAACTTATATGTTGAACATTACAATTTTATGTTTATGCCTTTCCATATAGACTTATGTGGATTGCTTTGACTTTATTAGTTATTCAATATCATTTTATTAGTTGCTAATGAATTTTGATGTTTCATAATTATTCATTACTACATATTATAATATTGTAGGTTTCATGTTTCATATACATAACTTTATTAGTTATTCAATGAAATTTTATTAACATCCACATAATGACTTTGATGTTTCATATTTATAATAATTCAATAATGCATGATAGTTTCAAATGTGATATTAACATATTAATTATGTAATTAATTTTAGAGTAATGATCAAATATGTTTGACATTCATTATTTAAATTTAAAAAAAAAATAATCATAACCTCTGTTTATGACATTTAAGAGGATTATCAAGAATACTTACGTTATAATTGTTATAATTGTTTTCATATTATATATACGATAAGTATGATATTGTTATAATATTGCTTCGATTACTAAATATATGAAAATATTATAATTTGATTTGTGAATATCTAATTGAAAAACAAAAAGTATGATGTTACTTTTGTTTAATTAGATATTCCATGGAAACAATTGTAACATAAAAATATAATGAGTTTTTAAACCTCAATCATGATATTTTAATGGCTTGTAATAACGTCATTTACTTAATGATATTTAAGTTAATTTTTGATTTTATGGTTTGAAATGACCAACGTGAAGTTAATGGCCATCATTTATTTTTTTGAGTTGTTTATATTCTCTTTGTTAATAATCATAAGGAAAATAGATAAAAGGTGTTTAATTGAATTATGAAATCATGACTTCCTTACGATAGAACCATGTGACACATATGAATTTTTAAAGAAAAAAATGGTATGTCTTTGTGTCATCAATATATATTTCATACATGCATTAAATATTTTGATGAATATGAATGACATTAAAATAATTTAAATGTAGAAAATGATCTCTAATGATTTTGCAATTTTATTAACGACATTATAATAATGAATGACTTGTGTATATGATTGTATAATATTTATATAATCGGTATGAGATAAAGCAACTAAAAAACAAAGTTATGTATTATTATAAGCATGTTTAAAAGACTTATTTATTTGAAGCATTTAAGGTAAAGACATGACACTCGAAGTGTCATACTCCTTAAAACTTATTACAAACCTATAGAAGGTTGTAAGGTTTTAGAAAGATACATGAGTATAACTTGATTACAATTACTTCTCAATTGATATTATGTGATGAGAAAGTTATTTATGAGCAAAGGTTGAATAAAGCAATTTCCATTTTTAAATCTCAAATATGCTCATAAAGTAGCAATATTATTAAAGAATATATACAAGGTTTGAAACGACCACCATGATAGTGTATGGTTTTAATCCATTCCCTGAAGTGAATGTGATAATCGTGTATACAACTAAGGAAATTGTAATGATAACCATGTTAATAATAAGATCAACCTTGTTAATAATGGAATTGGCCACAAGACGTGGCACACTAAGGGAGTGATTACACGGGAATTGAGTATGGAAAGTGTTACAACATGAATGTTTGAAATAATAATACACTACTTATCTTGTATTTATACATCGTGTATTAAATAAGCACGAGTGCAACTAAAACATCTATGATCATAAACCAGAAGTTTACTGATCGAGATTATTGAAAAAATTGGCATGACCGGTTAGACCAGCCCGAGTCACTAATGATGGAATTATATTGAAGAACCAGAAGATTCTTCAAACTGATAATTAGTGTGATCTAAGTGATTTCAATTATTACCAACTAAAGTAAGGTTTGAATCGCAAAATATTATGGAAAATGATAAAAGATATATATTATAATGAGTATACCATTTAGTGTTTTAAATCGATGCATCGTCTAAATGGTTATCAAATTTGTAACTTGAAGTTTGCGTAATATGTGGCTTAGCTAATAAGATAACAAGCATATTATTCCAGAATAACACATTTATTTTGGTAATAACAGTGATATTAATTCCAAGTTTCTAAAGATTGTTGGAATAAGTGGTGAATATCATATATTCATACATAAATTGCTTTTGTTGAGATGATCATTACATGTCCAATAATTATGAGAGCAACAATTTCATTTTATTTGTTTGGGACCATGTTATGTACATGTTGCAATGGTAATCATATCAAGCCTACAAGTTATTGTATTTTCTCCCAATTACAATTGGTTTTTAGTCAGAAACCAAGTATTTCCCATATAAGTTTTTTAGGTCATGCGACATCTGTTGTAATTGCTCCACCACAACACACAAATATGAGACCTCAAAAGAAGTAGTGAGTACATGTTGGAAATGAATCTATAATTAAGTTATTAGAGCTGTAACATCCCAAAAATAGTAAATAAATAAATAACAACGCGATCGAGATTTAATCGTCAAAAATGAAAAGGGAAAATGGATGGGCTTGGGCTCGGCTCCAACGGGCCGAGGGAAGCCCAGGTATATAAGGGTCAAGACAGCCTTAGACTCTCATTTCTACCACAACTTGCAATCTAGAGAGAGAAAGGAGAGCTCGGGTCTAGAGAGAGAAAGTTGATGGATCGACTCGAAATTGAAGGAGCACGTTACTGCTGAGCTCGTGAGCAAAACCTCCGAATCAGAATTCCAATCCAGGTAACGATTCGACCCTAAATTGAGTTTTTGTTCGTTTTGGGGTTTTTCAGGTTTTAGCTAAATAGGAGACGTTATTATAGATGAAACTTGAAAATAAGCTTAGAACTAGCATCTAGAATGAAAACCGCACATTTTGATCAAAGAAAATTGTAAGATTGGCATGATCAGGTTAGCATGCAAGAATTTCGGACTTGTTCAGGAAACAGGTCTTGCGTACTTATCAAGTACGCAAGAAGGATGTCATGCGTACTTATCAAGTACGCATGAGGAAGATCCTGCATACTTATCAAGTACGCAGGAGGAAGATCCTGCGTGCTTATCAAGTACGCAAGAAGAATGTTATGCGCACTTGTCAAGTACACATGAACCAGGCCCTGCGCACTTGCTAAGTGCGCAGGCATCAGGCTAGATAGTGAAGTCAGTATGTTCTCCTAATTCAGTATGATTAAACCGTTAGAGTCGGGATTGGGTCTGATGTGTATTTAACTACCTAATTCAGATCATACGTGACGTTGTTGGGCCTTTGTTTAGGACAACCAAGACTAGCTTATCAGGTGAGTTCTATGTGCCCCCTTCTATGTTATGTGCAAATCATTTTAAATGTTTTGGGGCTGAAGTGCATACACTAAATGAATAAATGATATGAATGTCAATGTGATCATACGTGATATACTAATATATTTATATATATATGAAAATGAATTATGAACAAAGAATGAAACATATGTTTACAAAGAATGAATGAAAGAATAGCATAACATAAATAAATGAAATCTTGCTTTATAATTATATATATTGCATGTTATGAATGTATGTATACGTTAGGACGGAAACAAAGCTAACGGCTACTTCTGTAGACGGACGACCAAGCGACTATTTTGTAACCGGGAAAAATACGTTCCTTCGCAAGCTAGGACGTACAAAAGACATTAATGGGCGGTCAAAGTAAATGCTTTAATAGTATAACGGTTGCATAAACAATAGTTCGCGTGGGAAACGGATGCCTTAGGGCAGACAGGCGAATATGACGGACTACGACGGTAGGACGGTTAAGACGGACGGCCGAAGGTTGGCCGGACGGAAGTTAAGGCGGACGGTTTCTAGGACCGCACGAGTAAAAGGGCTACCGCGGTAACTTAAGGGCGTATGTCTTTGTGATATACGCAGTAAAAGACGGGTTGATCACCCTTATGTGTATGACCAATGAATGTTAAGGAAAGTAAAGGTGAATGCATATCTATGTAATCACAATAGAATGATGAAAGAAAACCAAAAGTTATGAATACGTATTTATGTGCTCGCACATGAACGGCAAATGAAGGTCAATGATATTTTAATGTGTATTTATATAAATGTATATATAATTATGCATACTTTTAAAGAAAAGAACGTTCATACCTAATCGCTTTAAACTAGAACTCACCACCGTTAGTTGACTTTTAGTATACATTTCAGGTAAAGGAAGGAAGGGTCGTGCGAAGGCGTGATGGTTACCCGGCAAGCGACTGAAATCCCACTCTTAATTGTTAAGAAAATGTTGTCTTTTTATTTGTTAAGACTTCCGCTGTTATGTTATGTATTTGAATGATGTTTGTTTTCACTACTCTCGAATGTTTTTAATTTAAGTTTAGTATTTAGGACTATGTTTATTAGTAAATCCAACAAGTGAGGTTACCCGGGAAAGGGGCTTTACAAGTTGGTATCAGAGCAATAGTTTGAGAGATTCAGACATCTCTAAATGTCTGGACTCAAGCTGATTATGGGACCAACGCACGGATGTCAGTATGGGTAACCAACGCCAACACGGTAAGTGAATACTAAAGTTAATGCACTTGGATAAGAATAGATACCTTAACTTAGAACCAATAGATGTCAATGTCACAATCGATTTGAAGAGTTTTGAACCTGAAAAGAAATGTAAATTAGTAATCACAAACCGGTCACTGTAATTAAAAATTTACCTTGCTCGTACTGTTCTAAAACTATGATATGAAGGAATGGCATTGATGTATTCCCGTTATAACTATCAGAAAACTAAGAACTATGGCTGGTGAAGGAAGAACAGGTCACTGAGGCGGTCGCACTGGCCGAGTCGGTAGACCTCCATTGAATCAAAGACATGAAGAGGAAGAGAGTGTGCACGCAGAACACACTGAGAGTGTGCACGAAACAGATGTGACCCCAACTGGGAACGATAATCAAGGGTCTCTACAGTTGGAACCCGAGGTCAGGGATACTATTGCACGTGAAGTTGTACTCACTCTGAAGAAAGTATTGCCTGATCTACTATCCGAGGCACTAAAGAAAAGTAGAGAGGAGGATGAAGGAGACCATGAAGAGAAAGTGTATGACAGTGATGGGGATGAAGTAAAGGTGGGATCAAGCAATCGTGGGTGTACTTACAAAGGTTTCAAGGACGGAGACCCACCCAAGTTCGATGGGAACAAGGATTTAGTGGCTACGTTCGAATGGATTGAGAGGATGAACGCTGTAATCAACATTAGCGAGTGTTGACCGGACCAAGCTGTTAAGTAGCTCATTCTTTCACCAATGAGGCACTAAGTTGGTGGAGGAACATCCAGAGGACAAAGTCGCCAAACGCTCTTGCCAGAATGACATGGGAAGACCTGAAGAAGCTGATAATCCAAAAGTTCTGTCCCCAGAACGAAATTGATCGAGTGGAGAATGAATTCCTAAACTTTAAGGCTGGCAACAAGACGCACCGCCAGTATACTTCTAGGTTCAATGAGCTAGCTCAACTGGTACCCCACCTGGTGGAGACAGAAGAACGAATAATTAAGTACTATGTAAAGGGCCTACCTCAAAGGGTCCGTGTCCATGTGAAAGCTAACCTACACTCGACCTTCGAGTCGGTAGTGAGTCTGAGCGGAATCGTCTACGACGATTATGCCAATGAGGACCCGGCAACTGAGACACAAAAGAGAAAGTGGGAGAACCCGTCTAGAGGCATCGGAAAAGGGAATGTAGCAACTGAAATTAAGAAACCAATGTCGGATGAATATGAAACTTGCAAGAAATGTGGAAGGAAACATCTTGGCGAGTGCCGAATCGGCACCACCACATGTTATAAGTGCGGGAAGCCGGGGCACTTCTCCCGAGAATGCGTAAAAAATGTCAAGTGTCAAGTATGTGGATTGTTTGGACATCTGACAAAGAACTGCAGGAAGGCCGGCCAATCTGGTTTGGGAAAAGAGAGGGAACATGAACAACAAAAGGCAAGGACTCGGGCCTATGCCTTAACTGAGGAAGAAGCAAGAGGAAACACCGATGTCGTGTCAGGTACGTTTCTAGTAAATGATGAATATGCTACTATTTTATTTGAATCTGGTGCTAGTAAAAGCTTTATATCAAATGCATTTAGTCGTAAACTGGATTGCACTATCAACTCCATAGTAAAGGCCTTTACGTACAAACTGCCGTTGGTAAAAATTCGGTAGTATTCCAAGTAACAGAGGATTGCATCATAGAAATAGAGGGCCATAAGTTTCCCTCTAGATTATTCCTTCTCACTTTAGGGGGATTCGATATAGTGTAAGGCCCCAAACCCGGGAGGCCTCACTCGTTGGATTTACTCATTCACAAACAGTTCTTAAACATGAGTATCAAATATTGCAGCGGAATCATTCATTCAACATAACTAAAAACTTGTTCATACATGCGGAAGCGTACATTGTCAATTACATAAACTTAACATAAACAACTCATAACGGGATGCCAGTCTTCATGATCGACCGGGTAACTCTTCTCGCTTGCCAAGCATCACCGTCCATCGTCCATACCTGCCTTAACCTGAATGTGCATACTAAAAAGGTCAGCTACGCTGGTGAGTTCTAGCATTTCATAAAAACTTTAACATCAACATTTGCCAAAAACGTATCATTCATTTAGTAAAAACCTTTCACAAAAGCATGTAATAATTTAACATCTTTAAAAAAGGTTTCGTACCCATATCATCATCAACATCATAATCATAAACACCGTTAAACGGATCGTTCATTAAAACTTTTAACATTCATTTAAGTCATACATTATTATCTACATCTGTGTTACCCTTCGTTCCGTCATTTAGTATGGTATTGCCCCTAAGGCTTAACTGCACGAAGACCGACAATACCATACATTCCGTCAATTCCCTTATGGTATTGCCCCTAAGGCTTAACTGCACGAAGACCGACAATACCATACATTCCGTCAATTCCCTTTTTGGTATTGCCCCCAAGGCTAACTGCGCGAGGACCGACAATACCCATTCAGTTGCCCTTATGGCTCTCATGTCCATAAACCGACAACTTCCATCGACGGTTATGACTCTCAGCCATAACATCGTCGGATCATAATTTAACCTTACATGGGGTCACGTTAACCCCTGAGTAACCGTCGTTACTCCCTTTTACCAGTTGTACAACATCATAACCATTGGCATGCCACAAAGACATGCCCATGTTGTTCTTGTGGCAACTATGGCTCGCTGTCCATAATCTACCACAAGGCTGGGAATCTCATTCCCAGACTTCATTCGTCAATTCCATTCATTCGACAGATTAGATTTGTAATGACTTCTTTAAAACCTTTACCTCTTTCTCTTCTCATTAAACATTTCCTCAATTAAACCGTTCATAAAGCATTCGTAACCCTTTTTGGCAAAAACATTTCAAAACCTTTCCTTTCGTAAACATCGTTTCAACATTTCAAAACCTTTCCTTTCGTTAAACATCATTTCGTTAAAACATCATTTCGTTAAACATCATTTCTTTAAACATCATTTCGTTAAACATCATTTCGTTAATCATTTCGTAAGTATGCACACCAGCCCAAAAACATTAACAAAACATTTAAAAGAGGGCTCTAGAACTCACCTGATACGCTAATATGGGTTGTCCTAAACGAAGGTCCGACAACGTCACTTCCGATCTGAATTGATTAGTTAAACACATCAGACCAATCCCGACTCTAACGGCTTAACCATTCTAACATACTGACTTCACTTAATCAGTTCTGATGTCTGCGCACTTACCAAGTGCGCAGACTCTGCTTCCTGCGCACTTAGCAAGTGCGCAGACTTCCCTTCCTGCGCACTTAACAAGTGCGCAGGTTCCTCTTCCTGCGCACTTAGCAAGTGCGCAGGACCTGCTCTGTGCGCACTTAGCAAGTGCGCACGACCTGTTCTTGGCGAAAAACCCTAACTTTCACATTCGGGTCTGATCGTGTCAAGATCCCGAATTTGTTGCATCCAAAACGTTCGTTTTCCATTAAGGATCTCAAATCTATGTTTATTTATCAGTTTCATCCGTTCAAACCTTGCCTTTTCACCCAAAACCCGAAAAACCCAAAAACGAACTAAAACTCAGATTTAGCTCGAATGGTTACCTCGATGACGATTCCGCTTTGGAGGTTCTCTTCACGAGTGCAGGAGACACGAACGGGTGCGATCTTGTGCGATTCCGACACTTTCTCTCTCTACGGGTTTTCTCTCTCTAAAGGTTGCAAATGAGAGAAAATGGGGTGGCATAGGCTATTTATAGCCCGCTGACCCATCCGACCCGACCCGTCATGCCTCGTTCGTTTATTCTGTTAATAAAATCGTCGTTTATTTTCGGGATGTTACATATAGTATTGGGTATGGATTGGCTAGCTGCTAACGAAGCTCAAATCATATGTAAACGTAAGAGGATACACCTCAAAACTCCTAGCGGCAGTCCAATTACGGTTTATGGGGATCGGAATAGCACGATGTCGAACGTCATCTCGATGATCAAGGCCGAAAGTTACATGAGGCGCGGTTGTGAAGCTTATCTGGCGTGTGTTATTGACGATAGAATGAAAACGAAAGAACTCAAGAATGTACCCGTGGTGTGAAACTTCCCGGAAGTATTCCCTGAGGATCTACCTGGGTTGCCACCCGACCGGGAAATAGAATTTCAGATTGACTTACTGCTAGGAGCTGAGCCCGTTGCCAAAGCCCCCTACCAATTGGCTCTGTCAGAAATGAAAGAATTGATGTCTCAACTAGAGGAATTAACAGAAAAAGGATTTATCAGACCGAGCATTTCACCATGGGGAGCTCCGGTACTATTTGTAAAGAAGAAGGACGGCAGCATGCGCATGTGCATTGACTACCACGAATTGAACAAGAGGACAGTAAAGAACAAATACCCACTGCCTAGAATTGACGACCTTTTTGATCAACTACAAGGTGCGAGTTGGTTCTCAAAGATCGATCTTAGGTCGGGTTACCATCAGTTGAAAGTAAGAAAAGAGGACGTACCAAAGACCGCGTTTCGCACGCGTTATGGGCATTATGAGTTTCTCGTGATGTCCTTCGGATTGACCAACGCACCAGCAGCGTTCATGGACTTGATGAATAGAGTATGTCGACCCATGTTGGATCGATCAGTGATAGTTTTTATAGACGACATACTAGTATATTCGAAAAGCGAGGGTGATCACCACTGCCACCTAAGGGAGGTTCTAGAGGTGCTAAAGCAGGAAAAGTTGTATGCAAAATTCTCCAAATACACGTTCTGGCCTAGGGAAGTCCAATTCCTTGGTCATGTCATAAACCCAAACGGCATCATGGTAGATCCTACAAAGATTGAGACAGTAAAAGAATGGAACGTCCCAAGGACACCAACAGAGATACGAAGTTTTCTAGGATTGGCAGGCTACTATCGAAGGTTCATTCAAGACTTCTCAAGAATAGCCTCGCCACTAACTAAACTGACACGGAAGGAAGTAAAATATGAATGGGGTCAAACCCAAAACAACGCGTGTGAGGAACTTAAGACACGATTAACCCAAGCTCCAGTCTTGACACTACCTGAGGGAAATGAAGACTTGGTAGTCTACTCTGACGCTTCGGGGCAGGGTTTAGGGTGCGTACTTATGCAACAAGGAAAGATAATTGCTTATGCCTCGCGGAAACTAAAGATTCACGAGGTTAACTACCCAACTCACGATCTAGAGTTAGAGGCAGTAGTTTTCGCGTTGAAAATATGGAGGCACTATCTGTATGGAGTTAAATGCACCATTTACTCCGATCACAAAAGCTTGAAGTACTTTTTCGAACAAAAGGAATTAAACATGAGACCAAGGAGGTGGTTAGAGCTACTGAAAGACTATGTTTGTGAGATATTGTACCATCCAGGCAAGGCAAACGTAGTGGCTGACGCTTTAAGCAGAAAGGAAGAATCGGAACCTATCCGAATCAAAGCGTGTCAGCTGATTATAACGCCTAATTTGATGAGTGAAATATCAAAGGCACAAGATGAAGCACTATTAGAAAGAAATATAAAACGGGAAAGAATAGTAGGTCAACAAGGAAATTTGGATGCAAATGCATACGGTGTACGAACTAGGTTTGGCCGGATGTGGATACCTAAGATTGGCGAGCTTATAGGCAAAATACTCGATGAGGCCCATAAGTCTCGCTATTCTTCCCACCCTGGGACAAAAAAAATGTATCAAGACTTGAAGAAAGAGTACTGGTGGCCTGGCATGAAGAATGATGTGACTGAGTACGTGAACAAGTGCCTAACGTGTTCTCTAGTTAAGGCCGAGCACCAGAAACCATGCGGTAAAATGCAACCTTTACCAATACAAGAATGGAAGTGGGAGGAGATCACGATGGACTTCATTATCAAGCTACCGCGAACAGCTAAAGGCAATGATACCATTTGGGTGATTGTCGACCGCTTGACGAAAAGTGCTAACTTCTTGCCGATACGTGAGACTTATTCGTCAGAAAGACTAGCAGAAATATTTATCAAGGAAGTTGTGAGCAGACATGGTATGCCGCTGTCGATTGTGTCCGACAGGGATACTAGATTCATGTCAAGGTTTTGGAAGAAATTCAACGAAGCAATGGGCACTAGACTGAACACCAGCACCGCTTACCACCCCCAAACCGATGGACAATCGGAAAGGACCATTCAGACCTTGGAGGACATGCTCCGGGCCTGTATAATTGACTTCGGTGGGAGCTGGGACATCCATCTACCATTGGCAGAATTTTCAAGTATCATCCGGGCAAGGCTAACGTAGTAGCCGGTGCCCTAAGCCATAAGGACACCAAACCTAAACGAGTTCGAGTATTACAACTTACTATTCACCCCGGATTACTTGACAAAATCCGTAGTGCTCAACTCGAAGCCCTAAAAGAGGAAAACCTACCACTTGGAGGTACACGTAGTATGGAAGCACAACTCGAAGTCAAATCTGACGGTATTCGCTACTTCGCCGAGCGAATATGGTTTCCAGTATTCGGGAACCTAAGGGAACTAGTTATGGATGAGTCTCATAAATCTCGTTACTCTATTCATCCAGGTTCCGACAAGATGTACCATGACCTAAAGGTGCTATATTGGTGGCCGAAGATGAAGGCCGATATAGCCACCTATGTTAGTGAGGGTCTGACCTGAGCGAAGGTCAAAGTTGAATATCAAAAACCATCCGGTCTTCTACAACAACTAGAAATTCCTATGTGGAAATGGGAACAAATATCCATGGACTTCATTACCAAATTACCCCGAACCCCTACCGGATGTGATACTATATGGGTAATTGTGGATCGCCTAACAAAATCTGCTCACTTCCTAGCCATCAAAGAAACTGACAAAATGGATAAGCTCACTCGAGTATACTTGAAAGAAGTGGTCTCTCGGCACGGAGTGCCAATCTCTATTATTTCGGATCGTGATGCACGATTCACTTCCCGTTTCTGGCAATCATTGCATAAAGCATTAGGCACGCGTCTAGATATGAGCACAGCATACCATCCTCAAACTGATGGCCAAACTGAACGTACTATCCAAACTCTGGAGGACATGCTACGAGCTTGTGTGATCGATTTCGGTAACACTTGGGAGTCTCACCTACCATTGGTGGAGTTCTCCTACAACAACAGTTATCACACTAGCATCAAGGCAGCTCCATTTGAAGCACTTTATGGACGGAAATGCCGTTCTCCCATTTGTTGGACCGAGGTTGGGGATAGCCAACTCACAGGTCCTGAACTTGTATTTGAAACTTCCGAAAAGATCGTTCAAATTAGAAACCGTATGGCGGCAGCTCGTGATCGTCAAAAGAGCTATGCCGACAAGCGTCGTAAACCCTTAGAGTTTCAAATAGGTGACATGGTCTTACTTAAAGTCTCACCTTGGGAAGGTGTCATTCGTTTCGGGAAACGAGGTAAACTGAATCCTCGTTATGTTGGACCTTTCAAAATACTAAAGAGAATCGGACCAGTAGCGTATCAACTGGACTTACCTGAAGGACTTAGTGGTGTACACAACGTCTTTCACATCTTAAATTTGGAGAAAAGTCTAGCAGACGAGTCTCTCGCGGTTCCTCTTGAGGAACTACACATTGATGAACAGCTGCGTTTCATCGAAGAACCCGTAGAAATTATGGATAGGGAAGTCAAATCGTTAAAGCATAGTAAAATCCCTATTGTTAGAGTCCGTTGGAACTCGAAACGCGGACCGGAATTCACGTGGGAGCGCGAGGATCAGATGATGCGCAAATATCCTAATCTGTTCAAGCACTCCACGTCAATCTCTTAAGGTACTGTTTAATTTTCGGGACGAAAATTCTTTCAACTAGGGAATGATGTGAAACCCCAGAAATTTTTTTTTTTTTTTTGTTGTTTTGTTTTTGTTTTTGTTATTTTAATTTTCGGGACGAAAATTCTTTCAACTAGGGGATGATGTGACAATCCGGACTTTTCCATCTAACTCCGTTATCAAATTCCTGTTAAAGTTAACCTAGTTAACTTATCTCAAACTTCAGGGACTATTTCTGTCATTCTTTCAATTAAAATTTCCAAGGGCTAATTGTGTCATTAGTCCAAACACAATCCTGTTGACTTGTAAAGTCAAAATTGATTTCAAATTGATCCTGTTGACTTTTGATAGTCAAACTGGTTAAATCATTAACCTTGTTAACCAAATTCAAACCACAAGGGTTATTTCTGCCAAGTTCTAAACTTCAACAAGAAACCAGAGGGACCAATCTTGTAATTCACTCAAAGTCGATTCTGTTTGACTTCCAGAAAGTCAAACATCGTGAATTTTGTTCAAATCCAAGTTCCATAACCAAAATTCGTGTGAATTGAAACTGAAACCGCATGATCTTGTCATTAACGACCCTAACCGTTGTAATAATCATCATCATTAACTGAATTAAACCCAATTATGGGTATTCAATACGAAACCGTCGTCACGTTCTTGTTTGATAATCAAATTCGGCAAATTGATATAGTAACCTCACAATCGAGCACACTGCGCACACCACACGAACATCGTAGAAGCTTTTGCACACACAGAAATCGTCGGAGAAGCAGTCAAGGCCGCCGGAGATCAAGTTCTTCATCATCGGCACCTGTTTTAGTTGGGAACTACCAATTCGAACTCCATTCTGGTAAATTCCTATTCTTATAGCTTCGTTTTCATTCCCAAATGGAAAGACCTCTGTCAATTCGATCGTATAACATCGAATTGAACTCGATCCCATACCTAGAGTTCATAACTTTTCAGTTTAATCGAACCCTAAATCCGACTCTGTCTAAATCAAATTAATTCATACCAGTAGATTCGCAATCCTTTGTTTATTAATAACCCTATGCCAATTCGGTCGTATAACATCGAATTAACCCTAAGCCATAATCTAGGGTTTGTTCATAAAAGCGTTTGGGGATTTCAATCCTAACAACTTTATAAATGAAATTAAACTATCCCAGTGGCTTAGAAAGGTCTTAATCATTGAAAGACCTCTGATTCCAACCGTTTCCATTATCAAAATTTATCAATTTGATTCCGTGTTCTTCATCTAGGGTTACGACTCTTCGATCTGTAAATTAACGATCTTAAACACGTTATTTTTGCAATTAAAAACACACAAAGGATCGCAAGGCTTCGATTTACAAAACCCTTTTGTTGTTTGGATCGATTATTATCAGAATCGAAGGTTTTGGGACTGGGATTCGATCGTGGGTGCGTATGGGGGAGGGATCCACGGGACTTGTATGATAAAACAATTTAGATCCGGAATTGTTTGCGGTACCCTAGCGGGCACAACCGGTTAAGTCAATGCACGTGTGCAGGGGGGACCCGGGTTCGAGTCCGGGCTCCTGCACAATTTTTTTGGTGCTTTTTCTAGTTATATTTAATTAATAAAAAATGTTTTAATATTATTATTATAATATATAAATGTGTTTTAACCCGTGAAATGACCCCGTAGACTCGGTTTGAAATTATTAACTTATTTTCATTATTAACCCCACTTTTTAAATAATAATATTTATGTTACTATCAAATTAAAAATAATAGGTTTATATTATTTTTAACCCGTGACCCACCGTATTAAATAATATATATGTTTATATTATTTCGTGACGTTTCATAACTCGTGTGATGTTTTAAAACTATTAAATAATATGATTTGTTATATTATTTACCCGCGTTTATTATTTCGATTAAAAATAGTATAATAATATTTTTGACGTAAATGATTAATTATTTAATCTTGAGAACTTAAAAATAATATATTTAATTATATTATTTTCTTAACTTTTGATAACGACTTTAAACTACGAATATACTTAATTATTTATTATTTACTATTCGTCTTTAACGTACGACACGTAACGCTTTGATTATAATTTTCGTAGACACGTTCGTCTACTCTCAATATTTAGAAAAGCGTTAGGACGTTCCAATTCCGTGTCATCGTCACAATTCCCATTAGCATCCCTAATTTATGTGTTTATATTTTAGGGCATTCGTAAGTCGTTTGAGACTTACACGCGTGGTTTCAACTTAGCTTTCGTGTGATCCAATCCACTACTTATTCAAGTGAGTTTCACGGCCCCTTTTTACTTGTTTTACTATTGGGGGAGAAACATGCTTACACACAAACGTATTTTACTTGTTTTCCTGTTGAGGAAGAATCAAACATGAAACACCAACTATCATACTTTTACTTGTTTTCCCCGTGGGGGAGAAACAGGTACGCAAGCAAATATTGTTTTTTTTTCCCGCCAGGGGAGAAAACATGACGCAACTATTTGATTATGATACTTTATATGATATCACTATTGAGACTAAGCGTAACATGCTATCACAGAAAGTCCTCATCTTATTTCGAACCGTTAATATGGATCTTAGCGAGGTAATGTTTAGTAGTACTACTGGGTTTGACAAATCCCACCCGCGTTAGTCGCGCTAACTCGATTGGATATCGAACGGGTGAAATGTTAGCCTACTCACATGTGTCAGAGTTGATAGACCTGGCAGGAGGCATACAAACACAGTCAGCTTCGGTTGCGAGCGCTTTAGTAAAACATGAACATAGGTTAGCTACCTATAGATATGCATATTGAAAGTACATAATCTGGCAAACACACTCTTATTGTAAACTTGAAACCTGTGAACTCACCAACCTCGTGTTGACACTTTTTCTTACATGTTTCTCAGGTCGCTTTGGCACAGGTTGCGCACTTAGGACATGCATGGAGTCCTACTGTCATATCATCCATTTCAAACATTTGAAACAGTTTACTTATTTACATATATGGACATCTATTGCATGTAATTACTTTTGATTTCATATTAACGTTTACACTTCCGCATTAACTTTGAACTTTTATGTTTTGACATTTCAAGTCCCATATAGTGTCGTTTGATGTAACTAATGACTGAGATCCTGGTGTGTCACCTTCCAACGGTAAAACTCCGTTAGTTGAAATTGGGGGTGTGACAAACTAAGTCCAAGGTTTGTCGGACCTTTCAAGATTTTAGCGAAAGTGGGTCAAGTTGCTTACAAACTCGACCTACCCGTCGAGCTTAGTGGAATACACCCTACGTTCCACGTGTCGCACTTACGCAAGTGCCTAGCTGACGACACAGCTCACATACCGTACGACGAGATCGAAGTGGATAACAGTCTAAATTATGTGGAGGAACCAATAGCCATTCTTGACCGAGCTGAGAAGCGACTACGCAATAAATCGATTCCTTTAGTCAAAGTACAATGTAAGCACAGAAAAGGGTCAGAAGCTACATGGGAGAAGGAAGACGAGATGAGGGGACTATACCCTCAACTGTTTAACGTATAATTGGTTTCGAGGACGAAACCTCTTTAAGTAGGGTAGACTTGTAACATCCCAAAAATAGTAAATAAATAAATAATAACGCGATCGAGATTTAATCGTCAAAAATGAAAAGGGAAAATGGATGGGCTTGGGCTCGGCTCCAACGGGCCGAGGGAAGCCCAAGTATATAAGGGTCAAGACAGCCTTAGACTCTCATTTCTACCACAACTTGCAATCTAGAGAGAGAAATGAGAGCTCGGGTCTAGAGAGAGAAAGTTGACGGATCGACCCGAAATTGAAGGAGCACGTTACTGCTGAGCTCGTGAGCAAAACCTCCGAATCAGAATTCCAATCCAGGTAACGATTCGACCCTAAATTGAGTTTTTGTTCGTTTTGGGGTTTTTCGGGTTTTAGCTAAATAGGAGACGTTATTATAGATGAAACTTGAAAATAAGCTTAGAACTAGCATCTAGAATGAAAACCGCACATTTTGATCAAAGAAAATTGTAAGGTTGGCATGATCAGGTTAGCATGCAAGAATTTCGGACTTGTTCAGGAAACAGGTCTTGCGTACTTATCAAGTACGCAAGAAGGATGTCCTGCGTACTTATCAAGTACGTATGAGGAAGATCCTGCGTATTTATCAAGTACGCAGGAGGAAGATCCTGCGTGCTTATCAAGTATGCAAGAAGAATGTTCTGCGCACTTGTCAAGTACGCATGAACCAGGCCCTGCGCACTTGCTAAGTGCGCAGGCATCAGGCTAGATAGTGAAGTCAGTATGTTCACCTAATTCAGTATGATTAAACCGTTAGAGTCGGGATTGGGTCTGATGTGTATTTAACTACCTAATTCAGATCATACGTGACGTTGTTGGGCCTTTGTTTAGGACAACCAAGACTAGCTTATCAGGTGAGTTCTATGTGCCCCCTTCTATGTTATGTGCAAATCATTTTAAATATTTTGGGGCTGAAGTGTATACACTAAATGAATAAATGATATGAATACCAATGTGATCATTTGTGATATACTAATATATTTATATATATATATGAAAATGAATTATGAATAAAGAATGAAACGTATGTTTACAAAGAATGAATGAAAGAATAGCATAACGTAAATAAATGAAATCTTGCTTTATAATTATATATATTGCATGTTATGAATGTATGTATACGTTATGGACGGAAACAAAGCTAACGGCTACTTTTGTAGACGGACGACCACGCGACTATTTTGCAACCGGGAAAAATACGTTCATTCGCAAGCTAGGACGTACAAAAGGCATTAATGGGCGGTCGAAGTAAATGCTTTAATAGTATAACGGTTGCATAAACAATAGTTCGCGTGGGAAACGGATGCCTTAGGGCAGACGAGCGAATATGACGGACTACGACGGTAGGACGGTTAAGACGGACGGCCGAAGGTTGGCCGGACGGAAGTTAAGGCGGACGGTTTCTAGGACCGGACGAGTAAAAGGGCTACGACGGTAGCTTAAGGGCGTATGTCTTTGTGATATACGCAGTAAAAGACGGGTTGATCACCCTTATGTGTATGACCAATGAATGTTAAGGAAAGTAAAGGTGAATGCATATCTATGTAATCACAATAGAATGATGAAAGAAAACCAAAAGTTATGAATACGTATTTATGTGCTCGCACATGAACGGCAAATGAAGGTCAATGATATGTTAATGTGTATTTATATAAATGTATATATAATTATGCATACTTTTAAAGAAAAGAACGTTCATACCTAATCGCTTTAAACTAGAACTCACCACCGTTAGTTGACTTTTAGTATACATTTCAGGTAAAGGAAGGAAGGGTCGTGCGAAGGCATGATGGTTACCCGGCAAGCGACTGACATGCCACTCTTAATTGTTAAGAAAATGTTGTCTTTTTATTTGTTAAGACTTCCGATGTTATGTTATGTATTTGAATGATGTTTGTTTTCACTACTCTCGAATGTTTTTAATTTAAGTTTAGTATTTAGGACTATGTTTATGAGTAAATCCAACAAGTGAGGTTACCCGGGAAAGGGGCCTTACAAGAGCTATTAACATTACAGCTCAATTTATGGAATCAACATTCCCAACATGAGGGGGAGATTAAAAGCAGTTGGAAATTAAATAATTTGGAATGAGTTATCTCTATATTATCGTGATCCTCAAACTAAGTATGAACCAGATGTTCAAAATATAATTCATATGATTAGCAAATAAATTACCAGACATATTTACTGACCTTAAAAAAGTGACTAGGTCACATATACCAACTGCTGTGCTCCAATTAAGATTAATGTCCTAGAAGGACGACTACAAATTGGTAGTAAGTCTAAGGCACGTTTGAAGGTGATAGACCATTCGATTCTAAAGAAAAAAAATTCCTCGAAAAATGGAGCAAGTTATAATGAATATGGTCAAGTCGAGGTAAAGTAAAATGGTCCATTAAAGAGACATTAGACATGATGGTTCAGAAGAACCTCATGTACATGAAAAATAATGAGATCTCGGTAAATTGCATCATGTCTAGAAATAATATGGAATCGAAACAAGATCGACGTCGATAATACTTTTGTATATAATAGCGCTTTAAATAATCGAAATGATGAGGATCAAGATTGTATCTGCCTATTAATGAAAATATAGAAATGATTGGCCAAAATATAAAGACGCAAATGATGTAGAATTAAATTCTCACTAAAAGGAAAGTTAATGGACCAATAGTCCATGCAACTGAAGTTGTAAAACATGTTGAATATGAACATGTCTATTTTGTACGAAATTATGATATGAAGATGAAATTAATCGATGTAAGGCGAAATTGGTGGCACATAGATTTTGCAAAGACCTAGTATTGATTATGAGGATATATATATCCAGTGGTGGATGCAACGACTTTAATATCTCGTTAGTCTGGTAATATAAAAAGAGAATTGATCGCGTCTTATGATATTGTGACTCAAATGATATCGAACTTTACATGTAAATCTCTGAAGGATTTAAACTACTAAAATCATGTAAAATAAGTTTTCGAGAACATTGTGCTCAAAATACATTATTATTATTTGTATACATTGATAGCTTGAATATAATTGGAACTCCTCATGAGGTTACTAAATCTGTTGAGTGCTTAAAGGGTAACTTGAAACATCTTAAGGATGTAATTCTTGTGCACCAATGAATACATATAGAAGAAACTATACTCGATGAATATGATATCTCCATAAACTATGAAATGGTGCAATACCGAGTTTGGAAATGAAACACATGTTAATGCAATCTTTGCATATAATATAGAAATTGATGTGCCAAATAAGAAATGTGTGGTCTATAAGTACCATAGTTAAGTACAAGTGGTACATTTTGTTTCATGCTAGCTCATGTTCGACAATGAGACATTGTAATTGATAAATAAAATATTTGGATACCATTAAGGTGCAAAAGGTATGAGATTATATTTTATTAACCCATCAAAACAAGTTTGGTTAGTTTTATACATGCATGGAATGTAACTCAATACAATCATGGATCTTGTGGTATTTGTTTGCGTGAAGAGACACTAGAAATCTTATATGATGATAATACATCATTGTTCGACATAAAGAGTTCCATATTAAAGGATCAAGCGGCAAATCATTGACTACAAAATTTTTAAGCAACCTTCACAGAAGATCGAAACCTATCACTTGAGGGTTATATAAATCAGGGGGAGTATTACGCGTTGCACTCTTTTTCCCTTAGCTATGGTTTTGTCCCACTGGGTTTTCCTGGCAAGGTTTTTAATGAGACAACGTCTCCAAACGTATTAAATTGATAACCAAGGGGGAGTGTTATAAATACAGTTAAGCATGGTTATCAATATTGTTATTAATATAATTAAGTGTGGGTTAAAACTCCAAATGGTTATTCATTTTTTCATTATGTTGTATTAATATTATGGCCCTATACATAGTGGCTTTTGTACATGATATAATATAAATTAATAAGATTGAGTTCTTCCATTCTCTATTTTCTCTTACTTTCTATAATCTCTATAATATGTGTTCATATCTTTGATTTCTTCACATATTATATGCTAATAGGAAATCATTCATTGTTTTGATCAATGATTCATATTTTTAAAGTTTTGTACTTTTTACATGTAAATGAGTATGTCAATGTTCATTAAAAAAAGCAACAAATTTATATCTTCATATGAAATTTATAACTTTATATGTTTTTAAGGTTGAACCTATCTATACGTGTATAGGTTATGTGTAGACAAAATAAATACACATCATCCACACATGTGCAACGTGTTTTATTAAATGAAATTTATTAATTTTTTTTTTAATTTCAGATGGTAAATAAAAATTACAACCCTCCCCATTTTGTGGCATTTGTTAATTTTTTTTAATCAAGCTTACTAATATCTCTATGTCACGTTAAGGATGAAAGTAAATGTAATTTACTTGGATACACTGCTATCAATTATAATTCCAATTATTTTGTTTGAGGAAAATATAACCTAAGACTTAGATTTTGTTTGTCAGATAAATAAATAAAAATAACGAAAATATCATCCGGAAAAACAAAGTACATGTTCCTAAATCTTATTTTGAATTAAAAAAAATTATTTTCAGTTTGATCAAACATGGATAGAAATTTAAATAAAAAAACCTTGAAACGTATTATTTTGAAATTGATTAAGGATAGATAAGAATTTGAATTAAAAAAAACCCGATTAGATGTTCCTAAACCAGTGGAGTATACTAAAAATACATTAATTCAAATTACTATTATACCCACATAATAAACTTAAATATAAAATAGAAAGAACAAACCTGATTGGTTGAATGTTATTCCTTCTATTCTTGCAAATTTTAGTTGTTCTGAAATGAATCTCCCTCTATATATATATATATACTAGGTTAGTTCCCGTGTATTACACGGTTAATGAAAAGAAACATATATTATTCATAAGTGTCTAAATAATAATTATTTTACATGGTGAAAAAAAATAAAATTACAATTACATTCACAAAACCAAATTACATAAGGTAAATTTTTTAGATTCTAGAAAGTTGATTTTGATTAATTGTTATTTGCTTAACAAAGATAAGTTGTTAATTTTTTTAAAAAATTGTCAATTTAATTCTCTAATTATAGTACATTTGCGAGAGTTAATTTATTGATTTTGTTATAATTTAAATAATACAAAGTTCAAAATTTTCAAATCAAACGGTTTTTAAGTTCTAGTCAAATGATATTAAATAATTTTAACAATCATATTTGTTAAGCATTTATTATTTGTGAGAGGTTTAAAATCTTAAATTATAATTAAACTTTAGGTGGGAAAACCATTTTATAAAAAACCTTTATTTATTAGGGAGTATAGATTAGTATTTTTCTTTAATTAGTTATATTTTGAATTCTTATTATATATTCTTATTTAATATAATAATTATTTTTCTTTAATAATATATTTATAATATCATTATTATTTAATAAGATATAGGTGCATTTATTAGGAGAGAGAGGCGGGAAAACCCATGTGAGAAGGCATGAGGGAGTGACATGTGTCAATCCAAAACCTTTATTTATTAGTATGTATAGATATGTATATTTTTAAATCATATATTTTTTTTAACATTTAAATCATATATGATTTATAAAATCTCCATGTTCTCGAATCTAGTCCGACCGGTTTAACCAATGGACTGGTAAAGCGTCTGGTTCGCTATCCAGTCCGGACAAAAAAACCTTACTGAGGACCATACATCTCGATGATGTTTATAACACTTTAAGTGAATTCCACATCTACGAGTCATTCGAAATGGCAGGGGCAAATCTCATCAAGAACGATGAGTTTATACCGACAATATTGAAACGAATCAATGATAGTTGTAAAGATGTAACTTATTAAAAAATATGTAACATTTGTTAGCTATCAGGCCAAACTTGAGTTTGCCAAGTAATCCAGTCTACTCGTTTAACCCCCAAAACGATTGCAGTTACATAGCTATACGGCGATAGATATAGGTTAGGTGAATCATTTACGTGTGTACAAAAAATATAGAGATTATTGCATTAATTGATCATTTCTTTTCAGCAATGCAAGCGTAATTTCACCTTAATCTGTTGTTCGTTTTGTATGAACATTACCACATTACCTTTCGAATTTCAGTCAAGCATTTCGTCGAACACGTATGTTGCATAAACCAAAATCAAATATTACAACAATGATATAACTAACTTGAAAGATATAGAACATTGCAATGAAAATCTGACAATGTAACAGGTGAGACTGTGATTGGCACTACATTTATTTAGGGGTTAAATTCAACTAAATTGAAACATTTGTTTGTCTAAGCACCAGCCACAGGTTGATCTAGAGCTTGAGAAGATTGATCATCAACCGGAAGCAAGAGTTGCAGTATCAACACACACAACTACCGGACTCCTAACGGTATGGAACCCGTCAGACCAAATAATCTCACCATAATCATACCTCCCTTGTGACAACTTTTGTGGTTTGAGAGTCACATAGTACGAACTTTTGTCGCTAAAATACGAGAAAAACAAGATTCTTGGCCACACTGTAACCTCTACACCATTAGGACTAACAATGCTAGCAAAGTAAATGGATGTTTTCTTGTAACCCACGTGTCTAACCGTCCTTTTGACAGTCATGGTAGACTGGAGGCTAGAAACTGTGATGGATGGATAGTTTAGGTTGGCGTTGGACGTGTGTTCTTTTGGGCAGGTTACTGTAGTCCCGGTTATTCTCTTGATTTGATCTTTTGTGTAGCCGTTGTTGCAAAGGAAGAGAATGTAATCATCGGCCTTCATGTCGTAAACTAGACCGGGATCCA
Organism: Smallanthus sonchifolius; assembly: GCA_023525975.1. Taxonomy (NCBI): domain Eukaryota; kingdom Viridiplantae; phylum Streptophyta; class Magnoliopsida; order Asterales; family Asteraceae; genus Smallanthus; species Smallanthus sonchifolius. Next base: position 24,664,269 of record CM042029.1, on the reverse strand, counting down.
TGGCTTTTAACGGGTTAAGGTGGCCAGCTCCTATGTCAAATGGACTAGAGTCTTCATTTGTTCCTCCAGATAATATGGTATCGCGATTCGTATCTGTCTTGTAGGCTGTTCATATACATTTGACAATGTTAAAGAAGCATACTTGTTGAATTAGTGCTATTGGTCGTATTTTGTTGTTAAACTGATAAGGAGCTGATCCAAGTCAACATGGCAGAAAAAGGCCCAAACATAAAAAGACCATAACTTAGGCTATGAGTGGAGTAACAGGGCCCATAAGCGGTGATGGAAAGGTCTCAACGAGCCGGATTCCATCATTTAATGCCCTGAGTTCACCAGTAAAGACTTTTCCTTGATTTACGGGTTTATTTATGTTCTTAATTTCAATGTTCAAATAAATAGTATATCAACTTTTTCTTAAGAAATACTCTCTGTTTATCTCTTGTGCTTCTGCTCTGTATCAAAATTACCTGTAGTCATGAGGGCAGATTTAATGGCTGCTGGAGACCAATCAGGATGCACTGATTTGAGAAGAGCAACTACTCCTGATACATGAGGGCATGACATTGATGTTCCTGACTGGAAATTCCATTCCACAGATCTTTGATCAATATCTGTTGAAGTTGGAGATATTCCAGGAGGCCATGCTGCTAATATGCTGATTCCTGGAGCGCTTATATCCGGCTGGTATATTAAAACAAACTTTTATATAGTTTATATGATTAAACATTGGAAGTGGATTTAAGTTATTTAACTACCTTGAGAATATCAGGTGAAATCGAGCTCGGGCCCCTTGATGAAAAATCTGCAACAACGGGTGCTGGTGATTGTTTGATAACCGTCTTACTTGGAAATATGCGCACCTTAGTTTGGTTTGTTCTTCATTTTTCAAGAAACTAATTCCATTACTATATAATTAACCAATTACTAATGCAAACGCGCAACTGTTTAAAAAATGAATTACAAATTCTTACGTGCTTTGAGACAGGTAATTGTTAAGTTTAGTGCCTTGAATCATATCAATGCGGATGGTGGGGATTATATCCACCTCAACATACTGACGAGTAGGCGAGTTTACAAAGATCAATCCTGTGGCGTTCGCCAACCAAACTGCTACTTCTGCATCTTCAATCTCAACTGGTCCTTGGATTGAGAAACACAGGATCACTGCCCCAGTTGCACTCTTATTTCTCCACTTATCCATTTTGCATATCCTGTAAGTTCATTTACTTTTGGTTTAGGATAATTTTATAGCATTACATAATCATACATTCACTAAAATGCATTCTTTCTGTTAGTTATTAGCATCAACTTTGACTTGATTCAATACTAGATTTCCAGTAATCTTAAGTTGGCCTTGTAAAACAACATGATAGGTATATATATAGATATATCTCTATACATATGTGTGTGTGTTTATAGAGAGTAAGAGTACCCTCCACGGAAATATCTGCGTGCTACAACAAGCTTTGCTTCTATAAGTTCAGTATTAAAGCTTTCCCCCTGCAGAGAAAAGGTTAAATTTTTTTCTTTTTATTATTGTGTTAAGGAGCTTGTTTAAGACGTTATATTCAATAAAGAAAGCAGTTAAGTTAGTTACCGTGAAAGAAAGACTATTATCCACTAATACGCGTGTTGGAAAATTTCGATCAATAGATGAAGCACCAACACATGTACTCCAAGGAGCAACATTTTGGACAACAGATGGATCTGGTCCATTATTTCCAGCTGAGAAAATGACACTAATGCCCTTCTGCATAGCATGGAAAGACCCGATATCAGTACTCGAGTTGTAGAAAGGAACCAGTGGTGGCGATGAACCAAAAGAAGCCGATATCACATCAACTCCATCACTAATTGCTTCATCAAAAGCTGCTAAAATATCAGCTTCACTACACTTTCCATCTTCCCAACACACTTTATACACTGCTAACCGCGCTCTAGGTGCGCCTCCTCTGGCCGTACCCTGTCCAAACCCAAAAAAGCTAGCCGCTTTAACAGTAGACCCCACTGCTATTGAAGCCGTGTGGGTCCCATGGCCGATTGCATCGCGTGGTGATCGGTATTCTGGGGTCTCACTAGTATTCAGCGTGCCATGTTCTTGCTCGTATCCTTTGAGGTAATAACGGGCCCCAACGAGCTTTAGATTACAAGCAGTTTTGGGATTGAAATCCTGTCCTTTAACACATTTGCCTTTCCAAGTTCTTGGAATTGGATGCATGTTGGGTTCTTCATGGAAACTCTTAGATTCTGGCCAGATGCCTGATTCAATAATAATAATAATAATAATTATATAAATTACAAAAAGTTTTAGCAGGAGCAGTCTCTCAATCCCCTGGGATAGATCCCACACCCTACCAATAACTCTGCTATGAATAAGATTATACTGGGTGCGTTTGTGCATTTGTTTGTTAAATTACAAAAAAAAGTATATCTAACTGCTATTGCGTATTTTAAATGCTACATAAATATTTGTCTACATTACCAGTATCAAATAAGCCAACAATTGTGTTGTCCCCATGATTTAGTTGCAATCGATTTGACTGTTCAGCAGTAGGGTTTAAGTTGAGACCCATGAAATCCCAGCTTCTAGTTGTGTGTAACCGCAGTATTCGGCTCTTGAACACTGATATAACTCCTTCCATTTCTGAAATATTTTTTATTTATGTTAAATCAATATTAAAAAAACTAGATATTTTAGATAAAACTATAGAAGTACTCTCACATACCGGCTAAGGTGGCTGCTTGTGTTGAATTCATTTTTGCAGAAAATCCTGAGAAGCTATGTTTGTAGCTATAAACCATGGATTGCTTTGCATCTTCTTTTCTGTGAGGAACAAATATTAATAAATATGATCAGTAACGAGAATATATCGTTGCGGTTTTGAGATGAAAAAACATAATTTAAGACCTTTGAAAGACACTAGAAAGGAGGTTAAGATGGTAACTTGAAGTGAGAATATGATCTTGAACATCTTTGAGCCCTAAATAGACAATGTAAACCTGTGCAAAACAATAACAAACAACAAGACAAGATAGAAGATATGAGAATGTCATCAAAAAGGGGACCAATACATGAAAAAGTTGGCACTTTTGGTGGTAAAGTTACATCTGAAGTTGATACTGATTGAATCAAACAAAGTGACATAAAGGCCAGGCCCAAAAAGGAGTGGTAACCATTGGTCATTGTTACTGATGTGGAAGAAACTATAAACACAAGGCAGCCTTAAATACTGAGAAAAATATGAACTGTTTCTAAGAAAATCAAAGGTCAACGAACTGCTTGTAGTCGAAGATATAAGCTGTAAAATCCCTCATATAGAATCATTCCTGAGTTCATAGACACTATGGATACCACCAAATAGTAGTGCATGTGCTCTTCATCATACCTGAGTTAATAAAGTAGATCATTTTTTAATTCCTCTTAGTGTTCATAGTTTTGATTGGTACACTAAGATAGCTATATTTTGCACATCACATTAGGCTTTCTTTATTACATGTATTAAACCCTACTCTTCGAGGATCTACACCGTCCTAACAACCATTCAGGCAACTTTCTTAGCATAGACCGCATTATAACATAAGCCTACTCCAATACTTAATTCTGTTTTGTAAGGAACGGTTGATGACTTATTCCATTTAAAGACCTAGTGCTCTATATGTAGGTTTCTAATAGATATGGAAACTTGAGAATGATTATGCTATGAACAGAATCATTGCTTAGGCAGACTCATGCCCAACAAAGTTGCGTAACGTGCGGTCATTATCTTGCGTGAGATTGCAGGATTATTAATCGTGACTTGCAACTTTCGGAACATATAAATTGGTAAAAAAGTTAAAGATTGATGATTATCCATTGTAAACATGCTTATTCTTTAGGTGTCTGAAATCTGTCATATCAAGTATAATTGCACCTCCATGAATTATAACTTGGGTTGAAGTAAAGCAACTTCTTTGCTTTGATAAACAGAAACATTATGCACAAATTCAAGTATACTGTAAAGTTGTATACAGACTGTCTACACTAGATTCATTTAGTTATGGAGAAATGGTATAATGTGATTATTAACCATGTCACATCAATAAAAACTTGGATATATCATATATACCTACTCTTAACAACCACAAAGGCTGCATAATTATTGGGTTCTTATTATTTTTATTTTTTATTTACTTACAGAATTTCTTTGCTTCCATGTGTTCTAATTATGCAGGAAGTAAAACTTGTTAATTATCATCAAGATTATTTAAGTAGCTGCATAGAAGAAGTTTCTGCAAGTTTATGTTACCAGAAATTGTTATTAAATGTTGATTGGTCAGCTTATGTTTCATGCAGTATTTATTTATTATATGATTGGTCAATAAACAACATTTCCATATAGATCAAGGAGAGTCAAAGTAACTCATGAAAGTGAAAGGGAAAAAAGATACATCCTTTTGGTACGGTAAATAATATAAAACTCTCTTTGGATTAAATGACTTTTAGTGAAAAATTAACTAGCATGTTTGCAGGCAATTAATTTGTTATTCAGTGATTATCATGATAATTCTATAGCCTTTCATTTACTATGATTACATGATCTATATGAATATGATTGTTAATACTTTGATATTCTGCATTTACATATATGCCCTTGCCATCCACTAGGCAACATAATATATAATTGTTGACTATGCTGTTCTTCTCTATGTGGTCCAGAAATGTTAGATGATTGTCATTTAGTCATGATACTAATCTGTCTAATTAAGAAAGCAAATTAGCAAAAGCTAAACAAACTTAGGCCCATGGCCCAATGGACATATAATCTAGCACTAACAAACTTTAAGTTGTACCCGAGATGCGCCTTCAAAGGGCCTTTATAGAAATTAACCTAGATTATGAAAACTATTAACCGAAAATGTGTCATTTAGCCCACTAACAGAAGTTGTAGTTTTCTGTATTTAATTTTTAAATAGACGAAACATATACCAGTACTGTTTAAATCTACAAAAAAATGTACAACCTAACATCTTTTATGGTTTAAAAGCTACCAAAAAGGGCACTAAATCTTGTCTGCTACTTTATATTTTCAACACAAACCACTTAAAAGAGTAGATTATCATGTCCCTGAATAATCATGTCTATATGTATGGTATAATTTTTCGGTTGAATAAAATTTCCATGAAAACGTGTTATAACTTGCTTTCTTCTCATCAAACATGAGAGTGATCATCACTATTCACATAATAATAGTTTTTGATGTCAACCACACACCACATAAGTGAAAAAAACCATGTACAAATTTGCATTTCCACTATATTTCTTGATTTATGCTGGTCAATTATCTTGTCACTGTTTATGTGCCAAGTGTTCGATGCACTTCCATTATCGCATTCGATTCATACTCATATCTGCACGGGTTCTATAAAGTTGCAGATGCCTTAAGGACCACTTCAAAATGAGCAAATTTGATGATGGCAAATGCCTTTCCATGTAGATTATCATTGTTATTTTGTAATGCTGGCACTTTTAGATCAATATGATGACTTTAAGAAGCAAATGATTTATTTTTTTTCTCTCATTTTATAAAAGTTTAAATTGTGACACACTTTAAATTATTTTACCAAACTATTTGGAATAATTAATAGAAAAATGCTGACTACACGCAGGTTAATATAACCTGGAAAACCGACCGGGCTATATTAAAATACGCCAGTTGTATGATAGTGAATTACCACCAACTTAGTATTGTTATATATCATAACTGCTGCTTTTTGTTGGGCATAAAATTAAAAGCACGTGCTAATCTAGTTAAAAAAAGTTTGAAAAAATAGGTACTGTGGGAACAAGAGGGCCATTGATGCACTATTGAAGGAATATATGTTAAATAGAAAGGGAAAAAGGGTCAGCACTTGCTTAATAAAAGGAAGGTGTTGAAGAGGATAGACAAAGACTGATGGCTGCTAAAATGCACCAGGGGCGCACTAACACACAGGTCCAAACAATTAAAAAAACCAGCACATACAGCACAAATTTTAGAAATCAAAACAAAGCAGCATGCCTATGGAAAACAGACCCTCCCACTTCTACACACCACCTCATCATTACATTCAAGAAAAATGGTTGGTTCCCACATCAAATTTCCCCACAAACCTCTTCAAACAATTTTAATCACCAATCTTTCTTGGTTTTCTAAAAGATTCAAACTTTAGTAATCTTTTTCTCTTTTCTTTAATTGGGTGTTCTTTTTTGTGCTTGAGTGAAAGGAAGAACAATTGAGGGTTTCTTGGGTGACTCTGTTTTTTGGTGTATGATGGGTTGCTGCTGGTGTAAAGGTGAGTTTTCTGATGAAATTCTTGATTTTAGTCTCATTTTTGTGGTTTAAATTCATATTCTGCAACTGGGTATTCTGTAATATGATGTTTGACACAGATTGTAGGTAGGTTTTCTTTTCTTTTATGACTGTCTGTTTCATAATTAGAACCACTTGCTAAAAATATTTACTTTAAATTGAGGCTGTGTTCAAAAGGTGACCACTCAGGAAGAACAACTTTTTTTTGTGATGAAAGTTCTTGTTTTTTAACTAAGAGGGTGATTAAAATAACACCTAGGGATCATCATACTCTGTTTTCTCTTCCTTCTTTTGTTTTGTTGCTTTAAGATGAATCTTTCTAGGTATGTTCCATTTGGCTTCTACAACTTTTACAAAAAGAGAAAAGGTGGCGTTTTTGAATATGCTTAAATACAAAACACACACACACATATATGCTTAAATACAAATATTCATACATGGACATTTAACACCGAACCAACTTTAAACAGAGAACCGAGGTAATTGCATAAAAACTTGTACCAATTGCTTTAAATGTGATACATAAGACGGTTACCGTCTCTCCTTTTCTCTCCCACCTTATCTTTAAAGCACTGCGTATAAGTGCTTATGCAATTCTTGTGGTTCTCTAAAATCTGATTATGTAATGAACTATATATATCTCGCTCACCGACCAATTTTAAGTAAAGAAATAGCATAAGCATTTGTATATAATGCTGGACAAATACATTGTGAGAGAGAAAAATAGACGGTTATGCGGTCCTCTAACCACCTTATGTATGTCAGTTATTGCAATAGATACAAGTATTTATATGGTTCTTGCGGTATATATTTTACATACATACATAAGAGCACGTTCGTCTCAAAACCAATAATATGTTGAGAACTGCAGAAGTCTAGAACCACATAATACACTTGTAGGTGGGAAGTAGTGGGAGTCAGGAGAGACAGTTACATAACTGTCTTGTGTATCACATTTAAAACAACGGTTCTCAACATATTACTAGTTCAAAAACGAACGCCACTCTAAATAAATACATACACACACATAAACATATGCATATATATTTATTGTTTTTTTTCTTTTTACCCTCCTTTGTTTGTTTATTTCCTTGTAAGTATATCCTCCTCTTTTATGTTTGGTTTAATATTGCTAGTTTGTACTAATAACAGAGTACCTTTTAAACACAAATAATGCAATATCAGCCTTTGAACCTTTTAAGATTCTTACAATTTCCATTTGGGCATGTGGATCTTTGCTTTAATTAAATTCTTTCTATTTTTTTTGTATATACAAATTTAGTGAGAAGTCACATGGGATATGAAGTAGACATTTATTTCATTATTTTCCTTCATTTTCCCTTGCATGATTTTGGTTTCAGAGTTGCCCAAGGATGAAGGTCCAATGGTTAAAAGAAAGGAGGAATTAAGTAAACTGCCATCAAATCCCAAAGAAGTAGAAGATCTAAGGCGTTGTTATGCTACTAATCCGTTAATCGTGTTCACATTTGATGAACTTAGAAAGATGACTGATAATTTTAGACAAGATCACATGTTAGGTGGAGGGGGATTTGGTAGTGTTTACAAAGGCTTTCTGTATGATGATTTGGAAGAAAGGATTCCCCCTGTTCCAGTAGCAGTTAAAGTTCATGATGGAGATAACAGTTATCAAGGTCATAGAGAATGGCTGGTGATTACAACTCCTATCTATACATTCATATATCCACAGGCTGAAATGGGTTGGGCGAGTTGGGTAACGGGTCAAAATGGGTTCAAGTTGAAACGGGTCAATTAATATACATGTTGGAACAGGCTGGGTTGGGTTGTGTTGACCTAACAGCTCTTTTGATAAATTTTTTTAAATAATTAACTCATTAAGTATAATTAAAAAATAAATAATATTATTACTGTAATAATCTGAATCTTTGAAATACTGATTTAGGACGTTGTATGCATTATTCTTAATAGATTATTGGCGATTTTCAATTTGTTCGACCCATTTGACTAGTCCGTGTTTTAACTAAAGTTCTTTGATTTGACCAATTCGACATGCTTGAGATAAAAAACCAGATCGTCCCATTCATAAGTAAATAGGTCGAAATTGCCACCTCTACTTCAGTACGCCATTTTCAGTCAATTTTCAGTTAATCATAGCTCTTGTGTGCATTATAGGCCGAGGTTATATTTTTGGGGCAACTATCTCACCCAAATTTAGTGAAACTTATTGGATATTGTTGTGAAGATGAGCACAGAGTTCTCATATACGAGTATATGGCACGCGGTAGCGTGGAAAATAACTTATTTTCAAGTAAGTGATCCTATGATTTCTCTAGCAAAATGTAGTCATTTTACATAGTTCTTTCATTCAATAGTTTCACCTTCATCATAAAATTTATTTTTTAATATTCAGCAGAAGTTTAATGTTTACATTAAACTACATAACAAATAGATGCAAAATGTTATTTTGTTGCAGGAGTGTTACTTCCTCTTCCATGGTCAACTCGAATGAAAATCGCTTTTGGTGCTGCAAAAGGACTTGCCTTCCTCCATGATGCAGAAAAACCTGTCATATATCGCGATTTCAAAACTTCAAATATTTTACTAGACCCGGTTAGTTAACAAAATCAAACACATATTACATCATCGCGCTTCCATGGGTCATTGTTATAATATTTTTGATAATTTTGAATTGATATTTAACGGGCAGGACTACAATGCAAAACTTTCTGACTTTGGTCTTGCTAAAGATGGCCCGGTCGGTGATAAATCTCATGTTTCTACTCGCATAATGGGAACATACGGTTACGCAGCACCCGAGTATATCATGACAGGTTTGTTAACATTCCCCGCTTCACTTTATCTTCATAGCACTACAACTTAATACTAATGGAACAATCTTAATATAACGGGCCGTAGAAACGAGTGTTTGAATGGGCTTCTAGTGTTCGAAATAATAACTAGATGTCAGCAGGGATGGCAATGGGTCGGGTATGGGTTCCGTAATCTCGGTCCCATACCCGATTATAGAACCATGTACTATACCAGGTGGACATCCCTTACAAATTACTATCATGTGCGTGAGTATGCTCGTGGTATCAGGACAGTTTATGGTCTTATATGGTTAAGTATTACCCGTTGGGATGTCCAATATTACCCAAAACATGATCTTAAACTCACGTAAAAACAGACTTTAAATATAAAATATCCAGCTACATGTCCAACAATTCTATATTTTTAATAATTTTAAGTTTTTAACGACTCCAACAGACTAATATATTGAATTCCGATGTGGGTAAACAGTTACAGGTAATCAAACGTGTATTACCTAATACCATACATGTCCCAAACCTGGGAAATTTTTTAAAACTAATCCCATACCTGAATACTCGTCCCGAATATTTCGTGTTTCAGTTTTTTCCATCGGGTTGGGTTCTTTTGCCATCCTTGGATGTGAGAAAAAAAATGATCATTTAAGAAATTATGTTAAATAATTAGAGATATCGATAAAAGGTGACTCGCTAATGCTAAGTGTCTCGTTTTAGGCCACTTGACTCCAAGAAGTGATGTTTATAGCTACGGTGTTGTTCTACTTGAACTTGTAACGGGTAGAAAATCATTGGACAAATCAAGACCTGCCCGAGAACAAAACCTTGCAGATTGGGCTCTCCCATTGCTTAAAGAAAAGAAGAAATTACTAGACATTGCAGATCCTAGGCTAGGTGATTATCCAGTTAAAGGGTTCCAAAAGGCAGCCATGCTAGCTTACCATTGCTTGAACCGCAACCCTAAAGCTAGACCACTTATGCGCGATATAGTAGACTCATTGGAACCATTGCAGATTGCACCTGAGGTTTTGTCTGAGAGAACAACTTTGACTCTGATTGCTGATAAGTGAGCACCTAGCGTTTCGAGTTAAGATCCATACTGTTTTTCAAACTACTATTTTTTTCGTCTTTGATACATTTTGGAGCTTACCCTTTAATCTTTATGGGCAGTTTTAGTGTACTACAACATATGTTATAGTGTATATGGAAAATGAAGCATGTTGTGTAATGTTACTAGTCTTGAAAATGCTCACTAGTATAATGTTTTATTTGTATGGTCAATAAACGGGTCAAACAAGTCGAACTAGCGCGTTGAATTTGAGTTGAGTTTTTATAAATTTGATCCTGACTCGTTATATGTTTCTTGATCATAAGTTTGAGTTGATCGACTTTGATTTGTTCTAAAAAAGATTTCAACTTACAACTCTACTCAAACAATTTATCCTTTGTTTATAAGCAAAAGGAGACGACATATACAAACGAGGTCTGGTTGTTGTCGTAGATCTCATTCAGATCCATGGTCCGACCGTGGTTACCGGCCGGCCGGCCCGACAGCCAGAATCGGCCGATTCTTTTAGAAAATGCTCAAATATGTCTAACCAGACCGCCAGTGGTAAAGGTTCACAGCCTGACCGGTTGGTCCGGTCCGATCCGATCCGGTCGTGAAAACATTGGAGACTTGAGTTTTAAAGGTGTAGATGTGAAACAAATACAAAATGGATTTTGTGTTCGAAAGAAGTGTAGGAAACAATCAGGGTTTTTTATCAAATCAAATTAATGGTTGAGATAAAGAAGGATGAATTTTATAATTAAGAGGGGGGAATTCACCCATTGTGTTGATTTTTTTACATTAAGTGTTAGTTCCATCAATTTTTTTAAAACTCGAATAACCTTTATATGTCTCATTATCTTTTTTAATAAAATATATCAAAAAATCAAGAATTTTATTCACTTTAATATGACTATAATATTATTATATTTTTTAAATGACATTTAAAAAAAAGGTTTAATGCACTATGTAATACAAAGTGTTGTTATACCATTTACAAAGTGTTAGATACTTTTTGTTCTGTGTGTGATAAATAAGCATATAAACAAACCGAAAAACAAGATATGAGTTCAAGTCAATCGCTACTTGATTTGAAAAGCCAAAAACCAAATTCAAAGTTATTTATGTTTGCATTTCAGTTATTTTAGTCTGGTTCGAATATTGAACGCCATATAGTAAAGTCATGTAACATACATTTTTCATGCATTTTTTTTTCGCGTATCAGATATGAAACGACACCCAATATTTCAAGCTATCAAACTTATTTATAGATATATTTAATAATAACACCACTAAATACTCAAAAAGAAGTAACTTATCACTATAAGGCATTTATGTATTTAAGGGCATGAAATTGTGAGAATAAGTATCACCAAAACATACTCATTTAAGCATATATAGAGACAGAGCGTGATTCAAACATAAAAGCCAATAAATCAGTGTCGAAGGTCTTTTAAGCCACAAGATTAATCGCCACTTCTTATGACTGGTATAATGTAGGGGTGTCAATTCCTGACATGACCCGAAACACGGCCCGAACTTGACACGAAAATAATCAAGTTTTAGACTGGCCATTTCAACCCGTTTTAAAAAAAACGAGTTCGGGTTACCTTGTTTAATAAACGGGTTGGGTTCGGGTTGGCCCATTTGAAAACTCCAATTAAGAGAGAGAGGTTGCACTTATTGATCATTAGATATTGGTTGTTGGTGGGGGATTGGTAGAACTTCATTGTTGTGCTTGCTACACTATATCTTGAAGAGATGTTCTGCATATTCGGATTTCAAGGCTACAAATATTTGTTATGGTTAAAGTCGAATACATGATTTATCTTGGATATTAACATTAACAATTAACAATTGACAAATTAACAAAAGTCTTTAAAGAAGAACTGCTTAGGAACAGTACCAGCTTTTGATTGGACCACGTTTTACCTGCAGTACCAGCTTTTGATTGGACCACGTTTTACCTGAAACGTGGCAAGTTACGCTTGAGTCACGTTTTCCTTTTCCCTCTCACGCCGAAAGGCCAGATTCGTCCACCGCCTCCCCCATTTTATTTTCTTCTCTCCTTTGTGTTTCATTCTCTCTCTATTTCCCCACCGCCTTCGTTCCCTGAAGCCTTTATTTTCCTTCCTCGATGTTTTATGGGGCTAAATCGCGTTAACTTGATCCATCAAAATATAGTCGTGTCCCACTTAATTTTATTTAATAATTAAATTTTTGTCCTTTTCTTATTTTTTATTTTAATATTATAATTATTTTTTAAACATATTTTGATTTTCTTTTATAACTTTTAAAATATAATGTTTTACAAAATTCCGAATACGTCATTGCGACACGTTTATTTTTATCTATGTTTCGATATAAAATCCGAATAACACTCACATTGTATTGTTATTGACTTCTCCATTCCTCATCGTTACCACATTCTTGACCGACCTCGAGACAAGACTTATATGCCCAAATCCAACCAACACACCTTTCTATTGGTTTGTACCTTGTCAACATAAGCTGATCAAGTTGTTTGTCTTTTAACATTTTTTGTCGTATGGTAGGTTGAGAGCGTCTACATGTTGTTCATAGTATAATTATTAAAGGTCAATATTAACAAAACAATAGAACACTTCATTCTATAACACTTGGTGATGTGTGCGGAATTATACACATTATTTGTATCAATTATCCTTGATTTCGTACATTTATCATAACAAATCCTTTCGATTTTGATACTTAATTATGTTAAACACGGATTTGTAGGTTCGAACAATGAATTGACGCAAATAAACGAAGATTCATGTAAAAAATGGTGTAATTCATAAATCAAAATCAAAACAACTTGGGAATGAAGCATCCCGGTCTGATAAAGAATTGGTGAACAAGTGAAAGAAATCCGAAGAGTGCGGTTCAAAAAGACAAGGTGAAACAAGAATATTTGAAAAAGAAAATTATCCTGATAAACTTTACGGACTGTACAGATCAGTGCACACCTAAGCTTATGACCCGTAAAGACAAGCAGCCACAAACATTAAATTTCAGCCTCGCGAGTCAGACTGGGGTGATCAGAGTAGGTTCAGACGTACTTGGCTTAGGCCTGACACATACGAGTCGTAAATGACCCTTACGACCCGTATCGACAATCGGTGCATAGACAAATCCCGTAAAAATAGGCTTTTCAATAAAGTGGTTGTTGATAAGACCCATACGGGTCGTAAAGGTTACTGTTCTCAAGCTTTACGACCCGTAAAGATTCCAAAACTCACCTATAAATACCAGCCTCCAGATTCAGCTCAAATCACTCAACTTCTTTTGTTCTTTCTCTATTTTCTTAAACAAAACTAACCCTTTAGATTATTAGGAGGTCTCCTAGAGTCCCAAGGGAGTTCAAACACTTCTTCAGAGTTCCGAGGTGCTTCCCGAACATCTTACGAGTCATATGATTTGTGTTTGTAAGTTTACTTTCGTTATGTTTGTAGCCAAAATGTTCGGCTAATAACCATTTAGTTTCGACACTTGGGCTCTATTTAATTATTTTGATTTGTACGCTTATTGTGAAATGGTTATGTGATTCTATTACCGGAAGGTTTAGTTTGTATAATTTCTTGATTTCCAATCCCGAAAACTCCGGTAATTATACAAACGAATTTAAAAAAAAATTTTAATTTAGTATTTCAAGTTACATATTTTATTTATTTAAGTTTTCATATGTCATTAAAATTAACAATAGACATTAAAACACAAATTTTTTATGTATTGTATCTATATACATAATTTAAATATTATATTATATCTATATTTAAAGAACAACCAAATGAATAGTAATTTTTAATTATTTTATTTTATTTTTTAATTTTTATTTTGCACCCCTCATACTATATATAATATACGTTTTTAACCCGTTTCATTTTCTTATGATTTCGTTTTTCTGTAATAACTTTTTCTTTAAAACGTAGTGTGCGGCTGTCTTTAGTTTTTTTTGGCAACGTTCCGATAGAACTTTTTTTTGAAAACAGAGTTGTATTTAAAGTAGAGTTTTTATTTTGTATCCTAGGCTACAACGTACACCGTTACCATTGAGGTAATTTGAGGAAACAAACAGATTATGAGCGAATAACACCGTTATGGTTATTGGTATTATCGGAGCCGGTATTGGTATTCGCTTTTATGTTTTCGAAGAGCCGAAAATAACATCATTGCTGATATTGGTATTGGTATTATCGGAACGAGTATCGGTGTGTGCTTCTACGAATTTTGACGATCTACATTACGTGAGGAAAAAACGACCAAACTCTCGTCATAAAACGCGAAAGAAAAAACTAGTTTATATTATTTGTGACGTATCCGGTCAGACTAGTGAGACTCGTTCCGGTTACGAGAAAATGGATAAAACTAAATGGAAAGGTAGAGATGGTACGATACGAAACTCTTCTTGAGCACTCCGGTGCAAAGACAAATCCAATCCTCACTCGACCAATCCAACGGCTCCAATCGATTGGAACCTTCAAGATGAGAATGGAACCGTTTATCTTACTATATAAACCCTGCCTTCACTCTTTATGCGTTAACCTAACTTGATAAACCCCATCGTCACTCACAAGCTTCTTTGAAACCGGTCAACAACCCTAATTTCTCTTATCCGGTAAGCTAATTAACTTTCAAATTACATTAATCTTCGTATATCCTTTGCTTTCCAGATTATCACCTGCTTATAGATGATTCTCAGTTCTCTTTCGGTTCCGTAAACTCGAATTAGTGGATTTTGTGCTTGTGATTTGACATAGTTTTCAATCATTTTGAGAATACTTTTGCTGACAGGTTTTAGTTATCTGTTATTGCTACGGATAACATGATGTTGGGTTAAATTTGTATCACTGTTCATATTGACTTTGCATTTTGCTAATTTATCATTAGGTTTTACATTTTTGAAATAGTAGTAAAGCGTTTGATGTGAAACCCTAGGAGTGAATTGAATTAGTTTGTTTATGTTTTCTGTAGTAATGCAGTTTTGCTTGGAATTTGCTTGTGGATTAGGGCTCTTTAATAGTTCAATTTGTAGGTCATGTATTTCTAAATTTATTGTTCAAGTAGGAAGGGATTTTGGTTTTCTGTACTTTATACGGGATGCAGACGATTATCAGAAAAATTTAACTTCTATATCTTGTGCTAGAATGTTTACCTTTATTGCTTCTTTAAGTGCATTTGATAGACATTTGCATACAGTCTATATAAACAGTGTATGGTGAAGAGTTATCCTGAATTTCTGATGATGTTTTTGTGGAACAGATGGCTTCGACTTTTGCTGGTGTTACTGCGGTTGGATCATTGGCTTCTTCCGGTAACAGGGTGATGGATAAGAATCTCGCAGCTTCCTCAAACAAGTTATCGTCTTTTGCTTCGATATCTTCGAGCTCATTGGGGAGGAGACAGAATCTTGCTCTCAGAAGGGCTCCACAAGCCTCCCAAATTAAAGCAGCTGCAAAGGAATTGTACTTTAACAAGGATGGGTCAGCGATAAAGAAACTGCAAGTGAGTCAGGAATACGTGTTAATCGTTTTGGTTTGTAATCTGGTTGAATTCTTGTACAATATTCTAATTGTTCAATCTTTTTTTCTGTGGCAGATTGGTGTAAACAAACTTGCAGATCTGGTTGGTGTTACTCTTGGTCCCAAGGGCAGAAATGTAGTTCTAGAAAGCAAGTATGGTGCCCCCAAAATTGTAAATGATGGTGTTACCGTTGCCAAAGAGGTGTGCTTGTTAACCAAAATGCGTTCTTTAGTACAAAGATCTAAAAGGTTTTATCTTTATGAAGTTCTCATGGTGTCTTTTTTACGTACAGGTTGAATTGGAAGATCCAGTGGAGAACATTGGTGCAAAATTGGTTAGACAAGCAGCTGCCAAGACCAATGACTTGGCTGGAGATGGAACCACAACATCAGTAGTCCTTGCACAGGGTCTTATTACAGAAGGTGTCAAGGTCTGTTTGTAAATTCTTACTCGTTCATGTTCATTTAAGATCTTATTTTGTTGGTTAAATAATGGAGTTGTTGTTATTAGGTTGTGGCAGCCGGTGCAAATCCTGTCCTAATTACCAGAGGCATTGAGAAGACAACTAAAGCTTTGGTGGCTGAGCTCAAAGCTATCTCAAAAGAGGTAATTTGCTGGACCAAATAGATTTAATACAAAAAAAAATTATTCCAGTTTTCTTTAATCATGGTTATTGAATTTGGTGTTGTAGGTGGAAGATAGTGAACTAGTTGATGTGGCTGCAGTTAGTGCCGGGAACAACTACGAAGTAGGAAACATGATAGCTGAAGCTTTGAGTAAAGTGGGACGTAAGGGTGTGGTGACCCTTGAAGAAGGAAAAAGTGCTGAAAACAGTCTTTATGTTGTTGAAGGCATGCAGTTTGAGCGCGGTTACATCTCACCTTACTTTGTAACTGATAGTGAGAAGATGGTTGCAGAATATGAAAATTGCAAGGTAGATAAATGTTTTTTATAATGTAAAATTTGAGGAATATTGGGCAACATTGGAATTCATTGAGTTATATATTTATATTTGGTGCAGTTACTATTGGTAGACAAGAAAGTAACAAATGCAAGAGATCTTATCAGTGTGCTGGAAGATGCTATCAAGAATGGCTACCCGATACTCATTATCGCTGAAGATATTGAACAAGAAGCTTTAGCAACTCTTGTTGTGAACAAGCTTAGAGGTTCATTAAAGATAGCTGCACTTAAAGCTCCAGGTTTCGGAGAGAGAAAGAGTCAGTATCTTGATGACATTGCTATCTTAACTGGCGGTAATTTGACTTATTTCCGGTGTTTTGGTTTCAGTTTCTCACAAATATAGTGATTGCTATCTTAGTATCTGTCTTGTGAAGTTGTGACATATATTTATGTTTTTTTACAAATATAGGAACTGTTATTAGAGATGAGGTGGGGATCACCTTAGACAAGGCTGACAGTTCTGTCTTGGGGCATGCCGCCAAGGTTGTTCTCTCCAAGGACTATACTACAATAGTTGGTGATGGAAGCTCGCAAGAAGCAGTTGAAAAACGCGTGGCACAAATTAGAAACCTTATTGAGGTTAAAACTCATGATGACAACTTGTTTTCTTACTTGCATATGCACAAATGGTTATTGAATTTCCATTAATCATGGTTATTTATGTTCCTTTAAACAGATAGCTGATCAGGATTATGAGAAGGAAAAGCTTAATGAGAGAATTGCAAAACTCTCGGGTGGGGTTGCTGTCATCCAGGTTAGTATCAAATTTTATTTGAGGCGTTTCTTGTACGACTAACAAGGGATATAAAATTACATATGTTTATTTTGGTTTCAAATTTTCAATTGTGCATTTTAGGTTGGAGCACAAACTGAAACAGAGCTGAAGGAGAAGAAACTTAGAGTAGAAGATGCTCTTAATGCAACAAAAGTGAGTTGTCATCGAATTTAATTAGCTTATATTTGTTTTGATTGATCTGAAACGTTATTAGTAATCTAAATATGTGACAACTGTGATTTGTTATTGGTTTGCAGGCTGCTGTTGATGAAGGTATTGTCGTTGGTGGTGGATGCACTCTGTTGAGGCTTGCATCTAAAGTCGATGCTATCAAGGAGACCCTTGATAATGAAGAAGAAAAGGTATGTTTTTTTTTCTGTTCTTGTACGTTATTTTTCATTTATTGACATTTTCTTAATAAAATTGCAGGTCGGAGCTGATATCGTTAAGAGAGCTTTGAGTTACCCCCTTAAATTGATTGCAAAGAATGCAGGTGTTAATGGAAGTGTTGTTAGTGAAAAGGTATGGTTTGTGATTAGGAGTGTATACTAACGGAATTTATTGTGAGCTACTCGAGATCGGCTAGGTAAAAACTCGAATTGAGCTGAGCTTATGATCTTGAGCCTAAAAGTTCTATTATTTTTATAAGTATAATACTTTTTATTTAATAGAATACATATATATTATTGATAAAAATTACTCAATAATGTGTACTATGATATATATATATATATATATATATATATATATATATATATATATATATAAATAAATATTTATATGCATATAAATAAAATATATAATAAACAGTAAATAAGTCGAGCTGGGGCTTGGAAAATTACTTGCGTGTCGAACTCCCAAGCCTGGCTTACACCCTTGCTTATGACATGTTTCACTCCCATTACACTAGTGAAAGATGTATTTTTGAATGTTATACTCTCTCTCCATCAGGTTTTGGCCAATGATAATGCTAGATTTGGATATAATGCTGCAACTGATAAATACGAAGATCTCATGTCAGCTGGAATCATTGATCCAACCAAGGTGAGTTAACGATCAACAATTTATCGGTTTGCATAGACTCCCATTCGGATTCTTATGTTACTATGTTGGGATAAAATTCCAGGTGGTGAGATGTTGTCTGGAGCATGCGTCATCAGTGGCAAAAACATTCTTGATGTCTGATTGTGTAGTTGTGGAGATCAAGGAACCCGAGGCCGCCCCTGTAGGAAACCCGATGGACAATTCTGGTACTTAACATTTGCTGAAATGTTTTTATGTTTTTTTTGTAGGTTTAATTTGCTGATGTGATGTTGATATTGTTTGTTCAGGGTATGGATACTAAGACAGGCAGCTGAGGAATAATAAGATTGGATTTTTTTTTTTGGAAATTACATGTAGGTAATCCTGTGGTTGGTTTAGATTAGATCTCCAGGATGCGATGTATGATGATTGATGACTTTTTTGAGTATTAAAAAATAAAAAAAGATTTTATTCAACGTCTGTTTTGTGTTATAATATAGCACCATCTTCATTTTATATAATCATGATGAAACAGCGAATTAGAGGGTAGCTAAACCAAATAAATCATGATCGAAGAATGTTTCCAAAGCTCATGGGACAAATTATATGGATGGTTCAACCAATATATAGTTATGGCTCAGCACATGGCCGATGAATTAGCCCAACCAATATATAGTTATGGCTCAGCACATGCAATTAAATAGTATGTTCGATCTTTGGTGTGATGGAATCGGATGGGAACAAAAAAACCGGTTTGTCCGAACTGTGAATGAAACCGGTTTGGAGTTCTTCAAAAAAAAAAAAAAAAAAATTTAGTTTGAGATAGGTTTGGGTGAACTGGTTTTGAAACCGGTTTGGTTGCTAAAACAATATAGCCGTTATATTACCGTTTGTGACCATTTTTTTCACTTTTGTAACTATTTTACCCCCATATGATAGTATAAATAGGTATTGAATGTTTTGGTTCAATCACAACTCTTAAAACCGCTCTCTACACTCTCAAAATCCAAAAAGTGCTCTTGAAACACACTAAAAAAAACAATGACTTCCTCAAGTGTTGGTGGTTCCTCCAGTGAAGTAACAATTGTAAGGATTATACCAATAACGAGAAATCAACAAATTTGAGTACACTACGATTTACGTGAAATGTCAAACAATTTACAACAAGATCGATGTAAATTGTATGGTATGTTTTTAAAGAAGGAATCAAACTTTTGTCTGAAAAATCATGTTGGAAAATCATGCAAGGCGTTGAAAAGCGTTCCGGGTCAAGGTTAAACATCAATGTCAAACGAGGGAGGAATTTGAAATTTTGACGTAAATATGGTTTGGAAAAGAATGGTAAAGTTAGTGATTTAAGACGGTTTGCCGTTCAACCACTTCGACAAGCCATGTTTGACAAGGAAGATTCAAGAAACACTTCAACCATGTTAAATCAAGTAAGTCGCACTAACCTTAGACACGATTGTTTATAAATGTGGAACAATGAAAAAAAAAACAAATTAATTTTAGGTTTTGAAAATTACAAACCGGTGTGAACTTAACTACCGATTTTTGTTTGGTTCCACATGGTATACCCGATTTTTATCTTTATGTTACCACTCATTGGGTGGATCCCGATACGTGGCAAATGATGAAGCGAAACGATTGCGTTTGAATTGTTTGCATATCCGCATACCATAGAAAACTTATTAATGTAACAACCACTTTTGCATTACAAAACAAAAAAAATTCAATATCGTCTGATAATGCCTGAAACAATACAAGTGCGGTTCAAAAATAAAAATAAAAATTTCAACCGGTTTGCAACAACGTATTTCTTTTTCATAATGGATGTGTTAAACACATCATTAAATTAGTTGTGTAAGACAGACTTGCTGCTCTAGAAGTTAAATATTTAAAAGAAGCTTTTAAAAACTTGCTACGTGACGTTTTTGCAACTAGTAAAAAACGACATCATGATATTGATGTATGTCGCGAATTGGGATGACTTTACTTAGGTTCGAATTGGGATGTACCTAGTAGATGAAATTCAGTTTGTAAAATGTTTGAAAACACTATACGACAAAGATCAACTTTAGAAATGTTTTATGATAACATTTTTTTAAACATTATCAGATGAAAACTTTCTGGGTTTGAGTTGGGACACTATTAAAAATTTAACCGACTTACTCGATATTTTCAAAACCAATACTACATTTTTTTGTCGGGGGTTTATTATCCCACGAGTCCTTTAGTGCTTAAGCAACTACAGCTATTTTTAATGTGTAACAAATTAACCAAGTTATAATTTCATAAACAAATTTTAACGAAAATGATAACACAATGAAAACTAAAATTTATTTTAAAGAGATGCATCCCATTATTACTTGTGCCGTCGTTTTGAACCCAACTATAAATGTTATCGGGTTGAAACTTTAATTGATAAATAACACACGATTTGGGTTGGATGAAAAAGACTTCCATTTTGTAAATACTATAAAAAAATATTTTAACAAATGTTAAGAAAATTTGTTTGATGTTTATCTATCTAAATATGGTACCACATCAACCATACATGAGTCAATGGGTTCGACAACTAGTAGTAGCTCGAGTAAGAACATCATCCTTGATTTATATAATGATTTGATGAATGAATATAGTAAACGGGTTCGGGGTGGTACCCCAAGTAGTGAACTTGAAAGGTATGTTGGAACATATCTTTTATCTAATATGAGTCGTGATAAATTTGATAATTTTGATATTTTGACTTGGTGGAAAGGAAATGAATCCCAATTTTCAGTTCTAGCCACCATGACCCATGATTTACTAACGGTCCAAGCTTCTATGGTAGCTTCAGAATCAACATTTTCTTTTAGTGACAAGGTTTTTATCCATATGAAGAACAAGACTCACTCCCGTGAAATGTGCATTTGCTTGAAATACTACTTGGACGCGATGGAACATATACAATATACAACTCTTGAAGAAGAAATTCAAGTCGAAGAAATCATACACGAGAGAGAAGTGGCACAAGGAAAGGCGTTGCCACTATCCTAGGAAGAACTAGGTTACGATGTAGCACACCGAAGCAATACTAATAGTTTAGGTGAAAAGTAAACAATAAAGACTAAACTACGACGTTGATGACAACGATTAAACGTCGAAAAATAAAAATATTGTAATGTTTTCGCATTTTCTATGTTTTTTTTTGTAATGTATTTATGTTATTTTTTGTAATTTCCAAACTTCAAAAAAATAAATACAAGATGAACCTTATTTTGTTAATTTTATACGTTTAATATTTTAATAATTAAAAAATACCCGATTTGAATCTAAACCGGTCTCGAACCAACACCAACCGGTTCGGATAGGTTTGAGTTTTCCACCCACAAAACCGGTTTCGGTTTGGTTTCAAACCGGTTCGACTTAGGAAATAGTGAACCACATTATATTCTGGTTGGAGATTGTCTGTAATAACTAAACCAAAATTATATAAGTTGTAAAATTACATAATATATGCTTTTTATCATTAGTATTGATACAAGTGTAATTCTTTCCAACATTACAATCTTCACATCTTATGAGAAAATTTCAATGCTAACTTAGGAATCATGGAGATTCATCACAATGTTCATGCTGAGATTTATCAAACTCGATGAGGATGTAGACGAACCGGAAGCCCTTTCTCGGGGATAGCCATGGGAGCGTATTTGATCTTCTCGTCGGGTATCAACAAATCCCATTTGAAATTCGTGACGACGTTATGAAGGAAAGTAAGTACTTCCAATCGCGAAAATTCTTTCCCTAAACACATCCTCGGACCCCCTCCGAATGGCACGAATGTGAATGGTGTCGGCCCTGAACCTTCAAACCTTGATGGATCAAAACGGGTCGGATCTTCAAAGTTGGCCTTGTCTTTATGTGTCCCTGCAGCACTCCAATATAGCTAAAGATACAAAACAAATACAAAATAGACATGATCATGTGTATAACAAACAAGATCACGTGTTTGTTATCTGTATCCGTATATAGTTTACTAAAATATACGTATAAGTTGGTTACCTTCCATCCTTTGGGTATGGTATAACCCGCATACTCGAAATCCACCAGGGCCTCTCTAAAGGCTCCAACGGTGGGTGGATTTAGTCTCTTGACTTCGGATACAACATTCCAAGAGTATTTCATCTTCTGTATGTCCTCCCATTTTAGCGACTTGCCTGCTTCTTTCGCCTTACAAATCTCCAATTGTTCTGGAAATAATTTTTCGTTTGTCAATGAAAGTAGGGGTAACCTTAGGTTTTAATCTATAAATACCCTATGTTGTAATTGTAATCTGTACGCCTAGAGCTTAATGAAATAACCTAGTTGCAGCCCGTGGACGTAGGTCCCCCACTGGGACCGAACCACGTAAAATTCTTGTGTCGTTTAATTTTCTGTCCGCGTGATTATCATTTGTGCATGTGTGTGTGTTGATTCCGCTGCGCCACTTTGTTCCTAACAAGTGGTATCATAGCTTTGGCTCGTTGTTACACACGGTATTGCACGGAAGAACGATTCGCAAAGGAAAACCCTAGCCGCTACAGTGCCGCCGTGTGAACAGTGTTTCCGGTCAGGCGTGAACAGTGTTTTCCGGTCAGGCGTGAACAGTACCGGCATAATTTTTTCATTTTTTCTGCTGTTGTTGTTCCAGGTTTGATTCGCAGCATAGTTTCTTGTTTTTTGGGCCGCCGGAATTAGGGTTTTTTCAAACCCTAGGTTGCGCAAAAGAGGAAAGAAAACAAGACTGTTTTGGAGGAAAAAAGGGCTGTTTCGGGAGAAAACAGGGCTGTTCGGGACTGATTTGCAGTGATTTTGCAATTAGAGTTTCTGTTGTGGATCTCTTGGAGTTGCTGGTTTCACTCGGGTTTGTGTTGCGAGTTAACGGTTTGATTGTTTCGGGTACCGGGTTAAACTCTTTGAAGCCGTCGATTAGAGTTTGGTTATAAAACTCTTGGATTCTTCGGGCAAAGGTTTGAGTTTTTTTTTAAGTTCGGTTTTTTTTTTACTGTTTATTATCAACCATAAATTAGGGAACCGGGTTATGTGAAATTCATTATCGGGTTAGATTTGTCTGCGAGGTTTATTGCAGGGGCAAATCGGTCATTGATAGTGCTCGGTAGAACAGTCGTCAAGTTCAGGCCCGTGAAATTGTTGTGTCTGTTCACTGTTTCTAATTTGTTCCCTTTGTTATGTTATAACTGAAGACGGGATGGTCATGATTAGAATGTTCATCGGTTATGTATTTTGGTTGATGGGTCTATCAAAATGGAACTTGAATGGGGTACTGGTGTTGGATAAACCTGGAGAAAATGGAACCAGCGGGTGTACTGGTGACGACATAAGTGAAAAAAAATGGGAAGTCATGTGATATTACTCGGTTGAAAGATTTTTCGGTTAGGGTTAGCTGATCGGGTGTACGATCACGGAATCCTTGGTACCGTTTGCTTTCATGAAAGCTCTGCTGCTGTTATAACCGTTTGCCGGTTAGCTGGTCTAGAACTGTGAAGTTGTTTCTTGTTCGGTGGTGATTAGTGGTACGACATTTGACATGGGTTGGGATAACAGGGACAGTGAGAGCTGAGCATAGTTGACTTGGTGGTTCTGCAGTGAGGTGTGGGACATTCTTTAGAGTCCATGTCAAATATGGTAAATTTTGCTTCTGAGAATGTGTCTGGGTTGATGCATTGGGACTCAGTGAAGGCAGTGAAGACTCTTGGGTTCGAGATTCTGGTATACTTCATTTCATGTTACCCACTGTAGTGAAGTGTTGGTGAATCTTACTGAAGACTTTGGGAAGATACGGGTTTATGTATCGCCGGAAGAAGGGAACCAACTTCCGAGTATTAAAGTCTTGGCTCGCTGCATCGGGTAGAGCTAAGTGGATTCATTTTGCAAGAGTGAATCCTGGAGCCACGGGGATGTCAGCTGAGTGCATTCGGAGGTTTAAACCAGGTCAGGGGTTTTGGGAACAGTGGGAGCACGGGGCGTGTTCTGGGTACAGTTCAAAACACCGTTGGGTTTTGAAGACCGGATTTCCGAATGGAAAATCTCTCCTGGGTTTCTTGCAGGTTTTGGAGAGTGGTGTTTCCTCTGGAAGTCTCTAGAGCCGGTAGTTTGAATCAGTGGGAGCCGGTTGAAATTGAGGATGAGTCAATGACGTGTTTTGCCATGGCTGGGTCAGTGATGACTGTTGTGTTGAGCTCGGGGGAGCTTCAACCGGCTCTTCTGGTAATTAAGAAGAGGGCTGCTGCAACTAGGACTTCTGTTATTTGAAATCTTAGCTTATTCTTAGGAGCTGGAGGCTTAAGAACTTCTGATATTGAAGTTTTAGCTTGTTCTTGGAATTGGAGGCTTGGAGGATTTCTGTTTTGAAGATTACTGGAGTTACTGATTACAAGGTTTTGCTTGGATGGTTGATTGAGGATTGCTCAAGCCTCCAAGTGGGAGATTGTTAGGGTTATGGAGTCTCGAATAAGAGGAGCCGGCCCTAATGGGCCTCTTCTCTATGATTTGGGCCTAACTTGGAGAACAAGTTAGAAACCCTAGGTTTTAATCTATAAATACCCTATGTTGTAATTGTAATCTGTGTGCCTAGAGCTTAATGAAATAACCTAGTTGCAGCCCGTGGACGTAGGTCCCCCACTGGGACCGAACCACGTAAAATTCTTGTGTCGTTTATTTTTCTGTCCGCATGATTATCGTTTGTGCATGTGTGTGTGTTGATTCCGCTGCGCCACTTTGTTCCTAACACTGACAACACACGACACGAAACTGACATGAAATTCATAGGTTTGAGTTGACTATAAACGGGTTTGAGTCAGTTTCCAGTCGAACCTGCAAACACCTTTAATTAAATAGGGTATGTTCAGTTCAACTTGGCAGGTTCACGTGTTGACCTATTTAACCCGTTTATTTTTTTACTTTTTAGAACATGTTTTATGACATAGATTTACCTATTCGCGTATTTTATGCAGAAATTTAAAAGTTGGAAACGAAATTAACATAATATTTTATAATTCAAACATAATTGTTTTATATTTATTTCTATTTTTGGTTATAAATTTGTAACTTTAGAATATTAGTATGTAAAAACAAAACAAAAACATTTTTTTTGGGTTAAACGAGTCGTGTTCGTGTCATCCTGTAAATACTCCTGTTGTGTTTGTGTTTATGTGTCTAATACAATTTTCGGGTTCATATCAAAATTACAGTCTCGTGTTGGGTTGGACCCGCTAACCCGTAATCACGACCCATTTAACACCCTAATTGAAAGTTATGACATGGTTTAAACATAACAATAACCGAAAACAACATACCTTTCAACACCTTGTCATAAACATCAGGGTGTTCACCGAGTCTCTTCATGAGCAATGTGATAGTAATAGTAGAAGTGTCATAACCGGCAAACAGTAGTATCAAGATGTTTTTTGCAATCTCCATTTCAGTTAAATACCTGCCATTTTCATCTGAGGATGTAAGTAGATGTGATAAGAGGTCTTGTGAAGACGATGCCTTTCCTTCTTCCAGTTCAACTCTTCTTGCTTTGATAATCTTCATAAGTTTGGTCCTAATAGCCGAGGCTGCTTTTCTCGAGCTGTAGAACCGTGTGCCTGGGAAGTCTATAGGTAGCCCGATGATGCCTTTCAAGAAAATGTTGAACAAGGAACCGAGTTTTGCGACGAGGTTTGGCTCCTCGAGGCTCATGAATAAACAACAAGCGAGCTCAAAGGCGTATAACTTAACGGTTTGGTGTACATTCACCTCTTCCTTTCCTTAAGACATTGATAAACAACATATCTTATAAGGAAAATCTATGCGTAATCTCAGTTTGTAATTAAATGTCACTCAAAAAATTATCACAATTCAAATAACTCATATTTCATTAACTATATGTATAGGGTAAGGATCCATTGTCAACCAACTGTTATTGTGTCAACTCAATTAACTCCACCAAAATCAATCCAAGTCATTATTTTTTGAGTAAAGTGTCATTTTCGTCCCTGTGGTTTGGCCATTTTAGTCACTTTCATCCAAACCTTTTTTAGCCTTTTCGTCCCCGACTTTTCAAAATCTAGACGTTTTTATCCACCTAACTAACTCCGTCTACATTTTAACGTTAAATCAGGGGCAATTTGGTCATTTCAAAAATCATTCTTGATGTCACAGAGAGTAGAAGACAGTTATAAAGACCAAATTATCCATGATTTAACGTTAAAATGTAAACGGAGTTAGTCATATGGATGAAAATGACTAGGTTTTGAAAAGTCATGGACGAAAAAGCAAGATGAAAGTGGCTAAAATGGTCAAAACACATGGACGAAAATGACATTTTTTTAAATAACATTATTACACCAATACAACGTCATAATTTCGATAATTCAATTACCTCGCCAGTAAATTTCGATATGGCGGCGTGTAACCACGTCCATGGTGGCAGCATAGTGAGTGGCGAAAGCCACAGGACCAAGATACGACAACATCATCTTCCTCAGCCACTTTGCTTCTTCCCCATGAGCTGTAATCAGACACCTGCCAAATAACTTCCTCAACGGAAACGGCCACCACACCGCCACCAGCTTGTTCTCGTTCCCAAACAGGAACTTGTTACCGGCAGGACCACACAGCACAACCACACGGTTGCCAAACAACGACGTCTTGAACACTAGAGGGCTGCCGTGTTTCTCAATCCGTTCGTGATCGAATCTCTCCGGAACTCCGTCTAGTCCTGCACGAAGCAGAGACAGAGATTCTCCTAGGATCGGCCATCCTAAGCTTCCAGGTGGAAGGTGTTACACAAAACACAAGTGAATCGAGTGAATAACCCAAACACAAACACACCGGTATGGGGAAACAACCCGCGACTCTTTCGTTTATTAGTAATTGACTCACAAGATTACATTTTAAATTAACCTACTACCAAACGGGTTTATATAATACCCACAAGCCTTGTTAAACAAGTAACTCTAATCCTAATCAAATACTGAAAACAAATTAATTCAAAATTTAAATCCTACTCTAATACTCAAACTTATTTCCGTAACCTTACTGCCGCCAATTTACTCCACCTACTCAGCCCAGTCCTCTTCAGCCCAATTTTCTTACTAGCTCAAGTGTTGCAATTGGCCCAGTAGCCCAGTTTCAATACTCCCTCTCAACACTTGCTTCTTTCATCCCCAAAGCTTCACAAAACTTCTCCAGTTTGCTTCTCGGTAAACTTTTGGTAAACATATCAGCAATCTGTTCCAAGGTATTTACATATTTGAAATCAATTTCACCCTTTAACACTTTCTCCCGTATGAAGTGATAGTGAACTTCTATGTGTTTTGTTCGAGCATGAAATGTCGGGTTCTCGGCTAATAATATTGAAGATATATTGTCTCCAAACATGGTCATCTTATCACTTACTTGTTGATTCAATTCTTTCAATAATTGCATTAACCAAACACACTCTTGAGCCGCCATTGCTGCTGCACGATACTCCGCTTCGGTTGTTGAGAGTGACACCGTGGGTTGTCTTTTACTACACCATGCAACCGCACTTGAACCAATCTTAAACACATAACCTGTTGTAGATCGCCTGGTAGTTAAGTCACGAGCATAGTCGGCATCACAGTAACCAACTAACTCTATCTTTGCCTCCCTCTTGAACTTAACACCATAACTAGGAGTTGACTTTATGTAACGTAGCACCATTCTTACTGCTTCGAGATGTGGTTTTCTTGGTTCTTGTACATACCTACTCAGAACACCTACCGCATATGCAATATCCGGCCTCGTGAGTGTAAGATATATGAGGCTTCCTACTATTCTTCGATACATTGTGACATCATTCAACTCGTTTCCTTCATCCGCTCGTAATGACAAGCTAGGCTCCATAGGAACCTTTGTTGGCTTGCAACTCTCCATCCCAAACTTGACCAACAAGTCTACTGCATATTTTCTCTGATGTAGCATTATTCCATCAGGCTCATATTCAAGTTCCATTCCTAAAAAATGTTTTAGTCTTCCCAAATCCTTCATGAAGAATCGTGTGCACAAATTTTCCTTTAGTTGATTTATCACATCGGTTAGGTCACCCGTTATGATCAAATCATCTACATAAACAAGCACTATTGCCGTTTTATCCCCTTCTTTACGAACAAACAGACTTGTGTCGGCATTGGTGGATATAAATTCATTTAGCTCCAAGAATTCTCCAATCTTACCGAACCAAGCTCTCGGAGATTGTTTCAACCCGTAGAGAGCTTTTCTTAACTTGCACACGTGATTTGGAGCTTCACGATTAACAAAGCCATCCGGTTGATCCATATAGATGACTCGATCCAAATCACCATAGAGGAACGCGTTACTTACATCCATTTGCCATAAATCCCACTTTTTGATTGCGGCTACTGCTAGTATCACTCGTATGGATGTTAGTTTTGCTACGGGGCTGAATGTATCATCGTAGTCAATCCCGTATTGTTGTGAGAAACCTCGAGCGACTAAACGTGCCTTGAACCTTTCAATTGATCCGTCCGGTTTCCGCTTTATTTTAAACACCCATTTGCACGAGATGGGCTTCACGTCAACCGGTTTTGGAACCAAGTCCCATGTCTCGTTCTGAACTAACGCTTTTAATTCATCTTCCATAGCTATCTTCCACTTTGGATTAGACATGGCTTCTTTAACTGTTTCCGGTTCAGTTTCTTTATCTTCTAGTATGGCAACATTTGCATACTTTGGATTCGGTTTTCTCAATCTTTCTGATCGTCTCGATACTTGTTCTTCGATTTCACCTTCTCCCTGATCTGTTCGAGCAGTTTGATGGACTCTCGATGACCCAGTCTGCCATGGGCTTCTTCTTGGGGTTGACGTTCCAGGAGTATCAACCATCTCCTCATAATTTTCATTCCCGACAATGTCTTCATTTAGGCCGAGTGTAACATGCTCATTAAGTTCTTTCTTAAGTTCCTGCGTATCAGGTAGTACTTCATGGTTTAAAGACCACCATGATGAGTTTTCATCAAATATTACGTGCCTTGAGACATAGCACTTCCCGGTAATCGGCTCGCAGCAGCGCCATCCTTTCTTTTCATTATCATACCCGACGAAGATGCATCTTACGGCCTTTTTCTCCAACTTGTATCTTTGGTGCCCCGGGATGAATACATAACAGACGCATCCAAATACACGAAAGTGACTAACATTGGGTTTCATCTTGAACAATCGTTCGAATGGAGAAACATAACCCATTCCTTGTTGTGGTAAACGATTGCTTACGTACGTTGCCGTCTTCATTGCTTCGGCCCAAAACCTCCCTGGGACATTCTTGTCGTGGATCATACTTCCACATAGTTCGGTTAGATGTCGATTCTTTCGCTCGGAAACCCCATTTTGTTGAGGGGTATTAGCACACGTGAGTTGGCGTCTTATCCTATGTTCTTTTAGATAATCGGAAAACACTTTTGATATGTATTCGCCCCCGTTGTCGGACCTTAGGCATTCGATGCTTCGTTTGGTTTCTCTTTCGGCTTCTAGTTTGAACTCTTTAAAATTTTCAAATGCTTCCGACTTTTCCTTTAGAAAATATACCCACAAATATTTTGAGAAATCATCGATAAATGTTATTAAGTACCTCATACCTTTTATCGATGGTTGCTTTACCGGACCGAACACATCGGTGTGAACAAGTTCGAGGGGTTTTGATGCATGATGGCTTGATCCTTCGAACGGTAATTGGTGGGCTTTGCCATATTGGCACCCACTACAAATGACATCCGTTTGGACATCGATCTCGGGTAGTCCGGTTAACATCTTCTTCTTGACCATCATTTGTAACTTATCAAATCCCACGTGACTTAATCTTTGGTGCCATAATTCAGCGCTTTGATTTGCCTTTACCTTTTCGACATAAGCGGTACCGGCTGTCAAAACATAGATTGAATCTGTTTTCTTCCCTTGAACTAACGGTTTCGATTTGGTTTCGAACTTGTCAAAGATCATCACTTCCTTTGGCCCGAATAAAACGTAGCGGCCTGTGTCGGTGATTTGAGGGACGGACAGTAAGTTCTTTTTCATTCCCGGTACATGAAATACATTATCAAGAACAAGGTCTTGGCTGCTGTTCTCTGGACGGATGTTAATACTGCCGATATGTGCTATGCCATGTCGTGAGTTATCCGCAATCACCACGACTTGATTGCCTTCATACTTGACAGGATCTTTTAGACGTTTCTTCTCTCCTGTCATGTGGTTAGAACAACTCGAATCAACTATCCAATCATTGATTTTATTACCTGAGTGTTCGGTTGTTGCTGTTAGAGCGTGAACCGTCTCGGTTTGTGCAAAGAAGGCCTCCGCATCCCAGGTTTGTTCTGTTCTTGGCTGGGTAGTTGCTGTGTTGCCTTCTTCTGTTGGTTTTGATCGGCAATGTTTGGCTAGATGGCCACGACGACCACAGTTATAGCACTTGAAGTTGGGTCTTTTTCCTTGCGATTTTCCCGATCGTCGTTCATCATGCTCTTCCTTCTGATCTTTTTCATAGCTCCGATTTTGTCTTTGGTACTCTCCTTTTCTTGGTCGATCTCCTACGCTTCTTCTATTATAGCTATTGTATGCTCTGTATTTTCCTTTTTCTTTATCGGCATACAGCGCCTCAGACTCGTTTTTGGTTACTGTGGAGATTGACGCACTAGACATCTGTTTTGTGAGTGATTCTTGGCTTGCTAGGAGATTTTCAAATTCTGCCATCGTTGGTTGAGTTGGCCACCCTTGAATGGCAGCAACAAAACTTCGAAATTCCGGATTAAGACCGTGTATGATTATCCGTTTCATACGTGAATCACCGATCGGAGCTTGGGGATCTAGGTCACTAATCTCTCTACATAGGCTTTTTACTTTGTGAAAGTATTGAGGCACGGTGAGATCTTTTTGCACTATGGACAGAAGCTCGTTTTCGAGGATCTGGAGCTTGGTGTCGTTCTTTTTAGAGAAAAGAACTTGTAGCGCATCCCACGCCTCCTTAGGTGTTGTTCGATCTCGAATATGCTCGAGTAAATCTTCCTCAATCGTCGTCTTTATTATGAATAACGCCTTTCCTGTTTTGACTCTCCACTTGTGTATCGCCCCATTGGTATCGTTCCTGGGTTCCCTGGTGCTATCTCCGCCGACCACATCCCACAAATCTTGCCCAAGAAGGTAGGAGCTCATACAAGTTGACCATATGTTATAGTTTGTGTGGTTTAGCTTCTTGACACCTCCTATAACCTGGAACTCAGACATCTTCTTCAACGGGTTAGGCTCTGATACCACTTGTTACACAAAACACAAGTGAATCGAGTGAATAACCCAAACACAAACACACCGGTATGGGGAAACAACCCGCGACTCTTTCGTTTATTAGTAATTGACTCACAAGATTACATTTTAAATTAACCTACTACCAAACGGGTTTATATAATACCCACAAGCCTTGTTAAACAAGTAACTCTAATCCTAATCAAATACTGAAAACAAATTAATTCAAAATTTAAATCCTACTCTAATACTCAAACTTATTTCCGTAACCTTACTGCCGCCAATTTACTCCACCTACTCAGCCCAGTCCTCTTCAGCCCAATTTTCTTACTAGCTCAAGTGTTGCAATTGGCCCAGTAGCCCAGTTTCAATAGAAGGTTGACTTTGTTTCTTGTGTGATTGAAAATGATCCAAAGAACGTATGAGATGATGATGATGAGGAGGGGAATCAGTAGAAATTGAATCATGATTTGTGTGTGTGACTGAATCAGAAGAACATCAAGTGATCCATGGGTTAGGTGATGAGAAAACTATTTTGTAGAAATGCCAAAAACTATTGTTTTCTATTGTTTTTATGATTATACTTTTATCGTTTATCTAAGTAGGTTAGATTCCGTGTATTACATGTAGGGCCGTAAACGAAACGAATCGAACCGAACGGAACAAAGCCTTGTTCGTGTTCGTTCGTTTAACATTTAACTTGTTTATGAACGGTTCACGAACACTAACCTAACGAAATTTTATGTTCGTGTTCGTTCATTAAGGAAATGCATGTATTCACGAACGGAACCGAACGGAGTCTTGTTTAGGACTTTTGATGTCAACCCTAATGTCTTTCGAAAAGAACATTTAATAAGATCATTTTAATTTCAAGTTTTATGTACATGTATCAAATTTACATTACTTACTTAATTGTTAGGGTAAAAAATGAAATAAATATTAAAGAATATAAAAAGTTTAGATAAATTAAAAAAGAAATATACAAAAATATTTAATGAACAACATAAACAAACGAACATAAACGAACGTTTACGAACACGTTACCGAATGTTCACGAACACAAATGAACGAACGAGACATCTGTTCATATTCGTGTATTTAGTTAATCAGGCGGAATTCCTTGTTCATGTTCGTTCATTTATTAAACGAACGAACATAAACAAACTTCCCGCCGAACGGTTCATGAACTGTTCGCTGAACGTTCGGTTCATTTACAACCCTAAACTTACATGTACTGAATCATAAAAAAAATATAATAAATAAATTTTTTATATGTTAATAAATTATGATGAGATTTTATAAGGTCACGGGTAGCAAATAAAACATTATATAGTAACAATTCATTATATTCCAAAAAACAAAAAACTTAACGCCTCTAAATCTTATGAATTTGAAACGCCCCGAACCAGGTACATCTCATAGTTGACACAAAACATGAATAATATAGTTCTTAAACATGGAATTCACAATCAATACAACGACAGTCTTATAAAAACATATTCAAATATCACAACCAATAAAAACATTCAAACATAACAATGCAAATAGTTCAATCAACTAGAAATGTCAGTCTTCAAGTCATTTTAACCCTTCACTCTAGCCAATCTGAACTATTGTGGCTGTACAATCAATTCAATTCTCATCTAAAATGCATACTAAAAATTGAAATATACTGAGTGATGATATAGGGTCAAATATCCCTTGTATATTTGTCGTTTTGTATACGTTTAAGTAGTCTAACTTTGTATATTGAGTCGGTTTTACGTGTGTTTTGTAGATTTGAGTGTTACAGGTTAATTGAGCTAAAAGAGCGGGAACACATGAAGGAATTAAAGAAGATACAAAAGCCCGGGAAGTCAAGAAGTCAAAGTCAAAGCTTAAAAGTCAAAATTCTTGAAAAGTGGGGTCTTTGCGGTACGCGAAGACCAGGAGGAAGGTTCTCGCGGTACGCGAGGAAACTGAAAAATGGGCGCGATTATTTTGGCCTTCGCGGTACGCGAATGCCGGGACAGAATTTCTCGAGGTACACGAGAGAAGGGATTACGCCAAAATTAAATCTAATTTTAATTATAACCCCATTGTGATTCCATTATCGAATTATCTTCTTTCCAGCCATCCCAGAGGTGTTCTAAGACGATTTCAGGCTTTTCTAGGTCGATTGTTCTTAGTTTTCCATGCTTGTAAGTTTAAAGATTAATACAAGGCCCGAATTGTTGCAAAAGGTACTCGCAGAAGTATGGCATGTATTATGAGGAGAATATTGCCTCGATGCAAAAATGACGACATTTCGTACTTTCATTGCGGTTGTTTCTGTTCGAAAGTGGAAGATTTTTAAAATGGATGTTAAGAATTCCTTTCTGAATGCTGATTTTCACTAGGAGGGTGAAGTTTGGTCACGAGTTGAAGATTCGTACTTTCATAGTGGAAGATTTGTACTTTCATAGTGGAAGATTCATACTTTCATAGTGTTTCTCACCAGCCGGGTGAAGTTTGTCATCTTCGAAAAGCACTATATGGTCTCAAACAAGCCCTCATACAGTGTTTGAGAAATTCTCTACATCGATTACTTATGTTGGTATTCTTCCAAGTAATCATGACTTAACATTGTTTGTAAGATGTACGAGTGCAGACAGATCCTTTTGTCCTTATATGTAGATGATATGGTTATTACATGTAATGATTATGATGACATTGAGTAATTGAAGCGTGATTTGGCTCATAGGTTTGCCATGAATGATTTGAGCTTGCTACGTTATTTTTTTAGTATTGAGGCGACTCGGTCTAAGAAAGTTTACCTCCTTTCTCAGACAAAATATATATTTGATTTATTTCAACAACCACATTTTATTGATAACAGGACTTTAGACACTCTTCTTTAAAACCAATGCACGATATTCTTCTAACGATGGTGTTCTTTTATCGAATCCGAGACTATAATGTACTATTGTTGTCAGTTTGGTTTATCTTACTTTTACTCGTCTAGATATAGCTCATGCTGTTTCACATGGTTAACAAGTTTGTTACTACTCCTACTTTTGTTCACTGGGGTGCTGCTCTTCGTATTCTGAAATATCTTTGTGGAACTCAGGTTCAGAGCCTCTTGTTTCTTTCAACGCCTTCTCAAGAGTTACGTCCCTATAATGATGAGGATTTGGATAACGGTCCTAATGATCGTAAATCAACCACCGTTTTTTGTGTTTTCCTTGTAGATTCATTAATCTAATGAAAAAATACGAAACAAGTTGTTGTTTCTAGATCTTCTACTGACTGCGTTTGCTTCTTGCATATATGGGGGTTAACATGTCTCAGCCTATCCCATTACATTGTAATAACAAAGTGTGATTCTGACCGTAAAGAAGTCTGTTTCCCATGAGCGGACGCAGCATATTGAGATTGATTGCCACTTCACTCGTCATCATCTATAGCTCGAGACCATTTCGCTTCCATATTTTCCATAAGCCTTGCAGATTGCTGATGTTTTCACGAAGGCTCGGTCGGCGTCTCAGTTTTGTTTCTTATGTGACAAACTCTAAATGCTTATTGCTATTTCATTGTGAGTTTGAGGGGAATGTTAGCATAATAAATTAGGTTTATTTTGTATTGGGTTTTTGTTCAGCAATATTAGCTAAGTTGATCTAGTTAGCCTCTCTATTCTTGTTTTCGTTTCCTCTTTATATATCATATCAAAATTTACAACCCCTATCATTTACACAAGTGTGTAATTATCTTTTACAGGGAATCGTCGTCATCGCCCATGCTAGCGTGGTACAATCACCCTACCTCAAAGGTCAGGTGCTTGCAGATGAATACAAAATCAAATTAACTTCTATGGCTAGTCAAACGTCATCAATACATGGCTAAATTGCTACCTACATAAACATTCAAACAAGAGTTTAAACAAATATGAATGTGGAGGATGTCTTCTTCTCTATAGGTAAGGATATAAAAGTATAAAACAAAGACTTGCTGAAACCAACTCAAGCTGAGGTATGACAATATATGGTTTCCTTCATACTTTTACCAAATGTTCAAATTTAGATCGATATGTAAACTTACATAGCATCAAATCTAAGTTTAAGGATTTGTAATTTTGTAAACTTAATTGAAATTTGCAAACAAAATGTTTACAAAAATCTATTTAGTTTAAACATTTTATAAACTTAAATGTTTGTAAAATGAATTTTAAAGCCTTCAACAGTTTTACAAAACAAATGTTGCTTTTATAAAATTTGCTAGGCTTCTTATTGTTCAAAGAATAAAAGTTGAAGAAGTATTCTTTTGTAAGGAAATGATTCCAATGAAAAGACAAGTCAAGAGAACAGTTTAATCAAATTTAAGTGACCACCTCTTGGAGAAGAAAGACGTGTTACATTTTTGAGCAAATATCCAAGCTCGAGGTGTCTGCTTAAGGCCATAAAGTGCCTTATGAAGTAAGTAAAAATGATGTGGCCGATTCGAGTGATCAAATCCAGGAGAGTGTGCCATACATGGTCTTAGATAAATACCTATGAAAGGAAAAATTATTGACATCGACTTGCCAAATATCCCGTTCTCGAGATAAAAACCTGATAGAACAAATATGATAGTGGTTGCTTTAACAAATGGGCTAAATGTCTCAATATAGTCAATACCATTGGTCTAATGAAATCCTTTGGCAACAAATCAGAATTTATATATGCTAATAGATCCATCGGGGTGTCTCTTGAACAAGTGATCATCAGACGAGAAGGACAAGAGGATGGAAGGGGAGGTCGTGAGGATGAATTGGGTGGGTGGGGGGGGGGGTGTTGAAGTGGTAAAAGTGAATGGCATTGGCACATAAGGGGAAATAGCTGAGAGTAAGGGTATGATAGTAGGAGGGGTTTTAAAAATAGGAGTTGATGAAGGGATCGAGAAGATGGTCTCATGTAAGGTAACATGGCAAGAAATATAAGAATGTAGAGTGAGAGGATCGTAAAATAAATAGCCTTTATTATTAGGGGTATATCCAAGGAACATATTTTGGTAAGAGTTTATCTGGTCAGATATCCCTAAGAAATGGATAACAGAGACATTCAAATGTGCGTAAAAGAGTATAATCTGGTCGATATTGAAAAAAATCTTACAAGGAGAAGAATGATCTAGAGTTGGAGAATGAATGCTTTTGTAATTTTTTTATAAGATTAGTGTTACTTATTGGAGGTAACTTTACCCAATAATAACCAAATTTTATGTAAAACTTGAATTGTACAATTATCATACAAAACTTGAATTGCATAATTATGAAGATTGTAAATTGAAAATATTATATTTGAATTGAAATCAAAACCATCATTGATTGTTTAATCTCAACCTAAGCGTCGAAAAGCACAAATTAAATAATTACTTACATGACAATATCATTTCCTTCTAAATATGATTAATTGTCTTTTTATGATATAAAAGGATAGAATTTTTTTTTTTATTTATGGTTTTGATAATGTCATAATTTGTATAAATAATATAAAGGATGTATGTTATGCAAAAAAGAATAATGCAAACTATATTAACTTATATAGAAAATGATAAATATAAAATGTAAATTAGACAAAGATATATTATTTAACTTCTGAAAGATTTCATAGTACAATAATATATTCAGTTGGATGTCCTTAATACAGAAAGAAACCAAATCACATAAGTTGAAAAGTTACACTTCCAGCATGCAAATCAAGGCACATTACCTTCATCTATTCACGCTAAGATCAATCAAACATGATGAGGATGTAGACGAATCGGAAGCCCTTTTACGGGGGTAGGCATGGGATCGTATTCGATTTTCTCACCGGGTATCAACAGGTCCCATTTGAAATTTGTGACAATGTTGTGAAGGAACGCAAGTACTTCCAATCGCGCAAATTCTTTCCCTACACACATCCTAGGACCCCCTCCAAACGGCACATATGTGAATGGAGTTGGTCCTGCACCTTCAAATCTCGACGGATCAAACTGTGCCGCGTCTTCAAAGTTAGCATTGTCGTTGTGTGTTAATGAAGAACTCCAGTGTATCTGAAATAGTTAGTAAGTTTTGAAAATCATCATCTGATTCATATAATATTTACTAAAATAAATGTATAAGTTTGTTACCTTCCATCCTTTGGGGATGGTATAACCGGCATACTCGATATCCACCAGGGCCTCTCTATAGGCCCCGGTGACGGGTGGATGTAGTCTCAAGACTTCAGAGACAACATTCCAAGAATATCTCATGTTTTGTATGTCCTCCCATTTCAGCAACTCACCAGCTTCTTTTGCCTTGGAAATCTCTAATTGCTCTGGAAAGTATGTGCCATCCATAATTAAATTTGATCCAAACTTGTTAAAACAAGATTTTTTTTTGCTTTTACATGTAGTAAGGAAAATTGTTTTGGTTTCTGAGTGAAATATGAATTCAAAATAGTTTCTATAGTTAATCTGCTCATTGAGGTAGCGGATCAAGATTTTCTAACATGAACCCGCTCGTCAAATGAGCAAATTCACTTTTCTTTTTCATATAATAATTTCAAAAGAAGATTTTTTGTTTTGTTTTTACAAGGCACTTAGCAAAACTGTTTTGGTTTCTGGGTGAAATTTGAATTCAAAATGGGTTCTTGGTAATCCATTCGTAGAGATAGCGAATTCAAGAATTTCTCATAACCAGCTGACGTCGCAAGAGGTTGATGAGATTCATCATTGAATCCGCTCATCAAATGAGCAAATTCACTTTTCTTTTTCATAGAGATTCCTATGCATCCTATGTGATGGTGCAGATGTCAGAGATTCCCAACAATTCCGCTTGCCATCTCAGTGGGACCTGTCAAAAGTTCTTGAATCCACTACCTCAATGAGTATATTACCTTAACACAATTTTGAATTCAAGCTTCACCCCGAAACCAAAACCATTTTCCGAAGTCAGAAAATTCGCCAAAAGAATTGAGAACATAACTAACTAACCTTTCAACACCTTGTCATAAACATCAGGGTGTTCACCAAGACTCTTGATGAGCAAAGTGATAGAAACAGTAGAGGTGTCATGACCCGCAAACAGTAGTAACAAGATGTTGTTTGCAATCTCTTTCTCGGTGAAATACCTCCCATTTTCGTCTGAAGATGTAAGCAGATGTGTTAAGAGGTCTTGTGAAGATGACGCCTTTCCTTCTTCCAGTTCCACTCTTCTTGCTTTGATAATCGTCATTAGTTCGGCCCTGATAGCTGCTGCTGCTTTTTTCGCACTATAAAACCGTGTCCCCGGGAAGTTGATAGGTAGCTCAACAATGCCTTTCAAGAAAATGTTGAACAAGGAACCGAGTTTTGCAATGTGGTTCGGGTCCTCCAGGCTCATAAATAAACAACAGGCGAGCTCAAAGGCGTATTGTTTAACTGTTTCGTATACGTTCACCACTTCCTTGTCTATATGCATGCAAACTCGTAATGAAGCAAATTATCAGAAAACTGACATTAATTAGAAGGTAGTTAGATAGATAAGCAAGTTTCTAAAATCTAAACAAAGGGTAGGAAGTCTTGTTTCTTAATTTCTTTATGGGGAGATGATTGTTTTTTTATGTTAAAATCACATTAAGTTTGTTGTAATTGGATAGTCAAATGTTTAGAGTTTATTCTTGATCACGTCTAAGTACTTGTAAATTAGGAGTTTTGTTCAATTAAAAAGACTATCATACCCTAGATATTTAATTATTAATTTAGTTATTTCACAACCACTTAGCAACTAAAGTTAACGATCATTAATTTTAGGGACCAAACATGAAACAAAT
The DNA here is from genome assembly GCA_023525975.1 of Smallanthus sonchifolius. NCBI lineage: Eukaryota > Viridiplantae > Streptophyta > Magnoliopsida > Asterales > Asteraceae > Smallanthus > Smallanthus sonchifolius. The sequence goes on along the minus strand of CM042029.1, from coordinate 24,624,718 downwards.
TGGAAACCTATGAATTATCCTTGTAAATTTTCAAAGTTAAAAATCAAAAGTGAAATCAGTGCAAACCAACCACGTGAAAAACCCGTGTAATTAACTCTTGTAGTAATATCTACTCTTAACCGACTAAACCAAACTTGTCCAAGTTGGTCATCTTTACAACTTACATGCACATAAATATGAACTATAAAACAAATAAACAATAATACTAAATTAAAAAATATTACAAAAAATCATTTTATGAACTGACCACTATTTTGTGTTTATATTTGACATTATTATTTTTTTTCCATTTAACTTGAGACACGCATGGATCACACCTACGTACACATTTGGAGTATTTAATTCCCATTATCATATTATATTATGATATTATTTATTCTTTGTTTGACTTTCCATCGGTGCGTATTTGTTCAAGGCTAAAAAAAATAATGTTGGCTAAGCCTGGTAACGACGAGCTAGTTAGCCGGCGGTTAGCCACGTGTCTAAATTTGGTTGACTGGAAACCTTAAATGCTCTTAGGATATGGTCCGGCTAAGCTCGCATCATGTGGTTGTATAATAATGTTTATGTTTTCGTAGGCTGAAAGTCAATGTTTATTTTAGTAATCTTGTCGGTTAAAGTGTCTAGTTTAGTAGTTTAAAAAAAAACAAATCATATACTAAAACAATGATTGATGTCCATTTTTTAAGTTCTTACTCCACTTAGGTGGTATTCTCAACGGTTTCACCATCTTCATCTCTATAATTTAACTAAACAACACATTTGTTTTTAAAATTTAAAAACTTTTTTAAAACCTCTCACATCAGGTTCCCTACATCTATCTCTATTCAATTAAATAATATTTTTTAAATTACTTTTATTACTTTTTGTCTTTCATCCACTCACAAAAATAAAATAAAAAATAATATATGGTTGAATACTTCCTTCCTAAATTTAGAGGGCTCATAAAGTTTTCTTTTAAATTTTAGGGATAAGGTATAGAGATGTGGATCCTGATTTGAAATAAAAAAACAATAATTTGTTATATTTTCTCCCTAAATTTTAAAACAATCGGTTTTCTATCGAGGTCCCGATCCATAAGAAGCGGATGAGAACGTGGATACTCATGAGTCCACAAAGATTCTACAGATTTGGAAATTGTATCCTATTGCTCATCGATAATATGCGTAACTACATTGATAAATCAATTAATTCGTTCTATGAAAATTAAAGATAAAAATCATAGGAAAATTTTAAAAAAACATGAAAAATCGTTGGAAATGTGTTTTGTGGGAAGTTTTTTCAGACCAGGATTTTTTCGGACCGTGTCTTTTTTTTATCAGAAATTGGTCGGAAACTACATTTTTTTACAAAGTTCCGACTACGTCTAAATGAGTCGACTAATTACCATAAAAACAAAAATACAAAAAATTACAGTTGGCCCTTGACCTTTTTGAAGTCACGTGTTTGATCCATACTCTAGAGGGTTTTCCACAGTGGTGGGTTTTCTCATGTGGTACGACTGATGTGGGACATGCCAGTCAAGCTTTCGCTGTTAAAAAAAACGAGACAGAAAATAATTACCTCGCCAATGAAGTTCGATATGGCGACGGGTGACAACGTCCATGGTGGCAGCATAGTGAGTGGCGAAAGCTTCCGGACCAAGATACGACAACAGCATCTTCCTCAGCCACTTAGCTTCATCCCCCTGAATATTAATCAGACACCTCTCGAAAAGCTTCTTCACGGGCGTCGGCCACCACACCGCCACCAGCTTGTTCTCGTTCCCAAACAGGAACTTGTTACCAGAAGGACCACACAGCACGGCCATACGGTCACCAAGCAATGACGTCTTAAACACTAGAGGGTTACCATGTTTCTCGATCCGTTCTCGAACAAATCTCTCCGGAACTCCATCCCAATTTGCGCGTAGAAGCGCTAGAGTTTCTCCGAGAAACGGCCACCCGAAGCTTCCCGGTGGAAGATTGATTTTGGTTGCTCCAGTTTTGTGGTTCTTCCAAAAAACGTACAAAAAGATGAAGAGAAGCGGAGTTAGAAGAAGTTGAATCATTATTTGTGTGGTTGAAGACATGGACAGGTGAGATTGAATCATTTATATTTAATCACGTGTGACGGAGTTGGATAGAATAGATCGTGAAGACCGTAACGTGTGGTTGTTGATTGAATAAAAATATTTACATGAGTCCAAGTTGTTCCTAAACTGATATCGGTCGGACCAGATAAGGATACGTACATTTGTGGTGCCCAAATACATGTATGTACATCCAAATCTATGTCACGAGGACCCTGATTTGCCTTTTAAGTGGCTTATTCTATTTAGAGCTCGTTTAGTGGCATGTGCGGTATGTGTCGCTGCGGGGCACGTAATTTTGAGGAGTCTAAAATTTTTGGTTGCATGAGAAAACAAAAAAACTCCTCCTCAATTTTTAAATGTTAATAACTTTTTCATACGTTATTATTTTTTTTTAAATAACACCTATAAATTAAACATTTTTTTAATTTTTAATTTAAGTATAATATTGATATATAAAAAAAAAAAAAATTTAATGTGTCAGAATTTTTCGATACTACATATATATATAGTATCATTATATTGCATATACTTCATATATGCAGTATCGTGGTACGACATATATGCAGTATGATGATACAACATATATGTAGTATGAACATATGATGATATTGTATATATGTAGTATGTGCGTTTGAAATCTCGGAGACGCCTTTGATTGTATCCTAAATTTTGGATATCTGAATTTTCGGATACGGATTCGGATAGTGAAACAGATATCATTTTTTCAATTTTTTTTCCTTTTGCAATTATACCTACACTTTTTGGCAATATGACCTACGTTTTTTTGATTGATTAAGTTCAAGAAAACAAAATTTGGAGTAAGTTTGATTGCTTACCTGCAACATCCGTAACCTAGGTATGTACGAAGAAAATGGGAAAAGTTACTGCGTATTCCAGATATCGCCTCCGGATCAGCGTCTTCTGGATCAGATGGTTCCAATTTCTGATTAAGAAAAATAATCGTATAAATAAACATACAAATGCGTGGCTGAGAAAAAAAAAATAATTGGAATAAATAAATGAGTAAAATTGAAGCATTAAAGCTACCTCTTGCGTTTGAATCAACATAAAGCAAATGAAGACAACGATGATAAGAACAAACTGCTATGAAGAATCAACCCCAAATTAGGAAAAGGAGGAGGCAAGGCAATAAAAGGTTTGGAGATAAAAAAAAGGTTGGTTCAATTGAAAGTGTGTGAAAGGTAAAGGGGGAAATTTTTTTAGGGTTTTGAGAGAGAAGAGGGGATAGCGAACGGGTTACCAATAAAGAACGGTTCGGACTAAAGGTCCGCATGTCCATTAAAATAGATGAAATCAGTTTAGGCGGGAAAACACTTAGGGGAAACGCTGAGCAAGTGACACGTTTCCATTTTGATATTGATTTATTAGGGCTTCGTCTTTTGGGACACCCATAAAATCTATTTTGACACTCGATATGCTCCATATTGACCAATATGGAGCACATCAGTACAACGTTAAACAACAAGAACTGACAGCAGATATGCTCTTCCCCATACGAAACCTTATACGCAATATGATGCATATCAACCTTATACGCAACCTGATATGCATCATATTGCCCAATACAATGCATACCAGGGTGCATATTAGGCTGATATGCATCAACCTCTTCAATATGAACCTCCATTATGTATCATATTGGATAATATGATGCATATTGGGTTTTTAAAAAAATTAACTAAATTACCAGAAATACAAATTTAAAATTCAAAAAATAATTACAAAAAAATTGTAATTATTTTTTCAAATACTATTTTAAAAAAAATATATTAAAATTACAAAAAATAATCTTTTTAATTGATTACATATTAACTTAAATAACAAGTTTAAATTACAAGTTAAATACATATTATTTTTTAAAAACTATTTAGTAAATTAATTTAAAAAAGTTAGAAATTATATGAATGAAATGTTCGTCGTTGACAAATACAAGCGACACCACATGATGAGGTATACAGACTTCGTATAGTCTAGTATAGTATCGTATAGGCTTATAGGTGTAGTATACGTGTAGCATAGTATAGTATCGTATCGTATCATATACTATATGTATACTATACTAGACCATACATTACTATACTATACGATATGATACGGTAGTATACTATAACATACGATACGTATACTAGACGTGTAGGCCTATACAAAGCCTATACGAGACCTATACCATAGTATACGATACTATACTATACGATATGATATTGTACTATAATATATGATACCTATACGATACAATACGATATGATACGATACCATACCATACCTTACCGTACCCTACCCTACCATACCATACCATACCATACCATACCATACCGTACCGTACCGTACCATACCATACGATTCGTATAGTATAGGTGTAGTATAGGTCCTGTATATACCTAGTATATGATATGATACTATTCTACACGTATACAACACCTGTAGGCATATACAATACTATACTAGACTATACGAAGCCTGTATACCTCATCGTGTGATGTCGCTTGTTTTTGTCAATGACGACCATTTTATTTATATAATTTCTAATTTTTTAAAATTTGTATTTATAGTAATTTAGTTAATGTTTTAAAAAAACCCAATATGCATCATAATGCATATTGGAGGTTCATATTATGCTGATGGATCTTCAATACGCATCATATCCAATATGCATCATATTGGGCAATATGATGCATATTGGTTTTTTTTTAATATTAACTAAATTACCAAAAATACAAATTTAAAGTTCAAAAAATAATTACAAAAAATTGTAATTATTTTTTCAAGTACTATTTAAAAAGAAAAGAAAACATATTCAAATTATAAAAAGTAATATTTTAAATTGATTAGATATTAATTTAAATTACAAATTAAATACATATTGTTTTTTTAAAAAACTATTTACTAAATTAAAAACTATTTACTAAATTAACAATAAGTTAAAAATTATATGGATGAAATGGTCGTCATTGTCAAATACAAACACCACATGATGAGATATACAGACTTCGTATAGTCTAGTATAGTATCGTATAGGCCTATAGGTGTAATATACGTGTAGTATAGTATAGTATAGTATCATATTGTATAGACCTATATGTGTACTATATGTATACTATACTATACGTTACTATACCGTACGATACGATACGATACATATACTACACCTGTAGGCCTATACGACACCTATACTATACGTATACTATACTAGACTTGCAACTATAACATACGATACGTATACTACACCTGTAGGCCTATACAAAGCTTGTACGAGACTTATACTATAGTATACGATACTATACTATACGATATGATACGATACTGTACGATACGATACTTATAGGCATACACGAGGCCTATACGAGACCTATACTACACCTATACCATATGTATATATACTTTTCTAGACAATACGTTACTATACTATACGATTTGATACGATACTATACTATACGATACATATACTACACCTGTAGTCCTAAACGAAGCCTATACGGGACTTATATCATAGTATACGATACTATACTTTACGATACATATACTACACCTGTAGGCCTATACGGGACCTATACCATAGTATACGATACTATACTATACCATACGATACTATAGTATATGTATAGTATATGTGTAGTATAGGTCTCGTATAGGCCTTGTATAGGTCTATAGGTTTCGTAAAGTACAATATAGTATCATATCGTATAGTATCGTATAGAATTGTATAGTATCGTATACTATGGTATAGGTCCCGTATAGGCTTCGTATAGGCCTACATGTGTAGTATTCGTATCGTATGTTATAGTATACTATAGTATCATATCGTATAGTATATTATATGTTTAGTATATGATATGATACGATACTATACTACACATATACTACACCTATAGACATATACGATACTATAATAGACTATCGAAATCTGTATACATCATCATGTGGTGTATTTGTCAACGACGACCATTTCATTCATATAATTTCTAACTTTGTTAAATTAATTTTCTAATTAGTTTTTAAAAAATAATATGTTATTAATTTATAATTTAAACTTGTTATTTAAATTAATATGTAATCAATTAAAAATATTTTTTTTTTGTAATTTGAATATGTTTTTTTATAAAAAAATAGTATTTTAAAAAATAATTATAATTTTTTTGTAATTTTTTTTGAATTTTAAATTTGTATTTTTGGTAATTTAGTTAATGTTAAAAAAAAACCCAATATGCATCATATTGCCCAATATGATGCATATTGGAGGTTCAAATGGAAGAGGTTGATGCATATCAGCATAATATGCACCCTAATATGCATCATATTGGGCAATATGATGCATATCAGGTCATATAAGGCTGATATGCATCAACCTCTTCCGTATACCAAACAAACACACTCCAATACGCTCCATATTGACCAATATGGAGCGTATTGGACAAGCCGCCAAACCAAGACTGACAGTTGCCAGTTCTGGTTGTTTAACGTTGTAGCAATATGCTTTATATTGACCAATGTGAAACATATCGGATGTCAAAATAAGAAAATAAGTATCTAAATATCAAGACGGGGTAGATCTAGGGAATAAGAACCCATAATAAATATAACCGCGCTTGTTACTAGGGGTCCATGCCATGTTAGGCCCATTTCACTCCTAGTAATTTACGTCACTAGTATTGAACTCGAAATACATTACTTCAATTTGAATTTTTAACATAAATGAAGGATATATTTATGTCCCGACTGTCTACCGTGTTAGGGTAAGGGGTATATCTTGCTATCACTTTGTCATCACTTTGGCCATCACTTTGTCAACCGGGCGCCACATCAACAGTCAGAAAAGTGATGGGCAAGTGATGGTGTAAGGGAAATACTCCTCTCCATCACCTTGGCATCACTTTGCCACATCATCAACACATTTTAATTTTTTTTTCAAATAATAATATTAAAATTATAAAAATAAATATAACATACAATAAAAATTAAAAACATACAATTTAAAAGTAAAAACATACAATAAAGTTACTGAAGCGATCGTCCGGAACATCAAAGCCCGTCGCCTATCGTCTTCGGAAGATGAAGTTGACATGTTGGTATTGACTGGGTTGGGAGTTTAAAAAAAGATGGAGTTTTTATAAAATTTGAGAAAGAATGAGATGAATGTAATAGTGAAAATGGTGGAAATGGGATGAGTTTTATAAAGTGTGTGATGGTTTAAAAAAATTAATTTTTTTAACTCCCAACGGTCATATTGACCGGTTCAACGCGCCTCTCTCTCTTTTTACCCCGTCACTTTTCCGATGCCATTAACTCACGCCTCGGTCACGCGGACCAAGGGGGCGGTGTGCCATCGATGTAATGGCGTGAGATATCGGCCACGTTGGTTGTTGGCGTGAGATATCCGGGTATACCAGATACCCTTAGATCTGCCGAAAAACATCATGTGAAAATAGAGTAACCCAATCTAATGCTTGATACACCTAATAATGGTCCGTCTAAGGGTGTTCATTATTTGTTTTGAAACCAATTAACGGAATCGAACAGAAACCAATTAAAACCCAACCAAATTATAAATTCGGTTTTCATTTCAGTTTTAAACCGAAACAGAATCGGGTAAACGGTTTTCACCATGGTTTTCTATTTTGTGAAATCTGAATTGGGTTTAACTAGGAGTGTACATGGATCATTTCGGTTCAGTTTTCATTTCAGTTTTAAACCGCAATTTTCATTTAATGGGTTATTGTTTAACCGAACCATCGGTTAATTGTTCGGTTCGGTTCGGTTAAGTCGTTTAATTCGGTTACGGTTCGGTTATTTGCTCTCTCGCCTTCCCTGACTCAATCGGTAAGTGTAAGTCCAAGATTTCTGATGATAGAAATTGGTTTTCTCAAGTATTCTTTCTGTTGCTAAAGTGAAACATGTTTGCTCTTCCAAGATTTCTCATGCAAGAGCAGGTGCTGAAGTTTCATATTTTAGGCTTTTAGCTTTGCTTTGATTGTTTAAAATCACATTCTTTTTGAGGGGAATGAAATTTTTATTTATGTTGAAGTTTCATTATTTTAGCTTGCTTTGATTGTGTTAGTATATTTTATTTTATTTTTTGAACGGCGAATATTGAATGTTGTGACGTCGTACCCCCCGTCACATGAGAGAGTCTCGTCAAAATTCGGCCAATATGTTGTCTTAACCGGGCCCACTTGACGTCAGAGTTAGAGAGCATCCAAGGAAAAATCCCACACAATACGGCCCCTTCAGGGCTTGAGGGAGAGCCGAGGCTCGAACCCTGGATCGACGTGGGTAAAACTCAGGTGCATCAGCCTAAGCTAGGCTTCATTTGAACTTGGATCACTAGGAACACTAGGTCTCTTACTTACCACCATCACTAGCTCATTGACGTATATTTTAGTTTATTCATTAGAATAAAAACTTGTACGTATATCACTTCTATTATCTCAATTTAATTGTTCAAGTTTCATTATAAACCGAAGTTTATATCTCCAGATGTTATCAATTTAATAGTTGAAATTTCATTATTTATGTTGAACATTTACCACGTTTGAACCCATTGTCCGACCCGAACCCGTTTTTGCCTGTACACAAACCAAACCCGCCCCTTTTTGTCACTAATATTTCCATGTAACATGGTACCATATCATATACCACAACATATTCATTTACTTATCAAATAGACGTACTAAATAATGAAACCAAAGTATATAAGTTGTAAAGATACACCATGTTTTTTATCAGTAGTATTGATACATATACTTGTAGCACTTCCGGCATGCAAATCAAAACCAGAAGAATCAGTAATTATCCAGGAGATCCGTTACGGTGTACCTCCTCGATTCATGCTAAGATTAATCATACATGATGTGGATGGAGACGAATCGGAAGCCCTTTTACAGGGGTAGCCATGGGATCGTATTCGATTTTCTCATCTGGTATCAACAGGTCCCATTTAAAATTGGTGACGATGTTGTGAAGGAACGCGAGTACTTCCAATCGCGCAAATTCTTTCCCTAAACACATCCTAGGACCTCCTCCGAACGGCACATACGTGAATGGAGTTGGTCCTGCGCCTTCAAATCTCGATGGATCAAACCGTGTCACATCTTCAAAGTTAGCCGCATCCTTATGTGTACATGCAGCACTCCAGTATACCTGAAGGTGCAACATGAATGCACAAGGTTTGTTATTTGTATATAACTAGAAGTAGGTTTGAATACCTTCTATTACACTGGTTGAATAAATTTAATTTTATATTTTTATTTATTATTTAGTATAAAATAATAAAGATTGTGTCCATGTGCGTTGCGGTGCGTTAAACTGCGGAAGAAATTAACGTTCTCGAAAGCTTATAAAATAAAGTGATAGAAAAACGAAACCATTAAAAAATTTGTCGTTTACGAAATATATAAACTTACTCGGAGGTTTATATAAAAAAATCCTTTACACAAATTCACGTGTTGCAGCGAAATAACTAGTAATATTCGAAAAACTTTGTAAAAAAACGAATCCGTAACAAAGTCGTTAAAAAAATTAACTGATAAAAAGTTTGAAACTGAAAACAAAACCATTTAAAAAAGTAAGATTAAAAAGAAATTCATGTCAACGTTGTACGCGGGTGCTTAGATAACTTGTACACTATAACATAAAACTCTGTTACAATTGTTCGTGTGACACGTCTTGTAACTTGGTTGATAAAAATAAATAAAAAAATATCCATTGTTTAAGCGATAACTTTATTAAAGTTCAAGTGTTGTAGTATATGTTTGTTAAAAGAAACGTAAAAAAACATTTTTAAAATTCAAGGGCTTAAAAGTAAATCTGACATAATTCAAGGGCTTTAGTGTAATGACTCGTAAAAGACAAAATAACTTATATTAGTACCATGCATTGAGTACTTGTACTTTATACATAACTGCTTTGAAGTTTGCAAATTGTAATTTATATAAATTACTAAAATAAATGTGTATGTTTGTTACCTTCCATCCTTTGGGGATGATATAATCGGCATACTCGATATCCACTAGGGCCTCTCTAAAGGCTCCGACGATGGGTGGATTTAGTCTCATGACTTCGGATACAACATTCCAAGAGTATCTCATCTTTTGTATGTCTCCCCATTTCAGCAACTCACCTGCTTCTTTTGCCTTACAAATCTCTAATTGCTCTGAAAGTATGTATCATTTGTTATTTAAAATGTGTTTCGATGACTTTTACATTATTATGCACAACTCTGTTTTAAATTAAATTTATATCGAAACGTAGATAAAATAAACACATCACAATGATATATTTGAAACTTTTAAAATATCATATATGAAAAGTTATAAGAGAAAAATAAAATATATTTAAATTTAATTATACTAAAAAACTTTATAGAACAAAAAAAAATCGTCTTGTGTTGAGTGACAATATTACCATTCATAATAAAGTTGCATTTTATATATATTTATATTATAATTATAATATCATCCAAAGAAAAATGTCAAATTAAACGAAGTAGCACATAACTAACCTTTCAACACCTTGTCATAAACATCAGGGTGTTCACCGAGACTCTTGATGAGCAAAGTGATAGAAACAGCAGAAGTGTCATGACCAGCAAACAGTAGTAACAAGATGTTGTTTGCAATCTCCTTCTCAGTTAAATACCTGCCATTTTCATCTGAAGACGTAAGCAAATGTGATAAGAGGTCTTGTGAAGATGACGCCTTTCCTTCTTCTAGTTCCACTCTTCTTGCTTTGATAATCATCATGAGTTCGGTCCTAATGGCCGCTGCTGCTTTATTCGCGCTATAAAACCGTGTCCCTGGGAAGTCTATAGGTAGCTCGAGGATGCCTTTCAATACAATGTTGAACATGGAACCAAGTTTTGCAATGTAGTTTGGCTCCTCCAGGCTCATAAATAAATGGCAAGCAAGCTCAAAGGCGTATAACTTAACGGTTTGGAACACGTTCACCTCTTCCTTGCCTTCATAAATGCAAACATTGAAAAACAACATTATTCATGAGGAAGATTTGTGTGATTTTTATTGATTTCTAATTTATTAATTCACTAGTTTAGATCTCGTGTCTATACACGGGTTAAAAAATATCAATATATAAAATTTTTATGTAATATATTTTTATATATTTTACAGGTGTAAAAATATATTACATATACTAAGAATAGAAACAAACTCAAAATATGTAAAAATTAATATATAATTGGTTTCAAAAATACGTTAATATTTAATGTAATTTGACGTTCATTTATTATTTGATTGAAATTGAAATAAAAGTTACATAATTAATTTTCAAAGTTTCTTATAATAAGGGATAATTTAAAATAAATGTGTTTTATTAGTATAATTAGTATTATTTTTAAGTGTATATTATTATTATAAAAGATCGATATGCATTAAATAAGATAGAGATGCGAGAAAAAAAGTGTGAGAATCAATATGGAGACGACACGTGACACTGGAAACTTTTATTTATTATATAGTATAGATGTGAGCTAATCATATTGGGTCGTTTATGTAATTAGTGTAAAGTTATGTTTTAGTCTGTTATGTAATTATGCGTAGTCAAAGGGGTCCTAGTGTTAGAAACAAAAATTGGAAACTGTATTTTGTCTAGAAGGGTGCAATGATTGTGAAGCATTGCGTCGTTTCCAAATTAGGGTTATAAAAGGTCATCGAGCTTGTAATCAAAAGTGACGATCGTTGGAATCTTCTGATTTTAGAAGAAAACCTAAGTCACGTTATCTGAAAAATCATCATCAGATAATAACAATAAAGAGATTATAATACACAGGGAAGTATATTCGTTCTCCCACTTCCAATGTTATGTTTTAAAATCCACAAACTACAGTATGGGCAATCCACATAAAAACCATACTCAACGCAAACAGACTATGGGAGATGATAAAACCAAGTGATGATACGCATGTAGATGTCAAGAAGGACGAGGCCACGATTCCATACCTGTTTCAAGCACTACCAGAGGATGTGATAGTGCAAGTTGCAAAGTTGCTAAAGAATTTTCGGATTTACTGAAGACAAGGAATGTCGATGTGGATTTAGTGCAAAAGACATGTTTACAAACACTCAACACAGAATTTGAGATGTTGCTAATTTGTTAATTCATGTGGGCCAATCTTATTAGGTCATTTATGTAAATACTGTAAACTTATGTTTTATCCTGTTATGTAATTATGTAAAGTCGAAGGGGTCTTAGTATTAGAAACAAAAGATGGAAACTGTATTTGGTTTGGAAGGGTGCGACGATTGTAAAGCGTTGCATGGTTTCCAGATTAGGGTTATAAGGTCGTTGAGTATGTAGTTAAAATTGAAGATCGTTGTTATCAAATTCAAGGTCTAGTTTGTATTTATCAAATTAAAAAGTGAAGTTCTGTTTGCAGGAACCGAAGGGAAGTTTTCGACAAATGAAAAATAAAGATTATAGTGCGTTGAAATACCAAGAAAAGAACATAAAATTTTTAACTACGTTATAAATAATAACATGTAAAATACTATTCATAATGTAACACCTGGCACTAAAATGTTTAAAAAATGCCAAAGTTAGAACCTAAAAGGACTTGTGTATCTAAAGTACCAAAGTCTAGGGTTAAAAATAAAAATTTTGATTTCTGGGTAGATAGCGGACTGCTATCATATTTCCCAACGGTCCATTATGAGTAAGGGTTGGGTGGAGGACCGCCATCGCTTGGATAACGGTCCGCTAGACGCAATTTCTCATGATGGCACGTGTCCTGTGACTCAGCCCCAATATAGGACCGCTATGACCCCCATAACCGCAAAACGAGGTACGGTCCAATCAGAATCGAATGTGTATGTAGGGTTGACGCAATCATTGGGCAATAGTGGAGCACTACGCCCCAGCATAACAGTCTGCTATGTGTCTGATTTCCAACCTATAAATAGTTGGCGAGTTCAGTCGAATTCTTCATCTTCCCAACGATCTTTACTCTCAAAACTCATTCTAGGAGATCCCTAGCCCACTCCCGACAATCCCGGTCTAACTCCCGCTCATTTAGCGCCGATTTAAGTAGAAACGCTAGTAGAAGTGTCGGATTGCTAGAGAAACCAAGTTAGGAGGTTGATTCTATAATTTCCAACTTAGAGGCTCATTCCTACAATCAAGGTGAATACTTTCTCTATTTCAAAACTTGTGTCAAACATTTACATTTACAAAAATGACCAAATAAAGGTTAAGGGAATAATGCTCAACGTTCTTATATGAACAAAGCATTCAGGCCATAGGTATACGTAAAACTTGCAAAGGATACACAGGTCTCGGTGAAAGTCGCGGATTACGGTTGGTACTTATCTTATAACAATTTCGGAGACGTAGACCTGGCTATTGTTATAAGGCATGATACCAGTGTATACAGTTGTGCATATGATTAGGAGTTAATGGTCTGCTGAATGTGTAGATTGAACATACAGTTGTGATTATGAAATTAATTGTGCCAAATGATTTTACTTTCAAGATAATTGTATTCACCAGCGTTCAGGTAATCAATAAATATGTAAAGAAAAAGGGATAAGGACAGACAAAAGATCTGGCCCGTGAAATGAAAAGTGAAAGGGATTAAATGCATGTTGGATTCTCAGCCTCATGCATAGATAATCCTGAAAGAAGAAGAGGGAGATAGGACCAAGGGATTGATCAACCTTGGAAAGTACTATTTCTGGTGGCTTATGACTTATCTATAAGACGAGAAATGTATTTGGTTTTAAACGATGTTTTGTAATTAAATCAATAAGGATATTTAAAACCCTATATTTATGAAATGAATACGAGACTTTTGTTTTCCAACTGAGTCTTGATATTTACAAATACAACCCTCGAGGTTGAAATAAATGATGAAACGATCCTTGTGAAAAGACTTCCGATGTATCTTATAAAACAACTCTGAAATCAAAACAGATACCAAACGAGCTCACACATGTCCAAAGGGTGCCTGAAGCAGGGTGTGACACGTAATGTTAAACTCATCATTGTATACAAGTGCTTAAAGAACTTTTGTACACGTTTATAAAAATAACAATTTGCAAACTAGTGTTCATAATGTCAAACATATCATTATGTACAAATGCTTAAAGCACTTTTCTAAAAGTCATTAGGAGTAAAGTTATAATATGAACCTCTCAAGTTTAACTACGTTTACCTTTCATACCTTATACTTTTGTATTAATTTATTTAACTTTTTTTTTTGTTTGCTCAATCACTTTTTGACACATGGTCCACTCATAATTTTGTGTTTTTCTCTTATAACATTTAAATATGATGTTTTATAAAAAAAAAACAAATACTATGTTGTGACGTGCTTATTTTTATCTACGTTTCGACAAGCTAGGCTCCATAGGAACCTTTGTTGGCTTGCAACTCTCCATCCCAAACTTGACCAACAAGTCTACTGCATATTTTCTCTGATGTAGCATTATTCCATCAGGCTCATATTCAAGTTCCATTCCTAAAAAATGTTTTAGTCTTCCCAAATCCTTCATGAAGAATCGTGTGCACAAATTTTCCTTTAGTTGATTTATCACATCGGTTAGGTCACCCGTTATGATCAAATCATCTACATAAACAAGCACTATTGCCGTTTTATCCCCTTCTTTACGAACAAACAGACTTGTGTCGGCATTGGTGGATATAAATTCATTTAGCTCCAAGAATTCTCCAATCTTACCGAACCAAGCTCTCGGAGATTGTTTCAACCCGTAGAGAGCTTTTCTTAACTTGCACACGTGATTTGGAGCTTCACGATTAACAAAGCCATCCGGTTGATCCATATAGATGACTCGATCCAAATCACCATAGAGGAACGCGTTACTTACATCCATTTGCCATAAATCCCACTTTTTGATTGCGGCTACTGCTAGTATCACTCGTATGGATGTTAGTTTTGCTACGGGGCTGAATGTATCATCGTAGTCAATCCCGTATTGTTGTGAGAAACCTCGAGCGACTAAACGTGCCTTGAACCTTTCAATTGATCCGTCCGGTTTCCGCTTTATTTTAAACACCCATTTGCACGAGATGGGCTTCACGTCAACCGGTTTTGGAACCAAGTCCCATGTCTCGTTCTGAACTAACGCTTTTAATTCATCTTCCATAGCTATCTTCCACTTTGGATTAGACATGGCTTCTTTAACTGTTTCCGGTTCAGTTTCTTTATCTTCTAGTATGGCAACATTTGCATACTTTGGATTCGGTTTTCTCAATCTTTCTGATCGTCTCGATACTTGTTCTTCGATTTCACCTTCTCCCTGATCTGTTCGAGCAGTTTGATGGACTCTCGATGACCCAGTCTGCCATGGGCTTCTTCTTGGGGTTGACGTTCCAGGAGTATCAACCATCTCCTCATAATTTTCATTCCCGACAATGTCTTCATTTAGGCCGAGTGTAACATGCTCATTAAGTTCTTTCTTAAGTTCCTGCGTATCAGGTAGTACTTCATGGTTTAAAGACCACCATGATGAGTTTTCATCAAATATTACGTGCCTTGAGACATAGCACTTCCCGGTAATCGGCTCGCAGCAGCGCCATCCTTTCTTTTCATTATCATACCCGACGAAGATGCATCTTACGGCCTTTTTCTCCAACTTGTATCTTTGGTGCCCCGGGATGAATACATAACAGACGCATCCAAATACACGAAAGTGACTAACATTGGGTTTCATCTTGAACAATCGTTCGAATGGAGAAACATAACCCATTCCTTGTTGTGGTAAACGATTGCTTACGTACGTTGCCGTCTTCATTGCTTCGGCCCAAAACCTCCCTGGGACATTCTTGTCGTGGATCATACTTCCACATAGTTCGGTTAGATGTCGATTCTTTCGCTCGGAAACCCCATTTTGTTGAGGGGTATTAGCACACGTGAGTTGGCGTCTTATCCTATGTTCTTTTAGATAATCGGAAAACACTTTTGATATGTATTCGCCCCCGTTGTCGGACCTTAGGCATTCGATGCTTCGTTTGGTTTCTCTTTCGGCTTCTAGTTTGAACTCTTTAAAATTTTCAAATGCTTCCGACTTTTCCTTTAGAAAATATACCCACAAATATTTTGAGAAATCATCGATAAATGTTATTAAGTACCTCATACCTTTTATCGATGGTTGCTTTACCGGACCGAACACATCGGTGTGAACAAGTTCGAGGGGTTTTGATGCATGATGGCTTGATCCTTCGAACGGTAATTGGTGGGCTTTGCCATATTGGCACCCACTACAAATGACATCCGTTTGGACATCGATCTCGGGTAGTCCGGTTAACATCTTCTTCTTGACCATCATTTGTAACTTATCAAATCCCACGTGACTTAATCTTTGGTGCCATAATTCAGCGCTTTGATTTGCCTTTACCTTTTCGACATAAGCGGTACCGGCTGTCAAAACATAGATTGAATCTGTTTTCTTCCCTTGAACTAACGGTTTCGATTTGGTTTCGAACTTGTCAAAGATCATCACTTCCTTTGGCCCGAATAAAACGTAGCGGCCTGTGTCGGTGATTTGAGGGACGGACAGTAAGTTCTTTTTCATTCCCGGTACATGAAATACATTATCAAGAACAAGGTCTTGGCTGCTGTTCTCTGGACGGATGTTAATACTGCCGATATGTGCTATGCCATGTCGTGAGTTATCCGCAATCACCACGACTTGATTGCCTTCATACTTGACAGGATCTTTTAGACGTTTCTTCTCTCCTGTCATGTGGTTAGAACAACTCGAATCAACTATCCAATCATTGATTTTATTACCTGAGTGTTCGGTTGTTGCTGTTAGAGCGTGAACCGTCTCGGTTTGTGCAAAGAAGGCCTCCGCATCCCAGGTTTGTTCTGTTCTTGGCTGGGTAGTTGCTGTGTTGCCTTCTTCTGTTGGTTTTGATCGGCAATGTTTGGCTAGATGGCCACGACGACCACAGTTATAGCACTTGAAGTTGGGTCTTTTTCCTTGCGATTTTCCCGATCGTCGTTCATCATGCTCTTCCTTCTGATCTTTTTCATAGCTCCGATTTTGTCTTTGGTACTCTCCTTTTCTTGGTCGATCTCCTACGCTTCTTCTATTATAGCTATTGTATGCTCTGTATTTTCCTTTTTCTTTATCGGCATACAGCGCCTCAGACTCGTTTTTGGTTACTGTGGAGATTGACGCACTAGACATCTGTTTTGTGAGTGATTCTTGGCTTGCTAGGAGATTTTCAAATTCTGCCATCGTTGGTTGAGTTGGCCACCCTTGAATGGCAGCAACAAAACTTCGAAATTCCGGATTAAGACCGTGTATGATTATCCGTTTCATACGTGAATCACCGATCGGAGCTTGGGGATCTAGGTCACTAATCTCTCTACATAGGCTTTTTACTTTGTGAAAGTATTGAGGCACGGTGAGATCTTTTTGCACTATGGACAGAAGCTCGTTTTCGAGGATCTGGAGCTTGGTGTCGTTCTTTTTAGAGAAAAGAACTTGTAGCGCATCCCACGCCTCCTTAGGTGTTGTTCGATCTCGAATATGCTCGAGTAAATCTTCCTCAATCGTCGTCTTTATTATGAATAACGCCTTTCCTGTTTTGACTCTCCACTTGTGTATCGCCCCATTGGTATCGTTCCTGGGTTCCCTGGTGCTATCTCCGCCGACCACATCCCACAAATCTTGCCCAAGAAGGTAGGAGCTCATACAAGTTGACCATATGTTATAGTTTGTGTGGTTTAGCTTCTTGACACCTCCTATAACCTGGAACTCAGACATCTTCTTCAACGGGTTAGGCTCTGATACCACTTGTTACACAAAACACAAGTGAATCGAGTGAATAACCCAAACACAAACACACCGGTATGGGGAAACAACCCGCGACTCTTTCGTTTATTAGTAATTGACTCACAAGATTACATTTTAAATTAACCTACTACCAAACGGGTTTATATAATACCCACAAGCCTTGTTAAACAAGTAACTCTAATCCTAATCAAATACTGAAAACAAATTAATTCAAAATTTAAATCCTACTCTAATACTCAAACTTATTTCCGTAACCTTACTGCCGCCAATTTACTCCACCTACTCAGCCCAGTCCTCTTCAGCCCAATTTTCTTACTAGCTCAAGTGTTGCAATTGGCCCAGTAGCCCAGTTTCAATAGAAGGTTGACTTTGTTTCTTGTGTGATTGAAAATGATCCAAAGAACGTATGAGATGATGATGATGAGGAGGGGAATCAGTAGAAATTGAATCATGATTTGTGTGTGTGACTGAATCAGAAGAACATCAAGTGATCCATGGGTTAGGTGATGAGAAAACTATTTTGTAGAAATGCCAAAAACTATTGTTTTCTATTGTTTTTATGATTATACTTTTATCGTTTATCTAAGTAGGTTAGATTCCGTGTATTACATGTAGGGCCGTAAACGAAACGAATCGAACCGAACGGAACAAAGCCTTGTTCGTGTTCGTTCGTTTAACATTTAACTTGTTTATGAACGGTTCACGAACACTAACCTAACGAAATTTTATGTTCGTGTTCGTTCATTAAGGAAATGCATGTATTCACGAACGGAACCGAACGGAGTCTTGTTTAGGACTTTTGATGTCAACCCTAATGTCTTTCGAAAAGAACATTTAATAAGATCATTTTAATTTCAAGTTTTATGTACATGTATCAAATTTACATTACTTACTTAATTGTTAGGGTAAAAAATGAAATAAATATTAAAGAATATAAAAAGTTTAGATAAATTAAAAAAGAAATATACAAAAATATTTAATGAACAACATAAACAAACGAACATAAACGAACGTTTACGAACACGTTACCGAATGTTCACGAACACAAATGAACGAACGAGACATCTGTTCATATTCGTGTATTTAGTTAATCAGGCGGAATTCCTTGTTCATGTTCGTTCATTTATTAAACGAACGAACATAAACAAACTTCCCGCCGAACGGTTCATGAACTGTTCGCTGAACGTTCGGTTCATTTACAACCCTAAACTTACATGTACTGAATCATAAAAAAAATATAATAAATAAATTTTTTATATGTTAATAAATTATGATGAGATTTTATAAGGTCACGGGTAGCAAATAAAACATTATATAGTAACAATTCATTATATTCCAAAAAACAAAAAACTTAACGCCTCTAAATCTTATGAATTTGAAACGCCCCGAACCAGGTACATCTCATAGTTGACACAAAACATGAATAATATAGTTCTTAAACATGGAATTCACAATCAATACAACGACAGTCTTATAAAAACATATTCAAATATCACAACCAATAAAAACATTCAAACATAACAATGCAAATAGTTCAATCAACTAGAAATGTCAGTCTTCAAGTCATTTTAACCCTTCACTCTAGCCAATCTGAACTATTGTGGCTGTACAATCAATTCAATTCTCATCTAAAATGCATACTAAAAATTGAAATATACTGAGTGATGATATAGGGTCAAATATCCCTTGTATATTTGTCGTTTTGTATACGTTTAAGTAGTCTAACTTTGTATATTGAGTCGGTTTTACGTGTGTTTTGTAGATTTGAGTGTTACAGGTTAATTGAGCTAAAAGAGCGGGAACACATGAAGGAATTAAAGAAGATACAAAAGCCCGGGAAGTCAAGAAGTCAAAGTCAAAGCTTAAAAGTCAAAATTCTTGAAAAGTGGGGTCTTTGCGGTACGCGAAGACCAGGAGGAAGGTTCTCGCGGTACGCGAGGAAACTGAAAAATGGGCGCGATTATTTTGGCCTTCGCGGTACGCGAATGCCGGGACAGAATTTCTCGAGGTACACGAGAGAAGGGATTACGCCAAAATTAAATCTAATTTTAATTATAACCCCATTGTGATTCCATTATCGAATTATCTTCTTTCCAGCCATCCCAGAGGTGTTCTAAGACGATTTCAGGCTTTTCTAGGTCGATTGTTCTTAGTTTTCCATGCTTGTAAGTTTAAAGATTAATACAAGGCCCGAATTGTTGCAAAAGGTACTCGCAGAAGTATGGCATGTATTATGAGGAGAATATTGCCTCGATGCAAAAATGACGACATTTCGTACTTTCATTGCGGTTGTTTCTGTTCGAAAGTGGAAGATTTTTAAAATGGATGTTAAGAATTCCTTTCTGAATGCTGATTTTCACTAGGAGGGTGAAGTTTGGTCACGAGTTGAAGATTCGTACTTTCATAGTGGAAGATTTGTACTTTCATAGTGGAAGATTCATACTTTCATAGTGTTTCTCACCAGCCGGGTGAAGTTTGTCATCTTCGAAAAGCACTATATGGTCTCAAACAAGCCCTCATACAGTGTTTGAGAAATTCTCTACATCGATTACTTATGTTGGTATTCTTCCAAGTAATCATGACTTAACATTGTTTGTAAGATGTACGAGTGCAGACAGATCCTTTTGTCCTTATATGTAGATGATATGGTTATTACATGTAATGATTATGATGACATTGAGTAATTGAAGCGTGATTTGGCTCATAGGTTTGCCATGAATGATTTGAGCTTGCTACGTTATTTTTTTAGTATTGAGGCGACTCGGTCTAAGAAAGTTTACCTCCTTTCTCAGACAAAATATATATTTGATTTATTTCAACAACCACATTTTATTGATAACAGGACTTTAGACACTCTTCTTTAAAACCAATGCACGATATTCTTCTAACGATGGTGTTCTTTTATCGAATCCGAGACTATAATGTACTATTGTTGTCAGTTTGGTTTATCTTACTTTTACTCGTCTAGATATAGCTCATGCTGTTTCACATGGTTAACAAGTTTGTTACTACTCCTACTTTTGTTCACTGGGGTGCTGCTCTTCGTATTCTGAAATATCTTTGTGGAACTCAGGTTCAGAGCCTCTTGTTTCTTTCAACGCCTTCTCAAGAGTTACGTCCCTATAATGATGAGGATTTGGATAACGGTCCTAATGATCGTAAATCAACCACCGTTTTTTGTGTTTTCCTTGTAGATTCATTAATCTAATGAAAAAATACGAAACAAGTTGTTGTTTCTAGATCTTCTACTGACTGCGTTTGCTTCTTGCATATATGGGGGTTAACATGTCTCAGCCTATCCCATTACATTGTAATAACAAAGTGTGATTCTGACCGTAAAGAAGTCTGTTTCCCATGAGCGGACGCAGCATATTGAGATTGATTGCCACTTCACTCGTCATCATCTATAGCTCGAGACCATTTCGCTTCCATATTTTCCATAAGCCTTGCAGATTGCTGATGTTTTCACGAAGGCTCGGTCGGCGTCTCAGTTTTGTTTCTTATGTGACAAACTCTAAATGCTTATTGCTATTTCATTGTGAGTTTGAGGGGAATGTTAGCATAATAAATTAGGTTTATTTTGTATTGGGTTTTTGTTCAGCAATATTAGCTAAGTTGATCTAGTTAGCCTCTCTATTCTTGTTTTCGTTTCCTCTTTATATATCATATCAAAATTTACAACCCCTATCATTTACACAAGTGTGTAATTATCTTTTACAGGGAATCGTCGTCATCGCCCATGCTAGCGTGGTACAATCACCCTACCTCAAAGGTCAGGTGCTTGCAGATGAATACAAAATCAAATTAACTTCTATGGCTAGTCAAACGTCATCAATACATGGCTAAATTGCTACCTACATAAACATTCAAACAAGAGTTTAAACAAATATGAATGTGGAGGATGTCTTCTTCTCTATAGGTAAGGATATAAAAGTATAAAACAAAGACTTGCTGAAACCAACTCAAGCTGAGGTATGACAATATATGGTTTCCTTCATACTTTTACCAAATGTTCAAATTTAGATCGATATGTAAACTTACATAGCATCAAATCTAAGTTTAAGGATTTGTAATTTTGTAAACTTAATTGAAATTTGCAAACAAAATGTTTACAAAAATCTATTTAGTTTAAACATTTTATAAACTTAAATGTTTGTAAAATGAATTTTAAAGCCTTCAACAGTTTTACAAAACAAATGTTGCTTTTATAAAATTTGCTAGGCTTCTTATTGTTCAAAGAATAAAAGTTGAAGAAGTATTCTTTTGTAAGGAAATGATTCCAATGAAAAGACAAGTCAAGAGAACAGTTTAATCAAATTTAAGTGACCACCTCTTGGAGAAGAAAGACGTGTTACATTTTTGAGCAAATATCCAAGCTCGAGGTGTCTGCTTAAGGCCATAAAGTGCCTTATGAAGTAAGTAAAAATGATGTGGCCGATTCGAGTGATCAAATCCAGGAGAGTGTGCCATACATGGTCTTAGATAAATACCTATGAAAGGAAAAATTATTGACATCGACTTGCCAAATATCCCGTTCTCGAGATAAAAACCTGATAGAACAAATATGATAGTGGTTGCTTTAACAAATGGGCTAAATGTCTCAATATAGTCAATACCATTGGTCTAATGAAATCCTTTGGCAACAAATCAGAATTTATATATGCTAATAGATCCATCGGGGTGTCTCTTGAACAAGTGATCATCAGACGAGAAGGACAAGAGGATGGAAGGGGAGGTCGTGAGGATGAATTGGGTGGGTGGGGGGGGGGGTGTTGAAGTGGTAAAAGTGAATGGCATTGGCACATAAGGGGAAATAGCTGAGAGTAAGGGTATGATAGTAGGAGGGGTTTTAAAAATAGGAGTTGATGAAGGGATCGAGAAGATGGTCTCATGTAAGGTAACATGGCAAGAAATATAAGAATGTAGAGTGAGAGGATCGTAAAATAAATAGCCTTTATTATTAGGGGTATATCCAAGGAACATATTTTGGTAAGAGTTTATCTGGTCAGATATCCCTAAGAAATGGATAACAGAGACATTCAAATGTGCGTAAAAGAGTATAATCTGGTCGATATTGAAAAAAATCTTACAAGGAGAAGAATGATCTAGAGTTGGAGAATGAATGCTTTTGTAATTTTTTTATAAGATTAGTGTTACTTATTGGAGGTAACTTTACCCAATAATAACCAAATTTTATGTAAAACTTGAATTGTACAATTATCATACAAAACTTGAATTGCATAATTATGAAGATTGTAAATTGAAAATATTATATTTGAATTGAAATCAAAACCATCATTGATTGTTTAATCTCAACCTAAGCGTCGAAAAGCACAAATTAAATAATTACTTACATGACAATATCATTTCCTTCTAAATATGATTAATTGTCTTTTTATGATATAAAAGGATAGAATTTTTTTTTTTATTTATGGTTTTGATAATGTCATAATTTGTATAAATAATATAAAGGATGTATGTTATGCAAAAAAGAATAATGCAAACTATATTAACTTATATAGAAAATGATAAATATAAAATGTAAATTAGACAAAGATATATTATTTAACTTCTGAAAGATTTCATAGTACAATAATATATTCAGTTGGATGTCCTTAATACAGAAAGAAACCAAATCACATAAGTTGAAAAGTTACACTTCCAGCATGCAAATCAAGGCACATTACCTTCATCTATTCACGCTAAGATCAATCAAACATGATGAGGATGTAGACGAATCGGAAGCCCTTTTACGGGGGTAGGCATGGGATCGTATTCGATTTTCTCACCGGGTATCAACAGGTCCCATTTGAAATTTGTGACAATGTTGTGAAGGAACGCAAGTACTTCCAATCGCGCAAATTCTTTCCCTACACACATCCTAGGACCCCCTCCAAACGGCACATATGTGAATGGAGTTGGTCCTGCACCTTCAAATCTCGACGGATCAAACTGTGCCGCGTCTTCAAAGTTAGCATTGTCGTTGTGTGTTAATGAAGAACTCCAGTGTATCTGAAATAGTTAGTAAGTTTTGAAAATCATCATCTGATTCATATAATATTTACTAAAATAAATGTATAAGTTTGTTACCTTCCATCCTTTGGGGATGGTATAACCGGCATACTCGATATCCACCAGGGCCTCTCTATAGGCCCCGGTGACGGGTGGATGTAGTCTCAAGACTTCAGAGACAACATTCCAAGAATATCTCATGTTTTGTATGTCCTCCCATTTCAGCAACTCACCAGCTTCTTTTGCCTTGGAAATCTCTAATTGCTCTGGAAAGTATGTGCCATCCATAATTAAATTTGATCCAAACTTGTTAAAACAAGATTTTTTTTTGCTTTTACATGTAGTAAGGAAAATTGTTTTGGTTTCTGAGTGAAATATGAATTCAAAATAGTTTCTATAGTTAATCTGCTCATTGAGGTAGCGGATCAAGATTTTCTAACATGAACCCGCTCGTCAAATGAGCAAATTCACTTTTCTTTTTCATATAATAATTTCAAAAGAAGATTTTTTGTTTTGTTTTTACAAGGCACTTAGCAAAACTGTTTTGGTTTCTGGGTGAAATTTGAATTCAAAATGGGTTCTTGGTAATCCATTCGTAGAGATAGCGAATTCAAGAATTTCTCATAACCAGCTGACGTCGCAAGAGGTTGATGAGATTCATCATTGAATCCGCTCATCAAATGAGCAAATTCACTTTTCTTTTTCATAGAGATTCCTATGCATCCTATGTGATGGTGCAGATGTCAGAGATTCCCAACAATTCCGCTTGCCATCTCAGTGGGACCTGTCAAAAGTTCTTGAATCCACTACCTCAATGAGTATATTACCTTAACACAATTTTGAATTCAAGCTTCACCCCGAAACCAAAACCATTTTCCGAAGTCAGAAAATTCGCCAAAAGAATTGAGAACATAACTAACTAACCTTTCAACACCTTGTCATAAACATCAGGGTGTTCACCAAGACTCTTGATGAGCAAAGTGATAGAAACAGTAGAGGTGTCATGACCCGCAAACAGTAGTAACAAGATGTTGTTTGCAATCTCTTTCTCGGTGAAATACCTCCCATTTTCGTCTGAAGATGTAAGCAGATGTGTTAAGAGGTCTTGTGAAGATGACGCCTTTCCTTCTTCCAGTTCCACTCTTCTTGCTTTGATAATCGTCATTAGTTCGGCCCTGATAGCTGCTGCTGCTTTTTTCGCACTATAAAACCGTGTCCCCGGGAAGTTGATAGGTAGCTCAACAATGCCTTTCAAGAAAATGTTGAACAAGGAACCGAGTTTTGCAATGTGGTTCGGGTCCTCCAGGCTCATAAATAAACAACAGGCGAGCTCAAAGGCGTATTGTTTAACTGTTTCGTATACGTTCACCACTTCCTTGTCTATATGCATGCAAACTCGTAATGAAGCAAATTATCAGAAAACTGACATTAATTAGAAGGTAGTTAGATAGATAAGCAAGTTTCTAAAATCTAAACAAAGGGTAGGAAGTCTTGTTTCTTAATTTCTTTATGGGGAGATGATTGTTTTTTTATGTTAAAATCACATTAAGTTTGTTGTAATTGGATAGTCAAATGTTTAGAGTTTATTCTTGATCACGTCTAAGTACTTGTAAATTAGGAGTTTTGTTCAATTAAAAAGACTATCATACCCTAGATATTTAATTATTAATTTAGTTATTTCACAACCACTTAGCAACTAAAGTTAACGATCATTAATTTTAGGGACCAAACATGAAACAAATTGGAAACCTATGAATTATCCTTGTAAATTTTCAAAGTTAAAAATCAAAAGTGAAATCAGTGCAAACCAACCACGTGAAAAACCCGTGTAATTAACTCTTGTAGTAATATCTACTCTTAACCGACTAAACCAAACTTGTCCAAGTTGGTCATCTTTACAACTTACATGCACATAAATATGAACTATAAAACAAATAAACAATAATACTAAATTAAAAAATATTACAAAAAATCATTTTATGAACTGACCACTATTTTGTGTTTATATTTGACATTATTATTTTTTTTCCATTTAACTTGAGACACGCATGGATCACACCTACGTACACATTTGGAGTATTTAATTCCCATTATCATATTATATTATGATATTATTTATTCTTTGTTTGACTTTCCATCGGTGCGTATTTGTTCAAGGCTAAAAAAAATAATGTTGGCTAAGCCTGGTAACGACGAGCTAGTTAGCCGGCGGTTAGCCACGTGTCTAAATTTGGTTGACTGGAAACCTTAAATGCTCTTAGGATATGGTCCGGCTAAGCTCGCATCATGTGGTTGTATAATAATGTTTATGTTTTCGTAGGCTGAAAGTCAATGTTTATTTTAGTAATCTTGTCGGTTAAAGTGTCTAGTTTAGTAGTTTAAAAAAAAACAAATCATATACTAAAACAATGATTGATGTCCATTTTTTAAGTTCTTACTCCACTTAGGTGGTATTCTCAACGGTTTCACCATCTTCATCTCTATAATTTAACTAAACAACACATTTGTTTTTAAAATTTAAAAACTTTTTTAAAACCTCTCACATCAGGTTCCCTACATCTATCTCTATTCAATTAAATAATATTTTTTAAATTACTTTTATTACTTTTTGTCTTTCATCCACTCACAAAAATAAAATAAAAAATAATATATGGTTGAATACTTCCTTCCTAAATTTAGAGGGCTCATAAAGTTTTCTTTTAAATTTTAGGGATAAGGTATAGAGATGTGGATCCTGATTTGAAATAAAAAAACAATAATTTGTTATATTTTCTCCCTAAATTTTAAAACAATCGGTTTTCTATCGAGGTCCCGATCCATAAGAAGCGGATGAGAACGTGGATACTCATGAGTCCACAAAGATTCTACAGATTTGGAAATTGTATCCTATTGCTCATCGATAATATGCGTAACTACATTGATAAATCAATTAATTCGTTCTATGAAAATTAAAGATAAAAATCATAGGAAAATTTTAAAAAAACATGAAAAATCGTTGGAAATGTGTTTTGTGGGAAGTTTTTTCAGACCAGGATTTTTTCGGACCGTGTCTTTTTTTTATCAGAAATTGGTCGGAAACTACATTTTTTTACAAAGTTCCGACTACGTCTAAATGAGTCGACTAATTACCATAAAAACAAAAATACAAAAAATTACAGTTGGCCCTTGACCTTTTTGAAGTCACGTGTTTGATCCATACTCTAGAGGGTTTTCCACAGTGGTGGGTTTTCTCATGTGGTACGACTGATGTGGGACATGCCAGTCAAGCTTTCGCTGTTAAAAAAAACGAGACAGAAAATAATTACCTCGCCAATGAAGTTCGATATGGCGACGGGTGACAACGTCCATGGTGGCAGCATAGTGAGTGGCGAAAGCTTCCGGACCAAGATACGACAACAGCATCTTCCTCAGCCACTTAGCTTCATCCCCCTGAATATTAATCAGACACCTCTCGAAAAGCTTCTTCACGGGCGTCGGCCACCACACCGCCACCAGCTTGTTCTCGTTCCCAAACAGGAACTTGTTACCAGAAGGACCACACAGCACGGCCATACGGTCACCAAGCAATGACGTCTTAAACACTAGAGGGTTACCATGTTTCTCGATCCGTTCTCGAACAAATCTCTCCGGAACTCCATCCCAATTTGCGCGTAGAAGCGCTAGAGTTTCTCCGAGAAACGGCCACCCGAAGCTTCCCGGTGGAAGATTGATTTTGGTTGCTCCAGTTTTGTGGTTCTTCCAAAAAACGTACAAAAAGATGAAGAGAAGCGGAGTTAGAAGAAGTTGAATCATTATTTGTGTGGTTGAAGACATGGACAGGTGAGATTGAATCATTTATATTTAATCACGTGTGACGGAGTTGGATAGAATAGATCGTGAAGACCGTAACGTGTGGTTGTTGATTGAATAAAAATATTTACATGAGTCCAAGTTGTTCCTAAACTGATATCGGTCGGACCAGATAAGGATACGTACATTTGTGGTGCCCAAATACATGTATGTACATCCAAATCTATGTCACGAGGACCCTGATTTGCCTTTTAAGTGGCTTATTCTATTTAGAGCTCGTTTAGTGGCATGTGCGGTATGTGTCGCTGCGGGGCACGTAATTTTGAGGAGTCTAAAATTTTTGGTTGCATGAGAAAACAAAAAAACTCCTCCTCAATTTTTAAATGTTAATAACTTTTTCATACGTTATTATTTTTTTTTAAATAACACCTATAAATTAAACATTTTTTTAATTTTTAATTTAAGTATAATATTGATATATAAAAAAAAAAAAAATTTAATGTGTCAGAATTTTTCGATACTACATATATATATAGTATCATTATATTGCATATACTTCATATATGCAGTATCGTGGTACGACATATATGCAGTATGATGATACAACATATATGTAGTATGAACATATGATGATATTGTATATATGTAGTATGTGCGTTTGAAATCTCGGAGACGCCTTTGATTGTATCCTAAATTTTGGATATCTGAATTTTCGGATACGGATTCGGATAGTGAAACAGATATCATTTTTTCAATTTTTTTTCCTTTTGCAATTATACCTACACTTTTTGGCAATATGACCTACGTTTTTTTGATTGATTAAGTTCAAGAAAACAAAATTTGGAGTAAGTTTGATTGCTTACCTGCAACATCCGTAACCTAGGTATGTACGAAGAAAATGGGAAAAGTTACTGCGTATTCCAGATATCGCCTCCGGATCAGCGTCTTCTGGATCAGATGGTTCCAATTTCTGATTAAGAAAAATAATCGTATAAATAAACATACAAATGCGTGGCTGAGAAAAAAAAAATAATTGGAATAAATAAATGAGTAAAATTGAAGCATTAAAGCTACCTCTTGCGTTTGAATCAACATAAAGCAAATGAAGACAACGATGATAAGAACAAACTGCTATGAAGAATCAACCCCAAATTAGGAAAAGGAGGAGGCAAGGCAATAAAAGGTTTGGAGATAAAAAAAAGGTTGGTTCAATTGAAAGTGTGTGAAAGGTAAAGGGGGAAATTTTTTTAGGGTTTTGAGAGAGAAGAGGGGATAGCGAACGGGTTACCAATAAAGAACGGTTCGGACTAAAGGTCCGCATGTCCATTAAAATAGATGAAATCAGTTTAGGCGGGAAAACACTTAGGGGAAACGCTGAGCAAGTGACACGTTTCCATTTTGATATTGATTTATTAGGGCTTCGTCTTTTGGGACACCCATAAAATCTATTTTGACACTCGATATGCTCCATATTGACCAATATGGAGCACATCAGTACAACGTTAAACAACAAGAACTGACAGCAGATATGCTCTTCCCCATACGAAACCTTATACGCAATATGATGCATATCAACCTTATACGCAACCTGATATGCATCATATTGCCCAATACAATGCATACCAGGGTGCATATTAGGCTGATATGCATCAACCTCTTCAATATGAACCTCCATTATGTATCATATTGGATAATATGATGCATATTGGGTTTTTAAAAAAATTAACTAAATTACCAGAAATACAAATTTAAAATTCAAAAAATAATTACAAAAAAATTGTAATTATTTTTTCAAATACTATTTTAAAAAAAATATATTAAAATTACAAAAAATAATCTTTTTAATTGATTACATATTAACTTAAATAACAAGTTTAAATTACAAGTTAAATACATATTATTTTTTAAAAACTATTTAGTAAATTAATTTAAAAAAGTTAGAAATTATATGAATGAAATGTTCGTCGTTGACAAATACAAGCGACACCACATGATGAGGTATACAGACTTCGTATAGTCTAGTATAGTATCGTATAGGCTTATAGGTGTAGTATACGTGTAGCATAGTATAGTATCGTATCGTATCATATACTATATGTATACTATACTAGACCATACATTACTATACTATACGATATGATACGGTAGTATACTATAACATACGATACGTATACTAGACGTGTAGGCCTATACAAAGCCTATACGAGACCTATACCATAGTATACGATACTATACTATACGATATGATATTGTACTATAATATATGATACCTATACGATACAATACGATATGATACGATACCATACCATACCTTACCGTACCCTACCCTACCATACCATACCATACCATACCATACCATACCGTACCGTACCGTACCATACCATACGATTCGTATAGTATAGGTGTAGTATAGGTCCTGTATATACCTAGTATATGATATGATACTATTCTACACGTATACAACACCTGTAGGCATATACAATACTATACTAGACTATACGAAGCCTGTATACCTCATCGTGTGATGTCGCTTGTTTTTGTCAATGACGACCATTTTATTTATATAATTTCTAATTTTTTAAAATTTGTATTTATAGTAATTTAGTTAATGTTTTAAAAAAACCCAATATGCATCATAATGCATATTGGAGGTTCATATTATGCTGATGGATCTTCAATACGCATCATATCCAATATGCATCATATTGGGCAATATGATGCATATTGGTTTTTTTTTAATATTAACTAAATTACCAAAAATACAAATTTAAAGTTCAAAAAATAATTACAAAAAATTGTAATTATTTTTTCAAGTACTATTTAAAAAGAAAAGAAAACATATTCAAATTATAAAAAGTAATATTTTAAATTGATTAGATATTAATTTAAATTACAAATTAAATACATATTGTTTTTTTAAAAAACTATTTACTAAATTAAAAACTATTTACTAAATTAACAATAAGTTAAAAATTATATGGATGAAATGGTCGTCATTGTCAAATACAAACACCACATGATGAGATATACAGACTTCGTATAGTCTAGTATAGTATCGTATAGGCCTATAGGTGTAATATACGTGTAGTATAGTATAGTATAGTATCATATTGTATAGACCTATATGTGTACTATATGTATACTATACTATACGTTACTATACCGTACGATACGATACGATACATATACTACACCTGTAGGCCTATACGACACCTATACTATACGTATACTATACTAGACTTGCAACTATAACATACGATACGTATACTACACCTGTAGGCCTATACAAAGCTTGTACGAGACTTATACTATAGTATACGATACTATACTATACGATATGATACGATACTGTACGATACGATACTTATAGGCATACACGAGGCCTATACGAGACCTATACTACACCTATACCATATGTATATATACTTTTCTAGACAATACGTTACTATACTATACGATTTGATACGATACTATACTATACGATACATATACTACACCTGTAGTCCTAAACGAAGCCTATACGGGACTTATATCATAGTATACGATACTATACTTTACGATACATATACTACACCTGTAGGCCTATACGGGACCTATACCATAGTATACGATACTATACTATACCATACGATACTATAGTATATGTATAGTATATGTGTAGTATAGGTCTCGTATAGGCCTTGTATAGGTCTATAGGTTTCGTAAAGTACAATATAGTATCATATCGTATAGTATCGTATAGAATTGTATAGTATCGTATACTATGGTATAGGTCCCGTATAGGCTTCGTATAGGCCTACATGTGTAGTATTCGTATCGTATGTTATAGTATACTATAGTATCATATCGTATAGTATATTATATGTTTAGTATATGATATGATACGATACTATACTACACATATACTACACCTATAGACATATACGATACTATAATAGACTATCGAAATCTGTATACATCATCATGTGGTGTATTTGTCAACGACGACCATTTCATTCATATAATTTCTAACTTTGTTAAATTAATTTTCTAATTAGTTTTTAAAAAATAATATGTTATTAATTTATAATTTAAACTTGTTATTTAAATTAATATGTAATCAATTAAAAATATTTTTTTTTTGTAATTTGAATATGTTTTTTTATAAAAAAATAGTATTTTAAAAAATAATTATAATTTTTTTGTAATTTTTTTTGAATTTTAAATTTGTATTTTTGGTAATTTAGTTAATGTTAAAAAAAAACCCAATATGCATCATATTGCCCAATATGATGCATATTGGAGGTTCAAATGGAAGAGGTTGATGCATATCAGCATAATATGCACCCTAATATGCATCATATTGGGCAATATGATGCATATCAGGTCATATAAGGCTGATATGCATCAACCTCTTCCGTATACCAAACAAACACACTCCAATACGCTCCATATTGACCAATATGGAGCGTATTGGACAAGCCGCCAAACCAAGACTGACAGTTGCCAGTTCTGGTTGTTTAACGTTGTAGCAATATGCTTTATATTGACCAATGTGAAACATATCGGATGTCAAAATAAGAAAATAAGTATCTAAATATCAAGACGGGGTAGATCTAGGGAATAAGAACCCATAATAAATATAACCGCGCTTGTTACTAGGGGTCCATGCCATGTTAGGCCCATTTCACTCCTAGTAATTTACGTCACTAGTATTGAACTCGAAATACATTACTTCAATTTGAATTTTTAACATAAATGAAGGATATATTTATGTCCCGACTGTCTACCGTGTTAGGGTAAGGGGTATATCTTGCTATCACTTTGTCATCACTTTGGCCATCACTTTGTCAACCGGGCGCCACATCAACAGTCAGAAAAGTGATGGGCAAGTGATGGTGTAAGGGAAATACTCCTCTCCATCACCTTGGCATCACTTTGCCACATCATCAACACATTTTAATTTTTTTTTCAAATAATAATATTAAAATTATAAAAATAAATATAACATACAATAAAAATTAAAAACATACAATTTAAAAGTAAAAACATACAATAAAGTTACTGAAGCGATCGTCCGGAACATCAAAGCCCGTCGCCTATCGTCTTCGGAAGATGAAGTTGACATGTTGGTATTGACTGGGTTGGGAGTTTAAAAAAAGATGGAGTTTTTATAAAATTTGAGAAAGAATGAGATGAATGTAATAGTGAAAATGGTGGAAATGGGATGAGTTTTATAAAGTGTGTGATGGTTTAAAAAAATTAATTTTTTTAACTCCCAACGGTCATATTGACCGGTTCAACGCGCCTCTCTCTCTTTTTACCCCGTCACTTTTCCGATGCCATTAACTCACGCCTCGGTCACGCGGACCAAGGGGGCGGTGTGCCATCGATGTAATGGCGTGAGATATCGGCCACGTTGGTTGTTGGCGTGAGATATCCGGGTATACCAGATACCCTTAGATCTGCCGAAAAACATCATGTGAAAATAGAGTAACCCAATCTAATGCTTGATACACCTAATAATGGTCCGTCTAAGGGTGTTCATTATTTGTTTTGAAACCAATTAACGGAATCGAACAGAAACCAATTAAAACCCAACCAAATTATAAATTCGGTTTTCATTTCAGTTTTAAACCGAAACAGAATCGGGTAAACGGTTTTCACCATGGTTTTCTATTTTGTGAAATCTGAATTGGGTTTAACTAGGAGTGTACATGGATCATTTCGGTTCAGTTTTCATTTCAGTTTTAAACCGCAATTTTCATTTAATGGGTTATTGTTTAACCGAACCATCGGTTAATTGTTCGGTTCGGTTCGGTTAAGTCGTTTAATTCGGTTACGGTTCGGTTATTTGCTCTCTCGCCTTCCCTGACTCAATCGGTAAGTGTAAGTCCAAGATTTCTGATGATAGAAATTGGTTTTCTCAAGTATTCTTTCTGTTGCTAAAGTGAAACATGTTTGCTCTTCCAAGATTTCTCATGCAAGAGCAGGTGCTGAAGTTTCATATTTTAGGCTTTTAGCTTTGCTTTGATTGTTTAAAATCACATTCTTTTTGAGGGGAATGAAATTTTTATTTATGTTGAAGTTTCATTATTTTAGCTTGCTTTGATTGTGTTAGTATATTTTATTTTATTTTTTGAACGGCGAATATTGAATGTTGTGACGTCGTACCCCCCGTCACATGAGAGAGTCTCGTCAAAATTCGGCCAATATGTTGTCTTAACCGGGCCCACTTGACGTCAGAGTTAGAGAGCATCCAAGGAAAAATCCCACACAATACGGCCCCTTCAGGGCTTGAGGGAGAGCCGAGGCTCGAACCCTGGATCGACGTGGGTAAAACTCAGGTGCATCAGCCTAAGCTAGGCTTCATTTGAACTTGGATCACTAGGAACACTAGGTCTCTTACTTACCACCATCACTAGCTCATTGACGTATATTTTAGTTTATTCATTAGAATAAAAACTTGTACGTATATCACTTCTATTATCTCAATTTAATTGTTCAAGTTTCATTATAAACCGAAGTTTATATCTCCAGATGTTATCAATTTAATAGTTGAAATTTCATTATTTATGTTGAACATTTACCACGTTTGAACCCATTGTCCGACCCGAACCCGTTTTTGCCTGTACACAAACCAAACCCGCCCCTTTTTGTCACTAATATTTCCATGTAACATGGTACCATATCATATACCACAACATATTCATTTACTTATCAAATAGACGTACTAAATAATGAAACCAAAGTATATAAGTTGTAAAGATACACCATGTTTTTTATCAGTAGTATTGATACATATACTTGTAGCACTTCCGGCATGCAAATCAAAACCAGAAGAATCAGTAATTATCCAGGAGATCCGTTACGGTGTACCTCCTCGATTCATGCTAAGATTAATCATACATGATGTGGATGGAGACGAATCGGAAGCCCTTTTACAGGGGTAGCCATGGGATCGTATTCGATTTTCTCATCTGGTATCAACAGGTCCCATTTAAAATTGGTGACGATGTTGTGAAGGAACGCGAG
The DNA here is from genome assembly GCA_023525975.1 of Smallanthus sonchifolius. Classification (NCBI taxonomy): domain Eukaryota; kingdom Viridiplantae; phylum Streptophyta; class Magnoliopsida; order Asterales; family Asteraceae; genus Smallanthus; species Smallanthus sonchifolius. The sequence continues at coordinate 24,590,038 of CM042029.1, read as the reverse complement.
TACTTCCAATCGCGCAAATTCTTTCCCTAAACACATCCTAGGACCTCCTCCGAACGGCACATACGTGAATGGAGTTGGTCCTGCGCCTTCAAATCTCGATGGATCAAACCGTGTCACATCTTCAAAGTTAGCCGCATCCTTATGTGTACATGCAGCACTCCAGTATACCTGAAGGTGCAACATGAATGCACAAGGTTTGTTATTTGTATATAACTAGAAGTAGGTTTGAATACCTTCTATTACACTGGTTGAATAAATTTAATTTTATATTTTTATTTATTATTTAGTATAAAATAATAAAGATTGTGTCCATGTGCGTTGCGGTGCGTTAAACTGCGGAAGAAATTAACGTTCTCGAAAGCTTATAAAATAAAGTGATAGAAAAACGAAACCATTAAAAAATTTGTCGTTTACGAAATATATAAACTTACTCGGAGGTTTATATAAAAAAATCCTTTACACAAATTCACGTGTTGCAGCGAAATAACTAGTAATATTCGAAAAACTTTGTAAAAAAACGAATCCGTAACAAAGTCGTTAAAAAAATTAACTGATAAAAAGTTTGAAACTGAAAACAAAACCATTTAAAAAAGTAAGATTAAAAAGAAATTCATGTCAACGTTGTACGCGGGTGCTTAGATAACTTGTACACTATAACATAAAACTCTGTTACAATTGTTCGTGTGACACGTCTTGTAACTTGGTTGATAAAAATAAATAAAAAAATATCCATTGTTTAAGCGATAACTTTATTAAAGTTCAAGTGTTGTAGTATATGTTTGTTAAAAGAAACGTAAAAAAACATTTTTAAAATTCAAGGGCTTAAAAGTAAATCTGACATAATTCAAGGGCTTTAGTGTAATGACTCGTAAAAGACAAAATAACTTATATTAGTACCATGCATTGAGTACTTGTACTTTATACATAACTGCTTTGAAGTTTGCAAATTGTAATTTATATAAATTACTAAAATAAATGTGTATGTTTGTTACCTTCCATCCTTTGGGGATGATATAATCGGCATACTCGATATCCACTAGGGCCTCTCTAAAGGCTCCGACGATGGGTGGATTTAGTCTCATGACTTCGGATACAACATTCCAAGAGTATCTCATCTTTTGTATGTCTCCCCATTTCAGCAACTCACCTGCTTCTTTTGCCTTACAAATCTCTAATTGCTCTGAAAGTATGTATCATTTGTTATTTAAAATGTGTTTCGATGACTTTTACATTATTATGCACAACTCTGTTTTAAATTAAATTTATATCGAAACGTAGATAAAATAAACACATCACAATGATATATTTGAAACTTTTAAAATATCATATATGAAAAGTTATAAGAGAAAAATAAAATATATTTAAATTTAATTATACTAAAAAACTTTATAGAACAAAAAAAAATCGTCTTGTGTTGAGTGACAATATTACCATTCATAATAAAGTTGCATTTTATATATATTTATATTATAATTATAATATCATCCAAAGAAAAATGTCAAATTAAACGAAGTAGCACATAACTAACCTTTCAACACCTTGTCATAAACATCAGGGTGTTCACCGAGACTCTTGATGAGCAAAGTGATAGAAACAGCAGAAGTGTCATGACCAGCAAACAGTAGTAACAAGATGTTGTTTGCAATCTCCTTCTCAGTTAAATACCTGCCATTTTCATCTGAAGACGTAAGCAAATGTGATAAGAGGTCTTGTGAAGATGACGCCTTTCCTTCTTCTAGTTCCACTCTTCTTGCTTTGATAATCATCATGAGTTCGGTCCTAATGGCCGCTGCTGCTTTATTCGCGCTATAAAACCGTGTCCCTGGGAAGTCTATAGGTAGCTCGAGGATGCCTTTCAATACAATGTTGAACATGGAACCAAGTTTTGCAATGTAGTTTGGCTCCTCCAGGCTCATAAATAAATGGCAAGCAAGCTCAAAGGCGTATAACTTAACGGTTTGGAACACGTTCACCTCTTCCTTGCCTTCATAAATGCAAACATTGAAAAACAACATTATTCATGAGGAAGATTTGTGTGATTTTTATTGATTTCTAATTTATTAATTCACTAGTTTAGATCTCGTGTCTATACACGGGTTAAAAAATATCAATATATAAAATTTTTATGTAATATATTTTTATATATTTTACAGGTGTAAAAATATATTACATATACTAAGAATAGAAACAAACTCAAAATATGTAAAAATTAATATATAATTGGTTTCAAAAATACGTTAATATTTAATGTAATTTGACGTTCATTTATTATTTGATTGAAATTGAAATAAAAGTTACATAATTAATTTTCAAAGTTTCTTATAATAAGGGATAATTTAAAATAAATGTGTTTTATTAGTATAATTAGTATTATTTTTAAGTGTATATTATTATTATAAAAGATCGATATGCATTAAATAAGATAGAGATGCGAGAAAAAAAGTGTGAGAATCAATATGGAGACGACACGTGACACTGGAAACTTTTATTTATTATATAGTATAGATGTGAGCTAATCATATTGGGTCGTTTATGTAATTAGTGTAAAGTTATGTTTTAGTCTGTTATGTAATTATGCGTAGTCAAAGGGGTCCTAGTGTTAGAAACAAAAATTGGAAACTGTATTTTGTCTAGAAGGGTGCAATGATTGTGAAGCATTGCGTCGTTTCCAAATTAGGGTTATAAAAGGTCATCGAGCTTGTAATCAAAAGTGACGATCGTTGGAATCTTCTGATTTTAGAAGAAAACCTAAGTCACGTTATCTGAAAAATCATCATCAGATAATAACAATAAAGAGATTATAATACACAGGGAAGTATATTCGTTCTCCCACTTCCAATGTTATGTTTTAAAATCCACAAACTACAGTATGGGCAATCCACATAAAAACCATACTCAACGCAAACAGACTATGGGAGATGATAAAACCAAGTGATGATACGCATGTAGATGTCAAGAAGGACGAGGCCACGATTCCATACCTGTTTCAAGCACTACCAGAGGATGTGATAGTGCAAGTTGCAAAGTTGCTAAAGAATTTTCGGATTTACTGAAGACAAGGAATGTCGATGTGGATTTAGTGCAAAAGACATGTTTACAAACACTCAACACAGAATTTGAGATGTTGCTAATTTGTTAATTCATGTGGGCCAATCTTATTAGGTCATTTATGTAAATACTGTAAACTTATGTTTTATCCTGTTATGTAATTATGTAAAGTCGAAGGGGTCTTAGTATTAGAAACAAAAGATGGAAACTGTATTTGGTTTGGAAGGGTGCGACGATTGTAAAGCGTTGCATGGTTTCCAGATTAGGGTTATAAGGTCGTTGAGTATGTAGTTAAAATTGAAGATCGTTGTTATCAAATTCAAGGTCTAGTTTGTATTTATCAAATTAAAAAGTGAAGTTCTGTTTGCAGGAACCGAAGGGAAGTTTTCGACAAATGAAAAATAAAGATTATAGTGCGTTGAAATACCAAGAAAAGAACATAAAATTTTTAACTACGTTATAAATAATAACATGTAAAATACTATTCATAATGTAACACCTGGCACTAAAATGTTTAAAAAATGCCAAAGTTAGAACCTAAAAGGACTTGTGTATCTAAAGTACCAAAGTCTAGGGTTAAAAATAAAAATTTTGATTTCTGGGTAGATAGCGGACTGCTATCATATTTCCCAACGGTCCATTATGAGTAAGGGTTGGGTGGAGGACCGCCATCGCTTGGATAACGGTCCGCTAGACGCAATTTCTCATGATGGCACGTGTCCTGTGACTCAGCCCCAATATAGGACCGCTATGACCCCCATAACCGCAAAACGAGGTACGGTCCAATCAGAATCGAATGTGTATGTAGGGTTGACGCAATCATTGGGCAATAGTGGAGCACTACGCCCCAGCATAACAGTCTGCTATGTGTCTGATTTCCAACCTATAAATAGTTGGCGAGTTCAGTCGAATTCTTCATCTTCCCAACGATCTTTACTCTCAAAACTCATTCTAGGAGATCCCTAGCCCACTCCCGACAATCCCGGTCTAACTCCCGCTCATTTAGCGCCGATTTAAGTAGAAACGCTAGTAGAAGTGTCGGATTGCTAGAGAAACCAAGTTAGGAGGTTGATTCTATAATTTCCAACTTAGAGGCTCATTCCTACAATCAAGGTGAATACTTTCTCTATTTCAAAACTTGTGTCAAACATTTACATTTACAAAAATGACCAAATAAAGGTTAAGGGAATAATGCTCAACGTTCTTATATGAACAAAGCATTCAGGCCATAGGTATACGTAAAACTTGCAAAGGATACACAGGTCTCGGTGAAAGTCGCGGATTACGGTTGGTACTTATCTTATAACAATTTCGGAGACGTAGACCTGGCTATTGTTATAAGGCATGATACCAGTGTATACAGTTGTGCATATGATTAGGAGTTAATGGTCTGCTGAATGTGTAGATTGAACATACAGTTGTGATTATGAAATTAATTGTGCCAAATGATTTTACTTTCAAGATAATTGTATTCACCAGCGTTCAGGTAATCAATAAATATGTAAAGAAAAAGGGATAAGGACAGACAAAAGATCTGGCCCGTGAAATGAAAAGTGAAAGGGATTAAATGCATGTTGGATTCTCAGCCTCATGCATAGATAATCCTGAAAGAAGAAGAGGGAGATAGGACCAAGGGATTGATCAACCTTGGAAAGTACTATTTCTGGTGGCTTATGACTTATCTATAAGACGAGAAATGTATTTGGTTTTAAACGATGTTTTGTAATTAAATCAATAAGGATATTTAAAACCCTATATTTATGAAATGAATACGAGACTTTTGTTTTCCAACTGAGTCTTGATATTTACAAATACAACCCTCGAGGTTGAAATAAATGATGAAACGATCCTTGTGAAAAGACTTCCGATGTATCTTATAAAACAACTCTGAAATCAAAACAGATACCAAACGAGCTCACACATGTCCAAAGGGTGCCTGAAGCAGGGTGTGACACGTAATGTTAAACTCATCATTGTATACAAGTGCTTAAAGAACTTTTGTACACGTTTATAAAAATAACAATTTGCAAACTAGTGTTCATAATGTCAAACATATCATTATGTACAAATGCTTAAAGCACTTTTCTAAAAGTCATTAGGAGTAAAGTTATAATATGAACCTCTCAAGTTTAACTACGTTTACCTTTCATACCTTATACTTTTGTATTAATTTATTTAACTTTTTTTTTTGTTTGCTCAATCACTTTTTGACACATGGTCCACTCATAATTTTGTGTTTTTCTCTTATAACATTTAAATATGATGTTTTATAAAAAAAAACAAATACTATGTTGTGACGTGCTTATTTTTATCTACGTTTCGATGTAAATTACATTCAAAACGGAGTTGTGCATAATAATGTACAATCATTACAATCCATCAAAGTTGCTTCAAAGTTGAAATTTTTACAATTTTTTTCCTCTTACAACTTTTACAATACGATGTTTTATTAAATCCGAATTTGCGTTACAAAGTGCTTATTTTTATCAAAGTTACGATGTGATTTTTTTCCAAAAGCAAGTTGTCGATGTAAGTTTTATTCTAAATCACTATCAGAGAACCATAATGTTGTTTTCTCTTGATCTCGGTGATACATAATGCCATAATCGATAGTACCCTTTATATAACTAAGAACTTGTGTCAATACCTTTTCGTGCAAAGATGTTGGCCATTGCACGTGGAGACTAATTATCGAGACTGAAAATGATAGATCGAGTCGAATGTAAGTGAAGTACCTCATAATTCGTTCAACCATGGTGGGAACAACCTATTTGTTGGCTAATTCTTGATCAGGAGACTTAATTAGAGTGGGGTGCAAGTCGCTAGATTATAGGGCTTTTTTTTTATTAATTTTTTTGATAAGATTATTTAGAGTCTGACTAGTAACCTGGAGGTCATGACTAGTAACCTGGAGGTCATAAAATGGGCATTTGGTTTTGTAATATATAGTCGTTGCATTATATTTCAGTTTTATCAATCACAAGTGTTGATTAAGGTTGTATTGATCAAACCAAGCATTCATCTTTTGATCATGATTTTTTGGTTCGGGTTCGGTTGGTATTAGAGCTTGGCTCATTCAAGTTCGTTCGACCAGCAAGAGGTTAATCAGTTTTGACTGGAAAAAGGTAGTTGAAGAAATCGATAAACAACAGATAACGATCAAGAGTCGACCATCAGTAGGATTGTAATCGATGAAGTAGCATGCTTCCAAGGCGTTGTAAAGTAGAAGGTCTGAACGGAACAAGCTAGTAATTCTTCAATCGTTGTAAAGATCAAAATTCGAACTTTGTTCTTGTCCTAGAACAAGAACGAATCGTTAGGTAGGTGCTTATGGCAGAAGAAGACCAACAAAAGCAGGATAAACGATTAGCATTCGTTTCGCAAAAAACAAAGGCTAGTGGCTAGGTTTTCGGTTGGGGGTGGGGTTTACGATCAAGGTGTGATCGGTATTGAGTTTTGATTAAAAAAGATTGAAGAGTTGTTATTTATTAACAAACAGTTTAAAGAAACAATGGCAGCACAACACAACAAAGCGCACTCGGACTAGTTAAAGAGGCGGAATTAATGAACTTTAAATGCCCCGCTTTGACCTCAACAAATTATCCAGTATGGGTGGTAAGGGTTTGGACGATTATGGATGCAAACGAGTTTTAGTAGGCTACCGAACCCACAACTAAGGTTGTTGTGGATCTAAAGAAGTCTAAGATGGCTTTAGCTTTTCTGTTTTAAGCCATACCCAAAGTTCTTGTTCTACAAATGGCAACACTGAAACTAAACAGGTATGAGATGCATTGTAAAACAAGGTTTCTAGTGGTGGATTGGGTGAGAACAACTCAAACATCGAGGAGAAAGTATGAAGGACTTTTGAAGGAGGGAGAATTTGTTGATATGTTTGCGGGTAAGCTAAGCATGTTTGGAACAACTATCCATAAGGCTTGGAACAACTATCTAAGGGGGATAACTTGTGAGAAAGTTGTTGTATTCAATGCCTAAATCGTTCCTTCAAGTTGTAGCATCAATTTATAGATGTTTTGAGTTGGATAAGATGTCATTCGATGAAGGTGTTGGAAGGTTGAAGGCGTGCGGAGAATGTGTCAAAGAGCCCGATGAAGATGGTGATTCTCATGGTAAGTTGTTATTCACGAAGCAAGATGGGAAAGAAATGGGAAACAACTTGTTTTAAGAACACTATGATCGAGGTGGTCAAGGAAGTTCGAACCAAGAAGATTATGAGTGTGGTCGTGGTGGACATCGCGGGTTTGGTCAAGGACGAGATGGTCGATCCCAACAAAATGGAGGTTAAGGGAAGCGAGATAAAAGTCATATTCGATGTTTTAGGTGCAATAAGTTAGGACACTATGTGGCTGATGCACAATGTGGGAGCAAAAGGAAGAAGTAAATTTAATTCAATGAAATAATGTTGGTCCACCGTTGATGTGAAGGTTAACGTGAACAAACCAGAATTATTAGGGGGGTGATTGTTGGTTAATTCTCGATCAGGAGATTTGGAGTGGGTTGCAAGTCGCTGGATTACATGGAGTTTGAGTTTGTATAGGTTTGTGTTTGTGAGTCAATAAAAAGGGTCAATGGTTCGTAATAGTCGTTGCATTATATTCTAGTTTTATTAATAAAAAGTGTTGATCAAGGTTGTTTTGATCAAATCGAGCATTCATCTTCTAATTGTGTTTTTTTCTGTTCGTGTACATGGGCTTCATTATTATTCGTCTTAGTTTTTTTCCAAGTTTCAGCCTTGGTTCCATGGGATAGGGTGTTGAGTTATATTCATCAATACCAAACTGCTTCAAAATCTTTTTTTTCTTTTCATAAGTCATTTGTTTAAACAACACCCCCTTCCATCATTTGTGTCACTTCTTTGTCAAGATAATAAGCAAGCAATCCAAGATTGTTAGTTTCGTTAAACCGATAAAGTTTTGATTTTTATTGTAAATATCGAAACTCTATGAATAAAGCAAACTTTACTGTTTACCAACATTAACATGCATGTTTGTTGGTACAAGTTGCAATCTTTATCCGTTTTCGTGGTTGTGTTGTATTGCAAATTGAGCCTAGACTCCATGTATTGTGTATGGTATGATGGTTATAGTTTCTTTGTTATTTGTTTCCTTTGTAACCTTTTTGTTTGGTAAGTTTCGCGGCTGTTTTGAAAGCCACTTTTGTTAGTTGTACTTTCAGTTAGTTTTACAAAATGAGACAAGGCAATCGGAGAAAACTTGAAGATCAAGAACCAACAAGGATGACAAACTTGTGAGTCAAGGAAGGAAGAGCATTTGAAGATAAAGTGTAATTTTTAAATGTCTCTTGACCTGTTCGGCGCTTTGTTGACTCGCATAGCACCAAACACACCATATGACTCGGTTTTGCAAATTTTATGGTTGCTTTAACATTTTAATTTTAATTCTACTCGCATAGCAACAAATTCAACCCTTAACTTTGTGAAATAGCATATTTGACCCTTCAATTTTATAAAATATCACTTTAATCCTCTCAAGTTTTAAAGTTTAAAGTATATACCTCCTATAGTATATGTAATCTGATTATTCCTTATTAATTTTCCTTGTTTGTTTGTAGTATTCAAAATATGAGTATTTTTTATGTATTATGGGTTATTTGACAGTAACGTGATGGTACCATGAAGAATGAGACCGACACTGATTGAAAAACATCGGTACCGTTTTCTAACCGTCTTTCACCTATGTTCCGATCTCCTCAACCGAGAAACCGTAACTTCACACGATTCTTTTATGTGTTTAAGTATGGGTTTTTTGTGCTTATCCACGTTAATGTCACTGCCTTAACCGTTTAAGGTCGCTTCCCGCCGCGAAAAACATAGTAAAATTTCTAGCTTATTATTATTATTATTATTATTAATATTTGTGAGGTTAACTAAATATGTGATATTTAGTTGTTCCAAAAGAATTTTTAAATTAGACTAATTAAAGGATTTTAATAAACTAAAGAGTAAATTACCTTTTGCATCCATGTAGACTCATATTCATATACCACAAGTACTCAAAGCGTTAAAAATTCGTATTAAGAACGCATTGTGTTAAATCGTGTAAACCACAGGAACGCAAAGAGTAATTTAATCTATAATATGAGTTTTCTCATCATCTCCTCCTTGGTTAAACCCGAAGAAATTTCATTTATATGAGTTACCATAAAAAGAAAATAAAATTACCTCGCCAATGAAGTTCGATATGGCGACGGGTGACGACATCCATGGTGGCAGCATAGTGAGTGGCGAAAGCATCAGGGCCAAGATACGATAACAGCATCTTCCTCGTCCACTTAGCTTCATCGCCACGAATCGTAATGAGGCACCTGCCGAAAAGCTTCCTAATGGGCGTGGGCCACCACACGGCCACCAGCTTGTTCTCGTTCCCAAACAGAAACTTGTTACCGGCAGGACCACACAGGACGGCCATACGGTCGCCAAGTAACGAAGTCTTGAACACGAGTGGGCTGCCATGTTTCTGGACCCGTTCTCGAATGAATCTCTCCGGAACTCCATCCCAATTTGCTCGTAGCAGCGCGAGGGTTTCTCCGAGAAACGGCCATCCGAAGCTTCCCGGTGGAAGATTGATTTTGCTAATTGTTCCAGATTTCTGGTTCTTGTAAACATTGAAGAAAACGTATAAGAAGACGATGAAGAAGAGAAGAGGCGTTAGAATCTGAATCATGATTTGTGTGGTTGAAGATGTGAGCGTGTTCATGTATACTTCATCCACTCTTAACTACGAATAAAAGCGAAGCCTCAAATTCAATGAATGGTTGAAATAATAACATTTAGAGTAAATTATCTTTTGCCCCACTGGTTTTGACCTTAGTTCAAATAAATCTATATCAATACTATATAACAAATAAATATTTTGAATTCTTACTCTCCTATGTATTATTCATATTCTTTTCCCGCTTCTTTTTTCGATTAATTATATAAATTTCTTTAAAATTCTTTTTAATTTTTTGTTTCCCGCTTCTCTCTTCTTATAGTAGATATAGTTTACATTTTTAACTCGTTTAATTGCATTTTTCTATAATAACTTTTGTTCGTTACTTTTTTTAAACAGGATGCGCCGCTGTTTTATTATTTTTTTTGTTAACGTTCTGATATTAATTTTTTTTAAACTTAATAGTATTCAAAATCGAGTATTATTTTGTTTGTATGAAAAAATTACTCCGGAAAAATATAGTCAATTTGAAGGTGCAAATATAAATCATCCTCATCTTAGTAATCAATAGTCATTACTAACTAGTAGGGGTGTTTATGGTTCAGTTTGGTTTGGTTTCACGGTCGGTTTTTCTCTTAAACTTTTGGTCGGTCGGTTTCAAAAATTTCAAACTGTAGTGAACGGTTTGGTTTACGGTTTATACCAAAAACCGGTCGTAAAAAATCGGATCGAACCGTGTGTGTGTATATATATATTAAGCTAACACTTAAAATTTTCAAAAGAGCATTTAAAACCTTAAAAAGACATGTTTAGTTTTTGCTTTGTTTTTCAACTTTTTTTGAATGAATCAACATATTTCGTTCGGAAGTAGAATATTTTATTCACTTTTTATTTATATTTTTTCTAACAAGTGAAATTTTATCAAGGGAATGAATTTTTTGTCAAGTACTGAATTTTGAAAGAAGTTTTATTTTTTTCAAGTTTTATTTTTTGGCCTAAATGGGTCTAAAAAGCTTAAACCGTGAAATCAAACCGGAACCAAACTGGTAACAACAGTTCGATTTGGTTTTTATTTTTAACGGTTCGATTTTGGTTTTTAGTGATAAAAAACTATTACGGTTTGACCTAAAAACCGTGAAAACCGGACCGTAAACACACCTACTAACTAGATTAAATGAAAGGTGAATTGAACAGTAACGAATCGTTCATCTTCGTCCAGTTCATGCACTTCATGTTTTTTCTTTTTATTTTTATTTTCGTTTTCACGCATTACTATATATAATATATTTTTTTAACCCGTTTAATTTTCTATTAATTTCGTTTTCCTTTATTAACATGTGTTCGTTAACTTTTTTTTTAAAAAACATAGAGCGCACCTGTTTTTTTGTTAACGTTCCGATATAAATTTATTTGAAAACGGAGTTGTATTCAAATCGAGTTTTTTTGTTATCGTAGCCTATATCGAGTGCCATTAACGTTGTGATACTGTGACCAGCCGAACCTATTATGCTCAAATTTGGTGACCTTAGACTCTTTTTTTTTCGTTTTCACACCGTAGTACTATATATACTATTCGCTTTTAGCCCGTTTAATTTTCTATTAACTTTGTTTTTCTTAACTCGCGTTCGTTAACTTTTTCCAAAAAAAAAATGGAGTGCGCGGTTGTTTTTTTATCAACGTTCTAATATAAATTTATTTGAAAACGGAGTTGTCTTTAAAATATAAGTTGGGTTTTTTTGCTATCGTAGCCTATATCAAGTGCCGTTATTGTTGTGGTGCTGTGCCGAACCAGATCTATTATAAGCGAATTAGACGACCTAACACCCGCCATGAAGTGCGGGTATTCAACTAGTTTGTTTAAGTATATAAACAAGGCTCTAGATATGTTTTATTCACTCGTTCACATAGTCTCTTTCACACTTATGTGTTGCAAAGCACACATGTATTTCCACCATGTCTCGTATCGTTTTACTTAGTTTTATATTCGTTTTAAGTTGTTTTTGGTTTGTATTGAGTCTACTTTATGTTTACAGGTGCTTGTGGAAATTACAAGTGAAAACCCGAAGAAACCGAGTCAGAGAATGAAGCCCGAAGTTCAAAAGTGAAAAATCTGAAAATCCAGTCTTTCACGGTACGCGAAGACCGGAGGGCATCCTCTCGCGCTACGCGAGGAAAGGAAATCCGGGCGCGACTATATTGTCCTTCGCTGTACGTGAAGGACCAGGCCAACTCTATCGCAGTACGCAAGAGACCTAATTCCCGAGAAATAACCCTAATTTCCAATTAAATGGATTTTTAATACCATTATGCAATGAGTTCGTATTCTTGCCGTCTAGAACAGAGTTGAAGGCGATTTTGGGAGCAAGGAAGTCGATTGAAGTGAAAGGGTGAAGGCTTTGAGATCCGGGTTCGTTGTTTAAGCGTTTTCGGTTTGTAAGTTTGCATCTTTATCTTTAAATTGATTGTTTAAACCAATGTTTTGCTTGAATACTGCTGTCATGGTTGTTTTGAGAATGATTGTAGGCTAAAAACTTAATACTGCCTTGGTTAACGATGAACACTCGTTTAAAGCTATGATTTTTATTCGGTTTTGGATTCAACTGATGGATTAATGATTTTGTAAAGATTCTAGTTTAATGAATTATGATGTATAAGCATGCTTGAATCTGATTGTGTGATTGATTTCAATTCCTTGCGTTCATTGTGGTTGTCTGCCAGTTTGATTAGCATATCTAGGTCATAGATCTTAGGGTTTGTGATTTTGATGGTTTGCTAGACGTAGTGACCATAGGGATTGTCATTGATTGCTGAATAGAATTAAGTGTGTCCTAGTTCAATACCTGAGAGGTGAGAATTAGTCGGTTAGTGTTCGTCATTAGGAATCCGAGTGTCAAATGTCTGAGAGGAAGTTGGTTTAGGTGTCTAGTGATTGTTGCTAGTCTGAATCATACTTGTTATTCTAGGATTACCCCATGCATTCCTTGAATGTATGGTGGGCGGTGAGACTGAAAGGTAATCTGTCCATTAGGGTACTTGATCATAGTTGGAAATACCTGAGAAGTGATCCAACAATCTGGTGAGTTTAGTACACTTTAGGTAGCTTAGTTGGTGAAACCTTAGATTGATTAAGGATCCACTAGGTTGTCTTTAGTAGTTATCCTTAGAACCCCCGGTCCATCATAGGTTCCATAACCGGTAGAAGTTGTGCTTTGCAAGTAGGATTCCGACCTTAGTAGTGTTCTTCCTAATCTTGATTTCATCCTTAGTTCTTTGTCTTGATAGTTTGAGTCGACCTTAATTTATTTCATTCATAATGATAATCAGTAGTGTAGTAAACCCCCAAACCAAATCATCTTAAGTCCGAGTCAGAGTTTAGTATTAGTATTTAGTGTCTCTAGGGTTCGATAACTCGGTTTACCATTAAGCTGTGCTACACTCGATAGGTCCACTTGCCTGTCAGTGCGGTTTATTTCTTAGTTTTTCCATTTATTACTTAGAAGTCTAGGTTAGGTTTTTATAGTTATTTTTATAGACCATCTGGACGACATCAAGTTTTTGGCGCCGTTGCCGGGGACACTTGGCAATAGCAATATTAGCTTTGACTAGTCATTTGTTTGATTTTTGGTTTATTTTATGTTCTTTGAGTCCGTCTTGTGTGCTTGTCTTCTTTGTGCTACGCGTGTGTTTAATCTAGGATAGAGTCTTTCTGTTTCTTCCTTTCTTGTGTCTTTCTTTGTATGCACAACACTCGTTCGCATGGGTCACCATCTTATTCTGCTTTCTTAGAGCCCGGACGAGAGCTTCACGAGCGCACCCGTGACTTTTGGGAGCATTTGGAACAGTTGTGCGAAAACCAGGTATGTCCTAATATCCCTATTCCATTTCCTACTATGGGCGACGCTGATCCTCCAATGAGGCGTACAGTACACCAGAGGGCCAGTGATGAGGTCACGGGCGCGAGATCTCTGATCACCCGCCACGCCATTGCAAATGCCAATTCCTGGCAGATCCCGTCACATTTCATGAGTACGATCACTCATGCTACTCAGTTCCATGGCGTTGAGGATGCGGATGCACCCGGATACCTGTCCCGCTTTGTTCGTATATGTGATACCTTCAATATCATGGGTGTATCTGAAGACACTATCTACTTGCGTTTATTTCCATTCTCGCTCTCTGGGCGTGCATCTGCTTGGCTTGACAACCTTCCTGACAATTCTATCACCACTTGGGAGGATCTTCAAGCCAAGTTATACAAGAATTATTATCCACCTTCCAAGGCCGCTCACCTCAGGGATCAAATCCACTCCTTTCGGATGGATCCCGATGAGCCTTATCATTTGGCCTGGGAGCGGTTCAACACGCTGTTGAGCCGATGTCCCCAGCATGGTCTGTCAGACTGGGGGATAGTGGAGAAATTCTACAATGGTCTCACCTTTGAGAAGCAGCAGATGTTCAATACAGCTGTGGGAGGCCATATCATGGAGAAACTCGAGCCATCTGAGTGCGAAGAAATGTTCGAGAGCTTCGCTCAGGCCGAACAGCAATATCCATCTACTAGGGCTTCCATTCCTAGTTCTAGATCATCCACCTCAGCCTCGAGAGTTGTGCATCAGTTCAACCTTGATTCTAGCGTGGTTGCTGCACTCGCCTCAATGGCCAACGAGATAAAGGAGCTGAAGCTCGGTGCTCAGCGGTGTCAAGTATGCAGAGGAAGCCATGACACCCGGGACTGCCTAGTCAAAGATCCAGAGCAGGTGAGCTATGCTGGAAACCAGTACCGGAACCGAAGGTATAACAATCAGTTTAATGGTCGTCAGCAACATCAGCCGAATGGAGGAGGAGAGACAGGACCTAGCACGGGAAGCGGTGTCGACACGACTTCGATCAAAGTGATGCTTGAGACTCAGATACAGTTGCTTGCCCACCTAGTCCAGCAGGAGAGGGATGCTAGGTAGAGAGTGGATAGCCACGACACTTTACTGAAGAATCAGTAATCGACATTCCATGATCTGCAGTGTACGATTGAGGACATCGCTAAGAGTTTGAAAGATCGGCAGTGAGGTCCATCTTCAAGCTCCAACGCTACAGTGATGGCCGTGTCGGCAGGGAGTGTGGGGGAGAAAGAGGTTGTTGAGGATGACCCCCACTCCAACAAGTACGAAATTCCGTCACCTGAGGAGGTTAAGAAGATTGACTAGAGGACTCAATTCGTCGAGATCGATGCCAAGATGGCCGAGGAGCAGGTGGACGAGGAGAACACAGTTGAGTTCCTGCCGAGAAGGCAGAGGAGATGAAGAAGGGGCAGAGATGAAAGCCCCCGAGATTGACCTGAGTCAGGTTCCCTACCCAGCACGTTTACTGCCATTTAAACAAGTTAGGGAACACCTTAAATTCCTTGATATGTTTAAACAACTCAAGTTCAATCTTCCGATGATAGAGACCCTCCAGCGCATGCCAAAGTATGGCAAATTCCTAAAAGATCTTCTTTCCAACAAGAAGAAGCTCGAGGAGGTCTCTAAAGTCTCACTTAGTGAGCAATGTTCTGCTGTGGTGCAGAACAAGCTGCTTGAGAAATTGGGAGATTCAGGGCGTTTTACGATTCCGTGTCTCCTAGGCTGTTTGCCCTTGCACCACGCATTGGCCGACTTAAGTGCTAGCATCAATCTGATGCCATACTCTCTTTATAAGCATCTAGACCTAGGCGAACCCCGACCAACGCGCATGAGCATAGCCTTGGCTGACCGTTCAGTCAAGTATCCACGGGGAATTGTGGAAAATCTTCTAGTGAAAGTAGGCAAATTTGTCTTCCCCATGGATTTTGTTATTCTAGATATGGAGGTGGATGACGGAGTCCCACTCATCTTAGGGCACCCATTCTTCCGCACCTCCAAGGCAGTGATTGATGTCTTTGACGAAAAGCTCACACTTCGTGTGGGGGATGAGTCAGTTATATTTGATGCCACACAGTCCTTGAAGGATGTTGGCGAGCATAGCCACTCCGTGTGCATGCTTGATGCCTTCATGAACTACCATCAGGACTCTGATCCAGATATAGAAGTTGGTGAACCCGCCCCTATTTTAAAAGAACCATCTGAGTGGGAGGTAGAGTTGGAGAAGTTGTTAGAGGAGCCGGACGAATACGGTGATGATGTGCCTGATGATCTGCTAAAGATGATAGCAGAGTTAGATGAGATCATAGGCACAACCCCAAGTGTGGGGAAGTTGGTGGAGATGGTAGAGGATCCGGATGATCCTGGTAGAGGTCTAGAGGTCACATCCATAGAAAATCTCATTCCTGAACCTCTACCTATTCATTATTCTAAGGGGAGGACCGCTGTTCCGACCCCGAGTACTAGTATCCCTAGGTCTAGGCCACCCTGTAAGAGAACCCGTACTTTGATAGATTCATCTAGGTTGAGGATAGTGCAAACCCTAAGTGTGGGGTGTTTAAGAGTGATAACTTGCTTAGTTATATGTTTCATATTATCTTCAGGCCAGGTAGGTATAAACTGTGGTGGAAGGATTTGATGGCTACATGTAAAATGAGTTCATTGTTTGTAAGAAGTATGATTGTGTTAATGATGCTGAACACCGGTAGACCGCGTAGGATAAAGGCGGTACCGGTTAAGATCAAAGAGAAGCCTCCTGATAGGCTTGTTTGATTCTCGGGAAAGTGCCCGGGATGTAGAGTTTGTATGCATTACTTGGTTTGAGTCCACGTCAAATTTGGTGTTTTTCGGTATTGTGTTTTGTGTGTGTTGTGTCTTGCAGGGATTCGTGCTTGATTTGGCTCGGGAAATCATTGGGAACGAAGTTCCAGGTATGTTTCACATTGGGTTCGGTCATTGGAACAGGGTTTCTAAGGGTTTGGGTGAAAAAGATTTTAGAAGGTAAAAAATATTCTAAGTATAAAAAGTGAGAAAACAAATTAATTTTCTATGTTTGACCCTCCCTCGCGGTACGCGAGAAAGGGAAGGCAATCCCTCGCGGCACGCGAGGGACAAGAAACTTGACCGGCCTAAACATTTGTTCCTCGCGGTATACGAGGAACTGTCCAGGAGTCTTCGCGGTACGCGAGGCTCCTCTATATTTGCCCTCTTTGCCCTTGTTTTCCCATGGTCACCCACACCCGTGGCCACCACTATCTACATAATCAATTATCATGTCATCCACCGTCCACCATCCACATCATCAATTATCATGTCATCCACCGTTCACCATCCACATCATCAATTATCATGTCATCTACCGTTCACCACCCACCTCATGACCCTTCATCATCATTAACCACCATATATACTACCATTAGTACACCACCGACCATTCACCACTACCATAATCCATTATCATTCACCATCATCCATATCATTCACTCCCGACCACCATAACCATGGGAAACATGGAAACCAGTTCGTAACTGATGATCCACCCCTGCCGTGGCGTTCATGTCTATGTGTTTGCCACACATCAGGAACGAATCCCTGCATTCAATCCAGAGTCATTGTGAGTCAGTTAGAGTCAGTTTGAGTCTTTTATTTTGAGTTAGCTTAATGTTGCGGGTTTGTGTGAGGTTTATTTTGCAGGTATTGTTCGTCCTGCCCCTACTCAATCTCCATTCGGGCGGGACGAATGCTTCTATCACTGTGTAAAGGCAACTCAGCAGAGTTGTGCAACCGCGACCGAATTGCTATATGGTGCACACAAGAAAGAACGAAGCTGCACATTTGAGTGTATATCATAACCAGCTAAGTCGCTTCCTGTCTTTATTTTTGCATTTTTATTTAGTTGTTTCTTGCTTTGCTTCGCATTGAGGACAATGTGTCTTTCAAGTGTGGGGATGTGAGTGTCTAAGTCTTAGTTTGTGTCTTTTATAAAAATACAAAAAAATTATAAAATTTTGAAAAATGTCCTTTGAAATCAAAAGTTTTTGCATAATAAATGGAAAATGATAGTAAAACTGGATCTACTTGTTTGTTTAAATGTATAAATAATTGAAAGCGCGTCTAATTAGTGATGTTTTAGTAGACCCAGCCAGCTTGAATAGCTTAAATAGTTTGTGAGTGTTACTTAGGATTAATCACATAATAAAATCATGATATTTTGTGGGTACTCATCTTAAGGTGTCGGTAATACTGAAACTGTCAACATAGGGTGATAGGTACCGCGTTAAGCTAAAATTTAGAGGTTTTTGAAAACTTTCATGGCACACCATTTCTCTTTTTATGAGAATAAATCCGAGTTTGGTGGCGCCTGCATCCATAATTCCATCTAATAATGAGTGTAATTAATAAACTGAAAGCTCGAGTCTTGACCTACGTGTTTACCATGGGGATGGTGATGTGGATACACCCATGGGTTGGGATTTGAGTGATCAGTGCTTAGATAAATAAGATTGACCTACATGTTTCCCACGGGGATGGTGACTCTGTGAATACACCTATGGGTTAATTCTTATGTGCTTAATTGATAGACTACATCCTATGTGCTACCTTCCGGGATGGTGACGTGGGAGACGCACCCATAGGTGAGGTTGATTCATATATAGTTAATACTACTCATTCCATTCATTCCATAATCCAGTGATTTCTAAAAATCTGTAAATCTTAGTTTAACATGCTGGACAAATCTATATGGTTTAACTCGTGCCTAAACATGACCATGAGACGGGATTAGGTAGAGCTGTAGCTTCTAAGTGTGAGTCACATAGATAGATTGATGGTTGTATACATTGGAATTAGAACACATTACGGGGGCTAGATAGTTGGTGCTTGGGTTTAATAGGACAGAAATACTGATTATAGCTTTTTAACGCGTGAGTATACTTAACTAATTGGTAATTGATGTCTATAAAGTTAGAAATTCAGTTATAATTCCATTGCAGACTTTTTCGAGGACGAAAAAAGGTTAAGTGTGGGGATGTTTGATGTGTTGCAAAGCACACATGTATTTCCACCATGTTTCGTGTCGTTTTACTTAGTTTTATATTCGTTTTGAGTTGTTTTTGGTTTGTATTGAGTCTACTTTATGTTTACAGGTGCTCGTGGAAATTACAACTGAAAACCTGAAGAAACCGAGTACAAGAATGAAGCCCGAAGTTCAAAAGTGAAAAATCTGAAAATCCAGTCTTTCACGGTACGCGAAGACCGGAGGGCATCCTCTCGCGCTACGCGAGGAAAGGAAATCCGGGCGCGACTATATTGTCCTTCGCTGTACGTGAAGGACCAGGCCAACTCTATCGCAGTACGCAAGAGACCTAATTCCCGAGAAATAACCCTAATTTCCAATTAAATGGATTTTTAATACCATTATGCAATGAGTTCGTATTCTTGCCGTCTAGAACAGAGTTGAAGGCGATTTTGGGAGCAAGGAAGTCGATTGAAGTGAAAGGGTGAAGGCTTTGAGATCCGGGTTCGTTGTTTAAGCGTTTTCGGTTTGTAAGTTTGCATCTTTATCTTTAAATTGATTGTTTAAACCAATGTTTTGCTTGAATACTGCTGTCATGGTTGTTTTGAGAATGATTGTAGGCTAAAAACTTAATACTGCCTTGGTTAACGATGAACACTCGTTTAAAGCTATGATTTTTATTCGGTTTTGGATTCAACTGATGGATTAATGATTTTGTAAAGATTCTAGTTTAATGAATTATGATGTATAAGCATGCTTGAATCTGATTGTGTGATTGATTTCAATTCCTTGCGTTCATTGTGGTTGTCTGCCAGTTTGATTAGCATATCTAGGTCATAGATCTTAGGGTTTGTGATTTTGATGGTTTGCTAGACGTAGTGACCATAGGGATTGTCATTGATTGCTGAATAGAATTAAGTGTGTCCTAGTTCAATACCTGAGAGGTGAGAATTAGTCGGTTAGTGTTCGTCATTAGGAATCCGAGTGTCAAATGTCTGAGAGGAAGTTGGTTTAGGTGTCTAGTGATTGTTGCTAGTCTGAATCATACTTGTTATTCTAGGATTACCCCATGCATTGACTGAGAGGTAATCTATCCATTAGGGTACTTGATCATAGTTGGAAATACATGAGAAGTGATCCAACAATCTGGTGAGTTTAGTACACTTTAGGTAGCTTAGTTGGTGACACCCTGAGAGTGATTAGGGATCCACTAGGTTGCCTTTAGCAGTTATCCTTAGAACCCCAGATCCATCATAGGTTCCATAACTGGTAGAAGTTGTGATTTGCAAGTAAGATTCCGACCTAGGTAGTGTTCTTCCTAATCTTGATTTCATCCTTAGTTCTTTGTCTTGATAGTTTGAGTTGACCTTAGTTTACTTCATTCATAGTGATAATCAGTAGTGTAATAAACCCCCAAACCAAATCATCTTAAGTCCGAGTCAGAGTCTAGTATTAGTATTCAGTGTCTCTAAGGTTCGATAACTCGGTTTACCATTAAGTTGTGCTACACTCGATAGGTCCACTTGTCTGTCAGTGCGGTTTAGTTTATAGGTTTTCCATTTATTACTTAAGAGTCTAGGTTAGGTTTTTATAATTATTTTTATAGACCGTCTGGACGACATCACACACACGTGTGACATGTCTACGAAGATAAAGAATTCTCTGTCGCTAGTGGATTTTATGTTCAATCTTTATTCTCATTAGGCCAATCAACCAAACCATTTTTTTTATCTATATGGTATATCTAAATACATGACGGTTGATTTAGGTCACAAATAATTACCGGAAATCACTAAAATAAATATGTTTATCATAGAACATTTAAAATGTATATTAACTTTTTATCCTCCCAAAAAATAATATGTTCAAAACTGACCAATCATATATTACCACGTACCCCTTTTCTTCTTACGTGACAGACATGTAGCCTGCAAGCCAATCATTAGAAAATGACGAACACCATTTAAATCATGCAAAGAATAATTAACCTAGTAGTAGGATAAGTAGGGTATCGTATTCACACAGAGTTCGTGGTCAATGTTGAATCCGACTTGGTTATTTAAGTAAATTAATCAAACTAAGAGCATTTCTATCAGTTTCTCTATTTTCATCTCTATAATTACACTAAAAATTACTACATTTTTTCTCTCCTTTTCAATTAAAAAAAATACTTTTTTATACATTTATCATTACCTTTTCTTTTTCCTCCATTCACAACATTTTTAAAAAATATTAAAAAATTTATGCAGATGAACAGTATTTCCCCCAAATATACAAAAAATTTATACCTTCTCTCTCTCCTACACGCACAACCATTTTAAACTACTACCTAAAATAGAAAACTCTACTCAAACATACAGGGACAATGCTGTGAATGCTCTAATAAAGTAAAACTTGAATGGTATGCTGTGATCCCCTTTCACCAGCAGCAGCTCAATCTCTCCCCTATTAGTTATATAAATTTTTTCATGTCTCTCTCCCCTATTAGTTATATAAATTTCTTTAATTTTTTATAACTTTTGATTCCCGCATATCTCTCATATTAAATAATAATGATTTTCTATAATTATTTTTATAAAACATTTTTTATTTAAAAAAAAGTTTGTTCATAAAACATTTTTGTTATATGAACATTTCTTCATTCTTTTTATAAAACATTTTAAAAAAATAACTATATAACTTTTTTAGAATTTACAAATCTTCATAGAAACTGATGTTTTATAAAAGTTATATTTATTCAATTCAAGCAATACATGAGTTTTAACCTAGTTATCACTAATAAAGATCTCATTTAAAAAAAAATCGATTTTAATTTGAACGGAGTAATTTATGAAATTTTAATTTCACTGAAGATTATAATTGAAAACATTACTTTACTATATATATATATATATATATATATATATATATATATATATATATATATATATATATATATATATAGGAGGGTTAGGCTAGAAAGGAAGAAAAGTCTAAAAATGTATGAAGGATTCTCAGCGCGACACGTGTCCAAGAATAGAAAAGGAGGGAAAGGGTACATGTGTCAAAACACAAGATCTTTGAATCAGCACATGCACATGCAAGTCACATGTCATTTCTCTCTTATTTTTTAAACATCCATAACTTTTTTATAAGTTATTATTTTTTTTTTTTAAATTACATCATAAAATTGAGCGTTTTTATCTTTCCAACGAGTATGGTATTGCTATATTAAAAAATTAAAAAAACCCACCAACTGGGTGTTGTTTGAACTTGTGAGTTTTTATGGTTTTTTATGGAGTTTACACATGGTTTTTGAAATTGTGCATTTTACACATGGTGTTTTATATTTTAACATCCATATACATGTATTTTATGAAATTTATGTTTATGGCGTTTTTGTTTTGTCCTGGTGTTTTACACTTTTGGCGTCAAATTTCAATCAACGATTAGTTTTTCAATGTGTTTTATAATTTAACTTACATATACATGGTGTTTTGCCATGTTTGTGTTTATGGTGTTTTACCTTTTTTTTAAACGTCTAGTTCAACATAAATTATACGTCCCAGTTGTAAAACACAATGACAAACTAAAACGCCATGTGAAAACACAATGACCCAAAAAACCATGTGGAAATTTGGCGTTTTAATTTGTCATTGTGATTCTGAAAACACATATTGAAACTAAAACGCCATGTTGAAAGAGTGTATAAAGAAACTAAAACGTCATGTTGGATCATAATTTGTCATTGTGATTTATCAAAGAGTTTATAAAGAAACTAAAACACCATGACCAAAAACACCATGTTGAAATTGTCATTTTGAAAACACCATGACCAAAAAAGCTAAACGTCATTTTAAAGTTAGCCTTCGAGTGTAAAACATAATGACTAGAAAGACTCTATGTTGAAAAACACCATAACTATAAAAACTCTATGTTGAAAAACACACAGTTGAAAACACCATAGATGTAAAACACCATATTGAAAACTCACTTTAATTCGAACACAACTTTAACCAAGTTTATGTTTATGGTATTAAAATTTTAAGCTAAAAGTGTAAAATATCATGACAGAAGCAAAAAAGTCATAAACATAAACACATCAAAACACCATAACCAAAAAAGCAAAAAAAGACAATGTTGAAATTTGTCATTGTGAAAACGACATGACCAAAAAAGCTAAAATGTCATGTTCAAATTGCCCCCCAGGTGAAAAATACCATGACTAGAAAAACTCAAAGTTGAAAAACACCATGACTACAAAAACTCAATGTTGAAAAACACCCGGTTAAAAACACTATAAATGTAAAACACCATGTTGTAAAAAACAAACTTTAATTCGAACACAACCTTAACCAAGTTTATGTTTATGGTGTTGAAATTTTAAGCTAAAAGTGTAAAACACCATGAGTGAAGCAAAAACGCCATTAACATAAACACGTCAAAACACCATGACCCAAAAAAGGCAAAAAAGACCATGTTGAAATTTGTCATTGTGAAAACACCATGACCAAAAAAACTAAAACGCCATGTTTAAATTGACCCCCAGGTGTAAAACACCATGACCCTTAAAACTCCATGTTGAAAAACACCATGACTAGAAAAAAACTCAATGTTAAAAAATATCCAGTTGAAAACACCAAAGATGTAAAACACCACATATGTAAAACACCATGTTGAAAAAAAACCCACTTTAATCTAATTTAAACAAAAACGATTTAAAAGAGTATATATATATATATAGCAATATCATACTTGTTGGAAAGATAAAAAACGCTCGATTTTATGGTGAAATTTTAAAAAAAAAATAATGACGTATAAAAAAGTTATGGACGTTTTAAAAAAAATGGGGGAAATGGCATGTGACTTGCATGTGCAAGCTTTGGGGTTAAATTTTCCTATTTTACCCCTCCTGGTGGTTTCTAGGTTCCAACTATTTACCAAAATGCCACCGCGTTAATCTCCACCACAAATGACCATGATCTAATGGCCCAGATTCCTTCCTAAATTTTGTAGGGTTTTATCCCTTTCTAGTCTAGTGTAATACACGGGTTGAATAAACCAGTATATTACATCGGTTGAATAAAATATAATGTAATTTGTTAACAAACACATTTGTCAAAATATGTTTTTAAAAAATGTAATTTGTCGTGACATTTTAACATTTATAAGTTCTGTTAAGTTAGTTTTTAAAATATTTTTTTTCAACTGAGTATTATTTTTTTAATTTTATTGATAAATGTTAGTTCATATTAAGTTTATTTAATTGATGATATAATAATTATTTATAATTAAATAATAAGTATTCGTAATTAGATTTATTAATATAAAGATTATTATTTAATATGAGAGAGAATAAGAAAATCTAATATTTAATAGGAGAGAGAGGCGAAAAATTAAAAATTAGAAGTAATCAGAGAGTGACACGTGTCCTGAAAAGATTTACATTTATTAGAGTAGTAAGATTAAAAACCAACTTGATGAATATTAATTTACAAATGCCTTTTTTCTACGTGAATGATATATATTTATAGTGGGTATACACGCGCTTCGCGATGGCCGTGAAAATGACAGAATAGTTCTGGTTTGAAAGATGTTGTATTCACAAACTCTTTTAGATAATAGAAGACAACGTTTTTAATGAAGACTTCGAAAAAGACAATGTTTAGCATATCAATGACTAATTCGTGTATATTACTTCAGAAAAATAGAAAACCAAAGTTTCATAACCACGTTTTTAATCTTTTCTGAAATCCAATACTAAAAACATGTATTAAAGTTGAAGTTTACAGGCTGAGTAATTTCATAGAATTAACCTTCTCCTGCAATCTATCAAGCATGCTATCAAAGCTTTTCTTAAAATAATCTACTCCTTCAAGCTCCAGCTAGGACCCAACAGAAGTCTAGTCAATTTCCAATTTCTCTAGTGCATTGTAAATTCCTTCGGCCTCTGATCATATTAGGGTCTGTGAACATAAAAAAACATTATGAGATCACTTTTGATAATTGTTAAAATGAAGATTCAAGTGCGCTACGAAGCTTTTATTACTTTTAATATTTGCTTATACTTATTGCAGTAATGTCACTTTATGCATAGAGTTAAGTTCTGACTACTTTGTATATTTATAGAATCAAAGAGTAGTCATATGCAATCAAGATGATCTTTGCTTATGTTCTCTCATGGTAGTTTTAGGATGAATTAAATGCATAGGTGAGTTTTTAAGTGTATGAGTTAAATGGTAATAATCATCGAGCTTTAATTATAGACGTGTGGTTAAAAGGTAATTAAACACACTTCATGCATAGCTAATGCGTAAACTATGAAAACAAAATTTATCTTATGTGTCTTAAATTTTTAGGTAAATTACAACTCTATTCTTGTAATATGTATTATACAGTAGTAGAGATACATGCTATGTGAAACAACGTGTAAACACGATATGAGCCTTGGCTCAATTGTTAGACACATAAGCCTCTGACCCGAGTTCAATTCCTCTTGCTTCCGGTTTTTGAGGTTTCATATGATTTTTTCACGTGTACCAAGGGGCGAAGCTTAGTAAAGGCCCGACCCGATTTTTCACTCAGAAGTGTTAATCTATATGTTTCGGCTGAAAATTTTATAGGTATTAAGTTCCAGCCCCCCTGATAGGAAAAATAATTATAGGATTCCGTCGCGGCCCCCCTATGTTTTTCTTCAAGTTTCGCCACTGCGTGTACGATATATTCATACGATATGAGTGTAAACACAACACAACCTAAGCCTTGGATCAATGGTTAGACGGAAGGACACATAAGCCTACGGCCCGGATTCAATTACTTACGATACCGGTTTTTAAGGTTTTATATGATTCGTTTTTTTTTGCTACCTTTAAGCATAAAGTAAAAATGAAAAAGAAGTAGGGGTGTGCAAAGTCGGTTATGGGTCGGTTTTGACATCTTCCATAACCATAACCGTTTGGTCGGTTATGTCCTCTTCCATAACCATAATTGCTTGTCCGGTTAACCGTCGGTTATGAGTCGATTTCGGTTAATTAACCTTTTTCATTCTGTAATTACGATCACATTTATCATGTTCACCATCGTTCTAAGTAGGTAAATAGTTTTGATATTTTTAAGCAGGTAAGATAAAAGGGTTATATTATACTAAAACAAATAGTCTAGATTGAAATATATATGGACTATATTATAATTTATATTTTGTGCCCCATTAGCCATAATCATATTGAATGTGGGAAATCATTTATATTTTATGCATATATCTTATGCATAGGGTTGTATCGGTTTGGTTAAGTTAACGTTCGGTTATGAAACACCCATAACCATAACCATAACCATAACCATAACCATAACCATAACCATAACCATAACCGTTTGATCGGCTAATCAAAAAACCTTAACCATAATCATCAGTTAATTCCAGCTATCAATTATTTCGATTTGATGACAGTTTGATTATCGGTTAACGATTAGGTTTTGCTCAGCCATAAAAAGAAGTGTGAATAACATTTGAGCTATTGCAACCAATGTTTTGAAACCCGGACCGGACCGGCCGGTCGGACTGGTCGGACCGGGAACCGGTGGTCTGACCGGTTCGGTTACATGTGTTGAACCGTTTCTGCAGCGAACCGGTGGTCGGACCGGTTGAACCGGCGGTCGGACCGGAAACCGGGTGGTCGGACCGGTTGAACCGCTTGACTATTTTTATTTTATTTTTTTTAATCTTTTTTAAGTCTCTTGGCTTCTTATTTCGTAGGTAATTGTTAGTTTAAAATTATTGGAATTGACTTGTTGGTGGTTTTTGAAAGGATTAAAAACTATTTAGACTAATATATTTTTATAATATTTATGACGTCGTCCGGTTCTTAAATCCGGTCCGACCGGTCAGACCGGTCCGACCAGTGGACCGGTAAGGAGACCGATTCGACGTCCGGTCCGGTTCTGAAAACATTGATTGCAACCACACGAATGAAGGTCCACATCAAGGTTTCACACCTCCACTGCTACCGTCATTATTGACCGTAATAAAAACAAATATACTTCATGAATCCGTTCGCTTTGATCTGAATTCATTTGCCTTGTTTTTAAAACGGCCTGTTTCAACCCATGCACAACCCGACCATTGAAATTCATATTTCCATTTAACATGGTAGAATAACATATTTAATTACTTATCAAATAAGATGTCCTTAATACCGAAACCAAATTATACAAGTTGTAAAAGTAGACAGTGTTTTTTTATCATTAGTATTGATGTATTCAGGTATATAAATATATGCTTGTATCACTTCTGGCATGAAAATCAAAACCCATATGGTCAGTAATTATCAAGGAGATCCATTACGATGTACCTTCATCGGTTCATGCTAAGTTTAATCAACACGATGAGGATGAAGACGAACCGGAAGCCCTTTTACAGGGGTAGCCATAGGATCATATTCGAGTTTCTCATCGGGTATTAACAAGTCCCATTTGAAATTAGTGACAATATTGTGAAGGAACGCAAGTACTTCCAATCGCGCAAATTCTTTCCCTAAACACATCCTAGGACCCCCTCCGAATGGCACAAATGTGAATGGAGTTGGCCCTGCACCTTCGAATCTCGATGGATCAAACCGTGTCACATCTTCAAAGTTAGCCTTGTCCTTGTGTGTAGATGCAGCATTCCAGTATAGCTAAAGATGCAACATGAATGTATGACAAGGTTAGCCTATTTTATTCAACTCATTTACCAAATCATGTTTATGATTAAACAGGGTCGGAACTAAGGGAGGGTACATTGACCCCGGTCACCAGGATATATTAATTACTTTTTTATATAAAAGTTGAGTTTTTTTTTTAATTAAACATGAGTTTGACCCTTAGTTCTGACTAAAGTGTGATTAACCAAATGAGTTTGTTACCTTCCATCCTTTTGGGATGGTATAACCTCCATACTCGATATCCACCAGGGCCTCTCGAAAGGCTCCGACGACGGGTGGATTAACTCTCATGACTTCACATACAACATTCCAAGAGTATCTCATCTTTTGTATGTCCTCCCATTTCAGCAATTCCCCTGCTTCTTTCGCCTTACGAATCTCTAATTGCTCTGTAAAAAATGTTCCATTCGTCGTAAAAAACTGATCCGAAAACATATGTCCAAACCAAGTAACAAGATTGGATCACACAACTAACCTTTCAACACCTTGTCATAAACATCAGGGTGTTCACCAAGACTCTTGATCAGCAAAGTGATAGAAACAGTAGAAGTGTCATGACCAGCAAACAATAGTAACAAGATGTTGTTTGCAATATCTTTCTCAGTTAAATACCTTCCGTTTTCGTCCGAAGATGTAAGCAAATGTGATAAGAGGTCTTGTGAAGCCGACGCCTTTCCTTCTTCCAGTTCCACTCTTCTAGCTTTGATAATCATCATTAGCTCGACCCTAATAGCCGCTGCTGCTTTCTTCGCGCTAAAAAACCGCGTCCCAGGAAACTCTATAGGTAGCTCGACGACTCCTTTCAAGAAAATATTGAACAAGGAACCGAGTTTTGCAATGTGGTCCGGCTCCTCGAGGCTCATAAATAAACGGCAAGCGAGCTCAAACGCGTATAACTTAACCGTCTCGAATACCTTCACCTCTTCCTTCCCTGATCATATATGTATAAGTTATATACTATTGTTGATATTTATGTGTATTGTCAAAAAAAAAAAATTACAGAGGAGCCTCTCTGTCATGTGGGATAGAGGTATCATTAATTACCTCGCCAATGAACATCTATATGGCGACGCGTGACAACGTCCATAGTGGCAGCGTAGTGAGTGGCGAACGCATCCGGACCAAGATACGACAACAACATTTTCCTCATCCACTTGGCTTCATCGCCGCGAATGGTGATCAGGCACCTGCCGAAAAGCTTCCTCACGGGCGTGGGCCACCATACGGCCACCAGCTTGTTCTCGTTACCAAACAGGAACTTGTTACCGGCAGGACCACACAGGACGGCCATACGGTCGCCAAGTAACGACGTCTTGAACACGAGAGAGCTGCCGTGTTTCGCGATCCGTTCTCGAACGAATCTCTCCGGAACTCCCTCCCAATTTGCACGTAGCAGCGCAAGAGTTTCGCCTAGAAACGGCCATCCGAAGCTTCCAGGTGGAAGATTGATTTTTGTTGTAACAGATTTTAAGTTGTTCCAACAAACGTATAAAAAGATGAAGAGGAGAAGCGGTGTTAGAAGAAGTTGAATCATTTTTTGTGTGGTTCAAGACATGGTGGACAAGTGTTGGTGTTTATATATAATGCATCGAGTTGTACATTTTGATACGAGTCGAAGCAAAGCCCCAATTGATTTGCGTGGTTGAATAAAATATTTAGTATTTCATATATGAAAAAATAAGACGTCGGCTTGACGTGATTAGTTTTAGGTGTGTCAATGAGGCTCTACATATTTCTTATTCATTCGTTCACATAGTTTCTTTCAAACATAAAAGCCCTTTAAGGGTAAAGGGGCTTACCTCACCCTCGGGTATAGGAACCTGTGCGGGTACATCGTCGCCGACGGGCTACCCGAATGAGAAACTTGTGTTTTGCGGGTATATGTACCCGAATCATTTTGTTGAATGTAGCCGTTGGTCAAACGGCTTTATAGCCGTTGGCTATATCAAATAAAAAAAAACTTTTTTCCCTATATATACAATACAATTATACCATAATTTTCACACCCAAAAATATTTCTTTCTACCATATTTCTTCTAAAAATCATGGAATCCAAAAAAGCAAAAGCCGGTACTCGAAAAAAATCAAAGACCGGTTCTAGTCAAAACCCGTCAACACAACAACCTACTCAACCAATACAACAACCGACACCATACCCATATTATCCGTATGCTCAAATTCCCACACAAATGCCCGTAATGCCTACACAAATTGCACCAGGTCAATACACCTATCCATTACATGATCAACTTACTTTTGAGCCTTTTGCATCTCGCTACCAAAACCTACCATTCCGTCACCCAAACCATAACGAAGAAGATGAAGTAGTGGTTGGTGAAGAAGAAGGAGAAGATGACGACGTGGAAGAAGTAGAAGTTGGTGAAGAAGATGATGTCCCCGATAAAGTCAAATTCCACAGACGTGCGGCACGTCAACAATGGCTTGGATTCATATTTCCGAAGACGCGGTAGTCGGAAATCAACAAAAGAGATCCGGATTTTGGAAGCGTATCCTTAAGCATTATAACGAACAAGTTGGTGGAATTAACCGAAGTATTCACCAACTAAATTCAAAATGGAAGGCTTTAAATACGCAAATGAATTGTTTCAACGGTTGTTGGATTCAAGCAGTATATTTATCTTTTAACTATTTAAGTTTATATTTGTTGTTTATTTATTTTTTATTTAAGTTTATATTTTTTATAACCATATAGGACAGTCTACGTGCGAGTGGATCTGACGACTTAGATGTGATGAAGAAAGCGTTGAAGGATTTCCAAACTAAACACAAAAAAACTTTTGCCCACGTTGAGTGTTGGGAGCTAGTACGCCATCTACAACATCAACTTAATTCAAATTGGAGGTATTTTAGACAAAAGTTGACGAAGTTTCACGACATCTACAACAACCTCTACAATCAATGAAAAAAACGGTGATCCCGATATTTCGAAGGCAACTACTTCCCAATATCTTTTTTTAAAAAATAACGGCTCAATGTTTAACCAGATGGTAACATGGGATATGGTAAGGCATTCTCCTAAGTGAGTGACGGTTCCCAAACAGAGAGATTCAAGTCAATCCTCGAACCGGAAAAAGACATCCGGGTCCATTACATGTAGAGCCAGCTTGTGATCTACTCAAGATCGGCTCGCTAAAAGCTCGAATCGAGCCAAGATTAAACTAGCTCGAGCCTTAAAATAAGCTTGTTTGATAAACGAGCCCAGGCAAGAGCTTCACTAATCGAGCTCGAATCGGCTTGCAAGCCTAAACGAGCCTACTATTCGTATAATTTTTATTTAGTATGTCAAATACATATTTATATAATAATAATTAGTGTATATAAAGCTATGATAAAATAACTAAATAATATATATTGTGAAAATTACAAATAAAAAAAATATAACAATAATTATATATATATATATATATATATATATATAATTAAGAAATAATAAACGAGCCTAGTCCGAACGGAGCTTGAGCTTTAGAAATAGGGGCTTGAAACAAGCCTAATCGAGCTCCGGCTCGACTCGTTTACACCTCTAATTACAGGTGTTTCAGATGCATGAGAAGATCTCATTGACCTCAACAAGGCAGATGGCGAGGAGATCCCGGAAGAACCGCCGATATCACCCAAGATGAAAAAAGGAACACGGGTATCATCGTCAACTTTACCTGAACCCAAAACTATGGATTTTTATCGGGTAGATCAAAACAATTCAATTAGAATAATTGAAAAGACTCCGACTGAAACAAGAACCGATAGTGAGAGAAGAGTTTAAAATCTTGGCTTTTCTCATCGATCATCTAACTATACCATAGGGGTATTCAATCGAATCGAATCGGTTTATTCAAATAGGATTATTCGAATTTGAAATTTTGAAATCTGAATTCGAATTCGAATAAGAATCTTATTCGAATAAACCAAATTAAAAGAAAAATAAAAACTACAAATATTCTGATTTATAACTACATTTCTAAAAATTTAACAAACTAATTCATACATAAATGCAAAACAAAATGAGCATAAAGAGTGTAACAACTAACAAGATAACTAAAAACTAAAGTCGGGTAAGGTACCATACTACCATAGTAGTCAAGATGTTAGAATAAGAGTGAAGAGTCAATGTAGTTTTGAAGTTTGTACTGATAAATTGAATTAATGCCTATAAAAACTAAATAGTCCAATACTTAAAATGCTTGAAAATTGAAGACTTGAAGCTCATACGATAAAAAAAATCTATGTATATAGTTCATTCAAATTATTCGAATCGAATTCAAGTTATTAAATTCGAATTCGAAATCGAAATCCTTATTCGAATTCGGTTAGAATCGATTTTCGAATTATCAAGATATTAAATTCGAATTCGGTCAAACGGTCTATTAAATTAAACACAACCTAACCTAGACTCTCTAGTTAAACTCTAGACAACCCTACTAAACTAGACCACAAAGACAGGCAAGTGTACCTACCAATTGTAACATAGCTAAAGGAAGTCCGGATATCGAACCCACAAGACACTGACTATAACACTAACTAGACTGTGACTAAGACTTAACTAGTTTATTTGATTAGGGGGGGGGGGGATTCTATGAACTAAGGTTAACTACTAAAACTTAATTGGCCTGAAATGAAGAAGACAATTAAACAAGACAACTAACCAACAAGACAACTCTACCTAGGCTGCGAATCCTGATTACTAGACTTGGCGTCTATCGGATATTGAATATGTAATGGAACTGGGATCCTAAGATATAACACCCTTAAACCACCTAATGGATTCCTGATCAATCTCAGAATGTGACCAGAAGGAACTCAAGGGATACTAATAACACCAGTACTCGAATTACCTCTCGGTCTCACCGATTATGCTAAAGAACTCAAAAGACAGCTCACCTCTCGGTATCACTATCTCAATACATCAAAGATGCAAGGAGCAATCTGAATTCAACCTGTTTAACACGAATTAACAACGACACTAGAACCCTAAGGAAACGTCCTCTCAGACTGTTCAATCTCAGAAACCCTAATACCGAAGACTAACCGATTATCTATCACTTTTCAGGTTTTTAGATAAGAAGAGCACTTAATTTATTAAGTTGTTGATTGATAATCCTATGGTTACTACGTCTAGCAAACCACACACGAATCACAAACACAAAGTAGGCGATCTAATACATAT
Source organism: Smallanthus sonchifolius (assembly GCA_023525975.1). NCBI lineage: Eukaryota > Viridiplantae > Streptophyta > Magnoliopsida > Asterales > Asteraceae > Smallanthus > Smallanthus sonchifolius. Next base: position 24,557,534 of record CM042029.1, on the reverse strand, counting down.
CTATTTATGAAAGACATTCACCAAGACATGTATGGAACAATTCAACCAATCAAAGATCAAAATCAAGCATGCATATTCATTAAACAATCAAACTCAGATCTGGTCTAAAGCATAAAATCCAAAACAAATACCATAAACAGATAAAAATCCAAACTTTAGCAAACAATCACCATTAACCTAGGTAGATCTATGGTCTTAGTCAAGAAACATGGTAGAAACAGAAGATTCAAAGTTAAATAAAGCAAACATAAGGTCCAGAATTAATTCAAAGCAAATAATACGGTCAATCGTGACCGCACGATTCAATCTCTAACCCGATTCAATGCAATACTTCAATATCCAAAGCCTCTTCCTTTGCTCCAAATCTCCCAAAAACTCTTCCTTGACGGCAATCTCTCGAATACTCATGAAGATAGTCGTATAAATTGATAAAACCTAAAAATTAGGTTTTTTTTCCGAATTTGCTCGCGAGGCTTGGGGAGGTCTCTCGCGTACCGCGAGGGACAATCTAGTCGGGGCCCTTCCTGGCGTACCGCGAGGGAATTGCTTCCTCGTCCCGCGTACCGCGGGGACTTGATTTTCACAGAATTTTGATTTTTTCTCTTTTGCTTTCCGCGCTTTTCTTGTGTGCTTGATTTCTCCAAGATTTAACTACATGTTCCGCTTCTTTTGCACACTATTACCTGCAATCATTACCCAGACTCAGTATGAACCAAAAACGACATAAAACGATTACAAAACTATACAATTTATGCATAAATACACTAGGATAAACGTATGTATTTTACAACACATCAAACATCCCAACACTTACTCTTTTTCCGTCCTCGAAAAAGATATCTGCCATGGAATCACAACTGGACATAGAATCAATATCTACTATCATTCAGCACAAATATAATCACGCATTAAAGTGCAATAACCGGTATTTCTATCCGACTAAACCCAAACACCAAATTTCAAGCCCCCGAGAAGTGTTCTAATTCCATTTTATACAGTATATCAATCTATCTATGGGTCTCACACTTAAAGGTTACAACTCGACCTCATCCTATCTCACGACCATGTTTATGCCCGGGTTAGATCATGTAGATCTTCCCACCACGGTAAACTCAAATTTACATGGTTTTATAATTCAATGGATTATGTAACGAATGTAATGAGTAATATCAATTATATATGAATCAACCTCACCTAGGGGTGCGTCTCCCAAGTCACCTTCCCGGAAGGTAGCACACAAGATGTAGTCTATCAATTAAGCATATAAGAATCAACCCATAGGCGTATCCACAGAGTCACCATTCCCATGGGAAACACGTAGGTTAATCTTATTTATCTAAGTACTGATCACTCAAATCCCAACCCATGGGTGTATCCACAGAGTCACTATCCCCATGGGAAACACGTAGGTCAAGACTCAAGCTTTCAGCTTATTAATTATACTCATTATTAGATGGAATTATGGATGCAAGAGCCATCAAACTCGGATTTATTTTCATAAACGAAGATTGGTATGCCGTTAGAATTTTTAAAAACCTCTGAATTTCAGCTTACCGTGGTACCTATCACCCTATGTTGACAGTTTCAGTTTTACCGTTTCCCTAAGATGAGAACCCATGAGATTTCATGATTTAATTAAGTTATTAATCCTAATCAACACTCTTAGGATGTTTAAGCTTTTAATACTGGCTGGGCCTACCGATTCATCACAACTTAGACAAGCTTTCTATTGTTTGTTATATTTCAGTTTAAAACAAAGTTTATGCCTAGTTTTAACTATCATTTTTCATGCTAGCAATATTTCTAGTTCAAAAGACATTTTTTTAGATTCAAAGTACAAAACCTAAATTAATGCTTCCCTTCCCCACACTTAAAATTCACATTGTCCTTAATGTGGACTGAGAAACGACGATAAAATAAAAGAAATTTACAAAAAGAAAATAAGAAAATGAAAATAAGACAGAAATAAAAATAAAAGAAAAATAAAATATACAAAAATCGGAACGGACTTCCCTCATATAATGACTATGATATTCCACGTAAGTCGTGTTCCAAAGCCCTCCATTCGAACGTGCTCAACTCACCAAGATTCCAAATAATTCCTCACAAACGAAAGCGACTGATTCTAAAACAATACTAGCAACCATATCAAACTACCACGATAATATATAACAACACAACCAACTCTGCCGAGCCCCCCAAGTACAAAATATTATATACATCAGAGTTAATATACATGCCAAAATAAAAGGAAATACATAAAAAGAAATACAAAATGAAAAATACAAAATACTATGTAAACACCGGCAAAAGGTGTTGTCGCTGATTACTGATCTCCACCCATATCTGGCTGATCCTGGTCTGGTGCCCTGAAAAATGGTGGGATCTGGAAACTCTGCTGCTGCATCATGTACCGAATGGCATCGTCCTGTCGATCCATCTGGGCATCTAATCGATCACACAACTGATCACGAAGCTCCTCGAGTGTGAGCGGTGTTGGCGGCCTCTGGCGGAGTGGATACTGAATCTGGGGGCGCTCTATATGATGTGGAATGCGCTGGCGTGCTTTGAGCGCCCCTATCTGTACTGCTTGTTCGGCAGGCGTCCCGACAGGTGGTGGGACCTGTGGACCCTGCCTAACCTCTACAAACTGCGCGGATCGTCCATGGTCATGATCCCCGCTAATCTCAACTCTACTAACCCGTATGGAATCGTATCAGGGCCTGGTGTGAGTAGACGGGCTTGATAATGATCAAACACTCCCAATCGCTTTGATAACGGGCTAATGTATGGCCTGAGCTCTAACCTAGCCTCTGGCCCACCTCTACGACCCCTAGCAATGGATGAAATCAGAATGATGCTAGGTTAGCCTCGTGGTGGCCAGCTATGAAGTAAAGGCAGAAAAGATCTAGCTAGCTGCACTTCTCAATACCGGACCGGCGTCCGATGAGAGTGCAAGCCAATATCCGGTGAATGTAACGGATCTGGGGGTCGCGAATGGACGACTCCAACAGGGATGTGGAATATGGTCCATCGGCTATGGAATGCCAGAAGTCTGTGACGCTACCTCCTCCTTGGTGTACCACCCCGTGGCAACCACAAACTACGGGACCGACAACTCGTAAACCTGTCATCCCAAGGAAAATGAAACTGTGGTCGGCTCCTCGAACTGGCCTGTGACGTATCGAAATGTGGAATGAAACTCGGCGGTGAGCTCCTGGTACTGTGTGGCGTCACAGGCCAAGGCCGCGGTCCATCGATCACCTAGCAAACCATGTAATCTCTCCTGCTGCCCTAGCTCCTCGATGAACGGCCACTCGATGGTGCGATGCTGATATAAGTCCATGTCGATGAAACGCTCTAGCCGCACCGACTCCTCAGTCATGAGCTCGAATCGCAGTAAGGTGTGGTGGCTGAGAACCCTGGCATCCAACGGCACTGGCTGTGCATCGGCGGCTGGTCTGGCCTTGGGAGCTGCGTACCGAATGACCCTGGGAGGTCGACAGTATGGGCTCGGCTCCTCCGGCTCTCCCCTCGGATGGGGCATTGGCCCACGCCTTGGCTTGGCCCCACCGTTCGTGCTAGACGACTGTCCTAGATCAGACATGCCTACAACCAAAAAGTTAGTACAACAAATATACAATAACAAGAAAAGACCGGGCTGGGTGACCGTATAGCATTTCAGTCGCGGTTGTCCGGCCTGTGAGTATACAAATAAGACGCTACAAAATTTTTAAAAAAAATTGCAAATTTTGGGATACCCTTTTTGTATATTTAAAACCAGACAACCTCGCCCGAATGGAGATTGAGTACGGGCGAGGCGGTCTAAACCTGCAAGAATAAAATATAGGGTATCCCATGACACAAGTTACAATTCACTACAACAATTAGAACACATTACATACTTCTACGAGGACTCAAACAAGTGTAAATGGCTAATTTATTCTGTCCCCCCTTTTAACCCAACTCAAAGTAATTTATCATATGCAAAGTTTTAGAACGGGTTGAAAGTCATTATCCACAATGACACCTAGTTAGTATATCAAGACTCCACGAGATCTAAATTTCCTCCTGACTCAACTGGCACTGACATATTATTCAAATTAACTTAATTAGCATAGCAATTGACTCAATGTACAGTCCCACATAACCTAAATCACATTAGCATACACAATTTGCTCAAGTTTTCTACAATCAAACTACACTTGACTCGAGTTACCTCACAAACTGAAATTAACGACTAAAGGACTTGAACGACGCACATTTATACACAATCAGCTACACAGATGCACGGTGTACCAATTCCCGACTCAATTAACACTACGTTGACTCAATTACAAGGTTAAACAGGAAAATTGTACCTCAATGACGAAGAAACTGAAAACCCGAAAGTGAATTCTGACCCGAACCCTTGTGGTCGCCTCAATTGGTGGTGTGTGATGACCGACGGTGGTGACTGAGAGTGGTGGTGATGACTTGGTCGCTGGATATAAAGGAGGGCGATGGGCGGAGATGGTGGTGGTGGCCGAGAGTGGTGGAAAATGGTGATAGTGGTTGGTGATGACGGTAGGCGACTACGGTGGTCGGTGAAGGGTGAGGTTGGTTGGTTACGGGTGGTAGTGGTGTCGACTGGGATTCATTGGTGGGTATTAAGTGATGGCCGACGACGGTGGTTGGTGGTGATGGATGGTGGGAAATTCGCCGGAGGTGGGAGTCGGGTGCTGAGTGGTGGTTTCAGGTGGCTATGGTGGTTCGGTGGTGGAAGTGACAAAGACGACCCAATTTTGGGGTTTTTATTTTTTTATTTTTAAAACGCTCCCGCGTACCGCGAGATAAACCCACACAGCCCACGCGTACCGCGAGGGGGAGCTTGAAGTGTGGTGTCTTTTGAATGCCCCGCTTACCGCGGGAGAACCTGTCGCGTGGGACGAATAAGTTAGCTGACCCCTGTGTCTCTCGCGTACCGCGAGAGATGGGCCATAGGACCTCGTGTACCGCGGGGAGCCTTCATTCACAGAAAGATAATTCGTTTTTTATACTTAGAAAAATTTTCATCCCTTAAGATTTTTTTTTCACTTATTTTTTTAAACTTGTTCCAGCATTAGAATTTTTAGCAAACATACATGAAACCTTGTTTTTGATGGTTTTCCTTCGCCATTTTGGTCACAATTCCCTGTAACACACGAAAACACAAGAACACACAAACCGAAAATATACAAAAACTAAACGAAAATGAAAACATAGAAATTTACAAACTCTACACTCGGGCTTTCGCCCGAGGATTCACACTCTCTAAACTGTAGTCTCCTGGCTTGTCGAGGAGAATCTCATCCCCCTCAACATTCTCAATCGGTCCTCCAATGTAATGCTTCAGTCTATGACCGTTTACCTTCCACGAGTTACCCTCACCATCATGTAACTCCACTGTAACATATGGAAATGCCTCTTTCACCGTGTATAGGGGTGTTAAAAAATATCTGAATCCGAAACCGAACCCGAACTATCCGAAATTCAGAATCCGAATTATCCGAAAATTCGGATATCCGAAATTTCAGATATCCGAATTTCGGATATCCGAATTTTCGGATTCGGATTCAGATATTAATTTTGAAAATTTTCGGATATTTCGGATATCTGAATCCGAAATATATTTTTTTTAATTATTTATTATATATAACATATTAAAAGTTTGGAACCTTAAATTCCTAATTACCGTTTCCACTTCACGCTTGACCCCAAACCAAACCTCCGGCTCCCGCTTGTTGGCCGACTGCCGCCGGCGCGTTCCGACCGGCGACCGCCACCTACTGTCTGTTTTGTGTTCTACTTTTGGAGCAGCAACTGGAAGCTTTTGTAGTTCTGTGTTCTACTTTATCTTCTTCCTCAATTGAAAGGTAGCCAAATGGACCAAATTCCTAATGCCTATGTTTTGTTCCTCCACTCCATTTTAAATGGTGTTTGGAGTACGATTCTAACCATTTTTTGTAATTTATAAAACTTTTCTAACTCAGATTTAAAGCCACTAGAGAATTTGAAAATGTAATTATACATGAATTTTAGGTGTACTAATTCAAATTTAGTCTGTGTACTTGATATTAGTCCATATGTACAGTTAAATTAGAATTTAAATAAAACTAAACAAATTTTTTTTTAGATTTCAGATATCCGGTTTACTTTCCGAATCCGTATCCGAAATTTCGGATATCCGAATTTGGGATATGGATCCGGATAGTGATATCCACTATCCGAAATTTTCGGATATCCAAAATTTCGGATATCCGGTTTTGAACAACCCTAACCGTGTACGGTCCTGTCCACCTAGACTTAAGCTTTCCTGGGAATAGTTTTAATCTAGAACTATATACCAAGACCTTATCACCACACGTGAATTCTTTCACCCCTCTCAATCGACGATCGTGCAACGCCTTTGTACGCTCTTTGTAACTCCAAGAACGTGCGTATGATTCGTCACGCAATTCATCCAACTCATGTAACTGGAGAAACCGGTGTTGTGCTGCTTTAGGCAAGTCAAGGTTGACTGCTTTTAAGGCCCAATATGCCATATGTTCTAGCTCTACCGGTAGATGACACGCTTTGCCATAGATCATCCTAAAAGGTGTGATCCATGTAGGTGATTTAAAAGCAGTTCTAAAGGCCCAAAGTGCATCATCTAACTTGTCGAACCAATCCTTCCTATTCTTTCCGACAGTTTTCTCCAAGATTCTTTTCACTCCCATATTTGCATTTTCTACTTGCCCACTAGTTTGTGGTTGATAGGCGGTCGATAACCGATGGGTGACCCCGTAGCGTGACAACACCTTCTCCATCTGGGCATTGCAGAAATGCGTGCCCGTATCACTAATCAGGGCTCTAGGAGTACCAAACCTGCTGAACAACTTCTTTAGAAATCCCACCACTACTCGGGCATCATTTGTAGGAAAGGATTGAGCCTCGGCCCACTTAGAAACATAGTCAACCACCACAAGAATGTACCGGTTCCCTCGGGATGCAGGGAATGGACCCATGAAATCAATACCCCAAATATCAAACATTCAACAACCTAGATTAGGTTCTGGGGCATCTCATTCCGGGATGAGATATTACTGGTGCGTTGACACGCATCACACCGTTTCACCAACTTATAAGCATCCTTAAACACTGTCCGCCAATAGAAACCAGAATCAAACACCTTTTTGGCGGTGTAAGATGGTCCGTTATGACCTCCCGTCAGGCCTTCATAACAATGCTTAAGGATCTCAACACCTTCCTCCTTGCTCACACATCTCCTCAACACTCTATCAGCTCCCACACGAAACAAATGTGAAGCATCCCAAATGTAGTGGTTGGCATCAACAAAGAATTTACGCCTCTGTTGGGATGTCATGCCCTTAACCTCTACACCATCAGCCAAGTAGTTTGCTAAGTCTAAAAACCATGGAAAACCTTGCGCCTCGGCACTCATGTAAAACATCGGCTTTATGGCCGGTCCTAACTTCACCATCATCAATGACTCATGGGGAAATGTGTCCCCTATGGCCTCTTCCCGGATCTCTTCCCTCCCGGGATCCTCCAACCTTGACAAATGGTCGGCTGCTACATTCTCTGCTCCCTTCTTATCTTTAATTTCAATATCAAATTCAAAAAGTAAGAGAATCCATCGAATCAATCTAGGTTTGGCATCTTTCTTCGCGAACAGATATTGCAATGCCGCATGATCAGTGTAAACGATGGTCTAAGAGGGTACTAAATAGGAACGAAATTTATCGAAAGCAAACACCACCGCTAACAACTCCTTCTCGATATTTATGTAATTCTCCTGAGCATCGTTAAGAGTTTTACTCGTGTAATAGATCGGGTGGAAGTGTTTCTCTCTCCTTTGACCTAAGACAGCCCCAACTGTGAAATCACTCGCGTCACACATGAGCTCAAAAGGCAAGCTCCAATCGGGGGCTATCAAGATGGGAGCACAAACTAACTGCTCCTTCAAGAACTCAAACACCTTAACACAATCGGTATCAAACTCAAATTAGACGTCCTTTTCAAGAAGACGGGTCATGGGTCAGGTGAACTTTGAAAAATCTTTAATGAAACGCCTATAGAAACCTATATGACTGATATGTCATCATTTATACATATTTTACATACATAATAATCCCGCATTATGGTACTAAATTGAATAATAACCTTGAAATTTGTGCTTAAAATACAAATATTTGATAATTGTAGGTTATTTGGTGTTAAAAATACAAATCAAGCTAAATCCTATCAAAAACACCAAGAATTCAAGCTTCTAGAAGGTTCATTCCCGGAGCATTGACCCCCAAGAAGTCAAAATTGGTCAACAAGAAGCTACAAGATAAAACTGGGGAAAGAGAAGGGGTTGCACGGCCGTCCATTGGCCCTCTCTGCTCCCACCGGCCCGGTACCGTGTCCTCTGTATCCTGTTTGATTCCCTGGCCCTTTGCACGACCATGCAACCCAATGCATGGCCGTGCATTGCACATTTTGAGGCCTATAAATAGGAGGCTTGGGTTCTTCATTCCACACACCAATCTAGAGAGAAATTACACTCAAGAAGAGAGCATTCTCATAGTTAGAGTAGAGAGTAGATGGGCTCTTCCTCCTTGTTCCAGAATAGGGGAGCCTACAAAACTCATCATTACGCTAGTCGTTATGGTCATTCGTGGCTAAGACTTCTTTGTATTGCTAGGGTGAAGATGATGCTTGGTGCATGTTAATGTTTAACTTATTAATGAAGTGGTATGTTTATGTCTTTAACTAATTCGTCCTCAAAAACCATCTTTTGATGGGCTTTTATTATTGTCTAAATCCGTCTTTATATTTGTGAGTGCCTTGATTTTAAAGAGTAAGATCGTAAAACCCTTTTTAATCAAACTTCCTTTGAAACTCGTACGTCTTTATACGAGCAGAGATTGATAAGCCAAGGCTTGGTCTATACTTCTAAGATCGTACATCTTTATACGAGATTATTATGCGACCAAGAATTGGTGAACTCATGTTGGGAACGGTACGTCTTTATACTTGGTCCCATTGTTACACCGCCTCACGGTTAGCAAAATATAATCACTTATTTAACTTAATATAAAGCATTTTGAGTCCGATGTCTTTATCCAACCCGGAGATGACCATTCGATGGGTTGAGGGTAAATGTTGTCCCTAACGGGAGGCACTACCACTTTTTAAAGAATATAATTTGCAAATCAAATGTCGTGAGGACAAGGCTCTAGTGGTGACCCGGGTCACAAGTTTGTAGTAATCATACCACTGAATTAGTTAACTTAACATTATCACGTACCAAGCTTATTCGAATCCCGAAGCAATACATTTCGTAATCTGATCATTTTCGCTTTATTTACTTTTATGATATTTACTATTCTGCTAGTTACATTCCTGTTACACACTTCACGCACATTTTTACTTTTATGTTATTTACTTTACCGTCATTTACTTTTCTGCTTCACAAACACACAAAACCCACTCACTAATTAATCCGGCTAAACGATAACAAAAGTTGAGTATTGAAACTCGACCGTGTCCATTGGTTCGATACTTGGTTCTTACCTAACTATATACGCTGCGATCGGTACACTTGCCTATTGTGTGTGTTTTAAGTTGACGTAATTATCATTTTACTTTATAAATTTAAAACCTGATCTCGTGAAATCAATTAATCTAAAAATATATTTATTTATATTTTATACTTATCACACGACATATCAATGACCTAAGAAACTACGAACTGATTTGACACTGGTCGGGGGTGGAAGTCTACTAATGATATCAATCTTAGCTCTATCCACTTCAATATCGGCACGTGAAACTTTATGCCCTAACACAATCCCCTCGGTAACCATGAAGTGACACTTCTCCCAATTAAGCATCAACTTCATATATATGCATCTGTTCATCATCTTCTCTAGATTAAGCAAACAATGATGGAAATAATTCCCGAATATAGAAAAAGCATCCATAAAAACCTCCATAGAAATCTCGATCATGTCCTGAAATATAGCCACCATGCACCACTGAAAGGTGGCTGGAGCATTACACAACCCGAATGGCATACGCCGGTACGCGAAGGTACCGTACGGGCATGTAAAAGTGATCTTCTCCTGATCCTCCAGTGCAATGGGGTTTTGGAAATAACCCGAGAAGCCATCAAGGAAACAGTAGAACTGTTGCCCTAACAGGCGCTCCAGCATCTGGTCAATGAAAGGAAGGGGGAAGTGGTCCTTCCTAGTGGCATCATTCACTTGCCTGTAGTCAATGCATACTCTCCAACCGGTGACTGTTCTAGTAGGGATCAACTCATCTTTATCATTCTTTACAACTATCATCCCACCCTTCTTCGGGACGACCTGAGTAGGGCTAACCCATGCTGAATCAGAAATAGGATAAATCAAGCCAGCATCTAGGAGTTTAAGAACATCCTTCTTCACAACATCAGACATGTTGGGGTTACGCCTCCATTGAGGTTGCACAACAGGCTTGTGCTCCTCCTCCATCAAGATCCTATGCGTGCAGAAAGTAGGGCTTATGCCCTTTATATCTGTGAATTTCCACGCGATGGCTTGTTTGTTAGCCTTTAGAACCTCAATCAATCTCACCTTCTCCTCCTCCGTCAGTGCATCAGAAATCCCGATGGGTGAACCGGCCTCACCATCCAAGAATGCATACTCCAAATGGGAGGGTAGCTCTTTGAGCTCAAGGGATGGTGGTGCCTCAACCGAGGGCTTCTTCTCCTCCTCGGTGACCTCAACAACCTCAAATACCTCTGGGTACTCAGGAGGTGTACAAGTCAGGTGGCTCGGACCTTGCTCGGGAAGAGCATCATTCTCAACCTCCTGGTCCTCCTCACCCAGGTGTTGTGTGTTAAGCAAATCAGCGCCACACACGTAGTCAAGGAAGCGATCCATGTGAGATATGAAAGTGTCTAGAAAGAACACGGAATCGTCCTGACCACTAGAATTCTTCATCGATTTCATGACATCAAAGGTGACATTCTCATCCCCTACACGAAGTGTGATCTTACCGTCGAAGACGTCAATCAATGACTTGGCGGTGCGCAAGAAGGGGCGTCCTAAAATGACTGGAACTCTATCGTCAACCTCCATATCAAGAATGACAAAGTCCGCGGGGAATACAAACTTATCAACCTTCACCAACAGATTCTCCACTATTCCCCATGGATATTTGAGCGAACGGTCTGCTAAAGATATACTCATGAGCTTAGGGGTCGGATCTATAAGGCCTAGCTTCTCGAAGAGAGAGTAAGGCATCAGGTTGATGCTAGCACCGAGATCGGCCAACGCGTGGTGCAGAGTCGAGCTACCAAACAAACACGGGATCGTGAAGACACCCGAATCTGCTAATTTCTCTGGTAGCTTGTTTTGGACCACCGCATAACATCTTTCATTTAGAGTGACTGTCGAAAGATCCTCCAGCTTCTTCTTATTGGACAGAAGATCCTTTAGGAATTTAGCATATTTAGGCATATGCTGGAGGGCTTCAACAAATGGAAGATTAATTTTGAGCTGCTTAAACATATCAAGAAAGTGTCCATAATCCTTAGCATATTCCTGCTGCATCAGGCAAGCAGGATATGGAACATGACTCAGATCAACATCAGGGGTCTTCTTCTTCCCTCATTCTCCTCTTTCTCAGCGGGAGACTCACTTGTGGGCACAGTACTTACTGGGACTCGCCTCTCGTGTGCCCCTGCAGGTGTCTCCATCTCTATCTCCTCATCAACCGGCTCATCATCATCAGCTACCGGTGTCTGCTCACTCTCTACACCCTTACCACTGCGCGTGGTCACAACCTTCAAAGAAGCTTTATGGTTAGTCTCAGTACTACCCGAAAAGGAACCTCCAGATCTGTCAGTTAACTGGTGTGCAATGTCTCCCACTGTACGCTGCAAATCTAAGAATGCAGATTGCTGACTCCTCAGTAGTGTGTCATGCTCCTTCAACTTACCATGAGTCTCCTGATCTGTCCTCACCAACTGAGCAAGCAATTGGGTCTGATTAATCAGCATCTCCTTAATCTCTTTCTCTCCAGAATTGCTACCAGACTGATGTCCTCCTTCTCTATCTCCACCATACTGATTTTGACAGGGTTAAAGCCCAGGTGGGTTCCCGCCAGATCTTCAACTGAAGTTAGGGTGGTTTCTCCATCCAGAGTTAAACTGAGGGGGTTTTTGGTTCCCTAAGAAGTCCATCTGTTCCTGTTGAACGTCAGGGTAATCGATGGTGTCATGACCTCCTCTACACACCTCACACTTCATAGCACTCATCTTCAGCTCCTTAATTTCCTTTGCCATAGCTGCAAGTGCTGCAGCCATGATAGTATTAGTGTTGACCTGATGAACACCTCTAGTGGCAGAAGTAGGTGTCCTTGCATTAGGAATGGAATTCCTAGTAGAAGGCTGTTGTTGCTCAGCTTAGGCAAAACTCTCAAACATCTCCTCACACTCCTCCGGCTCCTTCTTCTCCATGATGTGACCTCCTGTGACAGTATTGAACATCTGTTGTTTCTCAAATGTTAGACCATTATAGAACTTTTCAACCAATGCCCAATCAGAAAGGCCATGTTTAGGACACTTACTAAGCAGAGTATTGAAACCTTTCCCAAACTATGTAGTAAGGCTCTTCGGGGCCCATAAGGAACGAATGGATCTGATCCCTCAGACGGGCGGCCTTAGATGGTGGATAATATTTCTTTAGGAATTTGGCCTTCAGATCCTCCCACGTGGTAATGGAATCCTGGGGTAGGGTATCCAACCAAGTGGCAGAGCGACCAGAGAGAGTGAACGGGAAAAGACGCAACAGGATGGCGTCATCAGAACCACCATTAATGCGAAAGGTATCGCAAAAACGCGCAGAACGGACAGATGCCTTGGTGCATCCTCGTCCTCGAGTACGTGGAACTGAGTAGAGTTACTGATAGTGGTCATCACATGAGATGGTATCTGCCAGTTATTAGCATTAGGCACAACAGAACTGGTGATAGAGGACCTAGCACCCGTGCAACCATCACATGCTCTCTGGTGAACAGTACGTCTAGTAGGGGGATTAGCGTCACCCATGTCAGCAATAGGAATAGGAATGCGTACTTTTTTCTCGACTAGCTCACACAAACGCTCACGAAACTTCCGACTGCGCTCGTGAAGTTCTCGCTCTGGCTTTGAATAGGCTTCAAAGTCAGGTGATCCCTGCGAACGAGTACGTTGCATACACCGGACAGAAAACAAAGAAGAAAATAGAAGAAACTAAGAACACAAGAAAGACTCAAACTAGAACACAAACATCACTCAAGAAACGAATAGAAAATAAACAAACTAAGGAAATAAACTAAAAATAGAAGATAAAATAAAAACAAATAACCAAACAAGAACTAATCAAAGCTATATTTTGCTATTGCCAAGCGTCCCTGGCAGCGGCGCCAAAAACTTGATGTCGTCAAACGGTCTATTAAATTAAACACAACCTAACCTAGACTCTCTAGTTAAACTCTAGACAACCCTACTAAACTAGACCACAAAGACAGGCAAGTGTACCTATCAATTGTAACATAACTAAAGGAAATCCGGATATTGAACCCACGAGACACTGACTATAACACTAACTAGACTCTGTCTAAGACTTAACTAGTTTATTTGATTGGGGGGATTCTATGAACTAAGGTTAACTACTATAACTTAAATGAACTGAAATGAAGAAGACAACTAAATAAGACACCTAACCAACAAGACAAAGGTTTTAGTGAAATCAATAAGGAAGGAAGACTCTACCTAGGTTGCGAATCCTGAATACTAGACTTGGGTCTATCGGATATGGAATATGTAATGGAACTAGGATCCTAAGATATAACACCCTTAAACCACCTAATGGATTCCTGATCAATCTCAGAATATGAGCAGTTGGAACTCAAAGGATACTAATAACACCGGTACTCGGATTACCTCTCGGTCTCACCGATTATGCTAAAGAACTCAAAAGACAGCTCATCTCTCGGTATCACTATCTCAATACATCAAAGATGCAAGGAGCAATCTGAATTCAACCTGTTTAACACGAATTAACAATGACACTAGAACCCTAAGGAAACGTCCTCTCAAGCTGTTCAATCTCAGAAACCCTAATACCGAAGACTAACCGATTATCTATCACTTTTCAGGTTTTTAGATAAGAAGAACACTTGATTTATTAAGTTGTTGATTGATAATCCTATGGTTACTACATCTAGCAAACCACACACGAATCACAAACACAAAGTATGTGATCTAATACACATCTATTTATGAAAGACATTCACCAAGACATGTACAGAACAATTCAACCAATCAACGATCAAAATCAAGCATGCATATTCATTAAACAATCACACTCAGATCTGGTCTAAAGCATAAAATCCAAAACAAATACCATAAACCGATAAAAATCCAAACTTTAGCAAACAATCATCATTAACCTAGGTAGATCTATGGTCTTAGCCAAGAAACATGATAGAAACAGAAGATTCAAAGTTAAATAAAGCAAACATAAGGTCCAAAATTAATTCAAAGCAAATACTACGATCAATCGTGACCGAACGATTCAATGTCTAACCCGATTCAATGCAAAACTTCAATATCTTGATCCAAAGCCTCTTCCTTTGCTCAAAATCGCCCAAAAACACTTCCTTGACGGCAATCTCTCGAATAATCATGAAGATAGTCGTTTAAATTGATAAAACCTAAAAATTAGTTTTTTTTTCTAGATTTGCGAGCTTCTGGTACGCGAGGGACAATCTAGTCGGGGCCCTTCCTGGCTTCCCTCGTGTACCGCGAGGGAATTGCTTCCTCGTCTCGCGTACCGCGGGGAATTGATTTTCACAGAATTTTGATTTTTTTCTCTTTTGCTTTCCGCTCTTTTCCCGTGTGCTTGATTTCTCCAGGATTTAGTTACATTTTCCGCTTCTTTTGCACACTATTACCTGCAATCATGACCCAGACTCAATGTGAACCAAAAATGACATAAAACGATTACAAAACTATAAAATTTTTGCATAAAACGTATGTGTTTTGCAACACATCAGTACTTCTAACTATAATCTGGCCGGGGACAAACCAAGGAGACATATAATCCCACCTTTGAGGTTCAGGGATAATACAAATATTTCTGTCATAGCTTTCATTACAGTTGAACAAGAATCCATTTGTGAACCTTTAACTTATGTAGAAGCAATTAGTTCTGAGGACAGGGTTAAATGGTGTAATTATATAGAAGAAGAGATGGATTCTTTTCATAAAAATGATGCATGGGAGTTGGTTGGAAAACCTAACAATCAGAAGCTTATATCATGTAATTGGATATACAAGCTAAAAGAAGCTAAAAGAAGGAGTGCTAGGGGTTGAAGGTCAAAGGTTCATGGCCTGGCTTATAACCAAGGGGTTCACTAAAAGGGTTGGGTGGATTACACATAGATATTCTCTCTAGTGGTCAAGCACACTTCAATTAGATTTGTTCTGGCAGTTATTACATCATTGATATGGAGTTACTACAACTGGATGTGAAAACAACATTTCTACATGGGTATTTAGATGTACAGATATACATGGCATAGCCTTGTGGTTTTGTAGAAAAAGGTCAAGAAGACAAGGTGTGTTTGTTGAAAAAGTCCTTGTATAGACTTAAACAACCACCCAGGAAATGGTATAAACACTTTGATGAGTTTATGGTTATATACCCATGATTTTGCAAGAAACTTAACACATGATAGTTATGTTTATTTTTGAGAACACAGAAAGGGGGAATTTAGCTGTCTGTTGTTGTATATTGATGACATGTTGGTTGCATGTAAAGATAAGAAGGAGATAGAACATGTTAAGAGTTTATTGATGATGGAATTTTAAATGAAGGAGTAAGGGGAAACTAAGAGAATCCTAGGCATGGAAATTCAAAGGGATAGAAGTTTAATATAGCTGAAGATTACTCACACTTCTTATGTACTGAAAGTTTTGAATAACTATGCAATGGAGGGTTGTAAACAGTTAGGACACATGTAACAACTCATTTCAAATGTCCTCTCAAGATTGATCTAAGATAGATGATGATATGAGGTATATGGACATAATACCTTGTTCAAATATGGTTGGTGGTTTAATGTACCTTATAGTCTACACTAGACCTGATTTGGGCTATGTAGTTAGCCTGGTGAGTAGGTACTTGGTTGCTCCATGCAAGGCACATTGGGAAGCGGGCAAATGGATCTTAAGGTATTTGAGTCGTACTAAGGATTGGGGATTGAGAGTTTATAAAACTGCTGAAAGCAGTCAAGATATGGTTGAAGGTTTTGTGGATGCAGATTATGCCAAAGATCTTGACAAGGGGAGATCCATAACTAGCTATGTTTTCAAAGTGCTTGGGAGTATGGTTAGTTGGAAGGCACAACTGCAACATGTTGTGTCTTTATACACAAAAGAAGCAAAGAATGTGGCCTTAATAGAAGCAATTAAAGAAGCCTTGTGGTTAAAAGGGCTTGTTACTGAGTTATGAGTGAGTCTAGATGATTCTGTGGTGTATTGTGACTATTTATCTGGTGTTAATTACACAACACGATTGAGAGGTCGGGAATGGAGATAAAGTTATATAATAAGAAATAGTGGTGAGCTCAATAAGAAAGCATGGTATAACAAGAGGCGCTTCCAATGAATCTATCGGAATTACATATCGGAAACTGGCAATGGGTGTTTGGTAGGTCGAAGAAGGGTGGAGAGACTTCAACAACCAATCTGGCCCAAAGCATGGTGCGATTGACGTGGGCGCTAGGAGGTTAAATGTGGGTGAGATTGACATTGTTTCTTGGTGGGTGATATGGAGAGTCCGCAATGATGTGGTATTTACATATATAAAGACACATAAAGAGTTGATTTTTTATTCAATTGTTTATTTTTCCTATTTGTGGTATTTTAATAGGAATCATAAAAACAAGCTTACGTGGGTGGAGTGTGGGTGGAGTGGTTGAAAAACCCTCTTATACATTTGTAATTGATTTTTGTTCCCTGCTAGCTTCTTGCTAGTTTGTCGTAATAATATTTTGCCAGTTTAAAAAATAACAAAAGAACAAAACTAGACAATGCATTTACAAGGCAAAAAGGAGGGGTTTGGTTAAAATTGCGTTGTTGATGATAAAAGTCTATATCAAGTAGTGTTAAGTGTTATTATTGGAATTGTGTACAATGGTGTAACATGTTAGGTTGTCTTCATGTGCATTAATTGAGGTTCTTATCATTGCCCATGAGTCTACATGATTAATTGGATAAGATAAATAATTAAACATACATAAATCTTTAGTCGTGGGGCTTGTCTATGCTAGAGTTATAGTCGATGAATGCAGCCACCTTATCTTATGTTGGGACCTAATAAAGTCCATAATTTCATAAATGTACTATTCAAATTTTCTAACAATGTTTTGTTTACCGAATTGATCATGATACATACCCTTATACAACTCCTATGCATTCATTAGAAATCCGCTAAGCATCAATGTATGCTTTCAGGTTCATAACTGAAAGCGGATTTCAAGAATTCGCATCGCAAAAATCCAAACCCGTGTTTTGATTTTGTACGTTATTGGTATGTATCTTTGGGGTTACCTATTTCATGACTTTGAAACAAGTTTTGTAACTCACAACATAACTTTTCATGGTTTTGTTAAACATGATAAATATGTGACGATAAATTACCAAACTTATTAAAAATGTTACAAAATCCGCAATTTGTACTAGAGTAATATATTACAAATTACAAAATGAGAAAAGGGTATGGTTGGTCTAGGGTTATGTCTCAATTACATTTCCTATTATCTCATTAAGCAAAGTCGCCACATATGTACCGTTCAGTTTCACTAAATGTTACAACTTACCCCTTAACTTTTTAGAATATCACTTTAACCCACTCAAGTTTTTAAAGTTTTGAGTTTATCCGTTAGTATATACAATCGGTTTTTTTCTCAATAAATTTTGTTCGTTAATTTCAAATAATAATAATTTGTTGTTGTGTTAAAAAAAATATTGGCGTCCACGTATAAATTCTGTTAATAACGGAGTTGTATTCGAAGTATGATATTTTGTAGGTATCATGGGTTATATCAATTGATGGTAACGTGTTGGTACCGTGAAGAACGACACCGACTGAATTTCTTTTATGTATTTAACCATGTTTCCTTTTGTGCTTAGACACGTTAACGTCACCTCTCAACCAATTAAAACCCGTCTCCCGTCCCGAAACGCGGGCCTAACTTTCTCGTTACAACGCAATAGACATAAAGAAGTTGAAGTGTCACATAATATAATATAATATACTTGATTTGATATGCTCAAATTTCCAATTCAAGTGGGGGTCTTCCGGAAGACCGGTAGATGTGGTTTCTTGGTGGAGATATGACATCTTTATTTAAAAAACAACAGATTTGAAGGGACTGAATAATGTTATTGGGTGTGTCCTGTATGTGTCGATAGTTGAGTGATCAATAATTCTGTTTGTTAACTATTATAACATATTCATTGTTTTGATATCATTGTTTAAACTTTATAACGCTGATGAATAAATAAAATACCACTTGTGTATTTGTTTCATTTTTTAATAACCATGCTATAAAATTAAACAAAAACGCTAGATTTATAAATTTATAGCTTACTCATACGGTATTCATTGATGTGATTCAAAAACTTAAAACTATAAAAATTACATCAAGCTTAAATTATCTTTTAAGTTTTTGAAGAATCAAACTTTGAACTAGTTTAAACTTGGGGGTTTTATGTCCTCCTCTTTCACGTTACTAGTCGCTAAAAATGGTTTGTCTTGTGACTGATGTCTGCTACTGCGACCACATGAACCGCCCTGGCTACATTAGGCTCAACAAGTTTTTCGTACAATCCGTGTTTAACATCATGATAAATGAGATAATTTAACTGAAAAACTTAGGCTTTGATTTAAACATAACAAACCATGGGCCTAAGTCCCTAATATAAATTCCCTAGATTCAACCATGGATCCATGAAATATGACTTGAGTGAGCTCAAAACAATTAGTTACACCAAATAATTAATTCCAGTCTTCAGCAAATAATTTTGTTGTGTATGCTCCATGCAGATGAACTTGAGGACTACACTTTTAATTTATTTTCTTTTCTCGTTTGCATTTAAACATTTAAATTGTTAACTCCATTTTAGCAATTGTTTGAACTTTCACGACTTGATTTATCATTTTGCTCCATCTTTCAACATTAAACGTGACTACGAACCCATCATTGTAGTGTCTATTTGAACAATTCAATCGTTTTAGCCTGTTGTAAATTGAGACCTATAAAATATAAAAAGAAGTAAAATTAATATATTTATAATAACAAATCATATAATATACTAACTAACATGAAATAAAGTGTACATAAAATTTACATATCAAAAGGATATGAGATCTAGATGATAGAGCCTTTATTCATCTGTTTCAGTCTCAGCATCATTCACATGATCCATAACTCTACCCAGTTCAGCGGAGGATCCGATGAAGATCCTAATTCACATATCACAACTTTTCTAGAGTTATGTGATACTTTCAAATATAATGGGGTCACGTGGGACGTTATTAAACTAAGGCTTTTCCCATTCACCTTACAAGGGAAAGCAAAAGCTTGGCTACTATCACTATATGAGGGTTCCATCATTACATGGGTCCAGATGGTTGATAAGTTTTTAATTTAATATTTCTCCCCATCTAAAAATTCGCAAATGCAAAATCGAATCACGAATTCGAACAAGACGAGGGGGAGTCACTATATGAACTATGAAGCATGGAACATATTTAAGGAGTATTTAAGGAAGTGCCCACATCAAGTCTTGGAACCTTGGTTTCAAATTCAGACGTTCTACGATGGTTTGCAACCACTAACCAGACACACCGTGGATGCATCAGCTGGAGGATCACTCATACGAACTGCTAGAGGATCTTGCAATCACGAGCCACAGTGGCAAAACGCAAGAACTAAATCTAAACTTAAAGGAGCTCATAAAATAGATGAATATGCCGCTCTATCATCAAAATTTGATGCCATTTCATCGAAATTCAAGAAGATACAAGTAAAAAATGTTGAACAAAGCTGCGAGAATTGTCAAGGTCGGCCCACATGATACTTCTGGTTGTTCTCAGCTCGCCGTTGACGAACAAACCCAATATGCAGGAGGCCAGAGCCTACAAAAAAATTCCTTTGGAAATGCTTATAACCCCTGGATTCTGAAATCATCCGAAATTCAGTTGAAAGTCTGGAAAATGTGGTCAGCAACCACCCGGTTAGTGGACATAAATATCCGAATAATGTCATTCATCAAAACCGCTATTAAGTTACTATCCAAAGAGTTACACCTTGTGCAACCAACAAAGGAATATTTAAAGTAGTTAAATATTCTTAACACGAAATGGCAATAAGGTTGAAATTATTTATGAAATAAATAAAACAAGTTATTATTGATTTATTTAGAATAAACTAATAATTAAAAGGATTATTAATTAATTATCAAAGTTGTTGTTAATTCAAAATTAATTAATTATTAAAGTTGTTAATTAGCCGATTTTTTTTAGTTTTTCTAGTCTTTTTTTACACCATTTTATTGAAAAAATGATATCTTAGAGTGCACCAAAGTTGACCACTTCTCTTAATAATATTTTCAAACATTCTGTGTAGGCTAATTAGACATGTAAGAAGTTGTGTCATTGACCCATTAATATACTAAGTTTAATACAAAAGACTAGTTAATATATCTACACATAAAAGTGTGTTTAAATACATCTCTCTTGAAAAAGATTTCTCCACCATTTTAAAAATCATTAGCAATTTTACAAGGCATTTGCTAATTTCATGAAACCATTGATTTTTTTATATAAAAACTTTATTTTTATAAGAATCTTTGATTTTTATAAAACTTGTTGCACTTTCAACTTTGGACTTTTTGACATATACTTATCAACCAAATCATTTATAAATCTTGAGTTATTTTATAGTACTCATGGGGGAAGCTTAGTGAGGGCCCGGAGGGGCCCCGGCCACTCCTAATTTTTCATTAAGTAGTGTTAGTTTATACGTATTCGGCTGATTTTTCCCTCAGTAGTGTTAAGTTATAAGTATTCGGGCGAAAATTTTATAGTTTCGGCCCCCTCCTGATTGAGAAAAAAAATCTCGGCCACCCCTGCGTTTTTCTTCAAGCTTCGCCACTGATAGAACTTTGATGTAGTTTATTAAAGATATCTTTATGAGCTTTATAAAAATGTAGTCATGTATAAATGATGTTAAAGCTCAACTTAAACACCCATCATTTATCCTTAATAAGTTGATGTGTTTTATACCAATGGATATGTAGACACATATTGTTGAGTTGGGAGATCGAAGTTTAACTTAATATTTTTTCTCATTCCATGGTCAATCTATGGTGTGACCCTCTCATCAATCGTGGAGTTTATGTTGCTTAATTGTTTGATATTCATTCAGCTCTTGGTCAAACCATCTACATTTGATCCACGATACGCATGTTGCATCGACAATGGTTCTTCTGAGTTCTTTAACTTTGATTCGTTTACCTCTTTGAAAATTAGCTAGTGTTAGATGAGTTACAGAAGCCTACAATTGTATTATAGCTTTACGTATAGGTATATGGTAAGAAACAATAAATTAAATAATGAACCCTATATTATACATAAAGCTATAATACAATTGTATCTTATCTAACAGCCAGGTTGTTTGGGCTTTGTGATTTTTATACCAGATTACTAGTTCCACCGGCAGTGGTGGATTCTTACGCAAGTCTTTCACTTTCTACCCTATCACTTTGGCATTCTTGTAGTTGTAGTATTATTGCATGCCCTACCACTTTGATAAAGGTTCATAATTAAAGTTGCTTTAGGATAAGGCTATTTCCATACTTAGCAAGGCCTACTAGAGACAATTGTACATGATATGAAGTTGAAGGAAAGATTGCCACCAGCTGCTGTCTGACTATTATATATCATATGATACCCACTTTGTTGTTGATATTTTTGAGGATCACAGATTGTGGTGTCATTCAATATAACTTTTCTTTAGCCAATATATATAGCATGCTATGTTGCTTGATTTCATTGCCATGTTGCTTCGTTCCTTTATATTGTGGCATACCAGGTTGATGTAGCATGAAAGAACAAAAGATAAAAGAAAAGTGATATATTATTGAATGTCCAAAGTATATCATTCCATGATAAAAAAAAATAATCCAAAAGTTAATACATAATCTAAAAATATTTTAAAAGCACTAAATTTTTCAAAACTTTTTTTAAATAAAAATGTACAATTATTTTATGTCATTGGAGTGCTGAATGCATCAACTTCACGATCGTTTAAAAGAGGGAAATTCACTATCATCACTATCGGGCTACAAAAACTTGTTTTTTTTTTAAACCTAAAATTTTACTTTGGCCTAAAACTGGTACAACGGTCTAACCCGGTAATACCGGCAGTTCAATTTAAAAACCGTTCTTCCAATTTACCAGGCTAGTGACCGCGATCCGGTTCAACCGGTATTACCGGTCTGTTTGAACCGGTTTTTAAACCATTGCTTAAAAGGAAAAGGTTGGAAATTGCAAAAGCTTTGGAAAGTCCGGTAAAAGTCTTGGATTAGCAAAGCAAAACGAATTGAATATATGTTTTGTTAGAATATATGTTTTGTTAGAATGAGCAAGATGCAAAGGGGATTTAAGTCCATGATCTCCACGATGATAATTGGACATGTCTTTATAAGTAATATTGGCCCATTTCAAAAGAAGAAACAAGATGAATATATGTTTTCATATTATGGGCATGCAAGCAAAAGGGATACTACTTCACAACCTCCAAGATGCTCATACTACCAGTAGCCCAATTCAGAAGATGTGTGTCAAAATCCATGTGTTTTCTCGGTTTTTAAACCTCCCAGATGAGTGTGTTCATAGTGATCATTGTATATGTCTCCATCTGGTGGAACATATTATGTTCATAGTGGTTGTTGAAAATCAAGAGGGGAAATAAAAAAGAAAACGAGCAAGATTAACACATGAACTTGAATCTTTTGATTTGTCCATCATCATCATCATCATCAACATACAGACCCGTAGATATGTATATATATTCTTTGAACCGTCGCTACCAACCAATGCGTCTTTTGAAACTACGGTTATACCCTAATTGACACGATTACAATTAACTCCTAATTACAACATTGGCACCATACCCTAAGACATACAGTTACATGGTGCTGCGTCTAGGACTACTTTTATACTTTATACTTATGACACCTAAACCCGTATACTTACGATTTTAGTTTAACTATCAGTAGGTAACAATAGTGGTGCACAAAAAACCGGTTTTTTTTTTAACCCGGTCCAAACCGGCAAACCGGTTTGGGTTAAACCGGTCGGGTTACCCAAAAACCGCCGGTTTGAAACCGGTTTGATGCTTTCTGGATGAGATCGGGTTAGGGACCGGTTCAAACAAACCGGTTTGATAAACCGGTTTTCGAGCTGGGCAAAAAAAGAGCCGTTGGGGTCGATTTTAGCCTTTTTTTGGCTCCATTTGCACCCTTAAAACACTATAAATAGGTGGGATGTTTAGGGTTGATCACACCTCTCTTTACACTCTCTAATATCTAAAACCGCTCTTTAAACCCGTCAAACACGCTCTCTAAACTCTCTCTAAACTCTAAAAAAAGCATGGCAAGTTTTGGTGTTGGTGGTTCCTCAAACGAAGTTACCGTTGTGGAAATTCGAGCAACAACGAGAAATCCGGCAATTTGGTGCAATTACGATCTATGTTTGTTGTCAAACGGGAAGGAACGTGCTCGGTGCAAGATGTGTGGTGCGTTTTTGGGGAAAGATTCAAACACTAGTTTGAAAACGCATATGGAAAAATCTTGCCCGTCATTGAAGGGAATTCCAAGTGAAGGTCAAGCCTCGATGACAAGCGAATGAGGAATTTGGAACTTTGATCCAAATATTGTTCGAGATCGAATGGCGAGGTTAGTGATTCAAGAAGGATTGCCGTTCAACCACTTTGACAATCCGCGCTTGACAAAAATGATTCAAGAGACATTCCAACCACGTTATCATCAAGTAAGTCACACAACCCTTAGACGAGATTGTATAAAAATGTGGAAAAAAGCAAAAAAAGAATTAATTTTGGGTTTTGAAAATTTGCAAACCGGTGTAAACATAACCACCGATGTTTGGTCGGCTCCACATGGTATACCCGATTCGTAACTTTGCGTTACCGCGCATTGGGTTGATCCCAATACGTGGCAAATGATGAAGCGTACAATCGCTTTTGACTTGTTTGAATATCCACACACCGACGAAAATTTATTTTATATATTGGATGGTGTTATTAACGAATTTAAATTATAAAATAAACTTTTTTCAATGTCTTTTGATAATGCATCTAATAATACAAATGCGGTTCAAAAACTAAAAATTAAATATAAACCGGTTTGCAACGGCGTTTTTTTTCATAATCGATGTGTCGCACACATCATTAACTTGGTGGTGCAAGCCGGGCTTGCAATGGAAGAGGTTTCAAACTTAACATATACTTTTCGACAAATGCTTAAAGATATTTTTAGTAACAAAAAAAGATACCATGATTATTTTAAATTTTGTCGTGATACGAATAATCTTTGCTTAGGTCCGAATTGGGACGTCGAGACAAGATGGAACTCGACTTATACTACGTTTTATAGCGCTTTACGACAAAGAGAAACTTTAGAACTATTTCATGATATGCTTGCCTCAAAACCTCGTCGTAAAATTCTAAAGTTTCCTTCTACAAATTGGGACATTTTAAAAGACGTAACCGAATTGCTTGAAGTTTTCAAAACCGCCACCACTTTTTTATCCGGTGTTTATTATCCCACAAGTCCATTAACACTAAAACAAATAAATTTAATGGCTAACAAGTTGTATGAACTTGAAAATAAAAGCACTCTTTTTACAAAAATGATTGAACCGATAAAAGAAAAATTAGTGAAATATTTTAAAGAAATGCCTCCCGTTATAACTTGCGCCGCCGCGTTAAACCCTACCATAAATGTTTACGGGGTTGAAACTTTGATTGATAGAATTACTTACGCTTTCAATTTGGATAGCGAAGACATCCATTTTGCACAAGTTACAAAAACACATTTTAACAAATGTTTACAAGATTTATTTGATATTTATTTACATAAATATGGTACAATTCCGACTCCACATGAAACAATGGGTACATCATCAAGTGGTAGCTCGAGAGATGTTAATTTGAATTTATATAACGAAATGTTAAATGAATTTAGTAAACGGGCTCGAGGTACCACCCCGAGTAGCGAACTCGGAAGGTATATTGGCATAAACTTTTTAGCTATTATGCCTCCTATCGTTTTTGAGAATTTTGATATTTTAGCATGGTGGAAAAAAAACGAAGCTTCGTTTCCGATTCTTTCCGCCATGGCCCGTGATGTACTAACCGTCCAAGCTTCCACGGTAGCTTCGGAATCAGCGTTTTCTTTTAGTGGCAGGGTATTATCGATACGAAGGACTAGACTCACACCCCTAGCGATGGAAATGTGCATTTGCTTGAAGGACCATTTGGATGCGATGGATAAGATACAAGACCAAACTTCTCTCGAAGACAAAATTCAAGCCTAAGAAACCATACACAACAACGAGATTGATCTTGGAATATCCGAACTTGTCATCGATGAAGAACTAGCCGAAGATGCAAGGCTACGAAACTCTAGTTCCGAAGACAACGCACAAGAATAATCAATCAATATTCCAAAAAATAAAACGTTGAACTTAATGTTTTATATTTGTTATATTTTTGTAATGTTTTACAATTTTATAAATTTATCTTGTCATGTTTTTTAATTTCCGAACTTTCCAAATATTAATAAACGTTGAACTTTAAGTATTAATGTTGCTATAATTTTTTTTTGGATTTAATATTAAAAATTTAAAATTTATTTGAATTTTTTTTTTAATAAAAACCGGTTTAAAGGGCAAACCGGTTTAAAACCAACCCTAACCGGTTTGACATTTCCCATTACTAAAATCGGTTTAACCCGAACCGGTTTGGGTCCAAACTGGTTTTGACTTTTCGTTGACCAAACCGGTTCGGGTCGGGTTGAACCGGTTTGGGTTAAAAAAAACCGATTTGTGCACCTCTAGGTAACAAGATGAACTAGTTTTTGGCCCAAACTAATCACTTTTAGTACAGGTAGAATGGGTCGCACGTGATTTGGTTAATCGGATAATACTTTATTTTATATTTTGTAAAACAATTATAATTAGAGCTTCTTTTATATGAGGATTCAAAATCATCTCCACGTCACCTATGCCCACACGGTCTAGGCTTTGTACCTCTCTGTTATGATATCGAGAATGATCGCTAAAACAAGCGAGAATGATAAACGAGATCGCTAAAACAAGCGAGAATGATAAACGAGAGAAAAAATGAGAAAGAATAATTGGGGGTAAAACTGATATGATTTGATTGATAACTTGATTAATGTTACAAAGAAGCTATTTATAGACAAAGCTAACAAACTACTGAACTTTCTTCTTATTCATAACATGGTATCAGAGCATATATGATCGATTCTGTGATTTTTTTTCTTTTTCCGCACTCATTCTTTGTTGTTTCATTTGTTTTCTCATTTTTTGTGTCAATTGTGGGTTGTTTCCTGTTTTGATCCGTTCAAAACCTTCGTTTTTTGTTTCTAATCATTCATACGGTTGGATTTCTTCATATACTTCTCTGATTTTGAGTTATGATGATTTCTGGATCGATTTCCCTTTTTTCTGTTCGTGCAGGCGAACTTGTCTCAGAAGTTTGTTACGGGCGAACTTATTAAGTTCGCCTGTTCCTTTCCTCAACGAACTTAACAAGTTCGCTTCTTGGCGAACTTAACAAGTTCGCTTATTCCAGTCTTCATTTTCTTTATGTTTTTCATGCCTTCTACTGTTGATCCCGCAGTTGTTGTTCCTATGGATTCTTCTAATCCTTTGTTCTTACATTCATCTGATCATCCGGGTCTCTTACTTGTTTCTAAAACATTTGACGGCTCTTCTTTCAGATCCTGGAAACGTGCCATGTCCATTGCCTTATCTACTAAAAACAAACATGGTTTTGTTGATGGAACTGTTGTCAGACCTACTTCCTCTCCTACTCTGGAGTTATGGAAAAGATGCAATGATATGGTTATTTCTTGGATTTTGAACACTTTATCCAGTGATATCAGTGAGAGCGTTTTATATGTTGAGACTGCTCGCCAACTCTGGAAAGAGTTAACTGACCGGTATGGACAGAGTAATGGGGCCAAGTATTATCAATTGCAGAAGTCTCTTTCTACTATTTCTCAAGGGAATGATGATGTTGCTACATATTTTACCAAAATCAAAGTTGTTTCTTCCCTCAATCAATGAAGTTTATGCTTTTCTCATTCAAGATGAGAAACAGAGGGAGTTTCATTCATCGGCTCAGTTTATTCCTCAGAATGCTTCTATGAATGCTTTTGTGCAAGTACCAAAGAATTACATTGCTCGGAAAGGTTTTGTTTGCTCTCATTGTAAGAAGCCAGGACATGATGCCAGCAAATGTTTTCTGAAACTACTTATTTCTTGCAGGCCCGTTCGCTGAGTAGTCTGTTGGTCCTGGGAGATCTTCTCAACGGCCTTTATCTTTTGAATCCAAATAAACTTTTCTCTGTTACAGTTAATTCTTTTTCTCACTGTAATTATGTTGTTTCTTTGAAACTTTGGCAAACTCGTCTTGGTCATTTACCTTTGTACAAACTTAACCAATTGAATGTCTTTACTGGTGCACATGATTGTTCTATTGATGATTGTTCTGTTTGTCCTAAGGCTAGACATCATAAACTGCCTTTTGCATCTAGTAGTATATCCAGTTCTCAAATGTTTGATCTTATTCATATTGATACGTGGGACCGTATCGATCTACTACATTTGATGGATATAAATATTTTCTCACCATTGTTGATGATTTTACTAGAACTACTTGGACTCATCTTTTGACAACTAAAGGAAATGCCTTTACTATTCTTCAAGGGTTCATTGAAATGGTTGAGACTCGGTTCAGTACCAAAGTGAAGCGTGTTCGATCTGATAATACTTTTGAACTTGGTTCGGGTGTTCATCATGCCGAGTATTTTAAACAGAAGGGTATTATTCATCAGACTACTTGTCCTCGGGTTCCTCAACAGAATGGGGTGGTGAAACTTAAACATAAGAATCTTCTCGAAACTGCTCATGCTCTTATGTTTCAATCCAAGTTACCGATAACTTTTTGGGGTGAATGCGTTCCCACTGCTACTCATTTGATTAATATTTTCCCCACACAGGTTCTTAAGGGAAAATCTCCTTCTGAGATACTCTTTGGTAAAGCTCCTTCATACACCCACCTTCGCACTTTTGGGTGTTTGTGTTATGCTTCTACCTCTACACCTGGACGAGATAAATTTCAGCCTCGAGCTCAAGCTTGTATTTTTATTGGTTATCCCTTTGGAAAGAAAGGTTACAAACTTTATAATCTTGACACTCGACAAGTTCTTGTTTCTCGGGGCGTGACTTTTCTTGAGCACATTTTCCCTTCTTTACACTCTTCAGGTCCTTCTTATTAAAAGGAGCTGCTGGGAATCAGGAGAAAGATCAGCAAGATTCACAAAATGAGAAGGTTGGCAAGCACTCGACAAAGTATGAAAACAAGACGAATCGACAGAAGAAGCAGAATTACAAACATAATCCTGCAGATGAGAAGGAGGAACAGAAGAACGAGTAGATCTCCTGGGCTCCGGAGGTGGAGGAGGAGGAATAGGAGAAACAGGAGGAGGAGTGGAATCAACTTCAGGAGAAACCGAAGAAGATGAAGGAACATCAGCTGGATCTGTCTCCTCAAACAGATCATTTAGAGAAGAGAACAAATAAGAAGGATCTGAAGAGTGTAAAGAAGGGAAAATGTGCTCAAGAAAAGTAGTTTCAGAAAACTGAACAAGACCCTTTGTATCCTTACAAAGTTTAGGAACAGATAAGAGATTGTGCTTGAACTGAGGCACAAAGAAGACATAATAAATAGAAAACGTCTTGGTAAGATGAACTGTTCTGGCCTGCGTAACACTTAAGACATGCCCGTTTGGAAGAAGAACATAAACGTGTGAGTTAAGCAATTGAACATCAGAAAGTAAATTGAAATCAAAGCACATATGATTACTTGCACTGGTATCAATGATCCAAGTAGTATCGACCGTAGTCGAATTGCAAGCAATAATACCTGCAAAATTTGCAAAGCTGAGTGGTTGAACATTAGGAACACCACCCTGAACCCCAGAATTCTGCTGAAGAAGTTGCAACAGATTGTTGTACTGTTCAGAAGAAAGAACATTAGGAGCACCAGAAGTAGGAACAGTAACCCCAGCATCAGAAACAGCATTAGCAGCAACTTTGGGCTTAGTAAATTTGAAATCTTTAGGAAACTCAATTAAACGATAACATTTGCTGGCATCATGTCCTGGCTTCTTACAATGAGAGCAAACAGAACCTTTCCAAGCATTGTAATTCTTTGGTACTTGCACAGAAGCATTATGAGGAATAAACTGAGCCGATGAATGAAGCCCCCTTTGTTTCTCATCTTGAATGAGAAAAGCATAAGATTCATTGATTGAGGGAAGATGCTTCATCATGATAATATTCCCACGAATCATGTCATAACAAGGGTTAAGACCCATCAGAAACTGCATCAAACGTTGATCTGTTTCGCGCTTAGCCATAAGCTGGGAAGTACCACATGTGCAGGGAGGAATAGGCTCGATTGCATTAAGCTCATCCCAAATAGCTTTGATTTTGGTAAAATATGTAGCAACATCATCATTCCCTTGAGAAATAGCAGAAAGAGACTTCTGCAATTGATAATACTTGGCCCCATTACTCTGTCCATACCGGTCAATTAAATCTTTCCAGAGTTGGCGAGCAGTCTCAACATACAAAACGCTCTCACTGATATCACTGGATAAAGTGTTCAAAATCCAAGAAATAACCATATCATTGCATCTTTTCCATAACTCCAGAGTAGGAGAGGAAGTAGGTCTGACAACAGTTCCATCAACAAAACCAAGTTTGTTCTTAGCAGATAAGGCAATGGACATGGCACGTTTCCAGGATCCGAAAGAAGAGCCGTCAAATGTTTTAGAAACAAGTAAGAGACCCGGATGATCAGATGAATGTAAGAACAAAGGATTAGAAGAATCCATAGGAACAACAACTACGCGATCAACAGTAGAAGGCATGAAAAACAGAAAGAAAATGAAGACTGGAATAAGCTAACTTGTTAAGTTCGCTGAGAAGCGAACTTGTTAAGTTCACTGAGGAAAGGAACAGGCGAACTTAATGATTTCGCCCGTAACAAACTTCTGAGACAAGTTCGCCTGCACAAACAGAAAAACGGGAAATCGATCCAGAAATCATCATAACTCAAAATCAGAGAAGTATATGAAGAAATCCAACCGTATGAATGATTAGAAAAAAAAACGAAGGTTTTGAACAGATCAAAACAGGAAACAAACCCCAATTAACACAAAAAATGAGAAAACGAATGAAACAACAAAGAATGAGTGCGAAAAAAGGAAAAAAATCACAGAATCGAGTATATATGCCCTTTCAACCCGACCCAAACCGGTTTGGTCAACGAAAAGTCAAAACCGGTTTGGACCTAAACCGGTTCGGGTTAAACCGGTTTTAGGAATGGAAATTGTCAAACCGGTCAAACCGGTTAGGGTAGGTTACAAACCGGTTTGCCCTTTAAACCGGTTTAAACCGGTTTTTATTAAAAAAAAAATCAAATAAATTTTATATTTTTAATATAAAATCCAAAAAAAATATAACAAAATTAAAGTTCAACGTTTATTAATATTTGAAAAGTTCGGAAATTAAAAAACATGACAAGATAAAATTATAAAATTGTAAAACATTACAAAAAATATAACAAATATAAAACATTAAGTTCAACGTTTTATTTTTTGGAATATTGATTGATTATTTTTGTGCGTTGTCTTCGGAACTATAGCTTCGTAGCCATGCATCTTCGGCTAGTTCTTCATCGGTGACTGGTTCGGATATTCCAAGATCAACCTCGTTATTGTGTATGATTTCTTCGGCTTGAATTTCGTCTTCGAGAGAAGTTTGGTCTTGTATCCTATCCATCGCATCCAAATGGTCCTTCAAGCAAATGCACATTTCCATCGCTAGGGGTGAGTCTAGTCCTTCGTATCGATAATACCCTGCCTCTAAAAGAAAACGCCGATTCCGAAGCTACCGTGGAAGCTTGGACGGTTAGTACATCACGGGCCATGGCGGAAAGAATCGGAAACGAAGCTTCGTTTTTTTTCCACCATGCCAAAATATCAAACTCCTCAAAAACGGTAGGAGGCATAAACGCTAAAAAGTTTGTGCCAATATACCTTCCGAGTTCGCTACTCGGGGTGGTACCTCGAGACCGTTTACTAAATTCATTTAACATTTCGTTATATAAATTCAAATTAACATCTCTCGAGCTACCACTTGATGATGTATCCATTGTATCATGTGGAGTCGGAGTTGTACCATATTTATGTAAATAAACATCAAATAAATCTTGTAAACATTTGTTAAAATATGTTCTTGTAACTTGTGCAAAATGGATGTCTTCACTATCCAAATTCAAAGCGTAAGTAATTCTATCAATCAAAGTTTCAACCCCGTAAACATTTATAGTAGGGTTTAACGCGACGGCGCAAGTTATAACGGGAGGCATTTCTTTAAAATATTTCACTAATTTTTCTTTCATCGGTTCTATCATTTTTGTAAAAAGAGAGTTTTTATTTTCAAGGTCATACAACTTGTTAGCTATTAAATATATTTGTTTTAGTGTTAATGGACTTGTGGGATAATAAACACCGGATAAAAAAGTGGTGGCGGTTTTGAAAACTTCAAGCAATTCGGTTACGTCTTTTAAAATGTCCCAACTTGTAGAAGGAAACTTTAGAATTTTACGACGAGGTTTTGAGGCATGCATTTCATGAAATAGTTCTAAAGTTTCTCTTTGTCGTAAAGCGCTATAAAACATAGTATAAGTCGAGTTCCATCTTGTCTCGACGTCCCAATTCGGACCTAAGCAAAGATTATTCGTTTCACGACAAAATCTAATATAATCATGGTATCTTGTTTTGTTACTAAAAATATCTTTAAGCATTTGTCGAAAAGTATATGTTAAGTTTGAAACCTCATCAATTGCAAGCCCCCGGCTTGCACCGCCAAGTTAATGATGTGTGCGACACATCGACTATGGAAAAAAACGCCGTTGCAAACCGGTTTATATTTAATTTTTAGTTTTTGAACCGCATTTGTATTATTAGATGCATTATCAAAAGACATTGAAAAAAGTTTATTTTGTAATTTAAATTCGGTTATAACACCATCCAATATATAAAATAAATTTTCACCGGTGTGTGGATATTCAAACAAGTCAAACGCGATTGTACACTTCATCATTTGCCACGTATTGGGATCAACCCAATGCGCGGTAACGCAAAGTTACGAATCGGGTATACCATGTGGAGCCGACCAAACATCGGTGGTTAAGTTTACACCGGTTTGCAAATTTTCAAAACCCAAAATTAATTCTTTTTTTGCTTTTTTCCACATTTTTATACAATCTCGTCTAAGGGTTGTGCGACTTACTTGATGATAACGTGGTTGGAGTGTCTCTTGAATCATCTTTGTCAAGCGCGGATTGTCAAAGTGGTTGAACGGCAATCCTTCTTGAATCACTAACCTCGCCATTCGATCTCGAACAATATTTGGATCAAAGTTCCAAATTCCTCCTTCGCTTGTCATCGAGGCTTGACCTTCACTTGGAATTCCCTTCAAGGACGGGCAAGATTTTTCCATATGCGTTTTCAAACTAGTGTTTGAATCTTTCCCCAAAAACGCACCACACCCGTTTGACAACAAACATAGACGTAATTGCACCAAATTGCCGAATTTCTTGTTGTTGCAACAATTTCCACAACGGCAACTTCATTTGAGGAACCACCAACACCAAAACTTGCCATGCTTTTTTTTTATAGTTTAGAGAGAGTATAGAGAGCGTTTTTGAGCGGTTAAAGAGCGGTTTTAGAGATTAGAGAGTGTAAAGAGATGTGTGATCAACCCTAAACAACCCTCACCTATTTATAGTGTTTTAAGAGTGCAAATGGGGCCAAAAAAGGGCCAAAATCGACCCAAACGGCTATATAGCCATTGCCCAACGGCTATTTTATGCCCACCGGTTCAAACCGGTTTGAAAACCGGTTTCAAACCCGATCACATCCAGAAATATACAAACTGGTTTTAAACCGGCGGTTTTTGGACAACCCGAACCGGTTTGGTCCCAACCGGTTCAACCCAAACCGGTTTGCCGGTTTGGACCGGGTTAAAAAAAAACCGGTTTTTTTGTGCACCTCTAATTATAATGCTCTTATAATTATAACTCAACGTAATTAAAATAATAATCTAAAGAGTAAAGTGTCATTTTTGTCCATATGTTTTGGTCATTTTAGCCACTTTTATCCAAAAAAAATTAGCTTTTTCGTCCATAACTTTTCAAAATCTAAGCATTTTCATCCGTCTGACTAACTTTGTCTACATTTTAACGTTAAATCAGGGGTAATTTGAGTTTTTCAAAAATCCTTCTTGAATACCATAAAGAGTATAAGGCAGTTGAAAAGACTACATTGTCCTTGATTTAACGTTAAAATATAGACGGAATTAGTTAGCTGGATATAAATTGCTAGATTTTGAAAAGTTAGAGACGAAAACGCTAAAAAATAAGTTTTTGAATAAAAGTTAATAAAATGGTCAAACCAAAAGGACGAAAATGTCACTTTACTCTAATCTAAATCTTTAAATAAAACAATTTAAAAACAAACTTTCTAAGTCATTCCTTGCATCATTTTGAAAGATGCATCTTCTCTCTTCTATTTACCTTCATGGTTTCATGTTCTTGTGCAAGTACTTTTTTTGTGCACATGATAGATTTCCTTCCCAGGTCTTGTATGCCGTCACTAATTGATTTTCATAGCCATAAACTTCACTCTGGTGTCGGCGATTGACTTCTGCGTCAGTTGGCATCCTGAAAACAATCATCGTGCTTAAAAAAAAATATTAAAAAAAAGGAAGATAACATTGCACTAAAAAATCTGAACAGGAACTTCAAAAATGGATCCATAATTTATATTCGGTTTTCATTACCTCCCTTAATTTTTATAAGTATCTTTTTCAGATGTCATGATTTCATCGTCACTAACCATAGAGTTTTATACAGAACAATATTAAATATCGATTGAATCTTTCGTTTTTTAATCATAAAAACATAAATGTATTAAATGCAATATTTATTCGACTCTCACTAAATTCAGATAAAATATGAATAAAGTTCATTTATTTACATAAATTGGTTTATTGTTAATTGTTTAGAGATAATTATTATCAATACTTGGTTAGATTTATCATTATCTCTTTATTGTAATTTGTATATAAAGATATTGGTTTTAGTTTTTTTTAAACAACAATCTTTTTTACATCTAACATTGCACTTGCAAGGATGTGGGAGCAAACATCATATTTGTGGGAGCAAACATCATACAACTAGATCACTAGGTAATAGGTATCTATTTTTGAATCATCAAATTGCCTATTGAATTTAGCTATTCGTTAGTTATTCATATGTTTAGGTTTAAAAATGTTATTTATGTCTTTTCACTTAAGTTTGTTCAAATAGGGTTATCTTCATTTGTGTTTATCTTCTTCATGTTCGTTTATATTTGTTCATTGATCTCATAAGCGAACTAGAACAAGTTCCTTCTAACCAACAAATGTGAATAACAAATTTATTTACCTGTTTATGTTTGGTTAAAGTTAAAAAAAAAAACATAGCCCTGTTTGTGTTGTTGAGTTCGTTTAATTAACTACTTTTCTTTTAGTATTACTTACTCTTTTCCGATGACGGGAATTCATTGTTAGAGAATGAGCGAGAACAAATATTGTTCTCGCTCCTGAAGCTTTAAATCATCGATCTGCTTTTTTATGGAATTGCGTGAATTTGCGGTTATAGGCTGTTTTAATTTGTTTCAAACTTTGGATCTATAAACTGCAATTTGCGTTACGGTTAAAGATTTCTTGAATCAAAACAATCAAAATCTGAATTTTAAAACCTTAATCACTAGATGCAGATTATGATTCCATGAGCCAGGAATATAATATAATATAAATAGTGGCAAATGTGTCTAACAGCAGCATGTTACTAGAGTCAAAAAAAGGCCACTAATGCATATGTTTCAGAGCAACATGGGGGACATTGACAAGATGATCTTCAACTTCCTAAGCCTTACAACTCTATGGATTCCATGTGTTGGTTAAGTTCTTGAGATTTTGAAAGGTATATTGTTATGAAGAATTTATCTCAAATTTAGGGGGAGTACATGACATATTAAGTAAATCTCACATAATTCATTGACATGATAGATGTATCGTATTAATGGATGTCTCGTTTCAAATACAACTAATGATACATGTTTTATAACATTGAAACGACAAGTTTGTTAAATAAGTTAGTTACAAAGTAAAAACTAAATAAAAATAGGAAAAAATAATTTTTACAAATGAATATAGAAAGAAGTAAAATAAAAAGAAACGAAATTTGAGAGGCAAACTTGAGAGTTTAAAAATTTAAAGGGTAGAGTAGAGATTTTTGTCCAGAGTTAAACTTGAAACTTTATAAACTCAAGAGATATATTTAAAAATTTAGAAAATTGAGGGATACTATATAAAAATATAGAAAGTTGAGGGTTGATTATTAAACCTTTGGCGGCGGCTTGGGATTGATTACCAACATTGGTTTTTATTCTTTTTAGGGTTTTTTAATATAGGTTATAAAAATGAAATATGCACGTTTTTTTTAAATAAAACAAATTCTTATTTTTTTAAAAGATGTTTTTTATTTATTTTTTACGAATTTTTTTTTAATTTTTTTTTCAAAAAAAGCGCTTTTTAGTCTTTTTTTTATATAGAATTACGTTTTTAATTTATTTAGAATTATGTTTTTTGTAAAAGAAGTTTTTAATTTATTTTTTATAGAAAGTTTAAAAACTTTTATGAAAATAATGATGTCTTTAATTGAAATATGATAAGTTTTGATGTGATTTTTTCAGATTAAAGGGCACGGGGTTACGTTTGACCTAAGCCCTAACCCTATTTTATATTATTTTAACATTTAAATCGAATCCCAGAAATTTGTGAAGGGTGATTGATTATAAATTTTATTTTTAATCTTTTTATTTATTTAGAACTATACATAAAAAAAACTTCATACACCTCCTATGGGAAAATAAAATATAATATATTAATAATATTATATACAGAAGTATGAAGAAGTTGGTCTATAATTATGCATATATAATATAATAACAATATATTTAGAATGATGGCACCAATAATAATATAATCTATTCATGCTTTATTGAATATGGATGGGGTCATGCTTTGATACATACATCAAAAAGGTTTTTACTCATTCTTTTCCCCATGGAATTATTTGGCCATCAAAAAGTTGTATGTTTGTTGACAATAAACCCCCAATAAACTCCTTTTTATCGACACGTTGATTTCCAACTGATTTTTAATTTCAACGATCATCAACCATATTCAACAAGTCATGATTGAATTATAAAATAATAAAAATAAACTTAATCTTAGACTAGTTAAAAGAACGTTTAAAGAGCGAACGAGGTTTTAACTTAGTTTCAGTATTTGTGTAGGGTCCGGATCGCTTCACGATCTGATATATGTAGTCTTACTCTACATTTTGTGAAAGAGGTTGTTTCCACGGCTTGACCCATGACTTTAAGGTCACGAAACAGCAACATTACCAGTTACTCTAAGGCCCACCCTTAATAAAAAAACATTTAAGAAATATAATTAAATTATAACTCCTTATTATATAAGAAGAATTAAATAAATTTTATTAACATAACAAAAGTTCATTGATATATTTTATTAACGTGTCAATTTAAAATATAGAGTAAATTTCGGTTTTGGCCCCTGTGGTTTGGGTACTTTAACCCTTTCAGTCTAAAAAGGGATCTTTTAACATATCAAACCATGTGGTTTGCATTCTATAACCCTTTCAGTCCAATAGGGTAACGACATCCTAAAATCCAGTTAAATCTCATCATGTGCCCCTCATGTGAGGGGCATTTTAGTCTTTTTGGCCACTTCACTTCATCTTCTTTACCTTAAAACCCCATCAAACACCACCCTAACCCTAAGACCACCGGGCACCCGTCACCCTCCACCACGTCACCGTCACCGTCTCCAGCCGTCGTGAAACCAGAGATCATACCACCGGAGTCGACCGACAGATCTATGGTGAGAAGGACAGATTTGTTGATGATGACGAAGATCTGCAGATCATCCTGCCGTCGTGAAAAGCGGTGATTCGCACCAATAATGATGACGAAGATCTGCAAATCATCCTCGAACGGTTGTGGTCGGAGTGAAGCTAAATTCCAGAGCAGAGAGTTGCTGACGACGTTAGTTAAACAAGCTCAACCTGGTGACCGTGTTATTGCTCTTCATATTCTCACCAATAATGATAGGGTTAGGGTTAATGACGCTAAATCTGTTGTTATTTTGTCAATTTGGTACTGATTTTATGAGTTAAATGTGTCTATTGTTTCAATTTTGTTTTTGATTGAAGAAATTGTGGATCGTGATGGCAAATCGTCGTTTTTTTGTGACTGGTGTAGTTAATGCCTCTCAATCAAGAGGATTAAAGCTCATTCAATTGAAGTAATTACAGAGGTGAAATTGATTTTGATTTTCAAAGCTCATTCAAATTCTAAACAAACCAAAATTTACTCAAATTCAACAAAAGAGGAAGAGGGTTCTTACATCATCTGGCAGATGTGTGGGGAAGAAGGAATGGGGAAGAACGGGTTGGTGGTGCAGTGGTGGCCGAGGTGGTGATCGGCGGTGGTGTTGCAACTGAGGTGAGAAGGGTTACCCTATTGGATCGAAGTGGCCAAAAAGACTAAAATGCCCCTCACGTGAGGGGCACATTGTAAGGCCCCAAACCCGGGAGGCCCCACGCGTTGGATTTACTCATTCACAAACAGTTCTCAAACTAGAATATCAAATAACGCAGCGGAAAATTTCATTTCAAACATAACATTACATCGTTTAACATGCGGAAGCGTAACATTTTCAAATACATGTACATAACAAAAACAACTCGTAACGGGATGCCAGTCTTCATATCATCCGGGTAACTCCTCAAGCCGCCCAGCATCACCGTCCATCATCATAACTTCCTTAACCTGAATGTGCATACTAAAAAGGTCAGCTACGCTGGTGAGTTCTAGCATTTCATAAAAACTTTAACATCAACATTTGCCAAAAACGTATCATTCATTTAGTAAAAACCTTTCACAAAAGCATGTAATAATTTAACATCTTTAAAAAAAAAGGTTTCGTACCCATATCATCATCAACATCATAATCATAAACACCGTTAAACGGATCGTTCATTAAAACTTTTAACATTCATTTAAGTCATACATTATTATCTAAATCTGTGTTACCCTTCGTTCCGTCATTTAGTATGGTATTGCCCCTAAGGCTTAACTGCACGAAGACCGACAATACCATACATTCCGTCAATTCCCTTTTGGTATTGCCCCCAAGGCTAACTGCGCGAGGACCGACAATACCCATTCAGTTGCCCTTATGGCTCTCATGTCCATAAACCGACAACTTCCATCGACGGTTATGACTCTCAGCCATAACATCGTCGGATCATAATTTAACCTTACATGGGGTCACGTTAACCCCTGAGTAACCGTCGTTACTCCCTTTTACCAGTTGTACAACATCATAACCATTGGCATGCCACAAAGACATGCCCCTGTTGTTCTTGTAGCAACTATGGCTCGCTGTCCATAATCTACCACAAGGCTGGGAATCTCATTCCCAGACTTCATTCGTCAATTCCATTCATTCGACAGATTAGATTTGTAATGACTTCTTTAAAACCTTTACCTCTTTCTCTTCTCATTAAACATTTCCTCATTTAAACCGTTCATAAAGCATTCGTAACCCTTTTTGGCAAAAACATTTCAAAACCTTTCCTTTCGTAAACATCGTTTCAACATTTCAAAACCTTTCCTTTCGTTAAACATCATTTCGTTAAACATCATTTCGTAAGTATGCACACCAGCCCAAAAACATTAACAAAACATTTAAAAGAGGGCTCTAGAACTCACCTGATACGCTAATATGGGTTGTCCTAAACGAAGGTCCGACAACGTCACTTCCGATCTGAATTGATTAGTTAAATACACATCAGACCTAAATCCCGACTCTAACGGTTTACTCGTTCTGTTACAGGTGAATACACTGACTTCACTTACTGATGCAGACCTATCGAAACTACTTAGTTTCGACAGGTGCAGGCCCATCGAAACTTCTAGTTTCGACAACTGCAGGTCACTCGAAACTTCTAGTTTCGACAACTGCAGGTCACTCGAAACTTCTAGTTTCGACAACTGCAGGTCACTCGAAACTTCTAGTTTCGACACCTGCAGGCCACTCGAAACTCTAGTTTCGATACCTGCAGAACTCAGCTATCTTCCCCAAAAACCCTAACTTTCGCATGCAGGTCCGATCTTGTCAAGATCCGGACTTTTTACATTCAAAACGTGTATTTTCCCTTCGTGATTCCAGATTTATAACCCTTTCCTCATTTGGTTTATAAAAACCCGTCATTTTTCCGAAAATACCCGAAAACCCAAAAACGAACAAAAACTCAGATTTGGTTCGGGTGTTACCTGATTTCGAGATTCTGATCCGGAGGTTTTGCTCACGAGTTCAGTAGCAACAAGCTCCTTCAATCTCGGGTCGATCCGCCAACTTTCTCTCTCTACGGTTTCTCTCTCTAGATTC
Organism: Smallanthus sonchifolius; assembly: GCA_023525975.1. Lineage (NCBI taxonomy): Eukaryota > Viridiplantae > Streptophyta > Magnoliopsida > Asterales > Asteraceae > Smallanthus > Smallanthus sonchifolius. Next base: position 24,517,419 of record CM042029.1, on the reverse strand, counting down.
TTGCAAATGAGAGAAATGGTGTGTGTGTTGGCTATTTAAAGGGAGGAAACCCCCCCTTCCTTCAAGTTTGCCGGCCCAACCGGCCCGGCCCGTTACGCCTCGTTCTTTTATCCCGTTCGTCCCGGTTCAACCCGTTATTTAAAATCCTCATTTATTTTGGGATGTTACAAGTCTACCCCCCTTACAATAGGTTTCGTCCCCGAAACCTATCATAAGTCAAACAGTTGAGGGTACGACTCCTTCATTTCCGTCTCCGTTTCCCATGTAGCTTCCGATCCCTTCCGGTGCTTCCACTGGACTTTAACCAACTGGATAACTTTGTTACGTAAACGTTTCTCTTTCCTGTCTAGGATGGCCACAGGTTCTTCGATGTAGTTAAGGTTGTTGTCGACCTCGATGTCCGTAAGTGGTACGTGAGCCGATTCATCCGCCAAACACTTTCGCAAGTGTGATACATGGAAGGTAGGATGAATCCCACTTAACTCATCAGGCAATTCCAACCGATATGCGACTTCACCAACCCGTGCCATAATCCTGAATGGTCCGATAAACCTCGGACTTAACTTTCCTCTCTTTCCGAATCGTATGATTCCCTTCCAAGGCGACACTTTCAACATTACTCTATCCCCAACATTAAACTCAATAGGCCTTCGTCGTTTATCCGCATAGGATTTCTGACGATCTTGGGCGGCCTTCATGCGTGCTTTGATCTGATCAAACCTTTCCGATGTTTCTTTAACGACTTCGAGACTTCCCAATTCCTTCTGTCCAATCTCACCCCAACAAACCGGGGTCCTGCATCTTCTCCCATACAACATTTCATAAGGCGGCATGCCTATCGTCGTGTGATAACTGTTGTTGTAGGAGAATTCGGCTAATGGCAGATGACTGTCCCAACTGCCACCAAAGTCGATAATACAAGCACGAAGCATGTCCTCCAACGTCTGAATGGTCCTTTCGGTCTGACCATCCGTTTGTGGGTGGTATGCCGTACTAATATTGAGTCTCGTGCCCATTGCCTCGTGAAACCTCTTCCAGAACCTCGATGTGAATCGTGTGTCCCGGTCGGATACAATCGTTAAAGGCATCCCGTGCCGTGCTACTACTTCATTAATAAATACTTCTGCTAATCTTTCCGACGAGAACGTCTCGCGAATAGGTAGAAAATGAGCACTCTTCGTTAAACGGTCCACAATTACCCAAATGGTGTCATGACCTTTAGCTGTGCGAGGTAGCTTAGTTATGAAGTCCATGGTAATGTGTTCCCACTTCCATTCCGGTATATCAAGTGGTTGAATCTTTCCATACGGTTTCTGGTGCTCGGCCTTTACTTGCGAGCAAGTCAAGCACTTGCTTACATACTTCGTCACGTCACATTTCATTCCAGGCCACCAGTATTCCCTCCTCAGATCTTGGTACATTTTATTGGTACCGGGATGGATAGAGTAACGAGACTTATGAGCCTCATCCAAGATTTTGGTTCTAAGCTCGCCACCCATAGGTATCCATACCCGACCATAACGTGTCCTAACACCAAGGGTGTTATATTCTAACTTGTCTTGTTGGCCAACCATCCTTTCCTTCTTTATGTTTTCCTCTTTAAGCGCCTCATCTTGAGCCTTTTCGATTTCCCTCATCACATCCGATGTTACCACCAACTGGCAAGCTTTCACTCTAATAGGAGCTGGCAAGTCCTTTCGGCTTAGAGCGTCAGCCACCACGTTTGCTTTTCCAGGATGGTACATGATTTCACAGTCATAGTCTTTCAAGAGTTCCAACCATCTCCTCTGCCTCATATTAAGCTCCTTTTGTTCGAAGAAGTACTTCAAACTTTTGTGGTCGGAGTAAATAGTAAACCTTACCCCGTACAGGTAGTGCCTCCATATTTTCAATGCAAATACGACAGCAGCAAGTTCCAAATCGTGAGTCGGATAGTTGACTTCGTGAACTTTCAACTGCCGCGACGCATATGCAATCACTCTACCGCGTTGCATCAACACACACCCTAATCCCTGACCCGACGCGTCAGAGTATACCACCAGGTCTTCACTGCCCTCGGGAAGGGCCAAGACTGGAGCCTGTGTTAGCTTCTCTTTTAATTTATTAAACGCCTCATCTTGGGTCGAACCCCATTCGTACTTTACTTCCTTCCGAGTCAACTTCGTCAACGGCGAAGCTATTTTCGAGAAATCCTGGATGAATCTCCGATAGTAGCCCGCCAATCCCAAGAAACTACGGATTTCAGTTGGCGTCTTAGGAACATTCCATTCTCTTACCGTTACTATCTTTGCTGGGTCAACCATAATGCCGTTCGGGTTAATGACGTGACCTAGGAATTGGACTTCCCTAAGCCAGAACGCGCATTTGGAGAACTTAGCATACAACTTCTCCTTCTTTAGAGCTTCCAACACTTCCTTCAAATGACAAGCGTGATCACCCTCATTCTTGGAGTAGACGAGGATATCATCAATGAACACAATTACCGATCGGTCCAGCATCGGTCGACACACCCTATTCATCAAATCCATGAACGCTGCGGGGGCGTTCGTCAATCCGAAAGACATTACGCGGAACTCGAAATGTCCATAACGCGTGCGAAATGCAGTTTTCGGTATGTCTTCTTCCCTCACCTTCAACTGATGGTACCCGGACCGAAGGTCGATTTTCGAGAACCAACTTGCGCCTTGCAATTGATCAAACAGGTCATCGATCCTTGGTAAAGGGTACTTGTTCTTTACCGTACGTTTGTTCAACTCGCGGTAATCGATACACATTCTCATCGAACCATCTTTCTTCTTTACAAACAACACCGGAGCACCCCACGGCGAGATGCTCGGTTGGATAAATCCTTTCTCAAGCAACTCGTCTAGTTGGACCATAAGTTCCTTCATTTCCACTGGTGCTAGTCGATATGGAGCCTTAGCCACGGGCTGGGCATCTGGTACTAAGTCAATTCGGAACTCAATTTCTCTATCGCGTGGTATCCCAGGCAAATCCTCTGGAAACACCTCCGGGTACTCGCGTACCACGGGTACATCGTCTAGTTCCTTCACTTCCTTACACTTGTCAATCACGTACACCAGATAAGCCTCGCATCCGCGCCTCAAGTAATCTGTTGCCTTAATCATCGAGATGACGTTTGGCATCGGGACGTCACGATCTCCAAAAACCTCGACTTTGCTACCATCCGGAGCCTTGAGTCGGATTATCTTTCGTTTACATATGATTTGTGCTTCGTTGGCAGTTAGCCAATCCATACCCAGCACGACATCAAACCCTCCCAAAACCATAACAAACAATCTGGCAGGGAATCTATGACCTTCTATTTTTATCGTAGAGTTGTCAACTACCTCGGTCACTCTCGCAGTTCTACCCTCAGCGGTTTCTACGCTAAAGGCCCTTTCTAGTATACTTACAGCGTACTTCACTCTCTTACAAAAAGTCGTAGATATAAAACTCTTACTGGCACCCGAATCAAATAACACAGAAACAAGAGTGTTGTCAAGGACGAACGTACCTGACGCCACGTCGGGGTCCATTCTGGCCTGGTCTTGCGTCAGTGCGTACGCACGAGTCTTTGCACGAGATCCCTCTCCCTTCTTTTCCGGGCCCTTTCCCTTCCCGGTTTCCCCCATCCTTGGCTTCGGGCAGTCCCTACTCAGATGACCGAAATCCCCACAGTTGTAGCACTTGTAGTGTTGTGTGCACTCACGGGCGTAGTGTCCGGTCTTGCCACACTTAAAGCACAGGTTAGATCCCAGTCTACATTCACCTACATGCTCCTTTCCACACTTCTTACAAATAGTCGGCTCATCCACCCGAGCCCTTTTATCGCGAGCCCCAAACATCTTTCCACCAGTTCGCTTGTTTGAGAAGCTCGGTCTCTTCTTTGGTTCCTCGATGGCGGCGACATTCAGTGCCAGATCATCAAATACTACGCCGCTCAGTTCTACTACCGAATCATAGGTAGTAGGGGCGTTTGCCTTAACATAGGTGCGGACCTGGTCCGGCAACCCATGAATATAGCAGGCAATCTTTCTCTCTTCAGTAGTGACAAGGTGTGGCACCAGACGTGCCAGTTCATTGAACCGTGTCGTATACTGCCGGTGCGTCATGCTCCCAGCCTTCAAACCCAGAAATTCCCTTTCTACCTTTTCGATCTCATTCCTTGGACAGAAATTCTTGATCACCAAAGTTTTCAAATCATCCCACATCATCGAATCAACCACCTCGTTCCCCTTAGCCTGGCGTACACCTTCCCACCAGTGAGATGCTTCCTCCCTCAAGGAGTTAGCAGCAAACTTCACGACCTGATTCGGTCGACATTCACTCAGACGAATGGCGGCTTCCATACGAATTACCCAGTCAAAAGTAGCCACCGCGTCCTTCTTTCCAGTCAGAACTGGCGGGTCACATGCCTTAAAGGACTTATAATCACATCCGCGAGCAGGCGGTGCATTGTCGGTCTCATTGTTCTGAGCACCAATTGCCGCGCTAGACCCGCCCGCCCCATTGACCTGCTTCAACGCTTCAGCCAACAGACCTGGCAGAGAATTCTTCATCAATTCTGTGAATTCTCGAGCTATAGCTGCTCTCACTTCTGGTTCAAAAGTGAAAGGTTGCTCTTCAACCTGTGTCTGCTCGGCTTCATGCACACTAACCGCCGGTTCAGTGTGAACACTTCCTTCTTCACTGTGTTCTTGGCGCGCAGGAATCCTGCCACGCCCACCATTTCGACCGCCGGTACGACCACCGGTACGGCCACCACGCCTTCCGTTCCCTCTTCTTGCCATTCCGTTCTACAAGACAAGGAAATCCAATGTCATCACGCTAGTTAACAAATAGAATTCAACAAGCATTGTAAGATGTTAATATACACTGGCCATCTGCAATTAACCATTACACTACCTCTTGATTTCGATTTGACCACCTTTGTGATTTCCATCAGAACCCAAGTCCTAACCTTAACACTTCCTAAGGCATACTATATATGTAATTATATATACACTACCTTCATACCTGATGCTGTGGCTCGAGTTACCCGTACTGGCATCCGCTTTCGGTCCCATTCTCAGTTTAAGTTCAGACACAGGGAGTGTCCAAATCTCTCAAACTATTGCTCTGATACCAACTTGTAAGGCCCCAAACCCGGGAGGCCCCACGCGTTGGATTTACTCATTCACAAACAGTTCTCAAACTAGAATATCAAATAACGCAGCGGAAAATTTCATTTCAAACATAACATTACATCGTTTAACATGCGGAAGCGTAACATTTTCAAATACATGTACATAACAAAAACAACTCGTAACGGGATGCCAGTCTTCATATCATCCGGGTAACTCCTCAAGCCGCCCAGCATCACCGTCCATCATCATAACTTCCTTAACCTGAATGTGCATACTAAAAAGGTCAGCTACGCTGGTGAGTTCTAGCATTTCATAAAAACTTTAACATCAACATTTGCCAAAAACGTATCATTCATTTAGTAAAAACCTTTCACAAAAGCATGTAATAATTTAACATCTTTAAAAAAAAAGGTTTCGTACCCATATCATCATCAACATCATAATCATAAACACCGTTAAACGGATCGTTCATTAAAACTTTTAACATTCATTTAAGTCATACATTATTATCTAAATCTGTGTTACCCTTCGTTCCGTCATTTAGTATGGTATTGCCCCTAAGGCTTAACTGCACGAAGACCGACAATACCATACATTCCGTCAATTCCCTTTTGGTATTGCCCCCAAGGCTAACTGCGCGAGGACCGACAATACCCATTCAGTTGCCCTTATGGCTCTCATGTCCATAAACCGACAACTTCCATCGACGGTTATGACTCTCAGCCATAACATCGTCGGATCATAATTTAACCTTACATGGGGTCACGTTAACCCCTGAGTAACCGTCGTTACTCCCTTTTACCAGTTGTACAACATCATAACCATTGGCATGCCACAAAGACATGCCCCTGTTGTTCTTGTAGCAACTATGGCTCGCTGTCCATAATCTACCACAAGGCTGGGAATCTCATTCCCAGACTTCATTCGTCAATTCCATTCATTCGACAGATTAGATTTGTAATGACTTCTTTAAAACCTTTACCTCTTTCTCTTCTCATTAAACATTTCCTCATTTAAACCGTTCATAAAGCATTCGTAACCCTTTTTGGCAAAAACATTTCAAAACCTTTCCTTTCGTAAACATCGTTTCAACATTTCAAAACCTTTCCTTTCGTTAAACATCATTTCGTTAAACATCATTTCGTAAGTATGCACACCAGCCCAAAAACATTAACAAAACATTTAAAAGAGGGCTCTAGAACTCACCTGATACGCTAATATGGGTTGTCCTAAACGAAGGTCCGACAACGTCACTTCCGATCTGAATTGATTAGTTAAATACACATCAGACCTAAATCCCGACTCTAACGGTTTACTCGTTCTGTTACAGGTGAATACACTGACTTCACTTACTGATGCAGACCTATCGAAACTACTTAGTTTCGACAGGTGCAGGCCCATCGAAACTTCTAGTTTCGACAACTGCAGGTCACTCGAAACTTCTAGTTTCGACAACTGCAGGTCACTCGAAACTTCTAGTTTCGACAACTGCAGGTCACTCGAAACTTCTAGTTTCGACACCTGCAGGCCACTCGAAACTCTAGTTTCGATACCTGCAGAACTCAGCTATCTTCCCCAAAAACCCTAACTTTCGCATGCAGGTCCGATCTTGTCAAGATCCGGACTTTTTACATTCAAAACGTGTATTTTCCCTTCGTGATTCCAGATTTATAACCCTTTCCTCATTTGGTTTATAAAAACCCGTCATTTTTCCGAAAATACCCGAAAACCCAAAAACGAACAAAAACTCAGATTTGGTTCGGGTGTTACCTGATTTCGAGATTCTGATCCGGAGGTTTTGCTCACGAGTTCAGTAGCAACAAGCTCCTTCAATCTCGGGTCGATCCGCCAACTTTCTCTCTCTACGGTTTCTCTCTCTAGATTCTTGCAAATGAGAGAAATGGTGTGTGTGTTGGCTATTTAAAGGGAGGAAACCCCCCCCTTCCTTCAAGTTTGCCGGCCCAACCGGCCCGGCCCGTTACGCCTCGTTCTTTTATCCCGTTCGTCCCGGTTCAACCCGTTATTTAAAATCCTCATTTATTTTGGGATGTTACACACATGATGGGATTTAACTGGATTTTAGGATGCCGTTACCCTATTGGACTGAAAAGGTTATAGAATGCAAACCACAGGGTTTGATATGTTAAAAGATTCATTTTTACACTGAAAGGGTTAAAGTCCCCAAACCACAGGGGCCAAAACCAAAATTTACTCTAAAATATAACCTTGGTTGTGTCTAATGTACGGTAAATGGGCAACCATGATTCTATTTTGATATTAGGAGACATTGAAGAGTGGTGGTGGCACCAAGGATGACTTTACACCCCATGTGAGTTGGTTCACAAGGAATTAATCTTTTGTGTGCAATCATTATATCATTTACAAAAGTTCTTTTGCATTAGAATCGGATATTATACTTTTCAAAACCTTTTTCTTTTATTTTTTTTTTATTTTAACCATAACAACTTGTTATCAGATTCTCTTAACTACATTGCTAGCTAACGGACCAGATAAATCATAAACTTATGCTAGACAGATGACCTTTAAAAGGTTATGTGTCTACCATTGATATACATCTGTAAATAACTTTAATTAAGATATACGTCTCCACTTCGAAAATAAATTATGTAAGTCTCCCTTTAGCAATCTCCTCACTAAATGCATATAAACTTTTACATTTTACACACTAAGAACTTGTTTATACTTCAAAAGGTTTTTAGGACCACCACCGGTCACAAGACCCCGCATCGTCGGTTACAACGATACTTATATAAAAACTTATAAGTCGAGGATGTTCACTAGATTTACGATCCCGAATAATAACCGCACAAAAAGTGAGTCAAATCGCGTAGACTTGTTTCATTAGTTTTGGGTTTAGAAATTTAAGGGTGCCAAACAAGTCGTATCCGTGGGTTGACTGGCCGAACCCGACACGAACTTCAAATCGTGTCAAACACGTAAACATGAATATGACATGTGTATCGGGTTGACACGAACACAACCATTTAATATGATAATTTATATTTGTTTTTTCATACTAATACTCTAAATTATTAATTTACAACCAAAAATTGCAAATGTGTCGTAATGTAATCAACCGGTTTAAATTATGAAAGAAAACATATTTTAAAGAAATATAAAACAAATCATGAGTTAAACAGGTGAACCCGAAACTCATAAAAAAAAGATTAAATTTGAAATAATGTAGCTAAATTAATTAATTACAAACAATAAAAAGTTTTTTTATATAAATTATTTAATTTAGACTAAATTTAAACCCGTAAATTTTATTAATATAAGATGTGTTTATATTTACACTCCCTATATAAATAGTGATTTGGTTCCGTTTCAGTCGGTTGCAAATCAAAGCAAGAACCCGTTAAAAGATTTTAAACTAAGAAGCAACCACAAGATGTGCAAGTTGCGTATAAAATGATATCAACCAACCCTACACCTACATTTGTGGTGCTCAAATGCTACATGTACATCCAATTCTATGTCACGAGGACCCTGGTCATCTCCTTTGCTTTTTAACCATCTTTTGATGATCCCAAGGGCACTTGCTTCTATGACCTAAAAGTCTTCAACAAATGTAATATGATAGAGTTAAAAAAAATACTCAAAAAGGTATTCGCCACGTGTCTTGTACCTCATTGTAAAACCGTACTTCAATGTAAAATCATGTTGCATATTCGGTCTCATACACATAGACGGTCTCATACACATAGAGTATCCATTGATTCATCCGGTATTTGATTACGTATTCCCCCTAAAGTACATAAATTGTTTGATGGGCGGTTCAAAAAAGAGGTATGTACTTCAATGTAAAATCATGTTGCTGTGTTATTCGGTCTCATATACTGATATACGTAGGCAGTGGCGAATCTAGGAAAAAAATCCAGGGGTATCTAAAATTTCATTCAGGGGTATCTGGATACATAAAACGGTAAAAAAAAAAAATTCCCGCTGCGCGTCTAAAATTCCCACTACGCGTCAAAGTTGAGGGGTACCGTCAAGTACCCCTCGCCTCTTCATAGATTCGCCCCTGTACGTAGGGAAACCGCCCTAAAAGGTATGTATTTTATGACGCCTTATTTGCAGATGCGGTTCATATTCGGTCTCATACACATATTAAACAACGTCAAAAAATTAAATTAACCGGGCCAAAAATTTGTACATTTTTTTATATAATCTTATTACCCAAGATATTAAAAATATAAAAACTAAAAACTTAGTGGATTTGTATATTACTCTATTGCCCAAGGAATTAGAAATATAAAAACTAAGAACTCATTGGATTAGTAAATTATTCTATTACCAAAAAACAAAAAGAATGAAACAAACAAAAAATGTTTACGGGTATAATTTAGGTAAACGAATATGTATGTTTCAGGTAATTAGTCTGGGTATCACCTGATACCATACCTGTCGCATACCCACAGAAAATATTAAGACTAATCTCATACTCAATCATATACCAGAATTCCCATCTCAAATGTTTAACGTTTGCCCGTCTAGTTCATGTTATTATCCTTAAGAATCACCTTAGGGTGCAAGGGGTGTTACCCATGAACCCTCAAGTAACCTCAAAATTGTTCCCAGTTAATTTGGAATTACAGTGATTCCTCCGGCAATAGCTTTTGTCAATTTTTTTCTTTATAATAACAACTACTAAACAATGGTTCATGTGGTAAAATCCTTTTATTTGCATTATGTTCTTATATTGAATATACTTTGTTCATTGTCTGTTCTTTGCTTTGAATTTAATTTGTAAAATTTATCATGTGAATAACATGCTTCATTTGGCCAGGGAAGGAGTAAAGTTTTCTGTAAACAAATTCATCAATTTACACAGTAGATTGCAGCTTCACATGGTAAGTGCCTTAGGATCTTTCTGATTGCATGATATGGATTACAAAAATATTTGTTATTTTTTATTCTTTATATTAATTATATTGTTTGTTATACACAAACTATAATTCCACTATTCCATGTCAAATAGAAAGTATACTTCTGTGTAATTCAAAATGGTAAAAAAAGAAAAAAATACTAGCTTATATTATTGTCATTCTTAAACCCTAAAAAAGGTCTCTATTTTAGAGTTCGCTTTAGGCCTTCAAAAGTGTTGAGCCGGCCCTGACTATAAACCAACCAACCAGTAAGAAAAATACACATCATTGCAATCCCAATTTACTTCCAACTATCTTAAAATGTGGGGGTGGTGTTAAATGGGGTACCAGAGTGACACGTAGAAACTTCACCCACTTTTTAAGCCGAACACACGGGTAGATAAACCCGATTCTCTTACCCGCCACGGGTATCTGTAAGGTTTGTGACGGTGTACCTAGTACCCGATCAACCCGACGGCCACCACCCGAGTACGCTTTATTTCATATTAAGGGTAAAATTATAATTTTAATCATACCCTAAATAATTAATTTATAAAAGGAACTCTCAAACTACTAACATAACTTGTTTCACACTAAAATAACCAAACACCATGATTTTTCTTCACGCATGCAAACACTCAACCGATTCTAAAAATACAATAAATAGATAATTTGTGTTTAAATAAGCAATCCAAATCAAAGCCTTTTGAAAGATACCGAATGGATATGCATTATGGCTACAGAAAAAGGCTTTGAGGACGAATATTTCACGTGGATCAGAGTTAAGCCATGGGACCCAACTGCCTCTCGTGACCTTCATATTGTCAAAAGATGAAATGGAGAATGCTTAAAATACATAATTACGTATATGTAAATATAACACGATTAAAGGGTGAAGAAGACATAGTTGAGTGGAAGATGATCATCTACCAAGTAGAGTTTGGAGTCATTCAACCAACTTGCTTGTTTCGCTTTCGTTCTGACCATCATAAATTTTTAATTTTTTTTGAAAGGCAACTTTTATTTCTGACCATCATAAAAGAGTGATCCATGTGTACGATAATGAGATGAAATATCGTACTCTTGCTTTACAGTTGTTAATAATTACGAAATAAGGAGTGTTTGTTTTGTATATCAGATTTGTAATATCCACGTGTCTTATGATGTACATAGCATATTAGGGTTAGGATTTGTGGATAGATTTTTTTTTATTGTTGATTGTATTTGGATTATTAGATTTTAATAATCTCACATTTTATCTTACCAACAGTCTCTACTTTCAAACTATTTTTTTTATATTGAACTCATCGTTAAAAAAACTTAATGTCGTTAGATTTTATATAACGCGGACATCTGCAAACCGTCGAGTCAAGCTAGCAGTGGTCTCGTGGTGAGTTTTGAAATTGGCTCTGGTGGTTTTAATTATTCTCATTAAACACCAATGTTTTCTCTGTTTGGACTTGCCGGAAAAAACGAGACCATTTAAACACCACCATAGCCAATTTCGAAACCCATCACGAGACCGCTGCTAGCTTCGCTCGACTTTCTGACGGTTTGTAGATGTCTACGTCACATAAAATCTAACGGTGTTAAGTTTTTTAACGTGGGGTACAATATAAGAAAATAGTTTGAAAGTAATGATTGTTGGTAATAATATTCTCAGTTGCTATTATTATTCCCAATTGATAAAAAATAAGATTATTAAAATCCAATAATCCTTATTTTTATAAGATTGTGTTTTAATATTTGAAATATATAATTGTGTATTAAGCAAGTCTAGTAAATCGAACGGGTTGGGTCAGGTAATTTAGATCAAAATAGTCCTGGTCAATTTTGGTTCGGGTTAGTACAAATTTTTAACAAAGCTTGTGTATTTACTATATTAGTGTATTTTCGTGTTCTCTTTGAAAATACCATTTTTATCCAACTTTTTTTCCATGTATCTAACTTAGAGCATTCACAACCCGTTCTTTATAATTATGTGAGTGACTTTTGTATATTTTATGGAGTGGTTTAAAGTGGTTGTTAGTGGAGGAGAGAGAAAAGATATAAGTTTTTTGTAAATATAAGAATAAAAGTAGTGGTTTTTAGTATAATTATAAGGATAAGAAGAGAAAAAAGTAGAGATAAAAGGTATAAAAAATAGTGTTTTTTAGTGTAATTATAAGAATATGAAATATAAAGAACGGTTCAGATAATAACTTTACTTTCTTCAAAAATAAACCCCTTTTGATTTGATGGTTTTCTATTTATTTTTAATTTGGTTATACACGCATATAAACCCATATTCAAAGGATATACATCCGTACCCCATATAAAAAGATGGAATAAATGACATGATAATGCATGTAAATTCAATAAAAATGAAGAAAATAAATAAAAATGGGAAATAATTTGTGTATCATTGTTATAGATGTATAAAGTAAGAGTATGTGACATTAGTATAGATCTATAAATATATAATGTGATGGAATAATAATAAAACAAAAACCATGCAACTTTAGTTGCAGAGTGATTATAGCATGGATGAATGGTTTAAAAATAGGAGCCTGGATTGAGCCATGTGCGGTGTCTATACAGACAAACCTTTAACAGGGACAGACCATCCCCATCGCTATAATTAACGTGTACCTTTCAAATCCAATTATGTCCTTTTCTTTAACCGCTAAATTTACCCTCAAAGATTTTTTTTTAAAATAATTTACTCTTAAACTATATTAATTATTAATCTTTTTTTTAAAAGCCAAAAAAAAATTATATTGCAAACAGGCTAACACCGATTTAGCCAAAAATACAGTATAGTCATAACATAGACAAAATTTAGATAACTAAACATCCAAACTAGTTAAATCAAAATTACATAATTCTTGAACCACAGAAAACCAAGAGTTTTTATGTCATCCAGGACTTTTTCCACACCGGTAGATTTGTGTTCGAAAATCAACGCAATCTGATTTCTCCATAAACACCATATAAAAGTTTGAATAACCATATATATGGTTTTCTTTTATCTCGTTGAACCATGGGCATGAAGACGAAAGTTCACTAGATCTTTAGCTTGAAAGAGAAAGAGAGATGATAATTAACCCAAGTGACAATTAATCTATATCATGAATTGAACACTAGTATTCTCTAAAGAGACTTTAACTTTTACAACTCTTCTATCAACCCAAGTGACTATGCTCAAGATTCTTCTCTCCATATATTTTTTACAATGTGTTTTTTATTTTTTTACTTGCTAATCTTAATATATTTATTCTCTGTTAATGTACATTAATTTTATAATCCTAAAGAGAGACCAGTAAAATTTCTATTATAATGTGTACTTAATATAATCGTATTCTTGTAAATTGACTCACGGCGAGTGGATCTGCTAAGAGTTCTTGAAAACATTGTATTATGGTTATATAATTTTTGGGGAGTGTATAGATTTTGTGTTAGATTGTCTTTGGGGGCTTTAAAGTTTTCTATACTTTTGTTTACCTTAACCTTCGCATTAACCTTGACTTATTGTTATTCGGTCGTATAGAGTTTTTTAGGATGTTCTGGTCTATTTGCTCTTTATCTGTAGCTTACTATATGATTGACTGTTCTTTCTAGTATAGTTTATTCATCCATGTATGTTAGCGCTAGTTTACAACTTTAATTACTAGTACATTTTATATGGTTGCTTGTTCTAACTCTATTAGCTATTTTTATATTACCCGGTTACTTTACATTAGGGTCTCAGTTATTGTTAAAGGTATTATTGGGCATCATGCCAAATGCCCTTTTGGTTCTTAAAATAGCTATTGTTAAGCCATTACATCAGACTTTTGGTCGGGTGGTCAGTAGTTTTTTCCCATAAAGTGTTTCCTTTTGTGAAACTCATTGGTTTAAATCATAACAAGGAGTCCTGAGCATAAGGATTTTACCAATACTCTTCATGTCTTGGTGTTAACTGTTCAAAAATATATATTCAAGTTACTGTTAAACATACTATTAAAATGTACATTAGCATCATCAATCATTTGATAATTCTTTAAATTGTACATTTTGTATACCACTAAGATCATCAGGTATACCGAAAAAAAACACGGCGTGATCCTATTTGGCATCTATGTGGCACAATCACGCGAGGGAACACCACCCTCTTGATTTTTTCACGGCGTGATTAAGCGCTTTTAGTCCATGACGTATTTTTTTTCACGAGAGTTCTCTTTTGTTTGTCAAACAACTTTTGAGGTGGCATGTGGTGATTGAGTGGTGAGATTTATCACATGAGGGAACACCACCCCCACCCTTTGATTTTTTTCACTTGAATAATAATAGTATCACTTGAAGAATCACCGTAGATATACCTGATGATCTAACATAACAATATGGTAATATTCATTGAAATCCGTAATTAACAAGCACGGATTAATATATGAGATAGATAATAATAATCCGTGTTCTTAATTGTAAGCTAGTTCTAGTTTATAGGTTATCACGTCCTTCTAATTCTTTTCCTTTGTCGATAAACTTTGGCTAATTTTGTCCATCTTTTGTTTTTCTAGACTAATGCCAAATCATATTAAAATATTAAGGTTTTCTAATTTTATGGATGCTTGTGTCCATCTCAATGTTGACCAAGTTTATGGACATTTATATCTTTTTTAATTACTAGTACATTTAATATAATACTTTTTTTACATAAAAATGTTAAATCGGTCTTTAGATATTAAAATTCCATGGGGTTGTTTACAATACATATAAAAGCAATAATAAAGTACTAATTATTTTTTTTAACGGCAACACTAGATATTCTAGGATAATTGGGTTTCCTCGATACCTAGAACATCTAGGGCATCCCACCATAGGAGGAACCCCCCAACTGGGTAAACCCTCTAACCTGGCCACATACACCTTTTTTGCTGTTGGCAGGATTCGAACCCAAGATCTCCACTAATTACTTTATGCCATTATTTTATTGACATATATATCTTTTTACTAACTTGTTTCATTTAGGAGAAACTTATTAATTTTGTGAAATACTATCTTATTGATTTTTTATCATTTAAGTTACAAATTCATGTCATCTTATATAATAAAAATGTTATGTACGTCAATGTGTTGCACGCTTTAAATGTCATTTTTTAAATTTATTTATAAGTATGTGTTTTTAAATAACTTTATATAATATATTTAAATTAAATAAAATATTTTTTTTTGTTAAATAAGAAAGTATAGTAAGTATTAATTATTAAATCATCTGTCTTCTTTTTATCATATAATGAAATAAGATATATAAGATTAAATTTCAACATATGTTATTTGTTCTGTTAGGTTTAAATATACGTGTTACATTAAATTAACATATCAAAAACCATGTTTTTATATTAACAATATTTTTAAAAATTTTATAATAATGGTGCTCTGACTACTTGATTAGTCTTTATACTTATTGGACATTTTGTTTTTTACGTATTTTTTATTCATGCAACACTGCAAAGTTGGCACTATAAAATATAAGGGGTGAATTTTCATTTGTTAGAAGCCCAAGGTTACGATCAATGTTTTCAGAACCGGACCGGACGTCGAACCGGATTTAAGAACCGGACGACGTCATAAATATTATAAAAATATATCAGTCTAAATAGCTTTTAATCCTTTCAAAAACCACCAACAAATCAATTCAAATAATTTTAAACTAACAATTACCTACGAAATAAGAAGCCAAGAGACTTAAAAAAGATTAAAAAAAAATAGTCAAGCGGTTCAACCGGTCCGACCACCCGGTTTCCGGTCTGACCGCCCGGTTTCCGGTCTGACCGCCGGTTCAACCGGTCCGACCACCGGTTCGCTGCAGAAACGGTTCAACACATGTAACCGGACCGGCCAGACCACCGGTTCCCGGTCCGACAGGCCGGTCCGGTCCGGGTTTCAAAACATTGGTTACGATACAGAATCTTTGTCTTAAGAATATAAACATGTAAAATAATATTTTAGCGTCAGTTAAGAGTATGTTTTTTTTTTCTATATTGTTTGTTTTATTTTATAAAAGGTATATACAATTAATATCGAATATTAATTAACCAAAACATAGGATAATTAATTAAAAAAATATTTATAAAGAAAAGAGGACACAAAGCTTATATAACAAACCAGGTAATACCTATCTAATTACATGGATTGAATAAATAAAATATTAAATAGTTAGTAAATGATACATAATTATATATAATAAAGAAAATAGCTGATAAAAATAAATAAATAAAGAAAATATTAAATAGTTTGAGAAAAAAAATACTAAATAATTGAATAAAGAAAATATTAAATAGTTAAGGAAATATAAGTGAGAAAAAAAATCTTAAACTCATATAAATTTGACACGTGTCATAAGTTATTTATTTATTAGGTATAGATTAGAGTTATTAGCTGCAAATAATTAATTTAAAAAATTAAAATGACGATTTCATAAGAAAACTTTTCCAAACATGAGTGCTTCTAGTTGCACTTAAGGCTCTATTTATAAGGGGTCATTTGAGATGATTTATATTAATCCAGACTCTAGCAAGTAATGATACGAGTCAAGCTGGATGGACCTGATATGTCTGATAGAGTCAGAAACTAAGCTTGGATTTGATTTGTATTCGGTTTGATCCCGCTTGTGACCGGACTAATTGAACGTTTTCTTGTTTTGATGATTTTGTATATTTATTTTTTGTAAAATACTCTAATAACAGTTAACAATATACAAGGAAGTAATCTAACTTATATGAGTCAACAAGCGAGTTAACCAAACCAAATCATATCCTATAATATACTTCATATAAGTTTTATAAAAAAAACTTAATTTTCTAGTTTGCTACTACAATTTCAAAAATATAAATAAATTACACGCTTTATGTTTTTTTTTACCTTTTATATCCTCGTTGCTGCCACTACAATCACAGTATATTTTCTTATATTTTTCTAGATTTTCTTTTAACAAATTTGCAAACTTTTAATAATTTATCTAGAGATAACAAATTATAAAATCTTGTGAAATGATGGGAGTACTTTAATAACGGGTTAGTTTAACATCTATATTTTAAACAAACATATATTTGATTACATAACAAAGAGTAAAGTATTAAAATACAACTTGTATTTTGTTCATTTGTTATTTCATACATTTATTTATTCCGGTTAAACGAACTATACTTCGTTAAATTAATTTTGATAAATAAGTATAGTATGAAAAGTAGTATAAATTTCGTATCAACGCCTTTTTCACTCATACAATGTTATTGCACTTTGGACATGTCCCTACGACTGAAAAGACATTCTAACGGTCTTGTTATATAATATAAGAAGTTATATATGGCTTCGTCTAGTCACTCATGTGAAAGAAGACTTTGACATGCGAGTAGAGGACAACCGGTGGTCCGACTCTCTCTTTCTGCATGTGCTTTGGTCCTCATGTGTCATTTTACCAACAGCGAGCGCATCACAAAACGATTTACGACTTCGAGCAAAAACTAAATTTAAAAAATATATAACACACAAATATACTTCATTTTCTTATATCATTTTTATAATAGATATTCAAAGTATCAACAATCATAAAAATATAAAATCTAATTACTAATGCCTTTTTTGTTGATTTGATGCTTCACCACCTATTCTGAACATTGAAACCGTTAATAAAATTGTAATAAAAATAAAAAAAATAAATATATATACACGAGGGCAGTATTGTCAAACGGTAAAAACAACAGTTTGAAATGTGGTAGGGGCAAAATAGGGAATTCATAGAGAAAACGACAAAGAAAACCATTGGGTCGCTGCAGATGGCCTAAATACATCCTCAGCCATTATCTCAGCCGTACCCCTATTTTCACACACACACTCCTTTCATTTTCTCTGTTTACCCCTCGTGTTTATAAATCCAAAATTAAACCAAAAAACTCAATCTAGAGAGAGAATCTTTGTGTGTGTGAGAGATAGGAATCTGAAACCAAATATCTCGATGTTTCAGGGGTGCGTAGGATAAGCAGTGTGTGTGGCGTATTTTAGCATGGTGGCTGTGATCATCAGTCAAATCTTGTAGCCGGGAAACAAAAAGCTATCATCTTTCTTCTGGGTTTTCGTTTTTACACCTTTGGGAAAATGACTGTGGCGTATTTTAGCATAACCCGTGTTTTCTTGTTCATCGTCGTCATTTTTGGCGTCACCTCGCTATCTTGCGCCGCTATACAGCCACCAGCTTCAAGACAGAAACTTAAAGTTCATAAACACTTAAAGCGCCTCAATAAAACCCCTGTCAAGACCATTCAGGTTTGCTAAACATTTAAATTTCTTACATTTTGCCTTAAATTTATGAATTTTTTTTATTAATTAACAATTTATTTTGTTATTATTTGAATGATTTTATAGAGCCCAGATGGGGATATTATTGACTGTGTCCACATCTCTAACCAGCCAGCTTTTGATCACCCTTTCCTCAAAGATCACAAGATTCAGGTTTTTTTCATACTTATTTTTTTATAATTTTTTTTAATTTTATTTAGAGTAATTTTGGTGTTGGGTTGTTTAGATGAGGCCTAATTATCATCCAGAAGGGCTTTATGATGATAACAAAGTGAGCACAGAGTCCAAAGAAAATGACAACACAATCAAGCAGCTGTGGCACGTGAATGGCATGTGCCCTGAAGATACAATCCCCATCAGAAGAACAAAAGAAGAAGATGTTATGAGGGCAAGTTCTGTTAAAAGATATGGGAAGAAGAAGCACACAAGCATGGCTGTGCCTAGAATCATGCCTAAATCTGCAGATCCAGATCTTGTTAATGAAAGTGGTCATCAGGTAAGCAGTGAGCTAGATCAAAATTAATGCAATTTTTTTTTAAAAAAAATGGGAAAAAACACAAATTTAGCATCTTTTTTACAAAATAAAAAACACCCATGTTTTATTTGTACTAATTATTCAATGGGTATGCCTTTTTCAGTTTGAATGCAATTTCTAGTATAGTAATTAAAAAATAGATCAATATTAATGCAAAATTAAAAAAAAAAAAAGAAAGCCACAAATTTAAGATCTTTTTTACAAAATAAAAAATACCCATGTTTTATTTGTACTAATTGTTCAATGAGTATGCCTTTTTGAGTTGAATGCAATCTTTTAGTTTAGTAATTACCACATGCTTAGCTAAATTTTGCATGTTTGCACCAATAACTAATGAATATTTTTTTTTTTTTAAATTTAGGTTACTAATTGCATACTGTTTGAGCTAAAATGATTAGGGAAAAGATAAATTTGCTATTCTTAATGCTAATTGAAGCTTGGTTTTAAAAAGCGCGAGTACTCGCAAGTAACTCGCGACTCGACCTGGGGCGCCATCTTTTGCGAGTCCTGTCACACAACTAGCACACTGTACAAGACTCGCACAAAACTCGCACTTTTTTAAAAAAAAATCGCACTTAAAGGCTTGATTCTTGTACGGGGTCTGTTTTTGTGTTTCAAAGTGTTATACATTTAGCTAAAGAGATTGTACATGTAAGTAATTTATACATTAAATCATATATAAACCTTATTTACGGCTATATTTTGGGTAGGGGATGCTAAAAACCAATGGGATGCATAAAAAAAATTATATAAGCACCTTGCGCTTCCCGTACGAAAATTGGTCCGCTTTTGCGATTTGCGCTTCGGATTTAGACCTTGTCGCTTCGGTGCGATTCTCGCTTTTTAAAACCAAGAATTGAAGTTATAGTCTTTTCGGTTAACGAATTAATCTAAATGGTTTATAATTTTTTGTAACATGCAGCATGCAATAGCTTATGTTGAAGGAGACAGATTCTATGGAGCAAAAGCAACCATGAATGTTTGGAAACCAAAGATACAACAAGCGAACGAATTTAGCTTGTCTCAAGTTTGGATTTTGGGTGGTTCTTTTGGTGAAGATCTCAACAGCATCGAGGCGGGTTGGCAGGTACCCAAAAAAACACAAGCAACATTGATGTACATCAAAGATTTGCTAAAATTAATAGATACCAAGAAAATGTTGTTCCTTTTTCTATAACCGCTCTGTTTGTATGTCGGTTGTTTGATATAATTCGTTGTTTTCAGGTGAGCCCGGATCTTTATGGTGATAACAACACAAGATTGTTCACTTACTGGACTGTAAGCATATCATCTCATGACCAAATTCGATAAAAAATGTGATCTTTCTGTTATGTGTTATATATTTATTTGTTTGTTTTTACAGAGTGACGCGTATCAAGCGACGGGTTGTTACAATCTACTATGCTCGGGTTTCATTCAAATCAACAACAACATAGCAATGGGTGCAAGCATCTCCCCTGTTTCTGCATATAGGAATTCACAATATGATATCAGTATCCTTGTCTGGAAGGTAACTTCCAAATTCAACCCACTGAGTTTGGTCTGGGTCTCAATGGGCCACTGATGTTTGTTTATTAGTTAAAGATAGCACTAACTGAGAAATGGCTCACTTATCTTGATTTAACTCATTATTTTAAGTTCACTGTACTTGAAAAAATAAAAAAAGTGGCACCTTTTATAGGGCTTTTTTCTTTCTTGATTTAAAAAAAAAGCATAAGTTGTTGAATAAGTAGATAAAAAATATTATCTTGGAACAAATGCTTAGAATCTTTGGCATCTTCTTTGGTTTCCCCACTGACATAATTAGTGGTGTGTTTGTGATTAATTGAATCTGCTTCCAGGAATACAAGTATTAAAAAAATGGGCAAAAGGGTGGGTTGGGTAAAAGGTCAAAATGGATCCAAGTATTGGTTTAATAAAGCGTGAGCGCGGCGAGTCGCTTAGGTCCCAAAAGCCGAGACGTGTGCATTATATACGCAAGGGGTTGGTATATGTACAGCCAAATAAGCTTTATTTACAACCATAAGTTGTCTCTCTCATCTGTTTTACATATCAATTTTTTTTATTAAGTAAACCTTTTATAATATCTCCATCCTTTTTTATTGCTTTTACAATCAGCCTCCTTGAGACCCTAATTTTAACCAAGTACAAGAGGCGCGACTTGCAACTTTTAAAACCAATATCTCGGTTGATACAGGTGGTTTTTCCACATGTCAAAGCGGGTCAAGTGGGGTTTACCCACAAACTTTTTCTTTACCTTTTCGTTTTATAAATGGTTACAAAAACTATGTGATTGCAATAATAATCTAATTTCTTGATCCTTTCTCAGGATCAGAAGGAGGGAAATTGGTGGATGCAATTTGGGAATGGTTATGTGTTGGGCTACTGGCCATCTTTCTTGTTTTCATATTTGGCCGACAGTGCATCGATGATCGAATGGGGAGGTGAGGTGGTCAACTCAGAGCCCGACGGTCAACATACGTCAACTCAAATGGGCAGCGGGCGGTTCCCGGAAGAAGGATTTGGGAAAGCTAGCTATTTCAGAAACATTCAAGTTGTTGACAAAGAAAATAACCTCAAATCTCCTAAAGATATAGGCACTTTCACAGAGCAATCCAACTGTTATGATGTCCAAACTGGGAGCAATAGTGATTGGGGTCACTACTTTTACTATGGAGGCCCTGGTAGAAACCCAAATTGCCCTTAACCCCCTTTGTTTTAACCTTAATCTGAAATCTACCCTTATGTTATATATGATTTTCTTTCTTTTTTCTTTTTGTTGTTGGGTCAATTTTTTTAGGTTAGAGGTGGTACATGTGACCTTTAATGTGGTAGGAAGTTTTGGTTTTTGTTGTGTTTTTTTCTTTTGGGTTGAATTTAAAAGTAGTCTCTTAATTCTAAGTGAATGGAGGGGTGTTGCAAGGTCTCCTTAAAGTATGGGTTTTGTGAATTTTTTTTTATAGCTTTTTACTGTTTTTGGAGTGATTTGTTACTTATAAAGTTGAATTGAATGGGCTTCTAATATGGTTGCACTAAAGTTGAGGGGGTGAACTTGTAACTTTGCAAAAGTGAAAGCTTATTTCGTTTGCATATTCTAAACTTCAAGGGCTTTTAGACAAAAGATGAGTGCATGACTGATGGCACAGTAACTTTTATCATTTCTGGACCTTTTTGAAGTTTGAACCACTAAGTTCCAAATTAGAAGTTAAATTATCAAGAAAAACTCGATAACAGAAATAGAATTAATATTAGTTTTATAACACATTTTCATATCATACATAAACCTAGATGTATAATTTTACTTATATTTAGTACACAATTTATTAAAAATGTATAAAATTTATATTTCTAAATAATATTTGTTACAGTTTAAGTTGTCATTCTACATTTTTTCAAGCTGCAGAATATATGTACACCTAATCGGGTTTTGTTTTACACTCAAACTCTATACGACTCGAATAG
Source organism: Smallanthus sonchifolius (assembly GCA_023525975.1). NCBI lineage: Eukaryota > Viridiplantae > Streptophyta > Magnoliopsida > Asterales > Asteraceae > Smallanthus > Smallanthus sonchifolius. The sequence continues at coordinate 24,495,088 of CM042029.1, read as the reverse complement.
GATTATCATATGTGACACACTACGGCCGTATCGGGCATTTTTGGACTCATTACGGTCGTATTAGTGACCGGACGTGACTGATATGACATGTTTTTGTTGAATCAGTCAATGTAAGATATAAAAGACGTTCCAAGTGTGCAAAAATACCGGCACGGATAACTCTTTTTAATCATGTAAGATATTTTAAATTTTAGTTTAAAGTGGTGAGTTTACGATGAGGTAGTATTTCATGTTAACAAAAGAGCCTACATAGTATACATGTCAGAAATGACAGTCAGTTTGATTTTTTGGGCTATACAACTCGTATAGTCTTATACAAGTCGTATACTATAGAGGGTGTATTCGTAACATCACCCTTTTTCCCAAAGAATGAAATCATTGTTATTTCGTTCCTACATTGGCAAGGAAACCCAATTGTTCCATCTATTTTCTTACCATAAAAGATGAAATTCGTAACATGTCAAATAAGTAAATGCTCACATGGTTTGTAAGTTATTTCTTTTATTTATTTTTCACTTGGTTTAAGCTCAAGCTTTCATGATTTGAGCTTGAGCTCGACTTAAATGGGATCTAAAATCAGCTTAATTTTTTTTTTTAATTTATAAAAAATTAATTTTAACAATCAGATTTATTAACTTATTTAAAAATACATATATAAATACAACCCAAACCTTAACCATAACTCAAAAAACCCTTTTAAGATAAGTTTAATAATATTTAATAACAAAATCTTTAATTTTTAGTTTATATTATTTACACATACAAATACATATCACACAAGGCTCATTATATTCGACTATTTCAAACTTACTTGTATGCTGAATCTCGGGCTCAAGTTACTCGAAAAAAAAAATAATCAATATTATTTTAGCAAACAAATAACCTTACAAGAAAATGAAACAATAATGCTTTGTTTGATTAAAAATTATAGGTTGCATACTTTGCAAGAGAAATAATAGCACATTGCACTTTAAGCCTTTGCTCTTTTTAAAATCATGTTAATGAAAACCTATAAAGTAAATATTAGATACAATTATTAATGCTTGAAGGACAATTTATTGTATCTTAACTAACTTTGAAACTTGTGATTCAAGAAAATGACAATGGTATATCACAGTTATGGTGGATGAGATGTCCAGTGATTAATGCATACATTCATTCATTCATTCTGGTCCCATCCCATAGGTTATATGGTATCCAAGGCTTTTTCTTATTGGGCCTCTTTCAAGTCACATGATTCCATTTCATATAAATTTGAGTATTTGACTACAGTGATTAATGCATACATTCATTCATTTAGATCCAACAAGAAACTAAGAAAGATTCCAAGAAACGATTATTACCAACATCAAGTGACATAACATTAAGGTTTGGTGGCCTAATGATAGAGGAAAATTCTCTAGGAACACCAAAGTTTGAGAAGATCATGAGTTCAAGTCCCACTCCTGACAAAAATTAAGAAATTTGTCTTTAAAAAAAAGTGACATAACACTAAAAGACTTGGTGCAAAGAGTTACACATATGTGAGCTTCTAAACCAATGAATATAACTATCAAATACAACTAGAGTTCGTTTCTACTTTTGGGTCTCAGGATCCTGTTTCAGTGACTGGACAAACCATGCGAACAACTGATTTCAAATGCGTCTAAAAAAGGTATTTTTTTAATATTGCCGCCTTACGTGTTTCTGAGGGGCCAAGGTCTCGTCTGCCTACGCCTTTGACTACATAGATTTCAACCCGACCTATCCTGTTTGGATTAAAATCACAAAAAATAAGTTTGATCACCTTCCATACAGATTTCAATGTTTAAACACATGAAAATATATTTGATCATTCAAAGTTCAAATGAGGCCATCTGACTAACCAATTCACTAAATCACCATTTCAGGTCAATTTAGTTAAATTCGTCATTTTCACTTTCACTATTACACTATCCCCTTCATAGAATTCTATTTTTGGACAAATTTAATGAACACTATAAGTCTATAATGTATAGCCTTCATAGATTCTTGGTTTGGCTAAAATAAATAAAATAAAATTATACTAGCCTAATATAATTGGGACTTCATCATTATTAGAATAAGGATTATAACATTCTCACTACAACATCTCAAAAAACACAACTTATATATGTGAGTGTGTATTACATTATTACACATGCTCATACTAATGTCATATAAATAAACAAGTAAAGGTTTTTATCATTGTTCATTTATACCCTACAAATTAACCTCTATATACTCACTCACCACCATTCTTCATTCTCTTGCTGATGATGTCTCTCCCAAAGATACCGATGCAAAAGACGAAGCCAATACACGCGCACTTCTTGCACCATTATGAAACTTTCTGCTTTTGCTAAGCTTCAGCTTCCTGAATGCAGACTTCACATCAAACAGGTTGAGTGTGTGCGCCAAAAGCTGTTTTGATTCTCCAAATATTGCCAGATTTAACCGCGGCATGTATGTTACCCACAATGACATCACATTGGATACAAAGTTGGGACATAAATATAGGAATGCCTTTAATAAGACGAATAATAAAGAAAATGATAGAAACGGTTCGTCTTTTAAGCTCGCCCATGAACCAAGAGCTCTGGGACTGTTTTCTGATGAAGACTCGAGTTCATCTTCTTCAGTGAAGTTTACTTCATGCGCCAGCCCTAAAAATGTTGGATTTGTCAATCATAAGCATTGGATTTGCCTATTTGGACCCGTTATAAGTTAGCAAGTTTTATAAGAGTGACCTATTTGGGCCCATTGCACAGTTTGAGTGGACCCAAATGAACCCATAAGACCATCTGCAATGCAACATTTGTGGGAGTCCAAAAATGCCAGGTGGCTGTTTGCCACAAATGCTTTCGTTGCACCACTCCCTTCTTAAGTGTAGTGTGGACGGTATCCCACGGGCGCCCCCTTCAAAATTTCTTTCTTTCTTTTTCTTGTTTATATTTTCCTTTTTATTTATTTTTTACCAAATGAGTTACTCTTACTTTTTTTAAGAAATTTTAAAATTTTTGAACTTCAATAAATTTTAAAAGAATTGTAAACTTATAATAGTTCTCAACTTTCATAAACTACACAAAAATTAAGAATTTGCAAACTTCATGTTTTTATCAAATTATGTAACATCCAAACTTGGTTATGAAAAATAAATGTAAAAATGTTGTGATGATGTGGAAAAATGGAATATGCTTGTGAAGGATGATGGATTGCTTGGTAAATGATGTTTATGAAGGATGGATGGAATGCTGATTTGGCAGGTGATTAGGCATGTGTGTGGACTTCTATGGGCGTTTGCGTGTTTCTGCATTGCAAATGCTCTTAGTAAACAAAAATTCCCCTAATCAACCCATTTCTTGGTGTATGGGTCATGATTGACAGGTGTGAGTACAAGACAAAAATAGTTGAGGAAACTTAATAAGTGAATATTAAAAAAAAATGTTACCTGTAGTTAACTGATAGAAGTCTAAAAGGGAGCGTAGATCTTTTGGACCGTGATACTGAACTCGGGCCGTTTTGTTTGCTATTAGAATTGAGGGAACACTGTGAATTCCATGTCTTGAGAAAACGCTGCACAAATTACATTAAGCTACCAATAAGGCAAGGTTATAAACATGTGTCTGATGATTATAAGAGGTGGCATAATGAACTGGTCGGATAACAAATCTAAACAGATTTTGTTTGAAATAAGGCCTTTGTTAGAGTACAGGTCGAAATGTTCCAGATTGGGTTGACCCACAAACATGTTTTTGTCCACATATAAAAAAAATTAGAGATAATTAATGTGTTAGTTATGATAAGAAAAGCAATATTATAGCAATAAAATTTACATGTTTGAACAAAAGGATTTAGATTTTGGGCGATGTTCAACCTGTTCAAGCCATTTGTGCTATCCCCTTTTTAGCTAAAAATTTTATTTGGCATATTTGAGATAAAATCACAACCCACATCAATCCGTTCATATGTGAATGGACAAGATAAATAACTTCATAACTCTAATTATAAGCCTAAAACCTCAATGTGAAATGGATTATGAAACGACTACATATTTTTGTGGAAAAAACTAAAAGGCATCCGAACCAATAGCCAGCATGCAAACAGGAAGAATCGCACAACATGAACAAATAGTTGATTATAGAAACTGAATTAACTGCAACAACTTACCTTGGCAGAGCCGAAGATTGTTCAACCTTTACATGCTTAATTTGTGGATACATTGAAGCAAGAGCATTAAACTTGGGTTGCAAATTCTTAGAAAATGGACACCAGGAAGCATAGAACAATACGGCTGTGTATGCATTTGACTTAAAGGAGCTCAAAAGCCTATCAAGAGACTCCCCATCCATCTACAACAAGCACATGATTAAAAACATAATCAACTCAAATAAAGAAAAATGCTCAAACCTGAAGCGATCAACTGTAAGAATAACCAGAAAAATTGCACACAATATTTTGTGATCAAAGACCCAGATCACGACTCTTTTCTTTGTATATTAATAATACTTGAATCCTCGCTAAAACCAACTACAATAATCCTATTTATACTAGACTAAACTTATAAAAGAAGTATTCTAAACTGACTCAAATACTAAATAAAATATTCAAATAAAAGTTGCTTTACCTATACGCTAACCGCTTTCAACCTCTTATCTCGACTTCAAAATTATCAGGCCAACAAAACCAACTCATACAAACTTGTTCTAGAAACATAGAGACAAGAAACCCTAGTAATTTTTGTAAGATTAGTTCAGACAATGTAGATACTTTCCAGATAGAAGAGAGTTACCGAGAGTAATTGATCTAATGACTTAATGTAATATAAATATTGAAGAGAAGACTGTGTTTAAGATCCTTAAGTTTCAAGAAGAATGTATTGAGGCTACTCATGTGGCAACTTTAAACTGTTTGAACATGGTGCTCACATTTCAGACATATGAGGCCGCACTCCTAAAAACAGCTGAATTCTATATCTAAACAACTATATGTGTCCTACTACGATATGAAATATTGATGTTAGTAACTTAGTATATGATATACATTGACTAATATGTTGAAAAGATTTGACATCAATATACTCTATCCCCAAATGTGATATAATACTCAACGAAGAGGTAAAAGTTGAAACATATGTAGCTCAAACACACAACCCTCAGAAAAGTTGTCAACGCAACTAGTAAACGGTAACATGATATACTATGTCCATTCTAACATGTTTATATTAAATAGGGAATAAACATAGAGAGTATCTTCCGGTCGTCTTGTTATTTTTGTAATCTAAAATCCCTAGTTTACTGGCATCATTCTATAACTGGATTCAAGAGTAAGTTCTTTTTGAACAAGAAAACATGCCACTGTCTAAAGGAGTAAATGGTTTTGTCCACAAATTAGAAAAAGTGAGGCAACACGCCTAACGTAGAGAAATCCAGGCCCCAATGGCCAACAATGCAGTTGCCAAAAATTCTGTTAATATAGCCTAGGTAGTTGAAGGCACTAGGCGCACTCAAGGCACAAAGGGAGAGCCTTGAGCCTAGGTTCAAGGCACTTAAGCCTTAAAAAGTTAGGGCCTGAGACAAGCAACACGCAAGGTGTAAACAGACCAATTTTAGTTGTTTTAGACATGTTTTAAGCTAGTTTTGGCCAGATCGGACCAGTTGTTTTTAGAGTTTTTGCGCCTCTGCTCCTTGCTGTATGCAAGGCGGTTTCCTTGGGCCTCACCTCGCCTGGGCTTCTAGGCGTGCATCTTTAGCGCCTTTGACCACATAGAATACAACCAAGGAAATCATCCACTTCCCTCCGAGAATGACAAACTGACAACTTTAAAACAATTTTATGTAGTGTCATCTAATTTATGACTATTTTACTATCAAGTATGAGGCAATCAATTCTGTCTGTTGTACCCCAGCTTCTGAGCTAAAACTTAAACCTCTGAAAAAGATATTAGGCAGGTCACTGTTAGTCCTACATATGAAGGGAATCATGGAAGAGCTTCTACATATTTCAGATTGAGGTAAAGTTAAAAAGGTTTTGTTAGGATTAAAGACGATCACACACGAACACACACACGCAAACACGAATGCGGGAAAAACACGAACATGAGATTTATAGTGGTTCGGTCTAAACTGACCTACGTCCACTTTGCAACTAGGGTTTATATTATTTCTGTGCTCAAGGAATTACAAATACATATGATGTATATATAGAGATTAATCTAGGGTTAGTAACTTAATTTCCAAGTTAGGCCCAACCCGTGTAGAGCCCATTAGGGCCGGCTGCCCCATATGAGACTCCACACCCAACAATCTCCCACTTGGAGGCTCGAACTGCGCTCCACCGACTTTCATCATCTTGTACCTCTTGTAATATTCCTTACCACTAGTTGCATCAGCCTTCTCATCAGTTAACCTGAAGGCACGTTGAAGCTGCCCCGAGCTTCAACTCAGCTTCAACTCATCAGTCACGACTGGTGACTCATTCTTTGTCCCTGCCTGCTCCCACTGTAACGAACCTGTTACTCTGCTGGCCTCTGAGACAACTTGAGAACTCACACTCTTCATCATAAGCAAGTAATCCACTGGAGAGACTTTTCCAGTCGGAATGTTGGTCTTCTTAACCCATTGTAGCACTGGAGTTGTAACTGAAACACGACCTGTGCTCCCACTGTCACGATGCCCTCTACCTGGTTTAACCTTCCGAACTCGTTCATCCTGAATCTTCACTTTGACTCTGGGTTGCTCACTTGCAAAGCAAACCCTCTTCTGCCCACGAGATTCTGTGAACCGGACTTTGTTTTCTTTCTGAATCGGGATAACCTCTCCCTCAGACGGTATACTGACCATATAAAGCGAACCTCTCTTTCTTCCTCGAGCCATGACAAGATTACCTTTAACCACCTTCCATTGACCGTTCCGAAACTTAACTTCGTGTCCTTGTTCATCCAACTGTCCGACAGAAATTAACTTTTTCTTCAAACATGGAATTACCCTGACATCCTTCAAAGTCCATGAACCGGTTGAAGTCTTCAAATCTATGTCACCCATGCCCGTAACCTCAAGAACATCATCGTTCGCTAACCTTACCTTCCCAAAATCCCCTTCTTTCAAATTCTGCAATGCTTCACTGCTGTGGGTAGCATGGAATGAAGCACCAGAATCCATCACCCATGAATCTATAGCATCCTCTACGCAACAAATCAACACGTCATCTTCTGCTTCAACCTGATTCACTTCCTTTTTTGCGTTCGGACACTGATTCCTAAAGTGTCCCGCTTCCTTACAGTTCCAACATATCACATCCTTACGAATCTTTGACTGACTCCTCCTCCTGCTCCCACTGCCCCGATCTTTCCCTCTACCTCTGCTGTCAGAAACCAACAAAGTATTTGATGATTCACCTGAAGTTCTGCGTCTGACATCTTCTCCCATAAGCAGGTCCCGAATCCCATCAAATGTAAACTTAGTAGAGGAACTACTAATCGCTGTAACTGTTCCTAACCAACTATCAAGTAGTGAGGATAACAACAAAAGGGCTTGAACTTCATCGTCGAATTTAATGTCAACTGACACTAAACGAGACATAATTGTATTGAGGTTGTTAATGTGTGTTGTTACTGATCCACCCTCTCTCATCTTAGTATTCACCAGCTCACGGATCAAGAAAACCTTGTTTGCTGCAGACGGCTTCTCATACATGTTAGACAGTGCTTCCATCATCCCACGCGCTGTGGTCTCCTTCAAAAGGTTGTAAGCAACATTCTTTGACAAAGAGAGCGTTATCACTACCCGGGCTTTCTTATTTTACTTATCCCAATCTGCTGGTAACATCTTTTCTGGTTTTTCCCCACTCGTCACTACATCCAAATCCTTCTGACATAGTAGTGCTTCGATCTGCATCTTCCACCACCCAAACTCCTTTCCATCAAACTTCTCAATCCTCGTTTTCTCGTTATCTGCCATTGCGAACTGCAACAAACTGAAAAAACAACCCGAAAAACTGACCTCGTAGAACGTGCAGACTGTCCGAAAATCGCAGCAGCGAAAACTGGACAGAAAACAGCAGTTGTTGACTTTTTCCGGTCAAACTTAGCAAGTTGTTGACTTTTCTGGTCAAACTCAGCAAGCTGTTGACTTTTCTGGTCAAACTCAGCAGGGGTACTGTAGATACGGCAATACTGTAGCAACGGTACTGTTCCGGCAGCTCTGTAGCGGGGGGCGGATACTGTTCACGGTGGGAAAACACTGTTCACCGCGCGCGAAACACTGTAGCGGGGGGCGGTACTGTTCACGGACGTACTGTAGCGGCGGTACTGTTCACGCACGTACTGTAGCGGCGGTACTGTTCACGCACGTACTGTAGCACACGTAGCCGCGCGGATTTACTGTTCACGACGGGGGTACTGTTCATGGTAGCGTACTGTTCATGCGCGGTACTGTAGCGACGCGGTACTGTAGCGGCGGCGGTACTGTAGCGGCGGTTGTACTGTAGCGGCGGAACCCTAATCTGGCGGCGGCAAAACAGTCAACGGTTCGTGTGATCTGATCTCGAACCTGGCTCTGATACCAGTTGTTAGGATTAAAGACGATGACACACGAACACACACACGCAAACACGAATGCAGTAAAAACACGAATACGAGATTTATAGTGGTTCGGTCTAAACTGACCTACGTCCACTTTGCAACTAGGGTTTATTATTTCTGTGCTAAAGGAATTACAAATACATATGATGTATATATAGAGATTAATCTAGGGTTAGTAACTTAATTTCAAAGTTAGGCCCAACCCGTGTAGAGCCCGTTAGGGCCGGCTGCCCCATATGAGACTCCACACCCAACAGGTTTATGGTAATTAAATTTGTGACTTCCCTGTGCAAATGATGTGGAAACATAAACAAAATAAGAACACATCAAGTCTCAAACACCTACTTTGAAATTACATCTAAATCAAGGCGTTTTATATGAACATAAACCATCATTATTCAAAGGCCCTAACCCTAAGCTATTCAATAAGAAATTGACAATAAACAGTCGAATCACAAATATTACATAAAACAAACGCAATTCATACATGTGCATCATGATTCTTCGATAAACAAAAAACCTAAACCAAAACGCACCTCGATCGGCGAAGAAGCAGCGATTGTTGCAGGGCACTGAAGCTGTAGATCGCGAAGAAACTGATTAAATTGAGGATGACACATCGATGATAAGGTCGGAGAAGATAACGAAACTGAAAACCAAAACGACAGCGTAATGAACATCAACGAGACAGATGATTTCACTGACGAGGCCATTATCAATCTCCTTGTTGTTCGTTAACTCGTGGCCGATTCGTCCACAAATTTCTGTGCGATCTAGGTTTTTGCTTCACGAAAATGGGGGCAATTCAAGCCTCTGTTAATGACTCTCCCTGCGAGGCAAACTGACGACGTCAGAAGGCAATGATGATATGGAAAAATCTATTCAACTAAAACCAGGACAAATAAAGTCTGTATAAATATTTCTAATCAAATCTTTAAAAAAATGATTTCTTTAAGAGTAAATTTTATTTTTTATTCACGTGATTTACCCCTATTAACAGGTTTAGTCTAGTCTTAACACTTTGGATCTCTGACGTTTGATGTATTAACAGTATTAGTCCCTGAGGCTAACGACAGTTAACTTTTAAGTTAGTTTTTGTGTGAAGTTACCAATATACCCCCACCGCACCACCTCACCCCTCTTTCTCCGAGTCGCCAGCCACCACCACCAACCCACCACCCGCTTCGAATCTAAACCTATGAAAGTTCGTCGGCCAACCCCTAAACTCGTCGACACCATGAGCGTCCGCTAGTCATCAATTGTGGTGGTGGTTTGTGGCTGTCCATGTACAGATCCGACAAGGCCAACAAATCTAGCAAATCCCTATATATACGGATCTAACAACACCTACGAATCCGGTAACCGTTGCTAGATGAAGCCCTATTTGTTTCGACCTGCAAATCCAATACTAATTACAATCACCGATAATGATTACAACCACCACAACCTTCTTCTAACTTCATGAAGCATACTCCTCACCAAGAATCCCTCAATCCCCTCCGAAATTTGTGAAGCCGACCTCGAACCACCGCAGGGGCTGATTTCGTTTTTTCGGCGAGCATCTAGAGTTCCGATAGGTGGTGGTGGTGGTTGGGTGGCAGGTGGTGGTGCTAGGGGTTGGTCGGTTGGTGGTGGTGGGTGGCGGCCGGGAGAAAAAGAGGGGTGTGGTGGTGGTGGGGTATATCAGTAATTTCACACAAAACTAACATAAAAATTAACAGTCGTTATCCTCAGGGACTAATACTGCTATTACATCAAACGCCAGGGACCCGGTGTGATAAGAATGGACTGAACCTGTTAATAGGGGCAAACCACAGGGACGAAAACTGCAATTTACTCTTTCTTTATTATGACGAGTGGGATATTGTCACAGGTGCGGCTCTTCGGTTTTAAATAAAATCCACATCGAAACATAGTGTGTCAAAATATTATATTTGAAAAGAAACAACATCTATTACATCGACTGAAAACCATAAAAAATACGTATACCAGTTCTAATAATACCGATAATGGTACATGTCTTGTTCAGTGGGTGTTTATTCCATTCGTCAAACTACCGATACGATACAAAAAGAATACCCTATTTCAAATACAACTCCGTTTAAAAAAAAACTTATACCATAATGTGGAGGAAAAAAAACACAGCCACATATTATGTTTTTTATGAAAAAGTTAACCAATGAAAATTATCAGAGAAAAATCAAATTTATAAAAAATTAAATGGGTTAAAAACGTATATTATATATAGCATGGTTGTAAAACAATGTCTCTGAGGCCGAGTACTCCCCGAGTAATCGCTACAAGGTAAGTTGCTGAAGCCCGAGTACTCTAGGCCTAGGCCGAGTACTCCTCCCGGGTACTCTCCGCCTAGGCCGAGTACTTCCCGAGTACTCCCGACTCCAACTAGGGAGCGCCTAACGACTTTTGCGACCATAATATATGGTATTGTTGGTAAAATTAAAGGTCAAGAAAAAAAAACCTTACTATCACACCCTGACCAGTTGGGTTCACTGTCACTGTGACCGATTGATACACGAACATAGAAGCGGAAACATAAGTTAAGTTGCACAATTTTCATGTCATTTCATTCAAACTTTGGTACAAGCTCTATTCTTAACAATGTACATTGATAACATCAAAAGTAGAAGTCAAACAGCTGTAGGTTCCAAAGCTCATACTTTATAGCTAAATAATATTAGCTATCTCCGATCACTAGCTATCAATAGCCACAACTATTAACCATCTAAGAAAGGTTTAAAAATACTTTCGAGATATTTTACACCGATGAGTTATCAAATCACTAGCTACCCATACCAACAACTATTAACCACATGAATTTTTTTTTGTTATATATAGTATATTTTCGAGTGACCCTCATAAAAACTTTACACCGACCCTCATAAAATTTTAACATCGACCTTCTTAAAATTTTGACACCAACTCCAATAAAGTTTTTTAGTATTATAGATTTTATAAATAAAAAGTGATTTAAACAAAATCTCTAACCCTATAACAATTGACCCATAATCCATTAGATCTTATAAATCTCTTAAACCAAACCTTCAAACAAAATGGTCCCAAATAACACATAAATCCATAGAATACCCATTTAAAATTTTTAAAATTAATTAACTATTGGAAAAAAAACTAACGGCATACCATTGACTGACCATCGACGTGAGGGCGTGAGAGGCAATACCAAGCGATAGATAATATCAAAAGAACAAAAAAATTTGTTCATTTAATTAAACGAACGAACATGAACACATGTCGTGTTCGTTCATTTATTTCCATGAACGTTCGTTTATGTTCGTTAATATATGTTCATTTGTGTTTGTTTATGTTTGTTTGTTTGTGTTCATTTGTTTTTTAATGAATCATGTACATTTAAACCACTAATTTACATGTGTTTTTGGATAAATTATTAAGTATTAGACTTGTTCATGTGTGTTCATTAATGTTAATTTATGTCCGTTTGTGTCGTTTTATGTTTGTTCGTTTGTGTTCGTTTTATGTTTGTTCATTTATGTTTGTTTATGTTCGTTTAGCTTTTTAACGAATGAACACGAACATTTCCATTTTCTTAATGAACGAACATGAACAAAAAAATGTGTTCGATTATGTGTTCGTGTTCGTGTTCATTTAAAATTAAATAAACGAACACAAACATATTGATGTCCGTGTTTGTTCGGTTCGTTTACATGCCTAAGAATATCAAGTATAGAATGTCAAGTCGTTTTGCATTCCATATGATTTTAATTGAATTAATGTGAAGTTGGAATGTGAGGGTGTAAGCAGCAGCCAGCATGAGGATTTGATTAGTAAAGGCATAAGAGTATCAGGTATACCACCGTGAAGCAACGCGTGATCTTACGTGGCCAAGTAATCACGCCGTGAAAACGAAGGAACACCGCCCCTTTACTGCGTGAAGGGGGCGTGATTTGTTCTCGTGATTTTTTTCACGGGGGAAAAAGGAGAAGAAAGCTGGTCAAAGAAGAAAAAGGGTAAAAATCTTGTGGGTTTTAGGAGGAAATAGAAGTACCTGATGAACTCCATGCTTTCCTGTGTGAACATGAACATGAACTTCATGGTTTCCTGTGTGAACATGAAAAAAAGAAGAAATGGGAAAAGGGTTGTACATGATGAAGAAGAAACGGGAAAAGGATTTTTTTTTATCTCTCTATGTGAATGATGTAGCGAAAAAGGTTTAATTTAGGGAAATTTTAGAGGCACCGTCTCATTTTTTAACTACACCAGCCCTAACCGTCACGTATAGGGCTAAATGTGGCGTTTAGGGCACCAAATGTCACGTATAGGGCAATCCGTCACCCTTACCACCAGGCTTTGGAATCAGCGCGCCAGAGAATGTCGGGATGTGTTGGTGGTTTTTTTTAGGGTTGAGTCGGGTTTTAAGGTTTTGGTGGTGTATATGTCACATATAGGGCAATCCGTCACCCCTTACTTATTTTTTTTATTTAGTTTTTTGTTTTTATCACGTTAAGAGTTTGTAAAAATCGGTAGTTATAGTTTTTAAAATCCGGTCACCTCGATTATTGGTTTGATATATAAAAAGTGAATAATGACTTATCTTTTGGTTTTTTTGTTTTTATCACGTTAAGAGTTTGTAAAAATCGGTAGTTATAGTTTTTAAAATCCGGTCACGTCTTTTTTATTATAAAACTAGTTTTTGTTTTGATTTTCGGTTTGAAATGTAAAACCATCATAAATAAAACTGCATACATAAATACAATGAGTTTGTACACATAAAATAAAAATACAAATCTATCTATCCCTCCATCTCGTCATCACCATCTGCATCGGACCCACCCGCACCGGACGTGCTAGCACCGTCGTCGCCCAACGGCCGGGGTGGTGGTCTCAACAACGGACTACTGGCGGCCCGATAGTCCGCGACCGTGTGGTCGATGATCCACTGCAGCATCTCCTCGGTGAGCGTGACCCGGGCCTAAGTATCCCGAATCATATCCAGTGTAGAGGCAGGCAACCGCACAGCATGGTACACGCACGGAGGATGCTGCGGCAGCACCGGCTCGGCATCCGGCTGAATCGCCGGCAGAACCGGTTCATCCCCTCTGTCGGCCACCTCCTCAAGCTGCTCAAGTTGGACCTCGTGCGCACCCAGTGGGTTGGGTTCCACCAACGGCTTGGGCACCTAGGCCTCCAAAACATCATATTTACTCACCAAACGCCACTGCCTGTCCGGGAACTTCCGGGAGATCCTCATCCCGGTCGTCATGGCTCGGCCCGCCACGCGCGGGGAAACCGCATGCATAGGTAGTTGTGCCATCGCATGAGCGTATCCCAAGCCTCTAGCGATCTGCTACATTATGTTGTCGCCGACCAACGCCCCTCGTGACCGCCTGAGATAGTAACCAGCAAAGTAATCCGCCAGACCACGAGCGAGGTGGCAGGGTGTGTGTGTGAGCAGACACCGAAGATAGAAGAGGTCTATAGCAGTGACCCTATCGGGTGGAATAGGTGTGACTGGATTAAAATAGTTAGTGAACAATAGGGAATCGTATGACAACGGTAAAAAAATGTATTTCAAGTATAGATAACCTTGGTTGATGTGTTCCTCCAAACGACAAGCACATGGCAAGCCCATGGACGTGGACAACTGGTGTCCACACGTACCTCCTGTATCCAGCATCCTTTCCATTATCGCCATCTCTTTTTCAAGAAGTTCAAGACATCTAATAGACACCTTATAATGTAATCCGGAAAACACTTGCAGTCGATGGACTTTTAATATCTTAATGCGGGACTCCTCGAAGGTTTTAGAGATTTCAATCTCCTGCCCACGTACAACTTTACCGACACATCCGACAAGTGTGTGCAACGTATTGTTGGTCCCTGTAAGGTAACTCTTAAAGTTGGCGTGTTGGCCCTCAACTCTATTAGTTGTATGTTTATCAAAGTTGAGGCGGTCGTACATCTAACAAGAAACAAAATTTTGTTTGTACGGACCCAACCAACTATTACAAATATATTCTCAGACCTCTAAAACAAAGACAAAAAATTATGAAATGAAACAATAGATTTTTATAGAAACATTAAGTATGAAAATCTTACCCTGTTTACCGTCTTCATTTAATTTTTCTTCCATCTTCCTGCAATTATAATCGTACAACGCGTCAGTGGGAGACTCACACAGAACCTTCCACCAGTATGAAAAATCTTTTCAAATGTTGACTTTGAAAAGGCCTTTCCACCTTTTGGCGATATTCTCCATGATGTGCCACCTGCACAGGTTTTACTATGTCACACGAACTCATCAGGGCTAGGTCCTTGTCGGTGACAATGATGCGTGGCTCCACACACCCATCAAGCATGTCTTTGATCCGCTCAAGGACCCATGTGAAGTTGTCATGTCGTTCCCTCGATATAAATGCGTGCGCAATACAAAACGACTTTGATGTCGACGTCACACCAATAAACCGAACAAAAGGAATGTCATACATGTTGGTTTTGTACGTCGTGTCTACCAACATCAAGTGCGGGAAGGTGCGCCGCATTTTATAGGAGGTAGGATGACAAATGAAAACATCTTCCACGACATTAGTGGAGGGATTCTCCTGGGTGTGATACACGAACTCTTCAGATTGCAGTAAGTTTTCAAGTTCCTGCGTTGGTGTCAGGCCTATTTTACTTTCAGCCCTAATCTTCGTTGTGGCGTTGTATATGTACTGAACAACACATCTGCTACCGGGAAACTCTTCCCGTGCGACTGCAAGAATGTGACGTGCCCACACGTGCTGCCGGTGTAACCTATCAACCAGATCAACTTCCCCGGCGGACATCTTCCTAAGCTGCGCGTGGCCCTCCTCAAAGACAACAGGATCGTGGTTGTGTGTCTCGTCTGTCACGTCCAACCTCCAACTATTACTTTTCCGATGTACCTTAAAGGGACATGATTTTTTTATGCTCCCAGTACGCCTGACTGTGCCCCTGCATTTAGGTTCCCCATCACGATTGCATCCATGTTCCACATCTTTTTTCCTTGACCGACTGACGACAATGACGCACCCATGCTCGTGTCCTCTCTTCTTAGCCCAATCCACCAAATTCTATCGAGAATTAAAATACTTAAAGAGTTATAAGGTCAGACTTAAAACGAATTACATAAAACAAATAAATAAACAATTTAAACGAACGAAAGATATGTTGTCATACTTTGTCTGTTTTATATGAAATTGCCGCCTTGTGTATGCGATCATCGTCCAATGCATTCTCCGCATATCCATCGTTTCCTTTCAAATGAACGGAAGAGTCACTGTCATCTGTGTCATTCCTATAGAAACTATCCGACATGTGTGTAGGTTCTGGTTGTGACCGGTACGAGAGATGTTCATAATCCGGTTCTGGTTGTGACCGGTACGAGAGATGTCCGTAATCCGGTTCTGGTTGTGACCGGTACGAGAGATGTCCGTAATCCAGTTCTGGAGATGTCCGTAATCCAGTTCTGGTTGTGATCGGCAGGGGAGATGTACGTAATCCGGTTCTGGTTGTGACCGGCATGAGAGATGTGCGTAATCCGGTTCTGGTTGTAACCGGCATGAGAGATGTACGTAATTCGGTTATGGTTGTGACCGGCATGAGAGATGTACGTAATCCAGTTCTGGGTGTGACCGGTATGAGAGATGTCCATAATCCGGTTCTGGTTGTGGCGGTACGACCCTTGACCATAATCCGTCGGTCCAAATTGTGACATGTACGGCTCTTAACTGTAATTCGGTATTGGTTGCTGCTGGGACGACTCTTGACTGTAAGTATTCAACGGGTTGGTTCCCCCCCCCCTCGAAGGGTGACTCCCGAATACGAAATACTCCTGAAAACGTAATGGCCGGTTAGATACCCGATGTAAAATAAAGACTTGCACACCCCTAAGTTTACCCGTCCAAGTAGAACCTTTAATAAAATGAAGACTTGTTAAACCTAGTTCACATCTTCGAAGGTTGGCTCCTCATTCAAATCTGGAAGCTTCGACTTCTGATAAGGATCTCCCGAACTCGACATCGGTGTCAGGCGTGAAACAAAATAAAACAGCGGTGTCCCAACAGCAAATAACCACAACCAAGAACTCAAACACGCACTTTCGTCTATACTTTCTGTTCTTTTTAATTATGGTGAAGATGATAGTGTCGGGTTTGTATAGGATGGTGGGTTTAGTGTGATGAGAGTGAGTGGTGAGAGTTGTGTTAATATAGGGTGAATCTGCATACCTAACCATCACGTATAGGTCCAACCATGACGGTTAGGTTAGGTGCCTGACAACAGTGTCAACGTTAACTTTCTGTCAAAACAACCTCGTACTGAATCATCACGCATTGGCCTATACGTGACGGGTAGGGTTTTCTTTTTGCAGATTGCACAACCTCGTATCATCAGTGTCCTTTTTATTCCCGGACTCACGAGAGACATACCGTCACGTTTAGGCCAATACGTGACTGTTTGGGGTTACAACCGTCACTTGTAGACCTATACGTGACGGCTAGGTCGGGTGTGAAAAAAAAAACCAGCGGTGTCCCCAGCACAACCCTTAATTTAAATGTGAGCGCTCTTAATTTTTATAAAATAGGAAAAGGGTTTAATGAAGAAGAAACATTTAGTTTTTTTTATTTTATTTAAATAAAAATTAAAAAATAAACATTTAATTATCACACCACCACAATCACACGGGTATACCCCTTGCCAAGTGATGGGTGGTGTGATAATGAGGATAGTGATATGACACTTTATTATCACACCACACCATAATCACCCCAGTATACCACATGCTCTAAGAAGTTGGATGTGAAGCATGTTAGTCTCTCTATCTCTCTCACACATACACACTCTATTATCCGACTATATAAAGTTGGGTATTTGATTAGTGAATTTATA
Source organism: Smallanthus sonchifolius (assembly GCA_023525975.1). NCBI lineage: Eukaryota > Viridiplantae > Streptophyta > Magnoliopsida > Asterales > Asteraceae > Smallanthus > Smallanthus sonchifolius. Next base: position 24,477,606 of record CM042029.1, on the reverse strand, counting down.
GGTTGATTGAACTTATGCGTTAATTGAATTACGTGTGTATTTGATTAGCGACTAGTCAAAATGTGAAATTTGTTTGTTGATTTGGGTTTAATTTTTTAATTTTTGGAATATGAATATTGAAAGGTTTCTCGAAAGAAAAGTTGGGTTTTCATCTTCTAAGACTCCATTTTTCATAGATTTGGATAATCTTTCATGGGATATCGCCGGACAACCAACAATTTGATCTTATCACCCTAATTAATGAAACGAAACTAGAAGGGCTTACATAATTAATGAACCATGTCAACCAAAAAGGTTATGATTTTAAAAAAAAAATGTTGATCACGAGGCAAGACGTTTTAATAGTGATTAGTTTAAAACTTATCTAAATTGGTTAAAGTATAATATTAAATCCGATCAAGTATTTTGTTTGGGACCAAGTTGTTAACTTCCATCTATTTTAGGGATCATAAGTGAAACAAGGTAAAAGTTTCTTGGGATCAAATCCGCAATTTGACCAAACCACATGGACCATTTGTATAATTAACTCTAAAAATTAATAACTATTTTTTAGCTAAATTAATATGTGAAGTTAAAACAAACAACTAAATAAAATAATATAAATCAATATGTAATATCCCGGACTTTTCCGATGTACTTTTTCCCAAACATTTACCGTATTATTCTAAACTTAAATTCTTATTTCCTTAAATAGTGATTATTCATTTATTTAATATGGATTCAAGGAAAAACAATTATACTTATACATATATATATATATATATATATATATATATATATATGTGTGTGTGTGTGTGTTTTATAAACAAAATATCATTTAAATTCTCAGAACTTTACAAGTTCGTAATTACTTAAAGTTATTAATAGATTTTATAAAATATTTTATAAAATTTATAAAATCATTTGAGAAAAACTTATTAAAATTTTAAACATATATACATTTGATTTTATAAAAGTTCAGGGACCAAAACTGTCAAGTAATGAAACTTGTTTCAAACAAGAAAACTAACTTTTAACATAAATTGATAAGTCCTGGAAACTTCAGGGACCTGTTTTGCACAAAGGCAAAACTCTCAGAACCAGAACTGATTCCAAGTTCGAATCCCGCAACTCCCGGTTCTCAGCCCTTTGGCGTGAAATCGCGATTCCGGCCAAAATCAATGTACCTCGAGTCTCGACTCGAGCGTGCGATCGTAACCTAACCGTATTCAATGCTCAACATCGAGCCTAACAACGCGCATTTTGAATTCAAACTCATTCAAGCTCAACCGTTAACCCGCCACCTAACCGAGCATTTAACACTGGAATTCGCTATAAATATCGAGTTAGAAACCTCATAAACCTCACCCCTCAACTCTCCAAACTCTCAAATCAGTCGTTCATCACTTACATTGCACGATTGAAGCTGCGACAGCCGACGAACAAGACCCAACTCGTTCTCACTCGTTCCTTCATCAAATCAGGTAATTCGTGTATCCACATGCGTCGTTTTTACCCAAGGATCGAAAGCCCTCTGTCCATTTACAATGACAGAGGCGAATTCGATGTGTATTTGGGGATCGAAAATCTAGGGTTCATATGGGAAATAGGGAACGATTAGAGATCTTGCTTAAACTTATTTTTTCGGGTATAATAACCAGCGAGCCCCGTAGCCGGGATGGTTAAGTTCTGTGTGTGTGTGTAACCCGGAGAGGTCTTGGGTTCGATCCGGCTAAACCGATTTTTCGCCCTTTTTATTCTTTTTAGCCTTTTAATCATTTTTTAATACTTTTAATAATTTTCATAAACATTCTAATACTTGTATAAACTTAAACTGGATTTTTATTTACACTTTTATATTCCCGAACCATTTTAATTAATTTAAACTAGTTAAAACTTATAATATTTAATACTTTAAAAACAATTTTAAATACATGAAAACTATAGAAATGCTTCTAAACTTTTATAAAAGTTATATCTACACCGAAACTATATATATAAATTAGTAAACTTAATTTAGTATTTGATTTCAAAATTTAAAAGATTTAATAAGAAACTGTAAACCTTTGTAAACTTGTACACTTTAAAGACTCATAAATTAAAATATAAAACTTTATAAGAAATGTTATTTGAGATTTTATTAAACTTATAACTATACTTAAACTTATGAAAACCTTTTGTTACATTATTTTTAACTACAAGTAAATTCAATCAATACTAATTACTTGGATACTTTAATCATAAATGGTTTATAGTTATTATTTTCAATTAAATAATTATTTATCCTTGATAAATATTTTATTCTCGAAATAATAGTTATTAACCCGTAACCACTATTTAGTCTTTAGGAAAAGATTATTATTAACCTTTGAATATTATTTAACCGCTAGATAATTATTATCCTTTGATAATTAAATATCCTTTAAATAATTATTATATCATTAATAATTATCTAGTCTTACAATTAGTTTATTTATAAATACCTAAAAAACTTTATTACTTATCTTTGTGGGACTTTTTAATAATTGTTCTAAACAAATAAACTTATTACACTTTGACGTCATTCATTCAAAACTTTCATTTGAAACTTCTGTTTAAATTTTACAAAAAACTCAATCATGCCCGTTCTCCCATTTGGAACCCTAGTCAAATCTTGAATCCTAGATCCTTTGCCTTAGACTTGTAGAAGTAAACTTAAATCTTTAGACTTATATTCTTAGGCTTATTGTGAGAATATTCTCCCTCAAAGTCTTGCAAACACTTACTCGTACCGGATACTCTTCATCATCCAAGTGAGTATACTTAGCCCCTTTTTCCTTTTATACTTTTGGGGTGAAACATGTTCACAATTCTTAAACTTATACAATTCTTGTACAACTATGACTATGTGTTTATTCTTAATGTTAAACTTGAGACTTGTATGCTTAGATTAAACTTAAAACTAGCACATTCATTAGCTTTGATCAAGCCGATAGTAACAATGATAGATCTATTGCATTTGACCAATCCACCTTGATTGATTGACCCCTTCGAGGGGGAGCCCTTGGTGTTTGTTACTACATTAAACTTTAAACTTGAGACTTATAAGGGTAACCTGCGGGTTATGCCTAAACTTGGTCGGAGGGTTGATGTGCACAATGTCTAACATGCTTGTTTTCTCATACTTACATTATAGAATGCATGAATCATAGTGAATTGAAATACTTTTCAAATACTTGTTAAACTGTGTCAAAACCTTTGTAACTCACCAACTATTTTGTAGTTGACAGATTCTTTCACATGTTTCAGGTTCTACAACATGAGACTTTATCATGATCACATATGATGCTTGGACCTAAAATGCTTAATCAATTAGACTTGTATTCCTGCTATGTATTTGATTTTATTCTTCGTATTGAACCTTTGAATCTATTTATTAATGAAATATTGAAACTTTAATAGTCAACCTTGTGCTATTGAACAACCGCGTCCTCCCCGACGTATAATCCGCCGTCGGTTGGGGTGTGACACATTAGGAATCCACAGATGACCTCTTGGCCTAATAATATCGGGTGTTTATTCATATTAGTGAACTACCTATATTCAATCATGTTGAATAGATTGCGTCATATCATTCGTTTTATTAAATTGACATACAAATATGTCATGTCATATAACATGCCATTGTTAGCATTCAAGTAAACGACACCTTTTACTACTAACATGAAGTGTTTAAGTTCAATCATGTCAAGCAAGATTCGTTTAACACAACACGACACATTTTATCAGTTCTAGTGGAATGCCATTACTCAAATCACTAGTCGACGAGGATCCACGATGTGAGTTCACCAAGTGAACAAACGATATCTATAGGAAAGTTAACACTTGTGGGAATATACAACCAACCCTTTTCCCTCTATTTCTATATATGGAAAGATTTTAAAGAACACCAACCAAAAGTTTGTTGAGAACAAAGTTATTAGAGGTCCCTCCATGAAAATTGGAAGCCAACAATTCTAAGTATAGAAACATTAAACCATCAAACCCAATTACAAATAGTCCTTTATTAAAAGAAAAATCCCAGGAAGAGGAGACAAAATCATCCCTCCTTAAACTCTTCCTGATTTTGAAACCATAGATAGAACAATAGGAAAGAGAGAGATAGAGAGAAATATGAAAACCACAAGTTGCCTTGTTCTAATAATGCTAGCTTGCTTGAGCCAAAAAGCACACGCGGACACCCTATGCATGCGCGAATGTCCAAGCCAGTGCATGAAGCACAACAGCGAGGCCCAAGATATCGAATGCTACTTCTTCTGTGTTCTCAACTGCGAAAAGTGCCCCAACAGTCCCACAGGATGCCCTCCTGGTGGTATGTTTCTCTTTTTGTATGTTATTATTAAGATGGGGCCATTTAAAGCATTTACTTATATATATTGGTCGATTCGGGTTGTATTATATCTTTTTTAGCTCAAACAGGTTGAAAATACCCGAAACTCTATTTTTAATGCAAACAACCCCTCATAAAACGTTTTGGTTCAAGAATTTGGACTATTATTGTAATAATACTGTTTTCGTAATCATAATTAACGAATTAAGTATTTGTATGGACAAAAAAATGAACTGATAAACCCAATTCGCCCCACCTTGCCACCTTTACTGATCATTATCGCGTGTTTAAACTTGAATCTTTCATGCTAATTGTGTTTTGTTTGTAAAGATGAAGAAACCACAAAAAAACTGGCAGAAGCAAACATGAATGGTATGGAACAAATACTTATCAAGGCCGACCAGGGTATACGCAAACTCAAAAACTAAGTAGCACAAATAAAAATGTCAAGGCGCATTCCTGTTTTATCCTAAATTTAACTTTTAGAATTTGTTTGTTAATGTATATAGTTTTTGCTACAAACAATCAACTGAATAGATTTGCTATATGAAACGAGCAAGTGCTATTTAAGACTCAGGACCACAGAAGCATACCTTAACAAAAGTTTGAATTCTGAAATAACATTTCATATGGATGAAGGGTGATCTAAAGAACATAAATTTATTTGCTCATATGACAATCTGAACCTAGGCTCCAGGAGCTAGACGCAGGCGGTACGAAATGGAAATAAGCAAAATCAGTGATATTAATCCTAGCCTAAAAGGTCTGATCATAAAAAACAGTACAACCATTTGAAAAATAGAATTTTGAGAATAAATAAGTATACTTGGAGATGCTAAGTGAGCAAAACCTGCAACAAGTACAACAGTGTTATTTCTGATAGAGTTCATCTGGCTTCTCTAGTTCCTGCCTGAAAATATTATTATAAACCAGCCTTCTTTTCCAGTTTTTGAATTTGATTGAGGAAGATCCATGTCATCTGTGTAGCCAGAAATTCATGAATCAGAAACATGCATTCGTTCTTACTAATATCGTGTGCGCGCGCACTCGCGCTCGTGTGTGTGTGTGTGTGAGTGTGAGAGAGAGAGAGAGAGAGAGAGAGAGAGAGAGTACCATGACATGAGGAGCAATCCTAACACAATAAACAGGGAATCCTGTATAGAACTTAAAAGGTCCTCCAGATTTGAGGGTTTTCATAGCACAATCCAAAGATCCAGTGTAAGGGTATTTCCCCTCTGCATTGGGTTGCATTTTCTGAATTTGGGTTTTCACATAATCAAAAGGCAAACTGCAGGCTGCAGCAAAGAACCCTGATACGGTACTGGCACCTGCAAAACCAAAAGAAAAGAACACAATCATAATCACAATTCGCACACATGCGCGTATATTAGGTATGATTTTAACTTACCCAGAATCGTAGCAGCCTCACCAGCACCTAAATTATCCTTAAAAAACTCAACACTTTGATCATAAGAAGCAAGCATTCCCATGTTCAAAGCCATAGCCCTAACAACAGTGGGACCAGCACCTTTCCAAAGGGCCAACACTCCTTCATCTGCACTTATCCTATACAAAGCATGGAATGCATTTGTGTAGTTACGCCTCTGGGCTGCAGGTAGAGTGGCATCAGCCTGCATACGAATCAGTGCCAGATCAGCTGGACTTCCGACACAAGCTCCAATTGCGCCAGCTGTCAGCCCACACAAAGCTTTTTGATATAAAGGAAGTGGCTTTCCATCATTTGCTTCAAGTGCCTCGTTTGTCAAAATCCTATCAAGTTATCAAAAAATATAAATCAAGTGTTCATCATATTTATAAAGCATATAAAATCCATATTCAAATATAGAATCTAAATATCCTCCAAATACAGTTTATTTAACAAATGACAACTCACCTGAATGTACCAAGTCTGGCGGTCGTGTAGGTGGCTTGCCTTAGCAGCCCAGCAGACAGGCCCTGCTCCAAACAACACATTGGTCGGAAATATTTATAAATCAAAAGAAAGAAACTTTTCTAAACAACGTTTAAGATATGACTCGTGTTCCCAAAAAAACGGATAGATTGTTATTCATTTAGAAACAACATTACATCAAAACATAGTTTAAAATATAAGAAATCCAAGCAAAGTATGTACATTAAACCACAATGAAACAATAGAAAATGATAATGATAAAAATACACTAAAAACAATCAATTAACTTTCATAATGCAAACCTTGTAAAAAGCACCAACACCCTCATTTTTCAGCATTTCCTTTGTGACTGATGCAGCAGATCCTTGACCCAGTTGGATTCTCACCTACAAATAAATCCATGACAACAAAAGCATAAATATAATGCATTACAAATCTGGACTTAACAAATGTATTATTTGCCCCAAATCTTCAGCCAAATAACCTCAGGTGTTCATTCATCAAAGTTGTACTGAGATACAAGCAAAATGACACAATTAACCTGAGTGTGGATTTGAAGTAATTTAATATGTCAATCCATATCAAATTTGAAGGTTTCAAATTGCCAAATCAAGCAAAAAAACAGGTAATTATAAAACCTCCAATCTAAAACCCTAAAATCAACGAATCCACAGCTTCAAATAAACAGCACACGATCTAAAACCCTAAAATTAGTGTCAATGAAGAGTAACAACTTCGATCTCTCACAACTACAATGAAAAAACAAGTAAAATAGATTCAATCTGAGTGAATTGATGTACCTTTATCATATCAATTGGCTGGATGACACACGTAGCAAGCATACCGGAAGCTCCGCCATTGACGAACGGCTTAACGGTGGGCCAAACGCCGGAGATAGGCTTCGGTTTCTCCTCTCCCATTTAGAGCAAAAAATTGTGGGAAATTGTAAAGAGAGAAGTGGAATCAAGGGTTTGAGATTCAGGGCAAGCAGCGGCTGTGTGGAGACACTGGTTATATATATGTGTGTGATACACTGTTTACATTTTATTCATGTCAAATATTCACGCATGCTTTTGTCATCTTTGCCCCTGATAGTTGATGAAATTACGAAACTAGCACTTTGTATTTTTTTTCTTTGGCCACGAATTGATATGCTCTTTATCTTTGAAATCGATATTTGTTCACCACCAATTTTGTAAATATTCAGAATATGTTATGATATAAAGAGTGAACGCTAATACGAGCGAGAATGATAAACAAGAGAATGAAAATAAGTGAGAATGATTGGTGATAAAAATGAATGTTTTGATTGATAACTCAATAACGATTACAAAGAGACTATTTATATACAAACAAAGTAAACTATCCGGACAAACTTAACAAGTTCGTTCCTAACAAAACTGACGAACATAACAAATTCGCCAAAAGAATAACACTTGGATTCTGTCAATAACCCGGTAACCAACGAGGTTTGTAGCTAGATTTTCAAAAGGTTATGATAGGAAACAAGTGGACTTAGGTTTGCTTATAGTAAGATTTGACTCAATTTATATCATTTTCTGCTTTTTATTATCACACTCTACGTTAAAAACTCGTGTATTACACGAGTTGAATAAATGAAATTTTAAATAGTTAGTAGTAAAAGAAAAAATAAAGGAAATAGTTGATAAATAAAATATTAAATGATATTAATAAAGAAAATATTAAATAGTTGAATGAAAAAATGTTAATAAAGGAAATATTAAATGGTTGAAAAAATAAACAGGGAAATAATCTTGAGCTCAAATAACTGAATTAATGTGATGCAATCAGTTATTTATTTATAAGGTATCAGGCCCGGAGTTAACCATGGGCAAGGAGGGTGACCGCCAAGGCCCATTTTCCGAGAGGGCCCAAAATTTTTAAAATTATATATATAATGCTAGGAGATCTGTATGATTCGTCGGTTAACTACTACGGTCATTCAAAAACTATAATTTTGTTATGTTTATTGCTATAAAAATTTTTGCGTTAATAATGAATTTTTTTATTTATAAGTGTTATCGTTTGGGGCCCATTTTCCTAGCTCGTCCCGGGCCCCTAAATCGTCAGCTTCGACCCTGTAAGGTATAAATAATGTGTGCTATTTCCATTAAGGTAGTGTTTGGTATGTATAAATGCAGGGTGGAATGGAATAAGTCATTACGTTTGAATGAAATAAAACATTTTGTTATCACATAGGAATGACATGAACCATTACATAGGAAATGTGATTATTTCATTTTTAATGATTTTTATTCCTTGAGGGACGGGTGTTTTTTTTTCCATTCCTTAAAGTAATGAAATTATTTTGTTTAATTAAGATCTGAAACATGACTAGAACCATGACTCGACACATGACCCTAACCAAGGACCGACCCATGACCCTAACCAAGGACTGACTCATGACTCGAACCATGGACCAACCATGACCCGACCCATGACTTGACCTGTGAAATGACCCATGCCCGTACCCATGACATGAACCATGTCACACCCCCAAAATCCACTAATGGAGTTTTACCGTTAGGAGAGTGACATACTAGGATCTTAGTCATTAGTTACGTTGAACGACTCTATATGAGTTTAAGAAAATCACTAGTATTGCTCATAGTCACGATGCAACACTAGTAATGAAAACACTGATTTGATGTAAGACTGCGGAAGCGAAAAGTTAAATGAAAAGCATACGCCAAAACAGTCGCGCCAAAGATAAATAATTCAACATTAAATAAAGTAAATAGTTCTTGAGTATGAAAATGATTGACTTCGAATGCATGCATGCCTTAGCTTGTGCTTATACCTTAATGACCTGAGAAAACATGCTAAAACGTGTCAACACTAGGTTGGTGAGTTCACAGGTTTCAATGTTTGTAAAGTTTACTAGATAATACCATTTACAATTTATATCATAGGTAGCTAACCTAGTACATGTTACTAAAGCGTTTCGACACCGAAGCTGACTGTTTATGTTTGTACTGCCTCCCACCATGACTATCATAATCAATGGTGAATGTTTAGGTCAATGTTACACCCGTTCGACTACCTGTCGTGTTAGCGCGACTAAAGCGGGTGGGGCTTGTCAATGCCCAGTAGTACTACTCAAGATTAGCTCACTAACCCATATACTAACGGTTCGATAAGTAAGGACTTTCATGATATGTTTGCGCTTAGTACACAAGTGATATAAAAGAAATGTAAGATCTAAATGTTCGTACCCATGTTTTCTCCGTCAAGTTTAAACCATAAGAAAAGGGGCCGTGAAACTCACCTTAGAGTATGTGCGAAAGAAAGCGAACTTAGAATGCTTGACGACTAACTGCCACCTATAAACATCGGTTTATAAGTGTGTGTTTGTGCAAGATGATAGGAACCCTTAGTATCCAAACAATACTATTGTTTAAGTGTTTAGAAAAGTTTGCAAGTTTGACTAAGTTTGACTCGACGACCCGTTGGTGACCCGTTTAGTGATTGAATGTTTGTTCACTATAACACTTCTATATTATACACAATGATCATGATGTAGCACTTAGCAACAAATCCTATTTGTTATAACAAGATAGCAAGTTTCCAAAAATAGCAGATTTCTATAAATAGAAAGTTTCCAAAAATAGCAGGTTTCTATAAATAGAAAGTTTCCAAAAATAGCAGGTTTGTTCGGGACTCATGTTTCCTGGAAACTATCATCATTATTATATTCATAGGATCACTCTAATATGTTCTAGTTCATCACATCACATAACAATTGTCTAGAACCTAAATATGCAAATCATAATTCAAGACAAAGTTGCTATCTTTAGTAACCTATGACTAGCATGCGTGATTTCAAACACCTAACACGTTACAACAAGTTATTGTGTCCTATCTAACATAGAGCTATCATCAAACCATATCATGCATGTCTAAATAGCAAGTTATAACCACTTTTAACAATTAAAGTTTCCTTATTTGGAAAGTTCACAAAACCGATCTAGGTATTCAAAATCTGATTTCACAAATCATGTAAACATGCATCAAGTAACACATAACCATCATCACATTATCCTAATCATGTCTAGAATGCAAGATAGAAATCATAAAAAGTTTCCTCTTTTAGTAAATCGCCCATTACACGCTTTATTCATACAATTAACACGTCAAATCAATCCTAGATCTTTCAACTAATATAATTACAACGATATTAATCATAATCCACGTCTAGCATGCGATTCCTATACATCACATAATCAACAATATTCAATTTTCACATCGTATGACAACTAGGGTTTCATATATGTTCATAAAATCATCAATACGATACAACAATATCAAACAATTAACTAATTTATTATCATATTTCAAAATAATCATGTTTGGATAATCTAGGGTTTTGATCTCAAAAATAATATTAAAAAAGTGACGGAATCAGATGAAACGACTTACGTAGAGATGTTAGAAACGCCTAGACTAGCACGTATCTACTTCCGGATTCACGATCGGGGCTCGAACGAAGGTCCTTTGGGTGCTTGAAGATCTCGGTCGAAGGAAGAAGAGGGGGGGGGGGGGTCGACGGCTCCAACAAAGAATTAGGGTTTATGTTTATTTTTTTTAAAGTTCCTTATATACATGCATGCACTAGTGGGTTTTTAAGTTGGGCTTCAGTTTAATTAAGGCCCATAAGCTTTAATTAGTTAAATAACACTTAATTACTAACTAATAATTTTTTATTTATATTTTTATAAAAACTCCAACTTTTATAAAAATATTTCATGCGGTTAATATTCGATAAACACGTACGAGAACAATAATATTCACATAATTCACGTAACGTCACGTAATCACACAAAGTTCACATAATTTATAATAAATATAAATTATTAAATATTCAATTTATTTATTTTAATTAATCACCAATGTTCCGGGTTTAGACTCAATGCAATGAACGTGTGACTAACTGGGATAACTGAGTTTGAAACGAATAATGTTTGAACTAACGAGGTTTGAGTTAACGGAGTTAACCTGAAATTGCCGGATGTCACATCATTCCCTTGTTGAAAGAATTTTCGTCCCGAAAATTAAACGAAGTCCGTAACGTTTGAAACAAAAGTTTAGGTTTGTCACATCATCCCCTTGTTGAAATAAATTTCGTCTCGAAATTTAGTTAGTACCTTCTGTGTTTGCCGTTGACTGTTTAAAAAGATGAGGATACTTTTTCATCATTTGTTCCTCTCGTTCCCACGTGAACTCCGGTCCACGCTTCGAGTTCCAGCGAACTCTGACAATAGGTATCTTACTGCGCTTGAGAGTTTTGACCTCTCGGTCCATGATTTCAACTGGTTCCTCAATGAAACGTAGTTGTTTATCAATTTCCAACTCCTCGAGTGGAACTACAAGTGTCTCATCTGATAGGCACTTCTTTAGGTTTGAGACATGAAAGACATTATGCACTCCATTGAGTGTATCTGGTATGTTCAGTTGGTATGCTACTGGACCGATCCTTTTCACTATTTCGAATGGTCCAACGTAACACGGGTTTAACTTTCCTCGTTTCCCGAAATGAATCACACCTTTCCAAGGTGAAACCTTTAATAACACTTTGTCACCCACTTGGAATTCTAGCGGTTTTCTGCGCTTGTCTGCATAACTCTTTTGACGGTCACGAGCTGCCGCCATACGGTTTTGGATTTGCACGATTTTCTCTGAGGTTTCATGCACAAGTTCAGGACCCGTAAGTTGACTATCTCCAACTTCAGCCCAACAAAGTGGTGATCGACATTTCCGTCCGTACAAAGCCTCGAACGGCGCTGCTTTGATGCTCGTATGATAGCTATTATTGTAAGAGAATTCCACTAACGGCAAGTGAGTCTCCCAACTGTTTCCGAAATCGATCACACAAGCTCGTAGCATGTCTTCTAGGGTTTGAATGGTACGCTCGCTCTGGCCATCTGTTTGGGGATGATACGCTGTACTCATGTCCAGGCGCGTGCCTAGAGCTTTCTGTAATGATTGCCAGAAACGTGAGGTGAATCGGGCGTCTCTATCGGAAATGATGGAGATTGGAACTCCATGTCGAGATACTACTTCCTTAAGGTAGAGACGAGTTAACTTTTCCATTTTATCAGTCTCTTTGATAGCAAGGAAATGAGCGGATTTTGTTAGGCGATCCACTAGCACCCAGATTGTGTCACATCCAGTAGGGGTTCGGGGTAATTTGGTTATGAAATCCATGGAAATCTGCTCCCATTTCCACATTAGTATTTCCGGTTGTTGGAGTAATCCGGATGGCTTTTGGTACTCCACTTTGACCTTGGAACAAGTTAGGCACTTGCTCACGTAGGTGGCTATGTCGGCTTTCATGTTCGGCCACCAATACAAAACTTTTAGATCGTGATACATTTTGTCAGATCCCGGATGGATAGAGTATCGGGATTTGTGAGCTTCATCCATGACTAGGTCTCTTAGGTTTCCATATACTGGTATCCATACTCGTTCCGCGAAATAACGAATACCATCTGATTTAACCTCAAGTTGTTTCTCCATACCACGAGTGGATTCCAATGATAAGTTCTCCTCTTTTAAGGCTTCGAGTTGGGCATTGTGGATTTGTTCGGGTAGTCCTGTATGAATAGTGAGTTGTAATGCTCTAACTCGTCAGGGTTTGGTTTCTTTTCTTCTTAGGGCATCGGCTACCACATTAGCTTTGCCCGGATGGTACTTGATTGCACAATCATAGTCGTTTAAGAGCTCGATCCAACGACGTTGACGCATGTTCAACTCTTTCTGCTCAAAAATATGCTGAAGACTCTTGTGATCGGTGTAGATGGTGCACTTGGTACCGTACAAGTAATGTCTCCATATCTTGAGTGCAAACACCACGGCTCCTAACTCCAAATCGTGAGCCGTGTAGTTCTTTTCGTGGATTTTTAACTGTCGAGAAGCGTATGCGATAACCTTGTCGCGTTGCATCAATACACAACCGAGACCTCGGATGGAGGCATCGTAATACACCATGAAGTCATCCGTTCCCTCCGGTAGAGATAGGATGGGTGCGCTACATAGTTTCTGCTTCAGTAGCTAGAATGCTGATTCTTGAGTCTCGCTCCAATTATAGGGTTTATCTTTTTGGGTTAAGGCGGTGAGGGGTTGGGCAATCTTTGAAAATCCTTCGATAAAACGACGGTAGTATCCGGCCAATCCTAGGAATTGCCGAACTTCGGTTGGAGTTGATAGTGCTGCCCAATTCTTAATAGCTTCCACTTTGGCTGGATCGACATGTATTCCCTTCTCATTGATCACATGTCCTAAAAATTGAACCTCGCGAATCCAAAAATCGCATTTGAAAAACTTAGCGTACAACTGCTCCTGTTTCAGTAGTTCAAGGATCAAACGCAGATGCTCCTCATGCTCTTCCCGACTCTTAGAGTATATGAGGATATCGTCAATAAAAACAATGACGAATTGGTCCAGGTAAGGTTTACACACACGGTTCATGAGGTCCATGAACACCGCTGGTGCGTTAGTTAATCCAAATGGCATGACCAAAAACTCGAAATGGCCGTACCGGGTTCTGAATGCAGTCTTGGATATATCTTCATCTCGAACTCTCAGCTGATGATATCCAGACCTTAAATCAATTTTTGAGTAGAAACTTGACCCTTGAAGTTGGTCGAATAAATCGTCAATGCGGGGTAGTGGGTAGCGGTTCTTGACTGTTACTTTGTTTAACTCTCGGTAATCAATGCACATGCGGAAAGTCCCATCTTTCTTTTTGACAAATAGGACTGGGGCTCCCCAAGGCGATGAGTTAGGTCGGATAAAACCTTTATCTAACAACTCTTGCAGTTGTGTGGATAGCTCCTGCAACTCGCTTGGTGCCAGTCTATAGGGTGCTCGAGCAATAGGCGCTGCTCCGGGTGTTAGGTCAATCTGAAATTCGACCTGACGATGAGGTGAAAGACCAGGTAGGTCTTCAGGGAATACTTCTGGGAATTCGCGAACGATAGGGATATCTTCTAACTTTTTCTCCTCGGTGGACTTGTCAGCAACAAGGGCTAATATCGCGGTATGACCCTTACGCAGACACTTCTGAGCTTTCATGAAAGATATGATGCCCATGACTGCACCACTTCTTTCGCCCTGAACGGATAGGATCTCTCCACTAGGAAGGGGTATACGAACGATCTTCTCACTACAGATGATCTCAGCTTGGTGTTTAGACAACCAATCCATGCTCACAATTATGTCAAAACTGCCAAGTGTAACTGGCATGAGATCGATGTCGAGTTTGTGACCAGATAGTTCTAACTGACATCCCTTGAGAATGTGGGTTGCCTCGATTACTTTACCGTCTGCTATCTCTACGGTATAATGGTGTTCTAATAAAGTTGGGTTTATTCCTAACTGACCGCTAAGTTCTCTAGATATAAAACTTCTATCGGCGCCAGTATCAAAAAGTACAGAAGCAAAATGATCGTTTAAGAGAAACATACCGTTAACAACGTTCCGATCATTCCTAGCTTCTCCCGATCCAATCACAAATGCTTGGCCCTTTGCACCATTCCCGTTGTTATTACCATTTCCGCCCTGGTGGTTATTACCATTTCCATTACCGCCCTGATGATTGTTGCCATTTCCATTCCCGTTTCCGTTCTCCTCAACTGCGGGCAATTTTTCTTGAAATGCCCTTCTTTACCACACTCAAAACAGCCTTCGGGTGCGTCTCCAGGTGGTGTCTGTTTGTTCTGCAGATCTACTCTACAGTCTTTGGCCAAATGACCCATCTTTCCACACCGGTTGCAACGATACCGGTCACATGCTCCATGATGGTGGAAGTTACATTTGTTGCACTTCGGGTACTTGCCAACATAAGAACCCTGATTCTGCTGAGAAGAGTTAGACTAACTGTTGTTCTTTGACGGTTCAAACTTACGGTGTTGCTGTTGCTGTTGCTGAGAAGGTGGGTTTGACTGGAAGGTTTTGGGGAATGAACTGTCAAACTTCCGCTTATTGTCAGTTGTCTTTGATAACGCACCTCTGGGGGGTAGGGTGCCCTGAGCGACTGCCTGATCGGTTAGCCTGTGAGCCAACCTGATTGCTTGCTGGATTGTAGTAGGATTAGAAGATGTCATCATGCTCTGAATTTACGGGACCAAACCATCAATGAATTTCTCGATCCTCTTATAGGGAGGTGTTACCATTTGCGGACACAAGTTCGCCAGAATCCAGAAACATCAGTTGGATGGGAACAACCCTGCCCATCTAGGTTTAGAGAAAGACGAAATAAGTAATGAAGATAAGGTATCAAATGCCACTGCTAGCTGATGTAACATCAGATGCTGCATCATCGTCCTCATCCTGGTTTCCTGCAGGTGCATCCTCTGGTGCAACTCCTGCTGCTTCAACCGCTACAAGTCGAGCCTCCAATTGCACGATCCTAGTGTGGAGTATATCTAGGTTCCACTCTGCAGTGTTCAGCCGGTCTTCCATATCCACACATCCATTCGCCATTCTCATGGACTTTATCAGTGAGTGCCAAATCTGCAGTCAGTTTGTCAATTTTCTGATTCATCAGAATCTGTCGCTCTAATATGCCAGAAATCTCCCCTGCTGCATCTCTCATGTTTCGGATCTCCCAGTCCATCCTAGCTACAAATGTAGCTAACACCTGCTCAAAGGGGTACTTCAATGGTGGCAAAGCTCGCACAGAAGATGATGAAGAAGAAGCAATGTCAACAGTAAGTGGAGGTGGGACTTTCTCCTCGCGGATCGAGCTCCTGATCATTTCGGGATACCAATCCCTGTCCTGCGTGTTACCTCTGACACGCACATGAATAGGCTCGTCATGCCCTACAGTGGTATTGATCGGGTTGAGTCGACGTCTCCTCGGCTCTGGCAAAGGTACGGTAGGAACATCGTGCTCCTGAACGACTGAGGATGCGGGTGAATTAGGCGGGGTCGACATTTCCTGTAACGGGATGAGTAAGTGCCATGAGTGAGTGTAAGTATTGTGTAACTAATGCATGTATGTGGTTATAGTCTAGTATGCATTTCCTAGTTCTCTATAACCAATGTCTCTGATACCAATCTGTCACACCCCCAAAATCCACTAACGGAGTTTTACCGTCAGGAGCGTGACATACCAGGATCTCAGTCATTAGTTACGTTGACTGACTCTATATGAGTTTAAGAAAACCACTAGTATTGCTCATAGTCATGATGCAACACTAGTAATGAAAACACTGATTTGATGTAAGACTGCGGAAGCGAAAAGTTAAATGAAAAGCATACGCCAAAACAGTCGCGCCAAAGATAAATAATTCAACATTAAATAAAGTAAATAGTTCTTGAGTATGAAAATGATGGACTTCGAATGCATGCATGCCTTAGCTTGTGCTTGTACCTTAATGACCTGAGAAAACATGCTAAAACGTGTCAACACTAGGTTGGTGAGTTCACAGGTTTCAATGTTTGTAAAGTTTACTAGATAATACCATTTACAATTTATATCATAGGTAGCTAACCTAGTACATGTTACTAAAGCGTTTCGACACCGAAGCTGACTGTTTATCTTTGTACTGCCTCCCACCATGACTATCATAATCAATGGTGAATGTTTAGGTCAATGTTACACCCGTTCGACTACCTGTCGTGTTAGCGCGACTAACGCGGGTGGGGCTTGTCAATGCCCAGTAGTACTACTCAAGATTAGCTCGCTAACCCATATACTAACGGTTCGATAAGTAAGGACTTTCATGATATGTTTGCGCTTAGTACACAAGTGATATAAAAGAAATGTAAGATCTAAATGTTCGTACCCATGTTTTCTCCCCCAAGTTTAAACCATAAGAAAAGGGGCCGTGAAACTCACCTTAGAGTATGTGCGAAAGAAAGCGAACTTAGAATGCTTGACGACTAACTGCCACCTATAAACACCGGTTTATAAGTGTGTGTTTGTGAAAGATGATAGGAACCCTTAGTATCCAAACAATACTATTGTTTAAGTGTTTAGAAAAGTTTACAAGTGTGACCAAGTTTGACCAAGTTTGACTAAGTTTGACTCGACGACCCATTGATGACCTGTTTAGTGATTGAATGTTTGTTCAGTATAACACTTCTATATTATACACAATGATCATGCTGTAGCACTTAGCAACAAATCCTATTTGTTCTAACAAGATAACAAGTTTCCAAAAATAGCAGGTTTCTATAAATAGAAAGTTTTCAAAAATAGCAGGTTTCTATAAATAGAAAGTTTCCAAAAATAGCAGGTTTCTATAAATAGAAAGTTTCTAAAAATAGCAGGTTTGTTCGGGACTCATGTTTCCTGGAAACTATCATCATTATTATATTCATAGGATCACTCTAATATGTTCTAGTTCATCACATCACATAACAATTACCTAGAACCTAAACATGCAAATCATAATTCAAGACAAAGTTGCTATCTTTAGTAACCTATGACTAGCATGCGTGATTTCAAACACCTAACACGTTACAACAAGTTATTGTGTCCTATCTAACATAGAGCTATCATCAAACCATATCATGCATGTCTAAATAGCAAGTTATAACCACTTTTAACAATTAAAGTTTCCTTATTTGGAAAGTTCACAAAACCGATCTAGGTATTCAAAATCTGATTTCACAAATCATGTAAACATGCATCAAGTAACACATAACCATCATCACATCATCCTAATCATGTCTAGCATGCAAGATAGAAATCATAAAAAGTTTTCTCTTTTAGTAAATCGCCCATTACACGCTTTATTCATACAATTAACACGTCAAATCAATCCTAGATCTTTCAACTAATATAATTACAACTATATTAATCATAATCCACGTCTAGCATGCGATTCCTATACATCACATAATCAACAATATTCAATTTTCACATCGTATGACAACTAGGGTTTCATATACGTTCATAAAATCATCAATACGATACAACAATATCAAACAATTAACTAATTTATTATCATATTTCAAAATAATCATGTTTGGATAATCTAGGGTTTTGATCTCAAAAATAATATTGAAAAAGTGACGGAATCAGATGAAACGACTTACGTAGAGATGTTAGAAACGTCTAGACTAGCACGTATCTACTTTCGGATTCACGATCGGGGCTCGAACGAAGGTCCTTTGGGTGCTTGAAGATCTCGGTCGAAGGAAGAAGAGGGGGAGGGGGGTCGACGGCTCCAACAAAGAATTAGGGTTTATGTTTTTTTTAAAGTTCCTTATATACATGCATGCACTAGTGGGTTTTTAAGTTGGGCTTCAGTTTAATTAAGGCCCATAAGCTTTAATTAGTTAAATAACACTTAATTACTAACTAATAATTTTTGATTTATATTTTTATAAAAACTCCAACTTTTATAAAAATATTGCATGCGGTTAATATTCGATAAACACGTACGAGAACAATAATATTCACATAATTCACGTAACGTCACGTAATCACACAAAGTTCACATAATTTATAATAAATATAAATTATTAAACATTCAATTTATTTATTTTAATTAATCACCAACGTTCCGGGTTTAGACTCAATGCAATGCACGTGTGACTAACTGGGATAACTGAGTTTGAAACAAATAATGTTTGAACTAACGAGGTTTGAGTTAACGGAGTTAACCTGAAATTGCCGGATGTCACAAACCATGACTCGTCCCAAGGCCCGAACCATGCCTAGAACCATCACCCGTGCCGTGACCCGACCCATGACCCAACCTATGCGCTGACCCATGACCGGAACCATGACACGTCCCAAGACCCGACTCATAGTATAAATTTATTAATTACAAATATTTTATTTTTAATAAAATATTTTCCTGTCTAACAAACAACACGAAGTAATGATTTATTTCATTCTCACAGGGTAACCAAACATGACAACGAAATGGTAATGGTCCACTTCTTTCCATTGTCCATTCCATTTATTCGCCAATTCCATTCCTTTGTTCATTTAATTACCTAATACCAAACAAGTGTAGCATTTACTAGTGTGATATTTCTTGCCAAAGTTTTTTTTTACCGTAAATCTATGATTTTTCAGCATTAAAGCGAGGTATGGAATTCATCTTATATTAACTACTAGGTTAGAAATTCCGTGTATTATATGGATTGAATAAATACAATGAATAAATGCAATGTTATATGCTTAATAATAATATATTTATATATTACATATTTATGACATATTACATGGTTTTATAATACAAATTTTAGAAACGTCATATAGTTACTTTTTAAAAATGTTTTATAAAAAGAATGCAATAAATATTCAATTTCTAAAAACGTTTTATGATAAAACCTATATTTTTTTTAAATAAAAATTGTTTTATAAAAATAAATATAGAAATCTTTATTATTTAATAAGAGAGATAGGCGTAAAACAAAAAAATTATTAAAAAACAATTAAAGAAAATTTATGCAATTAATTGGAGAGAGAGGCGGGAAAATTTATCTCACCAAAATCTTTATTTATTATAGAGTATAGATTTATTGCTTACAAATTTTGACATAAACTAAAAAAATTTGAACTGCAAGGCGGTCGCAAAAAATTTGAACTGCAAGGCGGTCACAAACCAGTCGCAAACCGATCGAAAATTTTGCAACTGCATTTCCGGTCGCTAACTTTGTGATCGCATTGTCATCATAAAAAACGGTCGCAGTTTTATACCGATCGCCATTCCGGTGCAAATTTTGGTTAGTGACGCAGGTTTGCGGTCGCAAAACGCGTTTTACGACTGATTTGTGATCGAAAATTCGGTCGCAATTGGTCAGTTATCTAGTAGTGATAATATATAGTATTAGGGTTGACACTTTTGTAACGAACTTGGGATTGAGGTGTCACTACAAGAAAATGACCCTATGCCGACGGACCCTATACCGACGACACTTGTCGTCGGCATAGGTCACCCTGTGCCGACGACATGTCGTCGGTATAGGGTAATCCCAAAATTTGAGAAGGGAGACCCTATACCGACGACATGTCGTCGGCACAAGGTTGAGCCGGATGGAGGGAAAACATGGCGCTCAATGAAAAATTGGGGAAAACCTATACCGACGACATGTCGTCGGTATAGGTTGAATTCCATTTTATTTTTGCGTTTTCTTTTATTTAATAGCTTTTCGTCGGTGGGTTTTTTTTTAATTAAAAACAATTTTGGGAAAAATCTATACCGACGACATGTCGTCGGTATAGGTCATTTACTTTATTGACCGGTCAAAACAAACGAAGACATGTACCGACGACATGTCGTCGGCACAGGAGCCTATTACGCCGACTTTAGAGCCTATACCGACGACATGTCGTCGGGATAGGGCTCAGCGTGAATTAACACAGAAGACAGCTTTCTGCTTCCCATTTTCACCCAAAAACTCTCAAAATTCTCTAGTTTTCTCTCTGTGGCGATTTCGAGGTTTTGGTGTGTTTTGTGGAGCAATTTTCACTAATCTCTCGGTTTTTAAGGTTAGTTTCTTGTTAATTTCGACATATGTTTCAATTTTGACAATAAAATCAAAAATTTTGGGTTTTTTGGTTAATTTCTTTGTTTTTTGTTAGGTGTTTGAAGCTTTGACAATTGTTTGAGGATTTCAAGCTATTCGAAGATATTTGCAAACTTGGTTAGTAATTTTTTTATAAATTATGTTTAGATTATGTTTGTATGTATATTGTTGTGTTTATTTTGTATGTATGTATATATGATTTAGATGTATGATTTTATAAATATTTATGAAATTTTATTATGAAATTAGGTTTAGATGTGAATTAGGTTTAGATGAAATTTAGGAATTTGGATGTATGTTTGTATGTATATTGTTTAGATGAAAATTTGGGATTAAATTAGGTTTAGATGAAAATTTGGGAAATTGGGGCAATTGTTTGACAATTGTTTGTGTATGTGTATGTATGGAATTGGCCTCTTAGGTTCAAATCTATTTGAAGCTAATTGTTTGACAATTGTTTGTGTATGTTTATCAAGCATGTAATTCGCATGTTTATGTATCGAATTTTCTATACTCCTATTATTTGACAATTGTTTGAGGATTTCAAACTATTTGAAGCTAATTGTTTGACAATTGTTTGTGTATGTGTATGTATGTTTATGTATGTAATTTGAGAATTTGGGCATTTATTTATGTATGTATATAATATGTATGTATATATGTGTATGTGTGTTTGTATGTATTTTTATGTATGGAATTGTGTTTATATATGTAATTTGAGAATTTGGGCATTTATTTATGTATGTTTGTATATAATATATATGTATATGTGTATGTATGTTTGTATGTATTTGTATGTATGTTTATGTAATTGTATGATTTGTGGATGTATGTATATATGTTTGTATGTATATGTAACTTTATTTAATTTTGTTGCAAGTTCGAAACTCATTGCGGTTGACGAGGTGTGAATAACATCATATTTGTGTTTCATTGAATTTATTTAAGGTACGTATTCCGACTTTTTTGCCTTTGTGTAGTTAATTTTTTATTTCATTTAGGGTGTAAACGGCTCGTTTATCATAATTTTATAAATACTATAACTTATATATTAAAAAAATATATATTTTATAATGAGTTAGATGTATGATTTTATAAATATTTATGAAATTTGATTATGAAATTAGGTTTAGATGTGAATTAGGTTTAGATGAAATTTGAGAATTTGGATGTATGTTTTATAAATACTATTACTTATATATTAAAAAAATATATATTTTATAATTTTATAAAATAAATAAGAAAAAGGCCCCCTAGTGTTTAATAGATGTCTTTATATTTGTCTTTGTTAATTATTAATTATTTGTGCTTACTAATTATTTTTGTTGTGGAAATAATGGCAACGACGGCGCAATCACACGGTGGTGATGGTGGAGACGATGGATATGGGGGTCCGTATAACTTAGAATCGGGTTGTGTGAGTGGTAAGTTACTTGTTAGTGTTTAATAGATGTCTTTATAATTGCCTAACTTTCATGTGTCAATGTAGGTGGTGCCTCACAAAAAAGGCGTTCTAAAGGGAAAAACCTCAAATTATATAAGAAATTTGAGGAAAATGGGAGGAAGCCTCTTGACATTGATGTTGAACTTCATGTCGGTGGCTACACGTTCGTGGGTCCTAACGCAACTGATTTTATACGTGCTATCTCTTTGGAGGTTGAAAAGGTTGTTCCGCCATATTATCCTAACTGGGCCCAGGTTCCAAATGAGAAGAAAAAGGCAGTATATCCCACTCTATTAGTAAGTATAGATGTTTAATAATTACTTACAATTTCATAACTATTAGATTTTTTCTAATTACTTTCCACTTTTAGGATTATTTTAATCTGGACGCCTGGAGAAACACTGACAAGTGGCGAGGCGTTCAACTCGGAATCACCGCCGAGTGTCAAAGGTCTTATAAAGACCGCAAGGGAGAGTTGAAAATTCATTTCGACTACAATGGGGGATACGATGATGTGGAGGCGGCAAGAAGTAATCCACCAAAAGATGTTGATCAAGAAACTTGGGATATTTTGATTAATCAGCTGTTTTTAAGTGCGGGCTATAAAAACCGCTCAGAGAAGAACAAACAAAACCGAGCAAAACAACGCTACCCAAGTTTACATGGCAGCAAATCATACGCACAACGCCGACACATGGAAGTATGAAATATAGTTGTTATTATTATACAAACATGCTTATTAATTCTAGTGATATTATTTTTATTTTTCACAGGGGACCGGCCCTATTGACGTGTTCAGATCGACCCATTATAAAGAAGGGACGGGATGGGTCAACGATAGTGCATCAACAGATTATGCAAGTTAAATGATTTTGTTTTTAAAATATCCAAGTTTGACTTTAACGGGTCAAAATGACCCAAACACACTTTAATATACTTGGAACGTCTAACTGTAACTTTAAACGGGTCAAAATGACCCAAACACATTTTAATAGACTTAGAACATCCAACTCGAGACCAATTGTTGAATATGTTTGCTAGTATTAATAGTATTTGTTGTTATTAGTGTTGGTTGATTGTAATTTGTGAATTTGGGTCGTCTATGACCTATAGTTTAAAAGGTTGGTTATCCATTTTACAGCAGTTATGCTGTTGAATTTTAGTAAAATAGTAAAGTGATTGCTTATTACATTGTTTAATGCAGGACCGAATCCAAGAGGAGTATACAAGATCCTCTGCTGAATCTGGTGGTGACTCATCCGCTGTCGATGAGTTTGCATGCATGGAGCGTGCATTGGGTCATCGGCGTGGCCATATTCGGGGTGTTGGTCGTGTGGTGAGTAATCCCACACCGGATGTGTTCGGTACTCCCTCTCCACAACCACATTGGCAAGACGTTGATCAGCGTGTGGCTAGTCTTCAACAACAATTTCAAGAACAACAACAACACGAAGCCCAACGAGAGGAAGAACAGCGACTGTAAAATCAACAACTAGAGGAAGAACGTCGTGTGCATAATCAACAAATGCTTGAAATGCAACGACAAATGGATGAAATGCGTCGAATGTGGGAGCGCCGAACTAGTAGCGATGATAACTAGCTTGGAGTCGTTGAGCCTTTGTAGTTGTTGGGTTGTCTTGAACAATTTGCATATTTGTTTGTTTTGAATGTTTAGTTTATCGAACAAGTTGTGACGTCGAACAATTTATATGTTTGTTTTATGTTTCGGATATTTGAATGCTTGTATGGTTTATATATAATTATTTACAGGTTTCTGTTTTTAGAAATTTAATATTTCTAGAAAAATATTAAAAATTAAAAAATATAAAAAAAACAGAAAGACCTATACCGACGACATGTCGTCGGGATAGGCCTTTTTTAAAAATTATTAAAAAAAATGAAAAAAACCCCTTTACCGACGACATGTCGTCGGTATAGGTTGACCCTATGCCGACGACAAGTCGTCCGTACAGGGTTTGACTCTATCCCGACGACATGTCGTCGGTAAAGGGTTTCTTTTTGAATTATTTAATTAAACCCTATACCGACGACTTGTCGTCGGTACAGGCTGACCTATCCCGACGACACCTATCCCGACGACAATCTTGGGCTATTGGTACGACTCAATCTCGACGACAGCTATACCGACGACATGTCTTCGGTATAAGGTATCCCGACGACAAGTCGTCGCTATAGGGTCAAAAAAAGTCGTCGGTATAGGATGATATTGCTACTGAGTTTAGTTTTGAAAGTATAATTAAGACGTAATTATTCAAAATACTATTAATTATCAACAATACTTAAACCCATAATAATAATAATATCCAACAAGTTCAAATGATTTTCAATTTGGATTAGTCAAGTGATCTTTATTTGTAAATTTGATTTTTGAATTCTCCTTCTCATCTAATGCTTGTGATAACTCACAAAAAATAGAACTCTTACGAGTTATTTCATGAGAGATATTGAGTTCCAATTTATTTTTTTAAATTCCCGTAAAATTATGAAATATTAAAAGGAGAATAATAATATTAATATTATGATAATAATGATACTGATTTGGTATTTATGACTTGGCAAACATCTATATTAGAAGTGAATAAATTTTAAATCATTAACTAAAAAAGTAACAGGAATTTAATCTGTGGGAGGTAGCTACAACCAGATTATGGGTTTTGATCGTGATTAAGGTAAAATTTTGGTTTCTTAGTTTAACATCTGTTGTTAGTTGAGTTTTAGGATTCACGGTTGGTTCTTTAAATGAGAAATCGTGTTTAACGCTAACGATTCACATCATCCCTGATCAAGAGAGTCTTGTTCATAGTTGGATCTTGTTCGATATTTTGTAGACAGTTGGAGATTCTAAGCTTTAAACATAATTAGTTTTTACGGTTATACATTGTTTATGAATTTAGGTTAATAATGTGAAATGTTCTTCAACATTCAAATGTTATGATGTTGCGGATACGTAAACTTGATAAAAAGCTTGAAAAACATTAATCAACAAAAAATACAACCAGTCCAGAATCTAGGTTGCAATTAGAACATATAAACAAAAACAACCAAACGAACTAACTATCTAGTCATCACAGATTTCTGGACAACAAAATAGGTTGGATTCAACGATGAGTTGCAGGTTGAATCAAAGAAGCAGAATCACGAGATGAAGATGAATCTCCAGAGAGTAAGAACTTCGCTAGGGTTTCTTTTTGAGAGAGTTTTTGAGCGGGCACCAACTTTAACCTTTTAAAGCAAGCCACACATCAGCAACAGCAAGCCCATGCGCAACAGCCCAAAAGCCCAAAACGCAAATAAAGCAATCATCCCAAACTGAGATAAAAAAAACTTATTAGAAAACAACTTAAATAAGATTTTGAATTAAAAAAAACTTATCTTTTTTCAACAAAACTGTTAGATGGAATGATTTCAACCTGTTGTTTAGAAACAAGTTAGTTTTAATTATATATTTTATAGCTAATTAGCACGAGTGTTAAGTATACAACCTTCTAAATTCTTTTATGAAGAGAAAACAAATCATTATTTGAATACTTGTTTTAATCAATTACTATTCCCAAATGAATTTATGAATCTTAGTTGATGTAAAATTCTAAACATTGTTTACTTTTGTAGAATTTTAGGAATCTCATGGTTAACAAATTTATGTTCGGATTCATGACTACTGATTTATGTAATTTGCAGGATTCTCATGGGTTGACTTCGTGAACAAGTTGCAATGTTGAGTCAGATGAAGCGCTCAAATTGATTGTGTTAGAGCTCTTCCTCTGACTCGTCATTTCAGCTTGTTTTTCGAACAAATAATTGAATTTTGAATAGTAATTCTAAGAAAACTATTTTATTCCTGGAATACTTACAAGAATCCGAGTTTCAACGCCCATTTGGGTTCTTCAACTGATTCCTCATTGCAAGTAGGTTTTGATGAGATTATTGAAATTATTATTAATTAGTCCAATGTGGCTTATCTTTGTAGTTCTTGAAACCTTTTTATTTTGTTCTTCAACATGCGATGCAGATTCACAAAAATTGCAATGTAGATTCTAAAAAATTGCTCACAAACAATACACCATCCTTCATAAATGCACTTCTATTTCTAATAGTCTATCACCTTTTATATATATTTTCATAACCTAATTATTTATTATAATAAACTATTTAGTTTTAAATGTTGTAAAGTTAAATTTAACAATGTTTAAGTATTACGTAATTAAAATAAAATATAGCTACTTCATGAATTGTCGTCATAAGTATATTGGAAAAAACTATAGTATTTCTTTATCCTCAAAGCTAATATACATATTAAGACTTGATTATATGAAAAGTTATTCTTTGACATGGTCTAACGCTGTTCTTTACTAGGTAGCTATAAGGGCTATCGTTGAGTACAATGTGAAATGTAGTGTAAGATGTATGTAGTCAAGGTGGGATATGTTCCTTGATTCTATATGAGGTTGATATCTCTAGGCCCCTCGGTGATACAAATTGATATAAATACTCAGGCTTGCTCAAACTGAGTTTGATATTAATCACTTTGAATCTTGATCGAGAAAGAATAGTTGAATATCATATAAGACTGATGCTAATTCGTGTCTCATATTTAACGCGATGTCTAATATAATGATAATCAATATTTTATCATATACCATTATCTTGAAGCAAATGTGCTTAAATCGGATGGTAGTAATGGATGACTTTAAAAGTCTTCTGTCATTGGGGGCAGTGGGATGTTTTTAGACGTCCACCACTATTTGCATTGTTATATGTTGAATCTTTTGTAGGTGGGAGACTGTTCGATCGATATGCCCAAAAATCAACATATGAAAATGTTACAACTGCCATATGATCCTAAAGGGTCACTTAATTAAGCAACGTAAATAAGTATGTGTTTAAAACATTTTAAAAGTAATATCGTAGTCAAAATTGTTCGTGTTATTATTAAGTAAAACAACTATACGAATAATAAATAAAATCATTTTATATGATCATACATTTTAAGTAAAAACATTCAAGTGAATTAAGACCATGTCGTTAGTTGATTTATATTTTCTTTGCATTTCATTATGCATTAGTTATAAGTGAAGACTTTCACAAATTTTATACATATTTTTATAAAAACACACACTACTATAAAATTACGCGACCAAAAAATTTACGACTGGTTTGCGACCGAAATTATAAATTAGCGACCGCTCAGGAACCGGTCACACAACAGTCGCAAATTTTGCGACCGCACATGATCTGATCGCAAAACGGTCCCAAATTTTGCGTCTGCTCAGTTTCCGTCGCAAATTTTACCATCCCTCAGTTTCAGTCGCAAATTTTGTGACCACTACACTTCGGTCTTGATTCACTGCAAATTTTTCCTCAGCTAAACTTAAGGTCAATTAGGCTCAATGATGGTTAATTAGGGTCGTTGGTGCTCAACTAGGGTCAATGATGTTTAGTTACAACCAATGATGACAATTTAAGGTCAATTTCTCCCTTCTCGTCGAGTGGCCACCTACGTTCTCCATAACCACCGACGACCTTCGTTATCCACAACACATTTTCTCATTACATATTCTCTCCTTAATCGTTCATTGTTTGTTAAGTTAGAATCAAATAGGGTCATTAATGGTTATTTAGGGTCATCTGTAATCAAATAGGATAATTGACAGTCATTTAAGTGTGTTTAAGGTCATATTCATAGTCAATCAGGGTCATTGATGGCAATTAGGCATATTAATAATCACTTAGAGTCGTTAATGGTCATTTAGTCACGTTGATGATCATATACCGTCATTGATGGTCAATTAGGATCAAATAGGTTCATCAATGGTCATTTAGGGTCGTTCATGATCAAATAGGGTAACTGATAGTCAATTTAGTTTGTTTAAGGTTAGTTAGAGTCAATGATTACCAGTTAGGGTTATCATTGTTGCAACTGAAAATGCGGTCGCTAAAAATGGTCGTAGATCAGTCGCAACATAGATCGGTCGCAAATCAGTCGCAACAAGGGTCGGTCGCAAAACGGTTGCAAAAATTGCAACTGAAAATGCGGTCGCTAAAAGCGATCGCAAATTTACCACCGGTCGAAAAAAGGGCTTTACACACCTAGGTATACGTGACGGTCATTTCGGTCGCAAATCGGTATTTGCGACTGATTTGCGACCAAAAAGGCGGTCGCAATTGCCAAGTTTTCTTGTAGTGACATGTATTGTTTTATAAAAGACATCTATTACATGGTTTTAAAGTGTGCAAGGGAGGAAAAACTTGGAGAAGTTGAAGAGCAACATTGCAACAAAAAAAATCTGATGCATGTATTTTTTATTTTAAGATTTCTTGTAACTTACATGTAGAGGTAGATATTTGGTGAGTTGTTATCAAAATTTATTTAGTAGGAACAAAAACAATAACACCAAGATCTTAAAAAGTCAGTATCCATTGCAGCAACCAACAATCAGTAACAAGTAAAAAATTGGAAACAGTGTCAACCAACAATCTGCATTGGAAGTCAACAATCAGGTCTTCACCCAGAATTCTGAAACTCAAAGTTACTTGATATATTTGGTACTCTATTGTTTTCTCCTGCAAAGAAAAGCCAGATGTGTAAAGAAAAATACATTTCAAATAATGGCTAAAATAAAAAACCAATTAGCTTACCTTGGTTCTCTACTGTAATGACATTACAATCAAATAAACACATCTGGGTTCAACTGCAGCTTGTATTTCCATTAGATTATTGAACCTTTGGTCTTTCACAGCCAACCTCAGATGGTAGTTCCTGAAGAACTTTTTATTTTGTTCTTCAAGTTGCTTGCCAAACTGAAAGAAATAAACACATCTGATTTAATTTTTTTTTTCTTTCTAAAAGTAGGAAAAAAAGGACTGAATTAACACACTGATCCTTGTAAAGCAAGGCTGTATATTATGGGGTTGATAGAGAACATCAACAACCTCCTTGTTTTTCATGTAGTTTAGGATACATCGTTCAATCAAATCTTGTACCTGATACAACACAAAGTTACGAGCCCAGACATTTATTTATTTTGTCATTACCAACCCGCAAACAAAATCATTTCTATTTATTTCCTTTATTTTACACAAAAAAAAACTTATATTAGGTTTGAAATCATCTAAGAGAAAGATAAACCCTTTTAATAAATAGATTGTGAAAATAGTTAGGTTTTGAGTTGTCACATAAACCCTTTTAATAAATAGATCGGTATACAGGATGACATCTTTAATAAAACACGTCGTGTTAGGTTGACCGTTTTAACCCATTTTATTAAACATTCCGATTCATAAACACCCGCTAACCATTTTCAGTCTGTGCGTTTAGTTAGTTGATTTTAAGTGTGTCCGTTATACATTTATTTCGTAAATCAAAATGAAAGAAAAATATGACTTTTGTTTAAGGGTTAATAATGACAAGGTTAATAACGGAGGGAGGGGCTACCTTTTAATTAGTAATTAAACTTGAAATAAGAATAAGAGTTTGATATGGATTCATGTTTGTGAACCGCCTAAATACTCGCTACTAATCTATAAAATCCATGTTCTCAGCTTCACTTCAATTCAATTCATTTGTTTACGCCGATCGAGCCCCAAATTAATTAAGGTAACTCATTAATTTTGCAGAGCTTTATATATAATGAAAATAGTTCAAAAGAAACCAGTCTCGAAATTTTCTTCTTTTATGTAAATTTAGTTTTGTATTGAATGATACTCTAAAATCTTTATAATGTATTTCTCACTGAATATTTGATGTTTTTCTTTATACATCTTCTGAACGTTTGATGTTGATGACATATACTATATCTTTTATATTAAATTTCATGTGATTGGCACCTTTGGTATATTTTTTCTGGAATTTACAAAGCAATCCAAAACAATTTTGAAATTTGATAACAATATATTGGTACTCAAATTAAAAAATCCTAAAATTACTATAGAGACTGATTCATAACATTTTTTGTGCAATTATATTAATTTTTGTTGAACAATTAATATATATATTGTTGTAGTTTTGCTTACAATAATGTCTAGTGGAGAGGGCAGAAAGGTTACTTATGAAGATATAGAGAGGGTAAGGCTTTTGACTTGTAAATTGCAAATTAAACATCCTAATTTTCCATTACAAATTATGACAACTTGATAATTTCCAAGACTTGATGTAATTTCATCAAGTATTGGATTTTTAAATATAATCCCAAATATACATGAATGATCCTAATTAATTAATATTATGATTTTTTTAATATATCAAGTTGGCTGGACTCATAGCTAGTTTTGTGTTGCATCTGCAGGTACATGATTTGATAGAAAGATGTATCCTAAAGTACATGAAAAAGAAGGAGGCTGTTGATGTTCTCTATCAACACCATAATATAGAGCCTTGCTTCACAGAGATCAGTATGTAAATATATTATTATCTATTGTTTCCTATATACTTGTTTTCAGAATAATTAAGATAGAATTAAATCACTTGTAAATGTTTCTTTCAGTTTGGCAGCAACTTGAAAAAGAAAATGAAAAATTCTTCAGGAACTACTATTTGAGATTGGCTGTGAAAGACCAAATAGAAAGGTTCAATAATCTCCTGGAAATGCAAGCTGCATTGATGAAGCAGTTGAACCCAAATCATGAAGTTGTTCCACCAAGTAATCAACCAATTATTCCATTTGATTTACCACCGAATGGCCACTTGAATAATTTTCCATTTAATACGTCGTTAGCTCAGAACCCAAATGCTAATGGATCTGGTGGTGTGGAATCTGTCAGCAACAATCCCGGGATTCAACATCAGTTACAAAGAACATTCACGGATGACCTTTCTGCGTTTCTGTCACCACATC
The DNA here is from genome assembly GCA_023525975.1 of Smallanthus sonchifolius. Classification (NCBI taxonomy): domain Eukaryota; kingdom Viridiplantae; phylum Streptophyta; class Magnoliopsida; order Asterales; family Asteraceae; genus Smallanthus; species Smallanthus sonchifolius. The sequence continues at coordinate 24,446,533 of CM042029.1, read as the reverse complement.
CACCAGACACTTTATTTGATTCTAATTAATTACAACTAGACTTGACCCTCTTTCCAGATTACTTTTTTTTCTTGTTACTGACTTTGTAAGGCAGTTTTTATATCTTGGTGTTCTTGTTACTAAATAAATTTTAAATCTAGTTGGAACATATCTTTGAATCTAAGTTCAGTTAAGGTTTGAGATATGGTAGAAGATAATCACATGAAAATATGAAATTGTATTTTTGCAGTCTGTAGGAAGTTTATTAATTGCAAACAAGAATTGGAGGCAAGATAAGATAAACTCTCTTTTATTGATATACATTTACATACATCTTGAACCTTTTAGAAGATCCAAGTGATAGTTATTAACTACCTTTTTGTGGCCCATAACTACCTAGATTATATATAATATTGTATTTTGAATCATCACTCTCTGTTGAGAGAGAGCTTAATTAATTAATATTCTTTTGCCGTTGAAACTAACCTTTGTGCAGTCTTCATTTTCATGGTCTTGTATACTTACTGGCCCATAGCTTCAACTTAAACATTCAACTCGTAAACATAACACACTATTTCTTCTCTTCCAGGTAACTCTTTCTTGTAAGCCAAGTATCCAACCACCAACCATCACCTACACTGAAAATTGATTTGCATACTAAAAGTGTCGGCTAACGTTGAGTGAGTTCTAACTTTACATATGAAACATATATGTTAATAAAAGAAGAAGGATTTTCATAAACGTAACATCAATGCCGACAAGGGCAAAACTTTGCATACTTTACTTTCAAAGTCATATACATCATATGTCAATCTGAAACTTTCCTTTGACCGTCAATTCCTTTTATCTTGTAACTTCAACATTCATGGACTTAAACCCATTATGTTGTTGTGAGCCCATAGACTTAGTACCATAACATTACTATGAATCCGTGGACTTAAAACCACGGCGTTGTGGACTTAAAACCGTAACATCTTATTGTCCCTACGATTGAACACATAGCCTGACAGTGACAAACCCTCAAGCTTAGGAGGGGTGTGTTGACCCCCTGAGTAACCGCCGTTACTCCTTATCACTAAGAATCAGTTGCACAACCGTTAGCGAACAACGAAGGCTCTTATAGAGGAGGGCATATTCTCAAAGGAACCTTTCTCTTTTCTATCTTTTGAGAATGTAATGACTTTCTTGAAAACATGTACCTAAATTCTTTTAAAACATTCTTTAGCTTTCATAAACATTGTTACTTTGCATAAGCGTTCTTTGCCTCTTTTAAACTTTCTTTGAAACTTGCCTTTTAACTTATAATATCTTTTTATTTTCTATCATAATAAACATATCACTGGGTATGCACATCACCCTAAAAGTAGGCATAAAAAAGAGGACTTAAAACTCACATGAGTGTAAGTAACTAGTGAGAACTAAAAGGTCTAAGTTTGTTCACATGCTAAATGATTTGCATGAAAGTTAACAATCGAAAACTATCAAACTATGCCATAGTGTCACTTGAATATGACACTTGAGTGTCTCCTAATGACATTTGAGTGTCACCTAAGTTTTTCCTAATCATGACCCTTAAGTGTCGGCGGGGGTGACACGTGAGTGTCGGGTAGAGACTCTTGAGAGTCTTAAGAGTCACCTGGAACTTGCATTCCCCCGAGTGTCGCCGATCTGAGCGACAGTGTCACTGGAAGAACACCAAATCTCTAACAGGTTCATTTTTTATTCAAAACCATAACTTTTTTACCTCCAAAACGTTTCTCCAACCTCCATGAAACTAAATATAAGGTTTTTACGCAGTTTAACACGTAAAAATCCAATCTTTATGTGATTAAACCCAAGAAACCCTAAAACCCCCTTAAACTTCATTTCAAGCTAACACGAGATTTAAAGCTCGATCTTACCTCAAAACGTCCCGTTACTTCTGTAAAGCTTCAAGAAATCGATGGAAAATGATGATGGTGCGATCTTGAGCCAAAACAAATAGAACCATCTGATTTGATTCGTTCTCGATAGCCATGAGAGAACCCATTTTTTGGGGGGAACGGAGGAACAATTTCAGGCCACACATTTTAAGTAAGAAAAAAAAAAGATAAAAGCTAAACCTAAAATCAACAACTGAAAGCGTAACTGAATTAAATTGGTCATTTGTTTAAAACTGAACCTTCAGAAAACAAGTATGAGTACTATTATGTCACCAACCATGCATATTCATGTACATACAATAGACTTGAAATTCAATTTGGAGCTTCCCATACGAAGTCATTTACAAGACTTGCTATTTATGACCAGAGTTATTAGACCTGCAGCAATTAATAACAGTCACATGAAAATAGTCAATATATAAGTCCCAATCACAATTGGTAAAATTGTACCTGCAGTTAGCTGGAGCCAGACTGCTGGTTGTCGGTGGCTGGAGGTGCAGACAGCAGAGCTGGAGTGGTGGCGGTTGGAACCTGCAACCGAAGTCCCAAAATCCCGATTCGATGTTGATTGATATCCAGTCCCAGTGCGGCTGTCAGGGTTTCAAAACATACTGAAATTAAATAATAACAGATAATAACAATACCCAATAAAATCCCATTCTTATTTGAGCTATTTGTAGGGTCTGGGGAGAGTGGGATGGATACCCAACAAAAACGCAGAAGTGGCTCGTGAGGTACTATTAATGAGCTTTCAAAAACAATAAATAAAATAAAAAACATAACACTGAAACAGAAAATAAAGATCGGTAAATAGTTGGCGTTGCTTACTTCTTGTTGCTGGTTCATTGAACTCCTGATTACTTTGGTCTTTTGCAGCTAACCTCAAATAGTAGTTCTTGAAGTATTCTTGATTTTGTTGTTCAAGATGCTCCCACACTGAAAGAAACAAATTAAATTTTGGAGATATATAAATATTTATTTATTATGGAAATTAACAAACTAACTACCTACCAGTCTTTGTAAAGGCATAACCTATATTTTCTTTCTGATAGAGAATATCCATCACCTGTTCCTTGCTCATATAATGCAGCAGACATTGTTCTATCAGATTCTTTACCTGAAATCATGATTAATTGTGCCCCTTTAAAATAACACGGCCCATTTCAAACATGTTGACCTTTGAGAAAATATATGACAGACTACATGAAACCAACATGCAGTATACATTGAGTTTTAGCAATTTACATCAATCAATAATCAAAACAATATAGCATAAGCTTATTACCACCACCTCTGTATTTCAAACAACAATTTAGGATAATGTATAATGTATCTTTTATAAATTCACAAGAGTTGGTTACATTATTAGGAGATATGATGTTCAATCGATCAATAGCAACAGAGATATAATAAACCAAGATTTTTGGGAATCTGATAGAACCCAAAGTTGTCGGCTTGATTGATTGAAAAGTAAAATGCCCTGTTCGAGAAGGGTGATCTCCGATTACAAGGTTAGAAACCCTAAATTGATTAACATAAACATCGACCCTAATCTAATTGCAGGAAACAGACTTTAATACTAATTATTTGGTGGGAACAGTTATGCCCACTTCCTGACTTTGAGGGTTACCTCCCATTTCCTAATTTTTTGAATCCCTTCCATCCATTTGATTTCCCTCCATCCAGCAACCTGCCCTGACCCATGGGTCTGCCCAGAACATTTCTGACCCAGTTCTGGGTTCGTATCAGAATCCTATAAGGATACAACCCTAAACCATTATATACCTAATAAATAAGTAACCGGGTGCGCCCAAGGTTTAAAAGAACGGAATCACGCCTCGAGACGTTTTCCCTTCGCCTCACGAGGCGTAAGCCTCGAGGCGAAACGAGGCGTAAGCCCGAGACGGAATTAAAAAATAAATATAAAAATTATATATCTTATAAACACACATCAAAAACAAAACAGAGCTTATTGGTTGTCAAAGTAGCAACTTATTATGGTTAAATTTATACAACATATGAGTATACAACAAAATATCCATTATTAATTTAATGTAAAACCATCTAAAGTTAAATGATGAATAATCTTCCTTCTAATAAATATTATGTTTTAGTTTTCAAAAACACTTATTGTTACCTTTTCATCTTCTTCTTCATTTTAACACGCATCTATCTTCTTCATTTGGCTGGAAAATCGAAAGTTGTAGACTGCAGGCTTTAAAGGATTCAAATCGTAAGGTTTTAGACTGCAGAAAGGCTTCAAACCAGAAGCTAAAAATCCGGTTCGATGTGACTATGCTATTAACCATACACATATGAGTATATGACAGATGAAGAACAGACCAGCAATCATATTAAGAACAGATGAAGAAGAGACCAGGGGAAGAACAGACCAGGAGAAGAACAGACCAGATGAAGAACCGCCTCAGCCCTTCGAACCGCCTCGTACGTTTTCCGTACCGCCTCAGCCCTAGAGGCGTACGTATTAAAAACCCACCTGAGGCGCCGCCTCAGATACGCTATCCTACCGCCTCGCCTCGAGGCGTACGCCTCGTCCGTTTTTTTAAACCATGGGTGCGCCACATGTATAATTCAGTGTGCCCAAGATTCTTTTTCCCGCTTATTTCATCTTAACTATTTAATATTTTTCCTCAACTATTAGATATTTGATTTATTAATACTTCCTTTATTTAATATCTCCTTCCTCAACTACTTAATATTTACTTTATTCAATCGTGTAATACATGAGTTTCTACCCCTACTAAATAGTAAGGGTAATAAAAAATCAAACAAAATATGAAACCCTTACCATCCGCATCTGATCCTTCAGTTTGAAAGATATTCTCTCAAGAAAAGATAACGCTGCTCCACGATCAAAATTCACTGCAGAGATCATTGTTAGACATCATTCAGATGGTAAAGAGTTTACTAACTAGACCTATACCTTCGATCGCACTTTTTACTAAATTTCATCCTCAATTTACTTCATGATCATTTAAAATACACAAATAGCTTACATTGACATCAATGGAGAGCATATCAACCTATTGAAAGTCGATCAAACCTACCGATTTTTTTTATTTTGTGTTCTCTTGTTCAATAATCATAGTCAGATCTGTCATGTGTATACAAAACCAATAGGTGTCTTGGTCTAGGGCTATCAATATAACTCACAAAGCAAGAGGGCATGGCTTCAAGCCCCGTTAGGTACAAGTGTGTGCTAGTATTTCCTATTCAAAAGAATAAATAGATAAACCTCTAATTGGCCAAATAAATAAATTAATAATTAAAAAATAAATAAATAGACAAACCTCAAATTGCCCAAATAACCACCAGAATCAATATTGACTGTGAGCAAAGCCCACCCGGCCATTCCTTGTATCATCAACAACATATTCAAATGGATAATCGAAAGAATATTGCATCCCTGGTGGTCCACAGTTGTATATTAAATTTATTAGTTGGTAACTAATCCTTCTGAGAGTCCATGGTATTCCATCTCTGGATACATAATTAAAACTGAGATATAAATTACAGTAAAGCACCTGATGATAAATGAGGATAAAAGACAAAAAAAAAACCAATATAAACAACAAAGCATGAACTTGAAAGCGTTCAACTATGGCTCTCATCCATTGAAAAGTACTTATACAAAAGAAGTCAAAACTTTGTACATAAAGGAGACACGGATAAATAACCTAGATAAAACCTTTGTAACAAAAGCCACTTGGCAGGTAAAACTGTTGGAAATATAAACAACCAAGCATGAACTCAAAAGTAGTTATGTATGATTGAGGACATACACATGGAAATACATCTACAGACTTTGCATGCAACGGAAACATTTGTTAGGTGTGGAGTCTCGTTTAGAGGCGGCCGGCCCTAATTAGGGTTAGCCGGCCCTAATGGGCCTATCTCTACGGTTTGAGCATAACTTGGAGAACAAGTTAGGAACCCTAGTTTTAATCTATAAATACCCTATGTTGTAATTGTAATCTGTGTGCCTAGAGCTTAATGAAATAACCTAGTTGCAGCCCGTGGACGTAGGTCCCCCACTGGGACCGAACCACGTAAAATTCTTGTGTCGTTTATTTTTCTGTACCGCGTGATTATCGTTTGTGCATGTGTGTGTGTTGATTCCGCTGCGCCACGTTGTTCCTAACAAGTGGTATCAGAGCTTTGGCTCGTTATTTACACACGGTCTGCACGGTTTTCGATCGAGAAAAAGGGTAGAGGCTGATCGAGGGTTGATTCAGATCTGCTGCTACAGTACCGCCGCCGCTACAGTACTGCCGCCGTCGTGAACAGTGTTTTCCGGCTGGAACAATGTTTTCCGGCATGAACAGTGTTTTTCCGGCTGGAACAGTGTTTTCCGGCATGTGAAGCGTCGGGTCGGGTGTTTCGGGCTTGTGTTGCGGGTTAACGGTTTGATTGTTTCGGGTACCGGGTTAAAATCTTTGAAGCCGCGGATTAGGGTTTGGTTATAAAGCTCTTGGATTCGTCGGGTAAAGGCTAGAGTTTTGTTTAGTTCTGTTTGACTGTTTATTATCAACTATTTAGGAACCGGGTTATGTGAAATTCAGTATTCGGGTTTAGGTTTGTCTGCGAGGTTTATTGCAGGAGCAGATCGGTTTATTGACAGTGTTTGGTAGAACAACTGTCAAGTTCAGGCCCGTGACATTACTGTGTTTATTTCACTGTTTCGATATGTTTTCTGATTGCTATTGTTATGGCTGAAGACGGGATGGTTATTATCCACAGGTTTGACGGTTTGGAGGTTGGTTGGTTTTGTCAAAAGAACTTGAGTGTGGTACTGTGGGATAAAATCGGTGAAAATGGAACCAGCAGGTTTGGAATGCTTTGGGTTTTAAGTATTCCGGTTCTGGTGGGCTGGTGACGACATAAGTGAAAATAAAAAGGAAGTCAGGTGATATTGCTCGGTTGAAAGATTTTTCGGTTAGGGTTAGCCGATCGGGTGTACGGTCGTGGAATCCTTGGTACCGTTTGCTTTCATCATGAAAGCTCTGTTGCTGTTATAACCGTTTGCCGGTTAGCTGGTCTAGAACTGTGAAGTTGTTTCTTGTTCGGTGGTGATCAGTGGTACGACATTTGGCATGGGTTGGGATAACAGGGACAGTGGGAGCTGAGCATAGTTGACTTGGTGGAGCTGCATGGAGGTGTGGGACATTCTTTAGAGTCGATGTCAAAGATAGTAAATTCTGCTTCTGAGAATGTGTCTGGGTTGATGCATTGGGACTCAGTGAAGGCAGTGAAGACTCTTGGGTTCAAGATTCGGGTATGCTTCATTACTCACTTCTGTGAAGCATTGGTGAATCTATTGTTTGAAGACTTTGGGAAGATACAAGTTTATGTATCGCTGGAAGAAGGGAACCAACTTCCAAGTATTAAAGTCTTGGCTTGCTACATCGGGTAGAGCTAAGTGGATTCATTTTGCAAGTGTGAATCCTAGAGCCACGGAGATGTTAGCTGAGTGCATTCGGAGGTTTAAACCAGGTCAGGGGTTTTGGGAATAGTGGGAGCATGGGACGTGTTCTGGGTACAGTTCTAAACACCGTTGGGTTTTGAAGACCGGAATTCCGAATGGGAAAATCTCTCAATGGTACTTGCAGGTTTTGGAGAGTGGTGTTTCCTCTGGAAGTCTCTGGAGTCGGTAGTTCGAGTGAGTAGGTGCCGGTTGAGATTGAGGATGAGTCAATGGCGGGTTTTGCCATGGCTAGGTCAGTGATGACTGCTGGGTTGGAGCTCGGGGGAGCTTCAACGGGCTCTTCTGGTAATTGAGGAGTTGGCTGCTGCAACTAGGAGGATTGGATTGAAGTCTTAGCTTGTTTATGGGAACTGAAGGCTTGGAGGACTTTTGTTATTTGAAATCTTAGCTTGTTCTTGGGAGCTGGAGGCTTGGAAACTTCTAATAGTGAAGTGTTAACTTGTTCTTAGAACTGGAGGCTTGGAGGATTTCTGTTATTGAAGATTACTGGAGTTACTGGTATAGGGTCTGCTTGGATGGTGGATTGAGGATTTCTCGAGCCTCCAAGTGGGAGATTGTTAGGTGTGGAGTCTCGTTTAGAGGCGGCCGGCCCTAATTAGGGTTAGCCGGCCCTAATGGGCCTATCTCTACGGTTTGAGCATAACTTGGAGAACAAGTTAGGAACCCTAGTTTTAATCTATAAATACCCTATGTTGTAATTGTAATCTGTGTGCCTAGAGCTTAATGAAATAACCTAGTTGCAGCCCGTGGACGTAGGTCCCCCACTGGGACCGAACCACGTAAAATTCTTGTGTCGTTTATTTTTCTGTACCGCGTGATTATCGTTTGTGCATGTGTGTGTGTTGATTCCGCTGCGCCACGTTGTTCCTAACAGAAACATCAATAAATAACCTAGATAATTCATTTGCTTAACAAAAGCCACTTGGTAGGTAAAACTGTTGGAACAGGGTGTCGCATTTGATGCAAAATATCTTAATAAACCCGGATAATAACGAGTAGAAACAAGACCCTATTTGTACAAAAAATCATGAAACAAGAAGTAGCTTACGCTGACTCGTCATTTTGGCTTGGTTTTTATGCAGTTCTTTCATAAGCAACCTTGAATAGTAGTTACCAAAGATTTCTTTGTTATGTTTTTCAAGCTCCTGCCAAACTGAATGACAACAAAATAAATTATATCATAGGAGATAAATCATAAACTTATAAAAAGAAATATATACCAAGAAAGATCTAGAGCTAAAACTAAGTACCAAAAGATTAAAGAGGAAACATGTTAAACAGGACTCAAAATACATACCGAACTGTGTAAAGGAGCGCTCTATCTTTTGTTGCTCATAGAGAACATCTTTAACCTCCTCCGGCTTCAGGTTATGCCCCATACATTGTTCTATGAGATGTTTAACCTGAATTCATTCAATCATACAACACAAAATCATGACTGCAGCCATTTCTCCATTTTCTCACAAAATTTGAAAATTACAAGTACAAGCAGATTTATCTTCAATCAATAACCAAAATTTTACAGCATAGAGAATGTTTAGCACATTTACACCGCTAAAATAATCAAGCAAGATATAACTTACAAGTACAAGCAGACTTTTAGTTAGTGTCACAAAGCCCAATTTCCATTAAATACTCCTTACAAGTTAAAATTACTTCAGTAAATGTAAATGATATTAAAATATCTTAATAAACCCATTTAATCACTTTCTTCATTGAATCACAAACAGGTTGATCTTCACTCAATAGAAACAATAATCAACAAGAAAAACATTTCATTCACTAAATATTCATGGTAAGAGCTTAATAAAGCCAAGTCATCTATGAATATTCTTTAATTTTACAACAGTAGAGAAGGTTTAGCACATTTATACCAATAAATTATCAATCTGGATATAAGTTAAAAGGCAGTAACGATGGTATATGATTTTAGCAGACATCTATGAAATTAGTGACATAAACATAAATCTACTTCCATAATCATAATCATAATCTCTAAACCCTAAAAGTTCTACTTCCATAAATGATGTTAAGCACTTTAAATCAAAGAAGATACAAGTCAAAAGCCTTATGTTCTCTGCCTTTTCTTCCACAGGAGTCCTCTTTTGTTTGCCCTTTTCGGTAGACATTTTCTCGGTGGCTGGCTCAAAAGCAAAGATTATAAAAATGATTGAAATTAGTGACATAAACATAAATCTTCTACGTGATTTCGTAAAATCAAAGCCAAAAATAACAATTGGATAATTAAGTCAAAATTAAAAAGAAAAATCTTGAAGCGGAAAACAGCTTTACTTGGTGGAACAGCATCAACTTCATTCGGGTTCAATTTTTGGCCTTTCACATCCAACCTCAAATAGTAGTACCTGAAGAAATCTTCATTTTCTTCTTCAAGTTGCTCCCAAACTGAAAGAAACAAGTACAACTGATTTAATGTTCATTTTTTTTTATAAAAGACGTAGTAGGAAAAGAGGACATACCGATCCTTGTAAAGCAAGGCTCTATATTATGGTGTTCATAGAGAACATCAGCAACCTCCTCCTTTTCCATGTAATTCAGGATACATCTTTCTATCAAATTTTTTACCTGATACATACAACTTGATTATGAGTCCAGCCATTTCAAATAACACATTTATCTATTTTATTCGTTGGATTTGAGAATCCAAACAAAACTTGCAACTACAAACATTTTGATCAAAGTAGAAGTCAAAAAGGCTTACCCTGTCTATGTCGTCATAGGTAATCTTTCTTGTGGACATTGCTACAAAATTTGTTCTACAAAAGTTAGAGAAATTAATAAGATTTATGAAGTCGGTCAATTACAAGTCTATTGAATTTCATAAACAAATCATAGTTTTATTAACCAACCCCAAGGCCAGAAATGAGTTCTTTAACAAACCATTAATCCTGAATCAAGAACTTTTGGAACTCCACCATAAACAATGAATAACACATTTCTGTCCATAAATTTCATTAAATACAATAGAAGGTTACAAGTACAAACAGGTTGTTCTTCACTCACTAGAAACAATAATCTTGATTAGATCTAAATAGTCAGCATGTAGCTCTTTCTTACGGTAAAATTTCTATTTCATTCACTAGATAAAGAGCTTAACAAAACCAAGTCACCTATGAGAAGTCTAAAATTTTACAACAGTAGAAAAGGTTTAGCACATTTATACCAATAAATTATCAATCAGGATATAAATTATCAGTCACGATGCAGACTATGACCAGTTAATCAAGCTACAATTACAAGCAAGTTGATCACCAATCAATAGCCCAACATTTTTAACGATTTTCAACAACATGCATGCAAATCATGATATATGAACCCTAGAAATTCTACTTCCGTAAACGATGATAAGCAATTTAAATCAAAGAAGATACAAGTCACAAGCCTTACCTGATTTCGTAAAATCGAAGCATCAAATTTCAGATTCCTAACAACAAGATATCAATTAATGAGACTTACGTGAATCGCACCTGTTTCTGTCGTCTGAATTTCTGTTTCTAGGGTTTGCTAATCTATTGATACCGTACCGCCAAAATCGACAATCAAATCGCATACTTAAATAAAAACTGGGCACTTTTTAAAATTGGTCCCTCTAGTTTTTAGGTGAACTTATTCTACCCTTGAAGAAAAGTAAACAAAGATACCAATTTGAGGTGCACTCGTGCAAAACTCCCATGCCATGTTTGTGGTTTAATCAGTGTTGTAAAAGTCGGCCTACTCGGCCGAGTACTCGGTCCTCGGTCAGCCAAAACTAGTCGGAATCGGTCAAACTTGGGCCAACTCGGTTAAGTCGGATTTAAATGTTTACTATGTCTATGATATTAAAGAATAAATATCAATTGTTTTAATAATTTAATATTTGAACACATATCTTTTTAATTTATATTGATATCCATGTATTTTGTTATAAATATTAGTAAACTTATGATATTTGACATATATATAATTTCCCAAAAATTAATTTCTTTATAATTTACCATGTCCGAGTACTCCCTGCCTACGCCGAGTACTCGCAACTCCCTAGTCGACCGACCTGACAGCGTCTAGTGACTTTTGCAACCATAGGTTTAATACAAGACTCTTATGACTAGCTTGCAAGGCTCCTTTGTGCTTGAAGAAGACTCATATGAGCTCTTAATAACGTTATAACTATCACATACTTTAACTATTTTTAACACATTAGGCATTTAATCATATACACACACTTTGTCAATCAATGGCACGTAACAAGTCTGTCTTTCTTCACCATCTTTCTTTATCATCTTTCTTTATAGTCAAAATCATTTCTTTTAAATGTAAAACAACTTTGGCTTAATTGTAATTAAAACTTTATCTGTATCTGTCATAAATATTTATCTTTATCCACAAATATGTTTCGCATCCATGCAAGGACTCTATTACATCATTGTACTCGTACAAGACTTCTTTATTTTGTTTTCACTCCTGTAAAACTCCTATGACATGCTTGTGGTTTAATACAAGACTCGTATGATTAGCTTACATGGATCCTTTGTGCTTGAACAAGACTCCTATGAACGCTTTAAGACTTTATAACTATTACAACTTTAACCATACATCGTCTATCATTTAGCTATCACTTTAACATAGTAATGCAAACAATTATGTTAGCACAAAATGTCACATAAACACATAACATGACATAATTCTTTAACATCAAGTATTATGACTTTCTTTCGCTATAAACTATATCTTTACTTTCTTTATCATTACTTTAATAAAACACTTTATTATAAGCATGCACATCCAAACTCTCTGCTTAATTCATGTAACATTATATGGTACGAGATATAACGTTTGTATGCAACTTTTTATGTAAAAACCCAAGCTTTTGCTGATTAAACGGGTTTTCAACACTTTGAGCAAAAACTGACTAGTCATTTATTTAAAATTGAACCTTCAAAAAACAAGTGTGAGTAGTAACGTGTCAACAACCATGCATACTCGTGTAAGTTTTCAAGTACATTGATACGATCCCACCTCACAAACGGGTTGGGGCTACTCATCTGGATCACCCATCCCTTATCCTGCTGACATAGTCAAAGTCAAACTGGGCAGTTGCTGACCCAGTCAAAGTCAAACTGAGCAGTTATGCATGAAGGGCTGATTAGGGGAGCTGATTATTAGGGGAGCTGATTATTAGGGGAAGCCAACTGCTGTTACGTTTATTTAGTCTTATTTAATCTTCCTCATGTTCTTTGTTTTGGTTTAGTCTTGGTTATTTGAATTAATAGAGTCTTGTAATTGGAGAATTGCCCTTCTCGAATCGGGCCAACTATCTATCTATTTATCTTTTTGTTCCATTAGAATTTCCAGGCTCTAACATACATACAAGACTTGAAACTCAATTCGGAGCGGAGCAGGAGCCAGAGTGCTGGTTGAAGTGGTGGTGTGTGGAGCCTCGAGCTAAAGTCCAAAAGTCCCGAGTCGACCTCGATCAAGCTCCGGTGAGGCTGTTGCTGCTACATTAAGCTTCTGATTCATCATTGCAGCAACTTCATTTGGGTGATACAACAACTGATTCATCATTACAACTTGTTTCTCAAGCAGTTTATCAAACATTATTGTCTGGTCTATCACAGCCAACCTAAAATAGTAGCTCTTGAAGAATTTTTTATTTTATTCTTCAAGATACTGCCAAACTTAAAGAAACAAATTATATGTTGGAGATATTTAAATATGTAATTAATTATTATAAAAAGTAACAAATTAATTGCTTTGCCTACCAGTGTTTGTATAGGAGGCTCTGTATTTTCTTTCTAATAGAGAGTATCCATCACCTGTTTCTTTCTCATATAATGCGCGACATTGTTCTATCAGATTCTTTACCAGAAATCATCTAGAGCTAAAACTAAGTACCAAAATATTAAAGAGGAACATGTTAAAAAGCAGTGTTGCAAAAAATCGTGATTAATTGCTAATCGGCCAATCGCCTAGAAATTTTGAGCTAATCGGTAAGAGGTGGTCAAAATCGGTCCTAGGCGGCCCTAATAGGTGGTACCATAGTTTTCAGGCGAGATTCCAGTCATTTTCTTGTAAATTCCGACGATTTATAAAAATGCATATATCTATACTATATAATAAACAAAGGTTTTTGTATGCCACGTGTCGTCATCATATTCAATCTTATCAATATTTTCCCGGCTCTCTCTCTTATTAAATGCACACAAATCTTTTAATAAATTACTAATTATACTAATAAAACACATTTATTTAAATTATCCTTTATTATAAAAAAAACTTTGAAATCTAATTATGTAATTTTTATTTTCAATCAAATAGTAAATGAAAATCAAATTACATTAAATAGTAATTTACGTATTTACGAAACCCAATTATATATTATTTTTTACATATTTTGAATTTTGTTTTATATCCTTAGTATACAGTAATACATTTTTACACATGTAAAATACATAAATAAAATTCATTTATTGATATTATTGATATTTTTCACCCGTGTGTATTACGCGGGGTCTAAGCTAGTATATATATAGGGTAACTATACATTGGAAACCCATTGAGTTGTGGAAACTATGGAAACCCAATGAGTGCTTCTCATTATGCCACATATACACCTTTACAAAATCATACTTTTGGAAAGAAGGGTAATATGGTAACTTCATCCATTATATCCATTTACAAGAAATATTTTTAATATTAATCTTAATCCTTTTGTCCTTTTTATCATTTTTTACACCAAACCATCAACATCATCTTCTTATCTTTTCAAACTAAACCATCAACATCATACCTTCATTTATTACCCTTTCCCTCACTCCCTCGATTTTTCTCACCACCTCCATAACTCTTCTTCTTCATTCAATTCACTTAACATTTTACCCATTAATGCTTTTAACATTTAATGGATTCATCTCCCACACATTTTACTCCACACAATCTCGTTTCATATGATAACATTAATAGTGATCCTTCACTTGATAAAAGTTTCAATTTTGACATTAATACCCATCATTCTCCACCAAATTTCCATATCGGATTTGAAGATACAGTTGGCCCGATTCCTGTGTCTATTCAATATCCAGGTATATATCTACAATTTTTGTTTTCCTTATTTTTTTATTGTATTTTTTTTATTTAATTTTCAGATCTTGTTCCTTTGTCGGGTTCTTCTTCTTCTTCTTCTCAAAATGGGGACTTGACTTCTCTGGTTCCTTCAATTCCTATTTTCCACTTATAAGGTTATATATTACATTGTTTTTTATTTAATTTTTTAACAAAGCCCCGCATACTTGTAAATGTCACCCTAGTTAAACTTTTCTGTTCTTTTAATTTTCATATGTTACATCGTTTAACGATGCTATGTTCTCTAATTTGCACACTTGACTTTTTTCCTGTTTTTGTCATTTACATATGTTACCATCTTTATGCCCATATAATATATTTCACATCTACTATATCAAAAACTTATCCTTATTTTTTGACATTTTTTTTGTATTTAAATTTGATCCTTTGTCGGGTTCATCTTCTACTTCTCAAAATGTAGACAACACTTCTCCAGTTCTTTCGGTTCCTGTTTTCCACTTACCGGGTTATATATTACATTTCTTTATTTAAAATTTTTCACTAATGTCCTGCAGATTTGTAAATGTCAATCTAGTTAAATTTATGTTCTTTTAATTTACATATGTAGCATCGTTATTGATTGCTATGTTAAATATTTTGAACACTTGACTTATTTCTGTTTTTTTCATTATATATGTTACCATATTTATCCCTATATAAAATATTTCACATCTACTCTATAAAAAAAATTTCCATTCCATTTTTTTTATGTTTTACATATGTTACACAAAATTACCCCCCAACCATACTTTTTTCCCTTATTACTATTACTATTTTTTTCATTTTACTTATGTTACAACGTTAACACCATATCATATATTTGATAACTATTAATCCTTTTTTGTATAACTATTATTACTTATTTTTTTCCCAGATCCAATCATTCAGAGCCCACAGTATTATGTTTTCAAGTCTCCCAATGGAACGAAGACATGGTGTCCCGATGTTAGTGATAACATTAATCCAGTTTTGGATGCATCTTTCAACAGTGGGAAAATGTGTAAATGTGTAACAGTTTAACTCACCCACCTTTTGAATACGTTGTTACATGAGTAACATTTGTTTAAACAGTCATTGAAGATTGGCCTTTGTTGTATTTCAATTGCACTTTTATTATTTTGAGTAACATGGTTTATCCATTCATTGGAATATGTTACATCTTAATGTATGTTGCTCTTATTTTGGAAATCAATTATTCTATTTTGTTGATCTTAATCGACCTCTTTCATTGTTATTTTGTTGAATTATGTTAACATATGTAAATTTAGCAAGCAGAAATAATATGATAGATAACTTAATTCCACACAGATCTAGTTGCATAATCAATAAAGCATAAACTATTAAACCATGTTTATAAATGTGTTCCCACCCATAAATACCTTCGTTGTGTCAAAGCGGGCAAACCTCAATCCAAACGTACATTTGACACTTTATGTTCCTGTATGGGTTTTAAGCGTATTGGCTATCAGTTTACTGGTTAACTCAACAACTGTGTTACATGCGTAACAGTTTTAGTCACCACCTTTTGAATATTCTGTTACATGAGTAACATTTGTTTAAACATTGAAAATGGCCCTTTTGTTATATTTCTATTACATGGGTAACATTGCACTTTAGTTCTTTCGAGTAACATGGTTTATCCATTCATTACAAGTTATTGTATGTTGCTCTTATTTTGGAAATCAGTTATTCAATTTTGTTGATAATGTTTGCCCCTCTTTTCATTTTTAAGTTTTTTGAATTATGTTTACATACGTAACTCAGTTTACTTGTTTATTCAACAATTGTGTTACATGCGTAACAGGTTTTGTACCCCACCTTTTGAATATTCTGTTACATGGGTAACATTTGTTTAATCATTGAAAATGGCACTTTTGTTGTAATTCTATTACATGTGTAACATTGCACTTTAGTTATTTTTTAGTAACATTGTTTATCCATTCATTAGAATCTGTTACAATATTTTGGAAATCAATTATTTCATTTTGTTGATATTTTTTACCCCTCGTGCATATAATATGTTCATTATCCATAACATGTCTAAATATATCAATAACACGTGTCATTGATCTATACTAGCCAGTTGCATCTGTTGAAGGTCACATTGACTTCTCATTTGTTTCTCCATGACATCCAAATGCAAGACTGCTTGCTACATGGAATCAAGACAAGACCTGCAGGGTATGGGATTTAAGAAACCTCTCAAACCTAGTTTCAGTTCTCAACGTCAATATGGAGTTGTCGAAAGGACGTTACATATGTAACTGAGTTGTTATATAAGTAACTAGTGAAATGTTACATATGTAACTAGTGATGCCACAGAAGTTACACATGTAACAATACATTTATTCACACATTTTACATATGTAACAATACATTTATTCACATGTGTAGCATTCCAGTTTTTCAAGCAGATTATATATGTACTTGCTTATTACATATTTAAAACACTAATGCACCTAAAAATTTGAAATTGGGACGACCTAGTTCTAATTGCAGCCCGTTCATTAGTTTTTAACCTTTTTCGCTTCTTCACTATATTTGATGTTTCAGCTTCTCATCCGCTATATGCTTCCTTTTCTTATCCTCATCCAATACCTTCTTACTTGGCCCGGCTGATCTGATTATGTCTGTCGCAAATTCAGTTGAAACATTAGTTACCTAAGTTACATTTTTTTCTTTAAATTTTAACTACTGTTTAAAATTAATAACATAAGTAAAACAGTTAACATGTGTGCACCGTGCATACTTGAAGATTTTTTTACATAAGTAACTGGTGAGATGTTACATATGTAACTAGCGATGCTACAGAAGTTACATATGTTGTCCAACCTTCTAATGGAGTTGACCAGGTTATAAACGAAGTTTATTTCCTTAAATATGTAATAATCATTTGTTGATATCTCTTTCTTTGTATTTTCACTATTTTAAGACATTTCATGTAACAATCATATGTAATAATCATTTGTTCAGTTATTCCGGTGCAATAATCATTCGATTCGCTACATATGTAATAATTATTTTACGTATAAATATTAATAATTACATATTTAACAATCATAGTTACATATGTAACATCCGTCGTTTCTGCTTAGACGAAATGAAAAAGGAAAACGAAAAAACTACGTATTTTATGGAAAAATCTCATTTTTTTTTAAATCTCGTTAGAAAACTTTTTTTTTTCAAAAATCTTATTATCAAACAACGTTTAAAAAAAATCTTTCATATTACAATACAATTTTCAATATTCTAAGAAACCTTAATCTCTAATGTCGGCGACGAATAGGATTTTTTTTATTTTATTTTTTTTTCCTTTTCATACGTATGTCGCCCAACTTTTTTATATTTTTAAATAATATCTTTAAACTTTTTTAAATTCTATTATATCCCTCAAATTTATAAACTATTACACCTGTAATATATATAATCTACGTTTTTAACTCATTATTCAAATTTCTAAACTACTAGCTTTAAGTGTAGTATGTATAATACACGTTTTTAACTCATTATTGTTTTACTAATTTTATTTTCTTACAATAACCCTGCTAAACCCGACGACGCGTGTTCGAGTCTAGGGTGTGACAAACCGGGTTTTTTTGTTCTTTTTACTTTTTTTTCTGTATTCATTTGTAAAAAAAATTGTTTTATATTTCTATTTTGTTTTTACTTTGTTGCTAACTTTTTTAACGAATTTGTAGTTTCAATGTTAACTTATATTCGCGCCCCAATTTATCTATTTCTCGATCTCCAGAACCGAGTCGCGACAACTTCATACGTTTATTTTATGTACTTAGTCACGTTAGGGTCATCGCCGCAACACACGCACGACATTTGCAAACCCGCTGCATCACGTTGGCTTAATTTTTAGTATATTGCTAAAAAGCAAGTGTCGGTGACATTTTCCACCGACAACATTCATACGTTTATTTTATGTATTTAACCACGTTTCTTTGTGTGTTTAGACACGTTAATGTCACCGCCTCAACGTTTAATATCCGCCTCCCGCCGCGGAGCGCGGGGCAAAGTTTATTTAACCATGTTTTTTTTGCTTAGCCACGTTAATGTTACTGCCTCGTCCGTTTAAGGTCCGCCTCCCGCCGCGAAGCGCGGGACACCAATTCTAGTTTAACACAAATCTCGCTTTTTCAAAAAACAAAAAAAAACTAGAATTTAAAATATGAGTACATAATTTACCTAAAAATATAGGCATATATTGATTTGACACCTACATTAATGATTACATTAACAAAAATGTTTTCTCCCTCATATTTCCAATGTTTTTTTCAAAGACTTTTTCTTACAAACCTAATACCTAAAATACCCTTAGTGTACCTTTTACTAACAAAAGTACAATATTTAAATAGATATAAAAGCTAGATTTTATCACAACCATAGATGAAGATGGATCAATGGATCAAGTGGAGTTTCCAAAGTTTTCTCAAGTGGGATGAGTTTCCAAAGTTTTCTCAATATTGGCTTACGTATACGTAACCTTAGTGTTACGTATACGTAAACAGAAAAATTGCGGTTACGTGTACGTAACCCATAGTATTACATATTGTTTTAGTGGTTTTCTTGGTTTTCGCCTATCTTTGTGGTTTTCTTTTGATCCTTCCCCTATATATATATAGGGGAAGGTTCCGCTAAGAAGTGGTTTTTCGCTAAGAAACGCTAAGAAGTGGGTCAAACGAACTCCGATTGAGCTCATTCGAGCGGCGTTGGAACCGTCTCATCGAACTCTAATCCGGACCCAAAAACCTAAACCCCCCTCCACCCGCACCCCCAAAAACCTAAACCCCCCATCCAACCCCACCCCGAAAAGCCTAAAACCACCACCCCCACCCCCCAAAAACCTAAACCCCCCCACCCCACCAAAAACCACCCCCACCCACCCCCAAAAACCTAAACCCCCACCCCCACCCCCAAAAAAAAACCTAAACCCTAAGGCTAAAATCCTAAAATTCAACGCTAAGATCTAAACCCTAAAAGCTAAACCCTAAAAGCTAAGATGATAGAGTTCGACGATACGGTTCCAACGCCGCTGGAATGAGCTCAATCCGAGTTCGTTTGATATCGTTTCTTAATGTTTTTGTCACTTCTTAGAGTTCTTAGCCGAAAACAACTTCTTATTTAATCATCCCCCTATATATATATATATGTATATATATATATATATATATATATATATATATATATATATATATATATATAACGGAGAATTTCTTTACTCATGTGGGACTTGAACCCAAGACAAACATAGGCGTATATATATATATATATATATATATATATATATATAATTTTAAAAATTATATATAAAAATGTGTGTATATGTATAAAACTGAAAATTACATGTAAAAATCCAATCCTATTAATCGCTAGTCGGTACCCCGCCGTACGACTAGCGGCTTACAATTCTTACAACACTGTTAAAAAGAACTCAAAATACATACCAATAGTTGTAAAGGAGGGCTCTATCTTTTGTTGCTCATAGAGAGCATCTATAACCTCCTCCGGGTTCAGGTTATCCGCCATACCTATGAGATTTTTAACCTGAATTCATTCAATCATACAACACAAAATCATGACTACAACCATTTCAATGAACCCATTCATCCATTTTCTTCACTAAATTTGAAAATCCCATTGAAAACTACAAGTACAAATTGATCTTCAATCAACAGCAACAACAACCAACAAGAAAAACAAAATCTGATTAGATCAAGATCCATGGTGAGAGCTTAACAAAACCAAGTCACCAATACAAACATGTTGATCTTCAATCAACAGCCCAACGTTTTCAACATGCATATTCATGTACATACAAAATTGGTCATTTGTTTAAAACTGAACCTTCAAGAAACAAGTATGAGCAGTAATATGTCAGCAATCATGCATATTCATGTACATACAAAAGACTTGAAATTCAATTTGGAGCTTCCCATATACAAGATTTGCTATTTACTACCAGAGTTAGACCTGCAGCAATTAATAATAGTCAATCACAATATCTAGTAACTCATAGGTAAAATAGCTAGTCTTCTAATTCATTGGTACCTGCATTTAGCCAGAACCAGACTGCTGCTCGTCGGTGGCTGGAGGTGCAGACTGCAGAGCTGGAGTGGTGGCGGGTGGAATTTGGAACTGAAGTCCCAAAATCCCGAGTCGATGTCGATCAATATCCAGTTCTGGTGCGGCTGTCAGTGTTTCAAAACATATTGAACTTGAATAATAACAACGATAATAAATAGTAAAATCTCATTCTTAGCAGAGCTACTATTAATGAGCTTACAAAAACAATAAATAAAATAAAAAAACAGAAAATAAAGACCGGTAAAAAGTTGAAGCAGCTTACTTGCTGTTGCTGGTACATTAAACTTGTGATTCATCATTGCAGCTTGTTTTTCTAGCAGATTATTGAACTCTATTATTTGATCTTTCGCAGCTAACCTCAAATAGTAGTTCTTGAAGTATTCTTGATTTTGTTGTTCAAGATGCTCCCACACTGAAAGAAACAAATTAAATTTTGGAGATATATAAATATTTATTTATTATGGAAATTAACAAACTAACTACCTACCAGTCTTTGTAAAGGCATAACCTATATTTTCTTTCTGATAGAGAATATCCATCACCTGTTCCTTGTTCATATAATGCAGCAGGCATTGTTCTATCAGATTCTTTACCTGAAACCATGATCAATTGTACAGTCTTTGTAAAGGCATGATTTCTTCATTAAATTTGAAAATCTAATACAAATATAACACCTACAAACATGTTGACTTTCAGTCAATAGCAACAATTAACATCATTGTCTATTTGACCTACAAAGTCAACCGTTAAGAAAATATATGACTGACTGCATGAAACTAAGTGCCATTGGGATTTCTCGAGTTTATATAAATCAAGATACACAGTGACATAGGTAGCCGTTGAGAATCTTGCAGCATGTGGTAAATATTAAATTTTAGCGATTTACATCAATCAATAATCAAAACAAATTAGAATAACATAAAATCATTACCTCCGTATTTCAAACAACATATTCAGGAGAATATATAATGAATCTTTTATAAATTCACAAGACTTGGGTACATTTTTAGCAGATATTGATGTTCAATAGATCAATAGCAACATGGATGCGAGAAAACAAGATTCATGAGAATCCTACAGGGATACAACCCTAAACGAATATATAAATAGACCCTTACCATATGCATCTCTTGCTTTAGTCTGGTAGACACTCTCTCAAGAAAAAATGACGATGCTCCAAGATCAAAAATTACTACAAAAATCATTGTTAGAAATCAGTCAGATGGTAAAGTTGTTAAAACTGTACCTACCTTCAAACATGTTAGAATTTACCAACTAGACCTACCTTCAATTGCACTTGTACTAAATTTCATCCCAAAGTTACAAATAGCTAACATTTGACATCAATGACGAGCTTATCGACCGCTCAAAAGTCGATCAAACCTACTGATTTTCTTACTCTGTGTTCTCTTGTTCTAATTGGCCAAATAAATTACTAAATAAATAAATAAGTAGACAAACCTCAAATTGTCCAAATAACCACCAGACTCAATATTGATTGCAAGCAAGCCCATCCGGTCATTCCTTGTATCATCAACAACATATTCAAACGGAAAATCAAAGCACATTGCATCCTTGACGGTCCACAGTTAAATATTAAAGTTCTTAGTTGGTAACCAATCCTTGTGACGGTCAATTGTACTCGATCTCAGGATGTATAATTTCAGCTGAGATATAAATTACAGTAAAGCCCCAAATTACATAACAATAAAGAAAAATAAAAATAAAATAACTTAGGCAATTCCTTAACTGCAAGTCTCAGGCTTGCTGAATAAATATTCAATAAATAAAAACAATATAAACTACAAAGCATGAACTTGAGCATTCATATGTGGCTCTTATACATTGAAAAGCAGTTATGTTAAACTGTTAAATAACCTAGATAATTCCTTTGCTTAACAAAAGCCACTTGGTATGTTAAACTGCTGGAACAGGGTACTGCATTTGATACGCTGTAAGAACACATGGAGCCCGGATAATAATAGTAGAAACAAAGACCAACTTTACTGCAAAATATCTTGAAACAGAGAATAGCTTACTTGGTGGTATATTAGACTGATTTGTCATTTCAGGTTGTTTTTTATGCAGTTCTTTCATAATCAATCTTGAATAGTAGTTATCAAAGAATTCTTTGTCTTGTGTTTCAAGCTCCTGCAAAACTGAATGACAACAATATATATTATGTATACCAAGAAAGATCTAGAGCTAAAACCAAGTACCAAAAGATTAAAAAAGACTCTAAAACATACCAGTCTCTGTAAAGGAACGCTCAATCTTCTGTTGCTTATAGAGAACATCTATAACCTCCTTCGGGTTCAGGTTATGCACCATACATTGTTTTATGAGACTTTTAACCTGAACTCATTCAATCATACAACACAAAATCATGATTGAAGCTATTTCCATAGTCGTCAATAACGAATAGCAGTAAACAGCTACAAGCTACCTATATGCTACGTAGCGATAGCGATGAAATAGCATGTTTAGTGGTAAAGTAGTAGAAAATTTTATGAAATAAAAACCCTAAAGTAGTCAACTATTATAGAATTCACACCACCAAAATAGCTAAAATACGCCATCACTGATCATCTAATGAAAAAAAAACCTAAATTGTTATTCGCCAATGCTATTTATATAAAAAAAAAGCTATTTAACCGCTATGTCGTCGCTATAACCGAAATAGTGGTCGCTCGTCGATACGCTACCTAGCGCGCTATATTGACAATAGGGGCTATTTCAACAATAAGCCTATTTATCATTTTCTTGACTAGATTTGAAAATTACAAGTAAAACAGGTTGAACTTCAATCAACAGAAACAACAACCAACAAGAGAATAGCAAATCCTATGAGAATCCAAAAATTTTACAACAGTGGAGAATGTATGGCACGTTTACACCAATACAATTACAAACATGTTGATCTCAAATCAACAGCCCAACGATTTTCAACATGCATGCAAATCAAGATCTAAAATTCTTCCGTAAATGATGTTAAGCATATTAAATCAATCAGTTAGAAATACAAGTCTAAAGCGTTACCTTCTCTATCTCTTCTTCACCGGGAGTCAACTTCCGTTTGCCCTTATCGGTAGACATTTTCTCAGTCCACGATCACAAATGACTACAAAATTGTTCGAAATTAGTCGCATAAACATAAATCTTCCACAAATCAAAGCATCAATTTCAGATTCCTAACAACAAAATATGAATTAATTAAGATCGAGTTCATGTCGAATCGCACCTGGTGTTATTTCGCTGAATTTCTGTTTCTAGGGTTGCAATTCGATACGGTACCGCCAAAATCAACAATCGAATCGCATACTTAAATAAAACTGGTCACTTGTTTATATTTGGTCCTTCCAGTTTTCAGTTTGACTTATTTTACCCTTCGGCTACATGTTTAAGACCGGTTATTGTTCCGTGAGTGATTAATGGCGGATCACCAGAGGGTATGAGAAAATCATAGAGAAAAAGTTAAAAATATTTCTATATCTATTTATACTAATTTAGGGGGCTAAACGAATTCACCAAAGGGAAGGAGAGAAGAAAATCACCAAAGGGAAGGAGAGTGAAACGAGTACTTTTTTGCGTTTTTTTCACTCGGTTTTTACGTTTTCAAGGTGGGTACACAACGAATTCATCCAACATCTATTTATACTAACTTAGGGAGGTTAAAAAAATAAGAAAAACAGTTAAAAAAAGTTTTTTTTTTAAATGTTTAACGGCTAGAACCGGGTAGTCAGGTTCGGGTAGGAACTGATCACGCATAGGAAACCCCGAACCGAGTAGGAACCACCGTGTACAAATGGGTCCAAACCGGGTCTTGACCATACGAGATAGGAACCCGAACCGGTTTTGGCTCGGTTGGGCGGTTCGGGTTCTGGAATCGGTTATTTTATGCACCTCTAATGCAAAGTACAAACAAATTTATATAACAAAACTAAAGATAAATATATGTGTTTTGCAACGCCTCATACCCCTAATATAAAAAAGGACTTAGAATAAGGGGGTGTTTGGGATTACTTATTAACTCAAAAAGTTCTTTTTGTTAAAAGAACTTATTAACTTATTACTTTTTGAAAAGGAGTTTAAAAAAAAGTGTTTGAATTAACTTATTAGGTGAGGAAAGTTAAGGAGAAACAAGAAGTAAGAATTTCCCCCTTAGAAGTTATAAGGAGAAACAAGAAGTAAGAATTTCTTACTTCTCAAAAACAACTTCTTACTCATTTTTTAAAAGTCCTTTTGAAAACTTATTTTAATGTACACAAACAAACTTATAACTTATTATCTTATTACAAAAGGTAATAAGTTAATAAGTAGTTTTGAAAAGTAATCCCAAACACCCTTAAGCTTGGTTGCACAGTAAAAAAAAATCTGGCAGAGAACCTTTTTAAAAAACTAAACGGAAGAGGTCGGGGTTTGGTGGGGCCCCCTATTTTAAATAGGTATTTAGGTTTAATTTTAATTTTAAAGTTTTCTTTTAATTAACTTAAATAAACTTAATTTTTTTTAAATAACTTAACATATTTTATAAACTTAAAATGTAATTTAGATTTGTTTTTTAAAATTGTTTTAATAAAAAATGTTTTTTATGTATTAAAATTTCTTACGGCTATGTTTAACGGCTATATTCTACCAGATATAACTCATAACATATTTCAACTCTCATTTTCACTTTTCAACCTTCAATTTTCACTCCAAAGATTATATTTTTAACAAATATGGGTGGAGGTATCCATTTCTAGCAAACTCTTCACCTCCGTTAGAACCTGTATAGCTTGCAAACTTTTTTTGTTCAGCTGATGAACCATTGACATGTACGGATAAAGAATGGAAGTGGGCATTCGATCAGGTCTTTGGTCAACTAAAAGTTGGGGTCGAACACGTCCCCAATTAAGACGAGGGGTACGTCACTAACCCTGGAGAAGAATACGTACCCAATTCAGACGAGGGGTATGTCTCCAATGTAGAGGAGTATGTGCCCAATTCAGAGGATGGGTATGTACCCAATTCAGAAGAGGGGTATGTCAATGACCCTATAGAGGAATACGTACATTCTGAAGACGAGGAAACATATGACGAGCGTTTCAGGAACCATGGGAAGACGACCGCTCTTGAGATTCAGACTGCTCGTTTGATTCAATCGAACATCTTTACTTTTTTGTTTATGTAATTTCTAATTTTTAGTTTATATAATTTTTAATTTTTAGGTTATGTAACTTTTAATTTTTATTTTGAGGTTGTGTAATTTTTTTATTATTGAATGACAAAAGCATAAATAAATATATAGTATTAGGGTTGACACTTTTGTAACAAACTTGTGAATAAGTAAGACATCATCCATATCCCTATCTTGGATTGAGGTGTTACTACTGAGTTTAGTTTTGAAAGTATAATTAAGATGTAATTATTCAAAATACAATTAATTATCAACAATACTTAAACCCATATAATAATAATATCCAACAAGTTCAAATGATTTTCCCATTATGATTATCTTTTTTTCCCTTTTTTGTTTACTTCAATCTGGATTAGTCAAGTGATCTTTATTTATAATTTGATTTTTGGATTCTCCTTCTCATCTAATGCTTGTGATAACTCACAAAAAAAATTAAACTCTTACGTATTATTTCATGAGAGACATTGAGTCTCAATTTTTTAATTTTAAATCCCCGTAAAATTATGAAATATTAAAAGGGAGAATAATAATATTAATATTATGATAATAATGATACTGATTTGGTATTTATGACTTGGCAAACATCTATATTAGAAGAGAATAACACTTTAAATAATTTACTAAAAAGGTAACAGAGAATTTTGTGGGAGGTAGCTACAACCAGATTATGGGTTTTGATTGTGATTAAGGTAAAAGTTTGGTTTCTTAGTTTAAAATCTGTTGTTAGTTGAGTTTTAGGATTCACGGTTGATTCTTTAAATGAGAAATGGTGTTTAACGCTAACGATTCACATAATCCATGATCAATAGAGTCTTGTTCGTAGTTGGATCTAGTTCGATAATTTGTAGACAATTGGAGATACTAAGCTTTAAACATAATCAATTTTTAGAGTTATGCATTGTTTATGAATTTAGGTTAATAATGTGAAATGTTCTTCAACATTCAGATGTTATGATGTTGCGGATACATAAACTGTTTGGTGGGATGATTTCATCCTGTTTGTTTAGAAACAAGTTAGTTTTAATTAGATATTTTATAGCTAATTAGCACCGTGTTAAGCATACAACCTCCTAAATTCTTTTATAAAGAGAAAACAAGTCAATATTAAATACATGTTTTAATCAATTACTATACCCAAACGAATTTATGAATCTTAGTTGTTGTAAAATTCTAAACATTGTTTACTTTTGTAGAATTTTAAGAATCTAATGGTTAACAAATGTATGTTGGGATTCATGACTATTGATTTACGCAATTTGCAGGATTCTCATGGGTTGGCTTCGTGAACAAGTTGCAATGTTGAATCAGATGAAGCGCTCAAACTGATTGTGTTAGAGCCCTTCCTCTGATTCATCATTTCAGCTTATTTTTCGAACATATTATTGAATTTTGAATTATAGTTCTAAAAAAACTCTTGAGATAGTTTTATTTCTGGAATACTTGCAAGAATTCAAGTTTCAACGCCCATTTGGGTTCTTCAACTGTTTCCTCATTGCAACTAATTGAAATTATTATTAATTCGTCCAATGTGGATTATCTTAGTAGTTCTTGAAACCTTTTTATTTTATTCTTCAACTTGCAATGCAGATTCACAAAAATTGCTTATAAACAATACACCATCCTTCATAAATGTACCTCTATTTCCAATAGTCTATCATCTTTTATATTTATTTTCATAACCTAATTATTTATTAAAATAAACTACTTATTTTTAATGTTATTTAAAATTAAATTTAACAACGTTTAAGTATTACGTATTTAAAATAAAATATAACTACTTCATGAATTGTCGTCATAAGTATATTGAAAAAAAGACTATAGTATCTTTTTATCCTTAAAGCTAATATACATACTAAGACTTGATTATATGGAAAGTTGTTCTTTGACATGGTCTAACTTTGTTCTTTACTAGGTAACTATAAGGGCTATCGTTGAGTACAATGTGAAATGTAGTGTAAGACGTATGTAATCAAGGTGGGATATGTTCCCTGATTCTATGTTAGGCTGATATCTCTAGGCCCCTCGGTGATACAAATTGATATAAATGCTCAGGTTTGCTCAAACTGATTTTGATATTAATCACTTTGAATGTTGATCGAGAAAGAATAGTTGAATATCATATAAGACTCTTTCACATTGAATCTTCATTAAGCAACGTAATCAAGTATGTGTTTAAAAACATTTTAAAAGTAATATCGTAGTCAAAATTATTTGTTTTATAAAACACATAAATTTATAAAACATTTTAATTAGTTATTATTAAAGACTCTTTCATAAATTTTATACATAAATTTATAAAACACATGTATTTGTTTTATAAAACGCATCTATTACTCTCTCATATTTTTGGTTTTAGAGTGTGCAAGGGAGGAAAAACTTGGAGAAGTTGAAGAGCAACATTGCTACAAAAATTCTGATGTATTTTTTATTACAAGATTTCTTGTAACTTACATGTAGATATTTGGTGAGTTATCAAAATTTATTTAGTAAGAACAAAAACTAAGATTCATAAATTCATCCGTGAATGTTCTTTGTAACCTTTCTGCCGCTTCCAGTGGACATTGCAACAAAACTTGCTCAACAAAAGTTAGAGAAATCATGAAGATTTAAAGATATTTGAAGCAACATTTATAAAGTTTCAATAATTCTTTATTTCAACTATCTTGATTCTTTGATCAACTGGGAACCAACACCGTCATTAAAGACTTATAGAACTCATAAACTCATAAACCATGTGTTAACTTGGCTGCAAAATAACCAACTCCGATTATGAATTGGAGCCACTGTTCGCCGCCGATTCATTGGGGTACAAATGAATTGAAGCTCCGGAATCGATTTTATACAAAATACACACGTGCAAAACTATATAATGCCCATGGCCTTCTGGTCTAGTGGCATCAGCTGGTGTGAATAAAAGCTCTGTGACCCAATCTTGCTATCACTAACAGGGGGTTGCCAATAAGCTCTCCAGACATAGGCAAGTCAGGGGGTTTTACGAGCTAGTCGGTTTCCTCCTGGAACAGGTTGGCTCCATCCTCGAGCGTCAAACTAATGATGGACGGTTGAAATCTCGTTTGAGGTATGGACATACCTGGGCTATGAAGAGGCATGCTATTGAGCCCGAATTACCATCGCCGTTCAAAAAAAAGAAGATTAGTGGGTGTGTATTTCGGTGGGTAACAAACCTGGATCCAAATCAAACTCTTATTGTTATTTCAGTTTAATTGTTAAAATTCAGCCCCTTCTGTATTTAATTTTGTCATTACCAGCCCGCAAACAAAATCATTTCTATATGTTTCCTTTATTTTACACAAAAAGGTTTAAAAACTTATTTTAGGTTTTAAATAATCTAAGAAAAAGATAAATAAAGTAGTTCAAAACTTATGGCAATTTTTATATAAAATAACAGAATATTGTTGCAAGTTTAAATAGTAGAGGGGCTTCAATTGTAACATTTGTAATTCTAAAGGGTTAGTATGTAAAATTTGTAGTCCTAGAGGGTTAGTTTGTAATAATGCTCGAACGATTGTAACAGTCAACTAACTGTTGAGATTGTTGAGTTGTATTAAACAAATAGTCGTTAATGGAGTTAACAAGTATGATCGATGAATTTCCCCTCTCTTTGTTTATATTCTAACTAGATTAGAACCCCGTGTATTTTATGTGATGAATAAAATCAATATTAAATAATTATTACATATATGTAGATTGTCAAATGAGTTTGCGAAGGAATTGGTTTGACGTTACAGATCATGTTCCTTTGCATTTAACCATGATTTTGCATCCTAAGTTTTGATGGAGTTTCCTTCTTGAATTCTCAATTTTGACCTAAAATCACAGAAGAATTAGAAACATATGATTAATACCTTAAAACTTTAGGGGTGATTCAGGCGGGAAAGTTGAGTCAAATGATGGCTTTGGTGATGACACATGTCATCTTTGTTATTCCTTTGTTAGGTTAGAAAATTTCGTAGATATTAGTGGTATCAGAGCTTAGCTCTGATCCTCATCGGAAGTTCTAATTGGTGTATAATCCCTAATTTGACTCGAGTCGGTTGCTGAAAAGAATTTGAATAAATTTGTTGAAATTAAAGCGTTGGAGAAGAACTCGACGAAGATGGCAACTATGAAAACGCAGATGGACAAGATACTCAAGAACACGCAATTACTCAACAATAATCAAGGTTAGGAGATCACAATAGCAGTAACTAACATGGAATTGGAGGCCACATTAATAATCAAGGGCACGCAATAGAAGAAACGTGGTTAAGTGGAAGCACTAATCTCTTCTCGAGGGTAGAGTTCCCCAAATTTGATGGCATAGATGTAGAAAGATGGATTTAATTAAGTGCAGGATATCACCACATCAATGGCGGACCTAGAAAAATGTTTTATGGGGGTAGTAGATTTTTTGGTTCGATTGACAATAATTAAATATTTTTTCGGCCCGAGTCGGGTAACACAATAAAACGAACAAAATTATAAACAAACAATAATAATACGATGTTTGTCATTAGAAATGTATAATTAAAAAACAATATTCCTATAATTATTCTCTAAGGGTTTTCATTTTTTGAAACCGAACCATTACATAATCTATAGGTCTTTTTCTAAGCAACTCTTTTTCATAACAAACACAACTATGAACTATCAACCCTTTTTTCAATAGTTAATTAGGTTTAAAATATTTAAATGGTATTGGGTTTATATATGAGTATATTTTTTATTTGGGTCTATTTTGTTTGAAGGTTATTGTGTTAAACAATTAAATGTTTGGTTTAAAAGTTTTTTAATTAATAAGTTATGGGTCAATTGTTATAAGGTTAAAAGTTTGATTTAATTGGTTTTTATTTATAAAATCTATAATCTTAAAAAAAATATTTCTGTCGGTGTCAAAATTTTATGAGGGTCGCTTGAAAATCTATACATAATAATAAATAAAGGTTTTGAGGTGTCACATATCATTCCCATGTTCATCCTTAACATTTTTCCCGCCTCTCTCTCCTATTTAATGACACAAGTTTCTATAAAAAAATTATAATTTTTGTTTCACGCATCTCTCTCCTATTAAATAATAATTATTTTTATAAAACATTTTTAATTAAAAAATGGCTTTGTTCTTAAAACATTTTTATAGTTTGAACATTTCTTTCATTGTTTTAAAAAAAACAATTATATGACGTTTCTAAAATTTGTATTAAAAAATTATGTAATATGTCAAAAATATGTAATATTAGATCTTTATTACTAAGTATATATAACAGTGCATTTATTCACCTAGTATAATATACATGGTTTCTAACCTATATTATAATAAATGAAATAACTATACTTGCTACGTGACGACTTCTGATGAAATCTAGATTTTTGTTTTTCGTTTTTCTCTCCTATTAAATAATGATGATGTTAAATAATTAAATATCTAACGTATATTCTAATATTTTATTAAAAATTACTAAATCATAAGAAAATTTTAATTATTTCTTATTTCACAGATGATTAATAACACCAAACATACAAATTTTCAAAGAAAATATTGTTTTATAACAAGTTGTATTTATTCAACATATGTAAAACATGGGCTTTAACCTAGTATATCATATATATATAACAAAAAAAGAAAAACATTTAACGGTGTCGGCTGACCCGCCAACACCAAGCTAGGTCTACCATTGCACCAGATTATAATCGATACTCATAATTATATAAAATTTAAATAAAATAATCTAATATTAGTTTTCTTTCTTTTAATTAAGCAAGATTGTATTTATCCCTTAATTATATTAAACTATAACACCCAATTATTTGACTATATAGATAAATCAAAACAACTACCAAAATAATATCCTTTATATTAGATATTTCTGAATTTAATAATTAGTTTTTTGATTTCAAAGGAAATTACTAGAAATGCAAGTGGGATTTTTTTTTGAATGGCGAAAGAAAATCCAAGTGGGATAGTATGGTAAAGTTGTCAACAACCTTTTCAAATTGAGGTTAGATACGTATTAGAATTACGTTCCTTCATTTATGGCTGATATCTCGGAATTTAAATGCACATAAGTCGCCTCATACGATCATAACGCAAAACATTCCTATGGAGTTTTGAGAGATAATTTAAATGCTACAACCAGATAATTATGAGTTTTGATCGTAATTATGGTGAAATTAATTGAAAGGGAAACCATTTGACGGGGAAAGCAAGTTATTTGTTGGAAAAGCAGCGACTTCAATAGGGTTCTTGTAAAGAATGTAAGCTTACTTGGTGATATATTAGATCCACTAGACTCTCATGGAGAAGTTCATGTCACATTGGGTCCTTTGACGGACTCATCGTTTCAGTTAGTCTTTTATGCAATTCTTTCATAATCAATCTTTTCTTGATTTTGTTTTTCAAGTTCCTGTCAAACTGAATGATAAAATAAATTATGTCAGGAGATTAAGTAACAAAGATTAAAAAGCACTCAAAATACATAAACATACCGGTTTTTGTAGAGGAGCGTTTTATCTTTTGTTGCTCATAGAGAACATCTATAATCTCCTTCGGGTTCACGTTATACACCATATATTGTTTTATGAGATATTTAACCTGAATTCATTCAAGCATACAACACAATCATAATTGCAACCATTTTCTTCAGTAAATTTGAAAATCCAATAGAAAATTACAATACAAACAGGTTGATCTTCAATAAGATTCAAACAGTCAACTAACAAATCAAGATCTTGCAGCCATTTTTAGGATTCGTAGATCTTGATCTGTTAGTTGACTGTTGTTTCTTATTGAAGATCAACGTGTTTGTATTGTAATTTTTTATTGGATTTTCAAATTTACTGAAGAAAATGACTGCAATCATGATTGTGTTGTATGATTACATGAATTCAGGTTAAATATCTCATAAAACAATATATGGTGTATAGCCTGAACCTGAAGGAGATTATAGATGTTCTCTATGAGCAACAAAATATTAAACACTCCTTTACAAAAACCGGTATGTGTATGTATTTTGAGTGCTATTCAATCTTTTTTTACTTAATCTCCTATGACATAATGTATTTTGTAATTCAGTTTAGTAGGAACTTGAAAAACAAAATCAAGAAAGGTTGATTATGAAAGAACTGCATAACAGACTAACTGAACCAATGAATCCGTCAAAGAACCCAAACACTGAGGCAGGAACTTCTCCACAGGAGTCTAGTGGATCTAACATATCACCAAGTAAGCTATTTTCTGTTTTAAGAATTTTGCATTCTTTCTACTTATTAAGTGCAACATCATGTTCCAACAATATTATTTAAGTTATTCATAGGTGTTTCTATTTCTGTGCTTATGTCTTCAATCAAACATATCACTTTTCAACGGGGCAATGGGCGAAGGTCGATTATGAATCCTCAATCTATCTCATGTTGTATTCTCTACTTTTAAATCAAAGGAAAAGAAAAGAAACGGATGAAAATCTAATGACTTTTCATATTCAAAGTTGAGAGGTTTACAGTTATGCACTTACTGTATAGCATTTATATTTGAATAACTTTATGAATAGATGCATTTTTATTATTTATAAAGTTTATGATCTTTTAATTTTCTTTTCTTTCCATTGATTTTCATCCTAAAAGTGAAAGGAGGTTTTAAGAAAGCAAATACTCTCAAATGTCCCCACATTTTTCTTCTCTCTCTCTGTTTTGTTTCTTAAAAAAACTCTAAAGCATATATTTTCATAATTTTATTTTTCTGTCACCATCACTACTACAAATTTGGGCATATTAGTATGTTCCAACAGTTCTATGCACCAAGTGGTTTTTGTTAAGCAAAGGAATTATCTAGAGGCTATTTTGGTGCTTATGTCCTCAATCAAACATAATTACTTTTCAATGAGACAATCTTGGTTTTAAAAATAGCACCTTAGGCGTGAAGCACTCGAAACGCCTCAAGGCCTTGAGGCGGCGCCTCATGACATTTAGGTCAAAATTGGTCAACATTGGTAAGGTTTGGGTCTATAGGAGGGTGATACGTAGAAAGAACCATTTAGGGTTGTAGGACTCTCATAAATCTTGATTTATTGCATCCATTTTGCTATCGATTGAGTGAACATCATTATCTGCTAACAATGCACGTAAATCCTGTGAGTTTATTAATGATATTATATTTTTCAAGAAGAAAATTGAAAAATTGTCTTGTAAATCTATAATTGATTCATTATATTTTTTTTCTGAATATGTTGTTTGAAGTACAGAGGCAATGCTTTTATGTTATTATTATATCTTGTTTTGATTATTGATTGATGTAAATTGCTAAAAATTGTTTACTGCATGTTGTAGAATTTTAAGATTCTCATGGGTTGAATTTGTATATACCTGGCAATCTTGACCCAAAGTAGAGGAAATGGGTAAAAAGTTTTTTTATTTTGGGTTGAATTGGGTCTAGTTTATTTAAATTATAAACTAAAAAATCAGCAACCCTGAAAAGCTTTGTGTTTGTTCATGAAAACTTTCATGAATATGCATGGTTGCTGATACATTGCTACTCATACTTGTTTTCTGAAGGTTTAGTTTTAAACAAATGACCAATTTAATTCATTGATTTTATTACTGTTATTAGTCATTTTATTGCTGATTTTTATGTTATTATAAGTGCTTAAAAGTGTTTGATGTACAATTTAGAAACAAAAGATTTGAGGTAGCAGATAAAGGCAAAAGTGGATCTTAACCTTATCTCCCTTAAATTAATTTTCTATTTTTGACGTCCTGCAATGGGACCCATACCGGATTACTCAATACCCATCGGGATTGTGGTTAAAGTTTACATGTTGAAAGCTTCCTTGTTCTTAGATCCTCAGTCAAACTTCGCCATCTTTTGAGTCAATGTTGTTTACGGTGTAGCTATCCTTGAAAAGTCCCTAATGAACCTTGTATAATGTTCTGCAAGTCCCAAGAAGCTATGAATTTGAATTGGAGTTTGTGGTGCTTCTCTCTTCATTACTGCTACCACCTTTGTGGGATCAACTTGGAATAGGACTTATCTCACGCATCGAGAATTTCGTGTAAAACTTCTTCCTTCTTAGCAACTCTAGAACAAACCTAAGATGTCCATCGTGCTCTTCCTTACTCTTCGAGTAAATCAAAATGTCATTAATAAAGACGATAACAAAGTCCATAAATGATGTTGGTGCATGTAACCTCCTACTTTTCATATGTTAGTAAAATAATGGATGTTTACATGTTCGAATGGATGTTATTCGTCGTGTAAATCAGCATATGAGTTTAACGGGTCAAGAGCGATTGTCGGAAGTTAACAATATGCAACCAACAAGCTGACACGGGCATGTCAGGAGTCCACACAGCCGTGTGAGTCACATGGTCCGATAAATCTAAGTCTGAAGCAAGGTTTGTAAGTTGATTAAATACCTGTATGGTCTGAAGCAAGCACCAAAAAAACAATGGCATCAAAACTTTGATGATGTTGTGTTGTCTAATGGTTTTGCATTGAACCAAGCAGACAAGTGTGTATGTAGCAAATTTGATGTTTCCGGTAAAGGAGTTATAGTTTACTCATATGTAGATGACATGTTGATCTTTGGGACTAACCAAAATCAAGTTGATAAAACCAAGAAATTTGTGTCATCTTGCTTCGATATGAAAGGCATGGAGGAGGATGAAGTGATCCTTGGTATAAGGATTAAGCATGAGAATAATGGTATTTCAATTTCTCAATCTCGTTATATTGAGAAGATTTTGAAGAAATTTAATTTTCAAGATTGTTCTCCTGTTAGTACTACTATAGATCCCAGTTTTAAGCTCTTACCTAATAAATGTGTTGCAGTATGTCAACTTGAATACTCAAGAGTTATTGGATGTCTCATGTATGCTATGATAAGTACTAGACCTCATATAGCTTATGTTGTTGGAAAGCTTAGTAGGTACACTAGTAATCCTAGTTCAAATCATTGGCAAGCTATAAATCGAGTATTAACTCGTTATAACTAGTAGAATGATGCAAATAGAAACTCGTTACGTTAAAATTAACTCGAAGTTGAAATCGTACAATTTTTTGAGATGTTACATTAATTAAGCTCTCTCTCAACAGAGAGTGATGATTCAAAATACAATATTATATATAATCTAGGTAGTTATGGGCCACAAAAAGGTAGTTAATAGCTATCACTTGGATCTTCTAAAAGGTTCAAGATGTATGTAAATGTATATCAATAAAAGAGAGTTTATCTTATCTTGGCTCCAATTCTTGTTTGCAATTAATAAACTTCCTACAGACTGCAAAAATACAATTTCATATTTTCATATGATTATCTTCTACCATTTCTCAAACCTTAATTGAACTTAGATTCAAAGATATGTTCCAACTAGATTTAAAATTTATTTAGTAACAAGAACACCAAGATATAAAAACTGCCTTAAAAATTCAGTAACAAGAACAAAAAAAGTAATCTGGAAAGAGGGTCAAGTCTAGTTGTAATTAATTAGAATCAAATAAAGTGTCTGGTGGATGTGGTGACAGAAACGCAGAAAGGTCATCCGTGAATGTTCTTTGCAACTGATGTGGAATCCCGGGATTGTTGCTAACAGATTCCACACCACCAGATCCATTAGCATTTGGGTTCTGAGCTAACGACGTATTAAATGGAAAATTATTCAAGTGGCCATTCGGTGGTAAATCAAATGGATTAATTGGTTGATTACTTGGTGGAATAGCAACAGCTTCATGATTTGGGTTCAACTGCTTCATCAATGCAGCTTGCATTTCCAGGAGATTATTGAACCTTTCTATTTGGTCTTTCACAGCCAATCTCAAATAGTAGTTCCTGAAGAATTTTTCATTTTCTTTTTCAAGTTGCTGCCAAACTGAAAGAAACATTTACAAGTGATTTAATTCTATCTTAATTATTCTGAAAACAAGTATATAGGAAACAATAGATAATAATATATTTACATACTGATCTCTGTGAAGCAAGGCTCTATATTATGGTGTTGATAGAGAACATCAACAGCCTCCTTCTTTTTCATGTACTTTAGGATACATCTTTCTATCAAATCATGTACCTGCAGATGCAACACAAAACAAGCTATGAGTCCAGCCAACTTGTATATTTGGGATTATATTTAAAAATCCAATACTTGATGAAATTACATCAAGTCTTGGAAATTATCAAGTTGTCATAATTTGTAATGGTAAAGGATATTATTTTGCAATTTACAAGTCAAAAGCCTTACCCTCTCTATATCTTCATAAGTAACCTTTCTGCCCTCTCCACTAGACATTATTGTAAGCAAAACTACAACAATATATATATTAATGTTCAACAAAAATTAATATAATTGCACAAAAAATGCTATGAATCAGTCTCTATAGTAATTTTAGGATTTTTTAATTTGAGTACCAATATATTGTTATCAAATTTCAAAATTGTTTTGGATTGCTTTGTAAATTCCAGAAAAAATATACCAAAGGTGCCAATCACATGAAATTTAATATAAAAGATATAGTATGTGTATGTCATCAACATCAAACGTTCAGAAGATGTATAAAGAAAAACATCAAATATTCAGTGACAAAAACATTATAAAGATTTTAGAGTATCATTCAATACAAAACTAAATTTACATAAAAGAAGAAAATTTCGAGACTGGTTTCTTTTGAACTATTTTCATTTACCAATAAATTCCTATGTATAAAGCTCTGCAAAATTAATGTCTTACCTTAATTAATTTGGGGCTCTATCGGCGTAAACAAATAAATTGAATTGAACTGAAGCTGAGAACATGAATTTTATAGATTAGTGGCGAGTATTTAGGCGGTTCACAAACATGAATCCATATCAAACTCTAATTCTTATTTCAAGTTTAATTGTTAATTAAAAAACAGCCCCTCCTTTATTAACTTTGTCATTATTAACCCTTAAACAAAAAACATATTTTTTTTTTCATTTTGATTTACAAAATAAATGTACGTATAAGACACTTAAAATCAAGTAACCGGAACACTACATGTTAAATCCATTTATCTAAAAGCACCGACCGGTGAGTAGTAATCAAGTTGAAAACGTGTTAATCGTGTTCTAATATATGGGCCATAAAAGGGTTAGCGGGTGTTTATGAATCGATCTATTTAATAAAATGGGTTAAAACGGTCAACCTAACACGGCATGTTTTATTAAAGATGTCATCTTGTATACGATCTATTTATTAAAAGGGTTTATGTGATGAACCCAAACCTAACTATTTTCACGGTAATTATTTTTGTGTTGTGTTTTTGTTAAAAATTATCACCTCTAGTCGGTTAACGTTTAGCTGTGTAGAGGATTTTAAAACTAGTCTGTTACTATTCCATCGTTGATTATTAGTTTGTTGTTAAAAAAAACTAATCTACTGCTGATTTTTAGTTTTTTTCAAATAAAATTTGTATTTTTGTTATTCCAGCAAGCAACACCAAAATACCAAAACCAGCTATACCAAATCCAACAATACAAATGCCAAAAATAACAATACAAATGCAAAAAAGTTATCGTTAACTCTAACAGCTCAAATGCAACAATATTTGTTTTTTTACAAAAAGAAAACCAACTAATTGCAAGGATTTCCGGTGGGATCGGACGCATCATTATGTTAGGAATCAGAGTCGTTAGCGCAGCGGATACAACACACACACACACAAACGAGAATAAATAGAAAGCAATAAACGACACAAGAATTTATAGTGGTTCGGTTTTGGTGTGAAACCTACATCCACTTGCTGCAACTAGGGTTTACTTTTATTGATATGTGCTACAAGAATTACAATTACAAGACTGAGATATATATAAGACAAGATTAGGTTAAACTAAAATAGGTAACAATGGGTTTTAGCCCATTAGGGCCGGCTGCCCTATTACCCTTAGATTCCAGCCGTAACAGGCCCAAAGGGGAGCCCAGCCCAGCCCAAACTCAATAGCTTCATAACCCAACAATCTCCCAATTGAAAGCTTTGCCCATACAAATCCCCCAAGCCAACTCAGCGCTAGTAACTCGAGTAATCTTTATAATCAAGTCCTCCAAGCCCAAGCGAAGACACCATGTCAAACTCTTCTAGTTGCAGCGGCCCTTCTCATCAGTTACCTGAAAGGCCCGTTGAAGCTCCACCGAGCTTCAACCCAATACCAGTCATACCAAACCCAGCCGTGATTATCTCCACCACCGACCCATCTTCTGTCTCAACCGGCTTGCACTTTCCACCAGCTCCAGAGATACACCGAAGACCATTATCACTCTCCAAATTCAACAAACAATCCTCAAGAGAGACTTTCTCATTCGAAACCTTAGTCTTCAAAACCCAGCGGACTCTCGAAACTGTACCCGGAACACGTCTCGTGCTCCCACTGTTCTCAAACCCCTGACTGGTTTCAACCTCCGAACACATTCGGCTGACATCTCAGTAGCTCCAGGCTTCACGTTTGCATAATGAACCCTCTTAGCGTGAGATTCAGCGAACCAGACTTTATTACTCTGAACCGGGATGGACACACATTCCTCAGCATGTACCTCAACTAAATACCGTGATCCTCGTTTTTCTCCCCGAGCAATAATGAGATTTCCATCTAACACTTTCCACTTTCCACCGCCAAAATTGACATCCAATCCCTGTTCATCCAATTGACTAACAGAATTAAGATTCATCATCAAACCTGGAATTACCCTGACGTTTTGCAAGTTCCATGCAGTTCCTAATGGACTCTTCAGATTCACATCTCCCATGCCCGTAACCTTTAAGGTTTCACCATTTCCTAGCCTTACCTGTCCAAAATCACCTTCTTTTAGATTCACCATTGATTCATCGCTGTGCATAGCATGAATCGATGCTCCTGAATCCATGACACAAGAGTCCACACTGCTTTCCACACTACAAACCAGTGCATCACCATAACGGACGACCTCAGTATTGTTCACTTTAGCATACTTTTCCTTTTTGGCTTTTGGACACTGACTCTTAAAATGCCCAACTTCTTTGCAGCCCCAACGTGTGACAGTCTTAGGAGTTCTGGATGCACTCCTAACCCTGCTCCCACTATCCATGTTATTCCCTCTTCCCTGCTTATACTTAACAATTCAGAAGAAGATGAGCTACCTTGCTTCCTGCGTCTTACGTCTTCTCCAAGAATCAAATCTCTCATCCCTTCAAATGTAAAACCACTGGGCCATGTAGAATTGGTAATAGCAGTTACCGTTCCAGACCAGCTATTCGGCAGTGAAGATAACAGCGCAAGACCTTGAGTTTCATCATCGAAGTTAATTCTCACAGAACTCAATCTGGACAAAAGTGAAAATTTAAGTTGTTGATATGTTCTATCACAACGTCTCCTTCCTTCATCATAGTCAAGAAAAATTCTCTCAACAAGAACAATTTATTTGCCGCCGACGGTTTCTCATACATGTTTGACAGAGCTGTCATCATACCACGAGCCGTGTTTTCCTTCATGATGTTGAACGCGACACTCCTCGTCAAAGACAATGTAATAGCCGCCTTGGCCTTCTTATCCTTCAAATCCCAAACATTTTGACTAATCTTATTAGTTTTTTCTTTCAATACCACATCCAAGTCCCTTTGACTCAACAGAGCTATTATTTGCATCTCCCACCACGTAAAGTCCGTCCCGTCAAACTTATCAATCTGTACCTTCCCGTCCTTAGCCATCTCAAATAGCAAACAGAAAAAAAACCAGATAAATGAACTTGAATACAGAAAAAAAAAACTTAACCCGTCGACTCAAGGGTTTAGAAACCCTAATTGGCAAACAACCTGGCAGCAACCCAAGTCCCAGCAGCGACCCAAAAAATATCAGTAGAAACCGGCCACCCTATTCCGGCGACCAACAATAGAATTTTCAGCGGTTACCCCCAAAACCCTAATCGGAACAGCCCTACACCTCCTCCACTCCTGCGACAGCGATCAGCAGCCAAAAACAGGCTCCAATCAGCCCTGTTACAGCCGAAAAGAAGCGGAACAAAACGGAACAGCAGCAACAATCAGCGACCTGACCTCCAGCGACAAAACCAGCCGCAGAACAGACCCCAAACAGAAGAAAAAAAAAACTGAAACAACAGCCCTTCTCCCTTGCGGCTTCGAACCAGAACTCAGCAGATTGGTTCAGCACCAATCGCAATTCTAACAGCCCCTATGGTCGTTTTTCTGTACGAAAACCGTATGTAACAACGAGCCAAAGCTCTGATACCAGTTGTTCGAAATCAGAGTCGGTAGCGCAGCGGATACAACACACACACACAACACAAGAATAAATAGAAAGCAATAAATGACACAATGATTTATAGTGGTTCGGTTTCGGTGATAAGCCTACATCCACTTGCTGCAACTAGGGTTTATTTTTATTGATAGGTGCTACAAGAATTACAATTACAAGACTAAGATATATGTAAGACAAGATTAGGTTAAACTAAAATAGGTAACAATGGGTTTTTGCCCATTAGGGCCGGCTGCCCTATTCCCCTTAGATTCCAGCCGTAATAGGCCCAAATGGGAGCCCAGCCCGGCCCAAACCTGTAGGTCCCTCGGGTGTGGTGGATCGTCGCATGCAAGTGGTCTACTAGTCGGACCGGGTGCGGAATACCCGTGACTAGGTGGAGAGTCTAACTGAACAAAGTAAACCGAACACAAGAGTCACAATAATCGTTCTTTGTATTATAAACACTCGACGGTTACAGAGAGAATACAAGCTGCGTACTTAGCAAAACTGAGTTCGTATGAACAAATGGTTCTGCGTACTTAGCTTCTGTGAACCTATCCTATTTATACTGACCTGATGCCTGCGCACTTAGCAAGTACGCAGGACCAATTACTCCTGCGTACTTAACAAGTACGCATAGGTATTCCTGCGT
Source organism: Smallanthus sonchifolius (assembly GCA_023525975.1). Classification (NCBI taxonomy): domain Eukaryota; kingdom Viridiplantae; phylum Streptophyta; class Magnoliopsida; order Asterales; family Asteraceae; genus Smallanthus; species Smallanthus sonchifolius. The sequence continues at coordinate 24,404,856 of CM042029.1, read as the reverse complement.
ACTTACTAAGTACGCAGGAGCATTCTCCTGCGCACATACAAGTGCGCAAAACACTTAGAAGAAATCAACAAAACATTAAGTAAAAGTAAATACAACTCGATAAACTTTTACATAATGACTCTAACATACAAAGACAAAATACAGACATTAGACATACAAACCTAGACTCTATCCAGAGTGTTGTCACAGGAAAGTGCATCAACAAACTCCCCCTTGACAACAGCTCGGGATCTTCATCGTCTTCAGTCTTCAATCTTCAGTCTTCACAGCACTACTTCCTTAGCTTCCATCTTCTTTTTGTAATCAAGACAGAACTTGATTAACTTGTCGTATTTGGCCGAGAAAAGCTTTGTCCATTCGTCAGTGTGGATGCAGAATTTGTCTGCTAGTACCTCCAGATCGTTCACAGATAAATTGATGAAGCAGACTTCATCAAAAACCCTGATCACTTCCTTTGGCACTATGTTTCCACTATCTGACTTACCTTTACCCATGATCACAGCCTCGCCCGTCTTTGGATCAACGTACCAGTACCACATGTCACCAAGAATATCCTGAGGTAACTTGCTCAGGGGAATCTTAGTTTCACATCGCACTGGCTTGTATACCAATCTCTTTAACGGCTTCTTAGTCACAGGATGCACATCGTGCTTATCCTTGACTCTTCTGGGCACCTGAGGCTTGAGATACTCATACTTTCCCGATCTTGCTTCACGCTGTAGTATACTCCACAAACCCATTGCTACTGCATGATTCGAATGATTCAGCAGGTCGCGGTTTGCAAGGTTAACTAGGTCGTACCTGGGCAAAGAGTTGAATGCCTCACTGGTTGGTTTCAAGTATTGAACCCCTCCAGATCTTTTGATGGCGAACAACTGCTTGTCCTCCTCAAACCTGACAGCTAAGATCATACATGTCGCTCCATACTTGTCTTTGATAGACGTCTTTTGCCACACTGGAGCTCGACCTTTTGTAGATGCAGAAGGCATGTCTTTCTCTTTTTGTGCCTCGGGGTCCACATGTATAGGGTCGACCGGGGGGGCATCAGTTGTAGCTTCAACATTACTTGCTGTATCAACTGAGCCTGTGTCTGTTTCGAGCAGAGATTCGAGCGATGGTATTTCAAAGATCTCACCATCCTCTAACTCATACTCTAGATCCCCGTCGCCCTTGGGAATCTCGATTATCACATCATCATCATCATCGTTCCAATCATCACCAGAGTCGATCTCTCCTTCTTCCAGATTAAGGAGAGCATCGATCTGTGCTTCTTTAGAATAGTCAGGCTCGAGACATAGAATCTTGTCAGCCACTGACTTCCCTTTATCACCGCCACCACCACCTCCTGAGGTATCACCACCCTCTTGCGTAGTAGACTCCCCCTCAGCCATTGACGTAGTAGAGATGGGCACAATTGCCGAAGCTTGGTGCTCACCTCCACTAGGACCGACTTCAGGATCCTTGTCTTTGTCATCATCCTTAGTCAAATCGACTGGATGACAAACCTCTGCACCGGTGGATTTTTCTTTTTCCTTCTCCCTCTGAGCACCTAGCTTCTCGGTCAGTTCTGCAATCAATTTGACCATAGTAGCGTGCTCCTGCCTTTGAGCATCCAGCCTTAGCTCAATTGAAGTTCTGTGGGCCAGAATCATTTCATTCGTCTTCATTAATAGTTCATTCTGCGCCATCACATTCTTCAGCCGTTCATCAGTCCCCGTTCTCTGGCTACGCAGAATCCTAACTTCATCTGCCAGAGAGTTTATCTGTGCTTGTTGAGCATCAGACTCCTCCTTTGACGTTTGAATAGTCTTCAACAAGCCAGCAACTTGGGTTTCTAGCACATCGATCCTAGCTTCATTTGGATCCGGATGCCTAGATGATGAGGCTTCGGCGTTGTGTATGGGGGAAGAGAAGATTGTGTCAAAGTCGAACCCCTGTGAGAAATCACCGTAGTTGAAGGGTTGACCTGACGGCTCTTTGGTGGGTGTTGGGGTTAGGGATGGTATGATGTGAGTGGGTGTTATGGTTGGGGTGACGGTGACTGAATCTGTGAGAAGTGGAGCAGTCACCGTCACCTGGACGGTTGGAGTAGGGAGGGTCACCGTCACAGGAATCTCCTCTGTGACCGCCGTGACTGCCACATCTGTTTGAACTATTGGCCTTCTCCTCCTGCTATACAGTTGCTGTTCTGGTTGGGTAGATTCTGGAATGGCAGCTTCAACTTGTACTGGCTGCACAGTTGGAATCTCTTCAACCCTGGGGATGGCAACCTCTTGCCTATCGCCCCTTTTCTTGTTGGTGCGCTCATGCCTCTGTCTTTGTAAAGCAGCGTCAGAGTCGAAATCCGGCTCATATTCGCTGCTGGAGCTTTGTCTCTTTCTTTTTGAAGACGACGCAGGCTGGGTTACCTGTGCCCGTCTCCTCGGATGTGCCTGTGATGGTGCATCATCGGAATCAGAAGAATATGATTCTGTAGCCTCCGAATCGGATTCCTCAGCACCACCAACACCACCTTCATCATCACCTTCATCATTACCTTCATCATTACCTTCATCATCCTCATTCTCTTCATCTTGTTCTTCATCAGAGTGATCACTCATCTCTGGTCCCGAGTTGGGACTATACCAGTTCCAGTCCTCTGGAGCGACGTATGCTTCATTAATCAGGTGGCCGAAGAGTTCAGTATGCTCAGGGGTAGGTTCTACACTGCTTGGCTTTAAAAATTGTGCAAAGACTCTCTTGGCCACTCTCTTCACTTGCAGTCTCTCCCCGATCGCACGCAGGTTTGGCAACGCATCATCGATCAAAAGTTGCACAAACCTCGGGTATAAAAGGAACCTAAACCTCTCCGCCGTATTTATCTGGTCATTGATTGCTTTGAAAATAAAGCGGGAGAAGTTGTAGCCCCGATTGAGAGACAAGCCCACCATGGCTGCGGCAAGGTCATGACCCATGGCATCCTTCCCTGCTTTCCTTGATGAGATGCACATGATCATGATGTGGGCAAAGTAACGCCATTGATCTAGAACCCACATTTTCTTGTATGAAGCATAGTCCCTTTCCCCGACATATCCCATTCTCTGACTCCAACACCCATCCACGTAGTAATCTGGATAGGATGTCGGGTCGGTGGGAAGGTCTCCAAACTGCAGTACTCTCCTTATTGTATCCTCAGAGATGGCAATAGCCCGACCGTCAACGGTAGCCCTTATGACATTTGGAGATACCGTTCAATCGTGCTCTGCTGTCTCCCAGAATTGCTCTAAGTAAGGTCTTGAGACTGTTGGATTAGCCGAGATTGCATAACTTATTTTAGATCTGTTCAGGAAGTCCACAATCTCTCTATATTGTAAGGCTGCCCCTTTCCATTCTGGTTCAGTGTGCGCCAACAGATTGAATTCGTTAGTGAATGCACGAGCCATTATCTGCAAACACACACAGAAAACATAATTAGATCAATTAATAACAATGGAAGTAGACTCACATGACATAGAATAGTAGTTACACTTTGAAAAAAATTTCAGACTTAAGAAAATTTTCTAAGTGTTGGTCCTGCGCACTTAGCAAGTGCGCAGGATTTTACTCTTGCGTACTTAACAAGTACGCATGAATGACTTCTTGCGTACTTGCTAAGTGCGCAAGAACAACTCTTAACAGAAAAATTCAGAAAATGTGGGTCGATTAGGTCGCCACTAGGTCAGAATCACGGATTCTAACCTATGGTACCATTATCAACACTACACTCGTTCAATTTTTGACCGAGACCCGTCGCCGACCCACTGTCGGTTAAAATACGAATGACGGATCAATCGAGGACCAAGAGATGATTAGGGAGTCGATTAAAGCTTCCTATTCGCTTGTTACACATAATAAGTTACCCAAACAACCCCAAATTACCCCAAAATTTGTCGACATTCACCTAAAATATTCTAGGTCAAATCGGTCCAAAATTTCACTAATTTACGGATGAAATCGGTCTAAAATCTCACCAAGGAGATGAAATACGAAGATGATAATGTGGGAGGGATGAAAAACGGGTTTGAACACACTCGATTTTGAGAGAAAATTGCAGGGGGAAAAATTTCGGTTTGAAAGCTTAACCTGAAATTTTTTTCTAAGTGTTGAACTTATACCCCACTGATAATGTTCGTGCGTACTTGATAAGTGCGCACGAATTAACTCTTGCGTACTTAACAAGTACGCAGGAATTACTTCTTGCGTACTTGCCAAGTGCGCAAGTCTTACTTCGTGCGTACTTGACAAGTGCGCAGAAACCTTAAGTGCGCAATTTTTCAACTCAGAATTTATGAAGATATTTAAGTCAAATAACGAACAAGATAAAAAACATTCGACCACGAGGATTCAAATACAATTCATGAAGATTACACATAAAATATTTTTGGTCTTTTTCTGATTTAAACTTGAAATATGCATAAACTTAAAAACTTAAAAATCTTTTTGTTCTTTTCAAAATAGATATGTACAAGTATTCACACAAGCTATTTTTGATCAAAGACACGAGCAGAGGATCATATCAGGCTAACTTATAGCAAAAACGATACAATATAAACATCAAAGAATATGGGATCATGTCATGTATTACTCTTTATTCATACGTAATAAGCACATAAACAAGTAATTCAAGTTGACAATATTATAAGATTTGAAACTCTACGCATCTTTGTATCATGTTCTTGTGTTTTAAGGTATTAATTATAAAATATACAACGTGTACCCCACATAAATGCTATGATATTTTGCACTATCTCAAGGCATCTAAGATTTTTCCAATGATATTCTTAATTTTCAGAATGAAGTTACATCACTTAGCACAGAAAAATCAAGCAGAATCCATAAGGATTATCAGGAATCATAAGATTCAGAATCGAGTGATTCAATTGTCTTGGTTTCATGTGATTTTCTTCTTTGAATATCGGTATGATGATTCGGGATAGTGAATATGGTGTTTGATTATAAGGTAATGGGATCCAACTTTTATCTGGATTTGATTTCAATGAACCAGGAATGATTCAAGGGTGAATACATGCTCAACGGTTGATGTAGAGACATGTCTTGATTCAATCTCTCCTTGCATACTTGTGAGTATGGGCAGTGAGATGAACCGCATTAATTGTGCTAACAACATAACCCGAAACTGATCTCAAAAGAAAATTATTGTCAAAATCTAACATCCTTTATCTGATAATGATCTTTTCTATTCTTTTACACACACACACTAGCAAACATGGGTTCAAATCACAGTTGTAATTTAGATTTAGTTTCCACAATACTAGTGATTCAAAGACGCATACAGCCTACTGACAATTCAAATTACTTGTAAATAAACAGATTAAAAACATAATAATTTAAAAACAAATAAGTAAACATGACGCAATCATTTCCCATATGAGCAATCTATGATGGTTAGATCATTTCAGATGTACTATCATTTCCTCGTTTCTCAAGTGATTCTTTAGAAATTTTCTCCATTTTCTATTTTTTTTTTTTTTTTTTTGGTTTTTGTAAACTATTTTAAACTGAGAGAACTATACAGAAAATTTAAAAGAAATAAAATTTAACTTCCATGAATTGAATTGATTTAAGAAAATTAATTTTCACTCGGGATTAAATATTCCTATCAAGTTGACAAGATGCTCAAAACGGGACCGATCAAATGCCTTTGTGAAAAGGTCAGCAAGATTGTCATCCGTGTGAACCTTTACAAGTTCAATTAAATGCTTTTCAGCACAATCACGGATGAAATGATGGCGAATTTCAATATGCTTAGTTTTGGAATGTTTCACCGGGTTATTTGTGATGGACATGGTGGCATTGTTGTCAATGAATAAAGGAGTTCCAGTGAAGTTCAAGCCGTAGTCTCGCAATTGCTGCTGAATCCACAATATCTGAGAACAACCGCTAGCTGCAGCAATGTATTCTGCTTCACAAGTTGAGACAGAAACCGTTGACTGCTTCTTGCACTGCCAGGAGACCAGTCTGTCTCCCAAGAATTGACATCCGCCAGAAGTTGACTTTCTGTCAAGGTTACAACCGCCATAATCTGAATCAGTGTAGGCTTTGAAGTCGAATGACTGCTGCTTAGAGTACCAAAGACCTAATCGAGGTTTCCCTTTCAGGTATCTGAAAATCCTCTTCACGGCTATCATATGTGACTCCTTCGGTTGAGACTGAAACCTTGAGCACAAGCATACAGCAAACATAATATCGGGTCTTGAAGCTGTGAGATACATAAGTGATCCGATCATCCCACGGTACAACCTGCTGTCTACATCCTTCCCATCTTTGTCAGGATGCAAACCATGATTGACTGGGATTGGTGTGCCATAAGTAGTGCTATCACTCATCTTGTATTTTGATAAGATGTCCTGCACGTACTTAGTTTGATGTAGATAAATTCCATCCTCTCTTTGACTGACTTGCAGACCCAGGAAGAACGACAGTTCACCCATATTGCTCATTTCAAACTTGGACTTCATCACCTTTTCGAAATCCCTACACATCCCTTCATTGGTCGACCCAAAAATGATGTCGTCGACATATACTTGCACAAGAAGAATGTCACCTTCTGCTTTCCTTATGAAGAGAGTCGAGTCAATCTGCCCACGGTCGAAACCATTAGACAGTAAATGCTTTGATAGTGTCTCATACCATGCCCTCGGTGCTTGATGAAGACCATAAAGTGCTTTGTCGAGCTTGTACACTTTATTGATATTATGCGGATCTTCAAAACCGGGAGGTTGAGTGACATAGACTTCTTCATGAACTTTACCATAAAGGAAAGCACTCTTCACATCAAGTTGGTAGACCTTGAAGCCGACATATGTGGCATAAGCCAAGAACAGTCGAATGGCCTCAATTCTAGCAACTGGGGCATATACTTCTGTGTAATCCAAGCCCTCTTGTTGATAAAAACCCTGAACAACCAATCTTGCCTTGTTCTTCACAACTACATGACGATCATCCGTCTTGCATTTGAACACCCATCTGGTTCCAATTGGCTGAAAGCCTTTTGGCAAGTCAACCAAATCCCATACATGCAACTTTTGGAATTGGGACAATTCATCTTGCATCGCCTCAATCCAGCAGTTGTCAGTGAGAGCCTCCTTCACATTCTTCGGCTCTATCTGGGACACGAATGCAGCATGCAGACATGACACCAGTGTCAAATATCTCTGTGTAAAGACTGGTGTTCTCAGTGATGGTTCTATGACGAGTCTGAACACCGGCATAAGGATCACCAATAATGTTGTCGATTGGATGATTCCTATGCACTCTCGTCTCCGGTACAATTGGTTCTTGAATTTCTGGATCTAGATTTGTGCTCAACTCCCCCATTTCCTGTGTTTCAGCGGAAGAAGATTCAATGTTAATTGGATCAGCTGGAGCTTCATTTCCTACAGTTGTGTTAGGATTGGCTTGAGCGTCATTTCCAACAACATGAACACTTTCACTGTTATCACTGTCATGAGTTCCAGATGCAGATGCAGCATTGGAATCAGGAGTTATAATTGGTACAGTAGCACGAGTAGAAAAACTGCCGCCATTCAATAGATTATAAACATTTTCCGCGTCTTCTGTAGATAGCTCAGGAAGATTGAAAGACTTGAATAGCGCATCATAATCAAAACCCCAAGCTGGACCTTTTGGTTCTGGTGGAATGCTGTGTTTACTACAATCCACTTCGAACCATTCCTCGACAGTACGAGTTCCTATGTTGTACACTCTCTTGCAGGGCGAATTGGCAACATATCCTAAGAAGATGCCTTCCACCGCTTTCGCATGAAATTTAGATTGACGGTCTTTATACTGTAGCAACAAGGAACAAGGACTACCAAAAGGAACTAGGTAATCAAGATTGGGAAGTCGATTGTTGATCAACTCATAACAAGTCTTGTTGTGTCTTTTCACCACCAAAACTCTGTTTAAGACGTGACAAGCTGTATTTACTGCTTCTGCCCAGAAAGTGACAGGAAGCTTTGCATCTGACAGCATAGTCCTTGCAGTCTCAATCAGTGTTCTGTTCTTCCGTTCAGCAACTCCATTCTGTTGAGGCGTGTACGGCGCGCTGAATTCGTGACGGATCCCTTTCTTGAGACAGAAAAGTTCCATCAAATTATTCTTGAACTCAGTTCCGTTGTCACTCCTTATTCTTCTAACTTTCAGCTTGCAAAGAGATTCCAAGTTCAGGATCAAGTATTGAAGAATATCAGCAGTCTCATCTTTTGTACCTAAAAAATGCACCCAAGAAAAACGTGAGAAATCATCAGTTACAACTAGACAGAACGACTTACCTCCAATACTCCTGATACTTATGGGGCCAAACAGATCCATGTGTAATAGCTCCAAAGGGGTATCAATAGAGTTTTGGAGCTTGGGCTTGTGAGACTTCCGTTGCTGTTTGCCCTTTTTACAAGGCATACAGTCATCTGCAACGGTAAATCTCAGCTTAGGAACCCCGGTTACCAAACCGTTTCGGACAAGATGATTCATTTTACGATAAGAAATATGTCCGAGTTTCCTATGCCACAAGATGGAGTCAAGCTCTGTCGCTTTTGTAAGCAAACAAGTAGCAACTGATGAGGTGGTTTTTGCCACGCTCATATCAATCTGATAAGTGTCGTTTGTTCTTGGTGCTCTCATCAGAATCCAGTCATCAGGAACTTTGAAACCGGGTTTGATAATCAGACATTCTGACTTGTCAAACATCACTGAGTACTCCTTGTCACACATTTGTGAGACATTCAACAGGTTATGCTTCAGCTGCTCGCAGAAGTTGACATCGTCAAAGCTAACACAACCGTTCGAAACCACGCCTTGACACGTGATACTGCCGCCTTTTTCTCCGGGAAAGGCCACATAGCCGCCTCTAAATGGTTTAACGTCTTGAAGCAAGGCCATGTTTCCTGTCATGTGCCGGGAGCATCCACTATCTACATACCAGCGGTTAGAGATAGTACCCTTCGGACGTCCCTGCACGAGTAACAAAAGAATTAGTTAGATTTGGAGACCCAAGCCATTGTGGTCTTGGGTCGTCCATCCTTCTCAAAATAAACTACTTCTTTCAACTCACAGTCATGATGACTGTCCAAAGTTGGTGAATCTTTGGAGGAATTGGGAACAGGAGATTCAGAATTTTTAACTTTCTTGTTCCAGGATCTCTTTTGAATCTTAACCAGAACAGGAGACTTTGGTTCAATCACAGCCGGTGAACTTGTGGAAGCTTCACCTGATTGAGCTTTAGTCAACTGTTCCAGCTTTTTCAACCTCTTATTCCTTCTTCTTCTCTGTGGCTTAGAGAGTCTAGCCACAGGTTTCTCACCAATGCGTGTACTACTAGATGTAGACACACGAGGTACAGCAGGTTGCTTTACCTTTCTTACAACAGATGGCTTGGCCTCAGATTTGATCTTTGGCTTAGCTATCGGTTGCACTGGTGGCTTCACCACATTTTGCTTTGGTCTGATAGGAGCTTTCACTACTGGCGACTTAGGGATAACAGCTGGTCGTGAAACAACATGCCGTTTCCCTGGGTTCTTAGAAGGACAGTTCACAACAATGTGACCAACCAAGCCACAGTGAAAGCAATTCCTCTTGTCAACATAAGTTCTCATGTAAGGCTCTTTAGTTCTGGCCTTAGAAAACTCACCATTGTGAGAAGGAGGAGTTGGTTTATGAACAGAAGTTTGAACTTTTACAGTTTGATGTTTGGGGGTATAATACTTTTGCAAATTCTCTTTGTAACCCAGCCCATAATGAGATGAAAAAGCCTCTTTCTTAGCTTGGTTAATATTTTTAAAACCCCCGTAAAGCATTCCCTTAAGTTTATCATTTGTTTCAATGATATCAGGTTCAGTTAAAATGCAATTATCACCATTAGTGATAATGTTTTTCTCGACTTTCTGTTCAGTCAACAACTCCTCAGAAACTACTCCTTCAGGGCAAATGTTAACCGACCCATCCTCAGAAGCAGTAACATACTCCTCACTAGATGTGGAGTTAGCCTTACTTGAGGATTCATCCTTTTTAGGGGAATCATCCTTATCAGAGGGCTCATCTAGACAAGTGAGATCAATGTCTATCAAGCTATTGACAAACTGCCCACTTATTGGTGGAGGAATGGCATTGGTACCAAGTCCTAGGCCATTCATTTTTCTCACCAAGGATTCGTAGTGTTCCACCATGAAGCGAGAGTTTTTCAATTTCTCGTTAGTGCATTTGAGCTGCAAGATCTCATTTTGCAGTTTGTTAATTTCATTGTTCTTCTTTTCCAAAGCCCTATACGCAATGTCCAAATGAACCTGTTGGTCGCTTATTTTTAAAGAATAGTCTTGTTTTTCTTTTTGTAGCATTTCAACTGATTCTTTAAAACGTGATTCATTCGTTTTGTAGTTTTTAGCTGCCAACTTTAGGGGTTCGATTATGTCTTGGAGATCAGAAATTTCATTTTTTAGCCCTAGACATTTAGAACAAGAAATAACAGAGAAATGGTTAGAATCTACCTCAGATGATGAACTTTGTCCTTCTCCAATTGCCATGAGAGCGACAGCAATGGTAGACTCCTTTTCATCAGCTACAGAAGCTTCCTCTTCTTCAGATTCAGAAGATTCCTCTTCTTCAGCTTCCTTCCTCTCGGCCTCCTTCCTCTCGGCCTCCATCAGCTCCATGATTTCTGCCATGAGACCAACCTGTGCTTGAGCAATGATGGCGTCTTCTAGATGCACACCCCAATCAAAATTTTCGTCATTCTGTGCGACCAGTGCATTGGACTGATTACTTTGGGTATGATTGTGGTGGCTTTGGTTGTTTTGGCCATGGCTGTTTCCCTGGCTAGGTCTGGTAAAACCAGAGGCCGGTGCTCTGTCCTTTTGACATTCACGAGCAAAGTGTCCATAGTTTTGACACTTGTAGCACTTGGCCTTGGATTTGTCAAATCCAACCTTGGCATTAGAATGCCCGCCAATATACTTTCTTCCTGTTCTGTTCAGGAAACGCTTGGCCCTCCTCAGTAACATGGCCATATTCCACTGAATATCCATGTCTTCAATATCATCAGGATCCACTTGATTGAAGTCCTCTTCAATAGTCTCAGGATCCGTTAGCTTTCCACCAATGAAATTCTCATATGCCAGCATGCAAGATGAGAATAGTGCTACATGATCTTCAGCTATCTTGGCAATAGCTGACTGGTTGGCTGAGCACGTATTCTGAGGAGTCTTTGAGTTTTGTTGATGAGATCCAAACCTTGATCCTGATGCATAACATGCATGACCACCACAACCATTAGAGTGGTCTTCTTCAATGGATTTCCCAGTATAGAGTGCAATCCCAGAGCCGGAAGACATTGAAGTGGAAGTCGTCCCGTGATACATGGAAGGGTCCTGTATCTGAGGTCTTCCAGAATTCTCCCTTTTTATAAGATTCATGTTATGAGCCTGAATCTTACCGACTGCCTCATCTACTGTCATCTCGTAGAACTTTGAACTTTCCCTCATCAGGGTTGTATACATCTCATATCTCGGTGGCAGAGCATCCAAAAACTTTTCCACCATTTCCTCTTCTGGATATTTAAGCTCAAACGATTTCAACTCCGTTTGTAGGTGATAGAATCTAGAGATAAGATCATCTAAAGATTCATTTTCTATAAATCTGAAGCACTCGTATTGCTTCCGGAGCAGATCCCTCTTGCTTTTCTTGATGTCACTATTTCCTTCGAATCTTTTCTGTAAAGCTTTCCAAAGGTCCTTAGAAGATTCATATCCTCGGAAACTGTGGAACAAATCCCGAGTTAATGACATAGTGATTGAACCCAATGCCTTCTTCTCTCGATCATAATTTTTCTTTTCTTCTGCATCCAGCTTAGAGATAGGCTTAGGTACGTTTTCATCAAGATACAAGTGGGTGGGATGCTTATATCCCTCAAGAATAGGTATCCATAACGATGAATCGGTGTATGAAATATAGTGCTCAAAACGGGCTTTCCAATTGGAATAATCGTTTACATTGAGCAACTTGGGAGGTTTATGTGGAGTACCGATTTCATTATCATAATTTAACATACTACTAAGGTTCTGAAGATTTGACATGGTGAACACTTGGTCAAAAATCAGAAAAGTCAGTAGCTATTGCGCACTTAGTATTGGCCTTGCGCACTTATGAATGGTCTTGCGTATTTAATATTTGCCCTTGCGTACTTGTAAGTACGCAGGAGTAAATTGTTAAGTACGCAGGATAAGTCTTAAGTTCGCAGTTCAGTCTTGCGCACTTGTAAGTACGCATGAGATAACTCTTGCGTATTTAGCAAGTTCGCAGAAAACTGTACTTTTTGCCAAAAATGGTAAGTACGCAGGACACCTTTTCAGCAACTCTCACCAAACTTTTCCGGTGACCTGAAACTCGCCGGAGCTGGTAAAACAATGGTCTGATGATCAATGCAATTGAGCCAAAGGGTCAGAAATAAGTTTCTAACCAACCTATGATGCTCAGAACACACAAATACACAACAAAAATCGGTTTTTGAGAGATTTTTGCTTCTAAAAAAGTGCTCAAGAGCTACCCCTTTTTTATCACAAAAATCAACAAAATAACCTCTCTTTGCTTGTAAAACTCAGTAAAAACGTCTCCAAACTCACTTACAACACTCGAATTCAAGAGCAAGTGCTCTGATACCACTTGTAGGTCCCTCGGGTGTGGTGGATCGTCGCACGCAAGTGGTCTACTAGTCGGACCGGGTGCGGAATACCCGTGACTAGGTGGAGAGTCTAACTGAACAAAGTAAACCGAACACAAGAGTCACAATAATCGTTCTTTGTATTATAAACACTCGACGGTTACAGAGAGAATACAAGCTGCGTACTTAGCAAAACTGAGTTCGTATGAACAAATGGTTCTGCGTACTTAGCTTCTGTGAACCTATCCTATTTATACTTGCTAAGTGCGCAGGACCAATTACTCCTGCGTACTTAACAAGTACGCATAGGTATTCCTGCGTACTTACTAAGTACGCAGGAGCATTCTCCTGCGCACATACAAGTGCGCAAAACACTTAGAAGAAATCAACAAAACATTAAGTAAAAGTAAATACAACTCGATAAACTTTTACATAATGACTCTAACATACAAAGACAAAATACAGACATTAGACATACAAACCTAGACTCTATCCAGAGTGTTGTCACAGGAAAGTGCATCAACAAAACCCAATAGCTTTCATAACCCAACACATTATTCCAGCGAGCTTGGATATTCCATCGTCGTTATGCCCTTTTTGCGACTTAGAAGTGGAGGATTTGGTTCACATATTGGGCTCATGATCGCTTGCTGATGCTATTTGGTCTAAGGTTCTTCGATGGCTGGATTTACCAAAGCCGGCTCATGTTGCTCCCATTTTGATGATTGAATGGATCGTTCTTTTCATATTACCTCCACAAAAAATTCTATTGTTAAAGCTATGATTTTGTCTTTCAAGTCAAGAAACAAAGAAAAGGATTCGACTTTTGATGATGTTCAAAACTTTTCTTTTCTTTGGAATGTCAATAGAACAGTAAGACGAATTTTGTATGGGTGGATTGGTTAAATAACCCGCTCATGTCTTTGCAATCTCTCTTTCTACTCCCGTCTAGTTTCTTGCTGGACGTGTAGTATTTATAATATTGCTTGCTGTTCAAAAAATAATTATAGCGAGCTCCGTTAAGTGCATTTAGTTTTGCCATTAGCGATAATTTAATAGAGGTTAGCAATTTGGTCTTGTATGGTGGAATCATACATACGTTAAACAATTGACGATTTCTAATGATATTTAATTAATAGTATGCTATTACTTGGTATATATCTAACGATATTTATCGATTGACGATTTCTCAAAAAAAAAAAAAATCAGATAATCCTCAAGTCAATGAATGTGATGAAAAAGCTTTTTTTACTTTCAACAAAATAATTAAAAATAAATATCATTTTATAGAATTAATTTATCGTTTTACTAAAATAGCCTACCTTTTCAATTAAAGTATAACTAATAATAGTTTATTTATTCATATGTTAAATTTTGATCGTTAATTATGATTTAAGTTTAGTTAATGATATTATTTGAATTCCATTTTTAACGATAAAAGCATAGTAATTAAAATATACTAAAAAAAGTTGGAAAGGGTTTTATTGAATTTAGGTTTTAATATGAGAATATAATATATAGTTTATTCAGATTAACTGGGAATGTATTAAGTGGATTGTTTAAGAAAAAATGACTAAGACCAATTTGACAAAGCTCTTCTTCCATATGGATTAAATTTTGCTATCCCATAACTAAAAATTGAGGGTCCAAATATAGTTTATATTGTGGTGTATATATCTTAGAAAATCTAGAAATCATTATTAAAAGAAAGAAGATAGTTTCAATGTGTAGATCCACCATGTTTCCGTTTCCGTTTCCCAGTGTTACAGCTGTTGTAACCAAGGAATCAGACTTCAATCCTGCTCCTCCATTAATCTTCAGCGACGATAAATGTTTAACCGTGAAACCATAGGAACAAAAAACCAGGGAGTCGGATTTGTTGTGCTCGAATGGCGATATGGTGGTAGTGTTAGTGACCCGTTACGATTAACTGGGGAATTTTTTGTGGAGAATCCTACATTTCTACTCCTCCAATCAAGCTCGTGTGTGGATTAGCAATCAATCAGAAACCTTGGTAAAGTCGTAGTCTTCAGTAGTTTGGCGTTGATGCAATTGTGTTCGTGAGGATCATAAGAGAGTTCGATCGTACTGATAACGTGTTGTAAATCATACAGGAGAAAAAGAATAGAGGAAATACATATTTTTCATTCACATACACCATACATATATTATACCAACTATAAAATTTACTCAATAATGAGTAAAGGCTGTAACCAGGATTGTTTGTAATGAGTTTTAATATATTACTAGGTTAGAATCCCGTGTATTACATGAGATTGTATATTAAAAAAAGATAAAATTTATAAATTTATAAATACGTCATAACTTGTCAGAATATTATGATAGTCTCGAGATATATCAAGTGAAAATGTGTGTGTATAACAAATTAGTATTTTTCTTTAATTAGTTATATTTTGAATTCTTATTATATATTCTTATATAATATAATTATTATTTATCTTTAATAATATATTTATAATATCATTATTATTTAATAAGATAGTGGTGCATTTATTAGGAGAGAGTGGCGGGAAACCAATATAAGGAGGCATGAGGGAGTGACATGTGGCACCCCAAAACTTTTATTTATTAGTATGTATAGATATAGATTAATATAATTATTATTCTTCTTTAATAATATATTTATAATATTATTATTATTTAATAAGATAGTGGTGCATTTATTAGGAGAGAGAGGCGGGAAAACCAATATGAGGAGGCATAAAGGAGTGACATGTGGCACCTCAAAACCTTTATTTATTAGTATGTATAGATTATGGGTGAAAATAGAACTAATTACACGGATCGTCCCTGTGGTTTGTTCAAATTACGGTTTTCGTCCCTAGGAATCAAAAATTACATTCTTGGTCCAACATAGTTTGATTTTGTTGCACCCATGGTCCCTGGAGTGGATGGAGGTTAACTTTTCAGTTAATTTTTTTTAAAATGACCAAAATACCCTTAACTTAAAAATTTATACATACAAATAAATAAAGGTTTTTGGGTGCCACATGTCATTCTCATATTCATCTTCAACATTTTTTTCCCGCCTCTCTCTCCTATTAATTATACCAATTTATTTAATTATTTTCTCTCTCTCCTATTAAATAATAATAACTTCTATAATTTTTTTTTGTTAAACGTTTTTCATTAATATGTAATATGTAAATCTTTATTAGTAAGTATATATAGCATTGCATTTATTTAACACGGGTAATACATCGGGTTTCTAAAGTTTAATGTGAATTAATATTTATCAGTTATATAAAAAAAAGTTAATACTCAGCTGAATGTTTTAAAAATGAACTTAAAAATAATTTATAATTGTCACGTAAAATTTTATTCAACTTGCGTAATACACGGGATTTTAAAAACATAATTTTTTTATTACTAAGTATATAAGATTACATTTATTTAGCCCGTGTAATACACGAGATCCTAAGCTAGTACAAAATAAAAAAATGAACCACCACCACCATAATATCGGAACAATTGATTTTTGTTGTACATGGTTTCATTCTCATCTCCTAGATGTATTTTTAGGTTCAGAAACAATGTTTACAGATCTTTGCTACAGATCTGCTACTTCAATGTTTTAGGTTCAGAAGCAATATTTTTAGGTTCAGAAGCAAGTAAAGCAGTTATATATATACAAAGAGTTCAATTGCACAGATCTCCGGCCTTCCGCCTTTCATCCAGCCGATCTCCGGCCTCCACCTACATATAAAGAGTTCAATTGCACAGATCTCCGGCCTCCACCGCCGCAGCCACCATTGCACGCCCTTCATCTCTGACAGTTCCGACGACTCAACCAACTCTTGGCCGCCACAGATCTCCAACTAAACAGGGGGTGGTGATTTAGGTTTGCGGCATCACAGGGTCGGGACGACTGCAACTTCTTTTTTACGCCTGCAACTCGAAACCAAGCACCCTCACCATCCATTAAACCCTAAAATTCGTCCTCTCCTCTTCGACCTTTCATTCGATGTTCACAAAAGACGGCATCACAAGGCCGGGGCGACCACGAGGAAGGTCTGATCGGGACGGAATCACGCAAGGCTGGACAGGAGCCGATAGTTGTGGTGACGGTTCGTCCAAAGCTTATGTCTATCGCCGACATAACTCCGGCAGCAGCAAAGAGATGTGTGGCCGGCGAGGAAGACGACGGCGACAGTGGTGGCAGCCATGGTGGTGATGGTGGCAGGTTCATGGTGTCTAGGGTTTTAGTTAAAAAGGGGTGGATAATGAATTTATTTATGTTTTTATTATTATTTTTTTAAAGAGGGGTATTTTGGTCTTTTGACAGTCACTTAACAGAAAAAGTTAACCATCATCCACTCTAGGGAACGTCAGTGTAACGAAATGAAAGTTTCTTGGACCAAACCTGTAATTTTTTAATCCTAAGGACGAAAACCATAATTTGACAAAACCACAGGGACCATCTGTGTAATTAGTTTGTGAAAATATAAATATAGAAAATTAAATAAAAATATAGTGCATGAGACACAAATATTCAAAAGTTGTACATCATTAAACCATTGTTCATTACTATAAATGAAATTTAGCCATAGACTCACTTCTGCGATCATTAATATCATATATTTAAATTTACTGGGGTGAAATTATGTGTATCAAAAGTTAAAATAAAAAGAATATATTTTATAGATTAGACTAAGAAGTGATCATAAACACACTAGGTTGGAAACACCGTGTATTATAAGGGTTAAATAAATGCAATGTTATATACTTAGTAAAAAATATTTACATATTACATATTTAGAATATATTACATAGTTTTTTCATACAAATTTTAGAAACGTCATATAGTTACTTTTTAAAAATGTTTTATAAAAAGAATGAAATAAATGTTCAATTTCTAAAAATGTTTTTATGAACAAACCTATATTTTTTCTAAATAAAAAAGCGTTTTTAAAAAGAATTATGTAAATCATTATTATTTAATTGGAGAGAGAGACGTAAAATAAAAAAAATATTAAAAAACAATTAAATAAAACTTATGCAATTAATATGAGAGAGATGTGTGAAAATTTGTCTAACCAAAACTTTTATTTATTATAGAGTATAGATTTACCAAGTGTTTGTTTTTCATATTGTAACCCGACTTCCATCAATAGAATTTCGACCGGAGTTTGTTTTGAATTATTTACATTTAATAATAAATTGATAAAATTGTTAAAATGAACACGTTAACCAAGAAAATTGATAAAATATACATTTACTTTTTGAATCTTAAAAAATATCCAATTCCAAAACAAACCAATAGGATTCTGACACGTAAGTTAAAACTAATTTGAATGCTCTAATATAGCCAGTCACGTGTCAATCATGGAGTATGTCCATGTATATTTTGTCGCTAAATTGTAGCTCGTATCTCTCATAACGGCTTCACCATAAACGACTAAATCAAAACCAATGAAATGATGTCACATGTCATTTTTAAATTTGGGGGCTACAACATAGACAGGAGGCTAACATATAGCCGTCAAATTTAAATTTGGACACGTGACATCATTTCATTCGTCGTTGATTTTGCCAGCTAGGGTGAAGCCGTTGGTTGAGTTAACAGCTACATTTTAGCCGGCTAAAAACACGTGAACACTCTCTTGTATGACACGTGGCCGGCTAAAATGACACCTCCTAATCAATTTTAACTTACGTGTCAGAATCCTATTTATTCGTTTTGGATTTGAATATTTTTCAAGTTTTAAAAAGTTAATATACATTTTGTCAATTTTCTTGATCAAAATGTATATTTTGACAATTTTCTCTAATAAATTTATATTCTAATCAAATATTATATTATATATATAATTATGAATTATTTATTTTAGGAAAAAAAAAAGTTAGAGTAGTTATCTATCTCCATTTTATTATTCTTATGCTCAATGTAACATTGAGTCATCTCCTTCATAGCTTTAGGGGGCAAAATCTTGGGAAGTGCTGCAATTAGATCTTGAATCAGGATCCAAGGCGAAACATGTCTCTCAAGATGAATTCCGTCTAGTTTAGACATGTTTATTCCCATTAGTCATGTCTTCAAACTTACGACAAATTCGGGTAATATATGAATCTTTACGTGGCTGCTCCACACAATAAACTTCTTCGAAGATACCAAGTCATCAACACCTCGGAACTTGGATGAGATTGCATAGAACCACGATTCACACGCTCTATTTTGCCTAAGAATACACGGCAAACCAAAATGTTTCAAGACGAGAATGTGTTTGTTTAGTTCATATATAGAGACGATATAATACAAGATAATTATCGAAGTCTTTAATCTTGGTACCTAATGTATGTAGAGATTTAATACCAGTTTCCCCTCGGATCCAAATTACATATCGCATTGCAGCACTTTCCAAGATTTTGCGCGCTAAAGCTATGGAGATACACAAATTCATCTAAGTTACATTGTGCATAACAACACTGAAATAGAGATAGACATCTACTCTAACTAATCTCTAAAAATATGATGAGAAGACGAAGATACAAATATAAACAATGAATAATCATAAAAACCGATTGAATTTAAAGCTTAGCATAATGTCTTACCTTTCTTTTGGGGCTCGTTTGATACAAATGAATTGAAGCTCCGAACGAACATGGATTTTATAGATTATTGGCCGTGTATTTCGGCGGTTCACAATCATGAATTCAAATCAAAATGGTGATTCTTATTTGAAGTTTAATTATTAAAGAGCAGCCCCTCCTTTGTTTCAAATTTAGGGATTTTTTTAATAAAATAACAACATATTATGCACTACTTACTAATTTCCACAGCCAACTATGAAATTTCTTTGAAATAGTTACAAACTTTAATTTACTTTGGTTATTTTGTCTACAGAAATAATAATATCTTATCTTTTTTTAATATAATAATAAGATATCATTCACCAATCCTCAATTCCATCAACAAAGTTCAAAAAATTGCAACAAACTTTATTATTTATTAATTTATTTTATAAAAGTAACAACATTGTACGTGATTATTAGTTTATCAAGTTAATTTTGTCTATAGTTTTTTATTTATTTATATAACCAACTGTTACTATTATCATTTCTATTGAAAGACCATTGAAAATGAATAGTAATCAATGGCATTTTTGTATTTTTTTTGAATTCTGAGGTTCATTTATTGACAACGGCATGTAAACTTTTTTTTATATTTTCGTTTTCAACCCTTATACTATGTATGATATACGTTTTTATCTCGTTTTATTTTCTATTAATTTCGTTTTCTCACTCGACCAAACTCCACCATATTGCGGGGCAGTTCGAGTTGTTGTATGTTTCGACGTCGCCGCAGTAACGCGGGGTGGTTCGAGTTACTATACGTTTCGACACTGCGCAACGCGTGGCGGTTCGAGTTGCTGTACGTTTTGACCGCCGCAACGCGAGGCGGGTAAATCCCCTAGTTATTATAAAAATATTTAATATTATAAAAGAAATTTAATATATATTAAAAGGTAAAGTTAAGTTGTGATTATCAAATCAGTCACTGTTCAAAATTTATAATTTTTTTATGCATAAATTACAAGCTTTTCATGCATGTTTTCCTGTCGTTTTTTGTTCCTCTTTCTCTTTATATAATTTGTGTTTAAGAATTGTAAACAAATGGTTTAGTGGTAAAAAAAAGTTGGTTCAAATCATGATTTCTAAAAAAAAAGTTGGTTCAAATCATGATTTCTCATGGTGATTTAGATACTATGAAATGTACAAATTGAATTTAAAGATATTGTTAAAAATTCCCCTTTATTATTTATTTCCAATTTGCTAATCCTATTTTTTCTTTTTTATTGCATGAGTAGACTTATTGCCAGGTCTACTTGCCCCTCTTCAATTGCCTGCTCCTGCAAAGGTTCGAAACTAGGGTTTATTGCATCAGCCCCCTTTCTAGCCTCCATGAGAAGCCTTCATCTCCACAACTTGCAGCCGTGATTCTCGCTTCATTTCCTTTTTGGATTCGGTGTATTAGCTCATCTATAGGCTGACTTTCCTTCTAGGATCAGTGATTTTGGTTTCCTTGATTGCGGTGAAGATGTCTGCCGTTGCTTGTTTCTCCTATTTATTGGGGTTGCTAACCTGTTCGAAATATACAACAACAAGATGTAGTCCTCTTCTTCTCTATATTATTGTTTTTCTTTATTTCGTATATATTAGTGTTCTTAACTCTCTTTCTGATTCATCTATTTTTTTTGTAATCATTTGACTAATTTGAATAAAACCGTATTTAAAGACAGATATGTTTTCGGTTCTTTATTGTAGTTGTGTTTTTTGTTCATTTAGATAGTGGCGCCTTTATGTATCCAAGGGGACATCTGGTGTGTGTTCACAACCAAAATATTAAGAATTACAATTCACTTGGTTTTTATACAAAATACACACGTGTAAAACTATATAATGAGTAGAATCTTTCGATCCTGCCAAGACAAAACTATCACAGTATCATGATAACCTTGTACTAAACCATTGTATTCAGAAAATCATAACATTATTAAAGTAACATAATCTTTATACTAAGTAACTAGCTATTAAAAAGTTGATATTTTGGACAGAAAGGTATTCAAACTTCTAAGTCCACCCCCATTTCAATCTATACAACATAATATTCATTTTGACCCATACCGTTACTCAACAAGCCCATAATGGTAATGTGTGACTTACCAACAGCAAATCACTCTTAACCTCATAAAAAAGAACTGAATTCATTATAACATGCAATCAAAACATATTCAACTTAAAAAACGAAATATAGTACAACTGTAACCTGGTCAACACGTGTTTAAACCATCTTTGCAGTCTGTGGTCAAGTTGTAAAACGTCTCAACTTGTGTCTTTGCCCTGTAAAACACCTCAGTGTCCACTGCAACTCGCATGTATCCATCAAACTCAACAGGCTTTCCATTTAGAAGAGTCGTCTCGTTGTACCATTCACTTGTATTTCCCCATAACTCCTTATAATCATCGAGCAAATGAACCTTGTAATGAGATCTTAATCTATCAAAGTAGTTATATAACGGTTCGTTGGTAGCAACATACAAATTCCTCCATGGCTGAATAATACCTTCAAGCTTTGCAGCCAAGGCATCAGGAGAGGTATCATCATCAAGATGGGGCCACATCTCTTTATTTTGAGCCTTTTCGCCTCTAACTACATGTACCGCATCAAAATCCCAGTCCATTTGACCACTAATTTCAGAAACTATGTTCATAAGTCTTTTAGACTTATAAAGTGCATGCCAAGGCCTTTGCACATAATTTGCTGCTTTACTTTCACAAACGCGATACCAATAGTTCTCAGGCTCGGGTGTATCAAATTGCCTCCAGATAATTGTACTTCTATCTTTCTTTAATTGCATTGGTGTAACCTTATAAGTTGGAACCTTTCTAACCGGGATTTTCTTTTTATGGTTTTTTTCCCATCTTTTCCAGTCTTTAAGGAACTCATCTTCTTCAACTATTGAAGCCGTTTCTTTCAAATGCTCAAAATCAAAATAAAATCTGAAGTCTTTTCCTTCTTCATCTTTCTTGCTGGAAGTATACGTTGATGCCAAGCAAACACTCAAATCCATAACAAACGTGCGATTCAAATACTGTGCTTCCCCAAGAGCACACAACAAGCTCCAAATGTAATGATTCATATTCTTACAGTAATCCCCTCCACGTGAATAATACAAATACTTTCCGTTCTTAAACGCAAGATCTGAACCGAATACCGGGATAGTGTCATTGATATCATCATCACGGTAAGATGGAACAACCTTGGCCGTCCGTTCACTTCTAGTTGTATTGAATCTAGCCCTAGGACGACGCGCATTTACACCCGAATGCCATCCCCTTGCACCTACCACTTTGTAACTACAATCATCAGTGTATCCAATTTTAAACCTCCTGAAATCTCTATATCTCCTCCAAGATTTCTCTTTCCTGTTCCTGAATCTCCATGACACGTCACACTCGTTCGCATTTGACCCGTTGACTGGCGGTTGGTAATCTAGAAACACTATTGACTTAAAATGCTTCAAATTGAACTTCTTAATAGCCATCAAAACCCCTCTATCAGAACAATTCACCAATCTCGAGTCATCACAAGTGACCGAACTTAAGCTCAGATTCAAACCCTTCTCTTCCAATTTCGGAACCACTGCTTCGTTTTGCGAGTTTTGTGAGTCACTCGGCTCAACATCAGCCTCAGCCGGCGCTGCAGCCGGGCTGACCACAGACATCCCGATATCTTCCCCGGTTTTCAAAACCGAGGTATCGGTTTGCCAAGTGGCATTCTCCACCTCAGTGAAAACCTTAGTTAAAGCTCTAGAAGACTCCCATGGATCAGGTGGCTGGTAAGTGATGGCAATTACAGTAATTACAAGCACAGTAAACACAAACACAGAGAAGCAGACATTACTTATGAGCTTTATCAGGTTTTGCCCTATCGGAACTGTAGTAGAATTAGGTTCTTTCATCTCCCCCAATCGTACAAACCCTAAAAAACCTAATCCGAGCTATACAAATCCAATAAACAAATTCACGATCAATATCGATCCTACAACTATATCCTACGATGATTTAAACATTCAATTGCAAGAATCAATGAAAATGACATCAAATTGATAGAAATCGGACTTGATGATTTGAATTTCGATGCGCTCACCGATAGTTTTGAAATGGATCTGTAGCTGCTCCAAATGTGAGGTTAATATATGATCAATGCTTGAATTTCATCGGATCTGAAATGTTGGCCGGATGTAGTTGTGGATCTAGTAGAATAGAATATGTAAGGGGGATGAACATTAAAGAAGTGGAGACAGAGATGTTACACCGACTGCCGACTGGTTTGAGTTGAAGACAAGCTAAAGACTGAAGTCCAGGCAAATGAATAAGTTAAGTTTTTAGTTTGACATTCAACTAGTAGATATTTACAACTCAGACCCTATGTTATTTCTTGTGTTATGCGAAAAATAAAAGTTTTGGGTCATAAGGTTTCGAAAGTAACATCTTTAAGTCTTACGTTTTAAATTTTGTAACGAGTTTGGGTATTAATATTATTTTTTGTTAATTATTCTATTAAGTTTTGATAAAATGTCTAAAATACCCTTGCAAAAGTAACAAGTCTAGGTTTAAAGTAAAAGAGTATTTTAGTTATTTTACTCAAACTTAACGAAAGTTAGTAATACACAAACTCGTTACAAAATTGAAATTATAAAACTCAAACGTGTTACTTTAAACCTTTAGTATCCAAAACTGTTATTTTCTACAAAACCATAGGTAAGTATATGTGTAATTAACTCTATTTTTATTTTGAACAAATTTTATTGCGTGATATATGCTTCAAAATTTGTACTTCATGGTTAAAAATTTCAGGTTATTTGTTTAAGTTCTGATGTATATTAATTGTTAGTGTGACAAGATCGATAACTTGACTATGAAAGCTAAAGTGTGACAAGATTAATCACTTGACTATGAAAGCTAAAACAAACAAACTCAGTGAAATTATATTCACAATAAAACAAAAACGACCAAGTCAATCCATGTCTAAGATGGGTGATGATTCTTACTTGGAGGGAGGTGATCTGGGTCATCGAATTGGTAAGATCCGTGTGTGAATAAATTAAATAAGAAATATAAGAATATGTGTATGTAGAGAGGCATAGATGATAGATAGTAAAGTATAAGTAGGGTATATATTGTATTTTAATCTAACTTTATAATATTGTTTGGTATGATACCAAAGATGAAACCTAAATTATGGATCAACTAAGCTCTTTCGGGGACTTTCTTAAGAATAACAAAGAAAAACCTCATGTAAATAACGTTCAAGGTTAAAACTAGTATTTATATCAAGGAAATCATAGGTTATTCCTCGTGTTCTTGTGTGGGGCACATGAGAAGATTTTACTGATTAAGATACTCGCCATGCGATTTCTGTCTTAGGAAGGTAACTCAGTGCACTCATTCTTCTTACTTGCTTCTACCTTGTGAAGGAGGCTTCATTTCAAGGACGACCCACTCTTGGTCAATGTGTTGTCTCATCACATAGATTCATGTGCAAAGGATCTTATCATCAACCTTCTCCGGCTCGAAATGTGGGTATTGCTTCCTTTAAAGGATCGTGACCCTTGTCAATAGTCCTCGTATGTTACACATACCTATTTGTCCAAGTGATAAAGCATTACTCGAAGAATCAGTGTTAAAAAAAATATAAAAACACGTGGCTAACTCCCACGTGAGTACTTCTCTACTCGAAAACTAGTTACAAGAGACCTTTTGACTCGGTTTATATAGACTAGGTTTACTTGTCACAAGGCTTTATAGTTATGGCCAGCTAAAATCTTCTAAGATATGGCCAGCTAAATATTCTTGCCAAGTTTAATTCAAAATTCAAACCAACAATTAATAACATTTTATCAAAGTAAACTACTTTGCATTCTCCTAGACTATTTGATGATTATTAACCAAACATTAAGTGATATATGTTAAATATGTTTATATGTAAAATAATTAACAAGGGAGTAAGTTGGTCTACTGATCATGGGTGCATATTGAAACAACTACTTCACTTTAATTTAAGTTGTTTAAAATAACCAAACAACCCCTGAAACATATATCTATGCATTTTTACACCTTCAAAGTTCAAATCACACTTTTAGTTTCCCTATAATTACAATTAAAGTACAATAAAGCATTATAGTTGATAATATATTTTTAGATAATTTGTTTCTATCCAGAAGAATAAAAGACTCGTTTAAGTGCAGGCAGTGATGTGTATAACTCTAATAATATTTTAAAATTCCAAATACAAAAATTAGAATTAAATAATAATAATAACAATAATAATAATAATAATAATAATAGTAATAGGATAATATATTATGACCTTAAATGTTCTGTACACAATTAATAATATCAAAAATATTAAAAGGGTTGGGAAATAATACATACATGGTGGATGAAACATAGCACCAAGTACAAAAAAACACAAGTAAAAGGAATATTATAGAACATGATTATTAAAAATGAAGTAAAGAAGAACAAAATCAGTGAAAAGGTTTTACTGCATCTTTACTATAGCCACATGCAGCCATGGGGACAATAACAAGCTCAAAAACAACTCTTGTCTCATTTAAAAGCATGATTATAGTCATGAAAATGGAAGTTTTTGTAAATAAAATGTGACAGCCATTTTGATCCCACAAAACACAAAATTGCAGCAACCGCGAGCATATTCCTTGCAGTCACTGATATCATCCCCTGTCTGGTTACAGCCACAATAGCCACTGAAGCAACCGAAAACATCTGAAGAGCCACCTTAAGTGCATTCAAACCTTTATATGCACCATTGCAACTGCTGCAATTCACCACATGGCTCCAATACCGGTCCATGAGTTGGTCTCTAGGTGGGGTGGCTGGAAGAGGTCCATCAAATTTTGTTCCCCAATTGATTTGACCACCTGCATATTTGTTTAGCCACTTTCTATATGCAACCACATTAGCATCCGCTTTGGTTGGCACAAAACAGACTTTTTGCCAATTTGATTGACCAACCTCATTCAATTTCTTCTCCTAAATGTTGCATATTTTTTCAAACATCGAATACACTAGCTCGAATTACTATTATGGTTGGAATCATAGTAGTCTAAAGCTAAGGCCCAAGGCGCTTAAAAAGCGAGAGTGTTTTTTTAAGCAAGACTCACAGTATAACATGCCAATTTTAGGGGTTTCACGTTTAGGCTGTTTTATGCTGGTTCCTAGCCATTTTTTGTATGTTTCAGACCAGTTTTAGCAATTTCAAACCGATTTTTGACCGGAATCTGCCACTGTGCGCCTTGATAGACGCAAGGCGGTATGATTGCGTTGGGTTGCGCCTAGGCGCGCGCCTTGTGCGCCTTTGACTACAATGGTTGGGATAGTTTTACCTGAGCATGAAGAAGACACAAATCCGAATCAATAATCAAATTCTGCCCAATATGCTGCACCCATCTAGAAACAATTCGATCTATCCAAAGACCAAAGTTTCTAGGGAAAATAAATATCATTCTGCTATTACCTGGGCTCACTGGAATACATATAAAGATCAGGAGTATCCTTAGAGGTGGTTTTTGTGCTAGTTTCCCCTGAATCAATCAAATTAAAGGTGAATGAAGCACCAAGTGAGTAAATATCACGAGTTATACTCATAAAGTTAAACATATACCTTCGTGTTATCTAAGCTTTTCCCAATCGTGGTATCTCCGTAAAACAGACAAGGAGGAACAAAGTTCCATATACTATCCGGCTCGGTTGTAGTGAAACCATTTTTGTCTATTTTTTGTATGTTTAAATCAATAGGCGAACCACCTTCTCGATCAAGCTTAACAGTGCAGGAAACTTGTGTTAGACGTGCAATTATCAAGAACACAAGAAAACTAAGAACATAAGAGTTATCTGAATGTATAAATACTTATCTAGGCTGGTTTGTCTTTAATATACCATAATGCGCATATGGAATATGAGAAGGGTCCATGAGATTTTCAGTCAGGACTTCATACCTACAAGACATGATTTTTTTACAAAGATTTTGTAGAAAACAAAGTCTGTGACTACATACCCGTATGGTATATCTCTGTTGAACATTTGGAAGGTAAACGCAGGATCGTCGAGTTCAGGGACGTATGGTGGTTTCTTCTTTGTGAGGATATCTTTGTATCGCGGATCAATGTTGGGCCAAAACCAAACAATCCCATTTTGCACCGTGCTTGGATAAACAGCAACACACGCTTTCGGGAACGTATGAACCTGCACAAATATTATCAGTAAAATCATAACATAATCTTGTGCGAAATTGTTGGAATTTGGAAAGAAGATCGCTAGTGATGTAATTTACGGCAGGACCATCAAGGGGAGCTTGAGGGATCAATTTGCAATCACCAGAGCCACCAAAGCACCAGCCATGGTACACACACTGCAACCTGCCCCATTCATCAATCCTTCCCTCAGAAAGTGGAGCCAGTCTGTGTGGACACTTATCGTCAAAAACATTCCACGCATTCTCGCTCTTATCCCACCACACCACAACATCAAGACCCATCACCTTTTTCCCAACAGGAGCCCTCTTGTCCAGATCACACACAGGCATGAGCGCGTACCACTGAGAAAACCAATCAAATTTCTCATCTTTATCTACACTTTCGGTCTCTTCTTCGGGTGGGGATGATGTTGAAACAGATGGAGATATGGCAGTGAAGTTCTTGAATTTGGATTTTGTAATCTTGGTTAAGGTGGGTAATTTGGGTTTTCTGTTAGTAAATGAAAGATTGAAAATGGGTTTTGACAAGTGGGCTTTGATGAGTGAAGGTGGAGCAACTGTGGAGACAGTTCTTAGAGCTTCCATGGTGAATGATTTACCTTCTGTGATTTGAATATCTGGGGATTTGCATTATTACATATAAATGCAGTGCATGGAAGTGATTGTGGTTACAGTTAGGCCACATATACATCAAGCATTATTGCCAAGAAATCTTCATGTTGAAACTTGGAACTAAAGTCATATTTGGCTACTCAGGACTTTGAATGTTTCAAAGTAGTTAAGTTTTGAGTTTAAAGAGAACTAGTTGAATACTCGTGCTTTATGGCGGGTGTCAGCTCGCTCGATTTGTCCATAATAGGTTCGGTTCGTCGACGGCAAATATAGGCGCAAATAAAATCTCGATTTTGAATACAACTCCGTTTTCAAATAAACTTATATCGGAACGTTGACAAAAAAAAAGCAACGCGCACTCCGTTTTCTGAAAAAGTTAACGAACGCAAGTTAATAAAGAAAAAAGAAATTAATAGAAGATTAAGCAGGTTAAAAGCGTATATTATATAGTATAGGGGTAAAAACAATAAAAAAAAATGTAAGGTCGCCTAATTCCAGCATAATAGGTTCGGCTCATCACAGTAACACAACGGTAATGAAATTCGATATAGGCTACGATAGCAAAAAAATCAATTTTGAATACAACTCCGTTTTCAATAAAATTATATCGGAATGTTGACAAAAAGAAAATAAAAACGATCTCGCACTCCGTTTTTTGAAAAAAACTTAACGAACACAAGTTAATAAAGGAAAAACAAAAGTAATAGAAAATTAAACAGGTTAAAAGCGTATATTATATATAATGCATGGGTGAAACAAAATTAAAAACAAAAAATAAAAAGAATATATAAAAAGCATGATGTGGAGAAAACTGAATGGATGTATTAGTGAGTTACTATTGAAGTCATCTTTCTTTTAGGGTGATTCAAACCACACACGGAATATTGCTAATTGGACCCACCGCCACACTATACGCCCTCGTATAGGGCAATACGAGGGCGTATAGAGTTCAGTTACTGACAACAGAATGACACGTGTCATTCTCTGTCTGGCGGCTGTTCCAATACGTGGCGTATTGATCTATACGCAGAGTATGAGGCACGGGTTATATTTTTGCTTCAAAAGTTGGAAGATTTGTGAGTTTATGAATCCTATACGTGGCGTATTGACCTATACGCCACGTATATGTATTTTTTATTTAATTATATTTTTTTATTTATATTTTGTTTATTTTTATTTTTATTTATATAATTTTGTTAATATAAGTTTGTTATCTATTTATAAATTTTATATATTTTATATTTTTTTAAACATTTATTATATTTTTACAGTATAACCAAACAAAATATTAAACATTACAAACCAAACAAAATATTAAACATTACAATCAAACAAAATATTAAACATTACAAACCAAACAAAATATTAAACATTACAATCAAACAAAATATTAAACATTACAAACCAAACAAAAAATTAAATATATACATCAAAATGTTTTACATACATAACAACGAAAGAAACAAATTGCAAATAAAATAACTAAACCTAACCGGCTCCGCCGTCACCCTGACCTGCCCCGCCCTCATCCTGAAAGGGGTCGTCCGGATAATGACGTGGCGGTGGTAGTGGGCGTGGCTCGATGCCGGCGGCTCGTGACAGATCCACGAGCTGTCCAACCGCCCACATCATCAGGTCCTCCATGCGATCGAGTTGACGACCCTATCGCCGTGAGTCGACAATAA
Organism: Smallanthus sonchifolius; assembly: GCA_023525975.1. Lineage (NCBI taxonomy): Eukaryota > Viridiplantae > Streptophyta > Magnoliopsida > Asterales > Asteraceae > Smallanthus > Smallanthus sonchifolius. The sequence continues at coordinate 24,375,068 of CM042029.1, read as the reverse complement.
GGCCATCAAGCAATGCCTGGGTAGCCCTCTCCAACCTAACAGACCGACGTACGTGTCGGGGATGCTGTAGCGGATGGTCGTGGATGGGCTCGACGTGCGGCGGCCCGTCCTCCATCGCCACACCCTGTAGCGGATGAGGCATAGGCAGGTCCCCCTGTCCAGGCATCTGCGGCAACGGCACCGGGACCCAAACCTGGTCCTGGACGGCCCCTACGAACCGAAGGCCCTGCGAGAATCGGTGCGTGATGCGCATGCCGCTCGCCGTGCGACGGTCTAATCGAAAAGGGGGAATGGACGGTTACATCGCAGGCTTATGGACGTCAAATGGTGTAACCGACCGCATGATCTGCGTGATGAAAGTACCGCCATACAAAAGCCCGCGCTTCTGTCGCAAATAGGCAGATGCAAAATAAAGTGCCATGCACGTGGATAGGTCGCACCGCCTCCCGGTAAGCAGGCAATAAAGAAAGAAAAGGTCTCTATCAGTGCAGCACTCACGGCTTTTCAGACGCGGTGCGATCGACGTCGAAATAAGCCGGTGCAGATATTTATACAAAGGGTCTCTAATACCCGAGACCCTCCCTTGGTACCCACCAAGGACTATCTGAAATCAAGCCCCAAAAAACAAGGAGTTCCTCCTTGTCCACCTCCGTCACCGCCTCGGTGAAAAGTGGCGTGACCGTCTCAGGCTCGTAGTACAAGCCCGTCGTGACCCTTTGTTTTTATTTTAAATAATAAACAAAATATTAATATATTGTTTTTATTTTAAATAATAAAAATAAACAATAATATATTGCTTTATTTAAAAATAATAAATAATTATTTTTTATTTTAAATAATAATAATATATTGTTTTTATTTTAAATAATAAATAATAATAATTAATTTTCTTTATTTTAAATATTAAATAATAATAATAATATATTTTATTTTAAATAAAATAATAATAATAATAATTTTATTTTAAATAATAAATAATAATAATAATAATAATTTTTTTTAAAAACCTATACGCCACGTATAGCTTTATACGTGGCGTATAGGCTGTTACCGGGTAAACCAAGCCATACGTAGCCCCCAAGCCATACGCAGGCCAGTTACCGGGCAAACTAAGTCATACGCGGGCAACCAGGTCATACGCGGGCCAAGTCGCCTAGAACCTGAGCCATACGCAACGTATAGATCTATACGTGGCGTATGGCTTCATCGTCTTCCTCTGACGAACTATACGCCACGTATGGCCCTATACGTGGCGTATAGTTTTCATGTTTCAACCTAAAAATCGCTAATCTACCAAGTTTTACCCGCTAATATTCAATATAAACCTAACATTAATGATCGCGGGTTGAGACACGTACCTTTACAAAGTTTTTTTGAGACGACAATCCAAATAAACGAGCGTTTTCTTGCCGGGTATCAAATCCTTAAAACAATTTATATTGTTAACCGCATCTTTCCCCATAATCAATGGAAACCTAAGATGGGCGTTATCATCTTGTGGTTGCTTTCCTTTACCCTTCGTTGAACAACGGTGTTGAATGACCGAACTCGCTTATGTAGACTCTTGTGACGCAATATACGAGCTGTGTCTCGCAGGGTCACATTTACTTTGTTTGGATCCTGTGAATGAGCTGTTTCTCGCGATATCGTGTTTCCTTTGTTGTTGCTTTTTCAAAGTTGGACGACCGCGAGTATCTTCTTGTACCTTTGGCGCTTTCTTGTTACTTTGGCTCGGAAAGACCACCCCTGCGATTCTCGACATCATACTTCTTTTGACATGATCGGGTTGTGACATAATTTTGTTTCTTACTTGACCAAGTACTTTATCCACGTCTACATTTTCATCATCGATAAACGACGGTTTTAAATCAAGTTTCCTCCAGAAGACGTCCACAGCATCTAGAGGGATTATGCCACCTATATTTTAAACGAAATAGTCAGAACATTTTGAAAAGCACACGGCAACCCACAACTACTGAATAGTAAGAACACTTTACCTGTAACTTCGATATTTGCTAGACGACAAGCACACGGCAACCCATAACTACTGAAAAGTTGGCAACCACACGTTGCATTTTGTTTTCGTATATGTGATAACTTGTACCACTAGTTTTCTAACAAATCTAGAGCTTTATGTGAAACGTTACCGTACAGGTTATCAAACAATTCAATAGCTATGTGGCTGTCCATTTTCCTTATGAGGCTTGTTCCAAACCCAAACTGTAACTGATAATACTGATCTGATACAATTTCATCAACAAACCCAACAAGTCTATCTAGCGAGCTGTTAGCATTTCTAAGATAGCTCTTTAAGAGCGAATGCTGTCTCTCGACTCGGTTCGTTGTATGTTGACCAAAATTGAGGTTTCTGTTGGACCACGCGGATACAAACTTTTCTTTATACTGGTCCAGCCAATTTTTAGTCACATAATCTATAAATCCTAGAAAAATATTAAATATTGAATAAATATTTAAATATATAATAAATATTCAATACTGAAAATATTAAATATTCAAAACTTACTTCCTCGTTTGGCTGCATACAGTCGTTCGTAAAGCCGGTTGAAGTTGTACTGGTATATATCTGGCGTGGGAGACTCACATAATACCGACCATGAATACTTAAAATTTGTCCAGTCTTCGTCTGTAAATGATGTCATGCAATGTTTTGCGATATTCTCGTGTATGTGCCACCGACATAGGTTCTTGGAACAGCCCGAAAAAATTTTATCACACGCGTTCATAAGAGCTTTGTCCCTGTCTGTTACTATCACACACGGCTCCATACACTTTTGCAACATTGCTTTTATTTGCAGTAGCACCCAGACGAAGTTTTCCTCCCGTTCTTTTGATATAAATGCATGAGCGACGCAAAACGACTGGTGTGTGGAGGTCGCACCGACCACTTGGACAAATGAAAGTTTATACATGTTTGTTTTGTACGTCGCGTCGATCATCAACACGTGCGGGAATGCACGCCTCATCTCGTACGACTTCGGATGAACAAACAATATCTCCTCCACAATATTTGTGACAGGATCTTCCCGAGTATAGTAGACGTATTTTTTAGAAGAAAGCAGGTTTTCCAGAATCTGCATTGGAGTTTCACCAACTCTCGTTTCGTTTTTTATCTTTTGTATCACATTATAAATGTCCTTTTTAATGCGATACAAAAGATAAAAAACGAGAGTAGTTGCATTAAAAAGGACATTTATAATGCGATACAAAAGATAAAAAAACGAAATGAGAGTCGGTGAAACTCCAATGCAGATTCTGGAAAACCTGATTTCTTCTAAAAAATATGTCTACTATACACGGGAAGATTCCTGCCACAAATATTGTGGAGGAGATATTGTTTGTTCATCCGAAATTGTACGAGATGTGGCGTTCATTCCCGCACGTGTTGATGATCGACGCGACGTACAAAACAAACATGTATAAACTTCCATTTGTCCAAGTGGTCGGTGTGACCTCCACACACCAGTCGTTTTGCGTCGCTCATGCATTTATATCAAAAGAACGAGAGGAAAACTTCGTCTGGGTGTTACTGCAAATAAAAGTAATGTTGCAAAAGTGTATGGAGCCGCGTGTGATAGTAACAGACAGGGACAAAGCTGTTATGAACACGTGTGATAAAATATTTTCGGGCTGTTCCAAGAACCTATGTCGGTGGCACATACACGAGAATATCGCAAAACATTGCAGGGCATCATTTACAGACGAAGACCGGACAAATTTCAAGTATTCATGGTAGGTATTATGTGAGTCTCTCACGCAAGATATATACCAGTAAAACTTCAATCGGCTTTACGAACGACTGTATGCAGCCAAACAAGGAAGTAAGTTTTGAATATTTAATATTTTCAATATTGAATATTTATTATATATTTAAATATTTATTCAATATTTAATATTTTTCAAGGAGTTATAAATTATGTGACTAAAAATTGGCTGGACCCGTATAAAGAAAAGTTTGTATCAGCGTGGTCCAACACAAACCTCAATTTTGGTCAACATACAACGAACCGAGTCGAGAGCCGGCATTCGCTCTTAAAAAGCTATCTTAGAAATGCTAACAGCTCGCTAGATAAACTTGTTGGGTTTGTTGATGAAATTGTATCAGATCAGTATTATCAGTTACAGTTTGGGTTTGGAACAAGCCTCATAAGGAAAATGGACAGCCACATAGCTATTAAATTGTTTGATAACATGCACGGTAAAGTTTCACATAAAGCTCTAGATTTGTTATAAAATGAGTGGTACAAGTTATCACATATACGGAAACAAAATGCAACGTGTGGTTGCCAATTTTTCAGTAGTTGTGGGTTGCCGTGTGCTTGTCGTCTGGAAAATATCGAAGCTACAGGTAAACTGTTCTGACTATTCAGTAGTTGTGGGTTTCCGTGTGCTTTCAAAATGTTCTGACTATTTCGTTTAAAATACAGGTGGCATAATCCCTCTAGATGCGGTGGACGTCTTCCGGAGGAAACTTGATTTAAAACCGTCGTTTGTCGATGATGAATATGTAGACGTGGATAAAGTACTTGGTCAAGTGAGAAACAAAATTATGTCACAACCCGATCATGTCAAAAGAAGTATGATGTCGAGAATCGCAGGTGTGGTCTTTTCGAGCAAAAGTAACAAGAAAGTGCCAAAGGTACAAGAAGATACTCGCGGTCGTCCAACTTTGAAAAAGCAACAACAAAGGAAACATGATGTCGCGAGAAACAGCTCATTCACAGGATCCCAACAAAGCAAATGTGACCCTGCGAGACACAGCTCGTATATTGCGTCACAAGAGTCTATACAAGCTAGTTCGGTAATTCAACACCGTCGTTCAACGAAGGGTAAAGGAAAGCAACCACAAGATGATAATGCCCATCTTGGGTTTCCATTGATTATGGGGAAAGATGCGGTTAACAATATAAATTGTTTTAAGGATTCGATACCCGGCAAGAAAACGCTCGTTCATTTTGATTGTCGTCTCAAAAAAACTTTGTAAAGGTACGTGTCTCAACCTGCGATCATTAATGTTTGGTTTATATTGAATATTAGCGGGTAAAACTAGGTAGATTAGCGATTTTTAGGTTGAAACATAAGAACTATACGCCACGTATAGGGCCATACGTGGCGTATAGTTCGTCAGAGGAAGACGATGAAGCCATACGCCATGTATAGATCTATACGTTGCGTATGGCTCAGGTTCTAGGCAACTTGGCCCGCGTATGGCTTAGTTTGCCAGGTAACTGGCCTGCGTATGGCTTGGGGGCCCTGCGTATGACTTGGTTTACCCAGTAACAGCCTATACGCCACGTATAAAGCTATACGTGGCGTATAAGTTTTTAAAAAAAAATTATTATTATTATTATTTATTATTTAAAATAAAATTATTATTATTTATTATTTAAAATAAAATATATTATTATTATTATTTATTATTTAAAATAAAAAAATTAATTATTATTTAAAATAAAAACAATATATTATTATTTATTATTATTTAAAATAAAAAATAATTATTTATTATTTAAAATAAAAACAATATATTATTATTTAAAAAAAACAATATATTAATATTTTATTTATTATTTAAAATAAAAACAAAGGGTCACGACGGGCTTGTACTACGAGCCTGAGACGGTCACGCCACTTTTCACCGAGGCGGTGACGGAGGTGGACAAGGAGGAACTCCTTGTTTTTTGGGGCTTGATTTCAGATAGTCCTTGGTGGGTACCAAGGGAGGGTCTCGGGTATTAGAGACCCTTTGTATAGATATATGCACCGGCTTATTTCGACGTCGATCGCACCGCGTCTGAAAAGCCGTGAGTGGTGCACTGATAGAGACCTTTTCTTTCTTTATTGCCTGCTTACCGGGAGGCGGTGCGACCTATCCACGTGCATGGCACTTTATTTTGCATCTGCCTATTTGCGACAGAAGCGCGGGCTTTTGTATGGCGGTACTTTCATCACGCAGATCATGCGGTCGGTTACACCATTTGACGTCCATGAGCCTGCGATGTTACCGTCCATTCCCCCTTTTCGATTAGACCGTCGCACGGCGAGCGGCATGCGCATCACGCACCGATTCTCGCAGGGCCTTCGGTTCGTAGGGGCCGTCCAGGACCAGGTTTGGGTCCCGGTGCCGTTGCCGCAGATGCCTGGACAGGGGGACCCGCCTATGCCTCATTTGCTACAGGGTGTGGCGATGGAGGACGGGCCGCCGCACGTCGAGCCCATCCACGACCATCCGCTACAGCATCCCCGACACGTACGTCGGTCTGTTAGGTTGGAGAGGGCTACCCAGGCATTGCTTGATGGCCTTATTGTCGACTCACGGCGATAGGGTCGTCAACTCGATCGCATGGAGGACCTGATGATGTGGGCGGTTGGACAACTCGTGGATCTGTCACGAGCCGCCGGCATCGAGCCACGCCCACTACCACCGCCACGTCATTATTCGGACGACCCCGTTCAGGATGAGGGCGGGGCGGGTCAGGGTGACGGCGAAGCCGGTTAGGTTTAGTTCTTTTATTTGTAATTTGTTTCTTTCGTTGTTATGTATGTAAAACATTTTGATGTATATATTTAATTTTTTGTTTGGTTTGTAATGTTTAATATTTTGTTTGATTGTAATGTGTAATATTTTGTTTGGTTTGTAATGTTTAATATTTTGTTTGATTTTGATGTTTAATATTTTGTTTGGTTTGTAATGTTTAATATTTTGTTTGGTTATACTGTAAAAGTATAATAAATGTTTAAAAAAAATATAAATAATATAAAATTAATAAATAGATAACAAACTTATATTAACAAAATTATATAAATTAAAATAAAAATAAACAAAATATAAATAAAATAAAAATATATAATTAAATAAAAAATACCTATACGTGGCGTATAGGTCAATACGCCACGTATAAGATTCATAAACTCCCAAATCTTTCAACTTTTGAAGCAAAAATATAACTAGTATCTCATACGCTGCATATAGATCAATACGCCATGTATTGGACCAGCCGCCAGACAGAGAATGACACGTGTCATTCTGTTGTCAGTGACTGAACTCTATACGCCCTCGTATTGCCCTATACAAGGGCGTATAGTGTGGCGGCGGATCCAATTAGTAATATTACGTGTGTGGTTAGAATCACCCTTAATCTATTTAATAATACCAATGAGTGATGCACATGTAACTCTAGCATGATGCACACGTTCTCTTGTACTCTAAGCTTCTTCATTTGTAACCGCTACGTGGACGTTTTTGCAACCGTATTTCCGGGACCGATTTGCAACCGAAAAGACGGTCGCAATTGGTCAGTTTTCTAGTAGTGACATGTGTTTTGTAAAAATTTTGAATTTGGTCCCTAACTAGAAAGTACACCAATGGTCCAAACTTTTGCACAAATGTAATAGGTTTGGTCCTCAACTTGGATTAGAGTTAATTTTTTCTGTTTAATGGTTGTAAAAAGATCAAAATACCCTTAATAAAAAAACTAAATATAAAATATAAAACTAAATAATAAAAAAAAGCATAATAACTTATCTCTCCGTCTCTTCCCTCATCTCACACTTACTCCCTCAATCACACACTCTCCTTCTTCTCGGCCGAATAAAGGCATCCCCATATCAGACCACCACCATCTGCAACATGAAGGAGATCACCATATCCTGCTGATAAAACCAACCCCATCACCATCTCCGGGTGTGTATCTATGTAATATTCTAACATGACTATTAAAAATAAAATCATGGTATGTGAATATACTTGAATTGATATATGTATATATGTGTATACATATATTACAAACATCTATACATGTGTAGATTCGCTATAATTCTCTAATTTTAAATGTGTAGAAATGTGTTACAAGGAGCAGAGAGAGAAGAGAACGTAGGGAAATTAATTAATTATACAGAATAAATTTTATTTTCTATAATTATACACTTTTCATTTAATATTTAATAATAAATGAATATTTAGATTTGTTTCATGAGTTCTCACAATCTTTGTGGTTCGGTAAGGAACCCTAGTGTGTGTGCTTACGTGTGGGTATATGATCTAAGAGCATCGATAATCAAGGTTTCTTGATGGCAAATGTGGAGGCAAGAAGAAAGGAAGGCTATAGATGTGGCAAGGAGAGAGGGAGGTTGTGGTATGTTGCCACGAACCGTCCGTGAGAGAGGAAGCCAAGTTCCATGGGAGGTGGAGGAGAGAGAAAGAGCGGAGATCGACATGGAGGAGATAGAAAGGATGCGTCTGTGTGGTAGTTTTCGGGCAGCAGCTGATCTGATGGTCTGTGAAAATCCCCAATACAAATAATTTGTATGATCTAATATGACCATCAATACGAAAGAGGTTGATCTTTTTAATTCAGGTCATCCTCGTTTAGGTCGAACTAAATTTTAGTTATTGTAATCAACTTTATTTTAGTCGGCTTTTTGATGCAAGCCCATCCTGAAAATTATAATTTTACTAAAATGATATAAGAATAACTTTTAAATGATCTTTTAATTGTTTAAACAATATTTTTAAGTTCCAAATACATAAATTAGATCATTATATAATAGTAATAATAATGTGAAAAAAATTACTAAAAGGGTTTAGGAAATATTGTACATACTTTTGGTGGAAGAAACCGAACACAAAACGTACTAAAAGAGAATACAGCACGACTGTTGAAAATTAAATAAAAGACAAAAAAACGATGAAGAAGTTTAAAGGGACATACAACCATGGGATGGTGACAGGCTTTGCAAAGACAACTTCTGGCTCATTTAAAGGCGTGATTAAAATCATGAAAATGGTAGTTTTTTGTAAATGAAATGTGACAGCCATTTTGATCCCATAAAACACAAAATTGCAGCCACCGCGAGTGCATTTCTTGCATGCACTGATATCGTCCCATGTTTTGTTGCAGCCACAATAGCCACCGAAGCAATCGAAAACAGCTGAAGAGACACCTTGAGTGCACTAAAACTTTTATATGCAACTTTGCAGCTGCTACAGTTCACCACATGGCTCCAGTACCTAAAAAACCAAAAAAAAAATAGCAAATTAATTTAGATATTCATAACCTTAGTGTGATTGAATTTTATGCAAATAACCTGACCATGAGTTGTTCTCTAGGAGGGGTCCATCAAATTTGGTTCCCCAATCGATTTGACCACCTGCGTATTTCTTTAATTAGCCACTGTCCATATGCGATCACATTAACATCTGATTTGGTTGGCGCGAAACAGACTTTTTGCCAATTTGATTGACCAACCTCCATCAGTTTCTTCTCCTAAAAGTAGCATAATCTCTCAAAAAGTCAAATACAACATAAAGACAAGTAATGTAAATGAATGTGTAGGAAAATAGGAGCCTACGTCAACTGTCATACAACTAATATAACAGAAAATGTAACTGTCACTATGTGCTTTAACACAACAGTTAGAATCACAAGGTTTGTTGGGATAGATTTACCTGAACGTGAAGAAGAAACAAATCTGAATCAATAACCAAATTCTGCCCAATATGATGCCTCCATCTCGTAATAATTCAATCTCTCCAAACATTAAAATTTCTAGGGAAAATAATTATCACTCTGCTATTACCCGGGCTCACTGGAATACATATAAAGATCCAAAGCTCCTTTTGAGGTGGCTTTTGTGCTAATTTCCCCTAAACCAAACAAATTAAAAAAAAATAAGTACCAAGTTAGCAAATATCATGAGTTATACTTATAAAGTTAAGTGTATGCCTACATGTGTGGCAGTACGTTGAAGCAAACAAGGACAAACAAATCTCCATTTAGCATTTTGCTCGGTTGTCGTAAAACTTTTTGTCTATCTTGAGTTGGTTTATTTCAATAGGTCTACCACCTTCCCGGTCGAGCTTTACAGTGAAGGAAACTCGTGTTAGACTGGAAAGTATCTAAGAATATGTTATGCTAATGCATAAATACTTATCTGGGTTGTGGTGTCCTTATTATCCCATAATGCGAATATGGAACATGATTTTCAATCAATGTTTCGTACCTGAAAGTGTCACGCGAATAATTAATTTGTTGACTTTTATCGATGAATTGATGCAAAATATAGGTGAAATGTGCATACCCATATGGAACATTTGGAAGGTAAATGAAGGGTCATCAAGTTCAGGGATGTATGGAGGTTTCTTCTTTGTGAGGATATCTTTGTATTGCGGATCAGTGTTGGGCCAAAACCAAACAATTTCGTTTTGCACCGTGCTTGGATAAACACCAACACACGCTTTCTGGAAAGAATGAACCTGCACATATTTTGTAGAGAATATCGTTCATAATTATAAAAAAGTAATATAATACTAGAAATAAATAAAATATAATATATTACGATTGAAATGAAGTAGAAGATAAAGAAGTTTAATTGTTTAGGTCTCATGTTTGATACGATTATCTTAAAATAGATTCTTGTTTGACACAATTATCAATTCAGAGAATTTTGAGTCCACTCCAGAAACCCCTTGAATGGAAGTTTGAGTAAAATACAATGCTAAGTAAGCATGTTGGCTCCAAATTTATAAATCACTTAATATTTATTCATCCTCTTATATGGGAAAATTTTCCATCCAATTTCTCATAGTACTACTAGAATAAAGAATATCAATGGAAGAATATATATTACCGATGGACATTGTGTGTTGGTGAATTATCTACAGATTATAGATGAAATCCACCAAAATCGAACTTTTCAATTATCTTTTTGGATTTTGGTGGACTCTGTCGGTGATTTGTTGGTAATTATCGATGGATTGAATGCCTTCACTGATATGTTGGTAAATTAAAGTTAATAATTCTCACGCCCCGCGTTTCAGAAAAGATTCCCGCTTAATTGTCTGGAAAGAATTTCCAACATCCAACCCATTGGAAATATGTCAGTATACTAAAGTTGTCATCAAAAAAGTATTCAAGGCAGATCGTCCGTTGGAAATCTGTCACAAATAATGATTATAAGTATCGCCCTACCCTTCTTGTTTTCAAACGCATTCTATAAATAGAATCTAGGCTTGGTGGTAGCCGATGGGTCTTTCTAAATATGGAAATCTCTCTATGTATCAAATATGGCAGATCATTGTTTGGGCGTGGTCTGTGTGAAGAATTGATACGATATTAGGTTTGTTGGAATTGTTCTCGAAATTTAAATAATCCGCCATTGGCACGTGCACCATCCTAACTTTTAACGTAATCCTAAAACAGAGCTAAGAATTGATATGATAAGTTGACTGGATTCCCTAACTCTCAAGATCCATTAAAGGCGCTTGTATATGAAATAGATATTGTTGGCCGGGATAGTGTTTTCAAAGGCTCCCAAACACCATTCAATTGATGATTTTCAATCCTGAATCAAGAACTCAAGATCTGATGATACGGATGCTAGGCTAAATCACTCGTGGTTGAATCTGGGTGTATGATTATGTGCATAGATTGGATTAACTTGTTCATACCTGCTTTGGATTAGACTTTGACTTAATCATTCGGTTAGTTGATTTCTTTTGTTTGTTTGGAATTGAGTAAACAATTTGGATTTATAAGATATGATTGATTTTCATTAGTTACTTGGTTTTCAACCTTTGTTTTGATTAACCGTGAACCATTTATTCTAATCGAGTTTTAATCTGTGAAATAATGTTTTTCCAGTTACGAATTCAATTGTGGTCATTAGTGGTTTTAAATCCTAAGTCATCATAGTCAAATAGTATGACTTTTAACCATTTATCAATCCTGAACGATATGATATAACAAATATGTTTATGTAATTTCCAATTGGTACAAACTAAGGCATCCATTTAGTTCCACAATCTGAAACTCGGGAGCAATCCCTCTTCTCTAATTGTTTTAAGAAACAAATTTTACTTTGGTTTGCCATTGCAATCAGTTTCAAAATCAAATAACTCTCAAACATCTAGTTTACTTTTAATTATCTAGGTTACTTAGTTTTTCACAATTAGCATTCTCTACGAACTTCATGTGGATACGACAACCCTACTCCATGTAATACAGTCTAAGGTAGCTGAGAACAAGATTTTAAACAACTTTCAATTGACCTTCGACACACGATCATATATGCCATCGTGGGTATTTAACATGGTTTGATTATGTGTATATCACAATAGTTTTGATTTGACTGATTGTGTAAATGGCATTGTGTGTATGTAATTTGACTTGATGACGTCTATATCTAGTTTGATTGATTGAATGCAACTTGCTCTGATTACGTGTATATCAAAATGGTTTTGGTTTAATTGATCATGCATATGGCATTGTGGGTATTGATTTTGTGTTGGTTTGATTCATCATTCATGCATATGTCATTGTTGGGTATTGATTTTGTGTTGGTTTGATTAGTGGTTATAGACTTTGCTATAACTTTGTGATTAACTTAGAACTAGTAATCTTATCCTTGCGTTACGGCGGGGTTTCAAAATTTGTAACAGTGGCATTAAAGAGTTGTATGGCTTAACATCTTGTAAGAAATGAACATTTAAACACCGGGGGCGCTAACACTTATAATTGCTATTATACCAGCGCTAACTGCGGCGGCAGAAATTTATCTGTATAAAAAAACATTTACGCAAACTCACTTTTTAATCATAACAGTCCCGCCACAATGTTCGGTATAGTATCGGCGAATAAGAAGAAACCATAAGTAAAAGTGTAGATGTAAAAAATAAATTAAAAAAGAGCATTTTAATAATTATTTTTGATGGCTTGTACATTTGCGTTTTGCTAACTTGTACATTATCACGCAAAACTCAGTTTTGAACGTAACTTATATCGAAACGTATATAAAAATAAGCACGTCGCAATGGTATATTCAGAATTTCATAAAACATTATATTTTAAAAATTATAAATAAAAAACCAAAAAGAAAGAGAGAAGCTTATGAGTGTGACACATGTCAATGTGTGCTTGGTAAAAAAAATTGAAAAAAAAACTAATGGGAAAGTATATGGTTTAAATAATAAGTTTATTGAAAATGGAAGGATCATCTTGTAATTTTTAAAGGGGTGTGATGTGTAATTTATAAAAGTATTTTTACTTGTTTGCAACTAATGATTCAAGATTTGTAAATTTTGAACTGTAAAAATTAGGGGTGTTCAAAGTCGGATATCCGAAATATTCGGATAGTGGATTTCATTATCCGAATCCGAAATTTCGGATATCCGAAATTTCGGATACGGATTCGGATAGTGAAACGGATATCCGAAAATATAAAAAAATATATATATAAATATAATATTTTTAAATTATAAAAACAATTAAAAAATTAAAAAATATACATATAAAAATATATAAATATAATATATCGGGTTTTGATCCAAATTTTCTTATTTTTAAATAATAAAAAAAATTAAAAAATATATATAAATATAATATTTCGGATATTCGGATATCCGAATTATCCGAAAATCACTATCTGAATCCGAATTTCGGATATCCGGATTTTCGGATAATTCGGATTCGGATTTTCGGTTAATCGGTTTTGGATTCGGATTTTTTTAAACACCCCTAGTAAAAATCCCTCACAACCAACTCTTGCATTTTAATCCCTCTTATAATAAAAAAAAAACTAAATGGTTTTGCCACTTGGCATCACCACATTACATCTCATAAAACTTTTCCTCCAAAATCACATTTATATCCTCTATTTAATATTTCTATATTTAGCCTTTTTTTTGAAAAATTACATAAATAAACATTTAACAAATCCATTTATCATTATTACCACTAGCTAACATTTTTTTTTAAATTATCATTAAAAGTGAATATTTAAAAAAAAATCAAGAATTAAAAAATATGAGATTTAAAAAAAATGAGTTTTTAAAGTTTTGTTATTAAAAAACGATTTTTTAAAATTAATTATCAAAAAACAAGATTATATTAATTTTAAAAATAAAATTTAAAAATACTATGTTTATATTTTTAATAAATAAGTGTTAAAATAAAGTTTACTACATTTTTTATTTTAATTTATAATTTTTAATACTTAGTTTTTAATAAAATTATAAAACTTGCAAATATTTAATTTATAAAGTGTATTATATTTTAAACTTTATTTTTTTAAATGATGAGAATTGTTTTTTTTTTTAAATATGTTTACAAGTTTCAATTCTAATTTATTAGTTTTAATTTTTTTTCATATTTAATTTTGAAAATTTAAATTTAATACTGTCGAAATATTAAGGAGTGAAATTTTTAAAACTTGGAGTTTTAAATTTTGAATTTTAAAGATTATATATTGTTGAAATTTAAATTTTATTTGTATCTTTTTTATTATTTTTTTAATAAGAGATTTAGTATTAAAAGTTTTGCGAGATTTTTCGCATACAAGTACAAATAGTATCCGTCAATCAAAGCATCTTGATAATGATTTTGATGAAAGTTTATAATCTCCTGATTTTCTAAATTAACTTACACTATCAGGTTTGTTAAACCACAAATGAGTTTTAAATGTATATGTTCCAATTATGTTTATTAAGAAATATTGATGAAAAAATGGTTTAAGTAATATAACAAGAGTTCAGGTCAAATCATTAGGTAATTGCATTATAGAAACGAAGATTATATTTGGAAGCAAAATTAGTAATCACAATTTTATCACTATAATTGGATTAACATATTCAGATAAAAAAATTTTATCAAAACTTCAAATAAGAAAATATACGATTGTTATATGTTTTGTAATGACCATGAATAAATGTTTAGGGCAACCACTTTCAAATGTTGGTTTGTATTGAAAGATCTTATGTTTACTAATGATCTGTTGTATGTTGTATTATCAAGAGTTAAAAGTAGAGATGGACTCAAACTATAAATCTTTGGTAAACAATGAAAAATTATCAATATCACATCAAATGTTGCATACAATGAAGTATTTTAAATTTGTAAATAATCATTATAAGGTTTCATTTGACATGTAATTTAATGTATTGCACAACTTATGAAATGTATTTCCATGTTTAATGTTGTGATTACTCTCATCCATATAATCTTAACGTGTAACAAAATGAAAAGTTACAAATACAATATCATATTTATATAAAAAAAAGTTGTTAAGATATTTATCAATATAATTTTAACGTTTTACCCCATGTAACACAAGGGGTTAAAGCTAGTATTATATATAATATGACTTGGATCCTTGTTCTAATTTAATAACTGTTATTAACATATTTTTTTTCGTAAACTAATACTTTTATTTTGTTTCGTTAAACCGCAAGAAAATTTTAATAAACACTTGCTAAAAAAATACGCCTATTTGGATCCCGTCATTTCAATTGTTGATGATGGCCAGCAACTATGTGAGCATAGTTGTAGAAATCGGAATGGGCGTATATTCGGGGCAAGGACCACCACCGGTCCTCATTATGCGATTACCGATGAGTCGGGACTTCTATCACCGGGAGATCCTATGCTTCTCGTCCCGATCAAAAGGTATGTAATAATTTTTGTATAATGTACTTATTTTACGTAAATGATAAACTAATTAATTTGTTTAATGAGTGTAGATTGACGCATGTAGATAGGACCATGATGTTGACCGGTAGATAATGCAACGACTCCAGTTGACAATAGAGCAATGTTGGTCGAACGAGAGTGAGATCGATCCGACCAGAAACATGACACCACCTTGTGAACATCCCCGGTCGAACGAGAGTAAGATCGGGCCCTAAGAAAGCTTCGCTCATGCTTGTCTTGGAGATCGTAAACCTATTATTTTATAAATATCTAAATAATATATACACGCAAATATTGTCCCCTAAAACACCAAATTTTCACTAAATTTTCCGTAAAAGTTTTGTCATAAATCCATAATATAATCATTCATGAAGTTAATGGATAGAAGATTCCAAGTGATCGAGTTTACCGGAGGCCCATCAAGAGGAGCTTGAGGAATTAACTTGCCGTCACCAGAGCCACCAAAGTACCATCCATGGTACACACACTGCAACCTACCCCATTCATCAATCCTTCCTTCAGAAAGTGGAGCCAATCTATGTGGACACATATCATCAAACACCTTCCATGCATTCTCGTTATTATCCCACCACACCACAACATCAAGACCCATCACCTTCTTCCCAACAGGAGCCCTCTTGTCCAGATCACACACCGGCATGAGTGGATACCAGTAAGAAAACCAGTCAATTTTCTCATCTTGATCATGATTTTCGGTTTCTTCATTGGATGTTGAAACAGATGGAGAAATTGCAGTTAAGTTAGTGAATTTGGATTTTGTAAATTTGGTTAAGGATGATTTGGGGTTTCTGAGAATAAATGGAAGACGGGAAAATGGGTTGGAGAGGTGGGATGTGATGAGTGAAGGTGGTGCAATAGTGGAGATAGTTGTTAGAGCTTCCATGGCGGATTGTGAAGTGAATTTTACTATTTTAGTGTTTTGAATTATTGCATATATAAAGACACTGCATGACGGGACATTGCATGCCAACGCTTCCAATTCAGAATTGTCTATTTTATAATAGTAATTTTTTTTTGAACAACAATTTGGATCACATTGACGGGCATTGGCTCATCCGATCATCTTTATCACCTTCAGAAGGAAACCCATCATATGTGAGAAAAAACCCCTGGCCTAACCTGGACCTCCCCTATTTTTTTTATCACAAGTGGGACTTGAACTAAGACCTCTCCATTTTAAAAAAAGTCTTGGTATACATCTTTACCACTAGGCTAAGCTAATGATTGTTTTATAATAGTAATAATATTAATGATTAATAATTATACTAAAAAAAGGAATGGTTAAAATTTTAATAATAATTTATAAATGTATTGGTACTAAAAAAAAACCTTAAAAATAGTGTCGGTGACACTTCTTTTAGTTTGTTTTATATATTTGTTTGCCAAATAATAATCAAATCATTTGGGTTTGCTGTATTGGTTATACTGGCTAGCCCATGGTTTTGTGGTGTCTTAGATTCGATTCCTAATTAGGGATGAGATCGGTACCGAACCGATACCGGTATAAAAAATATCGGTCCCGAATTTTGTTGAAAAACATGTACCGATACCGGTACCGAAAATATAGAGTCGGTACCTGTACCGATAAGGTACTTGTATTTCGGTATCCGGTACAAGTTTCGTACCCGAATACATATTACATCAACTTGCTAGTAAAAAACACCAAAAAAAAATAAAAAACCATCAAATATCAATTACATCATACAAATTAGGAGTGAAGAAGGATGAGGAGGAGGAAGAAGAGGAAAAGGAAGAGGAAGAGGAAGAAGTGTTGGGCTGGGCTAATTACCGACTCACCCAAGCCGGGAGTGGGTTGGGCCGATTTGATTACACGTCGGTTAAAAGAAGATTAATCCATAAGTTGATGGGTTACTGCTTATCTTAAACAACAAGTCGGTTGTTTAGTTCTATAATTTAGCTATTTGATTTGTAGTTGAATTAGTATTGCTTGGTTAACAAGTTAGGTTAGCTTAGTATAAATACATGTAATCGAGTCATGATCATGTATGAGTGGTTGTTCTAGTTTTGAGTTATTTTTCTAGATCAATAAATTGGAGAGCAAATTCCAAACTCGTGTGTTTTATATATCGATCGGGACTTGAATTGGTATCAGAGCCATTCAAGAACCTTTTGATCGACGTTACCACTTTAGGTGGCAATTAATCGGATTCCGACTTCAAGGTGGAAGTCTCTTCCGATCGATCCAAAGGGCTGGATCAATCGCAACAAACACTAGTGACATACAAGAGAAGGAAGGGACGAAGAGCAATGGGAGACCAACCTGAAAATCGGATTGTTACGATTAAAGAAAACAATTCGACCTCGTTACAGTGTCCAATGTTGAATGCAACCAATTACAACATCTGGGCAATTCGAATCAAAGCAGTCTTCAAAGTCCATGGTATTCTGGAAGCTATCGAACCAAGTAATGGGGCAACGATTGAAGCCAAGAAGAATGATATGGCTGTCGCTTTGCTGTTTCAAGCAATTCCAGAAAAACTGGTCGTTCAAGTTGCTCAATATGAGACGGCTAAAGCTATTTGGGACACTTTGAAGACTAGGTATATCGGGGCTGATTGAGTCAGGGAAGCCAGGATTGAAATTTTGCAATCCGAGTTCGAATCCCTTAGGATGAAGGATGGGGAAACGATTGATGATTTTGCTGCCAAGTTGAGCAACATGGTCTCAAAATCCGCCAGTCTTGGCGAATCATACGAAGACGTGAAGCTGGTAAGAAAGTTACTCAGATCTGCACCAGCAAAGTATATGCAGATCGGTGCCTCCATCGAGCAATTTGCTGACTTGAAAGTGATTTCATTCCAAGAAGCCATAGGGAGACTTAAAGCGTTTGAAGAGAGACTAAAAGGGACCGAGTCTTCGACTGAAGGGCAAGGGAAGCTTCTCTTCCATCAATCAGAAAGATCATCTAAGAAATTTGATCAGAACAATGGCCGGGGCAAAGGCCAAAGTACGTTTCGCGGTCAAGCTAGAGGTCAGGGAAGCGATCGTGGTAATAACAGTAGGCATGGCATGAAAGAACCACAAGCCAAAACCGAAGAACGATCAAAAGGAAAAGGAAAAGATCACTCTCACGTGCAATGCTTTCGATGTGATCAGCTCGGACACTTTGCGTCTGTGTGTCCGGATCGGAAAAAGAAACAAGAAGAAGCAAATCTAAACGAGACCACAAAGCCTGACCCAGCCCTATACATGATAAGCTGTGACTACAAAGTCTTTTATTCTCAGAACTTAATAACCGTATAACGGGTAAAGTAAAGTTTGGGGACGGGTCTTGCATCAGTATTTGTGGAAAAGGATCAGTAGTACTCGAAGGGAAAACCGGTGAACAAAGACTTTTAAGTGATGTTTATTATATTCATGAGCTCCAAAGCAATATAATAAGCCTTGGTCAATCGACTGAGAGTGGATGTGACATTCGCATGAAAGACGATTTTTTGTCTATGCATGACAGCGACGGAAAGCTGTTAATCAAAGTCTTAAGAACCAAGAATAGGTTATACAAAGTGAAGCTCAAAATTGGAAAACCGGTGTGCCTACAAGCTAGTATTTACGATGACACGTGGTTATGGCATGCTAGGCTAGGCCACACCCACTTTGAGTCAATGAGGAAGATGGCAAACATGGATCTTGTAAAAGGGCTCCCAAGGTTAAAGCAAGAAAACAAGCTTTGTGATTCCTGTCTAATGGGGAAGCAAACAAGGCATCCATTCCAAAAAACAGCCGTTTTTCAAGCAAAACATTCTTGAGTTGGTACATGGAGACCTCTGTGGACCAATAACACCACCAACCATAGCAGGTAACAACTACGTATTTGTTCTAATTGATGATTACAGTCGTTACATGTGGTCGTATATGCTAAAGACAAAAGACGAAGCATTAACTGTTTTCAAGAAGTTTAAAGCCTGGATCGAGAAGGAAACAGGTTCATTAATCAAGGTGTTCCGCTCAGACAGGGGTGGAGAATTTACTTCAAAAGAATTTACACAGTTTTGTGAAGACGAGGGTATAAAGAGACATCTAACCGCCCCCTATACACCACAACAAAACGGTGTAGTAGAGCGGCGTAATAGAACTCTAATGGAGATGACGAGAAGTATGTTGAAAGCAAAACAAGTTCCTAACTACATGTGGGGGGAAGGGGTTAGACATGCAACACTAATAATTAATTGCATTCCAACTCGAGCACTCGAAAAGATGACACCATACGAAGCATTCAAAGGAGTAAAACCAAGTGTTGAGCGGTTTAAAGTCTTTGGGTGCATTGCCTATGCAAAAAATGTGTCACCCCATCTGAAGAAATTGGATGACAGGTCAAGAATGCTAATCCATCTAGGACTAGAACCAAGGTCTTTTGCTCATAGGCTGTATGATCCGAGGAGTAAGAAAGTGATGGTGAGCCGCGATCCAGAGTTCGATGAAACAAAGGGCTGGGAATGGAATAGAAGCTCTAAAACATCTGAAAAAGACAGCAAGTGCATGGGAAACCTTTGTCGTCGATTGGGGGGAAGGCTACGGCACAACAAACGACGACAACAACAATGTGGAGCAGGCTCACCAGGATCCAGAACCAAACGGTTCTGCCGAGACCAGTACCCACACCCAACCAGGTCCTGGTCCTGATCCAAACAGTCCACAAACAACAGAAACTTGTTTAGGCCCAACAGGAGAAGTCAACTCACCGGTTCAGGAAGAAAATGTCTTGAGGCGGTCTAACCGAACTCCTGTAAAATTCAACGACTTCGTTCTTAATAATGTTACTGATGAAAGCTTCTTGTTGTTAGCCGACGATGAACCAGGTACTTACTTGCAAGCAAAAGAAGACAAAAACTGGCAGAAAGCAATGAAGGTAGAAATAGAGTCCATCGAAAGGAACAATACTTGGACTCTAGTCGATCTTCCAAATGGTGTGAAACCCATCGGGCTGAAATGGGTGTACAAGTTGAAGAAAAACGCAGATGGTACGATCAACAAGTACAAAGCACGCCTTGTTGCTAAAGGTTATGTACAAAAGCCCGGAATCGATTATGAAGAGGCTTTTGCACCCGTAGCACGACTCGAGACCGTGAGATGTGTTATTGCACTTGCAGCGAGTGAGGGATGGGATTTGCATCACCTTGATGTGAAATCTGCATTTCTATATGGAGAGCTCAAGGAAGAAGTATTTGTGTTGCAACCGAAAGGATATATGAAAACCGGCAATGAACAGAAGGTCTACAAGCTTCTCAAGGCCTTGTATGGGCTAAGGAAAGCTCTAAGAGCTTGGAATACCAAGCTAGATCAGATTCTAAAAGGGCTAAAATTTCAAAGATGTGTTCATGAACAATCGGTATACAAACGGGTCACTCCTAAATCAACAACTCTTATTGTTGTGTATGTGGATGACCTGATCATGACAGGGTCAAATACAATCGAGATTGAAGGGTTCAAGAAGCAAATGGCTGAAACATTTGAGATGAGTGATTTAGGAAGGCTAACTTACTACCTTGGAATCGAAGTATCTCAAAAGACAGACGGGACTATTATCAAACAGGAAGGCTATGCTTCAAAGCTATTAAAGGAGTTTGGTATGCAGTCAAGTAATCCAACTCACTGTCCAATGGAACCCGGGGTAAAGTTGTCAAAAGATACTAGTGAACAAGAAGTGGATTCAACGATGTATAGACGACAAGTAGGTTGTCTTCGATACCTGCTACATACACGACCTGACCTTGCGTATTCGATTGGAGTGGTAAGCCGATACATGCAAACTCCAAAGACATCACACTTGCTAGCCGTTAAACACATAATGAGGTATGTCAAGGGGACTATTGGGTATGGTATAAGATATATACGAGGAGGTAGCAAAACGTTGACGGGGTATAGTGACAGCAGTCACAATGTTGATGTTGATGACGGTCGGAGCACAACGGGTCATATTTTTTATTATGGGAATGCTCTGGTTACGTGGTGCTCACAGAAACAAGCGACGGTGGCTCTTTCATCTTGTGAGGTCGAGTACATGACCGCCACAACAGCCGCTTGTCAAGCCATCTGGCTTCGAGAGTTACACGGTGAGATAACTGGCTTGAAGTTGCAAAAGGTGGTGATAAATGTTGATAACACTTCTGCAATTGCACTAGTAAGAAATCCTGTGTTCCATGGCCGAAGTAAACACATTCATACTCATTATCATTTTATCCGAGAATGTGTCGAGAGAGAGCAAGTTGAAGTAAGTCACATACCCGGAGAACAACAAAAGGCTGATATTCTAACCAAGCCGCTCGCGAGGATCAAGTTCAAAGAAATGCGGCAGATGATTGGTGTAGAAGACCTTCCTATTTCTTGTTGGAAATTAGGGGGGTGATTGTTGGGCTGGGCTAATTACCGATTCACCCAAGCCGGGAGTGGGTTGGGCCGATTTGATTACACGTCGGTTAAAAGAAGATTAATCTATAAGTTGATGGGTTACTACTTATCTTAAACAACAAGTCGGTTGTTTAGTTCTATAATTTAGCTATTTGATTTGTAGTTGAATTAGTATTGCTTGGTTAACAAGTTAGGTTAGCTTAGTATAAATACATGTAATCGAGTCATGATCATGTATGAGTGGTTGTTCTAGTTTTGAGTTATTTTTCTAGATCAATAAATTGGAGAGCAAATTCCAAACTCGTGTGTTTTATATATCGATCGGGACTTGAAGAAGAAGGGGGTGGTGGTGATATGGGACGGTGACTGGTGGTGATGATGCTAGACGGTGGTAATGATGGTAGACAGATGGTGGTGACCGGCCGCTGGGTGAAGAAGGGAGCTCCGATTTTTTATTTATTTTTTGTGTGTTTTGATACTCTATCAATGGAGTAAGGACTTGAGGTAAAGGAGATATTGAGTTTTTTTCCAAATGAGTGTTAATAGAAAACTTATTTATCAAAATGTGTGATTTAAAAAATAATTACCAAAATGGGTGTTTTTCTAAAAACATTGTTTTCTCACTCCTAATCTTATTGGATAAAAAGATTAGAATTAAATATTACATTTAAAGTAATGTTATTTTAAAGAGTAAAGGAAAAGGTTTCTAATAAAATATAAAAAACCATAAAATTGGATCGCCATATTTTATTAAAAAAAATAATGTTTTTTTTGTTATTTTATAAACGTTTTATTTAACCTTTTTAAACATTTTTAGTTTTCATAAATATGTTTTTAATTTATTTAAAGATATTATAAACGTTTTTTTCTTTTAAAAGTTCTTTATATAATTTAAAGAATATAATAAGGAAAAGCTTTTCTAATAGAAAATAAAAATGCATTATTTAAAAATGTTTTATAAAATATTACGATAAAACAAACTATTTTTTACGAAAGGAATTTATAATCTTTCTGATTGAGAGAATATTATATACATCTATTACTGTAAAGTTTAATATCCTTAATTTCTAAATTTTAGAATGATATCAACTTAACTTTAATTTAGATAATATATCATTCCCTTTTTTTAATCAATTTTTGGTTAAAAAAATGGTTTAGTCATAGTAGTTAAGTATTAGTTTGTTTAGATAAATTGAAATTTAAAAAATCAACAAAACCTACAGATCAAGTGCATTGTTATTTCAATTTAAAAAAAACGTATGAGAAAATAAAAACGTTGCAATTCTAAAAAAACATTTAAAAAAAGTTAAAGAAAACATTTATAAAAGAATTGAAAAACATAACAAAAATATTTTAAAAAATATGATGATCCAACAAATTTTATTTATTTATTAAAAACTTTTTTACTTTAATCTTTTAAATAACATTATTTTAAATAGAAATTGTTTTTAAATAATAAAATTAGGAGTAAAAAAAAAAGTTTTCAAAAAACACCCATTTTGGTAAATATTTTTCAAATCACCCATTTTGATAAATAAGTTTTCTACCAACACCATTTTAGAAAAAAAAAACTCAGGAGATATTAGGGTTGGGTTCTTGTTGGGAATGGGAGAAAAAAAATGACGGTTTGTATGTAAAAGATGAGTTTTGGAAAATGGGTTTTGGGAAATTGGGTTTTGGGAAAGGACACTGTGATATATGGCCGGTCACCATATAATAATTATTATGGTGTATTAATTAATAAATTTTCATAAAAAAATACCATTCACATTTTGATATTTTCGGGACTAAAAGGTATTTTTCGGTCTAGTATAAGTACCTGTACCGATCAGTATTGATACTGAAATCAGAGTAAATCAAGTCCCGGTATCAGTACCCGTTTTGATTTTTTGGTACCGATACCAGTACTGATACGGGTACCGACATAGATATTAGATACCAAAATATCATCCCTATTCATTATGGATTCCGTTTCATTTTTTTTCTTTTTTCATTTCTTTTGACTATTTTCATCTCTTTTTTTTTCATTTCTTTTGACATTTGTTTGATATTGCATTTTACATGATGATCAATTAAATATAAACGTTTTCTAAATTATTAGGTCGCAACGTGTGAGGCATAATACATTTTTCTACCTATAGTTAGGTCTTCAAAACTGATCTGCCTCAAATTTGTAAGTTTCTTTTACGTACTTAAGTACGTTAGTGTTCTACGATATAAAAAAAATCCGCCTCAAATCCGTATGTTTCTTTTACATACTAAGGTATGTTAGTGTCGATGACAAAATAATTTTTCTCATTGGTTTTTGTTTTGTCTTTTTTACATTTTTCTATTGGGTTAACGGAGTCGTCGTTTCTTTTTTGTTTTTAGCCATGTTTTTTCTTTGTGCTTAGTCATGTTAATGTAACCACCTCAACCGTATAAGGTCCGCTTCCCACCGCGTATCTACGTTTAGATGTAAATTTTTATCGGACACGAATTGGGTCAAATATAATATGTTTCCGTGCTTATTTCTATAAACATTTCCAGTTGTCCTAACATTTCGATGTGTTTGGTTACTAGTCGGGTTACATTTCCATTTGGTCTATTTTTCAATGTAAACTTTGTTCGGAGACGAGTCGGGTCAAATATAATATGTTTTTATTCGACGGTATAAATTCGAGTTAGTATGCGTTTCGACATCGCTGCAACGTGCGACAGGTAAAGTTCCTAGTTTATTCAAATAACCATAAGGAAATAAATAGAGTAAAAAACTTTAACGAAAGAAGAAAGAAACTGAATTAAAAGAGTAAATTAGCGGGGAAAATCATTTAATTTTTATACTAATAAATAAAAATCATATGAATGACACGTGTCATTTTCTGATAAATTCTTAAAAAACTTCTGTCTCTTTCCTATTAAATAAATAGATATTAAAGATATATATTTTTAAATATTTAATATAAATCTAATTATGAATACTTATTATTTAATTATTGATATTGTTATATCATTAACCAAATGAATCTATATTCTCTAAAAAATAAAAGCTTTGGTGCGACAGTTGTCACTCTGCTGTGTATTTTCAACATTTTTTTCACGTCTCTCTTATTAATTAAACGACTTTTCTTTAGTTTTTTTATAATTTTTTGTTTCTCGTCTCTCTCTTCTATTAAATAATGATAGTTTCTATAATTTTTTGTATAAAACGTTTTTTGTTTAAAAAAAATAGGTTTGTTCACAAAACATTTTACTAAATTGAACATTTCCTTCATTCTTTTTATAAAACATTTTTAGAAAATAACTACATAACGTTTTTAGAATTTGTATTAAAAAACTATGTAATATGTCATAAATATACAATATGTAAATCATTATTACTAAGTATATAACATTGCATTTATTCAACATCATTATTCTAATAAATGATTTCAAAGAAATGTCACATGTCATCACCATGTTTTTTCTCACCAAAATCTTCTATTTTTTTCCTAATTTAAGTAAGTTTGAATTTTGTAATTTAATTATGGTAATGTTTTTATTTTTTAAAAAAGATAATATAAAATTTATATTCTAATTATTAATTAATTAAGGAAACAAAGAATTTTATTTCTTGTTTTATACATTATTTAAAAAAAATTACACATTATTATGCTTTTATTTTTCTATTAAACAACCCCATGTAATACATGAGTATATAACCTAGTGTTTAATACACCAGGTTTCTAACCTAGTTAATATAAATTAACATTTATCGGTTACATAAAATAAATTAATACCCAGTTGAAAAAAATGTTTTAAATTTAACTTAACGGGATTTATAACTGTAACGTCAAAGTTGTAAATTTTTTTAATAAATATTTTGAGAAGTTATTTGTTAACAAATTATATTATATTTTACACGGGTTTTTAAAGACATAACTTTTTTATTACTAAATATATAATATTATATTTATTCAACTTGTTTAATATACGAAATTTTTAAACTAGTAATTAGTATATAACAAAAATTTCTAAATATATTATTAAAATCATTTAAATATTTTATGTTAAAAGAAACCATAACTTTTATAATATGTTTCAATGTTATAAAATTTAGTATCTTTAGCTACCAGGTTACCATCACTAGTCAGTTCTTTTAATTTTATAAATTTAAAAACTGAAATTGGCTACCAGGTAATTAATTAGATAACATACATTTATAGAACCCGTGAATACTACTCGGTTTTTATTGGGGGTCTTTATGATTTCACCACGTGTGATTTTCTAAGTGGTTGGCTTTTATAATTGAATGTTATATATTTTATAGATTATTGGAAGCAGAATAACTAAATTGATTTTCCAGTAAACACTTCTTCACCCGGGTTCGAGACAGCCGACCCATGCCTTTTTTATGTTTCTTTTTCTTTTTCTTTTTTAATTTCCTTTTTCCTACCTATTCTGTTTTTTTATATATATTTGTTTATATGTTTTTTAATATACGATAACACTTTATCTTTATCTTATTTTCACATTACAAGTTTTAGCGCTCTCGTTGTGTCACCATTATGGCGAATTTTGTGTCACCATTATGGCGAATTACGATACCACCGCAAATTTGGGACGTGGGGACACGTGTCACGTTCCCATTGGTTCATTTTTTATTACTTTTATCGGAATTTTGTTTATGTTTTAAAATTTCAGGTTTGAAGTTTATCACTCTTAAGGGCTAGCCGAACTCGTTACTTACAATCGGTGACTTGCAATCGTCAGTTCTTTTAATTTTCTAAAGTTAAAAGCTGAAATTGAATAAAGAAAACGAGTAAAGTGTATTTATTTATTAAAAAAGTGAAGACGACATATTTAGCCAAACATGCAGGTGTTGCCGGCCGGCCGGTCCAATGTGTTTTCATGTAAACATTGTATGGTGGTGTTTATCAGGTCGGCTCAAAAGGCAAAGCTACCCAAGCAAGGGCTTGGGGACTCACCTTCCCAAGGGCCTCCATTTTTATACATGGGCCCCTTTTCTGTTGCTTCCATTCCAGTCCATCGTTTGAGCCTTTGATGTTTTGAGCAGCCGCTCCCAGCTCCTACTCATGTCTATTGGAAAAAACCAAATCAAAATAAATAAAAAAATACCAAATCCAAAAGAAATGTGAGACTTTTTCGAAGGAGTGTTTCCAGAAACGTTTAATTTTTTTTCTAAAGAGCGTGTTAGAAACGATTTAAAGGCTTTTAATTTTTTTTTCTTTCTAATGAGCGTGTTAGAAACGATTTAATACGTTTTGTCTAAACGTTTAATTTTCTAACAAGCGTTTTAGAAGCGGTTTAATGTATAAACCAAAAGGTCTTTAAAAAAAATGGTTTTGTCAAATCGGTTAATATTTTAAACGAGAGGGTTAGAAGTGTTGGAATATTATAACGAGCGTGTTACATAATATTTTTTTTAAACCTAGAGACGTAAAAGCAATTTTAAACAACTTGGTGTTGTTGTGAACAAATTAATTGTTCAAATGTAATTACGTGCGTGGAGTTTACTCTATAAACATCTTGTTGAATAGAGTAACAACTGTTCAAGGTGGGAGAACCACTGAGGGAGAACCTCAAACGAGTGATGTTGTGATTGCATGGAGTTCTTGTGTGGGGGAGCTTAACTGCATCAATTGAAGACATCGTGGGAACGATTTCGGAGATGTACGAAATCACGCGGACATTTGGTGTTCGTGGATATGTCTTATTGTTTAAAGCATACGTTCATGTTATGACAAATGATTCAACATTAATAACTATCCTATTGCTGAGAGAAGCATGACACTTATTGATGGTCGTTGGACGTCAACAAGGAAATGTAGAACTAAGGTTATCTACATTTAGTACCCTAGTTTTGAGAGTTACTTTATATGTTCCCAAACATCTCACAAGGGTATAATATCTTCTAGTAAGCCTACTAGAGATGGATATTCAATCTCACTATGAGATGAGTTTGGGATTTTAATCCTAAGAAATCCTTTCTCATCCAATGCTATCGGAGCATTGTGGGGGAGTTGTGTTGATTCGGTCTCTCAGACGAGTCTAGAGATATTATTAACATATTGGATAATAGTAGTGTTTAAGATAAGATCACTATGAGATTTGATGTCTACAAATCATCAATTACTCGTTGAACTATTGCATTTTATTGATTTGCTTTCAAATATTGTTTGGGTTCAATATCTTCGGATAACCCATACATAGAAATTAATCAAATGTTTATAGTATAACGGATAGTGCAAGAAGATATTTGCACAAAGACAATTTGTGAGTTGTCACAATGACTAGATGTCAAGGATGACACATCACACACCATGTGATGAGTGTAATAACATGGATACAAGATATGTTGAGAGTATCAACATTATGAAGATTCACATTTGTGAATTATAACATATGAAAGAAATATATGTTATTATTGTAAATGACTTTAATAAATCGTGCGAGATTTATTATAGGATACTTACAATAATGATGGATTTGTAGTTGAGTCTACCACCATCAATGTTGTTTGAACTATGTGGAGGATTTATCCTTTATTTTGGGAGAGTATCCCAATACATGGTTTCAAGTAAACAACAATGGAAATGTATACATCACTTTAGGAAACTGTGATTGTCTTGTTTGAGTGTCAATCTAGTTGACTATATTTCAAACATTTATCGTGTTGAATGTGTTCACCAAACTAACTCGTTTAAAGACTCATGTTTGAAGTTTTTATGAGTAAATGGTGAAGCTTTTGGAGAACAAAGGCACATATCCTAATTTGACCGAGGAAGTTAAGTATGTTTGAGTAACACACTTTAACTTTTGAGACTTTCCTAAATACCGAGGTGTTGGGATGATGAATAAAGTCTCATTAATTTGTCTAAACAAAGGGATGAATGTTGGCAAGAGATAATGAGGTATCTCTTAAGGCTGTGAAGAATCAGAATGATGCATCTTCTGTTCACATGCAAGAGTATTATAGTCTAAAGCATGCTAGACTAGTACTTGTTAATGCTCTGAGGAGATTAAATTAACTTGAAACATTCATAATATGTGTAAACACAAGAACGAAATTGTGTATAGACAAAACCATTCAGTCATAAGGGGATAACTTATGAAAGACGATTAACTAGATCATGAGGAGAACTCATACACTAGTAAGTATGGGAAGGTCACACTAAGGCATGTCGCCTAGACTTGATCAAAGTGTAAGCAATGTGGAGGGAGGATCCATTTAAGAAACAACCCATTAAGGTCTGTTGAAATGGTATTTGAGAATGTTTTCTCAAACCCCGCATTAAAGGGAGAACCTTTCATTACCCATCTTAGTGATTGGATAAGTTTATCCAATAAGACTTATATGTGTGGGTAACTTGCATTTGATAAGAATGTTGAATTTTTGGCAATAAGAATTTTGGTAATTCAATTAAAGATTGCAAACATGTCACCAAGTGGAGTACACAAGGTCATAATAAGTCTATCTAGAATATTAGACTTGAATGTTAATTGGTAACATTCAGAATCTTGGTAGATTAATGATATAGCTTACCAAAGGCATGATAGAAATGTGTTGAGCCTTGAAGAGCGTTTCATGTAATTCTAAAGACTAAACGATGTAACTAGATCTATGTAGAGATCATGGGTTATAGTCTTAGGAATTGACAAAAGGCAAGAATGACTTGTGAGTCAAGAACACGTTAAAACAACTTATCTCAATTGCAAATTATTGTTGTTGACTTTACAAAGTGAAAGATAATGTCTATGGATCCAACAACCCGAGGGTTGATGAGAGATCAAGTTGTGGAATGAGACTAAATCCCATAGAAAAAAGCATATGGAGGTAACCTAACCTAGTTGACTAGAGATCCCATGATCTAGGTTCAATAGGACAACTAATCTATATATCTAAGGGTGGTCACTGTGGGGGCAAGCTGATATATATGTTTATATAAAAGCTTATATATTTGGTAATATATCCCCCTAAACTATAAGGGTGTTTAAATACATCCTAGTCCATTCCTATGACAAGCAGTGACAATGTTGTAAGGCTAAGCATGACAAGGTTAATGATTTGTGAAAATCAAGATAACCTATTGCTTTTAATGATTCACACGGGAATCACTTATGTGAGAGAGAAGTAGGGTCGCTTCGAATGGATTTTGACTACTTATGTGAAAATCCTAGAGCTCTCGTAGAACCAGGCTAGTGTTCCAGGACCATAATAGGACACGACAGTGAGGGGTTGGCCAGACCAGGGTGAGTGTTGTGTGAAGTGTGTTGTCGTCTACATAAATGGTGGTATGCTCAAAGACATCGTGTCTACACACCGCTAGGAGACTAAGTATGCTTCACTTAGGAGGGTTCAAAGGGTAACACCTACCTTTCCTGCAGTGCTCAACCGTTGAATTGAATCTAAGAAACATGTATGTGTGGATCGATTTCAATGTGAAAATAAATGAGTTTTGTTTTCACATGTGGGGGATTGTTGGAAAATATTTTGTGAAAATAAAATTATATAAACTTGTATTATTTTTTATTCAAGTTTATTTAGTTGAAACACCAACTATGACTAATTCAAATTTATTTAACATGTTTTTAACCATTGGATGTTTTAGTCAAAAATCTTAAAGGTTTTAAGATGTTTCAACTCATGAGTTTATGGAGCATGAGGTGTTTCAACTCATGAGTTTATGGAGTATGAGGTGTTTCAACTCATTAGTTTATGGAGAATGGGGTGTTTCAACTTCTTTTTCAAGTATAAATACGAAGGTGTTTCTTGGTTGAAAATGCACCAAACAAAACAATCTATTTAGTGTTTTATCCTTCCTTCTCTTTAAAGAATTCTAACAATTCTTTGATCATTTTCATCATTTTCTTTAAGGTACAATTCGGGTGCTAGAGCCTTCCCCGGCAGTACATACTGCTTAGGCCGTTGTACCATGGGAAACAAAACGGGGAGAGACCCGGAATTTGTTTTAAGGGCCAGTGTCAAACACGATCTTCGGTCAAAATCGGAATTTTATTCTTGTATTTTGTGATTTTTCAGTTGTATTCGTATTTGTAATTTACTTGATTCCTAGATAGGTTTGATTCTTTGTATTGTAATCGTAATATTAAAAGTGTTTTTATTTTTATACGCGAACGGATTCCTACATTAGATTCAAGTATTGAATAAAATCAAGAATCATGATGTGTTATGTATTTTAGTGGGTATCAATCAGTTGTCTTAAACTTTTAAGCTTAAAATGGTATAAAGATTCACATATAGAATCTGATGCTGTTATATCAAAATGATGAAAAATCAAGAATCTTGAACTGTAAGTCACTAATTGGCCGGTTCTTGAATTATTCTGTCATCTTTGTATGCCCAGTTATTTATTAAGCATTTACAACTATTTTGGCAGAAGGTACCTTACGTGTTATAATTTCCTTCAAAGCAAGCACATGGGGAGGCATGTTGGGTCACGGATTGTCATTGCATGTTCATGAGTGACCAGTAATAAAGGCAGTCAATTGAGATCCCAAATACAGCAGCTCAAGGTTATTGTTAATTTGTTATCTGCCATTGATGTTGTGATTAATTGGTCTAACAACTTTGGGTTACTTTCTGTTAGCTGTATATATTTTTTTTTATTATACCTAGTAAGAGAGAATACATGGCTCGAGTCGTCCCATTCCTATGTAATTAGGTCGAAATTATCAGCTTTAGCTTTTTTTCTTTTGAAAGACAAATTTTTTAATTTATGTGTGAGTGAGAGTTGAACTCATTACCTTTTTAAACTTTGGTGTTTATAGTACCAGCTTTAGCTAAACATCTAAACTACCTTCAATGATGACGTACAAAATTCAGTTTTCCATTCATAACAAAACATCAAAATAAAAGTTTTCCATCTTAACCCCAGCCAGGGGCGTTGCCCTCTGGACCCCACTAGGGGTTGTCGCCCCTAGGACTCTGTTAACCAGGGGCACTGTCCCCGGACCCCCGTTGTTTAGTGGGCTTCGCCCCTTGACACGGCAAGGTCTTTAGCACCAGAAGCATAAAATCATCAACAAATATGCACTTCATACTTATCAAATTATTTGATGTTTCAATATGACTTCTGATTTGGTCACCAATTAAACCCAAATGCACTAAATAGCTTGATGACACTAAAATTATCAAAAAAAAATAAACAAGCTATAAAATCTCGATGGATGTATCATGAGGCTATGCCATTCTTCTTTTTACTTTCTTGGTTGAATCATATGAAAGTGTACACCACCGCATATTATCAAAGGTAAATGATTACATATATGCTTTAAGCTCGTAATCATATTGAAAATGTTTTAAAAATAAGTTGAGATAAGCTAAGGACCGCATTTTAAAGGCTATGCTATTGTACTACGACGCTCCTAAAATGCTATTTATATTATATAAACACCATAGGGCATGTGAAACCCTAAGCATGCATCATAAGGAATAAGGATATGATTTTCCACCGTAGGCTTACCATGCTTGTACGTGTAGATGTCTTGGACAAAGCTTGGGTATGAAAAGAAAACCCAAAATATTTTTTTTTTTCATATTCATCAAATAGGAACAAATTCAAATTCATTAGTATTATGAAAATATATTACTCTACATGATCTCTTCTCATTTTTGAGCAATTATTTGGGTTGAGAGTGGGGATTTTCTCAGTTGTTAGTTTCCTTTTGAAAGATAAATGTTATCTAAATCGGGCTCAACCATCCCACAAATCTGGATCGAACCTCAACCCAGGAGGAAACCCATAACTGGAAAACCCACTGGCTCAACTCAAATAATTGCTTCAGGTGAAACTCGAACCCA
Organism: Smallanthus sonchifolius; assembly: GCA_023525975.1. NCBI lineage: Eukaryota > Viridiplantae > Streptophyta > Magnoliopsida > Asterales > Asteraceae > Smallanthus > Smallanthus sonchifolius. The sequence continues at coordinate 24,342,395 of CM042029.1, read as the reverse complement.
AGACCTCCACTATGAGATGTTTTGTGGCTACCATTGCACCGAATGACAAACAGTTGGTACTAATATACAAATTTAATTAAGCTTATAAGCTCCACCATTAATATACCAATTTCATATAAATTGAGGAATACACAAATCCTTATAATGGACTTTTAGTGTATACGTTATTTGGGAAAAAAACTCTACATACTCATTTTTTTTGTTTTGAAAAGTGATCTAATGGTCGATCATTGTCCAAATATACTTGAAACCTATAGGTTCATTCTAATTTGAAAAGGTATGCTTAATTTAGCATAAAATATAACTTAATGGCCCTAGGACCAATTTCACCATCTACATAGCAATCGAATCTAACCGTCTAAAATCAACTACAAGCATCCAATTAGTCATGTTGTAATACCTAAGAGTCAATTTGAACTCAAATTGCAATTTTAACCCGATAAACTTGACCTCATTATTTAAAAAAAAACCTTCAAAACTAATTTGATAACATTCAATATCAGTTTTGAACTTTGAAGGTACTTATGGTAATTTGGTCAATAAATTCACCAATACGTTATTAATTTTATATCATTTTTGGCTAAAACCACATTTTGTCAAAAATTCATAATTTTTGGAGTTAAGCATTGTAATCCAAATAAATTCTAATGATGATTATAATCAATTTCTGTGAGGAACTAATAATTTTTTTTACATCAACACCTAGATTATATAAGATAAAATGAACAACACCGATCTTGATAGTCTAGGATTTTCTTCCCTAAGACTCGAAACCACAACTTTTAGTTAGGGTGAGATCAACTAACTCTTACATATTTATCACTACACCCAACCCCCCATCTCAAAAACTAATATTTATAACACGAATTATCATAAAACTCCACTATGCGATAAAATTAGTCAAACTAATTAACTCAATAGTCAATAACACATATACTCATAATCTTGGTTAGGCTAGGTATTCGAAAATTAACCTAACCAGCATATTCTTGTTGTTATGGGATGTTTTTTAAATTATTGGATGTCATAAATATGTTTAACTTCTATCTATTAGGTTCAAAACCCATCCAAAATTTCCTTCTCAAAATGGAGATATATATGTTGCAAGAACACTTACAAAATGGTTCTTTCTTATTTCTAATCACTTGGGAAGGATAGAAACTAGTTTATCACCGATCCAACTATATATTTGTGTCTTAACACTAGCTAGCTCTTATGTTTGTGTATGGACAAACATATCTTAAAACGTATAGATTCTTCTTTATGAAAAAACTTTAAGCATGTAAACATGTTTCTCACTTTTTACAAAAATGAATGACTAAACATCTTTTAAGAAAAGACCTTTTGAAACACTAAACACTCCAAGTGATGTTTCTCTTCCACACACTCCTCATTATTGATGTATATTTCGGCATGTTCTCCTAATCATTGACTCTTCCATCTCTAGCCAAACGACACTAACAACACACTATTCAGTTTTGGTTTTGATTGCACATTATATAACCTATACAATTTGATAGTGATTTTAAGTGTTAACAGTGTTGTACAACATCTTATGCAGGTGGTACAAACCTGTTGAAATACTTTTAGCCTGTAGTTTTCCTCCATTAATTACAAACAACTAATTAATTTTTTTTATCGGAAGGCAAGATTTTATAGAAATCGGGAAACCCCCAACCGACATATACAAAGGAATCAAAACTTACAAAAGAACCAAAAATACAAGACATCAAAACATAATTACAAAATATTGAAACTAGTCCAGTCTTTTCAAATGAGATTCTTAAGGCTTGAACGACTTTTGAGCCAAAGGAATCCTAAAAACTTTATGCTTATAATTATATCTTCCACCTTAGGTAATTTGTTTTTAAAGAGAACATCATTCCTTTCCCTTCATATGCACCAACATGTGATGAGGATAATGCCTTTAAAAACTTCTTTGTACACCTTATCTGAGAAAACCGTCTTGTGAAGCTCAACTAGATCACGAACCGAGAAAGCATAGATCGTGTTGGTGTAACACCCAAAAATTCGAACCAATTTAAACTTTTAAAATATTATGCGGAAGCGGTCCCAAATACAACATTTAATGTATCCACACGTTTAGTTTTACAACATGAATTAAACTACAATATTTCCCACAAAAATAGTTTAATCAAAGGTTAATAAAAATAAGTTAACCACAACTTGTTACGACCCCAAATAGTTTGCAAAGACTCCCCACGAGAAGGTTAACAAAATCATTTACAAAACATGTCCACGAGAATCCAATCCACGTGATGCGAGACCCGATAATCACTCTGGAGCTTTCCTACATACAAAACATCAATTTGTATATGGTTAGTACATATAAGTAGCCCTAGGGACCTCTCCACAAGTCCCTCCATGGGTAAAACCCAAGAAAAAATCTTTTTTTTAAACAAAATTCTGTCATGATTGTGTTTAGAATGAACACAACCATGTTTCCTGAAGCCTGAACACAACCGTGTTCAGATGAACACAGCCGTGTTCCCCTTCAGCTCCAGAAAAAGCAAGGTTGATGACATGGTAGTGTTCAGATGAACACAACCATGTTCCCTGCCAACATCTACTATTCTCACCGATTCTACAATATTTTGCATATAACAAGTATCTAACATGTATTTACTTGATTTTTGACCACACAATGTATACCACATTAACTAACATTAATTTGTTTGTTTATCCACCCTTAATACGAGCACCACTACTCGTTTTCCATTCCGACACGTTTGCATCTTTGTGCAATACGACACCAATATAACATGTATAACAACAACACCCACACACACATGTTTACTCCTACCCATTTATCACCTTTTAGTTGGCTTACAACACCTTGGTGCGAGAACCACAACTTGTCTTACCCGTACTTGGAGTATTTGACTCCAAGTCCACCCTTTGACATATTCCACACTTCTTATTGGGTTTTTGACCTCTTGGTGCGAGTACCACGACTCGTCTTACCCGTACTTGGAGTATTTGACTCCAAGTTGTAACACTCTAAAGTCATACATCGATTATTTAAATAAATAAAACATGCGGAATCATTCGTCTCAAGAAAAGATTTTTTTTTTACGTTAATGATATACAACCCTTATGACAACCCTCAAGCGAACACCCAATAAAAATGGTCAAAAAGCCAAACCAGCGTACAGCCAGCGTATAACAGTGGTTTCTGAGCGTACTGTACTCTCCGGGCGTACTGTATGCTAAAACCAGCGTACAGTATGCCCAGTTCAGGTCATACACTCCAAAATCCATTTTCAACTTTTCTAATTTAACACTTAACCAATTTTTTCATCTTTTACCATAAATTTTTCTCCAACACTCGGGGTTGGTTTCTAACATTCAAAACAACATTCCTTTGTACAAAAATTACAATTCTATCTATCGGTTTACACCTATTAGATAGACACCTAATTACACATGTAATCATCCAAAAACGTATACGAGAATCCATCATTTGCCATGAAGTTGATCTTGATTACATCGGAGCTTTTCCTACATATCACCACATATAAATCACCATTAGTAATGAAGACAAATCATAACATCAAGGTAAAAAAAAACATTCCCATTTTCACCCATTCACCAATTTGACCCGTTTTCACCCAATTACTCATTAGACTACATATCACTTGCATAACACTATACAAGTTCCTTTCTACATAATTCGTCAACTTATTCATTATGCATATATTCAATTAACAACCATTGCCTAACTTTACCAAGTAAACGCAACGCATTTACATACTATCACCATTATCATTTTGCAATTATTATTTTCACAATTAACCACGAACATCTTTGTAACCTATTGGTTACTACCACACATTAACCACAACATCTTTGTAGCTTATTGGTTACTTCCACATATTTGGGATTCACGAATCACAACTCCTAATTCCACCCTTTTTCCACATATATGACATATGCTAATCAACCTTACCAACATACACGTATAATTACACATAAGATAAACCACCTATCCATATGCATAACTTACATGTATGACTACCCTCATCTAACATTACTAAGTAAGTGCAACGCACTTACCTTTTAGCTAGAGAGCATCCCGCTTGATCCTCCAAGCTAGCATCTTCTTTCCACTTTGATAACCTATACAATTCATTTAGAATTAGTAATCCGTTGATTACCAATTGACATCCAACATACCTTTATAATCTTAAAGATTAACATTCTTCCTTTGTTGGTTATTACACCCTTAACCAAACCTCAAACACATATTTACCACTTTTCAATTCATTTAGGCATTTCATCAAACACCTTATGGACACGATTAAATCTCACTACTATCATACCCATATGAACTCCCCAATTTCACCATTTTCATCATTCATCAAAACAATGACTTTTCTTTCAATTATTGTGTCTTCACTCACCTTTAGACACTTACAAATCTCCCATTTATCATTTTGACAATTTTAAGATAAAAACTCCATAACATCCTCAAGAACACAAATTCATGAATCCTAGAATTAGATGTTTAGATGATGTTGTTTATCTCCCTTTACCCTCATTCAAGCTAGATTAACACTTAACTAGCATCAATTTAACCCAATTCCTACCAAATTTCGGATTTCTCCCAAAACCCACCAAGAACATCTCATATGGTGAATCAAAGATTGAAAGGAAGGCTGGCTTGATGCTTGGAAGATGATGTGCACACCAAAACCTCCCAAATTCGCATGCAATAACCCCAACTCTTGTTCTCAGCCTTCTCCTCTTTCTCTCTTCTCTTTGCTTGACACAAAACACACACATAAGAGTGTGATTTTCGTAGCCCCCCCCCCCCCTTTTAACCAGCCTTTTCAAAAATTACAAAACAGCCCCTGGACTCTCAATTTTTTGCTCCTTTCACCCAAACTACAAAAACTCAACTTTTGAAACAAATCTCCAGCTTTCCATTTTATTTATTTACACCCATATAATATAATATGATTATATTATAATAATAAACTCTGAAGTTGGTTCGTTACAAATCATCCCCCCTAACTTTGGGTTTCGTCCCCGAAGCCCGCCACCACATACACAACTTAGGGTAACAAATCAACATTACTTCTCTTTACTTTCTTAAGGTCACCTTCACCTTTCATTGTGCTTTCAAGGAACAGTACTTAGAAGATCCGTTATTTCACGATTAATTCCCTCCACTATCTAAGATAGTCACCGGTTTACCTCATACATATCATGAGAAGCAACAACTTCTCCCGTCAAACATTTTCGTGAATAGACCACGTGAAATATTTCATGGAGTATACTCGAATCCACTAGTAATTCCAAATGGAAATCCACACCATTAAAGTCCATAGGTTGGACGACCCAATTAAACGAGTACTTAGCCTCCCACGCTTTCAAACCCGAAACACCACTTTTCATAGGAAAACTTTTATAACGTCAAGTTTCCCACTTGAATTTCAACACTCCTAACCATGGAATACTTGGATTTTTGAACCACTTTATACGAGTAGTCAACACGTTTGACAACTAAGGAGTCCAAGTTCTAATCCCACGTCACCCACCTCCTAATTGGAAGTTTCAAAACTACCTCACCAATCCACCCATTGAGACTCAAGGTCTCAAGTTCATACTGCTTGGGATTCGAGGATCCCAATACCCATACATAACACCCCTTGAAGCTCGAGTCTTCTACTCAACCCCTTCTTAACCGAGAAAGCATGTGACCTCCTCAAGTAAGGATACAACAACTTCCTTACTTGAATCCTCTTTTACATCACTGGAAGGAAGATCCCTATCCGGTGACCCACACACCCTAAGTATCTCCAATGACTTAATCATAAGTCATCCTTTGAGATTCAAGGATCTCAATCACCGAATCCACATTTGAAGTTCGAAGACTTCGTTTTCAAACACCGTTTGTGAAGTCCAAAAGACTTCCAACATCATTTATGAAGTTCCAAGACTTCAACCACCATTTATGTACACATTCCATCTATGTACATTTCACCCCTTTATATACATATTTCACCTATGTATATCACCGTTTGCGTACAATGTACATTTTAACATTTACCCATTGACCATTCAATCTTTAACAGGTCCACAAGGATTTCTTCCAAATTCACCACCCCATCCAAAAATTGGATTTTCACCAAAATCAAAATGGCATACCCAACCTTTTCCAAAGAAAGACCTCTTCTTTATGGGACTTCTCAATAAGTTCACAACGACATTGAGTATAAACAACATTAGTTCGGAGATATAAACGACTACCTTCGATTAATCGACCACCTGTGAGCAGTTAATGCTCTACACACCCGAATCATAAAGTCCACAAACTGTAAGACCTTTGGTCAGTTTTATCCTACCACCGGCTGTCAGTGCCAATACGCACTCTTCCATTTTCCTTTTCCACCGAAAATTTTATGTGCTTTAGAACAAAGCACACGGGTGCAATGACCCTTATCAAACCCTCTTTCTCAACCGAAATACTAAGTATCCCTTTATATCCCTGGTTGATGTCAATGGCACAAGCCATGTATACACCAATTCGTATTCCTCATGCTTCGTTGTCTCTAATGAGCACAGATCAACACGCCACCCCTTTGTCACACTTGACATCAATATGGCTACTAAGTAACCGAACACCTCGTTCACAATCGTCGGATTAAGATCCATGTGATTGTTTCGTCCACAACCTCTTGTATTTAAATCATACAAACATCAACATTATAACACCCTTAATGTTGATGGTCCAACTCCATTGATCTACTTAGCCTTTCATCCAACATAATGACCGAAAAGCTTCAGTCACGCCTTTGTTGTTTAGAAATGCACGACCCATAGGCCCATCAAATTTCTAGTTTCTTCCCATTTGTATTATCCTCCACACATTCAGAAATATCCGACATTGCTTCCATAAAGGGTTTCTAGCTCAGATAGAATGTTTCGGCTTTCATGAAGCCACTTCTCATTTGCTCATTGGTTTCCACTTATCTCCCGTGGTAGACCTTCCCCTACACATTTATTAATCAACTCCACCCGAGTTATACTACCATACGCAAGGATCCACTGTATAACGTCACCAGATAGCATCGAGAAACCCGATCTACCTACATCTCTTCCACGATTCCAAGATTTGAGCGAGACCACGACTAGTCATAAAAACTTGCCCACAATCTTGTTGATCACCTCTACTGTACACTGTACATGAAGGAACTCTTCCACTATGCCACCCACCATGGCTTGCAATCGATGGTATTTCAACGTCATCTCTTGAATCCCCTTATACATGTGCCTTTACGCCCTTATGCCTTTCTCCTCATGAAGAATAATCCACCAATCCTCCGCCACGTCCCGGAGTTGACACATCGTGAGTAATACGCCATCTACCAATCATGATGGATTGCTTCAAAAGCCAAGACCATCATAGTGATTCATCGTTGATTAATCAACGATTAACTCTCACCCTTTAACTTATTTGGTTAGCACACCACGAATCCTCTTGTGAAAACAAAGTTTTCCTTCCACTTCGGTTCGCCAACAGTTGTTCTTCCCGCTCTCTAGGCTTCACACGGTTCTTCCCAAGGATCACCTCAAAGAGCCCTATCTTCCTTGAAGGAAGATCGACACAACATGATAGAAAGCTTTAGTCATCCCCCACTAGATAGTTGCCTTCTATTTTTCTAACCAATTTCCACATTCCTCACCATTTCCGAGGCGATACACATCTAGACTCTATCACACCTGAGTCCTTAAGACGACTTTCATCAATAATTTCTTCTACTTACACATGTGCCTCTCAGTCACACCCGATCAAATTTTAACTAAGTCGTAGTTGGTCTACCTACTTATAGGTCTTCAGTCTACCCACTTATTAAGGCACTATATCATATCTATGTATATATTTATTACCCCCGTCTAATCATCCATGTACATACATACGCATATAACCTCCTTCGCCTAATTCTTGGAAATGTTCATTGCCAAATGGTTATCATAATGACCCTTAAACATATTATCTTATTAATCATGTTGGCCAGACTTGTTTAATAACACGATATGCCTAATTGTAATTATTATATCCATACAACAAATCATAAGACAAGTTTCGGCACACATAACACCTTGCCATTCATACATATACATATACACCATATATAACAACATTAATCATGACATTACTAACCTTTCACTCCCAAAAGCTCCGAGTCTCGGTCAAGTCCTTCTTGGATTATGGTATCATTCCCCCATATCAAGAGCATCCGGTTTGAGTTTGGTGCCACGCACACCAAATCCCTCAAACCATTACTCTGATACCAACTTGTAACACTCTAAATTCCTACATCGATTATTTAAATAATTAAAACATGCGGAAGCATTCGTCCCAAGAAAAGTTTTTTTTTTTTGACGTTAATGATATACAACCCTTATGACAACCCTCAAGCGAACACCCAATAAAAATGGCCAAAAAGCCAAACCAGCGTACAGCCAGCGTATAACAGTGGTTTCTGAGTGTACTGTACTCTTCGGGCGTACTGTATGCTAAAACCAGCGTACAGTATGCCCAGTTCAGGTCATACACTCCAAAATCCATTTTCAACTTTTCTAATTTAACATTTAACCAATTTTTCCATCTTTTACGTCTTTTACCATAATTTTTTCTCCAACACTCGGGGTTGGTTTCTAACATTCAAAACAATATTCCGTTGTATAAAAATTACAATTCCATCTATCGGTTTACACCCATTAGATAGACACCTAATTACACCTGTAATCATCCAAAAACGCATACGAGAATCCATCATTTGCCATGAACTTGACCTTGATTACATCGGAGCTTTTCCTACATATCACCACATATAAATCACCATTAGTAATGAAGACAAATCATAACATCAAGGTAAAAAAACATTCCCATTTTCACCCATTCACCCATTTGACCCGTTTCCACCCAATTACTCATTAGGCTACATATCACTTGCATAACACTATACAAGTTCCTTTCTTTCCTTATACCCATCTCATATTTGATAACATTACATTTCCATTATGGCACACGACCATAACTCATTTACATTTCCATCATAGTACATAAACCATAATTTTCACCATATTTCCATTATGATACTTAGACCATAACTTCACCACATTTCCTTTATGTTACTTAGACCATAACTTCATCACATTTCCATTATGATACTTAGACCATAACTTCATCACATTTCTATTATGATACTTAGACCATAACTTCATCACATTTCCATTATGATACTTAGACCATAACTTCATCACATTTCCATTATGATACTTAGACCATAACTTCATCACATTTCCATTATAGTATTTTAAATATAACTACATTCATTCACATGTTCATACACTTTCATACACAATCATACACTTTCATAACACATAAATTATAGTTCTTAGATCATTCCACCATTTTCTACCATTTTATGGTTCTTAGACCATATTCACAACTTTCCATCATTTTGTGGTTCTTAGACCCTATCCACTTTTTATCATATCATTCACACATATACACATAATTCATCAACTTATTCATTATGCATATATTCAGTTAACAACCATTGCCTAACTTTACCAAGTAAACGCAACACATTTACTTACTATCACCCTTATCATTTTGCAATTATTATTTTCACGATTAACCATGAACATCTTTGTAACCTATTGGTTACTACCACACATTAACCACAACAACTTTGTAGCCTATTGGTCACTTCCACATATTTGGGATTCAATAGCTAGAGAGCATCCCATTTGATCCTCCAAGCTAGCCTCTTCTTTCCACTTTGATTACCTATACAATCCATTGATTACCAATTGACACCCAACATACATTTATGATCTTAAAGATCAACATTCTACCTTTGTTTGGTTATTACTCCCTTAACCAAACCTCAAACACCCATTCACTTTTCAATTCATTTAGGCATTTCATCAAACACCTTATGGGCACAATTAAATCTCACTACTATCATACCCATGTGAACTCCCTAATTTCACGATTTTCATCATTCATCAAAACAATGAGTTTTCTTTCAATTATTGTGTCTTCACTCAACTTTAGACACTTACAAATCTCACATTTATCATTTTGACAATTTTAAGATAAAAACTCCATAACATCCTCAAGAACACAAATTCATGAATCCTAGAATTAGATGTTTAGATGATGTTATTTATCTCCCTTTACCCTCATTCAAGCTAGATTAACACTTAACTAGCATCAATTTAACCCAATTCCTACTAAATTTCGGATTGCTCCCAAAACCCACCAAGAACACCTCAAATGGTGAATCAAAGATTGAAAGGAAGGATTACTTGATGTCACACCCCAACCGGCGGTGGATTATACTTCGGGGCGGACACGGTTGTTCAAAAGTACAAGGTTGACTAATGATATTGAAATATTCCATTAATAATTTAAAGAGTTTAACATGGCAAAAATAACATATTGTTCAACAGGGAAATAAACATAAGATTAATTCTTGATGGTCTTTCTAAGTCCAAGCGTCCTACGTTTTCATAGATAAGACTCACTCTTGTGCACCTGAAACATGTTGAGTAACTGTCAACTAAAAATAGTTGGTGAGATACAAAGGTTTTGACACCATTTTAACAAAGTCTTTTAAAAGTTTTACAATTCACCATGATTAATGTATCTAAGCATAAATGTGAGAAAAACAAGTAAGTTAAACATTGTGCACGTCAAACCTCCAACCAAGTTTAGGCATAACCCGAAGGTTACCCTTATAAGTTTCAAGTATAAGTTTTATTCAGTAACAAACACCAAGGGCTCCCCCCCGAAGGGTCAATCAATCAAGGTGGATTGGTCAAATGCAATAGATCTATCTTTGTTACTATAGGCTCGGCCAAAGTTAATGAACATGCTAGAATTAAGTTTAATTTAACATACAAGTCTCAAAGCATTCAACACAAAGAAAGCATATAATCATAGTTAAGTTTGAATTGTATAAGTCTAAAAAGTATAAACATGTTCCACCCCAAGTTTAAAATCAAAAATGAAAACAAAAAGGGGCTAAGTATACTCACCTTGTGGCGGACGTAAAAGTATCCAAACAAGGGTTATATGTAGTGAAGCCTTGAGGAAAGTTATCCTCACAACAAGCCTAAATGACAAGTATAAAGTTTAAGGATTGATCATAGGATCTAGGACCACGATCCAAGATTTAGGATTGACTAGGGTTGCGGAGGTGATTGTGCTATAAAGTTTAAGTGATAGTAAGTTTTAGTAACTATGCTTTAACTAGTTTTATAAAATATAATTTGAGAAATAAATAAGTATTGAGTTTAATAAATAATTATTCACAAGGATTTAATAATTATTTAAAATAATAGTTATTTAAAGGAATAAATATCATGGGTTAATAATAATTACCCAATTGAATAATTCCTAATAGTGATTTGTTCAAAATAGAGTAGATAATTATTTAAAAATAATTATCTAAAGTAGGGGTGTTCAAAGTCGGATATCCGAAAATTCGGATATCCGAATTTCGGATATCCGAAATTTTCGGATAGTGAAACGGATATCCGAAAATATAAAAAAAATAAAAAAATATATAAAAATAGTATTTTTAAATTACAAAAACAATTAAAAACCTTAAAAAACATTAGAAAATATACATATAAAAATATATAAATATAATATATCGGGTTTTGATTCAAATTTTCTTATTTTTAAATAATAAAAACAATTAAAAAAATATATATAAATATAATATTTCGGATATTCGGATATCCGAACTATCCGAAATATCCGAAAATCACTATCCGAATCCGAAAATTCGGATATCCGAATTTCGGATATCCGAATTTTCGGATTCGGATTTTCGGATACTTCGGATTCGGTTTCGGATTCGGATTTTTTTGAACTACCCTAATCTAAAGGAGTTTGTAAATAATTGTTTTATCGAAATTTTAAAATGGTGCCTTTAATTAAAGTATTTATCTATTGAGTATTTTCTTTAAATGACTAGAATTTATTTTAAGTAATATTTAGAAATTATTTGTAAGTCTAAATAAATAATGTATATTTATTTTCTGTTTACAAAATAAATAAGTTTTAAGTTTTCTAATTCTATAATTTTTATAAAACGTTCCAGTTTATAAGCTACGAATATCTAAAATGAGGATATATGTTTTATAAACATTACAAAAACTTTATGTCGAGTATTTAAGTTTTATAATAGTTTAGGAATGTCTTTATAGTTTTTAGAAATTTAAAACTAATGTTAAACATTATATTTTTATAGTTTTAAACTTGGTTTTATTTGGTTAAAATGTCTTCCAATAAGGAAAACAGAAATAAAAAATCGATTTTGAGTATAATAATGTTCAACATATTTTATAAAAATAAAAGGGATTTTTAAAACTAATTAAAAGTGTACCAAAGAATTCGAAATCGAGAAAAACGGGCGGCCGGGTTCGAACACCCGACCTGCTCCGGGTCGGGATCTGCACACACGCACCACCGCTGGACCAGGGACTTGTTTGTGTTTTAATCCGGAAAACAAAATCCTTAAACACAAACCCAAACGCCCCCCCCCCCCCAATCCGTATGAACCCTAACATTTCAATCCCCAAATTCGACTCGGATTACCCTCTGTTTATGAGATTAAACAGAGGGTTTTTGATCCTTTCACGAATTCGATCACAATAGGCACAAGTATTACCTGATTTGGTGTCGATTTGAGGGAGATTGGGTTCGGCTTGGAGTCGGCGGTCGCGACTTCAATTCCGGTCAATGCGGCTCCGGATCGATGAGATAGGTAGTGGAGGGAGGTTAGGGATGATGCTGTTGGTGTATGGGGGTTGGTATTTATAGCCAATTTGGCATTAAATGCGCGAACGAGTCGAGGGCGGGTGGTTGGGCCGTTCGGAGTAAATTCACACTCCGCAAAGCCTCGATCGAAGATTATCATCATGGTGTCTTGGGGACGGGTCGCACGCGAGAGACGTGCCCGAGGTTCAGTGAACCTGGACGAAATCGTGAGTTCTGCGTGAAAAGGGACGAGAACCGGGGGTAGCGGGACTCGAACCCACGATCGGTTTCTGGGCAAAAAGGGTTTGGGTGAATGACACAACAGGTCCTCGAAGTTTCAGGTGTTTAACATTTCACGTTTAAACTTGTTTTATGTTAGAGATAAGTTCCAGAAATTACGGTTTAGCCCCTAGACTTTATATGATAAAATAGTTTATGGGTTTATAAATTCAAGTATTTATATTTTTATCGTCGTTTATGTCTTTTTTTTTTACACAATAAAATTTTATAATGTTTTCATCTATTTTTCGTAGAAATATACGTATCTATGAATTGTATTTATCGAGTCTAGTAGCACGCGTAGAGATTTAGGAAGTGATACGTTTGTTGAAATTGATGAGTCTCGTCGGGTTACAATTTGAAACTGAAAATGATACATCGGGAAAAACCATGGATATTACAGTCTCCCCTACTTTAGGAAATTTCGTCCCGAAATTTAATAGGAGGGTCCAGAGAAAAGGTGCGGGTACTTGACTTTCATCTGGTCTTCACGTTCCCAAGTAAACTCTGGGCCATGCTTAGACTCCCAACGCACTTTGACTATAGGAATACGACTACGCTTGAGCTGCTTGACTTCACAATCCATGATTTCCACGGGCTTCTCTACAAAACGCATAGCGTCATCAATGTGCACTTCTTCGAGGGGTATGTGAAGGTTTTCATCCGCAAGACACTTCTTGAGGTTTGAGACGTGGAAAGTTGGATGAACATTGCTAAGGCTTTCGGGTAGTTCAAGTTTGTAGGCCACCTTTCCTATCCTTTCGAGGATTTTAAAAGGACCCACAAAACGAGGAGCTAGCTTTCCTTTCTTTCCGAAACGAACTACTCCTTTCCAAGGTGACACTTTGAGGAGTACAAGATCACCGACTTGGAATTCTAGCGGCTTTCGACGCTTGTCGGCATAACTCTTTTGCCGACTTCTAGCTGCTAGGAGATTATCACGAATACGATGAACTTTGTCAGATGTTTCTTGAATGAGTTCAGGTCCGGTGATTTGTGATTCACCAATCTCGTTCCAACAAACAGGGGAACGACATTTACGACCATAAAGAGCTTCAAAGGGTGCCATGTTGATGCTTGTGTGGTAACTATTATTGTAAGAGAATTCAATCAACGGTAGGTGCGAATCCCAATTTCCACCGAAGTCAATGACGCATGCCCTAAGCATGTCCTCCAAAGTCTGTATGGTTCTTTTGGATTGACCATCGGTTTGAGGATTGTATGCTGTGCTGAGATTTAATTGTGTACCAAGAGCAGGTTGTAAGGATTGCCAGAAACGGGAAGTGAAACGACCGTCACGATCAGAGATAATGTTAAGAGGCACACTGTGGCGACTAACTATTTCATTAACGTATATCCGAGCCAATTTTTCGACTCCGTAATCCTCACGAATAGGCAAGAAATGTGCGGACTTAGTTAGTCGGTCCACGATCACCCAAATGCTATCGTGACCACGAGTGGTACGGGGTAGCTTGGTAATGAAATCCATCGCTATACACTCCCATTTCCACACGGGAATCTCTGGTTGTTCTAGAAGGCCTGACGGACGTTGGTGCTCGGCTTTAACCTTGGAGCAAGTGAGACACTTCGCTACGTATAACGCAATGTCTTTCTTCATGCCGGGCCACCAGTAATGGTGACGAAGATCCTTGTGCATTTTGTCTGCACCAGGATGGGCCGAATAACGGGTTTTATGAGCTTCGTTCATAATGATAGTACGAAGGTCATCACGATCAGGAATCCAGATACGGTTCAAGAAATAGAGTAAGCCGTTGGGCTTAGTCTCTAATTGGAGCTCAGCTCCGCACGCCATTTCTTCGTACATCTTCCCTTCGGTGACCGAAAGGTGTTGTGCTTCGAGGATGCGGATTTGGATATCGTTTTGAACTCTCACACAATGTAACATGGTGTGTTCCTTCCGACTCAAGGCATCGGCTACAACATTCGCCTTTCCAGGATGATAACGAATGTCGCAGTCGTAGTCGTTAAGTAGTTCTACCCAACGACGTTGCCTCATGTTGAGTTCCTTCTGATTAAAAATGTGTTGAAGGCTTTTGTGGTCTGTGAAAACCACACACTTTGTACCATAGAGGTAGTGTCGCCAGATCTTGAGAGCGAAGACAACTGCACCTAACTCGAGGTCAAGCGTCGTGTAATTCTTTTCATGAATTTTGAGTTGCCTTGACGCGTAAGCAATAACCTTGCCTCGTTGCATAAGGACACAACCGAGACCTTGGTTGGATGCATCACAGTAAACCACGAAATCATCATTACCCTCAGGAAGTGTCAAGATTGGAGCGTCACAAAGCTTTTGCTTGAGAGTCTGAAAGGCTTCTTCTTGTTTTGGTCCCCACTCGTAAGGCTTTCCTTTATGGGTTAAGGCTGTGAGGGGCACCGTAACTTTCGAGAAGTTAGAAATGAAACGTCGGTAGTAGACAGCTAGGCAAAGGAATGAACGGACTTCAGTAGGGGTCTTTGGAGCTTTCCAGTTTTTCACTGCTTCTATCTTTGCAGGGTCTACATGAATTCCTTTCTCATTGACTATATGACCCAAGAATTGGACTTCATTTAGCCAAAACTCACACTTGGAAAATTTGGCGAACAAGGTCTCCTTCTTTAAGAGGTCTAACTCCAACCGTAGGTGTTCCTCGTGATCTTTTTTTGTTTTTGAGTAGATCAAGATGTCGTCGATGAAAACAATTACGAATTTGTCCAGGTACGGCCTACACACACGGTTCTTTAAGTCCATGAATACCGCGGGTGCATTAGTTAAGCCGAAAGGCATAACCATGAATTCATAGTGGCCATATCTTGTACGAAAGGCTGTTTTTGGAATATCCTCCTCAAGGACACGAAGTTGATGGTAGCCAGAACGGAGGTCGATTTTGGAAAAGCATGCAGAACCTTGGAGTTGATAAAAAAGGTCGTCAATTCTGGGTAATGGGTAACGATTTTTGACGGTAAGCTTATTAAGCTCACGATAATCGATGCACATACGAAATGATCCATCCTTCTTCTTGACGAACAGGACAGGTGCTCCCCAAGGGGAGACGCTAGGACGAATGAACCCTTTTTCGGAAAGCTCTTGAAGTTGGCTTGCTAATTCTTGCATTTCCGAAGGTGCAAGGCGATATGGTGATTTTGCTACAGGATTTGCCCCTGGGATGAGGTCGATCCTGAATTCAACTTGTCGTATGGGAGGAAGGTCTGGTAAGTCTTCGGGAAACACTTTGTGAAACTCACGGATGACAGGGATGTCTTGAATGTTCTTTCCCTTCCCTTTCTTTTCCACTATGTTAGCTAGAAATGCCACGTAATTCTTCCGTAGATACTTACGGGCCGTGGTACAAGACATGAGTTTTAGACCGCTTGATGGTTTTTCACCATAGATTTGCAATGTGCTTCCGGATGGTAAGGGAATACGGATGCATTTTTCAAAGCATATGATTTCTGCATGATGTTCGGCTAACCAGTCCATGCCTATTATTACGTCGAATCTTCCAAGACGCATCGGGATGAGATTAATTGGAAAATCGTGATCGTTAAGGTTAAGGACGCAGTCACGGATAACCGAGTCAATAGTTACAGGATTTCCATCAGCTACCTCTACCGTAATGGATTTTTCTAATTTAGAACGGTTTTTGGCAAGCAATAACTCAAATTCCAAAGAAACGAAACTCTTATCGGCACCAGTATCAAATAAAACGGAAGCATAATGTTGATTTACTAGAAACGTACCGTTGACTACTTCTGCGTTGGCTTGGGCTTCATTAGCGTTGATGTTAAAGGCACGTCCCCATGCTCCTGGGTTTGGGTTTGGATTTGCGAGCCTTGGGCACTGGTTACGGAAGTGGGTTGGGTCACCACATCCAAAACATGCTCGGCCATTTGCCAAAGCTGGTAGTGCCGGAATGTTGGGACGATTTCCCTGAGCCATTGGAGGTTTGTTGGCCAAGCAAGTAGTAGACAAATGTCCATAACGGCCACAAAGGGTGCACAATCGGCATGGCAAGGTGGTCGGATGATGGAACTTGCATGTGTTACATTGGGGATGTGCTCCCCCATAGGGCTTCTTAACAGGAGCAACTTGTGTCAAAGGCGCTGCCGGTGTGACTACCGCATAGTTCCTGGCCTTTCGCTTTTTATTGAACGAGGGTTCAGTCTTAACCGTCTTGAGAAGCTCGGGAGTAGAGGTATCAACGGGCTTCTTGGAGCCCTTTTTGAATAGGGTTCCAGCCTTTACGTGATTATCCGTCAAGGTAGCAGAGAGGCGGATAGCGTCTTCCAGTGTGGCAGGGTTCCGACCCCACACCGTGTCCTGAATCTTCATCGGTAGTCCACTGATATACTTTTCGATACCTCGAGACAAAGGGGTAACCATATGTGGCACTAGCAGACTCAGTTCATGAAAACGGGTTGTATACACCAGATTCTCTCCACTGTCCTGGGCAAGATCCCAGAATTCAGCCTCGAGTTTCTTCATTTCATTTCTTGGGCAAAATTCTTCGATCATTAGTTCCTTAAATTCTTCCCAGGTCAGTGACATAGCAGCGTCAGCAACTCTATTTCGTTTTTCTCCGTTCCACCAGGTTAATGCCCTCTTCTGTAGGACACTTGATACATGACGAACTCTGAGGTTATCCGGGCAGTCACTGTTCAGAAATGTGCTCTCCATGCTTTCAAACCATTGGAGGAGGCTAGTGGCTCCCTCAGTTCCAAAGAATTTGGCGGGATTGCAAGAGTTGAAATGCTTGAAAGTGCACGGAGGGTTTGAACCTGATTGGAGAGATCCAGAGTTGGCACTGTTGCTGGCTGCTGCTTGGTTTAGTTGAGTAACTAGGGTAGGTAGGATCTCAGCCATTTGTTGAGCGATGAGGGTTGCCATGACTCTGCTTCGGCTACGACGGGGAGGCATACTATAAAATGAAAAAGTTTGGACATAAGAATAATAGGGTAAGGATCATAGGATGAGGTTATGAAGTATAAGAATTCTAGATGGTGCCTACTTAGTTCATGTTACTAAACAGGTACCTTGACATATCAAAGGTGGTTTAAATTCTCAAACGTTAGAGAAGTCGCGCATTCCTATAAGTGGACACTCATCCCAAGAATTCCCAGGAAAGCATACGGGTCCAACGGTTGATCTGGATTTGTACGAAATGCTTTCCTTGACAGAATTTCCTAGAATACAGGCATCCACCCTTCCGGTCCGCACAAGTTCTCATACATTATTTGGAACTCAACTACTTTTGACGAGAGTTAGTTTGGAAACCTAAGTATATAGACTTGATGTAGTAGTAAGTTTTCCAAGTATAAGTATGTGTAGGGTTTAGAGGGTAGAATAGAGGAGTGATTCCTAATAAGTACATGTGACGACTCATGTCATGGGGAATCCTAAGTTATAGTCTAGGTCATGTGTCTAATAACCTAATTCCCTATAACCAAGGCTCTGATACCAATCTGTCACACCCCAACCGGCGGCAGATTATACGTCGGGGCGGACACGGTTGTTCAAAAGCACAAGGTTGACTAATGATATTGAAATATTCCATTAATAATTTAAAGAGTTTAACATGGCAAAAATAACATATTGTTCAACAAGGAAATAAACATAAGATTAATTCTTGATGGTCTTTCTAAGTCCAAGCGTCCTACGTTTTCATAGATAAGCCTCACTCTTGTGCACCTGAAACATGTTGAGTAACTGTCAACTAAAAATAGTTGGTGAGATACAAAGGTTTTGACACCATTTTAACAAAGTCTTTTAAAAGTTTTACAATTCACCATGATTAATGTATCTAAGCATAAATGTGAGAAAAACAAGTAAGTTAAACATTGTGCACGTCAAACCTCCAACCAAGTTTAGGCATAACCCGAAGGTTACCCTTATAAGTTTCAAGTATAAGTTTTATTCAGTAACAAACACCAAGGGCTCCCCCCCGAAGGGTCAATCAATCAAGGTGGATTGGTCAAATGCAATAGATCTATCTTTGTTACTATAGGCTCGGCCAAAGTTAATGAACATGCTAGAATTAAGTTTAATTTAACATACAAGTCTCAAAGCATTCAACACAAAGAAAGCATATAATCATAGTTAAGTTTGAATTGTATAAGTCTAAAAAGTATAAACATGTTCCACCCCAAGTTTAAAATCAAAAATGAAAACAAAAAGGGGCTAAGTATACTCACCTTGTGGCGGACGTAAAAGTATCCAAACAAGGGTTATATGTAGTGAAGCCTTGAGGAAAGTTATCCTCACAACAAGCCTAAATGACAAGTATAAAGTTTAAGGATTGATCATAGGATCTAGGACCACGATCCAAGATTTAGGATTGACTAGGGTTGCGGAGGTGATTGTGCTATAAAGTTTAAGTGATAGTAAGTTTTAGTAACTATGCTTTAACTAGTTTTATAAAATATAATTTGAGAAATAAATAAGTATTGAGTTTAATAAATAATTATTCACAAGGATTTAATAATTATTTAAAATAATAGTTATTTAAAGGAATAAATATCATGGGTTAATAATAATTACCCAATTGAATAATTCCCAATAGTGATTTGTTCAAAATAGAGTAGATAATTATTTAAAAATAATTATCTAAAGTAAAATCGATTTTGAGTAAAACAGAAATAAAAAATCGATTTTGAGTATAATAATGTTCAACATATTTTATAAAAATAAAAGGGATTTTTAAAACTAATTAAAAGTGTACCAAAGAATTCGAAATCGAGAAAAACGGGCGGCCAGGTTCGAACACCCGACCTGCTCCGGGTCGGGATCTGCACACACGCACCACCGCTGGACCAGGGACTTGTTTGTGTTTTAATCCGGAAAACAAAATCCTTAAACACAAACCCAAACGCCCCCCACCCCCCAATCCGTATGAACCCTAACATTTCAATCCCCAAATTTGACTCGGATTACCCTCTGTTTATGAGATTAAACAGAGGGCTTTTGATCCTTTCACGAATTCGATCACAATAGGCACAAGTATTACCTGATTTGGTGTCGATTTGAGGGAGATTGGGTTCGGCTTGGAGTCGACGGTCGCGACTTCAATTCCGGTCAATGCGGCTCCGGATCGATGAGATAGGTAGTGGAGGGAGGTTAGGGATGATGCTGTTGGTGTATGGGGGTTGGTATTTATAGCCAATTTGGCATTAAATGCGCGAACGAGTCGAGGGCGGGTGGTTGGGCCGTTCGGAGTAAATTCACACTCCACGCAAAGCCTCGATCGAAGATTATCATCATGGTGTCTTGGGGACGGGTCGCACGCGAGAGACGAGCCCGAGGTTCAGTGAACCTGGACGAAATCGCGAGTTCTGCGTGAAAAAGGGACGAGAACCGGGGGTAGCGGGACTCGAACCCACGATCGGTTTCTGGGCAAAAAGGGTTTGGGTGAATGACACAACATGTCCTCGAAGTTTCAGGTGTTTAACATTTCACGTTTAAACTTGGTTTATGTTAGAGATAAGTTCCAGAAATTACGGTTTAGCCCCTAGACTTTATATGATAAAATAGTTTATGGGTTTATAAATTCAAGTATTTATATTTTTATTGTCGTTTATGTCTTTTTTTTTTACACAATAAAATTTTATAATGTTTTCATCTATTTTTCGTAGAAATATACGTATCTATGAATTGTATTTATCGAGTCTAGTAGCACGCGTAGAGATTTAGGAAGTGATACGTTTGTTGAAATTGATGAGTCTCGTCGGGTTACAATTTGAAACTGAAAATGATACATCGGGAAAAACCATGGATATTACACTTGATGCTTGGAAGATGATGTGCACACCAAAACTTCCCAAATTCGCATGCAATAACCCCAACTCTTGTTCTCAGCCTTCTCCTATTTCTCTCTTCTCTTTGCTTGACACAAAACACACACATTTACATATTAGTTTGAATAGTTACCACATAAGTCAAATTACACCAAATTCACCACATTTACATATTAGTTTGACTATGTACCACATAAGTCAAATTACACCAAATTAACCACATTTACATAATAGTTTGACTATTTACCACATAAGTCAAATTACACATATTTACCACATTTACATAATAGTTTGGCTATTACCACATAAGTCAAATTACTAATATTTACCACATTGTACAATCAAGTTTGAGTATTAACCACATAGTCTAATTACACCAATTTCACCATTATCCACAATGGTTTGACTTATACCCCCATTAAGTCAATTTAATCCAATTCCACCACATACTACATTCAAGTTAACTCTTGACCACATTGAGTCTTTTATTCCAATTAACCATATTAGTTAATATAGTTTGGCTAAATACCACTTAAGCCAATTTTACACACATTACCACACATCAATGGTTTAGTTTGACTAAATATCTACATTGAGTCAAACACACAAGTTCTACCATAACCATTATATTTTGACTATATACCACAAAAGTCAACACAACAATAACATGTAAATAGCATACCACACATACTATTTACACAAAACTACTTGTCTAACACTTACCTTTGCCAATTAAGATTACAATTTGGTCTTCAAAGTTAACACCTTAAACGCCTCGATCACCTAAATATTTTCACATATTTTAGTAATCAAATTTACCCCAAAACACTCATCAAATGAAGTTTAACATCCACCTATGATCTTATGATCCTCACTCATCTTCTAATCTAGGTTTATTAAGCTTCACACAAGCTTTTATCCATTTAAGTCAATTCCACACATTTTGACCCGTTAAGGATTTCACCCAATTCCCACAATTTCATCAATTCCTAATTCACCAATTCAATTGAGTTTTTAACTTGAAAATGTGTTTATATTAGACCATAAACACTTTTCCATACTCAATTCACCATTTAAACACCTTTAATTATAAAAAACCCCAAATTAAGTTCTCAAGAACCCTAATTTCCAAATTATCAAATTGATTGAGGTTTCTTATCAATTAAAATGTCCATTTCCACCATAAACACTTACCAACCTTCAATCCATCAATTAAACATCTCCAATTATAAAACCCCTAAATCACCCTCAAGAACCCTAACTTTATGATTCTTGGATTAGGTCTTAAAAGGGTGTTATTAACCACTCTTTAACACTAATCAAGCTAGGTTTTAACTTTAAACAAGTTACTAACCATAATCAACTACCAATTCAGCCCTTAACTTGATTTTTACAAAAACCCACCAAGAACATGAATCAATGAAGGTTTTGGAGAAGAAAGGATACTTACATGAAATCTAGATGAAGATGAACACCTCAAATACCACTGATTTCACATGCAATTCCTTGATTTCGAGTTTTGAGTCTTCCTCTTCTTCTCCTTGTGCAAAGATCGCAAGAACACACACTCATGTGTGTGTTCTGCACTACCAACACCAACAAAATAAATCAGCTTTGGTTGATTTACACAAATGGTCCCTCAGCTTTAGTTTTGACCTCCTTTTTACCATAAGTTAGTCAAAACCCTTAACTTGCAACATAATACCAACAAACTTCCATTTTATTTATTTACACCCTTTTACAATATAATAAGTATATTATAGGATGAAACCCGAAAGTTGGTTCGTTACAGTTGGTCACATAAAAAACCACAAAAAAAGTAAGAACATATCCCGTTGTATCAATGTTTCAAAATGTATAACCGTGAATTACGACTATATGTGTGAAAAAAATTACCTGCCCCGTCGTGTAGCACTGATAATTTTTTTTTTCTAGATTTTTAGACTTGAACACATACGTTTTATCAACGTTTTAAAATATACAACCGTAATTTGGTGCTATTTGTTTTAATTATTTTTTTTTAAACTAATATTGTATTCATATAACCAAAATAGATGTAAACGCGTGTCGTCTATCTTTTGGTTACACGTGTCGAGCCTATGGGTATTAAACTTTAAACTTTTTTTTTACCGTCAACGTAAAACACATTTCAACATCTTTTCGGACATGTTATCGCTTAAATCTTAGTTCGAGCCCGCGACGAAAGTGTGGGCAACAAATGCTAGTTGATAAACATAACCATAGTGATGATGGAATGTGTGGTGGTTGTGGATGGTTTGATGTTTTTAATTTAATTTAGAAATTAATTCCTAAATTATACTTTCGAAAAGTCAAATTGCCGGACATATACTTTGATTTTTCAAACTACACAAGAAATATAGTTGTATGATTCGTTTGAAAATGTCGGCATAAAGTACAAAAACGTCAACAACTCGACCAGTAATTAAACAACACGTGCATAGACGTTGGCATTTATAAAAACATAGCGTAAACGCCAAATAAATATTAAAAAAAAATCATGCTTCTTTGCTTAAGGCAATATGATGTGAAATCTATTGAACAACCGAAAGATTCTTCATGATAATTAATTTTTTCTCAGTGGAGTTAATTATTTACCTATTAAGTATGAATCCCAAAACATTCTGGAAGTCATAAATGATATATCTTAACATTTATACCATTAAGGGTTTTAAATCGATACATCATCTAAATAGTTATCAAATTCATAACTTAAAGTTTGTGTGATTTGTGGCTTAACTAATGAGCATGCATATTATTCCATATATCATATTTATTTAGATAATAACCATGAATTGAGTTCGCAAGTTACTAATGATTATTAGAATAATTGTTAACTTTCTATAGCTTGTGTTCATACACGAGTTACTTTTGTTGAGATGATTACCAAACGTCTACAATTGATTACATGGCCAATTATCGTGAGAGCAAAAGTTCATTTATATATGGGTACATGTGATTTGACATGCAATAATATTAATTCATATCAAGTCAAGTTGTAATATTTTCTCCCTGTTACAGTTGATTTTTAGCCAGGAAACAAATTATTCTTATTTAATAGTTTTGGTTGTGGCGTATATATTCAAAGGGGACGTATCAAATGAAAACTCTGTCTTATTGTGTAAACCCTTAAACCCAATGTAGGCCACACATTCATTTGTTAATATTTTAATATGTGGTTGTGATTAATTCTGGATTTTTAATATATTTAATAAAAAAACATGTGGCTTAGATTAAAGATGGGGATAAAAAGGTAATTTCATATTTTTTTTTTACAAAATAATAAATATTTTAATTTCCTCTTTCTCTCTCTCTAAAACAGATTAAAAAAAATGACATACAAATACGTGTAAAATCAGTTTACACATGTTTAATGAATCAAATACATGTGTAAAAACATATACAAAAGGAGATGGAACCCACATCTAAACATCAATGGCATTAAAAAAAATACAAAACCATTATGTGTAAAAAAAATTAGTGTATCTTCTTAGATAAAAAAACCCTGTGTAAAATTAATTTACATATATACACAAATCTATTAATATTAGATCAAATACACAAATCTATTAATATTATATTCAAATACATTAATATCTTTACAAATAATTACATTTCCTGTAATAATGAGAGGAAAAACATATATGGGAGGAAAAAACATATACACAAATCAGGAAAACAAATTTACATCCAAATACACAAGTGTAAAATCAAAATACACAAATGTAAAAACAAAATACACAAGTGTAAAATCAAAATACACAAGTGTACATTCAAAATACACAAATGTAAAAACAAAATACACAAGTGTACATTCAAAATACACATAGAAACCTTATACAAAATTCAGTTTCCCTAACTATTATAAAATACACATAGAAACCTTATACAAAATTCAGTTTCCCCTGCAAGGCTGATTCCTATTCATAAGAGTTAACTTTTAAAAAGTTTATAATTATATAGGGATAAGAAAAGCATGTATAAATCGAACTCAATAGTTTAACTTTGGTTATGATCAATCACCGCAAATCCTTGTAGTCACAGGACCTGGTTCGAAATTTTGGCTTCCAGTGTCACCTGCACACACACAGATAGTCACAGGCCCTGGTTCAAAATTCATTGAATGATATGAAAATATTTTTCAAATTTAGTTTCCCCTAAAAACATTTACTTTAATAGAACATTTTAATCCTGAATTCATTGAATGATATGAAAATATTTTTCAATCCAAAAACAGAACATCACTAGCATGAAACTAGAACATTTTATAAAATACTAAAAAACAAAATATAATTAAAACCCCCCAAATCTTACATCAAAACTTACTTGGGAGCATTTTCCTTGCATTTTTCTTCATCAAGAACTTCTTCTTTTGAAAACTATACAAGAAGAAAACCCTTGAAAACTATCTTCTTTTGCTCAAAACCCATCACATCTGCCTTCTTTTAGCTGATACAGACCCTGCAAAAAGCAATCAAACAACTGATTCGCCTCGCGCGATTCATTATCTGCCGACGCTGGAGATCCGACGGAGAGAACTTCGCGGTCAGGTGGTCACTCACGGTGGCGTCTTCTTGCCTAAATCTGGATCTGGTTGACCGATCTTGTTCTTCTTGCCTAAATCTGGTCAGGTGGTCGCGTCACCCCCTTCGCTTCCCCCCATCTCCTCCAGATACAATTTGTTGTGGATATTTTAGGGGTTTGATTTTGAAATTGGTTCCGTTGAATCCGAATCGGAATCGGAATATGGGGTTTGACTGACGAATCCAGAACTTGTTGTACGATCTTGAACGCAATTTCATCCAGGGAAGAAAACGATTTCATCCGGTGAAGAAAACGATTTCATTTTCTATGGGATCTTGGATTGTGTGTGTTTAGAGAGAGAGAGAGGGGGAGAGAGAGAGAGAGAGACGGATCTGGATTTTAAGATGTATAATGGAGGTTTAATAGAGAGAGAGTGTGGAAATGACTCTAATACCCCTCTGGATTAAAAAAAAGCAAAAATCCTAAAAAAATAATGAGTGGTCCAGAATGGGTTTAAGGGTTTACACAATAAGACAGGGTTTTCATTTGATACGTCCCCTATATTCAAATTTATCCACCACAATGCATAAAGATGGGACCTCAAAGCAAGTTGAGAATATATGTTGGGTATGAATAGTCGCTAATGAGTGATTCATTTACGGCTTAGTTTATTGTTTTTCATTTTAATGAATCAAAATTCTCAACATTAGGGGGGAGATTAATAGCAAAATGAGTCAACTCTCAATACTAAATAGATTAAAATACAACTTGTTAGACTATGTGTAGTGGTAGGGTGAAAGTCAGAGCTTTTCTATGCCACGTAGACACTGATTTCTCTCACTTTCACTCATGTGTGTAATGGTAGGTGGCTGTGACTAGTTTTGTAATAATTATATAATCATTGATTTTTTTATTTAATTAATTTGTATATATTATTTATATTAAAAAATAATACTACTTAAAACCACAAGTAAATAAAAAAAAATTTAATTTAATAAATTGATCTTTGTAGTCGATTTTCTTTTTTATTTAACTTAGTACTTTAGCTTTACATCTTATTTTTATAAGATTTTATATTTATTAATATTTTAAATACACATCTAAAGATAAAATAGAATCTTATTTTATTTTAAATTAATTATACACATTTTTTGTTTAGTTTTTACTTTTTAAATTGTGTACAAAATGCTGGTCAAGGAAAACAATTAATGTTGGTCAAGGAAAAGATGCCCTCTCCCCCGTGACCACCACCACCGCCTCCCTCCTGTCACGCCCCCACCTACCCGGGTCCGGCGTGCTGTTTCACGCTCGTGGGGGATGAGGTGGCACCACGCCCCTCTTTTCACCCACCCATTACGCACAGTCTTAGGAACAGTAAATCAATTTCATTGGTCTCTTTTTTTGAAAAATGAGAAATTTGTTCTTAAATATTTATTTGTTGGCTAACTAAAACATAATATAAATTCTAGTTCACATGGTTTAGACAAAGTCCCTAAAGGTTCGAGTCCTTTGATAATTTTATTTTTATTTTTTTTGCCATTTTTCTCACTTTATTTTTTTTTTCACTGATTTACATTTAATTAAGATTGTAGTGGGTTTACTTTATTTTGTACTTTTGGTATTACTTATGTTTCACGTTTTGATATTTTATGCCTCAAGTCTATCAAACACGCGTTTAGGTATTTGGTACCGTTGAAGACTTCCCGCCGCAACGCGCGGTCTTAAAACTTCTAGTTTTGATAACAATACATTTGTTAATTCTTTAATTCATAGTGTTTCTTGAATTATAAAAGTTGAGTGACAATGAACTAAATTTGAAATGCAATTTTACTAAAATGCCCATTTAGTATTAAAACTACATTTAATTAAAACCTTCATATAAAAATCAATAAATGGTTGGTTCCCTTATTTATTATACTCTTTTAAGAAACCTCCTTGTAACTGATTATACACAATAGTTACTTTACCAGATTGTGAAAACACAAGAAAAATGAAGCATCAAACAATAAATAATTATTGCAGGTATCAACTCAAGCCAAAAGGGGAATAAATATGGTTAATTAAAAGATGTCTAAATGAGCAAATGTATGAATAAACTCAGATGTATATAATTAAATCTCTTTACATCAATATATTGTGATACGCTCCATAAAAACAACCATAAGTTTGAAACGTATTATCAGCGAAACGCGTGATTATAGTCATGGTAACGAAAGTTTTTGTAAATGAAATGCGACAACAATTTTGATCCCACAAAACACAAAATAGCAGCAACAGCGAGCGTATTTCTTGCAGCAGCTGATATCATACCTTGTTTGGTTGCAGCCACAATAGCCACTGCAGCAACTGAAAACACCTGAAGAGCAACCTCAAGTGCATTTAGGTTTTTGTATGCTGCGTTGCAGCTGCTGCAGTTCACCACATGGCTCCAGTACCGGTCCAAGAGTTGTTCTCTAGGTGGGCTTGGTGGAAGAGACCGATAGTTGTTGCCCCAGTTGACTTGACCGCCTGAATATTTCTTTAACCATTTTCTAAATGCAACAATATTAGCATCAGATTTAGTTGGCACGAACACGAGTTTTTGCCAATTCATTGGATCAGCTTCCAACACTTTCTTCTCCTGCAAGTTACAAAATCTTTCAAGAAACGATCGGATGCATGATTTCAAATAGGGTGAGTTTCTGAAATGAAACAAATATAACACGAAATTTACGGGTTTGGGTTTAGTCTAAACAAATTCGGGTCAACTTCAGGTCGACTTGGTGGGTTTGCGGATTGACCTGTTTGGCCCGCTTATTTTTATAATTAAAAAAAATGTTTCATGTCATAAATTAAACTAATTGGTTATTTACACCAAAATTTGAAAGATAAATGAGAAAATGAGCCTTAGGTATTATAGTTTAAGAATTTACGCATAATTATATTGTATACATTTATATATTTTGTTGTAAAGTTTAAATTCTAAAGTATTAACACGTAATAATATATAATTCCTGGTAAAACGGGTAGTTTTCGTGTCAACCTACAAAAACTCCTGCCATGTTCGGTCATGTGTCTAACATGGTTTTCAGGTTCATGCTGGGTTCGACCCACCAACATGACCCATTTAACACCCCTAACTTCAAATCAAAACCTGTGTTTTTTACCTCAACATGAAGAAGATACAAATCTGAATCAATAATCAAATTCTGGTTGATATGGAACATCCATCTTGAAACAACTCGATCAATCCAAACAGCAAAGTTTCTTGGGGAAGCAAATATCAATCTGCTATTACCCGGGCTCACTGGCATACAGATAAAGATCAAAAGCGCCTGTTGAGGTGGCTTTTGTGCTACTTTCCCCTAAATTAATCAGATCATAAGAGTTTTAACACTTTAACTACCAATAAAGATCTTGAATTACACTTCTAAGTCAAATGTATACCTTTGTGCTTTCATCTGACTCATTTGGATTCCCCCCAATTGTGACAGTACCATAAAACAAACAAGGAGGAACAAAATTCCATTGCCCATTTTGCTGTTCTGCAGTAAAACCATTTTTGTCTATTTTGTGTATGTTTATTTCAAGAGGTCTACCCCCTTCCCGATCACGCTTAACAGTGAAGGAAACACATGTTAGGCTAGCAGGTAACAAAATAACAATATGATATGTAATAGTATATATACTTATCTGGGCTGTGGTGTCCTCATCATCCCATAATGTGCATATGGAACATGAGCAGGGTCCATAAGATTTTCAATCAAGATTTCATACCCATATGGAATATCTCTATTAAACATTTGGAAGGTAAATGAAGGGTCATCAAGTTCAGGGATGTATGGTGGTTTCTTCTTTGTGAGGATATCTTTGTATTGTGGATCAGTGCTGGGCCAAAACCAAACAATCCCATTTTGCACAGTGCTTGGATAAACAGCAACACAAGCTTTCTGGAAAGTATGAACCTGCACAAATATTATCAGCAAAATCATGACACAATCATGTGTGAAATTGTTGGAAAGAAGGTCCCAAGTACGCATGTAAACGAACCGAACAAACACGAGCAGGGCTTTTCGTGTTCGTTCGTTTAACTTTAACCAGACAAATGAACGAACACGAACACGAACACAAACACTTAAACAAACGGATTTTCCTGACCGTGTTCGTTCACTAAGAAAATAAACATGTTCGTGTTAGTTTATTAATATTCTAAATGAACAGTTCACGAACATTAACGAACGTAATGAAATAAACGAACAACAATTAAAAGTAAAAGTGAATATCTATATTAACCTCTAGAATAGCATCATTCTTACATCCAAAGTTGCAAAAGTAAAAAAAGATATCAAATTTATTTTAAATTGGGCTTAATAATTTTAAAATATGAAAATCAAATTAATTTTAAATTAATATTAGTAATAAGTAAATTTGAATCAATATTTGAACGAACGTAAACAAATAAACATTAGTGAAGGAACAAACATAAAAAAAAACTTCTAGCCGAATGGTTCACCAAATGTTCGGTTCGTTTACAGGCCTGGTCCCAAGTGATGAAATTTACCGGAGGGCCATCAGTGGGAGCTTGAGGGATTAACTTGCAGTCACCGGAGCCACTAAAGCACCAGCCATGATACACACACTGCAGCCTGCCCCATTGATCAATCCTTCCTTCAGAAAGTGGGGCCAATCTATGTGGACACATATCGTCGAACACCTTCCATGCATTCTCGTTCTTATCCCACCACACCACAACATCAAGACCCATCACCTTCTTCCCAACAGGAGCCCTCTTGTCCAGATCACACACCGGCATGAGCGCGTACCACTGAGAAAACCAGTCGAATTTCTCATCTTCATCAAGGGTTTCGGTTTGTTCTTCCGGTGGAGATTCGGTTGAAACAACGGATGGAGAAATGGCAGTGAAGTTGTTGAATTTGGGTTTCTTGAATTGGGTTAAATTGGGTTTGTTTGGAGAGAAGGAGAGGATGGAAGCGGGTTTGAATGATTGGGATCGGGTGAGTGAAGGTGGAGAAAGAGGGGAGGGAGCTCTGAGAGCTTCCATGGTGAACTGAATTTTGTGAATTGGAAATGAAATGCGGTGGTGTTATTGATAATGCGATTGTGGTTATAGTTACGCCACCCTTACTCATACATTCCAACGGTCCAGATCGTACTTTTGGAAGATCAAAACATGTATTTAGCGCTTTGCTTATAACTTTCAATTAAGCTACTTATCTTTTTTTTTTATCTTCCATGCTTTAAAATATATTTTCTTTATAGCTTCCAAATTTACGTTTTCACGTGCTTTTTTCATCAACGTTTCGATATGAGTTTTTTTTTCAGCGGATGAATGTTAGTGTACAGATCGTCAAAACAGAACATTACAAACGTTTTCCCGACACATTACGTGAGTTGGTAATACATTAACCATTTGTTTTCCTTTCAATTTCACTCTTTTAATATGGGTAGTCCATATATAATTTGTAGCAAAAATATTATAAATTGTTTGTAATTTGTAAATCTAGTTGTTGAAGCAAAAGTATTATACACGGATCGCGACTAGTAACTCGGCACAATGAGTTCACAACGCGTGACTGAAATTATGACGGATTGGTTACGAAGACTGAAACATATTTAGAAAACATTATCATGCCTCGAATGTTACGGTATAATAATTAAAAAAAAGTAATTTAATAGAAAGATTATAAGAAAAGTCAAAGCATAAAGAAAAGCAAAAAAAAGAATAAAAAAATTGTTGGAGGCCGCAGGGATTGAACATGTGACACAAAGGTAATAATTCTATTGCAATATCAACTCCACTAATCCATTATTTATGTATCTTAAAAGAATTAATAAAGTTAATACTTTAGCAAGTCAGTACCGACATTGCAAAATGTGTTTCTTAGGAATGTGTAAATCTAATTATTGAAGCGAAAGTATTTTACAGGGATCACGACTAGTAACTCAGCATAAAGAGTTCACAACGCGTGACTGGAACGATGAGAATAGTTTTGCAGAAGGTAATAAGTTTTTTGTCATGTCAAAGTGAGAAGGATTCCACCTAGTGACCAGACTTCGACGTTGTAAGGCCCCAAACCCGGGAGGCCTCACTCGTTGGATTTACTC
Source organism: Smallanthus sonchifolius (assembly GCA_023525975.1). NCBI lineage: Eukaryota > Viridiplantae > Streptophyta > Magnoliopsida > Asterales > Asteraceae > Smallanthus > Smallanthus sonchifolius. The sequence continues at coordinate 24,310,864 of CM042029.1, read as the reverse complement.
ATTCACAAACAGTTTTTAAACATGAATATTAAATAACGCAGCGGAAAATTTCATTCAAACATAACGTCATCATTGTTCATACATGCGGAAGCGTAAACATTGTTTAAAACATAATTACATAAACTTAACATAAACAACTCATAACGGGATGCCAGTCTTCATGATCGACCGGGTAACTCTTCTCGCTTGCCAAGCATCACCGTCCATCGTTCATACCTGCCTTAACCTGATTGTGCATACTAAAAAGTCAGCTACGCTGGTGAGTTCTAGCATTTCATAAAAACTTTAACCTCAACATTTGCCAAAAACGTATCATTCATTTAGTAAAACCTTTCACAAAAGCATGTAATAATCTAACATCTTTAAAAAGGTTTCGTACACATATCATCATCAACATCATAATCATAAACACCGTTAAACGGATCGTTCATTAAAACTTTTAACATTCATTTAAGTCATACATTATTATCTAAATCTGTGTTACCCTTCGTTCCGTCATTTAGTATGGTATTGCCCCTAAGGCTTAACTTCACGAAGACCGACAATACCATACATTCCGTCAATTCCCTTTTTGGTATTGCCCCCAAGGCTAACTGCGCGAGGACCGACAATACCCATTCAGTTGCCCTTATGGCTCTCATGTCCATAAACCGGTAACTTCCATCGACGGCCACGGCTCACGGCCAATGACACCGTCGGATCATAATTTAACCTTACATAGGGTCACGTTAACCCCTGAGTAACCGTCGTTACTCCCTTTACCAGTTGTACAACATCATAACCATTGACATGCCACAAAGGCAATGCCCCTGTTGTTCTTGTGGCAACTATGGCTCGCTGTCCATAATCTACCACAAGGCTGGGAATCTCATTTCCCAGACTTCATTCGTCAATTCCATTCATTCGACAGATTAGATTTGTAATGACTTCTTTAAAACCTTTACCTCTTTCTCTTCTCATTAAACATTTCCTCATTTAGACCGTTCGTAAAACATTCGTAACCCTTTTTGGCAAAAACACTTCAAAACCTTTCCTTTCGTAAACATCGTTTCGTTAAAACATCATTTCGTTAAACACCATTTCGTAAGTATGCACACCAGCCCAAAAACATTAACAAAACATTTAAAAGAGGGCTCTAGAACTCACCTGATACGCTAATACGGGTTGTCCTAAACGAAGGTCCAACAACGTCACTTCCGATCTGAATTGATTAGTTAAATACACATCAGACCTATCCCGACTCTAACGGTTTAATCATTCTAACATACTGCCTTCACTTAATCAGTTCTGATGTCTGCGCACTTAGCAAGTGCGCAGACCCTGCTACCTGCGCACTTAGCAAGTGCGCAGATCCTTCCTCATGCGCACTTAGCAAGTGCGCAGGACCCTCTTCCTGCGCACTTAGCAAGTGCGCAGGACCTGCTCCGTGCGCACTTAGCAAGTGCACACGACCTGTTCTTCGCGAAAAACCCTAACTTTCGCATTCGGGTCTGATCATGTCAAGATCCCGAACCTGTTGCATTCAAAACGTTCGTTTTCCATTAAGGAACTCAAATCCATGATTATCTTTCAGTTTCATCCGTTCAAACCTTACCTTTTCACCCAAAACCCGAAAAACCCAAAAACGAACTAAAACTCAGATTTAGGTCGGATCGTTACCTGAATCGAGTTTCTGATCCGGAGGTTCTTCTCACGAGTTATGGAGTAACACTTTGCTGAAGTCTCGGGTCGATCCGCCAACTTTCTCTCTCTACGGTTTCTCTCTCTAAAAGTTGCAAATGAGAGAAAAGGGGTGGCATAGGCTATTTATAGCCCGATGACCCATCCGACCCGACCCGCCATGCCTCGTTCGTTTATTCGGTTATTATAACTGTCGTTTTATTTTTGGGATGTTACAAGTCTACCCCCTTACAATAGGTTTCGTCCCCGAAACCTATCATAAGTCAAATAGATAAGGGTACGACTCCCTCATTTCCTTCTCCGTTTCCCAAGTGGCTTCTGATCCCTTTCGATGCTTCCATTGGACTTTAACCAATTGGATAACTTTATTACGTAAACGTTTCTCCTTCCGATCAAGGATGGCCACGGGTTCTTCGATGTAATTAAGGCTGTTGTCAACCTCGATGTCAGTAAGTGGTACGTGAGCCGATTCATCCGCCAAACACTTTCGCAAGTGTGATACATGGAAAGTAGGATGAATCCCACTTAACTCATCAGGCAACTCCAACCGATAAGCGACTTCCCCAACCCGTGCTATTATCCTGAACGGTCCGACAAACCTCGGACTTAACTTTCCTCTCTTCCTGAATCGTATGATTCCCTTCCAGGGCGACACTTTCAACATTACTCTGTCCCCAACATCAAACTCGATAGGCCTTCGTCGTCTATCCGCATAGGATTTCTGGCGATCTTGTGCGGCCTTCATTCGAGCTTTGATTTGATCAAACCTTTCCGACGTTTCTTTTATGACTTCCAGACTTCCTAACTCCTTCTGTCCGATCTCACCCCAACAAACCGGGGTCCTGCATCTTCTACCATACAACATTTCGTAAGGCGGCATGCCTATAGTCGTGTGATGACTATTGTTGTAGGAGAATTCGGCTAACGGCAGATGACTGTCCCAACTGCCACCGAAGTCGATAATACAAGCACGGAGCATATCTTCCAATGTCTGAATGGTCCTTTCGGACTGACCATCCGTTTACGGGTGGTATGCCGTGCTGATATTAAGCCTTGTGCCCATCGCCTCATGAAATCTTTTCCAGAACCTCGATGTGAATCGTGTGTCCCGGTCAGATACGATCGTCAAAGGCATCCCATGTCGTGCTACTACTTCGTTGATAAACACTTCTGCTAACCTTTCCGACAAGAACGTCTCGCGAATAGGTTGGAAATGAGCACTCTTCGTTAATCGGTCCACAATTACCCAAATGGTGTCATGACCTTTAGCTGTGCGGGGTAGCTTGGTTATGAAGTCCATGGTAATGTGTTCCCACTTCCATTCTGGTATATCAAGTGGTTGGATCTTTCCATACGGTTTCTGGTGTTCAGCCTTTACTTGCGAGCAAGTCAAACACTTGCTTACATACTTCGTTACATCACATTTCATTCCAGGCCACCAGTAGTCCTTCTTCAGGTCTTGGTACATTTTGTTGGTACCGGGATGGATAGAGTAACGAGACTTTTGAGCCTCATCCAAGATTTTGGTTCTAAGTTCGCCACCCATAGGTATCCATACCCGTCCATAACGTGTTCTAACACCAAGGGTGTTATATTCCAACTTGTCTTGTTGGCCAACCATTCTTTCCTTCTTTATGTTTTCTTCTTTAAGTGCCTCATCTTGAGCCCTTTCGATTTCGCTCATCACATCCGATGTTACCACCAACTGGCAAACTTTCACTCTAATAGGAGTAGGCACATCCTTTCGGCTTAGAGCGTCAGCCACCACGTTTGCCTTTCCAGGATGGTACATGATCTCACAGTCATAATCCTTCAGGAGTTCCAACCATCGTCTCTGCCTCATATTAAGCTCCTTTTGTTCGAAGAAGTACTTCAAACTTTTGTGGTCGGAGTAAATAGTAAACTTCACCCCGTACAGGTAGTGCCTCCAGATTTTCAATGCAAATACGACAGCAGCAAGTTCCAAATCATGAGTCGGATAGTTGGCTTCGTGAACTTTCAACTGCCGCGACGCATACGCAATCACTCTACCGCGTTGCATCAACACACACCCTAATCCCTGACCTGACGCGTCAGAGTATACCACCAGGTCTTCACTGCCTTCGGGAAGGGCCAAGACTGGAGCTTGGGTTAGCTTCTCTTTCAATTCCTTAAACGCCTCATCCTGGGTCGAACCCCATTCGTACTTTACCTCTTTCCGAGTCAACTTTGTCAATGGCGAAGCTATTTTCGAGAAATCCTGGATGAATCTCCGATAGTAGCCTGCCAATCCCAAGAAACTGCGGATTTCAGTTGGCGTCTTAGGAATGTCCCATTCCCTTACCGTCACTATCTTTGCTGGGGCAACCATAATGCCGTTCGGGTTAATGACGTGACCTAGGAATTGGACTTCCCTAAGCCAGAACGCACATTTGGAGAACTTAGCATACAACTTCTCCTTCTTCAGAGCTTCCAATACTTCCTTTAAGTGACACGCGTGATCACCCTCATTCTTGGAGTAGATAAGGATGTCATCGATGAACACTATTACCGATCGATCCAACATCGGTCGACACACCCTATTCATCAAATCCATGAACGCTGCAGGGGCGTTCGTCAATCCAAAAGACATTACGCGGAACTCAAAGTGTCCATAACGTGTGCGAAATGCCGTTTTCGGTATGTCTTCTTCCCTCACCTTCAACTGATGGTACCCGGATCGAAGGTCGATCTTTGAGAACCAACTTGCGCCTTGTAATTGATCGAACAGGTCGTCGATCCTTGGTAACGGGTACTTGTTCTTCACGGTACGTTTGTTCAACTCGCGATAATCAATACACATTCTCATCGAACCGTCTTTCTTCTTTACGAACAACACCGGAGCACCCCAAGGTGAGATGCTTGGTTGGATAAATCCTTTCTCAAGTAACTCGTCTAGTTGTACCATAAGTTCTTTCATTTCCACTGGTGCTAGTCGATATGGAGCCTTAGCCACGGGCTGGGCATCTGGTACTAAGTCGATTCGGAACTCAATCTCTCTGTCGGGTGGTATCCCAGGCAAATCCTCTGGAAACACCTCCGGGTACTCGCGTACCACGGGTACATCGTCTAGTTCCTTCACTTCCTTACACTTGTCAATCACGTACACCAGATAAGCCTCGCATCCGCGCCTCAAGTAATTTGTTGCCTTAATCATCGAGATGACGTTTGGCATCGGGACGTCACGATCTCCAAAAACCTCGACTTTGCTACCATCCGGAGCCTTGAGTCGGATTATCTTTCGTTTACATATGATTTGTGCTTCGTTGGCAGTTAACCAATCCATACCCAGCACGACATCAAACCCTCCCAAAACCATAACAAACAATCTGACTGGGAACCTATGACCTTCTATTTTTATCGTAGAGTTGTCAACTACCTCGGTCACTCTCGCAGTTCTACCCTCAGCGGTTTCTACGCTAAAGGCCCTTTCTAGTATACTGACAGCGTACTTCACTCTCTTACAAAAAGTCACAGATATAAAACTCTTACTGGCACCCGAATCAAATAACACAGAAACAAGAGTGTTGTCAAGGACGAACGTACCTGACGCCACGTCGGGGTCCATTCTGGCCTGGTCTTGCGTCAGCGCGTACGCACGAGTCTTTGCTCGGGGCCTTTCTTCCCTCTTCTCCGGGCCTTTCCCCTTCCCGGCTTCACCCATTCTTGGTTTGGTGCATTCCCGGCTCAGATGACCGGCATTCCCACAGTTATAGCACTTGTAGTGTTGTGTGCACTCACGGGAGTAGTGCCCGGTCTTGCCACACTTAAAGCACAGGTTAGATCCCAGTCTACATTCACCTACATGCTCCTTTCCACACTTCTTACAAACAGTCGGCTCATCCACCCGAGCCCTTTTATCGCGAGCCCCAAACATCTTTCCACCAGTTCGCTTGTTTGAGAAGCTCGGTCTCTTCTTTGGTTCCTCGATGGCGACGACATTCAGTGCCAGATCATCAAATACTACGCCGCTCAGTTCTACTACCGAATCATAGGTAGTAGGGGCGTTTGCCTTAACATAGGTGCGGACCTGGTCCGGCAACCCTTGAATGTAGCAGGAAATTTTTCTCTCCTCCGTCGTAACAAGATGTGGCACCAGACGTGCCAGTTCATTGAATCGGGTTGTGTACTGCCGGTGCGTCATGCTCCCGGCCTTCAAACCCAGAAATTCCCTCTCTACCTTCTCAATCTCGTTCCTCGGGCAGAAATTCTTGATCACCAAAGTTTTCAAGTCAGCCCACATCATCGAGTCAACAACCTCATCCCCCTTAGCCTGACGTACACCTTCCCACCAGCGGGATGCTTCCTCCCTCAAGGAGTTAGCAGCAAACTTCACTACTTGATTATCTCGACACTCGCTCAGACGGATGGCGGCTTCCATACGTATTACCCAATCAAAAGTAGCCACCACGTCCTTCTTCCCAGTCAGGACCGGCGGGTCACATGCCTTAAAGGACTTATAGTCGCATCCGCGAGCAGGCGGTGCGTTGTTGGTCTCGTTGTTCTGGGCACCAGTTGCCGCACTAGATCCGCCTTCCCCACTAACTTTCTTTAATGCTTCAGCCAACAGACTTGGCAGAGAATTCTTCATCAACTCGGAGAACTCTCGAGCTATGGCTGCTCTCACTTCTGGTTCAAAAGTGAAAGGCTGTTCTGCAACTTGTGTCTGCTCAGTTCCATGCACACTAACTGCCGGTTCAGTGTGAACACTTCCTTCTTCACTATTCTCTTGGCGCGCAGGGATACTGCCACGCCCACCATTCCGACCGCCGGTACGACCACCGGTACGGCCCCCACCACGCCTTCCGTTTCCTCTCCTAGCCATTTCGTTCTATAAGACAAGGAATCCAATGTTATCACGCTAGTTAACAAATAAAATTCAATAAGTACTGTAAGATGTTAATATACACTGGCCATCTTCAATTAACCATTACACTACCTTTCGATTTCTATTTGACCACCTTTGTGATTTCATCAGAACACAAGTCCTTTCCTAACTCTTTCTAAGGCATACTACATACATATACTCTACTTTTCATACCTGATGCTGTGGCTCGAGTTACCCGTACTGGCATCCGCTTTCGGTCCCATTCAAAGTTTAAGTTCAGACACTGGGAGTGTCCGAATCTCTCAAACTATTTCTCTGATACCAACTTGTAAGGCCCCAAACCCGGGAGGCCTCACTCGTTGGATTTACTCATTCACAAACAGTTCTTAAACATGAATATCAAATAACGCAGCGGAAAATTTCATTCAAACATAACGTCATCATTGTTCATACATGCGGAAGCGTAAACATTGTTTAAAACATAATTACATAAACTTAACATAAACAACTCATAACGGGATGCCAGTCTTCATGATCAACCGGGTAACTCTTCTCGCTTGCCAAGCATCACCGTCCATCGTCCATACCTGCCTTAACCTGAATGTGCATACTAAAAAGTCAGCTACGCTGGTGAGTTCTAGCATTTCATAAAAACTTTAACCTCAACATTTGCCAAAAACGTATCATTCATTTAGTAAAACCTTTCACAAAAGCATGTAATAATCTAACATCTTTAAAAAGGTTTCGTACCCATATCATCATCAACATCATAATCATAAACACCGTTAAACGGATCGTTCATTAAAACTTTTAACATTCATTTAAGTCATACATTATTATCTAAATCTGTGTTACCCTTCGTTCCGTCATTTAGTATGGTATTGCCCCTAAGGCTTAACTTCACGAAGACCGACAATACCATACATTCCGTCAATTCCCTTTTTGGTATTGCCCCCAAGGCTAACTGCGCGAGGACCGACAATACCCATTCAGTTGCCCTTATGGCTCTCATGTCCATAAACCGATAACTTCCATCGACGGCCACGGCTCACGGCCACTGACACCGTCGGATCATAATTTAACCTTACATAGGGTCACGTTAACCCCTGAGTAACCGTCGTTACTCCCTTTACCAGTTGTACAACATCATAACCATTGACATGCCACAGAGGCAATGCCCCTGTTGTTCTTGTGGCAACTATGGCTCGCTGTCCATAATCTACCACAAGGCTGGGAATCTCATTTCCCAGACTTCATTCGTCAATTCCATTCATTCGACAGATTAGATTTGTAATGACTTCTTTAAAACCTTTACCTCTTTCTCTTCTCATTAAACATTTCCTCATTTAGACCGTTCGTAAAACATTCGTAACCCTTTTTGGCAAAAACACTTCAAAACCTTTCCTTTCGTAAACATCGTTTCGTTAAAACATCATTTCGTTAAACACCATTTCGTAAGTATGCACACCAGCCCAAAAACATTAACAAAACATTTAAAAGAGGGCTCTAGAACTCACCTGATACGCTAATACGGGTTGTCCTAAACGAAGGTCCAACAACGTCACTTCCGATCTGAATTGATTAGTTAAATACACATCAGACCTATCCCGACTCTAACGGTTTAATCATTCTAACATACTGCCTTCACTTAATCACTTCTGATGTCTGCGCACTTAGCAAGTGCGCAGACCCTGCTGCCTGCGCACTTAGCAAGTGCGCAGATCCTTCCTCATGCGCACTTAGCAAGTGCGCAGGACCCTCTTCCTGCGCACTTAGCAAGTGCGCAGGACCCTCTTCCTGCGCACTTAGCAAGTGCGCAGACTCCTCTTCCTGCGCACTTAGCAAGTGCGCAGGACCTGCTCCGTGCGCACTTAGCAAGTGCGCACGACCTGTTCTTCGTGAAAAACCCTAACTTTCGCATTCGGGTCTGATCATGTCAAGATCCCGAACCTGTTGCATTCAAAACGTTCGTTTTCCATTAAGGAACTCAAATCCATGATTATCTTTCAGTTTCATCCGTTCAAACCTTACCTTTTCACCCAAAACCCGAAAAACCGAAAACGAACTAAAACTCAGATTTAGGTCGGATCGTTACCTGAATCGAGTTTCTGATCCGGAGGTTCTTCTCACGAGTTATGGAGTAACACTTTGCTGAAGTCTCGGGTCGATCCGTCAACTTTCTCTCTCTACGGTTTCTCTCTCTAAAAGTTGCAAATGAGAGAAAAGGGGTGGCATAGGCTATTTATAGCCCGATGACCCATCCGACCCGACCCGCCATGCCTCGTTCGTTTATTCGGTTATTATAACTGTCGTTTTATTTTTGGGATGTTACAGACGTAAGGATAAATATTTGTATGAGTGAGTTAGACTAATATTAAGTAAAGATTGGGAGATAATAGCATAATGTTATATGCTATAGGAGGCGTGTATATATACTTGTCTATCGTTTAGACTGTTGTGCCATGTGGTACACCCGATAGAGTTTGCAGGGCAAACATGTCGGGGATTGTTATTGCCTCAGACCTTCTAGTGATGGATTGATGGATTATGCAAGGCACACCACACTAGGTGGCTTACAATCTGCAGGGCAAATCAATCCTAAGACCATCATTAGTTGTTTCAAGCAAAAGTGATTCACGTCCTGTCAGGTCACTGGCACATCAGCACGGGGGCAATTACTAGACAAAATTACTAAGGTGTGTAGTGGTTTCACGCCCCGCGTTTATTTTCTAATAATTAACTAAATTTTTATTTTTAATAAATAAAAAACTAAATTATAAAATAAAACGTACATTCTTAATTTTTTTTTAATAAATAAAAAACAAAGCACGTTACAAAAACCACTTAAAAGACCAAAAATATATATTTTTTTAAAACAACTATGTTTTCATTAAAAAAATTATACCGGGATGTTTAAAAGAAAAAAAATAAGCAAGTCTGTGTATTTCCTTTTTTTTAAATAATTACTAAGCACGAGTTATTTGAGAAATTCAAATTAAATCTTAAAGTAAATATTGAATTAAAAAATAGAAAATGAAATTGTTGAGGTGTCCATTGATGATTGGCTATTACATTCAATTGTGTGTTGCCCTTTTTCAATTAACGCTCGTGACCAGGGTCACGCGCTACTCATCAGCGTGAAAGGCTAAGGTGACACTCACGCCCCTTCCTTTCACTCCCATTACACATACTCTAAGTACAATACCCCAAAAATGAGAATTAAAATCAGCTCGGCATTGACTTTATGGTGAATGTTGACTTTTTGACCAAAATTCACTTTTATGGAGTAACTTGGCTATTTTCCTGCTGACCACAACTTTCTCTCTAATGAATTCCATAACAGCTTCATACTTCCTGTTATTGATACCATTCCAGTCAAATTGGCCGCCTGAATGCAACCACTTTCTAAATGCAACCACTTTCGCGTCCGATTTAGTTGGCACCAAACATAGTTTTTGCCGGTTAGAAGGACCGGCTTCCATCAGTTTCTTCTCCTACATGTTGCATAATCTTTCAAGAACTCTCTGAATCACATTTATGTGTGTGTGGGGAGGTGTAGAGGTACCTCGATATGAAGAAGATTCAAATCTGAATCAATAACCAGATTCTGCTCATTATGGGACATCTGACATCCATCTGGGACGAATGCGATAAGTCCAAACACCAAAATTTCTTCCGAAATATAGATCAATCTGCTATTACCCGGGCTAATTGGTATACATATAAAGACAACAAATGCCATTGGAGGTTGTTTTCGTGAATACATTAAATTACAGAAGTAAACCAATAAAAAATATTAATATTCTTCTAAAGTTGAATGTATACCTTTGGAATTTCAACAACTGAGAATTGTACACAAGGAGGAAAAAAATTCGATCAGGTGTATGTCCGGTTTGCAGTAAAACCCTTTTTGTCTATCCCCTCTATGTTCAAATCAATGGGTGTACCTATGGTTTAGTCTATGGGTCAGAAACATGGGTCAAAGTTAATCTGGTTGATGTCAATGATCCGGTGGAAAACAGTTATACAACCGCAATATTTGAAAAGGTGTGGTGATTCGAAGGCACCGGTTCACTTAGTATTTAAGTGTCATTGTTGTAATCGAACAAAAAATTAATCAATACAGTTAATGTTTATACGTTTCATGTTGTTTATCTTTTTTTTAACAGTAACAACTAGATTATTTAGGATAGAATGGACAAGACCTAGATAATCCAGGATCTGCATAATGTGATTTGCAAATAAATGTGGTTGTAACTAAGCCACCAACTGTCCAAGATCTTACTGTTTGAATGCATGTGCAATATGTGTCTATTGTTTTCTGTCAATGGTCTTAATGACACATATTGCACTTGCAGCACCAGCAGAAAGTTGGTTGTGGACACATGTACCAGTAGATAAGAAAGACACTCGACTAATGGGGACCACTACTTGAGTCTTTTAGTACAGAAAACACACACTCATCTAGTTCTACTCCTAAATCTACATCAACGGTCACCAACAGGGGTTACAGTTATTGAAGAAGTTGCTCAATTGAATGTCAAACCAAGAAGTAAAGGTAAGTTTTCAATTGTTTGTTGAGTTTAATATTTTTGTAAATAATTATGTACTTTATATTGTATTTTTTATTTCTTATAAAAGCTGGAGTTATAATTAGATGTTCCATAAGCAGTGTGAAAATTTTTTTATGACAAAGTTAAAAAAGAATGCAAATAAGTTAACATTAGTTTATTTTATGGCACATGTGTTGGAGTATGAGTGTCTCCACAATGATCCCCTTTTAGTCCTCCTAATTTTACACAACCACCACCTCTTAACAATAATAATATTTACAGGATATTACAAATTACAATCATAATAATATAAATATTATTATTGGAGATGGGTTGTTGTATCCAAACAAAACCTGCATTTCAGTAATACATTGTTGACACCAACAACTTCGTACAACCCATTTATGGATAGAGTATTTAGTCATATACAAAAAAAGTTAAAGTTTCAAATGTACAAGAGATATTTGATATATATATTTAGTGGGCCTGAAGACCTCTTGATATAAATGTATAGTGTCAAACAAATCTCATTTAAAAGCATGATTATAGCCATGATAGTTGAAGCTTTTGTAAACAAAGTGAGACAACCATTTCGATCCCACAAAGCACAAAATTGCAGCAACTGCAAGTGTATTTCTTGCAGCCACTGAAATCATCCCCTGTTTTGTTGCAGCCACCATAGCCACCGAAGCAACCGAAAACACTTGAAGTGCCACCTTTAGTGCATTCAAACCTTTATATGCGCCATTGCAGCTGCTGCAGTTCACCACATGGCTCCAGTACCTAAAATCAACAAAAAAGCTAATTAATTTCGATATTTATAACCTCAATCTGGTTGAATTTTATGTAAATAACCTGTCCATAAGTTGTTCTCTAGGAGGGGTAGGTGGAAGAGATGCATTAAATTTGTTTCCCCATTCAATTTGGCCGCCTGAATATTTCTTTAGCCACTTTCTAAATGCAACCACTTTCGCGTCCGATTTAGTTGGCACGAAACAGAGTTTTTGCCAGTTAGAAGGACCGGCTTCCATCAGCTTCTTCTCCTACATGTTGCATAATCTTTCAATAACTCACTTAATCGTTTTTTTTTTGGTAAGCAGGAAAACTGAGGGACACCCGTCAATACCCTGCTAATCAACATGATCATGCAAACCGCAGCATGCGCTGGGCAGGTGGCCTTCAAGAGGTTATGGCAGGAAACTAGTGAAGCATAGTTCAAACCTAAGCCTGAGACCTCTGCTGGAGGGGAATCATGTGCTTACGACTGCACAACCCCTTGAAGGTTGACTGAATCAAATTTATGTGTGTGTGGGAGGTGTGGAGTTACCTCAATATGAAGAAGATACAAATCTGAATCAATAACCAAATTCTGCCCAATGTGGTACATCCATCTGGGAACAACACGATCAATCCAAACACCAAAGTTTCTTCCAGGAATAAAGATCAATCTACTATTACCCGGGCTCACAGGTATACAGATAAAGGCAAAAAACAACTTTCGAGGTTGTTTTCGTGGTGATTTCCCCTGGATTCAATAAATTACAGAACTTAAAAGAACCAAAAAGATGAACATAGTTCTAAAGTTTAATGCATACCACTGGGATTTCTGCAACTGATAAATGCATACAAGGAGCAACAAATTTCGAACCGCCATATGACTGGTTTGCAGTAAAACCATTTTTGTGTATCTTTTCTATGTTTATATCAATAGGTGCACCCCCTTCGCGATCAAGCTTAACAGTGCAGAAAACTTATGTTAGACGGGTCAACGATAATCATCAAGAATATTAGAAATGTGAGAACAAAAAGAATCATGTGATTGCATATATACTTATCTAGGCTGTGGTGTCCTCAATATTCCATAATGTGCATAGGGAACATGAGAAGGATCCATTAGATTTTCAATCAAGATTTCATACCTGAAAGTGTCAAGTTCTTGATCATAAAAAAGATTACATACCCATGATTTTCTGTAGGTGAAATCGCGTACCCGTAAGGTATATCTCTACAGAAAATTTGATAGGTAAATGAAGGGTCATCAAGTTCAGGGATGTATGGTGGTTTCTTCTTTGTGAGGATATCTTTGTATTGTGGATCAGTGCTGGGCCAATACCAAACAATCCCATTTTGCACAGTGCTTGGATAAACAGCAACACAAGCTTTCTGGAAAGTATGGACCTGCACAAATACTATCATTATTTAGAATCCCGTGTATTACACGGGCTGAATAATTGTGATTTTATATACTTAGTAATAAAAAGTTTATGTTTTTAAAACCCGTGTAATACACGAGTCGAATAAAATATAATGTAATCTATCAACATATACACTCGTCAAAATGGAACAATGTGAATATGTAAATATATAATTAAAAGTTTTTTATTTGAATTATAGTTGGCTATAAAATTGTTTTCAGTTTGTAGAATTCATAAAAATATGATTTAACAAATGAATTGATGATAAACACAATTTTACATTAAAAAATGTGTAGATAAAAATTGAAACAAATAATTAATTGTGTTGCCTAAAATAGTGGAGTTGATTATTAACAGGAGAGAGAGGCGGGAAAATGATAATGAGGAGGCCTAGAATTGTGACAAATGTCCTCTAAATTTACTTGTTTATTAGGTAGTATAAATTTAGTAATTTATCTGAACAGTAAATTTACTGTTTTTTATTTAAAATTTCATTTTCACCCTTATACTATATATATAATATACGCCTTTAACCTGTTTAATTTTTTACTAATTTGATTTTTCTATGATAACCAACACTAGTTAGCTTTTTAACAGAAACTGTCTCGACATTATTTTTTGTTGAAAACGGGGTCGTGTTCGAAATAGAGTACTTGTTTGTATCGTAGGCTATATTGAGTTTCGGGACCGGTACGGTATCCTAACGATTGGAACCAAAATACCGACCGAACATCATTGGTACTGGTATCGGTAGGCAACTTTTGTGTAATGAAAGCATTGTAAATCAACTCTCTTTTGTATAGTAAACTATACCGAGTACCAGTACTGTAACAAACTGAGTTGTGTTTAGAATAACGTATTTTCTTTGTGTCATAAACTATATCGATCGCCAATACCATACCGATAACGAAACGATACCAACCAAACAACGTCGGTACCGGTATCGGTATTTATTTTTATGGTTTTCGTTCAATGTAACATATTTTGTTTCTTTTCAAATATAATGTTTTATAAACTTTCAAATACACCGTTGCGACACACTTGTTTTCACCTATATTTCGATACAAAATTTATTCAAAACCGATTCGCATTATGATACAATCATGTGTGAAATTGTTGCAAAGAAGATCACAAGTGATGTGATTTACCGGAGGGCCATCAGGGGGAGCTTGAGGGATTAACTTGCAGTCACCGGAGCCACTAAAGCACCAGCCATGGTACACACACTGTAGCCTACCCCACTGATCAATCCTTCCTTCAGAAAGTGGGGCTAATCTATGTGGACACATATCGTCGAACACCTTCCATGCATCCTCGTTCTTATCCCACCACACCACAACATCAAGACCCATCACTTTCTTCCCAACAGGAGCCCTCTTGTCCAGATCACACACCGGCATGAGCGCGTACCACTGAGAAAACCAGTCGAATTTCTCATCTTCATCAAGGGTTTCTGTTTCTTTTTCGGTTGAAACAGATGGAGAAATGGCAGTGAAGTTTTTGAATTTGGATCTTGTAAAATGGGTTAAACAGGGGAAGGTTGAATTGGGTTTTTGTGGAGTAAATGAAAGACTGAAAATGGGTTTGGATAATTCGGTTCTGATGAGTGAAGGTGGAGAAAGAGGGGAGGGAGGTCTGAGAACTTCCATGGCTGGAGAAGTGAGTGATTGAGAAGATGGAAGTAAGTTCATATGCGGTTAGAAACAGGGGTAGTGCGATTGTGGTTGCAGCTTACGCCACGTATGCAATTTAGCATTCCAACGTCAATGTTGGGCTCTAGTCAATATAATGGAATTTTAATTTTGTGCCGTGATCATAAATATATATTTCAACCAATATTTGAAAGATATTTGAATATATAGATACTAATAAATAAAGGTTTTGAGTTATCAGATATCATTCTAATATTCATTTTTAATATTTTTTTTTCGTCTCTCTTTAATTTAATTATACAAGTTTCTATAAAAATATATATATAATTTTTGTTTCCCGCCTCTCTCTCCTATTAAATAATAATAATTTTTATAATTATTTTTATAAAACATTTTTAATTAAAAAAATAGCTTTGTTCATAAAACATTTTTATAATTTGAACATTTCTTTCATTCTTTTTATAAAACATTTTTAAAAAATAACTATATAACGTTTTTCTAAATTTTATATTAAAAAATTATATAATATGTCAAAAATATGTAATATTAGATTTTTATTACTAAGTATATAACACTGCATTTATTCACCCTGTATAATTTACAGGGTTTCTAACATATATTATATTAAATGAATAACTATACTTGCTACGTGTTGAATTCTAATTAAATCTAATTTTTTGTTTTTCGTCATTTCTCTCCTATTAAATAATGATGATGTTAAATAATTAAATATCTGACATATATTTAATATTTTATTAACAATTAATAATTCATAAGAAAATTTCAATTATTTCTTATTTCACAGATAACTAACAACATCAAACATACAAATTTTAATAGAAAATAATGTTTTATAACAAGTTGTATTTATTTAACTCATGTAAAACATGAGCTTTAACCTAGTTTTAATAATAAAGTCAAGTAAATATATAAAATTAAATTATATCAATTTATCAATATTATTTTTAAACTTTACTTCAACTAGTTTTTACCCCGTTTTTTGCGGCGGGAGTCTGGTCGTTACTGGTTTGACTCGTTTGCGTGGATAAAACTTTCATCGAATCGCAGACTCATCATAGTGTACGATACCAAAAAAACACTCAAATTTGAATACAACTTCAACTTCAATAAAATTTAAATCAAAACGTTGACAAATTTTTTTTTAAGAAAACGACGCATTCCGTTATTTAAAAAAACCTAACGAACGAAAGTTATCATAGGAAATAGTGTCATGCCCATCATTAATAAAATTTACACGAAAACGTAGTTGCAACTATAAAAATAATGTTAATAGAAAGGAAACATAAAACTAAATAATAAAAAAAGGAAAAAAATTAAAAAAAATTACCGGTTCGGGTCGCCGAAAACCATAAGGCGAATACCGATACGCGTTCCGATAATACTAATATTAACAATGATGTTGTTCACCCAAAATATGTTCGACTCGTCACGGTACCACAACGGTAACGCACTCGCTATAGGCAACGGGAAAAAAACTCGATTATAAATACAACTTCGTTTAAAAAGAAAACTATATCGAAACGCTGACAATAAAAATTACAAACAGTTGCGCAATCCGTATTTTAAAAAAAGTCAACGAACGAAAGTTGTTAAAGAAAAACGAAATTAGTAGAAAATAAAATAAGGCTAAAAACGTATATTATATATACTATAGTGTTGAAAATGAAATAAAACGGACGAATCAGAGTGCATTGTTTGTAAATCATAAAACTTTAGTGACCCAACCATAAAATAACAAAAGTTAAGCATTCTTAACAGTTTTGTTTTAATATTGTTTATAATTATAATTATTCTGTGTCAATTTGTTTGTATATATAAAAAAAGAAAGTGGCAAAAAAAAGAACCCTAAGATAGAAGGGAAGGGCCTTGAGAGGGGTACCGTACCACTGTTCGAACTCAAGTGGGGTGTTTGAGGCGTAAGCGCTTGACAACCGGGACAAAGTATGATTTGTTAAATAAATCCATTTAAATATATATAAATATATTAAGAGGAAATAATAAAAAATTAATAAAAACACTGTAGGAAACGACCCACAGTTTTTAATAATAGTAATAATAATGTTTCATACATATTTGTTTTGACCCAATCATCATCCTCATCTTTAATTATTACAAAACAGTGTTTTTATACGGGTTTTAGTCAAGACGTTGAGCGGTTTTAGGGTGTCTTATCCGTGTATAAGGACGGGTCAGACGGATTATGTGAGAGACGGGGAGAGGTGTTTTTAGCTGTGAGAGGGTGGGCATTAGATTTACCTTCAACTTCATGTCATCAACCATAAAAATATTGAAAATTTGGAGATACAAGGACAACCTATATTATATAGATTACAATGTTTTTTGAATAAATAGTAACATTGTGAATTGTTTTTCGCACCTGTAAAAAACTTATAGTCTTTTAAGTAACTTGAGTTACCAGCCACTACAAGAAGTGGGTTGCTGCCCCAGTGATACACCCCTTTTTTCCATACCACCGCTTCTCATACCTTTGTTTGCTTCAAAGTTCAGCCCTTTGGGATTACTTTTTTTATCCTACTTTTGTAAAAAGTCATAAAAAGTTTTAAGAATTAAGTCCCCTTTTACCTCTCAAAAACTATTTTTTCACCATTTAAAAAGTTAAAAGTAGAAGCAAAAGTCACCTTATCCAAACACATTTTTAACTTATAAAAGTTAATAAGTAGTTTCAATAAGTAATCCCAAACACCCTTTTAGATTTACTTTTTTTTTGTACTTTTTTATATTTCAAATTTTTATTTAATGTTTATAATTAGTTTTACGCAAATTTTGTTTTTCTATTATAACTTTTAAATGATAATGTTTTCTTAAATTCCGAATATACCGTCATGCAATGTGTCTTTTTAATGGCGGCCAAATGGGCTTTAGCCCTAAGAGCATTCACAGCCGGTTTGGTATATGTTTTATGAGTGGGTTTGGTATATTTTAGTTCGGATATACATTTTTTTAATCGGTTTATTAACTATATATACTTAATATGTTGTGAGTGCTAGAGGCAAACAAAATGGTTTTTTTGGCCAAACCGGTTCGGGTTGCAAACCGAGTCGGTTTGGTCAAATTTGCTCAACACTAGGTTGAGACCCAAATCGGTTCAAGTCCAAACAAGTTTGAGGAGTGTAAGGGGTAGAACCTATCCGATACGACTTAGGTCGAGAACCTGGTTGAGGCCAAACTAGTTTGGATTAAACTGTTTTATTTTTTCACTTTAATTAATAAAATACAAATAAAACAAAATAAACTTCAAGTTATTGTTAAATATTTTAAAAATTACAAAAACATAAATTGAAATACGTTACAAATATATTAAAGAGGGCAAAATGGTAAAAAAATTGCAAAAGATAGTCAAAAAGGGCTCCAACAGTTATATTAACGGCTATACTAGTGTAAGAAACCGGTTTCACCATACTATTACTAACCGACTTGAGTCGGGTTCCAAAACGGTGTCCAAAAAATGTTTACAAACTTATGTGTTGGGCTGAGTTCCAAACCAGTTTCATCCTACACTAGGGTAATGTTTGAAACCTGTTTCGAAGGCCCAGACCGGTGTTTTTATACACCATTAGTGAGGGGTAGAGGTGCACAAAAGGCGGTTTTTGAACCGAACCGGTTTCGAACCGGCCCGAACCGGTTTGGTCAACGCAAACACTAAACCGGTTTTGACCCAAACCGGTTCGGGTTAAACCGGTTTTGCAAGTATAAAATGTCGAACCTATTGAACCGGTTCAGGTCGGTTCTGGACCGGTTCGGGTTGGTGAACCGGTTTAAACCGGTTTTTTTTATAAAAAATTTTTTTTGAAATAAATTAAAAAATATTACAACATTACAATACGAGAAAAAGAAAAACATATAGTTCAACGTTTATTCATATTGTAGGGGTTCGGAAATCACAAAACATTACAATATTAAACATTACAATACGAGAAAAAAAAATATATATTTTTATTTTTTGGAGTTTTTTTGTTTAATATTAGCCGTCATTCTCGGAGTTACTAGTGGATCCTCGTAGTCTATCATCTTCGGCGAGTTCTTCATTTGTAAGTGGGCTCGCCAATCCTTGGTTAACCTCAGATTCGTGTATGAGTTCTTCAACTTCAATTTCTTCTTCAAGCGAAGCCCTATCTTGTCTCCTATCAACCGCATCCAAATGGTCTTTCAAGCAAATGCACATTTCCATTGCCGCGGGAGTGAGTCTAGTTCTTCGAATAGATAAAACCCTGCCACTAAGAGAAAAAACGGATTCCGAAGCTACCGTGGAAGCTTGGACGGTTAGTAAATCACGGGCCATGGCGGAAAGGACCGGAAAAGTAGATTCGTTTCCTTTCCACCAAGCCAAAATATCAAAGTCCTCAAAAACATCCGGACTCATAAATGATAAAAAGTTTGTTCCCGTATACCTTCCGAGTTCGCTACTCGGGATGGACCCTCTAGCCCGTTTAGTAAATTCATTTCTCATTTCGTTATACAAATTTAAGTTCACATTCCTCGAGCTGCTACTTGATGCGCCCGCGCCCATCGTATCATGTGGGGTTTGTGTTGTACCAATTGGGACCTAAGCAAATCAAACCCGTATCGTTACATAATCTAATATATTCATGGTATCTTTTTTTACTACTACTAAAAACGTCTTTAAGCATGACTCGAAATGCATTACTTATTTCAATAACGGGTTCAACCCCAAGCCCGTCTTGCACGGCTAAGTTGATGATGTGTGCAATACATCGATTATGGAAAAAAGCGCCGTTGCAAATCGGATTATATTTTAATATTAATTTTTGAACCGCATTTGTATTATTTGAGGCATTATCAAAAGATATTGAAAATAATTTATTTTGTAATTTAAAATCGGTTATCACATCATCTAAAATGTGAAATAAATTTTGACCCGTGTACGGATATTCAAACATATCAAACGCGATTGTACGTTTCATCATTTGCCACGTATTGGGATCAACCCAATGAGCGGTAACGCAAATATATGAGTCGGGAATACCATGTGGAGCCGACCAAACGTCGGTGGTTAAGTTCACACCGGTTTCCAATTTTTCAAAACCTAAAATTAATTCTTTTTTTGCTTTTTTCCACATTTTTAGACAATCACGTCTAAGAGTACTACGACTTACTTGATGATAACGTGGTTGAAGGGCTTCTTGAATCATCCTCGTCGTGAGCGGGTTGTCGAAATGGTTGAACGGCAAACCTCTTTGAATAACTAATTTCGCCATTCTATCTCGAACAATATTTGGATCGAAGTTCCAAATTCCACCCTCGCTTGTCATAGATGCTTGACCCTCACCTGGAATATTCTTCAAACTCTGACACGATTTTTCCAGATGAGTTTTTAGAGTAGAATTTGATTCCTTTTTAAAAAAACCACCACATTTTTTGCAACGAGCACGTTCCAACCCGTTAGACAACTCACATAGATCGTAGTTTGACCAAATTGCGGGGTTCCTCGTTGTTGGTATTATTTTCACAACGCTAACTTCGTTAGAGGAAACACCATAACTTGAAGAACCTGCCATTGCGTTTTTTGAAATTTTTTGAGCGTTTTTTGAGCGTTTGAGAAGTGTGATTTAACCAAAACACCCACTACCTATTTATAATGTGTTTGGGGGTTAAAATGGGTCAAAAAACGGTCAAAAATTGGTCCCAACGGCTATATAGCCGTTTCCAACGGCTATTTTTTTTTTTTACCGTTAAACCGGTTCAAACCGGTTTACCAAACCGGTTTCTCAAACCGGTTCACAAAAAACCGGTTTTAAACCGCTCGTCGCACAAATAGGTTAAACCGGTTGTAAACTGGCGGTTCGTATCGGTTTGAAACCGGTTCACACAAAACCGGTTATGAGGCGGTTCGGGTTCCGGTTCGGAACCGGTTTGGATTTCCAAACCGGTTTTTTTGTGCACCTCTAGTGAGGGGTGGTGTACACGGTACCCTAATGCCTAATGATCCCCTTTAAGTTTAGGCCAAGCCCAATTAGTATATGACGAGCCCAATCCCATTTGTTTGTGAATTTATGTGGTCCAATTGTCCATTACACACTGCCACTCTCATAATCGGCAATCAACAAACCCTAAGGCCTAAATCGATAGTCGAAACTTCACAACAATTCGCAAACCCTAAGGCCTAAATTGAATCTTCACGGCTCAATACTTAAGTTTAGGGTGTTTAAAAAGATCCGAATCCGAAACCGAATTATCAGAAATTCCGAATCCGAATTACCCGAAAGTTCAGATTCGGATATTAATTTTGAAAATTTCCGGATATCAGAATCCAAAATATTAAATTTAGTTATTTTTAATTATTTATTACTTAGCTATTAATTACCAAAAGGGCTCTATTCACAAAAATCCACTATTCATCAATGTATATGTTATCAATACACTATGTACAACTTCTCAATGCATAAAAAAAAAAAAAATTTGCAAAAGTTCTCTACTCACAATATTCCACTATTCATCAATGTATAACTTTTTAATGCACTATGTATAACTTTTCAATACACAAAAAAAAATTATTTGTTTTTACTATTATAATAATTATTATTATTTACTTATAATAATTATTATTATTTAGTTTGTAAACGATAACTTTTTTTAACGATTTCGCTTTTCTATTACTTTATTTTATAAGTTTTCAATTACGTTAGTTTCTTACGCGATTTAACAGACACAATTAGAAATTATATAATTATTTAAATAATATAAGGGGAATAGTATCCCATGGGGTGACAAGTGTCAATTAATTTTTTTTTATTTTCTATTTCACCTCTCATACTATATATATTATACGCTTTTAACCTGTTTATTTTTCTAATAATTTCGTTTTTCCGTAATTACTTCCGTTCATTAGTTGATATTAAAAAACGGAATACGCGGTTTTTTTTAGTTTTTTTTTTCAACGTACCGGTATAAATTTTATTAAAACGGAGATGTATTCAAAATCCATTACTTTTTTTTCTATCGTATAGCAAGTATGCGTTTCGACGTAAGTTTATCCCTACAAACCAGCCAAACCGGGTAAAAATCAGACTCACGCCGCATAGCGCGGGTAAAAAAACTAGTTATATATAAAACACAATAAGAAACCCTAATTGCATTCTCCTGTTGCAGTCGTGATATTTCCCCTCCTCCGCTGCTCACAACTCACGCTCGACTCTCAATCTCTCATCCAACTGATTGACTGCCATTCAAATCCGACCTCATCTGTAATCGAATCACATTCTCCTTCAAATCCGACTGCTCGAATCTTGTGATTTCACGACATTTTAAAGGTATTACATTCTAATTTCAAGCTTCAATAAATGGTTATTTGCAGTGAAAACCCAGTAGATAGTTTCATTCTAGTTTCAAAATCCTTTGACTGGTAATTAGTTTCATTCATGGACATCGTCCTAATCTTCCATTGATAGTGAAAACTGAAAACCCAGTAGATAGTGAAAACCCGAGAATCGGCGGAATTAGTTTCATTCCTATACAATTTTTTTTCAGATTTCGGATATCAGAATCCGTATCCTGAATTTCGGATACGGATATTCTGATTAATTTACACAATGAAAACAATTCAATCGAGTTTACAGGAGCTAAATTTATAGTTGGCAGTTATAAATTAGTTTCAGAGATTGAACTTGTTTAATACTCATTAGTTTCAAGTTTAAAAAATAGGATTGTATCAATAGCTCAACCCTTAATGTGGCTATGATGTATGTATGTATGTATGTATGTATATAACTTCATTTTTTTAATTAATGTGACATTTTAGTTCTTAGCAGCAGGATTCTACTTTAACTGACCCGTTTGGATCTGGTTTAACCCGACCCATTTTGACCGATTATTTTAACTAACTACTAAACTGTTTTTTTGCCCCCACTGAACGAAAATCCTAAAGCTGCCACGGGTTATGCAATAC
Organism: Smallanthus sonchifolius; assembly: GCA_023525975.1. NCBI lineage: Eukaryota > Viridiplantae > Streptophyta > Magnoliopsida > Asterales > Asteraceae > Smallanthus > Smallanthus sonchifolius. Next base: position 24,287,993 of record CM042029.1, on the reverse strand, counting down.
CAAAAAGTAGTTTTTTTTTATTTCATCATATTTTTAGTAGTGATGACAAAACAGATAATTGACTTGCATTCAGATAATCCAGAGTTGGGTTACGGTTCAAAAATGAGTTTGAGCAGTGTTGTAAAAATCGGGCCTAGGCGCTAGGCAGCCATTTAACTTGTAATTTTGAGCTAGACGGACCATTAATCGGAATTGGTCTTAGGCGGGCCAGATTCCTGCGAAAATTCTGGCAAAAACCTTGGATTTTCCGGCAAAACCTTGGATTTTCCAGCCAAACCCTTCAAATTCCAGCCAAATATGTGTATAAATATTTAAAAATGAACATTTTTATAAAAATTACATATAAAAATGTGTGTATATATAAAAAAAACTGAAAATTACATATAAAAATTTCAATCCGATTAATCCCGCCTAGGCCCCGATTAATCCCGCTTAGGCCTAGGCCCCACCCCACCGCCTGCTTAGCGCCTAGCGATTTTTCCAACCATGAGTTTGAGACAAACCGTTTATAAGTGTGTGTCCAAACGGATCAAGTCTGGTTGACCCAACACTTCTTTGTTCGAATTTTCTAAATTTAATCAAACATCGAATGTGTTAAAATGTTAAATACTGTAAAGTATGCTATGTTAATTATAATCTGTTCTTTACTAAAATGTTTTTTGGTAATGTAAGATTTTGAATAAATTTTAGACGAATTTGGATATTTTTTTAAGTTACTTGCCCGTTCAATCGGTTAAAATATTTAATTTTTTTTCTTCTTTTCTTTGCAGCTGACTGTGTTTTCTCATTCTTCAACATGTCATCTCTAAGGAATGCTATTCAAAGACGGGCCCACAAGGAACGAGCTCAACCGTAAGTTCCACTATTACTTTGCATTTCATCTTTTGACTCTTTCGTTTCCATGAATACTCTTCATTTCTTTTTCTCATTCTTACATTGTTTACATCCAGAAAAGAAAGAAAAAGATTTGGGCTTCTTGAGAAACACAAAGACTATGTTGTCCGTGCAAAGGCCTTCCATAAAAAAGAGGATTATTTGCAGGTAAACTTTTTTTTCGTTTGATTGAATTCGTGTAATACACGTTTATTTTCTTTTATGGTGTTTTCTAAGACTATAACGCTGTCTTTCATAACAGAAACTCAAGGAAAAGGCGGCATTCAGGAATCCAGATGAATTCTACTTCAAAATGATCAACTCCAAAACCGTTGATGGAGTTCATAAACAATCGTAATTTTCTGTACACTTATCTTTTTAGATGAAAAAAAGCAAAATTTGATGTTAAATTATGTTTGACGATAATGCAGTGGTGATTCAAACAAATACACTGAAGAGGAACTCTTGCTGATGAAGTCACAAGATATAGGTTATATCTTGCAGAAACTACAATCTGAAAAAAAGGTAATGGATTATTATTCTTATATGTTTGAAGTTTAGAATATTTTTTGCTAAAACCATTAATGTTTAATGCAGAAAATTGAAAGGCTAACTGCAACACTTCACTCACTTGATTCTCAGCCATCAAACAAACATGTATACTATGCTGAAGATAGGTTTGGACCTTAAATAACATCAAGTTGTGGTTATAAATGATGGATGCTGTCGATAAATATGGGTCATGGTTAAATATATATTTTTTTAATCTTTTACAGGGAGGATGCTAAGAGAATCCTATCAGAAACAAAGAGTGGTGGAGGATTGCCAGCTTTTGAGGATTTGCCTGATAAAATCAAAAGGTAAAGTGACTTGTTAGATTGCTTATATATGTAATCTTCAAAAAAACCTTCAGAACCGCGAGAACTCGTATCATCCAATCATTTTTTTGTATTTCTTTATTTATTTTATTTAAATTTAGGGCACTTGTGTCAAAATGTGTAACCATTACGGATTATCACTTGCACATCTGAAAAATGAATTAAGTAGTTGCATGTGTGTAACCGTGTTTTACATAAGTGTAAGTGAATTATTTCCATATATGTAAATGGCGTATATACGTTTAAGTTAACCATTTACATATGTAAATGTTCTACATGTGTTTAAGTAAACCATTTTGATAGAGCCTAAGTCGGCTGTTTTGATTACTGAAAAACTTAGGAATTACAATGGATAATAGACTCTTTTCGAGATGGGTTAGTCTCCTAATACAACCAAACACCAAATTAAATTCTAGACGAAACAATTGAAAAGTATTGCTCCCTATTTCTAGACTAAAACAGCAGTTAAAAAACTGATAAAAATCTCCCCCAACTAACAAATTGGCGCCATTTTGAGTTGGGTCAGAATTGGGCACCCCTCTCAGGTACGGCCCATGTTCTTAACCCGGGACTGTATCACATTTACATGTATGTATATATGCATAAACCTGTGGTTTAGATGAGTTCTTGGAGTTATGAAGAAAAACGTAAGTTTTGAAATGATCCCAAGGGTGGTTGTGTGCGCGCACATGTTTTTTGCTGAAGGAGATGCTACAGATATTTTAACAAAAAGTGGGCTAATTTCACCAACTTGATGTGGTTTATGTGCAGGAGGACAGCTGCTTCATACAGAGAACTAGAAGCCAGAAGAAACAGAGTCCAAGAGTTGGAGAAAGTTTATAATGAAATGGCATTGAAACAAGAATTACAGGTATATATGCTCAAACTAAAAATTATATAATTTCCTATTTCTAGTTAATATTTAAGTAAACATCACAATGTTGGATCAGAAAAAGGGTAAAAAAAGAAAACTTCGTGAAGACGAAATCGTGTGCCCGACTTCTAGACCGGTATACAAGTGGAGAACCGAACGTAAACGATAAAATGAGGTATCACATTGGCATTCTTGTCTTTTAACCTTTTTAGTTCATTTTTATTTTACTTATGTCATCAAAATAGTTACTGGTTGCAGATTGAAGTTTTCTGGCAGTGCAAGTGAGTTCTGTGGCTTGTTTCTTGTGGAAGGGATCCATGAACTTGATTTCCAATTATTTTTGACATTTTCACCAAATTGGCATGTAATGTAGTTACTTTATCATTACAATCATTCTTAGTTTTGGTAACATGCAGTTCTTTTAAAATTATAAGCAACAAATACTTCGTTTAATTCAGATGATTTGTATTGGCGTGAGGTGTTTTTAATCATCACAAAAATACTCACGAAGGCGTTTAGTCAACTATTACATCATATTTTCATTGATCTTTTTGGAACACCTATTATCTCTTCAATCCTACAAACATTCTTACATGTTCATATCATCACTATTTATTTATTGTTTTTATGTGTAAAGCAGAATACATAAGTGTCCCTTTTCTCTCTTCTCCACAACGTTTCAACAAGTTTTGAGTAAAGAGCTGTAAGAACTATAAAAATGCATTTATCTATTGTTTTTATACGTATAGCAACATGCATAACTTTCTTTCTCTTCTCCACAATGTTTTAACAGTGTACAAATGTTTACATGGTTCTTGCTAGTCTATATTTGATTTTGTGTTGAACGCTCTTTTATATATGTAGCATGATTTCTCTAATAATAATAACACAATATTAAATCTTTAGTAATTCTAAAAGAATTTTTAATTCTCTCATTAAAAATAATACTTATTGGGCCATTATCCAGTTATTTTCTTTCGATTGTCATTGTTTACCAGTACATCATGGCATGATTCATCTGCAATTAGCACATGTTTTCCCTTTTAAATCTATAGAAACTACCTAAATGTTCCAATTATTGATATACAAACATATTCAAGTTGATATCCATTAAGATTAAATGATCAGTTATAGTTAATCATTCTTACTTTTTAGTAATTTAATATTTAATCTTCTAGTTCGTCAAACATACCATACATTGTTAGACAAAAGAAAAAAAAAACGCCCACAACAACGATGTTAATCAAATTCCTAACAATTATCTTTTTTTTAACGGCTTTTGGTACTACCTCGAATACCTGAGTGAGTCTTCCTGAGACGAGATGTCAACCGTCTATACTGATTTTGACCCTAAGATTTTAAAGATCTCAAACCCTTACCATCACCCCAATGCCATTAGACTATAAGGCCAATTGCCCTTAACAATTATCTTCGTATAATAAGGGATTGATCCAATAATTGTTTGATTTCAATTGTATTATATTAATTAATTACTCGATTTTACGATACCTCACAAATTTAGATTTTCCCTATAGAACGAGAATTCATGTAAGAGCATTCCCAGCAGCTTTTTTATCTCTATATTTATAAATACACTAAAAATCACTACTTTTTTTCTTTTCTTTTCAATTAAATAATATTTTTTATACCTTTATCATTATCTTTTCTCTCTCCCTCACTCACAACCACTTTCAAAAATATTTAAAAAAAAATAATAGACGTGAACAGTGTTTTCACAAATATACAGATGAACAATAACTTTCTCTCTCATCCATTCACAACCACTTTAAACCGCTCTCTAAAATATGCAGAACCCACTCATAAACATATACAGAACGTGATGTGAATGCTCTAAATTTTTTTTCGCATTCACAAATATATCAATTCTCATATCAAACAACGCGTTCTTTCTTTTTCTTTGTTCATCTGTCCCGCGCCAATATAAATCAAAATATAAAAACAATCATAATAATTTATAAAAATAATATTTAAACCAAAGTTGCAGAAACTGGTATGATTTGATTCTCATCTTGGTGTCTTGTCTGTTCTTTGAACCATGATGGTTTTGTGTAAACAATATGACATGATCATAAAAACAGTTGCTAGTTTTAAGATCCATTTGTCTCTATTTTAACAAACAACTTCAAACCTTCATCTCTGTAATTGTTGTTTAAATAATGACTTCTTCCCAACATTTTGCATCTTAATCTGACTCCAATCCAAACAGATGCTTCTTTCTGCATACTGCAGTTATGGAGTTCCCTCAATAATGCATGATTCTAATGTACAGATTCACCCTCTCAAAAACATTCAAAACTACATACATCATGTGATTGACATGAACTTTTATATTTTTTTAATTGAATGGCAGGGGCGGCTCAACCAATTTAGGGGCGCCAAGCGAAATAAAATCTTGAGCCCCATTTCCAACATGTTGTTAACTCCTCTCCCTTTTGTGTCCTTGTCGGCGTCTTGTTTCTGTTATATTTTTCGTTTAAAATAACCGGATTTATCCTTTCGATTACGATTTGAAATAAAAAAGAATAAATAATTTATTACAAGTAAGTCAAATTCACAAACACTTATAGAGGAACAATCAACAATCACAGATTTATCACATATTATAACATCTTAACTAATCAGCAACTCCAATTATCAACAATTTGTCACAGATAAGATTGTTTTCACAGATTTACCAACAGTTTCGCCAATTTAAATTATAACATGTTTAATCCAAAGACCTAGTAATGATCCACTTTACACATGTCGTTTAATGGTTGATTGGTAACACTTTCAGTCGGCCCTAAAACACATATAAAAATCAATTTTTCAATAAATTGGGTGCCTTTTTCAAGTGGACCCTAAACCCTGACTTAGGTTGACAACAATTAAGCCATCTATGTTGAAAAGGTTACCTATAATTATACCACCCCACATGACATATGGAGAGTATTAAAGTTATATGTGCAGTATAAAAAGTTATACGGGTGTATCAGCTTGTAAGTGGTGTGTTTGTCATATGTGTCAATTTTAGTAAGTTACTTCAACAAGTTCTACGGGTCGTATAACATTATGATGTGCCAGCGTAACGCCTTATATGGACCATATGATGTGTGTGTGTGTATATATATATATATATATATATATATATATATATATATATATATATATATATATATATATATGAGCATAACACCTGATACGACCTGTATAACATTATGTACATCTCATACAGGCGTATGATGTGTCAATGATGCATGGATAATTTGTCAAGGGTGTGTGTATAGTCTTGCCCTTGTTAAATTTATAAGAGTAATTTTTTACGTTATAATTACAAATTTTAGTTAAAAATGTGTACTTTACTAAATATATAGAGAAAATATAATTTAATCATAACAAATCACCAAAGAAAAATATATTATTTTTTAGGACAATTTCTAGCGTAATCTAAAAGACTGACACGAAAGTAATTCGGTATTAATTATAATGTCTAACTAATTTAATAAAAGAATCATGTTCGGGCTATATGTTTAACATGTTCTATTAAACAGGTGGTATTTGGGTTGGCATGTGTAACTTATTTAATTAAACAAACTTGTTTAACGTTAGAATTAAAAATAAGAACGTAAACCTGTTTACAACCCGCTTAACCCACTTTTAGAACTCACTAACCTGTTTTACAACTTGATTACAACATGTTAGCCCGTTTGACTTGTTTTGATCAATGAGTTAGGCATCTCATGTTTTGGTTACATGGTTTTTAGTGCATCCGTATCAGGGTTAACGTCTATTAGGGTTAACGTCTCTTACAAGAATAAAAGTATGCAACTCTTCAAATTTTAACTTGCCAACCATCCCATAACATTTACTATATTTAATTAAGTTAGAGTTTGTTCATTTCTTGTCGATTATGTCTTGATCTTAAGTAATCATTTAAAAACCGTTGGACATCTGGTGTAATAGTAGCCCCAAGACTTCTCATAGTGGAGGTCTTGGGTTCGAATCCTGTCAACAGCAAAAAAGAGGTATGTGGCCAGGTCAGGGGGTTTACCCAGTTGGGGGGTTCCTCTAGTGGTGGGCTGCCCTAGTTGTTTTAGGTGTTGCCCCGAGGAAACCCAATTATCCTAGAATATCTAGGTGTTGCCGTTCAAAAAAAAAGTAATCATTTAAAAGACAAAATCTTTTCAATTTAGTATTATTCTTTGACAATGTGTAATTCCTAGAAGAAACGTTGCTCCTTATAAAGATCATATAAATCTTAATCCCGAATTATTTTTTTAAATCCTGAATTAATTAGCTAATTAAAGCACAAATCTAGAAATTTAAATTTCAATGGAGGTTAGGTTAAGGTTGTTGACTACAGTGAACTACAACCACCAGGGTTGGTGGCTCAGTAACAGAGGTAAAGTCTTTTACATAACTTATATTTAGAGCTCTAGGGTTCAAGTCCTAAAAAAGATAAAGAAATTCGTTATTTTAAAAAAAAATAATAATAATAAAACTAGAGTGAACTACAATCATGCATGATTACATACTTTCATGATACAACTCATCCTAAGATTTTAAAATGTTTGAACGGTCAAGATTTCTATACCTACGTTGAGAATTTACATCTAAACCCCTCAAAAGTTATAAACAAATGAATCATTAGGAAGTGACACGTTTTTAGGAAAGGTATGTTTCATTATATTATTTACTATTTTTGTAAAGTCAACATAAGAGAAACCCTAAAGATTCATGAACCAAAAGTGGAGAACAAAATTTCTAAATCCTAAAAAGATTTGAGCATCTTGTTTTAGATCATAATATGATTGGTCTTATGTGTCATTTTTGTTCTTGTTTCTTTGACTTCCAATCCATCATGTCGCTTATCTTCTTAGATTTTATACTTTCTGTCCATTAATCTCCTCTTTAACTCTTTGTCCAACTAATCTATTTTTGAGATATGATTTGATACGAAGTTGAACCAAGAGTTCGCTAGACCGATTAATGAAAAACTAAAGGTTAGAAGAAGGGTCCAGGTTAAATAGGCACGTATAACTTTTGATACTATTAAAGCTTTGGGACTCGTTAAATAAACGAAAATGTCTTATTAAGTCAGATGTGTTGACATTCATCAAAAACGGTTTGCTAAACTCTCAAACTCAAATTCCTTTTTATATAGCCTCAATTTTGACTTAGAAAAATTTCCCCCAATTTTCATGTTTTATTAGATCCAGACTTCAATTCAATTATTAAGGGCGGAAGGGGTTGAGTTTATAGTTTAAGGTAAAAATGACGTGACATAACATGACGTGTTTTGATTGGTTAATCTTTAATGTAGTTTAGGGTTCAATTATATATGTTATTATTTCAAATGTTTCCTTGTTTATCTATTTTAATTAAACAAACCTTTGTGGTATGGTTTATTTTATAGGGTCATTTACATATATTCTCTTGTTAAGTTCCTTTATTATATACTAGGTTAAAATCCCTTATTACACGGGTTAAATAAATAAAAGGTTATATATTTAGTAATAAAATTTTTATATTTTTAAAAGCCCGTGTAATACACGGGTTGAATAAACCAGTATATTACATCGGTTGAATAAATATAATGTAATTTGTTAACAAACACATTTGCCAAAAAATTATTTTAAAAAAAATATAATTTGTCGTGACAGTTATAAGGTCTGTTAAGTTAGTTTTTAAAATATTTTTTTTCAACTGAGTATTAATTTTTTAATTTAATTAATAAATGTTGGTTCATATTAAGTTCATTGATTGATGATATAATAACTATTTATAATTAAATAATAAGTATTTGTAAATAGATTTATTAATATAAAGATTATTATTTAATAGGAGAGAGAAATAGAAAATCTAATATTTAATAAGAGAGAGAGACATGAAAATAAAGATGAGGAGTAACCAGAGAGTGACACGTATCCTGAAGAGATTTTCATTTATTAGAATAGTAAGATTTACCCAACCCTAAAATTTAATTACATATTTCCCTTTCCTAAAACCTATATATTACATATTTATCCAATTTATTTAAAATAACTTATTTTATTACCATTTTACATTTAATGAAACAATTAAAATACTACTTACATTTCATTATTTGTGAGGAAAAATTGGGTAATTATAAGTTAATTGGGGAAATATATAGTTAAAGTTAGGAGTTAGGGATATATGTAATTTAGAAGTTTAGTAGAAGAAAATATGTCATTTTTTTTTGTTTTTAAATGGTTTTTTCTAGTATTTTTTTAATTTTTACGTAATTTAGCTTTAACATAACAAACCTTAACACTCCCGTTTTATCACCAATACAACGAGTTATTTCACCCCTTCGTAACTATACAAAATAAGAAGACGCTAACAGTATCACAATCCTATTGGTCCGAAAGGTCGGCCAGAACAAGTGGCGTTGCTAAATTGGTTTCTTTTTTTTTGGTTTACCAGTATTTATTTTTTACATTAATACTATTTACTTGGTGGTTTAACATTAAGACTCAGCTGGTCTGATGGTCTTCGCCACCTTGCTATCACCTCTCATCCACCCCACCCACCTGGGTTCAAGATTTGGGAATGTTTTTTTTTGGTTTTTTTTCTGGTATTAGATGGGTTTTTTTGTTTTTTTCTCCAAGTTTTTATTAACCTTATCTTTTTGTTAATTTTACGTAATTTTAGTTTTACGTTACAAACCTTAACACTTCTATTTTGTCACAATTACCGCAAGTTACTGCACCGCCGCGGAGCGCGGGGTTTCCCACTAGTTATCCATACGTTATCAATCATGCTCCATTTTTTCACTAGTATTTCATAATTAAAGTATCTATTTTAATACATATTTTTCTTAAAAATGGCATACCGAGTGCTTGAATTAACTCTCGTATTTGCGTTGGGGCTGGATCACTTTGCGATGTGATGTACAACCTTACCCTACATTTTGTGCAAAAGACTGTTTTCACGGCACGAACCCATGACCTTAAGATCAAAAGACAACAACCTTATAAGTTGCTTCAAGGCCCACCCTCGACCAACCTTACATATTTTTCTTAATATAACGTTAATACATATTAAAGATTATTTTTAAGTATATAAACTATCTAAACTTATTAATTAGTAGCTCAGGATCCGTGTAATACACACAGGGTGAAAATATATGTACATAAACTTTAAATCTTTATATATATATATATATATATATATATATATATATACAGTTGTAAAAATGTATTACATATATTAAGGATATAAAACAAAATTCAAAATATAAAAACTAACGCATAACTGGGTTTCAAAAATACGTTAATTACTATTTAATTTAATTTCACTTTCATTTACTATTTGATTGAAAATAAAAGTTACATAATTAGATTTCAAACTTTCTTATAAGAAGGGGTAATTTAAAATAAATGTGTTTTATTAGTATAAGTAGTATTTTCTTTAAAAATATATTATTATTGAAAGATAGAGGTGTATTTAATAACAAATTTGCGAAAAAAAATGATAAAAATAAATATAAAAATGACACGTGGCTTGAAAAAACCTTTATTTATTGAACAGTACATAAGTTTTTTTAATTTTAAAACGAGATCACATTCACCCTTGTGGCTTGTGCTTATTCTTGATCACTAACATAAAAACAGAAACACATACATAATAATGGGGTTAAATTTTATCCGAATACATGGCGGTGTTTGGTTTACATGAATTATTGTTTGAATGTAATGAATCACTGCGTTAGAATGAAAAAAAAACATGTATGTTAATCACATAAGAATGGAATGCACTACTACATAAAGAATTTGATTTTTTCCTTCAAATGATTTTCATTCCTTTAAGAATTAGTGTTTTCTTTTCATTCCTTCAAAAAATTGAATAATTTTGTTTAATTATTAGCACGAACCATGACTCGAACCATGACCCAACACATGACCCGATTCATGACTCGACCCGTAGCCCGACCCATGACCCGAACCATGACCTGTCCCATGACCCGAACCATACCCAGACCCATGACCAGAACCATGCCCCGATACATGACCGACCCATGCCCTAAACCATGACCCATCCCATGTCATGACCTATGACCCGAACCATGACGTGTCTAATGACCCGAGCCATGGCTGTAGGATCGGTAAATACAAGATGGTTCTATTCCAGTTGAGATTGGCGAAAACAATCATAACTTAATCAAAGTAAACAAGTAAACACAAAAAGTACTGATAAATGCAATTTGTATTAAGTTTCAATGGTTACAAGATTACAGAGAAAACTCTAAGAAAAGCACTGAGATACAATGACTCTAAGTACTACTTATATAGTAACTTAGAATCAAGACAGACCCTTGATTCTAAGCATCAGATCTAACACAGACCGTTGATCTTGTATTGAAGCTATTCTACATGTACAGAAAATAATAATAACTATGCTAGTTAAATTTATTCAAACATCTTCTAAGGCATCATTGTTTGCATGCTTGGAGAAGAGCGTTGTTGTCTTTTATTGTCTTGTACCAATGACATTCTTTTTGCGTGGAGTGTGTCAGAGTAGAAGCAGAAAGTTGTCAGTGGTAATGGTTGCTTTTGCTTTTGCAAGGCTGGTCAGTTGCAACGTTTGATCTTCAATGAATGGATAACTATCAGCAGCAGAGTTGTTTATCAGCAGTAAGACACAACCATCCAGAGCTGCTGATAATTTGCCTATCAGCAGCGTCAAGTGTTGATGCTGCTGAGAAGCCTATCTGCAGCAACTCTGGTCTTCAGCAGATAAGGCTATCCGCAGCAGAATTGTTCTTCAGCAGAAGAACAAGTATCCGCTGCAGATAAGCTTATCCGCAACAGTTTGTTGGTCAGCAGCAAACTCTGAGATCAGCAGCATTTGTACTTAGAGAATTTTGTAGCCATCAGTCTTTATTTCTACAAACTCCCCCTAGACTGATGCTACCAAAACTCTCTTACTGCTTTTGTTGTTGAAGCTTTTGCATGTGGCTGACGATTCTTGCAACCTCATAGCCTCTTGGGTCCTTAAGGGGATTGTTAAGAGGAAGCTCAGATAGAGTCTTGATATCTTTGCTTGGCATTTTGAAGATAGCCTTGCTTAGACACCTCATCTTCTGTCCTTTAACATCTGTTAGTGTGAATTCATCCTTTTTAGCATTGTATGACCAGCTAATGAATGGAGAGTGGGATTGGAGAGGTTTGGCATCAATAATTTCATCTTTGCTGGGGTTGAAGTGATGTTTGATCACCAACAACAGATGTCTCCCACCTTCATTCTTGGGCTCATGAGCTTCACCCAGCTCCATTATTCTTCTGAGATCAGAATCTGGAAGTTGTAATATCTCATCTACAGTTGCATAGAGTGATCTTATTTCTTTTGTTCTTCCCCTGAAGACTTCAAACCTTTGATCTTGAGTGCTGTAGGACTAGTTGACGATTTCTCTTGAGTCTTCTGGTTTAGTAGTAGGTTTGCTTTTCTTCTTGGGAGGTTGTTGATGAGTAGGAGCTGGGTGGGAGGATTTGGACTTTGTGGGTGGAGAGGAGGGAGGTCTAGGATAGAGAGTGGAAGGTTGTTGGATAGAGGAAGTGGTGGATGAGGGAGAAGGCTTGGGTTTCTTTGGTTTCTTTTCTTCTTCTTGATTGATTACCCTCTTTTTTGAGCCTTTCTTCCCCAGTCTTTCTTCCTCTTCCTTTTTGACTCTAAGGTAAAGGGCTTGCAGGTTCATGAAATTCATGGGACCCAGCCTTTTTCCACTCTCTCCTCTAGCCTTTAGGAAGTCAATCATGACCTTCCTTTCTTCACGGGATCTTCTGTTAAAGGCAATGGTCTTCTTGGATTTTTGTTTGGCTTTTTCTTCTTCTTCAGCCCTTTTCTTGTTTGCCAATTGACCCTGCTGACCCATGAAGGCTCTGTAGATTTCTTTATTTGATAGTTTCTCAAGGTAGTCTGCATCCTCACCTTGAGAAACCAGAGCCTTTATCCACTCCTCTCTCATTTCTTTGGCTAGTTCAAAATCAGTTATTCTGAACTTGGCCTCTTCCTTCTTCTTCTTTTCTCTTTCTTCTTCTTCTCTATTAAATTGTTTCTGCAATTGAAGAGCAAGAGCTTCATCTTCTTGAATTTGATAGACTGCAGGAATTTTGACTATCAGATCATCCAGTTGTTCTCTGAGGAGAATGGCTGTTTTTCTGTCTTGGGCTTTTCGTAATTCATCCATCTCCTCTTCTTCTTCTTCTTTCCTCTTTTTCTTTCTTCACCTATATTATCCTCTCTTCATCTTCTTTAGTCATGAGTCCCTTCCCCTTGTCTTTGCTGGATGCCTCTGCTTCAGTTTCATTGACCATAACAGCAGATGTAGTAGATGCTGTTAGGATCTCAGCTTCATCTTCATTGGCAGTTTGGGGAATGGACAAGGGAAGGACACTTTCTACATCTTCTTCCCATTCCATACCTGTCACTTCTTTCCAACAACCTTCACCTTTTCATGTTCTCTTCTCTTAGATTCTTCTTCTGTGTTCAGTTGGACTGTTGGTGAAGAAAGGAAGGATAGATATGAGTCAGAGTCATTCATTGCAGGAGATTCCTCCTTATAAAGAGAAGCCTTGATGAGTTTGATCATTTCTTGACTTTCAAAGGAGTTGATGTTGCAGATGAGTGATCTAAGCTCAAAAACCTTGTGTAGGAAGTCTGAAGGTAGGAGTAAGATCTCTTTGATGTTGATTGAGAGAGAAGATACATTACTTAAGAAGAAGGTGAAATCAGAGGACTCAGTGCTCACCCATCCTAGCACTTCCAAGTGCCTGACCATGATGTTGTACAGGAATCTTCGCCAGCAGATAATTTCTTCTTTAGTTAAAGCACTGCTCCTGATTAAGTCAAGTCTTCTTGGAGCCAGTCTTTGTTCTGCTGTTGATGAAGATTCAGGATAAGCCACCCTATTTGCTTCTTTTAGTAGTCTTTCAAACCAGGGCATATTATCCTCCATTAAGTCATAGAACCTGCTGATTGCAAGTTCTGCTGAGAGGTCTAATGAAGTGTTGATGCATCTTGTCAGATACAGATTAAGAACATGGAGGGCATTAAGAGTATTCCAGTTTAGCTCTTCTACTCCACTAAACTCCCATCCAATCCAGAATCTCTCAGCTATGCCATCATACCCCCCAAGCTAGAATGGATTCGAATTCTAGATTGTTTGAAGTTAGTGAGAATTGGGAAGTAGATGTTTGACTTATTATGGTTGTAGCTTCAGGAAGTATTCTGAATGATGGAGGTGTGTCTTCATGGAGAGTTTCATCTTGCAGCACCTCATCAACAGCTCGGACAACTAACTTCCAATCCTCAATGATATCTTCCTCTTCATCTACTGAGTCTGGCAAGTCATGGATTTGAACAAAAGCAGGTTTGTATAGCGAACTTTGAAACACAGTCTGCTCTTGTATCCATTCTTCTAAGCTGTCCGCATCATCTTCCTTGGTGATTACCTCCCCCTTTTTGGTTGCATCGGTGCATAAAGAGTTATCTGTTTGAGTGCCCACTGATATAAGGGAGGGAGAAGTTACTTGAGGCCATTGATGGGCTTCATGCATAGAGACTTGGTGTCTTAGTTTGGACACTTCAGCCTCTAGCATAGCTACCCTGGCCGTCAATTCCATGTTATGAATTTTCAGTCTGTCCTCATCCACAGTTGTGGAATCCTTGGAGCTAGATGGGGCCTTAGGCCTAGCCTCTGCATCCCCATCACCCTGGTTTTCTTGGTGCCTGGGATTCCTCTCAGTGAAGAGTGTTTCAAAGGAAACATCTTCACTGTGAGTTGCCGTGGTTAGGGTCTTAGCTATGTTGTCACTGTCCTCCTGGGCAGTTAATGTACCAGGAGTAGTGACAACCCTTTCCACATTCACTCTGTCAGTACCACTAGAGTGAACCTTCTTGGGTGATGAACTTGGGTTAGGTGCACCGGCAGCCAAGTCAATAAGTACCTCCGAGATAGTGGTAGTTGGAGAAGGTATATCATCTTGACTAGGTGCCTCTGCACTTAAGTTCAGAGAAGAGAAATAATGATATGGCTCAGCGGGTAGTTCTATGGATCCGGGATGTGATCCTGATCCTAATAGAGAAACTTCCAAGGAAGTCTCTCTAATGGTATGGCTATCCCTTTTGATATTCTCATCAGAATGTTGGGATTCTGTATGAGGGCTTTTAGGTTGGGATTGGGCCTGTGAGACAAGAAGAGAAGGAGTCTTCTTGCTACTTTTTCTAGTGTATGTCGTTGCAACTGGGCCCTTTGTTCCAGTTGAACGATAACATCCAAAACAGGTGTAAGTGATTTTTGTACCTGTGCATCCTTAGTAGTTTGCACAGGGGTTCGAGCAATGGAAGCAGCTTGTTGTTCAGGATGTGAGATGGAGGGTGTGGGATCAGTATCAACTGGGATTGCGAAACTGTCACCCTGGGTACTTTGTATGTTCACCATTGTAGATAACAATGGAACATTGACCCCTGATAACTTTTTAGAAACAGTTCTCATACTTTGAAAAATATTATTTTTATGACCTAGCATGATGTAGATTCTTGCAGGTTTTGAGAGATATTTTAGTTCCTGGTTAAAAACCTCCTGCAAGAATCTGTGGTACATAAAAAATTGTTGCTTTGCACCCTCTTGAAGGTTATATTTCAAACCCTCAAAGATGAGGTGTGCAAAGTTAAAACCCTGGCAAGTAATCATACCATGAACAACAGAAGCAATTGCAGAGGTCACTTGATGCCATCCACTTCTCTTTTGAGATATGCATTGTGGAAGAGTGTGGCAGAGATACTTCCATGGAGGGCCCATCAGTGTCTTCTTGATTGTGTACTCATTTTGATTTCCAGTGTACCCTATGGATACAAAGGTCCTCATGTATTCTTCCTTTGAGTATGAGATGGCTGCCCCCTCATCTTGAAGCTGAAGATGTTTTCGGAGAGTAGCTTCGGAGATGATGATGTCCTTGCCGTCTATCTTGGCTTTTATTTGGGGAATCCCCTGTTCGGTAGAGTAGACGGCGGTGTTCCAAAAATCCTCCATATGAGGAATATAAATGGTAGGGTTGACTGTTAGTGGAAAATGTATCTTTGATCGGCACAGAAAATCAATCATATCATCGAATCCCTCAGACTTCTTTCCTTTGGTTAAGTATGTCGTGAGGTTGTGATATGGGGAGAACTTATCATCAGGATTGTTTATGTCTGCCATTTTTGTTGGTTTGGAGGGAAAGGGAAAGATTTTGAAGGGTGGTTAAGAATGGAAGGCTTTGAATGTTGTGGGGGCTTGAGGGAAAGTGATGGGAGTTAGGGCGAAATTCAATGTGAAGGGGTGGTGAAGAGATTTGATTTGTTCTTATAACGGTAGATGAGGGAAAAGCAAGGTGACTTGTACAGTACTACCTCATTCACTTTTTACTGTTACAACTGTAATACACTATAGCAGTCATGGTAAAGAATGAAAGGAATTTTTACAGCGGATAAAAGTTAATTTAGACTTATTTTTACCCATCAGCAGCAAACTTGGTTACTGCGGATGATTAAGCCTATCCGCTGCAAGCTTGGTTGCAGCGGATAGTTAAGTCTGTCAGCAGCAAACTCTATTGCTGCTGATGGATGCAATGATCCGCAGCAAGGGTGTTGCTGCTGACTGCCTTAAAGCTATCCGCAGGAAACTTATTCCTGCTGATAACTTAAAGCAGTCAGTGGCAAAATCTTTGCTGCTGATTATTAAACTTGTCAGCAGCAAAAATGGATGCTGCTGACTTGTAACTTTTATTTATAACAAAAGACAAACATATTTACAAAGACAAATTTTAGAGACAAATTTTAATCAAAGTTCATTATACCAATAGATTCAACTAAATATCTAAAGGCAACATATCCTCCATTGAAGTGTCTGAAGTTGGAGAGGATAGATATGTTGCCTGTCATGTGCCTGGAACAACCACTGTCAACCACCCAGGTGTTATTCTTGTGACCTGGCTGCCCTTGCACATGAGAGAGATCTAGTTAGTGGGAGGAAGCCAAGAGCTTGCATCCTTGAAGAAAAGGGTTCTTGGAATATCAGATTCAGCATGTGTGCATTCAACAGAGCCAATGATGATTCTTGAAGGGATAGAAGCTGGGATTTTGGCTTTCCATTGCTGAGGAGATGGTTTTCCAGTTCTCTTTGCTCTGTCAGTAGTTGATGTTGCTTTGGCTGCTGATGGATTTACTTTATCAGCAACCGATTTTGCTGCTGATGACTTTGGCTTATCAGCAGCCGATGTTGTTGCTGCTGAGGACTTCGGTTTATCAGCAGCAGTGGATTTTGCTGCTGATAGTTTTTCTTGAGCAGCAGCAGACTTGGTTGCTGCTGAAGGCTTGTCCTTTTGTTTCTTGGGCTTGGCTTGATTACCAACATTTTTGCTGGCTGCTGATGGTTCAACAACCAATGTTTGTTTATCCTTCTTTGCCTTGTTGACTGAGGACTTCTCTGTAGAAGTTCTCATGCTGGTAGGCTTTTGTTTAGGAGGGGCTTGATTAAGGATCTGGTTGAAGGGATTAAACTCACAATTTGCAACAAAGTGGTCTGATTCCACAGATGATGCAAGATTGTTGATGCTTTGGCAGATGCTTCCTTGATGGGGAAAGAGAGTTTCTGAAATGAGTTGCCTTGGCATCAGAATTCCTTACCTTTTTGTTCTTGTGTGTCTTCTCAAAAGCATGTTGTTTGAGGTTTCTCTGCTGCTGAAAGTAGTAAAAGCAGGTGCTGGCAGTGTGGTTGTATTTTTCACAGACAAAGCATGATTTGGCCAGTTTGTCCCTTGAAAGGTAAACATAGTCCTTTCTTTTGAATAGGTTTTTAAAGTTCCAGGGGTGAGCTTTGTTGTGCTCAAAGGTGGCCTGTTCCAATGTCTTTTGAACATTTGGAATTCTTTCTCCAGGCGCCTGACATATGTCAAACACCTTTCTTTGAGGCTTTGAGTTGTTGGAGGTTGAAGACTGCCCCTTCTCAACATTTAGCTTTCTTCCTTCTGGAGGATAGGTAATTTTGATTTAGTTGAAAGGCATAGGAATCAGAACAGCTGGTAAAGGGACAGGAGTACTTGTTTGAATGACTTCTAGAACAGGCGGTTCTGGTACTTGTACTGGTGATAAGGGTGATGAGACCTCCTCAGTTTTAGTGGACTCTGAGCTAGTTGACTCAGATTCTGGTGAGGTAGTGCATTCTTGTACCAATGGTTCATGCCTTGAAGGATCAAGATCTCCGTTGGCCTTTTCAAGATTTGAGAGATTGAAGCTTGGTTCATGGATGGCAACGTAGTTAGCAGGAGGTGCAATGCCTTGATATTGTTCAGCATGATACCCCAGACTAGTTTTTACCTTGTCATGAATTTGAGCATCCAAAAGTCTTTGCAGCTTTTTGGATGCAAATTCATATTTGTCAACATGAACTTTCTGTTCTGCCAATTCTGCTCTGGCAGCTTTTAATCTGGCCAGTAGATCATCAATCTGAGTTTCAAGATTTGTTTGTTCATATTTTAGTGATGAAATCTCTTTCATTAGGCAGTTAATTTTTTCTTTATAACTATTTTCTACTTTTGTGAATTCAGATTTCATTTGATGAAACTCTTCATTTTGATCTATAAGGTTTTGATTATGCTTCCTGTAGCCTAACACCTTATCAATACAAGCTTGGGAACAGAGATGTTCATATGCCTGAGGCGGTATCTCAGTTGTGTCTGCCATAAGAGCTTGGTTGTTAGCAGGCAGATCTTCATACTGGAAGCTCCAGTCAAAGTCAGATGTTCCAACAGCTACACAAGCTGCAGTTTGACCTGGAGGAGTAGCTTGTTGCTGTTGTTGTCTTGGTTGGGCTTGGTGAGCTTGTCTTGGTTGAGGAGCTGCTGGGTTTGCCCTAGGTGCCTTGCATTCTCTAGCAAAATGACCCAGTTGGTTACAGTTGTAACATCTTAGTTTGCTTTTATCCAAGCCAACTCTGGTGTTGGAGTTGTTACTTGGAATGGGTCTTCCGGTTCTAGAGTAGAACCTTTTTGCTCTTATAGATAGCATGGCATACGAGTGCTGTATGTCCATTTCTTCTAAGCCATCTGGATGGAAACATTCCAGATCCTCCTTAATAAAAGACATGTTGCTTGAGTTTTTAGAAACAAAAGCAGCAGAGGTTGAGGTTTGAGGAGGGGCTTCTAGGAGAAATGGAGATGTGTTTGTTTGAGAAGTTGGAGTTTGAGGATGAGTGATGATGGGAGGATAATAGTTGCTTGAACTAGGACCTGAGTGGTCAGAATGGAGGGCAGAGCAGGTGGTGGTGGATGTTGAGGCTGTTTGGTAGCTTGAGCTTCTTTCTTTTGCCTGAATCATCTCTAGCTCATAGGTTTTTAGCATTCCAAAGAGCTCAGTCATCTGGAGAGTCTTCAGATTCTCAGTTCTTCTGCTGGACACTGTGTAAAGTGTCTAGCAGCTTGGTAGAGACCTGATGAACTTCTTGAGAATATCTTCATTATCCAGCTTCACCTTTGAGCACTGCAGCTCACCTACAAGATAGGTAAATCTGTTATATAAAACAGTTAGAGACTCACCTTCCTTCCAGACGAAGTTTTCATACTGCTGCTTCAGGATGTCTCTTCTGTTTTCTTTGACTTCCTCTGACCCAACAAACATCTTCTCAAGAGCCTCCCATAGCTCCTTTGCAGTTTTGTAACCTCTGAAGTTATGAAAAACTTCATTTGGTAAGCACATCTGGATGGCTCCTAAGGCTTTGAAGTCTACCTCCATTTTCTTGATGTCTTCATCAGAGTACTTGGAGGGTTCTTTGGGAACCAGTGCACCTCCGGAATCAGCAGAGGACACCATGGGTATGTATGGTCCATCTTTAATGGATTTCCACATCCCATATTCCTGATAGCAAAAGAAGCTTTCCATTATGTTCTTCCACATATCGTAGTCTTCCTTAGACACCAGTCTTGGTGGTCTGTTGATGCTTCCAATATCTTCAAATCCATTGTTTTGAGCCATTTTGATTTGTGATAGTGAGAGACTTTAACAAAGAGATATTTTAGAATTGAACCGAAGAATGATTAAACAAGCGTGAGTTTGTTTAATATGTGAGCTAAAGCTCTGATACGACTTGTAGGATCGGTAAATACAAGATGGTTCTATTCCAGTTGAGATTGGCGGAAACAATCACAACTTAATCAAAGTAAACAAGTAAACACAAGAAGTACTGATAAATGCAATTTGTATTAAGCTTCAATGGTTACAAGATTACAGAGAAAACTCTAAGAAAAGCACTGAGATACAATGACTCTAAGTACTACTTATATAGTAACTTAGAATCAAGACAGACCCTTGATTCTAAGCATCAGATCTAACACAGACCGTTGATCTTGTATTGAAGCTATTCTACATGTACAGACAATAATAATAACTATGCTAGTTAAATTTATTCAAACGTCTTCTAAGGCATCATTGTTTGCATGCTTGGAGAAGAGCGTTGTTGTCTTTTATTGTCTTGTACCAATGACATTCTTTTTGCATGGAGTGTGTCAGAGTAGAAGCAGAAAGTTGTCAGTGGTAATGGTTGCTTTTGCTTTTGCAAGGCTGGTCAGTTGCAACGTTTGATCTTCAATGAATGGATAACTATCAGCAGCAGAGTTGTTTATCAGTAGTAAGACACAACCATCCAGAGCTGCTGATAATTTGCCTATCAGCAGCGTCAAGTGTTGATGCTGCTGAGAAGCATATCTGCAGCAACTCTGGTCTTCAGCAGATAAGGCTATCCGCAGCAGAATTGTTCTTCAGCAGAAGAACAAGTATCCGCTGCAGATAAGCTTATCCGCAGCAGTTTGTTGGTCAGCAGCAAACTCTGAGATCAACAACATTTGTACTTAGAGAATTTTGTAGCCATCAGTCTTTATTTCTACAATGGCCCGTCCCATGCCACGACCTGTGACCGACCCATAATATAAATTTTTTAGTTTAAAGTATTTTATTTATTATAAAATATTTTCATATTTACCAAACAACACGAACTGATTATTCATTTAATTCTCATAAGTTAACCAAACATGACAATTGAATGGTATTTGCTTCCTTTGTCCATTTCATTTACTCATTAATTTCATTCTCTCGTTCATTTCATTAACTTATACTAAACAAACCCTTGATGTTGTAAAACGACCTAAACATTATTAGCTCTTTAAAAGCTATAGGAAAATACTACTGAAGAGAGAGTGGCTTTCACGAAGCCCACTACCCCAAAATAAAAAGGCCTAAAGCACATCTTTAAGGTAGTTATGACAGGTGGCAACCCAGGATTGGCGGAATCCCCCTTAACCAATAGGAGAGACAAAATTACAGCTGCATGACTTATGGCGGACCCCACTGGTCCCCACAAGCTAACAAGAATCGTTACTAGAGAAACATCATATATAAAGGAAAGGAATAAACAAGGAAGGTATGATCTCATCACTCTCTATACTCTGAATCACTCTAAACCATAACCGGAATACTTATTCTCACGCCGGAGGGCCGACGCAGGGGATTTCTCCACCCTGTGACGCCTTAACGCGTGTTGTTTCATGTGCAGATATCGAAGGAGAAAAGAAGAAGATACTTTCATGAATGGCAATTCGTTTAGGCTGCTGTGATCCAATCATCCTCAAGGACTAGATTCCGGTTATTGGATTTACATTGGCGCCATCCGTTTTCTTCCTCGATTTTCCTTTTCGATTCGCCAGTGTCTTTTTCTACTCATGTTTCATCTACCACCCCTTCTCTTACTTTTGATTTCCCTGCTACTACGGTTTCTCAGCCTACACCACCGCAGTCGGCTGTACCTAGACCTACCCCATTCCCTCCTTGTTTTACTGATGACTTCGAAGACGAACACCCTATCCAAGTACCACCTACCAATACCACAAGGACAACATCTCTACCTACGCTTACTGGACCTAACGTTTCTGCTCCACCTTTCGGGTTCTACCCGTTCGTACCAATCCTAGCATCTACTGTCGTAACAAGCCACCCAATCGTTTCTCAGATACCGGTGGCCTCCCATTCACTAGGAAGTACTTTCCCAGGAAATTCAGCATCACCCACTTCGCCGCCGCATGCTTGGTGGCTGGAGCAGCATAGATATATGCAGAAATATGAGCAATGGATGCGCGAAGCACAGTTGGCGAGTGTGCACACGCAACTGTTCGCCGGTCCGGAAACACCTTTCACACCACAAAACTTCGTTCTACCTTCCGTTGTCATGGGGGATATTCCCATCCCACCTGTACCGAATCCTGCTCCACTTTTCCAACCGGAACATCTCCCAAGAGTGGATGATTTTTCTAAACCGTATCGCCCCGCGGCCTTGGTTGCCAAGTCTAAATTTACTGCTCGAATTGCTATGGTTGAGTTCCCGGCCAAGCTTCGCATGCCATCAGTCGTAGGCAAGTATGATGGATCAAGTGACCCAGATGATCACCTAAATGTCTTTATCAGTGCGGGCGGGGTAGAGCAGTGGTCAATCCCTGTCTGGTGTCATATGTTTCTTCAAACACTGATCGGCACGGAGCGATTGTGGTTTGATAGCCTCCCAGTGGGGGGGGGGGATTGACATCTTTGAAGATTTAGTCAAAAGGTTCATGCAACAGTTTAGCCAACAGAAGCGCCACACTAAGGATAAAACGGAAATCCTGCATATTCGCTGCAAGGATGATGAGACAGTCGAACAATTCTTGGTCCGATACAATCTGGAAAGGATCTGATGATAGCGGGTTTTGTAAATGGGGTAAGGGATGATCACCTGATCCGCCGCTTACATGGTGCGGATGGAATTCCCCAATCCATGGAAGCTTTGATGGCTATAGCAAAAACCCATGTTAAAGAAGAAAAATCAATAGCACAAAATGCGAAAAAAATCTAAGGATGTGCGGCGAGGATACGAATCATCTGGTCGACGAGACAATGATAAGACACATCGTTTATCTTCCCACCCAAGTAACAACCCACGATTTCCATCTATTAGTCCTTACTCCCGTTCACAACGGCCGCATGCCACTTATTCTTCCCATTCTTATTACCCGCAGCGGAAAACTTCCAGTATTTTCCGATGTCCA
Source organism: Smallanthus sonchifolius (assembly GCA_023525975.1). NCBI lineage: Eukaryota > Viridiplantae > Streptophyta > Magnoliopsida > Asterales > Asteraceae > Smallanthus > Smallanthus sonchifolius. The sequence goes on along the minus strand of CM042029.1, from coordinate 24,265,242 downwards.
TCTTATCCCGCATCCACCTCCTATCCTACTTTAAGTAAGACACCTAGCGCCATTTTGGCCACTGAGAACCTCAAATTGGAAGAGCCCAGACCCATGCGCGATAACCTTGGGTGGGAGTCCAAAAGTTACTGTGCTTACCACAAAGCGACAGGGCATGATACAGATCAATGTTTTCAATTAAAGCGACAAATCAAATTACAGGTCAAGGCTGGTAAGCTCGCACACCTTGTAAAAAATGATAAGGATACTGGTAAAACCAAGGATAAAGAGAAAGGCGCTCCTGCGGACAAGGATCCCAATGTTCGTGATGTATATATGGTTACAGGGAGAATGGCCACAACAAAAGGGAGGAGGAAGCGCGCGGTCGAAATGACGGAATCTTGGATGGAAGTTCCACTAGTGTTTCCTCCGCAAATAGGGGATTATCATGTTGGACCATTAGTAATCACGACCCTGGTAGGATCCTACCGAATGCACCACATTTTTATTGACACGGGTAGCTCTTCTGACATTCTCTATGAACAATGCTTTCGGCAAATGAACGTTGAGGATCATGCGCGTCTAGAGGAAGTATATGCGCCCATCATGGGCTTTTCAGGAGAAACTATTAAACCACTGGGTCAAATCTCTTTTCCAGTAACTATTAAACGCTTGAACACGTTTTTTTTACTTTTGGGTTTTTTTTAATGGCCGTAACACTCGGGTTTAAAATGTTTTTTGTCAGCATTGAAAATGGAGTTGTATAAAATCGGGTTTTTTTGTATCATAGGTTATAATGATTCTGTGTTTCGACGTAAGTTTCATCCCCATATATGAACCAAACACATAACAACCAAGCTTTCGTCGTGTAACCCGGAAAAAAACTAGTTACATATAAGAATATAATGATGTATGACATAGTAAATGATGACATCATATGTTTTATTTCTTTTCATTTTAATTAATGAAAGAAAGATAAAATAAACATAAAAGTTGAAATTAGTGTAAATCTTGAGAAAATAATAAAAAATGAAGATTGAGCATCTCAATCACATGTAGTTTGCATGTTCCATTGATCACAAGGCCCAAGTACAGGTTTTAACTTTTTAATATTAAAATGATGTACAAAACTTTGTGGCATGAATATTGGGTTTTCATTTTTCAAGGACTTTTGTGGGTTTTTTTATTGCAGTTCTTTTGACTTTTATAATTTTATTCTCTGCCATGCCATGTAGTACATGGATGTACACACTTGTTATTTTATTTATTGTTAATAAATATATGCTACCCTTTTTTTTTAAATAAAGTTACTAAATTCAAAATAATACACTTCTGCTTTAGAAAAAAAAAAAATTAGTTTCAAAAGTCAATTGAGTGATAATATGAGAATCATAAAAATTTTAAGAATGAAAAACTAACTTAGGGTTTTTTAATTAAAGATACGATTGTTAGTTAAATCTTAACCTTTTTTCGGGGACTACTAACCACACACGGAAATTGCTAAATGGACTTGGCCATATACGCATCGTATAGGGCAATACGATGCGTATAGCCCTTCACAATTTCCCATGCCTGACATCCTTGTACAACCTGGTCATTCAAACCTCGTATACGCATCGTATAGGTCAATACGATGCGTATAGCGTACGAGGTACTTTCTGCTACTAGTCAACCATCACATCGCTATACGCCACGTATAGATCTATACGGAGCGTATAGCGATGTGATGTTGACTAGTTGTAGAAAGTACCTCGTACGCTATACGCATCGTATTGAACTATACGATGCGTATACGAGGTTTGACCAGGTTTGACCCGAATCCTATACGCACCGTATTGCCCTATACGATGCGTATAGGGGCCAAATTTTGTGTATTTAACCATGCAAAATTCTCATTCGAACGTATCGTTCAAAAAAATTTCAAACAATCTCTCAAAAATTATAAACATGTCTTGGTGGTGGGATGGTAACTACGGTTTTCAGGTATATTCTAACGAGTCGCTGGAAAACAACCCGCAAAGTTCTGGCGTTCAAGAGGTGAACTGGGAGGAGGTCTCGTCCGACGTTTATTCTAATCAACGGGTAAGGCTTCCAGATTTGAACGAGCCACTGAGCAATCCCGAGTTCGTATACGGTGAACCGTCTTACCTTACACAACCCACGAACGACTACGTATACGGTGAAGTCTCCTCCCCGACACAACAAACTAACAACTTCGTGTGCGGTGAAGTCTCTTACCCGACACAACAAACCGACGACTCCAAAGACGAAGAACAAAACCATCAAAATGTGTCGTATAAAACTGACCAGAATTTTCAGTCTCGTGAACAGTTGGTGGATTGGGCTATGCGGAGAGGACGTGAGAATGGTTACGTCCTTGTCACCCGACGATCGAGGAGAAAAGGCGACGATCCGACGGAACCGTTTATCAAGGTGTGGCTTGTGTGTGACCGTCACGGCGAACGTGCGTCTACTGCCACGGTTAGACGTGCCGGTAGCAAAAAAATAGGTTGTCCCTTTAAATTGGAAGGAGAGTATCAAGAAAATACTGGTGATTGGAAATTAACGGTGAAGGATGACAGTCATAACCACGATCCTAGTCAACATCTTGTGGCGCACTCGTTTGCAAGGAGACTGTGTCAGTCGGAACAACTTTTGGTGGGGAAGTTGTACTCGCAAAACATGTTGCCACGAAACATTCTGGCAACTATAAGGGAACAAAACCCAGAGAGTAGTTGCATTAAAAAGGACATTTATAATGCTATACAAAAGATAAAAAACGAAACGAGAGTCGGTGAAACTCCAATACAGATTCTGGAAAACCTGCTTTCTTCTAAAAAATACGTCTACTATACTCGAGAAGATCCTGTCACAAATAGTGTGGAGGAGATATTCTTTGTTCATCCGAAATCGTACGAGATGTGGCGTGCTTTCCCGCACGTGTTGATGATCGACGCGACCTACAAAACAAACATGTATAAACTTCCATTTGTCCAAGTGGTCGGTGTGACCTCCACACACCAGTCGTTTTGCGTCGCTCATGCATTTATATCAAAAGAACGGGAGGAAAACTTCGTCTGGGTGCTACTTCAAATAAAAGCAATGTTGCAAAAGTGTATGGAGCCGCGTGTGATAGTAACAGATAGGGACAAAGCTCTTATGAACGCGTGTGATAAAATATTTCCGGGCTGTTCCAAGAACCTATGTCGGTGGCACATACACGAGAATATCGCAAAACATTGCAGGGCATCATTTACAGACGAAGACTGGAAAAATTTCAAGTATTCATGGTCGGTATTATGTGAGTCTCCCACGCCAGATATATACCAGTACAACTTCAACCGGCTTTACGAACGTCTGTATGCAGCCAAACGAGGAAGTAAGTTTTAAATATTAAATATTTAATATTTTCAGTATTTAAATATTTATTCAATATTAAATATTTTTCCAGGAGTTATAGATTATGTGACTAAAAATTGGCTGGACCCGTATAAAGAAAAGTTTGTATCGGCGTGGTCCAACAGAAACCTCAATTTTGGTCAACATACAACGAACCGAGTCGAGAGCCAGCATTCGCTCTTAAAGAGCTATCTTAGAAACGCTAACAGCTCGCTAGATAGACTTGTTGGGTTTGTTGATGAAATTGTATCAGATCAGTATTATCAGTTACAGTTTGGGTTTGGAACAAGCCTGATAAGGAAAATGGACAGCCACATAGCGATTTTAATTAAATATAATTATAATTAATTTATATTCAATATTCTATACGCCACGTATAGTCCAATACGTAGCGTATAGAATATAAATCAGAGGGAATTCAAAATTTTGACATATACGACACGTATTGATCAATACGTGGCGTATAGAATACCAAACGTTGCTGAAGATACGACACGTATTGATCTATACGTGGCGTATAGACTTTTGTTATATCAGTTTTGCCTCACGTACTGACCCAAACGAACCAAACAAACAAACACAAAGCCATACGCTACCCGCTCGTTGATTTGGATTGTTGCCTCAAAAAAACTTTGTAAAGGTACGTGTCTCAACCCACGATCATTATTGTTAGGTTTTAATTGAATATTAGCGGGTAAAACTGGGTAGATTAGCGATTTTTAGGTCTGAACTTAAGGGCTATACGCTACGTATAGGGCTATACGTGGCGTATAGTTCGTCCTAGGAAGACGATGAAGCCATACGCCACGTATAAGTCTATACGCTGCGTATGGCTTGGTTTACTCGGTCACTAGCCTGCGTATGGTCTTAACTGGTCGCGTATGGCTTGGTTTACCCGGCAACTCGCCCGCGTATGGCTTAATTGGCCTGCGTATGGCTTATTTTGCCCGGCAACCGCCTATACGCCACGTATAAGCCTATACGTGGCGTATAGGTTTTTAAAAAATTAATAATTATTTATTATTTAAAATTAAAAACAATATATTATAATTATTTATTATTTAAAATTAAAAACAATATATTATTATTATTTATTATTTAAAATTAAAAACAATATAATATTATTATTTATTATTTAAAATTAAAAACAATATATTATTATTATTTATTATTTAAAATTAAAAACAATATATTATTATTATTTATTATTTAAATTAAAAACAATATTATATTATTATTTATTATTTAAAATTTAAACAATATTATATTATTATTTATTATTTAAAATTTAAACAATATTATATTATTATTTATTATTTAAAATTTAAACAATATTATATTATTATTTAAATTAAAAAATTAAAAACAATTAATTATTATCAGATATGGCGGATCATGATGATGATATTGAGATGGATCAGCTAGACGATCTTGCGCACTACCCTTTTCTGGATTTTCCGCCCGATACGGAGGCTTTTTCCCGTTGCCAGAAGCTCCGGGAGGTGCAGATGGGTCCAGGTACGGCGGTGGATTGGGCCCTCCTCGAGGAGGTGCAAGAGGCCGAGCGAGCCAGGGCCATCATCGGCGAGGACACGCCATGGTCGCGTCTTTTTGACCTTTCTTTTGCGGAGACATACCGAGAGCTGGTCGTCGAGTTTCTTTCGACGTTCATCTACTCAGAGACTGGGCTGCAGCCTCTACCCGGAGAGGCGCCGGATATTGACCCGGATCGTATTTCTTTTTCTATTTTTGGGGTCGTTTACCGTCAGACCCTCAGTCAGTGGGCCGTCACGACGGGCTTATACTACGAGCCTGAGACGGTGACGCCGCTTTTCACCGAGGCGGTGACAGAGGTGGACAAGGAGGAACTCCTTGTTTTTTGGGGCTTGATTTCAGATAGTCCTTGGTTGGGTACCAAGGGGAGGGTCTCGGGTATTAGAGACCCTTTGTATAGATATCTGCACCGGCTTATTTCGACGTCGATCGCACCGCGTCTGAAAAGCCGTGAGTGGTGCACTGATAGAGATCTTTTCTTCCTTTTCTGCCTGCTTACTGGGAGGCGGTGCGACCTGTCCACTAGCATGGCGCTTTATTTTGCTTCTGCCTATATGCGACAGAAGCGCGGACTTTTATATGGCGGTGCTTTCATCACGCATATCATGCGGTCGGTCTTACCATTTGACCAGCATGAGCCTGCGATGTTACCGGCCATTCCCCCTGTCCGATTAGACCGTCGCACGGCGAGCGGCATGCGCATCACGCACCGATTCCCGCAGGGCCTTCGGTTCGTAGGGGCCGTCCAGGACCAGGTTTGGGTCCCGGTGCCGTTGCCGCAGATGCCTGGACAGGGGGACCCGCATATGCCTCAGCCGCTACAGGGTATAGCGATTGAGGACGAGCCGCCACACGTCGAGCAGGTCCACGAGCATCCGCCACAGCATCCCCGACACGTACGTCGGTCTGTTAGGCTGGATAGGGCTACCCAGGCAGTGCTTGATGGCCTTGTTGCCGACTCACGGCGACAGGGTCGTCAACTCGATCGCATGGAGGACCTGATGATGTGGGCGGTTGGACAGCTCGTGAATCAGTCACGAGCCGCCGGCATCGAGCCACCCCCACTACCACCGCCACGTCATTATCCGGACGACCCCGTTCAGGGTGAGGGCGGGGCGGGTCAGGGTGACGCCGGAGCCGGTCAGGGTGACGGCGGAGACGGTTAGATTTAGTTCTTTTATTTGTATTTTGTTTCTTTCGTTGTTATGTATGTAAAACATTTTGATGTATATATTTAATTTTTTGATGTAATGTATATAATGTTTAGTTTATTTGTTTGGTTGTAATGTTTAATATTATGTTTGGTTGTAATGTTTAATATTTTGTTTGATTGTAATGTTTAATATTTTGTTTGGTTTGTAATGTTTAATATTTTGCTTGGTTATACTTTAAAAATTTAACAAATGTTTAAAAAAAATAAAATATACAAATGTTTATATAAATTAAAATAAAAATAAACAAAATATAAATAAATAAAAAAATATAATTAAATAAAAAATACCTATACGTGGCGTATAGGTCAATACGCCACGTATAGGATTCATAAACCTCAAATCTTCCAACTTTTGAAGCAAAAATATAACCCGTGCCTCATACGCTGCGTATAGGTCAATACGCCACGTATTGGACCAGCCGCCAGACAGAGAATGACACGTGGCATTCTGTTGGCAGTGACTGAATTATATACGCCCTCGTATTGCCCTATACGAGGGCGTATAGATCGGCGGCGGGTCCAATTAGCAATATTCCGTGTGTGGTTAGAAAAACCCTTATTTTTTGGTTATTTTCATTAAACAATAGAAAATGAAGAATGAATAGCCACCTATGTACTTGTCTACAACTTTCATTTCCATCTATAATTTGTACAAAGAAGAAGAAAACTAAGGTTGCATACATGATTGAATATCTCACCTTTCAAAGAATGTCTAAAACTAAAAAGAAATAAAATTAATCAAATAATTGTGTAACCCAAACCGATCCGATATCTAACGGAGTGGATTGTGATCTATAAGGCGGTTTATTTCTTCGTTACAAACTCGTGTTTTCAAAACACAAAGGGCTCGTGCATAACATCGTGTTGGTAAACCTAAGGCTGCCCGGGGCACTTTTTGGTGATAAGTTGGCTTGTTCTAAAGCATGTGATTGTAGCTCTGCAGGGTAATCGCGCAAACAACCAATGCGAGGCCCAGCTCCTGTGCTCCATTTACAAGATAATTGTTGTCCTAAATGAAAACAATTTGCTTCTTTATGGGAATTAATCCTTTCAACAACATTATCGTCTTCATCATCTGATAGTTCTTGCATTGATGAAGTGTAGTTTTGTTGTGAATCAAATGAGTCTTCTGCTGCTTCATAACCATCCAAGATTGTCTCCAAGCATACATCTTTAGAACATGATCCAGATGTCTGAATCTTGGTGTCTTTGTTTATAATAACATCATCGACGTTTGGTATTTCAAGGATGCGTAGGTTAAGACCGTTCGATGGGAGATCATTTGTGTTTTCTGGAGGCTGTTTTTCACTCATATCTTCTTCTGATGAGTGTGTTCTTATGTGATTGGTCATAGGGTCTTTATCTTCCTCTGAATCCATCTGAGGATAATAATAACAATAATAAATGTAAGAATTAATCATAAACGTGATCAAATCTTGAAAACTTTCTTGATTTTGGTATCGTTTTTACCTTAACATAAGTCGTATCGACTTCATTTTCCTGAAGAAAAGTAATGAAATCTTGAAAATTTTCTTGGGTAGGTTGATAATGCCCACTATGAGGCCATATTGCCTGAAGAAAAAACACAAAACAAAGTGCATTTTAGTAACTTTTATCATTTACTTGAAACAGAATAAGATTAAAAATGATATTTTTAAGTTAAAAAATATACCTTTAGTGACCCTTTTTCAGCAACTATTCTACCAGCAGCCAATGTAGCTCCACCGGCTAGAAAACTTGAATGTTGAAATGATCCTTTTTTCTTTATTCCAACATATAAAATCTTGGATGTGCTCAACACAAATATCCACTTAGCCCCCTTGGGTTCTCCAGTAGTGTCAATATATTCCCCTGTTTGTTTATACAATAACTTTCCATCCTCTATCACAACTTCATACGCTTTTCTCTCGATCTATAAACAAAGATCATAAATTTTACTAATCATTTTTACATGTTTTTATATTTTATAAAAAAATCTTGGACTTGTAGAGACATACCGGGCCAAGATATTTAATGCATTGTTGTTGAAGTTTTGACCGCGGGCATTTCTCAACAAGATTTATTTCTTTCCCTTCTCCTATATCCAACCTGAATTTTTTAAAATAAATCAGATTCAAGAACTATTTAAGCATTATTTTTTCAATTAATGTAATATTTTTACATGTATTTACCAGTAAAAGAAAGGTTCTTTGCTTTGAGAGAGCAGCCATTTTCCATAATAAAACTGAAGATTATGCCCATACCGGTGTCTTGGATCAATCTGATAAAATTAAACACGTAAAAATCGAAAATCAAGACTCTATATGATAAAATAAATATAATTCAAAAAATCAATCTCGGGCTCACTTACCGCCTCAAGCCAGTGTTGCAAAGCAAGCTTCTGTGCTTTGCCGTTTTTTGATAAACCTTTCCCAACCTGCAAAAACAAGAAATAACATAAACTTAATTAAATTTTCTTCAATGTCTTGGTACTCAATCTTATCATAATTTTGTGAAATTACCTTTGCAGCCCTTGTTCTTGCTCTGGACCAACGCGAAAAGGCAGTCTCTTGTTTTTCAAGATTGAAAAATGATATAGAACTCTGCTTTAATTCTGCAAAATCAAGAAGCTTCCACCTATAATAATCATATCATCTGTATTAGAAAAAACTTCAATTAAATTGAAGAAATATTAAAATAGAAAAGATACATACAAGCTTTGTTCAATCTGCACTGCACAATCAGCCAGCTTTCTTCGTGTTCGAAAGCTTTTATACACTTTTTGCAACTTTATAGCTGCCTCATGTTCCGGGCTGCCAAGATAAAAAATGGATGATTGTGTGAATTCATCCATCACATTGTTGAATTCTGGAAATTCAGTGCACATTTCCTTCATTTTAGCATAATCTAGTCCTGTGTCTTCACCCAAATGAGGTTCAATTGTCTCAGAATCTTCATGTTTGAAACTAAGGGATTGAACTGAACTGTTCTCTAAATCTGTGTAAGCAGTAAAGGGGCAGGAATATGATAGCCCCATGCAAGTCTCAAAGGTAATTTTATAAATTTTGAACAGCTTTTGATCTTAATTTTCCTGCAAATGGTGACAAATCACTTACAGTTAGATAATCAAGATTTTATTGACTAAAAAAACCCATAATTTTTTTTAAAACAGCAACTCACACACCCATCTAATTTGCTCCTAATTTTACCCCACAATACACAGCGGACTCTAACCCGACACCATTTAATACACCAAGATATGGTATTAAAAAAAAAAAACTATGGCATTGATCAAAAGACAGCAACAAAAATGACTTGTCAATGAGCTGTGAGACCACTCAACTGACACATAAACTGTCAAAGAATAATATAAATGGAGATCAGATCAAACATTTTCAAGCAATTGAAGCTTTAACAATCAAAAAACCAAAAGAAGAAAAACAACAAACATGATTGACACATTTCATCGAACACTTTGCGGGCATAAACAAGAAACATAAAGAATGGCTCATATGATCTCATTGATTAACAACAGAATACCAAATTATGGAGAATGAGGTACCTTAGAGGAACAGATTGATGTATCACAAGGTTTGAATGTTGGATTGAAGGAAATTTTGAATGGGTAGTCTGATTTTGGTGTCTTTTTGTTGCCCTTTTTGAATCAAGATTTTTAGAGATAGAGAAGTTGGTGTGTTTGTCGAATGAATGTCTAGTCACAAAAGTTGGCATGTTTATATAGAAGCCACCACTCAGTAATGGTGTTGGTGCGTGAGAGAGAAGGAGAAAGCGAGAGGCACGTGGAATGGACTTATTTCTAGGTCAAAGATTAACAAGTGGCATCTCACCTAAAGATTTAATTCTTCATAACAATAATGTTTTGGTAGTTTTAACGACTCGTCACTCCGATCGGTTTCACTACGCAGCATAGCATAGTTTTAAAAACCGATCGGCCGGTAAAGATAGAAGGAAAGTAAATGTAGCTTTTCGTAGGTTTTGATCGATTTTGCTTTATTTTATCTGGTTCATTTAAAACCTTCCTAACTCCACCGATAGGTCGGCATGGTTTCAAAAACTGATCAACCAGTAAAGATAGAAGGCAAGCATATGTGGTTTTCCTTCGATTTTGACCGATTTTGCTATGATATTATATGGTTTATTTAAAACCTTCCTAAATCAACCGATAGGTTGGCTGGGTTTCAAAAATCGACCAGCCAGTAAAGATAGAAAGCAAGCATCTACGGTTTTCCTTCGGTTTTAACTGGTTTTTGCTTTGATTTTGTCTGGTCTATTTAAAACCTTCCTGATTCAACCAATACACCGCACGGTTTCAAAAACTAATTAGCCTGGAAAGATAGAAGGCAAGCATATGTGGTTTTCATTCTGTTTTAACCGATTTTGCTATGATTTTATCTTATTAGTTTATAACCAATCCTTCCTGATTCGACCGATAGGTCGGCACAGTTTCAAAAACCGATCAACCAGTAAAGATGGAAGGCAAGCATAGTTTATATGTGTAAGATGAATATTTGAATGCGTTTATTTTCAATAGGAATTGTAATGTTTAAAGAACAAATGTGATTTTTTTTATAATACTCTGAGTTTATTTTAAACCTAACAATCTAACATCTAAAAAAACAAATTATCATAGTTTTTTATTGCAACATGGCTTTTGAAAGCTCGTTAATCGTTTATGTTTAGAAGAAAACACTATAAAAGTTGTTTTAATGGGCATTTGGAAACACTTCAAAAGACTAGGTATGTACAAAAACTAAACTTTAGGGTGTTATATGCAAATAGTTCTAAACTTCAAGGTCAAAACTCATCTTTTGCTTATCTTTTTGGATGTATTTAAAACTAAAAAAATCATGCATTACATTTCATGGTCACGTACAACTGTCATAATATTAGTATTTAATAAAATAGTTTTTAAAAAAATGTTAAATTATTTAATGAGGTTTTTTTGTTTTAAACGGATTTACTTTCGAATTTTTATGTGTTATCGAATTTTTTAATCATTTTACCTACCCCGATGCCTAGGTTTGCAACCTATATCATGTACAAATACACATGTTGTATATAGGGGTATTTAGGATCTACATAAATATTTAATATGTTTTAATGAACAGATCTAATGTTTTAATTAGGGTGTTAATTTTGGACTTGTCTTGAATTGACCGGTTGAATTCGAACACGACACGCACACGAAAATCTTATTAGACATGCATTTAAAGACTCATGTGTTTATGGGTCGACGTAGACACGACCATTTTAACAACTTTATATATTACTATTTTAAATTTATTACAAAAAAAAACACATATGTATACACGAGTTGGTCTTAAACTACCATCTTGCGTAAATTTCTTTCTTAACTTTTTAAGTTTTGACATAAAAAAACAACCAGATTAAACATTAACATAAAATATCCCCTTTAAAAATTCTAAAAGAATAAATAGGTCAACATGTGAACCGTTAAATTAACCCTAATGTTTTAGATAAAAGTATTCATTGATTCGACCTGAGACATTCAAACCTTTTTAAACTAAACCATAGCTTATAAATTTTGTGTTAGACTTGTGTCGGTATCTAAAATCCATACCCCTAATTCTAGTGAAATAAGATATTTGTGATTAAAGGCTTACTTGAGTATTAAATAAATACCTCTAAATGAGTATCGGAAGTTATTTGAATACTTCACTTATGAACTAAATCATCAAATAAGAAAAGATAAATTGGTTTTAATAATCTAGACTATGATTCATTGACGGCTAATAATCTAAACTAACAGTTTGGCTGTTGATAATCTCAACTTTCATTTTTGTTGTTAATGACAGTCCTAATAACATAATTATCATAAATTTACACTTGTTTACGCTCAAAATGACAATTTTAAATGAAATGGAGAAACGTACAAGTGAAATTGAACGGGAATCGATTGTAAATAGAATGTAAATATATGATGATTATGCTACTGAGATTGTCAGTCACTGACAATAAAAGTGAAAGTTAGGATTATCACCAGTCAAATTGTTATTTAGGATTATTAATAACCAATGAGTCAATGTTTGGATTTTAAAAAACCTATTTGTCATAAGAAAATTATATAACATTCAAAAAAATTATCTGTATAGTTATTGCTTTTTGTTAAAACAAAAGCAAATTAAATCATTATTTCTCTACAAGGTATATTATAAACTACATATTGTTTTTTAAACGGCCGATATTATTAACACCGACTAGCAAGAAACTAGACGGACGAATAAAAACTTACATGAATAGTGGAGGGTTTTGTAACCACTCTATCCACTTTCATTTATGCTTATTGTTCCTACTCGAATACCAAATAAACGAAAAATAAATACCATCAAATAAACTCTCGTCCTTTGACCGGTCCTTCATAAAGACCGCATCATATTATAAACTACATGTGATTATCTGTTTCTACTTTTTTTTAACGACAATTTGGATCAATGACGGGCCACTGGCCCACCCGATCATCTCTACCACCCTCATAAGGAAATCCACCATAGGTGAGAAAACCCACTGGTCCAACCTGGGCCCCCAAATATTTTCTCACAGATGAGACGTGAACTCAAGACCTCCGAATTTTAATGAAGTCTTGGGTATACATCTTTATCACTAGGCTAAGCTAGTAGTTGTTTCTAATTAGTAAAAAAATCTTTAATAATTCTAATAAGCAATAAACACACCATCATAATTAATTAACTAATTATAAACTAATTAAATGAAAGATGTTAAAAGATATAGTTATTAAAAATTATTTAATAGAAAAGTTAAGTAGATCCCATTCTCTCATGCCATGCCATGTCCATACAGCTTTTATTGATTTTAATGTTATTATTATAATTATTTATTACACTTGGTAGTAGTTGTACGTTTAAAATGGGCGTACATTATACCGTACAAGATTGGTCTTAACTATGGCCACGTTTTCCCATCCACCTCCTCAAAATTAAATTCAACTTCTTTAATCTAAAACTAAAATCATCGATCCATTTAATAATTGAACACTTTTTAATATTAAATCAAACACAAATAATGATTTGGTTTGTGAGGTTCATGAATGTTTAAAATGTCCAAGCAGTTAATAAATGTTTTAGTTGTTAATGATCTATGGTTTGAAGGAAAATTAATGAAAGAAAGTTGAAAGAAATTTGTATAGGTAATACAAAGATACATCTTAACGTTGTCGGGTGTAGCATTCTAAAATTTATATATGATTTTTTAATAAGTTGAATTCTTAATAATCTTACAACATAAGGAACTTGATAAGTTACGGATTTGAACAAGGGTCTAACAAAAGACATTTATTTACAAGATCAAGTTCCATGATACTTGAAGTGTACAAAATGATACCAAAACATACATATGTTTTTGGTTGACTTTTAGGAAGTCAGCAAACATTGTAAAGAAATGAGCAATTTAAGAGTTTTAAATGTAAAGGTGTACATGCTAGGTGAATGGTAATTAATGGTGTAAGTTGTCCGTACAAGGATAAGCATGGTGAAAACTATATGATGATGTTATTATGTGTAATTAAGTGATTATGATAATGCAATTGAGTTGAATGTGAAGTGTGCATATTAACTTGAGTTGAGTGGCAAACTCTTGATTAATGAGACGTGTTAGGGAATAACTTTGGGACATATGGGTGGGTGAATAAGGTGTGTTACTTGGCATAAAACTAGCATATCATATGATTGGGGAATAGTGACCATCACTATGAAGTCAATGGACTTCATATGAACGTTTATATTGAGATCCATTTATGTTGTGCACACATGCTGATGACGTAGGTAGGTTTCATGCCAAAAGTATAAGCTCAAGAAGGGTTTAGCCCAGACAAGATACCTAAGGTTGGGCAATACACACATTATCTCTAAGAAAGGTCAAGCCCAAGAAGGTTTTAGCCCAGCCAAGATACCTAAGGCTGGGCAATACACACAACAGTCTTCCCATGAAAGAGACTATGCGTCAAAAGAGGAAAGATCCAGACCCTCAAAAGTTAACAGTGTTTTCCCCTTTTTGCCTTCCCACGAAAGGATAGGCCAGTACCTATCAGAGGGAGATTAGGCCAGAAGCCTGTAACAACCCTATGTCAACATGTTTCATACTTAAAGGGGAATCTCAGCAAGTACAAGGCAAGACCAGATAACAAGGGGTCTGACAGTCACCAAAATAGAACACCCAAGGTTAAAAGACATCCGACCCTGGGCAAACATAATAAGTATAAATAAGAGCATACCCTATCAAGGTAAAGGTGTAAGACGAGATTTAATATGTGGCTCTTATAATCATTTATTTAATTATTAAATGATCAAATATAATTATTTATTTATTTAATAACCTATGGCTAGTAATTAGTCGATGGGCCTAATTACTCTTAATGGGTCACTAATGGGTTTTCCCTTAGGTGTACATATAAATAGAGAGTTAATTAGAGGGAATAGACTAATCGCTGAATCTATTCCATCACCACTAAATCTTCCCTCTCTCTCTCCATAACCGTGAGCTCTCCAGAACTCACCTAATACCATCCTAATCGTACACCCTAAACGGTAACCCGATCCAGATCAGAGATCATGTCGTCTTCCCTATCATCGGTGAACTTAGCAGGTATGTTTTAATATATTGTTTTCCATTACGTAGTAACAAGAACTGATAAACATGTGGTATCAGAGCAGATGTTGATAAATCAGTTCTTGTTTCTTTCCCTTATCTAGAATTAGAATCGGAGAACAAAAGATCTGCTAAAATCAATAAGAAAATCGTTTTACTAACTTCACGGTTTTCTGTTTTACTATAATATCATGGTTTTTTGATCTCATAAAATTCGAGATCCATTAATATTTTTGAAATCTGTTAAATGTAATGTTCAAGATTTCGAATTCCAGGTTTTATCTGATATTAGTGAACTGTTCTTCGTGTTCATCGTTATTTTGATGAAAATCCCCTTAATTTGGGATGAATAATTATTTGATTGTGTTTTTGCTAAAATCTTGTAACTTAATATCCAAGATTTCGAATTAAAATATTAATTTTATTATTTTAAATTAAGAAACTTGGATATACTTAATAACCTAAAAGATTTCAAAATTTAAAACACAATCAAATCCCTTAAATTTAGCACTGCTTTATCTGGTTCATCATTCACGGTTTAAGATGTTCACGTTGCTGTGTTTACAGGTCTTAAATTCACAAGTAACAATTCATGTTTCTGTGTTTACAATTATAGTTCACGACTTATAGTTCACGGGTCTTAATAGTTCATGACTTTACAGTTCACGGTTTATAATATTGAGCCGTGAACCTTATGGAGCAGTGAACCCTTACCTGGAACCGTGAACCTTATTGGAACCGTGAACCCTTCTTGAACCGTGAACCTTACCTGAAGCATTATAGAACCGTGAACCCATTATAGAATCGTGAACCCTCATCTTAGCCGTGAACCTTGCCTTATATGTGCCTAAATTTTTTTCCTCGCGAGGCGCGCTGCCCCCGCAACCCCTAGCGGTAACAGGGGCTTACTATTAATAAATGCTTTAGTTTTTAGTTTTGTTAAAACCTTAAAATTAAATGTTTTCCAAACTTTAAAAACTTATTTGAATAACACCTAATGCTTCACTTCTGCCCAAAGGTGATGTGATACATGTGTATACTTATTCAAGCTTAAATAAGCATTACAACTTAGTGCTTGTCATGATATTAACTTAGAAAACATGATAAACTTAAATAACACCTAAAGTTTCACTTCTGCCCAAAGGTGATGTGTCACGCTTGTAGAGTTTTGAAGTCTAATTAAGCACTACTTTGCCTAATATAACTAAGCGTTTCTACTTCTGCCCAAAGGTGACGTGTCACATTTAGTTTTCGCGAAGCTAATTATGTGTGTACTAAACAAATGTTTCACTTCTGCCCAAATGTGATGTGTTACATTCTTACTGCACATACTTAAAATTGTTCCTAATACTAAACAACTGTTTCACTTCTGCCCAAAGGTGATGTGTTACATTGTTTAAGTAGAACCTAATTAATCTATTATTTTGGTGATTATAATAGATATTTATCACAGCTTCATTAATATAATGGTCTTAATTCCGCATGCCTTAGTTTAAGTTACCCCATAGACACTCTAAGTTCTTCTTTAGCAGTTAGTATCTTATTCTTTCTCGTATAAAATCCACTACAACCCCTAACTTAGGAATCAAAACTTTGAATGGCACGAACTTCTCTGCTTGGAAAGATTCCCTGATGCTGTCTCTCGGCTTGATGGAATTCGATCACGCCCTCGACAAGCCTGCACCTGCTGATATTACTGAGAAAAGCACTACTCAAGACATTATAAAGCATGAGAAGTGGTCAAGGTGTAACCACATGGCTCTTGTCCTAATGAAGAACTCAATCAGTCCGATCATCAGAGGAGCTATACCTGATTCTAAAGATGCCAAGACTTATCTAGCTTCTATGGAGGATCAATTCAAGGGAACTTCTAAGGCGCATACTAGCACTCTAATTCTAAAGCTGGTGACAACAAAGTATGACGGGATCATCGGTATTGGTGAGCACATCATGATGATGAATGACATGTCCCGTAAGCTCAAGTGATTAGACATGGAAATCAGTGAAGGCTTTCTAGTTCACTTTATCATGACCTCTCTTCCTAAGTCTTTTAAAGCTTTCAAGATCAACTACAACACACAGAAAGACAAGTGGACGAAGAGTGAGTTGATTGCAATGTGCATCCAGGAAGAAGAGCTTCTGAAGCTAGACAGACCAGATGTTGCTTATCTCATGTCCGCTGATTCAAAGAAGAGGAAGGGCAATTTCAGTAACAAGGAATCTTAAAAGGTCTAGAAACAAGATGTAAATTGTGCTTCCAGCTCTAAGAACTTCAAAGGGAAGTCTCACTGCAAGTTCTGCCGCAAGGCTGGACATAGGCAGAAAGACTGCCCGGACTTTAAGGAGTGGCTGAGCAAGAGAGGTAATCATCTTTATATGATACTTGAGTCTTATAATTTAAATGTTCCAACTAATACATGGTGGTTTGATTCTGGTTCTATGATTCATGTAACCAACTCTTTACAGGGATTCCTTACAATCTAGAAGCTAGAAAGAAACCGAAGAACACTTAAGATGGGGAAAAGAGAAGAACTAGTTGTCAAAATTGTGGAACCTTAGAATTAATTATGAAAACTGGTTTATATATTAAAATTTATGATACCTTATATATTCCTGAGATTACTCGGAATCTAGTATCAGGACCAAAGTTAAACATTGACGGTTTTGTTTGTTCTCATGGTCATGGCAAACTTTCTATTATGTTAAATTCTCAAGTGTTTGGATGTGGTTATCTGGATGATGGTCTCTATAGATTAGAACTAGATGATAATTTTTCCAAGTCTTTGCTATCATATAATATTAATGAAAACTCAACAAAGACTAAGCGAAAGCGAGACTTAGAAGCTTCATCCATATTGTGGCATCAACGCTTAGGCCACATTTCATGAGATCGCTTATCTCGTCTCGTGAAGGATGAAGTGTTACCATCTCTCGATTTCAATGATTTTGGAACATGTGTCAAATGCCTTAAAGGTAAAATGACATCAGCAAATAAGAAAGGTGTCAGTAGGAGCTCTAATTTATTAGAACTCATTCATATTGATATTAGTGGCCCGTACCCCGTTGCTGGTATAACAGGACATACTTCATTTATCACTTTTATTGATGATTATTCTCGTTATATGTACTTGTATCTTATTAAAGAAAAATCTGAATCACTTGTGACTTTTAAAGATTATAAAACTGAAGTTGAAAAACAACTTGATCTTCAAATAAAAGTTGTCAGATCAGATAGAGGAGGTGAATATTATGGCATTCATACTGATGTGGGTCAGGCTCCTAGTCCATTTTAGGAGTTTTGTAAGGGCCAGGGGATCGTGAACCAGTACACCATGCCCGGTACTCCTCAGCAGAACGATGTTGCTGAGAGAAGAAATAGGACCCTAATGAACATGGTACGCAGTATGTTAGCCAACTCAAGTTTACCCTCATTCCTCTAGACCGAGGCCTTAAAAGCAGCTGTTCATATACTCAATAGAGTTCCTTCAAAGTCTGTCCATAAAAATCCTTATGAACTCTGGACAGGAAGGAAACCGAGTCTTAGATATATGAAAGTATGGGGTTGCCTTGCGGAAGCTAAACTCTATAATCCTTTCTTAAAGAAACGTGACATGAAAACTGTCACTTGTTACTTCATCGGTTATCCCGATCACTCAAAGGGTTATAGATTCTACTGTCCTTCTCACGTCACTTGTATTGTAGAAACCAAGCATGCCAAATTCCTTGAGGATTTTAAGGTCAGTGGGAGCAATGAAAATCCTTATCCAGATTTAGAAGAAGTACAAGACGCGGGGGGGGGGGGGGGGGGAGATTCATCGCTTACCTTAACTCCGATTACTCCTCTTGTACACCACGCTGCACCGCACGTCACTGCACCACTTCCTCCTCCCTCAGATTCTAATGCTACTCCATTTATACCAGAGAATGAAGGCACATCAAATGACCAATATGAAGATAATGCCGAACCTGATAATCAACTCAGGAGGTCATCTAGGTCCAAAAGGCCAACTAACTTTGATGATTTTGTTACCTACCTGACTGAAGCTGAAATAGTTGCCGGAAAGTTTACAGATCCTACTTCTTACCCTTAATCCATTAGTAGTGATCAGTCTTCTGAATGGAATAAAGCTATGATTGAAGAGCTTGACTCCATGAAGAAAAATGATGTTTAGGATTTAGTGGAATTACCCAACGGTGCTAAACCCGTAGGATGTAAATGGGTATACAAAACTAAACTAGATCCGAATGGAAACATTGAACGCTATAAAGCGAGATTGATTGCAAAGGGTTTCACTCAGAAAGAAGGAATCGACTATCAAGAGACCTTTTCTCCTGTTTCTTGAAAGGATTCATTAAGGATCGTGATGGCCCTAGTAGCTCACTTTGACTTATAGCTACATCATATGGACATCAAAACCGCTTTCCTCAACGACGACTTGAATGAAGACGTGTTCATGAAATAGCCTGATGGTTTTCAACCTAAAGGTTAAGAACATCTAGTCTGCAAGTTGAAGAAATCCATATACGGGTTGAAGCAGGCATCACGTTAATGGTACCTAAAGTTTGATGAAGTCATGAAGAAACAAGGTTTCTTGAAGAATCAAGTGGATCAATGTACCTACCTCAAGATGAGTGGGAGCAACTTTACTATACTTGTCCTATACGTAGATGATATTCTATTGACAAGTAATAGTTTACACATGTTGCATGAGTCGAAGCGTTTACTTTCGCATAACTTCGACATGAAGGATCTCAGTGAGGCTTCTTATGTTATAGGTATCGAAATACACCGAAATAGATCTAAGGGCATTTTGGGATTATCTCAGAAATCCTACATCGAACGGGTCCTCACATGTTACAATATGCAACACTGCTCTCCTTCTGTAGCTCTAGTAGTTAAGGGAGATGTTTTTGGTTCTTTCCAATGTCTGAAAATAGAGGTTGAGAAGGAGCAAATGAGAATGATACCTTATGCATCAGTAGTTGGGAGCATCATGTATGCTCAAGTCTGTACTCATCCGGATATCGCTTATATTGCTGGAATGCTTGGCCGTTATCAGACTAATCCTGGCCTTGATCACTGGAAAGCAGCTAAGAAAGTACTTCGATATCAGCAAGGGATGAAAGACTATAAACTGACTTATAGAAGAAGTGATAATTTATAAGTGGTTGGTTATTCTGATTCTGACTTTGCTAAGTGCAAAGATGACAAGAAATCCACTTCAGGGTACATCTTTATGTTAGTCGGCGGACCTATCTCTTGGAAGAGTCATAAGCAACAGTTGACCACAACATCCACTATGATGGCAGAATACATAGCTATGTATAACGTGACCTGTCATGGAATGTTGCTAAAGAATCTGATCACTGGACTCAAAATAGTTAATTCCATTTCTAGACCATTGAAGCTCTATTGTGATAACTCAGCTGCCGTTAGTTTCTCGAACAGTAACAGTTCGACTGGAGCTGGATTATATCTTGATACAAAGTACTTGTTCGACGTGAGCGAGTTGAGGAAAATAATATTTGTATTGAGTATAAAAGTACTAAAGTTATGATTGCGGATCCGATGACTAAAGGTCTCCCACCTAAAGTTTTCGAAGAACATGTTTCGAAGATGGGCTTTTCTAAAGACCTTATTTAGTAGCATAATGTAATTACTTACGTTTATTAATGAATTTTCCTCAATTATTTGAATTTGTTTGTCTCTAAATATGTTATGCATGCGTAACGACATATAGACACTGATTGTACAAATCAACGTTAAAAGGGCTTACTTATAAATTTGATCCTAAATTTACTTAAGGTTTAAATTGGGATTGTAGTATGATTAATGTGGGTCTTAAGATGGATATCGATTCAATGACTGTATTTCTCTGCTACAATTTTGGTTTGAAACTAAAATGAGTATTAAATCTGCAGACTTACTAATGATCATAATAAATTATTGCTCAGCCAAGTGAGAGAATGTAAGACGAGATTTAATATGTGGCTCTTATAATCATTTATCTAATTATTAAATGATCAAATATAATTATTTATTTATTTAATAACCTATGGCTAGTAATTAGTCGATGGGCTTAATTACTCTTAATGAACCACTAATGGGTTTCCCCTTGGGTGCACATATAAATAGAGAGTTAATTAGAGGGAATAGACTAATCGCTGAATCTATTCCATCACCATTAAATCGTCCATCTCTCTCCATAACCGTGAGCTCTCAAGAACTCACCTAATACCATCCTAATCCTACACCCTAAAAGGGAACCGTCTTCCCTATCATCGGTGAACTTAGCAGGTATGTTTTAATATATTGTTTTCCATTACATAGTAACGATAACTGATCAACAAAAGGACTCAACATGGAATACTCAACTCTCTCATATGATTCTCCATCAAGACATCCCTCCACACTTCCTTTTCTCCAGGAAGTCCATCTCTCTTATTCCTTAACTTCTTATCCTCATTCTCTCTTATATTTATGTTTATTCATTGTATCCATATTTTGATATGTTCATCTTTGTATAAGTGTCTGACTTGAGCGTGGAAGTGCCCTCAGGGCTAACTCCCCCGGGCCCTCTAACGTAGATCTCCTTTGTTGTTGCAGCTCAGGTCCAAACTCGGGAATGCTAGAACCCAGACGAACAAGACCCGACCCGACTCGGATTTGGATGTAGCAACAAGTGGCACCCACCGTGGCGCCGAGAATTTCAACCCGCATGAATGCCTCGCGCCCACTGTTCTAGACAAAAGAAACCATCTATATTCTCCCAATCATGTTCCAAATCTCATTTTCTATATCGTAATTTGTTCAAGGCATGTTAATTATATCAGATTTTCAAATATGAAGAAAATTAGTTACATAAAAAAAAACATCTGAATGGAAAACCGATTATATGAAGTCCACATGGTTTTTCATAAAGAAAAGAAAATTAATTGGCAAAATGGCAATAATATGGACTTTACTATCTTTCAAATATTTAGTAAGTTAAAATTTGTTTATCGAGGAAAACTCAAGGCTAAGTTCCTGGTTATAGTTTTTTATTAATGTTTTCCACGATTTGTGTCTTCACTGATTTAACGAATAGCCTTAGTAGGAGAAGTCATTCTTTTTATTTATTTACAACATATATTTCACTAAGGTTACAACCCATCAAATATGCTTTCAACATATGTTTAGAAATTCTTTATGTGTGTCGTTATCTTTAATAAATTAAATGCAAGTGAAGGATGGGTGTACAATCATTTTTACCCAAGTTACTACTCCCAAAGCACAAATGGTGACCGTTTTTGGTAGACATTACTCACAAATAATATACATCATTATGTGTATGACAAAGAATACTAAAAAGAAATAAAAGAAATATTACACACTCTATATTGGAAAAAGGATTATTCCAAAAGTTAATACTTATATAAGTAGGCACAAGAAATTTCACTTTTTAATATGATGCAATAGAAATCCCCATATGTTTGAGAACATCTGTATTATTTCTACACATGAGTATGCTATGAATTTTTCAATGGCTTTAATCATTGTGCTAAAGTATCAGTATTTAACATGTTAATTTTAGCATATTTTCTAGAGTAGGCATGGTGTACAACTCCTAAATAGTAAATAAAAAAAATCGTTACCTCTTAAATAGTTAATATATATATAGAGAGAGAGAAATTATAACTATCGTATATGCATGGCTTGTGTTAAGATATTCCATATAATACTTTTTGGGGACTACTAACCACACACGGGAATTGCTAAATGGACTTGGCCATATACGCATCGTATAGGGCAATACGATGCGTATAGCCCTTCACAATTTCCCATGCCTGACATCCTCGTACAACCTGGTCATTCAAACCTCGTATACGCATCGTATAGGTCAATACGATGCGTATAGCGTACGAGGTACTTTCTGCTACTAGTCAACCATCACATCGCTATACGCCACGTATAGATCTATACGGAGCGTATAGCGATGTGATGTTGACTAGTTGCAGAAAGTACCTCGTACGCTATACGCATCGTATTGAACTATACGATGCGTATACGAGGTTTGACCAGGTTTGACCCGAATCCTATACGCACCGTATTGCCCTATACGATGCGTATAGGGGCCAAATTTTGTGTATTTAACCATGCAAAATTCTCATTCGAACGTATCGTTCAAAAAAATTTCAAACAATCTCTCAAAAATTATAAACATGTCTTGGTGGTGGGATGGTAACTACGGTTTTCAGGTATATTCTAACGAGTCGCTGGAAAACAACCCGCAAAGTTCTGGCGTTCAAGAGGTGAACTGGGAGGAGGTCTCGTCCGACGTTTATTCTAATCAACGGGTAAGGCTTCCAGATTTGAACGAGCCACTGAGCAATCCCGAGTTCGTATACGGTGAACCGTCTTACCTTACACAACCCACGAACGACTACGTATACGGTGAAGTCTCCTCCCCGACACAACAAACTAACAACTTCGTGTGCGGTGAAGTCTCTTACCCGACACAACAAACCGACGACTCCAAAGACGAAGAACAAAACCATCAAAATGTGTCGTATAAAACTGACCAGAATTTTCAGTCTCGTGAACAGTTGGTGGATTGGGCTATGCGGAGAGGACGTGAGAATGGTTACGTCCTTGTCACCCGACGATCGAGGAGAAAAGGCGACGATCCGACGGAACCGTTTATCAAGGTGTGGCTTGTGTGTGACCGTCACGGCGAACGTGCGTCTACTGCCACGGTTAGACGTGCCGGTAGCAAAAAAATAGGTTGTCCCTTTAAATTGGAAGGAGAGTATCAAGAAAATACTGGTGATTGGAAATTAACGGTGAAGGATGACAGTCATAACCACGATCCTAGTCAACATCTTGTGGCGCACTCGTTTGCAAGGAGACTGTGTCAGTCGGAACAACTTTTGGTGGGGAAGTTGTACTCGCAAAACATGTTGCCACGAAACATTCTGGCAACTATAAGGGAACAAAACCCAGAGAGTAGTTGCATTAAAAAGGACATTTATAATGCTATACAAAAGATAAAAAACGAAACGAGAGTCGGTGAAACTCCAATACAGATTCTGGAAAACCTGCTTTCTTCTAAAAAATACGTCTACTATACTCGAGAAGATCCTGTCACAAATAGTGTGGAGGAGATATTCTTTGTTCATCCGAAATCGTACGAGATGTGGCGTGCTTTCCCGCACGTGTTGATGATCGACGCGACCTACAAAACAAACATGTATAAACTTCCATTTGTCCAAGTGGTCGGTGTGACCTCCACACACCAGTCGTTTTGCGTCGCTCATGCATTTATATCAAAAGAACGGGAGGAAAACTTCGTCTGGGTGCTACTTCAAATAAAAGCAATGTTGCAAAAGTGTATGGAGCCGCGTGTGATAGTAACAGATAGGGACAAAGCTCTTATGAACGCGTGTGATAAAATATTTCCGGTCTGTTCCAAGAACCTATGTCGGTGGCACATACACGAGAATATCGCAAAACATTGCAGGGCATCATTTACAGACGAAGACTGGAAAAATTTCAAGTATTCATGGTCGGTATTATGTGAGTCTCCCACGCCAGATATATACCAGTACAACTTCAACCGGCTTTACGAACGTCTGTATGCAGCCAAACGAGGAAGTAAGTTTTAAATATTAAATATTTAATATTTTCAGTATTTAAATATTTATTCAATATTAAATATTTTTCCAGGAGTTATAGATTATGTGACTAAAAATTGGCTGGACCCGTATAAAGAAAAGTTTGTATCGGCGTGGTCCAACAGAAACCTCAATTTTGGTCAACATACAACGAACCGAGTCGAGAGCCAGCATTCGCTCTTAAAGAGCTATCTTAGAAACGCTAACAGCTCGCTAGATAGACTTGTTGGGTTTGTTGATGAAATTGTATCAGATCAGTATTATCAGTTACAGTTTGGGTTTGGAACAAGCCTGATAAGGAAAATGGACAGCCACATAGCTATTGAATTGTTTGATAACCTGCACGGTAAAGTTTCACATAAAGCTCTAGATTTGATAGAAAACGAGTGGTACAAGTTATCAAATATACGGAAACAAAATGCAACGTGTGGGTGCCAACTTTTCAGTAGTTGTGGGTTGCCGTGTGCTTGTCGTCTGGCAGATATCGAAGCTACAGGTAAACTGTTCTGACTATTTAGTATTTGTGGGTTGCCGTGTGCTTTTCAAAATGTTCTGACTATTTCGTTTAAAATACAGGTGGCATAATCCCTCTAGATGCGGTGGACGTCTTCTGGAGGAAACTTGATTTAAAACCGTCGTTTGTCGATGATGAAAATGTAGACGTGGATAAGGTACTGGGTCAAGTGAGAAACAAAATCATGTCACAACCCGATCAGGTCAAAAGAAGTATGCTGTCGAGAATCGCATGGGTTGTCTTTCCGAGCAAAAGTAACAAGAAAGCGCCTATGGTACAAGAAGATACTCGCGGTCGTCCAACTTTGAAAAAGCAACAACAAAGGAAACAGGATGTCGCGAGAAACAGCTCATTCACAGGATCCCAACCGAGCAAATGTGACCATGCGAGACACAGCTCGTATATTGCGTCACAAGAGTCTATACAAGCGAGTTCGGTCTTTCAACACAGTCGTTCAACGAAGGGTAAAGGAAAGCAACCGCAAGATGATAACGTCCATCTAGGGTTTCCATTGATTACGGGGAAAGATGCGGTTAACAATATAAAATGTTTTAAGGATTCGATACCGTCTGTGTTTCATCCGTACATTTCACATATACAGGATGTAAATCCAGACGGTAACTGTGGTTTTCGATCGGTAGCTTTGGGCTTAGGGTTAAATGAAAACCGGTGGCTCTTTATCCGACAACAACTTCTAAATGAGATGGACAATAAAGAGGAATGGTGGAGAACTGTTTTTGACAGAGTCGCCTTTCAAGAGTATGATAGGCTACGTCACACAATAGATTGGCAGTATGTGAAAGCCGCACCAGTTAGTCGTTGGATGTCGATGCCATACACAGGACTCCTAATTGCTCAAAGATTTGGGGTGATTGTTCATCTTTTAAGCATCAACGGTAATCAAACATTTTTTCCATTGTGGTTTGGTCCTAACGTTCACGCTCAACATCAAGTCGTATCGTTAGTTCACGTCAACAATGATCATTTCATCCACGTCAAGTTAGACGGAGAATTTCCGATTCCTACGCCGAATGCACTTTGGAATTTGCACCGAAATGATGATGCAGCAAAATGGGAAAATATATACAATGATCGTATTGAACGATTTAAGAAAATAATGGCTACTAATAGATCTAGATTTCCACAATATTTCACGAATCTCGGATGATATTTGTTTAAAATTGTATTGTAACTATTTTTGAATTAATTTTATGGTTATTTTAAATATTTTTATTTAATTATAGCTGATTATAATTAAACTACTAATACGTGTGATTAATTTTAATTAAATATAATTATAATTAATTTTTATTCAATATTCTATACGCCACGTATAGTCCAATACGTAGCGTATAGAATATAAATCAGAGGGAATTCAAAATTTTGACATATACGACACGTATTGATCAATACGTGGCGTATAGAATACCAAACGTTGCTGAAGATACGACACGTATTGATCTATACGTGGCGTATAGACTTTTGTTATATCAGTTTTGCCTCACGTACTGACCCAAACGAACCAAACAAACAAACACAAAGCCATACGCTACCCGCTCGTTGATTTGGATTGTTGCCTCAAAAAAACTTTGTAAAGGTACGTGTCTCAACCCACGATCATTATTGTTAGGTTTTAATTGAATATTAGCGGGTAAAACTGGGTAGATTAGCGATTTTTAGGTCTGAACTTAAGGGCTATACGCTACGTATAGGGCTATACGTGGCGTATAGTTCGTCCTAGGAAGACGATGAAGCCATACGCCACGTATAAGTCTATACGCTGCGTATGGCTTGGTTTACTCGGTCACTAGCCTGCGTATGGTCTTAACTGGTCGCGTATGGCTTGGTTTACCCGGCAACTCGCCCGCGTATGGCTTAATTGGCCTGCGTATGGCTTATTTTGCCCGGCAACCGCCTATACGCCACGTATAAGCCTATACGTGGCGTATAGGTTTTTAAAAAATTAATAATTATTTATTATTTAAAATTAAAAACAATATATTATAATTATTTATTATTTAAAATTAAAAACAATATATTATTATTATTTATTATTTAAAATTAAAAACAATATAATATTATTATTTATTATTTAAAATTAAAAACAATATATTATTATTATTTATTATTTAAAATTAAAAACAATATATTATTATTATTTATTATTTAAATTAAAAACAATATTATATTATTATTTATTATTTAAAATTTAAACAATATTATATTATTATTTATTATTTAAAATTTAAACAATATTATATTATTATTTATTATTTAAAATTTAAACAATATTATATTATTATTTAAATTAAAAAATTAAAAACAATTAATTATTATCAGATATGGCGGATCATGATGATGATATTGAGATGGATCAGCTAGACGATCTTGCGCACTACCCTTTTCTGGATTTTCCGCCCGATACGGAGGCTTTTTCCCGTTGCCAGAAGCTCCGGGAGGTGCAGATGGGTCCAGGTACGGCGGTGGATTGGGCCCTCCTCGAGGAGGTGCAAGAGGCCGAGCGAGCCAGGGCCATCATCGGCGAGGACACGCCATGGTCGCGTCTTTTTGACCTTTCTTTTGCGGAGACATACCGAGAGCTGGTCGTCGAGTTTCTTTCGACGTTCATCTACTCAGAGACTGGGCTGCAGCCTCTACCCGGAGAGGCGCCGGATATTGACCCGGATCGTATTTCTTTTTCTATTTTTGGGGTCGTTTACCGTCAGACCCTCAGTCAGTGGGCCGTCACGACGGGCTTATACTACGAGCCTGAGACGGTGACGCCGCTTTTCACCGAGGCGGTGACAGAGGTGGACAAGGAGGAACTCCTTGTTTTTTGGGGCTTGATTTCAGATAGTCCTTGGTTGGGTACCAAGGGGAGGGTCTCGGGTATTAGAGACCCTTTGTATAGATATCTGCACCGGCTTATTTCGACGTCGATCGCACCGCGTCTGAAAAGCCGTGAGTGGTGCACTGATAGAGATCTTTTCTTCCTTTTCTGCCTGCTTACTGGGAGGCGGTGCGACCTGTCCACTAGCATGGCGCTTTATTTTGCTTCTGCCTATATGCGACAGAAGCGCGGACTTTTATATGGCGGTGCTTTCATCACGCATATCATGCGGTCGGTCTTACCATTTGACCAGCATGAGCCTGCGATGTTACCGGCCATTCCCCCTGTCCGATTAGACCGTCGCACGGCGAGCGGCATGCGCATCACGCACCGATTCCCGCAGGGCCTTCGGTTCGTAGGGGCCGTCCAGGACCAGGTTTGGGTCCCGGTGCCGTTGCCGCAGATGCCTGGACAGGGGGACCCGCATATGCCTCAGCCGCTACAGGGTATAGCGATTGAGGACGAGCCGCCACACGTCGAGCAGGTCCACGAGCATCCGCCACAGCATCCCCGACACGTACGTCGGTCTGTTAGGCTGGATAGGGCTACCCAGGCAGTGCTTGATGGCCTTGTTGCCGACTCACGGCGACAGGGTCGTCAACTCGATCGCATGGAGGACCTGATGATGTGGGCGGTTGGACAGCTCGTGAATCAGTCACGAGCCGCCGGCATCGAGCCACCCCCACTACCACCGCCACGTCATTATCCGGACGACCCCGTTCAGGGTGAGGGCGGGGCGGGTCAGGGTGACGCCGGAGCCGGTCAGGGTGACGGCGGAGACGGTTAGATTTAGTTCTTTTATTTGTATTTTGTTTCTTTCGTTGTTATGTATGTAAAACATTTTGATGTATATATTTAATTTTTTGATGTAATGTATATAATGTTTAGTTTATTTGTTTGGTTGTAATGTTTAATATTATGTTTGGTTGTAATGTTTAATATTTTGTTTGATTGTAATGTTTAATATTTTGTTTGGTTTGTAATGTTTAATATTTTGCTTGGTTATACTTTAAAAATTTAACAAATGTTTAAAAAAAATAAAATATACAAATGTTTATATAAATTAAAATAAAAATAAACAAAATATAAATAAATAAAAAAATATAATTAAATAAAAAATACCTATACGTGGCGTATAGGTCAATACGCCACGTATAGGATTCATAAACCTCAAATCTTCCAACTTTTGAAGCAAAAATATAACCCGTGCCTCATACGCTGCGTATAGGTCAATACGCCACGTATTGGACCAGCCGCCAGACAGAGAATGACACGTGGCATTCTGTTGGCAGTGACTGAATTATATACGCCCTCGTATTGCCCTATACGAGGGCGTATAGATCGGCGGCGGGTCCAATTAGCAATATTCCGTGTGTGGTTAGAAAAACCCTACTTTTTAACCTTTTGTATTTACTTACACAAAAGTTGAATCATGAGTTTTGACAGATACGTGTTTACCACGCCACATTATAAATGTTTTTTTTTTCTTTTTTGCGATTTTCTATTTTACCAGCTTTAAATAACTATTGAATAGGCCTGCAGCCTTGAATTATTGTATCCTTACTAAAAGCCTTATGCTTTTCGTAACCAAGAATCTATATATGGTGGATGGCGCATCAGCGGATGTATGCATGCCTGTCTTGAAGCATTTGATCTACTATTTTGATTTCTAAACTAAAAAAATATATATGTCATACATGTTATAAGATATGGTATAGTTGGTAACAAATAATAAAGGTTAGTCAAAATATATATATATATATATATATATATATATATATATATATATATATATGGTGAAGTTCATAAGAAAACTAACATTAAGGGAGATAACTAGATAACTTCTCTTTAAAAGTAAAAAAAAATAATAAAAAAATCATAACTCAAAATATAAATCAAAAACTAAAAAAGTGGTTCGGAGACCTTGTTTCCCACGTCGTCCTCGTTCAAAAAAAAATTAGTCGGTTTAGCTTTAGGGTTTAGTTTAGCTTTTAGGTTAGGTTTTTAGAGGGGGTGGGGTTTAGGTTTTTGGGGGTGGGTGGGGTGGGGTGAGGGGGTTAGGTTTTTGGGTGGGTGTGGGGTGAGGGGTTTAGGTTTTTGGGGTGGTACTACACATATGCAGTATTATGTTTAGGGTTAGGTTTTTGAGGGTATGGGTGACTGTGGTGGGTTTAGGTTTTTGGGTGGGGGTGAGTGGGTTTAGGTTTTTGGGTGGGGGTGTGTAGGGGATTTAGTTTTTTGGTGGTGGATTTAGGTTTTTTGGGGGTGGGTGTGGAGGGTTTAGGTTTTTGGGTGGGGTGGGGTGGGGGGTTAGGTTTTTGGGTAGGGGTGGGGTGAGGGGTTTAGGTTTTTGGGTGGGGGTGGGGTGAGGCGTTTAAGTTTTTGGGGGTGGGTTAGGTTTTTGGGGGTGGGTTAGGTTTTTGGGGTGGTATTACACATATGCAGTATTACGTTTAGGGTTAGGTTTTTTAGGGTAAGGGTGACTGTGGTGGGTTTAGGTTTTTGGGTGGGGGTGTGTGGGGGGTTTAGGTTTTTGGTGGTGGGTGTGGGGGATTTAGGTTTTTTAGGGGTGGGTGTGGAGGGTTTAGGTTTTTGAGTGGAGTGGGGTGGGGTGGGGTGGGGGTTTAGGTTTTTGGGGGTGTGTTAGGTTTTTGGGGTGATACTACACATATGCAATATTGAAAATAATAAGAAAAAAAAAGACGAGTTAATTCTTATTTTTTATAACGTTATTTATACTCAAATGAAATATAAAGAAATTCTTGATTTAATGGTGCAATTTGTTTTAAAAAATAATAATGTATATAAAAGATAGAAATCAAGAATTTTTTTATCTTTCATTATTATTTTTAAAGAGGAAGGGTAAAATTGAAACTTAAAATATATAAATCTTTAAACATTTCTATCTTTTGCATACATTATTATTTTTTAAAACAAATTGCACCATTAAATCAAGAATTTCGTTATCTTTCATTTGAGTATAAATAACGTTATAAAAAATAAGAATTAACTCGTCGTTTTTTTTTATTATTATTTTCAATATTGCATATGTGTAGTATTACCCTAAAAACCTAACACAACCCCAAAAACCTAAACCCCCACCCCACCCCCACCCAAAAACCTAAACCCCCACCCAAAAACCTAAACCCCCCACACCCACCTCCAAAAACCTAAACCCACCACACCCGCCCCCACCTAAAAACCTAAACCCCTCACACACCCCCACCCACCCAAAAAAACCTAAACCCCCCATCCAAAAACCTAACCTAAAAGCTAAGCTAAACCTAAAATGAATGAAGATAACGATAAAACAATAAGGTAAAACATCATGAGTTTCAGCCTTGACCTGCTCATATAAAGGTTGAACACCTCATAGTAAAACTTCATAAAATCCGGCTTTGACCTATTCATATTAATATGGTCATCTTATCTATATTTGTCAAAATACCTCACCAAATGTTGCATCATGAGGTCTAGCTCAAACATATCCTTGCCAAACGGTTGCATACCTCACCTAATATAACATCATGAGGTCTTAATTGAACTTATCCTCAAGCAACTCATCTGATGTTTCATCATGAAGTCTAGCCTAGACCTACATGCCTAATAAAGGCCAAGCACCTTCCCTTATGCTACACCATGACACATGACTTTCATGACGAACACCTTGCTTGGTGTAGCACTTTGTAAAACTTTACTCCAAAGTCAAAAACCTCTCAAAGAGGAAAGGAAAAGATCCTCCATTCTTTGTCTTCGTTGAAACCCAAGTCATAAGACCAATATAAATGCCCCGCCAGACCGCCCAAAAGACGATACTTCGTTATAGGAACCTTGTCTGGCTTACCTTTGCCTTGCCTCCAATCAACACGGATAGATCCTTGTCTCCATTCAACGTGGAAGGATCCTTGCCTTCGTTCAAGCACAGTAGGATCCTTTCCTCGCCTCAGCATTAAAGGATCCCTACCCCATCTCAGCACGACTAGACCTTTTTCCTAACCTAAACGTAAAAGAATCCCCGCATCACCACAGTACTACAAGATCCTTGCCTCACCACAGCATGCCGACCAAAAAAAAAAATCACCTGAACCTAGCTGGACGATCATATTGGCTTAGCTTCTTAGCTAAGGTTGAAGGTTCAACAATAACCAATGCTCATTCTCATGGATATCGAGCCCTATATGAGATATATACAAGTCTAAACGAATTAGGGATTTACTCTGCCTTACGTGACCAACAAAATGCATCCTTCAGCTTTGCGATAAGATAACTCCTAGGACACTAGAAACAATGAGGCGGGGAACGAACCAAGGTTTATCTCTCTCTACCTCGCCAGAACCAAAGGAATGAACGATAAAGGATTACACGGTAAGAAAGAAGCTAAAGACAATGACAAGGAGGCTGAAAACAGAGATATAACACAATAAGCCCAAGGAATTTCAAAGGGAAATGACTAAGAAACATTTTACAAAGAAGCCTTTTACGCGCTCGTAACTTCACCACAACTTCGTAGTTGCCTCTCATGGCTTTGCCTAAGTTAAACAAAATCTTACAACAGTTTTATGAATACCTTTCTTTTGTTTTTAACAAAGATTGATGATTCGGCGAAGACGGTCCTTGCGCCCAACGAAAAGTTTTTAGCAAAAATCACCAATAACGAAACTCGCACCAACCATTATGGGACTGACATACATATACCAATTTTCTTCGGTTGACATGATATACGAAATAAATAGTGAAAACTCATCTTCATAAGGCAAAAACCATATCAAGCAGTACTACCAGAACATAAGCTTTACAACCATTATAACCTTCTAGTTCAAATCTAATAGAGATAGAAGGCAAGGCTCCAAGTCATCCTACCTCGCCAGAGCTCCAATTCACCTTGTCTGAGAGAAACTCAAGTCGCCCCGGGCGACAAGAGCCCAGGTCACATTACTTGATAGGCTCCAAAGTCACTCCGCTTGGCCAGAACCAAGGTTAACGGTCAAATAAGAGCTATACTTCTAAACCTTGGAGCAATGGTACTTTCATATATATCTTAATGGCTCATTGTAGTTTTTAGACGTGACACACTAGGAGTTCAACATTACTAAGATTATGTCAGCAACATTGAAGTAGGGGCTAGGATGGTATATTGCCCGAAGTAGGAGAATAACCTATGAGATAGCTCATGGAGGAAGAGAAGACTAAAAAGAGACAGTCTAAGTCGGGAACACCCATAATCAAGGCAACATTCGTACCTGCCTGGAGGACTCAAGACGGCTAAGAATAAACTTTTTGCTTGACTTTATCTCTCCTAAGGATATGTTCTTTGCTTGCTGGGTCTCCCCAAGAAGCCTTACCTAAGGTCACTTCCCCTACCCCTATCTTCGGCCAAACATGAAGAAGTCATCTCAAGGTTCATCACTACAAGAGGTTGTACAACTTATCATCACCAGATCATAAAGCTACCTATGCTCCAGGACACCCACATGTAGCATTCGACGCATTCGTTATCACCTAATTACAGATGGACATTTAAAACTAGTTTCCCCCATTATGTCAGGGGAAATGACTAGTTTGACTACTAGTGCCTCGGGTTATCTAGGAGACACGATGGTATGAGACCTCTTCTTCTACTATATTCATTTAATCCAAAAGATGACCGATAAAGTTATGTTCTCCCGATCGCCTCTCACTAACTTGGAAATCGAGGCATCGGGTCACCTTCATTCTACAACATCCACTAAGCACAACAAAAAGACTTGCTCAATATTACATCGTTTAACGAAGCTGCGAAAGAAGCATAAGCAATAGTTCACTTCATGCCAAGTTATATAGGCATCAAGATTCCTAAACAAGAAAGCGAGTACCAAGAAACAACAACACCATTTGATAACGTGATTAAGGCAAATCCCACACCACTGAAGTGCCAAGGTCTTTCCACTACAAGAGGAAAGCATTGACCCAAGCCAGTTCTCTTCCTGCCCCGCTAGTGTAGTAGTTAGAGCCAAGGCAAGCTACGGTATAACAATAAGCCAATATCAAGAAAGGGAAGGTAAAAGACAAAATCTAGCTAGAAGTTATTCTTTGTCCCAGATGCTCAACGTATAAATTTCAAGCTCCGAAACCTGCTCTGCTAAGGCAAAACACCGCTTCAGACGGTTTCGTAACAACTTAGGAAATATGGCTAGGAAGCATGATGATCATGTCATAAAGCAATCACTAAATTCCTAAAGTGTGAAGACCCTATAGTTGCACCTTGTCAACACTTGAGAGCTTGATCGAAGAAGCACGCCATTGATAATTAACATACGAGTGAAAGCTCATCATCTATTCTCTTCGAGCTCATGACGTTCCGGTTTCTATATTTCTCTACGCCAACATGCATTTCCAAATGCACATTCACAACCGATCCCTCGTCAATCGCTTTCCATCTACACACCAAGATCAGTTAGTCTAGCTTCTACCTAATAACAGGTAAAGCAATCTGCCTTCTCTCCATTGCGATAAAACATCACCCAAGATACCGGTGGCAAGGAGGCAAGGAAGGAATCACGAACGATCCTTCCTTACCTTGGTAGAGGAGCTGCCAAAATCAAAGGGACAAATACTAAGGCATCACACCATGACCAAGGAAAAGTGGCTAACGCCAAGAACACATGATAGTAGGTCAAGCATTGCATTAAAAGTAAAACTTGACACAACATAAGAGATTGGTGCTTGGTAATAATATTAAGCCATTTTCCTCTAATCGCCAAAATCATTAACTTACACTAAAGAGGAAACTTCGACACTCCTAGGGCTAGTAAGATGTGAAAAGCATTCATTCTAGACCCACTTGATAGACAATGTAAAGATCCTCTATATCGCCACAAGAGACAAGGCCAAAGGCTTAAAGTCACTACAAATACGGCATAAGATCTCCCCTAGATCAGGTATTTTCTGATCTCCCCACTTATCGAACTTGGCAACCTTTTTGCTTTAAAGCAATACCCTACAGTGGTAGCAAAACCCATAGACTAGGAAATCTGATCAGCTTTTGCCTCCGAATATATTAATGTGAAATCGATGTTATAACCCAAATACAACACCACCAACATCACTTCGGCTCCTAGACCTGAAACTCCCCGCTTTAGGCCAAGTGCCATCCAAGGTTGTGGCTAGTTAATAAATGACAACCTTTCGTGTTGAATGAAGGAAGTACCTTTATATTCTGATAGAAGCCACACCTACATTATGTACACGGACCATCCAAAGTCGATAACATAACCAAAAAAAGCCCCACTGACTGAACCCATCGTGTTCAGTTTCGTTCATCCAAGCCTCGCAAGTTAAGAGTGTGTGAAGTTTTAGCTCAATAAAATAAGTTCGTGAGGGAGAAATTCATCCTCCTAAGCTTAACCTATCCAAGACTTCACAAAGCAATGAAATGTAACACCTTTAATTGGAACACCAATTAATAAAACATTTAAACGCGCGGAAGCTATTATCCCAAGAATTTTTTTTACTCTTTCGCATACCGCGAAGGATTTGGGACCTCCCTATGCGTACCGCGAGTGATTCCCAAACAACCTGTTCGGGAGAAAGGTTCTTCACGTGGCGCGAAGAACTTTCTTTCCATCTTCGCGTACCGCGAAAGCCCCAAATTTTGACTGTCCGACTTTCAATTATTTCGCGTGTCGCGAAAGGCCCCCTTCATTCTTTCGTGTACCGCGAAGAAGCCCAGAAAACAGAAAATTAGCTTTTTCTCAGATTTTCAACACTTAGCCAAATTTCAATCATTTTCACCAACTTGACAAAAAAAAACATTTCAAGCATTTGGGTTTTGGTTAAAAACATTCAAACACCACATATATATACCAAAACACCATTTCAAGTATCAATTTACACAACTTTTTAAGGATTTTCATCTAAACCCCAAAAAACACCAAAACGCATACGAGAATCCTCCTTTCGCCAAATGGACTTGACTCGGACTACATCGGAGCTTTTCCTACATAACACCACATGCATCAACCATTAGTAATGAAGATAAACATATCTAACAAGTATAATCTACTTGTTTTCACCCGTTCACCCATTTGACCCGTTTGCACCCAATATGTCATTAGGCTACAACTAACTTGCATTTCCCCTTACAAGTTCCTTTCTTTTCATTTGTCAATCACAATTAACATTTTTCCATTTCCATTATGGCACATAGGCCATAACCTCATTTCCATTATGGAACATAGTCCATAACCTCATTTCCATTATGATACTTAGATCATAACCTCATATCCCATTTCATTATGGTACTTAGACCATAACCTCATTTCCATTATAATACTTAGATCATAACTTCATTTCCATTATGGTATGTAAACCATAACCTCATTTCCATTATGATACTTAGATCATAACCTCATTTACATATATCAATTATAGTATTACAACTAAAACAACATTCATTCATTTACACATATCCATTATAGTATTACAACTATAACTACATTCTTTCATTTACACATACTAATTCATTCACATTCAATTCAACAACATAGTATGCAACATAACACATATACCATCCATTATCAGCAATACTAAGTAAGTGCAAAGGCAGTTACCTTGGGTTAGAAGATCCCGCACCAGCTTCTCGGTTCACAATTTGATTACCTAAACATATACACCTAGTTTAGTAATCTATCATACATCAAAATAACATTGTAATTGAGTTCACAACCCAATTTCCATTTCTAACCCAAACTGACCCGTTTGGGTTATTCCCATAACCAAACACCCTCTTTCAATCCAAACTCACCTACTTGAGTTTCCTTTCCAATTCATTGACACTAAATTTTCATTCAATATTTTTTATTAGGTTAATTTGGTGTTCATTCAAGTGTCTAACACCATATAAACACTTAATCATCACTAATTCAACATTCTATTATCACAATCCAAACACCCCCAATTTTCTCCATGTGAACCTTAACTTCTCATAATCAAAATCAAATGGTTCTAGGATGTTAATCACCATTCTTTACCTTTAGTTTAGCTAGATTATCAAAAATCTAACACCAATTAACCACATGCATTCATAATTTAAGGATTTCTACAAAACCCACCATCTAACACATTCAAAGGTGAAATCAAATGATGATTAACACTTACTTGATGTTAGGAAGGTGTTGTGTGAGCCAAAACCTTCACAAATTCAAGCTCAAATGCAAGATTTAGCTCCAAAATCGATTTCTCCTTTTTCTCCTCTTGGATTGAACGACCCACAACAATGAGAAAAACCCAATTTTGACTTCTTTTAATCAAAATGGCAGATTTGCCATATTACACCTTTAGCCCCTCAACTTTCATTTCATTCCAAAACTAGATAAAAACTAGTACAACCCCATTACTAACTTGAAACCCGTTTGTTTCAACTTATTTCTAAAATATTATTTTCACTATAATATTTATTAGAAATATTTATTTATTTAAAAACAAACCCGAATTTTGGTTCGTTACAAATCACCTCCCCTTATTTGGGTTTCGTCCCCGAAACCCGACTTCACATAAAAAGGTTCGGATAATATTTGAGCAACTCTTCACGGTTTCCCAAGTCATTTCCGCCCCCTTCTTATGTTTCCACCTCACCAAAACTTGGCTAATCTCTTTATTGCGCAAACGCTTCACCTTTCTATCTAGGACTGCCACCGGTTCCTCAACATAATTCAACATTTCGTCCAATTCAATATCATCCAATAGAACAAAAGTAGACTCATCTACCAAACATTTTTGCAAGGGGACACATGAAACATGTTGTGAAGTCTACTTAGTCCCTCCGGTAAGCTACCGTACCAGGCCTTGCTATCACCTTAAACGGTCCTATAAAACGTGGACTTAACTTCCCCCGTTTCCTAAACCGTATCACCCCTTTCCAAGGAGAGACTTTCAAAAGCACAAAGTCCCCCACTTGAAACTCAATCGCCCGCTTTCTATTATCCGCAAAGGACTTTTTGCGATTTTGAGCCGCCCTTATTTGGTCAATACTACTAATAGTTTCATTGACCACCTCTTTGCTACCAAGTTCCCGTTAACCAATTTCATCCCAACACACAGGTGTTCGACATTTCCTCCCATACAATGCCTCAAAAGGCGGCATACCAATACTAGAATGGTAGCTATTGTTGTACGAAAATTCCACCAACGGTAAATGGTCGTCCCAACTACCCCCAAAATCCAATGCACACGCTCGCAACTTATCCTCGAGCGTTTGAATCGTCTGCTTGCTTTGGCCATCCGTTTGTGGATGATAAGCGGTGCTAAGATTCAATCTAGTCCCCATATCCTCATGGAATTTCTTCCAAAAACAAGAAGTAAATCTTGTATCACGATCCGATATAATCGACATCGGCACACCATGACGTGACACATTTTCCTTCACATACATTTCCGCCAACCTATCTGATGAATACGTTTCCTTTATTGGAAGGAAATGTGCACTCTTTGTCAACCGATCCTCTACTACCCATATCGCATCATATCCCTTTCGAGTCTTTGGTAGTTTAGTGATCAAATCCATGGTTATGTTCTCCAATTTCCAAAGTGGTATTTCAAGCGGTTGAAGCTTTCCATACGGCTTTTGATGCTCCGCCTTTACCCTTAAGCATGTGAGACATCTTTCCACATACTTAACAACATAACGCCTCATACCCGGCCACCAAAAATGACACCTCAAATCATAAAACATTTTTGTGGCCCCCGGATGGATAGAATACTTGGATTTATGCGCCTAATCTAAGATAGTTGTCAAAACACTTGACAACCTAGGAATCCAAGTTCTATCAAAACATGTCTTTAGCCCCGAGCTATTTTCCCCAAGATTATCAACATAAGTAACCATCCGTTTCTTCTTCAAATCACCACCAAGTGCTAACACTTGAGCCTCCCGGATTTCATCAATAAGAGATGATGTAATTGTCATCTTAAATGACTTCACCTTGATAGGTGTATGGCTCGTCTTCCTACTAAGAGCATCCGCCACTACATTTGCTTTACCCGGCTGATAAAGTATCTCACAATCATAATCATTGACCAATTCAAGCCACCGCCTTTGCCTCATGTTGAGGTCCTTTTAGTCAAAGGAATACTTGAGACTTTTGTGATCCGTGTAGATCGCACACTTAGCCCCAAATAAATAATGCCTCCAAATCTTGAGCGCGAATACCACAGACGCAAGCTCTAAATCACGGGTAGGGTAATTCACCTCATGAGTCTTTAATTGCCTAGACGCATAGGCAATTACTTTCCCCCTTTGCATCAAAACACATCCCAACCCCGAATGCGAGGCATCCGAATACACCACAAAATCTTTAGTCCCGTCCGGCAAGGATAAAACAGGCGCCTTAGTCAACTTTTCTTTCAAGAGTTGAAAGGCAGATTCTTGCTCGGAACTCCAAATAAATTTAGTCTCTTTTCGCGTTAACTTCGTCATCGGCAAGGCAATTCGAGAGAAGTTCTTAATAAATCGCCGATAATAGCCCGCCAACCCCAAGAAACTTCTAATCTCTGAAGGCGTCTTCGGCGATGACCAATCTTTTACCGTCACTATCTTGGATGGCTCAACAATAATTCCTTTCTCGTTAATCACATGACCCAAAAATTGGATTTCGCTCAACCAAAATGCGCACTTTGAAAACTTTGCATAAAGTTTCTCCCTTTGCAACACTTCAAGGATTTCACGAAGATGAAAGGCATGATCATTTTCACTCCGCGTATAAATGAGGAGATCATCAATGAACTCAATAACCGAACGATCGAGGAACGGTCTACACACATGGTTCATAAGATCCATGAAAACCTCAGGCGCTTTAGTTAAACCGAATGGCATAATAGTGAGCTCGTAGTGACTGTATCGAGTGCGAAAAGCCGTCTTATGAACGTCGTCTTCTTTCACTTTCAACTGATGGTACCGGGATCTCAAATCAATCTTAGAGAACCATGACGCCCCATGCAATTGATCGAAGAGGTCGTCGATCCGATGTAACGGGTACCTATTCTTCACCGTCAACTTATTCAACTCCCGATAATCCATACACATCCTCATGCTTCCGTCCTTCTTTTTAACGAAGAGAAAAGGTGCACCCCAAGGCGAAACACTTGGGCGTATGAAACCTTTATCAAGTAGTTCTTGCAATTGCTCCATTAACTCTTTCATCTCCGGTGGTGCCAACCTATAAGGTGCTTTGGCTACCGGCTTAGCACCCGGTATCAAGTCAATCCCAAACTCCACTTCCGTTTCCGGAGGAACCCCCGGTAATTCATCCGGAATAACATCTTCAAACTGATTCACAACCGGAACATCACGAATATCTTTCACTTTCTCAATCACATCCGCAACACAAGCCATGTATGCCTTGCACCCACGCACCATGTACTTTGTTACCTTTGTCACACCCCCAAAATCCACTAACGGAGTTTACCGTTAGGAGCGTGACATACCAGGATCTCAGTCATTAGTTACTTTGAATGACTCTATATGAGTTTAAGAAAACCACCAGTATTGCTCATAGTCACGATGCAACACTAGTAATGAAAACACTGATTTAATGTAAGACCGCGGAAGCGAAAAGTTAAATGAAAAGCAAGCGCCAAAACAGTCACGCCAAAAATAAATAGTTCAACAATAAATAAAATAAATAGTTCTTGAGTTTGAAAATGATGGACTTCGAATGCATGCATGCCTTAGTTTGTGCTTGTACCTTAATGACCTGAGAAAACATGCTAAAACGTGTCAACACTAGGTTGGTGAGTTCACAGGTTTCAATGTTTGTAAAGTTTACTAGATAAAACCATTTACAATTTATATCATAGGTAGCTAACCTAATTACATGTTACTAAAGCGTTTCGACACCGAAGCTGACTGTTTATGTTTGAACTTGCCTCCTACCATGGCTATCATGATCAATGGTAAATGTTTAGGTCAATGTTACACCCGTTCGACTACCTGTCGTGTTAGCGCGACTAACGCGGGTGGGGCTTGTCAATGCCCAGTAGTTGTACACAAAGAAGTGCAACATGAATAGTTCTCAACAATTCATGTATAACACAACTATCAGCAAGTGTTGGATCCTGCAATTGCAATGCATCCCCTTGTTGCCACAACTCCCATGCCTAAAAGTAAGGACTTGCATGATATGTTTGCGCTTAGTACACAAGTGATATAAAAGAAACGTAAGATCTAAATGTTCGTACCCATGTTTTCTCCCCTAAGTTTAAATCATAAGAAAATGGGCCGTGAAACTCAACTTAGAGTGCGTGCGAAAGAAAGCGAACTTAGAATGCTTGACGACTAACTGCCACCTATAAACACCAGTTTATAAGTGTGTGTTTGTGCAAGTTGATACGAACCCTTAGTATCCAAACAATACTATTGTTTACGTGTTTAGAAAAGGTTTGCAAGTTTGACCAAGTTTTACTAAGTTTGACCAAGTTTGACTCGACGACCCGTTGGTGACCCGTTTAGTGATTAAATGTTTGACTTGTATGACAACACGCTTAGCACACAAATAATTCACGTTTCATGCTACCTAAGTCATAACTAACTTAGCATGGCAACTACGTCAACAATACACGTTACATTAATTTATTATTTTTTTTAAATAATATAAACTCATGTTTGCTTTCAAATGAATCACATTATCTATAACACGTTCGTATCATCATTCCATGTCTATCTACACATGCTAATACATAATAGATTACCATAACACACAACATTAAGTTTAGACATCAAGTTCCAAATCACAAAGTTTCCACTTTTAGTAACCTATGATCTATTTAAGCTATTTGCATTATATAATCCTTTAGCAATAATTAATACAACCATACTAACATACTAGAGTCAAATAATAGCATCATACACACCTAGAAACCTTCACATTCAAAAATCATCTTTCAACAAAGTTTCCTCTTTTAGTAAGTCATCCATTACACGCTTTGTTTACACAATTAACACGTCTAATCAATCCCAAATCTTTCAACTAATATAATTATAACTATATTAATCATAATCCACGTCTAGCATGCAATTCCTATACTTCACATAATCAACAAATCTCAATTTACACCTTGTATGGAAACTAGGGTTTCACATATTTTCATAAAATCACCAATATGATACAACAATATCAAACAATTAACTAATTCATTATCATATTTCGAAATCATTAAGTTTGGATAATCTAGGGTTTTGATCTCAAAAATAATAATGAAATAACGACGGATTTTAATAAAACGACTTACGTAGGAACGTTAGGAATGCCTAGACTAGCACGTATTCACTTCCGGTTTCGCGATTGAAGCTCGATCGATGTGTGTTTGGGTTGCTTGAAGATCTCGGCTCAAAGGAGAGAGTGGGGGCTGATTATTTTCAAAATTTTGGAGTTGTGGGGATAGAGTTTTTATAAAATCCTTATATACTCACTCCATGGGCCCAAAAAATGGATAAAATTGTAAGTTTAGGAGGCCCGTTGACTAATTAAATGAGTTTAAAACTATTTTAATTAAATGTAACTAATTAAGATAGTTTATAATAAATATTTTTATAAAACTTATTTATAAAAATTACTAAAACAATAAAAGTCACAACGTTCCGCGTAAATGTACGCGATTTCACGAAAGTCTACAGTTTACGCATAAAATCACATAACACGTAA
This sequence comes from Smallanthus sonchifolius, assembly GCA_023525975.1. Taxonomy (NCBI): domain Eukaryota; kingdom Viridiplantae; phylum Streptophyta; class Magnoliopsida; order Asterales; family Asteraceae; genus Smallanthus; species Smallanthus sonchifolius. Next base: position 24,222,742 of record CM042029.1, on the reverse strand, counting down.
AAGTACATAATTTATATTAATTATAAATTATTTATTGTTCAAAATATTATTTTTAATTATCACCAACGTTCGGGGATCGACTCGTGCGATTCGATAATTCTCCGAATTACCGTTACGTGAGTATTTGTGCAATAACTGACACAATTAATTAACTTAATTAAATGCAATACACGTGTGACTAACTGAGGTAACTGAGTTTGCAATGAATAATGTTTGAACTAACGTAGGAATGTTAACAGAGTTAACCTGAAATTGCCGGATGTCACAACCTTCACATAAGAACACAATCTTACCTTGCCTTTCTTTTCGCCTTCTATGTAAATGGACTCACCCAATGGGGAATCGAGTTGTATCGCCTTAGGTCCACATAGAATATTCACTTTGTTCTTTGACAACCAATCCATACCAACTATCACATCAAAATCCCACATGGACATAGGAATTAAGTCAATAAGGAACGTTTCACCTGCCGCCCTTAACCTGCAATTCCTATAAATATCAAAAACTAAGAAACTCTTATCATTTGCCGCCTCGATTTCTAAGGGTTCATCTAACTTGATACTTAGAAACGAATAATGCTTAACAAATTTGAAAGACCCAAACGATCGACTAGCCCCCGAATCAAAAAGAACTAGTGTAGGTAAAGAGTTAATCTTTAACGAACCTGACACCACCTCCGAGTTTGTCTTTGCTTCCTCCGCCGAGATGTGGAAAGCTCTACCTTTTGGCCTAGGAATATCTACCTTCTTCTCGCTTCCACCTTGCTTTAATTCAAGACAATCCGCCCTATTGTGCCCGGGCTTGTAACAGTTATAGCACAAATGAATTTGGCTTGTGCATTGACTAGCCATGTGCTCCGACTTTCCACATTTATAACAGTTCAAAGTCCCCTTCCTACATTCCCCAAAATGCTCTTTTCCACAAACTTTGCACCCACGGGGAGAGAACTTGTTAAACGGCTTCTTAGTAGGGCTCCTGCCCTTTATCTTCTTCACGACCTGATCCACAATCTCCCTTTTCCTCTTTTCACCCCTTGCCTCTTGCCTTCTCAACTCCACCTCTCTTTCCCGACACATGTTTGTCAAATCTACAAGTGTGGTAAAAGAGGAAGGAGATATGCTATCTCTGAATTTCACAGTCAGCATAGCATAGAATCTGTCAATCTTCGCCTTTTCGGGTCCGGACAGAACTTGGTACGATCGAAGAAAGCCCCAACCAATTCATCTATTGACTCGTTCTTTTTCCTCATGAGGAGGAACTCCTCAGTCATCTTATCCACTGTGGCCTGAGGGCAATGATATTTCAGAAAGGCCGTCTTAAATTCCTCCCAAGTCATGGAGGTTACCCCCAATTCACTTCTCTCCTTTCGGAGATTCAACAACCACTCTTTTGCCCTCCGCGTCAATAAAGGCACATTAAACATCACCCTATCCTCAGGCTTACATTTGGTAGTCTCAAAATTAGACTCCATATCCACCACCCACCTGTGGCTAAGGATCGGGTCCACTTGCCCATCATACTATTTGGGCTTAATTATCGTAAATTCCTTTAGTGTACAACCCTGTGGTACCCTCTCCTTTTCTTTCAATACATCCTCGAGGGTAAGCTTAATAGCCCCTCTCATTTCTTCCATTAGTAAGGATGTGGCTTGCTCAAAGGCCTTGGCCACCTCTTCCTTAATCATTTCTTGGATCCTTGAATCCAACGGTTCATTGTTCGCTTTTTCCGTCATCTTTAAACTAAGAATTAGAACAAATACACCTTAACATCCTTACACTTTCAATACCTTAGGTATCCATCACACCTACACCCTTATATGTATTAAGTATATATATATATATATATCTACTTATATACATACATACATATATAATCACCTTCACCTAATCCTTGCATATGTTCACTGTTATATGATTATCATAAAGACCCTTGCACATTTCGTCTTATTAATCATATTGGCCAGACATGTTTAATAATACGCTATGCCCAGATGTAAATATCATCTCCATATAACAAATCACAAAACAAGTTTTGGCACACATAACACTTTGTCATTCAATCATACATATACATATACCATATATATAACCACATTATCGATTCATTACTAACCTTTCATTTCCGAAAGCTCCGAGTCTTAGTCAAGTCCTTCATGGATTCTCGTATCATTTCCCTCATATCAAGAGCATCCGGTTTTAGTTTGATGCCACCCACACAAAATTCCTCAAACCATTGCTCTGATACCAAGTTGTAACACCTTTAATTGGAACACCAATTAATAAAACATTTAAACGCGCGAAATCTATTATCCCAAGAATTTATTTTTTTTACTCTTTCACATACCGCGAAGGATTTGGGACCTCCCTTCGCGTATCGGGAGGGATTCCCAAATAACCTGTCAGGGAGAAAGGTTCTTCGTGTGGCGCGAAGAACTTTCTTTCCATCTTCGCGTACCGCGAAAGCCCCAAATTTTGACTGTCCGGCTTTCAATTCTTTCATGTGTCGCGAAAGGCCCCCCATCATTCTTTCGCGTACCGCGAAGAAGCTCAGAAAACAGAAAATTAGCTTTTTCTCAGATTTTCAACACTTAGCCAAATTTCCATCATTTTTACCAACTTGACAAACAAACAATTCAAGCATTTGGGTTTTGGTTAAAAACATTCAAACACCACATATATATACCAAAACACCATGTCAAGTGTCAATTTACACAAATTTTTAAGGATTTTCATCTAAACCCTAAAAAAACACCAAAACGCATACGAGAATCCTCCTTTCGCCAAATGGACTTGACTCGGACTACATCGGAGGTTTTCCTACATAACACCACATGCATCAACCATTAGTAATGAAGACAAACATATCTAACAAGTATAATCTACTTGTTTTCACCAGTTCACCCATTTGACCCGTTTGCACCTAATATGTCATTAGGCTACAACTAACTTGCATTTCCCCTTACAAGTTCCTTTCTTTTCATTTGTAAATCACAATTAACATATTTCCATTTCCATTATGGCACATAGGCCATAACCTCATTTTTGTTATGATACTTAGATCATAACCTCATATCCCATTTCCATTATGGTACTTAGACCATAACCTCATTTCCATTATGGTATTTAAACCATAACCTCATTTTCATTATGATACTTAGATCATAACCTCAATTCCATTATAGTATGTAAACCATAACCTCATTTCCATTATGATACTTAGATCATAACCTCATTTACACATATCAATTATAGTATTACAACTATAACTACATTCATTCATTTACACATATCCATTATAGTATTACAACTATAACTACATTCTCTCATTTACACATACTAATTCATTCACATTCATTCACATTAAATTAAACAACATAGTATGCAAACACGTATACCATCCATCATCATCAATACTAAGTAAGTGCAAAGGCAGTTACCTTTTGGGTTAGAAGATCCCGCACCACCTTCTCGGTTCACAATTTGATTACCTAAACATATACACCTAGTTTAGTAATCTAACATACATCAAAATCACATTATAATTGAGTTCACAACCCAATTTCCATTTCTAACCCAAACTGACCCGTTTGGGTTATTTCCATAACCAAACACCCTCTTCCAATCCAAACTCACATACTTGAGTTTCCTTTCCAATTCCTTGACACTAAATTTTCATTCAATATTTTTCATTAGGTTAATTTGGTGTTCATTCAAGTGTCTAACACCATATAAACACTTAATCATCACTAATTCAACATTCTATCATCACAATCCAAACACCCCCAATTTTCTCCATATGAACCCTAACTTCTCATAATCAAAATCAAAGGGTTCTAGGATGTTAATCACCATTCTTTACCTTTAGTTTAGCTAGATTATCAACAATCTAACACCAATTAACCACATGCATTCATAATACAAAACCCACCATCTAACACATTCAAAGGTGAAATCAAAGGATGATTAACACTTACTTGATGTTAGGAAGGTGTTTTGTGAGCCAAAACCTTCACAAATTCAAGCTCAAATGCAAGATTTAGCTCCAAAATCGATTTCTCTTTTTTCTCCTCTTGAAATGAACGACCCACAACAATGAGAAAAACCCAATTTTTAGTCAAAATGGCAGATTTGCCATATTACACCTTAGCCCCTCAACTTCCATTTAACCCATTTCATTCCAAAACTAGATAAAAACTAGAACAACCCCATTACTAACTTAAAACCCACTTGTTTCAACTTATTTCTAAAATATTATTTTCACCATAATATTTATTAGAAATATTTATTTATTTGAAAACGAAACCCGGATTTTGGTTCGTTACATGAAAGATGTAGAAAACCGCAAAGACAATGAAGAATGAGTCTAGTATAATGTAGTTAAAACTACATCACACTAGACTGGGGGCTGATGACATAGGTAGGTTCCAGGCCAAAAGTATAAGCCCAAGAAGGGCTTAGCCCAACCAAGATACCTTAGGTTGGGCAATACACACATTATCTCCAAGAAAGATCAAGCCCAAGAAGTTTTTAGCCCAGCCAAAATACCTAAGGCTGGGCAATACACACAACGGTCTTCCCATGAAAGAGACTATTGATAAGTGACCAAAGTTTCATGCATTAAAGGGTGCAATATGTTATATTTATGCAAATTAATATGGGGAATACAAAGGTTTTGTGTAGATGTGCATGTGCAGGTGTTGGAAGCTTAATGTATGATTTTAGAAGATATTATGCGAGATATGCAAGAGTTGGATGGAAGACGGAAGAAACGAGGCAAAAATGCAGGGTCCAGCGTAAGTCTACGCCACCTGTCGTAAGCCCACGCCACCAGCGTAAGCCTACGCCGCCCAGCGTAGGCCTACGCCTAACTAGTTTCTTCACAGCAGGCTTCAGGGACACGGCGTAAGCCTACGCCCCCCAGCATAAGCCTACGCTAGTTACGTTTCAGATGCGGATCTTTAGGGAAACAGCCGATTTTTAATGTTTAATAAGGTTTTTCTTCCCCAAAATCGAGATGATCAGTTTCTACATCGATTTTGGGCGATTTTGGGAGTGCTTGGAGGCTAGGAACCATATTCTTGAAGATTGGTATCAAGAAATTGAAGAATCGAAGATGAATTCCACAACCATGAGCGGCTAATCCACCGGTAATCATTCCCGGGTGGATTGTTTGTAAGTTTTTAGGGTTTTTATCATGTGCTAGCTTTGAGAAACAATTCTTGTAATCGTTTGGTTTGAAATACTTGAATCTTTGTGTTTAGTATGGTTATGAACTGACGGGAGTCGATAAATTCTTGCACCATTGACCCCGTTAGATGATAATTGCTATGAACGTTGATTTGTGTTGAATTTATTGATTAATCTAATTCTATATTGCATACATTTGTCTCGATTTCATTCGTGGATATTGTTTTACACTATTTGTCGATGATGTATGAATGTTGATGTTCTTTGTTAGATTTGGTTAAATTGATTTGGATAACCATTCGATTGTTTGAACTCATATGTTGGTGTGATAATCCCTAATTACTTGTGAACTTGAAACCCGGGTGTGATTCCTTTTTAGTTATTGTTTACAATCTAAATCGTTTGTTTGGTACTTGATTACTATCGGTCATAATTGTTAGTTGATAACCATTGTTTGTTGAGTTTGATAAGTTTCACCTAAATCATTGCTTGTGTTTGGTCAGAAAGACCCATTGTCACTTCATAAATCGCATTGTCAATTGAAGTTAAGCACCGACCACAAACTCTTCGTGGTTCGACACCCTTCTTACCCTAACTAGTTTAAGGTGATTAGGACACTCTAATTCTTTATCTTTGACCGGTCCCTTCGACACCGATCAAATTTTGGCGCCGTTGCCGGGGAGTGTGTGCGCTTGGTGTTTTATTTTAGTTGACTTTTGTGACTACTTGTTTCTTGTGTTGTTTGGTTAATCTTCTTCTATTTTTGTGTTACGCGTGGTGTTTGTTTGTGTGTGCAGGTGACAGAATAGTGCATGCGTGCCCATTCATCCGGGAGGACTTCACCGCTTGTTCATGTATTATAGAATTTCAAGCATGTTGATCTCACCATGAATATAGACTTTAGTGAATGCTTTCATTGTAGGAGCACATCTAATCGGAATAATGATTGTCCATATTTTTTGAAATTATGTGGGAAAGTCTGGTGGCGTCGAATCCCTTATCAATATGAAGATTGTGAGAAGCGTCGAGTACAATATTGTTTATCTCGAGTCGATCGAGATTTGGCGCAACTTCATCATTCGAAGCAATATCGCTTAAATTTGTTAAGTTACAAATATGATCTTTTATGCACGGGAAGGCGAAGGGGAGAACGAGGCCTTTCAGTTAACGAACATTCTCAGGCAAAACAACTGTGGATGTCTTCACAAATTGGAGATGCGGTTGTGGAGAATAATACCACACCAATGCCTTCAATTACTGAAAAATTAACGAGTGCACTAGTCGTGGATGATGACAATGATGATGATAAGGAAGAAGAGGTTGTGGATCTTTCAGAACATATAATTGAATGTTTAGACTCGATCAATGACATAGCACCTCATGAGAAATCTGAGATATTGATGGTTCATTCTGACCCTCCTCCCGTATTAATTACTCCAGCCAATAAAGTTGGGGATGAGGGTCTGAGGATAAAGATTAGGAAGGTGGGACTACAGGACATTGGGCAGTCTAGTAGGAAGCAAGCCCACATCGATTTACCCGACATGTCGATCACAATTAGGCAGGATTAGACACGACACGTCAACTACCGGGCACACATTGGAAATTCGGTGGGCAAATGTGGCGTTAGATTGTCAGGCATTGCATCAGTTTATAAGCAGATTTTGAGAGCACGAGTATGGAGGGGATACACAAGATATCGGGCTTTTGTTGGCAATGTGGTCGGTAAGTGTTCATTGTGACCATCATGAGAGACACATGAGGTAATGCCGGGCTGAGGACAATAAACTTAGCGCTAACCGGGAGGCAACCCGGCTTGTGATTGTCTTTATTTTGTCTTTGTTTTGTTTTGTGTTGTGTATTTTAGTTTCGTCACCATAGCAACACTCAAGTGTGGGGAAGACTCATGGAAGACTTACGAGTCCATTTTTGGTGGTGGTTCAAGCACTCTATGATCGCCTCTAATCAGGTTCATGTACTCTTTCTCATATTTATGTTGTTTTGATTGAACTATTTTGTTTTTGTTTATTTTTGTGTGTTTTTTGTTTGAAACTCGGTTGATTGTGTTGGGTGGATGCTTATGGTTATGGGAATCTTTGAGTTTGATATTTAGAGATATTAGGTATTGAATATTTTTGCACCCACTAACACTTTTATATTTCATAACTATTTACATTGGGACAATGTAAGGTTCAAGTGTGGGGATGTGGGAAATCTTGGAAACCATACAATTTTTTTTATAATTGTTTTACAAAGTGTTTGGTAGAGGTCTTTGGTCATGGTTAATTCACTAAGTACTTGATTAAGTCTTTCCAACAAATATAAAAAAAAAATATTGGAAATGTTGAATTCGGGAGTAACAAAATTGAAGGTGACGGTTTGAATGCACATGTCGGTAACCTATTTTCCACCGTTTTTGTGAGATTTTGAGCCAAATTGATATATATATATTCTCTTATTTGAGTGGTTGGCCACTTTGTTTCACATTTTAGAACTTGCATAATGTTGATACATGTTGAGACCTTGAACCAATTGATTGCACAAAAATGATAAAGGCATTAGGAGAAACCTTTTTATTTTTAGCCATTTTTATGCCTTTACCTGTTAATATCCACTAGATGCCTATTATGAGCCTATACCTTTTCTTTTGACAAAACCCACAACATTAGCCCATTCACCTTTTTAGCCTTTTCTTTTTAAACCCGTGAGTTGGAATTCAATTAACTTAGATTGATGTAGTTGCGGTTGCAATTAAAAAAAATGAAAAAGAAATACAAAAATAGTATTGGGTCAACATTTGCCCAAAGGTTTTGAGTATTAGTTGAAGCTACAATAAAAGATGTTATTGGGTCAGTTTAACTCAAGTTTCATTTGATAGTTTGAAGAAATAAGAACTTTAGTGTGATGGGTCATTTATACCCATAGTAGAGATTTGAAAGTTTTAGAGTTGATTTGTAACTTTATTAGTTGAATTCCACTCACCTTTAGCCACTTTAAAAATCCTTATCCATACCCGTAACCCTAGCCTACATTACAACCCTTAAAAGACCTTTTGATTTGTGAATTTTAGTTGTGTTAGTAGGAGGAGATGTGATCAATATGCAAGCTTATGATAATGTGATTCATTGTTTGGTTTCGAGTGAAAAATACTAGCACATCATCGCTAGTCCAGATATGAAACCGAGGGGAGTGACTGATTGTGAGGGGTGTGTGCATGCAAAGCCATAACTGGATGTGAGTTAAACCCGTTCAATATTTCCTTTTGTTTAAAAATTCATCGATGGTTTGTTGGATTGTAAATCTGTTGAGAGTATAATTCTTATGAATTTTGCATGACTTTGGACCTTAACTTATGTTTAGTAAAAACAATTATTTGAGAATTTGTAATGTGAATTTAAAGCAAAAGACTTTGCTTGAGGGCAAGCAAAACTCAAGTGTGGGGATGTGATAAGTGACCAAAGTTTCATGCATTAAAGGGTGCAATATGTTATATTTATGCAAATTAATATGGGGAATACAAAGGTTTTGTGTAGATGTGCATGTGCAGGTGTTGGAAGCTTAATGTATGATTTTAGAAGATATTATGCGAGATATGCAAGAGTTGGATGGAAGACGGAAGAAACGGGGCAAAAATGCAGGGTCCAGCGTAAGTCTACGCCACCTGGCATAAGCCTACGCCACCAGCGTAAGCCTACGCCGCCCAGCGTAGGCCTACGCCTAACTAGTTTCTTCACAGCAGGCTTCAGGGACATGACGTAAGCCTACGCCCCCCAGCGTAAGCCTACGCCCCCCAGCGTAAGCCTACGCTGGTTACGTTTCAGACGCGGATCTTTAGGGAAACAGCCGATTTTCAATGTTTAATAAGGTTTTTCTTCCCCAAAATCGAGATGATCAGTTTCTACATCGATTTTGGGAGTGCTTGGAGGCTAGGAACCATATTCTTGAAGATTGGTATCAAGAAATTGAAGAATCGAAGATGAATTCCATAACCATGAGCGGCTAATCCACCGGTAATCATTCCCGGGTGGATTGCTTGTAAGTTTTTAGGGTTTTTATTATGTGCTAGCTTTGTGAAACAATTCTTGTAATCGTTTGGTTTGAAATAGTTGAATCTTTGTGTTTTGTATGGTTATGAACTCACGGGAGTCGATAAATTCTTGCACCATTGACCCCGTTAGATGATAATTGCTATGAACGTTGATTTGTGTTGAATCTATTTATTAATCTAATTCTACATTGCATACATTTGTCTCGATTTCATTCGTGGATACTGTTTTACACTATTTGCCGATGATGTATGAATGTTGATGTTCTTAGTTAGATTTGGTTAATTTGATTTGGATAACCATTCGATTGTTTGAACTCATATGTTGGTGTGATAATCCCTAATTACTGGTGAACTTGAAACCCGGGTGTGATTCCTTTTTAATTATTGTTTACAATCTAAATCGTTTGTTTGGTACTTGATTACTATCGGTCATAATTGTTAGTTGATAATCATTGTTTGTTGAGTTTGATAAGTTTCACCTAAATCATTGCTTGTGTTTGGTCAGAAAGACCCATTGTCACTTCATAAATCGCATTGTTAGTTAAGCACCGACCACAAACTCTTCGTGGTTCGACACCCTTCTTACCCTAACTAGTTTAAGGTGATTAGGACACTCTAATTCTTTATCTTTGACCGGTCCCTTCGACACCGATCAACTATGCGCCAAAAGAGGAAAGAGCTAGACTCTCAGAAGTTAACAATGTTTTCCCCTTTTTACCTTCCCATGAAAGGACAGGCCAGTACCTATCAGAGGGAGATTAGGCTAGAAGCATATAACAGCCCTATGTCAACATGTTTCACACTAAAAGGGGAATCTCATCAAGTACAAGACATGACCAGATAACAAGGGGTCTGACAGTCACCAAAATAGAACACCCAGGGTCAAAAGACATCCGACCCTGGGAAAACATCACAAGTACAAATAAGAGCATACCCTATCAAGGTAAAGGACTCAGCATGGAATACTCAACTCTCCCATATGATTCTCCATCAAGACATCCCTCCACACTTCCTTTTCTCCAGGAAGTCCATCTCTCTTATTCCTTAACTTCTTATCCTCATTGTCTCTTATATTTATGTTTATTCATTGTATCCATGTTTGATATGTTCATCTTTGTATAAGTGAATGACTTGAGGGTCGGAGGGCCCTCGGGGCTAACCCCCCGGGGCCCTCTAACCTAGATCTCCTTTGTTGTTGCAGCTCAGGTCCAAACTTGGGAATGCTAGGACCAAGACGAACAAGACCCGACCCGACTCGGATTTGGATGTAGCAACACATACAAAAATTCTAAAAGGGGTTGGAGTTTTGATATGATGAAAGGGTGAGTTTTTAAACTTTGAAAGGTGAGATATGTTTTTTTAGCCTATTTTGTGCATATTGTTAAGTACAAATGGGTATAAATTAATGTGTATTCACTTTGCAATAACTAATGGTTTCAAATCAAATGTTTTTCAAGTTAATCACTTCGGTTTGACGAAAGGGATTGAATGAGCCATGGGAGTATTTATCGAATTAAGGGTTTGAATTAACCCGCTAATGTATTATAACCTAAACGGGTTTATTAATTTTTGTTTTTTGGTGATATAAGTTTGTACCCAACTTTTGAAACTTACTTTTGAATGTTATAACATTATGGTGATTTGAATTGATGTTTATTTTTGATTTGTTATAACGTTTCCATTAATTAAAACTTCTATGTAATTAATAACTTGTTATACCTAGTCTACGAGGTAGTGTAGAGCAATTTTTAAAATGAAAAGTATCATCTTCAGGGTCTGGAAAACATGTATAACCCTTTCTTACACTCCCTACCATGGGTCGACCTTAGACATCTGATGTCGTCCAGACGGTCTATAAAATAAATAACAAAACCTAACCTAAACTCCAAAGTAATAAACAGAAAACCTATGAACTAAACCGCACTGATAGGCAAGTGGACCTATCGAGTGTAGCACAGCTAAATGGTAAATCGGATTATCGAACCCTAGAGACACTATGTAACAATACTAGACTCTGACTCGGACTAAAGATTGATTTGTATGGGGGATTTACTACACTACTGGATAAACTAAGAAATGCAGAAAACAAAATCGACTCAAACTATCACGACAATAACTAAAGAAGATATCAGGAATGGAAGAATACCACCTAGGTCAGAATCCTACTTGCAAAGCACAACTTCTACCGGTTCTGAAAACTATGATGGATCTGAGATTCTAAGGATAACTGCTAAAGACAACCTATTGGATCCCTAATCACTATCAGGGTGTCACCAACTAAGCTACCTAAAGTGTAATAAACTCACCAGATTGTTGGATCACTTCTCAGGTATTTCTAACTATGATCAAGTACCCTAATGAACAGATTACCTCTCAGTCTCACTATTCACCATACATTCAAGGAATGCACGAGGTAATCTCAAGATAACTACTATGACATGAAGTAGCAACAATCACTAGACACCTAATACCAACGTCCTCTCAGACCGTTAACACTCGAATTCCTAATGAAGAAGACTAGACAACTAATTCTCACCTCTTAGGTATTGAACTAGGACACACATTCATTTCTAATCAAGTATCAACTAACGTTCTTATGGATTACTACGTCTAGCATACCAATCAGGTTATCAACAACATGCAAACAACCTAAACATGCATCTATTTATGAAATACATTCAACAAGATAACATGAAGAACATACATCAACTCAAAACCAGAATTAAACATGCACTAACATCATAATAATTTACCAAAGATTCTTTACAAGATCATTAACCCATCAATTTAAACCAAAAACCGATAAAAATCGCAACTTTAACAAAGTATTCATCAATTGACCTAGGCAGTATATGAGTTTTAGCCTAGAATCATGTTCAACACACCAAAACAGGAATAAAAGAACAAGAACATGGTTTCAATCTCAATTTAGGATAAAGACTCAAACTTGTAAACCAAATAAGAGAATATCACAAACCCGGAGTCCAAAGCTATCACCTTTAGCCTTCAATTGATCTTCTTTCTCCCAAAATCCCCCTGTGGACCTCTCTAGACGGCTAAAAATCGAACTCATTGCATAATGGGATTACAAATCTATTAAAATCGAATTTTAGGGTTTTTTCAGATTTCACAGGCCTCTCGCGTACCGAGAGAACCAAAATAGTCGCGCCTGGATTTTGATTCCCTTGCGTACCGCTATAGATATGCATCCGGTCTTCGCGTACCGCGAAAAGTAGATTTTCCCCATTTTTTCACTTTTGATCATCGGGCTTCATTCTCGTGCTCGGTTTTTTCGGTTTTTCACTCATTATTACCACGAGCACCTGTAAACATAAAGTGACTCATTACATAACAAAAACGACTCAAAACGAATACAAAACTAGTTAAAACGACACGAAACATGGCGAAAATACATGTGTGCTTTGCAACACATCAAAAATCCCCACACTAAACATTTTTTCGTCCTCGAAAAAGTCTGCAATGGAATCATAACTGAGATCTAACTTTAATATGAATTACCAATTAGCACAAATATACTCACGCGTTAAAAAGCAATAATCAGTGTTTATGTCCGATTAAACCCAAGCACCAACTATCTAGCCCCCGTGATGTGTTCTAATTCCATTTTATACAACAATAAATCAATCTATGTGACTCACATTTAGAAGTTACAGCTCTACCTAATCCTGTCTCATGGTGATGTTTAGGCACGGGTTAAACCATGTAGATTTCCCACCACGTTAAACTAAGATTTACAGATTTTTAGAAATCAATGGATTATGGATTGAATGGGTGGAAATGAGCGTTAATTAAAGCATAAGAACTTTCATCTAGAGGCGTCTCAACCAAGTCACTATCCCGGAAGCTAACACATAACCTAGATTTTAAACATTTAAGCACATAAATCTCACTTAGGGGTGTATTCTCCAAGTCACCGTCCTAGAGGGAAACACATAAGCAAGACTCAGTTTTCAAATAAATTAAGCTCATAATTATGGAAATTGTGAATTTATGGAATGGGCGCCACCAAAACTCGGATTTATTCTCATAAAAAGAGAGTGGTGTGCCATGAAAGTTTTCAAAAAAAACCTCTGAATATTAGCTTAACGTGATACCTATCACCCTATGTTGACAGTTTCAGTATTACCATTACCCTAAGATGAGTACCCACAAGATATTATGAATTTATTACGTGATTAATCCTAAGTAACACTCACAGGTTATTTAAGCTATTCAAGTCGGCTGGGTCTACCAAAACATCGCTAATTAGACGCGTTTTCTATTATTTATTTCATTTAAACAAATAAGTAGATCCAGTTGTAATATCATTTTCCATTTATTATGCAAAAACTTTTACTTTCAAAGGACATTTTTTCAAATTTTTTCAATTTTTTTTTTGTATTTTTGGATTTTTATAATGATACAAACTAGACTTAAACACTCACATCCCCACATTTGAAAGACACATTGTCCTCAATGTGAAGCAAGACACAACGAAAATAAAAATACAAAAATAAAAATAGGAAGTGACTTAGCTGGTTAATGAAGATGCAAATCAATGTATCCAGCTTCGTTCTTCCTTGTGTGCACCGCATAGCATTTCAGTCGCGGTTGCTCATCTCTGTTGGGTTGTATTTACACAGTGATAGAAGCATTCGTCCCATCCGAATGGAGATTGAGTACGGACAGGACGAAGAATACCTGCAAAATAAACCTCACAACAAACCCACAGCATTAAACTGACACAAATAAAAGACTCAATAACTCAAACTGACTCACAATGACTCTGGATAGATATGCAAGGATACGTACCCGATGGGTGACAAACACATAGACATGAATGCCACAGCAAGATAAATCATCGGATATGCATCGGTTCCTCGTTTCCCATGGTCGGTGATGAGTGGTGAATGGTAATTGACGATGGTAGATGAATGGTGTGATAGATGACGGATGGGGGCTGATAGTGGTGGGCATTATGGGTGATTGATGGTTGAGATTTGGTGGTAGACAGTGTGGTAGTCCACGGGAAACAAGAAAACAAAGGGCAAATCAGGAGCCCCCCCCCCCCCCCGTATCGCGAAGGAAAATTGGCCACTCCTCGCGTACCGTGAGGGAGTGGCTTTTTAGCCGGCCAAAATTTCTGGCCTTCGTGTACCGCGAAGGAACCACCCAACTCCCTCGCATACCGCGAGGGAGTGTTCTTCACAGAAAGTTAAGAGATTTTTCATGTTTTTATACTTAGAAAAATTTTGACCTCTTAAAAATCTTTTTCACCCAATTTTCTTAAAACTCGTTCCAATGACATAAACCAATGTAAAACATACCTGGAACTTCGTTCCCAATGATTTCTCCCACCGAATCAAGCGCGAATCCCTGTAAGACACGACACACACAAAACACAATACCAAAAAACACAGAAAAGACCCGAACTCAAACCAAAGAAGCATACAAACTCCACATCCCGGGCACTTGCCCGAGAATCAAACAAGCCTATCAGGAGGCTTCTCCTTCATCCTCTGCGGTCTCCCAGTTTTGCATATCCACAATAACCAAATAAACAAAAACCAACTCTTGTAGCTACCACTCAGGTCCTTCCACCATAACTTATACCTACCCGGTCCAAAATCAACCCGATTCAAGTAGCCTAGCAGTTTATTCTCTCTAAATATCCCCACACTTAGGGTTTTCACTACCCTCAACCTAGATGAATCTATTGAACACGGGTTCTCTTATGGGGTGGCCTAGACCTAGGAGGTAACTCGGTCTCTCTTCCCTCAGCACGAATAACAGGTAGAGGTTCAGGAATAGGTATTTCTAAAGGCACGACCTCTACACTATCAACCACGGGTGATTCACAAACTATCTTCTCCACCTGAGCTAAAATGTCACTTAAACTAAACTTATCATCGCTAGCACTTAAAAATGAGGAACCTACCAGTTTCTTTTCAAACTCCTCCAACCAATCCAGAGGCTCCACCCTCGTCTCTCCTTCATCTTTATCAACAGTGTCCGCTATTGGATTGGAGTCCCAATGATCATCCATGGAGGCATCAAGCATGCATACGGAGTGGCTATGCTCGCCAACATCCTCCCCGGATTTTACGGTATCAAATGTAACTGACTCATACCCCACACGAAGTGTGAGTTTCCAGTCAAATACATCGATTACTGCCTTGGAGGTGCACAGGAATGGGGACTCCATCATCCACTTCCATATCTAGAATGACGAAATACACGGGGAAGACAAATTTACCTACTTTCACTAGGAGGTTGTCCACAATTCCCCGTGGATACTTGACTGAGCGGTCAGCTAAGGCTATGCTCATGCGCGTCGACTGTGGTTCACCTAGGTCTAGCTGCTTATATAAGGAATAGGGCATCAAATTGATGCTAGCACCCAGATCAGCCAACGCGTGGTGCAAAGGCAATCTGACTAGGTGACATGGGATCATGAAACGACCCGAATCTCCCAGTTTCTCTTGCAGCTTGTTCTACACCACCGCAGAACATTGCTCACTAAGTGAGACTTTAGAGACCTCCTCGAGCTTCTTCTTGTTGGAAAGAAGATCTTTAAGGAACTTGCCATACTTTGGCATGCGCTGGAGGGTCTCTATTTGCGAAAGATTGACCTTTAGTTGTTTGAATAAGTCAAGGAAGTGACCGGGTTCCCTCGCTTGCTTGAATAGCAGCAAACGTGTTGGATAGGGAACACGAGTCAGGTCAATCTCGGGGGTCTTCATCTCCACCCCCTTCTTCTTCTCCTTTGCCTTCTCGGTGGGCACCTCAACTACTATCTCCTCGTCTACCTGCTCCTCGGTCATCATCACATCGATCTCCGTGAATCAAGCCCTCCAGTCAATCTTCTTGACCTACTCAGGTGACGGAATGTTATACTTGCTGGAGTGGGAGTCATCCTCTGCAACCTCTTTCTCCTCAACACTCCTGACCGACACGGCCATCACTGAAGTGTTAGAGCCTGAAGATTGACTTCCCTGTCGATCCTTCAGACTCTTAGCGATGTCCTCAACCGTGCGTTTCAGATCATGGAATGTCGATTGTTGATTCTTCAATAGAGCGTCGTGGCTATCCAATCTCAGCCTAGCATCCCTGTCCTGCTGGACTAAGTGGGCAAGCAAATGTGTTTGCGTCTCAAGCATCTCCTTTACCATGGTCGTGTTGACACTGCTTCTCGTGCTAGGTCCTGTATCTCCTCATCCATGCTGCTGCTGCTGCTAACGATCGTTAAACCCCGATGAGTTGTTTCCAGATCTCCAACCCGAGCCAAATGAATTGTAGTTGTTATACCCTCGGTTATGGTATTAGTTTCCAACATAGCTCACCTTCTCTGGATTATTCACTAGGCAATCACGGGTGTCATGGCCTCCCCTGCACACTTGGCACCGCTGAGCACCGAGCCTCAGCTCCTTAATCTTGTTAGCCATTGAGGCGAGTGCAGCAGCCATGCTAGAATCAGGGGTGACCTGATGCACACCTCTAGAGGATGAGGTGGATGATCTAGCACTAGGAATGGAAGTCCTAGCATATGGATATTGTTGTTCGGCCTGAACGAAGCTCTCGAACATTTCTTCGCACTCAGATGGCTCGAGTTTCTCCATGATATGGCCTCCCGCAGCTGTATTGAACATCTGCTGCTTCTCGAAGGTGAGACCATTGTAGAATTTCTCCACTATCGCCCAGTCTGACAGACCATGCTGGGGACATCGGCTCAACAGCGTGTTGAACCGCTCCCAGGCCAAATGATAAGGCTCGTCGGGATCCATCCGAAAGGTGTGGATTTGATCCCTGAGCCGAGCGGCCTTGGAAGGTGGATAATACTTCTTATAGAACTTGGCTTGAAGAACCTCCCGAGTGGTAATAGAGTTGTCAGGAAGGTTTTAAGCCAAGCAGATGCACACCCAAAGAGAGAGAATGGAAATAAATGCAAGTAGATAGCGTATTCAGATACACCCGTGATATTAAAGGTATCACATATACGAACAAAGCGGGATAGGTGTCCGGGTGCATCCTCATCCTCAAGGACATAGAACTGAGTAGCCTGAGTTATCGTACTCATGACATGTGATGGGATCAGCTAGGAATTGGCATTTGGAATGGCGGGGCGGGTGATCGGAGATCTCGCGCCTGTGACCCGATCACTGGCCCTATAGTGTACTGTACGCCTGGCCGGAGGATCAGCGTCGCCCATAGTAGGAAATGGAATAGGGCTAATAGGACGTACCTGGCTTTCACACAACTGTTTCAAATGCTCCTGAAAGTCACGGGTGCGCTCGTGTAGCTCTCGCTCGGGCTCTAAGAAAGCAGAATAAGATGGTGATTCCTACGAGTGAGTGTTGTGCATAAACAGAAAGACTCAATAGGAAAAAGAAACAGAGACTCAAGAACAGAAAGAATCGATTCTAAGTTAGACACACAGATAGACAAAGAAGACAAGCACGTAAGCACAGAAGATAAGCACACAGAACAGACTCAAAGAAAAACAAATAAACCAAAAATCAGACAAAGAACTAGTCAAAGCTAATATTGCTATTGCCAAGTGTCCCCGGCAACGGCGCCAAAAAATTGATGTCGTCCAGACGGTCTATAAAATAAATAACAAAACCTAACCTAAACTCCTAAGTAATAAACGAAAAACCTATGAACTAAACCGCACTGACAGGCAAGTGGACCTATCGAGTGTAGAACAACTTAATTGTAAACCGGATTATCGAACCCTAGAGACACTATGTAACAATACTAGACTCTGAATCGTACTTAAGAATGATTTGTTTGGGGGATTTACTACACTACTGTATTAACTAAGAAATGCAAAAAACAAGATCGACTCAAACTATCATGACAAGAACTAAGGAAGATATCAGGAATGGAAGAATACCACCTAGGTCGGAATCCTACTACCAAAGCACAACTTCTACCGGTTCTTGAAACTATGATGGATCTGATATTCTATGGATAACTACTAAAGACAGTCTAGTGGATCCCTAATTACTCTCTGGGTGTCACCAACTAAGCTACCTAAAGTGTAATAAACTCACCAGATTGTTGGATCACTTCTCAGGTTATTCTAATTATGATCAAGTACCCTAATGAACAGATTACCTCTCTGTCTCACTATTCACCATACATTCAAGGAATGCACGGGGTAATCTCAAGATAACTACTATGACATGAACTAGCAACAATCACTAAACACCTAATACCAACGTCCTCTCAGACCGTTAACACTCGGATTCCTAATGACGAAGACTAGAAAACAAATTCTCACCTCTCGGGTATTGAACTAGGACACACACTCACTTCTAATCAAGAATCAACTAACGTTCTTATGGATTACTACGTCTAGCAAACCACTCAGGTTATCAACAACACGAAAACAACCTAAACATGCATCTATTTATGAAAGACATTCAACAAGATAACATAAAGAGCATACATCAACTCAAAACCAGAATTAAACATGCACTAACATCATAATAATTTACCAAAGATTCTTTGAAAGATCATTAACCCAACAAATTAAACCAAAAACCGATAAAAATCGCAACTTTAACAAAGTATTCATCAATTGACCTAGGCAGTATATGAGTTTTATCCTAGAATCATGTTCAACACACCAAAACAGGAATAAAATAACAAGAACATGGTTTCAATCTCAACAATTTAGGATAAAGACTCAAACTTGTAAACCGAATAAGCGAATATCACAAACCCGGATTCCAAATCTATCACCTTTAGCCTTCAATCGATCTTCTTTCTCCCAAAATCTCCCTCTGGACCTCTATAGACTGCTAAAAATCGAACTCCTTTGCATAATTGGATTACAAATCTATTAAAATCGAATTTTTGGGTTTTTTCGGATTTCACAGGCCTCTCTCGTACCGCGATAGATGGACATGGTTTCTCGCGTACCGCGAGAACCAAAATAATCAAGCCCGGATTTTGATTCCCTCGCGTACCGCGAAAGATGTGCATCAGGTCTTCGCGTACCGCGAAGAATAGATTTTTCCCATTTTTCACTTTTGATCATCGGGCTTCATTCTCGTGCTCGGTTTCTTCGGGTTTCACTCATTATTACCACGAACACCTGTAAACATAAAGTAGACTCAATACATAACAAAAACGACTCAAAACGAATACAAAACTAGTTAAAACGACATGAAACATGGTGGAAATACATGTGTGATTTGCAACACATCATTAGCTCACAGGGGGATTACCTCTCTCCGAATGAATGGGTTTTCAGCAGTAACTGTGGCAATACACAAACCCAGCGCCCGGAGCTTATGCCCTAGGCTTCACCCCTTTCCCGCCCAGGGTCAGAACGCCCACATTTTTTCAGGTCCCAGGATATTATCCATACTATACAACTACCCCCATGATGACACAACCAGTGGCCACTTATACCCAACCCGCTCCTCAGATATGGGCCGGGGGTGACCTCTCAAGGACTTAAATCCCAAGTGCTCACACTAAGTTCACCCCGCACATCACGAACTTCAGATTTCCCCCAACGACCAATATGTCGTCCAATGTGAAAACATATGATGGTCTTGGAGATCCAAACGACCATTTGGAACTCTTTTCAAGAGTAGCAAAGGTGTAACAATGGTCCATGCCAGTTTGGTGCCATATGTTCATACAAACCTTGTTAGGACCCGCCCGCTTATGGTTCAACAGCCTACCTAGTGAAAGTATAGATAATTTCGAAGACTTAAGCAGGAATTTCCTAACCAACTTCATGCAACAAAAAAGGTACACGAAAGACCCGATAGTTATCCACATTATAAAGCAACGAGAAGATGAAGACTTGAGGTCTTTCATGGAGAGATACAAGCTCGAAGGCCTAAGTATAAGCGGGGCTACGGAACAAATAAAAATTCCAGGATTTGTACATGGGGTCAGAGCAAGACATCTTATAGAGGAGCTCAACCAAAACATCCCAAAGACTATGGAAGAAATCCTGGAAAAGGCAGAAGCTTTCTTAAGAGGAAAGGAAGCAACACAGGCATTTGAAGGTAGCCGAAAAACAAAGAACCCTACATGGAAGAATCCCCCACCAACAAGCAGAAACCAACACCGTTTCCAACCTTTCGTAGAAAGGCGATCGGCGAGCCATTTCCACGAACAGCGACGGCCGTACGAAAGAAGTGAGTACCCTTATAGCCGGTCCAAGCCCCAGGAAGAAGATAGGGGAAAAACTCACAGTTTACAGCACTAACCAAGACCCCAAAGGAGATTCTCGCAACAGAGGAAGCAAAGTTTTCTGGCCACCAAAGACGGTTAACAGGCCACCGAATGCGAAAACAGCCCATCGGTACTGCTAGTTCCACGGTTACGTAGGTCACCACACAAACGACTGTTTTCAGTTGAAAAAACGAATAAAGGCGGTCGTACAGTCAGGAGAACTAGCTCACTTAATAAAAGATATCAAGAACAAGAAGCCAGAAGATAGACAGGAGAAAGAAAAAGGGAAAAATAAATACTAATTGTGAGTAGACATGGGCGAACCAGATCACAAAGCAACGGCCGGGGGCTATCCAAAGAAGAAATCAGCTTCCCCCCAATAGCCCTAGGTAAATCAACATGGTTACCTATGATAATACAAGCCAACATTGGGGGGGGGCAAGAAGTAAGGAGGGCATATCTTGATGGAAGGAGTGCATCAGAAATCATGTACGAGCATTGTTTCCTCCAGCTGGAGGAAGAAACACGAAAGAAGCTCATAGCTTCTACCACCCCTTTGATCGGATTCTCTGGAGAGAAAGTATGCCCGGTCGGTGAAATAAAACTAAAAGTCTCTATGGGAAAAGGAAGATTTAGGCGAACTGAGGAATTGTTATTTGTGGTAATTCGGTCACCATTACGGTACAACATCATCATCGGAAGACCGGGGATAAGCGTGCGGTAATGAAGTTTCCTACAAAGATAGGAACATGCACCATCTATCCCTCTCCAGAAACCCTAATGATAGGACTGACAGAAGAAGAAATCGCCGAAGGAAAGGTAAGCATCAACACGGATTACCCGGAACAAAAGGTCAATATCGGGCCCGGCCTGTCAGACCAGGGGAAAAGGAAGTTGATAGACATCCTTTGAAAAAGCAAAGACGTGTTTGCATGGTCGCCGGTAGACATGACAGGTGTCCCCAGGAAGACCGCAGA
This sequence comes from Smallanthus sonchifolius, assembly GCA_023525975.1. Taxonomy (NCBI): domain Eukaryota; kingdom Viridiplantae; phylum Streptophyta; class Magnoliopsida; order Asterales; family Asteraceae; genus Smallanthus; species Smallanthus sonchifolius. The sequence goes on along the minus strand of CM042029.1, from coordinate 24,201,326 downwards.
GCACACCCTCCAGATCAGTTCAACCCAGATACCGGTTATCCAGAAGAAACGAAGCTTAGCCCCGGATAGTGTGACACCCGGCAAATCCCGGTTAACCCCGTTAACTCAATTACAAATCTCAAGGACTAATTCTATCATTATTCAAATTCAAAATCAATAAAATTACAAGGACTAGTTGCGTAATTTACCAAAACTCAATGTTGTAGACTTTTAAAGTCAAAATTAAATAGATTGGTTCCTGTTGACTTTTAAAAATTCAAACTTGTATATTCTTGAACTCAAATTCGCAACAATAAGCAAACATCTGTTACAATCTGTAACTCATTTGCGTAGTAATGATGAGGTCGACCATTATTGAAACAATTAACACCGGCATTGATATCGAATTAATCCACTTTATGTGCATCAAATCCGTAACTATCGAAACCTTCATTATGCCTATCGAACTCGACCAATCCAATAACCATTTCACAATCAAACCTTTGTGCACCTTAATCGAGCATCTCTGGAACTTTGCACACACCATTGCGGTCGAAATCGAAGTCGAAATCACCAGAGACTAACCCATGCAAGTCGGACTGTGTTCTAACCGATCTCCATCAATCCGGCATCGAATCAGGTAGTTGAACGCATCTCTAGACTCGTTTTTATCTCTAATATGAAAGCCCTAACATAATCAGGGCTTACATTATCGAATTTAACACGATTAGATTCTAGGGTTCATACCCGTTCGGGTTTAATCGAACCCTAACCTAAGCATGATCTTAATCCAATTAATTAGTATGGTTAGAATCGCAATTGACTTCTCAGTAAAATCTCCATGTTAATTTTATCAAACGTCATCGAATTGTTCATGATCTAGAATCTAGGGTTTGTTCATAAATCGAATTAGGGGTTTTGATCTTAGACTCAACCTCAATTAAATTAAACCATATGGGTAGATTCGCCATCATCAACTTGTTAAAAGCCCCATGATTTCAACATAAAACATCATCGAATTCGACCAATTTGAATCGGTATTCTTAAAACTAGGTTTCGGTTTTCAAACCAAGAATAAACGATTTAAAACTCAATGGTTTTGCAATTAAACTCGTACATAGATTCGAAATACCCTAAATAACAAAACCCTATGTCTTTTTGTTCAATCGAAATCAAATTTAATGGATTAAAGGGGGAATTTTCGATCGGTTCATGTGGGAGGGGAAGAACACGGAGACCATTTGTGTTAAGACCAACTGGTTCGGGTTTAGTACGCGATCGCCCTAGCCGGTGGACTGATTAAGGTGTGGTGCTGGTAGGGGAGAGACCCGGGTTCAAGTCAGACTCGGGTTCAAGTCTTTCTAACCCTATTCTTTCTTCTAAGCAACTTTTACACTATATTTTTATATAAAAACATCCCTCATGTTATCTTAATAATATAATAATGTGTTTTAGCCCGGAAAAACACCCGTAGGCTCGGGTTTGGTTGTATAACCTATTCTTTATATTATTTTCCACGTTTATAATAATATATCTATATTATTATCTAACCTATAACTCCGATTTAAAAATAATACATTTATATTATTTTCGTCACGTTTATAGTCATTGTGTAACGTTACAAACCAATAGATAATATATTTATTTATATATTTACCTACGTTTATATCCTCGAATAAAAATAATATATTTATTATTTTTGCCACTTAAGTGATTATCGTATATTTTCTACGAGTTCAAAAATAATATATAAATTATATTATTTTTTAGGCCATTAGTTTAAATGGTGCAAACGCACGAATAAATATTTATATATTATTATTCGTAATTAGAAACGTTCGACACGAAACATATTTATCTTAATTATTATATTAAGAAACCCTTATTCTCATGGACACGTTCGTCTACTCATTGAACCTTAGAATATTTTAAGATGTTTAAATCTTCCGTATCGTCGTCACAAATCCCATTGTATCCCTAATTGTTATGTGTATAATTCTAGGGCAATTGTAGACTGTTCACAGGCAAACCATTTGTGGTTAGTGTTGCATCCTTGTGTGGTGCTAATTTCTACGCTTACGCAACTTAGGTGGGTTTCACGGCCCCTTTTTACTTGTTTTCCTACTGGGGGAGAAACATGCATATACACAAATATCATTTTACTTGTTTTCCCATTGGGGAGAATCATGCATACAAACAAATAACATTTTACTTGTTTCTCATTAGGAAGAAACATGCATACGAACAGACATCCGTTTACTTGTCTTCCCGCTGGGGAGAGACATACATATGAACGGACATGGATCACATAGTATTTAACTACCACTTTTTTACCTAAGTGCAAACATAACATGCAAAGTCCTTACACACTCCGACCGTTAATATATGGAGTATAGCGAGGAAATTTGAGTAGTACTACTGGGTTTGACAAGCCCCACCCGGGTTAGTCGCGCTAACTTGATTGGAGGTCTAACGAGTGTAAATTGCCCTAAACACTTGCCATTGTTGATGTTAGAAATGGCGGAAGACACCTAAACACAAACAGTCAGCTTCGGTTGCGAACGCTTAGAGTAACTTGTACATTGTCTAGCTAGCAATAGGTGTGACTTACGTATGTGGATCCTGCAAACACTCAAAAAGCTTATTCACTTGCAAACCTGTGAACTCACCAACCTCGTGTTGACACTTTTTCTTACATGTTTCTCAGGTCGCTAAGGCACAAGTTACACACTTAGGATATGCATGGAGTCATACTATCATTTCATCCTTGTATAAACATTTAAAACAAATTACTTGTCTTATTAGACTTGAGCGCAATTGTTTTGCGCATTTACTTTATTGTTCAAACACTTCCGCATTAACTCTAAAATTTTATGATATTTCATTTATGTCCCACATAGTGTCGTTTGATGTAACTAATGACTGAGATCCTGGTTTGTCGCACACCAAACGGTAAAACTCTATTAGTGGAATTTGGGGGTGTGACAAACAGAAGGAAAGCGGTCATAGAAGAAGTAAACAAACTGGTGTCAGCATGTATCCTTCGAGAAGTCAAATACCCTACATGGGTCGTGAACCCAGTAATGGTAAGGAAATCAGACGAAAGTTGGAGGATATATGTCGATTTCAAAAACCTTAACAAAGCGTGCCCCAAGGACTGCTACCCTCTCCCCGAAATCGACCAAAAGGTAGACTCCTTAACAGGTTTTAACCTAAAGTGCTTCCTAGACACGTATAAAGGCTACCATCAGATAAAAATGAGTAGAGCAGATGAAGGAAAAAACATATTCACATAACTAAAGGTATCTTATGTTACAAGAAAATGCCATTTGGTCTAAAAAATGCAGGGGCCACTTACCAGAGGCTGATAGACAAAGCTTTCAAAGGCCGGCTGGGGAAAACATGGAGGCATACGTAGACGACTTGGTCATAAAAAGCTAAGACGAAGACGCCATGATCAAGGACATCGAGCAAACGTTCAGCAACTTGCAAAAAATCAACATGAAGCTAAACCCGGGGAAATGTTCGTTCGAATTCGAGGAAGGCGGTTTCCTAGGTCACGTGGTCAATAAACAGGAAATTTGAGCAAACCCCGACAAGGTCAAAGCCATACGAGATATGAAATCCCCAAGAAGCAGAAAATAAGTGAAGAGACTAAATGGTAAGTTAGCTGCTCTACATCGATTCCTATCAAAATCTGCTGAACGTTCCTTACCATTCTTTAAAACATTGAAATGTTGCTCAAAAAAGACAGATTTCCAGTGGGGCCCGGAGGCCGAAGAAGCCTTCCATAATATGAAAAATTACATCGTCGGGTGTAGGTCCTGAGCAGAACTGTAGACACAGATCTACGGAGAAATTCTTCAAACAGTCCGGATCGAAAGGCGGAATCTCTGGATCCGGTATCACTCTCGAATCAGAAATGGTAGAGACGGGTGCGGGAATCACAAACACGAACAGAAATATATAAAAGTGAAAAGAACAGATAATTGGAGCATAAAACGTATGATTCTTTGATTGATATGAAAATTAAAAGGCTCCTCACACACTCTACAATTATCTCATCCCAGGGTGAGCTCCCCCTGGGGTGGTGATTCCCTCTACAGACACACACTCACTCATAAGGTATAATCTGCTATATATAGGAGGCCAAGCACATGCGCCTTGTTTTCCAAGCCACCGCCCAATGGGCCTGAAAAACAGGTATCGAAACTAGTAGTTTCGATACTGTAATTTCGATTGACAGCATCAGTCTCAAAATTATACCCAACAATCTTCCCCTAGACTGATGCTATCAATTCTTGTCCGACTCTGTCTTTCGTCTTCATAGATTGACTGATGATCCAATGCCTTTCGTTGTGATTCTCCCCCTCAAGTGTAGACCCTCCTATCTTGTAGGCAAATGATAAAGGTTTGAATCCCAAGTATTTAGCAGTAAATAACCATCTTTCTACAAGGATTCTTGACATTCTCGAACACTTGATCAACTTTTGCCTTCTCTCCCCCTAAAAAAGGTCAATTTCAAGCAAAGGCTCACTTTGTCTTACATCTTCATAACTCTGCTGATAATTTGAAGTCTTTCGTGGTAATTCTCCCCCTGAAGTGTAGACCCTCCTATTTCTAGGCAAAAGATAAGGGATCGAATCACCATGTAATCAACAACTAATGATTCGGTTTGTCACAAGTATGCTTGACTTTGTTACCCGCTGCCCAAACTTGAACTTTGATCAAAGGAATTACGGCTGAATCAGGCAGAACATCGTGTATATTGCCGAAGAAACGAAATTTTTGAAAACCCGAAAAAGGCTGTCTCCAAGTTTTCTTCCAAAACTCCCCTCCTTCTATGCAATATCCTGTTAAAAAATTTATCCAAGAAAATTTCCAAAAAAAACTTTTTTTTTTTGTGGAAAGTACTTGGACAGTTCTGCCTGTAGTTTTGATAGACTCTACTTCAGTCGAAACAAGGCTAGTTTCGATAGAGACAGTATCGAAACAAGAAGTTTCGATAGAGAGATTCTTCAATCGAAACTAGTAGTTTCGATAGGAGATTCTTCAACCGAAACTAGTAGTTTCGATGCCCTCTAGTTTCGACAGCCTAGTTTCGATGTCTTCTAGTTCTGATTTAGGGCAACACCAGTAGTTTCGATAAAAAATGTTCAGCCGCCACATAGTTTTGATTGACCATCTTCAACCTTCAGCTACTTCGATACCCCCAATCCAGGTCTGAAAAATGCTTCAAGAGCCTTACATCTTCAGATTTTGACAGTGGAAATGTAGAACAGCAGTCACAAACCTGCTACACATCGATTTCTTCATGTTTAACGTCTCAATGGCGGGTTTTTTCTGATTTTCGAGCAGATTCGAGAGAAATAAGAGCCACCATGGCTCTGATACCAACTGTAGGTCCTGAGCAGAACTGTAGACACAGATCTGTGGAGAAATTCTTCAAACAGTCCGGATCGAGAGGCGGATGGATCCGGTATCACTCTCGAATCAGAAATGGTAGAGACGGGTGCGGGAATCACAAACACGAACAGAAATATATAAAAGTGAAAAGAACATATAATTGGAGCATAAAACGTATGATTCTTTGATTGATATGAAAATTAAAAGGCTGCTCACACACTCTACAATTATCTCACCCCGGGGTGAGCTCCCCCTGGGGTGGTGATTCCCTCTACAGACACACACTCACTCCTAGGGCATAATCTGCTATATATAGGAGGCCAAGCACATGTGCCTTGTTTTCCAAGCCACCGCCCAATGGGCCTGAAAAATAGGTATCGAAACTACCTAGTTTCGATTGAACAAATGTTCAACCGAAACTAGTAGTTTCGATTGAACAAAATTTCAACCGAAACTAGTAGTTTCGATACTGTAATTTCGATTGACAGCATCAGTCTCAAAGTTATACCCAACATCGGGATACCTGTAATGGTAGCTCCCCAAGCAAAAGAACAGCTCTTCTTGTACGTCGCAGCCGGGGAAGAAGCCATCAGTGCAGTACTCATAGCAGAAAGAAAGGGTCGTCAGTTACCCATCTACTTCATAAGCCGGGCACTGAAAGAAGCAGAAACAAGATATTCTCACCTAGAACGCACGGCTCTAGCTGTGGTGCATGTAGCAAAGCGCCTGAGAAGATAATTTCAAGCACACAATGTGCAAGTACTTACAAATCACCCACTAAAAGAGATACTGATGAAGCCAGAGTCATCCGGAAGATGGGCGAAACGGGCAATAGCCCTAGGAGAGCATGGAATCACATATGCTCCTCGAACGGAAATCAAAGGGCAAGCCTTGGCAGAATTCATCATTGAAGAACTCGGAGATGGGACAGAAGTCCAACACATCTCCATAGCCCAGCAAGTCCCTCCCACTGGCGAATGGATCATGTACACAGATGGGGCCTCAAGTGCCAAAGGGCCCGGAGCGGGCCTTATCTTGGTGGACCCGAAAGGAAAAGAGGTCGCATACGCACTACGCCTGAACTTTCCCAGCACGAACAACGAAGCCGAATATGAAGCATTCCTTGCAGGACTCCGGATGGCAAGGAAATTTGGAGCAAAATACCTTACTGCACATGTAGACTCTTTGTTGGTGGCAAATCAAGTAAACGGAGAATATGCGGCGAAAGACCCATCAATGCAACAATATAAAGAGTTGTCCCAACGGTTAATAAAAGAATTCGGCAAATGCACAGTCAAACAGGTGTCGCAAACACAGAACAAAAATACGGATGCACTAAGCAAGTTGGCTTTACTAACCTTCGCACACCTAACCAAAAAAGTGTTAGTCGAGGTTCAGGAAATCAGCTCCATCTCAGCTAAGGAGGTGGGAGATATAGTAGAAGAAGAAGGGGAAACATGGATGACACCCATCAAAGATTACTTGGTAACAGGGCTCCTACCAGAGAATGAAACAAAGGCACAACGCTACTGAAAGCAGCAAGCTACACTATGGTGGAAGGGAAGATGTTCAAAAAATCCTACTTGTCACCACTTCTACGATGTGTGGGCCCAATCCAGAGTAACTACATCATCAGGTAAGTCCATATGGGATCATGTAGAACGCACGTTGCGCCACGAACGGTGGTATCAAAAATCATGAACCTAGGGTATTACTTGCCAACAATGCACAAAGACACACTCGAAGAGATCAAAAATTGCGAAAGCTGTCAATTGCATGCCCCGACTGCGCATGTCCCCAGACACAACCTGGTAACCATCAACTCGGCATGGCCATTTTACAAGTGGGGCATGGACATCGTTAGCTCATTCCCGGAAGGGGCATGCAAGGTAAAATTCCTCCTAGTCGTCGTTGATTACTTCACTAAGTGGCAAGAGGTTAAGCCTCTAGCCACTATCACTGGGAAACAAGTGGTTAAATTTTTTTGGGAAAACATTGTTTGCCACTTTGGGCTCCTAGGTGAGCTAGTAACAGATAATGGAAAACAATTTGCGGATGAGCCATTTAAAGGATGGTGCAAAAATTTTTATATAAAACAAATATTCACATCAGTAGCCCATCCACATGCAAATGACCAAGTAGAGCGCGTGAACAGGAGTATCGTGGAAGGATTAAAGACAAGGCTCGAACGATATGGACGGAACTGGCTGGACGAACTGCCAAGTGTTCTATGGGCCATAAGAACGACGGAGAAGACAAGCAACGGCAAGACACCGTTCAGCCTCACCTTTGAGTCAGAGGCAATGATCCCGGCAGAAATAGGGGTAATGTCTACAAGACGAAGCATGTTCAGTGAAGCGAACAACGCTCCCGAAATCTCCATCAACTTGAACTTATTAGAAGAACAAAGAGAGGATGCCTACATCAAAGAAGCCCGGTACAAACTCCAAATGGAAAAATACTACAACGCCCGGGCAAAGCCAGAGTCATTTCGCCCGGGGGACCTAGTACTACGAAAAAATGAGGCTAGCAGACAGCAAAACACAGGGAAGCTAGGACCAAGGTGGATACCAAGTCAAAGAATGCCACAAAGGGGGATTCTACAAGCTGATCTACATGGATGGGAAATCAGTCCCCAGGTACTGGAATGTGGCCAACCTACGCCGGTTCCACACCTAAAGGTCACTACAAGAAAGAAAAGGCATTACACCTTTTGACAGATCAGTGTAACGACAACAATAGAATAGTATTTGCCATTCAATTCCTTTTGTAAAGCCAACATGCTATGTGTAATGTAACATTCTGAATACAAACAAAATGCAGTCTTTACATTCAAAGTATGTCTTTACTAACACAAACTTGCTAACATAACAAGGGGCACTTTGTAATCCCTGAAATTCCATTTCTAACTATGTCGAAATCTTGCCAAAAATAAAGGCAAAACGGCATACGGCCCAGGCCAACCCAAACACGGGGTTTGAGCACCCACCAAAAATAACTCCATGAGTTCCGACCTTGTCCTTCTCATGTAAAGGTTGAGCACCTAATACAATTCAGCTCCATGGGATCCGGCCCTAACCTACCCATGAAAAACAAACATATTACGCAATATATACCGATAAATACAGGCAATGCAAAATAAAAGTATTCATAAAAGCCAACATCATGCCATACACAAGGCAACATACACCGGTTATAATATTTTGTTTAAACAGACATACAAAAGAAACTAAAGAGTTGTTCAACAGACATTCCAAAAGATTAAATGTTCAAACACATCAAGAAAATTACGATAAGCCACGAATCAGACAAACTTCAAGCAACCTAAGGATCCTGCACCATATTGCCATCCCCAGCTTCATCAGGATCAGCAACGTCCTCCTCCATCCTAGCCACGTCGGTTGTAACCTTAGCCTTCCCAGTTCCTGCAATACCTACATTAAACAAAGGGACCGGGGCAGGGCGTTTCCCCGACTGAAAAGCCACATAGGGAGGCAATGAAGAAACACCAGGGCTAGCTTGGGTTTGCACAGTCTGACCACTCCCTGCACCAAATAGTTTCTTCTTCACAGGCGCCTCAGGGAGTATCTCTCGAAAAACGGACAGTGGTTTAGAACCACAAGTTGATAGAGCATCCAGATACGGAAAAGAAGCACCCTCAAAAGCATGCACAACTGAGATAAGCTGGTTCTTAGAGTCGGGGCGGTAAGCTGGACAATCCGTCATAGGCACCTAGCTCACAGCACAACGATACCCAAGCCGCTCACCACGGTATTCACCATACGCAATCGCAGCTTCCTGAATGTCCCCTAGCGGAGTCAAAAACTCTTTACTCGTAAATAAATTGCGAACAACAAAGTGTAACCCTTCCTCAATTAACCATGTTTTGTCAACCCAAATGTCCTCAAGGGAACGCTGAAAATTCTGATTGACCTGTACAAGCTGGGATATGGACAACTTCATTTTCCCCTTGCGAGCCTTAAACTCCTTCTTCTCCGCTGAAAACACGGCTACATCTCGGTCTAACTGAGCACGACCATCCTCTGTAGCAGCCTGAAGGGCTGTCAACTCATAAGCTAGCTTACGTTCACGTTCCTGACTCGCAGTAAGTTTCTCCTCCAACACACGAACCTCGCTCCTCCTCCCATCCTTCAAATCAACCATCTCCTTCTTCAAATCAGATATCCTACCCCATAATAGGGCAGTCTTCTTAGCACTCTGCTTCTGATAAGAATCAAAGGCAGACAATTTCCTGTAATCATCCAGAAAATAGCTACCAAGTAAGGACCAAGATATGCACATTTGGTTATATAATTGCTCAACGTTCAAATGTTGGTTGGCCAACTGCTGCCCAGGGGTAGTGAAACGAGTAACAATTTCCCGACTAACAGAAGCACTGGAAAACACATCCTTGTTTAACACATTGAACTTTGGGGTAAAAACAGAATCAGCAATAGCCAGGGTAAGCTCAACCCGGTCACTACCCTGAGACGGACGAGTAGATGACTCCTCAGAATTCATTAGAGCCACAGCACGGGAAGAACCACCAACATCAGTAAGAGAAGCAGCCTGGGTAACAATAGCTAGGGTTTTCCTCTTGGATGCACGAGTAGGAGGACGTTTGGACGGAAGAACCTATGTCTTCCTTTTACGAGAAGAAACAACAGCAACAGAAGCAACGGGGACCACATCTTCATCGCGATTAGAGACAGAAAAGTTAAACGTGCTACCAGGGGAGTATGTAGTTTTCGCATGAAGAGTTGCAACATCATCTTCATCAGCCGCCAAGGGCCTCTGGGTAACTTCCACCTCGTTATCAGAGCTCAAGGACATAACATCAAGAAGACCCATAGCTGCAAAACAAGTCAATCACAACGAATAATCAGACGCATGGTAACATAAACGAAACAAGCGCAAATAAATAGCTAAACATACCAACCCCACGCTTGCTGAAAACTGGGAGAGTACCCGGATGATCCCAAAGGGAACTAAGCCCGACCAAAACAAGAACCTCCCCCAAACAAGGACGCGCCCAAGTAAGGGTGCTATGGAGCAGAGAATAGTGATCATGATTATAAGCAGTCTCGGGCACCTTGGGCTCTGAAACAGATCCCCTGGGATCTCTCCAAGAAAGGGCCCAGGAAGGATTTTCTCCGAAACCCAAAAGAATTCCCCTTTCCAGTCTTTTATGGTCGGGTTAGAGGGGTGGATGCATTGGGGAGCAGGTTCTTTTCTCCGTTGAATTGTAAACCAGTCTCCATTCTTGGCTAAATGAAAGAACTTACGAAAGAGGCCAAGAGTGGGGGGAATGCCATGAGCCTTACACAGAATTTCAAAGTGAGAAATCTTGCTCACACCAAAGGGGGCGATTTACGCAAGGTTCATATCATAAAAGTTTAAAACCCTAACACAAAATCGATACAGAGGAAGGCGAAGGTTCGAAAACTCAAAGAACCTGGTATATAAAGCAACAAAACCAGTCGGATTATCACGAACGGTATGATCAACAGAGGGAAGAGTAACTTGACAATCCGGAGGGATACAATATTTCAAGCGAAGGGCATCGAGGGTACTTTGTTTCAATAAGCATTTTCGCCAACTCATATCAGATCGGTCACTCTTATCGAAAGAAAAAACGAGAAATGCAAAGAACAAAGGGAGGAGAGACTGACCTGCGAAGAAGGTAACTCGGCGAAGGGGGAAAAGCAAAACGACTATATGAATAAGCCCCCTCCTTTTTTATAGCAAAAGCATAAAAAAAAAATTGTGCGTGGAGACGCGCAATCGTCAGAACGTGTCAAGTCATGTCAGTTTTCAAATAGGGTTATCAATACCCTACGAACACGGTAATTAATTCGCCCCAGGCAAGATAAAGCCCAAGATAACAACAAGACAAAACCCAGGGCAAAGCCAGACATGCTAAATCAAAAGATCTCTTTAACAAATCTGACTTAGGGGCCTGATGACGGGGGTAGCCAAACGTGCAGAGGCAACAATCCAATAACAGTCAGCTCATCACACATATAGTCCACAAAGAAGTCCAATAAGCAAATATGAAGAGCCTAGTCCCCGGCTAAGAACATACCTCCAAAGAGAAATCAATAGCGTAAGAAGGAGTATAGTCCAAATAAATGATAAATAAGGAAGGAGCAGAATGCTCAGACATGGAACAATGTTCACACCCTTTTGCCTCGGCAGGGAAAAGAGAGAAGGTCAACATTTAAGACAAAAGGACAACATTAATGACTTTACCCTCTTTAGGAGAATCTTGGGGACAGAAGGCAGTGACCGTAAGGCAGGCACCTGCCGAAGACACAAGGAGGGTCACAAGTCACCTAAGGCTGGATATAAAATACGGAATCGGACTCCAAGGTAAATCATCCTATCTCTTGGCTAGTTCTTTCTACTACACAATTCATCTAAGAAACCTATCACTGATTCTCACGCCGGAGGTGGATCACAGGAGACCTTCTCCTGCGGTGAGCCTAACGGTTGTTGTTCATCTTAGCAGGTCAGCTTAGGACCCCACAGCCGTTGTAGCAACAGTATTTGTTGAGAATACTCATATAAAAATGTGTAATAATATCTCTAATCATTCGATACCTAAACGAATTGATCCGGGTATTTTTTTCTCCTCCATGAATAGAATGGACTATCATCCTAATCAAATAGATGAAATAAGGAGAAAAGAGTGACGTTTCATCCCGTCTTGCATTTGGTTGATTTGTTTCTATCATTAAAGTGTCCAAATATGTTGAAGATGAAGGCACTAATGGTTCTAGTCAAATCAAGTATTTGACATTAAGTATTTTGGACTGAATTGATTTTGTGTTTTCTTTGCATTTGATGTTATACATTTTATGACTCACGTATATATATTGTCACGTATTATTCAAAGAAAAACTCAAAGCGTCTTGGAAATTGTTTCATTCGTGTAAACAACCAACAAAAAATTGTAAGAGTTCAGGGAATATGGTTTTAATCCACTTTTAAAGAAAATCACCTCTCTTGTGCTAACATGATATTCAAATGTTGAACATGGCCATAGGTTATGTTAATCAAATAGTCAAAACACAATGGTATTATATCACCGATCAACAATATTATAAGTTTGGTTGTTCTAACAGTATTATTGGTATATAAATTCAAGAGTTTAGTTATCACTTTAATGAGGATAATATGGGATTTACTTCAAAACATGGTAACTTTAAACCCGTATAACTCTTTTTTTTTAACTTTGATGCATCAAAGTCGATGATGTTTTGTGAGTTGTATCCATTTGATATTGATCATTGAAAAATACGACTCTTAAGCGTCAGCTTGACATGCATCATATCATGATAGTCTGTGAAAAGATGAAAATTTTGCTTACTTGAATGGTAACAACAAGCTTGCTAGCGGGATGCCCGAAACAAGAGAAAACATATTTCGTATCGTTTGGTATATCAACTAATATTGTTTGCGTTAGTTTTTCGTATGGGTGTCTCGGAGCCCAAGCAGGCATCGGCGGTCGCTTGGGGCCCGTTTTCGCGAGGGGCCCAAATTTTAAAAAAAAGCTATCTGTATTTTTAAATTAGAACCAAAATAGATAGATTAAAATTTTGTTAAGAGTCCCATAAATAAAAATCTAAAAAAATATTTAAATATAAACCCATCATCAACTATTTAACTATTACCATACTCGCTTAAATCAATAACTTAATTTTGTTGAGAGACCCATACACAACTTTCTTTTAAACGCTAATGTGGATTTTTAAATAAAAAAGAAATAATAATTGTATTTGTTTGTCGCTACAATAACGTTTTTTTGTTTATTGTTATTACAATTAGCATCGATCTTTAGGAAAAAATTATATTTAAGGACCCATTTTTTAGTAGTCGTTTGGGGCACCTGAAATCTCAGAGACATCCCTGGTTTTTCCTGTTGCAACTGCAACGGTTAAGATATTTTTTTGTGGCAACGAAGCTTGTCAATTTATGCATTCGAATTGCTATGATTTTTTGAATGGATGTGTAATTTATATCATAGAAAAAGCACTTACAAGTGTTACAAATGAAGTTGTAATTGACTATTTTCAAAATATAAAAACAAATTAGTATATGATACAGTTTTTCCATATTAAATGAAGTTTACATCTTAAATTGATCAAATAATTTTATGATATATATTTTTTTTACGATTTTATGTAATTCTTTTGACCACACTTGTTTTTAGCTGCCAATTATTAAACATATTGGATCTGTCTTTGTTATCATATATATAGTTTTTAACTATAAAATATATATATATTTTTGAACGTAAAAAACGTAAATGATGATTCAAAATGTTTACCTAGGTTCAAAATAGATATATCCAATCACTTGTACCGTCTTAATATATAAAAAAATAATTCTTTTACAAAAGCATATCGTAATAACTTTAGCTTATTGAACAAATGGTGGTGAAGGTACAAGACTAAACCGGATAGGCTTTGGAGGAGAGTGGTGAAATCGATTCATGATAAACCGAATTCTTGAAAGTCTATCTCAAGCAATAGTTCTCAATGAGGGGTGTAGAGATCAATTGCTAACATAAGCTTGTCACTAACAAAAGCAAACCTCACTTTATCTAATTCAATTGTTGGGGTGTTAGGTAATGACGAGACTATAAGGTTTTGGATAGATCATTGGGTTGGCTCGTCTCCGTTGATGGTTTCTTTCTCTGCCCTATTCATAATTGAGTCAGAAAAATTGTGACTTTTTCGCGACCGATGTCGAATTTCGGGTAACTCTCTAACTTTTCATTGGTCTTGGAAACGAAACATTTTTCTTCCTTTTGAAATGCAGAAAATAGATGGTTGTTGGGCACTATTAAATCAAATTAAACTCAACGATCAAGCGGACAAATGGTTATGGATGGACGGTTCAAAAGGAAGCTTCTCAGTGAAATCGGTCAGAACATTATTTGCTAAACAACGGGTGTGAACTCAAGGTCAAGCTTTCAATTGAAATAATTGGCTTCCGCTCAAAATTAATATATTCTGGTGGAGAGCTAAGGAAGAAAGGATCCCAAGGAAACGCTTCAATGAAGAAACATCTTTGTATCCTCAATGGCATGCGTATTATGCGGGGAAATAGAGGAGATGGTAGATCATGTGTTTACGGCCAGCTACGTTGTCACAAATTGTATGGCAGAAGATCTCAATTTGGTGGAAGCTACCTCCGATATATGCGTTTTCAATATCAGATTTGTTTCAATTCCACTTACATGGAGGCCTATCCAAAAAAACAAATGGTGCAATCTATTATAGTGTTGACTTGTTGGGCAATATAAAAAGATAGGAACAAATATCTATTCGAAAATCAAGTGGTATCCATTGCAAGAACCATTGAAGAAATCAAAATGTTGGGGGGTTTTATGGGTTTTAACATGGCAAAAATAATGTCCTAGACTGAAAAAGCTGGTGCAAATTCAGATTTCAGTAGCTGCATGCTCATGCTTTTTTTCTCTTCTTCTATTTTTTCATTCTTGTCAAATTCTTCCTCTGTTTCTGTTTTTTTTTATGTTGTTTGAGCTAGTCCCTAGCTAGTATTTTGGTTGAATGAAATTTGCCTTTAAAAAAAAGCAAGTATTTTAGATATTTAATTGTTATTTGCTAAATTTAGTAAACAACAAAATATCTATATCTATACTATATAATAAATAAAGGTTTTCATGCCACATATCAATTCCACATTCATTCGCACAATTTTTTTTTCGTCTCTCTCTTATTAAATGCATCTCTATTTTTTTTTAATAATAATATCTTTTTAAAGAAAATACTAATTATACTAATAAAACACATTTATTTTAAATTATCTCTTATTATATATAAGAAACTTTGAAATTTAATTATGTAACTTTTATTTTTAATCCTTAATATATGTAATACATTTTTAAAATTTTGTTTTTTATCCTTAATATACGTAATACATTTTTACACCTGTAAAATATACACATAAAAATTTAAAATATTTATGTATTGATATTTTACAACCCGTGTGTAGTAGACGGGTTTTAAACTAGTACAATTTAATATGTTGTAGACTTTGTGATGTTTGGGTGGGATAGCTTCTTGCTAATCCCCTTTTCTTTCTAATATATTCTGAGTTGTTCAAAAAAAATGTTGTAGACTTTAGAGTCTACAGTTTTGTGTTTCTTAAAAATTATTTATTTCATGAAACTCTTCATCCCGACAGCTATGAACCAGAGAGATATAGAGAGACGTGAGATGTCCAAATATGGAATTAATAAAAAAATAACAACTAAAAGAAGATTATTGATAGGATTAAAATTGAAGATCTAACAAAACTATAGATTAAATTTATATAATATGTGTGTGTGTGTATATATATATATATATATATATATATATATATATATAGGGAATGTTCAAATAAAAAGTGAATTTTCGCTAATAAACCTAAGAAATGATTTCTTTTTTTAACTGAAACCGGGTAAACGAACTTTGATTGGGCTCATTCTAGCGGCGTTGAAACCGGCTCGTCAAGGTTTTTTTGGGGTGGGGGTGGAGATTTAGGTTTTTGGGGGCGATGGAGTGGGTAGGTTTAGGATTTTTGAGAGTGGGGGTTGGAGGATTTAAGTTTTTGGGGGGTGGGGTATATATGTTTTTGGGTTTAGTTTTAGCGTTTAGCTTTATGGTATAAGATTTAGCTCTAAGCTTTATTTTGATGAGCCGGTTCCAACGCTGCTTGAATTAGTTCAGTTGGAGTTTGTTTGACTCAGTTTCTTAGGGTTTTTTTAGCAAAATTTACTTACTAGCAGAATCTTCCCTTATATATATGTATTATATTTTAATTTATAACTATATACATATTTTTAGATTAAGTTTATTCTCCTACCTCATATCTCAAATAAACTATGTAATAATTTTTTTTCGTACTCAAATTCTTCTAGTAAATTTATACAATAGTATTTCATGTTATGAATAAGAAAAAAGCAACTTTTTTTTTAGAAAAATACATATTTGATCTCGCATTGATGATAGAAGAAAGTGCCCAAAATTTATACCCTGCTACTTTCTTTACGGCCTAAAATGGTGCTCAGCGTGGATAATCCTACACAATTCTTCCTGCTTGCCGCTGCCTCTTCCCTCACATACATATATTTAAAATGAAGAGTGAAGTGGAATGTAGTATTTCTTGATAGAGTGGAGAGCAATGAAGTGTGATGTGTGTTAACAAATAAACATGACTGAGAAAATATGGAATCTCTATATTATACAAATGAAGATTAGCTTACAGATAAAGCAGAATGCAACATTAAATAGAAAGATAATTAGGTCTGGGCTAAAGCTCATAACAACTTATTATGTTAACATCCCGCTCAAACTTACAATGCAATTGAAATAAACATTGAGAGTTTGTCACACAAAAAACAAAACTGAGATGCCGATTGAGCCTTGGTGAAAATATCTGCAAGGCTGATGGAACAAAAGGGAGTGAGATGGTCCCTAGCTGAAGATGATGACGAGTAAAATGACAATCTATCTCAATATGTTTTGTTTGTTCATGAAAGACAGAGTTTTTGGCGATCTGCATAGCACTTTGATTATCACAATGTAATGGGGCAGGCGATGAAACAACAACCCCCATATCTTCCAGAAGCCATCGTAACCAAACAATTTCACATGTAGTCACAGTCATAACACGATATTCAGTCTTAGTAGAGGACCTAAAGACAACGTCTTGTTTCGTGCTTTTCCATGAGATTAAGGAATCACCAAGGAAAATACAGAAACCAGTAGTAGATTTACGATCATTGGGATCACTATCCCAATCAACATCACTATAGGCACGTAATTCCAGAGAAGACGTCGAAGGGAATAAAAGACTTTGAAACTGAGTGCCACGAAGATATCTCAAAATATGAAGAACAGCTCCCCAGTGAACAGAAGTAGGAGCGGTAACAAACTGGCTAACCACATGAACAACATGAGAGATATCAGGGCGAGTAACTGTAAGATAAACCAAACTGCCTACAATGGTACGATATAGGCTCGGATCAGATAGAGGAACACCATCAGTGGAGAGTAACGTGCATTGATTTCAAGAGGAGTGTCTGCAATTCTGTTATCAGAAAGTGTTGCACCTTGAAACAGATCAGAAATATACTTCGTCTGAGAGAGAAGATATCCCTTTTTAGATTGAGCTACCTTAATCCCCAAAAAATACCGTAATAATCCCAAATCTTTCATAGCAAAACGATGGGCCAAGTCATGTTTCAAGGATTCAATGTCATCATAATCAACGCTTGTAATAATCATGTCATCCACATATAAAGACAAGAGAATGCGTCCAACATTCGTACATCGAACAAATAATGTCGAATCATGATTGCTAGGAAGAAAACCAAGGGAAGTGATGACTGTAGAGAATTTTTCAAACCAGGCACGAGGGGCCTGTTTGAGCCCATATAGAGCTTTTCGAAGCCGACAGACTTCACCGGGCTGACATGCTATTCCAGGGGGTGGAGTTATGTAAACCTCCTCATGAAGATCACCATTCAGAAAAGCATTTTTGACATCCATTTGACAGATCATCCATTGTCGAACGGACGCAACAGCAATTAAAGTACGAACTGCTGTCATTTTTGCCACAGGGGCAAAGGTATCCTCATAATCCATACCATACGTTTGCGAATATCCTTTTGCCACAAGGTTGGCCTTGTACTGTTCAACAGAGCCATCAGACTTTGTCTTAATCTTATACACCAAATGACAACCAACCTTATGTTTACCTGGTGATAGAGAAACCAAATCCCAGGTGTGAGTCTAATGAAGAGCAGTGAGCTCTTCAGCCATAGCATTCTGCTATAGAGGGTCAGAGATAGCCTCTTTATATGATTGTGGTTCAGACAGATGATGAATGTTCGCGATAAAAGAACTAAATGAAGCAGAGTATGCAAAATCTGGTAGTTGAGTAGACTTACATGCACGAGTAGACTTTCTCGGAGGTGGAGGAGAATCAACATTGGTGCCAGATGACGTGGAAGGTTCATGAACTGGCACATCATGTGCAACAGAAGTATCTGGAGCAGGCATATTACGATCAACAGATGAATCGGGAACATCAGAGGTTGGGATATCAGTGTCGCTAGCAAAAGGATCAATGTTTTGAAGATCTGACTTTGTTACATCATGTGACATAGCTGGAATCGAATAGAAGGGAATATGTTCAAGAAATGTAGCATGTCTTGATACATATAACTTCTGACTTACAGGATCAAAACAACGATATCCTTTCTGTCCCGTGCCATATCCTTTGGGACCACTGGCATAGCCTAAGAAAACACATAATGCTGACTTATTTGTCAATTTGTCTCATTCAACATGAGGACGGAGAGCAAAGCAAGGACACCCAACAACCCATAACTCACCATAATCTGGGTGTTCATAGAAAAGACTTTCAAATGGAGACATCCCATCATTGTGAGAAGTAGGGATCCTATTAATCACATGTTGGGCGGTCAGGAGTGCTTCTCCCCAAAAGACACTAGGTACCTCAGCAGATAAAAGGAATGAACGAGAGGTTTTCATAAGATGGCGATGTTTCCTTTCAGCAACACCATTCTTTTGAGCAGTGTCAATACAAGACGATTGGTGTATGGTACCATCTGATGCAAACAACTGAGTAAAATCATTAGAGGTGTATTCACCCCCTAAGTCACACCTGAAACACTTTATCACAACAGAATGTTGCGTTTGAACATAAGCCCTAAATGTTTTATAAATGTCAAAAAACTCAAATCTACGTTTCATAAGGTACACCCAGGTAAAACGAGTGTAATCATCAATAAAGGAAACATAATAACGTGAACCACCCTTTGTGGATACTGGTGATGGTCCCCACACATCAGAATGAACAATATCAAATGGTGCAACAGAATGAGAAATACTTTTATCAAAAGGTAAAACGGAAAATTTAGCAAGTTTGCAACCATTACAATCAGAAATATCACAAGTTTGCAACTGACCCAAAGCACCTGAAGAAACCAAAAATTTTAAACGAGATGCGGACACATGTCCCAAACGAGAATGCCAAATATAAAAATCAGACGACAAATTATTTAAACGATAAATCAACACTAGAGGCAGCAACACCAGGTGCAAGCACTTTAAGTTCTTCTACGACATATAAATCTCCCACCCTACGACTGATCCCAATCACCCTCTGAGTGTGTTGATCCTGCACAACACAAACAATGTCATAAAAGAAAACCCAAATTCCAGACTTACACAACTGACTGACTGAAGCAAGATTTAAGGCAAGCTTCGGAATATAATAGACATCATTGAGAGACACATGACGGGTATACACAGATCCAACACTCTCTACCAACATGGATGTAGCACTAGCAGACATGACAAAAACAGGAGAGACAGGAAACAAAGACAAAAAAGAAGATAGATAGGGAGACATATGATGTGAGGCACCAGAATCCAAAATCCATAATGATCACGAAATACCTGAGGTACCAGATGAATACAGTCCCGCAGCAGACATAGCGGTAGGGTTGGCAGCAAGAAACTGTCTGAACTGTTCAAATACTTGCGGATCCAGAGCAGATGGTGGTGTAGCAGCAGCAATAAAATGAGGTGGTTTAAATGTCCATGAAGAAGGACCAAATGAACCAGCCGAAGTGGACGTGCGAGACGGAAATTGTCCACTTGATCTGTTCTGTTGTGGGGGCTTCTTCAAATTAGAATTCCTTCCACTAAGTAATAACGGACATTGAGACTTCCAATGATTTTTCCCTTTGCAAAATGCGTATTCATCAAAAGCAACTTTAGCACCTTGTCTGGACTGATTAGGGGGAACAGCAAACACAGCTGGAGTAGTGGTTACTTTAGGAGCTTTATCAACCTGCGATTTTAACCGAGTTTCCTCTACAATCAACTCGTGAATAACTGAATCAACTGATAGAAGAGGAGAACGATGAAGAATCATGTCACGCAGTCCTTCAAAGTCTGGACATAATGCCATCAAGAATTGTACTAAACGTTGTTCCTCCCTTCGAGCAATATAAGGTTTAAACACCTTCAGTGCTGCAGATTCCGTAAGTGTCAATTGATCCCATAAATCCGACATAGCTCCATAGAAGTCTTGAATGCTCATCTCATTCTGTTGAAGAGCACGGATATCAAACTCTAACTGGTACTGCTTGGCAAAATTAGGCTGAGTATACAGCCGTTCCAAATGATCCCAAACTTCCTTGGCTGTATCATACTTAGCCAACTGAATACAAATGGACTGACCTACAGAATTGTTGATCCAAGTTATAAATTTAGAGTTATCTGTTCCCCATGTATCGAGAGCTAAGACATATTCAGCAGGCTTAGACTTATCAATAGGTTTTCCCTTAGTACCTGTGACAACCCCACATATTTTTCCTACGAAGAAAGTTTTTCATCACGTAACTCCAGTAGACATAGTTTTTACCATCCAGACGAGTACTAATAGACTAAAGAGAGTCATCTTTCCCAGCCATATTATCAAATTCAAATTACCGCAAACTTAAATTACGGCAAACTTGGTAACCGCAAACTTCGTGACAACCGCAAACTTCGTGACAACCGCAAAATTCGTGACAACTGCAAACTTCGTGAACAAACCGTAAACTTCATAAAACAGGACAGAAACGAGGTCCAAACTTGTCAATCTGTCTAGAAGCTCTTCCAAATACACAAGTCAGTTCAAATAAAACAAAATCCGTGACTTTGATACCTCACGAGTCAAAGAAATCCGATGCAAGCGCCACTGAATGAGCGCTAAGCCTCTACCCTTCAACAACGAACGAATCAACAACGGAGCGGAAGCGACAACAAAAATCTTCAATCAAGCATGAATCGAGTAGGCTCTGATACCATGTTAACAAATGAACATGACAGAGAAAAGATGAAATCTCTATATTACACAAATGAAGATTAGCTTACAAATGAAACAGAAAGCAACATTAAATAGAAAGATAACTGAGTTTGTGCTAAAGCCCATAACAACTTATTATGCTAACAATGTGGTGTTGGCGTATCACATAGTGAAAGGAAACAAAGAGGAGAGTATACCGCACAACCTTATAGAGGTAGTTTCCTTCTAAGGACGCTGACGGGAACACCGCTCCCCCTTGTGTAAGTAGCCCGTGAGAGAGGTTTCAGTGAGCACATTCATGGGCGTGAGTTGCTTGAATTCTTGAATTAAATTAAATTAAATTAAAGCAATCCCATTGTGTCACATGCAATCTTTCTTATTAATTTTTATAATAATATTTCATCTAACAACTATTTTGTTTTTTCTTAGATAATATGTGTTCTTTAATTTAAAAAAAATGAATTGATTTGTTTATTTTTTTCCGACCATGCATCCCGGTATAAATTTTAATGAAATTTGAGTTGTTTTAAAAAATATATATTTTTTTGGTCTCGTAAGATGTTATTATATTTTTTAATTCTGACATTGATTAATAAATAATTTAAAAAAACATTAAAAATCCATTTACACTCAGTAAGTATACCCTATATAAATAGAGAGTGAATGAGACGACTAGGTAACACTCACTGTTTATCTCTCACCCTAAAGAAATGTATTAGCAAGATATATATCTCACCAACATGTTCATAACATAGTGTGATTAGATAAGAAGTATATTCAGTCAAAAAAGATGGATAAGTTCAACAAACCAGTTTCACAAACATGTACTGTAATGTAACCTGAGATTTTTAATATGTATACTTTTCATTAACATAAATCTTTTAAACTTTGCATTAACATAAATCTTTTAAACTTTCAATCCTTAAATTGAACAGTTGGACTTCAACTATAACCACAAATAAACTTTTAACTACGTTAGAACCTCGTGTATTACACGAATTAAATAAATATAAAGTTATATACTTAGTAATAATAAAAAATTATGTATTTGAAAACTCGTGTATTACTCAGGTTGAATAAAATATAATGTAATTTGTTAACACATATATTCATTAAAATATTTTTTTAAATGTAATATCACATAACAGTTATAAATTTTATTAAGTTAATTTTTAAAACATTTTTTTTCAACTGGGTATTAATTTAGTTTATATAATTGATAAATGATCATTCATATTAAATCAATCTGGTTAATGATATAATAAGTATCTATAATTAACTAATAATTATCTATAACTAGGTTTATATTAAATGTTTAAAAAAAATATTTTTTTAATATAATTATTTAATAAAAAAAGATTCGAGAAAAACATGTTACCGATACACCAGAAAATAACATGTGTCCTATATGATTTTTTATTTATCAGTATAAAGAGATCAACGAGATTGGGATCCTTTAGGAACTTTTATTAAACTCGTAATTCTTTTAATGTTTTTTTTTAATATTCTATACATTTTATTAGATTGCTTGCATATAACATGGGAATAATTAGCCTACAATACTCTAGCCTATACAAGCATTAATTATTACCTAAACATTAAATACCTATCATTAACCATTACTAAAACATTAAATACTTCTCTAATCATAATATAATTAAAATTAATACATATAACTACTTTCTTTTGTATTCTTAATTGATTGTTAATAAATAAACGTTTATATTGGTTATTTTCTAAAAGATTAATTTTGTTATAAAAGTATAACGTTTATTACATGTTAATTTCAATTTTGCAATTGTATTATTAAAAGTTTCAAATTTGTAATTGTATTATAAATATTTTGCAATTGCAATTGTATTGTTAAAAACAATTTGTTAAAACTTATGTTATCCATATTTGAATATAACAAGTTTTTTAGAAAAAGGTTTAAAAAAATTTATATTGTTAATTTTAATCTTTGTTTTTTTTATGTTTTTAAAAATATTAATTAGTAAAAATAAAATAATTTGATATGTGAATTTATTTTTTTTTACTTCGAAAAGCCATGACACCAATTTTAGTTAATTACACTCTTTAGTTTAATGAGACTGGACTTTAATTGATGAAGTTATATGTTACCTTAAAACAAGCTACTGGATCATTAAATTACATTAATAATGTTATATGTTAAATGGAAAATATGGAATTTCAAAAATTTTAAATTCTTGCCAATCAATAATCTAAAAGCTATTTAGAGTTGGTTTGCTTATGAGACAACGAGTTTTTACATATTGTCAACTGTATGTGGCATTGTCTAGAGTAAAAAGTAGAGATGGATTTAAGGTATTGATAGTTGATAAAGACGGTAAAATTATAAACAAAACAGCAAATGTCGTGTAGAAAGAATTATTTACATACTTGTGAATTGTAATTGTATTTTCATTTTTTATTGTTATACTTCAGTTATGGAACTTTTTTTACACATTATATAAATATATATAACTTCTACTATACAACCTCGTGTAATACACGGGTATATAACCTAATGAATTTAATATGAATTAACATTTATCAATTACATAAAAAAATAATGCATAGTTAACAAAAATGTTTTAAAATTTAATTTAACAAAATTCATAACCGTCAAGTAAAAAAATATTTTTTAAGACATTTTAACGAATGTATACGTTAACATATTACATTATGTTTTATTAAATTCGTGTAATACAAAGGTTTTTAAAGAAAATAATTTTTTTTTGTTACTAAGTATAACATTACATTTATTCAACACGTGTAATACACGAGATTCTAACATAGTGTTACAATAAAATGAAAACAGGTAAAGAAAAAACAAAAATAAGTAAAAATAACAAATTTTAATAAAGAAAAATCCTTTAGAAACACTAAGTTTTAAGAAGATCATGGGTTCAAGTCTCACTCCTAATAGGAATTAAAAAAATTTGTCTTTCAAAAAAAATTAATCTTTTTTCAAAAATATAAGAAAGAAAAGAAACAACTTTTAACCTCTAAGCCCAACTCCTTTGGTCCAACAAATGTGGCTGCACTCTGAACTGAAGTGTTGAACTTGAACCACAATATTTGTAACAGTAAATTAATAATTATATATTTTTATAATTAATTCCAATAAAACTATACTTTAAATAAAAATATATAAAATTTTAATAAGTCAAGTAATAAATATTAACCTTTTTACCCTAAAAAAGGTTTTACCTTTTTAGTATGCTTGTTTATAATGTGATAAATATAAACAATTTCCCTCTTGTTGTTAATGGTCACCCTATCTAGCTAGTATGTACCTACATTTTCTACCAAACTAATTGACACAAGATGGGCTGCTAAGTGCATATTTTGGTCGTTAAACTTGTGTTCTATTTGTTTTATCCAAGATTCATTGTATCATAAAAGTATATTTAGAAAAGAAGTAGTGAAGTGGTTAACCTCAAGAAAGAGATACATAATGCTCACCTTCTCTGTCTTTCGTTATTTATTAGAATTTTCTTATAAAGTATAACTGATGTTAGCTACTTGACCACTCATATACTTATCTCTAGTATTTTAAAATAATCAAATACTTTCTCTCTTCTTTGTATAAACTAAATACCAAGTATTTTTTCAATGTTTTCGTAACAGGCAGTCTTAATGGTTCACTCATGGCTCTTAAATCATTTTGGAGTCCAAAAGGAAGTGAAATTCTAGAGCCTTTTGGATAGCAAAACTAATCCTACTAAAAACAAATATTTGGGTCTTAGGGGCTGAAAAATTACTAAGCATGACCCGTTGAACCCTGTTTAGTAATTCCACAGCCTTCGGGGCTAGGAAACCAAATGTATCAAAGGCAAAAGGGATAAACACGTGTTGATTCTCTAAACAAGTTTTCTCGTGTTTGGCAACTTTACCTGCTTTCGCATTCGGCGCAGCATGACCCGTAACAAACCCATTGCCCCCAAGCCCCCGCAACAGGGAACACTCCTGTAAGGTCAAAGAAAGATCATGGAGGGGCATAATTGTCTAACATTCAAACAAACATAATTGTCTAACATTCAAACAAACAATCAGAAATTAAGTCTTACATATGGTGATTAAACCTCTAACTCGGTTATGACAACCAAATGTTTAGGCACTCATGTTTTTAATGATTGATACACAGATATGTGATGAGAATCCATTTACAATTGATGAAAATACTTCAAGACGATCACAGAAAGACACCTTGGCACTTCATTGTCGCCACATAAACACTAGAGGATCTTTTAAAAACAAGATTCCCCTCCAAAAGTGCTGGAAACCTCCTCAAAACTACAGAAAATCGACTTTTGTTATAGGTGGCATCCCAAAACGCCTTGAGCTCTAGCGCGGCTCGGTTTTAAAAAGGAAATTTAATGACAACATATTAAGTTCAGTAGTTAAAGTTATTATCTAATAGTTCAAAAGTCGTATTGAAAATAAGTTTAACATAATACATCACAAGTACAACCAAATACAAAAAAAGTTCAAACAAGTTCAACCAATCTAAAAATAAGTTCTTTAGTATAAGAAATTCTAAGTAGATATATAAACACACACACACATATATATATATATATGTGTGTGTATATATATATACTTTAAATACCACTATAATATATATACTTGTATTTTCTATATAAAATAAATTAAGACAATTCGTGCCAAACCACCCTTGGCTTGAGTTTGGCTTGACTCGGTTTCAAATCGAGCTAATTCGAGTTAGCTTTTTTATATTTTCCCGAGCGAGATCTGAGCCACGAGCTTTTTGGACAACTCTACTGACAACCACAACTGAGGCCACCACCTTTTTTTTCGACTGATCATCACACACACACACACGTGCTAGACCCGATAATCGAATCCCCAATCATAATTAAGTAACAAATGTAGAACACAAACGAATGGGGATGGTCATTACCTCGAAAAATTCTTGATTTGTCTTTTCTTTCTTTATCAAAATTCAAAAAGATGAATATTTACATATGACCCATTGATAAGTGATAACCGAGTCCTTCTATTTGTCACATTAGCTTAACCGATCGGTCATGGTTAAGCCAATGTGATAACCGAACCATTCGGTTATGGTTTCGGTTAAGCCCTCTCCCATAACCAAATTAACCGAAACCAAACCATCTTATATATGTGATTTTCCAACTTTTATAGCTCGATTTTCACAATCCCGATCTTCATTTTCAACTAATAACATGGTCCTAGGTTCAAGGGTTTGGTTAAAAACGTGTTTCATGAAGCCATATCAAGTGATACAACAGAGACTTTCATGAAAGAAAACAACTTCAAAACTTAAAGATACAGAGACTCGTGATCTAAAGCAGACTAGTGGTTAATTAACCGAATTAACCGATCCATAACCGAAATATTGGTTTCGGTTTTGGAAATGTCTATAACCGAAGTTTTGGTTATGGTTATGGTTATGGAAATGCCCATAACCGTGGTTAATGGGACCGTGTACAACCCTAACACATATTATTACAACATTAGAATCGGGGTTGATAACTGAAATATAGAAGAAAAGAAGGTAGAAAGTGTGGATTTTAATTACTTAAAGGTCAATTCATGGAATATTTGTATACGCGTTATGTTGAATACTTTGCCCTAGCAGATAAAACCAGCAGCCGGCAGTCTGTAATCTTCATATCCTCGCCGTCTCAACCATCTCTCGGTCAACTTCCTAATCGTCGAGATCCTTTTTTCAGGTATCTTCTTGCTAATCTCATTCTTAATTCGAGTAATCTGTTCGATTGTTGTTACGGATCTCAGCTTATTTACACTTGAAATCCTTAGTTTTAACTTCGCTGCGGTTCTTCCTCTCCGTACTTACTGAATCAATTAGTTAAGCTAGATGAGATTTTACTGATAGTTGTTGCAGCATTCCTTTCGGATGATTACGCCTACAGTTTGAAGCTTCTGGCCGATTGTGTATTGGACTTAGGGTTTTGTATCGAACTTATAGCTTTGTTCTTTATGTAGGTTATTTTTTGAGTATTTAGTTCTGCGCTTAGCTAATTGACCTGGAATGTGAAGAAATAGTGTAATTGTATCTCATAGCTGTTAGCTTTCTATCTTCATGTTAAGTGTTGTTTTCTAGCAGTTATACCTATTATGTGTTTGTCTTCATGAAATTAAGCTTTAGGAGAGAACTATATAGGTTAGAAACTGGAAGTCAATTGGCGAATTGCATTATAAAGAGAAGTTTCATCTCTGTGAACTGTTTTTGTTTGATTGAGACTTAGTTTAGTAACTATAATTAAGAATAAGAAGACTGAAGACTGGATTTTACAGCTAACGTTGCCGAAATATTCATCTTTTTCATCACTAAAGTTGTAGGCAAGGTTTTGGATTGGATGTTAGTTACTTAGGTCTACCGATTAGGTAACTTGCATTGTTCTTACTTATTCGATTGTGGATATTTCCACCCAAGATTATAGATGCGAAGGAATTGTAAAATGTGTGAGTGAAATAACCGATGGAAATATTTTTTTTATTAATTTTCACAACTTCATGTAGTTTAATTTAAATGTTCTGTTATTTTTTATTTTGTCTAGATTTATCTTGCTTGTGAAACATTCTTCTATTTATTTATTGATACATGTTTTCTCTTGTTTTCTGTATTGTTTTACAGGGCTTTGTAAATGGGCGGAAGGAGCTACACCCCTTCACCTCCTAGGGGTGGTCATGGGAGAAGGGGAAGAAGCCCTAGTCCCAGGGGTCGCTATGGTGGTGGTGGTGGTTATGGCGGCGGCGGCGGCGGTGGTCGTGGTCGTGAACGAGATCTTCCCACCAGTCTTCTTGTTCGCAATCTTCGACACGATTGCCGGTTTGTTCTTGCTCTTGCATTTTATGAAAAGATGATTACTATAGCAAGATCCATTTTTTAATTTCATAGTAATTGGTACATCATGGCACTTTCTCAATGTTTTTAAACTTTTTATACTTGGCTATTTCTTCACGAGGGTGATTTTGAGTTCTTTGCTCTCATTCACTGTCTGCATTGCGAACCATGATTACCATATTAACATTTTTAATAAAATGTTCAATTTCTTAATTCTTAACTAATAGCTTATGTTTGCAGTCCTGAAGACCTCCGGAGGCCATTTGGACAATTTGGTCCTCTAAAGGACATCTATTTGCCAAGAGATTATTACAGCGGGTGAGCCAGCATAATCTTCACATTCATGATCTTTGTGTTATTGCTAGTTAGCTTTAGTTGTGTTCACGATGGTTACTCTGTATCTTGCCACTTTTACACACCAAAAGAAAACTTTTACAAAATCCATTGATTTGTTTAGACTTAAAACACTTACTATTTTAAAATCAAAAATCTATTTTTGAGACAGACACCACCCTTTTTATTTTCTGGTTTTTACATTATGATGCTGGCTTGATTTTATTTTTTTCAATAAATTTGATCATAGCATCTTATGTCTTCAATTGGGTTTTTGAGTTGTTGAGATACAACATTGAAGTGAGGTAAAACGTTTTGAAGACACCTGTCAAGTATTAAGGGATCTGTAATATTCCAGTTGTAAAGAGTTCAATTGACACCAATCAAGTAGAGTAAGAGTTTTGTTCAAGATGGGTGTTAAATGGTAGTGAAGATGAGAAGGAAATATATCAAGATTTCTCAAGTCTTGAAGAATTTCAAGTCATATTTATATTCACATTTTGCAAGGTCAGCAGCCATGTGCTTGCTTTATCTGCTTGTGATGATGACCTTTTCAAATTTATGAAAGTTTATTATTTTTATAGTTTTACTCACAAGGGGCTGTTTTAAAAATATTTTTATTTATTGGTTCCAAATTTTGTTAATAAATGATAATTAGAGCTCTTGTTAATCGATCACAAAGTTTGTCAGAATATATTGCTAACAGCGCTTTTTGAGATTTACAAACAGCCCCAAACGAATATCGGTTTATCTTGGATGGTCAAAAGTATAGATTTTAATGCCACTTTTTAATTATCAAATTTTTGCAGGGAGCCAAGAGGGTTTGGTTTTGTTCAATTTCTAGATCCTGCTGATGCTGCAGAAGCAAAATACCAGATGGATGGTCAGGTTCTTTTAGGCCGACAGATGACAGTTGTTTTTGCAGAGGAGAACCGCAAGAAGCCAACTGACATGCGAACTAGGGAAAGGAGGTAGATTTATTGACTTCTTGACTTGATAAATTAATTGGATAATATTGTTTCTGTAAATATTTACTTTTGGTGACATTGCAGAGGCGGTGGTAGGTTTAATGACCGCAAGCGATCACCTCCCCCTCGCTACTCCCGCTCACCACCACGACGCCACTCTCGCTCACCACCACCACGCTACACCCGTTCACGATCTCACAGCCGTGAATACTCTCCTCCCCCGAAGAGAAAGCACGCGAGGTTTGCTCTAGTATTATTTTTAACCTTTTTGCATGCACTATCATAACCTATTATGATTATCTGATTCTCATGGGTAGGTCTGTTTCACCTCAAGAGAAGAGGCAGAGTCGAGAAAGGTCACTCTCACGATCTCCGGTTAGAGAGCAGTCCCCACCTTATGATGGTTCTCCCAGGAGCCGCAGCAGGTCTCCACCCTACAACGGGTCAAGGAGCCAAAACCGCAGTCCTGGAAGGGAGAGGCTGCCACCAAGGAACCGTAGTCCTGAAAGGGAGCGACGGGCACCAAGGGATCTTAGCCGTAGCCGTAGCCCTAGCCCTGATGCACACGATTACCCCGGGGGTGAAGCAGATAGGGACATGTCTCCTAGCCCCTGATCCTGAGCCTGAGGTGTTGAAATGTGATGAGTTTTGTGGTGGTGGCATGTGACTTCTATTTGGAGAGACAATGGTAATGTAACATGTACTCTATTATGGTGATGCACTCTATGAATGTTTTTCATATTGTTGGTGTTATGTTACTGCACTTGACTCGTATTATAATCAATATTAGATTAATTCTGTGTGTGTATATATATATATTAAATTATATATGTTCACCTAGGTTTCTTCAGGGCTGAACAAGTTAGTGTTAGATTCATTAAATATAGTGAAAAGAAGTTATATTTTTGATAACTGTTCTATTACTCGATAAACATAATATGAATGAACATTTGTTTTTAAGTTTAAAGGTTATGATCGTAACATGATACATGCTTTTATGCTGAATATATGTTTTTATGCTGATGTGAATGCTCTGATATACACCTTAGGGGGTGTTTGGGATTACTTATCACATCCTATAGCTATTGATTATTAAGTTTGGCTCGTGTATGCATATTATACCCTACTCGAATTACATTAGACGAGCTCAGTTATGAGGCACCATGTCGATTATTAAGTTTGGCTCGCGGCATCGATAAAATACCACCGATTCATATGCTTGGATCACCGTCATCGATAAAATACCACCGATTCATATTTGATCTCTATGTTTAGGTAAGTTATGAAATTGATTTTTAGATGTGAAGAAACCGCATGCATTCAATAGAAATACTAATAACTAGATACGTTAATAAAACAATCAATATATGAGTCGTCTGGTTTGTGTATATATTTAATTTTGTTAGCATAACCTATGTTTTGCTAACGATTCTCGAATGAAAGGTGACACAAGATGGTTTTCACACGAAATAATTTTGTGTGCGTTTGATGGAATAAAATGTGACACACAGTCAAAGCCGATTATAGACGTAAGTGGTGTTGGGTAAGACGTAATTAGTGTTGCGTAACTCTGTTAAGTAGTCAGTTAATTAAAAGAGATCACACACCATTAAGTTTCTCTTTTTAGATGAATATCCTGCTAGAAATAATAGTATTTAATTTAAAATAATACTTTGAATACTTAATCATCCGAACTTATAAGTTTAATTGCCCATTTAGAAAATAATATTTAAAGCGTAAAAAACCCATGTAGTTCTCTCTTTTGTTATGAGTACCGATAAACACTTTTAAATTGGATAAAAATACACCCCCAAATCACACTCAATATATATTTGAATTAATTACACGCATGACCCTCTGAGAATGATTTACACGGATTTTACTTATTACTCATAGGAATGAGAAACTATATGTTCAGACCAATAGTTTACACCTTTGTAACTAGGGCGGACATAACATGTCAGACACGACACGATAAGACACGACACGACACGATAAGACACGACACGGTAAGACACGATGATCTGCTTTGTTCAACACGAACACGACACGATAGCCAATCGTGTCATTTTTTCTAAACACGAACACGTCCTTTTTATAAAAAATGCCAAAACTTCATAAAATTTAAAAAGTCGAATCATAACATCCATTAACATAATATATCATACACCTTTTTAAAACAAAAACACATAAAAGTCAAATCAAAGACATTAAGAGTAAAATATAAAACACCCATTAGGCTTGGGATGGGCCTAGAATCTAGATGTAAATAGGATGTTAAGTGTTAACATGTAACTAACGGGTCTTAACAGGTTAACATGTTTTTAACCTGTTTAGACACGAATTTAACCGTGTATTAACGTGTCGACCTGTTTAAGATACGAAACCTGTTAAGGTCAAACACGGGACATGTTAATTACGTGTCGTGTCGTGTTAACAGGTCCTTGTCAAAAATTGCTAGCCCTATTTGTAACAAAGACAACCCTGGGTTGGATGTCCGTTAAGTGAATGTAAAATAACCAAATTAAAAATAAAATCATAAAACCCATCCCAAACACCCCCTTCTTTCATACCCAAACTCTCTTGAAAAGTGTTTATCGTTACTCGTAACTAAAGAAAGATAAAACTTGTTCAACAGATCTCTTGAAAGTTTATAAGTACTTGAGAGAACTAGTTAAAAAAACATTTAAACTCTTTTTTTTTGTTTTCACTACATTTATTATTAAAATATAACATAAAAATTGATTTATCTATCCAATTAATTCGTAAACTTAAACACGTGTAGATTTTCTTTTAATATATGAATACATGTAAATTTACATGTACAAATTCATTTTTTTATTTTATTTTATTTTTTATTCTAATAAAAAAGGTAGTAAAAAAAAAAAAAAATAGTTTTAATTGATTTTTGACGAGTTATCGCAAGTTTTAAATGACTGATTCTCTATGTCTATATATTAACATACACTTTCCTATTTATCATTCTAATTCTTTTATATTTTAGTTTTTTAGGGGTCCATTTTCTTTAGTTTTCAAGGCCCCCGAAATCTCAGGAACGACCCTGGATGCAGCTTTTGAGTTATAATCAAACAAACCTATAGCCATGGCTGAATTACCTTCAGATATCCTCTACAACATCTTTTCAAGAATGCCAATCAAATCTTTGGCTCGTTTCCGGTGTGTATCCAAGCTATGGTGCGAGTATATCGACAGTAGTCATCTTACCATCCTTCACGAGGAGCGATCAGCCGAAGATCCCACACCTCTTATGTACTACGAGTATCCGAACCCCCCACGCATTGTAAGTTTCCACATCACCAAATCTAAACAAGGCACAACTCTCTTGGAGCCGAAAAACCACCACTTTGTTGAGTTTGATCGATACGAACGATCCGTCTACATATGTCCTGCATCCATGGTTCAAGGTTCTTGCAATGGGTTGGGGTATGTTGATACATACAAGTTTATTGATACCATCTCTTTGGTTGTGATCAATTTTGTAAGAAAAGAATGCTACAACTTCTAATGGGCTTATATTTGTTTTTTAAAAATAAGTTAAAAACCAAGAGGCCTCTTTTCAATTGTTTTAAGGCCCCTTTCAAATTTGTTAGCAGCCCCATTCCCCAGCTCCAAAACAATTTCCAAGCCCAAATACAGAGGCTTAAATGATCGGAACAGCGAACAACGACCATCCAAATTCCCTGCCGTTCACCAAAATCAATTCGGCAGATTCAAAATTACAGGTTCGAGTGGTCCAAAATCGTTGTAGCTGTTGGTTCAAAATCAAATCGTTGTAGCTGGTGATTCAAAATCAAATTTTCCCTGCTGTTGGTTCAAATTTGCAGGTTCGATTAATCGATTTCATTGTTCAAAATCAAATTATTGTTGCCTGTTTGTCAGAAATTATTGTATTGCAGGTTCATGTTCATTAATCATTGTTGTATAACAATGAATAAAAAATGATGTATTGTATGTTCAGAAATCGATTTCATTATTTAGGTATATTTTTTTTATTTTGTGATTAATGAATAAAAATGAATAATAGATTGTTACTGTCTTTTTATTGTATAACAATTTGTTATATCTTTTAACCCTTTTTTAATTTTTATTGGTCCAATTGTTGTCTACTAGGTGATATGGAAAGTTTTTTTAAACGAAAAACATCATCTTCCGGACCTAGTTTAGTTGATTTAGAGAACCTTTCTTGGGATCCCATTGATAGGAAAAGAATATTGGATTATCACCCTGATCAAAGAGATGAGATACGAAGAAAATATTGGGGGTTAATGGACCTTGCCAACCACGTGGTCATGACTTCCTAAAAAGAATGATAG
The DNA here is from genome assembly GCA_023525975.1 of Smallanthus sonchifolius. Taxonomy (NCBI): domain Eukaryota; kingdom Viridiplantae; phylum Streptophyta; class Magnoliopsida; order Asterales; family Asteraceae; genus Smallanthus; species Smallanthus sonchifolius. The sequence continues at coordinate 24,167,541 of CM042029.1, read as the reverse complement.
GGAATAAAGAAAGACGTTTCAGCCTTACTTGGTTTGATAAATATGGTAATTGTCTAGAGTACAGTGTAAAAGCGGATAGAGCGTTTTGCTTGTGTTGTTACTTATTTGCAGATTATGTTGGGAACCAAGGTGGGCGCGATATATTTGCAAAAGAAGGGTTTTATAGTTGTAATAAATCAGAGAGATTTGCTTCACATATTGGTGATGTCGGTAGTGCTCACAATAAAGCACTTAAAAGGTGTGAAGATCTACTAAATCAAAATCAGTCTATCCCCACTGTTCTTCATAAGCAAGATGATGTTGTAAAGAGAGCGAATCGAATTCGACTAAATGCTACAATTGATGATTGTAGACTTCTTTTGAAAAATGCATTATCATTCCGCGGTAATGATGAAAGCAAAAAGCCTATCTGCAAAGGAAATTTCTTGGAAATCATGGACTTACTCCTTCGCCATAATGTGGAACTCCGTCAATTACCGAAAGCTGCAGAGTATGTATCTTCAAGTATTCAAAAAGATATTGCTAAATTTTTTGAGGAGGAAGTTCTAAATTCCATTTTCAAAGAAATTGGAGACGATGTGTTTGCTTTGTTAGTTGATGAGTCTAGTGACGTGTCGAAAAGAGAACAAATGGCAATTGTTTTGCGATATGTTGATACTTTTGGACTTGTTAATGAGAGATTTGTTGGTATTGTTCATGTGCTGGAGACATCTTCTTCGGCCCTCAAGTATGCCGTTGACACTTTCTTTGCTAAATATGGATTAAGTTTTAAAAGGTTAAGAGGTCAAGGATACGATGGAGCTAGCAATATGTGTGGTGAGTTCAATGGTTTAAAAGCAAAAATCTTAGAACAAAATAACTCAGCATATTATGTATATTGTTTTGCTCACCAACTTCAGTTAGTGGTTGTGACAGTTGCAAGAAAACACTTAGGTGTTGTGAACTTCTTTGACAATTTAAGCATTTTGATGAATGTAGTTTGCTCTTCTTGTAAACGCACAAATATTCTTCGAGAACACGAGAAAGAGAGAGTGGAAAAAGAATTTGGTAGTGGTATAATTGGAACAGGGAGTGGGTTAAACCAAGAGCTTTCTTTTATACGACATGGAGATACAAGATGAAATTCTCATTACAAAACACTTATACGTTTGATTGATATGTTTTCATCCGTCGTTGGAGTACTTGAATATGTTAAAGAGGAATGCAATAGCCCTTCTAGTCAAAATCAAGCAATTATAATATTTGTGTTCTATTTGCATTTGATGTTACACATTTTAGGGTTCACAGATACATTATCACAAGCTCTTCAAAGAAAAGATCAAGACATTTTAGAAGCCGTTTTATTGGTGGAAACGACTAAAGGAAAGTTACAAAAGTTTAGAGAAAGTAGATTTGATCCGCTTTTAGAGAAGATCTATTCATTTTGTGGAAAACATGATATCCAAATCTTGGTTATGCAAGCAAACTATATCGGTGACAAAGCCAAAAGAAAAAGGTACAATATCACTAATCACCATTATTACAAGTTTGATCGTTTTTTGCACGGTTGTCGATATGGAAATTCAAGAGTTTGGTGATCGTTTCAATGAGATTAATACGGAATTACTTCAAAACATGAGTGCTTTCATCCCGTATGATTCATTTTCTATGTTTGATGCATCAAAGTTAACGGGATTGTGTGAGTTTTATCCACATGATTTTGATAATGGGGAAAAAGTTGAGATTGCACATCAACTTGGGTTATACATCGATAGCGTGCGAAAAGATGAAAGATTTGCTAACTTGAATGGTATTGCGGATCTTGCTAGAGTACTACTCATGTGGGCTTGGTTTTGATGATTCCACCAACACTTTCAAGATGGTATGTGTTGTGCCATAGAACAAGATTCTCCGGACGGGGTAGTTGGATCGAATCTATGCACCATGGTCCATGTCTTGGGAACAGACTCATGGCGAAAGATACCTAAACTCCCGGCTCATCTCATAGCGGGTGAAGGAGTTTTTGCTCATGGAAGTTTGCATTGGTTAAACAAAGATGTGTTTCATGATTATCGAAGAGAAGTAACATGCTTTGATGTGATTAAGGAGGAGTTTAGGGTGATTAATCCTCCCAACGGAACGAAAGGCGGTCGGATATTCAATGAGTTGATATGCATGTTACTACTTTCGGCATAGCGTTGAGGTGTGGGTATTGAAGGGGAAAGAATGGGCGATGCAGTGGCGGTTTGATCAAAAACCGCCACTTCCTCAAGGTTACATGAGGGTTTTAGGTCGTTGGAATAAAGAGGGGGAGTGGTCAGGTTGTTCGTGTACTACTTGAAAACTGGGCTTTTGGATGAAGTTAACATCGTTCATATGAGTAATCATTATAAAAAATATATTTATATGTATCTTGCAAGTAACCTGGGCTTTTGGATAAAGTTAACATCGTTCATATGAGTAATCATTATAAAAAATATATTTATATGTATCATGCAAGTAACCTGTTTTCAATTCGTAGCATCAATTAAACAAATGTTTCATTGTTGAATTACATCTTATATTGTTAGTGACTTATAATCACCACTCGTACGTCTTGTCATCTCTCTTTCTCAGTTTCGATTGAGTCAGACTCACAACCGTGCAAAACAGTAACTTCATTTTTTACTTTCTCTTGTATTTGATTTTGAGTTATCATTTTGTTCTATATTAAAATATTATAGAGTTTTGTTTTCAATTCATCTTGTTTCACTGTTTTGGATTGGTGGAAGAAAAGAAGTCCCGACTTTTCCAGTTATTATAAGAACGGGAAAGACGAGACTGGCGTCCAGAGAGGGACATGCAAAGATAAACAAACCGAACCGCTAATCTCACAGCAGGAATAAGCCTATCTATCATGAAAATAATCATATCATGCAGGTCGATTTTCATGCTTCGACCAGTACTTTCATAAATACACACCAAACCTGTTCCTACGTAAAACCACAAGTTCTCGTGTATGAATTCTAAACGAAATATACAACCACCTTTAGGCAGTTGATCCATCATCCCGTTACACGAGACCAAGCCCGCAACAGACAGATAACAATGGAGAACAAGAAAGAACAAAAACGACACGAATGTGCAGCGAACTCAGCATCCTTCTTTTGTATAAACGGGCAGTTGCCATATTTTTGTGTTCTTTTTCGGGTCATCAGTGAGGCTGAGATCTGTATCGGTCTCCTTGTATGTTTTTATATATGTTCTTGCCCCAGCAAGAATAAGCCTTTCTATCATGAACAACTGGTAATTATTTTCTACTACTGGATCTAATATCCTGTTATGATCTGATGAATAAGCTAGATTGTACCTGTAGTTATATATCAAAAACAAAATACTTCATCAAATAAATCCATTGATGAGATCCAATCCAATATGTTATATATAACTGAGTTTTAACAAATTACCTCACAGAAAGAGGAGAAAAGAAATTTGGTGTCCTCTCATTAGAAGCGATAAACAGCGTCCGTCCAGGTGGGACCCAGTTTTTAATTCTACAAAGAATAAACTGAGGGCGCGTGTCTCTGTCAAGATGAGGATGAAGCGTCCTAGCAGCACCAAACCGGTCTTTTCTTGTTTTTAAAATATCACCTCGACGAACATGAATGGCATCATAATCACCAAGAAGTGACATAATCTGGACTCGTGCATTAGAAATAAATCAAATATTCAGATACTTTGGTTACAATTTGCCAACAGGTTTCGTTTCTTATACAAGTTTAATCAATAAAGTTGGGTCTTTTCTCCCTTTTTTTCTTTGTTGTGGTGCAATCCAAATAAGTCTAACACAGACTACCACCTAGTCTAAATCCAGAAAGATGACCTGTTTGGGTCATATGCACTTTACACCCCCCCAACGTTTCTGCTATTTACAGTTATAGCCGAAGTTTGATGACACTATTTTTATTACCTCAAAATTTTAGTTTGTAAGGGATCAAATTTCATAATATTGACAAATAAGTGTAATAAGTGTATATGTAAGACAAATAGCCTTGATTTTTTCTATGAAATTTAAAAAAGGGATCAAATTTCATAATATTGACATGACTGGCTATTGGTTTTATGTTCCCATACGAGTGGAAATAATACGATGGTTTAAAAGCCAAATGATATGGATTTTTAAACTAAAGTGGTAATCTATGCTATTAGTTTAAGTAACTAATTGTGTGATTTTCAAAGTTCTACAAAATGTACTCCTATGTTTGACCCTCGACCAATGAACTACGATTGTTTAGGTCTACTTTAGTCATACAAAGTCAGATTTAGCAAAATGGTTATGATCTTGCTACCAGCAGTGGGTGGGTTATCTTACCTATACACTTATTAGAGCAGAGACCCGAATTCCAATTCACATTTTTTCAACAAAAAGAAAACAATTCACATAAATATGCCAACTCAGCTTTTTCCAACATGTGAAACGCTCACCAGGTTGTAGAGTGTAACCAAATTGGGACACAAAATATCAGGTTGTAGAATATCCGTGACAATTGAGTGTATAGGTGTTAACAAAACCTATCAGGTTGTAGGATATTCAATTGAGTGTATAGGATATTCTAAATGTGTTCCCAAAACTTGAGTAGCCTATGTGGAATATCCGTGACAATTGGTTTCTGTTCTATGCCATGTAAGTTATCACAAGAACATAAATTGATTTGGTGAAAAAGAAGCAAATTTGCACATGGCAAGCAAATCAAATCCAATTTCAGCAAAAAAGAGAACAAGAGAAAATGGAATGCTGACCTTCTCTGCTGCATCTCTAAGCTTTTTGGCAGCCATCGAAGGAAGAAACGAATGTGGTAACAACACAGCACTGCGGTTATTTCGATCCTTACATTCCATGAACCTGAATGATTATGGTGATTAATACCTACACACAACACAAAATAATAAATCCAAAAGACACCTAAACTAAAAATGAAAATGTTTTCATTCAGACCATCCACATTTCAATGTACTTATAAGGTATATTTGTATCAACACTTATTCATGCATACGCTAGAGTTTCAGGAAGTTCGTTAATCGTTACCATGACAAAGGGCTTGCAGTTCGATTAATAAGTAGAATCTTGGAATATTGACTACTTTCTTTAAGATGAGCCCGGCTAACTCCTTCCACATGAGCAACACCTCTAGACCCCAACTTCATACTAGTTGACATAACTTGGAACCATGTTTTTGTATTATCCAAGATCACGGGTACCGTGTTGGATATAAGGTCCAAATCATACAACGAATCCATTGCACAAGAGCTTGCAGCCCACCTATCATAACAGTAACTTACTAACTTATATGTTATACCAATAATGGTATAAATCAAACATAATAAGCAAGCAAAAAGAACTAACATTTCCTCTGAACTAACATTGTCTGAATGATGCAGAATCCCTTTGTTATTATGTATTGGATTTATACACATCCTAGAAGGCATCACAAATGTTCTGCAAGAATAAAGAAACACAAAAAACAATAACAATATTTAAGATCCTTGCTAATAAAAAGCACACCTGAGGCGCAAGGCGACCTCAGGTGCAGGCCCGGTCGCTTTTGTGTAGCCAAGGAGCAAGCTGTACGAAAAACGAAAAAAGCACACAAAAAGTGCACAAGAAGCACAGGTTGTGTGTCAGGATGTTGTACAGACGTACACCAGTCTTTTTAGGTTGTATATATAGGTAATTTATATATTAAATCATATTTAAAGCTGATTTATAGCTAAATTTTAGGTAGGGATGCTAAAAACCTATGAAATGTATATAAAAAGTTTATAAGCACCTGCACTCAGGCACGAAAAGCGGTGCGCTTTTACGCTTTGTGCCTCGGTGAGCTTCAGGCATTTTAAAACCAAGTTAAAATCACATTGACTTTGTTATAAATTCAAGCACATTAGGTTTTCATCTAGGGTTTCCTATTTCAAATTCAGGATCTGAAAATTGAGAAGCCTGTTCTATCAATCCCAATCTTCAAACTTTTGATTTCATTGCATTGATTCAATACAGTCTAATCTAATCATCAAACTTCTATCAACAACTGAATAATTCATCATTAAGTTGAAATTACCTGTGTAGAAAGATTGCTTCTTCGAGAGCACATCGGAGGCTGGACTCCTGATGACCGAGTCCGGCACATGACTCGCAGTGCTTTCCGGGACAGTCAATTCGGTTTCCCCAATACAAAAACTTCTCTGTGTCACTACGATGAATGCGGTTGCTGTTGAAATGCAAAACGCGGGATTGCAGGGCGGTTGATCCGGTGGTTGAGATTAGAGAAGAGAGGAGGTAGAGAAGGGCGATTGCGGAGATGGAGACTGTGAGTAGCCAGATTGAGGGTCTGGATTTGGGTTTAATCTTTGAGGTTTTGGGGATCGCCATCGTCGTTGCTTAGGAGAAGTGATGAAAGAGGCGATAGGTGGATTTATCATTTATAGATGCTAAAAGAATTGTATTTAACAATTTTTTTTTAAAAATAATAATTATTATAAATTGTATGTTTTAAAATAGAGTAAATTACAAGGATTTTCCATTTATATATTTTGATTTCAATGAACGAAGAGATTTATTTTAAATTTTTACACACCCTTTATCATTTAAGTTAATCTTCATTTATTTTCCTAGTTAAATTACACCATGTACCCCTCACGTGAGAGGCAAAACAATCATTTCACTTAACATTCTCTATTTTATCTTCGTTGCTCTACTCGATTCGTAAAAAGTAACACTATCACATAGAGCATGTTTAACGACTTTGCAATATGATATAAGGTGAATGCTTAAAGTCCTCCCTCCAAAACAAAAACCACACCTATTTGTGGGTGATGCCCCATCACTAAGTATGGTTTTCGGGTGTGTCTCGCCCCATAAAGTTCTCTTATATAAATGAATCAAGAACAAGTCCTTAAGATATACATTGTGGACCCTCATAAATCTTTGAATACTAGACTTATAATCTTAATAGTGATTTTTTTAAGCGTCAGAGTTTGCACATGAGGCCTATGGTGTCGGGTCTAACTCAGAGTCTTTCTTTCCCTAATCTACCATAAAGTGGGATACTCTTTCTTTCACTTATCATATATTTTTTGTCGGTGTCCTTAAGATATACATTGTGGACCCTCATAAATCTTTGAATACTAGACTTATAATCTAAATATTTATCGATAACGTTATTAAGGATTTTCTATACAATGATGTTTCTCAAACAAGCCTAGGGCTTTTCCTAATACTTAGATTTAACCGGGTTGTGTGTCAAATTGAGTCAACAAATATGGAAAGGATCTAGATGAAGAGTTATCAGCCAACGAAGTCGTTAGCCGGAGCTTAGTAACCACGTACCTTTATGAGAGGATTACAGTACTATTTCATTATTAAAGCCTAAGGATCACCCTAGGTTCGAAAGTAAATTAAATAAAAAACAAAAAATATATAAAATCTCTCTCTCTCTCTCTCCACAAACCCTAAACAGCCTCTCCCGTCACCGGCCAGTATGTTGCGTCCGCCACCGCTGAATACCAACTCCTCTTTTTTTCATACTGTCACGTCGTCTCCACCACCAATCGTTCACTCCATCCATCAAAACAACAAGGCAATGTTGGATCTAACCAATCCCCCCCCCCCTCCCCCTCCGCAAAAAAAAAGTAAAAAAGAAAAAAAAAACTAATAATATTAGATTAGAATTTACTATAAAATTAAAAGTTTGTAATGATAAAAGCAACAACTAACAAACGGATTGATATGTCAAAATCATTTCATTAAAACTTCAATTGCACGCATATATCTTTGCTCTTTTGTGATATTCAGTTTTACATCTTAACAACTTTTTGTAAAAATATCATAGTTTTAAAAATAATTTGCACTTGGTAATCATTTTGAAACTATAATATTTTAATAAAAAGTAATCATCTTACCTTTAAAACTATAGCACTTGGTAATGTTAATGTGATATCATGTCATACAATGGTGAGTGACATGAAAACAACTATGAATTAGTCTTTTAAAACATCCTATTTATAGCATAGTTACAAACTGATAAATAAATTAAGCACTACATATTCAAGAATGATACATTTATCAAAATTTTCAATTATTATATTGTTAATATTAAAACTATAAATATAAAGATATACTTGTCACTGTTGTATTATTATGACATTTCGCATTTAGTCACAATTAATTCCTTGTACTTTCGAATTCAACACACATTTTTTTATATATAATTAGAACATGTATTGTTGATTTCAACCATAAGTTTTTTTTTGTTATATAGTATATGATACTTGTTTTTGATAGAATTTTACGTCACGTCAACTAGTTGGCACACATAGCGAGGATTTTTACTTCGGGTCAAGTATTGGCTCAAATAACAAGAAATCTTACGCCGTGCCAACATTATTGAAAACCTGTACGAGTTGTATAGGGCTATACGATCCCTATCGAATGTTTCGTATGGCCCTATACGAGTCATGAGCACTAATGTGACGTTGTGTAGCTATGTCAGAGAATCTTAATACTATACTACTCGTATAGGACCTATACGAGTCGTATAGATGGTGTCCGGAGAATCGTTTTTACGTATTATTAACGGGATTGATTGAGACGACGTGGAGCCGATTTGTTGGGGAACCCTAATCCTATATGACTAGTATATGACCTATACGAGTCGTATAGACAGTGTTCAAAGAACCTTTTTGATGTATTATGTCTTGAAATGCTCTTGGTGTATTTACTATTTTTCATATAAACATAATCCCGTTTTTCAAGTTTATCAATAGCTATATTTTAATTAGAATTCCCTTTCCTATTAGAACATACTTTATTTCATGACATTCTTTGAATTATTATATTACGACGTTAGCAATTAACACCATATAATTTCCACTCATAAGGGTCATATATATTTTTTAATCGTAGTTGATGACTTTTCTTGAGCTATTTGGACGCATATTTTATCTCACAAAAAAAACAACTCTTTCTTCATTTTTCACATCTTTGCATAAAAATAAGCACACTTTAGAAAGGGAATGATAGTCGATTATTGAAATGTAAAGAACAAACGTATCACCTAATTGAACGAAACATGTCTATTCACGTGATTCTCAAATAAACCGGGAATAAATAAAAACCGAAAATCTTAAAAGTTAAGAGAATTTCATATTGAAGTCTCAAATAAACAAATTGATGCCCAAAAGAGCGTTGTCAATGGGACTCACGTGCACTCCTATCTCCTTCCGGCAGACAGTTACCCCTCTTACCTGGACGAACATTGAGGGTCTTTGATTTCTCCCTCCCTCCTTCTTGAGGGTCTCTGATTTCTCCCTCCCTCCTTCTTGTGCGTTGTCAATGGGACTCACGTGCACTCCTATCTCCTTCCAGCAGACAGTTGCCCCTCTTACCTGGACGAACATTGAGGGTCTCTGATTTCTCCCTCCCTCCTTCTTGAGGGTTTCTTGAGCTATTTGGACGCATATGTGACGTTGTGTAGCTTTGTCGGAGAATCCTAATACTATACTACTCGTATAGGACCTATACGAGTCGTATATATGGTGTCCGAAGAATCATTTTTACGTATTATTAACGGGATTGATTGAGACGACGTGGAGCCGATTTGTTGAGGAACCCTAATCCTATATGACTAGTATATGACCTATACGAGTCGTATAGACAGTGTTCGAAGAACCTTTTTGATGTATTATGTCTTGAAATGCTCTTGGTGTATTTACTATTTTTCATATAAACACAATCCCGTTTTCCAAGTTTATCAATAGCTATATTTTAATTAGAATTCCCTTTCCTATTAGAACATACTTTATTTCATGACATTCTTTGAATTATTATATTACGACGTTAGCAATTAACACCATATAATTTCCACTCATAAGGGTCATATATATTTTTTAATCATAGTTGATGACTTTTCTTGAGCTATTTGGACGCATATTTTATCTATAAAAAAAAACAACTCTTTCATATTGAAAATCTTAAATAAAAACCGAAAATCTTAAAAGTTAAGAGAATTTCATATTGAAGTAACAAATTGTTGCCCAAAAGAGCGTTGTCAATGGGACTCACGTGCGCTCCTATCTCCTTCCAGCAGACAGTTGCCCCTCTTACCTGGACGAACATTGAGGGTTTCTGATGCCCAAAAGAGCGTTGTCAATGGGATTCAAATTGTTTGCTGTTTGTTAGTTGAGTGAACTTTTAAGTCATTTGAACTTTTTTTTAAATAATAACACTATGTTTGATTGTTTGATATAGACTATAGTTACTATAATTATTAATATTTCTAACCGTTTGATAGTGTTTTCTTTAAATGAATGATTTCAACCCGAACCGAAAACAATCCGTTATAATCCGAACCTGCTATGATCTGTAGGACAACCATTCACATAAAAATAAAACATAACTTTTATTACAATATAATAGGATTACAATACAATGACAAAATTACAGAAAGAAACTAAAAAGGAAAAAGGAAACTGACAATGAATACATATTACACAAACAAAACAGAAATAAAAATACTGAAACAAAAGGAAACTAAAAACCGGGTAGAGGCTGAGGATTTATGTTAAACAGAGGTCCCTTAAAACAGATTTCGGGCCACCCAGGTGAACCCGTCTGTCTCCCAGGGTACAACAGCCGAAGCAGGAAGTACTGCCGGAATTAGCCTAGCACCCGATACTATACCTGAAACAAGAGCGCGAAGCTTGGAGAAAGCCGGAAATTCTTCTGGAGCAGAGTCTGTGTGCATATGCAATTTGTTTGCAGTACCAACCTGGAATCCAAGCCTAGTTTATATAGGCTAGAGAGTTAATTCGTAACTAATGCAATCATTAACTCTAGGAGTTAAGTTTGCAACTAATGCAGTCATAACTCTGGGAGTTAAGAATTCGAATAGTCTCTTGTAACTGGAAAGGCTTGAACCAGACCCGAACCCGCGAGCCATCAGTCAAAAATACTAAGGCGGCTCTCAAGCGGAAGTGCCAAGTGCGCCATCAAAACGCCACATTACGCACATCGCTCCTCGGTCTCGTGTCCGGTCCCGGTCCCGTGCCCGGGCCCGGGCGCGGGCGCGGGCCCGTCGGGTGCTTTGCACCCTTGCTATTGCCACTGTGTGTGTCTTGGTATACAAGAATACTCTTGTGTGAACCTTCACACTTATAAGCCAAGCAATAGTTTCTCATTCCTCCGATGTGGGACAGGCTCAATTCCCAAGACATATTCAATTCCCAATGTCTCAACATTTATACACACAACTTCGAGCATCGATATCTCATTCATCTTAGCTCTATTTTGGACATGATTTGGTTCGTCGTGATCCTCTCACGTAATAGAATACGAACGTAATAAATAATAATTATATTTGTAACAAATAAGTCCAAAAATTTCCAACAATCCCCCACATGAATAGAGATCGATCCATACACTCTGGTGTCAAGATATAGTGTCAGCGGTTGAATATTGCAGGATAGGTAGGTGTTCCCTTTGAACCTTCCTTTGTGAAGTATACTTAGTCTCCTAGCGGTTAGTAGACTCGGTGTCCTTGAACTAAACCCCTTTTTATGTAGACGGTATCACACTTCACACAATACTCTTCCTGGTCTGGCTAACCCCTCATTGTCGTGTCCGTTATGGTCATGGAACACTAGCCTGGTTCTGCGAGAGCTCTAAGAATTGCGCCCCCCACAATTCCATTTGAAGCGACCCCACTTCTCTCTCACATAGGTGATCTCACATAAATCATTAAAGGCGTATGCCTAACCTTCTTTGATATCACTAACTTGTTATAGAAATAGGACTAGGAAGTATGCAACTCCCTTTGAATGTTGGGTTACTCCCCACAGTGACCTCAGTTTGTACAGTTAGGTTGTCCTATTGAGCCTAGATCATGGGATCTCCACTCTTCTAGGATAGGTTTTCCTTTGCACTAACTTATTCCAAGGGCTTTAGTCCCATTCCTCTCGACGACTTATGTACTATCTCTTTGCTTAAGCCTTTTGTAAGCGGATCTGCAATGTTATCCTTTGACTTCACATAGTCAATAGAGATAACTCCCGTTGAGAGAAGTTGTCGTATCGTATTATGCCTCCTTCGAATGTGCCTTGATTTGCCATTATACATTGCACTTTGAGCTCTTCCAATTGCTGATTGGCAATCACAATGTATGCAAATGACTGTCAACGGCTTTGGCCATCTTGGTATGTATTCCAAGAATTGGCGTAACCATTCCGCCTCTTCTCCAGCTTTATCCAAGGCGATAAACTCAGATTCCATCGTGGATCTAGCTATGAGAGTTTGCTTGGAAGACTTCCAAGCTATAGCAGCTCCTCCAAGGGTGAACACATAACCACTCGTGGATTTGGAATCTTTCATATCGGATATCCAGTTAGCATCATTGTATCCTTCCACAACAGCTGGATCTTGGCCATAATGCAGTCCATAATTCCTTGTGTATCTCAAATACCTTAGCAGTCTAGTCATGCTTTTCCAATGCTCAGAACTAGGATTACTAGTATATCTACTTAGCCTGCTAACAGCGTATGCTAAATCCGGTCGAGTACATGACATGAGATACATGAGACTGCCAATGATCCTTGAATACTCCAACTGAGCAACGCCCTCACCTCTATTCTTAGACAGGTGTTGGGTAGTATCAATCGGAGTTTGAGCCACACTTTTGTCCTTCGCATTGAACTTCTCAAGGATCTTGTCCACATAGTGGGATTGACTTAACACAAGACCGTTTTGGGTTCTAGTGATCTTCACTCCTAGAATCACATCAGCTAGACCCATGTCTTTCATGTCAAATCTTGCTTTCAACATGTCTTTAGTAGATCTGATCATCTTATCATCACTCCCAACAATAAGCATATCATCTACATAAAGGCATAGAATCACATAGCCTTTAGATGTATCTTTCACATAGACACACTTGTCACACTCATTTATTTTGAAACCACTGTTAAGCATAGCTTGGTCAAACTTTTGGTGCCATTGTTTTGGTGCTTGCTTCAAACCATACAACGACTTAACAAGTTTACACACCTTGCCCTCTTGACCAGGTGCAGAGAAACCCTCAGGTTGCTCCATGTAAATCTCTTCATCTAACTCCCCGTTTAGAAATGCAGTTTTTACATCCATTTGATGTATTTCAAGATTTCTCATTGCTGCAATTGCAATCACCAACCTTATTGAAGTTATTCGAGTCACGGGTGAGTATGTATCAAAATAGTCTAGACCTTCCTTTTGTCTATACCCTTTGATCACCAACCTTGCCTTGTATTTGTCAATGGAGCCATCAGCTTTCATCTTCCTTTTAAATATCCAACGATATCCAAGTGGTTTATTTCCTGGTGGAAGATCTACTAGCTCCCAAGTGTGATTTTGTAAGATGGAATCAATTTCATTTTTGATGGCTTCTTTCCATTGTGGTCCTTCTGAAGAGGAGACCGCCTCTCGATAGGTCTGGGGCTCACCCTCAACCATATAAGTAAGAAAATCAGGCCCAAAAGATTTCTCAATCCTTTGCCTTTTGCTTCTTCTTGGCTCAACCTCTTCTGCCTCTGATTCTTCTTGTGTTTCATGTTGGACAATCTCGTCAACCGGTGTTGATGAACTTGCATGCGTCTTTTCCAAACATGGAAACACATCTTCAAAGAATGATGCATTCCTTGACTCCATTATAGTGTTCTTGTGTATTTCTGGATTCTTTGAATCATGTACCAGAAAACGATATGCACTACTATGATGGGCATAACCTATGAACACACAGTCCACAGTTTTGGGTCCTATTTTTTGAACCTTTGGTGGTGGCACCACCACTTTGGCTAGGCACCCCCACACTTTCAAGTATTTATAGGATGGTTTCCTCCCTGTCCACAACTCATATGGTGTTACATCCTTTTTCTTGAAAGGTATCTTGTTCAAAAGATAATTAACCGACAGAACGGCTTCCCCCCACATGTCTGGGGTTAACCCAGAACTTAATAACAAGGCATTCATCATTTCTTTTAAGGTACGGTTCTTTCGTTCCGAAATGCCATTTGATTGTGGAGAATATGGTGGGGTTATCTCATGTCTTATGCCACTTTGTGCACATAAGTTTGCAAATGGTGAAACATATTCACCTCCTCTATTGCTTCTCACAACCTTGATTTTCTTATTAAGTTGGTTCTCCACTTCATTTTTATATAAAATGAATTTGTCTATTGCTTCATCCTTACTTTTAAGTAAATATACATAGCAATATCTAGTACTATCATCAATGAAAGTGATAAAGTACTTATTTCCTCCTCTTGTGGGAATTGATTTAAAATCACAAACATCTATGTGAATCATATCAAGGGGTTCGGTTATTCTTTCAACCGATCTAAATGACGATCTTGTTTGTTTGGCTTCGACGCAAGTTTTACATTTTAACTTTGAATCAATGGAAGAGGATGGTATGCAATCTAATTTAATTAAACGATGAATCGAATCAAAATTTACATGACCAAGACGACCATGCCACACATTAGAAGACTCAATCAAGTAAGCAGAAGTAAAAGCATTCTTATTCATGTTCTTTTTGATAGCCATTACATTGAGTTTAAACATACCATTATGGGCATAGCCCTTTCCAACAAACATACCACGTTTAGTTAAAACAAACTTATCACTTTCTATAACCATACGAAAACCGAACTTGTTAAGCAACCATCCCGACACAAGACTCTTGCGCAAGTCGGGAACATAAAGCACGTTGCTTAAAGTGAGCTCCTTTCCCGAAGTCCACTTCAAGATCACATCACCTTCACCCTTGATATCCGCTGTAGCCGCATTTCCCATGTACAGCTTCTCTTCTCCCACAACCTCCTTAAAAGTATTAAAGAGGGTCTTGTCGGGGCAAACATGTCGAGTGGCCCCGGTGTCAATCCACCACCCTTTTGGGGGGTTAGACACAATGTTGACCTCTTCCATCATGGCGGACAGATCCGAGATCATAGCAACAAGAGGCCCGCCATCATCAATCATATGAGCCTTCTCCTGTTTAGGTTGTTTACATTGGTCAGCACGGTGACCCGATTCACCACAATTGTAGCATTTGCCTTTAAAAGAAGCCACCTTCTTTTTCTGTGACATCCGACATTTTCAGATTAACCCCGTTAACTCAAACCTCATTAGTTCAAACATTTTTCGTTACAAACTCAGCTATCTTAGTTCGTCACACATACATTGCATTTAATTAGGATTAATTAAATGTGTCAGTTAGTTCGCACACATCGGATCACACACGAGTCAAACCCGGAACGTTGGTGAACTAATAAAAATAATTGCGAATAATTATTTTTAATATAAATTATGTGAATTTATATGTTATGTGAATTATCTGTGAACTTTGTGAACTTTCGTGATTACCGCGTAGATTTAGCAGATATATTTTCTACTGATTATTTTTATAGATAGTAGAATTTTATAAAAGTAATTATTTAAAACATTATTATCTAGTAGATAAATTAATTAATTAAATGATTTATTTAAGCCCATGGATTATCCTTAACTTTTAAAAATCCATGAAAACTTGTATAGATAAGATTTTTTTTATAAAATTTAAACTCATAATCCTTATCCTACTCTCTCTCTCTCTCTCAAGATCTCGATCCCAAACCACCCCCCCTTGAGCCGTAAGTTTCCAAGCACCCAAGCACCCCCTCTTCAAGCTCCGATCTTGAAATTAAACGCGTATTCGGACTCCTCTCGACGTTTCTAACGCTAACACGTAAGTCGTTTCGTTCAATTTCGTTTATTTTTGATTTCTAAATCTCTAATCAAACCCTAGTTCATCCAAGCTTTGATTTTTATATAAAAAGATGCAAACTTTATCATTTATTTGTTGTTAATTGATGATTTTATGATCGTATGCAAAACCCTAGATCTAGATGTTTAGTATTTGATTAAATATTTAGACTTTTTGATTATGTAATGGTACTAAATTGCATGTTAGAGATGTTATATGATTGTTATTGTTAAAATCATGTTAGATGAGTCATATGGAATTGATGTGTGGTATTGAAACTTGTTAAACAAGCATAAAAACCCTAGCTTTCTTATAATAGTAACTTTTTATGATTTCTAGTTTGCATACTAGACATGACTGGAATGATATGATGATGTTTATATGTTACTTGGTACATGTATAAGTGATATGTGAAGTTAGATTTCTAAAACCTAGCTCGGTTTTGCAAACTTACTAAAAAAGGAAACTTTTTAGGTTTTCTAACTTGCATGCTAGACACGGTTAGGATGATGTGATGATGGTTATGAGCTACTTGATACATAGTTAGATGAATTGTGAAATCAGATTTTGAATACATAACCCGGTTTTACAAACTTTCCAAATAAGGAAACTTTAATTGTTAAAAATGGTTAACACTTGTTATTTAGACATGCTTGATATGGTTGATGATTGGTACATGATAGATAGGACATAATAACCTGTTGTAACGTGTTAGGTGTTTGAAATCACGCATGCTAGTCGTAGGTTACTAAAGATGGAAACTTTACTTGGAATTGTGATATACATGTTAAGTTCTATGCAATGGTTATGTGATATGATGATCTTGAACATGTTATAGTAGTCTTACAAGCATATTAACAATGATAATTTCACGAGACACAAATCCCGAACATACTTTCCATTTATAGAAACCTGCTATTTATAGAAACCTGCTATTTATAGAAACCTGCTATTTTTGGAAACTTTCTTTTTTTGGAAACTTTGCTTGTTTGATTAGAACAATAGGGATTTGTTGCTAAGTGTTACAGCATGATCATTTGTGTATAATATAGAAGTATTGTACTGAGCAAACATTAAATCATTTAAACGGGTCACCAACGGGTCGTCGGGTCAAACTTGGTCAAACATGAGTCAAACTTACAAAATTTTCTAAACCCTTAAAACAATGAGATTGTTTGGATACTTAGGGTTTGTATCAACTTGCACAAACATACACTTATAAACCGGTGTTTATAGGTGGCGGTTAGTCGTCAAGCATATTAGGTTCGCTTTCTTTCGCACATATTCTAAGGTGAGTTTCACGGCCCCTTTTCTTACGTTTTAAACTTGGGGGAGAAAACATGGGTACGAACATTTAGATCTTACGTTTCTTTTATATCACTTGTGTACTAAGCGCAAACATATCACGAAAGTCCTTACTTATCGAACCGTTAGTATATGGGTTTGCGAGGAAATCTTGAGTAGTACTACTGGGCACTGACAAGCCCCACCCGCGTTAGTCGCGCTAACACGACAGGTAGTCGAACGGGTGTAACATTTACCTAAACATTTACCATTGATTGTGATAGTCATGGTGGAAGGCAGTTCAAACATACAAACAGTCAGCTTCGGTGTCGAAACGCTTTAGTAACATGTACTAGGTTAGCTACCTATGATATAATTGAATACGGTATTATCTAGTAAGCTTTACAAACATATAAACCTGTGAACTCACCAACCTAGTGTTGACACGTTTTAGCATGTTTTCTCAGGTCATTAAGGTACAAGCACGAGTTAAGGCATGCATGCATTTGAAGTCCATCATTTTCAAACTCAAGAATTATTTACTTTATTTATTGTTGGTTTATTTACTTTTGGCGCAATTGTTTTAGCGCATGTTTTTCATTTAACTTTTCGCTTCCGCAAGTCTTACATTAAACCAGTATTTTCATTACTAGTGTTGCATCGTGACTATGAGTAACACTAGTGGTTTTTATTAAACTCATATAGAGTCGTTCAACGTAACTAATGACTGAGATCCTGTTATGTCACGCCCCTAAACGGTAAAACTCCGTTAGTGGATTTTGGGGGTGTGACAGATTGGTATCAGAGCCATTCGTTATAGAGAACTAGGAAATGCATACTAGACTATAACCACGTACATGCATTAGTTACACAGCACTTACACTCAAACATGGCACTCACTCATCCCGTTACAGGAAATGTCTACCCCACCCAATTCACCAGCATCCCTAGTCGTTCAGGAGGACGATGTTCCTACAGTACATTTGCCAGAGTCGAGGAGACGTCGACTCAACCCGATCAACACCACAATAGGGCATGATGCGTGTCAGAGGCAACACGCAGGAATGGGATTGGTATCCTGATAGGATCAGGAACTGGATCCGCGAGGAGGAAGTCCCACCTCCACTCACTACTGATATTGCTTCTTCTTCTTCATCATCTTCTGTACGAGCTTTGCCACCATTACAGTACCCCTTTGAGCAGATGTTTGCTGCATTTGTAGCTAGGATGGACCGGGAGATCCGGAACATGAGAGATGCAGCTGGAGAGATTAGTAGCATACTTCAGCGAGAGATGGTGATGAATCAGAGGATCACCAAACTGACTGCAGATTTAGCAGCAACTGATACAGCTCATGAGAATTTAGCAAATGGATGTGAGGACATGGAGGACCGGCTGAACACTGCAGAGTGGAACCTGGATATACTCCACACTAGGATTGAGCAGGTTGATGCACGACTTGCAGCAGTTGAGGCAGCAGGAGTTGCACCAGAGGATGCACCTGCAGGAGATCTGGATGAGGATGAGGATGCAGCATCCGATGTTACATCAGTTGGCTGTGACATTTGATCATCTATCTTCATTACTTATTTACGTCTTTTCTTTTGAACCTAGATGGGCAGGGTTGTTCCCATCCAACAGATGTTTCTAGAATTTTGATGGTTTGGTTCCGCAAATTCAGAGCATGGTGACATCTTCAAATCCCACTACAATCCAGCAGGCAATCAGGTTGGCTCACAGGCTAACCGATCAGACAGTGGCTCAGGGCACTCTACCACCTAGAGGTACATTATCAAAGACAACTGGAAATAAGCGAAAGTTTGACAGTTCATTCCCCAAAACCTTCCAGTCAAACCCACCTTCTCAGCAACAGCAACAGCAACACCGTAAGTTTGAACCGTCAAAGAACAACAGTCAGTCTAACTCTTCTCAGCAGAATCAAGGTTCTTATAATGGCAAGTATCCGAAGTGCAATAAATGTAACTTTCACCATCATGGAGCATGTGACCGGTACCGTTGCCAACGGTGTGGAAAGATGGGCCATTTGGCCAAAGACTGTAGAGTAGATCTGCAGAACAAACAGACACCACCTGGAAACGCATCCAAAGGTTGTTTTGAGTGCGGTAAGGAAGGGCAATTCAAAAGGGACTGTCCGCAGTTGAGGAGAAACGGAAACGGAAATGGAAATGGCAACAATCATCAGGGCGGAAATGGAAACGGTAATAACCACCAGGGTGGAAATGGTAATAATAACGGAAATGGTGCAAAGGGCCAAGACCAACAGTACGAACATTGAGGGTCTCTGATTTCTCCCTCCCTCCTTCTTGTGCGTTGTCAATGGGACTCACGTGCACTCCTATCTCCTTCCAGCAGACAGTTGCCCCTCTTACCTGGACGAACATTGAGGGTCTCTGATTTCTCCCTCCCTCCTTCTTGAGGGTTTCTTGAGCTATTTGGACGCATATGTGACGTTGTGTAGCTTTGTCGGAGAATCCTAATACTATACTACTCGTATAGGACCTATACGAGTCGTATATATGGTGTCCGAAGAATCATTTTTACGTATTATTAACGGGATTGATTGAGACGACGTGGAGCCGATTTGTTGAGGAACCCTAATCCTATATGACTAGTATATGACCTATACGAGTCGTATAGACAGTGTTCGAAGAACCTTTTTGATGTATTATGTCTTGAAATGCTCTTGGTGTATTTACTATTTTTCATATAAACACAATCCCGTTTTCCAAGTTTATCAATAGCTATATTTTAATTAGAATTCCCTTTCCTATTAGAACATACTTTATTTCATGACATTCTTTGAATTATTATATTACGACGTTAGCAATTAACACCATATAATTTCCACTCATAAGGGTCATATATATTTTTTAATCATAGTTGATGACTTTTCTTGAGCTATTTGGACGCATATTTTATCTATAAAAAAAAACAACTCTTTCATATTGAAAATCTTAAATAAAAACCGAAAATCTTAAAAGTTAAGAGAATTTCATATTGAAGTAACAAATTGTTGCCCAAAAGAGCGTTGTCAATGGGACTCACGTGCGCTCCTATCTCCTTCCAGCAGACAGTTGCCCCTCTTACCTGGACGAACATTGAGGGTTTCTGATGCCCAAAAGAGCGTTGTCAATGGGATTCAAATTGTTTGCTGTTTGTTAGTTGAGTGAACTTTTAAGTCATTTGAACTTTTTTTTAAATAATAACACTATGTTTGATTGTTTGATATAGACTATAGTTACTATAATTATTAATATTTCTAACCGTTTGATAGTGTTTTCTTTAAATGAATGATTTCAACCAGAACCGAAAACAATCCGTTATAATCCGAACCTGCTATGATCTGTAGGACAACCATTCACATAAAAATAAAACATAACTTTTATTACAATATAATAGGATTACAATACAATGACAAAATTACAGAAAGAAACTAAAAAGGAAAAAGGAAACTGACAATGAATACATATTACACAAACAAAACAGAAATAAAAATACTGAAACAAAAGGAAACTAAAAACCGGGTAGAGGCTGAGGATTTATGTTAAACAGAGGTCCCTTAAAACAGATTTCGGGCCACCCAGGTGAACCCGTCTGTCTCCCAGGGTACAACAGCCGAAGCAGGAAGTACTGCCGGAATTAGCCTAGCACCCGATACTATACCTGAAACAAGAGCGCGAAGCTTGGAGAAAGCCGGAAATTCTTCTGGAGCAGAGTCTGTGTGCATATGCAATTTGTTTGCAGTATCAACCTGGAATCCAAGCCTAGTTTATATAGGCTAGAGAGTTAATTCGCAACTAATGCAATCATTAACTCTAGGAGTTAAGTTTGCAACTAATGCAGTCATAACTCTGGGAGTTAAGAATTCGAATAGTCTCTTGCAACTGGAAATGCTTGAACCAGACCCGAACCCGCGAGCCATCAGTCAAAAATACTAAGGCGGCTCTCAAGCGGAAGTGCCAAGTGCGCCATCAAAACGCCATCAGTCAAAAATACTAAGAATACTCTTGTGTGAACCTTCACACTTATAAGCCAAGCAATAGTTTCTCATTACTCCGATGTGGGACAAGCTCAATTCCCAAGACATATTCAATTCCCAATGTCTCAACATTTATACACACAACTTCGAGTATCGATATCTCATTCATCTTAGCTCTATTTTGGACATGATTTGGTTCGTCGTGATCCTCTCACGTAATAGAATACGAACGTAATAAATAATAATTATATTTGTAACAAATAAGTCCAAAAATTTCCAACATGATCAATTATAAAACCCAACACGTACAATTTAATTACCAGTTTAGCTCACAAGGTATGAAATGAAATTGATCAATCAATGCCTCTGTATAATTAATGTTAGTTACTATTATTGTAAATATACTAGTTGATGTAGGGCATCTATTATGGTGGGTTTGGATTTAGAGAAAGGTTTAAAAAGAAACTAAAAAAAAATATAAATGGCTCATCTTTTTGTGAACCATAATAACTTTGTATTTCTTTTTAAAGTTATTTTAGCCTCAAAGTTTGAATGCATTTTTTAATCGTAACCTAACTATCGAACGTCCATTTGAGCATTCTCGTTTTTATAATATTATTAAATAATTGAACAAGGGTGATAATAATACTAATAAACATTTGATTTAATGAAAGATGACAAGACTATGGTTCGGATTCTTGTACCCATAACGATAAAGTTTCGAAGATTATTCTTTTGTTTCTATCTATATTTGACCAGAAAAAATAGAAATTATGAAATCTTTACGAGTGGTTGATCATAATCTATCAATTAGTTACTATTACTTTATTATTATTTTGAGTAAACTTTGGTTTTATATTTGGTTTGGTCCAAATAAAGTTTTGATCAATTAATTCTAATTTTACCCTTTTAATCACCGTGGTTTCTAACTTGTCTCAATCGACCATGGCACTTTAACATCATCCAATTTAACCTTTTTTTAGTAGTGTTTTGTTTTTGGGAAAAGACAACTGTATCCTTGATAACATATAAGTAAATACATTACGAAAACAACATACATACATGCATACATACTCCCTCCCTCCCTCCCTCCCAAGACATTTAAACCACAATCCAAGACATTTAAACCTATCTAAATGGGTTTGGCTTACTTGAAACTCTCAATCCAAGACATTTAAACCTATTTAAATCGAAAGCCCGACCTTTGGTTGCCACTTCCATACCCTTTCTTTGACACCTGCCAACGAATCTGACTAGATCTTCACCTCTTGTCGGTGAATATGATAAGAAAGACAAAGATCAGTTCGTGCTTGTTTTTCGTCGCGCGTTTAAAATTGTTTTGAAACCCTAGCACGAAAACCCCAACAACTATAGGGATAAGATGTTTTGTAACTAACTTGGGGTTAAGTTCAAGGATGTTATGGTCTTATGTGATAACCATAACATAATACGTTTATCCAAGAATTAGATGTATCATTTAAGGACTAAATATATTAATGTGAAGTCACATATCATCAAGAAAAGTAGAATTCCATTATACCAACCATTGAATCATCATCTGATTACGTCTTTTTAGGACCCAAGTATTAAGCACATGAAGGGGAACTTTAGGAGGACTTTCTACTCATGGTATATAGGAAGGAGAGAAAGGAGCCGAACCATGATATTTCTTGAGCATAGAGACAAGGATTGTAGGGTGGATAACAACCCCCAAGTGATAATTGTAAAGTATAAGCCATAACACCTACCTTGGCCATAAGAATAAGGACTATAATATTTAGATGCAAGTTTTTTATTACTTCTTTTTGGATAGAGCTTTGGCGGTAGGGCTGCAACTTTAAATAAACCAAATCACCCACCTCAAAAGATCTTTCACTTCCATGTTTATCAGCCTATTGATTCATTCGATTTTGAGCTTGTTGTAAATTGGATTTTAACAAATGAATGATGTCCTCTCGAGCTGACAAGCTTTTATCAACAATCTTGACATTACTTTCTGTAACACCCGGAATTTCAAACCAATTTAAACTTTTAAAAAGTGGAAGCAGTCCCAATATAACCCTAAAAGCAATATCAAAGTTTTAACCAAACAACTTAAGTTTAATACGACATATTCAACCATTACAATTCATAAAACATTGATTTAAGAAAGACAACACCAAAGAGCAACATGAGAATCCAATTCTGCTTGCGTGTGACCTGAGCTTACCAGAGCTTTACCTACACTAAAAACAACATTTTGAACATGGTTAGTAATGATAAGTAACCATAGGAACAACCCACAAGTTCCCAAACTAAAGAATGGCCAAAACCCCAAACTTGTGAAAATTCGGGCGTCTAACAAAAGGTTTTGGGCGTATGATACACTGCCATCGTATCATATGCCCGTTGAGCATATGGTATGCCCAAAACATGTCCAACACACCCAAACTTTGTTTTTTGATCCATCTACCCACTTGGTTCAATCCCGACTTGTTCCAACACCGTTGCGAGTCTCATGATTTCTATCACCAATTAAGGAGAATACATCGTTTTGAGACTCATAACTTCATTCACCATTTAAGAAATGCTAGATCTTAACACACCATTGTAAGACTCATGATTTTTATCACCAGTTAAGTACTAGATCTCAATACATCGTTGTTAGACTCATGAGTTTAATCACCATTTAAGAGATTCTAAAATCTTCTTACTACCACGTTCTACAACATGTAACGAGTAAACACCAATTATGACACTCAATCCATTTAACACCAACACCAATATCAACATCTAACATCCATGTTGAACACCAAACCTTAAACACCAAGCATTAAGCATCAATCACTATGCGTTAATACTAAACACCAAGTATAAGTCACCACATCCAACACCAATAAGCAATTAAGCATATAATGATATTACTAACATGTATATGCAACTACAACACACACACACACACACACACTATCAATACTGAGTAAGTATAAAGACACTTACCTTACTCATACACCTTTCAAACACCATACAAAAACCCCAATTTAGGTCATCAAGAACATAATTTTCAAATCATTAAATTGATTGAGGTTTCTTATCAATTAATGTGTCTACTATCACCATAAACACTTACCAACCCTCAATTTATCATTTAAATATCCTCAATTATAAAACCCCTAAATCACCCTCAAGAACCATAATTCTTGAATCATCAGATTAGAGGTTATTATGATGTTATCATCCTCCCTTTACCTTTAATCAAGCTAGATTAAGACTTATAATCAAGTTTTAATTGACCCAATTTGGGGTTTCTACTAAAAGTCACCAAAAACTCCATTAATGAAAGTTTAAAGGATGAAGAAGACACTTAAGAAGCCCTATGAAGATGAATGCTTCATTTCCAGCTGATTTCACATGCAATTCTCCATTTTAGTTTTGGTCTTCTTCCTCTTTTCCCCTCTTGCATTTCACGACACACGCACACAATCTCTTGCCCCCATTTAATTAGATTTGTGATATTTACGCAATTGGTCCCTAAACTTTCAAAGTTGACTCATTTATCTCAAACTTAGTTCAAATCCACCTTTTGCGATAAACCTTCCAATTTTATTGATATATATATATATATATATATATATATACGAATCTGACTAGATCTTCACCTGTTGTCGGTGAATATGATAAGAAAGACAGATTTTTGGTGAATTTAACGTTATCAATGTTATTTTAGTTTAGACGGACTCCCCTTAAGACCAAAGAGAAATGGGTATAAGCATTGTTACAAGTTAGGAGGTGTGGAGTGTATACTTGTACAAGACTATACTGATTTCAATTACCTCTAACTCGATGGTTCAAGGGGCGAAGCCCCATAGTGATAACGGGGGTCCATGAGCAGCACCCCTTGTAGCGGGGTTCAAGGGGCAAAACCTCTGGTGGGGGTCGAACAGCCCAGTCATAACACATAAATTTTATTTACATGTTAGTTATATAATGGAAATTGCTTCAGATTTATCATATTAATGGAAAGTTGTTTGAAACTAGTGATAGGTAGGAATTAATGTTCGTTAGAAACTGATGATCGGTTGTAACGATGAACATGAGTAGAAACTTAGTCATTCAATAGCAATTTTGTCACTTGGTAGCAACTTGGCACTCTAGTAGTAACTATGCATGAGTAGTAATTGTGCATCGGTAGAAACTTAGTCCTGATCAGCAACTAAAGCAGTAGTAACTTGATCAGCGATAGTAACTTTGTTACTACTGATTAGTTTCTATTCTATTGAATTGTTTTCTACTGATGTAACTGTCTAATTGTCGACAGTTGTAACCCCCAACTAAAGGTGTGTAACGATTCAAATAGATATCCAAGTAATGAAGAAAGACAAAATCTATTTCGAATTGGGTTTATCTGGTTGTTTGATAAAGAACCAATTTATTATCTACATATATGTGGGTTAGATTGACTCAATTAAATTTTTTAAGATAACCATGAAATTCAAGGAGTTTGATTAGACGTCTAAGATAACCGAGTTGTCAACCTGAATTTGAAAATTTAATAAAATTGGTTCCTTATCAAACAACCGGATAGACCTAGTTCGAAAATCAACAACCGGGACTTGAACTAGGTGATAGAACCTAATTTCATATATGGAACCGGACTTGACATTAGTATTATAACTATTTTTATATTTTAAAATATAGAACCTAATTCTTTACTATCAATCATGTTCTATTTTATTTGTTTTTTTTAATTTATAAATAAGTTGGTCATTCCTTATAATAACAATATTTTTTTTATTCAGTCAGCCTATTAGCTCACTCCAATAGAACATTAGTTCTCTATTTTTATCCGTGCTTTATTAGTTCTCCAAAATAAAACCTACTTTCTTTGTCACAATGGGCTTTATATAACCTGTTTTCTAAGAAAAATAGATTACATCAAAAAGGACATAACATGTTTAAATAAAAATGAGAAGACGCATGGTGGAGTCATCTAGACGCACCAACAAGATTTCATCACCTAAAAGTTTGAATTCAAAAGACACAAAAACATAAAAAAAATTTTAACGCAACTCGTAGAAACACATAAAAAGGTTTATTAGTAACAACAATATTCAAGTAAAGATGAAACAAACATATTTGTTTTTCACATGCATTAAGGCTATTATTAGCTTCTAATAACAACTGTTGTAACAATTACAAAATTTGCAAGTAGAAAGAGGTTAGAGATAGCCTTAACACACAAAGCCAAGGATGAATTGCCAAAAGCAGCTAAACGATCATGTCATTTGGCTGCAAAAACGTGAGGTCCAGTATGTTAGTGGCATAATACACTGGACATGTTAGCATTACACTGCAAAGTTGAAGCAGCTACCACTACCACTTCCACAACCACCACCATCATCACCTGCCGCTGTAATCCATTTACCATGCATGCCAAAACCATGTCCAGTAGTGTTTCCAGACATCATATCTGATAGAGAGACCATCGAGAGATTCCCGATTAGGAAATTTTTGAGGTCACCAATTGAGAACATATTAGTCCTTTCCGATCGAGGAATGTGGGATCCATTACTCTTTGATTCTTGAGGAGAGTTCAAATTGCTATGACCAGACAACAAGATAGTACAGTTTGGAGATTCAGGTGAATCACGGTCTATTTTCATATCCATATTTTGACCTTTGCACTTTACCGTCTTTTTGCTATTCAGGAGACGACCTCCGTTTCCTCTCGGTCTGCGCATTGCATGAAGATGGCGTGAAAGGTGCAAATAAGGCTGCGTACAAAAACAAGTGAATTATAACATATATTTCACATGTGATTGTTACGACTCGAACAGGAGAACTCATCTCATTTCATAAATTGAAATTTCAGTTCATTCTATAAATTTCAGTTCAGGATCCTTCAAATCTTCGTTTCTGTAAATTCTTCATAAATTGAAATTCCGTACAAAAATCATGTGAACCTAAAGCCCCTTATTACAACGATATCATATTGAACCTGAATTTGTTTCCATATATAGTTACTATTGCTGCATATAACCTCATATTCATTTTGATAGTAACAAACATTCAAACAACACCTATATTAGACCTAAATGACTAAATTACCTCTACAAGAATATAATGAATTGCTCATATAAACAAACCTTACTACTTTTTGGAACTTTATTTGCCATTTCTGCCTTAGCACGAGATCTTCTACGCCTTATAATTCCATGGTATTGCTTTGCATTCACAAACATTGGTCCATCATCACTTCCCAAGTTCAAAGGCAACATAATCCGAACCTGAATCATCATCAAATAGACAATCCTCAAAAGATGGTGTTAATATTTCAGATCTAAAATCGTGTAATCATGAATCAGATTCCTTACAAATATTGTTCATCCAAATAGTATAAACATAATATAGCCAAAATGTGGACACATTAATTTAAAAAAGTATCTTTTTTCATAAGATTATCTCAAAATTACCCTCATACATAAGAAAACATGTCAAATTAGTATGAAGAGAGATGAAACACGTACCTTGATTTGAGGTCCATAAGCTGAGAACAATCCATAACATTGATCCCCATAAGGGTATTTGCCACATACCTATCACCATTGATTACAAGATAAGATAATATGTATCAACTTTACAAAAAGATAAATGTAAGATAATATACATCAACTTTACATAAAGATTAAAGGTCAAAAGTGTCTAAAAGATAATGGTTAGTTCTACCATGGTAGGCTGACCAAATCCAAGCTCAACATAACTTTGGTTAGACTGCATTGAAAGAGATGCATGAATATTTGCTGATTTTTGTTTGTTGGATGAATTCTTGCGGTCATCTGAAATATGCACAACATTTGACACCAAAATGTGATCACCAAATTACTTTTCTAAAATTAAGAATACATATTAAATTAGATGATCTACCCGTGGGGCAGATTGGTAAACTCAAAGAAATAGAATCTGAAAGAATTAAAAAAGAAACGGAAAACAATACCGGTGAATAATATTTTCTTTGTATTTAATAATTGAAAGCCATCCAAATAATGATAATAAAAAAACATCAATAATTATCCTAATATTCAAACTAGAGATAGAATAATCACCGACAAACAAACCAAAAGATGAATGATAAATTTAATAATAATAAATTAATAACTACAATAGATAATAAACTCGGTTAACAGAATCCTTACCAGTAATAATACTGAATTGAGTTATATTCCTTTTGTCAAACCCTTGGTCTGCATCATGATCTGACGGTTTAGGTGTGATTTGTGTGAGTTTTTCACAGTAAAAAGTGTTTTTTTCCTTTGTTGAAGACTTCACTACGACGGATTCTTCAACAGTTGATCGAGTCACAAGTCCACTCCACCAAGAACCCAAAGCCGGTGACGGTGAGCCCATCGGATTCCAACCACCGTCAACGTCTTGTTCTTTGTTATAAACCGAGTTCGTCGTCATAACTATAACTAAGATCAGATAGTAGTTATTTCTCCACCAAAATGATGGATAGCAGAAAGTTGATTCTAAGATGAATCCACAGATTTCAAAATTACAAAGAGAGTGAGATGAGTAGAAGGAACAGTACCAATTCACAATCAGATATACAAATCAAAAACCAACTATGAAGAACATAAATTCCGATTCAGTTTGAAAACAAGAAGCAGTTAGGTTGGGTGAGACTGCTCAATAACATGTTGTTTATATGCATTTCTTTTATTTATTTTATATTTCAATTTGTTTATATAAAGTGATATATTAATCTTATTTATCTTTAAATATATTGTTATTTAAAGATATCATGCAACTACTTTGTTATTTTATATTTGATAACATATTTAATAGCAGAACTGTTTATTTAGATGTGTGCCTAACAAAAATGTGTACATCGTTAAAGTTAGGGCTAATAATAAAAATTTCTTATTACATTAAATAAATAATAAACTATTTTATTTCTATTTGGTTTGGAGCAGCCATTATTATATCAACTTTATTACACGTACTAGGTGTTGGTGTTTGATGTTAGTTAAAAAAACGAAAAAGTTGTTTTAATCAACCATATAATGCTGTTTTAAATAAGGAAATGTTGTTGTACTACTAACTGTTTAGCTTCTATTTGTGGTAACTTACCGCTTAGCTAGGCTAGTTGCCGATTGTTCAGTATATTTTTATATAGAAAGTGTAATTATTTTAAGATTAATGTGATTTCCCATCAACTTATTTCAAGTTTAATCATCATATTTGATATCAAATATCTTTTAACATATTATTTTAAAATCTAGAATTTTCTTCTATTTAATTTTATATAATTTTTGTTATGTGTTTTTGAGTTTTTCTATAAAAAAAACAATATTTTAATGAGATTTGATGAATGTTGATTACAAGTTCACAATAATGTTCCAAAATAAAGAAGCAAAGGGGGTTGTGTCGGGCATTGACAAACATTTTGCATTTCAAGCTTCGCAAACAATGCACAAATTTTGAAGATTTGATCAACTTTTGTAATGAGTTCTTATCCGTACATGAGTATGGTGTATCAAACTTTTACAACGTTACAACAATGAGTAACTTTTATAAGTTTGTTGCACTAGTTTAATGATGTTTTATGTATATATTTAAAGCATTTTTATGAATCCTTATAACTTGATTTTTAGTTTTATTATAAATAGAAAAGAATAAGGTCTACACTACAATTCCATAAAAACAATCATAAAATAATATAATACTTCCTACTAATTTTCTCACATTAAAACCGTAAACACGCGATGTGTAAGTGTTGGAAAATTTAGTGAAAATGTGATTTTCACTAACTTTGGATACTAATAATTATATATGATTGCGATTAATGTAATTATTATTTTTTGGGTTTGTGTTCTATGGTGTGAGAGCTTCACAACGAAACAAATTGTATCCAAAACGGAGCTAAAATGAATGATATATTGATGCTCGAAGTTGAGTGAATGAAATTAATGGTAACGGTCACATTAGAATGACTTGGATATTAACGGTTAATATCAAGATCATCATGTCAGTTCGAGATTTTAGTATATTTAAGATCCTTGAACAAATGGTTATTCTAAATTTCCATAGTCGATTGATTTTATTGGAATAAAATCAAATCAAGACTATTGTGAATCAATTGATTTGTTCATTTAGAATTAAATTCCAAAGAGTTGGAGACCAAATTCACAGATATTCATTGGAGAATAAATATTGGAATTATAACTCTCTTCAAATTACTTCATGGATCACAATCATAAGTATATTTGAAAATGATAATGCCACCGTATCCTTAGAGCTGAGATACTTACCGGAGTTTGATTCTACGAATGATTGCTCTTTGACATAATCTAACACTGTTCTTTGACCAGACAGTAATAAGGATTATCGTTAGGAGTATATATGAAGTTTAGTGATAGTTGTATGTAGTCAAAATGGAATTATGTTCCCTTACACTAGTAAGTGGGAGACATCTTTGGCGTCGTTGTTGATTCAAACTGGTAAATGTGCATGGCCATGCTCAAACTGAGAGTTTGATAGACCACTTTGATTCTGGATCGAGAAGGAGAATGATCAAACACTATATGAGAATGATGATTTGATCCATGTCTCATGTTCGATAAATGTCCATTACAGAAAGGATAATTGACAGATTATCATAACTATTACGAATAGTTAAGTAAGAGTACTTAGACTATTCGGGAATAGGAGACGGTTTCATAAAACGTCATATCAAAATAGGGACATTGAGATGTAGCTAGACGTCCACCACTTTCTGTGTTGACGATAATCGAGACTCGTGCAAGTGTGAGTTTGTTGGACTTATATGCCCGAGTAACGACATTTGACAACATTGTCATCGAGATAAGATCCAAAGAGTTATACCACAAACCACAATATATATTAAAGGACGTTTAAGAGTTAAACGTGTTTTACATGAAACTAAACCGAAAGGCGAATGATTATTTATGAAATAATCATCTAAAGATTATCTGGGATAATCAACGACAAAGAGAGATCACAATTTGGAATTACGAACGACAAAACTAACTGATCCGGTAATTTAGAATTACGAAATGATTAAGTTATATATTGGATATATGTATACAATTAAGTATATAAAGTTAATTAAATTGTATTTATAAATATATAAATGTTATATATTTAATTAACCAAAGTGTTTGAATTTTTCACACCCCCAAAATCCACTAACGGAGTTTTACCGTTAGGAGCGTGACATACCAGGATCTCAGTCATTAGTTACTTTGAGCGACTCTATATGAGTTTAAGAAAACCACTAGTATTGCTCATAGTCACGATGCAACACTAGTAATGAAAACACTGATTTAATGTAAGACTGCGGAAGCAAAAAGTTAAATGAAAAGCAAGCGCCAAAACAGTCGCGCCAAAAATAAATAGTTCAACAATAAATAAAATAAATAGTTCTTGAGTTTGAAAATGATGGACTTCGAATGCATGCATGCCTTAGCTTGTGCTTGTAACTTAATGACCTGAGAAAACATGCTAAAATGTGTCAACACTAGGTTGGTGAGTTCACAGGTTTCAATGTTTGTAAAGTTTACTAGATAAAACCATTTACAATTTATATCATAGGTAGCTAACCTAATTACATGTTACTAAAGCGTTTCGACACCGAAGCTGACTGTTTATGTTTGAACTTGCCTCCTACCATGACTATCATGATCAATGGTAAATGTTTAGGTCAATGTTACACCCGTTCGACTACCTGTCGTGTTAGCGCGACTAACGCGGGTGGGGCTTGTCAATGCCTAGTAGGACTACTCAAGATTACCTCGCTATCCCACATATTAAACGGTTCGATAAGTAAGGACTTGCATGATATGTTTGCGCTTAGTACAACAAGTGATATAATTGAAATGAAAAATCTAAATGTTCGTACCCATGTTTTCTCCCCCAAGTTTAAATCATAAGAAAAGGGGCCGTGAAACTCACCTTAGAGTGCGTGCGAAAGAAAGCGAACTCAGAATGCTTGACGACTAACTGCCACCTATAAACGCCGGTTTATAAGTGTGTGTTTGTGCAAGTTGATACGAACCCTTAGTATCCAAACAATACTATTGTTTAAGTGTTTAGAAAAGGTTTGACTAAGTTTGACCAAGTTTGACTAAGTTTGACCAAGTTTGACTAAGTTTGACCAAGTTTGACCCGACGACCCGTTGGTGACCCGTTTAGTGATTAAATGTTTGACTTGTATAAAAACACGTTTAGCACACAAGTAATTCACGTTTCATGCTACTTAAGTCATAACTAACTTAGCATGGCAACTACGTCAACAATACACGTTACATTAATTTATTATTTTTAAAAATAATATAAACTCATGCTTGCTTTCAAATGAATCACATTATCTATAACACGTTCGTATCATCATTCCATATCTATCTACACATGCTAATACATAATAGATTACCATAACACACAACATTAAGTTTAGACCTCAAGTTCCAAATCACAAAGTTTTCACTTTTAGTAACCTATGATCTATTTAAGCTATTTTCATTCTATAATCCTTTAGCAATCATTAATACAACCATACTAACATACTAAAGTCAAATAATAGCATCATACACACCTAGAAACCTTCACATTCAAAAATCATCTTTCAACAAAGTTTCCTCTTTTAGTAAGTCATCCATTACACGCTTTGTTTACACAATTAACACGTCTAATCAATCCCAAATCTTTCAACTAATATAATTATAACTATATAAATCATAATTCACGTCTAGCATGCGATTCCTATATGTCACATAATCAACAAAATTCAATTTACACCTCATATGACAATTAGAGTTTCACATATTTTCATAAAATCAGTAATACGATACAATACTACAAATCAATTAACCAATTCATTAATATATTTCGAAAATATCAAGTTTGGATGAACTAGGGTTTCGATCTCAAAAATAATAATGAAATAATGACGGATTTTAATAAAATAACTTACGTAGGAATGTTAGGAATGCCTAGACTAGCACGTATTCACTTCCGGTTTCGCGATTGAAGCTCGATCGATGTGTGTTTGGGTTGCTTGAAGATCTCAGCTCAAAGGAGAGAGTGGGGGCTGATTATTTTCGAAATTTTGGAGTTATGGGATTAGGGTTTTTATAAAATCCTTATATACTCACTCCATGGGCCCCTTCATGGACTTAAAAATTGATTTATGTGGCCCATGGACTAATTAAATGAATTTAAAACACATTTAATTAAATGTAACTAATTAAAATAGTTTCTAATAAATATTTTTATAAAACTTATTTATAAAAATCACTAAAGCAATAAAAGTTACAACGTTCCGCGTAAACGTACGCGATTTCACGAAAGTCTACAGTTTACGCATAAAATCACATAACACGTAAAAGCACATAATTTATATTAATTATAAATTATTTATTGTTCAAAATATTATTTTTTTTATTTTCACCAACGTTCGGGGATCGACTCGTGCGATTCGGTAATTCTCCGAATTACCGTTACGTGAGTGTTTGTGCAATAACTGACACAATTAATTAACTTAATTAAATGCAATGCACGTGTGACTAACTGAGGTAACTAAGTTTGCAATGAATAATGTTTGAACTAACGTAGGAATGTTAACGGAGTTAACCTGAAATTGTCGGATGTCACATCATCCCCTTGTTGAAAGAATTTTCGTCCCGAAATTTAAACGAAGTCGGTAACGTCTGAAACAAAAAGTTTAGGTTTGTCACAGAATTAATTACTGATTATTATATAATTGAGGGATTAATTAGTAACTTTAAACCCTAGCTTAGGGATTAAGTTACTAATCTATATATACAAAGTCTAGGGGAAATAAAAAGGTGAACCACAATTAATATCCATGAAGAATAATTGCAAAACCCAATCCCTTCCTTCTCCTCTTAGCCCACCCTCCACCGGCTTCTTCCCCCTCTCGGCCTTGCGTCGTTTTGTTTGGTCACCAAGTGACCCCGGGTGAAAGAGGAAAACAATCCGGGTTATTTTTTGGTGAACAGAAGATTGGAGTTAAACCGGATAGAGATCCGGGTTTATACAAGTGGATTAGAAGTCTCGGGTTTAGTTCATGGAGCCAGATCTAGTGATCGGGTTATTGTCACGTGGTGTAGTATCTTCGGTTGCCGTCCCTACTCGAAAAAGGTATAATCCTAAAACCCCATATGGTTGTTATTGATTAATTGTTTGCATCTGGACTCCTGGTGGGGCGATATAAGGTTTGGCCTAGATCGGTTCATGCTTGTTTTCCGTCGCGTGTTTTAAAATTGTTTTGAAACCCTAGCACGAAAACCCCCAACAACTATAGGGATAAGATGTTTTGTAACTAACTTGCGGTTAAGTTCAAGGATGTTATGGTCTTATGTGATAACCATAACATAATACGTTTATCCAAGAATTAGATGTATCATGGAAGGACTAAATATATTAATGTGAAGTCACATATCATCAAGAAAAGTAGAATTTCATTATACCAACCACTGAATCATCATCTGATTACGTCTTTTTAGGACCCAAGTATTAAGCACATGAAGGGGAACCTTAGGAGGACTTTCTACTCATGGTATATAGGAAGGAGAGAAAGGAGCCGAACCATGATATTTCTTGAGCATAGAGACAAGGATTGTAGGGTGGATAACAACCCCCAAGTGATAATTGTAAAGTATAAGCCATAACACCTACCTTGGCCATAAGAATAAGGACTATAATATTTAGATGCAAGTTTTTTATTACTTCTTTTTGGATAGAGCTTTGGCGGTAGGGCTGCAACTTCAAATAAACCAAATCACCCACCTCAAAAGATCTTTCACTTCCATGTTTATCAGCCAATTGCTTCATTTGATTTTGAGCTTGTTGTAAATTGGATTTTAACATATGAATGATGTCCTCTCGAGCTGACAAGCTTTTATCAACAATCTTGACATTACTTTCTGTAACACCCGAAATTTCAAACCAATTTAAACTTTTAAAAACACGTGTGGAAGCAGTCCCAATATAACCCCAAAAGCAATATCAAAGTTTCAACCAAACAACTTAAGTGTAATACGACATATTCAACCATTACAATTCATAAAACATTGATTTAAGAAAGACAACACCAAAGAGAAACATGAGAATCCAATTCCTCTTGCGTGTGACCTGAGCTTACCAGAGCTTTACCTACACTCAAAACAACATTTTGAACATGGTTAGTAATGATAAGTAACCACAGGAAAAACCCACAAGTTCCCAGACCAAAGAATGGCCAAAACCCCAAACTTGTGAAAATTCGGGCGTCTAACAAAAGGTTTTGGGCGTATGATACACTACCATCGTATCATATGCCCGTTGAGCATATGGTATGCCCAAAACATGTCCAACACACCCAAACTTTGTTTTTTGATCCATCTACCCACTTGGTTCAATCCCGACTTGTTCCAACACCGTTGTGAGACTCATGATTTCTATCACTAATTAAGGAGAATACATCGTTTTGAGACATATAACTTCGTTCACCATTTAAGAAATGCTAGATCTCAACACACCGTTGTAAGACTCATGATTTTTATCACCAGTTAAGTACTAGATCTCAATACATCATTGTTAGACTCATGAGTTTAATCACCATTTAAGAGATTCTAAAATCTTCTTACTACCACGTTCTACAACATGTAACAAGTAAACACCAATTATGACACACAATCCATTTAACACCAACACCAATATCAACATCTAACATCCATGTTGAACACCAAACCTAAAACACCAAGCATTAAGCATCAATCACTATGCGTTAATACTAAACACCAAGTATAAGTCACCACATCCAACACCTTTAAGCAATTAAGCATATAATGATATTACTAACATGTATATGTAACTACAACACACACACACACACACACTATCAATACTGAGTAAGTATAAAGACACTTACCTTACTCATACACCTTTCAAACACCATACAAAAACCCCAATTTAGGTCATCAAGAACATAATTTTCAAATCATCAAATTGATTGATGTTTCTTATCAATTAATGTATCTACTATCACCATAAACACTTACCAACCCTCAATTTATCATTTAAACATCCCTAGTTATAAAACCCCTAAATCACCCTCAAGAACCATAATTCTTGAATCATCAAATTAGATGTTATTATGATGTTATCAACCTCACTTTACCTTTAATCAAGCTAGATTAAGACTATAATCAAGTTTTAATTCAAATCACCCCACCAATTGACCCAATTTGGGGTTTCTACTAAAAGTCACCAAAAACTCCATTAATGAAGGTTTAGAGGATGAAGCAGACACTTAAGAAGCCCTATGAAGATGAATGCTTCATTTCCAGTTGATTTCACATGCAATTCTCCATTTTAGTTTTGGTCTTCTTCCTCTTTTCCCCTCTTGCATTTCACGACACACGCACACATTCTCTTTTCCCCTCTTGCATTTCACGACACACACACGCAAACCTTATCTCAATCCTTCATTTGTGATGATTAATAGCCCATATTTAATATTGGAAATTTGTATTTTTAAAGTAACATTTTAACATTATAAAAGTACAAGAAGGGTAATTTAGTCTTTTGGCTAAAACCATCATATCATCTCTCTCCTACTTTTTAAATTATATTATTTAATTTTTTTATTATAAAACTAGAAATTAAAAATAAAAAACTACTAGTTTTATTTTAAAAAACTACTATTTTAAACGTTGTAGCAGCTTACGTTTGTTACATATGTTAAAACAAACTTAAATATTTAAAAATGATCCAAAAAACTATAATAATCCAACATACGTGTTGTTACATATGTTAATACAAAATTAAAACTATAAAAATTCATTACAATCAATATTAAAAACGTAACAAGGTGTTTCATACGAACTTAAATATTTAAAAATGGTACAGGAACTATAATAAGCTAAGAAAAAACATAAAACCTAAATAGGCTTAATTTCTTGATAATCATCTTCGTCTTTGATACAAAAATCCTTCACATACGAAGAAAACAAGTTTATCAACTTACTTATATAGATATATATTATGTATAAACTAACTTAGAATGCATGTAACACTTGTAGCATATGTGTAACATCCCAAAATTTTAAAGGAAATGAAAGTCCAGGGGCTATTATGTAATTAACCCAAAGTTTGAGGGTTCAAAATAAAAGAATTTGGAGATGGAGGTGGTAGCGGACCGCTACCAAGCTAGTAACGGTCCGCTAGCCGCAAAATGTTCAGACAAGAAGAAGGTGACACGTGTATAGTGACTCACTGAATAGGATTGGGTAGCGGATCGCTACCCAAAGCATAACGGTCCGCTACGTGGTGAACAAGGAAAACGGCTGGCAAGAGGCGGTGGCGGACCGCTACCGCCAAGCTTAGCGGTCCGCTACGGGTGGCTTCTCAGCCCTATAAATAGTTGAGTTTGCCGTTCAAATGGACGCAACAACAATCAACATCACCACCATCACACACACTAGCACGACTCCCGAGGAGCCCCGAACGACGATTACGAGTGCGGTGGTTACGAGTGCGGTACACAGAGAGTGCGGTTCGAGTCAGAGAAACGTCTAAACGAGGAACAAACTTAGAAAATACTTAAGGATAATGTAAGTACACTGGACCATTACCCTAGAAACGGTTATGTAAAATACGTGCTTATATGATGTGATTATAGGATATGTGTTATGTGATATGACGAGGGTACGGGGTAATGACAGATTAGTCTAAACACTAAACGGGAATAATGGAGTAGTCACGATGTATCCAAGGGGTGGTGGATACGCCGTTGGTACTTCCTATATATAAACCTGTTGTGTACTTCGTGGTGAAACCATTATGAATGTTTAGGAGTATAGACTAATAAAGAATAAAGAAATATAGTAAACATACGGGAGAACATCCAACCGGTATGTAGTTATCTGACAAATGGAATGTCCTGTCTAGGAAAGAGCGGTGTATAAATCTCTCCTAGACCCGTTGCTCTTTCCTGGGGATATCTCTTTTGGAGGTAATGCTCTGGAAGGAAAATCACCCCAGTTTACAATATATGACGAATACGAATATGAGATGAAAGTATACCATGCATAAATGAATACGTGATGAATATGAATACGTGAAATGCATGATGATTACCTGAATGCATGATGATACGTGTAAACATGAATGAGTATGATGAGACGAGTCTAAACCCTAAAATGGAGTAACGAAGTACTTACGAAGTGTAAGAGGGGTGGTGGATACGCCGCTGGTACTTCCTATATATAAACCTTTCTAATGCGTCGTGGAGAAACCGTTACGAAGTTTTAAGGTGAGGACTGGTTGGTGAATAAATCAAGCATATAAATGAAATGAAAACAAATGCTTGATACGTTTGGGAGGCTGTGAGTCCATGATACTCAAGGTCCCAAATGAAATGAGATACCCGGCCTGTAAGGTGGATCTTAATAAATAAAGAAGAAAAGGAAAGGGAAACTCTAGGCCTTCGGGGCTGAAAGAGTAAACTCTAGGCCTTTGGGGCTGAAAGAGTAAAAGCCTATGTGGCTGACGAATGAATAAGTCTTCGTGAAAAATGCGAGGATGCCTATACTGACGAGTATAAGGACCTTGCCAATTCTCGGACCGGAGGCAGAGGCCTGTGATGGTTGCGAGGGGGTTAGCATACCCATAAATATACTAAAAGCGTGGCCGGAGGTACGTCCGGAGATGGTCATGTGGGCACGAGGCCCTAGAAAACTTGAACAATAAGAACCTAAAAGGTTCATAATAAAATGAACGATGCGGTGTACTTACTTAGCGTAAGCTAATTAAAAAACGTTTTCCAAACACTGCAGGAAAGAAGCACGTGGAATAGAGCTTCATATAGACGAGGCTGGTCGGAGTTGAAAGATCCCATATAGGATAATGTAATTGTATTATCCTTTTGTAAAATAATATTATTATAAATGAAAAAGTTGCGTTAACTATTATGGCGATGTTTTGTTAAATCTGGGACCCGTTTTCCGCATTAAAATATGATAAAATAATAATGAAATAAGTAGAGTGTTTCAATATGTAAGATTACGTATGTTATAATAGAACTTTCATGAGTTTACGTATCTAAACCGTCAAAAACAACAAGTGGTCATGTAAAATTACGTATGTAAATTTACAGGTTGGATATAAGTAACCAACAAATGTAACATATATAACTATATATGTTAAAGAAACAATATTATCCGATTGTAGTTTTCCTGTTGAGCGCGTAGGAAATGAGCTTGGCTTCTTCTAGCCACTACAAAAGATATGTCAAAACTTAATGAGTAAATGATGGTTAAATACTAATAAGTTTATTTAAATATTATGAGGTATTATATCATACTGTTTTACTTATGTAACTAGCAACTGTTACATATGTAAAATCGAATGTTAGATATGTAAAATCAAATGTTACGTAAAGGATATTACATATGTAACTAGCAACTGCTACATATGTAAAATCAAATGTTACATATGTAAGAGTCAAATATTACATATGTAAAATCAATCTACGTGTGCAGTTAACCAAAACTCGAATCCAATGAAACAAAGTATAACAAGATATTTATATATATGTTATTTTTAACATCTATGTTATCTCTTTAACTAGATCCATTCCAAATAATAATAAAAAAAACATCAAAGTCCTATATCCATTGCAAATGACGTTTAAAAAATAAAAATAAAAAAAAGTCCAAATCCTTTGAGCCATTTTGTCGAACATTTGGTCGGCGTGTTTGATGAGGCCACATATGAAGTACATGGAGATGAGTTTAAAATCAAAAGCTCAAAAAAGAAAAAAAATTGAATTAAATAAAACTATATTTCTAATAATCTGATCAAAAATCATAAATAATTATTTATAATAATTTGATCAAAAATCGTAAATAACTTTTTTTCTAATATGGAGATACGAACACTTACCTACAAAAGTGTTAAATAATTATTTATAATAATCTGATAAAAAATCGTAACCAGAATAGATGAAATGAAATCAATATAGTATCCATTACCGACCTTTCTTTACGCTTCTCCGGAAACCTATGGAACGATTTCTTCCTTGATAATGGTAGACCTGAGCAATATGAACCAAAGAAACGTTAACAATTGGTATTAAGTTAACGGAAAACTAATTTAGGGAGATAGTTTCGTGATGGAGAAACAATCTCTTCTTGGATTTGAGGAAAGAAAAATAGAAGTTGAAATAGATGAGAGATTATGAGATGAATCTTGAAAAGAGAAAAAAAAAATGAAGTAGATCAGATCTGACACAAAAGAATTCAAGGGTAAAGAAAGAAACATGACAAGTGCACCTTAATAACCACATATCAGAGTTTACAAGGGTTTTTCAACTCAATAAGATTTTTATTTTACACTTCTCATATATATATATATATATATATATATATATATATATAGGGGCCGGTTATCGTACAAAGGGCCCAAATCTTACGAAGGGCCTCCAACCGTCCGATTAATATGATCTAGGGTTGGGATAAACGCGGTGGCATAAACGTAATTACTTTAAAAACATTACGCATCGTCCAGGTTAAAAAGGGCATAAATGTAAATTTGTATTCACAAGCGCTGAATTTTTTTTAATAATCACCTTTTTACATGATTTTTTTCACGTAATCACGCAAAAAACGTGATTTGATCACATAATCACGCAAAAAAACGTGATTTAATCACACAATCACGCAAAATTTAATCACGTAATCACGCTTATGCATGATTTTATGCCTTTAAGCCAAAATTTATGCATTTAAGTACCTTCCCATACGTATATATCACGTTTATTTTAGAACCTTCCCATATATATCACCTTTATTTAAGCGCTGCAACCCCATTCATTCAAACTATTTCCGTTTATTTAAGCGCTGCAAGCTTCTTTCAATAATGACGGAATTTTACGTAAAATTAATTACAGAAAATGGAAATATGATTTCGATGAAAATGGAAAGGAGATTTCAATTATACTTCCGTTTTTTCCGAAATTAATATGATTTCAATTTGAAATCCTCGTTTTATTCGAAAATGAATTCAAAAAATCATAATTTGGAAAATCACGGAAAAAATGAAATTACGTTTAACTAATAACTGGTAGATTGACAAAAGTATCCTTCCCACTAAAATTAAAAAAGAACACGCCGCGCATCAATATTATTTCGTATCCTTCGTACGCTATGGGGACTTTGTATTTAATACTTCCCCTATATATATATATATACTAGTATTTGGCCCCGCGCGTTGCGACGAGACGTCAATACTGCTTTGCAATTAGCACGTTGCGGTGACAATATTAACATGAAGTTGTGTCAAATTGAATCGGTTCTGAAGACCGAAACATGGATAGAAAACCTTTGTATAACGACGCCGACGTTCTTTGATCGATATTGGTTTCATTTTTCACCGTACCAGCACGTTATCGTTAGCCAATATAGCCTACGGACGATAATAAAAGGCTGGAGATGGACCTTAAACGGTTGTGGCGCCTAAGTTAATATACGAAAAGAAAATCCTGTGGCAAAGATCGTGTATACTTAAATGGGTTGAGTATATTTATGGGTAGTTAAACTTAAAATACCGGTATAAGATTTCACAGTTAAACTTAATCTCAGTCTGTCACCAAATCCTCAAGAGCATCCAGCCTGGTTCTACGCTTAAACTCTCACACAAACATTTTATATTATAATCCAAGTCATTTACACCAAACAAGCGCGCATAAGATTTCAAAATATATGCATTCATATTGTTAGTTTTTATTAGCATATTAATTACTAGGTTATAGATCCGTGTATTAGGACTATTATTTTTTACACAAGTTAGTTTCTTAGGACAGTCACACTTCCGACATTAATACGAGCATCATGCTCTAGACAATATCTGGTAATGAAATTGCAAGTGGTAGAATTTTGAATTAATTATCAAGTTATTTTCTTATAATTTATAAAAACAAAAATTGAATTAAAGATAAATATATCCAAATTTGGAATGATTTTTAATTTTTGACCAAATAAAATTTTAAAAGGGTAATGATTGTCATTAGTAATTAACTGTAGATGGTCTAAACATTTGCCACATGGCATGTTGGTGAGTGAGAATATGCCAAGTGACAAAGAAATATGTTTCTTTATTATAATAGTAAGATATATATATATATATATATATATATATATATATATATATATATATATATATATATATAGGGTGAATTACAAATACTAACCAATATTTATGTGATAACCATGATAACTACTATCAA
Organism: Smallanthus sonchifolius; assembly: GCA_023525975.1. Lineage (NCBI taxonomy): Eukaryota > Viridiplantae > Streptophyta > Magnoliopsida > Asterales > Asteraceae > Smallanthus > Smallanthus sonchifolius. The sequence continues at coordinate 24,125,189 of CM042029.1, read as the reverse complement.
ACATAGTGTTACGTATATGTATCAATATCATTATGTCAATGTTACATATATGTAAACACTATATATATATATATATATATATATATATATATATATATATAGGGTGAATTGCAAATACTAACCAATATTTATGTGATAACCATGATAACTACTATCAAACATAGTGTTACGTATATGTATCAATATCATTATGTCAATGTTACATATATGTAAACACTATGTGTCATGTATATGTAACATTATTTGGTACGTATACGTAATACTCCTCATTTCCGTATTTACGTTCAAAATATTTATTCAAGATACTTAAATACTATTTTAACAATTAAAAGAAAAAATAATTTATAAATTATGTGATTGTTTTATAGTGGTTAGCACGGTTATCACATAAAAAGTCAGTTAGCATTTGAACCCTTCCCTATATATATATAGGGGAAGGTTCCACTAAAAAGTGATTTTTCGCTAAGAAACGCTAAAAAGTGGGTCAAACGAACTCTTATTGAGCTCATTCAAGCGACGTTGGAACCGTCTCATTGAACTCTAATCAGGATCTGAAAACCTAAACCCCCTCCACCCGCACCCTCAAAAACCTAAACCCCCCTCCAACCCCACCCTAAAAAGCCTAAAACCCCCACCCCCAAACCTAAACCCACCCCCACCCACCCCCAAAAACTAAATCCCCCACCCCCCAAAAAAACCTAAACTATAAAATCTAAACCCTAAAAGCTAAACCCTAAAGCTAAACCATAAGGCTAAAACCCTAAAATTCAAACGTAAAATTTAAACTTTAAAATCTAATATGGTAGAGTTCGACGAGACGGTTCCAACGCCGATGAAATGAGCTCAATCGGAGTTTGTTGATATCGTTTCTAAGCGTTTTGGTCATTTCTTAGATTTCTTAATGAAAACCTAGTTCTTATTTGATCCTACCCCTATATATATATGGGAGGGTTCCGGAGAAAACACATACTTAGGCGAAAACCGAGAAAACCACTAAAAAATCTAATTTTAACCAATAATATAATAATAATTATTTTTTATTTTATTTTATTTTTATTTTTTTATAAGAGTATCAATGTAATATTACACATTTTTACCAAAAAATAATTTAAATATCGGCTTACGTATACGTAAACAGAAAACAAAAAAATTGTGGTTACATATACGTAACCCATAGTATTACACATTATTTTAGTGGTTTTCTCGGTTTTCGTCTAACTTTGTGGTTTTCTCTTGATCTGTAACATTTCTGATTTTCATGTCTTTATTCTAGTACAATTAATCATGTTTGAAATCCAATTCTAGTGCAATGGTTACCTTATTCGTACAAACAATTAAACCCTAAGTTCAAAGCAAATTAACGAATTTTTACACTTGTATACATTATTAAAACACTATATTTATGTATATAGATGTATGTATATTTATATATATATATATATATATCACACAAGTACATGCACACACATATATACAATTATCCATAGTTAGATACAATTAACAAAGAATTTCACTTTGGTTTGAACCCTTAACCATTCTAATTGAAGCCACACCTTCCAATTTTGACCCTTTTGACTCAGTTGACTTTCAAAAGTCAAAGAAGCCCAATCCTAGACAATCAAGGCTGCCATCGACCGAATTCGTGATTAATTGGACTCCTCATGGTTACACAAGCAAAAATCGATCAAATCAAGGCCCAATCAACAAGCCAATTCGATCAATTAAGCGGGCGATTAAGGATCCAAACAAATTTGACTTTGGATAGTCAAAACCGTATCAAATCACCATTCAATGCATGAAATTGACGCGTCTCAATCCCGAAAATCACTCTCAGATCAATCACGTGTGAACCTAGGCCATTATCATGACCAAATTCCTTCCCGAATCGATGAATTAACGCGTAAACGGTTGTCCGCGGCTAATTCGTTCAAATCAAAATCAAATCGGCCATTACGAGCGAAATTAAACGGATTTAATCTCTCTCTCACTCGCGTATACCTTCACACAAACTCTCCCAACCTTTGATCAATCCGCATTTCATCTCTGGACGCCTGTCGATCACCAAGATCAGTCGAGGAAATCGTATAGCCGTCTACACTCGTTACCCAACCTCCAAGAGTAAGTTTTAGATCGTTAGAATCGTAATCGAGTCCTGATCATTAGCTCCTTATCAATTCGCGTTCATATTACGCATCGAATTCAATTGCGACTTGAGTTCATGTCGTGTTCTTGCGTTTCTGATTTGGGGATTTGATGAATTTACATTTAGTATTTAAATTATTTTGTTTCAGTTATAATCAGCGAGCCACCCGGTCCGACTGGTTAAGACCATGCACCATCGGACCCGGTGGTGTGGGTTCGAAACCTACGGCCCGCATGAAGTCCGACCTGTTTTTCTTTTGCGCCTCATTTAAGCAAAATCTGGCCCTTTTAATAATGGGTTTAAACCCACTCAGAACCAATCCAGTAACGGAACCCGCCTCTTGGTCCAGTGGTTTGTTCATTCAACCTACACCACGCAGACCCGGGTTCGAGTCCCTATGGGCTGTTATTTTTTTAAACTGTTTTAAAAGCCTCGAAAATTTTATAAAAATTATTTTTATTATCCCTACATTATTTTGAACAGAATAAGACAAAAGTTTACAGTTTTTAACCTAAACTCATTTTATTACGAATTTAGTTTTTATTACTTTTTTTTGATAATTAAACAAAGAGATTAATTCTCTAATTTTATAAATATTGTGTCAAGCTATTATATAAATAAAATACTTCCTGATATTAAAAGTTATAAGGTTTTATAAAAATTTAAACTATATTTTATACCCTTTTTAAATAATAAATAAAGGAATGAATTTATTTATTATTTACAATTACAAATACGCTTAGAGTTTTAAATTATTTTAACTCTTATATACCAAAATATATTCATATACTTTTATAAATAAATAAAAATATTATTTATTTAAATTATATTTATACAAATATAATTTCTATACTATTTTTCTAACTAAATAAATAAATAACAATTATTTGATTTATTTAGTTATTCGAACTCAAATCCTAATCCAATTATTTTAAAAAAAACTATTCATTTTAAATCTTTCATTTTATACAACACCCCTTTCAAGTACAAACCATAATCACCACACCCATTTACATACTATAACACAACTCTTTGTATACACATCCAATCAAATCCTATAATTTGACATAGACTTCTGTACACCCTATTAATTCAATATATTTTACACACTAGGTTAACGTTGTGAGATTTCAAGGATCACTTTGGTATCTAGACTCTCGTGCTAGCAACATCCTTGATTCAAGTGAGTATTACATAGCCACTTTTCACACTTTTACACTTTTTGGGGTGAAACATGAACTCTATACATACAATTGTTTACATTTACACAAACTACACAAACACAAATCCACTTTACATTCATGTGTGCAAATTTGAGCTTTATATTTGAGTACTAGGTGTGTTAACTGTCTGTGTGCAATTTATGTGCAATCATTAACTATTCAAGCCGACAGTTAAAAATGATAGATCTATTGAGTCTGACAAACCCACCCAGATTGGGGTGATTGTTACCGACAACACAATTTACATGCTAGTTACAAAGGTTTGATTGTACTTTTGGTTACACAATAGTTGCTCCCCATAAATGCCTTATTTTATCATGTTATGTAAGGATTTGTTAATTCACATATATATACTATCTATGTACAAACCTGTGTATGCTCACCAACTTTATAATTGACCTTATTTTATTCGTGTTTTAGGTGCTAATGTTTTAGCTTGTTTCCCACGTCGTCCTCGTTTAAAAAAAAACTTGAAAAAATAGTCGGTTTAGCTTTAGAGTTTAGTTTAACTTTTAAGTTAGGTTTTTGGAGAGGGGAGGGGGGTGGGTGTAGGGGGTTTAGGGTTTTTGGAGGTGGGTGGGGGGTTTAGGTTTTTGGGGGTGGGGTTAGGTTTTTGGGTGGGGTGAGGGGTTTAGGTTTTTGGGGGGTGGGTTAGGTTTTTGGGGTGATACTACACATATGTAGTATTATGTTTAGGGTTAGGTTTTTCAGGATAGGGGGTGGGTGCGGTGGGTTTAGGTTTTTGAGTGAGGGTGGGTGAGGGGTTTAGGTTTTTAGGTGGGGGTGGGTGGGGGGTTTAGGTTTTTAGGTGGGGGTTTAGGTTTTTAGGTGGGGGTGGGTGGGGGGGTTAGATTTTTAGGGGTGGGTGTGGTAGGTTTAGGTTTTTGGGGCTTTTTTGTGGTTCTCTAGTTCTCTCATTAAAATTCCACCCCTTCTTTTTTTAGTGGTTCTGTAGTTCTCTCATTAAAATGAGTTCTCTTATGAACTCAACCCAATATATATAGGGGACGTATCAAATGAAAACCCTGAGTTGTTGTGAAAACCCTTAAAGCTCATATGGACCACACATTATTTTTATTGATTTCTTGTTTATTTTAAACCTCAAAGGGCTTTTTGGTAATTTTACATATTGAAAATAGATGACTTTTAATTTCTTCTCTCTCTTACTTTTAATTCACATAAGGTGCTCCGGAGTCGGATATCTCATACGTGGGTGGGCTGAAGGTGTTTCTAAATTTTAAATGCTCGACAATTGCTAAAGATTATCAAAATAAAAAGAAGTCCTGGTAACAAATTTTCGACAATTGTTAAAGATTATCTAAAAAAAAATATAACAAAATAAATAAATTAGGAATTGATTTTCTTGGGTTAGGTCAGAGAATAAGATAATTAAGAATTTTTAAATTAAAACACATATAAATAACTAAAATAAAATTTACAAATTTACTCAAATACCTTTTTGATAATTAGAAAAATAATTAAACTATAAATTATGTGATTGGTTAGATTGTGGTTATCACCTAAAGATGTGGTTAGCATTTGAACCCAACCCTATATATATATATATATATAGGGGAGGGTTCCAGAGAAAACCGAGAAAACCACTAAAAACATCAATTTTAACTAATAATATAATAATATTTGATTTTTCTTTTTCTTTTATTCTTACTTTTTTATAAGAGTATCAATGTAATATTACCCATTTTTATCAAAAAAACATTTAAATATTGGCTTAAGTATGTAAACATAAAACAAAAAAAATGCGGTTACGTATACGTAACCCATAGTATTACACATTGTTTTAGTGGTTTTCTCGGTTTTAGCCTAATTTTGAGTTTTCTCTTGATCCTTCCCTTGTGTGTTTGTATATATATCAAACTCAAAGTTGGTTTGTTACAAATCTCTCCCTGTGGGTTTCGTCCCCAAAACCCGCCACTAAATAAGCAGCTAATAAACTACTGGTTAATAGCTGGTCAACTACTTTAACTACTGGTCAAAGTCCATAACTCTTTTTTGAATTACTTTTAAACTAATGTGAACCTCTATAACTACTTTTGAACTAAAATGAACTCTTCGAAACTACTTTCGAAGTCTTGTGAACTATTTGTAACTACTTTCGAACTAAAAAGAACTCCCTGGAACTACTTTTTTATAAACCTTTTAAATTAAATACTTTTTTATTATTATATTTTAGTTCTTTCAGTTCTGATAAAATTATATAATTGAAAATATTAAAAACATATTTAGTTCTTAAACTTTTAGTCACACAATTTAAAATTTTATTTGTTTTAAAAGTGTTTAGAAGTTTACATATTCCATTAGCATGTTCCTCAACTTTTAATTAGTAGAGTTATAGTATCTTGAATTCCTTTAACTAAGAGAAATTAAAGAAATAAATTCTAATACTCTCATTTTGTAACGTCGCCTATCAATTAGAGAATTTCTTCCTTTTTTTTTTACAAAAAAATAATATTAGACCTCTTAGTTTCTTAATTTTCATAATGGTCCCTCAATATTCTAAATTTTTAAATATACCTTTTAAGTTTCTAAAGTTTTAAGTTTATCCTTACATATATTTCTAAACTATATCCTTCAAATTTCTAAACTCTCAAATTTATTTTCTTTTTTCTTTTGTTTTTTATATTCGTTTGTAACAATTACTTTATTTTTATTTTACTTTATTAATTTCTTTAACGAATTTGATGTTTCAATGCAAACTCCTATTTCGCCGCAGTTTATCTATTTTTCGGTCTCTAGGGCCAAGTCGTGGAAATTTCATACGTGTATTTTATGTACTTAGTCAACATTATTTTCGCCGCCACAACGCGCGTAACGAGGTTTGCAAACTCGCCGCATCGCATTGGAATCGACATATTTATTTCTATTAATGTTTGGTTTAACGCCGTCACCGCCACGTGCGAGTATTCAACGTCTAATACCCGCCGCAACGCGCAGGGTTAAGTGACTAGTTTTAATTCAAATTCTAACTCTCATCAATCAAATAAAATTTTAAAATTAATTTTAGTTTCCTTATGCAACGAACTCTGAAAACCATATTTGTTTTCAGTTTAATCACTTTGTTTTTATGGTTTCGTAGTTGAGATAAATGAAGGTAAACTTTTGAAGTGCAATCAAACAATTCTACAAAATTACAAATTTAGAAGTTTCAAATTGAAATATTTAACATATATTTTACGATTCCTAAGAAATTGAAATTAATAAGTTGATTTGTGATTGATTTAAAAGGGTTGAGAGATTGGAATCGATCCAAGCCAATGTTTTCAGAACCGGACCGGACAACGAATCGGACGTCTTAGAGGTTTACTGGTCGGACCGGTCGGACCGGATTCAAGAACCGGATGACGCAATAAATAATATAAATATTCATAAAAATATATAGAAAAATATAAAAATTCCAAATACAACCATTTAAACAATTTTGAGTCAAGGACGAGGGTTATAGGTCTGTATGAATTTTAATTCTTTTGAATCTTCAATTTTAATTTTGATTAGGGTTTTGAAGGACCTATGACAGCGTATAAGTTAAAAGGAAAGAGTCAAATTGAGTTAAAATTGTAAATAGAAGTAAATAGGAGGACTATAGGATAAAAAAGATAAAAAAATAGTAAAATTTAAAAAAAAAAAAAAATTAAACTACCCGGTTTGACCGCTGAACCGATTGAACCTCCCGGTTCTACCAGCAAACGGTCTCAGAGTATGTAACCGGACCGGTGAAGGTCCCGGTTCCCGGTCCGACCGACCGGTCCGGTCCGGTTTTCAAAACATTGATGCAAGCTATTAATGTGCAAGTGGATATTGGATTTCTAGTGGTGAGTGAGTGGCAAGATTTTGTGGTGTTTTAGAATTAATATTTGTTTATAATTGTTATTAATAATTTATTATTAAAATTGATTAGTATCGATCCCTTTCCTTGGTGGTGACGTTAACATTATATTAATAACTATTTTAACACATCTTTTTATGCAAATTTAATATTATATTGGTAACTTTTTCATTTTGTTAAATGTTAAGATTATATGGATGATAGTAATCAAAACATAAAAAATAGATGAAAATACATTTCATAAGTGATGTATTTTTACAATATATTAAATTACATGTAAAATGAAATATTACAATGATGATTTACAAATTTGAAAATACTTCATTACATACAACATTTGACGTGATATTGGTAACTTTTCAAATTTTAACACCCATTAAATCCGACAAAGAATAGAGTTTCTTTTCCTCAAGTACTAAAACCACAAAATAGCCAAAACCGTTTGAAAAATAGGGTGCAAACGGTGCGAACCTAATTGAAGCCAGTAATGAGTCAAAGAAATTGAAGATAATTAAATTGGTCAACGCTTTCCTTGCATACATTGTTTCTCCATTTTATTAGTTAACTGAACACTATCAGCCTTTTGTATAAACTTTAACCTTGATGTTGTAACATATTTGCAAATGCTTAAGTTGTAATTAAATTTACGTATCAAACTTAAGTTACTTTTTTAAAAATCTCGTATTTTATACGAAAAATCTCGCTAAACCTTTAATATTTAATCTCTCAATTAAAATAAAATAGAATTTAAATTTCAACAATATATCGTTGTTTAAACTCCAAAATTTAAAAATCGCACTCCTTAGTATATCGACACAATTTAAATTTAAAATTACAAAATTAAATATGAAAAAAGTTAAAAATAATAAATTAGAATTGAAGCCAAACATATTTTTTTGAAAAAAAAATCTCGTCGTTTAATAAAAAATTAAGTTTAAAATATAATACACTTTTAAAAATAAATATTTATAAATTTCTTAATTTTAATTAAAAAATAACTATTAAAATTTTAAAATCAAAATAAAAAATTTATTTATAAATATTAAACTTAATTAAAAAACTACTAATTAAATATTAGTAACTTTATTTTAACACATATATTAAAAAACTACAAAAGTAGTCTTTTTCAAATCTCCTATTTTTTAATTCTTGTTTTTTTAAATATCACTTTTGATGATAATTTAAAAATAAATTTGAGTTAATGGTAATAATGATGAATTATTTTGGTAAAATGTTTATTTATGAATTTTTTTTGAAAAAGATTAAATAGTGGATTTAAATGTGGTTTTGAGAGGAAAAAAGTTGTGATGATGAATATGATGATTACAAGTGACAAAAAAAAAATCAATTTTTATTAGAATAGGGATGGTTTATAATTGTTATTAGTGGAAAGTTTAACAAAAGTAAATAAAAAGTATTTCAATAGTGTCGGTATTTTTTAAATCTGTTTTATCGTGTTATAGGATTGTTTTTATGATTTTATTAACAAGTACATATATTTTATTTTTCTATGCTGAGAAAGTATTAGAAAACCTGAACCAAATAAGAAATTGGGTCGGTTTGATTTGTCAACAAGCTCATTCTAGGCTAGAAAACACAAGACGTTGATCTAGCTTGAATAAAACTATAGAAGTGATTTTCTGTAGAAATTCTAGGTTCGTGTAGTTGTGATTGTCTGGATTATCTGATAATCGAGAAAAATGTTCCCCTTTAAATTGAATTATTTCCATGGTATATAAAAAATTCAATCAGATAGTAAAGAACGAATATGTGAAGTCTGTTAGGACTTTTGTGTGAATCATTGACCAGGTTCGCATGTATTTAAGGATAAATAGATACACTAGAACGCTATGACGGTTATTGACTGAAAACGGACACAACCGTCAATTTATAACTGCTAAGTCATTCTACTCCAGAGAGACAAACTTAATATAGATGATAAAAAATTACTCAACATGAGTAATCTGGTCCGGAGGACCCTCTTTCAGCGGTTCACTCCCAACCTCAGTTTTTCATGCAGCTTAATCCCAGCTAGGGGCGTTGCCCCGTAATTTCATGGGACCCAAATTTATAATTATCTATCCTATATAATAAACAAGTAAAACATTGTGGCACTTGTCAGCACCACGTTTCACCTGAGCTTTTGGATCCACCAAAAACCATATGGACAAAAAACGGGTTAACACGCGGGTCGAGAAGCGGGTTAAAAACCACCCGAATTAATACCCTATAAAAATCTTTTAAACCCGGTCAGATATTTATCACATCACTTCCCTTTCAAAACAAAACCTTAATCGTCTTCCTGATTGAAGCTCTCTCTCTTTCATCTTCAATAACCGAACTTCAAAATCAAATCAAGAATCGGTATGTAATCTATACTCTTCATCGATCTTATCTTTACGCATCGATCACTTTTTATGAAATTATTATGTCTAATCTCATTGAATCTGGAGATTTTATGAATCTGTTTTCAACTTATTGAAAATTTTTACCTTTACATGATCAAAATACCACCGTAAAGTTTTTAAAAAAATGGTAAGACTTTTAATAGGGCTAACGCTCTGTCCAGCATATACCTTTACGCATCGATCAGTTTTTTCTAATTATTATGTCTAATCTCATTGAATCTGGAGATTTTTTTGAATCTATTTTCAAATTTGTTAGGTTGTGAATCTTTAGAAAATTTAACTTTTTGATTATAATCATGTCGAATCGATCTTACATTCTTATTGTATTTTGACCTTGCATCCCCTAAAATTTGTGTATTTTGACAGCGCTACATCTTTTAAAGTTACAATTATAGATTAATTTATGTTAAAGTTGAATCCTATGTATTATCAATCTTTAATAAATTGTTTTTATTTCCATTGTATCAGGGTTATACTAAAGATGCATCCATCATTTTTCAAATTTGTAAAGGACCCGGCAACCCCATATTTGGTAATTTTATCATTCAAATCTGTTTATTTATTATTTTCCAAAAAAATGTGTTAACACAGATTTTTTTTAATAAAACCATTGCCTCAAATTTTAATACAACAATTAATAACTCATTATACATGTTACACAATTACATCAACAAACTCTTTATTTATTTAAATTTACAATTACACCCAAAAAAAAAACATGAATGCAATTATTTAACATTTTAAAATGTATGATTTACTAAAACAATTACCAACAATCCAATATAGTCAAACTTTGATTTAAAATTAATCATTCTCGTTTTTTTAAAAAGAATTGAAGATTATGATGTAAAAAAGGAAAACTTTAACAATTAAATGACTAATTTATTTGTTAAAGTGAATATTTTTCTAATCTATTTATATTAGGAAATAAATATTACTTATATACGGTATACTTTTGCGAATTATATTAGTCATTTGAATTTTATAAATAAATAGTTAATACTTTTTTTTACCAAAAATAAGTCACATGATTGGGATTTTTTTATATTATTACAAAAAATTAAGTATTGATTACTATCATTTAGAAAAAAAAATCCATTTGGTTGTCAATTAAAATCATTTTCCATATTTACATCAAATTTAAAATGTCAGTTATGTATTATCAAAATTTAAAAAATTTACAATTTAACAAAAGATAATGTAAAAAAGTATTCATTGATTAATTATTCAAAATTTGGGAACGATTTCAAAAATTTAAGTTCCACTACTGGTGTAACAGACATATTAAAATCTCAAATTTTGAAAATTACATTAATTTGGTAAAGATTTCAAATTTAATTACAATTTAACAAAAGATCATGTAAAAAAGTCAACCTAGCTAGGATAATTATTCAAAATTTGTAAACGATTTCAAAAATTAAAATTTCACTATTGGTGTAACATACATATTAAAATCTCAAATTTTAAAAATTACATTAATTTGGTAAATATTTCAATTTAATGTTTGAAATCGTGTTAAATTTGAAAAAATATCATTAACTAATTATTTTAATTAATTATTTTAAATTTGAAAAAAATATCATTAACTAATTATTTTAAAAAATATCATTAACTAATTATTTAAAAAAAAATATCATTAACTAATTACTTGCTCCGACAAATGAAGTAGTGAAGGAGATTAATGATCGTTTGTTGTCAATGTTCCCCAATGAACAAAATCAATATCTAAGTTCAGATAACATATGCTAGTCAAAACTGTTGAACGATAATTTCCAACAAAGTTTATACTCGCCAGATGTTTTTAATGGTCTTAAACTTTTAGGATTGTTAAATCATAGTTTAGTTTTAAATGTAGGTGTGCCTGTAATATTGCTAAGAAATATTGATCTGAAAAATGGGTTATGTAATGGAACTAGATTACAAATCAAATATCTTGGTAATCCTGTTATCGAGGCATAGATCATTTCTGGAAGCAATACTGGAACTCGCACACTTATTCCAAGAATCAATTTGACGCATTCAGACAAAAAAATCTCTTTCAAGCTACAAAGAAGACAGTTTCCACTCTCGGTTTGTTTCATCATGATAATAAATAAGAGCCAGGGTCAGTCACTATCAAGGGTTAGATTATTCTTGAGGCAACGGTTTCACTCATGGTCAATTATATGTTGCACTTTCAAGAGTTAAAAACAGAAACGAGTTAAAAATTTGAGCCTTAGACAAGGATGGACAAATTTCAAACAAAACATCCAACGTTGTATACAAAGAAATATTTACTGATTTATAAATTATGAATTGAATTCATCATTTTTTAGTCTCAAATTGTATTTTGTTTTAAATTTATTTTATTTATAATCCCGTGTAATACACTGGTTCTAACACTAGTATATATATATATATATTATCTATACTACTTAATAAACAAGTAAATTAGGGGACACATGTCAACTTCTGGTGCATCCTCAACATGTTTTATCGTATTTCTCTCCTATTAAATATTAATCTAATTATGGATACTTATTATTTAATTATAGATAATTATTATATCATTAACTAAATGAATTTAATATGAACTAGCATTTATCACTTATATAAAAAAAACTAATACTCAATTGAAAAAATAATGTATTAAAAATTAACTTGACAGAATTATAAATGTCACATCAAAATACATTTTTTAAATACATATTTTGACTCGCGTATATGTTAACAGATTACATTATATGTGTAATACACCGGTTTATTCAACCGGTGTAATACATAGGTTTTTAAAGACATAAATTTTTATTACTTAGTATATATATTACATTTATTCAACCCTTCTAATATACGAGATTACAACCAAGTATATAATATAAATGTATTTTAAGTCATTGATCCATTTAAAAAGTCTGAAGCCCATTTAGGATTTATCCAACAATCCATTTAAAAAGTCTAAACCATCACCCCTTTAAAAATGAAGTTAAGACCATTACTCCGTTTAAAAATTATACAACTTATTAGCAACTAGTAATTAAGCTCGCGTGATGCGACGGGTTTGCGAATCTTATAACACGCGTTGCGTCAATGATATTAAGGTGACTAAGTATGTAAAAGAAATGTATGAAGTTACCATGACTCAGTTACGTAGATAAATAATTGAATTAATTACTGTTTTCGTCCCTATGGTTTACTCAAAATAACCATTTCAGTACAATAATTTAAATCTTGCCAAAACCATACCTGATCTTTCATTAATGTTTCAATCAACTCCAGCACCTTGTTAGGTCCATCAGTGTGCCCCTCACGTGAGAGGAAATTTTGTCATTTCAATTTTACACTACACCCTTTAAAAGTTAAAAACCCTGGTTTTTGTTGCTTCATCATTCTCACCCAAATCACACCACTTCCTAAACCATCTTCTCACTCTCAAAGTCGTCTTCGTTCTGGACCTTCACTAACGATATCACAATCAATAATTAAAACTTTTATCATCTAACTATGGCTCTTCATCTGTGGTGGCTTTTTCAACCGGGAGAGGAGTTTGATCCCGATGATGTTTAATAAAAACCAAATAATCGTATTGTACAATTTTATTGAATTTTTAGGGGGTCACTCAGGAATTTTCTCTATGAAGTTTAACCATCGGGGTTTGTTCACAAAGCCCCCATGCAGAAGGTATGTTAATAGTCATGTTAGCTTTATAGATATGATTGACTCGTTCGAGTTTTCACTGAGGTGGATACCATGATACAATGTGACACCCAAAATTTTCGACCGATTTTAAACTTTTACAAACACAGCGGATTTGGGTCCCATTATATACTTCCCATTCATTCATCGACTAATTGTAAAATCAACCGTTAAAAGTTTTGTGCAAAACTAGTTTGACACTTCAAAAGTCAACTAACATAGTTTGACTTAAACTTAGTTAAACATTCACACACGTTCAAAATACACATTTGACTATTCCCTACATTCATATGTATTCCCAAAAGTCTTAAACACTCATAGAGAGGTTTAAACATCCAACGGTTGCACCAAATGGTCTTTCAATGAGAATCTATGTCTTGAAATATGACCCGGGACTATATCGGAGCTTTACCTATATAAAAATAACCAAACAAACAAACATTTGTAATGATATATCATTGCACAAAAACCCCCAAGTGCTTAACTCCCCAAATCTCCAAAAATCCCAATTCCACCAACTGGCGTATGGGTCGGCGTATGGTAAACCCTCACCGGTGTCCCATACTCCGGTACCAGGCCTGCACATCCCAAAATTCGTTTTAAGTGCATTTCAGCCCTCCCAACTCGACCCCTGGTGTTTTAACAATCCCACAACATTATGCCATCATTATAATGATCATAGGATACTTCCTTAACATCTCATGATCATTCTTAAATCATCTAAACAATCCATACATAATTCAAGTATTAACTAAGCTTGCATTTTGTGAGGCTCAAAACTCCTAGATTGTCAACATACACTTGTGATGTTCGGAACCTCAAACAAAACATACTTGTGAGATTCTTTGATCTCAAAATTCAATAATACTTGTGTGGTTCTTTTGACCACAAACACCTATCATTCTTGTGAAGTTCTTAGACCTCGTTTACAACCACCTTAGTAAAGTTCATGACTTCAAATCTTACATGTGAGGTTCTTAGACCTCAATACCAACCTTTAGCATACATCAAATCACATAAGCACACATGATACAAAATCCATATTTTACACTTGACACGTGGAATTCCAAAGATCCCATTAAACACGCTTATTTGTGAAGTTCAAGACTTCATCCTCATATTACATTCCCAACCCTTGCATTCAAACATAATCATTCAAAACATTACTAAACTTACAACTCTCTAGACACTAACCCAACCTTAATTTATCATTTAAATATCAATCAAATGAAAACCTCCCAAATGACCCTCAAGAACCCTAATTCTTGAATTATCAAATTATTTGATTCTAGGATGTTAAACACTTCTCAACAACTTTAGTCAAGCTAGATAACAAGTTAACAATCATAATCAACCACCAATTCAGCCCCAAATTCATTTTTTTTTACCAAAAACCCACCAAGAACACCATTGAAGAAGAATCATAGATGGAAGAATGCTTATAATGGATGTTTGGAAGAAGAGGATTACACCAAGACATCCAAAACCAAGCATGCAAGCTTCCAGAACTCGATTTCTTGATCAAGCCGCCATCTCTCTCTTTTCTCCTCTCTAATTTGTGACACACACACACACAAGTGTGTGTGTCGACACCCCCACACCCAACAAAATCATATTTGTTTTAATTACAAATCAGTCCCTGAACTTTCAATATAGTTTCCTTTCACCCATACTAGTTTAATTTCCATCTTTGCAACTCACATATAACTTCTATTTTAATTAGCTACACCTTTTGTAATATGAAACATATAATAAAAATAAGCAAAGAGTTGGTTCGTTACATACTAACCTTAGGTTTTCAAGAAGATGAAGGTATTCATTACCATTATAAGATACTTGATCAAGATCTTGATTATGGTTTAAGGGATTTAAGAAATGAGAATGATATCTTGGGTTTGTTAAAGTATGTTGAGGAGTTTAAGGTTATTGACTTAATACTTTGAAATTGGTTTGACTACTGTCTTTTGGATGTAATGTGGTTATCTTTTGAACTATGTTGAATCATGTATTGCAAATGGTTATCTTATGCATTGCAAATGGTTAATTGTTAATGGTTATCTTATGCATAGCAAATGGTTAATTGTTATTGCAGCTTATGGCTATCTGATTTTGCAGCCAATTTTGATACAATGTTGTCATTTATAGCGACTTATGTTTGTCAAATGTTTATGTCAAATTTGTGTAGATTATATGAATGGCTATAAGTAACAAATTATGCAGGTCTTATCAATTGAAACTTACTGTTTTTCATTAACAAAATTTGCAACTTAGTGCATTTCATTTCATTAACATAATGATAATACATGATAACATAGGAATGACCTTTACAACCTTTGAGGTCATTTTGAAATCAAATACAACACAAAAAACATCCAACTTAAACCTAATAAAATCTTCAGCTTTTGAATTTTAGTTCCACTTGTTCTTGCCATGGCTTCATGCCTGCTGATGGATCTCAAGAGTCTCGGAATGATTTCTGCAGATCTTTGACACATGGGGGGATTAACCCAACCAACAAAGCCACAATTTGATCCATGTATAGAAAAAATTAGACCAAAGTCATTACAAAAAAATAGTACAAAATACTTACACTTATGGTGCACAAGTAAAATCTCCTTCTAGGATTTGAAGATGTTCATGAGGTGCGAATCCCTGTAGTTGAGCCACAAGAACATATCACTCTTTCATTGTTTCGTATGTGATGAACTTGTTTGATATGCTTCATCGTCTTTGATTTTGACTCTAGGTCTTGAATCTTGAGGTGCGAATCTCTGTAGTTGAGCCACTTAGGGTTTTTGATTTTGGTAAAGTGATTTGGGTGAGAACGATGAATCAACCATAAACCAGGGTTTTTTTATTTTTAAGGGGTGTAGTGTAAAATTGAAATGACGAAATTGCCCCTCACGTGAGGGGCACACTGATGGACCTAACAAGGTGGTGGAGTTGTTTTAAACGTTAATGAAAGATCATGTATGGTTTTGACAAGATTTAAACTATTGGACTGAAATGGTTATTTTGAGCAAACCACACAGACGGAAAATGTAGTTAACTCGAAAAAAATGCATAAATTGTCACGCGAATAGAAGTTAATATTGAAATGAAAAAATCGATAAGACATTTTTATGTATGACTTGTAATGTATGTGTAGTGTGTTTCACTTTCTTAAAAGTTACATTTATGCTTACGAATGAATATTTTCTTCATACGTATTATTTAAACTAGAACTTCCTTAGCGTAGCTGACTTTAAGTCTGCATATCAGGTTAAGTGTAAGTTTTGGTGAAGGATGTAACTGGATGCTTGGTTCAAGGTGATAGACTGCTCGGAAAAAAAGACTTGCATCTCGTTTTATGTTTTGAGCCTCATGTATTATGAATTTATGATAATTTATTATAATGGTTGAATTACTTTCCGTTGCTTATGAATTGAAATTTTTGGTTTAAGAACTATGTATGCTATAATGAAACACCTTATTTATCTTACTACTATTTTATCATATTTTAATGCGGAAAACATGTCCCACATCAGTAAAACCTTGCCATAATTGGCTAAGGTAACTTTTTATTTATAATATATTGTTTTACAAAATGATAATATATTTACATTATCCTATATAGTGATCTTTCAACTCCGATCAGCCTCGTCCATAGGAAGCTTCATTCCACGTGCTTCTTTTCTACAGTGTTCGAAAAACATTTTTGAATTAGGTTACGCTGAGTAAGTACACTGCATCATTCATTTTATTATGAACCCTTTAGGTTCTTATTGTTCAAGTTTTCTTGGGCTCTCTAGCCCACGAGACCATTTCCGAACGTACCTCCGGTCACGCTTTTCGTATATTTTATGGGTGTGCTAACCCCCTCGCAACCATCACAAGCCGTACCTTCGGTCCGAGCATTGGCAAGGTCCTTATACTCGTTAGTATAGACCCTTTCCATTTTTCACGAAGACTCATTCGTTCCTCAGCCCCATAGGCTTGGAATCCTTTACTTTTTTACCCCCGAAGGACTAGAGTTTACTCTTTCAGCCCCGTACGCCTAGAGTTTCCTTTTTCTTTATTTATTGAGATCCACCTTACAGGCCGGGTATCTCATTTCATTTGAGACCTTGAGTATCTTTGACTCACAACCTCCCAAATGTATCAAGCATTTGTTTTCATTTCATGCATATGCTTGATTTATTCACTAACCAGTCCTCACCTTTAAAACTTCGTAATGGTTTCTCCACAATGCATTAGAAGGGTTTATATATAAGAAGTACTAGAGGCGTGTTCACCACCCTTCTAACATTTCGTGATTACTCCGTTACTCCGTTTTAGGGTTTAGACGCGTTCCATCATACTCATTCATGTTTGCACATATCATCATGCATTCACATATTTATCATGCATTTCATGTATCAATCTCCATCACTTTCATCTCATATTCGTATTCATCATATATTGTAAACTGGGGTGATCTTTCTTCCAGAGTAGTACCTCCAACAGAGATGTCCCGAGGAAAGAGCGACGGGACTAGGAGAGATTTATACCTCGCTCTTTCCTAGACGGGACATTCCGTTTGTCAGATAACTACATACCGGTTGGATGTTCTCCCGTATGTTTACTATATTTCTTTATTCTTTGTTAGTCTATACCTCTAAACATTCATAATGGTTCATCACGAAGTACACAAGAGGTTATATATAGCAAGTACCAGCGGCGTATCCACCACCCCTTAGATACGTCATGATTACTCCATTATTCCCGTTTAGTGTCTAGACTAGTCCGTCATTACCCCGTACCCTCGTCATATCTCATATCACATATCACATAATCATATCATATAAGCACGTATTTCACATAATCGTGTCTAGGATACGGGTATAGTGTACTTACATTATCCTTGGATAGTTCCTAAGTTCGTTCTCGCTTTAAACGTTTCTCCGAACTCGCACCGCACTCGTAGCGTTCCGTACTCGTAACCGTCGTGCTAGCCTTACCTTGATATGTGTGCAAGTGTGTGTGTTGTTTGTCTTGTGGTTGTTTCTCAAATGAACCACAAGGACCATCTGTTTATAGGGCTGAGATGCCACTGGTGGCGGACCACTAAGCAAGGGGGTAGCGGTCCGCTACCGCCTCTTGCCAGCCGTCTTTCTTGCCAACCACGTGGCGGACCGCTAAGGTTCTAGGTAGCGGTCCGCTACCCAATCTTTTCTTGCGAGTCACCATACACGTGTTAGCATCTCTTCATCCAGACCAATTGCGGCTAGCGGACTGTTACTAGCTTGGTAGCGGTCCGCTACCGCCTCGTTTTTCCTATTTTTGGCTTTTTAAGTCCTTATACTTTGGGGATTTTACACTTTAACCCCTGGACTTTCGTTTTCTTAAAATTTGGGATGTTACAACTGTCCCCCCTCTTAAATTAGGTTTTGTCCTCAAAACCTGTTAATCCTTAAAAAATTGAGGATAGCTTTTCCTCATTTCATCCTCACTTTCCTAGGTCATCTCTGACCCTTTTCTGTGCTTCTATTGCACTAGTTCTTGTTTGATTGTTTTGTGATGTAATTGCTTTTCTTTTGTGTCTAGAATCTTGATAGGTTCTTCGATATACGTTAGCTTATTATCAATTTCTATCTCTTTTAAAGGAACGTGTGCAGTTTCATCCGCCAAACATTTCCTTAAATAATATACATGGAATGTGTTGTGTATTTTATTCAATTCTTCAGGTAGCTCTAGCTGATAAGCTAATTTTCTGACTCGTTTGATGATTTTGAAAGGACCAATGAATCGTGGACTTAGCTTTCCACATTTCTTGAATCGGATTAGACCTTTCCAAGGAGATACTTTCAATAAGACATAATCTACCTCTTGGAATTCTATTGGTCTACGTCTCTTGTCTGCATATGACTTCTTTCTATCCTGTGCAGCTTTCAAATGTGCGTTGATTAAGTCAAGTTTTTCAGACGTGGCTTGAACTATTTCCTTGCTGCCTAATTCTTTCTGACCAATTTCTCACCAACATACAGGAGTCGTACATCTTCTACCATATAGCATCTCATAAGGTGGCATACCAATAATGGAATGGTAGCTGTTATTGTATGAGAACTCAGCTAATGGCAGATGGCTATCCCAACTTCCACTGAAATCAATTATAAAAGCACGCAACATATCTTCAAGAGTTTGTATCGTCCTCTCACTTGTCCATCAGTTTGAGGATGATATGCCGTGCTGATCAATAACTTAGTTCCCATCTTTTCATGGAACTTTTTCCAAAAACGTGAAGTGAAACGAGTATCTCGATCAGAAACAATCGAGACTGGCACTCCATGTCTGGAAACAGTTTCTTTGACTAACAAATCAGCTAGCTTTTCTGAAGAGTATGTCTCACGTATAGCTAAGAAATGAGCACTCTTAGTCAGCCGATCCACAACTACCCAAATGGTATCATAACTTCTAGCTGTCTTTGGTAGTTTGGTTATGAAGTCCATAGTGAGATGTTCACACTTCCATTCTGGGATTTCTAATGACTGTAACTTTCCGTATGGCTTCTGATGTTCTGCTTTAACTTGTAGACAAGTTAAGCATTTAGCTACATATTTCATGATATCAAACTTCACCCCGGGCCACCAATAATCTTTACGCAGATCTTGGTACATCTTTGTAGTACCCGGATGAATAGAATATCGTGATTTATGAGCTTCATCGAGAATCTTAAGTCTAAACTCACCTGATCTTGGTATCCATACGCGACCAACTCGAGTCATGACTTTATACTCATTTTCTTCTAGAAACTTCTCCTGACCATCCATTCTTTCTTTCTTAACATTCTCATCTTTTAACGCTTTGATTTGTGCGTCTTGAAGCTGGCTCATGAAATCAGGAGTTATCACTAACTTATATGCTTTCACCCGAATATGTTGATGCTCTTCCTTGCGGCTTAAAGCATCGGCTACCACGTTAGCCTTTCCGGGATGATATAAAATCTCACAATCATAATCTTTGACCAATTCTAACCATCGCCGTTGTCTCATATTTAAGTCCTTTTGGTCAAAGAAATACTTAAGACTTTTGTGGTCTGTGTAAATCGTACATTTCGTCCCATACAGATAATGCCTCCAGATCTTTAGTGCAAACACTACTGCAGCTAATTCAAGATCATGGGTTGGATAGTTTGCTTCGTGTGTCTTTAACTGTCGAGAGGCATAGGCTATTGCCTTTCCTCTTTGCATCAGAACACATCATAACCCAAGTTTTGAGGCATTAGAGTATACCACAAAGTCTTTTACTCCTTCTAGCAATGTCAGATCTGGAGCTTGTGTTAATCTTTCTTTCGATACCTGGAATGCTTTCACTTGTGTCGTATTCCATTCGTATTTAGAGTTCTTTCGAGTTAGTTTAGTTAATGGGGTGGCTATCTTAGAGAAGTCCTGGATGAACCTTCTATAATAGCCAGCTAAACCCAAGAAACTTCTAACTTCTGATGGATTTTTAGGTGGGGACCATTTCATTACAGCCTATACCTTTGCTGGGTCTACTGAGATACCTTCTGCGTTTATAACATAACCTAGAAATTAAACTTCTCTTAACCAGAATGCACATTTTGAGAATTTAGCATATAGTTTCTCCTTTCGTAAATTACTAAGTACTTCTTGAAGGTGTTGTGCATGCTCTTTTCATTCTTTGAATAAATTAGAATGTCATCAATGAAGACAATAACAAATTTGTCTAACATTGGCCGACATACTCTATTCATGAGGTTCATGAAAACAGCCGGAGCATTTGTTACTCCAAATGGCATCCCTACAAATTCATAGTGCCCGTAACGAGTTCTAAATGCTGTCTTAGGTACATCTTCTTCCTGTACCTTAACTTGATGATAACCGAACCTTAAGTCAATGTTGGAAAACCAACTTGATCCTTGTAATTGATCAAACAGATCATCAATTCTAGGTAAAAGATTCATATTCTTGATAGTCAATTTGTTCAATTCGCGGTAGTCTATACATATCCTCATACTACCGTCTTTATCAAACAGATCATCAATTGGTGCACCCCAAGGGGACACACTTGGACGTATAAATCCTTTATCCAACAATTCTTGCAGTTGTGACATTAATTCCTTCATCTTAGTTGGTGCTAATCGGTACGGAGCCTTAGCTACCGGCTTAGCTTCAAGAATGTAATCAATTTTAAACTCGATCTCTCTCTCTTAGGTGGGGCACCTGGAAGATCGTCTGGGAATACTTTTGGGAATTCTTCACTACTGAAACTTAATCCAGTTCTTTCCCTTTCATCTTCATATCATCTACGTAGACTAAGAAGGCTTGGTGGCCTTGTCTCATGTAGCTACTTATCTTGGCTATCATACATAGCGTGATCTGGTTTCGTCGTTCATCAAAGACGCTAACTTCCTTTCCTGTAGGCGTCATAAATCGTACAATCTTCTGATTGCATATAATCGTTGCATCTTGTGAAGATAACCAATCCATTCCAATGATCACGTTGAATTCTTGCATCGACATTGGAATTAGGTCGATAGGATATTTTTCTCCTTCTATCAGTAGTCGGCAATCTCGGCATATTTCAGTTACTACGCAGTTTTGATCACTCACAATTTCAACCTCTAATGCCTTAACCAACTTACTTCTATTAAAGTTTCTAGCGTTTGCATACTTTAAAGAAATAAATGATCGATTAGCTCCCGTATCGAATAAAACACAAGTTGGTAGGGAATTTAAGAGGAATGTACCTGATACAACGTCATGAATATCTTTCGCTTCCTCTGTATAGTGATATGAAAAGCCCTACCTCTTGGCTTTGGAGCTTCGATCCTCTTTATCTCATTCGCTGCCACTTTTGACCCTTATCCGGTCTGGGATTTTAGCTCAGGACATTCCCTTCTAAAGTGTCCTGGCTTATAACAATTGTAGCACAATCGGGTGCCACTCATGCATTGCAATGCAGTGTGTCCTGACCTCCCACACTTGTGACAACTCGTCACTTTGAGTCGGCACTCTCCCGGGTGCCTTTTGCCACAAGTCCTACAATTTTGAATACCCTTTCTTGGGGAGGAACCGCCTCCTGGTTTGTTGAATTTAATCCTTTTAAGAGGCATAGGAGAAGGATAACTTTCTCCTTTCCTCTTTCCGTCTCTCTCTGCTTGCCTCTTGAGCTCAATCTCGCGTTCTCGTGCCCAATCAATCATTTCTTTCAAGTTTGCACACTTGGATGGATGAATAAACTCTCTAATTTCAATTTTCAAAACGAGATGATATCTCGTCATCCACATCTCCGGAGTTGTTAACAAAGATGGACAAAATCTGGCCTTGTCATAAAAGATCCCCGTGATCTCGTCCACCGTTTCTATAGTCTGACGGAGTTGAAGAAACTCCTTAGTAATTCTCTCAATTGCCGCTCGAGGGCAATAATGTTTTAGGAAGATATCCTTGAATTCTTCCCATCTCATCTCCTTGATTCTCTCTCTTCACTAATCCCTACCAATCGTCAGCTCGTTCCTTCAGCTGATTGGTGGCGAAGGTGACTTCATCCTTCATCTCACAGTGGCATGTATCGAATGCCCTTTTTATTGAGGCGATCCACCTATGACTTTCTAACGGATTAACTGCTCCTTTAAACTCTAAAGGTTTACACGTTATAAAATCTTTGTATGTACAACAAGTTGATTTCGTTTCAACCTTTGGATTTCCTCCTTCTCCATTATGAGTAATGTCTCTGTGGCTTTCAAACCAGATTTCTAAAGAATTCTGTAGGTCTGTTTGTAAGATCGGAAAGTTCGCATCGAATGCCTTTCCTAATTCTATTGCTATTTGTCTCCGGATATTCACCGTGACTTGTTCTACTTCGTTTTCGTCATGACGTGGAGATTCAGTTCTCCTGTGGCTTCCCTCATCACGTATTTCGTTGTTTTGATGTTCAGCCATTTGCTGAAACATATCGCTTAATCTCTCATTCGTTTACCCTATTCATAATCTAGTGTTTTATACTACATGACTCATATTCAAGGATTTCACATATAATTCATACTCATATATGCATACATCATAATCATGCATATCCATATTCATGGCTTACTATCTGCTGACATAAGTTATCATATGGTGTTTGCGATATCATGATGGTCCCATGCATTAACTCTTATACTGGCCAGGCATAAGGTAATGTAAATTACCATCCTGATACTCCTAACTATCATATGGAGCTTATCCCATACAAAGTTCTGCCCACGTATACTCACACCTTATTGATTAAGCACTGGAATTTAACATACCTGCTTCCTTGGACGGCTTCGGATTGAATCCCTGTTTATATCACGAGCACTTATGGTTTGAGTTTAAGTATCCTTTTTGATACTTAAATCCCTCAAACTGTGCTCTGATACCAACTTGAAACACCCTACTTATCTTACTATTATTTTATCAGAGTTTAATGCGAAAACATGTCCCAGATCAGTAAAACCTTGCCATAATTGGCTAAGGTAACTTTTTATTTATAGTATATTGTTTTACAAAAGGACAATATATTTACATTATCCTATATATGGATCCTTCAACTCCGATCAGCCTCGTCCATAGGAAGCTTCATTTCTACGTGCTTCTTTCCTTCAGTGTTTGAAAAACATTTTTGAATTAGCTTACGCTAAATAAGTACACTGCATCATTCATTTTATTATGAACCATTTTTGTTCTTATTGTTCAAGTTTTCTTGAGCTCTCGAGCCCATGTGACTATCTCCGGTCACGCTTTTCGTAAATTTTATGGGTGTGCTAACCCCTTCGCAACCATCACAGGCCGTACCTCCGGTCCGAGCATTGGCATGGTCCTTATACTCGTCAGTATAGACCCTAGCATTTTTCACGAAGACTCATTCGTTCCTCAGTCCCGTAGGCTTGGAATCATTTACTCTTTCAGCCCCGAAGGCCTAAAGTTTACTCTTTTAGCCCCGTAGGCCTAGAGTTTCCTTTTACTTTTCTATTCTTCTTTATTTATTGAGATCCATCTTACAGGCTGGGTATCTCAATTCATTTGGGACCTTGAGTATCTTTGACTCACAGCCTCCCAAATGTATCAAGCATTTGTTTTCATTTCATGTATATGCTTGATTTATTCACCAACTAGTCCTCACCTTTAAAACTTCGTAACGGTTTCTCCACGATGCATTAGAAGGGTTTATATATAGGAAGTACCAGTGGCGTATCCACCACCCTTCTGACACTTCGTGATTACTCCGTTATTCCGTTTTAGGGTTTAGACGCGTTCCATCATACTCATCCATGTTTGCACGTATCATCATGCATTCACATATTTATCATGCATTTCATGTATCAATCTCCATCACGTATTCACATTTATTTTGCATGATATACTTTCATTTCATATTCGTATTCGTCATATATTGTAAACTGGGGTGATCTTTCTTCCAGAGTAGTGCCTCCAACAGAGATGTCCCAGGAAAGAGCGACGGGACTAGGAGAGATTTATACACCGCTCTTTCCTAGACAGGACATTCCGTTTGTTAGATAACTACATACCGGTTGGATGTTCTCCCGTACGTTTACTATATTTCTTTATTCTTTATTAGTCTATACCTCTAAACATTCATAATGGTTTCACCACGAAGTACACAAGAGGTTTCTATATAGGAAGTACTAGCGGCGTATCCACCACCCCTTAGATACGTCATGATTACTCCATTACTCCCGTTTAGTGTCTAGACTAATCCATCATTACCCCGTACCCTCGTCATATCTCATATCACATATCACATAATCATATCATATAAGCACGTATTTCACATAATCGTGTCTAGGGTACGGGTACAATGTACTTACATTATCCTTGGATAGTTCCTAAGTTCGTTCCTCGCTTTAAACGTTTCTCTGAACTCGCACCGCACTCGTAGCGTTCCGTACTCGTAACTGTCACGCTCGTAACCGTCGTGCTAGCCTTGCCTCAATATGTGTGCAAGTGTGTGTGTTGTTTGTCTTGTGGTTGTTTCTCAAATGAACCACAAGGACCATCTATTTATAGGGCTGAGATGCCACTGGTGGCGGACCGCTAAGCAAGGGGGTAGCGGTTCTCTACCGCCTCTTGCCAGCCGTCTTTCTTGCCAACCACGTGGCAGACCGCTAAGGTTCTAGGTAGTGGTTCGCTACCTAATCTTTTCTGGCGAGTCACCATACACGTGTTAGCATATCTTCATCCAGACCAATTACGGCTAGCAGACTGTTACTGGCTTGGTAGCGGTCCGCTACCGCTTCCTTCTTCCTATTTTTGGCTTTTTAAGTCCTTATACTTTGGGGATTTTACACTTTAACCCCTGGACTTTCATTTTCTTAAAATTTGGGATGTTACATATAATTTACCAACTAGGCCTCCGGGGTTCTAGGTAGTGGTCCGCTACCCAATCTTTTCTAGCGAGTTACCATACACTTGTTAGCATCTCTTCATCCAGACCAATTGCGGCTATCAGACTGTTACTGGCTTGGTAGCGGTTCGCTAGCGCCTCCTTTTTCCTATTTTTTGGGATTTTACACTTTAACCCCTGGACTTTCATTTTCTTAAAATTTGGGATGTTACATATAATTTACCAACTAGGCCTCCGGGGTTTTACAAGATTTTGGTAAAGTTTAATTTAAGTGATTTGAAAAACTCACCCGGACAGGTATAAAACTAGTTATAATAGTTCTTAAATTAAGGATTCTAAATTTAAAAGGCTTAAAAAATATAATATTATAACTAGTGTTATTGAAATTGAACATAACCAAAAGCCTGCTGTATAGATGTTGGTTGGGAAGCCTCTTAAAAAATGTATTTGTCATTACCTTCGTCCCCTAAGTAACGTGAATATGGGATCTAGCTTTATATACATTTTGTATAACTTTCTTCACTTAACAATTTGGATAAAATAAAAGGCTAATTAATATTCAAGAAAGTAATAGTAAGAATTATAACCGGTGAAATTGATCTTATATAGTCGAATCTTTTAACCTGTTGATTATAAATTTTAATAGCTATAATATAATTGCATACATATCGTGATAAGTATACGATGGGTTAGCATGTGGGGCAGTCACACCCTTCGTTAAAAAAATCATGATAATTTAACTGTTCAATATTTTTATACAAGAATTCAAAATCACTTCTTAAGAAAGAAAATATAAATACCTTAGGCCATCCGGGATACTCACATGATTGTGAGAGATTGTGAAAGAACGTGAGTGTGAGATAGGTGTTTCACTCACTCCCGTGAGTGTACAAAGATGTGAGACTCACTTACCAATCACGGATGATGGGAGTGGTATGCCACTGAGCGTGAGATGAGGAAAAAGTGATGCTACGTATGTATAGTGTGTGGTCACACTTACTCTCATTAAACATGTATAATGGTGTTAGTGAGTGAGCAAAAATAGATGGTGAGAAATAATGCTATGGTTCGTGGATAAAAAAAATTATTTTCCTTGCTCCACGCTCGTGAGCAACGCCATGGAGGCGTGCCTTCACGCCCTCACTCAAGCCCCGACGAGAGAGGGGGGGGGGCTTTGTTCCCTGTCGTGACGTGCTGATGTGGCAGCCCATGGCCTAACAACTTTTGTCCTGTGTTTAGCTTTATATGCACTTGTATTTTTACAAGGTGTACTATGATGGTTAATATTTTAATCTTTATTTTAAAATACATTTATTTGTGCTTATTTTGTCTGATGAAAATATGATGATTATGTGTAAGATCTATAATATCGATCTCAATTATCTTAGCTCGATTTGAATTTAGAATTAAAACTACAAATGAACATATAAAACATTAATTTCCTTGTTTTGTAATTTAAATTACCAAACCATATTACACCATCCATCATTTCTAATCTAGAGACTTAGTCTTTTAACGGATTTATAAGTCACTTATATCAAATATAACATATATATGAGAGATTATTAAATCCTATGATCCAAATTTATTTTCAAGGTCCCAATCTTACAATGACCAAAAGCATCTCTAATACGATATTGACGTTTACTGCATCAAGTTTAATATTGATCTTCCATTTGAAGCTTGTTGGCCACAATTGCTAGAGATTTGGATGCATTCCGCGGTACATGTCACTACTAGAAATCTAGGCAGTTTCGACGACCTATCTCGACGACACGTGTCGTCGAGATTGGTTCAACCTGTTACGACGACAGGTCGTCGGCGATGCTTCCCAATCTCGCGAATTTTTTTTGCCACTTTTTCTCGACGACAGGTCGTCGGGGATGGTTAACCGGGAAAAGGTGAAAACTTTTGGCCTGGTAAAATATTAAAAAAACATGTCGTCGAGATTGCTATTTTTAATTTTGTTTTCCTTTTTTTTTTGCCTGGTAAAATATTAAAAAATTAATTTTTAAAACAAAATACCTTTTCTCGAATATTGGTATATAATAAAAAATTGTTTTTATTTAATAAATAAAATAATTAAAATAAAAGGACCCAATCTCGACGACATGTCGTCGAGACTGGTCTAACTGGGCATTAACTCGCAGAAACCCTTCTCTTCCTCATTTCTGCCCTCTTTTTCCTCTCACGATTTCTCTCGGCTAAACCCACAAAATCCGGTCATTTTTCTTCAAAATCCAACGTTTTCTACCTCCTTCTTCCCCATTACTCTTGTTATTCAAGTGGTTAGACCCGATTTCGACTTTTTTTGTAAATTTTCTTTATAATCGTAAATTTCTAATATAAATCTTGTGTATGTGAAGTTTTTGGCTAAGTGGAGGGATTGGAAGCTAGATTGAGGGTTTTTCCGACGACGTGTCGTCGTTTCAAGAAAATTTCGGAGGTAATATGTATATTTTTTGTGTTTATAGGTGTATTTGGGTAGTTTTATATAGATTTATAAATGTTTGTTTAATATTTTGGTAATAGGTTTATATTTGAGAGATTTAGTTTTGTATAAATGTTTTAATTGTTTTTTATTTGAATAATATAGATGAATATATCTATTAATTTGTGAAATTGGTGGTTAAGTTATATAGATGTATAGTATGTAGGGTTCATTTTTTTTATTGATGGTTAATGTTGTGAAATTGATAGTTAATTTATATAGATGTAAAGTTTGTATGGTTTATATAGATGTATAAGTATATAAATGTATGGATTATTTGTGAAATTGGTGAATTGTAGGTTTGTATAGATTTATTTATTGGTGGTGTTATGTATATATTATTTGTATGAATTATATGATGTTATTTATTTTTTGTAATGTATAGTTTGTATGTATTATTTATTTGAGTATTTGTATGTATTTGTGAAATGTATTATTGGTGGTGTTATGTATATATTATTTGTATGAATTGTATGATGTTATTTTATTTTTTTTAATGTATAGTTTGTATGTATTATTTATTTTGACTCAAATACTTGTATGCATTATTTCTTTGGGTATTTGTATAAATTAAAAGAATATATTGTTGTTTTTTAATTTTTGTGAAATGTAATACATTTGTTTTTTATATCTAATACATTTGTAACGAATTTATAGGGTTTCTTGTTTAGCTTTCTCTTTCCGCTTGACTGTGACTGCATTAAAAAGGTAACACTTTTCTACTAAACTAAAAATTGTTTAGATTATGTAACACTTTATTACTATATCGAACTCGAACACGATCCTTTGTTAACACAAATATCTTGGAAAATTGATTTATTATTTTAGAAAATTGATATTAGTGATGATTCTGATTGACTTGTAATGTATGTGACACTTATTTTATTGATGTATGTACACACTTATATTTTATTGACTTGTATTTAGACACTTATATTTTATTGATGTATGTAGACACTTATACTTTATTGATGTATGTAGACAATTTTATGTAGGTATATATGGCGACTTATGCTCGATCACATGGTGGTGACGGTGGGGGTCGTGATCCACGGCGGAATTCTAGGAGGCTCCCTACTGATTGCGAGTCTTGTAAGTTACTTGTTTTAGTTTGCTAATACTTCAAATTCATGTAACATCTGCGAGTCTTGTAAGTTACTTATTTTAGTTTGATAATTCTTCAAATTCATGTAACATCTGCGAGTATTAAATTCATGTAACAGCTTCCTCAAAAAAAGTAAGGGGCCGTGGTCGAAATCTTGATATGCTGGAGGCGTTTGCCCAAAATGGAAACAAGCCACTCCCACTAGAGCTTGATCCAACACATGAGACCTACAAGTTTGTCGGTCCGAATGGTCGATGGTTTGTTCGACAAATAACTATTGCTCTCGAAAAAATCCCATCACACTATATCGGTTGGGAGTCTATTCCTAGGGAGCATCAAAGTACCGTATTTCGCAATCTTCATGTAAGTATAAAATGTAATTTAATAACATTTATAATTATTAAGTGTTTCCTAATTACCTTTTTTTTTACAGAATTACTTTGATTTAGAAAGCTGGAGTAACACACCGCAGTGGCCACAAATATCTGCGGGCATCCATGATGATTGTGGCCGTAGATTTCGTGACCGCAAATCTACTTTAAAGAGACATTTTGAATCGGTTGGTGGTTACGAGGAGTTGGAAGAAGCAAGGAATAATCCTCATGAGTCCATCAGTTCCGGCAATTGGAATTCCCTCATCGACATATTGTACCTTGATCCCGCATATATTGCACGCTGCAATCAAAATTCTTCAAACCGATCTAAACAACCATACGCCAATACTAGTGGGAGCAAGTCATTTGCTCAACGGCGATATGAGGAGGTAACAAAAGTTGTTAATATTATTCTAAAAATGAATTCATAAGTTAGTCAAATATTAGTAACATTATTTTTGTTGTTTATAGGTACAACAAGGTGGAACCGTCAGCCTAATTGATGGTTGGAGACGTATGCACACGTCTCACGGCACATGGGTCAACGATCGGGCACAAAACGATTGGGTAAGTATATATATCGATAAGGGAATTCCAAGTTTGGGAAATACACTAGAATATTAATCATATTGGTTATTGTTGGTTTTTATTATAGTTTTTTATTGAGTTTTGTTGAATTATTATGTTTATTGAGTATTGTTAAGTAGGTTGGCTATTGAGTTTTGTTGAATTATTATGTTTATTGAGTATTGTTAAGTAGGTTGGCTATCAATTTTGTAGTCGTTATGCTGTCGGATTTTTGAATTTTTTTTTATATGTGTAATTTTTGTTTATTATAGAATACAATTCAAGAAGAATTGACCCGGATGCAACAAGAAGGCGGAGAAGTTGATGAGGAAGAGGTCCTAAAACGTGCGCTTGGCGAGAGACGCGGTTGGAGCCGAGGAGTTGGAAGAAAAGTTAGAAACATGCCCACTAATGTTTCGGCTCTCTCCGAGTCTCAATTCAACGAATTAAAAGAACAAATTCGTGAACTGAATGAGACCGTGAAACAGATGCAACAAGACCGCAACCAATCTGGCAACCAAAATGACGACGATCAAGATGAATAAACTTGGTTGTAACTTTTATTTGAACGATTTGTAATAATTTATACAATTTGTATACTTTTTGTTAGATGTTTTAAATAATATATTGTTGTGAAATGTATTAATATATAACAGGTTTGACAGGTTTTGAATTTTGTGTATTAAATTACTGGAAATTTTTAAAATTCTAAAAAATATTTTTTTTTTTAAAATAACTCTTTCTCGACGACGTGTCGTCGGGATTGAGTTTTCCAGATTTTAAAAAAAAAAGATTAAATAAAATTTAAATTGATCAATCTCGACGACATGTCGTCGGTATTGATCAATTTAAATTTTATTTAATCTTTTTTTTTTAAATTGAAAAGTTATTACCGACGGGCTAAAATCGACGACATGTCGTCGATAAAAGTGTAATCTATCTCGACGACGTTTTCTCGACGACTTTTCAAGTAGTCTCGACGGAACTTTGCCGACGAGTCAATCTCGACGACATGTCGTCGAGAAAGGCAATTTCGACGACATGTCGTCGATAAAGGTCGTTGAATCTGCCTAAATTTCTAGTAGTGTGTACATGTAACATGTAAGCAACATCTTAACTAGTTGCCCACAAATGGATACCGAATGAATAGTGTCATCACTTTCTTCATGAGCTTTTTGTCCTAATATTCTCATATATACCTACACTAATGCGTTATTTGAACATCAATTGGCCATAAAAGTTACAACAAATTCAGGTTAAATACACAAGTTCTAACTTTTAAATTCGAAAAAGACTTGCTAAAAAATGAACGTTGCTAATTGTCTTGTCGTGGAACATTTGAAATTATTTTCAAGAATTTAATACTGGTTTCGAATTCTTTAAATTCTACTGGGAAGTGATAGCACGTCATGAGATCGGTAAAAAGGTGCTTTTACCAACGATTTTAAGCCATGAAAAAGGAATGTGTTTCTATTCTGAAGATCATATATATATATATATATAAATATATATATATATATATATATATAAAATTGGGAACGGCATTTATTCAAATGCCTATAATATACCATGATAATGCACTGTAGCACAGTTTTTTTCTCTACTTGGAGGCATACATATGATATGCCTATAGAACTTGGAGGCATACATATGCCTATGATTTATGTTTGTTAAATAATATTGTGACAATTATTGATTAGAACCTGTTTTGTGGTAATTATTATGATATTAAACAATCTGCGACCAAAATTCGTAGTTGTTAAACTACAGAATCGGCCATGTATTTTCTGGTGATAGTTTTGCAAAGATGATTTGATGTAAAATTGTATCATGTCAAATATGGTATCTTATCTTTAAACCAATATTCCATGTAACTCCCCACATCTCAAGATTTTGTGGTTGAGAATTATGAATGTGGTTTAACGCAAAACGATAAGAACACTCTTAAAAAATATTGGAAATGGTGTGTGGAATAAATAGGTGAATCTGAAACCTTATTCTATTATACTCTTGACCATAACATCAATAACACAAAACACTACTAGAAAACTGACCAATTACGACTGCATTTCTGATCACAAATCAGTTGCAAAACGCTTTTTGTGACCGAAAATACAGTCGCAAAAACCTCTGTCTCTAATCCAAATTTGCGATCGGTGTAAAGCTGCGACAGATCTTTACGATGGCAATGCGGTCACAAAATATGCGACTAAAAAATATGGTCGCAAACTTTGTGACTGGAAATGCAGTCGCAAAATATGCGATTGGTTTGCGACCGCATTCTATGACCGCAATCTGCTTTCTGGTTGCGACCAATTTGAGACTGCAATGCTTTTTTTTTACGAACTTATTCCTGTTTTTATAGTTTTATATTTGGAATCTTCCATTAATTTTTAGATGTTAATGAGACCTATTAAGGTTATACATACCACAGAAGGGCATCGGGATCGAACCATTGGGGATCTAAAGTTAGAAAACAAAAAACTTGTGTGCATGACCTGCTATGGGCATATTGTACACCCAGACAACATACCATACGCCCAGAGCGTATGATACACCCAAATCTTTTTGTAAGACGCTTGGTCATATGATGGTTTGGGTTTTTGGCCTCTTTTCTTGAGTGTTCACTTGGGGGTTGTCCTAAGGGTTGTATATCATTACTAATATGTTTTATGGGGTGTTTTTGGTGTAGGGAAAGCTCCGGTCTAACCTCGAGATGCAAGTCAAACGGGATTGGTTTCTCATGAAGGTAATATGGTGTTTTGGTTTTGATTAGACTTAGTCCTCGTGCGAGGGTTTTAAATCTATGGTATTGAATGTTAAGGTATGAACTAATAAAGGTCGGTGGTTTAACATTTTAACTTGAGGTTTTTGAAATGTAATGTTTAATATAAGTGTCGTTTTTGGATTAAACATTCATGTGGTTTTGAAAATTGTTGAATGAGACCGAGTTTTCACGTTTATGTAAAAGTTTAAATTGGTTTGAAATTCCAGATGTTACAACCGTCTGATCTACAATCAAATGGCCGTTAGTGTAGGATTAGATTTTGGAGTGTAGATTTAGCAACGCTTTGCGTATCATACATAACATGGAAACTTTAAACATCAAAGGTACGTGAATAGATGGGTACAAAATGTTCCACTATCGGTTTCTTTTTTTGAGTTCATTTTAAGCCTCTAATTTTAATTACTAGAACATAAAAAAGTTACGTGAAAAATAAAGGGTGCAAAATCAATATTCACAAACCCAATATACTTAATTTTATTATGTCACTTAATTCTCAAGCATCCACCAAAACGAATCATATACACCCACAAAGCATCTGAAGGCACCAACCTTTTCTATTTATTTTCCCCTACTAAAATATTCTCGAGCTTGCATGTATATAAATACTTTAAACAACTCCAAAGTTCAAAACACACATTTCTGTGGACATATAACCCTTTCTTTGAAGTGGTTGTTTGTGAATTTCCAAAAGATGATTGGGTTAGAGGATGTTTACAAAGTGGTTGCAGCCACAGTGCCGCTCTATGTGGCTTTACTTTTAGGTTACAGTTCGGTGAGGTGGTGGCACATTTTTACACAAGAACAATGTGACGCCATTAACCGGTTCGTATGTTTCTTTACCCTCCCTCTTTTCACTTTCGAGTTCACAGCCCACATCGACCCTTTCAATATGAATTATCGCTTCATTGGTGCCGACGCCATCTCCAAAATTATCATTGTGGTTGTACTTGCATTATGGGCAAGGTTTAGTAGCAAAGGAAGCTATTCTTGGTCCATAACTAGTTTTTCTTTGTCCACTTTGACCAACTCTCTTGTTGTTGGTGTGCCCTTGGTTAGGGCTATGTATGGTCAAGAATTTGTGAACCTTGTTGTACAAGGATCAGTGATCCAAGCAATTGTTTGGCTCACTGGTCTCTTGTTCGTGTTTGAATGTAGACGATCAACAAGGACTAATTCCTCTGTCAATGCTACCGAATTCAAGGATTTGGAAGGAAACTTGAAATCAGACGTTGATCAAGCAGTGATCACTAAATCGTCATTAGTGTCACTAACGAAAGTTGTTTCGTTAAAACTTGCCATGAATCCTAATTCGTATTCATGTGTCATTGGCATCGTTTGGGCAACTATATCAAATAGGTACTAAGATATAAATTTTTATTGTCAATATGTCATAAACATATATCTTTTAGTATATATAATTTATTTGATGTACCGTTTAAAAATCTACTTTTAAATGTTAAAGATTTAAAATATTAATAGAAATTTTGTGCACCACACCATTCAAGGAAATTAATATATTTCCTTATTGATGAGAAAGAGATATCTAATTTAAATATTAATCTTTTCTAAAACAAAAGAAATTTCATATCATTTTACAAACCTTGGAATGATACTTTTGTTGTTGTGATCGTAGGTTTAAGTGGCCAATGCCGGACATGATTGAAGGATCGGTATTGATCATGTCAAGGGCTGGGACAGGCACTGCCATGTTTAGCATGGGTAAGACAAATACTTATACAATTTTATTTGTGTTATCGTCTTTCTATGTATGTGATAGTGACATTGGTGATTACTTATACAAAAGTGATATAAGTACTTTAAATGCTTAAATTAATATGTCATAGTGATATTGGTGATTAACTTCTATAAAAGTGATATAAGTACTTTAAATGCTGAAAGTAAAGATTTAGATGGTATTTAAGAGTAAAATTAGTTGCTATTAAAAAATAGAGAAAAATACCAAAGTGGACATTTTGTCCATCTAAATTAAAAAGGCTCCGCTTAGCCGGCAAAAACTAAAGTCTTAGCCGGCTTAGTTCCGGCTAAATGTCCATTTTGGTACTTTTTTAGAAAACTATATCCATTTTGATATTTTTCCCTAAAAATAAAATAAGTTATATTTTACTTTTTAAATCGTTCTCTTACTCAGCGGAATCATGGAATCATAAAAGAATAAAATAAGTGTTTGAGAAAAGTTGGGATACCTTTTAATGC
The DNA here is from genome assembly GCA_023525975.1 of Smallanthus sonchifolius. Classification (NCBI taxonomy): domain Eukaryota; kingdom Viridiplantae; phylum Streptophyta; class Magnoliopsida; order Asterales; family Asteraceae; genus Smallanthus; species Smallanthus sonchifolius. The sequence goes on along the minus strand of CM042029.1, from coordinate 24,089,997 downwards.
TAAAATCATCATCTATAAGGTGTATAAATCTGACAGATTGTCAAAATTAAAAACGTAAATATGTCTACTTAAGTATGAAATTTACTTCCTAAATATAGGTGTAAATTATTTAAATTAAACATTCATGTATTTTTACATAGAAAAATAAATAAATCAAAGATTAGGAAAATTAGGGAAAAATTGTTGATTTCAAAATCGTAGTTAAGAAGTGGAATTCGGGTCCGACAGTGAGGCAAACCGCCTATGACCATTTGCCACATGATCCGTCCCATCTAGATGTTTCTGTCCATTATTTATGGGCATGTAATTAAGCCGTAGCCCAAGTTACTTCCTTTTAGTTTGACGTTTGACTCTAGCATGAGTCTAACTCCTTGGTTATGGTGAAACATGTTGCAGGTTTGTTCATGGCAAAGCAAGACAAATTGATTGCATGTGGAAAAAGTCTAACGGTGCTCGCCATTGTTCTTAAGTTTTTTGCGGGACCAGCAGCTATGGCTATTAGTTGCATCGCAGTTGGTCTACATGGGGATATATTACGTGTTGCCATTATTCAGGTGAGCACTCGCCGTCGACGGAGTTGTGACTTTCGATTGTAATATAATTACTGACGTCATTTCATATTACAGTCTGCTTTACCTCAGTCTATCACCTCATTCATATACGCTAAAGAATATGGATTGCATGCAGATGTTCTTTGTACTGCGTAAGTTTTGGCTTTTATTTTTCACATGTACAATACAATTGTTTACGTAACATCTAATTTTATTGAAAATGTTAATTATTATTATTAGAATGTATATTTTAATAAAACGAAACAGAGATATGTTATTAGTTTTTTTTTAACGGTAACACCTAGATATTTCTAGGATAATTGGGTTTTTCTCGAGACAACACCTAAAACATCCAGGGCAGCCCACCTCAAGCCACAAACCCCTTTTTTGCTAGGGCCAGGATTCGAACCCAATACTCCACTATGGGAAGTGTTGGGGCTACCATTGTAACAGATGACGAACGTATGTTATTAGTTAAGAGTTAAGACTAATAGTATTGAGTATATTTCATTTATTGGGGCTGGACAAATTGGTAGCATATTCCATAGTAACTCGGAAATCATTAACCTAAATATCCGTTAATAAAAATCTCACTAATGTCATAAACAGCTATAACATGTTTTTCTAAAGTATTAATATGACATGTATACTTATTTTTATTTTTTAATATAAACTTTGTGTTTTTGAATTATATATTAAAATATGTAAATTTGCTGATCTGTGATCAATTCAAACACGAATTAAATCCTAAAAAATCAGTTTTTTATAGGCTCATGGTGTAGAGAGTGGTGTCTCTCTCATGAGGTTGAGTATTAGGCTTATTGTGGACAATTGTGTAGATTTAGTAGTAGAATTAGATGGAGTGTGTGTTTACCATTTTAAAAATATATATATATATTTGCATAAATTATAAAGAGAATAAAATTGCAAAAGTAATAATAACCTATGTTCTTATAGCGTATTTTTCATTGAAAAAAAGAATTCACTGATTTTTTATTTTATTTTCAGGGTTGTCTTTGGCATGATTGTCACTCTCCCCATTATGGTTGGATTCTATGCTGTCTTGGAATTTTTGCACTAATTCAATCCATCTAGCACTACGAATTAAAAGTTCAAAACTTATAACATTTTGAATCAATGTATTTATCATTTTATTTTAAATGACCATACTATGTAACAATTGAAAAAAAATTACACTTCATTTTGAAAAACTAATTAAACTTCAGTTTCTAACTCGAGAGTGTTTTGTTATTTCCTAAGTCGATTTTATAATGTTCTTTGTATCATTTCGATCAGGTAACTTGAAGATATTTCAATTTTCTTTAAATAACAAAAAATGAAAGTTACTTAATCGAATATTTTCTTGGACCATGTGTAATGATTTCAATAAAACGTGAAAAACGTCCTACCATATACTAGGACAATCACTTAAAAAAAATAGTTAAAGCTTGTAATTGTTTAACCGTCAACATTAAATTTTAATCATTAATCTTTGTTATTAAATATTTACTATTTATTTAAAACTTTATTTTTCAATAGAATGCTAATATTTATTTAAAATAAAGATAAAAAATATACAAATATTAACTAATATTTTATAACTACTAAAAAAATTTAATATTAAATAATATTTTATAAATACGACAAAGTAAATACGGTTAACGATGTTGAATCATGTGTCAATGATAGTTAACCATGGTAATAACATGGGTGTATATGACCCAATAGGACTCATTATGGTCCGTTTTGACTTATAATGACCATGTTTCATTACGATCCATTGTGAAACTTATGACATAATATGATATGTTAGGTCAAACATAGTTAACGTAGGTTAAACTTTGTTGATCACAATGATTCATGGTCAAATATAGTCAACTTACATCGAACAATGTTCAATTATGGTGAGTTCTCATCAAAGACAGTGATTCATTGTCAAACATGGGTGTATATGAACTATTACTACTCTTTATGGTGATAACATGGGTATATATGATCCCACTAGGACTCTTTATGGTCCGTTTTGACTTATAATGACTCATTATGATTCATTACGACCCAATGTGAAACCTATGACATTATAAGACATGTTATGTCAAACATAATTAATGTACGTAAATTAAATTGTTGGTTAAATTGATTCATGGTCAAACATAGTCAATTTACATCGAAGAATGTCCGGTTGTAGTGAGTTCTCATCAAACATAGTGATTCATTGTCAAACATGGATGTATATGAACCATTACGGCTCCTTATAGACAATTATGGCTTATAATAACCCATAATGGTGTATTATAACCGATTGTGACACTTGCGATGTATTTCAACACGTTAGGTCAAACATAGTCAATGTTGGTCAAACCGGTCAACCATTGTGTTTCATGGTCAAAACATATTCAATGTACGTCAAATAATTATCAATGAGAGTGAACCATGGTCAATATAATAATTCATGGTTAACACATGAGTGTATATAACCCATTATAACTCTTTAAGGACCGTTATGACTTATAAATGACTTGTAATGACCAATTACAACTCATTAGTTATGACTTAATATGAGACGTCACGTAAAACATCGTCAATATATGTCATCACTACAAGGAAATGACCTTGTGCCGGCGTCGCCTATATCGACAACACTTGTCGTCGGCATAGGTCACCCTATACCGACGACATGTCGTCAGCATAGGTCAGTATAGGTCAAAACAAAAATTTTGAATGGGACACCCTATAGCGACGACATGTCGTCGCTATAGGGTTGAGGCAGATTAGAGGGAAAACTGGCGTCCGATGAATTTTTGGGGAAAACCTATAGTGACGACACGTCGTCGCTATAGGTTAATTTTGATTTTCATTTTATTTTTTTTTTATTTAATAAATTTCCGTCGGTCAAATTTTTATTTTTTTTAAATTAAAAAAAATTCTGGAAAACCCTATGGCGACGACATGTCGTCGGGATAGGGTTTTTACCTTTATTGACTGGTCAACATCCTACGAACCCTATACCGACGACATGTCGTCGGCATATGGTACTTGTGCCGACGACATGTCATCGCCATATGAAACGCCCCAAACGGGTACATCTCATAGTTGGCACACAACATAACAAACATAGTTCTTAAACCGGAAATCAGAATCTATTACAGCGGAAGTCTTTAATTCAAATCATTCATCAAACTATAACATGAAATATTGTCTATAACATGAACTATCAGGATTGGAAATGTCAGTCTTCAATACCGCAGCCCGATGTCCATGCTATCCAGCCCACATGGCTCTTTCACTTTTCTTTAGCTTTACCCTTTTTACCTGTCATGCATACTAAAAGTCAGCTAACGCTGGTGAGTTCTCTCTTTACTTTAAACGGTAAACTTTATCTTTGGTAGCTTAGTTTTATTAAAATAAAATAAGCTTTACTTTCACTTTCTTTGAAATAAACTTTTAACTATTACTTTAAAACTTTACAACGTTACAATTATAAATCTGTTACGTTACTATCTTGTCATTAAAACTTTATCTTTAAGGAAACCCGTTAGGGTGTCCCACTGTACTCTGTCTATCATTTCACTTATACTTGACAAGTGACTTTATCATACTTTAACTATCACATATGGATCGTGGTCCGAGGACCAGATCCCTATCTTGCTTACACCTCAGGGTAAGACTTTTACTTTAGCGCTGCCCACACCTCAGGGTGGGACTTTCTTTCTCGCTTGCACGTTAGTGCAAGACTCCTTTAGCATTGCTCACACCTCAGGGTGAGACTTTCTCGCTTACACCGAAGTGAAGACTCCTTTAGCATTGCTTACACCGAAGTGTAAGACTCCTTTAGCATTGCTTACGCCGAAGTGTAAGACTCCTTTAGCATTGCTCACACCTCAGGGTGAGACTTCTACTTTAGCATGCCTGCAGGACTTTCTACTATGCAACTATTATGCAATGCAATTACACTATTACACAAATAGAAATGCAATCACATAACTTTCATATAGACAAATAACACATATTAACACATAAGCATATAACATGGTATTTGTCACTGTCACTGTCACTGTCACTGTCGAGCTGTACCGAAGTACGGCTCCTTTATCGTTCTTTCTTTAGCTCATTGTTATCTTTCAAAAACTTGTTTAAAAGATAATACTATGCTCTTCTGTTCTTTATCTTTCATTTTATAACAATAACATTTTTATAAAATACTATACTTTGCCTTTCATTTTATAAAAATAACATTTTTATAAAATACTATACTTTGCCTTTCATTTTATAAAAATAACATTTTTATAAAATACTATACTTTGCCTTTCATTTTATAAAAATAACATTTTTATAAAATACTATACCAGTATGCATGCCAGCCCAAAACCATTAGGAAAAAGGGCAATAAGAACTCACCAGATGAATCGTTTCTGTTTACACCTAGCCGGTTCCTGAATGTCACTATGGTCACCCACAATCTGTATAATCAAGTCATAGGCGTAAGGCTGTGTTCCTAGGGGACACTTAGACATTACTAGGCTTGACTCAGATGTTTCGGGTCATGGTTTCATTATCGAAACTAGGTAGTTTCGAGTCCTGGCTCCTTATCGAAACTATGTAGTTTCGAGCCCTGGCTTCTTATCGAAACTAAGTAGTTTCGAGTCACTGCTTCTTATCGAAACTAAGTAGTTTCGAGTCACTGCTTCTTATCGAAACTAAGTAGTTTCGAGTCACTGCTTCTTATCGAAACTAAGTAGTTTCGAGTCACTGCTTCTTATCGAAACTAAGTAGTTTCGAGTCGTATGACTTATATAAATTCTTAGTTAAGGTCTTGGGTCTATATCGAAACTATGGTAGTTTCGATGGGTCTGCCCCTGTCGAAACTAGGTAGTTTCGATAGATGCGTCCATATCGAAACTAGTAGTTTCGACTGTGCAGTCTTCTTCCCCAAACAGAACCCTAGATCTGGTCCCTTTGTTCTAATCGATCAAGCTATGAACTTTTTACGTTCGAAATGTTCCATTTTCCCCCATGAACCCAAACCCGTGGTTTGTTTCCAGTTTCACACGTAAAAATCTAAACCTTTACTCGATTATTAACCCGAAACCCGAAAGTTACAAAAACTCAGATTTAGGCATAATAATTACCTGTTATAGCTTCCTTCTCGTTCCTTTATGCTCCAGAGATGTTGAGCAACAATCCTCGAGACTTTGAGCTTGATCCGAGCTTTCTCTCTCTAGACGATCTCTCTCTCTCTCTCTCTAAGGTTCTTGCGCAGGAAGAAAATGAAGGACACAGGAGGAAATGGCTACTGATTAGAAGGGTTCTTCTCAGTTTTCGGGCCCATGGGCCGGCCCCTAGCCAAGCCCACCTTCCTTTTTCTTTTATTTGGGTTTTTATTTATTTTGGGATGTTACACCATAGGGTGCAGCGTGAACAAATAGGGAAAACTGACGGCAGACCTTCATTTCTATTCAAAATCCTCTAAAACTCCCACAAATTGTTCTCTCCGGCGATTTCACGTTTTTTGGGCTTTTTGGGAGAAACTTTCACAAAAACTCTCGGGATTTAAGGTGGGGTAACATCTGGGTTTCATATTTTAGCTACTTTTTCAAGATTTTAAAGTTTTGTTTGTTTATTTTGGTTAGGTTTTGGAGAAATTTCACCATTTTTTGAATTTCTATCTTTGTGAAGGTAAATACTCGTTTTGATTACTAATTTGTGATGAAATTTGGTTTAGATCTAAGATTTTTATGATTTTGTATGTATGTGTTATGTATGTGTATGCATGTATGTATGTTTGTATGTATGAGTATGTATATTTGTACGTATGATGGAATTATTAAATTATGATTAGTTTAGGTCATTTGGTTTAGATGTGTGATTATTTTATATAATTTAGTTTATGTAAATTAGTGTTTGTATGTATGTGTATGTATGTGTGTAATTTGTGTTTATGATGATTAGTTTGAATGTTTAGTTTGTATGTATATATATGTATGTGTGTAATTTGTGTTTATGATGATTAGTTTGTATGTATGTGTGTAATTTGTGTTTATGATGATTAGTTAATATGAATGTATATATGTGTATGTATGTATATGTTTGTAATTATGTAATTAGACATTTATTTATGTATGTATGTTTGTATGTATATGTTTGTAATTATGTAATTGAGCTTTTATTTATGTATGTATGTAATTGTGATGTGTAGGTATATAAGAGGGTATTTATTGGGAGCAAATTTCACAAAAACTCTAAGGATTTAAGGTGAGGTAACATCCGAGTTTCATATTTTAGCTATTTTTTCAAGATTTTGAAGTTTTGTTTGTTTATTTTGGTTAGGTTTTGGAGAAATTTCACCATTTTTTAGATTTCTAGCTTTTTGAAGGTAAATACTCGTTTTGATTACTAATTTGTGATGAAATTTGGTTTAAATCTAAGATTTTTATGATTTTATATGTATGTGTTATGTATGTGTATGTATGTATGTATGAGTATGTGTATTTGTATGTATGATGGAATTATTAAATTATGATTAGCATAGGTAAGACAAATACTTATACAGTTTTATTTGTGTTATCGTCTTTCTTATGTATGTGATAGGGACATCGGTGATTACTTATACAAAAATGATATAAATACTTTAAATGCTTAAAGTAATATGTCATAGTGATATTGATGATTAATTTTTACAAAAGTGATATAAGTACTTTAAATGCTGAAAGTAAAGATTTAGATGGTATTTAAGAGTAAAATTAGTTGCTATTAAAAAATAGAGAAAAATACCAAAATGGACATTTTGTCCATCTAAATTAAAAAGGCGCCGGCAAAGCCGGCCGAATTCAAAGGCTTAGCCGGCAAAAACTAAAGTCTTAGCCGGCTTTGTTTCGGCTAAATGTCCATTTTGATATTTTTTTAGAAAACTATATCCATTTTGATAATTTTCCCTAAAAATAGAATAAGTTATATTTTACTTTTTAAATCGTTCTCTTACTCAGCGGAATCATGGAATCATAAAAGAATAAAATAAGTGTTTGAGAAAAGTTGGGATACCTTTTAATGCTAAAATCATCATCTATAAGGTGTATAAATCTGACAGATTGTCAAAATTAAAAACGTAAATATGTCTACTTAAGTATGAAATTTACTTCCTAAATATAGGTGTAAATTATTTAAATTAAACATTCATGTATTTTTACATAGAAAAATAAATAAATCAAAGATTAGGAAAATTAGGGAAAAATTGTTGATTTCAAAATCGTAGTTAAGAAGTGGAATTCGGGTCCGACAGTGAGGCAAACCGCCTATGACCATTTGCCACATGATCCGTCCCATCTAGATGTTTCTGTCCATTATTTATGGGCATGTAATTAAGCCGTAGCCCAAGTTACTTCCTTTTAGTTTGACGTTTGACTCTAGCATGAGTCTAACTCCTTGGTTATGGTGAAACATGTTGCAGGTTTGTTCATGGCAAAGCAAGACAAATTGATTGCATGTGGAAAAAGTCTAACGGTGCTCGCCATTGTTCTTAAGTTTTTTGCGGGACCAGCAGCTATGGCTATTAGTTGCATCGCAGTTGGTCTACATGGGGATATATTACGTGTTGCCATTATTCAGGTGAGCACTCGCCGTCGACGGAGTTGTGACTTTCGATTGTAATATAATTACTGACGTCATTTCATATTACAGTCTGCTTTACCTCAGTCTATCACCTCATTCATATACGCTAAAGAATATGGATTGCATGCAGATGTTCTTTGTACTGCGTAAGTTTTGGCTTTTATTTTTCACATGTACAATACAATTGTTTACGTAACATCTAATTTTATTGAAAATGTTAATTATTATTATTAGAATGTATATTTTAATAAAACGAAACAGAGATATGTTATTAGTTTTTTTTTAACGGTAACACCTAGATATTTCTAGGATAATTGGGTTTTTCTCGAGACAACACCTAAAACATCCAGGGCAGCCCACCTCAAGCCACAAACCCCTTTTTTGCTAGGGCCAGGATTCGAACCCAATACTCCACTATGGGAAGTGTTGGGGCTACCATTGTAACAGATGACGAACGTATGTTATTAGTTAAGAGTTAAGACTAATAGTATTGAGTATATTTCATTTATTGGGGCTGGACAAATTGGTAGCATATTCCATAGTAACTCGGAAATCATTAACCTAAATATCCGTTAATAAAAATCTCACTAATGTCATAAACAGCTATAACATGTTTTTCTAAAGTATTAATATGACATGTATACTTATTTTTATTTTTTAATATAAACTTTGTGTTTTTGAATTATATATTAAAATATGTAAATTTGCTGATCTGTGATCAATTCAAACACGAATTAAATCCTAAAAAATCAGTTTTTTATAGGCTCATGGTGTAGAGAGTGGTGTCTCTCTCATGAGGTTGAGTATTAGGCTTATTGTGGACAATTGTGTAGATTTAGTAGTAGAATTAGATGGAGTGTGTGTTTACCATTTTAAAAATATATATATATATTTGCATAAATTATAAAGAGAATAAAATTGCAAAAGTAATAATAACCTATGTTCTTATAGCGTATTTTTCATTGAAAAAAAGAATTCACTGATTTTTTATTTTATTTTCAGGGTTGTCTTTGGCATGATTGTCACTCTCCCCATTATGGTTGGATTCTATGCTGTCTTGGAATTTTTGCACTAATTCAATCCATCTAGCACTACGAATTAAAAGTTCAAAACTTATAACATTTTGAATCAATGTATTTATCATTTTATTTTAAATGACCATACTATGTAACAATTGAAAAAAAATTACACTTCATTTTGAAAAACTAATTAAACTTCAGTTTCTAACTCGAGAGTGTTTTGTTATTTCCTAAGTCGATTTTATAATGTTCTTTGTATCATTTCGATCAGGTAACTTGAAGATATTTCAATTTTCTTTAAATAACAAAAAATGAAAGTTACTTAATCAAATATTTTCTTGGACCATGTGTAATGATTTCAATAAAACGTGAAAAACGTCCTGCCATATACTAGGACAATCACTTAAAAAAAATAATTAAAGCTTGTAATTTTTTAACCATCAACATTAAATTTTAATCATTAATCTTTGTTATTAAATATTTACTATTTATTTAAAACTTTATTTTTCAATAGAATGCTAATATTTATTTAAAATAAAGATAAAAAATATACAAATATTAACTAATATTTTATAACTACTAAAAAATTTTAATATTAAATAATATTTTATAAATACGACAAAGTAAATACGGTTAACGATGTTGAATCATGTGTCAATGATAGTTAACCATGGTAATAACATGGGTGTATATGACCCAATAGGACTCAATATGGTCCGTTTTGACTTATAATGACCATGTTTCATTACGATCCATTGTGAAACTTTTGACATAATATGATATGTTAGGTCAAACATAGTTAACGTAGGTTAAACTTTGTTTATCACAATGATTCATGGTCAAATATAGTCAACTTACATCGAACAATGTTCAATTATGGTGAGTTCTCATCAAAGAATGTGATTCATTGTCAAACATGGGTGTATATGAACTATTACTACTCCTTATGGTGATAACATGGGTATATATGATCCACTAGGACTCTTTATGGTCCGTTTTGACTTATAATGACTCATTATGATTCATTACGACCCAATGTGAAACCCATGACATTATAAGACATGTTATGTCAAACATAATTAATGTACGTAAATTAAATTGTTGGTTAAATTGATTCATGGTCAAACATAGTCAATTTACATCGAAGAATGTCCGGTTATAGTGAGTTCTCATCAAACATAGTGATTCATTGTTGAACATGGATGTATATAAACCATTACGGCTCCTTATAGACAGTTATGGCTTATAATAACCCATAATGGTGTATTATAACACATTGTGACACTTGCGATGTATTTCAACACGTTAGGTCAAACATAGTCAATGTTGGTCAAACCAGTCAACCATTGTGTTTCATGGTCAAAACATATTCAATGTACGTCAAATAATGATCAATGAGAGTGAATCATGGTCAATATAATAATTCATGGTTAAAACATGAGTGTCTATATCCCCTTATAACTCTTTAAGGACCGTTATGACTTATAAATTACTTGTAATGACCAATTACAACTCATTAGTTATGACTTAATATGAGACGTCATGTAAAACATCGTCAATATATGTCATACCGGGCAAATCACACCGATTCAATCGTCCAACATAGCATTTATTCCCTATTTTTTAAGTTTGTTGATGTCTTTGTGATTTATATTTCAGTCTATTTGCATTTTGTACAATTTAAGCCAAGTATTCAACAATTTTGAGATCAATATGTACAATGCTCGGAAAATTGACATTAAAATTAAATAGTAAATAATTAAGATCAAATTAAATAACTTATTGATATTTCCTAAATATTCTAATTGCACTCGAATTTTTTTGATAATTATAGCATGTTTGATAATTAAATCTCTAATTATCATCCCTTAATTATAGCATGTTTTGATAATTAAATCTTTAAACAGTTTAGGAGAATTGCATAAAAATAAAACTGCCACCAATAGTTTAATAATGTTTATATCCCAAAAATACAAATACTTTCCACAATAATTAGACATCAAACAAGTACTCACAACTCACAAGATTCTGTTTAAGAAGCAAATAATTACATGAACAAATATGTAACAACCCTAGAAACCAAAATCCAGCTCCCTTATTAAACACAACAAGAACTGATCATCTACTTCCATGGCCTAATGGAAAGAACTATAATAGCAACAATGATCAACAACAAAAGAATCCCAAAACAAGTCCATTTCCTGGTGTTCAATTGTGTCTTCCTAGCCACCTGCAACTGCTGTGTACCACCTCTAACAAACGAACTCGCTCTATTCACATGGCTTTCAATGTCATCCAATTGCTCCCCTTGTCTCTCCACCAACACCGCCATATCCATGAACACTTGATGCAGTTCCTTCAGGTTTCTCTCAATAACCGTCACAGCATCATGCCGTTCTTGTATTTCAAGTATTGTTTCCATCACTTGCCCTCTCCCTTGCTCCTGAATCGTTTTCTGTAACAACGTCTCGCTTTGTCCGGTCGAAATTAGGTTATCGACTGTCGCCTCGTCCGCATTCTCTCCCGTGACAGTGTAGTACCTGAAGGAATAATCTTGATTAAAGATAATTATTTATTAATATTAATTTATTAATTGTTTGGTTGAATTCGTATCATACTATGAGTCAGTTTGTTTATTTATTAGATTATTTATTTGAGTTTTAGTTGGTTTAAGATTAACATTGAGTTTATTATAAATAGATGGTTAGAGATTAATTGTAAATTATGACTTGAGTTTTATTAATAAAGAGATATTTGAGATCAAAATTTGTGTGCTTGGGGCCTGATTTCTAAAAGTACCTCCGCTGTACGGTTTCTCGATGCTCCGACGCCATTTTCTGGCGGAGTTCGGTGAAAGACTTCATGGACGTCTGGAGCTGCTTCCGTAGGCCGTTGACGACCGAGATACGTGTACGGTCAGTGGAGCTACCTGGACCGCAGCCTGGGAGGCTGCGGTTGGCTTCGCTGGAACGATCTAGGGCTTCTAGGCGGTTCTTGATGAGTTTCGCCTTTTTGAGAGACGAAGCGACGTCGTTGTCCATCTTTGTTCGAAGGTTTTTGATCGTGGTCGCGTTGTATAGGGTTTTGCTTTGTTCATTTGATTGTTGTAGATGATTATGAAGAGTTTCTAGACCTTTTAGCTCTTTCTGGATCTCTGCTACGTCCCCGAAGAACTTTTCGAGGTTCGTGCCATCAGTTGCCGCCGCGTTCCCCATCTCAATGTCTGCAACGCGGCCGCCGGAGAAAGAGCGGGAGAGTAGATCGTTCATTTTGTGTTTTACGTCGATCGGTTGGAAATTATGCAAAGGCTTAGTTTGATCGGGATATGGGTGAAATTGGTGGGATATTATGTTTGGAAGGTGAGATTTATAAGATTAAAATTGAAAAAACGCGGTGGAGTTCATAGATGGCAGGCCAAAACTGGGGGAGAAGATGACCAAGTCGTAGGTGATGGCGGGACATATGAGGCCAAATGTCAATTTTCAAAACCTATGTGAAATTTTTAATTAATATTAATTATATTCCTCTAGTGATTAAGTCAAAGCTTATGTTTCTAGAAACTCAAACTGTAGGAGTTTTGATGGAACTTTGACCCATTAAATTGTACAAGAAGATACTTAGAAAATGTGCTGCACACCGTAAGAGATACACTAGAATCTAATGAGAGCCCAATAGCTTTGAGCAAGCCCAACTTAAAGATTAGACAACAACCCATCAAAAACGAACGTTTATTTTCTTTGCGCTCTGTTTATGAGTTTACTTAAGAAACGAAAAGAATGAAAGTGTAAGGAAAAAAAATATTGGTTGTGATCCAGAGATTTTTTTTAGAAGGAAGTGGAAGAAAAGAAAAGAATGTTGTGTTCCAAAGATTTTTATTGAAAAGAAGAGAAGAGAAATGGAGAGAGTTTGGGCCTTAATTCCATCCTTTTAAATTGGAAAGAAGAGAAGAGGAGAGAAAGGAGGGGAAGGGAAAGGAAGTTTTTCTCTTATCTTCTTTCCTTAAGAAAACTCGAGAACAGATCGTTAGGGATTACTCCATGATAAAGACAAGATGAAGGGTGAATGATGATTAAGATTGAATTGTCGAATCTTCTCTCTTCTTTACATTCTGTATCTTGTGACTTCTCATCCCATCAATAAAATTCCCCTATTTTGTGCCCAAATTATGATTGATTTAAGTATTGTTTTGTTTGATCATTATATTTGGTGCTTTCATTGGTCTTATTCTTTTGGCTGATGGTACTCACTCAAAGGTTTTGGAAAATTTGAAATATGTACAAGAAAACCAGCTTGTTTTACGTAAAGAGGTGGATTCCTTCGTTGCTTTTATGAATGACCAAAAGAACTCCAATACTAAGCACGGATTGATGTTACAGGTATTGCTTACGCGTTCTGATTCCCGTCCTCAGAAACAGCCCGGACAAAGTGTTTGTGCCTAGGCACTCTTCCAAGAAATCCGAAAAGGATGACAAGTGCTTTCATTGTGATGAAATAGGACATTGGAAAAATATCCGCCCTAAGTACCATGCTTACACTACAAAAAAAGTCATTCAGTGGTATACAAAAAGTGTCACAAAAAAACAAAAAAGTGCCACTAAAAACCCTTGTAGGAATGAGCGACACAAAAAAGGTGTCACTAGAAGCGCTAACACTAAAGCCATTTAGTGACACTTTTTTGGTCTGCCACTACAAACTTTTGGGCTTTTAGTGGCACAATTTTTTTAGCGACAATATCATAAAAAGGCTTTTGTGGCACAAAATTTGTCGGTAAAAACTATTCTCTAGTTAACATCGATACAACATTTAGTGGCACATAATATTTGCCACAAAAACTATATTAATCATTTATATACATATATAAATATACATATATAAATAATATATATATACATATAGTATATATATATATATATATGTTTTTAATAAGTAACTTAAAAACATAAGTAGAACAAATAAAAAAAGCATTTCATTAAAGATAAACATGAACAACCAACATCTTACTCAATACTATTCGAATACCATAATAATCAGGTTAACAATATCCATTTCCTAAGAGTGTTAGTTTATGCTACTAATATTAAATCACTACAAAGTAGAACTTATAATAGAGCATTAGTACAAGAAGTCATTTCAATCATCTTCTTCCTGCAAAATCCCAACAAAAACAATAATCACTATAAAATTACAATCACAAAACCATAAAAATGTTTAATCGTCATCATCGTATCCAAATTCCCAATTTTATCTTGTACAAATCATCTTGATTGCTCCAAAATAATGAACTTTTCCATGTTCTCCATTTTTTCCCCATGCTATGAAAGATCCATTTTTTAATTTCACTTGTTTCATCCGGATGAATAATAAACTTGGACTACAAATATATATATATATATATATATATATATATTAGCATATACCTTTTACCTTAATGAGTGGACACATATCAAGCTTGATAAAAGACATATACCTTAACAAGTAAATACATATCCTCTTTCTTTTGCATGGGAACCTTTCTCCAGTCAGAATATTCTATTGATACATGATCGGTCATCCTCACAAGCGTCCCAAGATACTGAACAAGTTCTTCTAATTTACTAATTAAACTAAAAAAATAACTCTATATAGTGTTGCAGTGAGACAACTGTGCAATAGCCAGTGGCAAGCTCTGCAGCAGCCAAAGTATTCTATGAGTGTGATGAAGGTTGGTCTTGTGTTGTATCCAAGACTGAGGGCGGCTACAAGTGTGCATTTCATTTCATGAAACAAACACCATGAGGGCTGTCTGTGGCTCTGTGCTTGAGTTGCACCAACAGAAAAAAAAATAGATACAAACTTAATTGGTGTATTTAGCTACTGTGTGTATTTACCATAATTAGCATATGAAGTTTGTGTTTACTATGTGCATATGCGTGTCCTGCTATATGTGAAGTTTGTGTTTAGCTGCAAACACAAATCAGTGAGCTTATTTCTTAAGTTTTAAATCTTAAAGATATATGTATACTGCAATCTGACTGTGATTTCATAAGATTCAAAGGCTTGAATCCAGTTGCTTCTTCCAGGAACTGTTAAAAGAACACAAGATTCAAAGGCTTGAATCCAGTAAGCTAAGCTTGAAGTATCTAAATGCGAATAACTGTTTCTGCCAGCTAACCATACTTCTATAAATATGTTATAACAGTGCTGTAAATCACATAACGAGCCCTAATTCAATTTGAGTGAAAAATTAGGGAAATTAGAGATACCAAAGCTCTGTTGATGATGTAAATAGCTTCTTGAGTGATACGAATATGCTATAATTTGTTTGAGGCCTGAAAATGATACAAAATTCACCACAATTAAATTAAAACAACTGAAATGATACAAAATTGCACAAAGAAGCCCTAATTTATACAATTAATACCTTCGTTCAAATAACACAAATCCAAAGACGAATCCGTGAGCAAAACTCCATTAATCGAACACAGATCAGAAGACAGATCTGAAACCTGATTTGAATTAATAGCAAATGCATACAGATTTTGAGGATTCGCCTTCGTAGCCCTAGACGTAAAACGAGTGAAACGTTGATCTGAAATCTGATTTGAACTAGAAATCCTCCAAAAGAGAAAGAGGCGTACAGTACCGAATTCGCCTTCGTAGCCCTAGACGTCACTGCTACTTTCTCCGCCGGATTTCGTGCAATCTCCGTCGGATTTGGCGGGTTGGTTATCAATCTGAGGAGTGATGCGCCCGTGATGTTTTTGAGTGAAATTTTAAGATAAAAGTGGGAGAAAGTTTAAGTCAGGTCAATTTAGAAACTTAAAATTTTGGGAAGTATCTAATGGCAATTCTAGCAAGGTAAATGCCACTATAAATCTAAATTAATGGCACAAGGGGTTAAAAGCCATTAAAAATGTATGCCCTTAAATGGCTTTTTTTTGTAGTGTTTGTTTAAGAAGGGCAAAGCCTTGGAGGCTAACACTTCAGGTATCTTCGTTATAAAACTATATTCCTGTTCTTGTAAGCCATGTAAGTTTGACATCGGATTTGGTTCTCACATATGCAATAATAAGCAGACTAAGGAACATTAGAGAACTGAAGAGTATAGGATACTTCAGCCAAATGGTCTTTAGTTAATTTTAGACAATGTATGTTATGTTCCTAGCTTGACTAGTAACATAATTTTAGTTCCTCTATTGCGTGAACAAGGTGTTAATTATGTTTTAAGTGGTGATAACATTTTGACTTACATAAATAATGTGTTTTATTTTGAGGCTAGTCTCATAATGGAATATATGAAATTGATGTGAGTGGTTCATGCAATGATAGCTCTATGTACGTTATCAACACCTACAGATTGAAGTGGGACTTTAATTAGTCACATATGTGGCATTGTTGGCATTTTGGAATCCATCGAAACGGAATCCTTTGAGGTATGCGAATCATGCTTGAGTGGCAAGATGAAAAAGCACCCTTCACTGGTATTGGTGAGAGAGCCGCGGATCTGTTAGTGCTGATACATACTGATGTATGTAGATATTCAGGAGAATGACTAGAACCAGTGAAAGATACTTAATTACATTTACTGATGATTTATAGTAGATATGGATATGTTTGTGTAATGAAATATAAACATGAAGCCTTTAAGTGTTCAAAGCTTTTCATAATGAAGTACAAAATTAGCTCGGTAAAACAATAAAATCCATTCGATCATACCGAGATTGTAAGTACTAAAGTTATGAATTCGTCGAACATCTAAAACACTATGGAAAACTTTCTCGGTTGATTGCACCAGGAATGCCACAACACAATGATGTTTCCGAGAGGATAAATCAAACCTTATTGGATATGGTTCGATCCATGATGAGTGAAACTAACTTGCCACATTACTTTTGAGGGTTATGCTCGTGAGACAGATGCTCAAAATTATAAACGAGGTCCCAACCAAGAAGGTGAACGAAATACCATATAAGATATGGCATGGGAGGAACCCCGTCTTGTCGTACCTGAAGGTATGGGGTTGTGATGATTACTTCAAACGTGAGACTTACAAGAAGCTAGAATCCAGAGGCGAAAAGGTTATTTTTGTCGAATATCCTTGTGAAGGAATTTCTTATGAAATGGCCGACCGGAAATTCTGTAGATTTAGAAGAAGTCCAGGAACCATAAGTAACTTCACTAGAGGTTAAGACCATCAGTCAACAAAGAGTTATTGAAGCTGAACCTACAGGGATTCAGGAACTGACTGAAAATCCAAGCGTTCGTAGGAAAGGTAGGAATCGTCGAGGAGCCCAAGAGATATGGATTTCTCGTGGAAATTGACGATGTCTTTTTGGTGGATCAAATTGAGCCCCCAAGTTACCTGACTGCTATTTTAGATTCGAAATCTGACCACTAGTTGGAAGCCATGAACACAAAGATGTAATCCATGTATGATAACCAAGTCTGGGACTTAGTTGATCTACCTCCTAACTGTAAGACACTAGGGAGTAAGTGGGTTTTCAAGAAGGAAACTGACATGTATGAAAATGTGAAAACTTTCAAAGCTAGATTTGTTGCGAAAGGATTCACTCAAAATCAAGGAATTGATTATGTGGAAACCTTCTCATCAGTGGCTATACTTAAGTCAATCAAAATTATAATTGCTATATTTGCGTATTATGACTACGAGTTATGGCAGATATATGTCAAAACGACTTTCCTAAATGGACACCGTACTGAAGATATCTATATGGCTTAGCTAGAGAGTTTTATCGATCATAGGAATGATGAGGTGTGCAAACTCCATAATTCCATTTATAGATTAAAACAAGCATTTCGAAGCTTGAACAATCGTTTTGATGAGAAAATCAAAGTGTTTGGTTTCATCTAGAACGAAGATGACATGTGTGTTTACATGAAGGCAAGTGGGAGCATATTTACGTTCTTAATTCTGTATTTAGATTACATATTGCTCATTGGAAACGACATTTCAACCATGCAAGAAGTAAATTTTTGGCTAATGAAAGATCTTGATGAAACTGCATCTATTCTAGAATAGATCAAAGCAAATCATAGGTCTGAGCCGCATCTTTTAGTTTTCACTTAATATACATGAGTTAACTTAATTTGGTCGCTTAATATCATAATATATATACGATCTTTGAATGTAAATAATCATCATAATTCACAACAATTAAGAAATCTATCTTGACAGTTGATAACCAGTGAAGATTGTGAAGAGTGGAATGGAGTTGATGTCTAGTTAAAGGAAACTGAAACCATCAACACAAACCGATACATAAATTTGATATTATTATATAAAGCGTGATCCAAGAAGCCCATGATCCAAGGTACCTTTCTAAAACCCCAAGCGTGACTCTCCAAGGGACATTCCTCATCTTTGGGATCACCAAATGTAAATAATAAGTAATAAAGAAAGATATTAAAACAAAAAAGAAAAAAGAAAAACAATACATTCGTAGAAATCGATATATTTTGCTTCCTCAACCCCCTTCATAATCAACCAATGGTGTGATGACGCATCTTGCAAACGCCGACAGCCACCGTGCGATTCGTCACTGTGCCACTGTTAACTGTGCGGTTCCCGTACCCATTGCCTTCCTTGACTCAACCCTCCAGCACCTACACGTGCATGCATGGCCCCATTTACACTCTTTTAACACAAAATCTTCTAATCATTTCACACACATTTACGTTAACGTCGTTATACTTTCTTACTCAACTTATTCGTATCTTTTTGAAATAATATCAAGATTTTAAGTCGACATCCAAGTTTAGAAGATATAAAATAACTAAAAGAGTTAATTGTATAAATGGTCCTTATGGTTTGATCAAGTTGCATGTTTGGCCCCGAGTTTTTAAAAACTGCAAATTTAGTCTAAACGACATGTTGCGTCGCTCCTGAAGTTAACAACAGTTAGTTTTTTAGCGGAAAGTGAAACCATGTGCAATCCATGTGACTTACGATTGCAAACTTCATCTTAAAAATGATTAATATAAGTAAAAATCAATAAAAAATTAGGGATTTTTACTAATTTTTTGCGAATTTTTATTGATTTTTACCAATAGTTTTTTCTACTTTTTATTTTTTTATAATTATTTTAACTTAATTTTAGAGTTAAGTTTACAGTCGCTAGTCACGTGGATGACACATGGTTTAACTTTCTGTTAAAAAAGAAACTGTTGTTAACTTCAGGAGCTAAAACCGCAACAGGTCTCAAATGTGAGGATCAAATCTATTACTTTTAAAACCTAGGAGCAAACATACAATTTGATCAAACTACAGGGGTCTTTTTTATAATTAGCTCTAAGTAAAAATATTAATAATTGACAAAAGTTTAATGAAACAAGAATGGATTTTTTAATATCATCGTGCAAATACTAAAACAAATCAAATCATTAATTATACATCCATGGCTAATTAACCGATGATGACCAATACTTTCCACCCAATATAATCATATCACTTCTCTCTCAATTTAGAACAGAAAACACCTTTGTGCACACACTGTTTAATTCTTCTCTCAGTCTCACACATCTCTTTTTCTTTTGAAAACCGAATTTAAGCCTAAGCACAAGTTCATCTATTCATCTCCCTTCATCATATTGCGGTTTGGATGTTGAAGGAAAGTAGAATGCGATTGAAGATGAACTTATATATTCTGGTTTGGTATGAAATGAACTTATAATCATATAATCGACTTGATCATATGATTATAGATTATAAGTTCGTAACCCAAGCATGTTACAATTTTGGGCTAAACAGATCTACTAATTCTTTTATTTGAGTTCGTAAGAGGTATCTTGAACAAAGAAATAGACTCTAGAAACTAAAAAAGGGTATATTGAGCGATTGCAGTAATCAGATTCATTGATATTCTTGGTATATATACAATGGAAAGAGGATGGAAGCCAAGCGTTGAGATATGCCCACCGTGTCCTCGTTGTGGTTCATCAAACACCAAGTTTTGCTACTACAACAATTACAGCTTGACTCAACCAAGGTACTTCTGCAAAGGGTGTAGAAGATATTGGACTAAAGGTGGCTCCTTAAGAAACATCCCTGTCGGCGGTGGTTGCCGGAAAACCCGACGAGCAAAGTCTATCCGTGTATCCGACACCCGAAATATACACGGAACAGGTGGATCAACCGCCAATGTCAAAAGTCGTGGGGATCGTGCCGGTGGTTCGACAATGATGCAGCCTACAAATATTGATCTACAACAAGTGTATGCTAATTTTCTAAATCAAAGTCCACAAGTAACTCATCAAGAACAAATGCATGGTCACCTATTGCATGGTGAAGTGGATCCCATGTCGTTAATAGGGTTTTCCAGCATTCCGAATATGGAGATGGAGTTCGGAGCGACTAATTTCACGACGAGTTTGGAGGGGTTTCTTAGTGAAGGGAATGGGATTCAATTTTGTGGGTACAATTCTATTTTCAATAATCATGAGGAGGATCATGTAAAACAATACTTTGGTACAAGTGATATAAGTAACTGTGGGTTGCCACCGTTGCCTGGAGAGGAGTTGGGGTGGTCGGAATCAAATATTGGGTTCTCGGAACAGGTTTTGAACACAACGACTGAACCGGAAGTTCATGTCTCAGCTGAATGTTCGGTGAAGATGTTTGGACTGCCGCCGAGTTCCGGTGAAATTTTCAGGCCTTGAAATGCTTAACTATATGAGGTGTTATAAAATTTAATTTTATGTGTTTAATTGTTTTTCAAATTTATATTGTAATTAATTATATGTATTTATGGGTTAAAACAAAAAGATTATGAATAATCAATTAAAGGTTTCTTTTTGCAAAAGGGATTATAATTTTAAATGGTAAAATATTATGAATTTTAAATTATTGTATGTAGAAACCAATCTAAACAATGTTCCAATATAATTATTATATAAATAGTTTAAAAACTAAGTCAAAATGCAACAAAACCCAACTAGTAAGAGATTATCATTTTCTGCGGTTTTATTCGATGGTTTTATTTCCGCAAATTTATTTTCTCTAGTTTCAATTAAAAACTTTATTCTGATCTGTCAAAACAAAATAGATTGGCTGTATTTTTCAATACTGATTTTAAGAAACATGGTATTGTGTAACGGAAAACATAGTTACAACATAATAACATTTGAGTTTAGTCAATTTACTCCAAGTCTCCAAGAACCCTAAATCCTGACATGCATGAAAAAAGCAAGGAAAAATTGAATGTTCACTGGACGGATACATGGCGACCTTGAGATTTCGGATGCCCTATACGACTAATAAAAATGGGCCCCTAAAATAGAAACTTATATGTATAAA
The DNA here is from genome assembly GCA_023525975.1 of Smallanthus sonchifolius. Taxonomy (NCBI): domain Eukaryota; kingdom Viridiplantae; phylum Streptophyta; class Magnoliopsida; order Asterales; family Asteraceae; genus Smallanthus; species Smallanthus sonchifolius. The sequence goes on along the minus strand of CM042029.1, from coordinate 24,068,530 downwards.
CTAAATTAATTAGTACGACGATAATTGTCATTACAATAAACAAAAACGGACACTTCTTTAATAGCAATATCGAGAACTAGACACTTTCGAGGGTATCACGGGTCAATATTTATTTCAATGGCAAGTACTTTAGCTTTATCAATCATCTTGGATAACTCGGTTCTCTAAATTCCTTAAAGTATTCAATCAAAATGTTCACTTCTTTAATAGCAATATCGAGAAGCATATCCTCCGATCGTAACTTTTTGCTCACCGTGTGTAATATTTGATATAAAATGGTAATCGATGCAAAAAAAATATATCAAAATCAAAATAATCAAGTTCATTATTTGTTAGATTTACAACGATTAGTCTAAAAACCTATTACAACAATTCGTCTGAAAACACTTTTAATTACATGGATATATACCATCACCTAAAATACACATATCGCACCCTTAGGTTATTGTAAAAGACGCCATGGAAAAGGGAATAACCGGAAATAGCCGGTCGCCACAAAAAAATAGCCTCAGAATTAAGACTTGCGAAGATATAATTGCACTGGTAGATTAGCAGCTTTGAGTCTTTGACCCCTATCTTACTGTACTTTTTGGATTAAGGAAGCATGATAATTTTTTATGTAACTCTCATTTTGTTAAATCGTTAGAACTTTTACATTGTTGGGCTGGCTTCAGTCCCTTCCTACACTGGGCCTGTCATAGGTCCGCCATGTATTTAAGTCTTCAACCAACAAAAAAAGGGAAAAAATTGGCTACAACAAGAATAGATCCTTGCACCTCTTGCGTGATAAGGGTGCGCTTTACCAACTGAGAAACATCCAAGTAAATGATGTATATGGGTTTGTATACTTTATATATGCATATAAAAACGAGGAATTTATTTTTTTGGCCCTCACTACAACAGTATCTATCGACGATTTTTTTACCCTATAGCGACGACATGTCGTCAGGATAGCTTATAGCGACGACAAGTCGTCGGTATAGATGTCGTCAGGATTGCTTCGTACCAATAGCCCAAGATTGTTGTCAGTATAAGGTGTCGTCGGTATAGGGTCTATTTAAATAATTCAAAAAGAAAATCTATAGCGACGACATGTTATCGGTATAGAGTCCAGCCCTATACCGACGACATGTCGTCGGCATAGGGTCAACCTATACCGACGACATGTCGTTGGTATAGGGTTTTTTGTTATAACTTTTGAAAAAGGCCTATACCGACGATAAATTTTGGACATGATATTGTAAAGGGTTATCCTAAATAAACATACTAATGTACACAATATGAGACATGACATACATAAACAAAGACGTACATAAATGACATTACGGGTGTAAGCATTTTTCTTATTTATTTTATAAAATATATATTTTTTTAATATATAAGTAATAGTATTTATAAAATTATGATAAACGAGCCGTTTACACCCTAAACGAAATTAAAAATTAACTACACAAAGGCATAAAAGTCGGGATACGTACCTTAAATAAATTCAATGAAACACAAATAAAATGTTATTCACACCTCGTCAACTGCAATGAGTTCCGAACTTGCAACAAAATTAAATAAAGTTACATATAGATACAAACATATATACATACATCCACAAATCATACAATTACATAAACATACATACAAATACATACAAACATACATACACATATACATAGGGTGAAGTTCATAAGAAAACTAATATTTAGGGAGAGAACTAGAGAATTCATTTTTAAAGGTAAAAAAAATCATAACTCAAAATATAAATCAAAAACTAAAAAAGTGGTTCGGAGACCATGTTTCCCACGTCGTCCTCGTTCAAAAACAAAACTCAAAAAAATAGTCAGTTTAGCTTTAGGGTTTAGTTTAGCTTTACGTTAGGTTTTTGGAGGGGGGAGGGGTTTTAGGTTTTTTGGGGGTGCGTGGGGGTTTAGGTTTTTGGGGGGTGGGTGAGGGTAGGGGTGGGTACGGTGGGTTTAAGTTTTTGGGTGGGGTGGGTGGGTTTAGGTTTTTGGGTGGGTGGGGAGTTTAGGTTTTTGGGTGGGGATGTGTGGGGGGTTTAGGTTTTTGGTGGTGGGTGTGGTGGGTTTAAGATTTTGGGGGTGGGTGTGGGGGGTTTAGGTTTTTGGGTGGGGTGGGGTGGGGGTTTAGGTTTTTGGGTGGGGGTGTGTTATATTTTTGGGGTGACACTACACATATGCAATACTGAAAATAATAAGAAAAAAAAAACGACGAGTTAATTCTTATTTTTTATAACGTTATTTATACTCAAATGAAAGATAAAGAAATTCTTGATTCAATGGTGCAATGTTTTTAAAAAAATAATAATGTATACATAAGATAGAAATGTTTAAATATTTATATATTTTAAATTCCAATTTTATCATTCCTCTTTAAAATTCCACATTTTCTTTTCTTAGTGGTTCTCTAGTTCTCATATTAAAGTGAGTTCTCTCATGAACTCAACCCTACATACATATTATATACAAACATACATAAAAAAATGCTCAAATTCTCAAATTACATACACAAACACAATTTCATACATAAAAATACATACAAACATACATACACATATACATACATAGCCTTTACAAACATACATAAATAAATGCCCAAATTCTCAAATTCTCAAATTACATACATAAACACAATTCCATACATAAAAATACAAACAAACACACATACACACATATATACATACATATTATATGCAAACATACATAAATGTCCAAATTCCCAAATTACATACACAAACACAATTCCATACATAAACATAATACAAATACATACAAACACACATACACATATATATATATATATACATATTATATACAAACATACATATATAAATGTCTAAATTCCCAAATTACATACACAAACACAATTCCATACATAAACATAATACAAATACATACAAACACACATACACACACACACACACATATATATATATACATATTATATACAAATATACATATATAAATGCCCAAATTACATACACAATTTCATAAATAAACATACATACAAACATACATACACATACACAAATACAAACAAACACATAAGTACATACACATACACACACACATATATATATACACATATACAAAAAAGAACATTCACATCTAAACCTAATTTCATCAAATAAATATGTATAAATGCCCTAATTTCATCATAAAATTACATAAATATTTATAAAATCATACATCTAAACCATATATACATACATACAAACACAAACATACATCTAAATCTAATTTGTAGAAAAATTACCAACCGAGCTTGCAAATTAGTTTCAAATAGCTTGAAATCCTCCAAAAATGGTCAAAGCTTCAAACACTTAACAAAAATAAAAGAAATTAAGCAAAAAAACCCAAAATGTTGATTTTCTTGTCAAGATTGAAACATAGATGTTAACTCACCTCAAAACCCGAGAGTGTTGGAGCATGTTTTGTAACTGTCGCTGAAATTATATATTGTAAGTTAGCGAAGCTGTCAATTTCGCCTAAGGAACTTAGAGCGAACTTGATAGACGAACTTGACTTTAACAAGTTTGCCTGTGGTCTTTGTGGTTTCCGTATAAATAGAGGTTTCATGTCAGTTTTAAGAGCTTAGATCAGAATAGATCAGAACAGAACAGAAACTGAGAACTTGTAAACTGATATTCTGAGTGGAAATACAAAGAGGATTATTTACATCGTATTGTTGATTGAGTTACACGTTGCACGTTGATCATGGATTCCGCACGTTGTCACCGTGTCGTACCGCGAGTCTAGAGATCCGTCACGTCCAAACCGGGACCTACAGAGAGATTGGTGAAGATTGCTCTACAAAAGACCCAAAAATCGTGAATTCGTCGGAGAGAGAGATGGAATGATTTGGGGATTTTTTTGGTGGAAATGGGAAGTAGAAAGCTGTTTCGTGGGTTAATTCGCGTTGAGACCTATACTGACGACATGTCGTCGGTATAGGCTGGATTGTCGCGTTGTAGGTGGCCTGACCGACGACATGTCGTCGGTATAGGCTTCGTAGGGTTTTGACCGGTCAATAAATTAAAAAACTCTATGCCGACGACATGTCGTCAACATAGGATATTCCGGATTTTTTTTAATTTAAAAAAAAAAAATTCTACCGACAGAAATTTAATAAATTAAAGAAAAAAAAAAGAAAATGGAAATTAACCATGTCGTTGGTACAGGTTTTCCCTAATATTTCATCGGGCGCCATGTTTTCCCTCCATTTGGCTCAACCCTGTATCGACGACATGTCGTCGGTATAAGGTCTCCCCTCTCAAATTTTAGGATTAGCCAATCCCAACGACATGTCGTCGGTATAGGGTGACCTATCCCGACGACAAGTGTCGTTGGTATAGGCGACGTCGGCACAGGGTGAAATCCTTGTAGTGCCCCTACAATTTCCAGGCCCTGTGCGGTAGCCCACCCTGCACTCCATGTGGGTCGGTCCTGGATGGATACAACAAGAGAACAAAGCAAGACACCTCGTGCAAATCAGTTGACTCCGACGAAAGAGATAACCGACACTTGAGTAATAGAGACCACAACACCTGATGCCAAAAGCTTTTGCTACTCCGACAATTTCTCCCTAACTCTGGCAAGCCGATGCCGTTCAAAAACCTACTATCTAGCCCGGCCACGGTTTTCGGCTAACCGGTCTAACCTCTGACTATCGAAACCAAGCGGTTCATTTAGATACGGCTTGACCGTCCGACCAGTCTGACCGCCTGGCCCCGGACCGGTTTTAAGTACGTTGTTTCAATTACCTTGAAGCCAGTTCGTGGCGAGGTCCAGGGCAGTGCCCTTGCGAGCAGTCGGGGGCTGGACCTGATGTGGTCCATGGGGCAGCGCTCTCAACTTCAAATGCATGAGATATACATAAATGATGAAAAAGTTGCTTGAAATTGATTATAAAAAAACTGATAAAATAGTAGTATTTTATGATGTTCGATAGTAACTGTTCATTAGTAGCAACTATCTAAGTCATTAGCAAGAAAATCACCAATAGTAACTTTGTACTTTGGTAGAAACTATGGTTGGTATTTACCTTGTTATTATTGATTTTTGGTAGTTACAAGGTTACTACTGATATTTGGTAGTAACCAAGTTACTATGGATGGGTGTTTTCTACTAACGTTGCTACTGATGTAACTCTAATGGTTACGAGCGTTTATAACCGTCACCTGCCACCTTATTCCAAAAAGAGTTGCATGGACTAATTGTGAATCTCACTACTAGAAAACATGTATATTTCTTAAAAACGTTTGCGACAACTTTCCGACAAAATAAATTTCCAACAAGTTTGCGACAACTTTCCGACAAAAGAAATTTCCTACAAGTTTGCGATAACTTTTCGACAAAACAAAAACAAAAAAGTAACCATAAAATTTGCTACAATTTTCCGACTAACTTATTAAGTAAGTTAACTTATTTATTTAATATAATTGACGGAATATTGTCGAAAATTACCTACGAAAGGCTTTTGTTGATAATTCGTCGGAAAATTAGTCGGGACTTTTTCAGAAAATACATTTCCTACGGGGTTTTTTCCATCAAACACTTTTTGTCATAAACTTGTCGATAATGGCCAGTTCCGACAAATTTCACACAAAACTGCTGTCGCAAATTTTTAATTTTTTTAGTAGTGAGATTTCCTGGGAAATTAGTCGGAATTGGTCGTTAGCGACAAGTTTCCAACAAAAAAGTGTTTGTTGGAAAAAACCACGTAGGAAATTTTTTCCGACATTGTCCCGACTAATTTTCCAACGAATTAGCGACAAAAGCCTTTCGTTGGTAATTTCCGACAATATTCCGATGATTATAGTAAATAAATAAGTTAACTTATTTAATAAATTTGTCGAAAATTGTAAGAAATCGTATAGTTACTTTTTTATTTTTTTTGTCGGAAATTTGTTGCTAACTTGTAGGAAATTTCTTTTGTTGGTAATTTGTCGAAAACTTTTGTAGGAAATATATATGTTTTCTAGTAGTGTCTTAAATCCCAACATAAAGGATTCATTTGGTTTGGTTTACAAATCAAATTCAATATGGATTCTAGTAGAGTTTTCATAACATAATTTTCCTACTCGTTCTTCACAGTTTCTCTATCTTATTCAATTGAAAATTTTATCTTTACTGACGAAATATTTCAATTTGAAAGTGTGTGACATGATTATTAAAATATGTATGTAATCACGAAGTTTAATACTTACAAAGATTGAAATAATATATGGAAATGACGAACGATGAATCTGTTGGAGACATGACGAGTAAGTTTAGCAAATTAGAGACGTTAAGGGGTAGGATTTGAGACGATGGAAAAGAAGATGTATTTCCTCCTTACCACCCTAAAGGTTGTATATATTCTAAGCCCTCATATGATATAAGACGTGGAGAATGAAAGTTTGAAACAAACCAAGAGAACATCCAAATGAGACAATGATGATTACATCTATCGTGGTGACATCTTAAACAATATGTGTGGCTCACTCTTTGATGTTTATCAAAATGTTTAATACACAACAGAACTATCGGATTCCCTTGTATCAAAATACATGATAGAGGATGCTTCTAGTAAGAATTTACTTGTTAGTAATTTTAATAATTACAAAATGTTTGATTCGAGATATGCTATGGAGCAATACAATGAATATTGTGTATCATATGGCAGTTTGCATAACCCAAAATATAGATGGTTGAATCCAACATTTCTAGTGGGATGGATAAACTCCCTCATTCTTGGAAAGATTTCAAACATATGTTAAAGCACATGAATGAGGAGTTGTCTTTGGTGCAACTTGGAAAGTCACCTTCAAATTAAGGAGTCTCTAAGGACTCAAGAAGGTGACAAATCCAAGGATAAAAACATGGTCATAACCTCTTCTGTAAATATGGTAGAAGAGGGTAGGAACACCAAAGAATATAAAAAGTATAAGGATAATATATGAAAGTTTAAAATACCAACAAATTAATGTCCCAACAAGAAGCCAAAGTTTGCTTGATGGAAATGTTGCAAAAATGATCATTCAAAGAAGGATTGCCGGGTTGGTAAAAACACTAATGGTGCAAGCACGAGTGGGGCAGGGCAAGGATCCAATAACCAAAACATGCAATAGCTAGGTTGAGAGTTTAGAACAAACTTATAATTTGGTGTAGAAATATGTATCTTTAATCTTTATTGCATTTTATATGCATGGTGTTGATGTTGCATGGTAGGTTGATTCGGGTGCCCCATGTCATGTATACAAGGATCAACAATGGTTTAGTACACTGTAACCAAGTGAAGATAGCTCCGTGTTAAGGATGGGCAACATTGCTACTAAACCAATTAGAAGAAGTGAATTTACTTCCAGGAAATGTTTAACTTGGATAATGTTTTATTTGTGTCTAGGATTCGAAAAGAACTTATGTCTGGGATTGTATTTAATACCTATGGTTACAAACAAGTCAAGGAGTTAGATAAATATCTTATCTAGACATGTAGGATTCAGATACTTATGTAATGGGATGTTTAAATTAAATATTGCTATTCCTTTTAGCAATATTTTTGTTTGAATGGCTAGTGCTAGCAATTGTATGAATAAATGATTATTATGGCATGTACGTTTAGGACATGTACACTATAAAAGGCTACAAGATATATTTAAAATGAGTTTAATAATTGCCTTTGACATGAATAATGAAAAGTGTATGAGATTTATGCTAATTAAAATATATGTTTAAAATGAGTTTAATAATTGTCTTTGACATGAATAACGATAAGTGTGAGATTTATGCTAATTAAGATAACTACACAGCCTTTTAAGGACATGAAAAGGGAATCTAAGGTGCTTGAACTCATACATAGTGATGTAAGGCCTCAAATCCGGGAACCCGACACGTTGGCATGCACGTAAGCACAGTAGTAAATGACATCAAATTATCTCAATAAATGCAGCGAAAAAACAAACAGTCAACATGTGGTCAACGACCCAAATCTCAAACGCAAGTCAATCAAGTACTAATATCTAAATAGTCAATCATCATAACGGAAATAAATGTCATCACAACAATCACGGTAACCAAATGCCATCCAGAAGCCGTCAGCTCACACCTTCTCCTTACCTGAAATACATGCTAAAGCGTCAGCTACGCTGAGTGAGTTCTATAATAATTTATTAGGGGCATTAGCTCCCCAAAACCATTATAAAATGGTTTAAGTCTCAAAAAATATTAACTCATAAAATGGGTTATAACAAAATGTTTGTTTAGTATCAACGACGCACAATTTATTCCCGTTTACCCAATTCGAGGATACCGGCATACCTAATCACCCGTCTGACCCCGCCAGACACGTTAACTCGTTGACTAAAGTCAACCCGATATCAAGCTTGCACTCAAACACCCGTCACGTCGAATAAGTACGTGACACATTCCCATGCATACCATGCATACGCGACCAACTTAGAAATGTACGCTTAACACACAACGCCACCTATATTACGATCAACACCAACATCCTACGCATGTATTCTAGCCCAAAACATTGAATCATTAAAATTGGGCGATAGAAACTCACATTTTCTTGACGTAACTTGATCTCTAGAACCCCCTAACACCTCGTACTCGCTTTTTAACTTCACACCTATATTACACACAAAATTACGAGTCAATACGTGACCCGACATTAAACTTTCTCCTCCACGAATACCCCTATGCTACGCACGACCGCATACACGTGCCTCACTCGTGATCACCCATGCACGTTCCTGAGAATCCGACACGCACACATCTTCTTTCCAACCGTCGAGTTTTACACCGCAGTTATCGGTGTCCTAGTCCTCCCTCCCAGCTCCCGCTACGCACCACCAACTCGCACCACCACTGTCTGGTTCCTTGAGCCGAATCCATGGCCACCCGCAACCATCACAGCCCGCCACCGCTACACCGCAGAGCCACAACCGTCCCGCGAACAACCCGTGAGCCTCTCCCGCCACTGTCGCAATCGGTCAAAACTACTTCCAGCATCCCCGTGTTGCTCAGAGTCCTTCCACCACTGCGATGGTCACCTCCCGCCGCTGCCATGGCCAAACCGCACCTCCACGGGTTCTCCTGGCATGCGTCTCCCTTCGCTACGCCTTAGCCGGCCTTCCACTTGTCCCTACCGGACCCTAGTAACCCGTCGGCCACCCTAATGGTTCGGCCAAACCGCTCACTCCCATACTCGGGGTTCATCCAATCGTTAAACACAAGATAATACAAGGGTTACAAGATTATACCTTCCGATCGGGAAACTCGTGTAAGCCGAACACTCGATCTTCTCTTCTCTCTCAAAGCTTGCTTCTTTCGAAACCCTAGAATCACAAAAATGATTTTAACGACGATCCAATGATCCGAACACGTAACGGTTGATTAAAACTATGAAAAATACCTCTAATCGGCTATGCGAATTGAACGACGGCTCTCTCCTTCCTCCTCCTTGTTCTCGGCAGCCGCAAACTCCAAATGGGAGTCCTCCCATTTTTGTAACACCCTAAAGGTGTTGGTGTTGGACCGGGCTCGACCCCCATGCGTGTAAGGCCCCTTTCTTGGGAAACCTCACTTGTTGGATTTACTCATAAACATAGTCATAAATACTGAGCTTAAATTTAAAACATTCAGAAGTAGCGGAAGCAAACATCATTCAATTACATGACATAACAGCGGAAGTCTTAACAATTAAATACATAACATTGTCTTAACATATATAAATGTGGGATGTCATTCTTGTGCCGGGTAACCTTCACGCCATCGCACGACCCTTTCTTCCTTTACCTGAAATGTATACTAAAAGTCAGCTAACGGTGGTGAGTTCTAGTTTAAAGTCAATCATACATAATATTTATCTTGTCGTGAATATATATATATATATATATATATATATATATATATATATATTCGTACTTTTACATATTCTTTACTTTACTGTTCTCATATAATCATTCATTGAGGGTATATACATATGTACATACATACTTACTATTGGCCATAATCTTAAGGGAGATCAACCCATCACACTTGTCGCGAATGGCACGAAGACATCGCAGTGAGAACTACCGTCGTAGCCCATTTCATTAACTGTCCGGCTCTAGAAAACCGTCCGTTCTTTCATTAAATCCGTCTGGCAACCTTTGTCCGTCCGCTCTTAAACCGTCCTACCGTCGTAGTCCGTTCTTTTGTCCGTCTGCCCTAGGGCATTCGTTTCCCACGAGACAATTATGTATGCAACCGTTCTACTTTAGTTAAGGCAATTGCTTCGACCGTCCATTAGTGCCTTTTTATACGTCCTAGCTTGCGAATGAACGTTTTTGTCTCGATTGCAAAATAGTCACGTGGTCGTCCGTCTACCGAAGTAGCCGTTGTCATAGAAGGGTTCATAACGTTTACATACATTCATAACATGCAATATATATATATAATATAAAGCAAGATTTCATTCATTTACGTTATGTCCTTCGTTCATTCATTCTTTATAATCATACGCTTCATTGGTTATTCATAATTCATTTTCATATATATAAGTATTTATATATATATACGTATAATAACATTGACATTTATAGCATTTATTCATTTAGTGTATACACTTCAGCCCCAAAACATTTAAAATGATTTGCACATAACATAGAAGGGGGCACATAGAACTCACTTGGAAAGCTAGTCTTGGTTGTCCTAAACAAAGGTCCAACAACGTCACGTACGATCTGAATTAGGTAGTTTAAATACACATCAGACCCAACCCCGACTCTAACGGTTTAATCATTCTAAACATACTGACTTTACTTACTGGTCTGCTTCCTGCGCACTTAGTAAGTGCGCAGGGCCTTGCTCATGCGTACTTGACAAGTACGCACGATCTTTCTCTTGCGTACTTAGTAAGTACGCATTATCTTTCTCCTGCGTACTTGGTAAGTACGCAGGACGTTCCTACTGCGTACTTGATAAGTACGCAGCACCTGTTTCCTGGACAAGTCCGAAATTCTTGCATGTTAATCCGATCATGCTAATCTTACAACTTTCTTTGATCAAAAGGTGTGGTTTTCACTCTAGATGCTAGTTCTAAGCTTATTTTCAAGTTTCATCCATAAAAACGTCTCCTATTTAGCTAAAACCCGAGAAACCCAAAAACGAAGAAAAACTCAGTTTAAGGTCGAATCGTTACCTGGATTGTGATTCTGATTCGGAGGTTTTGCTCACGAGCTCAGTAGTAACGTGCTCCTTCAATTTCGTGTCGATCCGTCGACTTTCTCTCTCTAGACCCGACTCTCCTTTCTCTCTCTAGCTTGCAAGTGTTGGTGAATAATGAGAGCTTCAAGGCTGTCCTGGTCCTTTTATACCTTGGTTTCCCTCGGCCCGTTGGAGCCGAGCCCAAGCCCATCCATTTTTTCTTTTGTTTTATGACGATTAAGTCTCTTTCGCATCATTATTTACTAAATTACTATTTTTGGGATGTTACAATGCGCTACCGGACTCTACACTCGGGCTCAACCCGTCTGAGTTATTTTATAAAATGCTACCTTCAAGTCCTGATAATTACACAATAACCCCCGCCTATTTATTTATATAACGATAACGTACTGTTCCCGTCAAGTTTCCTGTACCCGAGAACCTTTATTTACAAAATGTACATACCCGTTTTCTAAACGAAAAACCGGGATGTTACAAGTCTCCCCCCCTTAAAGAGGTTTCGTCCTCGAAACCTGCGTCATCCGGAAAATAATGCGGATAACGTTCGCGCATATCCGCTTCCGGCTCCTATGTAGCTTCGGATCCCTTACGATTCTTCCATTTCACTTTAACGATAGGGATCACTTTCCTTCGCAATCTCTTTTCCTTCCTATCCAGTATAGCCACCGGTTCCTCCACGTAATTTAGCTTATCATCCACCACAATGTCGTCTAACGGTACGTGTTCCGTAGCATCCGCCAAACACTTCCGTAAATGGGACACATGAAACGTTGGGTGTATCCCTGCCAATGCATCTGGCAACTGCAGTCTGTAGGCGACACTTCCAACACGTTCCTCTATCATAAATGGTCCAATGTATCTCTTTCCCCTTTTCTGGAAACGAATGATGCCCTTCCGGGGTGACACCTTAAGCATCACATAATCTCCCGCATTAAACTCTATAGGTCGCCGTCTCTTATCGGTGTAAGACTTCTGCCGGTCCTGAGCGGATTTCATCCTTTGCTTCACTAGCTCGAACTTCTCGGAAGTTGCTTTTACAACGTCTAAACTCCCTAACTCCTTCTGTCCGGTCTCTCCCCAGCACACCGGGGTTCTACACCTCCTCCCATAGAGCATCTCATACGGCGGCATCCCAATAGTCGTGTGATAACTATTGTTATAAGAGAATTCCGCCAACGGTAGGTGGCCATCCCATGCACCTCCGAAATTGATCACACATGCACGCAGCATGTCCTCCAACGTTTGTATCGTCCGCTCTGACTGTCTGTCAGTCTGAGGGTGAAACGCAGTGCTAATGTGCAGTCTCGTCCCCATAGCTTCATTGAACCTCTTCCAAAACTTGGACGTGAATCTCGTATCCCGATCGGATACAATAGAAATCGGCACTCTGTGCCTAGCAACGATCTCATTAACAAACACTTCAGATAACCTTTCCGATGAGAAAGTCTCCTTAATCGGTAGAAAATGTGCGCTTTTTGTCAACCGATCCACTACTAACCAAATGGTAAGAAATTTCGTAAAAAAATCCATTGTGATATGCTCCCACTTCCACTTTAGAATCTCTAAAGGTTGGATTTTGCCATAAGGCTTCTGATGTTCTGCCTTGACTTGCAAACATGTCAAACACTTGCTCACATACCGGATCATAACATGATTCATTCCCGGCCACCAATAATTGCCCTTCATGTCCTGATACATCTTTATCGTTCCCGGATGTATCGAGTATCTCGACTTGTGCGCTTCGTCAAGTACCTGCTCTCTAAATCCACCAAACTTTGGTATCCAAATACGGTCATCCTTGACCCACACCCCTTGACTGTTCTCAGTCAACATATCACGCTGTACATAAGTCCTTTCTTCTTTTAGCCTTTCATCTCTCAAGGCTTTCATCTGCACGTCCTTTAGTAATGTTAGAAAATATGACGTTACCACTAGTTGACACACTTTAACTCTAATTGCCGTGTGCTCTTCCTTACGACTCAACGCGTCAGCAACCACATTTGCCTTACCCGGATGGTAAAGGATCTCACAGTCGTAGTCCTTATTAGTTCTAGCCACCTTCTCTGCCTCATGTTCAACTCATTTTGCTCGAAGAAATACTTCAAGCTCTTAAGATCCGTGTAGATTGTACACTTGATTCCATACTAGTAATGTTTCCACAACTTGAGTGCGAACACCACCGCCGCCAACTCTAAATCATGGGTAGGGTAATTCACTTCATGAGTTTTCAATTGCCTTGACGCATACGCTATCACTTTCCCTCGTTGCATTAATACGCAACCTAACCCCAAGTAAGACGCATCCGAATACACCACTAAGTCGTCCGTTCCCTCCGGTAATGTTAACACTGGTGCTTCAGTCAACCGTTTCTTTAACTCTTGAAATGTACCTTCTTGATCCGGTCCCCAAGCAAACTTCACTCCCTTTCGAGTCAAATTAGTTAATGGTGTTGCCAGCTTAGAGAAGTCCTTGATGGACTTCCTATAATAACCGGCTAACCCTAAGAAGCTACGCACCTCCGTTGGAGTCTTAGGAGCGTTGCACTTCACTACTGCTTCAATCTTTGCAGGATCCACAATGATCCCTTCTGGGTTAACGACATGTCCCAGAAACTGCACTTCCCGCAGCCAAAACGCACACTTTGAGAATTTAGCATAAAACTTTTCCAGTCTCAACGTTTCTAACACTTCCCGTAGATGCTCTCCGTGCTCCTCCTCACTCTTAGAGTAGATTAGAATATCATCGATAAACACAATCACTGATCTATCTAGCATTGGACGGCACACACGGTTCATCAAGTCCATGAATGTTGCTGGAGCATTCACCAATCCAAAGGACATAACCAAAAACTCATAATGTCCATAGCGTGTCCTAAATGTCGTCTTCGGAATATCTTCTTCCCTAACCTTCAGCTGATGATATCCTGACCTCAGATCTATACGTGAAAACCACTTTGCTCCCTGTAGTTGATCGAACAAGTCACCGATATGCGGTAACGGATACTTGTTCTTGACCGTCAACTTATTAAGCTCCCGATAGTCGATACACATCCGCATGCTACCATCCTTCTTCTTCACAAACAAGTCCGTTGCACCCCACGGTGATATACTTGGTCTTATGAACCCTTTGTCCAACAAAACCTGAAGTTGCTCCCTGAGCCCTTCATCTCTGTCGGTGCCAATCGATACGGAGCTTTAGCAACCGGCTGAGCTCCTGGCTGTAGATCGATCTGGAACTCGATCTCTTGTGCCGGTGGTACTCCTGTCAAGTCATCAAGGAAGACATCCGCAAACTCCTGTACCATTGGAACCTCTGATAACTCCATGCTCTTTGCTTATGTATTGGTGACATACGCTAAGTATGCCTCGCACCCACGCCTCAACGACTTCACCGCCTTCATCATAGAGATAACTCTCGGTAGAGAGCTCACTCTGTCACCATACACCTTCACCACCGTTCCTTCTAAGGGCTTCAACCTTATCATTTTCTGTCGGCAAACAATGTCAGCATCGAACGCGGCCAACCAATCCATCCCCAACACAACATCAAATCCTCCTAGAGCAATAATAAATAATCTAACAGGGAACCTGTGACCCTCTAGATCAATAAAATAGTCGTCTAACACTTCAATGACTCTGGTGGGTGATCCCACCGCGGTCTTGACACTAAACGGCCTTTCAATTATCCTAGCCGTCCTACCCAAACTCTTGCAAAACGATGGGGCTACGAAGCTCTTACATGCCCCCGAATCAAATAAAACAGAAGCTGGTACATTATTAATATGAAAAGTACCTAAAACAACACCAGGGTCATTCTTAGCCTCAGCTGCAGTCATGGTGAAGGCTCTTGCTTTATCCTTAGACTTTTCGTCTTTTTTCTTCACTGGGACTGCTTCCCTACTTGATCCCGCTCCCTGACCTACCTTACACTCCCTTGCCAGATGACCAAAACCCCCACACTTGTAACATTTAGGATTGCGCGGGCAGTCTCTAGCAAGGTGTCCCGCCTTACCGCACCTATAACATGAACTCGCATCAGCCTTGCACTCACCCGAGTGCACTATACCACACTTGCGACATGAATCAAGACCATCGGTCCTAGCCTTCTTCACAAACGAAAACCTTGAATCCTTACCAAACCTTTTGAGGGGTACGGTCCACTTCTTATCCTCTAGGTTCTTCTCTTGCGCCTCTACTCCCATGACATCATCATACAAAGTCCCACTAAGCTCCACCGCACCGTTGAAACTCGAAGGTTGCTGAGCCTTGACTAAATGCCTAACACGATCCGGTAGACCGGCTATATATAGCTTCATCCATCGCTCATCACTTCCCGCTAAATGTGGCACCAGACGTGCCATCTCTATGAACTCACGACGTGGACTCCATTTCGGTAAGCCACTGATACATGGCCACTGCATCCTTCAACCCATCGAACCTAGGCGGATCGCACTTCTTAAAGTGCCCATAGTCACAGTTGCTGCCAGTTCCAGCCGACCTCTTCTTCTTTTCCACCTCCACTAGCACCCTCATCTCTAGCTCTTCGAACGCTGCCTTCACAAGATCAGGCAAGTACTCATGAATCATCTCGGTCACTTCCTTCTTGACCGCCTCGCGAACCTCTGGTTCAAACTGGAACCCTTCGTTGTGCTCAGAATGCACCGAAGGTTCAACACGCACTAGCGGTTCAATATAAACCGACACCTCCTCATGATTAGCATTGTCGTCCTGAGCGTTCTCACGATGCCCCAACCAGTAGCATTAACTGCAGTCTGTCTCTTAGGTGCCATCAGTTACTGGAATTAATAACAAAAAGAGCAATACTTAGGTATCATTTAAAATAATCCGAGCAGTGCAATTAGTTAATGATGGTGGCCAATCTCCATTACCCGCTTGCCTTGCCTTTCTGGTTTTAAACCATCCCTATACTGCATCTTGGCATAACGCCCCTGTCTTAACCTACTAACACACACACACATATAAACTAACTCGTACCTGGCGCTTCTGGCTTTTGGTTACGCGTGATGACATTCCCTACACATTGGTCCTATTTTCAGTCTAGGCATCGAGCATGCCCAGATTATTTAAACCACCGCTCTGATACTAACTTGTAAGGCCCCAAACCCGGGAACCCGACACGTTGGCATACACGTAAGCACAGTAGTAAATGACATCAAATTATCTCAATAAATGCAGCGGAAAAACAAACAGTCAGCATGTGGTCAACGACCCAAATCTCAAACGCAAGTCAATCAAGTACTAATACCTAAATAGTCAATCATCATAACGGAAATAAATGTCATCACAGCAATCACTGTAACCAAATGCCATCCAGAAGCCGCCAGCTCACACCTTCTCCTTACATGAAATACATGCTAAAACGTCAGCTACACTGAGTGAGTTCTATAGTAATTTATTCGGGACATTAGCTCCCCAAAACCATTATAAAATGGTTCAAGTCTCAAAATATATTAACTCATAAAATGGGTTGTAACAAAATGTTTGTTTAGTATCAACGACGCACAGTTTATTCCCGTCTACCCAATCCGAGGATACCGGCAGACCCAATCACCCGTTTGACCCCACCAAACACGTTAACCCGTTGACTAAATTCAACCCGATATCAAGCTTGCACTCAATCACCCGTCACGTCGAATAAGTACGTGACACGTTCCCATGCATACGCGACCAACTTAGAATATGTACACTTAATGCACAACGCCACCTATATTACGATCAACACCAACATCCTACGCATGTATTCGAGCCCAAAACATTGAATCATTTAAATTGGGCGATAGAAACTCACCTTTGCTTGACGCAACTTGATCTCTAGAACCCGCTAACACCTCGTACTCGCTTTTTGACTTTGCACCTATATTACACACAAATTTACGAGTCAATACGTGACCCGACATTAAACTTTCTCCTCCACAAATACCCCTACGCTACGCATGACCGTATGCACGTGCCTGGCACCATGCATGGCTCCCATGCAACTCGTGATCACCCATGCACGTTCCTGAGACTCCGACACGCACACACCTTCTATCTGAAAGTCGAGTTTTACACTACAGTTATCGGTGTCCTGGTCCTCCCTCTCGGCTCCCGCTACGTACCACCAACTCGCACCACCGCTGTCCAATTCCTTGAGCCGAATCCGTGGACACCCGGAAACATCACAGCCCGCCACCGCTACACCGCCGAGCCACCACCGTCCCGCAAACAGCCCGTGAGCCTCTCCCTCCACTGTCGCAGTTGGCCAACACTACTTACAGCATCCCCGCGTTGCTCCGAGTCCTTCCACCACTGCGATGGTCACCTCCCGCCGCTGCCATGGCTGAACCGCACCTCCACGGGTTCTCCCGGCATGCGTCTCCCTTCACTACGCCTTATTTGGCCTTCCACTTGTCCCTACCGGACCCTAGTAACCCGTCGGCCACCCTAATGGTTCGGCCAAACCCCTCACTCCCATACTCGGGGTTCATCCAATCGTTAAACACAAGGGTTACAAGATTATACCTTCCGATCGGGAAACTCGTGTAAGACGAACACCCGATCTTCTTGTCCTTCTCGAAGCTTGCTTCTTTTGAAACCATAGAATCACAAAAATGATTTTAAATCATTTTTATCAACCGTTACGTGTTTGGATCATTTTTGTGAAAAATACCTCTAATCGGCTATGCAACTTGAACGACGAATCTCTCCTTTCTCCTCCTCGTTCTCGGCAGCCGCAAAATCCAAATGGGAGTCCTCCCATTTGCATAACACCCTAAAGGTGTTGGTGTTGGTGTTGGACCGAGCTCGGCCCCCATGCGCTACCGGTCTCTACACTCGGGCTCGACCCGTCTTAGTTATTTTATAAAATGCTACCTTTGAGTCCTGATAATTACACAATAACCCCCGCCTATTTATTTATATAACAATAACGTACTGTTACCATCAAGTTTCCAGTACCCGAGAACCTTTATTTACAAAATGTACATACCCGTTTTCTAAATGAAAAACCGGGATGTTACAAGTGACCTATGTGACTTTCATGCAACACCAACTATAGGAAACATGAAGTATGTAATTACTTTTATTTATGATTCCTCTAGGTTTTGTTATGTATACGATCTTAATATGTATTTACTTGAATGATGCTATAAATCTCCATTAAAGTGGTTATTTATTTATAATTGAACAACTTGTAGTACCCTTGGCCATGCCTTCTAATCGGCTATCATCCTTCTTGCTCGAGTTGTTGTACCAGCTCAAGAGGCAAGTGCTGATTATATCTGTTTGCGTACAATAAATAGATGATGCTTTAGATAAATTTAAGATATATACATTGAGGTAGAGTTGCAAAAGAATGATTTAATTAATACACTACACACAAACAAGGGAGGTGAATACTATGATCCAAGTTATTTCCAATCATTAGGGGTTATGCATAAAAAAGTAGAGCACTCTATCTAAAAGGTAGAATATGGCTCCAAAAGAAATGGTTAATTCTATTTTATCATATTCAGGTCTAAGTGAAGGGTTTGGGGAGAGGCTATGCTAACAATATGATATTACTAAATAGGGTTTCTAATAAAAGGAACAACATAACCCCATGTGAAATTTGGTATAAAAAGCAATTAAACTTTACCTCTTTGAATGATTGGGGGTATAGATATGTTGTATGACTCACCGGCCCTAAAAGGAAGAATTTTGGTGAAAAAGGTATAAAATGTATCTTTATTAGACATGCTGAGCATTCCAAAGCCTATAAGTTCTATTTCATAGAACCAAATGACTCAGTTTCTATTAACACAATGATTGAGTCTAGAGATTCAATCTTTTATAAGGGTAGGTTCTTACCAATACATAGACTAAAGGATATAGTTCCAAGTTTGAGTAACTCTCCATCTACAAACCATTCTTAACAACATCTTCCACAATGCCTAAACCAAGAAGAAGTAGTAGAGTAAGAGTTGGTTCTGACTTTCATATATACATAGTTGAAGGATCTAGGAATGAGATTCAAACTCAATATCTGGTTACATTCCACAAAGTAGTGATACATGTATTGTGACATATCATGTCTCATGATAGATTTATGACAACATATAAGACAATAAAAATGTCCAATGACCCTAGGTTTCCATAATCAGGGAAAGAAAAACATATCAAATTTTGGTAGGAAAAAATTACCTTTTTTGGTGTTGGTGTTTTAGCAGAACAGTAGGTAGCGCGGTGGTGGTCTAGCTGAACAGGAGGTGTGTGGTGGTGGTGGTGGGTTAAAGAGGTGAGTGGTGGTGGTTTAGCTGATCAGGAGGTATGTGGTTGTGGTGGTTTACAGAGGTTAGTAGTGGTGGTTTAGCTGAGAGTGAAAAGGGTCGTCAATTGGTGGTTGCAGGTGGTGGCGCGACGAGATGGTGCTGATTCGCCGGTGGGAAGACAGAAAAATCGCACAGGTATGTGTGGAATTTTGGGGATATGGCAGAAAATGGGGTTTGCTTGAGGGAAATAGACCCGCCAAAGGTTTTCATGGTTTTAGCGGTCATGATTATAGCCCATAATGCCTTTTTGGTACGATGTAATTGGAGCCCTAGGATCAGTTTCCTATTGAATGGCAAGATTACATCAACTTTATCCCTGCCCGGTCGTTTGGATAAAGAGCAATAGCGGCGATAAAGTTGAGCTTGCCGTTAAAGGTATCGCCCATATTGCTCTAAATTCATGTAGTGTAACATGTAGATAAAGAAACCAAATTATATGTAGTCCGTAAGTGAGTCCAATTTTCTAGTAGGGTACACACATTAAAAAAATTTGTACAATTGAACAATCTTGAAGCATGCATATTAAGATGGATAAGAAGAAACCAAATTATCAGGTATACAAGAAGAATTCTTCCAAGCCCCAGCATGCATCTTTAGAATCTCCCTAGCTTTCTCACTAGTCTTGCTCCCACAATAATCAACTTGTAACAGAAAGCATAGCTTCCCCACCACCCCCAACTGCAACATCTCTTGTATGACACTCGAGTTGCCGGAGAACTTCGCCACCGAATGAAGTATCCTCACTGCCCTCTCGCTTGCCTCCGGTGAAACCCGAAATATTTTCTTCGAAACAACAGCTAAACCTGCTCCATGTTTCAGCAATTCTGCACGGCCATCCGCACACAAACAAAGCTGATGTAACAGCATTAACACCATCTCTACGATCCTCTTTTCGTTACAGTCGAGAAGGGTGTCGACCAACACCGGAACTGCTCCGGCTTCCACTATCTTTATCCTATTCCTCCCCCATGGACAAACTCCGATGAGTAGTTTCAATGCAGCTTTGGTCGCTTTTGGGGAAATTTGTTTGACCAAGATACGTGTAACCTCGATGAAGAAGTGAGGCTTTAGCGACATCACTTGAACTGGCTCAACCACCCCCATCATCGACTTGAGCAGTGAGACGGAGTAAGCACGGGACTCGTCATTGGCCGTGCGTTGCATCACGTGAGTCAATGCTTCAACAAACTCCCCATTCTTTCCCAACAACGCCTTAAGCCCGGTTTGGGATAAACGAAGGTGGAAAAGGATACTGATAGCTTCGTCGACTTCAGATGATGACGTCACATTACTACTAGGGTTACTCACAATGTAAGCTAGGTAATCAGCTGCTCCAACCGCTTCCACCGACCGTTTATTCATAACACTCTCCAACACAATCATTTTGAGTCTCTTTAAACGCTTCATCCGCAAGTGTGGAGACTTTGAATCTTCTAGAAGCTTCAAGATTTGCGATTTTGACACCGGAAGTCGTGGAGTGGGAAATCTTTCGATGCCTGATGAGGCATTAATCGTGCACCAAGATTGGATCAATCTGCGAAGGGTGTGGTTGGGGGTGAGCTCGATATCAGTTAGCGTTTGTTTGGTTAACGGGCAAGTGACATTCTTTTTGTTACACAACCATTTCTCAATGGATTCGCGATCATATGTGATCCCCGTAGAGAGTGTTACAGGGTCTTTCATGATTTCTAAAGATATAGGACATATAAAAAAGGAAGGGATTTCTATTCCCTTTTCAGAATCACTCATTGTGGGATGTCTTGTGAATCTTCAATGACTTTTTATAAAAAAAGATGGAGCTTTTGATGGAATTGTTGGAAGTAAATGATTGAGAAATTTAAAGCTTTTGAATTTATAAACATCAAAAAAGTCAAAAGACGATAATTTTGGTCGAAATGAGAGAGGATATGTTTGACTTTTCCAAGGGATTTTGGAGGCTCGAGAAAGACAACCAACCGTAGACACAGCTGGCAGTTGTTTGAACTTAAGTGTGTGGGCAATGTGTGTTTGAACTGCGTGGATGGATAAGTATACTTGTCGATCATATTTGTTTTTTTATTGTAAAATTATATGTTAACGCACGTTTAAAGTATTTAAATTAAATAGTTAATTACAAAAGCTTCGTACACTAGTACTGCGGTTGATTTGGCCGCATCATTTTCTATAGTAGCAAATGCCTCACAATCGTATCAAAAGCATAGCCCAAGCCCAAGCCCAAACATCAAAAAGCCCTTACCCGCATTAAATCATAACCGCATCATTTGCCTTGTTTCATAAAAAAAAATATTAAAATATTTCAGCTAATTCTCAGGAAATACAATACTCATTTCCTAATATAAACAAATATAAATGCACATAAATGACAATAATAATAAAAAAAAGTTTTAAATATTTCAAAGTACTACAAATATATATATATATATATATGTTTAAAAATGAACGTAAATATACAATAACTTTTGAATTGGCGTCTTCATTCTTGCAACCCAAACTAACGTCTTCATACTTGCAACCCGAACCAATGTCTTCATTCTTGTAACATGAACCGTAGAAATTACATATTTTTGTCAACGTGTTTTAGTTGGATTGATACCAAACAATACTGCAAATAAGCTGTGAAATACAACATTAGAAGAATGTATAACAAAAATTCTAATAGTGCAACAATTCAAAGAAAAATGTCACAGAGTTATGTTTGGATGTGACAATTATACTAAAATGCAATGAAACCAAACCAAGAATCATGTTAGACCCCTACACAGCCCCACCAAACTACTGCATCTAATTATTACCTTGCATCCAAACACACCCTAACTTCCAAACACCCAAACACAAAAAGAGTACAACTAGGTTTCAAAAGGCATACATATATATTTACATATAATTATACTACATACTCGTACATAAGCGAGTTTTTATACCTAAAGGAGAATATATTACTTCATCTAACGAAAGACATAAGGCGGAAAAAAAGAAATCATTAGATACGTGTAGATCCAAATCAACTTCATGCCAACATCTATAGTCTACACAATCATATTTGGATACCTCTGGATGTCAATTCTTAGCTATCATACCATCAATCATGCTATTGACTGATAGATAATATGCATAATATTAAAGTGTCCTTGCTTCGATCTAGTTAAGCATAAAACGAAGATACCATGTTATATAGTATAAACAACTATTATGTTCAAATATAACTAAATGAATCCAGATACTTGAGATACATATATTCTACTTAGTTGAAAGAAAATGTTGCACTCCAATTGAATAATATAAACCCGTTAGATATATATGAATATTAAATTGTAGAATTTGGCTAACCTTGTGATGCCTTTACGTAGTTTATGCTCGGCCCTCAAACATCAAACACCTTCTTAATCCAATACTTCATTAATTCTACGATCATAATCTCAAGTTCCTCATGCGAAGTAATCTCGTTTGCATTCCATAACTAAAACAAATAAACAAAGTATCTAAATGTAACAAATAGATAGAAAAGTTAATATTTTAAATATATGCAAAACACTTACGGTTTTAATAAAATCATGTTGAATGGTCTCAACAAATTCCCGCATATGTTTGATCACCATAAAACCGCACTCCCATCCTTTTTGTTGTTGGTTGCACTGCATTTAATTCACAACTAATTACTTTAAACGCCCGAAAATAAATTGAAAAAAAAAAGAAAAATTACATTTGCCATTATCCAAATAAATTCTCTCTCAAAACCGCTAGCAACTAGATCCGAAATAGCGTAACTATCCTTGCTCTTTCCCCTTTTTAGAGAATCAACAATGTACGCGCTTTCGGTGCTCGGTTCAAAGATTAAAAGAGTCCAGTGATCGCTAAAACATAGAAATTATAGAAAAATTGAGTACGTGTGTGTATGTGTATGTGTATATGTATATGTATATCTATGTGTATGTATTGTGGAAAGGTATAATATTACCTTGTAATATATGGTGCAAGAAAATATCTTTTGTTAGCATGATGCTTGTATATTTCTTTAATGTGTTGTACCATAATATCCGGTTCTCTTACGCATTATAAACCTTTAATGCGGTTCGGATCAAGGAATGCCCATTTGGATTTAGGCGAGAGAAAAAAGTACCTTTACATATATATATATACGGTTGAGTTCACTAGAAAACTCATTTTCATGATAAAACCAAAAACCTCCTACTACATATGTGTAGTACACCCAAAAACCTAACCCACCCCAAAAACCTAAACCCCCTACCCCACCCCCACCCAAAAACCTAAACCCCCTACCCCACCCCCACCCAAAAACCTAAACCCACCCCCAAAAACCTAAACCCCCCACCCACCCCCCAAAAACCTAAACCCCCACCTCATCCCTCCAAAAACCTAAACTAAACCAAAAAGCCTAACCCACCCTCAAAAACCTAAACCCCCCACCGCCACCGCCACCCAAAAACCTAACCCACCCCACCTACCCCCTCACCCACCCCCCAAAAACCTAAACCCCCCACCTCACCCCTCCAAAAACCTAACCTAAAACCTAAACTAAACCCAAAAGCTAAACCCACTACTTTTTAAGGTTTTTTTTTTTAACGAGGACGACGTGGGAAACAAGGGCTCCGAAACAGTTTTTTAATTTTTGATTTATTTTTTTAGTTATGATTTTTTTATTATTTTTTTTACCTTAAATAAGTAGTTTTTTTTTGTTTTCTCATGAACATTGAGTTTTCTTATGATCATTTTCATATATATATATATATATATATATATATATATATGATAAAGTTAGTAAAATTAAATTATATCTAAAAATGTTATATATATATGATAAATTTAGTAAATGTTATTATGCCATAATAAAACAATAATAACTTACATATATATGATAAAGTTAGTAAAATTAAATTATATCTAAAAATGTTGTTGTACCATAATAAAACAGTAATAACTTACATCGCAAACGAATGCATTACGCTGACATCAAGCCAATCCCTTGAAAATAACCTTAACAACTCCGAGTATGGGATTGGATTTGCAACTGGTTTGGGATACATCCCTTGGGGTGAAGAAGTACAAATGTAATGGCACGTCCCAACGAATCTGTGTAAACTCACCTGTATTAGTTGTGTAGATAACATGAGCAATATGTAGCACAACTGATTTTGCAAATCACAGAGTTAACCTAGAATGAATGTATGAATTTGAACTAACAATATGCACGAAGTCTAAAGCAAGATCTAATGTTCAACGGGTTTTGATGTGGGTGAATTTGTACAAGAAGTTGTGATAATTCATGATAAGGATGTGGATAAATTGATGTTTGTTCTTGAATAAAAATATAGGTTCAAAGCTTATAATAATTGTTTTAGGGTTTATGTTTAAATAATTTAAATAAATAAATTCTTTTTATTTATTTAATTACTATTATAATAGTGTACCTTAAAAGGGTAGGAAAAATATATATTAGTTTATATATATTTAGAAAACTATAGTTTAACCCCTAAATGAGTTATTAATGTAAAAAAATAATTAATTTAGATAAATAAATCCTTTTTACTTATTTATCAAAAAAAAATGTGTTTCTATAAAGAAACCAAGGCAATATGTGTGTATTAATATATATATTTGGTAAAAATATATTTGTTTAAATAAATCCTAAACCCTAAAATAAAATGATTTATAATGAAAATGTTTTATGAAGTTCTTTAAAATGATAAAGTATTTTATACAAAATCTTGTCACAATTTTTATAATATTGGATATTTTGAATGTTTTGTTTTGTAATTAAATAATTTAATTTAAAATAAACTTTTGATGATTTTTATTTTTTAAAATGAGATTTTAACTAATTTATATTATAAAACTAATTGTTTCTCATTTAAAATTGTTAATTATGGTACTAAACCGTCCCAACTGGTATGTGTTTTACAAAATAAATTTTGTTGAATAAATATTGTTGCTAAAACTGTTTAAAAAAAAAGATTGTAGACCACCCGGTTCGAACCCGGGTGGTTTCTCTGTGTGTAACACGAATTACCACTTGACTAGAGGATTGATGCTGATAACAAACCGATCCGCAAAGGATTTAACATAAACTGTTATGGGTTTCGAACCCACGCCACCTGGTTCGGCGGTGTAGTGGATTACTGGCCGGACCAGGTGGTTTCGCTGGTCGTATACAGAAACCACATATACTTATTAGAAGATGTAAACCATGCCTGATTTGGTGAAGGGACGAGTTCGGTCGGCCGGAACATTCAGTCGGGTGTTCTTGGTGTGCGATTGAGGACTGAGACGTAATGTAGGTCGAGTGAGGGTTTAGAGACTTCGTAGAGGGTTATACGACGGTGAGAGGATGAACTAATTCTATTAATTTCATCTTAAAAGCTTGATTTAATTCGGTCCTTGTCGAGGATAGTTGTCCACACAAATCAACGTTAACTCGATGTTTGAGGATGTATTGAGTCATGAATTTGGATTGGATACATGCGAGAAGCGATTGCGCGTGATTTGCGGCCCTATACACCTTCAAATCTCTTGATTGATAGTCGAATTAAACGCGGTTTGACTCTGGAAAGTCAATTCCGTTTGAATTGATTAGAATTTCAAAATTGGCGACGCAAAGATTGAACTAAAATGTGAGGCTTGCAAACAGTCGATAATTGTTCTAGTGTTCAAGGCAAGTCCAGATTGGTCGGGTTTTATTCGAATTTGGTATAGAATTTTTAAGCAATATGGGGTTGTTTGACTTTTAAAAGTCAAACTGGGTCAGATGTTTGGATTTTGTCAAAATTAGGGATTAGAGGGTTCAATTTTAAGGGTGAGGGTTCAAGGTTGGGAGTCCAAATGTTCAAGGGTTCAAACAATTATCCTTATATATACATATGAGTTTATTTTGTTTTAAAAGTTTAATACTTTATAAGTTTTTATAAATAAGTTTTGAATGTGATAATATATGAATAATTATATATATATATATATATATTATAAAAACTTGTCTTTATATATATATATACAATTAAATATATACATGCTAGTATAAAAGATGTACATACGTGGCTAAAGCTCCCATGTTTTACTTTGGTAGATGTTTATGATAATAAAACGTTTACTTATATATAGATAAATATACTCATATGTGTTATACTAATACTAGAGAAATAATATGTAATGCAAGGTTTGAAAAGTACCAAATTGATATATGTGTAAAATAACAGGTGATATGACATGATGAGTTTGAAAAAGTACGGGACTACATGTGTTCGTTATTGGACATAATAAGATGAATAAGGAAAATTATGGTCTGAAAAATCATGGATGTTACAGTATCCCCATGTTGAGGGAATTTCGTCCCGAAATTGAAGGTTACTAAATCAACGAGGAGATGTGGATACTTGAGCTTCGTTTGATCATCACGTTCCCAAGTAAACTCTGGGCCACGTTTGTATCCTCAATGAAATTTGAAGGTTGGATTGAGGAGTACGATTAATAACAAGATTTAGGTCTGTTTCTAAAAGTCAGGCTGGAATGTTGATAGTGGGTTTCGTTTAAGAGAATTAAGGTTAAAACTGTCGAATAATACATTGGATTCTAGATGAAATGCGTTACTTGGAATCGGTTTGATGGAAACTTGATGATTAGGGTTTGTTTAAGATGTACTATAATATGTTCAAGAATTGTTAGTGGATAAGAGATTTCACAAACATTGGCCCGTCAAACAACATAAAACTTTACATGACCCAAATAACGCTACTTCTAATAATATGTCAGGAACACTTATATATAAAAAGTACCAATGACGTATCCACCATGCCCTTGTGATGTCTCATTAGTTTCGTTATTATATATCATGATAGGTTTTGTGTCGTAACACACGACATAATTTGATATGTTTTCCATGCGCTGATTTTTATAATTACGTGTGCACCCGTAATTATCCAAATCGTCCCATGGTCCGTATAGTTCATCCCTTTGTGTGTGTGGGTCAAGGGGGTAACACAAAATCACTTAATTCGTAACTATTATTTTCACGTATGTGTTGCTAACAAATAACTATGTCCATAGATAGTAGAGTCAATCAGGTACTAAAGAGTAATAACGTCGTATAATTTAGGGTTCCATATAGGGCTGTAAACGAACCGGACGTTCAACGAACAGTTCGTGAACCATTCGGCGGGAAGTTCATTTATGTTCGTTCGTTTAATAAATGAACGAACATGAACAAGGAATTTCGTCTGATTAACTAAATGAACGAACATGAACAGAGGTCTCGTTCATTCAATTGTGTTCATGAACGCTCGTTTATTTACATTCGTTCGTTTTTGTTGTTCATTAAAGATTTTTGTATATTTCTATTTTATTTTATCTAAACCTTTTATATTCTTTAATTTTTATTATATTTTTTACCCTAACAATTAACTAAGTAAAGTAATTCGATAGATGTACATAAAACTTGATATTAAAATAATATTATTAAATGTTCATTTTGAAACATTATGGGTTGACATCAAAAGTCCCAAACAAGGCTTCGTTCGGTTTCGCTCGTGAACCGTTTGTGAACATGTCCATTTCCTTAATGGACGAACACGAACATGAAATTTCGTTCGGTTCGTGTTCGTGAACCGTTCATGAACAAGTTAAATGCAAAACGAACGAACACGAACAAGGCTTCGTTCGGTTCGGTTCATTTACAACCCTTTCATAGCTTCCTCGTGTTTGAACAATAATACGTCAAACCCCGAGTTGCTTTCATGGATAAGATGAACAATCATGCCTTGTGTATGATGTACTTAATCAATTGAAACAATGTAAACAATCTAATTCCGTGTATAATGTAAGCACTCAAGTTTCCATGTGTGATCTAGTGTTATGCACATTGTAAGCAAATAGGTTTCATGTATACTGTGAATAGTTTAGTACCATGTATATAGTAAACAAATGAGTTTTATGTATAAGGTGAACAATTTTGTATTTATGTATTTTGTAAACAAATAAGTTTCAAGTATAAGGTGAGTAATGTAGCATCATGTATATTGTATAGAGTGAACAATCTAGTATCATGTATTTTGTAAACAAATAAGTTTCATGTATTATGTGGTCAATCCAGTATAAAGTATATTGCAAGCAAACAAGTTTCATGTATTATGTGATCAGTGTAATATTATGTATATTGCAAACAACTAAGTTTCATGTATTATGTGATCGTGTATAATGTGCTCAATCATGTATCAAACAAACAAGCTTCATGTATCATGTGATTAACCTAGTATCATGCATATTGTAGACAACTAAGCTTCATGTATCATGTGAATATTCATATGTAAGTTATTGGATCTCATGAGTAATGTTAACTATCAAATTTTGCAGGTAGTCGAGTGTTGCAGACAAGCGTGTTGTTTGGCGTTCACGTATAACGTGGGTAGTTGGATTTTTAAATTTTAAAATCTTGTTGAGGTTTATAGGGATGGCTAATGCCTGCGCGAAATGGTTCATCTCATTGCGGTGCCTAGTACAATCATACATTTCTGAAGGTGTAGGATGACGAGAAGGTTGTGTAGATATTTAGAGCAGAGTACTTACAAATAACTGATTCGTGCTCTTTGTTTGCAAATAAATAAGTAGTTTTAATTTTATTCTTGTTTGTAAATAAAATGGTGAAAGATAGTTGAGTAATTAACTTTATGGATAATTAAATGAAAACCTTTTTATTTAATTTTAAATTATTATACAGAGACTATTTTTAAGAGAAAATAATGACTAAATTATTTAAGAATTAAGTCAAGGTCTAATAATAATTAATTTAATGAGAAAGAGTCATAATTAATATTCAATTAAAATAATGTTTTTATAAAACAAGTTGTATTAAGTTTCCTTACAAGGTGAAATGGTTTATAGAAAATTTATATTTCAGATACTATCTGAATGTTTGGTAAACGCTTTGTTTGAACAAAATAACGATGTGGTTCAAATCAGATAATAAAGTGATTAGCTACAAAGAAGGCTTAGGTACGTGTACTAAATTGTAATAATAAAAAAGATGGTGTTTAGATTGTACTCATTTGATAATATAATCAAATAGATACTTTGACAATTCAAAGTGATTCAAATTCTTATACTTTCAGGAAGACATGCTTTAGCCTATAGGTGAACAGTCACTTCGGGAATTCCTAGGAAATCATACGGATCCTTTGGTTGATTTGGATTTATATGAAATACTTTCCTAGACAGAAGACCCAAAGTACAGGCATTCACCCTTCCGGATTACACATGTTCTTTACTAATTTTCAGAACTCAAAACTTTGACGGGATTTTAAATTTTTTTGGATAGGTTTTAGGCCTAAGAGTTTAAGTTCGCCACAGGTGATGATGATGAATACGTAATTCTCAATGTGTGAGAGTGAAGTTGTATAAAGACTGGGGTATAAATAAGTGTGTGGTAAAACATAGGATAGCATTTAGTAGCCTCAAATAAGTAGCATGTAATCAAACAGTGGTAAATAAAGTTTTATATAGGTAGCAATGTTTTTAAGCATGTGAGTTATCAAGTAGTGTAGCATATAACTATCATGTATTGTATCATGTGATGTAACACTCAGAATAACATGTAAGAAGATCACACATAGTAGTGAACATGTAGCACGTAGCAATTTGGCAAAAATCATATAACATAGTGTCACACCCCCAAAATCCACTAACGGAATTTTACCGTTAGGGGCGTGACATGACAGGATCTCAGTCATTAGTTACGTTGAACGACTCTATATGAGTTTAATAAAAACCACTAGTATTGCTCATAGTCACGATGCAACACTAGTAATGAAAATACTGATTTAATGTAATACTTACGGAAGCGAAAAGTTAAATGAAAAACATGCGCCAAAACAGTTGCACCAAAATAAACAATTCAAGATAATTAAAATAAATAATTCTTGAGTTTGCAAATGATAGACTTCGTATGCATTCATGCCTTAGCTCGTGCTTGTACCTTAATTACCGGAGAAAACATGCTAAAACGTGTCAACACTAGGTTGGTGAGTTCACAGGTTTCAATGTTTGTAAAGTTTACTAGATAATACCATTTTCAATTATATCATAGGTAGCTAACCTAGTACATGTTACTAAAGCGTTTCGACACCGAAGCTGACTGTTTATGTTTGTACCGCCTCCCACCATGACTATCATCATCAATGGTGAATGTTTAGGTCAATGTTACACCCGTTCGACTACCTGTCGTGTTAGCGCGACTAACGCGGGTGGGGCTTGTCAATGCCCAGTAGTACTACTCAAGATTACCTCGCTAACCCATATACTAACGGTTCGATAAGTGAGGACTTTCATGATATGTTTGCGCTTAGTACACAAGTAATATAATAGAAACGTATGATCTAAATGCTAGTACCCATGTTTTCTCCCCCAAGTTTAAAACGTAAGATAAAGGGGCCGTGAAACTCACCTTAGAGTATGTGCGAAAGAAAGCGAACCTAAAATGCTTGACGACTAACTGCCACCTATAAACACCGGTTTATAAGTGTATGTTTGTGCAAGATGATACGAACCCTAAGTATCCAAACAATCCCATTGTTTAAGTGTTTGAAAAAAGTTTACAAGTTTGACTCATGTTTGACCAAGTTTGACTAAGTTTGACTAAGTTTGACTCAACGACCCGTTGGTGACTCGTTTAATGATTAAAGGTTTGTTCAGTATAATACTTCTATATTATACACAAATGATCATGCTGTAACACTTAGCAATAAATCCTATTTGTTCTATCAAGATAGTAAGTTTTCAAAAATAGCAGGTTTCTATAAATAGAAAGTTTCCAAAAATAGCAGGTTTCTATAAATAGAAAGTTTCCAAAAATAGCAGGTTTCTATAAATAGAAAGTTTCCAAAAATAGTAGGTTTCTATAAATAGTAACCTATGACTAGCATGCGTGATTTCAAACACCTAACACGTTACAACAAGTTATTATGTCCTATCTATCATGTACCAATCATCAACCATATCAAGCATGTCTAAATAACAAGTGTTAACCATTTTTAACAATTAAAGTTTCCTTATTTGGAAAGTTTGTAAAATCGGGTTATGTATTCAAAATCTGATTTCACAATTCATCTAACCATGTATCAACTAGCTCATAACCATCATCACATCATCCTAACCATGTCTAGCATGCAAGTTAGAAAACCTAAAAAGTTTCCTTTTTTAGTAACTTGTCCATTACACGTTCAAATCCCAAAATTAACACATCAAATCGATTCTAAATCTTTCAACTAATATAATTACAACTATACAAATCATAATCCACGTCTAGCATGCGATTCCTATCCTTCACATAATCAAAAAGTTCCAATATTTAACACGTTACCAATCACATGGATCTAGGGTTTTGCAATTAACCATAAAATCATCAAATACGTGTAAAACAATAACAAAGTTAACATTTTTATTATAAAATTTCATGTTTGGATGAACTAGGGTTTGATCTAAAATTTAGGGATCAAAAAGTGACGGAATTGAACGAAACGACTTACGTAGAAACGTTAGGAATGTCGAGAGGAGTCCAAATACGCGTTCAATTGCGAGATCGGAGATCGAACGGAGGTCCTTTGGCTTGCTTTTTGGTTCGGTCGTGAGAGAGAGGGGTGAGGGTGAGGTCGACGGTTTTTAGGGTGGGAGGTTAGGGTTTGTATTTTTTTTTTTTATAAAAACTTATCCTTATCTAATAGTTAATGGGTTTTAAGATGGGCTTCTAGCTTAATTAAAGCCCATAGGCTCTAATTAATTAAATAATAACTATTTAATAATTAAAATTCTCGATTTATATTTTTATAAAAACTCCAACTTTTATAAAAATATTGTATGCGGTTAATATTCGATAACCACATACGAAAACAGTAATATTCACATAATTCACGTAATCACATAAGATTATATAAAACTCGCAATTTATATAAAATATAAATTATTAATGTTCGTAATATAAATGTTCGATTAATCACCAACGTTCCGGGTTAGACTCGAGTGCGATCCGATGTGTGCGATTAAATGCAATGTACGTGTAACTAACTTAGTTAATGGATTTTGAAATGAATAATGTTTGAACTAATGAGGTTTGAGTTAACGGAGTTAACCTGAAAATGCCGGATGTCACATCATCCCCTTGTTGAAAGAATTTTCGTCCCGAAAATTAAACGGAGTCAGTAACGTCTGAAACAAAAAGTTTAGGTTTGTCACATCATCCCCTTGTTGAAATAAATTTCGTCTCAAAATTTAGTTAGTACCTTCCGTGTTTGCCGTTGAATGTTTGAAAAGATGAGGATACTTTTTCATCATTTGATCCTCGCGTTCCCACGTGAACTCCGGTCCACGCTTCGAGTTCCAGCGAACTCTGACAATAGGTATCTTACTGCGCTTGAGAGTCTTGACCTCTCGGTCCATGATTTCAACAGGTTCCTCGATAAAACGTAGATGTTCGTCAATTTCCAACTCCTCGAGTGGAACTACAAGTGTCTCATCTGATAGGCACTTCTTTAGGTTTGAGACATGAAATACGTTGTGCACTCCATTGAGTGTATCAGGTAGGTTCAGTTGGTATGCTACTAGACCAATCCTTTTCTCTATCTCGAACGGTCCAACATAACACGGGTTTAGCTTTCCTCGTTTCCCGAAACGAATCACACCTTTCCAAGGTGAAACCTTTAATAACACTTTGTCATCCACTTGAAATTCTAACAGTTTTCTGCGCTTGTCTGCATAACTCTTTTGACGGTCACGAGCTGCCGCCATACGGTTTCGGATTTGCACGATTTTCTCGGAGGTTTCATGCACAAGTTCAGGACCCGTAAGTTGGCTATCTCCAACTTCAGCCCAGCAAAGTGGTGATCGACATTTCCGTCCGTACAAAGCCTCGAACGGTGCTGCTTTAATACTATTATGATAGCTGTTATTATAAGAGAATTCCACTAACGGCAAATGAGTCTCCCAACTGTTTCCGAAATCGATCACACAAGCCCTTAACATGTCTTCTAGGGTTTGAATGGTACGCTCACTCTGGCCATCTGTTTGAGGATGGTATGCTGTGCTCATATCCAGGCGCGTGCCTAGAGCTTTCTGTAATGATTGCCAGAAACGTGAGGTGAATCGGGCGTCTCTATCGGAGATGATGGAGATTGGCACTCCATGTCGAGATACTACTTCTTTAAGGTAGAGACGAGTTAACTTTTCCATTTTATCGGTCTCTTTGATAGCAAGAAAATGAGCTGATTTGGTTAGGCGATCCACTATCACCCAGATTGTGTCACATCCAGTAGGGGTTCGGGGTAATTTGGTTATGAAATCCATGGAAATCTGCTCTCATTTCCACATCGGAATTTCCGGTTGTTGAAGTAATCCGGATGGCTTTTGGTACTCCACCTTAACCTTGGAACAAGTCAGACACTTGCTCACGTAGGTGGCTATGTCGGCTTTCATGTTTGGCCACCAATACAAAACCTTGAGATCGTGATACATCTTGTCGGATCCCGGATGGATAGAGTATCGGGATTTGTGAGCTTCATCCATGACTAGATCTCTTAGGTTTCCATATACTGGTATCCATATTCGTTTCGCGAAATAACGAATACCATCTGCTTTAACCTCAAGTTGTTTCTCCATACCACGAGTGGATTCAAGTGATAAGTTCTCCTCTTTTAAGGCTTCGAGTTGGGCATTACGGATCTGTTCGGGTAATCCTGTATGAATAGTGAGTTGTAATGCTCTAACCCGTCGGGGTTTAGTTTCTTTTCTGCTTAGGGCATCGGCTACCACATTAGCTTAGCCCGGATGGTACTTGATTGCACAATCATAATCGTTTAATAACTCGATCCAACGATGTTGACGCGTATTCAACTCTTTCTGCTCAAAAATATGCTGAAGACTCTTGTGATCGGTGTAGATGGTGCACTTGGTACCGTACAAGTAATATCTCCATATCTTGAGTGCAAACACCACGGCTCCTAACTCCAAATCGTGAGTCGTGTAGTTCTTTTCGTGGATTTTTAACTGTCGAGAAGCGTATGCGATAACCTTGTCACGTTGCATCAACACACAACCGAGTCCTTGGATAGAGGCATCGCAATACACCACGAAGTCATCTGTTCCCTCTGGTAGAGACAGGATAGGTGCGCTACATAGTTTCTGCTTCAGTAGCTGGAATGCTGATTCTTGAGTCTCACTCCAATTATAGGGTTTATCTTTTTGGGTTAAGGAGGTGAGGGGTTGGGCAATCTTTGAGAATCCCTCAATAAAACGACGGTAGTATCCGACCAATCCTAGGAATTGCCGAACTTCGGTTGGAGTTGATGGTGCTGCCCAATTCTTAATAGCTTCCACTTTGGCTGGATCGACATGTATTCCTTTCTCATTGATCACATGCCCTAGAAATTGAACCTCGCGAATCCAAAAATCGCATTTGGAAAACTTCGCGTACAGCTGCTCCTGTTTCAGTAGTTCAAGGATCAAACGCAGATGCTCCTCATGCTCTTCCTGACTCTTAGAATATATGAGGATATCGTCAATAAAAACAATGACGAATTGGTCCAGATAGGGTTTACACACACGGTTCATGAGGTCCATGAACACCGGGTGCGTTAGTTAATCCAAATGGCATGACCAAAAATTCAAAATGGTCGTACCGGGTTCTGAATGCAGTCTTGGATATATCTGCATCTCGAACTCTCAGCTGATGATATCCAGACCTTAAATCGATTTTTTAGTAGAAACTTGACCCTTGAAGTTGGTCGAATAAATCGTCAATACGGGGTAGTGGGTAGCGGTTCTTGACTGTTACTTTGTTCAACTCTCGGTAATCAATGCACATTCGGAAAGTTCCATCTTTCTTTTTGACAAATAGGACCGGAGCTCCCCATGGCGATGAGCTCGGTCGGATGAAACCTTTATCCAACAACTCTTGCAGTTGAGTGGATAGCTCTTGCAACTCGCTTGGTGCCAACCTATAAGGTGCCCGAGCAATAGGCGCTGCTCCGGGTGTTAGGTCAATCTGAAATTCGACCTGACGATGAGGTGGAAGACCAGGTAGGTCTTCAGGGAATACTTCTGGGAATTCGCGAACGATAGGGATATCTTCTAACTTTTTCTCCTCGGTGGACTTGTCAGCAACAAGGGCCAGTATCGCGGTATGACCCTTACGCAGACACTTCTGGGCCTTCATGAAAGATATGATGCCCATGGCTGCACCACTTCTTTCGCCCTGAACAGATAGGATTTCTCCACTAGGAAGGGGTATACGAACGATCTTCTCACTACAGATGATCTCAGCTTGGTTTTCAGACAACCAATCCATGCCCACAATTATGTCAAAACTGCCAAGTGTAACTGGCATGAGATCGATGTCAAGTTTGTGACCAGAAAGTTCTAACTGACATCCCTTGAGAATATGGGTTGCCTCGATTACTTTATCGTCTGCTATCTCTACGGTATAATATTGTTCTAATAAAGTTGGGTTTATTTCTAACTGACCACTAAGTTCTCTAGATATAAAACTTCTATCGGCGCCAGTATCAAAAAGTACAGAAGCATAATGATCGTTTAAGAGAAACATACCGTTCACCACGTTCCGATCATTCCGAGCTTTTCCCTATCCAATCACAAATGCTCGGCCCTTTGCACCATTTTCGTTGTTATTACCATTTCCACCCTGATGGTTATTACCATTTCTATTACCACCCGATGATTGTTTCCATTCCCATTCCCGTTTCCGTTTCTCCTCAACTGCGGACAATCCTTCTTAAAATGCCCTTCCTTACCGCACTCAAAACAACATTTGGGTACGTTTCCAGGTGGTGTCTGTTTGTTCTGCAGATCTACTCTACAGTCTTTGGCCAAATGACCCATCTTTCCACACCGTTGGAAACGGTACCGGTCACATGCTCCATGATGGTGAAAGTTACATTTATTGCACTTCGGGTACTTGCCATTATAAGAACCCTGATTCTGCTGAGAAGAGTTAGACTGATTGTTGTTCTTTGAAGGTTCAAGCTTACGATGATGTTGTTGTTGTTGCTGAGAAGGTGGGTTTGACTGGAAGGTTTTGGGGAATGAACTGTCAAACTTCCTCTTGTTGTCAGCAGTCTTTGATAGTGTACCTCTAGGTGGTAGAGTGCCCTGAGCTACTGCCTGATCGGTTAGCCTGTGAGCCAACCTGATTGCTTGCTGGATCGTAGTGGGATTCGAAGATGTCACCATGCTCTGAATTTGCGGGACCAAACCATCAATGAACTTCTCAATCCTCTTATAGGGAGGTGTTACCATTTGCGGACATAAGTTCGCCAGTTCATGCGAACGAGTAGTGTAGGCTTCTATCTCAGATCCCTCCATCTTGAGATTCCAGAATTCGCTCTCAAGTTTCTGTACTTCATCGCGGGGATAATACTCCTCCCGCGGCATAGTCTTGAATTCATCCCATAGCAAAGCATTTGCCATTTCCAGAGTTAACATTTGCACCTGTGAGTTCTACCAAGTAAGGGCTGGACCCTCAAGAGTTCCAGATGCATACTTCACCTGGTTGTTCGGTGGACAGTTACACATTGCAAAAGCGGATTCAGATTTCTCCATCCAGCGGAGTAAGCCAACAGCCCCTTCGGCTCCACTGAACGAGTGAGGTTTGCAATCCATGTACGCCTTGAAAGTACAAACCTGCTGGTGGTTATGCTGACCTGAATTGTAAACAAGAATGCGCTTTAAGAATACCATATTCGAATTTGGGTTTAGGATAAATGATGACTCACTAGAGTCGATAATATGTTGCTTTACCTCCAGCATTAATAGCGGCGTGAGTAGCTGCTACTGCTTCAGCCACATGCTCATTTATGAGTGCCGTGAGCTCGGCTGCAGTAATGTTAATGTTTCTGCGACCACCGCGTCCTCTGGCGCGTCCACCACATCCATTTCCTCTTCCAGATATTATCTTTACATTCACAACATACAATAATGAGAAAAATAAATCGCATTTTATCATCATACAAGTACTAGTAAACAAAAGAAATTCAAACCACAACATCTAACATTTCAATAATAGTAATACTTGATAAAATAAATTGTAACGATTATAACTAAACTCAACCAAACATCAAAATTCTAGAAACATCTGTTGGATGGGAACAACCCTGCCCATCTAGGTTCAAAAGAAAAGACGTAAATAAGTAATGAAGATAGATGATCAAATGTCACTGCCAACTGATGTAACATCGGATGTTGCATCATCGTCCTCATCCTGATCTCCTGCAGGTGCATCCTCTGGTGCAACTCCTGCTGCCTCAACTGCTACAAGTCGTGCATCAACCTGCTCAATCCTAGTGTGGAGTATATCTAGGTTCCACTCTGCAGTGTTCAGCCGGTCCTCCATGTCCACACATCCATCTGCCAAATTCTCATGAGCTGTATCAGTTGCTACTAAATCTGCAGTCAGTTTGGTGATCCTCTGATTCATCACCATCTCTCGCTGAAGTATGCTAGTAATCTCTCCCGCTGCGTCCCTCATGTTCCGGATCTCCCGGTCCATCCTAGCCACAAAGGCAGCTATCACCTGCTCATAGGGGTACTGCAGTGGTGGTAAAGCTCGTACAGAAGATGATGAAGAAGAAGAAGAAGAAGCAATGTCAGTAGAGAGCGGAGGTGGGACTTCCTCCTCGCGGATCCAGTTCCTGATCCTATCGGGATACCAATCCCAGTCCTGCGTGTTGCCTCTGACACGCACATGAATAGGCTCATCATGCCCTATTGTGGTGTTGATCGGGTTGAGTCGACGTCTCCTCGACTCTGGCAAAGGTACCATAGGAACATCGTGCTCCTGAATGACTGGGGATGCTGGTGAATTGGGTGGGGTCGACATTTCCTATAACGGGATGAGTGAGTGCCATGTATGAGTGTAAGTGCTGTGTAACTAATGCATGTACGTAGTTATAGTCTAGTATGCATTTCCTAGTTCTCTAAAACCTGGCTCTGATACCAATCTGTCACACCCCCAAAATCCACTAATGGAATTTTACCGTTAGGGGCGTGACATGACAGGATCTCAGTCATTAGTTACGTTGAACGACTCTATATGAGTTTAATAAAAACCACTAGTATTGCTCATAGTCACGATGCAACACTAGTAATGAAAATACTGATTTAATGTAATACTTGCGGAAGCGAAAAGTTAAATGAAAAACATGCGCCAAAACAGTTGCGCCAAAATAAACAATTCAAGATAATTAAAATAAATAATTCTTGAGTTTGCAAATGATAGACTTCGTATACATGCATGCCTTAGCTCGTGCTTGTACCTTAATTACCGGAGAAAACATGCTAAAACGTGTCAACACTAGGTTGGTGAGTTCACAGGTTTCAATGTTTGTAAAGTTTACTAGATAATACCATTTTCAATTATATCGTAGGTAGCTAACCTAGTACATGTTACTAAAGCGTTTCGACACCGAAGCTGACTGTTTATGTTTGTACCGCCTCCCACCATGACTATCATCATCAATGGTGAATGTTTAGGTCAATGTTACACCCGTTCGACTACCTGTCGTGTTAGCGCGACTAACGCGGGTGGGGCTTGTCAATGCCCAGTAGTACTACTCAAGATTACCTCGCTAACCCATATACTAACGGTTCGATAAGTGAGGACTTTCATGATATGTTTGCGCTTAGTACACAAGTGATATAATAGAAACGTAAGATCTAAATGCTCGTACCCATGTTTTCTCCCCCAAGTTTAAAACGTAAGAAAAAGGGGCCGTGAAACTCACCTTAGAGTATGTGCGAAAGAAAGCGAACCTAAAATGCTTGACGACTAACTGCCACCTATAAACACCGGTTTATAAGTGTATGTTTGTGCAAGATGATACGAACCCTAAGTATCCAAACAATCCCATTATTTAAGTGTTTGAAAAGAGTTTACAAGTTTGACTCATGTTTGACCATGTTTGACCAAGTTTGACTAAGTTTGACTCAACGACCCGTTGGTGACTCGTTTAATGATTAAAGGTTTGTTCAGTATAATACTTCTATATTATACACAAATGATCATGCTGTAACACTTAGCAATAAATCCTATTTGTTCTATCAAGATAGTAAGTTTCAAAAAATAGCAGGTTTCTATAAATAGAAAGTTTCAAAAAATATCAGGTTTCTATAAATAGAAAGTTTCCAAAAATAGCAGGTTTCTATAAATAGAAAGTTTCCAAAAATAGTAGGTTTCTATAAATAGTAACCTATGACTAGCATGCGTGATTTCAAACACCTAACACGTTACAACAAGTTATTATGTCCTATCTATCATGTACCAATCATCAACCATATTAAGCATGTCTAAATAACAAGTGTTAACCATTTTTAACAATTAAAGTTTCCTTATTTGGAAAGTTTGTAAAACCGGGTTATGTATTCAAAATCTGATTTCACAATTCATCTAACCATGTATCAACTAGCTCATAACCATCATCACATCATCCTAACCATGTCTAGCATGCAAGT
Organism: Smallanthus sonchifolius; assembly: GCA_023525975.1. NCBI lineage: Eukaryota > Viridiplantae > Streptophyta > Magnoliopsida > Asterales > Asteraceae > Smallanthus > Smallanthus sonchifolius. Next base: position 24,028,504 of record CM042029.1, on the reverse strand, counting down.
TAGAAAACCTAAAAAGTTTCCTTTTTTAGTAACTTGTCCATTACACGCTTAAATCCCAAAATTAACACATCAAATCGATTCTAAATCTTTCAACTAATATCATTACAACTATACAAATCATAATCCACGTCTAGCATGCGATTCCTATCCTTCACATAATCAAAAAGTTCCAATATTTAACACGTTACCAATCACATGGATCTAGGGTTTTGCAATTAACCATAAAATCATCAAATACGTGTAAAACAATAACAAAGTTAACATTTTTATTATAAAATTTCATGTTTGGATGAACTAGGGTTTGATCTAAAATTTAGGGATCAAAAAGTGACGGAATTGAACGAAACGACTTACGTAGAAACGTTAGGAATGTCGAGAGGAGTCCAAATACGCGTTCAATTGCGAGATCGGAGATCGAACGGAGGTCCTTTGGCTTGCTTTTTGGTTCGGTCGTGAGAGAGAGGGGTGAGGGTGAGGTCGACGGTTTTTAGGGTGGGAGGTTAGGGTTTGTATTTTTTTTTTTTATAAAAACTTATCCTTATCTAATAGTTAATGGGTTTTAAGATGGGCTTCTAGCTTAATTAAAGCCCATAGGCTCTAATTAATTAAATAATAACTATTTAATAATTAAAATTCTCGATTTATATTTTTATAAAAACTCCAACTTTTATAAAAATATTGTATGCGGTTAATATTCGATAACCACATACGAAAACAGTAATATTCACATAATTCACGTAATCACATAAGATTATATAAAACTCGCAATTTATATAAAATATAAATTATTAATGTTCGTAATATAAATGTTCGATTAATCACCAACGTTCCGGGTTAGACTCGAGTGCGATCCGATGTGTGCGATTAAATGCAATGTATGTGCAACTAACTGAGTTAATGGAGTTTGAAATGAATAATGTTTGAACTAACGAGGTTTGAGTTAACGGAGTTAACCTGAAAATGCCGGATGTCACACATAGAGCATGACATTTGATGGGTGTCCTAAGGTTATAGTCTAGGTCAAAAGTGTCTAATAACCTAATTCCGTAAAACTAAGGTTCTGATACCAATCTGACACACCTCAACCGATGACAGAAATGTCGGGGCGGGACATGTAGACTGTTCATAAGCTCATGTTTACTAAAGTTGTAATAATTAAACAATCATTTTTATTTCATATCTCAAGTAATCAATTACAACATTTACAAGAATAAAAAATACATGAATATCCTTATTAAGTTTAAAACTAGGTTCTCAATACTAAGTGAAGCAACTTGAATCTTAACTCAAACATTCGAACCTGAAACATGATAAAATGAGAGGGTCAACTATAAATAGTTGGTGAGCATACATAGGTTTTGACACCATAAGTAAAGTTCAAATGTTTTGTGTACAATTCATATGATACATGGTTTATAAAGCATTTATGGAGAATCTAAGTTAAGTTAGTTGCACAAATCAAACCTTGTAACTGAAGCGCATAACAACACATGTTATCCTAATGTAGGTCATAACAACACATGTTATCCTGATGTAAATGTAGGGCATAACAACACATGTTATCATGATGTAAATGTAGGGCATAACAACACATGTTATCCTGATGTAGGGCATAACAACAAATGTTATCCTAATGTAATGTGTTAATGATTGCACGAGTATGTCATGTATATGTAGCTTTAACAAATAGCATTCAAGCACAAATAAACACATATGATCATATTGTAGAATTGTATGTGTGTAATTGCAAATAGTGTTTGTTGAGTAATCATGTTTCACCCCAAAGTATGTAAAATTTAAAAGAGGCTATGTAAACTCACGTTTATTAGTTGTGTAGATAACATGAGCAATATGTAGCACAACTGATTTTACAAATCATAGAGTTAACTTAGAGTGAATGTATGAATTTGAATTAACAATTTGCACGAAGTCTAAAGCAAGATCTAATGTTCAACGGGTTTTGATGTGGGTGGATTTGTACAAGAAGTTGTGGTAATTCATGATAAGGATGTGGATAAATTGATGTTTGTTCTTAAATAAAAATATAGGTTCAAAGCTTATAATAATTGTCTTAGGGTTTATGTTTAAATAATTTAAATAAATAAATTATTTTTATTTATTTAATTACTATTATAATAGTGTACCTTAAAAGGGTAGTGAATATGTATATATATTAGTTTATATATATTTAGAAAACTATAGTTTAAACCCTAAATGGGTTATTAATGTAAAAAGATAATTAATTTAGATAAATAAATCCTTTTTACTTATTTATCAAAAAAAATAATGTGTTTCTATAAAGAAACCACGGAAATATGTGTGTATTAATATATATATATATATATTTGGTAAAAATATATTTGTTTAAATAAATCCTAAACCCTAAAATAAAATGATTTATAATGAAAACGTTTTATGAAGTTCTTTAAAATGATAAAGTATTTTATACAAATCTTGTCACAATTTTTATAATATTGGGTATTTTGAATGTTTTGTTTTGTAATTAAATAATTTAATTTAAAATATACTTTTGATGATTTTTATTTTTAAAAATGAGATTTTAACTAATTTAAATTATAAAACTAATTGTTTCTCATTTAAAATTGTTAATTATGGTACTAAACTGTCCCAACTGGTATGTGCTTTACAAAATAAATTTTGTAGAATAAATACCGTTGCTAAAACTGTTTAAAAAAATGAATGTAGACCACCCGGTTCGAACCCCGGTGGTTTCTGTGTGTAACACGAATTACCACTGGACTAGAGGATTGATGTTGATAACAAACCGATCCGCAAAGGATATAATGTAAACTGGGATGGTGGCCGGGTCTGGAATCAGGAATAAACAAAAAGGGCTGGGTTTATGGGTTTCAAACCCACGCCACCTGGTTCGGCGGTGTAGTGGCTTACCGGCCGGACCAGGTGGTTTCGCTGGTCATATACAGAAACCATATATACTTATCTGTTAATAGAAATGAAAGCATAAACCAAATCTGAAATCATATAAACAGATCACGAATTCGATTTGCAATTAAATCAGATACCCTCTATCATCAAGAATTGATAGAGGGCTATTTATTAGCATTGAATTACGAATTAGAAGATGTAAACCATACCTGATTTGGTGAAGGGACGAGTTCGGTCGGCGTGAACATTCAGTCGCGTGTTCTTGGTGTGCGATTGATGTACTGAGATGTAATTTAGGTCGAGTGAGGTTTTAGAAACTTCGTAGAGGGTTATGCGACGGTGAGGGGATGAATTAATTCTATTAATTTCATCTTAAAAGCTTGATTCAATTCGGTCCTTGCCGAGGATAGTTGTCGACACATATCACACATTAATTCGATGTTTGAGGATGTATTGAGTCATGAATTTGGATTTGATACATGCGAAAAGTGATTGCGTGTGATTTGCGGCCCTAAACACATTCAAATCTCTTGATTGATAGTCGAATTAAACGCGTTTGACTTTGAAAAGTCAATTTCATTTGAATTGATTAGAGTTTCAAAATTGGCCGCAAAAAGATTAAATTGAAATGTGAATTTGGCTTAGAAACAGTCGGTAATTGTTCTAGTGTTCCAGGCAAGTCCAGATTGGTCGGGTTTGATTCGAATTTGGTATAGAATATTTAAGCAATATGGGGATGTTTGACTTTTAAAAGTCAAACTTGGTCAAATGTTTGGATTTGGTCAAAATTGGGGATTAGAGGGTTCAATTTCAAGGGTGGGGGTTTAAGGTTGGGAGTCCAAATGTTCAAGGGTTCAAACAATTATCCTTATATATATATATTATAAAAACTTGTTTTTTATATTTTACAATTAAATATATGCATGCTAGTATAAAAGTTGTACATGCGTGGTTAAAGCTCCAATGTTTTACTTTGGTAGATGTTTATGATAATAAAACATTTACTTATATATATTTAGATAAATATACTCATATGTGTTATACTTATATTAGAGAAAATGTAATGCAAGGTTTGAAAAGTATCGAATTGATATATGTGTAAAACAATAGGTGATATGACATGATGAGTTTGAGCAAGTACCTACATGTGTTCGTTATTGGACATAATAAGATGAATAAGGAAAACTATGGTCTGAAAAATCATAGATGTTACAACATGCTTTTTACCGATGATATTCTGTTAGTAGTGGAGAGTAAGCGAGGCTGAACGAGAGGTTTGAAGAGTGGCGAGCAACCCTAGAAACCAAAGGTTTAAAAATAAGTCGTTTTAAAACTGAATACTTAAGTTGTAACATCTGTGGTGAAAAATATTGAGAATGACACCTAAATTAGTATTCAAGGCCTAGTTTCCCATAGATAATCAAGTTCTAGTAATTAAGATCATTATTGAGAGTGATGGGACATAGACAGTGATGTGGCCCACCGTGTATAGGCAGGTTTGTGTTAGTGGATAATGCCCACATGAGTAATATGTGACAAGAGGTTCTCCACAATATTAAAAGGGAAATTTTATTACGTTGTAGTTCGAATGACTATGTTATATGAATCCGATTGATGGGCCATCAAGAAGACAAATTCCTAAACCTTGAAGTAGTAAAGATGTGGATGTTGAGGTGGATGTGTGGACACACAAGGATGGACTAAATACAAAATGAAGTTTTTCAGGAGAATTTAGGGTGGCATGTATCTCTGATAAGATTAGGGAAGGAACGTTGAGTTGGTTTGCACATATGAAGAGGAGATATATGACGGCACCAATGAGAACCACGGAAACCCTCACTATATACGGGATGAGGAGTAGAGGCAGACCCAAACTGACATATTATGAGCGGACTAGGTAGGGTTTGCTAGAATTGTACATGTATGAGAACTTATTTTGAGGTAGGAATTCTTAGAGACGTATAGAATTGTCTTAGATTTTTATTGGGGCGTATACTTTTGTTTCTTTGCATCATCCTTAGCCTTATCTTCGTGAGGTCTCGTTGTACAGACCTTTTATGGGAGTGCATAGATACGTATGGGGGGCAGGTCCTAATGAAGCTGCGCCACTGCATTAGTGTGAGATTGCGTGAGTCTTGCTCTTTCATGTGCATCTACTTCAAAAATACTATTATGATGCCTATGCCACATCAAGTTTTTTCTTATTAACCGGCTACCTTCATTAACTCTTAATCATTCATATCCCTATGTGACTCTTTTCACGTCATGACCTCATTGTACCATTTTACGTACCTTTTATTGGGGATTACCGATCAAATAAACTTTCACCCAAATCCATTCCTTGTGTTTTGCTTGGGTATGCACCTAATCATCGAACATATTTATGTTATGATCCCCATATGTCGTTTTTCATGACACTATCTTCTCGATTGCCCCATTAGCTTTTGTTCTGAGCCTCCTACCACTACATTACCCTCATTTTTGTAGTTATTCCATCTTCTTGACCACGTTTCTTCTACTTCACCACCATCATCCTTATCCCCACCTACCTCTCCACCACCCCCAATTCGTCTCCACCCCACCCTACCCCATCCTCCACCACCTATCATTCTCATCAGATGATCACTCATTCTTGTGACCATACTCGACAAAGAAACACACCTCCCTCATCATTTCCTTATCCTTGTCTCATCCACCCACACTTCTATGCCGACTACTTATTCTCACGCCCAACGTTGGATGATATGGTGGGATGTTATGTGTACAAAGATTGATGCTCTACACTTAAACTAGACTTGGGTATTGATATTGGTGTAAGTGGATTTAAATGATTAAGAGACATGCGAATGGTTCCATTAGTCGATATAAAGCTCGACTAGTTTTCAAAGACTTTCATAAGATAAAAGTTGTTGATTATAAAGAGACCTTTACCCCCGTTGTCTACCCGACCACTATTCAGTTAGTTTTGTCTGTTACTTTTTCTCAAGGATCGGATATTCGGTAAGTCGATGTCAACAACGCCTTTCCTCATAGAGTTTTGTTTGAGACGATACATATCGTACAACCTCCTGGCTTTATTGACCCGACTCGTCCTCTATGCTTGTTGCAGAAGGCATTTATGGTCTGAAACAAACACCAAGAACTTGGTTTTCCACGCTCTCTACACCTCTTATTACAATTCGTGTTACTCAGTGTCTCTTATACGTCATTGTTTATTTATTACTAAGACTCGGTTATTTGCTATATATATTTATGTAGTATGTTAGAAACACATGTATTACACGGGGTTGAATAAATCTAACTTATTGTAAACCAGCAGTTTCTATAAAGATTTGTATGTTTCATGTCAACAGAAATTGGTGAAATAAGAAATAATGAAGATTTAAAAAATATAAATAACAAATAATAAAGATTTAAAAATTTAAAAATTATATTTTAAGATAAGATATAATTGAAATATTATAAATAATATTATAAAAGGTAACTTTGTCATATGAGACAAAGTTACTATAGAAAGTTTACAAATTTCTTTGCATATTGTACAAATTCTATTTGCATGTTTTTCTTCCTTTTTTTTTAATTTTCTTAAGATCTAAAATATTCATGCATAAAATAAAAACCAAATTAAGAATTTGGTGTAGTGGTATATGTGTCTAACTTTTAATTAGGGGAACATGGGTTCGAATCCCTTGGATGCTAATTTTTTATATCTTGCTTTTTTCATGTTTTTTTTTTGCATTTTGATTTATAACCATAAAACTTATGAGGAGAGTTTTGCCCTGTTTGCAAAAATGACGAACGTTCGTACTCTTATAGTAGTTGCAACCATGCATTAGTGTGTACAAATATGATGATTTAGCATCATATGAGTGAGGATTAGGTGTGAGGTGTGGTTTTGTTTATATAAAAATTGGTGTGGTGTTTTGGTGTGTAATTGTGATTAGGGTTGTAAACGAACCGAATCGAACCGAACGAAGCCTTGTTCGTGTTCGTTCGTTAATCATTGAACTTGTTCACGCACACTAACCGAACAAAATTTCATGTTCATGTTCGTTCATTAAGTAAATGGGTTAGTTCACGAACGTTACCAAACGAAGCGTTGTTTAGGACTTTTGATGTCAACCCTAATGCTTACATGATTTAGGATCGAGGAAAGCTTATAGTATTTAGGATTAAGAACTTAGAAGTCCTAACCGAGTAATAATGGATAGGGAAATGACACATAAATGAGAATATGGTTTCCTACTTTATTTAGTTAATTGTTAGGGTAATAAAAAAAATTAAAATTAAAGAATATAAACTGTTTAAATAAAATAAAACAGAAATATACAGAAATCTTAATGAACATCTTAAACAAACAAAAATGAACAAACATAAACGAACGAACGTTCACGAACAGTTTACCGAACCTTCACGAACACAATTGAATGAACGAGACCTCTGTTCATGTTCGTTCATTTAGTTAATCGAACGAAATTTCGTGTTCATGTTCGTTTGTTTATTAAACGAACGAACGTAAAAGAACTTCCCGCCAAACGGTTCATGAACTGTTCGCTAAACGTTCAGTTCGTTTACAACCCTAATTGTGATTATTGATTAAGATATTTAGTGTGTGTGTGTGTGAACAATGGGTGTGCGTGAAGTGAGACGTGCGTTGATGAGTGGAATGACTTAGGTACAATTAGTGTTGTATGCGAATTATGTGACTTGGTTGTATTAGTGAGTTTATGTGAATAAAATTGTATAAATCACTTTACATGAATTTGTTTTATGTAAAGAAGTCTATATAAGGAAGTCCACATAAATGGACCAATATAATTGCATTAACATAGATGAGTTTGCATAAGCATATCTATGTAAATTAGTTGCCATGAGCGTGGATTGTGTGCGATGTGAGTTACATAATAGTTTTATTTAAAGGGTGAGTAAAAGTATTTTAAACACTATTAAAAATGTTGAGCTAAGGGTTAGTATGTTGTAGTGAGTGAGTTGGGGAAATGTGTTGACTAGTGTGTTGTAACATTCCAAAAATAACCAACGATAATAAATGAAAGCAGGTTTCGATGCGCGAGAATGGAACAAACGAGACCCCATGGGCCAGGCCGGGAATGGGCCCGACGAAAAAAATGGCGAACTTGAGGGGGAAGTCCCCTCCCCTAAATAGCCAAGAAGTCCCATCTTCTCTCATTTTTCATTCTAGAGTGAGAAACCGTAGAGAGATAGGTGTTAGATCGGCCCGAGAAGCTAGTATCTTGTTCCTCTGCTGCTTGTGAGCAAAAATCCAAACCAGAAGCTCATTTCAGGTAATGAATCGACCTAGATATGAGTTTTTGTTTGATATCGTGTTTTCGGGTTGTGGGTAAAAAGACACCATTTTTACATATGAAACTTTGAGATAATCATAGATCTATTCTAGATCAAAAAACGAACGTTTTGAACGTAGAAAGTTGAATCTTGACAAGATCAGATCTACATGCAAGAAATTAGGGTTATTGTGGATGAAGACAACCCCGCAGGCTCGCCTAGGAGTTGAGCGAACTTGATAAATTCACTTATAGTCTATGGCTGGCGAACTTGATCAAACTCGCTTGGTATGTTCGTTAAAGTTTTGTTTAAAGCGAATTTGGAAAGTTAGCTAAGGCATGCTTGCCAAATGGCAAGGGTAAGCTAACTTGGTAAGTTTGCTGATTATGTTCGCTTGTTTCTTTTGGGCGAACTTTGCCCTAAGTTTGGCTAGATTAGAATGGTTAAAACCGTTAGAGTCGGGATGTGGTCTAATGTGTATTTTAATTAATCAATTCAGATCGTGTGTGACGCTTGTTGGACTATTGTTAGGACAACTTTGAGTAGCTTATCAAGTGAGTTCTAGAGCCCTTCTTTAAATGTTTTAAATAATGTTTTCGGGCCGGTGTGCATACTTAACGATGTGACTAGTTTATGAAACGGTGTTCGTAAATGATGATTGTGACGTTTTAAATAATGTTTTCGGGCCGGTGTGCATACTTTTCAAATGATGTTTTGAAAGGAAAGGTTATGAAAAGGTTTATGAAATGTTTCGCCAAAAGATGCTTACTAAGTATTTGTGAATGATCGGTTTTAATAAAACGCACGAATGTTTTAACTGAAGTTTTAAAGTAAAAGAAACGAATGTGTATGAAAGTCCCAAACGAACGAATTTGTCATGAGTATGGGATGTATGTTATGGGCATTTCCTTTATAGGGGGCTTTGTGGCTAGCCAACTGTTGTACAACTGAGGTGATGACAACCACCATGGGGATTAAGGTGATCCTTGAAGTTTGGTACGACTACTCCACGGAGTATCGTACTTGAAGTTTGGTACGTGTCACCCTTTTGGTACTGTGCTTGAAGTTTGGTACGGATGCCCTATGAGGTATCGTACTTGAACTTGGAATTGACGGTTACGAGAAGACGCATATTCGATGTATTTGTTGACTTATGTGTTATGTTATGTCTTGCATGTTTACGTACACTTTTATTAACAAAGTTAGATGTTATGTTTCGGCAAATATTTGTAGTTAAGGTTTTATGTTAAAGCGAGAACTCACCAGCATTGCTAACTTTAAGTATGCACATTCAGGTTAAGTACAGGTATGAAGGTTGAATCAGGGGTGAGCAAAAAACCAAAATAACCGAACCGAAACTGAATTAACCGAAAAAACCACATTGAAAAATGGAACCGAACAAAAACCGACGGTTTTGGTTTTGTATTTTTTGAAAACCGAAAATTACGGTTTGGTTTCGATTTTGTATCTTTTCAAAACCGAAAAAACCGAACCGAACATATACATATGCTTAAATTATATATTATATGCATTCATATTTCATAATATATAGTATATTGTGTTGTGTGCTTGTATGTTAAAAGTATATACATATTTGCGTTACATGTATTTGCATTTATAGTACATTATTATTTATATTTATTGAATTTATATACTATAATGTATTTTTTTATGTTGAGTATTTTTTAAGAAAGTAGTAATTTTGTAGTCTAAAATATTTAGTCTCAAATGTGTGATAATCATTAGTTAATAAAAATAATTTAGGTCCAAAATTTCAAACCATGTTCATTATCTTGGGCTATTTTCTTTTACACCCAAAAAATTCAAGCCTAATTGGTTTTAAAATCGAAAAAACCGAAACCGAAAAACAAAAAAACAGAAACCAAACGGTTTTAAAAAACCCAAAACCGAACTTTCGGTTTTTGGTTTTACCCCAAAATCGACCCAAACCGACCCATGCACACCCCTAGGTTGAATGGTGATGCTTTGTTGGCGAAAGGAGTTTCCCGGCCGATTATGAAGACTAGCATCCCGTTATAATTTGATTATGTTATGTTATGTTTTAGACAACAAGTTTTAATTATGTTTGAAATGAATGGTTCCGTTGCGTTATTTGATATTCAAGTTTAAGAAATGTGTGAAGTCCACGACGTCAGAAACGAGTGTGAAGTACCCGACAATGGAAAATTAGTGTGGGTCTCATGTTTATATTGTGTCGGGCCCAACTATATCCGATACCCATTTGTAGCTAACATTTGAGTTATTGTAAAGTGAGTTATTATACAAGTAATTTCATTGTGGCGTGTTGTGATGCGAGTGAGCTAGGTGTGGAAAGTGCGTGGTGTGTTCTCTAAAACTAAATCATTTAAGAAAATGTTTTTAAAGAATTAAATGATGTATTAATAATAAAGTGTGTTTTGAAATTATAGACTCACCAATAAAAGTTGAATTATATTAGTACGTGTATCATGATAGTTAAGGTGGGATATGGCATAACATTTTTGGGCTATTTAACAAAGTTAGTTGACATCCTATAATAGTAAAGTGTTTTTTGAAAAGGATTTAATTTATGAGGTTTAAACTACATATATAAAATATATAAAATTTGGAATGGGTGATTGGCTTAGAGAAGTAATCTTCATGTTATCTCTTAAAAGGAAAAGATTAGAGGCAAAAGAAGTTTGAAAAGATTGGAGATATACTATACATATTATATATTATTTCTATGGCTAAAAAGTGTTAAATTATGAAAATCGTGGGGTAGATCGTATTAAACACTTTAGAAACTTATGTACCGTGATGGATTAATTTATATAAGCTCTTTATAAATAGAGAATATAACATCTGAGACAAGTTTGGAGTGTTCTATAAGCTTGGTGCATAGTTAAACGTCAACACTCAAGACCGTTGACATTTGTCGGTTGCTAAGTTTATTGAAAGAGAAATCAAAGACGAGTATCAATTGGGAAAAAGAACAAGATTTACTTTTACTAAATTAGAAGTCGACATCATCTAATTTTTTTTTTCTTGAATGAAATATTTAAATGAGAAACATCTAACACATGACACAGAAAATCTCATTTCTAGCCCTAGCCGGGACTAAGGAGTTGATATCGGCTCGCTAAAAGGTAATTGGGGGATATCAGATACCTACCATGACTTTCCTCCTTCTGGAAGCACTTGTCCTTTAAATTTTAGCGATTTTTTAATTTTTTTTCAAGAACATTTCTATCCGTTTGACTGAGAATTTTATAATATAACATCAAATTTTACAACTTTTTGGAGAAGTAATTTCAAACATTTTAGAAATGATTCTAAAATAAACATTTATGATAGTTTCAAATGTTTTGATCAAGCATCAACTTACTATCGTCCAATAGTTATTGTTTCTTTGGGTTGTTTGAAATTATGACATTATATTATATATTAACAGCATACAGTGAACTTCTGTATATAAATACTAAGTGGCTTACTTGCCTATGTTGGCCTTTTCGTTTTAAGAGGCTATAATTTCCTATAAAAGTTTTGCTTCGTTATGACTATCAACAAAAGCCAGGGGCAAACTTTTAATCATGTTTGTGTGTACCTAGTAAGCTTGTATTCACACACGGGCAACTATACATTGCTGTGTCTCGGGTAAGTTCCCGTGATGGACTTAGGTCTTATATCAACAATAGTGGCAAGTGTGATAATAACCTATCAAAGAATGTTGTATACACAAAAGTTTTTTACAATATGCTATTATGGTCAACACATGATATCGTGTGACTTGTGGTCGTAAATTCTAAATATACTTTAACATATCATATTTGTACTTTTCGTAAATGTATGTCTTTCTATACATGTTTCTGTGTATGCGTTATATACTTATGCATTAACGGATTAAAAGTTTAAAGTTGTAGTTAATGTTTTACAAAAATGCATGTTGTGATCCTCATAAATGAGTCGTGTCAATATTTCTTTGCGTCCTCACGTCAATAACAAGTGGTAAGTAAATGTGATGGTCTCACGTGTGTTGTAATATATGTAATCCGGAAAAAAACAGTACTATGACAGGTATAAATCTAGTTTTTGTTGATGCATATAACATGTCCATATTATATATACACACACATACAAACATACGTGCATACAAACACACATACATACACATATATAGTGAGGATAATTATAAAAATACTAAATTATTATATCAACAATAAGAACAAAATCTAAAGGGTTTAAATCTTTGATAAACATATCATTTTTTTTAATTTTGTGTTTCTTTCATACACATGCATAGTCTATTACATAAAACATGTAAACTAATTTGTTTTTTATGCTATATATATATATATATATTAATAAACATTTAAACTATATTGTTCATATTTTTTTCTTAAATTAAAAAAAAAAGAGTTATGAAAATGATAACTATTACGTTTATGTTATTTTCTTTTACTTTTAAAGTTTTTAAAACTGAAAAAATGAATGGTTTGCTTTTTAAGTTGGAAAAATGAATGGGATTATGGTTAATTTGATGGTTTGTTTTCTAAGTTAGTATAGTTCTTAATTAAATAAACCCGAAGTCTTTTATGTAATTAGTAACCCATCTAACTAACTAGTACATTAACTTATTTTATAAATAATTAAACTTCTAGGTTAGTTATTTATTAAATTATACATATAGTAAAATACAAATGAAAGGATCCAAACCGGGTTACTCTCATGGTTGGTAAACATAACACAAACGTAGTTCTTAAACATTGAATAACATAACAAGTCAACAGCGGAAGTCTTTACAAAATTATGAAATAATTAAAACTTTTAAACTTTCATTGTCTTCAACATAAACTACTCATAGGGATGTTAGTCTTGCCAGCAGCAGTCATCCAACCATCCTTTTTTCCAAGCCCTCACGGCTTCGTATTTTATTCTTACCTCTGCTACCTGATGTGCATTATAAAATACTCAGTTAATGCTGGTTAGTTCAAATTTACATCATTTATCATAAAAACATTTTTTTCTCATGTTAATCATATAAAAACTCATTTAATGAAAAACATTCTTTATACTATTAAGTAAAATACATTACAATACTACTAAGTAAAATACATTACAATACTACATGTAAATTGATACTTAGTTAGTATGTGCTCTTTCTTGTTGAATAATACATTTATAGTCTACAATCTGTTCTTTCTCTTTCTCGTGTCCATCAAAGACTTCTCGTGTCCATAAAGGACTTCTCATCAAGTATTGTTTCCTAAGGCTAATCGTCCAAAAGCCGATACTCACAACTGTATCCATAAGGGACTTCTCAGGTAACCGTCATCACCGGAGTAACCGTCGTTGCCCATTTCTACCAGTTGTACAACATCCTCGTTACAATGCCCTGTCGAGCATTGTCCCGATTGTTCTCATGGTCTCGGACCATGAAGCAACATCGGCTTCGGGTAGCACTAGTCTCAAGGACCATACTACTACCTCAAGACTTGCGACTATGCTTAGGGTAGCACTAGCTTTAAGGACTACGCTACTACCCCAAGTCTTTTCTTTTCTAGGTCTCATGCTCTCACAAATTAGAAAATGTATTGGACTTATTTTTCTTTTCTTTGTGTTATAAAACATATTGTTAAATAAACAATTCTCTTCTCTTTGTTTATAAAATGTATAGTTAAATAAATCATTCTCTTCTCTTTGTTTATAAAACATATAGTTAAATAAATCATTCTTTTCTCTTTGTTTATAAAACTTATAGTTAAATAAACCGTTCTTTTATTCTTACCTTTCATTAATAAAACATTTAGTTAAATAAACCATTCTCTTATCTTATCTTTCGTTTATAAAATGTTCGATCATATAAACCGTATCTTTCTTATCTTTTTTTACAAACGTTCGGTTTAACAGCCGTTAACTTTTTTTTTATCTTTCCTTGCAAACGTTTAAGCAACAAAATAAAACGAGGTGCTAGACGATCTATTCGAGCGCTCATAAACGACACGTGTAAATTTCTAGGTATACATAGAGATTTCTTCAAAATCTTTTTGTCCAAAAACTATTTCGTATAAAATCTTTTCGTCCAAAATCTCTGGTCCAAAAACTATTTCGTCTAAAATCTTTTCGTCCAAAATCTTTTCATCCAAAATCTCTTGTCTAAAAACTATTTCGTCCAAAATCTTTTGTTAAAAATCTTTTTGTCCAAAATTCTTTGTCCAAAAACTATTTCGTCTAAAATCTTTTTCGTTCAAAATCTTTTTTGTCCAAAAACTTTTTTGTCCAAAAACTTTTCGACCAAAAACTTTTTCGTCCAAAATCCTTTTTGGAACATTCAAAGAGTTTTCGGACGATTCATGTGTTTTTGACCAAAGTCGTCGTTTTTGATCCAAGTTTGAATCTTTTTACATCCAAAACACTTGTTTAGTGTGACAATCCGACTTTTTAGGTTAATCCCGTTAACTATTCCGTTAAGTTTCTTATTAAAAACTTAACCCCGTTAATCAAATCTAACCCCAAGGACTAATTCTGTCACAATATCAACTAAAATTTCAGGGACTAGTAGTGTAATTAACCTAAATTTAATTCAGTTGACTTTAAAAGTCAAGTTTAAATGAGATTAGTTCCTGTTGACTTTTACAAGTCAAACCATTCTTGTTCTTGATCCAAATTCGTGACCATAACTTCCTAACCGTTCGAATTCAAGTATGGAATAAGTGGCATTGATGATCTCGAATTTCTACTAATCATTTCCATACGTTATAGTGCGTTAATGATTGTGAATTAAGATCCCAAACCGAAATCGTCGACCCCATTGACGTTTACCGTCGAATTCAAGCAAAATCGCTATCATTTCACAGTCTAACACCCTACGCAACTCAAATGAGTTCCTCTGAGTCTTTTGCACATATCATCTTCGCCGGAGATGCAGCAGGAGACGCCGGGGACCAACCCTTCGGATTCACGACGGCGGACTACTCGAACTCCATCAATTCGAACTTGATTCAGGTACCTAATCACACCTACAGTTTCTCTTTAGTGTCTAAATCAATACCCCTATGCAAATTTGATCGTATAACACTAAATTGAACACGATTGGATTCTAGGGTTCGTACCCATTCGGGTTTAATCGAACCCTAACCTAGACACGATCTTAATCCAATTAATTGATATGGTTAGAATCGAAATCCTCTGCTTATTGAAAGCCCCATGATTCCAATCCATAATCTTACCAGATTTAACCAATTTGAATCCGTGTTCTTGATCTAGGGTTTCGACTTTTTCAAACAACAATTAACGATTTAGAAGTTGATGTTTTTGCAATTAAACATACCAACCCATTCGCATACCTCTATCAAACAAAACCCCTATACTGTTAGAACCTATTGCGATCGATTTCAGTGAGAATCGATGGGGTTTTAGGATCGGATCGCGATTTGGGGTGGGAGAACACAAGAAGTTAATGTTAAAACCATATGTGCTGGAATTGTTCACATGATTGTATCCTAGATCAGACGGTTAACTCTTATGGCTTTGGGGGAGGAGACCCGGGTTCGAACCCCTCCACCCCCATTTCGTTTTAAATTAGTTTTTAAGTATTATTTTAATATAAAAACAATCCCTATATTATTATATTTATATATTATAATGTTTTGAACCTGGAAACCACCCGCTGGCTCGGGTTTGGTTTGCAACCCGTATATATAATTAATACACATTTATAAAATAATATTTTTATATTATTTTCATACCGTGACTTCAATTAAAAATAATATATTTATATAATATTTCCACCACGTTTGTCAACGTAGTGTAACGTTTTAACTAATAAAATAATATATTTATTTATAATATTTCCCACGTTATTATGGTCCGAATAAAATAATAGTTTTATTATTTCGTCACAAAACTTAATTATCGTGTTATTTCTCTAAGTTTAAAATAATATAATAACTTATGTCACGAATATATTTATTAATTAATGTTATTCGTATTTAGAGATGTTCGACACGAAAACACCTTTATCTTAATTATTAAATTAGGAAACCTTTATTCCCGTGGACAAGTTCGTCTAATCACTGATCCTAAGTATATTTTAGGACGTTCGATCTTTCCGTGTCGTTGCCACAAACTCTTACGTGTTCCTAACTGTCACATCTTATTCTAGGGCATTCATAGATTGTCCACGTGCAATCCATTTGTGGTTAGTGTTGCATCCTTGTGTGGTGCTAATTACTACGCTCTGCTCAGACTCAGGTGAGTTTCACAGCCCCTTTTTACCTGTTTTACTATTGGGGGAGAAACATGCTTACACACAAACGTATTTTACTTGTTTTCCTGTTGAGGAAGAAACAAACATGAAACACCAACTATCATACTTTTACTTGTTTTCCCCGTGGGGGAGAAACAGGTACACAAGCAAATATTGTTTTTCTCGCCAGGGGAGAAAACATGACGCAACTATTTGATTATGGTACTTTATATGGTATCACTGTTGAGACTAAGCGTAACATGCTATCACAGAAAGTCCTCATCTTATTTCGAACCATTAATATGGATCTTAGCGAGGTAATGTTTAGTAGTACTACTGGGTTTGCAAATCCCACCCGCGTTAGTCGCGCTAACTCGATTGGATATCGAACGGGTGAAATGTTAGCCTATTCACATTGGCCAGAGTTGATAGACCTGGCAGGAGGCATATAAACACAGTCAGCTTCGGTTGCGAGCGCTTTAGTAAGACATGAACATAGGTTAGCTACCTATAGATATGCATATTGAATGTACATAATCTAGCAAACACTCTCTTATTGCAAACTTGAAACCTGTGAACTCACCAACCTCGTGTTGACACTTTTTCTTACATGTTTCTCAGGTCGTTAAGGCACAGGTTGCACACTTAGGACATGCATGGAGTCCTACTGTCATATTATCCATTTCAAACATTTGAAACAGTTTACTTATTTACAATGATTGACGCCGATTGCGTGTAATTACTTTTGATTTCATATTAACGTTTACGCTTCCGCATTAACTCTGAACTTTTATGTTTTGAAATTTCAAGTCCCATATAGTGTCGTTTGATGTAACTAATGACTGAGATCCTGGTGTGTCACCTTCCAAACGGTAAAACTCCGTTAGTTGAAATTGGGGGTGTGACATTTAGCTTCCATGAGGATAAATCTCTAATTTTTAGGCCAAATTACATGTAAAAATCCCGACTTTTGATTAAAACCCATCAAAACCCATTTCTTCAAATTAAAACCCGAATCTGAAGTGTTTTGTTACCTTTTTCTCGTGTGATTCTCCTTCTCCGATTGCTAGAAACGTTCCAGGAATGAAATCGGTTTCCATTGACGGGGACACTCGTCATTCCTTGGCTACACAGTGTGTCACCAATGACATTTGCCGACACTATGGTGGGCAACGATTATGTTCCGCAACACTATGTCCAGAATGCAAGTTCTGGCGACACCAAGTCCGGCGACACTGATCATGTCCCGACAATATAGGCGAAACTACCATAAAATGATAGAATTCACGTGTTGACTTATGTGCAGATCCGTTTGCACGTTAGCACTAGATAGACGTACAATTCAGGTTAAATACAGACGCTCAGGCGAGTTAAGAATCCATATTTACTTGTTTAAGCGGTTTTAATGAATGTTTATGAAATGACGAACATATATAATGAAATGTTTATGAGCGACCGATTTAAGAAAGAAAGGATATTGAAACAAAAACGTTTATGAAATGAAAGGTTATGAAAATGAATTTTTATGTAACCGAATGTTTATAAATGAATAGTTTTAAGTGAAAGAAAGAGTTTTATGAATGAACGAAATGTTTTATGAAAAGAAAACGGGTAAGGGTTTTAAAGAAGTCGTTACATGTCTAGTCTTTTAACAAATGAATTGACGAAAGAAGTCTGGGGACATCCCCAGCCTTATGGTAATGGTTGGTTCATAAGTATAACAGTGGTAGCGCCTATGTGGTTTATCAATGAGTATAACGGTTATGCAACTGACGAAGGTGGTTGCGACGGTCACTCGGGGTTATCGTGGCCCGTAAAGGATGAATGATATAACCGTATGGACCGATGAGTCTTAAATGTGATGAAAGTACCTTGTGGATCCGTGAGTCTCGGTGGGAAATGAAATGAAAGGAACTGAATGAATGATGTCACAAATTTAGACGATAAATGTACGAATTAAATGAATGGTAAATGTTGAATGATAATTCCGTTAAACTATGCTTTAACGATGATTGAATGGCTAAATGTTGAATGTGAATGACAAGCCATGTTTTTTCTTATTAATGTTTAAAACCCTAATAAATGAATGAACGAATGATAAACCATTTACTAAAGCAAATGTAAGACTTAAATTCACCAGCATTCGCTGACTTTTAGTACGCATGGGAGGTTAATGATGAGATGGTTGATGAGTGGATGCTGCTTTGCTATTTCGAAGAGTTACCCATGTAAATGTTTTTAGAATGTTTGAATGTGTTAAACAATCTTTTAAATTGGTTGCTAAATTGAGATAATGTAATGACGTTTATTTCCGCTGCTTATGATATATGAAGTTTAAGAACTATTTGTTATTATGTAAATTCAACAGGTGAGGCGTCCCAGGCTTGGGGCCTTAAATGTATGTCCTTTATGTTTAAATATTCTTGCATGTTACGTCATTTGGCCTAACAACCGCTAAATTGTATTGTTAACCCTCGTTATATGCTTGCCACGAGATGGCAAAAATGTCTTTCTACTCCTCCTCCTTTTTCCTTTCATTGGAGAATATGAGGTCAAGGGAGTAAAAGAAGGGGAAAATGAGGGGAGAGTAAAAAGACATTTTTCCCCCACGTGGCAAAAACGTGACCAGACTTAATGGTAAAATTTAACGGTCGTTAGACCAAATGACGTAACATGCAAGAAGTTTTAAACATAAAGGACATGTACTGTAATTTTCTTAGTTAGATGATGTATACTGACATATTGAAAATACTAAAGAATTAATTTCTAATTTGCTCTTTAAAAAACTCTGAATACAAATTTGTGACATGCTTAAATTTATACACGTTTCGGAATATTTTTTATTCAAACACGAGCGAGTGAAATATAATACATCTTTACCTTTTTTATTTTTCAATTTAAGTTGGTTTTCCTTTTATAACTTTTGATATATAATGTTTTATGAAATTGCAGATATATCGTTGCAGTGTGTTTATTTTTGTCTATGATTTGATTCAAATGGTTTTATATATAACATTTTATAAAATTCCGAATATATCGTTGCGACATGTTTTTTTCTTTCTATGTTGTGGTATAAATTTTATTCAAAACCAAGTTATGGTAAATATTATGTTTCGATAAAAATTTTATTCAAAACCGAGCAGTGTCAAATATATTTTTTTCTTTATTTTTAAATATAATTATGCTCATCATAAGCCAAGCTTTTAAGATTATCAATAGCAATATTGTCACATTTAGGAAGACAATGCATGTCCCAACCTAAAAGTTTTTACGATCACCAAGTACACCAAACCTCAAAGGCAACCTACACCGGAGCAAAAAAAGGACACTTACAGCAATCACCCGGTTCATGATGTGCCGCTTAAAAAAACTTTCCAAAAAATAGCAACAACTTTTTACCAACAACACATGTATTCCCGTTCGTCTATGATACCAATGAAGATCCCACAAAGAAAAAATATATATTCTGATATCTAAAGTTCAACGCTCATCTTCACACTACTAGAAAACATGCATATTTCATACAAAAGTTTTCGATAAGTTACCAACAAAAGAAATTTTTCACAAGTTAACGACAAATTTTCGACAAAACAAAAACAAAAAAGTAATAATATAATTTTCTACAATTTTCCGACAAATTTATTAAGTAAGTTAACTTATTTATTTAATATAATCGTCAGAATATTGTCAAAAATTACCTACGAAATGCTTTTGTCGCTAACTTGTCGGAAAATTAGTCGGGACTTTGTCGGAAAATACATTTCCTACGAGGTTTTTTTCCATAAAACACTTTTTTGTCGTAAATTTGTCGCTAACGGCCAATTCTGACAAATTTCTCACAAAACCGTTGTCGCAAATTTTTTATTTTTTTAGTAGTGAGATTTCGTGTGAAATTTGTCGGAATTGGTCGTTAGAGACAAGTTTTCGACAAAAAAGTGTTTTTCGGAAAAAAAACCCCTCATGAAATGTTTTTTCCAACAAAGTCCCGACTAATTTTCCGATGAATTAGCGACAAAATCTTTTCGTCGGTAATTTCCGACAATATTCCGACGATTATAGTAAATAAATAATAAGTTTATCGAAAAATTGTAGGAAATCGTATAGTTATTTTTTTGTTTTTGTTTTGTTTGAAATTTGTCGCAAACTTATGAAAAATTTCTTTTGTTGGTAACTTATCAAAAACTTTTGTAAGAAATATACATGTTTTCTAGTAGTGTCATAAGTACGTAAATTATTAACTCACAACTTTATGTTTCTGTTTGTATATTATGTAATCATGTCGATAGTACTTTTAACAGTTTTTTTCTGTATTGTACATCTACATAATTCATGTCAGAAGAGAATTCCACTAGTTTATAAACAAAAGTATTGCTTTACTGAATATACATCAAAGAGAATATTATAAGGGAAATTCTAACAACACACGGAATATTGTTAATTGGACACGTCGTCACCCTATACGCCCTCGTATAGGGTAATACGAGGGCGTATAGGGTTCAGTCACTGACAACAGAATGCCACGTATCATTCTCTGTCTGGCGGCTGGTCCAATACGTGGCGTATTGAGCAATACGCAGCATTTGGGTCACATGTTATATTTTTGCTAAAAAAGTTGAAAGATTTGAAAATTTATGAATCCTATACGTGGCGTATTGCTTTATACGCCACGTATAGATTTTTTTATTTAATTATCTTTTTTAATTTAATTTATATTGTTTTTTTATTTAATTATTCTTTTTTATTTAATTTATATAATTTTGTTAATATAAGTTTGTTATCTACTTATGAATTATATATAATTATATATATATATATATTGTAGGTCCCTTCGTGTGTGTCGGATCGTCACATGCAAGTGGTCTACTAGTCGCACCGGGTTGCGGAATACCCGTGACTAGGTGGAGAGTCTTACTAAACAAAGTAAACCAAACACGAGAGTCACAATAAACGTTCTTTGTATTATAAACACTCGACGGTTACAGAGAGAATACAAGCTGCGTACTTAGCAAAACTGAGTTCGTCTAAACAAATGGTTCTGCGTACTTATCCTCTGTGAACCAAACCTATTTATACAGACCTGATGCCTGCGCACTTAGCAAGTGCGCAGGACCAAATGCTCTTGCACACTTAACAAGTACGCATGGGTCTTCCTGCGTACTTGCTAAGTACGCAGGAGCTTTCTCCTGCGCACTTGTAAGTGCGCAAAACACTTAACAGAAATGCAACATACATTATGTAAAAGTAAATACAACTCGATAAACTATTACATAACGACTCTTACATACAAAGACAAATTACAGACATTAGAAATACAAACTAAGACTCTATCCAGAGTGTTGTCACAGGAAAGTGCATCAACAAACTCCCCCTTGACAACAGCTCGGGATCTTCATCGTCTTCAGTCTTCATTCTTCAGTCTTCACAGCACTTGTTCCTTAGCTTCCATCTTCTTCTTGTAATCAAGGCAGAACTTAATCACCTTGTCATATTTAGAAGCAAGGAGCTTCGTCCACTCATCAGTGTAGACGCAGTAGCGTTCTGCTAGTACCTCCAGATCTTTCACAGAAAAGTTGATGAAGTAGACTTCATTGAAGATTCTGATTAGTTCCTTTGGCACTATGTTCCCGCTCTCTGAATGTCACACCCCCATATTTTATTTACTTATTAAATAAATACAGGTTGTAACGATTGGTTCATTACACGATAGCGGAAGCTGTAATAATGATTTCTAAGACTTGATTACATATACAATTACTAAAACTAAGAAATACTATGATCTAAGTTCTTCTAGATCAACGACAGACTTGAGACTTGATATTCTACGTCCTTCCAGCTACTAGGAATTGATCCAACATAGCTAGCCTATTCCAACCGCGCCATGGCTAGAGGTCACCTGAGAAACATACTTGAAAGTGTCAACACAAAGGTTGGTGAGTTCACAGAGTTAGTTATATTAGTGCTTATAGTTTTTCCCCGAAAACTTGTTCATGACTTTACCGTCATAAAATATGTTTAAACCTGATCATTTTAACTAATCAGAACCCTTTTGTATAAACATGATCACTTTATCCGGATCAAAACTCTTTTGTTTAAACCTGATCAATTTAACCTGATCAGAACCCTTTGTTTATACCTGATCACTTTAACCTGAACAGAACCCTTTGTTCAAATTCAATTGTTCGTAAATAGTTTCAGGTGTATGTGATAAACAGAATAAGAATTGTTGACCCATTTGTAAACTAGCTAGGAATACAAATAATATGTTCATACATGAGGCGTAACCAAACCATGACAATTGTACACGCCCCTAATTTCGTTATCCGATTCTATGCGGCCATAAATCCTCCAGATTGTGGTTAGCGCGACTAACCATGACCGGGAGACGTCACTCTCCATAGTACTATTCATAGGACCCTAGGCTACAGTTAATGGTTACTACATTGTTCCAGGGGACTTTAGCGGCCTCAACTCGTTGTTCTCATCTCATGTAAACATAAAAGTCGTGCCTTATTCTCTTGTTATCCCATAAAATAGTTGTAAGTATGTTCTTCCCCCAAATCGTTGAGTGTTGTTCATCCGAACAATCGTTGTGTGTTGTTCATTCGAACAATCGTTGTGTGTTGTTCATCCGAACAATCATTGTGTGTTGTTCATCCGAACAATCGTTGTGTGTACTTGTGTCCAGTTGTTTAGTTGAGCAAGTTTTCTCCTCGTTTGTTTAAAACAATTTAAAAACCAGTAGTAAAAGTGGGGCTGGGAGACTCACAAGAAGTTAAACCAAAATGTTCATATTGTCAAACGTATAAACAATGTAATTCATGTTTTCAAAACATAACAAGTAAGTATGTTTCTCCCCCGATGTTTACAAAACAGTAAAGAGTTAAAAGGGGGCCGTGAACTCACCTTGAGTTTGTGTATGCTTGCAATGATAATTGTTCTAGTCAACTTGACCATTCGTACCCTAATTTCAAAAAGGGTAATTCGTGTTATGACCGAATGTCTTATATTGCAAATTGTTCACCGACTTTGTAAATCTGGTTGCTTTTGTTTAAAATATCCTCTTAGTTGTTCAATACTTGTTTTGTTATAAAACAGATCTTAGTTACTGCCCAATGTGACTGATGAACAGGTGTCGAAACTTCCTAGTTTCGATTGGGCAATTGAGTATCGAAACTTCATAGTTTCGATTGAGTAGTTGGGTATCGAAACTACCTAGTTTCGATTGAACAACTGGTATCGAAACTCCTAGTTTCGATTGAATAGGTATCGAAACTCCTAGTTTCGATTGAATAACAGGTATCGAAACTCCTAGTTTCGATTGAACAGGTATCGAAACTCCTAGTTTCGATTACTGCACTTTGATTGACAGAATTCGTCCTGTATATTTTTATGTTCAAATCTTGAATTTGACACACTTTTCTTGTTATCTTACTTGCGATTGAACCTTTTGTATGCTTAGATACGGTTTTAAAGAAAATAAAGTGGATAATATCGAGTTTTTACCTTAAAACCGAGATGAAGATGATGAAAGAAAACAGAGAAGAGTCTTGAATCTTCTGTTAAACTTTCTTTAGAACACTTGAAATCTTCTTAAAATACCGAATTGTGGTGGATTTCTGCCTTAAACTGGACTTCGACTAGAAGGAGAATTGGGAAATTGCCGTATGAAAATGAGAAGTATGGAAGGGATTGTGGGATTTCGACTAAGGAGGTATGGTTTTTATCTGAATTTGAGTGTATTAGCAAGTGGGAGAATGGCTCCCCTGACTTTCGGCCGAGAAAGTCAAGCAAGTGGGTTGGATTGTTTGATTTATCAAACAATTAGTTTTAGGTATATATTATTTAGAGTTTCAAATGGTAATTAAATTCGGTTTATACTGGTATGTGAACCGGTAACTCCCAGAATTACCAAAGATTTAAAATGAGACCTTGTACGGTTTTTGTTAGACCTTAATGTCCTTGTTTGTGAAATTAAGTAAATCACAAAACAATTATAATGTAAACTTGTTTATAACATGTACGGATATTGACTTGAATTGTCGGGTGTCACATTCTCCCCATGTTAAAAGAATTTCGTCCCGAAATTTAATTTGTGTCCTCCTGAACTGTTGTATCCTTAAACAAGGATGGGTATTTTTGTTTTCATTTGATCATCTCGTTCAAATGGTTCAACGCACTTAGGGTTAAGCTTGCCACGGTTGCCAAATCTTGCAACCCCTTTCCAATGTGAGACCTTTAACATGACTTTGTCTCCCACTTGGAATTCTAATGGTTTTCGTCTGTTGTCAGCATAGCTCTTTTGTCTATCTCGGGCCGCTTTCAAACGGTCCTTAATTTTGAAAATCTTATCAGTGGTTTCCTGGACAATCTCAGGGCCTGTCAAATGTTTTTCACCAACTTCCGCCCAACATAACGGTGAGCGGCATTTACGACCATATAAAGCTTCAAACGGAGCTGCCTTAATGCTCGTATGGTAGCTGTTATTGTAGGAAAACTCAGCTAATGGTAAATGAGTGTCCCAATTTCCTCCGAAATCCATTACACATGCACGGAGCATATCTTCTAATGTTTGAATGGTCCTTTTACTTTGACCGTTCATCTGGGGATAATATGCAGTGGTCATGTAAAGGCGTGTGCTCAAGGCTTCTTGTACAGACTGCCAGGTTCTTGACATGAATCGACTGTCCCTTTTAGAGAAAATGGAAACTGGCATACCATGCCTAGCTTTAATTCCCTTAATATTTAGCCTTGCACGCTTCTTACTTTTATCTGTCTCCTTTATTGGTAAGGAATGCGCGGATTTCGTCAAACGACTGACGATTATCATATAGTATCATAGTTGCTAGGTGTTCTGGGTAACTTTGTAACGAAATCCATTAAAATTTGTTCCCATTTCCATTGAGGTATCTCGGGTTGTTATAACAATCCCGACGGTTTCTGATGTTCTGCCTTTACCTTTGAACATGTCAGGCATTTACCGACGTAAATAGCAATTTCTCTTTTCATGTTCGGCCACCAGTAGAGTTCTTTCAGATCCTTATACATTTTATCCGAACCTGGGTGAATGGGGTACCTAGACTTGTGGGCTTCGTCCATAACTAACTCCCGTAAGTCACCAAAACGTGTCACCCAAATTCTATTCATGAAGTATAAAGTGTCATCTGACTTAGACTCCAATTGTTTGATCATTCCATGTAGTGCTTCATTTTGGATGTTCTTTTCTTTAAGTGCTTCTTGTTGTGCCATCCGAATTTGAGTAGTAAGATTCGTATGAATTGTCAATCCTAAGGTACGAACACGAAGAGTTTTAACTCGTTCTTTGCGACTTAAAGCGTCCGTTACAACATTGGCTTTCCCGGGATGGTACTTGATATCACAATCATAATCGTTTAGTAGTTCTACCCAACGACGTTGTCTCATGTTAAGTTCCTTTTGATCAAAGATATGTTGGAGACTCTTGTGATCAGTAAAGATAGTACATCTTGTACCGTAAAGGTAATGTCTCCAAATTTTGAGTGCAAATACAACTGCGCCCAATTCCAAGTCATGGGTCGTATAATTCTTTTCGTGCACTTTTAGTTGTCGTGAGGCATATGCGATGACTTTGTCTTTTTGCATTAACACACAACCAAGTCCTTGGTGTGATGCATCGCAGTACACGACAAAATCGTCGATTCCCTCCGGAAGGGATAAGATCGGTGCACTACACAGCTTCTGCTTCAGTAATTGGAAAGCTGACTCCTGCTTGTCACTCCAATCATACTTCTTTTCTTTCTGGGTTAATGTGGTTAAAGGCAAGGCTATTTTCGAAAAATTCTCAATGAATCGTTTGTAATAGCCGGCCAAACCCAAAAATTGACGCACCTCAGTCGGAGTTCTTGGTGCTTCCCAGTTTTTGATAGCTTCAATCTTGGTTGGGATTACGTGAATACCCTTCTTATTGATGACGTGTCCGAGAAAGTGAACCTCTCGAATACGAAACTCACACTTAGAGAATTTGGCATAACGCTTCTCATTCCGGAGTAGTTCCAAGATTGATTTCAAATGATGTTCATGTTCCTCATTGGTTTGTGAATATATTGATATGTCATCGATAAATACAATCACGAATTTATTCAAGTATGGCTTGCACACGCGGTTCATTAGGTCCATGAAAACGGCCGGTGCATTAGTCAAGCCAAATGGCATAACTAGGAACTCGTAGCGACCGTAACGAGTCCTAAAAGTCGTTTTTTGGTATATCTTCTTCCTGAATTTTCAGTTGAGGATATCCTGATTGTAGATCAATTTTAGAATAGAAACTGGACCCTTGAAGTTGATCAAACAAATCGTCTACTCGAGGAAGAGGATACCGGTTTTTGATTGTCAGCTTGTTCAACTCCCGATAATTGATGCACCTTCTAAAGGTTCCATCCTTTTTCTTTACAAACAGGACCGGAACTCCCCATGGTGAGAAACTCGGTCTTATGAAAGAATTACTCGGCGAGGTGTCTAAGTTTTTGTTGTATATTGGGTAGAAATGAAAAAGTATGAAAATGAAACTTTATGTTTGTCCCTCTTATGCTTTTCGAAAGCATTTTCCCGGACTAAGACTTTTCTCTTATTTCAGGTTTCATCTTTTCTATGATTTTCCTCTCCATGTGCCTTCATGGAGCTAGGAATTGATGTTCCTTGGGAGCTCTTATTTGCGAACTTCGAGTCTAATCACCACTTTACACCTTTGCTCGCCCTACCTTTCGAGGCAGACTAGCCTTTGGGTTGTAGCGTCCTGATATGTAAACTCATGTCTCGACTACCATACCTTCAAAGTATGTAAGCCATACGAAGTTTGATGTTTGTTTGGGATATTCATATTCCGTCTAGCTGGGGGAATGAATAATAATACTGTAAGAATGGTCTCATCGAATTAGTGTTTTCCCCAAAATGGGCTATGGGTTTGTCAACTCATTAAGTTGGCAGAAAGAGCTGATAGTCAACTATTAGTCATACGGTGTGTATGCACTCCATTAGTGTTTGAATGGTACTTTGGTGAATTACCATTACGTATTCCACTCATTCAGATTATAGCCTTAAAATCCTTAGCATAAGGATAAACTTGAGGTAATGAGTGTTGAACGTCGAGACTTTTGTATTCTAACTTAGTCTACTCTAAGAGATCATTTCTTAACAATAGATGCTCTAGAGCTTCCCAATTATAGAAAACTAGGAGTGAAAGATGCAATCACACATCTTTTCTAGGCTAAATCTGGGATCCATCCAACAAGATGAACTTTGAGGAAGTGCGAGTACAAAAGAGTAATAGATTATTCTTCTCAACTCTTTGTGGACAGTGGCCTGTTGTGAATAGCTCGAGCTTACATCCCTTACGCATAACATGAACTAAGGAGATTAGCATGAAATTCCGCATTTGGGACTCCTTTAAGAGTTTTGCATGTCGTTTTGGTTAATGCGACAATAGTCGTTAGTCCACACTTAGGTTTCTTTGGCATTCGCTCGAGCATCAAACCCGGCTTATCCATTACCGAGAGAATAGTTAGACTTAAAGGTATATTGAATGTCAATGGCTGCGAGAGCAATCCTGTTTGACCGACATTCTGAAATGTCCGATTTCCTACTTGTCTCATGACCAGCTTCCACAATATCCATAAGTGCCATGTGTATGCGGGTCAGAATAATACCATGCCCTATTACTGAAGTTAGTGCATAACACTCTTGGCGTAACTTTCAAGCAATTGTGAGATTGAACTGTATGATGGATCCTGAGATTATGCCATAATCTCCCACAATAGTTGTGCAATTACTGTAAGTGTTAGTTGTGGTAACGCTCAATTTGAAGCATTCCTGACAAGTAGAATCTCAAAGAGTGAATGTGCGAATTTCTTCGTCGTTCAGGATTTACTAAGGATTGGTTGAATTCAATTTGAATTTCTCTCGTTCCTCCAAAACTAGGAGAATGCTTTGTGAGCACCAAATTGAGAAGTCTGATTTGTTGAGATCCAATCTTTAATCAAGTGATTGAGAACATGAGTTGATTATCAGCTTAGACAGCAAGACTCACTAAAGTTCCCATGCACTGCAAATTATGATTACGTGTGCACCCGTAATGATGATTTGCCTTGCCTGATCCCTATAGTGTTTCTTCTATCCCTAGCTTTTAATCAAAAGTGATTTGAAACGATCATTAGATTGCGTTTGCACATTTGTACAGGAGTGTGTATTGTTTTATCAGATTACTGTTAATTATGTGTACCAATACTCATGAATCTGCTGAATATGGCAGTTGTCGGATGAGGCTAAGGGTAGAGAGGCACCACCAGTGTCTCTTAAAAAAAATGTGCATGGTGAAATTCAGGCACTATGTGTTGGGCAGAGATCCTCAAACGAGTGTCGAGCAACTCATGCTCCAAGTCTGTATATATGCATGGATCCACATGATCCTGATGTATGTCTGGGTCTCCTGACCCTTGGAGTTCTCTCCCATTTAGTCCTGCTTATTCACCTTGAATTCCCTTCTGTCTGGGCAATCATGCCAGCCATATATCATGGCGAGAGTCTAGGCATCCGTTCCGACAACTTATGAAGGAGAGTATTTATATCGCAAATACGTTAGAAAGATAGTTGCCTCCATGGCTGGAGTAGTTGTGGTGCAGGTATAGGTACAGATTCTGGTATGAGTTCAACCTGTTGTGATACCAAGATCGGTAACTGACGATCGCCGCCGTCATCGTTCAAGCTCAGCTCGTAACTCGATCTTCTAAGGTTGCAGTATGCTGAGTACCCGTTATTCTTGACTTGTAACCCGAACAATAACATGTTGTAAGTATTTATTATTTTCACATCGTTGTATGTGTTTAAGTGTTCATTACATGTGCTATGTAATTGTATTAGTGTAGCTAATGGTACCCTAGTGTAACTCCATACACTAATAGTCTACACAAATTGTTCGGCAACGGTTGGAATTCCTATGCTCAAGTCTTGGGTGTTTTTAGTGTGATGCAAGTCTTAGAAATCTTGGTCCCTAAATGAGTCCGGTTAGAGCCTAGGTATCACTAAGGACACCTAATTCGCTAAAACCATTGCTCTGATACCAATCTGTCACACCCCCATATTTTATTTACTTATTAAATAAATACAGGTTGTAACGATTGGTTCATTACACGATAGCGGAAGCTGTAATAAAGATTTCTAAGAATTGATTACATATACAATTACTAAAACTAAGAAATACTATGATCTAAGTTCTTCTAGATCAACGACAGACTTGAGACTTGATATTCTACGTCCTTCCAGCTACTAGGAATTGATCCAACATAGCTAGCCTATTCCAACCGCGCCATGGCTAGAGGTCACCTGAGAAACATACTTGAAAGTGTCAACACAAAGGTTGGTGAGTTCACAGAGTTAGTTATATTAGTGCTTATAGTTTTTTCCCCGAAAACTTGTTCATGACTTTACCGTCATAAAATATGTTTAAACCTGATCATTTTAACTAATCAGAACCCTTTTGTATAAACATGATCACTTTATCCGGATCAAAACTCTTTTGTTTAAACCTGATCAATTTAACCTGATCAGAACCCTTTGTTTATACCTGATCACTTTAACCTGAACAGAACCCTTTGTTCAAATTCAATTGTTCGTAAATAGTTTCAGGTGTATGTGATAAACAGAATAAGAATTGTTGACCCATTTGTAAACTAGCTAGGAATACAAATAATATGTTCATACATGAGGCGTAACCAAACCATGACAATTGTACACGCCCCTAATTTCGTTATCCGGTTCTATGTGGCCATAAATCCTCCAGATTGTGGTTAGCGCGACTAACCATGACCGGGAGACGTCACTCTCCATAGTACTATTCATAGGACCCTAGGCTACAGTTAATGGTTACTACATTGTTCCAGGGGACTTTAGCGGCCTCAACTCGTTGTTCTCATCTCATGTAAACATAAAAGTCGTGCCTTATTCTCTTGTTATCCCATAAAATAGTTGTAAGTATGTTCTTCCCCCAAATCGTTGAGTGTTGTTCATCCGAACAATCGTTGTGTGTTGTTCATCCGAACAATCGTTGTGTGTTGTTCATCCAAACAATCGTTGTGTGTTGTTCATCCGAACAATCGTTGTGTGTACTTGTGTCCAGTTGTTTAGTTGAGCAAGTTTTCTCCCCGTTTGTTTAAAACAATTTAAAATCCAGTAGTAAAAGTGGGGCTGGGAGACTCACAAGAAGTTAAACCAAAATGTTCATATTGTCAAACGTATAAACAATGTAATTCATGTTTTCAAAACATAACAAGTAAGTATGTTTCTCCCCCGATGTTTACAAAACAGTAAAGAGTTAAAAGGGGGCCGTGAACTCACCTTGAGTTTGTGTATGCTTGCAATGATAATTGTTCTAGTCAACTTGACCATTCAAAGGGTAATTCGTGTTATGACCGAATGTCTTATATTGCAAATTGTTCACCGACTTTGTAAATCTGGTTGCTTTTGTTTAAAATATCCTCTTAGTTGTTCAATACTTGTTTTGTTATAAAACAGATCTTAGTTACTGCCCAATGTGACTGATGAACAGGTGTCGAAACTTCCTAGTTTCGATTGGTCAATTGAGTATCGAAACTTCATAGTTTCGATTGAGTAGTTGGGTATCGAAACTACCTAGTTTCGATTGAACAACTGGTATCGAAACTCCTAGTTTCGATTGAATAGGTATCGAAACTCCTAGTTTCGATTGAATAACAGGTATCGAAACTCCTAGTTTCGATTGAACAGGTATCGAAACTCCTAGTTTCGATTACTGCACTTTGATTGACATAATTCGTCCTGTATATTTTTATGTTCAAATCTTGAATTTGACACACTTTTCTTGTTATCTTACTTGCGATTGAACCTTTTGTATGCTTAGATACGGTTTTAAAGAAAATAAAGTGGATAATATCGAGTTTTTACCTTAAAACCGAGATGAAGATGATGAAAGAAAACAGAGAAGAGTCTTGAATCTTCTGTTAAACTTTCTTTAGAACACTTGAAATCTTCTTAAAATACCGAATTGTGGTGGATTTCTGCCTTAAACTTGACTTCGACTAGAAGGAGAATTGGGAAATTGCCGTATGAAAATGAGAAGTATGGAATGGATTGTGGGATTTCGACTGAGGAGGTATGGTTTTTATCTGAATTTGAGTGTATTAGCAAGTGGGAGAATGGCTCCCCTGACTTTCGGCCGAGAAAGTCAAGCAAGTGGGTTGGATTGTTTGATTTATCAAACAATTAGTTTTAGGTATATATTATTTAGAGTTTCAAATGGTAATTAAATTCGGTTTATACTGGTATGTGAACCGGTAACTCCCAGAATTACCAAAGATTTAAAATGAGACCCTGTACGGTTTTTGTTAGACCTTAATGTCCTTGTTTGTGAAATTAAGTAAATCACAAAACAATTATAATGTAAACTTGCTTATAACATGTACGGATATTGACTTGAATTGTCGGGTGTCACACTGAACGTCCTTTACCCATGATCACAGCCTCGCCCGTCTTTGGATCTACGTACCAGTACCACATGTCACCAAGAATATCTTGAGATAACTTGCTCAGGGGAATCTTAGTTTCACATCGCACTGGCTTGTATACCAATTTCTTTAGGTGCTTCTTAGTCACAAGATGCACAGCGTGCTTATCCTTGACTCTCTTGGGCACTTGAGGCTTGAAATATTCAAATTTCCCTGATCTTGCTTCCCGCTGTAGTGTTACCCACAAACCCATTGCTACTGCATGACTCGAGTGACTCAGCAGGTCGCGTTTTGCGAGGTTCACAAGGTCGTACTTGGGCAAAGAGTTGAACGCCTCACTGGTTGGTTTCAAGTATTGAACCCCCCCTAGATCTTTTGATGGCGAACAACTGTTTGTCCTCCTCGAACCTAACAGCCAAGATCATACCTGTAGCTCCGTGCTTGTCTGTGATGGACGTCTTTTGCCACACGGGAGCTGGACCCTTAGATGATGCAGAAGGCATGTCTTTATCTTTTGGTGCCTCGGGGTCCACAGGTGTAGGGTCGACTGGGGAGGCTTCAGTTGTAGCTTCAACATTACTTGTCGTGTCAACTGAGCCTGTGTCGAGCAGAGATTCGAGCGATGGTACTTCAAAGATCTCACCATCCTCTAACTCGTACTCTCCTTCCCCGTCGCCCTTGGGAATCTCTATCACCACATCCTCATCTTCATCATTCCAGTCATCACCAGAGTCGATCTCTCCTTCTTCTAGATTGAAGAGAGCATCGATCTGTGCTTCTTTAGAATAGTCAGGCTCTGGATATAGGATCTCATCATCAGATAAGTCCTTAAGTACTTCAGCCACTGACTTCCCTTTATCACCACCACCAGATGTATTACCACCCTCTTGCTGAGTAGACTCCCCCTCAGCCATTGGAACAGAAGAGATGGGCACAATCGCCAAAGCTTGGTGCTCACCTCCACTAGGACCGGCTTCAGGATCCTTGTCTTTATCATCATCCTTAGTCAAGTCGACTGGATGACAAGGCTCAGCACCAGTGGATTTATTTTCTTTCTCTTTCTCCTTCTCTTTCTCTTTCTCTTTCTCCTTTTCTGTCTCTTTCTCTTTTTCTGTCTCCCCCTGAGCACCAAGCTTCTTGGTCAGTTCTTCAACTAATTTGACCATCGCTTCGTGCTCTTTTCTCTGCAAATCCATCCTTAGCTCAAGTGAAGTTCTGTGGCCTAGAATCATTTCATTGGTTTTCATCAGCAGCTCGTTCTGTGCCATAACATTCTTCAGTTGCTCATTTGTCCCTGTTCTCTGGCTGTGGAGAATCCTAACTTCATCGGCCAGGGAATTAATCTGTGCTTGTTGAGCATCAGACTCCTCCTTTGACTTTTGAATGGTCTTCAACAATTCAGCAACTTGGGTCTCTAGCACATCGATCCATGCATCATTCGGATCAGGATGCCTAGATGATGAGGCTTCGGCATTATGGATGGGGGAGGAGAAGATTGTGTCAAAGTCAAACCCTTGTGAGAAATCACCATAGTTGAAGGGTTGACCTGACGGCTCAGTGGTGTGAGGTTGGTGTGGGGATGTGATGATGGGAGTGGGTGTTATGGTTGGGGTGATGGTGACTGACTCTGTGAGAAGTGGAGTAGTCACCGTCACCGGGACGGTTGGAGTAGGGAGGGTCACCGTCACAGGAATCTCCTCTGTGACCGCCGTGACTACCACTTCAGCTTGAACTTGTGGTCTTCTCCTCCTACGGTATAGTTGTTGTGCTGGTGGGGTAGATTCTGATAGCAATCGTGCTGGTGGACTGACAGCCGCAGGTTGTACTTGCTGCACAGTCGGGATCTCTACAACCCTGGGGATAGCAACCTCTTGCCTATCGCCCCTCTTCTTGTTGGCTTTCTCTCGCCTTTGTCTTTGTAGAGTAGCGTCAGAGTCAGATGTTGGCTCATATTCGCCACTCGAGCTTTGTCGCTTTCTTTTAGAAGACGACGCAGGCAGGGTTACCAGTGCCAATCTCCTCGGGTGTGCCTGGGATGGTGCGTCATCGGAATCAGAAGAGTCTGATTCTGTTGCTTCTGAATCGAATTCCTCAGCACCACCATCACCACCTTCGTCATCACCTTCATCACTTTCATTCTCTTCTTCTTGTTGTTCATCAGAATCATCACTCATCTCTGGTGCCGAATTGGGACTATACCAGTTCCAATATTCAGGAGCGACGTATGCTTCATTCAGTAGGTGGCCAAAGAGTTCAGTGTGCGCAGGGGTAGGTTCTACACTGCCTGGCTTTAGAAACTGAGCAAAGACTCTCTTGTCCACCCTTTTTACCTGCAGTCTCTTCCCGATAGCACGTAGGTTTGGCAATGCATCATCGATCAGGAGCTGCACAAACCTCGGGTACAAAAGGAACCTGAACCTCTCTGCTGTATTTATCTGGTCATTGAGTGCTTTGAAGATATAGCGAGAGAAGTTGTAGCCCCGATTGAGAGACAGGCCCACCATGGCCGCTGCAAGGTCATGACCCATGGCATCTTTCCCCGCTTTCCTGGATGAGATGCACACGATCATGATATGGGCAAAGTAACGCCATTGATCCAATACCCACATCTTCTTGTAAGAAGCATAGTCCCTAGCCACGACATATCCCATTATGTGCCTCCAACACCCATCCACGTAGTAATCTGGATAGGATGTCGGGTTGGTGGCAAGGTCTCCGAACTGCAATACTCTCCTTATTGTATCCTCAGAGATAGCAATAGCCCGACCGTCAACGGTAGCCCTTATGACATTCGGGGATACCGTGCAATCGTGCTCTGCAGTCTCCCAGAATTGCTCCAGGTAAGGTCTTGAGACTGTTGGGTTTGCTGAGATTGCATAACTTATTCTTGATATGTTCAGAAAATCCACAATCTCCCTGTATTGCAAGGCTGCGCCTTTCCATTCTGGTTCGGTGTTAGCCAATAGGTTGAATTCGTCAGTGAATGCACGAGCCATAGCCTGCAAACACACACAGAAAACATATTCAGAACAACTTATAACACTGGAAGTAGACACACATGACATAGTATAGTAGTTACACTTTGAAAAAAATTTCAGATTTAGGAAAAATTTCTAAGTGTTGGTAAGTGCGCAGGATTTTCCTCTTGCGTACTTAACAAGTACGCAAGAAGTATTTCTTGCGTACTTGCTAAGTGCGCAAGAACAACCCTTAGCAAAAATTTCAGAAACTTGAAAACATCACAGATTGTTCCAATACCGGGTCGAGTAGGTCACCACTAAGTCGGAATCAACGATTCTAACTCATGGGACCATTATCGACACCAGTAACTACCAAAACACACCATTTTGTGACCTAGACAGTCTCCGACCCACTGTCGGTTCATCTTCAACTGACGAAACAATCTAAGACTAAAAAAGGATGATTATAGAATCGATTAAGTGACCTATTAGCATCTAGTCCCCATATTACCCCAAATTTTGTCAGAATTAACCTAAAAAGATTCTAAGTCAGAAAAACGGTCCAAATGTCATGAATCAATGGATGGAATTGGCCTATAATCTCACCACTGAGATGAAATACGAAGATGACAATGTGTACGGGATGAAACGATGGATTGGACACACGCGATTTTGAGAGTAAAATTGCAAGGGGGAAACTTTGGGTTTGAAAGCGTAAAGCTTGAGAAAAGTTCTAAGTCTCTGATTTATACCCCTCAATTAATGTTCGTGCGTACTTGTTAAGTGCGCACAAATTAACTCTTGCGTACTTAACAAGTGCGCAAGGCTTAACTCTTGCGTACTTGTTAAGTGCGCAAGTGTTACTTCGTGCGTACTTGACAAGTGCGCACAACCCTTAAGTGCGCAATTTTCAACTCAGAATTTATGAAGATTTTCAAGTCGAATAACGAACAAGATAAAAATATTCAACCAAGAGGATTCAAATGCAATTCATGAAGATTAAACATAAAATATTTTTGGCCTTTTTCTGATTTAAACTTGAACTATGCATAAACTTAAAAACTTAAAATCTTTTTGTTCTTTTCAATATAGATATATACAATCATTTACACAAGCTATTTTTGATCAAAGACACGAGCAGAGGATCATATCAGGCTAACTTATAGCAAAAACGATACAATATAAACATCAAAGAATATGGGATCATGTCATGTATTACTCTTTATTCATACGTAATAAGCACATAAACAAGTAATTCAAGTTGACAATATTATAAGATTTGAAACTATAAGCATCTTTGTATCACGTTCTTGTGTATTAAGGCATTAATTATAAGATATACAACGTGTACCCCACTGAGATGCTATGATATTTTGCACTATCTTCAAGGCATCTAAGATTTTTCAATTATTTTCTTAATTTTCAGAATGAAGTTACATCAATTAGCACAGAAAAATCAAGCAGAATCCATAAGGATTATCAGGAATCATAAGATTCAAAATCGAGTGATTCTTTTGTCTTGGTTTCATGTGTTTTTGTTCTTTGAATATCGGTATGATGATTCGGGATAATGAACATGGTGTTTGATTATAAGGTAAGGGGATCCAACTTTTATCTGGATTTGATTTCAATGAACCAGGAATGATTCAAGGGTGAATACATGCTCAACGGTTAATGTAGAGACATGTCTTGATTCAATCTCTCCTTGCATACTTGTGAGTATGGGCAGTGAGAAGAACCGCATTAATTGTGCTAACAACATAACCCGAAACTGATCTCAAAAGAAAATTATTGTCAAAATCTAACATCCTTTATCTGATAGTGATCTTTTCTAATCTTTTACTTACACACGCTTGCAAACATGGGTTCAAATCACAGTTGTAATTTAGATTTAGTTTCCACACTACTAGTGATTCAAAGACGCATACAGCCTACTGACAATTCAAATTACTTGTAAATAAACAGATTAAAAACATAATAATTTTAAACAGATAAGTAAGCATGACGCAATCATTTCCCATATGAGCAGTCTATGAAGTTTAGATCATTTCTGATGTACTATCATTTCCTCTTTTCTCAAGTTAACTTTGAAATTTTCTCCATTTTCTATTTTGTTTTTTGATTTTTGCAAAATATTTTAAAACTAAAAGAACTATACAAAAAATTTAAAGGAATTAAAAATTTAACTTCCATGAATTGAATTGAGTTAAGAAAACTTAGTTTTCACTCAGGATTGAACATTCCTATCAAGTTGACAAGATGCTCAAAACGGGATCGATCAAATGCCTTTGTGAAAAGGTCAGCAAGATTGTCATCCGTGTGAACTTTTTCAAGTTCGATTAAATGCTTTTCAGCACAATCACGGATGAAATGATGGCGAATCTCTATATGTTTAGTTTTGGAATGTTTCACCGGGTTATTTGTGATAGAGATAGTGGCATTGTTGTCAATGAATAGAGGAGTTCCAGTGAAGTTCAAGCCGTAGTCTCGCAATTGCTGCTGAATCCACAATATCTAAGAACAACCGCTAGCTGTAGCAATGTACTCTGCTTCACAAGTTGAGACAGAAACCGTTGACTGCTTCTTGCACTGCCAGGAGACCAGCCTGTCTCCTAAGAATTGACATCCACCAGAAGTTGACTTTCTGTCAAGGTTACAACCGCCATAATCTGAATCAGTATAGGCTTTGAAGTCGAATGACTGCTGCTTAGAGTACCAAAGACCTAATTGGGGTTTCCCTTTCAGGTATCTGAAAATTCTCTTTACTGCTATCATATGAGACTCCTTCGGTTGTGACTGAAACCTTGAGCACAAGCACACAGCAAACATTATATCGGGTCTTGAAGCTGTGAGATACATAAGTGATCCGATCATCCCACGGTACAACCTGCTGTCCACATCCTTTCCATCTCTGTCGGGATGCAAACCATGATTGACTGGGATTGGTGTGCCGTAAGTAGTGTTATCACTCATCTTGTATTTTGACAAGATGTCCTGCACGTACTTAGTTTGATGTAGATAAATACCATTCTCTCTTTGACTGACTTGCAGACCTAGAAAGAATGACAGTTCACCCATATTGCTCATTTCAAACTTGGACTTCATCACCTTCTCGAATTTCCTACACATCCCTTCATTGGTCGACCCAAAGATAATGTCGTCGACATATACTTGCACAAGAAGAATGTCACCTCCTGCTTTACGTATGAAGAGAGTCGAGTCAATCTGTCCACGGTCGAAACCATTAGACAGTAAATGCTTAGATAATGTCTCATACCGCGGTGCTTGATGAAGACCATAAAGTGCTTTGTCGAGCTTGTACACTTTATTGATATTATGCGGATCTTCAAAACCGGGAGGTTGAGTGACATAGACTTCTTCATGCACCTTACCATAAAGGAAAGCACTCTTCACATCAAGTTGATAGACCTTGAAACCGACATATGTGGCATAAGCCAAGAACAGTCGAATGACCTCAATTCTAGCAACTGGGGCATATACTTCATTGTAATCCAAGCCCTCTTGTTGATAAAAACCCTAAACAACCAATCTTGCTTTGTTCTTCACAACTACATGACGATCATCCGTCTTGCATTTGAAAACCCATCTGGTACCAATTGGCTGAAAGCCTTTTGGCAAGTCAACTAAATCCCACACTTGCAACTTTTGGAATTGAGACAGTTCATCTTGCATCGCCTCAATCCAGCAGTTGTCAGCGAGAGCCTCCTTTACATTCTTCGGCTCTACCTGGGACACAAATGCAGCATGCAGACATGTTTCCATGACACCAGTGTCAAATATCTCTGTGTAAAGACTGGTGTTCTCAGTGATGGTTCTATGACGAGTCTGAACACCGGCATAAGGATCACCAATAATGTTGTCGATTGGATGATTCATATGCACCCTCGTCTCCGGTACAATTGGTTCTTGAATTTCTGGATCTAGATTTGTGCTTAACTCCCCCATTTCCTGTGTTCCAGAGGAAGAAGATTCAATGTTAATTGGATCAGCTGGGGCTTCATTTCCTATAATTGTGTTAGGATTGGCTTGAGCGTCATCTCCAACAATATGAAAACCTTCACTGTTATCACTGTCATGAGTTCCAGATGCAGATGCAGCATTGGAGTCATGAGTTATAATTGGTATAGTAGCACGAGTAGAAAAACTGGAGTCATTGTCGCCACGCAATAAATCATAGACATTTGCGGCGTCTTCTGCAAATAAGTCAGGAAGATTGAAGGACTTGAATAGCGCATCATAATCAAAACCCCAAGCTGGACCTTTTGGTTTTGGTGGAGTGCTGTGTTTACTACAGTCCACTTCAAACCATTCCTCGACAGTACGAGTTCCTATGTTGTACACTCTCTTGCATGGCGAATTGGCAACATATCCTAAGAAGATGCCTTCCACCGCTTTCGCATGAAATTTAGACTGACGGTCTTTATACTGTAGCAACAAGGAACAAGGACTACCAAAAGGAACTAGGTAATCAAGATTGGGAAGTCGATTGTTGATCAACTCATAACATGTCTTGTTGTGCCTTTTCACAACCAGAACCCTGTTTAAGACGTGACAAGCTATATTAACTGCTTCTGCCCAGAAAGTGACAGGAAGCTTTGCATCTGATAGCATAGTCCTTGCAGTCTCGATCAGTGTTCTGTTCTTCCGATCAGCAACTCCATTTTGCTGAGGTGTGTACGGCGCGCTGAATTCGTGACGGATCCCTCTCTTGAGACAGAAAAGTTCCATCAAATTATTCTTGAACTCAGTTCCGTTGTCACTCCTTATTCTTCTAACTTTCAGCTTGCAAAGAGATTCCAAGCTCAGGATCAGGTATTGAAGAATATCAGCAGTCTCGTCTTTTGTACCTAAAAAATGCACCCAAGAAAAACGTGAGAAATCATCAGTTACAACTAGACAGAACGACTTACCTCCAATACTCCTGATACTTATGGGGCCAAACAGATCCATGTGTAATAGCTCCAAAGGGGTATCGATAGAGTTTTGGAGCTTGGGCTTGTGAGACTTCCGTTGATGTTTGCCCTTTTTACACGGCATACAGTCATCTGCAACGGTAAACCTCAACTTAGGAACCCCGGTTACCAAACCGTTTCGGACAAGATGATTCATTTTATGATAAGAAATATGTCCGAGTTTCCTATGCCACAAGATGGAGTCAAGTTCTGTCGCTTTTGTAAGCAAACAAGTAGCAACTGATGAGGTGGTTTTTGCCACGCTCATATCGATCTGATAAGTGTCGTTTGATCTTGGTGCTCTCATCAGAATCCAGTCTTCGGGAACCTCAAAACCGGGTTTGAGAATCAGACATTCTGACTTGTCAAACATCACCAAGTACTCCTTGTCACACATTTGGGAGACACTCAACAGGTTATGCTTCAGCTGCTCGCAAAAGTTGACATTGTCAAAGCTAACACAACCGTTTGAAACCACGCCTTGACACGTGATGCTGCCGCCTTTTTCTCCGGCAAAGGCCACATAGCCGCCTCTGAATGGTTTAACATCTTGAAGCAAGGCCATGTTTCCTGTCATGTGCCGGGAGCATCCACTATCTAAATACCAACGGTTAGAGATAGTACCCTTCAGACGTCCCTGCACGAGTAACAAAAGAATTAGTTAGATTTGGAGACCCAAGCCATTGTGGTCTTGGGTCGTCCATCCTTCTCAAAATAAACTACTTCTACTCACAGTCATGATGACTGTTCAAAATTGGTGAATCTTTGGATGAATTTGGAACAGGAGATTGAGAACCTTTAACTTTCTTGTTCCAGGATCTCTTTTGATTCTTAACCAGAACAGTAGACTTTGGCTCAACCACAGCCGGTGAACTTGTGGAAGCTTCACCTGATTGAGTCTTAGTCAGCTGTTCCAGCTTTCTCAACCTCTTATTCCTTCTTCTTCTTTGTGGCTTAGAGAGTCTAGCCACAGATTTCTCACCAGTGCGTGTACTACCAGATGTAGACACACGAGGTACAACAGGTTGCTTTACCTTTCTTGCAACAGATGGTTTGGCCTCAGATTTAATCTTAGGTTTTCCCATAGGTTGTACTGGTGGTTTCACCACATTCTGCTTTGGACTTCTGGGAGGTTTCACTATTGGCGACTTAGGGATAACGACTGGCTGTGAGACAACATGCCGTTTCCCTTGGTTATTTGATGGACAGTTCACAAGAATGTGACCAACCATGCCACAATGAAAACACATCCTCTTGTCCACATGAGTTCTCTTGTAAGGCTCATTAGATCTGGCCTTAGATAACTCTCCATTATGAGCAGGAGGAGTTGGTTTATGAACAGGAGTCTGACCTTTTTCAGTTTGGTTTTTGGGGGTATAATACTTTTGCAAATTCTTTTTGTAACCAAGCCCATAATGAGCTGAAAAAGCCTCTTTCTTAACTTGGTTAAGATTTTTATAACCCTTGTAAAGCATTACCTTAAGTTTATCATTTGTTTCAATGATATCAGGTTCAGTTAAAATGCAGTTATCACCATTAGTGATAATGTTTTTGTGGACTTTCTGTTCAGTCAACAACTCCTCAGAGACTACTCCTTCAGGGCAAGTGTTAACCGACCCATCTTCAGAAGCAGTAACATACTCCTCACTAGATGTGGAGTTAGCCTTACTTGAGGATTCATCCTTTTTAGGGGAATCATCCTTATCAGAGGACTCATCTAGACAGGTGAGATCAATGTCTATCAAGCTATTGACAAACTTCCCACTTATTGGTGGAGGAATGGCATTGGTACCAAGACCAAGGCCCTTCAATTTCCTCACTACTGATTCGTAGTGCTCCACCACAAAGCGAGAGTTTTTCAACTTCTCATTTATACATTTTAACTGCAGGATCTCATTCTGCAGTTTGTTGATTTCATTGTTCCGTTTTTCTAACCCCCTATACGCAACATCCAAGTGAACTTGTTGCTCACTTATTTGTAAAGAATATTCACATTTTTCTTTTTTCAACGTTTCAACAGACTCTTTAAAACGTTTTTCATTTTCTTTGTAATTATGAGCTGCCATAGTTAGGGGTTCGATTTTGTCTTGGAGCTTAGAAATTTCAAGCTTTAGCCCTAGACATTTAGAACAAGAAATAACAGAGAAAGGGTTAGAATCTACCTCAGATGATGAACTCTGTGCTTCTCCAATGGCCATGAGAGCAACGACAGTGGTAGACTCCTTTTCAACAGCTACAGAAGCTTCCATCTCCTCAGCTTCTTTTCTCCCAGCCTCCATCAGCTCCATGATCTCAGCCATGAGACCAACCTGTGTTTGAGCAATGATGGTGTCCTCTAGATGAACACCCCAATCAAAGTTTTCGTCATGCTGAGCTACCAGTGCATTTGACGAACCACCTTGGTGTTGATTGTGGTGGCTAGTGTTGTTGTGGCCGTGGCTGTTTCCCTGGCTAGGTCTGGTGAAACCAGAGGCCGGTGCTCGGTCTTTTTGACACTCACGAGCAAAGTGTCCATATTTCAGACACTTGTAGCATTTGGCCTTGGATTTATCAAATCCAACCTTGGCATTAGAATGTCCACCAATGAACTTTCTTCCTGTTCTGTTCAGGAAACGCTTGGCCCTCCTCAAAAGCATGGCCATATTCCATTGAATATCCATGTCCTCAATATCATCAGGATCCACTTGGTTAAAGTCTTCTTCAATAGTTTCGGGATCCGTTAGCTTGCCGCCTATGAAATTCTCATACGCAAGCATACATGATGAAAACAATGCTACATGATCTTCAGCCATTTTGACTATTGCAGAATGGTTAGCTGAAGACGTAGCTGGAGGATTTCTTGAGGTGTGTTGATGATTAGTTCCCAACCCTGATCCGGATGCATAACAAGCATGACCACCACACCCATTTGAGTGGTCTTCTTCATTGGAGTGTCCAGTAAAGAGGGCAATTCCAGAGCCCGATGATTTTGAAGTGGAAGTCGTCCCATGATACATGGAAGGGTCCTGTATCTGAGGTCTTCCCGAGCTCTCCTTCTTCATAAGATTCATGTTATGAGCTTGAATCTTACCAATAGCCTCATCTACTGTTAACTCATAGAATTTAGGATTTTCCCTCATCAGGGTTGTATACATCTCAAACTTTGGTGGCAAAGCATCAAGAAATTTTTCCACCAGTTCTTCATCGGGATATTTCAGTTCAAAAGCTTTCAACTCCGTTTGTAAATGATAGAATCTAGAGATGAGATCATCTAACGATTCATTTTCCATGAAATTGAAGCATTCATACTGCTTTCGGAGAAGATCCCGCTTACTCTTCTTAATGTCACTGTTCCCCTCAAATCTTTTCTGAAGTGCTTTCCAAAGATCCTTGGAGGTGTCATAGCCTCGGAAACTGTGAAACAATTCCCGAGTTAATGACATAGTGATTGAGCCAAGAGCCTTCTTTTCCCGATCATAAGCTTTCTTTTGTTCTTCATCAAGCTTAGAGATGGGCTTTGGCACCTCTTCATCAAGATAGATGTGTGTGGGATGCTTATATCCCTCAATGATTGGTATCCATAATGATGAGTCGGTGTATGAAATGTAGTGCTCAAAACGCGCCTTCCAATTGGAATAATCGTTTACATTTAATAGTTTAGGTGGTTTCTGAGGTGTACCGATCTCATTATCATAATTTAACATGTTTCCAAGATTCTGAAGGTTCGACATAGTGAATTACTTGGTCAAAAAATCAGAAAAATCAGACACTGTTGCGCACTTGGTTTTGGCCTTGCGCACTTGAGAAATGGTCTTGCGTAGTTAAGACTTGCTCTTGCGTACTTGTAAGTACGCAGGAGGAAATATTAAGTACGCAGGATATAACTTAAGTTCGCACAAGTTCAGTCTTGCGCACTTGTAAGTACGCAGGAGATAACTCTTGCGTAGTTAGTAAGTACGCAGAAAACTGTACTTTTTACCAAAAATGGTAAGTACGCAGGACACCTTTTCAGCAACTCTCACCAAACTTTTTCGGTCACCTGAAAATCGACGGAGATAGTGAAAAATAGGCTGATGATCAATGCAATCAAGCCAAAGGATCAGAAACAAGTTTCTAACCAACCTTTAATGCTCAAAACACACAAATACACAACAAAAATCAGTTTTTGAGAGATTTTTGCTTCTAAAAAAGTGCTCAAGAGCTACCCCTTTTTTATCACAAAAATCAACAAAAATACCTCTTTTTGCTTGTAAAACTCAGTAAAACGTCTCCAAACTCACTTACAACACTCGAATTCAAGAGCAATGCTCTGATACCACTTGTAGTTCCCTTCGTGTGTGTCGGATCGTCACATGCAAGTGGTCTACTAGTCGCACCGGGTTGCGGAATACCCGTGACTAGGTGGAGAGTCTTACTAAACAAAGTAAACCAAACACGAGAGTCACAATAAACGTTCTTTGTATTATAAACACTCGACGGTTACAGAGAGAATACAAGCTGCGTACTTAGCAAAACTGAGTTCGTCTAAACAAATGGTTCTGCGTACTTATCCTCTGTGAGCCATACCTATTTATACAGACCTGATGCCTGTGCACTTAGCAAGTGCGCAGGACCAAATGCTCTTGCGTACTTAACAAGTACGCATGGGTCTTCCTGCGTACTTGCTAAGTACGCAGGAGCTTTCTCCTGCGCACTTGTAAGTGCGCAAAACACTTAACAGAAATGCAACATACATTATGTAAAAGTAAATACAACTCGATAAACTATTACATAACG
Organism: Smallanthus sonchifolius; assembly: GCA_023525975.1. Classification (NCBI taxonomy): domain Eukaryota; kingdom Viridiplantae; phylum Streptophyta; class Magnoliopsida; order Asterales; family Asteraceae; genus Smallanthus; species Smallanthus sonchifolius. The sequence continues at coordinate 23,983,872 of CM042029.1, read as the reverse complement.
ACTCTTACATACAAAGACAAATTACAGACATTAGAAATACAAACTAAGACTCTATCCAGAGTGTTGTCACAGGAAAGTGCATCAACATATATATATATATATATATATATATATATATATATATATATATATATATATATATTCTTTTAAACATTTATTATATTTTTACATTACAACCAAACAAAATATTAAACATTACAACCAAACAAAATATTAAACATTACAACCAAACAAATAAACTAAACATTATATGCATTACATCAAAAAATTAAATATATACATCAAAATGTTTTACATACATAACAACGAAATAAACTAAATACAAATAAAACAACTAAACCTGACCGGCCCCGTCGTCATCCTGACCCGCCCCACCCTCATCCTAAACGGGGTCGTTTGGATAATGACTTGGCGGTGGTAGTTGTGGTGGCTCGATGCCGGTGGCTGAAAATTCTGGTCAGTTTTATACGACACGTTTTGATGGTTTTGTTCCCCGTCTTCGGAGTCGTCGGTTTGTTGTGTCGTGTAAAAGACTTCACCGTACACGAAGTCGTCGGTTTGTTGTGTCTGGTAAGAGACTTCACCGTACACGAAGTCGTTCGTGGGTTGTGTAAGGTAAGACGGTTCACCATTTACGAACTCGGGATTGCTTAGTGGCTCGTTCAAATCTGGAAGCGTACCCGTTGATTAAAATAAACGTCGGATGAGACCTACTCCCGGTTCACCTCTTGAACGCCAGAACTTTGCGGGTTGTTTTCCAGCGACTCGTTAGAATATACCTGAAAACCGTAGTTATCATCCCACCACCAAGACATGGTTATAATTTTTGGGAGATTGTTTGAAAAATTTTTGAACGATACGTTCGAATGAGAATTCTGCCCGGTTAAATACACAAATTTGGGCCCTATACGCATCGTATAGGGCAATACGGTGCGTATAGGATTATGTTCAAACCTCGTATACGCATCGTATAGGGCAATACGATGTAGTTTAGGGTACGAGATACCTTCTGCAACTAGTCATCCATCACATCGCTATACGGGGCGTATAACGATGTGATGGATGACTAGTTGCAGAAGGTACCTCGTACCCTAAAATGCATCGTATTGCCCTATACGATGTGCATAGGGTTGGAATGACCAGGTTGTACGAGGATGTCGGGAATGAGAAATTGTGAAGGGCTATACGCATCGTATTGCCCTATACGATGCGTATAAGACCCGATCCAGATATTAATTCCCGTATGTCATTAGTAATCCTCTATTATAATTCAATTGCTAAGAAAACCCATATTACTCACCTTTTATGCATAAAGTACTGTTATTCAATGCGTTCACTTTCTGATACTTTTTATTTTAATATTTCCACATTTGTTTGAGATATGTATAAAGGATGTCGACACGTGGGTTTTGTCTTACCTTTCTACATATATATTGCATTGTTTTCTTATATCATATATCAATTAAGAATTTTTTTACGATAATTTTATTTACAAACCTTTTTGCTTTTTAATCCGATGCATTTATTTAGTTACCCTGATTTTGTAAAGTCGGTGGTCAATCTAACGCCACCGACCAACGTTTCCTAAAAATCCATTAACTTTCTTCAAAGTTTACCCCTAAATAAAATTCTTAACTTTACCCTTTAAATTTTTAAACTGTCAAGTTAGTTTATCTATCAAATTTTGTTTTTTTTTCTTTTACTTTTTTTATATTCGTTTATAAAAATTACTTTTTGTTACTTTTTTTACTAACTTTTTTAACGAAATTGTCGTTTTAATATTATTATTAACGCCGCAATATGCGTAATGAGGTTCGCAAACCCGTCACATCATGCGGGCTTAGTTACTTACAAAAGCTAAACTGCAAAATATAACAGTGTCATGTACAACTCTTCAATGTACAACCTTCACCTTTTTGTTTTTAGTTGCACATGGTTTATCATTTATCATGTAAAAGTTATATTTTAATATTATAAATTCATTGACAACATAAGTACCGCATATTTAAATTACTTAAGGAAAATGATTTTTAAGTTTTGCATTGGCTATTATACAACGATACTTATTTTTATTTTATTATATATTGTTAGCTATTTCGTTGTAATGTGTGGTTTGTGTAAATGTTTTACATTTTTATATAAACTTCCCAAGAAATTATAAATTTTATGGCTTTATTTTATAAGCTTTCAAGTAGTTAATTTCTTTCACAGTTTAACGCGCCTCAACATGCTTAAAAGTCTGCCCTCCTCTCTTATCCTTTTGATTTATTTAATTTTCTTTTTTCTTTTCTTATTAGTTGCAATTTGGCTTATTAAATTTTTTTTTATTAATCACAGTGAGACCCCTATAAAATTTGCCAATAACAATTTAAGAGTTAAATGCCAATTATAGTTTATGAGTTGTTTATTTGTTTCGTTTTATTAAATTTAACGATCAGAACTAAAAGGGTTAATAAAAACAATTAATATTTTGTTATTTATATTGAAAAGTCAATTATTTTAACAATGCTAGATTGAAGTCTTAAATTATAAATAACTTACTAAATTAGTTTTTGCGATGTATTGCGTGTTTTAACGTGCAACTACGTGCGAGTTAACACGCTGCAACGTGATTGTCTCTTGAAAAACTTTGATTTATTTAACGTTTTTTTACAATTCGAAGCGTTTTGATGTCTGTTTTTTTCGAGTACTTTGATTTATTTAACGGTTTAACTTTTTTTTTTATAAAGTTCAAAGTTGTTTAGCGTCTGTTGCTTAACGTGTCGTGACGTGTTGCCGCCGTAACACGACCGATAGATTGCTAGTTACATTACAAAGAGAATATTATAATTACATTATAAATACTACCTAATACAAACCAGGGAATGATTTCTTATTCATTTCTTGCTCTCTTTTTTCTAAAAACGTGAGCTTCACTAAAAACAAGGAGTAGCCAAGACAAAAAAGGGTGGGTCAACAATACAATAAAAAAGTTTAATACAAATCAATACCTAAAACTTCAGTAAAGTAAGTAAAGAGGTGTGTGACATAAAAAGGGTTCCAGTCGTGTGATTTTCTCATTTATGGTGAGTTTTTCTCTGAGGGTAATGGAGATAATCGGGTAGGCTAGTGACCCGTCAGTAATCCAAATTATTAAAAAAAATACAAAACAATACTAAATAAGGACCAAAATTAACACTCACAAATTACAATCAAGAGATTCTTTTATATTTAGGGTTGCTTAACCAATAAGCTGAGTCGAGCCAAACTTAACTCGAGTTTGAACTTGAAACTAAATGAGACAGCTTGACACGAGAACTCTTTATCGAGCTGAAATTTAAACTCAAACCTGGCTTAAATAAAACTTTTGTCCTCATGGCTTGACGAACTGGCTAGAAATTAAAGACGTATTTACCCAAAGAAATAACAAGGAGAAGCGACAACCACCCGTCTGACAGATATTAGAATTTAAAAACATCAACTTTTTCAAAAGGTTAAAGAAAATGACAAAATTATTAGAAATCTACTACGACACGTGGTCACTAAATAAATAATATAAAAGATATGAAGTCACTAAAATAATGTATAAACTATGTTTACCAAATAATGACAATATAATGTAGGTTTTGTTTTTTAATTAACTATCTAATTGTAATAGTTTAAACGTGAGTTAATTTTTCAGTAAGAAACTAATATGATTGACTAGGGTACTTATCCATCCACGCCCTTCCAACACACATTGCCCACACACATCAGTTCAAACAATTAGTCCCACTTGTCAATTAGCTGGTTGTCTTTCTCGAGCCTTCAAATTCCCTTTGAAAAGTCCGACATATCCTCTCTCATTTTGACCAAAATTAATCCTACATTTATGGTCTTTTGACATTTTATATTAGGTGTTTATAAATTCAAAAGCTTTAAATTTCATAATCATTTACTCACAACAATTCCATCAAAAGCTCCATCTTTTTTCATAAAAAAATCATTGAAGATTCACAAGACATCCCACAATGAGTGATTCTGAAAAGGGAATAGAAATCCCTTCCTTTTTTATATGTCCTATATCTTTAGAAATCATGAAAGACCCTGTAACACTCTCTACTGGGATCACATACGATCGTGAATCCATTGAGAAATGGTTGTGCAACAAAAAGAATGTCACTTGCCCGTTAACCAAACAAACCCTTACCGATATCGAGCTCCCCCTAACCACACCCTTCGCAGATTGATCCAATCTTGGTGCACGATTAATGCCTCATCAGGCATCGAAAGATTTCCCACTCCACGGCTTCCGGTATCCAAATCGCAAATCTTGAAGCTTCTACAAGATACAAAGTCTCCACACTTGCGGATGAAGTGTTTAAAGAGACTAAGAATGATTGTGTTGGAGAGTGATATGAATAAACGGTCGGTTGAAGCAGTTGGAGCAGTTGATAACTTATCTTACATCGTGAATAACCCTAGTAGTAATGTGACGTCATCATCTGAAGTCGACGAAGCTATCAGTATCCTTTTCCACCTTCATTTATCCCAAACCGGGCTTAAGGCGTTGTTCGGAAAGAATGGAGAGTTTGTTGAAGCATTGACTCACGTGATGCAACGCACGGCCAATGACGAGTCACGTGCTTACTCCGTCTCATTGCTGAAGTCGATGATGGAGGTGGTTGAGCCAGTTCAAGTGATGTCGTTAAAGCCTCACTTGTTCATCGAGCTTACTCGTATCTTGGTCGAACAAATTTCTCCAAAAGCAACCAAAGCTGCACTGAAACTACTAATCGGAGTTTGTCCGTGGGGGAGGAATAGGATAAAGATAGTGGAAGCCGGAGCTGTTCCGGTATTGGTCGACGCCCTTCTTGAGTGTAACGAAAAGAGGATCATAGAGATGGTGTTAATGTTGTTACATCAGCTTTGTTTGTGTGCGGATGGCCGTGCAGAATTGCTTAAACATGGTGAAGGTTTAGCTGTTGTTTCAAAGAAAATCTTTCGGGTTTCACCGTCGCCAAGCGAGAGGGCGGTGAGGATACTTTATTCGGTGGCGAAGTTCTCCGGCAACACGAGTGTCGTACGAGAGATGTTTCAGTTGGGGGTGGTGGGGAAGCTATGCTTTCTGTTACAAGTTGATTATTGTGGGAGCAAGACTAGTGAGAAAGCTAGGGAGATTCTAAAGATGCATGCCGGAGCTTGGAAGAATTCTTCTTGTATACCATATAATTTGTTTTCTTCTTATCCATCATAGTACACATCATACATGTGTCAAGATTATCAATTGTACAAATTTTCTTTAAATGTACGCAGCCTTTTCTTTATTTGGTACCCGATCGATACAACTTAGCTTGAGCGGCAACTTGATGCACAACAAACACATAAAACTTGCATGAACTAGTGCGACTCTTAGTTTAGTTACAAACTCCCATTTGCATGATACGCAGGGCCGGAGTTGACCATGGTCGAGAAGGGCGACCGCCCAGGGCCCGTTCTCACGGAGGGCCCAAAATTTTCAAATTTTTTATATATTATATATATAACTTTTTAAAACTCTTACAATATATCATTTTAAAACTACAATTTTTATGTTTATTGCGATCTTTTATCGTTTGGGGCCCATTTTTCCTAGTTCGCCCCCGGGTCCCTAAATCCTCAGCTCCGGCCCTGATGATACGGGTTTGACATCACTTGGTTTTGTTACCAACTCCCATGTTTTGTTTCTCTTTTGTGCATTAATCTCATCTGCCATGGTTAAGACCCACTCTTTCCTGATGCAAGCCTCATCTTATGTTTCTGGCTCTTGTACCTCTTCAATAGTGGAGAGATTTGCATGCCGAGCGTTCAGTGAGCTCGCTCTTGAGGAACTTCTGTGACTAGATCCTACATCATTTTTTTTTGTTATTGAGGATTGTTGCAACGAACTAGTTTGCCATGGTTGTTGTGGTTGTCTCTGACTTTCCACGTTGTCAATTGCGACTAAAGTTTCATTCTCATCAAGATTGAGAGTTACGCTTGATGTTTCCAGGTTCTCCTTTAACTGATCATATTTAGATAGAACTTCCTTATCATTTGACCACGAATATGAGTTTTCATAGAACACAACATCACGAAGATACATAGAGCTTTTCCGATGTTGGGTCACAACACCTCCATCCTTTCCTTTATGGATCATACCCTACAAAGATGCAGCATGCTGCTTTCTTCTCTAACTTGTGCCTAATGTGGTTTTGTATGAAAACATAGCGACAACACCCAATGACCCCATAGATGACTTACATTAGGTTTTTACCGGAACAACTTCTCACTTCGTGACATGTAGCCTTGACAATGATGAGGTACGTAGTTGGTTGATGACATATGCAACTGTTTTCATTGCTTCGACCCAGAAGAATTGATGTGTCTTAGTTTATGAATATTTTTCGCACATAATCATCCACGTATCTGGTTGATTTATGGTCAATTACACTAGAATATGGACTAACTTGGTTCCCTTTTGATTCTTTGCAAATTATTTGGCTTCTTGTTGAAAAATGAATGAAGGCACGCCTATGCTTGGTCAGGCGGACTCATACATGTTATTTTACCTAAACCATAGGACCTATTTGTATAATTAACTCTATTTTCTATTTTGTAGGACGAGGCTTAATGATGACTTTTTTATTTGGTTTCTCTCCGGACATGTTTGGCGGCCGTGAGTATCAACCACCACTAATAGAAAAATGAAAATTTTCTCACAAAAAATTCCGACAAAATACCGACGAGAGAAGTTTTCCACAACTTAGTGACGACTTTCCGACGAATAAATAACACAAAATATTACTAACAACTTTATGATAAAATAACTACATAAATTTAGCTTGCCGTGCTTTCGTCGCTAACTATAAGTCGTTTCCGACAACTATTCCATTTAATTATGAATAAATAAAATTTGTTAATTTAATGAAAGTAAAAAAAAAAGGTTAGTCGGAAATTTGTCGGAAGTTTCTAACGATTTTCCTACTTCACCTTTTTTTTATTAAAATTATTAATAAACATATATGTTTATTAATAAATTTAATAAAAAACTAATATAGATTATATAATTTATTAATTTAATAAAAAATAATATAAGTTTTAAGTTTTGTCGGAATTTTGAAATGTTTAACGTTTTCAACGATTTTCCGAGAAAACTTCAAATTATTAATTTATATATTTATTTAGTTTTAACGGGGTTCAAAGGAGTCAAAATAGTTTATAACAAAAAAAAAGGAACAGCTTCCGAAATCCCATTTGGTATGCCGTAATCAACATTTGGTATCCTCTCACGAATAGCTCACTAGCTTCTCCACCTCCGAACTCCTACCGGCGACGGCGACAGCGAGTGGACGACCACCGTCCTTCGAAGTTCGAAGACCGAAGTCAGGTGTTCGCATTTCTACAGTTGGCGAGTGGACGACCTCTTGTAACCTCTCGAAGCCGATCCAATCTGGTAACCCTAACTTCGCATACAAATTACAGATCGATAAACACACAATTAATCGATATCGGTGATTTCTGCAGTTGTGAAAATTGAGTTAAATACCTAGATCTGTAGTTCGTTTTCTCTGCCTCACAGATCAATTCAGGTTTGTTATTCGCCAACTCGCATTCAGGTTTGTTATTCACTGACTCGTATTTGGCTTGAATTTTGTGGTTCCATGTTTTTGCATGAATCTTCTAAGATTTAGTTGCAATCATGTTCAATTGAAATGATATTGAATTAGTTTATATTTGTTTACTGTTTTCATTAGTCAGACTGAAAATTAGGGTTAATTTGAGACTAGCCTCATTGGCTGAACTTTCTTCAAAACATCAACAAGTAAATCGTATGTTACTATATGATAGTGATGAATACTGAACATGAGTCTAAGTTTGTATCTAGTATATCTTGATCAGAATTTTTGCTACTTTAACACCGCTGTTTTACTTTTCAGGAAATAGCAAATCTGGAAGCTCAACTTGCTGACTCGTCAGCAGATAGAACCAAAGCAACAGAAACAATATCTTCTCTGCAGGTAAATAAGCATTTATAGATCTTTACATAACAAACAAACAAACATATCCGGTATAATCCCACTCGGAGTAGGGCTATTGGTAGGGTTGGGAGAGGGTGTGATGGGGGCAAACCTTACCTCTATTTCAGGGGATAGAGAGGTTGCTCCCGCTGAGACCCTTGGCTCCAAAAAAGATATTTTCATACATCATATGTTAAATTTAAATGTGACATGGCATCATTCTCTTCTTTCAGAAACTTGTAGAAAAAGAGTCAAAATTGGCAGAGATGGATGCAACATCAACTAGTGAAGCAGCTAGACTTAAAGCTGCCATGGAAACTATTAAAGGGGAAATTATTCACCTGGAAAAATGAGCATGTATGAACCAAATACTTTCGCTTATTTTGTATAGTCGGTAGCATATTTAGGTTATGTAATGCATTTTCTTAATAACTTGGCGTTTTAATTTTCATTTTCTCATCTTTCATTTTGTGGTACTGATAATTGATGTTATTATTTTCAGGCAAATAACAATGACAATAACCAAAATATGGGTACATCAAACTCGAACACCTCTGTTGCAGAACAACAGATATTGGTATGCACAGTTTTGCTCTGTACAAGAGTATTCCAAACTCTAGAAGCTTGTCCTGTTTTTGTACTCTAAAAATACTTATTTGTTTATTTCAATGGTTTGCTCAGATATTGGTATGCACGGTTTTGCTCTGAAAATTAGGTTTTTTATTCACTAACTCGTATTTGGCTTATGCACTGTAACATCCCAAATAATTCGGAAAGAATAAACGAGTTTTTACGCGCAAAAAAAAAACGGAACAGACAACGCTCGTAGGCCAGGCCGGCCGAACTTACGAGGATGGTGAACTTGAGGGGAGGATTCCCTCCCTATCAAAAAGGCCTAAACCTCCATATCTCTCTCATTTGCAAAGTTTAGAGAGAGAAACCGTAGAGAGAGAAAGTACCCGGATGGACCCGAGAAGCTAGCATCTTGTTCTTCCACTACTCGTGAGCAAAACCTCCGACTCAGAAGTTCGAAACAGGTAACGACTCGATCTAGATCTGAGTTTTTAGCTATTTTGGGGTTTTCGGGTTTTGATTAAAAAGTCGACACTTTTACGTATGAAACTTTAAAATAATCATAGATCTGGCATCTAGTATGGAAAACAAACGTTTTGAACGTAAAAAGTTTCGATCTTGGACGATTCGAAATCAACATGCGGATCTAGGGTTCTTAAGGAAGAAGATGGTACTGTAGCAGGAGAACTTATTAAGTTCTCCTGTACTGTAGCAGGAGAACTTATTAAGTTCGCCTGTACTGTAGCAGAAGAACTTATTAGTTCGCCTGTACTGTAGTAGGAGAACTTATTAAGTTTGCCTGTACTGTAGCAGAAGAACTTATTAAGTTCGCCGGTACTGTAACAGGCGAACTTACCTTAAATTCTCCAAAATAGAGTAAACCGAACAGTGTAGTGTAGACCTTATATTTATCCTTTTATCCAGATTGTGCGTAGTACCGTTTGGACAGTAGACAATACCTTGAGGCTAGCATTATCGGTTGAGTTCAAGAATCCCTATTTTACTGTTTTAGGGTGGTGTGCATACTCAAGAATTATACGTATACAATAAATGTATTTTATTACTTAAAAATTGCAAAGAAAGATAAGAAAGAAGGGTTTACTCAACTATATGTTTATAAGAAAGAAAGATAAGAAAGAACGATTTATTTAACTATATGTTTTATAAACAATAAAAATGAAATAAGTCGAATACATTGTCCAAATCCGAAAGAGTATGGTTACAATCGAAGCAAGTCTTGAGGTAGTAGCTTTGTCCTTGTGACTCGCACTACCCGAAGCCTATGGTATGACAGAACATTAGTTGTTTGTCTGCTATATGAACAACCGGGACAGTGCTCGGCAGGGCACTGTAACGGGGACGTTGTACAACTGACGTATTGAGTAATAACGGTTACTCTGGTGATAACGGTCACCTAAAGGAAGAGATGGTTAAGGGCCCTTGGACGTTGAGCCTTGGGGAACATTACCTACATAGGTCCTTTGTGGACAAAAGAGATGGGTATCGGCCCTTGGACGTTGAGCCTTGGGGAACAATACCTACGTGGGCAGTAAAGAAAGTAACAAATTACAGACTACTAATGTACGACTTATATGTAAAGAGTACGGAAATGGTTAAGTATGTAATTGCATGTTGTAAAGTAATATATGTACTTAGCAGTAAGATAAATGTTTAATGTATGTTTTAAACTATGTTCAAGTATATGAGTTTTTACGTAATTAACATGAGATTGAAAGGTTATTTATAAGTGTTATGAAAACTTGAACTCAACAGCGTTAGCTGACTATTTTAGTATGCACATCAGGTAATAAAGGAAAGAAACATGTTTGATGGCTAAAGGATCTTGGATGGGATGGCTGGATAGCTGTTGCGGCTTATGACTGACTTCCCCATTATCTAGTTTATGTTGTTTAAGACAATGAATGTTGAATGTTTTAAGTTACCCTGAATTATGTAAAGACTTCCGCTGTTTCAATTTATGTTTATTCAAAGTTTAAGAACTATGTTTATGCTTATGTTGCCAACTATGAAGGGTACCCGGTCATAGTTGTCAATAGCGCTTGTAGCGGGCGCTATAGCGCGCTACATAGCGATTCGATTAGTCATCGCTATCTCCATTTCTCGAGTGAATAGCGACCCAATAGCGAATATTCCTTTTTTTAATTTTTTTTTTTATGTTTTTAACCAGTTTTTTACTTGATTAATATAGATAGGGTTGCTAATAACCCTAATATATGAAGATTTAGATGATTATTGATTATAATTGCTACATATCCTACAATAGTTGAATATAAAATATTTCTAAAACTTTCTACTAGTGTATCGCTAAACGTGAAATAGCGCCCGCTATTTACCGCTATTCGCTACGTAGCGTATAGGTGGCTTGTCGCTATTTACCGCTATTCGCTATTGACAACTATGTACCCGGTTTGGGTCCTTTCAAGTTGGTATTAGAGCCATAGTTTGAGAGATTCGGACATTCGCCAAAATGCCTAAACTTAAACTGAGAATGGGACAAGAGAATGGGATGTCAGTCAGGGCAGCCAAGCCATGAAAGCATAACAGTAAGGCCTTAGAATAGAAAGCTAGTCCATGTCCTAATTTATAACAAAGATAGTAAATTCCTTAGAACAGTAACGTAGAAAGAATGTGCAAACGTTACCTTTACTGGAAATGTTCGGAACCCGAGTAGTAAAGTAAATTAGTAATTTCATACCGGTCTCTGTAATTAGTAATTTACATTACTCAAGGTGTTCTAAATAATTACTTATCATGATGACACAAGTATTCCTTGTTCGCAGTAAGAAAACTAAAATGGCAGGAAAGAGAGGTGCAAAAAGAGGTGCACAAACTGGATGTCGGGGTAGACCACGTGTCAACCGTGTCGAAAGAGAAGAAAGTGAACCTTCAGTTCATGGATCGGTGTCGATTCATACTGCTAGCGAGAATAATCCTAGCAACCATGTGGAGCATAACGATGAAAGATTGGTTCTGGAGCCAATCGTTAGGAAGGCTATAGCTGATGAGGTTGCTGCGGTTCTAAAAATCAATCTACCAGCAGCACTAACTGAGGTTCTGAAGATTGTGGAGGAAGAAAGGGGAAGGGGCCTAAGGGCCGAGAACAGAAACGTGGCTAAAACCGAGTCCGAGAGTGATGACTCCGACTATAACGAGAAACGTGGATGTGACTACAAGTCCTTCCGAAACTGTGATCCACTGACTTTTGACGGAAAGAAAGATGTTATTGCCGCGTACTATTGGATTGACCGCATGACTGCAGTCATCAAGATGAGTGAATGCCGTGCTGACCAGGCAGTAGGGTTTGCCGCGCATTCTTTTGCCTTCGAGGCGCTAAGCTGGTGGGAGAATGTGAAGAAGGCCAAATCTGAGAGAGAGATTGACAGAATGAAATGGGACGACTTGAAAGCGCTTGTTATCCAAAAGTTCTGTCCCCAAAATGATATCGACAAAATGGAAGAAGCTTTTGTGGAACTCAAAGCCGGTAGCATGACGCACAAACAATTCACCTCCAAATTCAATGAGTTAACGCAGTTGGTTCCACACTTGGTGAATACTGAAGAAAGGAGGATCAAGTGTTACATTCAGAAATTACCACCAAGAGTTCGCACGATCATCAACGCCAACACACCTGGAGATTTTGACTCCGTGGTGGCAATGAGTGGAAAGATCTTTGATGATGTGGCTGCTGAAGGCACAACACCCGCTGATACTCAAAAGAAATGGTCTAGTACCACTAAGCGTCCAGGCGGGGACTGGTCTGCATCTAGGAACAAGAAGCCTAGAGTTGAGGAATATGTGGAATGTGGGAAATGTGGTAAGAAGCACCCTGGGGAGTGCATGTATGGACTAAACCTATGCTACCGATGTGGCAAGACAGGCCACTACTCCCGTGACTGTACCAATGCCCCAAATTCTAGAAACTATGGGAAATGCCACAACTGCGGTGAAGCGGGGCATCTTTCTAAGGATTGCCGCAAACCTAGGGCCGCAAACACTGACAAGACAAAGAAAGCTGAGAAAGGGAGGGCACGAACCAAAGCTTATTCCCTGACACAAGAAGAAGCAAGGGGAGATCCCAACGTGGTGTCAGGTACGTTTATCCTTGACCACGCCTTTGTTTCTGTTCTGTTTGATTCTGGTTTTAGTAAAAGTTTTATATCCTCTTCGTTGTGTAAAAGACTAAAATACAAAACCTCTGTATTAGAACGGGCCTTTAGTGTAGAAACTGTTGTGGGTAGATCCACTAAGGTAGTAGAACTGGTAGACGACCTTACCATAAAGATAGAGGGCCATAGATTTCCTGTTAGATTATTTGTTATCGCCTTGGGAGGATTCGATGTAGTATTGGGAATGGATTGGCTAGCTGCCAATGAAGCGCGTAATGTATGCAAACGGAAAGTGATTCAACTCAACGCTCCATATGGCAGTGAGGTGGTGATTTACGGGGATCATGATATTCCACTAACGAATGTAATCTCAATAATGAAAGCAGAAAAGTATATGAGGCGCGGATGCGAGGCTTATCTAGCCTATGTGGTTCACAAAGATGTGAAAGTGAAAGAGATAAATGATGTACCTGTGGTGTGCCATTATCCGGAAGTGTTCCCTGAGGAATTGCCTGGATTGCCGCCTGATCAGGAAACAAAATTTCAAATTGACTTGATACCAGGTGCCCAGCCCGTCGCCAAAGCACCTTACCGACTAGCGCAACTTGAGATGAAAGAGCTTATGGCCCATCTGGAAGAATTGTTGGAAAAGGGATTTATCAGACCGAGCATTTCGCCTTGGGGTGCTTCAGTGCTGTTTGTGAAGAAAAAGGACGGTGCCATGAGAATGTGCATTGACTATAGAGAATTGAATAAAAGGACCGTAAAGAACAAGTACCCGTTGCCCAGGATCGATGATCTGTTCGACCAACTGCAAGGCGCAAAATGGTTTTCTAAGATCGACCTGCGGTCGGGTTACCATCAATTGAAAGAAAGAGAGGAGGACATACCCAAGACCGCATTCCGCACGCGGTATGGACACTACGAGTTTCGTGTAATGTCCTTTGGATTAACGAGTGTTCCCGCGGCATTCATGGATATGATGAACAGAGTGTGTCGACCGATGCTAGACAGATCGGTAATAGTCTTCATCGATGACATTCTCGTCTACTCTAAAAGTGAAGTGGATCACGCCTGTCATCTACGGGAAGTGTTAGACACATTGAAAGAAGAAAAGTTGTATGCTAAGTTTTCAAAATGCGCGTTTTGGCTTAAGGAGGTTCAGTTCCTTGGTCACGTGATTAACGCAGATGGCATCATGGTGGTCCAGCAAAGATCTATGCAGTGTGGAATTGGGAAATACCAAGGACACCAACAGACATACGAAGTTTTCTAGGGTTGGTAGGCTACTACCAGAGGTTTATCCAGGACTTTTCAAAAATAGCCTCGCCTTTAACCAAATTGACCCGAAAGGAGGTAAAGTACGAAGGGGCCAGGCCCAAACCGATGCCTTTAAGGAATTAAAGAAGAGGTTGACCCAAGCACCAGTATTAACCCTACCAGATGGGAACGAAGACCTAGTGGTTTATTCCGATGCTTCAGGTCAGGGGTTGGGCTGCGTGCTAATGCAACGAGGGAAAGTGATCGCGTATGCATCACGGCAGTTAAAGACTCACGAGGTCAACTACCCGATTCACGATCTTGAGCTTGTGGCAGTTGTCTTCGCCTTAAAGATTTGGAGGCACTACCTCTACGGAGTCAAGTGCACCATCTACTCCGACCATAAAGCTTGAAGTACTTCTTTGAGCAAAATGAGTTGAACATGAGACAACGACGGTGGTTAGAACTGTTGAAAGACTATGACTACGAAATCCTTTACCATCCCGGGAAGGCAAATGTGGTGGCCGACGCCTTGAGTCGAAAGGAGACGACAACTCCTATCGAGGTGAAGGCATATCAATTAGTCGTAACTCCAGACCTTATGAAAGAAATAGAACAGCCTAGAATGAAGCTTTGAAAGAAGAAAATGTCAAGCGAGAGAGAATAGTGGGTCAGTAGGAGAAATTGGAGACCAATACTTATGGGGTACGAACACGGTTCGGGAGGATGTGGATACCCAAGGGTGGCGAGCATAAGGTTAAGATTCTTGATGAGGCTCACAAGTCTCGCTACTCTATCCATCCTGGTACCAACAAGATGTACCATGATCTAAAGAAGGAATACTGGTGGCCCGACATGAAGAATGATGTAACCGAGTATGTAAGCAAGTGCCCAACCTACTCACAAGTGAAGGCCGAGCACCAGAAACCATGCGGAAAGATACAACCATTATTTATTCCCTAATGGAAGTGGAAACACATTACCATGAATTTCAAAACTAAGCTACCACGTACAGCTAAGGGTCATGATACTATATGGGTAATTGTGGATCGATTAACAAAAAGTGCTCACTTCTTGCCTATACGTGAGACCATTTCGTCCGAGAAGCTAGCAAAATTGTTCATCAACGAGATTGTGACCAGACACGGTATGCCCTTGTCGATTGTGTCGGACCGGGACGCGATTCACATCAAGGTTCTGGAAAAGATTCCACGAGACAATGGGCACGAGACTTATTATCAGCACAACTTATCACCCGCAAACAGATTGTCAATCCGAAAGGACTATTCAAACCCTCGAGGACATGCTCCGAGCATGTATCATTGACTTTGGTTGTAGCTGGGATAGTCACTTACCACTAGCGGAGTTCTCCTACAACAACAGTTATCATGTAATCATTGGCATGCCGCCTTATGAAATGTTGCACGGGAGGAAGTGTAGGACACCCGTTTGTTGGGGTGAAATTGGACAGAAAGACTTCACAAGTCTAGATGTGGTCAATGCAACTTTCGAGAAATTCGACCAAATTAAGGCTCGGATGAAGGCCGCTAAGGATAGGCAGAAATCTTATGCGGATGAAAGGAGAGATCTCGAGTTTCAAGTAGGGGACAAGGTACTGTTGAAAGTGTCCCCTTGGAAGGGAATAATTCGATTTCAAAAAAGAGGGAAGTCAAGTCCGAGGGAAGTCGGACCCTTTAACATTGTGGCGCGGGTAGGAGAAGTAGCGTATCAATTAGAATTACCTGATGAATTGAGTGGGATTCATCCTACGTTCCATGTGTCGCACTTACGAAAGTGCTTAGCTGACGAGTCGGCGCATGTGCCACTCGATGACATCGAGGTAGATAATAACCTCAACTACGTTGAGGAACCCGTGGCTATTATGGACAAAAAGGAGAAACGCTTACGTAACAAAGTTATCCCACTAGTCAAAGTTCAATGGAAACATCGAAAAGGATCAGAGGCCACGTGGGAGACTGAGTCAGAAATGAAGGAATCGTACCCTCGGTTATTTGACCTTTAAAAGGTTTTGAGGACAAAACCTCTAATAAGAGGAGTAAACTTGTAACATCCCAAATAATTCGGAAAGAATAAACGAGTTTTTACGCGCAAAAAAAAAACGAAACAAACAACGCTCGTAGGCCGGGCTGACCGAACTTACAAGGATGGTGAACTTGAGGGGAGGATTCCCTCCCTATAAAAAAGGCCTAAACCTTCATATCTCTCTCATTTGCAAAGTTTAGAGAGAGAAACCGTAGAGAGAGAAAGTACCCGGATGGACCCGAGAAGCTAGCATCTTGTTCCTCCACTACTCGTGAGCAGAACCTCCGACTCAGAAGTTCGAAACAGGTAACGACTCGATCTAGATCTGAGTTTTTAGCTATTTTGGGGTTTTCGGGTTTTGATTAAAAAGTCGACACTTTTACGTATGAAACTTCAAAATGAGCATAGATCTGGCATCTAGTATGGAAAACAAACGTTTTGAACGTAAAAAGTTTCGATCTTGGACGATTCGAAATCAGCATGCGGATCTAGGGTTCTTGAGGAAGAAGATGGTACTGTAGCAGGAGAACTTATTAAGTTCGCCTGTACTGTAGCAGGAGAACTTATTAAGTTAAACATGTACTGTAGCAGGAGAACTTATTAAGTTCGCCTGTACTGTAGCAGGAGAACTTATTAAGTTCGCCGATACTGTAGCAGGCGAACTTACCTTAAATTCTCCAAAATAGAGTAAACCAAACAGTGTAGTGTAGACCTTATATTTATCCTTTTATCCAGATTGTACGTAGTACCGTTTGGACAGTAGACAATACCTTGAGGCTAGCATTATCAGGTGAGTTCAAGAATCCATATTTTACTGTTTTAGGGTGGTGTGCATACTCAAGAATTATACGTATACAATAAATGTATTTTATTACTTAAAAATTGCAAAGAAAGATAAGAAAGAAGGGTTTACTCAACTATATGTTTATAAGAAAGAAAGATAAGAAAGAACGGTTTATTTAACTATATGTTTTATAAACAATAAAAATGAAATAAGTCGAATACATTGTCCAAATCCGAAAGAGTATGGTTACCATCGAAGTAAGTCTTGAGGTAGTAGCTTTGTCCTTGTGACTCGCACTACCCGAAGCCTATGGTATGACAGAACATTAGTTGTTTGTCTGCCATATGAACAACCGGGACAGTGCTCGACAGGGCACTGTAACGGGGACGTTGTACAACTGACGTATTGAGTAATAACGGTTACTCTAGTGATAACGGTCACCTAAAGGAAGAGATGGGTAAGGGCCCTTGGACGTTGAGCCTTGGGAAACATTACCTACATAGGTCCTTTGTGGACAAAAGAGATGGGTATCGGCCCTTGGACGTTGAGCCTTGGGGAACAATACCTACGTGGGCAGTAAAGAAAGTAACAAATTACAGTCGCAGGAGGTATCGTTGTTGTAATTATTATTAAGTCGCGCATATTATTTTTTGTTTAAGCATTTTAGGTTTAATGTAGTTATTCATTCATTATAGATTCCCTACCGAATTCATATTATAGTTCTTATATACTTTTGATGAAATGAATTTTTGTAGGGTTCAGGTGAGTCTGACCCGCAATGCTTTCTATCTGAACATTATAACTGAGTGATCCTAGGTCTGAATTAGGAAACAAATCAAACTTTAGATTGATATAATGTAAGTGTGTGTTTTGGATTTGAGAGGGCCTCTCTTGTGGGTTCTATCTACAACAGGTTTGCCTTACTATTGATTTTCTTTTTTGATCTGGTGTGACAAACCGTAAGTATAATTAGTATCTTGCTGCAGTTATAAACATGATATTGGGCTGACATCACATATATTTTGGTCGGAGGTATCTACAGTCTTGGTAGAAGGTCGAAATGTATGCATTACAGTGCAAGTTTATAGTTTTAAATCATTACTTTTATGCTCAATTTGATGATTAACCGTGTCATTTACAATATCATTCAAGAAATCCATGTCCCACGTTCATGTTGCTGATATTTGCAACACTTTGAATGAATGCATTTACAAACCACACACGACTATGTTTTATTGCATTAGCTAGGCCTTGAGTCAGTTTAGTTGAGTAAGTATTACTTAATGCAAGAGTGAGTTACACAGTAAGTTATTTGCTTATGTATTATTCTGATTTAAACTCAGATTGTTCTGTCTGCACATAAAAAAGTAAGTTATTTTCTCGAGTCAGAATCATAAAACAGTAGAATCTGGGTTGGTATACTGGTACCAATAGTTATCCATTCAATTATTCTGTCTGCACATAACCTATTTGTTCAATTGTTCTTTTATATAGGTTAAATATAGGTTAAAGATGTTCGAGCCCAATTAGAACAAGAAAGGGAGGTCCGACAAAACTTGGAAAACCGCTTGCAACAAATGGAAAGAGACACGGAAAAAGAGCGAGCCGAACGCGAGAAACTACAAAAACAAATGGAAGAAATTATTAAATAAATTGCCGATAAGTAGGTTCTTGTGGTGAGAAGTTATTAAAGTTGTGGATTAAGCGGTTAGCAAAACTTGATACATTATGTTTTGAAATTGAAGTTCACAATAGATTGGGGCCCATCTAAATTTTTTTTTCAAGTATTATGGTTTTAAATTTTGATAATTCTTATTGTTTGGTTCTAGTGGCATGTTTTGCATACATTAGCAGGAGTTCACAATAGATTGGACCCACCTAAAAAAGATTTTTTTTAAATGATTTGTAGCAAAAATGTCGGAAAAGTAAAATTAATTATTATTATTATTATTAAGAAATAAACAATAAATTAAAAAAAACAATTAATTTTGTGGCAAATTTGTCGCTAAGTTATCGGAAATGGTGTTGTCGGTATTTTGTGACAAATTTAGCGACCAACCATCTTGTCGGTATTTTGTCAGAAAGTTTGTCGGAAAAATATTTCATACGAGGTTTTTTCTGACAAAAGGTTTTTGTAGGTATTTTGTCGCTAAACAACGGTTCCGACAAACTTCCTTCGAATTTTTTTCGAAAACAGTTCAGTTTTCTAGCAGTATTAGAACATTAATGGCAATGCACAATTTAATTGTGGGGAAGCAATTATTACATTTGCTTGTCCCATATTTTTATCACTACTCATATCCATGAAATCAAGTGGTTTGAAATTTTTAGTTTAGTTTTTAGCTTTCAATTACAAAATCTTTTAAAATTTCCAAAACTAAAAACTTCAAAAATATTTTATATGTTTTGTTCTTAAAGCACATAGTTTTAGAACCTTTTGTCATGGATGCATTCTCAGGTTATATGATTTTAAAAACTATGAGTTTATTTTAAGAAAATAAATTGAGATATTCAGAGGCGTAGCAAGTAGAAATAATGGAAATAATGTTATAAAAAACCAACATACTTTCTGGTTTTCTCATAAAAGTCGCTCAACAATTTTTTGCACATAAAAAAACCAACATATTCTCTCTTTTTTCTCACAAAAGTCTCTCAACAACTTTTACACATAAAAAACCAACATACTTTCTTGTTTTTCTCACAAAAGTCCATAGACAACTATTTATCTTAGCAAAAGAATCCGCAAAAGTAAAGCAAAGGAAAGCTACTGACAGAAGCAAGAGCAAATGAATCATTTGCCTTGCTTTTGTCAATTCGTTTACTAGGATAAATAGTTGTCGAGAGACTTTTGTGAAAAAAACAAGAAAGTATGTTGGTTTTTTATATTCAAAAAATTGTTGAGGACTTTTGTGAGAAAAAAGAAAGAGTATATTGGTTTTTTATATGCAAAAAATTGTTAAGTCACTTTTATGAGAAAAACCAGAAAATATGTTTTTTTTATGGCATTTCCCCTATCTATTCTATCAATTTCCTGTGAGTATTTTGATATACTTTTCCATTTTCATTAGTTTAGAAATATTGTGTGATTGTCAATTGTTGCTTGCATATTAGAATTTCTAGTACTTATACATTTCAAGACCACAAACTTAGTTTTTTATTTAAAAATGATTAAGTCAATTAGGATTAACCCGTTGTCGTTAGTCCTTTTTCTTTGATTTCGTTACCCATATTTTATCCTTTAGTTAGCCCGTTGAGCCCTTACCCATTTTTTTTATCACCACACACATTTACCCCCAACGTAACCAAATTTAGCCCAATTAAGTTTAATCCTTTTTGTTAAAAACTGGATTTGGTCAAATTGTCTTTTCTAGTTTAGTATTTTAGAAATTCAAGTTACTCTATGTCTATATTCTTGCTTATGCTTAAAAAAATATAAAATATAAAAGATACAGGGGCAAAAAGAAACGACAAATTAACAATCAAACTTACTCTCAGTTTCAGTACACACATCTAGTTAGGTTGGACGCTATTAGGCTATAAGCCGAATGATCCATCAGGAAAGATGACAATATGTACTACAAAGTCAATGAGAAGGTTACATTCTTAAAAGAAGATTCGACTTTGACGATCTGACCTTAAAAGAGTCTTTAGATTGGTTATAACATCCTAATCGAAGTTTATCAGCATTTCTTTATCTTTTATTTTTAGTCAAATAAGTTAAGACTGATTTTTAACATTTAACCATTTTTCTAAAAGAGTCCTACCCTTTCACCCAAGCCAATTTACAACCCTTGAAAGCTAGCCCTCATGATTCATGCATCATACTTATGTTATTTGATGGAGATTTGATTTGCATACAAGTCTATGATTACGCCTGCTATTCTGACATTGAATGATCCACTTAAACTTATTTATCCATATATTATAGTCGGGTGATGAGTGAACCTTGTGAGATGTGTTAGGTTGTGCATAATCCAAGTTTTAGTAGGCATGTTACGCTTTCATATTTATAAGTATCACCATATGTTAGAAAAATACAAAAATAAAACAACTAACTCAATGGTTTATTCACATGAAAGTTGACTCCCTTGATAAACGCTTGTGCTCTAGGAAACTTTAACTGTTTGGGATCCCTTATCTTTTATTATTTCTTTACTTTCGGCAATAGGTCTGATTAATGCATGAATTTACTTGAGGACAAACAAAAGTTTAAAAGTGAGGATGTATGATGTGCCTCAACTTATTGTAATTTTTCATACAATACATCCATGTATTTGGTTGATCTATGTGCATTTACACTATAATATGGACTAATTTGGTTCCTTTTCGATTTTATGCAGATTCTATAATATCCCGTATAAAAAGGAATGAAAAGTCAAAGAAAAAGTCAACAAGTTGTGAGTATGAGAAGAAAGGCACCCCTATGCTTGGTCAGACACAGTCGTAACTCCTTTGGGACCATTTAAGAAGATTGTAGAAGCCGGGCACCGCTGTGCTTAAAAAGGCACTATCGTGCTTTTTCCCCGACACATGCTGAAATACTCAAGATTGGTTACAGACGTACAAAGGACAAAAGGATAAGACACAGCTGCGCATAAAAAGGCACAGCCGTGCCTTTTCACCATTTTTGTTTATAAATAGCCACGCGTTAAAGATTTATGCGTTTTAAATTTTAAAACATAAAAAGGAGATTCTTAAAGATTTATGTGTTTTTTTTCCTACAAATTTTTTTTATATTTGGATTATTGGATTTTAATAATCCCACATTTTATCAATTGACCAATAATAATCCCAACTGAGAATATTTTACCATAAGTCCCTATTTTCAAATTATTTTCTTACATTGGATCCCCCATTATAAAACTTAACGCTGTTAGATTTTATATGATATGGACATTTGCAAACCGCCAGAAAGTCGAGCGAAGCTAGCAGTGGGCTCGTGGTGGGTTTTGAAATTGGCTTTGGTGGTGTTTAACTGACCTCGTTTTTTGACAAGTCCAAACACAGACAACGGTAGTGTTTAACGAGACCAGTTAAATACCACTAGAGCCAATTTCAAAACCCACCACGAAACCACTGGTAGCTTGGCTCAACTTTCCGACGGTTTGCAGATGTCCACATCATATGAAATCTAAAGACGTTCAGTTTTTTTAATTTGAAAGTAGAAAATGATGGTAAGAATATTTTTAGTTGGTATTATTATTGATCAACTGATAAAATGTGAGATTATTAAAATCGAATAATCCTTAATATTTTGTATAATCAAGTCTTTACGTTCAGTTTTTCCTAACTGATGAGATCCAATGATGAAATTATTTTAAATTTAAGCATTACATTTTTCTACAAATATTATTAAATAAAAAGAAGTACAAAAATAAATTGTTTGACCAAACTGAGTTTTTTAGATCACATAGCAAAGAAAAACACTCATGAACTACATATTTGTCGCTTTTAAAAACTGGTTTATTTTATTTCAAACAAGTTGTTGTAAACCAATACGACTTATGAAATAAGTGATAACGACCACATACGTAAGTACGTAAGCGCTGATGCTAATTTGGTCTGTTCCTTAGACATGTCTTTGTCGGTTATCTGGCAGCCGCCACACCTCGGAGCCACATGTTTGCGTTCATATTTCTTTCAAAGACGATTCAAAACTCAGGTCAATAAACTTATAGTTTTCCTTTACCAGACTGAGTTAATTTTCATACAAATTTCAAAATAAATCGTTGAACGCTTGAACTTACCAAGCAAATCAAGAATCATCCTTTTATTATGAATTGGGTTTCTTTTAGATGAAGTGTTTATTTGAATATTAAGCTCGTCAGAGTTATTGTTGAAAAGATAAGTATTTTATCTTTTTATTTTCTGTCAATTCAATCAGTTTATTTTAAGTTCTATGTGTGCCGTTTTTTAAAGGTAAATGGGTCTGGTTGTTTCTGCTCTTGCCAGCTATATCAGCCCAGTTCTCCTGCAGTTACAGCCCATTTAAGAGTCCAGTTCTTCTTTAAGTGTATTTTGTAAACGTTTTTGGTTCAAACTTTGATTTAATAACAGTTTTAAGGTTTTTTTTATCAGTTATCACATATGGGTTTTTGTATTATGGCAGTGGCGGATCTAGGAAAAAATTCAGGGGTATCTAAAATTTTGTTCAGGGGTATCTGGATACATAAAACAGTAAAAAAAGAAAAATATTCCCGCTGCGCATCAAAAATTCCCACTACGCGTGGCCCTCCACATACATCCGCCCATGTATTATGGTGTCTGTCTGTCTATATCTACCGATGTACGTTACTTGTTTGAGATATACAAAATATACGAAACTATTACGGTATCACAGAGAGCCGACTTAACCTTTTTAGGAGCCGGAAGTTGATTGAAGATTTGAGGGCTTTTTTTGAGTTTCATGGTGCTCCTCCTTTATCCGGTCTTAGACAATTAGTAATTTTGCTAATTCATATAATGTAGTTATGATTAAACTTAAATGGAAGTGTCAGTGGCTTTTGCCACCGACTACTCCAATCCCCCAACTTTGAGAAATGACAAATTTGATCCTTAACTTTGTAAATTGGCACTTTAACCCCTTTAAGTTTCTAAAATTTCACATTTACCCCCTTTAGTATATGTAATCTAATTTTCCTCTATAACTTTTGTTCGTTAACTAATTTTTTTTTCTTGATGTCCCTGTATAAATTTCGTTAAAAACGAAGTCGTATTCAATGTAGGGTATTTTTTAGGTGTCGTGTGTTATATCAACTAACGATAACGTGTTAGTACCGCGAAAAATGAGACCGACACCAACTGAAAAACATTGGTTATGTTATATAATTATCTTTTATCTATGTTTCGATCTCCATAATAGAGTCGTTGTAACTTCATACGTTTTTTCTATGTACTTAACCACGTTTCTTCTAGTTAGTATTATTAACAACCTCACTTAGAATACGTGTAATGGGGTATGGCCAAGCCTGTGTGGCACCCCTATCATGCTAATACACCGCCCCTAGGTGTGATAACGGGGCGTGATGGTGGAATTGGTGGTGGTGGTCACGGGCGTTAGGCATGTTGATTGCATTGAGGAACATAAAAAATCTGTTGAATATTATAAATATTATTATATTCTACCCTCTTAAAACTTATACATTTCTAATACTCTCCACTCAAAAAACTTATAAATTTCTACTATAAATATGCATTTTTCATCGTCGTCGTCGTCGTTATCATCCGATTCCTCCGAGGGTGACGAGTTATTCGTTAGTGCGGTCCAAGCCTGGGTGTAATTTGTGTGTCGCCAAATCAAGGCCGAAAGTCATGTCCATGTAATAGACGAGTACACGTTAACCGGGATCATGAAGCTACCGATCAACGTCTTCTTAAAGATTATTTTTATGATACGCCATCGTTTGATGATGATATGCTTAACCGCCGGTTTCGTATGCGTCATCCACTATCAGTGGTATGGAGTACGAGAACGAGTATTATGATCTTACTGATGGAATTTATTCTCAAAATTCAACTTTTGTAAAGTCGTTTACATGTCCTCATTCGGACGATGAAAAACGATGGTATTTTATAAAAAAAGCACAAGAATCGGTGGGAAAGGATATCGAATAGGCGTTTGACGTAGTAAAAAGCAAATGGCACATCATTTCAAATCCCGCACGTATTTTGCAAAAGAACAAAATTCGGAGCGCAATGTATGCTTCTTTGATTTTACACAATATGATTTTAGAGGATAAGGAACTAGCAATTTCCTAAAACTATGAAGAAGACAACACCACTTCTATAGAGGTGAGAGAGGAATAGAAACAAGAAAATTTGTTGGAGATATGCAATAGAGAAATGCATAGTAGCTTTAGAGCCGATTTGGTTAAACATATTTGGAGAAATCGTCAAGTTTTACGAATTATTTTTATTTTGTAGTATAAAACGTTAATTATAGTGTTGAGTTAAACAACTTTATGTGAGTGTAATTGTATTGTTTGTATTAATTATATTAGGGTTATAAAAGAGGGATATATACAAATCCCATATTTACAAAATCTACCTCTTTATAGTCACTAATGACATAATGATCTAATATCCCCTCGTAATCTAAGGGCAGTCAGCGATATGTAACTTGGAATTTAAGAGTACGAATCTCTGAGTTGGTAGCGGTTTTGAAAAGATGTCTGCAATATGGCCATCTGTTGATATAAAATGAACTTTGAGTCTGCCTTGAGACACCTTTTTCACGAACGAAGTGAAAATCAATTTTGACATGCTTTGTTCGGGAATGAAAGATTGGATTGGCTACAAGGTAAGTAGCTATGAGGATATCACACCGGAGACTGGGGGTAGAGTTTGTGTTTATCCTAATTTCTCAAAGAAGACCCCGTAACAATGTTAATTATATAACTATGTCTGCTAGATCTTTGTATTCTAACTCAAGAATATGAGGGTATGGCTTAAATAGAGAGCAAAGGCATGGCTGATGTGTTTGATAAGGGTATCAATGACTGTGGCGTTGTTACGAGTGATGATGATGTCATCAACATAAACCATACTATAGATAATTGTTTTGCCAGATTTGTATTTAAACAAGAAGGGATCGAGTTCGGATCCTTTAAAGTCGAGCTTGTGAAGAGCTTAAAATAAGCGATCAAACCATGTCCGTGCGTCAAAGGCCATATAGGGACTTGCAAAGTAAGCAAACCTAATCCGGATGTCTAGGATCAATAAAACCATGTGGTTGTCGAAGATAGATTGTCTCATTGATGTCACCATGTAGGAAGGCATTTTGAACATCCGGTTGACGAGAAGGCCATTTTTAAGTAACGACAAGGGATAGAACAACCATGATAGTTGTGTCTTTTACAACTAGGCTGAAAGTTTCATGAAAGTCAATACTTGGTTGTTGTCGAAAGCCCTTTTCCATAAGACGGGCTTTGTAAAGAGTTACCGCTCCATTTTTATCCTTCTTTACCATGTACACCCACTTACAATCAATAACATTAGCGTTAGTAGTGGGAGGTAATAATAACAAAGTGGCATTTGTTACAAGAGCTGGAAACTCTTCAGACATGGCATGACGCCACTCTGGATGTTGTTTTTAAATAGTAAAGGAAGTAGGCTAGGTTTGAGGAGGAGAGGAAGTTGACACATGATGAGAAAAAGGACAATAAGGAGCACGAGGATTGGGATTTTGAAAAAGATTCGAAGGACGAGTATGAATAGGTGTAGGAGTAGATTGTGATGTATTTTGAGTTTAAGGAGTGAGGTGAAGGGATGGAGTTGGGAGGAGACGGTGGAGGAGTTTTTTGAAAATGTGTTAGAGAGGATGGTTCAGGAATGTCGTTAGGTATTGTTGTGAAATCATAAATGGAAGTATAGGGGTTGGATGGGTTGATTAGAGGAGACACGTCATTGGGTGTGGTAAATGGAAAGTTTGCTTCATTGAAGCGCGCATGGCGAACGATATATATCTGATTTGTGGATGGGTTAAAGCATGGTGAGAGGGGGTTGTATCCCAGAAAGATACAAGGAGTAGAGCGGGAGTCCATTTTGTGATGGTTGTATGGTCAAAGATGAAGGAAGCATTGACATCCAAAACAGTCAAACAAATGAGAAATCGGCAGTAGTTGAACAAGTGTTCGAAGGTTGAGGTAGAAGAGGTGGTTCGAGATGGCATGCGATCGATGAGATAGACATCAGTGTCAAAGACAAAATGCTAGAAGCGCTGAGGAGCGGAAGAAGGATGTCAAGGGACGGAATTCACCCCCAATTAGTTTGAACATGTGTGACTTTGGTGTTAAACTGTCGTTCAACCATGGTAATAAAGTTTTAAAAGTAGCAAAGACATCCGATTTATGAACTAAGGGAAAATTCCTCATGTAATGACAAAATAGGTGCATAAAACGACAAAATAGGTGCAGGGCCCCAACCATCGTCATTCAATGCATAACATAAAATAAGAATGACCATCAAACGACAAAATAGGTGCAGGGCCACAAACATCACAATATATTAAGTCAACAAATTGGAACTATGAAAAGTAGCATTAGGTAATGATAGTTTTGTTGATTTGCACAAAAGGCAAGCAGTACAAGAAATGGAAGATAAGGACAATAACATGAACTTTAAAACTAGATAACATAAACTGAAAAAGACGCTAATGAGGATGACCAAGTCTTTGATACCAAACATTGGATGAAGTCCGAGTGGCAGAGAAGGCGGCCTTGTGGATATGATTGAGTTGAGGAAGACCTTGTTCACTTGGACTAGTGAGAAAAGGTGACACGTGTAGCCATCTTGATAGAAAAAAAAAAGCAACTTCGTAACAAAGTGATTCGACAGGTAAAGGTAGAGTGGAAGTACAGGAAAGAATCAGAGGCTACATGGGAGGCCGAGGAGGAGATGAAAAAGTTATATCCTCTTGTTTAACCTATAACATGTTTAAAGGACAAAACCTCTTGTAAGGAGGGTACACATGTAATGCCCCGAAATCCCGACAATTTTATTTATTTCGTGTTGCGATCGGAAGTATGAAAATAAAGATCGAGGGCTAAAGTTGTTTAACGTGAAAAAGAAGAGTGGATCCTTAACCCTAGCCGAGACCCCTCTCCCTCCTCACTTCTTCACCTTTTCCATGCAATCCTAGAGAGAGAGAGTTCTAGAGAAAGAAAGTTGAGATTTCTTCCAAGAGTGTTTCCATCTTAAATTCGGTTTATCATTTCAACCCTTTAACTCTTTACTTTGTTGATTGTTTAAGTTATCAAAGTTTTAACAAGTACTCTATACATACTAGTTTTTATTTAAGAACTGTTTTTAAGAAAACCTACTCATCCCCCCCCCCACACACCTAGTTTTTTACAATGTTGGATATGCAGTATTCTTCTTGAGCTTCATGCTCCTATACTTCGTGCCTTCATTTTCTACTGTGACAATGCTAAAAGCGTATATAAGTCTAGTAACCCCGTACAACAACAACACACCAATTAATCAGATTGATACTCCCTTTGTTCGGGAAAAAGTGACAATGGGTCAGCTTCGTGTTCTTCACGTTCCGTCGACCTCCCAATATGTTTATATCTTCACCAAGAGTTTGCGGTCATCGTTGTTTAACGATATTCGCAACAGTTTGAATGTTTGTCTTCTTCCCATTCAAACTACCGGGGTGTAATAGATATTGTAGTTTAGGGTTAAGCCCATTAGCAAGGGGATTTTTGTATTAGGGTGTCCTATCACTCTATATATACCGATGTACATTACTTATTTGAGATTTACACAATATACACACTTTTTATATAGTTGGTGGGATTGATTAAGAAATTTAGAAATGCGATGTACCAGATGTCCCACTGTGGACTTTAATACACACAAGGTGTTTGCCAAAATCTTTGAAAGAAAATTCTTAACATGGGGTTGTAGGTATTAGAGGCATGATCATTGACGTGTTCGTTTCTGGATGTCAAAGTAGGAGGGCCCATTGCTTGTTTTGAGTTAATTTTGGTGTGTTTTAAAGTTCAATATTGTGATGCTGTACCAAATTAGGAATTATACATCCAGTTGAATGCTCTTGGATTTAATGATACCATGTGCCTTTGGCTGATCTTTTTGCTGCAAATTCAGCTTTGGAAGATTGTCATCTAGTGACTTTTTTCACTTTTCTATCTAAATCTTTTGGCTTCATATATATGTCATTGATCATACTTATACAGTACTGACTGACAAATACCTGCACAATAACTTTACTTTGGTATGGCAAAATTATAGGTTAAATTTTGGATTTTGTTCCACATTTTGACCAACCTTTGTACTTAAACCCCCATTTGAACAACTTCTTTTAAAAACATAACCATTAGATCATTTACAAACGTTTAAACGAAAGTATAATCCAATTAAAAGACGTCACATCGACTTAAAAATTAACATTATAACATGGAAGATGGTGCGGATGAAGAACCAAGAAGATGGCGCGGTTTTAGGGTAGAAAATAAAAAAAAATGTTGATTATCATTTCCTTTTAGCATTTCTTTTTGGATTCATAAAAATCACATATTTTTATTTACATTTCCAGTAAATATAATTGAGGAAACTTGGAATATTAGGCCACACCCTTTTGTCAAGATTTATAATAATTGCAGGGTCCTGCTAGTTGGGGGGACCTTCTGCAAAAATGACCTGTATACACTACAGAATACGCAGCACCCATAAAATCCATTCATGAACATTCAAGTGTCCCTTTCAAAAAAAAAAAAAACATTCAAGTGTAATTCCTAGTGACCTTTATGTTCTTGTACTAATTTCATCCCCAGTAAATCACTATCAAACATGGGGATTGGTGAAAACTCCATTGAATTATCATCTCTCTCTCAAATGTCAAATATTTTGTACATAACAGAATGTCGTCTGAATTAGTCAGTGGTCCAAAATATTACTCATGGACCATAATCAAGGTAAACTTTGCAGGGTCTCCCTCATCATTACTTTTTCAATAATTTGAACTTTGATTTGTCAAATAAATATTGCGGAAGACTTAACGGTACAAGTCGATCTTAAAACAAATGTTTTATAGATAATTACAAACCAAACAGGAGAACACAACCCAAAAGACTAGTATGATGAATGAGAGAGCTGATTTGTGTTCTTATCCTCACCACAAATTGGTTGCCCATACAACCGATGTGGGACAAGTCTTATATCTTACCATGGTTTTAGTCCGTAACAAGATAATTTACATGACAAACTTCATTCATCTTGCGCCATGATGGATTGAGGAACTTTCACTTGAACTCAAACGCCATACGTTTCTAGCAATGCTAAATAAAGATGTTTAATACCTCAAAAAATAAAATACAAATCTATAAAAGATTTAAAAGACAAGAAAAATAATCTACTTTGCAAATATACTAGCTTCACTTACTTCTTTACAAGTAAATGATGAAAACACTATACATGCTTCACCAAAGACTTTAGCTATACATTTGGCTACTTACTTCCAGTTTGCAAATACTAGTATGTACTGCAACAATTTCCACCTTCCATGTGTTGGCTACTTGTAACACTTGCAATAGGCTGAACTTATATAATTTAATGTTTCACCCATTTCTTATCATGTAATACGCTACTTAATTATACATTTTGCACATCCATATAATAACTCTAACAACATTTCATTAACTAATATTTTAATGTAGCAACCCAAAATAATTTGAAATATTATAAATGGAATTTGTTGGTGATTTTCGTGTCATGAAGATCCTTTAGAATAAATGGATTTACTTAAGACAAATTGAGGTATTAGATTATACATTGGTTTAAGTTAGGAATGGTCTTAGTATTATTAGTATAAACTACATTTATGGGTCAAAGATTACACTGTAAATACTTAGGGAGCGTTTGGTTCGTGAAATTCGTTGTAATTGGATTTGGAATTTAAAAGATTCTTTTGATATCCATAATGAGTTTGGTTAGCATATTTGTTAATGGAATTGTAATGTAAAAATACCTAAAAGACAAAATTACTCCTTAAAATGATGAGTAATTCTGAATTTCATTGAAATTGGAAGGAATTTTGAATTACATTAGTTGAGTGATCTGGATGGAATTAATTTGAATTCCAAATCCTTCACTTAGCCATCCAAACATGTTTGGATTGAAATTTAAATTTCAATTCCATTAAAATCTCCTTAATTCCTGCCATCCAAACATGGCCTTGGGAATTTAAATTGTAATAAGGTATGTCGGTCTTTCTCTTAAACAATGTGACGCTTAACATGCATAGGTTTACTTTGTATAAATAGGGTTACGATAGTGAACAAATTGTAATCAACGACATTTGCAAATAATGTGATCGAAAATTCTATGTTTGTTGATCATCTTGCTTATTCAAATTCATCTTTGATTACCAACAGTTGGTATCATAGTGGTATTGAAGCTCCGTTCAAAGAAACAGGGGATAGATTATCAGTCATAAACATCATCGACTGATTAAAGAAAACCAGTTTTACATTATTACAATCGGAAGGAAAATTTTGCCCTATTCCATTGACTCTGTCAGAAATCAGTTCGTTCATTGAAATCGAATTTAAAACCTTTGTTCATTAAAATCAGAAACGAGATTATTACAACAACATCATTTGCGCTGAGAAGAATAGCGATTGGAATAAGCATTCTAAAACAACTCGTTGCATATACCGTTGCCAAAATCAATAACAAAATATAGAAGCAGGCGATATCAGGGATATGGAAGTGAACTTAGAACAGTCATATACAAATCTTTCAAGGCACTGCACTTTATTCAGCCAGAGAACAAAATACAACAAATCAAATTCTAGAAAATGAAGCAATTGACATTCAAATAAGTATCCCTCTATCAATCTTCTCCATACTATCAATTACAGGAAGAAAATCCAGTGAAAGAACAGTTGGTTAGGAATTAGTGAAGTGTGTTTGTTAAGGATGATTGTGTGGAAAGAAAAGAGAGATTTGATTGAGGACAACAAAGGATTGATGTTTTTAATAGTTAAATCTTATATTTGTAGGTATTTAGCAGCACAAACTCGTTTACTTTGAGTTTGTTATGAGTTTCAGGTGATAAGGAGCTAAAATGTGCTCTAGGTGTGAAAGGGAACGAAGAGGACCAAAAGTATAAATAAGGAAAAAGTGCAAAAGAGGGATGTGGGAAGACCCCTACCGTACAATACGGTGGGGTGGCCGTACAATACGGCGAGACTACCGTATGAAGGGGCGTACAAGGTTGGTTGATCAGAAGTGCTTTGTTGTGCACAACCGGGGGGGGGGGTCGTTGAACAATACGGTGCTACATGGCGTATTGTACGACGATAGTGGACCAACTCCGGGAGTTTTGGATTTTTCACCTTTTGTAACCCAAACCTCTAGGGTTATGCATTAAGACTTTCTCAACCGTTTTTGGGCAATTTTGGGAGCTTTTGGTAGTAGTTTTTGAGGGATTTTCACTTTGGATTTACGTTTTAGATGTTTACCTTTAATTCTAGCATTATTGAGACGACTATGAGCGGCTAAGCTCTTTCTTGATTGCTTCCAGGTGAACGATTCTTCTAAGTGATACTTTAGTTTGGTTTTTCCTAGGTTTTGAATTGTTTTATTGAGTGACAGCTTGAATACACTTGTGTTTGTTTAATTTAAACATATTATCTATGTTGAGGTTGTATGATTTGCCATCCGATTTCGGTTTTCTTGCATCGTAAGCTATTTGGTTATTTTGTGCCTCCTGGGACTTATAAATTGATAGTTATGTTAACGAACGATTTTGCTTTTGCTAATTTCAATTTCTTTCAATTAATTTAATCATGATTTTAGTGTAATCGATTATGTGAATTACTAATAGAATTCTCAATGAATTCACTGTGGATACGACAACCCTACTTTTCGTACGACAGTCTAAAGTAGTTAAGAATAAGTTTTTAAACATATTTTTTATTAGACTTCGACACGCGATCACCTTCCACTGAGCCAGATGAACCCAATCAATACATATACAATGATATTGTACTCGGAGTGCGAGATCCACCTCGGAAATACGGGTATCTGATTGTGTTGTCAAGGCTAATAAAAAATATAATTAAAACTCAGTTTTTAGCTACCTTAGATTGTAGTACAGAAATGTAGGGTTGTCATATCCACAGGGAATTCATGAAAAATATTAATTATGAAAACTCTAAATAACCTATATGATTAAAAGCAACTAACTTTATAAGTGACTGATTAAAACAAACAAAGTGATTAAGGTTTTAAAACAATTAGAACACAAAGACCATTCCCGAGTTTTAGGTTATGAAGCACGACATGTAACTAGATAATATCACTTAGAATCCACATAGACATGGACTGCTTAAATGACTCAACAGATATACAATTGCAAGACTAAAAATTGGAGCGTGTTGATTAACGATACGAAACCGTATAATGACATATTCAAATATAATTAAAACAATCACCAACCCACAATTACAGAATCCAATGATTACCAAGAAGTAATGATACTAAACCAATGACCGAAGGCTTATCAATTGATAAAAGTAAAAGGATTTGTTTAATCAGACGAATCAAACTCTCAAAACAAAATCAACCAAAATAGCTAATAAGTTTTGTAAGCAATCAGTGATAAAACCTAGTTGAACACGACGACTAACACTATCCGTCCACCCATGAATGATCACAGTGGTTTAGCCGCTCATGATCGCCATGACATCTTCAATAATGATTAGGAATTGATCTACCATGAAATTGATGATGGAATTTTGTTTCTTCTCTGAAAATTGCCTATGGGAACTCTGGGACGGCTGAATGTTGAATGAATGTCGAATAAGGATCCTACAAGGCTTATAACCCAATTTAGGTTAAAATTCTTGTAATTTCCTCTTTTCGCGTGTCGCGAACCAAGCTATGGGGTTTCTTCGCTTGGCGCAACGGACAAAATAGTCACGCAGGGTTTTTCGGACTTCCTATTCTTCGCGTGTCGCAAACATTCTCCCCAAACTCTTCGCATGGCACGAAGAGTAACAATTTAAACTTTTCTTCTTTTTGACTCTTGATTCTCCCGTGTATTTCTGGCTTCTTGATTAACTCTTATTTTCCTTCTATTTAGCACATTATACCTGTAAGACGCGCCCACACTAAGTACACGCTAAGACGACTCAAATTACATACTAAAACACTTAAAACATATACAAAACTACATATTAATCGGGGTGTATTTAACATTACATCAGTCTCCTCATAGCATTCATGGTTCACCTATAGAATGTCTCAATCGTTCCTTGAGAGAGACACACGAGGTGAAGAAGAACTTCTTGAAAGAGAAGAAAAAGAGGAGGTCGTTGGGTACATGAATCAGTGAACATGCTTAGGAGCTTGATGAAGTAGTCGAAGAATTTTTATGTATTGTATTTTTTTTATATATTTTATGTTGTATATATTTTAATAAAATATTTCAATTTCTATCATAATGCCCAGAAAAGTCAAAGGACGCAGTTTCATTCGCCGGTTCGCTCCTCCGAACTACTAAGAACAAATTACAAACGAAACTAACTATGAACCTGGTTTAGACACTGAAAGCTCAACTTTCAAGAGTCTAGAAGAACTAGGAACTAGCAATAATCTATCCTTTAATAAAAATACATTCTACTCTTACTGTTGGAAGTTATAATTTCACTCCTATACTTCCTTACAATTATCATGAGGGATTGCCTGAAATTCCTTATGTAAATAGATACGTGCTGGGAGGAGAAGAAAGGGCTTATTCCAATAGACCTTACATACTGTATCAAGAGCCGAATAACATTCCTAATCCTCGTGTAAATGAAGAAACATTGGGAGATGAACATGTAAGGATGTTACTGGACAAAATAGCTGAGCTAGAGCAAAGGATGGCGAAATCCGAAGCTCAAACTAATTTACTACAACAGGCTATAGAAGAAGCCAGAAACCGTAGCAATTAGTAGTAATACACTATTATGTATTTTCTTTTTATTCATATGTTATGAATAAATAAAGTTTTATTTTAAATTCTTCGACTTTAATTTATCTTAAAAATTTTATATAGAATGTCGAAGAGTGAACCGTCGAACAAAACTAGAGGCAAAAAGAAGCAATTAGCTGATAACAATAATAATGAGCACGACGCTAAAAGAGATGAGATGGAGAAAATGATTATTTATGGAATTCAGAATGAAATTTCTAAGATTATAGCAGCAATTGAACAGAACAAAGCTTCTAAAAAAAGAAATCCATAATACATGTTTCTAAGGCTAAAGAAACTAAGAAGGAGTTATCTGTTCCTAGTCAAACTAGGAAACGGAGGGAGAAAACCATTATAGTAAAACCTCCAAGAGAACTTACAAGGAAAGCCACGATTCCTTAGTGGTGAGTCCTAACGAAAAATACAAGTCACCCTACAAGAAGAGGAAGAATCACGGGTGCTCGTACAAGACGTTCGAAGCTTGCAAACCTTATTAGTTTGTCGTAAATGAAGGAGCTATATCCACTCTTAGGTGGCTAGATAAAAAAGAATATGTCATTGTCATAAGGAAATGTGCCGAGGAAGACATGGTACTTTTTGTTTCCAACCTTTTCAAGGATCGGGCCTTGGAATGGTGGAATTCGATTGTCTCCATCAAAGGCCAAGAGCAGGCTTATGCCCTTGAATGGACTACCTTTAGGGAAAAGCTGGAGACAAATTTGTCCCTTAAATGAAAGGAAAAAGATTGAGAAACATTTTCTCAATCTAAAGATGATGGGCACTAACCACCAATAGTATGTCACAAAATTATTTGAGTATGCTCGGTTAGTACCACATCTTGCTACCCCTGAGACAAACCTTATGAAGAGATACATACGGGGTCTAGCTTTGGAGATAAGAGACATGTTAAAGTCTCCAAGAAACAACAACGGATGAAGCCATTTATTAGGTGCTCTCCTCACCGACGGAATGGTGAGAAACCGAGAAGAAATTAAGAAGAAAGAGAGCACTCACTAGAGTAAAAACAAGTCCAAACAACATGAAGGTAACTTCAGTCATAAGGACACTCGTACACCAATCTCGGAATGTCAACTTTGCAAGAAAAGGCATTTTGGTAGATTCGGTTCCAGGGCGTTTTTCAATACATGCAAACTCTTGGGTCACAACCGAGAACTGTTTCAAGAACAAGAAACAAATTACTTGTTACGGCTGTGGAGAGCCTGGACATATTAGAACCCAATGCTTCCAATTGAAAGAAGCGGGAACATCTGGAACCAAACCTCCTTAAGGCGTTAAAAAGAACGCCATGGCATTTGTCCTTAATATCCGATGTGTTTGTGAATTAAGTAAATAAAATACAAGTAAATATATTTTTGGATGATTTCACAAGATCAGGTTTTAAATTTATAAAATGATAATTATGTTAACTTAAAATACACACAATAGACAAGTGTACCTATCGCATCGTAATATACTTTAGGTAAGAACCAAGTATCGAACCAATGGACACGATCGAGTTCCAATACTCAACTTTTGTTATCGTTTAGCCGGATTAATTAGTGAGTGTGTTTTGTTTGCTTGTGAAGCAGAAAAGTAAATGCCGGTAAAGTAAATAACATAAAAGTAAAAATGTGCGTGAAGTGTGTAACAGAAATGTAACTAGCAGAAAAGTAAATAAGGCGAAAATGATCAGATTACGGAATGTATTGCTTCGGGATTCGAATCAGCTTGGTACGTGATAATGTTAAGTTGACTAATTCAGTGGTATGACTACTACAAACTTATGACCCGGGTCACCGCTAGAGCCTCGTCCTCACTACATTTGATTCACAAATTATAATATTTAAAAGTGGTAGTGCCTCCCGTTAGGGACAACATTTACCCTCAACCCATCGAATTGTCATCTCCGGGTTGGTTTAAGACATCGGACTCAAAATGTTTTATATTAAAGTTAAATAGGTGATTATATTTTGCTCACCGGGAGGCGGTGTAACAATGAGACCATGTATAAAGACGTACCGTTCCCAACATGAGTTCACCAATTCTTGGTCGCATAATAATCTCGTATAAAGACGTACGACCTTAGAAGTATAGACCAAGCATTGGCTTATCAATCTCTGCTCGTATAAAGAAATACGAGTTTCAAAAGAAGTTTGATTAAAAAGGGTTTTACGATCTTACTCTTTAAAATCAAGACACTCACAAATATAAAGACGGATTTAGACAATAATAAAAGCCAATCAAAAGATGGTTTTTTAGAACGAATTAGTTAAAGACATAAACATACCACTTCATTAATACGTTAAACATTAACATGCACCAAACATCATTTTCACCCTAGCAATAAAAAAAGTTTTAGCCACGAATGGCCATAACGACTAGCGTAATGATGAGTTTCGTAGGCTCCCTATTGTGAAACAAGGAGGCTACTCTCTACTCTAACTACGAGAATGCTCTCTTCTTGAGTGTTCTTTTGGTCTAGATTGGTGTGTATAATGAAGAACTCAAGCCTCCTATTTATAGGCCTCAAAATGTGCAATACACGACCGTGCAATGGGTTACATGGTCGTGCAAAGGCCTAAGGAATCAAACAGGGTACAGAGGACACGGTACTGGCCGTGGGAAACAAGGGACAACAATGCATGACCGTGCATTGGGATGCACGACCGTGCATCCCCCTGCTTCGTCCCAGTTTTGTCTTTTAACTGCTTGGTTGACTTTTGTTGACCAATTTTGACTTATTGGGGGTCAATGCTCGGGAATGAATCTTATAGAAGCTTGAATTCTTGGTGTTTTTGATAGGATTTAACTTGATTTATATTTTCAACACCGAATAACCTGCAATTACAAAATATAAGTGTTTTAAACATAAATTGCAAAATTATTAGTCAATTAATACCATAATATGGGATTATTATGTATGTAAAATATGTATAAATGATGGCATATCAATACCCATGAGGCAGTCAAAATAACGAAAGTCGTTACCGGTAAGTTTCTTGTTGACGATATCTATGCAAGGGTTTTATTTGACTCTATTGCAAACCAAAGTTTCATAGATTATAATTTCTCTAAACTGTTAGATAAACCCTTAACTGGATTAGAGAAATAACTGTAAGATTACTCTATCCGGAGATTCGAGACTGCTAACGGAGATTTAATTCGAATCGCTAATTCCTTGAACGAATGTAAGATTACTCTATCCGGAGATGTCATACATGTGCAACTGTTATTTATGACAATGGCGGGTTTTGACGTTGTCTTGGGAATGGATTAGGTATCTGCTAACCACGCCCGAATTTTGTGCGACAAGAAATCTATTGAAATTCAAGTGCCTAATGATGAAACAATCACTATCATAAGAGATAAATATTTCAATCATGTTGGAATATTACCACTTCTTATGGCTACAAAGTATCTTAACAAGAGACGTTTTAGCATACCTTGTGTCAGTCACAACTAACAAGAAGGAAAGAAAACCGGAAGACGTAGCAGTTGTATCCTAACAAGGGACGTTTCAGCATAACACCGCCTAGCTTAAACCATCGCTAGTAGTTGCACTCTCTTCTGCCAGCAACCAATCAACCTAAAACCATGAATAGTAATAATTAGGGAAAAATTAGACCTGGTGAAGGGTATCTTCAGTAGTTAAGTGAGAGAGACGACCATGAAAAGGTCATGAGCATCTGGAGAAAGAGGCGATTTTGCGAAACCTAAATGGGAATTCAAAGTATCGGTCATATAGATTGAGGGGGGGGGGGGGCGTTCAAAGCTTTATCGCTTATACATTTGGTAAAAATATTATATTGTGTTTCCAATCTGTATTATAATATAATATATTTATATATATATATATATATATATATATATTTTAAATACTTATATGTGTCGGGTCCACCACCTATCATTTGCCTCTTTTTGGAATTTCAGATGAGTCCAAACGACTCCTCCAATAGTGATTCTATACCAGTCAAATACCTCCTTAACGTTCGTGTCAATCCGGATGAAGCGATGGAGATGCTCTTAGGTTCAAAGAATTATTTTAACAAAGTAACAAAAAAGGTGATTACTTTGTTGGATGTACTTGCCTATGGTTTTGTAACGAGTAAATCTCGATCTTAAAATAATAGGTCCTAACCGAACTCAAGTTCGAGCTTCAAAAATTTAAACAAGTCGACCGTAAGTATTATTAGGACAAGCTCGAGTGAACTCTGTTACATCCCCTTGCAACATACATCAACTTTAACTTGGTACAACTTTCTCCCCATTCATATTCACTAATACTTTGTATTTGGTCATGTTTAAATAGAACATAAATGTAAGTAGATAACTTGGTAATTATAAATATTGATTTTGTATACCCCATCCAAAGATATACCTAGTTTTACATACATACATACATACATACATAAATGATACATACAATATACCAATCCATTCTATCCATCTCCTGGTACAAAATTAATATACATCTCATATAATCTATAAACCCTAATCTATATCTATAAAGAACTTCAATGGTCGTCTTCTTCAAACTATATAGACCTGTTCTAAAATAATCATTCTGCTTTCTTCACTCTCATTGAACCAACCATGCTCATGCGACAAAGTCCGGCAATGGCTGCGCTGCAAACCTTTTCTGGTTCTGAATGTTCATCGTCTCATACATGGTTGTTGAGTGTGAAGAAGATTGTTGATTCATAGCTTCAAATTCATTAGACTGTTGAATGTTTTGATTAGGGAGGAAGTTCTGGTGGGCTGCTGACATTGATATGTTTTCACAGTGTGGAAGACCTAGAGTCAAAGAGACCGCGTTGCCGGAGTAGGGTGATTGGAACTGCTCAGTAGTAAAACGCCCTATTTCTCCTATTGGGTAACCACCTAAACCGCCCATGAAATCAGTTGGGTTTCCCATTAGTGTAAAACCTGCATCTGAACTTTCTTGTCTCTCGTTGTTTCGTGGTTTTTTGGGGCCGAATTGGGTGATTCCGTCCATCTGTGATGAGTTAATGAGGGTGAAACCAGACGGGTTTTGGAAGTTGATTCTTCTCGCGGTGGGGGAGGTTGAGACCGCGGTGGAAACTGTCATTTGTGGTGGTGGAGGGGGATGGAATCCTCGTTTCGAAGTCTCCGGTGACAGGCTTTTCCCATGCTTAGATGATGAGGGATTATCTTCGCTTTGTTCGCTTTTGCTCACTCTGTTTTCCTCTGATCGGTTGTTTTGTTCGTGTTCCTTAACTTCTTCCAAGTACATCTCCTCCACCATCGGCTTCCATAGCCTCACTCGAGCATTTATGAACCAATTCGACACCTAAATAAAGCATACCATCAAGTTAATTTTCAAACTCATAAAGTTTTAATACATATTGACAGATTGTATACTAATTTGCATTATACCTGACTTCTAGTAAGTCCTGTTTGTTTCGCGAGCATATGTTTATCCGAATCCTTCGGATACCTGAAATTAACTTGCAAAACTGAATCAGAATCGCTCGAAGAACACGAACAGTGGATAAAGTTTGTATTGAATTTTTATTCTTACGGATGGAGAAAGTGTTCAAACAGCCAAGCACGAAGAACGGAAACAGAGCGCTCAGGCAATCCTCTTTGGGGTCTCCAAGCGTTGTGTTGGATCATTCCTAATTGCTGCAAAGCCCTTTGTTGCCGGAGTTGATTATCTACAAACTTCAGCCGCGAGCCACTGCCATCAGTCTTTCCACCATTGTCTTCTTCACCTAAGGTCCGGCTAGCGGTCTTGATCTGTCCCATAATCGCGTCTTTCAGGCACCTGAATTGCTTGGAGATGGTCTGAAGTGCGAGTGATGTGTAGGTTTTAGCAGACCCGATTCCAGCCGCTTGTTCGAACCATGAGATTACAATTTGCATCTGGTTATGGTACTGTCGGTACCTCTGTTCCACCTTCAAAATCCCCAAAATTGTTAATTGTTTGAAAACAGAATTGTTTAATTGTTAATTTTAGTGATCATTTACCTCATCAAGCATGTTCACAAGCTTTGCTTTCTTCATTTGAATTTCTTGTCGCTCTGTGGTTGTTAGCTCTGGACCGTCGCCACGTTTGCTGCTGGTTTCCTCGCCGCTCCTGGCGGTTGTGGGCAGTGATCCGTCACCACTACTACCGACCATCTTTAGATTCTTCGTAGATTGATCGGAATTGTTGAGTATACTTTTACTCACATTTACTACTTCTTCTAGTAACTCATGTGTCGCGTTTAAGTACTTGGAATTCAACAGCACGTTGTGCATACTGCTTAGGCTGTTTGAAATTCCGGATGCTGACGGTGTGGGACCACCACCTCCACCGGCACCCCCGCCTCCGGTGGGAGCTCTGCCTTCATCACCAGCTACGGGAGAAATCGCGGGTACTCCGGCAGCCTGAGAGCTGAATCCGGATTGTTGAGATGACAAGGTCAACGATAGACCTTGCTGGAATCTGGTCACGTCATGCGGTGGTGCTGCCAGCTCCACCGGATTGTACATGTAGTGAACCCGTGGCATGAACGCGTGGAGGGCTGAGATGTCATGTTGGGAATGAATAGAGACGGGTGGTTGTGTTGTAAGAGGGATTCCAACGAATTGTTGAGTGTGAGAGGGGGTGGTTGGCGGTGGGGCGTGGGTTAAATGATGGTTATGGTTGTTTAAAAACATGAAATTCCCGGGCTGTGATGACTGCGCAGACGGCTGTTGAGCGTCGGCGTAGCTAACATATCCGGGATTCATCAGAACCAGTGTTTGCAACCCATCTCCACCTTGAATTTCAGAATTTCCATTGTAGTAAGCTGCCATCAATCTTCCTCTATCTTCTATATATCTATAACTTCTTCAAATCCTTCAAATTTCCAAATCTCAATTCCAGTTCAGTTTACAACCTCCAATCTTTCTGGAAGTTGTTCACACCTATGATTAGTCAAATAAACAAAATCCAAATCAAATAATCATACTTTCATTTATATAAACACAACATCATCATCATCATCGAAATCATCATAAGCTACCTGAACAAGTGGAAATATGTGATGAAAACATCAGAATCATCACCAACATCTGAAAATCAAATCAACAGACACAGATTTGTTACATCATGTTTTAAACAAAAGTGTGTGAAAGAGAAAGATAGAGACAAACACAAAGATTGATAAAGATATCCCAATTTCATTTCTTTATTACCATGCTGACAACTTCAAGAAATCTTGAAATTCATTTGATATAAAAAGATAAACAAGATTAACCTCTTAATAATTTTCTTGAAGTGATAGAGCTTTCTCTTTCTTCTCTCTCTATATATACATGTCTCTCTCTCTCTCACTAGATGTATATATTGAACAAGTACCTGCGAATGGATCAAAGAAGGGAATAAGGTATGTGTGTGGTTGATTTGACCTTCCTTTTCAAATCATTTGATGCAGCAGCTTTGATGATGATGATGATGATGATGATAAGTTGCTACTCTCTCACTAAACAAAGATAACTTTTTAGAGAGAGAGAGAGAGATGTGGATGTGTGATTAAACAAACAACAAATGGGTTGCTTGCTTCTTGTATCAAAGTTATATGTGTCAGAAGATACTCACATCTGAAAAACGAGGAAACGTCACCTTCTACAACCCAAACTACTTTTTCTAATTATTTTTTTAATCCATTTCACCACCCAATTATAAAATCTAATTACAAAAACAAAATGAATTCAAAAGTTAGAATATGTAAAGAGTGGACGAAGAAGATGATGATGAATGACACAGGGTTAGGTTGGGGGAGGGGGGGGGGGGGGTCCTGTTTTCTTTTCTTCCATTTAAATTTTCTTTATTTAAAATAATTATTTTAAAACTATTCCTTTTAGATTTTTTTTTTCTCATTTGTCAAATTATAGTTTGATGATAAAGCAATTAAATTCGGAAGGAACACTGGGCCAACCACAATAACTCCCCTTTACTTTAATGATATCGACCTCTACAAGTTTATTTATTTGTATATGTCATTTCAATATTTCAACATATTACTATTCTTTTGACTTGAGAGCAAAAGTTTCTTGAAATTATATAAATTTAAACTATTACCATGTTGGTATGTGTCTTTTCTATTTGTAACTTTTAACCAAGAGGTACCATTCTTTTACCTTACTAGGATATATATTTTTGTTTAAAAAATTAGAAATTTACTTCATATTTGTCCATCATGAACCATGATTTAATTTTACAATTTTTTCGGTAAACTTACACCCATATCAGGACTTGATATCTCAATATGTATGCAAGAAATATG
The DNA here is from genome assembly GCA_023525975.1 of Smallanthus sonchifolius. Lineage (NCBI taxonomy): Eukaryota > Viridiplantae > Streptophyta > Magnoliopsida > Asterales > Asteraceae > Smallanthus > Smallanthus sonchifolius. Next base: position 23,941,327 of record CM042029.1, on the reverse strand, counting down.
GAAAAGTGCTTAAATGGGAATTATGGGGTATGGGTGATTCATACATGTCGGTATATCTCTTCGCGGTTGGGGCCTTATTAGTGTATATCCAGACTTCACTTCTAATTCAGAACTCAAAATTATCAAACGGACACAATTCATTAGCCATTAGTTTTAGTCCTTTTGAAATAACCTCAGCTATTTCACTGGAAGGCATCACACCTTAATACACAATAGATCACTTCACACCTTAATACACAATAGATCACTTCGTGTGCGAGTTACAAAGTCTGAAAGAGTTGAATAAACAAAGGACTTCGCAAACTCTTTCATACAAATACCCCTCATCAAACTTCTTGTGTATCCATTGAATACTCATTAATCGCGCTCATGATCATACACTCTTTCAGACAATAAATTACATACTTAATCGTATCATTGTTAAGTCAGTAATCATCCTTATGAGGCTAACAATGTTTTTCTATATTTTAAGTCGGCTTATCACTGAGGAACATATGGATATACACTACTCTAACACTCTACAGTGATCCATTGTTGCAACATTGAACGCCATCCATGAGATCTTATGATCAACTATATATCTTCTTCCCATAGACAATACCCCACTATTTCGTGTCACTAACGTTTCATCCTCCATGAGTTATCCGAACAAACTTCACAGAGGTCCACCAAGCTACACACATGTGAGGATATTTGTTTGCTTGTGATGGTAATAAAACAAGTTTAATTACGCAACAAAAGTTTAATTGTTTTCATTAATAAAGAACATTTGTTTAACTGTAAAGAACACAAGGATAAAGATTTTAGAATCGCAATCACAAATTCAAAAGAACTTGATAGGATTTACTATTATGCTGATTTGTTTATAAGCGACACCAAAGAGAAATCTACCTAAGATCTCTCCCTATAATTTCGAGAAATAGTCTTATCTATAGTTCCCCTGTCACACCCATGTGACAATAGAAACTCAAATATTGTGTTATACCATGATGTAGAAGCTTGCTATAATTTTGCGAAAAAGTGTCTTATCTATATTTCCCCTTTCACACCCATGTGACGGTAGAAACTTAAATAATGTGTTATATCATATGTTGTAGGAGCTTGGTTAAGTCCATAAAGGGCTTTGTCAAGTTTATATACAAAACTAGGATTATGCAAGTCCTCAAAGTCTTGTACTTGACATAAATACACCTCCTGCAACGTTAGGTAGGAAGTAACTTTTCACATCCATTAGCAGGGGCGGATTTATGAAGGGCTGAGCGGGGGGAAGGCACCCGCTGAGACGAGCACAATACCATAAAAAAGTTCACTGTTTTAGAAAAATAACTAACTAGACACCTTCTCTGATCTATGTTAGGTACCTTTTAAATTAAAATAGAGTTTGAATGTCTAATTTTTATGTTGATGTACTTTACCTTTCATGGACTCTCGGAAGAAGAAGAATGAAATAAGAAAGAAGAAGAATGGTAAAATTTGAAAGAGAGAGATTAAAATATTAAAAAAAAAATGAAAGGACAAGTTAAAGAAAAATAGTACACCCTTTTGAAAAAAAAAAGTACAGATCATTTATTAAACATTTATGATTTCAAGGAAAGCAATTGGCTTTTTAGTATTAGTCAGAAAACAATTGATTTTTTATATTATTAAGAATGAATTTTTATTTTGCTTACAAAAATGAAAGAACTTTTATTTTATTTTAAATTAAATGACTATTTTATTTTTTATGTGAATTTTAAAGCTGTTTTATTTTAGATTACTTTTGTTTGTATATATTTTTTATTTTTATATTAAGTTTGAAATTGTTTTATTCTCATATGTATGGTTTAATAAGTTGGCCACCCCAAATCGCCTTCAATCAGCAACTGCACCAGTTTTTATTATGCACCCGCTGTGAAAAATCCTGGATCCGTCACTTTAAAGTCCATGGATGCTAGAAATGCTAAAATGAATATGATAGTTTCTAACCTGGCAATAGGTGTAGAGGTCTCATCATAATCTATCCATTTCTCTTGGAAATAACATTGAGCCATAAGTCTTCCCTTGTTTCTCACAACTATTCCGCTCTCATCGTACTTATTTTTAAGAACCCACTTTGTGCCAATAGAATACTCACTTCTTTGTGAAAAGAACATCACAGTCCATATCACAAAGCTAAGAGATACTCAACAAATTTAATTAACCTTAAATGGAATTGTACCAATCTCCCCCTCTACTTTATTGAAATGTCAAAAGTCACATCCAACTTTGTAAAATGTCATTTTGACCACTCAAATTTTTAAAATTTTGAGTTTACCCTCGTAGATCTTAGGTGTGCCATTCAATGCAAAGAACTTGAAAATTTTAAGTTGATGCAACATTTTCCTTGTTGCAGTCCTAGAAGTAGGAGCATTAGTTGTTGCTCCTGATGGCTTATCAGCACCAATAGGTTTTTCTATTGATGGTATATTAGTAACCCTTTTGCTGTTCCCTTGCTTCCTCTTAGGCTGTTTAGCACATTTTTTGTTGATGATGTGGGCAGGGACTTTAGTTCCTACTCGTGGTTTATCAGCAACCTTAGTTTCTACTAACGCCATCTTTTGCTTGTCAGTAGTAACCTTTGCCTTTGCACTATTACTCATTTGATCCCTTTTGTTTGGATAATACTAATCAATCGTCTAGGCTAAATGGGTTATAATAATAGTATGAAACGACAATGTGGTTTGTTCTCCCACATATAAATCACTTCTTAACTATCTGGCTTTTTGTGATAAAAGTTCACCCATATTTAGTTACACCTTTTACAAAGTTATTTGTTCAATTTTGGTTTTAAAAGATGGTTTATTATTTTAACTTCTAAATTTTACTTCTTCAACATTAGGTTGATCAACTATAGGTGTCTCAATACTAACTTCATCTACCTTTGGTAATCGACTGTAATCAATATGAGGCTGAGTAACACTATATCAAATGTCAAACTTGAATTGCCTTTGGATTTGTGCATTGAGCATCCTTTGTAGGCTATTAAAAGTTTTAGGCAATTTTTCAATCTGGTCTTTGCTATTTGCCAATTCTTCTCTATTTTTTTACTAATTTTGTAACAAGGTCATGAGCATCAGTTTAGTATCACTTACTTTACTTTTAAAAATGAAAATTCCTTTTCATAACTTTTTTCTTTATGAGATTTTCATCTTTTAAATTTATAAGCTCATCAATAAGCTTTATTGTAATTACTACTTACATTCTGTACATATTCTGGATAGCACATTGAAGAACAAACTTGAAGATGAAGAACAAACTTGAAGAAGACTAACACTGCTAAAAAATGAAAAATTTGTGACAGCAGTTTTGTGGGTGTCGGAATTGGCCGTTAGCGACAAGTTTCCGACAAAAAGTGTTTGTTGGGAAAACCCCGCAGGAAATGTATTTTCCGACAAAGTCTCGACTAATTTTTTGACGCATTACCGACAAAAGTTCGTCGGTAATTTTCGACAATATAACGTTAAATAAATATATTAACTTGATAAATTTATCGAAAAGTTGTAAGAAATTTTGTGGTTATTTATTTTTTTTTTTGTCGAAAAATTGTCGCAAACTTGTGGGAAATTTCTTTTGTTGGTAATTTGTCAGACACTTTTGTAGAAAATATACATGTTTTCTAGTAGTGTTCCAACCGGTGCTACCGACTTCCTCCCGCCTTCGAGATACCACTTTGCTGGATCACTTTACACAAGCTTATCACAACCTACACACACAAATGAGAGATCAATTAGCTCGAAATCAAGTCGTACATTATTCTTATACTGCAAACTATATATACTCATAAAACAAAATGCAACAGAGCAATAAATTTTTACACAAGTGTAATAAGTGGGTAGTTACATGACAATGTACACCGAATGGTTAAAGATTGGATGCGAGTGAGGGAGTGAGTGAGGGATTGGGTAGAGGGGGGGGGGGGGTTAACAATAACCGTCGTAAGGAACCTCATGCAATTCGACCAACCTCCTACTTGGGGGGTGAGGGACTAGGGATGTAGCATGAACCTGCTATATGAACCCGTAATACGAAACTATAAAAAGTTGGCATAATTGCTTAATTTAAACAACCTTTATTAATAGTTATGATGATTTTTTGCCTGATATGACGGTCAGGATCAATTAGACTAGTGGTTACACTCACTGTGGTCTATATTATATATAATTAGAATATCCGTTCAACTAAAATAATTACATTCCAACAGGTATAAGTAGTTTATACGAGTTGGTAAGAAGCACATCATAAGAGAACAAAAAACAAAAAAATCACCTGATTTTAAGGTTTGAACTAATCAGGTAGATCAAATGCGACAGGGTTGTGCCCTTTGTACCCTGCCAGGGGCGCTTCCTCCTTTCAGCCCTGTGTCCCTTTACCCCTATGTTGACTGAAGCCGGAAATCAGACTACTCCCGAACGAGCATCCACTAAAAACCTCTTAATTTGTATCGAAGCTTATTCAGAATTCTTTTTGGTCTTAAATAGATCACAACTAACTAAAATGAATTGATGACACTAAACTCGTAAACATAGTGGTTGAGCTTTAGTGTGTTTAGATAAGACAATGTATAAATCCAATGAATAAGCTACTAATAAGAATTTTTAATGAAAGAAACAATGGATTGCCGGCTCACACTTTGGAGTTTAGGTTTCCAAAAGAGGAGAATATGTGGCAATATATGTACGCTCCCTCCGATAGACACCGGTATACCGTCAAACGAATTCTCTGATACTGATCTGTCACGTGTCCAGTTTTAATCTTCAAACCTTTACTGACTCTCACTTGCAAGGAGCCTCTGTTGTTCAAGATTTCTCTGATGCTGATTGAGTTGGTACCCATATGAACGTCGGTCCGGATTAGGATTTGTTATCTATTTGGGTTCTAACCTCATATCCTGGAGCGCACGTGATGTAGTGCAAAGTACACATCTTTATTCCTTTGTTTTCGTGTCGTTTTAATTAGTTTTATTATTGTTTTGAGTCATTTTTTGATCGTTTTGAGTCTTTTTATGTTTTCAGGTGCTTGTGAGAATAAAAAGTGAATACCCGAAGAAACCGAGCCTGAGAATGAAGTCCAAGAATTAAAAGTGAAAAATGTGAAAAATCCAGTCTTCGCGCAGACGAATTCCTTTCACGGTACGCGACGAGTTTCAAATCCGGGCGCGACTAAATTGTCCCTCGCGGTACGCGAGGGTCTTTACACAATCTTTCGCGGTACGCGGGAGATCTAAAATCCTAGAAAAAACCCTAAATTGAGATTAAATATATTTTGAAGGCCATTATTAAAAAAGTTTGTATCTTTTCCATCTAAGGGGAGCCCAGAGGCGATTTCAGGAGGAAGAAGATCAATTAAAGTTCAAGATCAAGCCTTTTGGATTCCGGGCTCGTTGTAGAAGCGTTCTAGGGTTTAAAGTTTGAATCTTTATCATTGATTGTTATAGTTGAGACCATCTTTCTGTCTTTTGCTTCTGTTCTAGTTGTTATTGAGATGATTCTAGGCTAAAACCTTAATATTGCCTAGGTCACATGATGAATGCTTGTTAAAGTTTTAGTTTTTATCGGTTTTGGATTTAAATGATGGTTTTATGATTTTGTAAACAATCCTAGTTAATAATTATGGTGTCTATGCATGCTTTAATTTTGATTGCGTGATCGATTTTTGAGTCCATACGTTGATTGTGGTTGTCTGCCAGTTCAATTAGCGTATCTTGATCATAGATCTTAGGGTTTGTGATTGCGGTGGTTTGCTAGACGTAGTAGCCATAGGAGTTGTTATTGATTGCTGATTTGAGTTGAGTGTGTGTCCTAGTTTAATACCCGAGATGTGAGAATTAGTCGGTTAGTCTTCGTCATTAGGAATCCGAGTGCCAACTGTCTGAGAGAAAGTTGGTCTTGGTGTCTAGTGATTGTTGCTATCCTGAATCATAGTTGTTATCTTAGGATTACCCCGTGCATTCCTTGAATGTATTGTGGACGGTGAGACAGAGAGGTAATCTGTTCATTAGGGTACATTGTCATAGTTGAAAATACCTGAGAAATCTGTTCATTAGGGTACATTGTCATAAAAAAAACCTACACATAAATTACACATGTGTAGGTATGTGTATAAACGGAATATTTTCATATTTTTTTTCGTTTGAATTTCATGAAAAACAAATAAACATTACATTTATATAATTTTCTTATATTTTAAAACCTTTTTAAGATTGAAAAGGTGAATTATTTGTTTTCTTCTGCTTATTCTCGCAATATTTAGTGTTTTGAAGTGAAACTCCCCATTACACTACGGGTGTTTAACTATGAGCAAATGAAAACTAAAAAAAATTATTTATTTTAAATCCATTCAAATTTATGGATTTGCAACAAATAATTCATCGCAAAATAGGGCAACAAAGTGTCCCGAAATTCCTATCATAAATTCTTGTGTAGTAAAAATTGGCGCAAAACCGTCACTGATATAGTGATCCACTTTTCCTCGGAAAGATGATTATGTCGCAAAAACCGTCGTGATAGTAACGGCCGACTAACATTTGCGATGAATCGAAACTGTCATAATGCAGGTGTTTTTGACGGTTCCAACCACCGCAAATAGTTAATCATGTAGTAGTGATATGAGCAAAAATGAACTCCAAGAGTTTATATAACATAACTGATCAAGCATGTCCATATGGATGAAACATTATTTAAACATACATTTCAAGAAGGGTGTCTACAATTCTTTTCACTTATTGGTTGATTTTGACGGTTTAGATACGTGTCATCATGCTATTGGTTCGTTTTTGTTTTTGTTTTTTCTATTTTTTACTGCAGTTATATTTTTTTAATATTTAATCTTATGGGTGGGATAGATAACATAGAAAGGCCCTAGCTCAACTGGTTGTGGTTTATGGCACGCGCAGCTGTAACTTCTCCACAGGTTCGAATCACATTGGGTATTTTTTTTACTGCAGTAAATTGTTTTGTACATTTAATATTACAAGTGGGAAAAAGAATACAATAAACGTACGTAGCTCAACTGGTATGTGCAGTGGCGGATCTAGGAAATAAATTCAGGGGTATCAAAAAATTTATTCAGCGGTATCGGGAAACATAAAAACGGTAAAAAAAATTATAATACGCGTCGAAAATTTTCCACTACGCGTCAAAAGTTGAGGGGTAACAAAAGGTATCACTGGGTCTAAGGTAGATCCGCTCATGGGTATGTGGCGCCCGCAATAGACCCCTCCACCCAGGTTTGAATCTCCTACACCACACTTTTTTTTAACTTTTCTTTCTCCATATTTTTTATTTTCAGTTTATTTTTTTTACCCAGATTTTTAGGTTTGTTTCATTTTTGTTTTTTTTATATGCAAGAACATTTTGTTTTCTTCCTTATTTTTACGTTAAAAACTTTAACATTCCCGTTGTGTGAGCATTTCGAAATAACAACCGCGAATTACATCGCCTCGAAGCGCATGGTGCAATTATGTGTTTATTTTCTTTTTTTAGTATCCGGGAACACTTTATCTTTCTCTTATTTTTATTTATCAACATTGCTGCAAGTTACAACACCGCCGCGGCGCAAGGCTTTCTCCTAGTTATTTAACAACAGATCAAGCAATATCCAACATTTATATGTTATGAACAAAAAAAAGTAGAGATATTCCATCACCGTCGTTGGGCATCTTGTCCAATAGTATCCTTGTATTAGTTTAGAGCTCAGGATCTTATAGGTATTAATCGAATTAAAACTAGCAACTAGTCAGTGAAATAGATCATATGATCGCTCTCACCCTTGTATTAAGTGTATAGATATTATTATTGTTGATGAGATTTGATATTGTGATTAAAACAGGACGTATCATTTGGGACAACTCCAATTTACAGCTGTTATAATGTCAAAATTTCGTAAAAATATAAAACTTAACTTTTGATGTCGTTAGGGAAATCTGACACGAAACAAATATATTCTTAAAGTCTTATATAATATGTAGTTTTGTTTTAACTTATAATGTATACCTTTTTTGTAGGCTCAAATTGCGGATTTGTTTCAAGAGCCTAATTTTATAAATGAACTTCTAAAATTTATGGCTTCGAATAAGACACCGAATATGACACAAGACGGCGGTGACAAAGATGACATGTTTACTTTCCTTTCCTTTAAAAACCGGATTATTGAGAGGATATATCTTTATTGTGTAAGCACTGAAACATAATATGCTATAACATTTATGCTACAAAAACGTTACTATACCAACCAAAAGTGTTAAAACAGCAATATGCAACCAGTACGTTGAGGACAACAAACAAACCATTGTCTGGAGTAATCGGGGGTTGAATAAACTGATTTATACAAATACTAGTAAAATGACTAAATCGTAATTATGACATAAACTATGAAGAATTACCGTCAACAAAAACTCTAGTGTCAATAACTCACGTTTTGTTTTCACCCGAAATGACGTTCCTATATAATTTAATTTTTTTTTAATTACATCTTTAACGACGACAAGTTGTCGGGATAGACACCCCTATATCGACAACACCTATATCGACGACTAATTTGACCTATATATTGGTACGAATCTTTCCCGAGGAAACCTATAAACACAACATGTTGTCGGATAGGTCAAACCACCCTATCTCGATGACATGTCATCGGGAAAAGGTACGGATATGTCGTCCCTATAAGGTTTTACTGTTGTAGTGCGCTCAGTCAAAACGCGTCTTGGTAGAGAAGGTATCCACCCCATATAAGGAAGGTTTCGTTGCCTTCCCTATAAGGGGGTGAATAGTTTCTCTACCAAGACGCATTTTGTTTGAGTGAGCAACTCGTCGGTGAAAAAACTGTGAGTTCCTTGATGGGCAACCCATCAGAGACCAAGCGGGCAATATCTTGTTACAGTTTGCTTGCACTGTTACATAAATAGTCAGTTTTAATTCAAAACCATTAAACACTGAGCTTTTGGTTGAGTGGTAGCCTCATGATTTTCCAAATGGGAGGTCATGAGTTCGAGTCTCGTTTGTGATAAAATATTCCAAGTTAAGCCAGAGGGTTTTCCAAATTGTGGATTTTCTCCAAAGTGGATTTCCTTCTGTTTTTCGGGCGAAATGATGATCTGTTTATCATGGTGATCTCGGGCCTTTGCTATTAAAAAAAATCAAAACCACTATAAAGCACTGTTACGTTGTTATAAAACACCATAGTAAAGATCAAAAAAAGAAAACCAAAAGGCATTCAATTGGCAGTCTTCATTGAAATCATGTATTGTCGGATAAGTTGAATGTGACCAAGCTTTTATATTTTCTGGATTAAAAATGTGTTGCACATTTTGGAAGATTAGAAATGGTTCCCCACATTTAGTGCAATCGGCCCACCCCTTTTTGACCTTTTCTTGCACCTTTCAGGTTCACAATTGTTTTTCATATTTATAATCACAAAACATATATAAAACACATGCATACGTACGTACATTAGGCTAGTATGAACGAGTTCTTTGTTTGAGAAACAATTATACTAACATAAAAGCAGAAGCAATATTGATACGTTTTAACAAAAAAGTGAAAAATATCAAATACTCATACTCAGTGGCCAAAGTTTTAACAAAAAGTGAATCAATATATATATATATATATATATTATCATAAATTCACTTCAAGAACACCGAACGATTTATCGTACCTATAAGTTTTTTAGAGATATAGTAATGAGAAATCGTTGTTATAGGTTTTGTAGCTACAAGCTTTTACACACAGGTCTCACATCTCGTTGCTATAGACTAACCTCTAGCGACGATTTATAGTGGCTATAGAGCTTTCTTCAAAAAGATTTTTCAAATAAAAAAATGATATTTATAATTAATTTTTTACCTATATATCAAGACAATTTTATAGTCTCTATAGGTCCGTCCTTATTATTCTTTTGCAGATAATTTTATTTTTATTAACTTTAGATCTATAAAGACGATATCTCGTCGCTATAGATCTTCAATAAAAAAATTATTATGTATTTACTTTTTCTAGGTTTTATACAAAATTATAACAAAATTTAAATATAAAAAATCTGGAAACACACAAAATATCCAAAGTTCAATTACCACCTTGAAATATATTAAAATATTCAAAGTATTAAAGTTGAAAATAAAAATCAAATGAAAGAAAGTAGTTAATCTTCTTCATTATCACTACGTTCATCACGTCATCATTGCAACATTTCTCGTCACACAGCTTCCGGTTGTTGTTGAAACGTTTATTGTATTCATTTTGTATGTTGTAGTTGCACTTGTTGTTCGAGTTATTGTACTCGTACATCCCCTTGTTGTTGCCATTGTTGTGTGTGTGAGAGGGGGGTATGTACTCGGGTCACTCCTCTCTCTTTACACGACCAACGCCTCGTATATACTCATTTCGTCGATCTAAGTCACGCTCGATACACCTGAACTCATTAATTGATGACGAGTCTCCGGCACAACAGGGGGTCACACCTCTCCCAAAATGACCAACTTGGACCGCATTTTGAATCTCTGTCAAGAAAACATGCACAGTTTGATCAAAGACCTTTGACCAATTATGAAGTACAAGACTTCCTTTTAACACCCATGAACATCATATTCTCAAAACTCCTATGCGATTCATGATTTCACAATCACTCAAAAAACTCATGCCCTCAAAACATCCATGTGAATCATGATTTCACATAGCAACCATGAAGATGTCCTCAAACACCCATGAGGATCATGCCTTCACATAGCACCTATGGGGTTCGCATCCTCAAAAAACCCATGAGGAATATGAGTTCACATTCTCTTATGTTTGCAAACACACAACATTTCATAAATCATCAACCACACCAAATAACAAATAACTAAACAACCCAATCATGTGTAAGGAATAACCCAAATTCACCAAGGCATAGACTTATTCAACAACACATATGGACTAGCCAATTACCCATTACTAATTAAGTATAAAAACACTTACCTTTAATGGTATACGAACCCTGTTCCGATTACCTAAGCAAGTTACACCTATTGTTTAGTAATCTAAAATTCCAATAAAACACCAATTAGGTTAAGCACACATACTTATGAACTAAAGTTCATCACCTATACCAAAAATGGTCTAATTAACTTAAACCAAACCTCAATCACCTAAAATCATCATCAAACATCAAAGGTTAATTAAATCAACCCATTTGGGAAAAAATAATTCAACTTTCACCCAAAACCTCAAATTCTTTGATCATCGATTTTTATTAAGTTTTGTGTTTATAAACTCCCAAAATACTTATCAACCCTCAATTCACCATTTAAACATTACAAAATTAAAACCCCAAATCTCCCTTAAGAACCTTAATTTTTATAATTCCAAATTAGATGAAATTAGGATGTTCTCTTCCATCCATAAACATTACGAAGCTAATTTATAACTTTTACCAAGTTATCAACCATCAAAGACCCTTAGCTTGATTTCCCCCCTAAACATTAAGAAAAAAAAATGGTGAATCAATGAGGGTTAAGATCATTTACTTGATGTTATGAATGAGATGTACTTGTCAAATCCTTCAATTTCAAGCATGCACGATTGAGCTTTCTACCCCCCTCCCCCCTCCGTTTGTATTCTCCCGATGCAATTGAAAACACACACACATGTGTGTATGTTTTGCCAGACTTCTTCCACTTATCACAATCATATTGTGTCAATTACACAACAACCACCTCAACTTTCATATTTCCTTTTTACAAGAAAATTAAGCTTTGCTGAGTTACAACAAAACCCTCCACTTTTAATTTGGTTTATTCACATCTTTATAATTTGTCTTTTAACATATAATTTATTTAAACTCGGCACGTAATTCGTTACAAATCATCCCCCCTAGCATTGGGTATCTTCCCAGAAACTCGACATCACTGGAATTGGTTTGGCTAGAACTTGAGCATTTCATCCTCATTATCCCAAGTCATATGTGCACCCTTCATATGTTTCCATTGAATAAACACTTGGGTAAACTCTTTGTTACCCAAGTTTTCACCTTTCTATCTAGGATAGCACTATGTTCCTCCACAAAATTCAATTTGTCATCCATTTTAATATTCTTAATAGGAACAAAAGTAGGCTCATTCGTCAAACGCTTTCTCAAATGAGACACATGAAAAATGTTGTGAAAATTACTCAATTCCTCTCGTAGATCAAAACCTCATGAGCCACAACTATGAATTGTTCGATAAAACAAGGACTTAATTTTCCATGCTTGCGAAACCGAATCACCCCCTTTCATGGGAGACCTTCAAAAGCACAAAGTCTCCCACTTGGATTTCAATAGGTCTTATCTTCTTGTCCGCATAGGACTTTTGGAGATCTTGAATGGCTTTCAAAAGTGCTCTCACTTGATCGACCTTCGCTTCCACAACTACATCTTTAACACCAAGTACTCATTGTCCGATCTCTCCCTAACAAACCGGTGTTTAACACCTTCTATAGTACATCATTACAAATGGTGACATACCGATGATTGAATGATAGTTATTATTGTAAGAGAATTCGGCTAACAGTAAGTGCTCATCCCAATTTCCATTAAAATATAACACGCATGCCCGAAGCATATCCTCAAGCGTTTGTATCGTTCATTCACTTTGCCCATCCGTTTGTGGATGACAGGTGATGCTAAGATTGAGTCTTATCCCCAACTCCTTATGAAACTTCCTCCAAAACCTAGAGGTAAATCGGGTATCTTGATCCGACACAATAGAAATAGGCACACCATGCCTTGTCGCAACTTCTTTGATATAGATACCAACCAACTTTTCCCAAGAAAAAGTTTCCTTAGTAAGAAGGAAGTGTGCACTCTTTGTCATATAATCACCACAACCTAACTTCTTTGATAAAATCCATGGTGTGGTTTTCCCACTTCCAAAGAGGTATTACAAATGATTGAAGTTCTCGAAAGGCTTTTGGTGCTCGGCCTTCACCCGCAAACACGTGAGACATTTTCAACATATTGATATGAAAGCACGTATATTTAGGACACACCTAACTCCATGGTGTGATTTTCCTTAGGTGTGTCCTTATGCAACGCTAATGTACGAGTAATAAATATACGTGATAAGAACGTGAGTATGTGATATGAAAGCATGACGAATTCACGTGTTAAACAAACATGATTAGATGTTATGATGCATACACATGTTGCATATGTATGTTTGATGCATTGAGAGGTTATGTTCCTACGATGTACAAGATCTCAATGTGAAACGAATGTCCATGAACCTACGCGGTTCAACAACTTCGTATACGAGGGGCCATGGGATCTAAGCGATTCAAGGACCACGTAAAGAGTGAAATCAGTAGGCAAGGGGTTGTGGGACCTACGAGGCCCAAGGACCTAGTGAGAATGTGTATACCAAGGGTTGAGCCTTCGGGTGGAAGGACCTTGTGAATTTGAAACAAGGGGCAGGTGGAAGGACCCTGTAAATATATATAAATGTCATGGGGCCCGTGGTGCCTGGAAATGAGTTACGGTACCCAAGAAGTCCCATAAATGAAAGAAATGATTTTGGAAATACCAAACTGTGTACTTACTTAGCGAATGTTAATGTAAAAACATTTTTAAAACATTTCAGGAACGAGCACCAAAGGTGGTTGAAGCTTCCAATGATGTGGCCAGGCGGATATTTGGAAAGCCTTAGATCTTTTGTAAATATATCACTTTAAATGTTTGTAAAACATTACTATAGTTTAATATAAAAGTACCTTTTTCACCACGATAACAAGGTTTTTAACAACTGAGGCCAAAACTCTGATAATATAAAGAATTAAGAAAAGTGGGTGTTTCATCATGTTTCACAATATTTTATGAATGGTAGGCGCTCTCTAAAAAACATGGCTATATAGGTAAGTAACGATTACTAATTGTATCTCATACAATTCTCAGACTTTATGGGGTTGATTAAGACAACCTTTGTTGAGATCGGTACGTTTCACCACATATATGTCCACTCTTCCCTAGTAATTAGTTGAAGCACTTCTTATGGGGTTGAGCGATAGGTCGCCCTAAATATAGGGTATTGTGTGGCTATCATCCCAAAACTCTCGAGAAGCATACCACCTTGTTACGACATTCATAGGCCCAAGTGTAAGGCTAAGCATACATTTAGGGGTTTGGATATGTCAGTTCAAGTGTTTCAAAATAGGGTGGCAAAGACATATCGATTACATAAGGTGTTTATTCAGTCTTTTATCAATTATGGTAAAAAAAAATCTATGTAGCATATTGCATGCTAGTTTGTTACACGGGTTTATAAAATTCTCAACTTTATATATGGTTAATGATATAGATAATTCAGTTTCTCACGTACGATTACTGTTAATATCTTATATTAATAAGCGTGCCATTCAATCGTGATCTATTTATTCTATTAGGGTGAAGGGGGTGGATTACTCATATACTCATTTACTCACTAAAACAGCCTAATAGAATTCTAACACCTCAAAACTACTCATTTACTCATTTTCTTAGATTTTATTAAAAACACCCTACTCATTTACTCACCAACTTTTTTTAAAAAATAAACATTTAAATTAAAAAAATCAATTCCATTAAATAAAAAATAACATGATACAAATTTTTTTAGAATAAATTCAATGTTAAAGGTGATATTATTTAGTTCTTTTTATATCATATTAGTATATATTTAACTAAAAAGTTACTTGAATAAAAATAAAAATAAAGAATAAATTAAAAAATTTGCGTCCGATTCCAAAACGAGTAAAAGTCGGAGCTGCTTTTGACCAAATTGAAGCCTGATGTTATCCCCTTTTGGTTTCAACAAACGAGTAAAATTACTTGCTCCACTTACTCGATTTTTCTACTCAGGCTAATGGGGCGGTGCCTTTTTACCCGGCGTCTCTCTCCTACTTGGCCCAAGCCGAGTATGATGCCTCCTTCACCCTTAGGGTGATAGGGGCGTGTTACTCGAACACAATCGAGTTGGTGAGAGTGGACCGGGTAAGGGGGGGTACACCGCCTCCAATGAATCGAATAGGGCCGGGTAAGTTTGGTCGAGTATCATGAACGAGTATATTTACTCGGTATCGCTGGAGCTAGCCGTTGGGGCTGACCGTTGGAGGAGCTAGCTGTTGGTGGGGGTGGGGGTGGGGGTGGGTTGGGTGATTAAAAAAAACTAATTTTTTTATCTATATGTATGTATGTGTATATATATATATATATATATCTCACTCTCCTCTTTAAACAAATGACTCTTTTCATCCATATATTTTTGTAAAACTCCAATTTTTTTAATAAAATGTTTTCATCCGATTCTAGCATTCTTGGTTTGCCTTCGGATTATCCGATTCTAGTTTTTTTTTGATGATTTTCTTTCCGATATTTCCGAATCAAGTGGCATTAAGTTTTTGTCCAAAGTTGCGGCTAGTGAGCTTGAGAATACGGCAAAATCAAAGAAAAAATGTGTACATCGTGATCGTGAAGTTGCTAACACAATTCTGTTGAAGGATTATTTCGTCGAACGCCCCAAGTACGACGCATATACGTTTAGAGAGAGATTTCGCTTACCGAAAGATTTGTTTTTAATCATTGTAAGGGATATAAGTATTGATTCAAGGTTTTCTTGGTTTCATGAAAGGTATGACGGGAGGTTAAAGAGGAGCTTCACGCCGATTCAGAAATGTCTTTCTGCTATTCGTCAACTTGCTACAGGTAACCCTCCTGAAGAATATGATGAATATTTATCTATGTCCGGTAGGATTGCTCGTGAATGTTTAGAATACTTTTGCAATTCTCACTACAAAAAAATAAGCCTAATGCAACTTTTTTTGTCAGAAAAATGTTGCATTAAGTGAAGTTGCATTAGACCTAATGAAACCTTTGTTGTTACTGATGCAACTGTTTTTTTTTTTTCCAAATGCAACCTTTTTAGGATGCAACTCTTTGGAAAAAAAGTTGCATTAGGTAACAAAAAGTTGCATCAGATCTAATGCAACTTCACCTAATGCAACGTTTTTCTGACAAAAAAAGTTGCATTAGGCTTATTTTTTGTATTATTATGTTATACAACAAAGAGTTTTTACGTAGACCTACAAGCCACGACATTGCACGTTTGTATAATGCGCATGAAACTAGATGGGCCCTTCCAGGGATGATCGGTAGCATCGATTGTACGCATGTCGTTTGGAGGATGTGTCCGACTAGTTTGTGTGCCCAATTTATGAGAGGTGATCACCAATACCCTACGATCATGATGGAAGTAGTGGTGTCAAATGACTTATGGTTTTGGCCTGCATTTTGTGGTCCTGCCGGTTCCAATAACGACATAAATGTTCTCAATCAATCTCTGTTGTTCAATAACGAAATGCATGGAACCGCCCCGAAGTGTCATTTCCATGTTAACGGTCATGAATACAAACTTGGCTACTATCTTGCCAATGGGATTTACCCCACTTGGTCTGTTTTTGTGAAATCATTTCCATTCCAAAA
This sequence comes from Smallanthus sonchifolius, assembly GCA_023525975.1. Taxonomy (NCBI): domain Eukaryota; kingdom Viridiplantae; phylum Streptophyta; class Magnoliopsida; order Asterales; family Asteraceae; genus Smallanthus; species Smallanthus sonchifolius. Next base: position 23,924,845 of record CM042029.1, on the reverse strand, counting down.
GAAAAAAAAAGGTTTAAGAAAGTTCAAGAGTCGGCTAGAAAAGACGTCGAACGCGGGTTTGGTGTTTTAAAATCTAAATGGGGAATAATTAATCGTCCGCAACGGTCACATAAACGTCAAAAAATACAAAATGTGGTTTACGCATGTATCATATTGCACAATATGCTTTTAAAGCATGACGGAAATGAAATCTCACCCAGCTACGTGATGGACCCTCCAACCAATGAAGTAGTAGACGATGGTGTAATTAATGAATTGCGGGATCAACAGACACACTTTAGACTACGATATGATCTTGTTGAACATTTTGCTACACTACCGGAGTGGGCCAGCAGCGATTCGAAAGACGATTATGTTTAATTTCTCGTTTTTCTATTTTTAATTTATTATTGTATTTTGTTATTTTTAGTTGTCTTTTGACTTTTTAATTAATAAAAAACTATGTTTTTTTATTTAAATGTTTATTTATAAAAAAAAGTTGATGAGTAAATGAGTAGGGTATTTTCAATGAAATCTGAGTAAATTAGTAGTTTTGAGGTGACATAATTCTATTGGGCAGTTTTGGTGAGTAAATGAGTAGATCGGTTAATGACGGTGATGGGGGTGGACAACCCGGTTATGTTCGAGTATGAGTGATAGTATCCGGGTAAATGGGGTACACCACCCCCATCAAATCGAGTAGGGATCGAGTAAAGAGACTGAGTATATTTACTCGGTGATCTCACTCTCTCTACTCTCTCACTTCTAGTGGACTCCACCACTACCACACACATCTCTAATATTTAAATGTTTTTTTTATAAAAAAGTGGGTGAGTAAATAAGTAGATGGTGTTTTCAATGAAATATGAGTAAATGAGTAGTTTTGAGGTGACATAATTCTATTGGACAGTTTTGGTAAGTAATAAGTAAATGGGTTAATGCCCCTTCACCTTAACGAAACTCATTGTATTTCTCTATATATACATTATTCTATAATTTAATGGCTTTTTCAACGGGTCTTGTCTCTTCCTTCAAATCTTGGACAGCTTTCTAGTACTTTAATATTGGATTTTCCCAAGACAACATCCCTGTAAGACGCGTCATCATGTTTTGCTTATGAAGCCCAACTTAGTTTCCACATTTTTAAACCTTAAGAAATCACACCTTCTCGATGAACTTGTTCTCTTCCCGCCGATATAGATATCAAACATCATATCATAATGTGGAACATCAGCCACCAAGCCTTTTTCTCGTAAGGTTTATGGAAATGCAGTTTAGAAGTTCTCTTCCCAACGATATAGATAGCAAACATCATACCGTAACTTGTTCTCTTCCCAATGATGTCGATATCAAACATGATAACATCACAAGATATAACATATGTATTTTAGTTTTCTCTATCTCTAACACACTACTTTACTACTGTAAATTCTTTCTAGGATCTTTTAATCACTTTTGTCCAAAAACATTATAGCGGTTAGCTTTTGTTAAGCTTTGCAAGGTTCATGGCCTCAATCTTGACCAGCCCTACCGAAATGTTATCTTTTTTTACTAGTGAATTTTTGTAACATCAACGTCAAATAAAAAAAAGTACATGACTTGATAAAAAACGCATTTTGTATAAATTAAGTTGTTTAAGGCTTAAGCGTTATTGATTATCTCAAACTAAAGAAATGATACCAAGGGAAGTGAGCATGACGTATAAAACACTAATAGAAAACATATATATATATATATTTTCTACAAAAGTTTCTGACAATTTATCAACAAAAGAAATTTTTCACAAGTTACCAACAACTTTTCGACAAAAAAATAAAAAAAGTGACCACTCTTTCCTTCAATAATGCCTTCGCTTCACTTCAAGACGCTATTTGCCAATAAGAAGCAGGTTACTTAGACGGAAGGTTCTTAGTCTAATCGGAAACAGAACCCGTCTGTAACCACAATGACTATATGCTTAACACACCTTCAGATCGAAGAAGGACTTTTTGGAATGGGAATGGATGAAGCTAAGATTTCCTTTATTTAATATAATCGTCGGAAACTATGACGAAAGGCTTTTATCGTTAATTCGTCGGAAAATTAGTCGGAACTTTTTTGAAAAAAAATATTTATTACAGAGTTTTTCCAACAAACACTTTTTGTCAGAAATTTGTCGCTAACGGTCAATTCTGACAAATTTTTCACGAAACTGGTTGTCGTAATTTTTTCAGTTTTTGGGTCGTAATTTTTTCAGTTTTTGGGTAGTGAAGTAGTTGGCTTTTATTATTGATTTTGATTTATGTAGATATATGTAAAAGAATAAACCAATAATCTATACTACTATATAAAGCATATTTTAAAAAAATAAAAATGTAATTTAACTTCACTTTTAAGATACTTAAGAACATCTAAATTACATTTGGTACGATTGTTGATGGATCAACAAACAGCCATTTACAATTTTGTCTCTTTTGTTTACAAATGTATGTTCATCCCATATAAGATGATAAAAGAAATACGGATGAAAAAAATGACTATAAAAGGACTCTTTATCATTTTCAAAGAATTCATTCATTCTATTGTTTCATTTGTCCCACATCGATAAAGAACCAAAAGTGGAGGGACCACATACTCTAGGCTCTAACCAAAAAAATTACTGAAATATTCGGTAATCTATCTTTAAAAATCGACTAGCTTCGTTTAGAAGCAGTTCGGTTATTTAGTTTTGAAACTTTGGTCAACTGTTTTTAAGATTGTTCGGGTTAAATTGCACTATCCAAAAGAGTCTTGGTAGTATCCACCAATTTACGCGAACCAACCCACTAGTATCCATCAATTATTTGGTGAGTCAATACAACCAAAAACCATTAATGTCTATTGTAAAGAAAAATGTCGCATTTCAAGAAAGCGAAATAATAAATTTAGTAGTTAGTTTACGCAAACGTCTTTATTGTATTATCCTTGTTATTTCCGGTTTTTTGTTTCTTAAACCATACGTAACTTTTCCTTCTTTACCCTATAATATAATATTTTCTTAGTATTAATGTTGATGTCAAAAAGTACAACGACCGGTTGGGATCCTAGTAACACCAAGTAGTTTTGTTTGGTAATTAGTTAATTGGTAATTGGTTATTTGGTGCTCTCATTCAAGATTCATCCACAACATTAGTTTTTGAATTAGTTTTATTAAATAATTTTGTTTGGTAATTTAGTTTTAGGAAATTTGCTTAATTGTTGTTGTCATTCATCCACAACATTAGTTTAATTTTAAAATAGTTTTATTGACTATATGTAACACCTTAAAAATCTTCTAAGGACATACCATATACGAGGCAAGCAAAAGGTATGAACAAAACAAACCACAAGGATTAAAACTAAAAATTTTAAAAAATTAGCTTGTGATAGACCGTCGCCGTAGCTAACGGTTTGTTATGCCTCATGATGGACCGTCACCCATTATGACGGTCAGTGCCCCAATGCCAGAAGCGGTTTAGGGTTTCTAACGCGTGTCGTCTAACTCAACACCTGTGACGAGTCGTCACGGCCCGTAACGGTTCGTTACGTGGTCCACAAGAACGTGGCCGCCAAGTAAGTGGGTGACGGATCATCACCCCCGGTAACAGTCCATCATGACTTGGAAATTTACCCTATAAATGGGTGATCGATGCCAGCCATTTTCAAACCAATCCCACACACTTTCTACACACAAACTTCTGGAAGTCCAATCCCGAGTCCCAGTTCGCGTACGAGAGTCCGGTTTCTAGCGTTTAGCATTAAAGTTGTCATAGATAGTATGAGGCAAGGTTCTAATACACTGTTTAAGGTTTAGCTATGTACATAGTGCCAATATTGTTTTGGGTATTGTGCAAGGTGTTTATGTAATTCCAGTTGAAAACAAATCAGAAGTACTGCCCATACCTATGTGCGTTCCTTTGAAATGTAATGTGTATTTGATTACACAGTTGTTATTCGAAACATGTGTGCTCCATTTGTTGTAATTCCTTATTCCATGTGTATATAACACATAGTAAACGTTTTATATGTTCCGAGTGGAGGGGACCTGTGGGTGGGATTAATCATTCCATTTTGCTGGAAGTGTGCGCCAGTTGTGTGTAAAGTCGCTATATATATATATATGTTTACTAGAAAACTCATTTTAATGAGAAAATCAAAAAACTCATACTGTATATGTGTAGTACACCAAAAAACCCAACCCACCCTAAAAAACCTAAACCCCCCCCCCCACACCAAAAAACCTAAACCTACCCCACCCACCCCCCAAAAACCTAAACCCCTCACCCCACCCCACCCCACCCCACGCCTCCCCTCCCCTCCAAAAACCTAAACTAAACCCAAAAATTAAACCAAAAAGTCCCATCACCAAAAACCTAAACCCCCACCCCACCCCCACCTAAAAACCTAACCCCACCCCACTTACCCCCTCACCCACCCCCAAAAAATCTAAACACCCCACACACCCCCCCAAAAACCTAACATTAAAACTAAACTAAACCCAAAAAATTAAACCCAATAAAACTAAACCCAAAAGCTAAACCCACTACTTTTCAAGTTTTTTTTCTTTTTTGAACGAGAACGATGTGGGAAACAAGGGCTCCGAATCAGTTTTTTAATTTTTGATTTATTTTTTGAGTTATGATTTTTTTATTATTTTTTTACATTAAATAAGTAGTTTTTTGATTTTTTCATGAATATTGAGTTTTCTTATGATCCTTCCCCTATACATACATATATATATATACATATATATATATATATATATTTATAGGGGAGGGATTAAGAGAAACCACAAAGTTAGGCGAAAACCACTAAAACAAAGTGTAATGCTATGGGTTACGTATACGTAACCGTAATTTTTTTGTTTTCTATTTACATATACGTAACACTATGGGTTACGTATACGTAAACCAATATTTAAATGATTTTTTTGGTAAAAATGTGTAATATTACATTGATACTCTTATACAAAATAAAAATAAATATTATTATATTATTGGTTAAATTTGGTTTTTTAGTGGTTTTCTCGGTTTTAGCCTAACTTTGTGGTTTTCTCTAGAACCCTCCCCTATATATATATATATACATATATGTATATATATATATATATATATATATATATATATATATATATATACTAACCGTCGTGCTAGTGGGTGAGACATGGGATTTTACTTGTGCTTCAAATCATACCCATTTGGGTGGTTCATGAACTCACAACATATGTTGACCCAGTTACTTTTAATATTTTTAAAGGATATTACATGTTAAACCCTAGACGGCTTTAGATAATGACATTCCACGTAGAACAACGGTGGACAAAACAAGCTATTGGTGGATTGGTTGAAGGCATGTTTGGGAGACCAATAAGTCATGTGGTTTTGAATTACTTGAAGGGAACTAAGGTTTCTTGTAATAATCGGCTGGTTTAGTGTGTAAAACATTTTCTTACTAAATAAAAGAGGTTTGTGTGGTTTAGCTTCCGCTATGTATTCTGTGTCATATGTCACGACTAACCAGTGCATAATACTGGGATGTGACATTATAATCTGCTTTTGTTACTAAATTAGTAAGTTGTTCTTTGATTCAATCCGTGATTCGTTAATATACTAATATTGGTTATAGGCTGACAATCTTAGATTTGGTTAACTGGTATTTGGTTATAATATTTGATTTGCTAATTTGATAATATTGATAGCAATCTATGATTTGTTAATATTTGGCTATAATCTGTTAAATTGTGTAAAACAAATCTTAAATGTTAAATCGAAATCGTAAGCATGAATCAGAATAATTACAAAATATATAAGAATAAAAAAAACTTACTTTGTGTCTCCATCAATTATAAATCTTTTAGTTTATTAGTGCCGGTATTAAGCTCGGATAAAGGCGTAGATTTGGAACATAAAATTGAAGTTTGACTATACGCTCTACAAGCTAACACCATCTTAAAGCTATCTTAGTGATAAAATTTAATTTCTTTTGTATACTATCGTTAGTTTTAAAAAAATAAAATAAAAAATAAAACGGTAGGATGATTGTGGGCCCTGCAGGTCCCATGGATATAAAAGCATGGGACCCACTGACGTCTTTAACTGTAGATAGAGAAACCCTCCTTTTTCGCAAGATTCGCCTGCCAATGTGGGACCGATTATACACACCCCACTCGATCAATCAATCGGCCTTTTTTTTCTCCAATCTTGTAATAAATAACAACTTTTTTAGAAAATGCCGTGTAGGAGTTTCATCCACGGCCAACGAGGTAGGTCCCTTGGGTCCCACGTGGCGTTCGAAAGAGTCAAGACTTCAACCAATCAGAGATGAGCCGTATGTCATACATCTACTTGTAAGTTTACCCGACGTCGTTTTCTTCTACACGTGTCGACTGTGCGTCATCGCTTCCGGTGACCCTCCCGCTGCAACGAAAAATCGCAAATAGAATGAAACTTATTAACGGCTTTAATTAAAAACTTATTATTTCTTTGGGAAATTACATTTGTGTTGATGGGCTGATAAAGAGGTCGTGTTTACGAGTTCAACCTGAAACGAACTCAAAAAGTGTTCATGAATTCAAAAATTATTTCAGTCAAATGAATACAAACAAGATCAATGTATTAACGGGTTGATACGGACGCTATCCGTTTAACCTAAATTTTTGTTTTATTGATTTATTTTTTCATTTTAATATACTTTACGATTACAAAGTTACGTACACATAATTTTTTTTATCATTTTAAGAAATAAGTTTAAACTATGTCAGTTTGTATTTTTAATTTTTTTTAATCTTGGCATAAAAAAATAATAAATGAGTTAAACAGGTTAAACCCCGAACTTGTCGGATTGACACTAATCCAAACCCGTTTAGACTAAAACGAAACACGCAAATTTAATGTTAGATTTTTATCGTGTTTTCATATCGTGTCAAAAGTTCACGTTACTATTGTAAAAAGTCTTTCATCCTATAATAGGTTTTCGTGATTAAAAGTTTGAATATTCGACTTTAATATTGTGGGTGTAACATTGGTTGTTTTAGAAAGCTAAAGATGTTTTTAAAAAAGTTATAAACCAATAAGCCAATATGTTCTCATCAATTATCAAAACTAGAAATTTTGGCCAGCGCTCTGCAGCGGGAAACATACATTAAACGGTTGAGCCGATAACATTAACGTGGCAGGAAGTGGATCGTAAGCGGTTGAGACGGGGACATTAACAAAAAATCAAATTATATATACTACAAAGGATAAATTCGAAACTTTATAAACTTCGGGGGGTCAAACGAACAGTTTACAAAGTTTAGAGTAAGTTTTACCATTAATCAAAATGGAGGGGGAGAAGTGATCGATGACAACACTTGTGTTTAAGAGTAATAAAATGAAATATGGATCATTTTTGTATGAGGAGTGGCGGATCTATTATTTTTTTTCTTAAGAGTTCACATTTTTCTGATAATTAGATTTCTCACAATCAGGCGTCAAAATTTTAGATCCGGGTCGAGTCAAGAAACATAATGAAATACGATATCAAACAAATTTGGGCCTTTCGTAAAAATAAAAGTTTTAACGAAAAACATAATATAAATTTCAAAGAGAATAGTGAATTAAGTGTAATGTAGCTTTTACATTTTTTAAGTCTTTTGCATATGAAATCTAACCTACACATTAAAAAGGTTTATAAAATGACAAATTAACACTTAGTTATTTCTTCTGCATACAAATTTTCATCGACTATTTTTATTATTTCTTATGAGCTCTGATTATCATTATCATATATTATTTTTTTTAATTTATGCCACATATAAGATACGTTTTTAACAAAATTTAATTTTCTACTAGTTTTATTTTTCTATACTTAATTTTATTCGTTAAACTTTTTTTTAAATACATAATATACAATTGTCTTCAGTGTTTTTTTTAACATTATCATCATATATATTAAAACAAAATGGCCATGAATAGTAGAGTTTTTTTAATTTTTATTTTCATCGTTATACTATATATAATATATGTTTTTTAACTCATTTAATTTTCAACTAATTTCATTGTGTCTTTAGTTTTCTTGTCAACTTTCGTTCGTTAACTTATTTTACAAAATGGAATACATAGTCGTCTTTAGTTTTCTTGTCGACATTTCGATATAATTTATTTTGAAAACGAAGTTATATTCAAAACCGGGTATTTTTTTGTATCGTAAGTATAGCGAGGTTACCATTCCGCTACCATGATGAACCGAACCGATAATAAGCGAAAAACATCGTTGCCGGTGTTCGTATTACACAGAGTGTCTGTGTTTGTTTTTATGGTTTTCAGCCTATGTAAAGCACGACTTTATTTTCTAGGTTACATCATATAACATTTTTGTGATGAAACCATCGTAAATATATATATATTTTCTATCTTAAACTATTGTAAGGCCCTGAAACCCGGGATACATCTCTCATTGGATTTACTCATTAACATATAATTTATTACCAAGTCCAAGTGATATGAATGTGATCTGATTATCACTCAAAGTCTCTACCCCTTTTTGTTACCTTAGTTGCTTTTTACTTTTAAAAACACCAGTACCCTTTTTATTACACTAAACAGTAAAAAAGATTGAGTAAGAAGTCCATGTTCTTTTGTTTGATACTTGGTTTTTATTTAAACTATAGTACCTTGCGATATGTCACTTGCCTATTATGTGTAGTTAGTAAAAGTAGAAATCATTTTACAAATTTTAATAAAAATATAATCGTCCTACAAATCTTAATAAAAATATACTACTAACACGCACATGTCAAGTTTTTTGAGCCGTTTTCGGGGAACACAGTAACTTTAAGAAAAATATTTGTTGTTGGATTAGTCTTTTAAATATATATCAGTCCTCTTACTTTCTTTCTTACATTTGTATTAGGTAGTGCATAAGACATTCGTGAACTACTGCCCTCGTCGAACAATTAGCTAAGCCCGAAAGTTTCTGCCACCACCAATTAAGGGAAGAAGTTTGAGCAACCACCCCTGCCATTCAATCATCTTATACCTTTCGGTTTGCCAGATGAGGATCCCATGCCCATATTGCGAACTTTCTCAAAATATGTGATACGTTTAAACTGAATGGAGTTTATAATGATGAAATTAGACTCCACACCTTCCCTTTTTGCACTACGAGATCGCGCAAAATCATGGCTTAACTTTTTGCGTGATGGTTGTGCCACAACTGGGATGATTTTTCCCAAAAACCTGTTCAAATACTTAAATTCCCAGTAGCTAAGACCGCCAAAATGAGAAACGACATTACTTCCTTTACCCAAGAAGATATTGAATTTTTGTGTGAATCGTGGGCACGTTTCATAGACATGCTGAAAAAATTCCCTCATCACAATCTTGAAGTGTAGCTATACATGTCGACTCTTGATGTCGTCGTTGGTGGAATCTTTGGAAATAAAAGGCCAAGTGAAGCCTACAATCTTAGTGAGGAGTTATCTATGAACAACTATGAGTGGTAAAATCCCAGACGCCAAGGCAAAGTGTGCACCATGTTGATACAATAACTTCTCTCATTGCACAGATCGAGGCATAATCAGCCAGAATAAACCAAATGACCAAAGCACAAAGCAGCAGTTGCGATGCCTCTTATCTTGATATGTCAGCAAGAACCAATCATGGAGTATGAGCAAGTCAGGTATGTCACATGACAAAACCATTAGCAAAATAACCTATATAGCAATACGTAAAACCATGATTGGAGTAACCACCCGAATTTCAGTTAGAAGGAAGGAGAAAACACGATTCAATCTCCTCGTGGATTCCGGTAGCAGCATAATCAGGCATTCCCAACAAAACATTCAACCCCGTCCGCAAAGACACTTTCAAGGAACTAGCACCAAACCAAATGGCAGTCCTACTTTGGAGGAGACAGTAATATGATTACTTTTTGCTTCTGAAGGTCAAGTCCTCATGTCTAAGGTTTTCCATAAGCAGTATGACGAACGCTTTCAGCTTATTAAAACAAATTTAAGAAATAAAAAAAGCATCACTTCAAGCAGTCGAAACTCAGGTGGAGCATATTGCAACACTTCTATCAGAAAGATAACTTGGTTGTCTTCCAAGCAACATAAAGACTAACCCAAAGGCAAATGTGTGTGCGATTACTCTTAGCAATAACAAAGTCTCTCCTGAACCAGAGCATCCACCAATCATGGTGACTCAATCCAATACACCTACTGAAGATTTGAGACAAGTCCCTATCAACAACAAAAATGATGAAGTTACATCTGAACCTTACAAGCCATAAGTTCCATACCCAGGTAGACTCGTCAAGGAAAAGATATATGAGCAATTAGATAAATTTGTTGAGCTTCTCAAGCAGTTACACGTTAACTTGACATTTATTGATGTCATGCAGCAAATGCCAAAGTATGCAAAATTCCTAAACGAATTCTTGAACAACAAGAGAGAACTGGAGGTAGCAATTGTTGGAACTATAGGAGAAGAATGTACAACTACCATGAAGTTTCCACATAAGATGACTGACCTTGGAAGATTTTATGTACTAGTAAGGATTGGCCAATGATGTTGTCCAGACGGTCTATAAAAACTAACTATAAAACCTAACCTAGACTCCTAAGTAATAAAGGAAAACCTAAAAACTAAACCTCACTGACAGGCAAGTGTACCTATCGAGTGTAGCACAACTTAATGATAAACCGGATTATCGAACCCTAGATACACTACGAATAACAAAACGGACTCTGACTCGGACTAAAGAATGATTTGGTTTGGGGGTTTACTACACTAAAGATTCCCACTAAGAATGCAATAAACTAAGATCGACTTAACTATCAAGAGACAGAACTAAGATGAAATCAAGATATGAGAAGAATACTGCCTAGGTCGGAATCCTACTTGCAAAACACAACTTCTACCGGTTCTGGAACAATGATGGATCTAGGTTTCTAAGGATAACAACTATAGATAACCTAGTGGATCCCTAATCACTCTCAGGGTGTCACCAACTAAGGAACCTAAAGATGTAATAAGTCACCCCCTCTCGGGTATTTCCAACTATGATTAAGTACCCTAATGAACTGATTACCTCTTAGTCTCACCGCCAACAATACATTCAAGGAATGCACGGGGTAATCCTAGGATAACAACTATGATTCAGAATAGCAACAATCACTAGACACCTAAACCAACTTCCTCTCAGACAGTTGACACTCGGATTCCTAATGGCAAAGACTAATTCTCACCTCTCGGGTATTGAACAAGGAAGGACACTCAACTCTAATCAGTAATCAACCACAATTCCTATGGATACTACGCTCTGATACCAACTTGTAAGGCCCCAAACCTTGGAACCCGACACGTTGGCATACACGTAAGCACAGTAGTAAATGACATCAAATCGTTTCAATAAATGAAACGGAAAACAAATAGTCAACAGTGGTCAACGACCCAAATCTCAAACATAATCCAAACAAGTAATAATATCTAAATCATTCAACATCATAACGGAAAAGTAAATGTCATCACAACGATCACAGTATCAAACGCCATCCAGAAGCCGCCAGCTCACACTTTCTCTTTACTTGAAATACATGCTAAAAGTCAGATACGCTGAGTGAGTCCTATAGTAATTCGTTCGGGGATGTTAAGTCCCGAACCTTTATTAAAACGATTTACGTCACAAAGGTTTTCTCATTTCTTTACCATTTAATCAATTATATATTTTATCGACGAACACGAAATCATGTCGACTAGTCTAAGAACCCGTACGATCATGACTCGTTGACTAATCATCGTCAGTCACAACAACTCACCGACCAACACCGACTTACCATCACGCTTAAGCAACCCATTTCATCCGACTTAGGTCAAACTAAATCCCCGTCGACTAGGGTCGACACGATATCAATTAACCTCTTACCATAAGTTCACGACATCAGATTACATGACACCAAACCCTACGCATACAATTATAACTATCATTTTACAACCCATTTATTAACGTCAAAACCCTTATCATTTCGTGCCTTTGCTATATTGCACGTTGCATGTATTCATGCCCAAAACTACAAAACGTTTAAAAGAGGGCGATAGAAACTCACCTTTGCTTGGTACGTCCCGATCCCTAAAACCCGATAACTTCCCGTGCTCGTCTTTCGACCTCGAACCTAACAATTACACATTACACGAGTCAATACACGACTTGACATTCATCCTCTCGCTCACTCGCGTAACACGATATGGTGCGTTATCGCCCGTACATGCACGTCGCCATGCATGGCTTGCATGCACGCATAAATGCTCGAACGAACCCATCCCGACGCCCTAGACAGCCTCACACGACTCCCTTTGGCTTCCGGCAGTCTCCACGGCCGTCTACTTGCTGCTGTCGAATCGTTCAAATATAGCATCAGTCACCCGCAACCGTCACCGGCCTCGTCGCCTTGTCCCAGCCGTGAACCACCCTAACAACGACTGCCTACACCTTTCCCGCACATGAACCGCCGTGAACAGCCCCCTTCGGGGCCTGCCGTGTCCGCCCAGCGCCATTGTCGGCCGCCTTTCGCGCTTACCCTGACTTCCTGCTGCTGTCGTGTTCTTCCTGCACCATCACCGTCGCACCCGGTCACCACTGGGTGGTGTCGGGTTCCTCGATTCCCCCTCTTGGCTATGCGCCACTCCCCACAAACACTCTCGGGTTGTCGGCTAAAGCAATAACCCGACCCCCCTACGCATCTAGAATAAAAAAAAATTAAATACACGAAGGGAGTAAATGATTTTACCTTGAAACCGGATGATTCATGCGAATCGAATCACCAAGAACTCGTCTCCTTCTTCTACTTGTCACCTACGAAACCCTAATATCATAAAAATGATCAATACCTTTACCCGCGGCTTAAAAGACGTACACGATGATTAGAGGCTTGCGATTATACCTTGATATCGACAAGAACACGATGAACGGCCTCTCTCCTTCTCCCTTCTCTTCTCAGCAGTCGCAAGAACACAATGGGGAATCCCACATTGCCGTAATACCCTAAAAGGGTTCAAACTCGCGGACCGGGCTTCGGCCCTTGCGCACCCGTGGCCCGACTCGAACTTTTAATAACACCTCCTCTAAGTCTTGTTGTTTACTTACCACTCCCTTCTAGATTTATTTACAAAATGATTTCCGGCAAGTTTCCTATAACCGGGGTCCTTTATTTACAAGGTTTACAAACCCGTTCTTTAAACGAGAAACCGGGATGTTACAAGTCTTTCCCCCTTAAAGAGGTTTCATCCTCGAAACCTGCATCGTCTGGAAACAAATGTGGATACCGTTCACACATATCCATTTCTGGCTCCCAAGTAGCTTTGGATCCTTTACGATGCTTCCATTGCACCTTAACAATAGGGATCACCTTCCTTCGCAATCTCTTTTCTTTTTTATCCAGTATAGCCACTGGTTCCTTTATGTAATTTAGCTTGTCGTCCACCACAACGTCGTCTAACGGTACATGTTCTGTAGCATCTGCCAAACACTTCCGTAAATGGGACACATGAAATGTTGGGTGTATCCCTGCCAATGCATCTGGCAATCGCAGTCTGTACGCAACATTACCAACACGTTCATCTATCATAAATGGCCCAATATATGCCGGACTAAGCTTTCCCCATTTCTAGAAACGAAGAATGCCCTTCCAGGGTGACACCTTAAGCATCACATAATCTCCTGCATTAAACTATATAGGTCGCCGTCTCTTGTCGGCGTAAGACTTCTGCCGATCCTGAGCGGCTTTCATCCTTTGCTTTACTAGCTCGAACTTCTCGGAAGTTGCTTTTACAACGTCTAAACATCCTTAACTCTTTCCATCCGATCTCTCCCCAGCACACCGGGGATCTACACCTTCTCCCATAAAGCATATCGTACGGCGGCATCCCAATAGTCGCATGATAACTATTGTTATAAGAGAAATCTGCCAACGGTAGGTGACCATCCCATGCACCTCCGAAATCAACCACACAAGCACGCAACATGTCCTCCAATGTTTGTATCGTCCACTCTGACTGTCCGCCAGTATGAGGGTGATACGCAGTGCTAATGTGCAACCTTGCTCCCATAGCTTCATTGAACCTCTTCCTAAACTTGGATGTGAATCTCGTATCCAGTCGAATACAATAGAAATAGGCACTCCGTGCCTAGCAAAGATCTCATTAACAAACACTTCAGATAACCTTTCCGATGAGAAAGTTTCCTTAATCGGTAGAAAATGAGCGCTTTTCTTTAACCGATCCACTACTACCCAAATGGTATCGTGCCCCTTAACCGTCTTACGCAAGTTCGTAATAAAATCCATTGTGATGTGCTCCCACTTCGGAATTTCTAAAGGTTGGATCTTGCCATAAGGCTTCTGATATTCTGCCTTAACTTGCAAACATGTCAAACACTTGCTCACATACTGATCATATCATGCTTCATTCCCGACCACCAATAGTTGCCCTTCATGTCTTGATACATATTTGTCGTTCCCGGATGTATCGAGTACCTTGACTTGTGCGCTTCATCAAGTACTTACTCTCTAAATCCACCAAACCTTGGTATCCTTATACGGTCATCCTTGACCCACACCCTTGACTATTCTCAGTCAACAGATCACGTTGTCCAAAAATCCTCTCTTCTTTTAGCCTTTCATCTCTAAAGGCTTCCGTTTGCACATCCTTTAATAACATCAAGAAATCTGGTGTTACTACTAGTTGACACGCTTTAAATCTAACTGGCGTGTGTTCTTCCTTACAACTTAACACGCCAGCAATTACATTTGCCTTTCCCGGATGGTAAAGGATCTCACAGTCGAAGTCCTTGATTAGCTCTAACCACCTCCTCTGCCTCATGTTCAACTCTTTTTGCTCGAAGAAGTACTTCAAGCTCTTATGATCCATGTAGATCGTACACTTGATTCCATACAAGTAGTGTCTCCACATCTTGAGTGCAAACACCACCGCCGCTAACTCTAAATCATATGTACGGTAATTCACTTCATGCGTCTTCAATTGCCTCGACGCATACGCTATCACTTTCCCTCGTTGCATTAACACGTAACCTAACCCCAAATAAGACGCATCTGAATACACCACTAAGTCATCCGTTCCTTCCGGTAATGTTAACACTAGTGCTTCACTCAACCGCTTCTTTAACTCTTGAAATGCACCCTCTTGATCCGGTCCCCAAGCAAACTTCCCTCCCTTTCGAGTCAACTTAGTTAATGGTGTTGCCAACTTAGAGAAGTCCTTGATGAACTTCCTGTAATAACCCGCTAACCCTAAGAAGTTACGCACCTCCGTTGGAGTCTTAGGAGCGTTCCACTTTACTAATGCTTCAATCTTTGCAGGATCCACCATGATCCCTTTTGGGTTAATCACATGCCCCTGAAACTGCACTTCTCCACTATCACCCAGTCTAATAGACCATGCTGGGGACATCGGCTCAACAACGTGTTGAACCGCTCCCAGGCCAAATGATAAGGCTCGTTGGGATCCATCCGGAAGGAGTAGATTTGATCCCTGAGGCGAGCAGCCTTAGAAGGTGGATAATACTTTTTGTAGAACTTGGATTGAAGATCCTCCTAAGTGGTAATAGAGTTGTCTGGGAGGGTGTCAAGCCAAGTGGATACACGCCCAAAGAGCGAGAATAGAAAGAGACACAGATAGATAGCGTCCTCAGACACACCCGTGATATTAAAGGTATCACATATACGAACAAAACTGGACAAGTGTCTTGGTGCATCCTCATCCTATAGGCCATTAAACTGAGTAGCATGAGTGATCGTACTCATGACATGTGATGGGATTTGCCAATAATTGACATTAGGAATAGTGGGGCGAGTGATCGAGGATCTCGCTCCCGTGACCCCATCACTGGCCCTCTAGTGTACTGTATGCCTCGCTGGAGGATCAACGTCGCCCATAGTAGGAAATGTAATAGGGCTAATAGGACGTACCTGGTTTTCGCACAACTGTTTTAAATGCTCGTGAAGCTCTCGGTTGGGCTCTAAGAAAGAAGAATATGGTGGTGATCCCTGCGAATGAGTATTAGGCATAAACAGAAAGACTCAATAGGAAAAAGAAATAGAGACTCAAAAACAGAAGGACTCGATTCTAAATTAGACACACAGATATGACACACAAGTAGCACGTAGGACAAGCACACGAAACAGACTCAAAGAAAACAAATAAACCAAAAATAAAACAGAGAACTAATCAGAGTTAATATTGCTATTTCCAGATGTCCCCGACAACGGCGTCAAAAATTTGATGTCGTCCAGACGGTCTATAAAAATAACTATAAAACCTAACCTAGACTCCTAAGTAATAAAGAAAAACCTATGAACTAAACCGCACTGACAGGCAAGTGCACCTATCGAGTGTAGCACAGATTAATGGTAAACCGGATTATCGAACCCTATAGACACTACGAATAACAAAACGGACTCTGACTCGGACTAAAAAATGATTTGGTTTGGGGGTTTACTACACTAAATATTATCACTAAGAATGCAATAAACTAAGATCGACTTAACTATCAAGAGACAGAACTAAGATGAAATCAAGATATGGGTAGAATACTGCCTAGGTCGGAATCCTACTTGCAAAGCACAACTTCTACCGGTTCTAGAACAATGATGGATATGGGTTTCTAAAGATAGCAACTATAGATAACCTAGTGGATCCCTAATCACTCTCATGGTGTCACCAACTAAGGAACCTAAAGATGTAATAACTCACCAGATGGTTGGATCACCTCTCGGGTATTTCCATCTATGATCAAGTACCCTAATGAATGGATTACCTCTCAGTCTCACCGCCCACAATATATTCAAGGAATGTACGGGGTAATACTAGGATAACAACTATGATTGAGAATAGTAACAATCACTAGACACCTAAACCAACTTCCTCTCAGACAGTTGACACTCGGATTCCTAATGACGAAGACTAAACGACTAATTCTCACCTCTCGGTTATTGAACTAGGAAGAAAATTCAACTCTAATCAGCAATCAATCACAATTCCTATGGATACCACGTCTAGCAAACCACCGAAATCTCAAACCCTAAGATCTATGACCTAGATACGCTAATTGAACAGGCAAACAACCATAATCAACGCAAGGAATTGAAATCAATCACACAATCAGAATTAAAGCATGCATATACATCATAATCATCATACTAAATCATCATACGAATCCAAAACCGATAAAAACTGAGACTTTAACAAGAAATCATCATAAGACCTAGGCAGTATCAATGTTCTAGCTAAGAATCATACTAAAACATCCATAACAGAAGAATTAAACATAATCATGGTTCAAACACAAGAAACAAAGATAAAGGTTCAAGATTTGGAACCGAAAACGCTAAATCTAACGCACCCGGATCAAAGATTCGACCTTTGCACTTCAATTCTCTTCTCCAGCCTCAAAATCGCCTCTGGTTATTCTCTGGACGGCTAAAAATCGAACCCTTGACCTAATGATATTCAAAATCTATTTAATATAATTTTTACAAAATTTCCCGCGATACTACTCTCTCGCGTACCGCGAGAGAGATGGTCTAGCCCCTCGCATACCGCGAGGGCCAAACTAGTCGGGCACACTTTTGCTTTCCCTCGCGTACCGCGAGGGATCTCTTCCTGGTCTTCGCGTACCGCGAAGCATGTAAATTCCAAATTTTTCACTTTTAGTTCTTGGACTTCATTCTCGTGCTTGGTTTCTTCGGGTTTTAACTTGTAATCATCATGAGCACCTGAGAACACAACAAAGACTAAATATGTAACAAAAACGACTCAAAAAAAATATAAAACTAAGTAAAACGACTCAAAAATGATGGAATAAAGATGTGTGATTTGCACAACATCAACCAACTTCCAATAACATATGCTCTAGCCGATCCAGGTGCTAGTGTTAACTTAATGCCAAATTTCATGTAAGGCCCCAATGCCAGAAACCTCACTTATTGGATTTTCTAATAAACATATAGCTCAGATACTAAAATATTATAAATAAACTTCATGCAATGGAATTACAAGCCATTTGTTCATACATCATAAATTGTCAACCCAAATTAAACCCCTCATAACATTTTCTTTAAATCATAAACATAGCATATGTCGGGCGTAAGTTCTTGGGCCGAATAACCAACCTCCTAATCCAGCCAGCCCAGTAACCATCAACCTTTTCTTTCCATTTACCTGAAGTGCATACTAAAGTCAACTAATGCTCGTAAGTTCTAATTTAATCATTCAGGAAATCATCATACATTCATCATATAATCATCATGTTAACTTTGTAATCGTTGATAAGCATAAATTGTAATCATTTAGTTTAAACACATATAGATCATCAATTCATAACATCTGGCCACCGAAGTATCCGTTTAACATTCGTCTACCGTCGTAGCCGTTTCATCCATAATTGCCGTTTTACATCTGTTTACCGAAGTAACCGTTTCATCCGCCCTACCTTCGTAGTCCGTTTAACATACGGTCTACCATCGTAGCCGTCTAACGTATGTACGCCATACAAAGTATGACAACCATTTCATCCGTCTACCGTCGTACCATTTCATCCATCTACCATAGTAGTCGTTTCACATCCGTTTACCGAAGTAACCGTTTCATCCGTCCTATCGTCGTAGTTCGTTTAACCCGTCTATCGAAGTTGTCGTTCCGTCTGTCTACCGAAGTAGCTACAAAGAGTCACGCTAAAACATTTTCATGTATGCATCTTTATTTCATTATCATCCGTTTGTCATGTAGACAATTTTTTCATTATTACTGAATTAATCATTTTACTATGTTAAACTCCTTTGTTCTTTTCATCCTTTTACCTCGTGTGTAACGAATATGTCGTGGGTGTACATAAAATTAGATGATTTATAACACAAAAAGCCTTAGATTTGTAAAATGGTAATTACGGCCAGTCACTACAACACACTTAGGGTAAGTGCACCCATCGTGGACGTAGTTCAACATTAATAAGACCGAGTATCAATCCAAGGAGAAGAGGCTCTTAGTACCGGACTTTGGTTGAGGTCTAATGTTTCCAGAATTTAAAAAATTGTTTGATTTTGATTTTAGGAGCTATAGAGAATATGAAAATGGTAGAAGGTAGAAGTAGTAATCAATGACAAGAATAAATCACTTTGGTTCGAATTCTTTCCAATATTGTAGCTAGCATTTGTTTATGGATTATCAAAAGATCACTATATCGCAAACACAACGGTCATCACTTAAGTCGCTAAACCCTATAGCTCGGGTTGATTGTCTTCCCGAGGTAGTAGTTTGAACAACATGATGACCGCTACGTTTAGCTAAACATGGTTCCCGGTTCGGGACACCACGTCATAAACTTGAAAACTAGTGATAATGTGTGTAAGTGCAAAACAAGGAGCAACTCCTTGGTCAGAACATTAACTCCCACAAAAATATTGGAAAGTTGCCACCATAACAATCATCTCAATGTCAGAGTAAAAGTATTAAAATTGGGTCGTTAGACAAGAGAATTCACACAGTAATCACTATGGCTCATTTGCTTTTATTGTTCTCCATAAAGGTAGTAGTAATGCGTGAAGTCAAGTCTTTAGAAATCCGAGTCTCCGTATGTTAAAAAGCAAGGATCTTTACAGCCGTGTTCACAATTCACAACTTGTAGCACCCTTCCAAGTAAATAACACACCGACTCTATGTAAACATAGAAGTGTGAATGCCCGAATCAACGAAACATGAAGTAGATGAATCGTTCCGACAGTTGTGCGGATCCACTTTCAATGTTAAAAGATCACATTTTGAAGTCACTCACACACACCATTCTTGAATCTATAAACACACTAACTACTTAATTGAGAGTTCATCTTCCGAAAGTGTACATTGACCTCTCCATGTATTTGGGCAATTTCTCCAACTCCAGTGCATACAATAAATGATTCTAAGCATTTCGGGAAACCCGTGCACAACTTAATGCTCCTCTAGTAACCGGTTAATGCCATTTTGGGTTGGCCTTCTTAGATATTTTGCTGAATAAAC
Source organism: Smallanthus sonchifolius (assembly GCA_023525975.1). Classification (NCBI taxonomy): domain Eukaryota; kingdom Viridiplantae; phylum Streptophyta; class Magnoliopsida; order Asterales; family Asteraceae; genus Smallanthus; species Smallanthus sonchifolius. The sequence goes on along the minus strand of CM042029.1, from coordinate 23,904,821 downwards.
CTCTACAGTAGACCTACAAAACTTGTGTAGACATTCGAGGGCAATACTTTCACCAATACGTATGTATTCATCACATTGGTTAGATGGAGTGGTGATAGATCTTTTCTACCCATAACATCATATATTTGTGTAAAACATTTATAATGTTCAAATTTACCTGCTTCAGATATATTTGTGGCAATGCGATTGAAAAGTTGTATTATCTTCCTAAACCGTCTTCTAAAGAAACTCTCGTCATACACCAGGCTTGGAGCAAAGTAAGCGTTCCACAAGTGTGAGTCAACATCCTTACGACCATTGTCTAATTATTTGTGTTTCTTACTTTGTTCTGAAGAATTTGGCTCTTCATAAGGGTCAAGTTCAAACAATTGCATGGCTAGATCTTTCATATCATCAAAATAATACTTTGAAATTGTTGTGTGAGAATTTGTGGAATATTTACCTTCTTTGCACATCACAGGAGGTCATTTTGAATTATATGGATTGAATGGATTAAATGAATGATGAGAAATTTGGGTGTAAATTTGGTTGAGGTTTATAGTGGTATTTATAGGTAGATATGAAAAATATCGGTTAAGATAAGGACAAAACATAATAGTAGCCGTCATGATAAGGACAAAACATAAAGGTAGCCGTTACAAAAAATATAATATTATTTTTTAATTAATATTATCGTTAAATACTATTTTTAAAACTAATATCACTGTTACAACGGCTATATTTAAACAGCTATATGAAATTAGCTTTTAAATACACAAATATGAGATTCACTTCTAAATCCAACGACTAAGAAACATGTCAAAAACACGAAGCGATATCTTATCCATTCTAAAATCACCTCCAGAGGATGCACCGGAACCCCATCCGATTGTTGAACCAATTCAACCTCGTCAACCCCTGACACTTGCACCCCCCACCCCCAAACCAATGAGGTGAAGATATTTTCTGGAACCGGGCATTGTGATACATTTTTACCTAAAAACTAACAAGAAGAGAAAGATCAACCATAAGATTATTTTCTAGAATTGGGCGTTTAATACATTTTTACCTAAAAATCCAGTTGTCGACACGTGGGACGGGTGGTCACGTGGACGCAACTCCGATTTTTCGCTCACAAGTGTTAATTTATACGTATTCGGCCGAAAAATTTTATAGGTATTAAGTTCCGGCCCCCCTATAGGAAAAAAAATCCTACCCCTGTATTTTTCTTCAAGCTTCGCCACTGCGTGGACGGACGAACGGTCGGAAGGCGGGAGTTGCAGGTCTTCTAATGGAGGTATTGAAGGGGGGTGAGGACCCTAACGTCCTACTGCGCCAATGACAAGATGGCTAAAAGCAAATATTTTCGAGATTGATACATGAATAGTCTAACTAGCTTTAACATGAAAATATAGTTTAATAAGAAATAGTTTCGGGATAGAAGAAAAAATACAACACGCATTGATGTTTAGAAAAAAATGTGCATATAATAATATGTTGATGAACGTGTCCTCTCTACGTCCATAATAATTGTTAGTTAGGTAAGCATGATATGATATCTTTGATTCATGGCATGGCCCCTAGTATTTAAACCTTTTCAAACGGGTCATATTGAATTATTGATGTGATGACTATGGATAAAAGATAACTAAGGGAACTAGATCAATGATTTAGGTTTCTTTAAATTCTTATTTCCAATAGCAACTCCAATGGGGTAGGGCACCAACGTCTTCACATTGGCCACTCTCACCAAAGGATGAAGACGTACTTTGTCTCCTTTTTTCTCTCTCTTATAGACTCGGTTTATATTCATATATAGTTTTCTTTTTTCCTCTTTGTTTCACATCAACTCCATAAGGGTTGCGGATATCTTATAAACAAGCCATCAGGGGATGTTCCAAGTATTTTTGGAACATACAAAAATTATGATTCATTAATTTATGTACGTTTTATCTATTGTTTAAACAATATTTTACTGTTTCAGTTTTTCAAGGGTTAACCCCGAATTGTTTTCCTATATCTGAGGCTGTTAAATCTAGACGTGCTTAAGAATTCAATAATGTTAAATGTTTAATATCGGTTTGATGTACAACACCAGATTCCAAAATTAAAAAGAAATACAATCCATGGTTAATTCCATTGTAAGCCCACTTTTAGAACACACCATCTCTGATGATAACTCGCTCAAGATTTCTTCGGTACCATTTAAAAAACTCATGAGAGTAAATGTGTTTCTTTCAAGATTCTATACCTTTACTCTTGTGATTAGACGACAGAATGTTCAATAAACCGTGTGACGAGAAGTTCGTTTATGTTCGTTTATTTAATAAACGTATGAATATGAACATAGTTGTTTGTTCATTTAACTAAATGAACGAACATGAACACGTGTCTCATTCGTTCGTGAACATTTTTTATGTTCCCTCGTTTAAATTCGTTTATGATTGTTTATTCAGGTTCGTTTATGTTCGTTCATTTACGTTCCTTTATCTCTGTGTGGATACTGTTGAACGTGTGAAGTCAGAGTTAGCCACTTATTTGGAAGGAGTGTATATTTGTGAGTGAGGTGCAAGTTTTTATTCATTGTGATGATGGAAGGAGAATAGACTTAAATATAGAATTTTGTTCAAAATGGCGGATGATATCTTATTCGTTCTAATAACACTATTGCCTCTTAATCAACTTTTAGCGTTGGTGGAAGGGTTATGGACCAAGTCATTTCTTTTTAGAAACGAAGATTGAAGATCTGATTGTTTGTGGAGTTGATTGTGATCGTCATTAGGATGGACTAAATAAAAAAAAAATCAATGTAATTTGCTTATTCTTTTAACTGTAATACATTAATACCTCTTGTTTGTTACTATTCGTCTATTACTAATATATATAGGGGGATGATCAAATAAAAAGTAGGTTTTCGCTAAAAAATTTAAAAAATAACCAAAACGCTTAGAAACAATATCAAACGAAATCTGATCATTTTAGCGGCGTTGGAACCGTCTCGTCGAACTCTACAATCTTAGCTTTTAGGGTTTACCTTTAATGTTTAGATTTTACGTTTGAATTTTACGATTTTAGCCTTAGGGTTTAGATTTTATGGTTTAGGTTTTTTTTGGGGGTGGGGTGGGGGGTTTAGGTTTTTGGGGGTGGGTGGGGTGAATTTAGGTTTTTGGGGGGTGGGGGCGGTTAGGTTTTTAGGGGGTGGGGGTGGTGGTTTTAGGCTTATTGGGGTGAGGTTGGAGGGGGGGTTTAAGTTTTTGGGGGTGCGGGTGGAGGGGTTTAGGTTTTTGGGTCCGGATTAGAGTTCGATGAGACGGTTTCAACGCCGCTGGAATGAGATCAATCGGAGTTCGTTTGACCCACTTCTTAGGGTTTCTTAGCGAAAACCACTTATTAGTGGAACCTTCCGCTATATATATATATATTATATCCATTGTTTGTTATTTGTAGGAAAAAGATGATATTACATACATTGAGCTTGAACGAAAAATATGAATTGGATGAAGTGTTGAATTATTGCTTTTTAAATATAATATGGACATTTGATCCACTAATTTGAGCATTTATTTATATTTATATATTTTATTTACATAGGTCACTACAAGAAAAAAGCCTTTTAGAGACGAGGTTTATAGCAACGATTTTAATCGTCACTATAGCATATAGCAACGATTTATCGTTGCTATATGTGATCCCATAAATTTCACTACCTAAGCTCTATTGCGACCATAGATCGTCTCTACGGGGTTACGCGGGTGAGAGGGAAAAACGAGCGGCAAATGAAAATTTTGTAGTAACGATAACTCGTTGCTACAAATGAAATATTTTTTTATTACATTTTTTTATAAAAAGTTCTTAAATTATTTTTGTATTAACTTTTTTTTATGATAACTACAGGTTATTATTTATTTATTTCCATTTTAGTGAATTACCTGTAGGGACTATAACTCGTTGCTTTAGGTGAAGAACTAAAAGCTAAATTTCAGTCAAGGTTTCTTCTTCCCCGTTTGGACCCTATTTGAAATACGCTATTCTCTTTGCAAAAATCCGGTTTCTTTACACAAATCCAGAATTAGTCTTCCCCATTTGAACCCTAAATCCAGAAATCGTCTTCCTCCATCTCCATCTTCATATCATTCGCCGCTCTAGAAAGAAGTTGATATTCAACTTAAGTTTCTGAAAGAAAATGAAATAGGAACATATTTTCATTTTATGCTATTTTCCTGTGTTGTTTAACCTTTTGTTTTTTGTTATAGTTTGTAGTGAAATTTATTTACATATTTTTATTAGAAAGGGCATTTAAATGGGATTCTATGATTATAAATGGAGGATGTTCTTATGTTTTGTTTTAATTATATGTTAGTTGTGGACCCTAACAAACAGATGAAGGGCTGTTTGAACCATTTGAGTCTGCAGATTTGAGCAAAGACTTGCCGCATCCTTTTCTAGTCTACCTTGGGTAGCTGAGAAATAGATTAATAGAATATGAAAATGAAAATTAAGCACAAAAACAGTCAATGCATACGATTGAGCCATGAAAACGATTTCTGTAAAAAAAATGTTTAAACTTAGATAACTATTATTTGATTTGCAATTTTCAATTAGAGTCAATTCTTTGTCCTCGATTGCTATTACTAATCTGTAGCTGAGACATGACTGTCAAACAAGCTAATGATTGACCTAAGAACCTTATGAGTGTAAATGCATCTGGTAATTCATCGTTGATAGGATGATTTTTGTATGAATCATATTTGTATGAAGCATGAATATTTTAACCACTAATTTATATGTGTTCGTTAAGCATTTATATTATTGGATACTTATTACTTAATGTATTAGACTTGTTTTTTGTGTTCATTTATGTTCGTTTATGTTTGTTTAATTATGTTCGTCTGTGTTCGTGAACTGTTCATCTATATTTTTAACGAATGAGCATGAATGAACATGAATATGTTCATTTTCTTAACGAACGAATATGAACAAACAAATTTGTTCGATTATATGTATGTGTTCGTGTTCGGTTAAAGTTGTATAAACGAACATAAACATGCCCCGTTCGTGTTCGCTTGGTTCATTTACATGCCTACTTGTGATCCTAAGTTTTCTAAAAGCCATTGGTTGGTTGGGAAACGATATCTAATGTGTAGATAGAATTTTTGTTAGACATATAGTCCCTAGGTTACTAAATTGTCTAAATTTGGATTATGAACATGGATAGATGGTTTCAACTTTTAGGCACTAATACTTTATAGCCATAGGTCTCAATAAGAGAACAATGGGTAATTTCTGTTTATCTTGAGAAAATAAAGGGGTATCTTATTATCCGTTAATGGGACTAATTAGATATAATGGAAAACGAAATTATTTTGGGGCCATAGTCATCACTCAGATTGGCCAAACAAACCCTATAATAGATCTTTAGGAAGTCAATTATCGCGAACCATCTAATTTTCAGATCGCTACTATGAGTTTCTAGAATTTCCTTAACCTTCAAGAGGCATAAGTGTTGATTGGAACTATCCGGAAACCTTTCCAAAATTCTGCACTAATAGGGGCTGCCAAGATCACTCTACCCTAAACTAGCATGAAAAGCCAAGATATTTCCAAGGAATATGCTAGAAAACAAGGACCAAAGAGGGCCGCAATGAAAACACCTAGATCAGCCATGAAAAGGCTTGAAAGACTAGATATTGTCATGGAAATTTCTAGATATTAGCTTGTAAATATCATGTATAGAATATCTTAGAACAAGAACAATCTAGATCTGCCCCAAGTAGGATAAATAGGTGATAAATGGCTCATTGATCAACTAGCCACTTTGCATCTCTACTTTTGTACTTGTAAATATTGTCAAGTAATACAAGCGTATGTTTGTAAACTCGCAAGCTTTACATTCCTTTCAAGACTTCCGCTACGCAACACTTTGATTGCTATTATCAAAGGGTCAAAGGCTGAACATAGATCAAATCTACGTGTCGTACGAGAGTTGGAAGATCACTCCGTGACAAGTGGTATCAGAGCACTCGATTCATGGGGAAGGCATCCGAAGCAACAAAGATTGTGAGCACCAACACTGTCGGAGATGAGACCCATGGCAGGATGATTTTCGTCAAGGTGGCAAGAAGACTCGAAGCATGTCCAAGCACATAGTTTCTGGAATAGACAAGAGAGTCGAAGACAGAGAAACAACTATCGTGGAATTCAAGGCTGAATTCGACATATTCAAGACCAACGTCAACGATTCACTACAACAAGTAGAGTCACTAAGCAATGCGTTCGTTAAACTTATAAATGATTGCAAACTCGCTATTACAATCATGCGAGACAAATTAAAGGAAAAGTTTGAGAAGAAGATGGGTCAAACGAAAGCAAATACGGAGTGAGTCATCAGAGACTTACAAACTGAGTTAAGCGCTTGCAAACAAGCGTTGTCAAATAGAGGCGACAACACAAGTTACGCTCCTTAGGCTTGGATATCATCGTTCATGGTAATCGAGAAGAAAACGTTGTTGACGACTTCTTTTAGGAGATGGAACAATACTTTGAAGCCTAGGATATCACCGGTGACACCAAGAAAATCAAGATGGTAACATTATACTTGAAGAAGAACGCAACATTGTGGTGGTGACACAAGCAGTTACGGATCGAAAAAGGTATGTGCGCTATCCGAACATAGGTTGATTTCGTAAAAGAAACCAAGAAACATTTTTTTTATCCAGAAAACACAGAACACAAAGTGAAGATTCAACTTCTTAATCTTAAACAAACGGGCATAATTAAATATTATATCACCAAATTTACAACCCTTGTACCTGAGATTCCTAATTTATCGCCCAAGGACTCTCTCATTATATCATTTATGGCTTGTTACCTTGGGATAAAACTGTGTTGGAATATAGATATGTCCAAGACTTGTGATCAGCCATCGTTGTTGGTGAAATTTTGATCAACTACTTCAAGAGGTGCTCACAAAAAGCAATAATCATGGAGACTAATTAACCAGGAAAAAGGTGGGAGAGCGAGACCCACCAAAACATACAATCAGTCCCCGAAGGATACCCGACAACCATGAAGATATGGTAAAGATCAAGTTGCGAACAAAGGATGTTGCCTTTGCGATGGGCCTCATGATGCTCGTAATTTCCCAAAGAATCCAAGTTAACGACCTTAATTTGGACTGCTGATGATGAAGCCAATGAACACGAGGACGCTCGCTTAAGAGGGATGCAACTCCAAGTGCTTAATGCCTTAACATGTCAAAGTGTTGGTCGATATTGAGGCCAGTCAGAACATCATCTCACCCCCGCTAAAGCTAGAAGAATTGACTTAAGAATCCCAACACAAGAAGGATATGGATCAAGGCTGCCGATGGAGACCCCGAACAAATCTAGGGAGTCGCATGAGGCGTGAAGCCCAAGATCGGAACATGGACAGGTAAGTTACACTTCTTTGTCTTCCCACTAATGACTATGACATCATGCTTGGATTGGATTTCATTCGATGAGATAAGTCTAAGGAAGGTTACCGTTGGTGGGGGATCCCAAATTATAAAAGGTGCTAATATACTTCCTAGATAGTTCCCATGATAATTGGTGACACATATATGACACCAAGTATGCAAATTTTAGTGACTTATAAATATCAACTATGTGAAGTGTATAAGAGGTGTCATTTTGAAAGGAATCATTGGGGCATAACTCTTCAAAGAACAATGCTAGTGTTTGTGACAATGAAGGACACAACCATAAGGGGTTGATCAAGCTAGGAAGAGTCTTGTTGCATTGTCGTCTATTTAGGTGGTTCAAGGATACCACATGTACTAACAACTAGGATATACCAATTAAGTTTAGTGAAAAAAGATGGTTCAAAAGTAAAATCTACCCATCCTATGTATACTCAACCATTTAAATTTCATATGGACGTTATACCTATATCCATTCATGTGGCGATCAAATTGTTGGAACTAGTATAAAGGTGCCTTTTTTGTTAATTTTGGACGCAAATAACTCAGTATATGTGCGTGTGTGTGCATATATATGGTTATTAATTCATGAGTTTGCATCCCTTTCAAAAGAGCTACGCAATGAGAAAATAAGTGTCTAAAATAAAATTAAGGTGAATGAGATATCGATTTTCCAAATGAGATGGATGAACAAACCTTACATGTATTTTACATCAACGCCTACACGTGCGTAGGGGGTGTAAAATCTGGTCTTATGACTTAATTAGAAAAATTGAAATTATGAATGTATGTGACTTGTAACTCAACTGTCCAAGCAAAACTCCGAACCATAATTTTTCTACACCATATTCTGTTTTCGAGATTGATGAAAGTTACGATAACAAGTTGTGACAAAATTGCTAACCCGAACAGTACGCTAACCAACATTGAGATACACCAACCAATTGCATTATACTGACAAACACTGAGTTATTTCACTACTACAAAACATATGTATTTCATACAAAAGTTTCCGTCAAATTACCAACAAATGAAATTTCCCACAAGTTAGCGACAAATTTCCGACAAAAAAAAAAAAAAAGTAAGTATACGATTTCTTTCAATTTTTCAACAAATTTATTAAATACGTTAAGTTATTTATTTACTATAATCGTCGGAATATTGTCGGAAATTACCGACGAAAAGCTTTTGTTGCTAATTCATCGGAAAATTAGTCAGGACTTTGTCGGAAAAAAAATTTCCTATGGGGTTTTTTCCAACAAACATTTTTTTGTTGGAAACTTGTCTCTAACGACCAATTCCGACAAATTTCCACAAAATCTCACTACTAATAAAATGAAAACTTTGCGACAACAGTTTTGTGGCAAATTTGTCAGAATTGGTTGTTAGAGACAAGTTTTCGACAAAAAAATGTTTGTTGGAAAAAACCCCATAGAAAATGTTTTTTCCAACAAAGTCCCGACTAATTTTCCGACAAATTAGCCACAAAATCCTTTAATCGGTAATTTTCAACAATATTCCGACGATTATAGTAAATAAGTAAGTTAACTTAATTAATTTTCCACATCAGATTTTATAGTTTTTTTTTTCACATTCTTCACATCAGAGGAAAATGGTTCCACATTTCCACATCATTTTGCTTTTCTAATTTAATTAATTTTATATAACAATTTAAATAAAAATAAAAAAGTAATATAAAAATTAAAAAAACATTACATTTAAAAAACTAAAAAACATTACATTTAAAATAATAAAAAACATAACAATTTAAAAAACTAAAAACCTAACATAAAAACTAATTAATCATCCGAAAGGTGTTAACTCCTAAGTCGTGCACGGATCTTGGCTTGCAAAGCTAGGACGTCTTTGAGATTTTCACCCGAAAGGTGTTGGATATTCAACGTCAACACCTTTAGATCCTCTCGTTCGTTCGCTTCCTCTCGAAGTTTGTTTTTTTTATTTCCAACGGCGTCGTATATGCCGGTAAAGCTCTCTACCTTCGCCAACACATTATCCAATTTTCATCCGTAGCCGAGGATGGCGTAGCTTTCTCATTTCCTTTTTGTGTTGTTTTATCTCTCCCGATTGGACTAGGTGGTTTATCCCTTCCGATCCGCTAGTCGGTGTCCCTTCCCGATCGGATGACTTTATTTTAGACCCAGTCGATTGGGGTGGAAACATCTCACGTACTTTATGCCATTGTGAACAATTCCTAACAACATCCCAACAATGTAAAAACTTGAAAGCTTGTTTTTCCTCATCTCGATATTTTTGTAAACGAACGTTCAAGATATCGACGTCGTTTTCGCCACTTTTGCGGTTATTGCTTTGGTTATTATGTTTAGCGCAAAACTTCACCCTTTTTGTACGCATCTCCCGCCACTTTGAAGTTAATGTGTCTAATGATCGGAATTCTCCATGGTTCATTTTAGTGAGGAACTTTTGGAAAATTCGTTCCCACATATAATGACCCATTTGAGAGTTTCCGACTATTGGATCCTCAGATATATCCACCCACGCTTTTGCTAACGCCCATTCCTCATCGCGTGTCCACTTTTGAGGTTTGGTAGATGCACCTATTTTTTTCTTTTTGCGAGATGATCCGGATTGGGTTTCGGAAACGACCTCGTGTTGGGTTTCGGGTTCGTTCTCAAATAAAGGTGTGAAATCTTGTTGTAGTGATGGTGGAGGTTGTTGTTGAAAAAAAGAAGAGACCGGTTGTTGTAGTTGATAGTTCCAAAAACCGAATTGTGGGGAGCTGCCTTGAAAATGTTGACCGTGAGGCGACAGAGGCATCCAAAACGGATTGGTGTTCAGTTAGTTGGTATTGTTGGGGTCCATAACTTTTAAAAAGAAATGATGGTTTGGATGATTTTGAGAGAATTGTAGGTTGGTTTTTATAAATTTTATGGTTTATAAAATAGGTATATATAGAGTATTTAAATTTGAAAAAAAAAGTTAAAAATCCCAAACTATCCGTTTGGTCATGGATATATAGCTTCAACGGTAACAAAGTCGCGTGGAGATTCCCACGCTGAGCTTCCACGCGCGTGAACCACAGCCAAAGGGCCTAGTGTTCGACACCACCCATGCCACCACCTCACCTTCCACGGTTGTTCCACGCTCCCACTCCCCTCAGCCTAACATTTGTTTCCTATTAACGAGAAAAAACATTTTAACCGGTTTCAATCATTTATTAAGCCATTTAGTTGTTATAAAAGCGTTTAATGCAATTTAGCTTTTTTGTTTACTAATTCTTCTTCTCAAATATGTTTTTATTTTTTTAATATTCATATAAACTTGTATTCATTGTTTATTTCCTTTTCACTGTTATATATATTAAATAGCTTTAACTCCGTGTGTTACAAAAGATGAAACATTAACATTATATTAATAAATAATTTAACAGTTTTTCTTATACAAATTTGATATCGTGTTGGTAATTTTTTCATTTTGTTAAATGTTAAGATTATATGGATGAGAGTAATCAAAATATAAAAAAATACATGAAAATACATTTTATAAGTGATATACTTTTTACAATACATTAAATTACATGTCATAAAACATTACAATGATAATTTATAAATTTGAAAAATACTTCATTGTATACAACATTTGACGTTGTATTGGTAACTTTTTCATGTTTACCAAAGATTAATAGTTTGAGTCTATCTCTATTTTTAACTCTTGATAATGCAACATACGGTCGACCATGAGTAAATATTGGATCTTTCAAATACAAACTAACATTTGAAAATTATTTCTCTAAACTTTTATTTATGGTAATTACAATACATACAAAAATTGTATATTTTCTTTTTTGAAATTTAAATGAAATTCTTTTGTCTGAATGCGTTAACCCAATTACAGTGATAAAAATGTGAAGACTAATTTTGCTTCCAGATATAATCTCCGCTTCTATAACGCAATTACCTAGTGATTTGACCTGAAGTCTTGCTCCATTATTACATAAACCATTTTTGTTATTAATATTTCTTACTAGCATAACCGGATCACCGACATTTAGACCAAATTAATAGTTTGACAAACCTAATATTTTAAGTCCATTTAAAAAATCAGGAGATGATAAACTTCCATCTAAATTATCATCAATATGTTCTGATTGATAGATTGTATATGCACATGTATACGGAAATCTCGGTAAACTTTTAATACTAAGTCTATCATTTAAAAAAACAAAAAGATACGAATAAAATTTAAATTTCAACAATATATCGTATTTTAAATTAAAAAGTTAAAACTCCAAAATTTTAAATTTCACTCCTTAATATATCGACACAATTTAAAATTAAAATTTCAAAATTAAAACTAACAAATTAGAATCGAAACCAAACCTATTTTATTTTTTTTTAAAATAAATGTCTTTATTTAAAAAAAAGTTAAAGTTTAAAATATAACACATTTTTAAAAAATAAATATTTACAAGTTTCTTAATTTTAATTAAAGACTAACTATTAAAATTTAAAAAAATAAAAAAAATTTATATACAAATATCAAAGTTAATTAAAAATTAATAAACTTTATTCTAACACATATTTTTTTATAATACAAAAGTAATGATTTTAAATTTTATATGTAAATATTAAAAAAAATCTTGCTTTTTTAATAATAAAACTTTGAAAACTCGCATTTTTAAAATCTCATACTTTTTAATTCTTGATTTTTTCAAATATAATTTTTTTATGATAATTAAAAAAATTATGAGTCAATAGTAATAATGATGAATTGATCGATTTGCTAAAATGTTTATTTATGTAATTTTTTAAAAATAAAGGGACTAAATATGGAAAGATTAAATAAAAATATATAAATGTAGTTTTGGGAGAAAACCTTGTGAGATTAAATGTGGTGATAACAATTGACAATATATTTAGTATTTTATCATAAGAGAGATATATTAAGAACAATATTCTTCAATAAATGTAAAACATTAACGTCTCCAACACCAACCATGGAGATGAGTCAAGATAGTTTTTTAGGGATGTAGTTTAAAATATTCTGAAAGTGTTGTAACTTTGTATCACGACATTGGCCCTTGTGGATAGTGTAATAAATTAATCATTGCTTACGAATACAATTTTGTTATAATTGAAATCCGTAACTCGATATAAATATATAGACTTGTTAGCATGGTCAAGGATGTAGATTTGCTTCATCTTGTGACTTCGAACGCAAATCATTGCTTAAAGTAGGGTATGATATGGACCTTAAGGAAAAACTAAAATTATCCCCGATGAGTTACGACAGGTAGCGTGTTGTGACGATTTGGTTATGATCGAACCGAAACATAGGTAGAAATAAACACGTTGAACCAAAAAAATATGATGATCCGAACGCTTTACAACCTACCTCACGCGTCGCGACAAAGTTAAAAAAAAGTAGAAGAAAACGAAAAAAAGCGTTACGGTAATGTAAAAGAAAACAAAATAAAAAAAGGCCCTGGGTGTGGGGTAGCTTTAGTAACCAAGTAACCAAGTGGGCTAGCTCATACTTTCCTACCGTTTTAAAATTCAATTGCATTTATATGGAAAGAATTCTAGAAAAAGCAAATTCACATGTTAATCACACATAATGAAAAATTACTTTTTAATATTATTTAAATGAGTCCTCTAGAGTCAATTTTATTCGATCATGTCAGCTAATGAAAACCAAATACTTTTCGTGACCGGTTTTTACGCAAGCTAGCACAAGATTATATCTGTCATTACTAGAAAAAATAAGTTTGTTACGATATATTTGCGACGCAAAATTTCTGTCACAATTGCGAGACTTTTGCGACAAAATAGTGACAAAAATGAAAACCATAGCCTTTGTCGCAAATGTGTTATTGCGATGAATTTCTGACAAAACCAATAACAATCTTTCAATTAAAATAAAAATACCCTTTTAACTAAATTAAAATTATTCAATTTGATTTTGTCGCAATTTGCGACACATTTCCGACAACTGTAATAATCTTAATAGTTAAAAGCAAAATACATTTTTAATATTATTATAAAAATTATTATTGTTTTTTTCACAAATGCATCGCAATTTGCGACACATTTCTGACAAAACCAATAATCTTAATACTTAAAATAAAGAGACTTTTTAATATATTTATTTGATATAGTTTTTGTCGCAATTGCGTCGTAATTTGCGACACATTTCTGACAAAAAACCAGTGATAATCTTAATATTAAAATAAAATTACTTTTTTAATATACTAATGATTGATATTGTTTTATTGTCCCAAATGCGACGCATTTCCGACAAAACCAGTGATAATCTTATTATTTAAAATAAAAATAAAAAAACACTTTTAACTACTATTTGATTATATTGAATTTGAATCTTGTATTTTTTGTATTTGTAGATCTGATGATGAATCAATGACAAAAACAAACCGACCATGTTGGACCTCCTTCAAATTAATTAATCGATCTTCACGTTGAGCTCGTTAACTGTTGTTTTGAATTAGTTTTACATGAGCACGTTGACTGATTTGAATCGGTTTTTTATGACAACTAATTTTAACTAATTTTGATAAAATTAAAATTAAGCTCCTGATTATTGTTAATTGTATTTATGCGACGCATTTCCTGTTTTGGTTAGTAAATTGAATTATAAATATATAGACCGAGAAGATTCAACCATCATTTGTGTTTGTTTAGATTGAATCCCAGCCATTAAAATACCAAAAACTACCTTTTTAGCAAATCCTAGCCATTTAAAATACAAAATTTTAGCAGTTATCTTCATCCATTCACACAGATCCTGGTTTGCAAGTTTATGCGGATCGACCTTCAGGTCTCTCCCTCTCCTCCCCACGTCTCCCTCTCCTCCCACGTCTTGGTAACCGCTGCTTACCCCTTTTCGATTCATATCATCAACAATATTATGTTAGTGTTTCCCTATGCATTCTTATGTCTATTTTGGTGACAGTGTTCATAAACCGCATGATTATATTCAGAAAATGGCATGATTTATTACTTGTAATATTTTTGTCAGGGCACGGGGAGAATTCACAAAATAATACAACCATCTCTAAGCAATCTATCTTTTTTCTGTATTTTATTTTTTAAAGTCTAGGTATTTCAATTTTAATTGTTTTTATGTTTATGCAGGCTACTTAGCCCTCTTATTGTTGTTCCTTATGTATGTATAGTGGGCCTTGGATTATTTGGGAGGGGTTTTCCACAAGTATAATGTTTTTTTTTTCATAACTGTTTTATACAAAAAAAATTCTTAAAAGAATGGAACTCATTTTATCTTTCTTATTATGTACAGCTTGCAGCGTGTGTGAAGATTGGTTTGCCCGCTTGTGTTTTTGGTTGTCCTTCAACAGATATTCCATCTATGAACCAAAAGGAATATCAAAGTTTGACTTTTTGGTCTAACAAGTCAACTTTTTATCTCCAAATTTGATACAGTATATTAAAAAATTATTGAAAACATGTGTAATTCAGATGATATTTTCCAAAAGCCTATAACATTGCCTTTGATCTTCAAAAAAGAAAAACAAGCCTTGTACATTGTGCACAAAATATCTAGTTAGAAAATAACATAAAGACATTATGACCATTGACTTTTTCCTTTGTTTTGTTTCATTGTATGCTGAAAATGTCGTTGTAATATGTTCAAGGGTTGTTTTATAATTTACATATTTACGTTGTCAGTTAAAACATACAAAAATTATCTTTTTTATTCAATTTCCCATGACTTTGTGAACTGAATTCTTAGTTTGTCATCTACATTATGTTGTATGCATGTTTAGATTATATTCTTTTTCCTTTGAAGCCGTAAACAAATTGCCATGTTTCTATGGTTCCTAAACTACGGGATTTTATCATTTTGTATTTAGATAGGTTGTATCAGGATTAGGTAGATTGTAGAAACATCAAAGGACATGCAATCTTCATATAATAACATTGACCTTCTTGAGTATTACTAAAATGTCTTTGTTGAGTTTGAGTTTTGTAAATTTTAGAAACCTGGACCGGGACGGGTATACAACTAGTTTGTTTTGTTCTTGATTGTTTTGCTGAAATTGTTATCAATTAAATATGTTTGTTGTTCATGTTAGCATCTGAATCTATTTATGGGAAAGCTTTATTTTTTCAGCATTCGGAATAAAAAATCTAGATTATATTATTATTTTTTCTGCATTTTTATATAATAATATTATTTTTATTTTAAAAACGATTTGCGTAGCAAATGTGTGACAAATTCCAACATATTTGCGACAAAACTTAGAATATTATTTTATTATTTATTCGTAATAATTAAAATAATTAAATAAAAATAAAAATAATCTATCGGAAATTTCCAACATTATTACTACAAAAGTTATTATTTATTTTATTAAATAAAAATAAGTTAAATATAAATATAAAAAATAAAAAGTAATATTAATTATGTTAATAATTGTAATGATATTAAAATTAAAATTAATTCTTATAATTATAGTTAGGAGCTTGCGTAATGCGTCTGAAATTCCGACACCTGTTTTTTTGTCGAAATTGCGTCGCAAAGATTTTCCAACAAAATATTTCAGAAATCAGTGTTTCCGACGCATTTCGACACAACTAAACGGTGATTTTTTAGTAGTGGGTACAAAAAAGGAAGCCATAACCTTTTTTTAATTAATTTTTATACTCATGGATTCATATGCATACCGGACATATATATATCATTCGTCACATAACAATAATTTATTATGAGAAAAATAACAAACATAAATAGTATTTTTTTTATCAACGGTTTATATTTTTTAAAACCTTTACGTCTTATACACAATTGCGTTTTGAAGAGTTATAAAATTCTCCTTGATGCTTAATTCCAGAATACAATCGATTGAGAGATTATGAATGAAAGATTACATACATTTCTCTATGAGATCATTCCTATTTATAGGATATTTACATTCTCTTTTTTCTAACTGAATGATGTTGACGGCTCTATTCCTATTGGTCCATTTTTGTGGGGCCCTCTTTTCGGTTACGTCGTTGAGGTTTTTTGGGCTAGAGTCCTTTTTTGACCTTCCGATATGGGTCTTTAGTATGATATAACTTATCATACGTCGTCACGTTTGTTATGTATATAAAAACCATTAAACTAATTTATTAATTGTTTCTTTAATTTTTATGTGTAATTTATTTGTAGATCTATCAAAAATATATATAACTTATTTCGTTTTACCTTTTATTTCAACATATAACCGACTGACTCCGGCCTACGTATTGTTGGATGTATTGACCCGGTCTTTTAAGAGTATTGAATTAAGATCCAATCTTTTATGATGCCGGACACATGGCCCGGTCTTTTATTGTGCCGGATACATTGATCCGGTCTTTTAAAAGTGTTGGATTAAAATCCAATCTTTTTATGATGCCGGACACATGGTCCGGTCTTTTATTATGCCGGATACATTGATCCGGTCTTTTAAAAGTGTTGGATTAAAATCCAATCTTTTTATGATGCCGGACAAATGGTCTGACCTTTTATTGTGCCGGATATATTGATCCGGTCTTTTAAATGTGTTGGATTAGAATCCAATCTTTTTATGGTGCCGGATACATGGTCCGGTCTTTTATTGTGTCGAATACATTGATCCGGTCTTTTAAAAGTGTTGGATTAAAATCCAATCTTTTTATGATGCCAGACACATGGTCTGGTATTTTACTGTGCCGGATACATTGATCCGGTCTTTCAAAAGTGTTGGATTAAAATCCAATCTCTTTATGATGTCGGCCACGTGGTCCAGTCTTTTATTGTGCCGGATACATTGATCCGGTCTTTTAAAAGTGTTGTATTAGAATCCAATCTTTTTTACAGTGTCGGGCACATGGCCCCGTCTTTTATTGTGCCTGATGAATTGATCCGGTCTTTTAATCTAACCTTTTCATAGTAAGTGGTACTTCATTCATAACTTAGCTACTTGCTTTTATTTTTAAATAGAAAATAGAGCAACAGGGGTTATATGTAGCATTTCCTGAGCTGAGCTCAATTCCAAGTCCTTGGAACATCTGTTCCATCCAGTCTTATCAAGGTGTATGCTCCTTTCGCTAGGGATTCCTTGATCGGGTAAGGTCCTTCCCATTTTGGTCCTAGTTTCCCTCCGGGTTCAGCTCTACTGGCTTCGTTACTTCTAAGGACATATTCGTCAGGGTAGTATTGGTGGGGCATGACATTTTTGTTGTTATATTTGGCCAGAATTTATTTGTATTGGGTCTCTTGGATTGTCGCCCTTTCTCGCCTTTCCTCCAAAAGGTTCAAATTCATCCTTAACTCTTGGTCATTATTCCCTTCGTCCGCCACGGCGATGCGCATTGTTGGCATTCCTAACTCCACCGGGATTACTGCTTCATGCCCGTAGGTTAGGCTGAAAGGCGTTTCCCCATTGCTTGTTTTAGGGGTGGTGCGGTGTGCCCATAACACACTAGGTATTTCATCCACCCATGAACTCCCTTTAGTTACGAGTTTGGTTGTTTCCTTTTAACATGCATTGATTTATCCGTTCTAGTTGACCATTTCCCTGCGGGTGAGAGACGGATGTGAAGACCTGTCGTATTCCCATTTCTTTGCACCATCTGGCCAATGATTCAAACTGTGTTCCATTATCACTGACCAGGTACAAGGGGAGACCAAAGCGGCATATAATGTGCCCCTATACGAACTTTTTGACTTGGGTAGCTATGATTGTTGCCACTGCCTTGGCCTCCACCCATTTGGTGAAGTAATATACTGCGACGATCAGAAATTTGACACGTCCTGGTGCCTCAGGGAATTTCCCGACAATGTCTATTCCCCACCTCTGGAAGGGCTAGTCCCCGATAACCGGAATGAGGTCATTTTTGGGTCTCAGTGTTTTAGGGGCATATTTTTGGCAACTGAGACACTTTTGTAAAGTTTGCACTGCCATGACTATCATTCCCGGCCATTAATACCCGACATTCATAAGTTTACAACTATCATTCTTGGGCCCGCATGCATGCCACAGGATCCTTCATGTATTTCCTTGACCAATGATTCTGCTTCTTTTTTACCAACACATCTTAACAAAGGTCCTAGGAAAGTTCTTCGGTAGAGCTGACCCTCCAACAACTGATATTGTAATGCCTTGGTCTGCACCTTTTGTGTTTCTGCTCTATTCTCCGGCAAAGTTCCTTCTTTTAAATATGCCACAAGGGGTGTAATCCACGTCCAATCGTTGTCGTCAAAGTGATTAACCTCTTCAACATAAACGAAGGGTTTTTACAATTCATGCACCCGTATTTCTTTTGCTAAATGGGCGAACTGAACTGATGCCAATTTACTCAATGCATCTGCCTTCCGGTTTTGACTCCACGAAATATGCTTGACACTGCTTTCTTGAAATTGAAGCATTATTTCCATAACCTTTTTGAGGTATTCAATCATCATCTTCCCATTGGGTTCATAGATCTTGTTCACCTGGTTAGCTAGTAGCAGAGAGTCCACATGTGCCCGGACGTGTTAGGCCTTCATAGTTACTGCCATCCGCAGTCCAGCCAGGAGGGCCTCGTATTCTGCTTCATTGTTTGTGCTTTTGAAGTTCAGCTTTATTACATACGTTATCTCCACTCCCTCCGGACTAAGCAGCATGAGTCCGGCCCCGGATCCCTCCATATAGGAGGCTCCATCAGTGTATAAAGACCACCATTGCGATGTTACGTCTTGTACCATGGCTACGACCGGATCACAGGTGATTTCTGTGTCCTTTCCTTCTGGTATTTCAACGAGGAAATCGGCAATGACTTATCCCTTTACTGTGGTCCGCGGTCTGTATTCCAAACTAAAAGCACCCAACTCTATAGCCCATTTGGCTAATCTTTTGGATAATTCTGGTTTTCTCAATATTTGTTGCAAACGAAAGTTGGTGAGTACCGCAACCGGATGAGCATGAAAATATCTATGCAGTCTCCAGGAAGCATGCACCAAAGACAAGGTTTATTTTTCTAGAAGAGAATACCGTGTTTTCGGATCTGTTAACACCCGACTGACATTATAAATGGGGGTTTATACCCCATCCCTTTAAACCATGAGCACGGCACTAAAGGTTGTGTCTGCTGCGGTTATGTATACCTTCAATTTTTCTTTTACTATTGGTGACGTGAGAGTAGGAAGCTTTGCAAGGTAAAGTTTAAGCTGCTGAAAAGCTTCCTCAGCCTGATCTGTCCATTGGAATTGTTCCTTGCTGAGACAGTTTTTCAAATTTTGAACAAAAGGTAGGGATCTTTCTGCGTGCTTAACTAGGAAATGGTTTATTGCCACCAATCGTCCATTCAATGATTGTACATCTTTTAAAGAAGATGGGGACGGCATCCAGGTGATGGCAGAAACTTTATTCGGGCTTGCCCGGAAACCCTCCTTGGTGACCATGACTCCTAAAATTTTTCCTTCTTCCACTCCAAACGAGCATTTCCCGGGGTTCAACATTATTCGGGATTCCGTTAACCTTTTGAATGTTTCCATTATATCTGCTAAAAGATCCGTCTCAGTATGACCTTTTATAACTAGATCATCAACATAGATCTCTAGGTTTTTCCCAATCTGAGGTGAAAATACTTTGTCCATGAGTGTTTGGTATGTGGCTCCAACATTTTTTAACGCAAAAGACATTTTGGTGTAGCAAAATACACCAATATCGGTGATAAAAGCTGTTTTTTCTTCGTCGTTTTCAACCATAGGGATGTGGTGGTAACCTTTATATGCGTCCAGGAAGCATTTAAAATGGAAAGGAGCCGGTGAATCTATTTTCAGGTAAAGGATATGCATCCTTAGGACATGCGTTGTTCAAATTCTTGTAATCTATGCACATGCGCCATGCACCATTACCCTTTTTTACCATAACCGGGTTAGCTACCCATGTAGGGTAATGAACTTCCAAGAGGATGCCCATGTTAACCAGTTCTCGAACTTGATCCACAACCGCCCTACTTCTATCAGGGCCCATTTTTTGGCGTTTTTGGACTACTGGGTCTGCAGATTTATACACATGCAGGCGATGCTCAACTAACTCCCGCAAAACTCCTTTCATATCCTCTGGTTTCAATGCAAAAATATCCAAATTGTTTCTTAGCAACTGCTTCAAACGGTCCCGTCCTTGAGTGGACAAGGTGTGTCCAATGGTGGTAATTTTTCCCGGGTATACATGATTCATGACCCATCTCTCCTGTTCTTGCATGTTTTCCATACGAATGTCGGGATGATTGCCGGAAGAGTTCTTGTCTGTTTGAGACTGTAATACCTCCGCCACTTGGTCAGCATACACCACAGCTACTCCCTTAGGAGTTGGAAATTCTAGAGCGGAGTGAATGGTGGATATTGCTGCATGAAAAGATGACAGCCGTGGTCTCCCAAATATCAGGTTGTGTTTTGAAACCGCCGGGATCACCATGAAGGTGACAAGGATCGTGTGGATTTTGGCCCCCTCCTTTAGGGTCACTGGAAGTGTGAGCTTTCCCCGAGGGACCACTGATTCCCCGAAAAAACCTACAATGTTAATCTTGGTCGGTTCTAAAGTCTTTTGATCCTCCACATCGAGACGTCGAAACAGCTGTTCGTACATGACGTCCATAGAGGCCCCACTATTGACTAGGATTCGACTGATATGGTAATCTCCCACCAGTGTCGTAGTCACCACCAGGCTGGTGGATGAGGCACCTCTCCGGACAGGTGGAAAAATAAGCAGGTGTTCCATCCAAGCTTCCAACCTTGCCCCGCCGCGCTTGTGACTCCTCTGGTTTGAAAATTCATTGTTCCCTATCATGCATAGGTCTCGTACTAGTTATTTACCAGCGGGTTTCCTTCCGGGCGGGTCAGCGTGTATTTCTTTTGATAAGTGAGAGAGCTTGCCGGTTTGAATGGAGATGTCAATCTGTTTTTGCAAATGCCAACAGTAGTCTGTATCATGCCCGGTGTCTTTGTGAAACTCACAGTATTGTTTGGGATCTCTAATTAACTTTGGGTTAAGAGGTCACGGGAGTTCTAAGGTTAATTTCTCAATTAGAATGACCTCCCGAGGACTTTTAACCAAATTTTTGACCCATGTCGTTCCCCTGTTCTCTGGATTATCTTTAAATCTGACCGGGAGATTTACATATTTGGTTGGTTCAGGACGAGTGTATGGAAGAGGTTGTATCCATGTGCTAACTCCCTTAAAACGTCGAGCCTGCTCGGAATAATTTGATTGTTTATCTAGTCAGTCATGTTTATTATCCTTTTTATCAAACTCATGTGTGCTCTAGACAGATCTCTCTGCCCGGACAAAGGTACGGGTAGCAATCATTAACTCGTCCATGGTTTTTGGTAACCCATCACAGCCATGAAGTCTTCAGATTAATTCATCATGTCGGATGCCTTGAATAAAACCAGCTATCATTAGATTTTCCCCTGCTCCAGCTATATGTAGACTTTCTTTGTTATACCGGGTGATGAAATCTTCCACCAATTCATTGGATGTAAAGTATTTATGTTTTCTCTTTTGTGTGTCGCTTTTGTTTACTAAATTGTTGCATGAATTTTCCCAAGAATTCATCAAAGCTGTCAATCCGGCCTATGGGTAAACTATCATACCATAAACGTGCGGCCCCAACGAGGGTTTGAACAAACATGTGACACCATTCATATAAGGCCCATCTCTCTACTCCCCCGGCACTTATGAATATGTTGATGTGATCATCCGGGTCTGTGGTGCCATCATACTTCCCAACAGTGGTCAGCATTTTCAGTTTCCTAGCTATTTCTGCCTGGGCTATACGGTGTGTAAATTTAGACCGGGTTAACAAAGCCGTCGGACGACACAGACGGTGTATGTCCGTCAGGGTATTACTTCCGGGAGTAGGTATGGGTGCGTATGGGGGCCCTTGGGTGCCATAAATTTGAGTAGGAGACACAGGCTACCATCCGATGGATGTTCCAGTAGTATATACTGATGGGAATCCTCACGGAGTGGTATAAGTTGCTTCCTCATATGTTAGCCGGTTCCAAAGTTCTGCCAGACGTATCTCCATCCAGAATTGTTCATCCATGCGGGCCCGACGTTGCTACCCCATCCACCATTCGTTACCGGTAAGTAACGACATGGTTTAAGGGACAGATCCAAGCATAGGCGGGGCGCCGTAAGTTGGGATTGGAGGAATTTCTTCAGAAGAGACAAGGGACTGTGGCAGACTGTATACATGCATGCTTGGTGTGATAGATTGAGGTGGTAAACCAGTAGTAGGTGCGGGTTGCGTGATGACATGGCTTACTTGGGTAGGAATGTTAGTGGAAAACGAAAGAGGAGCGGATGATGATGGAGCAACATACTAAGGAAACGGGTTAGAGGTATTAGCAAGCAGAGTTTGAGTATGGGGAGCTGTTGTTGCCGTTAGCAAGTCTACAGATCGACGTCGGACCTGTTTCAAATGTTCTTCAAGTGAAAGGGTCGTGGGACTGACGATCAAAGGTTGCGTAGCTCCTGTTGGTGCTACCTCGTCCCCCGCTTGGTGTTGCTCTTCATCCGATTCATAATCCGATTGTAGAGTATCCATTGCAATCAAAAGATTATGCTCGGGATACCGTTGTAACTATCGTTCGACCGTGGATGGCGCTAATGAAGAGTTATAAAATTCTCCTTAATGCTTAATTCCCGAATACAATCGATTGAGAGCTTATGAATGAAAGATTACATATATTTCTCTATGAGATCATTCCTATTTATAGGGTATTTACATTCTCTTTCTTATAAACGAATGATGTTGACGGCTCTCTTCCTATTGGTCCATTTTCATGGGCCCCTCTTTTCGGTTACGTCGTTGAGGTTTTTTGGGGTAGAGTCCTTTTTTGACCTTCCGATATGGGTCTTTAGTATGATATAACTTATCATACGTCGTCACGTTTGTTATGTATATAAAAACCATTAAACTAATTTATTAATTGTTTCTTTAATTTTTATGTGTAATTTATTTGTAGATCTATCAAAAATATATAACTTATTTCGTTTTACATTTTATTTCAACATATATATTTAAACTATGCCACCATATAAGTCGACCAGTCTCTCAAAAGTAAATGCACTGTCGACTCAAAAGATTATTATATGAATAGTGAAACGATAAGTAGCACTAACGTTGTTGATTAGGGAAAAAACAAAAAGCAAATACTAATTAAAAAGAAAAAGAGGAAACAAAGGACCATAAGTATAATTAGACACTTCGTCTTTATTGTTCCACTAGCTAGAATAAAATGATCAGATGTCTCTTTCATTATTGCAACCTTCTTTTTTTTATGTCAAAGACAAGAAGCTACGCGAAAATTTTCATTGGATCTCGGTTGTTCTTAACAGCGCTCGGGTAACACCACTAGATCGACGTATGGAATGCGCCAAGACATTTGTATGCCATGGCACTGAGAGAAAGACACAGGAGAATTCCCCTTTAGGAAGACCTAGTAGCTCAGGATCTCTCAGTTTCTTTTCTTCTCTTATGATTTTTGCTACTTTGTTAAAGTAGGATGAGACACTCATCAATATTTTATCTATTTTATTTTTAAATAATCCAAATGCAATATGAACAGATCCCAATCAACATAAGTTGAATCTAATGAAAAGAAAATTAAATTCACAGAACTGAGATAAGGTTTTCTGCTTTTTGTTTTTGTCTATTAATTAAAAATACTAAGATTGCTTTCATGGCTGATTTCTTCATATATTCAGACATAGGATTTCTTTGCATGTTTGAGTCTGGGAGGTTTAATGCCTCACAAAGTATGGACAAATTCCAGATTCTTGAATAGATGCAATTAATTAATCTCTTTCAATAAAGACTGTAGTATCCTTCACTGTCATGAATCATAATGATTCAATATGTGTTTCTTTTAAAATAAACTAATTAAATATTCAGTCTTTATCACAAATTCACGAAGTAAATAGTGAATGCACTTAACATCTCGCACTTGTCAAATTAATGATTTTGCCTTCACATGATATACTTTAATATTGTTAACATATGCTATTATCAAGAAAAAGTTTACTTATTTATTATTCTCGCCAAAAAAAGAAAAAGATATTTATAGATGTTCTGCATTTAAATGTTAATTTATGTTAATTGTAAAAATTCCAAACAAGGCTAAAGAACGATAACAATCATGTGATTAAGAACTTTTGATACACTACAAAATACATACCTATAGAGACTATTTGTTTTTGTCTATAAAGACGATAAATTGTTGTGAATCAAAGTTAACTAAAAGACTTTTAAAAAAAAATAAAAATAAAATAAAAAAAATGGAAATTATCTATTGCGACGAGTTATCGTCGCCAAACACATTTCACATGACGTTCAATTTTCCCTCAACCCACCAAACACTATAGAGAAGATATATAGTCACGAGATAGTTTGAAATGTGAAACTACTGAGAAGGTCTATAACGACGATTTATCGTTGCTAAAACCTTAATTATATATCGACGATTAAAATTGTTACTATAGTCGTCTTTAAAGGGCTTTTTCCTTATAGTGTGATATAAACATTATGTATGATACAAAAATATTTTGTTTATTAATAAAATTTCAAAAAATAACAATAATATATAATTAAAATATTAAAGTTCCAATTGCTTGTGGCTTTTGGAAGCATTGATGGAGACATAAGTGTTTTGAGTGTAATGATTTAAACAAGTAACATGGCAATGTTCCATTCGATCAAAGCATGAAAATGTGGTATCCTACATGTTTATGGCACCCGGCCTTTCGAGTGAACATCTATCTTTTAACTATTAAACAACAATTTATTATAATGAATTTCGTCTTTGTGCTATCACATCTATATTTCTACATCATTGAATTCTTTGGTAGGGATGATAATTATGCAGTTACTCAAACCATGTTGTTATCTTTTGAGGGATTTTGATTATTCCAATGGACAAAGTTCGATAACTTATACGGTACTAGGTTTCCCTTCATAGAGACCTTAACATAATCCATTAATCCAAAAATCTAGCATACTTTTATTATTTTATAATAACATATCTAGATTGACATTTTTTAATTTTACAAACTAATATTTTGTAATTCTTTATTACAAGTGTTTGAAGTAATTCTCCATGAAATTTTACTACCATCTTTATGGTTTAATAAAATTATTTTAGAGAATCATAAAAAACTACACATCACTAACTTTCGGTGAAAGATATAATTTTTAACACTAGAGAAATATTAAATCGTAGTTAA
This sequence comes from Smallanthus sonchifolius, assembly GCA_023525975.1. Classification (NCBI taxonomy): domain Eukaryota; kingdom Viridiplantae; phylum Streptophyta; class Magnoliopsida; order Asterales; family Asteraceae; genus Smallanthus; species Smallanthus sonchifolius. The sequence goes on along the minus strand of CM042029.1, from coordinate 23,879,145 downwards.
ATAACCTTTCTAATCTCAAATAATTATTAGTTTTCATCTGGGTAAACTTTTTTTGTGAAATAATATTTTTTGTAAATAAAAACATACATAAAACAGGCGATGGCTATGACTAGTTCCGCCGGGTATTTATGGAAGAAATTCAACGACATAAGAATGGCAGTGGGTTTTTAACAAGAAGAGAATGGACCGAGAAGCCAAATCACACATGATGGACCATGTGCATAAAGTGAAGATTACACCAAACCCTAAGAGTTGACGATGTTGATCGGATGGTTCATAATCTGCTATCTATGTGGTTCGGGAGTTATCATATGTATGTTGATGTGGCTCGGTTCAATCAGAATACTAAGCAGCTAGTCGGCGACACTGGTTAACCCTTCTACTGTTCCGGGACTAAGGGTGTAAACGAGCCAAGCCGCTCGGAGCTACTCGAGATCGGCTCGCTAAAAACTCGAATCGAGCCGAGCTTAAACGAGCTCGAGCCCGAGCTTCACTAATCGAGCTCGAGCCGGCTCGCGAGCCTAAACGAGCCTTCTATTTATATATATTTTTTAATTAATATATTAAAAATATATTTATAAAATAATAACTAGTATATATTAAATTATGATAAAAAATAACTTAAATAATATATATTATGTTATATATAAAAATTATAATAAAGCTTATATAAAAATAATTATAAATATATATAAATTAATTAATAAATAATAAACGAGCTGAGCCCGTGCCGAGCTCGGTCTCGGCTCGGCTCGTTTACACCCCTATCCGGGACAAGATAAGGGTATTCAATATTGTGGGGTGAATGTATGTTCATGGACGAAGATAAGGATGAAGGTTCAGCTTCCGGCAAGGCTTGTGTTCTTACTACAAAAAAGAATGTATTTTATAGATGATAATGGTGGAAGTTTATGAGTTTGTTTATGTTGTGAGTGTCAAAGAGTTGTCTACTTGGGCTCCAACTTTTCAGAAGGTGGACGACAGTATAGAGGAATAGACTTCCGATTCAGAGGCATCAAATCATGCCGAACAACCGTAGTTCGAGGTTTGTGACTCTGATCTATTTTGTTTGGAAAAGATTATAGGTAAAGATGGCCAACAAAAAAATCTAGATGATATTACATATGAAGGAATAGTTGGGATAATAAATTGGGTGCATAAAAAGAACGGTGATATTAAGGATGGGGATGATGAGTCTTCCTTATATAATCCTCCAAGATTTAGAGGTCAAATTTTTGAAAACATAGGGACATCTACTAAACAAAATGGAGATGATGGTTATGCATTGGTTAGTAATCAACAATCTCACGTGGAGGAATAAGTTTAAGGGGACTAAACATACCAGGAGGTAAAAGTTCAAATGGAGGAATATGATTCGGTGGTAGAATCATATAGGCCTGAGGTAAGTTATTCAAACGATGATACTGAGGAAAATGGTATAGAAAGGGTTGCTGATAGTATATCTTAGATAAAATATATGACACGTTGTATCAAAGTAACAAAGGTGTAAGGTTACGAGATAGAAGGAACTAAGGTAGTTTTTCAGAAACTACTTGACGAGTCTGAAATTATAAGCAATTGTGTAGTGGTTGGTGGAAGCGGGAAGTGGGTTCCTTTCAGGTGGAATGTTTCATGCTTTTGGTCTTGTGGGTTTGGGATTGGGTAGTAGATGTTACGTGCGGGTATTCTGTTTGGATCGTTTTCATAGGTTTTTGTTTTTTCTAGTTCCATTGTATGTGTCGTTAGTTAATATTTGTCACCGTTCTTGGAATTGTTTTGTTTTGTCCCAACTAATTACTTGCTAGTCATTTTTTTTTAATTTAACCATTACAAAAATATATAATGGAGTATAAAATAATAACACTGAAATCTTTGAGAGTTATGCGAGAGATATCAATCCTTACTGACCACAAATGCTATCTCTAGACGAGTCAAGACAATATACTTTAAGGTACCAAAGGTAATCCGATATATGAATCGGTCCTTCAGGGCACACCATACTAATGAGAGAGTTGTCGTCTAGAAGAAACCAGAGTAAGCAATGGACGATATTGACCAAGACCAGGTCGTTGCAAAAGTTTATGTAAATGTCGATGTTGTGAAAGATGCACAACATCATCAGAGAAGTTGCATGTATCCCCCAATAAATAACTCAAATGCCCCTAAATTCTTTGATTGCTAATTGAGAATGGAAGCGTCGAATGAGATCTGTTACAAAAGTTGAAGAACTCTTGGTGATAATGATATCGTCAACATACACTAGTACATAACAAGTGATGGAATCCCTAAGTATCTGAAGCACACTTAATGAAGTTAAGTGCGAATTCCAAGAGATTTAAATGATGGAAGGAATCAACCGCGTAAGAGCAATGAGATATGGGTACGTGATACATACCCACAGGCTGGGTCATCGGGTCAACCCATCTGGGTCCAATAGTTCTCGGTTCAATTACCTTGACCCAGTCAATCAAAAGCAAAGGTCTAGGGCTGAATTAGTGGAGGGCGGATTGTTAGGGGAGTCAAAGTCAAGAGGAAAGTTAGGAGGCTGAATGTTAGGGGTTGAATATTAGGAGAAAAACTGCCCAATATATGTTTAAATATCCCACTCCCTGTTCTAGTTTAGTTTGTCTTGTTTATTTTTGAATTATCTAAGTGTTCTTGTAACTGGAGAGCAACCCTTCTCGAATTGGGTAATCTATCCATGTTTTTCTATTAATAAAGCAACCTACTTTGAGGTTCTATCATTTGGTTCCATTGCCGGGAATCACGATGGTGCAGACCCGGAGCAATCAGAGTGGAGGTCGTGGAGTTTATCATGATTCAACAGCTGCTCAATTGGCCATTATCTCAGAAAAAAATTGATTCCTTGTTATCCCTGAAGAATGATATTGCAGCAATCAAGGAAGCTTGGCTAGCAAGGCAAACACAAGTAACCAAGGAACTCGAGGATGAACCTCACGGACCAATCCTAGAACTGGATATGGAGGAATATTCCGGTGAAAACCCTCGGGATGACGAAGATCAAATCGAGCATTCCTTGGATGGTCAATTCAGGATAGTCGATGATGTTCAATTGAAGACCAGATACGGTGTTCAATTACAGATCGAAGGTTTGGGAAAAAACGAAGATCGATCTGCACATGTGTTTTGGTGTTAATTTGAAGATCGGAGAAGCGAGGGAAACAACCCAAGATCGTGTGAAGTTGCTGCATACCAATTTGTAAAAAAACAAGGATCGCATGAATACACAGGTCAACCTAAAAAGGCGTGAACTGAATTTGAAAGTTGGGGTCACTTACGAAATTGAAGTACCACCAGACTCCCGGAATCACTCGGTCTCCCTTCTTCATTCCGTTTGAGATTGTTGCGGGGCCTAAGAAGCCGGTCCAGCTACATTTGAATGGCTAATCGCTTGATGCAATAACTATCAAATTCTCGACTTGAGGACAAGTCGATTTTCTGGGCTGGAAGTATTGATACATACCCATAGGTTGGGTCATCGGGTCAACCCATCTGGGTCCAATAGTTCTCGGTTCAATTACCTTGACCTAGTCAATTAAGAGCAAAGGTCTAGGGCTGAATTAGTGGAAGGCGGATTGTTAGGGGAGTCAAAGTCAAGAGGAAAGTTAGGAGGCTGAATGTTCGGGGCTGAATATTAGGAGGAAAACTGCCCAATATATGTTTAAATATCCCACTACATGTTCTAGTTTAGTTTGTCTTGTTTATTTTTGAATTATCTAAGTGTTCTTGTAATTAGAGAGCAACCCTTCTCGAATTAGGTAATCTATTCATGTTTTTCTATTAATAAAGCAACCTACTTTAAGGTTCTATCAGTACGTCTAGGTAAACCAACTAAAATCATCAATAAAGATGATGAAATCATGATACCCAAAACGAGAAACCATGTGAGCAAGTCCTCAAATATCACAATGGATAATATACAATCATAAATTACTACAAGTCAAGGATAAGTGAAGTGGCCATACAGAAAAATTTGGAATGCTACATGCATTACAATTATTTTGAAATAATTTATTTGGTAAACGTAGAAATGAAAAATACGACAAAACGAAATATGAAAGACGACCCAATCTCATTGCTGACAGGCCCAAGTAGAGAAGGGTGTAGGCCCAAAATCATAATCACCACCAAATCATGGTGGAATAACGGGCTACTCCAATGTATTTAAGCCTTGTGGGCCCATGTAGGACTTAACAATTGTTATGCCAAAGCCCACATTACCATTTTAATTACCTGTTCTTTGGCCAAAATAATAAGAACTCATGTTATACACGGTTCTTATAAAACTTGTTTTGTAATCGGTTCACTACAGATTTTGAAGAGTCATCTAATCATCTAGCTAAATCATTGTATTATGAAATATACATAGAATGTTGTTTTAATAAAGAAAATTGAGTACAAATGCTGATCTTAAAAAACAATACTTGTTCAAAATAGGTTACTTCTATCACGGACCGAAGCTTAGATATTGTTTGGTACCGACGCAATATGAGCGACGGATGGTCCAAGCATAGCATTGAGTCATGAAGAGGCGTATCTATCCGTCTTGTTCCAATTTGCTTGTTCAACTGTACTAAAAGCAGGTGGTTGTATTTCCTTGCTTAAGAGCGACAATAAGCGAGTTTTTTGGATTATTATCATTTGATGTTTCAAACTAGAAAATTATCTCCATCAAGTTTCTCTAAAATGAAACTTGTTATATGTAACACTCTAAATAGTTTTTATTTTTTTTATTTAGCAACCAATCTGTAAAGCGGAAGTAGGTCGCATTAAGTAGGTCCCATTATCACTTGAACAACGTTTTAAAACTAAAATTTATGTTTAGCATCACAACTTTTCAAACAACATTAATAATCATATAAATTGTTTGTCTTACTATAGTTACAACCTAATTCATCCACATAACATAGCAATACAAAAGACATTGTTATTTATCCTTTTCTTAAGAGCATTCGCAGTAGCTTCCTTATCCCCATAATTATACTAAAATCACTACATTTTCTCTTTACTTTTCAATTAAATAATACTTTTTATACCTTTATCATTACCTTTTCTCTCTTCTCCACTCACAACCACTTTCAAAAAATATTAAAAATTTATGCGGGTGAACAGTGTTTCCCCCAAATATACAAAAAAATTATAAATTTTTACCCTCTTCCACTCACAACCACTTTAAACCACCTCATAAAATATAGGAGACCCACTCACATAAATATGTAAGACCTGCTGTGAATGCTCTAAGAAAACCATATACAAAAGATTTACACTTCAACCCCTGACTTGAAGTCGATTATCACTGCATATGAGCTTTACCTACACTTACAATAACACATGAGAGATTAGAATAAGTTTCAAATTTTTAGGTTAGAAGTGGAGGATACACAAGTTAAGAAACCATCAGGGGTGACTCAATCATATTGGTGACCTAAAACAATCTAAAAATTTGAGAAACGTCATGTTATAAACCCTCCTACTTTTACCACGTTAGGACCAACAATAATAAACTAAAAAAAGTTTATATTTGGCGGAGTAATTTTTTGTTTCATTTTTTCAATAATTTTGTACTTGTATAAAATGTTTTGATTAAGTTTATTTTTCTAGCTTTTTTAGAAGCAAACTTTTTAAAGTTTCCAAATCAATTTCTTCTAACAATTTCTTTTCAGTTGACAAAATAGCTAACCTATTTAATCGTTCTTGTGACATAGTAGATCTTAAATAATTGTTTAACAATTTTAATTTGGAAAGGTTTCTTTTTACGGAAGCAACTGTTACAGGAAATAGTTAACATAACTCTATAAGCACTATAAGCATTTAGAAAAGAATTAAACTTTTTAATATAACTAAGTATATTAATAAGTGTGTCGCAATCTAAATGTACAACATGTCTTAAAATTTTTAGTTCTTGAAATAAATCTAGATTATCGATATCTAAGCTAGCATCATATTTTAAATATTTTTCAAGATTAATACAATATTGTTTTAAACTGTTATCATTGAATAATTTTAATTTCTTTATACTAAATATAAAACCAAAAATACTTTCAAACTTTTTAAATTGATCAAAACTATTTTTAATTGAAAAATAGCTTGATCTACTATATATAAATATAATATTGTTTTACCCCAAGGCCGCGGTTTCAAACCATTGTAGAGATAATTGAAGAACAACTAGAAAACGACTGGGTGTAACCTTACTCCACATGGCAAACCTTATGCTAACTCACAAAACATCAAAATGTAGCATTTCAGCGTACGAGTAGTGTAACCCAATAAAGAAGTCCAACATCAAAAAATATGATTTTCCAGGTGGAGTAAGCTTATGCCACCTCACATAACCTTACGCTACTGTATGACTTGATGCAATTTTTTAGCAGTTTTAAGGGGGAATTCAACAAAAGACTAACTCACACACATTTTTGGTTAACCACTTTGTTTAACACCATTACCATTCATTATATTATCACCCTTTCATCATATTTGATTAAACTTGTAACACTCCTTTATTAAGAAAGTCTTAGTTAATCAAGTGTTAGAATATATAGACTTCTATCATCTACTTGAGAATTATACTCCCTCCTTTACTTGATTAATTATTTATTGAGGTTAAGGCTATTATTACTCCATAGACATGTTTTATTATTTCTTCTCATAACAGTTATAACATCTCTAACATATCCATCTGCTTAGTAACACAAAAAGACCTCAATATAACTCCTTTTCTCCATAATTACCAACTTAAGCTCTTGTCTCCAGTCATATGCTTTGAGCATCCCAAATCACAATACTATAGTTGCATATGATCGATCTGAAAAAACAAGATATTAAAGATATTTTGGTATCCAAATTAGATTGGGTCCAGGTTGCTTCTGACTTTTGAGATTCTGGACTTCTTGGGCATTTTGTACAAGTTTTATAATTTACCGTATATACCTTACATAGCTAGGTTGCCTAAATAGGCCTTGGGCAAACTTAATTTCTAAACCACAACCATAAATACTTAACATAGGTGGTATACCATGCAATAATGGCGTCACCACATTCCCGTGTTCACATCTTTTCAACTATCGGTAGTCTAGATCAGCACACATGAGGATTCCAAGACCATCTTTGTCGGATTTTAACTCCTATAGATCACCAATTCCAACATAGTAGTTACCATACACAGATATAGGTTTTAAAGAGGTTGCCACTTATGGGTAGCTCCTGATTACTATATATAAAAACTATTTATTGACGAATCTACATCTGGTTACCTGTTGCAAACTTGTCACATTGACAACCGACTTAAAAACCTAGGAGAGGGTCCTATCCGAAATATTATCCTTACACCAACAGATTATCGCCCGTTGGTTATCATCTCACCTTCATGGGTTTTAGAAGCGGGTTGGGCACGTCCTAGTGAACGGCCCTTTTATACCATACTTAGATGGAACACTAACATAAATACGCATGAAAGTAATAAAACAATTTTATTAATCTTAGATTATTATGCAAAAGAGTTATGTTAACAAATCAGTTTAAACTACATTAATTTTTAATATACACAATCTAACTTATCTCCTAGTTTTCTATCCCCGATTGTCATCAATTTCCCTTGATTCTTTTGTAATCTTGTGTACAATTACTTTAACAAAAGTTCTATCTTCTTCTTCATCACCCACATTTGCTACAGCTCCACCATGATGAACCTGTGATTTTTCACCATCACACGTTAACTTTTTAAAATGGGCTTGTTCGGATAGTTCTTCAACGGCCACAAAGATTGTTTCCACACATTTAACTATTTCAATTAGTATCGACACTATTGTGATAAGCGGTATTATTTCTAGAACATCAAATTCTCCTACCATTGAAGCTTTCAACGTCGTATTCACTTCGTCTACCGCCTTTTGACATGTTTGCAGATGCATGGTGCAGTTAGAAGGATATGAGAATGATTTCAGGGATAGTGCTAATTCTTTCAAAGCTTTTCCGGCCTCATAGCTCATTTTTGTGCAGGGTTCTTGAACTCTTTTAGTAAACTCCGAGGATGCCTGTTCAATGTAAAGAACAAAAATTGTTTAATTATTTAATTATGTACATGTGCTTATATAAAAAAATTGTTTAATTATTTTTGTATCTATAAAGGAAACTTGTATGTTCATTTAGTGTGGTTTGTAGTAGCTGTAATTGTTTTCCCAACTTATTTATTTCTAACTACGTTAAAATCTCATGTATTACACGAGTTAGATAAATAAAATGTTATATATTTAGTAATAAAAATTTTATATTTTAAAAAACCCGTGAACTAGTATATTACATCGGTTGAATAAATTATAATGTAATTTGTTAACAAACACATTTGTCAAAATATGTTTTTAAAAATTATAATTTTTCGTGACAGTTATAAGGTCTGTTAAGTTAGTTTTTAAAACATTTTTTTCAACTGAGTATTAATTTTTTAATTTAATTGATAAATGTTAGTTCACATTAAGTCATTTGATTGATGATATAATGACTATTTATAATTAAATAATAAGTATTCGTAATTAGATTTATTAATATAAAGATTATTATTTAATAGGAGAGAGAAATAGAAAATCTAATATTTAATATGAGAGAGAGGCGGGAAAATAAAGATGAGGAGTAACCAGAGAATGACACGTGTCCTGAAAAGATTTTCATTTATTAAAATAGTAAGATTAATTCTTTGGGGGTTGTACGGGTAGACTGATGTACGAGCCTCCCCTGATAAGACGTGTCAGTTGAGCCCAGATCGTTCTAAAAAAAGATATGTAATGGGACAAAGAAACAAAAACAAAAGTTTGTGTATCAAATTTGTAGTAATAGCTCACTAGACAGTTAAACCCTTATTACATCATGCAAGTTACATCAAATGATAAAGAAATAAGGATATTAGCTATATTAAAAGATAAATTTAAAAGTTAATTGTATATAATAAAAAGTTAAATAAAATTCATTGCATTTTCATGTAATTAGCCGTAATAATTTTACATAACGTGTTTTTGCATGTCGTTAGAATCTAATAATTAGTTAGCATGCAAAACTAATCTATACATACTAATAAATTAAGGTTTTGGGAGTGACACTTGTCATATTTCTAGGCATCCACATTCTCATTTTACCGCCTCTCTCTCCTATTAATAATCAACTCCACTATTTTAGTCAACTAAATTAATTATTTGTTTCAATTTTTACATATAGATTTTTAAATTTAAAATTGTATTTATCATCAATTAAATTGTTCTATCATATTTTTATGAATTGGACAAAATGAAAACAATTTTATAGCCGTCTAAGATCCAAATAAAAACTCTTTAATCATGTATTTATATATTCACATTGTTCCATTTTGACGAGTGTATGTGTTAACAAATTACATTATATTTTATTCAACCCGTGTAATACACGGGCTTTTAAAGACATAATTTTTTTATTACTAAGTATTCAACACGTGTAATACACATGATTCTAACCTAGTCATCTAATAATTTAATGTTTAGTTTAGTAAACACCCACCCTTGATAATTTATGCATAAACAGTTATCACGTGTCTTCAAATTAAAATAAAAAAGAATAACTGAAATTTAAAAAAAGTTTGTGCTCTACTTCTATCTTTTATTAAAAGACTTTTAATTAGTACTCTCTCAAGTAACAATTTTATTCATCGGATCACTTTTTTTCCTACAGTTTTTTTTCCTACAGTTATATTATATACTAGGTTATATATTTATGTATTAAATAGGGTTGTTTAATAAAAAAATAAAAATACAATAATGTGTAAAACAATAAAAAATTTATTTATTTCCTTAATTAAGTAATAATTAGAATTCAAATTTTATATATTATCTTTTTTGAAAAATAAAAAAATTAACATAATTAAATTTTAAAATTCAAACTTACTTAAAATAAAGAAAATTAGAAGATTTTGTTGGAAAAAAAATATGGTGATAACATGTGGCATTCTTTGAAATCATTTATTAGAATAAGGATTTTAAAAGTGATTAAAACTAATTTACTATAAATTATTTTTCTTTAGCCTTAATTCCTTTATCATCATTTTAACTTACCAATAATAAATAATATATTAATTAAATTTATCATAAACTGAAGTTTTTTTTGTTTATGGAAAACAAAACTAGGATGGAAGTTATATATTTTGTACCCCTTATGTATCCATTTCATTTAGATTTTATTGGTTGAAAATAAAATAAAGACCTAAGAAAGAAAATGTTTGATTAATTCATACATGAAATTTTGCATCAAGATATCCGTTAAGAGCTTCAATATGGTATCCACATTGCCGCGTTAAAATCCCAATCTTCAAGTATTGTTTCCACGGGTGACAAAACCGAAATTTTCCATGTCCTGGTTCCCACCAAGCAAAATTTGCCTGCTTCCACACGTTATTTAGTAACACTTCAGCCATAGTCTTTATATATCCACGCGTGCGTGTGTGTAATATATATATATATATATATATATATATATATATGTGTGTGTGTACGCGCGCATGCATGTGAGTGGGTAAAGTAGCTAATGTAAACTTACCAATGATTCCTCGATGGCCTTAGAATTAAGAACACTTTTGTAAGCCCCAAGAAATGATTTGTCAGGTTCATTAGAGCTATCAACACTATCTCCCTCTGATGGAAGTTCGAAAATTTCTCCTCCAAATCCTGCAGGTTTGATTGTAATTTTAAGAGAGACATATAGAGAAGACTAGTTTTACTGTAAGATAATAACTGATAGATTATATTGTGGATGGTACATTTATACACAAATATACCTTCTAAGAAGATAGCAAGCTTTTCCAAATTGGATACAATAAGATTATGAAGATCTTCCCCGGCCCATACAGGGCAAACAAATACGGAGATAACTATGCAAGCCGCACCACCTATGAGGATCGTCGATAGTCGTTGGTGTGCCAACTTAATAATTTTATCAACACGATAACCCGAAACAGCTACCAGACTAAATGTGAGGATAAATATCATCACCCCGTAATCATACCTCCTTTTTATGTGAGGTATAAATCTAGAAAATGTGGCAGATGCAACTGTGATTTTAAAATTAAAAAGTTTTATATTAATACCAATAACTTGTATATATAAGAAAGGAATTTATTTATTTATTTGTGAGTTAAAAGTTTCACCTAGAAGAAACACAAGGCATCCAAGAACAATTGGCTCAGCCTTTGTTCCAAATAGGCTAGCCAAGTATTTAGCCCCAATGCCTAGTAAACCTGCTAGTAAAGTGGCTAAACCTCTATTCATGCCCTTGCATAACGTTGCACCTAACACCAAAGCGAACCAGAACATTTAGAGATGAATAAAAGATTTGTTATTTATCATATCAACGATTTGAAGAACTAACCGGCTGTATACTCAAACACCACCACCACGGTCAAGATAGCCCATACGCCATTGTCACCAAAGCCTTTATATAATGGTCTAAGATAGTAAACCATTGAGACCAATGTGATGGCCAATGCCACCTTGAATGAGTGCACAATTCTCCTCGGATCATCTTTCCCAAGCTTCTTTATTCTCTTGATGAAATTAAGAATCAGGGCTTTCATATTAAAAGAAGAAGACTTGTAGGCAATCTCCATGGGTAGCTTATAAAGACAAAAGTAAGATGAAAGAGAGGTTATAAAGTGAAATGAACTTGATGAGATATATATAAGGAGAGTTGTTGCTAAAGTGAGTTAGAAAGGGAAAGGTGATATTCATGTATTTAAACGGTTCTGAACAGGCAACATTTATAACTAGTGGTGAGTGGTGCTCCGATGGAAAATATTATTTATTACGTTATGTTTGAGCTAGCGTTCTGTTTTTTTGGTTCTTTTTTGGGGCGTAAGTGATGGACTTTTCCTTTTGCCTAACAATAGTACACAACGTCATTTTTTTTTTCAAATGTCTTGGAAAGTTTATTAATTAAGTTATATACACACTCAAAGAGAGTATAGCCCTACAGATTTAGACTAGTTCAGGCTTGTTGCTGATGAGTATCGGCAGCAAAAGTTGGTGATTAATAAACCAGCGTGCATTGCGCTGTGCTATCCTTCAACGAGAGTGAGGGTTAAAGGTTCCTATACCATCTGGAACCTTGAACCCGAACCTTTAGAAATGTGGGTAAGAACTATTATAGCCACAAGGGTCGGTCTGTGGTTCTTGGAATTCGCTAGTCAACGTTCCGGGTCGGGTACGTACCGCGATCCTTTATACCCCGGGAACCACATGGGTTTAAATTTTAAAAAACCTAATGTTTTTAGGGTAAGCGATCATATAGAGAGGAAACAGACCGGCGACGACTTCTACAATTCCATCACTTTCATATTTATCTAACAGCTCCATCACGTCTTCTGCAATAGATTCCATCTGCTTCAGTCTGTAGGTATCCGACTTCCTTTTGCAAAATATGAACACGTATGTATGTATGCGATTTCCTCTTATTAAACAACTTTATATATTGATGTTTGGGAGCGATTTCCTTTTGCAAAATACGAATTAGGTGTGTTTTGATATTCATTTGTGAGCTATGTATGACATTTCCTCTTATATATGTATGCATACATAATGGTCAGCTAGGATAGCCATTAGATCAATGGTGACTTCATGGTGTGCTAATTTGGCCTACGATCATTGAATTATGTATGTTTTGATGTTCTTCCGTGGCGTTCGGTACGTGCAGACGGGTAGTAGACTCTTATAGGAGTTCGTTATCCGACACCATTGTTAAGATGTTAATTTGAACTATGAAAAGTAGAATTCGTTAATGATAGTTTGCTTGATTTGCCTAAATTGCAAGTAGTATAATAAACAGAGTTGTAGTAATAGGAAGTTTAAAGTTAGAAAGCATACAATGAAAAGACGCTAGTGAGGATAACATTCTTTGGTGCCAAACATTTGATGAAGTCTGAGTGGCAGAGCAGGCGGCCTTATGGATAGGCTTGAATTGGGGAAAACGGAGATAGTAGAGATCTTGTTCACTAAGATCGGTGAGAATGGTGGTATGTGTAGATTCGTCCTTCACAACAAAACTAAGAGAGTAAATCTCAAATAAGACATCATTATCATGACAAAATTGTTAACATAAGGAAGATATTTTATATTTCCGAAACATGAAGAATGTTAGATATGGAAAGAGTTTTGTTAGGAGAAGAGAATTTCGAGGAACATATATGTAGAATAAAGAGTCCCTTACCATTACCAACATTGAGTGAGTCATTACCATAGTAGGCCTCTGAGTTGTCAAGATTGGATAAGTCTGATGTCACATGACTATTGGCACCCATGTCACGATGCAAGGTTGCTACAAGCATCAGAGCGTGTGTCACCACACATTGAACATGCATATGCAAAATTAGTTATAGGGTTAGCACGAAAAGTGGGCGGGTCACGATTTGAACAGTCACTGGGATATGTCCTAGATCCACAACAATTGTAAGAGCCATAAACAGTGTTCTAAGCAAAGGCCTAACTAAATTGACTCGGGTAATTACCACGACCACGACCCCCAGTGTTGGCATTGAAATTGTTGTTATACCCTCCACGATAAGATCCCCGACGTCCACGACTGAAGTTGCCATGATTGTAAAAGGGACGAGAGCCATAGAACGCTTAATGGGTTGTGAGGCAACTGCCACAGTTGGCATAAGTTGATAGCCAAGCTGAGAAGCCATCTGCTGAAGAGTAAGTAGTTATTCTAGAGACTGAGTGTTACTGGTTATAACAGTGAACATAGTGGCTTATGGGGGCTTTGTCACCATATAGTCATGGTCACTCAAAATACTATAAAGTTCACTAAATCTCAAAGGAGAGGAGCGGGCAAAAATTGTAGATTTGAGGCCATTATATTCTTCAGATAGTCCGAAAAAGACATAAAGAACAAGATCATTTTCTTTGACGGGTTCTCCAATGTTGGCCAGTATAGTGGCATAGTCTTGGGAACGGCTGAGATGGTTGAGTGGAGTTTCATCCCCTTGCATATGAAGCTTAAAAAGTTATGTCTTAAGCATGTATTCCCTTGAAACAGTGTTTGGAGCATATGCCCGTTCAAGAAATAGCCAAAAGTCACGAGCAGTGGTGCCTTGAAGACGTGAGAAGGAGGCCTCAAATATTGTGGAAATGATAATCATTCGAACATGAGTATCATCGGCGGCAGTGGCAAGAGTACCTTCTGTATAGGGAAAAGAACTAGTTTTTAGGGGATAAGGTAAAGCCAAACTTGTGTGAGTTGTAGGATGCCTTTTCTTAAGGTGTAATAGTGGCAATTGTGGGCATTGTTAACTAAATAGTGGGTGACACTAAAACCAATAACACTAAAATTTGCGCACTAAAAATGGGTGACACTAAAATTGGGCGTCCCTAAAAGTGGACGACACTGAAAGTGGAGAACACTAAAAGTGGGTGACACTAAAAGTTGGTGACACTAGGCATCACTAGTGTACTGACGCTCGAAGAACGAGAACCTGCGTTTTCTAGGGTTTTTGGGGGCGGGTGGGATTTTGGAGAGCAGAAACAAGTCAAACGATTGTATGTGAAGCGTTTTGTTGATAGATATCGTTATAAGGAAGAAAAAGAACGAAAAAGGAGGCTGATTTGTACAGCAAGAGAGACATCGGTGAGTGGCGTGCGGCAGCGGTGGCGGTTTGCGATGGTGACCGGAGATAGAGGTGCTTGGCTATGATACCAAGTTGAACACCTTGAGTGTGTGTAATTGTATTGAATAGTTGTAATGTTTTTAGGTTACAAAGTTGAGTTATATAATATAAACATATTTACACAAACTATCTTCTAGTAATACCAATTACAATTGATTAATACACGTATGAACACTCCGTATGTAAGTCTAGTTGGACATTCGAGGGATACGTGAGCCAATGTGCATACGCGAACATTATATCGCGTAAATCATGACTATATGTATTAGTATGTGCTAAAAAGTAACAAAGTAACTAAAATTTTGATATGGAGAAAAAAGAAAAGGTAATTATGAGAGGGTTGTTAACTTGTTACAGATCTGCCCCTAGAGACAAAATTAGAGAAAGTGGGACAGAAAAAGGAGGGGTATATGCGGTGAAGTGGAACTGGTGCGATGCATTCCACTGTACATTAAGCCGGTGATCCTTATTTGGTTAATACAACTTGCCCCATCAACGACGAAGTTTTTTTTTTCACAGTATCGTCTTGCTCTTTTCCTTTCCCTCTGCAAATTTATAATATTTTACTAACACATTATTATATATATTGGCACAAACATTTATTTTAAGGGATGATGCATGGTAGTTGTACATTTGATCAGAAAGCTTGTTGAATCAAATGATGAAAATTATCTATCTTGATTATAAAAGGCAAATTGGTTTTTAATAATCTAAACTATGACTCATTGACTGATAATAATCTAAACTAACAGTTTGGCTAGTGATAATCTCAAATTTCACTTTTGTTTTCAATGGCAGTCACAGTAGCATAATCATCATATATTTACACTCGATTTTGCTTGTACGTTTCTCTAATTCATTTAAAATCGTCATTTTGAGTGAAAACAATGGTAAATCTAGTGTAAATCTATTATAATTATGCTTGTGGGACTGTCATTGACTACAAAAGTGAAAGTTAAGATTATCACAAGTCAAACTGTTAGTTTGGATTATTATAAACAATGAGTCATAGTTAAAATCATTAAAAACCAAATTTCCATTATAAAACTGGTAATGAGAAGCTAAACTTTAAAATACAACTCTAGAAAACAAATTGTAGCCTTTTAAAACATTAAGTGACCTTGAATGGACGAATGGTCATTAAGCGCTAAGATGAGGAAGATAATGTTAATAATTCAACAATTATTTAATGACTTATATTAGGTTAAACAAAGTTTGTAAGTGAATACAACTAAACAAGTATAATATATGTGCTTAATCTATTGTATCATGGATGGAAGCTTCCTTCACAAATCCCAATTACCACTACAACAATATCACCCTATCCCGACGATTTTTTTTGACCCTATAGCGACGACTTGTCGTCGGTATAGGCTATACCGACGACATGTCGTCGGTATAGATGTCGTCGGTATTGCTTCGTCCCAATAGCCAAGATTGTCGTCGGGATAAGCGTCGTCGGGATAGGTCAGCCTATACCGACGACTTGTCGTCGCTATAGGGTTTAATTAAAAAATTAAAAAAGAAACCTTATACCGACGACATGTCGTCGGTATAGAGTCCTACCCTGTACCGACGACATGTCGTCGGTATAGGTTGACACTATACCGACGGCATGTCGTCGGTATAGGCTTTTTTTGTTTTTTTTAATAATTTTTGAAAAAGGCCTATAGCGACGACATGTCGTCGGTATAGGTCTTTTCTGTTTTTATTTTTTATTTTTTAATTTTTAATATTTTATCCAGAAATATTAAATTTCTAAAAACAAAAACCTGCAAATCATAAATATAAACCATTCAAACATTCAAATCGGATAAAAACTAATATCCGAAACATAAACCAAACATTCAAATTGTTCGACACACAAACTTGTTCGACACACAAATTTTTTCGACAAATCAAACATTCAAAACATAAACTTGTTCGACACACAAATATGCAAATTGTTCAAGACAAATACCAACAAAAAAGGCAAAGGCTCAACAACTCCAAGCTAATTATCATCGCTGCTAGTTCGGCGATCCCACATTCGACGCATTTCATCCATTTGTCGTTGCATTTCAAGCATTTGTTGATTATGTGTACGACGTTCTTCCTCTCGTCAACCGCAACGAGTTTCGAACTTGTAACAAAATTAAATAAAGTTACATATACATACAAACATACATAAGCATATGAATAAATACCCTCTTATATACCTACACATCACAATTACATACATACATACATAAATAAAAGCCCAATTACATAATTACAAATATATACACACAAACATACATACATAAATAAATGTCCAATTACATAATTACAAACATATAGATACAAACATACATACACATATATACATTCATATTAACTAATCATCATAAACACAAATTACACACATACATACAACCTAATCATCCAAACTAATCATCAAAAACATAAATTACACACATACATACACATACATACAAACTAAACATTCAAACTAATCATCATAAAGACAAATTACACACATACATACACATACATACAAACACTAAATTACATAAACTAAATTATATAAAATAATCACACATCTAAACCAAATGACCTAAACTAATCATAATTTAATAATTCCATCATACATACAAATATACATACAAACATACATACATACAAACATACATACATACACATACATAACACATACATACAAAATCATAAAAATCTTAGATCTAAACCAAATTTCATCACAAATTAGTAATTAAAACGTACCTTCACAAAGCTAGAAATCAAGAAACGGTGAAATTCCTCCAAAACCTAACCAAAATAAACAAACAAAACTTCAAAATCTTGAAAAAGTAGCTAAAATATGAAACCCGGATGTTACCTCACCTTAAATCCCGAGAGTTTTTGTGAAAGTTGCTCCCAATAAATACCATCTTATATACCTACACATCACAATTACATACATACATACATAAATAAAAGCCCAATTACATAATTACAAACATATACATACAAACATAAATAAATGTCCAATTACATAATTACAAACATATACATACAAACATACATACACATATATACATTCATATTAACTAATCATCATAAACACAAATTACATACATACATACAAACTAAACATTAAAACTAATCATCATAAACACAAATTACACACATACATACACATACATACAAACACTAATTTACATAAACTAAATTATATAAAATAAACACACATCTAAACCAAATGACATAAACTAATCATAATTTAATAATTCCATCATACAAATATACATACTCATACATACAAACATACATACATAACACATACATACAAAATCATAAAAATCTTTGATCTAAACCAAATTTCAACACAAATTAGTAATTAAAACGAGTATTTACCTTCACAAAGCTAGAAATTCAAGAAATAGTGAAATTCCTCCAAAACCTAACCAAAATAAACAAACAAAACTTCAAAATCTTAAAAAATTAGCTAAAATATGAACCCGGATGTTAGCTCACCTTAAATCCCGAGAGTTTGTGTAAAAGTTGCTCCCAAATAGCCCAAAAACGCTGAAATCGCCGGAGAGACAGAATTGGGGGAGTTTTGGAGAGTTTTTGATGAAAATGAAGTTCTGTCGTCTGGTTTCCCTATTTGTTCGCGCTGCACCCTATAGCGACGACATGTCGTCGGCATAGGTCCACTTGTCGTCGGTACAGGTGGACTATAGCGACGACATGTCGTCGGCATAGGTTTCGTAGGGTGTTGACCAGTCAATAAAGGTAAAAACCCTATCCCGACGACATGTCGTCGCTATAATCTATCTTGATTATAAAAGGCAAATTGGTTTTTAATAATCTAAACTATGACTCATTGACTGATAATAATCTAAACTAACAGTTTGGCTAGTGATAATCTCAAATTTCACTTTTGTTTTCAATGGCAGTCACAGTAGCATAATCATCATATATTTACACTCGATTTTGCTTGTACGTTTCTCTAATTCATTTAAAATCGTCATTTTGAGTGAAAACAATGGTAAATCTAGTGTAAATCTATTATAATTATGCTTGTGGGACTGTCATTGACTACAAAAGTGAAAGTTAAGATTATCACAAGTCAAACTGTTAGTTTGGATTATTATAAACAATGAGTCATAGTTAAAATCATTAAAAACCAAATTTCCATTATAAAACTGGTAATGAGAAGCTAAACTTTAAAATACAACTCTAGAAAACAAATTGTAGCCTTTTAAAACATTAAGTGACCTTGAATGGACGAATGGTCATTAAGCGCTAAGATGAGGAAGATAATGTTAATAATTCAACAATTATTTAATGACTTATATTAGGTTAAACAAAGTTTGTAAGTGAATACAACTAAACAAGTATAATATATGTGCTTAATCTATTGTATCATGGATGGAAGCTTCCTTCACAAATCCCAATCACCGAAATTTTCACAAATATTGTGTGTACGCAACGTGGTCATGGGAAGTTATTTCCTACTAACGAAATTGTTCTACATCTGAAGGGTTCAAATTCTACGAGATGTAGGTATAGGTGGTTATAGGAGTCGTTGTTTTAAGGATTTGATCGTGGACTCAATTGAAGGGGCTTTCATTAACCCAGTTACTCGTTGAAAAACTTTTTGCCCCGGAGTTTACACTTATTAAATATGCTTAGTGTTCTATTATTTAATAAATCTAAATATATACATCAGTAACAAATTTGAGAAAATAAAAAGATGCTAAACTTTGTTTATGGCCACTAGTTACATGTAAATGATAAGTTGACTACAAGTATAAGCACAACGTACGCAATCTTGTATTTCTGCACTCTTATAATTACCTTTTTTCTTCTCTCTGTCTCTATATCTTTTTCTTCATCCACTTTTTCCCTTTTAGTAGATTATCATGTGCCCCAGTTAACCCAATTCAATGAAATAAATCCATTTTAGCAACGAGTTTAAAATATAGTAAGTATCCATCAAATGCAAAATAAATTAACACTACTAAAAAACTAGTATTAGTGATGGAATTTTACTACAAAAGAATTTGGTAGCAAAATTAGTGAAAAAAATTAGGCGTCCAAATTTCCCTTCATCTGACCCAACCATATACCGACAACATGTCGTCGGGATAGAGTTTCACAAACCAAAATTTGGGTGGGAGCTATCCTGACGACATGTCATCTGGATAGGCGTCGTCGGGAGATATTCTTGTAGTGTGTAAATGAGTAGATGACAATTGTCGATGTGCCTGTGGAAGATCTTGCATATAGCACTTTAATTTTTTGATGGTCATTTTGAACCAACAACTTGATTTTTATCTAATAGCACAAAAGCTAGTACGTACACGTACATAACACATTATCCTAATGGTTCCCATATTATATGTCTAGTCATCTTTCACAACATATACCCTTTCTTTATTTCATTGATTCCCTCCTGTATTAATTAGGGGTAATGTATGACTCAGACATGACGTGCCCATCTTCTCACCACCATTTTCACTTATTACGGATATTAAATTAAAATTATAAAATAGAAATCACATTGCACGATATAAATTTACCAAAAAAATAAATTATATAAAGTTGTCTTATTAACTTAAACAAGCTCCTACCATACAAGACAGATGAACATGAAATTGCGTATCACTTATAAGGGTGTATACCATTGGCGATTTATGGTTTTATAAGAGGAAGTGAATTGTGTGGTGGAATATATTATAAGAACCTTGATGGATATATGTAAAGGATTGAAGAGGGAAACAGCAAAGCATATGAGTGCACTTTTTCTTTATTTGGGTCTTCTCCAACCATGCTTTTCTAAAGATCATTAAAGTTTCATTCCTCATATTCTAAATTTTACTTTTGTTAATTAAATCGTGTGGTATAAATTGGGTGATTATAAAATAGATTGCATGAGCATACCTTTATTTGATCTATCATCCCATTTGGGCAGAAGTTATCTAGTCACCGAACTAGAAAAATATTCATATAACCCTAGAATTGCTTTACAAAAGTTAAATTCGTCATCTATTTCTTTTTTTCAAAAGCGTTTTGTTGGTAAAGGTCATTTCGAATTCGGTGTCTTGATTAGAGACTTGCCTTTGTCTTAGTTCGTTCCTCCGTACACTTTTATTCGTACATTAGTTTCGTGTGCACTCTCCGTAGGTTCTACGTGCACGTTTTCTTCTTTATTGTGTCCGACTCGACCAGTATGACCGCCTCGGCATCCGGCTTCTCTTCTACCAGTCATATTTTTCTAAATTTCCTGAATAATAAAAAGGAATACACCAATGTCATTCCTACAGATCATAGTTTAGAACAGTACGAGCAAAGTAAATTCTTAATTATAGTGACCAGTTTGTGATTAATAATTTGCTTTGTTTTTCGGGTTCAAAACTCTTCACATCCGTAGTGAGATTGATATCTATGCACTCTAAGTTAACGAATCTACCCTAAGCTACATGCATTAACCTTACTACTTACTTACTTTGCTGGCTTTGGCATTGGCTACCCGAACTGACATCCTTGCGTTGGTCCCATTATCAGCTTGAGTCCATACATTTAGGGATGTATGAATCTCTCAAACTATTTTTCTGATACCAACTTGTAAGGCTCATTTCCCGGGAGACCTCGCTTGTTGGAATTACTCATAAACATAGTCATCAACACTGAACTTTTTAATTATAATCATTAAACATAGCGGAAGCGTATCATTCAATCACAAAACATAGCGGTGGAAGTCTTAACATTCAACATTAATCATTGTTTTAACACGTAATAAATTAAACGGGATGTCAGTCTTAAATCAGGGTATCCTTCATGCATTCGCTCGTCCTGTCTTCTTCTTACCCGAAGTGCATACTAAAAGTCAGCTAACGCTAGTAAGTTCTAGTTTAAGACAATTAGTATAACCATTATTTCTTTATAAGTATATATATATACATAATACACATTAACACTTGATTTGCCTTCAGTTATCATTCATTGAAAGTACATATAAATATACGTACACATCTTTGCTCTTATTGAACATTAATTGGTCATAAACATAAGGGTGATCAACCCGCCATTACTCGCATAAGTCACAAAGAAAGATGCTCCATCCTACCGTCGTAGTCCGTCCTCCATGATCGTATGGATTCCTTCGATCGTACGTCAAGCTATATCGTCCAGATTCCTTCAATCGTCCGTCTAAACCGTTCGCCAACATATTCACCTGTCTGCCCAAAGGCATCTGTTTTCCACCCAAAATTTATATACATCCGTGCATCGATTGAGGGACTTACTCTACCGTAGTAGCATTAGTTTTGTCTACCTTTCTAGACTTTCATTTCTGGCTGCATAATAGTCGAGTGGTCGTCCGTCTACCGAAGTTGTTGTTATCATTGAGTCGTCCTACCGATGTAGTCCGTATATCCATTCATAACGTTTACATACATTCATAATATGCAATATATATAAATATAGAGCAAGATTTCTTTCATTTATGTTATGCCATTCATTCATTTCATTTCATTCATTGTACACATATGTTTCGTTCTTTGTTCATCATTTACTTTCATATAACACGTATGGTTATAATAATAATCATAACATTTATTCGGTTCATGTATACACTTCAGCCCCAAAACATTATAAAGCATTTGCACATAACACATAAGGGACACATAGAACTCACATGTCTACCGGTATTCCACCCGAAGATGATTTTTAACTATTGCTAATGTGTATACTAATATGCACATAAGTCAAAGTGCGAATTTTATTATTTAAGGCAAGAGTCGGCTAAGACATGGGAGTGTCGGCTGTCACACATGCGTGTCGGCTGGGAGAATCGCCAGCCACACTCGAGTGTCGACAAGGAGAGTCTCCGGTCACTCATGAGTGTCGCCTGAACTTCCGTGCGCAAGGGACGTATATTTAAGGCCAGGACCACCACCAATCCCTAGTATACCCTTATGGACGAACCGGAGACGACCAGCACCAGAAGATCACATATTCCCACTCCACGCCACTTATGTATACTATCATTATTAATTTGTTCAATTTAGAAATAACTATATACTAATTAATTAATAACGTACCATTAATTGGTTTAACGTGTGTAGGATCTCGTCATAGACGCCAAATTCATTGAGCTCCGTCGGATCATTGCTAGTTTGTCAGAGGAGATACGGGAGACTCGTGGAACTCTTGTTAATGATGATGCGTCCACTCCTAGTCTTGCTATTAGCTTTTCTTATTTTTGTAAAAAACAAATAATGTAATATGTTTTCTTATTAATAAGATTTTGTTGATCTATGGTTTATTTGTTTATTTATTTTTTAATAACAATAATATAATAATTTTCTTTAAAATTAAAAAAACTAGCGACGGAATTCCGACGCAAATGTCAAAACTGGTCGTATGTAGATGCGTCGTTAATCCGTCGCAAATATGAAATCCGACATGGGAAATGGAGAACTTGGTCGGAGAATTATCTGCTGGTAAAAGGACCATCGGTAATCCATCACAAAATTACTGATGGTATTCCGTAAGTAGACGGATTTCCCACGAGCAATTTGCTGACGGGCCATTACCAACTATCACCAAAGGATTTCCTACGGAAACGTCCGTTGATTATAGTGTTGTTTTCTTGTAGTGAAGGTTTTAGAGCCGAGGGTTCTTTGGGAGCAGTGTCCTTGTTTCTTGGGATAAAGAAAAGGTTTGCTCTTACCACATCTTCCCAAACCCTAACAATAGGTGTGCTATCAGTACCGGGTATGTTTGTTTATTTGTTAGTCTTGATTGGAGATCAAATGATTGAAATTCAAGTTAAATAGTGGCAGGAAAACAACAGTCAACAACTTAAGCTAGCAAATAGTTTGTATCGTCCCCTCAAATTGGATCCTCATACTGAAATCTTGAAACATAAAATTTGCAATTGGTCTTTTATATATTGATTTTAATGAAAACCAATAATAAATTTGTGGTGCCACCCCTCATGTGGAATTAAAAGTTTCAAGTAGAAAGGGATTTGGTAGAGGCTCTTGTATTTTAGATTGGAGGCCCTGAGTTCAAACTCAGGCATGTGGTAAATTATTTGATCTAATTTTGGAGTAGTATAGTAGATCAATTTTCCGTTACAAAAAAGTAGAAAGGACTTTGGTTTTCTTTATTTCTTGGAGGGCTATTGCCATTTACGTGTAACCATTACTTAAACATTGTGTGCTTCCTTTATTTAATTATTCAACAACCTTCTATCTAGATGATCAAATAAAGACAGCATCCAGAATCCAAAGTGCCATTTAAAAGTGCACTAGAAAAGCACAAAGGTGGAATATTGGCATCCAAAAGTGCTCATACCGAGTGCTTCTTTAGTTTCATACTTCCTTAAGAAACCTTTTGAATTTTTTTTATATTTTTTGTGTGTGTGTGGTGTGTGTATGTGAGAGAGAGGACTAAACTATTGGCTATACAAGCTTCAACTGCAACATGATACTATAACTAGCAAAGGAAAACAAGGGCTAAAGAAAAGCTTCAAAGTTCAAACCATTATGTGGGTGCTGTCCAGGTAACTCAAAGAGGAGGCAGATGGATTTTTATGTATGAGTGCACTGCAAATATATGCACCATGACCTAGCAATGTTCATAAATGATGCAACAAGAAATTAACTAATACGAAAATTGATACGAATCAGTCAAAGAAATTGAAATCAAATGCAAGAAACCCTCAAACGATTATGTCTTACTGATGAATTTGACAAACGGTTACAAAAGAAATGAAAATACAAAGTGAATTGAATAACCAACTAATCTGCAGCTAATCGCCCCTTTTATCAACTAACAACCAAAGCTTAACAAACTAAGTTTATGAATTGACACTAACAGTCCTCCAAGTTACACAGAAAGTGTAAACAAGACTAAAACATTATGAAACTAAAGAATAGTTTCACAAAGCACCCCTAACTATGAGAAACTTGACATTATGACCAATAACTTTATAAAAATCTCCACCTTTGGTCAATGCCAACCCACATTCAACAAATCCAAACTGTAGGTCCTGAGCAGACCTGAAGAACACAGATCTGCGGAGAAATCTTCAGACAGTCCGGATCAAGAGGCGGAATCTCTAGATCCGGTATCACTCTCGAATCAGAAATGGTAGAGATGGGTGCGGGAATCACATACACGAACAAAAATGTATAAAAGTGAAGAAGAAAAGATAATTGAAAGCATAAAAACGTATGATTCTTTCATTGAAATGAAAAATAAGCTCATCATACACTAACCATTAGTCTCACCCCAGGGTGAGCTCCCCCTAGGGTGGTGATTCCGTCTACAGACACACATACTCCTAATGGGTATTCTACTCTATATAGCAGACCTCATGTGCCTTGTTTTCCAAGCCACCACTAAAGAGGCCTGAAAAACATGCATCGAAACTAGGTAGTTTCTATAGAACAAGTTCAACTGAAACTACTAGTTTCGATACTGCAGTTTCTATTGACAGCATCAGTCTCAATTCTATACCCAACAATCTCTCCCTAGACTGATGCTATCAAATCTTGTCCGACTCTGTCTTTCGTCTTCATAGATTGACTGATGATCTAATGCCTTTCATTGTGATTCTCCCCCTCAAGTGTAGACCCTCATATCTTGTAGGCAATTGATAAAGGTTTGAATCCCAAGTATTTAGCAGTAAATAACCATCTTTCTACAAAGATTCTTAACATTCACGAACACTTGATCAACTTTTGCCTTCTATCCCCCTAAAAAGGGTCAATTTCAAGCGAAGGCTCACTTTGTCTTGCTTCTTCATAACTCTGCTGATAATTTGAAGCCTTTCGTGATAATTCTCCCCCTGAAGTGTAGAACCTCCTATTTCTTTGCAAAAGATAAGGAATCGAATCACCATGTAATCAACAACCAATGATCTGGTTTGTCACAAATATGTTTGACTTTGCTACCCGCTGCCCAAACTTGAACTTTGATCAAAGGAATTACAGTTGAATTAGGCAGAACATCATGTATATTGCTGAAGAAACAAATTTTTCAAAAACCCAAAAAGGTTGTCTCCAAGTTTTCTTCCATAACTCCCCTACTTCTATGCAATATCCTGTTAAAAAATTTATCCAAGAAATTTTCCAAAAAACTTTTTTTTTAATATCTTGGAAAATACTTGGACAGTTCTGCCTGTAGTTTCGATAGGCTCCACTTCAGTCGAAACAAGGCTAGTTTCGATAGAGACAGTATCGAAACAAGAAGTTTCGATAGAGGGATTCTTCAATCGAAACTAGTAGTTTCGATAAGAGATTCTTCAACCGAAACTAGTAGTTTCGATAGCCTAGTTTCGATGTCTTCTACTTCTGATTTAGGGCAACACAAGTAGTTTCGATAGAAAATGTTCAGCCGCCACCTAGTTTCGATTGAGCGTCTTCAACCTTCAGCTACTTTGGTACCCCCAATCCAGGTCTGAAAAATGCTTCAAGAGCCTTACATCTTCAGATTTTGACGGTGAGAATGTAGAACAGAAGTCACGAACCTGCTACACATCGATTTCTTCTTGTTTAACATCTCAATGGCGGGTTTTTCTCTGATTTTTGAGCAGATTCGAGAGCAATAAGAGCCACCATGGCTCTGATACCACTTGTAGATCCTGAGCAGACCTGAAAAACACAGATCTGCGGACAAATCTTCAGACAGTCCGGATCGTGAGGCGGAATCTCTGGATTCGGTATCACTCTCAAATCAGAAATGGTAGAGACGGGTGCGAGAATCACATACACGAACAGAAATGTATAAAAGTGAAGAAGAACAGATAATTGAAAGCATAAAAACGTATGATTCTTTGATTGAAATGAAAAATAAGCTCATTATACACTAACAATTAGTCTCACCCCAGGGTGAGCTCCCCCTGGGGTGGTGATTCCCTCTAAAGACACACATACTCCTAATGAGTATTCTACTATATATAAGAGACCTCATGTGCCTTGTTTTCCAAGCCACTGCCAAAGAGGACTAAAAAACAGGCATCGAAACTAGGTAGTTTCGATTGAACAATTGTTCAACCGAAACTACTAGTTTCAATTGAACAAATGTTCAACCGAAACTACTAGTTTCGATACTTTAGTTTCTATTGACAGCATCAGTCTCAATTCTATACCCAACAAAAACAAAAACCAAACTTTGAACTTAGTAGAACTTTGGTAAACATATCACCCCCATTTTCCAAAGTGTCCACCTTTTGAACTTCTATCTCCCTTGACTTAATCACTTCCCTTATAAAATGCAACTTAACACTTATGTGTTTAGTTCTATGATGAAAAACTTGGTTCTTTGTCAACTGTATTGCCCCATTATTATCACATAATACCACAACTTTTGAAACTTGAATTCCCAAATCTGCCATGAAGCCTTTCTGTCACACCCCCAAATTTCACTAACGGAGTTTTACCGTTTGATGCGTGACAAACCAGGATCTCAGTCATTAGTT
The DNA here is from genome assembly GCA_023525975.1 of Smallanthus sonchifolius. NCBI lineage: Eukaryota > Viridiplantae > Streptophyta > Magnoliopsida > Asterales > Asteraceae > Smallanthus > Smallanthus sonchifolius. Next base: position 23,851,993 of record CM042029.1, on the reverse strand, counting down.
ACATCAAACGACACTATATGAGACATAAATGAAATATCATAAAAGTTCAAAGTTAATGCAAAAGCGTTTAAATAAGAAAATAAATGCGCAAAACAAGCGCGCCCAAGTTTAGTTTAATAAAACAAGTAAATTGTTTTGAATGTTTGCATGAGGATGAAATGATGGTAGGACTCCATGCATGTCCTAAGTGTGCAACATGTGCCTTAGCGACCTGAGAAACATGTAAGAAAAAGTGTCAACACAAGGTTGGTGAGTTCACAGGTTTACAAGTAAATAACTATTTGAGTGTTTGCATGATCCACATACGTAAGTCACACCTATTGCTAGCTAGACAATGTGAAAGTTACTCTAAGCATACGTTCGCAACCGAAGCTGACTGTTTAAGTTTGGGTGCCTTCCACCATTGCTAACATCAACAAAGGCAAGTGTTTAGGACAATTTACACCCATTAGACCTCCAATCAAGTTAGCGCGACTAACCCGGGTGGGGTTTGTCAAACCCAGTAGTACTACTAAAATTTTCTCGCTATACTCCATATATTAACGGTCCGAGTGTGTAAGGACTTTGCATGTTATGTTTGCACTTAAGTACACAAGTGGTAATGAAATACTATGTGATCCATGTCCGTGTGTATGTCTCTCCCTGGCCGGGAGACAAGTAACGGATGCCTGTTCGTATGCATGTTTCTCCCCAACGGGAAAACAAGTAAGATGATGTTTGTTTGTACGCATGTTTCTCCCCAACGGGAAAACAAGTAAAATGATATTCATTTGTATGCATGTTTCTCCCCAACGGGAAAACAAGTAAAAATAATGTTTATGTGTATGCGTGTTTCTCCCCCAATAGGAAAACAAGTAAAAAGGGGCCGTGAAACTCACCTGAGTCTGAATAGAGCGTAGTAAATAACACCGCTAAAGGATGCAACAAAGCCACAAGAATTTGCCTGTGAACAGTCTATGAATTCCCTAGAATTACAAGTACAACAGTTAGGGACACAATGGGATTTGTGACGATGGTATGGAAGATTTGAACATCTTAAAACATTCTAAGGATCAACGAATAGGCGAACGTGTCCACGGCAATAAGGATTTCTTATTTAATTAATTATTATGATAAATACGTTTCGTGTCGAACGTTTCTATTTACGAATAATAAATATATAAATATATACATTCGTGTGTTTGTACAAAATATGGTCTAGAAGAATAATATATAATAAATATATTACTTTTAAGTTCGTAAGACCAATCTAATAAACATTTGCGTGGAAAAATAATAAATATATTATTTTTAATCAAATAAATAGACGTGAGTAAATAAAAAAATAAATTATATTATTTATAATTTTTGAATCGTTTCATAAAGTTTATAATCGTGTCGAAAATATAAAAATATATATATATTATTTTTAATCTAGGTCACGGGGTCGAAAATAATATAAATATATTATTTTGTTTAGAGTGGTGGTTTGAAAATAATATAAATATATTATTTTTAAAAATGGGAATAGTATTAAATACGGGTTATGAAACTAAACCCGAGCCTACGGGTGATTTTCGGGGCTAAAACTTGTTTATATATCAATATAATATTATGGGGAATGATTTTTATATTAAAAACAATTGTTTAAAAATCATTTTAAAAGAAAAACAGGTGGAGAGACTCGAACACGGGTCTCTCCCCCTCACAGCCCAAAGTGTTAACCATCTCATCCAGCCAGTGAATCGCACACAGATCCGATTCAAAATGGTTTTAACATAAACTGTTCCTGTGGTTCCCCTTATCGAAGACCGATCCCAATCCAGTCCCAAATCTATCGATGTCGACACTAATTTGCTACAAAAACATGGGGGTTTTGATTATATGTCTAGATTCAATCTGTTTACGAGTTTAATTTGAAAAACATCAAGGTTAAGATCGTTTAATCCCTCTTTGAAATTGCCGAAACCCTAGTTCAAGAACACAAGATCGAATTGATAAAATCTGATATTAAAAGTTGTTGAAACCATGGGGCTTTTACAGAGTGAGACATTGCGAATCTAGCCACGTGGTTTAATTGGATTGATATTGAGTATAAGTTAGGGTTCGATTAAACTGAAAACGCGATGAACCCTAGATCTTGTTCATGATAAATTCAGTAATGTAAGCCTTAATTAAGCCAGGGCTTTCATTCTATAGACCAAAACGAATCAGAGGATGGATTCCATTACATGTTTTGGAATTGGATTGAAAGAGATCGATTAGAATGGGTTCTGACTTCTACGCGTTTGGCTTCCGGTGACTTAGGCTTCGACTCCGGTGAAATTCGATGGTGCCAAAGGTTCAATGGGACTGGTTTAAGATACGTAGGGGTTCAATTTCAGCGTAACAGATCTAAATGACGCGAATTTGTCTGTAGAAGAGACGAAGTCGACGGTTATCGCCTCAATCCTCATTATTGAGTTTAATTCGACAATGATGATGCTTTAACACAGTATTAAAGACCGTTAATGTCGAGGACGTGCTTGATCAGTTATAATTTCGAACAAAGATTGATTACATATTTGAATTTTTGGCTCAAAGCTTCACGGTTTGACTTTCAAAGTCAACCTAATCAAGTTCTGGGTAATTACTGGAATAGCCCATGTAGTTTCATGCATTCAGGTTTAGGAAATTTGCAGAACAAGTCCTTGTGGTTAGAATTGAGTTAAGAAACATAGTTAGTTGACTTTCAAAAGTCAATAGGGATACAAATATTCAATTTTGACTTTTAAAGTCAATCAGAATTGAGTTTGGCTAATGACACAACTAGTCCCTCTAGTTTTAGTTTAGTATTTGACAGGGTTAGTCCCTGAAGTTAGAGATAGGGTTATGTAGGTTAGGATATAACCAAGTTATGTTAACGGAGTTAACATGGAATGTCCGTATTGTCACATTATCTCATAGTTGAAAGAATTTTCGTCCCGAAAATAAAAATAAAAAAAAATCTAAGGTGTCACATCATCCCCTAGTTGAAAGAATTTTCGTCCCGAAAATTAAAATAGTATGTTAAGAGTTGATGTGGAGTGCTTAAACCGATGTGGATACTTGCGCATCATCTGATCCTCACGCTCCCACGTGAATTTCGGTCCGCGTTTCGAGTTCCAACGAATTTTGACAATAGGGATTTTACTACGTTTAAGCGTTTTGACTTCCCTGTCCATGATTTCTACCGGTTCTTCTATGAAACGCGCTGTTCATCGATGTGTAGTTCCTCAAGAGGAATCGCGAGTGACTCGTCTGCTAGGCATTTCTTTAAGTTAGAGATATGAAAGACGTTGTGTACCCTACTAAGTACTTCGGGTAGATCCAGTTGATATGCCATTGGGCCAATTCTCTTCACTATCTTGAATGGTCCAACATAACGAGGATTTAGTTTGCCTTGTTTCCCAAAACGAATGACACCCTTCCAAGGTGAGACCTTTAACAAGACCATATCGTCTACTTGAAACTCTAACGGTTTACGACGTTTATCGGCATAGCTCTTTTGACGGTCACGAGCTGCTGCCATACGATTTCTAATTTGAATGATTTTCTCAAAAGTTTCAAGTACGAGTTCAGGACCTGTAAGTTGACTATCCCCAACTTCGGCCCAACAAATAGGAGAACGGCATTTTCGTCCATATAATGCTTCAAATGGAGCTGCCTTGATACTAGTGTGATAACTGTTGTTGTAGGAAAACTCCACCAACGGTAGGTGAGACTCCCAAGTGTTACCGAAGTCAATCACACAAGCTCGTAGCATGTCCTCCAGGGTTTGAATAGTACGTTCTGTCTGGCCATCAGTTTGAGGATGGTCTGTTGTGCTCATATCTAGACACGTGCCTAAAGCTTTATGTAACGATTGCTAGAAACGAGAGGTGAATCGTGCATCATGATCCGAAATGATAGAGATTGGCACTCCGTGTCGAGAGACTACTTCTTTCAAATAAATTCGAGTAAACTTCTCCATTTTGCCTGTTTCCTTAATGGCTAAGAAGTGAGCGGATTTGCTAAGCGATCGACGATTACCCAAATGGTATCACATCTGGTAGGAGTTCGTGGCAATTTTGTGATAAAGTCCATGGATACCTGCTCCCATTTCCACATGGGAATCTCCGGTTGCTGGAGTAGACCGAAAGGCTTTTGATATTATACTTTGAGCTTTGTGCAAGTCAGACATTTACTCATATAGGCGGCTATATCGGCCTTCATCTTTGGCCACCAATATAGCACCTTTAGGTCATGGTACATCTTGTCGGAACCTGGATGAACGGATTAACGAGATTTATGAGCTTCATCCATGACTAGTTCCCTTAAGTTTTCGAATACTGGAACCCATATTCGCTCGGTGAAGTAGCAAATGCTGTCAGATTTGACCTCGGGTTGTCCTTCCATACCGCCTGATCGCACAATCATAATCATTCAAGAGCTCGACCCAACGACGTTGTCACATGCTCAGCTCTTTCTGCTCAAAGATATGTTGAAGACTCTTGTGATTGGTGCAAATGGTGCACTTGGTCCTGTCCAAGTAATGTCTCCATATCTTCAAAGCAAACACTACAGCTCCCAATTCTAAGTCATGGGTAGTGTAGTTTTTCTCATAAACCTTCAATTGACGGGAAGTGTATGCGATAACCTCTTCGCGTTGCATCAACACACAACCAAGGCCTTGAATTGAAGCATCGCAATTCACTACGAAGTCAACCGTTCCTTTAGGAAGAGATATGATAGGTGCACTACAGAGTTTCTGTTTCAACAGTTGGAATGCAGATTCTTGAGTTTCGCTCCAGTTATAGGGTTTACCCTTTTTGAGTTAGAGTAGTGAGAGGTTGAGCAATCTTTTGAGATTCCCTCAATGAATTGACAGTAGCAGCCAGTCAATCCTAGAAATTGCCGCACCTTTGTTGGAGTCATCGGTGCTGTCTGATTCTTGATGGCTTCTACTTTAGATGGATCGACATGTATTCATTTCTCGTCGACTACATGTCCTAGAAGTTGAATCTTCGCGAATCCAGAATTCGCACTTAGAGAAATTGGGCATACAATTGCTCTTATTTCAGCAATCCAAGAATTAAGCGTAGGTGATCCTCATGTCCTTCCTTGTTCTTAGAATAGATGAAGATGTCATCAATAAAAATGATGACAAACTGGTCGAGGTAGGTTTTTCACACGCGATTCATGAGGTCCGTGAACACCGTGGGTGCGTTGGTTAATCTGAAAGGCATAACTATGAATTCATTGTGGTCGTACCTAGCTCTGAAGGCAGTCTTAGAGATATCCTCGTCTTGGACTCTCAGTTGATGGTAACCAGACCTAAGGTCTATTTTGGAATAGAAACTTGATCCTTGGAGTTGATTAAACAGATCATCTATGCGGGGTAGAGGATAACGATTCTTGATCGTCACTTTGTTCAGCTCACGATAGTCGATGCACATGCGGAAGGTCCCGTCTTTCTTCTTGACTAATAGGACTTGAGCTCCCCATGGCGATGAGCTAGGTCGAATGAAACATTTATTCAACAACTCTTGTAGTTAAGTGGATAGCTCTTGCAAGTCTGTGAGGTGCTCGAGCAATCGGCGCTGCCCCGGGTGCTAGGTGGATTTGAAATTTTATTTGACGATGCGATGGCAGACCAGGCAAGTCCTTGGGAAATACTTCTGGATAGTCACGTATGATTGGGATGTCATCAATCTTCTTCTCCTCTGATGGCTGCTTGGCGACAAGACCCAAAATAGCAGCATGACCTTTTCAAAGACACTTCTGTGCTTTCATATAGGATATGATGCCAACGTCTACACCACTTCTTTCGCCTTGGACAGAAAGTTTTTCTCCACTCGGGAGAGGAAGGCGAACAAGTTTCTCACGATAAATGATTTCGTCTTGGTTCTTAGATAACCAATTCATACTGATGATCACGGAAAGCTGCCTAGTGTAACTGGCATAATGTCAATGTCAAGCTTAAGACTAACCAATCCTAGTTTACATCCCCTAAGAATGGGAGTTGCTTTGGTTATTTGACCGTCCACTATTTCTATAGTGCACTAAGTTTCTAATAGATACGACCGTACTAACGTGAAGTTTGTGAAGTCATGCTGAGACTTCTAATGAGAGCCGTGCTTATAAGGTAAGCGTCGGTCAATACGAAGGTCAAGGGAAGGGGTTCACAAAGGAAAGAAGAATCTAATGAGATATAGATACCATTCATACAAAGGATAGGTTATCTGGTTAAGTAACTGTGTTCAACTAATGGTTGGTTAGGTTAAATCCTCGTTTCCTAATGTTATTGGATCATTTCATGAAGAAAGAAATTCGTTTACAGGATTGAATATGCTGGAGTATAATTTGAATTAGACCAAGGATTATCCACAAGATAAAGTAATGAGGTCAAATGAGTTTCATTGTTGGAGCGTAAGGGATAACGTGTTAGCTTAGAAAGAATTTGACAATTTCCTGCTTTCAAAGTTGGAGTCGATGGGTTTACCATGAGGTTCAATTAGAATTTCAATCGAGAATGATTCCTTGATCAAGTTTGAATAAGGGTCTTACGGTCACTAAGACTCTTGCACGAGTGAAAATAACATGATGGATTCCATTAATGATAACTCAGTGTATCTGTAAACGTCTTCAACCTGATAGTTGCGTCTATCAACCGTTGAATATGTTTAATGATACCAACTAGTCGTTGAGCGGGTTACGAAAATTTTTACGGACAGTGGAAACTTAAGTCTGTAATTCACATATTAGGACCATTTATTCACACACTAGGTTTCACCAGGACTTACATGCACCTCAAATTACTATTACATGTGCACCCGTAATGATAATTTGCTTTGCATGCTCACCCTAGTTCTCCCTGTTATGTGTCATAATGTCCTTTAGCATGTATTGATGAGTACAGAGTGTTGACAGATATGATAAGTCATCGAAAAGCTTAGTCATCAACCATAAGTTGATCAGCTAGGACTCATATCAGGATAAGTAGTCGAGAATCGTTTGATCCGAGTATTCACTCGAGTTGAAACACAATACGAGAGTCCAATCCAGCGGATTGTAGATGAGAACAAGCATATGAAACAAACATGAACATGAAATGGGACTTTGAGAAGTGAAACTAACTCATGGATACGAGTTACAGGAAGCAGCAAAGTAGCCGTCCTTCCAACTGAGTCAGGATAGGGTTTGAATATGCGTTCTCAACTTTGTGGTCAATCTATTCTCAACAGAATATTAATCAAAGGAGCCTATGGCTAGGAAAAGTGACAACATCTATGTGTCAATGGGTTCTACAATAATGCATGCAACGGTCTGCCTTCACTCAGCGTATTGTTGCTAGTGGGTATAGTAGGGACTCGCCTCCGACGATCCCAACTCCCAAAGAGATATGTGCTAGTGTTGAGTGTCGTCCATAACATGGACCTGAGAAGGCCCACCATACCCGACAGATGATGGTGGTGTAGGTGACTCCTCTGAAGGCTCCGTCTCGCTGCCCTCGGACGGGAGTGGATGTTGTTTCGGCGATTCCACGGGTGTCACCACATGGAATGATGATGCAATCCGAATGATGTGTCCCTCATCAACCGAGGGTGATACGGATGGTGTTAACATGCCTGCACTACAATGTATGTGTAGGTGCTATATGTATCAGGTATGAGTGTCTGTGTCGTGTAACTAATGTGTGAGGTTATAGTCTAGTATGAGATCCTAGTTCTCTATAACCAATGGCTCTGACACCAATCTGTCACACCCCTAAATTCCACTAACGGAGTTTTACCGTTTGGTGCATGACAAACCAGGATCTCAGTCATTAGTTACATCAAACAACACTATATGGGACATAAATGAAATATCATAAAAGTTCAGAGTTAATGCAAAAGCGTTTAAATAAGAAAATAAATGCGCAAAACAAGCGCGCCCAAGTTTAGTTTAATAAAACAAGTAAATTGTTTTGAATGTTTGCATGAGGATGAAATGATGGTAGGACTCCATGCATGTCCTAAGTGTGCAACATGTGCCTTAGCGACCTGAGAAACATGTAAGAAAAAGTGTCAACAAAAGGTTGGTGAGTTCACAGGTTTACAAGTAAATAACTATTTGAGTGTTTGCATGATCCACATACGTAAGTCACACCTGTTGCTAGCTAGACAATGTGAAAGTTACTCTAAGCGTTCGTTCGCAACTGAAGCTGACTGTTTAAGTTTGGGTGCCTTCCACCATTGCTAACATCAACAAAGGCAAGTGTTTAGGACAATTTACACCCATTAGACCTCCAATCAAGTTAGCGCGACTAACCCGGGTGGGGTTTGTCAAACCTAGTAGTACTACTCAAATTTTCTCGCTATACTCCATATATTAACGGTCCGAGTGTGTAAGGACTTTGCATGTTATGTTTGCACTTAAGTACACAAGTGGTAATGAAATACTACGTGATCCATGTCCGTGTGTATGTCTCTCCCTGGCCGGGAGACAAGTAACGGATGCTTGTTCGTATGCATGTTTCTCCCTAACGGGAAAACAAGTAAGATGATGTTTGTTTGTACGCGTGTTTCTCCTCAACGGGAAAACAAGTAAAATGATATTCATTTGTATTCATGTTTCTCCCCAACAGGAAAACAAGTAAAAATAATGTTTATGTGTATGCGTGTTTCTCCCCCAATAAGAAAACAAGTAAAAAGGGGCCGTGAAACTCACATGAGTCTGAATAGAGCGTAGTAAATAACACCACTAAAGGATGCAACAGAGCCACAAGAATTTTCCTGTGAACAGTCTATGAATTCCCTAGAATTACAAGTACAATAGTTAGGGACACAATGGGATTTGTGACGACGGTACGGAAGATTTGAACGTCTTAAAACATTATAAGGATCAACGAATAGGCGAACGTGTCCACAGCAATAAGGATTTCTTAATTAATTAATTATTAAGATAAATACGTTTCGTGTCGAACGTTTCTATTTACGAATAATAAATATATAAATATATACATTCGTGTGTTCGTACAAAACATGGTCTAGAAGAATAATATATAATAAATATATTACTTTTAAGTTCGTAAGACCAATCTAATAAACATTTGCGTGGAAAAATAATAAATATATTATTTTTAATCAAATAAATAGACGTGAGTAAAAAAAAAATAAATTATATTATTTATAATTTTTGAATCGTTTCATAAAGTTTATAATCGTGGCGAAAATATAAAAATATATATATTATTTTTAATCTAGGTCACGGGGTCGAAAATAACATAAATATGTTATTTTGTTTATAGTGGTGGTTTAAAAATAATATAAATATATTATTTTTAAAAGTTGGAATAGTATTAAATACGGGTTATGAAACTAAACCCGAGCCTACGGGTGATTTTCGGGGCTAAAACTCGTTTATATATCAATATAATATTATGGGGAATGATTTTTATATTAAAAACAATTGTTTAAAAATTATTTTAAAAGAAAAACGGGTGGAGAGATTCAAACATGGGTCTCTCCCCCCCACAGCCCAAAGTGTTAACCATCTCATTCAGCCAGTGAATCGCACACAGATCCGATTCAAAATGGTTTTAACATAAACTGTTCTCGTGGTTCCCCTTATCGAAGACCGATCCCATTCCAGTCCCAAATCCATCGATCTCGACAATAATTTGCTACAAAAACCTGGGGGTTTTGATTATATGTCTAGATTCAATCTATTTGCGAGTTTAATTTGAAAAACATCAAGGTTAAGATCGTTTAATCCCTCTTTGAAATTGCCGAAACCCTAGTTCAAGAACACAAGATCGAATTGATAAAATCTGATATTAAAAGCTGTTGAAACCATGGGGCTTTTACAGAGTGAGACTTTGAGAATATAGCCACGTGGTTTAATTGGATTGATATTGAGTATAAGTTAGGGTTCGATTAAACTGAAAACGCGATGAACGCTACATCTTGTTCATGATAAATTTAGTAATGTAAGCCCTAATTAAGTCAGGGCTTTCATTCTATAGACCAAAACGAATCAGAGGATGGATTCAATTACCTGTTTTGGAATTGGATTGAAAGAGATCGATTAGAATGGGTTCTGACTTCTACGCGTTTGGCTTCCGGTGACTTAGGCTTCGACTCCGGTGAAATTCGATGGTGCCAAAGGTTCAATGGGACTCGTTTAACATACGTAGGGGTTCAATTTCAGCGTAACAGATCTAAATGACGCAAATTCATGTGTAGAAGAGACGAAGTCGACGGTTATCGCCTCAATCTTCATTATTGAGTTTAATTCGACAATGATGATGCTTTAACACAGTATTAAAGACCGTTAATGTCGAGGACGTGCTTGATCAGTTATAATTTCGAACAAAGATTGATTACATATTTGAATTTTTGGCTCAAAGCTTCACGGTTTGACTTTCAAAGTCAACCTAATCGAGTTCTTGGTAATTACAAGAATAGCCCCTGCAGTTTCATGCATTCAGGTTTAGGAAATTTGTTGAACAAGTCCTTGTGGTTAGAATTGAGTTAAGAAACATAGTTAGTTGACTTTCAAAAGTCAACAGGGATACAAATATTCAATTTTGACTTTTAAAGTCAATCAGAATTGAGTTTGGCTAATGACACAACTAGTCCCTCTAGTTTTAGTTTAATATTTGACAGGGTTAGTCCCTGAAGTTAGAGATAGGGTTAAGTAGGTTAGGATATAACCAAGTTATGTTAACGAAGTTAACATGGAATGTCCGTATTGTCACACTTTCAACCACAAACACTCCTTTACAGCCTCGGTCAAAGCAACATACTCAGCCTCTGTTGTTGACAAAGTAACAACATGTTGTAGTACAGCCTTCCAACTGACTAATGAACCAAAAACTGTAAATGCATATCTAATCATGGACCTGCTAGTGTCCAAGTCCTTTGCAAAATCTACATATGCATAACCAATGATCTGATCATCATACTTTCCTCTTCCAAACTCCAACCCAACCCCAGTTGTACCTTTTAGATACCTTAGTATCCATTTTGCAGCTCCCCAATGCACTTTACCCGGGTTAGAAATAAACCTGCTGATGTGTTGCAAAGCACACATGTATTTCCGCCATGTTTCGCATCGTTTTAAGTAGTTTTATATTCGTTTTGAGTCATTTTTTTATACAATTGAGTCTTTGTTATGTTTATAGGTGCTCGTGATGATTAAAAGTGAAAACCCGAAGAAACCGAGCACGAGAATGAAGCCCGAAGGTTAAAAGGAAAAAATGGGAAATTACAAGTCTTTGCGGTACGCGAAGACCATCTGGAATTGTTTCGCGGTACGCGAAGATGAAGAAAACCGGGTGCGACTAATTTGTCCCTCGCGGTACGCGAGGGACTGGCCATGCTTTCTCACGGTACGCGAGGGCCCTGTTTTCTGAGAAAAAACCCTAAAATTAGTTTTAATAGATTTGTAATTCCATTATGTAAAGGAGATCGATTTCCAGCCATTTTAGACCAGAAAAGGGGCGATTTTGGAGTAGAGGACGTCAATTGAAGAGGAAAGTTGAAGACTTTGCTTCCGGGTTTGTTAGATTTAACGTTTTTGGTTTCAAGATTTGATTTTTATCTTTGTTTGCTTTGTTTGAAACCATGATGATGTCTTATACTTCTGCTTTGATGTGTTTGAACAAGATTCTAGGCTAAAACGTTTAATACCGCCTAGGTTCTATGATGAATACTCGTAAAGTTTAGATTTTTATTTGTTTTGGATTCTAGATGATGGGTTTATGCTTATGTAAAGGATCTTAGTATGATTATTGTGATGATATAGCATGTTTAACTTTGAGTTGTGATTGATTATTACTCCATGCGTTGATTGTGGTCGTCTTCCATGTTTGATTAGCGTATCTAGGTCATAGATCTTAGGGTTTATGAGTATGGTGGTTTGCTAGACGTAGTAACCATAGGAATTGTAATTGATTGTTGATTAGAGTTGAATGTGTGTCCTAGTTCAATACCCGAGAGGTGAGAAGTAGTTGTCTAGTCTTCGTCATTAGGAATCCGAGTGTTAATAGTCTGAGAGGGTGTTAGTATTAGGTGTCTAGTGATTGTTGTTAGTCAAATCATAGTTGTTATCCTGAGATTACCCCGTGCATTCTTTGAGTGTATTATGGACAGTGAGACTGAGATGTGATCTGTCTTTAGGGTACATTATCATTGTTGGAAATACCTGAGAGGTGATCCATCCATCTTGTGAGTTATTGCATCTTTAGGTTCCTTAGTTTGTGACACCCTGAGAGTGATTAGGGATCCACTAGGTTATCTATAGTTGTTATATTTAGAAACCCAGATCCATCATTGTTCCAGAACCGATAGAAGTTGAGCTTTACAAGTAGGATTCCGACCTAGGTAGTATTCTTCCCACATCTTGATTTCACCTTTGTTCTTGTCTTGATAGCTAGAGTCGTCCTTAGTTTATTGCATTCTTTAGTGATAATCCTTAGTGCAGTAAACCCCCCAACCAAATCATTCTTTAGTCCGAGTCAAAGTCTAATTAGGTTATTCAGTGTCTCTAGGGTTCGATAATCTGGTTTACCATTAAGCTGTGCTACACTCGATAGGTCCACTTGCCTGTCAGTGCGGTTTAGCTAGAGGGTATTCCTTTTATTACTTAGGAGTCTAGGTTAGGTTTAGTAGTTTATTTTATAGACCGTCTGGATGACATCAAGTTTTTTGCGCCGTTGTCGGGGACACTTGGCAATAGCAATATTAACTCTGGTTAGTTCTTTGTTTTGATTTTGGTTTATCTGTTTTTCTTTGAGTCTGTTCTGTGTGCTTGTCCTCTTTATGCTACGTGTGTGTCTAATCTAAGATAGAGTCGTTCTGTTCTTTGAGTCTTTCTGTTTATGCACCACACTCGCTCGCAGGGATCGCCTCCATATTCAGCCTTTCTAGAGCCCGAGCAAGAGCTTCACGAGCGCACCCGTGACTTTCGGGAGCGTTTGAAGAAGTTGTGCGAAAACCAGGTACGTCCTATTAGCCCTATTCCATTTCCTACTATGGGCGACGTTGATCCACCAGCGAGTGGTACAGTACACCAGATGTAACGTTTCTGATTTTTTTATTACTTCTATTTCGATGTAACACAAAATTGAAAACCCAATTTCGATGCAATAAACAATGCAAATTTCAGTTTAATTTAGTGCAAAAATGTATATATATATATATACACACAAACGCATGTTTGACTTTTAAAAGTCAAACAGGGCCAAATTCATCAAAATTCAAGCCCGATATCGACTCCTGTGGATTGACATCTCGTATTCAAGCAAAAATCGATCAAGTCCAAGCCCATACGACGAACAAATTCGTTTGATTTGGAGGTCAAATCCGAATTCAAACGGATTTGACCTTGAATGGTCAAAATTGTATCAAATCAACACCAAATTCACGAGATTTACGCATGTAAATCTCACAAATCACTCGTGAGCCGAATCAAGTACGAACCTAGACTATTATCAAGACCCAATCCATCCCCAAGTCAATTGATTATCTCGTAAACAGTCGTCGCGACTTTTACGGTAAATTTGAAAATCAAATTAACATATACGAGTAAAATTAATCTAATTAAATCATTCTACCACGATCGCATACCTCCACACAAACTCTTTCAAACCTCTTTCGATCCGCGAAACGCCTCTGGAATCCCGTCAAGTCTCAAGAACATCGAAGTAGAACTCGTAGCCGACTGCATTTGTGCCCACATCAATCGAGTAAGTCCTTACATCATTCGAATCGCCTTTGAATCCTGATCAAAACCCCCTTATCAATTCGTGTCAACAGAACCCATCGAGACCGATTTGAAATTCTAGGGTTCTTGTTTTAAACCGATTTGGGATTTCGTTTAATCTCGTGTTATATCTAATTGGGATCCATAGTTAACCAGCGAAACCACTCGGTCCGATTGGTTAAGAAACTACACCATCGAACCGAGTGGCGTGGGTTCGAAACCCACGACCCATGCCCTTTTTGCGCGTTTCCCTTTAATCAGAACCGATCCCCTTGTAACCAGTTCATAAAGCTTAAACGAAGCGGGTTATAAACACTAGTGAACCACTGGTCCAGTGGTTCACACCTTGGACTCCCTCCGGGTAGCCCTGGGTTCGAGTCCCAGAGGTTGTGATCCTTCTGTTTTAATTTTTTAAAACCTATTTTAAAGCCGAAAAATTTAATAAAAATTATTTTTATAAACCCCACAACATTTTGAACAGAATGAAACCAAATTTTATAATTTTCAATATAAAATCACTATTATTACAAATTAATTGTTAAAATGTCATTTTAATAGATTAACAAAAAAAAATTATAAAAAGACATTTTACAAAGTAATAATTTTTCACATTAGAAATATGAGGAAAATATTTTTATAAAATACTTTTTCTTGAAAACAAAGTTTATAAAGTTTTATAAAATTTTAACTTTATTTAAAACAAACAAATACTTATTTTAAATGATAAATAAATAAATAAATTTATTTATTATTTATATAATTTACACTAAAGAGTTAAATGTATGTTTATTAGATTTTATACATGTCTTCATAAATAAATAAATAAAGTAAAATTATTTATTTAATTTATATTTAATATAGAACACACATTCTTATAAATAAATAAGAATATCATTTATTTAAATCATACTTAAATAAATATAATATCTATACTATTTTTCCTAACTAAATAAATAAATAATAATTGATTTATTTAGTTATCCAACCCAAACCCGGATTCAATTATTTTATAAACTATTTGATTTAATATTGCATCGTGTAAATCACAAACACCCTCAATTCAAAACCTTTGTACACACACTCAATTAAATCATAGTCTTAGACTCAGATTTTTGGATACATTATTAATTCAACATTTATTACACATTAGGTTAACCTTGTGAGGTTTCAATCATCATTCTATCGTCTAGCTGTGCGTGTTAGCTACACCTCTAATCAAGTGAGTATTACATAGCCCCTTTTTATCTTTTACACTTTTAGGATGAAATATGAACGCTATACACACAACTATTTACACTTACACAAACTACACAAAACACAAATCCTATTTACATTCATGTGTGCAAAATTTGAGCTTTATGTTTGAGTGCTATACGTGTTGACTATTTGTGTGCAATTTCATGTGCAATCATTAACTATATAAGCCGACGGTTAACAATGATAGATCTATTGAGTCTGACAAACCCACCCAGATTGGGGTGATTGTTACCGACAACACAATTTGAATGCTAGTTACAAAGGTTTGATTGTACTTTAGTTACACATTAGTTACTCCCCATAAATGTCTTATTTATTCATGATATGTAAGGATTTGATCTTTCACAACTATATACTATCTATGTACAAACCTGTGTATGCTCACCAACTTTTTAGTTGACATTATTTTGTTCATGTTTCAGGTGATAACGTGTGAGTTGATCAAGATATGCTACACGTAGGACATGGACTTAGTTAAAAATTGAATAAAGAATATTATGCATTTCTTTTCGTATTTGTTTGAACTTGATTGTGTTTGGTTATTTGAAATGAAGTTATGATTTAAAATATTTCAATATAGTAAACCCTGTGCTCATGAACAGTCTACATGTCCCGCCCCGACGTTTCCGCCGTCGGTTGGGGTGTGACAGATTGGTATCAGAGCCAGGTTATAGGGAACTACGTTATTAGACACCCTTGACCTAGACTATAACTTTAGGACACCCACTTATGCCATGCTTCATGTTTATATGATTATGTGCTACATGTTATGTGTTACATGCTATGTGTTACATGCTTACTATATTAGTTAATATTTTATTTGATGCTTTACTTGTTAAAAATAAAATCAACAATACTTAAATAATAAATTAAATAAACAATATCCCTACGCATACCCTAAGCCTCATAACCTTCTTACCTGCTTCTCTATCATCCCCGTCATAGCATGTGGAAACTTCATGAATCGAAATCTATAAAATTTATTTATTTCTTCGTTAAGGTTTTAAACTTTGTTAATTATTAGAGGACACGTGCAATCTGGAAGGGTGACACCTGTATTCTGTGTTTTCTGTCTAGGAAAGCATTTCGTATAAATCCCAATCAACCGAGGGACCCGTATGCTTTCCTAGGAATTCCCGGGATGAGTGTTTACTTATAGGCTAAAGCACGTCTCCTTGAAAGTTATATAAGTTTAATTAACCTTAATGTGTCATAGTATTCAAGTGATTATGTCACTATTTGAGTACAATCCAAACTATGATTAACCATTTTATTTATTATCTTATTCTTTTAAAATCCAAGCAACTCTCACAAGTTCTTATATTTTTTTTTGTCTTGTGAAAATCTGTAGAATGCCTCCCCGTCGTGCTGTCGTGACCAACAACAACACCGACATTGCTGCTATCTTTGCACAACTTGTAACTCAACTCACCCAAGCTAATGGAGCCACCAGTTCTAACCATGGAACAAATGGTGGTGGTGGTGCCAACCCACCACAATGCACCTTCAAACACTTCAATTGATGCAACCCTCTTAAGTTCTATGGTACCGAGGGAGCCACAGGACTCCTACAATGGTTTGAAAGTATTGAGGGCACCTTCCTCAATAGTGACTGCCCCGATAACCTCCGTGTTCGTCATGCCACAAGTGTCTTTCAAAAACGGGCACTCACGTGGTGGAATGGAGAAAAAAGGACTAGAGGTATGGAAACAGCAATGGCCTTACCGTGGGATGAGGTTAAGAGATTAATGACCGAAGAGTTCTGTCCTCGGAACGAGGTGAAAAAGCTGGAAGCTGAGTTTTGGGATCTTACCCAAGACAGTGGTGAAAGTTTGGCTTATACAAACCGGTTCCATGAGCTGAGTCTCCTTGTACCCCATATGGTCACACCGTTATCCCGCTGCATTTAGAAGTACATTGGTGGATTACCTAGGCAAATTCAGGATACCGTCTTAGGGAGAAATCCCGCAACACTCGAAGATGCTATCCGACTATCTGCTACTTTAACCGACAATCATGTGAAAGCAGGAACTATTACTAGAAAAGGCACCAAGAAAGTTCCCGACACCACAACCCCTCCTACACACAACAAAGAAGCCAAAACTGAACCGTACCACAATAATAAGAAGAGAAAGGCTAAGAATTATTCTGTGGTCACTCCTGCTACCCCTGGTAATCAAGTTGCCCCCATGGCTCAAGCACCAGTCAAGAAGCCATATGTTGGGATCTACCCACTCTGTGCCACCTGCAATTATCACCACCTCCAGAACATCCCCTGCCGCCTTTGCACCCACTGTGGAAAATATGGCCATACGGTCAATGTTTGTAGAGCCAAGGCACTTGCAGGTCAAGTCAACCCACCCGCTCGAACCAACCAGCAAGTGGCTAATCAACGTGTCCCCGCTATTGCAAATGGACGCGCTTGCTATGAGTGTGGCAACCCGAATCATTTTCGTGATCATTGCCTGAAGCTTATCAATGCTAGGCAAGGCGGAGCTCGTGGGTGTGCTTTCAACATAAACGCCAATGAAGCTCAGGCCAACAATGATGTGGTCAACGGTACGTTCCTTGTTAATAGTCAATATGCCTCCATTTTATTTGATACCGGTGCAGATAAGAGTTTTGTGTCACTTAACTTTGAACCCTTACTTGCTAAAACACGATCCAAATTAGAGAAAACCTTCACCGTAGAAGTAGCAAATGGTGACTCTCTTACAATTGACTCCATTATCCATGATTGCACACTAGAACTCAATGATCATACATTTCCAATCAACCTCGTACCAATGCCACTGGGAAGTTTTGACATCATCATAGGCATGGATTGGCTGGCGAATCACCATGCCGAAGTCATCTGTTTTGAGAAGTACATCCGAATACCTTTACCGTCAGGAGAAACACTAAGAGTCTTTGGTGAAAAGCCTTGCAAAGGACTCAAGCTAATGTCATGCACTACTGCTCAAAATTACTTACGAAAGAAGTACGTGGCTTTCTTAGCCCATGTTGTTCAAAAGGATGTCAAAGAGAAGAGTATTCAAGACATCCCCGTCATCCGGGATTTTCCCGAAGTATTCCCCGAAGACTTATCCGGCCTTCCACCCGTCCGACAAGTAGAATTTCGCATTGATCTTGTGCCCGGAGCTAACCCCGTGGCTAGAGCTCCATATCGTCTTGCACCTTCCGAAATGCAAGAACTTGCAAGCCAACTCCAAGAGCTCTCCGACAAGGGCTTCATCCGTCCAAGTCATTCACCGTGGGGTGCACCTGTCTTATTCGTCAAGAAGAAGGATGGATCATTCCGCATGTGTATTGACTACTGAGAACTCAACAAGCTTACCATCAAGAACCGTTATCCGTTGCCTAGAATTGATGACCTCTTTGATCAACTTCAAGGCTCTACTTGTTTCTCAAAGATTGATCTTCGATCTGGTTATCATCAACTCCGTGTGCAAGAGGAAGATATTCCAAAGACTGCCTTCCGAACAAGATATGGCCACTACGAGTTCATGGTTATGCCTTTTGGGTTAACCAATGCACCCGCGGTTTTCATGGACCTCATGAATCGTGTGTGCAAACCGTATCTTGACAAATTTGTGATCGTCTTCATTGACGATATCTTAATCTACTCCAAGACTAAAGCCGATCATGAGCAACACCTTAGGTTGGTTTTGGACCTATTGAAGAAAGAGCAACTATATGCCAAGTTCTCCAAATGTGAATTTTGGCTAAAAGAGGTTCAATTCCTAGGCCATATCGTCAATGAAAAGGGTATTCATGTTGACCCTGCTAAGATCGAGGCTGTTAAAAATTCGAATACCCCTAAGACCCCCACTGAAGTTCGTTCGTTTCTTGGTCTTGCGGGATATTATCGTCGGTTCATCTCAAATTTCTCTAAGATTGATGTCCCCCTCACGGCTTTGACACACAAGGGTAAACCTTATGAATGGGGACCAAAGCAAGAAGAAGCCTTCCAAACTCTCAAGCAAAAGTTGTGCAATGCTCCTATACTGACTCTCCCTGATGGGAATGATGATCTAGTTGTCTACTGTGATGCCTCCAACCAAGGTCTTGGTTGTGTTCTCATGCAACGAGGCAAGGTGATCGCTTATGCATCAAGGCAACTTAAGAGTCATGAGAAGAATTATACGACGCACGATCTCGAGTTGGGTGCGGTCGTATTCGCATTGAAGATTTGGAGACATTACCTCTATGGCACAAAATGCGTGGTGTTCACCGACCACAAAAGTCTCCAGCATATCTTCAACCAAAAAGAACTCAATATGAGGCAACGACATTGGGTTGAACTCCTTAACGACTATGATTGCGAGATTCGTTACCACCCTGGCAAAGCGAATGTTGTAGCCGATGCTTTGAGTCGTAAGGATCATATCATGCTTCATTGTGCCCGAATTCAAACCGACATTCAAAATCGTATCCTGGAAGCTCAACATGTCTCGGTCACCGAGGGTAACATGTACAAGGAAATGTTGTGTGGTGTTGAACTTCAGCTTGAATCTAAACCCAATGGCTTGCTTTATTATTTGAACCGTATTTGGGTCCCCGATCGCGATAATCTTCGTGCATTTCTCATGAACGAGGCTCACAAGACTCGTTATTCTATTCATCCTGGTGCGGATAAAATGTACCAAGACCTTCGCCCGCAATATTGGTGGCCCGGTATGAAGAAAGACATTGCTCTTTATGTTGCCAAGTGTCTAACTTGCTCCAAAGTCAAAGCCGAGCACCAACGTCCTTCTGGTTTGCTTGAACAACCGGAAATTCCCGTGTGGAAATGGGAAAATTTAGCTATGGACTTCATTACTAAACTCCCTCGCACCTCAAGTGGTTATGATAGTATCTGGGTGATCATTGACCGCCTCACCAAATTTGCTCATTTCTTGCCTATCCGTGAAGACTATCGGGTGGAGAAACTGGCCCGAATTTACATTAATGAAATTGTGAGTCGACATGGTGTTCCACTAAACATAATTTCTGATAGAGATGCTCGTTTTACCTCCCGTTTCTGGCAATCTCTCCAAACTGCTCTTGGCACACGATTGGATTTGAGCACGGCTTACCATCCCCAAACTGATGGTCAGACCGAGCGTACAATCCAAACTCTTGAAGACATGCTTAGAGCATGTGTAATCGATTTTGGTGGCAATTGGGATTCACATCTATCTCTAATTGAGTTCTCTTACAACAATAGCTACCATTCAAGTATCGACATGGCTCCATTTGAAGCTCTCTATGGTCGTAAGTGTCGTTCTCCTATCTGTTGGAACGAGATTGGTGAAGCACAAATCACCGATCCCGAGTTGATTCAAGAAACATCCGATAAGATCCTTCAAATCCGTGACAACATTCGAGTAGCGAGGAGTCGACAAAAGAGTTATGCCGACAAACGTCGAAAACCCTTGGAATTCCAAGTCGGTGATCTTGTTCTTCTAAAGGTATCTCCATGGAAGGGTGTAATCCGTTTTGGAAGGAAAGGCAAACTAGCACCTTGCTACGTGGGTCCATTCAAAGTCATTGAAAGAATTGGAAAAGTGGCCTACAAGCTCGAGTTACCCCCATCACTTGGTAATGTGCACCCTACATTTCATATGTCCAACCTAAAGAAGTGTCTTGCTGATGAGAACCTCCATATACCTCTTGATGATGTGCGCATTGACGAAACGATGCACTTCGTTGAGAGACCAGTGGAGATCATGGATCGTGAAGTCAAGCAACTCAAGCGAAGCCGTATCCCTATTGTCAAGGTTCGTTGGGAATCTAAACGTGGACCTGAGTTCACTTGGGAACGCGAAGACCAAATGAAGCTCAAGTACCCGCACATTTTTCTCTGATTCAGCCGCCTCAACTAGCCAAATTTCGGGACGAAATTCCCTCAACATGGGGATACTGTAATGTTTCTGATTTTTTTATTACTTTTATTTCGATGTAACACAAAATTGAAAACCCAATTTCGGTGCAATAAACAATGCAAATTTCAGTTTAATTTAGTGCAAAAATGTATATATATATACACACAAACGCATGTTTGACTTTTAAAAGTCAAACAGGGCCAAATTCATCAAAATTCAAGCCCGATATCGACTCCTGTGGATTGACATCTCGTATTCAAGCAAAAATCGATCAAGTCCAAGCCCATACGACGAACAAATTCGTTTGATTTGGAGGTCAAATCCGAATTCAAACGGATTTGACCTTGAATGGTCAAAATTGTATCAAATCAACACCAAATTCACGAGATTTACGCATGTAAATCTCACAAATCACTCGTGAGCCGAATCAAGTACGAACCTAGACTATTATCAAGACCCAATCCATCCCCAAGTCAATTGATTATCTCGTAAACAGTCGTCGCGACTTTCACGGTAAATTTGAAAATCAAATTAACATATACGAGTAAAATTAATCTAATTAAATCATTCTACCACGATCGCATACCTCCACACAAACTCTTTCAAACCTCTTTCGATCCGCGAAACGCCTCTGGAATCCCGTCAAGTCTCAAGAACATCGAAGTAGAACTCGTAGCCGACTGCATTTGTGCCCACATCAATCGAGTAAGTCCTTACATCATTCGAATCGCCTTTGAATCCTGATCAAAACCCCCTTATCAATTCGTGTTAACAGAACCCATCGAGACCGATTTGAAATTCTAGGGTTCTTGTTTTAAACCGATTTGGGATTTCGTTTAATCTCGTGTTATATCTAATTGGGATCCATAGTTAACCAGCGAAACCACTCGGTCCGATTGGTTAAGAAACTACACCATCGAACCGAGTGGCGTGGGTTCGAAACCCACGACCCATGCCCTTTTTACGCGTTTCCCTTTAATCAGAACCGGTCCCCTTGTAACCAGTTCATAAAGCTTAAACGAAGCGGGTTATAAACACTAGTGAACCACTGGTCCAGTGGTTCACACCTTTGACTCCCTCCGGGTAGCCCTGGGTTCGAGTCCCAGAGGCTGTAATCCTTCTGTTTTAATTTTTTAAAACCTATTTTAAAGCCCAAAAATTTAATAAAAATTATTTTTATAAACCCCACAACATTTTGAACAGAATGAAACCAAATTTTATAATTTTCAATATAAAATCACTATTATTACAAATTAATTGTTAAAATGTCATTTTAATTAATTAACAAAAAAAAATTATAAAAATACATTTTGCAAAGTAATAATTTTTCACATTAGAAATATGAGGAAAATATTTTTATAAAATACTTTTCCTTGAAAACAAAGTTTATAAAGTTTTATAAAATTTTAACTTTATTTAAAACAAACAAATACTTATTTTAAATGATAAATAAATAAATAAATTTATTTATTATTTATATAATTTACACTAAAGAGTTAAATGTATGTTTATTAGATTTTATACATGTCTTCATAAATAAATAAATAAAGTAAAATTTTTTATTTAATTTATATTTAATATAGAACACACATTCTTATAAATAAATAAGAATATCATTTATTTAAATCATATTTAAATAAATATAATATCTATACTATTTTTCCTAACTAAATAAATAAATAATAATTAATTTATTTAGTTATCCAACCCAAACCCGGATTCAATTATTTTATAAACTATTTGATTTAATATTACATCGTGTAAATCATAAACACCCTCAATTCAAAACCTTTGTACACACACTCAATTAAATCATAGTCTTAGACTTAGATTTTTGGATACATTAGTAATTCAACATTTATTACACATTAGGTTAACCTTGTGAGGTTTCAATCATCATTCTATCGTCTAGCTGTGCGTGTTAGCTACACCTCTAATCAAGTGAGTATTACATAGCCCCTTTTTATCTTTTACACTTTTGGGGTGAAACATGAACGCTATACACACAACTATTTACACTTACACAAACTACACAAATCCTATTTACATTCATGTGTGCAAAATTTGAGCTTTATGTTTGAGTGCTATACGTGTTGACTATTTGTGTGCAATTTCATGTGCAATCATTACTATATAAGCCGACGGTTAACAATGATAGATCTATTGAGTCTGACAAACCCACCCAGATTGGGGTGATTGTTACCGACAACACAATTTGCATGCTAGTTACAAAGGTTTGATTGTACTTTAGTTACACATTAGGTACTCCCCATAAATGCCTTATTTATTCATGATATGTAAGGATTTGATCTTTCACAACTATATACTATCTATGTACAAACCTGTGTATGCTCACCAACTTTTTAGTTGACATTATTTTGTTCATGTTTCAGGTGATAACGTGTGAGTTGATCAAGATATGCTACACGTAGGACATGGACTTAGTTAAAAATTGAATAAAGAATATTATGCATTTCTTTTCGTATTTGTTTGAACTTGATTATGTTTGGTTATTTGAAATGAAGTTATGATTTAAAATATTTCAATATAGTAAACCTTGTGCTCATGAACAGTCTGCATGTCCCGCCCCGACGTTTCCGCCGTCGGTTGGGGTGTGACATTAGAGGGCCAGTGATGGGGTCACGGGTGCGAGATCTTCGATCACCCGCCCCGCCATTCCAAATGCCAATTCCTGGCAGATCCCATGATATGTCATGAGTACGATCACTCATGCTACCCAGTTCCATGGCCTTGAGGATGTGGATGCACCCGGACACCTGTCCCGCTTTGTTCGTATATGTGATACCTTTAATATCACGGGTGTAACTGAAGACACTATCTACTTGCGTTTATTTCCATTCTCACTCTCTAGGCGTGCATCTGCTTGGCTTGACACCCTTTCTGACAATTCTATCACCACCTGGGAGGATCTTCAAGCCAAGTTCTACAAGAAGTATTATCCACCTTACAAGGCCGCTCGCCTTAGGGATCAAATACACTCCTTCCAGATAGATCCCGACGAGCCGCATCACTTGGCCTGGGAGCGGGTCAACATGTTGTTGAGCTGATGTCCCCAGCACGGTCTGTCAGACTGGGCGATAGCAGAGAAATTCTACAATGGTCTCACCTTCGAGAAGCAGCAAATTTTCAATACAGCTGCGGGAGGCCATATCATGTAGAAATCGAGCCAGCTGAGTGTGAGGAGATATTCGAGAGATTCTCTCAAGCCGAACAGTAGTATCAGTCTACAAGGACTTCCATTCCTAGTGCTAAAGCACCCACCTCGTCCCCTAGAGGTGTGCATCAGGTCATTCCTGGTTCTAGCGTGGCTGCTGCCCTCGCCTCTATGGCTAATGAGATTAAGGAGCTGAAGCTCAGTGCTTAGCGGTGTCAAGTGTGCAGGGGAAGCCACGACACCCGTGATTGCCCAGTGTATAATCAAGACCAGGTGAGCTATGTTAGCAACCAGTACCAGAGCCGAGGGTATAACAACCAAAATTCATTTGGCTCGGGATAGATATGTGGAAATAACCCACCGGGGTTTAATGGTCGTCAGCAGTATCAGCAGAATGGAGGAGGAGATGCAGGACCTAGCACGGGAAGCAGTGTCGACACAACTTCGATTAAGGAGATGCTTTAGACTCAGACACAGTTGCTTGCCCACTTAGTCTAGCAGAACAGGGACGCTAGGCAGATATTGGATGGCCATGACACTCTACTGAAGAATCAGCAGTCGGCATTCCATGATCTGCAACGCACGGTTGAGGACATCGCTAAGAGTCAGGGTCGACAGGGAGGTCAATCTTCAGGCTCCAACGCTTCAGTGATGGCCGTGTCGGTTAGGAGTGTGGAGGAGAGAGAGGTTGTATAGGATGACTCCCACTCTAGTTGGTACAATATTCCTTCACCTGAGGAGGTCAAGAAGATTGACTGGAAGGCTCGATTCGCTGAGATCGATGCCAAGATGGCCGAGGAGCAGGTAGACGAAGAGATAGTAGTTGAGGTGCCTGCCGAGAAGGCAGAGGAGAAGAAGACGAGGGTGGAGATGAAAGCCCCCGAGATTGACCTGACTCGTGTTCCCTACGCAGCACGTTTGCTGCCATTCAAGCAAGCCATGGAACACATGCACTTCCTTTACTTGTTCAAACAACTAAAGGTCAATCTTCCGCTGATAGAGACCCTCCAGAGTATGCCAAAGTATGGCAAGTTCCTCAAAGATCTTCTTTCCAACAAGAAGAAGCTCAAGGAGGTCTCAAAAGTCTCACTTAGTGAGCAATGTTCTGCGGTGGTGCAGAACAAGCTGTAAGAGAAACTGGGAGACTCGGGTCGTTTCACGATCCCATGTCACCTAAGCAGTTTGCCTTTGCACCACGCGTTGGCCAACCTAGGTGCTAGCATTAATCTGATGCCATATTCCTTGTATAAGCAGCTAGACCTAGGTGAACCTCAGCCGACGCGCATGAGCATAGCCTTGGTTGACCGTTCAGTCAAGTATCCACGAGGAATTGTGGAGAATGTTTTAGTGAAAGTAGGCAAATTTGTCTTCCCCGTGGATTTTGTCATTCTAGATATGGAAGTGGATGACGGAGTCCCACTCATTCTCGGGCGCTCATTCTTGCGCACCGCCAAGGCAGTGATTGATGTCTTTGATGTAAAACTCACACTTCGTGTGGGAGATGAGTCGGTTACTTTTGATGCTACACAGTTCGTGGAGGATGTTGGCGAGCATAGCCACTCTGTGTGCATGCTTGATGCCTTAGCGGACTACCATCAGGACTCTGATCCACGGTTAGAATTTGGTAAACCCACCACTAATTTAGAAGAGCCATCTGAGTGGGCGGTAGAGTTAGAGAGATTATTAGAGGAGTCGGACGATTACGGCGATGACATGCCTGATGATCTGCTGGGGATGATGGCAGAGCTAGATGCGATCATAGGCAATTCCCCAGGTGTGGGGAAGTTAGAGGAAAGAGTTGAGGATCCCGATGATCCGGTGGAGAATGTAGGAGTCATACCTTTACAAATGCCTATTCCTGAGCCTCTACATGTCTTCACTACTGTATGTGCTGAGAAGAGAGAGAGTGAGTCATTCCCTAGGTCTAGGCCGCCCGTAAGAGATCCCAAGTGTTAAGTAATGTACGTGATATAGGGAGAAGGAAAGCCCCAAGTGTGGGGATGGTTAGGAGTGATAACTTGCTTGGTTATATGTTTCATATTATATTTGAACCGGGTAGATATAAACTATGGTGGAAGGATTTAAGTGCTACTTGTTATATAAATGTAGTGCTTGATAGAGGTTTGAGTTTGTTAAAGTTGTGGTGGACTAGGAGACCGCGTAGAATGAAGACGGTTCCGGTTAGAATCAAGGAGAAACCTCCTGATAAGCTTGTTTGATTCTCGGGCAAGTGCCCGGGATGTAGAGTTTGTATGCTTACGTGGTCCGTGTCATTGTCATTTTCTATGTTTTTTCGGTACTCTGTTTTGTTTGCGTCATGTCTTGCATGGATTCACGCTTGATTTGGCACGGGAAATCATTGGGAACGAAGTTCCAGGTATGTTTCACACTAGTTTTATGCTTGGGACAGGGTTTTAAAGAATTTGGGTAAAGAAAAAGTTTTAAGAGGCCTAAAATATTCTAAGTATAAAATGGAAAATTTTTCTTACATTTCTGTTACCAGCACTCCCTCGCGATACGCGAAGCCTGACCACCGCGAGATACAAACTTCAAAGCCGGTTTAAATGCCATTCCTTCGCGGTACGCGAGGAATGGCCCCCAACTCTTCGCGATACGCGGGGGGATCCTGAGCCACCCTATTTCCCTTGTTTCTCATGGTTACCCACACCATCCACCACCATATGAATTCCGATCACCATTCATCCGTCATCTCCCTAGCATCATACCATCATTTCCACACCATCCATCATCATCCATCCATCACCAATCATATCATTTATCGATCATCACCATGACCATGGGAAACTCGGGAGCCGTTTCGATCCGATGATGCACCTTGTCGTGACATTCATGTCTATGTGTTTGTCACTCATTAGGTATTTGTCCTTGCAATCTATCCAGAGTAAGTTTGAGTCTTTAATCTTTTATTTGTGTCAGTTTAATACTGCGGGTTTGCCGTGAGGTTTATTTTTGCAGGTATTGATCGTCCTGTTCGTACTCAATCTCCATTCGGACAGGACGAATTCTTATATCACTTTGTAAAGGCAACCCATCAGTGTGTGCAACCGCGACCGAAATGATATACGGTGCACACGAGGAAAAACGAAGCTGGATACATTTGTTTGCACATTCATTACCAGCTAAGTCGCTTCCTGTTTTCATTTTTGCATTTTTATTTTTAGTCGTCTTTTGCTTCACATTGAGGGCAATGTGTCTTTCAAGTGTGGGGATGTGAGTGTCTAGTCTAGCTAGTTTGTGTCGTTATAAAAATACAAAAAAAATTGAAAATTTTGAAAAAAATGTCCTTTGAAATCAAAAGTTTTGCATAATAAATGGAAAATGATAGTACAACTGGATCTGCTTGTTTGTTTAAATGAAATAAATAATAAAAAAACGCGTCTAATTAGTGATGTTTTGGTAGACCCAGCCAACTTGAATAGCTTAAATATCCTGTGAGTGTTACTTAGGATTAATCACGTAATAATATCACGATATCTTGTGGTTACTCATCTTAGGGTAATGGTAATACTGAAACTGTCAACATAAGGTGATAGGTACCACGTTAAGTTAATATTTAGAGGTTTTTGAAAACTTTCATAGCACATGATGTGTTAGTGTTTACACATCTTTTTGGCAAAAAACTTTGCTCATTTAACGATCAATTCTTGGTTATATTAAACGTTTAGACACTTATTTGCTTCGTTTTCTGTTTTGTAGGTTTTTGTGAAGCTTGGTGAACAAACAAGAAGATTCTAGGATAAAAAGTGAAGTTTTAGGGTTTCTGTGATGGAGGCACGGTCGTGCCCCTATCTGGCACGGTCGTGCCAAGCTTACAAACCCTAGGCACGGTCGCGCCCACATCTTGCACGACCGCGCCAAGCCAAAATCCAAGGCACAACCGTGCCTTATTTGTAATTTTGGTGCTCATGATGAGCTAAAACTCTTGTTCACTTTGGTTTAGATGAAGTTTAGATATATTTTACAACATTCATGGATTATTGGCAATTATTATGTTAATGTTATGACAACCATATGATTATTCTTTGATGAAATTATATATTCGAGTATTTTGAGTTGTTTACAAGACTTGTATTTGTGTATGCCATATTATGTTGGAAAACTTGTGGTTTATGCTTATATTTATGGGTTGGTGTATGTATTTATACTAGCTTGCATTTGACTAGGAATGGTGAATGAAGTTTTGTTTATGAATCATTATATTTGTATGTGTATCCCTATGCTTATGTTTGGAAAGACAAAGTATTTGTTATGATGTTTCATGCCTAGTTTTATGTTTATCTAGGAATTGTTGACACATCCTCCTAATTTATATAACCTTTGTATGAACATTGTATGTTGAAGAAGTGCGTATTGTTGTCTAATTTAATCAACTTGAGGTGGGTAGTGTGTTGTTTATATTATCTTTTCAACTAGTTGTTGGATTAGTGTACCTTAATCAGAAGCTAATTCAATCTTTATAAACATTGACATAATATTTAAACATGTGAGCTTCATTGTATGACTTTAGGTGGTTGGTTTGTATAATTCATGCTAGCTTTCCGAATGGTCATTTGATTAGATATCTTTGACGAGAATTTAGTCAATTTATGTTTCGTGTATTTGTCATGCTTCTATGAGTGTATTAAATGTATTCTAGATGGATTCGACACCGAAGTGATATTTTCTCCTTGATTGTTTGACTTGTGATTTTAGCTTAGTTTATATATTTGAATACTAGTTAAGTAAAACAAACTCTTCAAAATATCTTTTTACCATCACTTGATTGAATCTTAGTTCTGGTCTATTATTGCATTACACCGTGTCCACGAATTGATATCCGGTTCTTACCTTTACTATATTGCTATCCGACGGGTACACTGCCCGGTGTGTGTGTGATTAGTCTTTGGTGAAAACCCTTTTTAAAACTAATTGTGTAAAAATCTTTATTAAAATATATATATATATATATATATAAAGTTTACACACATCAGCACACCACTCTCTTTTTATGAAAATAAATCCGAGTTTCGGTGGCGCCCATTCCATAAATCCACAAATTCCATCAACTGAAAGCTTGAGTCTTGACCTACGTGTTTCCCATGGGGATAGTGACTCTGTGGATACGCATATGGGTTAATTCTTATGTGCCTAAATGATAGACTGCATCCTATGTGCTACCTTCCGGGATGGTGACTTGGGAGACGCACCCCTATGTGAGGTTGATTCATATAAATTTAATTAACGCTCAGTTCCATCCATTCATTCCATAATCCATTGATTTCTAAAAACCTGTGAATCTGAGTTTAACGTGGTGGGCAAATTTATATGGTTTAACCTGTGCCTAAACATGACCGTGAGACGGGATTATGTAGAGTTGTAGCTTCTAAGTGTGAGTCACATAGATAGATTGGTTGTTGTATAAATTGGAATTAGAACACATCACGGGGGCTAGATAGTTGGTGCTTGGGTTTAATCGGACAGAAATACTGATTATTGCTTTTTAACGCGTGAGTATATTTGAACTGATTGGTAATTGATTGTAAAGTTGGATCTCAGTTATGATTCCATTGCAGACTTTTTCGAGGACGAAAAAAGGTTAAGTGTGGGGATGTTTGATGTGTTGCAAAGCACACATGTATTTCCGCCATGTTTCGTGTCGTTTTAAGTAGTTTTATATTAGTTTTGAGTCGTTTTTTATACAACTGAGTCTTTCTTATGTTTATAGGTTCTCGTGATGATTACAAGTGAAAACCCGAAGAAACCGAGCACGAGAATGAAGCCCGAAGGTTAAAAGGAAAAAATGGGAAATTACAAGTCTTCGCGGTACGCGAAGACCATCTAGAATTGTTTCGCGGTACGCGAAGATGAAGAAAACCGGGCGCGACTAATTTGTCCCTCGCGGTACGCGAGGGACTGGCCATGCTTTCTTGCGGTACGTGAGGGCCCTGTTTTCCGAGAAAAAACCCTATAATTAGTTTTAATATATTTGTAATGCCACTATGTAAAGGAGATCGATTTCCAGCCGTTTTAGACCAGAAAAGGGGAGATTTTGGAGTAGAGGAGCTCAATTGAAGAGGAAAGTTGAAGACTTTGCTTCCGGGTTCGTTAGATTTAATGTTTTCGGTTTCAAGATTTGATTTTTATCTTTGTTTGCTTTGTTTGAAACCATAATGATGGCTTATACTTCTGCTTTGATGTGTTTGAACATAATTCTAGGCTAAAACGTTTAATACCGCCTAGGTTATATGATGAATACTAGTAAAGTTTAGATTTTTATTGGTTTTGGATTCTAATTGATGGGTTTATGCTTATGTAAAGGATCTTAGTATGATTATTGTGATGATATAGCATGTTTAACTTTGATTTGTGATTGATTATTACTCCATGCGTTAATTGTGGTCGTCTTCCATGTTTGATTAGCGTATCTAGGTCATAGATCTTAGGGTTTATGAGTATGGTGGTTTGCTAGACGTAGTAGCCATAGGAATTGTAATTGATTCCTGATTAGAGTTGAATGTGTGTCCTAGTTCAATACCCGAGAGGTGAGAAGTAGTTGTCTAGTCTTCGTCATTAGGAATCCGAGTGTCAACAGTCTGAGAGGGCGTTAGTATTAGGTGTCTAGTGATTTTTGTTAGTCAAATCATAGTTGTTATCCTGAGATTACACCATGCATTCTTTGAGTATATTGTGGACAGTGAGACTGAGAGGTGATCTGTCTTTAGGGTACATTATCATTGTTGGAAATATCCGATAGGTGATCCATCCAATTGGTGACTTATTTCATCTTTAGGTTCCTTATTTGGTGACACCCTGAGAGTGAATAGGGATCCACTAGGTTATCTATAGTTGTTATATTTAGAAACCCAGATCCATCATTGTTCCAGAACCGATAGAAGTTGTGCTTTACAAGTATGATTCCGACCTAGGTAGTATTCTTCCCACATCTTGATTTCACCTTTGTTCTTGTCTTGATAGCTAGAGTAGCCCTTAGTTTATTGCATTTTTTAATGATAATCCTTAGTGCAGTAAACCCCCCAACCAAATCATTATTTAGTCCGAGTCAGAGTCTAATTAGGTTATTCAATGTCTCTAGGGTTCGATAATCTGGTTTACCATTAAGCTGTGCTACACTCAATAGGTCCACTTGCCTGTCAGTGCGGTTTAGTTAGAGGGTATTCCTTTTATTACTTAGGAGTCTAGGTTAGGTTTAGTAGTTTATTTTATAGACCGTCTGGACGACATCACCTGCTGACCAAGCTAACTGCATAGCCTATATCTGGCTTTGTGCACACCATAAGATACATTAGGCTTCCTACCACATTAGCATAGGTTACTTTCTCCATCTTAGTCTTCTCAATTTCTGTTTTAGGAGAATTTTCACTAGACAGTTTGAAGTGTGGAGCTATAGGAGTAGTCACTGTTTTGCATTCTTCCATACCATAGTTATACAACACTTTCTTCACATAAGAAGTCTGCCTCAGAAATGACACACATTGTTCTCTATTTCTGGTTATTTCCATTCCTAGTATCTTCTTTGCTTCACCAAGTTCTTTCATCGGAAACTCTTTCTTTAGTAGATCTTTAGTGACTTCAATTACCCCTTTGTCTTTGCAAGCAATTAGCATGTCATCTACATATAACAGTAGATAGACATATTCCCCTTGTTCATATTCTCTCAAATAAACACAGCTGTCAAAATCACTTCTTTTAAACCCATGAGACACCATGTACTCATCGAATATGAGGTACCATTTCCTTGGAAACTGTTTCAACCCATATAAAGACCTCATCAACAGGCAAACTTTATCTTCCTGTCCTTCAACCTCAAATCCCTGTGGCTGATTCATGTATATTTTCTCTTCCAAATTTCCAGGTAAAAATGCAGTTTTTACATCAACTTGTTCTGGTTCATAACCTTTGGAAGCAGTCAATGCTAGAATCATCCTTATTGAAGTATGTTTAACTATTGGAGAGAAAAATTCATTATAGTCTACCCCTGCCTTTTGAGTGAATCCTTTGGCAACCAACCTAGCCTTGTACCTAGGTTTTTCCCCTTCAAATCCCTCTTTGATTTTAAAATACAACTTACAAGAGACTGTCTTTTAACCATTTGGCTTATCAACCAACATCCATGTTTCATTTTATAAAAAGAATTCATCTATTCTTCCATGGCATTAATCCATTTCTCTTTCTCTATAGAAGAAACAACATAATTATAGGTCAAGGGTTCACTGGTGGCTTCCTCTTCTGCAGCTGTGAATACAAAAGTAGAAATATCAACTTCACTTCTAAATCTAGCAGTAACATTACTTGTCTTCTAGGCCTGTCTTTTGCTATGCTATAATTACTAGTAGCTATGTTCCCTTCATTAGAAGCATCACTAGTACTAGCCTTTGGTTTATCAAGATCACCAGGCTCCACCTCAAGTTGCACTTCATCATTCATACTCTGATTGTGACTTAGATTCCCAACCACATCCTTGTACATGATTTCTTCCTTGAACGCTACATTCCTGCTCACTATTACCCTGGGTCTACCACTGTCTAGTCTCCACAATTTGTACCCCTTCACTCCATCTGGATATCCAATCATTATACACTTTTAAGCCCTTGGTTCCAATTTTCTTTGACTTATGTGTGAATAAACTAGAGAACCAAATACTCTCAATTTATCATAAGTTGTTTTTATTCTAGACCACTTTTCAATGGGTAGCATCATGCCTATAGCAGATGAAGGAGATCTATTTACCAGATAGGCTGCAGTTTTCACTGCTTCAGCCCAGAAGCTTTTTTGGTAACCTTGATTCAATCAGCATACATCTGACCTTTTCTAACAAGGTCCTATTCATTCTTTCAACAATCCCATTCTGTTGTGGGGTCCCTAGTATTGCCAAATGCCTAGCTATCCCATTCATCATGCAATATCTATTAAACTCACCACTGCAAAACTCTAAGCCATTGTCTGTTCTGACCTTCTTCACCTTTCTTTCTGTCTGTGTTTCAACCAAGATCTTCCATTCTTTGAAACTGTCAAATGTATCAGATTTATTCTTTATTATGTAGACCCAAACTCTTCTTGAGTAGTCATCTATAATGGACAAGAAATATGATGCACCACCAAGAGAAACATTCTTAGTTGGACCCCAGAGGTCAGCATGAATATACTCTAGAATCCCTTTTTGTTTTTTGAATCCCTTTTGAAAACTTTACCCTATGAGTTTTGCCCATAATACAGTTCTCACATGACCCAAAATCACAGTTTACCAAGGAATCTATTACCTCCTGTTTCTTCAACTCCACCATGCCCAAACTACTCATGTGACCAAGTCTTTTGTGCCACAACAAAGCATTACCAGACCCTCTGTCTTCTGCTATGCACACAGACCCCATAAGAGCTTGGCTATCTAGTATGTAAATGTTATTTTCTCTTCTTGTTCCAGACAGAATTACTAATGAACCCCTAATAACCTTGGACTTCCTGTTCTTTAAACTAACACTATAGCCTTCCCTTTCAAAAGTGCCTAATGAAATCAGGTTCTTAGTCAGGTCAGGAAAATACCTCACATTTTTCAATTCCACCTTAGTCCCATTATCCAACTTCAAGATAACACTCCCATGTCCTATATTTTAGGACACCATAAATAAACTGAAATGAAATTAAATATATGATTATCTGTCGGAAATAGGTTTGAACCAAAAAACCATCGCAGATTCATTAGTCGCAAAATCGATCA
Source organism: Smallanthus sonchifolius (assembly GCA_023525975.1). Lineage (NCBI taxonomy): Eukaryota > Viridiplantae > Streptophyta > Magnoliopsida > Asterales > Asteraceae > Smallanthus > Smallanthus sonchifolius. Next base: position 23,818,233 of record CM042029.1, on the reverse strand, counting down.
TAAATATGTACAGTTGTAAAATCCATTCAAATTAATATCGCAAAATCTATCGCATATAGATTTGATTGCAAAATATGTCGTTAATTTAGATTTTTTTTATGCAAACTCACACACACTGACTAAATCTACATCACTTGTTCACGATATGACTAGAACCAACAACCTCTTGGGAAAGGCACACCATGCAATAATCTTGTATACCACTGGGCCAAATGCCCTTTGGTCGTTGATGTAGATACGATTCTTTTTTGTCTCTAATTAATATTTGTTGTAACCTAGCATCACAAAAAACGTTATAAAACATATTAGCGATAAAGCTTTTTGCAGCTGAAATTTCTGGTTTCAAATCATTCACAAAGAAATATTCGACGGATTAGACCACCACATATATGCTACTAGGTTAAAGCCCATGCTACTAGGTTAAAGCCCATGTGTTACATGGGTTGAATAAATACAACTTGTTATAAAAGAGTATTTTCTATAAAGATTTGTATGTTTGGTGTTATTAGTAATCTGTGAAATAAGAAATAATTGAAAATTTTCTTATGATTTAGTAATTTTTAATAAAATATTAGAATATATGTTAGATATTTAATTATTTAACACCATCATTATTTAATAGGAGAGAAAGACGAAAAACAAAGATCTAGATTTCATCAGAAGTCGACACGTAGCAAGTATAGTTATTCATTTATTATAATACTAGTTTAGATCCCGTGTATACACACGGGTGAAAAATATCAATAATTTTTTTTTAAATCTTTATATGTATATTTTACACGTGTAAAAATGTATCATATACTAAGGATAGAAAACAAAACTCAAATATGCAAAAACTAATATATAATTGAGTTTCGAAAATAAATTAAATACTATTTAATGTAATTTATTTTTTATTTATTATTTGATCAAAAATAAAAGTTAAATAATTAGATTTTTAAAGTTTCATAAGGGATAATTTAAAATAAATGTGTTTTATTAGTATAATTAATATTTTCTTTAAATATATATTGTTGTTAAAAATATGAGGTGCATTTAATAAGAGAGAGGCGGGAAAAAATGATGAGAATGAATGTGGAGGCGACACGTGGCATGAAAAAACCTTTATTTATTATATAGTATAGATACGTTAGAAACCCTGCATGTTATACAGAGTGAATAAATGCAATGTTATATATATACTTAATAATAAATATCTAATATTACATATTTTTGACATATTACATAATTTTTAATAAAAATTTTAGAAACGTTATGTAGTTAATTTTAAAAATGTTTTATAAAAAGAATGAAAAAATTGTTCAAACTATAAAAATGTTTTATGAACAAAGCTATTTTTTTAATTAAAAAATGTTTTATAAAAATAGTTATAAAAATCATTACTATTTAATAGAAGAGAGGCGGGAAAACAAAAATTATAATTTTATTTATAGAAATCATTAAATAGGAGAGAGAGGCGGAAAAAAATGTTAAGAATGAATATGGGAATGACATGTGACAACCCAAAACCTTTATTTATTAGTATGTATGGATTTTATATCATAAGTTGAGGGTCATTAAGAACAAAGTCATATACAATTGTTATTTATCCCTTTAGAGGTTGCCGAGGGCATCGTCCCTCGTAGTATGGACTTGTTATAATTTGAGATTTTATCTTATATAAGGGTGAGACTAAAAAAAAGTGGCCATTAGTCTCTAAAGTATGACGGATATGTATTGGTGTACGTATAGCATATAGTATTGGGAACTAGTTTTTATTTGACTTATGTTAGTGACTAAGAACCGCGCATGTTTTAGCACCTTATTTGAGAATAAATTTCAGTCACAAATATGTTTACGTCATATAAGGTCTTCGGAGGAAAATTTATTGGCTAGAGAATTTGAATCTCAAAAATGTTCCCTCTACAATTAAAAATAGTGTAAAATTTATGAGAGACTAGGGGAACATATTAGAGACCGAAAATCAGTTTATAATATTCCTAGAACGGGTCAAATTAGGGACTAATATTTAGTTGTAAATGTCTTTTGTATAAGAAAAGATCAAGGATTGATTTTTAGGCTTCAATTATTTGGTCTAAATTCCACCATTTTTGGGAAAGTGTTGAAAGCTGAAAATTAGTATCAAAAATCTTGTAACGACATAATTTGGAACTGATATTCAGTCTCCGGAGTGCTTTGTGGATGAAAGAACTAAAGACTGATCTTCTGCCTCTAATAATTTACGCATATTCTACCATTTTAAGAAAATAAAATAGAGACTTAAAATTAGACCAAACAATTCTTGTAAGAGAGTGTATTTGAGACTCATATTTAGTCTCATGTGTCTTTTTGTCATGGAAATGATTAAAGAATGATTTTCAATCTTTCATACATCATCTTTAATTCAACGTGACTAAAGTATAAGAGATTGATGTATGAGTCTCGCATACATAGTATCTGTGACTAACTTATCAATTGGTGATGACATTCGAGGCTATTTTTATGCAACTTGTGTTAGTGATTGATAATATGTACCTAATATTTTGACACCCTACATGTCACTAAATTTTAGTCACAAATATGTTTTCGTTATATGAGTTTTTGGACGAAAACTTATTGTCTACTGAATTTCATTCTCTTATTAAATAATGATATTAAAAGAATATTTTTTAAAATACTTAATATAAATTTAATTATTGATACTTATTATTTAATTATGTATAGTTCTTATATCATTAACCAAATGAATTTTATATGAATTAACATTTATCAATTACAAAAAAAAAATTAATACTAAGTTGAAGAAAAAATGTTTTAAAAATTAACTTAATAGAATTTATGAATGTCACGTCAAAGTATATTTTTAAAGACATATTTTGATCAGTATATGTGTGAACAGATTAAATTATATTTTATTAAACCCGTGGAATACACGGGTTTTTAAAGATATAATTTTTTTATTTTTAACTATATAACATTATATTTATTCCACCCGTGTAATATGTAAGATTCTAACCTAATTGCATTAATATATCAAAGAGGGTTTACAAGAGTCACATATATACAAACTAGTGTTAATAAAGTATATACACTAACCGTTGGTCATTTGGTACAATGGTAGCCCCAAAATTTCCCATAGTAAAGGTCTTGTGTTTGAATCCAGGCCACAACAAAAAAGGGGTTTGTGGTCAGGTCAGGGGTTTACCTAGTTGGGGTGTGGTGGACTGTCCTGAATGTTCTATGTTTTGCCCGGGGGAACCCAATTATCGTAGAAGATCTAGGTGTTGCCGTTTAAAAAAAGTATTTACCCTAGATACTCTTAGGTTTGATACTAACTATAATATTTATAAACACGGTTTTATACATAAAACTATTCTACAAAAACAAATTAATTACTTCATCAAGCAATTTTCTTTAGCCTTAATATTAAGAAAATAGCATCTGATAAATCCAAAATGTATAACCTATGGTGGGTTTTCTCCTGAAGATGGTGCAGATGATCTGGTAAGCCAGTGACCCGTCAATGATCCAAATTATTGTTAAAAAAATAAAGATCGACATTATGAGATATGCATGCATTAAGCCATCACCATTCCAAAACAATTAAAGAATATGTTAAAGCATAAAGAAACAAATGAGCCCATATAATACTACTACTTGCATATGGTTGGATCAAATTAACCCTGATGCCAAAACCCTGATTTGATACACTTTAAGTATATTCTGTGTGGATTAATAAAATATGCTTGAATGTTGGAAACCCAAGACAGATTTGAATTAGGTAAAAAGAGCCCATCATTTTAAATGTTACCAAGGACGATAAACTGCAAACTGTGGTATGTATATTCCATTGGACCGAAAGTGCACAAACTGCATAATACTAATTTCTGGAGAAAGAATTAAATATATTGATCAAGTGAGCAGCATTTACAACTTGTGCTTTTGTAGATGATCGGCACTAATTGATTATTTAAATTAATAAAGTGATTATGAATAACACATACTATGTTTTGTTAAAGAAATTCCACACACTATAAGACGGTAAGAAAGGTATGACTTAATTAAAATTCATAATTCAGATTCTAAAGTTTGATTATTAACTTTATAGTTGATTTAAACCAGCATTTTATTGTAATAAAGGCATAACACTTTTTTACAATCTTTTAAGAAGTCAAAAAACCCATCATGTATAATGTATAATATTGAAATAGTTGTAAATATATATAAGCAAATGCCATAAAAAAACTAATATACTTTCTGTTTATTTTCACAAAAGTCCCTCTACAAATTTTTAAATATAAAAAACCAATATACTCTCTCTTTTTTTTACAAAAGTCACTCGACAAATTTTTGCTCATAAAAAACCAACATACTTTATTGTTTTTCGCACAGTCATTCGACAACTATTTACCCTAGCTAATGATTCGGTAAAAGCAAGACAAAGGAAATCAGCCGACGGAAACAAGAACAAAACAAGTGATTCGATTGCAAAACGATTTGAATGCTTATGTGTTTTCATAGATTTTATAAGTATTTTTACAAAATGGATTTAATTTGATTACAAATAATCTCTTTGTAGAATTAATTTGTCATTCGATTTCCTTTACCTTGCTTCTGCTGATCCACCGCTAGAGTAAATAGTTGTCGAGTGATTTTTGTTGGAAAAACCAAAAAGCATGTTGGTTTTTATGTGCAAAAATTTGTTGAGAGACTTTTGTGAAAAAAAAAAGATAGTATACTGGTTTTGTATATGCAAAAAATTGTTGAAGGATTTTTTTGAGAAAAAATAGAAAGTATGTTGGTTTTTTATGACATTTGCCCACATATATATATATATATATATATATATGGTTCAATTCAAAACACTAAATATTTCGAGAACACACAGAACAAAATGAATCATTCAATTTTTCAATCTAAAAAGCTTTAAAATACAAGAAAATTATATAAAATATAAATTTTTTTTTTCATGAAATTCAAACAAAAAACTATGAAAAAAAATCGTTTATATACATATCTACACATGTGTAATTCTTGTGTAGGTTTTTTACCTACACATAACCTACATGTGTAGAAAACTTTTAAATATATAAAAACATATTAAAAAACTAGTTTGATTGTTTTTTATGTACATAAACATACATATTTGTATGTAAGGAGTATAAACTTTAAATTTTTTTTACCATGGATCAAAAAAATAAACAATTTAGGTTTGTTCCCCTTGTTCTTACAATATTTAAATGTTCTGAAATGAACTTCTCCTATATATACCTAGTTCGAAAATAAATAGTTACAAATATACAACCAAGAATATGTTATTGTGTCCTTTTGCATAGAGGTAGTTACATTATTTTTAGTTAGCATTCAAGTATTATTATTATAATAAACTTCAAAAGTAATTAATTCAGCCAAATTTTTAGCATGTTTTAAACAAGGGAAAAAATGTAAGCAAACAATCGGTCAAAGATGAACGACTAAAAGGATATGAATTGATGAACGTAGATCAAACATAAAGAACGTTCCGGATTTACAAAATGATCATATAAAAAAGGCATGTAAAGTAACAAAATTATGGTTAAGTTGTTAAAAGCAGGATAATTTCTATAAAATAGTGAGAATAAAATAATAATATTCATCTTTTCAAAGAGGTATATATAATGTAAAGATTGATTAATGCTTTTAGAAATTTTTATACTAATAAATAAAAATCTTACGGAGACACATGTTATTTTCTGGTGCATTTTTTTCTCGTCTCCCCCTGTACTAAAATATTAATTAATCAAATTTAATCTTTATACCAAATTTAAAGTATTCTATCAAAATTGCACAAAATTTTATTAATCAACATTTTATTTGAATATGCAACAAAGTTGCAAATTATGTTTTATCTCATGGGTGTGTGTGAGAGTGTGGCCCAATAAACACGCTCTTTTTCTCACCCGACCAACCCCGGCCCAAATTGAAGTTCTCTATTTATATTTGAACTAGTATCGAGGCATTGATTTATAGGTGCGTTAACTCACGTGCGGCGGACCTACTCTATGGTAGGTGGGTCGACCGACCCCCATGAAATATTTTTTTTATTTGTTATATATATGCGGTATAATCTCGACCGACCGACGTAAAATTTAGACACCGACCCCTATAAAATTTTGATCGACCCTAAAAAAGAAATAATTTTTAATATCGTTCTTCATTTAAACTAATAACTTAATTGAACATTTGGACTAAAATTGACTAATTTTAGTCGTTTAAACTACTACACTCAAATTTAATTAACCAATTACCCATTTAGACAATTAAGTTCACATTTAGTTGACATGTTACCCATTTAAATTTTTAAATAATTTAACCTAATAAAAAATCTAAGTAAAAACAATCCTAATCCATGAACGTCTCCGACATTTCATATTCGCGCTTAAAGCAATCTGAAGAAAGACAATTTGCTAATCACGATTCTCGCCATTCCTCCTCACGATTCAGGGCTCTTTGCTAATCACGAATTTACGAGTCTTGCCCTGCTAGTCGGTTAATTGTTTCCAGCCTTGCGTCGTTGCCTACTCACGATTTTAGGTATCTTTTTTTCTCTAATTTTTTAATTTTACTTATCATATTATTTTGCATTAATATTATGTCATATGTGCTAATTACTAATTGTAATTAGTGTCAATGTGTGTACTAAGTAACCCTACCCGACCTGAACCGGACTGGAGTTTTTTAATATTTAGCGATAAACACCGACTTCAAAAATTTCCGACCACCATGAAAAAAATTACTGGGTCCGCCACTGCTCACGTGTTGCAGCATGTTAAAGCACGATTATATAGAAAAATAAAACCATTAAAAAATTATCATGTACGTTGCGACGTGTGATACAGCGAAATAAGTTTAACGCATTTGGAATTTTATATAACTTAAAACCGGCGCATTGCGACACGTTAAACGGTGAAAAGATTAACATGTTTGAAATTTTGTATAAAAAAGAAAGATATAGATTAACTTGTTGGAAAAAATAAATTAACGTTTAAAACAGACGTGTTGTGGCGAGTTAAACAGTGAAAAAATTAACATTTTTGAAAAATTGTATAAATAAAGAAAGGTATAGATTAACTCGTTAACAGTGAAACGGTCAGCCAGAGGGGATGCTGAGTTTCGAACCCATGTTTCATGGTTGAAAGACTGGAGCATAGACCGCTCAGGCAAGCGCCTTTTACGGTTACTTAGTGAAGTAAATATCTTCTATATATAATAAAAAAGTTTCTAACCTGCATAAAAGGGTTACACTTTACGTAATAAATAATGTTCCAAGTGAATAGTGAATTCAACTCACATCCGACGTTTAGAAAATGTGATTAAATTTAAAGCTCATGGATCGAGACTTGCTTGAAATTGGCTCATTTGTAAACGAGCCGAGCCGGAGCCAACGTAAGCTCGACTTGTTAGCTCACTTGTTTAAGTTAAAGCCTAAATTTTAATATATAAAAGTTATAACATCTTTTACAAGTTTAAATTTCACTATCATCTCAAATATTCAAGTAAACGAGCCGAGCCGGAGCCAATTTAAACTCGACTTAACAGCTCACTATCATCCTAAATTTTGGCATTTCCTAATGAAAAAAACATATATAAAAATATAGAAAATTCAAAATTTAATAGATCCAATAAATTCTGTATTTTATAAATATTGCATTTCGTGTATGTTAAAAACATACCAATATTTATAAAAGAAACACCATATTTAAATTTTTTTAAAATAAAGGCTCGAGCTTCAAAAAATTTAAAAGGCAGTTAGGACCAAATAGTTTCAACCGGCCCATTACCATACGCGTCCGGTTCACCGCCGTTTCCTACTTTCCTTTGCTTAATGACGAAGTACCGCGTAGAGGGTAAAATCGTCATTTAATAAATACCAAAAATCTTATTAATTCGGATAAAACAAAACGGTTGCAAACTTTTCTTCTGAAGCAAACCCCATCGTTCATCATCGTTTTCAGGGGAGGGAAGATATGGGCCTGCTATCAAACAGGTGAGTTTCTTCACCAATTAACTTAATTTTTTGATTAATTTGTTTGTTTTGGTGGATGATTTGATGAATAATTTGATTTGGAGGATGCAGATTGGATAGAGGGAGTCTGAAACCAGGAGATCATATATATTCATGGCGTTCTGCTTATATCTATGCTCATCACGGTATGAATGCATCGATTGTTACAATTTTGTTTTAATTCTTCATCAATTGAGTTTATTCGGTAGATCTGTTGTGTATTCATGTGTTATTCGTCTAGCTATGAACCCTAATTTTTTATAGTTTTTTGTTCGGTTGCGTTTTACGTACGCGTGGTTCTTAGGTGTTCGATTTTATACTGGAAAAGACTTAATTAAAGTAATTACAGATTAGAATTCTGTTAGTTTTGAAATTAGGGTTTGAAAATTGTTATTATTGTTCTAATTGAAATCGTCAAGTGAAGTGTTAAACTATGAATTTGAAAGGTAGATCTTTGGACTATATATTCACTAGCTTGTTTGGATCATTGCATCTGTAGTAGTTACTATCTTCTTATTGTTTTTTGTGTAATTTGGATTGTTCTTGAGCCCATTCTAAGAAATTTGACACCTTGGTTTTTATAAGCGCGTGCGCAAGGTGCGTGAGGACATAGGGAGAACGCCTCAGGTTGAGGCGGAGCGCGTGCACGCATGGGTCAATTTGGTCAAAATTAGGGTATGTGGAGGCTGATAGGTAAAAACAACTGAAGGGATGAATAGATAATGAATAGTGTACTTCATAAAAAAAGGATGATATGTAAAAGAGATTACATAGATGCAACTTTTGGTTGTACATAAACGTCTCGCGCTTTTTAAGACCAAGTATGGCACGAATTTGATTGTAGGAAACTTGAAGTGAATGAACCCTGGTAAATGCCATGTTCTTCCCTTAATGTTGTGTTCTGTATTTAGTAAAAAAAACAGGTTGTTGCCTCTGGGTGTGTAGCGCAGCTGGGTTAAGGGTGGAGTGCTTTTTCTATGTATGTTTAGTAAAAAAAACAGGTTGTTGCCTCTGGGTGTGTAGCGCAGCTGGCTTAAGGGTGGAGTGTTTTTTCTCCTTTAAAAAAATGTTTACTAAGAAACACTAACTCTGCAGCGCGAGTTATTAAACCTGGTGAAATGGTTAATATGTGTGTGAATAATTTCAACAGGTATATATGTTGGTGACAACAAAGTTGTTCATTTCACTAGACGCGGTCAAGAAGTAGGAACCGGAACTGTGCTTGATGTGCTCTTGGTTAGCTCAGGTCCACGCCGGTCCTTAGTCCCTTGCACCACCTGCATCCACACCAATGACACCAATGGAGTCGTCTCCTCATGTCTGAACTGTTTCCTTGCGGGCGGGGTTCTGTACCGGTTTGAGTACGCTGTTACCCCAGCTATCTTTCTTGCAAAAGCCCGTGGTGGGACCTGCACTCTCGCAGTCTCGGACCCACATGAAACCGTGGTCCACCGGGCAAACTACCTTCTTGAGAACGGATTTGGCTGCTATAACGTGTTCAAGAACAACTGTGAAGATTTTGCAATCTATTGCAAGACGGGTCTTCTTGTTGTTGACCAAAGGACGATGGGTCAAAGTGGGCAGGCAGTTTCGATCATTGGTGGGCCTCTTGCAGCCGTGCTTTCAACGCCACTTAGACTGGTGACGACAAATGTGTATGGGATGGTGGCGACGGCTGTTGGTGTGTATTGTGCTAGTCGTTATGCTGCTGATATTGGTATGAGGAGGGATGTGATGAAAGTTGGTGTGGAGGATTTGACACGTAGGATAGCGACTGGTGCGCTCACGGTTGTTGAACCCAGTATTCCGGCTTTGGTGGCTAATAATAATGCTACCTAGTATTTGGGTTTTGTAAGGTTGTTTTTAGGTTGATAATAATATCATGTATTGTTGTAAGAAAGAATAGCTTTATGTTAATTTGTGGCACTTCTTTTGGTGCATACTTGGTCAAAAGCACCTGCTTGATGTGGTTCCTATAGAGAAAAAGGAAGTGTTCAAAGATTTGAAAGTTTTCTACTTTTTGGGCTCTGATATTTTATAAGGATACAACCAAATTATATTTTATACTGGTATGCAATTATAACCGTTTTGAGTCGTATATTTTATACTGATATGCAATTATGAGCGTTTGAGTCTTATATTTTATACAGATATGCAATTATAAGTGTTTCAGCCTTTCTAGAAGTCTTGAATTTAATTCATTTTTTTTAAATCTAGCTTTGACTGTATCATTCAGTCTCTCATACCACCAATATTGTCAGCTTTGTACATTAGCAATGTTTTGAAAACCGGACCGGCCGGTCGGACCGGTCAGACCGGGAACCGGGACCTCCACCGGTCTGGTTACATGCTCTGAGACCGTTTGCTGGTTGAACCGGGCGGTTTAACCGGTTCAGCGGTCGAACCGCGAACCGGTGATCGAACCGGGTAGTTTAATTTAAAAAAAAAAAAAAATTTACTATTTTTTTATCTTTTTTATCCTATAGTCCTCCTACTTACTTCTATTTACAATTTTAACTCAATTTGGCTCTTTCCTTTTAACTTATACGCTGTCACAGGTCCTTCAAAACCCTAATCAAAATTAAAATTGAAGATTCAAAAGAATTAAAATTCATACAGACCTACAACCCTCGTCCTTGACTCAAAATTGTTTAAATGGTTGTATATGTAGTATTTGGAATTTTTATATTTTTCTATATATTTTTATGAATATTTATATTATTTATTGCGTCATCCGGTTCTTGAATCCGGTCCGACCAGTGAACCTCTAAGACGTCCGGTTCGTTGTCCGGTCCGGTTCTGAAAACATTGTATATTAGGAGCTTACGGATTTGTTTTTGGTTGTACGTGTAAAAAAATTTCAGATGGTCACACATCCCTATATTACTTCTACCTAAGCTTGCTTAACTGTTTAGTTCTTCTTTCACTCACTCTCATTAAGCTCTAAAACGGGTTGTAGTATTTGATGCGGGGCATGTTTTATGAACCAAGAATCTCTCTTGGCTACGGTCGATGTGAGATTTGTGTAAGGTGTTTGAATGGGTCATACTAATCTTCTATGTATGTTTGCGTAAGTTATGTTTTATCTGATTTCGTTGGTTTGTTTAGAACCCTAGTGAGATTTCTTTTAACAAATTCTTCATTTAGAGAAGAAAAAAACAACAAAAACAAAAGTTGAAGATAGGCCCAATGAGTTCATGATCAGTAATAAGATGATTGCATGGTCTTATTATATCAAACATCTAGAAAGAAAGAAAAAAAAACAAACTTATTAATTGTACGGACATTTTAAATAAATAAGGAAAGAGATTTAGTGGCGTGAGAGGAAGTGTGACATTTGGTTAGATTCAAGAGACGACATTTATTATGACGTATGTATTAACATTAAAATTTTTCAAGTTTGGTAATTGTAGGGGACCATTTCCTTTACATCTAACATGACTGCGACAAACAAAATAATAGAAAAGAATGATCGTTTGACTTTAAGAGGCTGGATTTATAGGCTAGAATAGTTTGATCACAAGTTATTATAAGGGCAAATGTCATAAAAAATCAACATACTTTCTGGTTTCTTATAAAAGTTCTTTAACAAAATTTTGCACATAAAAAACCAACATACTTTCTTATTTTTCTCACAAAAATCCCTCAACAATTTTTTGGAAATAAAAAACCAAAATACTCTTGTTTTTCTCACAAAAGTCCATCGAAAACTATTTATCTTAGTAAATGAATCCGCAAAAATAAAGCAAACGAAATCGACCGACAAAAACAAGGTCAAATGAATCATTTGTCTTGCTTCTGTCGATTCATTTGCTAGGATAAATAGTTGTCGAGAAACTTTTGTGAGAAAAACAAGAAAGTATGTTGGTTTTTTATGTGTAAATATTTGTTAAGTGACTTTTGTGAGAAAAAAGAGAGAATATGTTAGTTTTTTATATGCAAAAATTTGTTGAGAGACTTTTGTGAGAAAAACCAAAAAGTATGTTAGTTTTTTATGGTATTTGCCCTTATTATAATGAGAAAATTATTAAGCATATCTTATCCTTACGGTTAGAAATATGTAAAATCTTAATTACGTACATGTTTGAACCTTTTCTATAAATACTGACTTAAGTGCCCGTGGCACGCAATCATAACTTGCGTATCAACTTTGCAGTCGTGCATTGTCGTCAAAACGTCTTTTTCATGACGAAGTTCTGTAATACATGGCCACAACTTCAATATGTATATCATAATTATTTTTTATTTCTAGCTCATGTTCTTGGTATGAATTTGTTTGTTTGAATTTCAAATGAATAAACTTGACAATAAAAACACGTTGCGCTTGGTTCATATGAAGATTACAACCGAAGATAATGTCAATCAGGGGCGGACTTAAGTGAAGCGGGGGGGTGCACAGGAACCCCCCGAGTTTCAAAATTTTAGTGTAACGGTAGGTAAAAAAACTAGGGTGAACCCCCTAAAATATTATAGGGTGAACCCGGGTAAACCCCCTTTGAAATTTTCCTGGATCCGCCACTGATGTCAATCATCGACATCGATTATGTTTCTCTTCCACCAACAATAATATAAAAATAATCTTCATCGGTGATTACTATTTATATATTTTTTTGGTGGATGATGGTTCATTGTGGTTGGATGATTGCTAAGAACAACTTAGCATTGTATGACATTTTTCAGTTGGCTATTAAGCCTCTACGTTTTATCATTTTAATCTTCCACTAATATTAATAATGTTTTCAGTTGGCTATTAAGCCTCTACGTGTTGTGTATTCACATCTATGATTATTATTGGTTAGTCTTTTTATATCACTTGGATGAATGATAAAGTTTGGTGTAATCGTATGTTTTAAGTAATGAAAAGTTGTGTTTATGTTTCTTAAGAATCTTAATTATAAACTGTTTAAAAAAAACATAAATATTTAATTTCTAATTGTTTTAAAAGTATTAAATCTTATGTTTGGCTTAAGCAAGACATCTTGCTTAAACATCCATTCAAGCTTGTACGTCTTTATACAAAACTTGGGGCTACCAAGTCCCAGTTATTATAGATTTAATACTTTGGATTAGTTGGAGATTTGGGTATTCAACAAAGCTTTCGAGTCTTAACTCGAATTTGCGTTTTGTGCCGGTATTATTTTCCTTCTTTCGTGTTGGCTCGCAATGGACTCTTAGCTGGAGTCGTGGTATTTAAGTTTGAGAAGGAGGAAATATTTATGTAAAATATTTTATAATTAAGGTTACATTATTCTTGAATTATGAGGTCAAAACGAAAGCAACCTTATAAAACGGTGTGGTCTGGGTTTGTAGCCCTTCCAACTTTTTCTAAGAACATAATCAGTTGATTTTGTCCATTCAAAGCATGACTTGTCAGTAATTGCGCACTCCAACTTTCCCAAGGGTCATATGACTCGGTAACCCTAACGGGAGACAAGTCAACTGCCTAATCGTAGTCCGACTAACGTTTGCGGGAGCTCATAGCACTCCAACGGTTGTTAGAACAATAAACCCACCCAAGGAGTTGTTCCTAATAATTTAACCACGTCATTAATTAATTACACCATTAGATTGTTACCAAGTGGATTCTAAAACCCAAGTGATATGCATTTGATCTGTCAACCAAAACTCCGCTTTTTATTTAGACTAAACAATAATAATAATTGATATTCGTTATAGCAGCATTCCCCCATGTACAACTTCTCATCTTCCACCATCTCTTTTAACGTATTAAAGAGGTTCTTGTCTGGGCAAACATGGTGTGTAGCCCCAGTAGCAACTCACCACCCTTAGGGTCGTTAGACACCAAGTTAACCTCCTCCACCATGGCAGTAAGGTCCGAGAACATGGTCGTAAGAGGTATGGCATCATTAATCATAAGTGTCTTCTCCCGTTTGAGTGCCTTGCATTGGTCAACACGTTGACCAGATTCATGGCAATTGTAGTATTTCCCTTTAAATGGAGCAGCCTTTTTCTTCACGCTGCAATGCTATGGTCGAAGGTCAAACTTAACCTTACCTTTGCCGAAAGGTTTGTTGCCTTTGTACCCTTTGTCTCCCCAAGAAGATTGACCATGTTCTACCATGTTGGCTTTTGCAAGGACTTCCACTTAGATTCCCTTTTGTGCCAATATATTATCTTCTTTAATTCGAAAACGTACCACACGGACCTCAATAGTTATTTCCTTTAGCTTATATTCAAGGTAGTTCTTGAAATCTACCCAGCTAGGAGGCAACTTTGTAAGCATAGTCGCTACTTGAAATGTCTCACTAAGAGTCATCCCCTCAGAGTGAATGTCACTAAGTACAACTTGCAGATCTTGAACCTAGCTAATCACAGTCTTGGAATCAATCATTTTAAAGTCCAAGAAACAGCTCACAACATATTTCTTCCGTTTTGTACTTGCGCTCCAACGACGGCCATACTTTTTTAGCGGTTGTTATCTTGCAGTACACATTGCAAAAAGTATCAGCAAGGTCGTTCAACACATAGTTAAGGCACAAGTACTCGAAATGGAACGTTATCCACACATTCGCCGGGAGTAGGAGGGGACTCAGTCAAGAACCTCACAAGATTCAAAGTAGTCAGATAAAAGAGCATCTTTTGTTGCCATCTTTTGAAGTTCAAACCTAAAATTTTTCTGGTTTTTCGTCATGATTAGCAAGAGCAGTAGCTGCTTGGGTACCAACCAATGATCCCACAATGGTGGAGGAATAAGCGGGAATAGTTGATGTCATTTCTAAAACAAAAGAACACACATGTTAGAGTTCAGAAAAGGTGATTTACAAAAAAACCAAATAAAGGAATAAAACCTTTTACTTCAAGTTTCTGGTATAAAAAAACAAACCGAAAACTTTACTAAAAAGCTTGATGAAGCAGAAACACACTGCTAAAAGGTTTGTAATCCAAAAACTTCTTTTTTTTTAAACACAAAATATGAATGATGTTTTAAAATCTGTTTTAAGTTTGTAGGACAACTATTCATAAAACTGAAATAATATATTTATTATTCAATATTTTGAATTACTATACAAAGAAGAAAAGAAATCGAGTAGAAGAATATATTACAAGATGTAAAATAAACAAAGCAAAAGAAGAAAACCAGGTGCGGTGGCCGAGAATTTATGTTTAACAAAGGTCTCTTAAAACATGTTTCCGGCCACCCATATGAAACTCGTCTGTCTCCCAGAGTACAACAACCAAAGCAGATGTACTGCCGGAATTAACCAAGCACCCAAAACAATACCTAAAACGAGAATGTAGATGGCAGAAATTGCTAGAAGCTCTTCGAAATTATGTGTTACTTCTGAAACATGTAGATCTTCAAGTTTTCAAATCTTCTCTCCAAATCTTGAAATTTCTAAGACTTCTTGTAACCAAAACAAGACACATGTGCCTCTTATTTATACACAAACATTATACACAAACCAAAGGGACATGAAAGAGTCTAAATTTAACTAGGGACATAAAGAGTCTAACTTGGACATGAAAAGTCTAGCTACAACCAAGAGTATATGAAAAGTCTAGATATCACATTCACCAATATTTCCAACATAAAAAATTAAATACGTAGACTTATGAGTAGGCTGAATGTGTGTGAAATCGTCATTAGAAAAAAATCAATAAAGAATTAGATATTAAAAAACTAAATGTATATTAATTTCATGTTTTCATTACTTGCCCTCACTTGTGAAAATGGAGTTAGGGAAAATTTTCAATTAAAAAGAATTTATAGAAGAGTGAATGATTATTTTTAATAATAACTAGAATTAATCACCGCGCGTTGCGGCGGGTTTTTTTCTCCCTAAATACTATGTCACCGTCGATCGGTTTTGACTATTCGATTCTTATAAATTTCAAGACCCGCACGTTGTGACGGCGTTGGTGTTAAACCGTGAAAAAATTAGCGTCGAAACGTTAATAAAAATAATTATGTCGATTTCCCACGTATTATGGCAGAGGTGTAGATAATATTTGAAACTTTAGAATAAAAAAAACGTTTAAAAAAATAACTTCTAAACAACCCTTTAAGGGTAGATAAGAAAACATGTCCTAAAAACGTGCGAAAAGTAACTTTAAAACCCCATAAAGGACTAATAATGTTTTTATGAAGAACAAAAAAATATATAAGGAAAAAGTAAAAAAAAAAATCATTTATGGTCCATAGATTCGAACCCGGGGTGAAACACACCCTTTACCACCAAACCAAGAGCCATAATTGTTTAATTACTTCAAATCCATTAATATATAACAAAAACAAAAGTTAAAAAATTCTAAAAGAAAGAGAAATTCATGTATCACAAACTTGTAACCCAAGCTCAAAAGGTGATACAGAATCTACAGTAGTTTTTCTGAGTGCTGCTACATTTGTTTTTTATTATTAATATATAATGATAATAGATATTAAATTTTAAAATTAACAATAAAATTTAAAATTTTAAAATTGTAGAAGGGTTAAGATTGGCATGTCGGTGTTCAAAAGGAGGAAAAGGCACTAATTATACAAAATTGAATACAGTCCAAAGCAGAAGATTAAAGTAGTTATGATGTGTTCTACATTTGACAAAACCGAATCATAATTGGGTCAACAAATCCCCTTACCGACACTTTCAACTAAATCCATCTATCTGCGGATTTTCGGGTCGAATCTAGTTATCATAATTATTATTTTTTATTATTAGTTAAGCAAAAAAAATTATGTTTTTTTATTATCAATGAATAAATTAAAATCCATTAGAAATACTGGACAAATTGAAGCCAAAATAGTGCTGGAAACAATCATCAATAACCAAGGCAATGTCTTATATTCATGAACATATGAAGAAATGTAGTCACATATTTTTGTCTCTGTGTTCTAACATTCATCATCTTTCCCATGGATGCCATGCCTCCCTTGAGATAAAATATGTTTTTTTTTCTCAAATTTATTATATTACAAAGCATTGATTTGGGTAGGTCGGGTAACAGGTTATAACGAATTTAGGTCAAATGGGTTCTAAAAAAATGTATTTTAATTAAAACAAGTTGTTTTCAAATGACAAAAAATAGTAATTATAATCACTATAATTCAGACAGTAAAATACTTGGTGAAGTGGTAACGTAAGATGTAAAAAAATAGACATAGTATGATCGTTTTTGTATTTTGATTAGCTATTTAATCGCGCATTGCGTAGGTTCGATTCTCAAGTTGTAATGGTATATTCGAAAATAAATAAAAAGTTACGTCGTTGTAAAAAATGAGTGTAATCATGAAAGCGTGTTTAAAAAAAGAGTAAACATATATCATATTACTCGGCTTGGTTTTGAATAAAATTTACGCCGAAACGTAGACAAGCTCAGGTTTGGATAAAATTTACACTGAAACGTAGATAAAAATAAGCATTTTGCAGTGCTATATTCGGAGTGTACGAAAACACAATATTTAAAAAAATGATAAGATGTGTAAAATTAATTATAAATATTAAAATGAGTTAATTACACAAATAGTCCTTATGGTTTGCAAAAAGTAACAAGTTTGGTACTAAGGGTATAAAGTTACAGGTTTGGGTTTTATGCTTTTAATTTTGTAACGAGTTTGGGTATTAAGACTACCTTTTGTTAATCTTTCTATTAAGTTTGGAGTGAAATGATTAAAATACCAAAAGTAACATGTTTAGATACTCAGGGTTTAAAATAAAATGATATTTTAGTCATTTCACCCCAAGTTAACATAATAGCTATAAGAAGTTAGCTTTAATACTTAAACTCGTTACAAAATTGAAAACATAAAACCTAGTACATGTTAATTTAAACACTTAGTACCCAAACATGTTACTTTTCACAAACCACAAGGACTATTTGTGTAATGAACTCTAATAAAATAAAATAAAAAATTGTGGCCAAACTTGAAAGAAGAAAAGTTTTGTGGTCATTTTGAAAATATGTATTTGTAGCAAGGTTGATAATGTATTTGTGGTCAAACTTGAAAGTGAAAAAGTTTTTTGGTCATTTAAAAAAAATATATAAACTAGAGTAAATTACGATAACTAACCTTTATGTAAGACTTACTCTTCAGTAATTACGTTAGACATTTTTTATATATGGATTGTATCAAATTATAACTTTTAGACTAACTTCTGTCTATTTTTTCAGTTAAAGTCTCTCATGCGTGTATGGCATGAGGGTATTTGTGTAATTTACCTACCCTTTTTATATCAGTCCCCTTTACATCTGC